>JAKCOX010000013.1:19720000-24982865 GCA_022605575.1 Laterallus jamaicensis coturniculus
CAGTACACCCATTTAATTGCTCATTTGTACTCTGTCATACTCACTTTTTGGCCTGTATTCAGCATTAGATGGATATTTCTTCTGTTTAAGCAACAGAGTGTCCGTGGTCTCAAAAAGGATCTCAATACCCTCAAACTCAATAATATTGAAAGGAAAAAAGTATAGCTAGACCACCCGGAAGGTTCTTTATTCATTGCATCTCCTGAACCCTTCAGAAAGAGTGTTCTCAGCTCAGAACATACTCAGTCTCTCACTATTGTCCAGAGTTCGAAGTTGGTGTGACACTGCCTTCCTTTGCAGACATATTTTTCTTAGAACACTGCTAAAGTGTAAGGCTGCTCTCTATGTTTTTACTCAGAAGAACTGCATACAAATCTGAGTTTTAACGAAGCATTTAAATGCATCCTCAGCTTTAGTCACTGTAACTGTTGTAAGATTCATTTCCTGTATTTTGAGTTCTTCAATGATTATTTTCACCCAGGAGGTCACCTACTTTTCCCAGTACACAGAATCTCATTAGTCTTCAATAGACAAAAGGAACTACTGTAAACGTATCTGTATTTGATAATAAAATCTACTCAACATTATGAGTTTCCAAATGTAATTGAGCTTTACAGTGTATTCCACCTGAATCTGTCCTCTAGCAGCATGGAGGCTCAAAGACACGAGAGACATTGCTGGAGAGCAGTGAATTCTGAAAACCCAGTATCAGTGTTATGGTGCTCATCAAAACCATGTTTGATCGCACAGACTAGATCAGCTGTGAGCTGCAAATCTGTGTAATATGTGCGGATTTATAGTGCAGTCATGATTTTACTGTCTAACACTATACCTGTGGGCTTTTCCTGTTGGGCTCAATATATATCCTAAGAATATTTAATGTTCATCATGATATTTTTTGTGGGAAAAGGATGCCCTTTCTTCCATATTTTATTACTTTAGAAATAGCCTATAGTGTAAGGAAGTGTGATAACTGTTTTGAAGCGTGGATAACTCTTACAGATAAAGTTTATTTCCTGTGTGAGCCTCTGCTGATTCCATAGGACGGTATAGTGATCAAGACTTTTTTCTCTATTTGTATTAGGCTCAACAAAAAAGAAATGTCAGTGTAAAGACTATGTCAAGGGAGGTTTTAGATTAAAAAAGAATTATTTTAAAATTAACGAGGTCTATTTTTTAACAACAAAATCAAATCTAGACTACAACTATAGGTGTTCTTGAAAATGCATCTGCATGTGAGTAGTTTAACAGATATGAACGTAACTTCACTGAGTTCCCTTGTGGAATGACAATATTGTTTGCAGAACCTCCATTTTTTTATTACTAAATCTCAAAGGTGAAGATTTTAATTAGTTGTGTTGTACTGTAAGGAAATAATTGTACCTAGGTAAACAAAAATAACACCTCCATTTTCAATTTTTTTTCCCCAAGTCTGAATTGAGCTGATTCAGCAACCTTGGGGTTTATTCCCCTTTAAAGAGGAAACATGAAATATTACAAAGACAAATTAAAGTGCACTTATGTGCTCTTGAGTTACAAAGCATATTGATATTTATTCAGAAAGCCCTAAGGCTAATATATTTAAATTGACATTCCTTACATTGTCATAGATAAAAGGAAGTTCTCAAATGTGTTTATGTCCTCTAATCTTCAGCCACTTTATTTTTTATGAAATGAAAACAACATTTACAAATATTACTAGTGAATTCAGAAACGTGTGAATTCTCTTCTAGAAGTACCTTTACAAAACTAAGGTCCAGGGCAACCATGATGTGGAACTGTGCGGTGGTGATGGTATGGTTTTCCTGAGACAACTAGCAGCCACATCTCTTTTCCCATACATAAATGGCAGTCAGCAATAGCTAGAAACAAAAGACCCCTCTCTCACTCTCTGAATACAGTGACATTCATTCTCAGAGAAGCAGGGGCAGCTTTTTGAAAGCAGACTTCTTCAGTCCAACAATAACACACAATGAGTTATTGACTTGTTTATATATGGAGCTCTTTTCAGTAACTAACTCTGACTCCCCACAGTCTGGACAAATGATTGATTTCGTTGTTAGAAAAAGAGAAAGCTCTTGCACTAAACTCTGTAGTGCAAACTACTTTTCCCCCATTTGTTCCCCCACTGAATAGGACCTTATTAAAATGCACTTTCCAAAAAATACCTGCAGCTGGCCTTTATAAGCACGTTTTGTATATATAAATAAGTAATTTGTCCCACTCTTTTGTATGGTAACAAACCATTGGAGAATCTTGTCAACATATATATGAAGGTTGAGTGTCATAGGATTTTGGTTAAATGATATTATTTATGTCAATATGCATATAAAACATAATTTTAAAAGTATTTACAGTTACTGTTTGCTATTGGGTTACAAATACTAACTTTTAAAAGTTAATAGGTGTGATATTTTATTGAAAATTCCTATTCCCTTTTGACACCAGTTGTTAAAGTGATGTGCCCTACACGTGTATTTTGATTCTTTTTTATACGTGATCAATTGTAAAAATATTTGAATAACTTTGAATTAATCTTTTAACTTTTGCATGTTGTAGCATATGTTTTATTTTTTATATACTTTTAATGCTAATTCTTCATATACATATATGTGAATTTTATTTTAAAGGAAGTGAGCTTTCTTATGCCCTCTTTTATTGATATGAACTTTCTTTAGTGAATAAGTTTTTTTGCTTATTTTTATAAATATAAATATTTATTATTACCTAAAAATGCTGCACTTGTGGAACAGCTATGTTGCAGCAACAATTTTTATACAGCAAAAAACCCCACCAAGATTAAGATTTCTATTGGACCCTGTGATGTGCCAGTTACAAAACATCATGGGAAGTTAGGCACTCATTAGTAGGTTGCTGAAGGTATGTTTTCAATGCATTTTACTAACACGTATAGGAATACCATGAAGAATTAATGGGGTTAATGCCACATTGCTCCAGACTCTCCAGCTTCTTACACCTGTTGCATTAGCTGTGGGAAATAGAATAGCAAATTCTAGCAGATCAAATGCAAAATGCCAGCATTTTCCTGAAACATGACATAGATTCTGTAGAAAGCTTCTCAAGTTAGAAGGAAATAAGGTGTCATATCTCTTGTATCCATTTGTATATTCCTTGTGTTTCCTACCAAATTTAAGGGGGTGCAGATTTCCAATTTGTGTAGATTTCTATGGCTATAAAAAGGAAACTGGGAAAATGTAAATTGTGGATTTACAACTGGAGTATCAATCCTGAAAATGTCTGATTTTGTTATTCAAATTCAGTGAGATAATCATGTCATACTTTGTTTTTAAAAATTAGTATTCTTTCCATCTTTGCTGTATGAATTTGTTGTATCTCCTTTCTTTTCATTCATAATCTTTGTAACAAAATTATTCACTTCCTTTTTCTTTATTTAGTGCAGTTTTCCTTACATAATTTTTCTCCCTTTTAGAATGCTAGCACCAGTTTCTATCACTCATTAATCCTGCCCAAGCAGATCTGATTAACAAATTATATAATGTTAACAAAATTTATGACATTATGTTAGCAATGATATTCTGATGTTTGCTGAACCTTGTGTTGCTAGAACCTTGTTAGAATTACCAAAGACTTAATTTTAAAAAAAGAATCCTAGTGGGTAAGTTGTGAGGAGAAAAAAATTGAGTAAATTTCTTTGCTCTTCTCCATTTTCATATGATCACCAAGGATTGGCAAATTTGAAAAAGTATGCATAAACTGAGCTAAGAGGAAAGAGCTGTGTTTGAAAGAGCTTGTGAAGAGCAGAAATTTGCTGCAGAAAATCATGCTTGTCTTGTAATCTTTAACTTCTACGTATCTTGTTCTGTGCCTTGTGGGTGTAGATCAGGAACTCACAGAGCATCATTCTTAACTGGTTGTGGAGGGTCAGGGGAGGAAAAGGAAGAGCTATTCTTCTGTGTAGCTTCTGTAGCCTTTTGTGAAGACCCAGAGATCCATAGGATTTTCCTGTGATCTCAACGTATCCATACTTACAATTGACTTGTCCCTCCCCCTGCGTGTCTGAATGTCCTGGGACAGACCCTCAGCTGCAGTGAAGTGATGTCAGTTGAAGTTGGTGGCTTTTTACTCATTTAATTGAGTGACATGCAAACCTGGACTTACGCCTTCTCCTCTAAAGCCTTTCAGAAAATCTCTGAACAGCAGCTTTGTAGAGCTTTTTAGCTTTTGTCTCTCCTACGGCTTCAGGTGTTACACAAGGACCCTGTAATGATCATCAGGAACAGACCCTGGTCTTTGTAAGATAGTATGTTGTTATATAAGTGGTTTTGGTTTATTTAACAAGTTGTTTGACTAGAAATACTGTCTGAAAAGTAACCAACAGATTAAATACTTTTTCAGTCAGTACAGCCCCCTTTG
This sequence comes from Laterallus jamaicensis coturniculus, assembly GCA_022605575.1. Taxonomy (NCBI): domain Eukaryota; kingdom Metazoa; phylum Chordata; class Aves; order Gruiformes; family Rallidae; genus Laterallus; species Laterallus jamaicensis. The sequence continues at coordinate 19,724,396 of JAKCOX010000013.1, forward strand.
ACAGAGACGAGCATGATACAGGAATAAAATTAATTGTGTGCTGAAAAGATAGGACACTGTATTTGTATCTTTCATTTCCATTAAGTAGAAGTAAAGATGCTGTATGCAAATTTGCAAAGAATTATGCTTTAACAAATCTCTTGCCTTAAGCTTTTGTTTAATTTTTCTTTAGAGAGGTTTCACTTTTAGTTTTGGTTATACATAAAAATGCAGATCTGTGTTCTGAAATCCTTAGTAGTGACATAAGAATTTGTCAAAATAAAGTTCTTAGATTCTTTGCAACTGTGCAGGCATTTTCTCTTATCTCTAAAATCAGAATTGTAACATTTTATTTTTTAAAAAAATGAAAGACATGTCACATATAGCTGTTTTTAAAGCCCTTTGCTCATGCCAGGAAGAAAATATTTCTGTGATAAGGCTAACAGTAGACATCTCTAACTTTTTTATTTACTTAAAAGCTTGCCCATCTGCTCCCTGTTCTGCTCTTGCTTTCAGCTGTAATTGCTGAAGGCCAGTGGGTGTACTAGTGTCAATCAAATCGCCTTGTGACAGCCAGCATCTACAGACCCTTTTTTCCTTTCTAGAGGTTTCATTTACCCCACTTAGATGAATAGTTCGAATTGTTTCAAACTTTGGAACAGTAGATGAAATCCTGGTTGCATTTAAGTTAATAACTAATGTTTTCATCCTGATCTGTTCTGACAGGTACCTAGAGGAAGGCCAAAACACTGTATAATGCCTAACGTGAGGCCAACCCCTACCATAGATAGAGCACAGGTATCATTTGGATAGAACCTTCTCAATGAGTTCAACAACCCCCAGAAAAACAATTGGCTACTGTCAAAAGTAACACACACAATTTTTTTAACCTCAGACACAGTTTACCCAACTTTAAAATACTGACCACTAAAAGACATATTTGGGATGTATGAAGATTTTAGGTCAGTTATTCTGAAAGGTATTTTTAAATAATTGCCTTACAAACTAAGCCAACCCTAACATTTTAAAGATGTTCCCTTTTCATGTTGATGAAGAATAAAAAAAAATACATAGAAATACTTATATGAAAGCGTTTAACAAAATATCATATTGTTTATATTAAAATGTTTCATATGGGATTTTGCTATTGGTGTTCAGAAGGGAAAAATCATTAGATAGTCTTTCCATAATAGGGGGATTATATTTCTAGCAAGATGAAGTGAATTCTATAAGGTAATTTTGTTGATAACTAAAAGAAAAAACCTGCCTTAGGGGCTATATTTGAAGGCAAAAAAGGTATTTTTTCTAACTGACTTTAAAGCTGATAAAAATGGGAAGTTTTCTACCAATATGCTTTTAATGACCCAGCAAAGTAATTGCCAAAAATAATTTCATATGCATATAGGATACAGGTTTCTCAATCTTGAGAGTTATGTTTTTTTCTGTGGAGTGTTATGATCCCCAGATGCAAAGAAAAATTTTCCCAACAGGCAGAGCATAAGCTGTACTAGGCAAGAGCTAATAACTTGATATTCTTCTGTTCACTGGCTTTAGGAACACATTAAAAAGTCTTCAGGTGACCTATATATGTGTGACCCTATTTTAAATTTAGTCTCTCGTTGGTTTATGATTCAGTTCTATTAAGAAATTTAACTATGCTTATCAGAGACAAATAGAATTGTAGAATCATAGAGTAGAATAATAGAATCATAGAATGCATTAGGTTAGAAGGGACCTTTAAAGGTCAACTAGTCCAAATCCCCCTGCAATAAGCAAGGACATCTTCACTAGATCAGGTTGCTCAGAGCCCCATCAAGCCTGACCCTGAATATCTCCAGGGATGGGGCTTTCACTATGTCTCTGGGCAACCTATTCCAGTGATCCACCACCTTCATACTGAAGAACGTTTTCCTAATATCCAAACTAAATCTCCCCTTTTCATGTTTAAAACCATTAGCCCTCATCCAGTTGCTACATGCCTTTGTGAACAGTTCTTCCCCAGCTTTCTTATAGGCACCTAAATACCTTGGAAAGCCAGCCACACAATACCTCAGTCCTTATTAAAGTAAATGAACTCTACAATGAATAATGGCTTTAATTAGTAATTTTTTTTCCTAAAGATTGATCATATTTTGGATATAATGCATTGGTCAGTTTGATAACACTGTATTTCTTAAAACTTGAGAAATATTTGTAAATTCTTTAGGTTAGCAAAAATTGTGAAGGATTTTCTCTTTTCTCTGGGAAGACAACTATTGCATTTTCCACCCACAACTATTTTTCTCTTTTTTATCTTCCTATTTCCATACAGACTGGTTCTGATGTGTACTTTTTCATGTTTTCTACAATGTAAAAAGGCATTGAAAATTAACTTCTAACTCCAATTAATTCATTCGCCACCCCACCCCGCCCCGCCATGAGTAGTGTCATTCGGATCCATGGCTATTATCATATATTCTTTTTTGTTGACCCCAAACATTGATTTAAAAAAAAAAAGGTATCAGTTGCTAGTTCATAGTTCTGGATAGGAGGCAGAATGTAGCCCCAAACAGAATTTTGGCAAGTGCAATTTTGATCCTATTCCCTCATTGTTCCAGAATGGAAATAAATACCATCAACCCTTTCACTTGCAAAGATGTTTCCTCCGTCATGGCCATCTTCAGTGCCTTTACTTGCATGATGCAAACAAACAGCAAAGACTATGTCCTCTCTCTTATCACTGCCAGCCCATGTTTACCAATGTGTTTGGCACCCAGTGGTTAGGTGCTCCCACTCAAAGAATGGATGGGAAGCTTGAAATGAAATAAAAATTCAGTATCTTCCAATAGATTTTATGTAGGAGCTGTAAATATGTTTAATATCATGTGTGACTCCAGCACTGTATCTGACACCATGTAGAGGATGCAGTGATCTTTCCTCTGGAGAAAACTTTCCAGACTGCAGTGAGTATGAAAAATTGCTCTCATGTACTCAACTAGAAGTTTTGGTATATGTTATACTTTTTATAAATTCTGCAGATTTCTAAAGAAACTAGGGATTTATTCAAGTTTGTTTCCTACTTTTTTTAATATCCAGTTCTTTTTGCCAGCAAAATAGATTTTAGAAGAGATTTTTCACCCTAGCAAAATATTTAATATTCAGTTAAGAGTTTAAGTAAGTCCTTTGTTTGTTTTAGAACTGTGTTGCTGCTCTAAAGAATGTTAAACTCTGTTCTAATCTTTTGGGGAAAAAGAGTAGGTTACAATGTGAAGATTTAGTAAGCTAATCATAAGATTATGCAGGAAATATTATAATGAAAAACTATTAAATCAAGCATTTTTCTTTCAACAGCTCATGCTGTGAAGTTGACAGCATATTCTATAAATGAAATATTAATACAAAATTGATGGTAAGTGAAAGTAAAGAATGATTTCCATGTAGGTTTGTGGATGGAAAACCCCCCTTGTTCCTTCAGGTATAAAGATATATCTAAATTCATTTTATTGCAATGCCACTGGTGAATATATATTAAAATTTCATTTATAACTGAAAATCTTTCAAGAATTATGTCAATGATATTTCATTTTCCTACCAATAACTTGTGTTTGACATGAATTTGCTGTAACATTACTTCTCCGTGTTATCTACTAGCATTTTGTATTTTTCTTAAATAAAACTGACTCACTAAGCAACATATGCCTGTAGACTTCAATCCTGAGCTCTTACTTCAGCAGAAATCCTAAGCTATCTGCCTGGGGTTGGGATGAAGAACTTTTCCAGTTCCATGTGCATGGTAATTTTATCTCTGCCTATTGGAAGGCATGTACCAAAATGAAAAGCTTTTAATGACCTATCTGTATTTGTCACCAGAAATGTGGAGATAGAAACCAAACACTATTTATTATTGCCATAGCAAAAATGCTGCCCAGAACCATCCTTGACATGTTTAGAAGGCCAGGAAAATAAAAAGGAACCACTTACATAGTGAAAGAAATACGTAATAAATGGGCAACATATTAAACATCTTTTTGGTTCTACATGTTTAACATCTTCCAGTACGTTGTTCAGTTGTGCAGACACTGAAATTCCTATTTACAACTTGTAAATAAAGACCTCACTTATGTAAATCCCCTTGGTTTATTTTAATGTTTATGAATCACATGCAACAGCCATTCAGGTTTTTTTACTAATACTCAGCAGAGCATTTAACAATCTGCCTATGGTCTTCCAGCACACTGAAAAGAATGGAAGTGGTTTCAGGTACTGCACCACCCAACACCCAAGCACCTGGAACAGGAAAGGGCATGCTTCTGTTTGAATGCATATGAACGGCAGAAGTCACTGTTGTGCCTGTGAGTAGCGTTAACCTATGATCAGCAAAGAAGCTCCTAGAAGAAGCTACGCTAGGAGGCCCAATATGCAAACCAGCTGTTGTCTGGAGCGTAGCTACAGCTCTCCGACTCTCTTTGGTGGAATTATAGCATCCATCACTCAAAGAGTGTAGGCCCACTTATGTTTTCTTTTGAAAAACCCGATCAGCTGTCAATATTCCACATCTCCTTCAATGTTCATATTAATTTTAATATCACTTGACATTAGCCTGAATACTGATTCAGTAATACTTCCATGTTAAATGATTCAGCTTTATCTGTAAATATTCCTTGGTTTTGTAAAGGTCTAAGATGAGTAAAAGATGTATCACATTAGTGGGAGTATTAATTATCAATGTTATTATGAAAAATAATGAAATGCAGATATAGTTAATCAGAGATTTTATTCAGCAACAACTTAATTAGGTGTTCAAGCTAGCAAACAATAACCGTTTAACATGATTTGTATCACTGGGGTACATGGGACTTTTCATGTTGTTTAAAAAGTGCTGAATTTGAATATTTGCACCCATAATGTATCAATAATGGTGGCACCATTACAGCCTTAGCCTTGGTTAGGTTTATTCTGTTTTCTGAATACCTATTGAAGAGTCTTGTTTTGATTTTGCAATTAAAGCAATGCAGGTCCATAAGATTTCAATTTCTTTCTGTCTTTAACAGTCCTCTGAGATCTAGAGAGTGGGTGCTGTCGCATTTGGAAAAGCGTTTGGGTGTATGAAGATACAGATAGTTACAGGATGGGATATGCAAAATCTGGACAGTATTTCCTCTCTATTGTGACTGAAAATGCTGGGAAGTTGGATGGGGAAGGCATCATTTTGCAGAATGACTTCACTCATTACTTACGAAGAAAAGCCTTCCTCGTGATCCCTGATGTCATTTGTTTTGCCTGGTTTAGAAAATAATAACAGATGCTGAGCTCAGAGCCTAGTATAAATCAATACTGAAGTTGGTGAAGCTTGGCTGATCTATACCAGCCGAGGATTTGTTTCACTAAATGTGAGCTCTTATTGCTATTCTTACAATTGTATATCTCCTGCCCCTTGTTCAGATTTCAATTGACAGGTTCAGTGCAAAGTGGCTTAGAGCGCTCTCTGATAACATGAGTGTGCTCTGAGTAATGTAGCATTTAAACTGACAGCTGACTTTACAGTGCAACACTACACAGGAAATCATGAAGAAATACTGATCATATGTGGACTTCGTGTGTAATCATAATAAACATAATAGATACTGTTATTTGCTGTGGATCTGCAGTAGGACAAGTAGACCTTAACTTACAAAATACCTTTCAGAGTTGTCTTGAAACCTATGTACTACATAATCATAAGTAGTTGATTAGATTTTAAGATATTATAAGCAACACAGTATTATAAATATTTACCAGTCCAGGAACAAATCCCTCACCTTTGTGGTCAGAGATGGCAAAAGAAGAAAATTGATTTAGTATAGCAAGAAAAGCATGCCTCTCTCATAAGGACCTCAACCCCTCTCACATTAGCACCATTACTCTGTCACATGCCAGCCAAGGAGATGCCCCTCCTATATTTTTAATGAGAAAAGTAGCTTATTCTTTGCGTGTCCTCTTTTTTTTTTTTGCTACGTTGTGTTCATTTACCATTCCCTCACCCAAATTCTGTACAAGTGTCACTTCCATGATGAGTTTTCTTGGAGAATGAGGAGTAAAATGTGTAGGCTCTCTGTAGCACAATGAAAGCGTGCATTTTTTTCAACTTATGCGTACGTAAGCCTTCTTTTGTGAATAAGACTCATAGGGTCAGATAATGTTTAAAGGGAAAGGCTTTATGTCTCTCAGGCCTGCATGTTTCCACATGGATGCTTCTACACACACACAGATTGAATTATGAACAGACCTATTAATGCTGGGATCACAAAGGGTCAAGTTTTGTCTTCTTTTACCTCTATTCAGAATTGCTTTTGAAAGGAGCGAAAAAAGGGATTTGCAGAAAAAAAGATTCATGATGAAGAATTTTACAGGTCTTTTTTTCTGTCCTTTAGCAACATCTGGGAGTTGGAAAAAAAACCAACCAACTTACTATGTAAAATAGTCCAGGAGTATTGTATTACTAGATTTTAATATATCTCGCTTGGGTCACTTGTAGGGTTACCTTATGGAATGACCTGCTACCTAAGGAGCAAAACCACTAAAAAGGAACTTGAGTAAACTTTTCCTGCTACAATGGTGAATATGTCTAACTGAAGAACAATTCTAAAAATATCCTGAGATAAAATGTTATATCTTTATTTTAAAAATAATAATAGAGGTCTAGATCCTAAAATGCTTCCCTGGGAAAATCTTACATTGAAGTTGAACTAAGCCTTCAGAACCTCCAGACTATTAATTTCAAAATTATATTGAACTTGTACATAATGTGGATGTTACAAAGTGCTCTGCCAGATCTCACCATAAGTAATATATATACATTATTTTCACAAATATGTTTGCTAGAAAAATATCAAATTACATTATTGAAGAGATTGCACTGTTCGATTTTCATGTTCTATATCCAGCGATGCAGAATCATTCCAATACCTAAAAATATTTTCTGCTATATTTTCTACAGAAAACATGGTTCAGAAACAGAGAACTGGGCCTGAAATAATAATAATAGATGGTTTTAAGATGGCAAAAGGTTAGCATTATACTGTAAAGCTCTGCATTGCATTTGGCATCTTTTTACACATGCGTTTGCATGGGTGTATGAGAGAGTGCAAAAGCTTGCAAGTATGAACCTCCAAAGTACACCAATGCTCTTTTTTCATCATCCTAAAAATGCATTGCTATGTTTTTATGCTTTGTTTCTATGTGGGGGAAAAAAAGCCCAAAACAATATATCCTGATGTAGAAAACTGCACAAGAGGTACAGAATTTTTCAGAGTGGTTAAGGCATCAGCCATACAAGTTCAGAGAAACCTAAGAAAGTTAAGAAAATAGGAATTATGATAACAAATTAAATGCGTTATTAGCAAATGTGAAATACATTGGAAATAATCATTTGCCTTATTTATACAATTTGAAGATTTCTGATTAAAAAATTGACTATTACTGCTTAGTGAAATCAGCTAGAAATCCCTATAGGCTGGTTTAAATGTAATTGAAGGACATATGACATTGTGTAAAATTTGGAATGTAAATGATAGCAAAATGTTATAAAATTTCAGATGGTGAAATTACTTTTTTTTTTTTCCACATGGATAGGAAAGACAGTTATAGTGAAAATGCAAATGGCTTAAAGATTTGTCTTCAAAAGAGTACACATTTTATTTCAAGTAAAAATAAAAAAGAAAATGGGTCAACTAGGGTGAGAATAAAACTGAACATATTAAAACCCCCAGTAAATTATAACTTGCAAAATATACCAAATGAGATTCAACAAAAACGCTTATTACAATTTTGTTCTTCTAAGTCCTTGGTGAAAATCTAGAACTTATTTTTGTAAAGTATCATTAAATTCTGTATCTTTTATGTTTGAAAGTTATTTTAGTACTTTAAAAAAATCAAAGTTTGCATATTATGGGTTAAAAAAGCTTAATAAGCCATTAACTTAGTAAGGCTTCTGTAACTTCTTTACTTCTGTAACTAACTTCTATAAAGGATGTTGTACATTTTTTTCTGTAGCAAGAGTCAATGTCAGAGACTCAACTGGACTGGATTGAGCAGCATGTGGCAAGAATTTGTAGGTCTTGTGTTTTCACAATTCGCATCTTTTATCAGTAATGGAATAGAATAGGAGATATAATAGTCTGTTAATGAAGAAGAATAATAATCCATGTTTGAGGTGTTGGAAAATCTATTTCCTCCAATATATGTTTCAATGTCTTTCAAACAAAAGGTAGAACAAATAAACCTGGAAAATCTCATAGAATTCAGGACTTCATGGCTGCCTTGATAGTGTGAATATGGTTTTCTGTATGTACATACATACATACATACACTGCAGTAAAATAGAATAAGAAAATCGTGTGATAGCCCATGCAATACAGAGCTATAACTCTTTAATTGCCATGCACAATCTATCCTGGTTATTTCTTCTAAGTCATTAAAACTAATGGTATATATAATCTAATTTTCTTTAAGTTAGATGCACAATTACATGTGAAAAATGAAGTAGGGAACACAAATGCAGACAGCTGAAAGCATCAGCTCAGATTTATGGTCTCAGTATTTTACTGGAGTTTGCAGATGTAAATTTTACATTTTCAAGTAAGATACATAATTTTTTGTTTTCATACTGCAATTCAATTCCATGATATAACCAGTGCATGATGATGCAGTTCTGGAACCTGAAATTTCTGAAACCAAAAGTGCTGAGAGAATTTGGACTGACTTTTTGGTATAGTATCCCTCTTTTGAGCATCCTCCTGAGATTTGCCCTTTCTGAAGGCTCGTTTCATTAGCATCTCTTAATGGTAATGATTATGTATTTTACACGATCGACTATTTTTAATAGCTGCAAGATTGTAAATTCTAAACTGTAACTACATTGTTACTCTGTCTATGGAATATAGACATTTCACTCCTGGAAAGGCTACCTTTATTTCTTTTAAAGGACATGTAAGAATAATGTTGATTTTTTAATGCATGGTAGGGTTGATTTTTACTTTATTTAGTCTTCTTCGGTACTTCATTGTTTTGAGACATTACCTTGTCCTTCCCAAATTCATAAAGAATATATATCTGGTTCTTATCGCAATGAAAGTATGGCATGAAATCTCTGTAGACATATTGGAACTATTTTAATGAAATCTGGAAGAATACATGATAAAGATATTCAAAGAAAAATGTATAGTTTATACAATTAACTTTGGGAGTTAAACAATAATGTAGTGCTTTTTATTTTAATAAATGTCATTTTGTTTGTGAAAACACAGTTTGTAAATTGCAAATTATGTAAATAATGAAACAATTTTTTCCAGTTATTAAAGGTCATTATAAATGCATAATTACTGCTGACTTGTGTCATTGTGTATAAAACACAAACTAAAGGAGGAAAAAAGCCTGTATTTATTCCTTGCATTTGCCACTCTCATAGGTGTGCCACTATTCCTTGCATGCACCACTCTCATATGATCATATTTTTTTTTTCTAAAGGAGTAAACCTAAGCCTATACATCTATATTAGAAATAGGCTGACTATGTAGAAGTTATGCATAAAAGTAAATACAATAATACAACAGATCCTGTTAAACTTGGAACAGTGAACTTCACATACTTTCTGTAGGTATGTAAGGAAAAACCTGATAAGCATGAAATCAACATCAGCTCTTCCTAGTACCTGTAGTCATTTACCTATTCAAGGGAGTAAGTAAATAGAAGAATTACAAGCAGCTGTCCAAAGCTACAGCAATCAACTCTTTACCCTTGCTCTGCATTTATAGGCTAAGCAGGAACAGGTGTGTTTTCTGTATCTGTATATATTACAGAGCTTCCCACATGTTGGTGTTTCTTGTAGGATCTGTGTCTGGGTATGTTCCAATAGTTATTTTAATAGTGTACTGTGGTAATTAAAAGCTCTTTGTTTCTGCTTAGTAGTTTTGTATACATCTCTGAATTCTGAACTGTATCTGTTCAAAATGAAAGTGTTTTTCTGATTATTTGGGGAAGGGGCTTAGAGCTGATTTGTCATAGTCTTTAGCTTAAACCAAACTATTAAAATATATATTGTCAATTAAATTTATGAAGTAATTTTGAAATTATGTGAGCATAGCAGATATATGTACCTGAATTCTTTTCTTGAAAGCTAAATGAAGCTAATTAACAATTCTTTTTAAGGTTTCCTGAATCATTAGAAGTGTTAGAATTGCTTGATCAATATGTGGCATTAATGAGAGAAAGTGTATTTTCATAGATCTGTGTGTTTCAAGCTATACACAACCTTATTTCAACAAACAAATGTCCTAAGTTCTGATCAGAAGCATGCTTACTGTAGATGTGGATATGGATATCCACTTTGCTTTAGTAGACAACAATATAAGAACTGAAATAATTCAGGATACTTTTACACAGGAATATTTGCTTTATAGTGCCTAGAAGGGCATTGTCTGCTTGCTATAGAGGCTAGCAAGTTCAAGTTAAGAGAATAAGAGCTCTTTGCTGTGTTTGAGTCAACTTCATGAACAGTTTAGAAGCGTGTTTGGAACTTGATGACTTGGCTCCTTTTCAGCTTAGCCTATTCTCACTTCTTCCAGCAGTTTCATTGTTACAATAACTTGTTTCTTGAGCTCTGTTACATTAATAACCTGCTGATGTTACCTCTTTCACAGAAAGTGAAGGAAGTTTCAGGTACTTGTTGTTTCCTATAGCAAGCTGCAGTGCTGAATACTGCTGGACTACTATAAATATGTAGGAAAAACCATAAAACTTATTGTTGGCACTTGAGAAATCAACTTGCCATGTGCTCTAGCTTTTCTTGTTCTGAACCCAGAATTTTTCCTTTTTGCATTGTGGTGTTTTGCTGTACTACAAATGCCAGTAATTTCAGGCTTTGCACGGGGGGTGGGGGGAACCCCCCAAAGCCAACATCTTTTTTTAATTTCTTATCACTTTCTGAGTACTCAATATAATGTGAGGTGTTCCTCAAAATTAAAAGAAGTTATAGTTGTGTTTTATTTTTTCCATATTCTGGGTGTACGAATGTTTGAAGTAATGGTGAGGTCTGTGATGTTGCCTGTCAGGATTAGCCTGGGAACAACTAGCTTTGAGGACTAGAGCTTGCAGGTGTTGCAAGTTCAATATTGTAGTAATTAAATTGTCTTAGTTCTCTGTGTGCTTATGAAATGCTTGTGTGGTACATCCATAGCAGTACAGCTTGTGAGTCAGACCTGCTCTGTCCTATTTGGATATTTATTGCAACTAAACACAATCCATAATGGTACTTTGTTCTTCAGAGCTATTCAGAATGAGCTGTTGGCTGGAGCTAAAAATGCCCACAAATGCATCTATATGCCTATCTATATTAATGCAGTGAACTCTTACATGTTCCTGAACTGATCAGTAAGGAAATTTTTGGCCTTGCATCACTCTGGCTCATGCTGTGTAAGCTCTTTTGATTTTCTGCAGCTGTTCCCAATGTCTGGTGACCTAAGGCAGCTAGAATCAGGGCACCTGTTGCCTCCAGAGTTGTAGTACATCCAGATATGTGCTGTGGGTGAGGCTCTAGGTGCTGCTGGAAACAAAGGAAAAGTCTGAGCTTGTGGTTTGGGTTTAATGTGACAATAGGAAATTCTGAATTTTCTGTGGTAGTTTTAGGTATTTTGGATATTCCATTTGCTTAAAGCAGTATAACTTTTCAGCTAAGTTACAGCATATGGTGGAAATAAACCTGTTCCTCCACCTTCTGAAGTGAATATGTATTCCAGGTGCCTCATAGGTGGGTATGGAGCCACATACCATGTTTTGAGTGCAGTTATCAGTTGATTTGTTTTGGCTTTTTCCAAGGCCTGATATTATTCTTAAAATACTTGAAAGAGAATGTTTTTAGCACACTTAGCAAAACTCCAAAGTTTAGATAAGAAAACACGTTTAGATATTTTTCTTGTCTAAATGATTGTGAGTTACAGAAGTGTTTGTTCTAACCTGAAGTATATCAGTAAGTTACTGAAAATAACTTCTTATGGTTTTTATTTTCTAGAGCAACACCTGCTTGATAGCATGTATTAAAAGCTTAGGTATCTATGTCAAAGGTAATTACCATCTTGTTTTATAATAAAATAAAAAACCCACCCCACCCGTTATGTTCTTATCAGAATTTGGGATGAATGCTGTCTTTAGCGTACTTGTGTTACACCAGAACTGAGTCTAGGGTTAACATTCTTATGAGACTTTTAATGCTTTCTATCCAAGCTGCTTTTTGGGTAGCTTTACCCTCAAAGCTGTAAGGAGAGTAACTGTCAAGAGGTGACTCCAGCAGGTAGAAACATGTTCTTCATTTTTTTGTTTCTATGAACCACTTCAGTTTTCAGAAATCTTGATGGTGGGTTTTTCTTGTTGATTATGTGAAGCAACACTTTATTTTTATTTTAGGATTGCACCTTCGTGAGGTACTTATGATGGGTACATAGTAGTATACTCAAATATATTTTCTTAGGCATAAGAAGTCCAGATTGATGCTGATGTTTGCATGGAATATGTCTGAATTACACTTGCTAACTTATTCATAGATCACAATAGAACTCTGCTACTGACTTTAGTATGAGCAGGAATAGGGCTTGAATAGCTTTTTGTTTGAGACGTCATGTGTGTGCTTGTGTTCAATCTAAACTATAGTTCAAATATTTATCTCTTCCAACAGTTTTTTGTGTTGTAACAGTTAGCATTAGCATGTATTTTTAAACACTTCCTGATGATAATCTCTTTCCTCCAGAGAAGTAAAGAATGCTTCCTTCTAAGTCCCATATAAGGATTTTTCAGGTGGCTAACAGCTCAGTGAGCTCCTCAATAAGTGAGGAAGTGTGGTTATATATAGGCCTGAGTTGCAAAGTGAGTTATTTTTATTTGGTGCAATATTGACCTCTGATTTTTATGGTTGCTTTTTACTTCACTGTTCTGTGATCTGTGATTATATCTTGCTACACTGCAGAATAGATGCAAGGTAAAAACCTTGTTTAACTGTGCTTTCCCCTACCCTCCTCGCCAGTCTAACCACTTCCCCAGAACTGAAAAATCTGGCTATCCATCTGAAATTGTCATTGAATCAAGCATTGTATAAGTGCAGACTGACTCTTAATTACATCATATCACCAAGCCATACTGTAGGTAAAGAAGCATTTTCCATGGCTTAAAGACATGAGATGAATGAGGAGCACAATGCATTCTTGTCGTAAGTGCTGAGCTGCGCAATCTGCTTTTAATCCTTCTGTGCTTGCCCTCACAGGCTAGACTATTCCTACGTGCCAGGCTTCCTGGTGGGGAAGGCATATTATGTCATATGTCTACAGGAAATATAGGTCCTCATTTGTAGACTAAGGCTGTTTAGCTGTGATTTGCCTACAAAGTGTTTTCTTTTGTATAACATTAAAGGATAGCTATAGCTGCGTACACAGAAATGCGAAGTGTCACGTGTTGCTCTACTGGTTTAGGTCAAGTCCAAATGCCTAAAGTGTGACCTGATAATATAGCACCAAAATTTTTGAGCTGTTTGTGTGGCAAGCTTTGAATTGGTTATCCTCCATCTTTTGTCAAGAGGTGGTGTTTAGTGAAATTATGTATTGACTATATGTTTTGATGGATGTTTCTGGCAAACGGCTTGATTCTCTTCATAGATTACAGGTGCAAATTTCAACAGGGAACATGTAGCTGAAAGAATCCAGATGTTCAGTTAAACTCAGAGTTCAGTCTTACTATTTTTTATTACTTAAATGTGAATGTAGAATTGTCAATATGTATATATTTGTATGTGATATATACTTAAGACAGCAGACAAGAAATTACCTGCATCCTATTCATGTGCTTTCTGGTTCTTGAATAGGTTGGAAGCTTGTAGCTGCTCTTCAGGCTTGAGTTTTCATTTTGTTCTTTAGAATAAACAGACAAGGTTTATGGGTGGTCTGTATAGCTGTTTTGGGTTGTATTTTAAGTATTGGAGCTTTCTGTTGCACCAGTTCTAACTTCACTGTGCTTGCAGCACAGAGGTGAATGAAGATCTGTGAGAACTGGCAGCTTCTGTTTTGGTTTGTAACGGCTAGGGAACTGTTTTACTTGAGATGACTGAAGTTAGTATTTCTTGCAGAACTTGTTTTAGGTAACTTTAAAAACTTTGATCTTAACTTGCAAAGTCATTTGTATGCAAGTCAACTAAAGGGAAGGTTTTTTGGCTGTGCCAGGCACTAACAACTTCTGTTATCGCTGCTTAGGTGTATTGAGAGGGTTGTCTCCTTAAGTTCACTTAACACTGTCACCAAGCATGTTGTGCTGGCTTCCTGCCACTTTACACAGGTTGCAAAGGACAGGATGAAAGACCCTTTGTATTGAAACCATATTTGTTTTAAGAGGGAAACTTATTCCCAGTCTCAGAAGAGAGGACTATTCTTCACACTTTCCCCTTAGAGGTATCAGAGTCGCATAGCAAAGTAGTATGGGCACTGTCTTCCCTCTGGAGGTGATCTTTGGATCCCTTTCTCAGCTGCAGAAGCTTCTAAATAAGGACAGAATTAAGGCTGAATACCTATCATGCTTTCAGCAGGGATTGGGTTAATTCTTTCTTGTAGCTGGTGTAGTGCTGTGTTTTAGATTTAGGATTAAAATGTTGATAGCATACTGATGGTCTTAGTTTTCAGGGACTTCACAGCTGCTCAAACTGCCCTGCCAACAAGAATTCAAGGGGTACAAAGGAAGCTGAGGAGGGGAAGAGAGATAGCCAGGATGGCTGACTCAAACTGAGCAAAGATATTCTGTACCATGTGGTGTCATATTCAGTTTATAACTGGGTGATGGGCTGGGAGGTGTGGGACCTGGGGGCCTTGTGCAACTGGGTCTTTAGGTGGTGGGAAACTGCTGTTCATCACTTGGTATGTATTTATTATTAGTATCGTCCTTTTTTGTTTGTCCTGTTAAACTCTCTGTATCTCAACCCTTGAGTCTTCTCACTTCTCTCTTGCAATTCTCTCCCCCATTGTGCCAGGGGGCAGTGAGCAAGCAGCTGTGTGGGGCTCAGTTGTCTGCTGGGGCTAACCCACAACAGCACCCTTGTGGCTTTTCAGCCAGAGCCCTTTCAAGCTGTATGAGTCATGCTGGGCTGGGGCATGTAATACATACAAGGAATTACTGTGACATGGTTATGGCTATTTTTTGTGAAGTGATGTAAAATAAAATCACCCTTGCTTGTCCTCACAGTGTGTAGGCATCGGAAATGTTATAATTCACACTTTGATACTTTAAAAAATGGGGTGGGAGGTATGCACAAAGAATGAGGACTGCAGTTATGAAACCTGCTGATATGCACAGTGGTAATCAGCTTGATGTACCAGAGACTATCTGGAATTGGTCTCATGGGAGGCCCTTACCTATGGGACAGACAAAAAGGTGTCAGAGTATACATGCTGATGTACGAAGCACATAGCTCTGAATTCGGTGTGGGCCTTGCATTGCTTCAGTTGTCTTGCTGAAAATGCTGTTGGGAAGTCTTTTCACATGAAACAAATAGCTGCTTGGAGGCTAATAAAAAGTGCAGACCTGAGAGCTTAGAAAAAGTTTGATAGTTTGGGTAACTGAGATACTTCAGAAAATTTTATTTAAGACTGAACAACAATGGACTTTTTTCTGTCTTATAAGCAAGAAACCCCTTTGTATTTAGTATTCTTCACAGTATTCTGTAAATGAACTAAATATTCAGAAAAACTTTAATGCCACAGGCTCTAGAGAGCAAAGGAGTGAATGCTGGTGGTCCTGCAAACACTCCAAATGCAGGTCAGAATAGATTTTCTGTATCTTGAATGCGTTATTGGTGCTTAGAGAACATCAGATGTGTTGCTGCAGTGCAATGTTTTGCTTCATATGGAAATAATCCAATTCCATGTTCCAAGACTGGGATGAATGTGGGAAGTGGGGATGGCTGGAAGATCTCTCTCAAAGGTACTTCTCTTCATTGAAATTAGAACAATGTGGTTGCATTCAAATTATATCTGGGAGTTGGTTCTTGTTTTATTTTGCATCTTTAACTTGCATGTATTTATTTTTCAGGTATATGAAGATGACAGACACATGGGATATACTACTTTATTAATGAAAAATAATTGGAGGATTATGCTGAGACTCCATCCAGAGCTATTATGCAAAAAGTAAGTAAATGATTGCTTTGAATTGAAGTACTGGGTAGTTCAGAACTAAGTGACTTTAGGCCTTTGCTCGAAAGACCTGGGCTTTCACAGCTTTGATTGGTGACCACAGGGGATTGATATGTGGGGCTCTTCCTACATCAGCTGTAGCAATATCGCGTGTACAATCAGACGCTTGCCAGGTAGAGACGTGTGACTCCTGGAGCTCAGGTGTCTGGGGCAGTCATGACACAAATGCACAGGAGGAATTCTTGGTGGACAAGTGACATGAAACTCCAGCCTTGGTACAAGCTTACACTGGTGTTTCTACTGCATGGGTAGGTAATGAACATAATGAGCTTGGCTTCTATCAATGTGATTTGGTGTGAGAGAGCAGCTGATTTATCTCCTGCCATGTTATCTTAGCTCATTCCTTACATAGCTGGCATATTTTTTAGGGAAATGTATTTTGTACGTCTTAATCTATTCCTTGCCTGAGTACATGGTCATGTAGTAGTATCACTTTGTTAATTAACTTGAGTTTTGTATCCAGATGAACATGTTTAGTTTTAAAAAGGATTGCATTTTTTGTGCCCTTTCTGGCAATTGCTTTTACAAAAGTGCAAATGATTTATGCTTTTGTTACCTATAATACTTCCAGTTTGATGGGAACATTAACTTATAGGCTAGTTCTAATAGTAATCCCTATTCTATAACCCAACTATTGTGCAGAGACTTTAAACTACAGATTCTTTGTCAGTACAACTACTGACAACTATTTCCTTATTTTCTATAAATAGGTGTGTTTTTCCTTAATCTGAATTCATTGTTGTATCAGGAAAATAGCCTGATTCTAGAGAGGCCCAGTAGAATCTACTATTAGTCTGATCTCTGCTCAAGTATGTCTGCTGAAAAAAATAAATTTAACGAATCCATTAAAGAATTAAAATGAATTGGATTGCTCTGGCAACACTGAAACACCATCATCCATAAAAGCCAGCCTGGTGATCAAAGCAGATGAATTTTCAATATATATAAAAAGAATGAAAACAGCTGCTAGAAGCTGGCTCCATTCCTGGAGCTCTGTATTGAAAATCTCTTTAAGCTAATGATGACTTTATCTTTGCTTTCTAAATCTTTTTAGTGGTGATAATTTCTTGAACCATAAAAAATGTGTCCAAAAATTATTTTTAATACATACCTTAAAATATTGTGACTTCTTGCTGGATTCAATAAATATGCAGTAACATCAGGAAGAACAACTAGCTGTTACTTTTAAAATAGACAATGCATCAGTGTCCTTTGTTCCTTCCCCAGTGGATCTTTCTGTTTCATTCTGCTGCTTGTTCATGTTTGTTTATGGCAGAACACTTGCACCCATTAGAGATCCAGGGACAGATCAATACAGTGTTTTTGTGGATAATTGGCTAGTATTTCCATAACTGCTTTATTAAACAAAGGTTCTTGTGTTATGTGAATCTGGTAGCTTAATTTTTTTCTCTAAATTACAACTGAACAATGAGAGCTTAACTAATGCTATGAGCTCCAAAGTTGACATAAACCGATAGAAAATAATTTCATTAACAAATGGTGCCTTCTTGTTTGTGAACAATATACACCAAGAACTGATTCAAGGTACTATTCTGTGTGAATGTGTGCTTGTCATAATTTTGGATTAGGCAAATTGAATTTGTTTCTTCTCTGTAAATGCTTCGCTGTTCAGTTTCTGTCACTGTTCTTTATTTTGTAGCACTGTTTCCCCAATGGTGTTTTACTGAGGCTTTTGCTAGAGAAGTTCTTAAACTTTGCTGCTCTTAGTATCAATTCTGCTCTATCAGTACTGGAAACAATGGATATATATTCTTGCAGGCCATAAGCATCAGGCTTTTTTAAAGTACATAAACTCAAAGTCACTTTGCATGACACAACATTATGTGCAAGGCTGTTAAAGCTCTTAAGTGCCACCAGTGTCTGGGTTTGGGGCTGGGGATGATGGTTCTAGGGTCTATCTGTATGCTTAGACAAATCTGTTTCACACCAAGAGCTCTCAAATGATTATCATCTCAGTTGAAGGGGAGTCACAACTATAGTACATAGTGTACTGAATCTTAACTATAGCTTTTGCATAGTGTGTGATATTCAGTCTGCCTATGATATGCATAGGACACGTTAGGTTGGAAGGGACCTTTAAAGGTCATTTAGGCCAATGCCCCTGCAGTACGCAGGGACACATTTAACTAGATCAGATTTCTCAGAGGTTCCTCAAGGCTGACCTTGAGTGCGTTCACAACCTCTCTGGGCAACCTGTTCTAGTGTCTCACCACCTTCATATTTTGAAGGTGTGTTTATGAATAAAGGTATGTTTTGTATCAACACAGTTAGATGCTTTAAGATGCTGTTCATCCTTCTTAGGTGCTTGGTTTGGAGACTGGAAAACCAAGAAATGTGGATACCCAGAACTTTACTCAATGATTCTTATAGAAATCTCAACATCTGCTCAATGTGCAGTCCTTCCCTTGGAAAGATACCTGTCACTTTACAGCTTTTGTATATTAAAGAATCTAGCAGATTAGTATGTACTTTTAAAAACACCCCAACCCAAACAAACCACAAATACCTGCTGCTTTGTTTTTCAAATTTATGCCTGATTTGTTCTACTCTTGTCTGGTAGATTAAACATCCCTTTATATAGGGAGTCAGTGCACCACTCAGTGTCAATGAAACACACATTACTTGTAGATGAACGATCCCACATTTTACTGTAGAGGTCCTTGGGGGTGGAACCCCTTGTTTCTTTTGTTGAAACAACAGGGATTGCTACCTATAAGCCCTTTTGTTCCTGGAATCTGAGTTGATTAAAGTTCAAACAAAAGATTATTTATTTATTTCCTCCACACATAAAAGGCACACAAAACAAGTTGTAAAAATAAAAAAGGACCCCTATGATCTTATTTACACTTTGATCTTTTCTTGATGGTTTCATGAAGTTCATGTCAGCTTCTTTACTATTCTGTATGTAACGTGCTCTATCTTTCCCTGTAAGTCTTCTTGCCAGTATATTTGCTTTTATTGACATACCCTTGATTTGCCCTCAGTGTTTGTGCAAACTAATCTTCCTTTTGTTAACATTTTAATGCTTAGCATCTTCAATGCTACATTCATAGTGGAAGAAGTAAGGCTTGTTTAGTGTGAAGGCAAGGTGACACTTGGCAATCCTGTATCTCCTTCCACTGGGAAGGTATTTCTCCTCACAGAAGTATCATTGGGCAATCTTCTATTTCTCCTGCCATATCTTCTCAGTCACCTTGCACAGGAATACAATAATGAATTTGCTATATCTCTGGAGGCTTAAGCCACTGCATTCCAGAGAGCTTTAAGACATCTGTATCAGTTCCTGCTGAAGTATGATGTTCAGGATTCTCATGGTCCCAATCTTGGGCTTGTGGTCACCTTTTGGAGACGTTTCACATTTCAAATGTTAGTGAAAGGTTTTCTAATGGAAATAATCTTGATTAAGAGCATGGTAGAAGTCTGGCTCTTACAGTGGTTCATCCTTATAATGGTGTTTTTGTTGTGTATTACAAAGTATACTTATAGATACCACCTAGATTTCTCTCCTGTTTGTTTCCTGACTTCATTTTTACTTAAAACTACTTATTTTTCTCCGTAGCCTTTGATATCTAAGAATTAATCTGTCAAAACTTTGTGAGAAGGGGTATCTTTGTTTTTCCACTTTCTTAAAGGTCTCAGCAAAAAACCTATTTGTAGGGGTGTCTCTCTCTGTGTCAAAATGTGCTATAGGATGCATAAGAGATGGTGTGAGTCCCCTGAAGGGGTGACTTAAATGGTGTCATAAGATCAACTGGTGGAAAAATGAGGAAGGATGTGGCACAGATGTGCCTTGCATGCATACTTCAAAGGCAAAAACTTCTTATTATTCAATAAGATGCATTGGCAGCCTTGGAGGACCTCTAATGTGTTGCATAGATATTTCATTATTGCAATGTTTTCTTTATAATAGAGAATTTTTATGGAAACTACGCTTTTTCACTGAAAGTCATGCTACAGTCATCCTTATTTAAACTGCTGTCTAAGCTGTTTATGTTCTCAATGAAGAGAGAAAGATAACGTGAAAGGTTTTGTTTAATCCTTAAACCTGTGTGAATTGCCCCAGGTAGATACCTGTCTTATCCTAGAGTTTATATATACAAATTCCTAGAGAACTAGCAGTTTAGACTAGATGACTTAGAAGAAATGAGATTTTAAAAGTTAACTGAAGAAAGAACTGCTGTTAAACTGGTGGCTGAAATAGTTGTAGTGGTTACTGAAATTGTCGTGCCTGTTTCATCTATAAATGAACGGAGGAAAATGCACTATCCATAGTCTCTTATATGTATATCTGATATGTAAATTACAGATGCCAAAACATGCTTATAGGAAAAACTCAGATCTGAAATAGAATGCTTTTTTTAATGCTCTTGGACTGTTGAACAAGGATGTAAGATCAAGTAAGCAATAATGCAACTTCAGCTAGTAGGGTATTCTCTCTAACTTTCTATGAGTAATCAGTAGAACTTCAAAGATTGATTGGAAATTATTAATACTGATTAATTAATAGGTTTCAGAATACCAAGGCAATGTTTATTTAGCTTTCCACTGTTGCTTAGGTGAATTTTTTAAAAAAAGGAAGTGTGTGTATATATACACAACCCATTCTTGGGTTCAAATGAGAACTTTCATGTAAGTAACATAGCAACTTTATCTACTGTGTTCTCTAAACATCCTTCCCCTTTCTTATCGCCTGTTCCTCCTGTGTCTGCTAGGTGTGGTTAGGAGGATAAGGAGCGTGAGCAGGTAAGATGGGCATGATTAGGTATGTGTGTTTCTTCCACTGACAGTTCTGGCTTAGTGGCTATGCTTAGCCCTTCACCCACCTATTACTGCCCCATTCTCACTCTTATAAGGAAGCAACCCCCCGAGGATCAGCTTTCCAGCCTGATCCATCACACGGCAGACCCCCCCAGGTGGTGATGCGAAGGTTTTGGAACAAACACGAGGGCACGCAGAGCAGAGCTCGCGCCAGAGCGGCGGCAGAAGAAACCCAAGACGCATGTAACCATGCTTCAAGAGTTAGTACTTGCAGGGAAACCGGCTTTTAGTCAGACAAGTCGCGACATGAAGAGGACCTAAGGTTCCGAATGGCCTTCACAGAGCCCCGGGATCAGGGCTGCGTGCTGGAGCGCTGCCCGCCGGAGCGCTGCCCGCCGCTGCCGGGCGGGCAAGGCTGGGAGCGAAACGCCCTTGCGAGGAGACAATGCCTCACGGGATACCGCCGAGGCGGCTCCGCGTGGGCGAGCTGAGGCGCGCCTGGAAAATGCTAAGCGAGGCTTGCGACAGCATTGTCGCGATACGGTGATTGCATAGGGCCAGCCTCCTGCGAAGCCTTGAGCCAGCTCGGCGAGGAGAGGCGCAGGGCGCTCGCAGCGCGGGCGCGGAGCCCAGCCTCGTCCTGTCCCGCCGCCACCGGCCTGCCCTGCCGTGGTCGGGGCTCGCTCACGGTCCTGCCGCGCCCCCTGGCGGCGCGGAGCTCGCGTTCGGCCGCTGCGGCGCAGCGGGACGCGCCGCGCCCATCTCGCCTGAAGCGGGCCCGGGCTTCGCGGGCTGGGCAGCGGGACGGGTTGTGGGAGCTGCTCGCCGTGCTGGGTGGTTCTGGCTTTATCTTTGCTGTGGCTGCTATCCGGCCGGGGCTTCAGGGCTGGGTGCGCTTCAATCCGCCGTGCTTCTGCCTTCCCGCTCGGCCCTGGAGGAGGAAGGGCAAGAAATCAAACTCCCTTTCTCCTGAAGTGACCAGAAAGCAGGGGAAAATACATATACATACTTATAAATACACACCTCGGGTTTCTTGTGGTAGCGCCTCAGGCAGGAGCTAAGTGTTTGTGACTGTCAGCTGTATCTTCGTTGTCAAACTAACACGAGGGGAAGTTTGATAACCCCCAGGTAAAAGCCCTTTGGTTTTTATTTCAAATTCCAACAAAATTTTAGAGGTCTTGTTTGAGGCAGGATTGTTTGTGGAATATGACATCTCTGTCTCTACTTTCTGTCTTAATGCCTTGTCATAGTTCTTGATGTCTGCCTGTCAGCACAGCGAGAGGGATTTTTTCATGTCTGAATAGTCACCTTAATGATAGCAGATGGAAACGCTACAGGGGGTCCAAGCCCATCACACTGTCATTGTCACAGGCTGCCCTGACCTGTTTCCACTCCTCTATTTTTTTGTCCCTTTTTAAAGGAGAAATGGATGGTAATTGAAAAGGATCTTAAGCAAGACTTAGGAAGCTGCAGACAACATGATTCCCCGCTCACTCTCTCTGTTTTCACAAATAAAGTCTTAACCTCTTAAGCACCAATAAGAGTAGAAAGAAAGCTAAATTGGTAAAGCTTTATAAAGATTGGCCTGCCAAAGCACCTTCTCTTCCCTCCTCAGGATGCATCTAGGCTTTGTCACATCTTCATTATGGCTTGGGGGGTGTTTAATTCCTTAGCTATATCCTTTTTGGTACAGAATTATTGATTTCCTGATGAAAACTGTATGCAGTAGAAGTTTGTCACTTCGGTCGTGTTACAGCATCATGAAGTATATGCATATTGACAGGAAACTTCCAGACTCATTTCTAAAACTAGACTCGTAAATTGTTACTTGTATTGGCATTCTAGGACTATTTTAGGACTCTCTAATCTTGATTTTTAAAAAATTGCATTAAATTACAATTGGTTAGAATGCAGGTATTGGTTTTGTAGGCTTTTATTTTAAAAAAAGTCAGCCCCCTAAAGTTAGAACTTTAAGTGTTATGTCAGTAGAACAATGAAAGAGGCCTTTAGCTTTTAGATAGGCTTTTGTTTAATATTACAAAATTAAATATTCTTTATAGCCATAGAGGAAAAATTAAGATATCAATATTACTGCATCATAAAGAGCTTCAGAAAATCAGCACTGGGATGTTCTACAGTGGAAGTATGAGTTCTGAAGGGTCAAGAAAGGTTTGTACATGAATTTGCATGTCCTTTATGCCATATAGAAATAACTCTCTTTTTCCAGTTCTAAATGTTAGAGCACATCTGAATTAACTGTGGTTTAAAAAAATAGGTTTTAGAATTTTAGCTGCTTGAGTATATGTCAGCTTTAACTATAAGCCATGTTTTGGCTGGAATATATAAAATCATTCCTAAATTAGAGCAGCATAATATATGTGTTCTCCACTGTTACTCAAGCTGATTACAAATAAGATCAAAGCTAGGTTAATTTCATAGTCTTAGATGAAAATAAGTTCAGGTTATAGAAGAAATAAACTAAATCTTGCAGACTATTCCATGGAAATTAAAATGGTACACTGAAAACTAAAGAGTACTTTGGTACTAACGGGAAGGATCAGGCACTTACTGGTTTTGGGTTTTTTCAGAATTCCCTTGAAATGCTTATATCTGATTAAATGTATTAAGTGACTATGTGGCTTTTCAAAAGGTACTAAGCAAAGAGGATTCTAACTGAAGCATAGTATTCCTTTTTATTATTTCCTATGAGATCATTTGACTGCATTTATTTTCAGAAAAGGATTGCTTTGACTATCTTTATATCTATATCCAAACAACCAGCTTTTAAACAATTAAACATACTAGTTTATAATTTAACAGAAAATGGAAGGCAAACTATTAATAAGAATTAATAATGAGTAGTTATAGTGGTATGATTTCAAAAGCATTTTTCTTTTTTCTCTTTCTCTCTC
Source organism: Laterallus jamaicensis coturniculus (assembly GCA_022605575.1). NCBI lineage: Eukaryota > Metazoa > Chordata > Aves > Gruiformes > Rallidae > Laterallus > Laterallus jamaicensis. Next base: position 19,748,298 of record JAKCOX010000013.1, read on the forward strand.
TGCCCCCATTCAATTTACTGTCCTTCTAAGGAAAGACATCAAAATGTATTGTGCAAATAACATATGTCTTTATGCATTTTTGAAACACACTTTTTGATGTGTTTCTGCCTTTTAACTGCTATGAAGTTGTATTTCAGTCCATTAAAGAGTTTGATTATAAAGTCAAACTGACAACTAATGCTGGCTAATTTCACCAGTTTTGAGCTCCCTTCTTGATACCTCTGCACTAAAAAACCCAAATAAACCTGTAGAGAAAAAGACTTAAAAACAAGCGAAAAACCTCTCCCCAAAATCCCAAGAAGCCCCCAAAGTGTTAACCTTAATTTCTGACTATTTGCCTGAAACTCACAACTTGACAACAGGAAGGTAAATTCTGGTGCAGTGGAAAGCATTTATGTGCAAAATAAATTGTACAGCATGGAAAAGGCATACAAAAGGTGGTTTTGTGTTTTTCCCTAACTTATCTGAATAATGCTTCTAGCTGTGACTTGTATCTGAAAATAATCAGTGAATTTTTAGGACAAACCTCTTAAAATTACCTTTTTTAAAAAAGTAGAATATCTTGTTCCTGCTTTTATTTTCTATCAGATTGAATGCTTTCAGATACGGAACTGTATAATAGTTCATTTATCAGTAACAGTCTTCAGTGGGTACTTCATCATTGTAGTTCAGGTAAATAGCATTAAAGTAAATAACATTAAAATATGTGTGATTTCCTATTTTATTTCAAGACACAATGCTTGCAAATCATGACCAGAAACCAGCCACTATATTATCAATGTAAAGACAATTGTATTGTTTGAATAGTTTTCTTTCCAAACAGTTCTTATCTGTGCCCGTATAAAAGCTGCTACTGAGACACTTATTACATCAAATAGTTCCCTATAATATATAGATTAAAATAAACAAAAAGCTGGCTGCAGAGAGAGTTAGTATCTGGGGTGTAAGTACCTGAACTAATACTAGCAAGCAGCTGTTTGTTTTCTGCCCATCATAGAGCGGCAGTGTAATGTAGGTATTGGTATTGCATTTCTCAGTTCACTTTGCAGAACATTCAGTTCTCTTCACTGCCTATGTATATGTAACCTCATTACTGGCTCTGCAGCCATTTGAATTTTACTCAAAGGTTGGCTTTGTTATTTCTATTTCCAGGTCTCCCTTGAATTGTGTTCTGATCTTGACCTTTGTCAGAGTGACTGCAGGTGAAAACAGGGGTGTTACAGTTTTATAAATAAACTTTTCTGGATCCCAATGTCTATCTGCTGATTAGGTGTGACAAGTGCTTTAATTCCTGCTTTGTCAAAATTCTCTGAAATAATAATTTTATTATGGGCTTAGAGAAAGAATGGGGGATAGAGACTTAAAAAATCAACACTGAAAAGACTAGGCTTGTGAATCTCCCTAAAAATATCCTGATTAATAACTGTAGAAAGACATTATTCTATCACCAATTCTTTGTGGTTTCAAAAGTTATGAAATCTAGTTTGTTACATCTGTTGTATAACAGGATGTGTCCCAGCATAAAAAGGAATGCCATCTCCATTCTTATCTGAAAATTTAATAGATTATTTCAATTCCGTACTTGCTGGAAATTGAAATAAAAACTGATAACATTGGAAACTTTTATTTTTTAGCATGTTTGCTAAAATGTAAGTTGCTTAGGTTTCTGAATGCTTTCTGGGTGTTTGTTCCTTGTATAATCTTGATCCTCCAAGTGCTTGCATATCCATGTTCCACATTAAGCACAGGAGTAGCTTTGTTCAGCTTAATGAGAATGCTTATGTGGTTGGAACAGGCAGACATAAATGTATGTTTTGCGGAATTAGGAACTCTATTTCCATTATTACACATACATATTGATTTTTAAGTGCTAGTCAAGGAAGATGTCCATCTACAATGGCAGCCTAAACTTATATTTCCACGGCTTTGCTGTTGCTTGCTGGTTGGTATTTTGAAGGATTGCTGAGGTTTGCACGAGCAAGTTCTTGTTTCTTATAATTAATGTAATTCTTGTGTGCAACTATAAAAAGTAGTCACAGTATGTGCTTGGTCATAGTCTTTTTTTTTCAGTTGTCTTTCCTGTGCCTACTTTGTTGAGGTGCCATAAGTAAGGTTTGCAATGCTTTTACTGTGAATGTACAGCTTTTCCCACAGGATGGCTCACATCTGAGTCTAGTATATGCAAGTTGGTTCCATAACAGAGTGAAAACATCAGGAATATATCTGAGAGGACAAGTTTTACTTCTGTTTCTATATTGGTATAGGATAATAACTTTTCATGGGGAAAGAGTAGAAACATCAGGAAATGGAATATATACCACTTGGTGTTGGTTACAGAAACTGGGGGCAAATCTGCCTGTTGGTCAATTTCATAGCGAAATTCCAAGCCTGAAGGAAACCTTTTGCTCCCCTGGAGATGTGGTGCCAGAAAAACAGTTTGCCATTGTTAGCTTCCTCTCTAGAGTTGGCAATTTAGAGGTGTTAGAGGCTGAGGGTGCAAATATGTCTGGAACATTACTGTAGTTATAATCTGTGGAGTCAGTATCACTGTGATTGTTTGGAATAGTTTGAAGACTGTTTTAAACTACAGCTGGGATCAGAGCAAAACCAGAATTAGACAATGACTTCTTTCTTTGTTCCAGTTTAACTGGCAGGATGGCATGGAAGCTGTGTCCATTTTCTTGTTTCAGGTTACTTCAGCATTATGCTTACTATAATGCATTTTCTGATAACAAATGTCTTGCTGGCACATCTAATTCTGTTTTCTAAACAGTATGGCCAAAATGGAATTCTTTTGAGAACACTTGTTTAAGGAAATACATCCTTGCCAAAGCTCTGCTTTTGTTCAGCCTTAGTTGAGAGGCCTGTTCAGAAATCACAGAACATGTCAAGTGTACAGACTAACATGTGCATAACAGCTTGGCCAGGACTGGCATGGAAATGTGTTATATACAGTAGAAGGTTAGTATATTAATTTCTGCTGCAGCATAATAAAGATAATGCTACTTAAGAGTTACTTTATGTATCTGAGTCTTAATTCCTGTTTTTCAGGGTCTTGTTACAGTTCTGATTTTTACAGATGGATTATACATTCACTTCCAAGCCTTACAAATATGGTAAAGTTTTTAGTCATTGGAGGATGTGAATTTAAGTCAAGCATATTGTAAAAATGGATACTGGAAGCACATCTTTGTATTGTGTTTATATAAAAGTAAGACTTTAGAATGTTGTTCTGTTACTATATTTTTTTTACATAAAGGGCTTCAATGCAGAAATAACTGGCTCATGAAATCAAGTGCATGAACTGAATAGTTTTTAGGTACAGATAGAACATTTTACTCATAAAATGAAGAGGCTGCTTATCCCTAAGAAGCTGATACTGAACTAGCATCAATAACCCATGTGGTATAAAGCCATTATCTACTGTGAGTTATGCAGACTACTTTTAAAGTTAATGCACATTTGTAAAGAACTATTAACTTACAGTCAATTTCTAGGCAGATTTCCTGCCTTGGACTCCATTTGTGTGCATTTCTCATCATTGACTATAGAGCTGTATTGTCTCTGCAGATCACTGAATCAGAGATGAGCCTCACTGCTGTGGCTATTCCTGACTCAACAATGGACAAGCTGATTGACCTGTTGTAGAATTGAAAAAAACTTTGGTAGGAGGGTCTTTACACAGCAATTTGCCACGTTGATCACTGCAACACAATTAGTTTTGGATAGAATCCTGACCTGACTCCATTAGTGTACACAGCTCTGAAGACAGTACAGGAACTGTTAGTTCCATTTCTTGGTGGGATGCAAAAGGGTTCATGCAGAAGCTAGAAACACTTAGTACTTCTATGACTTGAAGGTTTGTGTTTTACCCAGTTTCATTTTGGCTTGGGAATTTCTTTCAAAATAGTCAACTTTAAACAGTATTTATTCATCATGTGGTTACAGTGATCTTGTGTTTCTCAAAGTGACTTTATGACCAGGAGCACTTGAATATTCCTAGTGCAAATATAAAAATGGAACAGCTAAACTTAAAACCAGGAACTGCACTTCTATCTTATGGCTTTGATATTAGAAAACAAGATGAATGAATCCAATAATTATGCATCTGGAATAAACACTATTATAAATCATAATATGATATTTTTAAGACTCTTTATAGATAAATTCAGGGCAAAGGTGCCAGATACAGTATTTTTATCTTCAGAATCTTAGTTCAGTGAAGTGCAGAAAGCACTAAGAGGATTAGACTAAAGGGAAAAAGGCTCAGATGCAAGTTCTGGCTGTATATACTTTAAAAATATCTTCAGGTTTAGGTATTAGAGCTGAGCCCCTGGCTGTTACTTTTAATCTCTTATTGCGAAGTAAAACCTTTCCAGCAGAGGAGAATTCAGGATGTATAATCCTCGTGCATAAGCCTAGGATTGCAGCTAACCCTGACAATTACAACCTGTTGTTCTTTTATTACTGTTGAGAAAGATCATCTATAAACCAGTAAGTTGGGATAGACAAGCATCAGCTAATATAATCTCAGCATTTTATCAGCTGTTTGGGGTTTTTTTAAGGGGTTGAGGGGAGATGAGTTGAGTTTTTTGACAAACAAGTATTGCTCCAGTCTATTTTTGCTGTTCTGGGACTTAGAAGAATTATTTTGTACCATTCTGTGTTCTTCATTGTTTGCAAAATGTGGAACTTGAACTTCTTTCAAAGGTGACTAATTTCTTCCATTCATAGTGGAAAACTTGGAGCGTATTGGGAGTAATTCAAGTCTGACTTTCTGTTGTGCTGTTCCGTGTTGTGTTATCACCATTTAGTCAAGTTGTTTTAAATAGAAGAAACCACAACCACAAGGTGGAAATAACTAAGGTCTATTTAATTATTAAGCACCTTAAGTAGCATTTAGCCCTTTACTGTGAATACTCTGTCAAACTGCAGTTATTAGAATTAATGTTTGTTAATATAAAAAATTCTAAGAGAAAAACCTTACAGTATCTACAGTATTGATCTGTTTGCACTGTTGTTCTTTATTGAAGATTTCCCTCCCCCTAATATTTTTTAATATTACCAACATTCACTTGGCTAAAGAACAATGCTTTTTATTCTCTACTTTTTGTTCTGCATGACTTTTAGATACATTATAATTTTGTCTGAATTTAAGTTTTTATAGTCTTGCTGAAAGGTAATGGTGCTTTATCTTATAAATGCTTAAAGCTTCCCAAAAAAGAAGTTAATGGTCACTCACTTCTGGTTCTGCTTTTTTAAACACTTCAAGTGGGGTAGGAGCAGCATGATACTGGCTCTTTATGTACTGTCACAACTGTGACATCATTGTGTTCTTGGGATCTGATCTGTGATTACCCACTAAATGAAATACTGAAAGGTTAAAGTATTTAACCTAAAACTAGTTCTTCAATGTGAATTAATATACCTCACAGATTTTTCTTAATTTTGTAAATGGGCCAATTTAGTAACTTCAATATTAACTATCATTTACACAAAGATACCTTTGCAAGTCCAAACACATTTTTGTATTAATAGACATACTTTGATTGTGTTAACAGAGTAAAATTGTAGCTATAACAACATTAATTTATTATTATGTGTTTAGACTGATCCCAAGGTGCTTTGTGCCTTTTCCACTGAGAAAATGATGATGGCATTTCCCAGAGAAAATGCCCTTGGAAGCTATCAGTAGCATTGATGTTCAGGCCTCTGGCTGATGTAGGGTTGATCACCAGAGATTGTACCCACAGGCTGTGGTGCTTTCTTTTGTGACAGTGTGAAAAGTCACCCATGATCATAAGCTACTTGAGTATCTGAAGTGGGCTTTGCAGTCTGAATTGTTTGTGATAACGTACAATATTTCATAGGAAGATATAAAAGCTTAAAATTCATTAAGGCTTCTTAAGATACTATGTATTTGATAACTATAAAGAATAAAGTGTCTCTGTCTCTCAACTCCTGTGTCTGTTTTTTAAGATCAGGAAGTCACTTCAATGTCCAATCTAACATGGCACATTTTTAAAGTCCTTAAGTCTCATGGAAAATGGTAGGAGTGTAGCACAAGCACAAGTCTATTTTTAGGTACTGAGGAATCCACAAAAAGCTGAATGGGGTCTCAAAGCTGAGCTGTTGAACTGCAGCTTTTCACTTTGCCTACTCTTACACTGTCAATCCAACTCACAGAATTGTAGGGGTTGGAAGGGACCTCCAGAGCTTGAGCCCAACTCCCCTGCCAATGCAGGTTCTCAAGGACAGGTCACGGAGATCATAAATCTAAGGAAAATAAGCTTTGAAGGCTTAAACTTCCTCCATACAATGTACACTGCTCCAATTTGGGCTGCCTAACAGAGGCTCTGCTACATCTTGGGACAGCAAACAGGAAATCATCAATCAGAACAGAAATACACTCCCTTCTGTCAGTCTTGCAAACACTGATTAGTGCTGCAAGAAGACACAATGAAACACCTGTTACAATTAGAGTTACGTCTTTGTGCATGTGTTCATTGTAACTACAAGTGGTTGATCATGAAAAGGTTTCTGATCATCTCTGGTCCCAACAAGCCTGGAGGAGATGAGAGGTATGGCAGCCCTTCTGATACTTGTCAGGTGTGGGCTGTAGAAGGCTTGAGATTGCCCATGGAAGGGCAATAAGGAGAGTTGACTTGTTTCACTGTTTGCACTCTCACTGGTTTCTGACTCTTTCCCCCATGATAAGCAGAGTTTCTGGTAAATCCTCAAAGTTGAAGAGATTAAATGGATTTCAGATTCAAAGAGAATTGACTTTTGCAACATGGGAATCTATACCATGCAGGCACAATAATATTTTGGGCTAAAACTGTTAAAAAAGGTTATTACTTTGTTTAATTGCTAGGACACAATCTCCAGTTTCTTTAACTTTGCCAGTGTAGTGATTGTGTGAGTCACCATGAGGACAAAACAGTCTTAAAATGTTTCTGGTGTAAATAAGACACTTTTAAGTAAATTATTGCAGGGAAAGCTGAGCCAGTATTTGTAGAGGGAGGGGGCAGGGGAGGTTGGCTTTTGTTTGGTTTTTGTTTTTTCCCTGTAGTCTGATCAAGAGGCAGAGAAAGCTTTACTGTGCTTGGAGGGAATTACAGTGTCTAAGCCTTGTAGTCATGGAAGCATAAGCTGGTGACATAAAGTAGCCATAAGAAAAGTAAGGAGACAATGGGAAACTTCTAACTAATCTTTCCTTGAAAAAGGCATGGTTGGAAAATAATACTATTACTTAATGCAACTCATTAGGCTGACTTCTAGGTCAATGCAAAATTAATTTGATTCTAGGCTTTTATCCCAACTATTTCTTGTTCAAAATCAGTATTTCATTTAATTATAAATTTAACTTCTGATTATTTTTTTTCCTCAGCCCTGTGTTTCTCTGGTATTTCATGGCAGCACAAGTATATAGGTTAGATGTTATATACATTGCCATATTGTTTAATAGCAGTTTTTCTTACTTCCAGTCTGGAATCTTTTTAGCAAGGTGACATTTTGAAGGTTCTGTAACAAGAAACTGTTCTCAGCAGAAAACAAACTATCCATATAGCTTTAATAATCCATTTCATAGTATGAAGATCGGGTAATTAGTGATAAATAATATGGACTTCTAAAAAATTAATAAGCTTTGGAAAAATACTGTAGAGGCTAAGTAGTTAACATGCTTTTTTATATGGTGAATTGGATTTTTCTTTTTCACCTTTCCACTGTTGGGCTATATGGGAGGCTTACTGTCTGTAGAAATTGCTGTGTATGCACTTAGGCTGTACAACAGAATGCCAGAAGGGAGAAGTTGGCAAGCTTACCTCTAGCGTAGAGTCACTAAAATGGTCAAGGGGCTGCAGTGAGCACTGAGTGTCTGTGGGAAGTCAGCTTCTTTAGTCAGGAGTAGGAGAGCTTTGGGGATAGCTTATAGCCTACTAACAGCTAGAAGGAGGTTACTAGGAGGATGAACCCAGGCTCTTTGGAGTCCCATGATGGGAGAATGAAAGACAGGAGTTGAAAGAGACAAACTGAAAGACAAAAGTTGAAAGATGGAAGCTTAATCATAAAAAGTGAAAAATAATCCCTTTAAGGATAATTAAGCAATAAAACAAGGTGCAAAAAAGAGTTAAGGAACATTTATCCTTGGAGGTTTTTAGACCTGAAAGGACTAAGCACTGAACAACTAGGTTTGAATTCAGTGCTGACCCAATTCTAAAAAGGATTTTGGAGTAGATGAACTCCTAAGGTCTGTTCCATCACAAATGATCCTTTGACTTCGTCTTTTTCCTTTGTCACCAAAGCCTTAAGGTATTTCCTTGATGAAATACATCCTAGAAACACTGGAGCTGATGTGATTCTGCATTTCACTGTGGTTTTTCTATGCTGCTGCGGTGCAAATGGGGTAAAACGGCTCTTTGTGACATAGCTTTAACTGTGTTGCCTTCATAGTCAACAATTAGTCTTGGTTTTCTGTTCTCTTAACTGACAGCAGAGGGAGCATATTCAAATGAGAGTTCAGGTTCTGGAGAGAAGGGTAGGGACAGGGTCTTTGATACAGCCAAACACAAGTTATTGCTTGGCAGGGGTCCTGTTGGAGATGATGGAAACTTCTACTTTGACTCCCTGAACCATACAGCATAACCTGATGCCATAAATTGAATATTCTAAGAATTCCAAGCTCCTTGAGAAAAGCAGAAAACTGTCTTTTGCTGCTTTCTTGCACTTCCATTGGAAACAAATATATTCAACCTTTTAGAAAGCTTAGAAGAGTCCTGGAATATGTACATGTGAAGATCAATACCGCTTGGATTAAACAGAAAACTAGAGTATATTGAAATACTTTGACATAGAAGTAGGTGACAGTTCAGTACAAAATTAAAATAGCTTTATGGTATGCCTTTTTAAAGGTGTATTGCAATACCAGATATTATTAAGGCCTTGCTTAGCCCAGTCACATGCCAAAGACCTATTACTGATGTTCTGCATGCTAATTGCTTCCACCACATTATCTTTGTTGTGAAGCTTCACCTCTTGATGAATGTAACCAGTCACTGAATGCCAAATCAGCTCTATCAGATTCAAGTCAAAGGTCTGGCAATGACAGAGCCTTTCCACACTCGTCAAGTGTATTAGCATATTGCCAACTTTATTGCTAAATGTGAACTACTTGCACTGTGCAGATTTATCTGGAAAGAGATGGTGATACTGTAAGTAGCACATCATTCAGTTGGCAGAAGGAGTATTTACCCAATTAGCTGGTCTAGTCTGGGATAGTGTTACGCTATTATTTGGCACGTTGATTTCTCTCAAGAATTACAGGAGAAATCATACAAATAATTCATTTGGGGTGTGTGTGTTAAGGTCTAAGTTCTGTATCAAAGTGATTTACAGAGTTTAGTTAAGCTTATTTCTGCAATTTGTAGATCTGTTTTGCTAATACACACAGGTGGAACTTAAACCTCTTTTCTTTTACTGCAGAGAAATAAGCATATCCCAAAGTGTCTAATTTTGCTGTGTGGCAACAATTAATTTGAAGGCTTCTTAATAGACTATTTACCTTAAGTAAATTTGAGTTCATCGTGTAATATAAGTCTTGTTATGGTTCCAAGATACATGGTAAACAGCAGAATGCCTCAATTAATTCCACTGCTATGTTATCTTTGTCAGACCTGAGTAAAGACGAATGGTCTTTCTATAATGGAGATACTAATATTTGTGACCTAAATGGCTTTTTAGGTTTTTTGTTGTTTCAGCTCACATGTCTTCCTTTGCATATTAATATTTTGCTCCCCTGATTTTTTCTTTTTGCATGAGAGCTTAGAGTTGCAAAAAACAACCCTGTCTATGAAGCATTATAGCTGGAAGCCAAGATTGAACATGGGACCCTCAGTTCAATTAAGTAATCACAACACTGTCTGAAAACTCCTTTGAATTCACCTAAAAATGCATTTGTATGGATAGCTGATGAAACTGGAGATTTTGTGATTTCCAGTGTTTTCTATTGCAGCCAAGACAGAAATTCAGGAAAAACTTAGCTCGTGATGTTTCCATTTGTAGTAGTACAAACGGGTAGTAGAATAAAATGCAACACTTGTGATAATTTGGATCTAAAGCTTTATCAGAACTTATAAAAACATTTGGTCCAGGTTTTGGATATACTGCTGAAGTCTATATTCATGCTTAATTGACCAAATAATGTTTTGCTGATATTCTACAGTACACAAACTTCAATTATCATTTGTTTACTTCTTGTTGTTCTGTAGCATAGTGTCTGAAGCATTTCCTGACTTAATACAGCATATTTTTCTTTAAAATTTTGCAGTGATTTTTTTTTTATTGAAGTTATCTCCCAATCAGTAGTTCAGAGGTACTATGGTTGTGCAGAAAGCTGTGCAAGCAGAAAATGTTTGTAGTAATACATCTAGAAAACCTATCAATATTCCCGCTATCGATATTAGAATGTGATCCTGGGAGCTTAGTGGCATTTTCTACTGAAACTTACAACAGTGACACTGGTAACCAATAATGTCCTTTATAGAACAACTTTCTCCAGTCCTAATTTTTTCTTACCCTACAGACAGCGTAGTAAAACATTGAAAATTAAAAACTTTGATATTAATATAGTCACTGATGTCTTAAAGGGGAGTTAAATGACAAAAAATTTTTGAGCTGTTGCTTTCTAGCAAAGCTTTAAGTGATCTGCTTCTGTGGTAAATGCCCACATTGGAAGCAAAAGCAGGTCAGGCTAGACTTTTGGTATGTTTAACCAGTATTGTTTCAGACTTGGAGTAAAACTTTATCTTGGCTGAAAGACTATGGATTTGTTGCAATCTTTGCAGTTCACTGAACTTTTTTTTCTGTGCATACATATTTCAAGTAAACTCTGTAGTTATAACAAGTGACACGTTATGGACCCTAAATCGTTGCACTGTGAAATATGCACAGAAAAAGGACAAATGAAGATATCAAGGGTCTGTTCCAGTTTGCACTGAACTGTAAAATGCCACCCTTGTTGTACAGAAGATCACTGGTTCTGAGCAGGGCTCATTGACTGCTAAGTTGTGGATAGTGTTTCACTTTCTGCAACTGTTAATATCCTGGGTTATCCAGGCATAATGACCTCTCTATTTGTGACACATTGTTGAATTTTCTGGTTCTTTTAACTTATTCAAACCCTTTTTTTTTTCCTTCCTGAATTGAGCTGTGGTACTGAGCTGACTCGCTGTTGGTCAGCCAATTACACTTGAAATCACCAGTGATAACACATCTGAGGATGAATATAAACTAAAGTATACAGGGAAGGTACTCTACACAGGAAATCTAGTGCATATTTAGAAGATAACACACTTATTTTGGGTAATATTGGAATATCTGCAGTATTGTTTAGGTTTGGCAGCTGTTAAACCTGATATAGTAAGTAAACATGCTATAATAATTCATATTATGCTATAGATGACATGAAGTAAATTCCACTCTTAAAAGTAGTTATTAAATTACAATAAAATCATGGTACCGTCTCTTTTAAGTATTTTAAATGCTGATAAAGATTTCTGTATTTTAACAACTTCACTGATTTGGAATATGAATTTTTAAAAAGAGTTACATGTAGCATGTAACACTTGGCTCCTGGGCCTGAATCTTATAAAGATCTGGAATTATTGTAAAGTTACCCACCACTTTATCTCCGATTAGGACTGTGCCGATAGTCCTTTTTGTCTCTTTATTCCTTGCCAAAGAGATGTTGATTTGTTTATTTCCATAGTGTATCCTGGAGAACTCCAGGTTTACTCTGGCCCTGCCGTAAATAAGCTGTGTTTTGGAGGGCTGTTTTAGCTGCCTTCAGCAATAAATAGAGTATGTTTGTGTACACCTTGAATATGTCAGGTATAAATATGTTGCTTATCTTTAACATTGTCTCTTCTATGCTGGTTTTTTATGACTCACTCTTTCATAAGATCTGTAAATCTTGCCAAAGTTCACTGACATGATAGAAAAAATATTTGCCACTTTCAGGAGGCCCCAGCCTCCATATAGCAAATAAGATAGTGGATCTAATATTCAATACTGAAGCCTTTTCTCTTAGTATCAAGCTGTGTTTTTGTCTGTCATTGAAATATTCAGAAATTCTCTATTGGTGAATTGAAGCCTCTGTGATGTGATGAGATTGTACCAGAAAAAGGTTTATATTAGTTTCAGGTATTTATGATAATCTTTCATGTCCTTCAAGATCCTTAAAAGTATCCATTTACACACTTACTGTCTTTCTATGAGATTCCTGTAAAAACACCTGGAAATATTTACAACATTTTCTATAGATAGGCCTTGGCCACTACAGAAGGATCAAGGGGAAAGGTCTCTTCATAGATTATACCTATTAACTTGTTCAGCTTGTGAGATGGATATGTTCCCAATGGCATCGCTCTGAGGGTCACTGTGCCTTTTATGCCTGGACTTCATGGAAGAGAAAAGACTGCAGAGGATAGGGTGAATGTTTTACTAGACCATTGGACACATTGATTTTTATGTTCATGGATATGTAGATCAAATTGAAATAACCTAAAGGGGCTGATGTGATACCCTGGGACTGTTAGACATGTCAAGATTCATAGTAAGTCTGTATATTTCAACTTCTTGGTACTCCCTGTAGAAAAATAGCATGGGGTGTCATTGAGATCTGTCACTCACTGACACTTAAGGAAAAAATAACCCCGACCTCTGCTTAGATATTCCCAAGACATGTCCCAGATGAGTAAGATTGTGTATTGAACCAGTTTTGATTTATTTACATTTAAAGCAAGTGTTATGCAAGTCAGACACGTGTGATCCTGGCTGGCTGATATATCCTAAAGCAACTGTCTGCATATTGGAAGGTGAAAAATTCTTTCTTGCCTGATGTAGGATGCTACTTGAAAAATGTGTTTTCATAAACACCCTGAAACTACAGTGCAGGGAGTTGATAAAAACTGCATCTATTTAAGCAGTCTCTATTCAACTGTCACATTAAAAATAAACTATTTAGAACACTATTAAATGTCAAAAATTAATAGAGAATGATGAAATTTGGAAAACTGAAATGAAGAAAACCAAAACAACCTAAACTAAGCTTATTTGAAATTTGGATGTTTGAATTTGCCAGGAATATTATGCTTTCAAGAAAGCTAAAGATATTTAAGTGTATTTTTTTCCCTGAGGCTTGAGATGAAATTGTTACACAGGCTATCCAAGTCTCAGACAAAGTAGGAATGTAAAATGTGTTTTGAGCATCAGGATTATATTTTTTTTTTCTTGTGCCTTTTGTTTTTTTGAAGACGCTTTTTAGATTCAAAAAACCTTCTATCAAATCTAGGTAAAGATAAAGTTGTTTTATAAGGTTTTTTTCAGCTTACATAGAGAAGATAATGTAAAGTTTTTCTCATGTTGTTGAACCTGCCAGATAGGTAGGGAGATTACAGTTTTTGTCTTACAGCGATGAAAACTTTTCCCTTCTTCTTAGCACGTGTACTTCCCAGTTTGCCTACCTTGCATACAAGACCTGTTCTGAGTCTCTCTAGATAGGTAAAGAAAGGTTAATTGTAATGAAAAAACATCCATGAGAAACTAGTCAGGTAAAGTTGATTAATTATAATAGCTTGAATCATGGGCTGACTTTCAACTTTTTTCAGCCTATAACTAACTAAAAACATGGACTGGCTTCAAGAATCTTACTACAAACACTTTCTATTCCACTATGCTTGACTTTGAAAGCTCCACAATAGTTTGTTGGGTTTTTTTTTTGGAAATTGAGGCAATTGTGAGATTGAAAATCAGGTTTAGATTATTCTATTAATCAGGTTTAGATATTCATAATATAATACTTTCGTGTGGTATGTATTTTATTAATACAGCTAGTGAAATAAAATCTTCTGTATATACATACAAATATTTATCCTGGTATTCACAAGTAAAATCTGCACATATTGAGAAAATTAATGGGCCTACATCTGGCTGTCAAAACTGGTCACCAGAAGTGTTCCTTAGGGCTTAATTCTAGGGCAGGTTCTATTCAATATCTTTATCATCAGTCTGCATGGAGCAGTTAAATGTACCATTAGCAAGTTTGCTGATGATGCTGAACTGGGAGGTCGTGTTGACACTCTTGAGAGAACAGATCTTGCAGAGGCATCGAGATAGATTGGAGCATTGGGCTATAATTAATGGAATGAAATTTAACAAGTCAGATTCTGAACCTAGAGCCTACTGGGAGGGAATGATGCTGGGCACAAATATAAATTGTGAGACTGCAGAGCAGCTCCACAGAAGCAGATCTGGATCTGCTGGTTGGTAGCAGGCTCAGTATGAGTCAGCAGTGCACTCTGGCAGCCAAGAGGTCAAGCCAGATCGAGGGCTCCACTAAAGTACAAGTAGCCATTCAAATGTGGTGATTATCTTGCTGTGTTCAGAACTCTGCAGCTTCACCTTGAGTGCTGTGTGCAGTGCTGGGCCCTGCAACTTAGGGTGGATGTGAAGGTCCTTGTGTGTGTCCTAGAGGAGGGCAGCAAAGCTGGTGAAAGGCCTGGAAGGCATGTCCTGTGAAGAGGGGCTAAGGATGTTGGGCTGTTCTAGTTTGAAGAAAAGGAGGCTAAAGGTGACCTCATTGCTCTCTGGAGCTTCCTGAGGAGGGGAGGTGCTGAGTTATTCTACTTGGGATTTGATGTCTGGGAGGAGTTCAAAGCTGCACCAGGTTCAGGCTGGAGGTTGCGTTGCAATTGTTTTCTGGGAGTGTGGTCAAACACTGGAACAGGCTTCGTGGAGAGATGGTCTGTGCCCCAGGTCTGTCAACATGTTGGAGACATTTTGGTGATCCTCTTAACATGCGTTAACTCTTGGTTAGCCCAGAAGTGGCCAGGCACTTTGACTAGATGATCACTGTAGGTCCTTTCCAAACAAAATACTCTAGATAGGAAAAAAAAAATATTCAGAAATCTGTTCCCACTTCCTTAATGTGGCTTGGGTTCAAATGCAGTTAAACACTAACAGGGAATAGAGTAATTTGGAACCTGATTTAAAAATTCCAGTGTCCTTGGTATCAAATGGAACTAGAAAACTGATCCTGTGGAGGTAGCTTTTCTGATTCAGTTAGCATTATTATAAAAATAAATTTATTCCTTTTCACTTCAAAATGTCTTAATGTATGATGCATGGTCCTCTTACCCAATAGAATAAGCTGCACAGGAATTATTTCTTTTTCACATTTTTATGTGCTGCATTAGATGCTTATTTATGGTGTTGGTTTCAGAAATCTAGTGTTTCTCCTTGGGAAATCATGGTATCTGAAGTATAAATGCCATTTTTCTGCTAATTTATTTTTGTGTTTTGGTAAATGAGGTATTACTCTTTGAATTACTTTGTAATAGGGAGAAGAGCAGCACCTGTCAACAGTGAGTTTAGGAAATAATGGCTCCATCTACTGTAAAGTAGACATTACATCTATATTTGCTGAATGCTGGATTTTTTTAGGCATCTTTTTACAGTGTGCTCCCTTTTACTATCAGGAACATTCAGCAAATGGTGGTTTCTGTTTTGACTTTATCACTACATTATTTCTTATTTGTGTTATTTTTATAAACGTTTTTTATTTATTCGCTAAGTAGAAACATATGGCATTTTACTAAAGTCTCTTCAAAATTAATGGAACCAGCTCATGATTTTACATAATAATTTTGATTGGAATTTAAATATGTTGTTTCTTGAAGTTGTAGCATACCTTTATTTCAATTATATAGTAGAATCAGACCTTATTCTTTAATCAGTGTAGTAACCTGTGATAACTAGGAGTCAGTGCTTAAAAGCAAGGTAACTCTAAAAAGTCTAAAGAACAATTGGCATCTAAAATGAGCTATATGCTGCATTGATTTTATTTGTTAACAGAGGCTTAAAACACATTCTGGAATAGAAATGAGACCCTTAAGCTCAAGCTTGATATGTTAGTAACACATGCTATTAACTTTAACAAGCATGAAATACAGGGAATTTGTTCATAGGGCAAACATGGCAAAAACTTGGCTAAATAGTGAAACGTTCCATAATAAAGAAGTTAGAGGCATACAAGTTGAATTGTAAATAATGCAACACTTTTGTGCAAAACTAATGTGCTATGGGGAGAATTTTAAAATAGCGTTCTTAATGTTATGGATGAGTCTCAATGAGTCTTAATAAACTCTTCTGTCAAAGCAGGTGTCCTAAAAGCTAGCACTGAATAACAATATTTTTTTCCTCTTCAAGTCTAAGCAGAAATGTTAAGTTTAGAAATAAACCTCCTGGCCACAGAAGTGGGTTTTTTGGTTTTGGTTTGATTTTTAAAAAATATTAAATTACTCTTTGGTTGTGCTTACACTTGCATAGAAAAAGATAATAGCCCTTGAAAAATAGATTCTATGTTTTCCTGGGGTTCCTTTCTAGTAAATTTGGTCAGATTAAGTGTTTGAATGACACAAAATCTGGTCTCTATGAGGGCAATGGCCTTCAGTGCGCAAGTGTTGATGGTTAAGTTGTTCTTCATTTGAGTCTTTATGGACAGCAACCTTGGTCAGCAGCTTGTTTGTAGTTTGATGCTTTGTAGGTCACCTAGGTTCTACTAAGTTACTACCAGGAATCCATGGAGAGCATGGAAGGGTTGTAAAAGTGCTCACAAAAATGTGGCTGTCTCTCTAGCCCCTTTGTTCTCTTCAATGAAATAGATACAAGGTGGTTTTATGTATAGCAGTACCAATGGGTTATTTCCAGTGATTTGTGCCTCTGAAGATTCTTTAAGTTTGACCTTTTTCTGAGCGTTTTTACTTTTTTTAAGACATGTGTGGAGTTGTTGGGAATATCCACAGCATTATGTACTGTTTATATTGAACATTGCAGAGGGCCACTGTCGAAGAAGGATGTCAATGCCAGATACTCCTCTGTAGCACCAAGCCTCCTCTTTTTGTCCTTTCATCTGGACATTACCTTAGATTTCTGTTACTTGCACAGTTCTGACAGCCTAATCTAAAGGAGACTGAGTTTCTGTTGCTTTGTCTGCTAACTGGAATAATACTGGAATGGTTCACACCATCATTAAATGAAAGTACAGTTGTCAGCTATACTGTTCTTTATTTCATTATGCCTACTGACTGATATTTACTCGAATATAAAAAATTACTGTATTTTGTATATTACAAGGAGAGTGGTTTCTAAGGTTTGGGAGTTTATAACTGTTCAGTTCTAGACTGTATTTATTCTTATCAGAAAAAATTTCTAGTAGTTAGTAGCAGATCCCTTTGGAAAATGGTATATTTCTCTATATATTTCCTCTCACATACACTTTATCTGTAGTGTCATGTTGTTTTAAGTTGCAGCATATGTAGGCCAACAAAAGCTGACATAAAGGAAAGCAACATAATACAGTGTAATGATATGTGACACATCATTCAGATTGAGAAGGGAACTCACTTTCTTGGAATTAATACCTACTACTTACTGTGTTTGCCAGTAACATACTTTCCCCTATGCAGTTCAAGGAATGGTTTTCTTTATGATGTCAGAGAATACTAGCTCTGAAAAAAAATCAAATATTTGAGATGTTTATTCATATTTCAATCGTGATAATGGCTTCCTGTTTCCCAAACTATCTTATGCAGAAACAAAAAATTAATCTTGATAGGTTTCCCTTGTATTTTTAATTAACAATATCACAAATATGGAATCATTAAATCAGTTATGTACTAATTAACATGAACCTTATGGATAATTTGCAAATAAAAGTCAAATTCAATTATCAATTCCAGAAACCAAGCAAAGTAAGCTAATAGTGCTCTGAGTTTTGAACATGTATTTCACAATGGATCTCAGAAGTGATGTGCTCTGAAAGCAAAATGTATCCTTGACAAGGCAGGTTGCACTGCAGACTAGAAATAAAACTTTCCAAAATATTGTATATGTTTAAGGGTAGAGCTAGATGGGAAACTATTTTTCTTGTCCTGGGGAAGGGCTTGAGGCTTTTTGTCATGTTCTGCACTGGGAGTTTGCTTTGTGTCTTTGCTTTCCGGAAGCAGAGAGGTTCCCTAGACGACCTACAGAAGCTGTTTAGTGTAAAGGGAGTGCAGGCCTACAGCCCTTAAGTTGAATCAAGCAGAGATGGGCACTCCCACACCAGCTTCTATGCTGTCTGATGTTCTGGCACAAATGTGCCACACAATGAACTGGTTTTAAGCACAAATATGGGTAATAGTTCTCTCTTTACTGTGTTAATTTTGACTTAGGTCAGTTCATTGTGTTCATTCCATGGTTTCCAAAAGCTTCCTTCTGCCACAGAAGTAGCGATGGCTCATAGGGGCAGGCAGAAACAGTGTGATATCAAAGCAAGCAGAATCCTTCTTCTTAGTAGCACTGGTAAGTAAAGTGAGTGCTGAAGTGCTTGTAGAGCAAGACTTCGTTGTTGAAAGAAGTGAAATCTTACCTCATCATTCATGCAGTCAAGTATGAAAAATATGCCAGAACTCTAAGTTAGTGTATTACATCAGAATGAAAAGGCAGATGGAACTATGAAGCATGAGAGACGTTTAATAAAATATTGTCTGATAAACAGCAGGAGAGTTAGTATTATTGATTGAAGATTTTTTCCTCAAGAAATAAAAGCACCCCAATGTTTGTATACTTTCCTGTTGAAGGGATTTATTTTAAAATGAAACACAAGTGGTCCTAAATTGAAAATATCTGTACTTATGGTAAGAGTCTGACAGAAGGCTGAAGAAAAAGTAATGCAGCTGAAACTGAAACCTGAGCTTTATTGTTAGGAATGTCTATTAAAAATTGAAGTTTGAAACAATGAAAAAAATCATCATAAAGTGTTCTTAAGATGGGTACTAAAGTCTCCTCGTAACTAGAGGGTAGGTTTCAGTTTTGGTGTTCTGCTTGAATTCTGGTATTTCCACTTGAGCTTTGAAGTTTCACTGAATCTGTGGGATGTCCATGCAGAACTGGCTTTGGAAAATATACCCAAGGGTAGTATTACCTGACATATAAATGAAATTGCCTACGTTCCTTAAGTAAGGAGTGATGGAACAGAAAAGATGGCTTTTCTTATACTCATGAGACACTGTGTTCTGTAAACAGAAGGGTTTAATAGATTGCTAGTTTCAATTTATTGAAGTCTTAATGGTCAAAGTATTTCTATAGCTCTTATTTTTGGTCTAATTTAGTATGGTTGCTATCTATACACTTTGTATTAAAATAAGAGTACAGGTGCCCGCAGAACTTCAAACTACAGTTTTCGTTATAAAGAAATATTTAATGTAAAAGAAGATTCTAGCCATTTTGTCATGAGGACAGTGAACTGCTGTGTGAATTGAAGGAGCACCTGAGAAACTCCCATGCAGTCATTTCAGATTGAGCTAAAGAAATTAAAGTGATCACGTTACCACGGTCCAAGATCTGTTTATTCTAAGATTAAATACCTGAGAGATTAATGAATCAAGTTCAACAAAATGTAATCGAAAAATTGTGATTATGGTGGTTTTTAAATTTGGTGAGTTTTGCCATGTAAACAAGGATCAAGTGTGTGTTAAGAAGGCGAACTTACTTCATTGATGGATTAAAACAGTGGCATTATCTTTGGTTTCAAAACTATAAGGAAGGCTTTCTCGCTGTGATGTGTCTTGATTTCAGAGTATGTGGTTTTAATTTTCTTAAATGTTACTTAAATAGAGGTGACATTTAGGTAGGCATTTTAAATTTTACCTAAAGACAGAGATAGAAAATTTTGTTTCTTCCTATTTATAAGAATTTTTACTTTAATGTGTTGCTCTTTATTCTTAGACTGATATAGAATGTTCAAATGTTTCATGTATTTTTCATTTTAGTACACAGAGAGGTGACTGTCTAATGCTAACTTTGTGAAATAAAAAGTTACATGCAACAACTTTTGTGACACTGCCTACATCAACAAGCACTTTTCCCATCCTTCCTGGTGTTTAGACTGTTATGATTCTGCTGATGTAGCTGATGTTTTTCTTCATTATTCCTCTGCCTTTGTCCTTTCCTACAGGCTTACCCTGAGTTTGTCCTGACCTACCTAGAGGAACTAAATGAAAGAGAGGAGGTGACCCAGACAGAAAACTGCATTCACCATGGGGCCTGGTCTGCAGCTCATCAGGAGATAGACAGCAGCTCAGCAGAAGAGGTCACAGTATTAAGCCAGAGGCAGGTCAGAGGCAGTCCTTTCAAAAAACACATTTTGAAAAGAGAAATATTGGTGTGGTAGTCAACTCATTTCCTTAAATAACCTCATTTGATTTCTTAAGTTAATAAGATATATAAATATTAGACAAATAATAGCTGTATGTAAGATTTCAATGAATAAACATTTATTCTATGTATATTTGTGCCTTAGAATAGTTTAAACTTATAGCCTATGTAGGACATATTTTTTGAAATTTATTTCCCATGTGGAAAAACTCAATGAAAGGAAACAAAAACCCATTAGATATCTAGATTTGTGCTTCTTGATGCATCTTGACATAGCTATTTGTATTTCTGACATTTTCTGCTAATCAACAGCCTTACTTGAAAAAGTAGACACACGTTATTTTAATTAGCAATATATAAATTACATGGTTGTACTTCCATCTCTTAGGTTCTGTAAAAAAATGTCAGCAACCCCAATCAGAAACAACTTTCAGGACCTTTGGACGCCCATTTAATGCCTGCAGATCCCCTAGGGGAGACTACACAGCTGACAGTGGCACTGGTGAGGAAACTAGAAGAGAAACATCCTAAGGCCTCAGCTCAAAGGTAAGCTACTGACAGAACTGATATTTATTGTTCAATGACATTAGATGTTTTCCTTCAGTTTCATGTAAGATTGATTTCCTGGATATTATTGAAATATCTCAGAAACCCTCTGGCTGATAAGCAAACGGGGATTTTGACCAAAATTAATGAACAGGAGTGACATTTATGGGGTTTATTTTTTTTATTTTGAAGATTGATGCGGATAAGGTTTGGTAGTAATTGCAAATTTACTTTTTCATTTTTATCTACAAAGCTCACATCACGCAAATTACATAGAGAAATAGGACTTGTATCAACATTGTGACACATTTTGTGCCACAAGACTTAAGTTTAAATGGAAAAGGTTTTGTTAGAAACCTGAAAGTCATGCTGAGACAAAATACTAAGTGACACAGTCACTTTCAATATAGGACTGTACTTTAATTTGAATAAAAGATAAATGCTGGTGTTAATTACTTCCACTTACAGCATGCAGAAGATTCAGCCTTTCTTTAGGTAACTGAAACATTCTTTTGCAAATGCTTTTTGGCTAGTTATTTTTGAGTTTTAGGGTATTCTTAGACCAAAACTTTTAAAAGACGAACCTCCCATTTAGACAAAAGACTTCTAGACATCACTTACTGTTTGAATGCAAGTCAAATTAGTTACTGTCAGTAGTAAAAACAATATTAAAACCAGTAATTTACAGGTGACTGCAAGCAACAACCAGATTTGGCTTATGTAGGTTATTGTAACTCTTCTCTTGGAAGTATTCCCTTTTAGAGAACTGATAGATGTTGTCTGCTAAGGACTAGTATTTCTTGTTTCATTTATAATCCAGCAAATATTTAGTCTTTGATTATCCACAATATTTCTCAAATGTATCTGAAGATTCTGATATGACTGAAGTACATGAAAGTACTGGCTATCAGCAGGTTTTGGGGAACTCTATAAGTAGAGGCATATTACTTGTATTTTGGGTAATTCTTTAATGAATCAAAAAAGTTTAAAGTTTTGTTAAACATACATTATTTAATTACTAGTAAATACTGTTGTATATTTACAACATGAATTAAAGTACCACAAATAATACTGATAGTATGGGCTCTTTCAAAAGATGCCTTCTGCAATGTAAGGTGAAGGTTCACACAAGATAACTTTCTCCTCAGTCCTTTTATGATTTATTATGCTCGAAATATGCAATGTGATCACTACAAAGTATTTAAGTACAATGGGATAAGGGAGTTTTCTTCACCTGAATGTCCATGCTTTTAGCCTCAGATAACAGTATATAAATATTAAGCTAAAAATCTCATCTAGCAGATCACAAATGTTTGATTAAGAAAGCGATCTGCAGTCAAGCTAGCCTTTAAGCATTGACAGTCTGGATTTTTATGTCCCTAGGTATCTCTTCTCAGCAGAAGGAGTTATGCAGTCTAGAGCCTTTTCCTAAACTAGAATTCACTGTAGGAATAAGTGCATTTTAATATAAAATAACATGATTTTGTCAGAAGTATTTGGCATTAAATAGCAATGGGAACTAATTCAAAACTTCTGCAGTTACCTCTGTTATGGGAGGTACTAAATAATTTAAATTCTCTTTTCTTGCAATTTTTCACTAGACTGTGATAAATACTAATGTATTCTGTTAAATAGCTGGCACATTCCACTCTGCAGTTTGTAGAATGCTTTCAGTGCCTGAAAAGTGATGTAAGAAATAGTAGACAGGATTTTATTTATCTCTTGTGATTTGAAAAGCTGTTCAGTTTCTAAGTAGCAATAAAATGTGCCTTCCTTTACAAAATAACATGAGAAACTGTCATGAGTGCAAATGAGGTATGAATTGCGTGCTAGTAAAGGGACCTATATTCTTGTCCTAGAATTCTTGTTTCAGGAGTCAGTCCAGCTATATGGGTTGATAAGGTGAAGATGGTAATCACTGTTCCTCCTAAGAAGTTCAACTGTTGTTTTTTTTAAACTCTTTTGGGTTACCTGCCCTGCTCAAGATGTTTGTGGAATTTTGTAAAACTTGGGCTTGCTAAGAAGGGAAGGGAAATGTCTTTCTAAAAGGAGATTCAGCTGCCCAGGCATAGGTGTTTGGGGTAATTCTTAGGTGTTGAGGAGTGGAGTGTATCACCAGCCTTCCAGCCACTCCAGATAACTGTGTCTCCTGCCTCTCTTGTATCTGGGAGAGCTGTGCAGATCCTTTGGGTATGGTACTAATCTCAAATCCCAGCAAGTATCCGTTTTTAAGCTATTGAGTCTGCCCTAAATGTTTCCTTCTCTAGGTTTGTTTTGAAGGAATATGGATTTCAGAGCTGTCATTTTTAGTGTTTCTCTGGTTTGGTTTCTGAGAAGCAAAGGTTTCTCCCCAGAGAAGCAGTCGCAGCACCGAGCTCAACAGTTCAAGAAGCATCTGGACGATGCGCTCAGTCCCATGGTCTGACTTGGCCAGCCCTGTGTAGAGCCAGGACTAGGACTCAATGATCCTAATGGGTCCCTTCCAATTCAGGATATATTCTATGATTTTAAGCAGTCACACTTTCATGGTGAGCCCTGGCTGCGTGAAGTCAGCCCAATGTTGAAAAAAAACCTTATTCTATAGGATGTTGTAGGAAGAGCCCTATGAAAAGGACTAAATTTCAAAGAATGTGGCTAATTAAATAGCAAGATTTTCTGTTTGCCAAAATTTTAATACAATTAGACTTTATTTACATATTTATTTTTGCTGGTTGAAGGCTATATTCAGTCCCTTTCTTACCTGCATGTTGTTTAGCAAGTTTAGCAAGTTGCAAATTATCTTATGATGTGATAGCAGAGATAACAAGAAAATTAGCTTATTTCTTTTTTCTATCCTGTCTTTGGTCTCAGCAATATCTTTGGGGACACCTTATTCAGTGTTCTTTCCAATATTGGTTTTTCAATGCATCTCATAATTTTGTGATGCCTGTAAGGTTTGAAAATCAGATATAAGCTTTGGGTTTACTTGAGTGAATTCCTGAGTTTCTATGTGAAAGGTGAAGAACTCATCCATTCCCGAAAATGCCATACAGGAAAAAATCCTTTCTAAATGACAGGTATTGTCCCAAACAGACCAAAATCGAATCTTAAACTGTTTTCTAGACTCAGAGAGTTCAAGCTGTGGAGAAGACATGGCTTTTAGAATAAGTAGGTGAACTGCATGATTTGACTTCCATGCTTTCCTCTATGCACAAGAATGAATAATTTAGACACTTGTAAGAAGTCATTATATAGTATTATCTTCTGGTCAAGATAACAGCTTAATGTGTTGGGTGTTACCTTGTGGTAACACACCCATTTTAAATCAGTTCTCTCATTGAAATTGTGATCTTGTAGGTCCCAACTAGGGAAGGGAGTTTTGGTGTATCATCAGCTGTAACAGATGGAATTTTTTTGGGGTGGAAGTTACATCTCTAAAGCGAGGAGTTACGTAATGAATTTGCATTCCTGAGTTCACACGTTGTTCTTGTACACGTCTCCGCAGAGGAGTACTGCATTATCAATGTAGGATAGTAGTTGTTTCTTTTGTTTTAACATTTCAGTGTAAAACTGCAATACAAATGAAAGGGAACACTGACAAAAAAACCCCAAACCTAGCCAGCAAAAAAAGGAAAAAAGAGCATTTACCTGTATTTCTGGTGTCCTAGCAATACATGAAAATTGTGAATTGTCCCTTTAAAATGCACTAATCCCACTTATAAAATTAATAACTTGTTTTAACGCAGCTTTGGTTTTTGGGCCTTATTGGATCACACTGCTTCCATAAGCAAGCTTGATTTCACGAGTTTCTGAATATTTTGTCTGCAATCCAGATATACATATAAGTGTGCTCCAAGTTAAGTACATGTTAGGTACAAGCATTCTTGGATGTGGGTCAGAATGCTTATGACCTTGTCATATTTAATACTAAGAATGACACATCTGGGACAGTTGGTTTCATTTTCTTTTTTTCTGAATCAGTCAGAAAAATCCAGTTGTTACATTTTTATAAGACTTATTAGTGTAGGAAAATGACTAAGGAATACCCTTAAGGAAATGTTCTCCCACTTCCACTAGTGACACAGCTATGAATTGGTGCAATTCTTTGGTAGTAACTAAGCATGTGCTTGACCTTGATTCTTTACACACTGGTCATACATTTAAAATTCTGAATGGGAAACATAGGAAAAATCATAATCTAAATGTGTATTGTAGATGGATTACTGGATGAATACAGATGAGAATGTATTAAATTAATTCATGACTTGTGAAAATTATTTAAACATGCTTTTTAAAAAGTGCCTTAGACTGTCTTTTCTGCATTTAAGTCTGTCTTTATTTTAAATACCCTTCAGATTTCTATTTGTGATAACTCCTCTATGAGAAAAACATCTTTTCACTGAGTTGCAATCATTTTCCATGATATATCTGCCATGTAAGTGTTCTAAAGGTTAAAGCTTTGAATTGGTGACAAATTAGCTTTCATTATCTGCTTTAGTCATATCTTGACAAAATTATTCTAATAGCTGTATCTGCTACAGATACACATCCAGTTCTCCGCTCATCAGAGAAGAAATGTTATATATATACAGCTGAAAATGAAAGCAAGGTGTAATAAACATAACATTCCCATTTCCAGAAAGCATTTATAGATATTTGTTTACATTAGTATACCAATTTGGGCGGCTTACCTTTATTTAAATGGAATAAGAACTGGGGGGTGGGGGGGTGGGGAAGACTGTAGCAGCCGACAAAGCATGGTGACCCAGCTTGTCACCCAGTGACCTGTGAGAAGGAAATAATGAACTGTGAGTAGCTGTCATCTTAACTGTTTCTGACAGTTTGGCTATGGGCACATCTGTGTTAGTTGCATGGAAAGGCCTTTGTTGTTTTCCCACTGGTGACTTTGCAGACCGCTGTGGGGTTTGCTGGCTGCCCTGCTCTTACACTTCCCCTCCTTTTTTAGTAGTAAGAGCAGCTGCCACTGATAGAGCTGACATTTCTTTTAATGACTTACTTGGCATTTATATAATTAAAACCAAGAAATTAAATTGAAATAGAAGTTTTGGTTATTATAAATGAAAATATTCTCCATATTCATGCAAGATCTGTTGTAAGCATGCCTATAATCATTCTGTCTGATCTACATAACAGACATTGAATCCTGCTGCAAGTTGGTACCCTTGCTTCTTAATATCTTGTCATACTTAACTATTTTGAGTGCATTATTGAGTCTACTGGTAATAATGTTTTAAATAATCCCACATAGAATGAAACTAGGCAGCTTTTCATGGTTAAATGATGTATTACAAAACAAACACACACACTTATTTAGTGTTACAGCAAACGATTGCTTCCTTTTCTAGATTGACCGAATTATGTGTATCTCTTCTGGTACAGGAGTGCTGAATCTTGGATAACTTCCTTCACACTATTATTAGCGTTTTCAGCTAGGAGACTGTTAAATATAGGCATGCCTGCTCTCATAACAGAGTTCTTGGTTGATTTGTAGAAGATGATTGCTAAGAAAAATTTGAAATCATGAATTACGAAAAATTACTAACACAGTACCTTAAGAAAGTGTAAATATTTTACATGGTTGCTATATTTTATCCTATATTTTGCTTGGAGTAGATTATTACATACTGCTTTGCAGGAGTTGAATATTAAAGATTTCACTTGCTAGACTGAAAGTACAGCATGTTGATGCTGAAATCTTTGTTCTAATTGTTTTCCCACTGTAGGTTTTGGGGAGCTTAAATTAATCTCATGTTTATGCATTTTTGCTCATTTTCTTTAGCTGTTTCATGTTCGAAGTTCAAGCTGTACTCAACAGCATTCATACGGAAGGGAAAAGATACATTTTAACTCTGAGGACAAAGATCTATGAATTGATTCTATTTAAGGGCTGTGGTACAGCATGTGATGGGATCTAGAATACAGATCAGTCCCTTGCCTAATACTGTGGTGATGGAACCATTAGATTATACATAACGATGGGTCCAATTGCTCCATTTTTGCTGTATTGCTGGTATAATCTTCTATCCTTATTTAAAAGCAGTGCTAAGTGTGGTGAACAGGGGATATGCAAATCAACACCATTTTCTACTGTGTCATATATAGTTCAGAGAAGCATGGTAGGTTCCTTCTGAATCCATGCTTTTGTGTATGTGCTACAAGAAATAAGCAAAAAACAAATGAACAAAAACCCCAGATCCAAGATTTTCTTGAACACTGGTGCTGCTGTTGTAATCCAAATGAGATTCTATTTCTCTGAGCATGTAGAAGAAAAATTTGTGTTCTCCAAGTAGATATGCAATTTCTTTATTTATACACCTGAAGCAAAGAGGGGATAGATAGAGGATGCCAACACAGAGAGAGGAGGTGGCTTGCATAGGTTACTTTATCAGTGAGTAGCAGAGTCAGCATAATCTGAAGGGATGCTTTAATTCACAGCCTTGTACTAGCTGGACCAGGATGACTCCGCTGTTAAGTCTCTCATGCCTCCATGTAGTGTACGCATCTCCTGGATATGCCTCGTACCCCACCATGGTTGTGTAACTGCCTCATCAGGGAAATACACTTAAACTGGGAAGTGCAGCAATACTTGGAGGTAAACTCATCATTTAATAAAACTTTTTCTTATACTATGGTAAATGTGCAGGCTAGGCCACACAAGATGTGCAGCTTAAGGCATTTCTCTATACTGCATGAAGCAGTTCATCAGTTCCACACCCCCGCATAGAGCTATTCAGCTCTAAAAATGTTTGTGACTGGAAGGTGAATGTAATGACAAAACCCTGAAGTCACATGTGGTGGAAGTAAGAGCTGTGCCACCATGACCTTTTTTCAAACTCACTGAAATCTTATTTCTCTTAATAAATGTTTATGTCATAGAGAAACTTAAATACTTCATTGAGGCCACAGAGTTGCACAAACATCCACCAGATTCTAGAACTTAACCTTTGTAGAGATATTGCCCTGATACATTTTTATGCATTTGATGCAGCTTTACTAGGTTAAAGGTGTTGCTTTTCTATTTATTAAAAAATAGTTTGTTTATACACATTACAAAGTTGCAGAGATGCTATGCCTCTTTTTTTTTTCAAGACAATGTTATTGTACTTATTTGTGCCACTTGCTAAAGCAAAATATGCATACTGTAAGCAATGTCTTTATCACTGAGCCTGAGACTTTTGGGGATTGAAATACTTCATCAGAGAAGTGACTAATCTGGGACCTTTAATTGGAAAAAAGGGTTTCAAATTAATCGGTCCTGTGGGTATGTTCATCCTCCAAAAAAAAAATTTAATGAGAACCACTTAGAAAAATAAAACACACAATCCTCAGGGGATGGATTATTTTCCAAGGTGAAATTCAGGACAATTAATTTGCTAGGGCTTGCAGTATCTTAGTAAGGGTCTCTAGTATAATCTCAGTTACTTGGTTTTAGTTTTTTCAGGTTTTCTTTAGTTCTGATAAATTGTTAAACTTGACTTTAGGACAGAATTAGTGAAGTATACCGATTTGTCTCAGAGGAAAGACACTGCCTGCATGTGGAGTGTAGGACAACCAGAAAGTCCAGGATCCTGTTGGCTTTGAGCATGTTGACTATTTTTGTTGCAATTTAAGAGCGAGGAGTTCTGTCAAATTGATCTTATTTCTTTGTCAAAAAACTTTATATTGAATAGTAAATTGACATTTTGACAGAGTTGCACTTGAAAGCCAGATCCCTTCTTTCCAGAGCTTTTCAATATTCCTTTGGGTTGAGTGTTCAATAGACTTACAGAAATAAAAATAAATTTTCATATCATGCCTTCTTAAGGAATGATAAATTGTTATATAGATAATGAATTTGAAGGGAAAATTAATGGAATCTTTATTTGCTGGCTAGATGGGAACTCACTCCTCTAATGGTTATTGCTTGCAGTGATTGTCTTCACAAAACACTCATCAGCTTCACAAACCAGTTATCACTTTCCAAACAGATGACATTTTGTAAATTGATGTTAAATACCCAACACAACAGCTACCTCTTGACACAGTCTATGAACTATTGAAGCTGACTTTAGTTGAGATATATTCATCTGTCAACTTTGAAGAATTAAAGAAATATTTTCAATGAAAAAAATGGCACTTCTTCAGAAAAGTTGGGCAAATTTCTGTATTCTATACACACATAGAATTTCATATAAAATACTAGATTTGCATTTTCCCTGTATTTTTTAAAAATATAGAATGTAGAATCTGAAGTTCTATAAGATTGGAAGAGTGATATGTTTTCCATATTTAGCAAAATGAAATGGCTTGGATAGTCAATTTGTTATATTTTGCAGGATACAGCTTACCTGCAGATAAGTGTCTAAGGCTACTTAAACTAGAATATGATTTGATTTGTATGTTTAAGTAATAACCTTCACTTAAATCATGTGAAGTATACTAATTTTTAAAAATTAGCTTAAAGTAGGCAAAATATTCCTAAAAAACAAATAATCATCTTTTATAAGTAGATTAGGCTTGAAAGCATTGCCTATCTTCACCTGGGTTTATGTATTTATCAAGTGCTTATTATCAGATGATAGTAAAGGCAAACAGAATAAGTTAATCAACTTGAATGAGCAAGGCCACAGCAGGAACTGAGTCACTGACAACGTAACTATGGTTAGCAAAGCTTTTTAAATGCTTAATATATTGGAATAGGAGACAGGAGGAAAAAAGGGTTTCCTAGACAGCCAATGTGTCAGGTATAAATCAAGCTACTGTTGTAATCCTTATTGATTTGTCAAATTTGAAAGAGACATGCTGTTTTTCCTTTGAGTGAGGAATAGAAATAAGCTCACAATCAATCTAACCATGGTCTTGTCATATGTAAGTTTACAGCCTCTTAGCCCATGACAGTCAGGCCTCACAATTTCGGTGTTCTTTCATAACCCTGTTCTTGGATTTGAGATAATTCATTAACCAATAACAGCAATATCAAGTTAGTTGGTTGTATTTAAAGAAATACTGTCAGAAAAACCCAAAAAACCCAAACTCAAAACAATCCCCAACAAACTCTTCCAAAGGTATAGAGGGCATAGCAATTACTGGAGAAATTTAATTATGAAGAAAGATGGGATGTACAGAATACAGGAAAACACAGAGGCAAAGACATTTAAGGGCAGGGCACAAACAGTCTCCTGAGTCTTGTCATGAGTGGTAGTTTTGAAGGGCTTTTTGTTTATGGGATGTTTTATGTGGTTTTACTGTTTTTATGTTTGAATCTGTTCTGGGTTTTATCATGATAGATATTTATTTCTGGGCTAAGTGATACACCGGATTTGAGGATTTTGAAATAATCATAACTCCTAATCCAAATATAATTTAATTAATGAAGGCAAAAGGTGATATTTTATCCTAAATATCCAGGGCAAAGTATATTAGGTTGAATGTTACGTACGTAATCCTTGTTTCCTGCTAATGGTAGGTATACCTGGAGGTCACAGTGAAACTGCTGTAGCTGAGGAATTGGGCTGATTTTCTTTTGAGATCAGCTTTTAAATGCAAGAGGTGAGAAGGGTTTGGGCTTTTTGATTGTTTCAGGGTTTGGGTTTTTCTGTTAGTATGGGAAAGTCCAGAGACTTTAAAGCTAAGAAAATGTGTCAGTAACTGCTAGATATCTATCAACTTCTCTCCATTTAATACAGTATGTGACAAAAGAATTTTATAAGAAGGCTTCCTGCCAGTAACCCTCATGTCAGTGAAAAATTTTAGGATATTAAAATAAAGAAATGTTGTTTTACTTATCCCATTATACTGAGCATACAACCTCCCAGACAGAGATAAAACTGACAAACGCACAACCAATCTTCCCACTCCCAAGAAAAGACAAGAAAATTAGCTCTATGTACTGTTGGAATGCAACTCTAGGCTTCTGCAACAATAATAGAGATTAATTTGTAATTGTGTATTGCCCCCTGCTCCTCTAGTCATCTGTAGATGATGGGAATGGTTGTGAATGACAAGAAACAGGGAGGCTAGCAGGAAGGATAACCAATGACAGACTGAGACTTCCCTCCTTGCTATATGTGGTCTATTCTCTTCTATTCCTATTCATAAAATGACAAATTAGAAATCAGAAAGATGTAAGAAGTCATATTAAAAAAAAAATCTTTCAACGAGGACAAGGTTGTTTCCTACAGTATCTATCTTGTGCATTACCTAATTAATTTTTAAAGGACTGAAGGGCTGAGACTTCTATCGTGTCCCTTGGGCTGGGTGTGTCTTTTCTGCAGTGTAATAGCCATCCTCTCTATTAGGAATATCTTTTCTGACTTTCAGTAGAAAAATATTGACTGCTTAATGTACTCCCAGGACTCCCTTTGTACTATGTAGGTTTGCACCTTTGCCATATTTTTGGAAATTTATCCCACTTGATTGAGTGGTGCTGTTAAGTTGTATGTGGTTATTCCGCTAGCCTATTAAAATGAGAAATGCATCTTGCTAAACTTCTCATTTCCTTGACTTGCCCCAGTTCCAGGGGTATCTTACACTTCATTGCAGTTGTGCTTACCAGAAAAAAAACTTTTCTGACATACTGCAACTCTTTCTTTTTGTGCACTCCAACTCAGGTGCCTGCCTTTATGCTGCTTTAAGCTATAAGTTGATGGGAGAGTTGATCTTGGTGTTTAAGACCCCTAACAGCAAGTGTTGTTTTCTGAAGCTTATCCTTCCAAAAGTGCTTGTAAAATGTAGTGTGTGAAATTCATTGTTCAGAAGTGACTTTTAACACTCTTACACACAGCTTTAATGAGTTTTCAGTAGGGCAAATATAGAGTCTTCAATATTCATATTACATTCAAAGCAGAAGGTAACCGCTGGCAAATACCTGTACCACTGAAGCATTTTAGCTGAATGCCTTATTCAGGCTGCACTTTCACTCAACCTTTTTAACTGCTGGTGTTTTTAATACATCTGGGACAGTATGTTATTGTTCTCATGCAGTTTAATAACATCTCTAGCTGGATATTTTTTTCTGCTAACATAATCTAAATTTTGATCTTAACACATCTTTTTTTGCTATCAGTATTACTTCAGATGAGTGCTGTACTACTAAGACAGTATTCCTACTGCAGACACATTGATATCAACACATTTAAGCTTTGTGTCAGCATAGTGGTGCTTCCTTCTATTCCCCCCCACCCTCAAGTAAAAAGTTATACTAGTGAGAGCATATTGTCTATTTAAAAGTCAGTATTGCTGAGCTCATTAAAGATCCTGCCTTTTCTTGGTTTTGAGTGATTGAGTATTCTGTAAGAACCTTGTAGTGTATGTGTGGTCTTACACATCACAGGGATCACTGTTCTTGGTACAGCACATACAGAAGTCTAAGTAGCACTTCTCTGAAGGTGACCACGTATTGAGTCATGAAATTACTCAAAATCTGTTTTTCACATGAAAATGTTCCGAAATTATAGTCAGTTGGTAGAATTTTTTGACAGTTTTATTTTTCAGAGGTCTAAATATTTGCCTCTACTATCTAAATTTAAAATAAAAGTTTGGGTTTCTTTTCCTTCTATAAAATAATATCAGTTATTCACCAACTTTCTTTAGGGACTTCAACACTTTGTTTTTATTGATGGACATCATTGCAGTGTGTTAAACATGTATTAAAGCTTAAACTCTGCTTTCAGATGTGTTTCTATTTGGCTGTTAGAGTATGGAATTGTATATAAAAAGCTCCAATACTAAAGGATTCCTGTATTTACAAAGTTGCCTATTAAAATAAGTGTATATAAAGTTAGCAGTTCTGGGTGTATGGGTGAATGTGCATGTAGAAAAGTGATAGGCCTCTATACATTTGTCACCGTAGGTGGCTTGATCAGGGTGGGGGGGCCTCAAAAAATCCCACAAATCTGAAAGCATCATTGCAGATGTTCTAAATCCTGTGGGACTTGGTCCTTCAGCTGCTAATTCCCTTAATGTTGTCACTTTGGAGGCTATAGCATAGGGACCAGATTTTGCAAGACTACAGAAAAGGGATGTGTATCTGCAGACTCATACATCTTTATAAGCATGCAAGGACTTGTGAATTTAAATTATAATCTTCTAATCCAGGTTTTTCAATGTGATTACTCACTTCCAAGATTTTCTGGGATGTATGGGGTCATCTCACAGGGTGTAATTTCTCTTTATGTCTTTGAGGCACTCTCCACTTGGAAAAAACCCCTCCAACAACCCTGAAATGACCTGTAGACAGCCAGTAGGATTCTTTCCAAAATACCACTATGGCACCTGAAGAGGACTGTAAACTTTTCTGGAAACATAGAAAATAAAGATGACAACTATAGATTTATTCCTTGTAAGTCCTGTATGTCTTGCTGTTGCTGTTATCAATTTTTTTCTTGTGAAATTTTACCCTTTATATCTAGCTATTGAAGATGCCCCTGAACTGTCATGTGTTGCTCCTTCTGTCTGCTGCATATCTTTCACAAAATACATTAAGTAGGAAATACACCATTGTTGCTAATGTATTTCATCCATTTTTTTCTTTCAGCTTAATATTATAGATTTCAAAAAAAGTTAGACGTTTGCTTTCAAGTAAGCTTTATTTCTTAATTTAGTGCTCACTGAATTTTTAGGTATCTTTTACCATAGTTAAAATTTTCTTACAAGCTGAAACACTTTTTCACTAATAACCCACTGTCAACATGGAGACAATAAGCTACTTTTTTTTTACAACGTGTAAACTGAGTCCCCTCTATTCTGGTTCCTGAAGAGCAAAAATTTAAAGCTACCTTATGCTTACTAAATTATAAACCTCAATTTGTATAAAAGCTACATGACTTCTAATAAGATATTTTATATTCTAAGTACCCTAATATTGATAGGTAATGGCACATGAAACAACACAAATCTTGAGCTTGGATGTAAATCAAATTTTTATTATCTAAATGACAAAACTATTCCAACTTTAGTTTTCTGAACTCTATGGTAGTCATTTGAAAATACATTTTTCAGTGGAGCTTTTATTCCTTTTCATTTGACTTTGCCAGTAGGGACCTCTGTTCAGTGTTTCATCCAAAGAAGACACCTTTGACAGTGTGGTTGCTGTTCCCCTACGAGCACTGTGCCTCCGTGTCATTGCTGAATTAGAGCCTAAGTTTTTATGTTGTCCTTCAACCCCTGACCTTTTGGCCTGAAGGCAAGAATATTACTAGCACAGCTCTACTGAAACAGAAAGCAGAGAGCATGCAGAGATGAAACAGTGTGGAACTAGTAACAACTAACCATTTCAGTGCATATTCCTCTTTAAAAATAAAAAAAGGCACACCCCTCTATCTTTTCTCTCCAAGCTTGAGTCTGACTTTAGGCAGCTTTGGCTTGTTCACTGACCCAGGAACAAGTACCATCATCCTATTAGTACCCTGAGTGTGAGATAACCATACCATGGCAGTGTCTTGAACCACAGTGTACGCACATGTTTTGAGGCTGATGAAAATAATGTATTTGGGTTTTTGAGGGGGTGGTGATGTTTCTTCATGGTGACAATTATGATTATTCCAGTCCATTGAAAAGATTTTTAAAAAAACCTCTATTTGGTGTACATAAAAAATCCACAGTAGAAACTATGCAAAAGGATATTTCAGTTGTATGTGTTAGTATATAGATCTTCCTGCTGCATATTGCTGAAATGAAACATTACATTAATTCATCATCACAGTGACAGTAGCATGGGCTTTTGAAAGCCCAATAAAAGCTTTACTCGATGACTTTGTTCTAAAAGTGTAATCCTTTAGTAGCTACAACATATGTCAAGTTATTCCACAGGTCAATTAGAGATTTGTTTAGGAATGTTTGTTTCTTTGTTCTGCAGCCTTCAATGGTTTACTCCATCTGATGACCTCCTCCTGAAAAAACCCGTGAACCGTCAGGCAATCTTTCCTTAGTCCCTTGTCCGTTCTCACAAATAAGATTTTCATTATACTCAGTCTTCTTTCCAAAATCACAGAATTGTAGGGGTTGGAAGGGACCTCAAGAGATCATCGGGTCCAACCCCCTGCCAAAGCAGCTCCCTAGCTCATACTGCACAGATAGGCGTCCAGATGGGTCTTGAATATCTCCAGAGGAGGAGATTTCACCACCTCCCTGGGCAGCCTGTCCCAGTGCTCTGTCACCCTCACTGGGAAAAAGTTCCTCCACATGTTGGTGTGGAACTTCCTGTGCTCCAATTTGCAGCCATTGTCCCTTGTCCTGTCTCCACTGACCAAAGGGGCAGGCCAATTCCCCCTGCACCCCATACTTAAGATATTTATAAACATTGATTAGGTGCCCCCTCAATCTTTTCTCCAGGCTGAACCGCCCCAGCTCTCTCAGCCTTTCTTCATAGGATAGATGTTCCAGGCCCTTAATCATCCTCGTAGCCCTTCTCTGGACTCTCTCCAGGAGATCCCTGTCCTTTTTATACCAGGGAGCTCAGAACTGGTCACAATATTCCTGGTGGCGCCTGACCAGGGCAGAGAGGAGGGGGAGGATTGCCTCCTTAGACCTGCTGGCCACACTCCTCCTGATGCACCCCAGGATCCCATTGGCTTTCTTAGCCACCAGGGCACACTGCTGGCTCATAGCCAACCTGGCGTCAACCAGGACCCCCAGGTCCTTCTCCACCGAGCTCTTCTCCAGCAGGTCAACCCTCAGCCTGTACTGATACATGTGGTTGTTCCTCCCAAGGGGCAAGACTTGACACTTGCTTTTGTTGAACATCATTAGGTTTCTCCCTGCCCAGCTTTCCAGCCTGTCCAGGTCTCGCTGGATGGCAGTGCAGTGTTCCTGTGTGTCAGCCACACCTCCCAGCTTTGTATCATCGGTGTACTTGCTGAGGGTGGATGCTATTCCCTCATCAAGGTCGTCAATGAGGATATTAAACAGGGCTGGACCCAATACTGAGCCCTGGGGAACACTGCTAGTCACAGGCCTCCATTCAGATTCTGCTCCACGGATCATGACCCTCTGAGGTCGGTCCGACAGCCAGTCCTCGACCCACCTCACTGTCCACTCATCTATTCCATGCTCTCTCAGCTTTTCATCCTTATCAGGATGTCATGGGAGACAGTATCGAAAGCCTTGCTGAAGTCAAGGTAGATGACATCCACTGCTCTCCCTCCATCCACCCAACCGGTGATGAGATCATAGAAGGCTATGAGCTTGGTCGAGCACGATCTCCCCTTGGTGAATCCATGCTGACTACTCCTCATGACCTTCTTCTCTTCCAGTTGCTTGGTGATGGCATCCAGAACAAGCTGTTCCATAACTTTTCCAGGGACAGAGGTGAGGCTGACTGGCCTATAGTTGCTAGGATCCTCCTTCTTGCCCTTTTTAAAGACTGGAGTGACATTGGCTGTCCTCCAATCCTCAGGCACTTCTCCTGTTCTCCAAGACCTGTTGACGATGATAGAGAGCAGCTCCGCAATCACTTCCACCAGCTCCCTCAGCACACGTGGATGCATCCCATCTGGGCCCATGGATCTATGTGCATTAATCCCTTTGAGCCGCTCCTGGACCTCCCCTACCTCAACTAGAGGGAAGCTCTTCATTTCCCAAACACTCCTATTTTCATCCAGGATCTGTGGGTCCCGAGTGGCCTTTGGAGTGAAGACTGAGGCAAAGAAGGCATTTAGTATCTCCACCTTCTCATCATCCCCCGTTACCAGGACACCCACCTTGTTCAGCAAGGGACCTACATTGTCCCTGGTCATCCTCTTGCTATTCACATACCTGAAAAAACTCTTTTTATTGCCCTTTATGTCCCTTGCCAGTTTCTTTTCCAGGTTGGCTTTAGCCTTCCTAGTCGCATCCCTACAGACCCTGACAACATCCCTATATTCTTCCCAGGTGCTCAGACCCTGTTTCCACAGTTCATAAACCTTTTGCCTCTCTTTGAGTTTACTCATAAGCTCCCTGCTCATCCATGCAGGTCTTCTGCCTCTCTTTCCTGATTTTTTACTCAAAGGGATGCACCTGTCCTGTGCTTGGAAGAAGTGCTGTTTAAATGTTACCCAGTTCTCACAGGCCCCCTTTCCTTCTAACAGCATAGCCCATGGGATAGCTCCTAATAGGTTGCGGAGGAGATCAAAGTTAGCTCTTCCAAAATTCAGGGTAGTATCCTGCTTTTTGGCTTGCTTAATCATATTCTACCCAGTTCCTTGCTTGGAAACTGCTTGCAAGACTTTGAGCATACAAGTCCTCACACTTCTTCCTAGCTGTTGCTCTACATTAAGTTTTAAGATGGCAAGAACTGAGACTGCTGCTGGGATTTTTTGGTTTGTTGGGTTTTTTCAAAGATCCTGATTCTTCATGGATTTAATAGTGGCATAGGTCTATTTTAATTTTTGTTTAATGCTTGTTTTCTAATAATGCTTAAAATATTATGTGCAGATGAAATTTCGATGGGGCCTTATGTTACTGCAATATCTTGTTCAGCAGGCAACTCCAGTTAAATAATTACAAAAGTTGTAGAGCACCCTAGTAAGGGGAATTTTCTATAAAAGAACAAGTGTCAGCAAAGAACAGAGGGGGTTTTTCCCCCTTTATGTACGGAGATTTGGTCTAAAAGGCTGAAAAAGTTTGGGAAATGCTGCAGAAGTATTATCTAGTTAAATGAAAACTGTGATGGCTCTGATATGCAAAGGTGTGATAGTGGAAGCTAGGAGATGGGCAGTACAATGCTGTGAGTACTCCTTTCTATTTACAGGTGCTCAAAGAGACTGCCCCAATGTTTCAGGTTTTGGAAACACTTCAGTCAGATGAGCAGTAGCAGCTTTACTCAACTAGTAGGGTAGTTTCCTGGAATCTAAATCCTCCAGCACACACACCTAAAGTGCCAGAAAAATTATAAGATGTGGAAGTTATGGAAACAGTATTTAAGTAATCAAGATATCTAGATTAAACATATCATTGGAGTTTTTCAACTGATTGGGAAGGGTTTGTCTTACTATGAGTAAGGTTAAAGTTGCCTATTTAGAACAGTAGCTGAAGGTTGGAGTTCAGATTAAGTCTTACTTTCTGAATTGCTCTTTAATAGTGTGGGTTTATTTTCCAAACTATTAATTTCCTGTAGATTTTGGATGACATTTTACATCAATATAGGAAAATTGCAGGAATTTAGTGTAATCCAATATCCAAAGAGCAGTACCTCAGTCTTTTTTCTGCTCTAAGTCTGGTAAACAGTTGTAACACTGGTGAATTTGGTTCTTGCAGGCTCCCAGCATTACTGAAATGCTGGATGCATGCAACAAGACTGTTCTGGCATTTTACCTTTGTTCTGTGATATAGTCCTTTGAATTCAGTCAAGCTGAGCATGGTTGTTGTTTGAAATTTAAAACTGGCAATGAGATGGAGAAGGACAAGACCCTTCTAATTTCCATTCTAGCTCTTTATGTCTCCCTTTCAGCATGAAGCAACAGTAAGCAAGCTAGTAATATCAGATGCTTAAATGCTCCCTATAGCTTTAAATTATGGCTAATGTAACAAGACATTTTTTCTTCTTTCAAACCCTTTGGATGGATTCAATTCCTGGGGCATTTTCTTTCTCCTTCCCTGATTTTGGTATCAAGGGTACTTTTGCAATATACTTGTGATTGAACAAGGTTTTTCTTAGAATGCTTATTTCTCAATCTTGAAAGAATTTTTACTCATCTTCCCTCTGGTCTCATCACTTTTGAAAATGGTAGCTTATACATTTCAAAACCAAGATTCATTAGTAAAGACATCTATCAAATTAGTTTATTAAGCATTGCTAATAATTAGCTGCAAAAGAGTACAGTAACAGTAAACCAGGAAATGTTTTACTTTGTATTTATATAGTAAAGATCCAATCAACATAACTAAGGAAGAAAAACAATGTATTTAGCTCTCTAGTTTTGTACCTAGATACATATGTTTGCAATAAATAATGGAATTTAATTCCAAATTCTTATTAATTTCTTAGACTTATTTTAGAGAAGACAGTAATTTTGCTTAAATGTGCTTAAAGAACCTTAAATATATTAAAAAACCCCAAATATGTTCATAGAAACTCCTGAGCCCAGGGTTTAAATAGACGCAGGATTTCTATGTGTACTTAAACAGATTTTTAAAATGACTTCTGAGACAATAAAAAAAGAATCTCAGGCTTAAATGTTTCTTTGTTTGCTTTATATCTAAAGAATTGCTGTTTTTCACTCTAGTGCTTTCTTCATTGAGAGAGGTAATTTCCCGGAATACTACAATATCTTGCACAAATTCTGTCCAGTTAGTTTAAATGAAAATTCTGTGTATCATATAATCTTCTTATTTAAAATGTTGATGGAAATGGTTTGCTCAACTGTTATGACCTTTATCCTTATGAAATGTATAGTGTCTAAATGATTAATCTGAAGCCAGATCCATTCTGCATATTTTCTACTGTACATTGTGGCAACACAAATGCCTGAAGTCATCAGCATTCCTCTTCCAATAATAATTTTGAAGTATAACATACGCACAGTGCAAGATTAATTTTTTATGTGCTTAGCGTGTATATATAATTTTTTGTAGGGAAAAAAAATAAAGAGCGTAGTTCTTTACTGCATTCTCCTTATTTACTCTCTAACACCTTATTACTTTCAAGCTTAGTTGGAAATAATGTGTAGCCAATATATGTAGGCATTATTTTAACGCCTACATATATACAAAGAATGAAATAGAAGGAAAATTACCTAAGAAATACTGAATGTTCATTTTGTTCCATTGTGGCTGAATATTAATATTACAATAGTATTTCAGGATTTGATGGTAGTTTCAGAAAAATAATTGTTTAAATAGTTTGGATTCTAGGAGCAAAGTCATCTTACATCTGAAAATACCTTACTAACTGTACTATTGATCTGTGGGCTTTCCCTTTCAAGATTCTTAGTTGGGTTTTTTTTCAAATTTAGTAAAACCTTTATGCATCTGTAACTGAACTGCATTAATGTTTGATTTTTAGGGACACTTTTCAGATGCACAATTTTGCTTTGCTTGACAATGCCTGTCTGCTCAGTATCAAGCACTTTGTGTGGGACTACCTCTGATTTGTCAGAGTACAGAACTGCAGCATAGAAGGGGACTTAAAATCCAGGGAACTCCTAACTATGGAAAGCAGTACCTAGATCTGCTTCTTCTCTCCTTTGTTTGTCTTTGCCCATGCACCTTCATCTGCCTAATTTATAAGCCGGGGAAGCCCCAGGTTACTATTTTTATTGTATTGCTAATGTGGCTTTTCATTATGGAATGTCAGGGGTCTCTGATCAACCTTCTGCAAATTAAATATTTGTTTGACAATTAAGCAAGTTTTTATACATTGTTTGATACTACTCTATATTCCTAGTACTGTCAGCAGAATGTCTGCTATAGGACTGAGATTATCCTGACCTTCAATTTGTGAGAGCAAGCTTAAAAACCTGCCTTTTTCCTAAGTACTGGTAGAGCTGTAATAGTTCTTAATGCATCCACAAGAGAAGCTAACTAGAGCTTTTCTGTTAACACAGTACAAACATCCTTTTGCAAGAGAGACAGCATCCCAATATTTTCCTTGTTCATAATGGGCTTGTGGGTATGTCAAATGAATATGGAAGCAGGAAGGAGGGAATCGCATTTTCACTTTTAATACATAATAAATCATCATACTGTGTTATAATTTTGTTTTGCTTAAGCTCATAAGAGCCCAGGTAAAAATAACCCCGTTCAGAAGTAGGTTCCTCTGCTTAACAGGCTCCAAGGGAGGAATCTCTAAATTAGTTTCTTCCCCTGCAAGCAAACACACAGCCCTTTATGTTAGTCCCATTAACGTTCAGTAATAAGTTAGTCTTCAAATATCAATAAGATGATGCGGTCTTGATGGAAGTTAAATGTCCCTAAATCCTATGAATTGATCTGCAGGAGCTGTTTTCCACATGAGCGGTGCCTTCACCCAGGCATACATCCGCAGAGCAGCGGAGGTCAGGGTGAGGAAGGAGGAGCAGGCTTGGCGGCACACATGCACTCTATTCCTGACAGTGTCTTGCTTCAGCAAAGGGAAGTGAAGCGCGTATACCATGCTCAGTGGCATTTCCAAATGCAGCTCAGCTGGGGGCCTCTGCTTATTGCATCAGTGGCACATACTGAGAAAAAAAGGAAATACATAATTTTGTCAAAGTAGTAGATCACAATCTCCCCCTCCTCCTTCAAAATCATCACCAGCACACACTAATAGCTCTAATAGATACAGATTTTATGCATATTTCAGTCACAGCAGTATTTCTAATGCATATGTGAAAGGGTCCTTAATTTATGTCTACCAACTGTGTGGTGCCCTTCTTTTGGGTAATGTCATCATCCTAATGGTGTTTCTATTATACTCAAAGGTAGCAAATGAGGCTTATTGCAGGAAGGTAATTGATTTTCACTGAGTGAAAATGTAAATAGCCATAAGAAATCCTATGAAAGACAAGCAGTTCAGAATTGCCAGAAAAAAAACCCCAAAATTATTCATATATGTTACTTATTGGTGTTAGTACCTGTAAAATGTTTCTTATTATAAGAAACCCAAAATGACTGTATTTCATATTATTTTATTTTATTTCAAATTGAAGTAAAAATTGGAGAATTTAGACAATTTTGTCTTTACCAGTTTGAGCATTTTATGAAAATTACCATCCTGTTCAGTAAGGGTGCTTCATTTTGTCAGGTTTCTCTCAAGTGGAAGTGAATAAAATTCCTGATAGAGGCGTGTAAAGAAAAATGGTTCTTTGGGATTTCAGTAGTAAGAGGTAGTCATTTAATGCACCCTCTTTGTGGATTGTCAGTGTGAGCTTTCCTTTGCATCTTGAAGGGTTATTGGGGATGGCGCGGTTTACTCAGACCTCAGGATTCCAGAAGAATGCATGAGTTAAAAAGAAAACATGCCCTTCGTGTTCTGGCTGCATCACAGCCACCGTTTTAGGGAATTGTTTTAGGTCAGCAAAAATAGCCACCTGTGGTTACAGTCTTTCTCTGTATTTTGCAAAGTGTGTAGGTTGTTGGGTTTTTTCCACATGGAATATTGTCTTCCCATTATTTTTGCTATCCGCAGTGTGCTTCTGATTGCCAAAGTGATACCTGCTATGAAGGGCAAAGCTGATTAGATGCACATTTATCTCCTTTCAGTATTGTGCTGAGAGTTTAAAGTTCTGTGTGTTTTATGACCAAGGACTGATGGCAATAGATTATTTTTCTCCCATGAATAAACTGATTTTTCAAATCTTCCAGTGAGTAAATGACCAGGAAATCCTGCACATTTTAATCCCTGCTGGCTCTATCCATTATCTCCTAAGTCATAGTTTTGTCCCAGCATAATTGTTTGGAGGTTTTTGCCACGTAATTATTATTTTCATAACAAAAACTCACTCTACAAATAAATTATTTTGTTTAGAATTGGAACACTTTTGGCTTCCTACCTAATGACTATTTATCCTTCCACAGCTTGCTTGGAGGAAAATAAAAAGCCCAATAGAGATTTTGCTTAAACTATGGAGTTGAGAGAGTGCTCTGAGGTTTTAGTATGGAGTAACAATACTGGTGTTAAAGATGAACACAAATGATCTCATATTCAAAAGGTGTTAGAAAGTTACAGATGCAACTGTTAGTTCATTTAGCTTTAATTGGTTTCTGTATTTAGTATTTTTCTATACATTTATCTTATATTTTGTGGCTGACTTATAGAAATATAGATCAAGCTTTGGAATGTAAGTGCAAAACAAATCAGAAAGCTCTCTATTCTCATGATAACAGAAAGCAAAAATTGTGTGGATTTATAATGTGGAGTACCTGCTGCCAGTTTTATGCAACCTATTGCTTCACTCTTTCTAGTACTGACAGTTTTTTTGGTAAGTCATTATTCTTACAATCAACTTTTCACTTTCTTATAAAAAAAAAAAGCATCTTGACTTTCAGAAACCCCAATAGAATTAACAGTATTGCGGTCTTTACTCCTATATAGATGCAAACTGTAGTTTGACATCCCAGATGTGCATAGAACCTGTCCATTTTTGCCTGTTTCAATTTGGCATTAATCTATGATGTTTGAAAACAAAATAAAAATCTCAGCCATGAACGTTGCTTAAATCTTCGTGTGTGGTGTGATCAAAGCAGTGTGTCCAGTGCTGCTTAGAATGATCTTTATGGTAAGTCTATTTATTTGTATCAGAAAACAATCTGCAGGTTGTCCAATACATTTGTTTACTGCAAGCTTGATGGTTTGTTGGGTTTTTTTTAATTTTTAGGTCTTCACATTAACAAGTAAAGCTTTTTAGAAAAATAAATAAAAAGAGACAGGGAATCAGCTCTAAATTGCATGTTCTGTCTCTATAGTTTCGGTAGTGTGGCCTATTCAGGCAGGGGTCTACTAATAAAGCCACAGAGAGATCGACTACAGAACAAAAGAAAAACTTCTGTGCAGAAACATTCCACTGTTAAGCAGAGGAAAAACAGCTCAGACAAGCAAATATTTAGCAAATGCTGTAACTGTCCAGGCATTACAGAAAATTTGGCTGTATTATGTAGCCATAGGTTTCATTGCTCTAACTATTGCAATCTAACACTAAAGTTCAACATTCTATGTACTTTCGTCTAAAACTAAAAGAATAACTGGCAGTATATAATTCCATAGGGGAGATTTGAATCTGGAAACTCGAATACTGGTTAATTGAGAGTATTTGAAACTTGAATCCAAATGCTTTTAAAAAATCATGCCATTTTGTTGTTTGACACTAATTTTCTACCCAGCATGTATTAGCAATGACTGAAATTAGCTCCCAGTGAATTGTAGTTAAGCTATTTTATGCCATCTGCAAGCAGTTTCTGATAGCAGCACTATCTTTTTTTTAAAATATTTTAATTCTCTGAGAATTTCGAGCTCGTGGAAGGTGAAAGTTGACAGCCTTGTAGACTTCCAGCTTCACAATACCAGTACAGCGTCATTAGTGGAGTTTCTATCGCTTCAGGTCTTAGCCCTGACCTAGAGATTCAGATTTAGACTCTAACCTGGTACTAATTCTTGCAGTTTCACTGAACTTGACTAATTTAATGAACTGGCAGTTTACACCAGGTGAGGATTTGTCCACCACTTCAAAGTGGAAGTGGGCTTTACGGGGTCATGGGTGAAATCATAACCAGACCAAGATCAATGCGGGTTAGTTAGCCTTTGACTTTTGTAGGACCAGGATTTCACCCCTCGCAACCTTTCTGATGAACTCTTCGCAGTAACAAGAATGTCAATACTGCCAGGCCTGATGGCAGGTTTCATGAGCTATACAAGTTTTCACAGATACTGAACTGAATCTGTTTCTCTCACCAAATCTAGTCTTTAAATTTATCTGACTTTTTTCAGGTAATACTGAAGTATGCCTTAAGTATTAAAGAGTACAT
This sequence comes from Laterallus jamaicensis coturniculus, assembly GCA_022605575.1. Taxonomy (NCBI): domain Eukaryota; kingdom Metazoa; phylum Chordata; class Aves; order Gruiformes; family Rallidae; genus Laterallus; species Laterallus jamaicensis. The sequence goes on from JAKCOX010000013.1 coordinate 19,792,497, forward strand.
GGAAGAGAAACATAATGAAATTGCAGCTAGGTTTGTAGTTGCCTGGTTACATTCTGCAATTTTTTAGCCTTAGGCTTCAAAAGTTCAACATTCCTACTAAATTAATTGTGTCCTAGATGAAACTTAGTGAGCACATGTTTTGAACCATATTGCATTCTATGATCTAATAATTCTCTAATTAATATAGAAAATATATCTCCTGAAAAAGAGGGATGATTCTTTGAGCTTTGAGCGTGCTGGACTTTATCTCAGGAATTAGAATCTGAAGCATTACAGTATAAAATTACAAAAGTTCTATGTTTTCAGATTGGGACCTTTATCAGGCAAATGAATTTGCAGTGGTAAGATAAGGGCAGTATTTGACCTTCTCCACTATTCTCCACCCCTTATAAAGAAAATAAATTGTGGTGGCTAGTTAATATTCATAAGAAGTCACCAAAGAGATGATATGCCTGTGAATAAATATGATTGAATTAGATATGCACAGCACTGATACCCTGACCTTGAGTAAATGTGTTCCTTATTTATAAAAATGTACTCAGATATACTTCTCTGTTAGTCTATTAATTGTGTGCCTATATTAAGTAAATATGTAATTCAATTCCAAACGTAATTGAAAGGTCTTATATAGGAAGATGAAAGGGGAATGGTAGTTCATTCAGACTTTTGAGACCTCTAATCAGAATACTCTGAAAATTGATATGTTTGCATTTTAAAATAGGGAATGTGGCTGCTTTTTGTAGAGTTAGATGTATTATTTTTAGGACTTAAAAAAATTATTGCAGAATATTTCAAACTTTTGTAAAGAATTAATGTTAAGCTTTGGAGATGCTGTTTCTTTAATATTGTTCTGCAGTTAACATTTCTGAGCTCTGGAACAACTGGTAAAGTAGTTGAAGTAAGTAAATAAGTAATAAAAAGCACATCAAAGTAGTTATGATGAGACAGCCAGATGGCAGAGAATTGCAGTTCTTGCTGTAATTTTATCAAAATTACTATTGTCATGGCATGTTAGTTTTCATAAGAATTTGTACAGTCACTGATCTTATACAGACAAATTAATTTCAGGTTCTCTCATGTGTAGTCACATAACAGCTATACTTGAGCACGCACAAAGGAAAATTAAATAATCATAGTCACATAAACTTGAAAAGCAGCACAATTTAAGTTTACTATTCCATAACGTCTTGGGATCAGTGATCATCTTTCTTATGGTAGACTCAATTTGATCTACAGCAGTTCTGCCATTATATAGTTTCTGCTGCATTTAATCTTCATTATGAAAAGATATAGTATCATCTAATAGGGTGGAATTAGTAGTAATGCCCAAGCATTGTAATAATTCCAAGGAGTTATATCATTTCATGGCGTTTCATGCTTTTTCCCCCTCTCAAAGCTACTGGGATTAAAACAATTGAACCATTTAAGTTTCGTAAATGTGTTATTGTTACTTTTTCTCTCCTTTAGTAAAGGATAGCCTGTGTCCTTTAAGTGCTTGCAGAGGAGAAAAGATGGAGAATTAATTCAGTGAGGGCGTAATCCTATTTTGATCTGATTCCAAGGTAGGGTAATGGCAGGCGCGAAGCTGTTTTTCTCCCCACCACCATGCAGCCCGAAGGAGGAAGCTCCATGGCAGATCACGAGGGGATTCCTCTCCTGAAGCTGGGTTTTTCAGGCGACTGGTTTTTCTTACTGTATCTATTGCCACACATTTCTGTGTGTGAGGAGTGTATAGGCACATAGCATCTAATCTAGTTTTAAAGATTTTTGTAGTCTGACTGCAGTAGACATCTGTTGTGTGTTCAGTCAGTTTAAGGCAATGCTGAACTAAAGACTACATTTTCTCCTGCTAGTCCTGGGGCTTTGGGACTCACTTTTTATAGACTCCCATTTCTTTGTGCTCCACCACAGTGTCCTCAGTAAACAAAGCTGAAGAACCTTATGGAGAAGTTATCAGATACTAGCAGCTTGTAAGCTTTCTTAGTAATGCCAGGAGAAACAACTGAGGTAGAGGAAACTGAAATGTCAGTTACATTTTCACTTTATTTTTTGCCAACTCCTATTCTCATTGCTTCTCTCATCATCTAGAGATTAGTGGTGGTTTTTTGAGGATTTACTGTATAAGGGGAAATGATTAAGAGCATCAGCAGGTCTCTTAGAATGATAAAACCCAACCAAAAAAACAACTTTAAGCATGAAACGTAAACTAAAACAAAAAATGTGGTTATCAACAGATTACTCCTGGTGGCATTAGGATTTGCAGTGTACAAGAAATGCCTCTTTATAAAGGCATACATTTGAAGGTCTAAGAATATATACGTGTGTGTATATATATGTATATAACATCTTCATTAACATACATATGAGAAAATATAATGCTGATATTATAGGTTTAAAATTGGTCTAAGGAAGCAAATTTAGAGCTGTTCTTTGATCAGGTTTCCTTTTTGATCCCCAAGTAGCTCCCCAATTATAAAACCTACCTATGCAGTCAAATTTGATTTAGAGATTTGTGCCTGTGGTTCTCACTGATGTCAAAATACTTTCAGTATAAGATGATATTTTAATCACTGAAATTTGTTAAATTCTATTGTCTGTTTAGTGAATGTGTCATCACAAGAATGTGGCAAAATACAATAGAAGCATATTGGAAAATTAGATTATTTCTACATAAACAGTTTGTTATCGATGAATTCCCATTTGGCATGTGAAATAATTATTCACATAATTCTAAGAGCAATAGCAATTTGGTGGGCAGGTTGTTTCATTTTTAGTCCATGACTGACTTTTCTTGTGCAAATGCCCACGCAATAGTAGTTCTGCTGTAATACTCAAGATCTGGACCTTATTGTTCCCTACAGTACTGAACTGCAGGAAGTTTATGTGAGAAGGCTGAAGGTATGGAATTGGCTACTGAGTAGATTTTCCCAGCTACAGGATGAAATAGCTTTTATAGAAAGCAGCTTTGTTTGTCATACGCCTTGTGTTGTTTTTCTTCTTCTTGCGGCGTTTACCTAATGTGAATATAGTTTCCAGTCTGCAGATCACCTGCATCTCACATGTGTGGTGAGAGAAAAATTATTTGCTATCATTTTTAAAGCTCACAGGCAAACTCAGTATTAGAGTAAAAATTAACCTGATTCTTCTTGAATATAGATTCTAACAATATATTGATTTTGGAGAGCTGATGGTATGTTTTCTTGAGATTGTAACCAATAAAAAGATGAAATTATACTGCAAAAAGAAACTGTGTTCAGCCACAAATTACTCATGTATATTTATGCAAAAAAAAAAAACCCACAAAAAACCCCCAACAATTGAACAAGAATGACAATGATCTGATAAAATTATTTTAATTGAAATAGCAACAATAAATACACACAACCTACAGACAGGATGGAAACAAATCCCTGCTTGTGAAATCTACCACAAAATAGAACAATTGAAAACTAGCATTGAAACACCTGGAGGGAGGGAAGATCGAAAGAGAAAAAGGAAAAATTAAGCAAGTAATAACATGAGCAGCTGGAGACAAAAAGAGAAACAAAATAGCGGTTGATGGGAGAAAGAAAAGGAAAAAAAAAAGCAGCATTTTGTTGAAAACCTGTTATTACTAAGAAACAATTTTCAATGTGGCTAAAAATCATGTTTAACAACAAAACCAAGACTTAATTCATTAAATACCCAAAAGTCATGAAATGCTTTTTTCGTAGGTTAGTGAAAATAATTTTGTTCCTCTACTTTTTTCCTGTGAAGTCATGTAAAATTGAAATTACACTTGTTTCACACAAATGCTTGTGTTTATCTGTTATATGGAGAATAAGTTATTGGTTATAATGGAAAATAATCTTAGTGTGTGGGACAGAGTATCCCCGGCATGTTCCTGGGTACTGATTCAGTAAACTTTTACTTGGCTAGTCAAGACATAAATATACAGCATGCTTTACACTCTTAATTTAGGTAAATTTGTAACAGTTGATAATTTAGCTCATAAATGTAATCTAAAAAAAATTAGACATGGCTGACTCTTACCTTGTCCCAAAGAATCCCGAAGAAGTAAAACTAGGTCCATGTTTGAACAGCAGTTCGCCTGCAGGACACACATTACAGGATTATGGTTTACATATGTCTCCTTTCTGTTAAGGTATATGTTTAGTAGTTTGACTACTTCTACTACTGAAAGCCTCGTAAAATTACTTATATTCCACTTCTCTCTTCTATTCCCTACGTTGCCACACTGTTGCTCTGAGATTGAGGATATGTATGGTTTTCCCTTTAAAGGTAACATTGCAGTGTGTCGCCATTCCATTTGAAATTGCTTGAAATAAATTTAGCAGTAGGGTAAAGAATATTCCTTAGGGAATCTGAAGTAGACATTTCTGCTATTGAGTGGTTTCTCTTGGAGATTCCATGTCCAGTTTTGAAGGCTTCTCAGGGAAGCATCTTGGTTAGTTTTCTAATTTAATTTGTTAAAATAAATTACCTTCAGTAATTTTTTCTCTTTAGGAGTAATTGTGAGTCCTAAGTATAGCTCAGTGTGAGTGGAATGTGTCTTCTATAAATGAAGTATCTTTATGCAATTCTATCAATTAGCTTAGTTAAGTTGGATTTTCATTTCAAACAGAGGTTGTCCTGAACAAGTAAGGAGATCTGGGTTATTACAAATACCTGACTAGGTGCTGTCTGAATAGCAGGAAAACTTCCCATAGAAAACATGTAGTTTAAATAGGAAGGACTCTTCCAAAACCTGTAATAAAAAACCCCACCAAAGTGCACATCTCACCCATCCCACCCCAAAGCCCCCCGACCAAAGAAACCAAGACACGAGGTAAATGTAATGAATTTCTAACCAAAGCAATTGAGAAGCAGGATTGATGATAAACCAGCACATTTTTGCCTTTCTACAAAAGCGATGTTAGTTCTGTGAACGATGCACTGCCCATGTGTTTCTAGAGAGGCAGGATTTATGGCCAGAGTTTATGGAAATGGCTCTTTATCTGTAAGCTGTCTGCCTTCAGCTCTTCCTCCTGGCACTTCTGAGAGCAGCAGGGCAACTGTCAATGGTGATCAAACTTCCTTCAGGAGAGGCCGTATTGTGTCTTGTGTTCGTTAAAGGAACAACCAGCCTCTGCCAATGGACGGTGCCCTGAAGGAGAACATGGGAAGGAGCAGCAAATGATGTCAGTGATAAGGAAGCAAATGAAACTGTGGGAGGTATGCTTTAACAATATTACTTTTTGGTGATTTCTGTCTCAGAAAAGTGTATAGGCAGTTGTCTTCATAACCAACATACACTTCTAAAATTATTTTTTTTACTTTTATATTGCAAATATATTTTTCTTTGAGGGTTAAAAATGTCATTTCCTCCCCTTCCCCGCCCCCCCCCCCCCCCCATCCCCTGCCCCCTTTCTCATTTAAGAAAAAAGTCAGGTTAATTAGCTAGATGCACATGGTAATAGTACCCAATACTGATTTAATAATCACTGGAATAACCAGTTCCCAAAGTGGTGGATCTTTAAGAAGGAGCCAGGGGTTGTGTCAACGGACAGTGAGAGGTAAAGAGACAATCCTCACTGTCTCTGTGCCTTATACTTTATAGGCCTTGTAGCCAACTACAGAGTGCCTGTTCCTGGGGGAAAAATATTTTTAGATATGTTAAATGAAGCATACTAGTGTTGTTTATTTTTTAAAGGACCAGAAATAAACATAGCACTTTACAAAATGCAAACCAAAGCAAAGTTCCTGCCCTTGTAAGCACCTGATGCACAAAATCCCTTTAATTGTATGGACTAACTAGCAACAGCTACATGGAAACAGCAGAGACAGAGAGGAAAAAAACCCCACGACTTTTATTTTGTTTGCTACACTAAAATAATACACATCATTCCACTATGTATGTGTTTATCATTCTAGTTATCTGTGTTGGAACCAAAAGTTTTTCTTCTGGCCCTTGTGCTGATTTGGTGGTTTTCCCACAAATAATCATAATAATTTAAAAAATTACCTCTGTAGGCTACATATGAAATTGGCCATTATATTCCTTACACCAGGGCTTTATTGCCAAATTAAGAGACAATTAACTTATATTTTCATCTGCAGAGAAAACACCCAGAGTGAATCTTTTATGAGGAGGCAGATGCCATCCTTAAAAAAGATCTTAATGTACAGATAATGCACTTTAGACAACATATAAAGCACACTTACATTTTATTTTAGGCTCTCTTGAGGACCTGTGCTGACCCACTTGTGTTGCTTTATAGCTTGTGTGACAACATGGCTTCTGGGCCCTTAGGCAATCCAGAGAGAGAATTCAGACAACTATTTATCCTTAAGCCACTGACAACAGGGTCTGTTTCCTAAGAAGTCCCCAATCAGTTGTTTAGGTACTTGGATTCTTAAGTTTGGTATCTCTAACTTTAAATGGATGATGTGTTTTTCCTGAAAGCACCAGTGGCGTGTTAACTTCAGAGTCAAACCCTCCATAATATGCAACGTCTTCTTCATTTGGAGTTGTGAGATAGCTACAACAAAGCACCCTTACTGCTGTGATGGTATGTGGGAATGGCAATTTCTAAGAAGACCTTCAGAAATATTTATGTCATACTCCAAAATTTGTACCATATTTTTTGCAGCATTCTTAGAAATTAAGTAGTTTATTGTTTTCATAAAGTAATCATGCTTTGGGTTAACAAAATAGACAAAAGCTCAAGGAAGTGGAGGAACATTATTGTAAAAATATCCTTGGAGAATCTAGAATTTTATGCAAGCACGAATCAGATGCAGTAGTGATGAGGCTACAATTTCTGAAGTATTTTAAAAACAGTTAAGTATCAGGATTACATGCATGTTCAACCTGTAAATGGAAAATTTCTTCTGAGCCTAATCTACTTATTAGCAAAACAAGTTATTCATTAAGTTATTTCTTAGAGCTCTTATTTTTGTTTTGCACGGACAGTTTGTTGCTTATTAAAGTATACATCTCCCTCTTTCTGGTTTCTCTTAAAATTCCCAATAGGATAAACAAATCAGTTGTAGTTTTTCTATTGAAAGTAAATTTTAAAAATGGACTTTAGAATGAAAACTTTTCAAGCTTTTTAACAATGTCTGTCTGCAGACAAGAACAGAGAAGGCGACATGCAGAAAAAGGCTGCTTTTGGATGGTCGTTTTGAATATCTTGATTCTGGCTTTATAGTCCAGAGAATTTAGTCTGATAGAGGAAAGGTCTGTGGATCTGATAAAGCATTTTAATACAGAGCCTTTGAGTAACTTATTGTCTTCCTTTTGCTAAAAACAGTTAGGTCTGTAAGGACTGTAACTGATGAGCATTAGGAAACTTGCCAAGTGGAGGTATTCATACAGCACTACTATTTTCTTCAGACCAATAGCAGTTTCAATTCTGGCAATCTCCAGTACTGACAGACTCCTACCAGGCAACGTAGGAGTCCTGTCCTTGTGGAAACCTTGATCTGTACTTTTCTTTTGCCACCAGAGCAAGGAATGATCAGATTTGGAGTCTGAGTTAAACTGTACACCAAGTTTGAGGTACCACTGTTCTGGGATCATCAAGGTGTTGGTTAATTTTTTTAGGTCTGATTTTTCTTGGTCATTTTCTCTTAATATAAAAGCTGTAAAGTCTTTGTTCTTCCCAATGCCTTTTGAGGCTATCACATCCCCCACCTTTCAGAATGCTTTCTTTTTCCTAGCAGAGACCTAGAGGGTTTGTTAGAAGAAATGGAGAAAATACTTGCCAAAATATATTGCTGTTGCAAATGATGCTTTTTCTCTTCTTGGTTCTTCAGACTTCTTTTAAAGAAAAAGAAGTGGGTGGTAGGTCTTTCATAACCTCAGGCAGGACACTCAAATCTACACATGATGTGCATGACTGGCCCCAAAGTCTAACTGCTTTTAAATTGTTCATAAACTGTATGACACTACTGTTACTGTATCAGTGAGCAGAGATGTTAACTTTGAAGGAGTTGACTAAAGCAGCTGTAGTATGATAAACCTCCTATAGTAAGCACAGTCTTGCTAGCTAGACTTTTAAGCACAAATTATTACTGCTAAAAAAAGAATTTTATTTTCTATAAACTACCTTAGCTTAGAACAGAAAATCATTGCAACAATAAAAATTAATTTCTCGGGGTGGTATGAAAGCAAATGAACAAAATTTACTGCAGAACTATGTAATTGGGGACTACCACTGGTAGTATAATTCTAATAGCTCTAATCCCTAGAAATATCTATCAGAGAGCATTGTAAAAATTAAGTAACTTAAAAAATTAAGTTATAGCATTGCTTAAGCATGGAAGGTATTACAACCCAAGACCCATCAATTTAATTATGACTAAAACCAATATCCCACACAGAAATCAGTGTGCTATGTGATGAGGAATGCTATAAAATTGACTTACTCCAACAAGAAGACACTCAAACATATTTTCAGTATTACACACCACTAGTTTTCTAGCATAACCTCAAGTGAAATGTGTTGCAATAGTCATTTTAGTAGTGGTAAAGGTAAAAGAGATCAATGCTGCAAATTCGTGTTACATAACAATCATTAATGTCTTTCCTAAAAAGGGTTAAAGGGAGGAGGAATGGAAACATAGAAGAAATCTGGGGTCCAAAGTAACTTCAACATAGGGTGAACATGCCTTGTCTGAAATGTTTGACGCTTCTTTACTTGCTTCTGTTTACCATTTTCTCTCTTCCGTGGTAATTACCAGAGTGTATATCCCATTCTGCTTAAAGGAATATTTAGAAATTAATGCCTCATTCACCTTCAGTGTCTTAATGATACTACAGGGTAAGCAAGCATGTTTTACGTTCTCTGTTTAATTTTTAAGGTTGGAAAATACTGGTCTTCAGCAAAAGAAAAGTGGTATTTGCAATGCTGGCCAGTAAAGCCCAAAAACTTCCCTAGGGGTTTTCACGGGCCATTGGGAGCAAATGCCCAGCTTGCAGGTCAAAATCCACAGCACTGCTAGAACCTATGTACATGAAATCTGACGTGCTCCATTGAACACTGTCTTTCTCCTGTCTTGTTTTGACATTACTCACAGTGAAACAGCAAAATCAATCTAGATCAATTCAATCCTTTCTGGGTGGAAAGTAGGAAAACTGTTCAAATCTGTTAGTTTGCAAAGATTTACAGCGCTCAAAAATGCACGTAATCTCCTTTAACCTGGTTTTTATGGTTATTGTAGAGGAAGGGCAAAAATTCCGCTTTAAAGCTAATAACCTCATTCACTGCTAGGATTCAACTGGTGCCTTCCCCTGAAATTTTTTTGTCATGCAGTGGAAATTATATTGGCAATTATAGCCAGGTTTTATCTTTTTGCTAACTTTCTTTCCTTTTTAGGGTGATGCAACTTCCCTGACTCTTCCACATAATCACACAGTTTCTTAATGCCACGGTTATGTATTGTAAAACTGACACTTCACATCCATGAGCAAGTTGGAATTCTAGGAAATAAAGAACTAGAAAAAAGTGGGACAGTCTTCTGCTACCCCACAGATAAGCAGTTGAGGCTTTCCAATACCTCCAAAGAGAAAACAAGCATAGAGGAACTTGCTAACCATTGTGCATTGAGCTGTCACCTTCAATGTACCTTTGAAATGCTGGCTGTTTCTTAAAGGGGAAGATGGGAAACAGAAAGTGTATAGTTTCATTCGCGTAGACTTTGTCAGAAAGTGCGGCTGTGATATGATTTCTGTCAGAAACAATCTGCTTGAAATTTTTCTGTCTTTACTTTTGAACACGGAGTTGCTTGTCTGTATTCTAACCTTAGGTGATGGGATCTGCTGCCTTGTCAGATAACATTTGAGTTCACTCACTACCTGCTTGTTGACTAGCACACAGACTCACTGTGGTGGCAGGGAAAGCCTTAAGGCTACTCAGCATCTGTCTCTTCTTGTAATTAGTTGCAGCCTTGTGTACAGAGCAAAACAGAGACCTTTATTTTATTATTTTTTTTCCTGTGAAAGAGTAATGTGCACAGACAGGAGTTTTTAAACCACAAAAGAGTTTGCTAGTGTTTGTCATTCTTCTTTTTCAAGATGAAATAGCTTTTTACCTACTGAGGATAAAGTCTTGACATTAATTTTTCTTTAAATTCCACCAAGGACACAGTTTTTTGGGAAGGTTAACCGCAATTGTAAATCTGAATAGCCACTCTTTCTGTTCTTACGTCTGACAGAGCACATGTATGAGGGAAGCATTGGTGATCATGCTTCCTAAGACTCCTGCTCAAGTGCTTTTGTTGCCCCGTGTAAGAGTATGCTTTGCTAGTAGTCTGAGGATGTGCACGCTTTAAGTAACCACCACATGATGTCATCACTGAATGCTACTCAGAGGGGCTGCCTTAAAGCAAACTTGAAGGAAAAAAGTATTAGATGAAAAAGAATTCTGAATATTTGGATGCCGGTTTCACATATTAAGATGACAATTTTATAAAGTTAGCAAGTAAGTATATGTCTGTCTTCCTGGGATGGATTTTGATCTTCAAATAGAGTCAAAAATAATTCCTCACAGAGCTGTTACTTGTGGTAGCTTGGTGTGAGGCCATGAGACATGCTCTGGACTTTGAGGGACTTGATCTATTGTTGTAAATTTGAATCCATTGCAATATCATATTTTCTTTTAACATAAAGAATTATCAAGAAAAAAGGTTGTTCATTGTGATAATGCTTAAAATGTATGAAAAAGGTAAGCAGCAGCTTGGTGTAACAAATTGTCATTCAAGACCTAAGCCACCCCCAGCTACTGAAGATGAGGGCAAACGTTCTGGAAAGCCAAATCATTCTCTAATTGCTCGTGTCTGAGTTTCTTCTGCAGCAACCACTATCAGCGGTGGGACTTAATGGATTTAAGCGTTGCTATGGTAGTCTCTAAATATCAGAATTTGAAAGACCTTATCTTCATTATTAACAATAATGAGGCTTATGACATGAAAGAAAACCACATTTCTTACTTATTGTACTATTTCCCTTTTTCAGTTAATCCTACATCCGCCAGAATTTGGGTACTTTCTCTTTCCTTTCTTATTTGAATGTGCACAGAGTCATTGGGCTTGCATAAGTGATACCAAAGAAGCTGCATTATTTTAAAGATCTGTTCTCCAGATTAAAATGTCATAAATATATTTCTAACTTTATTATCGCCTATGAATTGTTTTGAGGACTGAGCTAGACTTTTCACTTAATATTTTGAGAGGATTTAAATAGATTTTTATGTGCTGCAGTGAAGACAAACATGTCTCTAGATGGCACTATGTAAATATCTGAGTCAATAATTATACAATAATAAAATGAATTATGTCCTTTTATGATAGGTGACATCTGCTAAGTTCCTTAGAACTTAATAAGTGTTTTCAAAAGGTGGCTTAGTCACATGGGAACCAAGACTCATCCCTAGTCAGTGGGAAATGGGAGAGTTTTAACCTATACCGACTTCTTACAGTGTTCGGAGTAGTGGCACTAGCAGGAAACTGGCTAGACAAACTTGTCTAGACGAAAAAAGATTCCAAACAACTGGTTGTGATCTCTTGCATCTCCTATATGGCTAAACAGACAAGAGATTCGCTCTACGTGCTCTGGAAAAATGGTTCCCAATGTGTGGAAGCCTGAGGATTACTTAAGTAGTGACAGATGCAGTTCTGATGCCAGAATTGATCCACATGTATTCTGAAGGGTTACAGAAACAGCATATGGCCACTGAAATGCAGAGTCTGAATGTATTGGGGTGTGTATGACTGACTCTTTTTTTGAATAATCAGAAATCTCATGCTTCCATAATAAACAGGGTACATTAAAAAACCCCAACAGTGCCAGTGACTGATGGGCAAAAGCAGATTTACATTGCTGGAGTGCAGTTTTAAACATGTATTTAGTCTAGAGGCTGTAACGAGTACATCTGTTTCTCTGGATTTTGCTTTTAGAATAATTGGTCATGGTACTTATTGCTGAGTTCAGCCATGATGGGTTCAGATACTGATCCTGAACGATGGTGTGATATAAATTGTTAGTAGAACAGAGCAAAAGAAGGCTGGAGAGAGCAGAGCTAAACAATCAGAGTGTGAAAAAATGGATCGAAGACCCAGCAAAGTGGAAGGCTGAGTACAGTGAGGTGCTTTTCCTCATGGCAGCCTAGCCTGTGTCAGTAGCAGGGACATCCCTTTAGATCACTAAATGGAAAAAGAGGAAATAATAAAACTCAGAATTTTGTGTGGTTTACTCTGGAGTAGTAAAATGATTTTCCCTCTTTTTTTCCTTTTTTCTATTTTTTTTTCTTTTAATGTGACTTTTTAAAGAGATTATCATACTACTATTTTATAGCATGTGCTTTCTGGTCAAAATTATTATGTGTGATTATATAGTTAGAAGTAAATATGTAGAAAATTATAAATGTCTACTTTCCTGACATTCCTTCTCAATATCACTCCATTTTTAAATATAGCCACAGAGCTATGTACTATGTATTACCATCTGTCTCCCTCATTTCAAAGAAAATATTTCTGTCATATTATGAATATTAATTTTATCTTCCTGATATTTTGACAGTAATACTTAGCTTTCAATAGAACTTTTCACTCTACAACTGCAAAGGACTTTACAAATCAAGGCAGTACTTTGTTTTTCCAGAGGGGAAAACTGAGGCAGAGATATATTAAATTATTTGTCAAAGACTAGCAAGAAACAGAATCTGTATGTCTTAACTTGGAGCCTAGCAATGAGTACAGACATCTGCATAGAGAATTCTGCATTTAAATTAGGCTGAATTTCTCTTTTTAATATATCAAATTTGTCTGTATTTCACATTTATTTTTTGGAGACTGTTTTGATTATAACATGGAGTCCAAGAGTATACTCTTAATCACGTTGCTAAGGGGCAGCTTTCTATGAGGGAGCTGGGGCTGTGCAGCATGGAGAAGAGAAGGAAAAGGAGATCTTATCAATGTGCACAAATATTTGAAGGGACAAGGGTAAAGGGGATGGAGCCATGTTCTCTTCAGTGGTGCCCAGAAACAGGGCAAGAGGCAACAGGCACAAACTGAAATGCAGGAGGTTCCTCCTAAACATAAGGAAACACTCTCTTACTGTGAGGATGACAGGCCGCTGGCACAGGTTGCCCAGGGAGGCTGTGGAGTCTCTGTGCTTGGACATATCCAAAAGTCATCTGGGCTCAGTCCTGGGCAGGTGGCTGTAGGTAGTCTTGCTTGAGCTGTGGGTTGGACAGTGGGATCTCTAGATGTCCCTTCCAGACATTCTGTTATTCTGTGATTCATGCTCAGTAGTAAAGAAGTGAAGAATGATGTTTCTTCTCAATTATCAATAAATGTTTTCATCAGTAAACACTTTTCCCCATTATCTTCCTCCTCTCTTTTTTATTCTTGATTATATTCCCTTTTGCTGGGGTAAGAATACTTTCTTGTCCTTTACAATATTCCTATCAATAGCATGTAAGGAAACTGAAGAATTCTGGAATGTGCTAAGTATAAGAGCACTTTGAGCTTCAACTAACAGTGTGTGTTCAGCGAATCCAGAGAACTTGGCAAAACACTGTTGCAAAGGGTCTGTGGAGGCACTGTTACCAAGACTACAAAGGCCAGTTCAGATCCAGTGCAGTTAACTAAAGAATCTGAACTATATTTCAGTTCTAGATGTATCTAAAAATCTTAGAATCATAGAATGGCTTGGGTTGAAAGGGACCTCAAAGCTCATCTAGTCCCACCCCCTGCCATGGGCAGGGACACCGTCACTAGCCCAGGCTGCCCAAAGCCCCATCCAGCCTGGCCTTGCGCACTGCCAGGGAGGGGCAGCCACAGCTTCTCTGGGAACCCTGTGCCAGGGCCTCACCACCCTCACAGGGAAGGATTTTTTCCAAAAATCTATTCTAAATCTCACCTTCTTTAGTTGAAAGCCATTACCCTTCATCCTGTCACTCCATGCCCCTGTAAACAGTCTCACTCCATCCTTTCTGTGGGCCCTTTAGGTACTGGAAGGCTACTAGGTCTCCTTGGAGTCTTCTCTAGGCTGAAGAAGCCCAACACTCTCAGCCTGTCTTCACAGCTTATGGTAGGTCGTATACTAGTCTTACCCACATGCCTTTTGCATCTGTTTGGACATACTAAAGCAGCAGATCTCCCATAAAGTTCAGGGATGTTCCCTTTGCTTTATTCCCTGGTAGTGTTTACACTAGTATCTTAAGGACTTCTATAAAGGAATTGTTTGTGCATCTCTGTTTCAGGTTGGCACTGCAGGAATAATAATGGATGCCCACACCAATCTGATGTTCAAGATAGGCATAATGTATCCTGGGGGCTTCTGGCTGCTGCTCCAGAGAGGCATTGAGTCTCTCAGATCGTGTTACATCTTCTAACCTCATGCAGGTATCTTGGCACAACATACCTATGTTTGTGGCCCCAAGTTGCTGTTATTTCTTGCCCAGAATGAAATACAAATAGCACTATATCAATTTATATCTTCTGATGCAAGAATCTCTGTGCCTGTTATTATTATTAGTGCCTGAAAGCACTAAGCCATGGAAAACAATCTTCAATCTCTTTCATATCCTCCATAAACTGCAACCTAACAGAGGAGAGAATTAGTTGAAGTTTCTAGATGTGAAAAATAATGCTCGTAGTTACTCTTTAAATAACCCATAAAATACGTTTCCTAGATGGTCAAAGCAGATGAGTCCTTAGTAACTGTCTGTATGGATTAGATTTTGCATACAGATCAATTATTGCTTGCAGACCCTGGTAGTCTTAAAAAACATATTTCTGTCTAAAAAAATGTATTTCTGTCTAAATCAGCATTCACAGCACATTTGAGAAGCCTCCCTCTCAGAAACATGTAAGGCTGCCAGGCAGACAGAACCCTTGTCCAAACTTCTGATCATTAAGACTTCTAATTTGTGACATCCAAGTCAGCTGTGATTTTCTACCTCCATCTTCAAGCTTTGACTAAGAGATTTTTGGGGTCATCTGACTCTTGTTTGGTGAGCAGATGATTGGTGAGCAGATGATATTTAGGATCCTTAGGGATTAAAGGAACATATATTTGAAATATAGGGGGTTTTAAAAACAATTTAGAAGAACAAGTAAGTTTTGTTTGAAACTAACCTGATTTCAAAGGTCAAAAAGGGGCAAAAAGAGTAGCCAATCTGAAAATGTAATTAAGACTTTATTTTATGGTCGTACAGAATGTTTCAAAGTAACATTTCCTCCATTTCACCTCAATTGTAAATGGAAACATGATATTTTCCTAATTTTGCAATGTGACTATCAAACAAGCCACTTGCATAGTACAAAAGTACTCTAATTCTGTTCTCTTAGCAACAGCAGCCAAGCATCATCATTTTAGCCTCATTGTCTTAGCTGACCCTTTGATGATGTCTATACATATATAAAAAACCCCCACCTGTCAAATGTTAATAACTCCACCAAAATAAACATTTAAGATTTCAGGTAGCAGGGGCAGGGGGAAGGGGGGAAGTGTGAAAGGAGAGCTTAGCCAAATATTTATCTCAGTCAGAATTACATGTAAATACACTTTTTGTGCAGATTAATTAAGTTCCATTTCCAATTTATTTTTTTAATTAACTCAAATATTATACCTTGTTCAAAAATCTGTCCGCAGTTGCCTTTTTTCCTTTCATGAGCATAAAACCTCAGTAAAAAATATCTTTCTGACCATCCACTCTAGTAAGAGACATTTTAAGGACATTTAAGCTGAATCCTTTACTTCTGGGTCACAGTGCTCTTACCCAGAAAGGAATGTCTGTTGTTATCTTATATGCATTTTCCCACTAAGGACTGTAGGCTTGGGACATGGGCATAATGCAAAAAGTTGGCACCTCAGCAGCTTTAAAAAGGAGCAGTTTGCCACCTGACCTCTGGAAAAGGGAACGTGTCATAACAACAGTATTGTTTTGATGAGTTATTTGTCTCTTTAATTACCTCTTCATAATATCTCTTTATCTTATTTCTTAATACCTCTGCCTTCTTGCACTACTAGAAAACTAGAATTTTTTTTTATTTTTCAAAGCTTGGTCCCTGTGCTGGAGTCCACTTGTTCCCTTGTGCCCATTCTGCAGTTGACAGCATTGCTCTCTGAATCAAAGGGTGCCAGTGTGCTTCATCTGCTGCAATAGGGTGGCAATTGTCTTTGACTTAAAACTGCAGCTGAACCCCCTGAAATCACCTCAGCTGACAGCCCTCTGGTTGCCAACAGTGTGCCTTAACATGCTTCAACACGCCTTAACATGCCTCAACACGCCTTAACTGTTTTTTATATTGCTAAAGAAGGGACCATGTAATCCATAGGTGTATGTATAGAAAATCTCTCTGTATGTACATATATCATTCCTTTTATGTATATTACTTAGTTTAAAGGATAGTTAGATAGGGACTTTTTTCTTAGGCTGAAATTATTAGGCTGATAAGATTTTTGCTTCCTTCTGTTCTCCACATTTTACTGTAACTGGGAATACAGGCATTTATATTGTATAAATGCCTATTTTTGTTTGTTTTTACATTCCTATAGCAAATGAAGTACCAGCAAATGGTCTTTGAGAAGCGAGATATACATACATTGTGTTTCTAATCCTTCCACTGCTTGCTCTAAAATGTGTGCAGTATAATCATGTGCTAACAGCTCCTATTTTCCATCCTAGAATGTGTGCTAGTAGCTGGTTAAATAATCTTTTTATGCCTCTCTCATATCCCATAAGATTATTCTGGTAAGTATTTGGAATTAAACACCAGGATATCACTTTTAACATTTTCACTTGACTCAGAATCCTCATTGTAAGCTGCTACATGGTACTTTCTTATATATTACTTATTATAATGAAAGAACTATTCCAGTAGGACATCATGACTACATCTTATAAGAAATTATATGGATATCTGTGACACAGAGTAATATATAGAAACCTGTCATATAGAGAAGGTGGACTTGCTAGATCACTTACTGTATGTTTGTATTAGATGATGTTTTCTATAGAAGATGCTAAAGCTTGTTAAAAGGCATTAAATAGTAACTATTTGGTTCTTATTTCCACATACTAGGGTTCTAAATAGATCAACTGATCTTTTAATAATTTAAATAGGTCTTGCTGTCTTTATAACTTGGTAGTCTTCATCTTTTTTTTCAGGGGGTAAAAAAGAGGGTTTTTTAAAAAAAATTGTCTTAATTCCTAATGCTTTAGGATTCCTTTTTTTTTCTCCTCAGAATAGCCGAATTGCATCATTTACATGATCAAGCTGTTAAATGCAATCCAAACTTGCCACAGCATAGTCTTTCTCAAAATTCATAACTGGGGGAGACAGAGGGATGAATATATAAACATTCAAAATGATGGGTCACATACTAACTGAAGTATTTAAGCGCATTGGTTGTGGTTTTCTTGGCTGCAGGGAGGCTGGATGGAGGTCTGGATTTATTAAGAATAGTATTGGGGCTTTTGTTGGCTTTGCTACAGGTATGATCTCACCCGTTATGTCAGTGGTTTAATAAATGATATGAGGCTTACAGGATTTAAAGGGAAGGTCTGAGGGTAAAATTGATCATGTCTGCATGTGTATGAACATATTTCATATCCAAATAGAATA
The DNA here is from genome assembly GCA_022605575.1 of Laterallus jamaicensis coturniculus. Taxonomy (NCBI): domain Eukaryota; kingdom Metazoa; phylum Chordata; class Aves; order Gruiformes; family Rallidae; genus Laterallus; species Laterallus jamaicensis. The sequence goes on from JAKCOX010000013.1 coordinate 19,810,116, forward strand.
TAATGTACATTCAGCTGTACAGTTTAATGAAAGGTAACTCATTAAATTGTGGGTTAATCAGACCTGTAAAATTACAGCTTTCATATGTGCAGTGCGTAAGGGGACAGCTTTGCTCTAATGCCATAAGATTGTCTGATATGTGGGCTGCTTTTTCAAATTCCAGCTGATAAGGACGGTTTCGTCTCCATTACACATTATGTTTACTTCTCTGAGATTAGCTTTAGGGATATTGATTTGTGGAAAGATTTGTAAAACGAGTCTCTGAACTGATGTTACATATTACAATTTTCAGAACACAGTTCTGAAGAGAAAACTGCCTTTTCAAAATTCAGCTGCTTCAGAGAGAATGCTTTTCATGAGAACACGTTCTTACTCTTGGGTACAAATTTCAAGTGCAAATTAGAGGGAAAAGCATTCATATTTCTGTGTGTTATTTATCTTACAGCTACAAAAATTACAGTTGTGGCTGATAATATTGTCTTACTCCTTAATGCCATAAAGAAATATTCATTGCTTTCCTGCAGGAAGAGAAATACAAATTTGTTTTAAGGTAGCAAGATTAGTTATTCACACTTATACTCTTCAGCGTTAGGACCAATAATCTTAAAATGTTCATCAGTGTAACCTGCTAATCCTAAATTACTTTTAAAAACCTGTTGTTTAGCAAAGTAAATTTCCAGTAATATGACAGGCAGACACATGCGTATGGATATATAGGTATGTACAATGAGGCAGAATGTATTAATTTGTAAATACAGTTTACCTAGTTTTGTGTCTTAAAAGCTTTTACTCTACCATTATAAGACTGTTTATGTAAGGTCTTTTCCCCTATTGTATACTGTGGGTTGATTTCTTAAATTCTATCTGAAAATGTAAATAAACTGTGTACTTTAAGTATGCTAACCAATACAGATTTTTTTTTCACCACTAAGCAATGTATTTTTTCCAAGTACATTTGTTTGTAGTCTGAAATTGGAAAAATCCCCTTATGTAGCATTCCCATAGTTGAATGTTTACAAGGGCGTAAGGAATATAAAACAAAGACAATTTTTAGGATTTTGTTAAGGTTCATGTTTATCACAGTGTGGACAAAAATGCAAAAAGAAGCATTTTCTTATCTATTCCTGTTACATTAGAAAAGTTCATGCCCTGCTCTTAGCATTTTCCAACACAGCTGTAGAGTAGTTTAAAGCCTATTTTTTAAATAAGTGATGCTCAATTTGTCTTTGATGATCCGCATGATTCAGGTGAGATGGGAGCACGGTCGGGCCCTTATTTGCATAAAAATTAATCACAGAAAAATGTAAATTGATAAAATTTTGCCTGGCTTTTCCCCCCTATTCGAGAACCCATGGATGGCTCCCAGAAGCAATCATCTCAGTATGGTGCCGCATTGGATGCTATACAAATGATCACATTTGTGTTGAATACTCACTCATTTAAATGTCAGCACTGATGGGGCGGTACATCACTAGAAAAAATAAAAAATAAATACACAGCAGCTGAAGACCATCAAATCTGTGGGCACTCTTTAGAGATATATGATCTAATGTGAAAAAATTGTAGATTAATTATCCTTTTTCAAAATGGTAATTGTTTTAGTATCACATCAGAAAAAAATCTGCAATTTATTTGGAATCAAACAAAAACCAGTAATGTTAAATACGTCATTACATCATTGTGTTTATTAGAAGGCTACAATTAATTCCTGAGGCTCCTTTGGTCTCCAGAACTGCATAAAATGAAACAAAAGAACATTGTTATTAATTTTCCAACACACTCTAATCCTGCAAATAATTTGCCCAATAAAACTGAAGTAGTAACAATTCAAAAGTATAAACTTCGTCATTTTATCTGCAGTGTGGTGAGTTTTTCCTAAACTATGCATTTGCATTACATTGCTGTCATATGATAGCATCTTGCAATCCTTAATGAATTGATCATTTTTTCTAAGTAAGGAAATAATTTTCCTCATTTCATATATGTGCAACTGGAGCATAGGTATTACAGAAAATTGCAAAATCTCCCAAGAATAGGCAGCACAGAGTCTAGCCTCTCTTGTAATTTTATATTAGGAAGCTAAACTTGCTTCTGCTTCTTTATGGTATAAATTTTATATGGCAGATTAAATATATTAGATACCCTGGTTATGTCTCCAAATCCATGTTTCTAACTGAGCTAAATCCAGCATAGACAGAGGAATTGGTACTTCACACTTCTTTTTTCTTTTTTTTTTACCTTCTGGCTTTAAGAAGCAATCTCTAGAAAATTATAGCAACACAAGGACTTCTCTAATTTATAATCATCTGTAATAGGTCAGCCACAGTGCATTTGATTAGTGCATTAGATCTTCAGGGCTGGAATGCAGTATTTCAGCAATGCACCCTGAGTCTGAACTGAAAGGACAAATTTTAAAAGCCATTTATTATGCCTGCATTGGCAAGCTTTGGAGATTAGTATAATAAACATTGTAGATTAAAAAAAGATTCTTTTGGTTGTTATATTTTTATTTTTTCTATTTAGAGGGATCTGCAGTAGTTGCGTGTGTGAATTATTTCACCTCCACTTTAATTCACATGCCTTACCTTCCATACCATTTACTGTGCCGGTATATTAAAGAAAAAACTATATAATACACGTTAAAACCCCCTTCCCATTGTTTCACAGTACTACATCTGACTTTTTGCAATTATATTAAATGCAGAGCAATAGTTCTTTTCATAGATAGAATGCTATATTTTATGAGATTTTTTTGTTGTTGTTGAAGTCCACGATTCAAATCCTGGCTGCACTGAAATCATTTGGAGTTTTGCCAGCGGTTTCAGTTTGGGAAGAATTTCAGTAAGGGTCTATACCATTTAGTTTTGGAAAATATGAGGTAGTTGCAGTTTTGCATGTGAGTAATTGTATTTGTAAGCTGTAAATAGTACTGTGTGGGAAAAGAATACATGGCCGATGGAGTCTTGAAGAGTATCCAGTGGCATAGGTGAGACTGCTGACTTGGTGCCTTTTGTTTGGGGGTTTGTAGGGATTGTACAGATGGGAACTGAACCCCATACTGGAGGGCTGGGGATTTTTTAAAATTACTGTCCTTTACATTGAGCTGTCAGTGTTGGCACTGCTATTTTTATTTTTCATGTATTTCAGCTGTTTTTTCCTCACCAGTTTGTCGTACAGTCACTTCTTTTATACTCCACTGCATAACAGCCATTCTTCCCTTGACCTCATGACTATGTATTGTCCAATCATGCTTCTGTTCCTTACTACATTCCTGCTACATTGAACTCTTGAATATTGATTAATATCAACAAGTGGCTACATACGTGATCTGGAAATAGTCTGCCAGAAAAAGCAGTTTAGACAATATGCAACATGAAGGACTAAGTGTGCATGGGGGAAACTGTGGCCAGGAGTGGGAATGTAACAGTGTGAGAATGATGTGATTAGCAAATAAGTGATGCATGGATAGCATGTGTGCCACACATAGTTTATTTGAGAGCATCTGCACCCTTAGATAGCTACTTGAGATTCTGTGTACTGGGTTTGTTTTCCAAACTGTCACCTCTCACTGTTTGATAACTCCTTTCAATGTTACAGAAGTTGGTACGTCATCACCTCCACAGCCCTACCTTGTAACTGGAAAACAGAACAAAGCCACGCACATGGCTTTTTCTGCGCTCTGCAGTAAACCAGGAATCCCATGTAGGTGCTTAAAGAACTGCAGTGTTCAGGGCCGGGTGCCATGACTCGCTTGTCGATCTGCAGCCTAAGGCAGCGTCTCTCCTTCGGCTGTATCAGACTTCCCTAGTGGAGGTTAACTCATAGCGCTGGCAAGAAGTAAAAGGAAGATCTTAAAAAGCAATGGCTTTTCCTTAAGATTTTCTTGACAAGGAAAAAGGAAAAGGCTTCTCTTTCCTTCTCTCTCAGCCCCTGCACGTAGAATCCAAATACCTTACTTAGTCCAGAATATTTGCATAGGTATTTAAAGTACCATAACAACAGATATGTGAAAAATACTATGGCTTACAAGTGGAGCGGAAGTATTAGTTCAATCAGATTTCACAAAATGGCTATATTTTCTAAATATTAAATGAGCATATAATTTTGATGAATGGGTTTAGCCTAGCTTAGATCTTCTTAAAATTCTTAAAATCTGTTTTATCAAACTTCGTAGAAAAACTGGATTTTCCAGGACACCCGTATTTCCTGCAGGCATCCAGGCTCCTTGCTAAAATCTGAATACTCTTCACTACAGAATTCAGAGTGTGACTTTAAATACCAAGGTTAAAAAACTTTAGTCTGTTTTAAACACTAAAAACTAAGGACAAAAAACCCCAAACCAACACTGTGCACTGCTGTCTGCAAGCTGAATAACTGAAGGAAAACATTTGTCCTTGGCAATAACAAAGTCCTAATCTGTTAATTTTTTCATATGTCTTTATTAAAGACATGCTGATTGTGCTACTTTGGGTTCACCAAAGTAATTATTGTATACGCTATCATATTCAAATTATATACTGCACTGCAGTTTGCTTCATTGACGTGTTAAATATAATTGTTTCTTGATAGAAGGGTCCTCTTTTTATACCTTAAAAGCTTTTATTTTTAATCCTTTATTTCATGTCTGCCTTTCCGTACAAGAAGAGCTCCTTGAGAGTAGCCTTGCTGAGAAGGACCTGGGTGCCATAGTGGATGAGCAACTTAACATGAGCCAGCAGTGTGCTCTTGCAGCTCGCAAGGCCAATGGTATCCTGGGCTCCATCAGAAGAAGGGTGGCCAGCAGGGACAGGGAGGTGATTGTCCCTCTCTACTCTGCCCTCGTGAGGCCCCACCTGGAGTACTGTGTCCAGATCTGGAGCCCCCAATACAAGAAAGACGTGGAACTTTTGGAGAGGGTTCAGAGGAGGGTGATGAAGATGATTAGAGGGCTGGAGCACCTGCCCTACAAGGAGAGGCTGAGGGAGCTGGGCTTGTTCAGCCCAGAGAAGAGAAGGCTGCGGGGGGACCTCATTGCAGCCTGCCAGTACCTGAAGGGAGCATACAAACAGGAGGGGAATCAACTTTTTAAAAGGGCAGATAATGGCAGGACAAGGGGGAATGGATTAAAACTAAAGGAGGGAAGGTTTAGATTGGATATTAGGGGGAAGATTTTTACAGAGAGAGTGGTGATGTGCTGGAGCAGGCTGCCCAGAGAGGTGGTGGATGCCCCCCCCCTGGAAGTGTTCAAGGGATGTGTTGGATGGGTCCCTGGGCAACCTTGTGTAGATCCAGGACTGAGGTTGGTGGTCCTGCCTGTGGCAGGGGGGTTGGAGCTCTATGATCCTTGGGATCCCTTCCAACCCATGCCATTCTATGAAAATAGTGTAAGGGGAGACTTCTTGGAAAATATGGGAGAGAAGTGAGATTTTTTGGAAGTAATTTCATAGCTGGCTTTAAAAGAGTTCATCCCTCCAAGAAGCATATCTACATCTTATCCAGAGAGCCTAAACTGAAATTGCCAAAGGGAAAAATGCTGCTCTGCTCTGAAATTCATTCTACTGTCTCCAAAATCAAGTCCAAAGCATGTAGTTACCCTGATACTCTTCATATCCTATCATGGATTTTCCAATGGTTTTTTATCCTCCCTTTCATCTGGTTGTTATGGATGTACGTACCTGGCATGGCTTGTAGAAGTTTGGGGGTTTTATTATTAGGAAGACTGATTCTATGTAATTATCTCCGCCTCTTTGAAAAAGAAGTAAAGCAAGGTACTGTGAGAGCATCAAGAATAGCCATAATTCAGGAACAGGCTGAACAACCTACTGTAGTAGGGACCCTGGCAATGAAAAATCACTGTCAACTATAAATAAATTATATAGCTGCTTGGATATAAGGAGTCACTAAGTACAGGTGGGTGACTGAATAGTTACCCGCTTGTTTCCCCTAGGCTACTCAATCTGTAATGCTTTCCCCTAGAAAAAAAGAGAACTAGATTTTTAGTAACGAGTCGTCTAATTTTATGAAATAAGTCGTTGAAAAAAATGGAACTAGGAGAGGAAGCTAGATTATTTTTATTGTTGTTCATTTGCCAGGCACTGAAGACTGAAATATGCTCGTGGTAAAATGTTCTTGAAGGACAGCATGGATTATTTATTTTAAATGTGCATCACAAACTATTAACAGAATTTCTCTGTGCCATTACCAGGATCACCTTCTGAAGTCTTTGCTCCATTTTGTAAGATCAGGTACACTTAGGCATTTGTTTTTGGATAGATGTCAGTACTGATAATATGTTCCTGTTGTCTTTAAAACAAACAGTCATTAAAACTGGTAGGAGCCTTCTCATTTCTACAATAGCCAGAAAAGCTTACAATCCTTGTTAAGCTATGAGTACTTAGATGGAATCAGATGGAAGTACATAGTAATAGAAGATCCTTACTTCCAGTAGTAAGTTATAACTTTGGTGAATGATTAGCAGGGAGGTTAATATATATTAAAAAACTTCAGCCGCTCTCAAGCAGCCTGCCCAACTCTCTTTCTTCTTTACACCAGGCAAAAGGCTGTTGAATAGTTACAGACCTTAGGGTTGTGCTCTCTGAAAGCTATCATCTTGCTTGGAAAATAGCCCTGCATTTTATTAGTTTGGATTCGCTCTCTCCCACATCAATCAGCAAATCTTAGTACATTTGCTTCTTACAGCTGGACACCTTGAAAGGGTCTCAGATAGGTGAAGCCAACTCATCTTGCTGTTGAACAAAAGTCATGAGCAGCTTCTACCACTGCAGTAATAATCAATACTTCTTTTTTTGAAAGATGCAATAGTGCAAACTAAGCCAAAGAAATCAGCCCAGGCTGTATTAATTCCAACCAGTTTGTGATCAAACATCAGCAGTCTGCTAGTGCAATCTGCCAGACGCCTACTATGGCTTTGCTAACTGGAGCAGATGTTTTCAAGAGGATCCTTTTGGATGTATTGTCCCACCATGGCTGCATAGAGGGCAGTTGGCTGCAGCTAGGCTCAGCCAAATCCAAAATCTGAAGTTTGATTGCCATTGGGAAATTAGCCCACACTCCAGTTTTGTGTGTTGAAATGATTTTTAAGTCAAAATGATACTGCCCAGAGGTCCCATCTTACAGACAACAGGAAGAAGTACACCAGCACAAGAACTCCAGCTGCTTTTGTCTTAAACAACAGCCTGAATAAAAGGATTTACTGTATGCCCAGGTTTTAACTTTTTATAATTCAAACGTGTCAGATCTGCACTCTACTGTGTAGTTACTTTTTCTGCTAATTACATGCTGTCTCCCATTGATGCCATGTACCTTCTTAAATCACTAGCCACTTAAATTTTACCTCAAAATATTTGCAAAGGGGTCTCTTGTCAGTTTTTTAGTTGCTTGGAATTAGCTTCCCCTGTTGGCTTTTTTCTTTTAGCGTCCCTTAACTGTTCCAAACAAGTTCCTATGAAGTTAATGAAAGGGACAGGATGTGTGATATCAACCACTGTTCCTGACTGCTGTGTGAGAACACTCTCTAGCTGCTGATCGGGAGACTGTTCTGTAGTAAAGACAGATAGGTATGCTCTGGTAGGCTCAATATGTTGACTTCAGGTGGAGAAAGTAAGCTAACACATATGGATTTATTTTTTGTTTATTTCCAGGAATTTCAAAAGAATCCTCACTTTCACAAAGGCTTGATTTAATCGAGTATGAGAATGTATTTTCTAGTTAAAGTAAATTTCAAAACATGGCTAAGGATTTTTCTTATGGCTTAAACAAGAGTTACTGATACTAAAAAAGCTCTGGTACTTTGTTTATGTTTGCCTTGAGTTTTGTGATTTACATATACATACATCTGTGTGAAAGAGATTCAGGGAGACCTGCTAGCTATGCAAAGCATGAGTAATTTTATTTCGCTTTCAGACAGCTACTAAAAAAGAAAACCCCAAACAATAGCAACCCCGCAATCTGTAATAAACTGAATACAAAAGTGAGATGATGTTAGCTGGCAGTCACTGTGGTTCAGCAGCTGGAAGTGTCTGTTCTGAAGCATTGTGTGAATCACTGTCTCCACCTAGTGCTGCCTGCATGAAATTAGACTTCTAAACCCTCACTGGCAGGTGACACTTACAAACGTGAGTCTGTAATGATATCCTTTTTCCATATATATATATAGTTGCTATAACTGTAGTCATTAACTTATTAGAGGGTAAAATATGTCAGCTTTTCATTTGTAATGCACAGAGTTTCTGAATTAGCTATAAAAATTCACCGGGGGTTGAAGTTTGCCAGCCTCACAGGGGTTTCTGCAAACACCTTTCGGCATATGTTCATTAACATGGTTATTATGATTAATATGTTCATTACTAATAACACAGAAAACTTGGCAGAAACTTCACAGAACCATGGAGTACACTTACTGCTATTGAGTGTCTGGTTTCAGTGCGTCTTTCTAGAGCTGTTAGGAACAGAAGAAACATAAAGATAATGACTAATTTCTAGCTGACGAAGTATGGAGATCAATGAGTGGCTGATACATTATAGGAAGTGCTCTGAGTCAGGAGAAATGGAGGGGCAGCACAAAACTTATTTCAAACTATTTAAACTGACACAATTATGCAACTACAGCTTCCTAATAGTGAAACAATTTTTTTTCCCCTCCATCTTTTACTTCAATACCAGGTTAAAAAATAATTGGAAATTCTGTATTGCCTACATTACCTCCTCTACCTAAGAAATCTTCAAACCTGAATGTGAAGTGTTGTGAATTACCATTTGTTCCTATGAATAAACCGCTGGCAAAGCAGAACTTCAGCTTTCTTCTTGGCTCAAGAGACTATTTTGCAATATTTCCAGAACCAATAGAAATATGAGGACAAACAGTGACCTCACTCTGCAACATGTTTTAGGCTTTTAAAAACATGTGCAAATTCCAGTCTTGACTCCATATATTGAACCTACCACAAGTAATTCTCTTATAAGGAATGAGAGATGCCTATATGTGTGACTGAACGACTAATGTGAATTTCTATGCACTGATACATACCCCAGAAGACTACTGTGTGGTGTGAGAGAGCTGGGAGCTGTTATAGAATGTTAGAGCGCTTTAAAAGGCTCGAGACTAGAGTAAGCTTCATAGGGGGGTTGTGTTTTTTTGCTGGGTATATTGTAAATTTGGTTGGGTTTTGTTTATTAATCATAAAAGCTGTAACAGTGAGGAAAATTCATCATAATTAACTCTTATCAAACCCAATTTTATATCTGAATAATTTTTAACCCATGTTTTTTTTCTGATTGTGAGTTGTAACTGATTTATCTAATCTTACTCAAATTAGATATTGTCACATCTCACCAGTTTTATAGGATACTTTATAAACTCATATATTGACAGCTTAAAAATATTAAGGTTATAATTTTTTACCATGAATTGTAATAGGCATGTTAATTCAAGATAAGAATATTAATTAATTGCCTTTTTCTCTTTTAGATCAGACTAAGCAATGTTTAGGTCTAGTTATACTGGTGGTCATATAAAATAGATGTATTAAGTAGAAAGGTTTTATCCTTATATTATGTAGATATTGAAGGAAATAAACGAGACAACTCTATTTTATTAAGTCTGTGCTATGACTCATCAGGAAAGTGTAATATAAGCCTCTGAGTGTTATATTAGGTACTTTCCTACGCGTTCCACAAAATGAACATAAACTAAAAGTTGACACAATAACTTCAAATAATTAAAATAATTGTAAGGTTCAATTAAATCTCCAAGTTGCACTATACTGTTGTGCAGACCTTTGGATTTCTCCAAGACTGTCAGGTAATGATACATGGATTAGTCTTCATCTTGTCTGGGTTGAGGATGCAGCTGTTTAATCCTATTACAATCCTTGCCAGTCTCCTGGAATGAAACAACTAGGTCAGAGGCCCTTATCTTCCCCTTTCTGGAATCTGAAGAAAGTGCCATTTAGTTTTCCACAGTATGTTTGAGACAATAATTACAGGATTGTTTTCTATCATGTTTGTAACTGTTGCTTCCAATTGTAAACATGTCCAACATCAAAGTTTGGGCTATCTCCAGCAGCCCACCTCAACTAAAGCCTAGCTCTCTGCCTTTCTGTGTATTTGAAAATAAGGTATATAAAATAAAATCCCTTAGCAGAATTTAGACAAGACCATTTATTTCTGCCACCTGAGCGTAGTATTACTTATCTACCCATCCGACTGTATCCTGTATATGCAACTCCTTCCTCTGCAGTTTGTGACCAAAGCTCTCAAAGGTTCACAAACCAAAAGCAGTATAGCCTGTAGCTACTGCACTAAGGGCGTGGGAGAGAAAATGAATTAACAATTTATCATACCAGGAACTTAGTAATTCACAACAATAACATAGGCAAGAATAGTTTCTAAGAAAATTTCAGCAGAAGTGCATTTCAAACAGCTTTCCAAAGCACATCTTCATGGACAGACTTCTCTCTAGGGAGAAAGACACAATGCTGCTGTCCTCACATTGGCCATCCACACCGAAGCTAGTAAGCTGTGCTCAGCAGGATGCTGTATGGACTGATTGTTTTAAAAAGATCTTTATATGTTTAATTCTCATTGATTTTGATGAATGACTCTTTAAAAGTCAAGCTATAAATCAACCCGTTGAAGCAATAAAACCACACAATAAGGTCAGTATGCAGTATACATAACCTCACATATATCAGCTTCTTGTCCATTATATTAAAGCCTTCAGTATAATAATGTGCTGTATAACTGTATATGCTGCTATCAAGAACCACCAGGTGCCTAAAATAAGCCTGAATATATCCACTGTACACAAGAAATATCTGAAGGCCTGAGTTATAGTTGCCCTTCTGTAGACAAGTTGGTTTTTCTTATTGCAAAACTTTATTGGTAGGCAGACTTGTTCTACACTTATTTGGCTCTAATGTTAGCAACATTCAGGCTGCGAAGGAGAATTGAACTACAGTCACTTTCAAATGTGTTTTATTCAAGTGCATTTTTTGAAGTTTGGGTTTAATGTTAATTATAATTACTGACTTTCATTTCTTGCCAAAGTAGTGAATCTCTTCTGAATTTTGCAAAGATATTTGATCAAATTCAGTAAAAAAAGGCATAACTAAACTCACATTTTCTCAATTATTTCTTTCTGCTTCCAGAACAGAACTCCCTAGAAGTAGTCCTAGTTCCAGTTACTCTGACCTATAGTGAGATGTGAAGATAAAAACAAATGGAAAACAGAGCAAAATGAAATCTCATATCTGTTTCGCTAAACCAAACTAAAGAAATAAAATACATCCATAAAAATTCACTTCTTGTTTGTACCTAAATTGCACAAACACTCTGCTTGCTTCTTAGTGGAGTGCAGCACCTTTCAGCTGTTCTGTTTGATCTGTGCTGTTGCAGTGCTCTTTTACAGGGCTTTATGAATGTCCCTTGACCCCTTCATCTCATGTAAATGTCATGGCAAGTGTGGGGGATCTTCTCGAGTTCTTTCTTTGATACTCACCAGCACAAAGTTTTTAATTGATATTTCCTTAAGATCCTTTATTTCAGACTGTGTTTTATTTTAAACATAAGATGATATTAAATTAACATGATAATTTGATTATCGCTCTGTTTACTCTTCTACATTTTTCTAAGGCTTTCTTTAAAAAGTTTGAATTTCTGGTGTCATGGTAAATTATATTTTGATTTGGAGATCTCATAATTTCTGAGAATTTAACTGAAACTCTTAGATATCTAAATTATATCTCACAGAAAAAGAGTGAGAATCTTAAAGCCTGCAGTTTTCCACAGAAACTTATGAAAGATAAGAAAACCTCTCTAATAATAAAAACCATCTCAGAACAACATGCCTCTACTTCAACTTTGATTCCAGGGATTTCAGGGTGTTCCAGGATGAGTAACTTGGGTACATCTAACATTTAATGAACTTCAATGAACCGGAGATCTAGACAGTAAAGAATCTGAAGTGAAAGTTTAATATGCCAGATCTGTCTGTAAGCAGTTGGTGTAGGTGATGTTATAAGACAACTCTAGCAGAACATTCTTTTAAGTAATTTAAGTGATAAATAAAATATAAATTTAAGCACGTACCTGAAATTGCATATACTTCCGTGAAATTCCTTGATCAGTTCTATATTGGTGTTCCTAAGAAAGGGGACTGTAGTTGAAGTATATTATGATGATGTGATATTTTTTAATTTTATTAGTGGTACTTCAAGCTGATAATACATAGCAGCTGGTCATTTTCTTTTCTGTACATTTAATATTCACTATTTAACACTTACTTTAACATTTGCTATTTAACATGTTAACATTTATTTTAATCCATCATGTTTTTTCACACCACAATGGTCCATACTGTCAATAAGCTATTTAAAGTAAAGATCAAGAATCAAAGCTCAATTGTTACACCTAGATCAAAATGTGAAATGCATTCTTGGAAGCTAGTTCAAGTGCTTGTGATCAGCTGCAGAACCAGGGTGTTATTACAGTTCAGGCTATGCTTCTGACCTATCTGTGGAAGCTGTGATGCAGACTTCATGTAATGCAGACTTCAAGCTTCAGAATCTAGACTTTCAACTCACTCACCTATAGTTTCAGAATACATCTGATAAAAAGAAGAAATTTTAACTACTTAATAGTAATTTGTAATTTTCTAAGATTTAACTCTATTTTTAGGTGGCTGTGAGGGGCAAAGCAGCAAGAGACAACGAAAACTGCTCAGCAGACACCTTCCAAAGCAGAGAATCCCTTGTGGCACAAGGTAACCTACACATTGCTTATTGTTCCAATTGGAGAATTGGATGCAGTACTTGCAGCAGCGGCAGAATTAGCATTTGTGGTAGATTAAATGTAAACTAAACAAGATAACAAAACAGAGTAGGTATGATTTGCTGTGCAGACATATGTGAAGGCTGCTATTTGAAAAAGAATAAATGAAATTAGTCTGTAGATTTGATAATCCAAGAAATAAAGTGAAGCTTTGAGGTTTGCTCTATTGACCTTTAATACTGAAGCACCAGGTTTTCTGACTGTTATTTCCACAGTAGCATGAAACTGAGTGTGTAGCTTTTTAAATGAACTTTTAGTTGTTTGCTTCATCAATATTCACCTGTAAATCAGATAGTCACTAACAAGAGGTACTTTATTAGCACAGGATGGACTTAGCCCACTGATATCCTTTCATACCTCTAGTACTTGCATTTAACAACTTCATATGTTTGGTTTTTTAATATACCCAGTATTATAGTATATTATAGTATTATAGTAACAGCAGGTTTTTTGGTTGAAGAACACAGCTTCATTCTTAGTCACATTGCCATACACGTTTGCATGTTTGCAATTTGTGATGAGTAAGTACACCTTGGAGTGGTTTAGGGTGATAAAACTAATGTAATAATTCATGTGTGCTCAGCACTCATCTTGGGGAAAATGCCAGTCACATCAAAAACTGTTTAAAAAACACTGAATGCATTTCTAATAGTATATTCTACCAGGAATGTTGTACAGTCATAAAATTAGAAGGCAAAGTATTCTGAAAGGCAACATAATCCCAAAAAGACTCAGATATGCTTGATTTCTGCAAGGCAGGGGAACTCTTCATGGTAGCAATGTTTAAAAAGCCTTTGTTGTGTTGATGCCTTCCTTGGCACAGGAAGTGCAAGCCACATAGGACTGGCTTGAAAATGAATGCTTTTTCCTCATATATAGCTTTTGGACAAATAGTATCTCATGTCTAGCCATCTTGGTCAAAACTAAGGTGACATCTTTTGCATTCTGTTGGTGGTCTGGAAAGCTTAGAAAGGATAAGAGAAGCACATTTGATGGTTTTATTAAGATCAGCTTTGGATTTTAATGAAAATGGGTTTGCAATACTTGTAGAAACATGTGAATTATTGAAATAGCTGTCCTTATTGGCATTTACCTTATTTTGTAAATCACTTGTCAGCGTGTTAGCTATTAATTGTGACCACAAGGACTGTCCTGTTAAAGGTTTTTGCAGACAGCCATTTAAAACACACATCAACTCTGAAACAGTTATTTAAATCTCTCTTAGCAAAAAGCTGAAAACGTATTTGATCCACTATAAATATGGTATCTTTAATCAAGGGGATAAATCCCCCACGTTTTACATGGTAACTTTATGTGAAAAAGGATAACACATGCACCATGAAAAACTTGGATGTAAAGAATAAGTTAAACACATTGTTTCTCATATTGTTAGCAGAGATGTTACCTTTTGACCTTCTTTGAGATTTTTTTAGAACATTTGATGCTTCTGATAATAGTTTAATATTACTTTCTTCACATTGATTAAATACACTTCATACATCACTGAACAATGAGTAACATTCAAATAAGGCTGTCCACTGAACTGCCTGCAAAAATGATAAAGTAAAAAATTAATCTCCAAAGTAAAGTCAAGCCTGAAATTGAAATCTTTGACGCATACATTTCATAATTAGTTCATTCTGCTATATCTAAAATGCAAATACAGTGCTCTTAAAATAATTCTGATCTTCTTGACTGAAGCATTAATGAATTGTTCTAGCTTCTGCACCTCTGACTTCGATGGATTCTGGTGTCCTTTGGCTTTGTTGTCATTTTCTTTAAGTAGTTGAGTATTATTTTTATGAACTTACTTCAAATTGTTCTTATCCTATGTGTTGCTTTAACATTTGTTTCAGTTAGTGGATCCACCTACATGTCAAGGGAAAAGAATTTCACAGAATATGTGCAGAATTAAGGTATAAGGATATAGCTGAAAAAGTGTCTGTCTGTCCCCGTCGTCCCCACCCCCGTTGCTCCGTTGTCAGCCACTTGTGACCTTTTTTTCAAATGATCCAACTGTTTGTAGGACTATCCTCTAAACTGGAATAATGGAATTATCCTGTTGTGGGGAGGTGTGAGGGGGTGTTGGGGTTTTTTGCATGTGTGAATGGTTTTTGGTTTGTGTTTACATATTATAGCTTGGGTCATTTTCCTCGAACAATGTACTTGGTGACCACATCAGCATTAAGCAAGTGTTTGAGAAAGGGCAGAAATATTGTTCCCACAATGTGTCTTACCAGAAATCCTCTGATAGGTATGATGCTCTCTTTGAACTGTTTTCTTTTGGCTTTTCTAGGTTTTATTTGCATGGAGGCTTTCCAAATCAAGTTTTGAACATATGTTCCTAAGCCTCACTTAAGTGTCTACATCATCCTTTGGATCTGACTCAGTTTCTGTTTTGTATGATAGCTAGTTATCATGTTAAAACCTTGCAAGATGTTGGGAACTGAAGGGCTAAGTTATAAACATTGTCTGTGTTCAAATAATAAGCAGATAGTAGTAGTCTCAGTAAGGGCAACAGTGCAGGGTCCTGCACCTAGGGAGGAATAACCCAGGGCACCAGTACAGGTTAGGGGCTGACCTGCTGGGGAGCAGTTCTGCAGAGAAGGACCTGGGAGTCCTGGTGGACAAGTTGTGTATGAGCCAGCAATGTGCTCTTGTGGCCAAAAAGGCTGGTGGTATCCTGGGGTTCATCAAGAAGAGTGTGGCCAATAGGCTGAGGGAGGTTCTCCTCCCCCTCTACTCTGTCCTGGTGAGGCCACATCTGGAGTACTGTGTCCAGTTCTGGGCTCCCCAGTTCAAGAAAGGGAACTAATGGAGAGAGTCCAGTGCAAGGCTACAAAGATTATTGGAGGACTGGAGCATCTCATATGAGCTGGGTCTGTTTAGCCTAGATATGAGGAGACAGTGAGGAGATCTAATCAATACTTAAAAATACCTAAAGGGTGAATGCCTAGTGGAAAGGGGCAGACTTTTTTCAATGGTGCCCAGTGACAGGACAAGGGGCAATGGGCACAAAGTGGAGCAGAGGAAGTTCTGTCTCAATATGAGGAAAAACTCCTTTACTCTGAGGGTGGAAGAGCACTGGGACAGGCTGCCCATTGAGGTTGTGGAGTCTCCTTCTCTGGACATACTCAAAATTTGCCTGGAGGCAATCTTGTGCTGAAGGTGATCCTGCTTTAACAGGGAGTTGGAATAGATGATCTTCAGAGGTCCCTTTAAGGCCCTACCATTCTGTGAATTGTGAATAAAGCAGAAGAGTGTAGATGGCCCACATCTCATTTGGAGCTGAAGGATTGTTGTTTTGCATGGATTATTTTTTGTTAATTTCATTTGCCATTAAGAAATTAAGTATTGACCGTAAATATCTTTGCATTGGTTTTAAATTGGAAGGGGGTAGATTTAGATTGGATATTAGGAAAAAATTCTTCACTACAAGGGTGGTGAGGCACTGGAATAGGTTGCCTAGGGAGTTGATGGCTGCCCCCTCCCTGGAGGTGTTCAAGGCCAGGTTGAATGGGGCTTTGGGCAACCTGGTCTAGTGAGAAGTGTCCCTGCCCATGGCAGGGGGTGGAATTTGGTGATCTTTAATGTCTTTTCCAATCCAAACCAGTTTATGATTCTATGATCTGAGTGGGAGGAAAAAAACCCCAGGAAAATATTAACATATAAGAGTCTTTCTTAGCTATTACAGATTGGAAATTAGGAAAAGCATGTGTTAGAATTCTTCCTGTGTTCTTCTGTACTGCAAATCTATATTGTTTCCCCAACAGTCACTTCAGGCCATTTGTTTCATTATAGCATCAAGGTAAGAGTCAGGGATTTTTAACTAACAGTGACAGCACTAAACGCACTGTTTTTTCTCAGCAGCCACATGGTTGGCCACCACAACAGTTAATCTCTAACACAATTCAGGAATCACCCTTAATCGACCTAGTTATTGAAAAAACAAAAGTATTATGCTTGTTTCAACATTTTTACCATGTTAGTTAATTGAAATTCATTAAGCTATTCTAGTGTGAAACAGGAATAGCCCTGCTTTTTCTGAAAGCGGTTGAATTCTTGTGGTAAATTGATTTACCCAGGCTGGATGCCAAGTGCCCACCAAGCCACTCTCTTGGTGCTCTCCTCAGTAGGATGTGGGGGGAAGACATAAGGTGGAAAAACACTTGTGGGTCAAGATAAAGACAGTTTAATAAAAAGCAAAAGTCACCGGAAAGGAAAACAAAAGATTTAATCTCTACTTCTCATCAATAGGTGGCAGCTATTCAATTTGGCAGCTGCCAAACCTGGGTGTGTTACCCACACCTTCTTACAAGGCACAGGCGGTGAGGGCTGCTGTGGGGAGAATTAACTCTGTCTCAGCCAGACCCAATACAATTCTTACAACAGCAGAGGTACGCAGAGCGCAATGAAATTGGTTGAACAGTGTAGAAAGTAGCTGCACTTACTCCACACAGCAACAGATGGCAATATTTTCTTATTTGTTAGGGAGAATTAAATATAGTATCTCACTCTGAAACAATTATAAATTGTATATTGACAGTTATTGAAATGCAGCATAAAAACAGCTTTTGAGAAACTCAGTGCATATGTCACTTATGAATAAATGTTTGTTTCAGAAGTGGATTATACTGCAACCCCCCCATCTTTTACATACCCAGAATTTAAATATAAAATAATCCTAAAGCCTTTCCTTTCTAAGGTTACACTCTGAGTTTAATTACCACATAGCCTTTGAGCCCAGAAGATGATATGATGTGAAAGAGTACCGGGAAAAAGATGCTCCCAAAGGAGCATGGTTAATACAAGGCATTTTACCTGTTTAGAAAAGATGCAGAGCACAGGCCTGCAAAAGGTGAAGAGGCTAATTTTACTACTTGCTGGAAAAGACTACATAAATTTCCCATGCAGCAACTGCACATGTACTTGGCCTTTGCATGTGAATGTGAGGAGGTAGCTCTTAGTGGAATGAAAGACCCTGCACTGACTGCCAAGCCCGTGGAGTGCCAACAGAAACATGTGGCAAGCTATCAGACCATGACTGCCTCAATTATTCACTGGTAGGTGCCCATGTGAATCACCACAGTTTCTGCTGGCTTGTCCATAAAACAGACTAACAGATCAATATTTTAGCCAGTTTTTCTCTAGTATTTAAAATTAATAAAAAGTGAGCTTCTTCTGTCTCTAACATAGAGGGACATAAATGTTAAGTGGGGCTATTACTGCTCCACAGCCAATATCATGCCACATCAGACACTGTACTGGGTTCTAGTTCATAGAAAGGAATGTTTATGCATTGACATACAACTATGAGAGGAAAAAAATATTTACATATACAATCACACATAAAAATTAATCCTTACATGATATCCTGAGCATGCTCTAGAGAATTCAAACCCTGCCATTCACTGAAATATGTATTTCACCACTATGCATAAGATATAGTTATCCTTTTTCTTTTTCATTTGTTATTTAAGCAATTAACACACAGAGTCAAATCATAAAGCGGGTTCTTGCTTTTTAAAATACAAATACTGGCAAGAAAATGCTGGTGAGTTTGATGAAAGCTGGATCCTCAAATGATGAAGACTAATTTGAAGATGATGAAAAGCTAAAAATCACAAGATCATGACATCTTTGTTTTCTTTGGAATATTTACCCATCCAGTTCCACTTCCTCTGTTTTTCCTTTAAAATCTAACCTTCCTATCTCTTTGTTCATAAGGATGCATTATACTTGCTTTTCTAATTTTGTTCTCATAAGGAAGTGATAAACTTGGGCTGTAGAAAGTAGAGGCTCTGAAGGCTAATGTTTGTATATAGCGGTCAATATTTTAAATTGATAGAACATTTTATCAACAAAAAATTCAGCCATTTACTCAGGCTTCGACCAAATCTTTCTGCAGGATTTAAGGAAGTGCAACCCAGCACTTTGAGTTCAGAGAAGAGCACATTATAAACCATGCCTTGTTTTTGGGAGTGTGAGACTCTCATCTGGATGTTAGGACCAAGGTTACATTAGTGGAAAAGTCACCAGATGACATCAGTAATACTGGCTGTTGAAAGAGAATGACAACTGAAAGTGTTACATCGGTTCATGTTTTCAAATTCAGTGTTATGAACACAAACTTTGTTTATTATTTCTTAGAAAATAGATGCAACTTTATAGAAGGTGTTCCAGCTGTCCTATATTGTTTTTGAGAGAGAATTGGGTTTCTTCAATAATGCCGCAGTGTTCTTCAGTTGTTTCCTTACTGTATTACCCATTATTTCCTGCAAAGAATCTCACAAATGAATTTGAAGAACACTGATGTCCTAATCTAATGACAGATTGCTTTCAAGACTGATCACAAGACACTTTCTTCTCATCCAGTGAATGTATCGTAGTCACTCAGTAGTGGGCTGTTGGACAGGTATGCGTAAGTGCACTTTGCTTCAAAGCTTTCCCACCACGAGGAATGATCTTAGGCCCACAAAATCTTCAAATTAAAACAGTATACTGTGTGGAGACTCAGATTAGTATCAGTATAATAAAGCCAGATGCTGTGTTCTTCAAAAACAGATAGAAAACATCAGCATATATGCACCATTTGCCTTTAATCATGGAGACATACTGAACATGCTTGAAATGCCAATAGTTTTATAGATTGCCATGCGGTTTACTACTCTCTTTTTTTCTACTTGTTTCCCATAAGAGATGAAATCCACAGCAGCAGCATGACAGGAGATACATTAAACCAGTCACTGGACCCATGAAGAGAGAAACCCCATCTTTCTGCAATAACGACATAAATTCAAAGTAGGTTTCTTGAACAGAGAAAAGTGACTCCAGCAGCAGCATTCTCTCTGCATCTCCTCTAAATCAAACCAATGGAAGATTATACATCCAGGGCTGTTATTTTCAAGTTCTTCTATACATTTCTGACTTTTTAATCTCAACTTGTGCAGTTGTTATGCATGGAAATTAAAACCCAAAGAAAATTTAGCAGAGTTCACATTGTTTAATGCTAATCTATGACTTTTAACAAGAAATATTTTTTTGCTGAATTCCTTTTGATTCTTATCCTCTCAAAAATAGGACCATGTGTTTTTCTTCATCTTTTTGAGAAACTGAGTATGGTTGGGTTGCTCTTTACAGTTAATGTTAGTAAAAATGAATGTTGATAGAAATATTGGAATGTATAAATGACTAATAAAAATGCTTTCTTGATCACATCAGAGAGAAGCAGCTGTAATCTGTATGCTCTCAGGATGTAAAGAATAGAACCAAACTTGGTTAAAGGTAATTTTTATCTTGTTAACATAGGAAACACTGCCACTGTCTCACTGTTGATGTTGCTTTAATGTTGTTACTTATCTATGTTTGAGAAATTATTTCTGAATTAAATTTGTGCTGATAGACTCCAGAACCATCCCAGAAACTATTCTAGAAGCTAATCTAGAAAATAACTAACAGACATTTAAAGATGGGACATAGGTGGCTGTTACCTAGTCAAAGGTTTTACCTATCATTTATGCAAGGAAGGTGCACACACAATTTTTCTCCTTTGGTTTTGCAACCATTTTTCAGGGGCCAAGTATGTATCATCTGTTTGCAAAAGCTGATGAATTTTCTTATTCAAGGGAAAGGCTGTTCTGAGAGATGCCTGCTTTTCAGAAAGGTGAATTAATGAAGGATTAATTCATTAGAGGCATGAATTACCAGACAAATCTGAAATTCTAAATTCATACTTGGGATAATGGAACCAAGATGTTCATGTCAACATACAGGTAAACTCTCTATTGCAGTGTAAATTAAAGTGTATTGAGGCATTGCTTAAACTCTAAAAAGCAGTTGAGAAGAAAAGCATAATCCACTTCATTACCAGGGAAAAAACCCAAAACATATAATTACTGTTATTTTTTGTTAGGATGTGTCACTAGGAGAGTTGATTGTCAGCAATTTCAATGCCCAGAAAACAAACAGTGCATAAAAGGGCTGAAGTGAAAATACAAGGGTCTTCTATCGTCCTTCAGGTAAGATGGATTTCTTCAAGCAAAGATTGTCATTTATTATGTATATTTATACATAAATTCATGTCCCAGCTGTAGTCTTTGAACTAAATATACTTCATATGAGTTTATTATATTTTCTATTACTTAACCTATTTGTATATGTGTGTTACAACAACACTGGAATTCTATATGCTAACTCTGTTGCAAAAAAGTTAAACAATTACATATATAAATGATCAATGAAATTGCAGAGTTTAGAAATGATAAGAAAAGGCTTCACATGTATTGGTTTTAAAATGAAAAACATATAAAATTAGGAATGTTTATATGGATATCACACTTTTAATCTCTTACCTGATAAAAAGCATTCTCTGTTTTCCAGTTCCAAACATGTACAGTGCAAATCACATTTCTCAGTTTTGTTTGACAGAAATCAATGTGCCATAAGGTGAAGACTGGATCATACTAGAGAATTCATAACTTTTTGGGTACGCAGGATGTGCTTTCACTTTTCTATAGCTGCTTCCCTTCAGTTCTTGCGGCAGTTACATGTGCTGCTTACTGATCTCAGGGATACTTCTGTGTGTGAACAAAGACTTGGTTGAATCTCCCTCCTGTTTCTTTCATGTAGATTAACTCACTTTGGAAAACTTGTGTAAAATTTGTTCCTCAGCTTGTGATTAAAATAGTTTTACGAACCAAGCATTCTAATGAACAGGACTTACGTTCATTTCACTGAGGCACTCCCACATCAGATGATCTGAGGTCATTATTTCCTCCAGTGGTTTTTCAGGGGTGCTGGTGTTCATTTACTCAAACTCAAATGAGAAGGCCCTGCTATTCTCCCTTTTGCTTTCAGCCTTTCACTGCGCAGAGACATTATCAGTTGCTACAGATCTTTAATAGATACCCTCTCTGTGCCTCGATATTGGGAATTGGTGAGCTTGTTTTCCTTGACTGTATATGCTTTACTAAACTACACTCAAGTGGTTATTTCCAGTAAACAAATACTTGGAAAGTAGAACATAAAAATGGGTGAGAAGAAAATCATGCTGAAAAACAGGAACAGAAAAAAAGATACTGGAAAGAATACTAAATTTAAGCTGCCATATATTGGGCTGCTATTTGAGCCAACCTTTCTCATCTGGGGTTTCTATTATCCAGTAAGAATAAAGAGCATTCTTTCTGATATAGATCAAGTAATTTCAAAACAATCAGCTACATTTCACTGTAAAAATGTAAGCTGGCATAAAGGAAATTACTTCCCTTTGATTTCCTTATACTGAATCATGCTCTTCAGGCCTGTAAAAAACTTGACAATATTTCAAAGATGACTAAAATGTTTTAATTTGGATGTCGATTTCCGAAAGAAAATATGCAAAAATGAAACACAGAGAGCAGCCAGCTTTAACTTCTGAATTCTCAGTCTTTTGCTGTGTATGGCCTCCAGTAACAGTCATTTTCTGTCCTTTTTGATCTTGAAGCTCTACAAATTCAGCTTCATTTACCTTTAGATTAGTGGATTTATTTCAGAAGGTATTGGCTGTATAACACTGAGTATGAGTAAGACAGGAGGAAATCTGATTCTTAAGACATACCAATCATATGGTGCTATGTGTTAGATCTGTGACCCGAGGGCTGTCGCATGTCCTGTAGAGCATCATGCTCAGCAATAGAAACGGTGGGGAGTTTCTCCAAAGTATACATTGCACAGAGACCGTGTGGGCATCAGCCTGCAGCGAGTGATTGCTTTTGCATCCTCTGATTTTGTTTCCTGGGTTTTTTCTTCACTTAGTATAGTGGTTTTATCTCAACCCACGTGTTTTTTCTCACTTTTGCCCTTGCAGTTCTCTCCCCCATCCCACTGGGTGGGTGTGAGTGAGCCAGCTGGGTGGGGGCTTAGCTGCTGGCTGGGGTCAACCCACCACAACATGTTATAGATATGGTACAGCAGATTATAAACCACTCCAGCTTAAATTCCCTTTAGATTTGGATTTACTTCTGAATTTGACGTAGGCAGGTTCTATTTAGTTGGTTTTCTTGGTTTGGTGGGGTTGTTTTTTTTGAGTTTTTATAGGTTTTTTTGGGTTTGTTCTAAAGCAGTAGGTTGTAGTTTGCAAAGTTCTAAATTCCATATGGTTACCTATTCGTATTTCACAGACCAGGCTGCCAGGCAAGATGTGTTCAAATGGTTTTTCTATCCTTTGAGGGTCTGATGTAATTCTGAAATGTGAACTGTATCATTTTATACACTAGTATTTTATTTCATTCTTGTTACTGTGTAGTACTTAAAGAATGCTTTCCATGGTAGAAGCAGATTCTTCTACTGCAGAATAAAATATTGTGCCTTTGAAAATAACATCTGAGAATACTAAGAAAAAAGTAGCAAGGGGTTATGGATTTTTTTAGTATAGTAATAGAATCCAGTCCAGGGCATGGATCACGTGTACCTAACACAATGATACAGGGTCCATGACAAGTATTTCCTTCTCTTCTAGTCTGTAAAGACAGTCACTACTTAGTAATTGTGAAAATCCTGGACACTGAAAACCTGTGACCTTCTGGGGAGACAAATTAGAAACATTTTAGGCCAGAACGTCTTTTCATTCCATCAGGAAACTGTAACTACTAATCCCTCAATTTTAAAACTTGCTGACATTTTTACATTTTCCTTTCATAAACATTTATTTTTACTGTAAAAAATAGGATTGCTCATCAATGTGGTGATTAACTGGGAAAGCATTTAATTTAGAAGTATTCCAGAGTTGCATGTTAGAAACTCCCTTGTCCATCCAAATCAATTCAAAAACTCCTGCTTCCATCATACAATCCAAAGTCTTCAGAGCCTGACAGTAATGACAGAGACAGCAAATACTTACCTTACACCCAGAGAATGGACTTTTTTTCCTAGATATTGGTTGTCTGTACAGTAAGGAGCCCTTCAAAGGTCAAGAAGAGAGAAAAGAATGTGTGTGGGGACTAATGCTCTGTTGCTAAAGATAGCCACAGAGAATTAGATGTGTTGTCACTCATGTTTGCAACTGAAGATTGGGCTGCAGTTAGAACCATGGCCTACTGACACAGGACTCCTGAATGCAGAACTCAGAAAGATTTTTTGCCCTTAAATAAATTTAGCTGAACCAATGGGAGCTTCATTAGCTGAGTCAGTGTTACTTTGTACTACACCAGATTTGTTGTTGTTTCCCTCTTGATTGTTCTTTTCCTCTTGATATTAAAAAGTACTGGTTAGAAAGTATACTTTCCTCTTTACTGCAAACATTAGTCTTCTAACATGTCCTGTTTAATAAATTAATAACTTGAAATAAAGAAGAAGACATTGAGAGCTAATTCAGCTGTAACCAGACATATGTATAGGACCTTTTAAATAGGTATCTAATTAGCAAAATTTTTTAGGACTGCAATTTCCTGTAAGATTTTAAAAGCAGCTAGAATTCTGGTTCCTAGATGACCAATGCTATCGATGTGTGCAACAGGCAAGAATATAGCCACCATTTCAATAAACTGCAGTTTTGATCAAATTAATTTTAAGTTAAATGTTGGACTTGATTTTAGAAATTTCCTGTTTGTATAGTATTCAAATTACGAAATAATGAGCCCGATGATATTTATTTATTTAATTCAAGGTTGGCTTCTTCACTTTGGAAGGTAAAATACATGGCACCTTCTACAGAGGGCAGAAAAGACTGCTGCAGCTATGAACCAGAAAGCAGTAAACAAAACGGCATATAGAAACGGAGTTGACTACCGCATGGGTGGTTCCTGTTGACCAAGACGTTCTCTTTGGTAGGTAACAATCCCCAAAGTCAACTGTAAAGACCAATCACTGCTGCTACCTACTTACTCCTTTTCTACTTTTCCACATTTTTACACATGCTCTTTAAAACTTTCTGATCATCAACTTAAACCCAAATTCTTGCATTATTATAAGGATGATTGGTATTAAAAAGGTTACCAGCTTGTGCCTCACAGAATGTAACGAAGCCCAGGCTATGAAATATTGCAGTCAGTTCTCTGAACCGATGTCAAGGAACCTTGCCTGTGGAGGGCTTACCTACCTTTGAGAGTGAGATGACTTGGCTTGGTCGGGAACAGAGGCCATAAATTTATCCTGTAAACACTAGTAATTTTGGGGGATAGTTCAGGAACAGACCCAGTTATTGCAAAGGTGGCTCTCGGTGACTTTAAGCTGTTACTTAGTGGCTGTGTGTCTCATTCATAAAGTCCATAGCCAAATTCCTCATTATAATAATCAATTTCAATAATCTCTCAGCGATGTCCATCTGAATATTAGGCAACTTCCAAGAACTATGAATCTTTCCGTACTTTCATGGAATATTTGGATGCTGGGGAGAATACGACTGCTGAAGTGGTAGTAATCATTGTAACAACTGCATCTAGCATGTGTGCTTCTCCCAGTTCACTAAGTATAGAACCAGATAGCGAGCTGAGTAGGAAAAGCATTACAATATCTAGTTCTGCATGTCTAAAAGGTGACAAAGCTACAGAATTTAACTTCTCTTCCAACAGTAGCCCAGGATGGTGTCACAGGCTGTGAATGAGCAATAGGAACATTCAGGAAGGCAATGTGAAGGAAGAGCTAAAACCTGTGATGTTGCTGAAGGAATGACTCATGGACTTTACAGGTAACAGGATAATCTTAAAAGGCTTAGTTAACATTTTTGTTTGTGTGTGTGAAATTGCATACAGATTGTTTTTCATACAGCCAGAGTATTTGGCTACAGAGCTAAAAGACCTTTCCCAAATAAATGCTTAAAATGCTTTAGAAACTCTTTACCTTGATTCTCACTTTGTTACAGAAAACAAACAGAAAAAAAAATCAACATTGAATAAACATGCTGTTTATTTCTGTGTTTTAAAAGGCTCTTACCTTGAAAATCAGCACCTTTGGATTAAGAATGAATTGCACATTATACAGGTTTTATTTTGAAAAGTTTGTGCAAAGTTGGAGGGAATACACCTATAAGACCAGTATTCTCCACCATCCAGAGCAATGATGTGCCTAATTTGAGAACATAATTAATGACACTGTATGTACAAATTACACTACTGCTGCCTAACTGACCATTACTTTTACAAATTCTTAATCTATGTACACAAGTGCAGTCATTGCACCTGTTAAATGGTATTGAAAATCAGACCTGGTGGAAAGGTTATATTAAATATCAGACTACTTAAAAATTATTAATTGATCAGTATTGCGTGCAAGATGATATCAATTTGAAAGTAAGGTTCTAAAGCTATTTTTATTATATTACTGTTAATTTTTATTGCTTGCTTGATACATCTCTGAGTATGTAAAGATTGATTGTTCTTAATATCTTTAAAATAATTGGAAGAAAAGGAATAGTATTGAGATTATGAATCCATTTGATGTACTAGTCAAGAGAGAAAGAAAAAAAAGAGATTAGCTCAAAGATATAACAAACAAAAAATGTAAATAAATTTCATGTTAAATTCACAATTATACTTTATATCATTAATTATTAGATGGATGACAGTCATATAAATTCAGATTCAGATCGGAATTACAACTTTCCCAAAATATCCTTGGCTTAATTCAAAGTTTTAAATTTTCAGTTGTGCAATCAATGCCAGGAATTAGATATCGCAAACAGGTGGCACAAAAGTCAGAAACTTGCCCCTGCTTCATGCATTACTGATGAATTAATTAAACACAACTAAGGCATCATGGACAGACAGTATAAGACCAGGAATTAAGTTTTTCTATCTTTGCTAAATATAAAAGTGCTATGCAGAAGAATAATAGTCCATTTTAGGTTTTGCCTCTTTCTCCTCATTAGTTTTAAATATATAATTACCAGAGAGTGAAGAGATTTTTGTCCTACTGGGCTGTAGTTTATAAGAGGCTCCTGTGAGTGGAGCAACCAGAATCAGGCCCCCTGAGTTCTTCAGTGATATCTTTTAACAGATAAGTTACATTAAAAATAGAGGATGCAAACTACCTACCCTGCTTTTGAATAAAAGTAGCACAGCTGATTTCTCCTGTGCTCCACGCTGCTGTTCATTCATCAAAAGCATGCTCAGATGCAGATAACTAGGACCTACTAGGGTTGACCTGGAGATTAGGTATCTTCTCAGGAGTGAAAAAAGCTCAAGAGGAAGTTACTTTCACACACATATTGAAGCCAAATTGTAGGGACTTTGAAAAAAACAAAAATAACTCCAAAAGATACAAACTGGATTAAATGAAGGACCCACAAAGTTCAGTACTCATCGATTTCTTGGCATAAGGGTGACTTCCTCGGTTTTCAGGCTTCCATCTTCAATCTCTTTTTCATTCACCAAAACAACTATCTTGATACTGTCTATGATTTTAGTTGAATTGCTTGTCTGCACACGTGAATTCCTCCTGTAACTCTGAAAATCTCCACTGGCAGTTATTTTTTAGCACATCAAGCAATTTCTGCTTCATAGTGATTAGATCCATGCCTACCTCATTGATATTTTTTTCCCTTTTCCTTCCTCTCCCAGTTCTTAAAGAACATTCATTCTTCCTTTGTCTGTCTTTAGGCAGCCTTTACCTTGCTGCAGCTGTATTCTCGCCCTCAGGCAATCAACACCATTTACCTCTCTTGTAAAAATGATAGAGTTAAATGAAAGGTGATAATAAAGGGATGATTGCGTGGTAGTTATCACTCTGTAGATGCAACTAGTAACAGTAGGGATTCCCAATATACTGTCCTTTCTTCAAAAGCTGCCAGTGTAATTTCTTTTTTTATGCTTTTGCTAGCAAAACTGAATTGATGGGCTAAGAATGTATACACTTCAGCTAACTTTAATGAGCAGCATAAACGCTAGCATGCTGCTTGGAGAATTAATAGATAGTAAAGAAGATAAAACACATATATATCTCTTGCAAAGCTAGGATATTGGAAAGAATTGTGATTCACTGTATCAAAAATAAATGCACAAGAGAGAAATCTAGAAAGCACTGGAAAATGGGGAAGAAAACCACTTTTAAAAATGGCGAAAAATCTTATATTTTCAGATGTTCAAAAGTTTGTCTGGCATTGTTGTGCTATACAAAATGAATATAAACCCCACACAGTACTACTTCAAACACGGCAGCGCAGTTTTCAAATTGTGAATTTAATATCTTCTGTGCTCTGAATGGTTTTAAGTGTTATCCTATGTTTTAATAGGAGACAGATCCCACCAATGATAAACACACACGTGCAGTACATTATTCCACCCTTCTGGTACCAGTGAAAATTTTTTTGCGTTGTGCTTCAAATGCAAATTTGGTAACTTCCTAAAAGAAGTTTTGAGACCCCTTAGTATTCTATATTATAAAATTTTTAATTTCAGGTTATATTAAAATTAATTACTCAGACACAAGTTCCTGTATTGATGTTCTTTAAAATTTCAGATTAAATTCATTGTGTTAACATTAATAGTGTATGAATTGCTTATTTGAAAGATTATTTGTTCTTTGTATACCTTGTTGTAGCACAAAGAATATAGGTTTGAGATGAGATCGTGCTGACTTACCTATGATTTTCTCTTAAAGCATCCTACCAGAGCTATCTAAGCTATGGTTTAAGAATACAAATTCCAAAATTTACCAGATCCTCGAATTTGTGTGCTGAGGAGAAGATCCAGCATATTTCTTTGCAGTGTATGTATTGTAAAGTTGATTAATTCATGGTGGTTACCTGTTTGTATTTACGAATTTGCATCGTTAAATATTGTTCATTTTTCTTCGTGACAATAATAATAAGAGAAAAAGCAGATTTTGGACAATTAGTTCCTGATCTCTCTCATTTGCTTTAAATTTTCTGTTTCATTTTTCATATGGCAGTATCACTGTATAAATTGCTGAAGTAAAAAAAATAAACTGTGATTCAGAATCAAATATTTTAAAAGCAAGCTCTAGCCAAACTACACAAAATAACCTTTAATCTGCTTCTGTGATATTAATTTTAAAAAGCTTTAATAATATAGGAAAGTATGGAATATTATATTTTCTGATTTGGGTTTTGGATGTACCATTCTATGTCATACAGTTTTAAACGTAACAACCCTGAATTATAATGCAAAAAAAAAAAGTATAGACTTAAAAGCTGTCATTTTCATACTGTAAGTAACCATTGCTATCACTGAAAAGTAGTAGATTAGCAGATCTGAATCTTTTAATGTCCCTGTTGTTCAAGTCAATTTTTAAAACGATGTTTACCTGGTATTAGAATATCAAATGTTCTGGGAAATAATCAGCTGGGAGATACTGTGCATTACATTCCTATCTTTTATCTATTTAAGAGAATGGTAATATAATAGTCTTAGTGGTGTGTTGTTACTGTTAATGCACAAAATCCCTGTACTGTATTTGAATTAAGGTTGCTGTGTATATCAGAAGTGAAATTCAATCCCACTGAAATCCATGGGATCTTCAAAACTTAAAGAACACAGAAATTGAAGGATTTGGTTACCATTCATACAGTACGAGAAAACTATGAGAGATACAAATAGCCTACAACGAACGCAAACACATTGCTGGGAATATGCTATATAATTCTTAAGCATGCTGTTCCACACTGTCTTCCCCTAAAGAATGCTAAAACATTCTTCTTTACATGAGTTAAAGCAGTGTGGTACCTGTGTGAGAGTGGCTATTGGGTCATTAGAGAGATGTGAGTTGGTGGCGGAGAAGTATATGTAATGCTGACAGTTTCTGGTTTCATTTTCTTGTTCTTCTTGCCTTTGTACTAGGTTGTGTACAACCCGAATAACCAAAATGGATGCACCAACAAGTGATTTTGAGGAGGTAAGTACACAAGTTCTTTTTATAAGGTACTTAGCAACGGTTCAGGTTTATGTATATCACAGAAATCGGTCATCCTTAAACACTTCAGACAGGTGAAGAACAAAATGGCTGGATAGTTTTATGGGGAGTACAAAAGAAAAGGTATAACTGTATTTTTCCTTTGTTAAAGATCTTCACTGTTGCCCACTCTTCGGCTTTTTCCGAGACAGGCTTAATAACTTCCGGAATTTCCTAATCTTTCACAGAGTAATTTCTGATTCGTCAAAGACTATCTTCATCTAAAAAACTAAGATTCATGACCTAAACAAAATCCATTCTCAAGGCCCCTTTGTTGTTTCAGAAAACATTACTGAAGGCGTATGTCAAAAGGCAGTCTTATATTCTAGTCCTGATCTTTAAAAAAAAAATAAATTGTACTACTTTTTTCTACAATGAATGACAGTAATTTTACCTTACTGTAATTAACAAAATAACCTAGAGAGAAAACTAGACTTTCACTATATTGGATACAAAAAATTGCTTTTCCAGAATTTTAATTTAGTTTAAATGGGTTTCAGCAAATATCTCAAAGAGGTTCTTTACTCAAATTTTCTTCTCTAGTCCTGTAAGATTTCATTGGTGCACCTGCTTTATCTTCCTGCAATAACAGTTCAGACTGGACGATATTTGCATTCCCATACACAGTTTGCTTTTAGTACAAAGACTTTTCTTCTACCATCCTGGGAGGTGGGGGGGGGGCACGTTTTGCAAATATTATTGTTCTTTTCTTTACGGGCCATTCTTCAGTGTTACCACCTACCCCTCTGGTATTATTTATTATTATTACCATTTGTGATGTAACTATTATAATTCAGCCTTTTATTTAAATTGTGATTTATGAACATCCAGTACATGAGTAAATGGATGAGAGTGTAGGTAGTTTTAATTAAAGTAATAAAATCAGAATAAATTTTTTATTCTAACCAGTTATAAACTTTGTCACGGCCTCTCTGAAAATAAGAGAAAAGAAGAATTAAAGGAGTGGAAATAAAATCACTATTATCCTTAACTCCAGGCAATTTTTGTGTATGTCCTCAGAAAGCTAACAGGAGTCCAAGTTTCTCATGGAGAACTTTTGCCTCAATGGTATGTATTTGTGGTGCCTCCATTCTCCTTGGTACAGTATGGAATTAAAAGGTGCTAGATGGTTGGTCTGTGCATATGCGGCTGCCTCAGGGAATGGAAAAGCAACATGTAACCACTGCCTTTCCCTAGAGGAAGATCAAGGTTTCTCTCATCTACACTATATCCATTTTAATGTAATTTTTAGGAAGGTAGTATACCAGAGTCCTTTTATCTGTCAGGTTAGAGTGAAACAACTCTTAAGATGTTATTGGAAGGACCAACAGATAGACACACAGACCTATTGCTCTTGTGTAAGCCTTATTTCCATAGGTAATGAGGCTGATTTTCTGATAGCTTTCATTTGTAAGAGTAAGAGCTTAAAGTAGATGGAATAAAACCATCTTCACAGTCTTACAGAAGCGTCTAATACTAGAAAAGTAAATTTAATAAAAGCATTTGAAATAAATGCAGGCATGGATTTTTCCTTCACATTCAAAGGTTTTGGTGGTTGGACTCGATGATCTCTTGAGGTCCCTTCCAACCCCTACAATTCTGTGATTTTGTGATTTTTGTCAATCTGCTTTATTTCTAGAACTTATTTAGGATGCTTTCAGATATTTGTCTGTAGTTGCATCTTCATCACTCTACATTTAAAAAAGGTATATTCCAAAACAGCTCTGTTTATGCTGATTACTGTAAATTCATAGAACTCTATTAATGCTATAATTGTAAGTGCTATAGAAATACTCTATATATTTTATGACATATTTTGGGGGGGAAAAAAGCAAGCATATCTGTCTAGAAAAAAGGTAATTTTTGACTGATCTAGATGCCACAAAACTCATGAGGAGAAAGCTACAACGTTGATGCCATTAAGCATTCAGTAATGCTCTGTTGTTTGTGACCTTTTCTTGTTATGAAGTATTTTTGCAATCCAGATTTGTTCATATGGTTCAGAATTTGGCAGCATACCTTTTTTTGATCTAGAGGAGTCTGTGTCATGGGAAGCTCCTCCCATACAGATTTTTGGCAAAAGGGATCCTTTCAGAGGCATAGACAGAATAGTATTGCTCATCTTGAGCTGACAAACTATTAGAAGCAAGTTAAATTACACATTTTAATAAATGAGGAATAGCGCTTGGGCTTGGTAAAACCAGAACAATAGAATTTGCTGTAGTCTTTATAAATGGGGTAACTCAAGGCAACTGGCAAACACTTAACATTAAAAAGCAGTAAATAAACTTCAGTGTAGAAAACCCTGGCAGTTTAAAAAATACAGTCAACAGTGCATATCAGAGTGGTGATCGTGTAACAGGACAATATTAGGTAGAATGCATAAGCAACATAAAGTAAATTGGGGTTACTTTCAAACACCTAATCCCTTATACAAAAATATTTTTTGAATAGTGTGAAAAGACTTCTTAGAGAACAAGGAAGTAAAATTCTGACATAGACTTTTTGCTTTAACATCTAAAGAATTTTGGAGCATATTTCTTTTATATGTTATTCAGATACAAATCTCTTTTACTTGGTCTGAAGACAATGATATCTCTGCAGTTACTAGCGCTTTATATTCCTGAACGCTTCTTAGTTTTGCCTTACAAATAACTTTTTTTGGTATTTAAGACTTAATAACCAAAAAGATATCCATCTTTGAGAAATTAATAACAGCCTTTAAGCCAGATATTTTGGCTGTCACAAGGAGATCTATCCAGCCTGTGGTTGTGAAAGTGTGTGGAGGATAGACTGAAAAACTGAGGAATAGATGACATCCATCGCAAATACACAGTATGTGGAGGTATTTCAGTACGCTTTATTTTGTCTTCTAGAATATAAAATATTTTTCATGTTACTCAAGAATTCTATCAAAAGCATTGATTTTTAAAGATGCTAGTTAATGAGATACCAATCAGATTAATTAAAGAGATGCTGTATTACATTTTCCATGAAGGCCTTAACAAGATACTCAAATACATGCAATTTAGGCATAAATATATTTTGACTGATTAGAAGTCAAGAATGATAACTTTTTACAGAGATTAAAAAATAGTCATGTGAAACAGGCCTGATGTTTTCGGTGGTAATAACTCCTCATGGGAGCTGCCAAAACATGAAAAGAGCAAAGACTGAGGTGCTGTTTACTTTAGAGGCATTCAGAATTAAAAAAAGCAATTTTCATCCTTATGGATAAGCAGTCAATATTTTAGCACCCGGTCACGCAGGGGATATGTGATCAGATCTTAAGCTATATGTAGTGGAACCGGAGATTTTTATTCCCCCCGTCCCTTTGGAACCATTTTCATCAAAACTGTATTGAAATTACATGGATTATAAAAAACAAAACAACAACTGGTGCTAATAACCTTAATACTATGTAGCTTGTTGATGTGTTATGTAGTTTGTTGATGGTGTTGACATCATGAAATAAGGCCCAGCTGAAGATAACAAGTAATGCTTCAAGATCAGACTGGAGAGATTATCTAAGCATATGTTGTACAACATAAACTGTGCAAAATACATATTTCTATTCTGACTATGGAAGACACACAAAAAAAGCAGCATTTTAAAAATTGAGTAATATGTCAGGAATGGCTGTTTTCTCCAGTGTGAAATCTGTAAAGATCTAGCCATGAAATATAATTGAAAAATAAAATATCCCAATTATGGGTAAGCAATATTTGGACCATCTGTTGGCCATAATCAGCTGCTGTATCAACTGAATTAACTATTACTCAGGAAGGAGGCATTTAGCTAAGCATACATACCTTGGTTTTGTAAGATGTTACGGAAATACTTAAAATGGATTGCCAAGCCTAAAATTACTGAGAGGTATTTGTGAAAATTTCATTCCCTGAATTTTTTGCCAAATACGCATATTAATGAGAGATGCTATTCAAAATATATTTTTCATTAATATTTATACTGCCATCATCTGAACAGGAATGTCTGTATGATCATCCACTTGCAAAAAGAATTCTGTTTATCTCAAAGCTTATAAACCTGACCAAAGAATAGGAAATTTTACCTCAGGAAAAATATTTGCTGAAGTAAAGATACTGAAAAGATGAGATGAGACTGTCCAAAGGTCTGCCTGTAGGACAGACAAGCTTACAGGACTCAGGGTCCAAGGGATAAACATGGAGATTCAAGGATTGATTTCTCTATTAGATTGTTTCCACGGAGACCTACAGTGCAGTCAGGTTGATGAGGATTTGCCTAGAGATTCAGTGTTTCGAATTTTGTTGTTTATAAAACTCTATTCTATATATTCATAGAATCATAGAATGGCAAGGGTTGGAAGGGACCCCGAGGATCATAAAGCTCCAACCCCCCTGCCACAGGCAGGGCCACCAACCTCAGGCCTGGAAACAGATATTTACAATATCTATTATATTGTATATATGTTTATCTGTGTTCTGTCCTCCCTCATCCTTTTTCAGGGCATGTCCAGTAAAATTTCTCCTTATGACTGAAATTGTTACTATTTGCAAAGGTAGGTTTATTAAGTGAGACTTCTATTGCTTGTAACATAGGATTCTACAAAGTTGCTTAATGGCTTTTTATATTTACCCTAAATGTATACCAGGGCTTGTACCTTTTCATCCTGCTTCAGAGAGTTTTAAGTCAAGCTATAATAGTTCTACATGTATTAATTTTCTGTGTTATAAACAGGGGTTTAAAATATAACAAAGTAAAATGCCAGCATGGGTGTTCTTCAATACCATCTTCAGTTTTAACTGAATTATTACTATATTTAATGCATAGATCCAAGACCCCACTCTTGACAATGATCTGCATTGTCAAGAGTCGTGTATACATACCCTGGAAGTTGCTGCTGCCTTTTCTTCCCTTAAACCTACAGTCTCGCCCTGACCTGCAGCTGCCTCCACATCCTCCCTGGGCTGCTGTATGGCTCACCTGCCCACCAGCCTCCACTCAGTGCCTGCCAGCCCACAAAATGTAACTCCCCACCTGTGTTAAAGCCTTTGTCCTTCTATTCTGCTGTCCAGGGACTTGGGAGGACCACTTATGTGCAGGCCTACCTTGGCTGGCCCCAGGAAGCTGCCTGGGGCTGGGCAGCAGGATCCTGTGGAGAAGCAGGCTCTTGTCAGATCCAAAATAATCCATTAGACTGACTTTATTTAACAGTTCATGTCCAACACCTGTTAGGAAAAACCAAGAACAATATTACTTTATACTTTATGTTAATAGACACAAGCACAGGTGTTCACCCACTTACACAGTTCATGTGTTCTCTGCTTATTCCTTTCTTTAATATCAGTTTCATTAACTTTGGATAATATATGATCTTGCAAGATTGTGATGAACTATTCCTGAAATCTGTCAAAAAATAAGCTTAGATCACCTTTCAAGCCAGAAGGAGCTAGTATCAAGAAATTTACATTCATATCATATTTGAAAAATATTTACTCTTAAAAATTACCTATTTCTCTGTCTACAGTGGTAACTGCACTAGAACATCCCCAATGACTGCTAATCCTACATTGCATGGATCATGTCCAAAACAATATTTATGTTTATATATTTAAATATAATTTTTTTTTCCTTCGCCAGACTCTCATTAACAACTCTAAAGGTCTACATAAGACTAATGGTGAGCCTTGGCTGAGACTCAACAGCAAGAGGCTTTGTAGCATTTCTTTCTGGAATGTGTTCTGTTATATCATTACATGCCACTGTTTTTAAAAAAATTATGGTACTTAGTGACAAAATAAAATCATAAAGTCACTACACAAATAAAGATTAGCTACATGTTTCCTTTATTTTATCTGCTAGATAGTTGCACCTTCTGGCTAAACGTGCAACAGCCTGCTGAAGCTCTTTGCACAGCAGACTGTGAAGTGCACAAGCCATGGGATGAAATGGCGAGCGGCATGGCTCTGTTTGTTTCTTCAGGAAAACCTTTTATGAGCAGAGAAGGTAATTAATCAGACGTATCCTTCTACAAAAACTGAACAAGATGCCAAGTCTTGCCAGATGGCCAACGCCTGTTATTGAGGAAAAAATGGATCATTTTTTAACTGTACACTGTGGGTAAAATCCAAACCCTTTTGAAGCCAGGGCTTCATCTAAATTTAAAGTATCAGTAAGACCAATCCATTTCTGTGTAAAACTCTATTTTTTAAAAAACTCAGTTTTAAATGATAATTTGGATTAAGCCAAATAACTCTCTGGTTTTAATCTGATCTTTCTGTTTTCCTTTAATGCTTATTTCTGAGATTATTGACGTTTGCATGATAAAACATCCTTATTAGAAGTAATGTATCAGTTTGGCTGCTGGTTTCTAAACTCCTAGATTTATGTTGCCTTCAACTGGATTGAACATCTGATAAAACAAAGATTGTAGATGAAAGAAGCTGTTCACTTTATGATTCTTTAGCTTTTGAAAAGCAATATCATCATTCATGAATTATATTGTAATTTGACTTAATGGAGAATTAATGAGAAACTGAGTGGGAGCAAAGGATGCATGCTCATCCTCTGAAATAAAAAGTAAACACTATAGGATTTAAATAGTAAGGGGTACAGAAATTACAACGGATTTCATTGATGTCTTATGCTCCAATAAAATGAAATATATTCCATTCAGCTGATAAGCCTGTGGTAATTGGCATCACCAATCATATTTTCAAAGGAGCACTGTGAATGAGATTTGCCAGAAAAGAATAGTGAATTAAATGACTGCATGTGAGGAGCACAGTCTTTCCCCCTCATTTATTCAAGACTGAACATAATAACCAAGGAAAACTGATGTTACTAACCACTTCTGACTTCTGTAAATTGATACGAGATGGAGCTGTCATATCCTAATCAGATTAAGTCCTTTCTTTAGGCCATTTTTAATCCAAGTTCTACCATGAGGTTTTTACCTTAGGGAAAAATAAACTGCTTGGTGTTCAGCTACTAAACATTGTTGATGTAATATGATGACCAAAAGATAATATTTCACTTGTAGCCAGAACTTCCAGTTTGAGCATGTACTTTGTGAATGCTTTTTCACTTGTACTCCAAAATATTTTGGGTGCCATAAGTAAAATGTCAACCAATCCACTACATTGCTTTAAACTTGAGTTTAATGTTATAGCATGTTTGTTCTTTTGAGGTGCTGTGATATGGGAAAATTTGGAAGGTAGTCATTAATATAAAAAGACACACACATAGATGAAAGGTAATTTTTAATAGGGTTCTTACAAGGTAACCTCTGATTGCATAAGCAATTGAAAGAACTCATACTAGGAAGTGCAGGAAAAGCAGCAGCACCACTTAAAAACTAAGTAAACTGACCTTTGCTGTGGTCAGAAACTTCACAGAGCTCCACATTGTAGTACTCAGACCCAATTTTAAAATATTCACTCATCCTAAATTATCAGAGACAGTTCTCAATTCTCATTTGCATTCCTGATGTCGTCATTTTTCTGGGTTTACTGCTTCATACTTCAACCAGAAGCTTACAGTTTTAGATCTCGTTGGTTTTTCAACCTCTGCAGCTTATAGCATTACAGTCCCCCTTATGCTAACTTAAATCTACCTAATATCCCAATAATGCTTGAATTCTAAAACCTGATTATCCCTTCAACTTCTGCAGGGGATGAAACGATGATCCTCTTGGGAGAGGTGATGAAGGAGCTATAGCAATAATCCTGGCTTTTTTAGGATTCCACTGGAGCTCAGTGCTGCCAGGGGTCTCCAAGATTTTGGAAAAATGAACTAAAGTAGAACAAAACATGTAGCAGCCTTCTCATTTCTTAAAATTATTTCATGTAGTCTAAAATGTTTGAAAAGCAAGTCATGCTAACTGCTCCATGGTTGTCCTGTGGTCCTTCTGTTGTAGCTGTTGTGCAGAGATGATTAGTCTTTGGGAACAGCGCAAGCGATTGATTTGGAAAGAGATGCTCGTGCAGTTGCCAGGGTCGGGCCAAACAACACTGGATGCCTTCTCTCCTAAACTAGGAATGCTTTGCCATTGTAGTTGGGACCAAGAGCTCTATCTCCTTTCCTTTCTATATCTAACACTTCACATGTGAGAATACAACCACCAAGAAATTCCAGAAATTGATTTGGTCTGGTTTTGTAATCTTTTCTACTATGGTTTATTTCTTTCTGTGTATCAGCTTCTTTGTGTTTGCACAGTGTCGAAAACCATGAAACTGTTTGATATTAAAACAACCAATAAGAAGGCACGCCACTAGACTGAAATTCTGATTAATTTCCTTTAAATTCTCTAGCAGTTTTCAGTCTGCAAGCTGTAGGCTGCAGCAAGAAAGTTTATGTTAATTTGTATTCTTAATATTTTGCCCTTTCAACTAGTTGTATTTTTATTTCTGTAATTTTTGGTGTTATTGGACAGAACTCAAACTTACTGCATGTAATAAATGCAAGTCTTTATAAATCTCTGTGTAAAAATGAACACATTTTAAGTTATTCCAGTGTCCAAAAGCAGCAAGACCCAGCCACTGCAGATACCGTTGCTTCTCCTCCAGAGAAACGTAACAGCCAGGTGTTTTGATATAGGCAATTGACACAAAATCTTGAAGAGATATGTGGCTACTATTTTCTTTTTTTAATTAGAAATTATTCCATCACTGTGACACATCAACAGTGGCTTTATACAGTTCATGTGCTGTACCCTTTTACTTCAAACTAACACAGAATTGATGTCTAAAAGAATTAGAAACAGTAATTTAACATGTTTGAAGTTTACACTAGAATAAACACAATAGTATGCCTGATAATCAAAGATTTTTCCTTGATTAGAAATGCATTTTCCATTTTATAAAGGCAATAGATGCTTTAAAATTTTAACATGTATGATAACATCCAATCATTTTTGCAACAGACTCAAGTGCATCTAAAATAAATTTCAGTTACACTGTTTTGGAATTAAATTAATTTAGGGTGAAATTAATTGTATCCATGTCCTAGGAACCCTTCTCATCTGTTTTGTGACTGTGACTTCAGGGGAGTGATGCCACTTGTAATATTTTTATTTTGATTTAGTTTAGGATGCTTTCTCTTCAATAGAAATTAAGAGGCTGTTAAAACAAATACAACACAAGATCCAAAGTTCTACAGGTGAGTAAAGGACTCTGGTTTCTAGTTTTTCAGAGGTGTATGTGATACTTAAAATGCATGAAAAATTTGCTCTTAACGCACTAATTCATTTTAAAAACATGTAAATAGGGAGTGACAGCAAGTTAGGATTAATCATCAAAACCCGGCTGCTACTGACTTGCTACTCTTCCCTTATTTTTCCATCTTGTCTGCAAGTGAACTACAGTGCAGGCCTGC
This sequence comes from Laterallus jamaicensis coturniculus, assembly GCA_022605575.1. Lineage (NCBI taxonomy): Eukaryota > Metazoa > Chordata > Aves > Gruiformes > Rallidae > Laterallus > Laterallus jamaicensis. The sequence goes on from JAKCOX010000013.1 coordinate 19,849,182, forward strand.
TCAGCAGGTCTCATTTAACCCTCACTTACAAATCTCATCTACTTTTTTCTCTAGATAACGTTTTTCATGATGCTGTTTTCCAGCGTGTTTGAGCTAGACTAACATCTTGAGTGTAAATGAGATCTTCCCATTCTCTCTCCTTCCCCATGACAGGAGCAGTGGTAATTCCTACAGAATGGCAAGGAAGTATCCATCATTTCTAATGTCATAAAAAGCTGTATGAAATAATTCCTCCCTTTCTCCCAGCACAACAAGGAAGAAGCCTCTGCTTGCAAGGTAACATCTATTGGTTCTTGTTACTGAGTTTCTCCAGTTTCATTAATACTCTGAAACAACAAAAAAAAGCAAAAAATTTGTTGCATCCAGTTCTACAGTAACTCCCTGGTATAAGGGAAACGTAACTGCTTAGAACTCCAGAATGTTACAGACTACATAGAAAAGAGAAGTGCTATCATAGTTTAACGATTAGCCAAAAATGTGGTTTATATTAAGTCTGAATAATGAGATTTCTGTCATGAAATAAACAAATATGAAGGCAGGTTTGTATTCATTCTTAAGTGCTCAATAAGTAAGTTACATATTTTTCCCTCATAACTACTTCAATTTTTGGGTGTGGAACCATTTACTGTGGTTAAAGCTTACATGGACTCTGGTCAAACCTTACTGGTGGGCATGATTGTCAGGTACCACAACTTTTTAATGAGCCTGGCAATTTCTGGAAGGCTTTTAGAAATTTGCATCGGCTATTTGAAAGCCACAAATCAGATTCCAGTATTTTTAGATGAATGAGAAACGATGTTATTAAACATGAAAGGTACCAACATCTCTGAGCTTGACAGCATCCCAAGGAAGATATATTTCCTGCTGCTACAGAAACATTAAGGTGATCCAAAGGTAAATCAGCAGTGACAGATCAGTGACCATATTGCACACTCAGCATCCTCAAGAGAACTGTGTTTGTCTGCATATCTCATGCTTTTCAAGTCTAAAGAGTTTTCTTATCCATAATTAACATGAGATTTGATGACCATAAAGTGTTTATTTGCAAGGTGTTTTCAGGCAAAATAAAAAATAGCTCATGCTGTGACTGCCTCTCTCTCTGTGACTGGACTGCAGGTTTGGGCAGAGTGGTATATAAATTGAAGTCTGTGACACTTTAATGTTGCTGCAGCAGCTTCAAAACAAAATACACTGAAATCAATTGTAGAAGTAGCAGAGATATGCACTGCAATATTGCAAAATATGCAAACACAACTCGGGAGTTTGTTGGTTTTAATATCTCTATAAACATTATTAACTTCTATTTCTACTAATAGAATAAATCCATATTTATACATATAAATAAGATTAAACATAATTCATAATTTTAAAGGGATGTTATGTGTAGCCTTGTTCCATGGCTGTTTTTCTTTGTATTGTTTTATAAAAAATATGTGATTACTTACACAGGGGCAGAAGCTGTTGTGTTTCCTTAATAAATCACAAGTGTTTTGGGATGGTTTCCCAATAATACAATACGATTATCCACATGTATGCTGAAACCAGGCTTTAAAAAAATTTTGTTCCAAACTAGTGATTTCTAATTTTATTTTAAACAAAAAAAAGTTATTAATGTTATGACAGAATTATTATGACTTTTAATTTCTGTTAATGCCAGAACTCACAGTTTACTCCTAGCTCTTACTAGCAGTGCTCATCTCTGCTTGAGAACAAGGTAAGTAGCAGATGTGGCTGCTGCTTTGTGACAGATTGCTCAATATATGACTAGCCAAGAAACCGATGGCTTCCAGACTGTGCGTAAAGGCTCCAGTAATTCACCAAGCTTAGTATCAGGTCAGAAACAATATTGGTGAGAGAAGTTTGGACAGAAGCAGAAATTATCACGTGTTTAACAGCTATGACACAGTTCACAGCATGTGAGTGATAGCAATATCAAAACTAGCTATTCTCAAGGTCTTGGTTTCCATAAAACTGTTAAAGAGACTTTTCTCTGTAACTATCAAGCAGGTTCTAGCTTGAGAAGAAGAGAGGATTTGCTCACTGCTGAGGGCCTTATCTAGCAAAGTTACATATCCATTGTGCACCCCAATGAAATTAAGCTCACATACTTTGCTAAATTGAAGTCTAAAACTATTACCAGCACCTGAGCAAACAAAAAAGCATAGCAGAAAGAATGGCAAATATAATGTATTTTTTACACTTAAGAAAAAAGTGAAAATACAAAAATAGGTAATGTGAAGTAGCAGAAGTAGCAGTAGAAAAGCCGAGGTTTGTGGATACTTTACAAAACAGATCTTAGGAGAATTGCTTAGCTGCCCTCAGAAGAATGTACCTCAGAACTCCACGTGATACTACAGGATTTCATGCAGACATGTGAGTCTTTTCTTTTTTCTTTTCTCTCCAGTGTTTGCAAGAAGGTGTCTGTATGCTACCACAGGGTCAAAAATTGTTACAATGCAAGAAAAACTGATATGCAACATGAATACAACACAAATGTAAAACCTCTTACAGTTTCTGAGGAAATATTCTTTTCTGGCTAAAACATGTTATCAGACTTGGGGTCAAAGCACGGTGAACAGAAATTTTAGGAACAGTTACATCTTTAGCCAACTTGAAATGCCAGTTGTCTTCATACAGACTCTTTTCTGCTTAAATTATGGAAACGTAAATCCTGGAGAATAAAATACCCTCATTTTATCTGCTTATGTGATTTTTCAGTACCATGGTGTTTAAGCACTCGATTATTAGCAGTCTCACCCTAAGACAGATTACTGGCTACACGAGACTTGATAATTCACTTAGAAACCCACCTTATCGCAGTGAGATTCTGCCTATCATTGCACAGTTTTATGGAATTAGCTTCCCAGTAGCTACTACCTTTCCTAGGAGAACACGAGAAACAGAAATTGGTGTGAATGACTCATCATATACTGTGCTTTTTGGGGGAGAAAATATGTTGTAGAAATCTTTGAAGTAATGTTTGTGCTTCCCCTGATGTCAGGAGCGTGTCTGTAGTAATTCCATGTGGTTGTTCCTGACACAGCTGCCTAAGGAAATGATTATCTCAGTACAGAGATTGTCAGGTTAGTAGGGGTGCTAGAAGACTGCTAAGGCTGAGCCTTTCAGGCTCTAGATGTCCCGTGTAACTAGAGCACAAGTTAAGCCAGACAAACCTCAATCCATATTTTCATCAGCTACAAAATGATTGCAGGAGAATCTAGGACTGATATTGCACATGACAGAGCAGTCCTGCAATGACAGAAGTTCTCTGGGTTGTGCTTCCTCCCTCCTTCTCCTTCTTGGAGTTTCCAAATCCTTCTGTAACAGTCTTGAGATGACAGAGGGTGTATTCCAAGAAGGCTGTGGCTTGACTATGTCGAGGTGACACACTGTGAATGGGGAAAAAAAGTTAAAACATATATACACACCAACAGTGGGAATGACTAAGTAAGCAATGTGTCTTTAAGAATTCTTGTTATTTGCAAGCAACCTGTCTTTCCAAGGGACATTGCTGTAGAAAAGCAACATAAATGCTACTTATTCCCATTCAAACGTTATTAGTAGTATTAGAGCACAATTAATTTGAGCATCACATTTAATTAGAATTCCAAACCCTCCAAATATATTCTCTTGTAAAGAAAACATTGAGTTCAAAGTACATTGTATTTTCAAAAGACAGAGAAAGAGAAGGCTTGACATAATCCCCTTTAAGAATTAATCTTGCTCTGATTCATTATTATTATATCCTGAAAAAGGCATAGATACTACATTAGTTAACATTAAAGGACCGAAAATACATCAGTAGTTGCCTCTTCAAAGATGATATTGAAAAAGATAGGATGTTCATACCTACAAGTAAAAATGATATAACACTAAAAAGTTACCAGTAGAATTTTTACTTGTCTTTCTTCCTTTGATGTAAAAAAATCTCTTGGAAGATGAATGTAGATTTAAAAACAGTAAAATTACTCTAAGAAACACAGTGGAAGACTTAACCTTTTGACTTCTGCCCAATGTCCCAAAATCTCTTGAAAATGTTTAAGGTGATTCAGGAAAATGAGTTCAAAGCACTAACGTCTCATCTACAAATAAGAGTTGACATGGCCCTTTTACTTGAAAAGCTTTCTCATCCATTTCCATATTCCTCCTCTTTCTTTCTACAACATTCCATTCTTTCTCTTAAACTCAGAGAAATCTTACCCACCTTTCAATGCTGAAATTCCCGATGACACTGCTAGATCACTTGTTCCTATCCAAACAAAGTCAGACCTTCTTCAGCTGCAATTCCCAAGAGTGAGTATGGAAATTCTCCTTGCAGAAATGCAGTCTCAGCAGAGGGTGAGCCTACTACTAGAATACTAGAAATTAAGAAAAACAATTGAACAGTTGAAAGCAAAACACCGTCAACGCCGCCCACAAAAATGGGTGGTTTTTACACCAGTTCTGGTTACTGATACGTGCATTAAGTATTTAAACTGGGCAAAAATGCATTATTAAGATATTTTTTGAAAATTTTTAAAATTAAGAATCTGATGCTTAAAAAAAAAGGTCTCTATTAAATATTAGACCTTACATTCCCATAACAGTAGTAAACATAATTAGGGTATAGCACAGTTACAAATAGTATAATAAAAATCTGCTCAAGCCCTGAATTAAATAATATAGAGGGAAATAACTGTCATATGCTTCCATTCTAATTATTATAGTATCACAGTTAATGAACTGAGAATACTGTCATGGTAGTTTTTCAGCAAAAATTTCAACTCTGGTGTTATCTCTTTTCAGGTGGGTTTTTTAAAAATAAAAAATGTTCTGCCACGTGAAGTTTAACTACAAGGGCATAAGGGCTTTTTGCACTGAATTCAGTGGTTGGAAGATGAGAAGGAAGTAAGAGCCTGGAGAGAAAATAAAATACTCTCATCTACAGTAGTACTGAACTTACAAACATGTAGTGAGGAAACCAAAGATTAACAAGGAGGTTGTTTAAGAATAATCAAACACTAATAATGGTCTTTATAAAGAATATCAAGACTCCGTCATCTGCAACTTCATTGAATCAGTTATCATAAGCTCTAAAATATATAAATAGATTCAAATATAATTGCTTGTGTTACCATTACTACAGCTTTCATTTTAATGTGCTTCAAGCTAGTCACCTCCTTGTAAAAGCTTTCGAGCATATAATCAATCCCCTCTGGCCTTTGCTTGGATGTACGGAATAGATTTTAACTCTGTCAGCAAAATAATGAAGTAAAACCATCTGAAGAAAACGTATTTTTGAGGCTAGAGAAAAATGAAAATCATGACTTCTCATGAAAGGAGAACGAACCAGCTTTGTAGTTCAGACTTCTTCATTCCCCCCTCATCTAGACCAGTTTGTGTAACCCCATTCCTGACGTACTATGTAGGTAACATCTGCAGAGAACGTAGGCGCCACTGAAAAAACAGCCTCGGTTCTTTGTTGTGCACTGACTGCAAAGAGTTTCCAATTAGAATTACAGCTCATCAAGACAGTGCCAGCAGGCTTCTGGGTGGTTAAGCCTCCAATTTTAATTGAACAGCCTTTAGCTGGTGATAAAATCTGTCTTTTTAAACTAGCAAACTGCATAGTTCCTGTAGCAAGTTAAATTCCAGTTGGGTTTGCATTCAGGATAATTACACGGAGTTGGATCTAATTGATTTAGTTGAAATGTGTACTTTATTCACCAAAGTGCTACAAAATGTAATTCTTCTCTGTAGAGTATCTCCCTTTTTTCCATTTCCTATTTCTCTCCTCTTATTTTTCATTTTTGTCGTCATGCTGTTCCTTTCAGAATAATTAATATGTAAGGAATAAGGCATAAGAAGAGTTCTCTGGTTGAAAATTGAGGTTCTTCAGAGTTTCCATACACATGGAAAAGTAGTTTAAAGACTAAACTTAATTCACTGCCAAAACCATTCAGCACTTTGTAAAATTTAGAGAAATATATTGTGCTAATTTATAAGATGGTAAGGCCAGAGACCACTGGAGATTTTCCAGCTTCCTAGGCAACAAAAGAAGGAAGAAGGGAAAGCAAGTATTTTCAAGACCTTAAGGTAACTAAAGCATATTTTTTTAAACCAGAATGGCACGAAATCTTCAAAGTTATGAAGTCACCCCTCTATAATAAACACATCAGCCATTTATAAATAGAAGTATAAAATAATCTGGGAGTGGCAGGGGGAAGGAAAATAGAAGCAATGTGTTCTTTACATCTCATCACGTGAAAAAAGCTATAAATAATAATTGAATAAATTCTTAATTGGAGAAGTAGAATAAGGACACCTTTTAACTATTACAGGCTATTTTTAAAGTTCGCGTGATGTGACCGGGACCCTATGAAACTGGCCCCAACTGTACGGGATGTAGTTAAGCTGTAGTTAGCCTTAAGAAACCAGCCTGTCCTATCCAGCAGAACAGGTAAGTGCAACTATGACTTCGAATGCTCCAGTAATGTCCTGGGTTATGTTTATGATACCCGTAACGAGGAGATGACAGAAAAAGTATGTTTTGCTTTCTGCCCACATTGCTGTGCAGGCATGTCTGACAGCGAAATAATCTGCCTGTTACACCCTGGCTCACTTGTCCAAGGGCTGCCATTTATCTAGAGGCCTAATTTGCAGCTGATCAAATAGACGGCATGTCATTATTTTTCAATGATGGTGAGAAAGTAATTATTGATCTTCACCTGCAAAAGCAATATTCAGTGAAAAAAGGATTTTTGACATGTTCTGCAGCATATCTAACAAATGCTGCAAAAAGATATTCTCTGAAGTGTGTGTGATCTTTATCAAAAACATTTTAAAAATCAGATTTCTCTGTCAAAAATAATCAGAGGTTGAGAGTATGAGTAATGATCCATCTTCCAGCAATGTGTTGTAATCTCAGGACAGAAGTAAGTGTTCAGGGGAGGTACCCAGAAGTCATTCTGAGTGTGCATGCCTAAAATATTGCATGAGAGTTTGTTTTCTTAGAATCCTAGTCTCCTTTCCAAGTTCTTACCTTGTGTGATGGGGGATCTGCCACTCAGATTATCCCAGCAATGAGGATGGTCAAACTGCTTTTCCAACTCCTTTTGCAATGCTGGAGGAAGCCCAGAGTTACCTTCCCTGTTCCAATGAGAAAGAAATAAGAGCAACAAAGCACATTTGTAATGCATCATCAGAGATTAACTGAGCTTCTTTTTTACTATTTCTCTCTTTTTTTTTTTTTTGTTTGCCTTCTTTTTGCTAGCAGTTAAGTTAGATGTTAATGGAAAAACCATTAAAACCCCCTATTATCCGATGAAGTAAAAATGAATGCACTCAAGTGGAAAAGGAAGACTTATCGATCAATTTTCAGGCAAACCTTCTTGTCTGACACTTAGCAACAAAAGAATGCATTTTTATTACTTGGCCAGTTAGTTCAGATTTCTGTTCACTTTTAGTAAAAACCTTTTTTATAACATTTATAAAACTTTATTACAGAGTTATGAGAATAAAATAATATTTCATAACTCACATGAGATCTTGAGGGACCTGCATCTATAAGATTTAAAACCATTATTAAACTTAATGCATCTGTTCTGATAAAATGTGTGTTTCTTCTCATTTCTCTGAAAATGTTAATAATTTTTCTTTCCTTGGACAGGTGAGATTGTCAATCATTAAAAAAAAGTTATTTTATTTTTTTAAAATATGGTAGTTAGAATTAGTTGATGATAAGTCAGACAGAATTTAAAGGCATATTCTTTTGAGGCACTTAAAAATTACGCTAAATCATAAAATCATAGAATGGCATGGGTTGGAAGGGACTCCAAGGATCATAGAACTCCAACCCCCCTGCCACAGGCAGGGACACCAACCTCAGGCCTGGATCTACACAGGGTTGCCTAGGGCCCCATCCAACGCATCCCTTGAACACTTCCAGGGATGGGGTGTCCACTACTTCTCTGGGCAGCCTGTTCCAGCAACTCACCACTCTTTCTGTAAAAATCTTCCCCCTAATATCCAATCTAAACCTTCCCTCCTTTAGCTTTAATCCATTCCCCCTTGTCCTGCCATTGTCTGCCCTTTTAAAAAGTTGATTCCCCTCCTGTTTGTATGCTCCCTTCAGGTACTGGAAGGCTGCAATGAGGTCCCCCCGCAGCCTTCTCTTCTCCAGGCTGAACAAGCCCAGCTCCCTCAGCCTCTCTTTGTAGGGCAGGTGCTCAAGCCCTCTAATCATCTTCGTCACCCTCCTCTGAACCCTCTCCAACAGTTCCACTTCTTTCTTGTATTGTGGACCCCAGATTTGGACACAGTACTCCAGGTGGGGCCTCATGAGGGCAGAGTAGGAGAGGGACAATCACCTCCCTGTCCCTGCTGGCCACCCCTCTTCTGATGGAGCCCAGGATACCATTGGCCTTGCGAGCTGCAAGAGCACACTGCTGGCTCATGTTAAGTTGCTCATCCGCTATGGCACCCAGGTCCTTCTCAGCAGGGCTACTCTCAAGGAGCTCTTCTCTCAGTCTGTATCTATGTCTGGGATTCTTCTGACCCAAATGCAACACCTTACACTTGGCAGTGTTGTACCTCATTAGGTTCACCCGGGCCCATCTTTCCAGCCTGTCAAGATCCCCCTGGATGGCTTCCTTTCCTTCTAGGGTGTTGACCACACCACTCAGCTTGGTGTCATCTGCAAACTTGCTGAGGGTGCACTTGATTCCATCATTGATGTCATTGATAAAGATGTTAAAGAGAACCATTCCCAAGACAGACCCCTGGGGGACACTGCTGGTCACCGGCCTCCATCTGGACATAGACCCACTGACCACCGTATAGTTTGTCGCCTGAAGTCTTATATGCAATGAACATGTTTCAGGGAACTAGTTGCTGGTCTTGTAAATGTATACAGAGTAAGTAACTATGAACATGTATTTGTACAATATGTCTCAATAAATATTTGTGAATTGTCAATATTCTAAATCTCATATACTAAATTAGTTCTAGAGATGTCAAGAATAGTAGTAAGCGACTGGAACATTAAAAAGGAGGTATCCTTCCTATCTCTGAAGGATAAATGTCTGCCTGAGGTACAGTCAATGGAGGTACCTCCAGAGGAATATTCAATATTTGAGCCCAGTCTAGATTCTCCAAACTGGCCCCTGGGACATCCTGTCTCTACTGCACAAACAGCTGAAGGACAAGCCACACGTTAGATTTTTCAGGTAGGTACCTCAATGAGGTACAATGAATTTTCAGTTGTCTTGCAAACTCTCTCTTGTGTTTTGAAGCTTTGCAAAAGGGTTTAAATGGTGTATTCTAAAATGCATATTTTCTGAAAAACTGAAGGTTCATTCTAGCTTTAGATTTAAAAAGTGTAAATTGGGATGAATGATGTAATTTACCTACTAATAAAAACTTATTAAACTTAGCTTAAAATCTTTTGAACCTCCTTTAGAATTTGGCTAACATTCACAGAGATAATCTTATGAGGAGCATTAACTCCTGTCAGATAGATAAATCCCTCCTTGAGCTGGCTAGAGAAAGCTAAACAACCAAAGATTCAGTGACCAAAAGAATGTAATTGTAGATTTCCTTGGAAAGTCAAGAAATGTTATAAAACCATTAGCATTGTATCCAAAAGTATTAAATTCGAGATACTAGACAAGATCCTCACTACAGAAATGTTTCAATAAAGTCAACTACACTGTGACTCTAAAACTAGTAGTTGAAAATAACTTTTTTTCTTTTCCACCTTGTTTTTCTGGAAGGAGGTTTCTGTAGTATACAAATTCTAGGATCCATTTACCACATTATTCTGAAAATTTCCTGCTCTTTGTGACACCTCTGAGTTTAAAGACTCTCAAACTATGACTCATCGGGTGATATGTTCTTTTACCTTTCTGCTGTTCCCACTTTGGGTTTTTTTTCCCCTTATAATTCAGGCTTTTCTCATTTCCACAATGAAGTCTTATTTCCAAAAGCAGTAAAATCCTAAGGCTATACTAAATGGATTAAGATGGATTTTTTTTTTCCTGTCAAAAATACTGGAAATCCACCAGTGTTTTGGAGAACAGATTACTGCCAAATTCATGTTGTTCTGACTACTCATGGGTGGCTTTTTAAGTTTATTTCAGATACATTTTAAGTATCATCACAGCATAACTTCTGCATGGTATTTATGTTACCATAGAGTCCTAGCAACAGAGGCAATCTTGGAAATAACTGTGAATTTACAAAATTAATTTTCTTATTTTCTCTTACATAATTAAAATTTTTCTGCAATCCTTAGAATTATGTTAAATAAGGCTGCACAAAGCTGCTTATCCAGAGGGAAATATTAATTTCCAGAATCCATAGCTGAACTCTTTTGCTCCTCAAATAGGACTGTCAAACTAGAAACTTTAAATTCAGAACCATGGCTATGCCTGTCTCCTTCCTCCATTACAAGTTTCTTGAAGCAACACAGAGAAACAGTACAAGATTCTGGATAGGGATTATTCAGATTTTAAAAAAATCAAGAATTAAGAATTTTGAAAGTATTTATAAGGCATCAGGGAAAAAAATTCTCTAACCCTTTTCCCTATTGTGTGAAAATAAAGAATGCAGGAGATCTTATTCAAAGGTAAGACTGAGCACTAGAATTTGAAAACCCATGATAAGCTTTCTGTATGGTTGTGGATGTTTGGATACTCTGGCCAATAACTGGTTTCAGATCACAGCCTGTTTTCCAGCTGCAGTTCAATAGTTTTGATCTCATATATTCTCATTCATTTTAGCAGAATTGGCTCCTGTTGCATCGCTTCCTTTGATCATGAGTTTTCTCAAAATCATCTATTAGCATGAGAAAACAGTATTCAAATGTAACATGATATATCTTTCCCTAAAGACTGAAAAGCTAGGACTTAATTAATATGGCAAATTTTGCTATTGTGAATAGCATACATAGATTTTGAAAACAGAACTAAAATGTGGTAAGGGAATGGCATAATTGGTTTTATGCATTAGGAATAAAATTTTCATGTAGTTTAATCCAATTTTAACATAAGCCTGATAAAGCTTTACCAAATACACAGAAGACTTGGCTGGAAGCTATGGTTCTTCAGCTTGTATTGCTTAGTATGATTTAAGCAGACATAACTCAACAGTCTAGAAATGTGGTGTTTTAATTTAAACAGTTTTGATCTCCTTATTTTAGATTTTGGTTAAAGTTTTGAGGGGATATTAGAAAAAAAGTTAAAAGGGAACAAATAATAAGTTCTTAAAAGTCACTTTGATTCTTATTATGTTAGATCTCATTATTGAAAGTAGTAAAGAGAAACCGTTTTATACAGAAAAAAGCTAAACTTGATGCCAACAGTGTTCTATTACAAAGATAGCAGCAAGTGGACAACGATAAGTCTCTGATCTTCATACTGTTGTAATTGAAGTTGATGGGGTTATTCTAATGTTTCTGAGAGTGAGGCTCAGTCATTTGAATTCTCTGTTGAAAAATCATGAATGAGAGTAGTTTCAATAAGAGGAGTTGCTGTAATGAAAGATAATTATTTGAGTTATTCCAGAAGACCGGGCCCTCTCACAGAAGAAATTTCCAGAAACTTGCCAAGCATAAAACCAGAAACATTACATAGATGTGACAGAGGAGAGGTGGCTTCTCATTTTGGAAAACTTGTAGTCTTGCAGTCCTTTTAAAACTCTTTATTTCAAGGCAGTGATGATACAGATTTATATTCACTACCGCTTACTTTTATTAGACATAAACATTTATACAGGGCTGATATAAGGGCATGCTGCAAATTTCTCTGCAGAAAATAGGAGCCACCAACGGATATGAAATGATCTCTCTGTAAGAGTGCAGGTAAATGACTGTCAGTCAGGAGTGACAGCTACTGACTACCCTGAGGTGTGGGCAGTGGAGACCTTGGCACACTTGCATGCACATTCAAGGGTATTCTCCAGGTATTTTATTCACATCAGTTAACTAGAAGTGGTTAAGAGAATGACTCCCACCAGAAAAAGAATGAGAATGTGACTTCTTATCACTGGAGTTAAATTAGGAAGCTGCTTAAAACCTTTATTGAATTATAAACTTATACCTTTCACTTTCCTGTGGTGCATTAATTGAATAATATTTGTTTTGGTTTTTCTTTTTTTCAAATAACTGTACACAATATATTGTTGCTATGTATATAGTCTTTACTATTTAAACTTTTAAAATTCTTTGTAGCTTGCTTACAAAGCGTTAGAAAGGCTTTATAAAGTTGAGTCTGCTCCAAATACAGAGCATGCAATATTGTAAAGTAAAACTACAAAGATGTGGCAGAGTGACAGAAAAAGCAGTGGTGTCATGGACCTAACAGCCAAGTAATAGTCACGTCATGCTGATAACTTCAACCCGAGTCATGCCCAAGCAGTCTTTTGTACCAGCTGTTACCTTAGTGCCCTTGAATACTGAAGTATTTACATAAGGAAATATTGGACTTGTTTATATACAATACACCAGTGAGAACAGTAAGATTGCATGTTTGATGTTAAGTGTGTGCCTACCTGGGTCTCAACTTCTACACGTCTTGAAATTGAATGCAGGTTTAAATGCAGGATCAGGGCCTCTGTCGGAAAAGACTTACAGATCTGCTTAATACTATACAGAGCAGGGGTAATTTAAAGCCCAGTGAAATAAATCAGAGGGGGTTTTAATGGTTCTTTGGGTTTAGATCTATTTCTGGAAACAGTTCACAGAAATCAGTTCACACTGTGTACAGCACAAGCAACTGTCCTTCCACGGTCAGGGCCCGAGCCTGAAGCCCATATTAGGAGTTTTAAAACATCTGGGATAGTTACTGACGTTTCCAAAAAATATCAATGTACATCTCAGAATCACTTACTTCCAGTGATTAATGCAGGAACAACATTAAAATAGAGGAGGCTGTGTAGCCAAGAAGCGAGGTGTTTGGCAGAGCCTCTGGTGGATTTTTATTTACAGTACCTGACTGCCTTGCATACTCTAAATTCATGCAAAATCTTCAATGCAAAAAAATATCCCCATTCCATAGGAGGCCATGGATTCTTGTCCTCCTTTTTTCTGTTATTTAAATCATAACAATTATTCATTTATCAGGTTCAAGCAGAAATTGGACCTTTCTTCAGAGTTCCAGCTACTCTGATTTAGTGTCTGATTCTGTACCTCTTTAAAGAAATATGAAACCTTAACAGATTGGCATGTTAAATATGTCTATATGTAACAGAGGTTCATAATACTATTTGATTCATACAGTAGCTTTAATTAAATTAAAGGTATTTTATTAATTTAAATTAAAGCTATTGCTTTAAAGGTGCTATTAAAACTTGTTTCTTATAATAAATGTAGTTTTTTCTGTAGTGAAGCCTCGAAAAGCCAGAATCAAAAGTCAATAGCCTTGGTGGCATCACTGAGTCAGTAGGAAGAAGAGAATGCTTTTGTTCCTAGTCAATAAGTCAGTAAATTGTACCAATTCTGGTATTTTTGTTACTACTTTTATGGTAATAATGCGTGAATAGACAGAAACACCTTTAACACCTTTCCATTTTAATCTCCTGAGTCTCTGCTATTCAGCATCTTACAAGAGCGGGCTTGAGAGGAAAACCTCAAGATATGAGAGGTTAAAACCCCCTTTTTTTTTCTTTCTTTAAAAGAAGAGGACTGGTGGGATTCAAGCTGCTTTTACATTGTGCATAGTACTTGTAAGATTCTCTGTAGTCTATTAAAAGCTGTAAATGTTATTAAGACAGGAAATACACTAGTGCGTTTCTGAAACACCTCTATCATATCAAGGGAGTACAACAGAACACAAGCATTCTACATATAAATATTTTAAAATGTAAGTGCCAGGAAATAGTATTTGCTACTCCAATATTTAATTTCTGTAACAGCACACACAAAATGCCAAGAATGCTTAGAGCCCCCTAAGCTCAATAATGCGACAGCAGTCTTTTTGTTCACTGTCCTTAAGATACAGAATAATGATCATTATAGATTTTTGCCTTATGCTGACATCTAAACCTCCCACAGAAAATACACCAGAGCAGCCTACGACGATAGTACAGAGAAAGGAGACTTTTAAAACCAAAAGGAAAGGACTGTGCCACTCTATGTCTCCATCCTGCGTGAGACTGGTGCAGCATTTAAATAACCCTTCACACTTAATTATTCATTTTTTTTATTAGTGTAATAGGAACGTGTCCCAGCTGATATCAGGAGCCCAAGTGTGCTGAATGTGTGAATAAAATGTACAACTCTGGAGAACATCTCTTTGGAGCCCAGAAATTAGGTCCATGCTGGAACTCTACGAAGGCCATGGATCAAATTGTGGTGGCTTCCTACGATGTGGTTATACTCTCTGCTTCTTGCACCTCAGACTTCACCCTCATTTCACAGCTGCAAGCTTCTCCATGCCCCACATGTGCTCCATGCCAGGCCTGTTGGGTGTCTCAGACCTTTCTTCTCTTTAAACAATATTTTAATTGTACAACCTCTTGTTGTTGGTCCGTGAACAACTAGAGCAATTGAGTAGATGCGGGCGAGCAGTGTTAGCAAAAATACACTCTCATTCCCCAGAATCTTCTGTTCTTGCTCAACATGTTGTTGGACGGTTTGACTGATGGGAAGACCCGCTAATTTCAGTGAGCTGTCAGAAAAACTGCTTTTCTGCGCTGTAGCTGCACAAGCTTCAGCAGCTGTCAGGGGTCAGGCACTTGCACGCCACTGCCTGGTGCTACTGAGGCGAGGGGAGGCCCCTGCTGCCCTTTCGCTTTAGAGAGGTAAGAAAACGCGTTTCATTTGTCTGGATCTTAATCTCCGCTGAAGATTTATTTTTATTAATTACAGGGAAGGGTTCCCCGTAATTAGAGACCAGCTGCTTTAGCGAGGCCCGCCGCCCGCCCCGCCCCACCGCCGCCGCCAGGTGGCGACTCAGCGCCGGCAACCGCCGCCCCCGCCCGGGTCTTCCCGCACACCCCGCACGGGTGAGCCTGACACCCCAGTCCGGTCCCGTCCTTCCCACCCCCTCTTCCCCCCACAGTGCCCCGCACCTCGATCGAGGCCCACGTCCTGCCCTGGGGACTCCACAGCCCGGCAGGCGTGAGGAGAGCCTCAGGCGGGCCACCTCCTGAGTGTGGGAGTCTGGGAGGTTTTAACGCGTGGTTTCTGCGTCTTCTCAAGCGGCTGTCAAGCTGCCAGCCCCATGCAGACGGGCAGCTGCTGGGTTAAGAGAGGGAAAACCAAAAATTCTTAAACAAAAATTTATACACATGTACAGAGTTCATGAGTATCCAGTTTATTGTCTCAGCTGCATGTTTTTCTGAAAATGCCTTCTTGCCTTAAGTTGCTTATGGTGAGTGGTGGTAGAGGGAAGGGGAATGATTACTGCATTTGAGGAAAAACTTTGATGCTTGCTAATACCCCTCCGTACTTGCTCAGATCATATAGTCCTTAAAATGCACAAGTCAAAGGTGTTCAAGGAATGGTTGGATGAGGTACTTAGGGACGTGGTTTAGTTAGTAATACAGGCAGTAGGGGGGTGATTGGACTAGATGATCTTGGAGGTCTTTTCCAACCTTAATGATTCTGTGCAAGTCTCCGAATATTTTTGTGACTTGCTGTGTTTTTGAAGTCTCAACCAGATTTACCCTAGTTGTTCCTGAAAGCATCAGTGCAGCTCCTCTCCTCAATTGGCACCCATTAAAGATACATATTCTTTGGCATGAGCCTGGCCCAGTGAGCTCAGTAATTCCCATAGCAGTTTAAAGAGCACATCGATGACTGTGACGGTGCAGAGGAAGGTGTGTGCTGTGCAGGTGGCAACACAGCAACCCTGCTCATTGGTTGATAAAGGTTTTATGACTTAATTTCTCTTCTGTTGAAGCTTTCTTGGCCAGAGGACAGTATGCTTGTGTCTTAATATATGGTTGCACTAAAGCTTCCAATGACTTAGGTGTATTTCATTAGCCCCTTTGCATATGGCGAAGGATACAGCAACTGTATTTCTCAGGTGTTGCTTTTGGAGTAGTAATGCTGGAGGGTACAGATGGACTGGGGCATTGGTGTTTGGTTGGCATATTGATACACTGAAATACTACTTTTCAGAAAAAGTGGTTATGCCTTTTGTTGTGATGTTGGGCTTTTTTCCTCTTGGGGGGGGGGGAAGCAACATCTGGTTGTGATGTAAGCCCTTCTTTAAACTGGTATATTTGCTCCATCAAAGTCAACAGAGAGTGAGCTGTATTTTGTGGATTGAAGGACTGATTAGGGGGTAGGGAGCCTAGGTGAACATTGTCTATTTGTATGGTACTTGGGCAGTCTGTTTTCTTAATGTGTTTTCTCTTTTCTTTGCCTGTTACAGGATATAGCTTGCATTTTCTGTCCTATGACTGCTCTCCATTGAGTCAAGCATGATCTGGTCTTCTGCTTACAATTTCAGTGAAGTGAATATATATGATTAAACTGCTTTGTATTGCTAAAGTTGACAGTAGCTATCATTCTCAAATCACTCATTACTTGGTGCGATGAGAACTTTATTCTCTTTCTCTGCCTCTCAGACACACCGTAGTTATTAACTGTGGGTAAACGGTATCACCATCATGTGCTTTCTTTAAAAATCATCCAGCCAAGGAGGCTGTTCTTATCAGGGGATATACTTGTTTCTTATCACCATATTCTTCTCAGAAGCCTAATTAAACTGCTTGAAAGGAGGCTGGGGTAGATTTAAAACCAACTATTTTAGGTAGGTTCTGGCATGAAATTGTTTTGGGCGGCTTCTTCATTAGAGTAAGATGTGGTTTAGATTTACTAGTTAAATATACTTTGCATTTGTTTAAGCTTCTTATTTCTACGGTGTTTAGTTATTTTTCATGTAAATAAACTCCGAAATATACTGAAATCAACTACTGAAATGGAGCATAACTGTGCTGTCATCAAAACAGCATGTGCAGCTGAACATGTATCCCTGTATGGTCAAAACCTACATGTGATTTATTTTTAAGTAGAGGATAGGATGGCTTCTTGGTCAGATACAGGATTCATTCTCAGGAAGTAGATTTTTATTTCTGCCCCGGTCCTGAGTTCTTGTGTAACCTGAAGTAATCACAAAATTCCCTTACACTTTGTCTATAAATCAAGAACAATTCTTTCCCCCTCTCACATGGGTATTATTAAGTTTAATTCAGCGATGCATAAAATGGGATAAGTACTTAGATTAAAGTTGGTATGCAGAGTATCAGTCGAAGTATGAAAATAAATACATTTTAAAGCTGCAGGCCATTTCCTCAGCCAGGTTACATGGAAATGGTTTCCTTAAACCCCTGAAGGTATGTAGGTTCATGCAAGCTGAAGGTCTGATTCATATATATTTCTTGAGAGCTGTTCTGCAGTTCAGCCTATACATGAATATTGAGGTTTGCATGTTGGAGATGCTGCGAAGGCTGGCATGAGTCTGTAAATGTTACTTATTAATGTCGTCTATTAATAGAAGGAAAAAAGCTTCCGTTAAATTTTTCAAATTGGCAATGCATTTAAAGCTGAAGTAAATTTGATTCTGGTGGCTGCACATAAGTGAAATAGGTCACCATCATTACTGCTCTGGTGGGCTTTTTTCCTCCGTTGCTTTGATGACACTTTGCAAAGCTTTAGGAGAAAAATTATACACAGCTCCAGTATACTTGCTTTATTAACAAAAACAATGACAACAAAATCTATGTGTGTATACTGTAAAGTAAGGGAATGATAAAGCTGAGAAACCCTAAAGTATCTGCAGGCTACTTGGCTTTGCTAAAATGACTTTGCATTGAACTCATATATAAGCTGTACTAGCACAACATAATGTAAAATAGCATTTATTTACTCTGTGATGCTGGATGGCCCACATATTTCTGTCCCATATTAAATGGTGAGGGGGATGAACACTATCTCCAGGTGTATATTTTACTGTTCTCCAAGGATTTTCTTCATTGTCAAATATTCCACAGCTTCTGTATATGCTTGAGCTGTTCTCACTAGATGTGGTTGAATGAGAAAATTAGTTTTGGCCCATGTTGTGTAGACCTTTAAAAGAAAAGGCCTGAGGGGGAAATTTTATTTAATAACCCTCTACGCCCCTGCATAGCAATCAAGTGCTTCAGTACAGCCCGAAATGGATTTCTGCAGCTGTGGAAGGTACTGCTTGGTGTGCAAAGGAGAGTCCAGCTCAGAGGCAGGCTAACAGTGGTGCATCCCTCTAGTCCTGGGCTAGCAGAGCTGGATGGAGAATCTATACAGTGCTTCTGGTCTGGGGCCGTGCTGCAACTGCACACTGCAGGTGTCTACAGTCCTTTGGGGTTTTTTGCCTGTCACCCTTTTATCCATCTCAAGGCAACTAGCTGCTAAATCGTAATCCATATTAAAATGGGTGGTTGTAGAGAAGGGATGCCACTCAGCAGTGTTTTGTGTTAAACTTAACGGGCTGTACATGTGCAGGGCACCTGTCTTATACTACTTTGTTTGCTTATGTCCTCTGCTGTTTCTTTATATTTGGTCACTTTCTCTTCAGTTACCTTGACCAACAAATGGTGTCTGCATGACAGAGCAACAGAGATCCTTTGCTTCACAGAAATGGGCTGCCTGTTACTAACCCAGGCTACTGCTACCATGAACAACAGGATATTAATAATGACTAATGAAAGAGGATGAACGCACTCTGTTTTCATGCAGACTGGTGGATTGTGCTGGCATTAGGCACTCGGCAGTCTTTAGCTTTAGGATGTCAGTGTTGGAATACATGAAGGAAGATGATGATGTCTCCAGACATCTTGTCTATAGGCAGCTCTCAGCATCAAATGAGGAAAGAGTGGGAAGGAGAACAAGGAGAAAGTCTATCCCAGGCAATAATAGAAAAGCATGTAAGCTATCTTAATTAATACTCTGATAATTTATTTTGTCTGTCTTTGCACTGTAGGTGATGACAAATGGTGACCCTGGCTCTATTCCCCCACCTCAAGGTTTTAAGTGAATATATCCTCACAACTTGACTCCAAGGGCAAGTTTACTTCTCCCCTCTGTTATTTATACTTAGCCTATTTGCAACTCTCTCTGATCTTTCACTTGGACTTCTATTTGCTTTTCCTTCATCCATATATATTTTTATTTACAATATTCTCCATTTCCTCCCCTGAGTCCTTCAGAAAGATAACGAATTTGAGTTTTGCTAAACCTTTTGCTATATGTTGGGTTCCTTTTTTTTCATAGAAGGGTAGAAGAAAGCTACTACTTTGTGCTTTCTCCTATTTTGTGTCATTTTGTTCTGCTAGACAAACTATCTTTGATTTAGTGGGCTTGAAGTATGAGTGCATAATAGATTATCTGTCACTGGACCAAATCAATCATGGTTAACAGTGTATTGACAGAGCATATAGCAAGTATCCTTGACCTGAGGTTGAAAATACCTGTTCTCAGCATCACATGGATCTTGCTGCTGCTTGGTGTGAACTTTGAGGCAGAATTGTCTTTATCAAATTTTTAATTCTTAGATACATATTAGATTTCTCTCTGAGCCTGTTCCAGGTAATACAGGCCTCCTTCATTTGTGGAGCACAGAACCACCTGGCCAGACACGTCTCAGAGTTTTAAAATTAAGAGAGAGAAGCTCTTGTGCTTTAAATAAGCCAGCCTTTAAGTGTTGAAGTTACAGTGAGATTTTTCACTACAGTTAGGCTGCCATTTAATTGCCCAGGCCAGGGTGTTCTACATATTCATTTGTGGTACCTAATATTCTGTGTTGTCAGAGGGAAAGTAAGAAATTGGTCTTGTCCATTAAGGCAGCTCCTTTGCTCAGCCTGTCTGAACTTACTGGTACTTATGTTCAATATGTGCTTAAATGCTCTACTAAAGTAGGGGCTTATTTTGGCTCTGCATGTGTGTTTACAAAGGTGAAATGGTGATGCAGCTAAGGAAAGTAATTACTACCAAATGAAAAATAAAAGACTTGGAGGAATATTATTGATGTACTTTGCCACCTCAGGAAAAATGTATTTGGTGAGCTTCCAAGCAAGCAATGAATCTGTTCTAGTTTGGTTTGCAATTTATGGACAAATGAAAATATATTCTGCTATGGACAATGTAACTAGATTTTCTTTATCTTGTTTATGAAAACATACATGTGTTCATGCAAAAATTGCCAAACTTCTACCAGAATGGATTTTTCTTCATTACTACCTATTTTGTTTTATGGAAATACTTTCTTGTATTGTCTCCTAATCCTGTCATAGAAATGCCTTCTGTTTCCATAATCACTGATAAGTTAATACCTTGTCTGCTCCTTATCTCCCAAATAAGGAGTTTTTTTAAGAAGACAAAATAGGGTTTTTTTCTGTGGACCAGCTTGTAACTCCATGTTGTTGGCAAGAACAAGGCTCTGGTTTGCTGTCTCTCTGGGTCAGAAGTGAGGAGGTTTATGGTGATTCTTAGCTTCTGCTCTTTTGTATTTGTTTCAGTTTTGTGTTTGATGTATGCAAGAAAGAGAAGCTTGTGGCACAAAGTTGGGAGCTATTTGCCATGGTACTATTGGCCCAAATTTATTAAAATAAAAAATTTGATAAAATTCTGCATCATCTCTCTCCCAGCATCAGGAAGCCACATGACAAATGTTGAATCCTAAAAGGTCTGCAGTGTGCTGTAATAGGTTGAAGATCCATGTGCAGCATTCAGCATTTTACTATATAACAGCATCCTTGGTTTCTTGACTGGTATTTGGGTCCTGGCCTCTGAAATATCTGGGTTTGTGACAAATGAAATTCATTAATGATTACTGGAAGCAGAAATTCCTCTGTTGGCTGTGGGTTTGTTTTTTTTTTTGGTGTCTGTCATTGCGAGCTGGCCTGGAGAAAGTTCTGTCCTTAATTTGGTCATCAGTTTAAACCTCATCAAAAAGGCACAGCGAGGCACTAGAGGGTTGATCTCCACCCATGTATCCTGCACATATTGGCAGTCATATTTCTGCTCCATTCATTAGCAGAAATACTGACATCATGCCCAGTTACCTGTATGCCATGGAGGGGAAGTTAAACTGGGGATAGTGGAATGCCAGTCTGTCGAGTAAGCAGATGATGGTTTGCATCTGGAGCCCCACATGCTGTTGCAGATGACCAGGACCCAGGCTCCTGCTGCTATGAAAACAGGTAGAAACCCTGAGCTTTCCTTGCTGTTTGAAAATGCTGAGATGTGAAGTATGTTTTGTTCCCACAGGTACTGCTAATTGGCTGGGTTTTGTGAGCATTCCTGCATGCATGCAAAAAGGGTAATTTTGTGAACTATATTAATAGAAAAGTTTCAGACATCATTCTTAGGAGAAACAATATAAAGCAGTATCAGTTGATTTGTGTGTGGACATCTAAGCAATAGATCATGCTGTAAGGGGATGAAGTATTGGAAAACTGAGGGGTTCCCATAGATTTTTTCCTTGAGAAGAAGCTGTGGAGCTAGGTACTTCAGTGTACTGGGTTTCTCATTATATAAGTGCTGAGCTTCTGTGAGTAGATGAAACTTTGAGCATTGTCATAAAAAGACTTCAGACTACTCCTTTTGCCAGAACTTGCTAATTAATGAATGAATTCAAAGCAAGCTATCATTTATCATGATAACCTGTAGTCAAGCGTAGAGTAGTTGAACTGAAAACAGAGGCAGAGAAACTGCATTTTGCATAATTTTTATTCTTCTCATGGTGAGAATTTGAGGATACCCATCTGTTTAGGGTTGGTTGTTTAGGGTTTTTTCTTAACTAGATTTGTTGTGTCCATACATTCCACATTTCCTGACCAACAGAACTGGAATATGGACCTGGCTCTGTGAGAGCTGTAATGGATTTTAACTCTATTGCAAAGTTTCAGAAAACTGAGCTCACATCGTGCCTATTGTGGGGTTTGTCCACAATTGCAGCTATTGTCGCAGTGCACAGAAATACACTTCTGTATTTCATTTCACTCAAGTCTGAGGGAAGCCAGATTATAAGAAAGTATTTAAAGGTTTTTTTAATGCATTTGTTATAGTGTAGTTGATTCTCTAGTTGTCCATTCAGTAATAATCTCAGAGGAGACTTTATGAAGAACACAGCCATCTTTTTGTAGTGAATTCCATGACTGCTGAACTTTGTCAATATATGGAGTACTAGTGCATCTCCTTCTCCTCATCTTTTTGGACATCTGCTTGTTCACCTAATGACATTCATCCCCCCAGCCACCGCTGCTTTCAAGAGCTCAGAATACACACACCACTCCTTTCCTCAGGACTGTAAGTATGAGCACATGCTCCTTTCCCACTGGGTTCCCTACAGGACTGTGTTTACATGCAACCAGCTACTTTCTGTTATTACAAATAGTTGGTAGTAGTACGTTTACCATTTTTGGAAGAAAACGTTTAGTATGATTAAATTTGATGTAACTTTGGCCCAATTGAAATGCCACTAGGAAGCAGAATGCCAGCTCCAGCCTGGAAACAGCAAAGTTGTTAAAAAAAAAACCCAAATTCAGATAATGGGAAAATCAAAAGTGAATTAGGATAACTGCCATCCACCCTAAAACATAACACTGTGAGAAAAGTAATTGTATAGTACATGGTACCAAAAGGTTTGTCTGTCATCTAGGTTCTCAGCTCTCACGTGAGCCTGATGAAGAGTGTTCATCTGAGCAAAAAAAACAATTAAAGAAAAGTTTCTTCTAGGTTAAAAGGGGGAAAAAACCAGCAGCTCATTGTATTAACTTGTAGTGCACAAAATACTCCTAACAATAACCTGCCAAAGAAGCAAGATTGCCAGAGATGTGAATGAATGCTAAACCTTCTCAGATTTAACCCAAAGGGTAGCACAGAAATGCTGCTTCTTTGTCATCCTTAGGGATTAGTGGGGAGGAGGTTTGTATAGTTGAGAGATGTTTTGTTTTTCTTGGTTGGAGTTTGAGGGTACAGTGACACTGCTGGAACTGAAGAAGCAACCATTTGATAATGTTTCCAGACTTTCTTGTTTCTGACCTAGAAAGATATCCACTTTATTGAGATTTTTTTTTCTTCAGACTTAAGGATGAAGCTTAATTCTGGGTTTTATCTCTCTTGATCTTTTTAAAACTTTTTTCTGGTTCTGCCCTAGCTAAATTAAGCTACGTTTTAAGTTTAAAAATCAAGTAAAACAAGCCACTTAATACAATGTATTTTCCTTTTTCTAACTGCTAGCTTTTAAATGTCTTTGTGTGAATATGCCATCCAGAGGGACCTTGACACGCTTAGGAGGTGGGCCCATGAGGACCACATGAAGTTCAACAAGGCCAAGTGCAAGGTCCTGCACATGGGTCACAGCAATCCCAAGCACAAATATAGGCTGGGGAGAGAATGTGAGGAAGGATGTGGAGGTGTTGATTGAAGAAAAACTGGGCATGAGCCAGCAATGTGCACTCACAGCCCAGAAAGCCAGCTATATCCTGGGCTGCATCAAAGTAAGCCTGACCAAGGCCAAGGGAGGTGATACTGGCCCTCTGCTCCACTCTTGGTAGATCCCACATGGAATACTCCATCTAGTACAAGAAGGACAGGGACCTGGTGGAGCAAGTCCAAAGGAGGGCCGTGAACATCATCAGAGGACTGGAGCACCTGTTTTACAAAGACAGGTTGAGAGAGTTGGGTTCAAACACAGTAAGTGAAGAGACAAGAGGAACCGAGTTGGGAGGAAGCCACTGTGCTGTGAATGGATGGCCCTGTTGCCTGCAAAAACATTGCTGCGAAATCCAGGGCAGCTTACGTGAGATCATCATTGCCATCTTCACACACCCAGCTGCTTAGCATGTCCCATTTTTCCAAGTACTTAATGGCTTAATGGTTTTCTTGTGTGGTGTTTGATGTTACTGTTGTTATGGTTGAATAATCTGCACAGTTAACATCTGCTGAAGTTTTCCAAGTGTGGTGGTGGAAACCAACTGATTATGGAGAAGTCATTTTGGCTGCTGTGATTCCTGGCCTGGCGTAAGGTCTAGTAGAGGTGAAAGAAGGTTTGGGGGTCTTTTCCTTTGGTGGTTAAATATCAAGGCTTTCAACAGCTTCATTTCCAGCTGGGTCATTTGGATTCTGAACTAGGTACTTCAGCATAGTTTATGGATTTTAAACCTCTCACATTGTACTTTTATTATAGATACAGTCCTACACTTCAAACTGTTTTCTTGATCTTTTGCCAGCAAGACTTTTGTAGCAGTCCTTGGAAGATAGACTGTAGCAGTTCCCTTTTATAATATCTATCATTAACACCTCTTTGGCATCTCTAAGATTTTCTCCTTTGCTGGAGATTGGAGCAGTTGATTAAGCACCGTTTTGCTGTCCGCAGGCAATTTCTCAGATTTCTACCTTGTTTCAAATCTACCTTTCTAGAAAAGGTCCTGGAGAAAGGTTGTGGCAGGGCAACTGCAGCCCTTACCTCCATGGTAATAATAAACTGTTTGAAAAATTTCAATCAGGCCAAAGCAGTGAGACAGCTTTAATGAGGATTTGTAGTGACCTTCTGTTTTATAGTAGGTGGATTCTGGCACACTGTCAATTTTAATTCTTACTGATCTTCCTGTGGCTTTTGATACCAGAGATCATAGATTTCTCTTAAAATACCTGCAGAAGGTCCTGAGCCCTGTGGGCACTGTTCTGACATTGCTTCATTAGTATTTGCCTCAGTGGTGCCAGTTTGTCACTGTAAATATCTCATCTTCTGATATTGCCCCTGTGAACTGCCAAGTTCCCCAGGGCTATGAATTGGGCGGGTCCCTGGGTTTCCTCTATGTATATGTGAGCTGCAGCTTGCATTTTCAAAACTTGGACACATTACAATGGCATGCAGAAAGTGCTTGGACATATTTATTTCTTACAAGTGTTTCTGTGCACATGACAGCAGTGCTTGCCTGCCAAAGTTTAGACTGTAAAATGTTGAAAAAGTAAATGCAAACAAAATGGGGTTATGACTGTCTCTTATCTCCTTTTGATTGAACCACATTGTTTTAGTCTTGATTCGATATCTTAAATCACAGAAGTAGTCTAGTCATGGGGGTGAATTTTAGTCTGTTTCTGGTTAGTCATGTAATGCTGGAGAAGTATTTCTGGATGCCAAGAGGCTGCAGAGACTGACTGCTGTTACTCTTTGAGGTAGTAATGACAGTAAGACTTGTTGATGGAAAAAGTCTGCTAAGTTATCAAGTTTTGCTGTCTACGAGAACTTTACTTATGGGACATCTGTTAGAGAATTCTGCCTAATCTTTAAAATAAAAAAAAAAATCCAAGATGTAGGACCTTTATTTTATGTATAGAAGGACTTTTTTTTGAGTTAACCCAATACTCTTATTCCTTTTTTCTTTGCTCCTAGATATTCTTCTGGTAATTTGAGATAGAGTTAATCTTATACTGAAGGTATCAATAATTACATAAATAGGTAGCAATGGGCTAGATATCTTGACTATTGACTTCTGTCTGTGGAAAGACAGAATAAATCTGTACCATGATTCATTTCATCCATAAGAAGGCTTGTACGATGTAGACATTTAAGTCTTTGTCTTCATCCAAGGAACTGAACCATCATAGTTTGGTGGATGGGTGTACTTAGATTATGGTCTGAACACAGATACAGGCTGGGGAAGCAAAAGTGCTAAAAAGCAAAATGTCAGGGAACCCACAACCGCTTTGTGCAATGTTTGCGTGTGACAGAGTTTTTAGCAGCACTACTTCTGGTAGCCTTACCCATCCAGGGTGTGCAGCACATCTGCTGGGGGGCTGTGTTGTGGATTGACTTAGTGAAGTGGTTGGACTTGCTTCTGGGGGAGTTATTTTTTGGGATAAGGGAAAACACATGGGGAGAACTAATTTCCTGAAGGGCTGCTGTTGCAATGCTGAAGTCAGAACAAGTGTCCAGATCATGGAGGGTACTTGTATGGCTACTGACTGCCAAGGATTCATTTCACTCCTGCCACTCAGGCTGTGGTTTCATAATAGATTAGTGTGTGTGAGCTCCTGGTTCATCGTGGTATCCATTCAATTAAACTGTCTCTGTCCATCTTAGAAGAAGAGCTAGTTGATAATTTACCTTGTGATTCAGTGTATATATCCTCAAATTGTACTTGGCTTTTGGATCATATTTCGCTTTGAAATGATTTCTAAGGTCTCTTACTCACAACCTCTGTGGATTTAGCTGTGGCAGCTAAATCTGACAGGGATTATGAATTGGAGCCCTCTACCACCACAGTTCACAGTCCAGGGTATTAAAGTGAACTGAAATCAATAGTGGTTTACATTATAATGTGCCTGGCTCTGAACTGGAAACTGAAGAATGGACACATCACCTGGTTTTGCCTCTTCACCTTTCAGCACAAGGTAAGGTGGCCAGCACGAAGAAACTACTTGAACTTTTCTTAATAGGACTTGAAGAGCTCACAAGGAAATCTTTGATACTTTGCTTTCTGTATTGCTTGTTCATTTCTTGCCTCTGTACTTTGGATTATATCTGCCACGTAGTAAGTTTACATGTGTTTCTAATTTACCTTGTTTCTTCAAATTTTGTAATCTCATGCATTTCTGCCACGTATCGCAAATTGCTACCAGCTGTAAATAACAGGAGTAGGTTTTTCCACACTCTTTTGCTAATTACAAATTAAAATGCTAGCTAAAACCAAAATAACAACCTTCCTATCCCACATCAAACAACTTCTGCGTTAATACTCTGCTTCAGGTTGGTTGTTACAGTGTTAGAGCTATTATCTGTAATTCACTGTTCTGTCTCCACCAGTGGTCATCAGTAGAAAGGACAAGGCAGCAGTTTGCTTAAATACAGATCTAGAAATCATGTAATGATTTCAAGTTATTTTGGCTGTTTCTAGTTTTATCTATCTGGCTTTTAATTCCTTATTGTCTAGTTAAATGTAAAAGAGATGGTAGTATTAGATGCTTCACTAAAAAAAGAAAAAAGTTACATTCACCTGATAGAACATTATCAGGTTAAAAGAATGAATTAGGAATTTAATTGGATTTGAAATACCCTCTGTAGGACAGTGGTCTTCAGTAAATGCTATCCTGCTGCTTCTCTTGACATCTTTTAAAGCTTGCAAGCCCACAAATATTTTTCCTACTTAATGACACTTTCATAATAGAAATTATTAGGAGCATGCCTGTCTAGTTATGCCAAACAATGCTGTGTTTTCTTTTTTTTTCTTTCTAGTTTCTCATTCTCTCCCAGCTGGCTACAAGTTTTCAAAAGTCCCTGTCAGCGCTGTGGTAACTGTGGCAGAGAGTTCTCTCTGAGCCTTACCACATGGACACCTGTACCAACAGGTATGCTTATGCTCTGTTTACAAGAGTTGCCTTACCGGCTCTTTTCTGCAGTTGTTTTGATGAATCCAAGGTGCTGTGACCATCAGATAGCATTGTTAAGTGGTAATGTTAAGGTCCTGTTTATTTCCATGAAGAAGAAAGACAGCAGCAAACCTTATCACACGAACTAAACATTCACAGCACAGCTCCCTCCCCCAGGGGCTGGACTGGCTTTGTGTTAAATAGCATATTGATTACAAGATTACAGCATTTTGTATATAAAAAGTGTATGGTCATGGGCCTTTAGATTTCAATTGCCTATTTATCTCTGTGGAAAATTATATATATTCACAGAGGAGCTGCTTGAGGTGGTTCAGCACAATGTGGGGGAAAATGAGCTGGCACAAAGAATCAGATACATGCTCTTCTGGGGACTCTGTTCTCCAGTAGCCCCCTGTACCTTTGTACGTGAACATCAGTGGCAGCAGAAAAGGTGCCAGGGCTTTGCCTCTGTTATCTTCATTGACGACCTTGATGAGGGAATAGCATCCACCCTCAGCAAGTACACCGATGATACAAAGCTGGGAGGGGTGGCTGACACACAGGAACACTGCGCTGCTGTCCAGCGAGACCTGGACAGGCTGGAAAGCTGGGCAGGGAGAAACCAGATGAAGTTCAACAAAAGCAAGTGTAAAGTCTTGCCCCTTGGGAGGAACAACCATATGTATCAGTACAGGCTGGAGAAGAGCACTGTGGAGAAGGACCTGGGGGTCCTGGTTGATGCCAGGTTGGCTATGAGCCAGCAGTGTGCCCTGGTGGCTAGGAGAGCCAATGGGATCCTGGGGTGCATCAGGAGGAGTGTGGCCAGCAGGTCTAAGGAGGCGATCCTCCCCATCTACTATGCCCTGGTCAGGCCCCACCTGGAGTATTGTGTCCAGTTCTGGGCTCCCTGGTATAAAAAGGACAGGAATCTCCTGGAGAGAGTCCAGAGAAGGGCTACGAAGATGATTAAGGGCCTGGAACATCTATCCTATGAGGAAAGGCTGAGAGATCTGGGGCTGTTCAGCCTGGAGAAAAGAAGACTGAGGGGTGACCTAATCAATGTTTATAAATATCTTAAGTTTGGGATGCAGGGGGAATTGGCCAGCCCCTTTTCTTTGGTCAGTGGAGACAGGACAAGGGGCAATGGCTGCAAATTGGAGCACAGGAAGTTCTGCACCAACATGTGGAAGAACTTTTTCACAGTGAGTGTGACAGAGCCCTGGGACAGGCTGCCCAGGGAGGTGGTGGAGTCTCCTTCCCTGGAGATATCCCAGCCCCGTCTGGACGCCAACCTGTGCAATATGAGCTGGGGAGCTGCTTTGGCAGGGGGGTTGGACCCGATGATCTCTTGAGGTCCCTTCCAACCCCTACAGTTCTGTGATTCTGTGATTCTGTGATCACTGATGCACAATGTGAAGTGTCTTCATTCCTTCCTCTCCTCTCCCACCACTAAGGTTGATGTGTAAAGCACAAAGGATTTCTTAATCGAAAATGCAGTTGTGAAGCATTTCTGTTATCCTAGGTAGGGGATGTGGCATTATCTTTCCAGTGCCTACATGCACTTTCCTACAAGGAATCAAATGTTGTTTTAAAGTTACTTCTCCCATGGTGTGTTTTATGAACGACTGGGTACAGCAATTCCCTCTGCAATATGGGAACTCCCTGGCTACGGAGTGACTCGCACGTGGATCAGCACTGGTACAAGTAATGTATGTAAGTATAAATTGCAGTAGCTCGTGGTCAACTTCATCATCTTATAGCTGTAATCCAGTCTGGCTACTCAGTGAATGGATAAATATGGCTGCTTCCCAGATAGTGTAATCTTTCACACTGTGGTGAATTAACAAGAGAAGAGCAACAGGATTTTAAGTGCCTGCCTCCCTTTCTTTAAAGACCGTTCTGAGGTCTGTATGGCTGCAGCAGTGAAAAAAGAAGAAAAAAGTATATTTGGTCATTCAGGACAAGTAATAATAATGTAATTTCTTACTCTGGTTCTCAGGTTTTAACAGGTTGATTAATTTTTATTCCACTCCTCCACATTTCCATTAAAATTTTGGAAGGCTAACCTAATGTTAAGGACTGGATGCTAATATAGTTGTTAAAAGTACTGGTGAATAGTATGCAAATCTGTTGTTAGTAGAAAGTGAAGAATGGTAGATATTCATAATTTCCTGATTATTTGGCTGCATTTTAAGTATTGATACTTGTACACCATTCATATAAAGAATATTTATCTGGTCATACTAAGGTCAAGTACAATTCAGTGGCCATGAGGAATGCAGATTAGGCCTGTATTTGCTAGAAGTAGAATGTATTTTGAGATTGTTTTGCACCAGCAGATGCACATCCATTATGATTGCAGTAAAAAAGGCAATTGAATTCTGTAAAGTGTCATTTAAAATTATACTTACTAGAACTAAAATTAAAAAGAGAAAGAGAATACTAAAATCTTGCATTCCATTAGATGCTGGGAATCCCTAGCTATGCAACATCAAATCTGGCATCTGACCCACATCTGACCTGTCCGTGGAAAGCATTACTCCATTTTGATCCTTCAAGCTATTATAGTACTTCCTAACAAGAAAACTATTCCATTCATCATTCCTACTTTGAAACAGAAAGGATTTTCACATGAGAACTTGTATCTGCACTTGTTAGATAAAGTCAAGGCCAGGCAGGTGGCATAATTGCTGGTACCAAGTGGGAGCTGCCCACAGGCTAAACAATTAGCCCTAAGTTTATCCTGTGGCCGGGAGATCCGAGCAGCACATGCTGAAGGCTGGGCTGTACAAGCAGCATGGCACAAGCCAGAGACTGCTTAAGTTAACTGGTAGGTGGATGGTGAACTCCTCTTCTGGTCATGATCACTGCAGAGACTGTCCCTTCTATTGCCAACTCAAAACTAGTATCAAAACCAAGAAAAATAAGTTACTGGTCAGTATCCGGTGTTGGTTGATTTTTGAAAGTGCCAATGTTACGCAGTGTGTGTAACAAGTCTGCAAAATTGATTTCCAGTGTTTTTAAATAAACACTGAGGGTTATTAAAAAACAATTACTGTTTTTGGAAGCAGCTCTAAAGTTTTGTATCAGTGCAGCTCTACTGCTGTAAAGAAAGGCAACAAAATCACCAGCTATTGATAAGAAAAGCTTCATTAATGAATTTTATGAGTGGCAGGGATTCAAAGAATGTTCCAAATATGATCAATCTCCATTACTCCATTGCCACAGCTTGAAATGTGGAGAATGTAGAAATAATTGGGTCTGATCTAAGTCTTTGGACAAAGGCACAAAGAGGACTCTGCACGTGAAATCCTGATGCTGGCCTTAATCGGGAATTCCATCCACTCAGTCCAACCTGCCTCTTTATAACTTGTGCTCCTTCATTATGTAAAATTTCCTCTCATACATGCAGTGTCATGTGAGAAATGCATCTCCTAGTTATGTTTAAAATACAAAAATCTATTTCTTTTGAAATATTTGAAATTTAGAACTCTGCATCTTTCAAAAAATCATCTGCTGATTTACAGACCAGCACACTAATACCGAGCAGCATTAGTGGCAGAATATTTAAAAATATAGCAGATTGCCAATTCCAGTCAGACTAAATGTGTGATACATAATTTACAGTAACATAACAGCAGTCAGCTGTGAAGGTCTGAAAGTAAGGTAACTTGATTTTACTTGACAGATACTGTACTAAAATCTTGATTGTATTTGATATACCTGTTACCAATAAAGGCTGGTTACAAAAAATAAAGAGGTATATTTATTACTGGTTTTGCACTCGTAATCCATATCATCTGGTAATTTATGCAAAAATCAATGCAAAGGAGATATTATGTGGTGACCAGCAGAGAGCAACATGCAGTTTGATATGAATTTTAGGTGAAGCCATTTATTGGGTGAAATCACACAGATTATATACCTTTATTACTGCAAACATGACAAGCTAAAACCCTGCTAATTAGTTAAACACACTGTTCCCACCGTATTGATTGGTTAGTAATTATAATGAGTTCTGATGAACCTATCTTGTAGCTAAACATCCTTAGTTTACCTTTAATGCCTAAAAGTATCCGCACACCTGCTGTTTATAACCTCTTGTTATGGTTGGTTCCTAACATGTTGCGTTACTCCCAAATACCTTCCCATAACTGCTTCTTGGTTTAGGATAGCCTGTACCCCTATCAGCAAGGCCGCTGTGTTTTGAGAATGTGATTATTAGGATCCTGTCAGCATGAGTAACTTTTCCTGTCTCATGGGAACAGAATAATATTGTCAGAACCTAAATCTTGGGAGAAGAGAGCTAGGCTGCCAGCAGGCCTGCTGTCTTCCCTGACAATATTAGAAAATTTGAACCTGGGAACCATTGAAGAAGTGCAACTAACTCTGTTAAACTTTCATATAACTCCAACTGATGCTTATTACGAGCTGTTGTGAGGAAGCATTTTGTTTTGTCACTTAAAATAATCCACAGGTTATATGTATGAAATTATAATTGTGACTATTGCACCGAGTATCATTTGGCTCTAAAGCTGAACTGATTGTGTGTGTATAGGTATCCCCCCGTTCCCATATTTGCCATATTGCAGCTGTTCAGTCTGCATTCTCCAATGTGTTTTGTAGTCATGCTTGTTGCCAGATTTTACTTTGCCTGTATTGCTGTTCATCATGCTCTGTTGCCCAGTGTAACATCAAATGTACTGTGCTATCTAGCCTGTAAATGCCAACATGTAATTAGTGTTTTAAGGAGCAAGTCTTTTGTGATAAGAACTGCAATGCTCTAAGCTATGTCAGGTCTCAGAACAGGTAGGCTGAACTATAAGGGAAAGTGCTGTGTCAGTCTGATCACACAGAATTACCTGGATTTAAAATCTTAAAGGTTCGGGGGTTTTAAAAAATGTAATAAGTTAATATAGATGGAATTCTTTTCCGCCTTCAAGGTGGTTAAGGATATTTTACTTTGGCAGGTCTCAATAAGGCAATTATTACCCAGTTCTGTAACTGTTACAGAGTGCAGGAAACTCGGAGATACTAATAATTGAAATCTTAAATATTTGGGTTTTGGGATAGGTTATTTTCCTTCCCTCCTAGAAAATCCAATTACTTCAAATGTCTGCTAATTAGAGTAGGAATGATTTATATTAGATTACCTTCTTTCCTCCCCCTTTCTGGTGCATTTGGAGAGGTATGTTTCAAATTATTTACAGTCTTGAATTGGTGCGATATTCCCAAATGCTGTTGGGTTTCTTTATTGTTTTGGGTTTTTTCCCCTGCTGTTGCCTTAGATTTAATGTAATTAGTTATCTCCTTTTCATTAGGTCACTAGATGTATATACTGAATGATTGTATATTTAACTAGTAGTTATGACATACTTAACCCAATAGGATCTGATATTTATCTTGCTGCTTTAAATTCCTATCTTCTGCATTTCAAAAACGTGGAGTTAAAATTGTAATTACACTTTAATTATTTCTTTTTAATCTTATAAAATCTCCTGCTTTGTGACATTATACAGTATTTTAATATCCTTTTAAACTGTTTGAGTTTTTTACCATCTGGACTGTATTGTTTTAAACTTACTCTGAACATACACCCACAGTGCATGGCACTGTTGAATCTGTTCTGTTTTCAAGATGTAAGAAGCTTTGATTCATGATTTTGTTTGGTTTTTTGTGAAAATTCCCTCTCATCCTCCCTCCTTTGTCAGTCTGGTCCCTTTCACTCCTTGTGGGGAGTAGGAAATAGTCCTACTTTTAAGCTTAGGATTTTTTTTTCCCCTCCTGCTATGTTCACAGCAGTCTCCCTTCAGCAGCTAAATGTTTTGTCCTGTCAACTCTTTCGCAGACCCAGTTATTAACAAGTAGAATATTGATTATTTAGGATAAGATTTTTAAAACTTGCCTAGAGCGTTGGGATGTCCAATTAGAAATTAATGACTTAGAGGCAGCTTTGAAAATCCCACCTGTAGAGTTGAAGCTTTTAAATGAGTCTGAAGTTGAGAGTGCAGCCATAATGAGTGCACAAATGGTGTGATATTTTCTTGTGATTGGAAGGAGTCTTAAATAGCAGCTCTCTATCTTCATGTCAAATAATTAAGGAAGTTACCAGAAGTAGACTTCAGATCAGTAAACTGATCCTCTTTTCTTTGGAACAGGCTAACAGGCAGTTATTTAAAAATACTAGGGCACAGTACAGCCCTGGTAATGACAAGTTTTGTCAGGGAAATCATGTTGCACCTGTTCTGTGAAGGTAGTTCATCAGAAACTTTACAGTAAGCCTAGAGCAAGAATAAGAGAAGGAAATGTAGAATTTTTTTCTTTTTTCAAAGAAGTGAAAAGTAATCTGTACTTATTTTTAAGATGTTAAAATAATAGGACATCAGCTATAAGAATAAAACTAAAGCAAAGCTCTCGTGCCAAAGACTTTTTTTCTTTTTTTAATGATTCCAAGGGTATGGCAGGTGAATCCATTTAGCAAGTCTAATGACTGGAAAGTGGAATGTTTTTCAAATAGCATGGATGAAACGATCTGTAGCCCATCAGTGTACAGCTGGAATGATGTCATACATGGTTATGCTTTAATTCTTCCTGCATTGCTGAAGGGGGAATGGGGTCTGTAATATCCTCAGACTGCCTTGCTGAATGCAAATCCTGAAGCTGGAAATGGAGAGCCTTCTCTTTCTCCACATGACTGATGTTAATTTCTTTAGCAGAAAAAAAAATTTAATAAGTCTCTCTAATGGTAAATTACCATTTATTGTAAATGTGCCACATAAAGGAAGTAATAAGTCATTGTTATTGACCTATTACTGTTCTTTCTGTTTTACCTCTAATTAAATAAAAATGTGCACTTTGAGTTAATATGCTCTCTGTTTGAATATTCTCTTATTAGGTCAGATCTGCTCATATTCCAACAGACTGTAGCAATCAAAAACTTCCTCTTAGATTTTGCTTAAGCTGAGGGTGAAGTTTTCATATTGGTTGTTCTCCTTTAATTAGATTCCCCCACCCCATTTCTCTGAGACTTCTAATTCCAATATTGTGTTGTTAGGTTACGTATTCTAGTTACTTTTTTGCTCCTCAAGCACAAGAGTGGAGTTTTTCTGTGGGGAGAAAGTGTCCTCCTGAGCTAATGATAGCTTAAAATATGTTAGTGCTTAAAAGAGTGGGCCATAATATGAGAGTAATTATAAATGTAAAATGAGAGTCATTATAAAGGAAAGCCAGAAATTTGCAGGGTGTGAGTGATGTTGCAGTGGAAGTGGTGGAATAGCTGCATGACTGAGGTGGGGGTGGAGTGTGCCAGGCAGTGTTAGAAAAGAGCCTCAATTCTCTTTTAGGAAAAATTAGACACTAGAAAACTGCCACTAGGGTTGCAGCTACACTAGAGATCATAATCCAGGAACCTGGAGGCAAAGTACCCTGTCTATAAAACTAGCTATGCTCATTCTTTCTTGTGGCTGATTGGGGGGCCCTACCGGGTAGGTGTCTTTTAGGTATTGATTTGTTGTTAGCTTTTTTTTTCTTTCTTTGCTCTTTTTTTCCTTTCTCTCCTTCCCTCTCAGGTCAGTATTTCTTTCTGTATAATAGGTTGGGTTAGCAGGAAGAATTGCAGGAATTGCTTTGTAGCTTGATATACATCCTGGGGGAAAGGCAGATTCCTTGGCAAATGTGGACTTGAACCTCATGAGGTAAGGAGGACATTGAACCTGACTTCTTATACCCTAAGCAAAAGTGCGACTGCTGTGATAATATATGAAGGTGATCAGTGTAACCACCACCATATCTGTGATATTTATCAAACCCTGATCAGATTTCATAAAGAATAGATGCAAAAGCCTACCCTCAGAATAAGGTCCAGTTCTCTCTGTGCTAGCACCTGTCTGCATCTCTGAATAAATGTATTCTGTCTGGCATTTAAGAAGCTCTGTGTGCTCAGATTTTTCTCTGGACTTGTGAAATGTTGTATGGGTTGTTTTGAATCCCACTTTGAAATGCCAAGTTCCTCCATGCATTGCAGACATCACACTCTGAAATCTGAATTCCCTCCCAGGGATCAGAAGCCTAGAAGTTAAATGTCATTGCTCATTCTTTAGAGAGCCCTGTGTCTTTTATTGGACATATCTAATCCCAAGTGTGTAGGCAGAGCGCAAAGGCAGTATGTTACTTCATGTCTCTTTAGTGATCCTGGTGCAATAATTTTCACTAGGGGTACTCCAAGGTCACCTGTGGTGATTTGACCCTGGCTGAGGGCCAGATGCCTACCAAAGCCGCTCTATCACTCCCCTTTTCAGCTGGACAGAGGAGAAAATAAATATTGAGAGGCTCAGGAGTCAAGATTAAGTACAGTGAGAGATCATTCTGCAATCAGTGTCACAGGCAAAACAGACTCATTTACTACACTACACTACACACAGCATGAAACTAGAGTCAGATAATGAGAAGTACAACTAGATCTTAAAACATCTCCCCCCACCCCACTCTTCTAAGAAGACTTAACTTTATTCATGATTTCCTTCCCGTCTCCCACTTAGGATGGCATGGGGATGGGGCAGGGAATGGGGGTTTCAGTCAGTTCCTCAAGAGTTGTTTTCCTTCTTAGCTGGGGGGGCATTCCTCATACCCCTCCCCTGTTCCAATGTGGGGTCTCACCCACAGGAGACAGTCCTTCATGAACTTCTCCAATGTGAGTCCTTTCCCACAGGGCTTCAGCTCTTCACCAGCTCCCCCAGCGTGGGTCACTTCTATAGGGTGCAGTCATAAATCATAGAATAACTGTCAGTCTCTCAGGCCCAGACTGCTCCAGCCTGATCCCCCAGGCAGTCACAAGTTCCCCCAGCAAATCTGCTCCACCATGGGTCTCTCTCTATTTGACCCTCTCTTTCTCTCCACAGGCTGCAGGTTCTGCCAGGGGCTTGTTCCAACACGGGTGACAGCATCTTCCACATGTCTCCAGCTGCTCCAGTATGAGGCCTCTCCATGGGCTGTGGGTGAGATCTCTGCTCCCCCTCATTTTCCATGGGCTGCAAGGGGACACCCATTCCACCATGGTCTTCTCCGCTGGCTGCAGGGACATCTTTCTCTCGGATGCCTGGAGTGCATCCTCCCTTCCTTCTTCACTGACCTTGGTGCCTGCTCCCATCTCTGGTGGCAAAAAAGTGGGTGCTAGTGTTTTCTTTCCCCTAAATGTGATTCCCAGAGGCACTATGACTGTCGCTGATGGGCTTGGCCTTGATCAGCAATGGGTCCTGCCTTGAGCTGGCTGGTGTTTACTCTGTTGGATCTAGGGAAAGCTTCTAGCTGCTTCTTGCAGAAGCCACCACTGCAGCCCCCACCTCCTCCACCAGACCTTTGCACACAAAACCACAAGACCCTCATTCAGCTAAATGTTAGAAACAATACTGTAACTATAGTGGGGCCAAGTCCTTGCTTGGTAGCTCTGTTAAGTCTAATTAAAATATGCTGATGTAAAAGTAATAGTATGATGGAAATGCAACCACTGAAAATTGATCTCTGGCTAACAACAGCATGTTAATAAATGCTGGTACTTTCTAAGTCAAAATTTAAAATTGAGCCCAGTCTTTGTTGTCAAATGTACATGGCTAATCCAACTAAATTTGACTCAGTACTAGCTCTCTAGCTCCTTAGGGTTTCTTAAGAAAAGATACTGCAGTTTGGAAGTAAAAAAGTTGCTGCTGTTACTTGAGAGATGCTAGAGCTTTGCCAACTGAGACCTGTAAGTCCTCGTAGACGGTTACAACTGTTGGTGAGTATGGCAAGCTGTGGATGTTGCTGAAGAATTAAGAAAACCTGTTGAACTGCCTGTCATTATGGATTTCTTCTTGCATGCAATTATCTTTCTAAACTGTCTTCTGAAGTGCTGAATCCATTTAACTTTTGTTTCCTGGTAACCATAGTTCCCTTTGTTGCCTCTCCCAAAGGTTCCTGCAGCCTTTCTGTTGCTTCCCCAGTCTTCCTATCCATGCTTTGCTCCTTCCTTTTCTTCTGAAACACACCTCTGACCTGGATCTCTTTTCCCAGAGTTCAGCCTCTTCTTTCTACCTGTCCTCTGGTGCCCTTTGCTTTGTGCTTTTGTTCTTTACTTCCTTCATGATGCATTCATGTGTATAGGTAACTGAACACAGGTAACTCAGGCCAGATAGTAATAGAATAATGCATTTTAACTAATTGCCTCTATCCAAGGAAAATACCCATCATTTCTGTCAGAGGTGGCATTGTCCCATCCTAACAGCTCTTCAGAAAAAGAAGAAAAATTCCTAGACTGCCTAAATGGTCAATCTATTTAGCTGAGACTTTTAAATCTCTGGTGACTGTATTGTTAGTCTTCAGCAATGGTCCTTAATAAGATGGAGAAAAAATAGGAAGTATAATTTCTCTTTTAATGTTCTTCCTATAAAAGTTCTGATGTAGAAAATCAATACTTGCTATTCAAAAGAAAGCTATTGAAACAAATAATATTGCTGGTTGGCAGGCTCAGCAGGCCGTTTTCTTTGATTACATTCTTGCTGACATAGTATGGCAC
Source organism: Laterallus jamaicensis coturniculus (assembly GCA_022605575.1). NCBI lineage: Eukaryota > Metazoa > Chordata > Aves > Gruiformes > Rallidae > Laterallus > Laterallus jamaicensis. Next base: position 19,887,065 of record JAKCOX010000013.1, read on the forward strand.
TGGTGGTTAGAAAACCCCAAAACCAATTTTAAGTGCTTATGCTATGAAACAATTTAAGCAATTTGGTGTTAGAGATATGACTGGAATAAACCTCAAGAATAGATAAGAATATGTTCTCACTTGTGCTAAAAAAAAATAATGAACAAATAGATTCTGTACATGAACTCCATACTACTACTGTCCCACAAACCTGTTATTTTGGTTGTTCATGTTTGGTTTTAAGTTTGTTCTTTGTTGAATTATTGAGTGAAAAATAAGATACTTGGGTTTTTTTTAAAGATGTCTTTTAGCCCATACTTAATGACAGACATTTTCCTTGTTATATCTGGAACACAGATTACTCAAAAGTCTTTCTTTGTCTGTGCCAGCTCATATAATTCACATTTTTATTACCCTGATCAATTGAAACATTTTATTAAAGGTCAAAAGAAAAGAAAAATTGTAAAATTAGAAATGGAAATGGATTTGATTAACGATTGAAAGCATAAATATGGAAGCAAATGATCCAATTTATTACCTTTTTCTGTTTAATAAGTATCTTTGTCTTTGATTCTAGTTCTATGTTTTACTCCAGCTGCTTTGACTATGCTACTATCTTTTTCCACCTAGCCATTTATAAGCATGGGAGACGTTGGTGTTAACCTACGCATGTGTAAAATGGTTGTAACAGCAGCAGTATAGGGCATAGTATTGAACTTGGTCAAATGTCATTTTTGATTTGCACATACAATACTGTGCTGAAACTGTGTGAGAGAAATTTTCTTCCTTGAGACTGAAATTGTAACGCTAAATTTATTACTACTGAAAGCCTATTTTACAAACACACTATTTATTCATAGTGTTTAGAATAGCAGTCACTGTGATCATGTCTACACTGCAGGGGGAGTATATTCAGTGTCACTTGCTGATGCTGGTGTTGGCTGTGCAGGCCAACTATGGATACTGAGAATTATGCTGACAGTCAGGCCTACTCTGAGCACCCGTCATCTCCCAGTGCTGTTGCTTTTCTGTGGAAGGAGATGGGGTGTTTGAGCAAGAAGTGAGCCAACGAACAGTAGGTCAACAAAACTGGTGATGGAGTGACCGGGACTGAGAGTATTCTACATGTCTGAACGTATTGTAATCCACAGTGCACACAAGGTGTAGCTTACTCCCGTTTGGCAGTGGTCATGTAACTGCTGCCTTCAGTGGTGGTAGAGTGTTGAATGGGTTTAAATATGGAAAATTATGCCATTTTAGCTGTGTAGTAGAGGCTGTTTTCCCTGTTAGTGCTTTGGTCATTAAGCAGTCAGCGACCACCGCATCAGGTGGGAGAAGGTGCACCCTGTGCACAACGTGTTGTCTGAAGTGTAGCCAGGCTACAACAGAAACCTGGCAGAGGGCAGGTGCTGAGAGCATCCAGCTTAGGGAGGGAAGTAGGGCTGACAGTGCAGGGAGTGCTCCCCAGGAAGCTGACCTGGCAAGACTTTGTTCTTCATTGTGACCCAGCTGATATTATTTGAAGGGATGAGAGTCCAGTCATCCATATGACAGGGCGTGAGAAATGTCTCTTCACAGATCTTCAAGTGTCCAGCAGACAAGACTTTTTATGGTCATTGTGTAAATAAGGCAGTAGTACATAAAATATTATGTAAAGAAAGTGCAGATAAGCACTTCCTGAACTCTTAATTACACAAATTGACAGGTATAGTGACATAAATATTAGCTGAAGACGAAAAAAGACTCAAGTCTTTCATCAGTGATCTGAGTGATGACTATAGTCAAAAAAAAGGAAATTGAGGGTAATTTTTTTTTTTCTCTGGAGTAGTGGTAGTGGGATTTCTTTTGTTGTTTAGGATCACAGTATGCCGTTTTTAACACTATAAAGTCATGTCCCTTATAGCTTGTATTAATACATTTATACATAGTACTTTATCTTCTAGTGTGACATGGTTATCTTAGTGCCTACGGCTTCTATCTGATCCTGAATTAACAGCTTTCTCATAAACTTTCCATTGGTGATTACGGCTAGATTATCCAACACAGCTGTGCCGCCGGTGGTGACTATGGCTCCAGTGGCCCTCTTTGGCCACAGTAATAGCGCCATTTATGCTCCCAACTCTCAGTGATCTGGGGTCTTAACAGCTAGTCAAGTGTTGATGGTGGGGAGCACAGAAAATGTCCATTGAGAAAGTAAAACTGATGAAAGCTGAGGATGAGTAGAATGGGAAGACACAACAAGGGTTGTTCCAGAAGATTTGGAAATGACTGCACTAATTTTTGGTTCCAGAATGTCTAGGGTACGCACTATAGAATACTTGGTGGCAACAAGCGCTTTGTATATTGAAAGTTCAGCTTGCATTGAGGTCACTTTAGAACATGCTCTATTTGCAGAATTGTGTTCACACTTCTGTAAATCAAACCCCATGCCTGAAGTCACTACTGACAAACAGAAAATTGAGGAGTTAATGGCCATCTGAGGGCAAAAAAGTTATTTGAGTGATTTATGTAGCATTATATAGCATCTGTGGCTGGTGAAGAAGTTGTATACACTTTCCAGGTCATCTTATCAACTTTTGTATCATCCTAGTCTCTTTCAAAACATAATTTTTTTTTCCTCCCCACTGAGCAAAGTGGGTGTTCCTTAAGTTACAGCTCAGTTCCTTACCCAATGCCCCACTCCCCCACCCCCCCAGTTCTCCCCCAACCCCTCTACCATTTGCAATGGAAGAGGCCAAAAGACTTGTTAAAATACTGTTACTATCTGTTTGTACATGTTGCATCATTGCGCACAAAGGACTGAATGGAATTGTATGGTCAGCCCTAGTTTAGTATTTCTCAGGTTTGGAATTCTGGATTTTTGAAAAAAGTTGTAACTCATCAGCCTGTGGTAACACAAAGGTTTTTTTGTGTGCAATTATACAATACTCCAAATATGTTAATATACAGTGTTTGAGAAGATTGATGGATTCTAAATATATCAACAGGGAATTAACTGTGAGTATCTCAAGGGGTTATTTTAGAGACAAATAAGACAAGACAGTTATTTTCAGCAACAGTCATAGAATTCTTTTACATGGAACAACTCTTGGAGAGATGTCTGATTCACTGATAATTAAAATTATAAATGAGTCTTGTTTGGCCTGAGTGATTATGTTCATGCTCCAGTGACCATGGCTTCTAAGTACTAAGGCATATAATTAGACCCTTCTTTGACCTTTCAATATCATGATGACCATATCTAGGCTATAACAGATCCATAGCCTAGATAGTTGTTTAGGGCCAGATGGTGTTTTCATGCAAAATTAACGCAAGAGGTTGCTTCAAAGCTCCTTGTTCCATGCATAGCACAAGAATAGATTATTGAAACAGGGGCTCTGGTATGATATGATGAACTGTAACTCAACTTACTGAGGATGGGTAGTTTGTATGTATCATCTTCCTTTCTGTCCAGCATTCTCTGTGTCATTCTAGGTGATTTAACTCGTAATTTTTTTCAACTTTTTTTTACATTCTGCAGCAAGTTGTAGGTTTTAATCTGCCTGTAGGAATGTTTATAAATAACAGTCTTTTGTGTGTTTAGCTAAATAAAATAATTCTACTTTCAGGATAGCATGACAAAGGTACATAATTCGTTCACATGAAGCATCTGTGTACTTTGTACCTTCAACATAAGCATCACCTTCCAAACTGCAAGAGAAATAAGGGGTTTTCATTCAAACATAATTACATAGCATAGGAGACCTCCACATATAAAATCCAATTGCTGATTCCTTTTCCTGAAATTTTAGTTTGGTTGTTTCCACTTCAAGCATTTTAAATGTCAACAATTTTTCTAGGATGAAGGGTCACACTAAGGAAAACGACAAAACACAGGACGCTAACAAGTCTGTCAGACACTGCTGAGAATTTCCTCAAGTTAGAAGACAAAGGCCAAGATAAACATTCCCTCGAAATACAATGATGAACCTGAACTATCAGAAAGTAGTTTATTTCTTTTAGGTACTCAGAACCCCCAAATAATCATTAAAAAATATAATAATGATGGAAATTATGTAATTGTTATGGAAATAAAAAGAAGATAGTACAGAGAAGTATGTAACAGCTCTACATCTTGACTGCAGCTGTTACTTCACCTTATGTACTTAGGAATTCATCAAGAAACAATAAAACAACCCTTAATATTCCATGCAGTCTTTAAATCTGTGCATAGGAAGATGAGACACACAAAATTTTTATATATTCATTGATTTGATGCTAACAAAATGAGAAGAAATTGGGCTAAACTGTACCCTAGTGTAGCTTTAGTACTGCTTTACAGAGAATTAATATTGTGTGGCTTTTCCCAGTCAGCTGTGAGAATTTCTGTCGAGCAGTTTCCCTTTAACGTACTTGGGCAGACTTTAGAAATGAGGTCCAGCAGTAAGTTTTTCTGGCGGTGCCTCCATTTTCCACATGTTCATTTAAATGATTTACATTGTCTTCCTCAGCCAAAGTCTGTACTCTTACCTACTGCTGCAGGTAATGGGCCCAAGATGTATTTAGAAATCCAGATGAGGGTTACTTACATACTTTGTGTATGAGACATAGAAAAGTTGTATAAAAAGGTTTGGCTGATGTCTAGAACATAAAGGAGTATAATAATTCTCAGTTATTGATTTTAAACTAGCCTTTAAGTAAAGATGTATTTAGTTCTGATGTTTCTGTGAAACAAACAGGTGCAGGTTTTTGTTTAGTTTTTGTCCTCCTACTTTGTTTAAAGTAAAGCAGGCTGCTACATGTGCTGTCTTTACAATGATAGATCAAGGGGGTTCAGTTTGCTTTTGTTGATTTCATGTGCAGTCAGGCGTAAACCACTAAATAGGGTTACAGTAGCTTTGTGTGGTTATAAAACAGATTATTTGGTCCCTGTGTTAAGTATCATTCAGCTTTGTTGGGTGTAATTTCCTTCATAAGTATTTATTATGAAGTCTAACTGCCTGGAAGTCGTGTTCCTGTCCATAGCATGAAATTGTTTCATGAGCCCTGTTTCTCTTTTCCTGAAGACTTTATAGAAAGCATGTACTGTGCAAAAGATTCCTTTACCAGAAAAGTACATGTAGGCTAAGGTTGTGTTAAAAAGGGTTGAATTATCTGTAATACTTCATTTTTGGGGCTGAAGGTACTGGTAAATGTAATCTGAATTTTTCTTTATTAGGGAAGATTGCTCCTGCTGATTGTTTAATGACATCTTTCATCCTAAACCCACCGACAGGAGATTGTATCATCCACTGCTGAAATGGATCTAATGCTTGCATTTAAACCATGTTAGCAGCAAGAGAAGGGAGTTGGTAGGAAAGCAGTGGACGGATGAGCCTTTATGTAACTGGATCTTCATTTTGGAGTTTATGCTTCTTAGGAAGGAGATGATAGGGAAAGGATGGATGCATAGATGGATGAGGAAGGGCTTCCTATTACCCTTTTAATGGCGTGCTGGGAGCTGCTGGAGTTGCAGGTCCAAGGAGAAGGGTATGAGAGAGATTGCAGCCAGAGTGGCTCTAGGAAACACAGAACGGAACCTCAGGCAGCGAGTGCCTGGGAAGTCACTCTGGCCTCTTCTGTAAAGGATGGATTTGGTCATACACTTCTGATTCCTTTTCTGTCACCTCTCATGACTCCCATCACCAGTGCAAAACATGCTGTACTGGTACTGTCATTCTGTTTTTCAAAATATGAATATTCCCATTTTATTGAAAAAGTGGATTATAAAAAGATGCTCAAGTAAAGAGTACATGCCTGCTGCGTTAAGGCCTTGCCCTCTGTGACCACTGGGGAGAATGCTGTCCTAAAATAACCCCTCATCCAAGGCAAGCATATCAAGAACATCTTCTTTCAATTGGTTGTAATTTAACTACTGGCTATGACATCATGATTTAAGCATGAATTGATGTAATATTTTTCCCCTCAGAGTTAAAATCTTCAGTTTGATCTTGGTTCTTTGCTTGTGTATTCTCAGTTTGTAAGGCAGCTGTTTAGGCTTATGCAATACTAGATAATGCTGACTGACTCTCCTGTGTTTCTTTGCATTATGCTTTTGTTTTACTCTGCAGTTCCAGATGATAGGTTGCAGTAAGTGTTCAATTTTCTGATGAGGCTTAAAAGAACTTTGGCTCTCCAGTGCATCAGCTCATGACTCCTGTTTCACTATGATAAGAAAGTGTTTGCCTGTAGGGAAAAGGAAAATGATTGAATGCGTGTGTTTTACATTACTTGAACCATGACCATTTTACTGGAACAGGCCAAGACATTAACAAGGATTTGGCCATGAGGGAATTAAGAGTCAGTTGTGCATCTTATATCCTAGTCAGATGTTGCTTTTCTTTTTTTTTCTTTTTTTTTTTTTTTAAAAAAAAGCAGTGCTGGAGTTGAATGCAGTTAGTTCTATATAAACATCTATAGAGATAAGAGCATATGTGTGTCCATCTGCCTGCGTACTGGTGGCCTGTATGCAAGATCTCTATGTAAAGTACAGCATTATCATTGAATGCTAATGGTGATCCTCAAGTAGCAAAATTTATCTGTAGAAAGAAATACCATTTTGGCATTCATATAGCGTTTAGAAGTAATGAAGAACAAGCTGTGGTTATACCAAGTTCAGTGCCATTAATCTAGATTTGAATATAAATCGAAGGTATGAAAATTTCATATGTAAACCTGTTATTTGCTATGTATTTATTGTGTTGTAATTCCTTGATAATTACTTCAGCTTCCATCTAGACTTTGTGTCATTTTCAGACCTTAGATCCATTCTCCTTTGGGAGTTGTTTGGCCACTGTCTTCCATCCTCTCAAAACATTGGGTTTTATCGTTGAAGTCTCCTGAGCTGTATCCAGAAGTATCATAGCTTGTGAGATTGGAGTCTTTGAGATTCTGTGTGTCACTCTGCGCCCCAAAAGCCTGGGAAGCCACTCAGTGGCAGTTCAGATGATAAGCTAGATGAGGTAGGGTGATTCTCTGTGCTGTATCAGTACTGACGTTTGTCCACCCAGTTTCTTTCAAACAGTAGCTGCACTGATGTCCTCTTGTACAGCATGATGTAAGGGGCAATCAAGGAACCATTTGCTGATGTTCTGTAAGAAGTGATGTTCTAAAAGATGAGAATTGTTTGCAGCAGTAGCCCATAGCCAAGTTGTTTATTCTATGGAAGCAACGCCGGTGAATAGGATCATGGAAAAGAAAATCCTGAAGTCTTCCTACCAAAATAGAACAGCACAATTCACAATGTGTCATCAAACAACAATATGATAAAAATGAATCTTCATTAGATGCAATTTAGCCTTTCTCCTTAACCTGGTAGAGCACTAGTGGTTTATCATAGAATCATCCAGGTTGGAAAAGACCCTTAAGACCATTGACTGCTACTGCTAAACGAAGTGTGCCAAGACCATTGTAAAACACTGGAAATGGTTACCTTGTTGTTTAGAGAATGACACTACAAATTCTTGGAGGTACCAGCCGTCTAGGAATCACCAGGTAAACCATTAATGCTTGTGCGAACTCAGTGTTCCTGGGCAGCTCTAGGGTTAAGCCTTTAGCCAAATCCTGTTGCTTCACACGTCCTGGTGAGCAAATGGGGACAACATGTTTCAAAAGCTGACATGTTTGTAATCTGCATGTTTATATTAATTAATTGTGTGAATTGTTTATGCCAGGCTGTGCTGATACAGCATATGCCTCTATTTATACCTTTCCTGTATATTTTGGTCAGTTCTAATGATAAGACTTGAGGAGAGCACAGCTCTTATGACTCTTCCTTATGTGTGCCTGGTGTTTCATGCTGATCTGCAAGAGAAACCGTTTAGACTCTAGCAAGCTTTCTGGTGGTAGATTTTGGTAGTTTCTAAGGCTTGTTGTTTTCCCTGCACTTCCAGGGTTTCCGGGGGTGGGGGGTGGGGGGTGGGATGACGACAGGAACTTTAGGCCTCATGGAACACGGAGCATTAACCTGTGAAATCAAGATTTTCACTGCAACATAAGCTGTCACCCAGGAAAGCAGTGTACAATGCATTTGTGAAATGTATGAAAAGAAGTCCAGGAATTCAGTTAATTAACCACATCAGTTTCTTAACGTGATCAATTTTAATTAAACTGAATTTTAATAGAGATCTGTGTAGTCTGTAGAGAGCAATTGCTAATTCTACAAAGCATGTGCTGCTTTTCACTTCAGATTTGCTCCCATCTAATTAATATGGATAGGGCATTAAGCCTTTTTGGACTCTGGTGGTTTTCATTTCATGACTATTAATGATTTTAATGAACTGGACTAATTCAGTAGTTTTCATCCTAGTGTTTCAGAGCTTTGTTCATCACAAATTTCAGGTTTATAATTGGTTTCCAGGTCTTAACAGTGGTCATTGATCAGCTTCAGCAGTTTCTTTTACAACCCAGTAGGAACATAAGAAAAGTTTTTAACCCTTTACTAGCACAAGGGCACATCAAAACTGCCTCAGTATCCAAAGAAAGAAGATGGGATCTGTGAGTTCATTGAATGAACAACCAAACTGTGTCTGAATGCAAGTTGTGTAGAAATGTTGCCACTAAGGTGTAAGACAAATGAAAAAGCAAACACACAAGGTGAAACTCTGTCAATCTTGTGTCTGCAGTACAGAGGACCAGATTCTGCACTGTTCCTCATGGTAGTTTTTTGTACTAATACAGAAGTATTTAAAGAATTTGCTATTTTAAATGAGTATTACCTGTCTGATTTCTACATACGTATATATATATATGTATAAATGATTGTGGAAAATGTGGAGACTGCTTGTTCATATGCTGCCAAGTGTATTCAAACCTTTGCATTAATAAATCAACAGACCTTTTTAACTCTTTTGGTACTGTATGTGTTTAGATTAGAAACCCTTCACAGGTTCATCTCTCTGGCTGCACAAAAACTGTAATGGTTTCCCTTCTCTTGGTAGAAGCCTTTAGTGTGCTACAGGTATTATTACTAACAGACAACACCTGCTTCCAGTAGGACGTAACTCTGCTGTTGAGATAAATGAAAAATGCATATACATTTTTTTTGCATTTAAAAATACCAAATATTTTCAGTGGGGCTTGAGCAAGAAACCTTGTACCTGTCAGTCAAGTTTTATGGATTCCTACATAAAAGGTTAATGCTGGAAGTTCTTTTTCAACAAATAAGCAAAGTCCCTGTTTTTGTTCATTCTTGTAGAGCTCTGCATGGCCTTCAAGGTCCTTGAGAAGTTCAAGACAATGAATTCAGAGGAAGCAAATAGTATCAGGTTTCATTTTAAACTTGGTTGGTCATCTTAAGCCTGGGAAAGTAATTTTAAAAATTTGCAAATTTTTTTTCAGATGTAAACACTTATTTTCATTTGCAGGCTACATAGGATGCTTTGCAGTTGCTACAGGCAATGTGCTGGGCCACAGAAATAAGAAACAGCCATATGTGTCATGGTGTGATGGTGATGGTATTGATGCTTTGTTTTATTGAGAATCTTGATTTTTGACCACAATGGAGTTTAGAAGGTAGGAGAACAGGGTTAGCTTGCTACACAGTGTACTCAGCAGTTACCTGGCAGTTTGCAGATGGCCATCTGCAGAAGGATGCAGCACTGTGGGACCACTGCTCATTGGCATGAGAAGGCAGCGTGGTCTGGAAATCTGAGCTACCTGTGGGCAGTGCCTTCCTCAAATGAATAAGGAAGCTGTGCTCTATAGGGCTCTTGTTGTGTGCCAACCTTTTTATTTTGCTTTCTCATGGATCATGCTATATTTGGAGTCAGTGAAGAAGAAACATTTCACTCCAGCAATTTCCAAATGTTTATATAGATTTCTAGTCTTTAATTACTTGATCTCTAACCATTAATGACAGCCTGGAATGATATTTGCAGTCAAAAAAGGTTTACCTTTTATCTAGAAGCAGCTCCAAGACCCCAGATGTGAACCTTCAGTAAGGCATCAATGCCTATGAATTAAGGCTGAAAAATTATGTGGTGCAGGGTTTTTTTGGTTTGTTTTGGTTTTAATTTTAATTTTACCCGAATTACTAAGACTAGCTTTGATAAAACACTAGAGATAGGCTTTGTGGATTTGATGCTGAACGGAAGTGTATGTGTGCTACTTCACCCGTATCAGTTGGTACCACTTACACATCATCTGCTGGTACCCATTGGATGATTGTGTTCAAGTTCTGAATGGATAAGAGCAAGTTACAAGAGAGAAATGCTTGCGTATATTCAGAAGATCAAGTGATGATCATAACTATTTCTTCTGGTCCTGTAATCTCTGCAGGTATTAGCATAGGGTTCCTGTTCCTTCAAAAAGACACCTCGTGCTCTGACAAGAAGGATCTTTCTCCTTCTGCTACCAGCTGTAATCTGTGGTTGTGCTTAGGATGAGAAGATTCTTATCCAACTTTGTGGTGGTTTGGGAATGCCTCTGTTTCAGCACTGATGTGACTCTATCAGCTGCAGTAAAGATCCATCATGTTTTCTAGCTGTTTGTTAATCTTACTTCAAACTTGTCAGGGTTTGTTTTTTAGCTGCCCTCAGACTGTGCCACTTCTTAAGAACATGACAAGGATATAATGTATGGATGTGTGAGCAGAATTGTTGGACTGCTACACAATAATAATGAAAAAGATGTTAATAGCTTTCATTATTTTCCAAAATTTTTTGGGGCTCACTTCTTTTACTCACCTAGCATTTTTAGCACTTTGAACATTTCAGAAACAGCACTGTCTGAGTCAACTAAGAAACATGACATAGTAGAATCTAGTGAGCAGGGTAGTGAAAGATGGTGAATGGCACTTGACACTTAATGGTTCAATATTTTCACTGAAAAGCAAATAGACTCTCGTTTACTTCCTGTATGTGAGTTTGCGTTTATTTGTAATCTAGCAAGCTTCTGTTATAAAGCACTGTGATAATTTCTTGTAATAAAGGTAAGGGGGAGATTTGACTATGATTATTGCATTTCAAGAGGAATTATCCTTGCATTTCTACTGTGTCTTGAATAGATTTTGAGACCATTGGAAAAATGCTTAAGAAAATCCTTCCAGACAAAATTAACAACGCAGAATGCCTCTGACTCCTGCTCTCTTTCCCTGTTTCACTCTCTCTGTCCTCCAGAACAGATTCCTGGGAGGTGAGCAGTATCCGGACTTCATGATGGCTTGCAGCAAGATTTGCATGACACTATCTGTGTGTGTGTGCCCCAGGCAAGTCTTACTCGTTTCATGTAATTTACAATATGCTGTAATGATTCTGTAAAGTCAGGAAACTTCTATACAGAAGGATTAAGGGCTAGGTTTACAGCTGTAAGAAATACAGATATGTAACAGTGTTTTATAATCTATTCATTCCCTTTCAGTGATCAGTCTAAATGTTAACATGCTGGGACACCACTGTTAAATATAATATATAGGTAAATTCTTGATCTTATAGTGTGGCCCACAAGAATTGACTATAAGATATTTCAGGGAGAGTGTACATAAGGAAGGATATGGTCTTCAGAGAAGCAGTTTGCCAACCAGATTTTAGCCTTTATGGTTTGTTGGCTGTTCTCATGTCAGTAGACCAAAAATGTGTTAAAAAAGCAGATGCCAATTTATTCCGTTAAGTTAAAAGTGGCTTTTTCAGTTTTCAGTTTAGCCCTTTGATGTAATAGAAGTGCTATGGGAGATGGTAGAACCAAAGGAGAATAAATTATGGAGAAACAAAGACAAAATAACATTAAAATACAGGAAACTGCAATCTGTTTTTTTCAAAGGTGTGGCTTTGTAACCAATGGCCAGAGAGGAGGAAAAATACTAAGAACAGCACCGGGAGAGAACTATGTTATATTTTATAGCTAATACAATCCCAAACATAGTGTTGCTGGAATGCAAAAAGCAGGTGTGTGTTAGGAAATGGCCATGTCTGAAGTGTCTAGATCCCAGTTTTCCTTTTTCTTTCATTACTGAAATCAGCATAGTAACAAAAAATAGCTCTCATGGTGTCATAAACTTTACTGAAAAAAGCGGTGTCTTTCTTTAATTATTTATTTTACATAAAACAAAGTGCTACCAGACAACATGTAAGAGCAGTATAATAAAATCAGTAAGCATTAAAATCAGAATTAATTTGGATGCCTCGTATTCTGTGGGATTGATTATTCTTCAACTGTGCCCTGTACAAGGCTACAAAACACCTTTTCTGCCACTCGCAGTGAGCAGTGACCATTACTCAGGTTGGGAAAGTTGATAAAATTCTCAATGTAAAAAAATAAAAAGCAGCCTAGGAGTTCAAGTAATGTGGAAAGGAGATAACATTGCTTTTGTTCTTACTGAATAACTACATTTGTAGTAATCTGAATTAGTAACATCACAGAACGATGAAATGACAGCATTACATACAACATAAGCATAATATAAATATTACATCCTACTGTTTAAAAGCTGAGTCTGCATATGCACAAGACAGAGGCACTGGATTTTGCAAATACAGTTTGGGAAGTGAAATGAGATCATCTTGTTACCCACACAAAAGCTTTGCAGTGTACACTCTGCTGTCATGATTCCATGATGGAATTTATTTTTTAAGTTGCTGAGTGACACTTTTGCAGTGAGTCGGTTCTCATGCAGCCGACTACCCCTTTGAGAGCACTGCTTTGTCCCTTCCTATAGTTGTCACATGCAACTCTTCAGTTCATCCTCTGGTGCGATTCTTACCTTGGTGAGGAAGGTTATCATGCCACCAACTCTTGATGTGCTCAGTATTTCTTGGTTGCTGTGTCATCTGTTTCAGAGCAACCTCCCTGGGTTTCCTGAATTAGTACAGCATAGTTCCCCTGAGGCAGATTTGGCATTGCCTGTTGATAAGCTGTCAATAGTTTTCCCAATAATAACAACAACCTGTCAGATGTTATGTGCTTTGGTGTGATTGTAATTTGTTGGTGGGCTATAATAGGTCCTGTCTAGTTTCTGCATGCTATCAACCAACAGATGTTCCTCATACTCGTACCTCCTCTTCTTGGTTCCAGATTGCTATCACAATTAAGTATCTGGAAATAATTGATTATTTCTTTCTTAATAGAGTCTATAGGTCAAATACTGAGGGGTTAAAAAACTGGCAGAAAACTTACTTTGATTCAGAGCATCTTAGCTATTTATTTTCTCATATCAATGAAAAAGGGGAAAATTGAATAAATTGTATAGTTCAACCTTAAATGAGCACTAAAAGATGACTGCTCTTTCACTGCTTTTCCCACAAGAACTTGAACTTGGGTGTCTCAGAAAATTGGCTCTAAGACCAGGCAGTAGAATCGCTTTCATATGCTGGGGTTTTTGCTTGGTTTTGTCTCAGTAAATATTTACATATTTTTTAGCAACTGAAGGGAGCATCAACAGCAGAATTTGAGAGTATATAGACAGAGACACTAAACAGTTTGGGCTAGTGAAGCAAAAAAATAAAGGTTCAGATTTTCTTAAGCAAAGAAACAGATTTAATCTGGCCTTATGTTGCTATTACTGGACACTGCTGCTGACCACTCTGCTGAAAAGTTAGAAAACTGATCTTCAAAAATGTTTTTTTCATTCTCCAAGCCTGTTTTGATGGGTTTCTGGCAAATTTCCTACTAGTTTAGGCCCATGTAGTCTTGGGGGGTCCCAAATTAAACCCTTCCAAGGAAATAACTTGGGTGGTAATACCAGTTTTGCATGTGTGTATTTCCTTGGGTTTTGTTGCTGTGGTGGTGGGTTTTTTTAAAACCATTGTCTGCATGACATTCTTCTTCAGTAACAGGCAAAATTATGTGGCTGGAATGATGTTTTTGCCAAATTTTGCAGTTTGCAAGTGTATTAAAAGTTCAACAGGTAAAAAGTAGTTTTAATTGTACAGGAAATAGTTACTTTCAGAATTACATCAGCCTCTGTTACTGGTGAACATACTTTGTGCAGTATATTAAGAAGTCTAATCTGCTAATTGTTCCATAGTGTGGAATTCCTGGGCCAATCAAGTGTATTGGTCTCATGGATGAACTGCTAAAGCACCCAAAAAAGCCTCTAAGACTTCACAGAGAAGCTACTCTAGTGTCTGACTAGTGTAAGACTATTGCATGTGTTTGCACGTGGGCTCTCCAAACTCTGAGTTGTTTTTTTTTTTTGCAATGTAATTACTGTATCTGTAGCAAATCAAATGACATCTGCTTGCTTTAACTAAAATTCGTAACACAGCAAAGCCCTTTGCATGCCTATTGATCTCAGGTAAGAGTAGAAATGTTGGAGCAGCAGGATTCTTCTTAGAATCAGCTTTTGTCCATTTAAGCACTTTTCAATAGTCAGATATGACTGGAATTGATCCTGTTCTTCCTTTCTTTGCACAGGAAAGACCCCTGCTGGGGCAGGGAGAATTTTGCATAAAAGAGACAGGTTGCAGTCTTCTAGATGGTCAGTATTTTCACCAGAGCTGCTACACATATTTGCTTTTTGCATTCAGCCTGTCCCCCATACACATATCCCTCTATATGCCATAGGCACCATCAACCCCTCCAGGGAGCTACATGTCTTGGGTCCCTAACCAGTAACCTGATAGAAAGACTCAGTGGCTCAGCTTGAATAAGAGTCTGAGGCTTCATTAGTGATCTCATGGTTTCTGATGGCTTGGGATGTTCAAGATCTGCTCTGATGCAGCAAGTTCAGTGCCTTCAGGTCTGCACTCCTTTCACAAAACCAGAAGTCCTTTGACTGAAGTGTTCTTTGGCAAAGGGTCTCCTCCTTTTCAAAAGCTCAGGCCATCCAAGTGGCAAACGTGATCTGAAAATGATGGAGGATGGGTCAGATGTATCCTGGTGAGATACATCATTTGGGAGAAGCAGCATTGAAAGTTTCTTATTGGCACTTTCTGTCAGTCCTTACTGGTACATTGACTGGAGTCTGCCCACATGGGACAATGCCGGTTTCTCCCTTCTTGAAAGGTGGGGTACTGTCATTTTGGGTCAAATAAATACCCCAGGCTAGGTGGAACCCAGAACTAGTCCCTGAGTTCTTGAAAGAGGAGACACAAAAAAAAAAAGGAGCACCCCCATCCCCCCACCCCCCCAAACAAAAAACCCTCACCCAAACCCCAGATTTTCTCATTTTATTAAAGTACCTCTTTTGTTTAAAGTTTATACCTTATATTCTTATTCTCTGATATTTCTTGATATAGCACATTAGCTTGTCATGTAAGAGTGAAAAATGGGGTTGATTTTTAGACCTAACTGAACAGCTATTTGTTATTTTAGAATATTCTAAATAATGCCTTGTTATTTTAGAAATCTGTTCTTTACCAGGTTCTCTGGTTCAATTATAGCCTGGCTGGCTGGTTGCAAGGCAAATACTTTGAAACCTACTGAAATAACAAAAATGATGACAATTTCTAGAATCTGCAGAATTTATTGTCTGGAATTGGTCTGAATTTTGTTGATTTATTTTCCTTATTTTTAGTTTTAAATTAAGTCTGTCTGTTCTGGTTGATGGTTGGACTTCATGATCTGAAAGTTCCCTTCCAACCAAGACAATTCTATGATTCTGTGATTCTCTGAAGTGAACCAATAGAAGTATTCCCTATTAAAAGAATCATCTGGTTAAACATTAAATATAGATCGAGTGCTAGTTAGTTGATGGGTCTGCCATTCTCCTGAAAGCCAAAATGTGTTTCACCTCCTGCCTGTTGTTTAGTTTTGTCTGCAGTGTCCAGATAAACATGCAGAGCGACCATAATCTATGAACTCAGCCTGCACATGCCTCCACGTTGCTGTTTGGTCTTCTTCCTACTGCTGAGCGAAGTGTGGGAGTGCAGAATGGGATGACAAGGCAGTGCTGCTGAGCAAGGTCACCTGGAGCTCACGTTTCACAGCTAAGCAGGCTACTGCTTTTGACTAAATGCCTGGTGAGTTCACTGCCTTGAAGTGCAGGTGGCCGTGGCAAAGACAAGACTTGCTTACTTTTGGAGCGAGGGTAAAGGTGATGCTTTGTGCCTGAGAAGAGACAGAACCAATGAATTCTGTCTCAAAAGGCTTTTATGTTTGTTCTTAAGCTGTCAAAATTCAATTTTGTGTGTCCTGTGTGGAGTTGCCATCTGACGATGACACGTTTGATTTAAATTTAGTAAGTTACAAGGAATGTGGCGATGCTAACTTTGAAAGAAGTGATCACACGTGATTTGGCTTCATTTACGTGGAAGGATGTACATAAACACCAGAGTGCTTTCAGAAGGGAAGACTTTGATAAATGTATCTATTAAGGATCAATTAAATGGACTGAAGAATTTAGGGAATTGAAAAGTGCTCCAGAACTTCAATTTAAAGAAATTCCAAAGTGCAGTGTGAAATTTGCAACCAAGGACCTAATTACAGAGCATTGGGTACACTTACTAGAGAGATAATTTAGGGCCAAAATTAAGGGATGTGACCCATAAACAATCATGTTCATTGTGTATCCTGAAACTATAATTAAGTTAATGCAGATCTGTTGGAAGAACAGAATGTGCATAATTTTGCTTTGAACAAATTCAGGTTGAAAACTAGCTATTGAATTTCTGGCACAGCGCTCCAAAAGAAGCATTAGGAGACCGAAGACCTAAGCAGAGTTTTGGTGGAGCCCAATGTGCTATTTAAATGTGTTACCCAAGACCAGGGTATAAACCAGGTATGAACCGTAAGCTGCCTCTGGTCTTTTGCTGCACAATAGTGTATTGCACAGTGCAGGTTTGCCCTCAACATGTTTTAGTTAACAACCTGCTGTACTTTTTCAAGATTACCATTGACTACAAAAAGGCTTTGGATTGTGTCCGAAAGCAGCAGGTGGGGTTGAATTTGCATATCTTCTAGTACCCCAGCTGAAGGTACTCCTTTTCTATGTAATAGAAAGGAAAGTCTGATTACCAGTACATTTATATCTATGACCTCCAGCTGAAGAAAACAGGCATAGAAACATGGTGTGACAACCAGTATCAGGCTAACTTTGACAGTTCTGGCCTAATGAAGGCTGTATATGCACGTGGGAGTGAGGAGGGAAAGGGGAACCTGATGTCCTGTCTTCCCTGGTTCCTTAGGTTCTTCCTCTTGAGCATTCAAGAAGCTCTATACCTCTGGTTTTTTTAACACCTACCTGAAAGTTTGCTTTAAATGAACAGGATTTTAAAAGTGTGCAGGCTATTTTATGTGAAAATAAGGCAAGTCTAGAAGTCATACATATCTTATTCACTTCAAAACCTGTCTAACACAAAGTAAGAAATAATGCCTTTACAATAAGCAGGGTTAGTCATGGGCTTGAATTAAATAGTTTGCTTAATTGGTGCACAGGAATATCCAGAGTCCCAGTGCTTAATAAATCAGCATAATATACCCAGTGCCTCCTTCATGTTTTATATTTTGGGAACCCAGAAGTTATATATTTTTCAAATATTTTTGAAATCAAGTCTAAAAAACAATATTAGCAAAGTTACTATATAGGATATAACACTTAGAGACAACATTTGAAACTATTAGATTATTATCCACCCAAAATATTTTAGCTAGATCTATAAGAACTTTGAAACTTGCTTTAAGGGCTGTATAGTTAAGCACTTTCTAAATGCACTGTTTAATTTTTTCTCACATTGTAATTCATTGTTGGCCTTTTCCACAATGAATTGTTGGGATTAACCAATAAATCAGCAGAAAAGACATGCCAATTTCCTCAACAGTTGACAAATTATAGTGTGGGCAAGGTACTGTATGTTTTATTTATTCTTTAAAATTTATTTCATGAAGAAGGCTAAGATGTGGATGCCCAAAACAAGTGTTTTTAACTGCCATTTAATTATGTTTCACTGTGTCTGAAGTAGCATTTGTAAATGTATTTCTAACATTTAAACAAACTAACTGATAATAAAATAACATTTTCCTTGATTTGCAAATATTTACTAGGGAAAAAATAGCACTATTTGGGAATAAAGGATTTGTAATTACAAGGTTTTCTTTTAAGAGCTTTGCTTTAATAGAAGACTGCTGTCTTGGGTGTATTTTTTCAGAATAAATAAAGCAGGACTTTGGGTTTGAACACTGTAGTTTCTGAATTATTTAAATGCTTGCATTCTGGTTTCCACAGATTCATTGTTTCCTGATGTTTTGGGATTGTAGCTCTGCAGTCAAAGGAGGCACAGTATCTGCCGTGTGGAAATCCTGTATCTGTATTTACAGATGGATATTTAGCAGCCCAGTAGTAAGTAGCACTTGATGTTTGTGAAAACTAGTGACGAATGACCGTGCAAATTAAATCATTAATTGTGTTTTACCTTGAATTTCTCAGTTCTCAAATACCATTGTCTGCAAGGGTTAAAACAATAAATACAATATCGTTCCTGGTCAGGAAGGTAGTCTCTTTTGTCTTTATCATAACAAACCTATTGTTTAAGACAAGCTTTTGTTAAGTGCTTAGAAAGTGCCAGTAGAGAGAAAATGTTCCTGACCTTGGCCATGTACTACACCTCCTGAAATTGTATTAGCTTTTATACTGCATGATGTATGAGCAGCCTTTTGAGATCTAGGAGTCTGGAATATGGTGTTGAAAAATAACCATTCATGCGATCCATTCAGTACTTAAGGTTAGGCACATCAAAAAGACGGCAACCTTGGACTGTACTGTAGCATTGCAGGGTTTCTTACAACCCCAAAGCTGCAGTCCTGCAGTACCTGGGGAGCTTCCCTGGGCCACAGGCAAGTTCCTGTGCAGCAGCTGCCTCGTAGATGCCAGAGACTTCTTCCTCAGAGATGTCCAAACTGTGGCAGGCGAACTGCGGTGTGCCTGGTCTGTACAGAGCCAGTTCTTGAGGTATGAATATGCCTACCACACTGGTGTTAATGATAGTTAAGGGTAGAATACTGTAAATTAAAAGGGTACAATAGTGTGAGTGAAGAGCATTTTGGCTTTATGTCCAAATTTTAAATGTTCAGTTAAACTGCTGTAAGAAGCTCTAGCTGTATTCCTGTATTATCAGAGTGTACAAAACTTGTCTGTTTGGATATATCCCAACTTTTTAAAGTTAGTTTATTTATACAGTCTGAAAAGCATGACAGCACCGGTCAAGCTTTTCATTATGAACTTCTGTAACTAAAATCTTAAAATCTTAGGGACACAGTTGTACAATTCATTGCTGCCGGTGCTTGGGCTGCCTTTGAGTGGCTTCTGGGCTGGGCTGATCATTTTCGTCACCTCGTGCTTTTGCAGCTTTCTGTGGTGCTCCTCTTGTAGGGAGCACTAGCTCTGGTTGAACACTGCTGAGCTCTTCTCAGAGCAGCTGAGGAGACCATGCTCTTTGGGGAGAGGGAAGACTGCTTGTGCCAGGCCTGCCAGCATAACTTTAGGCTTAGGAAATCTCATTCTCCTCCTGGGCTTCAGCCCTGGCTTGCATGTTTGCCACTGAATTCAAGGCTTGTAAAAATATTTTGTCACAGCAGGGGTTTTTTTTGTTTTCCCCAATGTTTCAAAATCAAGCTTTAGAAAATTGTTAGGGAGGGAAAAGGTTTCCTTTTTTATGCATTTGTTTCTGTAGGCATTCTTATCTCTTTCGTAATATAAAAATACTACTTCCCTGTCTTATAGTTATAAGTAAGAGCCTGAGAAATTGTTGTTTAAATATGTATTGGAACAAAACAGTCTTGGAAGGTTACTATAATTTTGGTGTTAATTTACAACAACCTCTGGGATAACTACTTTGGCAATACTTTAATTCTTTCTTTTTAGTCTGTAAACAAAATACAGCTCATAAAAGCATCATACCAAGAAAATGCAGGAATATGCAATGCATACAGTACATCTTTCTCTTGCACCACTAGTAATACATGATGAGGTACGTAATTTATATGAACAGTCACAGATGGAGATTCAGGTTCACTATTAGACTCTCTCATAAAGCACTAATTACTTGGCTTAAAGGAAAACACTAGGGGGGGAACTGGTCTTTGTGGATCAGAAAGATTAAATCAGAATTGAAGTTTTTATTTCATAATTACCTACACTTTTATTTTTTGTTTGGGCCATGCCATGACCCAAAAACCTCTGAAAATAAAGGTCTCAATTTACAGATTTCAAAAGCTGTATCTGGCTTTCTGCTTGCCTCTTACATGAGGCAATAATTTAACATTTATATTGAGGCAACCTGACAGTATCAGGGAGCATTTGAGTGTTTTTCTTTTTGTGAATGCTGCTGGCGGGATTGATTCTCTCTTTGTCCCTTGTTTCCTAACATGTGGATGTCAGAAATGACCTCCTGACAAAGCAAAACAAGTCTCCCCAGAAGCATGCATGTTAGGACAGGGCCCGCACTTGTGATCCTGAAGAGTGAACTCAAAGAAAAATCTGTATTTACTGTGTTTTTCAAAGTCAAAAGTCTTTATAGATGTGGGTAATTTAAAACAAAGATAATGAAACTTTTGTCTCAGATTGTGCAAGCTCCTTGCTCTAAGAAATTTGCCCACTGCAGCTACTAGCAGTCTTCTCACTGTCTGAAGAATGATTCAGATCACCCACAAAGCCCACAACTCTCATTGCTGTGATTAAATCTTCTCATCGAATGGGCCACCCAAAAACACCTGAAACATTTTGTAAATAAATTTTACAGTAAAGCGTCCTTACCTTTGTGGGTGTCAAATTATGATTAGATTATTATTTCTAGGCTTAGTTGGGTTTTCTCTGGCTGATAAAATTGGGATACATCAGCCTTAATGTTCCAAGGATTCAAACTGCTTTCTGGTATTTGTTCTTTCATGCTTTCAATTCTCCACTGCGTGGTTCTTTTGATTAGAAAGAATATATATGTATGTGTGTTAATAATTTTATTGAGGGATTAATAATTGCTGTGGAGATTCATTTAGGAGTAATGATGATTTAAAAAATATTAATTAACCAGTCGGGTTGAGAACATTGGCTAGCAGCATTAGATTTCCAGGCCTTTGATTTTTTACATGTACTTTTGTTCTGTGAACCTACATTTTTCTGCATCTAACTCTAATTAATCTATCATAAAATTTTTATCTCATTTCTAACCCTTTGCTTTTAGAATTCTGTGGTCTTGTTCTGTTTATTAAATGGAGGTTGTTTCCCAAATGTGAATGTATGCTGAAGAAAATTAATACTAAGAATGAAGGGAATGTTGCAGTTTTAGGGTATTTAATTAATACTGGAACACTTGAAGCAATGTCCTGAGACAAATGGGGTTTGCTGATAGGCAGGTTTATATTTTATTTTTTTTATACTATCCTACTTCTCCTGAGGGGAAAAATATTTTTTGTTCTTAGTCCAACATTTGTCTCAAGAATAACCATAATGAGCATCTGAGAGTTGACTGTGGGTGAAATGATGTGACATGCCAATGACATTTTCATTTAAAAAATATTTTAATGAGAACAGGAAACAGAAGGGGAAGAAAAATCCTGTAGGCTCTGAAGCACTGTTAGCTTCTAAAACGTACTATTTACTTTGGAGTGTGGCAGTATAGATAGATAGATACTCTTTCCATAAAATAATCTTTAAAGGCATGTCCAAGCTTTTTCTAAGGGGTTCTAAGTAACACAGAACATGTGGGTAAGGTACGGCTTTGAGTTTGAGCTGCTCCTGTTCTTTGTCCTGCTGGGCACAGGAGACTCTCCATGTTTTTAACCATTCTGACAGTTTGTTTGAAATACCATGCCAGTGAGAGGGACGGAGAAACGTAATGTGCTGCATTTCACTATGCATTTGTGTCACCTTTTTGTTTATGGCAGCAAAAGCTATGTCATTGGAAGGAAAATAAAAATAAAAGGAGTCAGAAAGAAACAAGACATCAGCTGCCCTCTCCCAGGTGGATCCACTTACAAAAACCACAGCAATATCTGTCAACTGCGGTTATCCATTCCTTGCTTATTTGACTAGCACCAATGCAACTCAGATTTAACGTGTTGGGGAACATAAGCTACGTGTGTAATAAGACTAAATTAAAAAGAGACGTGTTTGGATAAGAAGTCCACACTTTCCCTCTAGTCCACCAACCATTTTTACAACGCGTGTTTTAATTTAAGGCACAAATACCGTCAAAGCATCCAGCATATACATAACAGAACGATCATCTTCCCCCAAATGCTGAAAATAAAGACTCATTCTTACCTTTTGTGGTAAGTGTATATTAATGAATGAATTGACAAATCTTTAGCATTGGAGCAGATAGCATACATGCTGCAAATCTTGCATCACTGCATTATGTTAAAGTTGATGAGACTTTATAACTGCCTGCAAAACCAGTTCTGCTTACACAAAAACAAATGTTCAAAGTTGTATAAGGGAAGGCAAAGAGAAGAATGTCTGTGTAACCCACTTCTGGCTGTTGGCTAGTGTGTACACACCTAAACTTTTTTTGTTTAAATCAGTCAAGTTGTTCTATAAACTTTTGCATGTCATCTCAGCCAGTAAGAGCCTGAGAGCATAATTCAAATGAGTGAATATTTTCTGTGTATCTCAGAACACTTATACAATTAATCATTCCCTTGAAAACGTTTTGAATTTTTGCCAGTGCTTATATTGGTACAGAGCCAGTGCAGAAATAATTGAAGGGTCCTTATGTGTAAAAATTGTAATATATAATAGAATTTGGGAATGAGGGGAAGGTCTGGGTTCATGTTGCAGTGATGTCATCCCTGAGCTCAGATACCATGGGGGGTGGGGTGGGGGAGGCTGTAAGCTAAAACAAGACAGGAAGAAATTCCTCCCCCCCTTTATCTCTTCAGGTGTTACCGTGATTGCTCAAACCCCTCTCTTCCATGCTGGAATTGAACTGGGAAGCCATTCATGTTCCAGTCTTTAAATGCAACAAAGATCAAGATGTGGAAGTGTCTTGTGTAGCAGGGATTTAGACCTAGTGACTGATCTTTGGTTTGGCTTCTACTAATCTGAATGGGTAAAGACATCTGCATTTATATCCCTCCCACTGTCAGTAGGTAGGGATCCTGAAGTTCTAAGAGGTATCAGAAAACAACTGGAATCTGTCCCTGACAGCGGCAAACCATTTAAAATAAATGAGACTTGCATAACTCGCTCCAAGCACACACAAAGGCGAATTTCATATAAATATCTGTATGTTGTCTCAACTTCATCTGCCAACTCAGTGTCCTGGTTCCCTTTTCAACACCCCTCATGTTTCTACTGTAAGGTGGTCCCTTAAAACAGAGACTGACAGCATGATGCCAGACTATGAAATGCAAAAATTAGGACATGAATAATTTCAGCCCAGAATATTTTTTTACTTGTGCTTTTGGGTGAATATATAATAATAAAATTATTATTACAGAAGAATAACCTCAGAAAATCCTAACGGATGTTGTTTGCTTATTTTAAAAGAAAACCCTGACTACTATTTATCTACAGAAAGGGGCAGAGCGAAAAGAAAGGTGTGCCTGGCTTTTAATGTTCTTTAGTCCAGTGTTCAGAATTCTGTTGGTTTGCAATATTTTTTTACCTCAGAAATATATTTAAATGAAAATCCATTAGGTAGACCAATTTCATAGCAGAAATAATGACATGTTTTCTTCAGTCCCTGACCTTACAACTTCTGCCACAGGGAGATTTTATCTTTTTAAACAAACCAAGTATTTCTGTGCAATGAGCTAGCTCTGAGGGGCTGAAATTCATAACACATAATTGTAATGGAAGAGTTAAAGACAACTTATTTTTGCATCTTCTTGGTAAATAACTACCAGATTTTATTAAATATACGTTGTGCAGGGGGAATGCTCCACGTATAGAGGAAAGGGTATTTATCCTGCAGATACGAGATGCATCCTGCACCTTTCCCAGGCACTGAACTTCTCTGTTTGCAATTAAACCTGAAAAGAAGAAACTGTAGGACAAGATGCTATGGCAGTAATCAAAAAGGGGGGGAAAGAGTAAGGATAAAAGCTCTCTCTGCTTATGGGGAGGGAGTTGGGGGGGAAGGTGAATATACAGAAATGTTTATATATTAAGAAGGTTTTCTGTATTACGTAGTGTTTAGAAAGGGTTCAAAATACTGAAGAATTGGAGTTTCTTTATCCTTTTCCTGTCCTTAAGTCTTTTGCTTGTGTAAGGACCATCGGTTCATTCCAACTTTGATGCTTAACTTGGTTCAAATCTTCAGCATTCAAAGGCTACATTTCAAACGTGTATGCTGTTCAGCAGGCCGGTTAAAAGTACCACTGTTGGGGTTGATTTTTTGGTGATTTTCTGTTTTACTGTTGCTTTGTTTGTGAATGTGGAGTCAATATTGCCTCTAGAGATCATTCCACAAAATTTTTGCACTTAAGGTGGGGGCAGCTTTTGTTTTGGTTTGTTTTGGTATTTTGTAACTGACAGCTGCTTCTGCATCTTGTCTGATTAAATCCAGGTATTTTTAAACTAGTGCCTTTAGAGTCAGAATATTTCAGTGATAACATTTCCCCGTATTATGAATCAACTGAGTTTTCATTTGCAATACAGGTAGTGTAATTTTGAGAGTGTTGCAGCGACAGAGCAGGCAAACAAAACACTCCACTGAAAATCAAATACCGTTTGAGTTTGTTGTCCTAGTCACCACAGCTGTCACTGGTGTGTTCAGGTAGGAGAGGTGGTTGTATATAAGATGGGCTATTGATGCTTTCCAGCAGAAGAATTTAATGGTTCTATCAAAATGTTCAAAGCAGAAAGATGAAAAGAAAGCTTTGGTGCTGCCATTTTGCTCTCACCTGGGAAGTGGAGAAATTTACTGATTTGGACTAAGATCAGCATGATTGACTTGGAAGCTGTCTGAATACAACTTGGATACCAGTTTTAACTAAATTGGTTTAGAAACCACTTCAGGTCTACAAACCACATCAGGCTAAATCGATTTAAGGTTCTCTTAAACTGATTTAAGAGAGAGTGCACCAGGGAGTTGCTCAGATTTAACTAAATCTGTTTCTAAACCACTTGAGTTAACTCAGGGCTCATACTATATATAAATCAGCCTTTAGATGTAAAAGTTAAAAGGTCTGTATTTTATAGTTGCTCACTTTGTTCACGTGATTCATCTAGATCTATGTACAAATATTCACTGTACACAACTATTTTCATTAGCAGCAAGCAGCATGGGACGGGAGTGAGAATTTCCTTTTTTTTTATTAATTGAACTAATATTTGGAAAAGGAGATATTTGAGATGCATATAACATTACTTTCTATTGAAACCTTTAGGAGGATGAAAAGACAGTGGAAGATAATGAAATTGTATTTTGAGCTTTTTTCCATAAAATGAAATAGTCATTCTAGTGTGCGAAATGCTATAATTATAAAGCAATTTGCCACCCTTAATGGGAGGACTTTTATTTCATAAAATATTAACAAAATATAATATCGGTGCAATAGGTTAGGAACAGTCTTATTTTCTCCATAAAAAGTCAATTTGTAACCGCTGCAGACTGTCTTTCTCAAGATGACTATATTAGGGGAACTGATTCTTTTATAGAAGTATCAAAATATAAGCATTAAAATAATCACAACAGATGTCTCATTTACCTTTCTACTTAGTAGTCAAATATTTTTTACTGTCTCCCTCTCGAATTTAGAGACTGGTGTTTCTGTAGATGATTGGCTAAGGGAGGGACCATTTAGTGAGTGCCTAAAGAAGTAAAAACATTGGGGACAAAACCATGTTTAGAAAGGGTTATCAGCTAGAAAACATGGCTCTGTCTCCCAACTTGCCTAAAAAAGCATTTGTATTAGGTTAGCAAGTCAGGAAAAATCAAACTTCTTTTTCCACAGTGGGAAGCAAGAGGAAGCAACGTGAGGGAGCATCTGTAATTACTGGATTTCAGCTCTGATCTGGGCAGCTGCAAAGCATATGTATCACATGAAGGACAAAGGACTAGAGATGGCAGAATTAACCAAGCCTTAATGGATTCACTCTTTCATTTGCTCTCTTTCTTACTGTTTTTGATTAACCAGTAGATTTCCTGTTCCTTATTTGCTGCTGTTACTGTTCCAGTGGGTACTCAAGCAGAGTAGGATCAACTCCTAGGAAAGTTGTTAATCATATTCATTTTGATAGTGCTTCAAGATCAACTAAGAAATGGAACTCTCTACATGGGTGAGACAAAAATCACTGAGAAAACCACTTGAGCAGAATGATAAACATAATTTTCTCCTAAAATAAATAATTCCTCAGTACCTGTGTTAGCCGGTGTGCTTGCTTGGTAGAAAGGTAGAGAAACATCAGGAGGGACAGAGCAAAATGTTCAGTTATCAAAGGAGGATGAGAAATTAAATGTGAATGACCTCATTTCCAGGTTTCCATTCTGTCTGTGGAGTCACTAAAAATGAATACAACAAACCTTACTGCAGTATATCGTTGTTGCAGTGAAGTTGGTAAGAGATACGTGCTCTGCCTCTGCTCTGTTCAGGATGAGAATCTCTCAGGGCTGAAGCTTCTGTGTTTGCTGAAGCTAAAGGGCCAGGAAGCCGTCCTTTTATTTTAGCAAACAGTTCATGTTCATGGGCTTCACTGCAGTTGCACCACTTTGCACTAAAGATAATCTGGATCATGTGTCTGGTAAAACAGTGTCAAGTTCTGTCCAGTTTTTCCCCTGACCCAGAATACTCAGGTCTGATAAAATTAGATGGATTTGATCTTATTGCTGGAAGCTGCACAACATTGCTCTGTTTGCATGTTCTTTGTGTTTATTTTAAACTCAATAATGACTATACATAAAAGGGATTGCCCTCTGTATTTAAAACCAAACCAAACCTACAAAAACCATAGATTGTTTGTGTGTACTGTTGAATTGTGTCCATGAGACAACATTCACCAAACCTTTTTCGAATGCAACCCCAAAATTATTTGGCCAAATGTATTTATAAGTTTTTCTAATTGGAGTAAGCCTCTGTTTTAATGATGATTGTTGGTTTTGTCTTTAAAAGAATTAAAACAAAACAAGGAACAGCACCAGAGCAAACCATTCAAATCTTTTATATCTAACTGGATTTAAAGAGTTTGTTTCTGAATAGCACAAAAATAGCTTAAGGAAATTAATTTTTTCTGATTGAGCATATAGTAAAGATCATTGGAATTTTAGCCATTCTGATGCTGTGAGGTCCCATCTCCGTGTCCTTTATGCATGCAAAGCTCTGCTGATGTTACATGGGCTCTGTGGGACATTAGTCAGTGTTCAAACTGAAGGATGGGATCCCAACAGCATCGTTAGCAAATGGTCCCTAAGAATTCAGTGTAAACTTGATTATTAGCTAACAAATCTCTGAGAGCTGGACGTTTAGTCAGTCTGCCAAAGCTGCTGGCTGGAAAATCTGTATCTAGAGAAGTCATTCGTGCTGGAAACCCATCCTGCATCTATTATTAACAGGGTGGAAGCAATCTCGCTTATGTCTCTGTGTATGTTCACAGCTGTCTGGCAATCAGGAGTGGTGGAAAACACAGAAGAAACATTGCCTAAACTGGTTGCTTGTGGGTTGAAAAAGCACTGTGTTGGTATTTATCCCTGTCAACAGCAACCCCTATTAACTGTTTTTAATGAATCACCACTGCTTTTACTTTTGCCATCAGCCATGACCTTCACCGTTTAGAAACACATGGTCTCTCATAAACGATGGTCTATGACATATAAACTTGAGAAGGATTCTATCACAGCTCAAACTACAATATCTATCACTAAAACAAACTGCTCATTCCAGCTGAAGAGACACTCGTATATATCATGGAACCAGCCTTCCATATTTTGAAATTTACTGCCCTGCATTGGTGCTTCTTTCTTCTTGGTTTTTTTTTTTTTTTTCTTTAAGGAGGCCATGCAACCTTGCTCACTTAATACTTTTGATAAACTTCTACTGACAAGGAACTTGATTAATGATGGTTAAAAGAATTGAATCAAGAGTAGGAAAGACAGGGCCAAAAAAGCAGACTGCTGGGCTGATGGAAACTAACGTCTCTACAGAAATATATGATGGACCCTCCTTTTTGCCATGCCAAGTAATTACTCGCACAGGCCTGTTGTAATAATTCCTATTACAGCCAAAACGGAAAAGTCAGTAACTCACAGCCCTGGGACAAGGTGAAGGCAAGGCCAGAGTAGCGTGGATCAATATTTCATTTACTCACTGAGGTTAGCTTCTATCCCTGTATCAAATTCTTTTACAGAAAGCCATGAAAGAAATGAGGTTTGCTGAAAAACACCAATACAGGGCCCTCATTTCCTTGGGGGTACTCATAGAGTACATGGAGCAACAAAACCTTTCAGCAAAACAATATGCACTCAAGGTCACTCATTACTTGCTACTGTTAGAAAATAAAGTGCCATTAGCCTGATATGAGTAATGTACATCAATCAACTGCAGACCAGCAAAAGTATGTTTTCAACATGGTGTTGCAGCTGAAAATGAATGAACCATGTTAACGCTTTCCGAACAGTTTGACAACAGTGAAGAATTTTTCCTTTGGCATTATCATTTATTTGAGAGTTTCACTGCAACTTGTCTCTGTAAAATCAAGCCAGAGCATCTCTGATGTTTGCTGTGCTTTATTATAATTGAATTAATTCTCATTAAGCAAAAGCCATTATTTTGATGGGGGCAGTTGGATGCTTTCCAAAAAGCGCCTCTCTGTGCCTTACAGGACACCCGGTCTAAGGCCAGATGAACAGATGTAAGAAGAAATGATCTATTGTGTTAGTAAAATAATTTAAAACAATACTTGCTTAGAATGTGTAAGGCACGCGTACTTCTACTTTGCTGCATACAGCAACTTATTTCTTGCAGAAGGAAGTTTTGAGAAAAAGGAAGGCTTCAGTATACCACTCAAGAATTGCATGTTGTATGTAAGGCTACCACTATGGTGATCTGAAGGGCAAATGTAATACAGGCTTCGGAAACAGCCAAAGTACACCGTGGTATATTTTTTGCTGTTTCCTCTTACAAGTTTCCTTTAATATTTTAATTGTTGTCTTCCCTGTAGATATGGGGTTTCTGGTGATGCTGTTGGGGGAAGGTGGTAACTGAATGTGTTCTGGAGCTATGCACAGGAGACTGTATGAAGCATAGTCACCGTGACAGAGCTGCAGTGGGGGAAGGTAAAGCAGTTTCCACTGCTAGCACCCGCACCTGAGATCAGACACCCAAAGCAAAGCACTCATATCCATAATGGGTGTTGAGCTGCTTCCAGCACTGAACTCCCTTAACCCATGTTAAGTCCATACAGCACTCTAAGGTGTAAGCAAACACAACCCAGAAATGATGGGCCAAGGGGAAAATAACTGGTCAAAGGCCATGTGCGTAGTCAGGAACAATTGTGGTCTTTCACATTTGGCATTTTGAAAGTTTCTGTATAGTTTTCTGCCATTCAGTAGAGTCCAGGAACATCCAATAAAGTAATGTCATGTCTCCTGCATAAATGTGTCCTCTAAAGGTGTTAACAACTTGGATTATGCTCTTAAATTTTTTTCAGTTGACATGTTTTATATTTTCATTTACAATTGGGAGGCATTGGCAGTTCTGCAAATACAGTCTTAATCCCAGTGGCCTGTAGACCACACTACTTCCATATGAGTAAATCAGTTGAGCCGCTGGTAAATGTGAGTTTGATTAAATTTTGGGTTGTGGCTTGTTTGGTTTTGAGTTTTTTTCCTATGGATTACCTTCTTTAAAGATTAAGATTATAGTAATTATAGTACTGTGGAACACTTTCCTCTGCTTCCTGTTGTTCTTCCTATGTGCTATTTCCCTCTAATGATTTGATGTAAAATGATGTACTGTGTATGAGTCCTGAGATAGTACTGCTCCCTTCTTCATGTCTGCAAGGAGAGAGGAACGTTTATAACTGCCTATGAAATGAAATAGATCAGTTTAAAGAGTCTGCCTTTCTAGTCACGTAGAGAGGCTCTCTTGGATTAAAAGGGTCCACTACATTTGATTTGCTCTGTGGTTTAGATGTGGAGTCAACTTTGTAAAGAGGGGGTAGTTCAGTCATTGAAAGTCTAATAATTCCTTAGAGAGCCCTTGGAAATGCACAGAGGAGAATTGGAGAACCCGTCTCCTGTACTTGTAGGAGAATTAGAATCACAATTTCCTTTTTCAAAAATCCTGTTGTTATAATTAAGTTACTTTTCAAAATCTCATTCACTACGTGTAGTAAGCCTATAATACTGTATGGGGCTTACCTATCCTGTATTCCTACGGTCTCTGAGGCCCAAGTCCTCAAAGTTATTTAGGGGACTAAATACAATTTGAAATGACTCAGTGATATTAGTAGTTCATTCTCCTGAACCTTCTCTGAAACAAGGAGACAGTGTTACCATCATTTACCTGGAGGAAGAAGGATGGTGAAGCATAAATAGGTTTAAAGGCATTTAGGTGGCCAGTTAACCAATAAGAAATGGGCACCTAAGTATCAGTGGAAGATCTAGGCTTCACTTACTATAGGAAGGATCAGCACATAGATATTATAAATCTCTGGAAGTTTTCTGTGCTTCTACTTGCAATGAATAAATCTTTCAAGAATGTCTCGATCAGGGCAGGAGGGCCTTGTGATCAGAGATTTAAAGCTTCAGTAGGCTTTAAAAGAAAATTAAACCACTCTCTGTCCCCTAACTTTCATTGGTATAATGGAAACTAAGGGGGTTTTTTTTTCTTTTTTTTTTTTCCCACAGACTAGCACCCCAACTTTGGAGTTTGCTTTTTGCTCCTATTTCACAAGAAAATACCCTGGTGGTTTTAGGTGCCACTGAGCGCTAGCAGTCATTACTTCATGCCGGTGAGCACTCTTGTATAGCTTTCATAACAATAAAGTTGCGTGCAGTAGGATTACTCTTTGAACCGGAGTGTTAACTGAGAGATTGGGGTCACATCCGTCACCCAAATGTGAGGTGGTTTGCTTGCACTCATAATAAAGAACAAATGTTTGGTCTGGAGGTCAGGATTTTTGGATTCACAGTGCACTTAGTTAGATCAAGGTCTGATCCGGGATTAAAATCAATATTGCAAATTGCAGCTAAAATGACAAAGAATATGTTTCCATCTATGTTATATTTTAGGTACAATAGTCTTAATGTGTAAGTAGGTCATTTCCATTAAGATGTAATTTCATTAAGGGTCCATAACTGCAACTGAAATTTGGCCACTAGATGAATTCTTTGTCTAAAGCAGCTGTACAGACATGCATTGCTCTTGGTTGCTGCTCACTTGGGTAGTTCTGCTTTGGAACAATAAACCCTCTAATCGCATGGGGAGGAAATTTTAAGGAAATCAGTAGGAAAAAAAATCAGAAGGAAATCTGTAGGAAATGCATCCTTTTTGTTGAACTGTCACTTGAGTATCTGTAGTATATAGTAAAGTGGTCCAACATTTAAAAAATGCACGTTTCACAGAAACTGAGTTCAATGCGCTGATGTTACAGGTGCATATGCAAGTAGAGTATTTAGCAGTAGGCCCTTCAGGCTTGGTTTTAGAAGGGACATGAGGCAAAACATCTAATTTCACTTTGCTTTGGTTTCTAAAATGTGGTAAATCTGAGCATAGTGGACCATAAAAGACTTTAAAGTCTTGGAATAGGGAGATGAAAGTGTCATTCAGCAGAACATGCTTTTTCTGTGTTCATGCTGGCTAAAGTACAATGCCTGTCTCCAATCATGGGGCGTGAAGGGATGGCAGATGAGGAGGAAAGGGGAAGTAATTTCAAAACCCTGGAAAAGGAGGAGGATAGTGGGATGGCTTTTATTTAATCCTCATGTGCGTAGAAGTCATATTAAGCTTTGCAACAGAGCGTGATGCTGCATTTACAAAGGGTGGCTCTATGTCTGCTGGTGGCTGGACCATATCTTGAGTTATTTGACTCTAATAATTGTTTGAGCTAGAAGAGTCCGTGTGTTTCTTGCACACACTGGAAAAGTTTATTTTGGGTTTCATCCCCACGGCCCATTCCCCTAAGGGGATCACTCAGCATAGACCTACAGCAGAGTGTAATATGCTTTCATCTACTTACCATGCAGAGGCAGGGAGGAAATATAGCCAAAGCTGTAGCCAAGCAAAGAGCTCTGGCTCTTGCTCTCTGCTGGGAAGGACTTAAGAAGCCCCAGCTTGCCTGCAAGTATCTGCTGCATGTACTTGGAGGAAGGCTAGGGAGAGAGAAGATCATAACTGGGCAGCAGCAGCTGCTCTGTATGACTTGCTTCCCTGGTAACCTGGCAGCTCTCCAAGGCAAAAACTGAATAGGAGTTAAACTGCTCGAAGCATTAATTCTCCTTACAGTCAGGAGCCTTCTCTTTCTCCTCTCTGCTCCCACTGGAGCAATGCTCAGTAGCAGTGGAAGTACCCTATGCCTGCGCAGGGTTTGGAGGGTTCATGCTGTCAGCAGAGATGGGGAAGACGCTGCTACGCAGTGCGGTTTGTGTCGAGTATCAGCTGCCTGCTGTAGCAAACAGGAGGACTGGGATATTGGCAAGTGACTCTTCTCTCTGCCCTGGGCCCCTTGTCACTTGACATACCCTGATCTTACGAGGAGTTAAACACTGCCAGTAATAGCTTTTGTGATTGTATTGATATTTGCTGATTCCTGTTTAGGTGGAAGGCTTTTCTGTGAACTTCCACTCATGTGTAAAGATCTCGGGATTACTTTCTGTTGCCTCTGGGTGACTTGGACATCATCCCCCTGCTTTCCCTCTGGTATTCTACAAGAGCAGAATTTTCTTGGCAGCTTTTCAGATCTCCTCAGCTTATTATTGAGTCCCCTTGAATTTCAAAACACTGTTCTGAATCTAAACCCTGTTGCAAAAATGCAGTTTTATCTTCCTTTGGTATTTGTAGACATACGGTTTTAAATTTTTGAGTTTTAATCATATTATAATTTGTGAGTATTTATAAATACTTTTTAAATTGTCCTGTTTCCTTCCTGCTGGCTTTTGTAACAGTTTTGTCTTGAGATTTCGGTTAGTGTGCAACATTAGTGACTCATATATTCCAAAACATTGCAAAGAGGAAAAAATAAAATTTCTACCTGTTGGAGAGTGAAGAGATGTTAGTTAAGCACAGTGAAAATTAGTACCTGTTGACAAAATGCTGATGTTTACTTTGTCAAGATAGATAAAAAGCAGTATAAAATTAAACGAGTAATATATACAGCAAATTTGTGCTTACTAGTAAGTTTTCTCTCTGCGGAGGCAGTAACGACAGCAGCCCAGACAGTTTCTTAAGGCTTTTCCTGCTCTTCTGTGCCCTCTATTTGATCATCTGCCAAGGCTTGTGAATAGTGCCAAATCAAACAGTACAGCATCTCCGCAAGTCTGCTCTTGGAAGCTAAGGAATTCAGCAGTTAGAAGTGCAATGCAACATATAAAAGAAGCAATTATAGTGGACTTCCAGGAGTTTAGGTTTCGTAACTTTAATATTTGTATAATAGATATTCTGAGGCTCCTTTTACTAACTGGACTCCTGCTTTCTGTATGCTTTATTAACAGAATCTTAATCTATGGAAATATAATCTTGCAAAACCATGGGGTTTAAGTGTCAGGGGGGTTTTTTGGGTTTTTTTTTTAGGTTCTGAAGTCCCATATAAACTGTGAAGCTTATTTCTGTGTATAGTGGCATTGGCAACCAAAGTGAAAGAGAACTGAAAGGTGAAAGAGAACCATTGCAGAAGGATCCATAGCAGCTATTTTGAGTATAGATAACCACCTTCCTCTGCAAGTATTTATCTTTTTTCAAAATTATGCAGAAGCCTTATCAAGTTTTTGCCCTTCTTACATAATAACAACGAAGAAAATATTTAATGTGGTATCTCGCAGCTTTTCATGCTTTATACAATGAAATGAACTAATGAGGTAATGACATTGTTTAGAGTGAAAGGAAGAAAACTTGGATTTCTTTCATTGAATTGCAGTGTGGACATATGCCAATTCTGACTGAGGTAAAATCATTTCACTGTGATTGACCATCCAAAACCTATTCACCAATTAATCTTCAGGAGCACAAAGAGCAGTTTTGCCCAAAATGAAGCTGTTTTTACATATGCGTTAGTGAACAGCCATACGGTCTTGGGGTGTAGAAAGCCCGAGTCCCTTGCACTGATTTAACACACTGCTAGCTTCAATTCTAGATGAGGGGCCAGGGAAAATCTCGCTAAACTTGAAACTTGATTACAGTATGGCAAGATTAGGGGAATAAATTGGCAAAATCAATCTTGCACTAACTGATTGTCCTTGTAAAGATTCCCTTTGTAGGTTTGTATGTATTTTCTCGTCGTCTCATAAAGAAGCAAAGGCTTATTACTTATCCACATGACCCGACTTTCCACACTGCCTGTTTGTTACGTTCATACTACTGTGCTTAAGGGGGCAAATAATTTCTTTAATAAGACAAAACCTCCATCTGTTTTCTTTGTTCTTTCAGTCATTTGTACCTTGGTATACTTGGACTATCATGATAAAGGGAAGAATGGTTGGAGATTTCCACTTTTATGTGAAATTTATTGAAGTAGCTTTTGATGGTATGTGAGCTCCCACAAACATAAACCAAACCAAAACATCCTTTTTCTTAATTGTGTGTGGATTTTTCCTGTGTTATGTTACTGTGCAGGCTTAAGTCTTCACTACAGTCAATCAATACAGAACTTGTTTGCATTAACAGGGCTAACTTTACACTTGATGTAGGTGCCGGGCTGTATACAAAGGTCACTTGTGCTGGAAATGCATGAGAGAAGTCAAATCTTTTACCTGCCTTGGTTGAATTTAGGGACAGCTTCAATATGTTCAAAAATTACTTCTTTTCAGTCCAGGGACTTAGTTCTTAATCGTAGCTACTACAGCTCTGTTAATTATAGACTCTGTGAGGCTTGCAGGAGTAATAATAATAACTAAAAAACCACCCTAGATTTAATTCCATTTTTAAATCACTGAAAAAAATTAGTCTATTTGTCCTGTAAATTTTGCTTCACAACATCACAGTCAAATTCCTTTCCCAATTAGTCATTCAGAAACACTTTGTAAATCCTCTCCCTTGGACTAACAGGTGGCTTCATTACTGCATAGGCACAAATTTTCTCAAGTAGCATAGTGCAGGCTCATTGTTAAGAGATGTCACGCTTACGCTCGGGGGAGTTCAGTGTCCTTGTTAGCTGACTTTACCCGCTGGTGAGCTTCCAAGTTGTATTGGCACCTGTTAAAGACAGGGTTACTTTCTGTCTCCTCTTTCTTCTCTTCCCTTGTTCTCCCTGTTCCTAGCGAAAGATGCAGCAGCAGTGATGATTACCTATCAAGCAGATGTACATTCAAGTATGTATAGAGCACTGTGGCAATGTGGGCAATTTGGGTATAATAATGTAATCACTCTGACTTCTTTTTGCTGGGGAATGGCATGTTTTGTCCCTGCGAATGTTGAACTGATGATGCACCCTGTACATCTGAATTACCTTGCAGCCTTTCAGAGGGCACACCTTTGGAGAGAACTGCTTAAAGGTAAAAGGATGGGTGGATTATACAGCACAGTGCCAAAAGACTGGAGCTCAGCCATGGGAGTGGACAGCACTGGTTGGCCTGGAAATCTTGGGTCATGGTGAAACTTGCAGCAGAAAATAACCTGTTTTTTTGGCCTACTAGCAGGCACTGTACTGAGCTTTGGGATGCTAAAAGGGCATGTGCTTGGACACGGCAGAGAGAAGGCTGCATCTAAAACTTCTCTCTGCAGCACACGGCATATGCCTATGCTCAGGTTTCAGCCATGCCTCTGGTGAATGTTGGCTTCAGAGTTTGGAGCTGAGCTGAAGCAGAGAGGAGGGGTGTGTGTGTGTGTGTGTGTGTGTGTGCGCGCGCGCGCGCATGTGTGCGTGTGTGCGTGTGTGCGCGTGCGTGTGCGTGTGTGTGTGTGCGTGTGTGTGCGTGTGCGTGTGTGTGTGTGTGTGTAGGAACTCTGTTTAGCTTTTGAGATATTGTAAGATTGAAGCTAAATTCCCAGGACATACCTCGTCCTCAGGATGAAGCTACTTGGTTTAGGGTGGAATTGGTAACCTTAATACTTCATCTTTTAAGGCTCCTTGGAATGTGGGAGAAATATATTTGTAAGGAATCTTTCTACTTTTTGTATGCAAATGTAGTATATATTTTTACTCTGTACATAACATGAAGGAGATGTTTTTTCACTTAATAATTTGATGTTCTAAAGGCCCAAGTTTCTAGCGTTCTGTTGTGCTAAAAAATAAAATCTACACACATTTATACATATGTACTGTCCACCAGGTGACATTTTTAGTCTCTTTTCCCTAGGGAAGTAGGATATGTTGAAAATAGAAGTCAAATAATTTCACTTTCCTTTGGAAAGCAACCTTTTGTAACATGTAATCCTGTGTTGCCACTTTACCTAAAATAAACTTTCTGAAATAACTCTCACCATTTGGGAAGCTTTCAACACATTGTAGGACAGAGTTCGTTCTTTTTCTCTTCCAATAATGCTTTGCACCATGCTGTGACTTGAACTTTATTTTCACATGTTGTGGGAGCATCTGAATCCCTTGCCAATGCACCTTTCTTTCCAAACCCTTGAAACAAAATTAACAGAAAAAAGGCATGTATGTATAGGTAAGTTACAATGCATGTATAGGGTAGTTACTTTATAATGGTGGTAGCTGGCAAAACAGCATAGGCTGCAAATGAAGCTTTCGGACATCGTTTCCCTGTCAGATACTAATAGCTGGGTTTAGATCAGATTTACAATAAACTGGTGAAAGTTCAGGTGGGGCAGGGCAGATCAATATTTTATGGTATAAAATTGTTTACAAAATTAATTTTTTTTTTAAATTGTAAACTGGGTAGGAACCCTTCTTGGGGGAAAAATAAATAAGGGCTAGGGTTTTGTTTAGCAAAGAGAAATGTTGGGCTGGTTAACTTTAGAAATGGAAGGAACGATGCAGAATGCAGGCATAGCTATTACCTGTGGTGTGGTGAGGGTGTTTAATCCCCAGTCTTTATATTGAAAAAAATTTGTTGGGCTTAATCAGAATTGTGATAAATACTAATGGATTTTTTACTTTGTGTAGTTGTGTTTGTTGTTGTTTTTACTGAAGCAGTTTATGTATAAGTTTGTACGACCCTGAAACCCAGTCAGGCAGTGTTTGTGAATTCAGCAGTTCATGTGAGTAACCCAAAATAAGCCTGCTAAATGAAAATGTTGTTATGCCTTTCACTGATGGATTTATTTTTTTTTTTTTCATTAAATTTAAGTTCTAGTTAACTTACGTTATGTTCAAAGAGGAAATATATTAAAGAGCCTGATCCTACAGTACCAATTTCTTTGAATCAAGAACTCTATGATTGGGTCTTGATATAGTAACAGTTAATGTTATAGATTCTTACATTCACCTTGAGCAATTATATGGTTTAAAGTTTATGCAGCAAATTATTAGGTTTGGCAATGACTCAGTCGTCAAGATTAGTTTTACACCAAATTACTTGCAGATACCAAATGACAGGTTTTATAATGAAAGGTTGCAATTATTTCTAATTTCACTGATGCTGATTCTGCCATTTGTATGTGGCTTTCTAAAATAATATCCTGGCATGTCTGCCATACCAGTCTTTTATTCTGTTCACAAAGTTGAATAAATTGGGTTGTTTCAAGTATGCAGGAGGAATTTTCAGATAAATTATTATTGAATGACCGGGGTGGGGGTTCTGTTTTGTTTTGGGTTGTTTTTTCTTCAGCACATTTGGTTCTTTCTATCCAATTGTCATTGCTTGTTTATGATGTTTGTTATTCCATATGCCTCCTTCTGAATGATTACAGTGAACTGCAAAAATGGGTAATTAACCATGGTGCAGCATCACACTGATGTGACTCTTCTGCTCCTCGTTCTGCAGGTAGCGCGCTCAGCCCTGGCTCAGGGACCTCTGCTTTCTGTGCTCTTCAGTAGGCATAAACGCTTTCAGTCGTCCCAAGCTTCTGAAATTATTCAGTCCAGAGAGGCTTATCACATTGCCAAGCTCGTATAATCTCCTTATCACGGTCAGTCTCACACGAGTAACGCCATGACTTATCCTTACACTGTCCTGGCCAATATTAATGTATTCTTTCCAAATAAAACAGCTTCTAATTGCCTAAGCCATGTCTGAGCTATCGTCCACATGGGTACTACTGCTATTACAAGTATTTAATAGCTTTGTAATACCATGAGTATGAAAAACAAAATGTAAAAGAAACTTTGCTTTATTTTATGTCATGTTTCAACAACTTGCTGCAACAGCACTGTCCACAACAGTAGTAATTGGGATTAGTTTTCTGATTAGTGTTTCTTTGTTTGTGGTGCATGTTTAACTGCTTTTTAGCAAGAGGAACACTCTACTGCCAGAGAAAGAACCTAAAACCACACGAACTGTGTGGAATTCTTTTCCTTGTTTAATCTTACCTAAAATTTTGGTCACAGCTCTTTTAGCAGTTCACACCTCTTCAGATCAGTACTTGCAGGTGGAGGGGAGTGCTATTCTGGATTGTATGAATATGTGACAACCTAAATCTTCAGCCTGATCTGGATTTAAATACTCATCTCAAATTCTTTCAAATTTCGGTTATTTGCAGGAAGTAGCATAACTGATGACATTTGCTATACTGTAGAGTTAAAGCAATATTTCATTTGGAGAACAGACTCTGGGAGCTTTTATGCACCTTTTGAAGAGAATTTCCTCTTTTCCCTGGTTTTGTGAGGATGGCCTCCCTGCCGTCTCCTGCGGTGGAATGCTTGCATTGCATTTGTTTGCCCAGTTCAGGTAATCTTCTAAATGAAAATCAGAAGTGCAGATCGTCATCAAAAAGCTCTTCTCAGTGCTTCTCTCTTGTTCTACAAGATGTTAAATGACAGAAAATTACTATGAACAGACAACTCAAACTTCTTCCTACTTTCCTTTAAATGAAAACTCCTTTAAAAAAACTATGCCACTTGTTATCATTGTATAAATTGCAATAACTGTCTTGGGGTCAAGCTTCTTTAACTTTTAAACAATTCTCAGGTGAAGAGTAATAGTCAATAAGCCAACATTAGTGGATATTCAATAAAAAAAGTTCACTCTGCACCATCAATTTGGGTTTCTCTGAGCTCAATTTTTATATTTGCAAATTTGGCAACTAGAGAGGGAGCATGTTGTACCTCAAATTAATATTTTAATATCATTTGATTGAAATAACTTGATAAAGTGTTTGGGGTTTTTTTTAAAGCAGTGGTTTTTAGTCTATTTTATTTGTACACTAAATATTCTCCCAGCAATTCACAGTTTTTCTGTTGAGGGGGAAAAGTTTTATATCCTTAAGTAAAAGGGTTGTAGAGTATAAAACCCAAAGATGTATGTGTCATGTTATTTTGCTTGAATACAGTTTGTTCTCAGAGGTTTGGGATTCTCAAAGGGGATTTACATAGAGGGAAGTCTGAGACAACCAATTCCTTCACATCTGTGAGCTTCTCTTACAAGCAAGACAGACATCTCTGCCTTAACAGTTAGACTTTGGTATTTGCAGTATGATGCTGCTACATTGGAATAACATTGTCAGAAAATCTGTCAGTACCCTAAAAATGACAGTGGTAGGCACTGGCGATCAGACTAAAGCAAGACTTCATGAGATACAACACACCCAGCAATGTGTGCCAAGCATGGCAGTGTAAGCGATCTTCTGGCTGTTAAGCACAACACAATGAATTTTAGGAATTCATTCCGGAACTCGACTCTACCTGATGGAAAAATAATCCCACATGCTGCCTGAGAAGGGAGAGGGCAGCAAAGCATTTTAACAGAATATTTTGGGAATGCAGCAACCCTATTTCTTCAGCATATTCTATTAGCTACAGAGTTGCAGCGGTGGTCTCTGTGGCATCATGGTGCTACACAGCTAATATAAGACATGACATGAAATGCAAAATAGGTAGGAAGACTTGCAATTGCTCACAGATGGGATGTGCCTCCGTGTGTAATCACACCGAGTCAATACTACAGGGTTTGGCTAGCATTTTAGACCCTTCGGTGTTCTGAGGCTTTTTCCTAATTGCATTTACATGTGCCATGTTCTTCTGTGACCTGCCAGGCAGCCTCTATTGATGGCCAGGCTTGAGTCTTATTTTTCATTGCCGTGCAAAGGGAGTGATTTTACATTCAGGGCATTGCCTTATGAATAGGGCTTAGAGCTGACTGGAACTTTAAGTCCGTAGCTATATTCTTTCTATATTACTTAATTTCATTTTGGGGCAACTAAATTCTTCATCATTTCTCTCTGCAGTTTCACAGAGAGTTGTTTATAAAACAATTCCTCTTCTAAACTGCAGTAAGTATGAGCAATGGGTGAAATGATAGCGATATGCTCTTGACAGTGTGTACAGTAATCAACAGAAACAGAAGACTATTAAAAACCCAGATGTTGGTATTTAAAATCAACTGTTGAAATGCTGCAGAATTTTTAATTACTCTTAATTCTCTTATTTTAATTACCTTCATATTTGTGAGATAGCCCTTTTATTATAGTTTTGGGTCAGGCAGGAATACATAGGTGTTGGAACAAAGCAGGACACTGGCTAATGTCACTTCCCATCCTTTTCTTGTGTGTGGGTGTTGTATACAAGGATGAACATCTGTCACATGGCAGAACTGTAAATACTGCAGAATCTTCTCTCTTAAAATATGGTTTCAAATATATTATTTTATTTGTGAAGTTCAAAAAGACTGTGTCTTTTTAATAAGTCTTCCTTTTAACACCTTTGCTCTTCTGCTGTTCTCCAGAAACACTACTCCCAAAGCAGCAAACTTTTTTTTTAAATCCAGAGATATAACAGCTTCTTGAAAGGCATGCAGCCTGCAATTAACTTTTTTTTTTTTTTTTGTGGGGAAGAATCAAACTTTATAACCTGCTCTTGACAGCCTGAGTCATTCGATGGTGTCCTTCAAGGTAAAAGGTTTATGAAACATCACAGAAAAATGAGACTTCTTCAGAAACCCCAGACCTCAACCTTTGTGATAACTATACTTCTTTCAATTCCCAAGAAGATACATTGTGCTTCAAAATGAAATATTTCTATCATGTAATAATAAACTAGTGTTGAATAGGAAGCAGATATAAAATTACTCATCAGTTCTGTTCTTTTTTTAAAGTCTGCACTGGGAAAGATGATTAATATAAGGCCCATAACAGAAATTATTTAATTTATTTTTATGTACCCTATTCTTTGGTCTAGTCTCTTCTTCCCAAACCAACTTTATGAGATGCTGCTTGGAACTTCTGTTTAAGGTAATACCGATAATGCCAAGAGAAATATGCAAAGGTAGATTTAATTGTATAATTACTAGGATTCACCAGATTCCATCTAAACTAATAATAATGAGTTTGAACTCAACCATCAACCTTGCAGTAGGTTGAATGCTTAACTGTACCACTGGTAGGACCAAAATCTTGATCCCATTGCCATGAGTGGGCATTGGCTGCATTGCATTTAATGCTGAGACACTTGTGCTCACCTGTATCAGCAATACTGTCTGCTTGCTTTTCAAGCATGTGCGTGACAATTATAGAAGTTCTTTTATCAAAAGAGAAGTGATATAAAGAAAATCTCTATGACAACTATGGCAGCTTACCTTCATGTGTTAATATAGGTATAAAGAACTATTGATAATTGTGTAAAATAGTTTTACCCTTTAAATGGAAACTAAGGGGATTAAAAGTATACTAATCTATCATTAAAAGAAAGTGAAACTTCAGAAGAATTCATGACAATTCCCCTAGCTTGCTTTAGCCTTGTAGTACTTGTTCAGAACACTAATCAATAAAGGCGTAAAAGTGGAGATAACAATAGTCAGGTATGCAAGGAAGTACTTGGGCAAACTGTCTGGTGTGATGAGAAAATTGGCAGAT
This sequence comes from Laterallus jamaicensis coturniculus, assembly GCA_022605575.1. Lineage (NCBI taxonomy): Eukaryota > Metazoa > Chordata > Aves > Gruiformes > Rallidae > Laterallus > Laterallus jamaicensis. The sequence continues at coordinate 19,928,930 of JAKCOX010000013.1, forward strand.
GCCATGAAGAACATCTGAAATGTTTATGGGCTAAGCAATGCCAAGGACCTCAACACTAAGATGAACAGACGTACTTAGCATGGAACAGACACCAGACTCTAAAAGCAAGGTTGGTAAGTGGTGGTGTCTGAAACATGACTGTCAAAGGGCATGCTTCATTTAGAAAAGCAACTAAAGCAAATAGGTGATTTTCTGTGTGGATGAATCTGTAAAGTAATACAAAAGATAGAATGACTAAAACAAGGGGTTTGGAAGTAAGGGTTGAACAATGACCTAATGGGGAAGTATCAGCAGTGAGCTGTATGCAACCAGTCTGAATTGTGGCTGTGGGTAAAGAACCTTGTTACATGGTTTCCCAGAGCACTGTGAGAATTGTGCTGTGGTGGAAAGGTTTAACATTCCACATAGAAATAGCTGAAAAAACTGAGAAATTGGTGGTAGAACACAATTTTAATTCACTGTGAGAACAATAAGTTCCTTCATCAAGTTGTTACAGAAGAAAGAAATAGTGGTACTATGCTATAGTAAGCTGTGAGTACATCATCAGAAGCTGCTTACAGGGAAAAGCCTTGGCTTGGTTGATCCCTTGATCAATTTTAAATTAAATAAAAACGTATATTACATTGTTTTGAAATAAATGACTTAAAGACATCAAAGAGCTATTCAGTGGAGTCATGTGGGCTGTTGAACTCAGGACTTGGAATTGCTGCCTACTTTTAGTTTAAAATGTGCTTGAAATTTGTGTCTTAAGCAAGAGGAAATAAACTTGTAAGGAAGGTTTTGGGGTCCAACTTTGTGATGTTGAGCTGGGTAACCATTTAGAAGATTACAAAGAGTAAAAATTAGGAAAGAATTAGGAAAAAAGTTGATGAACAGGGGAAGAGATCTGTTGTGGGTAGCAAAACTGTCTAGATTGACATGGTAAGTGCGAAAGTCAAGATGTCTTAGACTTGGAAAGAAATTGTGTGTAAATCAATGATAAATATTTCCTTATCTAAAAATAAAGAAGGTGGTGAGAAAAAGTGGGACTTGCATTTCATGGAAGTGAAGTGGATAATCTAGTTTTAGACAAACAAGTTGATGGGGTTGTCAAGGAAGCAACACAGTTATTAAAGAGAATAGAAAGTATGAAAATATAATCTTAGTAAAGACAAAAGAAAATGAGAACTTGGAAAGCATAATGTACAAGTTTGGCAGAGAGAAAAAAAAAACCTGAATAATTTTGAAAAACATGGTATATAAAAATATGGTACCTGTAGCTTCTTTTTATTTTTAAAAGATCAGTAGAATTGTACATGGTGCCAAAAAAACAGGAGAATAGAAGTTTTAAGAAGTTTATATATGGTGGTGAGGATGGCCCTGGGTAATTGTCTGTTGTTCTAGCTTTAATAGTACTCGGAACTTTACAGAAGGTAAAAGAAGGTATTAAGAATAAGAAAATTAAAAAGTTTCTGGAGATTGATTTAAAATGGGTTAACACACACTGAATTTACCAAAGAGAAATCATAACCCATCTCCCTTTGCTAAACTAACTTATTCATTAATTTTTTATTTTTTTTTTTAATAAGCAATTCTGTATGGGTCATGTGGTAAGAACCATGAAGCATGAGTTAGAGGGATAGAAGAGAAAACCATAAGGCAACTGAGGAATTCTACAAAAATCTATTCTAAAAGTAGAAAATTTTACTTGGAGGTAGATTGAATGGAGGTTTTTTTAAAGGCCACCTTTGAATAACTGTTACATAATAACACTGGAATAAGAAGCAGGTACAGCACAATTAAATCATTGCAAAGCCCCAAATGATGGACGTCATTGTTATTAAGAAATGAACTTCATAAAAGAGGAATTTAGTGACCGAGGATAATGGAAATAGAAGACATTTAATACTACAAAGGATGATGCTATGCTTTTAAAAACTAGTCATAAGGAGTTCTTTTGCAAGATCTGAGCTAATCAATTGGAAATGACAACAAAAAGAAGAACTTGAATATAGTAGCAGATTACAGGATAAGGGTGAGCTACCACTGTGATATGGGTTGTTAAAAGAAGCAGTAGTGTGATGCTCTGGGACAAGTATTCCCAAAAGGGACAGCAAACTACTAAGGTTATATATGCGTCTGTACTACATGCCATTTAAATTATTGCATGCTGTTCTTGCCACTGTTTCAGTAACATATTTCCAACTGAAAGAGGTGTAGGAAAAGGCTGCCAGTATTATCAATGGGATGGAGAACCTCTCTGCTGAGAGAAGACTCAAATAGCTTGGTTTGTTTTGCCTAGCAAAGTGAAGCTGTAAAAGAGCTTGCTTACTCTTTACAAATACGTTAAAGAAGTGAACACCAGACAAAACAGCTGCTTAAGAGAAAACATTGGCACAAATTGTGTATCACCTGGTGTTAGAGGCATGCATTTGGGCTGGAAATGAGGAGATCTCTAAGGATTGGAAAAGGGACATGCCAGAAATGCTGTCTGAGAGTAGAAATGGTAGAGAGATGCCAAGGTACTGTTAAGATGAAGTATGATTAATTTATAAACCAGATTGTATGATGATGTGGCTTGTGATAGCAGGCAATTAATTTTGATTTAGGAGGTTCCTTCCTGCCCTGTGTTTGGGTTTCATTAAATGGTCTTCCCATTGCCCAGAGTGCATGATGAACGTGATAGCATGGCACTGAGGGAACACCAACAATGCCGTTTTCAGCTGTATTGTAAAATACCAGTTGAGATTGTTTAAGATCCTATGACTGTTTTCTTGTGTCCTTCCTTACTGCTTATGACCTTGCTAGTTTGCTGGGTTTATACCCACCGTCTGCCTTTGGCAGTTTTGCTATGTTAATATAGGTCAGGACATTTGGACAATTCTCACCTTCCTTATAGAGCACTGCAAGGCAAGGAAGCCACCAGACCGCCTCAGCTGAGAAGGATGGAATTCCCTGACACTGTTGCAGGTTATGGGGTTGCATCCTACAACCCTCCTACTGCTGCTGGCACTGCATGACTGGATGTGGGAGTCAGAGGGCAATGGCTATAGTGCTCTTGAGCTTCACCAGTCAAGGCAAGGTGGGGCTTCCCTTTTGGGAACCAGAGACGGGCAGTTTTATGGCTCCTTCTGAGCTGTGCGTAGACACAAGGCTGGTCCCAGAGTCAAAAAGCTGTTGTGTTGCCAATTCCTTTTCACAGTTTTCTTCTGGTAAGCCTTCAATTTTTCTGTAATTGCTGGCTGATAGGAACCTGCTAAGCATTAATTCACTTTGATGTTGTGCGTTAGTAAGCAGTGGCTGCATCTCTGTTCTGAACTCTATATATGCTTTAATGAATTAAATTGCATTTATACATAAACTGAAAAAAGTATGAGTGAATATATCTTACATAAATGACAACAACTTTTTTTGTTGTTGCATTTAGTAAATTAAAAATGTATATGCTGATGGTAGGGTATTAGCACAGATGCTTCAGCCTCAAGAAAAAAACCTGACACGCAGAAATGAGGTATGAGGAATAATCTGAGGGGGTTTTGTTTGCTTTGGGGTTTTTTAGAGGTAGAATGTAAATTTTGAGAATTGGCTCTGGAGTGGGATTTGTGAGGTAGGGTAAAAGTTAGATATTGCCTGCAAAACCCCATGCAGCTGGATTGTTTACCAATGTATCTTTGTAAGAAATCTTTAAAATAAGGAACCTATCTACCAGAAAGTCTTTTTATGTTTCTTTCTACGAAATTGTCATGAAGCTTTGACTCTAGATAAGGGAATTATAATGAAATAAAGGAAACATTGTTTAGTTGTCAAAACGAATTTGAAGTGTGACATGTGTGGGAAGAAAGAAACCACGGAAAATTGGATATTGGCTCCTTGAAATTTACGTATGTAATGTGATGACTGGATTGTCTGAAAGAATCTAGCCCTTCATGATTGGTAGAATCAACAATTTTATTGACCTTTCTGGTTTTATGTTTTAAAGAGTATTAATATTAATGACACATAAATAAATACTGCAAAAAAGCTCAAGAAGTATTTATTTGTAATCAAGTCAATATTCACTGTTTCTGCTTTTTTCAAGTTTTATTATCATGCTTGTTCAAATCTCCCAGTAAGGGAAATAGTAGATCTGAACAGACTGTTGTAGAGTGTCCATGAAACAAACACTTTTTGCATGATAAAGATATTTGGTTTACTTAGATGATTAAGATTTGTTTTTATACAAATAAGAACTAGTCATGTGAATCAAAAATCAAACATATTGGTGTAGGAACCACTAATGCTATTTCTCCTAATTACTGCTCAATAACCTTCACAAGGCTAAAGCATGTAAGCTTCCAGTGTAAAGGAACATACAGAAATACATTCTTTCGCACACCCATACATCTTTATACATGAGGAGAGTCAAATGATGAAGGAGCATGTTTTAAAATACAGATACTAATTTAAGGCATTGGGTTGATCTTCTAATAGCCAGACCTTTGTATAATCAGGATCCTATCAACGTCACAAGAGATGTATGGAATCCTGAAGTCAGCTTTGACAGCTATAGCACAGGGAGCTACCTCAATCTTTTCGTTTTTATGTGCTGTTATAGAGAATACTAGAGCATGCGATAATGGTAGTGCAAATGAGATTCTGCAAGGCAACTTGTTCTGTCACTAATACTGTTCAGTTCTGTATCAGCCATCAGTAAAATTTTAAGTTTCTTTTGAATTTTCTAAGGCCCTTATAAAACTTGCCAGGAATACACATACCGTATGCTTATGGTGACAAGGCTAAGAATCTAAGATGATGTCGACAAGGGTCAATGTTATTGCATAACTGGTTTTGTGATATTGTTCTTGGTTTGTGCTTGGTTTTGTGCTATTTTATGCTCAAAAATTGCTCTTGAAAATTAGGAATAGCAGTACTTTCCTTCACAGCAATAGTCAGAAGTAAAATTTTCCTTTTCCTAAAAGAGTTTGCAGGAAACATTTCACTAATACCAACTGATCAATATATGAGGGATGGGAGGCCTGACTAGTTGGTGATGGGCAATGTGTCCCTGGTTAGAAACTGCGGGAAGCTGGTAGCAACTGAAGTAGTTATTCTCTTGATAGCTCTTTGATAGCTGCGAAAGCCAAGTTCATGCTTCATTCAACTCTTAGTTGACAAATGCCTTATATTTCAGAACCCACTGTGGTGGTTGTCACCATCTGCAATGCCTTTTTTCACACTGAAATTCAAGGATGAATGAATTACAGAGACTTAGATGTTCCTTTGCTACTAAAGTTGTAGTGGCCTTCCTCTCTACAGCTGAATTTATAGAGACTTGTGGAATTTGAGCCTTATCTCTATTAGGCTTGTGGTAGTCTCTCCCTTTATGCTTCCCTCCGCAATCTTCTTCCTTATGTTTTCTCAATGTGGGCTAACTGGTCAAAAGGAGACACTTCACGGGACTCCACGTGGTTGCAGCTGGACCCCAACTGTGCTCTGGGTCAGGCTGACAGAAAGCTCTGCCTCCAGGCAGGGCCCAAGAGAGAAAGGTCCTTCCCTCTGCTGTGCTTGCGCATGAGGGGAAATAATCTGCTGCCTCCTTAGTAATTACAGGACCCACAACGTGCTCACTTTCTTCCTATGCTATGAGGTGACTGAAATGTTGAAGAAAAGCTCGAGTTCATTTCTGTCAGCCAGCCCTGTGCCTTATCTGAATGAGGAAATGTGAAACAAACTGCGGCTGTAATCCCCTCTCTCCAGGTGTGCATTCATAAGAAATGAAATGACGCTGTGCAAGTGCACGGCCTCTGCAGGGTTGGGGGAGATGCGGGGAACCAGCCAGACAAAAAAACCACTGCTCTCATAGAAAGAACAGAGAACTTAGGCTAACACTGTGTGCAGTGTTTCAGCAGCGGCAATATTTATATTTAAACAGCAGTACAAAGCCACTTCAGCAACTCAAAACTCACTGAAAGGAAGGGCTCAGTAAAAATTACAGTTGTATTGAATGCGTGCTATTTGGAGACAATGAAAACTAATTCGGAACAGACTGTGTTACCAGTGAACGAAGCCTGTTCAGGAAGACCTCCACACGCAGTTAGTCTGTGAGTGTGTTTCCCAACATGGTCTTTCACACACCCCACCTCTTTCTTTCCTTCCACTCCCCATGCCTGGCTGCAAGCAGTGGCTGAAACCCAGGCTGAGCAGGCAGGGCCCCTGCTTCTGCTCCCTGCAAAAGCTAGAGGAGTGCCACTTAGTTGGTGTCAATCCTGATTTACTGTGGCACAACTGAGTTTGTAATCTGGCTCTGAAATAACAAATTGATGCACACTCGAGAGGAAAAAGGGTCTTATATAGAATCACGAAAATGCTTTTGTTAAAGGAGGGTGGCAAGGTTTTTATTTTTTATTTTGTTTTGTTGTGGGTTTTTCAATCTCTGGTAAAAATTTCAGTTTTTTCTCAGATCTGTCTGTCTCATAATAAAAAAGACTAAGTAAATAATATTTTGGGCTTTGTGGAACTAAATGTAAACAGTGTGTAAACACTGAGTGAAATGCCTGTGTTTTTCAACATGTCAGGGCACTTCTGATACACTTGTCTTGGCATCATTATACTGTGGTAGGAGGAAGTCATTTATTTATTCCCTTTTGGCATCCATAGGATTTAGAGATGAGACTTTGCCCTTCTGGATACGTAATCCAATTTTGATGCTTTCGTTTTTTCCAGTAAAACATGAATAATTTGATATGTTCCTATTGTCTAAAGCGGTTTTGTCTTGATGAAAGACATTTTAAGTGGGCAGTGTTTCAGAACAAAATTTCTCTTATGTATCTTGTCATTATGTGTATAATACGTAAGTAAATCTTATCTATTAAATTAATGAGAATGTGGGGAGAAGGAAATATTTTTGATCAGCGGTAACCAAACTCTGAGAACAGGGAGGAAAAAAGATGTGCAAAAAGCTTCAAAATACAGCGCCGCATTGTTTGCAAAAAGCCTGCTGTTTCCTTTATGTCTAACTGATCCGTGCCAGAAGCCCTCTTGAATTTCTACAAGAATAGAGCTTCAGATCATCTGCATTCAGTGCCAGAGTCATGGCCCTGGAACCGATAATTGCCTCTGACAGGATTTAATTACCTTCTCCAGGACCTTTTCTCTGTTTGATTGGAGACCACCCCCTGCCTCCGATCAAATCAGACAGTAATAACACGCCGCGGCGCCGGAGCCAATCCCGAGCCCGGCCGGCGCGGTGACCTTGCCGAGCCGGAGCCGATTGGCGGTGTCGGCCTTGTCGGCAGTGGCAGGCAGCCGTCACCGGCCGGCCACCGGGAGATAAGAGAGCAGCATTAATGCTAATGGAGTCTGTCAGCACGCCGGGCCCCGGGTTGCGGTTGGAGCACAGCGACGTGGGCAGGCAGAAGGGCTGTGGAGCCGCTGCTGGCCCCGCACGCCCAGACCCGCAGCCCTCTCTGTGGGCTGCTGGCTGTTTGGCCGTGACCCTGGCAAGATGTGGCCGGGTCCAGGAGAGTCGAGTCTTCTACCCACGCTCCCCTCTGGGAACAAGTGGGGTGTGTTTCCCAGGGTGAGACCCACGGGTGTTTTGTTACGTAGATGCAGAGCACTGCTACTTGGTATGCATCACACAGCCCCTGTTTTTAATATTAACTTGACACGTGCAGTCACTATATTATTTATGGTCACTTGAACGTAGAGCCAGTATGTACCCTTGGCTTTCAGAAAGAAAACTGTGTTCCTTTAGCAGTCGGCTTTTGAGGACCTGATGCTTTTAGCTGAAACAGCAGCAGAATTTAGAGCATGGCAGTTTTTAGCAAATATTTTCTCATTCTCAGAAATTAAGCAAAATCTTTTGCCTGCACCTCATTTAGCAGCTGGATGTCTCAACAGCATTACTGCTTTCAGAGTTTAATTGGCCGGACCTCAACCATAAGGTGCGCATAGCAGCCAGAAGTCTACAGATACTCTTTTGTTTTTGTTCAAAGTTATATTGGTCTTGGTGCAGGTAAAGGACTTGTCCCTGCTCCAGCAAAGCCAGTGGCCGAGCTCCAGGTGGAGCAGGGGTAGGTCCGGTCTTATTTCATGTCGTATTTGTTGCTTCATCTGTTTTCACCTCGAAGGGAGATGTAAATGTCATGTAGTGAAATGGAGGGGAGGGGGTGATTTGGTGTCATGGTAACTTCTCCAACTCTCTGTACAGCTGTACATAAAATCCGGTGCTGCTAGAGGCAATGAATCTTGTAGCACCTCAGACAGCAGCCGGGGGAGATGATGCGATTCTTTTCGTTGTGGCTTCACTGGGAAGAGCAGCAGTTACCCTGGTGAACACTTCGCATAGCAGTATTGCCCCTTCCAATTTGAAAGGCCTACCAGTGCAAACAGGAGAACGGATCACAAGGAGTGCCCTGGAAGCAGCATTACTCAAAGAAGCAAAAGCCCTGAAGGACGTGGGGAGCACTTTCAGTTCTGTATTAGCTAATCCAGCCCTTTGTGAAAAGACCATCTTCATTTTGCCAGTAACCCGTTTTTTCCCTTTTCCTAAGTTCACATGTAACTGAGCACCCAAGATGTTTTCATATGCACTGAAGAGGAATTACAGGGACATAGGGCTCTTTTGATGCAAGGCTGAGAAACTAACATATCACTGCATGGTTTGGTGGAAATAAACAGTATTTCCTCAAGGCAGCAGATGACTACGTATGTGTGACTCCCATCCGACCAAAAGCCAGTTTAGTAGGGAGTCATTTCACCCTTCTGCGGGTGGTCTGGCAACACAGCAGTCTTCTGAGATGAAGCGATGGTTGAAAGAAAAAGGTGGAGGTGTGATTTTTTTTTTTTTTTTTTTCTTCTTTGAGACCTTTGCTAGCACACAGCACAGCATGCAGGCGGCTTGCATGGACCAAGGCGCTGCACAAGTGCTCTTAACTGCAGAGGAAAAACAAGTAGTTGCTTTTTTTTCATTAGCCCAGTCAGATTCCACTGTGAACACGTAATAGTTTTCACTGAGGCACTGTGTTATTTTAAGGTAAATCTGCTGACTTCAGAATGCATAATCAGTTTCATGATCATAATAAATTACATCACAGCCATCTCTGATGGGGAAAGGGAAGGAAAGACACAAAGCAAGAGCGCTAGGACAGCTTGCTGGTTAGGATGCTAGCCTAGAACCCATTTCTCTGTCTCTTTTCTAAGCAAATAACTTAGAAAGCATCTAGGTCAATTAAAAGCTCCTTTTGATAGCATTGTAGATGCTCAGAATTTCGGTGTCTCTGAAAGATATTTTTGAAAATGTTGCTGCAGTTCAGTTCCATAGCTGTAAATTGGGAACTGCAGTGCTTCTTGCAAAGGTGATGCACAAATAAATATATATTTGAACAAAAATTGGAATAAAATAGAAGCTCTATGGAGGACCTAGAATAGGCAGACAGGCCACATCGGCTGAGGTACTGAGAGCATTTATTCACTAGCAGTGATAGCCTAACCTGCTCAGGCATCTATCCCTGCTCCTGGCGGGTTCTCCCCAGCTCTTGCGTTTGTTGCCACAACTGTTTGCACAGCAGCACAGTGAACTTGATCAAGGAATAGATCCAGCTGGTAAAAGATAAAATATATGCTGACTGCACAACAACACAAATGTCTGTGCCAGCCAAAATGGGGGTTGGAACGTGGGGCGGAACGAAGGCTGGGAGGAAGGAGGATGGGAGCTACTTAAGCAACCTGTCGCGAATGCAAATTCAGTCTATTCTTATTTTCCAAGTACTTCAAATGTTAATCTAGAACAGTAAAGGTTTTGTTCTAATGTACAAAAAGGATTGACCACGGTCTGATGAGAAAACTTGGAGGTTTTTGTTGCAGATTTCTATACAATCAAAACTGTTGGTCTTGTGAAGATAAGAGAAAATACAAGTAAAATGAAACAAAATTTGTTAAATGATGGCAGTAGCCCATGAAAGAGATGGTTTAGGAGTCATACTATTAAGCGTTACATTTTGATTTTTCTGAAGAATTTCATAGATAACATACAAATGGAACACTACCTTTAAAAAAGATAGCTGTAATTCTTCATAACTTGTCTTAGAAGTTTGTATTGTATGACTGCTACAGTATTACTTTTTTAATTACTGCTGCCTAATTGTGAGAAAAATCACTTTTGCATTACCCTTTTGTTTTTGAGATACAGATACTCATACTTCTGTTCATCTTTCCAGGCTTCAGTGGCAGTATACTAAAGATGAATTTCATCTATTCCATGTGACACAGGTTGTTTAACAGGAAAATGTTTTTATTAGAAGAGCTAGTTTAAGGGTCCATCTGGAACCAATTGAATTCTCTAATGGCCTAACCTTCTATTTCTAGAGGGAGAGAGGAGAAAAAAACAGGGAGGAAATTCAGGCTAACAGTGTAGTTCTGCGATGTGAATTTAAGAACTTGCCCCTCCGCTCCCTCCAGTCTCTTGTTCCTGCATTCTTGCTGTAATTTGCCACGTCCTCAGCTTTGTGCATACAGCTACTTCTGTGACTTGCTGTAAATTATACTGTTCAAATAACCGCTGTTAAAAGTCATCATTAAAAAGAATGGGGGGAGCACTTAGACAAATGAGGGAAGAGTAAATTGTGCCATGGGAAAGGAAATGAGCAGGGGTCTATGAGGGAAGAGCAGGAGCTCCTCAAGCCATGACCACTTGAGCTAGTCATCGCTAAAGCCCATATGCCATGTAATTACAGATTCGGTTGTAGTCTGTCATGTTCAGCTGCCCTCTTTACATTACCAAAGAGTTGCTGTGTACCTCCCAGGACTGCATGCAAAGGCTTTATCAATATATGAAGTACTATAAAAATGGAAGGCTACATATTGCAACCTGGTTCAAAGTCCAGTGATGAGATCAGATGTTTTTCTGTTATTCCCAGTGGCTTTGGAGAGAACCTGTGTGTAGCATTTTCACATCAGATGGGAGGAATTCTGCCCATCATGTGCAACAAATCAAGCTGAGCTAAGAAAAAAAAATAGAAGAAAAAATACTTGCAGCAACATCTCTTTAAAGGGCTTTTTCATATAAAAAAAGGCATTGAGGCAACATTTGTGCTGATACTGTGTTCCTTATAAACCCAGAACTTGGCGAGCCCCCCGTTTTGTAAACCTATTCTCAGTTCAGACACAATGTTAACCCATTTCTTTCTCAAATGCAGACAGCCTGTAAGACAGCAAATGATTGCCACTTGTTCAGGACAAAAAGGTCTACAGTGCATACATTAATATACATCATGGGGTTCTGACTTTATTATTATTTTTTTAATTATTTCATTGCTTGTTAGTTTCAGAGCAGAGTGCAAGAGTCATTGGCATCTCCCTGTAATTCTCTCTGCTGTTTCAGCAGCTTGAAATAAGATCTCTGCCCCAATCTAATAAGTAAGGCAGAAAAAAATTCTCCAGAAAAAGTAAATATTTACCCACTTTGAAGTTTTCCACCGAAAACATTTTATTTCTAAGTCATGTTGTATTATTAACTCTCATCAGGGTCATGTGACAGCAAAATGTAGGAAAATAATATTATGTTAATATAGAACTAGAAACAAACATCTGTGAAGTGTGAAGCTGTGAATTTTGTGTAGCTTGTGTTCTGTAGCACCAATTAATTAATGTAAAAAGTGTTGATTGTAAAATATTTGTGATTCTATTTGTGCATGTGTTTGGGGAGGAGATAACTGCGCAGTTCCCTCCTAACCCCATCTGCTTAAGTGCACAGTGCAGTTATTTGAAAAACCTTATAAAAAAGATAAAATCCTGAGTGCAAAGAGCCTAAAAATGTGCCTATATTGAGAAACTGTAGCCAATTGATTATTCAGCTGGCAAAATGGAAATTTCAAGTTGCATAGACAGCTAATTGTGGCCTGCCTATGGAATGACAGGTCTATAATTTTTAGTTTTGTGCACATTCAAAGCCAGTCACCTTGACACTTAACAGTCCATTATCTGCCGGCCACCGACCATATGATGATATTCAAAGAGTGACAGGTCTTTTCCATTATGGAATGATAAAATGCACTATGCTTTATTTGGATAAAGCTGTCTTCACAGACAGAACAAACCAGGTACTTATCTGATCCTTGGATGCAACAATGACATTGGGACACCTTTTACTCCACAGGGCTAACCTCTTTCTTTTTTTTTTTCTTTGATGATGTTGTTCTTTTGGGATAAAGATGAGAGAAATGAGTGAAATTGGTATCCCCAGTGTTATTTGCTAGAAGAACAGGCAAGCTGGCATTCATATCTAGGATTTCTTTAGGTATTAAATATGATAGATTGCAGGAAGCATTGGAAGCCAGGTCATGCAACTACATGATTCATAATCTAGGGAGAAATGTTTATTTTTTTTTACAAAAAAGACTGTTGTTTTCAGCATGAATACAGAGCAAGGTCAGGAAACATGTCCCAAGATGCTTGCTGTCAAATAATAAAAACCAAACCATTACAAATCAGGCTGAGACCTAATGTTTAATTTGGACTTAATCGAGGGGCTGGACCCAGCCAGGGACTCTGCTGCACTTTCCCCACATGTGGCAAATGTGGTTGTGGCTCAGTTCCTGGGCTGCAGGTGACCATCCTGGGTGACTGGTGACCATCTCTCTTTGTAGGACAAATACAGCTTAAGGAGCAGACGGTGCCTGGAGCTGGTTCTTTAGGTTAGGGCATCTCTTCAGGGGGCTGTGTAGTCCGGGGAGGGCAGGGAAGTGGTGCTTCTGCAACAGAAGCTCAAGCCATAGCGGACAGAGGGATTCTCTTCCTTGTCCCTTGCTGTGCAGGGAAAGCTGTACCTTGGAGCTTTACGAATCATCTGAATGTAAGAGCTTGCAGCCTTCAGGAGCCTAATGGGAGATGGACCCACACCAAAGTCATAAACTCTGTCTTGGCCTCAGCAGTTGTTTGTGTGCCAAATTATTCCCAGTGCATTTTATTTATTTCTAAATGGGAATTTTTAGTTGGGAATTTCTGAAGTTTTAACAAGAGTCAGCATTGTGTTTCTTTGCCAGCAGGGCCTGTTTCAGCTCCCAGTGACATTAGCGTGGGGACACTCGCTGGTTCATTGTGTGCTGGAGCAAGTGCAGCATGAGTAACCACGGAGAACTTTGCAAGCCTTAAGTTCTATCAACAGTTCGTTTTGAAACAGTCCTAAAATTATAAAGATCCCATGAATTACAAATTTACAAAGCCATTTTCTTGCGCATTTAGAGTTAGCAATAGTAGCCTTTGCCACTAGAAAAGATGATTTGTGGATTTTCCAAATAACACAGAGCTGCCATTTCAGTCCTGAATACTGTTCTTTTCGCTCCGTAACAAACTGCAATACTTTTGTAGTTTTTTGTTTTTCCTCTAAGAAGCGTACTTCTTATACAGATGCTTGAGTCTCCTATGTTCTTGTATGTACAGTATATTGCATGTATTTATAGCTCTGGGAAAAAGGCTAATGAAGAGAGCATATTTTGAAGAGAACAGTCATGAGACTCCATTTGTTCCCTACATCCTGCAATAATACTAATACACCTTTTACTCTACAGAACGGCTTGTACTTGGGGAATTGTGTTTCATCCAATTTTCTTGCAAATAATGAACAAGTTTCCCCAGGTTTATTGGCACTATCTTGTGCACACTTTTTTGGTGTAAATTATTTATTCTACTAATTTAACAGCAAACAGTCCTGGATAGTGAGCTTAGTGAGGCAATTTCATACATATTGGTTGTAGGTTAATTATTTAGGGATTGAGATATCTCTGGTAATGCCAAATAAGTACAGACCTAATCAGAGAAAGCAATTGAATGCGTCTAGGTTTTCCAGATCTCAGATCATGCAACCATTATTTGATGGTCATTAAATTTGGGGTCTTATTGCAAAAGAACGCAAATGGGTTTTTGAGGTAGCCCACAAGTTAACCCTTATAGTTCCTGTCATTTCCCAGGCGATCGACCTTTTGGTTGCTGTGAGCCAGCTAACCAGGATGTTCAGATCCATGTATTCTGTTGGTCTGGAAATGGAGACAGTTAGGGATGTTTTGGGGCATGTGTCTTGTGGGGAAGCTTAATGGTTTGGAGGCTGTTGAAATGTGCATGCTGAAGAATCATCTGATAAATCATATTTAGGAACAAAATAAACATCCTCTGCTGAGTTTTTAAAAGGTAGTGTACATCCACACAGAGGAGATAATTTAAGTGTTGTCACTACTTTATATAGAGATTTAGGTGTTAATCCTTTGAAAAACATGAAACATTTGAAGTCCTGTGTAGCATCACTATCCAGTGTCAGTTTAACAGGAACGGGTATTGTGGATTGTGTTGTGGGGTTTTTTTAACTCAATGAGGAAAACATTATTCTTCATTGGAATGAGTTTTTTTCAGCTGACATGAAATAAGTTGGGCGATTCATTGGAGTGAAGTATAAGCTCTGAGTAGAGCCTGGGTAGACCATGAATGAAAAGCAGCATGAGGAGACATCTGTGAGCCAATGCTTGGTGTTGAGAAAATATTGAAGTTGTTTCCATTCTGTCTTTATATCTACAATGAAATTATTGCTCTGTGCTGTGTTTGGCTGCTTAAACAGCACTCAGACAACGCTTTGGAAAGGCTAGAAACACTTTTATCTTCTGTCCACGCTCTAGCACCTCTTCAGTAGTGGTTGCAGGGAGGGTGGATTTTTTATTTCTAAAGATCCCCAATGGAGCAATCTGCTTTGTAGACTGTTTGTTTTGATAGGGTTTGGTTTTATTTTCTCTTTATGTTTGTTTGGAGCTTTTTTTGTGGATATTTTTTTAATGTGCATGTGGATTCTCTTTTAAATATAAAGCAAGTTCCTAAAATATGCCTTGAAGTTGGAGCAGATGGTGGGAAAGATTTGAGACCATCCCTTTTTTTTTTTCTAAGGCAGTCAGTTCCACAGTTTTAGGTCAGCCTTCATGGAGGTGCTTACTCCCTTCCAGATGAGCGCTACCTCCTTGCTTAAGCATCTGTTGTGCTGGAAGAGTGAGCAGTTCACTGCAGAGCTTTAGGATTCACAGGCTTTCCAGTGTAGTGAGTAGAGAGGATGTGACGGTGGAAGCATGATAGTTTGCATTGTCAAAAGGACGTACCAAAGCATTCTGCACTAATTGGATTTTCTTTAGCACGAAAGCCTTCATGCCAGATGTGTTGCACTGGTAAGAGAGATGAATAACTGAAGCCAGATCATTAATGAGCAGGATAGGATGGAGTCACTTAGCAGCAGATTGAAGGAATCCCCATTCATTGCCACAGAAGGGCATTCTGCTAGCGAGGATTTCAGGAGTGCAGCTAAACATGTTTCCCATTTCACATTCAGTCAATCTGAGATGAATCTGAACAATATATTATTTTCTCTCTGTTTCGTTATGTAAAAAGAAATAAAGTCCTTCAAGGAGGATGAAAAGCTCAGATGTATCAGCTGTTCTCTGGTAGGAAAACATGCTAATCTGGTAAATTCTCCAGTTGCTGTGGGATTTATGCATTTCTGAGAAGAGAGCGAATAAAACTCATGATTAGTGGAAGAAGATGAGAGAACCTCAAATCATGGTTTAATGATGTGGAATGCTTCAGGAAAACAAGGAAGAGACCCGGGGCTACAGTCTAATGGACAGCTCTGAAAAGAAACCCAAAGAGAAAGGTGTCCAAGGTTCCGTGTATCTTTGGGGTGGAATATAGAGATACTTCCAGCCATGAGTTAGAGATTGTTCAGCATCTTATATTTTATTGAACTATGGAAACTAAAAATTAAAAACATGAAAGAAAGCCTGTAATACTTGGAAGAGTATATGAGGAATCTTGGCAAAAAGTATGAGGTAAAACACATACAGCTGTGTTAAGAAAAATATTTAACTCCATTTTAAATACTGTGAGTCATTAGGATCTGTTAAAAGGCAAAGAGCAGTACAGCTTTCCAGCAAAACTGAGGAGGGAATGCTGCATCTCACTTAGCTATAAAATGTTTTAATTGCAAGAGTATGTATCACTTCTGCTTAGGTGCAGTCCCTGTGATCTTAAGTCCATCAGTTCAGAATCAAGCAAGTACATGTGGAAATACACAGATAAAGGTTTTGGAGTGATTTGAGGTGAATATAGGAAGGGCTGGAATGGTTTTGTGGAGGATTTGGAGTGATTTGGTATGTGCTAGTTCATGTGATTTTAGAATCTTACTTTGTTAAGGCAAGGTGCCTATGACAAGTAAGAAAAATTACTTCAAGAATGATATGACCTGGTAGGCTGGAAGAAAAGAAAGATTCTCTTAATATTTGGCTTCTGTGAACTATGCATGCAGTACAGCTGTTTTTCCTACGACGTTGGGAACATGTAGGAAATTCAGCGATGTGGTGTAATTGGAAGTGAGGCATCTGATTTTGTGATACCAGGCTGGCCAGAGAGTGAGAGCAACAAATGAAAGACACAACTTCGTAAGATGAATGATTTTCTGACTGTGATAAAGGAAGAAAAATGGATATGGACTGAGAAAGCAGTGATGGATCGGTCTTTAAAAGGCTCATAGGTTTTTTTGGGGAAAAAAAATGAAGTATTTATTTTACTAACCTAGATGGAGACACTTTAGTCCAGTTTTTAAAGTTATGCCTGTAGTACACATCTTAGAGTTCTGTAAAGAGTTACATAACATAGAGGTAAATGAGCAAGCCAGGTACTGGAAACAAACTGGTTTACTAATAGCAAGGAACTCAGCAAACCCTCCTTTATCCTGTTTAAGAAAACACTGGTTTTTAATTACTTGGCTTTTTTTTCCCTGCTTATATATTTAAAAACATCAGTGCAGGATGCAATGAAATTAAAGGGTTATGAAGGCGTGATTTTGTTGGCTGTGATGCTGCTTCTGAGTGAGTTTTCTGTAAGAAACCCCTGGATCCTTCTCTGCCAGGTTCCTTGCTTCTGTGGTGCTGAGCTGAGCTGAGACATGCTTCTTGTAATATGACATGAGATCCAGCACTGTATTCCTGGTGACAGGCTTCAAGTTCCCCCTTCTCTTTGTGGCATTGTCTTGATTTTTTGCAGAGAGGATATTGTAGACAGGCACAGCAGTAAGGATTTTTAATCCTTTTTGTAACAAGACTCAGTGAGAATCTTCAGAAACTCAACATACCTTGTCTGCTAGGCTTTGTGTGGTAGTTGCTTTCTTATTTCTGCTGAGGAGCAGTTCTTAAACAGAGTGCAAACCAGTAGGAACAACTGTACAAAAGGTATGATGCTTTCCATTGTATTCCTGAGCTGTTTTCCAGTTTACTTCCTGGTACCTCTGATGGCATGAAGATAAAGCTTGCAGCCTACCTGCATGAAAAGGAGGGCACAGTGCTGATTTAGGTACAGCCAAACTGGTCAGGGAAACTTGAAATAAGAACACCAGACAGACTGTGGGGATTCTGTGTGGAAATCAGCCTTTAAAAGTCCCAAGAGAATACCACATTGTCTTTCAATTACACGTCTTTCAGTGAGTCCTCTCATTTTCACATTGTTCTTCAGTATGAAATGTTAAACGGAGATTCCACCTGCCTGTTCGACAAGTAGGTCAGCATTTGATAACTGCAGTAAAATTGGCCTTTCCTAAATCCTCTCTCACACTGTAATCCTTCCTGTCCCTCTCGATTTTCCTGTGTCCTAATGCTCCATTATGGAGAAAATGTTGAGTCTTTTTTCAGATTCCTTCCAAACTGTCACACACAATGGATCTGTTTTGGTTTGGATCATGTTTCCTCCCCAAAAACTTCCAAAGATAGACATCACAGATATTATGTCACATGGGAAAGAAGGGGGGTTTATGCTCATGTAAAATTCCATGTCTTTTTCTATTGTTCTAGAACAATAGAAAGTGGAACTGTTTTGGGCATGTAAAAAAGTCTTAAAGAATATATGCTGAATATTTGAAATTATTTGGTAATTTAATTCTCAAGCTTAGCATCCAGTTCATTTTCAATGTGGCCTATCACTTCTGGTGTGACATTACTGAAAACCTACTGATTAAAGCCAGCTCTCTTATGCATACTTTACCTCTGTGACCTATGAGTAGCTTGAAACCATTTGAACTCCGTCTAAATTGGATCCCCCTGGTTGTAAGTGTTACTGCATGTCAGTTCTATGTCAGTTGGATGGAAATCTTGCTGCAGAGGATGAAAGTTCACAGCTCAGTATTAATCTACTGGGCAAACTACATCTAATGCCTTCAGGTTTCTTGAAATACAGCTTCTGATGACCTCTGACAGGTAAAATACAATATAGGATTTTCTAATATTCATTTCAGTGTAGCTATTTAAAATGTAGCATGTGTCATCCTTCTGTACCAAACGAATGCTGTGAGATACAAAATTAAGAATAGCGACAAGTAGGTGGGGACTTTTGTTTATAAAATACGTCCAGATCCACTACATCACAATTGTCTCGTTCTCAAACTGGAAAATGCAAATCCTGGCTTCAGGAGGCTGCGTACTGAGGAGCTGCTGGCTGGGATTCCCTTGATAGCTGTTGGATGAGACTTTCAAACTGATATGTGAAGAGGCATTTAACAAAACCAAAAACATTAAAAAGAAATAATAATCCTCAACTGCATGGCTTCTGGAGCAGGCAGCATAAATCACGGACTGCTGGTGGAGTCTGTCTTTAACTCACAAATAAGAACATGGAATTTAGCACCAGCTACTGTTTAAAAAAGACTCCGTCTACATTTGTGCAGCTTAGATGACACCATTATCAACATCCTCTGTTACAGAGTGACACCTTTGCTCTGCTCTCTCAGTGTTAGGAAATCTTAAACTCCAAGTACATTACGTTTGGGTTGGCTTTTGAAGTGGCTTTTTTGCACAAAAAATTCCAAGCTAAAAAAATAAAAACCTAAAAACTGCAGACTTGTAAATCTGCAACTTCATCTCACCTCCACGTAAACTAACGGTGAAACTTGTACATCTTTCTGTAGGGACAAGATTGACTTTCAAATATTTAGTTAGTATCTGGAAAGTGATCCTGTGTTCCTTGTAAATTCCAAATTGTCTCTGAAAATTATGGGAATTGGCAGGAGAAAAAAAAATCTAAGATTATGCTCTGGTTTGTGGTGGGATGGCGCTGATGCGAGGAGGGATGCTTTTTAGGCACTAGACATGAATCAAATTCACCTTTTTCAAAACCCTCCTCCAGTCCTACTGAGGAGAACTGAAAAAGTATGTTCGTGCTAGGTCTGAGTGGAGCTCTTTGGGAAGCCTGTGCTTCAGTTCAGTGTGTCAAATAGAAATTTTAGTAGCGTCTGTGCCTAGTTGACAGTATCTTTTGAGCCCTTCCAACTCCTCCTATTCTGTAACCACAGTTTGTCATTACAAAACATTGCCATTCGGTAGATCAGGCAGGATATCTCATCATTCCTCTTAGAGAAGTAAAAAACGATAGTAATAAATCAGTATCAATGGTGCCAGAGGTATTTTAAGACAGTGGCTGTTAGATCAGTTCTTGGACAGTTTAGGACCATGCTTTCCTCTTGCTTCCATTTTTAAACCCAGACTTGTAAAATCCTGAGAGCCTGATTCTTTTTCCTATGAGTCACGCAAATGAATACATTTTTGATTATAGCATGTGCAGAATCCAGAGTCCCAAACCTCGAGTTCTCCTCCATCAGAGGCTCTAACAAAAGATGTATCAAAAGTCAGTGGAGCTCCCAGTGTTGGGGCCACACTGAGAGACCAGGGCTCATTCAGCAGCAAGGCCACAGAAGTTTATGTGCTGTACGTACACCCATTCTAACATAAATAAAGAGCAGCAGCAGAGAGCCTCTTACAACATGTAACAAGAATAAAATATTTTTTAAAAGGAAATGAAGGAGCTTGCAGACTGCAGTGCTCCTGTGGCTTGGGCACTTTAACCATTGATCTCTGCTTTGTTAATTTGGCAGTATCGAACGTAGGGAGCTGTGGTGTTCTGATCCAACGCATGTGTGCAAAGAACAAACTGATGAAAATCCATGAGCAGATAAGTGCACGTTCCGAAGTAACGTGAGCGTGTTTAGTCAGATTCGGAACTGAAAGTGCTGAAGCAGCGATTGATAGTGGTGATCTCTGTCCTTTATTGTTCATTGGTTCAAGCTCTTCATTGTAATAGAGGCCTGTGGATATGAAGAGTTAATTTACCCCTTGTAGAACTCCCACACGCTGCAAATTTTCTTTTTAAGCTTACAGAGTGCTTTATGATAGGCTAAACTTAAAAGAACAGAAAGAAACAAACGACAGTGGATGAAATGGTATGGTTTAATAGCTTTTGCATATAAAATATCTGGCTAAAAACATGTATACTTATAAAGACCCCCCAAAACCCCTTTTATATCACCAGCTAATGTCTCCTCTCAAATGTGAGGGTTTGATCTCATGACAGAGCAGAACATCTGCTCCTTTCAATTTTATCAATTTAGCTAGAAGTGAAGCCAAGGATTTCAGTGGGATGAAGGTGATCCTGTGGCTTCTGCTATTTGACCCAACAGCATAAAGTATAGCCTTTACTCTGAAGCTTAGGCAGAAGCTTAAATATACATTTCTCGGGTTTATTCTAGATTTTGACCTTCCTAAGGTTAACAGCTTGTTCTAAATGGGAGTCATTGTCAGACTATGAGTTTATCTTGCATCTGGGTAGAGACATCAGCTAATGTCTGGGTTTGTTCTAGAAGGTATGGAGTCTTGTAGGCTTAACCCCATACTGGTTGTGCCACTGGGCTTGTGGAAAGTTGGGACCTGAACCCCTATTTTGTCCTTTGCTTTGTCTGTATTTTTAATTTTTTTTCCTTTTTCACTGCTTCTTTGCAGAGGTGAGCCATCTCAATGGAGGGGCAATGTGACAAGGAGGGTGCCAAACCCAGACTCTGTAGCTCTGCTTCCCTCAGCTACAGTCAAAGGCCGTGCTGTGTGTAAATCTGAACACACAGCAGGAATCCACAGGAACCCGAGCTGGACAGAAAGGTACCCTCTTTAAATTCTAACTAAGATTTGCAAAATTATTTTATTAACTGGGTTTTTTTTTGAAAGGTATTTTTTTACAGTAAGATCACCGTTTTGAAATTGCAGTAATGACATCACAGAGAACAGAATACACTGATAGCAGAAAGTTCCTCAAGTGTGTAGTTTGGGTTAACTGTAACTGATGGAGAAAATGATTTTTAACGTATAAGTTTTGAGATCCCCTCATGGGGAAAGATGATATCAAAACCCATGGAAATCATGCCTAGATTAGTTCAGAAACTAGATTGTATTGCCAGAAAATCCCCTCAAGATTCCACTTACCCTTTCCCTACTAAGCCTCCTATCTGTATATTCCCTAATAGAAAGACGTCTTCTAGATATTTGTTAGCACAACTTTCTCATTAGGCTTATTGATAATTAATCTGGATAAATCCATGTGCAGAAACATCTCATTATCATTCTTTTAAAGCATGATATAGGACCTTCAAAAGATCCTTGTTTATTGATATTTTCTATTTCACAGTTTCTGCTGTGCGTGTGCTATGGTGAAATTGTGGGTATAGTTTAGTTACATTTCCAAATCAGACTATGCTTTAAAGAAATTAGTGCTTGGAATCCACTACTTGATGGCTGACTTTTGTACATGAAAATGTTTATGTCACTGTAATAAGTATCCTGACATAAATATTTTCATTTAAAATAGCACACTAATGTTTCAGGATCTTTCTGTTCTTGGTTGGTCAGGGGGAGGGGGGGGGAGGGGGCATGTTGTGTTATTACTTCCCAGTTCTTGTTCAGCTCTACAAGCACACTGTTAAGTGGCAGGAGGAATAACATATAGCTTGCAGTCCATCATCTGCATTCCCTGTGCATTAGGTGTAACACTGGCATGAAAATCGGAGCTCCTGCTCCAATTTTTCCAGCTGTGTCTGTCTCTCTGTGATCTTTTTGTACAGATTTTCTGGCAAATCTTTGAATATGCAAGCTTATATCCCTTCCCTGAGCATAACATACACATGTTGCTACCTCAAAACACCGGTACAGCTGAATAGAATCATAAATGTTGTTTTCAATAATTTGAGTGTATTTCCCGACGTAGGCAAACCCTTAAAACATACAATGTCTTTTCCCTTTGTCCTCTTGCTCTCAGATCTCTATGTAAGTTTGTTTTGTTTTCATTCAAAATGCATGAATAAAGCAATATCAGGATCTTTTCACTGCCATCTTCAGGTTTTATTTATAGAGTACTTTTACAGCTTCAGGAATTGTTAACTTTTAGGCAATAAATGTCATCTTACTTCTGAGGTTACATTTGTTTTATTTTCCTTAGCAATATTATTGCTTTAAAACCGTAATATGTTTTCTATTTTGGTCTTTTTTCTATTGCCTCAAGGGACTTGAGCTATAACTAAGATTTGCATTGGCCACGGTGCCGTTCTTATTCTGTACGTGGTTATGGGCAGACAGGCAAGAGTGCCAGGGCCAAACATGGTGTTCTATTGGAAGGGCTTGTGCCAAGATTTGGGCTTGAACAATCTGTAGGAGACATGATGTCACTGTCTCCGTAAAGTGAATTTCGACAAGGATGTTGTATTGTATTTTGGGCATGTGTTTAAAAAATAACAATTAAAATACTATCTGTTATGTTTACTTAATTTTTATATGTATTCACTGGTTTCACAGACCTCGCCCTGCATTTCTCATGTTCTAGTGGTATTTCTGTTTCATTATTTTTCAAGCAGAGTTTGATGACACTGATTTAGCAGTTTCTCACAGTTCACTGCTTCAGTTTTCATCAAATTATACTTCTAGTTATACTAGACACTTTCATCATCAATTTCCATATGCCTCAAAGACATGCAGCAACCAGTTTGCCAACACTGAACTCAAATGCTAGACAGTAACTCGAATACGGGATTTTTTTCCTAGGCTGTCTGAGACAAAGAGTGTAGAATCCCTCAGTTCTTATCAAGTGTTTCAGACTGGCTGCGTTAAAAAACTAGGCAATAACTCCTATGGAATATTGATTTTAAGACAATGAAAATTAACATTAACCAGAGATTATACCACAAGGTCTTACCTATTTCTTTCCAGAAGCCTATCTTAGATTATCGAGCACTGCACGTGAATTCAAGCTTCTCTCTTTCACCACTGAATGGGAGGATTCATAAGCATCCTGAACTTTATTTTCTGTGTGTCAGAGTTTGATAATTATGATAGTTAACACATAATAAAGATTTTGGCTTCAGGCTCTAGGTTTACATGTACCTTCAGATCAGCAGTGTTACTGGAAACATTCAAAGTGACAAGATTCCTGAGAATGACTGTGAAAATCTTTTCCTTTCTTTAGGGAGTCTTGTTCATGCTCCAATTGGAAAGATCTCCATGTTGGAACACCTCACCCCTTTAGAGGTTTTTCATTATGTTCATTCATACAGTTCCCTACAATTTTCTACAAAGGGACCACACTCCTGACTTAAAGGTAATTTGGGAATGGACGTAGATGAGCTGGAGACCGTGGTTCTTATGTCTGTCAAAAGCATAAAGTTAATTATGCAAGGCACAAAGTGAAGCTCTGGTGCCTATTTGTTTAGATGTAAAGAGGCTAACTCTGAGTAACTGTTGACAACAATCATCATCATCATCATCATATGAATTTGCTGTTAAATCTGCAGCTTTAAAAAAAGTCTTCAAGGTAGCATAGGGAGATACCGATCCTGATGGTTAAATCTTCTGCAGCGCCATGTAAATTGCTTTACTTGCACTGTGAGCGAAGGCCTATTTCAGCTTTGCAATATGCTTTCCTTGTGGAATTTTGACTCACATTGAGAATTTCATTCCTGACTTTCAGTGCAAGAGGGACCTTCTCTCAGGAACAGAGAGAAGAATTTTTCTCTGTGGGAATTTCAGTTTGTGGAGTCTGCCATTTGCAGAATGCGCTCAGTGCAAATAAACCCACTTCACAGAAAGTGAGGTCTTCTGTCTAAAGCTTGAAGGATGTGGGTAGAGTAGAAGCAGAGACAGGAAGCTGTCTGTTACCACCGTGATGTCTCAAAACTCACAGGTACACAGTTCATCTTACAACCAGGACCAGAAATGTAACGTGGAAAGAGTCTGCCACAGGATGAGATAATCTATGTGATGAAGAGAGAAGGGAGTTGTTGAGTAAGTTAAAGGTCAGGGAGCAGAGAGGTTTGTAATACTCTTTACTGTAGTACTAAATGCCTGTTTCCTGACAGAACTCAAAGTTTTGGAATAATATGGTACAATGAGCTTTGAGTGCCTGAACTGAAGCTGAAATGAACTGAAGGTTTTCTCAGGCATTGGCTTTGACTCAATGCATTGTAGTCCAATTAAGTGGTAACATGAGCATTTGAGGAAAAAACTCATCCACCTTCTAAACAGGTGCATTGATGTGCAATAAATAGGCTGTGTGAACATCTCACAGTACTCCTGCACTTGTGTGTTCCCTGCCGCAGCCAGAAGGTGACCAAAAAAAATCTGTTGTGCCCTGAACCTTCACTGTCTGGGAGTTCCTGCAGTAATGTCTTTGCAGTAGCTGCTGTGCACCAAGCAATACTTGCATCTTTTATGTATACACAGAATTGAAGTCTCAGCCTGCTATACGATGAAGGAATCACCCACACATCCTTCTCAGTGTTGAAAAAAAGAATGTTCGGTGGAATGTTCAAAACAACAAAAATAACAGGAATGGTTCCTTCTCTAGGTACCTTGATGAGCAGTTACACTGGGAGTTTTTAGAAGGGCAAATGATTCACCCGCAGCTTTTTTGCATCCCTTTTTATTTCTACAGAGAGCAAGTAGGAGAGTTCCAATCAAATATTTAATTTAATTTAATAGGGGCAAGACG
This sequence comes from Laterallus jamaicensis coturniculus, assembly GCA_022605575.1. Taxonomy (NCBI): domain Eukaryota; kingdom Metazoa; phylum Chordata; class Aves; order Gruiformes; family Rallidae; genus Laterallus; species Laterallus jamaicensis. Next base: position 19,953,752 of record JAKCOX010000013.1, read on the forward strand.
GCAGACAACCATTATCCTGTGACAATGTTCTGGTCCATCGAATATAAAAAAGAATGCCCAGAGGACAACTAGTGATATTTCCTTCAGTAGTCTTACCTGATGCTCTGTCAGCGTTATAAAGATGAGCTCCTCTGTCTGCAGATTCTGACAGAAGGCTTGAGTTTCACTTGCTTTTGAGAATTGCCCCTTTTGTCAAAAAGCTGGTTGGCTTCTATGGAGAGGCTGTGGATTCTTCCTGAAGATGTAGTGTTTGCTAGAATGTTGAACAGGTTAGTGTATGGGCCCATATTTGTAAGAGAAAAAGTCAGATAAAAATGCATAATAGTAGAGATTACAAAATCAAAAGCAAATAGGCATTTATTTTCAACTCAGTTTTTAGGATTTAATTAGCTGGTAGTTCCAGTCTGTGGTTTTCTTAAGGAAAAGAAGCTGTAAGAGTTAATAAACCAGTTTGTATCTTCAAAATGGGAATCTTGATTTTTTTTTTTTTTGGTTGGTTTGTTGGTTGGTTGGGTTTTACATCTGTCCCGGTTTCAGTTTGGACAGAGTTAATTTTCTTCATAGCAGTGGGTAAAGTGCTGTGTTTTGGATTTAGGATTAGAATGATGTTGATAGCACACTGCTGTTTCAGTTGTTGCTAAGTTCAAGGACCTTTCAGCTTTGCCAGTGAGGAGGTGCACTAGAAGCTGAGAGGGAGCACAGCCAGGATAACTCACCCAAGCTGGCCAAAGCGATATTCCATACCATGTGACGTATATAACTGGGGGAATTGGCCAGAGAAGCGCTGTGGCTCGGGAACTAGCTGAGCATTGTTTAGCAGGTAGAGAGCAATTGTGCTGTGCATCACTTGTTTTATATATTTTTCTATTGTGGTTGTGGTTTTTGTTATTATCTTCCATTTCTGTCCTAGTAAACTTTATCTCGACCTGCAAGTTTCACTCTTTTTTCTGATTCTCCTCCTCATCCCACTGGGGGTGGGGAGTGAGTGAGCAGCTGGTGGTGCTTCATGGCTGGTTGGGGTTAAACCACAACAATACCTAAAGCTGTTTTCCTGTCATTTTGATGTTGTTGGCTGGCAAGTACACCAAATGATATCAGACTTAAGGGCTACAAATGGAGGAAGAAAGCAATGGAGAACTTTCAATCCATCTATGTTCTGCAAAATTGGAATGAAGTATCTGCTCAGTGGGCCATGAAGCCTATGCTAGCACTGTTTCTCTCTGACTGTCTTCTGTTCCACAGTTACTGTAGAATTTCTACTTTAATGAGGGGAATATGCGTGTTAAAATACAGGTTTTGGCAGAATTGCAGTGATCCATATTGAAGTATGGTGAGTCCAGTGACTTTGAGTGTAGATTGCTACCAGTGGATGTCCACTAACTCTACTTTCTTAAACAGTTAACACATCAAAATAGGCATTGTCTGTTGCTGTAGGTCTAGCCTGGCAGCATGCTCCAGTCCCTGCAGGCTGAAATTGAGTTCTCTTTGCATTATAAACAAGAACCCTTGATGCTCTCGTCTTAAAATGGCTGACCCCCACCCCCCACCCCCCCTGAAAACATAGGTATTAAAACAGACAGAACAAACCGCCTCTGATACTGTGTTCAAACTAAATGATCGCGTGAAACCCTTGCCTAACTCTGCAGCTGTAGCATACCCTGGGCCATCTTGGTCCTGCACTATAGGCTGTGTCACTGTGTTACACAAGCATTGAAGAGATATCGCCTGGGAACTTATCTGCCTTAAAATCCTTTTTAGAAGGAGGCTTTTTTTAAAAACTGAATTTGTCCTCCTTGTGTAGTTTGTATCCCTGAAGTATGGGAGCAGATGTAGGTGTCAGAGGACTGGCGGAGTTGTAGAAACACCTTAAAGCAGTGTTGTTGTTTTATTTTATGCAGTGAGACATGGCCTCGTAATGAGATCTTCCCTCCTTTGGTCAGATGGTGAACCCTGAGACAGCTTACTTTGCAGCAAGTTGCAGAGCATGCATGCTCTGCATGATGTAGTAGCAATGCACTGCATGATGTAGTACGTCCTGGCCAGGCAGGACATGTGTCAGGACAGTACTGTAACCACAGACAAATGTCATGATACCTAGTTTTAAAAATTCTTTCCTGTGTGAAAGATCACTCTCAAAATCTGATTAAGGAATGAGTTCTCAGAGGTGGATTTTAAATTATACCTTTCTTGCATTTCTCCACAGATACTATGGGAAGATTTTTCCCAAAGTAAAGAGCAAAGTGAGATGGGTGTCCATGATTCACTCTGGACTAGCCCATGTAAGTCTCAAAAGTTGTTAGCCCCATCTTGTGCTTGGCAGAAACTGGAGACAGTGGTACCTATGAAATGTGTTAGAGATGGCATAATGGATTGTGAAGAATCAGTATGCTTTTCATGGTACTGTAGGGTTTTGTAACTTCTAATGTCCATCTGCTATATCTGTACATTTGATGATACTCACTTTGGATTTCTGTTAAAGTGAAAACAAAATCCAGAGCAAACTCTGGAGATGACTAAGGTTTCATGCGTAACATACACTTTTAACATTACGAATAGGAAGTATTAAAGTAAACAGAAGCTGCTTGTTCATTGTTTTGAATTTTGCCCAACTAGAAAAATCAGTCCTGTGACACTCACAATAAACAGTCTGTTTACTTTGCAAGTTTTCGAATTTATCTAGGAGATTCTCTTGTCAAGTGTGTATTAACACACGTTACAGCCAAAATAAAAACATTTTCTGTACTTAACAGACTTGCGTTTTGATGCTGCTCTTGTGCATTAGAGAAGAAAGGCAACAAAATGCAACTCTCTTCCTTGGAAAAACCCTTCATCAGTTTCAGACAAATATTTTTTTTTCTTTTTTTAGCAACTTCAGGGCTAGTGTTTCTAGAAGTGGGTACATCATTGGAAATCAGGGGAACGGAAAACAAGTAGTTTGTTAAAAGGGAAGAGGTTCATTTTGCGCTCTTGACAGAAAATGTTTCAGAGTTTAAGTCATCTGTTGAAAGCAGTGCTCCCAAGGATGGTATTGCAGCTTGCTGTTGGTACCGGACATTTAGTACTGTGAAAAGGATGTGACCTTATAATCAGATCCCACTCTGGATTCATCTGAGCAAACCCAAGTACAGCTAACTTTCAGGTCACATGTGTTGCTTTTTTGAGGACTAGAGAATTAGGTAAATGCTTATTTCAGTACTAGGACACTGAGGTACTGGGGTCATGTCTGAGTTGTCTGCCACCATGCAAGGTATCTGAGATAAGGTCTCTGAGCTTTCTAAGCTTCTGCCCTGTTTTCCCCTCTGTGCTAGAAACTCATTTTTGCAGTGCTGGGGGCTCTAGAAGTGGTATGAGGACAGGAAAAGTCCTTCTGTGGCAACTGCAGAGAAGGGATGCGGTAGGTTCAGGATCAAACCTGCTCCTCCTGCCCCCTTCCTCCCCCCCAACCAAGTTTTTATATTTGAGCTGGCAGTGATACCAATGAAGTTATCCTGGCCTCTTTGTGTCCCCAGTTGCTCATCTCTCATGCTGCCTTGTTCTGGCAGAAGACTTTGTTTGGTGACGAAGTGGAGTGGATGCGGAGACTGACCTGCAGCAGAACAGATCGCTCTTACCTGGTGCTGATGGGATCTATTTCCCGGCTGGGGTTCCCTGTTCTCACACCAGGACTAGTGCAGGGACAGAAGTGGGGTGAATGGGCTGAGTGCTGGACTGCTTATTTTACGGCAGTGTCACAGTAAGTCAGCTGAAAATATTTGTGCAGCTATGGAAATGTTGCTTCGACGACTGGACTCTGTGATCTCAGAGGTCTTTTCCAACCTAGTGAGTCTGTGATTCTGTGATTGGTGAAGAGGACGACCCATCTGTGGGCCATTTTCTTTGAAACAGGAATTTTCCTTTGGTGGTTCACAGTGCTTACTTCCATGAAAAGGGAAAATGACAATAGTAAAAAAAAAAAAAAATTAGACTGAAAGGTCTGCTATAAAATTTGAAGACAACTTATGTTGTTTAATCTTTTTTTCAGATTGTTTTTTCTTAATTTGCCATGCCTCTGAACAGGACAATCCACCCTGGCAATACTGGGGACCTTTCTCATTGTTTTCAGCAACAAAGAAAAACCTGCCTAGTTGCCATGCATATCCGAAGGTTGGCCAGAGTCAAAATTGCTTATTTAAAATATGTAGGACACCCCTTACTCCTAGAGGCCTCTCAGGAGCTTTTATTTTCTGACAGTTCGAATATTCCAAATTATCTGGAATTCCTTCTTTTTTGTTTTCTTCCTTTTTTTTCCTCCCCATTGTAAGTGTGTGATTGTGGAAGTGTGTCGTCGTGTGTCCCCCCCCCCCCCCATCCGTCTGCTGTCTTGAAAGTGAAAGAGCAGAGACCTCTAATCTTCACTTCGTTACCGGTGTGGCTGTTGACGCAATTGCTGTGGATTTCGGAAAAAGAATAAAAGACCAAAAAAAAAGACAACGGCCACCTCTCTGGTCCTACCTCGCCGTAGAGAAGCCCCAGTTCCCCTAAGATAATGCTCAGCCTCAAAGGCTATAACCCTACAGCGCGTTCCTTTATGCTCTCCCCGTTGCTGAGGTTAGCTTATCTGCAGGAGCCAGCGCCGCGGTAATGCCTCATGATCAAAGGTGCGGGAGATGCGAAAACCTGTTTCGAGGATTGGGGTTTTTTTAATTGTTGTTGTTGTTGTTGTCATTTTTTTTATTTTATTATTTATCTAGGCAGAGGAAGAGCCGAGCGGCGATGCGTGGTGCCGGGCCGGCCGTGTGTGAGGGCTGCGAGCCGGGCGCCCCGCGGCCTCCCGGGCGCTGCCCCGCGGCGACGGGGGGTGTCCCGGCGGGCTCCCGGTAATGCCCTCCCTGCTACCCCGGGGCTGTGGCAGCCCGCACCCCTCCATGACCCTGGCTAGGCGGCACAGCCGCCGCTCCGGCTCGGCGGGGGGAGGCTGTGCCGCACTTGGGAAATGCAGCAGCGATTCCTCCCTCCCTCCCTGCCCGGGGGGGTGAAGTGCGAGGCAGCGGGAGGAGCTGTGCGTGTGTGTGTGTGCGTGTGCGAGCAGCGCTCCGTGGCCGCCGTGTTTCCTGGTGCCTGCTCCCTGACCCCAGTGGCAGTCCCGCTCACTGCACCGCGCCCGCTCTCGCCGCCGCCCCGGACCCAGACCCGAACCCAGGCCGCCGCCGCCGGGCACAGCCGTGGGGTCGGGCGCAGGCTCTGCCCCGGCCGCGCCCCCGCAGCCCCATGGAGCGGCCCCGCTGCCCGCGCTGAAGGCATCCCCGATCCGCCCGCAGCGGCAGCCGGCGGAGGGAAGGTGAGCAGCCCCGGGTCGGTGTCTCCGTGTGGGGTGGGGGGGAGCTTAGCGGGGGGCAGCGGCGCACAAAGCGGCGGGTTAGAGGTGCCGTGTCATGGGCGAGAGCGGGGGGGGGGGGGCGGGCAGGAGCTCCGGCGGCGGCGCTGGGGCCAGCGTTCTGCAAACAATAATAAGGATAAAACTGGCCGCCTGCTCTGTCTGCCTCCCCCGGCGTAAGCGCCCCGAAGCCCGCTGGGTCGGGTCGGGTCGGGTCGGTGCGGCGGCGGTGGCGGCTCAGCAGCCGAGGTGGCTTTTTCGGCGTCGCTGAGCGAGCCTGCCCTGCCCTTCTCCCCCAGGCCGTGCCCCCGCTGCCCTCTGCTGCCGCCGCCTCAGTCCTTGGCCGGGGCGGTGCTGGTGGTGGTGGGGGGGTGGTTGCAGCGCTGGAAGTGGGCTGGGGGCAGGAGGCAACGCGCCGGCTCCCGGCTCGGGGGTCGGGGCGGGGGGCGCCGCGGCGGGGCCGGGAGGGTAGGCCGGGGAGCATTGTGCTGGCTGGGGCCAGCGGGCGGGCGGCAGCTCCGGCGGGCGCAGCGCCGAGCAGCCGGCGGGAGACGGGGCTCCTGGAGCGGAGGGAGGCGGGGGTGGGCGAAGTGAGGGGGGTGGGGGATACACCGCAAAAGTAAGGAGGGTAACGCGGGTTGCTTTGCCGTTTCCCGGCGGAGTTTCCCCTCTCCGCCTCGCCGGCGGGAGAACCCGCTTTGAAACCATGATCCCGGAGGCCTCAAGCACTTGGAAACCTGGGGGTGGGGGCGAGGTGCGGGGGACGCCGGGGTTGGCACCGCTGGAATAAAAAGCAGCGGGCATCCTCACACCCCTCCCCCCCCGCCCCATCCCACCCCCCGGCCGCGCTCGCCCGCGGCTTGCTGAGGAGTTTTTTGCATCCCTTCCCCGAGCATCCTCCTCCTCTTCCCCCCCAAAAAATAATTTCGGTTCTGTGGCGATGGGGGGTGCGACGCGAACTTTGTGCGCCACGGCACGTATCGCACAAAAACTGCAGAAATGCCCCTCGGTGGCAGGGGCCGGGGGGGCAGGGCAGGGGGCGCGGGGCGGGGGCTGCGGCACACGCCGGGACGGGGCCTCGCCGGAGCCATTGGCCACCCAGAGCCATCAATCACCGGGGGGCGAGCCTGGCGGCCCGCGGGGCCGCGGCCGGGGCGGCCCGGGAGCAGACGGCGGGCGGAGGTGGGGAGCGGCCGCAACCCAGGTACCGGGGGTCGGCGGCGGGGGAAGCTGGGGGAGGGGTGGGGAGCCGGGGTCCGTCTCCGCCCCCACCCCCCCTCCCCGACGCCTCTCGGGTGCCTCCGCCTCGGACTCGGGTAGGCTGGAGCGTGGAGTTGCCCGCAAACTGCAGCGTAGCATCGTGGGGGCAGTTGGGGCAGTTGCTAAATTAGCCCCGAGGCGCAGGGTAATAAACTGTGAGAAAGCGAGGGTGCGGGGGGGCCCGCCGGCTGTGGGGGGTGCGGGGGGATGGGGGGTGGGTGGGAGCGGTGTTGTGGCGGGCAGTCCCCGCGACCCGGCTGGGTGTAACGCGTCGTGCTGCTGTGACAGTGTCGGGATAGTGGTTGTGGGCACGGACGGTGCTGACTGGGGATTAACCCTTCCCGTCTCCCGCCTTTCACAATTCCCTTTTACAGCCCGAGAGCAGCCAGAAGGCAAATTTTTGAAATTCAGATGAGGAAGGCGTAAATATTTTATTTGGGGGGAATGCGTTTTTCGCGTGCCTGTATGTGCCTGCGCATACGGAGAGCCGTAGTGTGTGTACCTCTGCGTGAAATGTTACGCTTTAAAATTACTTCTCTCTGCCTATTCTGTGATAGTTTGGGTTGGGTTGGGTTTTCTTTTTGGGGTTTTTTTTGGTTTTTTTTTTTTTTTTTTTTTTGCCAAGGCTGATGTAAGATCAGCTGTGCATAAGTTTGTGTCTGCCCTTTCCCGAAAAAGTGCGGGATTATACCTGTAAAACTGAGCAGACGCGTACAATAGCCCATCTCCTGCCTCGCTCTCGGTCCTCATCCACGCTGGAGAAGGTTTGCTGCCCCAGGATAGCAGCTATATTTGGGGAAACGCGACATGCCGAACAGCGGTGACAACAACAGAAATACACTGACTTAGTTTTTTTATGTAGTCATTCTCACTTAAACCCGCCACATAAGGCGCGGAAGATGCGGCACATTGTTTTACTTGACAGATGTGAGAAATAATGCAAGTTTTATTCTTTTGTGCTCACCTCCTCTATGTAATCTTCAAAGAGCGATTGCAGTTGGAGAAAGGAGGATGGTAGTTACTCAGAGTAGCCTTTTAATGTTTGGGGTTTTTTTAATCTTGGGCCTAAAATAAATTTGGTTTTAAAGTTTTGAAGCGTTCAGCTCCTTTTTGATATTTTCTTCAGAGGAGTTCACAGTAAAGAAGGTAACAATTAGATACTTCTGGTAGGTGAGCTGTAGTGCTCTGTAGAGCACTAAATGGAAATTAAGAGAATTGTCACAGGAGCCAGCTTCAAATTTTACTCCTCCCCCCCAGTCCTTCGTTTGTCGTTTAATTTCATTTAAAAGGATGCTTTGTTCGGCTTTGTCTTAATTTAAGTATAGAGATTTATTTTTAAGATTAAAGATTGGAACAATGGGAAGCAATTGCAGCTTACCGAAAGTCAACTTTAAAGTATTTAATGCAGCTATTTAAGTATCCTCTTATCATTTGTTTTATGCCAGTTGGTTTGTTGTAAACCTTGTAAAGAAAAAAAAAAAAGTGGTTATTATCTTTATGTATAATTCACTCTCGTGACCAAATTGGATTTTTTCCATGAGTGAACTATAGTACACAATTTAATGTTCTGACCTTTCTTATGCTAGATTACTGAAAATAGTGTGATTTAGCTTTTCTGAAAGTCTGAGCATTTTTCCGTTGTTGACTTAACGTGGTGTTTCATATTGTAGCTTTTAATTGTGAAAAAATAACATTAGATATGTAATTTTCATATTATTTCTTAATTTATGCAGCCGCTAAAGTTCTTGCTGGGTAAAAGAAAAACTTAGTGATTTTTTTTTTTTTTTTTTCTCTTTGTTTTCTTTCCTGGGAGCTTTGATGGCTAGCATTCCTGTTAATGGCAGTCATTTTTCTAACAGGAAGATGTTTTCATTTGTATTTACTTCTCAGCGCAGGGCAATTATGCTGCTCTGCGTTGCACGCTCTCCGTAGTTTCCACCTCAGAAGAATAACAGTGCTCGGAACAGGACTACAATTTGAAGCAGGTGTTGTGTTTTACTGTTATGCAAAATAACACTAAAATATAATTGTAAGGGAAATTAAGGAAACAGCTGCAAACTTGGTGTGTTAACCGCTACATTATGATTCGTGAGCAGTTGTTGGCGCTGCTTACATCACCTCTAACACAGGAAAGATCTGCTTTAGCAGAGCTCACCTTGCTGCTTTTTACTCTTGAAATCATTGTGCTTATTCTTACGAGATGGGGTTAGTGCAATGAGCAGACCAAACCTCGATGACAGACGTGTACTGTCTCACCAGTGACTCTATTTTTAAATGGGAATTTAATTGTTTAGTTTCATCTTCTTTTTTTTTTCCCCCTTCAAATGCTGAGGAAGATGAAGGATAGAACCCAATTACTGGAATGAAGGTTGCAGAATGTCTTAACCCAACTAACATATGGAAGCCTACATAGGCCCGAGGTTGTAAAATAGTAAAATAAATGGCCTATAGCAGGCCATCTGCCATTTGCAGGGCATTTTTATCGTGCTTCATGCCAAACTGGAAATTAGTCTTTGTATTAAAAGTATATTTTGAATACAAATCAAAGATTCCAAACGTTTAATGTTACACATGGCAAACACATTTCTGTCTGGGAGCGAAGAGAAGTCCAGGAATACTGGAAAAATACTGCTTAGCTTGATGCCCAGGGCTCAAGTCACTCTCTTCTCTTTCCTATCTCTTGCCTCCAAGTAAGCACTGATTTACTTTTGTGAATTTCACACCAGATACAACAAATCTACTGCTGCGTGTCGCAACTAAAGGCGGGGGGAGGGGGGGTCAACTGATGAAAAGCTTTGTCATTTCATGTAAGTCCTTGCAGCTAGTATAGCATGCCCCAGCTGAACATCTGCCTCATGAACGAGGCTGTTAAAAGAGTTGCTCATCTTGAAAGTATTCGTCCAACATCAGCTGATCAATTTTCACAAAGTCCCTCTGAAAGAAAGGCAGCTGAGGTATCCTCGGCTAATTGATTGAAGAAATTGAAGCTCAGACTGTGTGTGGGGAACTCCGAGGGACGGAGATCAGGTTTGGGGAGGTTCTGGCCATTGGGCTTGGGCATATGCTCATGTTAGAGAACCCTTCCAGTCTCAATGCAAAATCTGTTTAAGAGTGCTTTGAAGAAGTGAAAGATAGGGATGCATAGAAAGGGAAGAGTGTATTTCCTTTATCTCATGCAGAAATATTTATGCGCAAAATCGCACTTAAATCTGTCAGATAAATCATTACTGTCTGGTGATGAATCCAAGTGGTTTCACCGCAAGTGCACTGTAACATGGATGTTTTGTTAACATTGTGTAGATAGCAGCCTTTCTCTGGACAGATAAATGCTTTGATTCAGAGGTATTTGGGTGTACCTCTTGCTATGCGATTGTAAAAGTTTCTGCTTTGTATCAGCTTCTCGTAAGTCTTTTGAATTAAACTTACTCTGTAAAGCTAAATCAGGCCTTCGGAAACAAGCTGTATTTCTGGAAAGTCATTTGTCCTTCAGGAAACGGGGTCCACTTGTTAATTTTCATGGTTGTCGTTAGCAAAAGATGTTATTTAAAATAAAGAATAGTAAATGTGGAGTATTTAACTGGAGCATTCAACAAAGATTCTCCCCCTCTCCCCCCTTTCATTTCTCCCTCCCTCCCCCCAAAATAGAGCCTTATATTTAAGCATTTATCCATTGGATGTATTTAATGATAATGGATTTAAATGAGGTAATTAAAAAAATTGTGAGTAGTAATGCTTAGAGAGTTGGGTGATGGGTACATCAGAAATACAGAAAGGGGTCTTTGGATGGAAATCAGGAGAGGGTAATAAAGTCATACGTCTGCATCTGTTTACATCTTCTTCCAGTTTATAGCAGTGTGTGCTGTCTCTCTCTCCTGACAGAGGTCGGTGGAGTTGATGAGGAGCTGCTTGGAGTTGGGAGCCGCCAGGAACACAATGCCCTACCCCGCTCCTGGCCTTGGGAAGTTGTGAGCTGCTCATGTCCATAAGGAGGAAGGATGGCTCATGGAATTCCTTCACAAGGCAAAGTTACCATAACGGTGGATGAATACAGCTCCAACCCCACGCAGGCGTTCACACACTACAATATCAACCAGAGCAGGTTCCAGCCTCCGCACGTGCATATGTGAGTATTCCTGGCATTGCTGTGGTGCGTGTCTGCCTGTGTGTCTGTGTGTGCATTGAAGCTGAGGTCCGCTGCCCGAGGAGTGGAAAAATTGGTTAGTCCCGTTAGCTGATAGGCAAAACGGTTTGGTTATCACTCTTCCTATGTGGCTGGTTGAGAAACCCTGACTGCTTGTCGTCTCCTGGGGATAACTGTGCCACCGGCTCGGTGAAACTTGGGCCCCGGGTACATCATCAGAAACTGTGGCCTTACTATGGCACTGCAACTCGCCTGAGGCATCATTACTTTAAAATTTAAGCCCCTTTCCCCAGCCCTTAGGCTGGGCAGTGAAATAGGCCTAATTGGGACTAATTGTGCCCCCTGATCCCCGATCCTTTGTCCTCCGGTAGGAGCGGACGTGTGCCGCATGCCGCTTACCGAAGTTCTTCCCGAGAAGTACAAATGCTGCCTGAAAAAACCTTGTCCCTGAACTTAAACCAGCAGCAGCGTGGGAAGTGTGTGTGTGTGGGGTGAACACTTCCTACCTCACCTCCTTATTCCCGGGTGTTGTACCACCCCCGGGATGGTTCTACCTGGGCACAATGGTTTGCGCTGGGAGCTAAGTACCAGCTTTAACTCCGGATTTCCTTCCCATTGTGTGGTTGGGTTTGATCTTTATCGGTTATTTCTGTGCAGGTTCTTTTAGCATTAATAGACTGAAAAGCACGTGAAACTAAAACAAAGACAACATCTCTTGACCTCCTGCGTGCCATTGTTAGTCAGGAGTTTTAACGATGCCACACTATTGAATTTGATAAGGGTTTTGCATAATAAGGGGGGGGGGAAAAGCTGTATGGAACTTCATTGCATTTTTGTTATGTAGAAGCCCGCCGGAAGAGTCACAGTGTGGGAGTTCAGCACCTCCTAATGGGATTTCGTTGTGGCCGCGCTCTCCCTAAAGGCGACTTTGGGGAAGGATGCTGAGGAGTGTCTGTCCCGCATGGGACTTCCCAAGGTGGAAGAAGTTTTCATCAGTTACGTTTGATTTATTACCACAACGGTGATGTAACTCCTCTGTTAGCAATATTTACGTTGCTCGATTCGCTTTGCAGACCTTTTGTCAGCAAAATTTTCCCTTGCATGTTTTGCACTCCAGACTGTGCTTCTGACCAAGTTCAGGTTCTGTGTAGGGACTGAATTCAGAATAAACAAAAGAAATTCAGAAAGCCGTTTTAAAGAGGCCCTTCTTACCGACAGTGGTTTCAGTGGGGGCTGAATTTAGGACCAGCTAAGTGTAGTGTTCAGCATCATAAAAATCCCTCGTGCTTTGTTTCAGAAACTCACAGACATTTAAGTAACTGCTAACCTAATTTGTGTATGTATCTCTGACCCGTCAGATGTCTTAAAAGATATTTCACTGTTTAGAAAATTTGTGTAATTGAAGTAAGTACTGAACTTGAAAGTACAACATAGCAACAGTATTTTAAAGGATTTTTAACTGAAATTCTGCAGCTTTCTTCAAAGCTTCCTATTTTCCAGGAAGGGTGTGGTATAGTAAAAGCGAGCTCAAAATTTAGGAAAATTGGAAAACTGATGTCTCAGATTTACAGTTGAAGCAAAGAAAATGTTGCAGTGTGGGAGGTTAATTCAGGTATAGATTTGGAAAGCAAATGATGGGTTGCAAAAAACCCATCAGTGAGGAAAAAGTGATGGGATCCTACCAGGTGTCTGGAGTTGTGGGTAGAGGGGAGCAAGCAAGTTAAAATATGACACCCTGTGAGTTTGTGTGGTGGTGAGAACTGTAGAGTTATTTCTGGGGAGGAGAAACCAGAGTGTGTGATGACTTCAGAGGGGGGTCCTTACTTGTCTTCCCAGTGCTTTGTAATGGCAGAGTAGATATTTCAAAAAGAGGCTGTCATTCTGAACAGAAAATTGGTAAAAGTGGTATTAACAAAATGTGATCCTTTTACTCTGTTGCATCCATGCTAGTGCCACATTGGTGCAGCTGCAAGGATTGTATGGTTTGGTTTGGTTTTGCGGTCTGCTTTTCTTTTTTGCTGTCTTAAAGTAATGCATATGTTGTTTGTTTTTTTAAATTTATTTATTTAAGAGGGACTTTGGGGTGGTTTTATTCTTCTCCGGTGAAAATTTATTAAAAGAAATAATCATAGGGTGATGAAAAATGAGGAATGCAACACAAGAACTGAGTATTGCAACATGCACGTGAATGGCAGGGCAGTATATTGCTACAGGGCCCTGCTGCATACCACAAGCCAGTGGCTGACTACAGCTTAGGGACAGTATTCTTTCCTAAAATAAGTTTGTTTTTTTTTTAAAGTAATTTCCTTAGATATGCATCTTCATGTGCAAAGGTGAGAACTGGATTCTCGGTGTATACTGATCTGTTTCTGGTTCCAGTATCCTTTGGGCTTGACTCTCACAGAGAGTAAACAAAAGCCTATGGAATACTGCCTGCGTAAACCTGTGCATTGCAGTGCCTGTTCCATGGGACATGTATCCTGCACTTTTCCTCCCACTGTCAATGTAGTTCGATCAGCAGGGGCACAGTTCTCTTACTCTATCATCTTTCTGTGTCCTTCTACACCAGCGCTTCTTAGTGAATCTGTTCCAGTGTACTATCAGGTAAATGCCATGTATAAAGGCTCCCGTCGCCTGGGCTGGCTGGGACAGCAGCTTTCAGCTCCTTAGGCTCTGCTGTAGCTTGAATTTTGAATCGTTTGTCCAGTCTCTGTATTTTATTTCTCTACTAATTAATGTTTGAACAGCTGTTTAAAATGCAATTTTTACTGTATGATTACTTTGGATAAAGGGATATCATGTTAATTTTTTTGTCATCTGGAACCAGTGCTCCCATCCAGAGGTTCCACTTACTTTCTGAAGCTGTTACAAAATGTTAGTATTTGAGTGTTTACTTGCATTTAGTTTTAATTATCTGCATCACCCTAGTTCTTTACTTTAAAGGGCAGCCATGAAATAATGACGATTATAATGTGCCTGCCCTTGCTTCTAAATGAGTATCACTCTTCTGAAAGTTTTTGTACTTTTACTTTTTTGTCAGGAATCATGACCCTAAGAGGCAGATGCTTCTTGCTCCTTTGGTATAGTGCTGGCAGCTACTATAAGCCAGGTTTTTGTTTGTTTTATTTATTTTTTTAAACAAACAAAAAACCTGTAAGCCTGTTTTGATGCTTGAGATGTATGTGAGGCTGGGATCCGCGTTGCCAACAATACCATGAGCAGCAGTAGGATGGAGCCTGACCAGTGTGTTCTCTCTGTTGTTTTTTTTTTTTAAGAGACTTTTTTTACATATATGTGTTGTGTCTCTTAACTGCAGCTGTTCAGCAGCATCCACAGCAGGTCTTTAAACCATTTCAATTTGACAGGAATTACTAAGGCTCGGTTTTGTGGAACCTTCCTGTCTCAATTTTTTTTTTCCCTCAGTCCAGTGGAAAGGAGCAGGAAAGAAAATGGGACAAATCCAGCTGGAAACTTATACTTAGGTTTTAGCCAGAAGGAAAAATCTTACTGTTTGGATATAACACACCATTTACTTGCATGGGAGAAAAAATAGAGGAGAGTGAGATAAACTTTGTGTATCTGTCCTAGGAAATGCCCGTTGTGACAGTCTGGGCTGGTGAGTGAGGGAGGTTTGTGGCGATAAACTAGCTGCAGGCTGAAGCTTTCAGAGGAGGTCAGTAGTTTTTCTTTGGTCCCACCAGAATGGCTTGGTGGCTTCTTTTTAGGAGCAGAGTACACCTTAAAACTCAGCTATGGTTTACATTCAGTAGTATGGGACAAAGGAAGGAAGGAGGAAAGAAAGATTTCTGTGCCAGAGCAAAAGTTTTCTAAATGAGTTAATGCATACCTGGAGATAAGTTGAATGATCTGCAACTATATAATTTTACTCACTTTTCTGTACTGGAGTAATTTCCCAGGTGAATATTCTTACTTTAAAACAAGGAGCGTAAACAGCATTTTATATAACTAGACCTATATACATATAGTTGAATACAGTATTTAAATGTATGAGTGTGTGTAAATGTGTATGTATGATAATAATAATAAAACAAAAATATAGCTGTATAATCACAGAAGAAAAAACTTTGAACTGTGATGAAGCCTTAAATTGTTAAAATGCAGAGGTCTTGTTAGACTCCTGACCTTGAGAAATAGGACCTTGTGTGGTTGGTTTTTTGGTGGGGTTTTTTTGAGGGGGGAAACCATCCTGCATTTAATGGGTTTTATAAAGTCCCACTGAGATTAGTGGGAAATCATGCATTTGGTTTGTAGTAATTCTCAACTTTTATTTCATGTAAGGTGTGTGATATTTAGGGGGAGGGAGGGGGGTTGGCATTTGTGGAATATGGACTCACTTGACATTTACAGAATAGTGGTGTTCGTGCATGTGGTAATAGTAGTTGGGAGAATACAGAGATTCAGGCTTAAGCTGGTTAGCTATACCTGGGCAGGCTATTTCATTTGCTATTGATGTGATAGGCGATCATAGTTTGGGTGGAGATTGTTGCTCTGTCCACTATTAACGCTTCACACAAAAGCTGATGTAGCTCATGGCCACCTAAGTTCATTTTGACTACTTAATTTTTGAAGCAGAAAACCCCATCACTCCTTGAAACAGTAGAGTTGCATTTAAGATTAGTCACGACTACATGAGTACCTCAAACAAGTGTAGTTAAAAGTTGAGCCTTACTTTTCTGGACACAGGGATTTTTACTGGGGTCATGGCTCACTAATCAGTCAGCTTACCTGTGGGCACTTGTAGCTTCCAGCACTTGTAGCTTCCTCAGTGGCATGGGTGGCTTCTCAAGCACAGGGGTTTACAACCCAGTGGGCTAAGTCAAACAAACCTGTTTTTCTGATGTCAGCAGCAGTGGCCCCTCGGCAGCTGCCCTGGCACAGCTGAGCTCTCCCTGCAGCAGCCTGGGGATTCCAGCAGAAAGGCAGCAAGGAGGGGCGACAGCTGGAGGGGGGAATCTGGACAGCTGTCCCAAAATAAATAGTCCCCACTCAAGAAGAGGGCCATTAACTGATGACGTTTTCCGATTCTCCTGCCATAGAACAATGGAAGCCAAGTTGCAAAGATGCTAATTTTAATCGTTGTTAAGAAAACTTATGCAGCTTGCCTCTGTCTGTGTGAGTTAAGATCCCTTGTGATCTTAATGATTTTACATTATTCAAAGTTATTTATTTTGCAAAAATGTAAGTGTAATGTGAGTTCTAAGCTTAAACTACATGTAAAATGAGAATAAAAATACTTTTGTGAGGATACGCTCACATTTAAAGTCTTTTGAGATGCTGGAATGGAACGTGGTGAAAGTGTGCATACAGTGATGATACAAGGCTCAAGGATTGCAGTTGTCATGAAAACTCGGATTTAGGCCCTTGCTATTGTGTTTATGTGGTATAGTCATAATATACTAAACTCCTGAAAAATTGATCAAGTTTCTGACCTCTCTTTTTACATTATGAGAAGGAATAATACCAGCCTACCTTGAAAAAAAAGTTCTGGCATCTCTGTAAGGCTGATGCTGGAGAAACGACATTGTGATTGTTATTATTGTTGGACAGGTTTAAAATAACTTTCTGTCTCTGTCACCCTCCTAGTCACTACAGGCTGGAGCGCTGGACCTGCTGCTGTCTGTCCGGCATTCCTGCCACTGTGCCACATCCCCCTCTCTGCCCCCTCCCCAGCAGTGCTGGCAGTCTTCTGTGAGGCTGCTGTATGGACCATGCTGTTGAAGTGGTCTAGTTTAACCATGTCCATTCAGTGGTGGGGTTTTATTGGGTTTTTTGTTTTCCTACTGAGCTCCTTCCAGTGATCTCTTCCTTGACGTGGCCTCGCCGTCAGTGGGTTATGGGTGAGAGAGCAGGGAGCTTATGGATCAGCCACTGCAAAAAGGGTAGGAGGAGATGGACATTTCTTCACCTTACTGCTTGATTGACAGGGTTGTGCTGGAGAGTCAGCCAGGCCCCTCTGGTAAATAAACCCTGAGAGGGAGAAAAGAAAATTGTTTGGGGTTTATGCACATGTATGTTAAAGTTCTTTTATTCTGTATTAATCCTGTAATCAGGTCGCAAGTGCTTTAATTGCAAGGCCTGTTTCTGTAACTGAGCATTCTAAACGGAAATTTATCTGTTTCTATGTTGCAGTATTGCCTGTGTAGTTCTTTCAGTGGTCATTCATACTGAGTGACAGTTGACTTGTGGTTGGTTTCATGTCTACGTACCACATACAGCGTGTTCTTATCCCGTGGGAGGTGTATGATGGGATCTGACGGGGAATGCTACCTGCTGCAGTGGTCCCTGCCACGGCACCTCGTGCTGGAGGGAAACTGCTCACTGAGGGACTTCTCTGCTGTGAAGTAGTTAGGCAGAAAAAGGTGGATATACATTGCAATTACGATGGTGCAGTCAGTGGAATCTTGTAATTCCTTTTTTAAAAATACCAGGACAGTAGAGATCCTGTTGTGGAAGCAGGAGATTCTTGCTTTTGTGTAGTGCTTGAATGGTGAGAGCACGAGGTACCCTGTGAAACAACTTATGGAGCACAGATTTCCAAACAGGGAGTTAATACATTACAACATTTGCAGGCCATGTGCTGGAAATCTCATCGTAGAGTTCTTGGCTCATGGTTTTCTACTAGTTGCAGACTGAGGCTGGTCCTCCTGGCCAGCAATGAGCGAGCCTGTGCCTTCTGATGGGTGGCCAACCCAAGCCCAAGGAAAGCGCTGCACCTACCTATCTACCTCACATGTTTTATTTTAAAATTCCTTGTTTGAACAACTTGTTGGACAAATAAGACAAAGGAAAGCCCTGTGTGCTGGTGAACATGGATTCTGTGCTGAACGTTGTAATTTTTTCAGTTTATATTTCCAATCCAGAGCTACCAGAGATGACTTAATTTCTGAGTCAGTTGCCTAGCATGGGTATCTATGGAAAAAATGAGAAATGGAGGGCCAGCACGTCTCCCTCTTAAAAGAGCACCTGATGTGTTTTGTTTTTAAATCTGTAAAATGTCATGGCATGAAATGAATGTGCTTAGGCATAGTAGAGATGCAGTGAGGCAGGGAGGTTTCTTTAAAAGACGCATCTCTTAGAGCATAGAGCAAGCCATAAAGTTGCTTCTTGCTTGATAGAGTGCAGTTTTGGGTAGGGGTTGGTTGTTGCATCGCCCTGAGTGCTGGCAGAGAAGGTGGTGAAGTGCCAGTGTTGGGCAGGTCCCCAAAGTCTTCCCTGGTAAAAACATTCACCTCTTAATTCATGTCAGGTTTTTTCCGATTCCCTAGAAGAGATTCCAGCGAGTTGTGAGTTTTGGTCCTTGAAGCACTGGCTTCTTGTTTCCAGAAGGTTGAATCATACTTGGCATACGCAGTTGTAGTTTTGTGCGCTTCCTCGTGATGGTTTCTGCTTGCCTGATGGTGGCTTTCTGGTCTTTTCTGTCCTTTGTACTTTGTCCTTTGTACTTGCAGAGCAATGCAAAATAGAGGAAGGAGGTAAAGCGTGTCTGCCTGTGTATCTGCATGTACTTCTTAGGAGATACTTCAAAAGACACAAGGAGCTGCTTGTTTGATGTGATATGGAAAGTCAGGTCTTGCCCATTTATTTTCCGTGGTGAGGTGAGCCATTAAGATGGCAATTTTTCGGTCTCCTATTGCAGAGGACAAGTTCTGTGGTGCTGTCTGAGGTTGTTTTTAATTATGAGGAAGCTGTGGCCAAAACATGTGTCTGTTTAAAGCACCAAGGTCAAACCAGTTCTGTCGTGTAGTAAATGTGACTAGACTTCATTTAATGACTTTTATTTTGATGCTTTTCAAACAAAAAAACTGCATATGATAATCTTGTACCCAGTAACGTGCTTGGAGCAGTACCAAGCAGTTAGAGCAGGAAACTGCAAGTCTGGATTCCAAACAATAACCTTCAGGTAACTGAAGTTGCAGTCATTTATCGCCGGAAGAGTTGACCATAAAACTTGGTCTTAACCTCCATAAACCTGGAGATTTCTCCTAGCACATCAGCTGTATGTATCCTGCAGGATCTGCTGTGCCAAGATGGGCTGAAAAAAAAACCCAACAACCTGGTTGGGTGAGCATCGATGTCCTCTTCATAACTCTGATAGATCAGGCCCGTTATTTCATTCTCTTGTCTTACAGATCAGAGTGCTGTCAGCAGAGTTCACCAGTGTGCTCTGTGCTCACAGGGAAATGCTTGCCCCTGTTTTGTTTGCCCCGTTTTATAATGAACATTTTCTATGTTTAAATCATTATATTGAGTGGAGACACAAATAAGAAAACCCCAGCTCTCTCCTGTTTTTACCAAAATACTATTTAAATTATTGTGCTGTGTGGTGTCTTGGAAGATTTGTTTTTGTCAATGGGTTGTGGATTTCATATTCCCAGACCCTCTCTTCCTTGCATTAGGGCTGCAGAGATTCCACTGGATGTTGACAAGGAAAAAATGCTACTGGAGGCTTCCTCACAGCACAGTCCCTGCTTACTGTACTGGGCATTAACTTATATCCAGCACATTAGACTTAAAAGCACACAGCCATTAAGTGTAGCACTCCTTTCCCAGGAGGGCAGCAGATGGAGAGAGAATGGGGGAGGGAAGGAGAAGGGAGTATGATAGAGGGACTTTATCTGATGTATTTGTAAGCCTGCAAACTTGCTATTTACCACGTTTACAATTTCTCTGGTATAAGGAATTGAGTGTAGTGACGGGGAGCATCAGGGTCAGCACATTACTCCTAAATGTTTAGTTATTGTATCAGTTTATGGGAAGAAAAAGGTGCAAGTCCAGTATATCTTCTTCCCCCATGCTCCTTTTATATAGGGAGCACAAAGAAAAAAGTCATTACTTTTTAATTACTCTAGGCTTCTTTGTTTCCTAACGCACATTCACTTCTGGCCAGCAGTGAGAATTACCAAAGGGTTGTTTCCTTCCCTGTGATCGGTGGAGTAGTAAGTATTGGGGAAAATAATTGTTCAGAATTAAATTTTCATGTGGTCCAGCATATTTAATAAATAGGAACCTTGTCCTACCCTAGTTAAATGCAGTGATTAGTGACACTCTTAGTACCTCCAGTGGGACAGGACCTCTTGCTTAGATTAAGTAGCTCCCTCAATTTTAAGCTACGATTTTTTTAGGGAGTCCTTTTCTCTTGTTGTTGACAGTGTACATACAAGGTTATTATAATTAACAGATATTAAAGAAGATGGAAATTCCATCTTGATGGGGTTTTTTTGTAAATTTCAAGTCAGACAAGCATTCACTTTTCCTCCTGGTGAAAAGGAGTGAATAAATTAAAATGAAATAAATATATAATTAGAGGAAAAAAATCATTGAACTCGGATGTGATTTTTGAAATTACGTGGAAGTTTTTCAAATAAATTGTTTTCATTTTGATTATATCTTTCTTGACATGTTTGATTTTCTATCATCTTTTGTTTGTTAAACAGTGATGTTTGCAGCTTTGAAAGGAAGACATATTAACAAGAAGAACAAATTTTCTGCTGTCATTGTTATGCTATGCTTTGAACATCTCCATTGAGGACACCCTCTCTGGGTTACTGAGAGAGTTACAACTCCTCTTGCAACTTCTTAGATCTTTCGGAGGGTATTGTAATTGTTTGCACAAAGTTTGTAAGATAGCTTTTCTGCTAGAAATGATGTCAGTATAATGAGGCTGCACAGATCAAATACTGTAAAGCGAGTGTCAAGACACCCTTTGAGAATTAAAATGATGATGATAATTCTCAGGAGTGGTATATGATTTTTTATTTTTGTACTTTTTTCTCTCCCCGCACTATGACCTCTGGCGTTGTGCTGCTCAGCTGCTTTGCATTGCTGCTTTGTGAGAGTGCGGCTGTGTTAATGGAAGGATCACACGTACTGTTCCTCTCGAAACCTGATACATCATCTTGGCAACAAAATGAAGACCTTTAACTCTTGGAGTTTTCATCATTTGTTGTTAACCATAAATTCTATCCCTTCAAGAAAACAGGTTGTTTTTCAGATGTATGTGAGTAGAGCCTTCATTTTCTCTGAGCCAGAGTAGAAAGGGAATCCTGGCACTGGTTTCAAGGAATTTAAATAGTCTATGTTTAGGGGTTTGTTTTTTGGGTGCGTTTTTTTTTTTTTTCCAGGCTCATTCCTTTTAAATATCATTAGTACAACGCCTATTTTCTTGAAAAGAATCCTTGCATTTGGTCTAGGTTGTTAAGAGGAATATTATTTTAAGTTGAAAATTAACTTTGGATTAGCTGGCTTTCATAATGGTCTGTTCATACCATCATTTAATAGCATGACATAAGAGTGTCACTATTCTCAGTGTTTCTCTTAGAAAGGTTTTAAGACATCATTCTACAGAATGGGAAAGACCTTTATAAATAATTTTATTCAGGGAAGCATTAAAAGGTATAAACTGAAGCACCTGTAGTCAAGATGGTAGGGGATTTTTTTTATTAATTAGTTGAAGTTAAACGGGAGCCTATAGAAGGTTTGGTAGAAGAAGTGGTAATTTTCTGGCTGTGTATTTATGAAGTGGCAGTATCATTTCTTTAAGGTCCCACCACTTGTCCAATAAACTGCAAGAGGAATGTACTGGAAGTGACAAATACGAAATAAACGGAAGATGAGAAATGGATAAATGATTTAAAATACCTGGAGCTAAGCTGAGATAAGATGTTGGCTTAAAGTACAGTTCTTAGCACACCTTACACCTGCAGCTGTGTTTCATTTGCTATGATTTTACTGTCTGCATATGTGTGTAAAGGCAATCTTGCTCTAGCGCGAAGCGTAGTGGTAATATATGGCCTGTTATTGCTGCAGCAGTAGTGTTGGAGTCTTTCAGGTTTGTGTGTGTTTTATTATTTTCCTAACAAAAGCTTTTGTAGATTTTCAGCTTCCAGACTTACGCCTTGTAGTTGTTCACAAGGGAATCTGGCAATGCTGACCAAGAGGTTGTGCGTTACCGGTCAGAGGCAAGGTCACTTGAACCTTTTATTAGCTCTGCCCAGAACCTACCAGCTTTAAAGGCACACCTTTTTTCTTTTTTTTTTTTAAACTTTATTCTTTACAATTTTTCTTCTTCTGGGCATAGTGTGCTTGTGAGCAGTGACAGGCTGCGCACTGGAAACAAACTCTCTTTCTCGGCATATGCACATGGAGCTATTATAGCTACTGTCAGAGCTTCCCTCCTAAGTTCCTGCAAATGACTGCAAATGTCTCTTACCTGTAGGGACTTTGTGGCTAACCAGGAGGATAGATTAGTCTCTGCCTCAGTTCAAACCAGAGCTTCTTCAGAGAGCACCAGTTGCTGTAGTGGTCTTTGTTACATGAATGTCTTTGTAGGAACTAAAGCAACGTCCTTTGTGGGTTGTTTAAGGCACTAAACAGCTGTCAGGGGATAGAATTTCTGTTTGTTTAGGGTCGGCTTAGACAATGAGCTCTAAATGAAAATCGGGTATCCCACTATCTATGCCCCCCTCCCCGAGTCATCTAATCTTAAACAATATACTGTCCATTTGTAGGCCATGAACAGTGCTGACAAGTATGTTCAATAAGTTTATGGATTTCCACCCCCACCCCTCTCTATTTTCTGAACAGAAAAAGGCCAGAAGCTCAGGTAAAATGTTGACTCGCTGATGGTGTAACTTACTCATATTATGTATTGGCTACAGGAGCAGCTGCTGGAGTTGCCATCCAGCATTCTGACTTTCACAGCCTCTGTAAGGCTGTTACTCCGCAGGAGAAACAGTTCCACAGAGCATGCAGAAGGTCCCTCAACTGTCTTAGTTTGTACTTCAGTATCCTACTCCAAGTGAAAATCAGCTTTAGTTTATTTAAGTACTTTTACTTGCAACAGTGATAGTCAGGAACCCTGGTAGATGGGTGGTTGTGTCTGGGACAAGTGTGGAAGAGAGTAAAGCTGAGGCTATCCTTGTTTAATTTCTTGATGAACATGGGGCACTGCCCTTGCTCTGCATACTGAAGTTACATTAAGCAGCACTTAAACAAATGTTTTTAAACAGTTGTCTAACTTCTGCAATCTTTTTTGGTCCGGTACTGTAGAAGAGTTGTGTTCCTATACATGTGACTACCGGTGTTCTTCGAGCACGACAAGAGCTGAGGTCAGTTCTCCATGTTTCACCCATTGCCAGTTTGCGGTAGTCACACCGCAGTACCTCCTAGTTGTGGGCGATGTCATGGCTGCTGCATTAGTTGCTACTTGAGATTCTAGTGATGTTGGTTCAATGGTTCTTGGGCTTTTAAAAACAGGTGGATATAGTCTTAAAGCAATGACTACACTGGGCGCAGCAAAAACTAGTTTTTATTTGTCTTACTCATTGGGCTGTGAAGTCTGATCCATTACACAGCTACAGTTCTGTTTTCTCAGAGGAGCCTATGTGGCTGTATTTTGGACATATCTTCTGCAAAGTTCGATAGAGCTGATGGTGCTCTGGCAGCTTAATCAAGTTAGGAGTTCAGCTCTGCAAAGAACAAGGAAACCTTATTCATTAACCCTCATGTATCTTTAGGTAGTTAGCAAAGGTGATACAGGTAATTACAAGAAAGACTCGGAAGTAAATTGAGACATTTTTAGTAGGTATTTCCTCCAATGTGAGAGTGTGACTGTGATGGCATGGGGGGGTACACCAGTCCACATGTGCAATTTAAATAGGTCTGGATCCTGCATTATAAACATGCACCGGATGCAGGGGAGAAAACCAGCATGTTCTCTCAGGATGCTGTTAGGGCCAAACAGAATCTCATTAGGGACGACTTCAAAGACCAGTTCCTCATGTCCGTAAAAACAAGTGTAAATTATCTTCTGTGAGCCTGCTGTTAGCAGTTGCACTGTTACATTATGCATGATGCTAGGCTGCACATGCTAGGAACACGCTGCACTACGTTTCATTACCATGTTTCATTTTTATGCTAAGCCTGGCAAGTTTGCTATTTATTGGTGGTGTTTTGGCTCATACACTATTTTACTTAAAACTTCCTCTCATATTAGCTGTTGGTAGTGACACGACATCTGAAAAGGACTTCTAAGGTTCTGCAGTGCTTATGTGTTTAGAGGAATAGCATGTAGACAACTTGCTGTATCAACAGCTTTACTTGCTTTCTCATTCTTCTCCTTAAAAGGGGCTGCTCCTGACTCTTGGAGTGAAACTTGAAGGAGCTTTCTGTGAGGCTGCTTTGCAGCACTTGACCTAAATGTTTATGAAAATAGTAGTAGGAGGGTAGAACTTCAATAACTTGTGCTTTCACAGAGCTACATACCCCATGATACACAATGGAAAGGCAGACTGTAGTTGTTGCTGGGGAAATGTTTTGAAATCGTGAAGTACAACCTCCGTGCATGGACGTTTTGTCACAGGTTTCAGTGGGATCAAGATTTTGGAGTTTCATCACCCTTGCAGAAACATTAGGATGCTGTGGAATATTTTCCTAAACTGAGGCGTACTGCTAAAAAACCCTTGCTCTTCTTTTGTTTGGGGTGTTTTTTTTCCCTTGGGTGGTATTTCTGCCTTTAATTGCATGGTTTAATCACTGATGAAGCCAAGCTGGGAAAGCACTCGCTTGCACTTCTGGTCAAGGTCTGCCACTGTCTTAAGGTGTGGTGTTAAACTCCTGAACGGGTCAGCAACCTGGCTTGCACTGTGGTTTCACAGAGCAACCTGGGGCTGCTTCAAGCAGCTCAGACTAACATCCCTGCAAACCATGGTTTGAGAGCTGGTTTAAGCCACTGCTTGTTAAATTCATAATGATAACAAGTGTGTGAAGCTGTGGTTTTACAAGGGCTATGAGAGCTATGAAGTTGTGGGTTTGTGTCTTGTGGTGTTGGATGGTTTAGCGCTCAGTGTGTAAGTGAATTGCAAAGCTAGAACCCGCATGAGACTTTAATGAATTTCCAAACAAGATGTAAAGAATTCCCCACCCTTGTTCAAAGAAAGCTACAAGAATAATCTGATTTCTATATCCTGCAGGGCCTGAGTGCCCCTGGGGAGGTCAGTGGGAGCTTCAGCCTGGCTTTCTGCAAGGCCAGAGTAGTACTTCAAAGCATGGAGTGCTGAGCTGCCAGCTGTGCTCCTGGAGTTGCCACAGGGAGTGGGTGCAAGGGTTGAACAGACTTGTCTGTTTTGAATTGTAGGAGAGGACCTCTGGACCTTCTTTGGTACTGAGGCACCTGGAGAGCTGTGAACAGTGAGCATGGTCCTGCTTCACACTGGGAGGATGGGATGAACAAATGAAGAATGGTCTTTGTTACATGATGCCTTGGATAAGATGCTCTTCTCTCCTTGAAACCCCTTAATCTTCATTTAGAGCTCCTACCTGTGCCTCCCTTGGAAGAAAGAGCAGTTAGTCTGAACAGAGGCCAAATCTATTTTAGTGAAGTTTGCTGGTATAGTTCTAATGTTAATCATGTTAACAGATCCACCTAATGAGGATGCAGATTATGCTGGTAAAAAAAGGTTGTACTCTTGACAGCAAGCAGCCAGATGGAGAAGAACCATGGAAGCAAAAGGTCTGATCCTTCCTGGGTTTATCTTTTTGTTGTGTTCCATATGTACCACATCTTTTACTGTTAGAAAAACACTGCAAGTATATTTTTCTCTAGCTGACATCACTTTCTAGTGCAGAGTTGTCTGAATTTTAATGAAATTAAAAAAACATTGAGTTCTTTACTCTGGAAAACTCCCAGCCACTTCAGCTGCCTTTTAAAATCTAATGAGCCAAAGAGTCTCCTTTAATTTTTATTTTTCTGTTTAGCAGGTGTAACAGGAGAATTTGACCTCCCTGTCATTAAAACCAAAGGAACCAAAAACCCCACATGGTCTATATTTGTTTTTACATGAATGTACATATGTACATAAACATATAGTTGGTACTTATCTGTTGCCCTCAGAGAATGCTTGCATACAGTAATACTGCTTTGCTCATCTCTGGAAGCTTGGTTCATATTGAAATTCTCTTGACTTCTGTGTTGAAGCCTGTAAAGCCCAAACATGGCTTGTTATCTTGTGATCAGTTACATTAGAAGTTCAAGACTGCGTTGGGAGGAAGTCTTCATTTAACATCATTGTTTAGGTCTGGCTCTTTGTCTGACCACAGCAGACAATGTTTGAAACTGCGATAAGATAAGAAGTGGCAGCGATAGCCATGCTGCAGGGTTACTGGAAGGGCATGAAACAGCATCTGGCTGTTGGACTGTAGAGGTCTGATTCTTAGTTGTAATGGGTGATTGAAATGTTCTTCTCATAGAGTTGGCAGTTAATGTGGCATTCATGTCAGTGTGTCCCCCAGGAAAAAATCAAGTGATTGTAGGAAAACAAAAAGAAAAAAGCAGCCTGTAAAACTGAGCAGAGCATAGCACTTGTTTTGCATACAGCATGGTCACTTGCTGCTTATAGAGTTCAAACAAACACATGACACCATGTCAGGATACAATTTTGTTCAAGGACGATAAACAAAAAAGCATTCATTGATGGTTAGGACTCAGATGTTGGGAGAGAATGGTGTGAAGGTTGTGAAATACAGCCCCTTAGCACTATAAAGTAAGTTCAGTCAGTGCTTTTGTTATCTTGGTGTATTAAAGTGAATGGCTTTTTTTTTCTTCATTAATTTTGTTTATTTGCTTTTTAATTTTTCTGTCTAGGAGGTCTGTTTTCCATCCAAGCCTAGTCTCTAACAAAAGGAGACATCTAGAAGTCAAACATACGATGCATGATCAAACTGTCTGGAAAGAGAGGGAACTCTCATTCAGACCAAGGAGTTTCTTGGTTTTGTCTTGATAGGAAGGAAAACAAATAACAGGTTTCAGCTTCTGCTGAAAGGAGCAGCCCACTGCCTTCACTCGTGCCATGCCCTGGTGCTCCTCTGCTTCACTTGTGCTTGTACTGTTGAGCTTGGTGAGGTTGTGGAGGAGGCTAGTCCAGGTCAGCAGTCACGCCAAGGCTAGTCCAGGTCAGCAGTCACGCCATCTGAAGTGGCAAGGTGAGCACAGGAGAACAGCTAGACCTAGGTCTAGGTCTGCATGGCTGTCCTGCAAATACTCCCTTCTAAGCTTCACCTGAATGTGATGTCTTAACTTGCAGTACTGGCTCCAGGCCATGGCTAGTGCAGGGGCACTGTGAGTGGGGTTGGGGAGAGGTTTTGCTGAACCCAGGCCTGGAAACAAGGAGCAGTTGGGAGGATGTGACCAGGCACCTGTCTACAGGCTCGCAATATAGCTTCTGTGTTAGTGGGAGAGTAGGAAGGCCCTTTTTCCACTTTTCCTGACCTGTGAAACAGCTTGTGACTCACCTTTTACATTGTCCCTTTCAAGGAGGGCCAAGTCCCTGTCTGTCTATTTTTCACCCTTAGCTTGCAAACAGTCGCATTTCCCAGATCTGTGAATGGGATGGATGGTAAAGAGAATCATCTTGACAGGCTTCCTGATCCAAGTTGTTATCTTCCATGAGTCACAGCTTGGTGGGACCCTTGTGAGAGAGAGACATAGATAATTGCAGGCAAATCCAGGAGACAACAGGTCTTCGTGGCTTGTAGTTTCCTCTGTTTTGTTCAGTGGTGTGAAGAATTGCAGTGGAGTTTACCCAGGAAACAGTGCTTCCCTGCACTTACTTCAGAATATAAAAGTGGCTGTTCATTGTGTTACCCTCAGTGTGCAGTGCTGACATCTTGTTAAATGGGTGGCAGGCCATACTATGTCCCAGGGTTGAATTCCTTTTGTGCCATACTGCAGTTGTCCCTCCACATATAAGCATGTACCCATCACGCTTGGATTGGAATTGCATTTTTGCCACCAGGCTGGGAATGAAAAGTGAGTGGCACATGCCATGAGTCAGAGACCTTGTTAAATTCCTGTGAGGTTAGATTCCCTTTGGATAGTTGGCTTGTCTGAGTCGAGCAGTGCTAGGCATACCCCTGCCTGCTGACATCTTGGGGTGATGGTACGTACACTTGGCAGGTCACTTCACATGGAGAAATACTTCAGTGGCAAGTCTGTAATTGGGGCTGTTCTCTGGGCATGGTTATTTAGCTAAGGTCAAGGGCAGAAGGACTTACCGGATGGTGTTGGGTCTGTGTGTGCAGAGAGAACATGGCTTCCAAGGAGAGGTAATTTGACATGGTGAATACCACTGATCAATAGGGAAGGGGTTGTCAGCCTCTTTAATTAGCTGTTTTATAAGCAGTATACACCTGTGCTTGTTAAGTGAAGTTGTATTTGCTGTCATCTTGGAGATGCTGTAAGGGGTATACAGCTATCAAACTGTAGTGCAGCAGGGTATTGCGTCGGTGAGAAATGGTCTTTGGGGAGATAGTGATATTTCAGACAAAAAAATGCCGTTTGCGTGGGTGAGATGAGTAAAGCTCTTTGGAACTGCGTGCTACTCACTTCACCAGCTAAGGATGATCATTATTTAAAAAATCTAAGATGTTACTTGACAAGGAGGGAAATAGTCGTGATCCTTGTTACTGTAGGTAATACCAATGGAAAAAAGCAAGTGCTAGAGATGAGTTCTCATGCAAAAGTAGTTGCTACTGGAAAGCCTTTGAGCATGTTACCACGTGGTTTCTACTGCAGCCTGTACACAAAGCCATTCTTGAGGAGAAGTTGAGAAGGCAGATTGACCAGACCCTCTTAATTCTAGGAGGAGACAGTTGTGCCCATGAGAGGTATAGTTTAGTCTAGTCTCAAGCCTTCACAGTCTGCAGAAGATGAAGGAGCTCAGGATTTCATAAGCCAGAGCATACCAGGAGAGTAGAATGAGGCGGAATAAGCAGTTGCAGAAGGGATTTCTGGAACAGACTGAAGCATCTTTCCAGTTTTGCCCTTCAGGGCACTATTCATTTTGAGACAGTCTGTAAGTCTGTTCTTGATTGCCAAGATGTT
Source organism: Laterallus jamaicensis coturniculus (assembly GCA_022605575.1). NCBI lineage: Eukaryota > Metazoa > Chordata > Aves > Gruiformes > Rallidae > Laterallus > Laterallus jamaicensis. The sequence continues at coordinate 19,982,405 of JAKCOX010000013.1, forward strand.
TGGAGGGACGAAGGAGGAGAAAGGTTGCAGGAAATTAGTCACTTCAGTCAAAGAACTGAGAATCTTAACTGCTAGTTTTGTTTAATATAGATGACTGTTAAAGTATTGATGTGAGCAAAGGAGTTTTGCTTAGCTCACATTCCTGTACCATTATAGTAATTGTGAACACTGACTCTACTGACTTCAGCAAGCACGAGCACAAGGCCTTTGTGCTGTCCAACTGGAAATTTCAATGGCAATGCCAGAATGCAGAAATTTTAAGAAAACTAAAAAACAAATGGATCCAGATGTAAAGAAATGGTTAAGACAGCTGTTCCCAGGTTTACTTAGTGAATTAGCTTGTTTCCTTACTTAGAAAATACCCTAATAATGACAAGCATGTCAAAGGTGCTGGGTTAGTTACTTTTACAGAATGTTTAGTAATTTTTTTTCTGAAAACTCATAAAAACTTTTTTTTTTTCCCCTCTCAATTTGCAATTCCCCATAGCCTTGCAGAGCTGCAGGGGAATTCTGTCGTAGTCTGTCCCTGGAAGGTACCTTTTTCTGCTCTGTAATGATGGGGAAAAGAACTGGTGTTTCATTTGCATGCTGAGAAAAATACTGTGGATGGGCAGGTGAGTGCAATCTTACACGTAATCAAAGCAAAATTGGTTTTCTTTGGTAAAAAACCCAAACCCAACAACTAACAACCCACCCAGCTTAGTATAGCTGGCGATGGGTGCGCCCTGATACTCCAGGTATTGATGTGTTTTGGGTTTGTCAGTTTGACTCTGAATTTTCAAGTAGCTGAAGCTTTCCTTAAGTTCTTATTATCAGAATAGATACTAAAAGCATTTCAGTTTATTTTCCTTTTAAGTACTGAGAGGACTATGAAGATGAAAACGAAGACTAAGTGTGTATCCATATAGGGAAACTTTTCCTGCAGAAAAGGCTGTTCTGCACTGGTGCTCTGAAATTCCTCTTGTTGTGGCCACTCGTGTTCTCTAGGAAAATTGCTTAAGCTAAATCAGAACACAGGGCTGTGCCTAATAAGTACAAATAGACTCATTGGGGAGTCATATAAGAAAAGCTAGGGTACTTTTAAATTCACACAGCCTGTCTTAATTCAGAGTAACCCCCTCTTACTCTCAAGCTTGAAGAAACCAGGTGATAAAACAACCAAAAAGATTGTTTTTCATAAAAATATCTGGGGTTGTTTTTTGCAAGGTTTTCTTAGTTTAGCTCGATTTTTTTTTTTTTTTAATTTTTTTTTTTTTTTAACTCTTGGTTTAGGGGATCTGAAGTATGATTTCTTTGACTTCAGCTTATTAATGGCAAGTTTGGTGGAATTAATCTTTGTGCATGAAAACTTAGGTACTGCCAACTTTGTGAGCTTAAATGTGTATATCACTGACTGAGCTTACATGTGGCATTACTCAGTTTATGCCTTACCAGCACCCACCGCAATAGGGTGAATTTCACCCAGCTTGGTTATTCCCATCTAAATGTGAAACGATGGTTTCTATTCGTTCTGCTGCCAGTAGGATTCATAATTTTTACGCCTAATGCATTGGTTGCAGTAATGAAATTCCCTCTTTTGTTTTGAAGTGTAATCAGTGCGATTGCATTTGCATTGCTTGTAACTGAATCACGTAAGTGAAATTACATTGCCCGCATCTCATTTTGTATCGTAAAATGTTATGTGGTGCAGCTTGTTTTCCAGCCTTCCTGGAGCTTTTCAGGGCGATATCCCTTCTCTAGATTTCAAAGCTACAAAACATTTGCTTTTTGTATTTGGCATAGAAATGACTTTATGCGGTGTGCTTCTACATCTGCCACGTGAACCAAAATTTTGATAGTGCTCAGCACATGGATTTGGAAAGCAGCTAGTTTTAGGTCTTGTGTTCTGTCGCATATTAAGTGATTACTAAGTCAGCTTATATGATTAGCAGCAACCACCGAGTCACACATGATGATACATTACTGCTGTTCACATGCAGAAGCTGCACATGGAGTGGTTTCAGTTTATTTGCCTTTGAAATTGATTTGTAGATAATATTGAAATCAAAATGATTCTGTTCTTCCCTCGTTTCCCCTGCCTTTGTTACTAGAAGCAGAGGGAAATGCATTTTTAAATTGAGTTTTCTAAAAGTATCCCTGAGGTAGTTTTCTATCTTGACTATAATTCATTTTTGGATTTATTTGATTTTTGGGGATACATATTTGGAAATAAATGGTTTAACACAGTAAGAATAATTGCTAACTGCAGAAGTCAGTAACAATTCTGATAAATATGAATGTCCCAGGTACTCCCACTGAGGACTTTTAAGGCATTAATTTTTATGATAGAATATAAGCAAAACAAAAATGTTCCTAGATTACCTATAATGCTGTGCTTGCCCACAAACCCTCTGCCTGTTAACTACATTATTGATAAAACCTCTTGTATATACAGCAGTGCTTCTCATAATACTGCCTAAATGTGATGTGTGTCAAATAAATGCCATAGACAAGTTATAGGCATGGTGCAGCAAAAATGCTCCATCCTGGGCTTTATCTGCAAGATCTTTAAAATACTCTGCAAGAAGGCATCGGTGCTGAGTTCCGCAGCCTCTGGCATGTAAGGACTCATTGGTTAAGAGAAGGTATAGGAGACCACTGAATAATGAACAAGATTTGAAAAAGAAAATAAAGGGGGCAAAATAAGTCAGAATAAATTGTGCATTTCTCGGGAGTATCTCCAGCTGAAGCTACATTGGTGCAGTGTCCTGCTAGCGCAGCCATGAGATTTTCTCTCCCCGTAGCTTTATCTACCAAGCTTTTTCTCCCTCAGACTAATGTTTGTATCTTGAAATATTGTGGAATGTATACTATTTGACCTGAGGTTTCCTTGTCATAAGTTGTTTAATACTGAAGAGAGAGAAAAGGAGAAAGCTATCTGGTAAAATCTTTTCAGATGGGAATGTATTTGGCACAAGCTTTTACAAATAAAAGAACCTGCATTCAGTGTCTGTGGCGCAGCCCGCTACAGCCCTCTCCAGTCCAGTCACCAAGGAATTGCAGTGTTTTGTTGATTGAATCCAGTACTGTCTGCAACTGGGTTTCATGTTAGACATGTATGTCAGGGAGAAGACGTTAGGTGTAACGAAGACAATTGCACTAGAAGGAGAAAAGATAGTTAATAAGTACAGACTTCTCTTTGGTAGATGCCCTAAGTTGACTTCCATTTGCATGTCTCCAGCAAAGCTACTGTAAAGGGTGGAGAGCATTCCTAAGAGCAGAACCTTGGTTTTGGTAATTTTTATCCCCTACTTCAAAGAAAATTGTACTAAGTAAATCAGTATGGTTTTTTTTAATGCATCCGTAGACTGTTTTGGATCTCTCGCCAGTCTAACTCTAGAAGTCATGTTGAGCTTACTATGACTAGCGTCAAAATCTGTGGCAGTGGATTTTCCAGGAGGATGGCAATACTGGGCCAGCTGCATGGTGGTATAGCATGAAGGCTTACAGAATTTCAGTGAACCACCTTAACGTACTGAACTTTTTGGTAACCTGGCTGCTGAGTAGGAACCTGTGTTTTGGTATTGGTAGAAGGTAGTTAATAATCTCCTCTATCTATTGCTATTAGAAAGAAGGACTTAACTTTAGATGGAGAGCTGAATTGCTGTCTTTTATCATCTTGCCCACAGAAAGCTCCTTAAACCTTTAGAGCTAGAGCCTGAAACCTTTGACAAGGGCTAAAATAATTCACAGGCATGCGGCTGTATGGCAAAAGGCCTTTTAAGACAGCATAGCTCTTATGAAGAGTTTTACTTAGTAGGAAAATAGTGTTAGATGCCCAGATTTTAATGGGAAGCATTTTATTACTGATACCTTCAAAAAGTCTGTTAGACCTTAGATGTGATAGAGAATATACATCCCAGTGGAGACTTATCTTTGTGCTGGTTCATATCTGCAAGTGGATTTTGTAGCTAGCATACAGCGCTTGCCAGTTTACTGCCTTAAAATAGTATCTGATGCTACATGAATACTAGTAAATTTCTTTTTGAGTTGTGTTCCGCTCTATTTGTTCACCAACCTCCTACTAACATCAGTGACAATTTCATAGGCATGTTGATGGCGCTCTGTGCCCTTAGTAACTTAAAAATGGGACCTGGTGGTGTTTGCCCAGCACAAAATGGCCTTCCTCTAAACAGGTTTTTTGGACTCAGTTTCATCAATCCCATGCAAGCCAAATCATGAGGCAGAGCAGCAGAGAGACTCAAGATTAGCACTCTATTTAGGAGAGGGCTAACACTTAGCCTGCATGGAGGTTGAGTGGCATCTCCTCGCTGGAGAGGGTGTATTACATAAGAGTAGTTGTTTAATTGCTGAATTTATTGTCTCCAAGAAAGAGTTGTGATGAATTCTGCGCATTTTAGGACACTCCAGATTTCATTCATAATACAAATGGGCATCAAAAGTGGAGTATAAATGCATACTTATGTAGGTCTTTTTTGACAGAACCTTGCGATGGTAAGTCATCTTACTAGTTTTCTACGTTTGTTCCTCTGACCAAAATCATGCTAAGATAGCTTTTTTGATACATCAAGTTAGAGGTAAAACCAATCAAATTTAATCTATCCTGGAGATCTGCTTCTCTTTGTTTTGGGTTGGGTTGGTTGGGGTTATTTTTCATTACAATTTTGAAGAACTTTTGTTCCAGAGTAGGCTTTATTGCTTGTTCCAGTGATTTCCACAGAAGTAAACCTGTCCCGTTTTATGGTGCATGTATTTGAAATAATTAGAGAGATGCCACACGTTAATTTAGCCTCATCTTGCTGAGATACATAAATGTGTGTTTTTCAGATCTTGCCCTTAAATTAAAATTGCATAAAAATGTGCTTCTCTTTGGGGTTTGGGATGCCAGAGTATATTTTCTAAGCATATTGAGTTGGTGTTTTTAGAGCTTATAGTAGTGGAAATAAAAATCTGCCTTTGGTATGGAGAGCTTATTGATCATCTTCCTAATAGGTGTGGTTTTATCAGAAAATGAGCCTTTCAGGGTAGGGGGAAGGCATAATTTATAGCAGTCTCCCAACAACAAAAGAATGTGGGGAAAAGTGCTTCTTAATGACTTTTAATTGAAACCATATGAGCATAAAAACGGCAATTTGCTTTTTTACTTAAAGGAGAAACTTTTGCCTGGGCCTTAGAGTGATGCTGACACTGGTGTTGATACTGTTTTCAGACCTGTTTCGATTCTTTAGCCTTTAGAAAGCCACTTACAAACAGATTTGAGGAGGTATTTTTTTGACTAAAAAGAAACTTTGTCTGCAAAGCAATGATTAATAGGATTTTCGAAGCTGCTCAAGCAATTCAGTTTCTGAACTCTTACTGATACCAAGGGGGGTTATGTACTTCAGAAATAAAAGATGAGATGACTGTTTGCTGCCAAAGAACCCTAGAAAAATCTGGGTTTTACTTCTTTTGGTTAATTCCAGATTTTGGTCAGTAATAAAACCAGAGTTTGGACTCTTAATTGTCTGAGGTTTATAGTGGGCTGCGAAGATGTATTATTATAAATTCCTTTTAAAGGAGGGTTTTCTAAGTTTGTCTGAATGATGACAGTGGATAATATAGGTCTTTTCTGTTTAATCTCATAAATCTCACTGGAAGTAAAACAACTCCAAAACCTGTAATAAAAAGATCCATCATTTCCCTGCAGCTATAATTGTTGAGAATGTTAGCAGTAAGCTGCTGAGTGGTGCACTGAATCCTCCTGTGGGTTTGTAAATGTAATTTTTTTTTTCCACATTGCACAGAGACACAATTAATGCTACTTCTGAAATAAATATCAGACCTCTGTTTTACAGTTTCCAGAACTCTCCCTTAGGTTTTGATGGGTGACATGTGTACATGGAGGTTTCCAGAAGAGGTGTGGTTTTCTAGCTGATGTGGGGTAGACTGTTCATAGATGCGTGTGCTTGTATAAATAGCACCTACCAGTGAAGAGTGGTGAAAGGTATTTGCATCCTTTTCTTTTTAGTCAGGGGAGAATCCAGATGTCTTCTTGGTGTTTGACCATATTGGAAGATGGAGTCAAGTTAACAAAAGGGCTAATATGTATGATTTAAACAATTAATGACTGACAGCGGCCAACTAAAGCAATGCTGTATTTTGACATTCATTGTGTTTATTGAGAGGAAATGAGTATTTGGCTTTGTGTCATTCAGCATGTGTTGTATCACAGAATTGGCTCTGTGTATGTGCATGTATATATTTTTCTGGCTGGCAATGGCTGGATATCTGTATGATGTGCAGAATTTATGCTGTAAGGATTTGCAAACAGTCCATCTTTCATGGGAGGGTACAAAGTGATCAGATAACCTACCTGTCATCATCAAAGATTTTGTAGTTTGCCTTGCAAGATCAGGAGATGAGTTACAAATACTGAGAAGTTAAACTGTATGCTAAACTATTTTACAGTACAGCTTCAGTAATATTTGAGAGACCTGTTTTCTTGGGTGTTTTTAAGTTGAAGTTAGAAAGTGATGATACCTGACTGATGGGAGTGTATTCTGAGGCCCAGCTCCTTGTGTTGTAGTGTTCTCACAACACCTGGATTTTTCTCCACTTTGTTTACGGTTTTGTTGGCTGAGGAAAGCCATGATAATCTGTGTGTCTGGCTTTACTCACGGGCACTAGGATTTCTTAGGCAAGAAAATGAAAGGACAGGAAGAAATGGCCTCAAGTTGCACCAGGGAAGCTTTAGATTGGATTTTACAAAAGATTTCTTTAACGAAAGGGTTGTTGATCATGGGAACAGGCCGACCAGGGAAGTGGTCAAGTCACCATCCTTGGAAGTATTTAAAAGATGTGTAGCTATGGTGCTTAGAGATGTGGTTTAATGGTAGATTTGGCAGTGCTAGGTTTATGGTTGGACTTAATGATCTTAAAGGTCTTTTCCAACCTAAATGATTCTGCGATTCTATGGAATCTAATGGGTGCAGGATTCTCCTTCACCTCCTCTCCCTTCTTCAGGCATGTACTTTCTTTTCCTTTTTATAAGCGCCTCTCACTGGGCCATCTTTCTGTGGCATTTCGTTTAGGATTGTGATCTACAGCTGCAAATACTGACCATGCTCCATTGGCTCCAGTGTGTCCCCAGCGATGGCTCTTTTGCTGGTTTGTCATCATGGTGGTCAAGGGGATGTGCTTGCTCTGCCTGGCCGGCTGAGGGGTGTCGCAGATGGGTAGCACATGTGGGATCTTCTGAGCTGCCTTAAAAATTTGGGGAACGGCATCCAGACCAGGTTTGACATGGAAAGCTTCTACCCCCTGTAGCTTCGGGACAGTGAAGCAGCTCCAAAGATTTTGTGTAAGTTCTGATGAAGGAACAGGGGTGCTGCGTCTGCTCTGCAGTTGATGGGTTTCAATCTGTTTGTGTATGGAGTCTTCAGTAACATATTGATGTTGTGTCAGCCTGCTCAACTAAAAGACATGACACTACCTTTTAAGACTTAATGTTATGAGCCCAAGACTTTAAATTCAGATGTAAAATTTTTGTTTCAAAATACAGACATTTGCAGTTTGGTTTTGATACAGTCCTTCTAGTCTGTGGCATTAAAAACTCGTTCTGAAATTGTGAAGTTGGCCTCATAGTCCTGAGATTTTTTTTTTAATACGAACAATCTCACACCTTTTAGTTTCATTCCATTTCTTCAACATCTGCAGGGCGTTACAGATGCATTTCGTGCATTTTTCTTCAACTGAGAGACCTCTTGATACATTTTTGACAAAAATAATTTAACAACAGTTCTCACATGGTCACTCAATTCCAGGACTTGGGACTGTCTCAAGGAGAAGGGAAAAAAAAACCACCCAACAAAATCACAATGTAACAAAGCTGTGAAGTTTGGTTACAGTAACAAATAGGTTAAGCATGGTGACAAGTTTTCACAGAATTTCCCATTAGTCTCTTGTCCTGAACTTCCCTTCGGAAAGGGAGCTTGTGTGGAGGCAAAGGTAAGAATTCAAAGGGAGAAAAAGATTAGTATGTAGAAAATACAGGGCTTTTGTTTTCTATTTTCAACAAAATTATCTTTTGTTGCCTTAGTTGAGGAGGGGGAACTAACAGCACTTAGAAAAAAACATTTTAAAGTGTTTTTTTGCAGAAGATGTGTGTATTTTAAACCTAAAATAAGTCTATCAAACTAACTGGTTCTCTGAAAAAGTATTTGGTTTACAAATTCTGAGATTAGAAGTAGCAGGAGGACTATGAAGATTTTGCAAGAGGAAGCTAAACTGTAAATAAGTAAAACTGGTGACTGTACATAGCAAGTATGTGAGTAGGTGGGTTATTTTTAAAGCTAGCAATATAGATATGCAGCTAATATAGAATAGTTACTATATAGCCTGTCTCCAGATGATTCCCAAAGCTGTAAGTGCAAAAACACATAGAGATTTTCTGTGGTATACAGACTTCAGGTCTGTGCTTAAATCAGTCTATAATGAATACGAATTTAGGTGATGTAAAAAGCAAACCCACAAATTCAGTCACAGATACAACCCAGTGGATAAATTACTAAGAGATGAAAACACGGGATATAACGTGACAGTGTGGGGAGGACACGGGTCCATATGGCACGGGACTGTTCGTGCATCTGGTGAGCTGGAAAGGGTAAAATGACATAGTTTTGTGTGCTGACCGCCAACTTGCTCACCTGTAGCCATGCTGACAGAGCCAATTTTAAAAGCTGTGTACTCTAAGTGGTCATAGTGCTGGTTTTAGTTGCTGAGTTTGATATGGGGGTAGTGGAGGTGGGCAATATCTGCATCTGTGAATGTTTTGTCTGGCATAAGTGCTGCATTCATCAGAGTGATTTATTCCACTTTAGGAACTGGAAATTCTTCCTGACTTAATGTTTAAGATTTTTATTTAGTTTTCAGGGATGAATTGGTTTCTGGGGAATTGTGCTGTAAGAGGGGATTTGGGGTCTGCATAGCTCAAAACCCCGGGGAGCAGGGAAGCGAGAAGGCTGTGGGTTCAGCTCTGTAAGCATAGGCATTCCCCAGGACTAGCTAACCCAGGCAGAGCACTCTATTTTCAGCATTCGAACTCACCCATGCAGAATTATCCTCTGGAATCAAAACTTTCTTTCTTTCAGAAAAAAATGGTGCCTGTGTCTTTTCTAAATTTTCTTTGAAAACGTGACCCCTGTGTAATTCTGCCTGCAGCTATGTCTCTTGGAGAGCTGCACTACCCTTTCTGTCTCGGAGGTGCTTTTAATGCTGCTGATTTATAAGACGTCGCTATGAGTAACTTGAGTTTGGGCTGAAATCCACAGCTAACGTGTCTGCTCTGTAGTGTGATGTCCTAAATCAGACCCTTCACCCCACCCCTCCCCATGCCTGTGAAAGCCCCAGTGTTTACCTCCTTCATGAGGTTCTGAATTTGGGTCTCCTACCTTGCTGTCAAAATCCCCTTGTGTTCTGCATTGCTGATTGTTGTTTAAAAGCCTCTGCTTTTAAAACCTAATGGTATGACAAAATTTGCCATCCAAAGGATGAGGACAGGTTACAACTCCCAATTCTGCGCAGTCCCTGGAAGCAGCATGGGGTACACAGCCAACGGCGCAAGGGGCAGCATTTGGCTTCCTTACTTATGTGGCCCCGCTGCCTTGGAAGTGCCATGGTAACCATGGTTTTGGAGAAGGATGATGGTCAGAGATAGCTGAGCAAGCCCGATCGGAGCCTGTTATGTTGTCACTTAATTCAGCTGCAGCAACGTGTGAGGATCTCTGAATTTGAGGTTTGTACCTGAGGGACTCTTAGTCTGAGAACAGTTGATGGTAAGGGCACTTTAATAAAGCCAAGTAATTACCTGATAAACAAGGTCCTTATAGAAGCATTTGAAAATTACATTGTCCTTTCTGCTTCCTAAACCCTTGTCATAAATGCGTTAAATGTGACAGATCTTACATTACTGTCATGATCTATGAAAGCAGTCATTGCTTACTTGCCTTATGGGATTTCATCCCTGGTCTTACACAAACTTGTGAAAAAACACCCAAGTACTTGATCTAAGACATACAGTATTTTAGATGCCTAAATTAATTGACAAGCTTAAGACTAAAAAATACTCCTTTGTTTTGATACTTGAATATTTTGTTCGTTGGTTTCTATCTCCTGATTGCTGTATTAATCCTAACATGTGAACTTTCTGATTATTCTGCAGTAATTTTTACTGTGTCTTTCCATGACTGTGCTTTTCTGACTGCAATGCTAAAATAATCTGTTAGGTGTTTCAGTTTGCCAGCTCAAGAATACTGAAAAAAAATCAAGGATCAGTGGTGAAGGAGAATGTCAGAGTTAGCTGGATGCCCTGTGTTTGGAGCAAACGATGAAGAGTACATCGGATTTCTCAGGCACATGCTCTGATTCAGCAGAGGCTGGTAGTAGTGGGGCTGAAATAATTATTTTGTCTCCTGCTGAGTAGCAGTGAGGGTCAAATGCGTAGCTGTTATGGAGCTTTTAGAAAAGCTGGTCTGTATGGACCCTGGTGTTGGGCCATGAGGTGAGCAGACCACCCAGAGAATGGTGATGTGCAGAGCCCAGGTAGAAGCCTGCTAGTGGGCAGTGCATCACCAAAAGCTATTGAAAGGGTAGCACCTCACCTACTGCCGTAGCTGACCTCACAAGTTGAGTGGCCAATCCTCTTGTGATATAGTGAAAAAGAAAGATCTTGCATTGCTGTTTGCTATACTGTAACTGTAGACGAAAAGTTGAGCTTTTAGGACTGGCAACAAGACCCCTTTTGTTAAGTTTTTACTGAAGGACTATTTTGAGTCAGATAAACTGATGGGCTGAACCCAATAACCTTTAGTATTTTGCTTTCAAATACTTAGAGAAGAAATTAAGTGAAGATGTAGGAAAAAAGGTTAATTGGCAACATCAGCGTTTGTAAAGAGGAGAAAGAAGTGTCAGGAACTTAATGAATTTTGATTATAGAATTTTCTGTAAGTCAGTCATGGCATGAATAGGAAAAATCCGCAACCAGATTTTGGTGTCACACTGTAATAGGGAATGCCTGAAGCAAAACAGGGTTGATTTGGAAACAAACTGCAGAGAATAGCAAAAGCATAGCTGCTGTATGTGAATGACATCAAACTCCCTGGGGCAGGCAGTGCTGGTCATAGTTCAGGCAGAGACTCTCTGAGCAAAGCGTGCGGTACTGATGAGAGTTGGTGTTTGTTTTTTGTGTCATCTGGAGTAAACATACTTGAGGGTGTGGAAATGTTGATTCAGAAACGCCCGTTTTTACTCAGTGATGTGTTTCGAAGAAGTTTCAATTTCCGTAGTTGGGAGGAAGACACCAAATAGAAAAGTGCTATGGCCTGTAATTACGGTTCTGCCCAGCTTACCAGTGTGATTTCAATGGGTAGATGAGTTCTGCTCTGTAATAATAACCTTATTAGTTTCTAGCTCTTGCAGAGAAGAATAATTCATTGGTTGTCAGAGTTCAGATTTTTGCAGTGTGTTTCTGTCGTGGTAACTGGTTGTATGGCTCAACTAATTGTACCTGGTGCTTTGCATGGAATAGGAGGTGCAATACCAAGAAGAAAAACAACTTCTCTCCAGTCCACTCTGCAGGAAAACCTGTCTTTAAGAGAAAGACCATATTAAATCAAACATCTTCTTGTAGAGCCTGAATTTTGCAAATTAATTCAGTGGAGCATGTCAAGCAAATACGGTACTTTTATAATAATTACAGCCTGATTTGAAATACTTACTTGTGGTACCTATAAAAGTGGAGTCTAACAAATAATATCCCCCCCATATGCTAAAATTATAGGTGTTAGTAAACATGCTGCCAAATCTAAAATAGACTAAGTAAGATCTTGTTAGTGCATTCATGTGGACATTTTTTCATTGGAGACCAGTACATGTTCATACTGAATTTCTCCCCAGTTTAGGGAACTGAATTCTTGAAAACTGAATTGCTTCCTGAAGGATTGGTCTTTCTCACACATGTACAGGACCACAATTAGACACTAGTGGAAGTTTTCATGCAGTTCAGTGTATAATAAATACCAAATACTAAGTTATTTTCTAAAAAAAAAGAAAAGTAAATAAAGTTTAGTGAATAAAGTGTGTATTTTCTTAGGATTTGTGCTTTATTTTTTGTCATTGATGATACAATCTCAGCTGTGGGTTTTCAGGAAAAAAAAGATTCACCGGGATGTGTGCTAGTTACTTGTTTTGCTTTTCCTTTAGTGTGGAGAGAAAAACTAATAAAACCCATTTACTTTTCATTTTGTTTTCAGGCATTGATTTTTGAATGTCTGTTGTGCCAGTTTGTCCCATTGAGTCTTAAAACAGCATTATTTTGGGTGCTTAACAGTGGTGAGAGCTTGGTTTCACTGCTCTGATGGTCAGAGATGTAAGCAGACCATTATTCCAGCATAAGTCCTACACACCTCAAATTTTCTAGCTGAAGCTAAGAACCATGGTCGGTAGCACATCAGTGGAATGGATTGAAGTTGAGTTTGGATGGGATTTTCTGTCGTGTTAATCCAGACGCCGTGCTATTCAAATGTTGATTTACACAGTGCAGTACTCTGGGCTATGTCAGAGGAGTTCAGTCAGTCAAACTTGGGTAACTCTGTAGAGAAGTAATTACTATTTTGAAGTAGGTAATGGGTTTCCATGTGTATTCTAAGTTACTCTGTTGCTAATTGGAACTTTTAACCACTTAGTATGCATAAAAAGACCTTCTCTCTTATTTTTCTCTCCATTTCACTCAAATTTATTAAAATAAGCTCAGCCAACCAAAAAAAAAAACCCCACTTAAAACCAAAATTATATGCTGGGTCACATTAATATATGTAGCTTGCAAATAGACAATTGAACAAAAACTTCTAAGATTTTTGTCTGTAGATAAAACCAGTGTTTTATCTCTGGTTGCTTCGTGCTCTACCACATCAGTTCCTGACTTTACAGGTTTTGGGCAGATGAGCTCAGGATTTGGTATGAGGGTAAAAAGGTGTCATGAAACTCAATTCTGCTATTTCCAGGCTTCATCAGGTCCTGAATGTGCCTGATGGTGTGTAAGCAAATATTCCTGCTGGAATATGTAGGAGTGCCTTTGCCCATGGAAAACATCAGATGGTAAGCTGCTCAGCTCCTTCCTGTGAGAGCCTGTTGCTGGCCTACCTGCGAGACCTGTTATTTATGCACCTGTCCATGTATAAGACAGGTGACAGAAAAAAACTGATCCGCATTCAAAATCTCTCCAATACGTTTTCTCCAGTGTTTAATTAAGTTCAGTATCAGAAACTGGCCACATCCTGTGTATTTTTTAATCTCCTTGCCTTACCAGGTAAGTATTTGAGAAGCGCTGTGGTCCCTCCCGGCTCTTTGGCGGTGTTGCATTACAGAGTTGTTTCGTTCAGCATGGTGTGTAAAGCAGTGTGGGGGTGTGTGCGTGCGTGCATGCTATACAGAGATAGATCTGTGTTGATATCTGAAATAATAGATGCGAGGGTTTTAACCTTGTAACTGTTACAAGATCTTTATGTGTCTACTTTAGGGTCGACCCTATCCCATATGACACTCCAAAACCAGCGGGCCACACGCGATTTGTCTGCGTCTCAGACACACACTCCAGAACAGATGGCATCCAGATGCCTTATGGGGACATCCTTCTCCACACGGGCGATTTCACCGAACTGGGACTGCCCTCAGAGGTTAAGAAGTTTAATGACTGGTTAGGTAAGGAATTACTGCGTTTTGGTGACCCCAATTAACCTCTCCTGTCCAAGTGTCAGTCATTGCCTCCTAATTGAATTAGAGCACTTGAAAATCCACCCCCTACCCTTGCTTTACTTGTCCTTGTGTGATGTGCTGTTTCTAGCCTCAATATGATTCTGTTAATTAAGACAAATTTAGAGACTTTGCTGTATTTCTGCATTACCTCGGGGGGACAAGATTCTGTCATTCGACCACAAGAAGTGTTTTGCCTCCTTTGTGCTGAGGGGGTGCTGGCACCACATATGAATGCATCCAGCATCCACTTTGTTGATGCTGTGGGGTTTTGTGCCCGTAGCTGAAACTGTTGCCCACTGTATTTTGGGTTTACCATAATTGAAAGCAGTGCTGAAAGCTACAAGATGGTTGGAAATGAAGGAAGTTCTTCCAGCAACACAGGATGGCAAAATGAATAATACTGTTTGGAAGAGGAGAATTTTTGGGGGTGGTATTCACATGGTGGCCCCTTTGAGTTAAAGCATTTTAACTATGAAGGCAGACACTCGGTGACTTTTTTGTAGAACTCTTGTCATATTGACTGTATTTGATAGCAGTACCTTGATAGTGTTTTGCTACAGTTGAGGGCAAGGAAGTTGCAACAGCAGAAAACCGATATGAAGGAGGAGAACTTGTGCAGGATGCTCTGGATATAAATGCCACTGGAAGGCTGGCTGTGTACTGCCACGTCACCAGTTGCGCTGGAAATACTTGGAGGTGAAGGTGACTGGAGCAACTGATCCTCAGGAAATGTTAGATATAATTTACAGCATTATTGAAAAACTTCAGGGAGCATTGCCCTGTCATCATGCTTTACGTCCATCACTGCATGCTCTTTGCCTACTCTATGATGGCCACATCTCTACATGCCTTTAATAGCATTGTATTCCATTGGAGTTCCTTGACTGACCCTTCAAGAGAAAAGTGAAGAACATTTGGCTTTAGAAAAAGAATTTTTGAATAAAATAGCTTCCACATTTGTTGTCTTTTCACCCTCCTTTGCATTTTCTCCACACTGTTCTTTTTATCTTCTTCCTGATCTCTGATTTCCATAGTCTGGTTTTAAAGAACATTTTTCCTTCTTTTTTTTATTGTGGAATTGAGGCTTCTGGATTCTGCCATGTTACTGTAATTTACTTTTATTGTTCTCATTTCTAGAAAGCTGTACTGTATTTTATGGTCTTGAAGCAATCATTTTTCTAGGAATGTCATTGCAGGATCAGGAAATTAGTGGTGTGAGATGTAGGTGGATGTGTACATAGGTTGAGGGAAGAAATGCTGTAGGAATCGTCTTCCACAACTTTTCCGTGTTCTTTGTGAGAACCTCTAATTGCTGGTGTTGTGAAGGTGGAGGAGCAAGCAACATAAGGGCAGTGGAGGCTGCACAGCTTCACGTGGAGTGGTCAGTGTGGTTGTGGTCCTGCTGAGCATTGATCCTCATATTGAAGCTAGGCAGCACTGCTGTACACTGAGATTCATTTTTTACACATGTCAGCTCCAGGAACGGAATCGGTTTCTGGAGAGCACAGACCTCCAAAGTCTACTCTAAAAGCAGCACCTGGTTACCAAAGTTCCTCTTTGGACCTTAAGTCATTTCACAAGTACAGTTTTGATACAGCCAGAGCCTGTGTCTAGTGCTTAGCATTGGAGAATGCTAATCAGTACTGCTGCAAGCCAAAACAAGTAAGCTGCTAGAATGTGTTCATCCTTTGGTAGGGAATCTCACAGTATTGGCAGCCACTTGGCATTCCTGGCATTTAATGGGTGTTTCGTGATGATGTTACTTTGACACAGGCCCTTGGTTTCACATTTGCAAAGAAGAATTACAGCACTTTGAATAAAATTTGTTCCGGCCAAAAATTTCTTAGCGTGTATATCATCCTTATAGGAGTCAGTAGGATACTTCCCTGAGAAAGCAGGCTTTGCACTCTGGCAGTGTCATTGGAACAGGGAGCTCTGACTGTGCAAGGCTCAGGCTTTCATTATTTTAGGTACCAAGAAAACTTCTTTGGGTTCTGTTCATTTGTTTGTATTTACAAGCACAGAGTCCACTTGCGTTTTCATATATATGACAGTGCTAGTTATTAGGTTTCTGGCATAAGGTGAGGCAGCAAATTGATTCCCCTGAGGAATCTTGTCATGGTGAATACTCACTCCAATGCCATCCTCTCCTCTGGAATCAAAATGAAGTCAGGCATGCCCTTTCGCCACTTTATTTCAGGCTCCTGTCTGCAAAATGTGAGCAATCAGATTTTACTATTTACTGTGTATATTAGAAGGTTAAGGCCTTCAAGGTTCAGAGGTGATGACGTCTAATGGTTTAAAAAATTACATACCTGCGTCAGGCAGGAACAAGCAGGATTCCTTCTTCCTCCTCCATATAGTGGGAGGCATCTTCTTTCCTCATAGTTGGTAGGAGCCTTATTCCAAAGCAGAGCACTGAGGACTCCCATCAAATGCAGCGCTGCCCTTACAGGAAAGGGTGTTCGTGTCTTCGGTGTGCATGGTTTCCTCCACTGGCAGTTGCGTTGTAAAGCAGTAACGCAAACAAGGCATCCCTGTAATTTATACCTGGAGGGGGAGAAGTGAGATCAAAGCTAGACTTCATCCTGCAGCTTTTTACCTGCTCTGTGGTAACAGAACTGGCTTGCATCTCCACTGGCAATATCTAATGGGTTAACTGGGGCACGCTAGCTGTCTATAATTTTCTGGGTAGTAAAGCCAAATGAAAAGTTAAAAAGGGACTATTCTGACCCCCTGCCTGGCTTGTACTTCACTGGGTTTTAAGTATGCCAGAGATACACAGGACTGAGAACACATAAAACCTTGCAATTCTACATTTTGTGAGCCTTTCATCCCTTCACATCTCTGGGTATCTCAGCTGATCAAAATGTTCAGCATCTTACCCATCTATTTCACTTATACTCATCCTTCTTCCTTGTCTCTTCAGCCAGATCACAGACTGTGCTTTCCATACCCCCTTTCCTGCTCCTCCTACCTCTCAGCCCTTCTTGCAGCTTCTACTCATCTTAAGCTTTTTTCTTTTTGGCTGATAAATTTTCATTATTGGTTTTGCATGAAAGTCGTCTGGGCTTATACATTGAGTAACCTCTGTGGTCACTTAGTGATTACATACACTGGCTGAGGTAATTTATTCACTTTGTTTTGGTGTGAACATGTCCCTTGGGTCTTGTAACTGCTGTAATCACTTGACCTTAGTGACTGTTAAATGCTTTAAACACAGTTATTTTAAATTTATAATTGTTTTCATTAAAAATCTCTTATGGTAACTTAACTGACCTTGCAGTAAACACGGCATTATGCACTGTGAAAGAATTAAGATGTTCTTTCATGCCCAGTATATTTCTTACCGAATGCTTCAGCATACTATTATTATCTCTGTTCATATTTTTCCCATCCGTTCTCATTCAGTCATATATGGGAAATGAAATACAGGAATATTTAATTATAGCTCTGTCTTCATAGTGCAATATTTCCTTTCCTGCATGAAGGGAAGTGATTGAATAACGTGTAAGAACTGAAGAAAAAGCAAAGATAAATTCAGGCAGATAGATCTTTAATGAGTGACGATATGTTTATTGTGCTCAATTAGAATGGGCCTGATTGTGCATATCCTTACTTGTGTGAATAATTTACATCTGATTTAGTAATTTTTCTCAAATAGCCAGTTTTGTTCATTTTTTGTCTAGTGGTTATCTCTTACTGTTGCTCGTTTTCTTTGTTTCTTTTCTTTGTTTCTTTGGTGGGGTTTTTTCCCCTGCAAGTTTCCTGATAGGCATATTACTGGATGAACTAGGCAAAATTCTGCAGTGATAGATAGGAATAATCCAGTAGGTGACATAACAGCTGGTTAATGCCTGTGGATCTGAGAGTAGAATGTGGTGAGGGTTTTTGCGAGTTGTTCTGGAAATTAGGGACTTGACTGGTTCATGATGCGTTTTTATTTCATGTCTTGCTTTTGTTTTGAATGCATTTTTCTTAGCATTTTTGTGGGATAATGACTTGAACATTGTGGATGGATTAGTGGCCAAACACATACGGGTTTTACTGAAACAACTATTTCTTTATAAACGTTGCCAATAGAGCTAAAATAAATATTCAGCTTTTTTATTTCTTCTTCTTTTCTGTGATGTAGTTTCACCAACGTGTTACTTAAAGTGAGAATTCAAGAGGAATTAACGCTATTTTAACGTGGAAGTTTTCCTGTTACACTCTGCATATATGGATGTTTTCCTCAGAAACGTATTGTCATTTCCTTTAAAGTTAATCTATGTATAAATGTGTAGTTATTTAAAATAGCAGCTTAAGAATTGCTGGCAATTACATGAAATAGATGACAACATGGAAAGAGCAGTTGGAAACACAGTTTTGCCCTTGGAGGTATGGAGAGACGCTTGGTCCCAGTCTACACTTAGATTTCAGCATTTGTGCTGTAGAAACTTGAAATTATATCCAAAACTGTAAGCCAGATGCCTGCTCAAATAATGTTTGATCTTGAAGATAGTACAATTTAATCTGAAAAAAAAAAATGAACTGTAACAAAATAGTGTATACTGAGATCAAGCTCTTATCGCTGTTTAAAAATTCGGGGTCACATTCCTCTTGTGCTCTTTCTCAGTCTCTGACTCAGTTATTCCCTCATTTTATCTAGGCTTCATCTCCTCTGCAGGCATATTGCATTTAGGGGTTTGCGTGCATGTGTTCCTTTTGCTAATGTGTGCTGCAGTTTGACTGTGACAACCTATTTGTTCTTGAGAACTTTTGCTCCTTAAAAGTGTATTTCTGATGAGACCTCTTTTAGCATCTGACATGATACTTCTTTATGAAAATAAATGAATAAGCTCTAAATTTCTCCAAATTCAGAGGGATATTAGCTTAAAGTACATTCTGAACTAATCTAGAGTCAGAAGGAAGCTTACGAATATTTTAAAGTAAAATTATGGCAATAAAACAAAATCTCTTCCTATTTTTATAAATTGATTTATTTATGGTTTGTGCTTTTACCATCTGGAGCATATTTTGAACCCTCTATTGCTTTTCTTGTTATAGCTAGAATGAATAACTGACTAAACATAAAATAACGTTGTGATGAACAAAAACTCTCAGCGCTTGAAAAAAAAAATTGCATTCATTGCAAGTGAAAGAAAATGCTGAGGTAGCTTTAATCCTGTAAGTGTGTGCGAGTTTTGCACAGCTGTTCTGGGAGAGAGGGAAGCAACTCCCTGGAAAATCTATTACTCTAATTTTGAGAACGATTATGTCTTCTGTGAGCGGCTCTGATGAGGAGCTTCTTTAGGCTTCTGATGCTGGAATGGGAGACGCTTACATAAAAAGAGATCGAGCTGGCTGTTGAAGGCCCTCGGTGGTGGCGTCCTGCTGTTGCTCGGGTCCTGGGGACTTGCGCCTGATTTGCAGGATGCAGACCGTGCTGGCTGCCTGCTTCAGCGATGCTCCTAACTGGAGAATAATGGAGACCTTCACGGTGCCCTGGTGAGCCTGTACGGACAGTTCTGGTGTGTCTGCTTACTTACTAATTCCTGTTGCTAATAGGTGCTGAGCATTACCAGTTTGGAACATGTTGCTGCCACTTCTTTAAAAAGCTTCCACATGCTATATGATGAAGTCAGGAGTCGTCTTCAAGGTTTTTTTGTTCAGAGTGTTCATTGGGCTTTTTTTCCCTCATTTAGTTCTCTCTGGGATATGAATCTCACTCTGTGTTAATGGTAAAGTTCTAAAAAAACTTCTTCCAAGGTTATTTAGATTTTATTGCAGAATATTTCCTTTGCTTTTCTTCTAACTTGAACTGTGTTTAATGTCACTATTAAATTCTCATTTGTACTTAGCTTTAAATTCCCATATGGCTTGACTAAATTAATCACCAGTGCTCAGCTTTTATTTGCATACACTTTTAAAAGATATATTAATACAAATTTTACTTTTTTTCCTTCTCAGAGGAATAAAAAGTAATTTGAATTTTGCATTTTATTGTATTTATAAAATAGAGGGAAAATACAGCCATGTGGATTTTTGGTACTAAGCTAACAATATTTTCCTGCTGTAGCAATCTACAGTGAAATGTGTAAACAAAATGGGGAAAAGTGCAAAAATCTGCTTTTGTGCTGTGGTTATTATAGCAGCGTATTCAGATTTATCCTCTGCTCTGAGTCAGATGCTTTGTGGAAAACAGACCCCTTGCAGTATAACTTCAAAGGTAAAAAAGAATAAATTGTATAAAAATGAAGGTCAAGGAAATAATATTTACATTCACTAAAGTGAAATTTGTGCATGAGGAGCAGTGTAAGTTTATTCCTACCTGATCAGTTGTTTCTTGTTACTCCTGGCAACTTTTCGTAAAGGGATTTAACAGAAAGTTTTTACACTCTGTTAATGGCATACAGAGAAACCTGGAGGTTTTCCCCTAAACTCTAGTGGGTAATTCACTAGAGATTCAACCTAACAGCCTCTGTCCAAGTTGTGCTCTACCTGCCCTGATCAGTCAAACCAAACATTAAGGTGTTACTTGACAGTCATTAGAAAACTTTGCCCAGGTGAAATGTGCTTTCAAAGAGAATGATGTTGTTCTGGATTGAGTGACTCTTTATATGTTTAAACCAAAATTAATTTGGTAATGTTCAATGGAAGAAAGTAGCCAGGGAGCACTGGAAAGTCTTGCACAATTCTTGGACAGGACTTTCAATCACAATAATTGCTCAGTCATTTCTTGGACCAGGTTTCAAATAACAAACCATAACCAAAACAAATTTATAAAATAACCAAAATGATTCTTCCTTTCAATTCCCTCTTTCCCGCAAATCCACTTTAAAATAGAACAAAGATTTATGGTTGTTGTATTGACCAGGCATGAAGCTAGTGATGCCACCCAAATAGAAAGTTTTATAGACATTGTCATCAAATTCTTCTTCCAGCATTGCTGCTGCAGCCATGTATCATAATACAAGAGTGATTTCAGTGGAAAGCAGGCAAAGTACATTGTCATTGTATGCCATCAATTTATTTTTGCCACTTAAAATGGAAATACTGCATCAAAAATACAAAGTCTAAAAACACCTCTACTGATTTTGTATATCTCGCACACCATTTTAATGATGTCTAGTTAAAATAAGTCATTCTGTTAGTAGAGCATCATATAACCGCTTAGAAAGAACAATGGTTTCAGGGTGGAGGAGTTGCTTTGAGCAGGGAGAGGTTGGGGCTGGGAGGAGAGAGCACTGCAGATTTCAGTACAATGTGTAGTGTTCAAAGAAATTTTATTTCATCATAAAGATTAGCAGGCTGTGTAATTCAATTTAAAGCTGGTTGGCAGTGTCCTGTCTATTACAAAGCCTTTTTTTTTTTTTCCTTTTAAATCATCACTGTTGTTGTTAATGTTGTATGTGACTACAGAATGTAATAGACAGCCAGAATGATCTCTGGGTTTTGTGCTTCCCGCCCCCTTTTATCTTTTTGGTTCTGCATGTGAGGAAACAGTGAGATTACCTTAAACTGAGCTACAAAGCAGTATTTCAGGGAAATGCCGTCCTGCGTTTCTTCTTTGGCATGTTTTGAAATGATTTTTCTTCATGGCCAGACACTGAGAGTGAAGATCTGCTAAAAATCTTAGATCCGTGAGGTTGAGGCAAGCTTAAAAATCAAATGCTAGCATTTATCCCCCCTGTTGTGGTCATTGCTATGCTGTAGAAAAGCAACATGCAGCAGTTTATGTAAATGCAAGACCGGCAGACCTTTGTTGTACAGTAATTGCCTGTACTAGGGGGTTAATAAACGTTCCCAGAATTACTGACTTCTTTTTTTGTTAAAGAGAACTAGATCGTTGCCGCTTGCTGGCTATAACCAGCCTGCGTAGCTTGTTAATTAACCCTGTTGTTGCAGCGGGCTGAACCTGGGTATTTGAATGTGGAAAATCTTGCATGTTTTTTTACATGTCAGGGGCGATGCGTCTTGGCACAAAAGGGCTGGGAAAGAAAGACCTGTGCAACTCCACCTCTTCTACTCATTCCTTTCATGCCTGTTAAAAGAGTGGGAAATCTGTGTTGACTGTATTTGGGGAGTCTGCTGATTTCAGAGGATGGGTGCTCTATTCATGGACAACCTGGTACCACTGGAGAAAAAGAAGAGAACCCTTTCTCCTGGAGCTACAGGAATTTGTGTTATCTTTGCCCTGCTTTGTGATCCTGAGGAGGACAGCATGAGTAAGGGTGCTCACCCCATAGGGTAGCTACAGAACCCACAGGCAGAGTCTCCTCAGTGACCCTGGCACAAGGCTGGACCCACTTTGCTGCCATGTGCTGTGGCACTGGGCCAGTCTCAGCAATGAATAACGTATGGGTCAGCTCGTGGTGGCCCTTCCACAGCTTCAGGAGCAGAGTTTCTCAAGGCCTGAGATCGCTTGGAGGCTCAGGTCACTTCAGTGCCTCACTTCATGGAGCTGTTCTGGTCTCTCTGTTCTTGTCCTGCACTCCAGCTGTGAGGTGACGGTTACCAAACCCTCGCTTACTATTGTTGGTACATTTAGTAGAGAAGGAACAAAGCAGCACGACAGGGGACAGCACTGTAAGGCGAGAGGCAAAGAGATGCGAAGGGAACACAGGAGAGAACAAAATAACATCCCACTGAGGGGGGGGGGGATAGAGGCTACAAAGAAGAGGGAGACAAATGAGATGTAAAGTAGTGGAGATTCACCTGCTTTTTCCAGAGCTCCATTTCTTCTCAAGTTAACCAAATTCAGAAATGAAAACTCAGGAGCACTCTGTACTTTGAATTTCCTGTGTCTGTCAATAAGTGAACCTTAAAGACCTTGGAATTATGTACATCTTTTCTAATGAACCGGAACCTTTAATACTGCAGGCCAGGCTGGGTGGGTATCTTCTGAATGTTGCTCTTTTTTTTTTCTTTTTTTTAATGTGACCAGCCACAGAAACACGGAGTATTTTACTCTAAAGCAGAGCTGCAAATAGCAGAAGTTACCACCGTTTCCTTACCTCTAGCTGTTCTGCTTTCTCCATTACTCTGAAGTCTCCTCTCTCCTGAAGCAGTGATTGGTGTTTGCCCTCGCTACTGAGAGATAGGCAGAAAAGCTGGAGGGCAACTGTGACGTTTCCTGCATTTCCTTGCAGGTATCTCCTGGGCATTGTAGGGAAATTGTTTCTTTCTGCTCTCCTCTGTCCCCAGTGCAAGCTTCAGTGGTCACTGGGAATAAAATAAAGTGGCTCCAACAATAGCCCTGCCCCTGAGAGTAAAGGTCCTAGGCTAACATCCACTCAGAAAACCTCTGGCTTATTAATGCCCAGGCTAGCACCAGTTGGGCTGTAGGGAAAAGCCTGTTTGCAGCCTCCTGGTTGTAAATTATCCTGTGCCATTAGCTGGAGTGTGAAAGGCGGGGAGGGATCGCTGGAGCAGGGATGGCTGAGGGGATGCCCTGCTGTGGCAGTTGCTTGCCTGCCTCGGGGACCAGGAAGGCAGAGTTGCTGCTCCTGTGACTGACAGCTCTGGCTATCTATGTTGAAATGGATCCTGGCATTTGAATGAGTTACTGGAAAGGATGTGTGTACAGTTATAGTGGAAGCAATATAGCCATTCATAAACAAATGCTTCCGTGAAGCCAGCTGTAAAAACAATGATGCTTGCCTTTGAGGTGAAAGG
Source organism: Laterallus jamaicensis coturniculus (assembly GCA_022605575.1). Taxonomy (NCBI): domain Eukaryota; kingdom Metazoa; phylum Chordata; class Aves; order Gruiformes; family Rallidae; genus Laterallus; species Laterallus jamaicensis. The sequence goes on from JAKCOX010000013.1 coordinate 20,005,853, forward strand.
GCAAAACTTTAGCAGAAAGGAGTATAAATAAGAAAGAAATTGTTACCTTTGTGCAAGTGACTGAAATAGCTGCTTAGTGCTTTGTCTTAATGACCTACTCTGATTGCCTATAGTTGTCGTGTTATTGAGTGAGACTGAAGGTCTGCCGGTAGTGCCATTTTCTGACAGTATTTTCATTCTTAGACACCCCTACCCCCCCCCCAAGTCTAGAGATGGTAGCTAAAATGGGTCCGCCGAGAGACCCTACTCTGCAGAAGTCGTACTAGATGCTGCATGCCCCAACAGTTAACAATAGCGTTTAATTATAGATAAATACTTATTCATGTGCCAGAATCCTTGGCGTACTTCTGTACTCAGAAGGAAAGTACAGGTGTGGTGTATCATACAGATTTTGTAGCATGTTGTCAGAATGCTACTGTAAATTCAAATGCACAGATACAGGTAATACAAATCTCACAGACATTTAACTTGCCAAAAACATGTCACTACCTTCATAGGTTAGGTGCTTACTTAATAAGGAGCAGAGACAACTGCAGCAGAGAGCCAGTATAGTAACAAGGATAGGAAAGTTTTGAGTTTCACCTGAATTCTGTCACAAATCACACAAATTCTTCATGTTGCAGAATGGAGTTTATCTTATGTACACTATTTTCCGTTCATCTGTTTTGTCCTTCGTTCTTTGGAAGAACAGTTAAGAGAGATTTCAGTACATAGGTTTGTCCACTGAAATTTAATGAGCTGCGCAGGATGCTGTAATATGAATAATCTGGTAGTTGAAAGTGCAAAGGAGAAGAGAGGAAGTGGCAAGAAATAGTAGCAGGGGTGAGATTTGGAACTTGGAAAACACTGGCACCGATTTTTATAGTTTGCACTCTAGACCTTTATCAGGCTTTTAACGTGTCCTTTTTTTTTTCTTCCTTTTTTCTTTTAGTGTTTGGGATTACTGTGATTACTGTGTGTGCTTAAACTGGCAAAGAGTGTGTCTGAGGTTATGTGCCATTCTGCTCTGGCAATTCTAGGTGGCTAGAAAAAAAACAACCTTGCATAAGCGGAATTCAGTTCCTTGTAATAACACGATACAGCTGGAGTGATTCAGTTGTTTCCTTTAGTAGCTAAGAAACCTCTCTGTGGTCTGGATTATTAAAAGGAATTTCCTTACGGGGCTCTGGAGATTCCTGGTATCTAAGTTCATCTTGAAAGACTATAATGGAATGTTTAGGTTTATTTAGAATAGTAAATTTAAATGTGAAATTAAAAAAATAATAAAGGAAGTTCATAAAGACCTGCCTGAATATTTTTAGTTGACTGTAATTTCTGTTGGTGTTCTCTGTGTACCTCCTCTTTGATTTTTATCCTTTGTAAAAATTTCAGGAAAGGACTTTGGAGGTAGTTCTGAAATGCAGTACCTAGTTCTGTCAAATGATTGTCAGTCTGCTTCTAGAAACTGAGTTTAGTTCAGGTTTTAAATTTCTCTACTGACTTACAAAAGGGAGGAAAAAATCTTAATAAACATAAGCATCACCATCCAAAAATACATTTTAAAACATCTTTGAAAATCAAACTTGCTTATTATACTTAAATGTTTACCACTAAAAGCACAAAGCGTGATCACATGGTGAAGTTTCAGAATCAACAAATTCCTTTAGCACACTGGAGAATGTTACATTGTCAGAGGTACTAAAAAGCCGATATCTTGCTTTCAGACAGCAGTCCATTCTTTGACTGTTTTGGGGATATTTAAAAAATAGTTCATTTTTTCTTCTTTCAGCTTCTTTTCGTTATTATAGTTATTGCTGTCCCTGCTTATTATTTTTTCCTTATCATATTCACATTGCACAAGTATTGGTAATCAATTAAGTCTGAGCCACAGTATGTTTTGTATTTTTACCAAGAGCGTACTCAAAAATCATAGTTTTGAGCGGAAGAGTTTCAATTACATGTATAAAATTTTAGTTACGTAAAATATACTGTTTTATAGAAATAGAATTCTAATATCAGAAGTTTCTTGTTCATGTATTTGAAATTTTTTTCTTCTCATAAAAAATGCTCTGACCACCCTCCTGGGATACAGAAATAAAAGAGGCATTTTGAGAGATTGATTTTTTTTTTTTTTTGTCCCCCAGAAATAGTGATGAGTCTTTACCAGGCTACGAGGTAGGGAGAAGTATGTGCTCACTGCTTTGTGCATTGTAAGCCTCAAAGGCTGTAGTGTAAAAATGAGAAAACAAATAATGGGAACAAGTTCAGAGAGGAGGGACACAGGAGAAGGTTTTTGGTGACTATATGTGCTTCCTGATTGATTTATCTATCCAAAGGTAGGTAGGCAGGTACTGGAAGTACCCTCATAGAAGTCTTTTTGTCAGTCCTGTGGACAGCAAAAGTTCTGCTGTTCTCGCAAAGGTCCCTGTCCATAAGAAGAAAAAAAATCTGGGGCAGAATCTCGATCTGGCTCCTGCATTCATAATTCCCATTTTGTTCAGTTAAGTAGTGAAGAATTGATATCCAAACTTGCTTCTCTCTTAAATAAAGATTTTACTTTGTCTGGAACATCTTGTCCTTAGCATTCACTGTCCTCTTGCAGTGTGAAAATACATGTATATGAAAATACTGAGACAGTGTCTGCGATAATTATGATTAGCTTAATTACTTTCTGTATAATTGTTTCTCAAGATGACCTCCTTTTTGATGGCTTTTATTCATTTATTTTAGAAAAAAAGACTTAATTGGAATTGTAAATTGCAGAGACAAGGGGTAGTAGGTCCAGATCTGTTTGTGTCAGACAGTGATGAGTTTTATATTCCTAAGATTCATGGAGAAAAATCATTTAAATTGATACAGTGTGTGTGTGCACAAGGTAATATCAACAACTAATACATTATTTGAAAATCTGGTGAGTTTCTATAGAGGATTAGGTTATATAAAGTGTGGGGGGACTCGGAAAAGAAAATAGAACTGTGTATTGATGCCTTTAGAAATATTATTTGAGGGGAATAAAATGTTCCCTGAAATTCCCTCCTGAGTGGAGAAAATGGAGTTTGTTTGCAGTAATTTCATTTTCTAGCATTTGCTTTCACACTTTCCAATATGAGTTAAGCCAATTGGAACCTGTGATTTCGTTTTGCTTATTGGCAAAAGTACCATGTAAATTGATCTGTGATGCATTTATAGAGAATGCTTTGAAAATTTTGAAATAGAGATGGCTTTTTCTTATTAGATTTAGATAGTATTAGGGCTCATTTCTATATTTTAGCCTAATGTAATAGTAACCAAAAATGTTCTCTTTCAATTTAGCTTTAAACAAGTTCAAGGAGAACATTTCTACTTAGCCCCACTGGCACTCTGAAGGCAGAATTTATGTTCCCGTTCTCAGTGTCTGTACTCAGAATTTAAAATCTGAGCCATCTGAAATAGCACTGAGCTGAGATCAGTCCAAATCCGGTCAGGCCTGGTACATTAAGATCTTGAACACAGCAGAAAACAGCAAATTCTGTTGGACAAAATACAGCCTGTTTCTGTGTATCTGCTGTATACATGCACTATATATAGACCTTAAACTACATGGGGCTGGATGCAAATCTCATTACAAGTGTAAATACGGAGTAATTCTGTTTAGAGGAACACCTTTCAGCTCTGCCAGGCAAAAGATGTTCTTGCCTGCAGACATTATATATTTTCCCAAATGAACGCCCCTTTCACTTAAAAGGACCTCTTTGAAAGTGCACACACAGCACTGAAGCAGTTGTAGTCCTTCATGGATTGCTTTGCTGTGGGAAGAAGAGTACCAGGAATTACCATTTCTGCAAGAATAATTTGTAAAAAGGAAAGGGAAAATGTAAGGCTGTTGTGATTTGCGGGGGGGTGTGTGTGTTTTTAGAATTTGCTAAATTTAAGGGCAAACTTCATAGCTGTCAGCTTTTAAAAGACTACTTTTTTTTTTTCTTGAAAGCTCCATCTTTTAGGTTGCATAATTTCAAACCTGCAAAGAAAGTCTAGGGACTAGCAAGCAGAGAAATCTGTGCTGCTTCTGTTTCAAACTTCGTCATTTAAAGTCAATTTGGGGGACATTTTTATACCTGAAAGTTGTCAGTGCCATGAGTGGCAAAATCTGTAGTCTTTTTTTTTTGATTATGAGGTTAGACTGAACAAAACTTAAGATACTGCCAGGCTTTCTGTGTTTCAAGAAAAAAATGTTTTGATAACAGTAGCCCGTGAAACTCAAAACATCTTTGAGATCAAAACCCAACACAAGTTATGTCAGCGTATGCTGAGGAAGACGTTGAACAGCGCTGAAATGAAGCAAAAGATTGTTGCTTCTGTTTTGTTCCATTTTTTCTTTTAACAGACAGGAGGAGGATATTAATCACAAACAGTTACATTAGAATAATGTTTTGGTTGAGACATAAATACATAAAAGCAAGGAATTGTTACCAGTGCAGAGCATCGTTAAATCAGACCCGTAGTTAACTAGGTTGTGCAGCACCCTGTTCGGGGCTCATACGACCCTCGGCCATGTCACGGCCCAGCTTAGTGCACAATTCACTTCCTTTACCTATGGGAGGGAGAAGGAGTGGAAGCACTTGGTATAGGGTACCGCTGGTTCTGCAGCATCAGACTTGTCCTAAGTGCCCTTATAGGTTGCACAGCACCTGTACCTGCAGTCCTGTGATGCCTTGGCACTGCATAGCTCAGTTAGAAGCGCTGAGGCAAGATTCACTCAGTACTTCCTTGCTTTCATGGGTTTATGACTCAACCTTGGCATTATTGTGACGTAGTTTTTTGTGTTTAATGTTTCTTAGACTTGGTTTTCCATTGCCAGCATGGAAGAAATCCTAATGCATGAGTTTCAGAGGAGAAGGTAGCAGTCTGAACCTGCTGTGTGGCTCGATCCGCAAGTGTGAGTATTAACGCTAGAGCTGTCAGGCCTTGTGAAAATTAATGAAGCCTGACGGTTCCAGAGTGAAAGGTCAGAGGCAGAGCTTGCACTTACCTAACATTTCTGTTTTGTTGTGTCTAACAGCCGTTTTCAACAAAGACGAGCTTTAATGTACAAGCTTTAGATTTATCACAGAAATTCAAGGGGCTCAGCCTTTGCTTCTCCCTGTGCTGTGGTCTCATGTTTTCTTTGCATAAAGGCAAAACAGTTGAACTTCCATTCATCTACTCCTCTTTCTGTCTTGCCTGTGTGTGCTTCACCTGTTTTTTTTCTTTCTGCATCACTTTTTTTTGGAAGGGGGGGGATTAAAAAAAAAAAGGAGCATCTGAATGAGTGATAGTTTAAAAAGCTGGTGGAATACTTTCCTCTGAGAAGGTTTTGAAAGATCTTGTACTTCAGCTCCTGGTACTTTGTCAGAAGCACGCTCTGTTTTTGTGCATGTTCTGTCTTTCTATTTACCTGCGCTTTTTTTTGCTTTAATCATTTCACTTTGGAGATTCCTAAGGACACGGGGGTAAAATGTATAGAAACAGATGGGTTGCGTTTCCAGCTGATCTGACAGTTTGCATCTGTTGGGGTTTTTTTATTCCACTGAGGACTTTTTGTGAAGGCTATTTGATTAAAACAACCAGGACATATTCCCAGTTGGTTGGTCAGTCAGTTTTCTTACGCAAATTAGGATCTCCATACCTGTAATCGATTGTTGGCGTGAGTCTAGCTTAATCATTTGAGAGCTTGAGTCTATGTAACTGTGCACAAACAGACTAACGCATGTGTTGCTACTGAAGGAGAAACTGGAGCCTATGACACCTTTTGTCTTCTAAAAATCTGAAAGGGGCTTGTGAGCATTGCAATTAATTCTGTAAATGCTGGGAAGAAAGAATAACCATTGTCCTGAGGTGTTGGTGGATCTTCCATGAAAACTTCTATGAGGAGTTACAGAGGTGGTGGACAGTAGCAGGTGCTGCTGCTGGTTGCCCTCACCAGCGGGCAGCATGGGCAGCTGTGGCTAGGCGATTGAGAGCAGCCAATGCTGTGGTGGGGTCTGGTCTATGAGTATGATGCCCAATCTGCTTCTTTACCGTTTGTCTCCGGATGTGTACGTGGCTGGCTGTAGGTGAACGCTCCATGACTTGTTTTGCAATTTTGATGATATAACGTAAATTGGAGATGATTCACTTGCACAAGCAGCTCACTTGGACAAATCTTCCCTCTTTTTGAAGGGAATACTATTTGTACTTCAAGGTTTCTCAGCCCATCTCCCAGGATAAGGCCAAAAGGCTCATGAGGCTATGAAACAGGCATGAAAACGCTTCATGTTTCATGCAAGTGTTGTGTGGAGTGAACAGTTAAAGCATGTGTATGCACATTGAAAGGACTTGCGTGGCATTTGTGTGTACATACAGGTTTCTACTGCTATATAGACAGGTAGTATCACATTATTTCTTACTCCCCAGCCTCCCTGTGGGTTTTGTAGGTAACTGTAGTCAAAAAATAATGTGATTTTCTATTTTTATAGGGACTCAGCAGTTAACATTCATTGCCAGTCAGACTCCTTTTCATGTCTGCCAGCCCTACAGAACTTGGGTTGTGTGACTGAATTGTACTCGTATGAAGCATGCCATTAAAACAGGAACGGTTGTTCAACAGATTAAGGACTCCTAGGATCAAGTACTTAAGGTGGACTTAAAAAACCCCACTGGAACACCTACTTAGGTAGGTTAAAAAAACTGAAACACCCAACAACCCCCCAACTTCCCCACCTTGTCCTGTTGAGTAGGTGTGTTGGAAATCAGTCTGTTGTTCAGCTAATGCTTTGAAGTGTTGTAAGTCGTGCAGGCGGCAAAAGAAGCCCTGCCTTACCACAAAACCTTGTTTGGTTTTTGCTACACCAGTTTTCAGCTGGATCTGTTTCCTGATCCACTCTGTGCTGTGTCCACCAAAGCTGGTGTTGGCAAACAGTCGTGATGGCACAGGAGTGAGGGTTGAGTGCTAGGGGGAACATGGGACTGTAGCTTGAGGGCTGACTTGTTAAAGGAAAAGTCACAGAAACCTTCTGAGACTCCTAGACTAACGTATTTACTGTAAACAATTTTTTACAAGTTACTATCTTTGCTTTTATTTGAACAAATGATACTGATCTTTTGTCTTCCAGATGAGAACAAATTGTCTAATTGTAATATTAATCAATCATTGTGCCCTTGCTTTTCCTATTGAAGGCAGGTGTTGTAAAACATCTTGGCCAAAATAATATAGATATATATTGAAGATAAACACACACATACACACACACCCTGTGTGTATATACACTTAAAAGATTTTAAATACTCCAGTATAAGTGACTGCTTCACAGGCTTGGTGCCCTAATCATTTTTAGTAGCTGTAACTTTAGCCTTTTGATCTCACCTGTTTAAATTAAACCTACTTAAATGTTTAACTCTGCTATTATCCTGGGAGTTGATAATCGGGGTTTCTGAAGTGCTCACCCCAGCAAACACATCAAACTCTTTTCCTAGTTTAAAAAAATGCTTCTTCTATCTGTTTTCCAGACTCATATTTTAAATTGAGATGAATAATATTACTGATGCATGGTGGAGAATTCAGTGGTTAGGAAATTAGACTAATAAAGACCAAATGTAGCTAACAAAAACTCAGCAAAGGAAAATGAGGAAATGCCTTTCAAGCTGTGTGTTGTGCTATAACGTCTCTCCATAGGGACAGCACGGATGTAGATATGCAGAGAATAATCTGGTCAAGATGAAACTAAAATGCCATGGAGTAGGATATTCTTCTGTACGACTGTTTATGCTTCTATATTAAACACAGGAGGTCAGCAGATTATAGACAAAGGGCAGGGCTGCCAAAAGAAAACATACAAAAATATTTCATAAATTGTATCACAGAGAATGAATGCTGTGCACAGCCACAGGGCTTTTCAGGAAGGGAAAACCTGGACATGAATAAATAGCTAATCTGATTGCAGGTAATTTATTACTGTGATTAGTGCTATATAGTATTTCCTGAGGGAAGAGGAGAGAAATGGATGAGACTTCCTCTTGCTGCTCCCCTTTGCTTGAGCCTGGTTTTTCATGTGTTGGCATGTTGATGGGTGGTGTTGCTCGTTGCTAGCTCCCGAGCCAGCTCTGGAAAAGAGAAGCAAAACATGACTGGTTATAAAGTCAGGGAACTAGAACTAGGTGGGGAGCCAGGTCAGACCTTGGTGCCCATCCTGTGGTAAATACTAAATGTAAAAATAAAGAGCAAAGCACAACCCATCCCATTGCTGGGTGGGGGACGTGAGTCTGTAGCCATTGCATCCTCGACCAGTGCTGGTCACTCTGGCTTGCGGGATGGGGGTGTGCAGTACTGCTGAGCTAGACCTTATGCGTAGGTGTTGACAAACTTTGGTCCTCATGAGGTTTCTCCTCCAGGGCCTGTTTTGCCTTGTTCCTCAGTCCTGGTGTTGGTCCTTGGGTGGCCATGGTCTGAGCGTGCTGAGCTCTATGGCACCTAGGAGAGGCTGCTGTCTCCCAGGGCCCCTGGCTCCTTTCTGGCTCTCAAGACCTGACCAAGCAGAGCCTCTCTCTACAGTGGTCTTATCAATGGTTGTCTTGACACTGATTGCAGTAAATACTGTTTAGTTGTCCCTTCTGATTTCAGGTGCTTGTAAGACATGTTTATATGTGTGTGTGTTTTAATAATCATCAGTGCTACCATAGGTTGCCTTTTTGTGTCCTGTGTGTCTTCAAAGTAATTCCCATTTTTCAAGGTGTCAAGATAAAAAAATACTGACATCAAGCAAGGAGCGTTCCATACTTAATTGGACAGAATAGCAAATTGTGCTGATTTTCAAGTCTATCAAAATAAATGGGACAAAGTGTAAAACATGGACGTTTATCCAGTAAGATGAGAAGTTCTTCTCTGCTAAAACTGGCAAATGTTGATAACTTGGCAGAAACCTGAATTTAACTTCTCCATCCCACTTCTCTGAGAATTTTATCACATCTAGCTTGTTTTGGAGGATTGATAGTTATGACAAGTGTATCAAATTTCATGCCAGTGGTATCTTTTATGTTTCCTGAGAGGAGAAAATAGCAATTTTATGTTGTGCCCAGGAGTCACAGAGAGCAGGAATTGTACGTACCTGCCACATCGAGTTTTTAAATAAAAATGAATTGCAGAGTAGCGTGTAGCAGAGGTGGAGAAAGGGAGGGAAGAGGAAAAGGAGTTGAGCGCAAACTGTAGAGCAGCATTTATTGCGTCTCCCTCAGCTCTTAATCTGATGCAGCACCGCAGAGTGTTATGAATATGTATGATCTTTTGTTCAGATGTGAGGTGTCTGGAAAGATCTTAGCTTTTTTTTTTTTTTCAGAGGACTAGAGCTTTTTTGTTTTCTATCTAGAATTAACTAATATTGCAGAGATAATGTGTATATATACATGTATCTTGTATAATTCCTGTTTCCATGCTGCATTGAAATGTTGAAAAGCAGAGGGTTTTGACTGGTTACCCCTAAGTCTTACTTAGGGGAAAGTTATCTCCTTGTAAATACATTTAAACTTACTTTAAAAAAAACCCCAACAAACCCAAACAGTTTTGAAAGTTGAAAGACAATTTATTTAGAGAACTCTTATGCTGTATCTAGAGTACCAGAACTGGAAGATGGTCACATAGATTTCCACATATATTTTGCTGCCTTTATAGAAAGAAAAAGCACCACCAAAACCCACCACACAACAAAAACAACCTTTTCTAAATTATTTTTAGGAATAAACATAAGAATTAATTATTTAATATAGGACTTAGGAGATCAGGCTTGTGGTTAAGGCAGTAGAAGTTAGCTTTGATGCAAAGTTAACGTATGGTTTTGGCAGGTCACATTGGGACAGATTTTTTAAAGGAACAAAACTTCTGTATTTTTAAGGGAGCTCAGCACCCAGTATGTTTATATGGAAGATCTGGCATGGATTTTTGGTACCAAGTGCTTGAAAATCTGTCTCTGAACTCCAGAAATCTGGCTCCATGGGCCTGATCCGTGCCTTGTTCCAAACAGTGTGACTAGTTGCTCTGGATTAGGGTGATCAAGCCTGCACTCCTACCTTTGTGCCTCACAGTACATGAATTAACCAGATTTCTGTTTTCCTACCTTGTGTCTTACTTGCTGGAGTTTCATGGTTTCTTCTATATGTGTACTTCTTCCAAAAATGAGATAATGTTCCAAACTGAATAATAATAATAATTATAATGACCATAATCATCATCATGTGAATGCCTGTTGCAGGTGAATTGCCGCTTTGGAGAACAGGCTAGCTTTGGAATACATGCCACTTGAACACAAGACTGTCCAAGTAATGGCATAGTTTAAAAAAATCCCAGCACCTGCAGCCTGATTCAGTACCCAATGCCTGGTACCCTCAGGACATACTTGTGAGGCGTACTGCAGTCTGTGGTCAGCCACCCATGCAGACACCCAAGGTGTCTCGCTGCTGTGCGCTCCTGTGGATTAGGAGACAGGGCTGCTGACTGACCCAGTCCCAAGAAAGAAATGGTAGGATGCGGCGTTGCATTTAGGCTGGCATAAATCAGTGTGCTGTCGGTTGAAAGCAGGGGAGCAGTGGTGGCTTCTGCCACCTTTGGAGCTGGTTTGGTGCCCACCAGGTTGTTTTGCTTAACTCTGCAGTATGTGCTTTTTATTATGACATTGCTTTGTGTGACGTTACTGTATATTTTAACACTGTTTCATTCAATGGAAGAAAAGCAGCATTAATAACTTCTGCTCAGCATGGAGATACACACAGATCTTGGGTATTTCATTCTGTCGCTGCTAGCTGTCTACTTATTGTGCCGGCAACGCTGGTGTGGGAGGAAAATGTGCTAATTAAGTCCTCTTTTTTGTTATTTCAGGAAACCTACCATATGAATATAAAATAGTGATTGCTGGGAATCATGAACTGACATTTGATAAGGAATTCATGGCAGACCTTGTTAAACAAGATTACTACCGCTTTCCCTCTGTGTCCAAATTGAAACCAGAGGACTTTGACAATGTTCAGTCTCTCCTGACAAATAGTATTTACTTACAAGATTCAGAGGTAACAGTTAAAGGATTCCGAATATATGGTGCCCCGTGGTAAGTCCCAATTTAAACTTTCTTTTCTGTTTATTACTTGAACCACAGCAGGAATGATTCCTGCTGAAAATGCATGAAGCTGCTTTGTTGTATTGCCTTGCAGAATAGTATCAAACTTAGCTGTAAACCACCCTGAATCAATTGCCACATTTTTTGTGGATAAATAGGCTATATTTAGCCATGTGTGTGAAGTAACACAAAAGGAATTGTAATTATTTCTATTCTGCCTGCTGAATGCACTTTAAAAAATGTGGACTTAATATCCACGCTGTGCTTGTGGATTAACTGTAGTGGCATCTCCCTAAGTACTAGGGAAGCTCTGTTACCTTCTGTGTTGTTTCAGTGTTTATGTTTGCTGTGCTGACAGGTTAGTATGGTAGCATTTCGCACCTGCACAGCACAAGGTACAAGGCCGCAGATGCTTTAAGTATTAATTCTGATCTGGGCATCGTTTTCTTGTCAAGTTGTTAGCAAAATTTCAAGCTAGCTTTGATCTCGTCCCGCCCCTGTGCCAGGCATAAGCAGGAAAAGTTGCTGTCCAGTTTTGTACTAAGGAGTCTCTTGGTTTTGCTGCATGTTGTGCAGTTGTGATGCTGGTAACCCTGTGAGTCTTAGGTAGCTTTGTTTGAAATCCTCATGCTGGTAACAGCCACAGTCCTTTCAGGCTCCACCAGAAACCGCAGTGATGGTGATAATTACTATGCTGCTTGGCATTCTTAATTGTCAGCTGAAGATGCTAATTTATGCATACCTATAAGAAGGGTTTATTAGAGGCTTAGTTTTTTGGTGTCAGGCTTGTTTTAAAGGTGATAAGAGGGGAGAGGGAAAGGGAAGGCAAGGGTTAAACCAGACAATGGGACAAACCTATACAGACATTATAAATTTTCCCCTTCATCTCATCTCTATTGACTGTTCGCTTGGCCCGCAGGCCTTGGTGACTCATGCGACACCACACAGGTTGACAATCTCTGACAGTGCTTTTTTTTGTCATATTGTGTACATTAATGCTGGCTAGTAGACTGCGATGTAGCTCTGTATCTCGCATTCTTGACTTTAACTGCTAAGTTTTGAAAGCCATAGCCTTTAGCTAGTAGTTTAAAGCAGATTGATATTGCTTAGCTTAAAAAAACCCAAAAAAACCCTCTAAATCTTGCAGTATCAACTAATTGGGAAAGATGATCTTAATTCAGGGCTGGAATAATCTCTTAAAGGCATTTTAAAGAAATTTCTCTTAGTAATAGCAGCATGTAACACACAGAGGAGGACAGGGCACATAAGGCCTTGGGTAGTGTGAAGTGGATGTGAGACTTGCTGCAGGGTGGGCAGCTGTGTGAGCTGGAAGGTTAGCTCCTAAGTTAAGGTTGTGTTCACCTTCTTTCATATGTGTCTCTCAGGCTCAGAAGGCTTATATTCTGCAGGTATCAGATGATTACATAGTGTAGGCATCTTTTCAGATTCATTTGGGGCAGATTTACCTGAACTCCGCTTACTGCAGGGCTGCGGGAGAGATGTGGAGAACGTGAAGTCCAAGTCAGAGGAAGAGAGATGGTGGCATCCTGAGGCGGAGAACTGCGTGATATGTCTTTCCGTTTAACATTTATATGTACTAGCAAAATGTAGGGATCTTTTTTCTCCTCTTTTACTTCCCGGATACGTCATGGCAATCTGTTATCCTTTTCCCCTGCTGCATTTGGTTTGTTCCATTGTACAGGTAATCGCATGGATGGGACGCCACATCAAGGAACTGAATTGTTTTAACTGTAACAAGTGAATGGCATATGTATTCTGACCTAGTTATGGAAGATACATCTTAGTTATTCCTCCCTATAATCCACTGATAACTGGATTTTCCAATTAGTGATCAGTGGTAAATAACGCTAGATTGCTAGAAAGGCATAGTGTGAGGTCCAACCAAATGCAGGCTACTCTCTTGGAGGATGTTTCAGCTGTGGAAAGCTGCTGTTGTTAAAAGCTCAGAGCAACTGGTGATGCAGAGTTGAGGCTATCATTTTGCATACAGCTTTTTAGATCAGCTAGTGTCTGTTCAGAGCAGACACATCCTTTGTAATTTTTAAATCTCTCTCTTTTTTATTTTAATGATTATGGTTTCTGTAAAATGTGAAAATTTAGCTAGTTTACAGCATTTTCGTTGAAAGTCACATCAGATAACTAGAAAAATCTGTTCCAAGTCTGGACTGTGCTTGGTAACTTGAGACAGAATGAGCAGACAAGCCTGCTAGTACTTCTTAAATTTTTTCTCCTTCCCCTCCAATCCCATCTCGCTCTACTACTGTAAATCTTTGTATTACCCCAAAGGAAGAGAATTTGTGTTGGGGGTTTGTGTGTCTTTATGGCCTTCTTACCCCAATTAGTTCTGTCAGAGAAGTGGAACACTGGTCGTTAACCTAGAAGATGCTCCAACCCTAAAATGAGATAAGTTGGCATGTTCAATTTATGTGCATTTTTGTAAGTATTTCCAGAGGGAAAAAAATTCTCATTTGCTGATAAAGCTACTGGATTTAATTTAAAAAGAGGGATCAAACCAAGAATAACAGCTGTGAATTCTGGAGGTTTCAGCCTGTCAGGGGTTTCTAAGAAGTAATTGCCAGAATACTGGGAAAACTGGCTATATAAGTCATCTATCTATTTAGAAAATGTAAATTGCCAACTCAGTGTAACTACAGAAAAGAAATAGCAGTCCATATTCATTACATGTTATTACTCATGGTACATCTGAAAGCTTTCTAAAGACCTAAGAGAATTCAAGTAGTGCCTCCTAACTTACAATTTAGTAGAATTTGTATGTAGAAAATAACTTACAATACACGGGAGCATTCATGTGTATTTGCAATTGGAATGTGCGGTGGTGCATATCAACAGCCTCTAAGGAGCAGAAAATTTGAATTTAGCCTGATGGTGCTGAGAGTATTAAATGGCATTAGCTGGAGGGGAGTTGAAAACAAGAGTATCAGTCCTGAAAAGAGAAGGGTGGGACATGAATCATGTTCAGAGCTCCACTTCTTCTCAGAGGTGGAGGATACAACTGACACTTTCACACCTGAAGTAGCAGATTTCTTTGATGTACCTTGAAGGAGCAAAATGGCTGAAGATTTTCCATTTGGTCTACAGATAACAAACCTCAAAAACATTTCCGTCCTTTCTCTTCCTTCCAACTTTGCCCTACGAAGCTGGCTTGTTTGGTGAGAAAATAATCGATAGCTTATATACTTTATGCAGTCAAAGCTTTTAAAGATTCCAGTGGAAACGTTTTTCTCCTTTGGAAATTTGAGATTGAGACTACTTGCTGAACAGGACAAAACCAACAAACCGTAACGGATACATGAATTTTTAAATCATGTAACTCCCTTTGTGAAGTATCCATAAGCACAACTGTATCTATGAAAGGGCAAGGAGGGACAGGCTGGTTTTACAGCAGCTTGGGGTGTGCTGAGTGTGTTTAAGTGAATATGTATAAGTTTTATTTAAATTCAAATGTTATTTTATTTTTAAATTACATTTGAAATTGTTGATCCATGCTAAGGACTGGATTTACTATAGTATGCTGTAGTCGTTTGAGTACAAATAGTCTAGCAATGTCTGTTTTCTAATGAAGCTTTAAAAGCATTCAAACCACCAGAGAACTGCAGTTAACTGGAGTCAGAATTTGTTTAAACCACGTTTTGACAGAAACAATTGTTCAGGGAGAATATTTTTCTCTGTTTTATTTTGTTCTGGTGTTCAGCTCTACAGGTAGCTTTTTTGGTTTGATTGAAAGATAACAATAGTTCAGAATGAAAAGGTTTTCTGAAAAACTTTGTGTGCGTAGAAATTTATGGTGGTTAATTTCATGAATATTGAGGCAATATGCTTATTTATGGATTTTAAATTCTGCTCTCCATAAAAATTCCACGTAAAATGTCACACGCCGTAAGTATAAAATAATCTAATAAAGCAATAATTTACAGTATTTTAGCTGTTAAAATAGATAGGCAAATTCCACCCATATCTAGCACAATGAAAAGTGAAACTGAAGACCCAAGACTTTCAGCACATACATTTGTTTAGATAACTATACATAGATGAATCTTTTTTGAGGGGAGAAAATGTTTAATGTAAAAGTTAATTTGATATAAATTGATGTGCTTTAATGGTTAAAGGCATCAACTTTATGAAAATACCAGAAAAGCACAAACAGAAGAGATTAAAATTGATTATTTAAATAATGACTGAAATCTGTGATTTGCATCATTGTGATGAAAATCAATTCATCCTGAATGAAGCCGGGAATAAAGCTCTTCCCTTCTGACAGGAACAGCCGCATTGTTCAGCAATATCCTGCACATTTGTCAAGTTGTAGCTTGTTCAGGTCTCAAGAACAGAAGCACAAAGCTGGCCTCCCAGTTGCTTTTAATGAATACTAGTGGGTTTTTCCTATGTCCAAGAATTTGATCTGTAGGGTGATCCCGAGGTCAAGAACAAACGGCTTACTATTGCTCACCTCTGTGAAGCCCAAGCTTTCATTTGCTTTTTTTAGTAAATCTAGAGGAAGTGCCTTAACTCTTTTTCAGAACAAAATTTTAATTGGCATAGGTAATGCAGCCTTAAGAAAGTATAGACAGGTTCAGTAATCTCCTTGAAAAAAAACCCACAACGTTTTGTGCAATTTTTGTCTTCTCAGCCTAGTGGCAAATTTGGGGGCTTCATCCCATGGTGTTGCATAAGTTTGAACATATATCTATAATTCTGTTTCTATCACCACTTCGTTTACAATCCTATTTTAATGCAGGTAGCTCTAAGTTACTACCTCTCCCTTCTTCCGATCAGTTTTTTCAGACTTTTTGTTTATCCTGTCAGAAAAGCATCAGATGTTGTGGGGTTTTTTTCCTTTTCAATTATAAGTTTTGTAATGCATCATGGATTTTGCTGACAGTCTTCAAGTTCTTGAAATAGCAAGCAAATTAGCAGCAGATATTGAGCGTGAGGATGGGAAAACCAATTGGCAGCTCACATGATAGGATTCGGATATACTGATGAATTGAAATGGATCTCATTTCTTTTATTTTCATAGTCTTAGTTGGGAATTAGCTCACGCCTAAAAAAAGGGAGGAATGGAAATAGGACTACTCAGCAATGAAAATCTTCATTGCTCTTCAGCAGTGAGGAAACCGGGGAGACTGGACAAGGCTGTTTGTGCTGCACCAGTGTTTCAAGAATTCTGGCGTTTACGCAGTACGAGTCGGCAACTGAGAAACGTGCTGGCAAAGACTGAACTCTCCTGTCTGTGTGTTAAGCAAACACACCACTGCTGTAGTGTGGCTGTGTTTAAAGGTGCAGATTTCTGTTTCATTTTTCTTGGCATTTTTCCTTCCAAGTCTCTTGCTTTAGGATCGAAGAATGTATTCCCCCTGGTCTACAACTGCAGCTATTTGTTTATGGGTTTTGCCTCGCCGGGAATGTCCCTGATTTTTCTTCGGTTTCCTCCATATCAGATTCACTTCTAAGTAAAAAAAACTTAATCCTGTTTACTTTTAAAAGCTCACTTTCTTCCTTTCCCCCCTTTCACTCTTTTCACCTACTTTCTCCCATTTCAATAAGTGGCATACTTGTAATTTTAACTATTTCATAAAGTCATTTTTAGTACTGTGATGGTGACCTGTCCTGGCTAATCCTATGAACAGCTATGTGTCCCAGCACTGTGGCAAGCTGTGCAGGCTTTGCCTTTCCTTCAGGCTTGGCTTCAACACAAAACACAAACTTCAGAGTATTCGTTACTCTGCCTGCCTGTGGGGAGAAGACTAGCCAGTTAAAACTGATGTAAAATCATGGTACTCCCAACCCTTTTGAATTTTCCAATTTTGAAAACAGGGATTTGAACTCCTTCAGAGTACTACCAAGCAGATGATTGTGGGAATCTGTTTCTGTAATTCCCTCACCGTGTTCCTGGAGTTCAGTAGGTGCTGTGCAAAAATGCAGAGAGCCAGAAGAAGCATGAGCTGTGCGGTTGAGGGGCTGATTATTTATGGTGATCCTAAGTTGAAGTGTGGTTTGCTCAACAATGAAGTCATTTTGATTATACAGGTTGTGCATACAAAACCCACAAGTTGTGCTTGTTTTTGGTAGTTCTGCTTTGTTTTGTTTGGTTGGTGGGGTTTTTTTCCCACTTGCCAGCTTTCCAGGAACAAGATGTTTGCTTTCCTGTTGCTCAGCACTGGATAGCTCACTGATCAATGTGGTGTTTGTGTGCAAGGAGCAAACTAAAAACATTTGCACCCAACAAAGAGTTAGGAGGAGTATGGATTAACTAGAGTGCTACCAAACTCCTGAAACTTTCAACTTTGCTGCTACAGACTTTGCCTTGAGAGGAGGGTTGGAAACCCTTAGAGAATGGGAGCTGGGGAAGGAGGAGGGAAGTTGAGAGCTGGCAGTGTATCCCCACATTTGGGTTATTTCCAGGATTGGACTCAGTGTTGTACATTGATGCCTGATTGAATAAATTCTTTCATGTGGCTTCTGCATTTCACCATTAGTTTTCCATTTTCTTCCACCTGCATGTGTGCTATATATGAAGATCATGGTGGTCTAGGGCAGAAGAGAAGAAAGACAAAACTGAAAATATTGTGTTGTTAAGGCTCACTGAGAAAATTCACTCAAGAACAACCACGTTCACAGTAGAAGACTGGAGAAGTAAGAGAGGGGCTTGAGCTCTGACAGGCTGACATCAGAACAGATTTTTCATTGGTTGGTGCTCTTCAAGCCTGATTATTTTCCTTCCTAAGTTGCCCCTATGTGGTATACCCAAAGCAAGAAGAAATAGGGAGCAGCTGGATGCTTTGGGTGACAAGAGACAGTGGGAGGTATGGGCGATTACTAGTTGGGGCCTGGCTGCTGGACCTTGGAGTAGGAGTTTGGGGTTACTGAAGCCTGAAGTTGCCAAAGAAACCAGGACTCATGCTGGGAAAGAAGTGGAGGACCAAGACATTGCTGTAGGGTGAGGCGGGCTACATGAGGACTATATTGGTGGAAGGGTGAGCGCCATCCAGCCCAATGGAGTGAGTGTGTGTGTGCTTCTGGCAGGATATCTAGATCCAAACACCACCCTGGTACTTTTGGTGGGGAGTTACCAGCAGGGCTTTCCCCCCCAGCCCCTCTTCCTTCAGCCAGGTACCTAAATGTGCCAAGTTTGGGACATGGGTAGTTTCACTTACTTAGCTTTAAATGTGTATGTATAATTATTAGTTATGTAGAATTATGCATGTTAACAGCTTTGCTGAGTTAAACTGGAATTGATAAAGCAGGGATGCTTTCAAATGTCTGTACAAGATGTGGTGAAATGAGTGAGATTGGGATGGGGAGGGCAACGGGAGAAGGTAGGTCTTGTCCTGCATTCGGTCAGATTTTGGAAACTAGTGTAGTCTACGGGTGGCTTGCATCATAGTTCATCTGTTCCGAACAAACAGGAAAAGGCATGGA
Organism: Laterallus jamaicensis coturniculus; assembly: GCA_022605575.1. NCBI lineage: Eukaryota > Metazoa > Chordata > Aves > Gruiformes > Rallidae > Laterallus > Laterallus jamaicensis. The sequence continues at coordinate 20,024,386 of JAKCOX010000013.1, forward strand.
ACAATTCTCATCACCTCAGGTAGAACCAGTGATGAAACTCACATGATGCAGTGGTGATAGAATGCAGTAGGAATGAAAGAGAAATTATGTCTGAAATACTGTATTTAGTTTTAATACAAAAGTAAGTCAAGTAGCAAGTGACTAGATTTTGTTAGCTCCCAGTGAAGGATGAAATTTCTCGTGACTGTCTTCAAGATGATTTAGGTCATATTTATCTAATACTTATTGATCAGAAGGCTAACTTTACCCTGATGTGTATAAAATGCTTAAAGTAATTCACAGAGGCTATGAAATAAAGCAGAAATTGCACAGGCACTTCAAATAAGAGCACACTGATCGTGAATCTGAGCATAGACATAAAGGTCAAGAGTGACAGCTACATTCATCAGATTTTCATGAGAATCTGTTCAGTAGAATAGATCTGGCACCTTATTTCAGAAGTGGTCAACACTCATGGATTCAGCTGAAAATCAATGAGACCGCTGATGTTTATAACCACTCCTAAAATGTTTAGGTGCTAGCCTGTATTATGGTTTGTGTGCATCTAAAGTATGAGAGTTGCTGACATTTCTGACTCTGCTAGTTAAATATCAAAATCTTAATATGGCTGAGAGCTATGTTTGTGTCCGTGCACAAAGAGAGGAGGCTCAAGCAGCGGTTTACAAGCAGGAAGATGTCAACAGCTTATCATCGAGCCTTCGTAGATATGTCTGAGTAGCATCCACCCTTGAATAAGTACAGGAGGTCTCGCAAGCTGCCATGCCTTCCTGCCTACCTCCTCGGTTAATTTTGCACATACAAGGACATCACTTTACGGCTTGCACAGTGTACCTGAGAGAAAGTAATGGGAGCTACCACCTAGTGATTCATTCTGTGTTCCTCTTCAGCGTTTTAGATGCACACTAAACATGGTATCCTTTAATACATGTTCTTGGCTATTTGCCTTACATACTGACATGCATGTCTTGCTTGGAAATGCTGTGCCTGTGGCTACTGTGACAAGGGAAGTAATGCTTCCTAGAAAAAGAGCTTGTGATGATTTGAAATCATCTGGCAAGTCTGTTACCTTATTTATTTTCCATGGAATACTGTGAGTACTTAAGCATTGTATCTGCGGATCTGGGAACCTGTCTGTCCTCTGCTTCTGGAGAGCTCTCCTCTCCTGTTTTGATGCTTCGGCAGCATTTACTGGATGGGTAGGACCGACAAGAAAGTTGTGTGGTCTGGTCCTTCAGGAGGCTGGTTTATTTTTGAACACCTGTGGAGCAGCGGTGTTTCGTACTGACAAAAGCTGGTATTTGCAGCTGCTAACTATATTGCTCTCTTGCATAAGGTTCATGAGTTTGTATCCTGGGAATATACTTGTGGATTGTGCATCACCTCAAACTTTGTAGAAGAAAGCTTTATGCAAGAAGGAAGCATGACTCCTTTGGTCTCCTTTTCCTGGCACAGATTTTAATACATCTTGTTTCCAAAATGGGAAATGTAATAAAAAGAAACTGCGAGAAAGGTGTTCACGATAACACCTCTCTTGGTGTTCCATCTGGGCTGCTTGGGACACTTTCATGTCCTGCATCACAAAAGAAATGGAGGAGAAAGGCAAGCTGAGTGCTAGCCTGAGAGTTGTAGTCTCAGAACGTTCCCATTTTTAATACCGGGTGCCCCAATACACTGTAGTCTCCAGGGTTCTTTTTTTCTGTTCGTAGTAAGTTTGTGTGTCTCTTGTTTGTGAATATAACAAAGGTTTTGTATTTGTTGAGAAACACAGAAAGCGGCATTTTAAGGCAGAATGTCTTCCACTGCATAACCTGAAGATCCTTTTTATAAACTCTTAGACTTACAAGACTGAAGAATGACATTGCCTGTGTTCTTGTGTGTGTAGCACTGGAAAGGGGGAGAGTTTGGGGAAAGTTTCAAAAATGTGAAAAGAAACAAGTATAAATCTATCTGAAAATACTGTTTAATCTCTCTGTAGATAGTACTGTGTCACATAAAGGATGAAAATGAGCCTTCCTGAAGTTAGAGGGGTTTTTTGTATTTCGTTCAGGATTTTAGACATCAGATTGCATGTGTTCAGTGAAGCACTGACTATGGGTGGTACCCATGCTTGTTCTTGAACTCTGAAGCAGGCACAGGCTCAGCCTTTTCTATTGCCATTGTCTTCACTATATTTTGTTATAGCGAATCGAATTGAATACAAAAGCAGGTAAGAGTTTTTCCTCAAATACATGAAAAAGTTTTCATCATTGTCCGTGCAACATTTTATTTGTGTAGGCAGTGCACATAGTTCATACATAACTTCTGATTGTTTAATGTTAGCTGTGGTCCAGGTAATGAAAAAATGTACGTTATCTTGCATTTCATTTCAGAGGGATTTATTTGTTGGACTTCTCTCTGACCAGAGTAACTTTTCTTTAAAAGGTGGAATCATGCTCAGGGCCCGGAAAATCTGCTGCCTGAGTTGGTGTGGCAGGAGCAGCACACCTGCTCCCAGGGTTAGACAGGATACATGGCATCTAGGCAGGATCTGGGTGCATGCTAGCATATTAGCCTGCTTTGGCAGGGGGGTTGGACCCGAAGATCTCTTGAGGTCCCTTCCAACCCCTAAGATTCTGTGATTCTGTGATTCTGTGATTGTGGTGACAAGCAGTGTTTTGAGGAAAGTCACTCATTATATATTATATGCTAGTATTGTATTTGCTCATCCACATATGCATAACTGAAAAGTATAATAGTTCCTACAGATTTTATAATAATCTAATATCAGCAGAAATTTAAGTGATACCTAAAGTGTAAGGTGAAAGTATTCTTTGTTTCAGAGAAGGATTTTGTTGTTGGTTCATAAATTTTGGAGTTAAAGTACAGATGAAATACCCCAAGATGCAGAGAATGATCATCCATCTGGAAGTGAGCTGCTTTAGCAGAGCGAGATCTTGCTCTAAGGATGTGCCGTTAGCTGATAATTACTGGCAGTCAAACTACCTAGTGTGTACACCTTTTCTTATTTATATTCCAGTCCTATAACCTTCCCTATTCTCTTGTGCCTTTGTTCTATTAATCTACAAAACAGGGCTCAACTTGTGATTAGTCCTTAGAGGTTGTTTCTATTAATCAGGCTGCAAAACAGGTCTGCGTGGATGTTCTGTTGCAAGTGCTTAATGTACTTTTCCTCATCAGTCCGTGGCACAGAGCTGCTAGAGTTGTCTTAAATGGCAATGAAATCAGTGATCTGTCTGCTGCACTTTCATTGTGTTTACGTCTTGATTGTGTTGCCGTAGGATGGGGAAAATGGAAGGAGGAAAATCATTGCAGTTCTATAGAAAATTGCTAAATTTAGTGGCATTTGTGGTGACGTGATGACAGAGAGCTAACCAGCGGCTGCAGGACGGATCCTGTCGCGGCAGAACCGCTCCTTAGCTGCATACTGAATGAGAAGAGCCTGCCTCATCTGTAAGTGCAAGGATTGTAACTCAAGCTTTGACCACAGTTAGAGAAGGGGTCTAGGTTTTAAACTCCTTTATAGAGTTTTAGAGATAACTCTGTCCCCGTAACATTCAGAGATTTAAGATCATTAAGAGATTTAAGATCATGCACGTTTTTCTACAGCATTTAGAAAGCCAGACAGATTTCTGCTGATGCGTATATTGCAGAGGATAATCTACAAATTGGTGGAATATAAACAACACCCCCTAAACTAAACAGTTCTGTAACACTTCCATTATTAGAACTTAATCATAACATTTGAACAATAAACAGCATATGTAGTGAGAAACTAATCTAGTTTCATTTTAGAAGATATTACTAACCATAAAAGTGTAATGATTTATGCTTCTAATTAAATACAGTATTTTCTCCCTGTAGGAGGAAACTTATCTATTTTTAAAATGTATCAGAAGAAACAAACCAGACCCCTAGTTATTTCTTCTATACCATTCCTTTGGTTTTATTTTGTAAAGTTTTTGTTATGTTGATTACGTATTTCTTTGCCAGCTCAATAAAGCCTGTCACTGAACTAAAGAGCTGAGCCTGCTGTCTGGAAAAAACCCTGGCCCTGAGGCAGCAGGGTTTGTCTCAGCTGCTGCGCTCGCCTCTCGCTGTGTTGCTGCTGGTTTTTTCTGTACGTGCTTCAATTTCTGCAGTGCACAAGCTGCATTACCAGCCTTTGCAAAACCTGACCACTTCTGGCTTCCAGTGAAGCCCACACGTGAGTGCTCCTTGGCCATGCTGAGAACTGGCCCCTTACCAATTCATGCCATCGTTTAACCACTGATTTGAAAGGCTTTGTGCTGCCTCTCCCCTAGCTACAAACCGCTTCATTAGGCTGATGGTTTGTCCAGTTTGACCTTTCATGGCCTAAGGAGCAGAGTTAAGTGTGCGATACCTCCCCACCTTGGCTGATGCAGTGCAGATGTAATGCCTTTGGTTGTGCCTTAGCGCCAACGTGATCCCGACACGAATAAGCCGAGCGAGCGGCTTACGCGCACCCAAGTAACCTGTTTCACAGCAGTTAAGGAAAAGGGGTTCCCAAATGCACCGTGCTTCATCACGCCTGCTTTGCTTGTGTTGTTGGAGGAGGAGCTGGGATTCTGGGTTAGCACCTTGGTCTCCCGGCAGCAAGCTGGTGGTGTTACAGCTGGTGAACTGTTTGAAGGTGCCATGTAGTAAGGCCCATTTTTCAGAGGTTTGTGGATTAGTAATATCAGTCACTTGTACAGACTAGTAATAGTTTGTACTAAGGTGATTATCTTTCCGATTGTAGCAGTCTTTGAATAATTTTATTTCAAGGCCACACTGAAATTTTACATATATTGTGCTCTGAATCAGAAGAAACAGGCCCCCTGACACATTTTTTCTAGTCCCCTTTTGGTCATTTCACTCTCAACAGCTATTTCTACTGGTTTGTTTTCTTCTTTTTTCCTATTTCCTTATCATTTCGTCAGTTTTCACAGAAATCACTCTTCCTGCATTGATTCATTTTGACCAGAGTCTGGAAGGCACAGAGAATCAAATTAACTAATATTTTACTTTTGCATGAGATTAATGCTAATGCTTACAAAGAAGAAAATATTTTAGTATGATTTAATTTTCATTCTCTGGTTGATGCCCGGTGATTTAATTTTGAGAGGGTTGTCTCTCTGCTTATTGTCTGCTACAGAGTGATTGAAGCTAGAGATGGAAAAGACACTTGGAGTCATTCTGCCATTGCAGGATTGTCTCCTCCGCTGTACATCTGAATGTCTTGCACAGTTTTAATGAATGGAGATAAGGAATTTTAGTAAATTCTTTTCAAGATTGTTCCTTAACGTAGTAGGTGTTATTAATGGGAACTAATATTCCATTTACACTCTTCATGTGACCATTTCATATTTTAAAAAATCCTAATTGTGTCTTACTTACTGACATGAGCTTAAAGGTTTCTTGTGCCTTTCATGATGTTCACATTCTGTTACCTTTCCCGGCTCTATGTTATATATCCACTCATTCTAATTCTTTTGAATGTCTGTCTTTTACTCTTTCTTATTTCTGCTGAGGGGCTTATTTCAGGGTGGCTTTTTTTAATGTGTGTATATATATATATTCCTGGATGTTATTTGCTGATTGGCTGGTTTATTAAAAAGATCTTGCGAAGAGGCTCAGATCTGAAGACTGGTGTTCCACGCCACATGGTTGTGTTGAAGGGAGATACTTGCCTGATTGAAATACTGGGGTAGTATGGTTGACCGTACATTTCATTGCTTCTGCAGAAAGTCTAGGCTTTGCATCACAGTGTCTTTTTGATGTCTTGTGATGCTTCCATGTGTGTAGGCCGGTTCATTTTATTATTTTTTCTGTGCATGTTGCAAGCTTGTACAAAATTTGCTGTCCGCTGCTGCCCTTTGATCTTTTGTTTTAGCTTAACAGCTTTTGGGTTTCTTCTTTCAATGATTATTTACATTTTTTTAAATTGTTCTCAAATGTATGAGCCTGCATTATTTTCAGAAGGAGTCCTGTTTTCTTACTTATCTCAGTGTTTCTAACCTCCTTTTGCGTAATTTCTATCCCCACTCTTGTGTTTATAACACCTCTCACAGTTCTGAAATCTGTGAATTTAATTAACGCACTGTTTACCCGTTCTTCCAGATCATTAATAAAGATGTTAAATAAAACTGATCCTAATACCAGTCCCTGTGGCAATCCACTGGCTGCTGCAATCTATTTGTTTATAGCCCTTCAGCCACTGTTCATCCGTGTGATAGTCCTCACTGGCAAGGCAGTTTTGGGCTTTTGAGAAGGAAATGCACTGCGCTTTGCCACAGTCTGGGGTGATACAATCTACAACGTTACTTCAGTCTACCGACTTGACTGAATTCAACGTATTTGCAAAAACTAAATGTGATGAAACAGAGCTACGGTTTTTGGAACGCTTTGACTCTTAACAGCTGAGTAGCTGTAATTCTCCTTTCTTAGAGCAATTACACCTCCTCCACCCCCCACCTTAATTATGTGGTAATTTTATTCTGTGCCGAATTTACACTTACTAGGAGATAATTCTCAGTATCGCTCCTTAATTCACGGTGTATAGATCAGCACCACATTTCTCATTGCTTCTTCAGGATCTGATTTCAAAAACAAAAGTGCTACAGACAGGATTCTTCTGTTCATATTTCAGTTTGAATTGTCTATTGATTTATGTGTTTGCTTAAGTCCAATGTGGGTTTAAGTTTGTTCCTGCTGCGCAGCCTGAGGGTGTCTATCATTTGGTTAGTAACCTGCTGAACTGATACTTCATTCAAGCTCAGAGATATTTTTAAATTGCAATAGAAGAAACCTCTTGCTTTGCGACTTTTTCCGTTTATGTGGTGTGCATCTGAATGGACTTGAGTAACTGGTTGTGTAAGTGACACTTGAATAAGAACAGTCTCGAGGAATTTCAGATTCTTTCGTGTATGTTTGGCTTGATTTTACAAGCTCAGTGCAAAAATCGAGTTTTACATTATAACCAGTGTTAATGAGAGCTGCAGCTTGGTTGGAATGGCGTGCTGCCCACATCACAACCGAATCATCATAACTGGGAGAAGAAAAGGTACTAAAATATGGGTCACAGCCCTGATTTTCATCAGGGGCTGATCCAGAACTACAGTAACATAAAGGCAGAGTGCTGCTTATTACCTTTGGGTTGGTTGGGGCTGGAGACTGAGACTATTGTGGTCTGAGGGAAGGATTGGCTTGTGGCACATGTGGTGCTCATACATCACTGACATTACTGAACTACTGTACTAAATGCCTTGAATGACAGTGATTCTGATGTTACCTTGCAAGCATTTGAATCATACTGAGATTGTGGAAGGGAAGGAAGGCTATGAGACAGCCCAATCTCAGTTCCACAGTCAGTACTTCTGGGTCTGGGCTACAATCAGTAGTACTGGGTCAGGGCTCTGCCGTATTATACAGACTTAATACAGACTTCTCCAAGTCAGACGGGTTTCTGATTCATTCACCAGGTCATAAACTAAGGGGGTGTGTTGACTGCAGGAGGGACACGGTCACTCCTTCAGTTGTGCTCTAAATTTAGAACTGGACACATCTGTTTATACTGGGCAGATGTTTTGCATCTTGTTGCTGCAGTGCTTTCATTTGGGTTTTGACTGAGTTTTGGTCTAGTGCTGGGTGTGCTGAAGTGGGTTTGAATGACTTCAGAACAGACTGTAACATCAGCACCTCTGTGTATCTTTGTACTTTGCTATGTGTAAGGATGTCCCATTTGAATTAAAGTGCTCTGTACAAAGCAGGTGATGAAAGTGGCTGCGATAGATTTATTTTATTATTTTTTTTTAAAGCCATGTGATTTGTGCTTATGCATATATGTAAAAGGCAGTTTCACATAGGTGGCTGCTGTGAAATAAATATAATTAAGACGTATTCCAGAAAGATCAGTGGGAAGGAGATACGATCAATGCATTGGTTTCTTTGGGAGGTGAACTGTTGAGACATGGGTTCTTGGTGTAAAGGAGAGAGAGCACTCTAGAAAGGTGTCCATACTTTGTGAGCGCTGATCACATATGCATGTCAGAGATGCCTTCAAAATTAATAGCACAGTTAATGACACAAATAGAACAGGTGTCCTCAAGGAGATCTGGTCCTTCTGCTGCTGCTTGAATGATGCAGTGCTGGGATGTATCACAGCTTAATGATGACTATTCCTAATTGTAGTATTTGATCTATATTAATTGCTGCAGATGTAGTAATCTGTGGAACTGAATCTTCAAGGTTTGTTTGCAGACCTGTGGAGCGCTGCATGCTGGTTGGGCTTCCATCAGCGACCTGGTGCTGAAGGGATGAAACATACTCCGGAGGGGACAGGGAAGGGGGATCCCAGCTCTGTCACTGTTTAACTGTATAAGGAGCAGCAAGTAACAGGGTTTTTTGCCTTGATTTCTTTATCTATAAAATAAGCTTGAAGCACTGTGAAAGTGCAAAGTATTACTATTAACTTATTTTTAGCAAGATGATACAGCAAGGTTCCATGCAGATGCAGACTTACTTCATGAATGATTTTGAAGAAGCCAGTGGGAATGTTTGCCTGCTTGAAGTTTGTGTTTGCTTAAGTATTTGGTTGGATCCTGGCACTGGAAAGCTAAGTAGGTGTCTATTTTTTGCAGGATAAGAAGGGGCGTATTTGAGATACTGTTGAAGTGGAATAGATAGCTGTGTTACTTGAAGTAGGAGCTGATAACGTGTGATTTCAGGACACTTGAAGACCTCCTCTCCAAAAAAGAGGAAGGTTAATAAAAACTCTGCACTGTGAGTTTACTTCCTGAAGTTTGTTTGGGATAGTAAATGCATCGCTCGTTTATGATTATTAGGAAAGATTAAAAGAATGTAGACAGGCTTGAGTCTGTGCTGCAGTACAGTGGTGCCAGGGAAAACCATCTGAAATTGTTTGCTGGACCTGATTGCCTGTTGGGAAAGTCTTCTCCCAAGGAAGTGAGTAGTCAAAGACCAGGGCAATTCCAGCCCTTCTCTCCCTACCCTAAACTCTGAGCCCAGCTAGATTCTTTCCACAAAACTGTTGGGATGTTGCTTGTTTTTTCCATTAGCGCCACCTTGGCACCGAGTATCTGTGGGGAAGGTATTTAGACTTCAAAGGAATTTAGACCTTCATTTGAACTTGGGGGTGGGCTGCACATAAGCACCTGTGGGAAGAAATCCAACCTCACAAAATAATACTAATATTCATTCCTACCTACTAATAACCGCTTCCTGCTCTTTATTTAAAATGGGACTAAAAGTAGGAGATCCAATCTTCAATCAAAGGCACTTCCCAGGTATTTGAGGAAAGAGCCCTGCAGTCCAGGCGGTGAAAACTGACACTTCTTCTTACCTTCTATCAAAAGCGGTGTTGAAATGTAGGGCCTGTTATTGTATATTTATTTAGGCATCAGTCACAATCAAGCCTCCTGCTAGTTCGTCTGTAAGGGCATTGTAATCCTATTTTTATCAGTTCCTTCCTGTGCAACAGACAGTTAAAATAGCATGAGTAGGGGTCAGAAATATCTTAATGGATTCGGTTCCCAGAGATATCGGTGACCAGAGGAAGAGTTTTGCCGAAATTTCTTCCTGAGCTGATAAGGTAGATAAACAGGGGCAAGGTGCAGAGCAAGGGCATGCTGTGAGAAGTAGAGCGTTGGATGGCACAGTAAAGGACCTGCAGAAAGATTAGGTAGACAGGATTACTTACGGAAAGACCTCGGGAACAGATGGGGAAAAAAATGTTACTGTTTGCCCAGTTACCAGTTTGTAAAAGACTCTCTTACATTTTTTTTTTCCACAGTGCTGTAGGTTAAGTGATTTTTATAATCAGCTTTACTCTTGGTTTTGCTTTTGTACTTGGTAAAAATCTGTGAGGGATTATTTGAAGAAAGTTGATTGTAGCTGATTTGCAACATTTCATTCTTGTTAACTGTGGATGCTATGCTCTTTAGTCTTATGTAAAGAACAGAGTAGCTTACTATATATTTAAGTCATTGTCGTTTAATTTTACATTTTTACTTATTTTTTGTTTGCATGCTTTAATTTTTTTCTGGTTATAAAGAGATGAACTAGTCTTTTTAAACTTTCTCCTCATTAAGTTGTCTTTGGATGCAAGTTAGAATTAATTTATGATTGAACACTGAATGGCTTAATATTCTCGTATCGAAATAAAACTACCTTGCAACTTCTATAGATGCATTAAGAAAAAGAAAGTTCATTACAGCGAAGTTTATCTTATAAGACCAAGCCTTACCTTTGTCTCAGTTTTTCAACTGAGCTTTTGTTCCTGGTCAAGCTAGTCTTTCAAGATTGCAGAGATAATTGTCCTAGCCTTTCATATGTCGTTTTTAGTCACAAATTGCAGGTGGCACCTCTGCCTTTCTGATTCCAAGTCTTTTTGTTTTCGTTGAACATGAATATGAACTGCTTGTATGAACCAAAATAATAAATACAGTATCTTCTCCAAATGCAGAGGCCAAGCCTGTAAATAATGGTTTTGAGTGGTTCTCAGAGGTTACGTGGGGACTTGTGCCGTTCAGTGGCTTGACTTTCAACTTTAGGAGCAGATGTTGCTTATTTTTTAAGATATTAATGATTTTAGTATATTATTGTTAGTGTAGACTTCGTGTGGGTAGTTACAGATTATAGAGGGTAAATGTTAAAAATAATTAGCTGTCCAAAACCGGTAATAATGTACTTACATAATGAATTCTAGTTTAGATTAAAAGCCCCAAATAAAACCCCATGTAAATGAACCACACACACACTGTTTGCTGTTGTACATTGGAGTAATTCCTGCTGCAAATCTGTGATAAACTTGTTGAAGGGAGAGGAGAGGGGACACACATCAAGCTAACTTTCCTGCTTAGTAGAGCATTTCCCCTGCCCGTTGTGCAGCTGCTTCTGCCTCTTGGTTTAATGTTTAGTTACACAATATGAGAAGTTTTAGAATGCCAACAATGTGCTGAAGATTTTGAATGGCTTTCCGCCATACTTTAATTTTAGTTGTTCAATATTCTAATTATGTATTCCAAAGTATCCTTTCCCATGGAAACTTGTGTAATGTAAGATGAGCAGGAAAGCATCCGATTGGTGAAGTCAAAAATTATTTTTGGAGACCTTTTGCAAGTGATAAAAGAATGAAGGCCTCAGCGTTCATCCATCATGAATAATGAAAACTAGTAAATAATAATAAGCCATTCCACTCATTGCAGACTAAAGCCGTGTACATAGTAAGCCGTATCTCTATCTCTGGAGTTGTGTGGAGCTTTCTGGAACACACCTAATGCAAAAGGGGATGAATTTGTGGAACCTGTGAATGGTTACAGGTTCTGGAAGGCCGTAACGCTCCTCGTAAAGCCTGGAGAAGTGCATAGGGATGGGTGGTGATTTTGCTCATGGATTCAGGGCTGTGAGAGCAAGCAAACACTGTAGGGAAGGCTTCCACGAGGGTCTTGTCTTCCTGTTTACCTTTTTTGTTTCTGTAATGGAAGTTTTGTGGCAGCTGACCTTAGAACATGAGCTGTTACTTCTTACTGTTTGAGGAATAAGCTTTAGTTCAAGAAGAAATTCTGCACAGCCAAAATAATCTTGATTCTTCTTTGTTGCTGTTCTTTCAAGAAGTACTAATAATTTCTGGAGACATGGTATGTAAGTTAATTTAAAAGTCATTCTGCCTTTTTTTCTCTTTAAATGAGGTAAATACTGATGTGAGTACAAGATGCTGTTTGAGTTGGAATAAATAATGGGGGACAGAGGGACTTGTGACTGTCATATAACAGCTTTCTTCTAATATTTCTGATTCTAATGATACTGCTCGTCCCTCTCGCCCTACCCCAGTGGTAATATTTCAGGTGAATTTGTTTTACTCCTGCGAAAGCTGACAAGAAAGGGCAAACTTGGTAGAGGTATAGAAACCTTAATATTCATGATACTGTGTTCCAGAAACTAGGTTTTTTTCATTAGCATGGTGATTCTTTCAAACAGCTGCCCTCAAGGTAGTCGAGCGGCACAGGGAGCTCCCCAGGCTCTCAACAGAAAATCCATCTCATGCTGCTGCGTTGGGCTTGTAAATGTTCAAGATTGAAAAGTTGCTGTTAAAACTTGATGCAAAGAAGTTTACAGACTGGGGTTTCTGTGCTTGATTTCTCAAATACCTGATGAGGCTGCTGAAAGTAAGCAGATGAGTCTGTCCTGGTAATTTTAATTTGAAAAACATGATTTGCTGTAAGTTGCTCCTTGAATATGTGTTAGTAATTGCCCATGTTTGCGGAAACACGGCCTTCTCCTCCTGCGTCCTCACTGTGTTTACAACATTCATACCTACTGTTGTACGTTTTATTCTTTAGGGATTTTATATATGTTGTCAGTACTGTGCTGCTAATCCTTTGTGTAAAGTTTTACTACCTCTGAAGACTTTAAGCAAGCTATGATCCAGAGTTCACTTCAGTGTTTGGTCTTGTCTTTCTGATTCCACTTTCATGATTTTCCACCCTTTTGGTAAAGTTGTCGTTAATGAAATATGTTTTGCAATAACTCTGCAGCCTTGCCAATAGTCACCTAAAGTTAAATTTTGATAAAGTTTAAAGTCACAGGCAAACATCTCATTTCAGTGGGAAGTGGCACTTCAGGCCCTGTAAATGACTGTTAAATCTGGGCTGAGTGACACAGGACTGTTTTCCCCCCCCTCTACCAAGACAGACACAGACTCTGTTTTGCTATGTTTTGCAGCCAAGCAGAAGTTACTGTATAAACCTTGCTAAAATAAGACATTGTGCTTGCAGAGGCTTTGGTAAACATATATTTAAAGGTTAAACGGTAGATTATACAACATAGAAAATGGCAAATCATATTTACATATGTGCATACATAGCTCTTGTAAGAGAGCAGACCAGCCTGGGTGGCTTCAGACAAGGAAGTTGATTGCAGTGGCCGTGTGATACTGATGCAGCAGAGAAATGTGTCTGGATTTTCACAGGACTGGGCTGACAGGTTGCAGCGGTTTTCAGTCCATTAGTGCCAAAGGAGGCTTTTTCGGCTATCAAGAAGTATCATGTGTTGGTACCATGTTATAAAGCATGGCAGTTATTATTAATAAATCTTCTGCAGTCATCATAATGAACTACCAAATAATTATCTGATAGTTACCCTATGTGAACTGGTTTTTATAATTTAATATCTTCAAATATGCTAAAAAAGTATAGCTGTTTCCACGAAGAGTGTGAGCAAAAGACCTTGATAATTAAGTAATTTTCTCTTTGGGAGAATAGAATTACCCTCTAAAATATTTATAGGAAATATCTCAATGACCATATAATATATCAAGTCCAGTTTGAAATTGCCATTTCCTATAGCTTGAGTTCAACAGAAGTTAAAATATCTTTGCGTAACATGAGTAGAAGTTAAAAGTGTTATTAGTCTCTGGTTCATCATGAGGTTCTATTGCCAGGGTTAAAATTTCCAGGTGTACCAGATGGAGAGGGGGGAAGGGGGACAGCAAAAGAGGCATCAGATTTCCAAAGAAACAAATAACCATACTAATCAGACATTTTTTTAATTCAGGACAACTGTAGAAAAATTGAGAGGAAAACTAACTAAGACAACTAGAAGCTTTGATACTGAACCAGCAGAAATTGGCATAGTTCAGCTGGGAATCAGTTTGTTTTCAGAGTCCACGCAGGAAGCACTCAGCTCTCTTGAGTGCCTTCAGCATCTGCAGAAGGGCTGCGGCACCTCCACAGCAAACTCACTAGATGCTTTTGTAGGACCTGCGTAACTTGCTGACTGTGGTCCTCTTGAGTCTGGTGCAAAGGTTATCGAAGCCAATAGGATTCTTTCCACTGATCCCATTGGGCTTTTTTAAATGTGCTTGATCCTGAAGTTCTCAGACAGCAGATGAGAAAAATTGGAATCCTCTACTTCACATTCTACCTGATTAAGGACTACGGATGTACATTGTGAAACACAACCATATCTCCATCTTGATGCCACCTTTGGCATCTAAAGAGCTTAGAAACACGTATTGGAGTCTCCTGGCCTGTATGAATTTGAAAAGGGCTTTTTCCTTATGCCTGCAGGCATAGCCTGAAAAGTTAGTGGGTGCTGTGTTTTCCACAGTGGAGATGTTTTCCAATACTTCAATGTGCTATTTTAAGAGTTTTCTTTCAGATATTGGTTCATTATAAAAGATTAGGGATGAAAGCCAGCTCCTTCTAAAACCAGTAACTTCTCGGTTCTTTACAGAATTAATTTCATTTCAGAAGTTAGTTCAGAAGACAGAAGCCTTCCTAATAAAAGGTATGCTCAATATGGTTCCATTCTAGAAGGCTAGATAAATAGATGACCCTTGCAACACCTTCTGTACTGTGCTTGTAAACAGTACTATTTGAAACAGTATGTGAAATTCTTCCAAATTTCTTTAAAACTATGGACATTTTCACTAAAAATATCTAATTCAAAAGAGAAACGGTTTTCAATTTTTTGCTTGTGTTTGTGATGCAGTCCAATAGTATCCCACTTTAGAAAAGCAGATGGCAAGGATAAGGGGAAGCATCTGATCCACACACCACCTTTATGATAACCCTATTTATAATGTGGGTTGAAGATGCGGGGCTTTTTAAGTTAAATTGTGTAGACTTGAAAGCATCGATGCTGAATATTTTATGTGAAGCTTGTCAAGGGCCCATACTAAAATAGCTTAAAAGCAGTATCATCACAGTTCCCTTCTTACAAGCATTGCACACTTTCAAAGAAGAAACATGCTGAAGGGTTTTCAGTGTTGCCAGAAGTTGGTATATATATTTTTTTAGGTGTCAGATTTTATACCGTGTATATATACATGCATGCTCATATGAGCAAACACCTTTCTCACCACGTTTTTGCAGCTTTATTTTATATAATGCATGATGTTCCTTAAGGTACAGTCATTTTTTTTAAAGTGTTTTGGGGGAGTTGAAGGTTTGATTTTATTATTTTTTTAAATATTATTTATTTAAACGCTGAGAGTTGAAGCTAAGCAAGAGTTCCTCATCTCCCTTTTTAGTTAAAAGGTATAGAAAGCAGCACCTGCAATCCATCCCAACTCCTTTAAACATCATCTTGTGGACGAGTTGAATTAGTTTTTGTAAGGGCTTGTATCTCTCCATTGCCTATAAAGGAGCCTAGCAAACCAGCTTGTACCAAACGTTTGACTTTAGAATGGCTAAATTTAGCTGACAGGGGCTCTAGTATTAATAGACATGCATTCACTGTACCTCATAATAACAAGTTCTATTTGTCCCCGATGCACTGTAAGAAACAAAGCTACAGCAGGGATAGACTTACTTCAGTAAGGACGTCATGGCAGTGATTTACACAGTGAAAATCGTTAAGCGTAGTGGAAAATTAATTCTTGATGACAGCCAGCAATACCTTGGATTTTAAAGACTTTGCTGATTCATCTATCTATCTGAACGCAAGTTGCAGTTCAGCAGTTAGACATTGAAACAGAAAGGTAAATAAGGCTCTTCCTTCTAAAAATCAGTCTTTGCAGACAGAAGTTGGACTGCTCCAACATTTGATGAACAAAGCTTAGTAAGGACTTGTAAGTTGTGATATGCAAGTACGTCAAACTACTTGAACATGTCAAATCATGCTCATTTTCTATGCACTTTTTAACTTTATTTTAATTGCATAGCATGTAATATAGCATATCTTGTTTATATATATATATGAAAAACTTATATGGAATATATTACATGTGTGTGTGTGCGCACGCGTTATGCTTACAGTCCTTGCCAGCAGAGAATGTTGAGGCCGTTCCTCTTGTTTGTTCTTTGTTTAATTCATTTCTCCTACTTTCTGAGGTCATCTTTTAACCACTGAAGTACTGAAAAAACTGAAGTCAATATCCCCAGCCTTCTGCTTCCCTTCCCCCTTCTTTCTCCCAGCTGTAGCAAAGGAATGCTAAATGAAGGAGATGGCTCAGGCTATGGGTCTCCTGGGGGCAGGTAATCTTCTGCATCCCTGGAAGAAGAAGGTTTCAGATGCATCCTGCTATTAAGCTCTGAGAATATATCCCCAAAACAGGGTATGCCTCTCTTTTAATGTCTCAGACATGGAAGATTCTGATCATTTGGGGCCTCCGTTGTGTACTGCTAAAAAAAATAGTAGTATAGATTTACATCTTGAGGGGAATCTAGCCAAAATGCAGTGCACAACCCTGTTTTTATACTACCTTTGCTATTAATCAAAAGTTCATTTCCTAATGCATACAAGAGAGACCATGATGACCTCTGTTTCTTTTACGCAGGAGGTATTGTGGTAGTCAGAATGATTTCTTGGGAGGATAAAGGCAGGTGAAAGCTGAATAACAGCTTGTATCAGAGAATGGATGGTAGCAGGGCCTTATAAAGAGGGTAGAATGTGAAGTTTTAAAGTGGATGCTGCTAATAGAAATGCACCTTTTCATATCTTCTGCACTCTCAGAAGCAAAGCAATACCAAAGAGCAGAACAGTGAGAGATGACTTATTGAAAAATAAATCATGGGTGAAATTTTGAAAATTGACTTCAATGAGACCAGCATTTCGCACACATTGACACGGGTGCTGGATGTTTCTAGGTGGAGGTTGCTGCATACAAATGCTCACTGCTCCTTTTTTAGCGTTGCTCAGAAAGAGTCATTGCAAGTCTTCCTGTCTCTTTGAGCTGAGGCAAACAGGAGTGATAGTCAGAGCAAGCAGTTACTCAGGGGAAAGAGAGAGTTAGCAATATGTAGGTGTTAATATATATATACATAGATATATATATATATAAACCTACCTATTTTTCTTCTGGTGGTTACCAGCTGTGTGATATGAGCAAGCCTGTATAAAGAAGCTGCCTTTTAAAGGCAGATCATTATTTCCTTACATCAAGAAAAAGAGGTTTAAAGAAGAGGAACCCAAGTTCATAGTTTGATCTTGAAGTTCTCCTTAGAAGAACAGTTCATTGTAGTTAAGATACGCTCACATAAGTTAAAATAGTGATAGGTGTTGCCACGGTCTACTCCCAGCTGTCACTGAAAGGAGGTCCTTGCAGACACTGAAATCCGAGTGTGCAGGAGGCATCATCTCTTAAGCAGAAGTTCTCTGAATGATGTTTTCTTTATCGTTCTATCAGTACCATTCAATCCTCATTCTGTCTATCCACACATAATATATACTATGGCCGCGTGGCTCAATCTTCTGTATTGCAGGGGCTTTATTGCGGTGAGACTCTAACCTGTGGTAGTAAAGTCAAAAATATTTGCAAGATTTGGCCCTTGTGTTTTTTAAATAGTGTGTTTATGCATATACATAAATACATAGATGGACGCAAAGTTTCCTTAACCTCTGCTCTGTATTTCACCCTCCATGAAGTCACACTGCGGAGCTTACCCCTGTTACCGTGAATACCTGGGAATGGAGCAGGAGCTAGAGGCAGAAGTAAATTTTCGTGTTGGCCAGGCATGGTGGAGAAACTAGCTTTGTTACATTCTTGTGCCTTTGTTCATCTGTCATCGTGGCAATACATAGTGACATCTCAAACCGCTAGCATGGAAATAAGATAAAAAGTGTTTGGGACAACTGGGAAATTTCATTTAGACAAAATGTCAGACTCTAGTCTCCAGTGAAAATACTGTAGGTTTACCATGTCCAGCTTTGCGATATCATTTGATGTGAAATTAAATCAGAGGCCAGCCATGAACGGGAAGGCAGTTGAGCCAGTTCGGTTTTAGCTTGTCATACAATTCTGGTACTGCTGATCTCTGTTCCTTGCAAAAGTATGTTGCAGTGGCTACTGTTCATCAAGGTGTGTTGAAAGCGTGATTCTGACAGAAATGTCTTTTAATTCCTTGCATCACCTTAAGCCTTGAAACGTTTCTTAAGTCTCTAAAAACCTGCTTCTGGCCCTCGTTGTTCTTGTAGATGGAGTTCATGCTGGCTAACAGTTATTTTGCTTTGCACGGTAACCTAACACTGATACTCCAGGACAAATAGGCACCAGCATGGCTCCTGGATGGGTGAGTTACATGTATTCATAAGCTGTCCCATTCATTTCTCTGACATGGAAAAAAGGGTAGGGCTGCTTTCATCCTGCTGCCAAGCCTTTTATCGCCAAAGAATCAAATTGCAGGAAATCTTTCTGCCTCGGTCAAAATTTCAAAGCGATCCTGTAATATTAAAAAAGTTTAACATCTTCTTGTAATTTTAAGGGGCATGTTTCTTTTCCCACTGAAAAGACAAAAACCCCTTCTCTTCCCTCCCACCCCACCCCCCACACATCAGCCTCCCCAAAAGACAAAACAGAAACCAACAACTAAAGCAAACTGCAGGTTTGGAGATGCGGGGGTTAGTCAAAATGTGTTTAGAGTTACTTCACTTCCTACTATTCAGGACAGTGCATTGTTAAACCCAATGCAGTGTTTATACACATTGTGGTTATGGCTATAGTCGGGGCTATTGTTGAAGGATGTTATACAGACATTTATCATAGTATGTCAGTAAACCCATTGTAAAAATGTCCTAGTAGTTAAATGAGGCTTAGATTTAATGAGGCTGTAAGAAAGGACCGTTTTTTTTTATCATACTGTAAATAAGGTTCCTATAGCAATGTCACTGGGATTAACATGCAGATTTTTCTTTTGTTTCAAAAGAACAGTATCTCCGTGAAGTTACACAAGCAATTTAAAGAATGCAATTTTACAAAGCCTTTGAAGAAGTAATTGCTTGGTCATACTCTGACTACATAATATAGTAAATGAAGGTATGACACTAAAAAATTCAAGCCTTCTTTCCCCTTCCCCCCCGCCCAACCCTAATAAACTAATAGTATGATCTAGGTTATAAATCCTAACACTAATAAAATACTCTGTTAATGGCTAAGCAATAAATTGTCAATGGCAGGAAAACCCTCTTCAAGACTTTAAAAAAAGATACTAACTTAAAATAGTTCCAAATTTTTGTGCTACTTCATATGTTGAACTGCCTTCGATGGATGTTTTTAACGCTGTGACCACCAAGAAATGTAAAATTGAGGCTCCTAACCATTATTAAGATTCTACCCACCAACGTTTATTTTTCTTGTAGCTGTGAAAACAGCCGTTTAAAGCTCCATAAGGTAGTTATTTGGACCACATTTTAGCTTTCTGCATTTATTTTCAATCTAACATATTTTCTGTGAAGTACAGGGGGTGTACCTTATACTGCTAAAATTAGGAAGCCTGAGACTGTAAGGGGCAGTAAATAGAATTTTAACCATTCGAAAAGAATATTGTCAACAGAAGATTAGGAAGGGAGGAATGTCTTAATTATTCTTCATGTGTTTCTTTTATGGTAGGGGTGAATTGTTCGTGCTCTGAATAACTGGCCATGTGTTTGTGACACCATTCCCCAGTCCTGTATGTGTGCTGTTGAAGGTCTGAATGCTCTAAAACCAAACCACTGAAAAGATGTTCCAGTTTTATTTTTTAAAATGTGGGTGATAGGAATGACCCCCATCTCAGTCTCACCGCTACCACCAGGAGGGAGCAGTGCCTGTGGCATGGAGCCGCAGGGGAAGGCTCAAGTGGGAGACAGGAGCTTTTCCAAGTGGTTTTGCCACTAAAGAAAAATACCTTATTGCAAGCGTCTCTCTCTAGTTGTTGTAGATTGAGCTCTGCTGTTCCAGTCATGTGGGACAGCTGTCTGCAGTGCAGAAGGCAGGACTACCCTGGGCTCCTGTCTCTCCGACAGCCTGCTGTGAGCCCCGGGATGGAGTGCTTGCTGCCTGGGAGGCTGACTCACCCGAGTAAGAGGCTTGCAGCTCAGTTCTACATCATTTCTTTCCAATTTTAGTATTGCTGTCTTTAAGAGGAAGATCCATACAATGGTGTGTTCTCAGGGAAGAAAAAAACCCACACCATTCAGGATGAGGATATTTGGGTCCATGACAGCAGCCATAAACACAACAGCTTTTCTCTTCCATCAAGAAAGAGTTCAACTTAGCCAGGGACTTGCATGTGCTGTGAGTGTCCAAGGTTCCTTTTAGGCAGCACATTACCTTTCAGCCGTTTCATTCTTGCCTTAAACTTTTCCGGGGGCATTGCTAGAGACATGATTCTGAGCACTTTATCCGACAAAAGTAGATTCCTGCAGCTCGCTTTTCAGAAGGCTTGTTAATGGTAGTTCTCTATTCATTTGGAAATAATGGTGTTGGGGAAAAAAAAATTAATTAAAATGGCTTCAGAAAGTAGTTAATTATAAAGCCTACCATGGCCTGAAGTATAAAATACATTGCAGACTGAGAAATCACGTAGGGGTGCATTACTAAAATAATTAATTAAAAATTTTACATATATCACCCACACAGCAAATGCCGTGGCTGCTGCTAAAATGAGTCCAATGCCCTTCAGAAACTGTGAGCATCTCTTATGTCTCCCACTCACTCCCTTTTAGATATGCTTGTTTTCCTCTTTACTATGGGCATGCACTTCGTGTTAAGAACATTGATTTTGTGGAAAGGCTTTGGGTAGGAAATGAGATCTGCACTGCGTTTATTTTGGCATTATCATTGTGTTTTGTGCGGCCAGGGTTAGACATGTTGAGCGCCGGAACTGACACAGGCAGGAGGCACACAGACCTGACTGCTACCTGTGCCGTGCTTCCTTCAGCTGGTGCGACCGCTCTGTAGATCTGGATCCATTTGTGCCAGCCGCTAAACTGGCCTTGCACCATTTACAGTCTTGTGCCTTCTCTCAAGGTGTAACAGAGGTGTAGAGACACACCAGGGGTGGACTGGCCTTATGCCACCGTGGGCTCTCAAGGTAATCAGGTCCATCACTGTTGAACCAAATCAGGGCTTTCCTGTGCTAGAGCCACTGTGCTTGCCCTGTACATGCCAACTGGGAGTTAAATACTGCAAGGCTTCACCTCTAAGTATAGGAAAGTAGCTGTGGGGGTTGGTATTTGGGGGTGAAGGTTTGGGGTTTTTTGCTTCACTTTTGAAGAAAATGAGAATGTGTCCTGTGCAGGTGCAGGGGGTGTGATCCCATCCAAACCACTGCTCTCCAGTAGCTATCTATCTATCAAGATGCTGCAATTCCTGCCTCTTGTCAGTCTAATTTCTAGTTGGTGCAGGTTCTTGACATTCAGCGCTTTATCAAACGTGGGCTGCTTGGCACCTATTACCACTGATCTCAGCATTGCTAATAAACAGCAACATCAAGGCCATATTTTCTGGTTCCTGTCAGACCACTGCTTTCCTGGGTGAAATAAAAGTCCTATTAACATGCTCCTCCTCATTGGCTCTGACAGTATGATTAATTAGGCCCCCTCTTTAGATGACCTCTGCACTGACACGACAAGGAGGTGAATATAAAATGAATCGTTTGCCCACATAATGGCCTCCTGCAAGTTTCAGATTTTTATCGGATCAGACTGAAGTCCGGGGCCTGTATTAAAACCTCCGGTGTACAGCAGTGTATGGCTGTGCGTTATGAACCACAGGCTTTACTGCATGGTTAAAGAATTAGAACCAAAGCAGTCCTAGCTGTTCTGATATATTGACTTCTCAAAGAATTAATCTTGCCTTTACTCTCTTGACCATACAGTACAAATCTAACTCGTTTACATTATCAAACAAAATGACCTTTTGTTTTCAACAGATATTTTTATTGCCAGAAAATATAGTATGTTAAGTCTGTGGTTATTCAGCCTTCCATAAAACACTGATGTAAAGCCATTATTCTCATGCCACTCTATTTAAATGTCAGTCTGCCTTTCTGTTACAAACCAACAGTTCATAGGCTTGTAACTCATTGGTAAAAAATTTACCTGAGGTGAGAACGTGGAATATGAGCTCACGACTTTTCATTGAGAGTGTATTTTTTAAAAACAGGAGTGTATGTGATGCTGAGGGATTACTATGCAATAGTGAACCTCTAGCGTGGCATTCATAGCACTGGAAGCATCTGATCGTGTCAGTGTGCTGCCCTGACGGTGTCCCTGATGGGGCTGGTGGTTAGCCAGCTATGCAGAGGTTATTGAACTTGACTGCAATCCAAGTAGGATGTACCATGGGCTTTTCATAAAAACTGGAGTTTGACAGTTTTGGCTGGTACTTAGGGAGGAGACATCTTCCCTACCTCTTTCTTTTTTTTTTTTTTTTTTTTTTTTTTTGCTGCTGCTTGCTTGCACGTGATTACTTCTCATCAGTACTCTTCTGAGACGGATTAGGTGTTGGACATAGCTCTGGAGAGATGTGGGGGTCAAAATCCTCTCTCCGTCCAGGTGAGATCTGGAAAGAGCATGACTAGCATTTAGCATTTAGTTGTTTAAGTGAAGTCCCTGATGCTTGAGGTAAAGATTATACTACGTGGGTTTCAAATTCAAGTTTTTGTGTTTGATTCTTTTTTTCACCAGAAGAGTCAAATGAGCTCTCATTTGATCTGTGGTAATCTCCATCTCCCACAAACCTCTTTGAAGGGATGACATGAAGGTGGATGAGCCTAAAATGAAATGTTTTGTAAACTGACCTGCGTGTAATCTGAGCTCCTTGTTTAATGATCTTGAATCCAACAAAAAGCAAGTGACCCATGCTTAAACAGATCCTTTTCAATTAAAGTAATGCTCCTTTTACCTCTGCGATGCCGAACACTCTCTGCAGTCTTTTCAGCAGCTCCTGCTTCTTTTATGACCCTCATATGTTGGGGTTTTTTTACCTCAGTGACCCTGTCTTTTTTTTTTTTTTCCTTTGTGTTCATCTGTTGATCAAGTAACTGTATTGCTTTAATTGATTTGCTAAATTGGCTTGTACGCAAGACAGCTCCTCCAGGTAATAACCTGAAAATGTTAGCTTATATTACTGGGGTCATGCTTGAGTGCTACAGCAGTTGGAGTTTTTGTTGGTTTGGGAGCACGCTGCGCTATTGCTTCCACTTTTTTTGTTGGACTCCTCACGGGCAGAGCTACAGGAGAGAAATGTATTTTTATACATGCATGCACACGCACACATTGTATGCATGTAATGTCGGGTATAGGATTTTTGTACGTGTGAACTTTGTTTGCGTACAAGTCTCCTGAGGTTGCCTGAGCTGAGAAGGTGGTGTGATATGCATTCGGAGATCCATAATCACCCTTTTCCCCAGATGACTTTTTTTTAGCTTGCCTGCTGTCAGAATTTGACAAATGAAGTAGCAGTGTGTTTGGGATGAAGTTTGGACAGGAGTTGCTAACTTTCCCTTCCTGCAGACTCTGAAGTAGGATCACAGCTTTCAGGAAAGGAGAAATTTTGAGTAGGGCAGATGTTAAATTTCTTAACAAAGCAAAGGCTGTAATGAACGAAGAAAATGAAGCAAATCTACATATCTTTTACATAAATAACATCTCCTGTTGTAATTAAACAGTAAACCGGTATTGTGGCTTCAGGTCCAGCCATGAAATTTTATGCCATACGTAAATGCCGAATAAGCATGCCTTATGACTTGGAAGCTCCAGTTGCTTTGGCTGTTCTCCTCTGTCTAGTGAGGATGAACAACTTGACATCTAGTTTCAAGAGTTAAGCTGAAACGGAAGGTAGCACGGGCTTCAAACAAACAAGAAATGCTGGGAGCATCCTGTGGCCTAATTATAACTACTTACATTCTTTTCCGTATATTTTCAGAGGATTGTTACAAGTTCCTACAATTAAATATCACGGGCTATGTGCCTGTGGAAGACTAATACATTTGAACCCTGTTTGCATTTCCTACCTGTTACTCTGGAAAGTTTCAGGTCCTTCTTGGAAGAATGCTGAGCAGCATTTTGAGCAAAACATATAAAAGTAGTGGTGGTGTTATTTATAGATAAATTGCACTGTCTGGCAATAAGCAATCTCAGTGTCTGATTTTAAATCACTGAAGTAGGTAATAATTGTTCAGTTGTTAAAGACTAATAGTGAAAGTCATGGAGGGCTGCATTCTGTGTCTACCTTCTGATGCACTTAAAGCAAGTCACTTCGGGATATATTCTGGCAAAATTATTCTTAGTGTAGTCAGCCTAGTTCCTCACAGTACTTCTGTAAACAGTCATCTACCTGGACTGTTCTGAGGCTGAATTAATTATCACTTGGAAGGTACTGGAAAAGAGTTTTTGAAAGCCTTTGAATTACAGAATTATAGGGATTGGAAGGGACCTCAAGAGATCATGGAGTCCAATCCCAATCATAGTTCCTGTGATTGTGATGCAGATTTCGGCTTAGTGAGGTTTTTTTGGTCATTTTTTTACTTTTCAGAAACCACAAACTTTTTAACAACTTGGCAAAAACTATAGTAACCATAGTTTGTTTTACTCTGAGAGTCTGAGTACTGATACTAGGCTTCATTACTAAGGCAGCTGAAAGCCCAGCTGTGATACCCAGTAGTAGGTGCTTCTGTAAATGCAAAACAGCAAGTCTCTTTTTGGAGGATTATCTTCAGCGAACATCACAGTAAGAAAAGTTGCTTCCTTTCAGGTAGCCCCGCTGTCACTTTTTTCCTCTGTCTGCAGCTGAGTTTTGCCCCGTGGCTTATATAAGTAATGGTGTCATCTAGTGATCTTCATTTGGTAGTTAGGATTCAGACTGATAAAGTGTGCAGGAACTGGAGCTGGTACAAGGAGTGATGGGGCAGCAGGCTGTGGTCCTTCTGGGCAGCACGTTGGATTGGTGCTTCTAGGCTCTAGGTTGGTTGCCCCTGCCAAAATTAATCCTCAGGGGGAACACTCATCTTTCATGTTGGTATCCTTAACTTACATATATTAAGAGCAGTAAAAGTGGATGTAAAGTTACGTGAAGTTGCTGAAGCACTGCATGCTAGCATGTATCTGGAATTCCTCTGCCTTGTGGCTTCAGTATTTGTTAACGAATGCACAATCCTGTTGTTCTCTGACCAGCACAGCCTTTTGGAGGAACTGCTGAGAATCTTGGGTGATGCTGAACAATTCTAGTTCAAGTAGCATTCAGAAACATGAAGTTTCTGGGGGCTGTTCCTCAGGAGCGAGAACCAAATTCACCAGGAGGACGGGCAGGCATGGCTTCTTTCCCGTTTTTTGTTTGTTGTGTTAACTTCTATCTGGCAACATTTGTTTGACAATTCACTGAAGTGTAGCTTGTTTGTTTTGAAGGCAGCCATCTTTCTGTTAGTGTTTTATAAATGCTACTTTTATAAACATACAAAATACTCAGCAGAAGCAACTGGATGTAATTAGACCTATACAAATTCTGCTTTCTTACGTGTCAAATGCCCAGTGGATTGAAAATATGCCCAAATTAAGGGGGTATTGAGGGAGCAGTCTTTACTTCCCTTTTGCTTTTGCTCAACTTTAATTTGTGTTGTCATTGCAGAAACAGGGCTACTAGTTAAACCTTCTTCCAGATCTGCCTGGGGTGGAAGCTTTGTCATTTAACATTTCCTCCATGGATAATAAGAAGCATGTAGAAAATTAATTTAAGCTGTAATGCAACTAGCGTATTATGATAATGTTTACTAGAAGCAACCAGGCGTCCAAGCATCATGCTGTAACGTGCACAGTTGTTGAGCAAAATTGAATCAAAATATCAGCCAGCTGCTTTTTTCCCCCCCTTTTCTCCCCAGTCTGTCCCTCAGAGTGGACACTTGATTTATGTTGTGGTGAGTCTCAGGATGAGAGAGTTCCATCCTTCTAGATAGATATTCTATGGTTCTCTGTGTTCCTATAAAGACCACAAAATTCTACCCTAACAGTTGGAAGAGCTCAAGCTCTCTTCAGTCCCGCAGCATCCTTTGACACTTCCAAGGGTGGAGGGAAGTATGGGCATGACGAGAAGAATGTACCCACTCTGGAATGAGGAGCAGTTCTGCAAATCATCCCAGCTTCAGAGGCCTGAGCTGCTGCCACACTGCTCCCATCACCACGCAGGGAAGTGCAGCATACTTACTGTATGGAGGCTGGGGCCAGCTTAGGCCAGGTTGTCCTTCAAGCTATCCTCAACTGTATGCAGCACTGAAATATGTAAGGTCTAATATTCACTTTTGTTAGTAGAACTTTGTAACTCTGTTCTTTTTAAAAGTAGAATGAAATTAGCCCTTGAGTCAAGTTTGAATTATTTTTTCTTCTTCTTTTTTTTTTTTTATTATTATTAAAATATCTCCCAGATCTCATTAAGTAAAGCCCTAAATAAAATAATTGCAGTGCAGTTAGGGATTGGAAAATCTCAAAAGATTTGGAGGAAGTTTCCTCTCTGATGAGCAGTTCAGATACTTAAGTAAAGTTGCCTGAGTCATAAACTTGAAAAATTCATATATTCGCTTCCTCTCTTCTCCAGTATCCTCTGCTTTCTGATGTCATCCCTGTCTCTGCTTCAGTATATTTCCTTACCCCCTCTCCTAAGGGGTCCCTGTGTCCTGCAGTCCTCTGTGTCTTGTGATCCTCCACGACATTGCTGATATTTTAACCTCCTGCCTGTCTGCTCCTTGGCATCTGTTTCTTAAACTCTGGCGTTCTTTGTGGGGAGTGGGTTGATGGTATCTGCTATTGGGGTTTGTTGTTGTTGGGATTTGTTTGTTGTTTGTTTTTTAATACATCTTCACCACAGAGGGCAAGTTGCTTTCATAAATGCTCTCTGTGGTGCTCTGGTACTGTTAACACAAAACATGTGAATTGAGCAGATGTTTCTCCTCCTACAGAATATGTTACTAACTGTTCAAGACATAGAAGTTGACAGCAGATGTTACAGGCCACCAGAGAATCCAAACACCGAAAAGTATCCACAGAGTTAGTAAGCTTTACGTTTGGGGACCAGGGCTCAGTTACCCATCAGTAAAAGTTGGGGCAGCCTGGAGGCAGCAAAGGCAGAGTTGCAGAGAGCAGGAGAGGGAAGAACTGCAAGATGCAGGAGGGAATTCTTTTCGTCACTGTCTTTTAACCACATGGACAGCTACAGCTCTGCTTTCCTGTATCTCTCCCTGCTTTAGGTGATAATCTGATCCTGGTCAAGACAACCATGGAGTGTGCTGAACATTAGCAGCTGAGGTCCTAGCTTTTTCTTCTCACAAACCCAAGCATGGATCTCTGTCCGACAGCAGTCTAAGCTAAATTGACCAGTTTGTACGGTCTGAGGTGGAAATTGAGAACACTTCAATGCAAGGAGTCTACCAGCTCACAGTAGCTTGTGGTGTTGAGGTGGTTGCAGCAGCTTTTCCTTGCGGAGGGCTGGTTCTGTAGAGCAGGCACTGTGGGGGCTCTCCCTTCAAACACAGTGGACGTGGACGGGGGTTGCATTTCTCAAATGTTTCGTCATTTAGGCAACCAGCAAGTGTTTGGAGGTTGTAATATATGAGTTGAAAGAGAGAGAAAACCTACAAAAATATTACCAGCAGCTGTTGAGGCTTCAGGTTTTTGTGGTGTTGTAAAAACAGCAGAACTATGTTTTAGAGACTTCCCGCCTTCCATGCAGGCCAGTAATAAAGAGATAAATCCAGTAACGTGACTAACAGTCGCTGTGCTGGTTACCCACTTGTGTGAGAATGTCAGCTGTTTAAAGATGAGGGGCAAGCAAAATGCCTGGGAACCAGACCCTGCGATGCTCCTTTTCGTTGTGTATTACTGTCCTGACTCCCTAAGCGGAACACTGAGGCGCAGCAGGTAAGTTCTAGTGTGTGTGAAATGCAGCTCAAGCCACCAGACTCAGCCTTGTACTGATTGATGTCACACAACAGTCCATACAGTGCAATGAAGTCATTTAGCTTTTAGGTTTCCTGGTTGCTGTGTTATGAAAAACTAGAAGAAAGAGCTTAACACCCCCACCACCCCCCCCAAGTACACTTTCGTAGCACAGGAGGCAAGTTTCAGAGCCTTTATAGAAGCTCTTACCTTGTAAAACGTGCTGCTTAATACACTGTGCCCTTGCCCTCCTCAGCCCTTTGTTGCCATGATTACACACGCTCCCCTTCTTCCCCTTCCCCACGCTGCAGTCCCTTTCAGCGTATTCCCACCAGGCACGCTCTGGCCATGGGCTGAATGGAGACAGGCACGTGTGTGCTGTGCTGCCCTGGCAAACATTTGTGCGCGGCGCTGGAGCGGAGGGAGGAGGGTTGAAAGGCTTTTCTTTTCTGTGCACAAAGGCCACTTTTTTTTCCTGCCCCCCTTTGTGGTTTGTTTTCTGCTAGTGTGCTGCACTGCTGCAGCTTTCCTCCGGGACTGTAACAGTGACTTCGGGCCACGTTTGTAGCTTAGTCCTCTGCCCAAATGCACCTGGGAGTGCGTAGCGGTGTCCGTCCCACTGTTTTTGTTCGGCTCAGAGCCAAGTCTGTGTGTTCGATTGAAATGCTGGCAAAAGCAAAGATCATTTCTCTGTTGTTACTAGTTGGGTAGAAGCGGTTCCTGCCACCCTGCCTTTTAGGCACCCCTTGGCTGTGGTCCTGTGCAAAGACGGCAGCAGACTGAGATTTTTTGCCTCCTCTGCAATTTACTCATTGGACTAAGGATAAAATGGAAGCTTTCCTAAAAGGCTAGGTAGCCTTAAAAATGAAGGGATACATGGGATTTAAAAACCCAGGATATATATATTTTTTTCTAATCCTGTTTAGTGGTAACTATTGAAATAAATGGGTTTACTGGGGGAGGTAAATGGAAATCCTGAATCTAGAAGGCCTTATTGTACGTTTACCTTTTGAGGTGTTGAATTCTGAGGATCAGATAATGAAATTTATGGCCCAGAGAAGACATAAAAGTAGGTAGTAGGAGATAAAAAATGTTTAAGATCCAGAAAGAATTGCAACTCCTGTATCACTTGGGTGAACTTGGCCCTGGCCTTGTTTCTCCTGTTTCCCTGATGTGCACACAGAGGAGCAGTTCTGATCATGCTTTCATCACTGTGCTTTTTGTTTGGTGGGTTTTTTCATAATTAAAATAATAAAATAATAAACCTACACAAAGCTAACAAAGTTACTTGGGAGAAGGAGATCCAGTCTCCTGCTGAAGAACCATCTCTCTGCCTTTAAAAGTGCATGGATTTGTACGTAGTCGGGGGCTTCTCCCAGCACACACCAAAGGGAGCACGAATCTTATTGCGAAGATTAAGATCCCCTTCCTCTTTGGTATCATGTCAAGTGATGTCTGCCTCTCTTGCTGCACGAGGTGGGGAGATAATGCGCAGCCTTTCACATAAGCATTCTTTTAATTGCAGAAAATGTAACTTCTGAAATGCCAAGTGGAGGGAGGTCTGTGGGGATTCCTGGGTGGAAATGAAGAACTGAGGAGAGTAATGATGTGGCAGGCGTCTGCCTTTCGTGTGGGTATTCCCTGTGTCACATCTGGTGCCAGCATAACTGCTACCCCTAAATGATAAGGAAGCTTTGCAGTCAGGGGAGGGCTGAGCTGTCAGGTGAGCCAGGGATCAAGAATTATCCTGACGGTTTGATGGCACATGAAGGATGCTGTGAAGTGTGGTGTAGTTCTGGCAAGCAGAGGCTCAATTAGGTTCTCCCAGACGAGGGCTGACATGCCGGGCAAGCGGGACCCACAGCAGGCCGTGCATGGGGTATGAGGAAGTGTTCTGCTCCATCAAACATAAAATGACAAAGTCATTTGTAGTCTCTCATTACTAATCCCTGTGGTTTTTACAGCTGCACCTCCCTTGTGGCGTGCTCGTTAGCTGATTGCTTTCTGTCTTAAAAATTAAGTTTACTATTAATGGTTTTTTTTGTGTTTACTGAAATCCTTTACTTAGAACTTCATTGGAAAGAAAAATATGTGAGATCTTAAATATGGTTACTAATCACTAAGTACCCTTTGCTAATTATTTGCACCTGATTGCAACTTACCACAGGTGGGTACAACCAAAGTTCATGACAGAGCTTTCTTCCTAGATACAAAGTAAGGTGGTTTCTCCCACGAAGTAATCAGCTTCAGAATATGTTACAGAAGGCACAATTTTTTTCCTCAAAATTGCCAAGAAGTTGAGGGCAACTCCGTTTAATGCTTATGAATGCAAAAAAGGACACTGATAAGAGTAAAATACCCCTATCTGATACCGCTTGATAGGATGCTGCCTACCTACAGTGCAGGCTTTGTCTTTCCTGCACGCATTTAAAGTGTGCTGAGGGTAAACAGTTATTCATCTGTCTGCTCACGGGATTCACAGTACATCAACTCCATTTTGTCTGCAGTGCAACACAGCGTAGTGCAAACATCGGGTGACCTTCCTTGTGATCTCATCTAAACCTGAGTCTGTGCCATAAAGCCGTTTTTCTTCTTGGTGGTGGTGTGAACACATCCTCTTTCCTCCTGGCTTTTCTGGCAGTGCCTGAACAGCCTCAGGGATGCAGGGACTCTGGGTTTGCATCGTCAGGGCACAGTGCTCCCGCTGAATATGCAGTGCAGATTCGGGTTTTAAATGCCTGCAACCTAAATCTGTAATCCAGGTGTTCTTCCAGTCATACCTGCTTGTCTCTCCAATTTACTCATTTTGTATGAAAATGTTCAGTACATTAAGGAAGTACTTGACTGTCTTTCTTTTTTGTGCACATCCTGTGTGCTGGGGAAGGTCTCTCGAAAGTTTTCTTACTAGTGGATTCCCATGTGGTGCCTGTTAGTCACAGCTAATTATGGGGGCTGGAGATGAAGAATATATTGGAGCTCAGGTTCCCCTCCTCCTCCCCCAGTGCTTCAGAAGAAAATAAAATAAAAAAACGTGCAGACAAATCCAGGTTTTTCCTGTGGTTGTAGTCTCTGAAGAGCTCCAGAGAGATCACAGATGTGGTTTCACATTTCAGGTTTAACTATGGTGTAATAACTACAGTATTATCTGCAGGAAAAATACAAGTGGGGAAAGAATCATTAATTGACAGTGAAAAGTTCAACCTATGCATGGTGTGTTTGTTTTTCTAAGCAGCTGAATGATTAGCCTAACCATATTGTAACTTTTACCTGCAGCCCTGAAGGTTACAATAAACTTGATATGTTAAAATTTAGGAAAGGAAATTTAGATACGTGTTTCAGAAAGGTCAATCATGGAAAAGCAGAAACGCTTGTGATTTAACTAGAGCTAAGACACGTGCTTCAGTTTTAATTCATTTGCCTACAAACCTCCTGTGAGGTATGCTGACCTTACTTTACAATATAGGAGCTTTTTTAAGTGTTTCATAGGGTACAGAGTAAGCCAGCAGCGAGAGGTGAAATTTCATTGCTATGCACATGAGGAACCCCTAGCCTACATAAAATGCTTAACTAACATAGCATTTTCCTGTCTTTTATTTGCCTTCATCCAGCTTATAGGAAGTCTTCTAGGCTGAACAAGTTCCTATGTGTGTAGTAGAAGTGTTAGTTCAGTAGGGCTACATGGGCTGTGTCTATTATTTCTTCCTAAGACACTGGTGACCTTCCTGCTCCTGTATTAGCACCGCAGGCTGTTTTCCCATACTGCAGATTGTCAGGAATTCAGACCATATGTATAACCATGTATATACTCTTCACTGGTCACATTGTTGTCCCTGGAAAATAATGATGAAAACAGAAATTAGAGATGGAATTTCAGCAGGAGAGTTCCTCTTTAATGTGTATTTGAGGTTGAAAAAAATGCATAATTTAGAGGGCGCAGAGGTGTCATAATGAAATAATACAGAACTCTTACGTGATTTCTCTCTTTAACACGTGTACCTTTTTGTAAGGTTGTTTTGTGGTTGTGTGTGTCCTTGTCCCTGTCCCCCTCCCAGTTTTTATTTTTGTTTTTGGAACAGCAGTACACAGGGGACTGACTGCAGGAGTTGCTTGAACTCTCAGAAAGATGCCCCTAAATCATTACTAGGGCTAGGACAAGAGTGTCCTACCTGGAAAATGAAACAACCCACTCTAAATGTGTTGCATGAGCTCTAGGAAACACACACGTGGATTAAAACTCTTAAGATTAGTACAGTTCTAACAGTTGAATAAAAAATTGTTAGTGACAGGTGTACCTATTGCATTGTCTCTTTAAGAGCAATTGTTTTGTGGACCTACCTGATGAAGAACATCTTCGTTATAATATGCCTGCATCAGAATGATTGAATTTGGCTGTACTCTGAGGATGTCTAGTTTTCATCACTATGTGCGTGGGTGGGTGGAGAAGCCAATGTCTCAGAACAACTCTATGTTAGAGGGGAGGATGCCAGGGATCTCATTTTCCCATGAGAAATGCTAACTGCATTTTGAATTATAAGGTCTCTTTAAGAAGGCATTGTGATGCTAAACATTGTGTGATCGAGACCTCTCAAATTCAATGCCAAGTTGTGTGACAGTGGTCTGATGTTAAAAGTGCTAAAAAGGGGCAGGGTTGAGTTTCGTGCAATAATTTGGCGCAGACATACAGTGCTTAGCCCTGCAGCATCATAGAGCCTTCCTGTTGGGCTGTTACCCACCAGCTGGCTTGTGCTGGGAGAAGGTGTCACTTGCCCCCAAAACAACTTTGGAGGTTTTTGCTTGATTTTGTAGGTAATGCAAGTAATGCTCACGTCTGAGCATCCCCAAGTCTGGGGAAAAAGCTTTCTATTTAAGACTGTTATTTTAACTTTTTCCCCCTTTCTCTGTAGTGAGTGAACGCCTTCAGGGCTGAATACCCTTGAAGTACAAGAGCATAGGATATTAATCTAAACTCAGCTGTATGATTACTGTATGTCTGTATTTGAACCAGTTTGTTCGGAAGGCATCCCCTTCAGAAAGGCTTCCTGCAAGTAATCCAAAAGCACAGGAATTGTTGTAATTCAGGAGAACTAGAGAAGGGAAGAGATTTTTATTTTACACTGATGCAGTTCATCTTTTTTCCCCCAAAGGACACCGTGGTTTAATGGATGGGGCTTTAACCTACCCAGAGGTCAGTCATTGCTAGACAAGTGGAACCTTATTCCCGAGGGAATCGATATACTAATGACACATGGACCTCCCCTTGGTAAGTGAAAAAAAAGCTTTGTGTGGTTGCTGTGAGGTTTTTTTGTTTGCTTGGGTTTTGGTTTGGGTTTTTTTTTGTATGAGAATTTTACTTTGAAAATAGGCAAAATTAATAATGTTTTGAGCTGTACTGTGGTCACAGCCTAACTGAAAACTGAAAAGCCTTTTTGCGAGAAGTGTAAAGCAATGACAAGCCTTAGCAGAACTGTTGAGCTGCCAGATGTTTTCTTAATAAAACCTTTTTTTTTTTCTTAAACTCAAGCTAAGGAAGATCAAATATCTGACTCCATAGCCATTATAGTTTGACATTTTATTTAAGAAGAGTGTTCGTCTGACAAACAGTTCTCAATCCCGTATGATTTTTTTCAGAGATCAGCTAAAAACTTTTAAAACATCTTCCCAGGGCAGTGATGTTTCCATAAGGCTTTAGAGTGCACCATTGAGAGTTCAGAAGTGCATAGGCACACACTGTCCTTGAGAATGTCCTTGTAAACTAAGAATATATAACAGGAGTTTTAAAGATATTGACTCGTAGCAAACCTGTGAAGGAATACAATTATTCTCTCAGATAATTGTTCCTTACCCAAATTAATGACAGATGAGCATGAGTCTGTGAATGCGTATTTTGATTTTCATTACTTAGTTGAAGTTTTTCATGTGGTTAGATTTTACCTTCCTTTGTCAAGGTGAGTAGTATACTGATCCCCATTCTGATTCTGAGTTCCAAACTAAGTCCTGATGATCTCAAAAAGACACTCATGATCATTCAGCGGAGGCAGGAGTACTCTGTTGTGGCATTTAAGTACACACTACAACCACTTGAAAAGTCTCGCTGTTTTTCCCCATCCTGTATCCCGCAAGATATTATCGCATATTATGTGCTGCTTTTCTGTAAGGCACATGTGGCAAGCAGTCTAGGACCATATTTTAAATATTTCAGTTGGTTTTACAACAAGTGAACATCTGCCTTTTATAAATATGGCTCACCAGGATAAGAAAGTATGTCAGGCTCTGCTTCATTACCATTACTGTTAGGAGCCCGTGGTTTTGTCAGGGCTTTAGTAAGCTCTTGAAATCCAGCAGGTCACATCATCACTTGATCCTGTGAAGTCACTGACTTCTGAGATGGTAGTATTAAAAAAAACACTTCTCGGAGTTGGAAGGCACCACGGTTAAACGGCATTTCAGTGCTACCGGGATCGCTGGGTGCTCTCTCAGCTGCACAGTGACATTGGAGTCAGGAATTAATGTGTGCTGATGAAATTTTCTTTAGTCTTACTAGTGCTGTCAGTGTGCTGCTTTGATAAAGCAGCAATGCACCATCCACTGACATGGGGTGCACTCGATACTGAAAAGCAGTGCTTTGAATGGTGCTATTTTATTCTGTTTATTTTTCCCAAAAAGGGACAAAACCCCCATAAGCATGTATGCATAGTTTCATGGGTACTATTTTAGATGGGTTGCTAATCCTTCTGCTCTGAATCAGGTTTGTATAGAAATACTGTGATGCTGCAGACAGTAAGGAGTGCTTTAGTTCAATAAGCAATATTTGAATTTTGGGTTTGATGGAGATA
Organism: Laterallus jamaicensis coturniculus; assembly: GCA_022605575.1. NCBI lineage: Eukaryota > Metazoa > Chordata > Aves > Gruiformes > Rallidae > Laterallus > Laterallus jamaicensis. The sequence continues at coordinate 20,058,864 of JAKCOX010000013.1, forward strand.
ATGAAGTTCAGTTTCAAAAGGCTGGCACTGTGTTTTAACTATAGACACAGATTCAGTGCTAGTACTGTGCCTAGAAAGAAGGGTCTTGACCAGCATGGCAATATTGACAAAATGCTGCTTTTTAAATTACATAAATATTGAGGGAGGTAGAGGTATAACTGGGTTCTTTGTTCTCACCAAAATCCAGTAGAGTTCATGTCACAACATGTTTTTACTACCTGGGATAAACTTGGCACAGGGTGTAATTACTTTAAAATCAGTAGAACCGTGCTGCAGTTGGATGCGGCTCCCGATTTCCCTTTTACTCCTTATTTGTCTCACCCTGCTGATCTGTCTCAGTGTTGGTAGGGCAGCAGACTTCTCTCCTGACTGATATGTCAGTCAGGTTCTGTGCGTTTCTCCATACTACCTACAGGACTGGGTGGCAGTGCAGATGATTTGCTCTAGCTTGTTGGAAGCTGTTTTGCTATGCTGCTGGTTGTTGATGGCCGGGGATGCCAGAGTAACCTGGTGTTTGCAGACTATGGTCCTCTGGAAGTCACAGGACACTTTATTTTAAATCTTGAGGGTGGCAGCAGAGGCATCAGATTGTAGATCAGCTGAAGTTCCTGAGGTGTTTCATTTCTGGAGTAACCACACAGCTGGCTTGGGAAGCTGACTGCTGCAAGAGCCAGGGGAGAGGGAGCAAAAATCTGCAGCAGTGCTGGGAATAAATGTCCCAGGGCTTCAAGGTGGAAGATGAGTTTAAACCTGTAGTTTAAAAACCAAATCACATCCAGAAAAATATTAATGCAGATGGAGGGAGGAAATCTTAAGAAAGACAAAGTGACAGTGAAACATTTCTTAAAAGCCATTGTGTGCTTTAATGGAGAGGTTACGGCTACAGATAATGTAATAAACCTTCCGTGAATTATGACTTCCTGAAAGACTACGTGAAACCTTACCTGAATAGAGAAGATTAATAGTATTGATTGCATTTTGCCTTCAGGTTTTCGAGACTGGGTTCCAAAGGAGCTGCAGAGAGTGGGTTGTGTGGAACTGTTGAACACGGTGCAGAGGCGAGTAAGGCCCAAACTCCATGTCTTCGGTGGGATTCATGAAGGTAAGGAGCAGCACTGCTCCCCTCTTCCGTCTCAAAGGAGCACATTTCCATGATGCATTGCAAAGGATGGATAATGGCATATTGGACTAAAGTAGGTAGGGAATTGAGGGAAGAAGCAGTTGCATGTGCAGCACTCTGTAAATTTATGCCAGAATTAAAGCAGACTGTTTCAGGAACATGTGCTACTTATATCCACCTACATCTTTCACTGTGCAAAGGTCATTCTATACAGGTTATCTGAAAGCAATTCAAATTTTTACAAACTTGGTTAGAGAAACAGATGAGATTCTCCACACTTGCAAGCCAAAAAAAATTAATCCCCATTATTCCAGGCACAGGAGCCAAGAGAGGTGCTAGAAAAAAAAGGAGAATTGAAGACAACTTACTATCTCATGTCACCTCCCTCAGCTTATAAGGAAAAACAGAAAGGAGGGCATCTTGACTCAGACATCAGGAGGAGAGATTGCCAGAACTCACTTTGCATCCGTTTCTAAAAGCATCCTGTAATACAGTTTGTACTGGCTGTGTTACCTTCCAGCAGTCTCTTCTTTTAGAATAGATAATTCCCACCAAATTTGAGTGTGAAGCTTCAGAAACAATTGGCTCGGTTTGTGGACATGGAAGATACTGAGAGATTAAATATACTTTGGAGATACTTAAATATTTAACACAATTTTGTAGCTTTCATGTGGCTGAGAGAAAACACTAGGAGTTCTGCCTGAGAGTGTAAGACTTGTGACCCTAGAACTCAAGATTACACATTAAATGCTTTATATTGTCCCCCCTGGAGGTTTCTCCATTGACTCTAATTAGGTTCTCCATAGGCTTAAAGATTTGGAGGACTTCATAAAAGAAAATTTAAAAGAAAAAAAAGGACAGCTTTCTCAAGTAGTGGTGTTGGTTTTTCTGAAGCCCTTGTGACTCCACATAATGAATTTCATGCCCGGTATCTGTAAATAAAGAGTTTATAATGGAAATACTTACATGACCTTAAGTACAGTGGCTTGAACAGCAGTTTTTTAATGCCCCCAGGAAGAGATTGGATAGTTAGTATAAACATTAGTCCTTCCATATTAAGAACAAGAGAATACTTAAAATTTCCAACTAAAACATGTAAATTGTCTCCTACCTTTGTAGGCACATTGGATTATGAAACTTCCAATTGTAATAGTGTTAAGTAGAGGGAGAGGATGGTATTTTAGTGTACGAGGTCATAGTTGTGGCACCAAGGAACCATGTGCAGCACCTGATATTCAAATCTCATGGGAGAGGTGGCAGCACACACTAAGCAAACGGTCAAATAAATTTCTGCCTGCATACTAACAAAAAAGTTAAAATGCTGGTTAGTACTTGGGCAGAAGACATCAGAACAGCTTGTTTCAATACAGAAACCAACAGCCAAGTGTTACATGCTTTATCTTACAGTGTAATTAATTCTTCTCCGACTCAGCTGAGGTGAACGTACACCACGTTCCCTTAAATCAGCGGAAGCTGTACACATGTTTTGGTGATAGGGGGTGTTTTTGCTGGTTGATAAGCAAGAACAACCACAAGCAAGGTTTTTCCCACCGTGAGACGATCTAAATCAAAATTGCCAGTCTAAATAAATAAAGTAATACAGGCGGACAGTGCAGCAATTCTGAAGTGATTATTCTTCCTGATAGACACTGTGGGTAGCTGTATTTATCTTAGCTTTCAGACAGCAGTGATCTGTACTGTATCATAATGGTTTAAAGAAAAACGTTTTTCCCCTGTGGGTTTGTGATGGGAAGTTCTCTTCCTCCACGAAACTCTGGGGGCATTATTTATTTATTTTTAAAGTACATTTGGTGCCAAACTCTTCTTAGATTTTTCTTTTCTAGTTTCTTTCTTGTTTTTGTGTGGATATCAGCTGAAAACAATGGCAGAGTTTTTTCTCACCTTTTTCACTGGTGGAACCGCAGCCCCTGTCTTGCTTATGCCTTCTCCATATCTCTGTACTTGTGTTACCATTCGTTTTCTCACATTGCATTTTTTGAATAATGGCTCATGTGTGACTCGGTTCATGGGCCACTGTAGTTTGCTTCACTTGCCCAAAGTTACTTCTGTTATGTCCTATTCCTGTGCAGTAAGTAGGAGAGAGGGTAGAGGCCAGCAGAGAATGAGCATTGCTACTGGTTCCTCAGATGCACTCTGAACAAGAAGATTGGTGGCCAGATGTTGAGGAGATTGAGAACAGTCTTCAGTGTCCTGAAACTGATGCCACAGCATTACTGAGGAGTCAAGTCCTTGGCATGCTGAAAAGCCTGCAATTAATATTAAACAGTGTGGCCAGCAGATCGAGGGTGGTAATTCTACCCTGCTACTCTGCTCTCCTGAGAGCCCGTCTGGAGTGCTGTGTCCAGCTCTGCATCCCCAGTGCAAAAAACCATGGACCTGTTCAAGTGAGTCCAGAGGAGGTTCATGAAGATGATCAGAGGGCTGGAGCAGGCTTATGAAGGCAGGCTTCTTCAGCCTGGAGAAGAGAAGGCTCCAGGGAAATCTTACTGCAGCTTGCCAGTACCTAAAGGGGCCTACAGGAAAGATGGAGACAGACTGTTTGCAAGGGCAGGGAGTGATGGGACAAGGAATGATGGGTTTAAACTAGAAGAGGGGCGATAAAGGTCAGACATTCCCTGTGCTGAGGCCCTGGCACAGGCTGCTTAGAGGAGCTGTGGCTGCCCCCTCCCTGTCAGTGTTAAAGGCTAGTTTGGATGGGGCTTTCGGCAACCTGAGCCCGTGGCAGGGGTTGGAACTTACATTGTCTTTAAGGTCCATTCCAACCCAAACAATGATGTGACTCTGAATATTGACTGATGCTTGCTTTTTTTTTTTTTTTTTTTTTTTGGAAACAAGTTACCAAAGATCCCTTCAGAATGAGAAGCTATCATTTATTTAACCTTCACCTCTGTTATCCCTTAAGATAGGGGTCATCCACTGACCTCCAGGGCTCTTATAGCAGGAGATGAGTTTCTGGGGTTTCACGAGCCAGCATGAGCACCAGCTTGGCAGTCCTGTGCTAGCATGGGGAAAGCTTACTGGGTTCGGTTCGTAGCCCAGAGAGGGTTTTTTGTCGGTGAAACCAAAGTTACTTCTAAATCTTTTGCTCTTGATTCGGTCTGGTTTCCTTATGACAGACATGAGAGGCATGCAAACTACAGTTCTCTAATGAAGTAATTAGAAACAGCACATGTGTGGGTTTGTGTCTGTTTTTACTGTATCCAATTGCAACAGGATTTTCCATGGGGTGAGAACGTTTGTACATACCTCAGTTTTTATTTCAAATACAGTGCCTTGCATTCTCTCAATGAAGCCTTTGTGGTAGGTTTCATTGTATCATTTTGAGGGGATTAATTTAATTTTACTCCAAAACATTGATCCCACAACAAGCTTCCAGTGCCGCTGCCTACGGGCCGTATCGTTTGCTTATGTTACAGCCAGTGTGACATGTTCTCCCTACAGGTTACGGCATCATGACAGACGGTTACACAACGTACATCAATGCTTCAACGTGTACAGTCAGCTTTCAACCAACCAACCCTCCAATTATATTTGACCTTCCAACCCCTCAAGGATCATGAAGCACTACTGCACATTCGGAACTGGGGAAGGTCTATAAACTGCCATTTTCTAATTATAAAACTTGTATTCTATTCCATGTTTATTTCTAAATTGGGGTGGGTGGGTGAGAGTTTGGGGAGATCGGGGGTTTTGGTTTGGGGTGGGGGTTGGGTTTTCAGTTGGTTTTTGTTGGGGTTTTTTTTGTAAATTGCTGGTACAAAAGAAACGAGAAGTTAGAGGTTGTGCTTTTTGGAAATGCAGCATTCATTTTAAATCGATAAGGCATTGTGAATTTGTAAAATGAATTTTGTTTTTTTCAATAAATTTGCCATTGTAAATTGTTATAGTGTTCTCAAAAGGACAGCCAAGCTTTCTTTTAAGAAGTGAGAGACCTTATTTTAATATTATATTATAAGCTAAAAATAGGCAGCATTTAAAAACACCCAAATTTGCACAACTTACGTTATTGTCGGGGTTTTTTAAGTGTCTTCTTTTTCCCTAGGTCTAAATGTTAGCTTTTCATCTCCATTCATACATATTTTTTTTAAATTTTTTTTTTAGTAGCACAAACAATATTTGGGGGTCCATTTACCTCTTGATGCATGTGCATGTACTGAAACTTGTTTCTATTAACAGTAGAATGCAGCAAGGGGAAAATAGACTTCTCAGCTGTTTGTCTCTACCTGCTTTATGCATTAAAGACTGATTTAGATAGCCACAACCTGTATGTGATACCTACCTTTTTTTGTTTGTTTTTTAAATTATTTTAGCTTTAAAAGACTGGGAGTAAAAGCTGCAAAGAGCAGGTATTTCATGCAGTAAAAAAAAATAAATGTAAATGCGGACTCCTTTTAAATATGAATTTATATATATATGTATTTTTTGTGCATTATAACTAAGTGAGGGTTTAATATTGCCAGTATAGCATCTGCAAGATTATGCTGTACAGCACATCTAAATTAATGAAGGATGTGACACATTTTCCAAGTGCTCAAGGCCTTCAAGAGCCCGAGTTAAATCTCTGTCGTAGTTCAGGCATGTATAGACTCAAATGGATACAATCAAGCCTAACTAAAATAAGGCTTAGTTGTCCTTTATATTTAAATATTCTTCTTGTCTTTTTGTTTCCTTTTTCTTATTTTGCACTGTGTGTAAATGCAATCTTGCTAGCACAAAATATTGTTGCAGGTAGCTATTTCTGTTCTACCACTGTAAATGCTATTGAGCTTTGTTCTGTTTTATGTTACCTTGTTAATGGAATTTAGAAAAGCAGTTGTTTCTTTAAATTTATTGTGATATTATATCTAGCGGCCTTTATATGCAAATAAAATTGCAAGATTTTTAAATATGTGGTTTAAGGGAATTTTGCATTTTTTCTGTTGTGTTAACAGTCTGGGGGGCAGTGATAAGGGTAAGTAAGAACTTTGCTATTTCTCAATAAGTTTTTATTGCTTACCATTCATAGGATGTCAGTCGGGTCGATAGCACTCAGGCTTCTCCTTCCGTTTCTCTGCCATCCATCTTTCCATTCCTTTCAGACAGAAGGGATTTTGTCTTCAGATGTTGTAATTCAGTGCGACTGAGTCTGTGCAGTTAAACCTTGTAGGATACAGTTCCAGGCGACACGAGGAAGAATTGATCCGCCAGTAACCTTTGTGCTTCCTCACTTGGTCATTAGCACCGAGCTGCAGGTGCCTTAGGCTCATCCACTGTGGGTTAAGAAATGAATAGTCATAGATGAAGTGTATCACTTTATCTGGATCTCTCCTTAGTTTTGTGGCTACAGCAGGATGCACCCGCGAGAGAACTGCAGGGGAGCGCGGCTCGGTGCATGCAAACAGAATAGGACCTGCTGGCCTTGCTGCAATACAGTTAAGTATATCATAATAGCATCTTGTTCAAAAAAATAGAAGTTATGGCTGTGAAAATTCAGTTTCAAACTTGAGAAGGTAAGGGATTGTTGGGACAACAATGGGTCTGCGCCTGCAGTAACATGAAAAAAGATCTGGAAAGCCACCGAGTGTTCCCATTTATTTTAGGAGGTTGTTAACTTCTGTATTTTGATTCCAAGGTTATAGAAAACAAACCTGAGGCTCTTACAGCAGAGTGCTACTTCGAGGGCTGCTGCTTGGGTATTTGGATGCTGTGAACATTACATGTAACTGTGGAGTTAGGCTGAAATTTTCAGATTTGTAAGGCTGCCACACCAAAGCCTGGGAAAGAAGCTGCTGTTCTTGGGGCCGGGGAAGGGGGATGTGTGTGTGTGTGTGTGTAATTTCTTGTCAGGTTTCTGTATGACAGGCACCTTCATTCTTTAATATCTGCCCTGCTTTGCTTGCAGTGCTGGTTATTTTATCAGTTGAGGCAAAGGGAAAATGTCACCTAGTATCAGTCTTTCTTTTCTGGGTGTAGATGCAGGATTGTCTCTTGGGGGTTTTGCCAGCCAGCACTGGGAATTGGTTTTGGCAGGCCCACATCTGTTTACTGGCAGAGAACCTGGCTGCATTTAAGAGGGCTGTCCTTCCTCAGATAAAGCCTTTTCTTGGAGCACACAGAAATCATATATATATAGCGTACCTTAGATCATTCTTTCACTGAGCTCTTGCTTGTTGTCACTGCACAAGGAGGAGAGGTCTGTTGCCTGAGAAGCTTTGTACAGCCATGAACTTCGAGGCAAGCGGAGGATAGCTGCTGCATCTGGATTGCTCCCCAGCTTTCTGAAGGACCTGGTGCCAGCTACGACAGGTACAGCCCATGGTGATAGTCTGTCACTCTCCATTTGAGCTATCTGCCTCTAGTGAAAACTAGGTTACTCCTAAAGCAGAAAATTTAAGCCAGCGGCTTTCTTCCAGGATTTGAGCAGCCTGAAGCCTTCTGGCAGCAGATGGAGCCAGATGAGTAAGGGCTGACGTAAGGTCAGCCAGGAATCTGCCTTGGGTAAGGCTGGTAGGGAGAAAATACCAGAAGTTCAGTGCCTTGAAGAAGCAGAAGCCTGTACCAGACACTGCAATAAACTCTAAACTGGTACTTGTGGCTGTAGATGTCCTAAAGTGGGGTGTGTGTGTCTGTTTCAGCTGTTCACTTCTGGGCTTTCTCACTGTGCAATGTCACAGGCATCTTACCAAGTGGATGTGAGAGCCTGGATTTGTAGCAACAGGCCAAGAGTCTGCTTCCCTTAAGACAGGCATCAGGGATAGTTGGTCCCTGTCAGCTGTTGGTGCTGAATGCAGCTGCTAATCTAAAGAAATGCCTCATCTTCAGGAGCACTCTCTATGTGTGCATTTTCTCCTCTTTTCCTCTCTGGCTCCAGCTGCCTCACCTCACGTACCGCCCGTTGCTGAGCACTGAGCTCGCTCGTCTGTCTGGTGGGATCTTCTTTAATTTCATTCCCTCTTTTTAATTTTATTCCCTCAATTTTCCTTCGTCCTTTCAGTAACTGATAGAGCATTTCCTCTTCTGAGAAAGCTACTATTTTGGCTAGTGGCAATTACAAAAAGGCCAGGAAAACACGAGGACTTCGGCATTTTTTTAATCTCTGTACCTTTCACAGATTTTGACATGTATATGTGTCTGTCTCTACTGTCACAGGCAGGTGATTTCCTTTGCTGGATGTCAGCCATACCTGGCAGTCGGGGACACAGTAGGATTTGAAGGAGTTTGATTTCACAGGGAGGCAAAAGTGTAATGAATCTGCTTCTTTTCAAGGATCCCTCACTACTGGAAGTAGCTAAATATCTGCATGCAGAATAAACCTTAGATAATAAGTCTTCCTCCGGGGTCTGATCCAAGCCCATTGAACTCACTGGAAGTCTTTCTATTGACTTCAGCTGGCTTTGGATCAGAAACCTGGCATCTCTCTGGATTGTGTTTCTGTCTGTTACTCATCCTTCAAACGGGAGGAGGTGGTCCCTGGTTAACATGCAAGAACCTCTTGGCAGGATGAGGGACCTACCTATTGTAAGTGCTGAATCTTTCCAAGTGATTGATTAACAGCAGCGTAGTCGATTAACCTTTCTTCTTCTGAGAGCAGCTTTCATCTAGTCATCTCGATAAGGCTGAAAGCAGTCAAGGCCTTTATCAGGGGAGGGCTGTGGAACAGGATGTTGCCCAGAGGTGATTGGTTCCCAATTCTCTCTGCATAGTGAATTTAGTGAATTCAGCAGACCTTGAGGTCAAGCATTTATTAGGCTAAGAGACTGTCAAATCAATCTGGTGTACTCCAGGCAAGTTTTACCAGGAGAATGGGTTTTGCCAAGACTCTGTCTAAGAAATAGATTGATGACTAACTCCTGGTTGAAGCTGCCTTTCTCTTTTCCATTTTCCGTGAATCAGATTTTTTCCCCTCACTGACACCAATATTTTCTCCCTAGACAAATTTTATTAGGGAAACTCCTGGAAACCATCTATAATTTAAGTCACGGGGAGACTTCCAAACTCTGTAGCCCTTCGTTCTGTGTTAAATTGACCCCAGGGCTTTCTTTAGGACCTTGCTTTGACCACAAATGATTGAATTACGTTTCTGGCATTTTCACCCCTTCTCTACCCACCCACCAGCTTCCTCCTCCTCCCCCTTTTTTTTTTAACTTGATATTTTCCAGCACTTAAGATACAGACAGGGATCCTGGTTTTCCCTGTACAATGGGGTAACTTCTTATGGAAAGAGAAACGCATCACAAAAGCTGCATGGAACAAAGTCTGCAACACAAAGCAGTGTATTTTGCTTTGCCTCTGTTTTGATGTATAGATCCTGACTTCCTTGCACATTCCTCCTTTGCAGGAACCAATCTTTTATGCGGTGTTGTTGTTTCTACTTTACATGCACGTGCTACTCGGGGTGGGGGGGGGAAATCACGTTATGATCAGGCTTGGACAACTCTCTCAGCCCTTGCAGGACACCCTGTGCACTTCTGCAGAAGGTTCCAGCCATCAAAGCAGCCTGACCCGCAGAAACACAAAGAAAGGGACTCTGATCAAGGAGTGCAGCCAGAGTGCAACATGGAAAGCTAAAGTCAGGTTTTAACATTTCCAACTTCCGTTCCTGTCTGCCTAATCAAGAGAAACTGCAAGAGAGGTCCGAGTGAGTTTCTAAATTGGTTTTCAGTCATCCATATTTATTTTTTTCCCCATCTAGTTACTGCTTTTCATACCTTCATCTCTGGCTTAAGCCAGCCAGGTTTGTAATGATTAATTTATGATGTGGCTGTAAGGACACATCTCATTTTGGTTTACCTCTTAAGTTTTTCTGAGGACATTTTCCTCAGGCTCAACTTGCTTTATCATAGAACAGAGCTAAGAGGAGTCCTTCATTTCTTCTAGGCAGCATTTCCCTGCAGTCCTTATTATACAGGTCTGTAATTTATTTTGTATCTAGGGTTTGCATTCACAGGAGAGGGTCTGACAAAACCACGTACCTCAGTTTAGGATAACTGAGTGATTGACCTTTGTTCATCTCTTCCTTGGACAGTGGGCTGTATTTGGGTAGGTGGCTCAGTGGTGCATGCGGTGTGTCAGCTTTGTGAACTGAGGAGCTAGGACTGCCAGAGTCCTGAGAGAGGACATTCTTGGTTGTTTTGGGAGCTTGTTATGCATGTAACAAGGGATCTCCCGTATCAGGCTGAGTCTAAGGGGACAGGACACTGAAAAGGCAGGAGAAAAGGAGTCAGTCTTGAGTTAAAAGGGACCAACTTGCCCAAGATCTCACAGATCTCACAATCGCTGAATCTGAATCCCTCAAGCAGAGCTCTAGCTCTTCAATTACAGGTCTTCTTTTTGTACACTTTCCTCTGCAAATAGATGGAGAAGCCATTTCCTTTGTTCCCCAAGAACAAAGCTGTTGCTATGAAAATCATCCCAGGATCCTGGAACACAGGCTGGCTTGTGACAGGGAAGACTTACAGCTAGGCAGAAAACAGAAATCAAAGCTAATTCCTGCATTTTTAATCAAGATAGAATAGAGGGAGGATAAATGGGGGAAAAAAACAAGCTCTTGGTAACAGAACAAGTAATCTCTGTTAGATGCACAGCAAAGCCTATATCAATCATCTTAAAGTGTTAAAGTGCATCATGTGTTTTTTCCTTCAGCAGGCAAATAAGTGATGAATTAGCTTAGTTTAAACTCTGAAGATGATCACTAGCATAGATTCTTTAAAAGGTCTGAAGCAGGTACAAAATCTTTACATTACTGTAAGATACAGACTACAGCTCTGTCAGTAGCACCACGTTGCTATTGGCTTTCTGTTACGACGTATCTAGAGAATTTTGGAGACAACGTACTTGAGCATCGTATTGACACTACAAGGCATCTGGCTAAAGCCCAACTTGGGCTGGCAAGAGTGGCAGCTCCTAAGAGGACCTTCATTGTATTGATTAAAGTCTCCTAATCAACAGAACAACTTCTACTACAAAGTACTATTGAATTTACTGTAGACTTAAAACTACAAAATACATCGTCTTATTATTCATAATCAATTAAACTAGATGTAAAACTTTGAAACTCAATAGCTGTATCTGTGTAAAATGAAGCTCAAATGGTTTACTTTTATCTTTGATGTGGGTTTCTATTATTAAACCCTGGCCAAATTCTCAAATATCTTTATGTTGCTGGGAACACTTGCAAAATCCTGTTGGACACCCATCACTTTGATGGCATTTGCATCCATCCCTTGGTATCTAGAAATAGGTAAGAAAAATCCAGGTTTGTGACATCTCCTATGCCTGAATTCTTACTTGTTGCTCCATTATTACTCCAGAGCTACCACAGTTACCAGGAGGATAGTTGCAGGTAAAATTTACTGTTCTTAGTATAATGCTCTGCAGCACTGGCTATGCAAATACTTGCTTAGAAAAGCTGTGACTCTCATTTTCGTAACAGTGGTGTGCCAGTCAGGGCTAAGGCCTTCTTGACTTGGTGTTATGTCCAGTGTGGAAAGAGAGTCCTTTGCTGTGAAGCCAAAGTTGAGCAAGAAACATGGAAAGCAAAAAGCTTGTAACTCTGGTACTTTCACTGTTGGAGGAGCCACAAGACAAAAATGAAGCTCATTGACCAGAGTCACATCAGTGACCTGTGGCCAGACTAAGGATTGGATCCTTGTTTTCTGATCGTGACGGCTTGGTCAGCTCCCCTCAGCTTTTTATTTGGAAAGTGAGAATGAGCCAGTTTCCTCATCTAAACTGGGAGAAGAAAAACCATTTAAAACCTCACAAAACATTTCACATTAAAGCTATCATTTGAACCAATGATAAGTAAAAGGTACTGGAAAGGGCGACCTGGAGACATGCTGGATCTCCAGGTTTAAATCCATAAACTGTAACTTCTGCAAATGTTACACAAATAGTATTTTTTGAGTTCTTTGCTAAAATCTTTCTTCCCCCAGTAAAGCTCACGACAGCATGTGCCCAAGACAGGAACAGTTTTAACACCATCCCACCTTGGATTTTTTTGGAGAGGGGTGGTTGGTTTGGGAGAGGAGAGGTTGCACAGTGGTTCTCAAAGCACTGTGCCATGGGTCAGGAAGTGCTGTTTGTTGAGATCTTAATCCCAGTTTAATTTTTTTCAGACCAGCCAGTCAGACTTCTATTTTCTGTGCAGTAAATTTTTTCTTAAACTGTGTTTTGATAGATTTAGCTCCCTGCTGTAAAGACATGCTCGAACAATGGGGGCAGGTAAGCAGCATGGTTGCGCTGATGATTTAGAGTTTGCTGGCTTTTATATGGAACAAGAGGAAAGCTGGTCTGGTGTCAGCAGTCATTACCTTCTGTCTGTGATGTGCTTTCCCGACACAGTGGCACTTGAGAGACTGCTTTGTATCTACGTTACTATGAAAACAGACTTTTCCAAGGAACGAATTATCTATCTGGAGTGTAGTAACCGTATGCAGGCAGCCCCAGCTGTAGCTGTGGCTTTTGCTAGTATCGTTTACAGGCCTGAGTATTTGTATAAATGCCAATTAAGCTGCAGTACCATTATTTGTCACAGAAAGCTTGGCCATATAACGAAAATACCTCCGTTTCTGTTGCCAAACAATTTGAAGAGGACTTTTACTGCCATAAATCAGCCTTGTGTGATTACAGAATTGTGGTAAGTGGTTTGAGCATTCCTGTGGATTTTTATGGAGTTGATGATACTGCTCATGTGGGTTAGGGACCGGGTGCTGTGAAATCGCTGATGAAACAGCAAGGCCAGACAAATTATGAGAAGAGAACTTAACATCTGATGAAACAATCTTAAAGCCCAAGAAAATGGCAATGGAGGAAATGCTGGAAATGTGTTCAGAAGGAGAGAACACAGAGTTTACTCCCTCATTGAAAGACAAATACAAACAAGACCGTTGACCCGAAGTAGGTTTGACTAGCAGCAGCAACAGCACTGATTTTGTAAATGAACATGAAATATGTTGCATGTGCCTATGAATCACCCTGCATATTTGTGTATTTAGTGACTGAAATAGCTGCCTGTACTTCTCTGGCCTCTCAGAATCGGTGTGTAGCTGTGCTAATGTGTATTTGCTGTACACATAGGCCAACATTGCAGTGAAAACCTGACACATCTGTGGGAAGCAGTCACTGACCTACCATCTAGGTCAACTGGTTCTTTTTCCTTTGAGACAAGATAGTAGCTCTTCACATCAAATGAAGCCTCTCTAATCTTCAACCATTGTCCATTTACACATGAGTAAATAGGTTAAACTGTTCATAAAACGTCAGAATCATAGCACAGAGTAATACAAAGTGGCAGTAGCAAAACGGAAAAACACTCCATTATATTCTGCTCTGGATAGTACCCGCCAACAAACCCAAGATGGACTAGGGTCTTGGATAGCCATCAAGTCAATGGGTATAGGGAAATACAGTTGTTCAGGAGAGAGTCTTGCCCACATTCCCCTGCCCAGGGACATGAGAGCTCTCAACACAGGCCTCCAGAGCTCTGTGCTGCCATTCAGTGCTTTCCTGTGAGCTAGGACCCTGCCCAAAAGACCATATGGCCCTAAGGAAGTAAAATGTGCCTGATTACTCTGAGGTTCCCCTTGTCAGCACCCGCTGCCCCATGAGGCTTCTCTAAGGCCATGGGAATGGGCAGGACAGAGAACAAGTAAGAGGTAGCAATATGATTTGCAGTGCGTTGGCAGGCACAGCAGAACGGTATTGTTACAGGATATAAATAAGCATAAGAGAGTAACAGTACTACTCTATCAAGCAGGAACGATTAACTGAGCTAGGCAATTTCCCAAGCCCATCATCATCCCTTACACTCCAGAAAGCTGCTATGATCCTATAATAATCACTGGACGTTATCTTTCCATGTGGGTAGTTTGTCCAACGTAATTCAGCCAGGACTTACGGCTCATCCCTACTGTAATAGGTCACCATATGCTTCACATCTGGTCCTACAGAAAAAGCCATATTACACAGACGATGGCAAGTATTTTCAGGGGCAGTCTCCAGAGACCTGTAAGTGTGACTAGCAGCCTTGACAGGTTAGCAGTTTCATTAATCGGCATTAAAACCTCATTTTACTATTAAAGGCATAATTACTACTAGTTGAAATGATGACTGAAATAAGCACTTTCACAAGTTTTGTTATTTAGTGAGCTGATACAGCCAATAATTTCTAAGATTTAGGCACTTAAAAAAAGCCAACAGCAAGACCACTGTTTTGTCTCATAAAAGTCATTGGACCACATTGACCCCATCAGTGACGATACAGCAAAAGTGTATTTAATCAGAAAACAGGAGACAGGTGCCAGTTTTCTTCATGTTTCCCAGAATTCAGGTCTCTCTGGTTTGTCACATGAGAAAGTGCTTCCCTGGAATAGCTGATTATCTGTTGTCAAGTGAGTATTTCAGTTTACAGCTGGAATCTAACTCTTAGCTTTCACCTGCTAGGGCAGGAAAAAGAAAAGAATAAGGAAAAAGAAAGAAGAAAGATCCCACTTGGCAGACAATACTATGCAGAGAAAATACATCTCTTCTTGCCTCCTGGAACCCACTGGTACGTAGAGCCTATAGAGGATTTTCACTTTACCTGAAGTTGTCCTACAGGGATAACACACAGGAGCCTGGATCAGAATCATAGAATGATGGAACACTTTGAGTTGGAACGGACCTCCAAGGTCAGGTTGCCAAAGCTTCATCCAGCCTGGCCTTAAACACTTCCAGGGAGGGGTTTCTATGACTGCCATGTACAGTTTTGTGCACGTGTCTGTTGTTCTTCTCCGATGTCCTGACAGCCTTTTCTTAGCATACCATCCTCTAAAACCTTAATGAGAAAGCAGTATGCAAATTGGACAAGTACATTCTAACTTTCAAATAAAACTTCCTAATAGCACGAGACAGCTGCCTGCAAGGGTCAGCCTGGCAAAATGAGAAAAACATTCTTAAGAAGAATAATTTGGTTCTGCATTACCCATAGAATCAGAACTTACCCTGCGACCTGTACAGCCCAGCTGACAGCTTTTGCCTTCACCAGCTTCAGGTCCCTAGCCTTTGAGAGGACTCCCCTGTATGCCATAACCGGAGGGGCTGAGGAAAGCTAACTTCATCCTCTTTAAGCAAAACAATTTCTTCTCCCCTACTTAAAGAAGAGTCACTTTCCATCAAATCTGGCAAATATTTGGGATTTCTGGACCCCAGGTCCGGTGTAGCAGACAGGTCTGTGTACCCTTTTTAAATGAACTGCCTTACAGCTGCAAAACAAGGAAAGACATTTATCCCCAGGCAGTGCCATGGATTTGGGTTTACTCAGTATCCCACCTTTAAATCAGCTAGATATTGGGGTAAACAGGCAGGGATACTGGCCCAGAGCTGCCTCGTTAAGTCCTTTTAAGGGTTGTCTGCTGTCTTTCCTGGCTGGCTTCCTGCCACGTTAGAAACTGGAGCAGGAGGCATTGGAAATCCCTTGAAAACTGTCATTTTCCAAACTGCCAACAACTGTGACGCTAATCAAGGAAAACACGGGAGATGTGCTGGATTCTTCACATGAGGAAGTCTCCAGGGTTGAAGTTTATTTTAAGCTCGTGCTTATTTTTAGAGGATTTCTAGCTGTTGTTGTCAAACCTATGCTAAAGCAATTACTGCCTCTGGGGGTCACCCGGAGTTCAGTGTTACTGGAAAACTTGGAGCAGGGCTGTGAATGGCTTGAATGCTGGGCAGAGCAGCCAGCACACACTTTGGCACTGAAAGCAGTAGCAGAGCGGCTTCCTTCTGGCCTCCCTGCTTGCTTCTTTTGTTTTGTATTGGTTTCTTTAATGAGAAGCAGGTTTGAGTTCTTTTCTTTAACTTACACTCCCCTCTGTCTCCAAGCAGCCAGCCCTGTCCTGAGATGCAAACCCTGACCTGTACAGGGTAGCAGCTCTGTCCCACTTTCACCTGCCCTGCAGTGTACCAAACAAGCCATCAGTAGGTTTTAGAGTGACCCACCCAGGCAAGCTTTGTGTTGGCATACAAACTGAAATGGACAAACCAAGATACAGATCAGATAAAATTTGGACCAGTGGTAAAGCCAAAACAGGAAACAAGTGTAGCCATCTAAAGGGAACCCCTCAAATGTGCTTTCCCTTCTGGAGCAGCTGCTGGCCAAAGCACTGGGTCTGGAGCTGCGTCACTCCAGTGTGTGTGTTGCTGCTGCACAGAAGGGAGCGCTGCCTGCTCCCTCCCTCCACCTTCATTTTAATCTTCACATTTTCTAACTGATAGACAAGCTCTTAAGTAGCATCGTTTTTACATTCAAAGGAGTTAAAAGACTAATTTTTCTACTTGGTCCCTTGGTTGGGGAATTACCAGGCATTGCCAGACAGCTGTTCCTGCATTCAAAGCACTAAGAATTTGCAGAGAGAGAGAAGCCTGCACTGCACTGGGGAGGAGGAGTGCAGGGATCCCCATCTGGCTGCTCAAAGGAAAGATGAGGATACTAAGAAGCTGCATCAGAGCACTACAGCCATCCTCTCCACCACAAAAGGAGGGCTCAACAACCTAGGTGAGTACTGTCTTCCTTGATTGAAAGCCACATTCATTGTTTTTCTCCCTGCTACAAATAGAGCAGAATGCACATGGGGCCAGTGCTGTCCCAAAAAGGATTGTTAATGCTCCAGAGAAAAGTAGGATAGTTGTTTTGGAGAGGGACGAAAGATACCAACAGCAACAACAAAAATCAGAAATTTGCCTTTTTTCCTTCCATGCCTGGTGTACTTGTTGAAGCAGGCCATCAGCTGCTGTGGCTTTGCACACTTTGCTGAAGAGCAGCTGTTTGCAGCGGCTGCAGTTGGAGGGCTATGATGTGCGTGTATCTTTATGTGCCTGTGGATGTACATCATGTTTTTGCTTTTTTATGTGTGTACATATATGTATATATCTGTATATATATACACACATACACACTGGTTGATGGTTTGTGCATTGTCAAGCACCCATAGGTGTCGAGGCAGCTGGTTTTATGGGATATATGCACTCATTGCACACAGGCTTTGAGGACTGGTTTCATTATACCCAGCCAGGAGGATTTTTATTATCAGGGCTCAGGAAGTTGTAGGAGAAGATTTATTTTCAACTTCTCTGTCATTCATGAAAAATACCTGCTCTCAGATAAACCTGTTTAGTGACTTAGAGAGTCATGATTATAGGCAATCCTCAGGACAAACCTCTTAGAGAATATAGAAATGCCACAATTTTCATCACAGACGGGTTCTATGAGAGACCATGGAACAGCAGTAGAGCAGGTATGGGCCTGGTCCTGCACCCTGTGGAATCAAAGACTTCGTTGCTAATCTCAAAACTGTGTGTGAGCTCTGGTGCTGACATTGCTAGTCAGGAGCAATAGTTTTATTTGGCAACAGAGACTAGAAACAAAACCAGAATTCTGATACCAGCATTTGGTGGAAATGTATTTTCTGCCCTGAGCATCCTTCTCATATGCAATGATTAGAGGTATGTATACTAAATAAGCACAGCAGGATCAAAATAGTTTCCTGATGGAGAGACCAAGGCCTTCAGGAAAGGATCAGTCTTTATTGCCTGTGAGGGTGCTGTCAGCATAAATAATTATCATGAACTTCAACTTCAAGCAATCAAACTTCATCGTATTGAAGGAGCCCCATTAAATGCTCAGATTGTTCTTAATTTGATCTAGTGCAGTCAATTCCTTAGGGCGAGAGAGACTGCAAAAAAAAATCAATACAGCATCGCAAAGGAAGCCGAGGCGTCTTGGTCATGTCTACCAGAGGAAGTGGAACCATGGAAGGAGGGGAGCTCATCTTGATACCGCTGAGACAATGAGGAGATAAAGCTTGTGAGCTGGTCAGAAGCCTTTGGACCAGGTGACAAGTTTCAAAGGCAGCTCAGATGAGGTAATTCAGACCCAAAGCAGCACTTCTACGAAAGCTCCACTGAGATGGTATCAAGTTCCTCCTCTAGGTTTCCTTGTTTCCCAGTCGTTGCCCAGCCAGTTTGCATGACAGCATCTGCTCTGCCCTGACGGTGCTTTTCCACCGCTTGCTGCATGCAGCTGGCAGGCTGCTGGGGCCATCGCTGGTTCCTTGCCTGGAGTTTAACAACTGCCTTCAGAGACAGAGCACAATGCAGGTTTTCACACACCTTTTCCCTCTCTGTTTATAGCTCTGCAACTCAAAGCGTGCTGCTGGTTTCAATTTATTCACAAACAGTAATATCCCACTCATCACTTTCTTCAGAGGGGATAGTGAAATACTAGACATTAAAAGGGAATAATCCTGAACTTGTGGGCAAAACTTAAGAATGAAAATCTAACCCACCTGACAGAGCTTTGATATTCATAACATTTAGACTTATTTAACTGCCTGGACCCATATAAACACTCCCTCCCCAAATTAACCCCTTATCTGTCTTTATCTTGCACTGTGAGCTTCTGCTGCACTCCCTGTTGCAACTATTATTAGAGAGCACTAGAAACTTAAAACAATTGGCACACATTTTTTTGTTACACCTGCTCTTATTTCTCATGACTTAAAAATTACCCTCTGACTCTTTGTAGTTATTCTTTTAAGCAAAGTTCATATTGAATTTTTTCTAAACAAAAGAACAGCTTGTGGTAATCAGATTTTTTTTTTTCCCCCGCTCACATTTTGGTCATAGGACTATGGGAACAAATTTGCCTTGAAAAATCCCCAGAAAAATTAATAAATCCAGGGCCATTTATAAAGTAAAATGCTTTTTCATTTGAAAGCATTCTCTACCAACCTGCTTACGGGAGCAGGGAATGCACTTGTGCATTGGGCATCGAGGGATCCAAGCTGTCCAGCAAAAAGAGAATGAGAGATGCTTCTTCTGAATCACACTTCAGATAATGAAGTTAATTTTGTGTCAGGGATACTGTAAGTGACAGAGAGAAAGATTTTACAGAAAAATTTTCCATTTCCCTTTCTCACTCCTGGTTGAATATTGGGAAACTTGATTTAATTTAGAGCAAGAATAACAACTCTTTCAAGTGGGCTTCAGTGGAGAAAAGGTGCCTTGCTCCCACTCCTCAGAGGTAGAGAAAGAAAGCAGGCTTTCATATCGCTGTAGCCTTTTCCCTGCGGCAGGTTCAGAATGCACACTTAAATCTGCAAAGGGAGGGTGCCCAGCTTTCCATCGCCTCTTCAAAATAAATGAACAAAACTTTAGCTTGCTAGTACCAAGCAGACACCTTTTTTTGTGGCAAAAGATGGCTTTTGACTGACTGACACGGCAGGTGCTGCGGGAGCCAAGACAATTCTGTGCTTCGACTGATTGTTGTCACTACCAAAGCTTATTATCTAGGGTAATAAAGTTTAAGATTAAGGGGATTCTGCATGTTTGTGTTATTCTCCACAAAGCTTATCTTCTAATAGACCAGCTGCTTTATTACACTTCGCCCATCCCTTCTCATTGTATAGAAAAGCCCCGTGTACGAATGGGAGTGCAGAGGCAGCCCTTGTCTGCCAGCTGGGAATATCGCATCGCCCTCGGCCTCCATCTGGGAGTATTAAGTTACTGGCAGTTGCCAGCTGGGAACATCGCATCTCCCACCTTGCCCAGCAAAGCACAGCATGTTATTGTCGGGCTTCTCCAAGGCCGTAACCCAGTTGTGTTCCCGCTCTTCTCCATCATGACTTTGCGTTCTCCACATACAACTGCTGTGGCTCTGCTGGCCCACAGTGACTGTGCCTCCTTTGTACTGGAGATGCAGGTGTTCAGATGGAAACACCTTGTCATTCTGATCTCTGGCATGTGCCCTTGGAAAAAAAATGGTAAATGTCTGCAGCAGAAGGAACTCAAATGAAACTGCCGACCATTCATCACTCGGAGAATTTATGGATGTCTTTCCCTCAAGTCTTAAACCTTGCATTTACTGAAGGCCACAACATTGAGATATTATTGCCACATATCTTATACCAAGCAGGCACTAACCTCAGGTCGGTGTGGGGAAGGGGGGAAGGGAGGGGATTATGCAGAGATACTCTGTATCATTGACACCCCCCTTTTTTTTTTTTTTACTTATCTGACTATATCCTAGAAGCATTTTAAGAAGTAGGATCTGCCAGTGTAACATCCTGCCTACCTTATAGCATATGTGGGAACATTAAAACATTACCTTGTAGCTCCAAAATGAAGACTAGGCTTGACAGTTTTGGTCTTTGGGGATGGCATTACCTTTAGTTAGCAGATAAGACTGCCCCTAACTTAGAAACTGAGTTTTCTTTAGGATTGACATAGCAAAGCCTTGAGTAAACCGCCCTGAGATTTGAGAACAGTTTCAAATATCACTTATTTCCATCCTTGATTCAGACACACTGTCTTCATATTGGCTCAAGAAAGCAAGCACATCAAAGATCAATATACCTTAGGGAACAGATGGGAGGAAGAGAAGAGGAGTAATGGGGAGATTATTTTCGTATTTCTTTGAGGCATTAGTATTTCATTGGCCACAAACCACAGATCACAGGTGTTCTAAACTCCATTGAGGTCAGCCTTTGCAGCAAGATGCATAATACCTGTATGAGCTGGGAGCCCCACAGGTATCTTTTGACAGGTACCAAATATTTATTGGGGAAACAGGAAGAAAGAGTGGCAACTCTGGGCCAAGACAGTCTACGTGGGCAGGAGGACTTGGGCTTTTCTCCTGTCTAGGGGTCTCTCCAACAGTAATGCACTCAAACGTCGGCAATAACATGGATCACCCTGCAAACTCAGAGCCATAGATAAAAAGCCTGAGTGTTCATTAACCAAATATCAACAAAAAAACCCAAAAGAATGTCAAACAGGAGATTTTCCCTTCAGTAATTCTCTTTTGAGAAAGATATAGCCAGTCTGACTAGAAATTGAGATCAGAGCACAGAGTGTACATAGACTACAGTGACAATACCACAGTTCACACTCCCATAAGCTGCTTTATCATAAGGCAACAGCACTTAATTTAGCTCTTAATAAAAAGTGTCAGAAGATTAAGACCAAGCTGAAGATTTCTACTGCCATCCTGGGATTTAGAGGTTATGTTGAAATCATTAATACAACCACTATTTGAACTCTTTTGATCACCAAGTATTAAATTCATCCATAAGTACATAAATCCTAGGAAGCAGGAAAGCAGAGCTACCCAGCATCAACAGTCTCTTTTCACTTGCTTTTCTCATCATTGCCTGTGGTTGTAATGTCTTTCAATCATCTCCTGAACCACATAAAGGACTGATACTACAGTTCCTCCTCATAAAATGCTGTCCTAAATTCTCTTAGAAGGTCTGTTTTCTTATTTCAGTCTCTCTCGGAGCATGCATTAAAATCCTGCGTGGTTTATTTCCTTCCCCAGGGCTCCCAGGCACACTTTGTGCCACCCCTGAGCACAGAGCCGCAGACTTGACTTTGTCCCATGCTCCTTGTAGCCAGCAAGTACTTCTTGGGCATATTTAAATGCTGCTGAGTCTCAATACATTTGCAGCATCCTGGGTCATGATGGCCCGGCTGAGCCAATACAGGATGCTGAAAGAGGGTGAGACAAATTTCAGGGGCAAATGTGGGAATGTTCCTCCTTGCTCATTCCCCTGGGGAATTCAGGTACATTGTACATTCCTGCATGGGGCATCTGGCTGTGTGTAGGGGAGGCTGGGAGATGGGAGCTGCCATCTGCTTCCTGTCTGCATGGGCAGGAGCAGAGGTCTGGCTCAAAGACATGGCACAGCAGCACACGGTCTGCTCAGGTTTCTGGTGAACATCAGTCCTTTGTCATGCTGTTCTCTTTGCCAGGGTGTATGGCTTTTGGGTCTATCCCTAAGGAGTGTATTCCATATTTTACCATGGTGATGTTGAGTCCGTGGCTATGAGCACTCATGTGCTGGCAAAGCTGACTTCACAGAGCTGTTCTGGCTAGCACATGCCACCATAGCAGGTCTGCTTGTAGGCCCAAGCACCTTATTCCTGTGCTGTGATAATAAAGAAGAAAGCCTTTCTTTTTTTTTTTTTAAAAAAAGTGGCTAATATAGAAAACACCCTCTAAAGCCAGAAGACCTTAAACCATTGATTAAAACAAAGTCTACATTGGAAGAGAACTACAAGTAAGCACAGCAGTCAAGGAACTCTTAACAGCAATTTTTTGGTTGTTGTTTTACAAGTTCTTAAGAAACATTTCTAAATCAGACAAAGGATTATGCTAATGAGCCTGTTGAGTTGACACTGCCTTCCCACAGCTGCAGCTTTTAAGACAATGGCCACATTTTCTTCTAAAAACAACTCATTAAAAGAAAAACCTCCAGAACACACAGATTCTCACAGAGAAGCCATTCCTCCTAATTATATTTTCTATTCCAATTTAGGGACTATTTGGATAAAACTGTCACTCCAAAATATTATGCTATTGTTTCAAATTCTTTCTTTTTACATTGTTTTCTGCCCTTAAAAATGAAGATTCGTATGAAACCTCTACTTACTGTTGCAGAAAACTGCTGGTTTGGGTTGGTTTGTTGTTTTTTTTTAAGTGCCCCTCGCTGCAGCACTGACAGCTCAGGTTAGATTGCAGGATCTCTTAGGAGGTGAAACGGTCTTAGTAATGCTTTTGGCTTTCATTACTCAGCCAGATTGTGGAGTCTATCAATTATACCTACATTGACACGCTGGTGAATTAATTGGCGCGTTTGACAAGGACAGCTATTACCCCGTGTTGTCCTGACAGCTGGGTTTGATATCAGAAATTTGTCAACCTTTCCCTTCACGTGAGCTGCTGGAGCCACAGCTGAGTAGATCGGGTGAGGACATTGCAGGATTATTTTTTTTCTCTCCCCCTTCCTGTACCATCTCAACTTCTGGTGATAACCTAAACCCTAAATAAAATCCCAGCCGTTCATAACATCAATAAGCAAACAACACGCCAGACCTGTGCTATAAAACAATCTCCTGTCTGGGCTGACAAAGCGTTCAAGGAGTCAGAAAACTAATTTGTTATCAGAAAAGTTAGCACCTTTCAGTAATGACTTTCTGTGTGTCCTTCAAGTGCCAGTTATACTTACTGGGTGGAAGAACTCAAGTTTAAGTTTGGGGACCAGCGGTTACAAGACAGCTGATATCTTAAACTCCACCTCACTTAAAATCAGAGGCAAGATTTGAGTTACAATGGGTGTAAATAGCTCTGGGCACAGAGGAGCTTGCTAGGGAGTTTTACTGCTGGCTGGCTACCACTGCCCCGCTTTGAGACGGTTCCCAATAGTTTCTCATTTTCTTTTCCATGGCTGCTCATGCTTTTCATTTGCCTTTTAAGGCAACTGATCAGAAGAAAATGTGCAGGCATGCTCTCCCTTGGAGCTGGCAGATACTCGCTGGCCTCACAGCCTTAGTCTTAGTCTTCTTGCGCCCTCCTGCAGCAGGAAACACCTCGGCTGATCCCCAGCTCAGCGAGACATCATCCCTTTCTTGGTGAGCCCCAAAAGCCAAGATTTGGCTTTGCCCCCTCCATGCCCACCCATTGGGTGGGGCAGAAATGCAGCAATCAGCCCATCTCTGAGCCTGGCAGGAGACCAGTGAAAACAGACTCATTCACACAGCCTAAAGCGTCTTAGGAGCCAACCCGTGGACATGTAACATCATTAGATCTAGAATTTAAGTCAGATCATGCTCAAAAGTTAATTTGTAAACAGTTGCCATACGTTAAAGCTATTAGAGAGTCAAGACTTACAGCAGCTCTTGAAAGAAGAAAAAAAAATTTATCTCAAAACTTGCTAATTCCCCAGCTCAGCAAACAAGTACCAGCTCCTTGGCTTTCACAAGCCCTTGTGGCAAATCCAGAAAGAACTGGGTGCTTTGGGCAGCCCATCAGCCACAAAGCAGCTAACTTTTTTCTTGGAATAGAATGATTTTTAAATAATAATCTGGAGAACAGGTTATCATCATCTGTTACCCTATGGATGCAGACTTTCAGCTGGGCTGTGAAGGGACTATATCCAGAGGGACGCTGGTCTGTCTAGCTGGTTGGTGTCACTGGGAGGGCAGAGCCCAATCCTGACAGCTGGCCTCTCTGGGCAGTGCTTGGGACTTCACTTGTCCCACTTTGTGGAAGACAGCAAGCTCAAGGGAGAGCTGCTCGGAGCTGCCTGAGCTGGCCAGCTGAGGAAGGTGGAATTCCTGTCCCAGCGCTTCCCTTCAAGGCAAGCGAAGCCTTTGTCTCTGCACAGACGATTAGCATAAATCCTTTCTCCTGCAACCGCAGTTCCCTTCCTTGAGGAAACACAAGGGAGAGGAGCAGCTCCCCTCCACACATAAGCCAGTAATCCCTGGTTAATTGTGAGCCTTGGTCGGATTTCAGCACAAGCTAGCTACTGAAGTGCACAGCACTGACAATTTCAGCAAACTCTGGCTATGCCAAGAGCATTTAGGAAGATTTTTTGGAAGACACTCAAACACCTAAGGAATCAAAGCAGAGTGGCTAGGTAGCAACAGAGTGGGAGGTTGGAGGTATCCTTACTAGCTGGGCAGCTCGATGGTTAGGGGTTTCTTTGCATTTTCCCACCCTCCCCACACTAAGAAGTCTTTAAATCTGTGTTTCTTGGTATCACACTTGCTACTCAGAAGACCAAAAAGGACCTCATTCTTCCATACTGTGGAGACTGTGGTGTGGTGAAGCACTGCCATCCTGGCCAGTGTTTGGCTCAAGGCTTCAAAATGTCAAATGACCATATTATAATTAGATCTGGAAAATACCAGTCTTTTGGAAGGGTAACAAAGCAGCCAGGACTTTACTTACACCTTATTAGTTTTGATAGTAAGTGCTACACAGCAAAGATTCAGTCTATCCAAAGCTGGGTGAAAAGGTGTGTAGGAATTGCTATTATGGTGTTTACGGCCCTGCTGAGGGGAAATAGCTGTAACCAGCTCATTTATTTTCTTTGACCAGGTCACATGTTGGTGGACAGCAAATTCATTTCATCTGACACACAGACACGTGGTTAAGACCAAACTTCTTTAGCAGCCAGTCCAAGGAAAGTAAAGTTAAAACAATAAAGGTCTTGCTGTAACACATTAAAAAAAAACCCCAAAAACCTAGCAGAGGGTGATCTGGCAGGCTCAGTCCCACAGATCCTTGTAGGAAAATTTGCGTCATGAAAGTCAGTTGTTCCACTTGTGTGACCAGGGGCTGCTCACGTGTGCAGGGGTTTCCAGGGCTGCTGGCTCTCCTCTGGAGCAAGCAAGGGCTGCCTGCCTGCCACGGCCTCGTACCATGAAGACTGGACTCCTGGGGATTTAAAAAGATGATTCAATCAGCAGGCAGAGAAAGTTGCAAAAATTGGATGTAGTTTAATGATGAAACATTGCCATTTTTGAGGCATTGCATTAAATTATGCGGCTGTACATCAAACACGCCTTGAAGTCAAAGTGACCTTTGGTTAAGGTGTATTAAAAAAAATAAATACCTTATTTTACAAAATATTTGTTGGGGTGGGGAAACACATGGCATACATAGATTTTTGCCCTTTCAAGTACTTGTATTGCTAAATTTAAAAAATGCAGTCTTCTAAGTGTTCATTAGCAGCAAAAGAAGCTTAGGAATACATACAGTTAGTGTGATCACAGTGAAGTGTTAAATTACCTGAGCCAGAACCATGGTAGTAGATTTCTTTTAGAAAAAGGATGGTCAAGTAGACATAGGCAGTAAGATTACCTTTAAAATGTTTTACTGTAGACCTAAAATAGCTACCCGGCTTTTTTAAAAAAAAAAAAAATGAGAGGGAAAAGGGGGGGGGGGGGGCAAGAGAGAGAACATAATTTCAAAACCCTTAGCTTATTTTTAATTTATAGTCCT
This sequence comes from Laterallus jamaicensis coturniculus, assembly GCA_022605575.1. NCBI lineage: Eukaryota > Metazoa > Chordata > Aves > Gruiformes > Rallidae > Laterallus > Laterallus jamaicensis. The sequence continues at coordinate 20,084,810 of JAKCOX010000013.1, forward strand.
TGGAAAAAAAATAAGTGGATAGCCCAATCATTTATATGCTTGGGCAAAAGCAATACATCTATATAAAAGTACAGTGATATATTTCTGTTGCTAGTTTAATGTGCTGCTCTGTGCCCTGCGTGTTCTGATTCATTGGAGAGCAGCAATCATGTCGACAGGAGCTGTTCTTCAGTTCCCATCAGCGACAACTAAAGGCCAATTCAAGGTTGTGGTGGGGTCATGAATCTAACATAGTCACTGATAGAACAATTTCCCTTCCACATGACACCGTCGGTGGGACACAGAGGGAATATACAGCAAGGACTGCTGCAGCTATGTCTTGTTTTTCCCATCCCTCCTCTCCCCCATCCTCCCTCCCTTTTTATTTTTAATTTTTCGCAACGGTCTGTGCTGTTAACGAGGGGCCTCTGGGGAATACAGAATCAGTCAGTGGAAAATAAAGAAAGGGGAAACTTCTAAGCCTTTAAGAGACCAGCATACTCCTGGCCCTGGCTAACGCAACACAGCAGTGTTAGCTCCATTTGAAAGCTGGATCCACCCCAAGACAACACAAGCTGTATGTCCCTGCCAGCCTTACAAATGGGAGAGATGCTGAACCCAACCCCACAGTGACTTCACCTCTGCTGCAGCACCCTTTGATTTAAATAAGGAGGCTTTTTTATCTGGATATAACCCCATCAGAGTCCTTAACCTTTTGCAGTATGAAAATCAGGCCTGAGTTTTGCCTGACTCTTGTTTTTGCACTCTGAAGCCCATAGATGATCCTTCCAGGGGACTTGGCACAAGCTTTGAACATGTCACCAAAAAGAAGAGCCAACTCCTGCCATACATGTCCCACAGAGAGCAGATTTTGGATCAGATGAATGATATTTCATTCCCATGCAGCTATTAATCATCATGTAGATCATACAGTTAATACAGTGTGGCTTAGCTAAGCATCAGGCATGGGGCTGTTGCTGAGGAGTAGCTGCATTGCGGATGATGTAAAGCTTACTGCATTAGGTATTTCTGCTTTTAAAAATTACTTCCAGTACCTCAAGCCTTCAGACTGCACTTTTTCTGCCTTCCCTGTTAGAAGACCTGTAAAATGTGTTAGAAAGTGACCACGCAGTGCTACAGTTCATTTGCAGTTAATGTTTAAATGATGCTAGAAATTGCTGCAGACTAGAGTTCAAAAGCTAAAATAATCAGCTATGGCAAGGGGCACGGTTACCCTCGGAGCTTTGTGTTCTCCATGTTGCGAAAGCCAAAAGCCTAGGCCATATCCACAGTGTATATGGATAGGTCCAAGCCTTTCTTGTGACCAAATTTTCCTCCCTTGTGCACTGCGCTCATTTGTGCACTGAGCGAGGAGGCCACGCTGCAGAGGTCTCTGAAGAGGCCATAAGCACACTGAGGCTCAAGTTTTCCTTCAATGGGCAGAGCACAGAAGGGCTGAATGAACAACTACCCTTCCTATTCACATGGATGCTGTTTGACAGGGGCGTTGAGAGCTAAGCCAGCCTGTGAGCCTGCTCATCAGTTCAGTCTTCCCCTTCTGATACATGAGGTGTGAGTCAGCAAGGACAGGGAAGAGGGAGCTACAGCAGTACCAGAAACCAGGGTGAGCATCAAGAAGGGCTCTGCTTCTTAGGGCATCTCCGCAGGGTTCTAATGAACGTTTTTAATGAATGTCTTGCAAATTAATGTCTTTTCCAGGCTGAACAAGCCCAACTCTCCCAGCCTCCCTTCACAGGAGCGGTGCTCCAGCCCCCGATCATCTTTATGGCTCTCATCTGGATCTGCTCTAACAGTAGTATGTCTCCCCACTCCAGGTGGGGTCTCACAAGAGCGGATTAGAAGGGGACAGTCCTGTCCCTCAACCTGCTGGTCATGCTTGTTTTGATGAAGCCCAGGATATGGTTGGCTTTCTGGGCTGCAAGTGCACATTGCTGGCTTTTGTCTAGCTTCTCATCTACCAACACCAAGTCCTTCGCCTCAGGGCTGCTCTCAATCCATTCTCTGCCAAGCCTGTACTTGTGCATTGATTGCCCTTACCCATGTCCAGGACCTTCTACTTGGCCTTGTTGAACTTAATGAAGCTTGCATGGGCTCACCTCTCAAGCCTGTCAAGATCCCTCTGGACGGCATCCCTTCCCTCCAGCTGATCCCACCGCACAGCTTGGTGACATTGGCACACCTGCTGAGGGTGCGCTTGACACCACTCTCCATGTCATTGACAAAGATGTTCAAGAACATGAGTCCCAGTACCAACCCCCAAGGAATGGCATTTGTCAATGGTCTCCACTTGGACACTGAGCTGTTGACTGCAACTCTTCGAGTGCAACCATCCAGCCCATTGTTTATCCACCAGGCAGTCCATTTGTCAACTTATCATCTCGCCAATTTAGAAACAAGGATATTGGGCAGGACAGTATCAAACATTTTGTACAAGTCCAGGTAGATGACGTCAGTTGCTCCTCCCTTATCCACCAATGCTGTAACCCCCACCAAATTTGTCAGGCACAATTAGTGAAGCTGTGAACTCTCACTAATCACCTCATTTTTTTCCATGTGCCTTAACATAGTTTTCAGGAGGGTCTGCTTCATGATCTTCCCAGGCACAGAGGTGAAACTGTTTGAACCGTAGTTCCTCAGGTCTCCCTTTTTTCCCCCTCTTTAAAAGTGGGGGTTATGTTTCCCTTTTTCCAGTCAGTGGGAACTTTGCTGGACTGCCACAGCGTCACAAATATGATGGATAGTGGCTTAACAGCTTCATCTAACAGGTCCCTCAGGACCCCTGGATGCATCTCATCAGTCGTCTCACAGTTACCAGCTGCAAACACTAAAATCACAGTGTTTCTGGGAAATACTGAAACCAAATGAACAAAAACCTCAAATCTAAAAATAGAGCTGTAAATTACACTTCCCTTTAATAGAATTTATTCCTGCACTTGTAAAGATGGTGTAAAAAATAAAGGACTGCAAATTTGTATTTATGAATAGTAAACCAGATCTGTACATGGACAGAAGAGACATGCAACATTCCTGTTGAAATGCAGGCTTCCCCAGCAAAGTCCCACCAAGGATGTTAACTCTTGCCCGTTAACTGCTGATGCTGGCTCACGCCCTGTCAGCTGTACGCAGCTGTGTCTAAGCACGTGACAAGGTTTTTTTACTCTTGTTTATGCTGCTATAGTTGTTCCTAATCAGACTGGCTGCAGATAATATCACAGCGCACATCTGAACTCAAAGGTGAAAGTGCATGTCTTCATCCTCTTATTGAACAACTTCCATGTGTGTGCGTCTGTCACACCACGGGTGAAGAAAGCAGAGGGTCTAAAACCTCTTGTCCTTGGGCATCACAGTTAAACTCAGTTTTTAGCCTTGCTTTGGGCAGAATGTGTTGCCATGCTGACTTTGCTTGCATTAAAAATTCCTCTCTGGAAATGAAAGACTTGGATCTGTCTCATTATTTTAGATCTGAGCTGGCAACTGAGTTAGTATTAAAATGACATACACACGCAAATCACATTTCCTATGTTACAAATAACTGGAGCAAAGCGAATATACCAACATGAATAATTTACCTTATGAGCTGAGCTCCTTTTTTTTGCAACTTCCATGAGCAGATTGCAATTTCCTCCTATTTATTCATTATTCAAATTCAGTCAACAATTTAAAATAAAATGTTTACCTACCAGATACCTTGCATTTGGCTTCCGTTTTCACTACTCGGTATTTGCAACAATGTGTTACTCGCAGTCATGTAATTAAATCACATAATTTCAGATGCTCAGCTAAATCAAAATGTAATACTTCTGGGGAAAATTGCTGTCCACATGTCTATAAAAATAAAATTTCTACAAATAGTCTTGTCTATGTCTAAATTTCACCTACACTCATTCAGACCAACAACTCAACCACTTGGGTGTTTAGCCATGATCATTTAAACAGGGAAAGCAGCTTTATTTCTTTCCTTCTCTGAAGAAAGAAAATACATTCTTTTTCCCGTAGTAACCCTGCTACCTCGTTTTCCCCTCCCCCGGTTCTGCAGGTGCCATTAACAAACAAAAGGCTACTGACAACAGACATATTTTAGCTATTTTTTTATTCACTTCCTAAAAGTCGCCTATGGCTTTCCACAAGTGGAAACCAATACTAAACCGAAGAAACCTTGGGTATCAGGAGTGGAACAATGTCTTTCACTCTTCCCTCAATTCTTTTTCCATTTTCCTTGTTCCTATCCAGGACAAGATTTTTCATCTCTTTTTAGTTACTTTTGTTGTTCATTTCTAATCATATTCCTTGTCTGTTGGGAGCCAACAAGACATGAAACCTGCATGTAGGAGCTTAAAAGGCACCAAACACAAACCTTTGCCACTTCTCCCTATCTGATTTTCAGCTAAGCATTCAGGTGCTCCTCATGCACTCAGAAAACTCTGCCATTGTGGAGCTATTTCTTTCCATTACAACTGGAAAGGCAGCATCCCACCAGCCCTAAGTCCTTACTATGTATTGCAGAAGACCAAATTTGATCAGACATAATCCCTGTGTGAACAGCGTAAATTGCTTGGTCGAGCCTCATGGGCTGCGTGGTTCCTGTGAGGGAAGCCCGGGTGACTCTTGTTCACTGCCCTGACTGACTGTAGCTCCAAATGAGAGTAGAAATAAATATACCGGGATGAAAAAAAAAAATCAGTCCTAGGACACAGCACTGCTAAAGCATACTTTGGAGAGGTGGCTCCCTGCTGATCCTCTATAGTGACAGTGTAACTCTCAGTTGTCTGCCACAGTGATCACCGAACGTGATCAAATCGGTTACAAAACCTGTAGACTGTTCTGTTTGGCGCTGTAAGGATGAAACATGTGTGCCACCCGGGCAGCCGTTCCGGCAGCAGCACTGCAAGTCCTACTACAGGAGGTGACTTCTACCAAAAAGTAATAATTATGTATGGAATTAGCATAGCAAGTTGGCAATACTGGGTGACAATTGCATACGAACTGCAGATCTTCCATTGCTAAAGCTCTTCATAAGAGCAAGATATGACTCTGCAGCCTTACTTAGCTGCCCTGTCAATAGGGCTTGTCCCCAGCAGACACCAGGCACTGCAGGCAGGAGCCGTGAGACACCTCCGAGGCCTGTCCCAAGTTTGACCAGGCATTTCCAGCAACTGCTGGATCGTAAGGTGCAACTCAACCAGGCGAGGAGACTTCTGCCATCCCTGTTTTGATGACACTAAATGAACGTAAAGATTTTAACACCAATTTGTTTGCCTGTGTACAGCTCTCAGAAATGAGCAAAGGCTTTTCCAAAGCAGAGCTGCGTTACACCAGGAACCACGCTGCTGTTGAGAGGCATGTGTGAAGGCAGGAGTGGCAGCAGACAGGTCACCTCTCCGAGGGCAGGGATCTCTTATAAATCTATTCTGTCTTCTGAACTGCGGTGTGCTCTCTGCATTTTTGGAGGAGACAGAATAGATTTAGAAAGTGGTTGCTTATCGATTTATAGTCTTTATGCCGGACATAGCTTTTTATTAAAGAAAGCAGATACTCAATAGCGTTAACTAGTAATGGGAATTGACTTTTCGCTAATTGCACAGAACCTGGCATTAATACACTTTAATAGAAAACACGGCTGTGCACTCTAGATCAATCCAAAAGTTTTTTTCCTGACTGCTACAAAGAGCTCCACCACCACCACCACCACAGCTAAATAAGACATTCCATCTATCTATCTGTCTATCTATCTATCTATCTATTTATTTTTTGTTTTCCCTCCAATTATTGAGTTTAGGACACATCTCCAGGGAACAGGAGAAACACTTTAACTTGGCTGCTCTTGCGCTGTTCGCTTGCTCTACAGGGATCATTATTTCCCAGTGTGCTATTCTGTCCCTTTTGCCTGGTCGGTAGGCAGAGGAGTGTTTTTGTCTGCCTCAGGTACAGTGAGATGCAGGCAGAATAAATGTCCTAGAAGTATGGCTGACATTAGAAATAAACAGCTTTGGTTTTCAATAAATATTATACATATTTATAAGTTAATATTACTATTTATTATAGGCTTGTTTTAAATGCTAATATTCCACTTCTGGTTTCTCCTTAGACAAGAAGAGGGTGAACACAAGACAAGAAGAGGGGTGCCTTCCTGAACACCCTCTCCTGCTCCAGCCCTGTGTCTCGAGCCAGCCCTCTCTTGAACCACTCCCTCACTTCCACAGAAGCAGTCCCTGTCTGATGGTCTGGCTGAGTTTCTCTTTGCATCCAGAGAACACATAGAGACCATAATTGTCTGTGATAAAAAGGTTGGCAGTTGTTAAACCCCCCCTCAAGGTTATCTTAGGTGTGTTGCTCCCCAGGGCTCATCCGCTGGGTGCTGAGAAGGTACCACAAGTTTCTGGGAGTCCAGCTGAGGAAAGCTAGTGTGCTCAGATACAAACATTGCATTTTGCACCCAGGTGTTGTCACTAAATTTGAACATTTACTGCAATGTCCTGTTCCCATTATGCAGTTTACATTTTTACATTGCCTGTCAGCCACCTCTATAAAATAGTTGAAGACAAACAAAACGGGTTGAAGACTGATGCTGTCCCACTGAAACTCTCATAGAAAATGAGAAGAAGTGCTCTCACAGCACAGAGTGGTTCCAAGTGGAGCAAATTGGAGTCCCGGCCCCTTTTAGGCACTATTGCCAGTCAAATAAAGCAGCTAATAATAAAGGATTGCTGTTTTATTTCATGCACTTAAATAAAACAGATTGGCAAAACCTCACTAATGGCTTGTGACACTCGAACATTATACCAGCCAGCTCCTGGAGACAGGCCCCTGCAGAAAAGCAGATTTTTCACTAGCTTCAGGCTTCTAAAGGATGCAAGCCCATGACTCCAGTTGAATAAAACTTGAACCACCCTCACCTTTATAACTACCCCTCCCATAGTTAGTGGCTGCATTTAGATCTCCCCTGAGCCCAGCTGAAAAAATGCCCCAGTCCCCAGGGCGCTGGCAGTGACACAGGAGCTGACAAAGGGCAATGCTAATTAATGCTTCATGCTAGTTAATGATGTATGCTCGTGTCATGAGAAAATAATTTTTAGCTCCCCATAGTTCACACAGCTTGACTTCTACTGTCACTGGCCTCCCATCAAATGGAGCCTGAGATGCGCTGGGGTACATCCGTGCTGTATTTCTCCCCCTACAGGCAAAAGCAGCTCTGAAAAAGGAATCCTAAACTTCTGATTCACCACAACACTCCTCGTACCACAGAGCCAAAGTTAAGAGGAAAACTCCCTCTCCTAGGGAGGGGATGCTCTAAAACCTCTTTCTGGAGGGGTGCCAATGCCTCGGGCCCTGCCCTCTGCAGTGCTTGGGCACAGGAGGACCCAGGAAGGCACGAGGTCGCCTATGGCAGTGCTTCAGGCTGTGCCATATGAAAGGACAGTGAACATGGTCTTGCTGGCAGCTAAAGGGATCCCCTTGGGACGTGGTGCAAAGATACTCGTTTAGCCCCGTTTTGGTACAGGTCACAGGAATGAAAACCAGGAGCCACGCCAGCACTGCCAGTTCGTTCGGGCAGCTGCAGGGCTGCAGCAGAGAGCAGACCCGTCTGTGGCAGCATGGGAGCGATGACCTCAATGCTGGGCTGAACTTCCCCTGGGGACTGAAGGCTCTGCTCTGCAGCTCACCTGCCACCCCTTCCACTGCAGAGACAACCTTCCCTGGTCCTTGTGGTTACCCTGGAGTGCCATGCTAAACACTCAATAAACCACCCAACAGGGTGTTGAGAAGACCATTAGATTTTTTCTGTATTTTGTGGGTAAGAGTTTGTCAAAGAAACAAGACCTCAGTATTAAGAAGACAATCAGTTTACTACAACTACTATTTAAAAAGCACGTTATAATACTGCTTGTAAAACACTACAAACACATTGCTAATATCCTATCCTGAAGTGATTTCTGCCATCATTGATCAGTGGTAAAGCTGCCTATTTTTGTCCTCCGTTCAGAATATGGTAGTCTATACAGCTAGTGACAGATTTTTGGTTTCTTCTAGATACCTGTACATTTGTGGAGTAACTCACCCCACAGGAGTGTTTTATTTAGTAAGTCAGGACTTAGAAGTGAAAGGGTAACCATTTCTGATCCTAACCTTGGCTTTGCACTTCTAGTAATTATCCTTTAATTGCATTACCCTATTTGAAATAGAGTTGTAATTGGAAAAAACAATTTGACATTCATTCCCTGATGCACACTCTGACATGCATTATTTGCTTTTTATTCAAATATAAATGTTCTCTATAATACTATCAAAGAAAGGGGAAAAATAAAGCAAAATTGAAATGTCAGTAGCAATTTCTGACATGTGGGTAGCATCATCAACTAGTGCTGGATGGCAGGCAAAGAGATTCAATTTACGTAAAAAAAATTCAAATTACGAAATGAGTGGAGTCAGAGTAAATGAGAGATGTCAAGGGGGAAAAGGGCGGCTCCATTCCTCCAGGGGCACTCTGTTGCACCTGGTAGTACCAAAACACCAAGCCAGCTTCCAGCTGTAATTGAGTGATGAAAGGGCCTTTCAGATCCCATTGAAGCAGACAATGCAGAAGGATAATTTCCAACCTTACAGTTAAATACTGACTAATTGTTAAGGTAAATAAAAGCCAGTGAAACGCAGGCCCCCTCTCTCACAGCCTACAGGACAGAACTTCCACTTAGGTAGAAAGGTCAGTTCCTCTTGGGGAAGTTAAAACAAATCCCCTCTAATCAGTAACGACTTACACCATGTCATTTGGACCTTGTGTTTCTGAGAGGTGAGCTACAACTAGTTTGTCTGGATCAACTGCATAGACAGTCCTATAAGTGCTTCCACACTCACGTACACAGATTTGGAAGAGGTAAAAAATACCTGATGGGGTTTAGGATCTGAGTCAACCTTAGACCATCTGGGGCACTGTGCAGATTAAAATTAAATAAACCACAGGTACAAAGTTAGTGGGTTAGGTTCTGCGATTTTGAGGGAAGAATATTTGCCAAAAGCAAGGAATTGGTATGTGCTCAGACAAAACCATGGCCCAGTATGTTACCCCCATTTGGGAGGTACCTGATTGGGACGGGGTGTGTGTACATGCAGAGCTGGATTGCAGTTCACTTACACAGGAGGAACAGAAGCTGCAGACACCTTCTGCAGCAATTCCTATGATGGATGTCCTTTGTCAGCAGCCCTGCATTCTCATTTGCTCCAAACCAGATCTAGCCCAATGTTTTACTTCAAAGAGTCAACAGTTCACAGACAAGAAATTAACACAGGGGAGTCATAAAGCGGAGGTAGTTGGCACAGACTAGGCTGGATAAATTGTGCCTTCCTGGTGTTTTGATAAAATCAAAAACAAACCCAGAATACAACAGCAGGAAGAAAACGTCCTCTTAAGGAAAATTAACCAACTTCCATTAGTATAAGTTAATTACTCTGTGCTTTCTACCCAGCTAGTTTATTATGACCACATCCAACACATAGCACATGAAAAGTCATCTATTCTGCCTCTCTGTGTTCAGCTGCCTTGCCCCCATCTCCAAGCCTGACTCTGAACTCCCAACAGGAAGCCCAGATACGTAAATCCTGATCCAGGCACTGGGCACAAAACATTCATAGGGACTTCAGGCTTCTCTGGATCTGGTCTTTAGGGGACAGTCCCATAAAAGTTACTTGAATATTCTATTTTAGGACCCCAGCAACAGAAGATTTAATTTTAGGTGTACACTGATGGTTGCTCTGTAGCTGCCTTCTATAGTGGCTTTGTGAGATTACAGGATCTTGGGCACAATCTCTACTCCTGTGTTGTCAGCACAAAAGCGTATGTAGTTTTTGCATTAACAGTCCAGATTCAGCATGTCATCATGGCATATTTCACTTGAGCAGAACCCCTCTATTTGCTTGGTCTGCATACCCACCTACACAACTCCACTGAAGTTTTAGGACAGTTACTACAAGCTCACTGCTGAGACAGAATAGCTTGCTATTGCCAATGAAATACATAAACACAGTGGCTAGGTAGAACACTGTAACTGAGATTTAGGGCTCCCTCCATGATGATCTGAGGCACTAGTACAATTTCAGGCATCTGGCTGGAGACTAAGCATGCTACACATGCATATTTAATGGAAGAATAACCCAGTTTCTCCTTTCTTGAGCTGAAACTCCCAGGAATCAGCACAAAGCTAATAACTGAAAACTAAGCTGCAATACAAACACTCTAATTAATAAGATAACTATTAAGAAGAGCTGGTTGTAAGGAGAAAGGTTCCATCAACAGTGAAGTCAGCTGGGAGGATCCGCCCATCTGATTGGAAACTGCCAAGGCAGCCACCTGCCCAAGCACTACCACACTATAAAACAGAAGGAAGGGGGGAGCTTGGTGATTTGATGATTTGGGGTAGATTTTAGGAGTTTTTTGTGTAATGAATCTTGCAATAGGCAATGAAGCAAAAACTCATTCTCCTGAATAGATTGGGATTATCATGTACTCCTAGGAAGGATGAACTGGAACAAGAAGTGCTGACTTTAAGAAGCTTACTTCACTAATGAAAGTCGGTAAAATCTGATTCTTTATCTATAAGTAGTTCTGTTAATGGAATAGCTCTGTAGTCTATGTATACATTAAATTATGATGCTTGCTTCCTCTCTATCTGGGATGGGCTCTGGAGAACATTGATCCTTAGTTCAAGTTTCTTAGATGATTTATGAGGGCTTGAGAGCTGTGAATTGAGTAGAATCTTAGTGATTTTTCTTTGACGAGTTTTTAAGTTCTGATGGTTCTGCTAAGTGGCTCACTTAGGGTGTTTAGCTGGTGCCTGTGGGACTAATTTTTTAAAAATAGGTAAATCTATATTGTCTGTATTAATTTAGTAGCTAAAACAAACAATTTGAAGTTGGTAGAGCTGTCAATTATAATGCAAGAAGAAGTGGAAGAATAACAATCAGAAAATGACAAAGGAGAATTGCTTTTACTGCTGGTTGCAGTCCGGGGCTCTGCATGAGCACTAGATCACTGTTTATCCTCGGGGGCTATACCAGATAGTGCTGTCACCTGTGGCTGAGTAGAACTGATTTTGTTGCCCTTTAGTTGTTTGGGCCTAGAAGGACAAGTCATTTAGTTTACTATGCAGACTGAATTTGCTGGCGAGTACACGTGCAGGGCTACCAAAGGAACTCGGGAAGAGACGGATTAGGGCAGCTTTGTCTCTGCTTAGTAATACCAGAGAAACCAGGGAAACTTTCCATTTCCAGCTGTCCCTCTTGTGTTTCCCCACCCTGACCTACCACAGCCTATGCTAGGCTTCTTCTGGTTGCTATTGTAGCTACTCTGGTAAAATACTTTCATAGTATTTAATCTGCTTGGGAAACAGGGCAAGTGTGGTTCTTCAACTACGTATTGTGTGCTGGCAGTGGCATCAGTGAGGATGTCAGAAAGTATGTTCTGCTGAGTGCAGGATGCTGCTGTGAATGGGTTTCTTGGCTGCTTAATACTGATTTTTGGAGGGAATGCTCAGGTAGAAGCTTTAAACCAAGGTTGCATAGTGAATGCTGTAAATTGATCTATAAAAAAATGGTGTTGATATCTAAAGAACCACCGGTCAGCAAGGTATTTGTCAGGGCTGTGTGAGAAGCTTTTATAAAGACCAAAAAGAAAAACAATTTCTGTTCTGTTTAAGTGATAATCTTGTGCCTGAGACTGCTGTATTTCAGTCTCGCTGATGCGGTAACGCCTCCTGCCTTGGGCTTGATTCCTCAGTCTGTTCAGTAGTGAAATCCCCTCTGCCCAGGTGACTGGGGATGCATCTCTAAGAGGCGCACCAGGAGAGGTTCATGACTAGGTTTGCAGTAAGCTGATGCCCTCTGCTGGGTTAAATGTAAGCACATTAAGGACAAAACCCCCACAAAGAGTGAACTGAGCAGTTTATTTGCAAATGCTTGCTCCTCCTCACAATGTTTTTTAATATATGATTGGAGGAGACCTGTTGATTTAAAATCTAATTGCAGTCAACGAGTATAAGAACAGATCTAGTTACAGCCTCCACATGGCTAAATACTAGATGCAATTTGTAATTAAATTCTTTAAATACAATCTTTTTAATAAAGTAGGATTTAAAAGCCTGGTTTAGCTGTTTAAATGTCATTGATACTGACCGGTTAGAAGTCAGTGTAAGGTGGATAAAACTTCATGAAATGTTTGCTGAAGAACTAGTGGGGAAAATAATCTGGATTGCAAATTACAAGCTACTGCATGCAACTGAGAAATCAGTTGAAAAAATGCTGAAACTCTGCATTCATTGAGGTACAAGTATGACTAAATTAATGACTTTAATTTCAGAGGCAAACAAACAAATTGGAAACAGAAATGACATGCTTATGCTTTTTCATGAGACTAGATGTCAGAGGCTCTAATGTTGATTCCAGCAAGGTGTAGCTGTTTGTCACACAGGAAATGATAGATGTCCACTTGAATGCTTAACCTCTCTGTATCTCCATGGGATTTCGGTGCAAGCTCCTGTGCTGTTGCCAATAGATTCATTCTAGCTAATAAGGGTAACATCTATATGAAAATGCTAAAAAGAACATTAATCCAGATCTAAAAATCAGAAAACAAAGTCACTTGAACTCATTTGTTCTTCCCTGCCCTGAGGCTTTAATTCTGACTTCTGGACTTATAAAATCCAGCTTTTTGTGGAGGTCTGTCCACTCCCTGCTGTTTCTGATGTCTTCAATTGTCAGCCAAGGGGTTCGAAAGCGAGTCTCCTTATGTTACTTCCTAAGAGTTATAAACTTGATTAAAACAAAAGAACCCAAATTCATGTAGTGTCTAAGGATGAGGTTATAATATATATCCCAAAGATAAATGCTTTTTAGTGGCATAAATGCTGAAAGCATTAATATATAACACCTTCTCTGAGTTAATTACCTGCTGTGTGCTATCTTGTTGAGTACTTAAACTTATTATTAGAATATTTAATAGACAGCATCCCAGGGCATGTTTCATCAGTTTGTAACTTTCAACTCTGATGTAAGGAGTGGGGGTAGGTGGTGGGAACCCTATCTCAGATATGACAAGGTTGTGTGGTAACTCACAAGGTCCACAGAATTCTTGCTGAATTTAGAAGTTGCTAAATTTGATCATATTTAAACTGGATGCGAAGTTTGTGTGAGAAGCTAAAATAGTACTTAACACTATGCTTAAGAGATCACAAATCTGGAACTTCTGTTCAATAAACTCAAATTGATTCATGGGATATGTATTATTCATAAACCAGAGTTTTTCATTGATTTCTGTCTTTTGAATATGTAAACTTTTTCTAAGCATTAATTTTTGCAATTACTGTCAAAAGGCAAGTGTTAACATGGTAACTGGAGTCTATCTGTGATTAGCTTTTCTCTTTAATGTGTGCAGAGCTTTAAAGTGGTTATTACACCTGGTTTATGAACTTCAGCTTTTATGGAAAGTAGTTGTTTTCTTTGGCAATGTGAAAAGAACATGCTGTTTAACAGGCTTTGCTGTAGGGTAATTCTTAAAGATGGGGAAACTACATATGCTATTGGGAACCATATGTGGTCACATCTTAGATGATAAAAGAGTTTGTGTACTATTTTGATGGGATAATTGAAGAAATTCATACCTCTAAGTGTTCTAAATATAGCAAGATGGTAAAAAATTGACTTGTAACAATGTCTTCACAGAAAAATAGATGGGGGGGACATGGAAGTATGTAAAAACATACTACTGAACTTCACTACAACCTAGGTGTGTTAAGGAAATGCAGTGAAATGGAAATGCCCTAGATTCGCAAGCAGGACATGTGAACAAACAACAACAAAAAGCCCTGTTTTACTGGGGCAAACCCCTCAACTCTCCTGTAGCTTCTACAGCATTCAGCAGCACCCAGTACTGAGTACATGTTTAGCCAAACAGCAGTCCTGTGTGTTTTGTTAGGTAGCAACTTGAGTGATTTATTTGGGAAAGCACTTGTGAGACTGTAAATTGAGAGACTGAATATACTAACTTCAGAGACTTAATGGAGATGGAGAAATACAGCTCTTGTATTGGGATTTTCAAGGAAATGTAAGCTACCAGTGGAGTTGCATTTCCCTTCAGTGGAACACTTTAACAGTTATGGAATCCAAAGTCTGTGAGTTTAAGTGACAAGTTATATTCAGCAAATAATTGGAAGTCTGTTAAATTTATTAACATCGGGTACTGCTGAGTCTGATTTAATTTTTAAAATAAAATAAAAACTTACTAGACTGGACCAGTCTCTCTTTCCCTCTCTTTCATTGAGTTATCTATATGTATTTTCATCCAATTCAGAAGGTTACTTAACAGATGAACCAGTTCTGAACATGGATCAAGCACACAAGATTAACTGCTGTGTCAGGATAAGCATATTCTGTAGTCAAAGTGAAATGTATTAGATGCCATTCACATGTAAGGTAAACAATGGGTGTTGGTCAGTTGTAGTGCTGCTATCTGGAAAAGTGTAGAGTGTGATGCTCTCCCTAAAACCCCCGTGATGGTTCTTGTGATATATGTGGCTGTAATCCAAGGCCAACGAGAGGAATATCCACTGTAAGAACAGCAAATGCTCTGACAAAAAAAAAAAAAAAAAATCCCTTCATTGTTGCAGCATGCTTAATGAAAAAGCTGTGTAAATTGATGCTTATGCTTCCCTAGGACCAGCAGGTGTCAGTACGACTCCAAGCGCAATCTTGGGCTTGAGCAAGGCACCCTTCCTGATACTTACCATAAAAGAAAATGCTCTGGAAAAATACCAAGATTATGCAACTTTACCAAGTAAGTGTTCAGAAATCAATAGTTAACTGTATTCTTGAATAAACATGGCCCAATAATCATGCAGATCTTCCACAGAAATAGGAAATTTATCTAAAACACAACAAAAATACTGAGGAGTAACACTTAATGTCACTAAGCTTTCAATTATAAAATCTCTTTTCCATAAATGTTGTCATACTGTGAAATTGTAATGTTCTGTGGATAGATAATGCATCAACCAAACATAATTTAATTCAGCTGGGGGGTTTTGTAGCAGTCTGAGTATTCTTAGTTTGGGAACAGACCTTCAAATTCATTTCAGCTGCATTAAACCTTTACCTTAAAACCAAATAAAAAGGTAAAAAAGGTGAGAGCAGTGTTGAAGTACCAGTCTTATTACAGACTGATAAGAAATGCAGCAAAAATATTTAAATTGTGTTATAGAGAACACAAAACAGTACCATAATTAAATATGTAACATCTGTTCAATGCTTTGACAGTTTAATAACACTTTAACAGTGAGGCTTGGATTTGTAAGGATAACTTGATTTCAAATACCAGTAACTTGGATGGGATCTGAACTCCTAAAGGGCCCTGAATCCATTTAAGTGAACAGGACTGAATTTATCAGATGTAGCTGGGATAATCTATAGAAGAGACAGCATTCACTATTAATACTGGAGAAAGCTTTATTAATACTGCATGTAAATTCACTGAATTCTTAATGTTTCTCATAAACCAGAATCAAAACCATGATACCTTAAACCAAAGAAGGAAAAATTACATGTCCATGGAGATGGTACACTCTACAAAACAGGACATGAAATAGTGAGTGACACAGGATACACTGCAGAAAAACTTAGCACCTTGTACTTAAATACAATGAAAGGCTGTTCAATGGGAGCTTAGTTTGACTAACAAGACTGAGTACAAGGTAGAATGAAGTGTGACAAGACAGTGGATATGCTTATTTCCCTAATCATACTGAAAATGAATGTGAAAACGAGGACATTAATCATATGGGTTGTGATAAATTCCAATGGCTTTCACTAAACCACTAAATGATGAATGTGCTGTGTTTAATCAAACCATGGAACATACACTAGCCAACATGCTTATTTCGAATTATTTCTCCTCCTTCTATCTCAATTTGCTCATAGAGCCACTTGCGGTCGCAGCGACATTCAGCTCCACACTTGTTGGAGCGGCACTTGGGGCAGGCATAGAAACATCCCAGGCAGTCTTCGTCCAGACAGTCACAGAGGTCCATCCCACTGTACAGCAGTAGCCCCTGGCTGTCGTAGACTTTACTCTTGGCTGGTATAACTTGCCTGTATGATGAAAAACAACAGTTACTTCTATGTTAAAATCCAACTACTCTGATGTCAAGCTGCTAATAGTTGTGGAGAGAAGTTTTACTTTCTTAAGGTGTTAATTTCAACACTGTTAATTTAACATGCATATAAAAAACCCCATACTGCATTAGATGGACAATTGGCTCAAGGGTCAGGCCCAGAGGGTGACTGTGAATGGACTTGCATCTGGCTGGTGGCCGGTCACTAGTGGGGTTCCCCAGGGCACCATTTCAGATCCAATTTTTAATAGTCTGATAAATGACCTGGGCACAGGACTAGAAGGTGTCTTAAGTAAATCTGCAGATGATGCCAAACTGGGAGGAGCTGTTGAGGGTGGAGAAGCCTTGCAGAGAGAACTGGACAGACTGGAGAGCTGGACAATCACCAACAGCATGAAGTTTAACAAGGGCAAGTGACTGATTCTGCACCTGGGAAGGGACAATCCTGGCTGCATATCCAGGCTGGGGGATCAGATGCTGGAGGCCAGCCATGCTGAGAGGGATGTGAGGGTCTTGGTTGACAGCTAGTGAAACATGAGCCAGCAGGGTGCCCAGGCAGCCAGGAGGGCCAACCATATTGCATTGAGCACAGTGCTGCTAGCCAGTCCAGGGAGGTCATTGTCCTGCTCCACACTGTGCTGGGGCGGCCCCACCTTGAGTACTGCATGCAGTTCTGGGTGCCACAGTAGAAGAGTGACACGAAACTATGGGAAAGTCTCCAGAGGAGGGCAATGAGGATGGTGAAGGGTCTGGAGGGGAAGTCTTATGAGGAGAGGCTGAAGTCCCTTGGTTTGTACAGCCTGGAGAAGGGAGACCTCATCATGGTCTATGGCTTCCTGATGAGTGGGGCTAAGGGGTATGTGCCAATCTCCTCTCTTTGGTGACCAATGATAGACCTGAGGGAACAGCATGAAGCTGGCACAGGGGAGGTTTAGGTTGGATATTAGGAAGAGGCTCTTTACTGAGAGGGTGGTTGGGCACTGGAACAGGCTCCCCAGGGAAGCGGTCACAGCACTGAGCCTGACTGAGTTCAAGAAGCATCTGTATGATGCCCCAAGTCACATGCTCTGACTTGGCTGGCCCTGTGTGGAGCCAGGAGTTGGGCTTGATGATCCTTATGGGTCCCTTCCAACTCAGGATACATTCTATGATTCTATATGTGTTACTTTATCTGACAACATTTCTCAGTCCTAATTGTATCTCCACTATAGTGCTTTTGAAATAATTTCAAGAATGAGAAGCATTTATTTCTTCAATAGTCCATTTATTCAAGCACTTACGAGTATTTAATAATCTTCAGATTACCTTTCAGATGATGTGAAATGCTCCCTTAAATTACTTCTCTTTTGTAATGTGGAGCTGTAATTCAAAGGAGGTCATGTAGAATCATTTAGGGTGTGCACTTCCTAATTTAAAAATTTAGGCTTTTAACATTACCCTTCTCTGTAACAATTATGTTAAATTGCAGAATCAGGGACCTCTGGAAGTCACCTTGTCTGACCCTCTGTTCACAGCCAGGTGACCTCAAATTAGGTTGCTTAGGGCTGCATCTAGTTGAGCTCTGAATAGCTCTAATGTCAGAGATGTCCCCGCACTTTTGATCTCACATTTCACAAGGTACATAGAAAAAGTTTTCCTAACATTGCAACAGAATTTCCCTGGGTGCAACCTGTGCCCAAGGTGAGCAGAAGAAATAAATGAAGGGGAAAATGATATATGATTTTTGGACAGCACAACTAGCATCTGTTTCTTTCTTGTAGGGTTAAACTTAGGTGGAGAGCAGGGAAGAGGCATTAATGTAATCTTTCATGCATGTTTCAACTATTGTGAGATTATTTAAAACCAGGACTTCTATCACTCTCTGTTAAGACAAGACTGAATTGGTCCAAACTTTTAGTGCAAAATGACAGACAAAATTCAGGTGCATATGTTTTATCTGTAGACAGAGTAATTTAAAATCAGCCAAAATAGAAGGTTGTCATTTTTTATAGAGTATTTTCAACTTGGACACTAACTCTTGGGGGTTGCACTCGATGATCTCTTGAGGTCCATTCCAACCCATACAATTCTGTGATACCTTTTAAAAACGGAAGGTAAGGTCCCAACTTGCACACTTTCGATTACAAAGTGTAATTACTGAGTTTATTGAAAGATAACTCCAATATTTTAAGTGTGGTCTACTTCACCTTACTGTAGTTGGATCCAGTCTATTATCAGAATTTTAGTTTATGCATAAATGAACAGCTTCACCTGTGGATCTGTGTAGTATTGTCATGCTTAATCTGGATGCTAACACTTCATCTTCTGTTCTGCTTTTCGCCATGATGAGTGTGAGCTTTAACGTCCTCAGAACCAAAAGAGCAATCCATAAACAAGCAAACATCCACACAGAAAATGTTACAGTGCTACAGGGACACTGACCATCAAGGCTATTTTACTTTGAAGTGGAAGTGAAAGATAATACAGGAAACAGTTTACCTGTCTGAATTAAGTGATGCATTTTTTGTTTGCAGCCTTCTTTTTTCCCTCTTGCTGGTCTCAGGAGTGAATTCAGTCTGTCGTCCTGGATTAGCAAACTGTAGAGACTTTAAAGCCTTAGCTGTACGCCCCTGAACAAAGAGAAAATCCCCTTTAATCACAAGTACAACCCTAAATTAATAATAAAATGTTCAGTCTAGACAGGATATTGTAATGACTTGGGTATATTCTTGACTCCAACTTTCAAGCACTGGATTTCCCAGAAGAAACAACTTCAAGACTTAAAATGTTTATACTGGAAAACTGTACCAGTCTCGAAACCCAATAATATGAGCTTTATAATAGCAGTTTTAATCAAGGCTTTCAAATTTCATCCCCATCAGTCTCCTAATCATACTGACATATAATTGAAAAATACAATTGATCAACAGCCCTTCGGCTGAAAGGGACAACAGAAGGTAATTGTGCTTTGCTACGGGGCATATATGGATGAGGTCTTCTTGATTTGGTTGCCCAGACTTCTGATTACCTGCCTATGTCTTGAACACAGCATACAACGATGTACAAGCTGTATTCCAAACCCAGCACTCAAAGCATCATCCTCCCACACTAGTTCATTACTGACCCTGACCAAACACCATGACCTTTGCAGTTCAGACACCACAAGAGTACATTTAATTCGTCTCAATGCAGGTTCCCTTCATAATGAATTGCTAGAGAAAGTGGATTTTTTTTTCAACAGACTAGACTAAACAAAAAGTTTATCTCAACATCCTTAGAAGGAACCTTTGCAGTGTTCAATTTTAACTAAACACACAAGCTTGTTTTTCACAAGGCTTGGATAACAATTAAGGACTGCTGCTGGTATCTTATAGACTTACAAGTTTTAAGTCACCCTAGTAGAGGCAATTATTTTAAAGGCAGCAATATTTAACTAACAAAGAGGATTTTTTCTTAAGGTGCTCCAAATAAAGGTTTAAATACATTGAACTCCCACACATCTAAAATACTACACCCCTACGTGTTTCTAATAAAATTAATTTCTTGAGGTAGGACTTGTATGAAGCCCAATTCCAACAGCTTGCAGAACTTAGGGAGTGGGAAAATTGATCCGTATACGTACATCTGGATCAAGTTTTCTCCTCTGTCGATCTTCGGATTCCACATCCACGCTTCCATTTATTATCTGCATGCATTTGGGACAGAGCTTCCAACCAGGCACAAACTGTCTTCCAAACTTGGCACTTAGAAAAGTTGCATCATCTAAGTCAATCGGCCGTAAGTTTTTCTTTGATAGCTTTCTGTGTATGTTAAAGGGATCACAACAGGATTTCTGTAAGTCTTCAAATCTTTCAATGTAAATTTTTGCATGGTGGAAGCAGATTGTGTTGTTTTCTGAAAGGGTTATTCCAGTCCTAAGCTGAAGTAACACTAGGTCAGATGAAGATACATCTTGCTTAGTCTTGAAGCCAGTGTGACGGGTATAGTAGGTTTTATGGCATTCATTGGTAGCTTGAAGCTGAACTCCAACTGAACAAGGATCCATTTTATTTTATCAGAACAAATTATTTCGCCTAAAATGAATCCTGTGAAGTCTTTAGTAGTTTCTATGAAGATCACCCTGGAGAAAGCATTAAAATCTATCAGATTTGAGCTGCAAAGCTTTAACTGTAAGCTTGACAGACTAGGTTAATTTAAAAAAAAAAACCCAAGCATGTAAAGAAATTAAGCCTTTTAGTCTGGATAAGACTAAAAATACACTGAATTTAATTCTGGAATCAAACCATACATCTTCTATTACTCTGAGGCCTTTTTTTTCCCCAGCTACAGCAAGCATCAATGAAAAATGACCAGTAGCATTTCCTTCTCAAAAGCAATCTGGGGGCAAGGTGGATGAACTGTTCAGACAGCAACCTGCTCTGGCCACTAGAGAGGGGACTCCTCTCTTGGAACAATTCCTGTTCATCAAGATGAGTTGTGCTTCCCACAGGAAGAGACTTCTGACAGCTAAACGTTTCACCCAATCTGTCCCCAAGTAGTTTGTAGGGAAAAAGGCTGCTGAAGGTAGGATGCAGAGGCTGTCTGATGTCTGTTAGCCATTCACATCCAACAGCCCTTTTCCGTGTGTTCTCCAATGTGTACCAGGTGCAAGTCAACAAACACAGAATCAACCTGAGCCTTTTCAAGAAAGAGCCAGAGGTACAGACACACATTCGTGGTTCTAGATGTGTGCAGTTGTGGTGGTCACATGGCCTTGCTGTGCCGCTCTTTGAGTGCCATGCCTGTTTGAGCAGTGAGTTAAACACTAAGTCAGTTAGAAACACAAGGCTAGCTACTGCGGAGTGGTCTCGTGCCCATGCCAAAGCTTACAACATGTCCAATGCTGACCCAAACATATCATGGCCTGAGCCCATCTCATGATATTTCTACTGTACTACAACATAAAGGACAAATTTCTACCAAAAGGAAGAAATTAATTTACTTTCAAAATCTCTGAGAATCTTAATTACAACAAATACAGCCTAACTGGGAACTCAATGTTCACCCACATGCTACTCTGCAAAGAAAAAATCAGACAAGCTAAAAAGCACTGTGTGCTAGTTTTGTCTGGGATAAATTTCTTCATGGTAGCTTGTACGGGTCTATGTTTTGGATTTGTACTGAGAATGGCATTGATAACATGCTGATGTTTCAGTTACTGCTGAACAGTGTTTATTATTGTGTCAAGGTCTTCCTGCTCCTCAGACTGCCGTGTTGGTGAGTAGGTTGGGGGATGAACAAGAAGCTGGGAAGGGACACAGTCAGGACAGCTGACCCCCTCCATACAATATGATGTGTTGGTCAGCAATAAAACTGGGAGGGGTGGGGTGGGAGGCACTGCTCCAGGACTGGCTGGGAATTGGTTGGTTGGTAGTGAGAAATTGTTTTAATTTGTATTGCTCTTTGTGTGTGTGTGTGCTAGTTTACTCTCTCCCCATCCCCCTCCCTTTTAATATTATATTAAACTGTTTTTATCTCAACCCACAAACTTCTTTCTCTGTTTTATGTTTTTGATTCTCCCTCCCATCCTACTGCGGGGAGAGTAAGTGAGCGAGCAGCTGTGTGGTGCTTAGTTGACAGCTGGGGTTAAATCATGACATTCATGCTAACCACTGACCAGGGCAATATGGCTTTTTAATCAATAAAGTTATCAGCCAGTTGTATCATGGGAAGATAGCCTGGGATGCTGCTTTCAATAAAAGCAAATAGCATCATGCAGAAGCCTAATGACATATGTGCAAGATTATACAATACACAGAAATATGAAAACAGCAGTGCAAAAGCTTAACAGTGAATAATAGCTTTTAAAAACATCTCTGAAAAGCCACTGCCTGGAGCCTCTTTGCTGCAGAAATCCTCTTGATTGTAATACTTTAATTTTTCTGAAACAGGTGTGTACATCTGAAGGAATCACACAACACATTTACATATATTAAACTGTATGAACAGTGATTTAAAGGTCTTGCAAAGGACATGCTATTATGTAGCGATATAACTGTTCCAAATATAAATTATATGCTGGGTTACACCTAGGCCAGTAAACATCTTTTAAAGTGTAACTTTATATCTGATTCAAGACAGAACTGAATGTAACTGAACAATTATTTTTAAAAGTTTTCTCAGCCTATTGGTAAGAGTGCTACAGCTTTCCAGAAGAGAGGCAAAACAGGGTATTTCATTCGGAAAACAAAGCACACTTGTTTCTTTTTGCAAGTTATCTGAAAATAGAAAGACTTACATATTAGCAATTTTAACTCTATTTCTCAGGTCAAGCCTAATCCTGTATTTAAAGACCTAGAATTAGTCCAGCACTAAATTGCTATGCTATCTGAGCCCTTGACTGAAATCACTGTACTTTAAGTTAACCAAGAGCTATTCTGCAGTTTTGATCCTGCACAGCTCTTCAGATCTGCTCTGAAGAATACAAATAAGGAGCAAAGTGTAGATGTCAATGAGAGTGCTGTTGTATTACGTAAAGTTCCTTTGCCTCTTTATGCACTTCAGCTGTGGTACTGGCTTTGATTATTCTTCCCCACTCAAAGACCATCTGTCAAACTTTACCATCTTACAGCTATACTCAGAATTAAACTTTTATTTTCACTGGGTGTACAAAGTTTGCCTTTCATGCTAAGGTAATGGGAATGGTGTATGACCAAAACCCACTGCATTTCAGTTAGCTAAGTCGCTGTTAAAATGTTAGTACCATGTAACTGGACTCACAGGAGCCTGTTGTGGGCTACGCAGCGAGCGTGGTTCAAATGCTGACGAGTAGTTTTGAATGATTCCTGCTGTGTGTGGCAGGTGGGGGTTGTGTGTACGGATGAGGAAGCACAGTAGGTCAGTAGAAAAGTGACGATTTTCAAATCTGCAGGTGTATTAGAAGTCAGAACTCTTGGAAGAAGTTCTAGTTAGAAGAACTAACTTGTTTCTGTAAAACAGGAAATAATTATTGAACTACTACCCTTGGCAGGCGTCTGTTCTGCCTGGTGACTACACTACCTGAAATACCACTATATTACACAGAGGGTAAACACATCAAGTCTACTGCCACAGTTTGTTCAAACAACAGCGTGCTGGTGACAGAAGTTAAGTATCTCATCCACTTCACTTGTAAGAATTCTTGGTAGAAGCTTCACAGGCATTTCTTCTCTCCTCCCCTGGGGAGGACTAGAAAGCTTTTTTTGCCTGTGAATTCTCTTTGGTAGAAATAGATGAGGGCTTCGAAAACCAAGTACTTAAATGGAGGCTTGTGCGAGCACCTCGATTAGTTTTTACTGCTCCAAATGCAATAGGCTAAAGCGGAAGATGGCAACGAGGATCGGCACTTGTGCAAAACAAGCCTGCCACGCTAGCAGGGATTCAGCAAAGGCTTCTAGCTCCTTGCTGCGAGAAGAAACAAAGCACGGAGGAAGCTGCAGTCCAGGACGGCAGCACCGGGTTATGAGAAGCTGAAGGGCAGGAACGGTCCTGAAACCGCAGCGGTGACCCCGCGTGAGGCGGGATACGCAGCAGCTCTCCGGCACCGCACCACAGACCCCCACAGAACGGTGCCGGCCTCCGGCCCGATGGCTTAGCCCAGCGGGAAGCTCAGCCGCCCGCTTGCTTTTGAGGAGGCCGCTGACCCTTCGGGCGGCCAACTCGCCGGTCCGGCTGGGCAGGGAGCCGGGCAGGAAGCGAGCAGCAGGCGCGACTGATGGTGGCTGGGAGCTACCGGGCAGGGCTCTCCGCAGCCCGGCGTGCCCCAGGCCGCGAGCGGCTCCTCGCGAGCGCAGCCCGGCCGCCCCGCGGGGCCTGGCGCGGCCCGCCGCCTCGCGCCGCCCCTCCCGCTGCCGGCCGCGCACCCGCGACGCCTCGGGCGGCAGGCGGCCTCCCCGGTACCTCGCGGCGCGCTTTCCTTCGCCGTAACGAGGGGATGCCGGCACCTGACTCCTGCGCTCCCTCAGCGCCGGCGTCGCTACTCGTAGCGGCCATTAACCACCTATCACCCCCAACCGGCCTCCGGCTCACCACAGAGCAGAGGAAGCGCCAAGCGGCCCCGCGGCGGCACGTCCGGTTCGAAGCGGGGAACGGCGACACCGATCGCTACGGAGGAATCGGCGGAGAAAGCGGGGAGGAGCGGGGAGGTCACGTGCCCGAGCGTGGGCTCGTGCGCGACGTGACGTGCCGCCGCCTTCCGTTCACGCTGCGCGTGCGTGGCCGGCGACGGGGGGGAGAGGAGCACGGCACCGCAGCAGCGGGGGACAGACCCCTCTGCCTCTGGGGCGGGTCGCAGCGGCCATATGGCGGGCTAGGACAGCCTGGAGAGGGCGGGCGCGGATGGGGCCGTCTGGGGTACGAGAAGAGGGGCGTTGCCGCCCTCACCCGGGGCTAACGCCGGGGAAGGGCTAGGTGCGGGGCCAGGCGAGTGAAGCGGGCCGAAAGCGGTGCTTGCCGCAAGGGCAGCCCGCGGCTTGCCGCCGGTTGGAGGCAGCGAAGGCATAGAAAACGAGGCGGCCTTCGGGGCGGAGCTGCGGAACTCCCCCCGCGACGGCGTGCGGTGCCTTGCAGAGGGGCCGCGGCGAGCAGCCCCGCACGCCGAGCAGCCCCGCACGCCTTGCTGGCGCCTCGCGAGCTGGGGGCACTTGGTGAGGAAGTCTGTCGAGTTAAAATAGGGAGAGCTGTCAGTGTGATCAGACCAGAGCAATCTCTGTGGTTGTATCCTCTTCCTCCCCCCACCCCGTCCCCCCCGAAGTCAGTGAAGAGACCCAAATCGTGAAGAGATGTTCGTGTAGGAGAAAAGCCCATCGGTTTCACGGTCAATAGAATGCCTTCCAGAACTCTGTGCTTAATTCTGTTTTCAGGACAACGGAGGAGTTAACGAAATTTCGACCCTTCTCCTAACTGAGATGTGACACACAGACTTGTTAGGGGCTGGACTGCTCTACTGGTGTTGCTCCTGTCCTGCTCAATAACTGCACGTTGCTGAGTTATGACACCATGAGACAGAAAAGATCTGAGATCATCTGCTATATGTTTCTGCCCACACAGACCTATTGCCCATAGTACATTAGTATATCACAGCCTGATAGAATTAGCAACAAATTAAGGTTACCCAGTTGGTCGTGCTAGAGGTTTAAATTCCCTCCACAATCATTTGTAACTAAATAATTACTAACTGGCTTTCCAGCAGATTTTTAGAGGATGGTAATAGTACGAAAACTGAATTAATAGAGCAGTTACAGAAAAGATATGGCATGAACCTAAACCAAAAATTTAAATCATCTATAGAAACCAGTATTGCTAACAGAATAGTGAGTAATACTGTAGCCATTACTTTGGGCTTGACACAGCTGAGGGATAGTGTGATAACAGATGACACCTCTTTCTACAGATTTGAGACTGAGCTGCAGTATTGATCAGTGAGTTAGAAGCCAGTCTTTATTCACCAGAAGTATTTGGGCATAGATCTGGACGGTTAAAGCTCTGATTCAAAAGCTTTTGGGCCCGGTTTCATTGGAAGCTTACTTAAACTGAAGCTTTGTCAGAATCTTAGCTTTGGCAAATACTGCCCAAGGCTAATAAAACTAAATTTGCTTTAAAGGACTAAACATCGGACTTGAAATATGTAGCCAACTTAAGCTAAAAAAGTTAAAAATGCATGACTTTATTGAGGTGTGGCAGTAGTTTTTTACAGCTCTGCTATATTTTGCCATTAGGGAAAAAAAAGAAATACTGAAGCCAACTGGGCACAAAATATCCAAGGGTGCAAAGTTGTGTGAGTGGAGGTTCTCTTCTAGTCTGTTATTCACAGTAGGCTTTGTCAGTACTGGTAAAGAAATCATTTAAAGGATACTTTCAGGTAGGAATAAGATTTTGAAGTTGTCTCTACCCCTTTAAAATAGAAGACTGTAAATGGGGGTGTCTTTTCATGTAACTTTTTGTAAGAATGTTGAAGGATTGGTGGAATAGTTGTCTGAAAATTAAAAATCCATGGAGGTGAGAAATTATTTTATAGTTGCTTCAGGATATACCCAAGACTCTAAAGCATCGGAATATAAAGCTTTAATCACAATGTGGCAGTTAGCAGTATGTAGGCTGTGCCATTTTCTGTTTCTCCATCTGACCATTAAAGAAAGCCATTATAAATTCCATCTATAGTGCTTAAGTCATACATTAGCTCGGTGATGACAAGAGAGGCTGCAAAGTGCTATCATTCAAGGAGGCTTCAATAAGGCTTCCTCTGCTGACTTAGAATGAAATGTGTGGAATTAATGAAGGGGAATAATTCATGAGAGGAGATATTTGCAATACAGGTTGTGACATCAATTTGTATTAAATAAATAGAGGAAGAGCAGTGAGGTGTGTGTATTCACTGTGTTAGTGTCAATCTGTGAGGCTGATTGTATCGGGCTAGAGACAGATTTTTGGGTTATCCAAGTGTTAACCTACAACGTATTTGCCTGCAGTTCATGGGTTTAGACTGGTTTTGGTTGATCACATTAGTTTTTATCTATGTAAATGTAATTGTGCCTTAAAGAGGGAGAAGTTTGGGATTTAGAGTAAAAGGATTCTGGATACGGCAGATGAAAGATAACGGGATTGTGAGCTTGACCAATGTGGTAAAAATATTCTCATATATTTTGATAATACTGAGCTGGAATTTAAATTTGTTTCTCTGCCAGTGAAAGTTGACTCCATGTTCCAGTTTCATATGTAAGTGCATCTGAAAACTGTTCAAAGTTTGTGCTACAAAGGAATATGTATGTCAAGGTAATTTTTAATGGATTTCATGTGGAAGAGGAGAAGTCATGCTGAATAAAGTGATATTGACATAATCATCGCTTTAAAATTGCCATGTCTTGCTAATGCCCTGATTTTCCAGAATTTGAAGCAGTGATGGATTTGTTACCGACCTTGAAAACACTGGGACAGACTCAGAAAAATGTGGTATGAGTACTGCATTCAAGACAGGACAAATACCAGGTAGGTCAGCTCAGTTTCAGAGATAATAAAGTGAAATTTGTTTTCCCGGAGAGGACTTCCTGGGAAGCACAAAAAGTAGGTCTTTTGGTAATATTTCTTCCAGAAGTACTACTGGGTCTTTAAGTTATTTGTAACTTTACTTATCACAGGAGCAGCATTGTGTTAAAAGCTTACAGCTTATCCATAAAAGCTTCCAGAAATTCAGTTCATCTGCGGAGTATCCAGGTAGAAACTGCTGGCCTAGAAATGAGCAAAATGCTGATTAGGGGCAGAAATTTAATTTAATTTCTTCTTCAATCTAACCAAGTTTGAGGATGCTCTTAAATTTTTTATTGAACCTTTTGCATTGCATGAATAATCTCATTTAAACTGAGGTGTTAAATGAAAATAAAATTTGTATTTTATTATATTTGGTATATTTGATAAGGGAAAAGGCATCTAACAAGTTCTATATTTTTGTTACAACTAGGGATCCTGTTTCTTCTAAGTTTTTAGGCAAATCTCTCTCTGTCCAGCTCCTAACAAGTGTGCCAGAACACTAAGTAGGCTTAGATGAAGTCTGCCTTGAGCTTTTCTGTGAGTTTCTTCTGAAGTCCTGTGGTGTGCTCTTTCAAAAACATCATGCCAGAGATAGAGTGTGATTGTAGCAGGGAAAGATGAAGAAAAAAAGCTGACAGTTTTGGTAGGAATCATTTAGGTATAAATGAGAAAAAGAAAACCTTTACCATCCAGGAGTATTCTAGTAAATTCAGTGGGAAGGGGAGAAATTGTGTGCGTGGTGTAGTTCACAACCTTTGCAGCTGAATAAGAGGTAGGAAGACTTGAGGTAGAAAGGTGTGGCGTCCAGTAGAGAGCAACACGTAATTCAATATATGAATTTTAGGTGAAGCCAGGAAACCAGGAAGCCAGCCATTTTATTAGGTGAAAATCACACAGATTATATACCTTTCTTACTGCAAACGTGGCAAGCAAAAAAAAGCAGTTAAACCTATAAACCTAATAAACCTAAACCTGATAAACCTATCTTATAGCTAAACATCCTTAGTTTACCTTTAATACCTAAAAGCATCTGCACTCCTTTTGTTTTGACCATCTTGTTATGGTTGGTTCCCAACATGTTGCATTACTCCTAAATACCTTCCCATAACTGCTTCTTGGTTTAGGGTAGCCTGTACCCCTATCAGCAAGGCTGCTGTGTTTTGAGAATGTGATTATTAGGTTCCTCTCAGCATGAGTTACTTTTCTCATGGGAACAGGAGAATCTTGTCAGGGCCTAAATCTTGGGAGAAGAGAGCTAGGCCGCTAGCAGGCCTGCTGTCTTCCCCGACAGAAAGGGGCCTGTATCAGTTGGTAAGGTTATTGTGAATTACTAGGTACTTGATAATAGATAATAAAGATTTGATGGAATAAATGGGTGACAAACTGGGCTTAAATCCTAAAATGTGTTTGGAAGCAGTGATGTCTTCTTACACCTCATATATTCCCATATATATGCACCTTGTATATTCCCCAGCTCAGCAAGACTCCTTGCTTTTGTGACTTACAGTCTGGGAGTAAGTATTAACCTGTTTAAATATTGCTCAGGGAACCAAAACATTAGTTTGTGGAAAGTGAAAGAAAAGGACCTTAGAGAATTTCTTATGTTGCCGTTAAAATTATGTTGTCCAACTGATTATTTTTTTTCTTTTGTGTTGCACATTTGTTGTCTGTTTTTCCCTTTTCCAGGGACCTACAGTTTCATTTGAATGGCATCCAAACAAATGCATTTTATTTCAATGAAATCAGCACTCACCCTTATTTCTTTTGTCCACACACACTCAAATACAAACATAAAGACATTCATTAAATCATAAACAAAGTTGTTAATAAGTAGCCCACGTGAATTTTTCCCTGTAAAAAATGCGATGCCAAGTGCTGCACTTTATCTTAAGTCATGAAGTAATGACTTGTGTGCAACAGAACTGTTACTTTCAAACCAAATCTTAAATGTTGCCAGAAATCTGGACATCACTATAAAGCTCTTAAAAAAAAAAAAGTCTTTAAAACTGTATTTGGATATTTTGTAACATTATAATAACTTCTATTTTGTAAGGTATGGATATAAAAGCATGCATGCACTGTCTTAAATCACTTCCTGGCTTGGTTGTGGTTTGGTTTTTTATTTCAATATGACAATGTTTTGAGGTTTGGATTATTTTTAAGATTTTCATTAACATTTTGATGCACAAATACTGAGTATTTGGATTCATATCATGCTGCATTTTTTGAGTAATACAGTTCTGTCAGGCTGAAAAAATCCACTAAAATATCTTCAACACTTTGGTTCTCACTGTGTCACAATGAGAATCATCTGATTTACTGGCATGTGACTTTAGGATGCCTCTTTGGGAATCTTTTGCCCTTTCCAGGCTGATTTCTTCATAGCCTTTCTAAATCTATTGCGGGGAACATTCTGTTTGCTCAGTGAGATCTTTTTTTTTGGGTGTTGAGCAGGATTTTGGCTGCTACTTCCAGTCTGTTCCTCTTGTTTGAGCAACTTTGCAGATGACATAGCATCACCCTCTTGCTATACTGTGTTCTTTGCTTTGAGATTGGAGAGAATGTGCTTAGAAACATGGATGTCTGCTATCCTTTGGAATTGGTGTGGCATCTCTCTGCCAGGTTTGTATCTCATTAGAAAGCCCCAGTAGAGAGAGATAGCATTTTGTTCTAACATTTGTGTCTTGGATAGTGCTGATTTTCAGCAGTTTTCTTTACCCATCTGTAAAGGTATTGGATTTATTTCTGATTCAGAAAGCCTGGACATTAGTTTTGGTTGTTATTAAAAGTAATCTCATCCAGCTCTTGCTTCCTAGAGAGCAACTAGGACTTGTACAGACCGAAGACCAGTTAATGCTTACTCACCGGTGACAGGTTAGGGTGTTCAAGGAATTTAGGATTTGACCTTTGCTAAGAAAAATATCCTCTCCATGCTTGGTTTGATGCAAAATGAAGGCCATTGATCTGACAGTAGGTGGATCAAATACAAATGGGGAAACTACTGGTTTTGCATTGATGTATGGTCAAACATTTGCCTATTTGTCTGTTACTTCTTTCTACTACACTCTTATGTCCAAAGAAGCAAACATCACAGATAATGAATATGTGCTAATGAGTGGGCACTGTCTGAATGTAAGTGTGGGTGTATGGGTTGTGCATCCTTCCAGGGAGCCAAGCATGATAGTTTCCTGGTCAACAGTAGAGCTTGGTTTGTGGTTATTCTGCATTTCTTTTATACTGCCTGACACAGAGAATGAGCTCTAAGGCTGTCTCAACACTTGAAGAGAAATGGACAGATCAACATTCAGGTCTAGGAGAGTTGGTTGTATAACTGTCACCAGCCATTGACAAGGACTGTGGTTAAGTCTTAGTTTTATAAAACCTATAGAGCACAAATAGCTAGCCGTGATTGTTAGCCATATTCTGGAAACTCTTATGTATGATACTGCCTGCAAAGGCAGAGATTTTCCTGTGATATATTTATTTGAGGAAAAGATTTACTCTGTTGGCATGGTTATACTGGCATAGTGGTATTTCTGCTGCTATGGGTAACTAGTACATACAGTATTTTTAAAGGATGTTTTTGAGGGCAAATCACGGCTGTCTTGACACTCATTGTCTTACTGAGGAGGTCCTAAATAGTATTGCACAGAGAAGTTGAAGGACTTGATGAAATCCTGAAGCAAAGTAAGAATAGCACGTAGGAAGTCTCAGTGTAGACATGTCCCCGAGGGCACCTATGCAAGGTTTTATTGGTGCAGTTATACTGGCATATTCATATAGGAAACATATTTTAATAAAGCCTGCTGCTCTATTGAGGCCCTGCTGCAAGAGTACTTTTGCTTGCTGAGCCTGCTGTTCATAAGATATCACATCTACCACATTTCCTCAGTTAGACTCTTGGATCACTGAGTCCTGAAATGCTTGTGACAAGGAATGTCAGAAACTGATCTCATGTTTGACTATCAAGTGTGTTGCACAGCTTCTCATCAAACATAAAGCCTTGTTGTTACAGTGGTCAGTGCAGCTGGGTGTTTACCTAAACCAAGAAGAAAGTATTAGTGAGTTTAGATTTTTTTTTTCAGTCCTCTTCTGTTGCAGGGGTTAGGCTCTGCAGAAAATTCTGTAGGTGTATTCTTCAGTTCTACAGCATTCTGCTTTGTGACTCACTGTACACCAAACTTTTCTGTCAACTGTAGCTATGGGAATTGCCATGGTCTCTTGAAATCCTTATAGAAACGGGACAGTTACCCATGAAACCATTCCTGAAATCAAGTGTATTTATATCCTTTGTGTTTTCACATTGGAGAGTGATTTCCTTCCCTCCCCCCCCCCCCCCCGCCCCGCCCCGTCCTTAAAGCATGGGAGACAGTTGCATTGTCTAGCAGTTTATAGCTGTGCAGCAAATTGGTGACCTGAAAACTTACTCTTTGCCCCATGGATTTCATGCATTATTATGTATTTGTAGAGAAAATGGTGCACTTGTCTGCAACTGATCCGTCTGTTTGCAGGTACCAGCAAATACTGCAAATAGAGTCTAAACATAGTGGGGTTTAACTTACAAAAACTAATATAAACACATTGCATAGTGTTTTAGGTTGTGTTAGATAAAAATGTTCAAGCGGTCAAATTTTGGATGTTTTATCCTCTGTCATTTTGAAAGGTAAACCAGGAAAGCCTCTTATAAACAATGGGAAAAAAATTAAACTGTTTCCCACCTCTCCCCCAAAACCCCATGGTAAAACACGTGCAACCTAAGACCACTTTGTTGATGTACTTTAGAGTGTCAAAGTCATACCAATACTATTACTTATTATGCTGGAACAAACCAGTTTACGAGTCAGTCAATCTATGCTGAATCAAGAGTGCTGTACTATAAGTTACAGCAACAGTTTTCTTGATAGCTTTTTTTGAGTCCAAGTAACATGCTTAAAAGAGGACACCTCAGCTTCCTGATGTGATGTAAAGAATGTGAGTTAATACCAGCAGCTGTATTAGCAGAAGAAAGGTATTACCAAACTGAAAAGGTGTAACTACCCTAAAGATGACTTAGGAAAACATTTTAGTTTTGACATTAATTACAAGCTTTTATTTTTCAAATTTGAAATTTTATTCTTATGTATTCATTTCAAATTGGAGAACAAGAAATATGATGATACCATGCATCATGCAGTTAAAATGTCTTTATGGAGGGGATGGGAATGGCATTTTATACTTCATGGAGACTTCTTGTTTCTTTAGGTTTTTGATGAACATTCTGGTGCTGACATCGTAGCTGAGGGGAGGAGGTAGGTCTTGGTTATTAGGGCTTCTAAGTGAGCCACCATGTGCTCTCAAAGCACTAAGGGAAGGCTGTAGGTTCCAGGGTTCCCAGGAGTTAGTTTTAGGCCCACAATGCAGGCCCAGCAGTGAGTTGCTTTGAGAGTCCAGGCACCAGAGTCTGGTTTTTTTTCCACTATACCTGAACACCTTCTTCTACAATATCCTCAAGTGGCTTGTTAAGGCAGCTAATATCATGAGCTAGGTTACTTATTCTTTTCTTTTCACTGACGACTTCTAATGCTCTTTTAAAGTTGCATTCCAGCTGCACAATAATGGTTTTCTCCTGCCTGTCTTGAAGGTAGTTGCTGCATGTAAATCTGCTGATTGATTTCTGACAGAATTCTGCTTTCACCCAATAGTATTTCTGATGTAAGCATGCCTTGTCTTTTAAGAAATCTTTGTTGCTATTGTATCTCAAAGGTTTTGTTTTTTGTGCCAGTAACATGAATTTACTATGATCTGTAAACACACCTATTGTGAAAAAAATCAATTATTCACCATTTAAATCAATTTACGTTTGGAGAGTCCACAGTTTTCCTGAACTTTAATAGTTAGTAAATTGTTTAGGACTTTCCGGTCCATTTCTTGCTTTCAAACAGCTTCATGTCATTCTCAGACAATTGAATTGCTTTGTGCCTTCTTGTTTATTCATGTTTTGATGGTTGGTACTGGTTTTTGTTTGCGTGTACTGTATTAATGCTCTGTGTTGGAGAGTCAGTATTTCTGTGTGACTGAGCTAGAATATGCCCTTCTAGTCAGCAGCAAGATATCTGATCTCTTTTTGATGTTAGAGCCTTCTTTTGTAGTTATTGAGCCATCCAGCCTCCTCTAAATGTTTACATTAGGAAGTGTCAGATGCTTTTGTACAGTTGATAAAAACGTGATCAGTGGTGACTGAAATCCTAGAGAAATTATGATTTCATCATGTCACGGGGTTAATTCTGCTTCTGAAATTTGCTTCATGCAATTCTGAAGTACAAAGAAACGTTCTGGTATCAGGAAGTATGCCATTGCATCAAGACTCCAGATTCCCATTCTTTAGCATGAGCAAAAACGTTCCCTTTATCTGCTTGTTCAGCTGGTATCTAGTCAGCTGCACATCAGAGCAGTTTTCCTGTTGTAGCACAATGTCTTTGAACAAATCTGATACTTTCCCAGCGTTTATTTTCAAGTACAGGCAGGTGCCTTTTCTCTTACACAGTTAGTACTGGACTCTCTCATTTCTCATGTATGGCATTTTAAATAATCTGATGCAGCAAATACTTTGCTAATCTTTTGTTACTTAATTGTGTCTTTACTGTTTGGGCAGAACTGCCATGCTATCAGAGTGCCACAATAGAAACCCATCTTTCTTGAAAATTTGCTCTCAAATTGTACCTTAGAATTTTGTGTCACAGGCTGTCGATTCAGAGTGTTTGTTTCTCTGAGATTTCTGAAGAGCAGAGCTAAAAAAGGGAAATAGCTGGTAAGTCATCTTTAAGCTTTGGTGAATGAGATGCTCTCTCTATTCCCAGCGCTTCCAACCTCCTTTGTATGTGATAAACTGACTACCTGAATACCAAACGTCATGCACTGTATATGGATAATAGAGGGTCTTGGGTGTGTTACAGACCAAGAATGTTCTCCGATATGCTTGGTGTGATCTCTGGTTGTCCACACTGAGTGACCTGCTGGAATGTGTGACAACTCTTACCTTGTCTGGGTTTGTCTGAAAGAGAATGGGATGGTGGCCACCTATGCAGTTGGCATCTGGAAGCTGGGAAGTGCTCACAGGGCCCATGGTTGTACTTAAAGAACTGTGGGTAGGACTGAGTTACATACATGCCTAGATATATTAGTTACAAGGCATTTATAATTGTGTATTGACACTAACTGTGAAGTATGCTAATGGAAAGATTTCTCAGGCTTATGAACTGGGAGAGTTAAAAGGCTGTTATTTCAGACATTTGAAATGAATATTCTCCTTCCTGTGCATGCTTTGTTTTGTTCTGTTTTTCTGTCTTACCCTCCAGCTATAGGAGACAAACATTTGGGCCATTTGTCATCCTGAATTCATGTCATTTTAAGTATATAAACATACCACTGGAACATTTCCTTATTTGTTCACTTTAATGGACTGTGACGAAAATGTTATTTTCCTTCTGTGTAATTTCCTCTCTTTTCTGTAATCTCTGTGTTTATGGTATTTTATATTGCTTTCTTGTCCTTTATTTTGATGCTTATGCATATTATGTTCATAAAGCCTCTTTATGGTACTGTGCTATAATGAGTGGAAAAATTTTAGAAGTCTCTATGACTCTCACTCTAAATGATAAGCATACATTTGCTTACTTTGTAAAGCTTTCTATAGATTTTGAAATAGTAGAAAATCCTTGGAAACGTCCTTAGCATATCAGAAGTCCCTAGCTTTGTTTAAATGTCCTATTGAAAATGTAAGTCATATGTACAAGTGCAATTTTTAATTTTGGCAGCCAGGAGATACATTTATGGGCCAAAACATCTGTGTCAATTGCTGCGTAAAAAAAGGAGGAAACCCAGGAGGTCGGTTGTTCTTCTGGTGTTGCAAGCAGATGGATATTAAGAAACTTGTTCAGAAAATGCTTCAGCAAATAGGCTATGAGTGACAGGCTAAGGAAGTTTCTCACTCAAAGAGCTGCTTTGTATTGTAAATATTTTACAATGTCTTGGAAATTTTCTGTGGGAATTGTAACTATATTGTTATGCATTAATCTGACTGGAGAGATGCTTTTTGATCTGGACTTCAATCTGAATCTTCTCAAAGTGTAGAGAAACTTGAAAACCCTTGTGTGTAGGCACATCCTCTCTCTGATTAGTGGCTTCTCAAGGAAGGGACATGCGATGGAACCAGAGTTTTTCTGTCTCAGAAGAATATCTTCTCATAAATTCATCGGTTTTATATTTATCAGATGTCTCTGACTTGTAAATAGTCTTTCTTTTAGTAGTGACAAACTCTTTGGAGTGGGATAATTCAGTGAAGTACACTGAAGCATCTGCTTTGTTTTGTGTTTGTTCCCATGAGGTAACTTGTACTCTACACAGTGTTTCATTCTTTTGGTGGCCCTTTGCTGAAGGAGGGGGAAGCTAATTTTGTGATGTGAAATATGGTCCCTGTGTATTGTGCTTGGAGCAGGATGAGTATTCTGGACTTAAGTCAGACTTGTATTTAGCTATTTTCTGCATGCTTTTCTGTCTTAACACTGATACGGGTTTGAATAGTGGAAAGTGTCAGAAAATATGGCAAATGTATAAGAAAAGTAGAGAAAGATTTTGTGTTTGGAATAGATTATTTATGCCACCAAGTAGGATGGGGTTTAATTATTTTACTTGTCTTTCCAGATAGTATAGTAACTAACAGAAAAAAAGGTGATGTGCTATGTTACAGTAATTTGCATAGAGAAACTGCATGTACTATCTCATCCTTTTCAGGCTTTTGTCTCCCCAAGCACCAAATGATGTCTGCATTTTTTTAAGCAGAAGCACAAGCAGGCTGACGACTGCACAGTGCAACCCTGTGGGAAAATTTTTGAGCTTTGCAAACTGTGTAGCTCTGAGAAGCTAAAGCAGATGTTAGAGCAGAAAGAATTTATGCCAGAACTTAGTAAGATGAACAGAAGGGGGAAAAGGTAATGGAGAAAAACATAAATTGAGAGACTAGGCTAGACTGAGACAGAATAAATGGAGGAACACTGAGGGCTGGCTGAGAACCTAAGTTTGGTATAAACTGAAAATACAAGATAATAAGACTGAAGGATTGAGGAAGAAAGGATGAAAAGAGAAAGATTTAAACAGCAAAAAAGGCAGAAGCAAAATAGATGGTGATAATGCAAGAGGCCAGAGATCTGAAGTTAAAGCAATTTTTTCCCCTCTGGTTAATTTTGCTCGATGAAGTTATAACGTATGAGAGATCTGGCTTTGGTCCTTCTGGCAGTCAAGGTACACTGGTTTCTTGAAATAGAGAAAGTAGCTGGGAGGAAATGTGTTTTAACTTTACGTAGCAAGTATGAGAAAATCCAGTACAATGATTGCTTTCCCTTTAGTTTACAAAGTAGCAGTAATTTGTCAAGTAAGTGATGCAGAATACTGCCCTGGTCACCAACTGTGCACTTTTGTCCTGTGTTTTTATGTAATTTTGTGAGCACTGGGAGCCAAGACTATAGGCGTGTAAGAATTAAAACATTACATAAGACCAGTGGTTGTTTCAAACTCTATAAATACTCTTGTTATTTTGTCAAAGCAAGAAAACACAAGGAGGCAAGTGGAAAACAGTTTGGAGATAACTGGCTCCTGGACACTGGGTGAGGAATAAGCTTGCCACCTCTAGTTTGGCTCACGCACTGAAGCAAGCTTTTCATAGTACCTGATGAAATTTGCGAGTACAATTATGCAGTACCTTATTCATGTTGAAAAGTTACAGAATCATGATGGGAAAAATTATGTTTCAAGGCACTTGGATTTTTACCCAAAAGTCAACATTTTTGCTATGAACAAATTAGGGTAAGAAGACTCAAGAAGAAGCTATGTGCTTGAAACATGGTATTTCAAACAGAAGAGAAACTTTTCAGGCTGTTCTGTTGACTGCTCGTTGTGTTAACAGCCTACATCTCAAACAGTTTCAAAATGTTGTGTAAATCATGCTTTTAGATAAGTGTCCCTGCAAGGATCGGTCTGGCCTTGAGCAGAACTAAGTAGTTTTTGTAGCACTGAGAAGGAACTGTTTGCAACAGTTAATATAGAAAAATAATTTCTCTGTGTGTGGGAATCTTTGATAGCAACTGTATTTACACTGAATTATGATTCAGTGTCCCAAGCTTTTCTTCATTCCCTCTTTTGGTCATCAGAAGCGTCTCTAAAGTTCACAAAGCAAGAGGGCCAAGAATACAAGAGAAGCCAGCTCAAATGCTCTTGAGATGCATTATGCAAGACCCATTGCAGGGCTGAAAGTGACGGAAACACTGACTTGGCTTTTTGCTTGTAGGCCAACAGTCTTTAATGAACAAACCAGAGGTGTATCAGCAGTCACATGTTGATGTTCCATCAGCTGAGGTGTTACTTTGTGGTCTCCCAGAGCGATATGCTTAGTCTTGGCTATAAACTAATAAATCACCATAGTTACCTCTTCGCTGTGCATGTTTGGCGAGTATTTTTCCACTCAGTTTTTGTCAGTGATGCTATGAAATTCCTTGTGCAAAACCAAAGCATGGGCAGTTAATTATGTGGTAGATTTCTGATTTGAAATTGCATGTTTAATTTCATATGAGGTGATACCAGATTTTAAACTATGTTGAATATTTGAGAACAGTATTCAGTGTCATCAAACAATTCTGACTATTGCTGTACCTTAGAGATAAATTAATCAGGACTGCTACAGTCTTTATTAAATAAGTGTGTTTCAATTTTCTGTAGTAAAAAAACCCCAACAGAAATAATGGAATTGAATGGGGATAGAAAAAAGAAGGATCAGGTTAAAATTGTAATTTAGAATTCTATTATATATGCAACAAACAAAGCAGCTAGAGGTGGATATTTATTCTACAGACATAGTTTTTCAGAATTCTGAGGAAACAAGGAGAAGTCTAAAGAGAGTTATCAGAGTGGATCTGCAATCAAGTACCAGTTCAAATTACTAAAATGGGTGGGTGAGGTTTTCCAATAGCAGGAACCAGAAAATTTGGATTGGCCTGTTGACAAGATTTACCAGTTTCACCACTCTTAATTATGTGTTCCCATACCGATGTAATTATGCTTTCCATTATGTTTCCAGTCATTCCTTTGAACAGTCAAATGCAGGAGAGAGATAATATCCTCTAATTTATGTTAAAGGGAGAGAAATGTCAGCATATCACCTTGTTTTGCTAGAATGTAATAAATAATGTGTGCCCAATTCTCTTACCTTTCTTCTGTTGCAGGTATTTACAATTGTTCAAAAAGCTCTGCCTTCTGTTAGATATTGCTCTGTGGCACAGACAGTGAAAGTGTGTTTTCTGTCAGACATAAAAAGATAGGCAATAAATAGCAGGTGGGGGACAGAGTTTATAAGTAGAAATACGTAATTTGTGCCTTTTTCCACATGAACTGCACTTTAATAATATGTTGATGCTAGCCCATAAGTTCAGTTTTTTGATCATTGCTATTTTTCATTGGTTCCTCACAATGCAAATAAAATTGAACTTAGATTAAATCTAAAGAGATATTTATGGCTCTCTGGGCTATCAGACGAAAAAAAAATCCAAACTTTTTACGGTGTCATAGTCTTTAGTAGTTTAAGCATTTTGTCATTCATCAATTTTTAATGTTAATTCCAGTTTATGTATCAGTTTTATTAAGGACTGGCTAAGTCACTGCAGCCCAGGGCAGAATTTCAGTAGTCAGATGTAATTTGAAGTATTTTTCCAACTTAGTCATTCTAGATTTGTAGCAACATGAATGTGATGTGAACATGGCCATCAGAATTTAAGCTTAGTCCTTTGCAAAATAATGAAAATCTTCTTGTGAGACATTTAATGCATAAAATCCAATAATTCATACGAACTTATAGAAGATATACTGTATCAGTATGAGCTGTGATGTGACTCATAGAGTTAACAAAGAAGAAATATTCTGAGCAGTGTTCTACTTTCAGCCCTGTGTTTATTCCTCAAGACCCACTGCATGTCTCCAGCCTTTTCTAATAATTTTGATATCATCATTTTCCAGTGCAGTTGGAAAGAAAGATGTTGTCCACATAGTTTTATTTGAAGCATAACATGAGATAAGGGCTAGACTGGAGTGAAGAGCTCCAGCTGCTTGCTGTGTTATCACTCAAAATGGCCTTGAGGCATTCCTTCCCCCTTGTACACTAATTGTAGTCTTCCTGGTGGGAAAGATAGCGCTGCTGTATTTAGACTTAGTTTGTCTTTTTCACAAACTTCTACTTCTTCCTAACTGATTGCCCCTTAATGTCCTTTTCTGTTTTTTAATCCGACACGTTTCCTCTGAACAGTGAGCTTGTATTGTATCTTGCAGTTCATGGAAAATCTGTGATCCCTTTATCAATAGGTTCCCTCACCTCTGTTCAGTCAGAAAGTCTTCAGAGCTATCGCTTTTTCACACTATTGGCTCCTGTGTTTTATTTTTAATGCTTAGAGAAAGCACACTCTAAAAGATCAGCTGTTCTGTTTGAATCAGCATTTCAATTGCTACGATGATAGCTTCATCCAGAAATGGGGCTCTGCCCCCACTGGTTGCTGGGATTTTCTCTAACAGCAAAGCAGTGTAGATACACTAGGGGATGCTGCAGTTACACAGCTTTTCTTTTAAAGGATTCTTGCTGATGATTGGACGAGCATATCTGCTGCCCTAAGAAGCATAAAAATAAAAGCATTCCCATTAGAGTGGCAGGCAGGAGGGCTGTTAATCAACGGAGTGCCTTGTTAAAGAGATAACTGAAAAGTCTTCCCCAGCTAAGGCTTGATCCTGAGCCCATTGAAGTCGGCAGGTGGCTTTGAATTAGATCTGGCCTGCAGTGTTTCAGATGAAACTAACAATGAAGCAGAAGCTGCCACGGGTATTTGTTTTAATAGACTCTCCCATCACTTGATGTCTGGGAAAGAGGTAAATTATATTAGGTTTTATAGTTCTTTTTTATTGGGAGACATGAGACTACCCTGGCACTAGGACTTTCGATGCACACTGTACTGCTGATTCCATGACTCTGTGGGCCACTGAACAGGACAATGACTAAATAAATGACAGTTTTGATACAGATCTATTTTATCTGAAAATAGTGCAGTTAGAATTAGATACATGGCCAAGAGACCTAGAATAGTTCTAGCTGCCTAGATTATCTTGCTCAGCCTCTGACGATTCATGGCATCTGTCTTCTGCTGTAGAATACTGTCTCAGCCTCTGCATGCATCCTTCAAGACCACTTTACTGCCAAAGCCTCTGAGAAGATACTGCCTTAATCTTGATGTGATGTCCCTGAAATCGCATGACACCATATTTTTACTGCAGAAGTAGTACCCATCATCTATGCTGGCAGTAATTTAAGAGGAATTTCTTTGAATCTCAGGACAACACCAAATTACACTGCAGGTTTCTTTCCTTTAGCTAACTGGATATGTCAGTTGCATAGAGTAGCTGAATCCCCATTTGGGTGCTATGCTAATTTTCCCTATACTGAAATATCGCCTGCACCCCTTATGGTCCATTCAGCTTGAGCAAAAACCATTGCTTCAGCTAGAGAATTGTGTTTGGTAGGAACTGCAGGATGTAATTGAATGGGCTCTGCAGTGGCAGTGAGCCTATAGTATCCTACAGACTGCTCCCATGCAGTTTGTTTCTGTGTAAACTATCATCAATGAAGTGAGTACTCTGTGTTTTCTAAAAAGAAAAATTGCAGTTTTAACTGTTCTGCGTTTTCATTCCCTTTATATACTTTCTCATGGAGCTTTCAAGAGCAGAGACTAAGGTGTCGTTTTTCTGTGAGCTGGCTATTTACAGACGATATGGGGAGTACTGAATTCTCTCTGGGAGCAAGCAGTCCAAGACAGTGTGTGAGTGCCTCGTATTCCTCCACCTGGGCATAGTGCAATGCCATCTTGTGGAACAGTTGTTGTATTACTTTAGGTGGAAATCTGTGGCTTTGGTGAGTGCTTTCCCTTTACTTCAGAGGGAGACCTGCGTAAGAGAGGGAATAAACCACCAAGCTGTAAAGTGTGGTGAAGAGGAGTAAATAATCCATGGCTTTACAATAATACAAATGTACTTATAAACAGGTTGTCAAGGAGACAATGAAATATTCTTGATCACTGTGTTAAGTATATATTTTCATGCACCACAATATTATTCTTACTGGCATCATAGTAAAGGAGAGTTTTAAGGGAAGAGACAAAGGCGACGCACAAAGTGCCTTTTTGGATGCATCAACGCGTAACTTGCCAGAAAGTACAGAGGTGCTTCTCTGAAAAATTAACAACTAGATGATGGAAGTTGTCACTATAGCTTGATTGGAGGCCTCTAAATAGTTGATGAGAGATGATAGGTAGAACTGGTCAATCATAGAGAACCTTGAAAGTGATGGCAAATAATAGAAGGTTCACAGGGCAACGATATAGTTAGATTGGCAAGCAAGGTTGATGATTTGTGCACCAGTGTTCTTCCTAAGTCTATTATCCATAAAAAGTCCAAAAGATTATTACTCTTCATTCATTTTACTATTTGATATTAACAGATTCACTCACAAATAAATACTCTTTTATCTTCACTTTTTCCTTCTGTCAGATGTGCTACTGGCACAATATCTCATGGGATAAGGCATATTCTTGGGAAGTTCTGCAGCTAAAACATACCCAGTGAGACACCTTTATGACACAGATATTTGCAGAAGATATTTATTTATCGTATAGATCAAATAGCAATGCTTAATTCTCCATTTGCTTTCTGTTGCATTCTTCGCACGCAATGGCTGTGCCACTTACTTGAGTGCAAGTAGGTGAACAGGGTAAAATACTGTTCCTATTACTGTGAATGCCCTCTCAGCTGAGGTGGTGTAGTGTGCCTGGTAACTTCATTGCTCTGTGCATGCTGCTCTGCCCTGCCACTGTTACTAAGAGGACAGTTTTAAAGAATCAAGTTCTGTGTTTGTATTTGATTTGATTTGTTTGGGGGTTTTTAGTTTTGAGGCTTTTTTTCCCCAGTGTACTTCAGCTATGCTCAGCTGGTTGTAGCATCTTTATAAAAAAACAGTGGTTGAGTATAACTTCTGACAGTTCAGTATCTGGGAATGATCATATGTAGGAAACTTCATATTCATACCTGTGCTTAGTGGTATCCAAGAGATTCTTTGTAAGAGTTTACATTCTTCAGCTGAAACAGAATTATGCTACTTAATTTATGCGATCCATCACAACACTAAGACTGACAGGATTTTGAATATAGAGTCTTACAACTTTCCCTGGAAATAAATATTCTGAAACAGACTGTGTGGTAGAATCACCAGATAAGTGAGTCTAGCTTGCTTGTTAGCATTCTGTGAGCTGAGAAAGAGGTTATATCAGTTTATTAATACCCTAGTTATAGAAGTATCTGGTACAGTAAAAATAAGGTTATTTTCTGGATCCTATGTCTGTAAGGGCTGAATCACAGAGTAGTAAGACTCCTAGAAAAGATCTATGGGAATTAAAATTAAAATTCCCTGCACTCCAGAATCATGTGAGTTTTCAGTCTCAGTCTTTGATGGGATGAGAAAGATGAGTGGAAGGAAGATACCAAGGCCAAGATGCCTATCTGTTGAAATAAAAGGAAACTAACTCTTTATGACCAGTGCTGGGGTACATTCTAAAGTCAGAGAACACTATTGTATCACATTAAAGGAGAATCTTGCTATCCCACCTCGGAAATGGAAGGATCGTTTGCTGCTATAGGCAGCGTTTGTTGGGGTTTTTTTTGATTTCTTTGTTTTTTAATATCAGAATATCTGGTAGTACAGCTGTTTTAGAAGGCTATAGTTATTGAAGCTTTTTTTTTTTTCTCTGGAGGGTGAAAAAAAAATAAATCATGGCCAAATTTTGAAAAACAACTTTAGACTTTGCTCCAGTCTGTGTTTTACTGACAACTTAAAAATGGACTGTTCTGCTTCAGTACTGCTTCTGCTTTCAAAGAGTCTTTTATAGATATTACATTTAACTTTAAAATAATTCTAAATAAATAATCAAGCTATGAAAAAAAATAGAACTAGATAAAAATGTAGATTTCAGCACTACTAAAATGTGATCAGATTGCTACCTGACATCTCCAGTTAGATGTGAGCCTGGACCTGTGTATCAATTTTGGAAGTTTGAAATACACTTGATTAAAAATCCCAAATTTTTCGCACTTACCAGGAAAGCAGTTAGTCCTCAAGATAGAATTTGGGTTTAGTACCATATAAGAACCAAGTAGAAAAGCACTTTTTAAAAGGTTTTTCTTCTATGTTCTCTCTCTACCTCCAACTTTTTTGACTGTGCTCTTTCTTGATCTTAAATTTGTGAAGAGCATGCAGTGGATTGTCAGAACTGGTGTA
Source organism: Laterallus jamaicensis coturniculus (assembly GCA_022605575.1). Taxonomy (NCBI): domain Eukaryota; kingdom Metazoa; phylum Chordata; class Aves; order Gruiformes; family Rallidae; genus Laterallus; species Laterallus jamaicensis. Next base: position 20,128,361 of record JAKCOX010000013.1, read on the forward strand.
CATGCATTATGTTTGGACATTTGCTGCTGAATATATGCTTTGCTTTGCTCTGTGGAATGCAAAGCCAATCTTTGCTAAGTTTTTAATTATGTAGCTTTAGTTTCTGGGAAACATTGTAATTCAAGTGTGAAACCCTCAGACCAGGCATGTTATTCAGACTGTAACCTTACCAGAACGAGAAAGAACCCCAAATTCTCCTCTGTTTTATAGCTTGCTTTAGCCCCTTATTAATAAATCTTAGGATGAGATTTTACATGTCTGTAGCAATATACAGTTAAGTCATATTTTCTGTGTTAATCACTAGAACTCAGAGATTCTCTTTCCTCTGTAGTGCTGCTTGGTCAGTTTTTCCTCCTTTTTAGATTTAAATCTGCTTTATCTTTCTTAAAGGTAACACTTAATAGATACATGTTTTGTGTAACTGGGTTTTGTGTTTTCTGAAAAGAACCCACAGTATCACGTATGTGGAAAGCTAGATATCCTTTTTAGATCCCTGGGCAACTAAAACATGTAAACAGATGTCTGTGATATAACTTTTACAGGACTTGAATGACCTGGAAATGTGTATACAGTCCTGTAGATGCTGCTTCGGGGGTAAATCCTCACTTGGTTGTTCTGCATTGTGCTTTGTTTTCCAACATTTGAAGATATTTGGTATCAAGACATTCCCAAATGTTGAGTAGCTGACTCCATTTCATCTCTTCTCAACTTCCTGGGAGAGTTGTAGCCCAGAGTTATTTTTAAATTACACTGGAGTTGAACAGACTTTGGGGTACTTAGAGAATGGGAAGCCACCCATACATGAGTTTTGAATCTGAGCACAAGGCCTTTGATTTGCATGAATTTGAGAAGGGTTCTTATACTGAAAGGCCTGTTTATGATTTAGAATTTGCCTCATTTTCATAAAAGAATTACGCATTTAGGAAGTCTTACAAGTTAAGTGGAATTTCAGAGCCTAACCAGGCAACTGTTACACAGACTCGTAGCTTATTCTGGTGAGCTACTTGAGAACAAGTTTCTGCACTAAAGAGTTAATTAGATTTAGAAAACCTGACTTGTGGAGATTTTAATTTAGATAACTAAAGCTGGGTTCCTGAAAGTATTGCTTACAATGAATTACAACCCGATTTGTTTTGGAAACTCAAGTGTTCACCAGGAAAATCTGTCTGGCCTTGGTTTCCCAATGAATTTTACTTTAGTGCAGGTGCCACATAAAGGTCATTCTCATTCAGGCAAAGCAAAACATTACCTGAAATCAAAACATTTTGCTCAATAAATGCCAAAGACTGTCTGTGCTGAATAGGTGAAAGGGGAATTTATCTTTAGTTCTACATTGAAAGCAGGCTGTGAGTTTCATTACTCACATGTGCATTCCTTCTTGCCACAATATCGATTTATTCTCATATTATTTGTGAATCTTGCTCAAACAGCAGCAAGATAACTGAGTGTTGTGCTCAGCAGAAAGACAGCTAAAGAAAAGATTAAAAATAACAGTGATTATTTATAGACTTCCATACCTTTTTCTCATCTGGAGGGACTTACTTTTATAACATAGTTTTTTTCCAAAGAGATCCAAGGGTGTTAGTCTTCTGGAAGGTTTTTATGCTATCATCTTGTTTACTACAGAATAGAAGCATTGCATACTTAACACGTTGCACTGACTAGCTTTTGCCGTATGTCCTTCAGCTGAGGACTTTTTAGCAGGAGACATACTGTTGTGCATTTAAGCCAAAGGCTGCATCAAAACCATCTACTTAGCATCTTAAGCAGAAGATGACTGATGATGGTTTTTGGTACCTAATGTCACTGCCATTTATCAGTTATTGAAAATTTGACTTTCAAACTTGTGTGTAGCATTGTGTGCACCCAAAAATGAGAATGCATCCACTTGATATTAAAGCAAAACTACTGAATAACTGGATATTTTCATACTGGAACATCTAATCTGCAAGCTTGAATAAAGTAGACGTAAAGCTATGCACACAATTTGGAAAAGTAGATGTGATTTTGGGTGTCATGTGAAAAGAATGAGGACAAAGTTACTGACATGAAAAAGTTACTAGAATTTATCTTCAAAAGACTTTCTATGGAGTAGATGTGAATTGTTAGCAGCATCATGACTGAAAATGTGCAAGAATTCTTCTCTTTTTGCTACCGTCAGTAGCCAGAAAATGTAGTAAGGATGGGAAGAGGAAAGCTGCCGTTTTATTAACACTTCTAAATACAAAAGTAAAATACCCAAGTAAGTGGGTTTGGGGTTTTATTGGGGTTTTGTTTTGTTTTGTTTTTACCTAAAAGCCTTAAAAAGAATTAAAGTGTTATACAACCTGAAATCCTGAGGATCAATTAAGAGAGTGAAAGAACAGTAAGATTTGTCTGGCCTGCAATCCTTGATGCATTAAATGAATGCCAAAGAAAGACTATTCTTCTCTTCGGGTTTTGCTAAACACTAGGGAAAAATCTATAAATTGGTGTAGGGTTCAAGCCTAGTAAGACCTAGATGGGATTGACAGTTGACTTCACAACAGACTGTACACATCCCTGTGTTTAGCAGATGATGTCTAGTATTTTTAATTTGACGTCTGAATAAGTGTGAACAGCAGAAACTGATGCTTCATAAATATTCGGCTGTATCACTGGCTTGTGTCTGAGGTTATGTGATAAAAGGCTGTCTGCACACCTAGAAAGGAGTATAGAGAGACAATGGTAGGTGGGAGTTAAAGCAGTGCTCTGCTTAGGTACTGCCAGGCCCATTGCAGGAGAGCTGTCAGCCTGTGAAAGGCACAAAAGCATTTTTAGAACCTAGATCAAGGGCTTGGAGGAAGGAAACCCGCTGTGTCTGTGCCATCCCCAAGACTGCCCCCTTAGCCCTAGTTCCCAGGTGTGCAACTCCATCAACATGAGTGAACATTGGAGCATGTTTTGGACTGGGAGGGGTTGCTGCCCAGGGATATGTGATGCAATATGAGATGCAGGGGAAGCATATTTTGGGATTGTACAGGACTTGCCATAGGATGTTGAGGGGATGAATCCAAGGTGGGAGAAGGGATGATGCATTTAGGTGATTTACGGAACAGTAAGTGTGGGAAAAGGTAAGGGAATGAAGTGGGCTAGTCTGAGGTAAGCAGCTTGCTGCTTGGTGTGCCTGTCTGGCCATGCCTTGCACCAGATTGGCACAGTCTGTCCTATCTTCCTATTAAATTAATTTCTAACTCTTTTGCTGGATGAAGGAACCTGATTCTGCGTGCATGTGTGTACCGGGGTCTGAGCACCACCAACTGGACTGGTTTGAGGACCTGTGTGTCTGCGGTGCCAGCAGCTGGGGAGACCAGCAAGAATGGACTGAAGTGCCAATAACTAGGGTGAGACCATGGGTCATGGGGGCCTGTGTGTCCATGTTGCCAGCACCTGATGTGAGTAGGAGTCTGGTTTCCAGCACCTGTGCTGGCACCACAGGCCAGGGAGTTCATTGCCTGGGTGCCAGGAACTGGAGAAACTGGAGTGAATTAATCAAGTGCAAGCCATGGGTATATGTAGTGTATATATGTGCTCTCAGTGCCTTTGCCAACTTGGGAATGTATTCCGGCCTTACTGCAAGTTAGACCTGGGGATATGGAGCTGCAGAAGCCTCATCTCTCTTGGGCTGTTTGATTCAGTGGCATATATCTTTCCCTTAACAATGTCCATACCTGCTGAGTTAGAGATTCATTAATTGTCATCAGAACCAGTCATTAAACTGCATAACAGTTGATAAAAGTCTCTTTGTGAGGACATTGTCCAATTCTGTTTAAGTCAAGAGTTTATAGTTTCCTTTATCTCATGCTTTCTTTTGGGAAGAAGCTCACACTGTACATTGCTCTCCATCTGTATAACTACTGATGTGAAATCTAAGATGAATCTGAAATATCCCTTCCCCTCCTTCAGATATCTTAGGCTTTTTCTGTAGAAGGAAACGTGGCAAGGGAGGGATTGCTGTACTATAGAGTATTATGCAGTTAATTCCTGCTGGCAACATTTTTGTTTCTGTGGTTGATTCCTTGCTATCTTGTTTTTCAGTGGTTGAGGGTCTTTTGGTTTGTGACACAGTGATACTACTTCATTTGTTTTAACTGTTTGAGCTGCAGTGCTTTTAGTTTCTTGGTATTCACTGGCATGAATTTAGTTTGTCAAATGATCAGTAGCATGTGTGCAGATGACACCGAATTGGGTGGAGCTGTTAACTCTGGCGAGGGTGGAGAAGCCTTGCAGAGAGAACGGGACAGACTGGAGAGCTGGACAATCACCAACAGCATGAAGTTTAACAAGGGCAAGTGACTGATTCTGCACCTGGGAAGGGACAATCCTGGCTGCATATCCAGGCTGAGGGATCAGATGCTGGAGGCCAGCCATGCTGAGAGGGATGTGAGGGTCTTGGTTGACAGCTAGTGAAACATGAGCCAGCAGGGTGCCCAGGCAGCCAGGAGGGCCAACCATATTATGGGGTGCATTGAGCACAGTGCTGCCAGCCAGTCCAGGGAGGTCATTGTCCTGCTCCACACTGCGCTGGGGCGGCCCCACTTTGAGTACTGCATGCAGTTCTGGGTGCCACAGTAGAAGAGTGACACGAAACTATGGGAAAGTCTCCAGAGGAGGGCAATGAGGATGGTGAAGGGTCTGGAGGGGAAGTCTTATGAGGAGAGGCTGAAGTCCCTTGGTTTGTACAGCCTGGAGAAGGGAGACCTCATCATGGTCTATGGCTTCCTGATGAGTGGGGCTAAGGGGCATGTGCCAATCTCCTCTCTTTGGTGACCAGTGATAGAACCCGAGGGAATCGTATGAAGCTATGAGAGGGGAGGTTTAGGTTGGATATCAGGAAGAGGCTCTTTACTGAGAGGGTGGTTGGGCACTGGAACAGGCTCCCCAGGGAAGCGGTCACAGCACTGAGCCTGACTGAGTTCAAGAAGCATCTGTATGATGCCCCCAGTCACATGCTCTGACTTGGCCGGCCCTGTGTGGAGCCAGGAGTTGGGCTTGATGATCCTTATGGGTCCCTTCCAACTCAAGATACTGTATTTCCAGGTTCACAGTAGTAAGTCCTTGTCACAAATAGACCTGCAATATTTATTCCACATAATGGTTGGAGTGTATTGGGAAAATAGTTCCCTTACTGTGTCCCCTCATTGATATGACCGACTAAGGTATCTTGCTTTTTAGTGTTGTTGGATTGCAGTATCCATGGCAGATAAAACAATTATCAACACCTACTTGGAAACAATTCACAAATTGAAAGAACAAGTGAATTGTATGGATTTCTTATTAGGAATCTTCTGAAGTAAACAGGAAAACCTTTGTTTAACACAGACATGTTCATCAAGAGAATATGACATACGTCAAGCAGGAGAATCCAGTTATGATGCAGAGTTCCTGATATATGAAAGATCTTGTTTCAGTGCTTTTTGAACAGCTGCTTGCATGATATAGTACAATGAGGATTTCTGTAGTGATGTCATACCAAGACTGAAGGGATTTCCCAGTTCAGTTTTCTGTTTTCAAACCCTGGCAAGTCTACATTAGGCTCTTTTCATCTAGTAGTGCAGTTACAATTTGGCACTTTTCCCTTGTTCTCCCCTTTTGTGATGGGCAATAAGCTTTTATTTCAGATCAAGTATGAGAGTTCATTTATAATAAAGTGGTGTATCATAGTAATATTACTTACTGTATAATGCTTCCAATTATTTTTTTTATGCAGCCTTACAAGAGTGAGAGGTTGGGAGTCTCCCTTATCAATTGCTGTGTGCTTGGGCATGTCACTTTTCCCATTTTGAATTCAAGGGGGCTCTGTATGTCAAGAGCAGAATTGCTCATTTCTTTCATATGACCTACTGAGTTATCAAGAAAGAGAAGATTCTTTTTTTGGGGTGCTATTAATATTAGCTAGTTTGAGATGCAAACAACCTGAAATAATGACAGAAATCAACACTAGAGTGACATTAAAAGGAAATTTTCTAATTTGAGATCTGATACTATTCCAGTCTTCAAAGTGTTAGTGAATATTTAATGGATCAGACATCTACTGAAAGGGCATAGACTGAATTATTTAAGGGCATCACAAACCCTTGACTATTTAACCCCTGAAGCATTGAAATTCATAACTGAGGCATAGTTATTCTGATGTCATGTTGTTCATTCCCAGGCTTGTTCTCAAGCTACTTTATTTTCTATTATTAGAGAAATATTAGTCTGCACAGTACAAGTAAAACTAAACAGATACCCTTCAAATGCTGTATCAGAATATTCTGTAATCCCCCCTAAGCTATACTAATATTCTTAAGATAAACATTCTAAAATATTACATTGTTAAACAGACAAAAATAAGTATTTTTAGAGTAGTTCTCATGAGTCTGTGAGAACATTCCAGACAACAGAGTTTCCACAGTGCTTGTTCTTAGAGAATGATGTTTGGGGCTTGTGTTGGGGTAAACTGAATTTTTGTCAAACTTCATTATCTTCAATGAATTTATTAGTGGGATATTTGAATTTGACAAGGTAGTTTCTGCACACTGCTTAGAGAATGGCTTAATAGAATGGCAATGCTTCATGTGTTGTACATGCTAAGTAACAAATACTAAGTAACTAGATTATGCATAGACAGGAATTGATTTGGTTGTGCTTTTACATTGTCCCTGAACTAAGGATCACAGTGTAAAGTGGTTTGAGTTCCAGACATAATAATCCAAGTATATGAACACATCCAGACATTTGTAGATCAGGATCTACTTGTTTTAAGGCTGGATTGCATAAACAATGCTAGTGAGGTAGAGTTTGCATGCATTTGCACTAAAGGTGTAAAGCGGTCTCCCATCTAAAACACTAGCTCATGTGTGATGAAGTTTCAGATATTTATTCTAAAAGGAGAAATATAGGAAAGAATTTTAAATAATTGGGCCAGATCCATTGCTTGGCAGAGCTGTCTTTGGTACTATTTGGAAGTGGGAGCAGAATTAATTTTAAACTGTGTTTTGTTATTTCTTAATCATTGGGCTAGCTGAAGTGAGTACCCTGCTTGATATGTAGAATCATGCAGTTGATGATTCTAAATGCCTTTTTGAAAAGGCAAGTATTACCAGGGTCTATAACCCTGACCCATAAGCCTTTGCTGCACTGTGACATAATTTTTGACAGACTTCATACTAAAAGTTTTCTTTCTAACTTAAATTTTTTCTTCACTATCATATTATTTAATGGGGAATTTCCACAACTTTCACAAAAGCATCAGGACTTTCCCATACTGCATAACAAGAGGAGGAGATAATGAAAGCTAAGATAACTTTGGAATGAAGCTTTCAACATGTGAAGCAAGAAGAAAATCAGATTCCTTAAGTTGTTTGAAGGTTTTTCTATGAGCCACTGGATAATGCTACATTAATTTCTGTGTCTTGAATGTTGATATCTTAAGAAGGTTGTGTTTTAGGGGTTAGACTTATATTCTGACTGAATAATATCTCTGTCTCTAGCATTTAATGTATGTAAGTATAGCTGAATGAAATCCAAAAATATTAGATCCAGAATTTGCCTTCCTTTCTTATACAGAATAGTGTCATACTATACAAGTAATAAATCTGACCCATCTCCCCCTAGCCCCATGTTTTTTCAGTGAATTAAGAGGTTATCGGTGTGAAGTAAGATTTTAACCTCATGTCTCTTAGAGTTGCTACATGAAAGAAAACCAATGGTCAATGACTGTGAAGCATAGCTAGTTAATTCTTTCTCATCCCCACCTACACATAATGAAACACTGACATTTGATTACTTGAAAGTATGTCCTTTCTCTAACCCTGCTCCTGTCTTGTTTTCAGTTTTTCCCAGAGACTGCAGCCTTAGACTGCAGCCTTGTGAGCTGCTGTAATGTCTATCAGTATAAATCACACCGAAAGACCAAGGCTTTGATACCTAATGTTAATAACATAAATTGAAGAGAAACATGAGAGACCCGGAAAAATTTTATAGATCCCATTGCTAGAGTGGAGGGGAGCCACAAATCTCAAGGCTGCCATCTCCAAATGAATTTTTCAGATTAGCTGCTTAGTTCTTTTTTGGGTAGGTTTTTCCCTGTAGTTTCAACCAAGTTGCTATATATTGGTTGTTTTATTTTTTTAAATGAATATGAAGCATGCAGCTAAATTTTGCATGCTAACAAAGAAAACTGCACTTGCTGAGGTGGGAGGGTGAAGGAGGAGTGCAGCATATGAACACCACACTCAACTGTCTCTCTCCTTTCTGTTCAAGTACCCAAGTGCAGACTGCACAGTTTTCCACCTATTGTAATTACCTCTGTCTCTGGCTAGATTTTTCTGAGGATTTTGGCATGACTAATCTTTTTTCATCAGTGGGGTTAATACAAGGAGAGGACATTTATATTTCTTGCTTATGGTAAAAAATAACATGTGACCAGTCGTATGCCAAAATTATAAAGGCAAGTGTAAAACTGTTTTAAGCTAGAGTGAATCATTTACAGAATTTAGGCAGGGGTTAATAGCAGAGCATTGACAACAGTGGGGTGATGCTGATATGTTGATGCTTCATTAATAGCTTCAGGGTGAGGAGTGTGTATTTCTTTGCCTGTCTGTAAAATCAGGGTGTTCTTTCTGTTTCAAAAGGCAGCTGGGATTAAACAGTCATTTAAATTAGCAGGACCATGAATACTGCTGCTGGACTGCGTGTTCCCATCTTGATGTCTGGAGAGCTTCAAGTACAACTGGCACAGACACTCGTAAGATCAAGGTCAAACTGTCTGCATATTAAATGATAGACAGTATTAATTCACCCACAGATGTGGTGGCAGAGATGAATAATCTTCATGCAATTTATCTATACATCTGGGTATTTGAAAGACTTAATTACAATACAATGAATCCTGAATTAAATGTCCCTCTCAAAGGTCTTTAAGGGACAGTTCAACACTATGTAATGCCTCTACGCTGTATGCCTTCACCAGGGAATTATAAAGTGTAGTTTTCCCGGTTTCCTGCTTTTGGGGTGATGCAAGAAAAGAAATAATTTTACTTAACTAGGAGTAATTAAATAAACAGTTCAGTCCATTTTAGTTTTTACTACTTCTAAAGTTAGTTTCTGTAGGCTGGTGCCTAAAGTCTGACATACTATAAGGTCATTTTGTGGAATCTGCCTTGGAAAATAGAATTAATGTGCAGTTTTTGAAAAGTTCTCTGTTGCCATAGTTCTATTGAAGTTGAAAAGCATTTAGACATTCCTTGCCATGGAAAGGGCTAGGCCCCTGGTAGGAATTTTTTGACAATCTACTGACTTAATTGGAATGTTTCTAAATTTTATCCACCAATTTAGTATTTAGAATAGCATGCCATACTCAGGCTTTCACCTTTTGGCAGAGTTGCCATTTATTCATCATGATAGAGCTAGGCAAAAAGCATAGAAATTACTGCTTAAATATTTTTCTTAAATTAGAAGTCAAAGCAGATTTGGACCCTAGACTACATAGATATTCATGGATTTAATGTACTTTAATTAAATTTTGGAAAAGCTATGATGTACAAGTAAGTTTAATGAAATTATTATTGGGCATTGAGTGGAAAGTGAACTTTGATAAGATAAAGTCTGTCTTCCAAACTATCAAAGGTAGTCAAAGATAATCTTCAAATCATGCCAACCTTCTGTAAGAATTTCTGAATTTTGGTCAGTAAAAATATTGACAGTGAAATATTTGCTATCAGTCTGTAGTCCTCCTTATGTAAGGAGGAACTTTTTGACTGTGAGGGCAATGGAGCACTGGGACAGGCTGCCCAGAGAGGCTGTGGAGTCTCCTTCAAACCCACCTGGATGCGTTCCTGTGCGATTTAGTCTGGGTGATCCTGCTCTGGCAGGGGAGTTGGACTAGATGATCTTTTGAGCTCACTTCCAACTCCCAATGTTCTGTGATTCTATGAAAAGAAGTAACTGTTGACATGGTTTGGAATGGATTTCACTTCAGAGTAGAATACCAGTGCTAGTTTCATATAAACGGAGGCATGCATTCAAAGCTCACTGATACTAGCAGCAATTCTTCATGTGGCACTTATAAAAGCCCACACAAATGCACAGGAAACATGATTTGAAAAAGAAGATGCATTCAAAAAATATTTGATTGCTGTGCCCCATTGCTCTTTAGAAAAACAGAAAGCCTTCGGTGCATGATACAACTATTTTTCAAAAAGCTAGCTTTATGGAACAGATTCAGGTTAAACTCGTATCTAGGTAGTGGAGAGGGGTTGAGACAGTATTTGAAAGGTGCTTCCAAAGGCTATAATTTGCTTGGTAGGGCTTAGTGGTTATATGGAAGGCACTGTTTTCTTTGCATCTTTGAGTCTCTAGAACTTGGTATTTACCTCAGCATTGGTACCTGTATGGGATGCACAATGAGAGTGTGAGAGCTTGCAATGATGCTTGCCAAGGATTTTTTTGCTAGCATTCTGATATTAATGTCAATACTCTTTTGCATTAGTTATAGTTGTGTTTTTTGAGGTTCTGGATAGACTTGTTTGCAAAATTAAAATGAGTGACTGCATTGGTGTGATAGATGAAATGAGAGCTGCATGATTTTTGTTTTCATATGCAAGCTAATTTGGGACAGAGATGTGGACACAGCTCTGGAGAGGTTCTAATCCCTATAGTTTAATCAAAATATTAACAATAATATTTATTCTCACCCATAGCTCTGTTGTGTTACAGCTATGTAATACCAGGTTAAAATATACCAGTCTTTTATTTGATGTGAGTTGGCCATGCAATGCAAATATGGCTTAGGTGAGTGCATTAGTTATGTGAAAAAACTTATGAAGGTAGAAGAAAATGTGTAATTTAAAGCATAGTAAGGTTGGCTGGCAGGTGGATCCTTAGGTTTTTAATTGTCTTATTAATATATACATAACAAAAGTGCAACAAAATTATTTTTATTATTCCAAAATGCACAATAGACAATACAGGCATTTACAGATATATTGAAAATGCATTTTTTTCCATCCTTCATTACTACAAACTAGTCTGTGTGGCAATTTTAATTCAAAATTCTCTCATCCATAATAGAATAATTCCTGATATGAACAATATGCTTAATTTTAACTGTAATCAGCTTATGATTCTAACTGAAATGAGTGAGAGGCAATTTGATTTACCTATTACTCTATCACTTTTAAAACTTCATTAGACAAAAAAAAACCTCCATGCAGATTAATCTTATAAATAAAATTAAGAGAACGAATAGCTTTCAGTAAAAAAGCTAAAAATGAAATAAATTAAAATATCTGTTATCTACTATAAGAGAGATTCAGAGTAGCAGACAAATTCCCCTTAAATAAACATGTCAGTAGGGGTCTCAAAAGCAGATGTGACAGGGGACCTCAACGGGCTGTCTGCTTCATTCCCTTGTCTCATGGCAAATTAACTTCATCTCTGTTACTCCTAACAGGATCAGTGTGTTCATGAGACCTGTAGCAGTTGCTAGCCCACAGACCCCACTCCTTTCCCAACAACTTATTTCAATGTATGCACCATTTGGAAAATTTGCTCGTGACTACTCTGAATCTTTCATTAGTTGTTCTGTTCACTATGAACATGGAGAAACGACTGTTCCTTTTCTCTTTGTAACAGTCTTCAAGCATGTAAAAGGTTCCACTAATTTCCTTCTGCCTAAGTATTACCTCCCTTAAGCAATGCAGCCACGTTTATTTAAATCTTTTTCTCCTAAGTTGTTTCTTAGGCCATTCTTATTACTCTACTGTGGATTGTCTCCAGTTTTCCAGTGTCTTCAAGTTCTGTGTCCAAAGCTTGAAATAACAACTCAGCTGTGGTCCTTTATCATCTTGAACGGAGTGGTGGAGGTAGGTTGTGTCTTGTAGGCTCCATTCCTTTCCCACGTTTCTGCAGCAGTGCCATGCTGTTGACTCATACTTGGCTCCTGTAACCTCTGGCTCTTTGCTGCTGAACTGCTACCGAACCAGTTGCTCTCCATTCCGTGTTTGTGTAGGTGATGAAAAGCAGTATCTTTTCTTTTTCCCGCTAGGCTTTCATTCTCTACATTTCAGGTAATTTTCCCAATAACGTGACCTAATTTTCCATTCTGGTTCAGTCAGTCCACCAGCTTGCTTCCAGACCATCCCATTTTCATATTGGCCTTTGCAGAATTAGGTTGCCACAGAAATCTATGAACTTCCATTCTCAGAAGAGACTACTGTGGACTACTTTCAAGGCATTGTATCACACTGTGTTTGTGCTACTAAGATCATCACTAGATGCTTCTAGATTCATCTCTAAATAACTTTGAGACTCCCATGTTAAATAGTGTTAAAAAAAATCTCAGTCTTACAGTCGTAGTGAGAGGAAACCCACTATTTCTGATATGTGGAAAAAATTTCAGGATTGTTTAACTGATTTAGGATAAGTTTACTGAGATGAAAATAGACAGCTGATGATTCTTTATCAAGTTAGCCACGTATGAGCTAGAGTTCACGTATATTTGTCTTATTGTGGCACTGAGCCTGAACTAAGAAGCCCTACTGAGAAAGCACAAGAGTTCAGGTGGCATTCAACATTTGAACATAGATTTTGGCTCTTAAATGAACACACTGTTGTTATGTATAGAGCATAATGACTGTATGGAATATTTTGGAAAAAAAAAATGTCAAGAACTCAGCTGACAGAGATTTTTAGTCCAACTAATAGAAAGCAAGGACATAGATGTTGGTTGTTAAGACAACCAGTACTGCAAGGCTTTTTGAAGTAAGTGTGTTCTGAGGAGAGATGGAAAGCAGAGGGAAATAAAGACTTGGAAATTGGGAACTTTTTGAAAGCATAGGATTGCATAGAATAAGCTAAGTGAACTAGGCATTGGAAATGCAGTAATATAAAGAATGAAGTTGTAATAGAGGAGGCAAGGGCAGGAGGAATTGGAAGCAGAATTGTATAGACCTATGAAAATTATATTAAGGAAACTGGTGGGATCAGTAGGGAAAGCCTAAACAGTTCAGTCAGTAGCTCTCCATTTTGGCCTTAAAAATCTTTGTTTCAATCTTGGCAGTTTCTAAGTAACCTTGCCTATTATATTCCACCTAAGCTCAGTACCTTTGTTTAGAAGTGAAGATTTAAAGCCAAACTGCCCTCAAGTACCCTTCATTGGTTACTTCCATTCTGGCTGAAGGAACAGTAGGATGGCCCCAGCCCTCTCACAGTGCAGTCAGTGGTGTCAGTGTCGCAGGTCTCACAGTGGCACTCTGTTGCTACTGGGTACGAATAAAAAGATTCTGGATGGTCACCACAGCCAGGGATCTTGACTGTTTCATACACAACTTCCTTGAAGGTACATGTTTGCTGAACAGATGATACTGGTGGGTATTTATATACTGGGTCCTGAAAATTACAAGAAGGAAATGCTTATTTTGAAATTTGTTATGGGTTTAAATTTCTTTTGTAAAATAAAGGACCTGATGTGAAAACTAATTTAACAGGTGGGGAAAATTCCACTGAGATCAAAAGGATTGGGATTGGACTCTTCTAACTTCACTCAGATCATGAGATTTCTCCTTTCAGGAGGACCGATATGGAAAATTTGTGTCATACCATCACTAGGCAATCTTGTGGGTCAGTTGAACAAATCTTCAAATCATGTGGAAATGTAGAGAAGTCTACATAGTAATGGCTGCTTTACTGTAGCCGTTTGTAATCACAAATTGAACACAAGGCAGAGATTCAGATTGTAATACTTTTAACTCTAATTATACAATATAAAGACGATGTATGCAGCCAGTTAAAAATCTGACTTTTACTAGCCTCTTTTCAGCCTCCCTGTTGTGGTTCGGGTTGGCTGTGTATCTACTTTCCTGTCAAACAGCACAGCAATTACTCAGCCTGCTCTTTCACACGGCTCATCCTGCCTGTTTGTTTGCTATGGACCAGGGAAATGGGTTACTCATACTTCACTTGGAATATTTAATTCTGATGCGTGACAAGAAATGCAAGATTCTTACCCTTGTGAAGCAGTATCCTGCGCACCATGTGGCATTCACCGTAATGCAGAATTCACATTCTTCTCTTTCCACTGCTATAGTAATGTTGGTGAGCTGGCAGCCATTGCAACAAATTGCTTTCCAGCAAAATAACAGCATGTAGCAATTAATGGTCTTCATCCTGTCTGTAGAAGAAAAGGATATACCCATACTGGAGAAACGTGAAGATATTTTCAACAGAAAATATTTATAGAAACAGGGAGAAATTGTGTCTTCACATTATCCTCAAGTGCTTCTATAATAGCATTCAGAAACATCAGGGAGAACATAGGATGAAGCCATCAAATAGATCTATCTGTATGTCTATCGTTAAAGGAGGTTGATTTTCTTAAGTGACTGAAATGGCAGGGCAGCAATCTTTGCAGAATAATGATAGCAGAGTACCACTTTCAATTAAATATTTTTATCTATGTTTCTGTACAGAGAACGTGTCCTGTCTTTAAGGAAAAAGAAGCAAGGGAGAGAAAGAGCAAAAAATAATCTATATTTCTGAAACAACTAATTTCATACAATGTTTGCAATTTCAAAAAAGATTTCTAGATCAGGATCTGATGTAAACTTACCTGTGTTCTTACTTGCCTTCCTGGTAAGAGCTGTAGTGAAAAGAAAGCCCCATGCTTGCCTTTTATACTAAATGGTGTGTAACTTATACCTTGAGGATTTGCAGTGTATTAATGCAGCAAGCATTAGTTTGGTACTTGGTGAAAGCGGATTAATGTTCAGCCAGACAGTGAGATCAAGTCTTGTTAAGAGGAAAAAAAAGAAAACAAAACACAGACATGCTCAGGAAGTGATGGTGAAGGTTACTGTCACAGTGTCTGCTTAGAACTTTCACTGGATTTGCTTCACTGGCATTTAGAAATAGCTGAGCCATTCCACAATTTGAAAGAAGGTTGAGAAGCCTGTTTCTGGAAAAGTTCAGGTGTTTAACTGTGTTTTATGTCAGCTCTCAAACTGCTGGCTTTGGATTGCAAGCTAGTCTTCTGGTAATTTTTAATGGAGACATTGCTGGAATGTTTCTTGGCTAATGAACATGTTCAGGATATCAATCTCAATTGGTTTTCCCTGAATTAGATCTTACCAGTGAGTTGCATATGTCCTTGTATATTGATCTGTGGTCCAAGAAAGCCAATATTGTAAGTTTTGTTAGACCATGAGTAACTCCACTTTTATTAAAATACTGCTGTGGTTTTTCAAAATACAGATTTCTATCCCAGTGCCTCTCTGTTGCATGGGCACTCTTTTCTTTTTTTTAAACTTATGCAAGAGATGTCTGTATTGTGGAAAGGGACTATTAAAATATCATAATGAGGATACAGCTCTGTGTTTTCTGTCAGTGATCTCAGATCAAATATTGTCATGTTACAGGGAAAATACTAATATTTTTAACAGGCAAACATGCCAACTCCACTTGAATGAATTCCCTAGTTCATTGCAATAAAGGTTTTATGAATACTGGTTCCCAGCTCACTGCCCTTTTCCTGCCATCCCAAGTTAGTGATGTGTGCCTGTGCATCAGAATAAAGACAAATCACTTTTGAGCTTCACATATCACTTCTGGGGAAAATGACTCACAGTAGCACTGTATTTACTATCATCTGCCCAGAACAGCCAGTCTTGCTTTGTTATGACTGTTCTATTATGGTCAGTCTGACTTTTATAGAAATCCATCCACAAAAGAAAACTAGGCAAGGACATACAGTTAAAAGCATTTTTATCATAAGAAGAAATTCTTACTGGTTTATTAGTTGTCCTGCAGACAGGATACATTCCAAAATGGGTTTTAGAAACGAGACCTTCAAGTGTCTCATACCTTCCTGTGGTCCTGCAAACTGGCCATCTGTTCTGGTTTTAATACAGTCTTCAATACCTTAATTTCTTAATAAATTTCCTATCACATCAAAGTTAGAAAGTGATTTGCAAATTTTCCCTGGACATCTACTATAGTAGCAACTTTGTTTGAATTAGAACATAGCTCAAATAAATTGTTTGATAATGACCTTTTGTGGGTTTTGGTGTTGACTGTCTTGTCTTCTCAGAGAAGATGCTCACTTGCTGTAAATTACTAATTCCAAAGATGACAGACAAAAGCTGATTACAATTTATGTCCCCACTGAAGATCTGGCCTTTTCTTTGTACTAATTTATGTAATTTAAATAAAACTATATAAATTTCATTTGCAAAGGACAATGCAGAAACTGTCTCTTAATTGCAACGATCTGTTTCATAGCTTGAGGAAGTCATACACAATCACCTAAACCAGAGTTTCACAAGCAGAGTGTGCAAGTTCAGCCCCTGCCATGCTGTTTCTTCCCTCCCCTACTTCCCTGTTCTTGCCCAGTCAGGCTCCTCACTTGTAGTGATGGAAATTAGGGAAATCATTCTGATTAAAGGGAAAGAAATCATCCCAGCTGTATTTTTAACTTTCCCAGTATTACTAATCCATTTGTTCCACACTGAAGTGAGCAGCTGTAGTGGTGTAGTTGATGGGATTGACCAGGGAGTGAGTGGGAACGAGCGGGGAGGTTAACAGGAAATGCTCTACATCATGTTCTTACTGAAGAGTTCAGGAAGCCATGTTGTAAACACAAAATAAACTTTTTAACAAGAACATTTTTGTCTTGCACAGACTTGAAGGGCACTTGTTTCTGTAACTGTCAGTCCTAAGTTGGTTCTCCAGGCTTTGCTCTGCTAAATTCATTGTGTGAATATATGAATGTGCATTTTTAGGGTAATAGGAAATTACAATTTGAAATCAACTAGCCCACCAGTCTATGATCTGAGAGTGGTAATTTGGTGAGTTGTTATTTGGTAGACTTTGATTTTCTTCCCATACCTTTTCTTAGAAGGGTACACTAAAGGAATTACTTTTCATGATAGGCAAGATTATGTGTAAATACATATTTTTCCTTAGTTTAACAATTCATATCTCTAGGAAATGTTTATATGCTAACTATATATTCCCATTAGAGTAAAAAAAGTTAATGGTAGTTGTGAAGGGAATAAGAATTATTGTTCATCCAGAAAGCTATCATTTTCATGTGTGTGTGAATGTTATACATGGGTTCTGTGTTACTGAACTTTATATGATTGAGAAATTCTTTCCACTTTATATGGTTTATATGTCAGAAGGAAGAACGCTTCCTCTTCTCGTGCTACAGCAAATTTTAAGCATTAAGTAATGTTTTTATCTATTCCTTAAGCAGTATTGCCCATCTCAGATTTTGTAGCTGTCATTATGCTTCTAGGCTGAGATGTGTGTGTTGCTGATTGTCAAGGAGGAACTGTTGAAGCCATACTTCTGGAGTTCTGTGGTGGTTTATGTACACAGTCTAGGAGATGAAAATATTCAGATGGACCTGCATATGCTCTGCTCACACTTGGAGCTAGCTAAGCTATTAATGTTTTGGAATATCTTTTGCAAATGGCCTGTTTGGAATGAGGCAAAACAGTCTTGTGCTCTTTCTCCACCTTTCTAGGGTTAACATTCTAGTGGGTCCCTTGTGCAGAATCCCATGAGAGGGCTCAAGTTGCTGCAGACTCCTGTAGTTGCATTATGTTTGGGAATGGATTGGAATGGTTAGCACTTAATGCTCAAGGCCTCTGTCCATGGAGATTGCTGTATTCCCATTGAAGTGAGTGGGAATAATTGGCAAGTGCTGTAATGGAAGATCTGTTCTTCAAAATGGACAGGGAGCTGGTTCATCAGAATATAGGTAGTCCCATCAATGAAGAGTCTCCAACTTTTGCACAAGTCATAGTGGGAATCAGATTCACATGGCTGAATGGCCACATACAACTGTGTTAATGCCTTAGTGGCATCTCAGGGAAATAAAAGGCTTCTTTATATCACTATTTTTTGGGTATTTTATGGCTGGTTCCCTTGGACTTTTTACTGTTGCAATTTAGCAAGCCACTGTTACCATTGCTGCCACAAGAGAGCACTTGCTTTGCTATTTCTAATCATTTCAGCCAGAAAGTGCTATGACATTCTGCTGCTGTTTTCCTTCTAAGCAGTAAATGCTCTTTTTCTGCTGTTTGGGTTTTGGTTTTCTGTTCTTATTTGCTTTTTGTGGGATTTTTTGTTTTGTTTTGTTTTTAAAGCTTCTAGTACACATCTGAAAGCTTTGTGTTTCTTTTATGTCCTAAACTAATGAAGTTTCTTTTTTCAAGGGGTAGTAGTAAGACTAACAATTCTCTTGCTGCAAATTATAAATCTGCCTTGCTTAAAAAAAGGTAATTTAGATCTTTCAGAGAACTTCAGCATCTATCAAAGTGCTACTGGAAAACTTGGTTATATGTGTGCAACTCAACTACCATGAGTAATAAATCTGACTGTTCTGATAGAAGATGTATTGAACCTTCTAGTGGAAAAAACACTATGTCTGATATCAAAACAAGGTCTTATCTGTAAATTATTCTAGGTTTAGCTTCTAATATATTCTTTTAAAAGTGTCAAGGGATGTGGCTTTAGGTTTGTTTGATTCATGGTTGTGGTTATGTGTTTTAGGCCTTGCTAAATAAATACCAAGGATAAAAGTTTTAACATCCAAAAGCTGTTTCTCATTGAAAGTGTGTCTCAAGGCATGTGTAAGGTGCTCACATCTATGGCTTAATTAAATTTCTATGGGTTAGAACAGAATTATGAATTGATTTTCTCAAATTTGGAGCTGTTTACTTTAATGCCATCATACTGGATACAATTGTGATTGTGTAAAGTTTCTGCTGCACACAGCTTGTCTTGACTGAGTGCCCTTCTTCCCCTCTTTTTTGTGTTTGTCCAGATGTTCTTCTGCAGAGGTCTAAATTTAACCTGAGGTATTTAAAGCAAAAGACCTTATTGCTGCTACCCAGTGGTTGACTAAATTGCTATCCTTGAAGTTCACGGATTGCAAATTGCTTCTGAATCTGCTTCAGGACTCCCTGTATGGGGTTGGTATTTCACAGCACAGCAGCACAGATCCATCTTAAATAAATTGGCTGGAGTGTTGTATTTCCCTTTTGTCATTTTTGTTGCTTACTACTAGTGGGAGAAGACTTCTTGTCATTGCATTACCTGTCCATGTGCCTTGGGAGAGACCCTCATTGGCCTTAGTGGTAACTGCATTGGGAGGGTGGTGACTATTGTTCTATACAATTTTTACTGACTTGGTTTTAATTTCCCAGCACTGATGATGCAGAATTGTGAAGCAGCATATGCCTGCCAAGCACAGAGCTGGATAGTTGAAACTAATTGGTGTCAGCTAAAGAGTTAATCATTAGTGAAGGATGCACCTATCCACCCATGTGCAAGCAGAATATCCACCCTCAGGCAAATAAAGAAAACACTGTGACACATTGACTACATAGTTAGTAGCATAGGATTTTAGAATCCTTTTCCATTACTTGGAGCAAAGGCTATGTGTCCTGTATTTCCAAATACCTACACAAGCTGTTAGTCTTTCTAAGTCTTGTGAAAATCCTGCTTGCAGGCAACAGCAGCAGAGACTAATCCTTCTGAAAAGTGTTTAATGAACACAGAACAGTGCATGAAACAATACAGATGTTTCTGTTATTGTCATTTGTTTATTTTTCTTGTAGTTTTTGTCTCATCTGAAACGAATTTATTTGTATTGATTTTTATACCAAATTTTTGAATATATAAATGAGCAGCATTTTGCTACTACTTTTAGTGATGGGATTCTTGCAACCTTCAGCTGCATGCTCTTGAAAAACGACAGTGTGATCTTGGCTTCTTATATAGGATCATTTAGTAACTCAAGCTGTATCTGTTAGGAAATATATATTAAGATTATGATGAAGGCTAAGTTACATTAAAAATTATATGTTTTTAAATTTTTTTTCTTTGTTTTTTAAAATTTTACCATCTCACTTTTGTTTCCAGGTATTTTATTTTTCCAATGAAAGAGATTATTTTTTTCCTAGGAATAGCTTCTCTGTGTTTGAATAAGTTGCAGATTTGATCCTGTGACTGTTCTATTTTATTTTAAACTTTCTGGGTATAACTAGAAAACATCTGAATGGACTTAACACAATAGTCATACTAGAAAAGAGTTGGCAAAGCAAGGGAGAGGCCTGATTAACAACATATGCAGAGCTATATATTTCAAAGTCATAGTTTGGCTTCCAAAATATATTTGAGAGAGGAAGAACAGTTTGGTTTTTTAGATTTTAATTTTATTCTTAACAAAGCTCCAAAAGTTTAAAATCTTTCATAGAAGGAAAACCTTTTCACTCTTTATTTGCTTCAGGTTACTTTACCTACTGTCTGTTGAAGGCAGAGCATAACCTTGATTGCCCAGGCAAATGCAAATACTGGCAGCGGTGGGTTCCCCAGCCTTGGAAGTGTATCCTCAGCAGCCCAGCCTGATAGGCTTTTGAGCAGTCAGAAGGGAAAGCTGACAGGAAACCTGGATTTCAATGAACTTAATTGAAATTAACTTTATAGAACAAGTTTTCAACAAAATTGAGGGTCATCATTTGCTGTTTACTTACAGAAACAGTAGTTTTTGGGGTTATTTTTTAATGTATCAGCTTTTTTTTGTGGCTTCTCTTTTGGAAAGCAATAATCTTAGGTTGCTAGAGAGACACATACTCTCTTAAACCATATTAATCAGGAGCTGACTGAATTTTGAAATCTAAACCAAAAAGAAAACCAAATAAACATATCTGAGTATTCATCTGAAAAGCCAAATAGGGTTTTGCTGCATTTTAGTTTTGCAGCTTTGGGACTGCATATGCTTCCTAAAAGCAAGTGCTTGAGGGAAAACTGAGAGACTTACCTTCACTGACACAACTTGCTGAGTGGCAAACCTGGGAACTTGAGCTAGGAGCCCTTCTGTGTTTCTTTCTTGTCAGTGTTTGCAACAAATGTAAGCAGATTATATCAATAGCAATAGATATAATTTAAAACATTTCTGTAAATAATACTTCAAGACGCAAATACTAATGACTTGAAACCAAGGAACAAAGGCTGCCATTAGTAACCACTAATAGTTTGTATAAGGAATGATTTTTTTTTTCTCCCATGTACTTTGTTTCACTGATCTGTCATGTTCTTATTTTGTTCAACCTAGAAAGAAAAGACAATGTTTCAGACGCTTCAGCAACCAATCAGTATTTCTATTATTTTCTGTAACAACGCAAAGAAGCTGGGCAAGCATTTCTCTATGATGGATTTTAGGAAGAACTTCTGAAAAAAATGTGCATTTCTTGTGAAACAGTTGGTTTGATGGGACTGTGCTTTATTCACACACAGTCAACACCACCTGCTAATTCTTTTCAACCCGCAGCTATGATACGCAACGTGAGGTTTATTTGAATGTTGCTGACAGTGTGCATTGATAGAACAAAAAAGTTGATGCGGAACGTTTCAGTACACTTGGATAATGGATGAAAAAGCCCATCTTATTTGGGTTGCTAAATAAAGTCTTAGGTTGGAGATGTCTGACCCATATTCTTTTTTCAAGTGCAGTAAATTTTAGGTCAAATTGCTTAAGGAAAATAGGTTGAAAAGAATGCATGCAACCATAGCCACCTTCAGCTGTGACTTAACATTTTATCTGACCAGCTATATTTATAATGTTCACTGCTTTTAGGTATTCTAAACTTACTTTTTAAAAGACTTCTTTTCTCAGCAGTCGTGTGGAATCTTTATTCTAGGGCATGGAGCCATTATTGCGCAGAATATAGGGGTTTGGTGTTGCTTTGTGAACTGGAGGAGTTTGACTGTGATCAGATTGCAACTTTGCAAAGAGATTTCATTAAACCACTGCAGGAGTCAGTATTGCAGAGCTTTAATGAGGAAACAGATCTGAAGCTTAAAGCAAATGCTTTGCAGGTATCAGCCCAGTATATAGCTCTATAAGAAAGAAAACCAAACCTTATTTGTTAGATTGTGTTATCAGAATGATGACATAAAAAAATTAAACCTGAGCATTGTATTTGGCTAAACTCCTGATGAAGGTTTTTTCCCCATAAAATCGTAATAATGAAAACCAGAGGCTTTATTCTTAAATAAAGTAGGTACAAATTTGGCAGTTTCAGGCATGAGCAAAGTCCATGATTTTTGATTACTTTGTACAGCATTAGACACTGTTCAGGCACATAGGTGGTAAGTGGGGTCTGCCTTGTTGCCCCTTTTGCCTGCAACAGGGCTTGAAGTGTGTGTGTGTGAGAGTGGGAGTACGGGGTCGTTATTCATGTGGAAGAGACAATTGTCTGTCTCATCCCTCTAGCCGTTTTCCTTGCATTAGCCAAAGACCCCAAGATTTGTCTGGTTTTGAGGTATCAGCTCTTGGACTCCAGCATCCCAGTTCTGAGTACTAACGATTCAGTTTTGCTTGTGTTTCTAGAGGATTTGACTCGGTGCTGCCATCTGTTCATTTTACTACAGAAAAAAATCCAAAATTGCTAAAAGATATTGGAAAATATCTGAACACCTTAATGTCACTGAATTTTTAAAAAGCTGCAATGTGATAGCAGTCAGCACTTACATTTAATTCAGAGCATGGGGTGCCTGCTGAGGGCTGAATACATTTTGGGGAGCGGTGCACAGCTACCATTTTTATTCAGACAGGTTTAGAAAGCTTATTTGGAGGTGTGTTATTTTAGGGATTGTGTTAATGGCTTCTGGATTTGATATTGTTTCCTTGGTGATTGTTGGAGGTTGAGCAGAGAAGTGCACAAAGCAGTTTGTGCCGTGCCATAATATCTTTCCATCCCCTCTCCAATCCACAAGGAAAAACTAGAAATACTTTTCCAGATAGGAAGCAGGAAGGTAAAACACTATAATAGTTTAGGGGATGTAAATTGTAGTGACCAGGAGCACCCCATTTTTTAAGGGCATCAAAAAAGTGCCGAGAGTGTCTAATAGACACTTCTGTGTCATGTAGCTGAGAGCATGCACTGTACCATGGTGGGATGTGTTAGTTCTGTAGCCCATCAGGTAAATACTCCTGTGTCTGACATGATGTCAGAAGACGCAAAGCTTCTTACAGCAGAAAAGCAAAGCTACTTGATGGTTGGAACCTCCAGCCAGAGTCTTGGCCAGGCTGACATCAGAAGATACTGCTTGGTGTTCTGTTTAGGATCCTGGAGTTCCTTTTATCTTGCCAAAGACCCTAGCAGCTCATCATCTCTCCCTGTCATTTAGGGGGTTGGGACCCTCCTCTCCTGCCTGCATGGCAGGTGTCAGACAGTGAAGGCTTCCTTGGTAGGCAGCTCTGTGGGGGAGTGTGGGGTGCCAGGCAGGGTACCAGCATAGGCAGGAGAGTTGAATGGGGGTGTGGGGGAAGGAACAGGGCAGGTGTCATGCAGGACAAGTTGAATGAACCAGCCTGTGAAATCCGGGTTTCTAAATGTGATTAAAATTACCTTGAAATTGGACACCTGTGGTCACTTACCAGCTTTTTAAAATCCTGATTTGTAGTGTCTGTTTCAGCACAGTATTCAACAGCTGTTTGAAATGGATCAGTCTAAACACTGGCTGGTGACTAGAAAAGTCACTGAGCAGAAATCCCTTTGTAATCTCTGTAGCACTGCCTGAAAAAGAAACAGTCCTACTCAATTGCTTTGTTAATTACATAAATGGCCAAGATCACAATTGCTGATAATTCAACAGGTTTTTGTGACATGTGGTGCCACCTCGTGGTTCTTGCGTACAAGTTCACACGCGGCTGAAAGTTCCTTCCCAGCTCAAGCAGATTTTACAGCATTGCGGCAAGCAAAACTAAACGGTAGGGTTGGAACTGAGGCAGCTCTTCAGGACGCCTGGCTGTTGGCCAGGTGCCTGCCGCGTTCCGGCCTTTCTAGACCTAGTAAAGCCTTTGGGCAAAAAGAAGTTTCAGGACTCTCACTGTAAGAGTAGTGATATTACAGCAGTCTTTGGATGCAATGACATTAATTCAGGCCATCTTGCTTGTCCCTCTGGTCCCTGTCTGTGTGGCACATGAGCATAATCATTCTTGCTGGTGTCTTAAGCATGGAATTGCTCTGAAAGTGGATAGGGACAGTGCAGTCCCTCTGCTTCCAAGGCATCTTGTTTGCGATAAGGAAAGAAAATTTACAGAGAAGTCTATGTAACTGTCCTTTCTGTCTCATTTCCAGCTGCTTCTTGCAGAGCTTGTATGCTGAGGGGCATTTCTCCTAACTTCAAGTGGTCTCTCTATGTCCTGGGAGGGCATCCCACCCTATTCTCTAAAGCTTGTTGGGATGGAGGCGGGGTGTGGGGGGGGAAGTTTAGTTCAACTTACAGTCCTTGTTTTCCAGTGTAATGTTGCCAAACAGATTGTTAATGAAAACTTTATTATTTAGTAGCCCTTATTTTTCTTTTGGCCATCAAAAACTGTGGTAGCATTAAAACCATTGCCATTTTGCAGCTTCCTATTTTGCTGTTGTCCACTGTTCACTATTCTGTTTGGCTCTAGCATTTTAGTGCTTTTTATAGCACCCAGAGAATTAAGAGTCATTTTCAGAAAAATGTTTGTCATATTTGTCTCTTCCTGGGTTCTAATTTCTGTTTGGATTACTTTTACATAATGATACTTCTGAAGCAAACTGTCAATATATCCATCTATCTGATAAAATTTCTGTGTCTGTAAATACTACAAATCCAGCAGTTGCTGGTCACATAGGGTTTAATAGCTCCAAACAGAGGTTTTTGCTTCATCTCTTGATTTCCACAGGTACTGGACATCAAAGATTTGCAAAAGAGCTGAGCAGGCAAGGCACTGAAACAGAAAATGACTGCTGCTGTATAATACGCCTATGTAATACTCCTAAATAACCTGGGAAGGCTGAGATGCTGTAGTGCCATAGAAGCAGATTTGGAATAAGAGATGAGAAGTGGTGTGTTCATTACAGCACATGGAATCATTATGGATAATTTAATACCCTGTGGTTTTGGCAGACTTGTAAAATGCTTAAGGCGGATCTATTGCTGGCTGAGAGCACTAGGATCTGTGCTGAGGTCTGAGCATACAGGAGAGATGAGGAAATGGACCTTGCACCTTGGTTGTCAATCCCCTAGGCTGGCACATTTTAGAAAAAAAAATAGGAGGCTCAGTAGGGATTCTTACAAGTTTTGTGATCAGCTGAGGAAAGTTCTGTCGTATGACCATAGCCTTTCTCCCATTATAGACAATGTCTCTATGGCTTCAGGTGAGATTGCAGGGAAAGTGCTACCAAACTCATGAGTTGAGCAAAGTTGCTAATGAAATCAACTGATGAGTCACCTTTTGCAGCCTGAGAGAGAAAACTTTTTAATTAATTCCTTGGCTAGCTAGCTCAAGTGACCATGATTCATTAGCCAATGCTGTCTAACGCAAAAGTGAGATCAGAAAAGTGGTTGTTGCCACAGTGAGAGGACTAGTCATTACCTTTGGTACTATTTAAAGGAGTCTAGTATCTAAGCCACTGTATTTCAGTGGCTTAAAATGCAAATTGTTTGTGGTTTTTTGGGGCTTTTTTAAGCTTGTGGAGCTGTTCTGCATATCCTCATATGTATTTTTGCTTTCATAGACCTCCAGATTTGTTTGGAGAAAAAGAGGCTGAAGGGAGACCTTATTGGTCTCTACAGCTACCTGAAATGAGGTTGTAATGAGGTGGCTCTGGTCTCTTCTCTCAAGTAACAAGTGATAGGACAGAGTTGCATCAGAGAAGATTTAGATTGAATATTAGGAAATATTTCTTTACTGAAAGAGTTGTCAAGCACTGCCCAGGAAATTCATTGAGTCACCATCCCTGGGGGGTATTTAAAAGTGTAGATGTGGTGCTTAGGGATGTGGTTTAGTGGTGGACTTTCCAGTGATTAGTTAACAGTTGGACTTGATGATCTTAAAGGTCTTTCAAACATAAACAATTCTGTGATAATGCAATTAAAGGTTGCCCCATAGAGCATCACATGTGCTAGAAACAATCCAGAGGAAGGTCTGCAAAGAAAGCCAGCATTCTGTATTCTTAATTTCTGTTCCGATGTCATCACTTGCTTCTGGATGCTGGAGATTATTGTAAGACTTGAATGACCTATTTAGCTGTTCTGAATTTTGAATGATGATTATTTTTTTTCCTCCCTTATCTGCTGAATTCTTCCCTCCCACCCCATTTCAACATAAAACAGAAATTGTGAAAGATTATTTTGTAGTTTTATATGATACTGATCCCTATATAATCTGGGGACCCTTTATAAGGAAATTGAAGACAGATTTATCATGGGCACTGTAAGTCTGGGAAAAGGAGGAGTCCTAGCTCTTAAGCTTTATAAATAATAATGTTTATCAGAAATTCTCAAGTCCCAGTGCACTGTCTCATGAGGATGCAAATAAGTTTTAGAAAGAAATGATACATTCCCAACAAGCTGCAGTTAAGACTCTGAGAATTTCAAAAGCACACGCACACTTCTCTCTGCAGATGACAGAGTATCCCTGTTTTCCAGTGCAGATGTGCAGGTCGGAATTTTAATATCAAGATGTAAGTCCCAACACACACTGAGAATAGGTCAAATTTGTGCAGACATTTGCAAGCCTGGCCTTTGCATGATCATAGAATCATAGAATGATCTGGGTTGGAAGGGACCCCACAGATCACAGAGTTCCAACCCTCCTGCCACAGGCAGGGCCACCAACCTCCAGGCCTGGATCTACACAAGGTTGCCCAGGGCCCCATCCAACCTGGCCTTGAACACTTCCAGGGATGGGGCATCCACCACCTCTCTGGGCAGCCTGTTCCAGCACCTCACTGCTCTCTCTGAAAAGAACTTCCCCCTAATATCTAATCTAAACCTTCCCTCCTTTAGCGTTAATCCATGATGTTCAAAGTTCTCTCTGCAGCACTTCATTTAAGAAGTGGAACAAATTGGAATAATTGTTGCATAAAGACTACAGTTGGAATCTAGTACAGTGCTATAAAAGTGCCTCTTATACTCAGTCTGCCCAGGTTGGAGCTAAGTCATCTTCCAGGAATTAAATCTTGAAGAAATAATTGATGGTATTTCCTGAAAATGTAAAGAATTCTTTTTTGTTAATGGTGACAAAAAAGCATGTTCAACTATTTGAGTCTGGATCCTTTCCAGTTAAACAAAGCACATGGTTTTTCTTAATTAGGGAATAATTGGATTCTGCCTCTCAAGCAAATTACAGACTTTATATCATAAGAAATTAAGTTCTGTGAGAAAAATGGCTGCAAGTTTGAGGTGAAAAAGTTTATGCTTTGTTCTGCAATGAACTATGGTGCACTACAATTAAATGGAGTTATGTCAGTGAAGTAAATATATACTTTTTAACCTTTTTTTCTTTCAGTATTTATATATGTGAGAGAAAATGGAAATCTTTCCTGTGCTTCAGAAACTTTTCCCATAAGCTTCCCATGTTTCTATGCTAGACAAAATGTCACATTTAGCCAAGAAAAATCTCTCAGCCGACAAATCAATACCTCAACAATTAACCAAAATGATCTCACATTTCCACAAATGACAGCTTAGCTATGACTGTCTTTTGGGGAAAAAAATCCCATGTGGACGACTGTATACCCGTGAGTCTGAATTAACAGCATGCAAGGGCTTGGAATTTATCAACCAAAAACATAAAGGAAAATAGTGAAGGGAAACAAAAAAGCTAAATATGATACATTGTGCTAGATCAGGCTAATAACCTTGTTCATTTTGACTCTCTTATAAGCAAGGAGACTACAGTAGGTCTTATAAGCTCTCCAGAAATATAGTTGATATTGTGCCACGGAAAGTGTGGCTGAGCTAGGAGTGGTGGTGAGTAGCAAGTGAATTGTGAAGTGATGAAAAAATTCAATGCAATAATGAAAATGTTAATAAGAACTAATAGTCTGAAAGAGAGACTGCAGCATAGTGTAAGTATCAGTCTTGTGCATCTCTCTCATTTTTACCCTGTTGTAAATTGCAGGCAAATTCATTGATGTCTTAAAGCTGGAAAATGTAATTTGATTCAAAGATGAAGTGAAACTGGCCAAGAGAATTTGAAATTAAGTAATAGAAACAGAATGAAGTACTGTATTAATTTGCAAGGTTGTACAGCTAAGGACTAATTGCAATAATTCCTGCTCTTGGCTAGAGCTTTGTCATGTGCTATGACTGACAGGAAGCAATGCATGAGTATACTAATCAGCCGCAAGATAATTATGTTCCAGCAGTGATATAACAGTAAAACTAGCAAACATGATACTCAGGTATATCAAAGAGGAGAAATTTGTAATGTTCTTGTAGTGGTAAGACCTCCTTAGGTACCCTGTTTGTATAGTAGGGGTCGGCTAAATCAGAAGAAGTTAAGCTGGAGCATGTGCATTGCTTAGATGAGAATGAGCAATCAAGAGCCCTGCCTGTGATTCGCTAGTGTGGGCAGGGTAGTAATAATCAGAGATGATGGTTGTAGCACTAGAGCTGGTTTGTGCATTGCTAGTCTGGAACAGAGGCAGCACTGTATCATGTGGCAGTGTAGACATTGGCCAAGGAGACTTCTTTGGTAAGCCTAGAAAATAAGGCTGAAAGATGTATCTTCTCCCTGCAAATGTAGTGGGAAGTGTGTATCAGGATGACTAAATGCTTGTACTGAGATACAGTATCAGCTGAGGGATAAATGGTTCTAAACCTGCCACTTAATACTTTTAGTCTGGAAATAACAATGAGCTCTAGGAGGCAGCATCATAGATTTATTACTAGGAATGTCCTGTAGCAGAGTCTGTCTGCTTGCTCTACTCTTGGGATCATGTTCTTAGAGATGGATTTCAGACAGGAGGAAGAATTTCTTTAGCTGGTAGACTTGTCACGGCAGTGATCACAGTCCCTTCAGGTTCATAGTGCTGATTGCAGGAGAGTGGGGGGTTCCCATTCAGACTAGTATTTTGTAGTTTGTCTTTACTATAATTCTGGCAATGAAGTAATTTTCTTTGCCTTAGGAAGGAAGGGTTTGGGGCAGGTTATTTTCTAAAGGGATATTTCCTCTGAAGTATTCCTCTGACTGAACAACTTGTGAATGCCCATCACTTTTCTTTATAATGTGGAAAGACTAATATTTAAGGCATGTTATAAATTCAGTGCTTCTATTTCTTACTGTAGTTCATATGCCTTCCATTCTGTTTTCAGGTATTTTATGTGTTACGGTTTTTAGATTAGAAACATGGTTCCTGTGTAAGAAATTTCAATGAATAAACTTCCTTCACTGAGGCTGCATGCATGAGAATATAAAGACATAGGTCTTTCAGTTGTTCGTAGTATCTTATGCTTCTGATGTATTTCAAATGATCCTCCTGCATAGATTTACTGTTTCTGATTTTCAACTGTGTCATCTTGTGCACTTCCCTGAAATCTCCTATGTTAATTCTGCAGACCACTCATCATTTTCATTTATTTTTATATTGTCTTCAGCTTCCCCTTCTTGTCCTTGAATTGTTAATGCCATCTAAACTTGCTATTTTGAGGTTTCTGGTGTGGCCTCCAACTGCATTGTCACAGTTTTCCTCTGAAGGAAGTCTGTTCAGTCCTTTAGTGAGGAACATAGATAGAAACCATGGAATAGCTACATTTTTTCTTTCCTTCCAAAGCGGGCTATTTGGTTCATGTTATCTCATTTTAAGGAGGGAAAAAAAGAAAATCAAGAGAGAAAGAAAAGGGAAACATATGTCTTTGATATCAGAAAGGCATTTTCCCCAATACAGGTATATTGGATTCCCGTATTAAAGCTTGTTTTGAGCATATAGTGGGCATGGATATGAAGTTAGCTCGGACCTGTCTTGTTAGCTATCACTTGCTTCTCTTTCAGTTGCAGAGTTGAGTGGTGCACTCAATTTCCCTGCTTGCTTGAAGGGAAAAAGAAGGGGTTGTTACTTTATGCTTACGGTGGTTCTTAGCAAGTGACTGCAGTTTTCAGAACTTGTATATTCCTACTTGAATTCTGCCTGAACTGACCCTTCTCTGTCCTTTGCCAACCGTGTTCTTAGTAAAAAGCAAACAAAAAACCCAAAAAGGCTTTGCTCTGTTGTGATTCTTTCTTTATGGCATTGTTTAAGATTACTGCAAAAAATATTTAAGTGAAAAGACTGAGGAAGCAGAGTTATTTCATAGCTATAGCTGGTTTTCATTAGAAACTAATTTTACTTTCTGTTGAAAATTTGGATGGCTTGTGGGTCTAATTTCCACATCTTAAAAAAAGTCATACATGGCCTAACAATGAAAATCTGTTCCTCCTCTAGTTTTCTTCCATGGAAAACCAGACACTTGAATTTAAAAGCAGAATTAAATATTGTCAAAAGCTTTAGGAAAGTCCTCTTTTGTGAACAGAATAAATTGAGTTTTTTACATGTTTTTCTATGCCTGGTTCCATAAGGCACTAGTGTAAACTAGGTAACATCATCAGGCTTACTTTTTTTTCTTTAAAGTTTCTGTTAGGTCTCTTGGAGCCCCAGTGGATTGTTTTTAATTCCAAAGTACTCTTAAAAGGGAAGACTGATTCTGTTGTCCTGAATTGGTGAATAATGGCAGAGTGGCATTGGGTGGAGCCATCCACCATGAGGAAACTGCAACTTTGATGGAGCCGTCCTGCAGTGCAGAACTGGCACCTTGCAAACATGCAAGCTGTTACCTGTAGAATTCTGTGGGTAATCGAATGTGCGTGTGTCTTGATGACGTACACAAATGAAGTCAATGGTTTACACCCAGGGAGATGTGGCATCCAGCAAGGAGCAACACGCATTTCAATATATGAATTTTAGGTGAAGCCATGAAGCCAGCCATCCATCCAGCCATTTTATTAGGTGAAATCACACAGATTTAAAACCTTTCTTACTGCAAACGTGTCAAGCTAAAAACCTGCTAATTGATTACACACACTGTTCACACCATATTGATTGGTTAGTAACTATAACGAGTTCTGATAAACCTATCTTGTAGCTAAACATCCTTAGTTTACCTTTAATACCTAAAAGCATCCGCACACCTGCTGTTTTGACCATCTTGTTATGGTTGGTTCCTAACATGTTGCGTTACTCCCAAATACCTTCCCATAACTGCTTCTTGGTTTAGGGTGGCCTGTAGCCCTATCAGCAAGGCTGCTGTGTTTTGAGAATGTGATTACTAGGATACTGTCAGCATGAGTAACTTTTCTTGTCTCATGGGAACAGAAGAATATTGTCAGGGCTGAATCTTAGGAGAAGAGAGCTAGGCCGCTGGCAGGCCTGCTGTCTTCCCCGACAGGGAGAAGCTGTCCTCGGTGAATTGAGAAAATGATGGAACACTCAAAATTTTTATAGGGACCAGAATGAAAAAGAATCAATTCCCCCAAAGAGCTTTGTTGTTCCCATTATTCTTGAAGATTCATGTGTTCTTGCATCCGTCAACCCCAAGCTTGCTTCTCTGCTGGCTCACATTATCTCACAGAGGCTACAGAGACATATCAAAATGATCCATTGTCCTTCCCTTATCAACTATAGAAATTCACCAGTTTCTCAGGAGTTGGGCTGCAGTAACTAAGAAAAAAGAGCATGGGATGATAAACCAAGACATGCTGTTTATTTCATCTCCGTCTGCTCATGTTTGATGCGAACAAAGTGAATTTGTTTTCATTGCAGTGGGAAAATGTAAAGGCATGAAATGTGAATCGAACTTTAGCTGTATAATCTAATTTAAAACTAGAAAGATTCTTCTTTTACTTTTTATCAATACAGCATGTTTTCTTTCTTTTCCTCAAAACAGCCTTAGAACGTCACAATTTGTCCTCAAATGACACTAGGAATGTGGGTTGCCCATGATTTATGGTATTGATATGAAAATAAATTACCAAGTGTTGAAAAAGGCCATTTCAAACTGCTGCTGCAACCTCTTAATTATTTAATAGTTGCTAAAGAACCAGGCCTTTATTAGAGCTCTGACGTTTAAAAATTTGATTCTATTTTACCTGCAGGCTTAGGGATGCTTTTCTATCATTAGAACAAGTAGAAAATATTAGAGAGAAAATTAATAAACTCAAACAAATTGGCCAGGGGACTTTGTGTGCACCGAATTTCAAATCATGTAAACAATAGAACAGCAGCACAGTATCCAGTGATGGCAAAGCTGACATCTGCTTCCGAGATGCTCTCCTGTTCCGGAAGTATCAATGCTGGTGAGGTGTTTATTACAATGCAATGGAAAAAAGAATGTTCCTAGAATGGGTGCTGAGAGATGAGCCTCTCTGATAACTGATTGAAAATGTTTGGGAAAGTTCCTTTCAAAAGCCCATTTGTTTACTATTTGTTATATGGTTTCTGGTTTTTGTGTTGTTAATTACTGGGGCGTTACAGAAGCCAAGGCTCTGCCAGGGTCCTGCTTTTTGTTTTTTATTTTTTCTTTCTTCAAAGCTGCTGGTGTTGTAGTGTATGCAGGAATGGTGATACCAGGTAGGGGAATGTGTCATGAGACAACTGAAAGTAATTTAACTACTAGTCTTTAGTGGTGGTCTGTCACTAAAAAGAAGTTTTACTTTGCTGTCCCTCCCCATCTTTTTTTAAGCCTGTATCTTTAAAAAATAGTAATAAAATATGATTGTGCAAAATATTTATAAACATCAGTGGGTAATAATATAAATTTGAATGTAATTTTCCCCATTTATAAGCATTGCCAGTTGTTCTGTTTGCAGTCTGAGCAAATACAGATTTTTTGCATCCATTAACAGGCAAACAAGAATTTCAATACCTATGAAGTTACCAGGAAAGTGGAGTCAGGCTCTTAACTGAGGTGTATAGTGGTGGGAGAACGAGATAGTGCTCATAGCTGGAAACAGGAGTGCCTTGGATTAGCTATATGGAAAAAGAAAATCATTATGGGATAATAATTGGAACAGGCTTGACAGAGAAATTGTGGAGTCCGTGTTCTCGGAGATTTTCAAGACCCGTCTGGACACAGCCCCAGACAACCTGGCCTGGTCTCACTTGGCTTTAGGCAGGAGACTGGACTATATGAACTCCTGAGATTCCTTCCATCCTAATGATCTGATGATTAATAAAACCTCCCATGTTACAGGAAGTGCAAAATCACCACCACACTGAAGCACTTCTTGTAGTAGTAGACTTTGCAAGAACTGCACTAAAAATCGAGGAATTAAAATAATTCAATTAATCATGAGGTAGGCGTGAAAATGTAATGGTTTAGCCTGAGCATCCAAAGTGAAGAATATAAAATCAGACTAAAGTATGTAAGTACAGAACATGGCTTTATATGGGTGTAAAATATTTGGTTTAAGAAAAAACATATTTTCATTTTTTAAGGTTTACAGCCTGCCTGTCTGATTTAATAGTTTTGAAGAGTGAAACAATTCTGTCTGTCAGTAGGACAAAGAATAAAACCCATCTTCCTTCTTGGAGTCCACTTGTGAGTTTTTCAGGAAAAATGAGGATGAGCACCTTACTCTGAATTTCATTGTCAGTAACAAAATAGTAGAATTGCTTTTCTTCAATTATTCAAATGTGCTTTCTTTAGTCCTAGCTCCCAGACTCTTTCTGATTGACCTTCTGAGACAGCTTATGCTGCTGATTTGCGTCCATTGTTTCAGTTAGTTCCATTTTGCTGTGAATTAAATAGGAAGCCTTTTAGACAGTTCAGTGTAAAGCCTCCATCCCTCATAATAGGGTTGTACTTGACCGCTGCTTTACAGGAATGTGTAATTCTGTGTAATTTACTGTAATGAGTATTTCCTTTCTGTTCCTCGCTCTTTGATACAAGGTGAGTAACTCTACTTGGGCTTTTCTAATTGTTACTCAAGCCAAGAATAACTCCAATGCTTCAACCTTCACTGTTGTATTAGATGTCTATCTAGATATTGCCATAACTTGACCAAGAGTATTGGTTAGCTATTAGCTATGATTGCATTCTGTTTGAGGAAAAAATAACTCTGGGATTTGCCATTTCAAAATTATGCCAAGAAAAATCAGAGAGATAATCTTTTACATGACAGGATCTATACACTTAAAATATTTTGGGATTCTGAGCCTGAGGTTTGCATCCAGAATTATATTCAGAGAATTCTTCATAGGCATCCAAAAGTAGCAATAAGTAACAAAAGAATATTGTGTTTTGTTATCAGTGATCAGAAAGAGATGGATTTTTTAAAATCCCTGACTAAAATTAAATGCATTATATCTAAAAAGTAGTCTATTCCGATGTTTTACATATCCTCCCACAATTAATAAAATATTTCTAATGTGACTGCTGAATCTGAGATCTATTACAGCATAAGCTTTGATTATCTGACTTCATATTTTGCACTGTTTAATAGTCCACTAATTCTATATCTTCCATACTCCATATGAAGCTTTAGATCGTAATTTTACACAGTATGAAACTCTGTTCTCTTTTTTTATATTCATAGCAAGAAGAAATTATTAGACCTGACCTATGTATCTCTGCAATATTGAGTACAGATCATTACTGGGGAGCTCTCAGCATCAAAGGCCAGTTTTCAGGTGCTTGTTCTTCAGAAGACAGGATGTAATTTTTTCTAATGGCTATTGCTTTCTGCATTATGTTCTCTTTTTAGAGTTTCTTTTGGCCATGAGTTGTAATATTGCCAGGTGTTAGGAATGTCTATTGAAACATCTGCAGTCAGCAGCATGAGAAGCTGGTTCTACAGTCACACAGTTTTAGAGCACTCTGATTCAGTGTCAGCTTTTCCTATCGGTATGAAGCAGAATTCACCAAGCATCAGATACCTGCTTTAGAAGGAAGTTAGTCTAGATGAGCTGCAGAGGTCCTTTCCAATCATTACTGTTTTGTTAATCTGTGGTGTTGGGCTGTAGCTAAAACAACATCAGCCAGTGCATGAGCCCCAATACCCACGTATTTAACTGAGCTTAATGGAACACCAGGAGACAGATTTACTTTTCCTAAGTTAAAGGACATTGCATGGGAAGTATGCTACATTGTAATGAGGAGTTAGGGGTAGATAAGAAACAGTTGTTCCAGATTGTTTTCCAAGACTTTCTTGCTTTAAAAAAAAATTAAAATTAAAATTAAGGCTTATTTAACAGTATTCCAATTAATCAGTTTAAACAAGCCTTGGTATGCCAATGTTGAAGACTGGTTTGAGCTCTTATTTACATCAGGAATACTAAATACAAGCTTTTGTGTGACCAACATTTCATTATGTATTAATTTCAAAATTAGATAGTAAAATATGAATGTAAACTAACAGATTTGGGATCAGGCTATATGAGTAAGAGTCTAGAGCCTAATACACCTATGCACTTTCATGATTAATGTTAATAACAAGTGGAAAACTCTGTATAAAAAAAGTTCAGCTTTTTAAAATTATCACAGTGTTATAAGAACTATTTTTTATCACTAAATTTTCCACTATTTCTGTTAAGAAACATTTAATCCAAAGATCTGGAAATGAAAATGCTATTATGATAAATGGCAAGAGCAATTTAAATCCAAAAATGCCTGTGGTCTGTCTGCTTTCCATTCACATTTACTCACCAAGCCAAGCTGCAGGTCAGATGTTGATCATTCTTGCAGTACTTAGGAAGAATTTTGATTAGAGTAACTGCTTACCTGTAAGCCTGTAACATATTTTTACCAGCGTTCAGTTCGTTTAAGCATGAGGACATCTAAACATGTGAGTCTGAACCTGAGAAAGGCTCAGTCCTTCACTTCGCAGAATAGACATACCTGCAGTGTGGGCTATGTCTGCAAGTGTGTGGAGGGAGCATCTGGCTTGATGCAAGAATGGCATCATGTGTTACAAATATAGTGCAGTTTAAACCTTCTCCACTTTCAGGCAGAGGAAAAGTGGGGAAGACTTGTATCTAAGTTGTGCATGATACCTCCCTGAGCTCCTCCTAGGGCAGTGCATGTCATATGCAGCATGCTTCACTTGCGTCTGTACGCTTAAAGACAGAGGCAGCCCTGCAGTTGCATATGGAATGTTGTATAAGATTAAAGGCTTATGACTGTTAAAAAAAGGAGTCAGGTTGGAGGCCTGAAGCCAACCTTCATTTCATTTCATATCGTTCAATTCTTACTGTATTGGCAATCTTTTGAGCTTGACTGTTGCAAAACCCCATCATTTTTGGTTAACTTCTAGGTATAGTTGAAGGAAAATGTATTGTTAAAAAATACTTACTTAGTTCTTGAAATTTTTTTTTTAAATGAAACTTCGTTTTCTTAACACTAGTGTATGTAGTGGGACTGCTCACATGAGTGAATTTATTTGGAAGTATTGAGCTGCACAGTATGTAGTGTTTGAAATCAACTGAATATATGAACTGAAGATCGCTAGGAGGAGTATTGTTTTCCTCTCTGGCCTATGCAGTGATTCTATTCTGGCTGTTCTGTTAAGGCACTGAAGAAAACAAAACTGGAGCTTTCAAACTTAAGGCACAGGTTTCCTTTTCGATAGCAGCCATGGAAATTTAAAATGTTCATTCTGTCGTCTTTACTTACTTACTCTTCCATTTTGATTAGCAGTATTGTTGTGGTTTATACCTCAGCGGAAAACTGAGGCCACAAAGGTCAGACCAAAAAACCCCCCTACCTCTTTAAGAGGTGGAGGATGGGCGAACGGAGCTAGCTGCAAAGCCAGAGGAAAAAAAACCACAGGCTTGCAAGGTTAGGATAAGGATAGTTTACTAAACAACAGGGAAAAGTATGAAAACAACTGGGCTGAACCCAGGACAAGTATGAACATAAAATCCTAAGTTATACATTTCATCTGAAGTTCAGTTCATCTATTTAGATGTTGTAAATGATTCTCTGAAGAAAATGGTTCCATTAACTTCCCAGAAATTAATCTCATTAGTCAAAAAAAGTATGGGTTAGGTTTTTGGGGAGGTTTGGGGTTTCTTTGCTGGTGTTTGTTTTAGACAATTAGGGATCTACATTTGCAACTACCATTCCAGAGTGCTGGAAACTTTTTTTAAATTACTTTTGTGCATGGTTAGGATCTGTTCTCTGATAAACCCTTTAAATTATTTTTTTGTACACAATCTGCTTATAACTAATACTCCTGTTTAACATTTGGACCTGTGAATCATCTATGAGGACTTTGCTGTAATTTTCTGATGGCACTTGGTAATTTTGATAAACTCTTGATGAAAGCAAATGAGCTTGATGTAGCATGGGGGCAGAAAAGAATATTAATGGCTCTCTGTGGCTCTCCAATATTAATGCTGTATTTGCATCCATTTTATGTGAAATTTATTCCTCTTTGTTGTGCTTTTATTTTTTCCACCTATACCACACAACAATTATTAATGACATCTTAGTGTCATCCTCTGTACCTTTTTGAAATACACAGCAGGTTCAGAGCCGGACAATAGTTAGGTATCTGTCAGAAATAGCAAAGGTTGATCTTGTAATTGTCAAATGTGTTCATGATCTCAGTCCTATAACAGACAGACATCATTCCCATTTCACAAAACCCCAATTTTTACAGATTTTACATATGGTCTCAAAAAAATTTGAAGAGTAAACTGGAATGAAGATTGTTTAATATCTTCTCAAAATCAGAAACAAGGGGGAACAAGGGTAGATAGTTGAGGCTGTTGTTGCTCAAAATCTGTCATATCATTGCCTGCTACGTGCAAAATATCTCTACTTGCAGCAACATGTATAACAGGAACACAATTATATTTACAAATATAATCAGTAGTAATCACTACTAAACTGGAATATTTGAATTAGTAATGGTACTGTGAAACCTCCCCACATAACTTAAATTTGCAGCAGGTATTGACTCATTTTGCAAACCCCCTGTAGATAAATACAATCAGTTGAACAATATTATTTAGTTTTCACCAGGTTTTAAGAAATAGGAAAAAAAATTTATTACAAATAGCAGAAAAAGAATTTAGAAGTGGTAATATATGTGAGTTTAAAGTTTGATTACAGAATCTATTTGTATCTTTCTGAAAATGAATATAGTAGGGGAGGGAGAGTAGAGGAAGTTTTAGTTAATGACAACAACCCATTAAATGAATTTATTATGCTGTTACCAGTTATTACTATTCAATTGCTGCATGTTCCATGTATTGTTGAATAATTTGGCTATGAGAAAACAGTACTGCAAAACTTAAGCAGGAGAAAAAGATGCACATCTCAAAGTTTCATGGTGGTACATAATTTCAAAGAAACCAGAAAGTAACCAGGAGAGTAAATCACAAACGTCACCATTTCAGTAGTTTTTGTGCCAAAGTAGTTACTGGGGAAGTGGCAGGATTTTCCTTTCCAATAGGCACAAGACTTCCTAGTTTTGTAAATTTAATTTTTTTCACTGTCACTGCATATATGTATCAGAAAAAAAAGGAAGTATAAGTCAAATATATGGGTAAAAGTGGAATTCAAAAAGACCTGTAAGTACTTTGTGATTCCAAATCTGTCCAGCACAAAAGGAATTTGCAAATTTCGCAGAGGTTAGTGTTTGCAGTATCTCATTCACAGTCTATCAAATAACTCAACAAGGTTGTAATAGGCACTTTTTAGTTCCTTCCTACATCTAGTTCAGGAGCAAGCTGAGAATAAACCAGGTGACTATAAAATGTTATGTGCTTGGAGCTCAAAGAGAAAATAGTGTGAGCATAAATGATTGCATTGAATAGAAACAGACACCTCAAAATCTTGTTGAAATATATTTTTTAAAGGTCCTATTACTGAAATCCATCAGAGGTTTACTAGTGATGTGGAAAAAGGCCAATTGATAAAGCCTAGATTGAAAGTTTATTTGTACACAGTCTGAAGAATTCAGTCCATTTCAAGGATAGATTAGCAGCTTTGCATTCACAGTTGCTTGACTAAAATAAAACATTTATATTTTAATTTATTTCTGTGAATAAATGAAAAAGTTAATACCTGCAATTATGCACCCCTGTGATTTTGAAATTCAGTTTTCTTGAAGATTTATGTCAGTAAAACTTAACAGCATGACTCTTTGTAGGCAAAATGCAAACTTCAGGAAACTTCAGTGGGAATTACAGTGAATATACATGGTTCTTTCTTACTAGTACTCCTCTGTGCTTTGTTTAGATATTTTTCCCAACCTTTCA
Source organism: Laterallus jamaicensis coturniculus (assembly GCA_022605575.1). NCBI lineage: Eukaryota > Metazoa > Chordata > Aves > Gruiformes > Rallidae > Laterallus > Laterallus jamaicensis. The sequence continues at coordinate 20,167,441 of JAKCOX010000013.1, forward strand.
AATAGTGACCAAAAAAAAAAAGATACTTGTGTGGCTCTACAGTCAGGAGATACATGCATTCTGACCAGCTACTGAAACATGAAAAAAACCCGAGTAGTTTTCTGAGCTTAAAGAATATATGTGACATCTGGCAGGCTGAGTTTAAAGGATTAAGGTGTAGACAACAAAAGGTAGCATAAGAGAGACATCTGTATTCATTCCTTTGTAATGCAACAATGCAAGCAAAGTAAGCAAGCAATTTTTGTTTAAGTAATAATCAAACAATTTCTATTTAAAAAGAAGATTAAATGTTGTTTTCATTAAGGATTTGTTCCTACTACCTACCCCTCCCCTGAAAATTTTTAATCTTTTTGCATTGGCTTTGCTGTAGAAACAAATGAATCTTAAATTCATCTCAGGAGATGGATTCAAAAGCTTGACTTCTGTGTCCATTTTTGATGTGCTGAGTGTTAATCCAATTAGATTTCTGTTCCTACTTACTGAATTTAAGCCTTATCAGTGTTATGACTGCTGAATAAACATACTAGCACATTTACCATTTTGACTGCTTTTACTGGTTAGTTCTTAAATACTTCTGTCTGTATGAGGTAGTTCAAACAGCATGTTTCAGTAAATCCTTTGGAAGAAGTATTGATGCACTGCTACTCACTTTGTTATTGGTTTTCAGGTTGAGTGAAACAGTCACATGTTTTCCTGAGGATACCATGCTGTTATCTTTGTCTTTATAAGGGTATTTCTTCAGCTTCACTTGTTGTCAACATAGACATCATCACTACTTTCCTGTTTCCAAAGATCATGGAGTTCCTGCACATTATAAAAAGCATCTCAAGTTCATATTGCAAACACTCTGAAAAAGGGACTGGAGCTCAACAGTAAGCTGTAGCTGTAAAACATCAGTAAGTAGTTTCTGTAATATTTGACCTTGTACCCTTACTAATGTGATATATAAATCAGATTTTTAGCTTTATTGAATTGCTGGGGATACATAAGGATCTCACCTGAAAATAATCTAAATCAGTATTCTCTGCTCACAGAAAAAACTAGCATACTTTGAATTGTACTCTGCACCTGTATCTTGCACATATACTTCCTTTTATATCAGTATTGGTTTGCATGGCAAGGTCTTGGTAGTGGGGGGTGGCGACAGGGGTGGCTTCTGTGAGAAGCTGCTAGAAGCTTCCCCCTTGTCTCATAGAGCCAGTACTACCTGGCTGCAAGATGGACTCGCTGCTGGCCAAAGCCAAACTGGTCTGTGATGGTTGTAGTGCTTCTGGGATAATGTGTTTAAGGAGGAGGGAAAAAAACCTGCTCAACACTGGGAACAATTGCATCCAGAGAGAGAGGAGTGAGAATATGTGAGGGGAACAACTCTGCAGACAGCTAGGTGAGTGAAGGAAGGGGAAGAGGTGCTCCAGGTGCCATAGCAGAGGTTTCCCTGCAAAACATGGTGAGGCTGGTTGTCCTCCTGCAGCCCAAGGAGGCCCACGGTGAAGCAGGAGGATGACCAAAGGAGACCATGACTCCAGGGGAAGCTGGAGCAGGCTCCTGGCAGGACCTGTGGCCCCGTGGAGAGAGGAGCCTGTGCTGGAGCAGGTTTGGTGGCAGGACTTGTGACCCCATGGGGACCCACACTGTTCCTGAAAGTCTGCACCCTGTGGAGGGGACCCATGCTGGAACAGTTTGCAAAGAACTGCAGTCATGGGAAGGACTCATGTTGGAGTTTGTGGAAGTCTGTCTCCTATCTAGGGAGGAACCCCACACTGGAGCGGGGAATGAGTGTGAGGAGAAAGGAGTGGCAGAGCCAACGTGTGCTGGACTGACCACAAATCTCCATTCCCTGTCTCCCTTTGCCGCTTTTTGGGGGAAAGGGGTGGTGGGGGGGAGAGAATTTGGGAGTGAAGTTGAGCCCAGGAAGAACAGAAGGATAGAGTGGGTGATGATTTAAGATCTGGTTTTATTTTTACCCTACTCTGATTTGATTGGCAATAAATTAAACTAATTTTCCTGAGTCTGTTTTGCTAATGATGGTAATTGATGGGCGATCTCTCCCTGTCCAGAACGACGAACCTTTCCTCCAATTTTCTCTCTCTGTCCAGCTGAGGAGGGCAGCGATAGAGTGGCTTGGTGGGCACCTGGCCTCCAGCCAAGGTCAATCCATCACAGTATCTGGTGATGAAGCTCACGCTATCAGATAAAATTTTGTGTACTATCAGTGAAAGAGTAATTAATCTATAGTTAGAAAACACAACAAAATTAACTTGTGAACACTAGGTAAATTGCCTTCCTTTATGAAAGTGAATTCATCACCGCTGTACTAATTACATATAATTAAGTAAATGCTTTAACATAGTACTTAGAATTCAGTATTAGAAATAGATTTATGTAACTCCAATGCATTAGCTTTAGCAAATGTTATACACATCTGCAGCCACTATACAGTTTTCCAAAGGAATCTGTGATATATGGCTTTTCTGCAGTGGCTAAAAACCTAGTCCTTTTGTCACAAAGGGAGCTGCTTGTGGCCTTTTGTAGCATGCTGAACAGCTGAACAGCCACGTAATCTTAAACAGGTGAAAGAAAATAGTATTTAATATGCTTTATTAAAATTGACTATTCTCAGGCTAACTGAAAAATCTGATGATGATTGGGCAGCTTGTATACTCTAATGTTTCTTAACTGATTGCTGGCTTACTGTTACCTGGTATGGCCCTTTTCCAGATCTGTTCCACCCACATGGCGTTGTTATCATAGTTATATTGCCCTTGTGAGTCCTTTGTGGCACGATCCACCATTTTTCATTTCACTTTCAGCACCTGATAGAGTAGGTTTTGAGATGCTCCTATAATAGAAGATATTTTTGTGGTGGTGTTATTCTTATTGAATGAAAAATTCTGAAAACTCCTTATCTGTTTAAAGTTCACAGGTACTCTATCATCTCAGTTCATGTATCTTGCAGTGGGCCTGGAGGGCGACCCAGGCAGACAATGTGGTTAGGCTAGAAACAGATCTATCAGAATAAACAGTCTTACCTGAGGTTTGCAGTGTCTGGTGGACTATAAGGAAACTCTGGACTTTTGCAAGATGGAAGGAAAAGCGTGGAGAGATAAATATGTGTGTGTTTATGTATAGGTAGGTGAAATGAGAGTAGTTTTACTAGAGAAGAGAACATTTTCTCATAACAGAAGAGTGCATGTAATGTTTCTGTCTGTAGGGAAATGTTTCTTTCTCAAAGAACAATTTAGCATACTTTCACTCTTCTAGGACCCTGCTGTTGATGGGCAAATGGGTCTTGTTATCCTTCCACACAAGATCCAGTTCTTTGTTGACCTGGCAAAAATTAGGGCTGATGATGTGTTACTTTTGCATACCCACTCTCCTCACCAAAGCTGTTTGCACCGCTTTGGTTCATTGATTTGTTTTAGTAAAATTTTGCTCCTGAATGGCAATTTAAGGCTTTTTTGGGTGTTGCACAAGATAACACATGGTTAATCTGGAAGAATTAATGTCAGCAAAAATCTCAGAAGAATAGTTCGAGAATCCTTCCTGCTCTAGGACTGAGCAGTATTAGTTGTTGATGGTAAACACAGTGGTAGCTTAGTGACAGCCCAAGATCATGACACAGAGGTAGGAGTCGAATGAATTCGAAAATGTTATGGTATTTAATCAGCTACTCATCATTAGCAACACATTCATATAATGACAAGCTGCTTCTCTTTCATGTGTTCTGTTTGAACTGTTAACATGAGTATGTGCTTTGAAAGTGAAAATTAAGAAAGCATGGAAACTGAAATTCATTCCCAGCATCTCAGACTTCTGATAAAACATAACCTGTACTGCAGCAAGCCTGGCTGTTACAGAAGCAGAACTGGAACTCCATGTATTTTTGTAGGCCTATACTTGCCCCGTGCTGGAAAAATTTTTTATCAGTCTTACTACAAAACCTATGTAGATAGTAAGGGCTTTTTTCCAATGAAATTTTTTGGGCTATATTGTTAAGAATTCTTTTGTTTTCTTCTAAAAATAGTGGAGTGTTCTGCAAACTCAGGAAACTCATTCTGCACAGGAATGCTCTCTGTTGAGTTTGGGTATTGAATAACAGATGTAATAACACCTGAATACAAAGATAAAGGTACAATTTGGCTTAAATTGAGGTTTGAACCTAACAAATCATTTGCTACATGAATCTTAAATGATGAGCTATATTTATGCAATCTGCAATTAGTGCCAAATTAATCATTAAGGAAGGTTAAGAGAGCAATGAATTGGTTATGTTGTGTACCATCTGCTTGCCTGCCAGATCTGATTCATGTGGTACACATGGAGGACTGGGATTCAGACCACCAGCCTTCACGTCCTCTTCTTACACAGGGAGAGAGAAAATATGGTTCCTGATGTGTTTTTAATACAGATTCTGTTCTTCCATTCCTGTCTGCAAGAGACTGATTAGAAGACCAGAGAAAGTGATTTTGAAAGGCAGCCAGTTCCTCTTCAGAGGTGAAAAAATGTTTGAGTAGTGCAATGGTCTGAGAAAATCACCACAGTCAGCTCACTCTGTACCCCAGGTGGTTTCTTCATTTTTTTTTTCTTTAGAGGAAAAAAAAGAGGTTATTATCCTTTAAATAGTTTGTGCTACATTGGATTATCCTGTATGGGGCACATTAGACGCAAAAGTGCTTTCACATACAGTCCTTAAAAGCCACAGTTTGAAGAGGCTGAATTTGGAATTTTGTTTAAACAGTAAACACTTTCACACATCTTAATTTCACAGAAACTTTTTACTGTATTCAGGACCTCAGATCCTGGTAAGGACACAAGTACATATTTTGTTGTCCCCCAGAGGTGGGACTTTAACCACCCGGATGTCTGCTGGGAAAACCACACGGCGAGCTGCAAGAGATCCAGGAGACTCCTGGAGTCCGTAGATGACAGCTTTCTGGTTCAGGTATTGGACAGACCAACCAGAGGTGATGCATTCCTGGACCTGGTGCTCACCAATGTGGGGGAGATCATTAAAGGTGTTAAGGTTGGAGACAGCCCGGGCTGCAGTGACCATGCCCTGGTTGAGTTTGCGATCTTAAGGAGTGTGGGTCTGGCAAAGAGAGGAATCAGGACCTTCAACTTTAAGAAAGCAAACTTTAGGCTGTTTAAGGACCTGTTGACAAGATCTCCTGGGAGGTGGTCCTTAGAGACAGAAATGTTGAGGAAAGTTGGTTACTCTTTAAGGATGCCTTTCTGAGAGCTCAAGGGCTCTCTGTCCCTCTGACTAAGAAAGTGGGCAGGAGGGGCAAGAGGCCAGCATGGCTAGGCAAGGATCTGCTGGCCAAACTGTGGGAAAAGAAAGGCAGTTACAAGCTCTGGAAACAAGGGTGTGTTGCCTGGAAAGAATACAAGGATGCTGTTCGGACTTGCAGAGATGGGATCAGGAAAACCAAGGCGCAGGTGGAACTGAACTTGGCAAGGGATGTTAAAAACAGAAAGAAGGGATTTTACAGGTACATTGGCCAGAAGAGACAGGCCTAAGAGAGCGTACCCCCTTGATAAATGAGAAAGGAGAACTGGCTGCAACTGATGAGGAGAAGGCTGAGGTACTCAATGAGTTCTTTGCCTCAGTCTTCTATGTCAGCCAGGATTCTCATAATTCTCAAATCCCGGAACCTTGCATCCCTGGACCTCTAGGTGGGAACTGGGGGAGTAAATCCCCCCCCACTGTAAAGGCAGAGCAAGTCCGAGACCGTCTCATGAGACTGAAAGTCTACAAGTCTATGGGGCCCGATGATATGCATCCCAGCGTCCTGAAGGAGCTGGCTGATGTGGTTGCTGAGCCGCTCTCCATCATATTTGAAAAGTCGTGGCTGTCAGGAGAGGTCCCTGGGGACTGGAAAAAAGGTCATGTCACTCCCATTTATAAGAAAGGGGGCAAGGAAGACCCAGGGAATTACAGGCCGGTGAGCCTCACCTCTGTGCCTGGGAAGATCATGGAACAGATCCTCCTGGATGACATGTTGGAGCGCATGAGAGACGAGCGTGTGATCCGGGACAGCCAGCATGGCTTCACCAAGGGAAGGTCGTGCCTTACCAATCTGGTGACTTTCTCTGATGGAGAGACAGCATCGGTAGATAAAGGGAAGGCAACCGATGTCATCTACCTGGACTTGTGCAAGGCCTTTGACACAGTCCCCCACCACATCCTTATCTCTAAACTGGAGAGATGTGGATTTGATGGGTGGACCATCCAGTGGATATATATATATATATGCATGTATATACACATATATATCACAAGGACATAATTGAAAGCCTTCAGTGAATACAGTTTCAGTAAGATCCTAAAGCAAACTTCCAGCCAAATCAACTAAAATAAACAGGTATCAGTAGGGTACCTGACTGCATTTTGGAAACCGAGCTCTTGAGAAAAATCAGTAGGAAGCCTTTATAGTGAAAAGCTAATTTCATCCTGAAAAATGCCTCTAGTAGCTGTTTCACAGAAAGGCTGTTTAGTTAGTCTGACTTCCTGTCTAGCAGCTGAGGCCACTTAATGAGAAATCACTTTAATTTGTAGAAATGCTGCTGCTGGGTTTTTTGGTTGTTGGGGTTTTTTTAATTATTATTATAGGACAGTACTCTAGGTAATAAGAAAAATATTGAAGGAGGCTTTCTATAATGATCACTTCATAAAATAATTTTCTTTAAAAATGTCTTAGCCTGCTTTGATCAGAATCTTTCATTTGTGATTCACTAAAAGTCCTTCAGGCAACAGTGGGAGTTTTGGCAATGCAAGGAATTTAGAACTGGAACTTGATTCTTTCACCAGCTTTGTCAAGTGTAAAATCAGAATGAGAGTAATATCCACAGGAAGCTACAATCTCTCTTTTGAACATATTTCTGTCTGTAATATTCTGCCTAAGCTTTTGTCTTTTCAAGACTAAAATAAACAAGCTTTTAGGAGATACCACCATTAATATTACTGTAACAATTTTCCTTGGATAGCTTGGTTTGAAGTAAGATGGCTTCTTATGGCCCTAGCTAAGTCATAACATCACCTTATGATTGTGCTTGTGTTGGTTATCATTGGATTGCTTATTGCTTCTAGGTCATACTAAGTGCATCACTAAAATCCAGATTTCTGTTTGTTTACTCTTGTACTTATCTCAGACTCAAAATTTCTGATTATTTCTTCTTTTCTTCAGTCATACTTGATCCATACAAGGTTTCTCATGCAATGTCCGTTATGAATTCCCTCCTCTCCTTTGAACTTCTGAATACATCACTTCTGTAATGACTGCTTGCTACCCTTGTACCAGTTCACTCTTCACAGTCAATCTGTTTTCATTCCTTGTGTTCGTGACTGCAGTCAGAATTTATTTCTGACACCTTGATCCATGATGTCTTTTAAAAGATTCCTTGCAGTTGCTCTGCTGCTCTAAATGCTTGTTTCTGTACATCAGTAAATGCAGTAGGATCATGTTATTTCCTTCAAGACTTTCCATAATACTGCATCTTGTTCTTCTAAAATTGTACAAGAAGTGCTTTCCCAACAAACCTTCTTTTTTGTCCTTATTTTACTCTGCAGGTTGTATCTTAGCACATGCACCTTTTTATGATCTCTGTGTATCTGTGAATTAGTCTCATAAATAGAAACTGAACTGGAAGAGGATAACATGGCCCCAAGCTAGAAGAGAACAAAACACCAAAGCAATGAAGTATCATTGTGGATACAATGTAATGGGGCTAAAATTGAAAAACATCAACTCCACTGTACAAAATACTGTTTGTGCATTCAAGTTTGCAGGACAATTAACATATTTTATACATCAGGGAATGATTGGAAAACTAGATAGAAGCACATAAACTTTCACAGGTAGATGTTGTGTTTTGTTTGGTTGGTTGCTTTTTAAATCTTCCAGTTTTCTTCCATGTATGCTCCAATTATTTAATACTACCTCACCATTCTAAGTCTTGCCTTGCTGAGCTACCATACCAATGTTGTAGCAGACAACACTAGAACAGAATATTGTTGGCAGGTGAGAAATCTCTAATATTTGGAATTCCAGGCAAGAGGCGTAGAGGAAGGATCAAATGCTAGACTGTAGGCATGAGAGAGACTGAACTGGGGAGGAGTCACCCTTTGCACATTTTGGCAACAAAATAGGCACTTGTGTCCTTACCAGGACAAGGTCTGTGCCCTCAGTTTATGTAAACATGCAAGCTAATGTAGAACAAGAACTAATTGTGCTAGGCCCTAGAACTTCTACCACCTGCTCTGTAGGAGATGCAATGGAGAGCCAATAAATAGTATGTGGTTTTATGGTTGGCTTGCTCTGTTGGGGTAGAATAAGCAGGTGGGGAGTCAGTTGCTTCTGTGAATGAAGTATACTAAGGCTGTTTATTTTTAAGTGAGTCAGCAAGTCAGACATGCTACAACGTATCTGTTGAAAGTGCTATCTTTGAGCAACTTAACCTTGTAGCTAAGGGAAAACAACTCGAAGTCCTTTGAGAGATGAAGCCCCAGGAACATCAGTCTTCAAATATTCACATAAAGGACTAGTAGCTGTGATACCCAAGTTGCTCATTAGTCAAAGTAAAGGCAGAAAGTGAATCACAGAGCACAGATTTGCAAGAGCAAAATAAAATATTTATTTAATGCAGAAATTATGCTGATGCTACAATACAGTTATCAATCCTAACAGTCCTACTTACTGAGGGCATTAGGACCCAACTGCTTTCCAGTCTTCTCTACATTTGCAGGATTTCTAATCCTTGAGTTGTTTCTATTTATGATTCCATGTCTTTTTGTTCATTTGGAGGTTTCCAAGATAGCTGATATTGTCACTAATACTCTCACTTCCCATTTAAGCAACATACATTGTGTTTTAAAGTACAATCACACTAAGAGGTGTAATCTACAGTTTAATGAAAGCAGTTGTTAATTTTCTGTGTGTGTATCCTAACTTATACTGTTACGCTGCCATGCTGCTTTCAAGGAGCTATAATACAGTTTCTTGGGAAAAGCCTTCAAACTTTGATGTATTTTCACTGTGTCATTTTAGTCTATACAGCTGTATTTTTCTTCCTTGTGATTTGCTCTTTGGTGGAGTAAACATATTTTTTTGCAGATATAACAAATCTCAAGAGTATAATTTGGTGAGGATGAACTTTATCAGATAAAGGTTTCGACTGTCTTCACTGCTTCTGCTAGCATGGAGATAGCTATTTGTAGTTACTTTTCATTGAGATCTGTTAAAATGTCAAAGGTGTGCAAAACATGTCCTTATGACTTATAGTATAGAAGTTCACTGTGAACAGTTGGAAAAAATGGAAAATCAATTTGGTGTTACTCTTTGCTCAAATGTGATGCTTGACTATTGTACTGCTTAGTTAAGCTACCTAAGAGAGGGTAATAGCATCCTTGATCATTGAAAGAAACACTTAAATGTTACTTGTGCTTTTCATTATTTGTCAATTTGTAGCAAAAATAATGCCATCAAGGAGGACATTGAGATTTCCAGTATTACCCACGCATCAAATGAAGCATTAGTAGAATTAGAGTAGGTATTGATAATGTGAAATTAAGATTTACAATTTTTATAAGTTTATTAGAAGACTGGCCTTAAAAGGAATATGGCTTGCTGTAACTGAGGAAGAATTTGAGGATGACTTGTAGGGATTAGGGAAGTTCTTGACCACAGGTAAGAGTGGAAAGTTCACGGCAATTTTATATATGCATGATTTATATCCCTAGGGCATTACATTTTGCTAGAGGGATAAAAATGGAGTTTACTTTGGAAAATAGGTAATAGGCAGAATAGGTTTAAGTGCTGGTTGCAGGATTTTCTGATATGTGCCATTAGAAAAAAAGGACCACCTTGAGTTTGCATTCAGCACCTTTTTGGAAGGTGGTGTTTCTAAATTCTGCCCTTGGACTGTGTTTGGCATTGTTTTACTGTGAGGTTTCAAGATACAAATGTACTGTTACAGACTTGACAGTGAGTAAACTTCAGCATGGTAAATACCTCTCAGTTCTTCCAGAATAGTCAGGACTGGAGAATCGCACCTGAGAATTGTTCGGATTGGTTTGTATCTTTTACTGAGTATTTTTGTGTTGATGCATGATATATTACATTTTCCATATTTTGCTTCTTTGTGCTATCTCAGAAAAACATAGGATGATAGATACTAAAGATTCAATGAGCAAGTCCTTGAAGATGATGAAAATTGCTGAAAATCGGGAAAATTTTTTATAGTTTAATGACAATGACAAAGATTTAATAGCTATTAGTTTCTTAGCAAAAGCTGCACAAGACAGAAAATTTCAGCTGAATGATGACATATTTTCATGCTAAATATAAAATAGAAAGTAGGTATCTTTGTCGTGTCATCTTTCTGAATTTTCAAAGCAAATTAGTCTCTTTTTTTTTTAAAGGATTAACATTTTTCTTATCATCATCAAAACACAGCGAGGTGATTTAAGATTGGAGAACTTGATATAGGATTTAGTATAAGACTGGAAAAAAACACCACTAAATGCAATTTTGTATATTTGGCCCAGTGGAAACTGGACTGATGCAAATAACACAACTATGACAGGGAACGGAGGTGCATGGTAAGAATGATTTAAGTTACACAGAGTTGCATAAAAACAATTATAGACAAATTCCCATAGTGTGAGTGAGATCAAAAGGAAGTTACTGAGATCTGTGTGTGTTAAGAGTTAGTTACAGCACGGTTCACCAAGGCGCATCTGGATATGCTGAAGTAAAAAGAGTCATTCACGAAAGGCAATGGAACTAATTGCTGCCTTCAGTAAGATACATGTTTGTTTACCTTGTTGAACAAGAGTCATAGTGCAGTGTGGAGAAAGTGCTGAAATGCCACAAATGGAATGTGTAAATCCCAGTAGAATGAATTGAGGGCTGGCATAAATATCTCTTAAAGGTTAGCTTTCTTGTCACCTGCAAACAAAACCCAGTCTATTTATGTGTGTAGTGGGTCTTTAGTTTGTCAGCATCTTGATTGCTGTAGTCAGAATATAATTGCTACTCTGTGAACTTTGCAATTATCTACTTTGTTCATTTAAGGAGGAAAGCTGATATGAAAACCAATTATGATTTCCCTAGATAATGGACATTTTTATACCAGGGGATTTTTCTACTAACTTGACAGAGTGCATTGTTAATATACAGAAAGTTCCAGAACTGCATAAACCCTCTGATCTGTCAGGCATTTACACAAATGTAAAATAACATTCATTTAGAGCTCCCACTCTGCTGAACCAAGACTTTATAAATTACCCCATAAGGCTCATAGTTGCTCATTTATCTGTCTTCCTAGCTAAAGATAGGTAATGGACTCTTACATATGCAAGCAGTGAGAAAAGCTCTCTGTTTGTGGATAAAACAGGTGATTTGTTTTGACTTTATTCAGAGAAAACTATTATGAGGATCTACATGCTTTCCAATCATTAAAATGCTAATTCTTACCTTTAGCTATTTCAGATCTATACTGCGCTACATTAGCTATCTTCAGATTGATTTTCAGATAACCCTTTTTCCCCCTTTGCCACTGCTTCACATAATGAATTTGTATCTTTGCTTTGTTTTAAAATAACAGTTGGAATTTCATGCCATGTATGTGAAAGAAAGCAAAGATTATTTAGGGCATGATGATGCTGTTTTTCTGACTGACGTTTTTCTCTGCACAGGTGATTCATATACCATGTTCTGTCATTTAATAACTCTGGCTGCACAAACCCTCAGGGAACTGAGAGTTAGATGGTATGTGCCCTTCCATAGTGGGGAGGTCTGCATTCCTGTGTGTTCATGGGCACCAGAAATGTATCAATTCACTACTTTGCAGAAAAAAAGGGGGCGGTGCTGGACATTTCTCAAAATAATTAAACTTTTTGCTATGTAAGTCACTTTGTACCAAAGAGATCTGAGTATAGAATTCAGCACCAGGTATAGTGCACATGCATTTACGTTTTTCAGCTGCCTTTGCTTAGACTGTGTTGTTGAATGTAATCCAACCACTTTGTCAGAACAACCGTGGTAGGTCAGCCTAAATATCTTTCATTTTAAAATTCTTAGTGGTGGTTAAATTGGTAAAGTTCATGGCTTTGATAAATATTTGTATTGATAAATAATGCATATCTCTACATTTGAATTGAATTATGAAGACACCCTGATGATAAATCAAACTTCATGTTAGATTCACTTGGCTCCTTCCTAACCTGGAAAAGAAATTGTGCCGAAACTTGAGCTTGACCTTGTTGAAGTGGATGTGACTGGCTGGATTTTGAGGTCACAGTGTCAATATATCTTAAGGAAGTGAACTAATTCAGGAATAAATTAACTTGCGTTTGTTTACTTAATTTCACTACTATCAGTGATGACAGCCTCTCTGAGTGCAGTTCTTTTACTAAAGTGCTAAGGGAATTTTTACAAGGATATTATTATCCACTACAGGATATGTGAAATAATTGCAGAACCTTGTCTCCTACCAGCTCAGCAGAGAGACATAATTGTGCCCAGAAATGTAACTTGTTGCTTTGCATGCTGCTGGACCACCCTCATCAGCAAGACATTAATTTTCAAATACACAGTGTCTGGTTTAGGGAAAGTGTTTGGAAAAACTAAGAATTCTTTACATCCCCTCAGGAATGTTGGAAGATGTTACTTTCCCGGAATATCCGAAGATGGCTGCCTGAAGTGTGAATGGATTGGGAGGATGACAACCCTGTTCCAGTAATAGATGTACTGGTTTCTCATATGTTAGTTCTCTTGGCTTTTGCCTTATCAAAACTTCTTAGGAACATTCCTGAATGTGAATTTGCCTTGTAAAGGTCATTTTTATCAGAAGGGAGTCTACTCCTGTAATGGCTATTTATTTATTTATTTAATAATTATAATGAACTAAAACTATTTTACCTAAGAGTGCACATGTTGAATGGGTTAGGAGGACAGTGGCATCCCAATCCAGCAGACACACGGTGATACTTTGTTCTTGTTTAGCAAATAGCTTCAGTCTGGCTTCAAGTTACTGTTTTCACTGGCAGATATAAACTGTTGTATTGTTAGTCCAGTGGCTGTGTGCAATATTCACTGGTGAATCCATTTCATACGAGGATGAGATGGTGGCCTGGAGGAGCAGGGTGACTACTGATTGCAGCGGATGCAAGTAAGAGTAAGTGTAAGTGTTAAGAAAGAGAATCAAGTAAGGGGATGTAAGAACCTAGGAAGATTAGGCCCTTTTGATTAGCACAGAGGGATTTATGGCTCATCTTGAGCCCATCATAAACCCCATGCAATTTTTCAGCATTAGGCCCTTTTAGTCAATGGGTTCAGAGAATTATGTTGACAAAAATGAAAGTCCATTTTCAACTTGATTCCTATTGGATTCATGTAGGAGCTAGATGTCTAGCAGCTCTATGTGTAATATATACAGATCCACATGGGGAATGTGATAAGCTGTTCCTAAATAAATTATATACTTTTATCCCAGAACATGTTATCTGTCTGCTACTAAAGATTCTAGTTCAAACTAATTTGTTACACAGGCTAATCCTGAACAATTCAGTGAAGCTTTTGACTTCAATATGGGAAAGAAGGTAATCTGTGTTAGAATGAAAAGGTCTGAAGTACCTGGACCCTTAGATCCACTTATTTAACTCTCTGACTTTAGCAATACCCTCTGTAAGTCTTTCAACCTGGGGCTTCCATGTTGAAGTTACCACTTGGTTTGGAATTTCCACATTCTAATTTCTGACACAGAACTTTGACGTGGGTATAACGTCACATTTTTAAAAGAGATAAGTTTAATTCAGTTTTCAGGATCTCCTATGAATCATCACGGTATTCATAAACTACAAGTGGTTTAGGTTTTGGTCTCCATATGAAAACTCCTGCCCTGTTCATGTTTTAAAATAGTTAAGCAATGCCCAGAGACACCTAAAACCACAATGAGTATTCCCACGCTTATACAGAGACAGGGAGAAATTTGCTGTAGCAAACTGCAGCTTGGAACCATAAAATTTCCCTAAATGTAAGGGTTGATAAGGAATTTTTTACTATCCAGGGAATAGAGTAGAAGAGAGCTAGTTTTAACTGAGAATTTTTCAGAAGTGACTTTGTCCCCAAAAGAACATCAGTTCTCTACAGATTATATCTGATCTGTGTATGCAACCTATTTACTTGGGCTGGAGGGTTGAGGTGCTGCCTTTGGGAGCTCTGTGTTGCGCTGTACTAATGAGGCTATGGCAGTTATCTTTTACAGCTTTACCTGCCCGGATGCATAAACACAGAAAGGGGTTTCTGACTGGAAATTCTTCCCTCACCTGCCTGTGACAGCTCTGCCTGAACATGAGGGGAAACACTGGTAGGGAAGCATGTGATTTCCATAACACTATTTCCTGTTTTCTCTAAAGAAAAGATAACAGTCTGGATGCTTCATTCATCAGGTTAGATCTGGCATTCAGGTTATATTATTTTATTGTGATAATTGTACCCAAGCATTACTGTAAATGATCCCATAATGTCCTGAAATCCAGGTCTCCTTCAAAAGGGTAATTTCCAAAGTATTTTTAGTATCTCCAGATATACAACAATATTAAAGCAATTTTAATATTGCCTATGTGATATCTGCTTTAGTTTCTTGATTCCTAGGTACTCCCTAGCCCCCAGGCCAATTTTCTTCTCAATGGCCACCCTCTAGAAAGGGCATTTCCATTCTGAAAAGGTTTTTTCTCAGTAAATATCATACAGCAAGAACAAAATGAAGGCTATTGGAAGATTCTCTGTACATTGCTTGCTAGTTCAAAATTACCTACAAGAATATTTATTTTATTTGATCATCTCAAGAATTTCATTTTCTCTAACCTTGTATAGTACTAACTATTGTTGCACCCTGCCAAGGTTGGTTAAGTCTGTGTGTTTATTGAAGCCGGGAACATTTTTTCCCATGTTAACTTTGTGCTTAATATGCCCCTGAGATCTTACATACAACAATATATCTCTGAAATAAAAGAGATTTAATGAACTTTTATGAATTTTTTGGGGAACAGTTTGTTTTATAATCTTTCCCTTGTGGATTAGTACACATAGCACGTAAAACTTCTAGGCATCTAGGTCCCATGTGAATCTCATCTTGAAGCCATTAGGAATAAGGTTAAATAGATTCTCATTTTTTTGTCAACACAGCTCTTCTCATTAAAAACTGCTTACATTTTCTCTGATACCCAAGCCTATTAAGATTGGTTAAAACCCTCCATACATTCTTCCAGGATTCGTGTTTGCATGCTTGTGGAAAAGAGTGGAATCAAAATTTTTGCCTTATATCTGAATATTCTGACATAGTTCTGATACATATCAGAATCAGTCTCCTCTTAAAACACGGAGCAATTTTCTGTATCCTTATCATGAAAGAGGAAAATGATCCTTTAGTACAGTGGTGGCATGAAAGTGTTCTCTCTCACACACCTCTAAAGGTTAAAATAAAATTGCTGTGTTCCTTTCCCGACTTAATGAGGAGGATGTATAATCTGATTGCTGCTTCTCACTTCACCAGTCTCATCACTTGTCTGTTCTGGTTCTTCTGTGTTCATCAGTAGGGTGAAAAGATGATTCCTGGGCAGACAATGCTGATTTTGACCCAAAGGCTCTTCTGGAAGCTATATCTGATTATCATAAAATTCTAAACCTGTGAAACATGTACCTCCAGAGTTACAGGGCAGAATCTTTAGTAGGAGTCCATTAAATTTAGGTATCTTATGTAATTTAATTGGACCCTTCTAGTAAGATTTGGAGAGTTACAGATACAATGCTGTACCCAGTATTTTTGGTTTTATCCTGCAGTTGTTTCATGCACATGTCTTCCATTCATGCTAATTTCATAAATAAGAGTTATAAAAATATATTTGCTAGAACTTGAGAAACATCTATCTGATAAAAGCCTTGAGTTGTAAAAATACCCTTTTTATCTAAAGAGGTAAAAAGAATAGATATGAGGTTTGTTTGATGCCATACTTGAACATCTAGATCTCTTTCCTTTACATGCTGCTTCGTGTTTCTGGAGCATGAGATAGTGAACTTCTTGTTAATAAGTCTTCATGACTTTAACAGTAATAGTTCTGAGCTGTTGTCCTACAGGTCTTCCTTTAAAGTCATCCTGCAATGCAAGAATAACTTCCTAGTGCTAAACTGCATTAATTTTTCCTTAAGAGTATTCCTGACAAAATCCCAATGAGAAATTAGCATGTCATGCTCTCACACTGTTATCTGATAAAGAAAAATATTTACGCAAGCCAGAATTTTGCACCTGATATTTCCAGGTTTTATAATGATTGCATTTACTTTTAGCATAGTTTAAAAATTGCATATTCAGAGTAGTATTTTGATTCTGGATCAATGGAGTAAATCCAGTGACACAGTATTTTAAGTAATTCTGTGCATCTAACTCATTTCCTTCATAAGTTAATTACAATAGCAGTATCCAAACTGGAGATCCTCACTGCTTGCTACTACTTGGCATACCTGTAAGAGGGAGCATTGCCTGATCCAAGTTCTATTCTAAATGAAACCAAGTTGATAGGAGGAAAAGAAACCAAAACCAATAAACAAAATGATGGAAAATGATCCTTGTTTTACTGGAAAAGAGAGTGATGTGGCCATGAGTATCTTGGAAGTTAGGGGTCTGACCGAGAATCTAAGGAAGGTCTCTCCATTGTCAAGCAGCTCTTTATTTAGAGACTTTCTCTTCATACTATCTTTTTGGGTTGGTTTGGGGTTTTTTTTTGCTGTTGTTGATTTCAAGTATAACCCTGATATAAATCCTTGTCTGCCTAGAATGGAGAAATTCAAGTCCAAAAATAAGCCATACATGGTATTTTTATCCTAGTTTCTGAGTCAGTCCATACTCTGGTACAAGAAATTATTCTCCTTTTTTTTTCCCTGCTATTCATGCTAAACTCAGTAGGGAATGGCAGTGGTTTTGCATAGTTTCCCAAGAAAGTATAAAAGGCCTGCTGTTCTTGGGAGTGTCAGCTTCCTTGGGTTAGCCTGTTGCCGTACGAGTAATGAACAGATGTGCTATTCAAGTATGTTGTGTATGAGAACTCGCTGAGGATAGGCTGTATTTTATTCTAAGTACCTCATTAAGTAGTGCCAGTCGCATTCAAAAGAACAGTACTCAAGCCAGATTCTTTGACAGGGGTGTCTCACTGAGCTTGGTTATTAAAATATGAATAAAATATGAACTCCCTCGAGTGATATAAACACTGGGACAGAAAATCTAGTTGTGGAGACAAGAATTCATGTCTACTTTGGTACCTGAGGATGTCCAGCTCTGTAATAAACTGAGTGGGATGGAGGGGGAGGCGGGGGAAAAGAAAAAGAAAACACTAACACATGTTCTGCCCCATGTTTCATGGCATCCAAAATGATGCAGTCTTTTCACTTGACTATCCTGAGTGCCCACTGCTGCAGCACTTTATTGTCTTGAGAGGAGTTCCTGATCTTATGGGAAGTTGGCTGAGTTGCCTTGAAAAGCTAACAGGAACAATGCTGAAGCAAGCATAGGAAGGAGCAGAAGAATAAAAAGGAGTAATTCGTGGTCTAGGAGTGCAATAAATAGAGAGCTGTAGTGCAGTCTTATTCGCTGCACAGTGCTGTTGATGACAGCAGGAAGATGAGTGTTGGACTGAGGCCAGACTCTGCCAGTGTGAATTGCAGCGATTGGAGGATAGCATAAATTAATATGGGGCATGGCAGCATAAGTTGGGCTTTCAAAATCTCCCATTCCCTCTGCATGGAAGTGTATGAAGCTGTTGTGTATCTTTTCTGGCACTGTATACTCAGATAAGCAATTATGATGCCTATTTTTACTCTATATCTCTGTGAAACAGAACAAATCTATATGATACCATACCTTACAGATCCTTTGCTATGCTATAATATTCTTAATACTGTACTATTGAAGATAATGACATGTACGTATTCTCTCTTCATTCTACCAATAATAGTATCCCTTATGAATAGGAAGGAACAGAGGGAATGTAATATCTTTTAAATAAAAATTGCTCTTTGAGTACTATGAAAATGCAAAGCTGAATGAAATGAGTCCCACTATTCATCTGTAAATACTTGAAGCTTTTTTTTTTGCTTTTAAATCACTTGAAAATTGGATCAAATAAGACCTCAGAGATTGAATTGCATGTAGTTACGTGATCCCTATCACATTAGAATGGATTTAAAAAAATTACAAAAAAGCTATCCTGCTTCTTCCATTATCAGTGTTATGTGTGTATTATGTGTGCGTGTATCCCCTCGTACATCACAGTTTATTTATCTTTGCTAAAGAATATGCTTTAACTGTTAAAATGAAAAGAATAATCCTGATCAAAAAAGCATACCAAAGTGATTGGTCTGTTTCAACTTCTGTTTCTTTACACTCAGGTATCCACTGGACTTTTCAGTTGTAGCAGTTACTTGAGAAAATGTTTAATTTTGGAAGAAAGGTAAAAGATACATATATAAGATACATATATATATTGTCCCGAGCTCTCGAAATATCTCAAAAAGAATAAAAAATGTTATCAGATATCCTTGTGGCTGAACAAGGGGGTTTATCTCTGTCTTTGGGATGCTCTTGTGTCACGTTACAGAAGAATCTGGGTTTTGGCATCAGAACTGAATTTGTAGAATGTTTTTTAATTCCATCCAGGAGCATTGAAAATTAGGACTGATCTTTTGATGACACCACTTTGTATTTAAATGGAGTTTGGGGTGACATCAGGAATTTCTATATGTCTTTCACTTTACATTGACTATGCAATTGAAGGATTGTGATCATTGAAAAATTGCTTAGAGCTGCCATTTAGTCATTTCACATACTTCTTGGCAAGATCTTTATGAACTGATTTGTGCCTGGTATTCCATACTTTTATTTCGTTGATCCTTTGTTCTCCCTTATATAGTCATGTCACCTACTGAAGTGAATGGGATTAAGAGTATGAGCGCTGACTGATGTAGGCAGTATAGACAGAGGGGCAATGTTGATAAGCAGGGTTATGTTGCTAGGGATTTGAAGGCAAATAGTCACTAGGTTTTCTTGGTTTCTCTGGACTGTGGAGAAAGAATGGACCTTGGCAATGAAAAAACCACCTAACCCCCCCTTGCTGCACACTATTTGCCTCCAGGTGTTGTGTGTGAGTGCTACTCTTGCTTTGGCCTTGCTGTGATCTGTCTATAGGGCTCTGAAGCACCAATATCCTCTTTTTCCCTGTTAAGTAGGAATGCTTCCGCTTAGGTCTATTGGGATGGTAGAGTTGTAGCTCTGATGTCACATACAGCCATGCTGCTTTTTCCTTGTGCTTGCTTACAGAGAGCAGAACCAGCAGCACTGGATGGTGCAGAAGGAACAGTTTATTCACTGCTTGTGTAACAGCTGGCCGAGGAAGCAGGGAGTTGATTGACACCTTTGGCAGAGGTGTTAAAATTCCATTATCTAGTTACTATGTACCAAACGCACCTCGGTACCCTAATTCATGCACTAAGACTTTTCTGCGTGGGTATAGAGTTAGGGGTGGTAAAAGTTGATTTGGCGCCGTTTGCAAGAGGCACGCAGGATGCGTCCTGGCCGCGGTGTGTCGGCAGGAGCGGGGGAGCTGTTTCCTGCCTCGCTCGCACCCTTGGGGGGGTTCGGGGCGAGTGAAGCAGCGGGGTGGAGGTGGGGGCAGCCGCCTCCTCTTTCTGGGAGCTTGACCTACACATAGTTTTGAAATTCCCGAGCCACTTCCACAAGGTATTTTTACTCCTTAAAAGAAAAGCCCAGAAAGCCAGAACCCAGGGCTTACAGCATAGCTTTGAGCGCGGAGTTCTGGTAGCCAGCTCACGCGTTCTGCTGTGCTGGGTTATTTATCGCAATAACCAACGCGTTAACGCGAAAATAAAAGAGAGAGCGCCGAGGGCGAGGCGGCGGCAAGGAGCTGTGCCGAGGAGAAGGGGCGCAGTGCGGGCGGCGGCCGCGGGGGGCCGCCGGCGAGCCGGGGAAGGCGCGGGAAAGCGGCCGCGGCCCCGGCGGCGTCTCCCGGCGGCGCGCAGGGAGGGAGTGCGGGCGGCGGCTCCGCGGAGCAACAGGGCTGGCTCCGGCAGCACCCCTGCGGCTCGGACGCGCAGCTGCCGCGCTGGGTAGCCGCGGCTCCGAAAACGCAGGCAATAAAAGCCGTTGTAGTAGAGAGCTGCTCTCTCCGCCTGGTGGCTTTTTGTTTTGGTTTTTTTTGGGTGGTTTATTTGTTGTTGCTTTATGTGCTTGTGGCTTTTTGATAAGCGTTACCAAAAACCGGCACAACAAGTGGATGGTGCGGGCGGGTGCTGGCTGAGCCGCTGCCGTCTGGACGTGTCTGGGAGAGAAACTGCAAGGAGCGACACCCGTCCTCCCATCCGTGGAAACAGGCTCGGTACACGGAATATTTAACGTTGATTTACAAATCTGCTGCAAAAGCTGGGCTTGGAAAGACTAGTGATCGCGCCTGTCCATTCGTTCTGTCTCTCACACACAAACACACCGCCTTCATTTTTTTTTTCCGTTTGGAACCAGACTCTTGCTTGTTGCCTTTTTGCAAATGCCTGGGCGAGAAGCAGTGTCTGTGGCTGTGCAGAGTGCCCCCAGCTTAAGCCGCCTCGCTGGCTCACTCCTGGCGCTCGTGTTGCACCCGGCAAGAAGGGAGAAAAATAACTCGTCAACCTGTGGTGCTGACTGACCATACACACCTGCAAATGTAGATCAGTGGCATAGCCCCCTCCTCAGGACTGCTGTCACCAGATCCTTACACTAGCAAGAACAGCATTGCTATTTCTCTGCCTAGGAACAGTAAGTACGATAGCATTTTTAAGATCTCTTTCTGCATGACATGTAGGTATGATTTTAAAAATAGCATCCTTTAGTAGTTCATATTCCCCTTCTATCACGTATTAATGGATATAGCTGTTAACGAGGCTTCTGTTTCAATGGGGGTGTGATTGCGTTTTTGTGTGTGTGCTTGCATGTAGACGTTGCTTCAGTGCACCTGCAGTTGTGTTTTCTTGACATATCATATCACAGTGTTTTCACTTGAGTGAGCATTGTGCGTGACTGTTCCCAAATCAAATTCAGCGAGATGTTCATTATGATCGATACACAATTCAGTTAGAGATTCCTAGATCTTATGTGTTCCTACAAATATAACAAAAGCTCTTTGTGCAGATAGGTTTATTCTCTAATATTTCATATAGATATATGTAGGTGTATCTATTATGTATGTACTCAAAGGTCTGAATGCACTGTGTTTTGCAGTGTTTTTATTAGTGTTTATATGTGTTGGTGTTTCAGAAGCATGCGTGTGTTTGTGTATGGATGCAAGTGCTTATATGGGTGGGGATTTTGTATCTCTGTCTATATATAATGTGACATACCCACCCACATCCTTACCCACGGAGTCGTTCAAAATCTCTGTGCATGTGATGTGGGTGTGTGTGTAATGTAGAAGTGTGAATAGTGTGGGTAGGGGAAGATTTGAATACCGTGGTAATAGATGACACAGTTTCATTTGATCGGTGTGACCTTTTAGGAAAACAATCCAATCTTTTCCCCTTTTGTTTTGTTTATTTTTGTGTGTTTGTGCATGTGCCTCAGGTTAAGTGCTTCTTCTGCATGACCATAACCAAAGGGTGACCCATCCACTCCCCTATGTCCTATGGGGACCTCAGAGCCAGTTTCTCAGTCTTCATCTCCTCTTCCTCCTCCTCCTCCTCCTCCTCTTACCGCTGCTGCTGACGCCCTGGGTGCTGCTCCCAGGTTTGAGACATTGTTGACAGGCTGAAGAAAGGATTTGCAAAGACCTCCTCACTGTGTAAATAAAGTGATAGCTGGAATTAACTTCAACTTCCCAAGTAATGGTATTAAACAGTAATAAGATTGCTAGGCCAAAGCACTACCAGGAAAAAATTATGAGGAAAAAGACTATTTGCATTTGGTTGCGATGATGAACTAAAACTATCTGTGGAGAGCAGGTACCCTTAGATTTGCTTTTTTTTTCCTCCCGATGAAAGCAGTCTTTGTGGCCTGCAAGGTAGTCACGATTCTCATCAGACCTGCGATAGCCACAGGAGAGAAATGAAAATAGAGGGGCTTTGTGGATGAAAGAACAAGGCCTCAGCTGTTCACCTGGTTCTATTTGAGAGTTTGATCTTTTCTTATTAGCAAGAGAGTAGTTTGTGTCAAACGTTCTGGACAAGAAAATGCAGGTCTGTGGTTTTCTTAAAGATGGATTCAGTGTTACAGCTGTGTTGCCCTGCTCCATGTCCAAGAGACTCTGCTCCAAGTGCAAATGGCTTTGAACTTTCTATAGTGAAAATCAAAGTTACTCTGTAAATAAAACCAAACCTTTTGGCATTAAGCAATTTTTAAAAAAAAAGCAGTTACAAAATGGAGGTTGCCATGGTGAGTGCAGATAGCTCTGGGTGCAACAGCCACATGCCCTACGGATATGCGGCCCAAGCTCGGGCCCGAGAGAGGGAGCGGCTGGCACAGTCAAGAGCTGCAGCTGCTGCAGCTGTAGCAGCAGCAACAGCAGCAGTAGAAGGTGGGGCAACAGGTGGAGGTGGACCATATCATCACTACCATCAGGAACAAAGTCGAGGTGCATCCTCCTCTCACAGTGGGAATGCGTCACGCAGCAGCAGCATTCCCCACCGCCAGAGTGGTAAGAGGCGGAAGAAAGGGAAAAAGAGGAGCCACCACTTGGGAAGTAGGGAGTGTGGGGCCTCCTTCCCCTGTTCTGAGCTGCTGCCTCTCAGTGGTTCTGAAGAGAGAATACTGAAGGACTTGAGTGAGGAGGACGAGGAGGATGAAGATGAGGACGAAGATGATGAGGAAGAAGGAAAGCTCTACTACAGTGATGACTATGGGGAGGATGAGTTTTCATACTCAGATCAGCCCCCTGATGATGGTGGAGGCCCTGGGGGTTACAGCTCTGTTCGCTACAGTGAGTACGAGTGTTGTGAGCGTGTGGTAATCAACGTGTCAGGACTGCGGTTTGAGACCCAGCTGAAGACATTAGCTCAGTTCCCGGAGACGTTGCTGGGTGATCCAGCGAAGCGAGGCAGATACTTTGACCCTCTCAGGAATGAATACTTCTTCGATAGGAACCGGCCCAGCTTCGATGCCATCCTGTACTACTACCAGAGTGGCGGTCGGCTGAAGAGGCCGGTTAATGTACCCTTTGACATCTTCACCGAGGAGGTGAAATTCTACCAACTTGGGGAGGAGGCCATGCTCAAGTTTAGGGAGGATGAAGGGTTTGTCAAAGAGGAAGAGGACAAAGCTTTGCCAGAGAATGAGTTTAAAAGGCAGGTTTGGCTGCTGTTTGAGTATCCGGAGAGCTCCAGTCCCGCCAGAGGCATTGCCATTGTCTCTGTCTTGGTCATCTTGATCTCCATCGTCATCTTTTGTCTGGAGACTTTGCCAGAGTTCAGAGATGACAAAGAATTCATCATGTCCCTGAGCTTAGGGAAGGGGCTTTCCAATGAGTCACTTCACCTGGATGCTGGGGAGCACACCATCTTCAATGACCCTTTTTTCATTGTAGAGACAGTGTGCATCATTTGGTTCTCCTTTGAGTTTACAGTGCGCTGCTTTGCATGTCCAAGCAAAGCACACTTCTTCAAGAACATCATGAACATCATAGACATTGTCTCCATTTTGCCTTACTTCATCACCCTGGGCACTGACTTGGCACAGGAGCAGGGCAGTAACGGTCAACAGGCCATGTCTTTTGCCATCCTGAGGATCATCCGTCTGGTCAGGGTGTTTCGCATCTTCAAGCTCTCCAGGCACTCCAAGGGTTTGCAGATCCTGGGTCATACACTCAGGGCCAGCATGAGGGAACTCGGCCTCCTCATCTTTTTTCTTTTTATTGGAGTCATTTTGTTTTCCAGTGCTGTTTACTTTGCGGAAGCAGATGAACCTGCCACCCATTTTCAAAGCATCCCAGATGCCTTCTGGTGGGCTGTAGTGACCATGACTACAGTTGGTTATGGGGATATGAAACCCATAACTGTGGGTGGGAAAATAGTTGGGTCCCTGTGTGCCATTGCGGGAGTGTTAACCATTGCTTTACCAGTGCCAGTGATTGTCTCCAATTTTAACTATTTCTACCACAGAGAGACTGAGAATGAAGAACAAACGCAGCTGATGCAAAATGCAGTCAGTTGCCCTTACCTCCCAACAAATTTACTGAAGAAATTTAGAAGCTCGTCGTCTTCATCCACAGAGGATAAATCAGAGTATTTGGAGATGGAAGAAGGAGTTAAAGAATCTCTTTGTGTAAAGGAGAAAAAAAGTCAGGACACGGGGAATAGCAGTGAGTCAGAGAAGAAAAACTGTGTAAATTCAAATTCTGTGGAAACTGATGTGTAATTTTGAACGTTTCCAAATATATTTATGCATTAAAGAGTGCAGTGAAAATACTGAAATATGCAAACAAGAGTCCACAGCATACAGTAGTGTGGTTAAATACAAATAAAAAGCATTGCTAAACTTGTATTACATATCAAGTAAGTGGTATGATGTGAGGAAGGGATTGCTAGTTCTGATATCATTTCAGAATTTATACTTTTATTAGAATGCAAGATGTTTTGCACATGAGGCTGAAAAATTTATTAACACCAAGTCAGTTTTAAAGTGGGTGCATGAACTGTCGACATCACTAATAACAGCTTTGTGGTAAAAGTTGGCATTCAAAGGTATTTACTATGTAAGAAGCAATGAAGTTTGGTAGTCATTTATCTATTTATCAGTGCTTTAATAGCAGCTACCATAAATCGTTGGATACCATAGTCATTGTTTTTCAAATGGTAAACTTATTGTAAAAAGATATTCTACAGAAGATAGATCTAAATTTTTTTCTTCAAATCTATAATGCTTGTTTTTAACTGGAAATTTTCTTTGAAAAGGCTGCTGAACCTCCAGAAATTGTTTATTTTTATAACTCTCTTTGGAGGCATTGCAGCATTTGTTGTCTAATAATGAAAGAAATGAAGTAAGAGAATCGTTTAACCTGGTCTGACTGCAAAGGCAAAATGACTGGAATGCTTTTTTTGCACTACTTTATATGCTGGAGATATATTGAAAGAGACTTCATACTGTGAATGTTTACTAATGTAATAGTTCAATGACAATCATTGGAAGAGTGAATTCTGCATCATATTTTATTGTTTCTTTTTCTTTATGTGATGCTGATGGCAAAACAGCTAACATTACATTAATTCCATACTCTTTTTAAGTATGAATATCTGTGATCTGGAAAAGGATTGTGAAGTAAAATTTTATAATCAAAATTATTTGAAATCAGTGTTGTCTACTGATGCCCTCAAGAAATACCAACCTAATTTATATCTTTTTCCCAGTTAATTTAACATTCAGAGTCCACGATTAGTCCACGCACTTCGTCAGTATTGAGGAAATTCAGTGTATGGGAGGAGAAGGTAGAAATAATAAGATATTCAGTTGTTACAGTACTGACGTTTGAGAATTGCTAACTTTTAACATGCTATTATTGGTGCTGCATTTTCCCTTAATTACAGCTTTCACCCATGTGTATTTGAAGCAACATTTAAGATCCAAAATAGGCATTCTGGGATTCACAATGAACATGTTGGGTCCCATGTAGTCCTTGAGAAAACAGCCCATGATTTCTTTTCATTGATTCTTAGGCCAGCTGTATTTACTGTGTGTCAAAAACGTCCGTTTCCCTTCCTAGGAGATTAAGGTAGGTAAAGATTATCTGACCTACAGTGCATTCCAGACTCCAGAATGAAATAGGTAAGGTACTGCTGCATATAACATAAATAATAGATGCAGAACAGGCGTTTTTTTTCCAGACCTATAATTACTGAGGGAAGGCACAGTTAAACTGGAACTGTTTTTGAAGTGGCACTGTGGAACATTCCCGATTATAAAACTTGAACCAAATTGGCATATGCACTTTAAGGGCTGGGACGGGCCTTTATGAGAGAAAAAGCAGCTCACCAACATGACAGAATTACAGTAGTCTTGCAATATCCAATCAAAGCCGAGTAGAGGGGTTTTGTGGGGGGAGAAAGAGTGACTGACTTTATAATTCGGGAGGTGAAAAGCGATGACAAAAGCAGTCCGAATTGGGCACCCGTGGCATTATGCATGATCTGTCAGACAAGTGTTGTTTGCTTTATGCAGCGTCCAGTGGTACCAAACAGAGCCATAGGCATAGGTTTTTCTTTAATGGTTGTTTTTTGCCTTCATGGGTTTTCTTTGAATCGCCTTTTGGAAAAGTTTCTCTGCTTGTCGTCTTTTGCATTGCAGAAGAGCTAATAAAAACCAAGACACACACGAAAGACTGCGTTGTGATGAGCCCTGTTTCAAAACTTGAGCATAACTGTCCGATTCCTCATTCAGAATCACAGAGGGGCCTTCAATGTATTTTTTCGATGTGAAGCATTAAACAAAGCTCCTTTTTAGTGTGGTGATATTAACTCCAACCATGGTTTGAATGAAACAACTCAGTAATTTTATACATGGGCGTTTGCCAAGATTGAATATTGCATTCTGTTGTAGCCTACCTGAGCTAAATGTGGTATTTTTTTTTTCTACAGGGGCAATATCAGCAGTGAGGATGAGCCTTCTGTAAAATCCAGAAAAAAATCCCTGAGAGCGTTTCATTAGCAGTTCGTAGTTAATGATGTAAAGGGCATAAGGGGTTCTCTTTCTTATGAGCTAGCTTACTAGTGGTACTGAATAATACCAGAGAGTGTGTAATATCAGGGACGACAGCAGGGATGTAGAATTAAAAGAAATGCTAACTAGGTAAATAAAGAAATTGGAGAAAATGAATGTTTGCAGTACTGACCGACTGGAAGGGGAGGGGGGTTATAGGAGGGGGAATTTCAGATCTCTAGTGAAAATAAGGAACCAAACTCTTTGAATAGCTCTTAGAACATGTTCACACTGTGACATGGAGCTCAGCATGAGGCAACTGCTTAAGTAGTTACCCAGCTTCTCCAGTGAGTTGTTCAGCAATTCTGCTACAAGTACACAACCTTTTAATTTTAACCAAGTGCAGCGGTGATCGGAGCAGTCCCTTGCTCTCTGAGGGAAAAGGCCTTACTGTAGGAACTTACAGCAGTGTCCTGGGTGTGTCAGCATTACCTACTGCAGGTCTCTGGAGACACATCCCCAGGTAACAATACTGCCTGCTCTGCCTCCTGCAGCACATATGTACTTGTCAGTGTAAATGAGAACCAGTATAGCTTAACATTAGGCTGTGCTATCTGCTTGGCAGACCATTCTGAACCACGGAGAGAATCGTGCATTTTGGAATCAAAGCTAATACTTTTGGCTGGCGTATAATTTCTTTATTCAACTACCCATCAGTCCAGTTGGTTACTGGAGAGCTTGAAAAGGCCAAAGTCCTACCCCTAACATGCTAAAACCCAAAGATCCCAAGCGCTTATCAAGAAACAGAAACTTCCATTAAGTATTACTTTGGCTGAAATCGTCTGCCAGAGAGACCCTGTGATTGAGCTGTTATGGCTCCAGATTACTACTACTGCTTCTGTCAGAGCATTCCCATTGTTACTGGATACTGTCAACCGAGAAAAATAATTTTACAGTCACTTGGGAATTTTATGGTTTAAATTATATGGGGAAATGCATTCCTGATGTAACTGATGTGAGTGGAGTTACACCAGGAATCATTTCAGTTCTTCTAATGCAGTTCAAATGCTTTCACATTGGCATAGATTTCAGCTAAAAATAATGCAAAATGAGAAATTTGATATTTCAGGTTTACTTGCAGTGGTGAAAAAATTTGGAGTTCCATTAGAATTCATGGAATCACAGCAGCATCAAATCAGATTTTGAATATAGGCTGATACTTAACTACATACTGGTCTTTATTTAAAGAAACTCCTCAGTCATTCTCTAATGACCGTAAGTGCCAAGGCCAGACTCATAAGGAGAGAGTTTTGCCAGCTGAAGTATTAAATGTAATGCCTGACTTCAGAGATCCATATTTTTTTTATTCATTGCAGTCATGGAGTTTTCTGATGTTCCATTGATTCCTTGAAAATCACAGCCTGAAAATTACTCTGCTTACATAGTTTTGTTGTGTAGAGCCCATTTCTGTGATGTTCATGTAATGTGGAATAAAATTGGTAGATTGAGGGACGACAGTATGCTTGGTGTTTGGGAATGTTAGTAGGCATTATGGGCTTCTTGTGGCCATAAAAATGGGATTTGTGGGTGTTTTCAGTCAGTAATACAATTTGGGTAGCTTCGGAATGTGAAAATGGAATACTGGTGTGCTAAGAGTTTGGCATGAGGCAGTAACCTTGAATAAAGGGTTGTTATCTTGTAACTCCTGACAGAGAAAGCTGTCAAGTATGCTTCCACGTGTGGAGAGTCATTTGCCTTGGGATATGAAAAATCAGTGCTAAACTACCCAAGAATATGAATTACTTCCTTTTCATATTGGGATAAATGTAGAATAAATGCATTATAGAAAAACTGCAAAGTATCAGAAAGTCTGTTTCATCTGTGGAAAGTCTTTCCTGCACAGCACTGAAAAATGGAATGTGTCTTTCTGGAGATCCGGACTCGAAAAACTAATTCTGAGTATAAATGAATTTTTGCCATAAGCTTTACACTTTATTTATAGTCTTCAGATTAAATATGAACTATCCAAGGCACTTTAGACTATGTCGCTATCTTCCTCTATTTCTTACTGGTTGCTTATTACTTATGTCATTGTGTCCAGTTACACATATAGGCCCATATTTTCTTTTTACTAATCGGCATAAGACAGGAACAAATAAAAGCAAAAATTAAAAGAAAAAAAAATCTATAATATACAGCATTATAAGTTACATCCTTGTTTATCATTAAATAAATGTAAATGACAGTCTGTAGCATCTGTAGACAAGGGGCAGGGTGTGTGTGTGTTACTGTTACTGTAACAGAATGAACAAATGCTTCAGATGTTGCAGTGAATAATATCCGGTTTGCAGCTTTACCATATCTGTGCATTCTGTGTGGAACAAATCCTTGTAGAAAAATTTTCATTTAAAGCAAAAAAAAAGATGCCTTCATTTCCACAGAGATCTCCCAATGTGGAAAAAACGACTGACTAATTCTGGGTTAAACTGTATAAATGTTTTGTACCTGACAACCAGGTACAAACATGAAGCTTTACATAATGGCTACCATGTTTTTTGCGTATTCAGAACTTGGATGACCTTAATTCTGAGGGAAAACTCGTTAAAGCATTATGTACTGAGATGGTTGGATTAATTTTTATATTTAATCTTTTCTTGTAAAATCTTAACGTACCTTGAGACCTTTTTCTGCAACAGGTCATTTGGAAAATAAATGCATAAGTATATAAGAAGGAAAGAAGAAAAATCTTAAATTACATATAAAAAACTGATAAAATATTCTAAATGAGGGAAAGTAGGTAAGTAAAACCTTTTTTTTTGCCCTTCACTTGTGCATTTGTGGTATTGCCATTGAAAATGAATTGGAAGCAAATTGGTTGACCAGATCTGCAACTGAGGAACTTCATGCATCATGTCTATTCCAGGTACTCTCTGATCTCGGTGGCAGAAGCTGCTGCATTGTGGATCTGCAACAGCAGCAGCAGCTGCATCTTGGATCAGCTGCTGCACCTGTGATGTGCCCCTGGGAAGATGCTCGTTGCACCGGGCAGTGTCCAGTGCAGCTGGAGAGGGTTCTGAGAACTTTGTAGTCCACCTGGTAAATCAATGCTCCTACCACAACTATCCTATCGGAGTGCAAAGTTCCTTGTTGTGAAGTACTGCATACCTGTTTTAGACAGGGAAGTCTCAAAGGCTCCAGTCAGTTCCTAAGCTACAGGAAGACTCAGGTCCACATTCAGTAAATGTGCTTTTAGAGACTTCTCCTGATTCCACTAGGAATGAGGTTGTAAATTGCTTCCTGAATCTGGGCCCAAGTGATTTGCTTAGGCTCCAAAGGAAGACTCAAAAGGTGGAGCAGGTTTCCCAGGTGTTGCAGTGATTCTGATTCCCTGAGGAGTGTAGGAAGTGACAGCATGTATTCAAGATAGATTTAGGTGTCTCTGTTTTTATTCTCTTGTTGAATGCTCCTGGGGAATTTGTTTTCTGAATAGGGAGGAGGATGCACAGATTTGGTGAGGTATGTCAAAGGCATCTTTACTTTTAAGTAGATATTTTTGCTCTTCTTGCCGGTCAGAACAAGCTAAGGGTTTTTTTAAAAATTTTATTTAGCCCTTACATGTCTTATACAAGCCATTTCAGTGGGCGAACATAAACTGGCTCCAAAATTGTCATCCTGGACATGGATGGTTGCTTTCAATTTAGAAAATCAAATGAGAAGTGTTCAGTATCATTCCTCTACTTTTGTTTTACATATGTTGGCTTTGAGTCCAACACCCTTGAACTGAAATAATCTAAAATTCCTGGTGTCACTACTAGACAGTACTTTACCTGGCACTGCAGTACAGGGTGTCTGCTTTTCCTTCCTTGTGTTTATGTCGGTATGACTGTGATGCAGACTTATGCCGTAGAGGAGGGATGTTCTGGAGTGCTTCACTGTGTGTTACATCTTCATTGCTAGGTGAGCAACACCCCACGATGTGCTTTGGAAAGAACTCATGTATGGGGATATGACATTCCTTTTCTCCTCCACCTTGTACAGTGAAGGACGAGGCCTGCTCCACGCACTGTGGTATGTTCTTGCCCAGCACTGTGCATTCAACCATGCTTCTCACTCCTGTGCCTCTTAGATCAATGAAGGCTTGTTTGCAGCCAGGGCCCACAATGTCTGTCCTGGATGTGGTTCATCTGCTCTGTGGAAGGACTTTAATTCCTGCCTTTTGTTGTCTCCCTGTGGGTACAGCTTGTAATGAATTCAGGGTGTCATTCAGTGACAGTTTCCTCGTGCATGGTGGAGCCTGAATAGCACAGGGAGCCTGAATACAGGAAACTGCAAAGGTCTCTTGATATGAAATAAAGGTACCTTTTGTCTTTCTGCCCAAATAGAGTAAGATATATTCATATTCCAACAAATCACACATTCTGCAGACAGTACATTTCAGGGTAAATAAATTCAGTTTTATTAATGGGCCTGTACTTTCAAGGTGACCTCAATTTGCCCTGAATTCATTGGGAATTTAAGACACTGAGTATTTTTCAGGTCTCAAGTGTGAAGGAAGATGATCCCTCTTTGCATTCAAAATGGCAAGGCACTATTATAAAGCAGAAATCCTTGCATAATTTTCAGGTTAAAGGAGGCTAAGGAATAGTAGCTTTTCTGTTAAAATCTTTCTTAAATATTAGCTGCAGATACACATGCTGAGAAAAATACGGTTTCATCAAAGGGAAGGGGTAGAAAAGATTTTTGATTGCATGATTAAAGGGCATCGTATTTTACTGTGTACTCAATGACACAGTTATTTTAGCAAGAATCTATCCTACTTCAGAGAGTACGGTAGAGATCTGTACTGCAGGATCTGTACTGTATCAATCTGTACTGCAGGATTTAGTTCTGTATATGGTTATTTCAGGAAGTTACTTAAAAACACTTGTTATTCAACATTTGTGGATCACAAAAAGACAAAAATGCTGTAAGGTTTTTAGTAAAAGAGAGGAACAGTAAGATATAATGTTTCTGAGTATCTTCTAGAAGAAATTGGTATTTTGTGCCATTTAATTTGTGAACATCTGCTCTAATATGTGATAGGATGATTCAGTAGGTTAGAAGGCAAAAATATTTTCTCTGGCTAGTAAAATATTTTCTGTTACTCATAGCTTAATAGAGGATTAGCATTTTTCCTAGCATTGAAATATGTAGTAAATATGAAGAGACACTAGTAAGTAGAAATGGTGCTAATTTGTTGCTCTTTGACGTTTCTTACTTGAAAATATTTCCGGAATGGATTAGTGATATTTGACAGCTAAATTCTTAAGTGAAATGGAGTGGTTGTAAAGAGATTCACTTTTGGATCAATGGGCAAAAAAGTGTATTTTAACTTGTCTCAGTTTTGGGCAACTAGAAATTAAGACATTCAGACCACCAGCTGTTTCTGAAAATCCTGCCCTGATGGCTGTACTGATGTTTCTTTGGGAGGAAAGAACAAATACATCTCAGCCTTGCGATCTCTGTGCTTTTCTGTCCTTCTGATCTATGACTAGTAGAAGTGACCAAAGAATCCACTATGTTTTCTGGTGTAGTCTTGGTTGTATTGGCCCATGAAACAATATGTGTCGTTTAAAAGGTTTGCTTAAGAGGCATCCGGGGTTGTAGCATTGTCTAAAGAAATGCTCCTCATATATTTGACTGCAGTTCTTTGCCTGCAAAGCTTCTCCTGATGTCAGACTAACACTGAAAATGCACATAAAATGCATGGCAATTTGAGGTGGTAAAGATGAACAGCGTTGGGCAGCAGCAAGGGCTGGCTGCTACCCACGGGCTGGGAGGCAGGACCTAGACTTGATCACACAGTCCTCAGGGCTGGGACCCCTCTGAAGGAGGGAGCGGGGCAGGACTGGCGGGGGCTCCAAGGGCAGCCCACAACTCAATCCTGCAGCACAGCTCCATCGGGGGTGAGGGCACAGGACGATGTTTCAGTGGGGCTCCTGGACCAATAGACAGGGCGTGTGGGTATAGGCACAAGGCGAAGCTAGTGAGGGCGATTTGGGCGTATTAAAGCACTACTCTGGACCCTGAGAAAAGACTGGCATTTTCTAGTAACAGTATTTCTTAAGTCTAGGTTGGATCTACCAAGATGCAGTTGTGGATCAAGGTTTGTATTGCTCCAGCCGAAATTGAAAATCTGAATGTTTCAGAACCTTAAATGCTGAGCAGTTGTTGAGCTTTTTGCTCTTGGTTTTTTGACTTTTGCTAGTCTTGCTGCTGCCTATACTGCTATGAGTATTCTCCTAAACTGTTGCTGCTTGCTTTTTATAGACAGCTTACTTGTGCTAGCCACAATGTCTTTAAAGGCAAAGCTGGTTTTGAGTAATTGGATGGATGGGTCCCAAAGATGCTATCATTTGTTACTGTGAAGCTGGGTAATAATTAATGATGTTCTGACTTGGACTGACATCTGGAAAGGTGTTAAATCACGGTGTGTGGTTCTTTTAAAACTTTTGACTGAGATAATTAGGTTTCTTTCTCAGCTTTCAGTAGCTGATGTTGCTGCTGGAACTGTTGCAGATGTTGGTAATAGGTAAACATGCTGAGCCTTAGGAAATGCCTAGAAATTTGTGCTTTGTATAAGATATCTTAGCTCTGTTACTATAATTTTTTTAATGGTTAAAATACTTGGAGGGTTAACTAAAAACTGAGTAATTTTGACACTAAATAGGTTTTTTTTTCTGTATTTTATAAATAAGAGGGGAAAAAATCCTCTGGTCTGATGTGAACTTACTTTGCGAAAAAATGCTGGGGTGATATTCTTCACTTACTCCCTTTAGCAAAGGTAGGAGAGGGGACCAATGTGGCTTGTATGTGGCTTCTTAAGTTCTGAATGTAGCATGTAACTAGTTGTTGGAAAGGAGATTGGACCTGGAATGTTGTAGTTTCCATATTTTTGTACACAGATGGGCAATTGCAGATATTTGAGAAGCGATTTGTCTGATAGGGCAGTTTCCATGCGACTGTCATACCTGCAGATGCAAAAGTGCTGAGAAGTTCCAGAGTCCCTGTCAGACCAAACATCAAGTTTTCTTAAGTTCTGAGGATCACAAAGCAAAACTCCACCTCTTTCCTAAGGCTTCTTCACAGAACCTTCAACTTCCTCCATCACCTCTGTAGCCCACTGGCAGTACCTGGGAGCAACCATCATAAGCTGTGAAAATATGAAGGAGAAGGAGAACTCTTTTTGTTCTTCATCCATTCTGAATTGTGTGGATTAAAAGCCATAAACAAAATATTGCAATATATTGCAATCCCTTCATTTGCATCTTACTCTTGGGATTGGGCTCCTTGAGTGATGGCCATCTGTGACCTCTTGGCTTTCTCTGAATACCCAGTGTTTGGTGCAGTGCTGTGAGCATTCTCTGGATCCTTTTCCTGCACTTAGTTTGTGTGGTTTTCTGGGGTAAATGAGTCCAAAGAGATTCAGGAACAAGTCCAGAATGACAGAAAACTTCCCAAACTCAACATATGACAAGCAAAGTTACAAGGGTTTTTTTCTTATTTTTTCAGTAACTGCTGTAAATATGTTACATTAATTAGAGAGGCTCACAGCTGCCTTCTGAGGTAGGTTCATTATTGTATCCTTACAGCCTTTTTAATTGCTATTTCTTCAACCTTCCTATTTCTAATGACTGGCATTTTCTTTATAAAGGATTAAAAGGTTTTTCTCATTGGAACTGATTTTTTTCCTAAATAAGCAGTTTACCTCCGGTAACTGCATGCTGTTAAAGCAGGGCTGTCGTGGTTCGTATGTCAGTGGTATGCAGTCCTTAGAAGAAGGAAGGGCTGCAGCAGAAGTCTGTCTTTCAGTGAATTGGAAGAGCTGCTTGGTGATACCATGTGCAGCTTGCAGCTTCAGCAGAAAAAGGTGTGCTGTTGCGTTGCTCCAAGTCCGCATGCTGTCTGCTCATACTCTGTGCAAGAAGAAATGCTGAGGGTAGCTTTTTCAAGCTGATACAGCTAGTAGCAGGCACTATATTTTTTTCATGTCAATAATGAGTTTTGCACACTTGGGGAAAATGCATTTAAATCCTAGGATTAAGGACAGGAACCCATGGTGTTTCGGACTGTGGAGAAGCCTTGCCTTGTTCTTTCTAAAAGTTCTGGCACCTCTCTTTCTTCCTGCTAGGTTTAGATAGTGATCTTGCTTGAGATCACTTAAGGTGAATCATATTTCTGTTTTACTAGATGTTATTAGCCAAATAAATACTTAGGAGAAACATGTTCAAAGGTGTATTGTCCCCACCCCATACAGAGAATCAGGCTCTCCGTGCTAAAACAAAATATATAAAAATTACTTAGCTATGTACGTTATTTTGTAAATATATCTACATATATATATACATGTTCTTACGTAGAAGTAGGCATCAAGCAGGACATTACATTCTGTGTGTAGGTATCAAAGTTTTGGAGCTTGCCCTCACCTCTGATCACATCACTGACTTGAATATCGGGCTATATAAAAGAAGCCTTCGTTTATGGGAGAGGGAGGAGGTCTGTAATGCGGAAGATGTAAGTGGAATTATAAGTATGTTAATGTGACTCAACTCATACAGGACAGAGCACAATGTCAGGTATTAGAGCCAATTCCAAACAAATTTGCTTGGGACTTGGAGCAACCCATCCTGGGATTCAAGGGAAGACTATTTGTGTGGACCACTTGGAAATGTATCTGTTATTTCCTGTCCAAAGATAACACAAATCCCTTTGAATGCCACTGCATTGTGCTACAGGTAACTTCTCTACACCTGTTCATCAGCCACTGAAAACTAGCATAACATTTGTGGATTTCTGGAATGTTTTCTTGAAGTGATTTTTTTTTTCTTAAAAAGATGGACTTGAAATTAATTCCATCATTTAAGGTGGAGGGTTTTGGTTTGGGGTGGTTTTTGGGGGTTTGTTTTTTGGTTTAGAAAACCCAACAGATGAGGATGTTTGCTTGCTTCACATTTGTCTTGATTCAATCCATGCATAGAACACAGTTGGTTTGGTTTTGGGGTTTTTTTGAGTCCAGTGCAACAAGACCCCTTCCCCCATCACCCCTCCCTTTCCCCTTTTGGATTCAATTTTTATTTTCTTTCTGTTTGAGAAGCTTACAGATGACAAGGTTTGGTACTTCAATTCTAATGTAGTGACACTGAGAAGAGGAGGAGGACTTGTAACTCTATTTCTGTTCACTCTAAAGACGTTGTTCTTAAGGAGAACGCATACAGTACGGCTCACAGGCAGGTTTTTTTAGGACTAAGCATATATAAGGTGTCCCTAAGCAAAGAAAGCCTGAGGCTGTTCGGTCAGATCTTTAAATGCTAAATTGCTTTACTAAACAGCAACCATCTGCATGCCTTTGACATTACCTGAGCTTTGTATTTTCTGCAGACACAAGGAGCTGCAGAAGTTGGGTTTTACAAATCCTGGGGAATTGTGTTTAACTGCACACCTCCCTATTTTCTGTTCTGGAGATCTGACACAGTGGTTATTTTAAGGTGACTGGATTTTGTCGTTGTGAGGCTACTTGTTATGAAAAGGCCGCAGCAGTCCTGTTCCACTGGCATTTTTGTTTTTTGAGAAGGTTTATGTATTCCTCATATCAGAGGTGATGTTTTTTTCCCCACCAGATGTCATGCAAACAAGCCATAATTGTGCAGGCACACGTTCAGCGTGGTGGAGTGCAGGGAGCCTGCTCAATGATTGACTAATATTGACAAGGGCTTGATGAATGCCATGCTTGTACAAATACAGCATTTCCTTGTTCCAAACCACCTACAGTAATTTCTGCTTCGAGATTTGTATGCTCAGTAATATTTTATGATTTCAGCCTATACAAAGAAGGGTTTGTATTAAATGAAGAAAATGCTGAGTTTTAATGCTGTAGTTAAACTTACCATAGTTTCTCATCTTACTTGCTAATTCCTTCTGCTCTTGTTAAGTTCATGGGGAAATTTTCCATTTATTTTATAGATGCAGAATTTGTTTTAAAGGTTTATTCCTTAGAATCAAGTGATTTAATCATATAAAGCCTTAGTTTTGAGACTTTGTCACTGCTTTGTATGTTGTGGTTCACTGAAAACCTCTTGGTAGACTTGGCTGTCATCAATGTAAAATCTTGAATGGCACTGTATGCCGAATTATAGAAAATAATTAGGGATTCAGATTATGACCTGCCATTATGGTATCCAGGAGTTTGCATTCATAATCTCTGTCTTGCTTTTATGTCCATTCATTGAGGAGGCCATGGACCTATTTTCAAATCCAATGGACCCAGAATAGTCATGAGTGATCTATTAAACCACCTGGAAGTGATGTGTTTCTGCGGGGCTCTGGTGCTCCTTGCAGGCCAGCACAGCACCAGGATTGCCTACTTACCTGTAGCCCTGCCTGGGGAACCCTGAGGAGAGACCTCTGAGGAGCTGCAGAGATCACGGGTTGACTTGGGCATGCTCTACATGTTGCTGCTGTACCCACTCAATCTTTCTGGCTTACTTCTGCAGAGACTCTGGACTTGTAGGAGAGACAGAGCTGGGAGAATAGGCAACCCCCTGCTTACATGTGACTTTAAAGAATAAGGGATTTTGTTTGTCACTTAACAGCCAGCATTTCTAGAAATGTGAGAACAACAACATGGTTTGTCCTTAAAGGACCCAAGCATGTAACTGCCAGGTCTTTTCCTCAGAGGGAGTTCAGAACGTTCAGGCACCATGAATGAAAATCCAGATGAGAAGTCCTTCCTTTTCCTTTAGATAGAACTTTCTCTTCCTAATCCAATGACTACCCCCATTTCTTGAGGGTTGCTTCTTTTTCAGTCTCTATCAGTGTGCGTTTTAACCAAATTGCCCTTGGGTAGCCAAGAGGACATCCTTGGAGAGGCATTTCTACCTGTTAGGTCTTTTTTTCTTAGAGAAAGCCTTGGAAAGGAAGATGTAATGTTCTGTTGCCAGTGAAATGAACTAGTGGGATATCAGTGTTCTTAAGTATATGTGACCTAATAAGAAAACTCAGTAACTAACCATGGAAGTGTAATTTTAGCAGAGAACAAATTACATTGGGTATATTTGGTTTCTTTTACAGTAAACCAGTGAGAATATCATTGCTAATCTTTTTCAGGTGTCTTTTATTTAACTGCATAGCAAAATGAGTAGTCAAAGAATATAAATAGACTCAAGAGCAATTGTAAAATGCTGTCTAAAAATGAAGAACTGGAATCTGATTTGGAAAATGATGGCAATATAAGAATGAATTCAGTACTTTGCTAAAGGTTCCTACCTCGAGAGCCTCTCTCTACTTCTGTTTCTAGTCATGTTTTTTTTCTGATTCTGTTGCTGTGATGCCGTGCTTCTAAGGACTGCAAAGAAATGCAGGTACCCAAGAAATGAGTGAAGAAATTTCATGAGAAATGAAGAAAAAATCCCACAATGTTTTGGGATTTTGGTTATTGCAATATTGTTAATTTTCTGTCTTAAATACTTAGCCTAAAATGACTGTCAAAGTCATTGTATTTCTGAAAAGCAATGGCAGCTGTAGTGCATTCTGATTAGTGCTGTCACTCACTGACATGTTCTACTTGGGAACTGGTGGTGCAAGATGGCTTAAATATTTAGTTCTTTATTATTATGGATAGTTTCTAAATGTATTGAATTTTTTTTCGCTGTGCTGCAAAATGTGAAATTCTGGTCAGAATAATGTAGTGCTTTATACTGATGTTTGATTAGTTTTAAGAGTTTAATTCTTGAAATAAGTAGCAAAAGAAAATAATTGTTATTTTTTAAATGCAAATCGTTACAAGTAACAGGTGGTAACACTATTTTCTATCAAATGCTTGAAAACATGCTTAAAATGTAAAGACAAACCAGCTGACTAAAAAAGCACCAAGTATGGTCCTGTGGTTGAGACAATTCTTACTTTTTTTTTGCTGTTAAAAAAGCGCTTTTTGTACTACCTTCTGTATTGAATAGGAAATTTGGATTAATTTATTGTGATGATCAAGTATTAATAGTAGCCTTTAAGGTGTCTTCAGCAAGTCTGTTCATGTACACCACAGACATGCCCCCTGACCCTAACTTCTGCCTAGCTCAGGGGATAGACCTTGTTCCTTGTGTGTCTTAAACAAGGGCTGCTGACGCAGTTTTGCTGGACCCGCAGGTGATGAGTTTCATGGGCGCAGGTTACAGTGTCCAAAAGTGCCAGAAAGTTTTAATATGCATGAATAAGACTTCTGGGTGAGAGGTAGTCCATTGGCAGGTCTGTCTTTTCAACAGAAATGTAGTGCAGGTACAGTTTCTTTGCATTTGAATTCAGTAAACAGGAGAAGCTGGTGCTCTTCCTGCGTTAGCATTTGCTGTTACATTATTTAAAATTAGAGACAGCATTTTATGGCTTAGATACTGATTTTTGTATGGCCAGAGATTCATAGACAGGTACACATTCTGGAATGAGGGTTAGTTACAGGAAATGTAAATACTGTAAATGCAACCTGTGATTAAAGTCTGTTAAATGTGGACAGGCATTGGAAAAAAAATCTGGGTTGATTTAAGAAAATCTATCTTTGTTTTTCATACTGGAAAAACTCTTCTGGTAAACAAGTTCTAGCTTGTGAATACAGTTTCTAATCTGATTTAACAGCCGAAGTATTTAGTTGTTATCATCACTGCTAGAGTAATGACAGAATGATAGATATAATGACAAATAGTTGACTGTTAGAAAGTTCTCAGAACTGTGGCTGCTGCTTCCTTGCCTCTGGAATTTTTTTTTGTCATTTAACGGAAGTAATGCTGCAGTACTTCACGCTGGATGTTGAATTAGTTTATACATGTAAAGTATATAAAATATTTTTCTATTATATTTGTGTCTTTCCATGTATCACAGAGATTACTGACTGTAGTCTCTTTCTATTATAACCTTCAGAATACTTTTTATAAAATAAAAAATAAAAATCCGTGCATTAACGTTAATCCACGGATGTTAGGCAGCGTGTGAGCGTGTGCTGTAGTTTGTCTTCCATCATTTCTTAATGCCAAATCTCTTTACCCAGATACTTAATGCAGTAACAATCAATTTGCTTTAGTTTTTACCCACTTGTAGACTGGCAAATATTGTTCAGTAAACGCGTCCTCTGCGGAGAGCAGACCTTTCCTATGCCGCTTGCTGGGCTAGACTCAGATGTGGCTTATGCTGCTGTAAGGCCGCAGAAAACATGGTTGCTCTGTCTTCCATAGCCAGATGCTTTTGAGTCATTTAGGAGAAGCATGGGGAAGTAGGTGGTAGAGCCTGGAAGTGTGAGGAAGAGGGACCTCAGAAGTGAGAAATGCTGAAACTGATGTGAACTTTCTGCAAAGTGCTATTTATGTAGAATTTTGAAAGAAACAGGTGGGCACGAGAGAAGGGCAATTCACTGTGGTCAAACGTACTCTTCCCTCTGAAATGTGTGTGAGGTAAAAAGAGAGAGGGGACCATACAGGACAGTTCAAAATAATATTGTTCTTGATTGGCTGAAGAACTACTTTTATAAATTTATTTTGAGGAGGAAGGCGATGCTCCTGCCTCAAATTATTGCTGGGTCTGGTTTAGGCAGTACAGGCTAAACAGCAAGAAATATGACTTTCTAACTGAAACTCTGTTCTCTTTTGGCAATGGGTTTAAATATGATGCCCTCTGCACTTACAGGAAGAAATGTTATTTCATAAACCACAGCTGATGGGAGGTATTAGTTATCCATGCTTTAGGCTTATATTTTGAACACTGTTGAGCTTTGTCAGTCATTTCCCAGACGAAGAACTTCATGCTGAGGTCTAGTCCACGTGGGGCTGGATGTTGTCAGGGAATTGTGGAGTCTTACTCCTTTCTCTGTGCCTTTTCATGCCATTTAGCAAGATGTTTTTCCAAACTCACCCAGAGCAGTGTTTCTTTAGGTCTTTGTGTCAGAATGACTGCTAATTGGCAAGTTTTCATAATTTTCCTCAGTAATCAGGCTAATTATGACAGCTTTGAGGGACATTGGCTTGGCAAGTGGTGTCTGGGCAGCTTCCAGCACTCTTAATAGCGCCATGGGTTATTCTCAATGAAAATTTGCCCCATCAGTATTTGACATTCTGAAGGCTGCGCTTTGCAGCGCTGGCGCCTGCACGAGGAGGCTCACCTGTGGCTTCAGCCAGCCTACTACAGCATTGCATTGCGCTGGTTTCTCAGCATTCCAGGAGGCTACTGTACATGCTGTGTCAGCCAGTGGAAGCAGTCAGCACTGCAGCACACAGGACAGATTAAATTTCAGGTTTCCTATAGGTTTGAAGACCTGAGGCATTTTGAAGGGAGTCCTGCAGAATTCAGCAAAACCTCTTGAACTCACAGGAACAGTTTGAGGCTCACTTGTGGACTATGACCCTACAGAGTGTTGAATTGCCATTCTTAAAATACTCAAAAAGTGAATGAGAATTTTTCTTGCTGACACGGTAAGAGTTGAGGCAAGCTCAGTGTTGTGTGCTTTTAGCTCACATTCAAGGCAATAAAAAAACACTTTGTTGGGGAGTTTCAAAGATCAACTTTTTAATTTAGACAAAAATTGGAAAATACTCAGGAAATTCTTGGTTAGAAGATGAAGTAGTACAATGAGTGAAAGAATGAATGAATGTTTGCAATACTCATTTACAGGAGAAAGATGGATTTTAAAAATAATTTTATGAGCTCCCCGAGCTCCTTTAAAATTGATGAGCAAAGATTCCAGTAATTGAAAAGAGCTAAGAGCAGTGCTGAAAGAATGACTTGAGAATGACAGAAAAGATGTGCAGTACTGAAGAATGAACAAAGGGAAAATGCAGAAAAATCTTTTGGAGAACTGTTGAATGTAGAACAAATGCCAGGAGAAGTGTAGCTGTGAAGGAGCCACGTAACATAGGTGGAGCTGGAAGATGCAAAGTGTTTTGCTTTAGCCTTACAGTTTTACAGGATATGCTTATAATTTGTTATCGCCTTAATGTGAACTCTTGCCTGCAGTTTATCCTTCTCTCTTGCCTCTGATGCTTCCTCTTTTACATCTTCCTTTATGTGTTCCAGTGCTTTTTGGGAAATTGATCCGTTTCCTGCACTCTTTGGCTGAAATCTGATTGTGTTTTATGGGATGGATTTCCTTACCTAGCCTCTCTTGCTAAACTTGGGGTTGTCTCCATGGTGTGACTACAGTTGGGGGAATACACCACCAGAAAATGCTACCAGTATTTATTTACCTGAATCTTTACACTGTCTTTGCTAGCGTTTATCCCCTTCCTTTTCCTGACACTGGGTTTTTAGATAACCATTTTTCTTTGACTTAAGGATTTTTAAGAATTGCTTTTCATGCTGCAGAAACACAGTTAACTGGGCATAGCTGAGAACAGAATGGTGTCCAGGTGGCTTATGTCTGGCTCTGAGGCCCTGTCCTAAGTAGGCACAGTATATTCCCTTGGGGACAATTTCCCCTCTTCACAGCGCCTCTATGTGTGTAACTGAAAGGAGAGTTCTTCCCTTTGTGTCAAGTTTACTCAGATTTCATGACCACCTTTCAGCAGTTCCTCTGTTTGCTTTGAAGTAAACTGCTATGCATTGGCTTTTGAAAAAGACTCTGCTGTCCAGAAGATTCTAACCATTTTTTATTCTGTGACTGTTAGATTGTTGTCAGTGTTTGTAGCCAGATATCTATAAATATTTTTGGGTTTGCAAGAAACTTCAGACCATATTAAATCACATCACAGCTGATGCCACCCTCTGAATGTTCTGTATTTGTCTACCGGCACCAATAACTACTTTTCTGGCGGTGGCTGCAGTACTGGTGCAGCTTATAATGAGGAGCTGTAAAATGGTTAAAAAAAATGGTTGGCTTTTCTGGTGCAGTAGTTATTAGTTTCCATTCGTAATGGATCTGTGCCAGTTTGTTAGAATGAGTGAGAACACACTGTCCTCATATTTCTGTATGTTATACAGAGATCTCTAAAGGATGCACACTTGGCTCCATGCCTGTGTACTGTGTAGTTTGCCACGTTGAGATTTTGCAGCGGTGTTGTCAGAGTTCTCTTACATGCTGTGGAGCTCACTGCTCTCCATCTGTCTTTATGGGGAGAATTACAACCCTCCTGTACTTAGAAGCATATTCTGACAAGCTAGAATGCTGTGCTAGATACTGTAGCATTTGATTCTATTAAGCAAAATAAATAGATATTTACAAGTGCGCTTTTAATAAAGGATCATGGTCCTGAACGTTCAGCTGGCATAAATTGGCAGTACTCCATTTAATTGAGTGGAGATAAATGAGCTCATACCAACCTACCTGGGGTTGGAATTGAGCAAAGACCAAGTATTTAATCATAAGCCAAGGATAAATGAATCTGAAAGCCCTGATTTCTGATGTTTGTATCTCTGGAAGGGACTAATGGAATGGCTTGTTAATAAAGAATCAATTTCTGGTCCGAATTAAATTTATAAAAGTACTGCCTTCAGCTTCCTTGCAGATGTGATACATCAAGTCCAGGCTGCACCTCATTTAGGACACACCACATGCTGCCCATGAGGATTTGGAATCTTTTAAAATACCAAGAGATGCATTGTAAAGGCATCAGAAGCTTTCCCCTTCCCAAGGCATTTGTTTTACATGCAGACTTTTGCTAAGAGGACTGGCTCAGCAATGTCACTCTTGACGAACATTTCAGCTGAAGCCATTCAATAACCTGGAGCAGGGTCACTCTGGCATGTCTGCCTCCTTCACCTGCAGGACCTGCAGTTTTCCCTGGCCAGACAGCTCTCTCTGGTGTCCGTGGAGTTTACAGAGGACTGGGGGACTGCAAGTGTGGTTTGCCATTGCATAGGGAGGGGGAAGGGAGAAGTCAAGTTGTAAGGGGAAGTTCTTTGTACAAAGAAAGCATTGAGCCACTGGGAGACTGCTGACTCGATTTCCCCCACCCCCAATAAGGTTTCCTGCTTTCAAATATCTTCACTCTGATGTCAGACTGATTTTCCTAATGCCATTGGTTGCTGACAGTGATTTCCTGACGCGAGCGCTTTTCAAGGTGTCGCAATGCTGGGTTCTGGTGCAAACAGTAGCAGCAGTTGCAGCACTGTTGAAGTCTCGTTGCTTTACTAGAGCTACGCCAGAATGAGCTACTGTACTGTTCTGCCCTACCTCAGATGCTGTGGTTATGTGAAGCTTTCAT
The DNA here is from genome assembly GCA_022605575.1 of Laterallus jamaicensis coturniculus. Lineage (NCBI taxonomy): Eukaryota > Metazoa > Chordata > Aves > Gruiformes > Rallidae > Laterallus > Laterallus jamaicensis. Next base: position 20,211,366 of record JAKCOX010000013.1, read on the forward strand.
GTGCTTAATTTTATTCAGGTGATGTGCTTATGTAAAAGCTTATATGGACTTCTAGATCTCATAAATCCATGTAAATACTGCAGCTGGCTCAGAAGAAGTTGGGATTCTATGAGAGGGTTGATATAATTATTCTTTAATGATACATGCCATAAAAACATACCAAAAAACCCCTTCAGCAGCACCTTTTTTTTTTCAGTCTAGCAGCGAAACATGACCATTAATGTTTATTTTCCTTTTTTCTCATAGGAGATGTAATAATTATTCTGTGACAATTGGGTGGTCAAAGGGGATTTCTTACTATTTATTTTCATAATGTCCCTCTGTAGCACCAGTAGATGACAGGTAGTACTCTGATGCAAGTTGTTAATTTTTCAGCTATGGTTCTTTTTATTCAATTCAGGCATAGGAGAGCCTGTTTCACTTCATAATACTGGGGTAAGCTAAGAGTGTACATTCCATAAGTTATAACAGCTCATCTGACAGGCATGAACAAGTCTACTGACTTTGCTATGTCGTGTGCTTATTCCATAATTATGAACTGTGTTAGTACGTATCTGGAGTGATTCTGTTAAAGACAGCGGAGCATCTGATCGTGTGACAGGTGAGAGTAAGGTCTAGTCGAATTGTGAATAGTGGTTTTTGTAAGGTGAGAAATATTTTCCAAGGAACTTTTCTGAATTGGGTCACATGGGAAAGAAATATAAACATGTAGCGTGCTGTTGATTCTTTCACAGCTCTCTGAAATGTGAAGGTGCAGAGCTTGCAGCTAGCTGGTAGTCTCAGGAACTAGGATGGTGTTCTATGTTCGAACAGCCATCTTTAGGAATTGTCTGTATCTGAGTGTCTATCCCAGCATCTTTAGTGACTGGGAAAGTTTGGGACCATGAAGTTAACGCCTGCACTGAGTACCACACCCATATTTCACAGCTCCAACTGTATCAGCATCATTGATACAATCCCTCATTTCCCTGCAGGACGCTGTGCATATGTACTCATGGATTTGCTTCTTGCAATGCCCATAGAAATTCCTGTGTAGACAGTAATATTACTGTTATTGGGAAAGTTTCATGGCAGTGTTCCAAGTTGATGTTAGCACAGAGTAACCCCTCACCCTTAATGTCGGCCCAAGAGACATTCCCACAGATTAGCAGGGTGCCATGCTCATTCTGCACAGCGCAAGTGTAACTTTCAGAAAGGCTGCTTCAGCTTTTTCGTGGGAAAAGGCCTCCCTAGGTGGGTCTTAAAAATACCTACCCATGTGTGAAATCAGTGAGGGCACTGTGTGGAGCCTGTGGGGGAGTAAAAAACCCCTTTTTCTTGTGCTGAGGAAGAGCTGAGAAAAAAAATTGCTGCAGGAAGCTGGTGTGCCACCTCTAGAAGCCCTTAGATGTGTGAGCAAGCAGATCATCATTTCCATGAAGGAGGGTGGAGGTGATTAGCATCATAGCATGGGTTAGTAAAACAGGCTTCTTTTGTAATTGAAGCTGTAAATGGATAGGTCTTTATGACTGCGGTGCAGCCTGAACAGAGCGGTACAGTGAATTCAGGCATGGCTGGTCATGGAGCGCTCAGCAAAATCTGGAAGGCAGGAAGCCACTTTCAGGGTGTGAAAATAAACTAACATTCAAAAATAAATGTGACTGTGTTTTCAAGGTCAGCTTTTTTAAACTTCACAGCCGGCAATGCCGGGCTCTCAATACAAACTAAAATGAAAAAAAAAGGATGTTTAAGAACAAATTGAGAGAGTCTCTTACATTAAAAGCAATATGTTTATATATTCAGCTATGCTTCCTCTACCCACTAGTTTACAAGTGTGGTATGTAAGCTTAATTCTAAGCTGTCCTAGCATACAACACTTGTCTTAGCAGTTTCATCTACAGTTCCTTTTTGGGGACAGTATTTCTGTACATATTACCTACCTGGCTGCAATTGCTATGGTAAAACAAGCAGGCTGTGCACTATGAGATGTAAGATGCTATGGCTACCACAGTACAAAGCAGAATTGCTGTATCCAGCAAGTAAACTCTTCTGCTATAAAGGAAATAGCAGCTATGGTGGGGAGAGTACTTAAAAGCTGTGACTTTTGACTCACCAGTTAGAAAGAAACAAAACAGTGATGATTGATAGAAAGAGGAAATGCTGTATCCATGTAGAACAAAAGGCAAAGTATGTGTATATGTCTTAAAGAGGAGATAAAGGTCTTGCCACTGAATTTTTGGCAATTTGCAGAGAAATTTTAATTCTGGCTAAACCAAGGAATACAACTCTTCTTCAGGCAGCACTGACTGTGGCAGTGCAGTGTGGGGCTTGTTACCTACCCATCCTTGCTGCGGAACAGCTTGAAACAGTGGCGCTGGAAAGAGATTTGTCCTCAGTTGTCTTGAAGTGATGTAACTATTGAAGACAAATAGGTCAGCATGTTTAACCATTTTAACAGCAAACAGTATGCCAAGTACTTCCAACAGTCCAGTTGTCCATGAGAAATGCCTGTATTTTCTAGCAACATAGGTGGCACGTACACAATTAAGGCCATATTTTGCTTTTATTTACAGTAGCCAATAGCTCAGTGGAATTTGATTAACTCAGGACATACTCATATCTTTAGCTTTATGCTAATAGACACCGGAGGCGGATAACTGAAAGCTTTTGCTCTTCTGTCCCTGAGCCCAGTTCACGAACAGAGACTGTCCTTGGAATGGGAGAGCAATGACTGCTCCAGGCTAGTGACTGCACAGCATTACCCTTCTACGTAACACCCAGCATCACTGGACAGAATTTTGTGTGGTGGTTTTTATGCAGCACTGACTGTGATGGCTTTTAAATCATCACATTTTAAACCATGGATTGCATTTCTAATTTTCTTATCAATGAAGCTAAATCAATAATATATTTGATGCATTTTGCTTTTTAACTCAGATTGAACAGTATTTGGACTAAACTTTTTTTCCCCCCATTTCATAGTTGTATGATGCCTGCACGGACCTTCCTGGTACAGCTTCCATGCATAGGACTAATAATTAAATTAAGCTGCCCTTGCTAATTAAAAGAAAATGGAACAAAACTTTAATCAAATCAGTTCAGTTGGAGGCATAAATTAAGGAAGCCCATGGATTTCATTGAGTGAAAAATGTTCTTTTCTGTCTGTAACTGCCACATTCAGAAGCTTTCTGTTTCTCAGCAGCTCAGTGGTCTGGAATGATTTGGTGAAAGAAGCCAGCTCTAAAGATCAGGATTAAGTTAATCAAATAGTGGACTGAACATAATCTTGTACTCAAATTTAAACTCGACTGTGCCTCAGGATTCCGTTTGCTTGAGGGATCTTATCAACTTTGGGTTCCTTGGCAGGAATGAAATAAATTGTGCAACTACTGTTTCAGTGGACCAACATTAATTCAGTTCCTGACCAGTGTTTTTATGTTTACACTAATAAGTTTTCTAAATAAGGTAATTCAGACAATTTTTTTTTCTGTTAAAATTCTGGTAGTCATTAGAGTTAACTGTTTATTAACAATGAAAATCAGCATCACTTTTACTGCTGTGCCTGGCCATATTCATTAATATACTTCCTATACATTTCACTCTATACCAGAAGAATAGAGGTAACCTTTTTGAAGCTTCAGTGGGTTGGTCTCCTTTAGAAATGCAGTTTTTATTGAATCTTACTTATGTGAATGAAATGTGAATATGTAACCTTGATATTTAACCTTCCACTGAGGTGAAAGTTTCATCTCAAGACAGGCTGCCTGGAATCTACTCAGAGCTACTTGCCAACAGATTCTTATTTGCTGCTTCTGCCATCTTTGGAGGCAATATTTTTCCAACATGTCCAGAACATTTAAGACATCTAGCTCTTTGCTTATGTAAACAGCAAGTTAATTCATTAAGAGAGAAAACATATCTCCTGGTAAAAGTTGAAGACTAAGGAGATCCAGGCTCTGATTTGAAGGAATCTATCCATCTCTCAGGTGACAATCGTCACAGGTGGCTTTACTGGGAGGAATGTTTTTGTTGTTGTATTTTGTATAATGACAGGGATGTCAGTGCGTATTGGAAAGTTACCACTTGTGCCAAGAAGCTGTAGTGAAGAACCTGGCTCAGATCTGAAAGGATTATTTTCTCATGCCTGTTTTAAAGGTTTACTTAGGGGTTTTTTTTTTCTTTAGTATATATCAGTATTTTAGTTCTAACAATTAGTGATAATTTCTTCAGACTGTATTGCAAAATCATAAACAGATTAAGTTTTCACACAGCATCGGAAATAAAATCAATTCAAGGGAAAGGGAACAATATCTGAGCTTTAGGCATCTCTTGTAGGCTGCTATGGTTGTCTTGTAAATTTACTTTCTATGCCCTTGAACAAAACCCTGTTTATTCATTTGTTTATTGAAAATTGTCAGTATGTCCATACGGTTTTAATTATGGGCTTTTGACTAGAGCATTATTCAAGATATCTGTTGCTTCCTATTGGTTTTATCTGAGCTAAAGAACTAACTTCCTTTCACATCTTTATATCAAAATTTTATAGGGTTGTTCCTGGAGTTGTCATCCTTACGTTGCTTTAATTGGATTTTTTGTAGCCCATACTTCCTTTGCAGGTTGTGTTTTCCATCACTGCCATGCAAGTACAGAGGAATGTTAGCTGCACCTCTCCCTTTCAGCTCTCAGACCATTGCTGAGGGCTGGCATCATAAAGTCACAGCTCCTGCAAAAGCCAGCAGGCAAAAGGGAAGTCAAATTCAGAGGTGACAGTTCTTCTGAGCTTCTGTTCCTGATGTCAATAGTTTGATCCTAATTTTATTAAAATGATAATTTAGGGAATGTTTGTGATATCAGTCCTTTGATCCTAATTTTATTCATATTACAATTTAGTGAATGACCTTTAGTGTTGCTGCAGATGGTAATAACTGTGGGGAGCCCTCAAACTAGGCCCTTGGACATTGATTTCTCAGGCTCCATGCAGCCTGCTCTGAATGAAGACTTTGCTCCAGCCCTAAAACTCTGCAGTAGGCCTCTGCAGATAGTGTGGTTTATGAAATGTGCCTTAATCCTTATGAAATACCCACCTCTTCCCTCCAACTCGGAGTTCTATGTAACAGGATGTCATCCTTGGCAAATACAGTGCCACAGTTCCTTCAGTAGGCCATGTTAAAAGGCCGTTGCCTTTCTGTTCATTTTTTCCCGTCTCATATTTCATACCTGCATGTTCTGTTTTGCCTCAGTAGGAAGGGGAAAAAATAATTAATTTTTCTGCCGCTTATTATTAGAGCTTCTGATGAGAACTCTATTTAAACTGAAAAACTTAATGATTTGCAATGGGCATTTGCTTCATAAGGTGAAGACTGGGATATTCTTAATCAAGTAAGTTCTAATCATTTCTAGTTGCAGAGGAAGCAACATTTTTCATTGAGAAATTTGTCATATACTTGAGGAAATATTAACTGCTCTGTGGTATTTCTGTGAATGTGATGCTTCTGCTGTTTGTAATGCTACTGGGTTCTTCATCAAAGTGTGTACCAACACGAGCATTGTGGTTTGCAATTTAGATGTGTTTTCTGCTCAAGTGAAGGATGGCAGCACTGCATTCAGATAAATTCTGTTATTTAACCCTCAGATCATGTGCAGGAGAGGAACTTTGCCCCATAAAGTTTTGCTCAATCACAGCTGTCCAAGTGTGCTGTGTAATAGAATCTGAGTGGTTGATTGCAGATGTGTTGTACCATTGCCTGATGTTCTGTCTGTAAAGTGACTTGGCACCTTTTTATGTAATAGAAAATGAATGAATAGCATCTAAATACTGAAATCATGAAAACCTCTCTGCTAGCACTATATGAAGATTCCTAATGGATGTGATATTAAAGATGGAAAATATTGTCTAAGATTAAGAAAAAAGCATTCTTGGATCCATGCCTGTTTGCAAAAGACAGGAATATAGCAACAAATTCTGATTTTCACAGTGCTGGCCAGCCACAACGTGTGGCTTAACGCCTCTATCAGCCTTGTCAAATGTGGAATGTCTAACCAGGCCTGGCTGCCTCAGTGTATCCATCCTTTTTCATATTGTGGGATTGTTTTGTACTCAAGTGTGTAGGCTACCTGTTCTTTGCACTGACCTCCATTTGTTCTAGGTACATAGCTGATTTATGCCATTTTCCTTCTGTTTCTTGTTTTCTCAGTCTTAATATCTTTAGATAGACTTAAGGCATCAGTTCTTTTCACAGCAGTAGTCAATGGAATTTCTCCGAATTTTATGTCTGTATTACAGAAATCAGGAGTCAACCTACAGCATTCCCTGTGATACGCTTCATGATTACATTTCTCAGAAAAAGAACTGACAGTATTCTGTGGTGTCAGAGACAACAGAAGCACGCTCCTCCTTCTACACTTACCCAGAGAGTCCAGGGTACATATTTCATGGATCTTCAAGGATCCTGGCTTATTGAGCATCATATTCATCCCCAGCAGATGTATGGGTTTCTATTTTAATCACACTAGTTCTGCTTTGATGCTGCAAGGGGGAATTACACAACACATTCTTTTGTGCTGATCATTCTCCTTGTTTAGTGTCTCATGTTTACATATCATGCAGAGTCTTTGGTCCTGGGTATTCTTGGTTGTGCTTATGCAGTATTACTGGGGACAGTGGCATTTTGAAGGTGTGACTGAGTTAAGGCTCCAGTCAGTCAAGCAAAACCCCTGACATTTTTCCCTCTGCATTCCTGAGGAGAAATAATTTCACAGCACAAGCTCACAGACTGTCTGTCTTTGCCCTCAAGTTTCCATCCGTTTCTCTTTGTAAGCTTTAGCTACCGTGGCTGAAAATGGCTGTATAACTCTTTGTTGGAAAAAATCCAAACCAAACAGGTTGGGGCTGTCTGTTACATTTTGTGAGACACCTTTGTACATTCAGCATAGCTGAAATCCAGCTTCTGAAAGTCTTGGGATGTCTACAGTCTTTGAGGTTCTTACACTCACGGCAGCAGCCAAAATTCTGCCATCTGATTCCAGAGTTACTTGTGGGATCAGACTTGAGTAGCTGCAAACAGACGTTACATTCTTGACGTTTATTGTTTATTTCCAATGTATATTCTCTGAGTTTTTATCGCTTTCTGAAAAGGACAGGGAATAAGCCCAATGTATCAAAATACACATTTATTTATTTACTTGAAACTCAATCTTGGGAAAGGGCCCCTCTTCTAAAAAAAAATCGAAAAGCAGATGCATTGCAAAAAATGTCACCACAAAAAGGCATGTCACATCCTACATCTCCCCCTGTCCCCCCCGCTCCCCCATTTTTCTCTTGTTTTTCTCCTGCCAATCTTTCTAGCCAAAATAAGCCAGTTCAACATTTCCCATCCCGCTGCCATTTTCTGGCACTTGATCGAGTTCTTAAACTTTTCTGATAATTGTCTGTCAGCCTAGCACAACACTTTACAAAATGAATTGCATTCTTAAGAATAAGAGGCAATGTGACTCGCATAGCAGCATGCTGTCACCACTTCGTGTTAATAATCTGCCACTTATGTTCCTGTTCCAGGAATGCGTATATTTTAGCCACTGAATATGTTTGCCTTAGACTGCTACCAGCTCCTTTTTTTCATTTTTTTCTGCTGTGAGTTTTTTTTCCCCCAACACCCTAGCCTTCTTTTAACAACCTGGTTTCATATATACTTAGAAAATTGCAGTAATGTTGATAATTTGAGGATTTTTTGTATTATCGATGGTTGCTATAGGCACCCAAGAGCAAGTTCTCGAGCTGCTCTCTTACTGGTGTCTGTAAAATCCTACAGCTATTGAGCACAACCCAGCTTGATATGCTCTAAAGTATTTTTTTCCAAAATGGATGAATAATTTATATGACTATGAAATCTTTTTAGTGGATTTGTACCCTTAGGAGAGCAGCTGAATATTTACAATTTTATTTTGAATGTTATGATAATTTTCTGTAGTACAGGAATGTTTTGGAAAATGTACCGAACCAAACAAAAAGAACATCTCCTAGGCTATTATATTAAAGATTTTATTTTCGAGAGAAGAAAGGCTTTGCCTGTGATAGTGTGGTGGTAAAATGTACGTTGCCTAACTGGAAGCTAGAAAAAGATCTTGTGCAAGAGTAATATTGAGTGAGAAGGGACAAGATTGGAAGGAAACAGATTGTTCAGAGAATGATGAAGGGTCTGGAGGGGAAGTCTTATGAGGGGAGGCTGAAGTCCCTTCATTTGTTCAGCCTGGAGAAGAGGAGGCCAAGGGGAGACCTCATCACAATCTATGGCTTCCTGACAAGGGGCAGCGAAGGGGCAGGCATCAACCTCCTCTCTTTGGTGACCAGTGATAGAACCCAAGGGAACACTATGAAGCTATGAGAGGGGAGGTTTAGGTTGGATATTAGGAAGAGGCTGTTTACTGAGAGGGTGGTCAGGCATTGGAACAGGCTCCCCAGGGAAGTGGTCACAGCACCAAGCTTGACTGAGTTCAGGGAGCATTAGGATGATGCCCTCAGTCCCGTGTCTGACTTGGTTGGTCTTATGTGGAGCCAGGATGGACTCGATGGTCCTTATGGGTCCTTTCCAATTCAGGATAATCAACAATTCTATGATTCCATGACCTAGGACTGTCTGTTTAGATTGATGTGTTAGTGTCTGTCTTGTAGTAGTTAGTAGTTGGGGTAGAAGTCAAGAAAGCTTAAGGTGATGTGGTATGTGTTAGGCAAATACAGCCACAGATCTGCGGAGACAGAGAGGGATTAAGCAACAGGGAAGTCAGTCAAGTTTTGCAGATTCTGGATCAGCTTGGGGGTGTCTCTCAGATTTTTATGAAGCCTGGAGTGGATCACTGGGGGACATGTCCTCTTTGTTGCATTCTGTAGACTATGTAACTGCATTAGGGATGGGCTACTGTGGGGTAGTCTAGAGAAAACATACTGAGAAGAGTCTTAGTCTCTTTCAGTCCTTTTTGGATGGTGGGTGATAGTTTCTGTAAACATACTGAACAGAGATTCAGTCCTGAAATAACAGAACTCCCCATTATGTCACTGGAGCCTGCAATAAGAAACCCAGTTTGGGTCACCTGTCCTGGCTGTGTCCCCTCCCATCTTCCTGGGCTCCTCCCTTCTTCCTATTAACAGGGCTGTATGAACAACTGAAAAACCCTTGAATGCTTGGGAACAATTAAAACATCAGTGTATCATCAGCACTGCTCTCATCCTGACACCCAAACACAGCATTCCACTGGCTGCTGGAAAGAAAATGAACTCTATCCTGACTGAAACCAGGACAATCAGCTTGTCACATAATTTGTGGCAATGCAAAAAAGTAAATTGTTCAGCTATTATTTTACAATACAATTTTTTTACTGAAGAAAAGGAATCTATAGTATAAAGGGGAATCTTTAGAACCAGTAAAGCATTAAGCTTGTAACACATCCACATAAGATTTTCCTATAGGTAAAACAGGTAGTTTTGCTTAACATGGCTACCATGGAAATAGAATTGCTTAAGTAACATTTATTGATACCAATTCCTATTTATAAAATTGAGCATTTCAACTGGATCTTGAGATTACCCTTCAAAACCATCCTACCACTAAATGCCTACGTTGCATAGAGAAACAACTGTTGCTATACAACATGCTTCTGTGCACACCTACAACTCCTTGTGATGACAATGAAGTGGTAATGTATTATTATACTTGTACAGATCATGTGTGATTTTTTTTGAACAGATAATGACACATACTCCTACTGTTTCAAACTATGAGGAGGAGTCAACATGGAGAGGTATGTGAAGGTAAACCTTGTGTTTGCTCCCCTTACGAAGTGAGTCTACAGCAAAACTGCTATAATAAAGATTTTGAAATACTGGCTTTCACAAGCAGTGATCTTTACAGATTTTACATCCATAATGAAACACTGCACTATCTTCCTCTTCACTCTTATGCAATGTGTGCATATATTCAAAACCTTACATGATTTAGCCCAGGAGGTTTTGCATTTCTTTCACCTCCTGTCCTTCTGTGAGAGCTAAGACAGTGTGACAGGCTTTGGGGTGGAGAACTGAGCAGGAAGACCATAGCAATAGTTTTCTTTCTGCTTCAGCAGAAAGCTGCAGTGTAGACGCCACAGTTGCTAACAAGACTGGAGCCATTATATGTTATTCTTCTTTTAAGTTTGTATGTAATCATGCAGATCTTTCAAGGGCATTTTACAGAGAATATATAATACCATTTTATGCACCAGCATACCAAGTAGAAATATATGTGTTGTGGGACATTAAATTTCTTCATTTTATTATGTTCTGACACCTGACTGAGGACATTTTTGTTACCTCAAAACCACATGATAATAATACCTGTAGTATTGTATATAGAAGGAACTATGTATGATACTGAGAGGCTGACTCATGAGCAAAGTACAGTAATATTTATAGGCTTGAAGTCTGAAATTCCTTTTCAGGAGAGAACTGTGTACTGATGATAAATTCCAAACAGACATTAAGGAGAGATGGTACCTACCCATGCAGCAGAGACTGTTCACTAACCAGCTGCTCAGGCATCTGCACCTTGCCCTTACCATTTCCAGAAAGGAGCATCTCATTACACCTATACTGAAACATGATAACTTGTATTTTTTTTAAAAAAAACCCCAACCTATCTAAGTTTAAAGACTGCAAAGACTGAGATTCTCTAGGAGTTCTTGACAAATTGTAGTGGATAGTTACGGTTTCTGCTCCAAATACATGTCTTACCAAATTCCTCCTGGGTCAGGACTGGTACTGACCTTTTCCACTTGGCTAGAAATGTATTGCATCACACAAGTGGTATATGTTATGCTATTGGTTAAAAAAAATACTGCTATGAGGCTCATTAGTGCAGTGTTTTATAGACATGTTTTAAACTCTACCTTAGTGTCACCATTTTTAGAGCAAAGCAGCATATTGTTAAGCCTTCAATATGAAAAGATTTTCTTTGAATTCTATCAAAGGCTTTGAGGTAATTCTCTTCTGTCTATATATGCTTTGTCTCTGTGTTTCAGAGGAACTTCTTACCACTGTAAAACTGCTCACAATTATGACATCTCTCACACTGGCATAAAGCTTACCTAAAATAACTGAGGTTCATTTCCAGTGGCTCACTGTAATACATGGAATAATATACATATGAAATCTAAGGTTTTACTGTTTCCTACTTAATTTTACTTTTCTATACAGTGTGAAAAAAAAATTACAAACAGAACCAAATTGTGTAATTAAACTAAATATTAATGAATAAATACATAGCTCCATAGCTGCATCGATACAAATGAATAGTATTTTGTGTTACTTCTTATTGAAGTTAATGGTCCAAAGCTGAAGTGGCTGATGTCAGCGATTCTAGCGTTACTTTTATAGGACCTGGTTCAAGACCTGAATTTTTTGATTCAGCTTGCTCTTTGTTTTTCTTTCAAAGACAGTCTGGTTTTAGTGATGGCGTTAACAGATGTGTAGTAATAACTGTGCTTGTTGAAATGCTTTTTCAGCTTCCAGTACTTAGTCTGCTCTCATGTTTTGCAATACATAAAGAGTGGATTACAAACTGTCTTGGCTCTGTACTTAGAACTTGTTCCCATTCTTTCCAGGTAATTTGTGGAGCTCATGCTTAAATACAAGTATTTTCTGGCACGATCCTCAGCGTATAGCTAACTTAATACTTTATCCCTGTGTTTACAGAACAAGTTATTTTAATGTTTCCCCAGTTCCACAGAAGTTACAACAGCCTTGTTAACTCTGATAATCTTTATTGACTTCAATTACTTCATCATCCAACATCTAAATCTCTAATGTTTATCTTTTCTTCTGGATTTACACGGTATCATTATCATCATTCTCCTCATCATCATTATCTTCTCCTAAATGCTTAATGCACAGTTTCAGACTGTGTTACTTCACAACATTCCTCTGCAGTTCATAATTGCAGTGATTGGCTGAAATGTACTTGATTGTACATTAAAAAGCTTTGGCAGTAGCAAATACATCCTATTTTAAACTTTTTCATGGTTTTGTCACTCAAGGAGTTTAAAATGATATCTAAGGGTTTTGAAGGTAGGTCTATTTATAGTATTTATAATCAAGAAACATTTGCCAGTCAATTAAATATCAATTTTGTTTGCAATTTTCAGACTGACCAAGATTGAGGGGTAAGTGAATACATACAGGAAATGCATGAGCTCCTGCTATAGATTGGTTTATTACACTCATGGCTTGAAGATACAGTTAAATTACTGCAAATCTGTTTGTGTTAGTAGTAGTTTAAATTCCTGAAGAAATTATCCTGTGGGCAGAACGAAACAATCTGATGAGTGATAAAGGAAGGCTCTTCCTAGGATAAATGGAAAAATGTAATATTTTTGCCTTTGCAACTGCAGAAATGCCAAAGCATGTAGAAGAAAAGTGCTTGTAAATGATGTGTGTTACTTGCCATTTTAAATCTTGCAAAACTCTTAGAGGACGTCCAAGAACACAGTAGGCTTAAAAGAGGATGGGATTTTATAGAACAGGTTGAACTGTGAATGGATTTTCTGTGGTTTGTGCAGAAAGTTCTTACCAAGCTTCATATGGAAAACAGAGTATGTGTAAAAAGTGCTCTTAAGGTAATTTTGTTGTGGCTGATATATGACAGATTTCAAAACCTGAATGTGTGAAAGATTGTTTATGACAGAGTGCTGCAACAACTGATTAGCGCACAAGATGACAAGTAACAAATACTCATATTTTCTGTTTGAAAAATCAACTTTTGATAACTAAAATCCAGCTAGAGAATGAGAAGTATGACAAAAGATAGCACACTGAGAAAGAAATCTGTTCTGTGCATGAATTGCAACAGTAATAATACATTAGCAATAACAACTACACGTGCATAGGACTTCTGCATGTACTGAAAAGCTGTATGTTCTCTTCTATGAAAGTCTTAAAAACCTAAGTAAAACCAGGTGTATGGAGAGCTGTAAAATTTGGGTAAAGTTTTCTAACTTATAGAAAAGAGAGGTGGATTGTTTCAAGTGCAAGAAGAGTTGAAGGAGAGAGGAGACTTCTGTAACAGGGAAGGATAGACACAGGAGGCTGAAAAAAATGTTCAAAACTGAAATGAGAAAGGAAACAGACTTCAAAAAGGCTGAAACAGATAGGCTGGATTTGATTTGCTTTGTTGTGGAACATGAAGCCATAAAAGAGACTGAAGACAAAAACTGGCATAATTTACATGTAAATGACATGCAGGCCAACTGCAGATAGTGAGAGGTGTTAGATATGGACAAATGCAAATATATATGTAGTATGGCTAATCGATTTTTTTTCAAATGCCTAACTGTTATGTATGGCTCTTATAAGAGAAAGCTATCGTGATAGTTAATCATGCTGTTCCTGTCATTTAATTTTAGTGTAGTTGATTCTTCAACTGATAACTAAATAAAACTGTTGCACTACAAACATGTGAAATGAGGGTTTGGTTTCTCTGTGGAGAAATAAAATTAAAGAGCAGCTCTGAGCTCTGAAGCTTTTGTCCATGGGTGGAGGGTAGGCTTCGCTTTAGATCAGGATTATGAATGTCTTTTTTTTTTTTTTTCATATATATATATATATATATATATATATATATACACCTCTGGGTATTTTGTAGACTTCTAATTCATTCATTTGGGTTTCGATATAGGAAATGTGGAGTTGGTACAAGCTGAAAAAGAAGGAAGATTGACAGCTATATCCCAAAAGTAAATGCACTTTTTCCCTCCAATCACTTCATAGGAATTTTGTGTTGCAATTGAGCTCGTCAATTTTTGCTCGTTTATCAAAATATACTCTTTAAAGTCTATTAAAATTCCTCCTTGTTCTTTGTCTTCTGGGTGTTGTGTTTTCTGATGCTAAATAATTCTCTGCAGTATTTTCAATTCCTGTTTCACATGTGGACTTCTTGTCAATCAGTAAGAGAGTTGAATTTTTTTTTCCCCCTTTCTGATTTCTTTTTATGAAGCCAAGGTAGCTAGTTTGTATCAGAAGAGGCATGCTTATAACAGCAGCATTGATTTTGCATGTTTTCTAACGTTTCCACAACAATTACCTCTTCTGTTAGAATCCGAGAGGATCAGAAAATGAAGGTACAGCTCTATGAATGTGACCTTGGATGATGCTTGACAAAAAGATAATGTCTGAGTGGCTCCATGTCCCATCTTCTGAGGTATGATCATAGAATCATAGAACCATAGAATGGCAAGGGTTGGAAGGGACCCTAAGGATCATAGAGCTCCAACCCCCCTGCCACAGGCAGGGCCACCAACCTCAGGCCTGGATCTACACAAGGTTGCCCAGGGCCCCATCCAATCTGGCCTTGAACACTTACAGGGATGGGGCATCCACTACTTCTCTGGGCAGCCTGTTCCAGCATCTCACCACTCTTTCTGTAAAAAACCTCCCCCTAATATCCAGTCTAAGCCTTCCTTCTTTTAGCTTTAATCCATTCCCCCTTGTCCTGCCATTATCTGCCCTTTTAAAAAGTTGATTCCCCTCCTGTTTATAATCTCCCTTCAGGTACTGGAAGGCTGCAATGAGGTCCCCCCGCAGCCTTCTCTTCTCCAGGCTGAACAAGCCCAGCTCCCTCAGCCTCTCTTTGTAGGGCAGGTGCTCCAGCCCTCTAATCATCTTTGTGGACCTCCTCTGAACCCTCTCCAACAGTTCTACATCTTTGTTGTATTGGAGGCCCCAGATCTGGACACAGTACTCCAGGTGGGGCCTCACGAGGGCAGAGTAGAGAGGGACAGTCACCTCCCTTGTCCCTGCTGTCCACCCCTCTTCTGATGGAGCCCAGGATACCGCTGGCCTTCCGAGCTGCAAGAGCACACTGCTGGCTCATGTTAAGTATCTCATCTACCAGAATCCCAAGTCCTTCTCAGCAGGGCTACTGTCAAGAAGCTTTTCTCCCAGTCTGTATCTATGCCCAGGATTCTTCCAGCCCAAGTGCAACACCTTACACTTGGCAGTGTTGATCCTCATTAGGTTCACCCGGGCCCAGTGAAGTGGATACCGTGCCAGAAAATGTTGGTGATCAGTGGTTGTGCTAGGAAGATTTGCTTCCTCACCCTGTAGGACTTTGGTTTGGGTAAACTGGCTAATATCTGGGAGCTGGGTTCCCAAAAATAAAAATAATTAACAACCCCTTACCCCCTCGGGGCTCTGGGATTAAGCTCCTTGGGCAAAATTTAACATCACTCCATGCAATCCTATACCATGACTCAATCATCACCACAGTCTTAGTTGCAATTTAGTGATGTAATTTTTTATGCTGAATTTCTTTGTTGGTTCATGAGATTCTAAAGTCTTATGTTTGCCTTTGCAACACTGTTTTAAACCCCTTTGCCATAGTCCTTAAAACTCTGCAAAAAAACCCCCAGAACAACCCCCTACACACCCCCCCCCTCACACCCCCACCCCCATTGTTTTGGCATGGTTTTGGAGTTTTTGGAGAGGAAAGAGATCATAAGAAACTAAAGGCCCATCATTGAAATAAAGAATGAAATCCTGTATGGGAGCAAAAGTCTGCTTTTAATTGCACATTTCATTTTAATGTTGAGATACACCTACAACAGATTTAGAGAGCAAGCATATTCATGATCTGTCCTTCATTAAATTATAATGCCTGAAGGCCCCAGAATGAGATGGAAATATTCCTTGTAGAAGTCATTCTTTCAAAAAATAGTCAAGAAAAAAAATGTGCTAGTTTCAAAGGATTTCAATACCATGGTGTAATGGTTTAAACTACTACCATCGTTTAAAGGTTTGATGTATGTTATGGTATAGAGTTTTTTGGTACCTACTCCTGCCTTCTTGGACTTAGCGAACTTTGCTATTTATTTTTTTTCCACTGCTGGGGTGGAATGGCACTGTTTCCTTACTGTTAGACCAAGGCTGAGACTTTACGTACCTGTCAAACTTCCTTACCGGTGAACTGATTTAAGCATCTGCAATCATCACTCTTAGATTCTGTGGACACTTGAAAGAAATGCATCCTTTTTCCACACATTTTTTTCACAGGTATTGTGAATTCAGAGTAAGCTGCAATATGGTTACCACATAGAACCAGGGAAGGTGCTCATGGAAATATCAAACAGTGCTGGACACAGGAGAGACTCATGTAAAGCTCCACTTCAAAGGTTTTTCTTTCCAATAGGAAGCCAGAGGTAGCTGCTCTCTGAGTGGGCTTTTACACCTCTCCAGAAGTGCATTGTTTCATTTATGGTTTGGAGGTTTGTTTTTTTTCCTTCTTCCACTACCTTTTGAGTAGTTTATTTGACGATAATGTGTAGTATTTTTACAGCAACCAAAATTTCAATAACTGGCTGATAACCCCTAAATTTCTTCTACACCCACTACCTTCTCATTTTAAAGTATACAATATATTGCTTTTTCCAGATTTCTTTACTATGAACTCTGATGTTCTCAGGCAATCTACCTTAACTCTTCAACAGTCAAATTTTTCATCTGGAAAATCCTTTATCAACGAGAGTACACTTGTTTATCATCTCTTGACTAGACTGCTACAGCAGTTAAATGTGGGTGTTGCACAGGCTTAGGTGGCTTGGTAGAAGTATGGTGAATGTGAGCCTTTCTTCATCAAAATAATGTTTCTTTAAACACTAGAAACAAGCTTTCGATATGAAAAAAAAACTTGAAACAATTTTTTGCAAGCAGGCCTACAAACCTACCTAGCCATAAATCTTACCATGGATAGATGACATCTTTGGCAGTGAAGCTTTTTTAACAGTCTCCTTAGAATTCTATATCTGAATCTAATTCCCAGAAAGAGGTACTGCATCTCTCTCTTGGAGAGTGTCCAATTTTAAATCTGTGCTTCAAGTCCTTGGGAACTTCTGTCTGGAGACTCTTTACACAATCCCAGTTTTACAGGTTGGCTACAAATGAGAGTTCTGAGTTTTCTCCTTAACATGGAGATGCCTGTCTTGAAGCAGTCATTTTCCTCTTGCCTGCTTCTCCAGGCAGATCCCTGCTGAATTTATTCAGACATTCATCTTCCCTGTGACAGGTCAACATGAAGTATTAATACATTATTACCAGGCAGCCTCAAATCCATCACAACAAGAGAGAGAACGTGTGGGCATATAAAGAGAAGAATGGAAAAACGTTCTCAAGGTCATAATGAAGGCTTGCAGCAGAGCAGGAGATAGAAACTGGGTGCTCTGGGTTACAGATAGTATGATCTGCCCAAATTTCTTATCAGGCATACTTGCAGAAACATAATCAAACCCCAACCAAGGTAAAACATAATTCTGATTCTAATTTGATTCAAATTGATAACACACTTTTTTTTAAAAAAAAATAATCTTCTATTATGGTTGACATTCGATATGTCAAGTAAGTGGCTTTGTAGCTTTTATTTTTGTTTGTGAGTTTTTCAACTGGAAAAATATATTTAGTGTGTAATTAAGGCTTAGTCTTCTCTTACATGCTTCCCAATTAAATTTCCTAACCATTGTTTTGAATGATAAGAAAGAAGAAAAAATTTAAGCAGAAGAAAAAGTTTACGAAATAATATAAAGATTAATAAAAGTGTCATAAAATTACATAAGATGAAAGCAATAAATTAACTATGTTGTAATGCCAGTTTTAGAGTAAATACATTTTGCATCAGTTATCCTTTAGTAATGAAATTGAAAATTGGTCATGATAAAATTGGAAATAGTTGTGAGACCAAATCTTCAGGATGGATCATGAGGTTCCATCATTAACAGAGTGTAAAATCCTGCTGGGCAAATGTCTTGTGATTTTGCTACTACCTCTCTTGGAATTCCTAACAAATGACAGACATTTTGTCTAATGAATTTAGTAGAATTGGACTGAGAGTGCAAATAAAATATTTGAATGTGTTGAATTAGAATATGCCAAATGCAACCTTTTGTATCTCAGATTACAACGTGGGCCTGTTCTCAGTACCGTGGATCGCTTGGCTTTCTAGTCTGTTAGTATAACATTTTTCACAAGTGCTGATGCTCTGGTGTTACTGTATATGCTCTTCATTTTCTCCACAATATGTATACTGATTAACAGAAGGAAGAGGAAAGGCAACTTAATTATGTCATTTTGACCCATGGAGTGTGAATGACAATTAAACTGGCTTGAGTGGGGAAAAAAGGAGCATAGCCATTTATTCTGGTAGTTCTATTCCACTTGGAAATTTTATGGGAAACCACCAGCAGAGTTCTTAAAAAAAATTACTGGTTCTAGACAATGCATTGCACAGGGTTTTCCCATTATTATTTCTCCCCTCCTGGAACTGTTCACTGTAACTCAAAAAAAAAGCATCATTCTTAAAATCTGGAAGATGGTAAAAAAATTCTTCTGCAAAGGATTCTATTTTCATCTACAAATCAACAGTATAAAATACAGAACAGTAGATTGAACTGAAATGCAGGGTGCTATCATTATAATTTACTTGCAGAACACTGAAAAGTTTGATTTTTCTCTGTTGCATGTAGTCGTAGTAAAGTGACAAGAAAATCTCTTGTAGTACAGATAGCCTAGATTTGTCATAATTCCCAGTGTGTCTCCTGGCACAGTGGCATATAGTTTATTCATTTCTCTTTGTGCAAAGGGAAAGTAAAAAGCACAACTAAAAGTAGGTAGCAGAAAAAAATGAATGTACCAACCTCAGATTTTTTTCTAAACTAGCATTTTAGAGCTGTACTTGAATAGGTAGAAGGAAAGTGAAATAATTTAATTGAAAGGTAACTTCATAGGGAAGCCATTCAGACCTGAACTGTGAGGAGCCTATTCCTGTGAGTCTTCAGGTGAGCAGGTAGAAGAGGGAGGATCTTGTCCTAGATCTTGAGCATAAGAATTATTTATGGTATCATCAGTCACCTTTGCAAGAAATGTAGGACTTCCACTGCAAAGCACAGTAGAAGCTGAACTAGAGATCCTGAAACAGAGAGAGCTATAACCATGTCCCCATTGCCCCTACTCTCTGCAGTAAATGTACTCAATTATATGGTTACAGAACATTTTGGATTTGCACTCACATTGGGCTGCTACAAGAGGACTTTGTAGGGAAGAATCAGGAAAGCTTCTTTTTCCAAAGTACAGTCCCATCCTCTCCATCATAGCAATGTCCCAAGTTAACTGCCCATGTTTAAGCTGTACAAATATTCTTCCTCCCTTCCCTTCTTATTTTTTCTTATAGAAAAATATCTCTATGCTGCAGTCTTCAGATTTTCCTCACAACATCCTTTGCTGTATTGCAACTGTCTTCAGCTCCATCTTTTCCTAGCACTGTGTGATTGAAACACATAGGAAGTCTGAATAATCACATTTCTGTCTCCTGATTCATGCATACTTGGGGTTGAAAATACAGCCAGCTTTGTGAAAGGTAAGTGATGTCATGTGTAAGAGAAGTCATTGAGATTTCTGCAAATAGTGCAGAGTTTGCAAGCGAACTGCCTTGCTGTTTTAGGTGGTCTAGAAATATAATAATAAGTCTAGCTGTAAATCACTGTAGGACTTTGTATCAGTACAGTATGAGCTCAGTGCTTGGACTACTGCTTAAGTGGCTGAGATGCTGGTTTCAGAGATGCGTGTGGCAGTGACTAAGAACAAAAGATGTTAAGCAAGAGTCTCCCATTTCAAATGAAGAAGTTTAATGATGTCTTTTGTTAACACAAACCAATTTGATCTTAAAGCACAGTGGCACAGTTGGTTATATATTTTCATTATCATTTGGTGGTGTGGGAAAGGGAATGAATGAACGCTAAATGTATCCTCCCTGGAAATGTTGCCCTAAATATTTATTCTGTATTTATGAGATCCTTGCTTTTAAGAATTTTATCCACTAAAATGCAGATTTTTTTGAAATAGGTCAAAATACAGGGTTTTTTAATCTGTAAAAAGATTAAGAGGTAAATTCTTCTCAGACACAAGTAGCCTGTTAATACTTAAGAACCCATGTTACCTGAAGAAACATTTGGATGCATAAATTGTTTTTTCTATGATAAATAGACATGTTATGGAAGAATATTCAACTCAAGTATGACAAACTATTTTGATTATTAGTGATGATAGTGAGGCTTCCTGCAAGTCAGAAGAGCTACTGTTTGCTCACTCTTCTGTATGGCAAATTAATTTTGGGACTACACTGCATGCCTGCACAATGCAAACACAGCTTTGCTGGTGTGTATGAAAGCCAGGGAGTGTTAAGGCTCATAGGGTTACTCTAGCATGTAAAATTGAGTAATTGAGTACTTGTTTAAAAAACTTATTCAAGGAGGGTCATGCATATTGCATGTTACTGCATGTGTTTTCATGAGTATGTTCCCTTTTTCTATTGCTATTCCATTTTTCTTTATGTCTAGTTTTACATTACCCAGTATTTTAAACCTCATTCCATCTTTGCTCTTTTAACAGTATAGTTCAAACTCTTAATCTGGCTTCCTGAAGTAGGTAGAGTGTCCTTTTATGTACAGTGCTAACTAAAATCCATGCAGCATTGCAATCATACTACAGTGCCAGCAATCCAATGATGCTGTCCTGAATCAAGGCCTATAGAAAAAAATTGAAATATCCTGCTAGTTTCAGTGAGCTTTGGATCAAATCTTCCAAGTCCGTGTGTATATATGTGCTTATTTGGCTATGTTAAAAACACTCCATTGTCTTGGCTGGCGTTGAAGAATGACCAAAAAATAATTGCTAGCTTTTCAGACGAATGGTCTTGATGTTGGCAATAAGGATGAGCAGATCTTACGACTACCTGACATCTCAAGATACTTTTATTTTTAGAATGTTTGCAAAAATAGTACTGTTTTGCAAAGCTTTACACACATTTTAATATGTTCTCTCTCCAGAAGTGTTTATACATGAAAACAGTATGCAAAAAAGTACTTTGCTTGTTAAAGTGACCCATGATCTATGCAGCCCATTAGGAATAGAGGTGCATACAAAACTTAGCAGTTAGTGACCTAGATGCACTGTTCTGCATTTTTTCCCCTATGAACTAGATTGCATCTTTCCAATCACCTCTTGGTTTTTGGTTTTTTCCTAATAGCCACCTTTGTTTTTTCCACTTTGATGGATGTCTTTTCACTTTCTTTGTTCATTGTGCAGTTTTTGTTTATACTTACTTTGAAACGGAATTGCTGAAGTTAAAATATTTCAAATTTCAAAAGAATTGGGAGGTATCTTGTTTAGATATAATATGCAATGATGATTCATTAATTGTAGCTAGACTGTATGAAAGTGCAAGAGAATATTAAGGGATAATATCTGATGTTAGAAAAGCTGAGGAGGAAAGGAAAGGGATTTTTATAACATTCGAAGAACAACCAAGCTATTTGTCTGTTCATCATTCCATAGCATTGTGGATGCCATCTCAACTTGTTAATACTTAGTGCGGCGTCTCTCTCTGCTGTGTTCATGTGAATTCCTGTATGCATTAACATGATTCAGTCATATTATGTATGATTTGTATCGCAGTTGTTCCTGCAGGCTCCAAAAGATGAGCAAATAGTCTCAAACATCTCTAAATAGGTAAGATCAGCACAAGTACTGATTTTAGAACACCTTGCTAATGAGAATGAGTGATGCAGAGAGCATCAGTGAAATCTGGGGAAGAGGGAATAACTTCTGTTCTCTTGGGTCATAGATAAGAAGCTGTAAACCCAAGCCAATTCTTAGATACGAAATGCAATACCATAATCTTATAATCACATTGAGAGAATAATAGATTTTTATACCAGAGGAATAATGAGGACTTTTAAATTGGATCTCCTGTGCAGCAAAAGACTACACTTTTCTCTGAACTGGGCTAGGCTTTCTGGTTTCTGAACTTCAAAAAAAAATACATTAGTGTGTGATTTATTTCAGGAAAATTCAAGTTTAAAGGCTCAGACATTCCACTTGATTTGAAAGTAAAGTTTTTATTTCCTATACATGAGCTGATCAAATTATCATGAATGTATCTAATAAGATGACTATCATGAATGTATCTAATAAGATAACTTTCCTAATCTCCTTAGGGCAACAAAAAGCAATTAGTCACTGTGCTAAATAGAAACAAAGGAACAGTGAAAAATAATCACATAAATAATGAGGAGCTTACTAAAATGAAAGAAAATAGAAGACCAAATTCTTTGTAGAAATATCTAAGAAGCCATTGACATTAGGATCACCTTTCACCATTGACCGAAATGCTGTCAGATGTGCAGACTGCATTAGCATACTGTCCCTAAGCAGAGGGTGGAGAGATGAATAAATTACTGCTTTGTGTCTCAAAGATTAATTTCAATGGTTTCTGATAGTTATGGCACTTGTATATAACAGGACAGCGTGGGTCAGAGTAGTGCTTCTGTTTCGCCCCGGTTACAATACAAAGGACAGCTGGACAATTTATATGGGAGTTTCCTATTCCCTTATGACTCTGCTTCTGAAACTCCAGCCCAAGCTTAAGGTGACAATTTAGCTGAGCCTTAAAAGCCTCAGAGCATCCCATCTCACCTTTGTGTAATCATCCAAGTTCAGAACAGTTTTCATTAGAGTTTTGATGTATCCTTCAATTAGTAAAGATGAAGGCTTTTTGTTGCTTATTCCTTTTATGGCTGTGTAGAAATACGCTGTAGTGATACAGTGGTTTGAAGGATTTTTTTTTTCTTTGTTCTTTTGAGTTAATCTGAGATGTGGGTTAAATTATTCACTTTTCACTTTTTCCCTGAATGTATAATTAACTATGACTTATGCTGAGACTTCATTGCACAGGAACATAATGCCAGTTATTTTTATGTAAAACATATGTTTTTCATAGAGGTTTAGATAGTTGTGGGTTGCAGTTAGAGATTTTTACCATGCAGTTATCTCTCAGATTTATGTAACAGCTTGTTCAGATTTTTTTCAAGCTGTGTCAGAAGAGATAAAGCCTGAATTTCAGGTATTATGATTCTTTAGGGAAATTTAGCCCATGTAGATTTCCTCTTATTACCTTTTACTGTAAATCTGATTGATAGTATATAAAAAATATAGTTTATACATGAATTCTTAGGATTTTTTTTGCCAGGTAAGTAATAAATAGGTAGATGTAAAACTTGAGCAGAAGCATAGGGCTTTCACTTCTCCATTTTAAAGCTTCTATAATGAAATTGAACTTCAGCTTTTACCACAGGGAAAGGTGACCTTTTAAAAACCAAAGTAGGTAAATAGATCTTATGCTAGCTGGAATGAAGAAAACTCTTTGAAATAAAATGGAGCAGAAGTCAGTGTCACCATGGAATCTAGCCCAGGCTTATACAGTCTGAAAGCCATTTTTGTCTTAGTGTGCTGTTTGGTCCTTTGGCTGAGTTGCAGTGAGTATCCTGTCTGACCAGCAGACCACTCAGCACATCTCAGCTTCTCCGTCAAGCATGAATGCACAACGCTCCCTTTTGGAAGGGGGTAGTAGAAGTCTGGGAACATGTGAGAAACTAGGAATATTGCAGAGAAGGGAAAAACTAGGAGGCAGAACAGGAAGATTCAGCAATTGTGACAAAATGTCAGAAACATTAAACTCTTATCTCATGCACACACATGTTAATTTCAGCTGTATGTCTACAACCCAGCACATCAATTTATAATCTTATTTCTATAAACTTGCTTAATTAGCTAGGCACTTTGGGCCTGGTGTTACGCTGCCAGTTTATGGAGCCAAAGACTTTGTGAGGCTATTAATGAAATCCCCGTGAGTTTCATCTGGATTACATTTGCTTGCCACTGGACCGCCTTTGACTGGGAATCCTGCAGTTAAAAATTGTTTTCATCTCCTTTTAAGACATAATAGTTCTTACAGTCTTTAATTAATGGTGAAAGCTTTAGACAGTAAAATATTTTCATTATTTTATATAGAGAAGCTGCATCCACAGAGTTCCAAGTGATTTGCCTGAAGCAAGATGATGATTGTCAGAGCTAGGACTAGAATGCTGAGGACACAGCTCCCATTCTCATGCCTCATCTGCTGTATGCAGCGATCCATGTGCATCTTACATATTTTCTTATAAGGAAGAGTCACAATACAGTTCTTGATAATTATATTTTTGTTTTTAAGTACTAATAATCTCTCAGTACTTCAGTGTAATAAAGCATGTTATTATTTCATAGAAAGATGTGATGTCAAGTACTGTCTGCTTGAGGAATTGAAAAATATGTGTTTTCTTTAGGGGAAAAGTGCTTTTATCAAGAAAGACTCACTGTTCAGAAGGTCAGTTATATTTTTCCTCTTGCATGGTGACACTATTGTCGATGGAAATACCATCTCACTGGTGAGGGTTCTCCAAGTAGAATATCACCAAAATATCTCAGGAATGAATAATCATGCATTGGTTTTAAATGGTGATATTGCTGCACAATAAAGGACTCATCTGTTCCCAGGTAAGGTGATTTCAAAACACAGACTGATGGCATTGCCCAGGGTCACCCACTAATAGAAAATTTCAAGTAATTTTCTGTTGAAGATGTGTGCTTTGTAAGACCACCCATGCCCCAGAAAAACCCCCATCAAATAACCCCGCCAAAACCCTTAAACTCTCAAAAGTCAAGCCCAGCCCCAACCAAACACCAAAACCAACCATCCAAAAACCACTGAAGAAGAAAGATAAATGGAAGATTAGTAGGAATAGGGCAATAGCAAAACATCTGTGAGACATTAGAGCAGAAGTGATGACAAAGGTATAACAAAAACAGTCATATACATTTTATTTTAGATGTATGTGCCACAGCCGTTTAAAAACATTTAGCATTAATACAGAGCTCTTTGTATGCGTTCCTTTGCTCTTGCAAGGAATGGCTAAGTATGTCTGTAGATTAATTGTATGTATGTTGAAAGTCAAGACAGAAAAAAACCCCAATGCTAGGACACATTGTGATTTAGCAGAAATAATTGGAAAGATGTCCTTTCGGTTAGTCTTAATCAAGAGGTGTCACTAGCTCTTTAATAGCACCCCGCAGAGACAGAAGGGGCTTTTGCCTGGATGCTTACTAAACTGTAAGAAATGGAACAGAAAGGTGTCGTACAGTGGAATTTCTTGCAAAGTGCAAAGATTGGAATGGAATTGCTGAATCACCAGGCAAACATATTTTTCCTCTGAGGTGGAGTTTGGAAGATAGACATATGAAAGAAGTGAATGCTTAGTAGGCTATTTGGAACTTTAGGTGGATTTCTAAGCCTGAGGTAGATAATGTCTGAAACGATTAATCATTCATTTCAGGTATATAAAGCAAAGAGCAGCAGTTCTGGTAGTTCTAGCAGACATTCTAGCTGAATGCTGAGAGAAGGAAAAGCCCCCAAAGCAATATGAAAGCAGCATCAGGCTGGATAAAGAAGCTGCATTACATGATGATCAGGTTCAAGAGGCAGTGAAAAGAACTGCCAGCCCCCATATGGCTGATGATTTGTCCCATCAGTCTCCCTCCCTGAGCTCATGCTTGTCACTCAGAAAAGCTCAGCCTCTTCTGATGTTAGTCCCAGGTGTAGGTATGAAGTGAGGGGTATGGAGCTCGCAGAGGCAGGACCAGAGGCAGCTCTCTAAGCTGACACTAAGGTTCTGTATGCTAGAACTGCTCAGCGGGCATGAGCCTGCTCAGCTGTGTGGCTCTGCCTGGGCTTAATGCCCAATCAGTAGGAGGGTCAGGATATAGAATGAAACATTCATTGACATTCTTGCTTATGAGAGTAGGAAGTGGTTTGGTTTTGTTTGGCTTTTTTTATTGCTGCATGCGGTGAGGGTACCAGAAGGGGCAGATTATTGTTGTTGATTTCTGTTTGCCTTTATGATAAATCACTGTTTCCAGCTCGTGGTAGCTGTAGTTCATTTTTATGTAGCCCACAGTGTCAATCTACTTTCCACCATTTCCTCTTGTCTGCATACAGTTTACTGTTTCCATTTTTTATGTTTTGAAATACACTTGTCTCAGAGCCCTTAACCAAGCTGCATCCCATATCCAAGCTAGTACTTGTAATGCCCAAATGTGTAATGTCAGTACAAATGAAGAGTGGAATGTTGGATCTGGATGCTGTAAGGAATTCTCTGGGGTAAAATATAATAGATGGTACGTAGGCAAGTTCTTGGGGACTAAACATTTTTTTTCCATAGTGCAGTAGGAATAGTATTGAAATGTATTAATTGACTGTCAAATTACCTTGAGCAATCAATCTTCTGTAGCTTAAAAAACCCCAACAAAAATACCCCAGAATGCCTAAGGACAGGTTCTCTCACCTGAGATAAAGATTTTTTTGTGGTTGCAAAGATCATTAGCAAGATCTTACCTGAAGAACCACTGGATGGGTGAGCTGAGTAGCCTATGTTCCAAAAAGGCCAGCTGTGACCAACAGAACATTTAATCTTCCTGGAATCTAAAAGAATTTGTACTTTATTTCAGCAGATTGGAAGCCAAAGGGGCCTGTGGTTACATGCTTTCATTGCTTTGACAAGTTCAGAAGAAGAAAAGAATATTATTATTTAATTAAAGGCTGACATACATACAAAGAGTTATCAGGTAGTGTAGGGTGAATTCGAGCTGGAGATTAAAGGGGACACTTTGGAGCAATAAAAAAAAAAGGTTTTAGGATGGACCTTGAACATTTCAGTAACATTATCTGTTGACATACATATGGTATCTTTGGGCAGAAGTCCCAGTTGGTACTGAGCAAGCAGAAAATGGCTGTAGCTCACCAAGAAATGCTACCTAAAGTTCTTTATCTTGCACAGGAAAGAAATAAAAACTGAAGATAAATACAGTGTTCTTTCATAATTTCAGTGCTTAGAAACAGTATGAAGTGCTCCCTCATGAGACCTGTTAAGGAATATAATATATGCTGTGAAAATATATCCTTGCTACTCTTGAGAGGATTTTCCATCATATGATTCTAAAAATATCTCTAAATCCACAGTTGATGAGTTTAATTACTCATCAGCTCTTTACATTACAATTCATTACCCAGAGGTAATAAAGATAAAATAAAGCATTTACATGCCATTATGCCATTGTTACAGTATGTTCAGCAGAATGTCTCTAATCAATGCTGCTTGTGTTTATGCAGCATAATTAATAGAAATATCAGCACTGGCCTGAACAAACCAATTTTAACAGGTGCCTGAGCTGCTCCTTGTCTTTCATTTTCTATTACTTTTCTACAACGAAGGCTAGTTTAATTAAAAGGAATTTAATATAATTATATTTGCTGATCTTATATTTTAAAGTTCCACTGTAATTGCTAACTATGATTATTTTATTATATATTAAAAATATGCCCATAACCAGAATAAGTCTGGCTATAGTCCATTCTGTACAACTCTTGATAGTAAAATTTTGACAGAAATTATATTTTAGATAATGAAGCTCTGGAGGAATCAGCATTATATTCCCTAGTAGTGAGTTCAATTTCAAGATATTATGAGTAACTAAAAGACTTTGTAAAAAGTGAAGTTAATTTGTTTGAGGGTTGATGACACCTGTATGGTATATTATAGCTAAGGTTAAAGGTTTAACTTTAGCTGAACCTTTAGTCTGTAAAAAAAGTAAGCAGTTAGGTAAGCCTGATGCTTTCCTGCTGACTTTGACTCTACTCCAAATCAGAGTTCACTGAAATTTATAAATTAGTTACTTTCAACCCCCGTCACTATCATATAATACATGAAAGTTGAATACCAGCTGCCAAGTGCATCTAATACACAATTGCCTTTGTGATATGACCACTGAGCCTATCAAGTCCTTTCCCCGAGTAATTTGGTCTTATTTAGATCAAAACACCAGTTCAGAACCTTGGACCTTATTTTCAGAAGAATCAATGGATCGAATCTGACGCATTAAAGACAAACATCAGCTTGTGAAGTATCATGGCATCTACAGATACCTGGGAGAAAGACCAAGACAAAACACATAAGAACTGGAAACAGGACCATTTCCACCATTAATATCACAGCTCAAGCACCTTTTTTATGATGGAGCAGTTAAAAATTTTCTTCCTTTCTGAAAAGCAAAACTTAAAAATCAAATCCAGAAATTTCTATTCCAGCAGTATTCTGATTCTTAAAAGTGCTGAGAAGCCATGCAGCTTTCTATAGCCTTGGTTTGGCTCTTTTGAAATCAGTAGACTCAGTTTTGAAATATTTTCTTTAATTCTTAGTGAAAGAGTATGCACAGGGATTTAATACTGTTTAAATAATCCATTTTAGAAATTAATTTAGACTAACTTACTTGAGTGTAGTTGTGCATACAAGAGACATTTATTAATAATTTATTTCCTTTTGAGACAGGAGCTCACTTCTGTAGATGTAAACTTCTTTCTCATAAACAGTCTTCATTTTTTATGGTGGTGATCTTGCTATTACTCTCAGCAAGCATGTGCTTACCAGTTAAGACTGCTCTTGTCTACCCTTCTTGCTGTTTCATGCACTGTTGTTGTTATATACCATTTAGTCTGTCTCTTTCAGCACTGGAATCAACAGCTGTGATCACACCCAAGGATGTTACAGCACTGTATGACCCAGATATAAAAGTCTAGAAAAATGCTGATAGTCTGGAGACCTTAATTTTTTGCATTAAGAAAGATGTTCAGTGGAGTAAGTTGAAGACTTCCCTCTAAATCATGAGATAGTTGTTCTAATCCAGGCTTCAAATTTACTGCATAGTGAACATCTACAAGGGTGCCTCATCAAAGCAAAAGAGAAGAGTCCTCACTGCTGCAGTCCATACAAGGTCACAACATCCCTCAGAGGTTTATTTTTCTCAGGGTTTTTGCCGCATGGCTCAACAGATGACACAAGGCTGATGTATACTCTGGAAAATACTGGATCCAGAAGTAAGCTGACTCCTATGCTTACTAGTCTCTTCTAAAGACAGAAAGGGATGTCCGAAAGCCATCGATATACTAAATATTGGAGATGAAGAATTTATTATAAATATTAATCTCTTACTGATCTTAATCTGTTTCATCTGTATGTTGTATATTGTCCTCTCTCATTAAACATTTTAATTGTAAACTAGAGATAACTAGTACTTTTGGGGTTACAAAAAAGGATAACACCGGTGGTGAAAAAAGCCTGCGCCTCTGCCTTTCTCTGTGATGCACTCATACTGAAAGGCCATCATTCTGCACTCTGAAATATTGTAGGACATGGAGAAAATCTGAAAGATAGTTGATGTGGCTGACACAAGGGTGTGCTATTTTGGTACAGTGTTACAGTTTAATTTATGTCATTTCATTTACTTAATGAAGTCAATATACTGAATTATCTAAGCCAGATCTCACAAAACTTGGCTGGGTACTGGAAGCAGCAGAGCTATGTTACTGGGGTCATGCAAACCGAAGGGATAGTTCCTCTCCAACTGTCCAGCTTTTGGTATGGATCATTCTGTGTTAACCTAGAAATTTCTGTAGGACATTGAACTTTTGCTATTAAGCATTTACTGTCTTTTGCACAAATGACTAGTTCTTGTCCCCAGGACAATTCTTCCATGGTCCAAATTACAATTGCAAAGCCATGGACTTGAACTGGGAAATCTCCAGTTTCAAGTTTGATATGCTCCAAACTTTTCTATTTAAATTGTGCCTCTTCTTGTATAGGAGGTAATATATGTATTGAAGTAAATTTATCTGGTCACTGTAAGAAAATTTTTTAGAGCATGACTAAATGCTACATACTGGCCTCTAATAATTATTAGGAATAGGTTAAGGCCTAGTGAAGCTCTTCAGTTTATCCCAATGTGTGTCAAGAACATACAGAACTGGGCTACAGACTACATAATCTTTTCTTCGGGAACAGTTTCTTGAGTGAATTATTTCATTTTGCATGAACAGTGACTCCAGAAAGTATCTATGCAAGGATGTTGGCACAAGGGTCAGGACAAATGCTGTGTTTTGAAATCATCAGAACTCATCAGTTCATAAGCTTTCTTTTCAGCTAGGGTTAGATGCTAACAGCTGACACCACATGCAACCGGCAAACAGTAAACATGGCTACACTGAGTTATTCTGTCCTTGTCAAATGAAGCAACAGTACCTGACTAGTTTCTTTCATTCCAACAAAAACCCAGAGGCCCTCTATACTAGTGAGATGTCTGCCTCTGCCTTGAGAAAGAAATGGAACTAATTCTGTTAGTTTAACTATGGTTTTTTGAGATATAATTTCCCTTTTTTCCTCAAGCTTGTATTTCAAGGAATGTCTTTATCTGTGTAGAATAAATTTCATTCATAATCACAGACTTTTCTATTTTTGTTTTATGGCCTTTCAAAGGCCTTCAGCAATTGAGATGGGCACCATGTATTTCTGGCATACACTCCAAGCACTCAGGGTGTTGGGACAATGTGGGCAACATTGTGCATTTGGACAAAAGTATTTCAATTTTTATTCTCCTTTAAGATTAATGGTTACATTTGATCCACTTATTCACAGAGAGGATCCAAGACAGAAGTATACAGTCAAATTCACTTTGATACCAATAAAACTCCGTTGGAAGTTAATTTTTTTAATGTCAAATTTGTTTTTATTATAGGAACTCTTGATTTGTTGAAGTCTTGAAATTATTATCCTTCTGCCTGCAAAAGAGCACACTGTTTTGGTATAGATACTACTTTGAGAAAGAACAGACATGTCATTTAAGAAAGAAGTGGAATGGGAGCTCCTTAGCAACAGAGCATATTAATGCTAAATGCTAAAATTTCTATGAAACTGGTACAAATTGGCCAATATTAGACTGCACAATCACACTTTCCTTTTATTTTGGTTGCTGTGATGTTACAGTAAAAGTGCTGCAGGCCATGTGTATAATTCATTTTAGGTGACTGTTTTTAAGAAGTGACAGTTCTAAATATAGCCTGGTGAGTAAAAAGACATTGCCCTGAGGTTGAGCTGATCACATTGCCACAGATTTTTTTTTCTCTTCTCTATTATAAGCTCAAATATCAAGAATAAAAAATAAACAAAAAGGAAAACTATTTCTCTCAGGAGTTTCCCACACTGTTATAAAGAATGATGACAACTTATGTGAGGGTGACATAGCTTTGTTTTGGGTTATTTTTGCTCAAGTTAACATGCATCTTTAAAAGCATGACTGGGAATGAAGTGTGCTATTGTACAGATGATCAAATACTGTGTCTGTGTGTTTACCATGTACATGATGGAGGGATGAGGGAAACACACAATGGGTGCATGTGTCTTACCTCTGAACAGCATGGGCTTTGAAATGGATAGACTCAGACTCTAAGGTAACGCTTTACAGATAGGAATTTTCTAACCAAGCAATTCATTTTGGCTTGACAAAAGTGAACAGCACTCACAATGTTTTGGGTGTTGGAAATTTTTCAAGACAAAGCACGTGGTTACTCTTGATATGGAAAAAAAAATCATGAAAGCATATGAGAAAACTAATGTGAGTAGTAAGTAAAGCTCTACAGTTCTTTTTCTGTAACAAATCGTAATTCTAAAAATTACTATGCTGGATAGTCTAAGTGGAAACAACACACAGAAACAGAGTCATGTTATTTGCAAACACTTGAGAAGATCTTTTCATTTTAAGAATTTAAATCTCTCCTTTTCTAGTTTAAAACCAGTACTTCCACACCCCCCCACACCCCCCCCCCATATTCCTAAATGCCCTTGTGAATAGTTTTCACCCAGATTTCTTAAAGGCACCTTCCAGGTACTGGAAGGCTAGCCTCAGATGTTACTTCAGTGACTGCCATTGCTTACCATGTTAAAAGTGACATCCTGTGTTCCAAAATGTCCCGTGGGTTAAATCTTTCCTATCTTCCAAATGCTTGCCTCTGCTGGAAGGTTGCTTCTTACCACATAGGGCTTTGGCACATTCACTTGTAAATTAAGCGTCCAGTGTGAATTGTGTGTTGAATATAGTATTTCTGTTAAGCCTAGAGCAGTGTATAGACTATAGGTATAAAGCTTGCTAACAGTAGGAGAACTGTCTGGGTCATTAAATAGCTGAAATTGAAAAGTTCCCTGAAAGTTTACTCGTATGTTAGTTTAAAGGCTGTTTTTGTCAACTGATGTGTGAAGTATGAAGGCATAAGGATGTCTGACTAAGAGACCTGTTGGCCCACAGGGGAATCACAGAATCACAGAATCATAGAGGTTGGAAGGGACCTCGAGAGATCATCGGGTCCAACCCCCCTGCCAAAGCAGCTCCCTAGCTCATACTGCACAGATAGGCATCCAGACGGGTCTTGAATATCTCCAGGGAAGGAGACTCCACCACCTTCCTGGGCAGCATGTCCCAGGGCTCTGTCACCCTCACTGTGAAAAAGCTTTTCTGCATGTTGGTGTGGAACTTCCTGTGTTCCAACTTGAAGCCATTGCCACTTGTCCTGTCTCTGCTAACCACTGAAAAGGGGCTGGCTAATTCCCCCTGCATACCATGCTTAAGATAAGTGTAAACACCAATTAGGTCTCCCCTTAATCTTCTTTTCTCTAGGCTGAACAGTCCCAGTTTATTCAGCCTCTCCTCATAGGGGAGATGCTCCAGGCCCTTAATCATCTTCTTAGCCCTTCTTTGGACTCTCTCCGGGAGATCCCTGTCCTTTTTACACCAGGGAGCCCAGAACTGGACACAATACTCCAGGTGGAGCCTGACCAGGGCAGAGTAGAGGGGGAGGATCACCTCCTTAGACCTGCTGGCCACACTCCTCCTGATGCACCCCAGGATCCCATTGGCTCTCTTAGCCACCAGGGCACACTGCTGGCTCATAGCCAACCTATTGTTAACCAGGACCCCCAGGTCCTTCTCCACAGAGCTCTTCTCCAGCATGTCAACCCCCAGCCTGTACTGATACATGCAGTTGTTCCTCCCCAGGTGCAAGACTTTACACTTGCTTTTGTTGAGTTTCATCTGGTTTCTCCCTGCCCAGTTTTCCAGCCTGTCCAGGTCTCACTGGATGGCAGCGCAGTGTTCCTGCGAGTCAGCCACCCCTCCCAGCTTTGTATCATCGGTGTACTTGCTGAGGGTGGATGCTGTTCCCTCATCAAGGTTGTCAATGAAGATATTAAACAAGACTGGACCCAACACCGAGCCCTGGGGAACACCACTAGTCACAGGCCTCCATTCAGATTCTGCTCCACCGATCATGACCCTCTGAGCTCGGTCCGACAGACAATTCTCAATCCACCTCACTGTCCACTCATCTATCCCCATCATTAGTTAAGTATGATATTGGTTGTCCAAATCTCATGTTCTAGTAAATAGCCCTTGCCCTGGACAGGCAGGCTGTAGTCAAGTCTCTGTGTTCTGAAATGGTTGTGCTATAGTTTCTCACTGGAAACAGTGCTGTGCCCTGCAAACTTTCAGGCTGATTTCAGGTTCTCTCCTAGCTTCACTTAGACTGGGATTTTGCTTAAGCATTTGTATTCACACAGAGATTGAGTGGATTGTTGTATAGGGGATGGAAATAAAACACTGAGTTTCAGCATCATGTATCACATATCACTTCTCTGCACCATCCCATTGCTGATTGACATTTCTGCAGAACCCCATCTCTGAGTATTGAAGCAGTGTGCATGTTGCGGACATTGTTTGTGAACGACTTTCCCTAGCCCACTGCTTTGCTTCTCAACCCAGGTGTACCTTCAGAAGTGGCTTGATGAGTTAATGCATAGGCTTGTACCAGTCTGCCTCTAATCGTGTGCATTTCTCTGTGTTCATGTAACTCAGTGGTGGTGCCAGAAATAGCAGTAATGATAAACTATTTCACATTCATAATCCTAAGAGCAGGAATTTGGGAGCTGTCAAAGTACATTTTTTATAAAGTACCATACTAGCCCGCTGAGCTGTAAGAGAGGCTCTGAGGAGAGTCCCTGTCACGCCCTGACAGAGTTGAAACGTGGTCATTCCCGTCAGAGCCCATCAGAGCTGCTTGCACATATTTGCAGGGTCTTGCTTCAATGTCCAGTTAGAGCCTGTACCTTGTGGATTGTAGTCACAAATGAGAACTTAGATACGCCTCTTCCAGATGGAGAGGAACCCACTGCTCCTGAGCTGTCAGGGTTATTTCCATCTGAAGTGAGTTTAACACAGTTCCTGTGGTATTTGATTCACCTGAGTAACAGCCTGCCTATAGCCATCAAGCCCCAGATGCATTTTGGGTGTGGTGACACAGCTGTGGCAGATGGGAGTCTCCACCTCTCCTCACAGTGTCTCAGTGGTTGTGAGCTGGTGGGGCACTGTCTTGTTGAGTACAAATATGGGAACGGCCTCACCAAGCTACTGGGTAAGATGTCCCTTTGTTTTCTTCAGGTACAAGTAGCGCTCCCCTCTAGCTGCCAAGAGAAGCCTGCCCAGCAGGTTCTCAATATGCTTTCTAGCGCTTTGTGCAGGCGCACCATGGGCTGTGCTCGACCGCGGTGTGGGGCGGCGGCGGGCCGGAGGGGCTGCCTTGCGCTTCGCAGCTTTCCTGCGCGGGGCACATTCGCTGCCTCCTCGTGGCCGGCCGCGCGCTGGCTCAGGCGGAGGCGTCGTCCCTACACAATCGGGTGCTGTTGCTGCCTCTCTGGGGGATGTCCGTGGTGAGGAACGCTGGGAAAGAGATTAAAGAGAATCCCTTGCTTTCAAATGGTGTGACTTCTCTGTGAAGCTCATGGATGTGTTGGCTATGCCCTTCCCATGCCGGCATCCAGGCTTTTCTCCTTGTAAGGTGCACAGGAAAGCCGACAGGGTAAAAGTGTTCATCTGGAAATTCAAAATGGTTGTCTGAGGGGGGCAGGCAGAACTGAATCCTGGCCAGATTTACACCCGCCTGGGGAGTTTCAGATGTATGGCAGCACATGTTAATGTGAGATGGTGAACCTGGTGAGTGCTCTCCTGGGCAGTGAGCTGGAGTCTGTATTCAGTTATACTGTAACCTAAATGAATGCCGCAAAGTCACTTCAAAGAGCAGGCAGGGATGTAGTACCTGAAGGAGAACTATAAAACTGTTAAATATCCCTGTTGAGGAAAAGAATTGAGCTGCTTGGGGGTTCAGGTAAATTCAGCCCATTGAGATCAATGAGATCCTCAGAAAAACTAGAGGTAGCAGAATGTGTCCTTGCAAAAATATAACTTGCAGCAGAATGTTTCACACCATTTTTTTTCTCTGAAGTGGTGTTTATAAAACCCACAATACTTTCTTCCCTGTGTTTTCTTTAAAAAGCCTGGCTTTATACATATCACTGCTGACAAGCTACGTTGGGATGTGTCAGTTTATGTTGTGTCAATTGCCTCCGGTTATATAATGTGCCATGACATGACTAATGCAGCCCAACATGAGTCACCTGTCGTGACAGCTTTATGCTCTTGAAAGAAATGGCTTGCCCTCCCTTCAGAAATTTTTTTTCTCCTTTTTCTTGAAGATACAATTTTATCCAACTTACCGTTTGTTGTTTTAAATTTGTACAACAAAATGGTAAGTGGGAGCATACATTCAGTATTAATGTATATGAGATAACGATCATTGAAATGTGTAAAAGCATGGGGCACTCCCACTGCTTACTGTGGAGGCAGTTGATTATAGATCTACTACGATGCAGAATCATAACTGAAGAAAAAGTTACTTACAGAATAGAAATCCCAAGTGATGGGTGTGAAACTGAAGGTGAATGGCTTTAATCAGGGCTCATTTTTACCAGGAAATTGTATATAATATTATATCGACTTATTAATGCTGAGCAATGATTGTGGTGTTAAACCTGTAATGGCATAAATGCTCAATGGAGATGTAAGGTGTGAACACAGTGCAGATGTAAATGCAGGTTTTGCCTATTTTTCTTATAGGAGAGATGCTGAAGTACTCTCAGCTGTTGCTTTCATGTTATAAGCCACCATTTGCAGTGCTTGGTGCAAAATAGGTGGAGATCTGGTATTTCTCAAAGGTAGGCAACTTGTATTTACGAGTTAACTCATATCATGCATTCTCCTGTTGCTTTAGACATATTTTTCATTCAGTGGTGGTGGTTTTCACTATGAAATCAGAAAGTGGTTGTGAGATTTTTGTGACCAGTATATCTCCTCCCCTGAACTGATAAAATCAGGCCTTATTTGAAAAGAAACCCCAACCAACCAACACATTTTTCCTTAAAACTCGCTATTTTGTATCATAAAAAGTTATAGTTTTATTTTCCTTAAGAGATTGAATTGTTGGTATAATCAAGAAAAAGGCTGACATTGTTGCATGCTTCTCAGGTTATACAGGAAAAAAATAGTGTTCAAAATATAGTAGGCTTATTCAGATGCCGAAAGATAATAGTACAAACTCATGCCCTTCCCATAAATAACTTCAAAAACCACAGAGCTACTGAAATCAGCTCAGTTATCTTCCAGCAACACCAATTTTATTGACAAAGGAAAAAGTTTGACAGAGTGTATTTTTACAGATTTTTATATTGTGATTATTATTTTTACCATATCATATAAATCCTACATTTTAGTATAATGTTTTAATAAAATGCCATGCTTACCCTCTGATAACAGTGACCTGTTAGACTCAAGGCTGCTTGTGAGTAGTTACATTGTACTGTTCCCTAAGATTTATCTTTACATTTTTCTTTTACTTTACTTTTACAACTTCTGTGATTGTATGAAATTATTTCAGAAGTTAAAAAGACAGGCAATGAAAGATAGGCTATAAAGAAAATTTGTTCATTGTTAAGTCATTAATACAGCAGAGTTAGACCTTGCAAATTTTGTCTTATGGGAGCACTGTTCCCCATTTCCCTGTTGCTGGCCAGTGACCTTAGAGAAGGCTGTAAGTAGAAGCAGAGATATCCTGTACATGATATAGATGTCAAATTTTTCAAGTGTGCTGAATATGCAGGAGAGTTTTCCTACGCATTCATGTTGAACACAGTGATGCACTGTCCTATGCTTTGTTAAATAGCCTGTGAAAATGTGAGGCAATGTAGCATGACAGCTTTTTAACTATCCAACAAAACAGCATCTCTAGATTTACAGTAAATGAAAAGACAAAAAGGGAAAAAGTGCCAAAGTAATTAATGCATGTTCTCTGTTTGTGGTCACAAGGCGGCTGTTCCTAGTGGGCTCATCTCATCATCTCTTACTAGTTGTACTTTCTGTCCAGCGCAAGGAGGCAGTGGCCAATGCTTTGAATATTGCTTTCAGCAGCTGATTGATAGCAGTATAGTTTTCAGTTCCCATTCTGTTCTAGATCCTGCTCTGTCTATGATATATTTCGGTGTTGATCAAATCCAGTTACTGCCTTTTGAATAAAACACAAGCTCATTCATTATTTAGGATAGTTGAAGCCCATAAAGCTTAGGATTGCCATCCATTTTACAAGGCTCTTAGGTCCTGTGCTGGCCCTTGAAAAACACTACTTAGGAGCAACTATATTCACCCCCTTTTTTAGCATATTTTGTGTTGCTTTGCAACTTGGGTTTTAGATGTAGGCTTCACTATAGTTATATAGCCCTTCTATTGGGCTATAGATTTCTGTAACTCTTTCTACCTGAAGATAAACTTATGAGCTGTTTTGAATGGCATGCATGTTGTCTATTGAGGTGTGCTGCATTCAGCACATTGCACCAGTGCTCCAGGAATGTATTTTGGTCCAAGTGTTACTTTGAATCTGTGCAGTCTGAAATGCTTATTTAAGAATCACCAACAGAGCATTGACTGTATTCAAAGCAGCTGCTGTGTTACTCTTAATGTGCACAGTGTGGCAATACCTGATGAAATGTGTCAATAGGGAACTTTGAGGAAACTTTGATGGTACAAATGGTACAAATTCTGAACTTTTCCCCACGTTTGATTCTGCAGCAGTTGGTCAGGTAGTTTTGGCTGCCTGTCCTCTATCTTTAAGTACTGGGTGTACGTGACTCTGAGAATTGTAGATCTTCGTACATGAAATTTTGCCACGTGATCTAAAGGAGCAGCTCTCACTGGCAACAAGCCCATCTCCTATGGGGATTAGCTGTGGTAGGGTAACAGCCGTACAGACTCACTGAATACCATTTCTTCACCTGAGTTATGAACAGGGAATGGGGAATACAAAGGAAAACCTGACAGGAAATCTTTTTTTTCTGTTTTTGTGGAATTTCTTTTAGATAGTAAACAGTAAACTGATCAAATTTTTGATACAATTTTTAGATATAATGTAATACAATGTAATGTTACCAAACAAAATCTATAAACAAAATTTTAAATGCTATATTTTATTCTGAAATGCTAAAATCCAGAAGAGCAAGTACAAAGACTGAAGGACCAAAACTTTTTTTTACAAAGCAGCTTTATTCCAGTTTATGAGTATTCTTACTTCTAGGAAGACTAGCCCACAGATCTTCTGTTTGCATCTTAGCAAATTCAACTGATACTTATTAACTGGTACCTTTGTTTCTACTCAGTGTATACTTGTGTATTTTAATAGAATCACCTTAACAGATCGGAAGTAGTTTTAGAGGGCAACATAGATACTTATGTGAAATTTTGCTCTAAAGGACTGGTGAATCTGTTATTTCAAACACCAGCAATATCTCATAACTTACTAATCCTTTGCTAACCCCTATGAGGTCTATAGCTATCCATATCTGTAAAATGCTAACAGGATCTAAATCAGAAATGGATAAAAACTGAGGTCTCCTCAGCTGTATGTATAGAAATATGGTCCGCAGTTACTGGAATAGTCCTGAACACTGGCCACTACCAGAAAAAAGGTACAGGACTTGATGGACCTTTTGTCTTTGCCAAAATAAGTTTACTTCTATTGAAATAAAATAGAAGACACAAGAATATATCCCAGAACACTGTTGGCATGAATGATTGTCCTTGAAAGATCAAGTCATAAACATATTTTCTTCATGCAAAAATCTAGTTAATTTAAAGTGAAGTAATTGTGTTCAAGTGACCTTGAAACAGGGACATAAGTTCTGAGACAGATACTCTCCTTCTGGAGAAGGAAATTGGATAGAAAATGTGTTTCTTCACAGCTGCCTTTAAAATTGATAAAGGTTTCTTTCCATCAAAGCTGGCTGTAAACAGAGAGTACCAATGGGTGCACATCCGTAGCTGGAAGTGGGGAAGCATCCCATAGACTTCACAAAGTAGACAGAGGCAGGCTCAGATCCTGTGAGAACTCAGCTCTTAAATTTCAGTGGCACATTGGCACTGCCTTTTACTGCTTAGTCAGAAGTTGGAAAATTGCTCTTGTGCAGAAAACCACAGGTAGTTTAAAGTTGTGGGCAGAAATCCTGTTAGCTGACTTAGAATCC
This sequence comes from Laterallus jamaicensis coturniculus, assembly GCA_022605575.1. NCBI lineage: Eukaryota > Metazoa > Chordata > Aves > Gruiformes > Rallidae > Laterallus > Laterallus jamaicensis. The sequence continues at coordinate 20,250,606 of JAKCOX010000013.1, forward strand.
TATCAGCAGATTGCCTCATGTATTCTACGCATCATGGTCTGTCCCACAGAGACAACTCTGAGGGCACCATTGAGTTAAAGGGGCTTTAGACTGTATAACTTCAGCATAACTTCAGCCACTCTGGAATATTTATGGCACATTTTGTACCATAGTATGGAGAGAACAGCAAATACTATGGGTGGGAAAAATGGTCCCTGAAGTGCAGCTGGAGAAGATTGCCTTTTTCTTACATCTGTTTTCTAAAGGTACTCTGGGAGCACAGTCTTAAGAATCCCTTTCCGTGGCTAGTCAGAACGCTTACTTTGACTGTAGAAAGATGCATGGGCAGCAAGATAGCTCTTTAGAAGACAAGCATGAGAGGAGACTATTGACATAAAATTTGTCTGCAGGTGTAATGGAGATTATAAACTCAGACCTCTCAAGGGGTTCTTGTCTAGAGTAAACATTAAGAGCTCAAAACATAATGTCTTCTACAGGAGGGAATATAAAGAAGCTTTTACTGCTAGCTGACCTATTGCACTTGTGATAGTGTGAACCCCACAACATGTACAGGCTGGATGTATCTTCAGTCTTCTACCTGAAGTGGCTGAACACTGTTTTTTGCCTGCTCTTCACTTTCAGTGATATCATTCGCATGGTCTGAAGCTGGGAGGGTGGGGGGGAGGGCTAGAAAGGAAAGAGTAAAAAAAAAGCTTTTAAAAAACTAACAAAGAAAAATGCTTGCCAAAAATCAGTGGGAAGGAGTGAGAAAAGTTGCCATGACAACTTCCAGCATTGTACCTCTGAAGAATTGCTTTACACATTTGACACGCAGTCTCTGCAGTGATTATGGTGTAGTTTCATTCTTCTTAGTTTAACTTGCATCTTTGTAGATACAGCATCGCAGAGGGATACTTTTTTAGTATAGAAGTCCCTTTGCTTCTAAGGTGTGACAAATACAGGTTTTTAATGATTATGGACTAAATTCTCTGTGAGTTTATATGATGCTAATAGAGCTACTTTCTGCTGCTTTCTTTTTATAATAATTCCAGAAGAGAATATATCAGTCTTGTGTGATCTTGAAGCATGAGATATTTAGGAGGAGAATGTTTTTAGACTTTTATCCCATCAGCGTGGAGAATATAAAGTGGGAGAAAAAGGAGAGTGACTTTTTGAGACTGTCATTATCCTCTAACTCCTAAACATTGTCAATGATGATAACTGGGATCTGAGAAAGCAGATCGCACAAGGTTACAGAACAAAGACAGCACTTAATTTTTGACCCTTGCAAACATACAAGGGTGCAGTTGAAGACGTTTGGCTATGTCTGAACAAAAATTTCTGATGCAATATTTTCCTCAAAAAAAGATTATATAGTTTGTGCATTAAATGTATTGAGTTCCCTTTCCCGCTAAACTATATTTATCTTTGAAAGTCAAAAATACCTTTGTACATTAAAAAAACCCAAACAAAAAAACCAAATCATTGATGAGTTTCAGTAAATTTAAGCCTTTCAGAAGCTCCTGAATATAACTTTATGCTTCTGTTCAAGTGCTTTACTTCAAAACAATTTTTCCCCATTTAAAAATTTTATAAGCAAATATAAACCAGAAATATTTCTAGAGTATATTGAATTTCTTTCTAGCATCTTTGCTTGGCCAATTAACTATTGGAATAATTATTCATACATCCCTAGTCAAAAACCTTGCTTTGACTACGAGCATAAAAGATCCCTGTAGGTTTTGAAGGCAGAAGTAAGCCTGCAGAACAGGTGCAGTAGCTCAGTTATGAACACAAACTGTAGCTTTGTCCTTTAACATCTCAAACTCCAGAGTGCATCTCAGTTGTATTCTGCTACTACAGACCATTAGGCAAATAGACCTGCTGATTGTCATTATGAAATCATTAGCAGTTAATTTTGCCCTTGATATTTTCCAGTAGCTTCATGCATAGGAATCATTTGAATGTGGTTGTCCTTGGTGTCAGTTATAATTACCTATTCCCTATTTCATATCAGATCCATGTTAAACAATAAACACTAAGTCTGGATGCTCGTATCAGAAATCGGTAATTTTCTCTACATGAAGAGCTGAACCAGTGTTTTTTATTTGACTTATTCACAACTCTTACATATGCAAATGACTTGATACTAAAATATCAGTTTGATTTCCTTTTCCTTAAAGAATTGCATCTCATCCGTGATGCAGTACAGTCATTTACTGGCCCCAAATATATGAAAGTGAATGTATATTAGCTATCGCTTCTGGCTAGTTACTCCTGTTAGTTGTTAACTGGATTCCTTGTGAGCTTTACATTGAGTTGTTCAACACCAGATGGTATTTACTTTAGTTAGTGCAGGATCAATATGTATAATGGACTAATGAATGTGATGGATGAACATGTAACTTACTCCTCTGTTGTCTTTCTCTGATCATCTGTAGAGACCATAATGTTTTTCTTTTACTTCAGCTAAAATTTGATGATACACATTCTGTTGGTTTACACAAATTAAATGATGGAGCTAGAAAAAGGCACAGAATTCTGCTTAACCCTTGGTAAGATAGAAGGAAAAAAGTTGTTAATTTCCTTGCTGTGTTTATCAGTCCAATGAGCTCTGTGCTCAAGTCTGTCTCTTACTGCTCACTGGGATTACAGTTTTTGTGGGATTACAGTCTTTGCTGGGAAACAGAGTGCAGGCATCCTGGGAGGAGTGCATCACTGTGTTTCTGGTCAGATTTCAAATGACGTAGATTATTCTGCAGAACTGTTTACTGCTTCTGGAAGCACTGCTGGTCTTACAGGGCTGATAGAAGTGGAAGGAAGTTAGCCTTTTGTAAGCCTTGGTTGGCCCTATTATCTTCTTGAAAATTATCGAATGCTACATATACATATGTAGTTTTTAATTTTTTGTGTGATATCCTTGTTTTTGGGCTAGTGATTAGTCTAATTAAAGAGCAGAATCTAATAGGAGTTACTGACATCCTATTTTGGGTTGATGGATGATACTTGGCATTGAGGGACCAAGGTTCAAACTATGCTTTTTTAATCTGACAGGCAGTTGTCATGGGAAGTATATCTCTACAAATTTGCTAAATGCCTTGGGCACTCAAGGTAAACACAGATATCTGGAGAAGGAGATTCTGTGCTTGTTAAAAAGTACTAGAAGCTTCCTTTAATTAAATAACTCCTTTATCTGTGCCAGTAGGGTTTCTTCATTTTAGTCAGATGCTGAAACCTCAATAACCAGCAAATCTGTCTTTTTAGCTCAGGTTCTGCTAATTATAATTCTGAGAAGTAGTTTGTGTGCTCCTAAAAGGCAGAGTTAATTTAAAATTAATTTTCATATGAGTTGGAAATGTGTTGCCTCCAAGTTGTTTTGGTGACAGAAGAATTACAAGTTTTGCTTTTCAAAGGTGATTGCTTTTATACTACCCTATTTTATTTTGAAAATCATACTGCTGCATGTAGATTCTTTGGATATGGTTGCCCTTAAAACAGTTCCTTTGAGCACAACTATTTCTTATTTTTGAGTAAGGTGAGATGTTTTTGAGCAGTTGGTCCTCATGGATGATTTTTTCCAAAATTACTCCTAGAATAGTTAGAGGGGATAACTTGGGAATCACTTTGGGAGGGAAGTGAAATGGGATCACTTTTGGGAAGTGAGATGGAAATACCATTGAATTATCAGACATAAGGAAACACTTTAATTATGTGTTATATTGTACCAAGTTGGAAATGTCATAAGAACTGTGGAACTGCTTAACTAAACACAACTGAGTGGAAGTAGAGTTTGCAGAAATGCACTCCCAGTCTGTGTTTTTGAAAGTGACATTTATTGTAAGTGTGTGCTTAAAACTTACTGCCTTTGTTACTTGGTAACTTAAAAATTAAGAATATAATTTATGGAACCCCCTAGTTTTTATTTTTTTCCAGGTAGTCCTTCATATTTATTCATTACTGCTGAAATTGCATTGTTTGGTGAGCTTCTATGCCATAAAGAATTAGTAAATTCACCTATATTATCTCTCTTTGCCACACTGTTTTGCAAGTGTTTAAGAGATGTGGTAGTTGTTTCTCAGTGTCTGGGAGGATGTTCATTTGTTAATTAAGCTCCTTAGTAAAGATACGGGAGATAAATTTACAGTGCAATAGTGTATTGGTAATACTCAATAGTATATTGGTAAAATGCTACTGGCTTCTCTTGCAATCTAAGTATAATCCCAAGCAAAGTTTAATAGTACTTGAATGGTTATTATTCATATTATCATCTCATAGTAATAGTAATGCAATACAAGTTAAGACTATTAGAATATTAACTGTAAGTGACCACAGAAATATAAACTGAATAGTGTTCTGTAGCCTTAAATAGCAATATCCATGAAAGATATTATTATAGCTTTCATTTAACTAAATGAAATAGTTTGCATAATTCAGGGAACCATGCCTGTTGCTTTGGCAAACGATGAGGATGATAATATAAACACTTATAGGTATTCTAGCAATACTGGAAAGACTATATTAAAATTTATAATGGTACAAGATTTGCACAACAGGCTCTTGTAGGAGCTAAGAATGGTAACAGCCTACCTTTTTGTTCAAAAAAATTGAAAAATGTTTTTTCTCTAGTGGTAACAACACCATATATGCTTAGACTCCCTCTTTTTGATTCCCACTCTCATTCACCAGGTTATATGTGTGTTAATGTTCCTGGAGAGAGAGAGAGATGGGAATAGAGACCAAATAACCAAAAATGGTTAGTGATGTCTTTTAATGGAGATTTGAGATAATTAAGTGAAAGATGTAATCTAAGAAGCTGTACAGAAATAAATGAAATAATGAATAATGAAAGCTGTGCTATGGACTTTTTTACAATAAACAGATCTACCTAAGCAACAATTTTAAAGCTGCTGCACTATTTTGAGTACAAACATATTTGACCTAGAGACATTTTCAATTAGCCAGGATGTTTCTCTTGAGAGCTACCATGAATCAATATAGTATTTCATGATACACTCCTTATACTTAAAGATGCTTGGGTTTTCAATATGAAATATAAGATGAATCCACTGGTGCTGGGTAACAGATATTAATGCCAACTGTTGTATGGCTTGGACTGTGTCACAAGTGTGAGGAGACTGATGTAACTGTTAAAAGCGAAATGTAAATAGCTTCTGAGTGGCAGAAATGCATAACATTTCTTCTCAGCCTTTAAACAGAAAGATTTTTCCTCTTGCACTGACTCAGGGCTAACATATGTACTAATGTCATTCAGGAGTCTTTCCTGATGATAATTGTATAGTTATCAATGGGATATTCATACACAGAGACATCACATTTTCTTTAATCTGTTTATTCACTTCTTCAGCATTCAAAAACTTATATTTTCTTTTAAAAAGCAGAAAACATTATAAATACATTTATGAAAGCATATTTTGCTTTGTGTGAGCATATATGTGCGTATGTATACATATAAATTTCCACTAGAGATGTTTAAAGTTTTCTCTGACTTAGGAGTCAAGCAGTCAGGAAAGAAAGGAAGTACCATGTAATGCACACAATTAGCCATATTCTTTTAGGCTTTGCAGTCTCTGTTCTTGGAGGCTATCAAGCCCTGAATAACCACTCTTGATGTCCTAGCTTACCCTGCTTTCAGCAGGAAATTGAACACTTGAGGTCCCCTCCAACTTTAATTGTCCTATGATTGTATGATTATGTCAATAATAAACTATGTAGGCTCATTATCTATTTCAGTTGCCAATGGCTGAAATGGTCTATGAATATATATTAAATAATTGGCAAATAGTAAGCAAAACTTACTCATGAGGTATAGAATGCATAGAAGTGATGCAGGGAATCTCACCTAGTTTTGGAAAGAATTGATGCATCCAGTTTCTTCCTTTTAGCCTAAACAGTACAGCTTATATATGCTAGTTTCCACATTTTTTTCCCCATTGTGTTAGTTTTCAGTTTCATTTTAGTCTAATCCACTGCTTGAAAGCAGTAGAGGGTAATTTGGGTGCTGAAAGAAGAGTTCATATCACTTAGCTTGGTGCCAGAAACCTGCTCACCATGAGGGGAAAAACCCCTTTTTCTGGAGGGAGGCACTAAGAGAATTCCCTTTAGTTCCACTGAGTTTTTGACTGTTCAAAATATTCAGTGACTTGGGATATACCTTTGTGTTCTTAGGTATTCAACAAAGCCTTATTGATAAAAGTGGGATGTTAATTTAACATATTTTAGGAATAGAAAATGTGATTGAATTACTAGGCTGGGCCATAAGTAATGAAAAAAGGCTAGCATTCTCTCTTGACAAATGAAGAACGACAGAGTTAGAATATTGTATCTTATTTTATGTACTCTTGTTTAGTGTCTTGAAGTAGTCTTGTACTCTGATTCTCCTGCATTGGTAGGTTGTGGTGTTATAAGCACTTAATAGGCAGACTGCATAAAGATTGACCTTGCATTGAGTTTGTTAGGCTAAAAAGTGCAGTCTTTGTAAGCTCCTTTTCTTTCCACCCCCATGATAATGTTCAGAGTTTCAATTTACTCCAACCCACTGCTTGAGACACAGAACACTTGCTATTATGTAAGACACTTCAATTAGATGTGATTTTTGTGTTCCATTTTATCATGTTAACTTTCACTGCTTTTAGATGATCTTCTGTTAAAAGTAACAGGAGAACAAGATAGTGAAGGGATAGGGTCACTATGTGCTTGTACAGTAGTGTTTGCAACAGAGCTTTGCAGGATAACATTTCAAAAAAAGAATTTCATGTAGCACTCAACATTAAATAAAATTATCAGCCTGTGCATTCATGTGGCTACATTGATGTTAAGTTTAAAGGGGGAGCTGTGGAAAAATGGACATGAAGATCATATTAAGAATTATATAAAATCTATTTTCAGGGCTTTTTTTAAGAAGCAAGTGAATGATAGCTGTTGATGTAAATGCAACTAAATGTGATTTATGGATGCGTAGCCATTTAAGTCTCAAAAGATGTTTTTTGTAACAAATTAAGGATTCAAGCAGCAGCTAAGCTGTAAGATAAGTACAGACTAACTTTTAGCTTAATAGGTAAAGACAGCATTTTTTATTTCTGCAGCTGACACGCTGAAATGCTGTGTTAAATTGCTATTCTTATACCCTGTTGGATTGATATCCAAATCTTTTGCCCATGCAACTAAAGATGTGCACGCTTACTGACAAGTGATCCTGGAAAAAAACCTTTTGCAGCTGCTAGCACAGAAATATATAGTAGAACAAATGAGTTCTGCATCTTAGAGATCATCATTCTCCAGGGTGTGAATGATGTACAGAATAGAACACAAAAATGAAGCAGAATCCTGAGGTTTGCCACAGGGGGGCCCTAAAACCAGTGGCTTTTAGCCATCCTTGGAAAGGACCTCTTCAGTTCTCCCTGGTGGTTTTCCCACCAGTCATAACAGCACTAGCTGAGACAGCAGCTACACTAGAATCAGCTGCATAGTCTGTAGTTGTGCTTTCTGTCCCTACCAAGCAAAAGAAAAATCACAGAGCAAGCAAGAAGAGTTAATGATGCTTCACATACTATTAAATTAGAGTGATGTTAATAAAAAAGGAGCGAAAATGTCAGTCTAGGAAAACAATTTTTTTCTCCCCTTTTTTGCTTGAGATAGGATATGCTAATCTCTTTTATTAGACTTCTCTTAGACATTGCTTGAAAAATATGAATTACTTATGGCAGTAGTGCTTTTATTACTCCTTTCCTTTTCTTATTCATCTACCTATCTACATCTTTCTTATTTTTCATTTCACTGGTGAGCAAGTAGACTTAATGATAGATAGTATGCAGCTCTTCAGGCAGCTGTGGCTTCCATGACATCTCAGGAACTGTGATATCAGGATGTCTGTTGAATAAGCTGAAAGCACAATTGGGTGAGGAAAAGGGGAAACAAAAGCTACAGTGGCAGACCTTGTTAGATTGCTCAGGAGGCTGCTGCATGCCTGTCTTCACCTGATCCCAAAATTCAGCTGTGGCCCTTGGTAGAAGCAATTTTCACACCCTGAATCTCTGGAGAGAGAAGCTTCCTTAACAATGGCATAAATACAAACGTCCTGACAGATGTTTAGATTTTTGTTATAAACATTATAAAATTGGTTTAGCATAGGACGGGAACGGTTGGACTAGATGATCTTAAAGTTCTTTTCCAACCTTGTGATTCTGTGAAAATCTGAATAAAACATGTTCCAATAAGTGTCAGAAAAACTTGAGGTTAGTCAACAGCCGAAAAAGGTGATGAATTTTCTCTAAATGTGGATTAAAACAACCTGTTTATTTAACAAAGTATATAATGCTTTTTCATGGGTAAAGTAGTTAGGTCCAGGCTTGTATGGATTCATAGCAGTCATTTCTTTTATGTTTGCAGTATTTCTTCACACAGTTGTGTTTTCTGGAACTAATGTTCTGTTGTTTTTACAGCCCTTTGTAGGATATAGGTTTGGTTCTAAAGTGGGAAGGCCAGTTGTTGGTGGAGTACTTAACAAATGCAATTGAAAAAATCGGAGACTTTCATAGTAAGGACACCTATTGATTCATGTATATGAATCTCTGTCAGAGAGTAGACTTTTATGGGAAAACAGAAAAACTTTATATATATGCTAATTAGCATAGTGTAAGAAAACAGAAAGCATTTGTGTTCAATGTGAAGGAAGGATAAATGGCTAGAATTTGCTTGTGTCAAAATCATTCAGATGTCATGAAAATAAATAACTTGATAAATGTTTAAGTTAGCAAGGCAATAAACTTCCTGTATCTTTTCATTGTTACAGTGATTTTCAGGGCTGGTTTCACTGTGTGATAAAGAACTGCTGATGTGAGATGAGTCTGTCAGGGTATGATTTGAGGCGTATGCAAAGCTATTCTGCAGCTTTTACATTTCATGACATTTGTGCACTTACGTGTGCTATTGATATTGCGTGACCACATGAATAAAACCTGTTATCTTACAGATATTGTCTTGGTGACAAAAGGCGCCAATTTATTTCTAGATACCTTTGTCAATTATTTAAACATATAATGAAGCAAAGAACATTGGCTAGAGAAGATAAATGCCATAGTTTTCAATCTATATCATGAGACTATAAACATATCTCTTGCTCTTTACAGATCTGCAACTGCTGACTAACATTTGTTTAACTCCTTCCATTCACATTGTTTTACTTTCTTTGCTTCTATTCCAAGTCCTTGGCTACTTTTTGCTTTTTGTCTGCCAACTTTTCTTCCTATCTATGCGCACTGGTGTTACATCTCTGGCATTTTTTCCCAGGTTATTGCATGTTACACTCAAATTAGGTTGTTTGGGGTTTTTTTTTCTGTCTCAACATGCAAACTGTGTAACTTTCTGTTCAGCAATTTCTATGACCTTTTTACTGAATCAGTGTCAATCTGGTATCTTTGAGTATGGGCATTTTGTTGGGTGTGAATGACAAGCTTAGTTTCTTCAGGCTTCCCCTATCACCTGTATCCCCTGAAATATTCCTTTCCTGGGCAATAGTTTATTTCTAACTGGATTTCTTCTTAAATTCTAACTCTCGCAGGCAGCTGCCAAAAAAGATGATTTACCATGGAACTCAGTAGTAGCAAAAGCTCTTCTGGTCCTACAATTTTAGACAAATCATTTTTCCAAGTACTTTAAAATCACAAATTCTTTAAAATAGAGGATTTCATGCCTATTTGAATTTCTCCCTCACAGAGCTGATGCAGTTTTGTTTTGTGTTTTAAACTTGTCAGAAAGTATATTTCATATCTAAAACTCATGTAGATCAAATTAAAAACTAGAGCCATTGAGATGATTGATTACTTAAACATGTTGTTCACTTGCTTTGCATGTTCAAGGGCTTCTGAAATCACTAGTGATTTTGATATTTATTAATGGGTGCTCTCTGTTGTATTAGTAATGTGAGGAGGCCTCAGTCGAGCCAAGAGGTGTATGTACTGAACAAACATGCAGCACTCCATCTTGTATCATAGGTAGTGTAAGTTAGCAAGTATGTAAACACAGACCGAAAGGTGTAGAAAGACTTGTTCAAGATTGCATATTGATAGCAGAAATGGGAACAGAACCTCCTGTTTCAAGTCCTAGCCTACTGAGACTGTTGTGCCAACATTTGACTTGTTGAAATGAATGATATTTAACCAACAGTTCTTTTGAGTTTGAGTAGATCAGTCCGATAGTTTAAACAGTCCTTTTGTTGTTAATATTGACAACCCAGGTTCCCTGCTGTACAACTGGAGCAGAATATTCATTCATGTTCTGAGATAGAATCCCTACTTGATGCTTTCGTAGCCTTCTTTCTGTAATTCCTGTCAAAACTGCAGTATCTGTTTCAGCAGTTATAACAATTTCTCCTTTTGGGGTCATACTGTCCTTGGAACCCACTGTTCAGTTTGTTGTGTAATGCCAGCAACTGTTAGTTCACTTGTGACTGCCTTAAAAGCATATAGTCTGCATGCTTCGAGATTATATTGCTTGTATATTCAGTGATTTAATGCAGATTTAGCTGCAAGCTTATGTGAATTCCTTCAGAAGTCTCTCTTATGAAGCCCATGTCAGATACAGGGTACAGATAGAGTGTATGCAAAGTGGTGAATGACGTCTAAAAAAAATTGACATTTGACATTTAGAGCATGTTTAGGGAGACACATACCCATGCCTGTCTTCTTGCAGGCATCTTTTGTTAGCTTTATGTTTCAGCAGTTCCTCATGGCAATACAAGGGAATATCTGTCCTTTAGTAATCTCCAGGAAATTAGTGGCAGCTCTAACAGTCTATATTAAGCTATCACCCAAAAATATCGTTTGGAATTTTGGTCTTTCTGTATCGGTGCTTTGCAAACCGAGATGACTGGATTCCAGCTTATAACTATTTTTGTATTAAAAAGGAAGGGTCGCTACATTAAAACATTCAGGAGCGCAAGTGTGGGTTGCTTTATTAAAGGCATGTACTGCTGCGTTGTTACAGCCTTTAACTGACACTGACAGTAGTGGATGAAAAGGACAGGAGGCAAATAGATAAGAGGCAGTGTTGCAGTTCCTCATTTGCCAATGAATTTAAGTGCCCTAAAATGCTACCTCTTCAGAAATGAATGTAGTATGCCTGTTGAATTAATAATGTCATATCTTCTGGGTAGTAAAAGTTAGCATATTTTCTCTATTTGAAGAGATATTGTAGTACTTTTTTCCTACACCTCTGATATTAGTACATGAAACTAAGTTCTGTTGTTCAGTTCTAGGTAATTAATTTTTGGGCCTGGCTTATTTTCTCATGATTAGACTGGTAAGGACTGTCAGAAAATGCTTGAGCCAGTGGCATTTTGTGGCAGGCTTTATTTTTCAGTCATCAAAGTGTCTGATAACTACACAATATTATGAAAAGGAAGTAATTTTTGAATAAAATTAAGTGACTCTAGCTTTAAGCCCTAAGTAAATTCATTCTCTGGCCCTTTATTTCTTAGAATAATCTCCTAAAGTTGTTTTTCACGAAACTCTAATCAATATTGTAAGCTGAAGTGGTTGTTACTTTTTTCCAGAGTAGTAAAGCTAATAAAAAGCTGATAGAGGCATTTCTGATTCATTGCCACTTTTGGTTCACTAATTACAGAGGTGAGCAAATATGATGGGCTAACAGGATAGAATAAGCTCTTACAAAACGATATTCTTCCTTCATGTAAAAGCAGGGCAGTCTGCCATCTCAGAAAGAGAACGTGCTTTTAAAACAAAAAACCCTCAACCCCAAACCAAGACAATTAAAGGTTCCATGTGCCAGTGAAACCTTCATTTCAATGGTAGACGTGTTAGTTTCTAAGAATGACGATTTTATGATAGTTAACACTTTAAGGCAGTCAAATCTTGATTTGAATCAAAGATTAGTGGTTTACAAGCTCCTCTTCACCTATAAATTTCCTTTATTATTAGAATTTTTTTATCTACTGACACTCTGTATACTAGCTAATTAAATAGCAAGTTTCTCGGTATCAGGAATAATTCAATTTTCTTATCGCATCACCAACTCTACATTTTTGAGCCCTGTGTTCATATGAACTTCATATCTGTTCCTATCACAAGAAGGTTCTTTGTGACTGTGCAGTGTAGTACAATTCATGATACTAAACAACAAAGAAGATAATATCACAACCAAAGTCGTTAAACACTGTGTACATTTTCTTTTGTGTTACATGGTCTGCGGTCAGGTTCGGATTAGATGTTAGGAAGAAATTTTTGACTGAAATAGTTGTCAGGGCATGGAACAGGCTGCCCAGGGAGGTGGTTGAGTTACCGACCCTGGATGTGTTTAAAAAGGGTAGATAAGGTACTTAGAGATATGGTTTAGCATATGGTTGGACTTGATGATCTTAAAGTTCTTTTCCAACCTTGTGATTCTGTGATGGCCAACTTATGGACATTAACAGTGCTTTTTTGGGTTCCCTCTACTAACGTGGCATGAGAGTCTGAAAAATAATGTAAAAAAGCATTAACTATTGATACTTGCTTGGCAGAACTCTCTATATTTTATTTCCTGCCTTAATGTATTAACGCCTCAATGTGCACCAGCCACTCAATACTCTTAGTCAAACTATGGTCCATGTAAATCAAAATATAGTTCCCATGGCTTTAATAGGATCATTGATTTATTTTTCCCAGAGTTTTCATAGTCACACTGTGAAGTACAAGATACAAGGCTGTGCAACCCCCTAGTGACTTCAGTTCTTATGACTTCACTTCCCTTAATTTTTGTGCTTCAAGAAAAGGGAAATCTGGCATGTGACTACACAATTTATAGCATGGGCTATAGCTTCCCTTAAGCATTCATCTCTTAGCATGATATAGGCTTATTCACTTGCATACAAGATTATATACCAGTTTGGTTTTTTTTCTTCTGTAATCTTGTATTAAAGAAATAGAACGTGTTAGGCATAAGCTGTTTTGGTAACTTCAGCATAGAGTTTCTTTTTAATGAGCAGTATCAAGAAATTAAATCCATTCTTAGGCCCATGAGGAACTCCCTTCTGAATTTCCCCTGTAAGCAGTTGTCTTTTGTCTTGTATGTATAAGCCCCTTGGAGAAGGGCTCCACTTCAATTTCTTCTGTTTTTTTTTTTTTTTTTTTTTAATTTGAGTGTATCGAGAACACTGATAAAGGCTTTGAATTGCTATGGGCATACACAATGGCAGCAACAACCCTATTGCATGACTTGTAAAGGATATGAATGTTCATATTCAGATTGTGAACACTGCCTTGAAATCGAAGGTTATCTCGTACTTTATCTTCACAGAATTCCTTTGCCACAACTACATATAAGTCTTTCCCTCACTTGAAGTACCTGTTACAGGCCATAAGCCATAAAGCATTCCTTACAAGGGTTAATTTTTGCAAGTTAGATTTCCCAGAGTTTGCCTGAGATACTTTGTGTCCTGGGAAAGAAGTGAAGATATGTACAAGAGAGAGATGGATGAGCTTTTCTCCCTTTCTTTTCCTAGTGTTGTTTTTGTCTGGCAAACAACATGAAATGCAAGCTGAATTTACACATTCATTTAAATGCAGTACAAAAGCCATTGCAAGGAGAACATGTTCAAGAGGAATGAGATTTAAAGTCTGATGAGGAAGTATCTGTATTTCATACGTGTTCCTTTTTCATTTGAAAGGCAAAACCATGATGTCAGTTCCCCATATTTCATTTTAGGAAGAAAAGTTTCCCTTTATTTTTGGTAGCAATATGGTTCAGGATTTCTGAGAATTTTGCTTTTGCAAAGACAAGGTAGGAGATTATTCTATACTCCATTTGATCATAAATGATGAGTATTTTGCATTTATTTAAAATAAATTATAGTTTTTAAAATAGTTCAGTGTAAACTCTCAGGAGCTTTGTTGCTGCCAGATAACATGAGAGGTAATTCTCTATAGAAACTACAGATTTATTTTTTAGATAACAGGTGCATAAACATATATAAGTTTTATTCTTTGAGTTGCGAATGCTTTTCAGGACTGTAACTGCTAAGGAAAGATGCTCTTTGGTTCCATGTCCCATACCAATTTGACTAAATCATTTGTACTTGCTTTTAGAGTCCTTAAAATTCATGAGGATATCCATTTTGATTTATGTAGCAATTGGGAAACTCACCTATGTGTACCCAAAGTTCAAGATTTTAAAAAAATTATACACTATTTCCATGACACTTGCCATGTGCACATGAGAAAATTTGCTTCAGAAGTAAAGCCCATAACGTGTAATTCCAATCAAGAACACCAGAAGGTCTAAAAAAAAGGTATTTTGTCAGTTTAAATTTAGTAACAATTTTAATTCACTTGAATCATGATTCATTAGGAAAAACCTGTTTACTTTGGAAAATAGAGATGGCAATTAACTAATGCAAAGGGGTTAGTAAATCATAAATGCACTTACAGTGTTTACAAAGCCTATCTTTTATCTGCTGCGTAACTGTAGAATGCACTTATTTGTATCAGCCTACTTGGCTTACCTCTGATGTTGTGTCCATGAATAGATTTTATTTCTCATGATTGTAACTTAAGACTGCCATCAGACAATGTCTCGGCTCTCATTTCTCTTCAACCATGCTGAACTATTTTTGTTGCCAATGAGGCTGTATTTCCCACAGCAGTATCCCGCAGGGATTTGGGGCACCTTGTGAGTTTGCCAACCAAGACAGCGAGATGACAGGTATAGAATGACTGCATGGAAACTATGAAATAAAGTACTTAACTTTAGCCTTATGTTTTAGTCCCTAATGCACAAACAGTTTTAACTGGTGTCAGTGCTACATGTTGGCAACTTTCATGTAGGTGTTTGTTGTTTGTGCTGTGGCATTGCATTTCACAGTTTGATCTCTCCACTGGATCTTTTTTGCAAGCATCCTTATTTGTATTACTTTATGTCCATATGGAGAAATAAATATTTTATAATGAGGATGATTTTCCAGAGTAAGGTATGCAGCTGACAAGTTACTAGTATACTTTTCATACATGCAGTGGGTACCCAATAGGTCTAGATGTTTAGTCTTCTTGTGGATATGTTAAATAATTAATGGATAAAAAGTGAGTCTGTGGTAGTACAGTTCATTATTACCCCTCTCAGGTATGCATTTCCCCTTTATAAACACCTATATTGTGAAAGAGTCCGCAGTTACAACAGAGGGAGGTAAAGAGATGCCGCCTTGTGAATAAGCCTCTTAAATTTTACATAACTCGGAGGTCATCCAGGTGCAAGCACACAGGTGGCTGTTATGAAAAGCCACATTGTATCAGTGTCCTGCAATGCAAAAAGACCTTTTATAGATTTTGTATTTCCTTTTAAAATTATTTTAAATTTTATTTCCCTGTCTATATGAGAGGCAATAAATAAACTCTGGAAATTCTTTAAGGAGTGCGTTTATGCTCATAACATAACTTACAGTATGACACATAAGAGTTTAGAGCTAGAGTGTATAGCTAAGTATGGCAGCTCGGATCATGAGCATTTTTGTTCTGAAGTCTGTAGCCAACATTAGAGAAGTTGTTATAAAATACTTTCATTTTGGAGAGATTCATTCATGACCTGTTTCAAAGAAGATGATGATTTACCTTTTGAATGGAACTTACCCACTATGCCTATTGCCACAGGTGTCAAGCTGTCTTAATGGGTTTTATATCAGGAGCAGAGAGAAAAAGGATGTAAATTAGAGGAATCTGTTGAAAGTTTCTTCTAGCACTATAGCTATGCAAGCTCATTTAGGGCAGACAGTGACCTGGCAATGACCTGATAGTATTTCAAAAGGCTAGAGACAAAACTGAAACTTGCAAATACTTTCTGAGTATGGTTTTACTAATTTTATTTTCCTGGTGCTAGAATTGTTTTCATTTTAGTGAAAAGGAGCAATTGTTTACTGAGACCTGTCCTTTAGCATTCCAGAAAGGGTGAGTTTTCTCTGCCTGGTTAGGGTCACATGACAAGGAAATATCCAAAGCATCATGATAAACAAAGGTACTATATCTACTGATGAGAACTAATTCTGTTATAATTGGTTGGTAACCTGTCCCTACTCACTTTGAACTTGAAATCTTTAGCATGAACTTCATTGAGAGAAACAGCCAGACTTCAAGATGTTACAAAACAAAAATCCTTAGGGATATAGCTGGATGACATTAAATAGCAGATGAAGGGTGGGAGTATTTGCAGTTGTGCTGAAAGCTGAGCGGAGAAAGTTAATAAACTATGTGACCTGAATCAGCTATCAGAAGAAAAAAGGTTATCCAGTAACAGGACTACTACTGGGAAGGCTGGGAGCATTTCCTGTTTCAGTCTATTTTTATTTTAATGTTTGGATATTACTCTCCAGGAGTATGGAAATTATTCTACCTAGAAGGATTTGTTTAGCATATACTTTGAGTAAGATGTTTGCAATATATTTTATATTATCATACAATAGTATTTATGTAATTTTAATGTAATACTGCACATCCTCCATCTACCCAGCCTTGAGAAAAAAAGACAGAGGGAAACCGATCAATGTTTATAAATATCTGAAGTGTGGGACACAGGGGAAATGGCCAGCCTCTTCTCAGTGGTCTGTGGGACCAGGGGCAATGGCCTCAAGTTGGAGCAAGGAAGTTCCACACCAATATGTGGAAGAACTTTTTCACAGTGAGGGTGACAGAGCCCTGGGACAGGCTGCCCAGGGGGGCGTGGAGTCTCCTTCTTTGGAGACACTCAAGACCCATCTGGACACCTCCCTGTGCGACCTGTCCTAGGAAACCTGCTTTGGCAGGGGGGTTGGACTTATCTCTGGAGATCCCTTCCAACCCCTGCAATTCTGTGAATTTGTGAATTCCCAATGTTAAATCCATATGCCATTATTGCATATATATGTTTCTATATTTACGTTTTAAAATTAAAAATTACTTGCACCTGAACCTTGTTTTTAAAACAAACTTGTTTTTGAAACAAACTTCCTTGATTTTTACAAGCCTGAGGCTGTTTAAAAAACATGAGGTAATATCAAGAGAATAAGCTATGTTCTTTAATGGAAAGAAATAGTCTTGACATTTTTGTCTGTACTAAATTGGGTAAAAAAAATCCTTTAAGAATAAGAATGCTTTGTGAATATATAAATTGTAGTCTTTTCTATTTAAAAAACAACACTTTTAAAATACAGCAAATCTGAAAATACCTTAAAGTTGACTGAGAAATACGAACCTTACCCCTGTGCCTTCTGATAACAGCTGTGTTATAATAATGACAATATTAATAACAATAATGCAAATGAAACTTTGGTGTTTAGCTCATTTTATATTTTTACGCTTTATCTTCCAAATGCTGAACTAGTTTTCTTCCCAAAGACACAGCATTTTTCAGTGGAATAAATTGTATATAGCTCATCATTTAGGTGAGTCACTTCAAGATTGATTTTTGAATTGCTTCACTTCTTTTCCTTAGCATTTATTTAACAGAATGCTTACACCTTATCTGACACAAAAATCAAAAGCAAAACCCATATGCTTTGATATTCAACTGAAAAATGAGAAGGAATCTCATATATAGATCTCATGTATATCAGAAGAATACAGACTATGCTTATTTCTTACCAATGAATAATATTTATTACTGTGAATAATTCAAGGGTACACTCAAAAGAAGAGCAGAAGAATGAACCTTTGAGAACATAAATCCTTTCAGAGGAAGGGATGCTCAGGAAAGCAGAGTGCCTTCGGGTTAGCCCATCTGTCTACTTCAGGTTTTTCCATCTGGAGGTATAGACAGTAAAATGAAGGCCTTACTAACTACTTGGTTCTCCTGTTTCTGTGGCTTCATGTTTATTTCTTTATAGGCAAAGAAACATTCTGTCTAAGAATGTGTTGAATAGAGGGGCTAAAGAAAAGGAAGTGTCTTACCACTGAGAAGTTTTAGAAGTCTAATGAAGTTGTCCAGGATAAGCCTCTTTTTCAGATGACAACATACATGGGAGAAAAGGTTGCCCACATGAACAGTTGATCTCCAGCAGAAAAGAGCACAAGAAGAAACTAAGGAACAGAAACTTTTAATAAAAGTACTAACTATAGGTTCTTAAACATGATTCCTATTGTTAGGCCTCCCCCCCCCCCCCCCCCCCAGTTCTTTTTAACTATGTGGCTCCAACAGTTAGTTAAAATTCTCAAAAGAGAATTTCCCTAATATATAATTCTATCAGAAGCAATTGCAGTGCTTCAGGCAGCTTCTCCAGAAACAAGACAGCAATTGTTAGTCAACTGGAATACAACATGTGAAGCCTCAAGGGCAGTGTTGCTTAATCAGTTGTGAGGAGATGTAGATTTCAGTGGCATTGGTATACCTGCTAAGCGCAGAACAGGGCATCTCTGGTAGGTAGGTACAATAGTATGCTTTTTCTTTTGTGGTCTGAAAATATGGTCCACACTGACATGATAAAATATTGATAGATTTACAAAGAATGTATAATTTTTGACCTGGCACTGTGCTCTGAAAATAGCACCCACAAAAACCATCTGTGAAATGCAGTTCAGTTAAAGAGCAGTTTTAAACTGGTCAACTACTGCTTGCTGTCTGTGAGACCTAGATGCCCTACTTGCATAGAGAAAAGATGCATTTAAGTAAAAAATAATCTTAAAGTAGGACAATGTCATTAACATACTCCAGCAGGATGTCATTTAGGAGGCAGTGGACAGTTTGTGATTGAAGCATGCTGAAAGTTTCTGGACTGTCCTCTCATAACCCTCTGTCTACTTCCCATGCTCTTTCTAGTTTACCAAAGATTGACATGCTGTGATTTCAAAAACTATCCCTATGTGATGTAGTATGAACATGTTATTTAAACTGAGATACAGTTCTCTGATCTTCATTAATAATATTTACATGTGTCAGGATATGAAGGTGATGCTGTATCAATATTGTGCTACTTGAATATGGTTAATTGCAACCAATTTAGCATAAGTACATGATAAAATGGCAATGGATTTACTGCCTAACTAGTTTTCAAAGTGTTATCAGACTCTACCATTTACATCTGCAAATAGTGGTTGCTTTGATATGTAATTGTATGGTGGAAAACTTTTAAATCTGAGCTTTATGTACAATTTATGAAAATATTTGATTTTGAGTAGTCTTTTCTACAGACCTGTTCACAGATCAGATTTTTAGCTTTTCTTTCTGCAGAAACCTAAACAGAAATGCCATGAGAAAAGGGTAGAAATAATTGCAAGTAATGACTTGACATCTTCCAAATATTCCAATTCAGAATCTGTTAGGGGAGAGAGACTGATAAATGTGCTACTCTGATGGGTCATGTCACTTCTTAGCTGCACAATTCAGGATTAGTGCCAGTAGTACCATTCTTTGTTTATTCTAGGCTACATCATGTTGTCATCCAGCAAATCATGGAAAAACCCTGTCTATTGTGTGCATTAATGAGTCCTTCTTGCAAACTGTTTAACCCGAATGCCATCTCCTTTTGATGTACCATGTCCTAAAATTGCTGTTTCTCAGGTACTGTTGCAAATCTTGACTACCTCTAAGTTGCTGCTATATTCAAATCAAGCATGCTTTGGGATTTGTATCCAAATTCCTTCTATAAAGGTATAGTTAAAACCAGGAAGACCCACTTTATCATTTGCATTAAGCTGAAGTTCTAGTATACTTTTCTGCCAATTGCTGAGGACAGGAACAAATTCCTACACAATCACATTGACTGCAATGTGATTTCCTCAAGAAGTTGCTTACTAACAATATAAAAATGAGCACAGCGTGGAAGTGTGCTATTAAAACTGCCAACTGGAAGTATACTCCTGGCTTTCAAGCATTACATGCATTCTGCCCTAAAGGCATGCTTCTCATAATTCAAGAGACCAGCATTAAATGCTGTCAACAAGACTTTTTGTAACCAGTAATTATTTCTGACTTTACTTTAGGCAGCTTTTACTGGCTTGTTAACTCTGCTAGTTCTATCATTCTGTATTTCAGGATATTTTAGCTTTTGTACATTTGCTTTTCAATTACTGTTTTAGATGCAAAGTTGTTACTGTAGTATGCCTACAAAGTAGGAAGCATTGAGCATGAAGTTTAGGTTTGGTTTTTTTGTTGTAGTTTTCATGTTTTAGGGGTTTTGTTTGGTTGTTTTTGGAGTTTTTTTCAGTTCATCTTAGTTCTGTTTGTTTATAACACAAGAAATTGCATTTCTGGTTATCAGTTTAAATTCAGAATTCTGAACTGCTCTTCTCGAACCTTGAGACTGATTTGAGATCTACAAAAGATCACCAGCAAAAAAAGATTTAATGAAGGGAGTGCTTTGAAAAAGGAAAGCTATGAATGTAAATTTTAGTGGTTTTATAATATGTAAAGCTGTAAAATAACATAAAAATGTTCTTTTTCTTTGTCCATCTTCAGAACATTCAGGTTAGAAGTTAGAAAACCTGTCTGATAACATTAGTAGTGAAAAGCATTTGAAAGATTATGGGTGTGCATCTTCTGTTTTGGAGCTGACTGAACAAACACCTAGCTGATAATGCTGTGGGGATAACTGATTATGTGACAGGACAGGAAAATTAATTAGATGACCCCTTGACTGGAATCAGAAGAGTAATCTCGATCCCATTCAAATTTGGTATTCTGAGTTGTGTCTTTTGCAATGTGAGGAAATAAATTTCCTCCTCTCCCCAGCCACGTGCATCTGAAGTGCTAGTAATAGCTATTACTGGATATATTAAGGTCCTTTGGGAAAAGATTAAATGCTTCTAACTTTAGAAACGTATAATATGATCTAGTTAGAATTTCTCTTGTTTCTTAAGTATTCCCCAAAGATATTCCTCAAATGCATTCCTCTTGTAAAAGCGTATGAAAGCCCTTTCCAGCGGTGTTCTAGGATTATCTCTGAATGGTTGTAGTGGCAATTTTCAAACAATAATTAGAGTTCAGTAAACGAGTAATCTCTGATATGGGATGCGAGTGCTTTGCATAAAACTTCTCGTAAAGGGGCATTCCACTTGATCCTTAGCAATGTATCTTGATGTAGGGATGGAATGACCGTGCAGTGGTCAGTTGTTCTGTGAAAAGTGGATGATTTTGCAATGAATGGAGGACAAAAGATGGGAAAAAATGTGGAATAATACTGTGCTGTGGACATGAATGGTTATATGTGTCTGGTTATGTTAGGGTTATATACTGAAGTACAGGGACACTAGGTATCACTTTACTTACTAAATAAAGGGAAGCCTCCCATAGAACAATTTCACTAACAACAGGCCAAAGAAACTCCTGCTTAAAACCTGTAGCATGTAATAGAAACATGCATGTAAGGATAGATGTTAGATGGCAAATGAAACTTTTCCTTTCCTGACATTAATGTATGGTTTTTTTGGATTGTAATCCTGTTTAACTTCAGTGGCATCAGGATTTAGCTTTATGGTTCAAGATTGAGTTGCATCTATTTTCAGGCCAAAGAACAAAGCCATAAGAAATCCAGATTTAAAAAAAATATATATTTACTTTAAAAATCCAGTACTATTGTAACATAGAAAAGTGATTATTTTCTGTAATGTCCCGTACTGTTCAAACTCACTCGTTTGTATTGCTCATTTGGAGTATTACAGAAATCATCCTATTGGACCTTGGACCTTTGATATCAATCTCCATTCAGTCTTAAGTGATACTGTAATGGTGTCTGACCAACTGTTATATACAAGACATATTTTGTATTTCTCAGGCCTTTGATTCTCATCATGCCTAAAATACTATTTTTAATAGTAAATAATATGGCAAATTTAACTGCATATTATAAAATAGCATTAGGAAAAAATCAAACAATACTGTCAAGAGCCATACCCTGATCTGGTGTAAATCAGCACGGGTCCTTTAAAATTGGTCCTCTTCTGAGGCTTTCATAAAATTGCCTATAGCTGCCTGGTGTAAGAGAGGCTACTGACTAAAATTTAATGAATTTCTGCTCATTGACAAATTAAAAAAACAAAAAACAAGCTGACAGAGACTGTAGGGAGACTTTTGGGTAATACTGTGGCGCATGTGGTAAGAGTTGAAATTCTGTTCTGTAAGCCTTGTTTGGGTATTTCAGATATTCCTTAATGAAGATCCTGTGTATAAGCTTTCTGTTTGTTCTTTTAGCTGGCTTGGTGTTACTTGAACACCTCTGTAGTATTTGGGCTAGTGTTATTTAAAACCCTGGCATGTAATAGCAGGGAAATATAATGTTTTATATTAGATTAGATAAATATATAAGTACAGTGAAATATACTAGACCAATATAATTATACCAATATAATGTTTATTTATAATATAATAAATAATACCCCTGCCTTATATCATTTCAGTTTGCCTTGGTATGACATAGGTAATGATATTTTAAAAAGCCTACTTATTCCTGAACCAGTGACTGGTTAGAGTATGGAGATATACTATGGATATGGTTGCTTTCAGTTGAACACGTACATATGTAAGATCTCAAAGTCCAATATACTCTAATTTTAGCAAAATATTCTCATTCTTAGTAATGCAGCAGAATTCACCAATAAATGGGTAATTTTTAAGCTTACAGCTTAACCTAGTAGTTATAAATTAGCAACTATTGAAAGAACAGTGTCTGTTCTGATCTGTCTTCCTAAGCAGTGATTTCTCCTTTGTTTTATACTGAGATTTTTGTGTCCTTCATGGGATTTCTCACTAGCTTACTTCGACTGTTACAAATTTTTTGCACTGGAAATGCAGATTCAGGATATTTGAGTTAGATACTTTTAGTAATCCAGTCAAGACATTCTTTTTCTTTCAGGTTGAAGTTTCTGCACTGGTAAATTTTTGTTGTTCTTTTTTTACTACGTATTTCTACACCAATACTATGACCACATCAGGCTGAATGGTATGAAAGCTATTATGGTCAAGAGGTATAAAAATTTCTTTATCTCCCTAGGGTTTGAGGTCTGTTGGCAGAAGCTGTGCATTTCTGTTTGGATCAGGTGCTAAGAAAATATAATAAGCATATACAGCCAAAAATCCCCAAGAGAAACAGATTTTAAATTCTAAAACCACAAAATAAGATTCAGTCTTGTTTGTTAAATGCAGCCTATTAAAATATATTTTCTGTCAAGACTAGTTTCCCCTGAAATGTCCCTTCCTGGGGTGATTTGGCTTGGTCTCTGTCTGACTGCAGTGCCTTTGTAATTTGATGAATGCACCCCAAGACACAGTGTGGTCACACAATGCTGTACTGCAACAGCACAGTGATTTTATACATTTAGGGAAATAAATGTAGAAGCTGGCTGAGTAAGTAAATATGTATTTTTAGACACAATTAAAAGTGGGCAATATTGGAGTAGTCCCTGCAAGCCCTCAAAAGAATGAAGTCATAATGCTTCATTTGTAGAGAATTAATATACACAGCTATTATCTACTCTAATTCAGACAAAATACCATATACTCAGGATGACAGTCGATTTTGTTTCCTACTAGACTTGTTGGATACCAAAGAGGTTCTTACTGTTTCACAGTGTTGTTTTCACTGAAGGCTAGGGGTTGGCATGTTGTGGGAAAGCTGCAAACTACTTTCCAGAGCCTCTGAATAACATTCAGATGGTTGCCTAAGACTTTGACATCAGTTGCTCAAATTTTGAGCTGAGGCAGGAAAATGAAGATGCTAAAGAATGGAGAAAACAAATTCAGGGAGTCATATACAGCATGCAGGGTTGCATGAATGTTAAGGTTAAGAAGATATAAGAATGTGAATAGAGATTATTGATCCTTGTCTCTGGATGATGGACACTCTGGTTTTTAAATGATTAGCAGATACATAGGTAGCTGTACATAGTTCGTTTCAGTCTACGGAGATTACTCAAATTTCTTCAATCTTCAGTCCAATGACCTGACTGTTGGCCACCTTCAAAGAATCACAAGGTTGGAAAAGACCTTTGAAGATCATCAAGTCCAACCAACCCCATCCTAAGCTAAACCATATCCCCAAGTACCTATCTACCCTTTTTTTTAACACATCCAGAGAAGGTGACTCATTTCTCTCCCTGGGCAGCCTGTTCCAGGCCCTGACAACTCTTTCAGTGAAGAACTTTCTCCTAACATCTTATCTGAAGCTGTCCTGGCACAGCTTTGTGCCATTTCCCCTTGTCCTATCTCCTGTCACCTGGCTGAAGAGACCATCGCCCACCTCTCTACAACCTCCCTTCAGCTCCCTGAGCCATTCCTCATAGGATTTGCCCTCCAGCCCCTTCCCCAGCCTGGCTGCCCTTCTCTGGACTCACTCGAGGACCTCAGCATCCTTCTTTTGGTGAGGAGCCCAGAACTGGACACAGCACTCGAGGTGCAGCCACACCAATGCCGAGTACAGGGGCACAATCACTTCCCTGGACCTGCTGGCCACACAGTTTCTGATACAATCCAGGATGCCATTGGCCTTCTTGGCCACCTGGGCACACTGCTGGCTCATATTCAGCCTGAAGTCAGCCAACACCCCCAGGTCCTTCTCTGCCTGACAGCTCTCCAGCCAGTCTCCCCCAAGCCTGTAGCACTGCATGGGGTTGTTATATCTCATGTGCAGCACTCTACACTTGGCCTTGTTAAACCTCATCCAATTGGTCTCAGCCCATCAGTCCAGTCTGTTCAGATCCCTCTGAAGAGCCTCCCTACCCTCAGGTAGATCAACACTTCCTCCTAGTTTAGTGTCATCTGAAAACTTACTGAGGGAGCATTCAATCCCTTCATTGAGGTCATTGATAAAGATGTTGAACAAAACTGGACCCAAGACTGAGCCCTGGGGGACGCCACTTGTGACTGGCCTCCAGCTGGATTTTGTTCCATTTACCCTTTGGGCCCAGCCATCCAGCCAGTTTTTAACCCAGCTGAGGGTCAACCTGTCAAGGCCTGGGCAGCCAGCCACCTTGCTCAAGTGCTGAAAGATACTTTATTGTTTAAAGAGCAGTAGTATGGTAAATACCTTCATGAATAGGTGGACAAAAAGGGATAGGGAATGGTGCTGATTATTTATCAGGAAAATCTATGACTACTTCTAATTTGAGGTTAAAGATGAAGCATATACAAAAATAATGCTTTTCTTTTAAAGATAGAACCCTCTAACATTTTACCTATTGAGACTAGTACACCCAGAAGAACACTCAAAACACAGGTTTAGGGACAAGGAAAAGAATATCCAGAACTGCAAAACAACTCTCTGCAGTGTCTGCTTCTTCAGAGGTGTCTGTTGGAAATACTGACTCCATCTCTTTAGGTTTGTGTGACTTGATTGTGTTGCAGGAAAAAACTGGCATTGATTAAATGATGTAAAAACCAGCTGTTCTTTTGTAATCACGTGTACTTGCTACATTTAGACTTTATGGTTGAGGCTGCATTCCGGCTAAACATTATTCCCCAGACTTGCACAGAACTGCTCAGTTTATGAGGAACATAAGCTAGCCTCAGAAGCAGCAGTTAGCCTTTTTTGGAATAAGAATAACAGACTAGATGGATTATTGTCTTGCTCTGATATGGCAGTTCTAGTTTTGTGTTCAACAGGAATTCATTTGTTCCGAGGAAATAGTAAAATGTCATTCTTCTTGCCTAGAGTTGAATTTTCCTTTAGAGCCTGAGTAATAGTCTCTTGCTGGAAAATAGCAAGTGACTTGAGAAGAGTTTTCCATGAGAAAAGACATATGCTATGTTTATCTTGTCTTTGCCAGTGTGTTAGTGAACAGCTTTTTGTCCTTTCCAGAAACCTTTCAGTGAGTGGAGTGTCAATGATTTCAGTGTTGGCAATGTCTTATTAATGTTGTACTTTGTATATTAGGCACAGCAGATAGGGAAGTTGTCACTTGAATAGGATGAATTTGCCACATCTTACTGTCTGAGCCAGCACAAGTTGAAAAATTATCAGAGGTCTTCAAGGCTCTGACTTAACTGCCCTTTTCTATCTGTCCTCTCCAAAAAGTTCACCCTGCCAAAGCCCTCCCCCGGCTGCACCTATACAGTCTTCAAGTGAGTTTACTTCCATCTACGTACAATCCCTGGCAACTTATAAAGTGGACATTCTTCTGTAGAGATACCTGTATTGGGATTTCAATTTGGATTAAAAGTGTTCTTTTGAATTAAATCTTATGATTTTTCCCAACTTCTCGTGCTTAGTTTACATTATGGAGTGGTTTCTGTGCATGATCTAAATTCCTGTCAAATGGAATTAAACTGGAGGAAGCACCCAGGAACATAATTAATGCATTCCTACTACAGGTGGTCATTCATCTAGGTCTCCAGACCAAAGTTCACTGAAGTAAAACCCCTTTAAACATGTACCATGTGGACACTGGGCCTTCAGGAAGAATTTTTTTACAGAAAGGGTAGTCAAATATTGGAACAGGTTGACCAGGGAAGTGGTGCAGTCACCATCTCTGGAGGTATTCAAAAGGTGTGTAGATGTTGTACTTGAGGGCATAGTCTAGAGGTGGACTAGGCAGGGTTAGGCTGTGGTTGGACTTGATCTTAAAGGTCTCTTCCAACCTAAGTGGTTCAGTGATTTTGTGATTCTCAGCACCAATTGCTTCTCTTTGCAGATCTGTTTTTATTGGTCTTAATTACTTGTTAAATAGATGAAAAAAATAGGAACAATGTGATCCACATGAAGTTGAGGATCTGATCCTCAATTGAATGAGAAATAGGAAATATTTCTGAGACAGATGGCTGCTGTGCAGGTTAGGTTCTTGTAGTCACTTGATCTGCTTTTACATCTACTGTTGTGTGTGCTGACTTTGGAGTGCTCTATTGAAAAAGCATTTCTTAGAGATGGAGGCAGGATCCAATTCTAAACCTGAAGGATGCATAATAACGTAACTAATCTTTATTATTGTTTAACTTGACCATTCTATTTTAATATACTATAGAGCCTTGATCCAAAATCTTCTGAAATAAAGAGCTGCCAATTAATCGTCCCTAGTAATAATATTCAAGAGTATTTGAATTCAATCAGAAGAAGCCCAGAAATAAGAGGGTGACAACATAGAAGAGGGTAGTACTGTGTTCAGTAGGGGATCTTTGGTTGTGAGTGTCCTGCTTTTGGCTAGGACAGAGTTAATTTCCACAAGAAACCAGCATAGGTGAGCTGGGCCATTCAAGGGTGTTTTCCATACCTCCTGCCATCATACTTCCCCTGAAAGGGGACTGATCCGGCAGGGACAACTCCCAGGTGATCTGAGTGCAGGCTGAGTCCAGTTG
Organism: Laterallus jamaicensis coturniculus; assembly: GCA_022605575.1. Classification (NCBI taxonomy): domain Eukaryota; kingdom Metazoa; phylum Chordata; class Aves; order Gruiformes; family Rallidae; genus Laterallus; species Laterallus jamaicensis. The sequence goes on from JAKCOX010000013.1 coordinate 20,277,831, forward strand.
TTTAGTCAGTGAAGATCTTTGTGTATCTCACTCTCTGTGTTCTGTCCCAATTTCTGTTTCTGTTTTCCACTCCCTGTGCTATGTCATCAAACTCCTTATTCTGACCCTGAGGTTTGTCTTTGCCCGTTTCTCCTTCCTGTCCTACTGGGGGAAGGTTGTGAGCAAGAGACTGTGTGAGGCTCAGCTGCTGTCTAGGGCTAAACCACTGCAGTGAATTATTGAAGTTTGCTTCAGATGGACTTGTCGGCAAACATTAGTCACTCCAACCTTTTTGTCAGTTGTAGTTGCTGGTTTTAGTTTCCTATTGTTTTCTCTATGGGAGTGGCAGGTTGGATAATGACATCTGGACCGTACATACTGGTTGTCATATGTATCTGTTTCTACACTGACGTTTACACTTTTACCTTGTTCAGTTGTGTAAGCCTAACATTTAAATGCTAAATCCATATTGACTTATAGAGAAGTTTTTAGATTTTAGGTGCAAGCAATTGCAATTTTTCAGAAGTAGCTGTGTTACTGGTGGCAAGAGCTAAGTTCCAGAATTACTTTGTCCTTTGAAAATTCACTTCCAATGAAACCCCAGTGAGGTTTTGTTATTTATTGGTTTAAGGAATTAAGTGACTTCCATTAAAGTCCTGGGTTGAGTTTGTAAGTGGTGGACTTCAACAGAAAGGTTGTTATAAATGAGACTTGCAAGCTCTCAGCATCTTTAAAGTGAAATAATTAGATTCCTATTAAATATAAATTGCACAATAATATTGAAAAATCAATATATAGGCAATAAAAGCTTGAGAAGATATGAGTTTTCTGTCTGAGATGGATTTTTGTGGGGTTGTGTAATACACAACTGTGGACAGTATTAAAATATATGCCTCCTTGCTGGCAGTATTCAAGGCCAAGCTGGATGGGGTTTTGGGCAACCTGACCTAGTGGAGGGTGGCCCTGCCCATGGAAGGGGCTTGGAACTAGATGGTCTTTAAGATTCCTTCCAACCTAAACCATTCTATGAAAATAAGACAGAGATGGAAGCAACTATCAGTTACGCAGAACATAAAATGAGCCAAAGAGCTCAAAATAAATTTTTCAACTCCAAAATTGTATGAGAAATGTAAGTTAATGTATTTAACCTTTCTAGAAAAGCTTCTCTGATGATTACCAGGAAGATCTTGGCTGCATTGAGCAAAAAATAATGATTTATACTACACCATACTTTCCAGACTAATTTATTCATGTACATTTCCTTATTTTAGAAGTTGTCTACTAGCCATCTAAACTACAAAATAAATATGTTGAAGACAAGAGAAAATCTGTTGTTGAGCTGTGGCATTATCTTGCATGTATTTAATGACCACATAGAGAATGATAAAGGATAGCTCTTTTTGAGTAGAGATCAGAGCAGTGGTCTCAGGGGTTTAGATAACAATCTTCTCTTCAGTGGAAGATAGCCTGCAAAATATTCCTCACACAAAATAATTACAACTAGCAGTTTTTGAGCTCTTGCTATCCTCCAAATAAATCAATGTCATTCCTGTGTGTAAACATCAAAATCAAGTTACCAGATTAGTGTTACGTCATAGAAAATAGCTTGAAAACTGCTCGTTTGCTTTGAATTTTGTGACAAATGCAATTTTTTCGAAAGTTCTATGAAGGAAAGTCTAAGTTGCATTAGAGGGCACTTGCCATGACACTGAATGTTTATTAATATTAAACAATAATTTATCATTATTCAATTTGTTGATTGTACCGAAATTAAAAAAACAAGTAGCTTTTCAAATCCATGTTTGCAATTAAGAGTTCAGTCAATGGCTTCACTGATCCTTTACATGTATTTTGGTCATGGTGAAGATTAGAACATAACTTATTACTAGAAACATGTTTCTAGTCCTTTTCCTTTTGGTATTGTTTAATATGATTCAGTTGTAATGGAAAAAACACTATGTGGTTATTTTTGGTTCCATAGTGTTCCAGAGCTGAGTTTTGTGAATTTATTGTATGAATGCTCTTATTTCTGCTGAGTTCTTCCTGAATAAGGTGATCAGTTTTGTAAAAAAAAATTTTTTCCCTATGGACTTAGCAGTGTGTTAGCAACTGTCAGAGCACAGAATTTAGATTCTTCCCTATCTCAAGGACTTGAAGTTGTTCATTGCCTTCTGGCTTGAATGCAAGAGAGCATGCATAGGAATCCAGAAGATTAAACAAGAAAAAAGTATTTGAAAAGCCTTGTGTGCCCCAGATATCAATAACAGAATGTTACAATAATTCTGAGTCTTTCTTTGTGGTCTTAGACTTTGTATTGGATTTGAAATTCTTTCTAGGTCTCTCAAATTTTGTGATGACTCTTACCTTTTAAAGGAGCATAAATTGCTGCAGAGTGATATCTTTTAATCTGTGCAAAGTATATTGATACTTCATTTGTATCTCATCTGGAGGTATTTGGTTTTTCCCCCCTTAAATTTGAAAGTGTACACTTTTCCAGTCACAGATCAAAGCTAGCAATGAAAATATAAGATATTTAAGAGATGATACTGATGAATGTGTGGAGCTTTCTGAAGTACTCTGTAGCATTTTTCAAAGTTGTATTCTTTTGTGTTTCAGCTGGAGCTAGAACTTAGTTAGGCCTGTTTACTTTTTAAGGAAAAGCAAACAAAATTTTCCACCAGTGCCTGCTGAACAAGTCTGAGGTTGTCATTATTTTTCAGTAAAAGAGTTCAATTAATTTGTAGTTCTTTTATCCTAGAGCAACACCTGTGACTGGCTGTTGGATGCTTTCCTCAGAATTGATCTGACAATTAATTCAGACACCTGGTGATTGTTTTTCCAATACGGGCATGCTGTTCTGAAACCTGGGTGCTAGAAAATATGATCCTAGTTGATAAAAAAAATCTAATGCTGACCTATGTAAGAATTATTTCTTTCTTCTAGCTGAAAAATTTTGGTGTATTGTCAGTTGTCTGATTATATTGTATCTTGTTTATCTGTTAATTTTAATCAGTTTTCCAAGAGAACAAGTTGTTATGATACAAATTTGGTTAGTTTAAGACATAATTGCACAGAAACAGATTAATTCTTTACTGTGCAAACCTGCTGTTTCAACTACATGTACAAGTTATGCAATAACTTTTAGAAAAATTTCCATTTAATTTACTTTTTTTTTTTAAAGGGCTGGTATAAAGATATACTGAACAGCCAATCCTAAATCTGAGGCACTGGGAAAAGATTTCAAGAGGGGGCTTATCACTGTTTAGAAGGGGGCGTCTGTCACAGTTTATCTCTAAAATAGGACTGGTTACTCTTGAACCACTTCCAGGTGGTGATTTGAAAGCTTCTGAGGACTTGTCTAGATGTTCAGAGAATGTGAACATCTGACATGTGTATACTGATAATGTAAACTGTAAGTCTGAGTAGGTGAGACAGGTATCTCTGCTCCCCGTTTTAAGGGCATGAATAAAATGATGACAAAATATTTTTGGGGTCTAGAGGCTTAAGTGTTACAAACATAATTTGACTGAAGAAGAGTGTGAAAGATGAGTTGGAAACACTTTGAAAAATAAAAGGATAGGGCAAGGAATTAATTTCTTGGTTTTGGTCACATAGATTTATTCTGACTTCAGAAGCAGCCTCCACAGGTCTGCATTGATGACACTGCAGAAGGTATCTTGTAATGGTACTTCCTTTCTATAAATAAACTGAAACTTAACAGCTTTTTGTGAGATTGCAAATGCCAAAGTTTGAATCTAGTATATTTTCCACATCTATGGCAGCTGCCAGTTAGCCAGCTTTCGTTTGTAACAGTTTTACAACAGGAAAAGAATTGCATAGCTTACATGCAAAGGGCCTGTTTCACCTTGGTAAATTTGAGGACGTAGGGACTTACAGTGACTTGATCCACCAAGACCAAAAGCAGTGGGAGGATTCTCCATGTGAAGTTGTTCCTGTTGTCTCCCTCTCTCGTGTTTAGAAGGGGAGTGGGCAGTTGTAGTGTATAGTCTTTCCCTAGAAATTCTATGGACAAAAAGATGATACCAGATCATGCTGAGTCAAATTCTTCTTTCTGGACAGCTAAAATCTGTAAGGATGCTTATGTAATGTCTTCAGCAGCCTTATAGCATCATGTCTTTTTCTCCCCAACTTTGTCCTTCCATTTGAAAGGTTTTGCTAAGTACCTGGTTGTCCTGGTTTCTTTCTAGTAGTTGATATAGAGCTGTGTTTTGGATTTAGTATAAGAATAATGTTATCAGTTGTTAGGTAGTTGTTTCCACACTAAGTCAGGAACTTTTCAGCTTCTCATGCTCTGCTAGGTGCACAAAAAACCTGTGAGTGTGCAGACTAGGATAGCTGACCCAGACTGGCCAAAGGGATATTCTATACCATGTAACATCATGATGCCTATATATAAAGCTGGGGAGGCTAGCTGGGCAGCAGATTCACTTCTTAGAAACAGACTGGATGTCAGATTGTTTCTATTTATGTGTCACTTGTAGTAGAATCATAGAATCATAGGGGTTAGAAGGGACCTCAAGAGATCATCGGGTCCAACCTCCCTGCCAAAGCAGCCTCCCTAGCTCATACTGCACAGATAGGCATCCAGACAAGTCTTGAATATCTTCAGAGATGGAGACTCCACCACCTCCCTGGGCAACCTGTCCCAGGGCTCTGTCACCCTCACTGTGAAAAAGTTCTTCCGCATGTTGGTGCGGAACTTCCTGTGCTCCAACTTGCAGCCATTGCCCCTTGTCCTGTCTCCACAGACCACTGAAAAAGGGCTGGCCATTTCCCCCTGCATCCTGTATTTCAGATGTTTATAGACATTAATAAGGTCCCAGTATTATTATTGTTCTTGTCATTGCTATTTTTTATTTTTATTTATCTCTTCCTTTCACTATCATATTAAACTGCCTTTATCTCAACACATGGCTTAGTTTTTTTTTCCCATTTTGCTCCCCATCCCTTTATGGGGGAGGAATGATTGAGTGAGTTGCATAGTGCTGAACTTCCAGCTGTGACAAAGCTATCATGCTGGAGCAGGCAAAATTTCAATTACTCATCGATGGCAGGGAAACTGCAACCATCCCAGCACATGCAAAAAGTAGTCAGCTTTCATAGATATAGTGAAATTGTTGGTTGGTGGTGTGGTTGTGCTTTTTATTTTTTCTTCTTGTGAATGACTCAGTAAAAGTGGAGGCTGGCTGTAACAAAAATACATATGGTACCCATGGCTCATTCAGGCAAAAGTGTGAATTAACTTTACTAAAAATGTTGTTTGGAGCTATACTGTACTTCTAAGCAACAGTTCTGTGGACTCCATTACACTGTCTAATGTAGCTCAAAACTGACAAGAGCAACTTCTGGGTAGGCTAGACAACAGAACAGCCTTTTTTCCTAAACTAGTTCCAGAAAGCTGGCATTATCTTTACTGCCCAACATACTGCTTCACCTCTCACCTTTAAACCCTTGAAATTATTCTCTATTAAGTAGCTAAATATAGCATTCATAAATAAGAAAGCACGTTTCCCAGAATGTAACTTCAGTAACTCAGTAACCTCTATGAAACTACTTTGTCCTTTTAGCAACACCTTAAGTGCTGTAGATACAGAAATGAAGTTTGTTCTTCTTCATACCATCATGATTTCTTAAGGAAGAGAAATTTTCATCAGTTATGTAATGTTGAAGTCTCTCCGTATGAACAATATTTGTTACCTTTTGATTATCCTTTGTAAAGAATGTGACTATTTACAGAAAGAGTGGAAAATTATATTGATAATGCTCTGGAATTGTGCAACTCCTTTCATGGGGTGATCTAAAGACATTTTACCATTGTAGATGTGGTGTAACTTTTGGTTGGAAGAAGGCATTATTTTACAAAACAGGCAAATTAAATTATACACTTCCACTTAGGACATTGTTCTCATTTATGACATCGGCCCATTCAGAAGCCCCACGTTTCTCACTCTGAACAGAGATAAATCATCTCTCCTGTTGTTTATCCATGTCATCCCTTGAGATTTCATCAGAGAATAAGGTTGCTAAATCTTTTAAAAGCACTTCAGTTAGTCTCAGAGTACTCGAAAATGTATGCTTTTAGGCTACACAATGGGAGTTGCACTATTTTTCATAAATCATGTGGCACTCTGTTTGACTTTAATAACAATGGGGTTTATTTGAATAGCAAATCATGATACTAAAGCAAAATTTGACTGTGTTAATTGGTTTTCTGTTAAATGAATTCTGTGTGTGTGTCTAGCTATTGGACCATAGCTAATGCCATGTAGTTGCCAGTATTCCTCCTTGGGCTATAAAGATGAAAATCAGAGGACAATGTGTCTCACTCTTATGATATCTTACTAAACCATTTCCAGATAATTATTTTGGAGAGCAGGAATTGATTGCATAATTTCATTACGTGAATTTTTGTTGAGAACTTCCTAAATTTTGCTGTGCAAGCATCGATAAAATGAAAAAAAGAATTAAACAAATAATAGTTGGTTATCTGAATCATTAGTAGCATTAAGCTAGACTTCAGTGGTCAGCTAAGTCAGTGTCTGTTAAATATTGCTGAAGTTAATGCTTTTAAAGTTCTCGGTACAAAATGTGAGTTTTCTAAAGAAATGCATATCTGAGATCGTGGTAGGTGTGAGTTTCAAGCTTACTAGACCCAAATCATCTGTTGGAAAGAATTTGTACCAGAGATAATTGAATATACACAGATGCAATAGGCAATAAAAAAAGAGAATGTGGGTGATTATTTTTTTTTTGCAGTCCATCCACTGAGTGTACTGAAGTAATTGAAAACAATTGAGCTCGTGCTTGTTATCTAGACAGCCAGTTTCCCTGGCAATCATTGTCCTCACTTAAACTCTTGGTTGTTATTAACCTTTATGGGTGCTTATATATTGAAGGTGTGAATGTTTAAAGGTAACCTTTTTTATATAGAACTTTAGCAGTGTAAAAGAATGTTGTTTTTTTCATCTGTATAATAGCATGCACAAAATACCTCTCTGGGAAGAGTGCCAGGTGTCATGGTTCTGGCTGGGATAGAGAAATTTTCTTCCTAGCAGCTGGTGTAATGCTGTGTTTTGGATTTAAGATGAGAATAATGTTCATAACACACTAATATTTCAGTTGTTGCTAAGCAGTCAAGGACTTCTCAGCTTCCCATACTACCTTCCCAACTAGAGGGAGGGGGTTACCCAAGAACCTGGGATGGAGCAAAGCCAGGACAGCAGACCCAAACTGGCCAACAGGCTATTCCATACCATATGATTCCATGCTCAGTGTATAGCTGGGGGAGCTGGCCAGGAGGTCTTTCAGCTTGGGAACTAGCTGAGCATTGGCTCTGGGTGATGAGCAGTTGTGCTATACATCACTTGGTTTCAGGTTTTTTTAAGATTATTATTATTAAATTATAATATTTGTTTTCTGTCCTATGAAACTGTATTTAACCCATGATTTATACCTTTTCGTCTTCTATTCTCTCTCAATCCCAGTAGGGAGGTAGTGTCTGTGCGGTGGTTTTAGCTGTTTGCTGGGTTAAACCATGACACTGGGGCTGTTTAATCAATTCTGCCAGGCTGCCAGCAGATACTGCAACCTGGTTCTCAGTGATGCAGTTACAGAAACAAGGGAATGAGCATGCAAATTCATGGCATCTATTAATCAGTGGGACACTGGTCCTCAGTGGAATTATGTTCCAGTTCCAGCAACCATGAGCATTTAACAGTACTTAAGAAGAAATAGCCTTTTGTTTTACCGCAGGCTCAACCTGTAAGACTGAATTGTACCTATAGCGCACACCTCTTAAGTGGAAGAAGAGATGAAAGGGGGAAAATAATCTGGCATGTTTTTTTCATAACCCTGCCCTGTTTCCAGTCCTAAGCATAGTTGGTGACCACCTACCATTATATGTATCAGGTGGACTTGTCTGACAAGGGAAAGTACGTGACCAAAGCACATTTCAGAAGAACTCCCTAGAAGCAGTAGGAAAGCCAGTCAACCAGTTTATGAATCCATGACTTTGTGTTAGATGCAGTAAGGCTGAAGAAATGGACTAAGGAATAAAGAAGTGCCATCATCCCTATTAGTCCACCCAGGCTGTATAGGAGAACATGCAGGGCAACGCTTGTCCAGTTGTTCCTTGATGAAAACGTCTTTTTTTTTTTTTTTCACTCATTGAAGAGACAATTTTTAATATCACAGTACTCAAGGCCACTCCAAAGTTAATAGGATGAACATCATCTACACAGTCAGTTTGAGGTAGGATGCAGCAGATGTCAGAGGTCAAATATAGATGAAGTTTGCAGTTAACAAGCATACCAACATTAAATGTCCTGCTATTGTTTAAGAACAGCAGCAAAAAACCCCCAACCCTCTGGCTCTTAATGTCATGAAAAGAAAAACTTATTGTAGAAGTTAATTTGCTTCTTTTGTACCAGGCTGGTGGGTATTTAAGCTAGCAGACAACATTTGCTTGAACAATTGCACATATTCTCCTTTAAATGTTGAGAGCTGAAAATTCCATTGGTATGATAAAGAAAGCCTGTGTCTTGCCAAAATAAAATACAACATAATCTAGTTTTCAGATCACCAGAACCTAAGGTAGAATGACAATAAAGAGAATTTTTTTTACTACTAAGGTGCTGTGAACAGAGATAATTACAGTAACCTAAAGAAGCCTTAGATGGACTGAAGGATTTTAATTTTCTGTCTAGGAGATTTCTTATAATTTTTGAAATGTTACCAAAATGTTAATTCATTCATTGGTTTTATTATTTTTCATAGAAGTGGATTAAAATATTCTTTTAATGTATTGAGAAGAGAGCTGCCGTGCTTTCTAATTACCCCTGAAAGCAATTTAAAGTTAATGTTTCTCTGTGATCTTTCTTGCTAATTAAATGTGATGTACAGAGTTCTGTGAATGGCAGTGTAAATGGCATGGCATAATGTAACGTTTTGGAAATGTTCTGATAGCATGTTTAGTTTAGTCCATTGACAAAAAAAGAGCTGAAGGGCTTTTTTGAATGCATATTAGAAAGGCTTTTTTTTTTTTTTAAAGGAATGGAGAAAGAAGAGAGCATAGGAATGACTTGATTTTTTAAAAGGGCTCTGCCACACCTTCACCAAAAAATAGGTCAGATGTCTGCTCCTTAAATTCTGTCTCCATAGGTGGAAAGTGCTTTGGGTTCAATGTATGTTCATCTGTTTTTGAGGAATCTGACAACCTGTTGTATGAACTGCAGAAACAAAAGTCAACAGAGTATGTAAAGAAGAGAAATTGCCATTCATAAAATTGGTTAAGAGAAGATAGTATTTTAGGAGCCCGTAAAGCTTTTCTGAAATACACCTTGAATTTTTATATCTTGCCAGTAGAGCATTATTAGGAGTATAAGCTTCTGTACATTTAGCTGACAGCACAGTGGTGCTGACAAGACATAGCTCTGTAACGTGTGCTCTTGAAGCACACGTTATTATTTCCATTATTTCTAAATTAACATGGTAGAGGTTTATGAAATGCCTTTTTTTGTTTATTTAGGTTTTTTCCCAACATAAGTCTTATTTTTTATTTGTCATCAAGCTCTTCAATGCTTTTAAATTTGGTGCATTTGCTAACCTCTTTGAAGAAAAGCAATTCATATCTATCTACTGCAATAAATGAGAACAGCACAAAAATATTTGTTTTTAAAGATGCAGAGTAGTGTTTTCACTATTTCATACATACAAAGCATGTATAACTCAAATATTAAGTTTAACCTTTAGTATTAGACCTGAAGATGGTAGAGAAATATATAAGTTATTCATTTCTATTAAAGATATCTTTTATTGCCATCTCACAGCTCACAAACATGACTGACTGTGTGAACTGCTTAACTTTTTACTGAAGAAAATTCTTTCAAGGTGGTATTCTGACCTGAGCAGGAGGAGAGGCATGCAAAACCAGAGATGCAAGCTGGTTATTGTGTGGGGTTCTGGACCATCTGTCTACTAGCCTGCAAAATGCTGGATCTAGCACTACCTTTAAAGGAAACTGCATGCACATCTTTATGGGTGCACATGGTCCAAAGCATATGCAATCAGTATCCCACAATGCAAATACTCCTACTTTTTAAGCTATTTTCTGACATGAATTTCTGAATAGCTTTTCTGTAATTTCTCTTGAAGTGAAGCTTTTTAAGGTGCAAATCACTTAATTATGAACTTTTTTCTTTGTCCTGAAGCATATTGTGACCCAATTATAAATGCCTAGTTGAAATCCTTCACTACCACTTTCCTTTTTTTTTTTCTCCCTCATCTTTGAGCTTTACCAACTCTCTGTCTTTTGTATCCTTTATTTTAGTCCTAGAGTTTGGGCTTTGTGGGCATATAGATGTAACTGTCATCTTTGATTTGACAACTGTTAGATCACGTGCAGTGTGATCCACTCATCTTTCTTCGCTTATTGGTTTGGCCTAAACATAGAAGTGCAATAGTAGAAGTAAATAACAACTCCACCTCACTTCCTTCTAGATAAACTGTGTGATAAATAGTAGTAAGAAGTCTGAAGGCAATTCTTCCCTGAAGCTTCTTATGCAAAAGGTTATATCATCTCATCTTTAGGGTACTGAGGCATTGCTCAGTTTATCTTTTCAGTTAAACTGATGTTAATTTTGCAAGACTGATGATGATGTTTTCACAGCTTTTAAAATTTTTTCAAATCAAAATCCTGATAATGTTCAAAGCAAAATGTGATATTACAAGGTTATATCTAGGCCTATATTAATTTACAAAGCAAATCTGTTGTCTTTTTCCTTACAAGCCACAGGATGATCTCACAGAATTCAAAACCAAACAGCATGGTAACTTCAGGCAAATATTGACCTCTCTCCTCTTGAGTAATGAGCAGAAGTAATCTTTGTAGTCTTGCTGAACAGTTAATTATCACAAGTGTGTATCATCTGAAACATTAGCACTGTTGTTGCAATAGAGTTCTGATACAGGTCTAGAATTTCTTGAATTGTAGGAGATATTTCTGATTCTGGTAAATTAACAGCAGTGAGATGATTATACAAATTCCTTGTCAGACCATTTTTGTGTGCTGCTCTATTTTTTTCAATTTTAAAAAGGAAAACAGAAAGTCTTTTGCTAAAGACTTACAATTGTGTTATAAATATGCATAGTAGAAATCACTTCCTTGAGTCTGTTGCTTCTTGAATTGTCTTTGTTTTGCTATGACATGGTGCTTTGAAGGATTGAGTCCCCTGTGTTGTTCTAACATGTAATCTACATGTCTTTTAAGTAAACCAAAGACTATGCACCTGCTGTTCCACTGTGCCTGAGTTTCAGATGTTGCACAATAAAAGCTTGACATGATCTTAGGTAGTTTTTTCAAAATGTACCTGTAAATACTTCTTTCTTTTAGGTTCATATGTTTTTGGTGTTAAAAATTCTTTGATATATTATCAAATGTCATGTGCTGTAAAATGCGATGTATCATGTTCACAGCTAATGGAAACTGGCATTGCTTAACAGTCCTCAATTCAGACGTGTTCTACCTTTGTTGCAGAGCTGGTCCATGTTTCAAGGTGTCTTTGCTTAAAGTAAATGTAGATACTCTAAATATTTTGTTCTTGACCACAGATTAGAAGATCTGTCTGGATAGAAAAACCAACAGCAGCAAATCATGCACCAACCTCATAGTTGTTATTTGAACCAAAGTGTTTTTGAAGGTTTGAGAACAGGATAAACAGTTATTAACTTCCTAGTAGCTATCTCTTGATTATAATGGTCAGGCCACTTTTCCTGACCATCAGACCACTCTTGCTACTGCTTCAGTCTATCCAAGGCATGGAGACAACTCCTATTTTACTCCAACTTGATTCTTGGCTCTCCCAGGCCTCTAACTGTTCCCCATGTTTAAGGAGAACACCAGTCAGTTCAAACTGTTACATAGTAGAGACTGCTGAGATTTAACAATGCTTCAAAGGAAATTAAACGCACTAGAAGAAGAATGTATGTTTAATGCCTTTTACAAGGTACATAAAGCTGTCCTTAGTGATGGCAGAAACACAAATTTTTAGTCTACCCAAGTTAAAGCATCTCATTTCAGTGGTCCTTTATTAGTTACAGAGCACAGAAAGATATCCATATCTACTAGTTTTCAATGATGTGTACTCCTAAACAGGTTTTTTTCCTGTATTTTGTGTAAATATTTATAAACAAGATCCTGACAATTGTCAATTAAGGTTGCTGAGGGTATCTGTGCCTTCTCCAAAACCTATTCTGAATTATGTGACCTAAAAAGAGAAAATACAGACTCCATGGAGCAGAATAAAACTTATTGACGGTTCTTAAACATTATGAAGTCTTATTTCCCATATCCTGACTTGTAGGATACTAGCATGAATTTTTTAAAAAGTAATTTCTTATTTCTTGGACTTCAGTGAAAACTGAGACCTAGTATAGTCTAAAAAATAAAAAGAAAAGCAGAAGCTTGTTCTATATTAAAAAACTGCCAAACATAATTTGAGGCTGAAGAGGATTGGTTTGCGCCTTCTTTATGGGTGGGATGGTGATAGATGGTTATCGCCACTGTTTCTGAACACTGAACTTCTGAAAGTCAGTCTTACTCATATTTAAGCAGTGTCAAATTAAAACCCCTTGTTCTTAGGCATTGTAGGGGTAATTCCACCTATTGCAATGTTGCACTTTGGTTAAAATGTGATATACTCTTACCTTTATTGCTTCCATGAGATGTTAAATTTTGTATCAGGATTGTCACTGTATGGTCTGTTAACAGATACCCGGTTGTTGGTGAAAGCGCACTTATAAACAATTGTGCTGCCAATTTGGTAACAGCCCAACAGAGTGGTTGAACTTAAGCCAGTGAAAACTTGCTGTAAAACTTGTGGACAGGTTACGAACTAAGAATTATTGACCAACTTTATGAATAATTATTAATTAGAATATGTTAGAGAAAATAAGGATTGATTTGCGAACTTTTAAAAATAAAGAAGTTGTTTACAATTTGTTGTGAGCTATTTGACAGTCTGTAAGAAGCAGCACACTTAATATATATAGTATGTGTTGTATATGGAGAGGGAAGATCATATCTAGCTATACATTTCATGCTCACAATTTAGGCTGTTACTATTTATAGCACAACACTCATAGAATATATCTGATTTGTACAGTCCACTCCTGTCTCAACAAACTAACCTTTTACAAAATATCCTCTGTGTCTTACACTTGTAATAGAGACTTCTCTAAAAATTAACCCTTTATATCATTGAGAATTCTACATTTTCTGTCTGGTTTGGACAGGATAAAAATCCATGTACTCTTTCTGCTCATGCTGGGCTGAATTTTTATTTGTACTCAAACAGTTGATTGCAAGCAAGGAATGCCAAAAGCATTTGGTATGATTTCAGGTTTCTGCCAATGAATGCTGACCTTGTTTATTTCTCTCAAAATAGCTGCAGGGTATAATTGAATGTTTGCAGACAGTTGAGTCAGAGTCTAAGCAAAGTACACCATACTGGAAAGTAAAGTCTTTCCTAGAGGATTACACTACCAATTATGTTCTCCTTTATTCTAGCATATTGCTGTCAAGCTAAATCTTTTACCTATTTGCCTATTTTCACAGGGTGTAGGAAGACCTCTATCATTTTTTCGACTGAATGGCTTATTAGCTAACAAAAGGAAGGACTGATCAGACACACTGATCAGTCATTCTTTTCTTGAAGATCTCTGAGCTATGTATGAGCTTCACTGTCTTTCAACAATAACTCAATTCTTACTGCAATGGCCAGGTTTAGAAAACAAAAGAAAGTGTCTTTTTTTGGTAGAACTGAAGTTTGGCAGTAGTGAGCAAAATCATATTTTCCCCAATATTGTTTCAAATTATTTTCCTTTATTTCATCTTGCAATTGCCTTTTATCTTTTTCCCTTCCTGTCTTTTTCCTCATTCCCTTTCCTTAGATATCCTCTAGCCTTGCCATCCTTATTTTCCCCCAAGTTAACACCTTTCATCCTTCCTATCGGAAAGGAAAGATCATATTAAGTAAGGTGGAGTGATCAGCTGATATTTTCCCCTGTGCTTTCATGTCTGGTTTATTTTTTGAGAATGTCACTTCATTGGATCAGCAGCTAGCTTCTTACTGTTCTTTGCACAGGGTTGTATGCATGATAATCATTCTCCAGATGTATTTTTCAAGAACAACATCAAAAACTAAGCAAAATAAGCTACCAGTAATGAATATGTTGGGGGCAAATTAATGTTAATTCTTAATTAATCACCTGCCAAACAGTAAATTGGAGGCATTTAATACAATGATGACTGAGTAGTCCAATACTTTCTAGATAGTTCTTGGTCTTTTTTTTAGTGTATTTCACAGTTGTCTGCTTATTCATGGTTGAAAAGTCCTGAAGCATCCTCAACCCCTTTCTTTGAATCAATTACTTTTCCCTTTTTGTTCTGAATTTTTTGAATAATTCCAGAAATAGAAGATGATTTCTCTACTGTTGAGAAAAACAGATACATTTAGAGCCAATACAGGAACTGAGAAATTTCTGTATCGCTCAGGAAGATGGAACAAATATATCAGAATGAAATGTTACTGAAAACAATTGCTTTTAACACAAAATTAGAATTGTCAATATGATAGTTAATGGAAGGGAGGTTTTCAGGTCAGATGACAAATGGAGGAAAAGATTATTTTACAAGTTCTGTTACATTTGATGAAATTAGAGAGAGAGAGATAATTACTGTTCCTGAAAAATCAGCCTATCTTTCATGGGAATTTGTCATTGTACACTTTAAAGAGAAGATTGATGGATTTAGGCACTGATTTGATTGCCAGACTTTGGCTTCATTGAAATTTTAGCCGAATTTTCAACCATCAGAAGAGAGAACTTAGCCACTAATTTAGCTCACCCTACATCTGTATTGTCTTTAACTGCTTACAAGAGATAGCCATATGACTAGCCATATGACTCATGATTCTTTATATGCCTTACTGGACTAGCAGTGTTGCCATATAATCACACCTAGGAAGATGCTCACTGGCTAAAGGAACTTGTGTAGAACCCTAATTTTTTTTTTAAATTATTTTGGTTGAAAGAAAAAAAAATATGGTAACTGCCAGTTTGGATTTTCTAAAGATCTACGTATAAATTGTTTTTTTTATCCTTTTACCATTTAATGAAACTTCTCCAATGTGTTTTTCTACTTCATGTTTCCCAATACAAATCACATTTAAAAATCAAATAAACAGAAAGGTTCTTTCAACTTTAATCCCTGTTGAGAGGTAGATATATTAATTCCAGCTCAGAGCCATGATAATGTGGCTCTGTTGTTTTCATGCTGGAGCTGGCTCATGTTCTGGCACATCTCAGCTTGGGCAGAATGCACATAGAGCTGTCTGCACCCATCCGGCTAGGCAAATCCAAAGTTAGTCCTATTTTGCACATTCAGGAGACCTCTGTGAGATAACAAATAGGATTCTATTTCTGTATTAGGAGAATATACTCAAACTAATTCTTAAATGTCAAGCCAAGCATAAAAGTGACTTTAAAAGTTTGGAAGTGATTTGCAGAGCATTAGAAACTGTAGTGCTGAGACTTTTTTATTACTTCTCATAGAGTATGACTGTTTTCACATGTAAACCTTGTAATTTTGTGACAGTTTAGTAACAGGAAGGAGAAGTATTTGTGAATAAATATATGCTTTTCAGCATTGGAAATATAGTCTAGAGGGGTTTTTTTTAAAAAGAAAACCCCATTAATTTTATGTATGTTTATTGTCTGGTACTTTCTATTTTATGCCCTACTGAGATGTCCTATTTTGAACCTGTTTTCATGGGTGAGAAAAAAATTTGGCTTCTTAAAAGACTTTGTCAAACTTGCTTGTTGTTTTCTTGTAGATGCAGAAGTTTCAGAAGCATGTATTGCTGATGAATACACTTTTTTTGACATAATACTTCTTGGCATTGAGCTAAAAATACCAAGTGTTAATATTCACCAATCATTTCTAGAAAAAGTGAGGGTGCTTCTTTTGTTGCATAGTATTTGCATTGTTAAGCTCATATTGTATCTATAGAAATTCATAATCCTGTGAAATTTAAAGGATGGGATTGATTCAAATCCATGAAATGTGTGATGTCCTATTTCCCATGGTTCAATAAATAAATTCCTTCATGAAGCACAGTAAGAAGTGAAATCAGGACTGAAAAGAAATTGTTACCTGTTCTTTCTGTGTTCTGAGGTGGTCCCTGAATACCAGGTGATGTTAGACATGCTTTCACAACTGCCTCTTTAGGGAATGAAACACAGGCAGCTTCCACTGAGGCTTTTTCCTCCATATGACTTTTTTTACTACACTCTTGACATGACTGTTATATTCTGCAGCATTTCACATTGTCATAAAACTCAATTCAAGCAGAAAATTTACCGTTACAGGCACAGAGTAAAACCCTTGGTGGTTTAGGGGGTTTTTTTTTAGGAAAAAGTATAAATAAATCTAGGTCTACATGCTAAGTTTTTGTCCAGAGGCCGTTCTTATACTCAACTTATAATAAAAGCCTCAAAATAGTTCAGAACAGATGATGTCAGCTTGCCTTTACTCTTTCAGCTGTAGGATCTGTTGGCAAGCAGTCATACCAACTTAAAATTTCTTTTAGAGATTGTTACTGAAGTCAAGCTTTCTTTAGCTAGTGATAGGGAAATTGTTCTCTTTTGATGTCAGATAGGATATGTGGACTACATATTTTCTCTTCCTTTTCTCATATCTTATTTTGTTTTGTTTTCCTCCCTCTTTTTTTCATCTTGGGTGAAATAACACAAGAAATTTTAGCATAACATGATGTCTAAAATTAGGAAGATAAAAGTTTTTATTTAATTTTTTTGCTTTACATTTCGGCTTGTCCTCCAGACAACTTAAAACCAAATGTGACAATATGATCTCATCTTCTACCCCAAAAGATGCAGAATAAAGCTACAGTCATATTCGAAAAGGGACACTTTGCTCTGAAGGTTCTTAGGGATAATCTAAAGTATTAGCTGCTAAACTATTTTTACCATGGAGTTTTATAAATTATATGATCTGATTTTCTACTGAAATAATAATTAAACCTAAATGACAGATTTAATTATATGCATGTAAGGTTGGAAGGGACATGAAATAATTTAGATTTGTTTCTCTGTGCAGAGTAACTTCAACCATGCATATATCTTTTGTTAAAGATACTTCTGTATTTAATGCCCCCCAACACTGGACATGTTATTCATGCTTTATATCTTTTTAATGTGAAATTTTTTACACAGAAGATATGCTTAACCTAATCTTACTTATTGCTGTGTAAACCCATTATTTACTTTCCGTCCTTAATTATACCTGGAAAACAGCTTATTTGCCTTCTCTTTCTAAAAGTGTTTTGTACATTTTAGATTGCTGTTCTGTCTTGTACTTTGATTTTTTCTTCTCTGGACTGAACAACCCCATTCTTTTCAGTCTTTACTCATGCTTGTGACTACTGCACTTTTGATTCTTTTTATCCTTTCTGATTGTGTTTTCTTTTATTGGTCATGACCTCTGCAAGCCATTTCCCATAGCCAAATGCAGAATTTTAGGTCGTACCTTTCTGGAGTCAAGCAGAAGAAACAAATTGGTTTGAGTCTCATACAGGCGGATTCTGGTTTTCCTTTCACAGTATGATTTGTGAGTTTGGGGTTTTGTCCAATAACACTCTGCTTTTCCTATGTGTTCAGTTTAAATTCTTGAACCCTGCATTCTTTTCTGAGGATCTTATGGGCCTCAGTGTTGTTTGTCTTACGTTTATACAGTTGATCAGCTTATTCCATGTCTGATACTTTGCTCTTTTACTACCTTTTCATGGCACTTATTTAATCTAGCTGATTTTGAGTTCTCACCATGACCTTTGAAGAGCTTGCAGGCCTTTCCAGATTGATTTTTATTTTCAGATTTAACATGCATCATTGTTCTATCACTGCATAACCAAACCAAATTTGTTGGTCTCCTGATTTTGTAAGACTCATGGCTTGCTCAGCAGAGCATTTGCGATTGGATCCAGAGGAAGTTACCAGAGGAGTTACAGGAGAAGATAACTAATGTTGCTTTAAAGTGTTACTTAAATAGAGGCAAAAAGCTGTCTGACAGGTAAATAGCTGTTGAATTATCCATGGATTTGAAGATGGAAACGAGTGCTATATGTTGCTTTCCCTAATGAACTGCTCATTATAAAAGAAAGCAGGACAGTTCAGCAGAAACTTCTTTTACATCACTAACTTCTACCTATATATCCCGTGATTTAGAGATCTTTGTGAGATGAAATTATACCCTACTTTATTAATGATGATATTCCAGGTTAGGGAGTATAACCTACCTTCTTGAAGTAATAGTGCGACATCTGGGAAAGGATCAAACAGAAGCTCTGTAAATCCTTCATTGCTGGTGTATACAAGCAGATCTAAACTGAACTGTAAGCCCCAGACTGGACCATTATATGTTTGTGCGAGGGAATTGGCATACCATAGAAATGTATGTGGAAAAATAGCAACCTCCAGTAAAAGCTCCATCTTCAGTGGAACCCTTGTGGACGTATTCAGGAGGTGGTTAGTAGAATTTGGAGATATCACTGATACTTCTTATGTGAGATGTCATAACACAGAATTATTTATTTTTTCCCGAATTAAATTTTCGGCCAACTTGCGATAAACACTGCTAAAAAAGACAGCAAATCAAGTAGAGAGCACAACATTTTTTAAAGACTGCACTAGCCAAGTAACCTCTTGAGGGTAGGACCTAGATGATCTTTAAGGTCCCTTCCAGCCCAAGCCATTCTATGATTGTCTCAACCCAAGTATGTTACCCTTTCAAGCTCTCCAGAGACAGTGGGTTTGAATGCTTTGTCAGGTATAAACAATCTTATACTTCAGCCCAACTGATACACTTGAAGCGACACATTTGTATTGGCACCTTGATAGTAAAAAGAGTGAAGGGATTGATATTTGAGTGATCTAGTACAGTGGGAATACTAGACTAAGTGGGTACTTTGGGCAACTTGCAACAGGAATGAGAGATATGTTGTTCTTTAATGTAGTAGACTCTTCCTAGAACCTGGAGAACAATTGGCTGCACAGTATATTTCCATCTATCACAGCATTTTTTTTAAATACTGTGGCAGTTGGTGAGACGTTAGTTTAATGGCACAAGTGAAGAGTTAAGCTCCCTTTCCCCATGTTGCATAGCTGTGTTTTCATAGATGGCCTTTCACTGGCTGATCGAAGCATTTTATGAATCCTGAAATGCTGAGTGAAGACACAGACATTGCCACAATAACCCAAAGTGCAAATAAATAAACCACATGTATCTGTATTAGAATGTTTTATATATTTGGGGAAAAAAAGTAGATGTAAACAGGTAGAGATCAAAAAATCAAAGCTTATGATCTAGAATGTGGACCTGCTGATGATTAATTCAGTGCTCTCAAAATACTAGAAGTATAGGACCATTTAATACAAATGTGTGTGCTACCTTTCATAAATAATGTCATCTCTCTGTGTTCTTGTGGGTGGATGTTTACAGGTCAGTTCAAGGACAGAGCAGTAAAGCTAAGATAGTAATGAAAGCAGCTGGTTGTCAAGGGACTCTTGCAATAAAAATACAGTATGTATTTTACTGCCAGTGTTATGATTTACTATTTAATCTTTAACTCCTTGCCCTTCACTCCAATTTTGACTCCAATCATCCTTTAACTTTCTTCTTTTATAGTTGTGTCCCTGTGTGTTCTCCCCTAGGAATCTGAAGTTAGCGGGAAATAAAGGACATGAGGTGGGGATTAATATTCTGTGCGTACCACCACACTGTCTTTTCACTGGTACTGAAGGTATTTTGAGTGTCTATTACGGCTGCAGATGTGCTCAAAAACTATTTGATTCTAAGTGCATTTATTGGACAAGTGTTGATCATGCTCTCTTTAATGAGTCTCTGAAGTCCTTGTAAAAATATGTAGGAGGTAGACCCTGAGATAATTCTTTAACTGTTTGTATTAACAGATGCACAATAAGTTTGGGAGACATGCATGAGGATTTTTGGGGAGGAATAAAATGCCTTTAGTTTTCTTTGTACTGCTGCTTCTTGAATTTTTTCTAAAATCTGCCACAAATTGTGTTTTAATCTGTTACATGATTGTGATTGGATTTCCTTTGCCTGTAATTAAATGCCTGTTGAGATCTGGGTTTGTAACGTCTGCTTTGCCTTGGAATACTCCAGGGTGCTCCATAATTCTATTATATATGAAATAGCAAATCTCAATTCTTATCCTCCATTTCATTAACTCTTTGATATGATCTGCAAGACATCATATAATTATGGAAATAGGTTCTAGGCCATTTTCTAAAACAGCATCAACTGCACTATGAGCTCAACCCTTTTTTCTTTAGCAGGGTTGTGATTGTAGGAGATGGTGAAAAGATTTATACAGAAAAGATTAAATAATGATGGGGAAAAAAAAGTATGCATGTAACCTCTATCTGACATTTGCTATCAGTCAGGACATCCATGCTGTTCATGGCATATCGTCAATAACCTGCAAGAGTCCACTGAGTTATGTGCTATTTATTTATGTATACCAAAATACAATGATTAGCAGCAAAACTATGAAGAAAACTGTAATTGTAATATAAACTTGTGTTCTTTGAATAAAACTTCTAGCCACATTCCCATTTTGTTTTATAGGGAGCTCTTTAGTTTGATTGCAGAATGAAAGAGAGTATTTCTCTCTTAA
The DNA here is from genome assembly GCA_022605575.1 of Laterallus jamaicensis coturniculus. Taxonomy (NCBI): domain Eukaryota; kingdom Metazoa; phylum Chordata; class Aves; order Gruiformes; family Rallidae; genus Laterallus; species Laterallus jamaicensis. The sequence goes on from JAKCOX010000013.1 coordinate 20,298,602, forward strand.
AATACTGAGATCCCTAGATAAGTTCTATAGTTTTCAAAATGAGTAATTTTCCAGAAGATTCCTTCCCTCTCCTTGATTAGATATACACTCAAAGTGAATTCTACTGGACCTTGAGGTTACAAAGAGACAGAGACTTCTCAATTGCCAAGTTAAGTCTTGCCTGCATTTGGAGGGCTTGCTGCTAATTGAATGAACAGACAAACAAGATATTGTAGCTTTCCCCTTGGAATGGAGTGCAAGCATAGTTTATGTTATGATTAGAATTTATTGATTTCTTTCTTGTTATCCTTTTTTTCCTTCTTTTATATGTTGAACCTGTTCTCAGAATAGAGTAAGTTAATAGGACTTTCATTCAAGTTTTGCATTCCTGAAGCATAGCAATACATAATGATTTTTTAATTTATTTTTTCATATTCAATTCTCTTGCAATGCCTGGGCTATTATGTAGCCTTTGGGGTCTGAATTGTTTTTGAATAGTCTGGGCAGTATCACTGTGGATTCACTAAGGAATTTTGATAGAAGACAGTATTTTTGAGGCCTTAGCATGTATTTGGATGGCTTACTCTGCAATCATGGCTGATACAAGATAAGGGGACCAAAAGTCCTTTCAGTGTTGATAATTTCTGTATAAAGATTTCCCTGTTTCCCCACGTCCAGAGGTGTATAGAAACCTTCAAGGATAAGTACATTAAAATCTGCTAGCCTTGTGGTCTTGAGCTTCTTAAGGAATTTGTTGGAGCTTATAAATAACTGGCATCACTGGAACCAGAACCTAAATTACACATATTCAGCATTCTTCATGGGAGAGCAGCAGGATGATTTTTGGGACAAATCTTGCCCTCCTTTCATTAGAGTTCTTTAAAAGTAGTTGAAAATTTTCATGGAATAGAATGGACTTAGGAGGCTTTGATATAATTCCATCATGGCTATAGTATGTATTGTAACTGGACCTCTTGCTTGTTTCTACGCTTGACCCTACCCCTTTCTTTGTTTGAAACATCAGAATTTTAGTTTAATCTTTATCACTTGGGATAGGTGACGATACCTCTAAACTTTCTCTATCTTAAAAATGCAGATCCAATCTCCATTTATTGCCCTATTCCTTTTATAATAAATGGAGAGAACTGGAAACTTGCAGAGAGCAAGTGATTCCCCCTCTGTTGAACACCTTGTAGAGGTGTCTGCCTCTACAGGGAACCTCACAGACTGGACTGGCAGGGAGTTTTTCCAGTGACGCAAATGTCACTGGGCATTATTGCAATAGTGGCAGTGATATTTTTGATATGACATGTGGTACTTCATATCAAAAATATATTTTTATCCCTAAGAAATTATGCCTCATCTGTAGTCAGAATGAAAGAATATTGCTGAATGTAAAGGATACTTTTTTAGTAATTCCCCCTGATTTTTGCCAAGGTGATGCTGAAATTTTCAATTCCCTTGATGATACTGGTGCACTTAAGTCCTTTTCTATGACTTACTATGTAAATGCATCTGCTTGAGTTCCTACCTTATCTTTTCCACAGAAAACGGAATGGCTGAAAGCTGGGTAAGTTCTGCTCCATTCAGCTTGTTGTGCAGGGCAATCTATTGTAGCTGTACCTCTTGCTCTTTATCCGTCTTGAGAGGGGGAGGTCCATGTGTGGTTGCCAATGCTATGTAAACCTTACTGAAATGTGTTGTGGCATAATGGTAGTTCTTGAAAGAAAACAGAAGGTATTCTATTTTTAGGCTAGTAAGTTTACTGCTCTTGGTCAAATCCTGTACATTGTAAAGGATCCAGATGCAGTATTCCCTAGGGGCAGCTGAATCTGGCTGTGTCGACATTAGCTCATATGTTCATGTTGCTAAGTTTAGCATTGCAGTGTGTTTCAGAGAACAAATGCATAAAAACCAGTGTACAATTTGCAAGTGTTTATTTTTGCAGAAGCTTGATCTGTTGTGTATTACACACTGACACATAGTCAAGTGAGTGTGATTGCTCACCAATTGCCTGACAAAAAGCTTCTGTAAAGTATTACCTGTTCAAAATCAAGCTGTCATTTTTAAAAGATAGTGACAATAATAACTGTTAAACTGGTTTTTTACATGCATATATCATAAGTTTTATTAAAAGCAGAAATAAAAAGGCTTAGTGTGATGGGTGAATGTTCTGTACATGGTGCCCAGGTTTACTGAATGGCAAGTGAGACGCAGTTACTAAACTTCAGTACTGATTTAATAACTATTTCTTCAGCAAGGTTCCTTATTGCTGCTCCTATCCAAAATAAAAGTAGCATTAGTCTGCCTTAAAGCCATAGAAATCAGTGGAAAATGTCCTAAATATTATCTGTTCCTGGAGGGCCCAGTACATCTTTAGCGTTTGGGTGTTGGAGAATGAGTTACCCATGCATGCTAGACACCACAGAAGGCCAAAGAACTGAGTGATCTGCTCTGATCTACAAATCACTATTTCAGCTGCTACCTTCACACCAGCTATCTTATTTCCAGCCTCTCTTACAGCTTATTTAAGAAAGGATACATCTTCCCTTTTTCTGAACCCATCTTTAGTGATAAACTCTGAAAGGGATTGGGAATCTTGGTCTCAGGTTTATTTCTGTCCATGTCTCTTGACTTCTAGATCATTTGTTTTCTGGGGATGCGGCTGTGACTCTTGGTAAACAAAGAGTGACTGAAAAGTTCAGCCAACTGTTTCAACACCCTCACATGAATCCCATCCAGGCCTTGTGGACTTTAAACAAGAAGCATTTAAATGGAGTCTCTAACCCACTGCACCTTCACTGTTAGTTGTCCTCCTTTCTGAAATGTGCTGATTCATCTGAAAGTAGAGTTGGAGACTCAATTTTCCTTCAATGATCAAAGCACAAAAGTTGTCTACTACTTCAGTCTTTCATGTGTCATTTGTCATTGGATTGTCTCCTCCATCCAACATCAGACCATTTTCCCCAACTTTCTTTTGTAACTGGAGTACCAGTACACTCCCATCTTGTTTTAGATCCAGTCTCCTTCATTTTTCTCCTTAAGTAACATGGCTTTTACACTCCATCTTTGTTGACTCCTCTTGTTTCCAGCCATCTGTTTTTGTGTTCTAGTGTTTACTGAGAAGCTCTATGCTCAGCCATGTAGGCCTTCTTCCAAATTTCCCAATCTTCTTCCACACTTGTGGGTTCTTCCTGAGCTTTTGATATGTTCTCTGTATTTTTTTCTCCTAGTACCATTCTCCTCGAGGCAGCTTCCCAGGAATCTTCCTTAGCAATTCTTTAAACAAGCTGAAGTCTCTCAGCAGAAACCCTCTGTTTTCATGTTGGAGGTCTGTCCATTGTTAATTTTTATTTTAAACCTACTGTCAGATGGCACTTAGTTCAGAACCAGCAAAGAGGACTTTTTTTTTGTCATTTATGCTAGTGAAGTTCCTCTCTCTCATTGCTGCATGCCAGATAGGGAATTACTATTTTTTTTAATATGAAGAGCATCAAATTAAAAATCACTGCTTTTTAATGAATATAGAAACCATGAAATTGAGCAGTAAAGAAATATAAAAGACTTTTTATGTAGCTTCTTTTAATCTCTTGATTAATATTCTTTCTTACCCCCTTGCTTCTAGCTAACTCCTGACATATTTTTCTTTTTCTAATAACTCCTACCTTTCACTTTTAAATATTGTAATTAAAAAAAAAATCAAGCTTTTGGTACATCTTCTCTTTCATGGCCTTCCATATGCAAATTGTGCAAAACAGCTTGCAGGAGCCTGGGAAAGGTTGGTATAAGGAGGAGTGTCTGGATAAAATGAATTTTATTCACTGTTAGATCTAAAGATCTCAATAAACATTCTGAGAGCTTATCTTTGCCTAGTATTGCATGTTAATGTTGGTTTAATTTGACAGCTTTCCACTTTGAGGTTACTCAGTAGTGATTTACAATAATGTATTTGCACCTTTGTTATATATACACTACCTTTTCTGTTCTCACCTTACCCTACCTACCCCTACCCTCCATATACGGCACTGGCATTGGAAATGCTTATAAATGCCTATGATGCTGGATGATCTGCTTTCCAGACCAAATTTTTAAATGGATCCCAATTCAGCCTTTATTTTCTCCCCTGTCAATTAGTGCAAAATCATAATTCTACACTTAAAAATACAGATTATTAAAACCATAGGCCTGCTGCCTTGCTAATAGAAGTTAACACTGTCTCTGACTGCATTATCAGCACTTCTTTCCCCTACAGAAGCTGTATTTTTGCGTATTTCATTAACGTACAGGTTCAGTGCCACAGGCTAGAGAATCAGGGCAACAGTTTTGTACTGAAGGTAGATTTAGCCTGGATATAAGGAAGCAATTTCTTACAGTGAGGGTGGTGAGACATTAGAATAGGTTGCCCGGAGAAACTGTGGATGCCTCAATGTTGGAAGTGTTCAAAATCAGTTTGAATGGGGCTTTGAGCAACCTGGTCTAGTCAAAGATGGCCCTGCCCATCATAGAGGCATTGGACCAGATGATCTTGGAAGTTTCCTTCTGATGTAAACCATTCTATGAAAATTTCCTCAAATGACACCCCCACAAGCATTAAAACTAATATAATATCTAATGTTATTCATTATTATTATAAAGCAGTAGAAATTGCTCAAGGGTGGGATAATGACTGACTTGATATTTGCCTACTGTTCCAAGTCTGTTGAGAGTAACCCTTCGTTCAGCTGTAATTTGAGTTTGGCCTCTTTTCCAAAAAGCCATTCTCCTCATAAGAAGTCTGAGTTTTCTTGTTCAGGGCTGAAATTTTCACTATCAACTTTAAGTGAAAATATATACTCATCTGTTTGGAAAATGTTTTGAGAAAATTTTTTGACGACACTATGTGGAACGTTTTAGTGCAAATTTCATCCATCAATTTGCTCAGGTACATAGAATTAAAAAGAAAGAGACCCACTTTTTCTAAAATCCTGTAATTTTAATGAAAAATGTCACTATGTTTCCTGAAAATCTAACAAAAAATTCAAGACAGTGGAAAAACAATTTATCTTTTAAGAATTATTTCCTCTTAATTTTTTCAAATGATATGCCCAACCTAGGACACATTGTAAAACAAACAAATGTTATTACATATGAAAATAAACTCATTTGTTTCTTATCTTTCAGAATAATTTTTTTTGTTTGGAGAAAGAACATTATTGATTATCGTAAACAAGTAGGTTTTGTATGTTTATCCAGGGAAAAGGAGGCACTTGCATAATAGATAAATTAAACAGCTTATAAAATCCTTCAAATCCTTTTTTTTCCCCCTTAGAATATAGATCAATGTTTGCTGATAAAGCAGCTTGCTTCCCCACAGATGGCAGTGCTGAAGCCACTCAAGAACAGATGAGAAATTCCACAAACATAGGTCTGCTTAATTTTATTGGGGGAACACAGAACATATGCTGACTATTTGTTGCCCTAAACCAGCTTCATTCATCCTGAGAATTAAAGGCTGTGGCTTGAAAGTTTAAAAAATGAAATCAGTTTATTTGGAAGAGGATGGAATTCTTCCTTGCAGGCTACTGGATTCCAAATAGTTGGTCTGAAAAGATATAAGAGAGCATAAAACCCAATTTTGAAAAATTTAAACCCAGAAACTTTTTTATCTATTCGAGGAAATAAACTAAAAAAACCCAACCAACCTCCCTCGCCTAGAGAAACCCACCCAAAAAATGCCCACCCACAAAAATAAAACATCCCCAACCAGAAAATAAAGATAATGGAGGACACAGTAGAAAACTTACTTTTTAAAATCAGTCTTGTTAGGGCATCTGATTTGGTTGCTGTTAAAATCTACTCAATTCTGCCACAAGGTGAAAGAAGCATTTTTCTGTTGGCTGAGGGTCTTATGCTTTCACGTTGTTTACCTGTTTGGTGAGGTTGAAGTTTTAGGTTAGACAATCTGAAATTTACTAGCATAAAAATTAAAGTTCCCCAAAATCAGAGAAAAAAGTATGCAAGTTAGAGAGAGGTACGAATTTTAAAAATAAATACAGCAGCATTCCAAATGAATGGTAAAACTCTCTGAAATAATCATGTCATTGGCAGAAGGAAGGGAAGGAAGAATGGCAGTAACAGAAACTTCTGTGTCTTTCTTGAAAACTGGAGACTTTCATCACATCTCTGCACTACCTGAAACATTGAACTAAATTAACTGATATTAGAAATCTTTATGTAATCCATAAATTTTATATAAACACTTTTTCCCTATGAGTAAATACTCGTTTTCATGAATTTTACATTTTATCACTCAAGATGGCACTCCATTTAATGCTTCCACAATAGTTCTATGTGCTCCAGAGAAACAAGTGATTTAATAAACATCTGAAAAATTATTGTGCTTATCAAAATAGTAATATTTCAGATTGCAGAAAGATTATAATCTTGAAACTACCTTAAATTCCTACAGTAGTTATTAAATACGTGGTTGCATATTTTGTGTAAGCAGCTTACAATTAAACCAACATTTTTCTCTGCCTCTAGTTGTTTGCTATTTCTTAACTGTTATAATAAATAAGATATAGGCTATTTTAACAAATAGAATCTAGTCTTCATTTCAGAGAGTCTTTTTACTTGGTGGTATTCCAGGTAGACGTAAGACTCTATGTACTAAGGACCACTCATGTAAGATGACTTGGTGGAAAAAGGAGGTGAGGTGGTGGTGATCATATCTGAGAGATATAGCTGACAGCAAGTTCACTGGGAAGAGTCTTAAGCAATTCAGGTTGAATAGCTATTAAGATCCCAAGTTAATTTAATACTTGTGTACTTAGTGCAGGACGGTTAGCACACGCCGAATGCGAATTGCCAAGAACATAAACCCTAAGAGGGACTTTGATTCCTGCTGGCCCTGTGGGTGCTGAGGTAAAGAATACAGCATCAACCGTGTTCTGCAGTCTGCTGGGGTCCACCTGTCTTCAGATGACCCACTGGCATGCTGCCTGCTGCTAGAGTTTCTGAGTTTTTTTGAGAAAAGTGGATTTTGTTTGTCTACCAGAATAATGGCACCTGGAAAACCTTGGCCAGATTTTAGGGAAGCTGTAAAATGTTCCAGACCTTTCAGCTGGCAGAATTTAATTTTCCTATAGGCATAATTTTCATCTCTAGGATGTTTAAATCTAGGTGAAATTTAGATTTTTGTCAGCTAGAATATTTATTTCACTCTACTGGACTTTACATTTTTAGGGGATAAAAATTAAAATTTTTTATTTGCTTGCTCAGACTGCTGCAGCACTATTTTTTTAAAATATGTATTCTTAGACATTTTAATACTTTATTGGTAAATAATTTTGTTTAAAGTGGTAATCATGTATTCAAAATAATTCCTTTCTAATTTGAAAACAAAGCTAATACTGTTCCTTATCCTTTCTTGTGAAATAATTAGAAATGTGAACAAGAACAAAGAAACCATAAGGTTAAATTAATCTATAATTTAGATGTTCATAACAATAACAGATGCTGAAATTCACACTTTTGGCATTGGGGAAGAACCACTAAGACTCAATTTCAATTATTTGAAATAAAAGCACTGTGATAGTGTTTCATTCCTCCTCCCATTCTCTTTATGACAGTTTTCACGGGAGTCATTCTCAGGGAGTGACATCTCTGGGTGTTTTTACAGCATAATTTAAGACCATTAACTTTATTTTTCTTAGTTTGTGGCTCCAGCTGCTGCAAGCTGTCTTCTAGATTCATGAGCACTAAAATTCATGAAATTTAATTTAAAATGATGGAATATATTGCTGTTCATTTGCAAATGAGAAACAACTGCAATAAACACAGAGGAAAAATAACTGAAAGAAATGGATGGTGTAATCACGCGTATGTCATTGCCAGCCTGATCTCCTCAGGCTTCCCGCATGCTTCTCTGCTGTATCAGTCAGTCAAATGATACAGTATTGGAAAAGCTTTTTGGGATATTAAGCAATATATTTTTTTATGATTTTCTAATGACTTTTGCACATGCAGAGTGGGCCCATGAAGCTGTACTGAGTTTTGTCCATTTTTATAAGTGTACATTCTTGCAACAGACCCTACCAATCAGAGCATGAAGGTCTAATAGTTCAGTCCCCTCCGGCAACAAACTGCACTGTATAATACTGGCACTTTGATTTTGTAGCCAGTGAATTTCACAGACCAGATCCTGATTTCCATCAGAATAAGAGGCTGCTTTGGATTTATATTGGACTCTGCAAATAGAATTCTATCTTTTTATTTCAAACAATGGAGAATACTATGGACCGCTTTATGTCGTGACTGCTCAAAAGTTGTATGTTGCCTTTTGCACTTGGAAGTCAAGGTAGAAGGTAATGCATTTGTAACACGAGTTCTCAGTCTAGGATATACCAACCTATTTAAAGGGCGTTGTGTAGATACAAGTGAAGGGTGTGGTGTGAGCTCTATATCTGGTTCTGTCAAACGTATCTTTGTCCAATTTGTCTGCTACTTACCTTGTTAGAAAAAAAAAAAGAAGAAAATTAAACCCATAAATTCTAGACCAGAGAGGTCCTGGTTGGACCCATGGTACAGGTTGCCCAGGGAGGTAGTGGAGGCCCCATCCCTGGAGATACTCATGAGGCTCCGAGCAAGCTGATCCAGTGAAGATGTCCCTGCTTACTGCAGGGGGGGTGGACTAGAACATTAAAGGTCACTTCTAGCCTAACGCAGTCTATGATTCTGTGGTTCCCACTCTCTTCCTTCTCATGGGCAATTGCAGTCCACTTGGTCAGGAAGCAGATCCAGCTGAGGACCAAACTGAAAGCCCCTTCTGTTGTAAATGTTTGGAGAGTTGACCTGGCTCCCTGAAGACCAGGGAGAGTTTCCTGAGCAGACAGACTGCATGGCTACTGGAGCAGTAGAGCTGGTGCAAAGTGTGTGAATGCTCTGCAGATATGTTAGTGTTATCTGTTCTGGATTTGTACATATCTTGGAAAATCTCTAGTCGGAAATTTTCTCATCTGTCAGTATTAAAGGGGCAAGTCTTGAAGGTGGCCACCGATCTATACCAGGGTCTTTTTCATTGTGAGTTTGCATAGTAGCTATTGTGATGCTGAGTGCCCTGTAAGGGAAGCAGAGACTCAGCTGTGGTCTTTCCTGCATCTGTAAGTCATTCTCTTGACTGTGCAATGAAGCTGGCATTCCTGTCGCATTTAGGGTTTGACAGTAACTTTTCTAATAAAAGATAAACAGCAAAGTCCTGATCAGCCTTAAAAAATATAATTGGTTAATATATGCAAATTCTCTGTGTCAGAGGCAGGGCTACATGTGTCATGCTAGAAGATTTGCTGGATTTCTGGAGAGTTCAGTTTGGACCAAATATTGGTGCAATTTCACTTGGCAGCAAGAGGCAGGTGTATTTGTTGTTGTTTTTCTTTCTTTCTGGAAGGTTTCTTTTTCCCCTTAAGTCTGAGACCTCTTCAAGTTCATACAGAGAATATTCTTGGTAATTAGCAGTTACCAGTTTTTATGTAACACTGTTCTTGAAAGAAGTGGAACATTTCTCCCTGAAATTTTCTTTAATTTTCCCCAGGAGCTACCAGGCTGGAGAGGTGATAACCTGGGAAAAGGTAATGCAAAAATTCAGCAAAATTACAGGCAACAGAAAAATACTGTATACTTTTAGTCTATACACCACTGTCACCCTCAACAGTTGCTCTATAGAAATGCATTCTCCAAAGAGTTGCATAGGGAATAGCATCCTCCAAATAAGCATAGAGTACTAGTTGATTCATGCTATGCATATTAATATTTCACAATGGAGTGCATAGAAATTTGGGGGATTTTGAAGCACAGATATAAATTTGTATCTTGAACTGATACTCTAGATGCAGGAAGACTGTGGTCTACATTTAATATGGAATATAATTGTCTACTTATGTGATTATTTACTTTATTCAGTTAGCTGACGGTGATTAAAGACATCCTTCCACCAGTTAAAAATACCTGTGTTTTACAGCAATGCAATCCTCAAAATTATGTGGGGGTTTGGAGGTTTGGTAGGGTGGGTTTTTTAGTTTGTGTTTTTTTTTCCTAAATTAAGGTGATCAAGACGCAGTTATGCATCACACTTGCCTTTAGAAAACACAGTTTTAGAAACATCCAAATTATTTTAGACTACTTTTTAAGGAATTTTTAGTTAAGGTCAGAATTTATGATTTCTAAACTGCATTCTTGGTGGTCAGTGAAGCAGAGACATATAAAGATAGATATTTTCCTAAAATATATGAAGTGAGGCTTGGCAGTATGAGTCTAGAGCTGTGGAGATAAGTAATGTTAGATGCATCCAAAAGGTGTTTAATGGAGATGAATTAATTTTGAAAAGACTGAGGAACCTTACTTACCTTACTGTTAAAGTAAGAAGCATACAACCAATTACAGTAGGATCGATAGAACAATTGGATCTATTATTCTTGATGCCATAGTGAAATAATGCGAAATGAAATACTGGATTTATCTTTAGAAAATTGTATTATAAAAAAAAGAAAAAAGCAGTGAGGGAAATCTGGCAGAGAAAAGGATGATTGTTTATCTTAGGCTGTTATCCCTGTTATGGAAGGCTTAATTTCTGCCCTCATGTCAATATATTGAACAATATCTGTTCGATTAAAACCAAAGGGACCCTTTTAGATTCCTTCAGTGTCCAACATGAGGTTGTTTTTCCCTACTGACCTCAAGCTGAAACCTTGCCTGCTTGCCACCTCCAGCATTAACAGCAACTGTTGCTGCATAGGCTGCCCCCTGCGATGGCAGAATACACAAACAGGAAACTGTCTGGGCAGGTACTTCGGTGGAGCTTGTGATCTTTCTGTGCTTTTGCTTCCTTTGTCTCAGGTAGAGAAGTAGTAGATGTTGAGGAATCAACAGGAAAAAGGGGTTCCCACCATTCTCTTCAAAAATTTTAATAAAATAAATCAAAAAATAAAGGTTTTCTGTTGTTCTATGCATGTCAAAATTAGTATACAGATACAATGGAAACCATATTTTGTTAAATATTTTTCTAGAAGCAAGAGAGGGGGAAAAAAATGTTTCTTGGATCCTTATTTCCTAACTCACCTTTTTTTCTAATGCATTTATGTGCTAGAGTTCAATTTTTATTAGAACAGGGTTGAATCCCTAATGGCCTCTGCTATTTTTTCCTTGAGATATAAAAAGAAGTGCTTATGGTATTGTAAAGGTCAGACTGAGAATCCTGAATTCTCTTTTCACTTCCTTTGGTTTGCCTTTAGTATTGTTCCATTGCCTTCTGTGTGTTTACTTTTGATTTAAAATCCTGTATGAGGAAATTGAAAGCATAAGAATGAATGCAAGACATGAGGTAGCCCACTTTGCAACTCGGGTCTTCTCTGTAAACAGTTTTTGTTCCCATACATCTATATATTTTATATTTTTTTTAGATTTGGTGTGCTGTAAATTTCAGGTGTTTACTAATGTAGCCAGAATATAAACATAGCAAAGTAGATTCACTTTAAGTTATGGCAAGTGTTCTGTTGAACGGGCCACTGAAAATTATAATGGTATGGCTTATGAATGAGGCTACATTTTAGCAAGTATGTCTACATTTAGGCATGTGAGTAAAGCAGTTGTGGTTTTTTTAGATATAGTATCAAATATTGTAATGATGCAGAATGTAGAACTATCTGTAATATCAGAATTAACTCAGGATCTGAAAGCAGAATAGTTACCTGAGTGCAACACTCTACCTTGGCTAATTCTCCCAGCTGAGAAATCAAGCTGAACTGATCAGGATTTTGCCCTTGCCTATCTTCATTCTGTAGGAATAGGTATTTGGAGCAACTCTTGTGTTTCACGAGCACAGTGAAAAACACCATAAGTTTTGTTTGGCAAAAAGTGCTTTGCTTTTGTCTCCTTTCCTCTACCTCAGGCATGGTAATTTTCTTTAATGATATGTAACATTTACCTTTGCATTCTTTGACAGTATCTAGCAATCCAGTCAAGATACTAGGACCTAGGTGTTTAAAAGATCAAGTAATTAACTCTCCACTACAGGATGCCAAAGTATTCCGCTCCTCCTCTGAAAAAAACCCTAAAAGCAAAATAACGACCAGACCTTAAAGAAGAGAGATCAAATCATCGTTTTAGAAGTTAGTGTTATAGTTACAAATGGGCCTTGAGCAGTAATGAAATACAGACCTCATGAAAGGCATTGGTGAGGCCACACCTCGAGTGCTGTGTCCATTTCTGGGCTCTTCACCATGAGAAGGACATTGAGGTCCTTGAGCGAGTCCAGAGAAGGGCAGCCAGGCTGGGGAAGGGGCTGGAGGGCAAATCCTATGAGGAATGGCTGAGGGAGCTGGTGCTGTTTAGCCTGGTGAACAGAAGGCTGAGGGGAGACCTTATCACCACCTACAACTACCTGAAGGGATGTTTTAGAGAGGTGGGCAATGGTCTCTTCAGCCAGGTGACAGGAGATAGGACAAGGGGAAATGGCACAAAGCTGTGCCAGGACAGCTTCAGATAAGATGTTAGGAGAAAGTTCTTCACTGAAAGAGTTGTCAGGGCCTGGAACAGGCTGCCCAGGGAGAGAAATGAGTCACCTTCCCTGGATGTGTTAAAAAAAATGTAGATGAGGTATTTGGGGATATGGTTTAGCTTAGGATGGGATTGGTTGGACTTGATGATCTTTAAAGGTCTTTTCCAACCTTGTGATTCTGTGAAATAATCTAGTATGAAGCCTCACTGAGTAGTGAGACAGTTTTGGACAAAGCTCTCCTTGGAGAGTAATATGGGTTCTTCAATTGTACCAATCTGTATCTTGGTAACTATATTCAGTACTTCAAAAGATTTGTAGTGATGGAAGACATGCAAAGAATAGCTCTGGTAGTATCATTGTTTGTAAAGTTAATTAATTATATATGAACTGCATTTCTAAATGCATTCGATTGTGCCAAGTTTTTCTAAGTAAAGCTGTGAAAATGCAGAAGAACTGGGTGTGTGTCAGCTAATTCAGTTATGTGAAAATGGACATTTTAAATATTTTTTATTTAACATTTATTAAGATTGTTCCTCTTTTGCAAGCCAATGGTATTAAACAAGTATACATCATTTATGCATCTGTCCAGGAAGATCATTATTAATCATTATTGTTTTCATTGCTGTACTTGGTAGGATTCTTTTTTCTTAAGAATAAATGTTTGTTCTTTCTGCTCATAGAGTCACCTTTTATACAAGTTTTCTCTGCAGTCAACTTGTCTAGTTAGCAAATGCTTTCTGAAATTTCTTTGAAGGGCTAGGGCTGTGACATGTATGCCAAAAATGGGTAAGATAGAAGACCTGGAGTGGATTATGTTTGAAAAGAGAATTTAGAAAATTGGTTAGGAGAAGAACTGAAGAAAATAGGAAGTTGTTTGTGTGACTGAAAGTATTTTTTTAGACTGCTAGAGAACTTGCCCAGATAAGTCTTCCAGAGCTCAGAAAGGCATTTTTCATACCCTGGCTGTCGGTGATAGGAAGGCATATTTGGGATGTAAGAAATCCATGTTTATGGTCTTACTTTTGGTTAAGCAGAGAAATAACTGCACTGGAATTGCCTGCCTTGCAGTAGACATGCTAAGCTCATCTGGCACAGTACCAATATGTGGAAACACTACAATTTTAGTTTAATGTTAAAAAGTGTCAAACTCCCTTTACTCTTCCGTTGTATTTTGTAGAATGGGTTCTTACTTCTCATGTGAAGTTGTGTTATCAGTTCAAATCTGCTCCATGGTAATAAACATTGAATCAATACGATAGTATAAGTAAAAATTAATTACCTATTTGTTCTGGCAATAAGTCATGATGATGAGGCTTAAGCAACTGTGGACTTCTAGATAAGCACTCCTAAACAAGACTCCTCTGTAAGTAGGTTAAGGGACAAATAATCTGCTGTGTTTGCCTATTTTAGCCCTGAATAAATTCACCATAATCTGTTTATAGAGAAATACACAAGCATAAAACTAGAAACATTTATCTGTGAATTGGGCCTTTATTCTATCTTTGCGGCAAATAGAGGATATTGTCCACTGAAACTGTTATGGTAACACAGACGACATATTTTCTTTTAAAAAGACATAACTATTCAGAAAATATTCCTTCCTTCCCAGGAACACTTCCCCAACCCCTGTTTTTCCCAGTATTACAGCTTAAAATAGATCAGAATGCTATACAGAAAATCTTTAGGCAGTGATTTTTCTGGGTTATTTACACATCTGTAAAGTATTTCCTTTCAGTCTCATAGATGTTGGTACCCAGATGTGTCAGATGTTTCCATTACTGCCTCTAGGACTGGAGTCTCAAAATGCAGCAAGTACATCAGTAACAAGTGTGTCCTTGGGGGTGATTGAATTCCATCAATTAACTGGACCATATGCTGAGCATAAGTGGCTTTTCCATTAGTGCTGATGGCTTGAGTAATTTTGGCAATGGTAATATTCTCCCAGTGTATTAAAAGCATATTAAGATAACACCTTACCCAAATTAGGGCTGAATTAGCCTTATAGATATATAACACTTCTAAACTAGCTGAATCAAGTTAAATTATGCTGGATTCCCACTTGTAGTTCCTTGTAGCTTAACAGGAGAACAAAACCTCCAGTGCTTTAAGTAGACCCTGCTTCATCCTTGCTTTTGTATCAGTGTTTCACTATTTTTACTGCTGGATTTTTTTCTAATGTCTTGTCTGACTCTTGCTGCCTTGCAGTGCTCAAAAGTATTCTGTTCACTCTGAACACAGAGAACAGACTGTTCTAAAATAGCAAGAAAGGGAAGCAGTAAACTCAGATTTTGAGACAGGGAACTCATGGGGCTGAGCAAGAAGACAGGTAATTAATGAGTAGCAGATCAGTCCTGGGATGAAATTTTGAGAGAAGCCATCAAAATGTACTTGCCTGCAGGGAAATATGTTACCCACCTGCCTTGCTGAAACTGGAATATCACTTCTGCTTGTCTGGCATCCTTAGGATTCTCTAAGATTTTCACTGGTTGCAGTAAGAAGCCACTTAATGGAGGCCTAATGCTAAAAAAAACTTTAAAAAGCTGATGGCTAGAGCTGTGCATGGCTAAGGAAAGAGCAATAGCATGCTGCTCGCAGTCCTGCAATATATAGTATCTGCTGCAATGTGAACAGAAGCAGAGTTTTGTTACAGGTCACAAATTTCTTTCTGTGTCCTTGAAAATCTCCACAGGAGTGCATAAATTGCTCTTAATTTACAAATTGTTGAAGCTGTTACCTTCCTGGTGTTACCTTACTTTATCCTAATTTCTCTAGCTTGTAATAGCTGTGGCCTATTTACTTTTGAGGTCTAAATCATCTTGGTTTAACAGAGGCATGGTTACCTGGGGCAGTTTCTATTCCCTCTAGAGGCATGCTTTTATGATTATGATGTTTATAAGCCTCAAGCAAGTGGTTGGGAGGACAACGCAGCACTCAACTCCAGATGGCCCAGTTTTAATGTTACTAATGGGATTTTTTTTTTTTTGAACAACTATTACTTTCTTATTTGCACAAAATGCATTTCTTGCTTCTGTGATTTAATTTTATGCTGAGGTATTCTGTGGACAGCTTCACTGATTATGTTTCCTTCTTAGTATGACTTTTAAAGACATTGGTACCTATCTAATTTGCCTCATGAAATATATGAGAGCTGGGTAACCTGTGAAACTTTTCATGCCTCTTGCTTTTTGGAAGCTACAAGAACCTTGCCTGGATATTAGAAAATTTAAGTAATGAGATTTTACGTTTTGTCTACTAGGTCATCATGGTTAGTTTATCCTTCTTTTGCTTATGGAATTATGCTATTTTTTCTGTGGTACAGTTAAAAACAAAGGACTTTTTCTGTGGATGTGATAATAAATTAGAAGTATTTTCCCTTAACTTCACATGCTTAATTTTAACTATTTATTAGACTTCTCAGGTTAGTTCCAGATGATTTGTTCCATGAAGGTAGTGAAAGCTAGTCCTAATCCTTGCTAGCACAAGAGCACTCTTCTAAGACCTCTATTTATGAAGAAAGACTGCAAAAAGAGAAATGGTGACCTCTAATGAAGTTACCCACTACCACCATGATATCTTAAGAGATCTGAGCTAGTTATATAGGTGTAAGTAGGATGGCAGGTATTCTGAATATTTCCTGGAGTGCTTCTGAATATTCAGGAGAAGAGCTGATTTGGTTTAAAGAGGAGTTTTAATCTTCTGTATTTCAGTATTCACTTATTTTAGCTATTTGTAATTATAACAATATTTCTAATATGTTTTTAACTTTTGAAACATACTAAGGCTGCTTTGCTTCTCCCTCTGAAAGAATTCTTAAAGTCTCCAGCTGAAGGCCAGTGGATATTTTGACATCTTTTTAGCAGGTTTCCACAGATATGTAATGTCAATGCTAATTGAGAAACTTGACTGACAGATATTTTCTATGCAGTTTTAGATGTATTTATTGTATTACACACCTGAATCAAGAAATCACTAGATTTCTTAACTATTTCTCTTGTCATCTGATAGAATTTCTTTTTTCTTGATCAAGAGCTAAAAATATGTTGTGCTCTTGCAATGTATGTAATGGCGAATCACAAAGCTTATTTTCTATATTTGTATAACCTTTGCTGCCATGAGGGATTGCTGCTTCCATTAAAAACCTGTATGTTATTCTGTAAGCTAGCAGAAATCTAAGTTCTAAATTTCTGGTTCCTTGAACCAGTAAAATCATGGTCCTGAAGAGCCCCGTACCCTCTGGATGTCATTTTTATTAAAGTTTTCTGTCCTATGGATTGAGAGTTGTATGTTGCTTCAGTCTCATTTATCCTACACATAAGTGTCAGGATACTCAATAGCTTTATTGTTGTACAATTTAAATCTTGTCATTGGATCTCTGGTTCAGTTCATCTCCTTTCCTATGCTTTCATTTTCCTTTCTGTCTCAGTTTTCCTTCTTGCTGACTCCAGCAGAAATAAATTAAAATTTTGTGTCTTATAGCAAATTGAAGGCAAAAATGGTTTTTTGCTTCAGAGTTCTCTTTAGTTTTCAAGGAGTTCTGTTCTCAATATTTCTGTCAGCCACTGGATGTTGATGGTTTTAGCTGAGATTCTGGTGTTTAGCACTATTTATTTATCTGTCTGTGGTCTTTCTGCCTTAATCAGGGAGTATACAAACTCTGTGGAGAGTTTTTTACTGTTTATATAGCTTTTCCAGAACTGTGTTGCCTGAGCATAATGGGACTTAAAGCCACAAAGCACAGAGAAGACAAGGTTTCTGATGGAAAGAGAAGGCAAGCAAAAATGTCTCTGTACTTACAACTGTCAATATGGTGACTAAAAAGATAGCAGTAACCTGTTGTTAGATAGCAATCAGGAGGCAGAAATTGGCCTGAATGGCTGAGATGGAAGTACAGAGATCTGGCTTTTCTTTGTCATGCTTAGGTGTGAATTGAAGTACTGTTCTAGTCCAGCAAGTATATGGGGAGTATTATTCTTTGTCAAGCTTCCTAGCTATTCTGATAGTGTGATGTTGTCCTCCTGAGTTTAATTGGCAAACTGCTGTATACTATTTTACCGTAATACTAAGGAGACATTAGACATAGCTAAAGACATGTCAGTGTGACATTTTTCCAGGTTACTTTTGTGACTAAGAAACTTTTCTTTCTGTAGTATTGTTCAGTTGCTCTTCTTTTTAAGTGATGATATTGAATTCTTTGATATTTTTCTATTTATTTTACTTCCATTGCCCACACCCATGTGGTATATCTTTAAGTTCTCCTTTGTGTGCAATTAATATGGAAAAGATCTCAAAGTAATTAGAGGTTTGTCTAAGTTTATGGCTGTGATTTTTCCTTTGATTTGTCATCTGATTCAGATTAGTCCTGATCACTCAATTCTTTCTGACACTGATTTGGACAATGTGATATTGGAATGTTTGAAACTTCTCCTTTGTTTATTTTCTGAATGCCATGTTAGAGAATGGATTTATCTGCTGCTGATACATTAAAGCTTACTAAACCTTTTTAAGGAAAGGGTCACAGTGCATAGCTCAGAGAAGCACCCGCTAAATGCCTTGTGGTGAGAAAAAACCCAACTGTTAATTACCATCAATTTACTGTGACTTCACTCCTCTTCTTACCACCTGGTTGAAATAGGTTATAAGAATTTCGTTGATATTTTCAATGAAAACATTTCTAATATTGTTTGTGAAAAATCTACCTCTTAGATCAGACTATTAGTCATTTGATATTAAGTAATTTCTCATGACTGCAGTGTTCGCTACTCAGCTTCCATAACAAAGTATGGTGGATAAGGAAGATGTCTAGGAAATGATAAAGAGGTTAAAGCTAGGAATTTACTTCTAATGGTATTTTGGAGAGGAAATAAATTAGAGATGAGCTCTTTGTACTCATAATTATTTATTTTTTGTGTGTGAGACTTCATCTTCCTAAGATGGGAATGGAACAAACAGTGAAATATATTGGAAATGTACCTGAATGAAGTAGTCCAAGTCCCTTGTATGTTTACACAGAATAAAAAAATCAATAGCTGCCCTAGGTTTGAAAACCTGTGCCTAGCAGTGTGGTAATTCTGGATTGTCAGGAGATTAATATGTGCTTCTGAGGCATCTAATCTTAGCCACTGTCACTGAAAGCTGTTGGACCAGAACGGAATATCCAGGTATGATTTTCATAATAGTTTGGGTTAGTAACCAAGCTTTTATTTTAGATATTTACTGTAGTTAATACTCTGGCAGCTGACTCTTTGGCATTAAAAGGTATATTAGTGCTGTTTACACACACTCCCCCAGCCTGATTTCATAGATAAGCTTTTGAGAACAGTGATTGTGATGAGGCTTAAGATAAGAAAACTTATTTCATGAATCACAAAATATCTTTTAGTGTGGAAAATAATCCATGTCCTTTGGTCCTATCATGCTGGGTACATACTCTGTAACCAAACATATGGATACCTAGGGAATTTTCATGTTTCAAGATGATCATGTTCAAATATTTGAAATCTTACTTCAAGTGTTAGCTTGAGATGCAGACACCTTTGTCTAAAGACTGGACTTCAGCTGAATGGAGCCTTCAGATTACACAGTTTGGACCTGGAATGCCTAATGAGATCATGAAGTACTTGAGATCCATTTAGGTTCATCTGGGGCTGAAATTCTGATGGCCCATAAGAAATACTGTAACATAAGTTATCTCTAGGAGAGGTTCAGAGAGTGCGCTGATTTCCGAGTGGGACTTTCTGCTCTAAGTTAACTTAGACATTATTATGAGTTGCAGCCCTTGGGGAACATTCACAGAGAGATCTGACATTTGGCCACTAGTGAACATGTTTCTGGATTTATCAGTCTCATGGGTTTCTTGTCCAAAGATGAGTAAACTCAATGATCATGCTGTGAATGAATCATTCACCCTATACTTCAGTGAACTGGGGTCTTTAAAAAGACCCACCAACCCAAGCGTGCACAGTTACTCTGCAGAACTCTTGACCACATGCAAATCTTTCTTTCCAACAACAAAGCTGCCAATCTTTACTGCACTTCATGATCTAAAATTATGCTTACTTTATCTGAAGAATATTTAGTTGGTCTGCCAAGAATTTATCCACCCTGAGGAGTAGCCATTCCTGTTGCTCCAACTCTTAGAAAAACTATAGTATTCAGATACAGATGAAAACTTAGTTCTCTGGTCTGAACACACATAGAACCACTTCACTACCTGTAAAATAAGTGTTTTGCTTACTGAGAAAGATTAAGCACTGGAATAGGCTGCCCAGGGAGGTGGAGGAGTCTCCATCTCTGGAGATATTCAAGACCTGTCTGGATGCCTATCTGTGCAATATGAGCTAGGGAGCCTGCTTTGGCAGGGGGGTTGGACCTGATGATCTCTTGAGGTCCCTTCCAACCCCTATGATTCTATGATTCTAAGTACTCTTAGCTTAAGGTAATGTGTTTTTCTTGTTATCTGGACAAGAAGATAGCATGTATGCTGTCAGTTATATGGGCTCTACTGGCAAATGTTGGCATGTTTTGCTGTAGTAACAAAGTCACTTCTGATCACCATAAATATCTTTAAATGCCTAAGACTCTTCTCAGATTAGAAAACAGAGAATTTGACACCTGTTCATACTGTGTATTATTTTAGACATGTAAAAGATTCAAAGATAATCAACGAAGAACAAATAAACTGTTCATACCTCAGTGGATGTTGATTTATTTTTTTTTCCCTCTATATTGATTATGTTTTATAAGGAGCATTTTAGAAGCTATCCTGGCATGGCTGTTCAACAACAGTTGAACAACAATTCCTAGGGGTCAGCGTGAGTTGTCAGTTCTGCTTGTGATTGTCTCGTGCCAGCTAGACTCCTCTAATTGCAGGCAGAACTTGTACAATATATAAAACCTACGTATCATGCTCTGATAGGAAGATAGAATCTGTCACAGCATGGTTATTTACTCTCATATTTTTTAATGTTTGAATGAATGCAACCAAAAATTTGCACTTAAAAGGATGCTTATGTTTAATACTGTGACACATAATCATTTACTTTTGCAGTACTTCCAGTTAAATTTAGGAAGACAGTTTTAGGTCATGAAGTCTAAAGAAATGTTTCAAATAGAGAAAAAGAATGTGTACAATTAATATGCCATGTATGAATTTATGTGGATGAAATTTGAAATGGAGATTACTCACCATGCTCCATCTTGGCAGATTTAATTGTGAATTGTTCATTCTTCTGGCTGGAATGGTACACGCAGACGCACATGCACACACATGGAGCATTTAGCACATTCACAAAGGCTGGTCATTCTGTAGTGTTTGCAGTTGAATTAGTTAATTGAGTATTAATGTAAAGAATATTATAGAAAAGATCTACCATGTCAACAAAAGAGAATGTTAAGCAAAAAAACTGCCTCACATTTTTGCTTCTTTTTTATGGTATACTTAGAAGCTGTGTTGTTACAAATACCATGTTCTCGGCTATTGTGACTGACATGACAGGCTAGACTGCAGCAGAATGAACTGAATGGGGGTTGGACTAGATCACCTGTAAAGATCCATTCCAGCCCAGTACATTCCATGATTCTGTGATTGATTTAAGAATGATATCAGTATTGAAATCAACTCTGAATTGACAGTAGAGTGTGAAAAGTAGAGGTGAAGGACTGTTGGGTGAAATATTTGGGGCAGTAATATCTGCACTGCAGGTAGTAAAACCATATAAATCATCTGAGAAAACTCTGTGAAATATAAAATCTCCACTGAAGTTTCTTTTTCAAGAGAGATTCAGCAGTTTCATAAACCCAGCAGTAGTAATTACCATATTTATATCTAGTTCAGAATAGCTAATTGAAATAAAGATTTCTCCTCTTCTTTCATGTCTGTGTAACATTATGACATTACTTAGGTTTGTCAGTATCCTCTTTTTATTGTGAAGTACATACATAATCTTCTATGTGCACACACACAGAGGCATATTATATATATATATTAATGTATACCCAGGTATACACAATTAAGGCTTTCATATTTTTTAAATGAGGGGATATTTCATTACATTATTTTAGTATACTTAGAACTGAAAAGTCCTTATGTCACTTGTAAAAATGTCAAATTCTCTAAAGGAAAGACTTTGAAATGAGCATGGGTTGGAAAACACATTTGGCTTTAGGAAGAAAAAGAAAGTCATCTTTTACAGAACAAAGGGATGAAAAAAGGACAAAGAATTTCCTAAAAATACTTGATAAAAAAGAAATTACTGTAGGGATGAATTCACTAAATTTTTTAAAATGAGCTAGCTAAAATCAATGGGAAATACTAGGAGGAGACTACATCATTCAGGTTTCAAGTTTCAAACTACCCTTCTTTCTATAGAAAACTTCAGAAGGCTTGTTGCCCTGTTGTATTTCCTCAACTGACACTCATGTAGGTGACCATAAGAAAATAACTTTTTTATTTAGATGAACACTATTTAGTAATGTCCTAAGACATTTAGGGAGAAACTGGAGAAAAAATAAACTTCAGCTAACTAGTTCTGGTAAAACTTTAGGAAATATTTCCTATGTTTTCTCTACTCTCATACAGCTTTGATTTTAAAAATTCATTTTTGAGCTCCAGAAATCTCAGTGCTTTAGAAGACAACTTTTTCCACACTTTCAGTGTCTGATAGTGCAAGAAGATGTCACACACTCATATTCTTAGAACACTGAAGTTGAGTCATGAAGAAGAATCATGCCAAGGCACGCTGTAAGCTAAAGGTTTCTTTATTCTAATAAATTATAGTTCTCATTTGCATTACCTCCCTTTCTGCCTGTCAGTCTAGGTACTCAAGCTTTCAATTATTTATAGTTTAAATGTGATGAGTTTAAACTTATCAGTTCATATAACCCACCAAACCTCTTTGTCACTACCAATTATTAGTATTTAATACTATACTTAGAACTGTCTCTCTGTTTCCCTCTGCTGTTCTGCTGAGACATTGCTTGCTTTTCCAGTCAACCTCGTGCTGGGGAAGCCCCACTTAACTTTAAAGTCAAATTATATTATTTTCTTGACTACAAACATCTGCCAGAAGGTCTCCAAACCTATTTAGAACATATGCTTTATGGCATGTTAAAAATGTATATACACATTGGGAAGTAGGCATTTAAAACCACATATAGTAAGATAAATGACGACCTTTTAGGGTTGTATAGCCAGCAGTGATGACAGATGTCATGTTCCAGTTGTTGGATGAGTATTTCTTGGACCAAAGGACAAATGAGCTAAGAGGAAAGCAGCAGGAGGAAAGCATTTTTTAACACCTACTACTTTTCCATAGAGGACATCCAGAGTTATTTATAACCGGTGGTTTGCAACCCCCTGAGATAAAAAGACAGGATGGGATGGGTCCTGTTTTTCTATCTAAACAGGCATTTATTTCTACAAGCAACTTTGCTCTATTGCTGTTACATTTTTCTACTGAAAGTACAATTTTCTTTTTAACTTGATTAATTAAATTTATTAACCTCTCTTGCCCTAAATTCTGAAGTGTACTGTAATTCATGTATTTCAAGTTCTGTTTCATGAGCAGTATGGAACAATTTAGTCTTTGCAAGTGCAGGTGCAATGTTTTTTCTTGGTTTGCTTAAAAAATAAGTGATGCTTGCTCAGTTAAAAACCATTGATAACTTATTAAATAATGGATTTACCTGTGCATGTAGACTGTATGTACACAGAGAATTAGTAAAGGCCTATGTTTACGTATGCAGATATATTCAGAGTAGTTTCATATACACATTTTACTTCTAGTCTAGCTTATTCTTAAAGTTTCTCAGGATTTTTTTTATGCCACTGTAACAATCTTAGCGTTGCATTTAAGTTTCATCTGGGTTGAACCAGCTCTTCTTCAACTCATGTGAGGAAGCAGGTTTTTTTCATCTCTCCACTTCACCTGGTCTAGATCTCCATTGTTGTTATTTGATTTGATTGTGCCTTTTGCAGAGAACTTCAGAAACTGATCACTTCAAGGGAGTTTTCGTGTGTGTGATAGGATAAAGATGCATATATACATACACATATGCACTATGTCTGTGTATAGACACCTTATCTCTGAAAGAACAGAGAAAAAATGAGCGATGAGCAGCAGAAAATGTTTTAGTCATAGAGAGCAGGTAACTTAAGGGGCAGTTAATTTTATTTTGTTGTTGCTCATCTTCCCTCCTGGCTGAAAAGTAATGTGTTCCAGTAATGTTACTTGAATATTTCATCTATGTAATGTAAATAAATTTCTGAGAAGGCAGCACAGTCTGCCCTGCCCGCTCTCAGAATTTCCCTGACTGGGTCTCGGTAATACCAGGGTTTGTTGCCACGAACTGAAATATAAGTGCAAGCATCCTGTAAATGGAATTGTTTGAGACTTATTAGGGAAGAGAAAGGTTAGGAAACAGCACCCTGTAGTGATCTTTATCTACGTCTCTTCTCACATGATACAACTCTTTCCTCCTAAAGTGTCTAATAACAAGGTATGACTCCTTATGAATTAAAGATACTTTAGCATGGAGCACTACCTTGTCATAGTAAATTCACTGATAAGGAAGTTTCTTGTGTGTGTACAAATCTAAGAATGAGCAAATCTAAACAGTAATAATTTATTTTTTGTCTTACAACATGAGCAAATTTGGATATTTTCTTTCTTGAACTTAAGTATATGTATTTCAGCAAATGTGTGGCTTACAAGCTGTAATACGTTGCTTTGTATAATTTTGGTTGAGAGTTTGCAATAGAGCATCTAAAAGCACATGATATTATTAGTGTAAAATTCTATCACGGCAGCCATATCACTTTTGCTAGATGCTGTACAAATATGCAAACAGGCATGATTCTGATTTCAGTTCTCTACAATTATCTTAAAAAGAAGATAAAATGAGCAAGTGGAGCAGGCAATAGCTAGGAGCAAGTAGAAATTTAAAAAATAAACAAACAAGGTTCTGTCTAATATTTTACCAGAAAAACAGAGAATAAAAGCACAGACTAATCAAGCTTCCTTTAGGGGTTTTTTCCTGCCTCTGACTTTGACTCTAAAGATATCCAACCTTGGTATATATACCCTTGTCATCTCTGCCTTGCTAGCCAACTCCCTTGGCCTTCCCTTGGGGTCTTAATGTTGGTGTTTTTACACTGTAGCTAATGCAAGGAAAAAAAGAAGAGAAATGAAAAAAAAATCTGCTCTTAAAATATCCTTTTGATTCTCCTTTTCTAGGCAGAATTTGGGACTGACAAAGATCAGTGTAGCATCTTGCCTCAGTAGGACATCCGATATTACAATACACTTTTTTCTAACAGCTGGACACTAGTGTGGTCTGTGATTTCTTGCAAAGATATGACCAACAAAAGAGTGAGAAATATGTGACATTTGGAAAGCAGAAATAGCATTATGAACATCTACAACATGAGCAGATTATACTGAGTTTGGGCTCTTGTGAGGAACAACAGTTCAGCCCTGTGTGTCAGTTAAAGGAGGGTTACTATTTCTCAGTACTGTCTATTTACCTAGTCTTCATTACATCTTAAGTGGTGACATCTAAATGGGCATTTTCAATGCAAATATGAAGAAAATTGTGGTAATTTCTATCAACCTTTGAGGACCTGCAGCCATTATGTTTCAGTGCTTTTGTAACTCAGGAAAATGCATGCCCCTGGGGTGCCACAGCAACCACAGGGAATGCACCAATCCTCCTTACTCTGCAGTATGTGGAGACGCTGGATGTCTCTGCCAAGTAACTCTGGAAATTATAGCATAAGGATGTGCCTTAACTGAAGACTCTGTTGGGGAGTCTTGTTTTTAGGACCTTTTGATGACCTGAAATATCCAAGAATTGCATATTGAATAAACCAAATACAAAAAAAATGATGGAGGCTGCTAGGTCTGTCTGACTGCTGCGCAATGAGCCACCATGACTTTTTGCTGTGAAACATATAGTAAATGTGTCCCCAAGGGTGAAAAGAGTCATTACTTAATAGCAAGGGAGATCTCTGCTGAACTGCAGAGATCTGAACTGCTCTTTTATAGTCACTGGGACACATCACTACATGAAAACTCCACTGGAATGAATGGCAATTTCATGGCAATTCATGCAAACATTATTCTTCTCTTCTGGCAAGGTTATCTAAGGATAAAACTTATAAAACCAAGATATTCAAATGAGCTACTTGCTTTAATAGACTGCAGGTCTGTACAATGTCTCCCTTGCTTAACTCTATGCATCCATGCATTAAAAAAATATTGAAATGGGCTCTTTGCATTTAGTAGATGAATTAAGAAACAATTGCATTACACAGTAAAAAGTTAATGGACTACTGACTTGTGATACTGAGTCATTCATTATGTAATAATATACATTAAGAAATGAGCAGATGTAAATGAACTGAATTTAAATGCAAAGAGAATTTCCCTTATTACACTATGACTCTGAAGTCCATAGGCATTTTATGTAGAGGTGATTGGCTATTACTCTGTCTGCACGGTGCCAATAAAACTTCTCTGTATAAGTGATTTATTTTATGAATATATGCAGTAGGGTTTGGACACTGAAAATCACTTCACAAATTACATACCACAATAGATTTGTAATCAATTTGGCATTGAGATGACTGTGTATAATCAAAAATGTAGGAAAAACATCCAGTAATTCAAATTCTTTGTATATTCCTGAAGGAGCAATTTTAAAGATAATGAAAACCAGTTAGGTTCCTTTGAGTGCTAGCCTTTTGTGCTCCGCAGCAGCTTTAATCAAAAATTTACTTCTGAAAATATTTATGTTGTGGCATAATCAATCCTGCTGCCTATTGCCATGTCAGACACCAACAATAAAAAATGGGCTGATGCTGTATTGTCAAAGTAGCTGTAATGCTACAAGAGTACATGAATACTTGACCTACTGGTTCCTGAAACCAGCACTTTATTAGTACCACTGGGTAACAATAATCTGTGAATTTACAGGGCTTCAAGGACTTTCTGATCAGCAGAAAATTTATTCTGAATCTCAGCTAATAGAGCAAATAATATGGGAAAATTTTAATGCAAAGGTTAGGTTTAGTAGAACCACTTTCCTGCTGAGCCTGTTAGAACCGTCCAAGAGAATGTGGTCAATGAAAGAAGAAAAAAGAAGTATGAGAGATGTTTTGGAGGCAGTGTGCAAAAGGAATGCTGCATGTTTGATAAGGTTATCTAAGCATCAGGACAAAACCTTCACATGTGCTGTGAAGCATAAATAATGGTAAAAAATTTTTTTTCTAGGACATGAGAAGGTCTGGTGGGTCATAATAACTATGCAGAGAAAAACAAGAAACACTATTAGTGTAAACAGGGTTCTTAGCAAGTTTTACAACAAACATAAAAATAAATAATCATTATTTATGAAAAATTCATGGTTGACAAAGAGACTGCTAGGATGGACTAAATAAATATTGCTGTCATGTTTAGATGGTTCTTGACAGATTTTCCTTTTTTTTTTTCTTACTGGTTCCATTTTCTTATGAAAATGAGAAAAGCTGTTTAATACTTTTCAGCCTATATTATCTGCCAATCTCAGTATTGTTTTATAACCATGAAAATGCTTCTAAGAATACCAGACTTCACCAGATTAAAACTCTTTGTGTTGCATTATTCAAGAGCTATTTTGGGAGAAGATGTAATGAACCTGTAGTAGGTGTATATGGGATTATTTTACCTTCCTGTAACAATTTACATGACAGTCTTGGAAGCCTGAAGATGAAATATCAAAGCATCTTTCTTCTCTCAGAGAAGTTTAAATGTGTTACTATGAAAATGAAGAAAGTTAAGGCATTGATTTGCTTCTTTTTTCAGCTCCTCTTGCCACTCTTTCCTCCAATTTACATTGCTCCATTGGAAAATAAGAAAGCAATAATATATTATTATATCAGTAATATATTATTAATATGTAATATGTACTTAATAAAAATAATTTAAAAGAATAAGAACATCAGAAACATCCCACCAATTTATTCACTGCTAGCACGTAATCCTAAAGGGCTCAGGTCTTTGCCAGAGCGCTTTTTGCCCAAAACAACACAATATGCCAGTAAGAGAGTTCATATTACTCATATTTGGGATATTCTTTTAGGATTTTGGCTTCAGCTGACATAGTGTGTTCTATGTGGATAGAAAAATGGATATATGTCACGTTTGGCATCTTCTTTTTTGATCTAGGAAAAAAAAAAATCCTAAAACGAGTGCCTATATTTTCTGATTCATATTTCCACATTATTACTTAGTGACACAGATATTCTGACTTAAACCACAGCATAACTTTTAGGAGGAAAACCAATTTGATTTAGAACAGTCAAAGTATGTATAGGAAATGTCTGCTCTTACATATTACATGCTTTGCTGTAGGCAAGAATCAGTGTTAACCTCTGGCAGTATATGCATTCAGTGAGACTATTGGATCTCTGTTTAGAGAGGGCTTTATTCTCCCTTCATTTCATGCAAATCTATTGATCTCATAATGCTCAAATGGCCTGAAGGCAACTTAAAGGACCTGGTCAGACTTTCTTGGCAGTGATTATCTCCTACCAGATTCTTCCTTGTTTCCACACCCCTGTGCTGAAAGGCTAAAAATTGTTAGCATATAAATGAGATGTAATTTTCTTAACAATAATTCTATTTGAGAAGAACCAACCCTCAGAAACGTTCTCATAGCATCATAAAGATCCCTTTGAAATTTTCTGGTCACTGTAACAAGAAGCAGAAGACATGGTATAAATATATGGCAATTTGTATGGAATACTGTAGATACTTGATAGGACCAGAAAATCTTTGTACTTGCTTTGTGTGTGTCTCACATAGAACTGCAGCAATGACTGACATTTTTTTGAGATCTCACCCTGTTTAATTTGCACTCAGGCTGCTTGGACTAGTCAATTGTCTTGAGACTAGCTAGGACAAGTAGTTAATTAGAGCATGTCTGTCTTTGGGAAAAAAGGAAACCAGAAGTGCTTAATGAAACCAGCTCCTCAGTCCTTAAACAGCAGCAAAGTTACATTATAGTGATTAAGACTGAAAAATGAGGAGTGTGAAAAGATACTTAGGAGCTGTAAAAACACAAGTTTCAAATAGCGATTGGGGTATGTCTGGTGCTATATTTAAGGAGACCACCTGTAGAGATGGCAAGATACACTGTGTGCATTATGGAACATCAGTAGTAATTTTTTAGGGTTATGGAAAGGATGACCAGGATGCTTCCTTGACTCCAAGGCCAAGCTTGAAGTTTTGGCAGGTTGTTGTACTCAGCAGCATGCTCCACTATGCAGGTACTCTCACACATAACTACAATGGCACTGTGGTTTATAATCTTACATGGCCATTTATTGCAGTTTTGTGTAGCTGTGCTGCTGAGATGGTTTTTGTAAGCAGCAGTTACAGTTTTCTGCCAGCCTCAAACTGTAAACAACGGCCAATTCAAGGCCAAAGTTGCCTCTGATCCAGGGTGGAGCCAATCGGAGCTGGTCACAGCGCCTCTGTGAATCACATATAGGAGAAAAAAACCTGCTGGCAGCTGCATTTTGCCACCGGAGGAGGGAGTGAGGAGATGTAACAAGCTGTGCAGACACCAAGGGCGGGAGGACAGGGAAGGAGGTGCCCCAGATGCCAAAGAGAAAAAAACACCTGCAGCCTGTGGAGAAACCCATGGTAAAACGGGTGTATCCGTCCGTCATCTCCCCCTCCCCCACCCTGCAGTCCATGGAAATGGCCGAGACCCCACCTGTAGCCCATGGAGAGGCTCCACGCTGGATGGAGCAGGTGGAGACACAGAGAAGTTGCTGTGACCCATGTTGGAGCAAGCCCCTGCCAGCACTTGCAGCCCATGGAATAGAATCAGAGACACAGAGATGAGTGAGAGAGAGATTTGTGCTGGAACAGGTTTGCTGGGGGGAGGCTAGTGACCCCATGGAGGACTGGAGAGATGTTGTGATTTATTACTGCCCACCATAGCAGTGATCCATGGTGGAGCAGGTGATGAAGAGATAAAGCCCTGTGGGAAAAGACTCACACTGGAGAAGTTCATGGAGGACTGCCTCCTGTGGGTGGGACCCCATGGTGCAGCAGGGAGAAGGTGTGTGGAATGAATGGCCCCCTGCCCCAGCCGAGAAGGAAACCAACTTGCAAGGAACTGACCGAAGCCGCAATTTTCCCAGTCTCTGCCCTGTGCCACGATTGGGGGAAGAAGGGAGCAAAATCATGACTAAAGGGAAGTCTGCTTAGAATGGGAGGGTGGGGGGGGAAGGTGCTACTGCGAACCCCATTTTCCCCAGTCCCTGCCCCCTGCCCCGTGTCACAACGGGAGGGAAGAAGGGAGCAAAATTCTGACTAAAGTCTGCTAAGAAGGAAGTGGTGGGGAGAACGTGTTTTAAGATCTGGTTGTGCTCCCGACTCCAGTTTCACTGTTTTTGTAGTGTAGTGTAATAAATTAGATAGTTTTCTTTCCTTCACTCTGTGTCAAGTCTGTTTTGCCCATGTCGTTGATGACAGAATGATCCCTCCCTGTCTTTACACTGATTCTTAAGCCTCTCAATATATATTTTCTCCCCTGTTCAGCTACAAAGGGGAGTGATAGACCGACTTTGGTGGGCATCTGGCCTCCAGCCAGGGCTAAATCACCACACCATCTAAAATGCCTTCCTTGCAGTTTACAGTCATGTCCTGGACTATATGTAACACTGAGGTTCATTGTATGTGTTCCTCTTGTACTACTTCTGCTATGGGAAAATGTCAATATCCCAGTGTATTCCTTGAATTCATGAGCAGATCTTTCAAAAGGTGTTAACATCAGAAGTTGGCAGTGACTCCAAAGGACTATATTAACCCCTGAGGGTCAGCTGGATGGAGTAGTAACTGGACAGATTTGCTTCACAAGGTGATTCTCCCGGTCAGTTTTCTGGGAGAGCGGTGTCTACACATTGGTAGAGAGCAGGGTTATCTTGTCAGCCAGTAAAGGTCTACTATGTTTTTTAGCTCTCATGACTTACATACATAGAATAGGCTGTGGGGTTTTCTTTAATTAAAATTTAATATTTTAAATTATGTGAGTGCAGAAACTAGCACTGAAATGCATTCATTACTATTGAAGTGATTTTAAATAATATGGCTCTTTTTGTCAGCTCTGCCATGACTCGTGTGGTGAGTGAAGAGTTGTGAGCAGGGTCAGAAATCTCATGTAAAGAGCATGTAGAAGTCAGTTGCCCAGCAGGAATCTGGCCAAATAATCATTCAAAGCTCTGACTGCAGTGCCCAGTTTAAAGAGCTGTTTCAAACTTTGCTTTCCTTAAGTATTTTTTCAGAAGAAAATAATCTTGTATTTTATTGAATGTGATAAT
Source organism: Laterallus jamaicensis coturniculus (assembly GCA_022605575.1). Classification (NCBI taxonomy): domain Eukaryota; kingdom Metazoa; phylum Chordata; class Aves; order Gruiformes; family Rallidae; genus Laterallus; species Laterallus jamaicensis. The sequence goes on from JAKCOX010000013.1 coordinate 20,329,480, forward strand.
TTTCCACATTTTTCAAATTGAAGGTTAGCATGTATTATTTCCTGCTTTCACTTTAAGAGTTTTACTGTCTTAAGTGACTTTTACAAAAAGTAGCAAAGAATTTGTTGAAACAGTTTATACTTCCGATGTTTTCCAGGTAAGTTTCAGAAACTCCTGCAGGTCTTCTCTGTGTTACAGAAGGACTTCCTGAATGGGCTTTGTAAAGATCTCCAGGAGTACCCACAAGTTATAGGTGCTTGAACCTTTTTCAGTATAGTTTAATACTTGACTTACAAGGGGAAGAATTCCTCAGTATGGAATGGTGTAGATGATCATTGTTAGTGAAATTTAATTTACTACTTATAGTTTCATATATATATATAGTGTAACTATAGATACTAATAGCGTGACAGTTTTTGTTGTTTATGGGCTGAAAGTGAGTCAAAATTGAGACTATATGGCTTGATTTGTAGACTTTTTTCAGTCCAACTTGGATGTTCAGGAATCATAAGTCAATTTGTGATGTGGAATAAATTAAATGATAGAAGAGTACATATGATTTGGCTCCTATGTCAGTGATATGTCATAACGATGGGATTCCATGAAAGGGCCAGGAAATATAACTAATTTTGTATTCTACACAGAATCAGTAGATATCTGGCTATTTGCTAAGCAAACCAGGCAGCTATAACAAATGCATGCTTTATATACTTGCTAAAGGATTTAACACTATTATTAGTTTACTTTCTAAATAATTGAGCATTTTAGCTGTGGTGCACAGTATTCAGCCCAAAAGATGCTCACAAACATTAGTGTCAGAGCTGAATATTACTTTCAAGAGAAAAACAGGTTTCCAAGTTTATTCTGTAAAGAAATGAGTCCATGATAAAACTAGTAATCTATTATAAGGCAGGCGAACAATGAAGTCTTCTAGAAAAAAGAACAAATATTTAAATTTTTATTAGTTGTGTATCTAAAAATTGATCTTGTGATCTTGTGAGAGTAAAAGTGTTCATTTTATTTGTTGGTAATTCAGTTCTGTAAAGCTGTGGAACTTCTTGAATATTTCAAATCACAGAATCATAAGGGTTGAAAGTGACCTCAAGAGGTCATTGTGTCCAACCTCCCTGCCAAAGCGGGCTCCCTAGATCATATTGCACAAATAGGCGTCCAGATGGGTCTTGGATATCTCCAGAGAAGGAGACTCCACCACCTCCCTGGGCAGCCTATTCAAGTGCTCTGTCCCCCTCACTGTGAAAAAGTTCTTCCGCATGTTGCGGAACGTCCTATGCTCTAACTTGCAGCCATTGCCCCTTGTCCTGTCTCCACAGACCACTGCAAAGGGGCTATTTTCCCCAATACACCACTGTAGAAGTTATGAGGAAGAAAATTAACTTTATCCCAGCCAAAGCCAAAAGGATAAAAATGAGTGTATTTCCAAAAATGTATTAAGCTCTGATTTTATTGTCATTTGTTAGAAATGATTACACGTAAGGAGAGAGTAGCAGATCTGCAGTCATACCAAACATAAAGGATTAAAAATGCTGGCTCCCAAGCTGGTATTTACATATTGGCTAATACCACTGTGATGCTGTATGCAGATTCTAACCAAAATCCCGAAGGATGATGTCCAGAGGGAGTAACTTTCTGCATAAATGGGAACCAGTGGCAAAGTTTGCAATTAACCTTAGCTTCTTGGCAGATAATGAAGTTTCATACATTTTTTATTAGGCATTATTAATCCAAACATTAATGTCTATCAGAAATCACTTCTGCTATTAATTTTCATTTTCTTCTAATTTAAATTGTTGTCATCCCATGGAACAGCACAATTTCATGCAATTTTGATGATGAATGACATATCAGAGAGCTGCTTGAAATCAATTCTGGCCTGGGTCTGAAAACTCCTTGGGATGTTTAATAATTTATATATCTAGAGAAATTGTGATCCTCTAACAAATCATTTATAAATGGAAAAAGAAGGCTGAACTGATCATAAATATTAACAGCAACAACCCTTCCAACCCATTGTATTTTTTTCTGTAGACACATGGCATTCAGCTTGGGTGGATCAGAATAAGACTTGATTTTCCATTAGGAAGTGGTCCCTTCTCATTGCCTTAATGTCAAAATGGAAAGTGACCTGGGGAAATCTAAGTACCTAAACAGTTTTGTTGGGATAAAACAGTGAGACAGAGATCACAGATAGTGTCCAACTTCCAACAGAACTCTTCATTTCATACAAGATGACCTAGGACAGGGAATTTTGCCTGATGATCATTGTAAGAGCCAATAATGGCAACTGTAAATTAGCACATTTGCCTTTTCATTATTACATGTCACCGAGGTAATATTTTAGATTTCTGGAACATTCTAACTTTATTTAAAACTAAAATAAACATTGTATCAGTTTTAAAAGTGTATAGAAAAACACAAAGTAGAAGGTGCTAAATCAAGAATGGAAAAAAAGTAGCCAACAAACAAATCCACAATTTTCTGTTTTCTGTTTGCAAATTTTGGCATGTGCCCTTTCCAGAAATTGCTGGAATTTGACTACAGGAAAAATACATATACATTGGGCAGAGATATTGCAGAATTGATGCAAACTCTAGTATTTGAGCTGTATTTCTTAGCAATCCAGTGCACAGCCAGCTCTGGGATAAGAGGACACACATCCTAAGTAGATGTCATTGCTGTTTGGGCACTGTGCTAACAACAGGTTTTATGAAGATAAACAGTTTGGTTTATTAAATTGAATGCTTTTCTGAGACCATTTCCAGCAAGTGCTTAGAAGGTGTTTATACTTACCTGTGTGTGTTCGATCAGTTTAGTTGACAGTGAAAAGCTTCCCTTAAGTTAAGGATGTAGGAAGTGCATTTCTTGTGATGCACAGTAGGTGTTCTCAGCCATATGCATTCAAGTAAGTGAAATGGCACAGTATGTATGTTTTCTGAGTGGGATCAGGTGGTGCAACTGTATTGACTGTAATTTTTGCTCTACATTCTAGCTAAGAGGGTTCCAAAGAAATACCTATATTTAATTGCAAAAGTTATTTGCTTGTTTACAGAAAATATCATACTACCTACATCACACTATTATTAAAGCCTTTTCTTTATTCTCCAACTACTCTGAAGTATCTGCTTACAAACAAGGACATGGTCAACTTTTTGGTCATGGAACTTAACTGAATGAATGATGTCCATTTTTCCCCTCTATCTGTAACTCTAGGGGCATACATGTATGTATAAACAGCTTATCAAGGAAGATAAATCAACTTTAGAAATTATTTTAATAATTAACAAGGACAGGCCTATTTATTGGTGTTCTATCTGAAATCTGTGAGGCTATGTATATTCTTAAAATATCTCAGTACTTGCATGTCATTCTATTGTGGTGGGAGAATTTTGTTTCGGATAAAAAGCTGGGTTTTTGCTGAGTGAGGAGCTCAGTAAGAGCAGTGAGCAGGGACTGCCAGGAGATGCTTTTGATCAGCTGCTTTATCTTTATGGTATTCAGCGATTCCCCATCAGGAGTTTTGTTCCTGACTCTGAACCTGGCTTATATCTAGCATGCCAGACCTATTCAGAAGTTTTTTCTAGAGCTCTGACCAGGTCTCCCAAGTATGGTACGGCTTCTGCTCATGATAGAGGCATCCATATCTCAAGTCAATACCATGTCATTGCAAGCTTACACTAGGCAATGGGACAGCCTTCAGGTAGCAATTATTTCATTTGACCTAGATACCGCAGATCTGGGTCAAATTTTAATTAGTGTGAATTAGTCACTGATTCTACAAAACACTTGCCTTATGATTGTGTACAGCTTTATGTGTGCTAGTAATCCCTCTGAAACCAATGATAATACACAATGGTCTCAAGAATGTAACTGTTTGTATGAAGAAAGTGTTAGTTGTGCAGGCAGTTTGCACTTATTATTGCTATCAGCATCCCTTTTCCAATCCAAACCGTTAACCTCAGAGGGGAAAATTCTGAATGAGGTCACTGGGTCAAAATGGAGGTTGTAGCAGGAGACAATTTCCTGCTACAGATAGTGCAGGAACCTACAAGGGGAGGGCGGGTGCTGGACCTTGTTCTTACTAACAAGAATGGGCTTCTTAGGGAGGTGAGGGTTGGGGGCAGCTTAGGACAAAGTGACCACGAAATGATAGAGTTCAAAATCCTGGGTGGAAGAAGCAAGCCAAAAAGCAGGATAGCTACCCTGAATTTTGGAAGAGCTAACTTTGATCTCCTCCGCAACCTACTAGGAGCTATCCCATGGGCTATGCTGTTAGAAGGAAAGGGGGCCTGTGAGAGCTGGGTAACATTTAAACAGCACTTCTTTCAAGCACAGGACAGGTGCATCCCTTTGAGTAAGAAATCGGGAAAGAGAGGCAGAAGACCTGCGTGGATGAGCAGGGAGCTCATGAGTAAACTCAAAGGGAAGCAGAAGGTTTATGAACTGTGGAAACAGGGTCTGAGCACCTGGGAAGAATATAGGGATGTTGTCAGGGTCTGTAGGGATGCGACTAGGAAGGCTAAAGCCAACCTGGAAAAGAAACTGGCAAGGGACATAAAGGGCAATAAAAAGAGTTTTTTCAGGTATGTGAATAGTAAGAGGATGACCAGGGATAATGTAGGTCCCTTGCTGAACAAGGCGGGTGTCCTGGTAATGGGGGATGATGAGAAGGTAGAGATACTAAATGCCTTCTTTGCCTCGGTCTTCACTCCAAAGGCCCCTTGGGACCCACAGATCCTGGATGAAAATAGGAGTGTTTGAGGAATGAAGAGCTTCCCTCTAGTTAAAGTAGGGGAGGTCCAGGAGCGGCTCAAAGGGATTAATGCACACAATTCCATGGGCCCGGATGGGATGTATCCACGTGTGCTGAGGGAGCTGGTGGAAGCGATTGTGGAGCTGCTCTCTATCATTTTTGACAGGTCATGGAGAAAAGGAGAAATGCCTGAGGATTGGAGGATAGCCAATGTCACTCCAGTCTTTAAAAAGGGCAAGAAGGAGGATCTTAGCAACTATAGGCCTGTCAGCCTCACCTCTGTCCCTGGAAAAGTTATGGAACAGCTTGTTCTGGATGCCATCACCAAGCAACTGGAAGAGAAGAAGGTCATGAGGAGTAGTCAGCATGGATTCACCAAGGGGAGATCATGCTCAACCAATCTCATAGCCTTCTATGATCTCATCACCAGCTGGGTGGATGGAGGGAGAGCAGTGGATGTCATCTACCTTGACTTCAGCAAGGCTTTCGATGCTGTCTCCCATGACATCCTGATAGAAAAGCTGAGAGAGTATGGGATAGATGAATGGACAGTGAGGTGGGTCGAGGACTGGCTGTCGGACTGAGCTCAGAGGGTTGTGATCAGTGGAGCAGAGTCAGACTGGAGGCCTGTGACTAGCGGTGTTCCCAAGGGCTCGGTGTTTTGTCCAGTCCTGTTTACTGTCTTCATTGACGACCTTGATGAGGGAATAGCATCCACCCTCAGCAAGTACGCCGATGATACAAAGCTGGGAGGGGTGGCTGACACGCAGGAACACTGCGCTGCCATCCAGTGAGACCTGGACAGGCTGGAAAGCTGGGCAGGGAGAAACCAGATGAAATTTGACAAAAGCAAGTGTAAAGTCTTGCACCCGGGGAGGAACAACCGCATGTATCAGTACAGGCTGGGGGACGTCCTGCTGGAGAAGAGCTCTGTGGAGAAGGACCTGGTGGGTCCTGGTTGACGACAGGGTGGCTATGAGTCAGCAGTGTGCACTGGTGGCTAAGAAAGCCAATGGGATCCTGGGGTGCATCAGGAGGAGTGTGGCCAGCAGGGCGAAGGAGGTGATCCTCCCCCTCTACGCTGCCCTGGTCAGGCCCCACCTGGAGTATTGTGTCCAGTTCTGGGCTCCCTGGTATTAAAAGGACAGGGATCTCCTGGAGAGAGTCCAGAGAAGGGCTTTGAAGATGATTAAGGGCCTGGAACATCTATCCTATGAGGAAAGGCTGAGAGAGCTGGGGCTGTTCAGCCTGGAAAAAAGACGACTGAGGGGGGACCTAATCAGTGTTTATAAATATCTTAAGTATGGGGTGTAGGGGGAATTGGCCTGCCCCTTTTCTTTGGTCAGTGGAGACAGGACAAGGGGCAATGGCTGCAAATTGGAGCACAGGAAGTTCCACACCAACATGCAGAGGAACATTTTCACAGTGAGGGTGACAGAGCCCTGGGACAGGCTGCTAAGGGAGGTGGTGGAGTCTCCTTCTCTGGAGATATTCAAGACCTGTCTGGACGCCTATCTGTGCAGTATGAGCTAGGGAGCCTGCTTTGGCAAGGGGGTTGGACCCGATGATCTCTCGAGGTCCCTTCCAACCTCTATGATTCTGTGATTCTGTTTCATCTTGCGTGTTTATGCATTCCTGGTCAGTGAAGATGTTCTGTTGTAGAAGTGATGTGTTAGAAGCTGCCATTATCTCCCCTAGCCAGGTAGCAAGGCACCTATATCTTAGTGAAATCAGCTCAAGACCTAAGCCCAAATCTTCAAAGAACTTCTAGAAAAACCTTTCCTTTGAATCCCTGTCATTCATATCCTTTATATCCTCAGAGGAGGAGTTTGTTGTAGTATATGTTGCTTTAAAGACAGGAATAGAGCTTATTAAAAGGTGTAGAAGTCTGGTAAATGATACTAGGAAAAGAAAAATGTTAAATGAACAAATATGTCAGAAATTAAAATTTGTGGATTAATAGTAGATGGAATACTTCAGTTAAAAAAACAATTCTGAGAGATGGTATGTAGAAATCTAGAATTATGGATGTTGTATTTTGTTGAAGTACGAATTAATAAATCATACAAGATACCACAAAAACCACCAAGAAGTTAATATTTTAGAGTCAAATGGTGTAGGAGAATTGAAAATAAGTTTAAAAAAACCTGATGCATACCATTAATTTTTCTGATTTTCCTTTAAAATAACTCTATAATTTATTTTAACTGCTGGACTGTTTTTTTTTTTTGTGGGAGGACCCAACAACATAGAGCTCACACTTCTTTGCAGAATGGTTTCAGAGTCCTGATTAGCAACTTTTAACGCTACCTCAGTATTTCATATCATAATATGTAAATACCAGTCTGTCTTTACATTTAAATAGGATCTTGGTGTAAAGCTGTGCTCCTCCCTAAACCAGGAAGAGAGGTACTACGGTTAAGTTTCTACAGTTTTACTAGAAACAGCAAGCAACTGTGGAAATTACAGATAACCTAGAGAGATCTAGTTGACACACATCTCCATTTCAGATATGTGCTAGGAAAATGAATTGTTTACTTTCAAGCAAAGAAGAAATTTGCTTCTATCTTTGTGACAACTGTGCATAAATCACATAGTTGCAGACCAGCATTAAATGAAATCACAGTAACATAGAGCTAAACCACTTATCCCTGAATGTTTGTGAAATGAAATTCAACCTTTTGTCTAGGGAATACTATGTCTGCTCTTACAACTGTTGTTGTTCAGGCAAGTTGTTTTGTCTGCAAATACATTGCCTATCATGCTTGTTTTTGTGGCAATGATGTTTCCTATTCATATGACTTGGATTTCTCCAAGTTGATAAGAGAGGATTATTTTTGTTTATCTTACTGTTTTCCTCAAATACTTGTGGGTCCCATCCCAGAGTCACCATCAGAAAGAGCTGAAAACTTTGTTCACAATACAATTTTGATACAGTGCAAGAGTGATGGTTAAAAGCACCTCATTGATTTTAGTGGCTTTGAGACTTTTTGTTCCAGAAGAGCGGAAGGAGCAAGTGCATCTTGTTCCCCTTTCTGTGTCACACGTGTGCTGACTTCAGAACAAAGAAAATGAAGGAGAAATAAGAGGAAATCTTGTGAAGTGTGCAGATAGTATTCGGTTCATGTAACATTACTTGACTGCACACTAATCAATCTGCTCATATTGAAAATCAACAATAAAATGTTGATCCATCCAAGAACAGCAGTTGTATCTTTCTTCAGCTAACTGAAGATATTTACTCTGTGCAAAGAACAGTTATGTTACTGTTTTACTTGGAAATATTTGACAGATACAGTTCTAACTATTAAGCACTCCAACTCATGAATAATATTAATCTGAAAGGCGATCATAATGAAAATTTCCAAAATTGCCAGGGTTATGTGAAGCAAGGGAGAGTGGAGTAGATTTTTGTTTGTCTATTTATGTATTTATTCTTTATTTCTGCTGTTATTACAATCCTCTGTCAGCAGTGAACAAGTTCTTCAAAAACTAAAGATGTGCACTGCTTTGCTTTGAGATTTAATGCAAGTTGTTTCAGCTGGCGTGAAGCCCAGAGCCTCTTCCTTATGTTTTGAAATATTGTGAAGTGGAGGGAATACTTGGATATTCATATATATATGGCTTTGCTCTTTTTCATTCAAATGACTAAGTGCAACTTACTAAGCAGTGTCTAACCAACATATCAATTTTGGTAGTTGATGAAAGTGATGTAATTATGTATTATAGTTTTTAAAAAACCCAAATTCTGGACTGTTAATTACACCGTGTAGTGGAAGAAAAATCTTGAGATTCAGAATTTCAGTGCTTTATCATGACAAATAGGAGATTTGAAAATTGAAAATAACAATGCATTTCCTGCCCCAGAAAGCTTAGGATGAAAATATATAGTGTGATAAGTAGATGCAACAAGGAAGTGGGACAGAGTAGTGGAGCAATGCTTCTCTTTGCACTAAACAGCTGTAGTAGTGCAGGAGCAGTGGTAACTGTTAAACACGCCACGGGACTGGTGTACTGTTTCTGTGCATTCACAGAAGTCTGATGAGTTGAGTACAGTGGATGTACATAGGTAATAGGTACACTGCATGCATTGCATTTTATATAACTGTACCTGATGCCTGAGAGAGGGAGTTTTGCGTGCATGACAATGCCATTCAGTACATACTGAGCAAGTCTCCTTCATCTGTCTGCAAACTTTCTATACTGGCTGTACCACACAGTTTGGCCTGGGGGCAAAAGTCTGGCTCTGAGGCCTGTCCTGAAGATGGGAATTCTCAGACTTGATAGGCATCAGCAGAAAGGTGACATCAAAACATTAATTTGAAGAGGAATAGTCATTTTGCTGCACTTGTAGTGAACTCATCCCTTATTTAGAGGATGGTAGGAAGTGAGAGAGTTTGAATGAAAATTGGACTGATAGATGATGACAGCTGGCTTGAATAGAGATGGAAATCACTGAAGAGTACATATTCAGTCCACAGGCTATACTGTACTACAAAGCACATGCAATACAGAACTTCTCTTTGGATCAGGAGTTTATGTGATAGACTGAGAAAGAGAGCAGTCGTTTGGTGGCATGGTGGCACAGCCAAGAAGATTAATTTACTTGCATAGAAGTGAATGCACTGAAAATGGTTAAAGTGACATTTGTGAAGATCAGAGACTAAGATATTGCAGAGGTCAAGATGAAAAAGAGTGATTTGAGTTTCAGTTTAGGAGATGTGAATGGAGAGGAAAGGCTGACCTTGGAAATGTTATGCAGAAGGAAACAATTAGATTTGTGCTGGATAAATAATATCAGAAATGGCTAAGGTGAAGGTGACACCCCTTCTACAATCTCAAGGTCTGGAGCATGACAACAGGAGCAGGATTTGCCAAGTCATTGCTGCAGCTTCAAACTATAGGAACATTTTGCTAAGCTCATGTTTAAGCAGGTTGAAATAATTTTTTAGATAAATGCATTAAGCTCCTGCTTAAGAAAATGTTTTGATATAAGAATCTAAAAATATTCGGCTTTGGCATGTTATAACAGTACTTCCTAAAATTTGAAGTGGGAGAAGGGAAACATCAAATCTGGGGCACTTTCCTAGGAGGTAGATTCTTTCCACCTCTATTGCTGTGAGTAATCAGAATGCTTATTAGTGCGTCTCATAAAGGCATAAACTGTGCTTAATTAGTAGTTTAAAATATGAAAATTACATTTTTAAAAAAGAATTATAGGTGAACATTGCCTGTTGATTTTAGGGAGACACTTGTGCTTTTTAAAATAATTTTCATGAGATAAACCAGTTATCAAGAATGTACATTTGCTCTGACAGGCTGTGCATTTTATGGCACTGATATAATTAGTTGAAAAAATAATATTTCAGGGAGAGCATGAGGTAAATTTTAAAATCGATTTGGTTTTTTATTGTAAAATAAAAATGCTTTATTCATGCCCCAGCCTTTTATGTACAAACATTTCCTTTCCTTACTCAGCACACTTGCTCTTCTACATTCTCCCATGCTTTGCACTTGCTCTTTTAATTTATATTCTCTTAGTACCCAGCACTGAGACAGGGTTTTATGTGAGTTCTTAAAGAAGAGAAGATAGAGGCATATTGAGTCTGAATCTGAAGTTCAGTTTGACCACCTTTACTCTGTGTCTGTCAAGATACTTCATTCCATTTGAGTATTAGAAGAGTTCATAGATTGGAATATTTGGAAACTAAGAGTTACATGTGATCTAAAATCTGAAATGCAAAATGAGAACGAAGCCTTCTTGTGCTTGACTGAATAAGACAGAGACACAGTTCAGACCCTAAGGTATTTTCTGCTGACATGAATGATGTGACGTGAACCGGCAGAGTTAAAACTATGTACAGAGTTTGGAAAAAATATCATTGTTTGTTCTTCTCTGCTTCCCAGATCATTAAGGCAGCAAAATATTTTTTTCTGGATATTACAGATAAATTGTCAAAATTAATCCAGGGCTTTCCTGCTTTTATGCAATGAATTAATATTTACACATGAAAATAGGATAGTTTTCCTTAAGTTTGTGTGCTTAACCTCTATGACTTCTTACATTATCTAATTTCCCTAAAGGTTTTCAGATAGCTAAATACAGTGGACAATGTTAACAGCATTTTGCTTGTGCACTGTCATGATTTGGAAGAACTCCAGCATGTCAGTCAGGAAGAACTTCCTTCATATATACACTGTAGCTTTTATGAAGCACATCTTATATTTTTCACTGTGCTTGGCAGATGGATCCCACAGAACTTATTGGAATTGTTTCCTCTACATGACTTTTGTCATCCAGTTCCAATAACAAACTGTGATAATTTCAGGAAGAGTAAACTTTTCTTCTTACATGTGTGCAGGTGCTATATGGCATCAAGAGTCCTTTAATCTGGAAATGAGTACTGCATAACCAAGATGCTACTGTAAGTTAATGTGTTGCTATTTACTGTCAGAGGACACACTGTACTCAAGTGCGAACTTGCTAGGATTTCTAGTCTTTCTCTGTTCTTCATTTGCAAACTTGTCAGGGCAAGAATTGTGAGCTTGAGCTCCCAAGCATTGCAGATGATGTGAGGTATTTTGTAATGCAAGATTGTTAAATTGTGCATTGTTATCTAAGTTGCAAAAGATGTCTATTTGAGACGACAAAGAGTAGGCAGAGATGCAGAAAGAGCTCATAGGGCACTAGAAGTGTAAGGTTCATGTAGGAAAAGTGCAGAGGCTGAGTAACTCTAAGTACTCTAACAAAGGGATGTTTTGTGACTTGGAAATCCTGAGAAACTGCTTTTGATTCCTTGTGAGAGGACTGTGGAGGAAAAGCACAAGAGTAGTGGCAGAGAAAGCAAACTCTCACGTCTGTATGGGCTAGCACGAGCATTACACTATATCTAATTTAGTGCCTGAAAAGTGGGTAAAATGTGATCTGGCATAGATGTAACAGCACAGAACTATGACAATCACCAGCTGAAAGCACACCTTCTTTTGCAAACTGGAACTGACCTCGCTTTTCCGTGTAATCAAGGGCAAGTTGTAGCTCCTAGAGCTACACAGATAGGCTATGCAGTGGTGTTAATCTAGGAATTAAGTACAATCAAGGAGAATTATAACCTGGAAGTGTAAAGACATTTCTTCTCTTAGATTTTAAGGCACAATATTTTAATGAATATTTAAAGAGTTACTGGATCAGAAGACACACCTGCAACTTGAAGAACATTGTATTTATTTTAGTAGCTCAATATTGCCTTGCGGTCATGGCATTTGATCTAAACGCTCTTGCCCAAATTCTAGTTGTTCTGTAGTTAGCAGACACTGACAATAGACTCTGGTTGTCCAACTGTCTCTTCAGGCAATGAAATGTAGGCAATGTGCAGGAGAGGACTGAAGGGAAGACGGGCTTATGTTCCAACTCTATCCCTGGAGCAGACATAGGCACAGCCATACATATGTCTGTGGAGTCAGACTTAAGCACAATGTCAAAAGATGTGTCAACACAGCCTGTAATAATCTATATAGGAATTGGCTAGATGTGTTTCTAAGATGCTGGGAATTTAAAGGAAGAATGAAGCCTCTTAGATATCTGTCATGTGAAGGGTTTTCACATTTCAGTAGGTTCTATGGTTCCCTAAGTTTGTATCCTTTAAATCTTTTACTAATGTGGCCATTTGCAGATACTGTCTTTCAAATACCTATTTCCTTCCTTTCAAAGAGTACCTTAAACATCAGCAAAATTTCCATGAAGTCAACCTGCATAGTGATGATTTACTCACCTCAAAAATCATTAATTGTAGAGAGAAAATCTTAAGGCAAGGGTATAATAGGGGAATAAACCAACACAGATTTAGTTATGATGGTATTTTTTCAGATGGTAAAATAATTTTTAAAAATGGAAAAAATGAAATCAGTTTTTAATGAAATAACTCTTTGCCCTACTTTCCATATGGTCTTGCAGGTCTTTTTAAATTACACAATTGTGTTGAGTAAAAAAAATTATTCTGTCAAATGGGTCATGTATCACATTTATTGTGATACAAGACTTGGTGACTGGCTCCAATGCGTATTTCTAGGCACGTAAAAATTTAATTTATCAGGAGACCTGAGCAAAACTATATAAAATCAAGTAATGTTTTCTCTAATATAACAACTGTTGTAGACAGTTCTTGATATATTCAGAAATCTTTCTCCGAGCAGAAGCAGGCAGTCCTCAAACAACAATATTATGTATGTTGTTTCTCTAGGTCTGATTTGAAAAGACATATATACTATCTTTTATTAAGTTGGCTTGGATGGCTTGGTAGAACAGGGAGGATATTGGTCTGACAGTCTTTTTTGCAGATCTGCAGAGGCTGTGCCCAAAGGTTTTTTTTGCCTGTTCCGTTTTTGTTGTGTTTTGGTTTGTTTTTTTTTAATTGTACCAAATGCCCTAATTATCTTTTCCTATAAAACTTCTTGTATTTTAGACCTTGTTTTTCTTGTAATATTCTACTATAATCTTTAACAACTTCACTGTTACCATACCTTGGAATAAAGAGAATGACCATTATTAATAATATAATTCTGCCCATGAGTGCCACAGATCCATTTGGATGGATCAGTGACTTTTTACTAATGGACTGTATTTTCAGTTGTGGTTGGAATATAAAATGTGGTGGCCCAACTATGTTCTATGTGTGGAGTTCCTTTTGCTCTTGCTTGTCATCTTCAGTTCTAAGGATAGCTGTTGACAAAAAAAAATAATTGCCCAGCCACAATGAGATTCAGACACAGAATGGATATGGACTCTAGATGTCTTTGAGACTTCCAGAGGGAGGGGAAGAAAATAAAACAACTAAGAGGATGGCTGTCAGACAAACACAGTCCTCCCTTCCATCAAGCACTAAAGTAATCTAATACAGGAGGATTTGTGCAGAAGTGCAGAGCACTTGGCTGTAAATTTTCTCAGTTCCTTACCTGCTATTATAGCAATTGCAGCAGTTACTGGTACTCAAGTTGTGTGTCTCATGCACCAACAAGGAAAGATTGATGAACTTACGGCCACATAGCCAAGGTCAGTTCTCTCTTGCACAAATTTAACAAATACATAGCAAAGAATCTTGAGATAAAGGTTGAACCACATTTGAATCAGGTATCATTAGTACATTAATACAGCTATGGAGGTCTAAAATTTAATTTCAAAATCGGTTTTCAGATTAGAATAGTATGCTAGCATCTTAAATTTGTTTTCCAGGATTCTGTCATTTTACAAATGTTGACTTTATGGTTGTGATTTTGGTTTGGGAATTGACCTCTTGCCAGCTTTTGTTGCTAGCATGTTCTGCAGTCTTTAGAGACTCATGGTAACTCTCAGTTTAATTTTTTTGGTCTTGTCTTCTCAAATTGTATTTTGGACAGATGGTCTTTTTTTTCCAGTTTTTATAAAATGAAGAAATGTCTAGTTTAGAGATGTATTGCCCAGAAGTCTAGCAAATTGCAGGCACCTAAGAAAGGCCTTACCAGGTCAGAATGAGAGTTCTTTTGCCACAGACAGGATCCGATCTGTGACGGTGACCTCTAAGGTAACAATGGAACAATGAGTACTTACTCAGGTTTCTGAGATTCATGAGTCAGGCACTTCCTGAGCTAGAGACTGAGTATTTGGTATTTTTAGTAGGCCTTCTCTCTGTTAAGAAATGTAAAATCCTAATATACCAGACTCTAGATCATGAAGAGCACAATTAAGCACACAGATATACACACCCTATTTCTTTGACTCTGTGCTGGTTGGAAGTCTAGTTCAATATTTAGAATTGAATGTGTATGGATGTTCCTAAGTATTCTGACATTAATTAATTTGAAGACCCATACACAGAGCTGAACTGTTGCATCAGGCATCTGCCACACTGGGAAATGACGTATGTGGCAATGCTAAAAGGAAGAAAAAGAAACTCATAAGTGCTTGGACTGCTTTTAAGACATGTTCTGAATGCCAGCAGTACCACAGAACTTCAACTCCCCTTTCTGTGTAATTTTTTTTTTTTTTTAATGCACTGTAAGACTGACATTTATATCTATTGGCAGAATCCCTTTCAGGGAGTAGGCTTTGTGTAGCTGTTGTTTGTGTATACCCTTGCATTTTGTAGAATACACTAATAAATTGTATTTGCCGGGGCAATATGGTAGGGGTAAAGCTGATTTGAGGACTGATGAATCAATGTTGGTTTTTTGTCACTGTGTTTCTAAATGTCTGGAACTTAACAAAAGCTGGGAAAGGAAAGCATTCAAGGGATAGTCCTGCTCCCTGTAGTGTTCCATTCTTATTTTTTTCTGAAACCTGTCTGTAAATCCTAATGTCTTCTCCTGATTATAATCTGTCTGACCCAGTGATTGATGTTGTCTCTGAATGAGGCAAAACAGTAACAGAGGAATGCAAGGATAAATTGCTTAAGGGAGAACTTCAGTCAGGAACTGTTTTTCAAAAGGATTTCAACTACTGGATGGCTAGGTTTTTGGTTTGTTAACAACCAGTCCTTTGAAGTCTTTTACTACTTTTCTTTAACAGTCTTTCTAAGATTAAAGCTCTTAAACAGGGTCTTTGGATACTGAGAAGATTTGCTAATTCTACATAGAGAAAAATTTCTGTTAAAGTATATTAAGTAAATAAGGTATTGTGAACGTACTGTGCTGGATAGACACTTCTAAATGTGGAGAGAAATGCCAACAGTCCACAATCTAAAAAGGCTTTCATTTGGCACTAAAGCTTTGCAAAAAAATATTACTAGGACTTACTGACTTAGAAGGAAACACCTGCTATGCCTCTAAATTCTTCTTGTTTGCTAAGTGGTTAAAGTGACTGCCAGTTGAAGCTAGTTTAGCTTCTCTTAGTCAAATACTCTTAACTGATGATTGGATTGCTACTTACAAGATATAACTTTAGCTTCAGCTTTTGAAAGTGTAGAGAAAATAAACACCTTCCACTGGCATGAAACAGTCCCTATGTTCTCTGCAATACTGTCACACGGATTCCACTGAGGAAATGCTTCTTGTTTTACTTGCCTTTGTCTTATTTAGAAGAACAATACTTTTGGGACCCTAGAAAGTATTGGGCTGTTTCAGTCTAATCTAAAGAAATATGTATGCAAGTGCCAGAAAATCCAGACTGATGGAATCTATCAGTGCACACACACACAAAGAATGAGATGTTAATTGTGCCCTAAAAGAGCTTTAGAAATTGAAAGGGCTGATCATAAACTGTTGACTTCCTGTATGAATTCTGTCCGGACAAGGTAGTTCTTCAATAGTGCTTCCTCTCCACTACTTATCTGCTCCACTATCATTCTCCCTGCTTGGAGTTGTCCACAGTTCATACAGTCACAGAATCAAAGAATGTGATAGTGGAAGATGTTCAGTTTAATGTGGATTTGTCACCTTTTGATATTATTGTATTCCTTTCCTTACCTCTTTCCTTGAAGGAATGTGCAGACTGATCCTCTTGAAACTACACCTTGATGTTTTCAGAGTCTAATCTTTTCAGTATCAGAATGTATTGTTTGACTTCTGTAGTGTTTTATGGAAATAGTGTTAGGGTTAAAATAATCTCTTCAGTTACACTTGGAAAAAAAAATCAGCATTGCATGTGATTATTACGGACTGGGTTTTTTGAGAATTCGGAGGATTAGACTTCATGCATAAACCCATGGATAGGCTAAATCAGTCCAGCATAAGTACCATGAAATAAAGAGATGCTTTTCTATTTTAGAACTAGGCTGTCCAGCAGGGATTACCACCTACCCTGTTATAATCTTTGCAGTGATAAACACTGTCTTTCTGGAAAACAAGGAAGAAACTGAATTAATGTAGACTTTCAGAAACTGAATCGTACTACATTTAATTTCTGTTTGGCTTTCAACTAAATCATTACTGGATAAAGAAATCACTTATTTTCATCAACAGAGAATGTTCATTGTCTGTAGCTCTTTCAGCATATGAACAGGATAAGCAGCAGCCTGTGCCCAAGTTCTTAAAATACAGGGGACAAAGCATATGCTCCATTTGTGTCATTCAAGTGGTGGAAAGGAAGCAGAATTTAGTTACATACACTTCATCATGCAACTCCTTGTTGTCAAATCACATAATACCTATAAAAACCTACAATGTATAAAAGAAAAGGTAAATAGATGAAAAAATAGATTTAACTCTCCAGCATTTTGTTTCTTACTTCATAGTTCTGTATGGTGCCATATGAACATCACAGGAATAACTGGTGGTTGTTTTTTTATCTCTTGAGTTGGTGTTCCACAAGAACATGGGTTCCTCCCAACAAGAAACACATTGATATGCTGGAGTGCATCCAAAGAAGGACAATGAAGCTGGTGAAGGGTCTAGAGAAGAAGTCCTATGAGGAATGGTTGAGGGAACCTGGGGTGATTTAGCCTGGAGAAAAGGAAATCCAGAGGAAACCTTATTGGAAGGAAGTAGAGGTGAGGTGGGTGTGGGTCTTTTTTCCAAGTGACAAGTCAGAGGATAAGAGGAAATGGCACCAGGGGAGGTTTAGACTGGATATTAGGAAAAATTTCTTCACCAAAAAAGGTTGTCAAGCACTGGAACAGGCTGCCCAAAGAAGTGGTTGAGTCGCCATCCCTGGAGGTATTTAAAAGCATGTAGATGCAGTACTTAGGGATATAGTTTAGTGGCAGACTTGGCAGTGCTAGATTAATGGTTGGACTTGATCTTAAAGGTGTTTTCCAAACTAAAGGGTTCTGTGATTCTATGAAGAAAGTACTGTTTAACAATAGATACAATAGATAACATCTGAGATATATATATATATATATATATATAGAGAGAGAGAGAGATAAAAAAGATGTTTTCAATGAGATAAATGTATGGAATTATCTTCTTAAATGGGTCATTTCATTATGGCAGTACTTACTAGAACAGACAACATTACAGCTTTCTGGGGAGGTCTTTCTCCTATGACCTAATTAGGGTCAGTGAGCTGGCCTAACCACTTCTTTTTAGGTGATTTAAACATTATATAAAGTCTGATTCAGTGGCTCAATATGTTTGACAACTGGGTCACAAATCCTTCCTCTGTACTTGTCTCATTTTCTCATCCTGATTTTGAGTACATTATCTTACTGCTTCACAGAAATATTAAGATGTATTCTTTATGACTAGTAAAGTGTATCAGATGCCTTCAATGTTAAGTACAAGAGCTGCTGTTAAAACGACAAAGACAACCAATAGGAACCAAAGTGCCAGTACTTTCACAGAAAAAAAAAATCTTCACTTTCCTTTTTTATCCCTATTGGCTCCAGGGATTTCTTTCTTTCTTTTTTTTATATATTTTTTACTTCTAAAATTATACGGATAGATTAAAAAAAATTGTCTAGGATTCCTACTGCCAAAGGCTAAGCTATAAATAATTCTTTTCCTCATTAGCTTTTTTGAAGTTTAACAGTTGGAATAGGTCTGTGGAGCGTATGTCAGTTACATAGTAAGTTCTGAAGTAAAGAGGGGAAGATGTACATGCAATTTAAAATTCCTAATGAGGAAATGAGTTATTGCATTATATTTTAATAGAAACCTGGATTTTTCAGTATTTGTAATCCACACTCTGGAGCTATTAATGAAAGTAGTGGGAAAAAAATCATTGGGGAAAAATATTAGAAAGTAAGCTTCACTAATAGAATTTTCAACTAATTTTCATGAGCTTTCTACTTTCTCAAGAACATCCAAGATGGCTTAATTATAAATATTTTCCCCATAACATAAGTTCACTGAAAAACTGGGGTTCTGTGCAATGGATATCCCACAGACAAACCTTATTCTAAGTGTGTTGATTAACATGCAAATACAAGTTTTTTGATGTAGTTCAACCTGGAATTTTTCAAGTTTTCATAATATTTAATGAGGAAATACAGCCTTCTACCTGTAAGGTGAGAAAACATGGTCAACCCAAGAAGATGGTACCTGGGATTCTGAATCCCATTTTATTTGCTACCATCATTTGTTTGCAAATGGGTTTTTCTTCAAATTTTGTCTCTAGAATTTATCTATCTGATTTGTAGATCTGCACGAGTGGTTATGGAAGTTAGGAAGTTCAGAAAGAGGGCAGTGTATCTGAAGAAGTTTGAGTTGGCCTATTAAAATGGAAAAATTATAGATCATATCACAAAACATCAGGAAAAATACAGCATGACATATTCCAACAGTGAAAATAACTCTGTCTTCTATCCTGTTTATCAAAATTAATCGAAGATTAAGTGTACGCAAAAGGATAGTAAGCAAGGATTTTTGAAATGTCATATTTTCTAGTCTTTCAGAAAGAAAGAGAAGGAAAGAATTTATTTTACCTGAGTAGCTCAGCTGCTCTTTAGGACTGTACTTGTTCAATAAAACATCAAAGGCCAAAGACAATATGGCTGCATAATTTTTTCTCTCCTGAATCTTCAACTGAAGTAATTTCTTAGCAAAGGGTCTGCTCTCATTTATGACAGATTATAAAAATGACCATCTGATGCTTGTATCTCCATAGTTGTTGTCTCTTTCAAATTTTCAGGTTAATATTTAAATCATACATAAGTGCCTTGCTAATTTTAGAACTGGTCTTTTTTAAGTACCAAACAATATTTTTTTTTATTTTTTTTTTCTGTTTGTAATAGGCCAGGGATTTTAATGACTATTTCTATTGAAATATGTTGCTGCAGTGCCTGATGGAAGTTGATGTTTCAGATAAGGCACTGTCTGGTTCCAACTCTTCCCTCTATAAGTGTAGACATTTTATCTGATTAAGTCCCATATCTTACTAGGGAGAATACAAACTTGCAAGAGACAAACTGCAATCACAGTGGAAACCCAATAGTTGTCTTCTCAAATTGCGAGTCTTCCAATCTGCAAAAAGGAGATAGAAAGCAAAGCTTAAGAAAAGGTGAGCCTGTTAAATCTGTACTTTTCCTTTAATGCTGCCAAGGAACTGAGCACAATTTATGAACTTACATTCACGCTATTTTTCTTATTAATTTAGTTATACCTTTACCAAACATGGATGTTAAAAAACAACACTGTCTTTTTGGGAAAGCAGGTACTGAACTTTAGATGCTTTAAGAATAAATAGCAGTAGCTCTCACCACCACTGCTAGCCCTTTCAGCTGGTCTAATTGAAGGTATGTTTTTAAGAAACTAAAAAGGAGAAAACGACAAGACTTAAATTATTCCCACTAAATGGGAAAGAGGATATGGGTATATGCATGACAAGAAAGAGGAAAGGACAGAAGCAGTAGAAAGAGCCTTAGTAGCTTTGGGAATTTGTGAAGAGTGATTTATTTGGCCAGACTTTCAGACCTGGCATTTCAACAGATGTTCTGTTTATTTATAGATCAGGCACTGCAGACAAGGTAATTCATCAGATGGAGTCAGAAGACAGGGTGAACTGCTGACTTTGAGTTCATGGAAATGAATACTCTGAACTACGAATGATTGCATTAACCTATTTAGTGATAGATAACTGCAGAGCATGTTCAGGGAAAAAACATGCATCTCTTCAGCCTGATGCATGCAGGGATAGAAGACACTCATCTATCTCCTTTCATTAGTCTCTGCATTTACGGCATTTGGTGTGGCCTTGCTGTGTCAGGTGTAGGAGCAGAATCTATAGAAGGCTGTTAATTCCAGCACTCCAACAATGATCTGGGCACGGTCCTCCCGCTCTAACTCCAATATGCTTCAGTGGAAGGTTTACTTAACAATAAATTCAGAGCTTTTCTAGGAAAGGGGACCCACATGAAGTGTATAGATAATACTTAAGACGTGATTTCAAGAAAGTTGTTTGTGGCTTGTGCAACCTTAATGCACTGAATAGATACAGACACCATCCAAACTGTGTGGTAGATGTTTGCCGACAATCAGTTTCAAGTCATTGTGGTCTTTCTGGTCTGTTACCTGTCAAATGAAAGATGAAAAATTTGCTGCTGACTTAGAATGCTTTGCCACTCCATTTTACAATTAGCAGCCCACAATGTATTGGTTTTTATCTTTTGCATTTTTAAATGTAAGATACTAGGCACAAATCTTTGTGAAATGTAAGTGGCTAACCTCTTGATAATCATTACACTTTTAAATTAAAATTAATGTATAACATCCTATTAACCAATATTAATGAATACTAAATTATATTAATTCATGGTAGATGTAGTCCAAAGCATTTATAAATGGAAAGCAGAGTTCTCTCTTTTTCACTTACAAATGGAAATCAGGAGTCTTTCTCTTCTCCCCTTTCCAGTCATTTTGAACCTTATGATGTGTTAACTCTGCTGTCTTCAACAGAAATAGTATTGTAAAAGAAACAACTATGACATTAAAATGTTTCCACACTCCTCTGCCTATGTCTGTAATAAAGTTCTATGAATGTATGTTCATTCTATGCTGAAAGGAAAATCAGATTGTGAAATCCTCACCTGTTAGCCTGTATAAAGTTAATGAATATTTCTCACGCCTAACACTGCAGGATGCTGCATCACCATGACAGTGAGGCACAGGTTTATTAGTTAGTCTAATCTTTAGATTTTAGTTTCTGGATCAGTTATGCTAGGTGGACAGTGCTTTTTTGGCATAGATTCAGATAGAGTTCATTGCCAATTTTTTCACCCATCTTTCCTAAAAGAGGAATGAGACCAAATATTGGACGTAGCCATTCTGCTTCCACCTCCAGCTCATTCTTTGATATCTTTGCAGATACTGCTGCAGAGAGCCAGTTAGTAAGGGTACTTTGTGTGATCATAAAAGTTACTCAACAGGAATATGTTTCACAGATGATCTCTATCTTCAGTAATTCTCAGGGAAAAGAGTCAGGTATTATTTCCATTCATAAGTTTTATAACAAAAAATGCAATGCTCAGTTTTAGAAATAGGTTTTTTTCTTAATGCTTTTCTCTCTCTGATTATCTATGAACTTTTTCCTAGCAGATTAATTGTAACTGACAGCAACCAAGTCTTTATTTTATGACTCGTGAATACTGAGTTACCAGTAATTCAAGTGCGGTTGAATAACATTTATATGATTTTTTTATCTATGGACTTCCAAGTGCCTTGTACTCATCAAGCTTCACCTCAACCACATGAATTAGGTGTTGCTCTTCTAGAAACAGCCAAACCAGAATGTAAAAAGATGCAACTGTCTTGTCCAGATCCAGTGCCAGATGCAGATAAAGTTTTCTATTATTCCGCATCAGTTTTGTCTTATGACTGAACCATGTTTTCTTGTCTCTCTTTCTGAACTGTTGGGTAAAGATGTAGATGAAGCAGTAAATTAGAGGTTGTCTTTCGTGTATATTACAGGTAGAGTGCCCTTTCTAGCTGGTGAAACTTTAAATATATTCAGGAATGAATGTGTCATTGTGTAAAATGTTGCCTTATTAATGTTGCCTCTCTTTATTATCTTAAAAACCTCTTATGTGTGATGGCTGTACGTGACTTGATAAATGACCAACTTACTCTTCAGTGTTTGAAAGGGTGCGTTAAGCACACTTTATCCCTGTCTACAAGATATAAGAGGAACAAACTCAGTGCATTGAGTTTGACCATCATCTTTTCTGACAAATAATTTGAAACCGGAGGCAATAAATTAGCATGGTAAATTTTTTAATAAATTCATGTGAGAATGTAAGTACAAAAATAGAAGTGTAATCATTAGGCAAAGAAACCTAAAGTGATAACCCTTAAAAATGATTTCTTATTTAATTTGTTTTCAGACTTTCAGTTTGTATTAGGCATCCAACTGTGAAAAAAGGATGTGCTTTCTTTTTCTTTAATCAAATAGTGCCTGGTTTTAGTTTTTCTGTAATTTTTTGAAGGAGATTCTTTAACTACAGAATAGAAAGAACTCTCAGTCCCTGTTGTTGATAGTTGAACAAAACCTGTTGAAAATCAGTTTCCTCCCTTTGGAAAAGCTGTGGAGTTCACAGTATTTGGATCACACCTAGAGTTAACCACTGAAACTCTGCATTTAGCAGGCACTGCCATCATGAAGGAACATTACCGAAATGGATATATGTAATTCCTTCTAGAGACAACCTAATTGTAAGACACCGTGACTGTCAGGCAGATTCACAACACTTTGTACTTCACATAAAGTGATCCATTGCTTCCCCCACCGTAATCTTCCTACTCAGCACCTGTAGGAATGTTATGTTAGTAGAATATTGCAGAAGAGTGCAACATACTAGGGGTACAAGACCAAGATGCATGCCCTGTCAAGATTAAATGCATTTATGACATCAGTAAGTCATTAAAATGTTCAACCTCTAATTCTTATTTGCCTTATGAACAGCAAAGGACCAAACCAATATTACTTCTTGCTGTGAAATACCTAGATTTCTCCAGCTGTCTTAAGTAGAGTTCTTGCCCACTTTTGTAGGTGGAATAGAGCTGTGATGCAGAAATAATTTCTTGGTAACTGAATGCAATGATGGATATTGAAGCTATATCTAAACTAGCAAAACATTGAGAGTATTTGTATTGATAATGCTTTATGATTAATTCATAGGGTGGAAATGAAGGTACAAAGATAGAATGCTACCTCATTAAAAATGAAAGCAGCAAAGCCTAAGTGACTAATACCCCTTCTATAAATGGAATTCATTAATCTTAACTCTGCCAGGAAACTTATATGGTCAGGTTTACATGCAGAAATGGTTGCACTATTTCCAGTGGACCCATGCAAGTAAACACATAGTTGGCACTGTAATTCACTGAGTTATATTTAGGTGAAAAAATCTGAGGCTTTTAAGGAAGAAAATATGCATGCTATAGCAGGATGAGAACCAACTTATCTAACACTATATTTCCTGTCATACTGCTAAAAATTGTTTGTACTGGTCCATAGGAGAGGGATGTATGTATGTCAGTTGAGCTCAGCTGATAGCTTCAACCCATGGTAATTTACATATCTCTCTATGGTGTCTAAATGATAAAAACAGTGTACATTTGGTAGCAGTAAATTGAGGGTGTTAGTTGATTTGACTAATGTCCACAAGTATCAAAGATTGAAATAAGACAGGCAGACAAATAGTTGAGTTCACATATATAGGCAGCATTTCTCTTCCATGTTCCCTGCGTAATGTCACGTTGTCATTAGAGCTGCTGTTGCCTACACCATTCTGTTGGAACTTAATATTTATTTCACTTTAGTGACTTTCCTGTTTCATAGCAGGAGAGCATGACAGCATTGGAACAAAGAATGGTTTATGTTTACTAACACACAGCTCAAATATTTGAAGGACTCTGTATCCCCATCTCTGTCTCCAAACCATTAACAACCTCTTGATTTTGAAGTAAAACCTTGGTTTCCTTTTGAGAGTAAGGAATCTGCATATTTTCAATATTTTCTTTTATAACTTATTGAACTTATTTTTCAAAACTCTTGTTTTGTCCAAAGGAAAGGAATAGTACTAATGGGTTTCAGCCTCTGCCAGTTTTTGAATGCCCATAAAACCAAATACATGGGCTTTCAATACATTTAGTTTTCATAATTGCTTTTTTGTGTATTCCTTCAATAAATAGTCCATAGATCCCTGGAAAGAAAGATTGCCGGCTGAAAACCGCTGACTTACGGTTTCAAATGCTTCTTTAAGGCCATGTCATTCCAGGTTTTAATAAAATAATGTAAATTTTCCTTGGTTTCAGGGTATTATCTAATATAATCTGATTTGTCTTTTATTCTGAAAAGGAAAATGCATTACACAGTAATAATACATCTCCTTTGTCTCATGAATCCAAATGCACATTGTTCTAATTTTGTAAATAGTGCATATTATCAACAGCTTTATATGGAAATAAATGTTTGTAAGAGTGTTAGATATGCTTATGTGTTACATATGTACACAGAATATATTTGTAAGGAACTCTTCATTTGTAACCCAGAAAGTCAGTTAAATGTTACTTCTTCTGTAATTAAACTGAAGGAAGATCTACCATAAAGTTTGTTAACGCTTGCTCTGCTTAGAATCAACTTGCGTTTTTGGCCTTCTGTTTGGTATGCTTTTCTTTCTTAGATACTTTAACAATGATTTGATTCTCATAAACGTTCGCAGAAATAAAGCCATGTCCTATGTTAAGAGACTAATTTATAAGAGGAAAAAAAATCCTCATGACTATGAATAGAATAATCCTTTCATTTCATCAGATGGCAGTTGTTTTCAATCTTTTTTTATTCCAACCTTTTTTGAAAGAACTGTGTTAATCCAGTCAAGGGAAAGAGGAGATTATATTGTTCTTATGTATTCAAAATTTCAGCTTTTGAGTGATGAATGAATGCAGTGCCCCCAAATATATTGTGGAAGAAGCAATTATTCACAGAAATTACTTTGTTAAAATTCTTTATGGTCCTAGAGGTCCAGTACCCATCTACTTTCAAGAATAGAAAATAATATGAGAAGAAATAGAACAGGTGGAGTTAGCAAGCAGAAGTGAGTGAGCAGGAGAACTCAGTCTGCTGTAATGAATGGTGAGACTTAGGACTATGGTCAGATGACTGAGACTGATGCTGGTGCGCTCAGTAGCAAAATAAACATCCCATGTGTAATTCATCAACAGAAAATAATAGCAGAGGTATTATGTCTTTTTAAAGCAATACCTGTGTTGTGAAATCAGTAATACCTGTTGTTAAGACATGAGAAAAATATTTATTTACACAGATCTTTATTATTAAGAAAATGGTTTTGTTACTAGACCTTTATGCTTGGTTATGATTAGAAACATAATATGTAGAATTATTGTTTGATTTTTTTCTCTGAGATAGCACACTAATCCCCTGGCAACCTCATTTTCAGTCAGAACTGCACATGCTAATGTTGAGCTTTATTCAAATGGAAATGCTCTAAATTTTCCTATATGGACAGTAGTATTAGGAAATATGATATTTGTAAGAACTGTAGAGGAATCCAAAATTTTTATACCAAGGAAGGTCAGCACGTTGTTTTAAATGTGCTTAAGTTATTTAAATGTGTATTAATTATTCAAAAATTAAAAATTTCTGTTGCATAGTGTACAAAACATTATGTGATGAATTTTTGTTTAACCTGAGTTATTTTTGTTTAACCTCAGTATTATCAGCAGACTGTAAAAAAAAAAAAAGAATTCTTAACCTAGGAGTAAAACACATTAAACATCTGCCAACCTGGTTGAGCTGGAGGTACATTAGAACTCTTTTTTGCTAGCAGCATTGCTAGAGCTCTGCTCAAATAGGTATTTCAATCTGCATAACAAAGTTGCTGTGCTCACAAGCAGCTGCTGAAGTGCACCTCTGGAGCATTTGAATTGAGACTTTGGGCTTCTGTGCAAAGGGTGCAAAATGACATCTTTCACCGTCGGCTCTTTTGCACTCTGCTCTTCCAATGCTGCGCAACTCGTTTTGAAGTAGAAGTAGGTCGTAAGAAAAATGTATTGTTTCCAATTAAAATCACAGAATCACAGAATTGTAGGGGTTGGAAGGGACCTCGAGAGATCATCGGGTCCAACCCACCTACCAAAGCAGGCTCCCTAGCTCATACTACACAGATAGGCATCCAGACAAGTCTTGAATATCTCCAGGGAAGGAGACCCCACCACCTCCCTGGGCAGCCTATTCCAGGGTTCAGTCCCCCTCACTGTGAAAAAGTTCCTCTGCATGTTGGTGCGGAACTTCCTGTGCTCCAATTTGCAGCCATTGCCACTTGTCCTGTCTCCACTGACCAAAGAAGAGGGGCAGGCCAATTCCCCCTGCACCCCATACTTAAGATATTTATAAACACTGATTAGGTCCCCCCTCAGTCTTCTTTTCTCCAGGCTGAACAGCCCCAGCTCTCTCAGCCTTTCCTCATAGGATAGATGTTCCAGGCTCTTAATCATCTTCGAAGCCCTTCTCTGGACTCTCTCAAGGAGATCCCTGTCCTTTTTATACCAGGGAGCCCAGAACTGGACACAGTACTCCAGGTGGGGCCTGACCAGGGAAGAGTAGTGGGGGAGGATCACCTCCTTCGACCTGCTGGCCACACTCCTCCTGATGCACCCAGGATCCCATTGGCTCTCTTAGCCACCAGTGCACACTGCTGACTCATAGCCACCCTGTCGTCAACCAGGACCCACCAGGTCCTTCTCCACAGAGCTCTTCTCCAGCAGGTCATCCCCCAGCCTATACTGATACATGCGGTTGTTCCTCCCCAGGTGCAAGACCTTACACTTGCTTTTGTTGAATTTCATCTGGTTTCTCCCTGCCCAGCTTTCCAGCCTGTCCAGGTCTCGCTGGATGGCAGCGCAGTGTTCCTGCGTGTCAGCCACTCCTCCCAGCTTTGTATCATCGGCGTACTTGCTGAGGGTGGATGCTATTCCCTCATCAAGGTCGTCAATGAAGATAGTAAACAGGACTGGACCCAGCACCGAGCCCTCGGGAACACCGCTAGTCACAGGCCTCCATTCAGATTCTGCTCCACTGATCACAACCCTCTGAGCTCAGTCCGACAGCCAGTCCTCGACCCACCTCACTGTCCATTCATCTATCCCATACTCTCTCAGCTTTTCTATCAGGATGTCATGGGAGACAGTATCGAAAGCCTTGCTGAAGTCAAGGTAGATGACATCCACTGCTCTCCCTCCATCCACCCAACCGGTGATGAGATCATAGAAGGCTATGAGATTGGTTGAGCACGATCTTCCCTTGGTGAATCCATGCTGACTACTCCTCATGACCTTCTTCTCTTCCAGTTGCTTGGTGATGGTATTCAGAACAAGCTGTTCCATAACTTTTCCAGGGACAGAAGTGAGGTTGACTGGCCTATAGTTGCTAGGATCCTCCTTCTTGCCCTTTTTAAAGACTGGAGTGACATTGGCTATCCTCCAATCCTCAGGCACTTCTCCTTTTCTCCATGACCTATCGAAGATGATAGAGAGCAGCTCCACAATCGCTTCCACCAGCTCCCTCAGCACACGTGGATGCATCCCATCCGGGCCCATGGATCTGTGTGCATTAATCCCTTTGAGCCGCTCCTGGACCTCCTCTACCTCAACTAGAGGGAAGCTCTTCATTCCTCAAACACTCCTATTTTCATCCAGGATCTGTGGGTCCCAAGGGGCCTTTGGAGTGAAGACCGAGGCAAAGAAGGCATTTAGTATCTCCCCCTTCTCATCATCCCCCATTACCAGGACACCCGCCTTGTTCAGCAAGGGACATACATTATCCCTGGTCATCCTCTTACTATTCACATACCTGAAAATACTCTTTTTATTGCCCTTTATGTCCCTTGCCAGTTTCTTTTCCAGGTTGGCTTTAGCCTTCCTAGTCCCATCCCTACAGGCCCTGACAACATCCCTATATTCTTCCCAGGTGATCAGACCCTGTTTCCACAGTTCATAAACCTTCTGCTTCTCTTTGAGTTTACTCATGAGCTCCCTGCTCATCCACGCAGGTCTTCTGCCTCTCTTTCCTGATTTCTTACTCAAAGGGATGCACCTGTCCTGTTGTGACCCTTAATATACTTAGAAATCCTGAAAGTTCCTTCAGGATATTTGTTCAGATTCAGATTATGATGCTAAAAACTACTTGCAACTCTGATTTCCCAGCAAATTCAGCTGTTCCGCTATACATGTTTCTGATTGAATGATAAAGTGAATGCATTCTGGGAAATCATACAGAGATTTTTATGGAAATCAGTCCTCCTAACCACACAGTATCTATGATTATTTCTACAGATTATTTAAATTATTTATAAATGACATTACATATACAGAGGTAAATGCTGGAAGCTAGTACTTAGTCTGAACATTTGTATCACAGTAAAATGGTTTTACTCCCCTGCCTCAGCTAACTTACATCCTTCCAGATGACTAAGTTGTGTAGTGATACAGCTTTTAGCCTGATTTAAGCAAAATGTAGTATATCTATGGCCTGTTAAGTCTCCCCAAAGAAACCTGCCACTTCAAGAAATGCATTTGGTTAACTCTATTTTACACACAGGTAGGATGCATGAGTACTCTGGGTGCTGGGCAAAATTTTCTATGCTCTGCTAGTCTGTATTGAGGTTACAAAAATATGTATTGTATATGTACAACATAGTCTCTTAAATTTCCCTTAAGCAAGAGGGCACGAACTACTCCTGAGAGCAGTATGAGAGATGTCGAAGTTGTGCTATGGCCAGCAGGGGCTGAACACATGCTTTTATGCTTTCTAAAATACAAAAGGAAAACTTTTTTTGTGTTGATTTATCTTGGCATGATTGCTACACTGCCAAATGATGATAATGGAATTCACTGGTCCCTTTAGGTCACTGCTTTTTATTTTCCCCTTCTATTTTACAGTGTCAGCAGTTAATGTTTCTCATCAAAGTAGGTTATCTATAAAAGTTTTGTGTAAACAATTTGTACTTTAAATAAAGTTTCGATGTCTGTCTCAACATCTGAAACTACATACCACTGCACTTCTGTGAAGTCTATCTTAACTCCCATTATAAAGATTAAATATGATATAGTCAGATATTAAACCAGTAAGAAAGTCAAATGTCAGGGAAGACCCCAGGAAAGCTGATGGAAAGCATTCACTTGAACAAAGAGAGTATGTTCTGCTCAGAATTCTAAAGAACATGGCAAGTTACAAGCAGTGGTTGAGTGGTTTTCAGCAATGAATTGGGTGGCTATCTAGTTTAATACAACATAACCAACAGACTTAAAGCTTCTCTGTTTCACACCTTATTCAATCTCTAAATCCTTGAGAAACCATTTACTAGGGAAACTGTCATTTTCCTTATGCAATTTAATGTCATCTTTGGCTGACAAAGTAAGTGTCTATTCTAGGAAGGGGCAATCAGCAAAAGAAGAAAGCAGAATGTGAATCTCATTTTTCCTTGGGAATGTAAGTGCTTGGATTATCGTTCTTTAATGCACGCTCAGTGTGTTTGACCCCTTCATAAGTGGATGCTGGCAGCTTTCTTTGACATAGGTTTTTCTTAGACTACTTCTTTTCTGAATACATTTTGAAGGTTCTGGACCATGAATTTATTTTTTTTATTCCTCATTTGGAGTGTAAAATGTTTTCAGACAGCAGCACCTTTACAAATGATGATAGAATTCATGAGGTGGCAAGATCTGAGCACTGTACTTGTGGGAGCCTTTATTCATGTAGCTGAACATATCTGTAAAAGCTTCATCGGGAAACACATGGAAAAGTCTGTAAGTGCAGAAATAAGCTTTCATTTGGCAGATATTTAATAGGGCACCAGTTAATGACAAGGTAAACAACTGCAACAACTACGTGTAAAGTCATTGTTGTGTGGTACTTCTAAACACTAAACCAAGCAGCTGCTGTTCTGTTACTACCAGGTTTTGTGAGTGTTTTATTGTTAACTAGAGAACTGAAGATAGAGAAGGATCTTTCATTTCTTAACTTACTTTAATCTTAACAAAGGTGTACAACACAGCAGTAATGATTCATTTTACATCTGGGATTCACTCTCTATTTTTCCCTCAGTGGGAAATCAGTAGGTAAAGAAAATAGGGCCTTATATCTGGACTCTCTTGGATGGAGGCTCTCATGGTTATGACAAATCTTGGAATTTGGATCAGATTTTTGAAAGTCCAAATTTAAACCAATATCTGTGTCGTGATTGTACATAGAAGGTTTCTAACAGCACACTCTGAGTCTTAGATGATGTATACATGACATGGTTATGCACTTGCTAGAAGGAAGAGTTTGTCTCTTTTTAAAATAGCCTAGACTAGGAAAAGTGTTTTTTTTTCTGAGCACGTCATTCTTCTGACACCAGCTGCATGCTACCTTCTGTTAACCCAGTTTTATTTTAGTAAGAAATAGCTGAACCAGGAATACGGTACTTGCAGAAAATGTAGTACATTTCATATTTCATATTTCTAAAAATGAACCTAGAATTTAATCAAAACCATTAGACGTTCTGTCTGTTGTGGTAAATCTTCCTAAATGTATCACTGAAATCAAATTGTGGCTCTTAAGGTAGTACATAAGGAATAGAAGAAATGTAAGAAAGGGTGTTGCTCATTATGCATAGTAAGATATTATGAAACACCCAGCACGGTGTAGATAAGGGAGATATATTGAACTGATATGTCTGCTCTCTATGAGGAGGAAAAAAAATAAAATTCAGAAAAGCCACAATCTAAGGATTTAAGAAAACCCAAAGAAAACCTAATGTATGGCATGTAAAAAAATCATCTTATTCCTTAAATGCTAATTTTAAAAGCTGATCGAGAGCACTAGGACTTGCAGGGTTAATTTTTTTGTTTTATATTTATTACAACGCAGAAAATGTTGTTATGGAACCCAAATATGTGCTATTTCATCAATAAATATTCTTCCAAGGCCTCAGGAACAAAGAAAAGAAATTCAAGCTATTAGCATTATAGTTGCTGTTTGCTGTCTGAAATCTTAGAGCTGGGATTGTACTTTCACTGGGAATCCAGTGATTGGGCTTCCTTGTTTTATAGCAAAAAGGCCAATAGAACTATAATTTGCTTCTTAATCTCTATGACAAGCTGATAGTGGGTCTACATGGTCCTAATGCTTGAAGCATCTTGAGGTTTCCCCTGGTTTGGGAGACCTGCAAGCCAAGAATAATTTCTGTGGGAATTCACCAAGTGAAAGTTACCTATAATTTGGTAAACCCTGAACCTTAGCTTTGTAGCAAGGTGTCTTGCAGATATTTCCTGAAACAAGTTTGAGGTAGATTGATGATGAGTAGGTTTCCTGAATGGATCTGGACCCTCATACTCTTTGAAAGAATCCACGATCGTTTTGTCGGCATTTTTTCTTTGGTTCTGAGGGAATTTATGAAACAGACAAAACCTGTAGGTATTTTCTGGAGAAGTGTTGCTTGTCTAGAAAGCTTCCATATGCTTCAGTTATGATACAGGAATAATCATGATGGAAAGGGGAAACAAGAAGTTTCTGATAATTCTTTAAGAGTGGATGAGAATCATATAGTAACAATTGAAGTCAGGTAAATAAACCCTTAGTCCAGGATATCACTTCAGATTAAGATTGATTGGAGTGTGACTGATGACTGAATTTATCATAAAGACAGTGAGTTTGTCATTTGAAATTCTCAAGTTCTTTCAGAATTCTTTTGTTTATTCATTGTGGAGATGAAGAGTTCAGTCAGAATTTTTGACTGGTCCTTTCTGGTTGTTTTTTGGGGTTTTTTTTATGAGCCATATACTCATTCGGATAGTGAATGCATTGGAATACTGTACCTTGTATAGGCACCTGTAACACCAAGAAAATAAATTTGTGATGTGCTTTCTTGTGCTGCATTATTTGCTTTTGGATACCCTGTATTCAGGGAAAGAGAAATGCAACTGTCAGAAGATCTCAGAGCATGTTTTCCAGAGTTATACTAAAATCAACATCTGTAATCTGTAAATGGTTAGAAGAATGTCCTTTAGAAGTGGGGAGACAATACTTCACCTGTATTATCCCTGCAGTGACAAGAATAGCAGAATTCCATTCCCAGTTACAAACATAAAAAATGAGAGCAAAATTGTAAGATGAATTCAGGAAAGAGCTGCAATAAACCTGAAAGCTCTGGAAAGTACAGCTTGCAATAGTAGATTGAACTTTGTTCAGTTTCTTCATTTGGGAAAGAACACAAGATAAGTTGACCTTAGCCAAAATGCCTCTATCCCTACTGAGTAGGTCTGAAATCTGTCAATGTCCATACATTGTATTTTGGTTTTACTTTTGAGAACACAGCATTAGCTGAGGTACTTGTTGCATGCTATATTACGGTACTTTGTAAGAAACAGTTTAGTCTTTGTATAAACCATTCTCTCATCAGCAGTCAAGTACAACTGAACTGTAATTGTGCCTTATAAATTCATTTAACACAGTTTTTAAGCAATTTGTGAAAAGGTAGAACATTAAGAATATTTTCAATGTAAGAAGCTTGTGTTACTTCTTTCTTGAGATAAATAGCATCTCTTTGGGGTAATATTTCAATAGAATCATGATCATAGATTCAGTAGAATCAATTATACTTAAGAGTATGTTTGCTGTTTAAGAATACTCTGCCAGGTGTTTTGCATTCTCCGTATAAACCTCCAGGTGCAACCGTGATGTTCATTTTATTGTGCAGTTAAAAGTTAATTTCTTTATTGTGCAGTTAAGTTTATTTCTTGGATATTCTTTACATCTATCTATTAGTCATTACATGATTTGCTCTAAAGGTGTCTATTTGTTTCAATTCACTTTACATAAGTCTCTGCTATAATTGTTGTGGACAAGCAAAGGGTTCATTATAGGGTTTTTTCAGGTTCTATAAAGAACATTATTGCACTTTTGAAAAGGTAATACAAACTTAGAATCCAACAAGTAAGAACATAAATGTAAATAAGAGATGGTGCTTCAATAGTATATATACAAAATCAGATCTTTTCTGATTTATCAAGCGTAACTGAGTCCCTCAGGCAAATTATGCTTGGCCAGTCATTCTGGTGAATATGCAGAAATACTGAGAAAAAATAACTGAAATAACTGGTCTTGCGTTGGTGATGTTTTGGGTGGTCTGATTTTTGGGTTGTTTTCTTTTTTAGTTCTCATAACAGTCTGTCAAGACTGACTAAATTTAAATCACAGCATTCATGAAAACAACTTTACCTTAGTTTTAGATAGCAGATTACTTCTGGTTCCTGTCTTGTATTTTCTGTAATCATTTGTCTTTTAGGAAATTGCTTCGGGTGTTACCCATCAGATTGCAATTTTAAGGATCATTTTTACTAAATGGAATGTCACATCTTCAAGTACACTTCCCTCCTTTAAAGCTATTTCCACATTCATATTTTAGAACCTTTTATTCATCTTTAACTCTTGAATGACCTTTGTCAGCTGTCACTGTCAACTAGGGATCACTACTCTTGACAGTTGCTGTCAGTTCTGAAGACATATAAATCCCTATGCCATATTCCACAGGGCTAGAAAACTCAACATCTCTGAACTGTGGAATACATCAAGGAATAAAAACAACCACCCATATGCACAGTAAATACTATTTCTTCAGAAAATAACTTGCCCTAGTTACTATCTAAAATAGTGACAAGTATTTAATATGCTGCAAGTTAAAAATAGATCAGAGTGACATTTGGATTACATAATAAAAGGAATGGTGAAAAGTCCATATATTTTGGCTTTATTAGAAATTCTGTGTAGCACAGTTAAGCACAAAAATATGAGGAGACTGTTTACTGCTAGAAGGAACTAATCTGCTTTTTGAGAGGGGAGTAAATTTTCAATTAGTCCATCTGGTTCTTAAAATAACTGGTTAGCATAGAAAGATTCCTAATGCTAATAGTAAGATTATTGAAAGAATGCTCAGGAATCATTGAAAGTTAAAAAGTCATATTAGAAAAAGCTGTCTGGCTAAATAATTTATTCATATTTTAAACCATAGTTTCTGATTCCTACCGTCAAAACCAGTGAATAAGGTACAATATAGTGTTTGTAGTATTTACCAAGGAATTTTTCATAAATTTGTAGCAGCAATTAAATAAATTTGATGTGTTGTATAATTATACTAATTGGTGTTACTTTGTGGGTTTGAACATGTACCTATTGTAGTGGTATTTGACTAAGCAGCCTAAAGTTCAGCAAATCAGATGAGTTATTTGAGAATGCCCCTAAAATATTCATGAGGTTAACAAATTAAAGGACAAGTCTTATTCAGAAATACATAATCCTCAATTTCATTATTTCATTTTTTAGTTTCTCATCTGGAAATGGAGGAAGCCATTAGAAGTCACGAAAATGCACTGTTTAACATGACCATAGCTTCTGAAAAATTTCAAAGCGTAAGAACAAGTTGAGGAGGTTTGACTGGTATTTTAATGTAATGAAGTATTTGGGACCGAATGGTACATCTTTATTGCTGGTCAGAAAACATCATGAGCCAAATTGAACTCTTAAATCTCTTAAATTTCCAGTCCGCCATGCTTGTGTGCACATGCATGCCTGTGTGTCCTATATATATAGAGAACTAAACTCACATATTTTCTGAGGATTTTTTTTTTTCTTTCCTGAATCAAGGGTGCTAGGATGAATCAGTACCTTCCATTCCTGTTAAATCTCTCTGTTATGGATTTGGGATAGTTGCTCTAGGAAGCTAGAAGATAGATGCAGAGCAGGAGAAACTCCCAAATCAATTCTTTCTTCCTCCTTTCTGTTCTGCATGACTGATTTTGAGGAGTAGATTATGAAAGAGAATGATGAGCTCTCAGCCCTTTTCCCTACAATTCTAATTTTCTTCCTGTTCTTTAATCTATAGGCTTAATGTGAGAATCAAGGATGCAAATTATAACTGATAAACTGATGAGTTTTCTTTTTCACATCCCATGTGTCTCTTTGCTTTTGTGTTTGCATAAAAGTAAGGACTAATCTGGAAAAAAAAAACTCTTCCCATCAAAAATCAGACAAAACAGGGAAAACAGTTATTTGGTAGTTTTTGAGGGATACAGTAACCATAAGATTTGATCAAGAAAGCTTATGTTAAAAATTGATCTACTGTTCTATGAATGTTACCTCCTGGGAGCAACAGAGAACTTGAAATTTGTAACTCTAGAACTGGGATCTGACAGTAGGTAGAACTGCTGAGACAGGTGATGAGAAATGGTGTGGTACCAACAAGATAATGTTGTTTTACTTCTGTGTGATTGTTATCTGGGGGGAGTTAACCCTAAGATCTGTGGGCCTAGGAAAGACTCCAAACTCCTTTTCTGTTTATTCCTCAACATACTAAAATGAAATTATTCAGCTTTCAAGAAAAAAAACTCTTACTATGAAGCCTTCAACAAAGGCTGAGTTTTATGTTTTTTGCTCTGTTTCTTTCAGGAAGTTCAAACCATCGGAGAAGTCAAATCTTAAAAGCTTCAATAGGCAAACATTACTGATTAATAAGAATCTGCTTCTGTAGCCCAAGAATACTAAAAGCTCAGACCAACCTAGTCCCAAATGAACAATCTTCATGCTAAGAGTCTTACTCTGCCATAAATCCACAGGTCCCATCTCCCATTGACGTCAGTGGAAATTCTCTGATAGACTAGAGTAGTATCTCTCCCTAAAGAATTAAGATTTATACCTCAAAGGACCACCAATAAAAGAAACATGTAACAGTTGAAGCACTAGTCATTTCACAAACATTAAGTGTCATTTACACTGGTGAAATAGATGCAAAAGGAATATAATATCGATTTTAAAATAATAATCCAGACAAAATTTTTCAGAGAAACAATCTGAAGATATTTGAACAAGGTCATTAGAATAATTTACAATTAAAGCATGAAAATTTAGTTGTGATAGTGAATCAGAGGAGACTACTAAGAGTCAGATATCCCCAAAAGGAAAAGCGCAGGCCTTTTTTCCTCCCACAGATGTGCCTTTTAGCATTATCACTTTTTAAAAATGCACCGCAGGCTATGTACCACAACCACAGTTCTGTCTCCTTTTACCTTTTCCTGACATGCCTATTTATTAGGTTGCTGGCAAATTTCCAGCCACCTCCAGAAACAATAAAGGAAAATCTATCAAGTTTTGAGATTAAGTTGATGAGAAAATATTTAAGAATTTGGATCTTAATTACAAATACCTTTTTCTTTAAAATTCAATTTTGAGATTTAGATTGAGATTTAGATATCATTTTATCTCTAGTCCCAAATTTAAAGGGAACATTGCCATAAGTGCTCTCAAGTGCTTCTCTTTCCATCTCTTCTTGCATCACCTGTCCCAGAGAATTTTTGTTTTAGCAGAACTACTTATCAATACTAGTATGAAAAAAAATAATTTTGAAATTTGTTCCCTATGATTCTTAATTTCCCTCCAAACAGCATTGACACCCTTCGAGTTTCTTGAATGTTTTTAGCTAGCCTGACTGTACCACTTTCTTTCTCACAGTGAAGGGAATTCCAGTATCCGACAGCACTTTCACAGAAATGCTTTTCCAGATGTTAGGTCCTAACCTTGCCAGAAATGCATGTCATTGTACTACTGAAGCAGCACACTAGTGAAAGTGAATCCTGTTGGGTGGAGATACTTGCTGTTCTGTTAGGAGGTGGCTCCGGAGCTTGAGCAAAACAGTTGTGTTACTTGGTTCAAAATCCCGAATAATAGCAAAGCCAGAGTTTACCTGTTCTACTTAGTGATGTACATTATTTGAGCAATTATTTTTTGGGAAAGACATGGAGGATCATGGTGCCTCTCTGAAGCAGCTGTTCTATGACACACTTCCAACAAGATAAAAAGCAATTTACAACCTACTACCAAGTTTAATGTACTTAGTGTGGCAAGGGCAGCATCTGCAAAATGATTTGATAGTTTCTCCCAATGACATGAAACTGAGCTCTTCTGATTCAGTAGCTGAATTGCCCTTCCTGTGTCTTTGTGTTGCAGACAGAGCCTGAAGAAATTGTAATGTTTTGACATAGCTACAAGTCTGTGGCAGGTACTGATTAAAAGTAATATAATTTCTTAACTAAAGCCTGCACCATTTTTCATATTTAGAGATTCTCTGCAGGTGTTAGCTTATATGCTATTTCATAATCGTGTTTATCATTGTTAACTTAAGATATTTATGATAGTGCAGGTAATGAAAATCATCAACTGCATTAAATACTGTCATTGTCAAAATCAGTCTTTAGTAGGGTCATGTATTCAAAGATATCTTGTTCTGCTGCTTACTGGGACAAATCAGGGAAAAGTTAGTAATAATCTTTAGCATTATTTCCAAGAACACTAAAAAGGTTTGCAAAGCTTTTGAAGTAAACATTGCAGATGACTCTCTTTTTCTATTGTTGAATGTGCATCGGTTCTGCTGGTTAACCCAAGGCAACTGTCACTTGGTTTTTCTTCCAGTTCAGTTGATCAATGGCTGAGATGACTCATTTTTACCCCTCCTTAAAATGAATTTAGGTTTTTGAAAAAGTCTTTCTAAAACCCAGATCACAAAATAGAGAAATACAGTTTGAAATGTATTAATGCATGTCAAACATTTTCATATTCTGAAATATAAAGAGAGGGTTTTAATGATATACATTTATATGTGTGGCCTTTTATGTACTGCTGCAGAAATGGTAATGCATCATAAAACCAGAGTCACTTCTAATTCACATGTCACTGTGGATGTTAGTGCCATTTCCTTAGAGAGGAAGTATTTTTTCTACAACACCTACACTTTTATGTTCAAAGTGTAGTTGGTATATAGCCATTTTTTTAACCTCAGCATGCATATTCCAAGTAAGATAGAATATTTCAAAATCTTATTTAGTAACTGTGATAAATAACAGATACATCTAATTCAACTTTATCTGACCTGTAGGGTTAATAAAATGCTGAAAATATTTGATAATTCCATCAATTATATAACATATCAGTAAAACATATCCCAACACTTTTCTGCTTATTGGTAGCAGAAAGGACTAGAGGCTTCAAAGGAAGCTGTAAGGTCACTTCTGCAGACAGATGGGGAATAATGTGACCCCGCATTAGGTCACTTTGAATCTTTACTAGATTAAATTGACTTGGAATTTAAACCCTGAAATATGAAGCTTAATGATTTCCTGCAATGTTGTTATTACATTCATGGATATTCACACAACTGTAAAATTTCATGTTTATTTTATAAAATTTTGGACCTTTGCAATAATTAAAACAAAACCAGTTTATACCCGTTTCTTTCCACTTTCCACCTTTCCTGAGAATTAAAAAAAAAACAGTTATTTTCTATTTTTCACCTTTCTTTTCTGTTGCATGCTCTCTTGTTTCATAAAAAAGAAATAAACTGCAATTTTTCTTTCTATACCATTTGTCCTGTACTATTTTCTTAAATTTCTCCTTTGATGTTTTTATCAGCGTACTCTGACCTAATCGCTTACAAGGTATTTTTTTAAAGGGATGACTAGAAAGGCACAGGCCAATCTCTGTGAGCCTTTAAAACAGATCATGACAATGATAAAGAATATTAACTTCTGTGGCTTCCTTTTAGCTTTCTTTAATTATTTATTTGTTTGTCTATTTCCTTGCAGCTGGACCTCGTGCAAAGGTTTTCTAGGATTGTTACCCACCTTAATTTTTGAGGTGATAGAATCACTTTTCATCTGAATGTCAAGATGTAAAAATGTGGTATTGAACCCATCTGCTGTGGCTTCTATTAGGTAAGGTAATATTTTTTACAGTTGGTAAACACATACTGGAATTATCACTACATACAGGTTAGAAATTCTACTTGTAAGTCAACTGTCAACAGTAACCTCTGAGTAAGACAAAGTTAGTTCTGCCGGAGAGCTGTGCCTTCATCTGGAAATATGCAGACTTTCTCGAATTTAGTCGAATTAGTAGGTATCAACTACTTTGTGTTTTGTCTTAAAAATATATAGAAATGCTTAAATGAAACAAAATAAAACTTGAGAACTAGGACTTTTGGACATTGTATCATAGACCAAATTCAGTAGAGTAGATATACTCCAGCATATATATCATCTCTTGTGGCGTCCAGTAGAGAGCAACACACAATTCAATATATGAAATTTAGGTGAAGCCATGAAGCCAGGAAGCCAGAAAGTCAGCCATCTTATTAGGTGAAATCACACAGATTATATACTTTTCCTACTGCAAACATGGCAAGCTAAAATACTGCTAATTGGTTACACACACTGTTCACACTGTATTGATTGGTTAGTAATCATAATGAGTTCTGATAAACCTATCTTATAGCTAAACATCCTTAGTTTACCTTTAATACCTAAATGCATCCGCACACCTGCTGGTTTTGACCATCTTGTTATGGTTGGTTCCTAACATGTTCCGTTACTCCCAAATACCTTCCCATAACTGCTTCTTAGTTTAGGGTAGCCTGTACCCCTATCAGCAAGGCCGCTGTGTTTTGAGAATGTGATTATTAGAATCCTGTCAGCATGAGCAACTTTTCCTTTCTCATGGGAACAGAAGAGTATTGTCAGGGCCTATGTCTTGGGTGAAGAGAGCTAGGCCGCTAGCAGGCCTGCTGTCTTCCCCGACAATATCTCACTGTGGCCACTAATTCATGACCACATGTTTTTGCCGACCAGAATGAAAAACACTGCTTTCAGCAGAAACTACTTTGTAAACAGCAGTTGTAGGCTTCTACTGATACAATAAAACTGTAATGATTTATGCCTTCTCTTTTAAAAAATTAATATTTTATATGAACAATGAGAGATTTTATTTTAACTTCCTTCCAGATACGCTTCTATGTTGACATAGAAGATATTGATATGTTTAGTTTATACATTGAATTGGCATAGATATTATTGACATAGAACTTTAGATGTAAATGTTAATTCATCTGCAACTGTAGTTGATTGTTTATAGAAAAAATTGAGAGTGCCTTCAGTTGGGAAATTCCTGTAGCAATGTTCTTCTGTCCGTTTGTCCCATTCATTTGTCCTATTTCTGATAGTCTCCATATGAGAGGGGAGATGAGGAACAGCTTCTTGCAGATTGTTTATAAGCAGATGGTAGGATGCTTACTGGGATCATTTCAAGGTAGAAAAAAAGCATTAGGAATGTTTTAGCAAAATTTGACAAAACTACAAAGTAATGTGCCTTTGTGTATGACTTGGGAATCTTTTGAGAGCTCTAATTTAGCAAGGATAATCTAGAATATAGAGTAGTTTAATAGCACTTGTGAGATTTGAGTTCATTATTTGGTTCAGACACAGACTTCTACATACTGCATTCTCTTTAAAATAAATGCATTGCTTTCCATCTCAGAGGGCTGGTAAATAGATAAAACTTGAAAGGACTCTGGAATGCACAGATACTCTGCTGATGCGTAATATAAATATCTAGTTTAACATCTAACTCTGTGTTGTGTACACAAAGGCATACTTTGAATTAAATGGGATTAGCAGTGTGCATGAAGTTAAGCGTGTCCATAAATGTCTGCAAGGCTTTAGTTATTCAGTGCACTCATTATCTCAATTTGTTGTTTCATGGAATTGTTCCAAGTATCTCATCTAATCAGATCCTCCTGGAGGCACAACGTATGCCCACAATAGCATGAGCTATACATAGCTCCTTCCACAATTATGAAAGATCAATGAAATAATCTTATTACCAGTGCATGTATGTGTCTGTGAATTACACCGTAGGAATTAAAATCCTTCAATGAGATCACAGTGTGAATTCCAATGGGTAAAAAGCTGAGGCAGAAGTGTTATTTTTTAGATAAAAGTACAATAATAAAATTTAATGTCTAAAGAAACATATACCAATATATTATAAATAATACAAAAATAGGTATAATTTTATAATAATATATTGAAATAATTCCATTCAAATGTATGCTTGATACTCTTGTGTATACTAATTGCAAATATGACTTGTGAATATAAAAAACCATCGTTATGCTGAATGAAAATCAGCCAGATATTCTTCATTGACAATGTTCACTCCAGTAGTAAAGCATGTTTGTTTCAGGCATGTCTTAATGACCAGCCTTTGTAACTTAAGCTTAAAATGCAGATGGCAAATAGCCCAAATAATTCGGTTCTCAGTAATGTTGTTGTAAATGTGTTGAATTACTCTATATTATTGAAAGTAGAGTAGAATGCAACAAAAGGTTATGGCCTATTTCTGCTGCCTTTGTTGCTTTCATCTACAAAGGCAGTCATAGGAATCAATGAAAATATATATGAAGTATTACTTGAAATGCATAAACAGCAGAATCTGACTCTTAGAAGCTTGAAAGTACTCAGTAGTATTTCTCATTTACCCACCCTGTTGAATGGTTTTCAAACAGAACTAAGAAAAAGTCAACCTTGCCACAGAGCTTGCTATAAAGTGCCAATAGTAATATTACTGAAAATCATTACCTGCTGAATGGATTAAGCATGAAGCAGTTGAAACCACTTGGCTGGCATTCCAAATCCTTTAATGAATGTCTTTGATTCTATATAAACAATTACCTCTTGGCCTTGCCATCTGATGTATTTTCACGCCAGCTGAAAAAATGATGCTGTGACAATAAATATCAAATTATTTTTTCCTTGTGCTCATATGTCACTCTAAAATTATATTAGACAACATTCAGAATAGCAGGATGGAAGACTTCAAATACTGTTAGGACTTTCATGCAGTGGAGAATGTCAATTAATGCAATGTCAAAGGAACTTAATGTATCTGAACTGCCAGATGCGGTATTAGTACAGATAAAAGTTGGTTGTTTATGTAACTTCTGATCCCACTGGGAAAGCACAAGAAATAAATATTTTTCCTCTGCATTCTTAGTCATCTACATGTGCAGGACCTTTTCTTGTAAAAAAACCCAACCAAGCAATTGTCAGCCATAAAACTTTCCCATCTCAGGTGTAGTAAGGTTTCTGCATGAGTATATGAATAATATTAATAATACACATTTTATTTATTGTTCTGTTTCTCATATAGTTGTTTTGGTTTATAATAGTAAATAGGCAAAATATCACAATGAACACTACTGGAATTGGAAAGAGAAGCTGTAGAATAACAACTGCCAATGAATAAAACTTTAATTTGACTTGTGCGATATATAATTTTATTACCTGTTTGATTAGAAAGGAAACGACATCATACTGGTAGATCAAACATCTATGCACATCCCTGGATTAGAGGTTAGAAGGAATATGAATGTGACTTACATATTCACACTTTCCTCACTATACTTGCTGGATCTGCAAGCAACAATTGGAAATGTATCAGATATTATTTAGTATGTCTGGAATCTGGGGAATGCGTGATCCCCTATGCTGTCTCTATACAGGCAGACAGATGGACGGGGCAGTGATGAAAAAGAACATGTATGAACCCACTGACACCATGATTTGACCTGAATATGTTCAGTTGATAAAAAGCATATAAACTTGGGTTGCAACAGAACAAAAATGAAGTTGTGTTTCAGATGGAACATAATCTTGATTAAGTGCCACTGCTTTTAAAAGAATAGTCATCAAAATATCCATAACTGATCTTAATAAACACTCATAAAGACCTATGGCCAAGAGATGTGTGTTGAAAACCATTAAAAAATTATCCAAATTAAATTCTTGTGACT
Organism: Laterallus jamaicensis coturniculus; assembly: GCA_022605575.1. Lineage (NCBI taxonomy): Eukaryota > Metazoa > Chordata > Aves > Gruiformes > Rallidae > Laterallus > Laterallus jamaicensis. Next base: position 20,372,302 of record JAKCOX010000013.1, read on the forward strand.
TCAGTCCTGTACAAGGAGTTTGTGGAGACCCACAGCACCTGGACTCCTGTGTTGATTTTGGGGAGCAAAAATTTTGCTTAGGCTGTGTATGCAATTGCATTTTATGACCAAGAATTCCTGCACTTAGGAAAGTATGTACAGAAATACTGAATGGCATTCTGTATGAGAATTCTTCTTACCCAGAAGTACCTGAGCAGGTGCATCGGCTTACCCAACTGTATAAGCGGAAATTTAGGTCAAACTGAAGTCTTGCTATCTGCCTACACTTTCTTCCTGATGCTTTTCTCTGTGCACATCATCACCATGGCAGTAATGTATCTTCAAACTGTTGAGGTATTTCTTAGTGGCATGATTTTCTCTTCACTCTTTTCAACATTTTCAATCACTGTCTGCAGAGAGAATTTTGGTATATAGCTAAGAATTCTAATGGTTATTATTAGAACTACCCATGGGAGTATTTCCCTGGTTTTATTGCTACAGAAATAATAAATAAGAAGCAAATAGATAAGTATACTCAACTATTTGAAAACCTTGCTGCAGAAAACCTATCTTATTGAAATGGTAAGCAAACTTCTTTAATCAATTTTACTTCTTTTCATGGACTGTGTGGGTTTTGCTGCCTCAATATTCACTCCATTTTGTAGAGACTTAAAAAGGAAACCTTAGTGGAATAGTCATGAAGGAAACTTCAAAGGAAAAAATGTGACCTGGAATCTATCAGTGGAGAGATTCATCCATGAACGTAGTTGTTTAGCTGCCAATTGAGTTAAAGATCCAGAAAGACATTTTAAAAACCCTTTGCTGTAATTCTGATTTTTGTAGGGAGCTAATGCAAAGAGTTGAACAACAGGATGATGATCTTTCTGCCAGTTGTCAGAAATTTATTTTACTCCGTGGTTAGTCCTTCAGATGTGTTCAACCTAAACATCTTTAAGAAATAAGCTCATATTTAAATTACAATTAGTTGTGAACATGTTTTGTTGCCATCACTGGACTCATATATTAGAACTTCACCGTATGTATCTCAGCAGTTTTATATCACATAAGGATGTTTGTTGCATCCTTCAAGAAAGATATTTTTTGTGACTGTAGGCTATTGACATGAGCTCTAAGACTCAAAATGTATTGCAAACAAACTCATGCATCAATCTGTAAAGAAGGAGGAATTTCTCTGAGATACTTCATTAAAAGTTGATGAATTTTGAGTTTGAGGTACAAGTAATATATTTCAATGGCAAATCATTGTGATTCTCCTTTTCCTTTCAGCTTTGACTTAACAGGGCACAAACATAAACTTTTCTATAATTCCTTTGGGCGGTATTATCTTGGAAAGAACATATAACCTAAATGGAGATGATCTAATTTCTAGGTAAGTAAAAATTTCACTTGACTGAAGTACTGCCTGCTACCAGTGATAATAAATGTAGGAGCAGAAGGCATAATCTTTTCCTTGGTGCACAGTTTGTCTGCTGTCTTCTGGAACACCAGAGAGAAACAACAGTTAATTTTTTGTTCCAGTGGCAATACAGTCTTCCGGGTACTTGGTTAGTGTGTGTTCTTGGCACACATCAGGGTCAAAGCAAATGCCAGACTTAGAACCAGGACAGACCTTTCTTCATGCAGGGAAAAGCTGGGTGGTTTTTGTTTGCTTTGTTTTCGGAGTTTTTTTTTAGCTTGTTTGCTTTCATCTTAACATAATTCCTTTATGCATTTTCATCAAAAAGATTCCTTCTTGGGGGAGCCTTTTCAAAATAAAGATGCTCTTATTTTTCTCAATCTATTCTTAGGGTATATTGTAACTTGTAACGTTTGGAATCTTTTGGTCAAGGTATCTTAAGTTTGATATGGATAACTGAGGGCATTTTAATGGGTGTAAAACAGACTTGATTTCCTACTAAATTCTATTTTCTTCCGTTGCCTGTGGTTGTTTTTTTACATCTAGAATTGTTAGACTTCTAAATTACAGATGAAATAAGATTGATGGTTTAGTCCACAGATGTAATTGGCAAATATGGTCTCTTAATTCTCATAAGCATTTATACGATATAATTGGCATATTACTATTCTGCGACCCATTTCAAATAGAATTTTCACAAAAGATAATGATCTGATTTTGATAGCTTTTTTTTTACCAAACCAACTCACTATACTCTGCTATTAAGAAATAAACATGCAGTTTTTCAACAAAACCTATTCAAACTCTTTACGCTTTATTTCACTGACCAATGTTTTAGCACATTCTTCATCCGGTTTCAAAAGTATTGTGAAAGAGAAATACAGCTGATGCAAAAATATGTAGCCAAGTATGTGAAACTGACCCTTTTGTGACTTAATGAGAGTGATTAAAAATGTGTATAAAACCAATAAATCATGCTTGCTTACTCATAGGTAGATTTTATGCAGGCAGTAGTATTGACTAGATTTTCAACCCATGTAAACTGATACAGTTCCTCAGGCTGTGCAACAATTTTTGATGGTATTTAGGGATCTGTGTGCAGTTGGCTGGAATGGGATTACAGCTACATGTGTAAAACTAGGTTTCTGAAGTAGGTTATCACTATCAAGTTAAGAAAGTTGACAGCATTTGAATTAAAAAATTAGACGGATCTGTTGGCAGTTTTAGTAGGGGAATCGAGGACTGAATGAATCCTGGAGATTTAGAAATCTCAAAGGACTTGCTCTAGGGACTAGTGGTAAGGGTGAAACAGAGTAAATTGAGAGACTGCTCAAGAAAAAGAGGTAAAGATTTTCTTTATCAAGCTATGGGAGAAATTTTCACTACTACAGGTCATGCAGGTGTTTGCAGACCAAAAGGTGACTGGGGAGGCTGCCAGTAACTTTCAAGGTAAGCAAAGAGAGGAACTGATGTAAGCATGGGGATTAAAGGGTGGAATAGGATGCATTATATCCACGTTGGGTACAAATCGCTATAGACCTGTTGTAGCTCTCCTGAAGAACTGGGTCGTATAATTCCCATGTTATATAAAACATCCTATTCTGAGTGTTTGTTCTAGAGCACGGTAAACTAATAGAGGAAGGTTGAGAATTTTTCTTAAAAAAAATATCTATATCTACTGACTGCTGGGATTTTTGTAGCTATATCGGTGAGTGACAGGAACACCCAGTAAGCATGCACACAGCTTAACCAGAAGGATGTTATTTTATTAATGCATTCTAACCACTTCTATCATTTTAGTATAGAATGGTATGTCTAAATCATCAGAATTGCCCAAAATATAAGCTATGGCTTACATCTGAGAGCTGAGGTTTTAAGTTATCAATGTGTAATGTTATGATGAATTAGCTGTAGTTTGTAAAGAAAATGGACTGATTGTAGGGGCTTACTGAACCTGTCATAAATTACTGTCTGTGAATATGATTGTCAGTTGATACAACCAATCTTATGCAGATCTCGAGCCAAAGAATTAGTTTGCATACCTTTGGTGTGAACTCCAATGAGCAACATGGAGTCTTTAGTGTTCCAGGTTCCTACAAGCTAGCCTTGTGAGTCTTTTATTAGAATGCTGTTCCTTGGTGAAAATAGAATTAGTTTAGTCTGTCCTGCATGATCCATTTTTCATATGAAAGCAGCTTTGCACATTAGGTTATAGTAGTCCAGCTGAACGTTTTACATTACATCCAGTAGACAGCATGCCCGTTATCTAATTTGTAATATGGTTATAATAGAGGCAATACCTCAACCTTCCTTGATTTTCCCTGCTCTTTGTACTTTAATACATTTTGATCCTTTCCTATCTGACCTTGCAGTTATTACAAGGCATTGATAAGCTGTTTTGTGATGCATGCGGAAAACTTTTCTTTAGCCTCTGTTGTGGATCTTTGTGAATGTGATGTTCATGGCATTGCTGTCCATGATTAATGGTAAATTGGATCGGTGATGCACCTGCGCCTCTTCAGTTCTTTCTAAACTACACCTCAACTAGTACAAAGAATCAAAGTTCTCAAACTTGGTTGATCTCTTTAGAGAGAGTTGGAGCAAGTTGATAAGCTTTGCAACTAGCTGTAAATGTCCAGCTTTTACTAAATTAGTATAGGGAATTAATTTTAGTATCTTTGAGAGTGTAGAAAATGAGTTAGTTCAGCCTATCAGACTAATTTCAAATGCCTAGTTAAACATGCAGGGAAAGGTAACTAAGATCCAAAGAAGATTAATTCTAAGAGGTTTTATGGAAACTTTGGAGGGCAGAGGAAGATTACACAGTCTCTCCTGTGCAGGTGCAGTATAAAACAGAGTGAGATACACTGATAATCAATTAATCTGTGCTTTGGAGATTCAGGAAATAGTGGTTCCATTTGCTTTGATGCTACTGCTGTGTAGGAGTAAAAATGCAAACATCTACATGGTTATTTCTGCCACTGATTTCATTTAATTGAGCTTATCAGTATCATTTCAGTGTTCCTGGCAAGTGATTCTGTGTATAAGCTACTAGGAATCTAGCCTTGGAGGGGCACTTCAGCTATAAAACATTCAAAATTGGGGGGTGGGAAGACTAGAAATAGAGATATTATTCAATCAGGGACACTGTCACTTTTGGATCTCTTCTACAATGTTTTATGTTGGACTTTTAAAAATAAATAACAGTGATTATTTAATTTATATACGGTTACTATCCTACTTATTCCCTTCATTAATTAAACATAATTAGTGGTGGTTATGAAAGGCTGCAACTATCGTCCTAGTGAGGCCTGAAACTGGAGGAAGTATTAGCTGTAAGAAAAAGTTAATTCAATGAAGATAGAAATATTAAACAAAAAAAAGGAAAAAGAATAGAGTGCCTTTTCTTGAAGCTCAATGCAGTTCAATAGTACAGAAACCTTTGTCAGGAAAATACAACTTGCAAAAAAAAAATTTTAAAAAAATTGTGCAGTGTTTTACTATGTGCAATAAGTTTTGGCATTATTATTGTCATCTGTACCTGGATATTTGACTTCAAAAACTTTTATTATGTATAGGTTTTGATGTTATTAGTGAAGATGAATGTATTTATCTTATGACTTATTCCTTCACTTTGAGGAGATAGAGTAGAAAACAGTAATATTATGTTCTAGGTCTTATAGATGCTTACTCAATAGTGATAGTTTCCTCTCTTATCACCTTCGGTACGACTTTTACTTTAGATGGAATGGGATCTTATTATTGAAAAAAAGAATATGAGTAAGCTAGTTATTCTTCTACATTTACTGTACTAACTTTTGGTCTTTCATCAGTTCTCTTGACTTCAGTCCCTCAGCTAGGAACAAGTACCCAGTCAAGCTGGTTCATTTTTCTCCTCTATATTTCTCTTCCTCTGAGTGATGAAATTGTAAGCAGCTGGTACACTGATTGTGTGAAATATTGCCTATTAAATTGCCATATTGTTCTCACTATTGAGTTTTGCTGTCCATTTTGATCTTTATTTGTGTTTGCTTCTTCTATAGGACCAGCATCATCCTTGCTTTTATACAGCACATGATGCTATGCTGTTCTAATTCCTGAGTAATGCCTGAAATGCTATTATAATATTAATTTAGCTATGTTTAGTTGGAATAAGCATAATTAAGAGCATCATTATATTAATAAAGTGCTTTATTATGTAACATATAGAATTAATTGTTTTAATCAATTACAATAATCACACAAACAATAATTTCACCAAGAAATAGCTGCATATTTCTGTGAATAAAGTAATAGAAGATAGTAGAACAACAGTCATATGACTAGAACCTACACTGACTAAATAACAGTCCACCTTAGGGGATTCTCCATATATCTTGATTTTTACTTTCAGTCAGGACATATTAATGAAGTGGACTCTTATAGGCAACAACACAAAATCTTTGTATAATATTTTCACTTGGCTTGAATCCAGTCCTGACTGAGTTAATGTTAGGTAGAAATGTAATCTTACACTGGACCTCAAGAATACAGACTAACCATTGCATGAACTAACCTTCTCAATATCAATACAGAAATACATTTATTTCATGGAAAGTGTGATACATTTTTTGGAACTTTATGGTAAATTTCTTTACAAAAAGCAACCGCAAAGTAAATAAAAATTCCTAATGCAAAATTGTGGGTTTGTGCATCTGTTTACTGTAGTTCCTTGGGTTTTTTAGGAAAAAATTGGTAGCTTGCACAATGAATATTGCCACTCTTGTGCATCTTTTTTTTTCCTGGAAGTAAATATTCCAGAACTGACCTGAGTACATTTGAATTTGCTGAAGCTGAGAAATTAAGTATGTAAAAAGGAAGGCTGGAAAATCTGTAAGCGTTAATTACTTTCCTAGTAATTACTGTTGTATTCTATTATTTTAGTCTAATCTATGTTCTCTTAGTCATGGGTTTTAGTCACCCCCAACTAGAATGACTAATGTAAGTAGAAGGTAATGAAGCATCTTCAAAGAGAGAAGAAATGTATCAATCATAAAAATGACAAAGGGGGGAGAATTAAGGTGAATGAGTTATAACTTTAAAATCCCTACTGATAATATGGTGATTCCTGAGGACAGCTTCCCGGGACAACTAGACCTGTGACAGATCTCGGGGTCATTGTAGCCAAAGGGGGTTTTTTTGAGTTGGAAGGAGGTTATTTTGTTTTACCTAGGATATATTTAGATCCTTGTCTTGAAAGTTTATACATGACTTACAGATACGTAAAATAGAATCTAAGCAATTTAGTGCCATAAGTATGTACCCACCTGTATAGCCATTTAAAGGCTTAGGAACAAACCTTGTAAACTCCTTGGTATAGGTACCATATAATCTAAACTTTATAACTACAGGGTAGTTACCTTAACAGATTATAAAAGCAAGGTCTCTGTTTGCAGGGTTGGTCAGATGATGTTGTAACAGCAACTGTAGTTCTTATGTTTCAAAATTATTAATGTTTATTAAAAAAGATCTCTTTTTGTTTCTTTTGTCAATTAAGAAAAAGCCCCAACATAACAAAACCAAAACCCACAGTGTGTGTAGCTTTAGCAGAATGCTGCTAGATCTTAGCCAGAATATACATTGCACTTTTTAAAAAAACAAATACAGGTCTGTGAGATCTATCCTTTGGGTTTAGGTGCACAGGATATTCTAGAAATGACAAAGTGAGAGGCAAGAGAATGCTACCTTCATAGGTCTGTTTGGTGCTAAAGCAATGAGCATGTAATCCATAATCTTAAAATGGCTAAATAGTCCAAACTCTCTTAGCCTTTCCTCAGGAGAGAGGCTCCAGTCCCTTAATCATCTTCATGGCCTTTTGTTGGGCTTTCTCTAGTATCTCCATATGTTTCTTGTACTTGGGAGGTCAGAACTGGGAACAGCAGTCCAATGGCCTTACCAGTGCTGAAGAGGTGGGGAGTATCCTCTTCTTTCACCTGCTCTCAACAGTCCTCCTAATGCAGCCCAGGACACCACTAGCCTGCTTTGCTGCAAGGACATGCTGCTGGCTCATGTTCAACTTGGTGTCTACGAGAACCCACAAATCATCATCTGCAAAGCTGCTTTCTAGCTGGTAAGTCCTCAGCATATACTGATGCCTGGCATTATTCCTGCTCAGGTGCAGGGCTTCTCACTTCTCTTTGTTAAGCTGGATAATGTTCCACTTCGGCCATTTCTCCTGCTTATGGGGGTCCCACTGGATGGCAGCACAACCTTCTGGTGTATCAGCCACCTTTCCCAGTTTTGGGTCCTTTATAAACTTGCTGAAGGTGCACTCTGCCCTATCATCCAGATCACTAATGAAGATGTCAAAGATTAGACCCTGTATAGCTCCCTAGGGTACAGCACTGGTTACTGGCATCCAACTAGACTCCCGCTGATCACCACCTTCTGGGCCTGGCTTTTCAGTTCACCTCACTGCTCCTCCAGCATTATATCTCATTGAGGAGTTTACAGTGAGAACAGCTATAAGCATACCAAAATAACTTGTTCCCTTCTAAGGATTATGCACTTATGTATATGGAAACAGTACAAAATCAATGTATCCCACTGTATTTAGCTTATTATACCACATCTGATTCAGTTTTAAAACTTTAAAACTTCAGTTATAAAAATGCAACTTCCCTCCATCTTTTATATACTGATATTTTATATTTTCAGCTTCCAAAAGTAGAGGTGTGTCACCTGGAGTAGTAAAGAATGGTATTTAAAGCTGGCTGTTCAGGATAGTGTTGGAGTAAGGAAGAGGCTACTTTTTCTGTAACAGCCACGAATAGCTAGGACAAGGTCAGTTTTGACAGCTGTCACCTTAAGAAATCAAGGAAACGTGGATTAAAAGCAACATTGCCAATACTTCCTTTTCTCTTAACCTCCTTCAAATTTCTAATCAGGAATACTTTCTGACATGGCTTCTAATGGTTTGTTTCTCTAACAGTTCCTTGTATCTTCCTGCAAGCAAGACTAACACAGAGAAGAGTGCTCTTACGAATGTCAAATACTATCTGAAATAGGTAATTCCTTTGGGATCATCCATCTTAATATGACTCAGCGCAACCCTACTTAACCATCCTGTGATAACTGTGTGCAGAAATTGAGCGTGGGAATTTTAATGTCCTTTTAAAAATTAGGTTTTAAGGTAGGTTTTTTGTTTTTTTCTTTGCAAATAAGACTTTAGCTGTGTTCTTTAATTGTGCTATTATAGCAACAGGTTCCTAAATTTTTTCGTAAAATTATGAACTCTATAAACTCACTATAAACTCTTCAGCGGGGGATAAAGTGAATTGCCATAGAAATTCTGTATCAGAAGTAGAAACTGAAGTCTATTATTTTCAGTTGTAGACCAATTTTGCAATTGCAAAAGCATTTTTACCTCTCATGTCCAGCCACTAATATAAAATTAAGATAGAGTTAACATCAAGGACACACGTTTTTTCCTCATAATAAGGTTTTCAGTATCCTGTGAACTGCTATACATAAGCCGAAGAGATGGTATTTCTCTTCAGATGCATGCCCTGAAGTTTAGTAAAAAGCTTTTGTGTTTTCCTATTGTGATTTTTCTCCTCTTTGTCTTGAGCATTTTGCAGCATTTGTTCTTATCAAGGCTGAAATTTGTAACTTTAAATATCGTCTGTTGTGTTAGGAATGATGCATGTTGATTCTTCATACCTTATTTGTGAAGCAGTGCATGTTTTTACTACAATTTGATATAGAAAATATGTTCAACTTCTGCCTTCCTCTGGCACTATAAGGCATAGCAGTGAAAAAGAGCTTGAACTCAAACTGCAGTATAATGTTACCATATTCTCACCCTGCATTTTTGTAACTCAGCAACTTTTTATTGGCATTACTCAAGTAATTGTGTTTAGGAAAAAGCAACGTGAGCATATCTTTTCAGCTGGAAAAAAGAAAGGTGGTGCTTCAGGGTGATTGGCATGTCATTCTTGAAACACAGTAGGTGTGATCTGATAGCTCTTTTTATTAGAAGACTGTGATTTACTAGTCTATACATGAAGATAAAGTTTACAATGTGATACCTGTCATTTACATTTTGTGTGGTATACAAATTAAAATAAAAACAGGAAGGAAAAAAGAATAGAAAGATGACTCAAAAGGAAAAATTGCAAACATCTTTACTAACATTTTGCTGTTGGCCAACTTGCTTAGACCAAGGAGTATAGCCACTACCTAAGAGGAGTTGTGGGACAGAAGACATTATGAAGTAATAGCCTCTCGCTTGGACACAAGTATGTGCTCTAAAATATCATATGAGGATATCAGAGTCATTGTGCAGTTCAGCAGTAGCTCATTAACTCAATAGAATCTTCATCAGGAAGTTAGTCCTGCATCTGAAAGGAGATCTGGGAGACTGGGTATTGGTTTGATGCAGTTGCCAGGAAGAAGTTTATGCACCCATCCCACTTTACTCCAAACATAAGATGAGGTTGAACATAGAAAAACCTAGAGTAGGGAGGTGAGTTAGGAAGCATGCTGAATGATTACATGAACAGGAACAGAAGTAAGGTTTCCACAGGTGAAGCCTTATTTGGGCTTTTGTAACAAGATCACTGATACTCTACTGTTATCTGTGAGAGACAGATGAAGGGACAGAATCATGCTTCCTGGAGAGGCCTGCAGCTTGGAAAACAAAGGTTAGCAGAGTAGTTTTCCTTCAGAAAACTTTGAACCATATATGTATGAAGGGGTTCAAGGGGTTCAGGATACCCAAGTTAAGTCTGGTCAGAAATAAATCTCCTCTCCCTCCAGTCTGTGTATGATGGAGGTGTTCAGGAGACTCCTCAACAGTTTCGTTGTCTTCTACTTTCATTGACCTGCACTGTCTACAAATATAGTCAGAGCTGAACAGCCCCAGTTCTGTTCAGATCCCCAGACAGTCTCTGCCTGACATTTTATCGAGTTGCCTTTGTATGCTTTGTTTCACTGCAACTGCTAAACAAATACTAGTGTTCTAATAATTCTGGCTTTCACAGAATATAAGCAGCTTTGTTCTTTTTACCAGCTTTTCAATTACAGTCACAAACATAAAAAGGAAATCTGTGGTTACTATTGAGTCAGTGCCTAGGTGCTTCATGTGACTAAAGTGAAAATGATTTTGCTCCGTTTATCTCATTTGCTACCAGTCTTATTTAAATGATTTTGTATCAATGGAAATGCAAAAGAAATTAAATCAGCAGGAGTTTGTGGTCCCAAGTACCCAAGATAAGCCAGCAGCATAGCCAGTAGAGAATTTAAAACACTTTTTTATCCCCTCAGTCTTGCAGTAGCTGTTAAAAGTGCATGATACTGTGGAGGTCCCTTCATTTACATACTTACCTAAAGAGCAGCCAGTATTGGGAAATAACTGTTGCACTGTTTACTCTAATACATATCAAAATCAGGAAAGCTAACCAGGCTCTGTATATTCAGAAATAAATCCACCCTTTTTAAAGGTTTCTCATGTGCTTTCATCTTCTCTTCCCATGAGGCAGTGAGTGACCTCACTTAAAGTTTAATCTCTTTATTTGAAACAGTAATACTCTTCCAGTGCCTCCCTTAGCCAGAACATTTCTTTTGAAGAGATGATAGCTGCTTTTCCAGAACTGCTATTTTCTGCTCTCTGGTTTCTGGAGACATTGAGATTCTATTCTTCCTCACATACTGTTTCTATTACTTTCAACTTAGAAAATATCCACATTAGAAGTGAATGTGTAACATGTTATTCACTGGACATAGCCTTTTTACAAGCTGGCTGAAAATAGAGGAGGGGAAATGAACATTGCACCACTATTTTTTCCAGAATTTGTAGCAGCCTTTCTAACCTCAAAATTATATTTACAAGGGTTCTCAGAACAGAAGAAAATGTGGTAGCCATATTTCAGAACCTGAAATGTGGGCTAAAGACAACTGAATGAGACCTGAAAATTTTCTTTCAAATAATTGGGTTGGGTTTTTTTAGTGTGGTATTGAACTGCTAATCAATATACAGCATATGAAGTCTGGTCCAGTACATTCATCTTCTACTTAGACCTGCCTTTGGTGTAACCACAACATTCACCAAGTGGAAGAGAACCCCACCTTTTCTTTGCCTTCTCCCACTTATGCAGAGTGTACCTGAATCTAGCCCTGAATTCACCCAAATTTACAGTTCAATTTTTAGCCCAGAGGCATACCTAAGAAGACAGACATGAATTCTACAACCTATTTGTGGAATTTACCAAGGATTGAAAAGCTATTTAATATTGCTTCATGCTTACTCACATTTTAACCTCACAGTTGGAAACTTCTTTATATGATTTATCAATATTCTTAGGAAAATAAATTACATCGAAGCTATTCTAAAATTATTCTGATTCTTGATAAGAATCATAAGATGCAATACTGAGAAGTGTATGCTTTTGATACTCAAATTAGAGTATAAATATATTTAGTATCCTGCCTGGTCTCCCAGCTGGCAGTTTGTTCCACAGAATAGATTTCAGAGTATCATTCTGCTTTCATTTTTACTAGTATTTCACTGAACTGACTGTTCTGTTCTCTGCATGATATTTTCTTTCCCCCCCTGCTACCCCAATATTTTTCACTGAAGTATTGAGTGAAAAAGTGAAATATATGCAGTGTAGTTCCTTTCTCCCATGAGAGAAAAATTGTACATTTTCAGTTATGTCCTTTTTCTGTTTTAATATACTTTTTAAGTGTCAGGGTATTTTTTCCAAGTATAGCTTGCATTTGGGATAGAAGTTTTAGAGTTTATAATGACCTGGTATGCAATTCAGAGCTAATCTTCAAAACCAGCCTTGTATCCAACTGAAAAAGTTGTAACTGTAGGGTACAGTTTGGTGCTGCCACAATACCTGGTGTTTTGGCTGTTCAGAGCAAATTATTGGGAAGTTATTCCAACATAGCACAAAGATGTTAAAAGCAGCTATTCTCTTTAGTGAATGGAGAGTTTGTGTCATTTGCCTTTCCTGTGTCAATGTTTTAAACACACGAGAATAATGAAGAGTTATACAGGCAGGATTGTTCATTTCTCTGTGAGCCTTCTTGCATTAGATATTCCTCAGCAATAAATCCTGTGCAGCTAAGTCTGTCTTACTTCCACCTCAACAACTGCATCCTATTGGTAGAGATAGATTTGTGGAATAAGTATTTAGCATGAATGCAACTGTAGGCTACAGCTGGCTGGGCTCAGCCCACCATAATTGCGTAAAGATTTCACAACGTATTTGCTAAATTCTGATGGTAATGACATCATTATATATAAAAATATAAAAATCACACTACATATACAAAGATATTCTTACATGTTTCTCTCAAGCTGTATTGTTTGAAACTACTGATATTTGCAAATATAAAGTACTATTTCACTTTCAGATCTTTGAATTCCAAGGCTCTGGAAGTATTTGATGTAGCATTCCATAATGATATTCACAATCATAGTTTAGAAAGTCAGAAAATTTGAAGTCCAGTCTTGGCTTTCTGTGCATGTGTGTGTTTATGGGGTTTTTTTGCTTGCTAGCATTTTTCGGTTTTGTTTGGTGTTTTTTTTGTGCAGGAGTGGGATAATAAGGAGAAAACCAAATATACCTAGTTCCTTAATACTTGTGAAAATTACTGCTTTTTTTTTTACTGTAAGTTGAAATATCTAGCAATTAATGCCAAAATTCTGTAGGATATAGAGTAACTTTAGGACAAAAATTTGGCTAGTGTCAAGGTCACAATTTTGAAATGAAGTGTTTCAATTAAGTACCTTCAAATTGAAAAATGATAGATACGCAATCAGTAATCAAAATCTCATGTAGATTCTGGGACAAAGGAGAAGCGCTGAAGCGCTGGGGGGTTTTGTCTCCAATAAATGCAGCCTAGGATACAAGGAATTTAGGAAGGGAAAGTTCCTAACGTATGGCTGAGGAAAACATAATTAATATAAGGACTGGGAATGTGTAGATTTGTGTTTACTTTGTCAATTGATAATATGTTTTTCTTCATCCATGTTCTTTTTTTAAAATGACAAAAGTATTTAAAAAATAAAGGGCCTTCAATATCTCTGTTCTGGAGCACTGAACAATCTCTGATGTGGCATTGTCATCTTCAGCCCATCCGTCTTAATTCTAGGAGTAAAGAAATAATTTGTTTACAAATGCCAACAGTTTGTTTCATCAGAGTTTGTTTATTTTGAGGTACTGTCTGCTGGTAAATTTATGATAATTGATCACATTTGCACAGTTTGACTTCCCTATTGCACTCCTATCAGAAAATCTAGACATTTATAGTGAGTTAACCTAAAAGAAACATCATAAAATGCCTGTCCTTCTATTTTGAAAGTACTAATTTACATTTGTGTAATTTATGTTACTTCTGTGACTTGAATAGTGTTGCAATTAGCAGTCTATAATACTTGCCATGATAAATCTGTTCTTCAGAGATCTGTCATTCAGATATAAATATTTACTCCACATTCAAATGAGCCTCTTTGATTGGGAGCAATATTTATCATTCAGTAGTCTAGAGGCAACAAAATAATTTTCGTGCTTCAGTTACTCCAAAATAGAAAATTTCAAAATGTTCAATGCTGGCTTGTTAATGTGGGTTTAATTAAGTATACAAACGATAGCAAAGAAGGGATTGAACTCTCATTTATTTCATGAACTCTAATTTAAAAATAAAGTAAGTTTAAAAGCAATTTTGGAGTGTTTGTAGCAAAGTCAAATAAAATTACATAAGAAAGTTTACACCTGCTATCTCCTTACTTTCACTTGATTTTATAAAGTACATGTTCTCTTTGCATTTTTTTTTCCTTCATTTTCCACATATTTTCTGGTTTTATAGTTTCAACTATACTTCACCTTTCTTCACCAAGTTCTATGTTTCTGCAGAGTGATCTGTCTCTTCCAATCCAGACAGAGATACTGCCATACTCTTGGATAAAGTATTTCAGTGAAAGAACAGTGACAGGCAAGGGCAGATAAATGTTTTTTCTTCATCATCAGACTGACCATATTTCTTGGGTGGGGTTTTTTGTTTTCTTTTGTTTTATCATATCAAGCCAGCATCAAGTTTCTGAAGATTGTGGGATTAGACCATGACAGTTTTTAAACAAGTATCTTCTTTCCTGCCCAGTTAAAGTGATGCATCACAAAACTCAGGATTTTTTTTCCATGAAGAAACATTACAGTACAAGCTGTATATCAGCTCAATTAAGCACATACAGCTCTGAAGCTCTTATCTTAATCCCTGTGGTGATAAAACAGTAATTGTTCTGAGAGACTACAAGAGAAACTGTGACTCAAGTAAGGACATGGTGTTCCAATTGATCTCAATTACTGTCATGTAACTAATTCTTTTGTCCACCATCTAAATTTAATGCTTCTGTCTCCCTGAGGATTTGTCACAAGATCTTTTACATTGTTGTTTTTGTGTTGTCACTATCTAGTCTGGTTTCTCAACCAAACTGAAATAATTGCCTTAATTTACCTGACATTTCTTTTGAGCTATCAGTTCATCACTGTATTTTAGTTCAATGTGAATCATTTGTTCAGGGTATCTTCAAAAGATCACATTTTACCTTCTACCTGTTTTTTTCTAAATACAGACACAAAGGGCCAAACTTCTGCTTTAAGTAGGCATAATTGACTCAGTTCATGAAGTTTTGTTTTTGGCCTGGACTTGCAGCCCTCAGTGAAGTTACTACAGATGTATGTAATGAAGGAATAAAAAAATAAGTGCTTTAAATAGTCCTAGTAAAATGAAAACTTACTTAATGACAACTAATTTGTTCTTTTCTATATGCTGTGTATTAGATTATTTTTAATATGCATAAAATTTTATTTCTTCATTTCTCTGGAAACCACAGTCAGGAATATGTGTTCCTTTCTGGACCTCATTGTGCTGTTCTGTCATGTTAAGTACTTAACTCTTTCTCTCTGCCTGAAGGATAACTCTGTCCAGGATTAAGGACGGGAATTAGGATAGAAAATGTTCATTTCAAAATCCTGAAAGTATAGTAGGTTTTACTTTAGGAATTTCATGTTGAATTATTTGGCACGTACTAATTGCTTTGCCTCTCATTCTTCTCAGATTGTACTGTATTAAGAGCAGCAATTATAACCCAAATCACATCTCAATTTCTTGAAAGGATGGATGTATTTCCCCCAAATTTTATTGCAGAGAAATCCCAAAAGGCAGGCTGATGCAAACTTTTCCTTTACATCAGGTGCACTGTCTCAAGAAATGATTGCCAAAAAATGTAGACAAATTAAGAATTTCTGACAATAAATTGAGATGCTATTTCCAAACTTGATCCCAGAATAAATGAATTTGCAAGGAGTACAGAAGGAAAAGGACATTTGAGACAGAATTGTCCAAGTGGAATTCCCCTAAGCATCTAAAACTGCTATCAGTAGTTATTTATGTGTTCTGTGGTCGTAATTGATAGCAGCAATTACTGTGCTTCTGGAGATAACAGTTGGGATGTCAGAAGATATTGGTTTAAGTGTTTGGAAGAGGTCCAAGCTAGTCCAGGTTAAGAAAAGAAAAAGCTGAGACAGGAAAGAAATTTGTATTCGGAGAAGACATGACTATTCATTGTTTTCTTCTCATAACCAATGAAATAAGGAGAAATCCAGTACCTATTGAACTTGGGATCTCCCATATCTGCAGGCAAGTGGCTCTGGTGCTGTTGTAGATGGCATTGATATCAAGTGACTATTAGTGGGCCAAATTTTCATATAATCTCATACAATACATATGATATTCAATTTATATATAATGTAATATAATCCCCAAAAGTTTTGTGCAAGAGATCATGCTGAATCCTCTGGGAATACTGTAGCTGTAGAATAATGAAGATAAGAGCTTTTTTGTGATGATGTACTCGAAAAATGTAGGAAAGACGGGTTGTGATTGAGGATGAAAATCCTATGCAATAACAATTGCAAAGAAATTAGTCAACAAAATGTTCCTAAGAAACGGAGTGCTAATAAGACCAAAGAGTGGCTTGGGTACTGTGGTGAGACTTTATGACTGTTTGGGTCTATATCCAAGAAGTTTGAGGAGAGGTGAAGTAGATTGGTAAGGTATATCCCCTACCTGTTTTCCTGTGAATGTGGTAAGGGAGGAAGCCTGTGTTGCAACACTGTAAGGGTGTTTAACAGTTAGTAACAATGGATGGAGGCTTAAGAAACTGCATTTAAGTGTCTGATAAGCCCTTATTCTGCTTTTTACTGTATATGTCATATAATGATGCCCAGCTAAATATAGGAGGTGAAGTGAGAATAATGGTTTTACTGTACAAACACTAAATATGTGTTGTAACTGAGCAGGACTCTGCTTATAGCTGGATCAAAGGGTGAGTGTAATTAGAGAAATTAATTGCCTAGGAGATCCATCTGTTTAAAAAAACACATTGTGTCTAGTGAGGAGGAGTTGCTTTATTCTGAAGGAAGTGCAAAGGGAGACCTCTAGGAAGATTGTTGCAAAATTAAGGTAGGTTTTCTGCCTAACTTCGCAGCTCTGAGCTCTTACAAACACAAGGATATTCTCCTCATTAGAGTCATTCTTGACAAGCATGAGTCTGAAGGAACAGGCTTCATTTAAGGAAACATTTGGAGAGGTCCTTAGAAAAACTGATGAACTGACCACTAGAAAACTGGCAGAACCAATGACACACCCCCAAAATTTCCAAGGCAATCAAATATGAAATTGTTGTTTCCATCTGTGTGGTCACTTCTCTGTGAAGCTTCTGAAGGGAGTACATATTAGCATATTAGTAAAGTGGTTATATTAAATTTTAGCGAGAATTTGAAGAACAGAATGAAGATAGTGGGTCTAAGGAAGTACAGATCTATACACTGTATAAAAAAATAGGAAGCTATAATAAAATTTAATTAATTGGTAAATACATAGGGAACAGTGATGTAGTAGGGAAAAACAAAACACAGCCTCTCTAGATGGAACTCTTACCTTCAAAATCTAATGGAATTCTTCAAAGAAATTGGTAACCATGTGAATGTGGTTGCATAGTTAACAGTATCTTTATATACCTCAGGGATTTTTTATAAGGTTTCTTACCAAAGAAACCTCTTTCAGTAGAGTGAAAAACATTAAGGATTAACATCCTGTGATGTATAGTAATAAATAGTTTTCTCCTTAGAGGCTGTTGAACAGAAATGCCAGTTACACATAAATAAACTATAAAAACAGGATCAAAACGAATAGTAAGATGAGAGAGTCCTGGTGATACATACCTTAACAACATGTTTGACTCTCTTTTGTCATAAGAAAGTGTTGAAGTAATTCTCACAGTTCTCAGGAATCATAAGCTCAATGCTTAGTGACAATCAAAATTCATAATGGCTGGTAATTTTAAGAAAGGAATTGTGATAAAATTGGAAAACATTGCTATGGTACTTTGTAAAGTCCTGAGTGTGGTCACTGATAACTCCCAGACTCCTACAGGAAGTAAAGCTAACACAGAAATTCAATAAGGGTAGCCTTATAAAGGGTTCTTACAGAAGAGGCTAAATAAAATTTTGTCTTAAAAGCCAGTAGTAGATAGGGAAGGAAGCAGACCTAAATATAAAGTATGAATCCAGTGACAGAAGAGAGCTTTTTCAAAATACCAGTAAATGCAGTAGCTCATATGAAATCTTAATTTGTTAATTCCCTTAATGGTTTTCCCTCCCATCTTCTGAAACAATAAGGGTGGATTTATTCTGCATATTCCCTGTTCTCGTGTATGTCCTAAGAAAGCACTATTGCCTGTTGCCAGAAAAGTTAATGACAGCTAACACTGCCTCGTTCAGGTACTCGAGTCTCATGTTCTCTAGAGGATCTATTGTGTCCGGGTGCCCCAGCCTTGTCTAGCCTTAGGTCTGATCCCAAGCCAGCACCATGTAGTTCTCAGCCCCCAGACCATAACCTATACACCCTTAATTCTGGAGCTTTTTTAATTGCCAGTGTTTCCTGGCATTCCCTATCTAGCAGGAGACTGAATATTTTGGCTGGGCTAGGACAGAAGGAGTAGAGAGGACCTTTTCAAAATCCTGAAAAATGATCATAGAGCCACAGTTTTAACCCCTTACTTTCACTGGGGGAGAGTCTTCTTTCTTCATAGCCTGTGCAGGTAAACAATGTAAGCCCAGCAGTGCAAGGGAAAGGACAAAAAGAGAAGTCCCACGTTGAAAGCTTTCATACAGCTGGAGTTTCCTCACTGTCATGATCCACAACCTAGACAAGACTTAGTTTGGCAGACATTAAACCCCCTCCATTCCAACCGAACCTCAGATCGCTCTGGGTGGCTGGGGGCGGCTGGGCTTAACCCCTGAGTGACATCCAATTGTTAGGTGTTTTATCATGATAAATTTTCAATTCAATTCTCGGAGAACAGAATTAGGGAAACAGACCACAGCTTAGAGTTTTTGTTTTAGATTGTGATTCTGAACTAGCACTGTTCTTATTCATGTGAACAATATCTTTTTTTCCATGGCCGAATGCTCCCTTTTTGTAGGGATCCTTTGTTTGGCCACAAGCTTCCACCTGGGCTGTGGGAATGCTTCAGGGTGGATGACGGAAGGTCTGATGTGTGAATGGCTCCTGATGTCTCTCCTGGTATCTTTTGGTTCGTTGAATAGTCCGTGGAAGCCTGAGCCAGTAGTGGTGATGTTGTGTGCTAGGAATGAGGTTTGGTTAGGTGAGAGGAAAAAAGAGGGGGACTGTTCTGTTGGCAATTGTTAAGGCTTATTTCCAATACCTTACACTCACTTGCTCTTACTCTGAGTTCTGTATTGCATTCCAGACACGCTAGAAATAGCAATGCATAACCCCTTTCCTGAACCACCCCTTGTAAAGCTTTCCTTTGGGGTAAAGTCTGCACAAAGCACAGGCCACTGATTCAGCTTACAGTTTTGTCCCTGGGCTCTGTGGGAGTGGTCAAATGAATCCTGACTTTTTGTTGTTTTTTTTAAAAAAACAGGCTATTGGCAGTAATTTGGTGTGGCTGTGTGGTTTCCTCCAAAGGGGCTAAGTCTTCAAAGGGAACAGACCAGAGCTTAGAATTTTTGTTTTAGATTAAAACTTCTGCTAAGTTTGGCTTCTTCACTGGATGCAGAGAAACAGTATGAAAATCAAAACTTCAAAATTGCTCTTTTTTCTCTCAGTACATTGAGGGAATTGGATATTCAGTCCAGGAAAACAAATTTGACTTTGTTGCATGATTCTAGCACTGTTCTTATTTATGTGAACAATATAATTCTTCTATCATCCATCTGAGCCCAGGCTGACATCCTTTAAATCCTGGGAAATTGTGCTTACAAAGCTACTCGGAGCCCTTGGGGAGTTTGTATATAAAGGCCTATACAGAGGGGTTACAATGGCGTAGCCTTGTGCCCCCTCTAGTGGTGTGCTACAGAATTCAAGGTTGTGTTCAAATGTGTTTTGTAAATAGCATTTCTATGGATTAGAGTTTATATTCTATTTATTCAAGAGTAGACAATGGACTTTGGCTCATGCTTTGTGACTTAAGTAAGGCTTCAGCAGACTGGTTTTACTGCTGAAAGTTTCAGACCTGGAGATAGCTCCAGATCCTTGAAACTTCCCTGAAATGTATGGTAAAACAGTGGTGCTGATGCTTTTTTTTTTTTAATAGTGAGCTTGTTCTATCTACCTGTCATTATCATAATTCTAATGCCAGTCAGATTTTGTCGAACTTTGGGTGTGTCAGCTTTTGGTCTAAGTTTCACCTGACAGGGGGTCTATACACACCATACCTGGATCTCACTCAGTTTTGTGTAAGTGGTTAGTTGCCAAGCAGTCAGGGTGGGTCAGAGTCAGTATATCTAAAGGTTATAAAGTATTAGTTCCTTGCATTCCTGTAACTCTGGAGAAACTTCATGCCGAGGGTTTCAGCTGGCCCTCAGACCAAGCATGACCACAGCCTGATTTGAACAGCCTCTGCGGCTGGTGCTTCAACTTGAATATTGACATAGTTCCCAGGGCTGCAGTGAACCCTGTTGGATTTGTTGAGCATTTGCCTATTTTTCAGTTGGCTCCAATCATAAATTCGAACTGGCCAGACAGCTCTGAGCAATGCTCTCTGAAATATGGGCCCAGATGTAGGAGGTTTAGGGGAAAGGAACAGAAATGTAGCTATTTCATTATGGAAAAAAGGGGAAATACTTTGTTTGATTTGATTAGCCAAAACCATATGTTTATCCCAATATTGTTGCATGCTGTGGTCGGTCTGAGGGGAAAAAAAAAAAGCTTTTAATGACTGTTACAAGCAGTATTACAAGTTAAGTTTAATTTCCATGTCAAAGGTAAGGTAAGAAAATGCTCTTTAGACTCTTACAACTGCTGTCTTATAATGACATGTAGATAAAAGGTCTGTGGAGTTACATTTTCTTTGTTATATGTTTTATCTAGATAGTAGTTTCCTCAGTTGTACTGAACACTTGCTGCTTCCCTGCATCTTTGTAAAGCTACCCTTTTGCTTTGAGGTTGCAGTGTTTTTAGTCTGGTCCATAGCTCACTGGAGGGCTTGTATTTCAGCGCAGGCAGGTCCAGGTCAGAGTAACATAAATGTAATGAAACTGCATATCAGAGATATGCTTTTGTCACGGAATCACTAGATAATTAACAACAAACTGTCCTACCATACATTCATCTTGGGACTAACTAGAGACAATGAATCTCATTGAAACTACAAATTAATTTCTGTAGTCTTTCAACTGTAAACCCAGAACTCCAGCTAGCAATCTGAAATATTATAGAAATATCCTTTCTGTCCTGTCTTTACATAAATCCTTCTTAATCTGGATAAAAGTGCATGTTGGTGTGAAAACAAAGCATGTGCTTATCTATAGTGCTCCTTCCAACCAAGTCAGAACTGAGTTTCTTAACTTTCTGAATTATAGAAATTACATGAGGAGAATGATATATTTGGCTTAGTATTTGTTTTCCTTGAACTTCGTACATTGTTCTGTGAGAATTATTTCTGCTTACAGTAGAAATGGTGAGAAAGATGAGGAGCTATAACTGAAGCTGGTGAAGCTTTTGCTGGTAAACGAGCAACATATGTTGGAGTCACTCCAGCACCACTGTTCAAACTACTTTTTATCAAGATATTTTCTCTTGGAGACTATGAGGATGTTGGTGAAATGTATTAACACTGAGTGACCCTGAAGTGAATAGCAGAGATAAATGTTCCTTGCTCTCTCTCTTCTTGCCCCCCCCCCCCCCCCCCCCCCCCCAACCCCGGCTACATCTTTTTATTCTGTTGTAAATGGGATTGAGCCATGAGTTAGGAGTCCTGCATTTTCTGTCAAGCTTGAATCATGGTCTTAGTGGCTACAATGTCATAAAAGAGTGCTAGATATTTGAGACAGCTAATTTGTCAGGTTATTTAATGGAACTCTTGCTTTAGAGTTTATACCTCTCCCTATTCTTTATTTTCTTATGCTTTTGTGACTCTCCCATCTTTTTGTTTTAATGCTACTTTATTTAAAATTTCTTTTCCATTAGTCTATTTTGTCCAGCTTTTTTTCTAAAGGCAGATGAGAGAACACTGCTGTAACTTTTGATGAAAATAAGTAACCTGATCTTAATCTAAATTAATGCTATTAACTTGAAGGAATTATTGTTATGTTAACAATTACATCTGGTATAAATTCAATTATCTCTCATTTCTAGCTATACCTTGTAAAATAGCAAGCTATGACATGACAAGTTCTGAAGCACCTAAATAACTGCATTAAAAGGTTGCTGTAGGAACAGATCTGATTTTAATCCAACAGGAAAATGGCATCCAGAAAATGACTCAATGAAAGGCTAGATCTATATACTAAATAATTAAAAAGCTTAATACTGAAACTGTTATACTGACCAAGATTTTAGAATCCATATTTCTTTAAAAATTAGTCATTAATAGTTATTATAGAGAGGAAAAAAAATCCCACAAACCCTATGGTAACCATTTTACCTAAATGTGGGGGGGAAATATTCTTTCAGTCTTTTGGTGAATATGTTTCTCAGGTAACACCTGTGTGGCAGTATATGCATGTTTTTGTGTAAATTGCTTACATTAGACAATATAAGATTGTTTATACAGTAGTTATAGCATACAGACTCAAATCGGGTGTAGTTTTTTATTTTCTGTAATAGATAAGATTCTTTAAGAATCGTATTTCATGGATTTTGAGGCATTCGTTTTAATAAGTTGCTACACAAGGGAAATGGATATATTGTTTATATTTTACTATCTTACTGTTATATCCTGTTGTACTGAGCTCAATATGAGTAGCAAGTTACTCAGTGGGACCTTTCTGGAATACAGTGCTACTCATTGTGAAGGCGGATGCCACTAATTGGTTCCACGTGATGGACCTTGAAAAGCAGCTTATAATGGCTATGCAGAAAGAGACCATGAAGCTGGCAAATACAGCCTTAACTTTGACATTTTAGTACTTTAGTGAAGGACTTAGGTACTAGTTTTTGATAAGCTATAGTTAATATATAGATTTCTGCACCAATATGTGGAAGAACTTTTTCATGGTGAGGGTGACAGAGCCCTGGGACAGGCTGCCTGGGGAAGGTGTGGAGTCTCCTTCTCTGGAAATATTCAAGACCCGTCTGGACGCCTATCTGTGTGACCTGTCCCAGGGAACCCGTTTTGGCAGGGGAATTGGACTCGATCTCTGGAGGTCCCTTCCAACCCCTATGGTTCTGTGATTTGTACGTTCCCTGCCCCCTTTTCTCTATTGTGTAGTTAAGCTTGAAAACTGCTATTATTTCAAGAATAATTTATAGAATTTAAGCATATTCTTACTTCAGTGTGATGACTGGAGGTCTTTTCCATATCTGATGTTTATATTATTTTTTAACCCTGTACAGGTCTTATAAGATATATTTTAAATTACATTAGTCCATATAAATGAACACAATTTGACCACTGAACTTTTTCCCCCCAATTATAAGCTCTTTAAAATAATGACAAATTTATGATATCTTTAAATTCTGTAGTGATTTTCTTTAAAAATGTGTTTGCAAACACCAGGCTATTTATATTTCTGGGTCATGTTTTTTCTTTTCATCTTTTATTCTCTGGATCTCTTGCACTAGTACTGCAGTTGAAGTTCCCGTCACTGGAAGTGGTAAATGCATTCTTGCAATGCTCAGGTAAGAGGGCGAACCAACAGATGGTGGAAGTGACAAGCAGAAAGTGTCTGGTTATTTGCCTGATTAATATCCTGTGTCTTGTGCATTCATGCTTTGAAAGACTGGCAATATTGGCATTCCCACACAAACTGTGGATTTACATTGCTATATCACAGCTCTGTTCTCCAGCCCAGTATGGCTTGTGTCTAGATGTGCAGTCAAGGAGTCAGAGAAAGAATACCTAAAGCACTGTGCTGAAGCTGGGATGCTTACCACTTGTTCTAGTCAGTTTACTGCCCAGCTGCAACATAAATTTATGATCCGTCCACTGAGTTCTCAAGTGCTGGCCCATTTTCTGTGGTGTGATAACAAAACCAAACAAAACCTCGTTTTCCTCCTTCTGTTTTAATAAACTTGACGTAGTGTTTGTATTAGTAGTGAGAAGAATGTTTTAAAATTAAGGTGAAGCTTTCAAGGTGAGAGACTTTCACTAAATAATATTTTTTTTTATTATTTCTGCCCACATGATGGCAGTATATGTTAATCCAAACAAAAAAATTAAAAAGAAAAAAGTATAGCTGTTCAACAACAGAGTTCTGTTGCAGTCCCCAAAAGTCTGAGAAGCTATGAGAAGTTTCCAAAAAGCATTATGACCAGTTATGAAAGGATAACTCCCTCTTATTGAAAATGTCCCTAAGACTTAAGAGGCAGTAAAGCACCGCTTCATGCAAGAACCACATGTAGCTAACTCTGAATGGGTATGGAATGGCGCTGTGTTATAAATAGAAGTGGTCAGTAAAGCTTTGTCAGTCATGCTCAGTTTAATCATTTCCAGTCAATAAAGTCATTGAAATATAATTACCACTCCCTGGCATCAGTTTTGCAAGGGCAGAACTGGAGTTTTGAGGCTGCAGGGGCAGCTAGATGCTGAGAGTTTAATCTGTGGTAAGAGTACAGAAATTTTAAACAGACAGACTATTGAGATAGCTGCAAAAAAGTTTAGGCATTACTTCAGAAGGATTATGACCAGGAACAAAATCTATTGAATCTGTCAAGCTCTTCATCTATTTGCAAGTTGAATCAAGGGAGTTTGAATATCTGTGGGGTCTGTGCATGTTCACTGGGTGGAATCCTAGAACATTGCCAGTAGTCACAGATAAAGGGTATAATGTTAAAAAGAAGAAAAAAAAATTAAAAAAAAAAATCCCAAACCAAAACATTTCTTTCTCTGAGCTTTGACATACCTGTAAGCACATGCCACTTTTTAAAAATTCATTTTTCTGTGTACTGGAACTTAAAAGTATAGTAATCTTAATTTTAAATCTCAAACTTTTTTGATGCCAAGATTAGAGGAGAAAAAGACAACAGTGGAACTTTGTGTTTTCAACAGCAAAAAGAGGGAACTAGGAACAGATTCACTTCAGCCCAAATGCATAAAATAAGAGGCATCTGTAAAGCTCAGCAGGTTCCTTTGATTAGGGTCTCAGATTAGTGTTTCCTGGGACCAATTTACCTCCTAGATCAGATTACAGAACATGTGAGCACAGGGAGCACACTTTTTTTTTTTTTCCTTCTTTTTTGTAACTCTGAGTTCAGTCTTAACAGATGTGACTTCTTCCTTCTTTTCCTTGATGTAAATGAATAATTTGGGCAGTACTGTTTCACTTGTTTCCTGAAAAAACTGGGCTTCATGATATGGCTGGAGAACTGGTGTTTGATGTATAACTTTGGATATGAAGCTAAAAAAATGAGAACTGAAGCAGCTAAAGTACCAGAGTGAGTAATGCTTTGCTATCTTTTCTTATTGAAGTGCAGATCCTAAGGGTTATTATTCTAGTTCCTATATGGTTCATTGTAAGACATACTACAGCTATGTATCTTAATGCATCTGTTCTACTTGTTACTACATGTAAGTAAGTCCTTTGCTCTCATGGTTTACACTCTGCAGGTACATATGAACTTACTGTTGCATGCTATATTCTCATATGTTTGCAGTTACCTAAAAATAAGCCAAAAGTTGCTGTGGTAACTCATTCTTGTTTCCACATAAGGCTGGTACTCCTAATGAGAGAAGTCCTGATACCTCTAATGCCTAGGGAACTCTCTGATTGCAGAAATCCTGTAGCTTTGAACAAGCGTTCGTTGTAGTTTGCCCTTACTCGTATCTGTAATAATTTCCAATTGGACCGTCTCAATTTTTTTCTTGGTCGGTAGCCTGCAAATAATTTAATTTAAAATGTGCTATTCAGTAGAACACAGAGATTATCCAAGACTTCAGTCTGCTCTGCTAGGCCCTGTTCATATGGAGAATAGGAGAAAATGTCTTCCTTGAAGAGATTAGCACAACTCTCACCAAAGTCAGGATTACAAAAAAAAAGTACTGCAAATAGGAATAGTGCTACAGTGTCTTGGGATGGGCTGAGGTAATAGGGAACAAGCACTCACTGTAGTCCTATCAGCCAGCATATTTTCTGCTAAGAATAGAAATCTGATCAGTTTACTATGCGGTGTTTTGGTACTTAGATAACTGCAAAACCAAAAAGTGTTACTGTTATGTTCACTGTAAGTTTATGTTGCCTGAAGTTAAACAGCTGAGATTTTTGGAAACTAGCACAAAAGAAAGACACCAGCTTCAGGTGTGTCTGTTAAAAGGCAAGGATGACATTGCCAGATGCACTCGATTGCTGATCTCTTTGTTTTTCCAACGATGGTGAGCAGAAACATAAGGTTTAAAACTAATTTATATTGGATGTCTCCAGAGAGAGCCATCATTGTTGTTCACTGGGAGAGGATTTATATGGGCCTGGCAGAGAAAAACAGTTGTGATGCCTAGAACTCCTGGGGACAAGATGCAGCAGAGAGTTGTGAATTGCATCAAGGTGGCACATGGGCTGGATAGATTTTGGTACAAGCACAGGCTTTGACATTGCTATATCTTCATTTGTGATTTGCACTTATGTGACCTCCAAAATTATGAAAAACAGGTTCTAAAATGTAATTTTCTGTTCTGGAATGTGAGAAGAGGTATTTCACAGTGCTAGTTTATGGAGAAAAAAATTGAGCAGCAAGTGTTTGCATGAATTATGCTCATATTGAAATCACTATTTATCACTGTCCTTGAGAACAAACTTTTCAAACTACGTTTTTCATGTTCATAGAATTGCTGAACCAAGTATTTATGCCAGTGTATTTAACAATGTATATGAAAGTTTCTTTCCTATATAAAACAGAACTATTCCTTTCTTGTAAATTAACTTGGACATAAAATTGTGATCAAGAAGCCTTTTAAAGGCAAGCCTTTCAAAATTGGGGAAGCATGGGAAAGCTGAAATGACTCATTCTGGAAACAATAAGTTTGAAGGTAACCAAGACTGCAGAATTAGTCTTGGTGCTAATATGTCCTAGGTATGTCAGTAGAATCTGGAAAGGATTTGCTTATCAATACAACTTCCTAGCATGTAAGAGGCAGTGCTTCTAGCAAAAATGCTTGGGTATTTGAGCACTGCTGTACCATTTCCATAAATGTATCCTGATACTCAAGTTGCAGTCTTGTTTCTTACAACAGTTATTCAGACTGAAGGACTTGTGGATGATGAGCTCCAAGAGAAGTGTTTCTTCCTTTGTTCCAGGTTTTATTTTGTTTTCTTTGTTTTCCTGTATATATGCACTCTTATCATTACTAGTATATAAGCAAGTGGATTTGATGTTGCATCTAAAATAAATTTAATCCTCTGTCTCCCTGGTAAACTCTCTGACAAAATTCCTAATTTGTTACAACCTGCCGTAAGAAAGCATACTTTGAGACTGCTGGCTGGCCTGTGACTTTGACAGCAGGTTATAAAATCTTCTATCTGCAAGCTGCTGTTTAAAATTCGACGTAGTGCATTGCAACCAAACAGTAATTGGACTGTAACAATTCTGAGAGATTAGTTTGGTCTCCTTCCAGTCCCCAGTGGGTAAAATGCTTTGGCTAGAGCTACAGTTGGCGATAAAGGGTAGCCTGGGGCTCTCTTGCGTCCACTGGGATCTCTTTTGTATAGACTTCCCCACTGCTCTCTAAACCAGCTTAGCAAGCCAACAGGATGTTTCTTGAACTGAAGAGTAACTTGGACATTGTCCTTTCTCCTGTCATCCAGCGTATGGGTGTGTCTTGAAAAGAGACTATTAAGTGGCTGTTATTTTGCACAAGGGATTCTCAGCTGCAGAAATATCCCTTTATGGGCCTCTCCTTGCTTATGTAGTTCGGAGAGGCCTTGGGGCTTCTTTGACCTAGTTCCCTGTATAGATTAATGGGAGTACTGCTCTCAGTCTCAAAGAACGCCTTTGTTTATAATTTCCACTAACACAGTGGAGAGATCTGAATTCTGGTGATGTTGGCATGGGGAAAACGGCAGATCAGACCATACTCTTGCTCTCAGTGGTAAGATCTGTAGGATAGAAGTGCTCAGTGCTGGAGATTATTGCACAAGTTTTGTTACAGTATTGACTGAATCTGATAACAATGGTGTCTAATGGCAGAATGTCTACAGCACTAAAGCCCTTTTGCTCCCGTGTCAATTCAGATAACAAGATAGTTATTCTGAGAGGCATTTTTCATATGTATAGTCTGATAACTGATCAACATGAATGGTTTCTACTTCAGCATTGTGTATGAGTTCAGTGTAGATCACAGAATACAGTATTATGTGTAAATTTTATAATATAGTTTCCTGATTAAAATCTATAGTGCACTTCATGCAAAAGAAGTGACTAGTTCCTGGCTAAATAGTGACATAAAGATGAAGTCTTCAGCCTATTGTATGTGAATATTAGCTTTGTTTGTTTTAGTGGTGAAGGTGGTTCAGAATAGAAAGTATAAAGCTGGGTTTGAGTTCCACTCATTCTGCTCCAACCACCTACTCCTTAAAGCCTACTTGAATGAGCCTGCCTTAGAGAAGAAAAGGTCATTACTGTGACCTTCACTAGGTTAAATTGAACTCATGCTTGAACTCAAGTACCAATCTAACTGTGGTTTCACAGAGGAAAAACATAGCTAGCACAGTTTCTCAAGCTAGACAGTGTCCTTGTAGCCAGTTTAAAAAAAAAGGACTGTATGTCTACAAGACAAATCACTTGTTTAGTTGCCACAATATAATGCACTGGGAAAAATACCAACAGTGTGATGGTTTCCATAATATTGGGCTGAACCAAAACTTTAAAATGAAGGAGTGCATGAGGTCTCTAAAATTGGAGTGTGAAAGTTCTGTTACATGATCTGTTAGTAGTTTCATTTAACTTTAAGGAACAGTCTATTGGTAAGAAACTGGAAAAGTTGAGCCCTGTATATCAGACAGCAAATGGTCTGATTAATTGGTTTTATCAGACCTGCAATTCCTGCTTTGGGGAACATGTCTTCCTGAAGGGTAAAGAAAACTTACTGCATTCTAGATGAGGATTGAAGAGGGAGAATTCGGTTTGTTTTTTGCCAGACAAAAGCTCTTTATGATTAGTTAACAAACAGGTTAACAAAGAACAAGAAGTCTCAAACACTTGATACAAATGAAAGGCAACTTTATCCAATGCTGATAATAACAAAAAAGCCTGATTTATATTTTTTTTCTATTGATTGTGCTGGCTCCAGGAATACTTCTTGGCCACTGTGTCCAGTGTGTGACGAGAGAGTTAGTTTACTGTGTGGAAATGGAGAAAATCTCTAAACAACAGTGCAAAATTATGAAATAGTAGAAGCTGAAGCTTCTCTTGGCTTGGCTAAATGAAAAAATGGCATCCACTCAGGTAGAATATGTAGCATTTTCTTACACAAAACTTGTCACATTTTTTGTAGAATCACTGTAGTTTTAACAGCTATTATACCTATTTGTTGTTTCTTTAATATATTTACCTTTATAGTGGCACCTTGAAAGAAACTTAAAAATTGGGTCCCAACAAGTGAGCATCCCATATGAACAAGAGCTGAGTGCGTACATAATACACATAGTTGTCATTCTCTTAGATTGCCCTAGGAATATAGTGTGGTAATGTTACTAGAATTTAAAAATCAAAATTTCTTTAAATATTTTCTGCAAATATTTGTCTTCAAGAACACAGTGAAAATCTGAGTGGTAGCAGCTGCAAATGTTTGAGACATGAAGTAACATTGATGATTGATGTAAGATTGTTTCCTTGGGTATGTCTTCCAGAAGTTACAGAAGCAGTTGATGGACTTGCTCAGGCCAAATATGAAGCATTGATTCAACTCCATTAATCTTCACAGAATTGCAATGAAGTAAACTTTTGTTTCCCATTGGTATAGAGTGGGTATACAGAGTAACTCTAGAACATTGGTTTCCTAAACAACCACATAATTGTACTGCCCAGCAGCGTTATTTTGTCATTAAGATTTTGATGCTTTAAGTAGTTATTATGAAAGGGATGATGGTCTTGACCACATCATTTCCTTTGCTACCTTTTCCCCTTCACTTTGGCACTTTTCAATATGACTTGTTACACAACACTCAAACATGGTCAAAAAAAGTAGTTTAGAGATCGGTATTGATTTTCAGTGTTCAACTATTGCTCCTGGTGGGTGGAAAATCAATTATATCAAACATCAAGTATTTCAGTCTCATCAAATTGGATTGAGTATAAGGCAGAGCGTAAGCCTTCATTATTTTTGTCATACTGAGGATAAAACTTGCAAAACAAAACAATGCCATGTTGCACTCGGTGCCTTTCAGATACCTAGCCATCATAACAATATGGCTCTTTGAAAAATGCAGTACATCACAGTTGTAGTAAAACCTTTGTTTCACTTCAGTATGTCCCTGGACTGATGCTGCATGAAGCATCTAGGTGCAACAAATTTTCATTATGAAACTGATTTGGCACAGTTCATCAAATGTATGGCAATACTGTAAGTAAGGGCCATGTTTGTTCTTTTAGCAGTACAAATCTGGTATAATTTGAAAGTCAGGGGTTCCATGTTGACTTATACTAGCTGATTTTGAAAAATACAATAACTTATTTGGCTAATAGAAGGTACATATTACTCCCAGCTCCTTGGGTCAATAAGGTTTAGGTTGGAACTTGCATGTGCAGGTATGATTTGGTCCACAGCATTAATAACGGGATCCCATAGACAAAAAGTGGGCTAGCTCTCTAATGGCAAGCTGGCACTGCTGTGGTGTTGGTGTCTGGCAGTTTGTGTATGTGCAATAAAATATCCTTGTCTTTTCATATAGCAGCGCTGCATGAGAAGTAGTTCACGGAATTTACTTTTAACAGTGTTTTGATTTTGCTGTGAAATGCTCCCACCCACAGTTTTACGGGAATGTCTGTCTTCCAGTTAGGTAGAGTAGTAACTAAAGAATTCCCCTCTCCCATTACTCCTGCCCAGTGGGGGAGGACAGCTTATATACAGCAGGATCTTTTTTATGTTGATCTGTAGGTGGAAGTACCCTGCAGCCAGATATGGTTCTATGAGGAAACTTGAGCAATAAAAATATTTCATACTTTTACTCACCCCACTATTGAACAAAGATATTTCCACAGGTGTGAAGTGGCTTCTCCAGCAATTCTTCCTTTAGAGACAGAGTAATGACAGGGATGTTTGGCACTGCGAAAAGAAAGGGTTGGGTGGTTTAGGCAGTCTTTTCAGCTTCAACAGATTTTCTGTAACACTTTGTTGCAATACACGATTTTGCTGTTGTTTCTCCTCCTGTTTGCAGATAAGAGGATAATTGCAAGTTATAAATATTGGAGTTCTGGCTCTGAGAATTCACTTGGGTGATAGCACCTTCAAATCTGGGGCTCTCACTTCGAAAATAGAGACAAACAGTTTGTTACTTGAAGGAATGCTCTGGAGATGCTCAAGATCTACCCAGCATCTCATCCGAGATGTTACTCAAGCAATAAACAGTTATTTCTTATAGCCAACTGGCATGAAATCCAGCTCTATACAGAGACAGGTCCCTGTGCTTACAAATAGGACTACACAGTGCTAATTTAAGTATTTCATGGGCTTGCTAGCAAGCCAGTGTTTAGGAGTAGATGATGTAAGCTGTATTTATCTCTGTCAAAAGAAAATTCTAAGGCATAAACTCCATCTACCTCTGTATTAAAACATGCAGAAATCTGCCTCTGAAGGGAGGCAGATGCAAGCTGGCTTAAACCTGATCCTCACCAACCCACACCTTACCCTTAGTATCCCAGCTCTCCTATTAATTCTTTCTTTAAAATGGGGAGATGATTTTTCATGCAGCTAAATGTATAGTATACAGTCATAACTATTTCTCAATTTTCTGCACTGACTGCAAGATAGCAAAAATAAAACCCTCTGTGTAAATGAGTCAGTCCTGGAGAACTTGCTTAGTTATTGACCCTCTCAGTACCTAGTTTGTTCCCTTTTAATCAGCTCTAACACGAGCAATGTTTCATCACTGACAGGCACATACCATGCTTTAAGCACCTAAGCTGGTGCTTATTTTTAGAAAAGCTTAAAAGTCGCATTTTGTTCAAAAGTTTTTGAGGTGCCTATTGTTTGTTGAATAGTCATAGACTATAAAGTCTCATCTTCCCGAACAACAAAGCACCCCGCTGAACTGCTGCTAACAGAAGGCTATAGTTGCCTGGGAAAGGGAGCAAGAGGAGAAATCAGCCTTTTTCTGTGACTTAAGGTTTATTTGACCAGGAATGGTGTCCCATACCAACTGCAGTCAATGAATATCAATGAGGTCACCCAGCTGGTTGACCAAAGGAAATCTGTTGATGTTATGTTTTTGTATCTCAGTCAGTCTTTTGATACTGTGTCTCATTGTACCTTGCCAGACAAAATTGGCATACAACCAGACAAAGCTACAAAGTGTTGGGTGGGCAATTGGCTGAAGAATCGGGCCAAGAGAGTGATAGTAAATGGGGTTACATCTGGCTAGCAGCCAGTCACTAGAGTAGGGTTGATTTATTCAGCTTGGAGGGCTCTGAGGGGAGACCTCATATCAGTGTATGGCTTCCTGATGAGGGGGCACTGATCTCCTCTCTTTAGAGATTTGTGATAGAACCTGAGGGAACAGTCTGTTGCTATGAGAGGGAAGGTTTAAGTTGGATATTAGAAAGAAGGTCTTTACTGAGAGGCTGGTTGGGCACTGGAACAGGCTTCCCAGGGAAGCGGTCACAGCACTAAGCCTGACTGAGTTCAGGAATCATCTGGAAGATGCACTCAGCCCCATGCTCTGACTTGGCTGGCCCTGTGTGGAGCCAGGAGTTGGTCTTCGATGATCCTTGCAGGTCCCTTCCAACTCAGAATATATTCTATGTTAATAGATCAATGCCATGAACTGCCCAGGTTCTATCAAGGGGATTAAAAAGTATGATTGCCTGGCTTACCCAGGAAACATCTTGACAGAAGCAGCATGGTGTTTCTGCAACTTCATACATTTACTTTTAAAAAGACAGAGCTAGAAGCTTGATTATTTATTCTCCTTTTTTTTTCTTTTTTCCTCCCCAGGAATATGGTAAATCAGTTAATAAAATAGATAAAATATACAAAATGTGACTTTCTCTTCTTTGCTCTTTTTTCCATCCCAGCCAGGAGTATGCAGGGATCCTCAGCGCTGCTTTTTTTTCTAACAACCTGCTAAGTAGGTGCCTAGAAGAAAGTGAAGTCACTGCAATGTTTTTTCCTAGCAGTGCTGCCTGGGATGTCTTATGTTGGCCATTGCTGGTGTAGTTACAGGTTCTTGCTTGCTTGAAGAAGCTTTGTGCTGGTCGCTGCAGCTTGTAACCTAGCCTGAAGGCATTAGTAGGAAATAGAAGACTGAATTCTCACCAGCTGTGTGGACCGCAAAGGCATTTGCAGATGTGCAGTGTGCCTGTGTGATGGTGCCAACCATAGGGTGACAAGAACTAGTGATTCATCAGTTGTCTGAATGTTATGTAGGTGGAAAAACAGTGACATGGGGGATGAAGCTCTAAGACTGCAGATTTCTGTGACAAAAACATTTCATCAAAAACTAGCCTGCCTTTGTGCTGAGACCTGGTATGATTGATTGATGTATGCAGCCTATGTAACTGAAACAGTCTTTGGCCACCTGGGTGGTGTAGGTAAACAAAATGATATCACAAGGAAAGACTGTCTGAACAGAAGAAACAGAAATTATAGTTGTTTATACAGTTAGTACCTGACTGCTAATATGACAAATTTGAAATGCTTTACGTTTGGACTGGGTCTTTAAATGGAAAATATGTCCTACCATGGTTGTGGGTAACTTCGTATTATTTAAATTCCTCCTTTCTTAAACATAATTCATCTTGTTGATTATACAATCTTTAGGAGATTAATATTTTAATTATCTAGTTTTATAGTCTTACTAATCTTCAGCTGATGCAAATCTTTTCTTTGGTACTTATTCTAGAACTTGTCAAATCAAGAACTCTTTTGAAAATTCTTAATGGTAACATTTTCTCAATAAGCAATTTCTAAATGATTGGGAGAGAACAAACAGTTGGAACACTAATAAAATCTTTTTCTGCATGCTAAGGCATTTGAATGAAATTAACTAATTTTTTTTAACTGGGAGTTATTTCTAAATCTATCCTTTCTGTTAGGGTTGACTTCAATAAACAGTCATGTTTGTGATTTAGTTTTTAACAGAATTCAGATAATGAAATTTAATTATTCTATATGAAATTGAGCTATAAAATATGGGAAAATTGCATAAAGGCAAAGGGAAGAATAAATATCTTCTTTTAAGAGAAAGAAAGCATGATAAATATTGCTTTGAGTTAAATAAAAAAAACCCCAAACATTAAAATGAAGCGAGATTTTTTTCCTGCAGTGTTTCCTTTTACTCTTTTTGCTTGCATAATTTCCAGTTCTCTGAACTAGAGGGAGAATTTGGCCTTATTACTTTTGTCTAAAATGATATTTACTTTCCTGTGTTTATTTTAATGTAAGAGTTTCCTGAAAAGATGAAAACAGTCTTTCACATACCTTGGTGCTTCTAGTTACTGAATACATCATGAGAATGCAGAAATCAAAATTTAGGATTTAATTACAAGACTTTTACTGAGCTCTGGATCATAACTTGTACAGTGGTGTTATGACTTCTGTATTTTCCACTTATGAAGTGTTATCTTGAGGAACGAGGCCATCTGCAAGAGTATTGTTAAATGGAGGTAGTAAGAAAGATTTTTCTCATTTCTTTTAGGTGCTCAGATAGATGTCTTGAAAGTTGACTGATCTTTTTCCCTGGCGTATGAGATGTACCACACTGTTAAGTCTTCCGCAGTTTATAATCTCTATTACACTATTTTTTAGCAGTTTACAACCTTATATGTGCCTTGAATCTCTTAAGGAAGTTGTAACTTTGTTCATAGCCAAACTCGGGTATTTATGCCTATCTCAAACTTAATCCTGGTCTCTGCCATCATAAATTCTTGTCCTAGACCTATGGCCTTTTCAGCACTGTGCTATAAATCTATCTCTTAGTCACTGAATTTCACAACCTTATCTGTATTCCCACCCTAAACTGCATAGCCTAGTAACCTTGGCACTTCTGCCCATGTGGGACATAATCCACTTTCCGGTTCATCCTAATCTCTTGGCACATCTACAATTTATTTGCAGCCATGTCTGAATTGAACTTCAATTCTAAGTATTTCCTTAGTACCCTTGCTTATCCTTTGGGATTGAGTAATAAGCATTGCTCTTGTCCATGTATCTTGTTTTTTGTTAATTTTAATTTTCCATATTCCAGGCCTGATCCTAAAAATCTGCATCAGTCTAAATCGGTCTGAAATCTGGTTTCAACTCTCAAATGCCAGACTATACTGTGGACCATGTTCTATTTCTAACATCTAAGATGCCCAGTGCCTCAAAGGAACTCAGCTCTCTTCTCTGCCTGTGCTCTCCTAAACAGAAAATCTTATCCATGCTTCTTGCTTGACTCTATATTACATTTTAACCCATTGGTCAACTGCACGTGGCCTTTGCAGTGATTCTAAAGGTTTTGATATAAACAGTCTTTCAGCTGAGCCTAACTGTGCCCTTACCTGTAGCTTTAACTTCTGATGGTATCAGCTTTTCCTCTTTAAGAACTCTAAACTGAGGTTGACAAGGTAAACCTAACTAGTGTTAGATATACAGTTGTATTCTGGTTCACCTATTTCTCATTGCAGAACGTTTAGGCCCCGATACATCTTCAGTACATCACACTCTGAATCTCTGCTGTCATCAACCCAAGCCAGTGCTCTAACCCTTATGTCAGGCTTCATCATCAATCCTTTATTTTCATCTTTACCACCTCTTTCAGAATTGCTTGCTCTAAGCAAGCAGGCAAGTGTTTGGCTATATAAAAAACATTATGTTAGAGCTGAGCTTTAATCCTTGGACTTTTACCCAAATTTTATGTGTAATGTTGAGTTTTAAAGAAAGATGATCTATTGCTTGGAGAAGGCCATTACAAGGTACTCAAGTTAGGAAAAAAATCTTATGAAAGAGAATTATGAACCCAAAGCAAGATGTACAAAAACATTTAATACTCTCCCAGTTACAAACAAAATATATATGATTGGATAGGACTTGAAATGGGCTGGGACTATTGAATTCTAACTTTGGGAACAGAATGCATGATTTTTGCCAAACTTCTTTTGGGTAAACTTTCATAATTTATCCAGCTTTACTGATGTCTTTCAGTTAACTGTTGAGTTATTAATTTGTTCCATATTCTTTTGTTATCCTTGATCTGTTGAAAGAGATACATTATTTCCATGAGTAATAGTTAAGATATAATGCATTGGTTTAAAGGACTTTATCATTCAGACTGAGTTACTGTTTCTCTTTGTGTAGAAGTCTGTGAATAATTATGGATTCTTTGAACCTTCAAAGAAAAACTTCCATGGCACAAAAGTTGTACATAGAACTTTGACACAGAATAAAAGTCATTTTTAAGGGAAAGGAGTAATTAGATTTTTTTTTTCTTATTGGCTGTGTTTTCTCTGCTTAGAGGAAAAATACTACTGTTCTCTTATTGCTGAAGTTCTAACTAGCGCTCTCTTGCTTTCTGAGGCAGCAGAAAGCAGCATTTTAGTCTTTGGATTTTCTGAGCTTGGGCTCCATGGATGATGAAAACTAAAAGACTGTTCATATCCTGGAAGTTCAGAAGACAACTCCATGGTCAAGAGTCTAAAAATCCCTTTGACAAAATGATTCAGCTCTTCTGCAGAGTAGGTATCATACTTCCCAAACTTTGATCACAATCTGTGTTTAAAAATACATTTAATAATAAATCCTTGGATAATTGATTATGAGGTGATATTCTTTGAAAGTAGATCCTCTAGGCATTTCAATGAGCTACCTCTTACACTCTTGAGGGACTAAGGAGGTTTGGGGGGCTCCAGGGGAGAGGGAGGGCTAAAATTCTGGACTAGATGTACCCATCAGAATGACAGCCTTTTGTACCCTGAAGTAAAACCCGCTGCTTTGTTCTGCCTTGCGTCTAGGCAGACTGTGGCCTATATGTGCAAAGGAGAGAATCCCCAAATGTATTGGAGTATTTTTCAGGTGCATTAAAGGAGTTTAGGGTTATTGGTTTCCTTTATGCAAAAGGAAACCAATTTTGTGGATTTGACAATTAAGCAGCCACTAAGCTCCTGGGTATTTCATTGTTGAAAATAACTTATTTAAGATGATTTGGGCTTTTTTTCTTTGTGTCTTTCCCCCTCCTCTAAACAAAACATACTGTATGTGTTATTTAAACATGCACATCTATTATTTAAAAATTTCTTCTACTAAATTCCAAACGTACAGGCTTTGGGTTAGGACACAAAACTTTTACTTCAGTAGCTAACTTGGAGTTTACCTTCTCCAACATGGTAAAATGATTACTACTGCCACTCAATCTGTGAAAAGCTTAGGTTGTCTGTAGACACAGTGGTAACTTTCTTTCTTGCATTATTCCCTGAAGCAACAAATTGAAGCTGGTTCAAGGAAAGATGGCTGCAGTTTGTGATAGCCAGAGGAAGCTAGGGAGAGAAGGGTAATGCACAGGAGACGTGGGTGCACCTTCTCCCTAACTCTTTTTTCCTTCTGCCTCTCTTGGTAAAGAACCATGGCTAGTTTTGTGGTGAGTTTTTTTGTGGTTTGGGGATTTTTTTCTTGCTCCCTAGACAGTCTTCCAGTTTGCTACTTTTTCCGTCAGCAAAGAAACAGTCTCTTTTATCTTGTTTGCCTTTTATCTGTTCTCAGTTCTCTAAGTTATGACCTAGATGAAAAAACAGGCATCACCTACATTCACATATAGGTAAAAGATCAGACATTACTTGTGCAGTCAGCCCATCTTTGATACAAGTTCACATGATAGTATGTGGGTACAGCCCTCAGTGCTGTTGCTAGGAGTTTGTAGTTAATGAAATCAAGTAGTCATTACGGGGACTTCTTTGTTGGAAGAGTTGATGGTTCCTTCGTTTGTTCACGAGCATTTGAGAAATAATAGAAAAATCTTTAATGATTAAAAACCACTACCTGGGGTGGTACTTTATATACAGCTGTGGACTCCTGAATGTGGCCCAAATTAACAGAAGAATATTCTGTGATAGTGCAAATATATAACAGGATGCAGTTAATTAAAATTCTTTCAATGTAATAATGGATTTACAGTGAAAAGACTCAATCCTCCTATGTGCTGCAAACAGCAGTAAGCACGAGTGAAGAGCTGGAGGTTCTTGCACTTTGCAGGATTAGACATTTATGCTGGAATCCCAGAAGTTGGGAACTTAAAAGTTTAGGCTTCTGCTTGGGATTAAAACATTAAAATTCCTCTCTCTGCTCTCATCCAAATTTTCTCCAGCTACCTCAACAAATTGTTCCCTGAGGCTTAATTAGCACTAACAGAACAACTGCCTTTGCTGTATAGTGAAACTATCCAGAGCAGTTACAACCCCCAACCGAAACCAAAATCTTTCTGCTATCCCATGCAGTCATGCATATTACTCTCCTACTCTGCAGTGTACCTGTATGCATATATCAAGCACACAAGTCCAATGTCTTATATATGTAATAATCACTAAATGTATTTTTTGTTTTAGTGTATATTTTTAAAAAACCTTCCTCAATTATGGTTCTTCTGCAATGATCCAACTTCAAGGATTATAAATGTCACCCATGCCCTTTATTTTAGGAAATAATAGCAGGTTATTGCCACAAAATTAATGGTGGCTTAATTGCTAGGTCTATAGTTGCAATATGCAAACAGCTAAGAGTGGAAATAATGACATAGTACTCAGAGCAAAGACATTTCATTAAATAAAACAAGGAAAATATTTGAGAGACTTGCTTGTGAACAAAGATTAGGAATGCTGCATTTTTTTTGTCAATTCAAAGATGCACAGAATCTTCCAACAAAGTTACATTGTCTTTCATTAATTTTAATGCACCTTCTAGCAGTAAAACTCTGCCAGCATACAGATGAAGGTGTCTAGGCATATTGGTATGCTAAATCATAAGCTGCCTATTCCCATTCCACATCGTTTGGTTAAAGTTAAGGTTCCAGAACAACTTGCAGAAAGTGAACAACATGTGAAATTTGTTGCTGTCTGGATACTTTGATCAAGTTCTTCCTCATCTGTTTGAATCAGTTAATAAACATCCTTCCTAGTAGCTGTGGTTGGAAAATGTTACTGAAAATAACACTTGGTCAATCATTGGTTGTTTTGGACCAGTTCTATCTTTTAAGTAACTGTCAGGAAAAAATGAAGTCTCTCCTATATTTTTTGCTTTGTTTTTAAACTTTCACCTTTTTAGACACTTCATGAAATGACAATAATGTCAGATGCTGCTTCTTTTAATAGCAAAATATAATTTCTGAACTCCCAATTATGGAGATAAAGACTTTTGTCATTAACATTGCCTCAGGTAGGAATTTAAACTCAGAAGACCACTGGCAATTTTACTTTCCCTAGTTAGGAGTTATCAGATACAAATAAATGAAGACTAATCACTGGGTCTCTACAGGTTTGCTGCAAAATCTGTATCATTTGGTGAGTCACCTGATGCAAATGCATATCTGGTGAAGAATATAAAAATATAGATTTTTCATTTTTAATGACAGTGCTGTCAATATATGGTCCACGTGCCTGAGTTTTTTGTGAAGAGAAACTTTAAGAGAAACTTAGTGTAAACTGTCTTTGATTCATTCATTCTACTTGTACTGGTCTTCTTAGGGTCTACTGATAACTAAAGAAAATTATTAAATCAGGCTCTTAATATTTTAATATTTACTGTTAATTCATTTTAATCTAAAGCCCATTAACTTCAAGTAATTTGAGGTCAGGTTAAAACAAGAAATTTACTTCTCTATGTTTTAAACTAGCCTTAAATCAGAGCTTGCATTTTAAGTTATAGTTTCATAATGAAATAAATTTTCACAATGATAATGCTCTATGAAACATTTACTTGAAACCTTCATATCCACTATTCTTTGTGACTGTACTATGAATCTATTTAATTCTTTCTCTTCTTTTCTTTGCCTGATTTGTGAAATTTAAATTTGGTCTTACCAAAAATAAGAACATGTTTTTGTGGAGAAGCAAATACGCACTGACTTCAGAACAGTCTGGTTAGGTTGCTGTGTCATCACACACATGTTCTGACAGTCATCTTCTAAATTCAATTGACTTCAGTGGGTAGAGGTTTGAGCAATAATGGACACATACTTTTGGAACTTGAAGAGAAAATGCTGAGAGATTTGAAGCCTTAAGAAAGCAATAGTAGACAGTCTTATAGATCTGTAAATGGACCGTGTATCACAATGTTCTTGAAAGACTAAGTTTGACACAGAAAAGCTGTCTGTTAAATCAGAGCTATCACTTAACAGATTTTTTCCCCCTGCTTTTTTTTTAACACTGTAGGTGTTACTATCAACTAGCTGTGTGCTGGTGGCAAGTGTTTATCTGAACTAATGAACACAAGGAATGTACAGAGTGATAATTTTAGTTTAGCCTAGAGGCACCTAATGACCAAAATATCAGCATTAAAATGCAGCTGGCATGGTTCTTGACATTGTAAAAAAACCCCAACCAAACAAAAAACCTCAACAACCCCCATACTCCACCCCAACTCTATTTCACAAAACAAACACACACACAGAGCAACTAGTATTGCTTATTGCTAATTTTAGACTCTGGGTTTGGTGTTGTCCGTATATGGGTTTTTTTTTTTCATCAGTTCAGAAACCACTGTACAAGCTGCTGTCTGTCAGTGACCTCAGTACTACTTGAAAGCTCTCTTTAGTATATTTGCTTAAGGTGGCAGTAAGGGTAAATTGCCAAAAGTCAAATTATTCTCTCAAGTGTGTGGTGTCTGTAAGGAGGGAAAAGATTTTTTGACACAAAGACCACATATGTGCATCTTCAAAGTCATCTTGGGTTCATTATTTTGACTAGTATGTACTTAAATAAGTGACTTGGAGCCCATCTCTATTATACTAACAGATCTTGCATTCTGGTTTATTATTACAATGCTAACCAAAGGTAAAAAAATTCAGTCTTCACCCGTAAGCCAATAGCACGTTTTCTGGGCACTTCCACATTTTGCAGTGTTACCTAAAGCACGTGACGGTACTGAAACCTCACTGGTTCCTCTAGGTTTTCATACTGGTGTTCAGAGATAGGAGCCTAAGCAGATCCAATGTCATCTCGGCCATAGCACATCCAGTCACCCCTTCCAGCAACCATGGGCTTTGAATAGGCCTGGCATGTCATTTTCTCCATTTAAAGAGCCATCTTATTACTGTAGATGGAGAAATATCTGTCACTAGCAGAAAATGGACTTGTCTTAGATGGTTAAAGTAGTTTTGATGGGACAATGCTTTAATTAATCCAAGTTTGGTGTACTTGGGAAGGGAACCATAAGGTCAAACCACGGACCTTTGTATGTCATTGTAATGCTAAATTGCAACAGACTGTAAGTCTACTGTTAATCTAAAACGTCTTGCTGCTAAGCTGGTGTTTTAACAAGTGTTGAGTTATATGACCTCACAAATGAGGCTGCCAACAAACTGGACACATCAAGTCTCTGTCTTTACCAGATCACTGTGCAGAATTTGGTTTCTTTTTCTGTAGTACAGCTTTTTGGTTCCTATTAAAACTGATAATTTTTTCCATTGGTCTTGAAAGATCCCTGAAGTTAAATTGTGTGCTATGCCTGAAAGAAAGAATAATTCCAAATTCCATAATAATGCTCTAGCTTTCACATTTTGCTGTGTTAGTGGCCATGTTCATCCTTTGTTCGTACTGGAAGTGTTTATTATGTTTGCGGAGAAAAAAAAAAAAGGATCTGTTGGTAAAGGCATAAATGATGTATGTCAGTGGGTAGAATTTGGGCAAGCATGAGTGTTTATTTTTAAGTTAGCTTTGAACCAAATGCTGCCTGCTGCAGATTTAAATATGGCAAGATGATAGCTTTCCTTCAGTGAGTCTGCTGATCATGGCTGGTAATGTCAGGAGTGACTTGTATCTGTTTCTCTCCTGTTTAGCTTTCTTTGAAAATATAGTTAGACTGGTTTTTTTAAACTGAAGCTGTACATCTCTGCTA
This sequence comes from Laterallus jamaicensis coturniculus, assembly GCA_022605575.1. NCBI lineage: Eukaryota > Metazoa > Chordata > Aves > Gruiformes > Rallidae > Laterallus > Laterallus jamaicensis. The sequence goes on from JAKCOX010000013.1 coordinate 20,414,442, forward strand.
GTTGTTTCGGTGAAAGTTGGTGGCAGAGTGGGCAGAAGACTGGTTAGCAACATAAAGAGACAGTTTGCTTTTAAAAGGTAGTGCAGGCTGGAATGCTAAGAACATCAGCACGAGAGCTTGCATCTACCTTACCCATTCTAGCATGCTATATGTGCAAATTGCTAGTCCCTAAAGAGTTAAAAGTGTTTGTTTCACAGGAAATTGGAAGAAATTTATGTGCGCAAGTGAAACTGAAAGGTCGAATGTGTGACTCATATCTATTGACAGATGGAATGAGCATAACATAAGAAGACAGTGACTAGAAAACAAGCAGGTTGTGTGAAAGTATTTTTAGAGACTAATTTCTACCCAGCTGTGTCTTCTATGAATGGAAGAAGTTTGTCAAGGTTACCTAGAAGTTGCCTAATAGCTACCTAGTGAAAATTAATTACATTGATATGGTTTAAATGGATACTTCATCCCTTGGGATGAAAACAGAGTTAACATTTTTAAGAGTTTTACCTGAGATTTAAAAAAAGTTAGGAAAACAAGAATTAAGAGAACATGTAAGTTGCTATTAGTGCTCCTAAACTTTTACATACCCACTTACTTTACCTCAGTTCCCCTGTTGACTCCCACTTCTGTGCTCTCTTCCCCTCTCAACCTATCTCTTCTTCAGCTTAAAATATCAGAACTTACCCAACTTGCTTGTTATATAATAGTGACTCATACTTTCATTGGCTTAAACTTTACCCATTCTTTCTTTTGTGTCTTTTCATGTTCTTCAAATTGAGTTGTCGCCTCTTCAGTTTTGGGTAGCCCTTTGTAGTGTGGTTTGTTTTTTTTAATTTTCACTGATGAAACTTGATGAAAAATGATGCTGAAACTAAGTATGTAAAAATTTTATTTAGGAATATGAGAATAAAGAGTTAGCAATGTTTTATATGATATATTCATTATGCTGAACAAGCAATAATGTATAGAAACCCATAATGCTGTATGCTAAAGTGTTCAGCAACATTTGACCAAAAATATAGATATGACCTACACTTTAAAGTACATGGGAATCCTTACTTGCCTACTTCCTGAAGGAGCAACTTGGGCATATAATGCCATGTAACTTACATGTTATTTGCCTTGTGTCTTTTGTAGACCACAGAGCTAAGTTCTGAGGCAATAAAACGTAACAATTGCAATTTCTTCTATTGTTACCGTGTTATCCTTTTATGGCTAGATGATGAAAAATAAATTATGTGTATCTGAAAAGCTAAATATTCCATCAATGAGTGAAAAATCTTATGACACAAGGTAATGTGCTACTTTCTGGGCCTCTGCTCCTATCAGATGAAAGGACAAGGGGCAGAACTCTTCTTTCCATCAACATCGTAGAGCACTGGGGGATAGAGTAGGGTTGTCTTTTTCCCCAGATAATACAACTATGAGTTTGCAGATCTCTAAGTTTAGAGGAACCTAAGGCTGGGAGAAAATCTTGGCACTATTAGCTATATTAACTCCAAGCCTATTTCTTGTTTGCTTTAGATTCTTGCTGTCTTCACTTTTGCAAAATTTGGAAAACAGTTCTTAATACGATCTATAAATGTAAAATGCCATTAAAATCTTTGTCAGAGGATATCCTGAACTAAACTTTTAATCACTGCTAATAAGGTAATTAAAACCAAATTCTATCACTGTATAACAGCACAAGATCAAATCTGCACATTTACACGTTGATTCTGCTTTTACTGATGCTAACAGCCAGTCTTACTGGATGCTTGGTATTGTATCTTACTTAGAAAACCAAATCTTGTGAGATTCATGCATGTACCTCTGAGTTGAAAAACAAATACATTATTTGGAGAAGAATAAAGCATTCCATGAAAAGCCTTATGTGGTGTCACCAAAGACCCAACTTTGATCCAAGACGATGTTGTGGTATGACTGTTGAAAGGGAAAAGGAAGCAACTTAGGTGAACAAAGTTTTGAATAGAATTAAATCTACTAGAAAGAAGTATGTAGAAGTTCATACATCTGTGTGCATGGTTGCTGACAATTTTGGATGTCTTGTAAATGTCATCTTCCAGAACTTGCAGAATTCTTTACCCTCTTCACCACCTTCTCATCAGCCAGATGCATTGAACTTTAAAGTAAGAATTTTTTCTTTTCTAGTTAAAAGTCAAACAGTAGTCTTGCATATGCCAGAAAATGTACACAGCATTGCAGCTTTCTGGAAACAATGGTAGAAATACTATAATTATATTTTAATAGATGCTTTGTTCAATGACTTGTCGTCAGTATTCCATTATTGGTATTGAAAACTTCACAGTCAAAGTATTATTACACAGGTAACACAAGCTCCCACACATTCCTCTGGGAATTTTTAGACTGCTGCAGCTCTTATGAATTAAAAAAAATGTTTTTCTTCAAAGGCTGTTCAGAGAAATTGATGAAATTTGAATCTAGTTAGTGGGGTGCCAGGCATGCTTGTGTGTGTCTGCACAGAGCTGTACATAAAGATACCTTACTACTTAGATAAAGGTCATTGATGCATAGGTTAAATGCCTTCAAGTGAAATTGTTGATTGTTGATTCCCCTTGCTTATGAAAGAAGATGGTACAATGCGTAGATGGACACCATTACACTGAAGATTTTTTGTGTCTAATTAGTGCGTTTATGCTTTTCTGAGGATATACCAGCTGCTGGTGTAGGAGTAACACTGTATGTTAATAGTAATTCTCTCTTAACCTCTGTTGCTGCCTTCAATGACCATAATCTGAATGTTTGCTTCAATGTACACACAACAGTATTTTTGGAGATTGTATTCATCAGTGGGGTCCATTCTAGGTCTTTTTCTGTTCTTTGCCCATCGCCCTTCATTTTACAGCAATAATTTTCTGTCTTTCCTGCAGCAGGAATGATGATTTGAACAAGGCTGTGTGGAAGATCTGTAAGGGCCTTTAGGAAAAACTTTAATACAAGTTGAGAGAAGCAAGCTTCCTCAAAGGAGCTATTCAAAATGTTAGTTTTTCCACTGGAAATACTTTGTAGTTATGTTTTAATTCTCTCAGTTCTTCCAGGCCTTTTTTGTTGTTCTTATGGAGTTTGTTTCACCCTTAAAAGAGGGGAGGTGGTGGTTGTAGAGAGATAACATATAAACACTCTCAAGGAAAACTCTTAGTATCATTCATTCAGTGTATACTTTGAATATGTTGATCGACTTCATAGCAGCTACCACTGGCATATGACTAGCATGCACTTGCATCATGGGAAAGAACAGCAAAACAGTTACTAGCAACGAGCTGTGTTTATTCCAAAGCTGTGCTGCTCTAATTGATGATGCCTTGATAGGTACATGATGTGGTGGGTTGACCTTGGCTAGCCAACAGGTGCCCACCAAGCTGCTCCTTCCCTGCAGGACCAGGGGAAGAAAATATATGAAAAGCTTGTGGGTCAAGATTAGAACAGGAGATGACTGAGCCATTACTGTGACTGGAAACCAGACTTGATTTGAGGAAATTGGTGATATGTTACACGAATCTAAATCACAGTAGGATAATGAGAAATAGGGCCGCAGGTCCTGCTAGGAGTCTGCTGCAGTGCAGACTTCCCACAGGGTCACAGCCTCCTTTGGGCATCTGCCTGCTCTAGTGTGGGGTCCTTCATGGGCTGCAGGTGAATATCTGCTCCCCCATCATCCTCCATGGGCTGTAGGGGAATCTCTGCTCCGGCACCTGCAACCTCCTCCCTCTCCTTCACAGACCTGGGTATCTCCAGTTGTTCCTCTCACACGTTCTCACTCCTCTCTCTTAGCTGCTCTTGCACAGTGGCTTCTACCTCTTCTTAAATATATTATCCTAGAGGTGCTGCAACCATTGCAGATTGGCTCACCCTTGGCCAGGGGCATGTCTGTCTTGGAGCCATTTGGAACTGGCTCTGCAGGATTTGGGAAAGCTCTCTGGCATCTTCTCACAGAAGCTCCCCCTGTAGCCCCCCCAAAAAAAAAACTTTGCCATGAGAACCCAGTATATTGATCATTATAATTAGAAAAGTATTTCAAAATATCCAACAGATGGGGAAAATTTAATACACTGTAGTACTGTGAGGGCAAGATTCAGAACCAGTAATAATTGCTATTGTTGCATACACAAAAATAGAGATTCTGAACCATCCTAGTAGTAGGTACTTCATGTTTTGGCACCTTTCAGGCAGAAAAAGATGTGTGAAGAAGCTTAAAGGGTTTCCTTCTTGTCACAGTTCAGAACATGTCTGAGAGAAGAAACAATAGCAGGAAATGACTGAACATAAACGTTGCCGCGCTTCAAGATCCTGCCAAAAGGTTTGGGACCAGTTGATAGGAGGCTGATCACGTTACTATACAACTGGATTGCAGAAATATCTGTCTACAAATCTGCTAGCTAATCGTTGTGCAGTGCTCTGCATTGTACCACTCTCAATTTGTGCTTCTGATAGCTCATGAATTAGTAGTTGGATAAAAAGGGTTATTTTACATACTCATAAGAGAGAGGACTCAAATATTTTTTCTATGGATGGAAATGGTAGAGCCAGGAATTTTATCTTAAGATTTTCTGGTTTATTCTGCTGACCTATTCTCAGCTAAAGATGTATTGAAATTATCAGCCAGAAAAAAGCATTGCATACTCTGTGAAGAGAAGTAATAATTTGGAAATTAGAAGAATTAAGTTGATAATCTAACAGCTTGTAAAATGAGGGGCCAATCCATTCTTCCGTACTTTTGTGCACCTGCTGTTTCAGACCAGCTCCATTCCTTCAACCTCATCCTTCCCCTTTCCAAACTTTCCTCAGAGGCCAAGGATCTCTTCTCTGCTGTGCTCTAAAGTAATGCAAGCCTGAAAGATGAGCCATTCTTGATGGTAACCAGTGATAAAGATAGGAACAATTTACCTGGTAACAGCAGTCTTTGGTTCTTTGATAGCAGTCATTGCCTCAGTTTCCTGTCTTTGTTGAGCTTACACCTGCACGTTTAGCTTTGGCACACAAGGCATTTCACATACAGTTCATAGCAGATCTGCAAGATCTCCTTATTGTTAGTAGTTGCAGTGTCCACAGCTTCTCTGGAGAAGTTCTTAGACTTCTTTTATTGAACAGTCAGTGATTCTGCCTTGAAAAACAATTATCACGAGGAAACTTCAGGCTTTTAATGGGTTATAGCAGGAAATAGGAATGGCTTTTGAGAAGAATATAGAGAAAGGCTGAAAAGAAAACTTGCAGAGTCCAGATTACTGGGCTCTGTGCTGTGGAGAAACACGACATCTGGGCACACACATGCAATATTCAATGAACACAGCTGAAATAATAACTTGCGGGTTATTAATCTGCGAGCTAGAGCCTTCCTTTGCTTTTAATAAAAGACATTGAAAGAAATTAATTCTGTCTAAAATCGCTGTGTGCACCATGTGAATGAAAACAAACATCAGTGGTTTCTTATCAAAAGTCCTTTAGTTACAGCAATAAACATGCTGCTTGCCTATTAAGTCTGTATGTCTGCTATTGTTTTTTCTTACTATTTATTCTAAGTGAATGTACTCATTTAACTGAAAATGCCAAGTGACTAATGTGTAACTACACGAAGAAATACAAAAATTGATCATTCTGTTAGAGGAATGATTTATTCTTTGTGCATAAATTCTAATGTTCAAGTGCAACTAAGAAATAAACTTTACTGATTTCCGATAATTATGAGTGTTTCAGAGATCCAGAGCTTGTCAGGAAATCAACTGTCTTCTAGGTATTAATGAAAAACAAAAAAAAAGGTGCTTTTATTAATAAGCCATGCACAGAGTCTGAAACTAAGGAGTCTGGAAAAGTACTACATTGTTTATAATAATAAGGGCAAAGAAACACCAGAGGAAACATCCCTGTGGCTTAATCAATGATCAGCACATGAACATAAGTCAAAGATTGTTTAAAATTGTTCCAAATGAGGAATAACTGACGTCAAGAGCTTGCTTGAGTTCTTACCAGCTTCACACTCTGGTTGCCTGCAGTGACAAAAGTACTAATAGAACACTTACAGTCTTTCACAAACTGGTTTAGTTTTTGTTGTTCTTGGGTTTCTTTTTGTTTTTTTTAATTTGCATTTCACTTTACTTACAGGACAGTTACAAGTACCTTTAGAGAGCAGAACTGTCATACACTGGTCAATCTATATGTTGTTAGCATCAACAGATAATGAAGCCAGAAACAATTAATTGTGTATTGTTAACATGGCATTGCATTTATACTGTGCAAGCTACAAATAATGTTTGGTCAGTAACAGTGGGTTTTGTGTTTGTAAAATGACACAGGAATAGGGACAAATTCATTGTGCCCCTAATGACAAATATATTCTGCAAAATTCCTTCTCTCTCTTAGTCTTTCAGGAGTGGAAAGGGAAAAAAAAGTAGGATGGAAAAAAGATTCTCAGAATTTTAGAGCAACAATGCATCATTCATTCGCATAGGTGCTGTGTAGATGGTGTAAGGTGCCCCAAATCTTAGCTGCCTGTTAACTGCTCTAACTCACAGTGGCGTAAGGATAATCCTGAGAACTGCAGATCCAGTATGGATTTCTGGATATGGTGTTGTACAGCTAACTTCCATGGACAAACTATTTTGAGCTCTAGGTCAGGAAAATGTTTATAGAGTGAAATTTTTTTGGCTTCTTCTAACCATGTGACTAAACATCCCTGATGTTCAAGAGTCTCTTTTCACTTTTTTTCCTAAAAGCAAGTCTAAAGTCCATCTAAAAACTTTGTTCGCAATAGGGAAAGGATTTGTCTTGAGGAAAAAAATGTGATGTGTCTGTGACTATTTAAAAGTGTTGTTTATGCAAGATTTATGTAGTTTTCCATTGAATCTATTAAATGGAAATGGAATGCATTTAGAGGAACTAATCTGAGAAAAGGAAGAGTGGATTGTATCACCCATGAAAAGGGCGAAGTGTAATCAGCTTTGTTCCAACAGCAGCTCTGTTTTCAAGACTGATTTTTCCTGTTAGCAGTATGGAAGCTCAGGGTAGAGCAATGAGCTCACAGCGCTGCACACACAAAAAGTTGGGCTGTAAGCAAGCCAGTTGTTTCATCGTAAAGTGTGAACAGAATTTTACCGTACTACCTGTTGTTCAGTGATTAGGAAAAAAACAAGTTCTTTTTCTGCCTGTGATAGGAAGTGTGTTGTATGTGGGCTTGGTAGTTACCTAATCCTGCTCTGCTTCACTTTTCCACTCTTCTGCAATTTCTTCAATTTTCAGCCCGTATATTTCCTTCTTTTGCTACAAATAAAGCACAAGTTCAATGAACAACAGTGGTGTTCTCTGTATGGACATAATACATATCCTAGAAGCTGCCTATTCTCTATCAGGAACATGATAGTCATGAAAATTAGCTTATGATCATGCTTAGGTGTTGGGTTTTTTCTTTTGCACTTCTTGCAGTCACTTGTTACTTCAGTTGGATTAAAAATAGTTTCCAAAATGTTAAGCATAAATAGATAGGGATGCCTGGATTATTTTCTTCCAAAAATATTGAACATAAAGGAGATTAATTTGCTCCAAAACCATGTTCTGGATAGTTTTAGTAACCTTTCTCTCTCTCTCTCTCTCTCTCTCTGATTTGAAACAGAGGATTATTGGGAACAATCAGCTAGCATTTGTGTCTCCAGGGGCATTAAATGAGCAAACACCTGAATAAAGCTGTGCACAAGATATTTACTTAATTTTGGTTTCATCATGTCATCCTTTCCCACTGAATATAGCAACAATCATAGTTGAGAGCAGAGTAACTACAGCTACAAAACCCGCCAGGTTGAAACTCAGCAAATTATCAAAAGAACATACGGTCTTCTGGTGTAGATGTTCTGGTAGGTCTACCATGCACATCCTTTTGTTGGAGTGGTGCTGAATCTGTTACTTAGTTTCTAAAATGTTTTAATATCTCCTAAAAGTGTTTTCCATCTGTCTTTCTGGTCTTCATTCTTTCCGTCATAATAACTCTGTTAAGAGACAGAGAAGTGTATAACTTCCCAAGCTTGTGACCTGGATCTATAAGGGACCTGTAAAGATTTTTAATATATTTTAAATGGTTTGGGAGTTTGTTGTGGGTTTTTGTTTGTTTTTTTTTTGACTGGCATGTCTTTAATAGGTAAAATTTCAGTGGTGGTAATTCCCAACTAGACATACACCTAATCATTGCAAAAATTCAACTGTATCCTATTCTGTACACAGACAATTTGTAGGATTTAAAAGGAAAAGAAAGAAAACCAAGACAACTGCACAAATGTAAGTAAAATAGTAGTAGCTTCCTTATTTTGCCACGTGATAGTTGAGAATTCATAATAAACAGTAAGTCCTTGGAGGTAGTGACATCCATAGGTGCTTGCTCCACCAAAGGATTGAGGCTTCCATGTCTTCCAGTCACTACTGTTTGTTTTAAAGTTTAGAAAGAGAACACTCTGTAAAGAGGAATGATGAACAGAATTCTGTGAATATTCTTTCTCCATGGAAAAAATGATAATTCCTTTTAATTTAACTTGGGGGGGGGGGGGGCGGGGAGGGGGGAATATTTGAATGGCCTTTTTTTTTGATTCCCTGTCAGAAAGCCATGTGGTGGTAAAATGGTCCTGAAACTTTATTTCTAGAGAAATGTTGGCATCTGGAGCCTGTCTGTGAAGGGAGACTGTGGAGAGGAAAGCTAGTGAAAATGAGCCCTCACACTTTTCAGCAGAGATTAGATAGCACTGAAGTCATCCTGACAGCTATGTCTCATGCCTTCTCTAGGCAAGGCAGAGCTGGATGGTCTAAGAAGTGATTTTATTTGTTGGTTTGCATGTTCATTGCAATAGGAAAAAATGTTTTCAATGTGTTTTTCTTTGTACTTACCTGGTAAGGTCACAAGAACTATATTTTTGTGACAATATATAAACCTTTACATAAACTTCGTATTTAAAACACCGTGGGTAAAGTGGTGCATGAAGTAGCTGGAGAGGGCTGTGTGTATCCTGCTATAGATGATGGTATCAGGACTTCACCCATAATTATAAATGAACCAAAAAGCATTGTTAGCACTGGGATTACAAAAATCACTGGAGAGCTGTGACACTGGTCTGCGAATCCATATGCAGACTGTTCTCACTGGTCAAAATTTTGCATTTATTTAAAACACCTAATTGAAAGTATGAAACATTATCTCAGTTTTAGATGTGCTGCTAACTTGCCAATAGTGAAAATTAAAAGCCCAACTTTTGTTGGCCAATATATCTGTCATTCTTATTGGTTTGCTGATAATGCTGTGTGACTTCTCTGTCTGGGGAGATCACATCTGCCTGAATCACAAGGGCACCCTGAAATCATACCACTAGAGAATTTCTATTTGTATTCGAATAAAGTGTAGTTATTTTTCCTGTATGTTGATTATTGAATTGGCTGCTTCTTGCAGAAATGTATTTGAATATAAACTTGACATAAAAACTATTTTGAAGTAATGTCTAGATCATGTGCAGATTATCCCTAATGAACTTGTTGATAGTCAGCCACATTGATAGAGATTTTTCATGATACTGAGAACAATACTTGGTATTAAAATATCATTTTCATAGCATACCTTCACTTTTCCATTTTACAAATGGGGAATAAGGTTAAGGGAAAAAATAAAAAGAGAAAGAGTGCAGAATATATTTCCAAAAGCAGACTTTAATGTTTTTTTCTCACTGTGATATGAGTTGCAAGACTCTCAAAATCTCCTCAGGTGCTAATTTCTCTTATTAATGTTTCTAAATTGAGCCATAAGGGGTTTTAGAGCAAGCCGGTATCAATGTTGAGACAGAGCTCTTTATTCCCTGAGTTTCAGGTCTGTTTCTTCCTTTTATATCTTCATTTAAAAGATTTTCACTGTGCGCTTTTGGGCAGAGCAATGACATAAAAGCAAGATTCTTCAGAGTACTTGGAGAAAACAGGGCTTATGGTGGTGCTGGCTTCTGGAAGAGATTCTGTGGTGAGAGTGCCTCTTTCCTATTTCATCCTTTGCACTATACCCACCCACTGTACCACTGCAGTTACTTCAGCCTGTGTGACAAATGAATTATTGAAAACAAAATCTGGCCCCACTAAAATGAGAAAAAATTCCCTCTAACTTTGGTGGAAGCAGCATTTATCATTCCATGACTTGTAAACATGCAGGTGCAGTGCCAGTGCTGAAAAGACAGTGTACCTGGGTGTAAAAATGTTTGCTTTATAAAGCATGCCTGAAACTGTCACTGTGGCTCAAGACATCTGGTTTTAACTTTTCATCAAAATCAAACACTGAATCTTATGATCTCTGTATTACTAAGTCTTTACCGTTCCGAAATAAAAAGGAAAAGTTACGTAGGTATACTTTATGATTTAGGCAAATAATACACAAACACAGTGAAACAGGTTTATTAGCAGTCTGTCTCACACTGTATGTTGCTTGGGTTAGAGGAGTTAACAGCAAAGATGGTGTAATCTTACAAGCTGACTAGGGAAAATTACAGAATCCCTTCTGAATAAACAACATTAGAAATGCCTTCCCCCCCCCCCCCCCCCATATACTCTTTTGTCCTTACTAAAAAGATTTAAGTTAATCAAAACCTTGGAGATTAAATAATTAAATCTGTAGATAACCGCAATTTTTTTATTGTTAATTAGTCATAGAGAGGTGCCATTTTCATAGGATGCAGAGACCCTAAATTTAGCTGTGGAATATTACATTGATCACAGACAAAAAAACATCATTGATTCTCTGGGGAAGGGTTGGACGTCAGTATGTGCGTTTTGGCTCAGACCACCTTTCACCTACTAAAGGGGGTTCCAGTAGATTTTTATCCTTGCTGCACATAGCAACAAAATGTGATTTGCCATCCTTAACCCTTTGAACGTTTTCAGCATCTTACAAGGATGATTCACACTTACTCGGTTACTGTGCTTTCATGTATCGTATCTGAAATCGTTATACCAAAAGTGCTGCATTTTTATCTTCTGCTGCACTGTCAATTTTTTAATGTATGTTATACATACTTAAACATTTAATATATGCTGAAGCCATTACAGGATGGCTGTAAAAAAATCTGTAATACTACACCTTCCTAGTATGACGTTTATTCCTTTCTTTAAATGACTTATGGCATTTGTAAATAAAACTCTAAAATTAAACCCTGATATAATACAAAATAATGTATTTTACTTTACCTGTTTAGGTTTGCCAAAGACAGTGAATCGAATTAAAGCATTGTGCAGAATGATTTATTGCTGTGTAGATCTTTGCCATGATGCAGCAGCCTGATAATCCTCAGATCTTTTTTTTCAGCAATCACTAATTAAGTGTAACAGGCATGCATCCAGACTCTCCTGAATTTTAATCTTTGTGGTTTTTAATGAGCTGATCAAATATTAGAAAAAATATATGCAAATAAATGCAAAAATAAATCACAAATATATAATTTTTGTCATTGTCCAGCTAATAAATTATGTCCAAATAGTATGACTATTCTTGCAAGCACTTTGGGATGTGCGTATGTAAATGGTGGATATTATCCATGTGCATACATGCAATTGAGTATTCTATACATGTCATTGTCCTCAGCGATTTTCATAAGCATACATTTTCAGAACTCTTTTTTGTATAGACACAAGTCTTGCTTAAAAAAAAGGGCAGAAACTAGTTATATTAAAAGGCATCAGTGATATGTGATCAAATTTGATAGAAGGAAAATTCTGATTAAAAAATGCATCCAATACCACTGTTACCCAACTATAGCACTAGCCTCTCCTAGGTTTTGAAAGGATGGAAGAACTTCTTTCCTCCCCGTTCTCTTTTGCTGATGGGAAATTCCTGGCAGCTTAGTATTTGACTGGCTTTAAGATGTATTGCATGATTTTGCAGAGTCAAGGAGCTTCCAGTAGTTCAGATAAGCTTTCTGCAGGGATCTAAACATCCTGCTGCTTAACTATAGCAGTGGTTTGATGTTCAATGCAACTTAATTTTGCTTTACCCTTCATCATCTTAAAAACCATCTACACTAACTCAGTATTATTTATTGAAAGAAAAATGAAAGTAAAATATTGTTGGTTGGGAGAAGCATTTACTTTTTGACATATCAGTGCTCTAAGCACAGCACTGTGTTTCTGAATGGTGAGGGCCAGCCAGAGTTCTGTCTCTGCTTTGTTCTGTTACAACATGATTTAGTTGGGTTTAGTTGATAGCTTTATTTTCCAAATCCTTGGGCTCGTAAAGGCTGGAAAGGCCACAGAGACAGATTGCTCAGGCACTGAAGAGAGAGAATGTCTTGTGCTATATAGCAGCAACCCCTCTGCCTGATTTTTTGAGAGAGAAAAGGAAAGAATGAGCATTTGCAGGAAATTCTAGTCATGGTGCTTAACATATGTAATGGCACAGTTTCATGGTAAGAGTCATGAAGGGTAGCCCTGTCCAGACTATCATTGTCTGATCTGAATATTTTCTTGGGTTTTTGGACCTGTCAGTTTGAACTCCTCTAAATTAAGGAAGGGGACAAGCTCATTGGTAAGAAAACGTGAGTCAAGTTTTAGGTATAAGTCTCAACTTCAGTAGGTTTTTTTTATGTGAAGTAGAAAGCAGCTGTTAAAAGTAAAAATCCAGTGGAAAGCAGAAGGGCAGACTAAACATTCAATTCATAGAGTTGTTTTTATCTGGAGCTCAGGTATGCATCCATTACACGTGGCTGCAACGGCTAAACTGTCCTTTCTAAAGCACTCCATCTGCAGTGTGTCAGAAATAGTAATGTCCTGTACATGCTGAAATTTTTGGTAGGAAAGTAACACCTTCATTTCTTTTACAGTAACTATATAGCTATATTACATAGTGACATGTAGAGCAGATGTTTCTAAAAATGCAAAGAAATTCCAGTCTGTTTGTATTTCTAAAAATGCAAAGAAATTCCAGTCTGTTCCTATTGATGTAGTAGCTTTAGTCTTTCAAAACAGAACTAGTTAGGCAATGCAATCGTGGTGGACGTATGAAGATTTGAAGAGTCTGTATACAAAGTCAATACCTTGTATCAATGTGTATGTCCATGACATCTAGAAATAAAAGGAGAGCATATTTCAAATTCCCCTATAGAAACAATAAAGCACTCCTTTTAAAAGTTTTTTTCAAAATGAGGGACCATTCTTGTATTCAAAGTTCCAGCGTAACAGGCTTGACTCATCGACAGATGACACATCAAGCACAGGGAATTTGAAAAAGCACTGCTTAACCTCACTAAAAAAAATCATACTTTTGAGAACAGGAAAGAAGGAAAATTGCTTTCTGATCCTTGACTCCACTATGTTCAAAAAGGGTAATGAATGTTCTGATAAAACATACTTCATTGGACAAATAAATCTGCTTCAAACTGACAATGTTATGTAAAGGGATGTCCAACTCTGTTTAAAAATAATTTTCAAGCGGAATAAAAACATACAAACCAAAATTCCAGCATGAAGCAAGAAATTAGATTTGCCGGTTTGTTGTTATTATTATGTTGTTGTTGTTGTTTTTCTTGGAAAACCTTTAGTCTTTATTTTTAAAATATTCTACATTCCAAGATACCTGGCGCAACTGGGCAGCTCCTGTTGTAACAAATCACTATAAATGGGAAAAGAAAAGCATTTTAACTACAAGAAATGGAGTAGAAATGGGTTTTTTGCTGTCTTTGTTTTATTTTTTTGTTTTACCCTCTTCATGTTTTCTGTCTGTTGAAAAGATAAATGTTTGGAAACTTTGGGTGGCATCAGAGGTTGCTGAACGGTCTTTCTATACTAAATCCTGCAGGAGTTACTAGTCTGCTCCTAGTTTGTTTGCCATCAACTTGGGTAAATGGCCTGGAAATACATTGCTATAAATATTTTTTATTTCTCTCTCCCGACCAGATTCTTCTAGTATGTGCTTAAAGGATTTCATATGAGTTGTAGGACTGGCTGTGTGTTCTTGGCTTTGGAATTAGTTCCTTCAGGAAAATAAATTTATCACTAAGTCACAGTAGTGTTCTGAGACCTCAGTCGAAATTGAATTAGTGCTTACCCCAGATACTTTGCAACTTGGAGGCTTGATTTTGATACATTTCCTTATTTTCTGTGTTTTTATAATGTTGAGTTAGTCTCTGTTAAGTCAAGGAGGTTACTAGGAGCAGTTTATTAAACAGTTCAAGTAATAAAATTCTGTCTGTCCCTGAGTAAACAAGACTTTCTAAATCAGAGTTAACGATAGGTTTTTTTCCAGGAACATGTTGCAATTGCCTGTTTTTGTCCATTGTTTTAGCTAACACTGATTTGTTACTTCTCTTTATATTTTTCCTTTGTCTCCCTGTCCTGGGGTGACCATGTTTGTTGTATTTTGTCCGGTGAAATTAATTTCTCGTGATGCAAATCATATAAAACATTAACCAGAAATAAATTGATATATAAAACATAGGCACATATAAAACATTCATGGCAATGATAGGAATATTTTAAAAATAAAGTATCTAGGATAAGAGATTTTCTTAAAAACTCATAGGTCAGTCTTTCCTCACTTTTGGTTTGCTACGTTCAAAAAGTGTCAAATCTGAGCTAAACAATGCATTCACTAAAGTTGTTCTTTTTTGTAATGAAGGGATCCCTGGGTGATGTATTGAAGGGTGAGTAAAAATTCTAAATTCCTTTAATTTCTGGGTTTTAGATTAATGGAACACATGTGATCTGTGACAAATCTGTGTCACTTCATGGTTCAGAACAGCAAGTAAGATCCTGGATTTTTTTGTCAAAATTACCTATATTGTATGTGTAATGCAGCACCATAGGTAATAAATCCTGTATCCAGGATTAGGTAGTTCCTAAGAAAAGGTTCTTTCTTAATTTTCTAGTCATGTCCCTGTGACATCCTAAGTAAGATTAAGGGGCTAATGGAGACTTTTTTTTAGTTCATTCATTTTTCATACCATTTGCCTGTTCTGCATAAATATTAGAATAATATTTAACTATTGACTTATACCAACAACAACTTATTTACTTCACCACCTTCTTCCTGCTGGCAGCAGGAATATAGTAAAACATACACAGGAAAACCCAGGAAGCCATTCCCAGAAAGGCAAGGGAGGCAAGCCATTCTGGGAAGCAAGCTGCTTTCAGCTCAGAAATATGTCCATAGTCTATAAGCTTCTTGAGAAGAAAAACGTTTACTTGTTTTAGGTGGAAAGAAAAAAAAAAAGGGTTTCCTCAGCAGGTATTGCCTGATTTAAGATTTACGTGAGTTTCAACTCTTAATTTTTCAGCAAATGATCTAAATGCAGCACATAAGACCATCCATTTGGGAGATCTTGTCGACTTAGTGAAGTCTGACAGCATGAAAAAAGGCTTGGAAGTGTTTGCATTTCCTTCACACTTGCTGAGCAAACTGACAAAACATTAAGCATCACAAGTGTTAACACTATTTGTTTACGATGAAATACTAGGTTTTGCTGCAAGAGTAGAAAATAGCAGTAGTGAAGTATCACATGGTGCAGCTGAAGAAACTCTTGGGAGACTTACAAGAAAACTAAAAAGATGAGAGTCAGTAGAGGAAAGATTTGTCAGCCAGCTGCTTACTTCTAAATTTGTGATGTATATTTAATATCTCTCCTTCCCTTTTGTCAAACTGGGAACTTGTGCATGTCTGCTAAAATCTATTTCTAATGTTGCTGTCCAAAATGTCATTGTATATGAGTAAACCGGTTTAACATAAAAATCAAGACCTCTGCCTCCGGCTGGTTGGGTGGTGAGTATTTCTACTACTACCTGGATCCATACAAAATAGAAAAATGTGAATGTCTAATTTTGTAGGAGAAGCAAGGACAAACAAACTTTCTTATATCCTTGGCACTTTGTAGAAAACAAGATGGTTTGAAACAAATTATTGTCTTTTTAATATATGCCAAACCTACTTTCCCAAATATGTTTACCCACTATCCATAAATTGTACCTTCTTGATCATCTCTTTAATATGTTTATTTAACAGCAACTCTCAACCATTTATTATTTTCTCTCTTGGTAAGCACAACAGGATGTAATCTAGTACAAAGCTAGGTGAGAGATATTTAATTAAATAAAATAAGCAAGGAATATATATGAAGAAGGATTGTTCTCTTGGAATCCTTCCCCTCAAAATCTGAAGTGTCTCAGGCCTTGGCACTACATCTACACACAATGTGAAGAAAATCTTGCTTGGAAGTTGTGAGATACTAGAAAGTTAAAATTACGCAGATGTACAGTTGAAAATTATGCCTTGTTTAATTGTGTGCCTGGAGATCGATTTTTGGGTACTGACATTTGAAAATGTTAGCCTTTGCCTAGAAATTATTCTATGATAAATCTGTTCAACTAACAAAATATTCTGTCCAAATATCTGTCATATTTAACAGAACCAACATAGATGGAATGTCTTGTATATTTCTTATACTTTTTGAATTTCTTTGAGTTTTGATTTTCTTGTCCAGCAACCAAGTTGGGTAGGTGAACTGTACAGGAGGGTTTTTTCCCCAGTGCTTCTGACCAAAGAATGAGCAAGAATTCCAAGAGTTTCAAGCATTTGTGTAGATATAAGAAATTTCTTGAATAAGACAGAGGCTTTGTAAATATGGTAGTCGAACTTGTACCTTCTTCTTGATAGCATCAATAGTAATGAAAAGCTTGAACTATACTACTATTGTAAAGTAAAGAAAAATGTTCTGAAGTTGTATTTAGATTTTTCAAATTAAAATCTTAAACTATTGAAATTTTGATTTATTTTTATTTCTAATCTTTCTTCTCTTTCTTCCCTCCTTTTTAGTGAGAGGATTTTAGGGCTAGAAAAGCATATTTGAGAGGTAAGAATGGAAATAGTGAACAGAGAACAATGGGTTTTATACATTTTCTATTATTTTTATTATATGAACTGGTAATGAAACTACTTGTAAGAATCTGCAACTTAAAATAAAACTGTATGCTCTGTACTTTCAACTGAAGTTTTTCACTTCAGTGCACTTCATCTGTTGCTGCTGGAAAACAGGAACCTCCTTATACTTTTACGTAGTCCAGCATGAGGGATGCCATGCATGATCTAGGAGGGGAAGAGGCAACAGACAGAGATTGAAACATTAGAGGTTCTGACTTTGATTCAAGGTTTACCTTAGGGCATTGGAACAGGAGAATAGGTCATCCAGAGGAACTGTGTATTCTCCATCTCTAGAGATGTTTCAAGACCAAACAGGCTCAAGTGTGGAGAAACTGTGTCAAATAATATGGCTGACCCTGCTCTGAGCAGAAGGTTTGACTAGATAAACTGCCGACGTCCCTTCGAAACAGGGTTATTTCATGTTTTTAAGGACCTGAATAAAAGCTTTTATTGTCTGAATATCAGAAGTTTTTTTAAGACTGTTTCCTCTCAAGTTATCAAGTAGTATGCCACTTACAGTGTTTACTTTGATAATGTGTATGCACAAGATTTGAGAAGTAAATGAAAATGACCGATACCTAAGAAAACAGAACTTTATTTAGGGCTTATAATACAGGCTGGAATATGCTTTAGTAATGAACTGAATATGCTTTAGTAATGAACTGAATACCCGAACCTGTGTTCTGGGAGCATGATGTCCATAGTACTTTTGCTGCTTGCCTAAATCATAGAGGGGAAGTAAATATTTAAAAAAGAAAACAAGCTATGCGGTGGCCTTCTCTGCTTTCATTGACAGTAGATAGTACCAGAGTCAGTCCTGCTTTCTGGTGGAGAGTGGTACATGGAGAGTACTGAAGTTAGATGTGTTAAGCTAAAACTTGTTTCCAAGTCTCTACTTCTGTATTTCCAGATAAATACATTAGGCATAAATAAGGCAGTTGCTTCTTTTATCTCATTCTTTGTTTTATTGACCAAGCTATATGTGGAATGATATTAAGTGTAGGTGAAGGTACAATTACAGCGATACAAACACTGTACATTTAAGTGACAAGTATGGACTGACCCATGGATATTTAATGGAGATAAAATGTGCCAGATTAATATAATTCAGGCCTCGGAATTAAAAAAAAATAATTTTGTAACTCTCCATAGAAAAATTGATTGATTTTTGTCCATGTATTAGACTGACTTCTGATAAAGTAAAGAATCGTTTTTAAGAACTCCAAGGGGAAGAAAAACCTTCCAGAAGCAAAATATATTAAGGAACCTGCTTTGGCAGGGGTGTGGGACTCAGTGATCTCTTGAGGTCCCTTCCAACCCCTACAATTCCGTGATTCTGTGATTCTATGTTATGTCACTGAAAACAATTCTATTTTAAGAGGTAAAGTAATCATTTTGGCTGTAGCAACTATGAAATGTCTCTGTGGCTGTGTATGCACAAGAGTTAAGGTCAGCAAAGAAAGTTAAGTCTATACTCTTCGGATAAAACCTTATATTTGTGGGGTACTGTAAATAAAACTCCTACAGAAGATACATTCAGGACAGTAGTTGATTTTATGCCTTCATTTTTAATCTGTTTCTTCTGTGAACTTTTGCAGAGTTGTTGCAATTATTTTCTTTTAAATGAGAAGGGGATCCTGTATTTAATTTCCTCCTGTCTACAGATCAATAATTTTATATTCTTTTTGACATTGGGTAGGGTATATTTTTTTATGCCTCCCACACTCTTAATCCTATATCACTTTCATTGTAATAAAAGAAAATTTTAAAGCAGAAGACAATGTATTTCAAACACACATGTATGAAAATATTATTAAATGGTTAACCTGTTCTGGTCAGGTGTAGGAACACTCAGAATAAAGGTGAAATTGAAGTAATTGATTTTTTT
The DNA here is from genome assembly GCA_022605575.1 of Laterallus jamaicensis coturniculus. Taxonomy (NCBI): domain Eukaryota; kingdom Metazoa; phylum Chordata; class Aves; order Gruiformes; family Rallidae; genus Laterallus; species Laterallus jamaicensis. The sequence continues at coordinate 20,433,242 of JAKCOX010000013.1, forward strand.
TTTTTTTTCATATTGCAAAGTTCAGATCTGTATCCCAAAACCAAAGCAAGCCACCTACATTGTATGTATATGTATTGCACTGCACAACTTAAAAAATATAGGAAATTTAATTATGTAAGTATTTGTTATGGAAATGCTGGTTAGATTCTTATCTTTTGGGGCTCTATATCTTCTGAGAAATATGCTTTATGTTTGGTGATGGGAGGATTGTTGTCTTGTGTTAAGAGAAATAAGATTTGGCTGACATATCAAAATGCTCTGAAGCTAAAGTATGGATTAGAAATAATGCAGAAAGGTCTCCTTCTAATTTTAGTCCATAGCAATTTTGCAAACTTTGATGTGGAGCAAAATATTTACCAAGGGGGCAACAGGGTAGGGGTTGAAGGTTAAATATTCTGTTCCAATATATTGAAGTATTGAATATGTTATCACTTCTAAAATTCTTTATCTCTTCCAGTTGACACCACTTAACAGTACTTTGATTTTAATCAATATTGTTACATCTCTCTTCTAAGTCCAATTATGCTTATGAGTGTTTTACTCAGTTTTGCACTAATTTTAGCTATTTCATTCCATTGTATGGTTTCCCCCATCCAACTCCCAGTATTACAAGAAAAGAACCCTGAAGAAAATGAGTTCACATCATCAGAGTTGTAGAACAACACACATCTTTTTCCTCCTATTCTGTCAATATTTCACAGTACCAATTGCTCTTTGCATTGAGAATGCTGCTCATTCACTGTATGAACAAGGCAATTGTTCTTTTCATTGTCTGAACCATAAGTTTTTAAAAAGGATCACTGGTGTTGGGCAAGCAAGGATATATGTTCTATGATGAGCAATTTTGTTGAGTTGGGTAAGCTGAAAGAATTCTACATGAAGTGCATTGGCCCTACCTCAGCTTTGACCTTTTCATTATGGCCAGCAGGCTCTTACATGCTGGGAAAGTAGCGCCAAAACGAAAATCATTCCTTTCTGCACAGAGCATGGTAAAGGCTTTTGTCCCAGCTTTCTATTTGTACCATATATCAAGACATGCTTTTTTTTCTGTCTCTGGAACCATTTCATTTTGGTAGTGCTTCACATGGTTTGCTTGTTCTCTGTCATGTTTGTGTTTTGAAAATAAACTTGAATGAAATTACTGAGAATAAATTGATTGCATTTGTCCTGTGCAGATAGGGGTGTGGTTAACCATACATAATAAGATTTTGGCATTGTGATCTTATATTTGACATTTCAACAGATAATCTCCATCCTGTCCTTGGACATAGAGGATCCCAAAAGAAATAAAATTTGGTTGTGTAACTCAGGAAACTGATCCCTGGGGAGGTGAGAATATAGCTAAAAGGAAGTAGATATAAAAGAAACTGTACCATCTATTCGTTCTTCCCACTTTCACCTCCTGAATAAGAGGAAATGATGAAAACATGTGACCTATTGTCATTCTTGACTTTCAGTTGCTTGAATCCAAGCTTTGTTGCCATATCTCTGTCATAATGAAATCTTTTTGTGTTGGACACCAGTTTCTTACCTCAACGAAGGTAACTTTTGTGAGATGGACAAAGGGAAGGAACTGTGAAGCCAGGGTCAGGACTGAAACACAGTGTTTGGAAGGATCTGGGACATCAAGTCTAAATCATTCTTATACATGCTTACATCATCTGGCTCAGTTCAGTTAATGAAACCCCATCTTAAAATATTTTTTCTCCCACTGAGGATATTTTCCAGACCTTCACTCTATTGATGCATAGGAGGCTTCTTTTAAACTTATTTATGGACAGCTCAAGCATACTTGTTCTGTTAACACATTAACCCTTCGCATAGCCTTTTTCCTGACTGCTTTCCATTCTTTGGTATGTTTCCAGAGAATAAATTTAACTCCTTCCTTTGTTTCTCCTTCTTTCCAAAACTTTCATTCAGTTGAGCAAACTAAGCCAAAATAATTTTGGTCTCATCTTTCTTTTATTTACTGTACCAATTCTTCTGTTTCCTTGCTTCAGTAAAGTTCTTATTAATTATGGATAAATGCATGGAGTATTCCAGGTAAAAGTTCGTATTTTGAAAATCTCATGCTCAAAATTCAGCCAGTCCTGGTAAGTAATGGAATTGATCTCCTCCTTATTTTCAGACAGACTAAACCAAACATCAGTAGATACTTAGCAGATAAAAGGTCTGCTTTTGCAAACACTGACGCTTAAGTTGGCATACTAAAACAGAGTATATTTTTAAGTCTTTGCTTGGGGACCAATGTCTTCATCCTAGTACTTGGCTATTTTCAGTAAATTGTGTCTATAACCAGATATTAATGCTTTCTAGTCCAAAATTATGGACCTGATTCTCCCTACAAACCAAGTTCAGAACTCTGCATAAAATGTTTCTAGTTCTATTTCTGAGTAGCTTGGGAGGAGAGTCAGTCCACTTACATCAGCTGATTACAGAAATTTAATGGTGTGTAAGTTGTAATTTTACTAGAGAGTTGTATTTGTCCAATAATTATTTTACAGACATAACAGTATTTCTTCAATGACTTATCTTCATAAGTCACATCCCTATTATTTTTCCTTGCCTCGTACATTGTCTCTTGCTTACTGTCCAGCTCAGGAAGGATTTTATAAAGGAAGAGGGCTTCTTATAGTAAGAGGAATGATAGAGTATCTCAATAGAATGTCTACATATATATAAAATTCTGTAACTTGAAACTTACGTAATTGATAGGGCAGAATGACCTGAAAGAGGGTGGTGAGTCTGATCTACAAAAAAGTTTAGAGAGGGTTAACTCATGACATAAAAAAGGGCAAAGTTTGATGGTTTGGCAGGGGGCAATTCAACTTGTTTTAAAAAGGGTTTGATTTGGGGCTGTAATTCCTACTCTTCCTTCTTTCCAGCTACCAATGCCAGGAGAACTCCAAAACTAGACTGTAAAGTGGAATAGTAAAGGGAAGTGTTGAACTTATGGAGCGGCTTTATCAAATGCAGATAAAGTTAAATAAAATTTTGAATGGAGCAGTACCAGTCTCACACCAGGATTTAAACTAGCCTTTTATCTTTCCTGAGACAAGTCGGATGCAGAACAGTTTGGAAACTAAAGTTGCTGTTGAGACTGCTGGAAAGGATTTAATAAATAATTCATGTCCTTGGAAACTCAAATCCTGTCTCTCTGCCTAATATGCCATTTGGACATGGCAGTACAATATCTTGGACAAGACTTCACTGGAAAACAATGATATTTTCTCTGATTTTTATCTGCTCTGTTTATGCATACATGATGATCATGTTTCCCTTTCTCTGAGGAATTTTTGATCGCTACTGTTTTAATGCAAACAATCAGTAATACTTATATAACTCCATGAACAAAGGGCAGTAGTTTCATTATAGTTGATGCTCATCAAAAATAGAAAAAAAATCTGACTGACGTTCATGCACCTAGGTCACCTACAGAGACTTACTAGCTAAGCGAGAATATTTTTATCTGAAATTAAATTTAAGGCTTCTTAATGCCTTATTTGTCATTTCCTTGAAGAACATTGCTGACTGAGAGGGCATTGTTAAGACTTTGATGGTTTTTAGGATCAACAGTCCTTTCAACAGTTTCCTTAAAACCTAGTCAAATAAAGTTTGGTTCAGTAACTCACTTTCCATAAGTAGAAGTTTTATGGCATTGTAGTAATATTTTCATATTTATCTATTTACAATGTATTCTAGTAAAGGAAAAGACTCACACCTCAGCTTGTACAGGTTAACAAACCTCTGCTGGTTCAACCTACTTTTATGATGTCGTCGTCGGATATGATCCGTCAATTGCAGAAAATCATGAAGAACAGACTGGTGCAGACATGTAGTGAATACAGTTTCTCAGAGGAACATAAGGACAACAGTTCTCACTTGTGAGCAGTGCTGTTTAACAAATGTCAAAAGACTGGATCATTTATGTGAGTAAATGTTGAAAGATTAGGGAGAAAATTAATTGCTGGTATAATATCAAAGTCAACAGTTACTCTTTTGGTAACCTTTTGTTTTGTTTCTTTACGCTATATTCACTGATAAACTAGGATTTCTTGCAACATAGGTTTAATACGTTAATATATTTCTTCTAATAAATTTGCGATACTCAATTGCTTTTAGATGTTGCCATTGATGCTTGAAAGGAATAGCTGGGGACTACATTATTTTCCACTGCGAAATTTTGATGGTTTAACGTATCATCCTGTTCACCTTCAGACTTTTTATAACAGCCCCTTCCACACTATCCCATCCTAAAATTCAAAATCTTTTGATTATAATATGAATTTTATCTGTTAGACACCACTTACAGGTTTTTACCTGTATAACAGGATGAAGAGAACTGGAAAAGCTTCACTGTGTTTCCAACCTGTGTGGTGTATTTCTGCTTTCTACTTTCTCTGGTTGGTATGAGGATGTGCAGTTCATTATACATTTTTAGAAGTGTATTGGTATAATTTTGGTATCCTACTCAGTCCTTAGACCTGTGATAGATGTATCAGTACCCAAATAATAGGTGCAAACCAACTATTTCATTCTATCATAACAGGAAGTAAATTTACCTGGTCAACTAACTTAGTATCTTCATTATGAAATGGGGGGGTTCATTACTCAGGTATAGCAGTGTGACTGAAGTGTCAGCTGATTGGCAAAAGAGATTATGCAACCATGATCAGAAAGGAAAAGAGAGGGAAGATCCTTTGGGGTTATTTCCTCCTGCCTCCAGAGCTGAAGGTTTTATTGTTAAGCTTTATACAGCCAGGCACCCCGCTGTCTGTAATGTGTGCTATACTCAACTGGAAAGAGTTGTCTCCTACTCTCCTGAGTCTGTTACCATCACTATTTTCAACTGTTATTTGAGAACTCTGATTAGAGGAAAGTTAAAAAATCACAGTAATTTTTCTTGTCTAAAATACTGACAAAAAATTTAGCTGGTCAGTGAAAAGGACAGATTAGCTTAAAGGAGCAGAGTCTGAAACAATGGTTCTTAAACAATGTCAAGTAGAAGCTCTGTGGCAGAAAAGCATGAAGTTCCTTTCTTGGGGAACAGGAGAAGAAAATTACCCAGATCTTGCTTATTTATTTGAATTATAATCTTTCTATAATATCCCAATGTTTACATCTAGAATGTTGATACTCTCTTTGGAATTGGTATTCTGGTGTATGTGTGATATTTACATTGCTTTAAATATGTTAATTTTTTAAAAAAAAATAGTTTGTGATAATGCAGATGCAAGATTTGGATTGGGTAAATGATTAGTAAATTGAAAGTTAAGCAAAATGTTTAGGAAAGGCTTCTGTGTCAGTGATGGTTAGGGGCTTTGCCTGCTGTCCTGTCTATAACCAATAAAATGGGATTTGGTTGTTGCATGTTGCAGCAAGACATAGGAGAATAGCTTACTGGACTGGATCTGACCAGCTGAAGAAAGTAATTTTATTACTGCTGAAGCTGTACCTGTCTTCAAGTGAGGGATTTCTTCTTTTTTTTTTTTTTTTTTTTTTTTTGGGCATAGGGTAAGATGAGACAGGATTCTGGCTGTTTATAGCCTGCTGAGTCCTAGAAATTAAAACAAACACCTGGGTCTTCCTTACTCTGGGTGTTTATGTCATGTTTTCTTTGTGAACTTAGAATGAAGCAGCTCAGCTTCTATCTTCCTTTTATGATTTGTTTTGTCTTTTCTAATGAAAATACATTAATATTTAAATTATTTCTCAGTTTCACACACACATTTTTGTATCAAAAGTCTGATGTGCTATGAAGGGTTTTATTTACTTTTCCTCTGTAGTCTATACCTTCACTAATTCTTGGCTATCGTCCTACCTCCCTAAAATCTCTCAAGACAGTCTTACTCATGATGCTTTCAAATGTTATATGATCTCTTGCTAGAGGACTATTAGAAAACTACAGGATTAAATTTTCATTCCTAAAATTTGTTGCACTTATTCCCAGCCTCTATCTGCTATTACTCTGTCAGGAAGTACAACTTTTGTTTTTCCTGGAAGATTGTAGAAATCCTGCTTTGCTGGAGTTTATTTCTTCTTGAAAACCCTACTCTGATACGCTCCTTTACCAAGATAGTTAAGATGGAAATACTGAATTCTTTCCTTTTGAGTATTAGAAAGATCAAAACATTTTCAGTGTATTCAATTTTATCAAACTTTAAAGACCATATTAGTATGTATTTTGATGACATCAAGATTAAATTGATCCCAGTTTCAGTTTAGTTTGATTTTATGAACAATTAAGAGGGGTTTTAATTTAATTTAATTTTAATTTATTTTAACCTGTTCTCACCAAGTAAATTAATTCTAAAATAAATACACTTAAAGTGTTTTAATACTGAAAAAAATGTCATTAATAAATTCATTTATTCAATCCTTTGTAAGGCAAAATTCTAAATACTGTTATCTCTAATAGAACATTCCAAAGAAATTCATATATTAGTGGTATGCGTTATTCTGAGTTTAGTTTTCTTTTCTCTAGAACATCAAATTTGTGCTTACCAGCATTCTTTTTTGGGGTCCTCAGTTTGCATCGGTTATACTTGTCTGCTGCTCCTGTGTTGCAGCTATATTATATGCAGGCATGTTATTTTTAGGACATTTTGTCCTTAAATCTGGTGCCTGTTCCTTGTATGACCCCTTTTTGAGATCTTTTTTCAGCAGCAGTCATTCTGCAGTCTGTAGTACTTGTGCTGATATTTAGCAAGGAAATGTGAGCAGTGCCCCCTCTGAACGCATTAAAGTGCTGCCTTCTCAAAGTATATGCCAGTCCTTTAAAAAAACCTGACTAGATGCTCTAATGAAATCTAACTAGTTTCTCTGGTTGAGATCTTATGGGGTCCTCTTATTTACATCGTCTAAGATCTATTTTAAAGTATATTTTAAGCAATAAAAGAGTATATTTTGTCCGTGTCCAGCTAAATTTATTTTTGATTATTTAGGGTTATGGGGTTTTTGTGGGGAGGGCCTGGAGGCTATTATTCCATGTAATTAAAAACATTGTAATCCATCATTTATCATAGAATACCATGAAATCTTACCGCTGTGAGAACAATACTGTACTCCTTCAAAACAGTGATGCATATAAAGCAGTTTTATTTCCTTCAGTTGAATTAATTAAGTTCTTAATTATACATGTGTTCAAGGGCTGCGTGAGAATAGGTCACAAGTCATACTGGCATTCTAGAATCTTGAATAAAGGTTTTCATTTTGTTTCAGTCTCATTTTCTTGTCTCCTGAAGTTTACTGTGAAGACTGGCAACAATTTTTGATGAGAAAGTTGAGGAAGTAGATGTACATCCCCTATCATGACCACAGCTGCCAAGAGCAGATTATAGTGATTATTCAGGATCATATGCTGAAGTGGTGAAGTGAATAGAAATTCACATCACATGTCTGACATTTACGAAGTGGTGGAAGTCATTAAGAAGTACATCCAGATCACAAAAAGCACCATTTCATACATGCATTATAATACCCTGCACTGCACAGGGAACTGACAGTGTCATCTGTAGTTAAGCTTCACTGACACTTGCAGTTGCCAGGCCCTTTTCATTTGCTTTCTCGTAGTTCAGTCCTAAAGCTGATATTTTTAACTTGAGATGAGTTGCCTGAAGCTGACATTTTTTGGGAGTATAAGATGAAATGCTGCTGTCCTACCAGAGAGAAACACTGGCATAAAACCTACTATTTTTTCTTAAAATAAAATAAAGCTCTTCTGGCCATTGTGTTGACATCAGCTCCATACTTAGGAACAAAGTTTTTGGCATGCAAAGTTTTTGAAAATTCTTTTCAAGTATGAGTCTGCAGAGCATTGAAATGTTACAGTAATAACATTCAGAAGCCGATGAGGGCTTTTCTCTCAAAGTGCAGCGATGGATCCTTACGTCATTCAGGTGCAATAGTTCATTTATGCTATTTGGGGTCAGAAATAATGTATTTTAATACAGCTCGTGTCATGACATGAGAACGAGTTCTAGGCAAGTGACTTTACTCCTACAACAACAATTAAAAAATTAATAATAATATTTAGTACTTAAATGATTTTAAATAATATTTTTCTTGGTGAGCCAGTAAATTTGTTAGCATTTTCTGCCTTTACATTGTGTTAAGCCATATGAAGGATATGTATACACATATGCACACACATATTCAGTATGTTTAATGGGTTTGTATGGTTCCTTTGCATCAATAAATATCACACTGCTTTGTGAGCTGTTTTCCAACTTTAACACAATTCATCAAATATAATACCTATCGTACTCAGAATCTTTTCTTCAGCTGAGACATATATAGTCTTACCATAAAAAGAACTCTGTTTTTCATGTCATTTTTTTGTAAGTGAAGTATGTCATTGAGGTCCATCCAAGAAAGAAGCACAACTGTTGCCTCAGAATTGGAAAAGAGATTGTTTGACAGGGTTTTTTTTTTTAATTTTTGAAAGAAACACAGCGGGCTCTGGACAACTTAGTTGGTGATTAAGATATAGAAAGAAAATCTGCTATAGACAACTGCAACAGATATTTCCTATAACATAGCAGCAGAAATCATTATATAGTTCTTGGCATTAACACGGTAAAGTGATGATTTTATGGAGGAAAAGAAGATTATTTTTGTTTTCTATAACTTAATTCTCCATAAGAGTAGTTCCTTATTGTTGCAATGGGAAGTAGGTAAAGCTGTTTAAGATTTGTCGCTTTGTTTCCGTCTGATCTTGATGTGCCTGGGAGAAAGAGGTTGTGAGAGTTGCCGTGTCCTGATTGGAAATTTATTATGCACTGTGTAACAGAAGGTATTGCACTGCACAAACTAAGGGGAGGACAAAAGAGTAGGACAAAAGCCTTTTTTCTTCATCTTGACCTTGAGTAGTCTTTTGCACAAGGATGTGGGAGTATGTGGGGCTTTTTTTTTTTCCATTTCTTTTCTTTTCTTATTTTTTTTAAGGCTGGAAAGTGAGAACATTTGCGGGCTGACCTGAACAAATGTGTAGAAAATGCCTTGCGCTGAGAGGTATTACGGATAAGTTTGGTTTGTGAAATGTCAGCGTGGGTGGATGTGAGATGATTGAAAGGAGGTATGTCATGAATTCTTTATAAAGATAAACTTGCCCCAAACTCCATAACATTTGTGAGAGTTGTTCATAGATGGTATGAATAATTAGCTTTGGAACTGGGATCTGTGGTATGTCCTATTATCATAGCTCTGCAAACTCAGAGGGAGTTGAATGCTCTGTTTCTGTTGGAGAGCTATTTCTCTGCTCAGCATTGGGATGCTGTTGAGCTTTGGAGTTCTTTAATTCTTGTAGGTTCTTCTTGGTGTAGCAGAGAGGAAATATTACTCTATTTCTGGACTGAAATTCTATTTTGAATGTTATTTTAACAGAAACTGATCCATAAGGAAATGCCAGTAGTAGTAAAATGAAGGAACCTGCATTGCTAAGACTATTGTCAAGAAAACAAAAAGATTCTGTACAAGAAAATCCTCCTAGTAAGCAGATATAAGAAATTTGACACCTGTCCTTTCTGGCACACTGAAAGCACTTCCCAAAGGAAGGGATAAGAGTTGTGTTGCCTTCCATCTTTCTTGTGCTGTACACCTTCTGCTTAGTGAAAGCTTTCATTTGTGGTAACCCAGTGGTTGTGTATCCCTGCATTTCAGCATAGCCCTGACAACCAACAGGACGTGAACATTTATGAACATTCTGGGAGGCAAATCCAGAGAAATACTGTCTCAGGAGCCTCACTGCTTCTGTAGTGTGAGCATGAGCATACTGGAAAGAGATGCCTTGGAGACTAGGGACAGAAGCCTTCCATAACGACTGCTGGAGGGCTGTGCGGTGCTGCAGTAGTTTTGAGAGAGTGTATGCTTGCACAGAAGCAAAACATAGTGTGCTGTTTAGGAGTGAACCCTGAAATGAGACATTACCTCTATTTTAGCCTCAGGTAACTAACTGAAACAACCCAAAACAGAAACAGGGCTGAAAATTAAGAAGGGTAAATGTGTTGTACTGAATATATATTAAATTAAGGTTCAGGAAAAACTGAGTTTTGCACCAATATTCCAGATTGTGCTTAAAAGTGGTGTCTGGGAGCAGTATCCATGATAGTGAGTTAATGTTCAGTTATTATGGTATATTGCATATTCTTGTCGGCTCGGCATCACTATGGAAATATGACTTTCAGGAGGAACCAAAAATACTTGCTCTTTTAGTGAGTAACAATTTGAAACATAACTATATATAGGATAAACAGCTCTTTAAAAAAAAAAAAAAGAAAAACTCATTACATGCCCTAGGAGATAGTATATGCCAAAAAGGAGATCAGAGTTAATTTTTGATTCACTGGCTTTGGGATCAGTTAAGGACCTGAGTTAAAGCCATGTTTTTAAGTTATCAGAATGTTTTATTTTCAAAGATAGAGTATGCCAGTGTAAGCTATAACATCACATCTTAAGAAGGTATGCTGAAGTGTGATTGAGTAGTGACTTCATTAGCCATTAGGATAAATGTTTCTGTGGGGTTTTTTATAGGCCTTCGGGTTCAGCTTTTTAGTACTGGTTGGCTGAGCCCTTCAGGTTTCTATAGAAACCTTTTGTGTGAGACATTGTATGCAGGCTCTGTGTGTACCCAGAAAGTAAGAATTCTGTGGTGTCTTTGGTTACAAGGTTCTTCTTTTGCCCAAAAGTCAAGTCTGATAATATTGAAAAGATCACAGATTCTCCAGAATGAAAAGTACCATACAGATAACAAATGTATTATTTGTATCATCTTGTGATCTTGCAGATTATTGTATGCTCTATATAAGTAAGCTAGTTTTTGTTGTATGCCCCATCTATTAACACAGGAATGTCAAATACTTTTTCACATTTTTAAAAAACATAAATATTTATTTTAGTTCTGACTGTGCATGAATAAATGTCTTCCATTTTAAAAAGTCATTGTTATTGGCAAAGTTATGCTCAGAGGCCACAAGGCAAATTCCAGCATGATTTAGGAAGATAAGTGAACATGGAAACTTGTCCCTGCTGTATGCCATCTCCTTCCCAAAAAATGTGTATCTGTTCTAAGATGTATTTTGTATAACAATTTGCCCAAAATTATCTGTGCTAAGCACAAACAACCAGTCCCAAATAACCTCATTCTAAATAAATAAATAAATTTTAAAAATAAAAATACTGAGCCATGGTTCTTTGATCCCACGCAATTTTCTTTTTTTCTAAGTCTTTCCACCCAAGTAAGTTCAGTAATTTCTAGCTCAACAGAATATTTCATCTCAGAAATAGCTAAGTGTCTTCCTCAGTTCTTTCCATTTGTGAGATTTTTCTCTTGGGATGTTTTGTGCTTGGATGGTCCATCTTTTCATGCAGCAGCTGAGGACAGTTTTTTTTCTCTTGATGTGCTAACTTTGCTAAAAAGTAAGTTCAAGCCAAGATTTATTTTTTGTAGGCACTTTGAATTTTTGCCTAAAAAAATTAACATATATACATGTCTATTCTGATTGTATTTTATATTTTAATTGATTTGGGGGGGAAAAAAGGTCATGCTAACTTCTGTTGAGAAACAACCATGATAGCCATAAAGACAGTGAAAACTAGTTATTTGTGGTTCACTCACTACACTAGCTTTTGGCTATAAAATTGCCGTTTTCTAGAAATTTGCTTTGAAAGGACTACCTTATCAATCAATAAAATGGTTCATTTTCCTCCTATTTCCTATAGAACTGTTGGTGGTTTTTTTTCTGGGGTAAATCCTGTGTTTATTTGCGTGATGGGTAACATGCACAATTAGAACAACTGGGCTAGGAGTTTAGAGGAGTATTATGCTATCAGATGTCCTGTAAAGTAAACCTGGGTTATCCATTCACTTTGATTTTGTTCTTCCAGAAATTCCAGTTTGTTCACCCAGGCGATTTACATTTTTCTGCTTGGGAAGTGTTTCCAGATGAAAATGAAGGTGAAGAATGGATGGTGTACTTGGAGCTGGTAAGACGTGCTGTAAGGAAAGCTTTTCCTAACACTGCCCTTGCAGCGTCAGTGAAACTGTCCAAACAAACCAGCCATCTTCCTGGAGAAGGACATGTCCGTTATTTCGTACAACTCTAAGTCATTGTCCTCGTTTCAGCTAAGATGGAGTTAATTTACTTTTTAGCAGTGGATGGAATGCCATGTTTGGGTGTTAGGATGAGAGCAGTGCTGATAGCACCCTGATGTTTCTAGTTGTTGCCAAGCAATCAAGGTCTTTTTCAGTTCTTCATATTTCTAACTAATGGGAGGGGATACAGCCAGGACAGGTGATCTGAACTGGCCAAAGAGGATATTCCATGCCAATTATGTCATGCTCAGTATAAAGGGGTGACTAGGAGGAGGAGGAGGAGGCAACTCCAGGATGTGCAGGTTTTTTGGGACAGTCGGGTTCCAGGACGGCTCTGGGCTGTACAGCCTAAGTTGTGTGGTTCAGTGAGAGACTGCATTGTGTATCAGCAGTTTTGTGTATTTTGTGTTCTAAAGTCATGTTATCATTGTATTTTTTTTTTCTTTCTCTTTTTCTGCTATTTTAGTAAACTATCTTTATCCCAACCCGCAGGGTTTTGGTTTCCTAGGATTTGGTTTAGGTTTTTTTCCCTCTTTATATTTCCCTTCCCTTCCCCACCCTCCCCCCCCCCACCCCCCCCAACCCCGACTTCCTCCGCCAGCTTTTCCCCCTCCCCCTTCTTTTTGTTAAAAGAACAAGCGACTTTATGGGGATCAGCTCTCGGCTGGGGCTAAACCACCACAGTCATCTTGAAATAGAGTGGAGTAGATAGTTTTCAGCTGGAAGGGGCTTTCAACAATCATCTAGTCCAAATGCAAGTGGTGGAGAACAGGTAAATCTTGGGGGTTTTGGATGAAGAAGTTTTCTGTATGATTCGCTGTGGATGCAGTAATGGGGGGGAATCATTAAAATCTGCCTAGTGGAAAACCAGATTCAAATCCAGAACACCTGATAGACAACTCGGGATGTATACCAGCTGAGCCAATCTAGAACTACTTTTTAAATTATGATCAGTTACTAGTAGAAACGTATTTATATAACTTATGATGCTTTGCAGATGTAAAAATCACAGTAACCATACAAGGGAGGGGACTACTGCTGGAACTGTTTCATAGTCCAGGGAGTTCATGATTCTGACAAGATTGTATCTTGTTAAAATACAGATAAACTGCTAGATGAAAGGACCGTGGCAGTGTAAAAGAAAGGTGTGGGTTAATCTGAATGAAGTTTCAACAGCATGTTGTGAGACAGGTTGGAGGAGCGATAGCACTGTTTTGAATTATACCAATTAGTTGGTATGCCAACTTACATTCAAAATGGTTTTCAGCTCTATAATTTAGATGGTTCTATTGCTCTATGGCTGTACTTCCTTTTTCAGATGCATCTCACTATGATTTTTGCCTTAATGTGGCATGTGCCAAATTTCTTGTACATTCTTTGATAGTGCCGTCTCTTGGTTCTCTGTGCAAGGTGAGAACTGATCAGGGAGAAGAATTTGTCGTGCGCCCTAGAAAGCCTGAACTACCACAATCACAGAAAGGCACGTTAACATGCTCTTCTGCCTGGTGTTATTTCTTGGGACCTGAGTACCTAAACAGGGGATGTACGGCCCAGATTTTTAAAAAAGGAGCTTACTGTGTTTTGCAGGAAAGCCCTGAGTAAGCAGTTCCGATTATGGTTCTGCAAGCTTCTTCGCTAAAAGTTTCCTTTGGCTAAGTCTCACAATCTGCATAGTTTAGATGAATCCACTGAAATAAGTTTGATACTCAGAAATAAAACCCCGTACCAGCAATAGTTATTTTCTACTTAAGCTCTTCTAGACATAGTTAATATAGGGGTTTTAGCTTTATATCTTCTTACCCAGCACTAGTAGAAGTTTTGTCTGTGTAGAATTTCAGAATTTGTTTGAAAGCTACATATAGAAAGTGAAAAAAAATCTCAGTTTATTTTTCTATTTGACCTTCAGGAGACATCTTTGCATGAGCGGCAAGCTTTGAAATGGCATTTGCCACCTCTAAAAAAGGTGTATTTGTGTATGGGAGAGAAGTATGTGCAATTCTGATGAAAAAGGTCTTGAGCCCACCCCAGTTATAAGAATTTGTCTGTCACTCACAGTTCCTTACTAGGAAATGTTATATTCCCAGTGAATGGTAATTGAGTTATGAAGCAGGTCTTTGCAGAATCAGAGTATGTTATAGGAGAGCCGGACAATTGCAAGCTTTCCAGACATGTTATGTCAAACCCAAGCCTGTCATCAAGGGCTCTGCAAATCAGAAGCCTTAGGTCTTCAAGGAAAGTTTTTGTTGCGGTTCTCTCCACACAGAATCAGATTCCAGGATATTTCCTGCATCCTTTATGATGTGGACCAACTTTCTGCATTCTCTATAGACAGTAGATTGGATATGACTCGAATCGTCACATATTCCTACTAAAAATGGCATTGATAGTTCATCTAACTGAATTGGCTTTGCAGCGTTAATGTTTTCCCTTTTGCTGTGGCATTTCTTTTCAACAGTTTGGGTGGGGTTTTTTTTAACTGCTTACTTGCTGCCTACTGACTGCTGAGGTGATTTGGGATAATAGTTTATTTATTGCTGATGTTCTGCAATACTGAGCAATTCATAGAAAGAGTAATCCTGTCACTGTGACCTTAGTGACTTGGTCCACCGGGAAAAGGAGTACATGTACAACAGCACCCTTAGAACCAACTTTTCAGTGATTCTTTGTCAACTATATCCTATTTAATTTTTCTTTTTTTGAAAAGAGAAAGGATGTTTCTTTCTGAGCATTCTTTAAATTCTGTTATAAGCTTCTTTATTAGCAGTACTTAGGGGTTATACAATCATTTTCCAAAATGGGTGCAGGGAAGGGCCAAGCACTGAAGCTATGCAATGTATTCATCTTTCAAGTGATTCATAACTCTAAACTGTACTGAAAAGGAGACAACTCAACTAAATATCTAGTAAGCATTTGAAAGATTTTTGTTGCAAACATGCAGGTGTTGCACATGCATGGCCAGTGGCAAATTTTGTGATGTAAACAGCATAATAATACAATAATTTAGATTAAAAGTCTTTAAAATAAATAAAGTACATAACAGCTTCAATTAATGACACCTCAGCTGAAATACGTGTTTTATTTAAAAGTTGCATAACCAGCTGGGTTGTAACGAGCTATCCTTTTCATCAGATTAATGAGTCTACAGCTCGGCACTGCTCATGACTCAGAATAAAGTCTTTCCCTACAGCACAACTTCCAAACAGCCCTTCGTGCACCATTCCCTAAACACAGACAAGCAATACTATTTAAGGCATAAGGGTGTACGGGACAAGGGGTTCCAAAAACTGTAACTGTAGACATATTTGGAATCCAGATTTGTATCAAAACCTTTAAAAAAAGTTACTTGAAACACTTGTTATAGAATAGATCAGCTCTATGTATTTGCTTATCTATGAAAATGGCTCATATCTTCAAGAAGTTTATTTGTATGAAGTATCACGCCACACAGTGAAATACTCTAAATTCTCATTTGAGCCATGAAAATTTTGAAAATATTATTATACAACTTTTTTTTATTATGTTCAATATTGAGAGAAATCAGCGAAACTATCAGAAATCTGAGACGACACCTACCCTGAGAGGACACACCTTTATGAAGCCTGAACTGAAATAAACAATAGTGATATCAACATCAAACAAGAAGAAAGCTTCTCCTGGAAGGTACCAATATCGGCAGGAAGAAGTAAATGATTCATGTCAAGTTTGAGATGTTTAATTCTTTCTTTGCCCCACCTTGTGCTTGTTCCTGTTTTTCTGATAAGAGTGTAGTCACTAAAGTAACCATATTGACTCCTGCTGTATGGCTAGAGTTCCAAATAGAAGGCACAGCTATAATAGGGCAGGCTTCTGGAAGAAGGTGGAAGAACTGACTGTGTGTCTTTGAGTTTAACAGAGGTCTCAAAACTACCATCAGAGTTCTCAAAATCACTCTCTATTGCTAGCACTTCTCCTTTAAATGGGCTAGTGTTAGATTTTTGAATAACCAACACTTAATATAAAATTAACCTGGGTCAAAAAATGCCAGTGAGCTTTGAATCTAAGCCCATATTTAAATCGATTTCATGTATTTGGTTTGTGCAGCACTCATTTTTATTTTATTCCCCAAAGTACTGCCTGACTCATGTTCATTTGTAAGAGTTTCAGCTCTAGGGAAAATTACAGAATGTACTCTGTTGTTGTAAAGGGTTCTGCTAACAACGGCAGTGTACAGCCAAAGATGATTATGTTACTTATAGAATATTATAGAAACAGAATATTTTCCCTACAGAAAGATTGCAAGTTGTGTATGGGACGTTTCCATAGACCTGTAACACACTATGGTCTTCAAGATTATGCAGGTATGAAAAATTATTTTAATGAAACTTTATTATATAAATCTCATGACATAATTTATGAGAAGATAAAAGTAGAGTTTTAAGGTAGTATAAAATACGAGTTCTCTTTCATCGTTGTTGTGGTTCAACCCCAGAGGCAGCTAAGCCCCACAGAGCCACTCACTCATCTTCCCCCCGATGGGATGTGGGAGGGAATTGAAAGAGTAGAAGTGAGAAAACGCATGGATTGAGATAAAGACAGTTTAATAGGCAAAGCAAAAGCCACGCACCCAAGTGGTGCAAACCAATGAATTCATTCACCACTTCCCATGGGCAGGCAAGTGTTCAACTATCCCCAGGACAGCAGGGCTCCATCACACATAATGGTTATTTGGGAAGTCAAATGTCATCACTCTGAAGAACCGTCCCTGGAATATTTCAAAATACATTATGGAGTATCCCAGAATACAGTATGGAGTATCGCAGAATATGGTATGGAATATCCCCTTGGTCAGTTGGGGTCAGCTCTCCTGGCTGTGTCCCCTCCCAGAAACTTGTGCAACCGCAGCCTGCTTGCTGGTGGGGTGAGGCACAGAAGAGGCCCTGGCTCTGTGTGAGCACTGCTCAGCAGGGCCAAAAACATTTCTACATTGTCAACACTGTTTTCAGCACAAGCCCAAAACAGAGCCCTGTGCTAGCTACCCTGAAGAAAATCTATCCCAGCCAGAAACAGTATAGTCATCTTCTGCAAGTATGAGATTTTTATGCTGTGATTTTTTAATAGCATTGCAAGAGTATTAAAATTATAATTTTAATGTTTTATTGTGTGCTTTTTTTTAACAGATGAAAGCTTCCAATATTTGAACATGTCAAGTAATGCTTGTTTAATTTTGAAGGAATTAAATCTGCCGCAATTGGGAATGGAATACTTTTCTCAGTGACCCAAAGGTCAGTTTAAAATCCTGTTGGTGGTTTTGTGCTGGTTGACTAGGCATTTTTTGCTCTGGCAAAATACTTGCATTTTATGTACATTCTGAACTTCAGATTAGAAGTGTGAGAGTCTAGATCCTTAATTTCACATCCAGCTTCTCTACTATATAAAGTTTATTAAAAGCAGCAACAAAATTCTGATGTTTTCTCCATTTCAGCAATATTTATCTCTTCAAGGTTGTATTTGTCATCCTGAATCCAAGTTAACCATGTTGATGAGCTCTACACAGCATTTGACTCTGAATTCTGTACGCACATATTATTGTATCTTTTTATTCCTAGCAAGATCAGAGATGTCTTGCCTAATATGTGAGTCCTGGTCAGTGTTTGTGACCTACTCACATCAGAAACTCTAAACCAAACAGCTTAGCTTAGGCTGTGCAGACTTGGAGAAACAGACGTGGCCTCCACTGTCATGCCTGTAGGAAAGGCACTGAAATCAGCAGTGCTGTATTCTCACTTGCACTTCACCGCTGATTTACTGAAATCTCTTCAGCAGGCGATTTTTCTGAACTGTCACAGAGGAGCAGCACCTTGAAGCTTGCTTATATTTTACGTAACAGTTTGGGCAGTATATGTACAGATAAGCAGTATGGACATTTGGGTGTACTGCCATTAACTCCAGTGGAAGTCATAGCATGAGCTATGGAAGAACAACAATAGCAACAGTTCTTCCATCTCCTTATCCCTGTATATTCCTTTCCTAATAAACAGAACCTAGTGGCTAAAATGACAGACACAGGAATGCGCTGTGCCGTCACAGGTCAGGTTTCTGTTGGTGTAATTGAAACAATCATTGAATCATAGAATCATAGAATGGGAAGGGTTAGAAGGGACCCCAAGGATCATAGAGCTCCAACCCCCCTGCCACAGGCAGGGCCACCAACCTCAGGCCTGGATCTACACACGGTTGCCCAGGGCCCCATCCAACTTGGCCTTGAACACTTCCAGGGACAGGGCATCCACTACTTCTCTGGGCAGCCTGTTCCAGCACTTCACCACAATGGTAGGTTCCTTCATGGAAAGCATATAGGAGTCGCCCCTCTGTTACAGGCAAATAGATTCTCCTCTGATTGGGTTCATGGCTATCAAGATTTTTTTCTGTCATAGGCATTTTATTGTCCCTGTCAATGTCACCTTCAGGAATATAACAATTACTTTCTTATCCTAGGTTCTGATTGTAAAATGTAATGATCATATGTGGATAATGATAGCTGAACTCAGAGGAAACAATATTTTGAAATGAGAAATTAACTCTTTGGTCATGAACAAAAAAAGTCAGTCATTCTGCAATTAATTTGGAACTTCTGAAAATTTGATCTCCCCTCTTCTATGGCAAAGAAGTATTCTGAAATTTGCAATCTATTTTTATATGTCTGAATCGAAAAAAAAATCTGTGAGTGTAAGCCATTGTCTCACATCCCTATCCTGGTATGTTGTGGTGGCATGTGTTCCTTTTTTTTTTCCTTTAAAAAAAATACATGATGTTCCTCTATTTTATTATGAATAATCTTTTCTGAATGGAACTTCAGCCGAATACAAGTGTCACTATAATAAAGGTTAGCTTCCCTGACTGTATATAACTTCAGTGGAAAAGCTTTTATAAATTACTTTATTGTTTTTCAGGCCTTGGAGAGTGCTGTTGTAGATGGCAATGAGTGTGACTCATCTGGCTATAGAGCAGGAAGTGTAATATTAAAGAAAATAAATAACAAGACCGAAAAGAGCATTAAATGAGGAAATGAGGCATGAATGCTTGAGACAGAGGGTAGTCTACTGCATGTAAGTAGATACCACCTAATTGCTTGGGAAGAACAACTTGATAAGGATATTGCAAGATCATGATTGAACTGGAAGCAGTTGAGGATATGCTAGACTCCTCAAATCTAGTAATTTCACTTCCAGCAGCAGGTGACCGCTTCTCTGCCATTTTGCTGTATACTGGAGAAGAGTTTGAAAATTCCACTCTGTGAAGGAAATGCATTATAATTGTTGAATGTGCTGAGGTTTTTTGTAGCATATGATAAGCAGCTCAATGTACTCAGTTTTCAAAAATCATTCATTATTATTATTAGAGGAAAAAAAAATCCCCAAACAATACCCTTGTTTAGTTTGCAAACTTTTAACACACTAGTGTGGGAAACTTCAACAAATTTTCTTGCAAGAAAAACTGAACCAAGAGGTAGCAATGCAAGTAGGGTGGCGCACTCACTTAGTAGAAGGCAGAGATCCCTTCTTATCCAAGAAGGGCATCACTGTTCTCTTTTTCACGCCAGCTACATGTGTTACTTTTGAAGACCACTTTGCACTAACCACACATAATTTTTTGTGGAACTTGTTTTATGGAAAAGTAACTCCTCCTGGTCTGCAAAGTCAGCTAAGAGTGAATTCTGTGCACGCAGTTGCTTTTTTTTTTTTTTTTTTTTTTAAATCAATTGACAACTGACTATAGCCTTGGTGGGGGCAGAGACACTTTTCCTTTCCTAGAGCAGTCACAGAAATATGTTAACATTATTAAGTTAAAACCCACAAACAGCACCACCCCATTTTATGAAACATTGCATTGAACTATACGTCCAGTCAGTGTCTTGAGCTGTACTTGTAGTAAGCAAACATTTGGGCATTCTGTTGACATGTAATCATGAGAATATTCATAAAAACATTGGCACGGCCAAACTTCTGAGAGGTTACATAAAGAAGACAGGAGTAAATGGCATTTATGTCTTTCAAAATTCAGTGCTTGCATATCCAAGGAAGCTAGGGACATAGAACAAAACTTCCTGGTAATTTTATGTGAAACCTTGTTAACAAGTTGTGTCATCAAGACACAGAGATTAATAGCAGTGTGCTTGTTAACATTTTGCTGTTTGAACAAATAGTTTTACTTATAAAGCCAAATGAGGTTTTTGCAGTTCATTTTTTAAGACTAAAATGGTCATTACCATAGTCTGTTGGGAAAACTAAGAATAAGAGTTGCATGATAAGCTCATTGATTGAACATATTAGTGTATTAAATATATATTAATATGATTAGAGTCTAATTACTTCTAATCAAAATGGATTATGGAGAGAGAATTTTTATTCCACAAATTTTACTTTGAAAGCAAGAATGATAGAATTCCAAGGGTTATAAGAATCTTCATCTAAATATTATATCTCAGATTTTAGGACAGTTTTCAGGGCAAGGTGGAGGACTGTAGGCCATTCCATAGAGGAATAACAGGAGATTGCAGGTTTGTTTTTTTTCCTAAGTTCAGGCTCACATCAGTCATGGCCCACACACCCAAATATACCCATGAGGTCACATAAATTAGTTTGGTTATTCAGAGACTTGCTACAGCCATCAGTGATACTGATCTGTTTAGCTTCAGGCAGGCACAAATACCATGGCTCTGCTAACTGGAAGGGGAGGGTTGTTTCTTAATCCTGAGTGGACTTCTTTCCCATTTGACTTTTTTTTTAAACAAGATGAGCTGTTTGGCATTTCATGTACTTTCCAAAGCTCCTTCATACAAGGTACTGGAATATTACTGAATTTGGCTCCTGACAGATAAAAAGACTGAGATCTAATAGTGTTTGTTACATGTCTTATACAAGCTGGTTAATAATTTCCTGTACATGTAGAATATAAATAAAGGAAAGTAGTATTTTGATTCAATCCCTTTTTAAAGGAAATGGACCATTACAAAACTTAAGAACTAAATAAATCAGATTTCCCAATATCTGGTCAGGCACTATAAGCTGGAAACTAAATTTAGAGATGCCAAAGGAAAAGACATTTTGTATTAAAGCATTGATAGTGGTTGAGAAAACAATTTTGCTTATAAAAACAAAGTGACGTATTTATAGTGTAGATCTGGATTGTCCCAAGAAAAAACAAAACAACAGCAGCACTGCCTGTTGAGTTTAGATAATCTGGGGCTTGGGTAGAGCAAGAAATATAGTGGTTGCCCTTTCAGATATGCCTGGTGTTCAAACTGGGGCAGCATCTTAATGGGGAATACAAAGAAGCCTTTACAGCCACAACTGTGGAGGAGAATTCAGGTTTCACACTCCCTGCTGCAGTTTAGAGTGGCTGGTGGCAGTTCTACAGGAGTGTCAGAAAACTCAAATGAGAAGTAATAGATATAAATTAGCAAATTATGCACACAAAAATAGTAGGTGTAGATTCAACATGACTTTCTACTTCAGAAAATAACACTTGGATAAACATTTTATAACCACAGAAATCCCTGGTTTGAAAAGGACCATGGAATTTCACTAAGCTATTTCTTAAAGTTCCTTTGATCATGAAACACTAGTTTTTGTTAAGATACCATAATATGCAATAAGTAAAATTGGAGAAAAAATAATCTGCATTTTCATGTACATTATTTGACATTTTTCATCTCACCCTTTTCTTCCTGAACTACAAAACAGAAAGCAAAGACCTTCTGGCCAGTCAAGACTGCATCTCTCTTCTCAGAACATAAACTGCAATTCAGCAGCAGAAGTTACAGGTATGGTTTTTCAGGGTGATTTTTTTTCCCCTTTAAAAACATCAGCTACATTAATGAATCAAACTTGAATGTGTTGTCTTGATCATAAAAGATCATACTCATTCTTACAGATTTGGCACAAGGTGTTTTCATTTATAGAAATATAGTAAAAAAATCCTAAATCCTGACCTGACTTGTGTTCATGATTGGAGTCTTCTCCCTCAGCAACCATTCACCAGGTAAAGAATATGTTCTTCCTTGTGTTTAGTAAGAAAAAAACATCTGTTGTATTAGTGGTAAGCAAAGTTTCTGATAGATAGTAGCGTGTACAAATCAGAACTGATCCAAATATTGACATTTGAGTGTTGCAGTTAGTCTCTTCCAACAAAAGATGGCAGTGCTCAGTTTTCCTTCAAAACTATAACGTCCATTCATTGAAATAAGGTGCTCCTGAAGCAGTTCCCTTGTCTTTGTCTAGAATCTGCATGTTGAGATCAGTATTTGTTCTTACTGAGTAGCAAACAAGTTGGCCTTAGATATTTTTAAAAATAAGTATTTTTATACGAGAATTCCCAACAGGAAAAAACAAAGTGCCAATAATTCACTAAATACCCCTGCAAGCCTAGCAGTGCTAAAACCTCTTGGAGTACAATTTGGAATTATTTTATGGAAGCAGCTTTTAAAAAAAAAAAGGAATTGAAAGAAAAATAGTTTCCAAGATTCTCTCAGATCTACCTTTTGTATGCAATACACATTAACCATTGTGATAGTAATTCAAATTACTACTGATCAAAGTATGCCTTTTCCTTGAAAGTTTCTTCTTATGCTATACCTGTGCCCAAAAGCAGAGATTTACATAAGTTTGAACTTTTCCATTGCCTTATATCAAATTAGATAGCTCTGTACTTTAGGGATTTGCTAAATTTAAGTATGAGTAATAATCCCTTGACAAGCATAAATTAAAAAATTAGGAAGATAATAAGAAATTAATAGAATTTATTTAGTTCAAAATACAATAACACCCCCCAAAACAAAAAATTACAAAATGAATTTGCAATAGATCTATGATTGAGATTAGAACTTCTGTTCTAATGGCTAAAACATGAAAAGAAAACAAAAGCTATACCTCAAACAGTAATAATAATATGTAAATGGCAGAAACCAATTTAAATAACAGTTAGGGAAAAAATTATATCCATCAGCATAATGTAAAGATACACAAAAATCATGCATTTTTTGGACATCCTCTTATTCTAATATGATCTGAGGGGTCTAATGTATATTGATAACTAAAATGTCCCAAGGTATCAAGAGTGCTTTATGCTAAGTAGAACCAAAGAGGTTCAGATGTGTTTGGATAAAGAATACAATTTACTTTGATTTGGGCGGGAATTGTTTCCTGTCGATTTTTTTTCGGGGGGGGGGGAGGGAGGGGGAATTCTGTATTTCAGAAGCTACATTTCAGGTATTTTTTCAACCCTCTTTCTTGCCTTTTTTATGAAGAATATTGTAATGTAGTGATATGAGAATGCTTATATTGTTCTTTTTCAATCCTTTCCATTCCTCCATTGAAGACAAAGATTAAAAAAAGAGAGAAATAAAAAGTACTAAGCAAATGATCCTGTATTTTCTAAGAAGTTTCTTCAACCTGACAGCAAAGTTTTTTGTGATGAGATACTATTCAGAGCCTGCTGAAACCCAAGAAAATCCCCTGCCAGTTCTGTTGTGTGCCTTTTGCAATGTGATCAGCAGCAGTAACAGGGTAGCATAAGTTTAAAAAAAGAGTCACAACAAATTTAACCAAAAGCCATAAGTCAAACAAAGACGACTGTGGAAATGTGTGATAATGACATTATAACAATTCCTACAATGAAAACATGCAATTTCAGAACAGCAATGTTGACCTTTTTATTGGCAGAGGAGTCCCGAGTTCTTGTATGTAGCTCACTAGGTCAGTCTTGCCAGCAAATAGGACAATGATGCATTGATAAATACTCATCATTATCCTCAATGGGTAGAATGAAAATGGTGTTTTTACAGGTCTAGGCACATTTGCACAGCAAGAAATCACCTTACCTCATTAAAAATACATTACTGCTTTGTTTATCTGTTCAGAAAGAGGGTTTTAAATGAGACTCTCCTTAAATTACTGTTTTGAGAGAAGCCACATATTAGGTAGTACAAACATTTCAGTCATATGTTCAGTGCAGTAAATAAATTTTAAAAGCTTCAGCTGAAGAACACCCCCCCACACACACTTAATACACTGAAAATTAAGATTTAAAACACTATCTTATAGGCAATGTGAAATAAAAAACATATATACTGTGTTCTAATATACAAGACTTGGAGTTAGGAATTCTTCCAGATTTATGCACTTAGTTAATTTTTCCATTTTAACCCTTTTTTTTTTTTTTTTGGTCTTAATCTCCACATTGAGTTACATAAAGTTCTTGCCTTTGCTGTGTTCTGCCTGCATCACTGGAGGACCACCTCTCTGAATGCACCCATCATGGCTGTGTCATTAGTGTTGGAAACAAGAAGAAAGTGAGTGCTGACAGGATACTGCAGGAAACAGTCTTCCCAAGGAGCTGAACTTTCTGTGCCTTCCTTGCCCGTGGAGAACTCTGCTTAGTCCTATCACAAACCTGACTGTCAGAGGTAAACAAACAAGGCTTAACTCAGGAAATTCCTCTAATTGCGTTATTTTACGGGCGCTGAAAACACTAATTTTACTGCCAAAGTTCTTTTGAAAGAAAAGCCAAAGTAATATAGGAGAGAAGGGGGGAGAGGAATTGGATTTGATGCTCAAGATTAATGCAAAAAATTAATCTTGTTTTGATAGTGAACATGAGTAAACCAAAATGTAAACTTCCCCACAATGACTTACAGATTCACTTGGTTATTCAATATAGAGGCATGGTTTTTCACAGTGTGTTACTGTCTCACGATGCTGCCTCAGCCAGTAAAATGGGAGCTGGATTTTATGAGAATCATGAGTTGCAGATACCTTCTCAGAAGCTGTTATGCTTTCACAATTGGTACCACAATAGGCAATGATATGCAGAGTTAAAGTCATCAAAATTTCCCCTTGGATCATGCTTTTTTTAACATTCTAACTTAGATGTGTTTAATTTCTGTTAAATTTTCATTCACAAAGAGGACACTTTTTTAACAGAAGGTGGGGATCACTATGGTATTTCAGGTAAAGGATGTTCTGGCTTTTGACTTTCCTAAAAAAAGATCTCACTAAACTCCGCATGCTGAAAAGGCCAAGCACAATAAAATTTAATAGAAAGCAGATTTCAGAATCTAGTAACACTGTCATACGGCCAACTATGATCTCTTATCTTCAAACTTAGTCATATATTATGGTATTGTTTTCAGAAACTACTGTAGACAATTAAGTAACTTGAATAAGTTATTGTGAGAAACTTGTTTGGGCAGTTTGAAGACTGCTGTTGCTGCTTGTTACAAGATTCATGATATAACGAAAAATAACTTGAAACATGAGTTATGCCTTCTTTTATGCTAACATACTATCAAGTATGGGAAAACATACTATCAAGATAGGGAAAAAAGTAGTTAATCTTAAGAAACACTGAGGAGTAGTGTGAAAGAGTAGAAGGATCTTTCATAAATATTCCTTAAATCAGAGAAAGTCTCATTTTAACTCTTCCTTAAATTCAGGAGCAGTGCCTCTTTATATTTGGCTTGGCAAGCAGCTCCTCCTCTTCCTACTGCCATATATTTTGGCTTGAATACAATAGTTTGTTTCATCAGGATAGAGCTTAGTACACAGTCTGCCCTGTCCTGAAGCTTCCTGATCCTACCACTGAAACCAGTTTCTATTTGTTTTACTCTTCACTATCTCCCATCCCTATTAAATTCAGCCTTTACCCATGTCATCTACATACTTAGAGCCAAACTGGGTAGAGGACTTACCTGTCTGAGACATAAATGAGAATTTATATGCCCAAGTCTAAAACTACTGCTTATTTGCTAACGTTAATTCCTGGAAGTTCCTAAACTCATGCAGCTCAACAATAACGGGACTCCCATTTGCATGGTAGCTCACAGAAAATCTGAAAGGAAATAAACTTTGACTCCACTGCCTAGTAACATTTTTCATTACAGAGTCATTGGAGAAAATATGAAATCAAGGATAAAAATCTAAGACTTCCACTGTCAGAAGAATGTCCTGACATTAGCCTTAGAATATTGCTAGATAAAGGAGTAAAGCCTATTCTCCATCCCTAGCAAATGAAAGTTTACGATATCTCAGAATATCCTGAGTTGGCAGGGATGCATAAGGATCACAGAGTCCAACTCCTGACTCCACACAAGGCCAAACTGAATATGTAGGGTTTCTGCTGACAATTATTTCATCCCAAATGCATGATCAGTTGGAGAGAATATGCTGTTAATGAAGAAAGGGGGGGGAGGGGAGAATCCAAAGTCTGATGCATCCAGAAGAAAGATCAGACTAAAAGATGGTAGTGAGTTTCTCACCTCAGATTCTCAGAAACTGATAGAAATTGTGGAAAAGAAGAGATGCTGTCAGCTGTACACCTTTTTTCACACCTTTATATATTAAGATGAAATCACAATGAAGATTCCATTTTCTTGTTATTTTTTTATTTTGGTACCTTGATTCTCTGACTGTATGACTTGAAACAATCTTTTTCTCTTCTTTCTTATTCTTCCCCCATCTTATGAAAAACATATTGTGTAGGATTTTTTTTTTACATTGCCTTTTCATTTAACTGGCACCTGTTTCTAATTTCAGTGGTTGGGATTATGGATTACTAAAAAAAGCTTAAGCAGATGTGAATTTTCTTCTAATGGTGAGAAGGCAAATCTGGCCCAGACATGGACTAACAAAGTGTGGCAATGGCTATTCTTTTCTCACAGGTCCATCTGATGTTTACAAGGGATGGTTTGTTTTGGTTTGGTTTTTTTGTACTTTCTCTTTCAACCTCATTCAAAGTAAACGTTTTTGAAGCAGCACAGAGTAATTTGTTTCAATTCATGTTGTTTCTTTCTATAGGGGTAGGTAATGAATAAAATTTTTTAAAAATAATTTAGTTGATGGCAGATGACATAATGCAATTTATAAGGTCTGCAGAGCATCTTTGAACAGTTCAGTAACGTGAAACTCATTCTTTGATATCTCTTACTGTGATCTTTCATTTTCCCCTTTTTTCTGATGATAGAATAAGCCCCCTTCTTTCCCAGTTTTCCAGATTACTTCACATATTCTTCTGTAATATAAGTTTAGAAATGCATTTTAAAATAATGATACAAATATATAGTGAAGACCGATCTAACTCATTAATTAGTTCTCTTAAAGGTGCTAATGTTAAACTATTCAGTTATGCACAGGCATGTTCAATCTGAATCTAAATCAGATAAAGTTGTCAATTTCACATCTAACACCTAATTTAGACATTTCTGTGAAGTAAATTTTCATTACAGTTAGTTTGTGGAAGGGAAAAATATAATCTTAATTACCTTCATGGTAGCCAGAAAAAAAAAAAAGCCTCACTTCCTGAAGAGTTGACCAGGACTATCCAACTGAAGAGCCAAATCTTGCAATGTAAAGCAGCCAACAGCATGCAGCATCTTCCATGTGAATATTCAGTATCTGAAAGGATACCAAAACAGATACCATGTTGTTTAGCACCAAAGAAGTATTTCTAATTCTGTTGTTTATTTAATCATATTTCAAACAGAATGGTGAGATTCATTATTTATAGTAAAAATCAAATGCTCTTTATAAAGTTTCCATAGGTCCATTTCCTTGTGCTAGCTCTTTTAGCTAACAGTAGTAAAATGATACTGAAAATCCAACCCTGGAAGGAAATTTGGGTTGCTTTGTTGTTTGGTTTTTTTTTTCTGTGAAAACAGAATGAAACAAAGTAACTTAAAAGGAATAAGTCCATGCATTTAAGGATAAATAATTATATTCCTTGTTGATTAACATGTTTCATCTAGTACAGTTTGTTTTGTAATGTTTAAGAAAATCAGGCCTAGTAGTTTCAGTGGTGTTTCAGTTTTATAGTCACATCCTTAGGGATGTCATATTAATTCTCTGGTAATTAAAAGAACAGTGTAAGAGTTAACTTCAGCCTGGATCAAATTTCAGTTTGTTTCTTTTCCATAGGCTGACAAACCTCAGACAAACCCTTCTATCTAGTTCAGAGATCTCCCTCTAAAAATGACTAAAGCTGTATTTTGACATAGCCGGTTTTGTTCTGTTCTTTGAAGTGCCATACTGACCAGGGCCCCTGTTGGGAATGTTTTGCACTGGAATTATGATAGATTTCTCCCCCAGTGATTTGTTTATGACAGTAAGACGCATTTTCATATATAATGGGAGAAATAACACAAAAGCATAGGTTGAAGGTTTTTTCGACTCCCTCATCTCCAACTTAAAGAAAAAATATCCAAGAGATCCTAGTTAGTAAATATGGAGTTACTTGGTTTCATAATTTTACATTCCAGCATTTTTCTATTTCTCTCCCTTCTACCTTGCCATTAGTCATCTGCACATACATCAAAATGATGAAAAGAATCCTCACTATACAGATATTCTTTCTGCCTTTAAACATTATGCTTGCTCACATCTGCAATGCTGTAATGATTAGCCAATGTAATTAGAAATTCTTGAAGGGTGAAACTCCTTTTCATGAACAAAATACAAATGTCAGTAATAACATCTTGAGATAACTACAATTCTTATGTGATTCATCCTCAAACACAATTTAAACAAAAGTAGTACCTTTTAATCATTAATAAGAATGTCTTTTCAGAGTACATTCCTATTTCAAAAGCTAGCAGTCTAATTCTGATTTTGGTTTCCTCTTCTGGAGAGTATGGGTGGGCATATAACTCTTTTCAAACATGGGTGGACATTTAACAAGTTTTCAAACAAAACTGGTCCGAAGCCAGCTTCACCGTCTGCAGCTATCTGTATACAGATCTTAAAGGATTGAACTTTTGGCCAATGGCCATTTGATGAGTATGGTTGAGAACAGTGAAGGGATATAGGGGGCTGTGGTGAGCAGCCATTGTTCTTTTAGTGCATAAGTCCAGGAGACAAAAGCATGTAGAACTAGGTGGGGAAAAAAACCCCCTACCTCACTAGACATTCATCCCTGTCTTGTTCATGAAGGTAATTAATGACATTTAACGATCATAGTCTGAACCACAGTGAGAGAACTCTAGGCATGATGCCAGAATAAGTTTGGTATGTATAATAAATGCTCCATGAACAGCTGAAATAACTCTACACAAAGGATTTCATCTAAATATGGAAAAAAACAGATAATTATTTCAATACCACCTCATGAGGAAATGCACATTTCTGTTGAAAAAAACACGCCCAGAAATCACAATATCAATTGCATCTTTGGGCTAAAGTTTCTAACTAAAGTTGCAGAAAAGAACCTCCTTTGCCTCAAATAAGCAAAATTTGTATTATTACAAACAACATGGCTAATCTTAAGAAAAGAGGTGGAACAAAGAAATACAGCTGAAGCTGTATCTTGATTTGCAGCTCGAAACTAGAAATCTCTTTTTCTGCCTGTTATTATTGTCCATGTTGAACTACTGTCCCTGACAAATTTTACTTGAGGATATTCTGTATAGCTTCATAGAGGGTTTTGAGATAAAGGTAATCAGTAAATTGGAAAAAAACATTCTCAAATATTTTACTTTTTAAAATTCTGTTGCAGCTCTAATGATATACTGCAGATACCACCTTCAGTGCACCTAAACATACTTGAAACCTAAAATTATATCTGCTACTTGATATTCTTGAACTTGATAAATTCCAGAGAGACCTCTCCTGTTTTCCTTTTTGGTTAGGCGCTACTGTACTGATCTCTGTTGATCTCTGTTTAACTGGAATTAGCCTTCAAGTTGTGTGAAGACGACAGGTAGAACATTCTAAGTGCCACATGAATCACCGTCCTTCATTTGACCACAGCATTTTTAGGCATACTATTAAAAAATGTCAGATTTGGAAACCTTTCATTTGACATTTATCTGAAAAACCATAATGTAACTGTATATAAATGTCAAAGGAGAATAAAGCTGTATTCTTCTCTGTATAAATATCAAATGAGTGGTTGTTTCCTTTGATATTTAGGGTTCTGAAAGGGTAAAGGTCAAGTGAGGTGTCTCTCCCAACAAAGGTTAATGGTGGTGATGAACCTGGATACTGCAGAATTCTAAAACAGTAGCTCACACCTGTTCCCTGGGGTTTGTTGCCCTGTGCAGATCAAGTTCATGACTTAGGAACAGGATCCTTCTAATGTACCCATACTCTTATACAACACAACACTTAGTTCCTACCTCTTTCCCCAAATGCTGATTTGGAGAAGGGAAATGAACTCAAGTGTTCCACTCTCCTGGTAAGCACTCAGATCATTAAGTTATTTGTTATTTTATAGGGCATCTTATTATCACACTTGCTGAAACAGAACTGTAAAACACAATTAAAAAATAAGTATATTTCAATAGGGACAGCAGAGATATGAACAAAACCATCCAGACTGTTTATGCTCCTCATACTAAGAACTATAACATTTGTACTTGGAGAAACCTATCTGCTTTTTATCAGGTAGCAGAATAGAATAACCGAGTAAATTTTTAGTTAGCCACCCCATACATAAGAACATTGACTGCATTACATTAGGTTTTGAGATCTTTATAGTCATTAATGGAATAATTAAAGACTTTGATATATAAATAAGTCCAAAAGTCAATGTGTCTGTGAAGAACACCAAACAGCACTACATCTCTCAGGTTTGGAACCAAAAGATTAGCATACAGGTCAATAAAACAAGCAAACAAATTCTTCCTCTAAAACATAAAAGAATTCTTAATTTTGTTATCCATTTTTAATCATCTGTAAAAATACTTCCAATCTATTGCCAGAACTGAACTGCAAACTAGAAAACAAATCAAAAGTCTCATTGCCTAGACATGCGTATAATATTAACATTCAAGATCCTAAATAACTTGGTGGAATGTGAAACCCTATAACAACTCGGGAAACATTGACATTCACGATTCCAAGTGCTGGTTTTCATATACATTGTAAATGTAAACTGTAAAGTTTCAACATAATAAGAAATGCTATTTTACAACACCCGATCAAGTACATTAGCATACTGTAACAATACAGTTATGTATGCTCAAAAGAAAGCCGAATTCAAGAAAAGGGCTGCTGTATCATTTCCACTGGGGAAAAAAAAGAATATTCCTTACAATTCCTATCTCACCTACTTGACAGATAAATCACAGGGACTTTCAGGGAAAAAACCCCTTACAATTCTAGGGGAATATTTTTTGTGTGCCCTGGGCAGCAGTCATTTAACCTATCTGTTGCAATATACTAGAAGAATGTTTCAAATGTGAAAGGTCCTTTATAGGAAGTTCTTTAGAAATTTTTCAGGTGATTTAGAACTAGAACAACCACCTGCCCTGGCTTAACACCAACCAGCACTGTAACATCACACAGCCACTCACTCTCCCCACAGTCAGCTAGGGAAGAGAATAAAGAAGAAAGAGGAGAGAAAAATCATTGGTTGAGACAAACAGTTTGATAGGTCAGAGAAGGAAGAATAATGGCAATCTTTTTTTCCATTATTATATATAATTATAAAAGAATATACAGAACAAATGATGTACAGCAGTTCCTCTGTACATCTAAAGGCAATGCTCTGCAGTTCCTGAGCCAAGGTGCCTCCCAACCAAGTCCTCCAGTTATATATATGAAGCATGACAACATATGTGATGGAATATCACTTTAGCCAGTTTGTTTCAGTTGTCCTGCTCTGTCCTTTCCCAGCTTCTTTAGCAACCCCCCCACCTTCTCAGTGGCAGGGCAGTATGGGAAGCTGAGGACTCCTTGACTGCTTGGCAACAACAACAAAATCATCACTGTTATCAGTACAGCTCTAGACCAGTTGAAAGAAGAAAATTAGCTCTATCCAAGCTAAAACCTAGACACCACTTCAAACTTCTCCTTTCTGCCCCATTTTCTTTGCCATACACTGATTAGAAGCATGATTCCTTCTATATTGCTGGGACTTCACTGTCTGGAAAAACCATAATACCTTCTTTGGAGTCTAAAATGTATTTCTATGACTCTTGTCTTGACCATCCTTACCTGCAGCATGGCTCTCCCTGCAGTCTGCAAGCTAAACCTTTGCTCTGAGTTGCACCAGGAAGTTGGCCTCTAAGGATTCCTACTCAACTACCTGTCCCCAAGATAACCTGTGTGTTAAACCAAGGAAGGCATTCCACAGGTGAGAGAATCTAAAGTTTTATCTTGTAATGCTGCCTAGAGATACCCAAATGCTTCCAATTTCTCTTCTTGCTGCTTTTACATAAAATAATTTTCTTTGTTAAATTCACTGAAGTTTTATTTCTGCAGAAGGAAGAGAGTTTAAGGTGGATTCACATAGTCAGTGAATATCTTAATGTTATTCTTTTCAAGTAACTAATGAATAAGGATGATATAGAAAGGCGTACATATGGGCTTGAGTCTCTTATCCCCCATAAGATGTATAGTCAATTCAAGTTCTTTATTCAACTCTGCAAACATAGGAAGATGTGTGAAATGAACAAAGTATGTGTATATAAGCATGATGGGTAAAGAGTGTTGATGTTGAACCTGAAATGAAACTAAGGAAAGCATATGATGTGTGAAACATATGGCAATGCATATGTATGAAGTTTGGAACAGGATATGCATCACAAAATAGTAATAGGTTTTTATTCTGGGAGAAGACAGTGATAAAGCAAAGGGGAATAAGAACCTCACACTAAAAACAAGCAAAGTTGGAATTTCCTTCCTCCTTGCTATTTGGCATTTCCTCTTGAGAGAAGCGGAGGAAGTATTTAAATATTTTATAACCTTCATTATTGGAACATACATCTCTTTATTACATTTTTGGAAGCATGTGTTCTATTTGAAAACAGTATGGATGTATAAATATTTTTAGGAGATGATTATTCTCTGTATGTAGGTGGAGAAGAACATCAAATTAGTGAGATCTTGCTTTCGTGAGTAACAGAACAGCTGGCATTATCCCTCCGTTTCCCCCGCCTCCCTGGCCAAGGGAAAACACCCCGTATGCTCAACTTTAATTCCCAAAATAAAATAAGAAATTGCTTTGGCTGCCCTCTTTCTGTCTGCTTTTGCAGGTAATATTAATATTGTATCTGCCATGTAAAAATTCTCTTATAAGGTCATTGAGAAAGTATAGGGAAAGTGAAAAGGAATGGCATGGAGCTATTGCAGAACTGTAGAAAACAGAAGTAGAAAAGATCTTTTAGTCTACTTCCCTGTCTAAATGTCTGTCTTATTTAGTCTCAAAAACATTAAGATGTTTACTCAAAAAATCTCACCTATTCTCCTGTTCAATTTGCACAAAAACATCCAATTGCAGATGTTTAACAGTAGGACCAGCTCTTCTTTAAGATGTGAAGCATAGACCTCACCATCATGAAGATTAAGTACAACTGCAAATCAATAGCAATTCAATGCCCTATGATCTTCCCCTTCTGTATTCAGACAGTGCTGATTGAAATGAAAATGTGCACTGGTGGTGCTGAAAAAAAAAATATGCTCCCCAGTTCTGTTCAGATATAAACCTCTTTGAAAGTGTTCAATTCCAAGAAAGGTCCTGGAGATCACTGTTTGAAAAAGGCTTCAAAAACTTCTTTTTCCCCTCTATGCAGATGCAGCAAATGAGCAACAAACAGAGTGGATACAGTGGCTCTGGTTTACCCAACTGAAGCATTTAAATATTTAAAGTTCTTTGTTCAACTATTTAATAAATTTATTTTTAGGCATTCAACAAAGTTCAAACTCCATGTGGTTCAGAGGACTATTCTGTTCACCTCCCCGTGTCTTTTTGACTACATACGTTGTTACAGTAAAAGAACCAGATTTGACAGAAGAGCAACGATGTGTTGCATCTGAAAATCTGGCCCAATGTCTTCTCTGAGAAATCATCACAGAAATATAACAACCTCTACTTTTCAGAAGAGTGCGAACTCTTTTTCTCAGTTACTTATGGATAACAGAAAAAGACAATTACTTAAACCTCCCCAGAAAAAGCAATTGTCATGATTCAAGAAAGGTCTGAGACAAGCTGAAAATGAAAGCACAATATAATCAAACAATAAAAGGAATTTCATCTTTCTATTATGTTCAGCAAACTAGAAAAAGTCTTTTACTAGATGACTGTGACTATTGAAATATCCATGTTAAAACTGATTGTAGTTGACACTGCAGTGTATTTTCTAATTGCTCACATTAACACATAATTCAAAACATTGAGATTTTCTTCTGGTTAACTCACATAATTCAGGCAAATAGAAATAGCGATGAAATCCTCAAGACAGTTGAGATTCTCATACTAAACCAGCTAAGTCGATTTATCTGTAATTTCACAGAAACTAATGGAAATTATTTTACAGTTCTCTTACTCATTTGACATCCATGCTTTAACATTAAATATAAGCATAAATTTAAATTAAAACTGGATTTAGCCATGAGAAAAATGTATAAATTAGTTTGCTTCTTTTGTCTAGTTTTTTTTAGAATGATATTGCCCAGCTTCATTCAGAAGGATGAACCTCAATTTTGTGCAGCTTGTATGCTTTTGACTTCTGATGCACTTGTTGCTTTGTCTGCTTATAAAGATCAGGATTGGGGCAATATCTAGAATAACGTTTGGAACTTTGAATGATGCCATATACACATCTCTTTGAATTGCAAATTTGGATAGTAGCCCTGGCAATCTGCAGACAGTAAACTGCTTTAATAAGTGCTCTGAAGTGTCTTTAACACAAGTGTGAGTGTGTATTCTCGGTTAACAAACAATAAAACTGGGGGATTCAGGTTAAATTATTTCAGATTTGGTTTTCTCTTATAACTTACTGGAAAATGCGTAGTCCTCACCTTTTACACTTTTCTAGCTTTTTTACAGTAAATACTCTGGCCATTCCTACTGTCTCCTCTTTCCACTATGTCTTCTCCCAGGTAAAAAACCAAACAAGAACCAACCAGACAAAGGCTAGAAACCCAGCCACAATACATAACTAACAAAACGCTCTTGATTGTACTTTTTCCATTCGTTTGCAGGATGCATCACTTTGCCAAGCCTATTATTTGCATTTGTAATCCTAAGAGATCACGAGGTAAGGAACAAGTCTTTTTCTCTATTTGTACAGCTC
The DNA here is from genome assembly GCA_022605575.1 of Laterallus jamaicensis coturniculus. NCBI lineage: Eukaryota > Metazoa > Chordata > Aves > Gruiformes > Rallidae > Laterallus > Laterallus jamaicensis. The sequence continues at coordinate 20,468,377 of JAKCOX010000013.1, forward strand.
ACAACACAACAGGAATTAGACACTAATTAAGCCCTTATGTCATATAACTACTTTGTCATTGTCAACTGTACTAAACAAATACATTTGCTTGGAACTAAGCTTGTTGAATGAGCAACAACATTTAATAAATCCCTGCCTTTTACTTCACTAGTAACAGGCATGTTAAAATAAAATTATGCTGATGTAAATCTTGAATGATCCTATTATTTTTATGGGACTTAGTCCAGCCTGATATAGATGTTAACCGAGAACAAAAAAATCTAGAATTCACAGGGAAAACAACAAAATAATGGGGCCTTAGATAGCCACATTTATTTTGCCCAGGTTAAAAAACAGTTTCAAGGTGATTTTCTAGAATCCAAAGCCCACTGATAACCCTGTACCACAATTTACTTAAATTTTGGAAGTTATTTACTGCCTTTCTGCAGACACACATGTTAATTAAGTTGATTTTTATGAATATATTATTTATAAATCCACAGTACTAGAAGGTCACAAACTACAAAGTCTTAATTTCCTGAGATTTTGGTTCTGATCTATTTATCAGCTTTGGCAACAAGAAAGGTTTGGCTGCTTGTGGGAGAAGTCACTTTCTGGTCACTTGAAGCCAATTATGAAAGACTTACAAGTAGAACATTCCAAAACAGCATCACTGTCACTATGACTGCATGCCACTTTTGTCTCCATATTATTGGTTTCAGAAAAGTTACACAAAATGAATTGCATCAACCTTTTGTTTATTTTGCTATCCTTTAAGGCAGGCTTGGAATTTCCTGATAGAGTTAAGAGGTAGCATTAAGTACAGATTTTCCTGAGTGTCCCACAGACACACAAGTCATTTGGTTCATACATGTGTCGTCTTTGACTTATTCAGCTAGCTCTGTTATAGACTCTCTAACACATCCAAACCAATTAGATAGATGTACGCTGCGGTCTTTACAAAATATCATTCAGCCATGTATCCTGCAACAAGCAATTACAAGTCATCTTCAGGGCATTGATTTATTTCTCATTGCCCTACCAATTTAATGACCTTATGATTTATACTCATTATGGAAGTCTCTCCTTGGCAAGCAAAGTAATTATCCATCAATCTTAAATTCTTTAAGGGAAGAAAATGTTTATTTTCTGTCTGCATAATAAGTTTTATGTCATTTTTAATGTCATGACTCCCACATGCACTGAAGATATATGTAGTGACTTCTAATGTCTCACAGAATGTCAATTGGAAAGGCAATTTGACAGCAGTCTTAGCTTCTATTGTCTGAATATTTGCCATTATATAATAAAGATGTCCAAGGCCTCTGATTGGAAACACATACATTATCCTAGGATAAAACAACAGAAACATTCTGTGGTCCAGTCACAAGGTACTACAGGAAATTCTCAGTGAGAAAAATAGCAGATTTTAAGGATATTTAAATATCAACTGTACTAAAAGAGGTTGAGGAGCCATAGGATGGGTTATGACAAAGGGGTGAACCTCATGACCTCTCACTGTCTACTCTACTACTCTTTTTCTATAGTTACTTGATTTAGAGTAAGGATATCACAGAATCATAGAGTTGTAGGGGTTGGAAGGGACCTCAAGAGATCATTGGGTCCAACCCCCCTGCCAAAGCAGGCTCCCTAGCTCATACTACAAAGATAGGCATCCAGGCGGGTTTTGAATATCTCCAGAGAAGGAGACTCCACCACCTCCCTGGGCAGCCTATTCCAGTGCTCCATCACCCTCACTGTGAAAAAGGTCTTCCACATGTTGGTGCAGAACATCCTGTGCTCCAATTTGCAGCTGTTGCCCCTTGTCCTGTCTCCACAGACTACTGAAAAGGGGCTGGCCAAATCCCCTGCATCCCATACTTAAGATATTTATAAACATTGATTAGGTCCTACATAGTCTTCTTTTCTCTAGACTGAGCAGTCCCAGCTCACTCAGCCTTTCCTCATATGGGAGATGTTCCAGGCCCTTAATCATCTTTGTAGCCCTTCTCTGCACTCTCTCTCTGTCTTTTGAGCCCAGAACCGGACACAATACTCTAGGTGGGGCCTGACCAGGGGAGAGTAGAGGAGGAGGATCACCTCCTTCGACCTGCTGGCCACACTCTTCCTGACACATCCCAGGATCCCATTGACCCTCTTAGCCACCAGGGCACACTGCTGACTCATAACAAACCTGTCGTCCACCAGGACCCCCAGGTCCTTCTTCACAGAGCTCTTCTCCAGCAGGTCATCCCCCAGCCTGTACTGAAACGAACAGTTGTTCCTCCCCAGGTGCAAGACTTTACACTTGCTTTTGGTGAACTTCATTAGGTTTCTCCCTGCCCAGCTTTCCAGCCTGTCCAGGTCTCGCTGAATGGCAGCGCAGTGTTCCTGCGTGTCAGCCACTCCTCCCAGCTTTGTATCATCGGTGTACTTTCTGAGGGTGGATGCTATTCCCTCATCAAGGTCGTCAATGAAGATAGTAAACAGGACTGGACCCAACACCGAGCTCTGGGGAGCACCGCTAGTCACAGGCCTCCAGTCAGATCTGCTCCAGTCAGATCATGACTCTCTGAGCACGGTCCGACAGCCAGTTCTCAACCCACCTCACTGTCCACTCATCTATCCCATGCTCTCTCAGCTTTTCTATCAGGATGTCATGGGAGACAGTATCGAAAGCCTTGCTGAAGTCAAGGTAGATGACATCCACTGCTCTCCCTCCATCCACCCAACTGGTGATGAGATCACAGAAGGCTATGAGATTGGTCGAGCACAATCTCCCCTTGGTGAATCCATGCTGACTGCTCCTCATGACGTTCTTCTTTTCCAGTTGCTTGGTGATGGCATTCAGAACAAGCTGTTCCATAACTTTTCCAGGGACAGAAGTGAGACTGACTGGCCTATAGTTGCTAGGATCCTCCTTCTTGCCTATTTTAAAGACTGGAGTGATATTGCCTATCCTCCAGTTCTCAGGCACTTCTCCTGTTCTCCAAGACCTGTCGAAGATGATAGAGTGGCTCCGCTATCACTTCTACACTGTATGTGAGTGTGTGTTTCTTTTCAAATGAGATAATTTTTATTTGAGTGTTAATAGGTTGCATTGCATTATTTTCTAGCAGATTCAGTTGTTTTTCACCTAAAAGTTCTAAATTTTAGGCATTTTGTTTAGCATTGAGGAATATGTATGGAAAAATCAATATAAACCAGAGGAAGCCAACAGATCAAAAATCAATATGAAACAGTGGATGCCAACAGAATGCAATCCACTGTGTTAATGGGGAACCTTATTAATTGGAGTTTTTCCAGTCTAGTTAGATGACTTAATTTACTGTTTATCTCACTGGCCCAGTTTAAAATTGAAAACTTCCATGGCTGTTTAACAAACTTTTAATGCAACTAAATGTGAGATGTTGTATGTGGGAAGTACTGTTGAGCATCTATTTGCAGAAGGCATGAAGACACCTTATCAAGATGTGGCTATCTATTTAAACACACCTGGAGTTATCATTGCTCCCAAAGTGATGCCTTGTCAAGGTATCTAATTTAATGCTGGCATTTGTAACTTGAGGACAGCTTGATTAGGGTCAATGATGTAGTATCTTGTGAGATTAGAGGGTTACTGCATTTTGTTTTGATGATCACTTTACAACTTAACTACAAATTAAAGGAAACTACAAAAATGATGTTACAATTTAAAAGATATAACCTTCCAATACAGATTAAAGGCACTACACTGACACAAAGTAAAAATGGAAATTTTTGTCCTAGTTCATAAATACTCCTATGATTAAGATTGCTGATGTGGCAGACAAGATACTGATAAATTAACTCAGATATTTTACTATTTAAATTCTTATTTGTTGTAACCCTGGTCTTCTGTTTCAGGTTTTTTCCCCTGTAGCAGAGCCTGAAGAAAACAATGTCTGTTATTGTCTCTGCAGTTTCAGTTCATAATTCAGAATCTTGGATTAAAATCTACTTTTATGACTGGCTCAGACTAGGCTGCCTGTGGTGGTTCAGGCCCAAACAGTGGCTGAGTACCACACACTGCTCATTTGCTCCTGGAGGAGAAACAGAGCCTCTGTGGGTTGGGATAAGGACAGCTAACTGGCAAAATCACTGTGAATGGGGAACAATAACAGTCTGATGCAAATTTCAATTGCACGCAGTGATGACATAGAGCTACCTTCCCAACCCAACAATGACAGAGTACTGCACAATGCAAGGACCTACCTGATGTACTGGGTACACTCAGACTGCCCCAGAGACACCCAGGAGGGCCCCTCCCTGAGCGGCCCCTTTTATAGAGGGGGGGTGATGTCAGGGTGGTGTGGAAACAGCCTGAGCTAACTCATCTCACCTGTGCTGAACCAGGACACTGCCTAAGATAGGGGTGCACATTCCAGTAACTGATTCTACAGGTGAGAACAAAATTCTCAAAAAAAACCTCAACCCACCAAGGATAATCAGGGTGAATAGCTGCTACTGGTAATGGCTAGAATAGCTGTGGCAAGATTTGTGAGTTATTCTGGGCTGATTCTGAACATGTGTCATGGAAGCAGCAAGAAAGTAAAGGTATTCAAACATTTTAAAAGCAAACTGTATTGTAGGTCTGTGAAAACAACTACTGGGCAGACCGAAAGTAGCTGGAAATTACCTGGCTTTGCATGCAAGACAGCAGTCATCTTTGAAAACAAATTATGGCATGTAAAGATTTCATTGTGCAATATTTTTTTTGTAGACTTCAATTAGTTCTTATACCTTTTAAATTCAATTCAGGCACATTTTGTAATTAAAAATGTGATTATTAGGTTTAGAATACATATTAAAATATTTCAAACATATATTTTTTGTATTTTGGATCAGAGTACTTGTGGCATATGATGTATTTGCAAATATTTGTTGGCAGTCTTAAAATCAGTTATTTTCCAACTATTTAAATACATCTTTAACAATCAGTTCATTCTAATATGAGACTTAAGTCTTTTAAGTGTGTGGCTAGTGCATTATCAGTTTGGGGTGCTTGGGTCATATCTCTAACTCTGCATGTCCACACCTGAGGGATTTATAATGTTTCATGGACACAGCTATCTTGCATGGCACATACAATTTATGATGTTAGTCTAACAATTTTTTCATTAACTATTAAAATTAATTCAAAACTCGAATTCCATCTGTAATAGATACTGTGTCTTGAAATATGTGAATAAAGTGTAAATAGTGATTTCTGTATACACAATTCTGAATTTGTAAACGTCCTTTAAAAATTATTTCCTACACCATAAATTCCACTGAATGTTGTTAGGTTGCTGATTTAAGGTATGGTTCTCCAAAAGACAAGCATGTAGTCATATTTGCAAGACTATCCAGCCTACTTACCTTTGCCACTTATCTTCCTACCTAGCTATCTCATCTTAGAGATTTCTAGGGACCTAGGACTTGATATCTAGAAGCATGTAATTCAAACCCATTTTTTCAGGACATTGAATTTTTCTATGAAACAAATCTTTGCCCTGTAGGGTTCCCCCCACCTCTTTTCTGTGATACACTCAGTCCTTTTCTCCTATGTGCATAAGCACATAGGCTTATGCAGATTCCCTCACCATTTATTGCAGCAGTACATTGTACCCCAAGTATAGAAGACATAAAAAATGGCCTATTTTTGTAGATGTGCCAAAGAGAAAAAGGAAAACATAATAGAATTTAAAAACATGCTCGAGATCTGCACACTGATTCGCCAGTTATTTTTATATTGGAAATAGAATTGATCTGAAAGTTAAGTATGTCTCATAGGTCACAGGTACATGTTCTTTGCAAACATTTGTCTGGACAAAAAAAAAACCTGACATCTTAATCTACTATTTACCCCATCCTTCATGTCTGCATTTTGTAGCATAGAGTCAAGTAGAACACAGGAGGCAAAAAAACCTGAGAACAATTGTGATAGATGTGTTGTGTAGTTCTTAGGTTTGGGTGTATGTATTTAAAAAAAAATTAATAACATTCCTAATATTGACTGCTTCAAACTATTGTGAAAAATATAAGGAGGTTTGGTTATGTTGGAAATGTCAGGGCCTCTGGAAAACAGATGTTTGTTGTTTAAGGTTACAATGTAATTAAACCAATGGGACTAATATTACTTATATGTCATTACTTACGAAGCAGCTGTTCCATCTTCAGCTTCTCTGGTTGGACCACGTAAGATTTTCACCCCGTAACACTGTGTCATTGTCAGTGCAACTTTCCTCTTTCTAGGAAATTGGAGAACAATGTTAACATAAATTTAAAGGAACCATCCTCAAACCTTTAATGAACTGAGCTTGCTAAATGCACTGTTATTCTTTACACTTGTAAGTAACATTACTTGTAAGTTCCACTAGTTTTACCTGATCAGGAATTTAGCCTATCTTACAATCAGAATAAAAGCACAATTGTGCCTAACTGGTTCATATTATTTTACAGGAACTCATATTAGTTCCTTGAGAAAGTGACATGTAGCACTGGTAGGATCCAGTTAAGCTAAGTAACAGTTTAACAATTCTAGAGAATATATGAGGAGGAAATGTAGAGAAGCACTGTATCTGTAGGACTGAAGAAAATAGAGCATTCCCCTGATGCCAGTAGCAGCAGGGAAAGGGTAGTGGCCTACTAACATTTATGCTTCTAGGACAGGCTTAGTTTGGTGAACATAAAGACCTAGAAGGAAAGGAAGCCATCCAGAGGGATCTCGACAGGCTGGAAAAATGGGCCCAGGTGAACCTAATGAGGTTCAACACTGCCAAGTGTAAGGTCTTGCATTTGGGCCAGAAGAATCCCAGACATAAATACAGACTGGGAGAAGAGCTTCTTGAGAGTAGCCCTGCTGAGAAGGACCTGGGTGTCACAGTGGATGAGAAACTTAACATGAGCCAGCAGTGTGCTCTTGCAGCTCACAAGGCCAATGGGATCCTGGGCTCCATCAGAAGAAGGGTGGCCAGCAGGGACAGGGAGGTGATTGTCCCTCTCTACTCTGCCCTCGTGAGGCCCCACCTGGAGTATTGTGTCCAGATCTGGGGCCCCCAATACAAGAAAGATGTAGAACTGTTGGAGAGGGTTCAGAGGAGGGCCACAAAGATGATTAGAGGGCTGGAGCACCTGCCCTACAAGGAGAGGCTGAGGGAGCTGGGCTTGTTCAGCCTGGAGAAGAGAAGGCTGCGGGGGGACCTTATTGCAGCCTTCCAGTACCTGAAGGGAGCATACAAACAGGAGGGGAATCAACTTTTTAAAAGGGCAGATAATGGCAGGACAAGGGGGAATGGTTTAAAGCTAAAGGAGGGAAGGTTTAGATTGGATATTAGGGGGAGGTTTTTTACAGAAAGAGTGGTGAGGTGCTGGAACAGGCTGCCCAGAGAGGTGGTGGATGCCCCATCCTGGAAGTGTTCAAGGCCAGGTTGGATGGGGCCCTGGACCACCTTGTATAGCTCCAGGCCTGAGGTTGGTGGCCCTGCTTATGGCAGGGGGTTGGAGCTTTATGATTCTTGAGGTCCCTTCCAACCCTTGCCATTCTATGATTCTATGATTCTAAAGACCACCCAACTGTTACATGTATCATTTGCCAACTACAGTTTCTTAACCACCATTTGATAAATGTAAAACCTGCACTATAAGAAATTTATATTCTCTTTATAAATCTTTTTCTCCTTATGAATCCCAGGACTTGTTTATACAGGGCAGTTCATGTGGAGTAAGCTACAGTAGAATGGTTAAGCAAGCCACTTACTTAATTAATAGATCTCTCAGATGATACCGTGATACAAAAAGATTAAGCAACATCTTACCTTATCCAGGGAGTTAGTGTATTGTTGCTGGCTCAAAACAAATTTTGTTCTTAGATTTCTGTGAAGCAGTTTGCCTTTATAGAGTAGGTCAAAGCCTATTCTGCAATCCAATATATATATGTATATATATATATATATAAAAGCTGGTCTCCTTATCCATTAAGCAGATGATGTTTTGAAGTTGCCATTAAGTTCCTGATCTGATAAATCTCAGTGCAGATGTTTAACCTCTATGGAGGTTTATTACTAGTCTTATAAAGAAATATTTCTTTAAATGTCCAATCATTTAATGGGATAAGTTCTTCTGCTTGAGTTTAAAAATGAGTTGGATAAAAGTTTTGAATCTTTCTGTCCATTGTCTTTTTATACCATTATCATACCTCTCCTTACACACTGAACATTTTTTGTTTCTCTACGTGTGGAATATTTTATGTTTGCACTTATTTTTACTACTAACATCTGAACATCCCCTATTTCTGCTCCTCTTTTATCTCATGCCATTATTGACTCATATATGAAGACACCTCTGCAAATAAGTAGCTAAGTATTTTGTCCTATAATGAATTTCTCTATAGCTAAAATTATCTTCAATTAGCAAGTTAATCAACTCAGCTATATGCCTGCCTAATCTAACCATGGGATTAAGAAATCTTTGTTTAAAATTAACAGAGGGCATGTAATAATTTTGTACAAAGTCAATAAAAAACCCTGCTTTGTTTGTTGCTTAAATATTATGAAAACTTCTAATCAAAACCTTTTGGTATTTTATTTTACTACCTATATGGTCACTTCTCAGCAGTGAGGTAAGTTAATTTACTGTTTTTACAACAATAATCATAGAATCATAGAATGGCAAGGGTTGGAAGGGACCCCAAGGATCATAAAGCTCCAACCCCCCTGACACAGGCAGGGACACCAACCTCAGGCCTGAACACCAACCTCAGGACACTGTTAAACATATTCCAAACCAATAGAAAGCTTTCTTTTTTACGGTGACAGAATTTCATAAATTACTGATGGAGAGCTTTATTTACATATGATTTATGTATGTACATTTGTATATAGCTTTTTAAGGAGAGTGTAAATATTTTTTTCCAATAGTCAAACAAAGCCTGCACATGTGGAAGCCAGATTATAATAATTTGCAAACAATATTTGCCCATGTTTAAAACCTTTGATATCCACAGTTGGTAATATGTGCATGCGTGTTTGGTGTGTGTTTGTGTGTGTGAATACTGAAAGAAATTCTGAAACATCAAGACACCAGTCATACACTGCTGTAACCTGGTATGGCATTACTGGGCAAAATATTTGAAGCCCCTAATTCCCAATTCTAAATTGTGTGTAGGCACTGTTGTGGCCTTAACCTTTAAATTTGATCCCTGATTCTTGAAGACAATTACATTATGTGAAAGTCAGGAAAAGATTTTGGTTTAAAAAAGGGAATTCTAAAGATTTTATAACATTTTTTACAAAAATACATAGCTAATAACAAGTGGTATGGACTGTAATATTCTTTTTGATCTTTTCTATGGAGTTTTAAAGCAAGACACGTCTGCTAGCTTGCTACCAAATTAGCTCATCAGCCTACAGCAATGTGCCAAGTCAGAAGCCCCTTTTTGTCTTGGTTATACAGCTGGCCAATAGAACAAGAAATTCACTTTCCAAGGCCAATTAAATGCGCTTCTTATTAACATTGAACATCTCTTTAAGTGTATGAGTAAGGCATCTCTGGAAGGGCTTAATTTTTCATCTCTCTGATAACGGTAGTAAAGTTAAAAATGTTCTAACAGAAATGCCATTCTATCTGTAAGGTGAAGTGATGTCACTATTATTAAAGCAGAGTTATGATACCTGGACTGGAAATTTGGAAGAGCTTTATAACCATCAGTGTTGTCCCACTGTGTCTGGAACAGTTTTCAGTAAAAGTCTTCGGAACAGAAATTGCCCGATGATGATGATGAGCAGACTTTACAACAAACTGCATGGCATGGCTGCACTACAGGACTGGACACAAGTATCTCACAGAAATTACTTCATTTGCTGCTATGGAGACAAACTTGAAGTTACGACTGCTTCAGCACTTAAAAAGAGAACCATGGACAATTCAGAAGTATTTAATTAATTGAAGTATAAAGCTTGCTTCTAATTCTTACAGCTTTGACAGCCTCTTTTAAAGTATATATAGAAAATACAGAAAAAACATATAAAAAGTTAGAAGGTGGACTAGAAGGTACAGCCAAAATTTCCCTGATTGCAGCTAATAGAAGGGAGAGCTCTTTTTTTTTTTATTATTAGTAGCACATTCATTTGCTTTGGACTGTTTAAGGCTTTTATATTACAGTCTATCATCACAGAAGCTGAATGGCTGGACAGGAAGGGACTGTCCTATGAATGAATGAAGTGCTACACAGATACAATATTCTAGCAGTCCTGCACAGGAAAGCGGGGCCAAAATAATGGCCTGCAGCTTTTTAAGAAAGTGTTTTAAGTAGTGTTAAATGCACAAAGATCAGAGGAAGAAGCAAAGGGACATGTTTACTTTCTGGCCTTCATCAGTGCTGAGAAAGTTGCAGAGCATTGGTTGTGTTTGAGTTAGTTACATACTCAAAATATGAGATACTTCTTTACACAGGAGAAACTACTATATCAGCAAATGTTACTCTTTGTGCTGAATATGGTGTAATAGTTTGCAAGTGAGGCCAGAACCTGGTAGTCGGAATACAGATTTTTCAGAAGAAACTGCAGATAGTTCATATGTAAATGCTTTGTATTTGCAAGTACAGTCTGTTCTTTCCACTCATTAGCTCATACTTTATGTTCTGCCAAATTGCCAATTACAATACTCAAAACCAATATAATCCTAAGAAAATTGTAGGGAACAGTGACATTCATAATAGATTAATGCCAAGTATTTTGGTATCAGCCGAAGGATATATGCGTATATGAATCAGAAGATTTGGGGTTATCCATTTTAGTACTATTTTTTGGGGTTTCTTTCCATTTTCAGTTTGTATTAATTTTAATACCATAGACCAGAGTATTTTCAATGGAGATTTTGCACTATGTGAAATGCACTTTGGAGTTCCATTCAGGGAACTCCAATTTCTGTCATCAGCTTCAGGCATTTCTCTGGACGCTATTTGCAAAGATACTGAGGGCCCTTGATTTCCCATGGTTTCAATGAAAGCATCAGGTTTCTGCATTTCTTTTGTCCCTTTTTCAGATCAACAAGAAACTGAGTGTGTACCCTCATATCAAAGTTAAACTGAAGACTGATTGCACTATTTGAAACTGGACCCTAAAAACAACCACTCAGCCACTGAAATCTAGGCCTATCTCATGCTCTCATCAAACTGCAAAGTACTCACTGATGTCAGTATTCATCTAGCTACTGAATCCTGGGTTTTGATTTTGTTAAAAATAAAGAACATGCAGGGCCAGTTTTGCAACCTAACACAAACATACATATTTTTGGTTCACAAGAAGCAGCCCTTTGTAATACAGAACACTATATTGTTTGACTACCACAATTGACAAGAATTTGCTCTGTGGGTACTTTGTAAGCATTATTTCAATCTGTTTATGTTCATGCATGTATAGAGGTTTACAGTCTCATGAAAACACAAGCAAAACACTGAACTGCAAAATTCCCCTCAAGTTAACAAAGCTACACGCATCTATACTTCCTACAGATCTGGCCTAAGGATTTTTTTCTAGGAAGGCCTGATAGGATGCCCACTAATGTCAGTGAGGCAGCCAGAAGAAAATAGTCAGAATGTATAATTATACAATTACAAACTATCTCATGGGAGAAAAAGGATATTTTTCTTTCCAGGCATCAGAAAAATACTAGATGAGAGATATTTCCAGTTGTGTGGAAAGATTTGGAGAAGATTCTGTTTTATCCACACCACTATTCCACCCTTATGTCAGGCCCCAACTGTAGAATCCTTACTCATGTAAATAATATAGGGATTCATGTTTTCTGATTTTTAAACCTCTGCATTTCTCTTGAAAGTTGAAGAGGAAAAGATAATTTCAGGAGCCTGATTTTGCCCTGTTCTGACTAGTGTGTTTTTCATTCATGGAAATAGAATTGGTTTTAAATGTAATAAAATATAAGGCTACAACGAGTTGACATGAATTTTGGACTTACCTTTGTCTGTAATATTAAATGTGTGGTATTGAACATTTCCCATTAAATCGGTATAAGGAAAAATTTAAAGTCGTGTTACCCATAAGAACATCGCATATGCAAGAGACTTGTCAAATTTACAGTAATTTAATTGCTATAAATCAGACAATACTTTAAAAGTCTTATATTGTAAATCATCTGTTTCTAAATTAATAAGCCTATTAGAATGAAGGATCTGGTTTTCATAAGAATTTCTCATATCTGAAGCAAAACATCTCACTGCTCAATTGTGCAGGGAGATACAAACCACAGTAGGCAGTCACTGATGTAATGTAATCAAGTAGAGAAGAAACAGTTATTGAAATAGAGAAAATTCTACTTGATGAGAAATAGTTGTATTGCATTACTTTCACGCTCATGCTATTGAAAAGCTTGCACAGTCACTGTATACATCCAGACTACAGCAACAGAGTACATCACAGATAGATAGTGCAGTCATTGGGTACTACATAAGCTACTCAGTCTAGCACCGTACTCTCAACACCAGAGCAGCTCTACCGTCATCACACTTCACACAATCCACAGACTTTATGAAGTAGTAAAATGTTTTTGCAGAACAGAGTACAAACAGGACAAAACTTTTGCTTAGCATACCAGCATAGAAAAGTTTATGATTTAAGTATGAAATTTTTCAGTGACAACAAATGAACATATTTATTAATAATACTGAGCCATCTTTCTTATGACTGGAAAGCTGGTGATGATTTCTCCAAGCCAGTTCTTCCTTGAAGCAGTCCTGTGAGATACCATTATTATGTCTCTACACAAGGAGAGACTATGTTATAGTCTTAAATGTATGCCATACCTGCAAGATCTCTAGGAGATATAAGAATAATAAATCAGCATCAGAATTTATTTTTCTTGGTGATCGGCAATTTAAAGGCAAATCTCTCTTATATACGGGTATACCAAACCAGCTTCTTTGATTTGCATATGGATTTATGGAAGGTTCAACCTCGCATATGGAAATTTCAACTTCTTTTATATTCTGATCAATTTTTAAATTCCTGTTTATTTTAAATGCAACTAAAAAAGCTGCATCTAAAATATGTATCACACAGAGCCAATTCAACTCCTTCCTCATAGTCTCTACAGTTCATAACTGAGGAATGAATAGCTAAACCATACAATTATTTGAATTACATTATATAGGAAAAGATGAAAGATGGAATAATAGGTTACTGGAAAATTAAAGAATTAAAAAAAAAAATGATCAGACCGTGTTAAATTAAAAGACATCAAAGAGAAAATGTCAAACTCTGAAATAAAAATGATTGATGATGACTAGGAAAGCTATCATACGTGTATCTTAATAAGACATGAAACTGAAAAAAAATTTATAAAGCACTAGGGCAAAATGAGTGAGATTAAGTAATAGCAAGTAATGTAATGAGAGAAACCTGCTACACTTCCAAAAGATGCAGGTAGAAGCTAAAGAAACAACAACTACTTTAAGCTGAAAAAGCATGGGAATTATTGAGCATGTGAAGACACATTGCTATTGTGAAAATAAATTTGGGGGAAACATTTATGAAACTATTAAACCAAGTTATTTTGTGACTATGAAAAAATGCTTGTCCTGATTTCAATGTGTAAGGGGAGCTGTTGCCTGCAAAAAATATGCAACTAGCAATGCCACACAATGCAAAATTAGCCATGAAAACCTGTAATTTATTATTAGTATTATTTTGAGGAGGGGTGGATTTATATAGAGAAAATCACTGATTCTAGTAAGTCTGCTCCCATTTCCCATCATTAGCAGCAGACAGGGATGTGAAAATGCAGTGAGGTGGTGGCTCTTAGCTATTGAGCTCTACAGCCCTGGCAATCACTATTACTTAATCCTATACTATGATCATCATTGCTAAAGAACAGTTAAATAAGCAGCATATCCACAAGAAGAAATACAGTATCTCAGAAACCTCTAGCCCCAAGTGGGCCAAGAGCAAGGGACCAAATCCAGATTTCAATGTGGAATTTCCCATGGCAGGAAGTCGCTCTCTGTCTAGTGCACAAATAGGACTGTAGCTCTCTTCTATGTGATGTGATCCTTTTTTCTCTGTCACAGGTAATGTCAGCATCTTTTGCCAATACAAGTTTGATCTTATTTTGGTAGTTTTGATTAGTGGATCGAGGAAGGATGAAACAGCAGCTTCACTCAACATTACAAATTAGTAGAATCTCAGATTATTCTCAGAGAGTTATGTTTTTTTGTACTGCAGTTTCCGACCTCTAAGGATAATACTTCTCTTGCTTCGCAGGGCTGCAAATGAAGAATGATTACGATGCTGTGATGATGAGGAGCTAATGCAGACTCAAGAAAGATGCTAATCCAAATATCTTTGAGCATAATTTATAGCCTTCAGGGGATTCCACATGTGGAAGCGTTGGCAAACAAAAATATTAGATTATTTCATTTAAGGGAGCTATTTCAGTCATGTGTTATCCATGTGAAGCAAATTATTTGGTGAGGAGACTACTTTTAAATGCTCGATTTTATATATTTTATCTGTTGGGGTTTTTTTTTAATTACTATTTCAGCTGCCAAATTCATGATCTGTAGAAACAGTGAACAGTGCGATGGGAATTGTGAACCAGGCCATTGACAGCAGAGGAACAAACTTTTCCAGATGATAAGCATTGTCAAAAGCTAAAGAAATCGGCTACAGGGAAGAAGCCAGCCTCAGCAGGTGTTTCACTTCTGCATGCAAAAGAAATAACAGGAATAAATGTATTAAGTGCATGTCTAAAAATGTCTAGTGCTGAAAAAGAGGACCAGTGACTACAAAACATTTTTTCCTGAATTATTGAAAAAATGGGTTTAAATTTTAATCTCCTTGAGAAGAAACACAAGTTTATTAAAAATACCATATTACGTATAAACTATCTGACAAAATACACTCCTGGATTTCATAAATAACTCTTCACCCTTATTGTTTCTTGTCCTTGTGACAAAATGTATTGTCATTTGAGTTGTTACAATACAAAGCATTTTCAAAAATATGCTGTGTATTCATTCAATTAAACTTTTCAGGTTAAATAACAGACCTTAAAACCCTGGAACATTTTTCTAACTCAGGTAACTCCATGTGCTGGAGTGTTGGCACAACCAAAACTGCAGCACAGGGTCAGGAACAAGTGCCTAGGAACAGAATCCTCTAAAATTGGCTATCTCGCTTGAGAGAATAAAGAATCTCATCTGGGTGTGCAGGTAGGAAGGCTATATTAAACAAAGATTTTGAAATAGCACTATGATACTCATGCTCTAATACAATTTGTAAGTGGGACTGAAATGCCAGCATAACTCACTCAACTGAAATAAGAAAAATAAAGTATCTCTGGCATGTAACAGAAATAGTGAGGAAAAAAGAAAGAAAAAAGCTAGTATGACTCTTAAAATCCCTTTCTTATGCATAGAACTGAATAGGGAAAAAAAAACAAACCCAGAATGCCTTTAAACTCTTAGAATTTATTTACATTGAACATCACAGAGAGAGCAGAGATAATAGATTTTTTTTTCATGCCTTCCCTTTTTTTGTGTGTGTGTGTGAAGGGACATCTGCAAAGAACAGAATAATGCAGTATTGGAAGAAAAAAATCTAGAGATGTGTGAACTGTGTGTAGCAATTTGTGAAGTGACACTGACAAAATTAGCTGTCCAGAAACAATAATTTATTCTGGTTTGAGTAGACCAATACCTCACAATCTTTAAAAAATATAAATGTATGTTGAAGACTTATGGATAAACATGTAACATAAAAATATGGATTGATTGAACTTTACCAACATGGGAAGGTATGAAAGCTTTCTTTATTGTCTTTAAAACTTTTGACAACCTTTGACCCGTTACAGCATCCTGACTTCTCATCCCTGCCATTTTGTTATCTCTTCTGTTATCCTCCCTTAGGTGCTTACACATCCACACTGTGAACCAAAGTGGGACCTGATCTTACTGCCAAATAATGCATCAGAGAAACTAATGTTTTTGAATTGGTTGCACTTCTACCTGCTCCAGCACGCTGAAAGAAAAAGGGAAGGAATTAGCAGCTCAGAGACGAAGACTATTGAAACCAGCACTGCTGACATTACAGCACAGCTTCAGTCATATTGAATGTTGGTTTAACATTAATTGATACCAGAATGATCACTGGAAGGGACCTTAAAGATCACCAAGTTCCAACCCCCTGCCATGGGCCGAGACACCCTCCACTAGCCCAGGTTGCTCAAAGCCCCGTCCAGCCTGGCCTTGAACACTACTCAGTAAACTGAGAAAGAGAAACTAAAAGGAGAATATTCAACCATCGTCCAAAACCTGGGTGTTCCTTTGATGACATGTGGAACTGGCAACTGTACTGAAAGCAAAGCTGAGAATGCTTCAGGGTACAGGAAATAGAGGTCCAGCTGAGATGGAAGGGAAGGGAGTTATATAATCCTTGGGAAAAAGAAAGGGGAGAAAGGAAAGAGGAAAAAAGGAAAAAGAAAAAAAACCAAAACCCAACAAGGGTACACAGTGTCTTGATTTGTCTAAAACCACCTAAAAGCTTACATTTTCAGTGGCTTAGGGTGAAACTATTAGAACTCTCTTCCCTATTGACTCTGTGACTTGATAGTTTCTAGAGACCTTACATATTTTGTAACACAAGATGCCTTGACCCAGACTTATTAAATTTTTTAATCTATTCCTTTTAAAGCTCAAATGAAAGACACAATAAATCTTGCAGACTTTTCTTCTACAGAATGGTAGGCATATGCAGTGTGCATGCCTAAACCAAAAAGAATAATTTTACTGATCAGGTTTAGCAAGTAATGTTACTTATTAGCTAGCAAATAATGGGGGACATTCTTCTTTCATTGAGCCCTTATTTATCTTTAAGAAATCTGCCTGAAAGGAAGCTTAAAGATTCTCCTGGTATTGTCTTTATGTATGTTTATAGAAAATAATAACGTGCTTTATGGAATTTTATAACAAACATTTTTTATAAAACCAACATGGTAACTTTCTACTCTGTGTAAAGTTAAAATGAATATTGGGTTTTTTTTACCATAATACCGATCTAATTAACATGTGAAGAATTAGCTGCTATGGCATTGGATGCTATAGAAACCTGTTTATACAGATAATTGGAGAACTGAAGAGAACTCTACCACATGATAGTCCAGGGCATGCATATGAACAGCTATGGTAGGTTTGTGCTCAAAGCTGTCCCTTGAAGAAGCTCATCTTTCTTCACAGACTACAGTGAGAAGTTGTGAAGATTTAGCATAAGCTATAATTAGCCACTGTGAATTCTCCTTTAGTACCAATGCAGAGTGAACCTTCTATCAATTTCAGTGGAACCTGAGTCAAATTTCTAGTCCATCCTCTGCCAATACAGTATAATTTTTTAAAATCTCTCACATTAAGAATTCTGTTCTATAGCTTGCTTGGTAGAAAAAGATTAATAACCTCAATTAATAATTCCAATTTAAAATGCAATATGTAACATTCAATGTGTAAGTCTGCTATCCATAAATAATTCTAAAATGTTAATAAAATCATTTGTTCCCCAATGTAAAACAGAGACATCAAATGTGTTTGTATCCGATTTTGGAAGGCAATCTCTGAATACTCACAGTATTGTTATTATTTTGAAGAACCTGGAAAAATAGGTAATCAGCCACAATGTAGTATTGAAACTAATGGATAAAATCTTCAAGTGAGATTACTTTTGAAACTAAAATAACTTTCTTGTTACACCTGAAACATAAGACGAGAAAATCAATGCAGAGAAGTAGATTAAAGAATAGTCTAAAATGTTTCATTTGTATGAAACATTTTAGACTATTCTTTAACAAAGCAAAACAAATCTGTGCAACCATCTAAAATGTGAAAAGGAAGTATTAAGAAGTCTTGGGAAACCGTGTGAAATGAGAAATTAATATTGAACACAGAGAAAACATAGAGACTGCATGTATCAAAACACCTGAGCTGGCTTCTAAGTTAAAGGTTTATACTTAGACACACTATAAGACTCGAACAGGCAGCAAGATTATCCTACCAAGAACAGTTTTAAAGTCATGATTCCATAGATGTTGTCTTAGCACAGTAGCATCTTTCCCCTCGTACCCTTCTCTTTTCTCTTTTTTTCACCCCACATAGCTCTCATGCAACTGTTTATGAAGCCATCTAAACTGAATCAGTGAACTCATAAAGCCTAAAAATATGCCTGCAGAAAATAACTACACAGGACAGGAATGAACTACTGACAATGTTGCAGAAAGAGCCTGACCCAGCACTCTTACAGAGAGAAACAGAAGGAAAAAATATGACATAAATGAGCAAATAATTGTTTCATGTTCTATTCAAATTAAGTGCTCAGTCTTCAATGAACAATTTCCATACAAAGCAAATAGAAAAAAAAATGTAGTTTAGTTTCCTTGGGAGAACTCATTTATCACTCTACAAACATGGTGTATATTTAAACCTCTTGACTTAAAAGAGGAAATATTGGGTTTGTGCCAATACTCTATATTTCCTACTTTTTCAATGGGGAAATTTAAGCAAATTTTTACATTGGCCTTCCAGGTCTGTAATAAGCTGGTCTGGCACAAAGTTGATATTTGAAATGGATGAGTACTTTCTCCTGAGCTAAATCTGAATCTTAATAGGAAGAAAACAGGCTAATTTCAGTTGCTAAACCACACTCCTATTAGTTCTTCAACTCTGAGGGAAAAAAACAGGGTGAAAATACAATGAAAATTATTCAACCTTGATGTCTGATCCTCGCAACCTGTAGAAACTAGTCTTTTAACCCACCTTATGGCAAGGAAAGTCTGAAGAGCAAGTACAAGTGAAAAGGGACAAATAATCTGCAACATGGGTACTCCAGACATCAAAAAAAATTGTGCTTATCTCAAATGGGCTTGTAATTCATAAAGATGGAACACAAAATTACCTGTCACTGAACCGTCCTCCCTTCCCCCTAGATGCTTCCATTTTGCCTTTACAAGGAATGTTGAAATTTCCTCTTGTTTTCTATTTCTCAGGGAAAGGGGGAAGAAAAACAAATGAGGTACATTTTAATTTTATTTCTTTGTCCTTATCCTTTTCTAAAGACTTTCTTCTAAACTGAACACAGAAAACTGTGGGGCCTCCTGTAAGCAGAGATCAGTAACTGCAACACTATACTGTGAAATGTTTGAGGATTTGCCAAAAAAACGCTTATTCTAATAAAAAATGCTTTCAATAAGGTTAATAAAAACATACCTGATAATTTAGTGGGTAGGAGAAAGTAAAAATATTTTAAATTATCTGGAAATAATGCTAATATAGATGAAAGCAAGAAAAGTATGAGAGAGAATTTGGATAACTAGGCTATAGAAATTGTATGGGAAAAAGAGAGGAAATTGGTCAGTGATCATTACACGTCCCTCTGGACAGTGAAGAATGATGAACACATGTATGAATTCATATCACATTCTATCACAGATATTATTGTATTGGAAATATATTATTTATATGGGACACTTCATTTGCTCAAGAGAGTGCCTTGCTTTTCCCATCTGAAATCATGACAATAAAGGTATCATCAACATCAAAGAACCTACTCCTCTTTTAAGTGGCTAAGATGCCACAAGCTATACCAAACTGATAATGTATTAATACAAGGTACTGCACAGAAATTCAAGAAAGAAAGACTTTTAAACCTGCCCAACTAGGGAGAACAGGTAATTTAGGGAGAACAGGTAATAACAAAATATAATAATTTAGGGCGAACAGGTAATAACAAAAATGAAAAAAAAACCCAACAAAACTTCAATTAATGGCAGCCTGTGAGGGCCCAGTTCCTATCTTGAAAGGCTGAGACTATGAACCTTATCTTTCATGGTTTTTAGTATTCTGCCATCCTTTACATAAGAAGACATGATAACCAAGACATCCCTGCTCATACTTAAACTGAAACAATACTACTGTCAAACAAATACTACCCAAAACAGAGATTTATACAGCAGTTACATATCAGGAAGAAGCTGAAGAACACATTAAGTCTTAAATGCTCTGCAGCTACGTGCTACATGTTTATTTTCCCAGGAACACAAACTTGGTAACTACAGCATAACAGTACCTAATGACGTCTGGTCCCTTGTCACCACTGGTGTTGTGAAGACAGACTGCTGTCTGCCAGCAAAGAAATTCTCATACCAGAGGGATTCTCTAATGTCAGAACTCAGTTGCTTTGCCAGCTCACACAGCTAAACAGAATGGTTGAACACAAGTAAAAAGTAATAATGTACAAAAGCGCCTTAGTTAAGCGTGCTGAAAAAAAGCAGCAGCTCTGTCATTCTCTGTGTCACTTGCTAGCATGCAGCCTTCCCTTAGGAAAAGGAAAAGGAAAGGCAGTAGAAAACTGAGGCAGTCAAACCTCAGAGACATGTGGTTTGGAGGCCCACCATCAGATTAAGCTCAGAAGCTGCCTGCTTTCACCATCCTGAAATGGTGGGACCTAAGGATGTCTTTCTCCATTATGCTTTGGCAGCCAAAAAGCTGCCCCTTGAAATATTTGCCACCAAATTCATTAACTGAGTTGCTAAATTATTAGAATAAATATAGTAACTGTTTGGATTTTGATAGGTGTATTAATTATCTGAAAAATAATTGTTTTCTCAGTACTTACTATAAATTGTTTTGGGAGGTCTGAAGATGATAAACTATAGCAGCTGTTTGTAGGATCATATAGTTTTATGCAAAAGCAATAGGATGCATGTCTGTTATCACAGAAGAGATACATCTTTGTGCTATATTTGGAGAGCTTGGGATAGGACTACAGAGGAGATTACCAAAGGAACAACTCATAGAGGCTGACTATAATCCTTCATAAAACAGCCTGTGCCCTGGGCACACAGGATGAAAAGCTCACCTATCTCTCTCTGGAAGCAGGTTTGTCCATCTGCAGGTTCCTCCCTCGCAGCACAGCTATTCTCCTGCAACACAGAGGTGGAAATTCTGCTTCATTTCAGTTTGAAGTTAGTAGCAGGCTCTTGTCCCCATGTTTGTACAACTGAGCTGACCTCATCTTGTCCCCAGCAAACTTTCAGCAGTATGTGTAGATATTTTACGTAGGAATTTAATGAATGGATTTCCATCAAATAGAAACCATCCAACAGAGGAACAGCTTGTATAAAGCTATGCACATATCTGCCGTCATCACAGACCACTTGGGCTTTGCTCTCATGGTTACCATGATATCATCACAATCCCTCAGAGTGCGTACTGCCTTCTCTCTCACCATGAATGTCAATTATTAATGCCTGTTATCATAACAACACATCATCCAGAAAGGCTTTCTGTTTTCTCCCTATGTATCTTTGAAATAAAAAGAATCTCTCATAATTTCTAATAGCAAAGTGCTTATAGAAAAAAAACCAAAACTGTTTGCAGATGTCCGAAAGAAAGTATTTGCCTGTCCTGAATTAACTGGTCTGCTAAATTCACAGCAAGTAGAGTGGCTATTTATCACTGGAGGAGAGATTAGCAAGGCAGGTGGGAAACGTTTATACAGGCTAGACAACTGGTTCTGTGCCAAAAGAAACAGGTGCAGATTTTATTGATGCAACAAACTAGGAAACAAACCCAAACAAATACACAGTTGATGGGGTATGTTTCTGCGCCACAGAAACAGTACCTATGAAGTAAAACAAAAGATGTTCTGCTTCCTGGTAAAACTTTCTAAGTTTGGACTTCCCCTCTCCTTTTTAATTCTAAGATGAAGGATTACACCCAGAGGATTTTAAGGAAGTTGTCCTACAACAGGTGTTCCAATATACCTGAAGGAAATTATTTGGCATATTTAGATCACCGTGCTTCTTGGAGGTCTGACCCCAGAGAGGAGCCTGACTTACATGCAGCCACTGAATAAACTACCTTAGCAGCATCTTCCCACTTATCCAGTGTTTAGATGATTGGGAGAGGGGTTTAGGGGGCACCCATCTGTCAGACACAGAATCACAAATCAAATCGAAATACTAAGCTGGAAGATTGTTTAGTTTTGTTTTTTCTTTTCTGTGAAGTGAAACCTTTCAGCTTTCCCCATGTAACCCATGTGGTTCACACAGAAGAGCAGTTAGGGTGTGCAAACTAAAACTAAACCAAAAGATGCACACCAACTTCAAGTGGTATTCTGCCTACAGAAACAGGATAGAGCCCATCTGCAGCAATCCACCATCCCCGTCTCCTACCTACCCACACAAAATGGGTGCAGTATGAACTCTGGATCCTCAGCATCAATGGTTTTACTCAACAAATTCATTTTATTAAGTAATAACTCCTACTGACTCCACTGTGAAACTCTAACCTAAACTTTTACCATCTGTTTTGGACCAAATTAATTTAATCTCCTCTTCACTGCTTTCAAATATCTTCCTGCTAAACTGTTCCATACACATCAATGTAAGGCATTTATTTGTTAAGCTTATTTTAAGAACAAAATATTGCTGTCATGAAAGCTACAGAAGTTCTGAGGCAAAACATCCATGCTACCAAATAAGAGGTGCAATGACTCAGCTCTTTTAAGGTTATGCGAAGACCTTAGCTGCTACCTAAACACAGCCCTTTGAAATGTTACATCAGAGCATCTTGAAACTGTCTCTGAAGGTAGCTATGAAATAATTGAGCAACATTCTATGTTCAGAATTGTTTTTTAAAGTCATGTAAACTTACAGGAAGAAATATTTCAGCAATTCTGGATGAAAATCTGAGGTGGATGGAGAGAGGCAGCTGTTTAACACTTGAATAATGGTGCAATGTGACAATGCAGTGTCAATTCTGGGAAGCTGGGGTTACATTATTGCTCTGTAAATTACTGTCCAGTTGCATTTCCTGGCCAAAGACAGACGATGACATTATTTCAGATACCCAGCCTCAGAGCTGAAGCTTTCATCCTGATGAGACCACTAATAAATGAATAAATAATGGAGGCAGCTGAAGCACTGTCTTCCCATATACCCATTACCACAATGATTATTACCCACAGCATATTTACTTGGCAATTCATTTCACTAGTCTGGGGTATGGAGAGGCCCAGGCTGAGGATGCTGGGACAACCTGCTTGCCCTGCTGCGGAGCTTTGGGTATCCACTCAGTAGCAGCCCCTTCATGGTAGCTACTATAGAAAAGGTTACAATAGGCTACAATGGAACAAAAAGCTTTCATTTATACTTGGGGAAATTACCTTTGAAGAGGAGCAGAATCCCTTTTGGAAACAAAGCTCCCTTATTGTATCTGTATCTCAAAAGCACATAGATGTAGATATAGTTGGTGCAGTGTACTTTGACTCCCTACCTTCCTGTGCACTAACTTCTGCAATTAATCCTTGAACTCATTACCTAGCCTGAACTGTGAAGTGCTCTCTGTTTCTGATCTCCCTGCTGCCCTAAAATGTAATCTTCCTAGCCCTTGAGAAGGGAAGGCAGAAAAGAGAACAGGATAAAAAACAATGCTTCATTAAGCAACATCAAGTTCTACAAGGATTTCCTGCAGTATTGCAGCATCTGGCTGTGGAACACCACAGTAAGATGCAGCTGCTGCCCATTTCCAGGCATTCACGTGATGGGTGGCAGCAGTTGTAGGGCTCCTTAAGTCTCTGTCCTGTGCACCTTCCTGAAAAACTTGTTTTCTCCTGACTACACTGCCAATAGTGAAGGAGAGGAAGGCTTTCTCCAGGAAACTTAAATTAGTCAGTGTAGCAATTCCTATGAAACACTTGGTGGTATCAGCTCTCAATAAATCATAGAATCATAGAATTGTAGGGTTTGGAAGGGACCTCGAGAGATCATCAGGTCCAACCCCCCTGCCAAAGCAGGCTCCCTAGGACATATCACTCAGATAGGCGTCCAGACAGGTCTTGAATATCTCCAGAGAAGGAGACTCCACCACCTCCCTTAGCAGCCTATTCCAGTGCTCTGTCACCCTCACTGTGAAAAAGTTCTTCCGCATGTTGGTGAGGAACTTCCTGTGCTCCAATTTGCAGCCATTGCCCCATGTACTATCCCCACAGACCACTGAAAAGGGGCTGGCTGATTCCCCCTGCATCCCCTGTTTCAGATAATTATAGACTTTAATTAGGTCCCCCCCTTAGTCTTCTCTTCTCAAGGCTGAAGAGTCCCAACTTAATCAGCCTATCCTCATATGGGAGATGCTCCAGGCCCCTTATCATCTTTGTAGCCCTTCTTTGGACTCTCTCCAGGCGATCCCTGTCATTTTTAAACCATGGAGCCCAGAACTGGACACAGTACTCCAGGTGGGGCCTGACCAGGGCAGAGTAGAGTGGGAGGATCACCTCCTTTGACCTGCTGGCTACACTCCTCCTGATGCACCCCAGGATCCCATTGGCTCTCTTAGCCACCAGGGCACAAGCAGGCACCAAGTCAGTTATGTTTAGATTTTTGGGTCTCAAGAAAGTATCTTAGAATCCTGAATGTTTTCATATATTTGTAGCTGTTCTTTTTCATCTTTACAGCTTTTTCATTTTTTTCATTTTTGTCATAAATATTTGCAAATATGTCAAAGTATTTGCTAGTTCTTTTCAACATACCTGCTGCTCTGTGTAACATACAACTAATAGATTTAGTGATCTTGGGGACAACTATTTATAACCCCTTTGTATCAGAGGTTACTGCATTTACTTCTAGGAAGTCCTTGTTGCATCCTAGTCTTATCCACTGTACCCTAACACCTTTGGGCATTTTCTAAGTTATACAAATAAAATTCATTATTTTCTTCCCCCTTTTCTTTGCACTTGTTGCCTGCCAATTTGGTAACTTTCAAAAGTATTTCCAGATTCTTTTCCTGTTACTGTGTTAATGGTCCATTTTAGTGATTAGTACATGATGGTATTTAGTCTAATAATCTGTGTGGCCTCACTCTAATCAAACTATTTACCATAATTGTTCATTTCATACATTTCTTTGGCAAATATCTAAAAATGAAAATGAGAAGTCCATATTTCAAAGCATGCTATCAAGATATAACAGTAAACTTTCTAGCATTAATTACTCAGCCCCTATGTAAAATAGGAAGAAATTGTTACATTAGAAAGAAAATCAGAGTATCTATACACAGCATCCTTAATTCATGCCAGCCAGCTCCTTTTTGGTTTTTAATCAGTAGTGGTTAGAAAATGCTTCATTATGATGACTTTAATTTCTTTATGCAAAACATAAAACAAAAAAACTGTATCTCTGTGTTTATTCCCTCAGATTCCTGTCTGCAGAATTAATACTATAGAAGAAATTCCTTTGTTGTCCTGTGCCAAAAATTGAGTATGACTATGGTAATTGTTTAAAGAAAAGACAGTAGCATACAGCTATTAATTCAGTGCAGATTAACTAAAGAATTAATAGACACATGAATGTGCAGAAAAAGAATTTGTAATTTCTTAGGAAATGTTTTGCTTAAGTTAATCTGCAGAAAGTTTGGGGAGATCTGAACTACTATTAAAATCAGATGGCATGAGTCATTTGTTAAACTGTCAGGAAGAATCAGGTTGATCTCTTTTCTTGTGAAATAAAGTACTCTACCTGCATGATGAGTCAAAGTTCTTCCCTATACTTCAATGACCTGCCTAAAAGAGCTGTGGTATTTAGGTCCAACTCCACATGAAGGCATGCTAACTCTTTGCAACTTCTCCTTTGATAACCCTGAAGAGCCTTTTCAATTTATCCACTATGTCTATAAAATCTTACCAGTGTACCTACAATAATAGCCCACGAGTCAAAGTTATGCTGTCTTCCTGCAGAAGGACATGAGGACGTGGTTATTCAACCTCAGCATTAAGACTCACTTGAAAGTCTTTTCCATGGCCAAGTGTTAGAGCACTGCTTCAAAAGGGTTCATGAAATGGGAATGACAAGTCTGGGAGACTGTTGCCATCTAGATAGAAGCATGTCTGAAACAGGTATTGTACCTCATTCTAAGGTCTGTACAACAATGTCCTCATGACACATCTGGATATCAGCAAAACCTATGATTCTGTAAGGTCTTCAGAACTCTTTGGGGCCTCTCTTGTTTACTAATTTGGCCACACCACAAATGCAAGCTACCTGCAAAGAAAACGCCTATCTTTTCCATTGACACTTAAGTATCAAAAAGTCATCTGCTTTTTCAAAAGATGCCCTAGGGAACACAGTTTCTGTCTAGACTGAGAGAGACAGAGAGAGGAATAGTCTGGGGGGCGGGGGGGGGGGGGGGAGATAATACTCTGTGAAGAGGAAGTTTCTCCCTTTTTGAGCAAGATGGGTTCACATGATATAAAGTGTATCTTTTGGTCATGGGAAGCGTTATTCTGAGACCATGTCCAAGTTACTAAATGCAGTGTGGTGGAGATGCACACACTTCTGTTTCTGTTAGCAGATGGACAGAAACTGCCAGTTTGTTCAGTGTGATTGCAAATCCTAAAACATCGTTCAAGTAGTCAGAGTGACTGACATGATTATTAGGCTGACACTGATGAATCAAAAAGTTATGGCATCTAGTGAAACTGGTTTTTGACAGGCAGGGTGGCTAAAATGAAGACTCTATGGAGACAACTTGGGAGCATGTAAATTATGCAAAGATACTCCTAGCTAGATTGCCATCATGGAAACAAGTTTTGGGAACACTACTGGGGAGGAGGAGCAAATCTGTCCTCTGCTATGCCAGTTTTGGGAATAACATAATTTTAAATTTCTCATCTAAAGTTTCCAAAACCAACTTTGTAAGAAGTGTTTTTTTTCCTTCAGGGAGGAATCTTGGTACTTTATCCCACACATTACTACATCTTTGTCAGATCAAGGGTTCTGTAAGCATTGTAACCTGTGATCAGTGTGTGGGTTTTGATTCATACTTTCCAAATGCAATCAGCACTTAAGATTGTTTAAAGGCAATATCATATCTGTGGGGGATTTTTGTTCTTTCTATTAAAGTTTATGGACATCTTTCTAGAAAAAAAGCACCGAATTACTTTTGTTTTGGATCACAGGTGTTACTGGCTGTAATGGAAAGCTCAGCACTTTCAAGAACAAGGTTGTTTTTCAGGTGATGAACGTAAGAGAACAGATTTAGACAGGTGTTTGACATGTACTTCCTGCTATCATACAATGAAAATATATTGAATGGGGATTTTATTTCACATCTTGTTTGGAATGAAGCATATTAATAGGCTATAGCCAAGATGGTCATGGGTAACCTAGTCTATAGCCTGTTTTCACAGCTTTTCCTATATCTATAGCTTTACATAATCATCTCCTTTCTTACATTAAACAGAACATATTCAGAATAATTTCAATAACACTTTTCTGTGTGCTAATCTTGTACTCAATGATAATTTAATCCCAAACAAAGCTTTTAGTCAGTACTATCATTAGTAGTAGTAGTATTTAGTAATAGTAGAAAAGTTCCACGTATTCTATTCTCAGAACTACCAATGACTTTCCATATAAAAATTGCTAACCTCTTCACACATTGTTTTATTCCTTATTCTTTTTTCTAGTCTATTTAGATAGTGAATTCTTTCATTCTATGCTTCTGTAATACCTAGAAATTGGTGTGTTAGATACTTTCCTAAAATAATCTAGAGGCGTTTTAGAAGCCTCACTGTTATGCTGTAGCTTAAGCATGATGTTTCTGATCGCTGCCAGTATCGTTTAGTATTCAGATAAAGTAACATTTATACTATATATATATATCAAAATAGCAATAGTAACTAGAGATACAAGTATTTTAAATACCATTTAAAAAAAGATAGTGTATACATAATGCCTATGGCTCTATTTATAGGGCTGAGTACTTCTCTACAATCTTGCAGTGACAAATGACTCATCCTAGCTATACTATAACATCCATGAAATTTTCCTAAAATTATGTTGCATAATTAGCAAACAGCATTAGGAAATTCTCTGCAGTTTATAAAATATTTAAAATAATTATATATGATTATGTCATTAGTTCCTAAAATGCTAAAGTTACTGTATGAGTCACTCAAACACCAAGTCTCAATTTTCGTTGTCAATTGATTGCTGCATGAAGATTACAAGTTTTAATTAAATTTTATTAATATAATTGCTCTTTCTTTGGTGGCAAGCAATACAACAGGTGTGCTTTTCACTTCATAATTAACTTCTGGGTCAATTTAGACACCATCTTATTAGTTTAATAAGACACCAAAATGTCCACAGCTCACCAGCTCTGGGATCTTCCAGGGTTCCCAGCCAGTCTCTCAGAGGAGCATCGAGTTGTGTGCAATTTGGCTTCCTAGAGTGATTATGAAAGGCTGAGCTTCTGAAGGAAGTGATCATCATCTCTCCAATAAAATGAATTGTTTTTAGGGAGTGTTTCTTGGAAGATGTTCACCCTGCTAATAAACCAAAAATATTAGCCTGAGCAGAATCCTTGGCTACTTCAACTAGACAACAACCTGCACCCTAACTAGCTAGCTGGCTTTCTTACATTTCATTTGGTTATCTGCATTAAAATTCTGTCTCCCTGTGCATTTGCCTTCTGCTGCTCACTTGTTCCTTTCCTTTGGCTCTTGTACGATCAAAAGAATGAACGAGAGTGTGACTCTAAGTCCTGTGATAGAAAAGTCACCTGGAATAAGACAACAGTCAGATGTACATCCTTTCTCCAGTATGTTACTAGCTATTTATGCAAACTGGAGAAGCTTCAGACACTAGAAGACAGACAAAATCCCACATCTTTAAGGCATTATCTTCTAAATCAAAATAGTGCAAGAATCAGGACTTGAAACTTTCTCCAGCTAGAAGAGAGTACTTGACTCCTTTCCAGTAACTGGAAATTATTCTGTCTCCTGGCTAGGCACCCTCTTCACTGAACTAGCAGTTCCAGTGCAGTAAAAATGTGAGTATCTGTTTATAGCAGAATGGAAAGTCACATGGCTTGGTTGGCTAACCTACATTGATAATTCGTGGAGAAATGGTTGTTTTCTTGCCATCCAGAGCTCAATATCTAGCCCAGTCCCTTTTTCAGTTTCCCACAGATGAGTTTGGGAAATTGTCTTTCAAGTTTATGAACTTCTGTGAATACCATTCTTTGACGTTCACTTTCTCAGTACACCTTGCAAAAAATTTAGACATGTAGTATAGAAGTAGGAGCTCCTTACATAGCAAAAAGACTGAAAGACAAATAATATGATACTGTAAGATCAATAAAATGCAGAAAACCATGGATTTGTTCCCCACCTGTGTTGGAGCTAGCATGTTGACTTTAGAAAGCCAATACTAACTTCGATAGGGTTATTTGAGGGAAAGAATTGAAAGAGGCCCAGTATGTCAGAACCATCTACCCAAAGCTGACCAGTTCTCCATGCATCTCCTGAACTCTAACAAATCAAAAGACTCCTACACACAACATACACGGTGGGGCTCAGAAACTACATATTTCATGATGAATCACACATTATTGTTCATTTGTTGCTTACAGCAGAGATAGTCCCTTCTCAGAGGAAGGCCCAACTACCCTACAATTCTCAAAGACATTCAATTGCTACAGTTAATAAGAATCTCTTCTTATTTAAAAGCCACACAAAACAGAAAAATAGTCTTGCAGCCTGTAATTCCACAAATTGAGTGGTTGCAATAATCCCTCTCCTCTGTTGTTAAATGCAGATCTACATGAACTCTACGAGTTCTTTCTAGATGTATAAATATACTGCAATACACAAGTCAACTTCAACAGGTAATACAGAAGTCAACATCAAAGACAATGTATAATCATTACTTGACTACAAAGTTTGATGACGTTTCACTAATGGACACCTAGGCTGACACATATCCACCCAGTATTATGAAAAATCAGAGAACTGATATCTTGAGAGCTAGCTCCATTCATTAAACAACTTTGTAACTACATCACTGTGTATATTTGAATTTATCTTGCTCCATTCATGAGATCCCATAATATCTTTTGTACCTTATGTTACAAGGCTTTACTAAGGGTAAATCATGCCTGACAAATTTGGTGGCCTTCTATGATGGTGTTCCAGTGTTGGTGTATAAGGGAAGGACAACTGATATCATCAACCTGGACTTGTGCAAAGCATTTGACAATGTAGTGCTCAATATCCTTCTCCTTCCGTGAGAAAAACACTGATTTGACAGATGGACCACTTGGTGGGTAAAGAATTGGCTAAATGGTCACACTTAAAGACTTGCGGTCAACAAAGTGATGTCCAAATCTAAACCAATGATAAGTGGAGTTCCTCAGAGGTTGATACTGGGACTAGTGTTGCTTAACATCTTTGTCAGAGACATGGACAGTGGGAATGAACACAACCTCAGCAATTTTGATGATGCCACCAAGCTGTGTTGTGCAGTTAACACACTGGAGAGAAGGGATGCTGTCCAAAGGGATCTTGACAGATCTGAGGAGCAATCTCTTGCAAACCCTATGAAGTTCAAAAATGTCTTTCCCATGGGTTGGTGGGTTGGTGCAAAGCCAAGCACAACTACAGGCTCATTGGAGAATGCAATGAGAGCAGCCCCGAAGAGAAGGATGGGTGTTGGTTGATGAGAAGCTCAACATGAGACAGCAATGCACGCTTGCAACACAAAAAACAATCGATCATTGGCTTCAGAAGAAGAAGCATGGCCAGCAGGTTGAGGGAGGTGATTCTTCACTTCTGCTCTCATGAGACCCCAGCTGGAATACTGCATTCAGTTCTGGGGTCCCCAGTACAAGAAAGATTCTGAACTGTTGGAGCAAGTACAGAGGAAGGCCACAGAGATGACCGGAGGGGTGCAACACTTCTCCTGTGAAGAAGACAGACCGATAGAGAACACTCTGGGCAGACCTTGTAGTAGCCTCCTAGTAACTAAAAGGGGCTTACAGGAAAGATGGAGAGGATCTATTTATCAAGGAGCATAGTGGTAGGACAAGGGGTAACAAGTTTAAACTAAAAGAAGGTAGATTTAGATGGGATATTAGGAAATAATTCTTCTCTGTGAGGGTTTTGAGACAGTGGCACAGGCTGCCCAGAGAAGCTGTGGCTGCCCCCGTCCTGTCAGTGTTCAAGGCCAGGTTAGATGGGGCTTTGGGCAGCCTGGGCTAATGGAGGGTGTCCCTGCCCATGGCAGGGAGGTTGGAACTAGATGATCTTGAAGGTCCAAACCGAAACTGTTTCAGGATTTTGTTCTATGATTCTACCTATTCCAACCAAGTTTAACACCAATATTTAAAAAGAAGTAGGAAGTGAACTGTAATTTGGAAGTTAACAATTCCACAAGTTTTCAACTTGTTAGTTTGCTCCCAATAATAGATGCATCCCTGCAATCATTTTGCTTTATACTGGTGCAAGTACTAAAACACAGATATTGAGTTTAATACATATATATTTAAGTTTGCTTTTCTTGTTGCTTCTCCTTGAAGACTAAAACTGGTTGTCAAACTAAAAATTTTAAAATACGCTTATTCTATGGTTTTCATGGATTAGAGTTTGCTACTGCTACATCTACTTTGAAAGCATACTGTAGTATTATAGCCGAATACATATAAAGGATGAACCTGCGTATTTTGCATTTACATACGCTTATTTGTTGTGACATGGTAATAGGAGACAGCAACTGCTTTTCAAATTCACCATTTAAAGCTGTGACACATGTACCCTGTATACCACAGAGTAATATCTTGTGACTGGCATTTTGAAACCATAACCACAATATTTAAAAATTTGTGATAGTGGGTTTTTTTTAAATTTAAAATTACAGCAGAACTTCAAAACTCCTAAAATACAGTTTATGTATCTGGTTTCCATTCTTGACAACTATTTCAGATAACAAGTCACAATAGCGTAAGTGAAGGCTTTTTCTGGTGGCAGCAGTGGTTTTGCTGCAAAACGTTTAGAACCTGGGTACAGGACTCCTGTTATCATGAGATCCTGAGATAACGTCAGCTTCCCTAACAATGGGACAAACTTGCATGGATAAAATCTGTAGCCATACATTTCTAAAGAACAGATTCTTGATTGTGCTGTATTCCTGAAACCAACTGGATCAGAGTAGGCCAGCACTGAATTCTTCAGAGAAATCTAATGGAAATATGTAATTGTTAATATATTCAGACAGTTACAGATACCTATAGTGTAAATAATAAGGAAGTATTTTTACTTCTCTACTTCATAGACCCTAAAATACTCTTTACCTATCTATTTCTTAGTTAAAGGAAGGGTGACCTGTACATATCCCATTAGTTTTCAAGATACATCTTCCATTTCTTCTACAATTAATCATTTGTCAAAGAATATCTGATGTCAAATAAAACCACAAAATAAACTAATTTCTTTTATGTCTTTGCGTCTTAAGTGTTACAGTCATTCTTTATTTGTCTTTTGAAGAGTTGGAGGGATTTTTATTTTTTTTTATTTTCTTAAAAAAAAATATGTAAATATGCTGAATCTTGAACTACTATCTACAGCAACAACAGTTTAGTTTCTAGGAAAGGTTGGCTTCATGTATCATATGATACATTGTGGACATATTAGGTCCCATGGCCTTTCCCAGAAAACCTGACAGTTATAAAATATAGCACATCTTGATCAGGTGTTTGGTCTATTCACATTTTCTCCTATGGATTTGTCTGCTTTTCTATTTATTCAACCAGTGTCTTACTGCCATATTCAGGATGCAGTTTTTTATCACCCTTGCTGCAGTTTAGGTTTGTCTGGCCACCTTCATTGGCTTTATATATAAAAAGCCAATAAATATATATATGTGTGTGTATATATTTGTTTTTTCTGTCTATGCATCACTAAGTAGATTTCACAAGGATTCAATTTTGCATAGGCAAAACCAAGAATAACAGACCTGTCTGCTTTCTGTACTGTTCTTCACAATGTCACCAAATTTTACTAAAAGACACGGTACTGCACATGTATCCCTTGGGGGCAACACAACTCTTAACACCTCTAATGCTTACTACTGCATTAAAGTAAGAGTGGCTATATTTTCTACAGCAAGCTATTTATTTTACTCTAGTCATACAACCCCTGCAATTGCTAGCATAACTGCTTTGTTTCATTCAAGAAGGATCTGATATTTTCACTGTCCAGCATCAATCTATACTATTAACATTTTTTGTAGGGTTTTAATTATTCTGTGCATTGCAGACTCTGGCCCTATAAAAAGATTTGTACAGGCATATAAAGTAGCGGTGCTTAACAGATGGCCTTCCTTGACCGCCACTCCCATTTTCTGCAAGCATGTCAGTGAAAGCACCTTGAATACGGAACACAGAGATGCATATTTAAATGTTGGGAAATCCCTGGTCTGCACCTAAAATTGAACAAAGTTGGTTATGTTACAACACAAAAAGTCAAATCAGACTTACCATGAAATATAACTGGTCCTGTATATAGATTAAGTCTTAAATTTGGATAGGTGAGCAAAACTAGATCTAGTCTAAGTTCAGAGTTAGGATAACTAACATGAAACTTAAGTTTTGTTTTCAAATATTTGAAGAGCAGGCCCTAATAAAGCCATAAGAACACAGTTTTCCCTAAACTCTTCCCTGCAAGACATCAGCTGGACAGATTCATTGATGTGACAGCAGAATGGAGAGATCTGTGGGTGAAAAAAATTACTTTTATGGGGAGTTCAAGGCAAAGTGGTGAGGCTTCAAAAGAAATTCAAACCTAGAAGTTTTACATTGTTCCCTGGCCACTATGCCAAGGCTTTATACATAAAAGTCAAATGTCTTCATATGATTCTTCCTACCTACTGTGTAAGAGTTGAGTAAGGCTGTGAATATCACCCTAGGGACTGGTGAGTAGGATGTTTTCAGAAGAAAACGTCATCTGTTTTGGAAACAAAATCCCCCAATATACATGTGAGAAGGACCTGAGATTATTTGCTAACTCATAGTGCAGCACCATCTATTTTCACTGTTCTTTGGTACAAAGTCACTGAGAAGTAAGGAAGCAATTACTGTGGGATAAAAGTAAACTAAAGGAGAAGACTATAGCGAACAATTCATAAAGGCTTCACACTAGGAGAGCTCATCATTGCAACAACGAAACAGATAGTTTTCTTGTTAAAAATATTGAGATAAAAGTTTCATTTTCTCTGGAGCATCTTAGAATTTCTTTACATTGTCTGCACTCCCCCAGTCCATGTCAGGTAAGAGGAGTGTGTGGGGGGAGAATAGTATCCACTTGCTGGAAGCTGGGTGAGAGCAAAAAGGAAAAATACCAATTACAGTGCAATTACACCGCAGGCATGACTGTACCGGAGTGCTACCCACTCACCAACTGCCCATATCTGTGGGTTGTCTCTAGTTTAGCTTTACTACAGTTAAGGAAATGTTGCACTACTTGTCATTCAGATAGACTGCATGAATTTAAGTACTGTGCTGGTTCTCCTCGTTATTTTAAAAGATGTGTTACTTTTAAATGCTTGATTTGGGGGGTTTTGGGGGTTTTTTTTCTTGGAAGACAGACAAGTACAGCTCATTTGACTGACAAGCATGAGACAGATTTATCACTATAGATCCATTGGGATTGGGTTTTTTTTTTTGGTGGTGGTGTTTTTTAAGTGGTTGGGGTTTTTATATAGGTACATATACATATATATAAATAGCTGAATAGATCATTTTAACATGGATAATGGGCTATCTTACAAAGCATGTCACACTGGGTCAAAATGAATCCAGAAGCTGTTCCCCCATCTCCTATTGTGTTTATTAGGACTTTTACATCCATGAGCTATTTAAATTTGAATAAGCTCAGCCTAAATGAAAGAGCTTTTGCAGAATAAAATTTAAATTACTTAAGAGAGTCCTGGGAACACTGTAAAAGTGAAGGAGTCTCTCTTATTCAACTGAGCTAGAGTTTGAACTAAGAAACACAGTAATTTCTCTCATATTTTGGAGCATGAGAGCACAAGAACAGGAGAGAGAGGATTAAATAAAATAAATTTTTCAAATCTGGTCTCAGCCACAGAGACAGAAAATAGAGGCTGTTAAACAAAAAAGAAAAGGAAAAGCACAGTGAAAAGATGCCACTGTCAGGGTGGCAGGTTATTTTCTTCTAGGAATGACGAGAGTCAGGAAAATCTTGATTTTGGGTCATTCATCTGCAGGATAATCTTTCCTTCCTCTATATTTTCTACTCAAGTTATCCTGTACCTTTTTTTCTTTTTTGATACCCTCTGTTACCTCGTAAGAAGTAGTTATGGTAGGCTTTCAGAACAAAAGTAAAATGTATCTATCCCAGTAACAGTGTCTGACAAGGTGCTTATAAAAAGGAAAGGGCAGCATCTACTAGACAACAATGTAATCTGCTTAGGTGTGAGGATTAGAAAATTCATTGTACTATGAACATAATGAGCAGGCAGTCATTTCAGTAGAACTTGGTGACGTCAGATATGGTCTTTTGAAGGTCAGCAGTTGAGATGATCTACATTATTACAAGTTTCGAAAAGGACCAAAAGTTCTTTGATCTGCATAAAATGTCCCATAAATTATTTTGTTGACCTTTGCAAATAATTAATTTTAAAACACTATATGTTTTGGTTATCTGCCTCAAGAAAAGAGAGGTACATGATTCAGCACCAGGCTGCAGATATTATTCACTGTGTTCTAATTATTTATAATTGTATATCTACAGTGAAATCTACTTTTTTTTCCCCACATAGGCTGTTAAAGCAGATAACCATTCTCTTGAAATATATTTCTCTGATATAGATATGTATAAAACATAAGTGTCTTCCTTTTATAAAAATGTCTGTAGATTTACATACGAGGCAGGTCTGTTATTGTTTTTGTTTTTTTAAAAAAATCAAGCTTTACCAAAGGAATTAGTCCTGAGATTGGGGATTCCATAAAAATGTTATTACAACAGACACATTTTGGGATTTGTAGCTGTTAGCTTAACAAGCAAACATGATAAAATGCAAAATAGGTTTGGAACACAGACTCTGTAATGGACACAGAAATAAACAGAAAGTCTCTGAGGATTTCTACATATGGAGGTGATGTATTTTCACTTCTGCAAGAGGGAAGAAGAACAGTCAAATGGAAAGAAAATATCTATGTACATTAATTGGAAACAAAAACAGGATAGAGTATAAAATGGAAGTTAACACAAAAAGAACCACACGAGGGTACTGAGGGAGCTGGCAAATGTGATTGCCAAGCCACCCTCCATCATCTATTGGCAGTCATGGGCAACCAGAGAGGTACCAGGTGACTGGAGACTTGTTATTGTGACACCCATCTATAAGAAGGGTAGTAAGGAAGATGCAGGGAACTACAGACCTGTTAGCCTGGCCTTGGTGCCAAGGAAGATTAATGGAGCAAGTCATCCTGCAGGCAATCACAGATCAAATATGAAACAACAAGGGGGATCAGGCTCAACCAGCATGGGTTCATGAAGGGCAAGC
The DNA here is from genome assembly GCA_022605575.1 of Laterallus jamaicensis coturniculus. Classification (NCBI taxonomy): domain Eukaryota; kingdom Metazoa; phylum Chordata; class Aves; order Gruiformes; family Rallidae; genus Laterallus; species Laterallus jamaicensis. The sequence goes on from JAKCOX010000013.1 coordinate 20,504,773, forward strand.
CCTGCCTGACTAACCTCATCTCCTTCTATGACCCAGCTGGTGGATGAGAGAAAGACTGTTGACCTAGCCTACCTTGACTTCAGCAAAGTCTTTGGCACAGTCTCCCACAGTATTCTCCTGGAGAAGCTGGCAGCCCATGGTGAACAGGTACACTCTTCACTGGGCTAAAAACTGGCTGGATACCCAGGCCCAGAGAGTGGTAGTGAATGAAGTTAAATCCAACTGACAACTGGTCACATGTTCCCCAGGTGATGGTACTGGGGCCCATCCACTTTAATATCTTTATTGATAATTTGGCTGAGGGAATTGAGTGAACCCTCAGTAAGTTTGCAGATGACACCAAGTTGGGAGGGATGAATGCCAATCTGCAGGAGGGTAGGAAAGCCTTCCACAGGGACCTGAACAGGTTTAATCGATGGGCAGAGGCCAATGGGATGAAGTTCAACACGGGAAAGTGCCAGGTCCTGCACTTTGTTCATAACAACACCGCTACAGGCTTGAGGCAAGGTGGCTGGGAAGCTGTACAGAAGAAAAAGATCTGGAGGTGTTGGTTCACCCTCACCTGAGCATGAGTTGGCCAAGGTGGCCAATGGCATCCTGGCTTGTATCAGAAATAGCATAGTCAGCAGGACCAGGGAGGTGATCAATCCCCTGTACTCAGCTCTGGTGATGCTGCACCTCGAATATTGTATTCAGTTTCAGGCCTCTCACTACAAGACATACATTGAGGCCTTGAAGCATATCCAGAGAAGAGCAACAAAGCTGGTGAGGAGTCTGGAACACAAGTTTTATGAGGAGCAGCTGAGGGAACTGAGGCTGTGTAGCTTGGAGAAGAGGAGGCTCAGGGGAGATCTTATCGCTCTCTACAACTGCCTGAAGGGAGACAGCGGTGAGTTGAGGGTCAGCCTCTTCTTGCAGGTAAGTAGCAATTGGACTAGAGGAAATGGATTCAAGTTGTGACAGGGGAGGTTCGGATTATAAATTTGGAGAAATTCATTCTCAGAAAGACTGGTTAGGCATTGGAACAGGTTGTCCAGGGAGGTGATGGATTCATCATTCCTCTCAGGGCATTCAAGGAAAGGCTAGACAAGCTATTTAGTGACAAGGTTAGTAATAATATAGGTGGTAGTGGGACAGTTGGGCTGGATGGTCTTGGAGGTCTTTTTCAACCTTAATGATTCTGTGGTTCTGTAACTAAGACTTAACTGTATGAAGAGTGAGCAAAACAGTAAAACACTCTGAGAAGAAAATTTGCAGTGTTTGGACTTGATTCCCTCTTAATCAAGATACAAAATTCAGCCTTTTCAGCTGATCAGAGTGGAGACTCGCTGTAAATAAAGGTTATCTTAAAAAGCAAAGCTGAATCACTTTTAGGTCCACTTAATTATCACAAAAAGAGAAAAAGAAAGGAAAAAACCCACAAGTGTGTACTATGACAGAATTCCGTTTCAGACTAAGCAAGAACTTGTTATATTGGTATGTTGGCGTGTCTAGTTCATGCATCATAAAGGTTATATTTTGGTACTAGCACTGATCTTCTCAACTGCTCTTTCCATCATATGAGTCATCAATGACATAGATCTGTATTTTCAAGGAGTTATAAAAACATAGGCACAAAATGACCACCTCTGAATGATCATCTTACCTATTGATGAAGACATTCAGACATGATTAATGTCCTGACCTAATAGAGTTATTAGTCACATGCTTAAATGAAACTTAACATATCTGAAACAATTTATGTCAGCTTATTCTTGAAAATTTATGCCTAAACCCCCATGTAATTCTCTGCCTCACATCATTCAGTGCACACTGTAAAGCAACAGCCACTTTGGCATCGTTATTTTGACTGTTTGCTGCAACTCATCGCATCATTTCTTCAACGATTGCTTCTTCAGCCTATGGATTTGGGGAAAGAATTTTGATTTGTGCTTTTACTAGCCCATATTCCAGCAGAAGGTGGCCAAAAAGGGTTGGTCAAAAAGTTAAATGACTGAAAATACTAAAGGATTTGAATATCCATCGCAAACTCATAGTGCAACTTCAAGGAATTAAATATTGAAGCCTTTACCTTTTAGATACCTTGCTGCATCATAGGGTAATAAAACTATACACAATGACAGGTAAATTACTTAACTTCCTGTATGATACGCAAGAAGAATTAACAGTGTTATTAAAATTCATGAAAACTGAAATACTGAATGATGAGAAAATTCTGTTTTGCAGAGTATTTGTGAAGGGTACATGTGTGAAGGGGATATGGAAAGCATGTCACCCTTGAACCATGGTGTAACTAACAGTGATTTCTTTCCACTACAAAACTGACATCTGAAAAAATTCTTCTGGAAGTAGTTACTCACAATGACCACTCTTGACATTCAATGACACAATAAAAACCAAGCATCATTACAACGCATCGCTAATTTTTCTGATGGTATTTCTGGGGATCTCACCCACCAGTTGACACACCCAGGACCACTTGCATCAGGTCAGTAAGACTTCCAGTTTCAATGACCTTGCAATTTTTCACAGAAATGTAATCTATGACTTGGTGAGACAAACAGCAGGTATTACTTCCACATGTAATTGTTGAGAAGCATTTAGGCAGTGACTAAGGCCATGCTCTTGTTAACAGAGAAAAACACTGATAAAACAGTATTATTTTATGTTATTGAATAAAAATAATTTTAAATCAATAGTGATTTTGAGTTGTACTTACCAACAAGAAAAGAATTTCATAGGAAACATATTTTCTGATTAACATTTTGTTTGCTGCCCAGAGGCTGATACTCTGAGTAAATTTGAAAGTCCTCTAGTTACATTCTGAAAGGACTGGTTTATGAACATTGAACTGTAATGAGCTAAAGCATCATAATTTTTCATAATTTACTCCGAGCTTTAAAACTCTACAATTATGAATACTGTAGAAGTTAATACATATATACATGTAGATGTGGACATGGAAAACCATGATTTCTGTTATTGACAGATAAACTTATAATTTAAAAGTATAAAAGCTGATCTGTTGTTTTTCTTATCACACAGGGCTTTAGGGTTTAAAATAATTTAATAAAGATTTCAGATGAAGCTGGAATAGTTGGTGACTCATAGGTCATCAGTGGGTGGCAGGTGAGAGAAGGGAAAGCCTAAAGCAGTTAAGGTTTTAATGAGACTCAGAGCTAGTTTTCAATTCAGAACATTATTAGTTACTATTTTTTCCTGTAATTTTAACCAATACACAATGTTAAATATATTCTCTTTTCTCAACTTTTGTTTAGTCTAATTTGTTCTTTCCCTTTTCTCCAGAGATTTTCTGAAAAGCATAAAGATTCTATCAGAGTTTTAAAAACTAAAGCATTAACAAATACAATGAATTTTTAGCCATAATGTTATTCTAAAAGGGACAACAGGGCAGGAGGGAGAAGAAAAATACCCCGTGTCGGTCATCAATTTTGATTCTTAAAACATCACAAGTTTTGAGTAAAATTACGATGGAAATATCCTAACTTGAGTTGTGCATCTTGCGTTATACAGCATGCATTTATTTAGAATTGAACTTGTGAAGAGAAGCCAGGATTTGACAAGCTTCTACAATCTCCCAAGTAAAATCATTTAAATATGTTAACCATTTCTTATTTCAAGAAAGCTGTCAGCCCCAGTTTAGCTGAGATTTCATGATAGGGGTAGGATCCAAAGTTTGAGAGGCCTGTTTTAACATAGCAGACAGTTCTGCCAGAATTATCCAAAGTGCATCCTCAAGTTATACTGCTGAAGCTAATCCTTTTTTGTCATTTGGTTTCAGACCTAATCTTATGATGGAGGATCTCTCACCCTGCAGATGGAAGGCAGCCATGTCTACAACAGTTCCTTCAGTGAGGTTAATGAATGTATGACTCAGTTGGACTGGCTGAATAACAAGATCATGAAAGGAACATGCATTGTTGCTAAAGTCAAATAGAAGCCAAAGCTAAGTTTAGAGAGTTTTTGACTTTATTAATTTCTTTGAAGAACTCTGGTTCTCATTTTTCATATGTCTATGTCCTTCCATGGAGAAAAAAGCTTGGCTTCACATTTATTTCCTCAAGAACCTGTATGTCCACTGTACACTGGCAGGACATCTGATTTATTTACTTCTCATTTAAAAAACAGAAGTAACATGGTTCTGGTACACTCCAATCTTCTACTCTCTCTATGTTCCCCAATCTATTCTGCTATTCTTTGACAATGACTTTAAGGAGCAAATACGACATTTTCACAAGCAGGAGTAACAGAGCATGTTGTGCTAAGTTAGAAGGACAAATAAGGAATATGTTTCACAGTCTGCCAAAGTCATAACAGTTTCACAAAGTTTTTCATTATCACAGACACTGAGAGACAAGGTAAAAGAAAGTCTAAAGGTCTGTTCATACACACCTTTACACCCCTCTACCTTTATACCCCCCTGAAGTAAGTGCTTAGAATGAAATCACTTTGGCTCAACTACCTGCCTGACAGTCTGAAAGGGCAAGTGTTCTCTCCCTTTTCAAGGTGCACAGGCCTGTGATCTACCTGGAATCTTCAGTTTCTATCTACATACAGAAAAGAGATCTTTCTTACATGTTCTGAATATGGGAAAAAATATTGTTTTTTACTACAGTAAAAGAAACCAACCAACAAACTAACCACCAACACAGCAGCACCATGAACTGTGCTACCTCCTCCAGAACACTTTGTGAAGAACTGATAGAACAAGTTAGTTATCCCATTCCTACTATTTCATAAGGGAAAACTCTGATACTGTATCCAAATGGCAGTTTGATTCTGGACTTCCCTGCAATCTCTATTTCTATTAAAGACCCTCCATAGCACGTTGAATATCACCCCCAAACTAAATAGAGGCAGGTGATCTACATGACTAATCTAACTATTAAATCTAACTAAATTCAGTCCAGGATTTAAAAGTAATAGGCCATAATTCCTACTCTACTAATAACATTCATATGAGTATTCTGTTCCAGTGACCTCACTATGACTGTATATTGTTATATTGGTGCATTGAGAGAAACAAGACTGCTAGATTGTAGCCAAAGGCAAGAATGTGCGAACACATTAATCCTTTCTCTGCTTCCACATTAGTGTCTATGGTGTTTCATACACACACTCTGAAGGCAAACATTAATGAACTTCATATTTTAAAATCTCTAATGTGAAAGCTGTCCTTGGTCAATTAGCATGACCCCAAGGCTTTATCTGCTGTTGACATCAGTTTAATAATCTTTGTGCACAATATTTCATTAAGACCTTAGAGAGACAGTGAAAGTGTTTTTATGTTCCCTAGTTTGTTTTTTTTATATTCCACATAGGTGCTTCTATACACGTGCAGGCATGTTAGGCAGAAAACACAAAGAGCTATTCTCCAACATACAAAGATTGGAATAGGGGTAGTTTTGACCTGGATTTCATTAGCCAAACCTACAAATACTTCAGTGGCTATTAGTAGAGATTATTTTTATGTTATTAATCCATAATTTGTTACTCTTACTATTTCTCTACCTAGACTAGGAAATGAAGATACCATTTTGCTAGATATTGTATGCAGTAAAGAAGATAGTTCCTTCTTTTTTAAAAAATAAGGTATTAGAAACTTTTAAGACAAGCAAAGGAATTAAATAGAACAAAAAAGGGTGAGGGGAGAGTGAAACAAAGCTATTCAGAATGGCAGTTGGCTATCTCAGTACAGCAGGGACTTTCTTTTTGTATGCATGAGAGTGAAGAAGCTCACTGAATCACAAGTGATTTATGGAGATTTTCTGTGAGATTACAGTGAAGCCCTTCAAAAATATGTATGATGTTCATTTTCTAGGAGACACTGGTAAAGAGGAAGTTTTGCATACAAATGTCAGACAATTCCTAAATCCAGGTGAGATCAAAAGCAAAGATCCTAGTAAAGAGAGGGGAAAAAACCCCCCACGCTATAACCTACATCATGGTTTCCAAACAAAATTTCTACAGTTCTCTCCCTAAAATTACAAAGATTAAATTTAACCAGAAAGTAATTTTGTTATTGTCAAATTATCAAAAGTGTAGCAAATTAAGGGTTAATTTGTAATAACAAGCTATACCTTTATAACTTGCAATTGGTTTAGTTTGTAAATATGTAATTCTCAAAGCCTGTTGTTACTATAGAACTTGAGATAGTACTTTCATGATCTAGTGTATAATGATATACAACCATCAAAAAAAGAATAGTGCGATGAACAAACTAGGAAATTAGTTTTAGAGAGTTAATGATAATGATGTTAATATGATTTTTTTGCGGATTTTTAAAAAAATTTAATATCCAGAACCTATGCACAGAACTCTCTCATTATCTTGGGACTGAGCTTTTTAATGTATTACTTTCCTTTTAATAGAAAGCACAACTTTTTCCTCTCTTTTTCACCATTACTCTATTGTCATGACAAACTTCCCTGCTCTCAGCATTCTTGGCATTATGTGTCCATTATGCTATGTACCAGTTTGGAAATGTGCTCAGGACTCTGATCTATGCAATTGTAGATTGGTACCCTCGATGCCTGCACCACTTTGATCTCTCTCATGCACAAGCTAAACACTGGTGAAAGGAGCAAGGAATCTCCTTGACTCCTGCTGTGAAGGTCTCTGTGAAGGACCAATACAGCCTTCTGGAACAAGAAGTCTTCTGTTACTATCCAGGCCTTTCTGTCACCTTTGGCTAGGCCATATAGTGCAGACCACAAAACAACCACTAACACTGCAGAAAAACTGAAAAGACTTCTTGGTTTCCAAGCTCAACATTTCTTCTAGTTGTGTTCCCCCCTTTGCCCAGTAAATCTAACACTAATTTTTGAAGTATTAGAAGTTCAAGAATTACCTAACTGGAGCAATTCAACTGCCAGGTAGCAAAAACACTCTACAGTAAAAACCAAAAAAATCATATTGTGCTTGTATTAACCCAGGGCAAGAAGGAAACTGAATTTAGGCTAAGCTGTCCTTTGAAACAGGACATTATTACCCTTCTTGTGTCAATTTGTGAGAGAAGGTAGCCAAACTGGAACACTGAACTCAATTTTCTTGTGCATATTAAACATGTTCAAGAACCCTTGGAAACTTAAAAAATATGATTCTCTGGAAATGAAACAATAAATCTTTGATAGGAAATAAGCGTGCATGATGGTTTGCTCAGATGAAATAGTGATATTTCCTGGTATGTGGACCTCAGACATCCCAGCTGATATTTGCGCTAGCAAGCCATCCCTTTAGCATCTCTGGCCAGCCAGTGAATTGTGCTTAGCTTATATTTGGGCACTTGCATTACACATTATGTCTCCAAAATTGTGAATTTAGGCACCTAGAACAACAATTCAAATATTGCTCTTATTTGTACAATTTTACAAAGTGAACAAGAACCATTTTTACCTTTATGAAAAATTATATTACAATGAGTCCCATGAAACATACAGGAGTAAATGTTCTGAGGATCCAGTCATGTGGCAGCAGGCACACTAAACAGTTAAGAAGGAAAGAAACATCAGATTTCTGATGGACAAATCAAACCCAATGGGTTTGACTCACTTGATCGTCACAGAAACAATATCCTCAAATTGGCTTGCACTGAAATTTCTCTTCTGGTAGGACACATTATGCTGGATATTTTCCAGTGAAAAGGAACATGGTTTCTTCCATATATAACAAAGAAAGTAATCTCCTGAGATGCATTCTTCCTTTGGAAGAATCTGTGTTATTAAACTTCGAACTATTCTGTTTGAATGTCTTATGTATATAAGAAGAAAGTGCAGAATTCTCCCTTCTGACAAGCAAAAATTTAGATGAGCATTCATAAGGTAATAAAAAAAAATTCTAAGTAGCCTCTGCTGTACTTGACCATTTCCTTAGCACAATTTCTCATTTAAAAAATACATATTTTTATTGATCCTTACTAAAAAAATAGGCCAATGTACTGCCAATTTCTCTGCAAATTGATTGCAAATGATTCACTGTTTATTAGAGAACTGTGTTCTGGGTTTCATTTTTTAATTCATTATTGCTTTAAATTCTTACCATATTTAAATAGATTTCTAAAAGTTTCAGGTTCCTATTGTGTAAAGAGTATTTTTAAATGAGAGACTACAATACAGGGGCAGTTACTCTTGTCTGCAACGACCCTAAAACAAGCAGGTAAAGGAAAACACCATCAACTTCCTGATTATTAATGTTCTCTGCTTAGGTAATATGCAGCTGTTGTCTGTTGAATGAACCTGATGAAATGTAAGTTCCAATGTCAATACACTATAACAACTTTTTCCTTTTTCTGTTCCTCCTAGGAAATGCCTTCAGTGACCTCTAAATTCATGGAATGGGCATTATAATCTTTCCTTCAAGCATAGGGGATGTAAAGTAGAAGATGGAAATTTAGCAAAACAAATCAATACTCAGACCTTCTCAACTTTCAGCATCAGATTTGGTATTAAAGAGTCAACTTTCTGCTGCCAGGCTACCTAGAACAAAGAGAGAAGACAGCAAAATAGTTTACACCTCTCCGATCCTTTTTCCCAACATCACTGTAGGGAACCAAGGTTTAATTTAATGCAGTGTAATAAAAGTTCTGCCAGTTGAAAACAATCCGGAAACAACCACTCCCCCTCTTCTCCCCTTCCTGGATATGCCTCAATCTACTTTCTGCCTCCAACTTTTGGCATAGGTTTAAATAGGTTTACGACTAGAGCAGGTACAGGAGGCAAAAAGGCTATCCCAGGTACTCTTCAAAGCATATTGTGGTTTATGGTGTCCTATGAACTCAAGGAGATTATTTTTCCCTTCAGTGTTATTTCTGTGCACTGCACTAGGGCAACGTCAGAGTCAGATGCCGAGATGGTATGAATCAGTATACAACTCATAGCAGGGAATAAAATAAGGGAAGGATACATTTCTCCATACCTTATATTGCTTCAAATAATCCTCTGCTGATTTCATTGCTGAATGTTCCTTGTTCATAAACCATTCAAGCTAGGAAATTTAATAACAATTATTTTAAAAGGCTACTTCAATGCTAATAGGAATCTTGTTCACTGGTATCTTTTTCCAGGCTCAGGCAGTTCTACAAAACTCTTGCAGAAATCTCAAAGTGAGACTGTTTTTATTTAAATCTGGTTTCCTCCTTCCTTTTTCCTATTCTTCTCACAAACACATGTGCAAAATAATGCTTCTAGGGCTTTTTCTCATACCGTCTGATGGAGCTAGTGATAAATTTATCACGCCAAGCTGGAGCTACATTTTCTAGTTCTGAATCATACTACTAGCTTTTACAGTAACAGTTATAGTATCCCTTTCCCTCTTACTGGAAAAAAGTATGAGTTTCAAACATATTGAATTTATCCCATTTCCAAGAACCCAACGAGATTTCAGCCCGTAGTTTCTACTATAGTAAGTCTCTCCGTATCACTTGCCAAAACATCAGCATTTGCTTGCACCTTTCCCTTAAACTGGAAATGAATCCTGAGAGTGCAGCATCACCTTAAAATGTATTTCTGAGGTGTGGGAGGAATTTTAAAAGTTGAAAAGGAACAAGCCACAAAAAATGTCTTGAAGTGAAAATACGATGATAGAATGACATAGTGACTGCGTCATGGTTTTTTTTCCTGGTTAGAGCTGCCAGCATTCACTCTTGCAGAGATTTGAAATATGATGGATAGAGGAAAAACCATAAAACTCCAGTGAAGTTTTATAAAGGATGCAAATTTCTCTTAATTAATTGTTCATCCTTTACCTTGAAATAAACCAGATTTTAATCCAAAGTACAATTAGAGGAAAAATCTTTCAGTTCTAGATTTCAATAGTTTCAAGAAACGTGTTCTAAATGGTCTACTGTTAATTTCCAGTACATAAAACGGAAGTTAGATTAAGTTTCAAGCTTCAGGCTTGTAGTAGGTTTGGTCTAGACAGCAATTATGCACCCACCAGCTGTTCGCTCACTTCCCCCCAGCAGAAAAAGAAAGGCAACTGGAAAATCAAAAGTGAGCAAAAACTTGTGGGTCAATAAAGACACTTGAACAAGTGAAGGAAAAAAGGAATGAATGAACGAACAAATAAATCCACTACAGTGATGCAAAGGAAACCACTCACCACCTCCCACCATATTGGCACTGTCATAAATTAAAGGTGAATTTTGCTGTTTATATAATTGTCTAATCAGTGGAAAACATTTTACAGTATTCTCCAATGCAGTAAGAGGAGTGTGTATGTGGTATCTACAAAGAGTGTGGTAAATACTTCAAAAGTATTTTCAGTAGAACCCGATCTGAATATCTGTATTCAGATTAATCTTGGGCTTGGGGAAATGGCTCTACTAAATAATTCTTTTTAGCCTTTTATATTAAGAAACAACCATAAGCAAGGACAAAGTTGAGCAAGATTTTTTTGGGTTTTTTTTCTTAATAAGGAAAAATAAGTTCAAGATAACTTGTTAATTCAACAAGGGTCTCAGAATTTTTTTAGTCATATCCAAGCCTGAAGTAAGCTGGTACTTTACACATGGACTAAAGGGGAAAGGGATAATCAGCGATAGTTAGACTGCTATGCTGAGCACCCTATTTTAATGATAAAGTAAATTTTCATTACTTTTACCTCCTAAAAGTGAGGCAAGAGTCAGTCTTAGTCTGAATGGACTCACAGAAATCTATGGTGAAAAGTCTCTCTCCTTTACCTCGGTTTCATCACACTCAATTTTTAACTTTCTTCTATTCTGTCTCTTTCCTTTTTTTCCTCTTACTTCCTCTTTGCTTTTCTCTCTCTCTTTCTTACAGACACTATTTTTGTCTCAAATTCTCAAGACAGGGTATAAGAACCCAAGTTCAATTCAAAGCATGAATTCAGAGTCTGATCTCAGTGACTCTTGGCAGCTCTCAGCTACCCATGGTGGATTAATGTTCAAATATGTAAAAAGTTATTGAAAAAATAAAACACTTGACCACAATATCATCTTGTATTGAAGACCAATAAAGCTTAGCTAAATCTGGCAAAAGATAGAATACCTGCAAATCACAGCAACAACAGCACAGGTAGTTATTTTATCAATTGTTGGTAGACAGCTAGTCTAAAAAGCCCAGAACAACAACAAAACTAATGCACAAACACACACAACAAAGAGAGGTGGAGAGAGGGAAAGCTCAGATGCAAAATAGGGATGGGGAAGACATAAATTGTAATACATTCTTTGGAAAATGAAGGAGGAAACAATTCAGGCTCCTTACTAATGGGACAACCTTACTAAAGCACAGAAAGCAACCACATTTAAAATTACAGAATCATAGAATGGTAAGATTTAGAAGGGACCTTAAAGATCTTCTAGTTCCAACCCCCTGCCATCGGCAGGGACACCTCCCACTAGACCAGGATGCTCAAGGTCCCATCTATCACTGCCTTGAACACCTCAAGGAGGGGGCATCCACCACCTCCCTGGGAAGCTTGTGCAAGTGCCTCACCACCCTCATAGGGAAGACATTTTTCCTAATAAACAATCTAAATCTACCCCCTTCCAATTTAAAACATTCCCCACATGTGGTACAGGTTCATGACTTACAAGACAATACTGGTTTTGCCTTTATATACAGCTGCATGTGCGGTCTAGCAGGAGTTTCACAGCCGCTACAGAATTTTGCAAAACATTTTCATGTCCGAAGTTACATACACTTGGACTCTGGCAACAAAGCCCCCTTAAGGAGTATTTGTCATGATATTTAGCTGCTCCTTTTATCCCTTCTTCTCAGCTAAAACCACTGTTTTAGAGGAGGAGAGCGTAAGTTACTGGACTAAATAAATTTCGAATAAAAATGACCCTGCCAAAACAACCCCTTAAAAGACCCCTTTGAACCAAATCATTTAAATCATTGATCCTGTTACCTCAATGGCTTCCTAAACCATTGTCTTAGAGTGAGTGGAAGTAGAAATTTTTCCAGTGACAGCAATTACAAGCAGCTAACAGACATGATATGGCCCCTTGAAAACCAAGGTGTTGGTCAGATTCCTTGTACTGTGACATTACATTTCAGAATTCAATCTTCTTAGAGACAATCTTGTTTTCACAGAAAAGCAACTACACTAAATAAAACATCATTAATAAATTTATATATTTAAAAGAGATGTTACACCAAATAAACATTCATATCCAATAACTTCTAATCTTGACAGGCTGAAGTCAAGTATAACAAAATGAATCCACTTAAAATAAGAAATCTAATGGTCCCTGCACTTTATGTTCTTTCAAATCAATTTATATTTAGATGTACAAATATGAAACTGATGTTTTTCTTTTAATATGGGGGGGGTTATTTGTAAATAGAAGCTTTTTTATTTAATCCGGCTATTGTAGACGTATGTGTTCCTTCAGTATTTTCTTAAAGATCACAGTTATGAACTATGTATCTGTATGTGCAGTATGGCATGTACAGGAGAGGAAGAAAGTCAAGAGTTCTTTCCTATAATTCTTTATTAGACACCCCTTTTCTATCTCTTAAAAATAATTAGAATACCTTGTCTACTGGGAAAAGCTCTAATTGGACATATCTGCCATCACTGTACCATGTCACAAAGTGAGAAATCCTCACTAATGGTTCCTGAAACACCAATCTGAGGTAGGTGCCATTAAATGATTCACAGAGGATGACCATCTCAGTAGATTAATTATTTTTATTTTGCTCAGATGACTTATTTTGAACTGGTCATGGGGTAGTTAATAAATGTCATTCACTTCATTAAAACAAAGTTCCTATCTGTTGTAAATAGTTATCAAAATATATGTAAGAGGAAACAAAAAAAAGTGCTGTCTACAATGCCTTGCACTTAGTACTACAAAGCACTATGAAGTCAAGCCCTCAAGCAACATATGGACTTTTCAAGGAATTATACTGAGGTACACTTTTTTGGTAATATGGGAAAACCTGCATTCATGTAGAAAAATAAATGAAAACCAACCAACCAACCAACCATCTTTGATCCTTACGTGCCAGGTTACTGTAGTAAACAGCCAGTCAGCCAGCAGAGGGGAGCCATCACCACTTCCAGGCTGAGGACTGAGACAGAAATAAGCGAAAGAATTATTAGCGTAGGAATCACATCCATTGAAGGCATACAAGGGAAGGCATATGCAGACTCATTAGCAGGGTTCAGGGTTGAGGGAAAAGCACTGAAGGTATTTGCCTAGTACGTTAGCAGCAACTGCACAGAGCTTTCAAGAACCTAACTGTTCCATTTAAATATTTTACAGCCATCTGTAAACTCTTCACTGACAGGTAGCTGAAGCTTTGAGAAAGTTAAGGTTCAACACACGAACTAGAAGTCATATGCAGGACAGAATGTACTGAGAACAGGACCCAGGGTTTATTTGATGACTTGCACATGCAAGACAATTCCACAATACATGATTTCAAAAGCTAAACCGATTAATAAATTTTCAGCTCTTCTATCTTCACAATCTCATTTTTATCCCTGCAAGAAGTTCTGCCTCCTCACGTCTGCCAAAACAATTGCTTTAAACTGCAATATTCACAATTACAAAGTTTTGGGATTTAAAAAAAAATTTTTTTAAAGGTTTTGTTCCAAATTTATCCAAGTACCTTGGGAGACAGTGACTATCACGCATGGGATTTTGATTACTCCAGAGTAATCACTGTAGAATACATTCACCTCCCTTCACAAATCAGAGCAATCCCCAAGTCTAGTCTAACACTATTGGAGAGAGAGAACTAAAACCAAAACAAATTGTTCTCAAGATGTAGTCTTTTTCTTCACTGTCTAGAAGAGACTCATTTGTTTTTAAAAATATTTTTAAAACCCCCACCAAAACCACAGTTTTCTGACTTTTTATTTTGTCCATTGTAGCTCTGTCTTGCTGAACGACCTACTATTGGCTGCATACAGTGGGTATACAGAAAGTTCCCTGGCCTATTAAAAGCGAGACCTGGGCATCCATCGCACCCCCTGGTGAGGAATTACTGGAGCACGCACCACAGTCCTGCTGCCCGGAGGTTCAGATAGCTCCTGGGGCTCCACATTCAAGCTAGCTAAGCCAGGCAAGGAACAGACAAAACTTCATTCCTCATCCTCTTTTCACTGTGATGCAGCAGGCCAACTCACAAAGGTGGAACTTCAGTTCTGTTGTGATTTAACCTGTCTGGCAGCTAAAACAACCACACAGCCATTTGCTCACTCCTCTTCACCCCAGTGGGATGGGGAAGAGAATTGAAAAGGAAAAAAATTGGACTTGTGTCTTGAAATAAAGCTTAATAATAGGACAGAAAAGGAAGATTATAATAACAAAAATAGTAACAATAGCAACAACAGTAATAATAATAATAAATAATAGAATATACAAACCAAATGATGCACAGCACGATTGCTCACCACCTGAAGACAATGCTCAGCTAGTTCCAGAGCCACCCCGCTTCCTAGTTAACGCCCCCAGTTAAATATGGAGAATGACATCATACGGTATAGAATATCCTGTTGGTCAGTTAGGGTCAACTGTCCTAGCTGTGTCATCTACCAGCTTTTTGGCCAACCCCTGTCTTCTTGTTCACAGGGTAGTACGAGAAGCTGAAACTATTAACACTCTTCTCATCCTAAATCCAAAACACAGCACTACACCATCGGATAGGAAGAAAATTAACTATCCCTGCTAAACCCAAGACAAGTTCCAAAGCCACAGTACATAATTCAGAGGCAACCTTCAATTAATTTCTTATTTTGACCTAACACAAATTCTCTTAAAAGATAAAGTTTAATCCTCAGGCATTAAATGCATTTTACTTTAATCAAAATCTAAGATAACGGATCCAAGTGCAAGAATAGATTGAGAATGGTTTCCTTCAGACTCTGAATAAACTCTACTGAAACTTCCACACACACTTCAGGTTCTCTCTTGGCACTCAAAAATACACTTGCAATTATAGGGTTCTGTTTTGGAAAGATTGTTCAATGTACATAAATTATTTTTCAATGGTAAAAGGACAATAGTAGTAAGAAAACGTATTATTAAATATAAGCAAACTTGTTCTTACCTCTTTGCTCAAGGTTGTCCTCATACCTTAAATGCTTGCTGTCAGACTAAAAATTTTAAAATGCATCTACCACAATCTACAAAGACAAAATATAAGCTTTATGACATTGTATATTTCTAGCTTCTGTAAATCAACTGGAAAACAAAAATTAAAGAAGTCTGGTTTAGAGAAATCAATTGACTCAAAGGACTGGTGTTAAAATACTAAACCATATAATACAAGAGATAAAACCATTCAATACAAAACCGATGTACTTGCTGTACAACATTAATAGCCTTAAGAAAGGAATCTTAACACTGACAGTTTATTAGTTCATCTTAAATTCTTAGGATTTACAGGTAGCCAGTTTACAAGGAGCAAATCTTACTCAAGGTCTAGACATTAAATCAAAAGAAACAAATCTTCTTTCATCTGTGAGCATGAACCTCACAACCGTGAGTTTAACAGCAGTTACACACTATCTTTGGGAGGAGCCCATCATCATCTAACCACTAATATTAATACAAATATAGCAAACAGCTTTTTCCCTAATTTTTTTACCTTAAAGTAAGTGAGTTTAATGCTCTCCCATCTTGTAAAGTCTGCATCAGAGTTGAAACGTTAACTGGTGTTTATGGTTCTCTTACATGACTGCTTCTTTTAATTCTGTATTTGATAGCTTCGTTTTGTCCAAAACTAAGCTAAATCATTATGAAGCCTAACTTATAAAGAATAAAACTTTTCAATCAGACCCAATATAAAATATTAGTCTACCAGCATTCCTACTTCCACCAACTCTCATTGCAGTCTCTGGACTATGTGTTTGTACAACATCATATATTGGTGCCATAGGCCATGGTTACCAGCCTACAAGTTTGGCGCTGGTGTTCTATATTCTGTACCTGATAGTTTTGTCTTCCATTAATGAGAGTTCAATTCTAGCTCATGCCTTTACAATACTGTAAGTTCTTTTGGAGATGAGGCATCATAAAACCCAGAAAAAAACGTCTATTTAACTGCAGTTTGTGCAGTAACAGAAACTTGATCCTGAGACACTTTAAGTAACTATGAAGTGAGATAATAATTTCTTATACTGCTGTAAAGAGAAATAAAGTGGGAGAAGAGGAATAAAAAAGGAAAAGAGAGGACAGAAAAATGGAAAATAAAGGAAAGGTATACCTTTCTGTTTCAAGTTTCTGATATAAAAAATAAACTAAGTCAGAGCCTCTATGTGGCTTTCAAGATAACCTATGATACTAATCCTATTCTAGATAAAAATCAGACTAAAACAACCAAACAACATTCCCCTACTCCCAACAAACAAAACCACATATCCCAAAAAACCAAACAAAAACCACTCAAGAAAAGAAAATTTAAAAGATGAAGCTTTTAACATCATAACATGTTGCTTAGAGCTAAAGAATATGTCATGCACCTGTAAACGACAAAGAACCATGATCTATCATTGAACCTTTTTTCCTAAATTCTAGCAAGAACACCCACCGGAGTGAAGGAAGAGCCTCCAACTCTCTAACATCCTTCCCAACCAGCTTGGAGATCACAACACGCTTCAGAGGCAGTATTTGGCTCAGAGCTCTTCTTTTGTCCATAAACAAAATTAGAATCATGCCTAGTTTAATTTTTCCTCAAAGCATCACTCCAAGAAAAACTTCCATAATACTACAGGTTCATTTGACAAGTTTAATTAGACTTATAAGGAATGAAGAGATAAACATAACAGATGGCTAATTTTATATGAAGTGTCATAGGATAAGATAGGAAAAGAAAAAAAAACCACAAACTTCCCCCCCCCCAAAATGGAAAAAAGGAATGAACAGTGACTAATACTCCAGACATATATATTTGGGTGAAATAATAAAATACCTTTTTGCATACGCTATTCTTACTCAGAAACTATACTTTGAAGTGAAAGCAAAGTAAAACTTAAATATGGGGCAGAAAGAGTAAGGGGGATTTGAAGGGTGTTTAACATCCTATAATCAACTAATTTTTCTTCTGTCTTTTAGAGATATCTATCTTTAAAAAAAATAAACCTAGCTTTTGAAAACTGGTTACTATGTGGTCTGAAATCATGCTTCTTGCTGCTGTAACTCCCCATGTCCACTAAGCCACTAATCACAAACTAAATCAAACATGCCATCCACCTCCATTTCTCAGGTTTTCATCATTCCTCCTGCCCCCAAAAGGCATTTAACATCGTATGAGAGGCAAGAAAGGAAATACGCTTTGATAGGACTTGAGTGTTTTTAACCCTCAAAGAAAAATTAGGATTAGATACCTAGAAAAGAGAATACCTCCCTAGAGTTGCCTTCATATTACATTGACTTTATAGATTCACTGACTGGATGCTGAAGACAAAGTTAATTTATCTTCCAGTTTTTACCTGACAACCCCGAAAGGGGGATTGGGGTGGGAATCAAAAGCGTAACAAGAATACTCTTAAGAGTATGACTCACATTATAAAGAGAACAGTGGCTGAGCAAAGAACATTAAAATGAGCAAAAACCAGGCCCTATAAAAACGTGAGTGCTCTCACCTCTTGTTAGCTTCAAGAAGAACTGAGAGGGCTTAGGTCCTGGAAGACTGCAGCACGTGTCTTTAGGATCTAGAGAACAAAGCAGTGACAGGGAAAAAAAAATAAACCAGTAACAAAATCATTCCTTCTTTATCAAAGCTGGTAACACACACCCCCCGCAACATAGATCTATCATAATAATATTAAGCATATACTGAAAATTACTACTATATATCAGCCTCTGGACATCTTTTGATTCAAGAAGAGGGAAGGGGAGGGTGTGAAAAAAAAGATAAGAGTGCCTTTGGTTATTTACAGATAGACCTGAAAAGGTCTCAGAAAGTTTTCAGGTTGTTTTCAAAGTACAAAGATTTTTCTTGGTGTAAATTCCCTATTGAACCATACCTATCTATCATTCACCTAAAAAAGAGCTGTCAAATCCTCTAGTATTACTACTATGTCAAATGAGTCACCAGATCATTTGGAAAGTCTTTCACTTACACCTGATTCTCTTTCATATTTCTTAAAACTTTGAGGTCCTACCATGTTTTGCACTCCCAAGAAATTATCATTGTTTAAAAAAAATCCAGTCTCATGTCCAATCTATGAAACTAATATCAGAGTACTGTATTTCTAAAGATACAAACGTAACCTCATCGTAGGCATACTAGAGAAGTTATTACTAGCAGATTCAGTTACCAATGAATTTTCTAAATTTTGTGTGCTCTTTCCCTAGAGATACATGAGAATATCTCCTTTGTCTTTTCTCATAACATTTTATTTATGAAAATAAAATGTAGGATAAACAAGTTACAGGTTTAACATTTCTTTGTTACATGTCTCCATTTTTGTTGGTGTAGCACTCCATTCTGTTCATTTGTAAACAAATACAGCAAAGATTTAACAGCATATTCAGTGTAGTTGTAGATGCTATTGCAATTGGAGATGATAGCAACTAACATTCAAATGATTTTTCTGGAGAAAAGCAGATAGTATAAAATTTGTTTTTATAGAAACATACTGGAACACTTCACATGGTCCAAAACAGCTGAAATGCAGACAAGAAATCCACCTTGAATATATTGATAATGTATAGGTTAGAAGGACGGGTGTCAGCTTTCTGGGTAAGAAACATTGTGTGAGTTACGGGAGCAACAGAGATGACCCAACCTGTAAATTGCTAAAATAGGGCATCTCATGGGTCACCTACTTTCTTAGGGTCCATCTGCCAGTTTTATACTTCAGGTGAAGGTTTTTTTATTTGGTTTTAATATATATTAATTTCTCTTTATAAAAACTACTATATAAAGCTTACACACAAAGACTTAAAAGCAAAATAACAACAAAACCCCATTACACCATACCTAAAGCTATCTTTTAATCAGTTTTGCTACAAGACATTTCTTGTCATAAAAAAGATGATATATGATACTGGAGTTAATATAACCAAGTGCAAAATTTCAGGAGCAGCACACTAATGCAATGATCACAGAATTGTAGGGGTTGGAAGTGACCTCAAGAGATTATCGGGTCCAACCCCCCTGCCAAAGCAGGCTCCCTAGCTCATATTACACAGATAGGCGTCTAGACGGGTCTTGAACGTCTCCAGGGAAGGTGACTCCACCACCTCCCTGGGCAGCCTGTCCCAGGCCTCTGTCACCCTCACTGTGAAAAAGCTTTTCCACATGTTGGTGCGGAACTTCCTGTGTTCTAACTTGCAGCCATTGCCCCGTGTCCTGGCTCCGCTAACCACTGAAAAGGGGCTGGCTAACTTGCCCAGTATCCCATGCTTAAGATAATTGTAAACACCAATTAGGCCTGCCCTTAATCTTCTTTTCTCTAGGCTGAACAGTCCCAGCTTATTCAGCCTTTCCTCATAGGGGAGATGTTCCAGGCCTTTAATCATCTTCGTAGCCCTTATCTGCACTCTATCAAGGAGATCCCTGTCCCTTTTATACCAGGGAGCCCAGAACTGGACACAATACTCCAGTTGGGGCCTGACCAGGGCAGAGTAGAGGGGGAGGATCACCTCCTTTGACCTGCTGGCCACACTCCTCCTGATGCACCCCAGGATCCCATTGGCTCTCTCAGCCACCAGGGCACACTGCTGGCTCATAGCCAACCTGTCATCCACCAGGACCCCCAGGTCCTTCTCCATAGCACTCTTCTCCAGTAGAACATCCCCCAGCCTGTACTGATACATGCGGTTGTTCCTCCCCAGGTGCAAGACATTACACTTGCTTTTGTTGAATTTCATCTGGTTTCTCCCTGCCCAGCTCTCCAGCCTGTCCAGGTCTCGCTGGATGGCAGCGCAGTGTTCCTGTGTGTCAGCCACCCCTCCCAGCTTTGTATCATCGGCGTACTTGCTGAGGGTGGATGCTATTCCCTCATCAAGGTCGTCAATGAAGATAGTAAACAGGACCGGACCCAACACCGAGCCCTGGGGAACACCACTAGTCACAGGCCTCCATTCAGATTCTGCTCCACTGATCACAACCCTCTGAGCTCGGTCCAACAGCCAGTTCTCGACCCACCTCACTGTTCACTCATCAATCCCATACTCTCTCAGCTTTGTTATCAGGATGTCATGGGAGACAGTATCAAAGGTCTAGCTGAAGACAAGGAAGATGACATCCGCTGCTCTCCCTCCATCTACCCAGCCTGTGATGAGATCATAGAAGGCTATGAGATTGGTCGAGCATGATCTCCTCTTGGTGAATCCATGCTGACTACTCCTCATGACCTTCTTCTCTTCCAGTTGCTTGGTGACGGCATCCAGAACAAGCTGTTCCATAACTTTTCCAGGGACAGAAGTCAGGCTGACTGGCCTATAGTTGCTAGGATCCTCCTTCTTGCCCTTTTTAAAGACTGGAGTGATATCGGCTATCATCCAATCCTCAAGCACTTCTCCTGTTCGCCAAGAACTATCGAAGATGATAGAGAGCAGCTCCGCAATCACTTCGGCCAGTTCCCTCAGCACACGTGGATGCATCCCATCCGCCCATGGATTTGTGTACATTAATCCCCTTGAGATGCTCCTGGACCACCCCCACCTCAACCAAAGGGAAGCTCTTCTTTTCCCAAACATTACTACTTTCATCCAGTGTCTGTGGGTCCCGGGGGGCCTTTGAAGTGAAGACCGAAACGAAGAAGGCATTCAGTATCTCCATCTTCTCCTCATCCCCCGTTACCAGGACACCCACCTCGTTCAGCGAGGGGCCTACGTTATCCCTGGTCATCCTCTTACTATTCACATATCTAAAAAAACCCTTTTTATTATCCTTTATGTCCCTTGCCAACTGCACTTCCAAGTGGGCTTTAGCCTTCCTAGTTGCGTTCCTACAGGCCCTGACAACATTCCTGTATTCTTTCCAGGTGCTCAGACCCTTTTTTCCACAGTTCATAGACCTTGACATTGACATTACATTGACAGTAAATGCAAGACACTGACCAAATTTCAAATTGATTTTGTATTTAGAATATAACTATCATGGGAAATTAATATATCTGCCCCTGTACTTCCTGTTTTGTGGGGAAGAAATTGCTTCATGGATGAGACATCAAAAAGATATTGATGCCCATCTAGAAAGGAGCAAGTAGGAGACACACAGGCTCTCATTACCTCTATCTCAATTATCGCTTCAGCTACACCAATAAATCCACGTCATTCTATTTCAAATATTCAGTGCTGTTCTATAGAAAACAGTAGAGGCTATGACTTTTCTAGCAGCAGGAACAGTGTCCTGAGTAGGATGATGTGGGCTAGAAAAGAAGGCCTATGTGACCAGTATCACACAAATGTTCATGAGCAACTTTAAACAGGAATTTCACCACAAGCTAGATTTATACCCTATCACTACTGCATATGACTGAAAACCACACAAAAATCCAACCTACAGTTTTATTTAGACAATTATCTTATTTTTAAATTTAACACTTTGGCAGTTCAATAGTTTGGTAATTAGAGGGCCAGGATTGTTGACATTATTATACTGTGGACAGTTTTTTCCTGTTGAACTAAATCTAATGATAATAAAGTCAAGAAGTTCACATTATATGCAGCTTAAGGAGAGAGTAGCACGGGCCAGAAGAAAGCCCACTAGCACATGAGTGCCTGCATAACAGTATATGAAGCATGTTCATGTTCTCTTGAAAATAAAAGCGGTCAGGAACCCTGGATCTATATTTGACTCAGTTTATCTGTTTGTAAGTTGTTGCAAGAGATTGGAAGAAGCGTTCTGAAAAATAATACAAATCCAAAAAAACCTAAAGGATGTAAAGAGCTTTAATAATATCACTAAAACTACTTAGCCTTAATTAAAAATTCTTATTTCTATGATGCTTAAGGGAGAATTTGAGTTTTGCTAGTTTCTTTTATACACACTGCTATTTATGAATTTGATGTGCTAGTTGGCTGACAGATGATAGGATTGTTTGCAAGTCGCTTGTGTTTGGATCCCTATATGGAAACTATCCTTTTTTTAAGCACTAACCTCATCATTTTCTCTCTTTTTATGTTTTGTTTTTAAATAAATGCAAACTATCCTAGCTTTTTTTAAAAGTAATATTCCTTAAACATATGGCAGCAATACAATGATACAAATGACCTCTAAGATAGCTGTATATATTAAGACCTTAAGCTAATCTTGTGGCATTTTAAGTTTAGCGTCATTTTTCCATAAAAATTCTGTCTATTGCAAAATTATTTGTAATTACTATATGTACCACTGGAATACTTTGCATGTGCGTGCGTGAGCATGTTGTGGCCAAGGACAGAGACAGAATTTCATGTTTCTCATCTGATGAAGAATACAGACAGCGAGAAAAATGTAGCACGGTATGTTCTTGTCAGAGATCACACACAAACTGCCTAAAACACAGCTTATGGTCCTCCCACAATGGGATATTTTTACTACCCTTAATGAAGCTAGGCAGGTGTTTATAGTTACAATGTATGTCCATCTAAAGTTAGAATTAAGCACAGACACAAAATAGCAATGCTTGACGCACTAGACCATGACATACTGTACGCACTGTAATTAAAATAAGCTCTACTCCTGATTTTTTTTTTAATGAGGAAACAAGAAAAGCCATGAAAATGCATTCTGGTTTGCAGAAAGCTGCAAGCTATTCTGGAAGCATAAAAAAAATTGTAAAATGAACTAAAATTCTGTAAAATACCTTTTTAGCCTTGGCTCGCTGTTTGCCAGGTGATTTTAGGGGAGGAGAAAGGAAGGGAGCTTTCCATCTGTTGAGGTGTTAGGATTCTAAACACATTCCTGAGATAATTTTGACTCTTTAAAGTGTGAGATAAGTTAATATACTCTAAACCAATATATCATGTCAATCAACAGTGCTTTTCTCAATGTCAACCCACTCACTTCCGCCTCCTGCTTGCAGACTCTAGAGGCTTCTTGCTCTAAAACTATGTTTCCCTTAAGAAATTAAATGTTCAAGTGGTATCAACAAATCATAGATGTCTCCAATCAAATAAACCTGAATAGTGTGAACAGAAACAGAGAACCTGACATGGATTGTTCACTTTGCACTGATGTAACATTTTACCTAAATAACTGCAAATAAAAGAGTAACATTAAAGTTCTTGAAAAGTGGAGGGGAAAAATATTCTAAAGAAACATAAGCTACGTCATAAAATAATACTAAAACAGATATGTCCCACATCATCTTTTTTTCTGCATTTCCAGTTTATTCTAAACAGGTGTTTTAACCTATGCATTAACATTTGCCAGATATTAAAAATCTGAAATATTTGAACTCTGTATCATCACCTTGTCTGAATGTATGAACAAATTTACTAGGTCTAGGCCTGCTGAGTCCAATGTACTTTCCCAAAGGAACTGAAGATCACAGTAAATGTACGATAAATGCCTCTGTGTTATGCTTTAAGAATCTTGGAGACTTATGGAACTTGGGGGATGTATGTGGACCAAAAATCTAACTCCATAGATTTTCCTAATCCCTTTGCTATTTTGGTATCCACAACATCCTGTGGTAATAGGTTCTACAAGTATAAATTATGCAAAGAGTTATTTCTCCCATTAGATATAAATTTATTTAGAACCTAATAATTTTATTTGGTGTATCCATTTTTATATTTGCATATTCCTCCGTCTTCCCTTTTTCCTCTTATCTATTCTCCAAGATCCAAAGATGCAATTTATAATAATTCATATTATCATCCATGATAGATATTTCATGCTTTTCATCAATCAAGGACTTTCTACTTCTACTAGATCCTCTTTTGAAATCAAGTGAAAATACTTGAAGTACACAAAATTTAAATTTGCAAAATTCAACCACTTCACAAATAGATTTATCCACGAGAACAAATTAGTTCCTGATTTGATTTGAATTCCTCTGCTAGTAATACCTAACATTCTATTTGGGTTTTTGACCAGTGATGAATATAGGCTAATTTCCCAGAGAACTGTTCATAGATATACCCTGCAGAAATCACAAAAGTCTTTGAACTATAGATAACATGCTTTGAGATCTAAACTATAATCTAGTTTATTAGCTGAAGTATCAACTTTAGTGTTTAAATATCTGAAGAAAAAAAAAAATTTATTGCAAATTTGGTCTCGCTTTGAGATCTAAACTATAATCTAGTTTATTAGCTGAAGTATCAACTTTAGTGTTTAAATATCTGAAGAAAAAAAAAATTTTATTGCAAATTTGGTCTCCCACTTCTCCCTTTGCCCTTTGTAAAAGCAAAAAAATACCCCCAGCAAAACCCACACCATTCCCATCACAGAAAACCAAGCACCCTAATACTAACTTCTATATGAGTCTCCGATGCAGCACCATCTCAAGGACACATCTAACTTTCAGGATGAATCACATCATCGTGACTCAGAGTCAATAGTAATTCTAATGTGCCAAAAAATTAAGATGGTCTTTCAGACCCTTATTTAGTTTGCATCCTGTTGCAATAGGTAACACCTTATGGTTTAACCAGTAGGATGAACCAAAGGTCAGCTGCCTCGATAAAATGCTCATAGAAGAGAACCTTACCTCATGAAATTCTGTGGATTCTTGAAAGAGTGGAGATTTAGTTTAACAGAACATTCCCAAAGGTCAGTGGTTTACATCCTGTTCCCAAGAAAAAGAAAAGTAGATTCCTTTGATCAAAATGAAACAGTACCCTTAAATCACTGGAAATAATCATACAAGTTGAAGTGTCAGCTTACCAACTGTTTAGTATGATTTGTACACAAGGACAAAGTCTTTGTCAGGTACCAATTCTTACACTTTTTTTCCTACTATTTTGAGTCCCAGACAAAAACTTTTATTGCATTGTCTCCAGTGTGTGTTTAATGAGGTCCGAAGTTATGTATCGAAGTATGCGATTGGATGTTAATACCTTGTAGCAAGCAGACAGCACTTGGAAGTTTTACAAATGTCAGCATCTTCTACTGGCACAAATAGAATACAAAAACTCTGAAAGCTGAATTTTTTTTTCTAAACTAGAGACACAGCATTTAGAATTATTTATCTTCCATTTTAGAATTTGATTTAGCTTTTATTTCGAATAAAAGCATACAAATGTAAATTTGTTAATAGTGTTTTAGGGTTTTTAATTTTAATAGTTGAACATGGGCGTCTGACCTAAATATAGAAATTGGTGGGGGGGGTTAGGTTTGTTTTTGTTTGGGGTTTTTTGTTTGTTGTTCTTTCATTTGGGGGGTTAGTTTGTTTTTTGTTTTGTTTTGGGGTTTTTTAAGAAGAAAAAAGAAGGATGGAGGTAGAGAGTGATTTTCCCACCTTCCCCTAAGGTCTAAATAATAGAATTAAGAAATCGAAATGTCTCAACGATCTGGGTGAAAAGTTGGTTTACCAAGTTTCCTTATTAATACCTTTTAACTAATCTCCAAACAAGATCCATTGAATGGCTCACCTTTCATGCACAGATTATTGCCCCGGACTTGCCAAGCATCTTTAAAGAGAGATCAAGGAGAACATGGATCTGCACAGCTGACCAGAATTCTTGCAGGTTGAAGAATTTCCATCTGTCCAAAAGCAGCTGTATTTTGTCTGTGGTAGGAAGGGAATGCCAACTGAGGAAGGAAAAGCTCAGGTGCAATACACATGTTACTGCTACACTGATCCACTGATAACTGAGGAGATTCCAGGCATTTACACACAATATTTCATCCCCAACAGCCAATGTAGCCTCAGGGGGTCCTGGAGCAATGCAGAGAGTTGGATTAGATCCTTTGCAGAACTATGAAAGATTATGGCCCAGAAAACGTTGGAGGACAGAGGATTCAGCCTGGTAATTCAGGGAGGCACAACAGGCATCTGGTAAACACAGCAGATGGAAGAGATGCAACAATCAAATGATGCAACCGGTTACAGCATTGCTTTTGTCATGGTTTCATTTTCATGCTAACCCATAACACTGCAAACTCCCACGCACAGTTCACCAACAATCCAACTTACCCTTTTGTACAGCAGTTTCTTAATTTGTCTCATCTACAACTTGAATAATGATGACGTTATAATACTAACTTGAATAAGTTCAATAAGGCATAAACTGAGTTCAAGAAAGGAGAAAGGACAGCCTGCTAGTTATATCTAACAGCCTATGTGTTTGTTAGCTATTTGAATATAGTAAAAATGTTTTCAACTATATGTATATGCACATTTCTTATATGTGCTTCTGTATTTTCATCATCTATCATCTACTGTGAATGTCATGTTAACTGTTAAACTCTAACCTATTTTGAGGAAGTCTGATTCTCAACCCCTCTCAGCTGCCCAATGTAAACATTTTTCTGACTAAAAGCAATTTTGATCATTCATGCTCACAATTTTCCACTTATTGAGTTCAGTTTTTCTTGTTAATATTTAAAGATGCATCTGGAGCAAACAAAAACTCCTTTAAACATTTAAATAAAACCTTGTAAAAAATAACTTTGAGTACTTAGTATTAGCAAAACACTAACATCCTGATTCTCTCACACACACAGAACAAATCTCTAAAAGCAACATCACATGAGCAAAATTAATTTTTGAAAGGCTAGCAAGGACAAAAAGTATGACCTTTCATAATCAGAGAATTATTTTTAGAGGTGTAAAGAATTCAACTCATAGTTTTCCTGGTACAATTTTACATTCAAACTCTGAAGTTACAAAGGTAACTTTTGTTCATAATGACATACTGCAAGAACTCTACAAATGATTCTATAAAACCTGCAATACTTTTGTCTTTGTAAAGTAAACACTAAGGTGTTCTATGTACAGAATAGAAAGAAATCCTTTAAAAGTATTAATAATAGAAATAAAGTAGTTAAACTAAAAGTTAAACTAAACGCACATTATGTTTATAGAGCTTACACCTTCAAGAACTTCAGCATTAGCAGTAGCTGTAAGCATATAGAATGAATATATTATCAAATACAGTAAATTAGCGATTGACAACATAAAGTTCCTCTAATTTATTTCAAATTAAATCCAGGAAATCTCCACTAAAACAAATAAAAGGCTGATAATAGAAAACAAAAAAACCCAGGCTGCTACATAACAGGAAAATATGCAGGGACATAAGATCTCTTTAAAATAAGATGGTTGTCAAGAAAACCAGAGCTTAACTGTAAGTGAAACACAAGTTTTCTCAAATCTAAAAGGCACATTCCAATCACAGAAGCAAAAAGCCTGAGTTTGACACTCCCCATCCTTCTCTTACCAAGAGTTGTGTTATTTTTTATTTTTAAATAAAAATCCTGTTCAGCTTTGTCTTTGAAGTTGGACATTCACATAAACTTGTTCCTATTTGTCCTTTTTTTAAATTAACAATGAAAATACTCCAAAGAGCTTAAAATTCCAAGAGAGCTAGAGATTTTATTATTTGCCTTTAAAATATTGTAAATATTTCATATTCCCTTGATTTTGCAGGTTGACAAGTAAATTATTACAGTGACTGACTACCCAGTGTTCACTATTTTTAGTTGTATGTCTATTGGTTGACAAAAACCTTTGCTTTTTAAATCTAAGCATTTAAGAATTTCTGAAAGAAAATTGATTACATTATCTTTCATCAGACACAGAAGGAGCAGAGTGCAGTAAAAAAGTTACTGAGTATAGCAATTATATTTAGTTCAGCAAGACAGAAGACATCCAAAACCTATGATTAGAAAAAAGATATAACTATCTTTTTTGTCTTACAAAAAAAATTGCAACAAATATATTATACAAATCCAGTCTATTAAAGAAACTTCACAGGTTTAGCTAGAGTTTCTTTCAGATGTATCTGTGGCATACTTTAATGTGTTTTCACCAAATTATCCACCAACACCTTGAATCAAGACATAAATATTTTTACAGCCACATGAAATTTACTTCCCAGATTTTTGGATGCAATTAAGGACCAGACCACACAACTCCGAGAAATTGAAGTCCAACACACTTTTATTTTGCTAAATACACTTTTATTTATTCACTGAACTTCAAATTGTTAGAGCAACGTGAGGGCTCTTCTAAGATTAACACCAGTCATCAACAGTCCTTGCCTGCCCAGTGTAGGTGGAGAATGTAAATAACGCCGGTGTTACCACTATTTTCCAGAGCACAGCTCTTACGGGCTGACACGTACTTTCTAAGTTCTGTTGATGGTAGGGTAATCCTGACATAACTGACATTGAATGTTTCCAGGCCAATTTCTGCCAACAGTGCAATAAAAATTAAGAAAATGTGAAAGAAAGAAGAGGACATATGAACCAAACAAAAGAAGAAAATAACTCTAAAGACCAAATTTCCCTAATAGTTTTCTGTATTGTATGGTAATGTTGTCCTTAATGTAACACCAGAAGGTGCATTTTATAATAAATATATGATGCTATAGAAACAATGACATTTCACCACTGAACAGTTCAGACAGACAACATTTGAAAACTTGAGGGGCCGACCAGTCTTGCTTTTGTAACCTGGCAGGGAGACATCTCCAGTTCTTAGATGGCTCTTAAAAACCACTATTAGTGGGTTTAATTGTTAAACAAAAGTTTCTTTATTGTAAAATTTGCCACATACTGTTAAACATCATCAGCTGTTAGTAGGTTCAGATAACAAAAAGCTACAATTAATTCAACTGCAGTGTAGCTATGTGAATAGGATTTTAAGTCACCCAATTGATAACTTAGCCTCTCATATTATGTCACTCACTGGCAAACAGTCATTACATGGTAATATCTTTTGGTTACTGTCCCAAGCTTGCTTCGATTTAAGTGACAATCTGCAGAATAACTCCCAATTTCCACTAACTTCCAGTTATCCATTCCTTTATTTTAAGCCACTTACATAAAAAAATGAAAGTGCCTTTTTTTGCTTTAGCATTTACCATGTAGAATCATAAAATATGAGGAATGTGTGCACTTTTTAAAAGTCCAGTATAAAAGTAACTGATCCATTAACTAATGTAATATTTTCTGTGTTACAAATACATGTTGAGAGGCCAAAATACTTCTGAGATATAAAGACTTTTGAGAAATACATATTACTATAGCAGATAACTTTAGCTTTCCACCATAGCTAAGACTATGAGAGAACACAAAGAATAACAGCCAGCCAAAAGACTCTTGGATTCTCAATTTTTTTTTTCCTTTTATATAGTGAATTTATTTAGTATCAATATGAAGGATCAATACTGATCTTAACTGCAACCCTCTGATTTCAGAAACTTGTAATATATGCTGAAGTAAACTAAAAGTATCACAATTATTACTAAGTTGTTTCATCATATTGTTATAGCTAAACATTTTTTCTGGTTTGTTTTTTTGTTGGCTTTTTCTTTTGAGTAACATGATGTATTAGACTCTGTAGTGGTTGATCTACCTATTTAATAGTAGCCACACCATTGAGGAGAATGCAGCATGTACGTGGAACATTATTTATTACAGCTATTCTGCTCTATAGTAAACCTGATGGTGGTTGTATGCTTGTATTCATTGATCACACTTTCTTCTTCACAGATTTCTCATTATGTGCTGTGTGGATACATGACATTTTTACCTATTGGTCATCTTACTTGAGTAAATTGGGGTTTTCCTCAGTTTAAATGATAGAAGAAGCAAACTTCAAAAAAAAGATGCTTAAACGCTGCATTTTCTTAGTCTTGAAGAAAGAGCGTCTTTTGAAAAAGCTACACCCCTCTGCATTTCAAAAAGAAATGAAAGAGAAACTTTGGTCAATATGAGGCAAAATTAGCATACTCTGAAAGACTAAAATGTAAAAACAGCATGAAAAAAAGTATAAAAACACCACCTCAAAAGCACCCTAAAAAGCACAGATAAGATACGCAAATACTTGTGAGAAAGATACTACACTACCTGGAGAACCAAAACACCACAGTGTACTGATGTTTCCATATAGTTGAAGAGTGAATGTCTTGAATAGCAATTCAAATCTGCTCTAGGTTTTGTTCACTGTCAGCACAAGACTCGCTAGATGGCACTGCTGTACATACATAGACAGTAGGAGAGGGTTTATTTCCCTTTGTGTATAAGCGAGATTGTAGTTTTTGGGGAAAGAAAAGCTTCTTTTGTCCACTTGACTTGGTATTTGTCTTTCTGAGATGCTCTCTGAACTGTAAATGCTTGAACGAATTAATACTTAAGGCAGAGATTCCCTCTGGGAACAGACAATATAGTTTAGGTAAAATATCTGAGCATTGACATTAGCCAAATCTTGTAAATATGACACGTGGCATCTAGAATATATGAAACATTATTTTTCATTCAGTTGTAAGGTTCTGGTATCTTTCCATACATACTATTACTCTGCAAAATTTTCATATGCTATATGTCTTAAATTTATTTAAATTCAATTTCAGCTTTGTTAATATATTAAAAACAGTTTTAAGACACTAACTTATTGGTTTGCGTAAATTAGGGAACACCAAGAATTTAGAAATTCAAGATAAGCATTTATGATAAAATCTTTGAGACAGCCCAACAGTGTTTTCATTCCCAAGGCCTTCATCCTGCAAAGCTGTGGGACCTGATTTTCATTCAGTATACCAAAGCATCCAGACAGTCAGCCTCCCCTCCCAAGAGACAGTGTAGTGGACAGAAAACGGAGCACATAATATTTACAATTCCTTGGGACACTGCTTTAGACTGACATAAATAAACAGTTGCAAGTAGGTTTTAAAGGTGGAGGCCCATATTATTATGAAAGAAGACAAAAATGATAGCATTCTGTCCTGGGTTCAGCCCAGCAGCAGGCTGTGTTAGCCCTGAAAGTATTCCATGCCAATTGCATCATGATCAGGCAGGCTGGCCCCACCCTGCAGGGGCGACTCCGGACCCAGGCACGGGAGGCTCCGGTCTGGGCAGGCGCAGTGCCAGTTCCGGGGGCGACTCTGGACCCATCAGAAACTGCTCTGGGCACGGGAAGTCCCAGTCTGGGCAGGCGTAGTGGGAGTTCCGGCCTCTCTCTCTCTCTCTCTCTCTCTTTTGGATCGGCGTGGCAGGCGGTGGTGAGGGGGGGTGCTCGGGGGTGCTGGGCTCGGGGAGTGCTGCGTTCAGGGCTCTGAATCTGAATCAGTTCGGGCACAGCTCAAATTACATAGTGGGGTGAGAGGTTTGCACTGTATATAATAGCACTGTAGCTAGTTGTTTTCATATTTTCTCCTGTTGTTTAGTAAACTATCCTTATCCCAACCCGAGGGCCTTTGGTTTTTTTTTCCTTGCTCATAGCTCCTCGGTTTCCTCAGTCTGCCCATCCTCCACCTCTTAAAGAGGTAGGGGGCTTCTTTTTCTGACCTTTGTGGCCCCAGCTTTCCGCTGAGGTCTAAACCACAACAACTTTCCATTTCCTCTTTCCCCCTGACAGTACTGATGGTCTGAATTAGGGGCACTGAGCAGCAGCAAGCCTTTGAGCAGATCAAACTTGAAATAGTCCATGCTGTAGCCCTTGGACCTGTCCGTACAGGGACAGATATTAAAAATGTGCTCTATACCGCAGCTGGTGACAATGGTCCTACCTGGAGTCTCTGGCAGAAAACACAAGGGGAGACTCGAGGGCGACCGTTGGGGTTTTGGTCAGGCTTACAAAGGATCTGAGGCCAATTACACTCCAACAGAAAAGGAAATACTGGCCACTTATGAAGTGGTTCGAGCTGCTTCAGAGGTAATTGGAACTGAAGCTCAGCTTTTCCTAGCACCCCGACTGCCGGTGCTGGGCTGGATGTTTAAAGGGAAAGTCCCTTCCACACACCATGCAACTGATGCTACATGGAGCAAGTGGGTTGCTCTAATTATGCAACGAGATCGAATAGGAAACCCCAATTGCCCAGGAATTGTGGAGGTGATTACAGACTGGCCAGAAGGCAAAGACTTTGGGATGTCACCAGAGGATGAGGAGGTAACATGCGCACCTCTTAAAGAGGTAGGGGGCTTCTTTTTCTGACCTTTGTGGCCCCAGCTTTCCGCTGAGGTCTAAACCACAACACATTCCTGAGAATGAACAGAAGCTGGATAAAATGTCATAACACAATCTTGTCTACATTAAGGAGAATCAAATCAGCATTTGCAAGGTGTGTGGGGGTTTCTGGCAGGAAGAGCTATTATAAGAAAAAAAGCAATGCAATTTTAACTAGACGTATTACCTAGTACCAAGTACAGACCATTGTGAAGAATAAAAAAATCTAGAAATGAAGAATAAGTTGCTTAAGGTATTTATATGCAACTAAGTAGTTTGGGGAAAGAGGAACGGGCTTTGATTCTAGTCTGTTTTACTTCATTTAAATAGATTGATCTGTCAGTATCAGTTCTGTTTTTATAAAAGATTCAAACAGATGAGACCCTTTTTTATTAGACACTCTAGTCTTCATGATTATATTAACTCCTGGTGAGCCAATACATGTTGACAGAGGAGAACCAGATTTCTCACCTGAGTAGGCTGCGCACTGAATAATTCTGACTACTGTTTGCTAAGACCAGACCCAAACCAATCATTCATATATAAATCTGAAATGTACATTTTATGTATTCACTAGACTCACCATGATTCACGCTTTGAGTATTAGCTTAATACACTCAGTATTAGCCTCATACCATCTCTACCTCACATATCACTTATTTTGGTATAAAGAGAGATCTTGATCATCTGCCTGCTTATCAACAAAGCAAATGCTTCAGTCTTCTTATCTCTTCTGTTGGCTGTCTAGAACAGTAACATTTTACCTGGATGATGATGGAAATGGAAAGCATTTTCTCATAAGTTATAAAAAAAGGTAACAAACCTTCTTTGAATATTACAAAGAAAAATTAAAAGGAGTTTCAAAGATTAGGTAAATGTTTTGAAAGAAAAAGGCAATTAAGATTTAAGGATTATATTCATACTTCCAAATTTATAAAAAAAATTCCTAAATTGATTACCTTTTTTTTTCCTGATTTCAAGTGAAAGCAGATTTTCTGACTTTGCAGATCAGATTTCAAGTCTGGAAATTTAGAAACTTTGAACTCAAAATTGATGTCTTGGCAGAAGCCTTGAACAATACTATTAAAAAGCAAAAGAAATTTTGCAACATGCATGACAGGAAAGAAACTTCACTTTGATATTGCAGTCCAGCCACTGCTACTCTGAAATATTATTCTGGCTAAATAAACATCATCTTAATCCTTTTCTTCTTTTTGGTTTTTTTTCCCCCCTCTTTTTTCTTTTTTTAAAAGGCCCCCATCTCCATGACCCAAAACTTTCAGATAACACAAGTTTTTCAAATAGATACCTCTGATATACCCGATTTAAACACATTGTTTTCTCAAAGTGAGCGCCATGTTTTCTGCCATAAACATATCCACAAGTTCCCTCTTTGTGAATGACTGCTATGAAAAAAAACACAACCAAAAGAGACACAGAGGTGTAAACAAAATTGCCATCACCTTTAAATTGGTGAACTCTTGTTTCTCCTCCCCTAACAGCATCCCACAGAACATACACACTGGATCAGCTGATCTTTGTTGGAATGAAAGATAATGGCCTTGGGAAAACAATGTAATGCAAGTCCTGATGCAGCCCAAACACTAAGTCTTCTGCACAGGCTCTAACAGTGACAACTAGCAACACAAGCATTGCTTTAGACATGCTTGTGAACTTTGACAAGTACATGGAATTGCTATTATGTGAATTCCTTCAAGAATAAAGTAAGAGCATCTAGGCTCTACACATAAGCACTTTAGTTAATGTTTTCTCTTTTCCATGGTATAGGCCAGTGAATACTAAGATTGTTAGAGGACATGCAGGTTAGGAAACCAGATATAAAAGGAGGTCTTTTATTGTGCAACACGAGGATCTAATGCAACTTCGCAAGATGTAAATAAACAAATATAAACATATAAACTTTTTGCAGAAACTCCCAGGTGCTCACAAATAGCTTGGCTTCAAATACAAAAACTGACATTAGCAGATTGAAACAACGAGATATAAGGAAAAATATATGGTATTTGTCAAGCTATTTTACCTTTTTGTTCCACGCTGTCTCTTTATTACAACATTCTGTAAAAAACCAAACACGTAAGGAGACAAATCCACAAGGAATGTTGCCAGAACTTGATTCATTAGAATTAGGTACACAATAAAATGTCTACAAAATTATAAAATTCTGTTGAATAAAATTAATTTTATCCGTAATAAGGAGACAGTGTGGGGTTTTTTTAATCTTGCTGTAAAATTAAGATAATATGCCAGTACTGATAGTGGTTTTGATCAGTCAGAACAGAACACATTGATTTAAATATGACAGCATCCTTTTGTTCTATCACCAATTTATGAACAAAGGCACAATATTACAGTGTATATGCATGCGTACAAGGAAAACTTTTCTTCTCAAACTTTAACAACCTCATTTCCCTTAGTACAGTACTTTTAAATACCAGTGTAAGAGAGGAAAATGGGACAAACAGGCATACTTTGCTGAAAATTGACAGAAGTGAGAGAAGAACGAGGTCTAATGCCTTTAGCTGGCATAAACTGATTTACGTGACTGCCAGTGAAGTCAGAACAGGCTTTCCAGATTTATTTTTAATGTCTGATGAAAAAAGAAAAAAAATTGTTCAACACATTGTTCTAACTAGGTGCAAGTAAAGGAAGGATAATAAATAAGATCTTCCATAATGAATGGAGACTTGTGTCTGCACCACCAAATCGTTTTCAAAAGACCAGCTATGCAGCTTCCTGGGTAGGTAATGCTTCATATCCCTAGGACATTTCAGCCACTAATTGGTTGATGATTAATTTTTTGTTTCTCTCCTAGTTTGTTGCAGTAAATTTAGTATATGCCAAAAAGATATATTTGATGGAATTCCTTGTTGAGAGGGCATATGTCTGTACATAGAAGAGTTATTGAGAAGGCCCTTTTCTTTTAGGTAGTGCACTTAAAAGGTGAACATCCACCAAATTAATCCCACGTTTATTCATTTTGAAGTTCTTGTAACAACATTCAGGTAAACAAAAAAACGGAAGAAATAGAATTATAGAATCATAGAATTGTAGGGGTTGGAAGGGACCTCGAGAGCTCTTGAGGTCCAACCCCCCTGCCAAAGCAGGCTCCCTAGGACATATCACTCAGATAGGCGTCCAGACAGGTCTTGAATATCTCCAGAGAAGGAGACTCCACCACCTCCCTTAGCAGCCTATTCCAGTGCTCTGTCACCCTCACTGTGAAAAAGTTCTTCTGCATGTTGGTGAGTAACTTCCTATGCTCCAACTTGCAGCCATTACCCCTTGTCCTATCCCCACAGACCACTGAAAAGGGGCTGGCTGATTCCCCCTGTATCCCCCACTTCAGATAATTATAGACTATAATTAAGTCCTCCCTTAGTCTTCTCCAGGCTGAAGAGTCCCAACTTACTCAGCCTATCCTCATATGGGAGATGCTCCAGGCCCTTAATCATCTTTGTAGCCCTTCTTTGGACTCTCTCCAGGAGATCCCAGTCCTTTTTAAACTATGGAGCACAGAACTGGACACAATACTCCAGGTGGGGCCTGAGCAGGGCAGAGTAGACTGGGAGGATCACCTCCTTTGACCTGCTGGCTACACTCCTCCTGATGCACCCCAGAATGCATCAGGAATAGATCACAAATGAATCCAAAAGCATCTTCACTGCCATAAATAGGATGTGGACAAATACATAATCTTGTGATGCCTTTATGAATTACCTATTCTGTAGAAATAACATTAACTTTTTTAAATTATGATTTCATTATGCACCCTTAGACTGAGATCTGTGTGTTTTCCTATTTAGTTAATCATATGAAAGAAAATGAGCATGAACCTGAAAAAAAAAATTAAAATCTGTAATTTATAGACCAGCTCAAAGAGGGTAAAAATCATAGACTCACAGAATGTCTTGGGTTGGAAGCAAATTCAAAGCCCAGCTAGTTCCAACTGCCTCCCAGCCATGGGCAGGGACACCTTCCACTAGTCCAGATTGCCTAAAGCCTCATCCAGCCTGGCCAGGAACACTGTCAGGGAAGGTGCAGCCACAGCTTCTCTGGGCAGCCTGTGCCACAGCCTCACCAGCCTCACAGGGAAGATTTTTCTTCCTAATGTCTAATTTAAATCTATCCTCCTTCATCTTAAAGCTATCACGCCTTGGCCTGTCACTACATGTCCTTGTAAACAGTCCCTCCCCAGATTTCTTGTAGGCTCCTTTAGGTACTATAAAGCTGCAATAAGGTCTCCCCAGAGCCTTCTCTTCTCTAGGTTGAACAAGCCCAACTTTCTCAGCCCGTCCTCATAGGAGAGGTGCTCCAGCTCTCTGGACATCTTCAGGGCCCTCCTCTGGACTTGCTCCAACAGCTTAATCTCTCTCTTGTACTGGGGACCCCAGAGCTGGATGCAGTACTCCAGGTAGGGTCTCACAGGAGTGGAGTAGAGGGAGACAATCATCTCCTTCAACCTGCTGGTCACACTTATTTTGCTGCAGCCCAAGATACAATTGCCTTTTGGGCTATGAGTACACATTGCTGGCTTTGATTAAGCTTTTCATCAACTAACGCCTCAAGTTCTTCTCAGGCCTGCTCTCCACCCATTATCTACCCAGCCTGTAGTTGTGCCTGGGATTGCGCTGACCCATGTGCAGGACCTTGTACTCGGTCACACAAAACACACTCGTGTCAAATGCAGTCAAATCATACCTTATATTTCAACTTCTGAATTCCTTTCTCAGAGTAAAGCCTTGCTGGCCATAATTAATTTTATATTTAATATACTTCAAGCAGAAAATATTTATGAAAATATTTCTCATTATTTGTGACATTCTAATGTCCAAGTTTTCAGCTAGTATAATGTGACTTAATAAATTAATGAATCACAACTATTCACACCTGCCAAAATTCAGCCATTTTTCATTTTTATGGAAACCATGAAACCTGACAAAGCAGGGGGAGTTTACAGTATATAGGATATATAAGGAATTTACACTAATCAAAAGAGCTTTGTAACAAAACAAAAAAAAACCCCACCCAAAACCCAAACAAACCACAAAAACAATCCACCAGAAAACTGAGGTCTACTCTAATGATATCCAGGCACGGCCTGTAGTCCAAATAAAGTATCTAAAGCAACTACTTAAAACTTAACTACTTGTATATATAAACAGCAAACATGCCCCAGAGTTTTTTGTTCTCATATCTACGCAAGTCATAAACCTCAGTGTCCCAGCAGCCTGATCATGGGAAACACAACTTAAAGAATCTTACAGTAGATATGCTAGCCTTCTAAAAGATATTTGAACTAGGAATGTTGACACGTGGATTTATGAAGAATGTATTTAGGAGAACCAAGTTAAAAGAATTAAAAGCAAATATGTGAATAATGTGTTATATCCACTTGTAGCCAATCTTTTCTATGGTTAAGTGAAAAGAAAATTAAAGAAAATAATTAGCAACAAATTGAGCAAGTGTAAAGTAATACTTATTTCTGACTCGTCATAGTAGTACTACACTTTAAAACATCATAAGGGTGTATGCCACTAACTTCAGGAAAATAGGAGAATAAAAAAAGCAAAAAGGGCTTCAAGATATTAAATACTTCATATGTTTCAATATTTTTCTGTTCAGGTATTTTATTTGAATATATGAACATGCAAGTCAGCATGTGGATAGTAGGTGCGTATCTTCAACAGATGAACAAACCTGAAAGGAAGAAAAAACAAGTGACTAGACATTATGATATACCAGGCAGAGGGAAAGAAGTTGAATTCAAAAAGAATGTAAGAATTTGTAAAGGAGCCATTCCTCATGAACAAAACCAGGACATCTCGCTTTAGAGCTGCCCTGCAACTGCATATGAAGTATTAAATTCTAGGCTAAGTGTGTAATTTACACACATATTAAGGTGCCAAGGGAAGTAATGTGGGTGAAACAAGTGGAAGAGGAAAAAAACAAAAAGAGGGGAAGTCTACAGTACTGCAATAAGCTAAAAATTTGGAAAAATTTCCAAATGAAAAAAAGGAAGCCAACAATGATATTGAACCTACTTAGAGACTACTCTCATACTTGCAGAATATAACTGATGTTTAAGAGACACAGTACAGAGGAAGTCTCATAAAAGCACAAAAAATGGTAATAAAACTTGCTGTCCACCATATAGTTTCATGGGTTAATTTTTGTAATTCAGCTACCATAGGATA
Organism: Laterallus jamaicensis coturniculus; assembly: GCA_022605575.1. NCBI lineage: Eukaryota > Metazoa > Chordata > Aves > Gruiformes > Rallidae > Laterallus > Laterallus jamaicensis. Next base: position 20,542,992 of record JAKCOX010000013.1, read on the forward strand.
CTGATACATTTCACTACAGCATATCTATACAGGAATAAACAATCTGCAATCTCATGAAGGCTTTTAATCTCTTATTTTTAGCAACAAAGACTTCGACTCAACATTAGCAGAAAAGCTTTTAAATAATTGTCCTTCATCCCAAAAGTATTTGCAGCTCCAGAGTTATACTTTATTTAGCCCACCATATTGATATTAATTTTCAGTGCTGCAAGTTGGAATGTCAGTGTACATTAACACCTGATCTATAAAGGGAATGCTGAGATCTCACTGGAAGTATTAGTCACTGCACCCTGGGAATGCAGGGTGTTTGTGTTTGTCTTCTTGGCTCAAATGTCTGAGGCATGCCTTGATTCCTAATGAAACATACACACTATCAGATTTATTATAAAAAAAATTTCAGGATTAGAAAATTTCTGCAATTTATTTAGCAATTACTAATCTCCATGATACATTAATTCTTTTTGAAGGGTTTCTCTCTTTTATTCATTTTCCTTAGATATTTCCTTTAGATATTTTGGCTTTTAACAGCTGAGAGAGTATTTTAGCCCAAGGTCTGCACTGTCACAAAGTTGACAGTTAACTTGAAATCTCTATTCAGAAGTCGGTCACATCTTGGATTATTTTATTTAAGCTTCATAATTAGAATCATCACAAAAAGGTAATTTCTCAGTCTTACTGATAGTCCTCCAGCTGCTCCAGAAAGTATTTCTACCAATACTACTTCATTGACAGAAATATTCTCTTTCATATGCTGTCACCCACCAGGTTTGTATCAAAAACAGTGTGGCCAGAAGGTCTAGGGAGGTGATTGTGCCCCTGTACTCTGCATTGTTGGGGCCGCACCTTGAGTGATGTGACAAGGGGAAATGGCAAGAAGCTGCACCAGGGCAGGTTTAGATTGGACATTAGACAAAAATTTTTTACTGAAAGAGTTGTCAGGGCCTGGAACAGGCTGCCCAGGGAGGTGGTTGAGTCACTTTCCCTGGATGTGTTCCAAAAAAGGGTAGATAAGGTACTTATGGATATGGTTTAGCTTAGGATAAGAAGGGTTGGACTTGATCTTCAAAGGTCTTTTTCAACCTTGTGATTCTGTCTACTTGGGCCTCTCTATTATAATGCAATCATTGGAGCTACAGGCCCTCCTTTTTATCCCATACTTCTCTTTTACACTCAAGCCACTCAAAGATTCGTTCTTTATTTTACGGTGAAAGCTTTTACTTTTCTGGGGAATTCCCGCCCCAGAATACATTTTTCTCAAATTCTGTAGGTCTAACTATAATGGTGTCCTTTTCTGTGCTCCCAGCCCCTTTTTCGTGTTATTTTTGGGGGTAGGGGTTGTGTTGATTTGTTTTGTGGGGTTTTTTGATGCTTTGTCAAGCATCACCTCTACTTCCAAAGAGAAGGTTTTTGTCAAAATGCAAGGAAAAAAATCAAACTGGTGTATTCTGTATTGCTGAAGATAGACAACTGTCAGAGTTTACTTATCTCTAGCCTATTAAGCAAAAAGAGAATGGTACTTTTTTAGTGATTATACTACATATAGCATATATTTACTATATACTGTTATTTTCTTAAGAAGTTACGTATAATCATAATAAAAATGGGAGAAAGAAAGGGGAAAGAAACAGAACACAAAGGCAAGGGAAAGGAAAGATATAACATCAGATACAGTTTCCATGGAAATAAAAAGCTAGGAATACCTTTTCTTTAGTGTTTTCAAACAATTCTGTCCTTTTAGACACCTGAACCAGGACTTCAACTACTATACAATTAGTGTCTATGCCTATTTTTACCCTCTCAAAACACATTCTATTATTTAATGCAGGCTTTTTGACCATGGAATTTAAGACAGCTTAAATGAAAAGCACCTACACATTCAATAAACTCTTTAACATCAGGAGGTTTTGGAAGTTATGAGACGGGGAAGTGAACTTTCAGGGGAAAATAAAGAAAATTTAAATTTGCCATAAGTGTACTGGCAGTATTATGTTGCAAAAAGGTACAACACTCCAGGTATCCCCTATCAGTTAAAAAGGAGATGCAAAACAGACCAGGAAAAATGCCCCTGAAACAATAAACTGTTATATGAACATTCAGTCTCAATCAGCATCCTGTTTGATGATACAATCTACATCTGTTGCTTGTTGAACATGCACTTTGTTGGAATGTAAAAAAGCCTCAGGTACTGTTAGAAGAGGCTTTGCATTTCATTACCTCATTTGATATGCTGGAGGTTTTATCCATCTACATGCTCTCCAGGTGCTAGGAAGAAGTTTCATAATAGTCCTAGAAAACCACGAACACACGTTCTAAATTATTAAATCTCACTTTAATCATGCTAAATCAACATACACAGAAAAAAATATTTCACTTCCTTTGAGTTAGTCTGGAGCACATTGCACATCATTCCTAGAAATGAACTCTGGAGTTCATATTAAAGCATCTGCAAGTTGCAAGGCTAAATATGCAATTCCCCGCCTACAACAGTACAAACTTAACATCCCCTTTTTTGCCTCATTCAAGAAACACATATACGCACATAGCCCATCCTTTTCATTAACAGTGCAATTTTTATAGATTCTTTATTAACCTTAAAAGCATTAAGCTTCTCTCACTTCACACCTGTGGTTGTCTTCTGTGTGAAATGATGGAATAGCAATCACACTCTTGAACCAGGTTCAAAAGCTTAGGCTCCAATAGGTGAGAGAAACAAATTAAGAAAATCACTCAACATATGTTTTGTAGCTAGTTTCAAATCTTATTTTTCCTTCAGGATACGTTGCTCTTCCTGTTATCCAAGTTTCACAAATATTTTTAATAGCTTTCAGAAATCAAACTGAGACATCAACATAAACCAGAATTTAGGAAGACTTGTAGGCCTCAATTTACAGTGTTTTAAAATAAGCATATATATTTTCAGCTTCAGCATAAAACTGAGAGGGCAGTGAAAAAATCTTTCCTGGTTAATTCGAGATGAATGCATTGCATGGGATCATTCATGACTGTACGATGAGAGGCATAGGCACTTTCCCTACTGACAGCGTAAATGGACTTCAGCCTGTATTACAAGCAACAGAGATCTCCCTTTGCAGTCATAATTAATGACTTGTAAAACTATAACAAAAAAATCTTACTTGCCTTACAGAATTTTCCACGAGTATTTGTCAGTATTTCATACTTTGGATATCTACAATTTAATCTCTGCATTTTCAAAGCAATTTCAGGTCCTCACCCCTCAGCTTCCAGACCAACACACATCCTCCATCAAAAAGCTCTCTAAAAAGATCTCTTATATTTATGAAGAGACTGTTACACGGTATTCGAGCTAAAAAAAAATTAATATTTTCTGTTGACATCATAGTGGTGTTAAAAATAAAATTGTCACAGAATTTCTTATATACAAAGTCACAATGTTGTCTCCATATCTATTTCAATATACTGCCTATACATCTGCTTTATTTCTGTACAATAAGTAAACTCAGGGAAACTACGCAATATATCTATCTGGTCAGTAGCACATACACAAACAATGAGCAATTTTGAAATTCTTCAGCAAACCCATATAACTTTTTATTTGCAAAGAAAATGCATTTACATAGAAGAAGGATATCTGTGTCAACTGCATACTCTGAACTGTAAAGCATGATAAAACAGGCATTGAATCAATAATCAAGATAAAAAAAGATCGTTTACCTTTTATTTTGGACCAATTAAAAAAAAAAAGGGAAAAGACAGACATGTTAAGAGACAACTGGCTGAACTGTTCAGGAAGACTTGAAAGCAACAATGTAGAGAGAAAGGTGCAGATAAAAATCATAATACAGTTTCAGTTGGAAAAGACCTTCAAGATCATTGAACCCAACCACCTATCTAGCCTACTAGGTTCAATGCTGGACCATGTCACCAAGTATATCTACTCTTCTTTTAACACCTCCAGGGATGGTGACTCAACCACCTCCCTGGACAGCCTGTTCCAATATCTAATAACCCTTTAAGTAAAGAAATTTTTCCTAATATCCAACCTAAAATTCCCCCAATGCAATTTAAGACCATTTCCCCTTGTCCTGTCATTAGCTACCAGGGAGAAGAGACCAACCCCCACCTCACTACACTTTTAGGTAGTTGTAGAGAACCATAAGGTCTCATCCTCAGTCTCCTTTTCTCTAGATTAAAAATACCCGCTCCATCAGCTTTGTAGCCCTTCTCTGCACACGGTCAAGCATCTTGATGTCCTTGTAGTGAGAGGCCCAAAACCAAACACAGTACACCAGGTGCAGCCTCACCAGCCCTAAGTATAGGAGAAGGATCACTTCCCTACTCCTGCTGGCCACACTGTTGCTGATGCAGGCCAGGATGCCATTAACCTTCTTTGCCACACTGCTGGCTGATATTTAGCAGGCTGTTTACCAACGCACCTGGGTCTGTCTCCTCCAGATGGCTCTCGAGACACTCCTCTCAAAGTCTGTAGCTTTGCATGGGATTGTTGTCCTGCACTTGGGTTACATGGCACTCAGCCTTGTTGAACCTCACGCACTCGGCCTTTGCTCAACAATCCAACCTGTCCAGGTCCCTCTGTAGAGCCTGCATTCCCTCTGGCAGATCAAGACTCCCACCAATCTTGGTATCATTGGTACATTTACTGAGGATGCTCTCAACTCCCACATCTATGTTACTGATAAAGACATTAAACAGAACTGTCCCCAGTACTGAGCCCTGGAGAATACCACTGGTGAACAGCCTCCATCTGAATTTAACTCCATTTACTACAACTCTTTGTGCCCAAACATCCAGCCAGTACTTGAGCCAGTGAAGTGTATGCACTTCCAAGCAATGAGCTACCAACTTCGCTAGGAGAATGCTGTGTGAAACAGTGTCAAAGGCAAACATACCAGATAGAAATACATTAGGAACTATATCTTGCTAGTTATGCTACACATAACCAAGGCAGAAATATGGGATGCTTCATTTACATTCAGATGCATGTGTTTATAGTAATTATTGCTTTTTTTATTAAATTGAAGCCTTATGGAAAAGACTTCTCTGATTCAAATATAATTAATCTTTACACCTTTTTCTAAAGGGCCAAATGATCTTTTCCATTTTTTGCATAATCAAAATGAAAAGCAATGTGGGCTCTATGTATCTTTTTCAGTTGTGAACAGGTCGAAAACAAAAGGAATATAGGATATTCTAGGATGAAGAGCCTGGCAGATAAACCAGAAGTAGAAAGTTAATTGGTATATGATTTGCTTTTATCATAAGAACAGAATGATTGTTTCCATCTACCTAAAGCCTATGAGAATGGAAGGGGAAGAGAATCCATTATTACAAAAGCATCTGTTTGAGTGATGCTGTGGGTATATTAGGATGTCCAAAGTAGGTAAATCCTTAATTCAAGAAGCGCTGTGCTTAACTTATTTTGCATAACAAGAATTTGCATATAGTGATTTGTTAACAGTTAAAGAATAATCTTCAAAATACATTTTTTTTGTTATAAACAAGTGCCACGTAGTTGCATACTTTCAAAAACACTGTCCTCAAGCTTCTAGCGATTTTCATCAGCTATCACTGCAGAACATAGTTCATGCCTTAAATTGGGAAGAGAATGAGAACAAAGAACAAACTTGCAGATGGATACACCCTCACAGCAAAAAAATTTTGCACAAGTAAGCAAATTTGACAAGAATATTAATTTTGAGTATGGCAGTATCAATTGAAGGCTAGAGGAACAACACAGAACAGCAGTAAGTTAACTGGCAAATTATTAGATTGTACTAACCTATGTACACAGAACACTGCAATTTTTTACTCAAAGTTTCCATGAGAATTCATCTTTTTATGACAAGTGACAGAAAAGCAGAAGTCTGTAAAGGATGACACGTGTGAGATCCAGAATTAGAGCTAGAAAGAACAAGCCTGAGATCCTGGGGCTAAAACAGATGTGTAAAAAATAATATAATAATGAATGTTAGGGGAACTGGCACTATCAAATTTTTAAACACACACTTTTTGTGCTTCATCTGGTCTTGGAACAGTCCTGGAAAAACAAACAGTTCCAAGTAGCATGCTATTATAAAACAACTTTTTGAAGAAACTTTGACTTCAGACAATGGTTTTGGTTTTGTTTTTTGAGTAATTCAGTTCCTAAAATTCTGGAATCACCAAATCAACTGATTCTGCTAGAGTGATGACAGAATCAAAACTTCTGTGGAAATACAGTACTTTTCAGAGTCCTGAAGTATAGGCTTTCAATTATTCACTTTATTCCGGAAGTATGTAGTATATGCTTCCAGAAGATCATAAGAAAACTGCAAATATACTCAGGAAAAAAAGTTAACTGCGTATGGAAATATATCTAGTTTTATTATATACTGAATTCCAGACAGATGTACTACTCCAACTACAGCTGAATTGGACTGTCTGTTATTTAGGGCTATTATCAAAGATGGACAGTGCAAACACTTCAAAGAAAGCATAAAATTTGTGAAGTAAAATTTTCTGTAGCTTAGAGATGAAAAGCATAGCCAGGAGAAATGGATGGATTAAATCTTTATTATATTGCTCTCAAATGAACACATAGTAGAGAAAGGAAAATGGACTGCTGAAAGCTCAGAAATTCTCTAGTTTACGGTAATTTCTAGCAATTTTAGAAGGTTAGTATAAGTGTATGAATTCTTTAAAAAAAAAAAAAATTTGTTTGAATTATTCCTTCCTTTCCTGTACTAACATTATGAGACAAGGTCTAGGAAACAAAAGATGTTATGTCAGCCATAAATGTGTTACTTCACACGCTAAATGGGATAACAAAGCATTAAGAGAGTGGGAAGTAAGGAAAAAAATAATATTGAAGTTTTAATGAGTGAATGAAGTGTTGAATAATGTCTGTTACACTGTTAGCATGACACAATGGCGGCTAATATATAGCAAAATTCCCTTCTGGTGTATGTGGTCTTTATTATTTTTACTGATTACTTGGGCCAGGGATGGGAGGGACAACAAAAAAATCAGGATTGATAAAGCTCAACGGCAGAGCCAAGCTTGGGGAAACAGTTAATAAAGAGGACCAATGAAGAGCAATCTTGGGGGTTAATCAGGTTCAAGGAAAAAAAAAAGCTTTGATACAGCTGAAGAAATTAAATCAAGTAATGATCAGGGATAAAGCATTTGAAAAAAGTTTCGGGTAATTATTCATTAATGTCATATACTGTAACATGCAGCTGTGATCAAAAGCACAAATAACAGCCAGAGATGCCTAAATTGGAACTCTGAATAAGAGGGTAAAGGTAGTATCTAATGACAGCTACAGGAATAAAATAAGAAAGATTGTGTCCTGCCTTAGTGTTCCAATAAAAGAAAGCTGTTGAGGGATGAGAAGAGGCTTGGAAAAGAGCCACAAGACCAATTAGAAGATTGGCAAACATGCCTTAGAGAGAGAATCCAGAATTTAAATCTATTTATCTTGGAAAAGAAAAGGTTAAGAGGTGATGTGATCTAATGTGTTAAGTAGATACATGGGGATTGGTAATGTAGTAAGAGAGAGTTCCTCAATCTCTTTTAACAAGCACCAGTAACTGGAACATGGATCCAGACAAATATAGAATAGAAGTTTCAACCATTAGTATGGCTAACTATGTGAAAAACTCCAGAGACTGTGGAGAATTCTCTAATTACTGGAAATACTTCAGACAGATTAATTAGAATATATTACCTCTAGCTTATCATGGAACCAGATAAAATAGTTCTAAGACAGCAGAGAAGTCACCTAGCTTTATTGCTGCTTACACAATCCTCTCAGAGGCAAATACTAATTGTTCCTTAAGATTTTTATATTTTCAGTCATTTCAGCCACTATAGCACATTGATATTAATTCTATTTGAACTCCTATAGAATTACATTGTTATTCAGTCTTCTACTGTAATTCCACCTGACACATATACACCTATATATATATATAAACACAACACACACATTTTACAGCAAGACTCAAAGAAAACCAAAAAGCTGTTTCTGCAAACAAAATTTATGCTTCCGTTTAGAAAACAAATTGACTCAATGAAATATTTTCTCCATGTATCTTAAAACACTAATTGTAAGGTTTTTTTGAAAGGTGCAAATAAATTCAATAATGGTGCCTAATAAAAAATAATCTCAATAAAGTACACTTCTATAATAAACAAAAAGAATAATTGCATCTAAATTGAGTATAGATCAATTTCAGAGGTTTTGCCAGGCATCTTCAAAAGAAAATTAAAATAAACCTTTTTTCTTAAAACATGAGGAGTTGAAATGCATGCTCACCACAAAAAGATCATTTATTCACATCCCCATTCATGTTGCCAATATCATGCATCTTCTGTGATGTGAGAAACTCAGGCAAAGGCAAGATTCCCTAAACTGTATGCACCTCCCTCATACAGACTTTCTCCTTGTACCACACATGAACAGTCTTTCTACTCCCAGCATGAACAGTACAGCTTAGTATGGAGGTTTCTCCTTCAGCCTAGAAATAAGTTAAGAGTGAACTAATCTTTCCAGATCCTTACCAAGGTAAAAAAAAAACAAAAAAAATTATCGCCATTTAATATATGCTGCTCAGTCATATAGAACCTCCCAAGTTTCCTTGCTATTTAACTCTTAGAGTACACTTCTTTTACTGTGGAGCCATATTTACTGCGGATCCATATTTACTGCTAGGTGAAACCTGTCCACTTATTGCCAAATTCCAGCAAAGCTGTCTCAGACAATCATGCTTACATAGGAAATCAAAACAAAGAGAAGAGCGATCTTGTAAAAAGCTGGAAGAATTAAGTTTGCAAATCCATATGTATAAGTTTTAGTGTACTGTTTACTTCTGGGGGATCATCCACCTTTGGAACACATGCCAAAAACTCATCTTACTCAGTCTGAAATCATGTTTTAAAAGAAAGATAATCAATAATCCATAACTACTAATAGTCTTTATTTGTGTGACCCTAGAACAGAGCTGAGTTCAACCCCGAGTGTCACTGCACTTACAGTTAACTAAGGTGTAGTTCACCAATGCTACACAAAGTCAGGGAAGAACAAAAAGCCTGCAGCATTATCATCACATTTACGGACAGGGAACTGAGTCACAGACACCAGTAAACAGAAAACCATTGGTTTTCTCTACATTAAGCCACAATGAATACTTATTCAATGAAAGCCCAATATAAGCCTATACACATGAGCAGACTCAGAAAATTTTAAAATGTATTTTCTCCATCTAAATCTATGCATTGCTAAAGCAATTTTGAGTAGGAAGCAGCAAAACATACACTTGAGAAATTACAAGCACATACTAAAACAACTCATGCAGTTCCTGAATTAATCATCCAAAATTATACTTAGAAAGTATTCTATTGTTTTGCTTCCTTTGCAGTTAATTCCAGAACATAACTTGGTACTCTTGTTAAAGAAAAAGGTGGTCGACTAAGAAAACTAGCAGTGAAAAAGACGCCTCTAGAGTAGCAAATTTACTTTCTCTGATAAAAACAGTAAATTAACTTCAAGAACATAATGAACTGTTTTCTATGGAAAGGATCCCAATGAACAAGAATAGGATGTTCAGAGCCTTCATTATATATTTACCATTCGAAAAGATAAATGGAAAAAAAACCTACTTAGTTGACAAATTCAGACAGAAAATTCCAGAAAAACATATTTTAGAGGTTATTAAGCACGAAGAAAAAATTCTCAATAGGTTACATAGTGTGTGCAGTATAGGTGTAACCCATCAGTTACAAAGAAGGAAAAGGTAAACAGGGTGATATCAACCTCTGATATTTTGCAAAAGGCACCTATATATTCTCTTAATGAGAATTTGCAATATGAGATACTTCAGTATTTCTTTCCTACACATCAAGATTTAGTTTGAGCATTTTTTAAACTTTTTGTCTATAATCAAATCCTGGCCCTCCCCACTGCCAAAAGCTGCACCCAAACCTCTCCCACAGTGTCAAATTATTGCTTAAGATGTCATTTTCCTCCTTTATTTAGTAAAAAAGAGAAGTTCACATGCTGTTTTAAACAAATCATAATAAAAGATCAATTTTCAGAACTGCCAAAACAGAGAAGAGACTACATAAGTAAAATGGCCTTTCCTTTCCTAGAGCTGAACTAAAATCACAGTTTTCACTACTCTTAATTATTCAAGTACCCATGAATGCGCCGCCTCTTCAAACTAAAGTACTCCTATATGATCTCTCAAAATAGAGAAAACCCTATTTATGAACATGTGGTTTTTTACAGATGCATATGCAAACACCACAGAATGACAACAAAATTTGAGAAGAACTTTCACTAAGGTCATGCTGAATATGTGTGAATTTGTTTGATAGCACATGAATAGAATTTTAAATGAAGAAATGTCACATACTGTCTGCTGCAGAGACAAATGCTGTTTGCTGCTTCTTCATTAAAATTTTGCCAGACTACTAATGCTTTCAACATTTAAGGAAGCTAAATAAGGATAAGGTTTTAAATGCAGACAATTCAAAAGGGTATTTTAAGATTCCCATTAATATGTGGGGGGCACGAGCGGAATCACTATAACTTATACTTAATATCCTTATATTAGTAATTCATTGCCATATCACAATACAAACATTATGATAAAAATACTAATCATTTGACCTCGAAATTCAGGCCAGCAGTTATTATATATCCAGAACAATATTTAAGCAGGCAGTTTAAGGGTTTGTACAAATCTCTCTTATGTCAACAGATAACTAAGCATGCGCTTAAGTGTTCTCCTGTGTTACCTAGCCTACAGTTTTACTTGACTGGTCTACTCATGTTCTAAATGTAAGAGACTTAAGGGAAAAAACAGTAAAAAGAAGTTCAAGAATAATGAAAAGAATCTGAAATAAACACATTCTTACTGCAGTCCTCTAAGTAGGCTAACATGGACCTTGGATGTAAAATCTAGGAAACATCAAGTAGGAGTAGGGAAATGATTTAATGTCAACATCTGGCATTATTGAGGCTTCTACTGATTCATTTCTCCATGATTCAGAAAGGTCTCTGACAAACTGGAAAGGGTTCAGAAAGAAGTTACAAAAATAGTCTAAAGTCTAGAAAATTATGTGCTGTATAAAATTAAAAGTTAAATCATTTTATTACTGAGCCAAAAAAAGTAATAGAATAATTATAGTATTACATACAAGTATGCATACAAAGAGATTTGGTAGCATTTCAATTTTGTTTTCCTCCCCTCTCCATTGGTGTGAACCAAAGATATGAAGTCAATTAAGATATGGTTAGAATAAAAAAAAAAGCTTAAAAAAACCACCCAAACCAAAAAGCCCCAAACCCAAATACCAGTCGGTCAGCTAAACACAACTACTGAGACATTTTCTTTAATTGAAAGTTCTAATACAAATTCTAAAGGAAATATATATTAAACAACATCTAAAGATTTCATGATGCCTCTCTTGGCGAAACCTTCAGAGCTTCTATAACAAATACTATCAAACGAAGAATAAATCTACACTTCACTATGAGAAGGGATCTAACCATCTCTTAAGGAATTATTTCACTAGCTATTAGATCTGCAACTTTGACCAAACATTGTATTGCAATATACTGAACTTCCACTTTAAGTTCCAAGATTTCAAAACTAATATTTATCATTATAAAGCAGTTCAAATTTTAGTTTCTTTCTAGTTTCTATGATCTATTGGATGAGACATTTAAAATCTTTCAAAAACTGCTTACACGTATTTATTATCTGCTACTTTACCACTTACATTTTTGTATACTACTTTACATTTACAAACACTCACAAAGCTTTGATTTAAACACCTTCTCCTTTGTTGCTTTGAAATAAAAAAAACTATGCAAGCCCATACATACCATTCTTCTTTGGCAAGTATCTCATGTTTGTCAGCCTTCATGATTATTTTTTAAAAAAACACATCTGCTGCCCAGAAGGAGAAATAAAAGTACAAAACGTCCCTTCAGATTTGAAAACAAGTTGTTACCGTACATGTCTCTCCTCATGTTATAAATAATGTCTCAAAAATATCTCTACCACAGTCCTGTTAGCCTTAATATGCCTATGCTAGGTATGTGTTACTCTACTTTAGCCCTTTTACTCAATGGTGTTTTTGCTATTGCTGTTTGCATTAAGAAAAAATAATTTCGAAAACAAAACATTAACAATCTCTTACATGCCTCTGCTGCCACAGCTTCATCCTGATACATTCATGTGTCATCTGCAATGCACTCCGAAAATAAAGGCACAACCAGTCAAAATATTTACATACTTCCTCATTAAATACTTCACACAAAGACTTAACAGGCATAAGTAAGCTAGGATGAGTATGTTCACTTATCTTCAGAAAAGTACTTTGAGAATTTCCTGGCATACAGAAATAAGAAAAGTCAGTCACACATTAATTTCTGGAATTAGCCTTCCTTTTTCTCCTCCCACCATCCCTCAGAAAGCACAATCAGCTTGTATCAACTTCCTGTCCCTGTCCCCGTCCCCCCCTCCCCCCACCCCCCCAACTCCATACCAAGAACCCACATACAGTGGCATGACCCAACTCAAACAGAAACCTTAGCAGGACCAAGAGGTTTGGAGCGTTTTAGTTTGATTGATGGTAATAGTTTACACAGGCCTTTCCTTCATTCTACTTGCTATCAAGTCTAATATTAGATTCACTGCAGAAAGCTAATGGTAAATAGGGGAGCAACAATACTCTTTGTGGCTTGATGTTTTCATCTTCCTGTAATATAAGAAACAGTACCTTTCTTACAAAATTAAAAAATTCCATATGGACAGATCCATACTACTAGGCAACTAAATTAATTTCTGTTCCAAGTAGATAGACTGGTACCAGGAAGACTATGTAGGCTTTTGTTTAAAAAAAAAAAAGCCCTTGTCTAATGACATTTAACTTAGTGAAACAGCTAAAAACAGGAATATTTACTTCCTAATTGCCTGGTTCTGCTAAGTGCTCAGCACTCATAACACACCAAAAATTAGGAGTGTTCAGGCACCTTTCAGGATCAAGTTCCAGCACAGAATATAGATATCATTTAGTGTTACAAAAGAAGGGCATAAAGCAAACAAATGAATTCATGTACCATCAGAATTGGTGTACAGAGGTTAAAGAAAATCAATTACTAACAAGTGATACATATGACAAAGGCGGAGGAAGACAACCAGCATAGAAAATTAATCAGCATATAAATTAATCTTCTTACCCAAGAATAAATTGGAGTCTGAAGTATTGCTTTCAATATAACAGAATGTTAAAACTTTCTGCTGAAAGAATACTAACATGGTATAGCAGAATTTCTGAACTCCTGAGGTAGATAAAATCACTTTCCTTATGCCTGAAAAGTTCTAGATTTTAGGCATTTATTTACACATATTGAAGCGTTTTCTCCTCATGCCTTATCCTGCAGTCTAACAGCTTGCAAGTCATATCTTTGAAACAACTTGTTTAGACATTCCTTTGGACAAGTATATCTCAGCAATTCATAAGGTCAAACATTTGAAGAATGCAGTGGGGGCGGGGCTGTTCATTTCTCTCACTTTCTAATGGACAACTTACTATATAAACAGTTGGTTTGTTGCTACAAAATTACCATATTACACCACACATTATTTAATCTAACAATAGTAGTAAAGACTAGGGGAGTGGTTCACTTCCAATCTTAACCAGATGAACTGTTCTGTAAGCAGATCATTACCAAACTGTGAATAGGAGATCATACCAGAGACTTACTACATCCTGCCTACTAAATTCCAACAGTGCAGTACATTATCAGGTTAACAGCAAAATGTGTGTGGCCATATTATGGGCGCTACGACAAAACATAACAAACCCAGTAAATCAAGTGAAGCACTTACAAAACTATATAGCATTAGGACCAAAACTGTTCATCTTCCAGCTAAACTGGAATCTCTATATCTTGCTGGCTTTACTACTGTTTTCCACTACTTCCACCTGCCTGGAAGAATAGGTCATCTCTATTTCTTCATTTTTATCAGTAAAACAAGGATGGAGATTTCCCCACCTCACAGATGGAACTAGAGTATTAAGCTTCTTTTAGACAGCCCTTGTGGCCCCCCACTACAGAAAGCCTTGTCTCTAGATATTTTAACAAATCTTAAATAAATTGGAAAGCATATCTTCAGAAACAGTTTTAAATTACTTTCTTAAATCCCTAATAAATTTTATAGAAAAATCCTTATTGAAGATTTATAATGATGTACTTTTATTTGTATTTTACAGACACGGAAACTGAAGCAAAACATACTCTATAAAGCTATAAAGTAAATCACCTATAAACTTAATTTATAGGCAATTATGTGCTGTCAACATAAAAATTCAAATGGATAAATCTTAACAGTGTTGGGATCCTTCATGATTAATTAAAAAAAGAGACATGTTGAATGTATAAAAACAAGATAGCTTAAAAATATTAAAACCATGCTGGGTTTTATTTTTTTCCCCTTACACTTTTCAAGCTAGGAGTGGTTTCTGGAAAAGATTAGCAAATAGAAAGCCTCCATTTCAACCTTTACATCGTTCAAGTGGAAATTTGAAATTAAAATGACTCTGAAACTTTGAAAAACATTTAGATATTCACCTTGAAAAGCTGTGAATAGGCACAGATAACACCTAGTATCTTACCAGGTAAAGGAAAGAGAAAGATACCTATTGGCCCACATCTGACAGTACAGGGAACAGCTATTCTTTCACCCTTTCATAACTACTAATTTACCTTTTCTTCCTCTGTTAAATGTGTCTTTACTTCTTGGGGAAGTCCAAAGAGTGACCATTACTACTACTTTGCATCTTTTAAGCCAGGCTAATTTGAGTATCTGATTGGTAGAGGTACATAAAATTAGATACAACTACATGGGAGCAAGCAGTTAGTACAGACAAGTGCTGTTACTCCACTTACATTAGTGATTTTCCACTACTCTTATCTAAGAAAATTTCCATAAAACACAAAAATTAAAATATTTACATTTCAAACTGCTTTGTGGTGAACTATTAGATACAACAGCTGGTACAGAACAAGTTACATTCTTCCCTAGAAGTCTTTAAAGCCCTTCTAGTTATGTAACAACTTCAAGATATTTTTATAAGCCAAACTGAAAGATACCCCAGTAATACCTAAAAGGACTGTTTCCTCACATGGGGGTAGGGAAAAAGTAGTCTGTTTTATTTAAGCTTCTATGTATAACAAAGAAAGTTTCCCAAGTAGAATGACAGATATGTAACTATATTAACCTGAATAAAATAATTACTGAATTGTAATTTATAATTAGGCTACTGACCAACACAATGAGAATCAAAATATGTATTTGTTTCTGCAGCAACTCTTGTTGCATATTCTAACAGTTTCACTGGAGATGAAGGGGTTACTTCACTTTAGTCCAAACCAGAAGCAAGCAAGGTCACGAAGGAATGTAGATGCAAGCCTAAGTGTCTTCAGCATAGACTAGAGAATTGAAGTTATAAGAACTAAGGCCTTGAGTACTCTGGGCCCAGAGGACGTTACTCCTCAGCAAGTGAGGATAACCAGTACACAGAACTTCTCCATCCTTCTTGACCACTTCATTCTTTTGACTGATGTGCAAGTGGGACAGATTTACATGGCAATTCTTTTTTATACCTATTTCTGCTAATCTTGTAATCTTCTACAAGATCTGCTATGTCTTGCATGATTGTAGCAAAGATAGCAGAGGGCTATTGTTGCCAAGACAGTAAGGCAGATCTTAGATTGCGCACAATGACCAGGAAAGGAGAGATAGCAGAAAGGCTTTCCTCTTCCCCCAATCTCGCCCAAATACTACCACATCCCAGATCTGTTAGCCTGTAATAAAGACTATTGGATATGGCCTCATATGATCCAAATAACATCTAACCTATGTGATTAGCAGCCATGGGGAATGCTGTTGGAAGCAGTGAAAATGCTATATCCTTAGGGCTTTCCTAGAATGGCTTAACTTTAGAAGCATCGGGGTTCTATAAGTCTATTAAGATTTACTAAGATATTTACTCTTCTTTAGCTATTAAAAGAAAAGTTCTCCCTTTGACCTTTCCTTTTATTTGCCTGACATTCTCTTACAATAAACCACCTCTGAGCCATTCAAAAATAAATGCCGATTTCATGTTTTCTGCTGCCAAACCTTACTATTTACTATAGATATTTGACAACATGTTACTTAAACATTTCATGTTTCAAAAGTACCAACATAACCTCATCTTTAAAAAGAATAAATTTTAAGCAACTACTCTTTGCATAACTCCATAGTCATTAAAAGGCTTCATGAATTGAAATTAATTAAAACACTGGTAAAACTATTTAGTGCTGCATGTTGTTTTCAGATCAACAGATTAGTACTTTCACATGATGATCCTGATAGGCCCCTTCCAACTTGAGATATTCTGTGATTCTGATTTAAAACCCTTTGTTTATTCCAAGATAAGAAACTGGACATAACCACCTAAGTTTCTTCTTCCTTAGCTGTGTTCTTCAGACCTCTCTAGCCTTGACAAGCCGGATATAGAACATAAAAATGAATGCACCATGTCTGACCAAAGATTTGTGGGGTGACTGTGGCCATAGCAGTTCATAATAAATGTATAAAAGGACAATCCAAGCAATGGGAATATGCTTTCTACTAGCTTCTAAGCCTTCAGCTACCTTCTAGATATATAAGAGATAGAAGGTTCTGAGTAAAAAAAACCAAATAAACCACCTTTTTACAACTAAGGATCTTTCATACTCTTGGTCTCTCTTGTGCAGTTGTCCTAAATTTTATAGAGGTCTGTACTAAAGTTGTGTTTTGTTGCTTTATCACATGATCCTAACAAGAGCACAATTTTGAAGAACTGCATATCTCAAATTCACATGTTTTTGATAAAATTTATATTGAAGCTTTGCATTACCATTATTCATATAACTTTAATACTGTGATTCATTCAATCTGATTAGATCATCTGGATTAGGGTTTTAAAAAAGGAAGAAATGTGATGCTTTACATAATATTTTAGCACCTTTTACTATACAGTATAACTCAACATCTTGTATATTGTATAGCTCAAGGAAAATGTAATGTAGTTTGGAAGTTTCTGGAAGGAATCTAATCCTGATCATAGCCATATGGAAAAACTAGAGGATGCTCACTTTAGATTTTCTATTAGTCATTATTCTTACGTTTGGCTATTTGTCTGAATTGCCAGAAATAGGCAGCTTCACACATGGTATGAGATGTCTCGCTAGGATATATTCCTTCTTCTGAGTCGACAGTTACTATTTCTAGAGTTTTATATATCTTGTTTTACCATTCAACGCAAATGTATTAAAACGTGCTTGTAGGAGTCTTTTAGGACATAGTCCTACTCTCACAGAAATTAATAGAATAAAAAAATCATAATGATTTCAGTCCTGTTACCAGAAGAAACCAAACAAAATACTTCCCTTGCAATTTCCCCTTTTTTGCCTGTGGGAGTTTTTCTCTTCCCCCTACTCACCCCCACCCTCCTCCGCTTTTTCTTTTGACTGTCGGTTACAGCCAAAAATCTATTAAAGAGTAGACACAGACTTCCTGAATCACTCTTTAAAGTTCATACTCCATATCATTCTTATTTCTTCCTTTCCACCTCCTCTTCCCTTCCACCATTGGAATACTGAAGAAACACTTTCATGCAGTGAAGCATTTTCAAATATTGAGTTTGATCATAATTTTCTCTTCAATATGAAGACCCTCTTTTTCACAGTCTTTACCATTACGATCAGTTTTCTCTTATCAAGCCTCCTTCATACCAAAACTAGGCTTTCTTTCAGCCCATCTGAAGAGGGCTGTTATGCATCTGGCAAGATCACTCATGAGTTAAGGAACAGACAGAGGGTCCATTCTTGCTCAAAGAAACTTAAAGTTCAATACACCTGACAATTTCAAGGCAGGTACGGGCACCAATTAAATACACTGGGATATAAGCAGCAGCACAAAGTATTTTTAATTATTTGGCTGGATAGCAGTTTGACTGGACACATCATCCTTCTGGCTCTTAGAAAGGCCATGAAAGGAGATTGAAGTTAGTACTTTCCAAAGGGCCCTGTATTTGTCTAGACAGTTGGAGAAACGGATGGTGAAAATAGCATCATAGACTAAATTCAGCTGCAAGGGACCTCAGGAGGTCATCTGGTCTAAAGTCTTGCTCGATGCAGAGCTAGCTTGTGGCATGATGAATTCTATTGCCATACAATGAGTTATATGATGAATACACAACTGAAATCTATGACATCAGATTCCAGTTCTTTGGCAAAGAAATAAAAGCTCTCTCAAGATAAAACACACTAAGAAAGCAGAGCACACTACAACTCTGGAAGGGAAGATTTTGTTTCAAGATGAAGAATTATTCTTAAAGTCAGAAACAGAAAGAAATTTTTGATCTTTGCATATTCAGACTGAAAATATTTTATGATCTGTTACCATGGATCCCATACTATTCCCGCTCTCATTTATAACATATATGACATTAGTTTTCAGAACGGAAAGGGATTTCCTGAATAGTTGATGAAATTTAGACAGTTCATCTTTATACAAGAACCTTCCATACAACAGACTTTTCCACTGAAAATTCTCTTATTTCTTTAGATAAAGACAGACTTTGTCATGATTAAGAGGATAATCTCCAAGAAAGAGGAGGAAAAAGAGCAAGGGAGGCAATATTTCTCAGAGTTTAGAATGTAAATCTAAAAGAGTTTAGAGCAAGGCTATGTGTTCTTTAGCACCACCGAGCACATGACCCAGACTGGTATAATTAACAGATACAGTCTTTCCATAGTCATCTGGTTAGTCCTAGCCAACTTACTTCCAACACACAGCACAGCCTTAACCTTCAAATGCACAGTGCACTAAGATGTAGGTAGCCTTGAAAATAAGCTGAAATAATTCACTGAGATTTACAAAACCTTTCTCCTTTGTGTCTGGGAAACAATAACTGGAATACTGTCTCCCTCAGTAGCACCACATGATAAATATACAGTTGTCTTTATATGCAAGAGAGCCTGAAAGTGTGCTGCCTCAGTATCCTTCTAGTGTGCATCCAATGGGTCGAAATTGAATCTCTGTCCAGAGTGCTGAAAAGTTTTGTAAACACATTCCGATTTAGCAGTTGCCTCTAGTTCTTAATAATTAACACAAATTTAAATGGATAATTTAAAGGGTTTAATAAAATTTTAGTTTCATAGATGAAAGATGTAGATCCTACATGATTTTTTTCCTTTTTACATTCTCACAGCTGTTGATGGTTTTGTACCTTCCTTATAGTTGGTTCTGATTACTTTCTACAGTTTTTCTTCATATTCAGCAGAACTACCCTCCAATACATCTCAAGGAACTTGGTATCTAAGTACCTACATTATGCAAAATGCATATGTCATCATTTTACCCCAGCTGGCAACTAAGCACCACACAGCTGCTTCTCCCCCACCCCAGAATGGGATGGGGGAGAGGATTACAAGAGTGAAAGTGAAACAACACATGGGTTGAGATAAAGACAGTTCAACAAGTAAAGGAAGACCCATGCACACACGCAAAGCAAAACAAGGAATTCCTTCACCACTTCCCATTGCCAGGCAGGTGTTCAGCCATCTCCAAGAAATCAGGGCTCCATCACACATAACAGTTATCTGGAAGACAAACATCACCATTCCAAACACCACTGCTGCACCCCTCTCTACCCCCACTCACCAATACTTCCTCTTCCCCAAACCCCTTAAAAGCTAATCATGTTGTCATATGGTATAAATACATCTGTCCTGTGTCCCCTCCCAAGAACTTGCGCACGCCCAGCCATCCTGCTAGTAGGGCCATGTGAGAAACAGAAAAGGCCTTGACACTGTGTAAGTACTGTTCAACGATAACAAAAAAAAACCAAACCCAACTCTATATAACAAAAACATCAACACTGTTTCCAGCACAAACCTAAAACAAAGCCCCATACAGGCTACTATGAAGAAAATTAACTCCTTCTCAGCTGAAACTGGGACAGCTTACATTCTCAGATTTGCACTGAACTAAGAATAATATAATATGTACAATGCAAGTTGCATAATTCAGAAGCTGCCCAAGTGGAGAAGATCAGGAGTGAAAGACATCTTGCTCTAAAGTAATCACGTTTTGAGTGGAACTGAAGAACCAATCCTTGCAAACAGGATCCAGTATCTTTTACTGCTTCCAGCTGGGAGTACCTTTGTCTCATTGAAATATTTTTAGTTAGTTCAGCACTTCGGGGATTTTATTCAGAAGTAAAAATTCTAATTCCATTCTCAAGATCTGTAACAAAATAATCAAAATTTTTCTCATACATTCTCTTAGTGTTAGGGATGAGTTACTTAGTATAAGTACATAATGTGCTCTGTTATGATGACTAATATTTTCAGTATATATTGCATGTCTTTGAAAGAATTATTGGTACAACTACCTTAAGATCTATAATGGAAGATTTATAATACAAGAGGCAGTAGAATTTACTGGTATAGCACTTTTAATACTGCAGTTCGCTCCCCCAGGTGGTTTGTACATTAACATCAAGATAAGGGAGCCAATTAATCTATTACGCTCCTATGTTTCTAACATAACACATTAGTTTGAAAACTTGTTAGCTTTTGTTTCTCTTAACATGTTGTTAACCCTGCCTTTTCATGATTTCAGGCAGTTTTTTAATTTGTGCTGACACAGAGGAGTCAATCAGCAAGTAAATTGCAAGTCACACAATCATTGAGGTTGGAGGGGACATCTTAAGATCATCTTGCCCAAGCTGGATCAGCTAGAGCAAGTTAATCAGGTTGTGTCCATTTGGGTTTCAAATATCTACAGAAATTTCTAGATAACAGGCCCTTCAGAGCCTGTTGCAGATATTTCCTCCATTTGTTCAAAATTGAATAGAAGCCAATGCTAAAGAATAGAGTGGCCTTTGTCTCTAGCATCTCTAGAATAACTTTTCCTGACATTGTACAAACAGTATCTCAATTTTTAAAAATTACTCAATCCAGAATTTATTAAATACTTTGTTGCATTCTAAAAGTAACTAATTGTGGGGTTTTTTTCCTGTTTTTTCTTTTGTGTGTGTGTGGTTTTCTAGATTTAGGCTACTTCTTTATAAACAGAACACTTTCAAAGCAATCAGGAAAGCAGACACCAGCCATTCAGGTAATTCTCTAAATCAGTTCCTACCATAAGCCTTTGTTTTCTAAGAAATCTTAAAATTCTACATTATAGTGAAATGTAATGATATTCAGGCCTCAAAGTTTAATCTAAGAACAACTAAAAATATTGATGAGTTGGAAATCATATAAAAATAAAACCCCATTCACATTTCCTGTCCTAAAGAAAAAATGACAAAAAATATAGTTTTTTACAGTTAAGTTTTGCTTTTTGAAATGTAATATGGGACTTTTTATACTACCACAGAACACTAAAGTTTATATCAAAAAAGACTATGAGAAATCTCCCTCTCAAATTCACTACTTGTTGTCAGTTTTTTCACGTACATGGAGAAATGAAAACAGACTCAAGAAATTCAGTATTGCAGCATCTAAAATACAGTTTGAAAGGTATGCAAAAGAAATTGACAACAAATGCCTAGTATTAGCTGAATAATGTAATAGGTGATAATGACATTTCTGGCAAAAGGTCAACTCATCGCAAACATCTGTTAGGAATGAAACCATTAAAAACAAAGCAGTTTCATGTTGTGGGGGTTATGCAGGCAGTTGCTTCTGTTTTGACCTGTCATGGTTTAGTCTCCTTGAATTTATCCTTCAGTTGCTTCCCTTCCTGTTTTTTTCTTTACAGAATTTTAGAGTATCTAACACTCAAACCCACAGCAGCCATCATTTTTGCAAATGTTGACCAGTTTTCTTTCATTTAAAAGATGTCCTGAATTTGCCTGGTTATTGATTAAAAGCAAATCTCTTCCGTGTTTCAAAACTGTAATGATACCCTACAAGAATATTATGCTGTTTCTTGGTTTTTTGAACATTTTGCACAGCTTGCCTTACAATTCCTATCTTCCTGACTAGTGTTTTTCATCACCTTGTTCCTATCTCACATAACACGAATTTTCAACTCAGTTCAAGAACCGTAACAACCACCCAGAAGCAACCACCCCACTCCAAACTAAACAAACTAGTTTTATTTTAAAAACGATTGTTAACTTCTAAAGAGACTTCATCAGATGAATTCTAGACTTCAAAATGCCTGAAGTTACTTTTTCCTAAAAATCTCATTAAATTTTTACAAGTTGCTAAATGCCCAGCTTTGAGGCATATTTTGTACATAGGCTGTAAGTCAGCAGAAAAACAGTTCCTGGACTGAATCTTAAAATCCATTGTCTTCATTGATGCAACAGTAAAACATGACTCTGGATATTCTGCAAAGGCAAGATGAACAAAACTACATGCTTCCATTGCCCCCAAAATGAGTGACTTTGGATTCGTATCACAGAGGGGACCATAACTGCATTTATGCAAAATAGTTAGCAGTTAAAACTCATTAACAGCACTGGAAACACAAATTATGGTGCAGAACTCTATCATACATCTTTGGCTTTCACACATACTGCTTTTATTTTTTTCAGTAGTCTCAATTCAAATAGAGGGCATGACAAATTAATCTATAGTCTGATCATTGGAATATTCCTGGGCTACTAGAGCTCTCAGCATGAATAGTCTCAGTATCACAGTGATGAAGAACTCAGGTATCCTCATAAAATAATGTAGATTATAAAAATATAAGCACTCTTTTTAAATGCTTACATGCTTTCAGAAGCGGATATTCACTCTGAAACCCTAATGGCTGTAAGTGGCTAGCACATAGCCATGATTTAAGCATCTCTATAGTCCAGAGAGCATTGGATATTCAGAACATTCCCTTATCAGTCATAGATAAATCCTTATTCAGTATGAAATCACAAATCCCAGCTTTTTCTTCACTAAATTTATAAAGACCATGAGTCCTTAACTGGGAAAGTTGGCATACACAGAATCAATCTGTTAATAGAAGAGGCAGAGTTGGAAAAAGCAGAAAGGCTGAGATGCCTCATGGTACCATGTGAGAACAGACATAAATGGGCACCACATACTCACATACCATCTAAAATAATTTCTCTGCTGTGGCTTTGCTAGCCTGTAAATGAGCTGGAAGCAAATGCAAAAAGCAGGAGCTAATTACCATCCCAATCCAGACCTCCTTCAAATCATGCTGGACCTTTAACATGTCCCAGCACTCATGGAATTTACTAAGGACGGTAGACTGAATCTGACTCTATACTGAAATTTTATTCACATCATATTCCTACTATCTAGTGCAGAGCTGCTCAATGGACACGAATTCATTGAAGATGAATGTCCTTATTGTTACGACCCTCCCCTCCTAATAGCTGTGCCTTAACAGTAAGGACATAGTCCTATTCAACGTGTAAAAATTTTGGTACTTGCAATGAAATCAAAGTTTTCTGTATATAGTTTTGTTACCTTGTACTTTCTTTGGCACAGTCATACTTTCTGTATTAAAAAAATTATTCCTTACAAGGAACGTGGTTTGGCTAAAAACCTGTTCTAATGGAGGGTATCTCTGCCCATGTCAGCACTGTTAGAACTAGGTGAATTTTAACATACCTTCCAACCTAAAATACTCTATGTATGGGACATTCAATCCTTCTTAAAGGATTAAAGCCTGAAGACTTCACAGAAATTATGCAAATGAACTGTGATTTTGAACAAAAGACCCTTTGGCAGCAAGCTGAAAAACCATTTTACAGGTGTAACTTTCAGTAAAGGTTAGGAAAATTCATTCATTAGAATTACGGGAGGTAAGAGATTCTTATAAATATTACAAGACCATTAAAAATTGTCATCACTTTAAAATGGACTTAAATCATATTCATTAATTATTAAGCATTACTCTAGTTCTTCACTGATGTTTTAAATGGAATGAAGTTTCCTCAACGGCAGTAACGTCACTGCTTCCTATTTATAGACAATTCATCTTTAGGTATAGGAGTGCCTTTTCATGTTGGTATCAAAGCAGGTTTTCACTTTGTAGCAAGACTTCTAATCTTAGATGGAAGTATCCATCACGTAGTGAATGAAAGAGACAGAACTGAGGTTATCTATGAATTTAACATCATCCCAGGTCCTCATTCACAATACTATAAATAAAAGTTGGATTTACAGGGTTTTTTTAAAAGAAAGAATACATTCTCTTTGCTTCCATTTTAAAAGGCCTAAAAGACCTGATCAAGTGATTTTTTTTAAAAAAAAAAGCAACCTGTTGCTCACTACCAATCTTTTCCCTTGATTTCTCTAGGTCAAATATAGAGTCCGGTTTCATTCATTAATTTATTATTTTTTTTACCTTAAATAAAGAACAATGCTACCTGCTTATCTTCATGTACCTTGCTACTGAGCATTTGTTTATCAAGAGTATTCCATCATATTTCTGGTCCCCCCTCCACATATGAAAACACTGCTAATTGGGGGGGGAGTAAAGAAAAGAAAAAGTCTTGCCCCTTTAAAAGTCTGCAACAATAACTACTAGACAATCTGTAGATAGTTTATACCAACAGACATGAGACGCTAAATAGAAGTGCCATCTGTCTGAGCAAATGATGAGTTCTGTTTCTCACTATTCCTGTGCATGCAGCAGCAGGAATCACAGCCTCATCACTGGTATGAACCCACAGCAGCTCAAAACACATTCTAAAAGGACTACTATTCAAAAGGGTAGAAAGTCTTCAAAAGGAAAATCTCATCCCAGCTTGATATTAGCATTTGCTTAAGAGAATCTCAAAGGCACTGAATCATACTGCCTAAGGTTCTCCTCAACCCCTGAAATTTTACTTCTTTCCAGAAAAATCTATTAACAAAGTTGCCATGATGAAAGGAGATAAAATATAAAATAGACTCTCCAAGATAATGCATTTACCTAAAAAACCCTTGCAGAATATATCTGCAGTCCTAGACTGAACAGTTCATTCTTCAGGGAGAATAAATACAGAGCTGTTATGTAAGAAAGTACATTAGAACAATTGCTCTGGATTATGTGCGTATCTAGAGACTGGACTCTTTCTTTTTCTCAATAGAACACCACAAACAGCAACCCGAAAATGAAAAAAAAAAATAGCACAGTAACTGCAACATAAGAAGGCAACCACAGCTTCAAAAAAACCTGCCGGAGGTAAAGTCTCAGTTCCTTCAGCTTTATGCCATCTTCAGACAAACCAGTTTTCATTCTGACCTCAGCATTTGTGTGCGTCAGCTCTTCCACTCCTATTTTTGCTTCACTTCTCTCATCTAACAATATCAGTGTCCTAGAGAGTTCTGCCTGTTAAATTTAAGTGTACTCTCCTTAGTGCCTTAGTTTCTTGTAGTAAAGAATCTTCTACATTATACAAAGATTATACACAGATCCAAGGTGTAACCGCAAATATCACAGGACAAGTTTTTAATTAAATGTCTGACTTTAATCTTTTTATACATGTTAATTAAAAATAAAATCACCATAAAAAGGTTTGTTCTCTATATAAAGCACAACAGACCACTGTCCTTGGAAGCCAAACTAGGCACTGTGTACTTTTGTAAGCCTCGGCCAGCTAGTTTTAGAGTGAGGGTTTTCTTTAAACTGAAGTAGACATTTGAAATTACAATACAATATAGGACCAGAGCACAAAAGCTGACAAGTGTTTAATTAAGTTAACATAAAATACTAGTGGAAAGTCATGCCCAGACTTAAAGTTATCACCAAAATCCAGACAGTACTTCCCAATAGAAAGGCCACATTTTACCCCAAAAAAGAAACAGAAATAGGCTGCCTGCCATCATGCAATGAAATCTCCCTAGATTCCCAATTCATTCATGTAGAAATCTTGCTTGCAACTAGAAGATCCCATTCGTTCTGGTTTTGGAGGCTGTAGGAAACCTCCTACTTTATCGAATGACTGCTTATACCAGACAGCAAAACTTCCCAAAGGTCTCCCTCACAAGTGCACTCAAGTTTGTCTACTGGAGACCCTAATTGTTCCATGGGTGAATATATACAAACACTCCTATTGTAAGTCTTTATTCCATTTGGTATCACCGAGTTTGTAGATTCCAAGTACTGTAACTCTTATTTTCCTCTTTCTTTGCTGTCCTAATAAACTGTCCTTATCCCAAGCCACTAATTTTACCTTTTCCTTGTGAAGCTCCTCAGTGACTGTGTGGTGCTTAGCTGCTGGTTGGGGTTAAACCACAACAGTCTTCTACTGCCACAAAGTCAAATAGAAATATGTTTGGACTACAAAGCCTTGAGCAGAATGAGGGCAGCTATATACATTCGACTTTCTCTTAGCCACCGTGTTCATTACTTAAATGGGCCTAAACCACCTAATATTGAATGAACATGCCTGAAGCTCTTAAATAAAGCAGAATTAAATTCTGCAACATAATTTTTAGTATCTTGCCACAGTGATGTTCTTTTAAGGTAACTATATCCACCCAGAAGCTAACTTTATTCTTAGTAAATTTTTCTGTAGAAAAGTAAACCAGGTCACTTTCCACATAACATTGTGGAATTAGATCTGCATGGCAACACTAAAGAGAGTGTGGAAAATATTATGTAGAAATCTCTACTAAATGAATTGCGTGTCTCATTCCAAGTGGAATAAAACTCACAGATCCCAAAAAATTTTAAGCACCTAGTACGTAACACAGGGTAAATACTAGCTCTGCTTCACTTAAATTTTGGCTATAACAGGTCAAAATCACCAGAAACTCTCACTTTCTGAATTAGCAAATTCTGAAACCTGACGTTTTACCTCATATTGAACCTGACGTCCTAAGATTGAAAATGTACAGTTTTCAAAAATCATGACTCTTCAAAAAATTCTTTGAAAAGAATACTCTGGTTATCACAATGCTAACTTGATGATATCCTGAATGATTAATCATGATGATGCTCACCCATGAATCCCATTGTTAGCATTGTACATATCACAAGTAAGGTTGAAATTTTTAAACTTTACACAAATTGTCACAATTGCCCAAATTGTCTATTTGAAGATAGATGACATTACAAAAGGTTTCTATTTTAGGAGAGTGATATAAAATATACTGAAATAATACAAATGTAAGTTACACTCAGCAAAATATAGCAATCATAATATATGGTTCAACAACAAAACTAATCTGATTCACATTACCAGTCTCTATAATCATAGAATCACAGAATGTTTTTGGTTAAAAGGGACCTTAAAGACCATCCAGTTCCGACCCCCTGCCATGATGGGGAGGCACAGTCTCCACTTAGACCAGGTTGTCCAAGGCCCCATCCAACCTGGCCTTGAACACTGCCAGGGAGGGGGCAGCCACAGTTTCTCTGGGCAGCCTGTGCCAGGGCCTCACCGCCTTCGCAGGGAAGAATTTCTCCCTAACATCTAACCTAAATCTCCCCTCTTTTATTATAGAATATCCTGAGTTGGAAGGGAACCATAGGGATCAGAGTCCAACTCCTGGTTCCATACGGGACCAGCCAGGTCAGAGCATGTGACTGAGTGCATTCTCTGAAGTTTTTTTATAGCAAAATATATAAAACTGGAGATACACAATGCAGTTTCCCACCAAACCACACAACTCAGCCAAACAGCTCAGACCTGTCCCAAAGCCAGACCCCAAACTGCATGCCCTGAAGCCATGTACTCCTCCCCCACTAGCTCCCCTTTTATGCTGAGCATCACATCATTGGTATGGAATACCCCCTTTAGCCAGTTTGGGTCACTTGTCCTGGCTGTCTCCCCTCCCAGCTTTCTGGTGCCCCCTGCCTTCCCCTTAGCAGGGCAGTTCAAGAGGCTGAAAAGTCCTTGACTGCTAAGGCAAGACCTACAAATATTTCAGGTGTCTTGTTATCAGCACTGCTCTCATTCTAACCCCCAAACACAGCACCACACTGGCTGCTAGAAAGAAAATTAACTCTGTCCTAGCCAAAACCAGGACGCCAACCCCACCAGTTTATTTCACTTTTATTTATTACATTTCATTTTAATTGGACGTGAAAATTCTTATAGAAAACTTTGGTATTTACATTGATACAAAGCCTTGAAAAGCTGATCTTCCATCACACTTTCAGAATTTCCTCACCTGGAAGAAATTAAGGTAGAAGATCCAAACCTGCTGGCACTATTGGAACCATGCATGAAGCAGATAGGAGAATTAAATTTCAAAGCACACATTTGTGAATTTCTAGAGGTACACAACATTTCAACCTGTTTTGAAATAAGTGAGTTTATCTTAAGACAACATTAGTTTGCTAGTAAAAATTTTCTCAGACCTTTCTTTTAAGACGACACCTGGAAAAAGCCAAGGTGATTATGCCTTTACCTGAAGCTGCAAATAGGGTAGTGTACTGGATCCATCCCTTACTCCCTCTCTTTCAGAGCAGACAGATCACAAACACCATACCATGTTGGTTGCACAATACTTGCCTCTCTGATTGATGACATCTATTATGTTATCTGCAGCTCCTCTATTGCCTCTCTACACTTACTCAATTGTTTCTGCTCAATCACAATGCATATTTAGCTCTCTCAGTACATCAACTGTTTCTCTTTTAACTACATCTACTGCTAGACTACAAAGAATGGACTTCTCATTAAATTCACCATTAAAACTGTCATGCAAAGGAAGAGGACACTCATAAAAATGATGCAAGTTTCTAGTGACCGGGGTAGTTAAATGGCCTGCTTTAAAACAATCACCTGCCTTTAGAAGCACAGGCCCTAAGAAAAAAGATTCTCCACTTAGAGTTGTTTCTATATAAATTTAATTAAGCATGCCCCAAGAAACTGCACTTACAAAGAAAAGCAGTGAGTTGATTAATACACAGAAAATTTTAAAGTCCCTAGCCTTAGCTCTTCCAGTACAGGCTTGCTGCTTACTCATTGCTAACAGACCAAAAAGTTTTTCCCTTTATAAATTATGTTCTTTAGCCACTTGGTCATATTTTTCCAGGAACTCTACCCAGCATCACATTTCACCTCTCCTTGTATTGTGCTGACTAACCACAAGAATTGTATGAACTACTGTGAAAAGGTGGCAAAAACTCTTGAAGTCCTGAGGCTTGGGACATCAAATTGCACTTGACTACGATAAACTTAGTAACACAGCAAGCAAAAAAGTTATTCAGAAAGCATTCTAATGCTCAGAGACAGTTAATATTCTGAGATAGGGATTTTTTGAAACAGAATTAAAGTGAAAAAGATCTTAAACTGGTAATTAAAATTTACAGTTTGCTAAAAATTACTGGCAAGCAACTCTCCCCCTTCACTAAAGCTAAAAAAGCTCCAATAGCATTTTCCCCCCTATGAATCTACAGGTAATTGTGTTTAGACTTAGTATTTAGATTATGATTTTCATTACTTGGGAGCTACTCAACTGAAGATACCCATGGGTTTGTTATGCTTAATCACTGAAGACTGTTTTTTTTTACTTCATTTCATCCAAACTAGTATATTTTGAAGAAGACTTGCCATACACTGAGATACAAAACCGTATGTACGGAATCCCGTAGAACTTTACTAGTTTAATGATCAAGAATTTCTAAAGGAACAATGATTCTTGGTTATGCCTATCTATTTAATCCTTGTCCTCTTACGTGACTAATTGCAAGTGCTAGAGGAAGGTAAGAACCCTGAGCTAGGAACACAAGGTTTTCTCTCTCCACTAACTGTAAATTTTCATTGCTACAATAATTAACACTTTTATCCACAACTAACAGTTACTCATCTCAATGTTTTAAGCCAGCCCCAGCTATGGGCATATTTCATATGCAAGAACAAAAACATGCAATGTTGATTTTTCCTGTTTTTCAGATGTTTTGAATAATGAGGCATTGGGAACACGTAGTTAGAGAGTAAACCATGCATTTATGCGGTGGTGTTAGCCTGTTCCAGCACTGACTGCTGGCTGGGTGCTTTGGACAACCATGTCTTTTTTATATCACAGAATACCCTGACTTGGAAGGGACCCTATTTTCACATCTAACTAAGAGTCTAATCCTCTGTCAGGCTACATGTAACTAAACATGAGGCCTGAAGTTACAGTTAATGAGCACATTGCATGGACTATTATACCTACAGTAAGATGTAACTGTTCTGGTCATGGAATTGGCCTGTAATGATTCCTATAGTTTAGATCATAGAATGGCAAGGGTTGGAAGGATCATAAAGCTCCAACCCCCCTGCCACAGGCAGGGCCACCAACCTCAGGCCTGGGATGTTTGTGTAAACTTAAATGTTATTTACCACTATTGAGATGATCAAAATTGGTTGAAAGAAAAAAAATGTTTCAACATTTCTTTTAAATACAAAGCTAAATCTACAGAATTTTTTTTCTATGTATTTTAATCTCCAATTAGAAAAAAAAGGATCCATTTTAGAGGCATTCACTTTGGAATTCTAAAATTCCAGCACAAAAGGACACGTCTCTTTTCTAAAAAGAATATCTAGCATCAACTGTCATGGGGAAAGCCACAACTAAATAAATGTTTAAAAAATAAAATCCAAGAGAAAGAATACCAAGGATTCCTGACTACATGCTTACAAATATTTATAACTCCCCTCACATACAGTGATCAAGTCTCTTGTATCATACAGCAGTTTGACTCAGCAGCTATACTTATGCTTAATCTTGTTCTTACATCTTTTGGCACCTTAAATTTTTTTTTTCCTAGACAATGGACTTAAACAGCTGTAGATAAAGCACACAACATGCAACTTCCTTGTAAAGTACAGCCTGAACTAATTTCTAAAAAGGAATAAATTTTTAGGCCTTTTATATCACCAACACTGTAGGTACAAAAGAAGGAAGGACTCTACAAAGCATACAGCATCAAGCTAGCAGCTGTTTTCTGCCTCTTCCAATCTCACCACAGGGAAAAGCACCTCCATGCTCACCCATCTTCAGCAGATCTCTTACCAGCCATAGCCTAGGCAAGATTTTTTCCCCCACAGTTCCATCTGAATTTAGGATTAATTTGGCATGCTAGACTAAAATAATATAACATAGTTGCTATTTAGAGACCATTTTAAAAAAAAACGGAATCATAGAGAATATTTATAAATTTTATTACATAAATGCCAAGGACAATTTAGAAGCACGCATTACAATTCTGCTTTATTATAACCAGAAATACAAACCAATCTCAGAAATCTGCTTAAAATTAAGTGAATTAGAGCCTTTGTATTACAAAGCACAATTACTTTCCTCTGAAAAAGTGCAATGATTGCTATAGCAGAGATTTAATGTTAAAGAATACTCAGAATTTTTTTCTTCTGGGTAAACCACTGCTAAACTAAATTTTAGCTTTGCTAGATCACTTTTCCAGGAACTCTACACTACTTAGAGAATACACTGTACTCTCTCCTGCAACATAGTTCTAAAATATACACACAGAAAAAGGTTATTCACTGTTTGGGTTGGTTTGGTTTTGTTTTTTTTTAAAAAAAGCATTCTACTTACTTTTCTCCATTTTGCTGTTGCTCCTTTGCAGTAAACTCCCAGCACATACAGACAGGGTAATTTCCCAATTTCTGTCTTCCACTGGAGATTTCAACCAGGTGCAAGAAATCAGTGATGCTTCATGAAAAACACATGTGTGGAACAGATCAGCAATGGGACTTGCAAGCAACTAGGTTCTATTGCAAACAAGTAACAAAAAGAATCACTTCTACAAATAAAATAATACTTTCTGTGCTTTTATTATAGTTAAATAACACAATTTTTCTGTATAACATAAAAACATTATTATCACTGTCAAGATAAAATAGTGTTCAAAGTATTGTTCACAATACATAGAGCTACCAAGAAGTTACTAATTATTTTAAAGTTGTTCATATATACAGATATAGACATACAGAATTCTAAAAACACACAGAAACTTCCTTTCCACAAGCAAGCACTGCATCCAGGGGAAAAAAAGGTTGGAAAAGGGAATTTATGGCTTCTGATTTATGTCTAATAAAGAATTTCAAACCACGCTATTATTAACATTCTTTATCTGATTCTACAAATAAAGGTTCTTTTGTGTTCAGATGTTTCGCTAGACTTTAACATTTCAAAGCAGACCAATTTGTGAATTAAGTTCTTGAAACAGATACTTTTCATGTCTAGGAATAGAACAAAATGAAGAACTGAAGTACCCAATTGCAAAAGATCTGTCAACAATTCTTCTATAAAGCCCCATTCTCGAGAGGTTACAATTATCACAGCATGACATTTTTTCAGAGAAATTATTTTGCCCTATATGGCTTTCTGGCTTATAGTTTTGAGATTTGGTTTGGGGGGGGAGGTTCTCTTTAAAGAAATAATGACAGCTCCCATACCTGTAAGAGGAAAATTATGCATTACCTTAGAACTCATACTTCTCTCAACAGCCTGAAAACAGAGGGGTTTAGACTAGGTCTAGATTTCACTCATTTCAGCTTCTCAGATATTTGAACTGAAAGCATCACATTAGCACACTATCATAAAATCTAAAAATAAAATTCAGATGTGGACTCTGATATCATTCTTTGCTTTGAAGATTTATCTATGGCTTAGATCACAAGAAAAAATAATCTGGCTTTAAAGTAACTAAAGTAGCTAATTAAATTAACCTTTTTCTTCCATACATGCATAGACTCTCAAAATATAAATGCCAATAATGCAAAACATCCACTGTTTGGGGAAGGAAACAAATGCTGGTTCATCCACTATTTCATGGCTTGAATCAAAATACCCTCGAGACAAATGCAAGTCATTTGCACATTAGCATTCTAAATCAACATGAGTATGTCAAGACTTTCCTGTTGCATGTTGTGAAAAGTATTTTTATAGAATTCTGCAAAGGGCAGAAATAATAATAATTGGTTTTAAGTTGCTTGTTATTTTTGGAAACCTGAAATGAATTGGCATATTAATGGGGATATGTAACATTTTGGATGTTTCTGAAAGTTAGTATTTTGTAATTTTTGCTTTATCCTTTAATACCTCAGATTTTGACACACATTTTTTTAGAAAAAAAAATAGTTTTGAAAGAGTGACACATAGTAAATGCTAGAAATACTCAGCTATGATTTTCTTCATATTAGAACGTAAAAATGATTCTGAATATTAATTGTTCACACTGTTGAACTGTTGTACTTTTTTGCAAATGCAGCTCTTTGCAAAATTTGGGGCTTATGCAAGACAGATTCAGAGAACTACCATTTCCAGTAATTTCCTAACTCATATCTCTCCTGTACCCTGCATACAACTTAATCCTTCCTATGCAAAATTCTCAAGGTCTTTTTAATATGCAACAGCCATGAAGCCATTTTTCCTATTTTCTCCTGCATCATTAGAGCACTTGGCTAAAACTCAAAGCATACATGACTGCTGACTTTTCATACACTGGAAGAGAAGGTGAAGGTTGAATCACTCGAACACTTAGGAATTGATTTGGAATAGCTCTTACAGGTTTGGAAAAAGCTACTCACTCTCCCAGCTACAGAAATGTATACTACACAGTTATAGATTGATACAGACATACAATTTACAAAGAAAGCTATTGTACTTCATTGTACACTCTATTCCCTGAGCCTTGGCAACAAAGAAGGAGTTGAACCTCCTCTGTGGGAGGATGATTATTGAATTGTGCACCTGGCATGCACAAAGCCTTTCTGTCCTTCATTGATTGCTGTGGGCATCAGAAATGAATGAAGTAGGGGAAGACAGATTGTTCTAATACTCTGTTTGCCAGCAGATAAGCACCAAGCTGGGGCACTCTTTTCTGGCTTCAGATAGATCATCCAGGTATCTTTTGAATTCTGGAAGCAGTTTAATTATACTCAAACCCCTTAAAATTAATACTACCTCACTTTCAACTGTCTCAGAGTAACTGTATCTCTTAGCAGTAAGCTCATTGTCTTGCCCAGAAACTTCTCCCCTTAACGCAGGGGCTTAATAAACTTCCCACTTTATTACTTTGAATGACTTTGGATGTTACCCTCTCCTCCCAGCTGCCACAGCCTGGTCTATAAGTCACTCACCTTCCCCCCTCCCTTTCAGTGCACATACCTTGCATCTTTCCCAGGGGCATCTGCTAACACCAAACACCTGGGTCTCAGCCAGCTGGTAGAAGAGCTCTGCCCAGCCCACACCTTAGGCTCTCTAGTCAGAGGCCTGAAAGAAGCAGTTGAGAATGCTTCTGATTACCTATGACAATTTTCATTAGCTACATCTAAAGATTAAGCAGCTAAAGAAACATAAAGCTCTGGGGATTCACAAGCAGTTCAACTTACTAAAAAAGGGCTTCAGCCATAGTGAAAAGCAGCTCAGCAAGCAAACAGAGAATATATAGAAATGTTTTCTCAGACAATAAGAACAATGGTATTTAGCTCATGGTAGATACTACAGGGAACCAACTGGTAGATGTTGAGATTTTTTTGTTTATTATTGATTTTTAAATGGCCTTCAACCAGAAAGGAAGCTGTTTGCAAAAAGTCTATTTTTAATGGGTTTCTCTTTTTGTTTTTTAATATAAACCAAAAGATGGTTTTAAACAGTGCTTTTCAGATTTTCCTTTGCTGGGTAGCCCATTTGTTCTTTAACTTTTTTCATTTATCTGTATATCAGTAATTTTGCTCCTGAATATGATGTGAAAAATTAGCATTTTCCAGTTACATTGTTCTTTTATAGATTTGGACATAAATCCTGGGGACATTTTTTTCCAAACCACATTTAGAGTGCTCCATGTCAGTTTTACTAACTTATGTCTAGCAATATTTATCTGATCCAAGCACTGAAAACCAGCTGTAGAACATCTAGTTCCATCACAAGATTCCTTTCTGAGTCAGGTCCTCACCTGCCACCATTCTGTAATTTAAAAAGGGTTCCCAAGTTTTTGCAGCTAGTGAATTCTTCCACCCATAGAAAACCGAGATATACTAAGGATATTAATTCATTTTTCTTAATTAAATATGGACATTTTCATTTAAATGTTGCACTTTGCTCCTTATGGTTTAGAACTTATCAACTAAATTGCAAAGTATTTAATCTGCTAGTTAATGACCAGTAAATCCTAAAAGAAAAACTTAGAGACACTCTTATCTGCATATGAAAAAAGTACTGATCAGATTGAAAGGAGATACACTATTACTGTGGTGAGAATACCTGAACTATTCACAGTGTCTTTATAAAGTACCTGTCATCATTCCCTATTACCATCTCCATGAAAGGGTTGCCACAAACTTACTTTATAACTAGAATCACAGTAACTTTTTGTGGAGGGTGGTGATATTCAACTACAGTACAGACTGACTCACTACCCAGAATTCTCTTAAGTGTTTCTCATTTCCTTTAATACTACCTTCCTTGACTGTGAAAACTGTATCAAAACACCCTTTTGAACAATTACATTTAAGCACAAAGCACTTGAGTATTTTTACCATTATGGCTATGATAGAAGTAAAGAATACTTTCTAGAAAGAAGTCACATAATGACACATCAATTTACTAATAATACGGCAGTCAAAATCACAGAATTTTAGGTGTTGGAAGGGACCTCAAAAGATATCTAGTTCAAGCATCCCCTGCCACAGCAGGATCACCTAGACTAAATCACACAGGACCACATCCAGGTGGGTTTTGAATGTTTCCACAACCTCTCTGGGCAGCGTGTCCCAGTGCTCCTTCAGTTCACAGTGGAAAAAATTCCTCCTTCTATTCACATGGAACTTCCTATGCTCCAGCTTGCACCAGCTACCCCTTGCCCTATTGCTGGTCATCCCTGAGAAGAGCCTTGCTCCATCCTCCTGACTCTTGCCCTTTACAAATTTATAAACATTAATGAGGTCATCCCTCAGTCTCCTCCAAGCTAAAGAGGCCCAGCTCCCTCAGCCTTTCCTCATAAGGAAGGTGTTCCACTCCCTTCATCATCTTGGTGGTCCTGTGCTGGACTCTTTCAAGGAGTTCTATGTCTGAACTGTTCTATGTTCTATGTTCTTGAACTGAGGGACCCAGAACTGGACACAATATTCCAGGTGGGGTCTCAGCAGGGCAGAATAGAGAGGGAGAAGGACCTCTTGTGTCAATGAGTGTCAATCGTCCTGTCACAATCAGGGTTGCAAACCCTTTAAATCTCATGTTCTCAATTAATTAGGTTTTCATTAAAAGTCATTTAGCCTTCACTCTGCTTTCTGAGTGTTGACTGGGGGGGGGGGGGCATTCAGGGAGGTTTTGTTGGTTTTTTCTGGTTTGGAGGGAGGGTTATTTGTGCTTTTTAAAAATAAAATCCAAATTACCATTTTTTCAAGACATAAGTTTTAATATCTTACAAACTGGTCCTGGTACAACATTCTCTTCTAGAAGGCAGGAGAAATCTAGCTGGTAAGAATGTTTTATTGCAATCTAACACAACAAACACAGGAGAATTTCAGTTATACTATTTTATTATCTGTCTATTCAAGTGCTTATAGCATGCAAAGCAGCTAAATCAGGTTTGTTGAAATGGCGAAAGAACTGAGTAGCAGTAATACTTTTATCTGCTTTTAAAATGATGTTTCAGTCACCCAGTGGTTATTATATTTTATTTTGCTATTTCTTCAATGTCCATAAGCTTTACAAAAGCTTACCAGTGCCCACATCCCAAAAAAAATCCCCAACAAACCAACCAAAACCCCAAAACAACAAACCAAAAAACCCTACCAAACCAAACAGAAAAAACCTGTTGCCACTGTGCTTTATTCTCTCGATAGAATTTTGATTACGACTGTAATCTAAATCTAGTTGTTAAGCAACTTCTCATTACTTGTCCAATATTTTTCTTCCCATTTTTTCTGGTGAGAAAATGAAAATAAATACTAAAATCTTGCTTACCCACAAAAAATATTACCTAACTAATTTCACTACATTCCACAGAATCACCTATCCAGCATCTCTTTCACAGCATAAGAATACCCATAGAATTGATTTATTGTCTAGTGTTTAGCCACAAAAGAAGAGGCTGAGTGTCTGGGGAAGTTCTGTCTGAGTCATAGTACAATTTCTACCCCCACTTTGTTTGACCTAGACTATTGAGTCCTCTATGATGACTCAGCAGCTTTGACCAAGGTATTGAAGAAATGGAAATGAAAGTACCCGTGTCAGCCTGACTTCCTAGTCACCTTCCACCTGCAGTACAGACTGACAATAGGACAAAAAGCATTCTTTATCTTTAAATAATCTTCTAGGGATCAGGTGTATGAATGTGAAGTGTTGACCTGGTAGGCATTGAGAGTTACCACTGTCTAATAGACTACTCAGATCCAGTTACTTCCACATGTCCATCTGTGACTGCGCTGACCATGTCACAGACATAGAGGGACCTGTACTAGTGGGAAAGGAGCTAGGGAATTTATCCACCAGAAGCAGCGCTCTTTAATTCTCCCTAGGTGGCATGCCTCAACGCTGGAGGCAGCACAGCTTTGACCTCACTGGGGCATAAAGCTGCACATGATACTACAGATCAAAACGATTGCGAGAACCTTACTTTGAAGAGGTACATCACAGAAAGTTACCTATTCCTTAAAGCCCTTCCTTTACTTTCTGGTGATCAAAGACATTCTCCTTCATCTCACACAATTATCTGTTGCTTGTTGTTCATAACTTATATTTTGGCAGTCTTAATTATAACAACATACAGTTTTAGCTTGAGGTGTAACTGTTTTTCATCACTACAATATGCAAACATAACTGTTTATACGGCAAATATATCTTATGCAATTGCAGAAATTAGAAGCTGCTAATAACTTCCAATTATAAGTAATTGCTACTACCATAATTTTATGGTCTTACATAAAAATTATTCTGCATCAGAAAACATGGGAAATAATTAAATTTAGACAGAATATGTATACTGTGAGGGTCTTGAAACTATATGTTAAACAGAAAAGATATTAAGCTCTAACAAGTATATTGAGTGTTCCCCTCCTCCCTGTACACAAAACATGAATCTTGTAAAAACTTAACCTGTGATAATTTCCGTCACTGTAGTTGATTATTCTGCAACACTATATAAAATGAACCAGATTGGTGAATAATCCTAACAACAAAAGAGTGGAAAGTGACTTTTAGGTCTTACTATAACATTTGAGTAATAATGTTTCCATGTGGAAAGTGTCTCTGCACTTAGAAAATATTTGAAGACAAATATTGTCAGATAAACAGTTTGAGAAAGAAAGCCTGACATCTTCCATGGTACCCAACAGAAAAGTCCTGAAAAGCTCATTCCTGAAAACCATTTAAGCAAAGTACAAATGTGATACTGACGCCAGTTTAGCAAAGACAGCACAAAGAACAAAAACCTGGGTTACTGAAAGGGCTTTGTGAACTTGTATAACACTGCAGCTTTAACGGAATCATCTTGAAAAGGTGACGAATAGCAAGTCTGTCACCACACAAACTCTATGACATATGGCCAATAGATTGTTGGTAAATATTTAATAAAATGAAACATTAGTCTCTGACGTAAAACCTCTACTATTACAAAGAAGCAAAGGTACAGCAACAAAGCACGTGCTCTTTTTTGACAATGGTGCTATGTTTCAAGTTGCTCATATCTACAGACTAAAATTAAAACTCAGTCTGCTACCAGAGTGTAATACTACTCAGCAGAAGAGGCCTCTGAAGATTTTCTTTTTAGTTAAACCTTGCTTTTATGGTTGAACAGCTTGACAGCAGTGAAAAGTATATTGGTTTTGTTGGAACATGTGTCTTTCAAGTCATTACTATTCCTTCTTTAATATTAAAAGTCAGTGGAGTTTGGGGTTTCGGTTTGTTTGGCTTTTCCCTTTGTTAGTATCTTATACTTCATGTCAGGTGTAAGATTGATAAGTAGCAGAGAATTTGTGCTTCTACATTAAGAGAAAATTATAAAACATCTCAATTCGCTAGTCACAACTGCTTATGTGAGAGAAGACTGGATTTTAATAGAGGATCAATTAACATTTTCCTTTGGAATTGTGATTTAAAATCAGAATTACTAGTAAAAATAGTTTGGCAGTTTCATTTGCAGTGGAACTCCAGAAAATAACATATTTGGCAGCTCCATTCATGACTGGGATGAATTGCCAGAATGCAGATTTCCTGCATTCAAATATACCATGCCAGGGTTATATGCAATATTGCCAATCCAAATTTTAAAATCATGGATAGTTTTAGAAATCTTTACTTTTAAGAATAATTAACATGGGGAGGAGAGGGGGTGTCGGGGTCCCAAGTTCTCCTATTTTTGCGAACTTAAGGTCACACTTCACTTATTTCAATATATTCTAATTTTGAACCAAAAGACTGTAAGCATAATTTCTTCAGTGAAAACAAAAACACAAATGTAATTTCCTGAATTTTAAAGATACCAAATTGCCTGACAAAAAGAGAGTCATGCAAGATAAAAAGTTCCATGATTTAACATCCATTATAAAGACTGACAATTGCCAACATTGTACATGGGAAGTGTAAACAGTGCTTGCCAAATTTCTGTGATATACTTCATCAGCCATCAGAAATGTTTGTCTGTCCATTTGCTGCAGTTGCTTTACTTTCCTCTAGAAGCAGTAATTTACTACTGTACAGATCTACTACAGCACCTGAATGGATGTGTTTGATAAATCACAGTGTCAATATGTCTGTCACAAAAGCTGTTAAACAATAAAACTGGGTGTTTTTTGACAAATTACTCAAAGAACCTTACACTTAATTATTCACATTACAGGTTAAACATTGCTATGATGTTAGAATTCTCCTTGTCCAACAAAGGAGACACAGGCTATTTTATTTCCACTAAAAAAGCAACAGTCTCTCTAAAAATAAATTTGCCCTGCAGGATAATAACGTTTCTTCAGGACAGTCAAATCCCCAAAACGAAATTATGCCTCTTTATATAATATTATAATCCTTAAACACTCCACTCAGTGCCATCTTGCTGTAAGTTATTTTCCGGTCAGCTTACTTATTTCAGTGGCTCATTATTCACAGTCAAATTTTCAGCCAAACTAAGAACAAACACATATGTAACACTGAAAAAAAATAATAATCTTGGCATCAGTTCAAATTAGTAATAACATTTTGAACATTTGTTATTTAA
The DNA here is from genome assembly GCA_022605575.1 of Laterallus jamaicensis coturniculus. Taxonomy (NCBI): domain Eukaryota; kingdom Metazoa; phylum Chordata; class Aves; order Gruiformes; family Rallidae; genus Laterallus; species Laterallus jamaicensis. The sequence goes on from JAKCOX010000013.1 coordinate 20,583,170, forward strand.
GTTTGTTTAATTCCCTCTATCTTACAGTGTATAACAAGGCAACTTGTCCTATTCATCATCATGAGATCTTCCATTATCCAATCATGTATCAAGAAAACATGAAAAAGTCATATTACAATAGCATCTGTTAATGTGTTTTAAGTTCTGCATTTACTAAAGCTGATACTGAACGCAAACAGAGTCCACTAGATGGCATAAAGCAATAAATATCAAGATAAAAAACATAACGAACTCACTGATTTCTCTTATGGTATTTACCAGTTTCTTTTGTGATAAAATGCACTCAGTAAGAACAAATTTATTTTCTGAAATATCAATAAATATTAATACTTTTTTCTTCTACATAAATAGAACTATAGAGGGGAATGTTAAGCATATAAGCTTAGGTAAGAAAGTCAGGTAATATTAACATGAAGGTTTTAAATTAAGTCAACACTGCGATTACATATTCTGGTACAACATTACAATAAAATCAAACGTAACTTCAAAAATGAGACAATAATTTAAGTTTTTGTATGCAGCTTTCCTCACAAAAAAGTAAGTACCAATATCCTACTTTTTCATATTCAAAGTGACTATGCCTCATTTTTGCTTCCAACTGTTAACAAGACGTCTTTAAGATCAAGACCTGGACTGTAAAATGTCTCTAGCCATCAGGAACTTATCCCTGTCCCACAGTCTTTCAAAAATAATTAAGAATAGCCTTGCTGCCCTGAGAACCTTGAGCTCTACCATTTCATAGTCACTGCAGGCAAAGCTGCCCATAAGCTTCATATCCTTTAAGAACCCCTTGTTAGTTAGAATAAGGTCCAGCATGGCACCTCTTCTTGTTGGCTCCTCTATCACTTGGAGGAGGAACCTGTCATCAATACGTACCAGGAACATTTGGGATAAACTATTCTAGAACTGTAAAGTAAGTCATAAAATAGAATTCCAATTCTATGAGAAATTCTGAAATCTCACTAAAACCCCTTGAAAAGAGCAGAAGTATTTTTGAAACTTTAATCTGAAAAGTCTTGTAACAAATGTTCCTAAAGTTCCTGGAACAAACAGGAGATCTGTTAGAGAACTTGTGTATTTGGAAGCCTGCAGATCCTGGATTCTGAGAGAGTTTAAGATGACAGTCTACAAGCTTCCTTGAAACCCCATGATCAGACAGCAATTTTTCTGAGGTATTTCATGTAAAGATTACCAGTGGATCAAATTTGCTACTGAACATATAGAAGCTACCAGAAGAATCTTCAACTTTTAAAATGAAGTAGTAAATTATCCACCCCTTTAAGGTATTCTAACAAATCAAAATGAAAGTTGTTCTAAGTTCATTTTGATAGTAAATAAAGGAGAGCAAGAATTAATATTCTAAAGAGAAAATATTCTCCCATATCTTCAATAATAAACCTTTATCCCTAATGCACCACTCAATATATTCCACTTTACAAAGGTCTGCACCTCCCTTAGCATACCAACGTTCATGCAGAATTATCAATGCCATCCACAACTGTAGGAATGGCAGTAGACACTGAGACCTTTCTTCTGTGATATTATGGTTGAAAACTGAAAGGCAAAACTAGAAAGAAAACTATACAAGCTTCTCATTCTCCCCCTGCCCTACATGCTTTATTTACCTCTACATCCTGCTCTACATAGTCTATATTCTTTCTCTTTGCTATACGGACCTTGATAGTGTGGTCTCATGACACAGAAATTGAATGAGGAGCAAATAGGAACATCTAGCAGCTCAAGAAGTTGATTCTGAGGTAAATTTCAAAGTCTTTAAGAAAATAAATATTAAAAATATGGAAAGGTAAGATAACTAGACAATAAACAACAATCCTGAACTCTCCAACTTACTCATATTCATAATGCATTTCACATACAAAATTCTTCCTTTCTTTTAATATACTAACTAATACTTCTTCATCACATCTAAACAAACCAAAATTTCCGATTTCCCTCAGTTGTGACTTTGAAATTAACAGCAATGACAAAAATGAAATATAACCAGAAAGTCTCCATAACAATTCCAGCTCACCAAAGTACAGCTTGATGGGCAGCATACAGACCATTACTATGGGCTTGTATTCACTTCTCTGGTTCTTGAAGCACATTGGTTGTTATATTGCTTGTTAAAAAAAATACCAAACTCAAATGTCCAGGTTTCAGCTAGGATGGAGTTAATTTCTTTTCTAATAGTGGATAGAATGCCATGTTTGGGAATTAGGATGAAAGCAGTGCTGATATCACCCTCATGTTTCTAATTGTTGCCAAGCAATCAAGGACTTTTTCAGTACTAATGAGAAAGGAGGGGACACAGCCAGGACAGGTGACCTGAACTGGCCAAAGGGAGTATTCCATGCCAATTATGTCATGCTCAGCATAAAAGGGGAGCTGGTTGGAGCAGGTGGCTCCAGGACATGCAGTTTTTGGGGACGATCCATTTTTTCTGGACGGCTCTGAGGTGCACGGCCTGAGTTGTGTGGTTCAGTGAGAAACTGCACTGTGTATCCCCAGTTTCATATATATTTTTTTCTCTAAAGTCCTGTTATCATTGTTATAGCTATCCTTCTGCTATTCTAGTAAGCTATCCTTATCCTAACCCATGGAGTTTTGGTTTCTTGGTTTTGGTTTGGTTTTTTCCTTTCCCTTCCCTTCCCCCGCTCCCCCCCCACAACACACACACTCCGCACCCCCCTTCCTTTTAAAAGAACAAGCGACTGCATGGTGCTTGGCTCTCAGTTGGGGCAAAACCATGACATCAAGACATGAAAACGTATTACCTCTCTAGCTTCATTTGATTAATGTTTATCAATAAATCTGTACATCCTATAACAGCTTTGAGCAAAAGCTTTCCTTTCAGGATATCAACACTGGGCTTATAAAAGCTTGGTCCCACAACCCTAGTTCTGTCTTTGAGGTACCTAAGCCTTATAAGCATTGCTGAGGGTCAAATAAGCCACACCTACAACAATAAATTAATAATACTAATTTTAGTTCTTTGCAAGTTTTGTAAGTAGAAAACAAAAATAATAGTAGGGAAGTAATCTGTTTCTCTTAATTTTTAATATTTCTTATTTTTTCATATTTCATATTTATTTATCTTATTGTGGTGGTTTGGGCCCTAGCTAGAGGCCAAATACCCACCAAGCCACTCACTCACTCCCCCTTCAGCCAAAAAGGGGAGAAAATAGATATTAGGAGGCTTAGAACCTGAGATAAGGACAGAGGGACTGCTCTCCACTTAATGCAATGGGCAAAACAGTCTCAGCACAGAATAAAGGAAAGAAAAGTGATTTATTACTACTACAACTAATACACCCAGTGAACTGGAACGAGATAAGAAGCGGCCAGGTCTTAAAGCACGTTCCCCCCACCCCTCCCTTCTTAGCACACTTAAAACTCATCACGATTTTACTCCCTTCTTCCCCCCCAACGTGGCGTGGGGAGGGGCAGGAAATGGGCAGTGGGGTTCCGGTGATCCCTCACAAGCTGCTTTCCTTCCCCAGATCTTAACACTTCTACTTCCCCCCAGCCCTTCACCTCTTTGCACTCTTGACTTTAATCATAGATTTGCTCCCTTCATCCCTCCCATCACAGCACAGGGACGGGCAGGGAATGAGGAATGGGGGTTTTCAGTCCATTCCTCCTGAGTTGTTTTCCATCTCAGCTGGGGGGAGGGGGGCATTCCACACATACACTCCCTTCCCCTGCTGCACCGTGGGATCCCACCCACATGAGAGTGGTGTCCACGAACTTCTACAGTGTGAGTCCTCTCTATCAGGGAGTCATCTCCTCACCACAGGCCCCTCAGCAGGACTCCCCTCCATAGGGTACTGACATTCAGGTCCAGGCCCCCCTGGCAAAGTCACAAGTCCCCGAGCAAACCTGCTGAGGCGTGGATCAATCTTCACAGGGTATAGATGTCTGTGCTCCCCGCCCTCATCCATGGGTTTTGAGGGGACACCCGTTTCACCATGGTCTTCACCACGAGCTGCAGGGGAAACTCTCTTTCTGCAGAATTCCCCCACCCTCCGTCAGGCCCAGCCTTGGTGTCTGTGCAACTTCTCACTCCTGCTCTGGTGGCAAAGTGCCCCTGCCAGCAGTTTTTTTTTTCTTTCCTATATATGATTCAGAGAGGTTCTATGACCAGCTCTGATAGGCTTTGTCTCAAATTTGGCCTTGAATGGACCAATGTTTTCAAAATATGGGGCTTGCAGAAAGCTGTAACTGCAGCTTACAAAAGCCACCAAAGCAGCACAGCTACACAAAACCGCAACACTTATTTAAAATCAAATTCTCCTTCCACACACAAAGCACACCATCTCTATACGACATATTAACACAACTTAATGCTGCATGCTAAACTATTTTGAAAAGTGAAAAAAATCAGCAGTTAGACAAACAAACAGAACGTAACACAGAAAAAAATATTATGAACATATAACTTCTATATACAATATGGTGTAGAAATTACCCTAAAATACATATCATAGCTATGAGGATATTTTACATCACATCTTGCATATCTAAAGAGGCTGAAAATTTTGTTGTCTGTTCAAGAATCATGAGATCTACTTGAAAAGAACAGGCTCTTTACCATCTTTTGCTTTCCACAGTAGGACATACTTGACACGTCAGAATGACATAATAGAAGCTATATTGTAATACTCTTGGTATCTATCAGTTTGGAGAGCTTGATTTATTTCACACTACATTACTGAACTGACACCATAACAGACACGGTGAATTTTTTTCACACTAAGCCACTTTTCTGGTAAAGTTGTTGGACAGCACAAATGCAAGAGCATAAAATTATCCATATAAAATAGGTAAGATGGTTATTTGACCTTCGCAGTGATGCTGACCAAAGATAAAGCATTACAAAATACTGCTGGAAAGAAGATACATTATAGTTTAGTAGTGCCCATTCACATATATCACATAGATGAGCCACTTTCAATCAGGGACTAAGCTGAACACTAAGTTGCTACGGAAGTTGAAGACAGTAACGAACTCCCAAGTCATTGCAGTATCAAAATTCAGAAAGCTCATTCACATCCATGGTGAAAATTACTTCATTTCAAATAACAATACACCATAGCTTTCATTTTCCAGGGCGTTCTTGTTGAAATCTCCCTTCTCAGTACCGTCAACTGCGTCTGAAATATCTCTCTGTATAAGTATATATTAAATGCTCTGAATAGGTAACTGCTGCCTGAAATGGGGAATTTTACCCCTGAAATGGGGAAACAGAGAATAGCAGTATTTGTTTACCCTTTCTACAAACCATTTTGTTAATCTTGAGCAAACATTGCTCCTAACGTGGTCTGCCAAATGAAGCATTACATCCAGCCTCATTAGGTAAAACCTAGTTTCTTCTTCAGGCAGTACAATGAACAACTTCATTTGTTGCCAGGTTACTCCATCTCTAATTTCTTTTGCCAAAGGAAGTTGGAACTGGCATACATATGAAGATGACACAATGAAAATGGGTTGACACAAATTTGTTGAGAAATTATTCCCCTTTTCTGATGAATTTACAAGTCAACACAGCAAGCAGTAACTTGAAAGTGATTTGTTTCTGGTATATTTCTGACCGTAACTGATCTGTGACTTCTCAGGATACTCCAAGAAACATCCTAGCCCCACTGAAGTGCATGCCTTAAGAGGAATAGAGGGGAATACAAACTTCTGAGATTTTAATTAAATTCCCTCTACTGAATTGATATGATTAAATAAAGAGCACTAATGAGGCTTCAGTCATCATCAGAACAGTATTCTAGTACAGCTGTAAAATATCCAATCCAGTCCAGTGATATCAGTGGTACCAGAAAAGCACCTTTGAAAACTGTTGCTTTCAAAAAAAGCTTGTAACTCTAGAAAAGCACATAAAACTTTGGATTGAGAGGCAATTGTTGGCAAAATGTTACATTTTATACTGACTCTATTTTTCTACTAACACTATTTTTGGTACAAAGAATTCTTTCTATTGCAGAAGATATATCTCAGACCCTTTGTCCTTGCCAGACAGCAATAGAGAAAACAGCTCTTCTCCCTGCACCCCCCTACCCTCTCCCCCCTTTTTTTTAACTTAACAAAACTGGGAACATACAGCAGGGATATGAGTAAGCAGGCCACAAAGGTATGTTTTCAACTTCCTAAAGATACAGTAACTAAGTCTACTTCATTTAAAGCGAACTGTTCCTTTATACTCTTCCTCCCTATCCTGGCCACTGGCAAAGTTGCATTATTATCCTATGAGTCATCCTTTCTTCAAAATATCTCTCTGGGTAGTACTTGTTAATTAAACTTTCCCATCCTCTCTTACTCTCTTTCTCTCTTACAGTTGTTGGCAACAATCTTGTATCCTCTCTTTTTAATAGAAATCTATATGTAATATCCCATTGTTAGAGTAGTAGGAAGGAACTGACTATCTTTTACCATGTGTGCCTGTTGAGCATACAATTATTAATTATATCAAGTATGCCTTGTGAGTGCCACAGGTGATTTAAATAGTACATTTGCTTCATCTCTTTAGGACAATGTCATCTATTGTACAATGTTTCTGTCTGATTCTTTGGTGGCATTTTAGCTAGTGAACTTGAAAAGTTCTTCAGTTTCATAAAGAAAAATGTGGAACATCTGTCCCTTTCTGTGGATGTGACTCTGCAGTAGCTAAAGTAGCCTGCTGTTCAGAAATGCAGAGTAGGAAATAAAATGTCATTTGAATACATGTTACAATAATAGCCTGATGGCAGTGCTGTAGCCAAAACCAATACTCATAAGAGTTGTACCAAGTAAAATCATATATCCTGATTTCTTAATTTCATTTTTATGAAATGATGGGAAATTTTTTTTCCCACAAAATCCAGGTTTCATTCCTGACCATACAAACATCCATATTTCATGATGAGTCTGATCTACAAAACACATAGAGAAGTAACTGAGCATGAATGAATAATCACAGTATGAATTAAACGATAATAGAGCTGTTACTTAGTGAAACAAATTAACAGGGCTGCTCTGTAGATGGCCAAGAAATTATAGCTTATGTCTTTATCCATCATTATTTAGTGCATAGCTCTGTACAGAGTTACAGCTTTAGCTTTAAGCATGTGGAAGAGAAAATTGAATGAAGAGTGGCTGATGTATTGGAAGAGCAAGGTAACCAGAAAGAAAGCCTGAGCAGAATAACACCTAAAGATCTTCAACTGAAATCAGACCTCCACTGTGGAGACTACTGTAGAAAGGAATAATCAGAAACAATGAGAATTCTACAATTAGGACTGAATAGGAAGGTGTTATAATTTAGCAACTGATTTAACATATGCCAAGGAAATCCTGGAGCAAAAATCAGGAAAAGAATCTAACACTTGGAAAATCAGTCGAGACCTCATCCAGAAAAAAATCCCTTTTGCAAACAGAGACAAAACACAGATTGCTGCTCTCTGGGTAGCCATGACTCTGACTTAAAACTGATCTGGTAAATCCCTCAAAGTCCCTTCAAGACCTATGTTTCTATGGATGCAACAGTAAGATAAAGAGAAGGAGAATGGGACGTTATATGTGTGATGCTTGATCTTTTTATTTCTATCATGTATGAACATCAAAAGCATTTGTTGGGACTGCAGTTGTCAAGTTGTAAGCCAGCATGTGAAAACAGCTGTCTATCCTCAGCACCAACAAACATGAATAGATCTGTCATCATAATTACAGCTCAGAGCTGGATTGTCTTCAAATACCAGCAACAGTCTGCACTGTGAGCGATGTCAAATAAGCCTGAGTCAACCAGTTTAGGATCCATTTTTTTAGAGAACATAATGACAGCCCTTCTTTTCTATGAAGGGTTGCAAAAGTTTCCATGTAAAGAAGTCTGTTATCTCTCATGTTAAATATTTCATTACTTGTTACAAGAAAAAATTCTAGAAATTTTTAAAAAATATTTCCATATTTAATAAAATAATTATGCAATTTAATTATGTGCATATAATTTTAACATTATTACATGCCAACAATATTGTTTCTCTGTTTCAGCAGTAACTGTCTTCTGATGCTGCTTCATGAATCTCTCATAACTGTTTATTTAGATACATACAGTAAGCAGCTTAAGGGAGTTCATCCCAAAAAGAGCTGTACCTTGCTTGGCAAGGAGTGACCGTGAGATGTTTGAGAATATCTCCTGATTTAGCAGTGGCCTTAAAAAAATTATTTAGGAATATTATTAAAATAAAATTCTATAATGTAAATATCATCCTGTCACCATGACTGGCCAGCAATTTACCATGAATGTTACACTTTTCTGTATATCATTGACAATATGAAAATTTAACAGGTTTGTTTGAGGAAGAAGCTAGAGACAGTAATTTCTCTTGGGACAGAGAAGAAGCAGGAACCAAAAAAATTACATTTGAATCAATTCCCAGTCTCTCTTCTGAGCCAAACCTGTACAGCTGATCTGTGTACTAATTTTGGTCAGGCAAACAGATTACAGTCTTCAGATGTGCAGATTACAACCTGTCATTTTGAAATTACAACTTCTAATATTTGTTCTCTAAGGATATGGTTTCTCTTGAATCTGGATATTGTTACATAGGCAGGGATCAATAACAGGCAAGCCAAGATACTCTGCTTTCCCATCATGCATTACTATGACATTCATGAGTTATTTTAATTGTCATGGCAGTCTAGCATACATTGCATAAAAGCTTTCCAGTAAAGTAAACCATTAAGCAACTGGAATCACAGGTCACCAATACTTTTATCACTATAAATAAAACAGGGCATATAGAGGCAAAGATTTCTGCCTCTCAAAATCTTCTGGCCTGAGGGTTTGCACGTATTTGACGTGAAGTTTTGTTAAATGTGCACGTTAATGGAAAATGGTGATATTTTTAATATGGAAAGTATACTGCTTTTGAATTACTATATAGAGTCATAGCCGTATCTCTAAAAGAATTGAGCAGGAGATAGGGAGAAGAATGTAAGAAAGGGAAAAGGAGAAAGGTTATATATGGCTGGTAATTTAGTAAAAGAATACACAGGAATTTCAAGTCCACTGTCACAGGAACTAGATACTAAATTCCTTGCTAGATTTGAGTCTACATTTGAACCTAACAATATAAAAGTGTGAAATCACAGAATCTTAGAATCATTTGAGTTAGAAGGCTCAGCAACTCTTCTGGTCTATCTTCCTGCTCAAAGTCCAATGCATATCTCTTACTTCGATTTTGTTTTTACACAGGTGCACGCTCCTGAAAACATGAAGTAGTCTCTGTTGAAATTTTTAATTAGAAAATACATTTTCTTTATATTCTGAGTATTTTTCTGATTAAAATCATTTTTCCACTTAAAAACCACCTCACTGAAAGAATCTGTAAATGTCTTAGAAGCTAGTAACTATTCTAAATCTCTCCCATTCCTAGAGGGTCAAAAAGGTCACAATTTTAAAAGTTAAAGTCTTGATTTTAGCTCTGCGTTAAATGTAGGCACACTGTATAGCACTTATACAAACTGAGTAGCTGAAGAGCTATTGTGTGTAAATGTGTCTACTATAATAAAAAAACCCCTCCGGTACAAAATTGCAGGAAAGGTCAAGCCCCATTTGAGAGCTAGTTTACCAAATTTAGACCAGGTGCTAATCTTATTACAAAGCAAATGCTGTTTATAGTAGAATAAATTAACTCATTTGAGCTAGATAAATAATGCATATACTTGAACTTAAAAGGTTTTCAACAGCTATTTTTAAAACTGAATTCCTACAGTTTGGACTCAATATTCTGTCAGGATCTTTGCCTGCTCAAGTTTAGTCATGTTGCAATGATAAAACCCAAGACAATAAAATAGTTAACTTTTATAAAACTAAGTCATATCAGATTTTGTGAAGCAACACACTTAGACTGAAAAGTACTGGCAACAAACTGTGGCATAAGTGAGGGATACTACCTGAAAATCTGGTGAGGTTTCCTCCCTTAGATGGAGGTTGTAGAGTATGAGTTCTAGCCTAAATTCAACATAATCACTATTTCACTTTCTGACCCTCTCTCCCTGGCAAACCCAGCTGTATATGTACACTAGATCCCTGGATACAGGACCTAAAGACAGGTAAGAAAGCTGTCGACCACTTCATTTCACCAGTATGGGTAGACAAGGGGTTTCTTCCTTTGCCCCGTGACTCTCAGAATAAGGTGCGCGCAGTTTGGTGTTTGTTGGTGTGCACACAGAAACACACATACACATTAAATGTGGCACAAGTCATTAGCTTAAATTCAGCTGAGCATTAAAGGTGAGGTTGAACATACAGGGAAGATCTGAATCAAAATATAGTTCATAAGTGCTCTTCAGAAGTGATTTTCACAGATTTTTTTTGTGGTTAGAATGTATATATACCTACCCTCTAGATTGTATCTAAAGAATTAACTGGAGTGTCTAATCACTGAGAAAACAATGTGATAAAAGTATACAAAAAGGAATAGTGCACAGTGTGGGAATGTGCACAGTAGTGGGCAATTCAAATAATGAAATAATTACTTATTAAGTGTTACTAATTCTTATTTAAGCTGCCATCACTCCACTTTACACTGAAGATCAGTGAGATGACAGGAGTTAATTCACATTTCTAAAAGCTATTGTTTCTTTCTGGGGAATCTGGGATCTTAGAAATATAAAAACTATGTATAATCTTACCATGGTTTACACATTCTTTTTTTCAGAAGGTTTCTTCATAATTAATAGGTTAGAAGCAGAGAAACAACTAATACCATTTCATCATCTACTTCCAACTGATGAAGCAAATTATGCGAAGGGAAGAATGACATTTTCCATGAAATTTTAAGTCCCTCTACCTTTAGGGTACTCTAGAACCACAGTGATTGAAGGAAAGTGAATATTTTTTAGACTTGTTTTCCAGAATAGAGAACTTGCATTTCAAAGAAGCGTTCTTGTATAATACAGTATTGTTCCCCATGACTGAGGTTTGCAGAATCTCTTTCACATCTCATACAGGCATACTCGAAGAATGTGCAAGGAAAAGAGAATAAAATACACTAGCACAGACCTACCAGTGATGATCTCAAAAAGTATCCTGTTATTTGTAGGCATGAAGCTGAGCTAAGAGAAGACCTTTGAGAATCAAAAAAGCTATTATTTGAGATATAATAGGCCACAATCTCCACTTCTGAGTATTCAACCCAGCAAGAATACATAGATATCCTCAAGAAAGGACCCCCAAACCCACTCATCTTTTGTGCCAGCCAGAGAGAAGAGAGAGGATATGCTTCAATTTTATCCTGACTAGATGGAGAATACGCCTGTAACCATCAGTAACATTTCTTAGATATTCTCTTTAATCACATACACAATAATGTAATTAAAGGTGCAAAAACACAGAAAAATTAAAGGCTTGTCTAAGGAAGTAGTGATTCATAAAGAATTGAAAACACAAAACCTGGTTTGAGTCTGAGTCATTGTTGTGGTTCTGCCGGAGCCGGGGACCACGCGTTCAGATTTCCCCCGGAGCGGGGGGGGGGGAGAAAACCAAAAACAGCCCGCAGGTTGGGATAAGGGTATTTTTACTGGAAATAACAGGGGAAGAACAGATAACAATGAACAATACAACCTTTTGCTGAGATGAGCAGTTCAGATCGCGCACTCCCCGTAACGGACACCGCGCCGCAGCCCGCGCAAACCCCAGCCGCAACACAAAGGACCCGAGCTCGCGCCGCGAGTAAACAAAAAGCCCCGAGCCGAGAGCACACTGCTGCCCGGTCCCTGCTGTTCGCGCGCCAACACTGCAACACCCCCTGCTTCTTATACTCGGCATGATGTAACTGGCATGGAATGATCCTATTGGTCAATTTGAGTTACTTGTCCCGAGCCCAGCAGGTTAGCCCCTTCCTGACTGAAGCCCCTGGCTGAAACCAGGACATCATCCACCCCTCATTCCATGCCATTTACGTCATAACCAAAACCAACAAAATCTTTTATACAACATATAACAATTATAATTATGGCAGTAATGAATATACAACAACAAGTTATTTTACAGTCATTATACTACAATTTCTACTTAGTAATTATATTGGTTATTCTCCCCCAAAATCAAATCCCGTTGAGGTACACATCGCACTTCTCCATCTCTCTGCATTACCCACCAGGTACAACCAGGTCCTTGTGCAAAAACAACTCCAGATATGGGTTTGCCTTTGCCCGAAGCAGGGATGACCCAAACTGTCTTTCCCAGTATGCTCTTCAGATGCACTACTGGGACTCTATTTCCTTCTACAGTATGTGGAAACTTTGTTTGGACAGGGCCATCCCGATTGGTAGATCCTCTGGAGTTGACTAACCAGGTGGCTTCGGCTAGGTGTGTGTCCCAATGCTTGAATGTTCCACCCCCCATTGCTTTCAATGTAGCTTTTAAAAGTCCATTATATCGCTCAATTTTCCCAGAAGCTGGTGCATGGTACGGAATATGGTACACCCACTCAATGCCATGCTCTTTGGCCCAGGTGTCTATTAGGGTGTTCCGGAAGTGAGTCCCGTTGTCAGATTCAATTCTTTCAGGGGTACCATGTCGCCACAGGATTTGCCTTTCAAGGCCCAGGATTGTATTCCGGGCAGTAGCATGGGGCACAGGGTATGTCTCTAGCCAGCCAGTTGTTGCCTCCACCATTGTAAGTACATAATGCTTTCCCTGGCGGGTTTGTGGGAGAGTGATGTAATCAATCTGCCAGGCCTCCCCATATTTATATTTCATCCACCGCCCTCCATACCAAAGGGGCTTTAACCGCTTGGCTTGTTTAATTACAGCACATGTCTCACATTCATGGATGACTTGTGCAATAGCATCCATGGTCAAATCCACCCCTCGATCGCGTGCCCATCTATATGTCGCATCTCTCCCCTGATGACCTGAAGTATCATGAGCCCATCGAGCTATGAATAGCTCACCCTTACGTTGCCAGTCTAGATCTACCTGAGCTGCTCCAATCCTAGCTGCCTTATCCACCTGATGGTTGCTTTGATGTTCTTCTGTGGCCCGACTCTTAGGTACATGGGCATCAACATGACGTACCTTTACGACAAGCTTCTCTACCCGAGCAGCAATGTCTTGCCAAAGATCAGCAGCCCATATGGGTTTGCCTCTCCGCTGCCAGTTGTTCTTCTTCCATTGCTGCAGCCACCCCCACAGGGCATTGGCCACCATCCATGAATCGGTGTAGAGATAGAGCATTGGCCACTTCTCTCTTTCAGCAATGTCCAGGGCTAACTGAATAGCCTTAACCTCAGCGAACTGGCTTGATTCACCTTTTCCTTCAGTAGCTTCTGCTACTCGTCTTGTTGGACTCCATACAGCAGCTTTCCACATGCGATTCTTTCCCACAAGGCGACAGGAACCATCGGTGAAGAGAGCATATTGCTTCTCATTTTCTGGCAGTGTGTTGTAAGGTGGGGCTTCTTCAGCACGTGTTACCTCCTCATCCTCTGGTGACATTCCAAAATCTTTGCCTTCTGGCCAGTCTGTGATTACTTCCACAATTCCGGGGCGATTGGGATTTCCTATTCGAGCTCGCTGTGTAATTAATGCAACCCACTTGCTCCATGTAGCATCAGTGGCATGATGCGTAGAAGGGACCTTCCCTTTGAACATCCAGCCCAGCACTGGCAGTCGGGGTGCCAGGAGGAGCTGGGCTTCAGTTCCAATCACCTCTGAAGCAGCTCGAACTCCTTCATAGGCGGCCAATATTTCTTTTTCTGTTGGAGTGTAATTGGCCTCTGATCCTTTGTAGCCCCGACTCCAAAAACCCAGCGGTCGACCCCGAGTCTCCCCTTGTGCTTTCTGCCAGAGACTCCAAGTAGGGCCATTCTCCCCCGCTGCAGTGTAGAGCACGTTTTTAATATCTGTCCCTGTCCGGACAGGTCCAAGGGCTACTGCGTGGACTATCTCACGTTTAATCTGCTCAAAGGCTTGCTGCTGCTCAGGGCCCCATTGGAAGTCATTCTTCTTTCGAGTCACATGGTAGAGTGGGCTCACAATAAAACTGTAGTTTGGCACATGCATTCGCCAAAAACCTATAACGCCCAAGAAAGCCTGTGTTTCCTTTTTATTGTTTGGTGGAGACATGGCTGCTATTTTATTGATAATGTCCATGGGGATCTGACGACGTCCATCCTGCCATTTTATTCCTAAAAACTGGATCTCTTGTGCAGGACCCTTGACTTTACTTTGTTTTATGGCAAGGCCAGCCTTTAAGAGGATTTGAATTATCTTTTCTCCTTTCTTAAACACTTCTTCTGCTGTGTCGCCCCATACAATGATGTCGTCAATGTACTGTAAATGCTCTGGTGCTTCACCCTTTTCCAAAGTGGTCTGGACTAGTCCATGGCAGATGGTGGGACTGTGTTTCCACCCCTGGGGCAGACGATTCCACGTATATTGTGTGCCTCTCCAGGTGAAAGCGAATTGTGGCCTGCACTCTGGCGCCAGTGGGATTGAGAAGAAGGCATTGGCAATGTCAATCGTGGCATACCACTTAGCTGCTTTCGATTCCAATTCATATTGGAGTTCCAGCATGTCCGGCACAGCAGCACTCATACCTGGAGTGACTTCATTTAGGCCACGATAATCTACTGTCAGCCTCCACTCTCCATTGGACTTCCGCACTGGCCATATGGGACTATTAAAGGGTGAGCGAGTCCGGCTGATCACTCCTTGACTCTCCAGTTGACGAATCAGGTTGTGGATGGGGATCAGAGAATCTCGGTTGGTTCGGTACTGTCGTCTGTGTACTGTTGTTGTAGCAATTGGCACTTGCTGTTCTTCAACTTTCAACAACCCCACAACAGAAGGATCCTCTGAGAGTCCAGGCAAGTTACACAACTGTTCAATTTCGTCTGTCTCCACAGCAGCTATTCCAAAAGCCCACCGGTACCCTTTTGGGTCTTTGAAATACCCTCTACGGAGATAGTCTATACCTAGAATGCATGGAGCTTCTGGGCCAGTCACAATGGGGTGTCTCTCCCAGTCCTTTCCAGTCAGGCTTACCTCAGCCTCTAGTACAGTCAATTGTTGGGACCCCCCTGTGACTCCAGAAATGCAAACAGGTTCTGTGCCTTTATAATTTGACGGCATTAAAGTACACTGGGCACCAGTATCCACTAGAGCCTTGTACTCTTGTGGGTCTGACGTGCCAGGCCATCGAATCCACACCGTCCAGTAAACTCTGTTATCCCTCTCCTCCACCTGGCTGGAGGCAGGGCCCCTCTATTGCTGCTGATCATACTTGCCGTTCATTGAGTGCATGAAGGACTTGGAGGTTCCCTCAAGAGGATCAGACATATCAGGAGTGTAGATAGGCCTTCTGCTTGGTCGAGGGTTCTGTTCGGTGGTAACTGGTGCAGCGTTCCTCCTGGTGAAATCTCGACGTGCGATTGTTTTACCTTGCAGCTCGTTCACTCGTGCTCGAAGGGCTGAAGTGGGCTGCATATCCCACTTCCTCATGTCCTCCCCTTGGTCAACCAGGTAAAACCACAGTTTACCTCGTGGTGAGTACCCTCGGTTTTCTCCCTCTCGGGATGATGGACGCCTTCTTCCAAAAGCTGCCACACTGCTCTGCAAGGGTCGGGAGCTGTACACATTGTTGTCAAGGCGCTGGACCAGTTTCTCTACCGCTGCGATGACAGAGAGGGAAATATTGTCTTGGTATTTGCGGAGCCTATAAGACACATTGGCTACAGTTGGTAGATCAGTATCACTCCAGTCTATTGCTGCCAGTGAATTGACGTGCCCTGATGGTACACTTTGTACAACCTTTCGCCACATGCCTGGGGTGCACGGGACTTCATCAGGATCGGCAGGGAGTTGTGAATTGTTCAAGTCATAACTAATTATCTCCCGTACAGCTAATTCTCTAAGGTACTGGACAACTCTTTCCATATTGTCGCACTTGGGCATACGGCATGTAATGTATTCTTTTATGGGGTACCTTTCCTTCACACTTAACAGTAACCGTTTCCAGAGGCTGAGGATTCCTGACCTTTTTCCAAGGGCTTTATCAATGCCTCCTTCTCTGGCAAGGGATCCCAACTGCTTGGCCTCCCTGCCATCTAACTCCAAGCTATTAGCCCCATGATCCCAGCACCGAAGCAACCAGGTGACAATGGGCTCACTAGGTTGGCGGCTAAAATCCTTTCTAACCTCACGAAGCTCACTCAGGGACAGGGATCGGGTGACAACCTCTGGTTCTGCCTCATCTTGATATCCCCCTGATGAGCCCGGTTGATCATCATCATCAGCTGTTGTACGAACTGATTTTTTTGTGTATTTTCTCTTTTGAACCGGGGCGACAGACACTGGTGGGGATTGTTTCTTTTGATCATCAGTGGTGTCTGCTGTGGGGATTGCAGTAACTGCAGTGCCAGTTACAGGGGTTGCAGTAGCTGCAGTGCCAATTACGGGGGTTGCCGCAGCTGCAGTGCCAATTACAGGGGTTGCCGCAGCTGCAGTGCCAATTACGGGGGTTGCCGCAGCTGCAGTGCCAACTACGGGGGTTGCCGCAGCTGCAGTGCCAATTACGGGGGTTGCCGCAGCTGCAGTGCCAATTACAGGGGTTGCTGCAGTATCTGACAATCTGTTTTCTTCCCCTCCCCCCTGACAGTACGGGCAATGCAGACAGCGCTGTCTGATATCAAGCAGTGTTTGAGCCGTACTTAGGTAATGGCCTATGTTCTGCCCCTCGTGGTTGTCCTGCCCCTTGTGGTTATCCTGCCTTTGGGAAACCTCTTGAGCAGTATTCATAAACCTGCTCTTAATATATGATGAAAGCAGGATCAAGTGCAGAAGAACTTCTAGCACTGTGGCCATAGTTTCCATGTCAAGGTGATGGTGAAAGTTTTCAAAAACTCTCATAAGAGCTGTTATGTTTAGCCCAGAAAGGAAAAAACCAGTGTAGTTCTCTCCCTCTGTGCTCTCACCAAAATGGCCACCACCACCAGCCCCTCTCAGCCCAGGGACTAGACAGGACCGCAAAACCTCATACACTTTCCAGATTAAACTCATAGTCACTAATATAACTGCATCATAAAACATTGTCATAAAGCACACTAGAGCAAAGTATGGGAACAAGCAGGGAAGCTGCAGCCCCGAGATGATACAACATCCTGCCAGGACTGCAAACAGCCTGCTGAGGTTTTTTTTCCACAGCCAGGACCACACCTTTATAAATAATACCCACAGCATCTTAAACAGCATCCTTACAACTTTTACCGTAATTGCAACCGGGTCAGAGTCAGATCTACCGTTATCCCAACCTTTATTGCCCCACGTTGGGCGCCAAAATATGTTGTGGTTCTGCCGGAGCCGGGGACCACGCGTTCAGATTTCCCCCGGAGCGGGGGGGGGGGAGAAAACCAAAAACAGCCCGCAGGTTGGGATAAGGGTATTTTTACTGGAAATAACAGGGGAAGAACAGATAACAATGAACAATACAACCTTTTGCTGAGATGAGCAGTTCAGATCGCGCACTCCCCGTAACGGACACCGCGCCGCAGCCCGCGCAAACCCCAGCCGCAACACAAAGGACCCGAGCTCGCGCCGCGAGTAAACAAAAAGCCCCGAGCCGAGAGCACACTGCTGCCCGGTCCCTGCTGTTCGCGCGCCAACACTGCAACACCCCCTGCTTCTTATACTCGGCATGATGTAACTGGCATGGAATGATCCTATTGGTCAATTTGAGTTACTTGTCCCGAGCCCAGCAGGTTAGCCCCTTCCTGACTGAAGCCCCTGGCTGAAACCAGGACAGTCATGTGCAGCTCAGTGTACTACTGATTTTTGCCAAAGGCAATTGTAATAATGTTGAAAAGATTAAAATTTTAAATATGATTAAACTCATTAAGAACTTGTTTTGAAGCTTAAGTGGATGTGGCAGTAGAAAAGAGGCTTGGATGCAACTGTGAATCATGCCAATTTCAGTTTGAAAAACTGTTCTCCAAAACTTGTGTTGTACTGTGTGGTTAGGAAAATGAACTAAACTGGCTTCCCAATGCAGTATGGCCTGTAAAAGTGAGAAAGTTCACTGACCCATAAATGCTGTTTGCTATAACGCCTTTGCAAGTCCTATCTCCTGCCAACTGTGTAATAACCTGAGACTATATTTGAAACTTGGGAATGAAACTGAGTAAGATGAATTGTTGAACAATTTAAACATGAAGATTTTCAATTTAAAGACTTGTCAGAAGATTGTCAATTGGGATTTAAATATGTGGGATGAGCCACATTCTGGAAACGTCATTTTCTCATCACTTCCTATACAGCTTATTTAGATTATGCAACAACTTCAAGGTGTTTATATATAGATGTGAGGATTCCCGCTTACATAAAATACAAGATAATGAAAAAATGAGAGACATGATCTCTTCTTGTAAGAAACACCATTGTGATCCTCTAATAGAGTTTCTACTTGCTCTGATAGAGCTCATGAGCTCTGGTCATCAACTAAACAACTCTACTTTTCCTGCTTTTTGGTACAAAGTTGAGGAATCATCCAGGATTGTTCTTTTCCCCACTGCTGCTGAAAGAGGAGAAGCAACAAGATGTCCTTAACTCAAATAATCTGCCCTTCCTTGTGATACTTACAACTGCATATGATATTTCCACTTAATAAAGCTAATCACTGTCATTTATTTCCAAAAAGATTTAAAGTAAGATATATATTTCCTCACAAAATTGAAAAAGGAAACCTTTTTTAAACAAAGACTAGAAAGAACCAGTTGCTTTCAAAGACCAAATACAGTGAAAGAGATAGTACTGTAAAAAAATTCAAATATTTTTTACCCTCCCATGTAAAGTCCACCAACGTGTCTGTTAATAAGGAATCCTTTTTTCCTGTATGGTGTTCTTTTCTCAGGGAACTGTAATGTCGACAATTTCAAGAGTTTCTCTGGAATACTTGTTATTTTTTCATTACTTAAAAAATGAGGGAAAATGTACAGATTGGCAAGTTTCATCAAATCATCAAAAAATAATTTCTGTTTTGACAACATTACTATAATTTCTTCTCTAAACAAAATCAGAACATATGCAGTGCTCCTCACATTTAATACTTCAAATTCTCAATAAACCTGTAAACTTCTTATTCAGACCTTCTAAGTGGGACCTTAATAATAATTCCTAGGGGCCAGACTTAATTTTCACTAAGTACATTAATAAATCTTTCAGCAGGTGAAAGACCCCTTTTTCAGATGCCCAGACCCAGTTATATGGACCAATTAAATACTACATACATTTATACGTTGCTATTTTTGTAACGAACCCTAAATTAATAGCACAACAGTTCACGACATATTTAGAGAATCAAAACTTTGGTCTAGCATTGAACGGAAAACCACAAAGTTTATCCCACCCTTTTTCAAGGCAAAATTTCTAGCTCTGAAACTTCCCAAACTCTAAAGGCTTTCTACCTGTACATTCTTAGTTTTAAGGATCATTATACCATTCCTAGAGTTCTGACCTAACAAAGTGTGGTGAAAAGCTGTGGTCAACAATTAATTGCTTTGCATAATACTAGGGAATCTTTTTGCATGAAACTGGATAGGTTTTGATCTAATTAAGAGATATCCTTTCGTAGCTTTCATTAGAAATCAGATAAAAACAAGAGCAAAAGAGCATATCCAGCAATTGTATACCCAACTGGTTTTAAATTACAAGGCCCAGCAAAAGACAGAAAATAGTTAATATTTTAGTTATTTTTTGTAGCTCGATTCAGTCCTTCCTGTAGTTACTTTGTCACATGTGTTTCAGTATGTTACAATGGATTTTCAGTGAAGGAATGAAAAATGATTAACTACAGGCATGTATTGCGAATTGGGGCCCGAAAATAGAAATATAAATGAAGGATTAATGTTTCTGTCCAATTTTCTCTGGGATGGTGCTTTCAAGGAAAATATTCATCTAATGTCCTTTAACTAAATAAGAGTTTAATCTCTAATAAACAAAACAAAACAGAATATCTTGCTATTGCCAAGAAATTTGTGGACACCTGTAAATGAAATTTTACCACTATATCTTGCTATTGCCAAGAAATTTGTGTGCACCTGTAAAGGAAATTTTCTACTTTCATACACAGTTCATTCAGCGCTAATATCTTAAAATTCACCTGGTGCAAACAAGCACCTTTTCCAAGGCTTCATTTAGCTCTGCAACAAGCCCCAGGTTTTCTAAATATCTTAAGGACAAAATCCCATCATTTTGAAAATAGCTATTAAAAAGATAACGTGCCATGTTCTATTTTTTTAATGAGAAAAAAAGCAGTAAGATTATCTGAATCACAAAATATTACAGTAGCAACGTGATTACAAAGAATACACTATTTATTGTCTCCTTTGGAATTTTCCTCAGTTGATAGCAAGCTTTGAAAAGAAGATATTCTTTTCAACTTCCCAGATGCATTTCTACACCTACCTGCTCCTCCCCAGTCACAATTATAATAAGTGCAATTCCTCAGTATTCTGTATTTTACAGAGAAAGGGCTGGAAATAGAAGAAACTGCACAGATTGAAACTAGTTCTTAGTAGTTACATATAATTATATAATAAATCCTGAACTACTCATTTTGAAGAGTTATACATGCATCAGCTGCCAAAATCTGAGCTGATTCCAGAAAGAAGATATTCCTGCATCCCAGGCCTCTGAAGAACCAGGGGCGGCTAGTTAGGGGTGGTTCTTCACTTCTACTTTGTGTAAAATATAATCAAAACAGTAATACTCAAAACCTTGTGACTTAAGAGATACCATCATACTAACACAGTGTGCAGGTTTTCTACTTTTTGTTCCCAGGACTGTATTTTACATAAATTCTCTGCTTAATTCCAGTGAGGAACTCAACCTGAAAGCATATGCAGCACACAATCTCTTTTCTCCAAGTGAATGTTCTTAGCACTGTACTAAGCAGACTCCTTTTCAAATACTTTTTCTGTCTTATTTCTCAACAGAACAGATCTTCAATTATAGGTCATTAGCAAAATGTGGGAGAGTGCTATTGTCCACAACAGACAATAGCCAAGTTCTGTCTGCTGGCTTTCCAGAAGCTGGAAAATTAGATCTGAACTAAAATCACACCCAGACAACTTTCTACTCAAACAAACGTGCAAAATTACAGACTTACTTATAAGTAAGAATCATCAATTAGAAAAATGAAGACGTGAAAAGGGGTCAGATCTTAGAAAGAAAATGGCTAGTGTTTTACTGTTTGTTCATTTTCACACTCGTAATCCTCCTTGAAGCCCTAAAACAAATGTCTCTAAGAGGATGGAGATTTCACAGCCTACTCTGACCTCCATAATTCCTTTACTAGCTGGAGCAGATCCCACACTGTGATCCTGCCTAATTTCCTTCTTGTGCTACGATATAAAATACAGCATTCTGCATTCTACTTATACCAGAAGGTCAGGGGTTGCAGTTTTTAAATGCTTAAATACTTCTCTATATTGGCCATTTTGCTGTAAATAAAGCTTCTTTACTATTTATCTTTTCTGATTTCACCTACATATTTTCTTTGGGTAATTGACCATTACTACATGCTCATAGCAAGCATTTACAGTCACTACTACAATACAGCTAATAGCAAATAATAAGCAGTTTTCATTGAATGAATTATGTTCTGTAATTATGTCAAAACCTTCCTGATCAGGCACAAAGCCTGAATCTTTTCTATATTAAATCTGACATTCTCTTGCCCATTGTAGTGAAAAATTTGTTTTTCTTACTTGCTCTGCAGTCCAACAGAGACCTTAGGAAGTACATGCAGCACTTGATCCTGTGTAAAAATAAGAAAGTGGAATACATCAATGGAACCAGAAGCAAAAGTAACTCATGGCGCTGATTCCCGTCATGGATGCCAACATCTCAAAAAAGTTGCAGTTCATGAGTTTGTAAAAAAAGTTGTCTATTCCACAAGCTGTTTTGGCCCCTGCCTCATGGCTGCATGACAGTAATTTAGTAATTCTTGATGTGAAAGTTTGTCAGATGCATATTCCAGGCAATACCTCCTCCCCCTCGTTGAATCATACAGGCTGTGTCCTAATCAAATTATATTTTTGAAGTGTTTCCTCACTGAATCCCACAAGATTGTTTCTCATATTTTCCCCCACACCTGCTTTTTAAACTAACTATCCTGAGGCTGCCAGCAGAGCCTTTTTTCTTCTCTCCCCCCCAACCCCCACTTTCCTTTTTTTGGAGGGGGGGGAAGCAGGGAGGAAGAGAGTCATGGATTTATGTTCGTCATTTTTCAGTGCTTCACGATCTGCCCTGTCAGCTGATATTATCTAAAAATACCAGGAAGACCAACACTTATTTCTGTCATTTCAGGCTTATCCCTACTTTTTTTTTTTTCATATGGCTGAGGAGGAGGAGGAGCTGTCATCTATTAATAGCAGGAAAACACTTGTGTTCAGATCTATTGTTTCCTGTTAGTTGGGCTGTCACTGACCTTCCCCAATATTTAAGAGACTATTGATCTGTTCCAGCAGAAACAGTTGGATGCATCTCCTCACAAGCCACAGACAGAAGACTTACTGGAGAGCAGAACAGTAGTGATATGGAGTCTTTCACCTAAGCTGCTGCCATTTGCTTCCTCATCATTACTCAAAGATTATACACAAGAATGACACACTGTCCTTGGCTGCCCACCCCTGCTTATCACAAACCAGTTACATCATAACCTGTTTTTAATTTACAATGGACTCACTGCTGTCTTTCAATTTATTTCCAGTTGTATTACAAGAGTTCTTCTATGTCCATTGTAATAACGTGTTTCTTCACCAACTGACTTGCAAGAGGACAATTATTTCACTTGTGCCTCAATGCTGGGCTACAGTCTAGCACTTTTCAGAACTTTTTCAGATGCTCCTGCAGTATAAAGCAGCTGATAATAGCTGGTTGCCCAGATCTGCATCCTCAGTCCTCCCATAGTTTCTGGCATATTAGTACAACAGAAGACAGGGCCATAGGAAAGATGATTAGTGAAGGTTGAAATGCAGCTTTATGGGTAACCGTCTTGTGAGATTCAGTATGCAAACACTTCCACACGTAGTTTGAGCAGGACACATCCACCACATTGAACACAGTGGGAAGAAGGTATTGCCTCACATACGGAACCATGTAGCAAAGGGAACTGGTGACCCATGTACAACTTAGGATTGCTTTTATTAATACTTTTGCTTGAACTATTTTTCCTGCAGGTCTCATGCCTTGGGAAAATCAGTCTCCATGGACTGCTTTCTTAGCGTAACACTGATCACTAGTCTCCCAGTAAACATACCTAAGAACATCTATTGCTACTGAGGGCTGTTTTGCAGCTACCACTTAGCTCAAGCTGGTCCCACCTCCTCCTCTTTCTCCTCACAAATTACTACTACTTAGTAAAGACATACCACACAAATGGCAGATCACATTGTGCCAAGGAAGTATGAAGACTTAGCCCTCACACTTACAGCAGTTACAGGGTATCAGATAGGAGCTGAAAAACATTTCTTTCCTAAGCATAAATACTAACAAGTTATCTGAAAACTAATTGTCATGGTTCACATGAAAACAATCCCATTCTACTGGCACAAGTAAACTACTTCTCTGTTCCAAAGACAATGCAAATAAAGGAAGAAAGAAACGTATTGCATGGAGGATGCTGAAGAGGGACTGGCAACTTCACTGAAATCTGCATATTCTTTATCCGTAATTTAAAACAAGCTGTGCACAAACTGTAGCAGTCTGGGCATTTAATTGCCACATTTATTTTTAAAAGAATCTCCATTTAAAATGACATATGAGACACAACACAATGTCAATCATTATTTCAAGCTAAAGGAACTAGATTTTAATAGGAATTGGTTGAGGGAAGATGGAAAGGGGTTTTGAATACATTCTGAAGTGATTTTGTAACATATATATATGGCAAAAGGCATATGACAAATCTGAAATAATTAGGTGGAATAGGAATGTATGTGAGTATTGACTAGGAGTTAAAATACGGTGGCCTTCATTGGATCCACTCTGTGTCTCTAAGCACACCTCTACTCCCTTGAGCGAAGAGTCTGGTTTTAGGCCCGAGAGATCCCTTTGTACAGGAACTATCAAATCTGCTCACCATGGGATGGGAAACATTTGGGGCACAAATCTAATGGTTTGTGTTGGACAATGCTAGCTGATGTTGGACAGCTAGTTTCTTTAAGAAGTCTTTAGTAAGACAAGTTACTTTTAAGGATGATGCAAGTATCAGGAAGATGCAAAGTAAACATGTTTCATATTTTTTTTTAGCCTTTACACCTTAGTTAAGCACATTGCTAGAGTTCATTTGGAAGTTACACTTTTGAGAAAAAGACTGATGGTCTTCCTCGGTGTTGAAGCTGAGCTGCTAGAACTTCTAGAGACTATTTCTGTTCTAGCAGTCAGTACAGACCCAATTATGCTGTCCTGCTTACTGGTAGGAAACAAAGTAAACAGGTCAATGAAAATTTGTCAAACCAAATGTTTTTCTGGACATGATGGATAGTACTTGCAAAACCTCAGCTAGCTTTATGGGCTGCCCTACAGCCTTGGCAAGAAACTCAGTCTATTCAGGGTGCTACCTGAATCTGTTCACAGGGACAATAGCACTTTTTCCCCTTCTATGAGCTTCTTGGACAAAAATCCAAGAATGGTACCAAGGTGTTTTTATGATTAGGGAAAAGTTAGAAGATACTGTGTATGTGATAGCAGTAGATATATTTCAATAGGGCAGCTGTTACCATGCACAACTTCCCAGCCATCTCTACAGCCACTGTCACAGATGTACATAGTTTATCCTCATACCAGTAATAGATTCCCTGTCCTTTACTCTAGTTCAGTTTTGCTGCATCTCTCTCATTGGACATGTCTATATCACGCTTAAGTCCTACTGGCACATCTGTTCCAGTAAAACCCAGAGCAGAATGAGTCTTCCTAACATTCCAGATGAGTTCTCAGTTACAAAGTCACAGAGTCACAGAGTTG
This sequence comes from Laterallus jamaicensis coturniculus, assembly GCA_022605575.1. Lineage (NCBI taxonomy): Eukaryota > Metazoa > Chordata > Aves > Gruiformes > Rallidae > Laterallus > Laterallus jamaicensis. Next base: position 20,608,185 of record JAKCOX010000013.1, read on the forward strand.
TAGGGGTTGGAAGGGACCTCGAGAGAACATCGGGTTCAACCCCCTGCCAAAGCAGGCTCCCTAGCTCATACTACACAGATAGGCGTCCAGATGAGTCTTGAATATCTCCAGAGAAGGAGACTCCACCACCTCCCTGGGCAGCCTGTCCCAGTGCTCTGTCCCCCTCACTGTGAAAAAGTTCTTCTGCATGTTGGTGCAGAACTTCCTGTGCTCCAACTTGCAGCCATTGCCCCTTGTCCTGTCTCCACTGACCAAAGAAAAGGGGCAGGCCAATTCCCCCTGCACCCCATACTAAGATAATTGTAAACATTGATTAGGTCCCCCCTCAGTCTTCTTTTCTCCAGGCTGAACAGCCCCAGCTCTCTCAGCCTTTCCTCATAGGATAGATGTTCCAGGCCCTTAATCATCTTTGTAGCCCTTCTCTGGACTATCTCCAGGAGATCCCTGTCCTTTTTATATCAGGGAGCCCAGAACTGGACACAATACTCCAGGTGGGGCCTGAGCAGGGCAGAGTAGAGGGGGAGGATCACCTCCTTAGTCCTACTGACCACACTCCTCCTGATGCACCCCAGGATCCCATTGGCTCTCTTAGCCATCAGGGCACACTGCTGACTCATAGTCAACCTGTTGTCAACCAGGACCCCCAGGTCCTTCGCCACAGAGCTCTTCTCCAGCAGGTCAAGCCCCAGCCTATACTGAAACGAATGGTTGTTCCTCCCCAGGTGCAAGACTTTACACTTGCTTTTGTTGAATTTCATTAGGTTTCTCCCTGCCCAGCTTTCCAGTCTGTCCAGGTCTCGCTGGATGGCAGCGCAGTGTTCCTGCATGTCAGCCACCCCTCCCAGCTTTGTATCATCGGTGTACTTGCTGAGGGTGGATGCTATTCCCTCATCAAGGTCGTCAATGAAGATAGTAAACAGGACTGGACCCAACACCGAGCCCTGGGGAACACCGCTAGTCACAGGCCTCCAGTCAGATTCTGCTCCACTGATCACAACCCTCTGAGCTCGGTCCAACAGCCAGTTCTCGACCCACCTCACTGTCCACTCATCTATCCCATGCTTTCTCAGCTTTTCTATCAGGATCAGTATCGAAAGCCTTGCTGAAGTCAAGGTAGATGACATCCACTGCTCTCCCTCCATCTACCCAGCTGGTGATGAGATCATAGAAGGTTATGAGATTGGTCGAGCATGATCTCCCCTTGGTGAATCCATGCTGACTACTCCTCATGACCTTATTCTCTTCCAGTTGCTTGGTGACGGCATCCAGAACAAGCTGTTCCATAACTTTTCCAGGGACAGAAGTGAGGCTGACTGGTCTATAGTTGCTAGGATCCTCCTTCTTGCCCATTTTAAAGACTGGAGTGATATTGGCTATCCTCCAATCCTCAGGCACTTCTCCTGTTCTCCAAGACCTGTTGATGATGATAGAGAGCAGCTCCACAATCACTTCCACCAGCTCCCTAAGCACACGTGGATGCATCCCATCCGTGCCCATGGATTTGTGTGCATTAATCCCTTTGAGCTTCTCCTGGATCTCCCCTACCTCAACTAGAGGGAAGCTCTTCATTCCCCAAACGCTCCTATTTTCATCCAGGATCTGTGGGTCCCGAGTGGCCTTTGGAGTGAAGACCGAGGCAAAGAAGGCATTTAGTATCTCTACCTTCTCATCCTCCCCCGTTACCAGGACACCCACCTTGTTCAGCAAGGGACCTACATTATCCCTGGTCATCCTCTTACTATTCACATACCTGAAAATACTCTTTTTATTGCCCTTTATGTCCCTTGCCTGTTTCTTTTCCAGGTTGGCTTTAGCCTTTCTAGTTGCGTTCCTACAGGCCCTGAAAACATCCCTATATTCTTCCCAGGTGCTCAGACCCTGTTTCCACAGTTCATAAACCTTTTGCTTCCCTTTGAGTTTACTCATGAGCTCCCTGTTCATCCATGCAGGTCTTCTTCCTCTCTTTCCCGATTTCTTACTCAAAGGGATGCACCTGTCCTGCACTTGAAAGAAGTACTGTTTAAATGTTACCCAGCTCTCACAGGCCCCCTTTCCTTCTAACAGCATAGCCCAGTTACTATTACTAATGTCAGGAAAACTGTAGATACCTATAGATTCATCCAGGTCTTTTGTTATCAGATTGAAAGGGAAGAGAAGGACAGGTTAGTGATACCGATTAGGTCACCAGCTAGGTTACATTAGAACTGTTCCACAATAACTGAAATAGGGATAGGTAAGAAAGCAGCATCAGGGATACTAGGTGGATGCTAAAGAACCAGTTAGGCATATCCAGCCTAGATAGATTCTACAGAAGCAGAAAAGAGGGGAACAGGTATTAGGGAGACTAGAAAGGGATGGCAAACTAGCTGTTTAAATTACTGTTCATTTCCGGTAATAGGAAACATCTGGCCTATCAAAACTAGTTCACAACTAACACATAGCCGGATAATTTGGGGAGATATTGATAATACTTGGGCAGGTCATATAGGGGATAAATTTGTGCCTATCTTAAAAAGAAAATAAAATATCTTATGATGAAAAGATTCATAAACCTTGTTTCCTTAACAAACAGTAAATGAAGAACAACAGGAGAGAGAATCTCTTTAGAATGTATGAGTGTACCCAGTAAGAGAAATTAAATAAGTGGATGTATTGGCTCTGGGTGAAATGAAACTAATTTTCCCCCTAGCAGCCCTTATAGTGCTGTGTATTGGTAACTACCAAGGTTTTGATAACACACCAATGTTTTGGCTATTACTGAGCAGTGCTGACACACATCAAGGCTCTCCCTCCAATATTTCTGCCCTCCTTGCTAGTAGGCTGGGGGTGTGCAAGATCCTGGGAGGGGGCACAGTCAGGACTGTTGACCCAAACTGCACCAAATTAATGTTTTGATTTTGATTTTGATTTTTTTTTTCCCCTGCACGTGGCCTTTTTGTTGCATTAAACTGCCTTTGTCTTGTTTTTCTCCATCTAATTTTTCTCCTATTCCTGTCCTGCTGAGGAGAGGAGAGATAGAGTGGCTTGGTGGACACCTGGCATCCAGAAAAGGTTAAACCATCACATTGACTTGACCAAGAAATAGGAAAAAAGCTAAGGCAAATTGCATAAAATACTTACACAGAGAGGTTTTTTCCCCTCTACTGCTACTGCCCACCTCCTTATATCACTAGTCACTACAGATGTCATAATTTTTTTCTGAACCATTAAGCTACAAATATATAAAAAATATGCTACATATCCTGCATCTGAACATGTATGTCCAGTCAAAGCTATTACAGAATTCATAGGGAAGAGCAAATACTGAGAAGGTACTACTATGTAAAAATCAGGATTAAAAAATGTGTGTTCTTGTCTCACGGTTGCCATGCTCAGTCCATTCTACTATGCTGCCTCACTCTGAGTTATTACATCATTCTATCTATCCTTGAGGCAAGCTATCTCATTGAATTAACATTTGCATATTTATATCATCTAAAAATACGTGTAAACATATGTATATAAATACTGTATCCCACCTGCCCATCAGCCCCAGTCACCTCCCACCTCCTGCTCACTAATAGCACAGTCCTGCATCACCTCCCACTCAGCTAAGCGATCCTGTGCTAGCTGCTTTCGACATACTCACAGCTATATATATTTATAAGCACGATAAAACCCTTCTGCAAAGTAAAGATAACATCTTTTTTGCAAGAGTTACAATGCATTTTAGAGTCACTGTGACGCTTTGGGATTTTACACTGTATTATATACTTCATTTACACACGTATGAATGTCCTTGCTATTAATCTAGTTTGAAAAAGTATGTACCACCAAGACTAAAATAAACTACAACCAGCCATGTTTATGTAGGCAAAACTATTTTTTCTAGTGCAATAATTAAATCTTGTTAAATCTCAATTACCAATAGATCTTACAAAAAATGAACACAATTATGGTTTATTACATAGAGGTAGATTTTTCACAGCGACGATATTCTACTGTGGAAAAACAGTATTTTATTACCGGTATTCTACAGATTCTGTGTTAGGGCTAACTGCAACCATGGTTAGGAATTTCTAGTGTTACTATGCTATCTATCCATTCCTAGTACAGTGCAGACACATTCCAAATCTACCATAGAATGATTTCCACACGATGCAGGTTTTTATTGTGAGGCTCTTCGATTGCGTAACATTTGATCTCACTGCAAAAGAGTGCATCATGTTTCAAGCTGATTTTCATTGCTTAATTTCATTAAACCATTCTAAAATAAAAATTCCCCTGTCTTGGTATTTGCCCTTTTCAAGTGCACGTTAACAAATATCATAACCTTTTTGCTCAATACTTTTTTATTTGGCAACTCTAAATGTACTGATTTCTTTTCATGGTCAGAGCCTTAATCTCTAACTTGTCTCCAGAGAGTTGAACAAGGGTTTAATGCATCAAGGGCTAGGGTATCCCTTCAATTCATAGACCTAAGCACTCCTATTCTTGCATATTTAAAAGATGTTCATGGTTCATGGGGTATAGCTGCAAATAATGAAAAATTTTATAAAACTCTCAATGCGAGTTAGACTTGAGATTCTCTGAGAAAAGTCTGCAAATGCATGTGGGCTACAACATTTCTGTAATGCAATAACTCACTTGGTGCAAAATTGTGCAAAATTTCCCTATGATTGATGGAAAGACAATAGCTGCTTGACTGACTGATGGTCACAAGAATTCTAGGATCAAAAAAAAGTCCCACTCTCACTGAAGTCTAGAATACCTTTTCTGTATCCCCACAGTACAAAAGGAGTACCAAGAATATTCAAGCTCTAGACTGAAATTTTCAGAGAACTGGCCATTTATGTATACCCGATAAGGGCTTTATTTTTGGGTTTTGGCTGGAGAAGGGAGGAACTATGTCTCCCTGCAGCAGTCTTACTGGCAGTTTATAATGTGACATACAGCATATTCCAGGCAGGAATGACTCCTTAAAAGAACAACTTCCCTTGGCAAGTAGAAGTATTGCTAAACTTTTAACACTCTATATCTAATAACTTGATATCTAAATTTTTTTTATAATAAGTTATACCTGTATCTCTACACCCCTAAAGAGTCAGCAATAGTGTTCAGCTGAATAATAGATAATCAGATTTTAAAAGTTATCATATTACTCACCCAAAACTTGTCTCCAACCAGAGAGTCTCCAATAAAGTTTTTGTTTCATTAGGATTTTTAGGTGTCAAGTTTCTAGGCATCAGGAATTACCAAGAAAACAAGTAATATATAAAAATATAACATGACTCCAAAAACCACCATAACTATCTCCAGTAAAAGAAAAAAAAAATCCAATCAGGTGCTTATTTTAATGTTCTTTCCTACTTGTCCTTAGAGCTCAGGTAATTAGCTTCTGCGTGTAGGGGTCCAGGTACAGGCCTACAGGATACCAAACCTGATAAAACCGATGTATTTTCTGAAGATCTGAGCCTGAATCTTAATACAGATTGTCTTATGAAGTGGCACAAAAACAAAGTACACATTCCAACGTAGGAGGCAAAAAAGTCTAGGAAAGCATTTTAATTATGTTTCTGCTTTTCAGTGAGCATAATAATAAGTACAGACAAGCAAGTAGGCAGCAACAAAACTCATGGGGATTATTTGTAAACTGCTGTAAAGTTAAACTAATTAATTAAGTGCAATTGATATTCAGTTGCATTATTCTCAGTAGGATAGAAGTAGGATTTAGTTAGCATGGTCATTTTTTTGAACTATATTTCTGCATCAAAGGATCAAGACCTCTCTTAAAAATTAGAAGTAGTAGTTTCTCCAAACAAAGAAATTATTGTAATATGAATAGTAAGTAATGACTTAGTTTGTTCAGTTTTAGACAAAGCATTCACTCTAATATAAACATTGGCTATAATTATCAAAGGCAGAAAAGATAGGTTTCACAAATTATAGGTGAAGACAAAACAAAGGAAGCCATTCTGTTAAAGGGGAGACTTACTTTTGCCACATTGCAAAACAGGCAATTTCCTGTTTACAGCATTTTGCACTTGGCACAACAAAGTTCTTGTATGTCCCAGATCATTTTCATAACTCTGAAAGAATCATAGCAAATGACCAGGAATGCTGATTGCATTGCATGGTAGTCCTTTCCCTAAAGTTGTTAGTGTTGTAGACTACAATATACTGGAGTACTATAAGGGTATAGATAATCCTTGGGGTTTTTTAGGTAGTCAACATTAACATTAATTCTCTGAGCTTAGGAAAAGAGCCATAATCACCCCTTTACTCTACAGGAAACAAAGATGTCATACTCAGAAGCCAATCACTGGAAGTTAATGGAAGCCTGTGGGTACCAACTGACAACAAATTTGCAGTCATTCTCATTTCATCTTTATACTTGCTGTTCTGAACTCCACACTATGCCCACTTCTGCATTTTTCTGATGCCATCTTTTAAAAGACACAGTGAATGCCAAGCTCGAGCTTATACATATCAAGAACTTCTGTCCACAAAAGATAGTGGGAGTTCCATCTGTAAGTCTTCGCAAACTACTGTGGTAATCATTGCTAATCACCCATGTTTCCAATGTAGTCAATATAAATAATTCCACAAACAACATTTGCAAAGTTCTGACATGTGGCAAATGTTCAGTAGCTATGTTTAGCACATGCTGGATAATCCAAGTTCTTCATACACATTAAATTAGAAATTTTGACTCATGATAAAAAGAGAAAGAAAAAAAAAAGAAAAGATTTGTAGAATCTATTTCAACTCTAAGAGGAAAAATGTGTGTGATGCAAGAGTAATAAAAAACATACAGGAAGAGGAGCTTCCTTACCATAACAAGCAAGTTACTTTTTCTAGTTATGTACTACCAGTGTTATTGCTAAAAATTTTCTGTTGTTCAGCTCAGATGAATCCTTCAGTAGTGTATACCTGTTACAGTTGTTCCTACATCATCCTCTCCTCAGCCAATATTCTGAGTTCTAAAGCTATGGAGAGGAAACACATGAGTTTATATCCAGCTGTCAGAATAGTCCCTTAGGGAAAGAGCAGACATGCTTAATGTTATTCCTTATGAAGAATTCCATACTTTCTCCAAAATTCTGCAGCTTTTATTAGCAGAAATTCTGGTATTCACTCCCTTTGGGGAGGAAATGCTCAGTTGTTTCTCTTAGAGGAAGTATCACAGCTATATTTATCCTCTTTGGAGAAAGTAGAGTGACTGGAAAATTGAATATCTTACTACTAAAATCTCAGATTTGTGTTGCATATATTTGAATATTTTATTTTCTAATGCTACTACAGTGCCTTATGCTTCCCAGCTCAGATGTTTTCTCCTCTTACTCAAGATTTAGAAGACCGGTGTATGAGAACATTCACCTGTCACAGATCATAGGAACTGCTGTCCAAGGAAAACTTAGCTAAGGGAAGCAAACTTATCTCCTTGGAAGCACTACAGCAGAAGAATCACATAAAAATTAGAACTGGGCACAACTAAAGTATTTGACTGAGATGCTGTGAGTATTCATTCATTGGTTTTGCAAAAGAAAACTAAAAATCACAGATGGAAGTCTGAAGCTTACTGTAAAAATCTAGGAAGTTAAAACAGCTCTAGTATTTTAAGATCAGGTGAATACTAGTCACATTATTACTGATTACCAGCATGGCATTTGATAGAAGAACAAACTGAGTCATTAAGGAGGCTACTTGCTCAGGGAGGCTACTTGCTACTGGCGACTAAATGGAAAGCTGAAACAGTCAAGAGCATCAATGATGGTCAGAAAGTTGGAGAGAGGAAAGGATGGTTCTGATCAACACTAACAGCTGTGGAACCACATCATAAACTTTTCCTCTTGAAACAGCTGCCTTAATTCTGCTCACTGTGCCAACTTTTGTTGCTGTGTTCACTTCCAGCCCATAGCTCCCAAATATATTTCTTCCGAATGAGGAAACAGCATTATCCCAAAAGGGTCTCTGCCCTTGTTCCTCTGAAGAGTTTTGGCTTGATCTTGCCTTTGTCCAGTTTCTAGGAAGCTATATAGTTGAAAAAAAAATGCAAAACTCTCAAGATTAGCATTCTTCATATGCATAAATATTATTGCAAGGTTCTTACTAGATAGCAATAAGCAAGCAGAAGCATAGCTGGGTAATACTACATCAAGGTAACTTTTTGTTCTGCAGTCTGGCAATTTAAAATGTTCTATAAAAGATTTGCTTTTATTTGCATGTTTATTTGGATACACTTTAAATTCCTCCTGTCTAATATAAACACAGACTTGTTCCAGGGGTATTCAGCTGTGGAAGAAATTCCACAGATTCCCCTCTCTTGCAGGATCTCAGAGTGTTAGTAAACATAACAGACAACCAATCAGTCAGGCTACAGTAACACACACATCTCCAGAAGGCAGTGAGAAAACCTTAAATAAAACATAGTACCAGCCTTCAGTAGAGTGCATTGAGACAAATGCCAGGGATGTGAAAGGTGTCGCTGGGATTACCAATGACGTGCTAATGGTTGTTCAAGCAATCTCTGTGCCTCCTTCTCTCTGACTCACAGTCTCCCTTTGGGGGCTCCTCTCACGTCATTAAGGGACTGAGGGTTATTCACAGATCACTGACTAAACTCAAGCTTTAGCTTCCCGTCTGCATTCCCCTGGTCATATGAACAGGACTGAGGTCACTACCAAGCAGCCTTTGAGCTTTTTATCAATAGACCCAATGAAAAAAAGTAACAAAGCAAAGAACAACAAAACTTGAGTACCTCCTGCTCTCCCATTTCTACCTCCCACAAACCCCGACCCGCAAAATCAGAACTTGCCTTTCTGGTTTGTGCTGTATTTCCCAAAGGGTTAAAAATTACCCTGATCACAGAAGTGGTTTTATGGTTTCTGACTCTTTCCACAGGCTTCTAACTAATAATGCAAGATTAAATACATACATACATATATATATATATATATATATATATACATATATATAAAGCTCACAAGTTTTATATGAGAATCCAGTTTCAGGATAATTGCAAGAGAAACCTTTTGTTACTGCTGGAAACTTATGAACCACAAGACAACCTAACCATTTATTTACACACCTGTTTCTAATTATGTTTTTCATTGTACTGTGATGCTCTCTGCTTTTTATACCATCACTTTAGTAGGAAGCACTGCAGGCACTGCCAGTGCAACATCTTTGACGCAAGCCCCTTCCAAGTTCAATAGCTAAACTCTTGTTGATTTTTTAAGTTGTATTCCACAAGCTAGTCATAATTTTCAGTGTAACTGGTAGGTTAAGGCATTGCACCCTCAAATGAGGCAAGCACAACATAATACAGCCCCAGTCCAGATACTATTGTATTGCTCTGATGCTGCCTTCAATGGACCTCTAGGATTTTTCCCCTTCCCATGTGGAAATGGTCTAGATTTTTAAAAGTGTATTTATACCAAGATAACTGCAACAATACTATGGGCACGACATGAGTACAAATAGAATCAACACAGCAAAGTCGTATAATATTTATGTGCAGAAAAAACCCTCAAGAAGATAATCCTATTTTATAGATGATAAAAGTAAAGTACTGAAATTCCATGTCTTCAGTAAATCATAGAAAGTGTGAAGCTGGAAGGGACATTTAGAGGTCATCTAGTCCAACCCCCCTGCAGTGAGCCAGGACATCTTCACTAGATCAGGTTGCTCAGAGCCCCATCAAGCTTGAGATCTCCAAGGATGGAGTATCCACCATATCTCTGGGCAACCTGTTCCAGTGATCCACCACCCACATACTGAAGAACTTTTTCCTAATATCCAAACTAAATCTCCCCTTTTTGAGTTTAAAACCATTACCACTTTCTCCTACTGCACCTTTCAGGTACTGGAAGGTTGCTATAAGGTCCCCCCAGAGCCTTCTCTTCTCCAAGCTGAACAAGCCCAAATCTCTCAGCCTGTCATCACAGTAGAGGTGCTCTAGCTCTTTGATCATTTTTGTGGCCGTCCTCTGGACACGCTTCAACAGGTCCATATATTATCTTCACTTACAGTGGAAGGGACTCTGTCTCCCTGGTCCCCATCTTTCAGGCCCTCAACACGAGAGCAGTGATGAGAGAGGTTGCCAGTGAAGACTGAGGAAAAAAATTGTTGAGATTCTCAGCCTTTTCCTCATCTGTTGTCACCAGTTCTCCATTGTCACTCATAAGGGGGGGTACATTTTCTTTAACCTTCCTTTTCTGGTTCGCGTACCTGTAGAAGCCCTTCTTGTCTTTCTTGGCATCCTTTGCCAAGTTTAGCTCCAAGCATGCCCTGGCCTTACTGACCTCATCTCTACTCAACCAGGCAACATCAGTGTACTTTTCCCAGGATACCTGGCCCTGCTTCCACTGCCTGTGTAGTTCCATCTTGCCTTGTAGTTTGACCAGCAGGTCTCAACTCAGCCACACTGGTCTCCTGCCTCCCTTGCCTGACTTCTTACACCTGGGGATCGAGAGCTGTTGCACTTCACTGAAAGTATCCTTAAAGATCGGCCAGCTCTGTTCCACCCCTCCATTTCCCAGGGGGTCCTACCGATTAGCTCCTTGAAGAGCTGGAAGTCAGCTTTCCTGAAATTCATGGTCCTGATTACACTTCTCCTTTTGTTCACACACTTTAAGACAGTGCATGATCGCCGCAGCCCAGGCTGCCTCCAATCTTGACATCTCTGATGCCCTCACTCTCATTCATGATCATCAGGTCCAAAATCGCTTCCCCTTGAGTGCGGCTATCTATTTCCTGCCTCAGGAAAATGTCCCCTAGGCAGTCCAGGAGTTTCTTTGATTGCCTGCAGTTTGTCATACTACTTTTCCAAGAGTTGTCAGGGTGGTTGAATACAAGGAGCTACCAGACTGGCTTCAACACATACAAGCAAATGCATCACAGGTGCATAAGTGTAACCTATTCATTAGGCTTTTACACATCAGCTTCCTCACAACCTCACATGTTGGCCTCTGTATCACCTTCTCCACTTCTTATTTATTCCCCTTATATCACTTTTATCCAGGTACCAGTTTGTCATCTGTAATCCTCAACAGATGTTACAATATTCCAATGGTCAAGATGGCACCTTTTTCATCCTACAGCCCTTTTAAACAGGAGTAAATCAGAAAATTCACTTCATCACCTTTTGGTATTCCCAGATTGCTCAGCTAATTCGTACCAAAAGCCTATGCCATCACACTTGACATCAGAGAACAAGATTATTATTTTTCTCTAGAGATAATTTCTGCTGCTTGCCAGGGACCTTTGTTTCAGGAGGCTCAATCATCTGTTGTGCATAAGCACGCCACATGAGAATGGTAAAAAGGGGTGGAATGAGGCTATACAGTCTCAAAAATCAGGGAGAGCTTGGAAAATAGGAAGGGTAAGGATAGTAACAGACTTAATCTGCTTAAGCCTTTTTGATTGCTAACACTGAAATGGAGATGGTAACCTAGAGATGAGATAGTCAGCAGAAAAAACAGTCATGACTTTAACATGTTAAACTGCTAAAGCAATTTTTTCCAGATTGTATTTCTTAGCACCCCAACATAGTCCATTAAATGTAGCTGTGGCAATGAAGCAGACTGGGGAGGATTCTATTTTTCATCTCCTCCCAAGCACAGGAAAATACCGCGCCAAGTTCTCAGTTTACATTTTGTGACAGGGTGATGCTCTTAAAAATTAGTTGTACCCTCCACTGAAAGTATAGTTTTCTGCTCTCATGACTAAATCCCCTGAAATAACAAGTCAGTTTATTTTCACACCCTACAGTTCTCTGTGGTAAAGAAATTCCGATTTATTTTTGTCTCCCTTCTTCCTATTTTGAACATTTGTGACACTTCTATTTTATAAGATAAACATTTAAAAAGCAAGACGTCTCTGCACTACAGAAACGCACTTTTATCACACTGGCTTTTAAAAGAAAAGTTCAGTTCTGAAAGGGGGGAGAAATCACATCATCAGAAAATGACTTTGGATAGTCCTGTATATGAATTATTCATGTTCTATTTTATAGTCCCCTTTATTCTCCAAGAAATATCAAATGATTCAGCAAGCCTATGATTTTCTGTGTTAATCAGATGTCTGACACTATACTCAGGCCTGATGCTGGGCCAAAAGAGAAAGAACTTCTTTGTGTGAGCTAACCGCGAAGACTCTTGATGAATCCCACTCAGTTGCATGTCTTCGTGTAATAAGATGTTCAAATGCAACTTAATTATATTAGTGAGAATGGAAAATTCCATCTAATGATTTATAGTTCTACCACTAAGACATCAAGAAAGTAGCCTGGCTGATATTTCCACCAGAACTAATATGTACAAAATGACCTATAGCTTTCAGTTCTTTTTGGGAAAAAAAACCCCAAGCAAAACAGCTATCATAACATATGACTTCTTTTTTCAATATATTTCCCATATTTGTAGTCAACGACAAGGATACACACATGTCTTGAATAGAAACATATTTAAATATATAATGGTTGGGCTCTCTCTCTAGCAGCTCAGAAAAACAATCTAAACTTTCTGTTTTTATAGATTATTATCATCTCACCTGATGAGAGTGTCATTATGTGATGTTTTACATCAATAACACAGAAAGACAGAAAAATACAGCATGTTAGTTCAGAGCAACACAGAAAATCTGTAGCATGGCCCATATAGACCTGTATACGGTCTATATAGCTGACATGAAGTGAGGAAGTTCACTTAATCTTCAGAGGTTCATTCTTTGTCTCTCATTTGGTGGGTAAGAACCCTTAATACCACATCTGCCAATTGGTACAAATACTTCAGTTTTGTTAGAAACAAGTTATAAGTAATAGTAGCCCTTAACAACAGAGGCATAAAATCAGCTATAAAATCTAATTGTTTCCATGAAACTTTTTTTCTGTGCCACACAGGAAGGTTTTTTGAATAACAAAAGCTAAATTAAAACATCACCCCACACATCAGAATAAAAAAGAAAGTTCTAGTTACAACTTAAATAATCTAATGGTCACCATGGTCAAGAAAGAATATTCTGCTTCAGCACAGCTCACGTTATGCCCTTCCATAGGTTTTCTTTACACCTGATCAAGCAGCAGCTAGCTGAGCACAACCACCATATTGATAACAGCATGATTTTGTACTAGCTCAGCTGCAACATGAAGATGTAACGTTAAGTATGTCTACACAGGAAGTTAGACTAGTAAACCTGCATAATCAGCTTAAAATACATGATCTAGGGTTTATAAAAATACATCCTCAAGTAAGCAGGGTGCCTTCTAAGGCTGATGTTTAAATTAACATTTTTATATGGTATAATTTCAGAGATAGGTATGACAGATCATGCACATTTTGGAATCCCATTGACAAAAAGAGATATACCTCCCTTTAATCTCTTTTTAAGCCATGCTACAATATTTTTTCACATTAGAATTTTATTAAAAAGCTATAAAATACAGGATTTTAAAAAATGAAATAAAACATTTTTTACTTTTAATAAACACAGACTAGTCAACACTTCAAGGCCTCCATGCAGATTTTATTTGATTTGTTCACTACGACCTTTATACAGCAGCACTGTGCTTAGGAAAAGAAAAAGAATCTAAGTCAGTTAACATTGTATTTCTACCAAGTCCTTTAAATCTGATGAAGGATGGAAGGGGAAGACACAGAATGCAATGTGGCAAGATTAAGCCTTGATACACTAGACTCAGCTGTACATATGTCAACTGTAGGTTTCTTGTTTTGCATCTGAGGCACTACTCCAGTAATGAGAGGAGCAGAAAACAAGGTGCTCTAAAAAAAGCCAACCCATACACATGATAAACATTGTATGTTCATTTTTGACTCTGCACCTTTTTCCTGTTCAGTGGCTGAGCTGCATACTTGAGGACCATCCAAAATTGTAAAGCCTTTACTGTAGGCAGAGTAAAGAACATAAGGAACTAACATACAGTGAAAAGCATTCACTTCCTTGCTTAACTTGGACAGTTGGTACAACAGTTGTGTTGCGTTAGTCACTGATTCATTGTTGGCTGGAGGGCATCATGGTCTTGGATAAAGCTGACTGAACAACAAACAAGTACACTGTAGAACAAAAGTTTGCATCAGTGTCTAGTAAGTGTGCCTGACAGCACTAATTGCCTTTCAGTAGTTTGTTACAGATGAAGAAGATGTGCAGCATAGCATCATTATAGCATCAACAGTTCTGAGCAAAATAAATTATTAAGCGTTAGCGGTGGTCTATTATGAAGAATAATAATGAAAATTTAGTAGAATATGAGAAAGAATGCAAAATATATATAATACAAGTATTTTCTTTAATCCTTTTAAACAATCACTTCAATACTAGCTATATTGTGTTAATTAATGATACTAGAGCTCACAGCTATGGCATTTCTTGGCAAATTGTATGAAACAGATGTCTGAGCCTGAAGACACTGGCTTCTATTTTTCCCCAAAATAGTGAGCTGTTAGCATTCTTTCTGCTGCTAACATATTGAAATCTGTTGCCATTTTCTCTCCTGTTGTCTCAGTGTTAAATCAGAAAATACATTGTTGGTTAGGTGAGAGGGCATAGATGTATTAGCCCAAACTGAGAAAAAACCCAAAATTAATAGAGATGTTTAATAGACTCCCTTACAGGGTATTGCTGCGCCCCAAGGAATATTATACTGGGGGGCAGGTTGCTGGAAATATTTTCAGCAACTGATGAGGAAAAAAGGATAATGTGTAGAATGCACATAAAATAGGGTTAGGAATAACTTAGAAGGGCTGTTTTGTTCCATGCTTTGTTAGTTTCTTTTGTTACTGCTAAAAGCACTTGGAAATTTAAAGCCTGTATTCCAAAATTTTGATATGGCAAAGGTTTCACTTGGGAGTATCCTAAAGAAATCTCTTTACTTTCCTTCCAAATAACTGATTTCCTTCTCACATTTGTATTTATTAAAATACTTGAGATAGTTGTATTTTCTAGAAATTGATTCTGTTTATTGAGACTTGGTAAACGTGAAAAAAATAAAGTATGACAATTTTTATTTGCATATCAGCTCTAATAATGATAAATCCTTGATTTTTTTCTGAATACTTAGAATCTCTGAAGAAAGGATTTGCAGAACACTTTGAAAGAAAGGTAAAAAGATAAAAAGGGCCAGGTAGTATACTTTAAATCCTTTTTACAATAATGTTGAAAGAATATTCCATAAATTATTGTTTAGGAGGACAAAAAAATATTTCATTTACTAATTACATTTTTCAATGTAAAAAGAACAATCAACAATGAAACATGTTTTATTTCTCTCGACTTCTGAAATGGTTGACTCTTGTGACAACTACTCACAACCTAGTGACTGTATGTATGATACACACTGTTCTCTATGGCTGCTACCACACTAAGTCTGTAAATAGCAATCTATATGTCCTTGATGAAAAACATGTTCAGCAACTTCACACACCACTTGACTGAAGGGATAACTCACAATATGAAATGACCATGAAATCACTACAAAAGAGCCAAATCTCAATGAATACTCTTCAGTTTTTTCCTAGCTCACATCTGAGAACACTCAGCACACAAAGCGGCCTCTCAGCATATATTCCTGATTCAGTTTTTATCTACTTTTCCAGATAGAATAAAGAGCATGAGGTTGGTAAACCCTTACCTCACCATCAGTCACCACAGAAAATGCATGCATAACACTGCCTTCTTGTTATTGAAATAATATTCTTAAATGAGTTTTAGAAGGAACTTTGTCTTCCCAAGCAACACTGCATGTGATCAAGCCTTGTTTTCCTGGGGATGCCTGAACACCTACCTGCCAGTGGGAAGTGGTGAATGTATTCCTTATTTTTTTGTGTTTGCACAAGTGGCTTTTGCTTCTTTTGCTTTATCTATTAAACTGCCTTTATCTCAAGCCATGAGTTTTCTTACTGTTACCCCTTGGGTTCTCTTCCCTACCCCATGGCAGGGGAGAAGAGAGCAAGCATCTGTATGGTGTTTAGTTGCCATCCACTGTTAAAACACAACAGCTTGTTTTTAAAAATCTGCACTTGACATGCTAGCTCTGTAACACTAAACTCTTCAGAACCATGCTGTATTATTTTAGCTTAGATTTGCAGCGAGAAATAATACTTCAAGTTATAGAAAATGCAAGGCAGTGATAACTTCAAAAAACTAAAGCCAACTTTTCTGTTTTGTAAAACTCTGGCAAACTGTTCAGTGATACTGCATTAGGTTCTGGGAATTTTGAATTAGAAGGCTAAAGAAAGATAATCAACTCAGAGAAAAGAAAGAAAGGAGCCAGCAGAGAAAGGGGAAAAAATAAAATTAAAAACCTCAGCAAATCATTTGGTGAACAATGGGGGGAGATCTAAAAAAGTGGATTACCTGATAAGTTTCTTCAGATGTTTGAGTGGTATAGTTAATGAGCAGGACTATTTGAAATCAGAAATTATAGAATTCAGAACAATCTGAAGAACTTTATGAATTGCAAAAGAGGGAAGAGGGTAGAGAAGAAAAAAATACCTAGTAGTCAAGTCTTTCAAGAACAGCTGACTTCAATTGCAAAACCCTGTTTCTAAGTAATGTACAAGGCCAAAATGCAGCAGCTCTGGACACACTTATCAGGTCTGTTACACGTATTATCAGCAAGCCCAGGAGCAGCTCATCTCTCTTTGCTTCAATTGTGCTTTACTAAAACACGGATATCGGTACAGACACCTTCTCAATCTTCGTTTTATCTATTTAAACCGTAAACCCTTCAGGGAAAAAAATTACTTCTTACTATGTGTTCATAGAGTACCTTGCACAGTGGGGTCCTAATTTCAGCTGAGCTCTCCAATTGCTGCCATAATACAAATAATAAATGATAATGTATTAGACCACCAAAGAACCACCCTCCAGTTTAATAAATGTAAATCCTCACTTGAGATGGTTAAATCTACTCTGGGCTTAGAAATAGAAAATATATTTCAGGGAATAATCCTGTACCAGTAGGTGCATAGCTGACCTATTTTTATTTCTAGCTCCATGAATCACAGAAGTTAAAATGGACATATTACAGTACCAAATGTCTATTTTGAATGATATAATAGAAGGAGAAATCTTTTTAAGTTCCTTTTCTTTCAGGCACAGCACTCTACACATTAAGCACAATGTAAGGTGCTTATCTTTGAAATATGGAATAAAAGCTGTTGACCTTTTAAGCATAAGATCTTGGTGAGCTTTGGTATGGCTTGGTCTAATTATATTATAATAGATAGAAGGTAATCTCTTATGTATGCCGTCTAGACACATCATCTCTTATCAGAAATCTCAGGGAAAAAAATGGACCTATAGCAAAGCAGTGATGTAGCAATCTTTGTTGAAAGTCCAGGATACCATGGCTTCACAACAGACAACAAGAGATGCATGCCATTGCTAAGCAACGCTATGAGCTAGTGAGGTTTTCTCTGGCTTCATATGGTGTGGTAGTTAAGGAAGTAAGAGCAAGAAAAGAAAGACAAAAACAACAAAATGAACTGAAGAGTGTAAGGAAGAAAGCAAAAGAACAAATGGAAAAGCAGGAAAAATAGGTGTGAATGAATGAAGTAATTGTAGCATGTCAAAACTGCTATTATAGGAAAGCCACTACATTTTAATTCTCTAATTAACAAGTCATAAAAATCAATATGTTTACCAATGGATTTCTCCAGCTAAGCTTTCATCATCCTATTTTCTTTTAAAGTGTATTATCACATATAGATTGGAAAATACTTCTTAAACAATGCTTTAAAGGAAACCACCATTTGTTAAAGCTCTTCTCCTACAGGCATGCTAGAGAATGTTTGAAAACTAAACAAGTGGGCTCAAAAGTGATTGACAGAAGGTTTAAGTATTTCAAAGATAGAACAATCTGATAAATGGTAAAAGTGTTCTCTTCAACAACTTGACAAGTTATTTGCACTCTAGAAAGCAGAGCTGTTCATTTGTCTCAATCTTTTTGTAAGGTTCACTCTGAGATGATTATACATTTGCCTCAGTGATTAGACACTCCCATGTTTTCTTCTTTTTTTTAACGGAAATATTCAGTATTGCTCATTTTATCTCCATGCAGCCAGTGCTATTAAAAGTCTTCCTACCAGATAATTGCGCCCACCTCAGCAGATAAATTTTGAAAGTATATCTTGTATATATGTATATCTTGCATAGTTCCTGAATCCATGCTCACGTGCAAGAGAATCTAGCCTGGAAGAAAGGTATCAAACCAGCATGCTTTCAAACTAATTATAAAGAAGAATAAATTACACTTTCTAAATAAAGTCTTCCAATTCCCTTCCCCCAATCAGATTATTTTTCATTTCTTCTAACTCTCTTGTGCAACTTTTGTCTTCCACCAAAGAAGTGACATGTGCTAAAAGATTAATGAACAATCCCAACCCATCTCTCATTCAACACTGAGGTGGTGTATGGTCACCTTGTCTGCATACATCTCCTTTCAGGGAAATGCCTTCTGACTTTTTTTTTCCTGGATTACTTCTCAGATAAACTAAAGCTATCACACAGACAATGGCAGATTGCTATATACTAACGCCACAAGGAGAGTAGGAGAGATCCTATGCATATTGTTCATATGACACAAAAGCTGTTCAGAGTTTCTCATAGTGACCTAAAATAGTTAAAAGGACCATCCAAGTTAACCATTTAAGATGTCATTATAACAACCATTAGGTACCTATAATCACTGTACCACTCTGAACAAAACAACCCTTCCCATTGGGCTCCCAGCTGATAAATATTTTTTAAAAGTAAAAAATTTAGCTATTTAAAAATAAATAATCACAGATTAGAAAACCAAGTATTTGACTCAGAATAAAGGTGTATGACTTTGAATACTATTTTAATTCAAGTATAAGTTTCTGGTTTCCTACTGTTCAGTAAACATAGGGCATGGAGCACATGATATTAATTCCCTCTAGAAAGAGCATCAAGTACAGACCAAATAAACCATAATTTCAGTGTCATTATACTGTTTTCTTTCTGACTCATTAACAGGAGCAAAAGTAATCTTGGTAAGCACAGAACAATTATAAGCATACTCTGGGCTGCAAACCTGTAAAATAATACTACTGATGTTTTCACTTCCTGACTATTATTTTTGTGTGGGAAGACTGTTTTTCTCCACAGCTTTCTAAGAACTTTCAGTCTTCAAGAGCCTACAATGGGAAGCTTATTTTGCAGTGTCTGTCAGCCCAGAAGTTGTTTAATTATTCTTTCCATCCTAATGAAAACATGCTTCTTATCTTGATGTTAATGGCGAAAAAAACCGTTCTGTTAGACTAAGAGCTCTACTTGCATATCTGTCATGTTTATTCAGGATTTTAAACACAATGTATTTAGAGAAGATTTTATTTTCCGGTTAGAACAACCCCCAGTCTTATACTTTTTTTAGTGCCACGCTTTTCACTCTTTTCTCTCACTAATATTGAGGGATACCAGGGAGTTATCCTTTGATGAAGTCCAGGAATTACACAAGAAACTTTTTAATTATTTTAGCTGCTTTCTTGAAGGAACTCTTCCGTTTGGGGACAGAGAAGTGGTTTTCGACCACAAGAGGGAGCTCATATTGTTCTGTTACGTGAAACAGAAACGCGTGAGGCGCACAAGATCAGTTGCTTTAAATCCATTTGGTATAGAAATGAGAAAGATCATCAGATATATTTTGCTAAATAAGATAAGTACAGATGCAAGTTTGAATTCAAATAAATCTTAATTAAAGTCAGTTAAACCAGGACTGTTCCAGATTTTGCTCAACAAAATAAAATGCTGCATTTTTAACTATGTTTTTGATAGTAAAAAGATTTATGCCTGCTACTCTTCTATGAGTAACTCCATAGTTTCAGTGGGACCATTTGTGGAATGGCAGATCTCTACCATGATAAACGATGGCTGCAAAAATCATCCTATCTCTATATCTTTATGCATAATAACAACATACTAATCCTAATGTTCCTAGAACAATCTCAGATTCCCCATCAAGCTCTACCATGTATAAACTGCAGTTGTACTAATGGAGTTCTTTGAAGGCTTAGAATACTCTTGAGCCTCTTATCATCAAAATGGAATAGTTACCAAAAGAGCAACATGAAGAAAGAAATTCAGCCTGGTCTGAAGACGGAAAGCATCAATTGCTGTGTCTTCAGCCAATGAAGACCTACTGCAGTGCAGCCCAAAGAAGGATGCTCCAGAGAGCTGTGAAAGATGCTGGAAACATGCGATAAGTACATTACATCACCAAAATGTGTCCTCTTCCACTGTTAGAGATATTTTCTGGCATGCAGTCTTCACATTTTGTTTTTATTTTCATCTCATCACTTATATTTTTACATGTCCTGACATAAAACCACGCTCTCTTCTTATTGCTTACCTCTTAAATAGTTAAATCTTGTATGTTTTCCATATACTTCCACACACAAACACATATACACCTGCAGGGCCCTGGATTTGAGGATGATATAAGCCGGATATTATAACTGTGAAGCATCAAGAAACTGTTTCAAGGACAAAATTTAGTAGGGAAGTCTTGGGATTTGTTTTGGTGAAAGTATTTCATGGACAATTTGAGATGAAAACCTCAGAATTTTGCTTGGGATCTCAAACTTTGCTTATGCTTCACTGTCAATATTTCCCCATGCAATCTAACGAGATGCATATCTGTCAAGAGCAAAAATACACTTTAGATCAGTGTATTTCAGACAATTGCTTGTAAGTGCTCCTTTTTATGGCACTTGCAATGATTATTAGATTTTTCAAGAGGGATTGTCCTTAAAGATTAAAAAAATCTTAGAGCCATCATTTTCTATGGAGATCTGTTTCAACATTTTATTTAAACATTTATGTATTGGTGTGTGTTCTACATTGAAAACCAGAAAAAAACCAAGACTGTGGTCTACTGTGCTGACAGATTTAGCCACAAGTTGTTCCTATATCTCACTAAAACATAACAAAATTGTAGTTCCAAAAACACATATGTAGATCATTAGTGGTTTAAACTAAGTGGTGTTTATTGATTTTAAAAAACAATTCCTTTCTGCACGTAGAACTTGGCATGTTCACCCAGAAACCATTTTACCCCAATAACTTCCCTGAAGAAAATTGTACCACCTCTGAATTCATATTGTTATCATTACTAAATTTAAAAACTAAAATAAAATTAAAGGCTTGCAGATATATAACTCCATGCAGACGGTATCAAATGCATCTCATTTGTGCAGAAGGCTTTGCTACGTTGGAAGTCATTACATACTGCTTAGTTTTACGTGATATAAATGCCATTAAACTCCTCCAGATATTTCTCAGTGATGTGTGCCAATTTACATTTCAATTCTGTTACGTGTCT
The DNA here is from genome assembly GCA_022605575.1 of Laterallus jamaicensis coturniculus. Lineage (NCBI taxonomy): Eukaryota > Metazoa > Chordata > Aves > Gruiformes > Rallidae > Laterallus > Laterallus jamaicensis. Next base: position 20,629,528 of record JAKCOX010000013.1, read on the forward strand.
TCTCAGTAAACTGCATAAAATCAGATTTTCTTTTGTTTTACTACAATGCAAAATACCATTTGTACTTTAATAAAAGTAATGTACACATTAAAAAAAATAAAAGCCCCAAGAATAAAATAGCAAAGAAGTCTCCACTCTCTCCTCTATGCAAGTTAAAACAGTAGTTGAGAAGAGAAAAGAGAACATCTTATTAAGGGTAAAGCTATACACATTTATGTAATAAAAGTATGTCTGACCTTTTTGCAGTCCCCAAAATTGCCAGCTACTGTAAGGCTTTCCATAAACTGGCTGCCAAATTGACAGCAAAACTGGCCACTTTCCTGCAGTCCACATCTGTGTTCAGTTTGCACGCAGTAAGAAGAACATAAGACATCAAGAATATTTGATTAGTGCCAATCTGTGAAATTATTTTCAATGAGAAAATTACTTTATCACAGGAAAGCAATGAAACAGGTGAACAATACTCTTGATAAAGAATATTTTTTTAATAATGGATCACTAGAATACGGAGCTTATTTATCCATATTTTAGTCACTTTATCATTTCTGACACAAACTTTTCCACTGCAGTGACATTAGAGAAAAAGAGCCATCTCTGTCTTTATATTGTCCAGAGGTTTAAATCCCCATCCAAATGTGGAAAACATTTGCAAGGCTTGGTTTCAGTATTAATGAGCATTTAATGACACCAGCAAACCACAGCATGAGCTGGCAAAAGAAGCAGCCTTTTTCTAAGGAAAGGAACAATACTACAGTACTTTACTTTGTAACCTGAACTTCACAATTTATGTATGTGTGAGATCTTCACTACAAGACATGAACTTGCAAAAATCCTGTTCATTTAATGAATGCATTTGTGTTAGCTCATCAGACCTCTTTATATAGCTACACAGCAGCAAAAAAGCAGCTAAACTCATTGTCTGAGGCTGTCAGGATATTCCTTATTTTCTCTGGGACACAGCTGCTTAAAACAATCACCACCACAGCTTTTTATGCCCTCTCAGAGTTACCAACTCAAATCTAACTACTTGAGTAGATTCTCTAACTCACAGCTCATCTCGCGTTAAATGTGAACTTATGATCTTGTGCAAGTAAAAATGCTTGCTGAACTTACCTAAATGCTAACACTGAACTACGAAGTTGCATCACAGATGTAAGAGAGATGTAAAATATCTATACATGATTTAATAACCGTCACATAGTGAAGGGAATTATTTTAAAAAGTTAAATATATTTCTTTAATGTTTTACCTAATCACCTTAACCATTTCTACCTCTACAAACACCATATTTACTCTAAAACATTTTCCAAATGTAACACAGTGATCCAAGGTGGACCAACAGTAATTCAGATTTACAGTGTAGAACTGCACTGCAAAGTACTGGCTCTTGACTGTTTTGCATAACAAAGGAAAGGCCAAAATTGCCAAAGAATTGGCAATTGCATTTACTATATAGAGTTTAAGACACATGCACATGAAGCCCTTACCTTCCCTGTTCTAGAGACATGCCATTCTGTACCACATACAATGTCAAGTTTCTACTCCCAAGATCTCTTTGGTAAGGCTGAGAAAGTTGGACTCTTCCTCTTGGGTCTCCTGTGCCACCTGCAGAGATGAACATAAATTAGAAAAAAGTATTTGTGACGGTCAGCATTCTACTCGAGGCATCCTAAAAAGCCCTTCCCTATTAAGGTGTAGGAAATCACCATTTTCTGAAAATTGAACATTTTTTTCCATTAACTAAACTGAACAAATTACAATCACAAATTCCATTTGCAGCCTGAACACCACTACCAATACTAGTATTCAAATAACAGTACCAAAATCAAATATTTAATGTGAGAATTTTTTTTTAGCAAAGTGGTTGAAATATAGAAGGTACAACTGCATTAAATATACAAACATGAAATTAAAGCAACACAAGTCTATCTTGAGACCCACCTTGAAAATTGAAAACTTGAAAATTTGTTTCAATTATAATTCCTAACATTTTATTCACAAAACTAGAATAGAATTAATTCTGTTCTTGATACACATTTTAAAAACATATAACAACAAATGCAAAAAAAAAATTACAAAAAAAGACCTTCTTGAAAAATTTTGAATTTGTTATTGCAGCAAAAATTATATTGAGTATAGCTCTTTTCTATGGAAAGTAAAGTAAAAAGTAATTAGAACACAAACATGTCTATAAACAAGGGGTTTCATTAAATACTTCTTTTCATTAATAGTTTTTTATCTTTAACAGTTAGTTCTCAAATAAATTAAGGCACAGAACAAAGGGAATGTCCACATTTGCCCTTAATTCAAGCAATATCTATATATTCTCTTTCCCATTATTTTAATCATATTACATGCTAGTGTTTTATTTTGGTGAGAGTATCTCATACATTAGTATAGTCAGGATACCACTAAAAGAGATGCAGGTTTTCTATGTGTCTTTAATGGAGAAAAATATAAGGAACATAATTAGGATTTACAGTCTGAGGATTTTATCCTCAATATGAATGCTGGGCCACAAATGTATTCATAGCAATTTAAATATTCCAAGGTAGGATTAATTGGCATAGCTTGTTTATTTTCCATAAGGTTAGCCTCTAGTAGCATTATTTTGACAAATTTTACACACACACACACCCAAATTATAAATAACCACCAATGTCTCTGAAAGAGAAGTAGGAATATCTATTTGTCTTTTGGGGACACATAATTAGGCAGATGATAAAATCAAAGCATGTTAGTGACAGCGGAATTAATGCTGCACATGAAGAAACCAAATATAAAGAGTCTGCCATACATCTAAAGAAAAGGAAGAGAACGACCACAGTTCTTTTATCATTTAAGGAAATACAGGTTTTTTAAAAATATTTTACATTTTTTTTATACATTTCTACAATAGAACAGTCCTGTTTCCACAATAAACCTAATTAACTATTAGGGAAGCATGGATCAGTTCTCATTTTCTGTGAGCCTCAAATACATTGCAACATAAAACTGTCTGACGGTTACGTTTTTTCCTCTCAGTGGCATACATCTCTACATATCTTTGTTCTGTTCAGTGCTGAAGTACAAGTGGTGTGAAAACAAACAAAACGAGTTAATTTCTCGCTCTGCAGCTTTAATCTGTGCTTGTGAGAAGATTGTGGCTTTTTGCTTTGTCTGGTTGTGGGAGCTTGCGCTCTATGAAGAAAAAGCTGCTGCCAATTAATAACCAGGACAAAACTTCACAAAAGCAGAAGGGTCAATGAAAACCTTTTAATTTCACGTCAATTATGGTCACCTCCTCCAGCTAACTCTAAGATCTTACAGGGTATGCCAGATTCAAATATTTGGTATGGAAGGATAAAGTAAGAATTTAATTTGACCTACCAGCATTTTCCAAACTAACTCTTTTTCTCATTCTTGGCTCATTTCTCTCCATATATTTCAGTATTGTCTTCTAGTTTTCACATTGTGGTACCTGCAAGGTGGTCAATAAGGAATTTAGAAAGTCACAGTAAAGGAGACTACTGCCAACATCTGTGACAGTTTTGAAATGCCATTACAATATGAGACGAGAGATGCAGATTGCCATGTAAGGCAGGAAAGCAAATAAGTCTCAGGGGAGTATCTGATAAATATTAACCTTGGTGAATTGGACTACTGAAATGTACTTTTTAAAATGTCCTTAGTTGTTTCACTGGAGATTTGCATTTATAATGAAGATACTATATTATACATAACTGAGTCCATAACTAAACCAGAAAAAAAGTACTTAGACTATAACCAACAAATAAAAATGCAAATTAAAATTAAAGTGACTCCTGGTATGTGAAACAATGTAAAAAAGTGGGCTTTTTAGGCTGGTGTAGTAGAAACAGCAGCACTGACTTCTAAACACAGCAAAGTGGTCTAGAGTTGTTTGTTCTTAGTAGGGGACAGGATTAGTCTCTGTGTTCCTTCATGTTCTAAGTCCTCACTACTGACATAACCTGTGCGGCGAATCTGGGGACAGTGTGGTTTCCAGATGTACAGAGGCCCTTCCTGGGCTGAGAATAAAATGTGAACTTAGCAAAGCATAAAGTCTTCCTTGAAAAGGTTTTGCTGCATTAAATTGTTTCAGTTGCAAACAGGACTGCATGAAAAAAGGACCACTTGCAAAACGCGAATCTGAAATTTCTCTTTTCAGTTTCTACCCTGTCAGCCAAATTGTCAGACATTCAGCTTGTATTAATGAGAACACACTCCTCAGTGTGTTCACTACCACTAATAAGGAGAACAGCATTTTACGGCTTAGGCTAGTGGTGAACACACAATGAACATAAATACTTCCAAAGTGGAAAGTCATCCTTACTCCTAAATGAATAAAATACAGCACTCCCCTCATGCATTTTCAATTAAGAAACTTAGGGGCAACTTTTTAAAATTTAAATTTAATTAATTTATTAGTAACCATCAGGCCCACTTTTTAAGAAACTTTGTTAGATCTGCCTTTTTTTGGCAAACCTCAGCTGAACTTCACATTTCAGATGTTGCCTTGCCTGTCCCTTGAAACAACTTCTGAAGTATTACTCACAGTTGACTTCAGCCTGTCTAGTCTATCATTCCTGAGCCTGTCTCAGGTCCATACTGATAAATATTACATTCATTTTCCTGGTCCTCAGGTGGTTTATTTTAACTGCAGAGAGGTTCATAAAAACATCTTCTTCTTTTTTTTTTTTTTTTTTTTAACATTTTCTTCTTTGCATCAGAGTACACAAAATTTGGGTTACAAAGATGTCTTCTCAATTAATTGAATGCTCTTCCTATGAACACCCTAAGTATTACTTGTAAAACCTCCTCAGTCCCTCTTCTGGTAGGAATAACAGGCTTAATAAATTGGGTAAAACACCTAACTTCATAAAAATAGCACTCCATTTCTACCTCCCATTTTGGTTTCAAACTTGTGATCTGGGCATATGATTATTTTTCTTTGCCTACATTAAAAATAATCATGCATCAGTAAAATGCAACTATGCCATTTTGCCAGCAGTTAGTTCTCTCTGCTTCAGTTTCTTCAAACACACACAAAGAAGCAGATCCTACTACACATGAACTAGATCTAGTCCTTTGAACCTTTTTCCATATGTTTATAAGCTTATAGCTGTTTAGACTTTTTATACCCAGAAAACACACTGCAATCAACATGCAGGGGTCAAATTGCAATACTTAGAACTGGATTTCAGATGTCTAACGTGGACATTTTTCCTCAAAGCCTGTGGTTTTACCCCTACCTCTTAAATGTTGTCACTGTAGTCACTGGGAATTGTTCCTAGGGTAGGTTCTGCAATGGTAAGGAAATATAGCTTACTCCTAATCCACATTCAGCCTACAGCAAGACAGAATCTTAGTCTCAAAAGATCATGACCTAAAGGGAAAAGAACTACTAATGACTACCTCAGTTCTTCCAAATTTTCACTGCCTAAGTGAGCTCAGAAATTCTATTTTATATGCACAGAAAAGTATAATTCCAGAAAAGAGCAGGCATCATACAGATAACAAAAAATAAACACTCTGCACAGCCTTTTTTTCTCCCCAGCAAGATCCTTTTTGCCTGGTAGGAAAGTGTGTTGGTGGAATCAAACAGACATCTCCAAAATTCCACTCACTCCACATGTTCTACCTGTGCATTTGTGTAACATGAATGCTCCAGCTTCTATACCCCAGATCTGTGCAACACTGATTATAGTATGGAGCACTAAGCTCTAGACTAAATTCACAGAAATTGATAGACCTCTATAAATATAACATTAAAGTCATGTGGGGAAAAGTGACAAAAGGACCAAATATCATATGCATACTAAATCAAATTTTATGTTTATTTGAATCTAGACACATATAAAATATAGCATATGCTGTGTAATTATACATGGGGTATGATGAAATCTGACACATTTTAAAGAAAATGTTTAAATATGATGTTAGTGTCAGATGAAGACTATGAAATCTGATGTTCCCCTGGTCTTCACCACACTGAACTTTTATCAAATTACTTCACAGTACACTATGAAAGCTCTGCAGTATTCTGAGCTGCAACAGGAGAGAGGAATTCATAATTAGTAAAACCTCCCCCACACCCACATTTCCTCACAATAATCTCTAGAGCAAGGCCCAGAAAAAAAACTTTCAAATGCAAATGTTCTCCAGCAGGAAGTCCAAAAAAGATAAAGCTGAAGATAGCCAGTGGCAGAAATGATTTTTAAGTGACGACAAAAAAAAATAATAATTTAAAAGAACAATTAAAAAATGTAACACTAAGCCTTGTAAGACTAAAATCTGATGTTTAAATCACCCATCCGAATACAAAGGTGAAAGGCCTAATGCTGTTTTCTGTGGCTCTTATAATTTTTCAAATAGTGGTTAAATGTGACCTTATATTAGCATCAGTTTATGAAGAGGAATTACAGTTAAAATGTACATGTTTAGAAGCAACTAGTTTTCTACGCAAAAGCAGTGGGGAGACACTTTCTTTGATCATTTGCTAAATCAAGAAAATTAGGTAGTTTCCATTAGGACACATCATAATAACAGGTTCAGCTGGCATCAATTAGGAGGAAACCATGATTACCATTGAAAAGACCTGTGGGTACAGAATCACACAATTACAGAATGGTAGGGGCTGGAAGGGATCTCTGGTGATCCCTGCCAGAGCAGGATCACCTAGAGCAGGCTGCACAGTGTCCAGGTGGGTTTTGAGTATCTCCAGAGATGGAGACTCCACAATCTCACTGGACATCCTGTTCCAGTGCTTGGTCACCTTCAAAGTAAAGAAGTTTCTCCTCATGTTTAAGTAGAACTTCCTATATTCAAGTCTATATCCTTGTTACTGGGCATCGCTGAAAAAGACTGACCCAATCCACCCTACACCCACTCCTCGAGTATTTATAAGTATAGATAAGATCCTCCCTCAGTCTTCTCTATGCTAAGAACTCCCAAGTCACTCAGCCTTTCTTCCTAAGAGTGATATTCTAGTCCCCCAATCATCTTCTTAGCCTTTTTTTGGTAGCCTCTCCAGTAGCTCCCTGTCTTGCTCACAATATTCCAGATGAGGCCTCACCAGTGCATAGCAGAGGGGAGGAGAACCTCCCTCGACCTGCTGGCCACACTTTCCTTGATACACCCCAAGATGCCATTGGCTGTCTTGGCCATGAGGGCACACTGAGCTGCTGTGACTGTGCCACAAATCCAAGAAAGTGTATGGCAAATTATTCCATGTACAAAAATTCACATTTTTTTAAAAAATAATTTCTGCATAATTAGGGTAGAAACAGAGGGTTAAAACTCTCAACACATTTTCTCTGTACTTCTCTATTCCTCTTGCTAATATGCTTAAGAAAGCCTACACTGGAGAGTATTACCTCAAAGTGCAGCTACTGAATGAAGATTGCGGAGACCTTCAGTCATTTTCCAGCTATGCCAAAAAACTTTCATGTGTCCCTAAGTCAGTCACCTCATTTTCTTTAAGCTTCAGGTAAAAGTATTTATTATATTTTGTCTCACTACTTTATATTTAAACTTCGGATTTAATTTATTTGCTTCTTCTCTAGTTTGCTCTTTCTAGCACCAAAATTTACAGCTCGTTCTAATATTGTTCTTTAGGATGCTATCTCATAGCAGAGTATTATGTATAAACACTTATTGGTATTGGTGACTAGTGGTGTCACAGTGTGAACCAAGACACCAGCTGCCAAAATTCCTCTTTTGACAGGCATTGTATATACCATAAACAGTATTTAATATGCGTAAAAGGTCAGCAAAAAGGCTATCAATAACTCAGAGGATTAACATCAGTTTCTCATATTAAACACAAATATACTAAACAACATTCGATGATGCATGTCTTGCATAGGGGTGGCACAGGCCAACAAGTGACTGCTCATCTTTACCACTTTCAGAGATATTGTTGACAGACTTGGCATCACGTTTACTAAAATCTCCTTTGTAAAGCTAACTACCTGACTTTGCTGGACATGTTATAGAGAGTTTCCAAGGTTTTGGTTTGTTAATTTGACACTTCACTCTTGTCCATGTTCCATGAGCAGCTTCATCAGCTGGAGAGCACACTTGAAACATATCACGTTCTTAGCATATCAGGATCTTTACAGATTCGAATGACATCCATGTTTTTATACTTACTGTAATGCATATAATTAAAAACAACTGCAATCTTTTCAAACATAGCTTTATTCATGTGCATAAATATTTAGAGGATAAGGTCCCTGGAGTCATTAAGGTATTTCTCATCAATTTCAACAATGTTTGGGCTGTTGTTCTGTAAACGATTATATTTTACATGTACTTGAAGGTACAGAGAACATTTTGGATTAAATTAAACTTTTAAAAATTAATATTTTCTGCTTTTATACTGAAAAATATTTTTACTGGAGAAACACTCACTTAGGCAAACGCATTGCATGCTAACTTAAAGGAATGTGTTTGCTTAATTTTCTGAATGTGCTTACATGCATATTGGTCAGAAAGGTCATAGAAAAATGAACAATTACATGCAGTATGATTATTTAGCATGGTAAAATTTACGTATTTATTATGAATTATCATAGAAGAAATATGAAAACACATTCAGATGGACTGAAATGTGTAGTGTCACCAAAATGGATAAATGAAGGCTTAGGTAATTATTTTAACAATGACATTCTAGCATAAACATTTATCAGGAAAAATGCAATATGTAGTTTTACTGTAAGAAAGCTTAGTCTAATGACTCTTTAAAGAATGTACATGCAAGTTGGCTTAGATATGTAGATATACATATCTAATTGCTGCTACTTCACAAACAGTTCTGTCACAAACCCAGCAGAGCAATCACTGTTTCCAGTGTATAAATCTACCTGTTACCATAACATTTTTGCACAACGTGCTGAGGTAGAATTTCTGTCTGGAGATGAGTCTAGTGCCTCATAACTTTAAGATTTAACTTGTCAGAGACCTGTCAGGAGAGATGTTGCTTAGCCAGTGAAGTATACCTGTCCTGAAAAACTGAAATGGATCGCCCAGTGGGTTTTTGCCAACGGCTTCATTCTTCTTTTTTTTTCCCCTCTTAATTCAAATAGTTCTTTTCATTAGATACACAGGATGTGCCCAAATGAGTACAAACAGAAGCCAGATATAGAAGATTATTTTCTTGATAGGTCACTGAATGTTTAGATAGGTCCTTGGTTACATCTTAACTCTCCTGTGTAACTCTAGATGCAGAGCTTCAGTAACTCATGTGTAAAATAGAACAATACGTCCCTGTCTCAGCATGTAGTACGTGCACATTCACTTCAAAGAAGGAACTGTCTTCTGTTCAAAGCCCTCTTCTCCCCGTATTCATACTGAACTAACAGTCTTAAAGAAAGTGTGTCAACAATGTTCAGTAGGCATATTGCATTACACAGCACCAAAGTGAGGTTCAAACCTCAATCACTAACATATATATAGCTTTAATGAGCTTTTCTTCAGTAGGTCAGAATTCTTATTCTCATGTCACAGATGGAAAAAGCAAGATAAGGAAAGGGAATATTGTCTCCTTTATAAGGTCAGTCCACGTGTCACTGGCAAACGTGCATACAAACTTGGGAGTTTTTTGGGTATCTCTCCTTACTCTATTGTAGGCAGCACAGATTCTGATCACATGAATAATAGCCTTAGCCGGACTCACCAAAACCAAGCAATTCTGTGCTTTCCTGACACAGAACTCAAGCAAGGGGTACTTATGGCACAGAATAAGAGTGACTAATAATGAAAATACTGTAAGGAGAAAAATAGGCTCTGTAGTAGTAAAGAAAGACAATCTATATTTTAACATTTTTGCATTCTACTTGAGATATTTCTAAAAGTAATCTCCTTCATACTGTTGTCATTGCTTTTCTTGACTCATGGGATGCCAAGATGGAAATAAATATAACTTATTGAAGCTTCAGCTGTGATGATGCCTTTAATTATTGACACATGGTTCTTCTCAAAACTCACAGCCAAAATTAACAACAGAAAAAGTAATGGTTCTTAGGATTGCTTTGTACCCAGAAGATTCAATGCAAAATGTTTAAAATTGAAGACTTTAAAGCTACAGTATTTGATTGTTTCCTGGTATTCCTCTTACAAAGATACAAACAAATAGAACATTTATGATTTCATAATTCCGCCATCAAATGCGCTTTGCAGAGACCTTTGACTATAAGCTTGCGTGGGAGTAAACTGCAGAGTTACTTAAATAGCAATATCAAACTTAACAGCTCAGCAACGTGTGAACATTCTTTAATCTTGATCCAATAGTCAAATCACGGCCAAGATAATAGCACCACAGGTTTATTTTGTATTCATTTAAGGTTTTACACCAGTACTGGAACAAAGCCACTTACAGTACTCTACCATAAACACATTCTTTCTCCCTTAATCTCAATGTTCACCTCTCTGAGCTCTCTAAACTTCCAGACAGAAAAGCAAAACTTTCATTAGACACCAAGAATAAGGGCCCACAAATCTCCATCTTGTCCACCACTTTCCTGTGAAAGATCTAGCGATGCTGTAGTTGTAAACAATGCTGAAAGTGCTGATTCACAGAAAATAATGTATTAAGAAAAAAATCAAGGAAAAAGAAAAGGAAAAAAAAATCAAACCCCCAAAATCCCAAATTAAACCCCACAAAACAAACCCCTTGTCTTTACTAGGGTTCCTGAGTGCCTACTAGCTTTATGAAAAGAGTAAAGACAATTTTCCTTTGAAATCAAGTCTGTCGCTTCATAGTAGTTGCCAATGAAGTGAGCAGGATTCCAGTCACATAACCACTAATCACATGCCATGTGGCAATCTATGAACATGTATTAATATAAAGCAGAAATAATAATTTGGAGCACAGAATCTAAATGTATTCAGCTGAACCTTAATAATCTACTTAAGAAAAAAAATTACAGACGTCCTGAGGAAAGTTGTTTGTCGAACATCAGCCTACATGTGATTCAATTACCTCATGACACTAATATGATAAAGCAAATGACTTTTTCTCATTCTGTTACAGATTTGATATATAGTAACAAGTTAATTACCTTTCTCATGAGAAAACTATGAAAACATCAGGCCATAAAAAATTCAAAATTGTGTCACATTTTTCTAATTAATAACTCAGCACATTTTTGTACTATTCTCTTACATAACAGTTTCCTTTAATAGCATCTGTGTGTCCAGCATTACGAAAAAGAAAATACATTCCTTTCTAGCACAATGGAATGACAATGATTAATTCATACCAAAACCAAAAGACACTCTGCTGGAAAAAACACATGTGTAGTTATTTTTGTAATGCATATACATAGCATTACAATAGATTAAAAAAATAAAGACTTAATTTATTGAGACTGCACTACCCTAGATCTATTTAAAGAAATAGCAATTCAAAATTCTTGGCAAAATTGCAGTGTTATGCTTTATTGTTTCAAACTGAATAATCAATATGCACAAGACAGAAGGTCATAATTACAACACAAACATCTTGAATATATGTGATTATTAAATAGGACATATACATTCATTTTTACATTATTCACTTCCATTCCCTCACATTCTGCTCCACATTATTGGAATAATAATAGATCTATGATCAAGCTTTTCTTACATAGGAAATGTTAATTTATGGGATCACAATTCTTTCCATGGCAGTCATGTGAAAAATTCAAGATGTGTGAGCTTAAGGACAGGTAAATAGCCACAGAAATGTTAGTGGTATTGAGATGGAGAGGATGGTATAGATTTGCTTAGTCCTGTACACTGCCATGAAATTCTGCAAAATAGCTGTTTTGGCAAACAAAAAAATAAAAGATACTTCTCTCATGGTCATTATTCATATAAGTCAAACCATGATACATGAAAACAGAAAACATTACAGAAAAGAGTATATAAGAAGAATGCAAAGAAACTTTAGATCTCATATACTTTGTGGCATTGTTTTAGTCAGCACTGAAAATTAGGTCCTCTCTAAAACCACTTTATACACATGGAAGTCACACAAGCATTTTAGGTGAAACCATCTTCATCCAGCACAGTAGTCTCTCAGTACACAGAACCCTGCCCAGGTCACAACGCTCACCCATCTCTCACAGGACACATTGAGAACAGGGGGAATCATAGAATCATACAATGATCTAGGTTGGAAGGGACCCCAAGGATCATAGAGTTCCAACCCCTTGCCACAGGCAGGGCTACCAGGTAATTGAGGTAATTCCAGCTCCTTCTGAAATCTACACTCCTACTGTAGTCACTTTTATTTATCTAAAGCCTACCTGTCTATGTAAACACTAGAAGCCTGGGGCAAACCTTGGGCAACACCAACAGCACTTCTAGTGTAAAGGACCTAAAAGAGCAGCAATACTACAAACTAAAATCAACCTGGAGGAAAGCTTCTAAATCAGTACCACTGACGAGACAGATGTATAAAAAGTTGATACTATTAGTCAATAAATAGAAAGGTGGGTGCTACATTGTAAAATATCTAGAGAAATGCATTTGCCCTTAACATGCCTGTTGTACATGATCACTGCTCCACACAGCAATAAACCTTTCCAAAGGGAAAAAAATATTGAAAAAACCCTAATAATAATAAAATTTAAAAACAGTACCCGAAATTACTTCTACATTGTTACCACTGAATTGCTGCAACAGTTCCTCATGACAAACCCTCCTCAGTGGCAGCGGCACCAACCATTGCCCTGTGCTGTGCTGTGCTCTGCTGGCAGTGAGGCGACAAAAAATGGCACCCAGCCAGCTGCTCCCACACAAGCAGCAAGCCCTTAGTCCACAGCACTTTCTGCCCTCCCCAAGGCACCTCCCACATTGTTGCAGCTCCCAGTTTGGGTGATGGGCTGCGGGTTTTATTCCTCCTTCCAAACTAGGCCTCACTCTGAGTCAGGTCTGGAGCACAGAGACAGTCTCTCCCCATCACCACAGATCCCGTGATCTACAACTGCTGTGGTTAGGATGGAGCATTCCCCAGAATTACAGAAAACAAGGATAAGTAAGCGAACAAGGAAACTAAAATAATTGCAGAAGTTACAGAAATATAGAGAGAGCAAGATCCTGACACACACCCGCAGGAGTTGGCACATTGCCAGGGCCCATCCCTGTGTGAGGGGGACAGCACCCCAGCAAATCAACACACAGGTCAGCACATGTCCCATGGCTAATGACTTTCAAAGAGCATTTAACAGCATTTTTCAAATGGTGAGATGTATGTCAAGAACTTAAAATCAGAAGACAGACGAACAAAAGGATGCTGTTTAAAAAAAAAAAAAAAAAGAGCAAAATTTGGGGGTTTTTTTAAAGTTCTGCTAGGAGCAAAAAGTGTATTTACCTGCAGGAGCATGCAGCTGCTTTTGTCTTCAGAACAAGAAGACTGGGATAAATACCACAAAACAGAGAAACTGTTTCAAGAACTAAATGTTAGACTGAATTATTATAGTTTTATTTCTTTGTAATGGACTAAAAACCAAAAAGCCCTGATGCAAACAGCCCCGGTCTCAGTTCAGTTGTTAACAGCATCCCGTTAGAAGATTAGGCAAAATATAATGAATTGTTTCACAAGAATCTGGGAGAAGTTGAGCTCAATTTATAGCACCTTGGTTTAATAAAGATTAAATTTTCAAAAGCCTGAAGTGACCTAACCCTAGTGTCAAACTGTTAGGAAGTGTGTGAAAGCTGTGCCACAAAGCTCATGCCAGATATTCATGAAGTTTTTCCCAAATGTGCAAATACAATTTTCATTTCAGTGGCACAAACTGGAAGTATTCACTTTGCTTAATAAAAGGGGAAAAAAAACCAACCCTTATAATCATTCCTTTTAAATAAGCAACTAACTCTAAAATGAAATAGCTGTTTTCCTTCAGTGTTTTCATCTAGCCATAGACACAGCTACCAACGCATTTCCTTAGACAGAAGGTGAAGAGGAAAAAGACAGATAAAATCGAATGAATAGTTTTCAATTTAAAAAAACCCAACCTTTGCTCATCTCATGCCTGTAGAAAGTGAAAATAAAAGAAAGAAGCTGTTAACATCCTCCCCAGCAATATGGGGAAATTGCATGTTTCTTCTGGAAGAGGTATTTTAGCACAGTAGGATGTTCTTATGTTGTGACAAGATAATGTGTGTGTAAAGCACTCCTATAATTTAGCTGTCACACAGATGCGCCTACTCAAGTGCATGTGTATCAATGGAGAATTAGCTTTGATCTGTAAAATACATCAGATGGCTTCCATTCCTTACGCTGAATCAACTTAGTCTTGATAAGAAATTAATCTGACCATGTTTCTTATAGCCATTGTCAGAGTGTTTAATCTCTGGAACTGATCCTATGCCAGCGTGAAGATGTTTACAGGGTAAAAAACTAATGTCAACATGGATAAAAATCACATTTTAATGGTTTTAGTCTTAGCCCTTTAGAGCATCCTAGACATTTAAGGGCCATCAGGGTTATACACCATTCAGCGCATTTTTCTAGGAAGAAAAAGAAATGTAGTTTTTAATCCTGAGCAGACACTAAACTTTGGAAACCAGAAATACATTTTCTGTGGCTTTTGTAATTTCAGCATTAGAGAATCAGATGGCAAAATAGAATTATTTTTACAACCACACCTGCCAACACTTTAAAGACTAACTTAAATTTGTAGTCATGCATCTATCTCCTCTCATCCAAATATCTGCAACTTTAAAGAGGAAAGCTGTTTTGGACGATGATATGAGTCCTTAGATCAGCAGAATGCAGCTTTAGCCACAGCTGGTACGAAGGTTTTTCACTATAACCACTCTTTCAAATCCAGCCTGGACTCAAAGTTCTTCAGCAAGTGTTTCTTTAGACAATTAATACACAAACAAACAGAAAGCAATCTGGCTCCAGGAATCAGATAATGAGGAAAGGAAGGAAAATTATATGTGCACACTGAAATTTTCATCTGTTTTGAGGAGTCAGTATGCTTTGAGGCTGATGCTTGCTTTGAGGGACTGGATCTGGGAGCTGTTTCCTACTTTCCCTATTTGCTTCCTGCACATGCTCATGTGGATGCACAAAATGCTTCCTTCTAAGAAATTCCAATGTTCTTTCTATACTGAGCATGCACCTGTTTATAAAGTGTAGCTGCTGCTGTAATTAATATGCAATTTTTCACTTAGCATGTGGGGAAAAAGGTTAAACATCAGATCGGAAAAAAAATGCCCAGCTTAAATAAGGCCTTCATCTCAACTATTTCTATCTTCTATATATATTGTAGTGCTCCAAAGTCCTACCTCTAGGCACAGAAAAGTCCTTAATTAAGAATCTGTAGGCAGGAATTGCCTACAGTCAAAAAAGAGGACCCAGCATGACAAATTAAAATCATGCCAAATCTTGTTCTTAAGCTAAGCAGGTTCCATGTTTGGTTCTTCCCGTCTCTGATCATTTCACTGCTCCTAAAACCACTTTTATAGGGTGAAAACATGTATTTTGAGGAACCTGGAAGTCTTTACTGTCAGCACTCCATTTCTATAAATACATATGCCAATAGCTCACATAAAAGACATGGTAGTACTAGTGAAGGAAAAGAAACTAAAGAGAATACCTGCACTTAGATGGGCTATTTCAGCATCCAGTGAATCTCAGATGATAGGGCAGAGAAAGATCAAGCAGTGGTAGCATTTTTTAAACCTCTCAACTGATGGAGCAGGAGTGTAAAAACCATTGGTAACTATAGCAAACAACCAGAACCAAGTCATTTTGACAGGGGACAAGGAAGAGAACACCCCAGGCCTCTTTCAAGTCCCCTTTCACCACTAAGTCCCAATTTGAAGCCAGTACTGTCAGCTAATGCTGATCAGGCAGGTGGCATACCACATAGGCTGTTGGTGGTTTGTTGACCACGGCTCTCTCCCTCTCAGGAGGAAAAATCCGTTTCAACATTCCTCTCTTCTCTTTGCCAACAACCCACATCCTCTTGCCCTACAAATAGGAAGAAGGGAATATCAAATCAAACCAGAATAAAAATCCTGATGGTACTTTATTCATCCCCAAATTCCAGAGAAATTATTCCTCTCTTGCTCAAACATTTTGGTTTTTTCTTGTTTGTTTATATTTTTTTTAAAAAATCATCCTGCTTCAGTGGTCTGTTTTCACTGCCTTCTCAAATGATTCTTCTGACATCTTGAACTTTAGATACACACTATCATATTTTTGTATATTTACATAAAATGTGGTAGATGGGATTTCATCTTGATCCATATTCTTGGCTGCAACTGTCAGACTGCAAAAGGACTAGTTAGTGGTAGGTGTACATAGAACTAAGCTCAAGTAGGATGAGATGTCTTGTGAGATAGAAAAATGTATTGCCTTTGCATGGTACAGTTGGGGGAGGGGGGTGAGGCGCTACCAAAGTGGCTTCTGTGGGCAGCTGTTAGAAGCTTTTCCTGTGTATGATAGAGTCCTTGCCAGCCAGCTCCAAGACAGAACTGCCACTGGCTAAGTACCAAAATAGAATGCAAGCCTGGTAAAGACAGCTTTTTTTGCTAAAGTCTGAACAAAAAACAAAAACCCAAAACAAAACAAAAAAAACACACACACACAAAAAAAGAGGAGATGGTCAAAAAAGTGTGTATGCACTTTGGGGCCCATTAAAAATGTAGCATTTATGTCTGCAAAAGTTTATTATATTCAAGATGTAGGTTTGTTTCTGGCTTGAAAAATTGCAATTTGCAAAGCCAGAATGTGAGTAGGCAGAAAAACTTAATAGATCTGTCCTCAGAATACATGCAGAAAAAAACTTATATACCTTCTCATTTAAAGAGTTCAATGGCTTCCAGATACACACTGTTGTCCAATAATCAAACAGAATTAAAGTGCAATTAATTACACCTTTTGGAATGAATATATTAGTTACTTGATGGTACCATCTCTATCCCTAATAGACTTCAAGATGCATAACCAAATTAGAACCACAGCACAGCATGGCTTGCTGTATGTACAGATAATAGACAGTGGCTATGAGCTGCCTGTAATGGCTTGCACACCCCTAATTCAACAAAGAAAGATCTGCAGCACATACCCAAATAATATACTACAGTGAAGGTGGAAACAGACATTCCTTACTCTCTGACAGAATGGTAAGAAATAACTAAGGGATTTAGTTATTTTAGTCCCAGAATAAGGGATTTCCTAAAGGGCAAGAAAATCTGGGCTATAACAAAGTATTAAAATATCAAATAACCACAGTTTATTTGATGGAAGTTTGAAGTGACCAGCGACAAAATGAACTAGTCATTATTTTGCTCCAGAAGACAAAGTTTGTTAAATTCATTTTTGTTGTTTTAATAGTGCACGCACACACACACACACACATTCATGGATGTTTTAGAATCAGTAGTGAGTAAAGAATTGGGTTGAAATTTCCAAGTTTTTCACAGCACCTGAAGTACAGGGAAATTATAGTCTGTCTTTCTCCATCTTCCTTAAAGTAACACACCCTACACAGAAAAACCCTGCAGGAAAAGAGGAAGAATGAACTTCTGGCCACCATTCGAGAGCCCTTCAATACGCTGCCACTTCTTGTAACCAGCAAAGAACATTCTGTTACTCATCACATGATTTATTTATTACTGTCATAAAATGGGATTCAAAGTGTTTAGGATTTGATGGAGATACATACCACAAATCTTTTACAGGTAGCAATGTGGTCTATAAATTTGCTTTACTTATACAGCTTTTCTAAAAATAACACCCAAACACCCTCTCTATATAATGTTTGGAGCTTGCCACTTGTCTTTGCCTTCAAAACATAAGTTTTGCGGACAGCAAGTGCAATAGAAATACTAATTCACTGGTTTAGAAAAAGGATAGACCTGTATCAAGCATGCAAAAATGTGAATCAACAATATCAAAGCATATTTCTAAAATTTACATGTACAACAGTATAGATCTCACAATATTGTCATAGTACCACAAATTATATGCAAATGAATTACAAAAGTCATCCATTCCCAAAAGCTGATACTTGGAAATGCACCAGTCAAGCAGTTTGAGGCCATTCTCCCCCCCAGCATAAAATCACTGAATTGACTGGTAGCCATGTTGTCTGCGTAAAAGTACTGCTGGTTGCTTCATTGCAAAGGGATTTCCTAAACAACCTTTGCAACTGCCTTGGTTTGAAGGCTAACTTATGAAAAGTAAAGTTTTGTAGAGTACTTGAAGGCCTCCCCATACATACAGAGGCACTCCTGTCATTCATTTCTCCAAAAAGCAAGAAAAATGTACAGCAAGGTAACATCAAGGCAGAAAGAATGCTCTCAGAAACACCTGGGGAGGACTGCAGTCTTGCTAATTGGATGCACAAAGTGTTCATAGTGGCCTCTAAGAAGACCATGTAGCACAGGATTGCTCTGTGTTCCCTTGTGAAGGAGGAAGGGCAAACGGAAAGTGAAGTCTCTATTTTACAAATCTTGAACACACTTCACTTCATAGCCTTCACTTTCTTTGACTTAGCTCCATTAATCCTGCACCTTAAGTACCAGAGTTCAGGGCACAGGGACATGGAGAGGATAGAAAGTTGTTACTTTTTAAGAAGAAACCTCAGGCTTAACATCCTATACAGACTTTCTTTGCTGTGTGCGGAACATCCTAGTTCTGTGGGGTTTGCACCCAACTGCCTACAAATCTGTGTTATTCAGTGCATGGGACAGGTGTGCTACTGGATCAAGCATTTGTGAAGACTGAACTCTCTGTTGTGCAAGATTTGCTTTGAACAGGACTTCTGTCATGAAAAAAAAGGGCAACCATACCATTATAGAGGATTATTAAAAGACCCTCATATTATATATTAGAAGTAAAGTTTGTGTGCAAAATTGTATGTTGCTGTAAAGCCCTAGTGAATCAGCTGACAAATTAATATAAGCACAGTAGTTCTAGAGGTTTGAATTTACAACAATTATTTTCTGAGTTTTAAAGCCAGACTGAAAACTATGATTCAGCTCAGCCATGTGCAAATGACCCAAAGATAAATACAGATCTTAAAGTATCAGTAGAATATTATTTTAGTAATTTACAGGTGAAGCACTAGGAATTACTTTTAAGCGAACAGTCAGTGTCCCCCTTACCATCTTAGGATTCAGTGTCTATTGAAGTTAGGAACAACTTGTCCTTGGATTTCAGCTGGCATTGATGGGTTCTTCACAACTTTGTGACTTTGTTCCCAGCTGGTGACTGTTTGTTAATTTTTAATAAAACAGTAAGATATAACAAAATGAATCATAGTGACAGCAAGATGCAAGAAATAAGTAGCTTCCCAGTTCAAATGCATGATGAAAGCAATGAAATATAAATTTACAACAAATTATATTACAAACTTTTGTTGTTACAAGCAACAGGCTTTAATAAGTTGGAAATACTTGTTTTATTCATTGTCTCATTCTAAATTGTTTTTACCTTCCCTAGGGTACCTGGGCTTCTGAAGGTTCATATTTTATCAACGTCTTTATTCTGAGTCAGTGAATAGCAGGATTCCCAGCTGGACTCTTGGTTCTGCTCTTCAGCTGGATTTGATCTGCCTCTCATGAGCGCAGTCTTGCGTCATTCAGAAAAAAACATTCAAATAACTCTAGCCTCAAAGTTGTTCATTGAGAAGTTGTTCTTCTCCCCTCTTTACACAGAGAACAAGATACGTTCTTATTAGCATACTGTTCAGCCAGCTTCCTACCCACTTCCTTTAAATTCAGGGCCAAGGTCATTTTTACGTTATCTGCTACAGACAGATTTTAAACACACCATCCAGAAATTACATCCATTTTAAAAACATAGCTATAGAAAGTGTTTTAAGTCATAACAAAAGCTGAGGGGGTTGAAATAGTTTTAAAGTAACTCAAACTAGGGAAAGAGTCCACCTGATGTCGTGAAGAAGCAGTTAATATATCACACTGAAAGTACAGAACACTAGAGAGATCAGCAATCCAGATAATTCTGTAACAGCTTAATAAACTCTTGAGAATAAGAGAAATATGATGACTCATATATTAGCAATGTTATTAATGTCATTCTAAAATGACTATCCAAAAAACAACTTCAGAAGCAGCAGCGACACTTACCTGCAAGAAAATTTCTACCACAAATTTTGGTAGAAAAAGTCTTTCTCACCACAGTGACCATCTATTGCTCAACAACAACACCTTGGTGTTCACTTGGGAGAGCACTAATGTACACTACGCATTAACAGTGCACTTGAAATATCCTGGGAGATTCTGTGAAGCTCATCACATATACCATCTCATACTTATTTAACCAGCTACTTAAATAAGAAATTGATTTCACTTTTTAATTTTCTGCCATAGGCAGCCCATGTCAGTGGTACCTGGTGAAACCATCCACACATCAGTCTAGCACACAGGAATGGCTCTGGCTTTCCTGTACCACAGCCTCACATAAATCCTTCCCTAATCTCATATCCTTTGCCCTTAAAAAGCCCACCCATGAAGAATCATCAAACTGTGGCTACAGTCTGGTTATCCAAATTACTAAGGACTTTTTTCAGTCCTCCTTCCTCTGTTTTTTCCGGAGGCCCTTGGATTGCTCAAACTAATGCCACATGTTGAAACCTCAGTTTCTTGGAAAGCTTTGTTTTTCTCTCCAAGCTGGTAGGACCGATTTTCTCCTTTCTTCCTTTCTATCACTTACCCTCCCTCCCTATTTGATATGACTATATTTCAGTATATTAATTTTCAAAAATTTATTTTTCTATTTTTTCCATGGTACAGTCAGGAAAACTTTACAACTTTGCACTTTTAAAATGGTGTCAATACTAGCACACTTGCATTCCCTATCTGACAAAATTGTACAGTCCTAGGAAGTGCTGAACACACTTAACTCCACTTAAAAAGGGGAGTCATACAAGAGCTTTCCATAACTAAACTAAACTTTATCAGGTCTTGGTCCCTATCCCTGTGGCCACTGAAAAAGTCTTTCTGCTTTTATAAGATTATCTTTTCCTAAAAAATTGATTGCTTCCAGTTGTGGGTTGGGAATGATCTCTGGCCCATGTCAGCTACTTTGTGTCTGAGAAACAATTGGGGAAAACAATGTCTGACCTGGCCAAACAAAAAGAGGCGAGGACTATTCTAACAAGACACAGCACACACAACCAAACTTCAGTGCTGGGAAATATTCCCTGTTACTGTTGGACAGGAATTACATCTTGGCATGGCCTAAAAACTATAAAGCCTACTTTGTACAATGCTGGCTATAGACTAAATATTTGAGGCCCAGATAAAAAGGCTACATGTAATGTTCTCTCCACTCATTAGCATGGCAATAAGTAAATACACAAGGAAAATCTTACTACCTTCTTTTAAAATTTACTTTTGTCTTGAGTCTAGAACCCATGAAAGATTGAAAATAACTTCAGTTGTGCTGTTGGCAGCCTTATGTTGTTCTCTGAAATAGCAGCAAGGCAGGTCGTTCCAGCTCATTCTTCGGTTCCAAGTTCTCAAAAAAGACCAACATTTGGTTTCACGATGGAGCCACTGGGGACTGATGGCAACATTACCAGCTATTTAAACAGAAATAAAACATATATAAAAGATAGAATTACAGCATGCAAAGCTGTGTCTTAGCACCACTGAGATTTTTTAACACATCAAGCAGGCATGCACCTGGTTATGAGGCCCACGTCTGCCAACATTTGGGATCTCCGTTATTCCAGTACATAGCCTAACCACAATGTCATTTATGAAAGCCTTAATAAAAAGTCAGGAGGCTGCTCCCCAGAATCAGCTGTTCTACCTTTTATCCTTCCATTTCTCCCTTCACTGTAAGTGAAGAGCCATGATTTCATACGTGCCTGCCCCTGGTGGGTTACCACCTGTTTTGCAGCTGGTGGGTCTCTCTTTGCATAAAGCAGTTTTCAAAACAGACCTTCATTCTGGAATTACGGGGCAAATTTTAGTTTCACTAAACCTTACTGTCGATTGCCCACATAATCATAGGCACAACCCTAAGCACTGCTGTAATGATGCCAAAAAGACAAAAATCTGTAGTGGTTTGAAAACATGCTTTATTCATCCAAGATTTAATGGTCTGTTTGCTTCTTCCGGAAGACTACATACTGTGACATTTTGCTCGGTTTAACAGATACTACAAACAATTCTTCTTAAAGCTGTGACCCTTGTTTTTGCTGGTTTTGCGTAATGTGAAAAGACATATCAACGGTCTCTCCAGTAACACTGAGAATTACTGCAATGGATTTATTCTTTGCCTAAGTATTTTTCCACATACATAAATTTCCAATGAATCTCAGCTCTTCTGTAATGAAAACTCAGACTTATGCCCTCACATTCTTCCTGATTGGTGTTTGATTTCACTTTTCGTTTTATACCCTGTCCCGTAATAGCAAATGTATTTTATTTAAAAACATGGGAATGAAGCATGTGTCTCTTCAGGACAAAGAATGAAAGCATTTTGGAGATTGTGGAGATAACTGTTACCCTGACTTAAGTTAAATGCCAGCAGGTCAAGTTGAGGTACATTAAGACATTAGATTTCACTGTATTAAGGGAATGTATATACTACAGGTTTGCATGTTTACTGTCCAGCTAAGCATGGAGATCGTTTATGTTTCTACACAGGAGTATCTAAAGCTTTTTCTTAAACTTTTCATCTTATTAATGTTCATACATATCTCAAGTGTGGGTCACAAGGGGAAATGGCCAGCCTCTTTTCTATGGTCAGTGGAGGCAGGACAAGGGGCAATGGCCTCAAGTTGGAGCACAGGAAGTTCTGCACCGATATGTGGAAAAACTTTTTCACGGTGAGGGTGACAGAGCACTGCGACAGGCTGCCCAGGGGGGGTGTGGAGTCTCCTTCTCTGGAGATATTCAAGACCTGTCTGGACACCTCCCTGTGTGACCTGTCCTAGGGAACCTGCTCTGGCAGGGGTGTTGGATCCGATGATCTCTTGAGGTCCCTTCCAACCCCTACAGTTCTGTGATTCTGTGGTTCTGTGGTTCTTCAAAACAAAACATAATGTTAGTACCTTTTGGCTTCTCCGCCAGACATTTTTGCCTAGGATGGCAAATATTGATCCTGAATTGAAGGTAATATATTATTATCTGCAAGTTGTACTTCCTAAAAGTGCTTTGTAACAATTATATATAAACAGCAAAACCCAATAACAATGCTTTTCCTAAAGATACATGTTTTGCCTACAGCTATAAATGTATCACTCCCCCTCTTTATCTCGCACTTTTTTCTGACACTGTTATTTCTAAAAAAGCATTGTTTTGGAGCAAATTCTGTATGAAAAGTCGCATTGTGCTCAGAGGAATAGATCACTGACCCACAAAAGCTTTTGTGTGGTTCCCAGTCTGTGTTTGTGCACACTTTGGGATTCTCCAAAGTTATCTAGGCTGAAGAAATCTTATCAAAGTCTTTTGTATTATACCAACTGCAGAAGCTTCAAGGGGAATTTTATGCTAATGATTCTCTTTAATCTCCATATAATTCAGGCCAACTAAAAATAGAACTTTTACAAACAATGAATCATCGTGACTTTAAGTGGATTCATTTCTGCCACAATAAAGTTGAAAGCTCTGTTCCATAGCACCTTTCTTTCCTCTCTTCACGTAGCAATCACCCAATAAGCCAACTGACAAAAACAAATACAACCGTTTTTTCTTCTCCTCTCTTACTTCAGGTATCACAAATACAACCAGAGCCAAATAAAGAAATAATTCTAAGTACCAAATTCATTTGAAGCGTAATTCCAGAAGAGAAAGAGAATTTACTGGTTTTGTAAAATTAAGAAAATTAGACACAAGATTCTTAAATGTCATGGCAGTAGCAAAAGCCAAGGTAATTTCTTTTCTGAAAGAAAAAAAAAAAAAGATTACCTAATCCCAGAGCAGGCTGTAGACCTACTTTTACTGTTGTTCTACCCTCCTGGAATATGTGAGAAATCAGAGATACATGCAATGACTGAACCAATTTGTATGATTAATTAGCATCCATGTTACCTTGCAGATCAGATCTGTCTCACAAGATTTCACACAGCAGTAATCTACATGCAAAGATTTCTCCGGGTATGTCACTACTAGGAAACAAATAGTTCTTGGAACTGTATCCCTAAGACAGAGCAGAGCTAGTTTTGTATATTTTACTCCATTTTACTCAAACTACCATTGCTGATGGGAAGCAGAAACAGTCGTGTTTAAATCCTATGTAGTAACTCATGCGACATTTGAAAAACTATTTACCTCTCAATGACAACATAATTGGTTTCCCAACACAATTCTTTTGGATTCCTTGAATTTTATTAACAGCCTTATGAAATCCCCTTAAGACTAGTACATAAAATAGAGGTTTATATATGCATTTTTCTTCGACAGCAGGTGGAATAAATGAACAACTAGAGAGCAAAGGCCAACTATTAATATCATAGATATTTAGGGCTAGCAGAGATCCAGGTGTTGGCTGATGAAAAGCAACTTAAGACAAGCTGAAATATCATTTCCTGGACTTTTAAAAAGCCTTCATGCTTGAACCTCTCTGACATTTGCTTTCAGATCTCATTACAGTTTATTTTACACTTTTTTAATGGAAGTTAACAGTTTGATCCCAGGTTATGCACCTTACTGACTGTGAGATATATCTCTCAATTTTCCCAAACTTCAACCCATGGAACTTCATGGATCTGATGTGGTAGGGTCCTATAAATGAATGTGGATGTTAGTGTTGGGTAGCATGATGGAAGCAAATTCCTATAAGTAGTAATACTCCTGTCGCTATGCAATGTTATGCAACCTCTCTGACCCAGTACTCAATAAAGAACATTCCAGACATTTTTAGGAGTACTCCAGTTTAAAAAGCACTGTTTAGAATTGTTGCAATATATACACCAATAAAATCAATGGGTACAGATGAAAAATACCAATGAGCAGACACCACAGAGCGATCACGGTGTCTGTAACTCAGCAGACCATCCAGGGAAAGAAGCAGATCCTGTAAAACACCTGGAAGAGTGAACCCCTGCTGACAGTGTGTTTTGCTGAGCTATCCCTAATCCTTCCTGGACAGCAAAAGAAGCTGTTAGTCGAGAATATTCCATTGTCCGGTCTGCCACCTTTCCCAGTTCAGACCACAAAGAGTTCAAGGAAAGAGTCTGAACTTTGCATCAGGATGATGCAAGACTATTTTTTGCAGAGACAGCAGTATTTCTCTAGGACTCTGAATTATACTTGAACCAAGCTTAAATTTAACATTTTGTTACTTACTTACCAAGTGAATGTCTAGATCTCTATGTCTTTGTGATTAATTAAAAATCTAAGGTAACTGCTTTCTCCTCTAGAAACATAGTTCTCACTTCGGTTGCAGGTGCTATGAATGTTTGAGGTGTAAGTTAACTTGGAAATCTGCCCTTATTAGGATTCAGATTTTTATATTTTCTCCATGAAAGCTTTGGAAGACTCTTCATTCTGGGCTAGCACCAGCAGCTTCAGATACACTAAAATCAGTGCAGTGCCTCAAAGAGGGAATAAGAATGCATGATCAAAAGTATGTAAAGACGTATTATAGCCCATCTTGTCATATGTGGAGTAGCACCTTAACCCACAAATCAGCATCTTTAGGTTTCCATTATTTCCACTGTACCCAGGGGAGGAGCAAAGTCATAAAAAACTACACTGGAATCTATCTATTCTACAGGTCATAAGACTTGTAACAAGATTTCCTTGAAATGCCTAGGGTTTTTTTCACCTAATTGCTGACTTTTTAATGTCTTCCAGACTATAATCTATGCTTTGATCTGCACCAGGGATGCAGACAGAAAAAAGGAGACAAATGTTGAAAGCACTCAGTGTCGATGCATGGGTAAAGTACTTAGGTAACTACTACACAATAGGTAAAAGAATCCAGATTCCACACAACATATATGATACCTCTAATCTTTCTCTTCCTTTTACATTTATTTTGGCTTTTATACTCATTTTCTTCCTTTTTAAGCTTCTTCTAGCTTTTCCTTTCTGCTCACTTTTTACTACCAAGCTCTCTCCCCTCTCTCTCCATGCTAATAGTCACCAAATCTCTGTATTCACAGAAGAATGAACATTAATGTTTGACTCTGATTTTTTGAGTTACCTCTAGAAATTACCGTAAATGACGTACAAGGAAGTACAATTACATAACATACCCTAAAGGCAATTAATAGACATGAAGTAATCTGTCCAAGACCCACTGAAGAATATTTACTGGAGCTTACTAAGCCTCAGAATAGCCTGTAAAGGCTATTCCTGCATGAAGTGATACACACACGTATGTATTCTGTAAGGTCAAATTGCAACTGTAAGCAAAGAAGGGTGACAGTAAGTTCCTTATCTATTTCTGAAGAAGGCCTTAATGAAAACAAGCACATCTGGGGTTCACTCTGCTCTGCAGCAATTGAAATAAACTTTACCATTTCACAGAATCCTTAAGAGCCATCTAGTGCATTATGCCTACCTGCTTAGAACCTTCTTTGTAATTTCAGAGGATCAAGACATTCTCTGAAGTGTGGAAACTTTGACAACTTATCATGTAAGAAACTAGAATAAAAATTTTCAGAGCATGGCCATATGAATTGTTCTTTACACACTCTTGGTTCAGAGTAAGAATGAGATTTTTGAAATATTCAGGCCTTACTGACCAAATAAGCCAGTAAACAGCCAATGCTGGGTGCATTCAGTTATATTGAATGTGTTGCACATCAAGAATGTCAGCATGGGGAATTAGCATAAAGAAAGCCAGTAAACTGCCATGTGACTTTACTGCATGTTCCTTATAAATGCACGTTGTTATTCCTTGGACTTTTTTTCTCAGTGATAAAACATAGAAATTATTCTTATTTCCTTACATTACTTGCTTACAAACTTAGCCTTGTTCCTGGAAAGTCTTTCCTTAGAGTTTGTCAAAACCTTTTCAGATTTGTGTCTTTCATTATATTTGTATGATGATGTCGGTTTTGAATGCCCTTGGAGCATGTTTGTACAGACAAGGCACTTCAAAATTTCACATTTAGTGATTACTTCATAGGAAAATGAGCAGTACCTTCACCATAGCCCTTTAATAAATGATGTTCCATGGTTTTTTCAGTAGCCTACAGTCATAGTTTAACCCAGCAGGCAGCTAAAGCAACCACACAGCTGTTCACTCACTCCCCTCCAGTTACATAAAGAGCATGTCATGTGGTAGGGAATATCCCATTGGCCAGTATGGGTCAGCTGTCCTGGCTGTGTCCCATCCCAGCTTCTTGGGCACCCCACGGCTTCTCATTGGCAGGGCAGTACAGGTAATGGAAAAGTCCTTGACTGCTAAGGCAACAACTAAAAAATTAGTAAGTTACCAGCATTATTCTCATCTTAAATCCAAAACCAGCTGCTGGGAAGAAAATTAACACTATCCCAACCAAAAGCAAGACATGCAGCTACCCCAGACAAATATAAGAACAGAAAAGCTATCTATTTCTTTCCCTCCTTACTTCCTATTTTTTAATTCATAGCATTTCTTCTGTGCTGTAGAAAACAGCATGTGTTTTTCAGAATAAAAACTGTTTTTCAAGTTCTGTCTTCGCAGAATCACCCTTTCTGCAATGAGCTACCTGCAGTCTTACTGATATCCCAGGAGAGGAAGTGGAGGAGGGGTGGGAATCCTACAGTACCTTTGTCTCCTAACTAGATTATTTATAATTGTGAAATCTGTGAACAAGCTCCCTTAGGAAATATTAAAAATTGATCCATTTTGGTAAATTACTATTAATGCTTTCATCTAAATTAAATTAAATAAAACAGTCATGCTTGCCTGATGGGCAAGTAATAACAACATCCTTACTTTGTTATTATCTTCATTTTTCAGTTGATGAAACCTCTTGACTAACTAGAAAGACATATTGAAAAATCAGAAGAAAAACAATTAGACTGCCCACAGTTCTTTGGTTCTTCCCTGCTTTGCCTTATTGGTCCCCATCATTCCATACTATAGATCAGCACTCTTAAATTAAAAGAATTGCAGGCTCCTGCCTGCAGAAGGATATAGATGTACTATACAGAAGGATAGTACAATAACTGTGCTGAAGATGGGACCATCTTACATGTTCCAGCATTCTCACACTGCTCATTTGCAACTTTCTTGAATCAGCTAAAGTGCCTGTAGGCATTTCTTGGGCTTTGTATTTTTAAGCCAAACTCTTTAGCACTTGATATTTTGGAAATTTTCAATACAACTCTCAATTTACACATTTATTTAGGCTGAAACTGTTACCAAAATGAAACCAGAGTTCCTCACAGAAATTTTTGCCAGATATTGTCATTGATTCCCCATTTGGTTGTCAAAAATAAATCGTTAATGAATCTGCTATAAAGGCATTTTAATTGTGAATGCTATGAATCACACCAGGCCATGGGATGTAAGGAATCTATTCTAAACCACATTTCCTCTTACCTTACAAATGAGGAATATAACAACTGTGACAACGCACAATCACACCAACACAATAGATGCCTGAAATTTGTGCTTCCAGTGTTATCAGTGATGCACATCTCTTTGCATAGCTGGTATCTTTGTGAAGTTATCAAGTTTATGGAGATTTTTTTACTTCTTCCCCTCAAAAGCATATTCCCATTTTTTTGTTACTGAGGGACAACACATTCTTCATAATCAGATAGCAATAGTTAAAACTGTAGGCTTCAGAAATCTGTAATATAAACCCAATTTACATGAAACTAATGAAGTTTTTAAGCCACAATTTAATAACTTGTTTCTCTTCTAGACATAATCAACATGATGCACAGATTAATACTATTGTTCTGATTAAAACCAGAATTATTTTTTTTTCCCCAGAGCATTCTGATCTTAGCAACTCAGGGTGTCCTGAGCAATATATTCGAGAAGATGGTCAAAAAGCCACCCTCTTCCTTCTCTCCCACACAAATAGTACATTCAACATGTACATCATGAGTTTTAGTGATGCAATATCAAACATAGCGGCCTGGGGATCAGAGGTACACCAATTACTCATATTTCATATTAAGATACTACTGCTGGATGTTTCAGATAGTCCTGTTAAAACAAGGTCTTACACATCAAGGTATCTCACTGGCCTGCTAGAACAATACTTTTTATGGAAAAAAAAGCAGTCTATTTTTCAAGTAACAGATGGATAAACAGATGGGTGGAAAAGTCCACTGAATAGTGTGTTGGCTGCCTGTCATTGCCTGTATGACAGCCAATAAATATCATATGGATTAAACCTGTAAACTAACATGTCCCTGTTTAATGGATTCTTTCAGAATGGTATGTGTTTGCTTGCCAATACCTGTATAAATGAAATGCCACTTTGGCTAAGGTAAATTTTTACAAGGAGACCAAATACCTAAGCACACCTTGTTCTAAGATTAATAACCAAAAGCAAATAGGGAAGGAAGCCTCAGGGTAATGTGTGTACATTTTTAGAGGTTGTCTTTGCGAAGGTACCTTTTTCACACCTGGAAAAAATTCCTGGAAAGAACTAACCCTTCTGACTATTTAGGCTTAGAACAATGTTTTCATACTGCTTATACCTCTTTGTGAGAACTTCCTATTTTGGTTTTCAGGCTTGCATAAAGGACAAGTGCTGAATTAGTAGCCAGTCATGAGATAGCTACCCATGCCAGACCAACAGTGGGCCACCTATGCTATCCTCTTTTGAGAGATTCTATTTTGGGCTAACATAAAGTTAATGAAAAAATACTGACATGACATGAAATTCCATACTTACTGGCACTTGGGCCTTTCCATGTGACACACATCTTGCATTACAAATGATGACGATTTGCTTGTCTGTCAAAGTCAGCATGGCTGTAAGGAAAGGAAGACTCCTGCTTACTTTTGGGTGTCCATCAGCACAGAGATCATTTTGTGCAAAATGGCAGTTCCTTTACTTCCAGCCTGTTGTCTCACATTCACAGAGTAATTCCTAGGTCCTCGACTGAGACAAAGTAGATATTTTTCATATTATACAAACCATAACTGATTTTACAGACAGTGATAAAATTCTTGCAGGTTTGGTTCCACAAGATGCAAAAGGAGATGAAGAGGTTAACCAATTTCCCCACACTGCACTTAAAAATCTGCCTTGAAAAGGAGCTTGGTTCTGTTGAGCAATGCTCTGATGCTTTCACCACATGGCAACCTTATTCCTGATCTTTTGAAGAAAATACAAAAGCAAATATTCAGGTTGAATAATAACATGTGAATTTAATTATCAACTTTTTACACATTTAATAATTTTTCACAGGTATTAGAAATAGATTTGCTAATTAAAAAAAAATAATAATCACTCCTGAAAAGAAAATGCAGAGCTTGTTAAGGGCATAAATCAGTAATAAAATAATCAGTCATAAAATCATCTGTCATGCCAAGATGGAAAATAATACAAAAAGAAAACAGAAAATAATTATGAAAATATAATCTATTAGCTCAATACTAAGGGATGGGGTACATGTCAGTAAAAGTTTCTGAAAATGTATAGAAAGTCAGAAAACACTGAGAACAATATTTTACAAATATCAGATATACTAATGTAGATGCATCCAGCAGAACGGTGTATGAAGACATGTAGCTGATTAGAATTTGAAAAGAAAAAACACAAGAAAAACCTTGAATAAGTTAAAAAATATATATTTGACCTTGGGAAGACACAGTGGAGATGACCTTTGAAATTTAAAAATAAATTCTGCCATATGAAAGATTTAGTGTGAAGAAATCTTTGCCTTTTCTTTGTGGAGCTCCAAATCCTGTAAAGAGGTGAACAGCTTCAAGTTATGTCATTGGTTTAATATTATTTCATTTATGTGAAATGTAGCTAATGTGACATAATAGGAAAGAAAACAGCAAATACTTCAAGACATTCATTTTTAGAGCTAAAAATGAAGAAAAAACAAAGAAAAAAAGAAGAACCTGATCAGTTTAGTCCCCCAAAGCACCTAAAGAAGAGAGAGAACTGCAAAGTGTTCAGAGACAGATCCAGTCCAGACTCTCAGGAGTACAGCAGCAGACTAATGGTATATAACACTCAGAGAACAGTACGTGCCTGATATCTGCAGAGCAACACCACCTAAGAAAACAGAAAACGCTGAAGTAATGTAGTGAGGAAACACATACAAGAGCTTTCTGATTAGCAAGGCTCCTGCTCTGTTACGGGAATTGCTCCTAAGCAGAGATGGGGCCAATATAAAATTGGGCAACCCATTAGTTGAGGATTGTGTAAATACATGTTGTACTGAGTCCTTAGTGTAATACAATTAGTCAATGTCTTATTAAATAAAGCATCACAGAAGCCTGTGAATACCTTTTTTATCTTCAGTTTTCCTTACAAAGATCTAGTACTGCCAAGCAAGGCTGAGCAGCCCTCAATCCATGCTGACACCACTCCTTGTCAGTGTACTCATAAACAGGTAACTATTTTTTTTTAAAAACAGCTATCATTTTTTCCAGCCTCTTTGGGCATATGAGCCATGCATTTGTGAAGACATTACCTGGATTCAGTCTTGCAAGGGCTGGAGAGTTCCTGAATGGTTGGTTCAATTATTTTACGCACTACAGCAGCTGTTTGAGTGACTGCATAACTCCAGATCTGACTGAAGGGGCGAATTAGAAGTGGAATATTCTCTTTTAGTGTAACATTACATGTCAATGCATCTTGCTGTACACTTAGTCATCCCTCCACAGGTGAATAAGGCCTCCTGTGAAAGAGCTTCTCTACTCTGGCCATATTATTATGATTGACAGAATCTGTCAGAAACCATAGTGAGATTTTTGCCCTCTTTTCCTTAACTTACACATAGCAGAGAGTAAAATTTTTAAAGTAGTAGAAAAGTTAATAAAACCACTGGAAAGGTAACTGACATGAAGCCCAGGAATTTTATTTTTACCCCTCAAAGTAATAGAGTTTCAAATTTTGTCAAATGAAATTTTGTCCAGATGCTTTTTTCTTCCTTCTTTTTTTTAAACACAGAAATCTTACATTCCAGATATAACTAAATAATTCCATGGAAGTTTAGATTAAAATTAAATGAAGCTAAGATATGTATCTGAACTAATTTTTACTTCTTGGCTGGTTGCTCCCTGGAGTCTTAGGAATACCTGTCCCGCAGTTATTTAAGGCAATTCAAAGTCCCAAAAATTTGACAGGATCCAAGATTTCAAAATACCATCACAGAGGACAAATTTACTCCACTGAATATGAGACACACAAACCAACCCAGTGTTCTCAGCCTTCTGGGTACCCCATCCCAGCAAAGATGGGTAATCCCATGGAATAACAGCTAAAGCAAGCATAAAGTAATTGTTCTCACAGAGGTTAAGAACGAACAGTGCACATTATTGCTAGCCTTTTCAGACCTTTCTCCTCCTTTTTGACTGATTTTTTCTTAATATCCATGTTTTCACCATCTAGAGGATTTTAGTCACTATATACCTGACTACAAGTTCAGTCTTGCTTTTTCAACATACAGTTAACACATTTTGCAGTTAAGTGCATCCACTTTCTTTACCTCTTCAGCTTTCAGCCTTATGCACCCCCGACATCTTAGATGGAAATCCATAGCAACTCCAGATATATGCCTCTGACAGGTGATAATAGATTATTGTATGGGTTGATGCCACCTGCAGTTGAGGTGACCTGTGAAATGGTTGAACCTGACACAGGGAGAACACTCCTGAAACACAGCCATAGAATATACAGCTAAACCACAATTTCCCCTGGTACTGCTAAGAGAGGGTCACCTCCAAGGGTTCCACAGATATCATTACTCCCCAGGTGGATGGTCTATTTATATACATTTACTGCTACCAGATTGCAGCTGGCTAGTTCTGGAAGTAGTCTGGAGGACACCCACAATGATTTATGTCTCCATGGCCACACTGCCCTCATAGAGAATTCCGACTTCAAACTGGCTACAGCGTCTAGGAAGGACTCTGGGCCATCTTCACTGTGGAGAAAAGTACAGGCAGGTTACAAAGCAGCAGCTAGATGATGTACAGCCTCATCACAGACATACTCTTGCTTCTACAGTTCTCATGTGTTTGACCCTGAAACATCAAAGCTGAGTTGCTACAGAAATGCTCTTGACAGTGAGCCAGGTGGCAAAACTTGGAATCCTGGAAAATTTGGCTTTTAAAGTATACTTTCAATACAAAATAGTGCTATCTCTACCAGCTACTTTCAAATATGCAAAAAACATTATTTGAATGATAATAACAAATCCTTATTACAAGCATGTGTTATCATTTGGAAAAAAAAAAAAGACAACATAAAAGGATGAGACTGTGTCCATGTTATTGCTAAAGTATAATTAATGCTGGTTTTAGTCCCTGAAGCTTCGAGCTGGATGAAATAAAAACATTCATCAGTATCCTCTTTGTCACCTCCTTTGTTAAAGGGTTCAGTATCTACAGTAGCAGTAACCCCCCCAATATTGTTGGGTTTCTTTCCTTCATCTTCCTCCTCCTCCCCTACGTTAGGCCATTTAAACTATCTTTCTAGGACAAGACAAGACTCCACATGAAACATTTTGTAAGATATGAGCAATGTAGGCTGATACAGGTTTCACATCTCCTATTTAAAAGTCTTAGTGATTCACTTCCAGTAACTTTCTAAATTTATTTGTTGATAGAACAAATCCAAAAGCTAAGAAAACTCCAGAAAAGAGGCTGTTATTCAAACACATAAAAAAGAAGATAAGAGCATGTAGGGATTTTCAAGGTGTTTAATTCCTACTAATATTTTCAACTTCTGTAAATTATTTTTAAAAAAAAACCCCACATACAGTTTAAAAAATCCAGCTCTTCCTTTGTTTCACTTACATTTATTGGTTCTAATCAGAAATCTTGTAAACTCAAGGTTACTATACAGTCTTCCTGGACTTAGACAAATTAACTAAAGAGGAAAAAATTCTCAAACTTATTTGGGGGTTCCAAGAGGTTCAACAGAAACTTCTTTTTCACTGTGTTTTTTAAAGCCTAATCCCCAAAAATGTTCAAATTAACCCTTCAGTGTATTAATAACAAAGCTGTTTAAACAAAACTGCCATTTTAAGAAACGAGCCTACTATTACAAGTACTGTGCAATTTGGTCTTCCCAAACATCTCCCCTAATAAATCCTTTCCAAGCTGTGATTCAGAAAGAGGTTCAGGGGTAACGGCACGGTGAAGCCTTGAGTCATGCACACTTTGTGGAAAGAGTTGGTGTATCATTAAGTAATACAGGAGGAGAGAATAATTGATACGAACCTAGTCAGCCAAGAGAGGACAAAGCCTGCATTTGTGATGTGTGACTCAACGCGCTCCTCAGCAGCGTTACAGACAAACAGCTCTCTGCAGGTCCAAAGGAAGCGGGGTCTTTCGAGAGGAGAACATGGAACTTTTCTTTGGCAATTTGCTACAGCCCAGAATGTCTCTGCAGCATCACTCACATGTAAACATGAGTTACACATTATTGGAGAAAATTCAAAACCAACCAGGGCCTCCTTGTTACTTCTGCTATGATATGCATATATTACAAAAATAATACTATATAAACGAAAACACCCTCACAAAGATAAAAAGCACATTTTAAGCATCACTGATGAAGAAACTGGAGTTCAATAACATCATTTATCATCTCAATTGTCATTTTAGGTAAAGTCCATCTGTTTCTCTACATCCCTGTTCATACCTGACTCTTTGAAACAACTGTCACATCACACAGCAATAGAAATATTCACATTAGCTAATGCTTTAAATTAAATATTAACATAGATGGGCAATACCTACCCTTTGGCCTTTTGGGAAGAAAACGGGTATAGCAGTTATCATAATTCGCTGGGGCAAAACAAAGTGGAACAGGAATAATGTACATGACTACCATCCAACTTCAACTGCTCATATACTGAACATAACTACCAGAGACTAGTTAAGTAGTACTCACACAATCAAAAGTGTCCTAAAACAAGAAACGGGCTTCTTTCAGTCCATTCCCCGGCAGTACAGAATAATTCCTTGCATGATAGTTGTCATTTCTTCATCAAGTCTGATTTAAATATCCTGGCAAGCCACCTCCACATTTTCTTTGGAAAAATCTGTGCATTAACATAAAGTTTTCCATTAAATTCACCCTTAATTTAAAAACTACTTGTTGCTTTTTCTTCTCCCTTCACATCCCCCAAATTCTCCTCCTTATTTCTCTTTCCATGTTCCAAGTATTGGTATTCAAATATCCCAGCTCTTTGCAACAGTCACTTGTGAGCCGAACACTTGGAAGCCAGGTATGGACAGATGCAAGACGGCACGACAAATAAGTAGATGAGCAAGTGCAAGCCATTACCATTGTTCACATTTACGAGTTTTTGACCTGGCATCTGGCAACTGAGCCTACACATGTGGCTCTTACACCAACATACTTCACCTCTACCCTAGCTTTTTCAGGTATGTTTTTTGACTGTCCTTCAGCTGACAATTTTTGTATAATTCAGTAGCCTAAAGCAGCTGGGTACAAAGATGGGGTTTTCATGAGATACAGAACAAGAAAATGTAACTGGAAAAGGTGTGGCAAATGGTAGGGATCAGACAGCATTGTATTTGTGTTAGCATCTTGATAATGTATGTAGGAAAACACATGATCTGATCACCAGCTCCTGAACTTACTTAGATATGCAGTTTCCTTCATCAACCAGCCCTTATTTTCTCAAATACCCTAAGGATAGTCATGCTAAATGATGAAGCATGATTTCTTTGTCTGTATGTATATATGTATACCTAAATATACACCTGCATTCATACAACTCAAGTTTGGTAAAACAGCACAACTATATAAACTTTGTTCTGAAGTAAACAAGTAAGTGTAGACCTCATCTAGAACCCCACAGTGTAAGACCTTTGATGCAAACAAATTCCTAGCCTTCGGGAGTCATTTGCCATTGTAGCACTCACTGATACCTTTGTAAAAGGGAAATCTGATCTAAATTCCAGCAAAGGGTGGAAAAAAAAAAGAAAAAAGAAACAAAAAGAGATGAAAACATGGCCAAACCCTCATTTTTTTCTGTACTTACATTTTGGGTTAAAGAAAGAAAAAGCAGAATTTTCTTTCCATCTACATAAAGCCTGTAAAAGATATGCTTTTCAGATACATACTTTTTCCATCAGCATTTTGGCTGAAAATGCTTTCCATTTTCCAATGGTCATCATTTTGGAGAGGCATAATACACTCACTAGTAAGGTAGTCTCCAGCAGGCTGTACATTATTTCAGTAACATGAAGAGAAGAGAGAGATAGGATTTGCATAGAGGAAAGACAGAATCTGAGAAGAAATATTTTCGCTCCTGGTAAGCAGCAACTGAAAGATACTGCCATGACAAAGCTGATCTGTGTAACATGAGGTGTTTATCCCTTCAGTCTACATCCAAAGGCTTCAGCATCAATAAAGACCTTACAGTGGTAATTAGCACCATTTCAAACAAATTACATGAGTTCACAATTCATTGCTTAATTGATACTTCACTCAACAGAAGGTATTTAATACTCACATAAAACAGCATTTTATTAGAAATGTGGCAAATGTTTCATTTTATAGACAAAGTAGCATGCTAATAAAGACCGAGTTAGAACTATGATCCCATGTGGAGACTATGCTTGTGCAATGACAATTCTGCAGCAGGAGCTATATTGTAATTATAGTAATAAAAGCTTTGATGTCAGTCAGTTCTCTATATGTATGACATTCAGATGATAAGTATTTACATATTTATAAATAGCTATGTAAGCATACATATATATATATATAAGCACACATATTTATGATCCACTTTTTCCTGGTCAGAAATTACTATAAACTATAACTATCATTTGATTGAGAAGATGCAGTGGAACAGAAGCCTCCTCTCCCCTTAAACACCAGAAAGAGAGGGAATTTAGAAGTACTATATTAGCTGTTTCAGGTTAGTTGAAGCTTTGGTGTGCAGCATTTCTGGAAAGCCAAGCAACTTAGGCAACACGCATTTAGGCATCTAAGTCTTAGCAATCATACCAGAACATCCCAGTCTGACTTGTCGTCAGCCAGGGAGGCAGGAACCAAGGTGGGAACAAAATATGCAGAACTCTGCCCAGTCACTGTCTACTCCCGACCACTGTGCCTGGCAAACTATTCTTGCTTTCACATTAATCAATACACAATTTACTAACAATGTCATGACAGTCTACAACACTGCATTCCTAATGTAAGACTTTTGTCACATCAGGTAACCAGTGCACTGCATAACATGGCATAGTACATAAGTTTCACGCTAACTTCAGCTCTATGGAATAAACTGTACCCCTTTTAGCAACAACTTGGCTTTCTCTAGTATTTCCACACCCCCCTAATTTGAGAACTAAACTTCCTTTTGATAAGGGAAGAGCCTCACTACAGTGTACAGGAAATATCTACAGCAGATGGATTGTTATTAAAGGGAAGGGATGGATATGTTTATATAGGCAGGGGAACCACGACTATTTTTAAATACATACCTAATTCATTTAAATAAGGATACCTGGAACTTTACAGAAAGCAGACTGCTGAAACAGGTGATAACACTGTTATTTTTACATCTTGGAAAAGCTTAAATATAGAAAATAAGATATAATTAATGAAACAATGTGTGTCTGCCAAGATTATAAAAGAAAACAATAATATATTTCTGCAAGAACATCTTAAACCCACTCAGGAACTAATCTTCAAGGAAAGGAATCTTTCCCAAAACAGCCACTTAGGTTAAATGGAAGGAAATTATGAAACTGAATCACCAAGCTGTAGGGCTCATGGTCATATTAAAAAGAAAAATAATAGGAACCAATCACCCACTCTTTGTCTTCTATGGCTGCTACCGCTTATTTATTCTATTATTTTTTAAAGAAACCAAGCAGGCAAAATGAAACTCTCATGTTAATGAGTATGTGTTGACTCTTGTGAAAAGAATAGTGATGACTTCTCCACAGCTGTTCATATTAGCTATTTTTATTTATTGCATAGGCGGAATCACCAGCTAAATGTCCAACAAAAATATTTAAGCTGAAAATATTTTAAGTAGGTTTGAGCTTTCAAGCATTTGTAATTCTTAGGTGAGTGAAGCTTGCTAAGAGACAAACATTCTTCCTTTTTCTCATTTATTGTTCACAAAATGCATTTTTGTGGTTTACAGGAATTGCTGTAGCCTGCTCCGTACAGGCAGCAAAGTTTATTCTGCTAAAGCCACCCACAGTGTTGGGCTGTACTTGAGTATGAGCCCCTACTTACTTACCCCAGTGGTTGTTATCAGCACTGAACAGAATAAACACACGTAGAGATATCAGTATTTGACTTAATTTATGAATTTGTGCAAAGAGAAGAAAATGAGGAGTTTTTCACATCTCCCTTCCAAAGATCCATGCCAGCTGCAACAAAGATTTCTGTTTGTTTCCCCACAGATAACTCAAATGAGGGGCAGCCACGAGGAACATCCAGCAGAGGCTGACTCGCAATTTGAAAGCAAAACGGCAGAACTGGTTACTTTCTAGAAGAATGCTGGTTAGTTCTCAGGGAAGGCAAAGCCATCCCTTCACCCAGCAAAGCTCTTTAGGTGAGGAGCCAAGTGGGGCTGGTGGCCCACGCCCTGCTCACTTGGGCTCACCTTTCAGAGCCCTCTGCTGCTATGAGATCTGGGGGCCTGCAAGCACCAGACATCACTGAGCTTCAAGCACCACTCACTTTCTGCATTACTCAGTCCCTGACCACTTACTGTCCAAACACAGAAGACAATCCACACAGAAAGCTCCAAACAGCAGCTCCCCCGATGGCCAGGGATGTCAGCGGTGACAGAGAAGAAGGAGAGGATGCCTGGTTGAGCCATGCAGTCACAGAGTGCCTGCATGCAGAAGAAAGGTCATAATAATAAAATGGTACAGGATTCAATATAATTTCTTAGAGTATTAAATAATATTCTCATTTCTGCATGAGGACTCATCAACTCCTGGTTGAACATCAGAAAGAATTCCCTATGTGCATTTAATTAGATCCTGAATATTTTTTTCAAACACATTTGGAACGTTTCCAAAATATTAGGATCATGATTAAACATATCTATGAAATTTTGGACACTGATGTAAACAGGATTTTCATCTTACCTTCTCTGCATAGCGGGCCTTGTCATGGTCCGCTGGCTGAGCAAGTTCTGGCGGGGAGCCTTACTATTCATTTATTATTGCAACGTGTGTAGCTCATTATAGCGATAAAAACCACTGAAGCTGAGGGCTTTCATCCACCCATAACCCTGTGTATTTTTCAAGCCAGAGGCTAAATCTTTTACTGAGGTTTTGATAGATCTTAAAGATCTGCACTTTGTCCCTCAGAAATAGCTTTTTAATTAACTTATTTATTTATTGATGAGTGCAGATGATAAGAAAGGAAAGAAGCGGGGGTAATAAGGAAAGCGTAAGTTCTCAGCCTGTTAACCTCTGCTGTTCAATAATGTACCAAAGCCCCCTTAACTTTCTTTTTTTCCTGTTTCTAGATAGAAAAGGCAACATGTTCTACATTCAGCACGGAGGAGAAGTAAGCATCCTTGCCAGCTACATTTCTGCAGAAATGAGCCCTAGATCAATAGATTTGTGTATTTACAGACATCTGCCACAGATGATAAATCCCCCAGTAGATTAAACTCAGAAGAAATGACAAATAGCTGTTGGCATGCTGCTGGAGATGGGCTACATTGCCATTTCCCAGGGAAGACTACAGGCTTCTAACAGTCTAACCTTGTTGGGCAAAAAGAAAACCCCAAAAGATGCTATTTTCCAAAGTTACACTTCCCAGCTCTTCTCTGAATTACTGCTCTACTGGTGTGCCATGCTGCTGGTCATCATGTACTACTTTAAATAATTCTAGAAAGAAGAACCTGCTAGAAAACCTGCTACAGAAAGATAACTGCAAACATTGCAAAGAAAAGTGCTGAAGTTCTAACATGACTTGGCATTTAATGATAGTTTACCATGCCTGCGAGTCAGCTGACATGCGATGAAGTAGAGCATCACAGAAAAAAACCCAAGCTGCTACAGACTCAGGTTAGTATCTTGAAGAAAATGACAGCGTAAGCGACACAGTTGTTCTGTCCCAAATGCAACACAGTCATTCTAAGGCACTGTCAAGCTAATGAATTTTGCTTCAGCAAGGATTAATAGCTCTGCTTTAACTATACAGCTTTCATTTCCACTCCACGTGTCCTCGGCACAAGTTTAACTAAATCAGTTATTAAAATAAACTCAAGTAATTACAGATCATGTGCATTTAAGCTAATCCTTTATTCTAAGTGAAATCACAGCAAAGTCACTATTCCTTTTTGATGCTTTTCACACAACTATCAGGCATCTAACAGCTTGTCATGCCTGTGCACCTTAGGTAAGCAGTTTGCTGGGTTAAGAATAATGACATTTATATTCAGTTGCCCCTTTCTGCCATAAAAAGCTGTTACAGCATGCACTGCCAAAGAGAGCAAGTCAGCTACAACTCCCCGCTCCTCGCATTCTGGAAAGGAAGCGGTGGCTGCAGTGAATGCAAATAGAGCTCATAATAATTATTAAAGGCACCAACTGGGCACTAGTCACACATTCGAACGTTTCTCAAGTTGTCTCACAACGACACTTTAAAGCCTTAGAGCATTTCAAGCTGCTGAATTTAACACTGGGTCAGGCCCTATATAATTGCTAACTGCCCACCAGTGTGGCATAATTTGGGGAAAAAATGGAAGCATGACTCAGGCGATTTGAATTATATCTCAACTTTAATCACCGAAAGTGATATTCCCAAAGAACTATCTTTCAAATTAAACACTTCTCCCCATTGCAGAAGATATAGCCCTCCAATTTAACCTGCCCAAGGAAAGTCATGTGCAGTATTCTTTTTGAGAATGATAAAATGATTCTCCTTCTCCAATAATAACCCTCAATCTTTATCATTACCCAAGGCAACTTTAAATTACACAGTCGCCAATTATGCTGTGCAGCACTAGAGGTATTCCTCAGTCTCTTAATACCACTGAACATTCCTTGCAGACTTCAGTCCACAGGCAGACCCAGCCTCATCCAAAACTCCTGCAGCTTCCTCGCACAGTATTGCCTCAGGGACAGGATGAGCAGCGAGTAACCTACAGACCCCAACTCTCCCTGAAGCATTGGCAGTCTCATTCTGGCAAGGTTCCTCTCATCGCTCAGGAAGCTCTTCTGGAAATACACTGACTCCAGCTATCAGGACTAAGGAAAATGTTTGCTGGGAAAGACAGTGTTTACACAGCTGTATTTTCATTCATGTTTTCACTCATGAATTTAATTCAACAATCTGTTCCTTTACTGGGATATAAAACATAAGAAATACTTTTAAGGATCCATTTGTAAAGGTCCAAGTTTAAGAGCAGCTTTTGTGCTTCAGAGTGTAAAAATTCCTGTGTTGAAGATGAGCTGATTAACTGATAAATCACACATCAGCAGGAAGCCCAACAAGTCTCCTTCCACTTCAAACCACTGCCATCATATGTTCCTAACTCTGTCATGACTGGGATTCACAGACACTAAAGATATGTGACAATTACTACAAACTATTTGGCTCAGATTTCAGCTTGGAAGACATTTAGGAGAAACCCTTATGTTCTCAAATTCTATGCATTAATTTAAAAACAAAGATATCTGATCCGCGTCTATTGTACTCCCAAGACAGTAACTAGAATTGAAGCTTTTCAGCAGGCAGTGCTCAACAAAAGCCAGATAATTGTGTGAATAAATGAAAAACCAAGAGCGTCTCAAATGGACCAGAGGCAGTGATGTATGTAGGGAACATGCATTGCGCACTAGCGAGGTATGCAATGGCATACCCATATGGTTCCATAAAAATTCCTGATAAGCTGACAATTAACGGCATCCTACACTAATTGAGATGGTACACATTGATACCACAAAAGAATGATGGCATGCAAGGTGACAAGTAAGGACCCAGTCCTGTATGCACACACCTGCTAGATGAGAAGAAACAGAGGGTGGGGGAGAGGAGGGGGGAGGACTTAAAATGTTAAAAAAATCAGAAGTAAGGCTACAAAAAGTGACATGACTGTCCTAAAAAAAATAACCAAATTACATTTAATTATCATAAATACTTATGGAAAAGACAAGGGGCTCCAATTCCCATGGTTTCCTCTGCAGCAATGAAGGCGGGGAGTCGACTTTAATGTTTCAGGAAAGCTGAGACTCTCACGCCCGTGGGAAAACTTGGAACATCATTAATTACAAAGGCAATGAGTGTTGTCAACACTGAACCCGACACAGTGACTTGAACATGGAAACATTTTTTGATTTTTATACACAAAACTAAGAAAAATTAAAAGTGTGGAGTTCATTCAGAGAAAAGAAAACCTAGCAAAGCATTTTATAGCCTCCTTATAAAATTAAGAGGAACAAAAGGTAAATGAGATGCTGAAGAGTTCCTGTTATTCTGCTGCCTATAGGATGTGGAGTTGGAACTTTGGCCCATTTGCATGACATGCTGTGCAAGAGGGAATACGATAGTCAATAGCTCTATCCAGTAGCCAACATTAATTCTGTTTTCCTAATGCAAACAATTAATTCAAAGAAGAAGTTATGGAGAAGTAATTAAGATCTGTATTTTCTCAAAGTTAAAAATAATAAAACCCACTGTTTTCTTAGCACAATACCATATTTAAAGAAAGGAATCCATTACCTCTTGCAGGAAAAATATGTAGTTCATAATTTATTTTTATTTTTTTACAAACAGCAGAATCCTGAAAACTAAGCTAAGACTTGGAAAAGCAGAGTAAAATATTTGCCAACTGTAACTATGGAGGTGACTAAACTGCAAAAGAATATTTTCAACATGCTGCTGAATTGCTGAACTATTGGGAAACATGGTATTTATGGAGAACCACGCTCCCATTGGGATATAACTGGATCCAATTGTCACTGCAATTAGTTCCATTAATTAATAATTTTTTTCACAAAGAAAAATGTTGACTGTTGCTGATTCCAAGAAAGCCCCACTTAATTTTAAAAGAACAGTAACCAGCTTGCCCTGAGAGGAAAAACAACAACAAAATAAAAAGAGAATAAAAAAGTTCTGAAACGTACACAGCAACCAGAAGACACTCAGCTTGCCCTACGCTGTTTTCCAAATAACTAGAGCTCCATTAATAAAGCATTAGCTAATAAGTCAATGCTCTAAAAAGCAAGATACTGTCACATTTTCAAGGGAGGCTCAGATTTTAATCTACGTGTCAGTCATCGCCCCATCCGCTGCAGCAGTGCTCCTGCCCAGGTGCACAGGGTGCAGCCCAACTAACTGTGTTTACTAAGGGCACGCACAAGAACTGGCAGGGTCCTGGCGTGAAGGCTAGCATGACACATCCCTAATCAGCCCTTAGTTATTTTAGTGTTAGAATACTACTAAGTGCAGTACAACTATATGGCAGCATTTTTGCCAAGCTCATTTAATTAACCTACGCTTTCATAATTCCGCATCACCTGCTAATATTTAACAGACTGATTAATAGTGATAACTAGATTAAGTGTGCAGTTTCAGTGTAAGCTTTTTATTACCATTAATAGGGGCAGCAACAGTGGAGACCATATGCCCTTTCCTCTCAAATTTCTGTCAGCCACTGGCTCTCCAAGAGAGGCAGCACAAAATCAATTACCAGCTTCGATTCCAAGGATTACTTGGACTTCAGTCTTCTGAAACCCAATGCCACCATCGTTAAGCCCTTGTGAAATGCAGTGCAATACGCACCAGTGGAGACCTGCCTCTACATCAAGACCTTCGTTAATTCAGTATTATCGTATTTACTTACTATGGCATGAGCCCAGGCAGCTATCCCAGACCGCTCTACTGCCAGTGGACCCTGTTTTGCAGTGTCAAGTTCCTTCTGCCTCAACAGCGAGCCTCCTGCCAAGCCCAATGGACTTACCTTCTCTCTTTGACCACTCTTCTTGCCTGCCAAGACTTCACCTCTCATTTCTATCACAACTTTGAGAAACAGGACAGTTTAGAAATAAAGCATAACAAAGCTGTACCTGTAAGTAAAGGTGGCAAGATGAGGTGCTCAGATTGTGCACGCAGTAACAGGTAGGCATGTGTTATTGCTCTTGAGAATGTAAGTTTTGTACTATATTACAAAACAGGTTTTAAGGTATCTTCATTTTCAGATGTTTATCAGCCAGGGCTGTCAATACTTCTTATTTCAGCTCTCTGCAAAGTCTATGAGAGATAT
This sequence comes from Laterallus jamaicensis coturniculus, assembly GCA_022605575.1. Lineage (NCBI taxonomy): Eukaryota > Metazoa > Chordata > Aves > Gruiformes > Rallidae > Laterallus > Laterallus jamaicensis. The sequence goes on from JAKCOX010000013.1 coordinate 20,673,844, forward strand.
TCTTTAAGCGCAAAATTAATTCTGATTAGGAAGAGAAAAATATACTGTTTACAGGAAAGGTGTGCAGGAATGAGTTTGAAATATAATTTGTAATAAAAAAGAAGCTTTTTCTAGCTTGAATTGTCGATGGCTAAGTTCCACACATTTTAGTGAACAAATTATATCATGATGCTTCAAGATTTTTTTATAGTTGCTAACTTGTGATAAAAACTTGTTAACGTTATGTTGCTATGTTAGTTATGAGTATGTTACAGCTAATATAGAATCACAGAATGATAGAATGGTTTGGGTTGGAAGGGACCTCAAAGCCCATCTAGCTCCAACCCACTTGCCATGGGGAGGGACATCCTCAACTAGCCCAGGCTGACCAAAGCCCCATCCAAGCTGGCATTGAATATTGCCAGGGATAGGACTTTCACAACCTCTCTGGGCAGCCTGTCCCAGGGCCTCACCACCCTCATAGTAATCTAAACCTACCTTCTTTCAACTTGAAGCCATTACCCCTCATCCTATCACTACTCTTTCTAGTGAACAGTCCCTTTCACTCTTTTCTGTAGGACCCCTCTAATTGTTAGGTCTCCCCAGAGCCTTCTCTTTCTTCTCCAGTGAATAAGCCCTACTCTTGCAACCTGTCTTCGTAGGAGAGGTGCTCCAGCCCAAATCATCTCCGTGGCCTCCTCTGGACTCACTTCAGCAGCTCTGTATCTTTCCTGTGCAGGGAATCCTAGAGCTGGACACAGCACTGCAGGTGGGGTCTCACGAGAGCTGAGCAGAAGGGTAGAATCATCTCCCTTGACCTGCTGGTCATGCTGGCCTTGATGCAGCCCAGGACACAGTTGGCCTCCAGAACTGCTAGCACACACTGCTGGCTCATGTTGAGCTCATCATTGATCTGCACCCCCAAGTCTTCCTCCTCAGGGCTGCTCTCAATCCATTCTCTGCCCAGCCCATAGTTGTGACAAAACGTTAATAACTTCACAAGCCCAGCAGGGACAACTTCTGAGCTCTAGTGTACATTCAGCACAAATACAAACCTCCGACCAACCTGAAACTGAAAAGCAGACTGCATTTTCTTTGCCAAAATCACATCCACAGACTCAAATGAATGTGGCAAGTGAACAAATGACAAAGGAGGACACCGAGCCCATGGTTTTTACTCAGGGATCACAGCACATATGAATTCTAAAATATGATTTATGTAACATAATTTATTTACATTCCAGTATCTGCCGTATCCCCTGATACTTCACTGGTTATGCAGATTTTTCTACCAGCACAGAAAATGTGGGGTTTTTTTCATAATGTCAACAAAAACCACACATTTTCCACTGCTATATCTGGAAAAAATGCATGGGTGCTAAATAATAACTATAAATTTTATACATATAATTTTTATTCTAATAGTAAATTATATGTTTGAGAACCTTACTATGCAAGCTTGTTTCTCTACCTTTTGAAGTAGGCATCTTGAAGTACTTTCAGATAAGAAAATTACTCACCCTTTGTTCTTTTAAAATTCCAGTTAACATAACTGAAAATAACTACTGACCTGTAAAAAAAGTTATCCCCATGTGTTTATATTGTATTTTCACGTGGATAATAAACATACTGTCACCACAGTAACTTGCAGGTGCTCTCCAAAAAGCACAAAGCTCAGGTATTCCCAGGACAGATAGAGGGAGCCATATCTCCAGTTTTGCTCTTTAAAGGGACAACTATAAACAAGGTGTTATGTTTAAATTTACAAGCATAAAAAGATATTTAAACAAACTCCAGCTTGTTTTTGACTATTACAACCAAGCAAATCAGACTTCAATAGCAGGAGGAAAAAATATAACTTGCCCAAAGATCAAGGTACAAGGAAAAGGATTTTTTTTTTAAAAAACAGCTATGTCAGTACTGAGAGACATTCAGGTAACCGGTCACTTGCTCTGTTTTTCTGGCTTAGATTTCCCATGAACAAATATTTGCCCCTTTTCCTGTCTTAGTGATGTAATACCAACATAGAAAAACAGTGCACATCATAAGTAAAATATGTCCAAAAAAAGTGTTAGATGGCATTAATGCTAAGAAAGTTGGATGGACAGGTGTTACAGTTTTCTGAACAAGAAAAGCCCTTCCCTCTCATTCACCCTGGGAAAAGCTTACAGAGGCTTCAGAAAGGCAAACAAACTTCTAACTGCAGAGGATACAGAGGAAAAAACACACAGTGATGGATTTAGTAGCATATGCACCTTCCCACCAGTGCCTTTGATTATGCATAGAAACCATGCCCTGCATCCACATATGGAGATGGAGCCTTCTCACCACTAGTGCTTATCCCCGAAGCAGGCGATATCAGGCAGTGAACAGATCAAGTAACAGAACGTTCATCCGAAGCTTTGCTAAACGTGGATGTCAACCTCATTCCTTTTTTTCCTAAGATGTGAAACTTTACTCCTTATTTCATACTCTTTAAACTTATTTTCCTCTTCTGTCTTCCACATAGGCTGGGAAAAGGGGAAAGGAAAAAGTTATTCTATGTTCATTTAAATGAAAACAGCTTTAAACTGAAGTTGCTGGCAAAGAGGAGCCCCAACCCATCCCACTCCTACCAGTTTGACCACAGTACTAGCAACAGATGCTCAGAGCCTGGAGGTGGATCACAGGCCAGGCACAAGAGCACCCATCGTGGTTTAACCCCAGCCAGCAGCTGAGCACAATGCAGCCACTTGCTCACACCGTCTCAATGTGACCTGCAATGTGTGCTTGTAGCCCAGAAAGCCACCTGCACTCCAGGCTGCATCAAAAGAAGTGGAGGGAGGTGGAAGGAGGCGATTCTGCACCTCTACTCTGCTTGAGCAGAGTGTTCAGCTCTGGGGTACTCAGTGCAAGAACATGGACCTGCTGAAACAAGTCCAGTAGAGGGCAACAAAGATGATCAGAGGGCTGGAGCACCTTTCCTATGAAGGCAGGCTTGTTCAGCCTGGAGAAGGCTTTGGGGGAGACCTTCTAGCAGCCTTCCAATAACTAAAGGGGCCTAGAGGAAAGCTGGAGAGGGGCTATTTATAAGTGCATGGAGGGACAAGATATGGGGGAATGACCTTAAACTGAAAGAAGGTGTATTTTGATTATAATAGGAAAAATATTCTTTATGAGTGAGGCAAAGGCCTGGCACAGGCTGCCCGGAAAAGCTGTGGCGGTCCCCTCCTTGGCAGTGTTCAAGGGCTGCTTGGATGGAGCTTTGAGAAACCTGGTCTGGTGGATGGTGTCCTTGCCCATGGCAGGGGGTTGGAACTAGATGGTCTTTGAAGTCCCTTCCAATCCATATGATTCTATTGAGTCTATGATTATTCAATTATTTGCAATATTCACTGTAGCACTGCAGTTTTAATTCACAAAATCCTACTTTAATTGCAGTACACCTCGGGTATAAAAAGGAGTTCTCATTTGATTATACTACTGAAAGGCTTATAAATATGATTGCACAGTATTCTAAATTACAAAGTAGATATAATCAACTGCTATATTGAAAAAATAAATGTATGGACATAAAGACTGACTCCCATACTCCACTGAAGAACATTTGCTGGTTTCAGCAGGGATATATTTAATTTTCTTCCTAGTAGAAGGTATAGACCTGTGATTTGGATTTAGCATGAGAATAACATTGATAACTGATATTTTTACTGTCGCTAGGCAATGTTTATACCAAGTCACAGACTTTCCAGCTTCTCAGACTGCCCCACCAAAGAGGCTGGGGGTGCACAAGTAGTTGAGAGGGGACACAGCCAGGACAGCTGACCCCAATTGGCCAAAGGGATATTTCATACCCTATGACCTCATGCTCAGCATATAACTTGGAAGGAAGCTGGCTGGGGGTTTAGGCCATGGTTTGGGAACTAGCTGCACATCAGTGGTCAGCAGGTCATCAGCAATTGTCCTGTGCATCCATTTGGTTTGCATGTTCTGTTACTATTATCATCATCTTCCCTGTCATGTTAAATTGTCTTTCTCTCAACTCATGAGTTCTGCCTTTTTTGTCCAATTATCTCCCCTATTCCAGTGAGGGGAGGAGGGGAGTGAGTGAACAGCTGTGGGGTTGACAGTAGTCCCAAGCCTACAGAAGCACCCTTCCTGGAGAGATTTTGGGGCACATGAGAAGCAGGTCTGACCCCTATATTAGTCTTGCTAGAGGGGAAGATGTTAAGTGAGATGGGAAGGAACAAACTGGATGAGTTCATTACTTCTGTTTTTTCAAATCCCTCTCATTTTCCACGGGCATTTTTGTACAGTGATACTCCAAACAATGAGTCAAGACTGACACCTAAATTATTTTAAAATTAATTTAATTAAGTGAGCAACAGCCTGTGTCTACAACTGCTTATTGCAAATGGCCACCCCTGTTCGTCACCTTTCCTCAAGGCACGTTCCTCATGCTTCCTCCCTCACTGTGCTGTTCCACTAAGGCTTGCTAACAGCGCTGTATCCAAGAGAGTATTTCCCCGTTCGTACTACGTTCAGAATCTCAGCAGATCATGGTAATCTCAGAAAAGACATCTCAGCAGCTATGACTATAAAAGAATACTGAGAAATTACTCAGCTGCAAGAGTTTAAAAAAAGACCTGAAGACAGACATTAATCCCTTAGGTTACCTGAAAACAATGTGATTAAGCCTTCCCACTCTGAAACAGTGAAATGGATTCCTTCTCTTTAGGAAGCAATAGGGTTGCTAGGCCCTCATGGACTAGGAAATGCAGCTACTTATGCTTATAATTCAAAATTACATTAAAAATAGTTATTCAAAAAAACTATTCACAGCCTAACTTTCAAATAATTGCTCTGTGAAAATTTCTTCACCAGGAAAGTACCTTTGAAAGCCTATCAGCCCTTCATATGCATGTAGATTAACTAATCAAACAACGTTTTCTGATAGTTTCAGCAGAAAGTATGCTTATGTGCAGGAATAGTCTGCGAGCCTTTTTTTTTTTTTTAATCCTTTTTCAATTTTCTTCCACAACCTTCTACAGTATTAACACAAAAAGAAACGTAAGTTACCAATATGCCCTGCACACACATATTCTTTGGTAACACTGTCATCTCTCCACATCTGCCACTTGATATTCCCTATAAATACTCCACATACTGGATGTTTCTATTCTTCCCGTAGCACACAGTACCACTGTGTTGCCATATAGCTTGTAAGCATGGCCTACAGTCCTTTTTTTTTTTGCTGTCGATAGAGAATCTTGCTTTTGGCAGTATTAAAATGTGTTTCTTGGGTTAAATGGCCAAGTTTTTAGAAACGACATAAAATTCGTACCTTGAGAGCATATTGTGTCCGGTTCTGGGCTCCCTGGTATAAAAAAGGCAGGGATCTTCTGGAGAGAGTCCAGAGAAGGGCTACAAAGATGATTAAGGGCCTGGAGCACCCCCCCTATGAGGAAAGGCTGGGTGAGCTGAGACTGTTCATGCTGGAGATAAGAAGACTAAGAGGGGACCGTATTAATGTCTATAAATATCTTAAGCATGGGATGCAGGGGGAATTGGCCAGCCCCTTTTCAGTGGTTTGTGGAGACAGGACAAGGGGCAATGGCTGCAAATTGGAGCACAGGAAGTTCCGCACCAACATGTGCAAAAGCTTTTTCACAGTGAGGGTGACAGAGCCCTGGGACAGGCTGCCCAGGGAGGTGGTGGAGTCTCCTTCCCTGGAGAAATTCAAGACCCACCTGGACGCCTATCTGTGCAGTATCAGCTAAGGAGCCTGCTTTGGCAGGGGGGGTTTGACCTGATGATCTCTTGAGGTCACTTCCAACCCCTATGATTCTATGTGCTTTTCAGCAAGACCAATTTCCACCAGGCACCGATTCCTTCATAAACACCTTTTTTGATTAGGTTAAAAAAGTTTAGTTTTACTAACATGTCTCTTGCAATTTTTTCCCCAGAATATTATGTTTTGAGGCAAGGAGAGGTTAACATTCCAGGACTCTCCATGACAAGTTTAAATCTGAAAGTGAGGAGACCCTCAGAGGAGAGAAACAGATCCTCCAAACAGACAAGTTCAACAGCTATGGCTAAGGAACTCCAAGCTAAAGGTACAGAAAAGTCTCTCAGTTTCCCTGAGGGAATGAATTTATAAAAACTGATAAACAGTAGTTCAACTGTCACAAACTGTACCTCTGAAATCTGACATGAGAAGCATTTTAAGTGTCATCTTAAGCATAAGAAATTTTAATGCTTTCATATGAGCTCTGGGATAGAGATACAAAACTTCAATAACTGGATGGTCTTTTCCTGAAGCGTGTTCCTCAACAACTCACAACATAGCACCACAACTCTTCTAGTAGGCCCATGTTGGAGGCACAATTTTTCCAACCTAGAATTTGAGTATGGAATCCTAGCTAAAAATAATATTAGCTATTTATATTTAATGTCTGGATGAAAATAATGTCTATTTAAGGTACAGTCTGTTTTCTCTGAGATGTCAACAGTAAGTAATATTATTTGAAGTGGAATGTTGTATTTAATATTTAATAGCATGTATAATGAAACTAGTGGAAAAATAGTGCCATTTCAGGAAAATATGAAGTGCCCATCATCATTCAAGTGTTATTTCAGATTAGTGATGGGCATTTTCATGGGTGTATCTAAGAATACATTACATGACTTATCTTCTCCAAGGAATTAAACAATATTCAGGTATTTCAATATGTTGTATATTATAGACAATAAACCTAAATATCAACTTCTTTGTGTCAATATGACCCAAAAAACTATCGCGAAGTAATCATTTACATTAATGTAAAGAGGATGTTTGATGAAAATCAACTCTGGAATGATCTAGTCAGCTCTCTTTCAGAAGCTAATGCAATAATCATTTAGCTCAGAAATTGCACTACCAGTCAAGCTTTATCACAAATGAAATCCTGCTACCAATTTGATCATCCAAATGACAACTGTTTCCTGAAGAGATGAATCAGATATCAAAGAAGCTGAAACATACACTATTATTTTCCAATCATTTTTAACATACAAAGACAGCAAAACACCAGTCTTTAAAGATTCTGATATCTCAATTCATAGTGACTGAAAAAAAAGTCACATGTTTGATTATCAAGTACAGTATTAAAATAGGAAACTGGTTGTTACTGTGGGCCTTTTATAAGATAATTCAATACTTACCCAAGTAACAACTCTTAATAAATCATCACCAGCAAAGGAGAATGCTTCATAAGACCCACAATACCCCTTTTTAATGGGACAATTATATTTCCATTAACACATAAAACTTGTATGGGTTCTATGCATGAAAATTAGGGTCACAGCAACAAATCCAAATGACCAAATACAAATCTTCTGACTGCTATAGTGTCCAAGTGCCAACAGTGGTCATTCAAGTGTCTTTTTCTCCTAACATACATTTATGGTTTAGAATCCATAAACATTAAATAACCATGTGATCACTCAAATGTTAATATTTACTTTTTTTAAGAAAAGGTAAAAGCCCAATTGAAAACTCCTAGATAGAACATTAGATAGATACCAATTTATTTAAGAACTAGCTCATCCAACAGGCATACATGCAACAAATCAACTGAACTTTATGTATCATGAACTCCTAGGTGAGTTCAAAATTACTGTAGACTAAACCACACACCCGACTTACGTGTGTGAAATCCACCCCCATAAAAATGTTTGTCTCAATCAGCTACTGTATTTAAACTGTTACTGTCGGGGTTTTGAATTTAATCTGAAGGAAATCCTGTAAATACATCAAACCCATGATTTTTATAAACTTAAGTTCCGATGTTATTTTTCAAAAGGTGTATTTTTGCATAATTAATGACACCCACTTATCTACATTTATGTTATCTTTTTATGCTCTATACTACATCCTAATTAAAAAGATGCACAAAGGTGAGAAATGTTTTCCAACAGACTTAATTTTATTTTTTCAGCTTGATACTACAGTTAGCCTTCTGGAAAACAAAATTTAAGGAAATCACACAACTATGTTATCATATATTTTGCTTTAGAGTTTAACAGCAGCTCGTAACTTGGCTGACCTTCCTCTTGGGTTTGTTTGAATATCCTTGGCCTGGGGCGTGAGAACTTTTTTCTGTATAAAATTCCACCTGGAGTTGGATTTTCCATGAGGAAGGTCTTGTGCATCATCTTCTTCGAAGCAGTTTTTCAGAGCACGTCTTATCTTCTGCCTTGAGCCAAGATTGTACTTTTCTGTCATGCTTATTCCATGAAGAAAACGTTTGATAATACGATCTTCTAGTGAATGAAAGGAGAGGGCTACAAGGCGTCCTCCAGGTTTTAGAAACTTCTCAGCTGTCTTCAGTCCTATAAAGAGTTCATGGAGCTCATCATTTACAAATATTCGCAGGCCTTGAAAAGTTTTGGTAGCGACATGCGTAGGTCTCTGAAGCAAGTCCTTCCGTGCATACAGTGCTGATGCTGGAAAAGCACCTGTGAAATTTTAAAACCTGTATGTTAATATCACACTATTTCGACATTGTTATCCTGACATTAATCCACTCGCGCACTGTGACTTTAAAGGAAAATAGAGCTGAACCCTGAATTTTGAGCTTCCCTCTATTTTTATTTTCGCCTTTGATTTCACATTTCTGAAAACAAATCCTATGAAACTATCTGGATTGTGGTTGGGTTTTTTTTTCCCTTACAGTATTTCATGGAAATTCCTTCCTCAAATGCTTCACAAAATTAAAATGCAGAATGATGGCTGAAACCAAGATAGGGAAAAAACAAAGATGGGCTGGGTAAGTCCTACAACCTTACAGCCCCAAATAGTCAATATCGGGTCAGTATTCATGGTTTGGTTTGTACTTTTAAAGAAAAAAATAACAAGTGACACGATTTTTACTCCTTCTAGACAATTATGCATTTCTTCACAGGCAGAGAGAACAAGAAGACAGCGTCTACCCATCGCTAAGTATATTTCAATGAATTACATAAAGTTTAAAAGAGGCAACCTTGTTTGAGGGTAAAAGTTGTTGACTATTATACGGTGTTTCTTCCAATTGTCACAAAATACCATGAGAAATTTAGAAAACGCAGCTGAAACTGTTGCTTTTCCATGTGCTTATACAGCAGAACAAGTCAAGGTATGCATTTATTGGACAAAGAAAAAAATCAGCAAATTCAATAATTTTTTTCTAGATGTGTAAAACTCCCTCTTTCTCCAAAGTTCCTGTTATAAATCTCTGTAGAGACTGAAAGTTTTATAGAAACTTTAAAATAAAATTATTCAATGCATTTTAGGCTTGAACCTTCATTATCTGGGTACAGAGCAAAATGCTAGAAAGCCAGAGTCGATGGATCAAAGGGACTAAGACTGCAAGAGTTACAAGATCTGTGAAACCTGAGTAAACATATAATGTATTAAGTGAGCGCAGGACTTTGGTTGAGATAAATAGAATGAGTAACATTAGTGCAAAACCGGAAAGAATTATTTTTCCAAACAAGAGGGCCCATTAGAGATAAGGTAATACAGCTGGTGTGTATGTACTAAAACACCCTAATTCCATCACAGTGCTAACCTGCCACACAATGGAGCAATGGGTTTGAAGTAAATGCAGTTCATAATCAAGTAATTTATATTCTACATACTAGAGTGAAAGAAGGGAACGTGGTACCTCTAGAAACAAGTGACACATACACAGGTGATCAAAAAAATGAACTTAGATATTATAATCCAGCATACTGGTACAAAAGAACTTACCAGTGGAGTTCTGGAGAGTTTTAAAGCTAAGATTTCACTTCCATCAGAAAATGCAAGTGTTTGGCATCACATAAGTGATCACCTCACCAGTGTTCAAAGGGAGAGGACAATAACAGAATTTAAGAATTCAATCATTATTTACAAAATTTTTATCACACAGATGATTTGTCTGCATAGTCAGTTCTCCCAGTTATGCTCCCCACCTCCTCTGACTCTAATGCTAATAGCTCCTGAATTAACTGAAGCCACCTGCCATAGCTCTGTCTCTTTTCTGTTCCTTCAAGCCAGAAAGTGGCGATAGGATCAACTTCTCCCAACAGAAACTACTGTGCAGGAATTGGTGGCTTTGAACACCATTTCACAAAACACAGTAAATAGATTCAACCTGTGGTAGCTAGGTTCCTCCATCACTTGTGAACGCTAGGAAAAGTTACAGTAGCTAGCTAATATAATTTCTGTCTTGAGAGCACCATGTCCTATGCTTTCTATATACCCTCACTGTAGGAGTCACAAAGCCTGTTTTGATGAAAGAGCTGAACTAAAAGGAGAACTCTGAATCACAGAAAGCAAGGTGTCCCAAGAAGCCAACTGACACCAAGCTCTTCCTACCTGGCACAGGATCTGTTTCTGTATTTCTTTACATAACTAAAAATAGATTCTTTGAAAATGGAACCCTTAAAACAACCACTGATGGCTATTTGTGTGTCTCTTAGAGCATAACAAAGGAATACTGTGCTGAGCAAAATAAGCAATTTAAATGCTCAACTAACAGCTACAAACACCAGTAGCATGCTCAGAACTCCTGAACAGTTATTAAATGAAATAGTGGAGCTTAAAAGCAGGATGCAATGTATCCAAAACCACCAGAGGACATGCATATGTCTCCATAGCATGCACTAAATAGCTAAATATACGTAGCTTTGTACTCTCCCTAAGACATGTCTTAGGTTTCAGTCATAATAGCATTTTTCTTCAATAGAATTTGAAGTTGAAAGACCAGATACCCGGGTATCTCTTGAGTTCAATTACAGAAGCCATGGTCTCCTGAATAAAAAAAAACCAACCTGGTTTTGTTAAAGGTCTCACACAACAAATCTCTCTTTTTCTAAGGCTACTTTTAAAACTGTTGAAAACACCCCTCAATCTTCCAAAACCAAGCCTACTCCTGACATGTTCACTCTGAATACAGTCATAACCGGCATGAAAACACACAGATCCCGTACAAAATAGGAGCTGTTAACAAGCTTGTGGGTTAGAAAACAGGGTGTGTTTTACCATTTCTACCTGTACTGCTCCTGTCCCTTGCTGAACAATTTATAGCTGTGACTTGAACGGCATCAGTTTTACACTTCAATTTTGGGCCACAACTATCCAAAGCTCGTGTTCCCCTTTCAAAGTAGAGGGAGGATTTTTAACTATCATATTTCAGCAGTCTAAGTATTTTCTAAAAATACTGCTGATTTTCTGGGGATGATCCATTTCTGATATTCTAAGAGTGTTTCAGCTTCCAAAAGTATCACAGATAAAAATGAACCCAGCCCACAAAAGTACAGCATGTAATTTAGGTACAAAACTGTGGTTCTTCATTGAAACCTAACCATAAAAACAGAAGCCTGGAATGACATCCTTTGTTTAAATTTCCACAGCCAATGTCACTGGAATTTTCATTAAAAAAAAAAGGAATTTTTATCTCCAATGTCTCCAAAATATGTTTCACTTCTCTGTAAAAACAAGGATTATATAAAGATCTACTAAAAAGCTGGTCTTGTAAAACTCTAAATGAGTGGTGCGGTTGACACAACAGAAGGAAAGGAAGCCATCCAGAGGGATCTTGACAGGCTGGAAAGCTGGGACTAGGTGAACCTAACGAGGTTCAACACTGCAAAGCGTAAGGTGTTGCACCTGGGCTGGAAGAATCCCAGACATAGATACAGACTGGGAGAAGAGCTCATTGAGAGTAGCCCTGCTGAGAACGACCTGAGTGTCATGGTGGATGAGAAACACAACATGAGTCAGCAGTGTGCTCTTGCAGCTCTGAATACCAATGGTATCCTGGGCTCCATCAAAAGAGGGGTGGCCAGCAGGGACAGGGAGGTGATTGTCCCTCTCTACTCTGCCCTCGTGAAGCCTCAGCTGGAGTACTGTGTCCAGATCTGGGGCCCCCAATACAAGAAAGATGTGGAACTGTTGGAGATGGTTCAGAGGAGGGCCACAAAGATGATTAGAGGGCTGGAGCATCTGCCCTACAAAGAGAGGCTGAGGGAGCTGGCCTTGTTCGGCCCAGAGAAGTGAAGGCTGCAGGGGGACCTCACTGCAGCCTTCCAGTACCTGAAGGGAGATTATAAACAGGAGGGGAATCAACTTTTTAAAAGGGTAGACAACCGCAGGACAAGGGGGAATAGATTAAAGCTAAAGGAAGGAAGGTTTAAACTGGATATTAGGGGGAAGTTTTTTAACAGAGAGAGTGGTGAGGTGCTGGAACAGGCTGCCCAGAAAAGTAGTGGATGCCCCGTCCCTGGAGGTGGTTCAAGGCCAGGCTGGATGGGGCCCTGGGCAACCTTGTGTAGATCCAGGCCTGAGGTTGGTGGCCCTGCCTGTGGCAGGGGGGCTGGAACTCTATGATCCTTGGGGTCCCTTCCAACCCTGACCATTCTATGACTCTATGACATGCTGATACCTGGCCAGAATTTTAGTAGTCTGATCCTGAATATTTTGCTATTTTGCAATTACAACACTAAATAGATAAACAAAAGAAATGAGATACTTGGGCTACCAGCACAACCAGGACACTAACAGGTCTTTGGAAGGTTCTTTCATCTGTCCTGCCATGGTTGTTGAGTGCAGTGTCTTCCTACAACAATCTATGACAATTACCTATAACATAAATTAATTCCTAATAATAAATTAATCACACACTGAAGAAAAGCAAATTAAAACCCAGGTATATTCTGTAAGCATAATACAGTCCCACGTGCCCCAGTTGAGCACACACAAATGGCACTGCAGGTCATACATAACAGTACAGAGCACAACGTCAGGAAACTGGTAAAGAAATGCAGCCAAGCCCCCGCAAACTACAACCAAAATCAAACCATTTCTAAGTTCAAAGACTTAATGATCTGTCTTCAGAGACTGGGATTAACTAATAAATGTGATCTGTGGTAGTGATTTCTGCCACGTGGGCCTTCATCTTTTTAGTAAAGGCTTTATGATATATGCTCCAGGGCGGAAAAATTTTCCTACTCCACTCTCAGTCCTCTGATATATTTAAATAAAAAACTATTTGTGCTTTTTGCTAAGGCACAAAATCTCTCACCCAGCCCCCTCCAATTACCATGACACCAAAAGAAAATCCTTCCTGGTAACAGGCTGTACAATGTACGAAAATATATATATATAAAAAAAATCTGTATGGGAAACTTGTAAAATGAGTTTCATTCATAAAAACACAACGCTTCTGGCTAGATGACTGGTCTGAAATCCCAGTGAGAGAAATTATCATTTTTAGTTTTGGGATGCCCTGACGCTACTTACACTTTTAAAAATCTAATCACTTCACATATTGAAAAGTATTGAAATTTTAAAGCTTGTGAATGAAATTAGCAACGTGCTGTGCCTGTCAATATGAACTATTAAAGTCCCCAGAGTGTATGAGAGTGGGAGAGTTTTAAAATTAATTCAGATCGTGCACCTGTTTGCAGGAATCCGTCTGTTGAATTAGCATTGCATTTAATAAGTTTCTGTGACGCAACTAATGTCCTTTTGTCTAGGCTCCCTCAGTACAGTGTTAATTCTCACCCATCTGAAATTCAGGCAATATTACAAATTCAAACTGATAATTAAAGTCTATAAATGTGAACCACTCTAAACGAGACTGGTCTTACCCGTTAAAGATATTTTTAAACTTTTGAAGTTTTTTTAATATCATCAGTTCCTTTTGACTTAAGTCCAAATGATTATATGATCTCAAAATTATCTGTCAATAGATGACTTATCTAGATAACTCTAAGAAAAATTAAATTTTGAACAAAACTTAATAGATGGGGCAAGGAATATTACCCACTGAAAAGAAATCATCAGTTGTATGGAAAAAGCATATTCAAATTGCATTCTCAAAATTCCACTGTTTTTAACCAGTTTTCCTGTGCATGGAGTTTAATCTATTGTTTCCAAACCACTCAATGAGTCAAAGCCATCACGAAGTGCAGCTTAATCAACTTCCACATATCTACTGACAGACCTTCAGTTAAGATCCACTGATCTTTAGCATTTACAGAGCTTTCATCATTCCAGATAGCTCAGAGAATTATAAACAGTGAGTGGAATTGGGTTGCGCTACAAGAAGAGACGATGTTCATATGAATGAACGGAAAACTTCTCCTTTTACCCATGTAAACTGCAGGCTCACAAATTTCTTTATTTAACTGGATCAGAAGCCTTCTGAACTACATTTAGAAAAACAACCCCCCACACACACACTTTTTAGAGGGGTTTTTATAGGACCTTATTCACTGGCACAGTATGTAGAGAGAGAACCATCAGGCTCTTTGTCAAGAAATTGAACAAATAATTTTCTTGAATTAAAACAAAAGAGAGCAAGAAATCACTTAGCCTACAACACCTTGGGGTTAACTTGGGTATCTTCACATACACTTATTTTTCTAGCTCTACCTTAAAAGTAGAGCCTTAAAAGCTCTACCTGAAAATACAAACTTTAGCAATATCTCATTGTTCTGTAACTGCTGTGGAGCTAGTTTGTTTGTTTGTGTTTTTAATTATGTCTTTCAATCTTATCTCCCCTTCAATTAGCAACAGCAATACAAAAATAAATGTTCTAACTTTTTAGGGGGTAGTAGGAAATAACAGAAGTCTAGCACACTAGAAACAGAAATGAATTTTTCCAGTTTCAGGCTAATCTCAATCTAGATTCACTGGTTATCAACTGGACCTTAACACAGAATTTTGGCATTTTTCTAGAAAATCTAAAGCCATAGTAACCTATAATGTGAAAGAAATACAGACTGTACATGAATTCTCAGATATTGACACTACAGACACACAAATACCCAGCATGTTTTTTGTTTATTGGCTGCTATTCTAAGCAAAAAACTTGATCCTGTTCTGTTTGCTTTTCTGCAAAATCTAAACCATGAGCTATTATTCTAATTAATATTTTATTTTTTAAAGGACTTGACATTTAACTATTAGGTCATAGATTTTACTCCGATAAAGTCCTGAACTAGTCAGGGATTTATTTGTGCTACGTCACTAAGAGGATCCTTGTAGCAGAGGTAACTGGCCTTTTAGGTCTGACTTAACTCAGCACCTTCATTGACATAAACTGCATAAGAATATAAATTAATGATAGATGATAAATTAAACAAAATATGTAATAGTTACCAGAAATTTTCTTAAGGTATAATCAGCGCAAAGCTTAGTAGGAGCTACCATTGTGCTCTTTTACTGGAATAATTAAATAAAAATTGGAAGAAGTTCCACCCAAACGGGGATGCACATAACGATCCTAAAATTGTTTTAACTACTTCAAAAAAGAAGCATAGAAAACATACAGATTTACTATCTTGGCAGATACGTGCTGGATTCATGGTCTTCAGCATGTATTCCATCTGATGCATACCTGATTATGTATCAAGCTGCTCTTCAAATATAGCAGAGAGTTTAAAGTGAGAACAACAAATCCGTTTCATTGTCACAGATAGTGTCTGTTAAGTGATGAGTCATATGCAACACATTAAACTAGAAGGGATTTTCAATCACTGTCTTTTATTCACTAGTACTGTTATTTTCTTAGTTCAAACTAGTGGACAAAATTATTTCAGAAGTTACCGAGTCACTTGCTTACAGCTTCCAACACATTACATCTCTGGCACAGCAATATGGCTGCTTTGATCTCAATAATGGTACACTGTTTTAATCAACAGTTTATCAGAAAGCATGAGATACGTGTGGCAAAGACCTGAATTATTGCTTTGTGATGTTCATAATCATATTAAAAAAATGTAACTCTTCCAATTTTATAGAAGACATACTGGTTTACCTCTGAATTATTTAAGGCTGTTCCTCACATTCACTATATTTAGAGCAGGGGCTTACAGCAGCAAGCAGTGTCTTCAGGTCCTTTCATCATATCTTTTGTCCAGTCATTTGACTGGACATTTTGCTCAAGTATCCTCACACAAATGCAAACATTTTTTAAAAAAGGCTTCTGGATAAAGATACAACATTTAACACTATTCTTTAGCAATTGTTAAATCTGGATAGCCATTTTAAAGGTCTATATTCAAAGAAGTAAGCAGTTCAGCCTTATTTGTGACAAGAACCAGTAATTTTCATTAGTAAGCATACATATATCTCCCAGAATTACATGTTATAATGTTAATGAATGGGGTTTGTGTCTTACGTTCTTTCTTGGAAATTTTCACTTGACAACACAACCATGGAGGTTCTTGATGCGAGCACAGTTCCTGCCTAACTACATTTTGTTCAGGTTGTTTACAGTGAAGAGGAAGTAAGATGAAGTGTTTCAATAGTTGCTTCAGGCTGATCTAGTTGGCATTCACAAGGTGAAGCAAGCTATGTATTGCTTTACTTTTTGCTTCCTGATTCTTTAAAGCAGACAGGAATGATCTGATTTCATTCACAACTGGAAACTGCCATGGTACTTCCCCTCAAAATATTAAGATGTAGAAATTTAAGAGAGGTGGATGACGTATGTGATATTTGGAGGCTTATCAATAGCTGGGATAAAGAATTCCCTAGGCTGCTGTCACTCCGTCTTTCAACTTGGTTGGCAAAATGATAAATCACTTCAAGTAAAATCTATTATTAAACTAATCGTCAAACTACAATATAAAAAGTGGGAGCTTAAAAAAGAGAGCGAGGGCTGACATCAGAGCAGAATAGGCAGGATTAGATCCTGCATGATTTCAAGTACAAATAGATCCCTCTGGGACTTTGGGGATTAATATTTTTTCTTCTCAGCCACTGTGAAGAATTAATGAGGGTACCTGCAACAATGCTTGCAAGCTGCTGAGTTCTGGTGATGGGGTATATGCTGCGTGCCTGAACGATGGCTGAAGCGATTTTCTTGGCGTGCCTCTCCTCCCCGTATGTTCTCAGGATGGACGCAAGCGCCTGTTGATCTAAAGCATTCACAACATCAGCAGCAGTGGGCATGTCAGGGTACCTACGCACAAGAAGAGCCAATTAGTTCACTGACGTCAGTTTTCATTGACAAGAGGTGAAGCTTCATAGCATTGAGACATAAAGTCAAACACACACACTGCATACAAGTGCCTTTGAGGTTTTTAAATAAGACAGCAACCCTGTGAAAACAGATATAGCTTACACCTTTTAAAGCCTTTTTCTTGCCACTATAAATGGCATTTGTTCCTTAATAACAACTCAAACAGCTGAAACTTTCAAGCATTAACATAAACTATGCTTAATGAGTTGACAAGAACAAATACATTTCAGTATCACGTTAAAATGGAAATGCTGAGTGATGTTTTTATTCAGTCAAGCTTTAGAATCTAAGCTTGCCCCTTATGGGTTCATTTTAGTCACCTTGCATTATGTTATTTTCTAGCCAGAACTGATTTCAAGGATCTTTTCTTTCACATCTCCTGCTATGAAAACAATCACTCATGAAAATAATTTTACTTTTCACTAAAAGGCATATGAATTTATATCCAAATGCTGTTTTGAGAGAATAGAAATAACCTAATATTACAAACAACAGGAATTGCTACAATATAAACAGTATAAGCCCTATATTTATTTTTTTAAACCTCTGTCACTTTGCTATTGAAATAGTTCAAGGTATTTTATGAACATCTTATATGAGTTTACTAATCAGAGAAAACATCCAACCCTACTTAATAAATTATCTTCTACAGAGACATGAATGTGCACAATATTTTTCAGGCATTTATTACTCTCCTGCAGTATCTTACAAAATACAATAAAACTTAGAAATCAGAGGCAAGTAGTATCATAGCAACAACTGTGGCATAAGGCTTTTGTTATGCCACAGGTATCCTTTGTTCTTATGCTCCTATTCCATGTATGTATCCTCATGATGCAAATACAAACCCTGAGTTCAGATTCTTGGGATCTGAGGACTGAATCCCACAAGAAACATGTGAGATGTTTACACAAAACAGGAGATTTGCTGTGTTAAAGCTTAGCATTCATGTATTAAAATAATTTTTTTGAAACTGAGGCTTCCCATCGGCTCTATGTGAGCAACGAAAGATCAAATGACATTTAAGTCTACAGGCTCATCAAGACACAGGGCAAAAAATAGCATTCTCCCAGTAATGCATTATGCAATTACTGCCACCATCTATAGAACAGAGATCTTTGGTTGTTCATGTAGAAAGCACAGTGCCACAGAAATATATCTTGGGTTGTTTGAACATGAAAACTGCTACATAAGTAGAAATTATCATTCCACCCTTGCTTTTCATGCTCTTGAACATACCAAACACCAACTCTAATAAATTAAATAGAAGTGATTTATTTAGTAATTGTTCATTTGACAAGTAAGACTGATGTGCCTCCTACACAATATGAAATGAATATTGCTAAGGAAAGCTTACAATAAATCTATGGGCATGGAAGACACCATTCTACTAGTGTGTTAACAACAATGCCACTGTCTGATTTCAGCTGATCTAATGGATGAACTTTTATTTATTTTACACCACACTTCCTTTAAAGGGAAGTTACTGGGTCAGATGGCTACTGCAGAAAACAGGGAGGTTGCTCCTTTCCTAAGGGAGCAATGGAACGTGCTTAAGGGAAGGTTCCACAAATAGTAAGCGTGGCAAAAAAGGAAAGGGATCGCACTAAAGGGTTGTGAACTTGTAGATCAAGTACAGTATAAGGAACTGCAGAAATAACAGGGAGAGATGGGCCTTTGAAAGTGAGATGCCCCTGTAACTGTACAGTTAACACAGAAGTTAGCGTTTTAGTTACTCAACACTGGAACTTTCTTGTTATTTCAAAGAAGGAATAGACAATAATCAGTGTTTTAAGTATTAAGATCAAGAAGAGCTCTGTGGCAAAAGAAAGGCATTATACTTAGTGCAAAAGTCATCATTTTACAATGAGAATTCTTTCGTTTAAGGGGAAATGAAATGTACGGTGGCTGCTGAGCACAAAGATTTTGGGTTTCAAGGAGAAATATTTTATTAACAGGTACCTGTCACTATCCATCCTCATGTCCAATGGTCCATCCTTCTGCAGGGAAAAGCCTCTTTCAGGTGTATCAAATTGCATAGAAGAACAGCCAGCGTCCAAGACAACCCCATCTAGAGTCCCTGGCTCAACTCCAGAGGAGATTAACAAAGCCTCTGACTGGCTAAATTGTCCTAGAAGAGCTCGTATCTGTTTCCTGCAAGAAAATCACAAATAAATAGCCTTGATTTTAGTTATAATAGTGCAGTTTCCTTTGTATAGCAGAATTAGGCAGTACTGCTCACTTGTCTCAGAAGCACTATGGCTATTCCCAAAGTAACAGTTCAAATACTTTTTCATGTTTCATGATTGAAAACTAGTCCAACCCATTCATCAGCACCTACTTAAGCTTCTTTAACTCTTTACTCCCTTCCTGCTTGATGTCATAGAAACAGAAACCTGATGAAAATTTCATTTTTTCAAGATGCAGGAACTCAGAGACGCCTTTTGCACTCACAGGGAATTCCCTGACAATCAAGGGATCTGCTGTGCTGATCAGGGCCCTTAGTCGAGTGAGGCCTAAGTGCAGGGAAGAATGTTTCTTGGACCTAGAGGAGAAGCAGACAAGATGGAACCTGACTGCCCGGCCTTGTGGCTAACACTTACCTGCCAGGAGAAAAAAACCTGTCATAGCAAAACCACCTTTGTTTTTAACGGTATTTGTTGTTCAAAAATAATTGGGTAAAATCGGGCCCACTGGATCATAAGTAGAGCAAATACTTAAGTGGAATTTTGATTCAGGCAGCTAATCACTGGGGAGAGCTGAGTTTTACATGCATTTTTGTGCTTAACATTCTTCTTTCCTAAATTTAAGGTGGTTCTGGCTTAATATTCCCATACTGGGAAGGGAAAGTGGCACAGCAAGGGAGCAGATGAGACATCTGAGGTACCCAGAGCTTTCTTGGGTGTCTAAACCTGGACTTCTTATTCTTGCTCATACATAAGGTGACCTACAATTAAATAATTTACCTACCTCAAAATCTCAATGAACCTCACAGATTAAAAAACACTAACATTACATTTTTAAGCAGCACCTGCCAAAACCAATGTATTTCTGCCCCTAAGAAGCAGCCACTGCTTCCACATCTCATTTTTTATTACCATTTGGATAACTGCACTTCAGCCCCATCAACTGTCACTCAAATTATTACAAGGTCCACAAGGTTAACTCATGCAATTTTGTCTAAATTACACCAGCACACGTGAATGGGTGGAGAGGGCAACTCCTTTAACTGCCTGGACTACCAAAGGACAGCTGCCCATATATCTATCTTTTGACACTTCAGCATTATAGTAATTTTGAAAGGAAAACTTCTCAAAATTTCAACTGAAGTCTAATCCTGCTTTCAGGTCAGTTTAACATCAAGACACCTGGCACTATGACAGTTCAGTCAACTCCAGTGACTACAGTTTTAAAGTACTGTACACACAGGGACTCTGGACCTTCCTTCTCTGCACCCGTGCAATTAGAGTTAGAAAGTGCTACCAAGAGTAACACACACACACACACACACACACACACAAAGAGAAAGGCTCCACTAAAAGGAAGAGGTCATGAACACAACCATATGGAAGAACATTTAGGAACACAATGGTATCCTCATCAGAACAGAATGAATCAACCTATTTAACGTACCACAAAAACTGGGAAATACCTTGAATGAGCAGATTTCATGAGGAATATCACAATCACACTTAAGCATTTCTGAATGGATTAATGTTCAGTACATAATTAAATACAACTATTCAGCTTAACAAGAGCTGACAGTTCCTGAAAAGCATGACAATCCCCTCAACATGTTTAAAACAATTTAAGCTGCACAGTTATAGCTTTGAGACTGTATTTCCCCTCAATATAATGAGAGGAATTTTCTTGAAAATGTGTGCTACTTTGTCCAACTGGGCAGTGTTCCTAGCTTCAAACTCATACAAACGAATGAACTTTAAAATTCTGGATGTGGGAGATGAAAATAAATGAGAACTGGAAAAAATTATAAATTGCCATTGTTTTGCTCCCCTGTCAAACAGTGATCCATGCTATGAACTAGTGCAGTACTGTGCTAACAACCAACCTGAAAAAATATTCTGAACGATATTGATAATTTGCTAGACAGTTGATTACATTTCTTTAAACAAGTCATAAGTACGTAGATGGCAAAGACGCTTGAGACAGTGGCCTTTGATTTGTGGTCTGGCAACACCTTGTGATTAGGAAAAGGTAAATAAAAAAAGTATATTTGAAATAAGTTGAAATTTACTCTTTGGTAGCGAGATGCTTCAAGACAAAAAATGGTTTGGAGTTTGCAAATACAAAAGATTGAAAAAGAATTAGATTGACATTTTGATGTCAGGCTTTCAGCTGTGTAAAATGATAGCTTCTGCATAGAATCTAGTTGTTATCCACTGCCGTCTGGGTATCAAGAGTGGATATAGGTGTCATGGTAAATATGAATCTTGACTAAACCCAGACGCTTTTCATGATATTATAACAACTATGTTGAGATGTTCAGGCAAGTTCTCTAATTCCTGTTTCTTTTTGGACTAAAAGAAACAATTTTGAGCATCTTGGTATCTCATACATTTCAATTAATCAAACCAAGTACACAACTATGAAAGATTTAATACCTTACAAAAAGAAATACAAATATAAACTGGGTTCGTTTTGGGGTTTTTTTTTATAGGATAGTAACGATGATAGTGATCATAAGGACTAATCTATTACGAGCATTACACATTTATTTAAAGGAAAATATTTTGCCAAGCATTAAGAAGCATTTATCAAAACATACTAAAATTCTTCCCTTGTCTGCTATTCTTACGCCTATGTTCAAATAATAGCTGCCTGTTACACACATAAATTTCTCTAAAAGCACTAAATTTCGCTTAATGTCCTTCTCCCTTCAGATTTTTGTTTACATCAATTGTAAATCCTGTTTCCAGGATAACCTGAAGTAAATAATAAACAACTGCATACCCCATGCCAGAAGTGTTTATTTCCTACAGTCACATGCCTTCTGTTTGCCCTAGGTATATAGACTTTTTTTTTTTTTTTGGCTTTCTTTTTCAGTGTTCCACTGTTTTCTTTGGGCATTAGAGGATTTATGTTCCATGACCATACTTATCCAGTGTGAAAATCTATAACCCTTTCTGTCTTAGCATATTGTAATAACAGTGCTTAGCGGAGAAAAAAAAATGCAGGAAAGGTAAACCAAGAACATCCCTAAATACCAAATAAAACATCAAGCTTATAGTTCAAGAAAGCCTGAGAAAAATGAGCGTATCAAAACAATACTGACCAGGATTGAATGGGATTTTAGGGAGGTCTTGGGGACAGCATGAAAAGCTGTTAACGCTACAAAGGGTCACACAGAGCATTTGAATCATTTCAGGTGATCTTTGAAGGCTACAATCTAACTAAAGCCAATTATCTTGCTTAAGAGGAAAATATTTGTATTTAAGACTTGCACAGCACTTTACATATTCAGAATATTTTAGAAACATAAAGCACTTGGGAAGATCTTTTAGCCCCTCTCTTATAAATAGAAAACTAAGATTTGCAGCATATGATGCTGAATGACTTGAAGGTACCTATGTAGAAATCTAAGAAAATTTTTCAGATATTACGGTCTGAGGATGTAAAGAGCAGACAATACTTGTCCTGAGTTTAGCTCTCATTTGGCATATGCACACGCAGTAACAGCATCGTAATTTTTTGATAACTTCCCAATGGCTACAAGTCAAGTAACACCTAACTTCTCAAAATACTCAACATGCTAACTCCTTCTCTATTAATTTTGACATTCTGCAAGAAAAAATACTCAAAATTTAAAAGGAACACTGGGGAAAGGGTCAATCTCGCTATTTTTCTTTAAAAAAAAAAAAAAGGTTATTTCAGCTGCTGTGTGTTGTTGGGCCCTTAATAGATTTTATTGCACATCATGCTCAAGAGCTCACAGAATTCTTGTACTATTTGCTATGGTTGGAAAATAATGTAGAACCTTGGGTTCAAGACCCTTTGTTCAGGTCATAATACAGTATTTTATTATAGTGTACTATGACACATAGCATAGTAATTCTGATAGATGGCATTGGATCCACACTTCTCAATTATATGAAAGAGCAGAATGAGAAAGTTCAAAGTCTCCTAATGTATTTCAGGCTCTTCTGCTTTCAGCTAACCTCTGGTATTCTACAACGCCTTGGAAAAATATTTCTTTTTTACTTTACTCAGCTGAGAGGGATGCACACAGGAAAAGAGTAAAGCATGACTACAGCTTCTACAAAATAAACAGATAAAATCTTTTCCCTTAGCTAGATTCTGTCCATTGTCACAGAGGTTGCTGTGACATCAATCATTCAAGATGTTTCACAGAAAAGTAAGCTTATGCTTTCACGGTGCTTCAAGCATTTTTATGTGCATACAACAATACTTGCTCTTGATCTTTCAACATCGCTGCCCTTACAAATTCTGTGTATGAATACATATAAAGTTGGGAAGTGATGATCCCTTGTCAACAGTGAAAGTTACCACCTACTTAACCAGAATAAATGGTTTCTTTGAGAGAACTGGAAAAAAAAAGTTTTTCAACTAACTCTTGCCAACACACATCAAACAAGGAGACGAACTTGGGAGTTTGATTCAGTAACTCCCATTTAGCTGCCATTTAGCACCAGGTGTAATGAGAATGTTGGTTCAAACCCAGTATGGTGTCTCTGACACTTCACCTAGGTCACTCAGCAGCTCTCACAGCTGCAGTGGGCCAGGCACACACAGAAGCAAACAACAACATACTCCAGTCAAATTCCTGGAAGTTTCAGCATCCTGCTGAGGAGCCCTACTCTGCCTCAGTGCAACACCCCTCAAAAGCTGCACCTGAGTATTCTGCAAAAGATTGTAATTGACCTGTGACAAATGGGAAATCAGCATGGGTTTCACATTTGCAGAGAGAAAAATAAATCATAACATCTATCAACTTACAAATGAACCTTCTCATTACATTCCCAGCTTTACAAAAAAATTAATTATAACTTTGGAAAAGCCCATACATCTATTTGGAGAACTGACAGCTCAGTCTATGCTGGGCTTTGTGCTGTGAAATAACAAAACTAAATCTCAGACACTGATTAACAAAGACCTGAAAACGGGAAAAAATGCAAAGAACCAAATACATTCATCTTTTCAAATTTGAGGGCTATAGCAACAATTTTATTCTGTGTGTTACGAGCACAGAAATGTTATTTTAAGTATTCATGAATATGTAAACATTTACATGCCACACACACTTGCTTAGGAGTAGCAAACATTTAAAAGGAATGCATACATTCTAGAAGTTAATTACTTCTTTCCATATAACCTGAAGATGTCACACCAAAAAAAAACACCCCTAACAAAATCCCCTTTTTGTATTAACCTGTGGAACACTGAAAATCTTATCATGACAGAAATACTATCCCAAAGGTGAAAATAATTACCTGTCTTCTCCTGTCAATTGCCTGTCTTCTTTCTTATACAAACCCTTACAAAACTACTACTTCTTTTCTACTTCAATTGTTGCCCTACAGCTTCCAGCAAAACTTTCTCTCCTCCTTACTCTGCTAGAGATGCTATGAAACAACACTGTCCTTTGCTCTATGTGCCTCACTGACTCCAAGCACCAAAACCCTGTTTCTAGCAACCTCTCAAACGTTATTTGTGAGCAATTTCAGGATGCCTCAAAACCAAATGCTCATTCTTTTAATGTTCATGTTTACTTTTACATAAAATATACATTCCACTACTCTGTCCACTAAAACCAACACAGTTTCAGTAAAGACTACTGTTCTAAATTGAAGGAACTATTCATATTGTTTCAATTAAAGAAGATAATTATTTAACCAAAATCACAAATACCAAAGATATTTTCCATAAAATACATACAAAATCTTACCACATCAGACATGTTTCATAGCAGGTATGTTCAAATCCATCAAAAACAAATAGGAAAAGTTAAGTTCCTAATGAACAGTGTTCCTCTCTGACTAAATTATAGCTTAAAGTCACTTCTATCTGGGGCAAATGGAAGACTAATAGAACAAAATGAGTGATTCCTGAGGCAAATTTCAAAGTTATATGCTCACAAAAATTTGAGAAAAATTTATTTTTAAGTTTCCTAAGTAATAAAAAATTTGGCTCAGTAATAAGAGCAAATGAGATAATTTTATGCAATTTGCAGCTAGCTAGACTTAAATCCCTTGCTGTAACATATGCAACACTTACACGTGCCACCTTTATTACATAACATATGTAAAATATGTAATATGCTGTCATAATTCAGATGTGCTAAGCCAGCCATTAGAATGATTTGCTTTTCATTCATGAGAAGTGACAGCTCAAAGGATAAAACGCCACCCATCAGAAGAATCATAAATATTTCTCTGACTTGACACTGACCCATCTGG
The DNA here is from genome assembly GCA_022605575.1 of Laterallus jamaicensis coturniculus. Lineage (NCBI taxonomy): Eukaryota > Metazoa > Chordata > Aves > Gruiformes > Rallidae > Laterallus > Laterallus jamaicensis. The sequence goes on from JAKCOX010000013.1 coordinate 20,699,276, forward strand.
GGATGGCAGCTTGACACACAGGTTAGCTTAGCCTTTGTGGCGGTAGGACAGTCTTGTTTTACAAGGTTCAGTGGACATAGTGCATGAACCGTTGAATACCTGTACCTCCTCCTCAGGTCTTCCAAACATTCATTTTGACCTCAGCTTTATTAACACTGCTGTTAACTTGAAAGCTTGCTTTATACTTCAGGCTCTTTTTGTTGTACTGGTTTGCATTCCCACCCTGTTCTCACACAACCTCCAGGGAAACCACTGCCGCACAAATAAAGACAACAGAGCTGAGAACAGTTTGCTAGGTAAGAAAGCAAATCCAGTGGCAAAAATACCAATATGCTTTCAAAAATGCTCATTTTCCATGGTCACAGAAGTCAGAGTCGAGAGAAATAATTGAAAAAAAAAGAGAGAGGTGAACCACAGCAGGATTTATGGTTTTACTTATGCAGGCATGCTGCACTAGAGCATTTCAGGACCATTTTGGTTTTCTAAGCTCAGTCATTGTGACTCTACCTCCAGTTCAGCCATGAGTGGAAGCAGACAGGCTACTGCATAGTTCTGAAGCGAGAAGAGACTTAAGCAGCTCCTTACACTATCAGATCCAGTATGTATATGCTACATACATCAACGAATCTGTCTGTTATTAGGAGATCTGAAACAACTACTGTGTACTACTATCACAACTACAGCAAGAAGTTTTGATGGTCTTAACAGCATTTCCACTGGCAGTTTGCACAATCACTGTTTAAGAACGAATATTCACCTCATTCAAGTTCGAAGCTATTTGTCAATGCAAGAAATGGTAGTAAAACAACTTTCCTTTGAGCTGATCTATCTTAAGCATTATTTCCTTACTCTTTCTATAGTAGCATCTTAAAAGATACCTTGATAAAAATCTCCTCTTTATTCCCCAACATCCAACATATAAATTCACACTTCCATTAAAGAGACAATGCTGCTTCCCTGAACTCAAAAGAAATGTGGCTAGTGGCCTTAGAAAATAGAAAAGCTCCATTCCAGTAAGTTGCCAAAACCCTGTAGAACACAGAAAGAAATTCTGGATAGACATCAGCACCTGCAAATTGGCATCAGAAACAACTGCATATGAACATCTTTCAGCCCACGAATATAAGAATACCAAAACCTGCACCTTTTTCAAAATGCACAGAATGAGCAGATCACCTTTTTCCCAGCATTAACACCCAGTCTCAGAGGAACCTGAAGTTATCTGAAGGATTTCAAACTGGGGACAAGGCACACAGATTTATCATTCAATCAGATTTCCTGTCCAATTACTGATCGGTTGCCATCAGCTATGTATAACGACCAAAATACATACATGAAACACTACGGTTACAAAAGACAAGAACTCTACTCTATGTTAAATGAACAAAAAAGTGTACTTTCCCTGCTTTCCCTCCCTAAATCATATTGGTTTGTGCTGTCTAAAAATGCTTCTGCCTTACCTCAATCAGTAATTAACTACTGTCTGCATAATATGGATGATAATGAAGAAGGAATTTTAATACATAACAAAATCTCAGATCAAGTAAATTATTTTTGTAAGAAAGTTAAATCATTTGTTACCAATGCTTTCTCATCTAAACTCATAATTTGAGAAATACATACTAATTTGTTCATAAACGAAGGATTATGAAGAAAGTGCAAAATAACTGTGTAGTTACCTTCCAAGATTAGAATATAGCTATCCAGTTTCCAAGAGTATTCATTCATTAGCTGAATAAAAGGTTTCGTTTTTTGACACCTTTATCTGCATATAAAACACAAACTTGAAGTTAACATAATGGACACTGATGATTTAAAAAGCAACATGCAATGAACTGTCAAAAGGCTACTCCTAACTACACCCACATGTTCAATTGTTTTAAAATTACTCCTATTACAACATGATTTACATTTTGTAAGACTGCTATAAAAACAGAGACACAGAGCGTGTAAAAGCATCTCTTCTTCCTCCCTGCAGAACTGAATAATAACAGTAACTATTGTTAAATTTTCTTTAGCTAAAAAGGCAAATGTACACAATACTTTTCCACATCATAAGTTCTGGCACTCTAAAGCGCTCTATTCACAGAGAAAGCTTGCTCAAGATTGTGCATAATTGTTGCTTTGACAGACCTGCTGCTTCTGATACATGGAATACATTTGCATAGCCTTTGCCTTGTTAAAAAAATATGAGTCTAGACCTCGAGACACAGTGGCAATACTATGACATAATAAATGGAAAAACAATCTGAGCAACAGAAGCTTTTTTTCTTTTCTTAATTATTCAGCAGCTGACAGTATTGGAGTGGTCTGATAAAGCCCTACAGGACTTTTATTTCCTTTGACAAACTATTTCTTTGTTTGACATGGTAGTTAAACCTTAGAACACTAAAGATGAATACACCTGGCATCAAGAATTTATTACAAATGAAACAAGCAACTTTTTCCTCCCTCCTGCCATTCCTACCTAAGCTATTACATATAAAAGGATGTCTACATTCCTAATTGACTCCCACCATAAGCGTTAAACTGTCAGTCCATCACTTGGACAGTGTCACAACATCCCAGCTATATGCTTCTAACTGTGGGAAGGATGAACAGGAGAAGCAGAATGCAAGTGGAATCTAACTAAGGGCAAAAGCAAAGAAGGGGCATCGCTCTGCTGGAAATTACAGAAACCACAAAGCTTCGTTCTTCCTTGTCTTTGCTTGTGCCAGTTCTTAATCCTTTTTGAGACAAGGGAACCAGAGCTGCATATAACATGAAGAATTCAAGCTTATCATATGTGTTTAAATGACAAGCTACCATTCACTTTTTTATTCTTTATTCCTTTCCTTATAGTCTTTAGCATGTTCTTCTAACCACTGGTGAACACTGAACATTGAAGTTTTGTAGAACTATGTACTAGAAGCCAAGTACTTCATTACTTGCTGCTTGGCCAATAGCCCAACACTACATAAGCAAACCTGACGCTTTTGCCACACATCACTTGATACTTCACTGTGTGTGTTTCCATCTGCCTTGTAATGTCTTGCAGCTCTTCAAAGTAAGCCTTCATTTTCGCCATATTAGGTAACCTGGCCTAACTAAACATCATTAGCAATTATACCACTAATTCACTATCTTATTTGGCTCACTTACGAATAAATAGGTTGTGTCCCTTTCCACACGTGCTTGTAGTGCTTCACTGGAGAGGTCATTGCTTTTAAATAAGTGTGACCCATACAGCTAGGCAGAAAACCTCCACCAGATGACTCCTTTGCTTCTACTACCCATTCTTTTCACAGAACAGTGACTTCACCTTGTTGAATCATACTTGTTACTCCTGAATTTACCAACTCTGTGAAAATACAAACTCTTCTATTCCCAAACTACAAAACACTTGAAAACAAAATTAAATCTATACTTAGTCTGTATACATCCTACTTGGAAAGAAAATCAGGCGCTTAATCCTACTGAAGATTGTAAGATTTATATGTATATTTAAAAGGGTGTAGCTTACTAGTTTGTCAAATCAAAACCTTAAGAAAGTCATGATTTTTAAACAGATTTTTAGTTACACTGAATGCTGAAAAACTACTGAAGTTACACCAAAAAAATGGAATATTAACTATTTTAAGAATGTTTCTAATTTTAAATTATGACATAAAACACAATTTGGCAGCAATTCCATTTCCCAGTGACCTTGACTTTTTTCCTAATTTAAAATTTTCAATTTCAGGACACAATCACAAAAAGAAAACTAGTTTATTTAGGAACCATTAGCATCTTGGTTTTTAGACACTGAATGGCTGAATGGTTAGCCTCTAAGTAGAAACTTAAAGGCAATTCTGTATTAATTTTTCATTCTGTTACCTCATTTACGAAATATCTTGCAATAAAATCTGGCAAATTTAGATGTACTTCACCGGTGACTTTTTTTTTCTGATCATCAGTGTTTCATGTATTGACATTTTTAATTCACACAAATCATGAGACAGAGCATTTAAAAGGACTTCCCTCCTACACAATAAATATCCAGAAACTGTGCAAATTACCTCTAAACTGAAGAGATTAATTGAACGTAATGGGAGAAGTAATAGAATATCCATTAAATACTATCTGGTCCTTAAAGTATGTACACAATTTTAAATTCCTGCTGTTTCTCTCTACTGGGTAAATAGATACAATTGAGATTCATTTTAAAAAAACCTGTCCCACTTGTGAAATGAGATGACATCCAGAGGTAAAACAAAACAGTGAGTCACCTTCAGGAAAAGTAAGCAGTAACTAAACAGTTACATAATCAACACAATCTGATTTTTTTCAAGCAGCCAACATTAACAGCTTAAGTTAAAAGAGACTATACTGAAGAAATAATGTGGAAGAATATAAACGGGACTGTCAGGCAATCAGAATGGAAGCTGGTACTTAAATCCATTTAAACTGTCATGAAATGTGATCCTTAAATGCCCATAAACAAAAATTATCTGTAGTGAAGTTTCTATTAACCTAGAAGAGGTAATGTAAATCTAGTTAAATTTGTTGCAAGTACCGCAGTAAAGGATGACAGAGTTCATAAGGAAACAACCAAAGAAAAATGTGATAAATTGTACAGCATCACATGTGAAGTCATATACTGAAATGGCAGAAAAAACAAACCCTGCATGGACTGGATGCTCACTGTCTGAGCACAACTGTGAGGAAGAGGAAGGTGAAGTTTTATTTGGCCATAAAATGAACAGTAAACAGTAGTGCGACTACAGCCATAAAAAGGGAAACAAAACACTTGGATGTACAATTAACAAGTCTCTTTATTTGGAATAGAAAAGTATTAATGTCTAGACTTCATCTGGAGCACTGTATGCCATTGCAGAAGCCTTACCTAAAAGCAACTCAAAGTGGAACTGGCACACAGAAGCTTTAATAGAATGACTAGAAGAAATGAGAGCTAATATTAGGAGATGAAACTACAAAAAAAACCAGACTTGTTTTGCATACAAAAAAGAATGCCAAAAATAGATGTTAATATTCTCTGAGTATTTTAAATGCCATGGAGAGAAAAGAACTAATAGATATTAATCAACTATTAGTTAATTTTATTCAACTAAAATTAAATTAAGTAACTACTTTAACCGGAAATTTAAAGAAAGTTTCATATAATGAAAAATTAGAGTCTAGAATAGCTGCAGCACTGCATATAGAAGTCCTAATTACTTTTAAGATAGAGCATAGCGAAGACGATTAAATTATGCAGTGGCCTATAATACCAGGCAACTGGAATCAATGACCTAGGAGTCTTGCAGCATGTTTATATTTGAACATCTATTGTAATTCTCCATTGTAAAGTTCACCCTGAAAATATTTTAAATTATCAAGATGTATAGCTATTACACATTTTGCACGTATATAAACATACTCCAACCTAGTAGTCACACAGCCATAGGTATAAATATATTTCTTAGAAAAAAATGAAAATGAATGCATAAAAGCAACGTTGGCTCTGAAAAGGCTTCTTTCTCCTAATTTTCCTCAAAGTGATTACCAGGGATTTTTCAAACAAATCATACACCATTGTGGGAGCCTAACACTGATATTGGAAACTGCTATTTGCTGATAGCAAACTCAAAAGACACTGCTCTCAGATAAAATGATTTTTAGCTTTTTTTAAATTCAGAAAAAGAGAAAGCAACTCCTAAACCCTTTTGCTGCTACAACAGTATGATCAGGATCCCAAGTTGAACAACTTGTGATGATTATTGAACAAAGTTCAGTATCTATTTTTCCACAGAGAGAGATAAAATAGTCTAAAGGCATTAATTTGATATGACAGTTCAGCGATATCCCCCGCTCCCCAAAAAAGAAAAAAGCCAAAACCCCAAACTAAATTCAGCAGCTTTTTAACTATATTTTTTTCCAACCAGAACAAATGAGAACTGGCTTATCTGAAAAAAACATTTTAACACTATGCTCCACTGGTTTACTACTTTGTAAGCTGTATTTTTCTACATTTATGAGCAGCTTTCCATCTGTTTTGCATAGTAACTGACTCTCCAATTAGACTAGCACTTTCTTTTGTATTATGAGCTATATTAGAGGCTAAGACCTTATAAGCAAAATAATTACAGCTAATTTCCACATGAAGCTGAATGCCTTTGAGATGTTAGAAAACACACAGTAACATGATCTTGACAGGATTCAGAAGATGAGTATACTAAGGCATTTCTTTATACTGAAGTTTTTCCAAAACTGGAATTATCCAATAATCCTTTTGACCCACAAATGTCAAGACTATTAAGGAGAGCTTTCTTCTGAGGTGTCATCTTTTTACCTTAGAATCACAGGATCTGAGAATAATTTGTCAAAAGAGACCTCCAGAGGTCTTCCAAATCAAACCCCTGCTCAATGGAGGTCTAATTAGATGGGGTTGCTCAAGGCAAGGTCCAGTTGAGCCTTGAACATCCAGGCAACCTGTTCCAGTGCTGCCACCCTTATGGCAACTTTTCCCCCCCTAATATCTAATTGGAATTCCCTGCCTTTTAACTCATGCCCCAGAAACTCCAAGGGACTCCAGCTATACGGCAGCCCTTCAGGCAGGTGAAAAGCTTCAGTACAAATTGTTCATAAAGGGTTTTAAATAATTTAAGCCTACAAAAAATAAAAACATCTGACGATTTTTCGCCCCCAGAATTATAAAGATAAACATGAAATTAAAACAAAACAACTATGTACTTAGTCCAAATATTAAAAAAATTAGTCTGACACACCTCTGGAATATCAATCCTTGGTTATGTTATGGTTTTGTCACAGAAAACTCAATGAGTCCTGAATCATTTATCTCTTTATGTCAAGCAGGTTCATTTCTGTATCAAGGTACCAATATAAGACAAAGGTTTTGATGTTGGATTCTTGGCAGGATATGAAATAATCATTCCTCATTACCTGATTACATGAAAAATTGAAGAATCAAACTGTAAGTACAAACCATTTTACAGCTCTGCACACTCAAAAATAACAGGTTTTTCAGTTATTATATAGTTTCTCACTGGAAGTGTCCATAAACAGAATCTCATTGCTCTCCATTTGCTACAATTCTCTTATCAGAAACAATTTATTACTTTGTAGAATAATCCTCACTGGAAAATTTTTATATTTTTACTACGCAAATATGTGTTCCTGTTCACAAGCTGGACTGCTGACACCAATACAAACACGAATAACTGAACTTCAAGCGAAAAAATTACCACATTGAATAAATTTCTCTTTGTGATGGCAATGCCATGAATAATCTGTTACATTCTTCAAAAGACACTAGATGGCTCCACTGGTTTTCCTACAACAGGCTCCAGTAATATTTCAAATCTCCCATGGGAAATGCTAAAGAAATACCCTACAATTTCATTTCAGCATGATAATGTATTACCTATAGTACACTCTTCCCCATGGTGGCATGCCATTACACTAAATAGAACTCCATTTGAAAAATGTCTATAAGAAAAACTTAAAGAGCACAGTATTTCCAATAATGACATATCAAATAAAATCAAACAGAATCCAATAAAGCCATCCAGAAGAACACTACTGTTAGGACAAGCATACCTCCAGTTTTATTCTGCAAAACACGGCCATGAACCTGGAGTGGCAAATTTCATCCCCACCACAAACGTTCTGCAGTACCAATGACTTGTGTTATATTCATCATATGGTTATTAGATTTGTTACAAAGCATATAGCTCAATTTCATTTATAAAAGTAATCCTCAAGTGATCCCACAGCTATTGGTCCATCTTACAAAAGACTTCAGAAACTATTGTCCCAAGAACTTCCTCTGTGAGGCTGACTGCTCAACATTAACGCATTTGGACAGACAATGTATGTATAGGTATAACAGTTCTGATGTCATACTGCTTTTGTCCATAAAACCAGCAAGTTACATGATGCACACATTAATGAATAAAAAGTTATGGAAGATGCTATCTGTTGAAGAGATGATCAGAGAGTGTTGGTTCTTTTGGATGGAGGGATAAAGACATGCTCATTACATTACACTTTTTGTCTTATAATGAAGGAAAATGAGCAAATCAGTCAGGCAAAGGCTTAAATCATGTCAAAGATATTTTTGGGTCTTCTCAAAATGTGTTCTTCACCATTTATCTTTACTACTTTGTTATCCGATGCCACTGGCAAGGCACTAAGGTCGTGACTACAGTGAAGAACAGATGGTAACCCAACAAGATTTTTTCAGGCACCAGTCCTGGGCCCGCTGCAAGTCATGCTTTTCTATCCTGATGAAACAGTAATAGTTTTTATTTTTAATTCAAGACAGCTCTGAGCTGAGAAACCATGGACAACAAAACAAGCATAGTTCTGAAAGGTAGTAAAACATAAAACAAACATCCCCCCACCCCAAAGCTGAATTACATCGTTTAACAAAACACATTTGAAAATTATGCTATCAGGAAAAATGGCAAATATCTTCACCATATAATTCGTAAAAGTCTGATAAACAAAATTAAGAGTCGATTACTCCAAGTGACACAGAATTAATTAGGTCCCACCTGAAATACTGGGTCAAGTTTTACAGAGTTTAAAAAAAAAAAAAAAAAGTAGTAGACAAACTGAAAGAGATCCAAGTACCACAATGATGGTTAGAAAACATGACGCATAAGGAAACACTGAAAGTTGTGCTTTGTTTTGTTTTTCTTTCTGGATAAAGTGAAGGCTGGAGGGGATCGGGATGCTTATCTCTAAGAAGTCATTCTGTGTGCTATGTGAGAGCAAGTCAAGGAATGCTTGGCTAAAGTGCAGCAAAGCAGCTCTAAACCACTTTAGGAAACAATTATTTACATATACACCATAAAAAAAATTGCCAAGAAAGATTATTTATACAATTCCTCTAACTTAAGAGGGTTCCCAAGAACAAGAAAAGAATAGATCATTTCAGAATTCCAGAAATATATTTGATCTTGTTTTAGATCAAGAAAAATCAGCCAAGTAACTTGTCAACATTGTAGAAAACCCCATGTTTCTAACATCCACGATTTATTTTCTTTTAGTTCCTTTTTGAAAACCATTCAGGGTTGAAGTTGCATCCTTCCTAGGTTCGATCAGGAAATTTGCAGTTAATTTAAACTTGGTAACATCTGATTTCACATCTTAGAAAAAGTGACTGATCAAATTTTTGCCTTGATTGCTCCATTCTCTATTCTGTCTTATTTCCTGATATTTCTAAGACAGCATTGGGGGGGTGTCTAGGTGTATGGGAGGGGGAGGTAGTTCTTTCTTTTATTACAGGTTTATTTCTTTTGTCAAGAAACAGGCAGAATTGCCCCCTTCACGCACTTATCACCTCCCATTGCTGCAGTCAACAATTTCTGACAGGTAGAGATCATAGTGCCTACTTTTTTCAGTCTATTTATTAGTAAGGTGGCACTCTACATTGATAAACTAGATTTTGGGCATACAGAAGACTTTCTGCTTGAGTCTGCAAAAGTAATTTTTGACTGACTCCCTTCTGCATCACAAACATCAAAGTATTTTTTGCATATAAACTGCAGTTTATATAAAACATAACAATATCCTCAAAAATTAGAAGAAGCATGAAGAAAATTACTATTTCTTTTCTTTTTAAAATGTGTTATAATTCATATTGCTTCCTGAGAACCAAAAGTCATTACCCATGGGACTTAAATAATCCTTTTTTTCTTCTCCTGAGTGTACAAGTAGTGCATGGGATTTTTTTTCCTAAAACCTCAGCTGGACAAATACGACAGAAAATGCTACACAGGGTCTTGTAAATTAAAACAGTGGTAAGAAAATCTCTAATGTAATCAGACACTGGCAACTATTACCCTCTTCAAACAAGAAATTGAAAATTTTAGCTCAAAGCTGAACACAGATGTTAGGAAAAAAAGGGGGTAATTTCCAGGAGATTCTACACTGCACCGAAGAGCCAAGTCTGAATAGAGGAAACGCTTAGAAGCATTTTCACTGATCGATTTCATGCTGAAGTGGACAGAGGTGTAAAGCCATGATACTTTCCATGGCAACTCTAAGGATGGCATAAATATTTTGCTGTAGAGAAAAAAAAGAATTGAGAAAGAAATGCACAGTTGTATAGGTTTTCAGGTTTGCATATAAATAAATAAATAAGATCTGTCTTTCTCTCGGTATTTCTACCTAGAAGTACATATCCTGAAGACATACCCTAAGGATTCTTCTAAAGCTTCTTCATGGCTATCCTTGATTTCCCAAAAAATTTTAACTACTGGTGTTGAATGGTCAATCAATATTTAATCAATATTTAACTTCTATTCTTTGCCATTTTGTCTGTCACATTCTACATTTACATCTTTTCCATTAATTTCATCTCTGACTCATGTTATTTCTCTTAAAATTGTCCTATCTCCTTCAAGCATGAATTATTCAGGTTGCTTGGCCTTTCGGGATTTTTCCAAGTCTCCATTTTTCTCAGCAAAGCTTACAAAGAGTTCTGTTTTCTAGACCTGTTTTTTTATCCTTCGATTGCTATATTTTTATCAATTCACATTCCTGAATTTCCTACTCTTTTCCATATTCTTCCCCACTGCTTCTCCACAAAGTAGCAATGCAATCCCTTTAGTATTCTAAAGACATGTTCACCAGAGAAAAAAAAAAAATCACTAAAAACTTTTCCCAATTTTGTAGGGAAAGGTCTTTCCTTAGGACTTTCTTATTTCTTGCTATTATTTCTCCTTTACCAGCATAACCCAAATAGTTATGAGCCATGCTTCTTTTCTACTACATCAATACAGATAGCAACCAACTTAAATACATTCACATTCATTACAAACAAATCCCATCTAAATGATATGAAATCACTGAAATTTCACAATTCTCCACAAACTAAGATCAAGCTCTGAAGCTAATTACAGTTACATCAGTTTTTACCAAACTGCAACAGAAGTCAGAGGGTTGAAACACCGAGTTGCAGATATGACTCATTTCTTCACAAAACACTTTCCATTGCAATATCTCACCAATTGGACTTTAAATAAATAATCACTTGTGTACCTTGCATCTCTAGTTTAATCCACTTCCCAAAGAAACTGTGAATGTTAAACTGTGAATGTTAAGAAAATAAAAAACATCAGAAATTCATTTGTGGACTATTGCTATTCCTCTGTTACACATTTTGTTCCTGTGACAATGTGAAGACTGTATGTCAGAATTACAGGTATGCATTATGAAGGTCAATGTAGAACATTGAAGGTGAATATTTTCGAGCAGATTAATGTAAAAAGCTAGCATTTGTGATAAACATACATTATTTTCTGGGAGAAAGGAAAGCTTAGCAAAAAGGAACTAAAATTATAGTGAAATTGTGCAACTGTTGGCTCTGCAATCTGAGCAAGGAAGTTACTGGTTTAGGCCCTTTGCAAATACATGTTCTACTTAAGGGCAGTTCCTGCACTGAAAGTGCCTTCATTCAAGAACCTTCCCTTATGATTAACAAAAACCCGTATGTCAGGGATACCCACATATCTAGATTTTGTAGCTTGTTAATAGCCTAAAAATGATTTTTTTTTGACAGATACTTCAAAACCTTTCAAAATATTGCTCTAATTTCCTTTTTTCACAGCAAGTTCTCCAACAAACCATCATTACTCCAAATCCTGCATGTGCAGCAGCAAGAGAAAGTCTCCAACTGTTATTTAGCTTTCCAAAAGTGACTGTTCCAAGTATTGCCTATACCCATCTCGACTATTAGCACTCAGAAAAGGGCTGGAAAAGTATTTTATCGTAATTCTAAACCTCGATTAACATTAAACTATAATTCTTAAATTTGAAATTTATTTTTCTATCTTTTAAAAGTAGTCAACCTAACATTCACAGGCATCTGTACAGGAACAAGTAGCTAACAAAAAGCTTCAAAACATGCATAATCCAATGAAGAGAAGGCTGTTCATGATCTCCCTCATGAAGCACAAAAGCATAAACAATCGATCTGTCTACCATACAATTTCTTTTAAAAATATATTGAAAGGATCATAGAGGAAAACAACTGCAGTTTTTGATGTTCCAAACTTCAAAGTATGGGGTTTCTTGTGTCATGTCAGCATGTGAACAGTTCAGAGTGAACGGTCAGACACACACAAACAACACGTGCACACATGATTACTGAACCAGGCCACTCCTGCTTTCTGGAAGACTTCATGTCACCTTCACTGTGCTGCTGAGGCAATAAAATACTTTCTCCTGAATTCCCTATTTGCTTTTCCCAAAGAAACAGGAAACAGCTCATGCAGTCTGCCTTCACTTCCAGAGTCAAATGTATCTTTTCTCCTTTTTCTTTTAATGGTCTCCAAATCCCATGACCTCTTAGGCAGTGTTTGTGTTCAGCCCCCTGGGCGAACAAACCCCTTATCTCTCAGTCCTCGCAACTGTTTTCTACCCCATGTATTTCAAAAATTTTCTTGGTTGCTATCCTGCAAGAAGGAAATACTTGTCTCCATTATCTGTTGTGCTGTGTCTGCTGTAGGATTCTGCAAGACCCAGAAGAAGTGCCCAACTTACTGGAGATAGCTGTGTGGGCTGTCAAAGGCTCCACATGTGGCAAATACAAGAATTTAAAACAGAATACGCAAAACTCCTCCCCCTCATGGCTGCTCAAGAGACAGTTGTCCACCTGAAGACCATATTACCACTACATCTCACATAAATGCATGTGCCTGACACTTTAAGATCAAGCAGCTTCTATTTACTTGGAAAATTAGGATGTGGCTGCCAAAATTAGGGAACCTGAGTTTGCAATCATGACCACTTACACAATATATTAAAGTTGGCCTATTATAAAGATCAGAGACTTCAAGAACAGCATTTTTGCAGGAAACAGTGCATGACAAAAGCTGACAATATTCCCACTACTGATCTAAAGAATACAAGATCATTAATAAAAGTGCAGGAACAGAAAAATCTTCTTACATAAAAGAGCATTCCTGTTGACACAAATCTACAGTAAAGCAACACGTACAAACAAGTGTTTTGTAACTTCTGTAGACAAGTGACTTCATGCACAAATACACAGTGCATATTACCAAGCCCCCAGGAGAAGATCATCAAAATGATACAGAAGAAAACCTGTCCTTTGCAGGTTCTGTTTGTACACAACAGCGTTTCTTTTTGCCAGAACACAGATGCAATCAGATCCTGTAGCACCCTCTCACGCAGCTGTTCCATCACACTCTGTGTAGTGCACGCAGATGCTCTGAAGCCTAGGTGTTGCTGAAGTTAAAGTTTGGGCAGAAAAAGCCAGCAAACAGAAACCTCTATTGATGTTTCTCTACAATCCATTTGTTTTTGCCAAGCCCACCTCCTCCCAGTTTTCCTTCGCACTCTCCAGATCTCCCCAGTTCTCTCTCCCTTAAGTCTCCAGCCCCTTTCTACATCCTACTGAAGTTACCAGATTGACCTGCGAGCATGACTCAGCTGTAATGACATTAAATTCTAATAAAGGCTCATGCATTTCACAAGGCAGCCTACCTTAACCCCTGCCTCTCAAATACACGTGTACAGCAAGCAAACAGAAGCGTGGCTCAATAGTATGTTTTGTGAACTCCGAGTGCAATAATTCATACTTTTATGCTGTTGTTTTTGGAAAGCTACATTTAGTAAGTTATAAAAAGGATCTCTTCCCTTATTTCTATATTGAGAAAGAATCCTAATTGGCCAGAACCAGTCATAAAAATTTAACCATGTTTCTGAAAACACGAGTGCCAAAGGGTAATGCATTGCTAATGGTTGCCAGTGGAATAAATAGCAGTTCTGACGTCAAAACTTTGTTACACTCCAATAACTGGCTCACTTGGGGTTTCAGGTACAGCAAGTTACATGTCAGTTTTAAATAAAGTTATAAAAATAGAATACATGGTGAACCATATTGTCACTATGCAACCCGAAACCACATGATTTATGTCTAATAAAACGTTAACAAAGGTGATAGATGGTATAAAAATAGTATTTCCTACCTCATAAGATCCTCTTACTTGGATTTGAGAGGGCAAAACAAGGCAGATATTATTTCTCTTTCATTTTTCAAAAGCATGCCCAAAACTAAAGTAAGCAATTTTGAGTGAAAGTGACTTTTAGTAAACATGTATAGTACATTCAACCAAAAGACAGTCTAGTAAAATTCAAGTTGTAAAAATGTGCATTGCAATACCCTCTCCAATAAACACATTAAGTGGCAAGCGGCTTTCCATTGCCTTTCAATACCTTCTACAGCACAGCTATTTATACTGCCTATACATTTACTTTTGCAAAAGATGTAAATCACGGGCCATACTTGTCAGTTTGCAGGTTCATTGATGCAGCTACCTAAATGATGGTGAATGTATTCTAGCTATACCTACACAGAAATAGAGGTTCAGCTGAGCAACCTATGGTTGCATCCAGGGAGAAGGGAGAGGACAATGTTCTTAAGAGGACAAGGCCAGAGATAGAAAGACTAATCTGAAAGTAAGCTCACAAAATTTATCTAGGGTCCCACATCAATAAGACCACACCACCCAGATCAAAGTTCAGGTCTAAGTGCTCCTAATCTCTGCCTTTCTAAACCTTAATCTGATCGTACAATCCTGTCAAAGTAGAACCATTAATGGTAACATTTTTCCATTTTGGTCTAGCTGAGAGACCTTCTACAAAAGTCATATCACGTGCAAAAAATGAAGTTAGCTTAAATATGTTGCTTTGTCAAAGTTTTATGTTCGTTTAATTGAGCACATCCAAGCAGCTCACAGTTCCGGAGCTGGAATTTCAAGTGTGACAACACTGTGAAATGCAGCTATGAGGAGCATTTGGACAGAGGTAAAAGCTGTCCAGCAATTAAACCCTCTACCTTGTCACCTGGGTACAAAACGTACATTATCCTGAGAAATGCTAAGGAGGAGACTACTGCTCCCCTTAGCCTCACCCTGAGACTGGTCTTCGGAGATGTTACCAGACGTTACCAGATGGGGTCATTCTCCTTTGGCCAGGTTATAAACCTCTGAAAACTACTGCCTCGTAATTGCAGAGATGGTTCAGTTGTGGCTCACAACGGGCTTAAACTGGAGGAAGCTGTGGGAGGATTGATCTTCCTTGAGTGAACTCTGAACTAGAAGTGAGAAGGAATTGTCCTGCCATTACTCTTCATAGAGGTTGGAGATCCAAAGTGCCACCAAAATTGAGTATGGAAGCTGGTCCTTTTCAGAAGGAATTTCCCTGAGATGGTGCTTCCCTCTACCAGGCAGCTTTGGCAGGGCCTGTCAACTGTCCATGGAGTCAATAATAAATCTTTCACTTGAATAGCAAATCTTGTTCAACTCAAATAATTTCTGTCTTGAGCACCTTTTTAAGTATGCCTGGAAGAACAGGCATTATTTCCACTTCAGAGATCAGAATGTAAGCTAAGTAATCTAAATATTTGTACCATGCATTCAGCAATATACACAAAAACTGCAGTTTACAATTAAAAAATGCTCAAGCTGATACTAAGTAGTAATTAAAATAACAACATTAACATTTAACACCTGTTCCTTTCCAAAAGAAAAAGCATTATGACAGTACCAATCTCAAGACAAAAAAAGTAACAGGAAAAAAAGGGCCAAAAGGAAGGAATTCTTACATATTATCATGAGTACCTAATGTGTCAAAACTGGCTCATTACATATACTTCAACATTTTCATTGCTGAGTTGCTTATTCCATTTTCAGTACTTGATCCTGAGTAGAAAAAAGGTACTGAAAGGAAAAATTGTCACCAAGTACCTTTTAAATAGTGAATTATTTATATATTGCAAGCATGGTTTTTTTCAGTGGTAGAACAGCCCTAATTTCCCAGTAGGTTCTTTCCTCCAGTGAGTAGCAGCAAATGCTAAAAAGAAAAAAGAACAAAAAGCAACAAGCAACAACTGCCCTTTCGAAGTACAATGGACTATGAACAGTAAATTTCTTTTATAAAGATAGGGCAGCTTTTAATCCTTTCAACAAAAGTGACTTTTTTCTTGCCATATTCATTTAAATTGTGGCACACATACCTCTCTAATGTTGTTTTATTTTCTGACACTGCAGAATAACCGTTACAGCTCAAAACCACAGAGCTAGTTTGGTTTGCTTTGGCTTCCCCCCTCTCCCCACCACCATCAGCAGTTGCACTTGTCTAGGCTGACAAAGGGAAATTCATCTCAAGAGGGAACAAGTGTTTCAGGCACAGGTTTTACAAAGAATAAACAGCCAGAGTGGGGCAGGACCATCTAAGACTGAGCTTGTTGAGGGCAATGGCAAAGCAATGAACATTTGCTGCCTTAGCTATGTCCCATATCTCTAATCTTCTGCAGCACTGAGATTTCTACCTTTTATCTTCCCACCAGGGAAATACAAGTTTAAACCCCTTCCTGTATGACAGAAGTGGCAAAAAATCCCATCACTATGAATAACACTCCAAATTCTTCATTTGTTCAATAGCGATTAAAGAATTACCATTAGAGGGCAGAGGAGAGAGCTCTAGAGAAGCACATGGGCAGGAAAGACCTTGGTCCCCTCAGCCTTGATAGTTTCTGTTCCTCCAAAGGACAGCTCTACACATCCTTCCATGGCCCAATTACTTGCATCTTTTATGACACTGTATGATGTTCTCTTGACATCACTTGAAGTAGCCCAGCAAGGAAGTTATACTTCCACTTCTTGTAAACAATACATCACTCAAAAGTCAGTTTGACAATTTCAATGAATTCTTTCAACTCTTCCCAAGTACTTTCAACAAAAGCCAAAGAAAGTGTGGAATAACTTGGGACAATCCTTGATTTATCAGTGCAAGGCAAAGACTCATCATCAAAAAAATGTATCTTAAAATTCTAGATGACTCCATGAATTGGACTATAAGCAAAAACAAGCAGTATAAAAATCAACATGCCAAATTAAGAGACACTGCCTCTCCAAACTGGTCCACTTCAGTCCAAGTTCAAGCAAAGACCTTATGCAACTATTTCATCTTCTGGTTAGTACAGAAGCTTCTTTAACATAAAGCAGGTTTATTTCTAATATATTAAAAAAAGAAAACCTTGCCAAAAAGTCTGTAAGACTTTTGCAAACACTTCCAACTTCACCATGGGATACATGCTTAGTCTTCTACCACAAATGTAAGAGATCTTTCACATAAAACAGTGGATCATCTCAGATTAATAACAACTTTTAACTATAATTATCATCAATAGTATGAGATTTATCTATGGGAATAGTAATAGATTTATAGATGGGAGGCATTCCTCCCCATTCCTCCCATTGTTTCTTTTCTCTTTAATGGAATTTAAAATTTAAGTAAACATCACAGGTACCAATCATACAATTTCCAAAGAGAAACCAAAAAAGCCCTCTATCCATTTTGAGACCTTCAGTTTGCTTTCAAATTTGGTTGGTTTTGGTAGAGATTTTTGGGGGGGTTGTGGAAGTTTCTTTATACCTACAAAACATAGGAACACTTTAACTGCAATTCTAAAAATGTTATATCTAAGAGACATTCCCCAAACATGGAAAAAGGCTATTAATTTTGTTAATAAGGCAACAGCATTTCATTATGTTATCACACTAGCTTTAAGACAAAACTTCTTCTATTTTACAAAGTCCATCCCACATCATGAATCCCCTAATGTTTTTAATATTTTTAGAGGTAAAAGAAAATATCCTTTAAAGAAAATATTGACCAAGTTTTCAATACATCAACACACTCTCACAACCAATGCACACATTTAATTATAAATGTATTTTAGTCTTAACAGTCAAAACAGAATGTAGACATACAATCCTTTGTATGCATTTTAGAGTCCTTAATTTCCTACTTTTAGGATGAAGTAGGGAACCAAAATTGTATACTCACAAATATCAGGGCTCTGACAATATATACCCCTAACATTCTGTAATCCAGCTTAATATATAAAGTGTAGCCCAAATCTCTATAATACTTCAGGATAGATGATGACTGCCATTACCCACAGAACTTCGTATATTCAATTTCAGTATTTTGCTTAAGCTTCTTTACATCTTTTATGTAACTGCTTCTAATGCTACACAAAGAAAGGGAGAAAGATGTCTGACCCAATTATAAGTAGGATACAGGCAAGACAGTAACAAAATGTAAAGGGTAATCCACTGATTTCTTGCTTCCTCACTAGGGAGGAAACAGATTTAAAGAGATAGGGGGCAGAAAAAGATAGTATGAAGAGTTATAAAGGATTGCTTTAAATTAAACACGTCTGTCTAGGCAACCTATTCCATGTTTCAATGTTTCATTTTTTATTTTTGTCTGTATTTGATGCTCTGAGCAAAATTTTACAATTGTCATTAAATGCTTATAAGGTAACTATTTTCTCAGGCATAGGTTTTATAAAGTTTTAGCAATGCAACTTCGGAAGACTTTAAAGGCAAAAAAAATATTATCTACAGCACACAGTGGTTTTGTAACCAAGAAACATTATAAAAAACAAAATTACTTTTTTCTGCTTTACCACTCTGAATGCCAGTACCCAGACACAGAGAATAATGAGCAATTCCTGATAATGCAAACATGAAGGCAAATCAGAACTTGGTGAAGAAATGAGGACTTAGTATTACCCTCCCTCCTTGCAATGTATTCATCACTTACACAGAAAGGATAAAATTGGAACAACTACTTGAAAGATCAAGTTTAAAGAAAAACTGAGAAAGGTTAACTTCAGATACAGATGGAGAAATCAAGTGGCCAGACTAGAAAGACAGATTAAGTAATCAGGCAGTGAAGGCAGACTTTGATTAATGTTAGACATAAAATTCAGTTTTCTGCATCATGCTTTCTTCTGTAATTTGTGTTGTCAGAAATCTCTATTATACCTGAATTTTAAAAGACGTAATTTTCTTCAGCAGGTGAAGTCTAGCTGATCCATTTTTAAGTGTCTTCCAATTATTTTCAAAGCAACATACTCCCCAAACAAGTTCAGGCCCTCAAGGACTTAAAGTCTGATTTGAGTCTGCTAATGTGAAAGATGGTTTGAGGAAATACTGCTTTCTTAGCAAGCAAGAGGAAAATAGGGGAAGATGTTCTTGATTTGTTGAACTTAAGACTGAAACTCTTGAACAAAAGCTATGATTGAAAACAATATTGTTCTTCTGATAGACAGCCCAAAAAAGGTACAGTTTTGTTTGTGCTGAAGATCAGTGCCTGATTCTGGTGTAAATTAATCTAGGACCACTGAAAACCACATATATATACACAGTAATAAGCCCATGTTTAACACTCCTTTCCCAACCTCCAACAAACATAAAGTGAAACAGACTATCACACAAGTTTATCCACAAGGGATAAAGACATCACAACAATGAAAAAACCTATTGGAAACTGCTGGAAAGGATTCATTTTATAATTATGAGCCATAGCAGAGGCAAAGAACAGAACAAACTCTGCGATCACAGTTACTGTAAGCTTCTCTCAGAGACAAATAGGGTGAGCCAGTCCAGCTAAGAAACACCCATTTTATTCCTAACTATATTCAGCATTTTTGCATAACACCAGAAGAATGCAGCTTCACTTTGCTACACATTCACTTAATACAAAACCAAACTATTCAACATATCCAAAACATACTATTTGAAATGTATTTTTGCTAGGAAGTCACATCATGCATCATCATGATAGAACCAGAAGACGATGTGATGTGATCATATAAACTCCATACTCAAACCCTTCTAAGCACTAACTGTAACATGCAAGCTTTAATAGACATTTTCCATTTATTTAATATACTGCACAACATGCATCACAATCAATTTACATACCTTCTGCTTGAGCCACAAGAACAATTCTAGAAAAATTATTGCAACCATGGGACATTTTACTACTATATTTTCAGCTTCTTTCCAGCTCTCAAGTAAAAAAACCAAAAAACCAAAAAAACATCTACTGGTTTGGCATTTAAATCATCCAGTCTTTCAATAATTGTATAGCCTTCAGAGACTTTTAAAATTAATCAGAATAAGTATTTCCAGAAAAAAAGTCTGAAGAAATCACATTAACTTCAGTCTAGTTTAGGAATTAAAATAGCTGTAATTTTGACCCATAGGCTTTCCAATGTTTAGTTCAAGAATATGAAGCCACTTGTACTGTATCACCTAAAGAAAAGGAAATTCAAATAGCTTGCAGCACTATGGATCAAGAGTCTCACACAGGAAATATCACCCTTATAAAAGGCTGGTGATAGACATAAAGTTACCTACACTGTCTGAACTTTCAGGTCAAAAGATGTAAGAATTGTAAGAGCCTCCAGAAGCAGGGGAGTAAACTCAGCGCAATTACAAAATTCAATATTTTTAATGAAATTATGTAAGTACTACTGTATGGAATATGTGAGAAAAATTATGGAGCAAGAAGAGAGTTTGTCAACATATAAGCAAGTGTGATCTAGTACCCTGGAGGAGACTGTAGTTTAAAAAAAATTAAAAATATCCTGCCATTTCACATTCAATAATGTTTCTTCTCTTTAAAAGGCACTAGGTGTCATTAGACAAATGCTTGTAAAAGACTTAATCTTATCTGAAAGGATCCTGAGGTTTATATTGAACATAAAACCAGCACAAGAAACCATACTCTAGTCAGAAACCTTCAACAAGTCCATGGAAATGGATGGTTTTATTGTTCTTTTAGTTCTGTAATAATTTAAGATAGAATATATTCATGCTGTAATGGCAACCTCCAGAGACTTATAAATAACGGAAAAATTTAAGAAAAAATGAAAAAATGTTACATTAAGACTGCTATCCACTTGAACAAACATTATCGAGAAAGAGATATACAACAACATTTGATAAATTGAGTAATCACTGCATTAAATATAAAGAGGAAAGTTTAGGTTTTACATAAAATTACAACAGAAAAATCATTATTTGAATTGGTTCTTTGCATTGCTTACAATAAAACAATTTTTTATACCATCAGGTGCAATCAATAAAATAATACTTATTTTGACTTCTATAATTTATTTTCTTTGTTCATCAGCATCAATTGCACTACAGGCTCCTATCGTTTGTTGTCCTGGTCGATTTGAAGCCCTTAGGTGACTTGTTAGCAAATGATTTAGAAATAAAAAGTGACGCAAAAAGCTGCGTAAATCCTTATTAATCGTTAACTCACTCTACCTTCAAGCCACCTGCAGTACCTCTTAAAGTTGATTATGGGACAAAGACGTCAGAAAGCCAAAGCACTGAGAACATTCTGGTTCTAGTTAAAAGGTGCACATTTTTTCATATAAAGCTCTATTGAAATTGTCATTTGAGCCTAAAATATTCAAAGAGTTTGACTAAAGCCTTGTAGAGATGTGTTAAATCTTTAACAGGATGCAATCAGATTGAGCACTGTGGCAGGAAAGAACAAACAATATCTCACAAAAGATTTTTAAACTGTAAATTACGAAAACTCCAGTAGTTTAATAACTTATCTTCATCCTAAAGGATGCTGACTTAAAAAAATTCCCCCGAAACTTCAAAGAAAAAAGCTCTGAGAATTTGCTGTTTGAAAAGATAATTTTCCACTTATTGTAAGGTCGCTTAATATTTACAGAATAGATTTAGGTTATTTTTTTAAACATGGACACATTCAAAACAGTTTCATGTCAGTCATAATGATTGAAGGATTTGCCAGCACTTAAAAATGACAACTTAGACAATATTTATAAAAGGAACACAAAGAAATAGACCTGAGTCCAGCTTCACATCCATCAAGTATAATGTTCTCTGTTGAGTTTAAGCAAATATGTTAATGACACTGTTAATTTAACTAATCTTAAGAGATCATTTTAGTAATTGATGTGCTATGCAAGTTATAGTATTTCTCCTCTGCAATAGCTTTGTAAGGTAATTACAAGTCATACTGGGCAAGGACATCTTAAACTTTACAGTACTAATTATTAAAAATTACATTAACTTCATAAAATAAAAAAAATTTATGAATGAAAAATCAAATTATACTCTTTGTGAAATTGTTCAGAAATAGTCTTTCACATATTTACTATGATACAGTCTGAATCCTCACATTTAATTGCTTTCTGGGAATCTATGCTCTTTCAATATGTTTTCCTGTAAGGAAAAGAAAAAAAAAAAGAATATACCAAATGTAGAACTACATGAAAATTGGATGCAAGTTCCATGTTTTGAACTTTCTTTTCGTAAGAAAGTTCTGTGCCAGTTTCATATAATGTTAAGATCAACAGTTGTAGTAAACCACAAATACCCACGCCAACAAATTACAGAATTGCTGAAAACCTTTGGGCAGGTATTTCATCAATATTTGGTTTGAGGAATCTCAGCTCCTGAGACAGCCAGACACCTCAGAGGCTTTGGAGGAATGACAGTAAATGGTGCATTAACAGGTTATTCTTCACAGGAGGAGTAAAACTGCACTGGCATCCTAGATCCTAGGCTAGGGAGTGCCATTCCACAGTGTAAGGCTTCAGGCAAAACTGCTGGTGATCCCAATGGTAGTCAGGAAATCAAGTAGCAGACTAGAAACCCCAGGATTCAGTAAAGGTCTTAGCCTGTTTAGGGAACAGGTAAGCAGAACAACTTGGCATGCTCTGGCCACTCAGATTGGAACTCAGGACAATGGGTCAATTCCCATGAGTAAGATAAACAAAGTTGAAGGGAATCTATCTCCATCTGAGAGGAAAGAGAGAAAAAAAAAAAAAAAAAAAAAAAAAGAAAGAGAAAACGGCATTTGTTCCTGTCAGGAAAGCAGCTTGGCTAAAGAGGGAAATCCTCACAGAGCCTGAATGCCAAGCGAACAATAACCACCCAAACAAAAAACAAACGAAAACCCAAACAAAAGCAACAAGCAAAAACCCCAAATAACCACCACGTTCCCCCCCATCCAAAACACAAAAAAGGGGAGAAGCTGGACAAGCTACCAAGAAGAAATATAGAAACATAACAGCATGAATCCTGAGCTGGATTGCACTGGGCCAGAATTAAAACCACCTAAGTCTGTCTGATGCTAAAATTGGGAAGAGATATGTCAGGAAGCAAAGAAAGACTGGAGACCGGCACATGTGACCTAGTAACAAATTTCACTGAAAAGGCTGAAGTCATTACAGCCTTTTTGTATTTACTGGAAAAATAGGCTTCATGTGCCTGTTTATCAAATACTAGGAGGGAAACACGCTAATACCACAGTACAGGAGAACCAAACAAGATGGTCACATATATCAGTTGGACATGTACTAGGCCAAGGATGACACCTATTTGAAAGTGTCATCAGAACTGGATGATGTTACCATGATGCCACTCTATCAGCTTTAAGCCAAAAAAAACCCCAATGCCATGATAAAAATAAAAACAAACTGGGAAGGATTGTCCAGAGCACTGTGGCTGGCATACCTCACCTTCGTTATTATACAAGTCATCGTGGGAACGCCTCCCAGAACACGAAGAGAAAGATTAGAAAAGCCAACAGATTCACTGAAGACAATATACTGACCAACCTGATTGCTTTCTAAGGCAAAATAATTGACTCTATAGATAAACAGGGAAGCAGCAGATTTAATTTTATTTTAATACAGCTTTTGATTTTTTCCTCTATTATCTTGGTAGTGAATATCAAAGGCACAAACTGAATGTACACACAAAAAGCTGAATTCAAAGGCTGTTGGGACAATAGATCAACATGCGACTTGCAGCTGGAAGTCTAATGGGAGAGAAGAGCTTCCTACCAGACAGAAAGCCCTGTTAAACCTGACAGAAGAATGTAATTTTGGGTTGAAAACTTACGTAGGGTTCAGTGATTCACATGTGTACACTACATATCTGGCTGAAAAATGGGTAAACATATTTACGTACCATAACTGTATTAAACATTAATGTATTTCTAATAAACTTGCAATACAATCATTGAGAAGCTTCCAGATTGACACCCAAATATTGACTTTCATTTCTGTAATTATGATTAGAGGACAATTTTAGTTTTGCACACTTCTTTCTCATTGTTCAATATCTTATGAACTACGATAATTAAAAATGGAAACACATTCCTTTGAAAACATGACATTCTCTTGATTATAGAATGAGATTTGTTTCTTGTTTCTAGCTGCAGTAAGATAAAGGTCGTTCAGCCATGAAAACACTGCACAGTTGCAATATATCTGAATTTATAATAAACTAATGTCTCAATTCCTGGAAAAGGACATAAAATTAATCTCAAAAGCCTACAGAAACTTCTTTTCCAGTCCATTTGCTATCTGCAAAATATATAAAGAAAGAGAAATCCGAGATTTCCTTTGGACAATACTTTAACGCCCTATCCATCAGGTATGGGACCATGAAAAACAAAGAAACAGATGAGACCAAGTATATACCACCATCTTCCATACCTGGTGCTTACTCTGTGTTGCCCACAAATGTGTAGTATGCCAGATGCCTGGGAATGGCAATATGGAAATTCCATATTGCAAGAGTCATGTGAGACATCTAATCTATTTTGTACTCTAAAGAAATACTAAAACCAGCTAAAAGCCTGGTCAATAGTTTAACGATTGGTCATACAATTTCTCATTACCATCAGCCATTGTAGTTAGCATCATTATTAATTTATTTGAACGTTGACAGGTTGTTTTTGAAGGCAAAAGAGAAAAATATTTTAATTCTGCATTTTACTTTCAGAAATCTAAAATTTTCCATGACAATATGTTCTTTATACTCTTTCAGCCAGTATCCACAATCTTCTAAAAAAGTCTCCTTTGTGAAACGAACTTTCTTGGAGCATTTTCACAAACTGGTAGTGGTAGTTAGTCAAAATGGACACATTTTTGGTCCTGATAGGTGGAAAAGTAATAAACTGCACACTCAATTCTGTTGTGACACAGAAGATGTTTTTAAAGATGAAAAAGTACTAGCATAACTTCTAGTTTTCTAATAATTTCATTAGCATTAGTTCTTGGATTAAATATTACTAAATGCCAGCAGGTTGTACCTTAATATTGAGTGCCAACATCCATTTCTTTTGACAAAGGCAGATGGCAGGATGGGTTCAGTTTGGGCAAGTGTGCTCTTCTGCTCCATACTTGGCCACATATCACTCACCTTATCCCAGACTGCATTGCAAGGAGTCAATTGCTCAGTCAATTAAATGGGACTTTTGCCTTGTCTTTTGCAGTAACTCACTCTCTCCATTAGGAACAGCTAGTAGTTACAAATTAAATGAAGGAGGATGAGCTACTACCTTAAACTGGTGGGAAATATGGTAACACATAGCACAAGTCTTAGGAAAGGGTGGGAAGAAACAATATGAAAGTTAATTAGGCCTTTCCTAGTAACAGAAAAGTTGTCTTCTGAACAGGTGTTCTGCCAGTTTTCCAGGAATTAAGTCTTAGCCTCTTTCAAAGGGCAAAAGCACATGTTTTCAGGTCCCCATGTAAGCACTGGAGTTTAAAAAAAGAAAAAAAAAGATGAACAGCCAATCTGGATATAATTTTCAGAAAAAATTTGGTTCTGCTTTTCAGTCATATTTAAAACTAAGTTTCAGCAGCCTCTAACAACTCAAGAGCAGTGTAAGGCTGTATTGTAAACAATACTACAGGGGTTTTTTTTCTGCTGTTGAGACATGACATTTGTATTGTTTCTTACAAATTTGAATGCATCAGCAGTTCAGGCCACTTACTAGTCCACATTGGTTTCCACCACTTGCACCATTCAATGGTGACAAGGTCCCTTCCATTTCAAGTTACACACTTTCTCCACTTACGTTTTCGACAGAAATCCTATAAAACCTCTATACCCAAATCTTCTCTGCTTGACCAAGCTAAGTTGCTGCATTTTTTAGACATACAAATACAAACCCAGCAATTAACTGTCTGATTTTGCTTTCAGTCCTTTGAATATTCTGCACAACACTTGGCACAGCTGAGTCACAAAGGCCAAAATGGAATTAAAATGCAAATGATGTTTATTATTACGACAAGAAAAAATAGAATTACATAGTCAAAGTAACTCATTTTTATGGTCTTTGTCACTTATACACATAATCCTAACGTATGTATGATAAGAATAATACTGACAGAAAAATGTGTTGACAAATATTTTGATTTAGCTACCTGTTTTCCTTTTTATCACTTTGAAGAAATAAAATTATGAATCAGACTCTAAGCTTTTTTGATTTAATTTTGTTACTTAGAAAATTATATGTTTAGCTTAAATACTAATCAGTCTTGACCTTCTCTTCGTAAGTGACAGGCAGCTTTTTTCAATACATTTATATCATCTCAGCCTCCATAGGGAAACACTGGAATCTTCCACTCAAAAATAATGATCTATGTATGGATGAAATACACTTTTGCCTTTACTGTCTGATACAAGAAGGAATATTTCAATACAGTTTATGTCCTCTTGTTTTGTGCAGAGTGCCTCAATGCTTCTTATTGTACATGTGATTAAAAATAAGCTAAATATAAGTATGTTCCATGACATATATGACAAATAGCACACTAAAACACTGAGAAACATGAAGATACCATCTTCTCAATAGGACAAAAAGATCTGCAAATAAGCTACTGTGTACAAAAAACCTTCAGATTAGAACCTATGTTCTCTTCCCTTCCTCCCTGTCATTGAAAAAAGCAGCACCTTGAGTTTTGCTGTTATAAAAACATATAAAATTGAAAGAAGTACTCTATCAGTTTCCTTTAAACAATGCTAATTGATTTTATAAACACACTAGCTTCTTTCTTTAATGAAAACGTATCCAAAAATCAATTTTTCAGCTACCAAAAAAACCACTTTAAACACTTAAAACCGGTACTTCTAAATTCTTTGACACATTTTTAAAATGTTTTAAATAGAATTTAACAAACAAAACATTTTGGAGGTATTTTAGTAATGAAATTGTAACAAGAGTAATATAAAAGCACATTGGTCATCTAAATACCTATAAAATTTTCTCATCAAAACTACAAAGATAGAAAACTGGCTGAAAGAAGTCGCTGTCTCCTTTATGGCTCATCTAAGTTCAATACTTATTTGCACATCATAATTATTTACTTCAAAAAATAAAGACACGTTCCTTTTAGAAAAAATTGCAACCCAAATTAAGCTTCACTTAATTGTCCTCAGAAACACTCTGCATGTAAGAGCTGTAACATTAAACTTTAAAAACATTTTGAGCACTTTTACAACACACTGATATAGATGAACTAAAATATTATATAATGGACATGTCTGAAACTACTGCTGATTAAAGTAACACTTGACACTGTATTCTATCTATGAAGTTGAGCTAGTGGGTATTTGTAACATCTTTAAAAATAAATTAAGGATCTGAAAAGAAACTCAAATCATCCCCATCCAGCTCCACATCCTTAAACAATACCTGGAGGAGGGGTTTGTTTGTTTTAAATCACTTCAGAAGCCTATCATCTCTCTTCATCTACGTAAGAAATAAAAGTCCTCTCATTCTTCAGGAACACTTACTTTATAGTATTCCTAGAAACGCTGATGAAAAACTGTGATGAAAGAAAGCCAACATTCTACAGGATGTTTGTTTCTTGATCACTACCTGTGGTCTAAAAGGTGTTGTGCCTCTGGCTGGAAAGTATTTTTCTGTATGTCTAAAGATGTCTAAGATGATTCAGATGCATGTGTAGATGACCACACTGACTTACCTGACCCTAGCAGTACCTAGAACAGAGCATGAAAACGAATAGAGGAAAGCAAGAATAACTCAAGCAGAATTACATCCTGTACACTTTGGACGAGGATCCACCCAGCAG
Organism: Laterallus jamaicensis coturniculus; assembly: GCA_022605575.1. Taxonomy (NCBI): domain Eukaryota; kingdom Metazoa; phylum Chordata; class Aves; order Gruiformes; family Rallidae; genus Laterallus; species Laterallus jamaicensis. Next base: position 20,727,042 of record JAKCOX010000013.1, read on the forward strand.
GAACATTGAATGAGATGATAATATGATGCATCTCTCTGTCTTAATTTATATTCTGTAACTAATATAAGCCAACACAAAACACTATTCACATGGGCTATGGCTCCAGGGGCACTCAAGGATACTCACTATTGCCTGCTAAAGAACAGTCTGCACAAATTTACCATTTAATGTTCCGTCACTACAGCACAGTAACATCAGAAAGCAAATGCGTTTCAGAACCCTATTGTGCCTTTGAAAAATTCAAGAAGATCCACTCACATCGGGTTACAATCTACAGCCTAAAATTATTCCTACTGAACCTCCCTGAAGCTTGAGGTTCGACTAAATGGCATCTTAAGATCCCTTCCAGTGGCAATGACTTTGATATTGTGGGAGAAATTGCCTAAACCAAAATTACTATCCAAATTATTGGAAAATTTACCAATTATTCACAACACACCAATTTTCACATAAGATTGAAATGTAAAGTGACTCCATAATAGTAACAGAAGAACATGAAAATATGTGGTCTATTGCTATAAACTTAATGCTTGTAAAACCTTCTTTCAAAGCTTCTACTTGGTCAACATCTCCAAGATTTTTCCTACTGGAATAACATGAAGATGCAGCTTCCCTTAAGCTCAAAATGGCAGCAATTTGTTTTCATCTACAAGGATAACATTTAAAAGGGCTGTCCTGATTCATCTGACTGGAAATTAAATTAAAGCTAGCACTGGGATATGAGATGTTTTGTATGAAAACAAAGACAAAATCCCAAATTTATGATGTAACATTGAAAATAATTTAAATGATATAACCACCAGGTAATTCTGCCAAAATTAAAAATAAGTATAGAATTGGTGTAAAAAAGATTAATATATTGTTTACAGAATGAGCCTTGATAGACTGACTAGTATTCAATCAATCTCCAAATATTTCTATTGCTAAATAAAAGCTTCAGGGGGAATGTCAGCATAACCACAGGCCTTGAAACTAGTGTCACTATATATAAATATAGAGGGGGTATTTGGGCAACACCATGTTCTTAAACGACAGTTTACTCCTCTAAGATGTAAGCAGTGCAAATAAGGACTTCTCTTTTATTTAATCAGTATATGAAATTTAAACTCAGCTACTAACATTGGAAATGGCCTGTAGCCATCCCACCTCAATGCATGAGCTAAACAGATCTTGCAAGTTAAGAGTCAGGTCAGGACAGTATTTGGTTGCAACCAAGGCAGAAAAAATTAGAGCTCTGAAGTGATTTTGGTAAATTTATAGTGCTTAAATTCAGCAAATAGAGAGCCTTTCCTTGTCAATCAGTATTCAAATTTCTGGTATGGTACATTGCTAAAAGAATTCTGTGATGGAGAGATATGAGATATTGATTCCACATTCATAAATTCATCAAACCTTAGCATCCTACAACTTGATCATAAAAGTTCTGCTCCAGCTTTCCAAAAACACATATTAACCTGTTTCAGCCTATATAAAGCCCAGTCTTTCCTGCCCTCACTATGTAATTTAAGTGAGAGCTGTTTTCTGGCTTCTCATTCCCACAGTATTTCACTCCCACCACTGGAAATAAACACCAGTTTTAAGACTCACTGCATAGGCAATATTGGCACTGAGAACAAGTCCAGGTCCTTGTTCAGCCTCTCCCATGTATATATGGATGCGGTGGCAACTCCCACTTTCACGCAAGTGGCTGCTCTGTAAGGTGCAGGTATACGAGCTTTTACACCTCTATAAAAGAATAAACAGGCTGGAAGTCCAATCTGACCAAAGAGCCACAGCAGAACACCACTGTGTCAAAAGGTATCCTTCAGATAGCCTGCTGGACGGCTTGCTTGTTCTAGAAACAACTCTCAGAGAGTTTGTTACTTCAGAGAATTCATAAACTTGCTTTCCCTTAAGCTTTCCACCACCACCCCCACAATAAAGGAAAACAGGACTTAAGAAATACATTTTCAACTGAGTAAACAGAGAGATACTACTGAAACCGCAGGGAGAAGATCTTAAGATATTTAGAGAAACTGTTGCATTCAACTCCTTCAATCTTCTCAAGCTTCAGGTTGACACCTGACTACTGGTTGTCTGCTCAACCAGTATATTCAGATTTGTCAATTTTAATGTTACCCCCTTTGTTGCATTCTCCTAGCTACATTGTCAAACTTACTTGTAAGATTGATCTACTCCTTGTTTAAAGAAACACTCAGATCTGTGCATCATTTTCCTTCCATCTTCCCTAAAGAGGTTCTATTTGCTTACCTGGTCTGAAATCATGCTACATTTTGAGGATTGCTTAAGAGGTGTTCATATATCTGACTATTTCCACATGAAAGGTGCTCTGTTTAAGCCAAATTAATGCATTCTGCTTATAGGAATGGACATACAGATTGAATCTACATAAACTATTCTCTAGATCATGCCCTGTGTTATTTTCCATGGAAGACAATAATTTGGCTTTTCCAAATTTCCTACACAGGAAAACATTGATAAGACAGAAAAGAAAAAGATACAAAGATTGTCTATGCTACACAGAAAACATTTTGCTGCTCAGCAACTAACTTCAATCTGTACCTTTGTTCCTTAAATAAAAACATTCTTGAGGATGGTTAACTTTTCGTCCATAGACAGCATCAGGAACACTTTTGATGCTCACAGGATTGTAAGAATTACACAGCACATTCCTGTTCTAAATCATTACTTGTTACTGATCTCTATCATTAATTGCAAAAAAACCCCAACTTATTAACTACAAACATTTTTTCTGTTTTTATCTTAGTTATTAGGAGTGCATTGAGTCTGGCTAAGATGGAGTTCATCTTCCCCTCACCACTTCTGATTGGACACCAGCTGGATGCAACTCCATTTGCCACAACTCTTTGGGCCCAGACATCAAGCTAGATTTTTACCCATCAAAGAGTACACCTGTCCAAGCCATGAGCAAGCAGTTTCTCCAGAACTGTACTGGGAAAGAGTGTCAAAGGCTTTACTAAAGTCTAGGTAAACAAGACCCATGGCATTTCCACAGTTGACTAGGTTTTAGGAAGATACTAAAGGGCCAAGTTATAAAAATATGTAAAAAGGTTAGAAAACCAATTGTTAAAAGTTGATTGCTGCATGGGGTTTGTTTGCCCGGGCAACTTGAATTGGGCCCAAATTTGAACCACGAACTCGATGTACTGAAGGATCAGACTGTGTGCGTTAAAGCCAGCAAAGGTTTCTAGTCTGAAACATGCACAACTTCAGCAAGAGAAAAAAAAATTTATTCTTTGTATTTTCATAAGGGAACATATTTTGGTTTGTTACCCAAGTAAACCTTTTGGGGAGCAGAATTAATGACAGAAAAGCACTATTTCGATATAATGGTCTTTAAACATTTTTTTAGTTCTCTTAACTGCAATTTTCTATTTTAAATTTAAGGCAACTTATCTATGTTGCCTGCCTTTGTGAGGCAGTCAGATTTTTACATATATGGAGAATTCTCTAGAAAGAAATAAAGCTATAGGTAACTAATTAACTGACATATATAGTCCAAGCATCATTATAATGATACCTTGACTGCACACTGTTAATTTTATCTCTTATGCACTACAGTCAAAGGTTAAATAGTAGTCTATATAAACAACATATTACAATAAAAACATCAATATATAATGTACTAACCTATGATTTACAAGCAGTTAAAATAAGGTTATTGCAACTACAAAAAAAAAAAAAAAAAAAAAAAGTTCTCTATTCTCTGGAGCAAACAAAATCATTCTATTTTCCCTAGAACAATAAAATGCCCAGCTGATTGTTCTATCCCACTTTTTCTGTAAACTTAGTGTAACCCTGAAAGCAATACCCACAAGCACCATCACTCCCCAAAAGTACTGTAGAACTACAATAAAATAGTAGTTACATTGTATGAATAATTTTATACTATTTATCCTTACTTTTGGGGCATAATTTCTTATTCTGCTCAGAGAATTACAAAGAACATATTGTCTCCTCTGCGTAGGCTTTGCGTAGGTTTCTCATACTTAAAAGCTTGCAATGATATTGGTTAATTGCCAGATTTCAGCCACCTCTCTAACCTCTCCCTTTCAGTGGGCGAGAAAAGGTTTGCTTGTAATATGTATTGCTACTGACTGAATTTTATCTTGTTCTCCCGGATTCTCAGCAGCAATTCCCAAGTTAGAGGCTTCCCCAGAAAGCACGTCAAAGGATTCCCACCCACACACTGAATATCTAACAGGCCCTGACCCATTTTCTCCTTATTAAAGCAGCACTATGTACTTAGAAAAATAAAAATAATAAACAGAGAGGCTAAACGAATGCAAGAATTGCAGTTGGAAGTCTACCCTCTTCAGATTTTAGTACTGACAAAATCACTACCAAGAAGCAGAAAAAACATTTAAAATATAAACATCAAATGTCTTTCCTCAGTGTTCTCATTCAGTGACTTCTTACTCTGGCTGACTTTCTGCTAAGTACAAGGAAGACTTCATTTATTAGTTCCGAATATAGAAAAGTCCCCTAATTTAACCACACTTATCTCCTCTTCCATTCCATGGGCATATTTCTCCAACTTGAGCTTTAATAATCTTCTCAGTGATTTAAAACACCAAATGCTTTAAAAAAGATAAGCCTTATAGTGAATAACACTCAGAAATAGATGATTTTACTATGGTTATTAACATTACCTAACCAGAATAAGCAATAGCAATTAACACTGAATATTTAGAGTTGAAGTTTTTTATGGTAGAGGTATTTACTGCAAATACTACTACAAGACTCAAGATGTAGTTGATGTGCTGGAATTTACTGACATCCCAATTAAATAGGTCCAATTTTCTGGTTTAAGTGTTCTGAAAAATACCAGAAAAAATAATACAACCCATTTTTAGATTACGACACATGTCAAGAGAAAAATCAACCCATCGCATTCATAATTTCAGACATCGTAGGAATCAGTTTTCCTGGTTGTGGTTGCATAACAGCCTTTCCTCCCCCTTGTGCCATCACCTCCAGAGGAAGTGAAGCACTTCAGCAAGTCAAGTAACCTCTCCTAAAACAGCAATGGTAAACAGAAAAGGTGGAAAAAACCCTAGAACAGAAGAACAATGGAGAAGTTTATACTTCTGTGCTGCAGTTTTTCAGCTAGTTAAATCTATATGCTTCTTACAGAAAGGACAGCCCTACAGTTTTTTCTCAGTTTGCAGTTGCTGTGGCTCCCTGGTGAACCAGGGCACTATTTCACCTGGGAGTAGACCTGACCAGAAAAATGTGTCAACTTGGATGAATTTCCTCAGCTTTTGATGCCATTAAAGATTGAAAGTTGGCAAAATTATGATGAAAGATTTCACCCTCTTGAAAAGAAAGACTGGGGTCCCTTCCAACCCAGACCATTCTATGATTCTAACACAGCACAGAAAATAGACAATAAAACCCCATAATATTAGAGCAACCACCCTTTAATGAATGCTAAAAGAAAAAATCCATTATGTAAACTCCATATCTCTTAAAGAAATGCTTTATACTTAAAACAGATTTGTAAGCAAACCCTAGCTCTATCTGTTATTTACAAATAATATACTTCCTCCTCACCTCTTGCAATTTAAAAACGCATTATGCAACTGACTTCCCAGGGAAAGCAGAATGATAATAAGCACATATACCAGGTATCATCATTCTTTTACCTTAATTTTTAACATAAGCTACTACAAAAAAATATAATTTACCATTTGAAAAAGGAACCACCTGTTATTTCCAATAGGAAAAATGGGAAGGAAAACACCCAAACTACTAAGAATATTGTTCTGTATCTTCCATTATATATTAAAGTGGCAAGTAGTCATCTTTCAGTGATTAAATTTTTTCTTACCACTACACTACTTAAGAATCCACCTCATTCTAATGATAATTTGTGTCTGTAAAGGTGGACAACAGCATGTTTGGAGTCCAACCACATTTATATTTTACAAACAGAAGCAAGAACTAGGAGACCTCTGTTTATCAAGCTACAGTAAGTTACATCAGCTGTAGTACTGTACTGATGAAAACCTTTTCTTTTAGAAAAGGTGACAAATACCTTCTGCACTGCTGCTGTCTTATAAGTCCTTTATGTGGGGAAAGATGTCTGAGGAACCAGGTGCTTCTTTAGAGTCTTCTATAGTTTTCTTCTTATCGGAAATATTTGCTTTTCCTCATGTAAAAGTTACTTTGAAGTAATACACTAACACTTCCAACCTGGCAGGAAGTGCACTATCCTCCCTATTTTCCCTACATTTCCTATGTATTAATTACTTAATATTATTTAATTTTGTATCTACGTATATTTACTTCTTGGTAAAATTTAAACAAAAGCACATTCTGAAATGCTCATGTTCAATTCCACACATTGCACACATTTGCATGAGTGTACTCATGGGCAGACAGGAAACTGACTGTTTCTTGAATAAAGGAAGAAAATCACAGAACTAAAAAAAACTTAAAATTTGCATTCAGCAATTGTTTCTTTAGCAAATTAAGCACAAAAAAGAAAACTGAAGCATGAGCTTTACACAAAAATAGCTTATTAAATTGCTTAGTAGTTTCTGAAGCCAGTGGCAAGATATTTAGCAAGCCTAATATTGAGTTACAATTATTTTGTTGGGTTTTATTGATTAAATAATCATAATCTATTTTTAAATTACTTCATTATTTAAAAGTATGCTATTCCATCCTTTTCCGTGAAATATTTTCCCCAAGTGTATTTTTTTTGTACACCTCTGCCATCAGGATCATCTTAAAGCAAGCAGAGCACAGAAGTCTTTCAAATAACTTTTTTAATACAAATTGGGCTACTTAATGCATACTCAAAATTAACTGAGTACAGAATATGTATTAAACTCCAAAACCTTAGAAGAACTTGCATGCAAACATCCATAAATAAATTTAACTGGATCTCTTATTTAACAGGGTACATATAGCATATAATGCTATTCCTCTATAAGCCATTAACATATATATACAAAACCAATAAAACATTATTAAATTGTATATATAATACCACAGTATCCACATTATTATGCAACCATATTTAAGACTAGAGAAGACAACTTACGGGTACGATTCTGAAAGCTGCTGAGCTATTTTATAAGCTGTGGGGTCCCTGTCTAGTGCGTATATTGTAATGTCGCTGGCTTTCTCTAGAAGAGCTGTAGTGTGACCTCCGGCTCCAAACGTCATATCAAGGAAACGCTGTTGAGTAAGAAAGACAGTATCATCACTTCATAACAGTAGTGATAAACCAGCTGTTGATTTAAAGCTGCTTTTCTTCATTTTTCATATGCTGGAAGAAAACTTATCATTCAGTAAAGTCACAGTGCCTTTTTGGAAATGTCTTCATATTTTGGGCAGAACTGCAATCATGTCAGAGCAATCCATATAGGGGTTGTGACCTTCCCCCACCCTGACACTCCTTCCAGAACAAAAGGGTAATCATTTGGTACAATCAATTGCAGCTTCACATTCTTCCCATCTCTACATTGTGACTTGAGAGTAAAGCCACTTGTTCAACTGCTTTGTTTGGACCTGTTCAATTTGATGGACCCAAAGACATAAGAAGTAATCACCACCACCTACTTTGTAAGAATATGTCTTAAAGGAAGGCTGACATATTGTGTACTAATTAAAAAAGAAAGGCACTATCATAGTTTTATACTACAGATGAAAGTGTGATGGCAGCACAGGCTCATACATATCCTGACTGAGACTAACCTAACTAGCACAGAAAATCTAAGTTTTCAGGACAGAGTACCATTGATACCGGGTTCACCCTGCATGGACAGACCTATGTATTTAGCAAGATATGCTCAAGTCCAATCCTACTGTGTCTTCTCTACCATCATTTGATATGTTATTTTGATGCAGAATAGCATAAGACCTTAATAGTAACCCCATTTCAGTTGCTACCGTGACATACTCCAAGGGCTTGAGTTACACATTTTGATAAACAACATATATTTCCTTGCTTCTGAGGAATACTTACTACCCATGAACATCTACAATTTCTTAGGTTTGGATATACAAATTAAGACTGGAGTATATTTAGTAATACCAGGCTGACACAACAATTCTCCCTAGTCTTCCTGACTAAAACTAACAACACATTCAAGGAAATTTGAATCTAAAACATACAGAAAGGTACATATTCAGCATGAGTTGAATAAAATTTGGCACTGAAATTCCAATAACAAGTCTCTTAGAACTCAAAGTTCCCAAAAATAAGCGTTAAGTTTTACATTCTTGCCATCAAATTCTTCACCAAAGAGACCCAAAAAGGCTTTCTATTTCATACCTCAGAAGGGTGATAGAGTCATCAAATTTTAAAGAGATAAGATACTTCAAAAGACAGGTTAACTGCTAGCCACCACGGGCCCCACTTGGAGTATTGTGTCCAGTTCTGGGCTCCCTGGTATAAAAAGGACAGGGATCTCCTTGAGAGAGTCCAGAGAAGGGCTACGAAGAGGATTAAGGGCCTGGAACATCTATCCTATGAGGAAAGGCTGAGAGAGTGGGCGCTGTTCAGCCTGGAGAAAAGACGACTGAGGGGGGACCTAATCAATGTTTATAAATATCTTAAGTATGGGGTGCAGGGAGAATTTGCCAGCCCCTTTCCTTTGGTCTGTGGAGACAGGACAAGGGGCAATGGCTGCAAATTGGAGCACAGGAAGTTCCGCACCAACATGTGGAGGAACTTTTTCACAGTGAGGGTGACAGAGCCCTGGGACAGGCTGCCCAGGGAGGTGGTGGAGTCTCTTTCTCTGGAGCTATTCAAGACCCATCTGGACGCCTATCTGTGCAGTATGAGCTAGGGAGCCTGCTTTGGCAGGGGGGTTGGAACCGATGATCTCTCAAGGTCCCTTCCAACCCCTACAACTCTGTGATTCTGTTTGCCTGCAAAAAAGAGGGACTGAGCAACTAGTGTGCAGGAGGTCCCAACAGGAGCAAGGAATAAGGGCATGTGAGGTAAGACTCTAGAAAAGTGACTCTAGAAAAGACACTCCTGATAGCTCTACAGTTTCTGTAGGCCTAGTTCTAGAGAGGTTTCTGTAGTTAAGAGTCAATTTGACCAACAAACTGTCCAGAAGGCTTTGCTCCTAAGACTCGCTTCTGACAAAATGACTTGGGGCCCACCAATACAGGTTGGGCTATACAGTTCCACTTGTGGGAGAAACCAAAGAAAATTAGGTTCAAGTTTTTATCTGTAAAACATCAGTAGAGTTTCTAGAAGCTTCCATTAGCACGTTCCTCCTTTGGCCTGACTGACAACACTGGTACTCAACTCCTTACAAGTCAAGAACTACTTTGTTGACAGAAATAAATGGCTCTTCCCTTAGCAACACAGAGGTTGTGTGAATACAATTCCATTTAGGAAATAGTTCTTACTTTTTAGTAACGTGAGAATCTATAATTCTAGACTACAGGGAAAACATACTGGAGCTTAGAAAGGGACAGATTTTTATTGTTTTGTGACTCTGTATTTAAACCAAAGTAGAAATGTGAACAAACAGCATAGTTTCTGCATCTTGAAATTCCCACAGTTTTTTCGTCTTGGTTGATCAGGAAAAAGATGGGACTCCATGCACGGTAAACTAGGGGAACAAATACTTTGTATCCTTCAACATGAATACCTGGCTGGTTTGGGTTTTTTCATTTCTCAAATCATTTTTTGTGAACTTATTTTTGAAGACCACTTACGAAGCAGAGACATATTGAAGAGAAATGAATGTAAACTGAATTTGTTTACAAATATTATACACCATAAATGTACACACTTTTTAAGGGATATTTTGTAATTTACCTCTTGGAGGAATGAAGATTCAACAACACAATCTCTTTAGATAAAATCAGAAACTCAAAGGTAATGAATAAAAACTCAAATATTTTTCCAGAAACCACTTTTAGAAAACAAAGGCTTTTAAATAGAAATCCACAATAATAAAACTGAATATTTATGAGACTAATAATACAACTCTACTGTGGCTAAAAGTAAGTGAAAACTACAATCCTTTAAGATCTTCAGGTTGTCATGATTTAATTTCTTTGTGTTATACCATCATGCTTCCTAAGCCTATGCTCTAAAAGCAGAACTGTACTGTAATATTTTATAAATTCCACAGAGGAAAAAAAAACTTGGCTCATCATACAATATTAAATTGCATCATTCATACATAGAAACAAAGAACTGACAAAGAACTTTTCAGCAGTATCAGAAAATTATGTTTACAGAAGATATAATTTATATACTATGCTGTCGCAGTTTTGCATAGCTGGGTGCTGGGAGAGAACAGGGACTGCAGAAAAATGGATGCTGTGAGGAGCTGCTGGAATGCTCTGTAGGCCCCAGATTATAAACATCAGCTAACTCAAGGCCAAAGTTGCTGCTGACCAGGGCCAAGCCAATCGGAGCTGGTCACAGCACCTCTGTGAATCACATAAAGGCAGAAAAAAACCCAGAAGGAGCTGCATTTCGCCACCGGAGAAGGGAGTGAGGAGATATAACAAGCTGTGCGTACACCAAGACTGGGGAAGAGGCACCCCAGGTGCCAGAGAGAGCCCCTGCACCCCATAGAGAAACCTATGGTAGAGCAGATGTCCCACCCACCGCAGTCCATGGAAAAGGCCCAGACCCAACCTGTAGCCCATGGAAAAGCTCCACACTGGATGGAGCAGGTGGAGACACAGAGAAGTTGCTGTGACCCGTGTTGGAGCAAGCCCCTGCCAGCACTTGCAGCACATGAAGAGAAGCAGAGACACAGAGACAAGCGAGAGAGATTTGTGCCAGAACAGGTGTGCTGAGGGGAGGCTTGTGACCCCATGGAGGACTGGAGAGATGTTGTGATTTATTACTGCGTGCCATAGCAGTGATCCATGGCAGGGCAGCTGATGAAGATATAAAGCCCTGTGGGAAAAGACTCACATTGGAGAAGTTCATGGAGGACTGTCTCCTGTGGGTGGGACCCCATGGTGCAGCAGGGGTAAGGCGTGTGGAATGAATGGCCCCCTGCCTCTGCCAAGGAGGAAACCAACTTGCAAGGAACTGACTGAAGCCGCCATTTTCCCAGTCCTCACCCCGTGCCATGATGTGGGGGGAAGAAGGGAGTGAAATCACGACTAGACTGAAGTCTGCTAAGAAGACGGGGGGGGCAGGGGGGGGAAGGGGAAGGTAGAGGTGTTTTAAGATCTAGAAAAAGAAAACAGCTCATGAAGAGGTGAGAACCCCATTTTTCCCAGTCCCTGCTCCCCTCATGCCACAATGGGGGGGAAGGGAGCAAGATCATGTCTAAAGGGAAGTCTGCTGAGAATGGAGAGGTGGGGGGGAAGGTGCTACCGAGAAACCCATTTCCCCAGTCCCTGCCCCACCCTGTGCTACAATGGGAGGGAAGAAGGGAGCAAAAACCCTGACTAAAGTCTGCTAAGAAGGGAGTGGTGGGGGGAACATGATCTGGTCGTGCTCCCAACTCCAGTTTCACTGGTTTTTGTAGTGTAGTGTAATAAATTAGATAGTTTTCTTTCCTTTTTTCCTTTCTGTTTTGCCCTTGTCACTGATGACAGAATGATCCCTCCCTGTCCTTACACTGATTCCGAAGCCTCTCAATATATATTTTCTCCCCTGTCCAACTACAAAGGGGAGCAGTAGACTGACTTTGGTGGGCATCTGGCCTCCAGCTAGGGCTAAACCACCACATATGCAAATACTCACACAATCTACTCAAGCATTCTGGTTTATCTTCTGCCATAACAAAACCAAACATATATTCACTGAAACCAACCTATAAAATAGAAATGAAACAGTCAGAAAAGTGTGGGCCCTTTTTAAAGCACAACTAACTACAAGAATTTAGCTAGTCTTTGAAAATACTTGCATACATTAAAAATCCAAAGCTACTGAAAATATTTATTTTCTCTATAAATTCTTGCATTATCACTGCTGATCAGATGCAGAAAACCTCTCTTATGATAGAGGGTCCATTCAGTATGGGTTCTTTGTTCCACTGTGCTGATACTTGTGACCATGCATGTAGAACCCCAGTACAGGCCTTTGAGGCTATTAAACTCATTAGCAAAATTTGTATTACTTCTCTCAGATGAAAATTACTAATAGAACAGTGTAATTTTTTAATTTCACATTTAGTTTAGGAAATTGCAAAGACCAAGATGAATTTTCTAGAAAACATACACAACCTCTTATACACAAATTACTGCTAAAAACTTGGTCAAAAGAGTCTCCAGTGTCATTTAGGATTGCACCGATTCTTCAACAAACACAAAAAACCCACAGTCTAAAGTGCATCATAATTCCTCTTGGAAAAAATAGCTCAAATCAACATGAGCAATGTCATCTGGGTTAGGTTTGGGGGTTTTTGCCTTTTTTTTGTTTGTGGGGTTTTTTTTAAAGATAAATACTCTTATTTGACATCAGCTAGAAATCTAGCACTAAAATTTTTTGAAACCACAACATAGCCTTTCCTGAAATAGACCTACAACATTGGCAGGAAGTGTCAAGGAAGGTATAGCAAGTGCTAGAAGCAACTATAAACATTGTTAAAACAAAAGAGTTTGGAATAATAATTTAATTCCACTTAACCTCATTAGTAATGTGAAATTCCAGACAACAGTCTTTCTTCACTGATACATTTAGAAATTCACCAATGTATGGTCATTTTCTAGACATCTGATTCTTCCCTGGTGACCTCCAGAAACTTGTATACAGATTTGACCCTTTTCACCTTTCTCTTGGCACCACCTTCATACTACTGAGGTTTCATAAAATTTGAATATCACAAAAGGAAAAGACAAGTTGAGGACCTTTTTGGCCAAGCAAACACACAGATAATTTTGTAATTTAAGCAATATTTAATACTGGGTTGGTTAATTTTTAGACTCTTGTGGCTCATTCAAAAAGATTCACATTCATTATTTTGCTTAACAGACTCACCTTCATCTGCCTCTGCATTCAGCAATTTTAAATTTGGTAAACGCTAAGACTTATACATGCTGAATATGTGCCATACAGATCTTGTAAATACAATAAAGATTAATACTAGCAATGCTAGATGTTTGCTAGTGGAAGAGAAAGGAGAAAGGTCACTGTGTCATGGGGCAATGATAAGCTCTCAATTTATTGTGACAGCATCAAAAAGCTTTAGTTAGGAGTTCATCCAAGCTTTCTCTGAATAAACACATGCTCACCAAATTATATTGCCCTTTCTGAAAGAACAAACACAAACTAATCAAACCTTTAAGCAACAGTAGACAACTGTTACCCAATCTTTAAATTGGGAGCACTACATAGAAGAGGACACAGCTCTGATTCAGGCAGAAGTGACTGTAGGACTGCACAGTGCTGGATAAAATACTGCTGCACTAGCACTGATGGCATAGGCTAAAGCATTTCTGGCATCCTAGGAAACCTAATTAAGGATACATTATGTATATTTCAGCATTTTCACAGTGAGGGTGACAGAGCCCTGGAATAGGCTGTCCAGGGAGGTGGTGGAGCCTCCTTCCCTGGAGATATTCAAGACCTGTCTGGACACCTATCTGTGCAGTATGAGCTAGGGAGCCTGCTTTGGCAAGGGGGTTGGACCCGATGATCTCTTGAGGTCCCTTCCAACCCCTACAATTCTGTGATAACTTTCCAAAGTAAATAAAGGTCTTCCATCGATAATCTTTGAACTGCACAGATAAGTGCAAGCATGAATTCATATAGACGCCTCAAACTCAGCAGTTCCACTCAAAAGCAACACTTTACATCTAGAATCGAAAAAAAGAAAAAGATCAAAATCACCCCCTTAAGTTACCAAATAATTTTATTAAAACCACAACTATTTTGGAGCATGGACCAGATTTGAAATTAATCATCATACTATACTGCTTCATAATATGCTTCTTATATAGTCCATCTTTCATGCCTGAAACAAAAGATGCTTCATTTTTTCTACCTCTTTCTTCCTTGCCTAGTAGTTTTTAATCAAATAAAATTAAATGACATTTTATCCTCCTGGTCCTATAAATACCGGAAAAGATTATTACATTAATTCCTCCTGCAGTGACTCACCGTTCCATTGTTACGATTGCCCCATCAGAGTTCCTCTCGGGAATCTTATAATCAGTTTGTGACTGTACGTTTTAGAAACCATTTGGCTCTTTCATGACATACAGGCAGCAACAAACAAAAACTTTATAGCTTTCATTTTACAACTTGCTCTAAGATGGTTACAGAGATACAAAGAGTTCATCTTCCTCATTTTTGTACACAAGACTTTTCACTGACAAGCTATGTCCTAATATACCTTTATGAACTTAATTTTATCATGACTGAAATCTTCTGTCATTCCGCTTATGATTATGTTCTGAATCTAAATAAGGTTTACTTCACAAGACCTGATTGCCTTTGCAATTCGTTTTCCTTTACTATGCAACAAAATGAGATAGAAGAATTTATATAAAATTGAAACTTAAATAGAAATTACGAGATTTAAAAAATATTTGATACCAAAGTTCTCACTAGTTCCAGTAATTTGTAATTTTTTTCATATGCAAGAACTTGATAGCTTTTTTAAAGTAATTTGATCCTTTAGATGTACAACTTAATTTTTCAACTACGAACCATAATTCTTTCAAGAACTTCATGGCAATTAGCTGATCTTTCACAGAATAGTTTTTTTTCCTTTCTCTTGCAACCCTGACAGTCTCAAAGAGGACTCTGACAAATTGCTCAAAATATCAAAGACATAGCGAGTTGGAATAGAGTACCTGAAGTACTACAGCAAACAAGTCTTCTGTGCTGGGTGTCAGCATTTCATGAGCAGTCTCTCTCTTCTCCATCATTGACCATATGACAGACTTCTGATATTTATACCTTTTAGGTCTAGACAAACTGTGTCTCACATCTATGATACCAAAAGTTCATTATTATGATGTAATTAACAAGTACCTATGAGGCATTCTCCATGGCTCTTTCCAACAGATAACAAAGTTCTAAAAACAGGCATCCTGTCATTCCTAAAAACATGACCTTCCACTGCATAATTGGTTTTTCATCAAGCCATAGCCCTGTTAAACCACTTGATTTTTTAAAAAAGCACGATATTTATAATGAGCATTCTTTCTTCTTTCAGGCAACGTTATCACCTGACACATCTTAACTGCAAGCTCACTTATCAAAAAAACAAACAACCCCACCCACCAAACAAAACCCATCCACCTCCCATCAGCCTTCCTGGGAAAATGCAGTTCCTTCCTCTAGCTCAGTTGCACACACCCTCCAAAGACTTAACATGCCCTCACAGAAGGGACAACTGCACAATTACTTCTCTCTGATGCTCTTGTACCATATCATTGGCATTTCTCCCTTCTCATCTAAAAAATTTTTTCTTTAAGTGGCAGTTATTCAAGTACAGCAGGATAATGTACTGAGACAAACATTTTGCAGTACCCTTCAGAGTACATTTGTTGGAGTATCCTCCTCACAAATTAAATGCTCATAAGACCCATCAAACACAGCATGAGCAAATCACTTAGGAGGTAATAAAGACAGCTATCATGTCAGTGCAACAGAATGGAATGCCATTTACAGAAAGACAAACTGATACTACATATATTAGAATACATGACCTCTGTACAACGTGGAAGCAACTCAAATTTGACATTTGCAATACATGTATTAGGAACTATTCAGATGTAGTTTTAAGAGGAAAATGTTGCTCACTGGTAGGCCAAAAGAAGGGAAAAGCATCCTACTTAATTAGTCACCACTTACAGCTAATAGGAAAGACATACTTGCTGATATGCAAAAAAGCAAGGCAAGAGTAGTGCTGTTTTCAGAATATAAATCAATATATCTCCAAAGTTTAAAATATGAGAAGAAGAATTAATTCTGAAAAAACTATACACTTTGCCAGAACCCTATTAGTATTATATATCAATATATTTTAACAGTGATACATGCCTGATGAAGGACTTTCCACCCAAAATTGGCCTTCACAAATGATAAACTGGAATCACAGAACTTTCCTGTGAGAGATAGAGAAAAGAAATAGATCCACAATCCCTGCTTTCATAGCTAGGAACACAGTCCCAGTCTCAACAGTCCCTGACCCTCCATGCTCCATCCTCCAGAAGATAAATCAGGAGTTGGAAAGAATAACAGTTACAAAATTAGTAACTTTTCAGTGCTTGCATAAGGTACTTGTTTTGAAAGTAAATGGCATTCTCTTGACTTTTAAAAATCTTTTCACAAACAAAAAGAATACTGACTTATTTGAAACAAACTTTGCAAAGAAAAAAAGAACAACTACCCAGCATCCAAGCTATGCTGCTTGGACTTTTCAGTTCATTAGAAGGAACGAAAATGCCTGGTATCTACTGCTTGCCGAAAGAAAAATAGAGAAAGACTCTTTTATGCAATTGAGACGTTGAGCATCATAATTATTTTTGACATACTGTTGTAGTGGATATTCTAATAAAATTAAGTGCACATAAATAAATAGCTATATGATGATAGGAATGAATTATTCCTATGATCGTAAAGCCACCATCCACTAGTGTATTCCAAGCCAATCACGACTAGGTCACAGTGCTTCTCCTTGCTTTCACTGATCTTTCTTAGTGGGATGACAAGTCAACATTTGTCACAACAATATAGTTTCCATATCTGAAATAAATGTTGCGTTTTCTTGTAAATGCAAAGAATGTCAAAATACTAGTATGCTTGTATTTAGAGCGAAGACGTTTGTTAAGGCTAAAAATAAGTATTTATTATTGCATTGCCACGCACAGTTGGTAGGTATCTAAGCACTTGCTCTTAATTTATTTGTATTATTCCACTGGGTTTTGGTTTGGTTTTGGTGTTGGTTTGTTGTTTTTGTTGGGGTTGTTTTTTTTTGGGGGGTGGGGGGGGAAGGAGGGGAACCTGGAAACAGAAGAATAATAGCATAAACAAAGTAATCAACATATTGAAAGACTTTTTTGATTCTTCATTCTCCTGGTGTTTCTATGAGTCATGTTCTCTAAACTTCTCTGAATTTCCTTGTTATTCACAACAGAAATTGTTCATTGTCACAACACAACTTGTTTTCCACTCTGCTTTATTTTTCAAATATCAGCTGTAAGTGCATTAAAGTATAAATATATCTGACCTCTTGTTGAAACATCTTGAATTTGCCACAGCTTATATCATTAATACTCTGAACTATTTCATATACGTGTAAGGAGAAAAACAAACTAAGCTGAAGTGGGAAGCAATGACAAGGAATTCTATACAAATCTTTTTCTAGCAATGGTAGATTTTTTTTGTCGTGGAATAGTTGATCTGCTGTATGCTGTTTTAAGAGCATTTTTCATAGTTAATCACCATAAAGATGTGAATTAATAAAGACACTTTAAAATAATTACTGGGGTAAATGATTTTTTTAATAAAACACAGACTACTGTTTGCTTAGGCACATATTTTAAGGCCCACAGTGGGGAGGGGGGGAAAAAAGCAAGAGTCTTCTCAGTTCCTTGGTCCTTTCCTTCCCTTGTGCAAAAGCTCAAAATTGAAAATTAACGCTCAGTGCTGGCCTTCAACACTGACCTCACCGAAACCATAGTTTTAGTGAACACAGAAAGTTAATCAGAAGTGCAGATCTAAAAAGTTAAGCTAAGGGGAAAGAATAATATATCCAAACTTTAATATATTGCCTTCTAAGCCTTTAAAAGTAGGGGGATTCTGTTAAACTACAACACAAAATGGAACTTACACTACAGAAAAGGATGGTGATCCACCAAAGACTGCGATCCCTCTCCAGCTGCCAGGCTGGACTGAGAATGCCAAAGAGCCTAGATGGGCTTCTGTTAGGAGATAGTACCAAACATGGCTGTAAGACAGCAACCTTCCCAAAACCAGAGCTCACTCCACACGCACCCTCTACAAGAATTATAACAGGTGTCAAGAGTGGTATGCATGGAGAATTAATGGAAACCTCTGGGTGCAAATATATGCATTCTGACCCCCTCAGACTAGCAATAAGAACAGAGCTAGTGTATGTATAAATATTTGTCCATATACAAGTTTCCGAGAGCAGGAAGAACTACCATTTGGAAAAAAATGTAGTGTTTATCAAAACAACTTAACTTCATTAATTTTAGAACTCTTCTGATTTGCAGTCTTGTTGCCAGCTAGTAGTAGTAATGGATGAGAAGAAATAAACATGGCTCATGGTACTTCCAACCAATTTGTTGGATCTCAATGGCAGATCAATTACAAATACAGTGTACGAGCAAGTATTTTACATTCCAAAAAACACCTGGTCAATATGACAGAAGGCAGCAGAAAAGCCTCTGTTGCTCTGAAATCTATACTACTTACCAGAATTAAGTTAAAAACATTTCATTCAGGCCTTTTTAACAGCTATTCTGACATACTTCGGTATACAGTAAAGAGGCAGCAGCACTTGCATACTTTTGAGATTTTGCTTAAACTCCACTTTTTTAGTTCAACAAAATGCTTACCAATACAAGTTTACTCTGCACCTTAGAAAACCAGGAATTTATGGGAATTTATGCACCGTAATTGAAGGATATTTGTCCAAATGGCTCAAGAAACCAAAATGTCTTCAGAAAAAGGAAAAATAGATCCTAGTTGAAGTAAACATCCTGTTTTGTAACATGCAGCAATATACTACATGGCAATTTTAGGAACAGAAAAACATTAAATTCTTTTTAATACTCTTTCTAACGTACATAAGATTAAAGTTCAGAGGATCTTTATAGATTACCTTTTACACGAATACCAATGAACGGTTTAAAAAATGTTTTTCAGTAATTTTATATTTCTCATAGTAATGAGAAATTAGCTTTCTAAGCCAATAAAGAATGATGATACTCATCAATTTTGTCCACATTAATTTACAACCATCTCAAAACCTGCAGTTAAAACTTTTGTTTCATGAACATTAAGCTGTGTGTGCATAAGTATTCCATTTTGCACAATGAAATTTAGTTCAGGCAGCAGAAGCCGGGCAACCATGGACCACAGAGCTCTGAAAGTTAGAGCTAGGTACTACCCCAGTACCTTAGCATGGAAAGGAGTTAGTGCTATATAAACCAATTAAGCTATTTCTGGGACCAACCCAAGGTAAAGTATTCCCACGCTACCAAAACCACACACTTGTTACAGAACGCTTTTTTTTTTATGAACAGAAAAAAAAAAAAATCATTATTCTGAGATAGCATTATGCTCCAGCTCAGATGTTTTCATAAGAAACTGAATGAATGGGAAAAAACTGTTTTGTGTAGCAAAGTATTTTAGAAGAAAGCAAAAAAGTGCTGGGTTTGGTTTTATTTGTTGGGGTTTTTTCCACACCACTATCTGATCCAAGCCTCATTGTTCACCAACATGACATGAAGAGTACATTTCTCCTACCATCTTTCTCCACACCACCTATTAAACGAAAGCCTAGCATCAGGATTTCTATAAACTGATGACTTTTAATCAAATTATGGCAACAGAAATTATCCCATGCAGCTCAAAGAAACCTCATGCAAAAATACTGTCTTCATATGCTGAATACAGTAACTGAAAAACAAGCTAATCATATTTTTGCATTCTTGTCATTTTTTTACATTAGTGAAAAATTCACATTTCTCCTAAATGCTTCTTTGCTCTTCATACTTTTTACAGCACTTGCTTTTAATACTTTTTATAAAAACTTGTTATGCTAAAACAATTATCATGTCATCATCTTCCCCATGCAGACTGTGACCTTTTTCAAAGAAATTAAGATTACTTTTTGCAAACAACAGTAAAACTACTTACTTGAGACTAAGATGTCATTTGAGGTATATGAAAAAAACCTTTCATCCGCACCTCATCACTTCTGAAGCCACATGTCAACATTCGCTAGAAGAGATTTGACGGATCAAATTTATGACCAATTATAATGGTAAAGAAAATTGAAATTCAGGACTCTCTTAACACACGTTCTGAACAGCACAGTCCAGAAAATAACCACCAGCAAGAAGCTAAACTTTAATTTTGTAATAATTTAAAGCCACTGTTGAGATCTAACTTTGTCAGAAACAAAAAGGAAGCAATTTCCAATCTCTTGAAAAAGAGTTTCTTTCAGATATTATTTTGCATTTTAAGTTATTCACCCAATTATTTTTGAACAAGTTACGCGGGTCATTGTGTGCAGCAAATAGAATACAGTTCAAAAGAAACATTGAACTATTTCCCTTAGGTCACTGGGAAGATATTTCTATAAAAATAATAATTAAAAAAACCCCTACATTTACAAACAAAACTCTAAATCTATTAATTGCAACACCACTGCAAAGTCCCACACAGGTGAAGTCACTCACACCAGCTCAGTTACACAGAACAATTTGAAATGTCGGTGTTGACTTTGGGACATCCTATTATGGTAACAAACAATCTATTTAGAAGAGACTAATGGAAGTAGGATCACTTTTCGTCTGAAAGACATATGGAGTCTTTTTCCTGTCAACTGAAGTTCATGGCTGGACTCAACTTACAACTCTGATCAGGCCAACATGCTTAAAAAGATACAGTAAGCAGAAATCTCACAAGTGTTCTCTTATCGTTAGATAATAGTTATGTAACTTTATAACATTATACATCATAATCATCAATAATATTCATTCTGCTATTGTAACATTATATGAAAAGAACTTAAAGCAAATAGCCTCAATTTGGTTTAAAGCATACCACATTAATAAATAAAGAACTACCAAAAATGCCAACCAAAACCACATCAATCTGGCATTCTATGGAAAAAAAAAAAAAAATCTCATTTTTAAGTAATGTATTTTTTTGTTCATCGTTGGTTGAAGTATAAATGCAAGATCACAAGCTCTACACAGGTACCAATTTAACTAAATTATGAATTAGCCATTAAAAGGAACTCAACATCAATATGAAAAAAATCTACTCATTCAAACTCTAACTAGTTTTTGCTTAGGAGCATTATTTCATGTAAGATTCCCTACTAATTAATGGATATGTCAGTAAAAGTTACAAGTTTTAAAATACACTTCAAATACATTATTCTTGTAAACTGAATGTCAAAAGTCAGTGATCTGAGAATGTCCTGTTTGGTTCTGAAATTATTCATGCAGTAAGTTTAATTTTTTTCCAATAGCCAACTCATCCAGTTCTCTTCTGATCTACTCCTTAATTTCACTTTGTAACTCATATCTGATTAAAAACAGGTTTCTGAAACTCAAAGGTGCAAATTTTAATTACATATGCAGACACTCAAAGAAACATGGCATTTGTGATCTCTTAGGAAAGGTCAGCACCCAAACATCATGAAATACTGCATTTTCTATGAAGTAGATAGCAGGAGTTACACTTCATAAGTTTTTTTTCTTTACAAAAACCCCAAAGAAACAAAAAAACCCAACCATAATATTCCATATACTCCTTCCTCAGACAATCCCACATCACTATGGTGTTGGATAAAACTGCAAACACATGATGCACATTTAAACACTCTGAATATTGTCATGTACTTGCATGAGTTCAGATGATGCCTGTCCTGCCACCTTGGTCCTTTCGTTTTTCAATTCCAGTTACTTCAGTTGCGCAAAATGCAAGTGCTTTGGGGTGTCTATTATTTTAAATGCACACACACACACCACCCACAGAATTGGGCAGGAGGAAATTAATAGGAGTAATAGAATTATGTTCTTTAGGATACTGAAGCTTAGCTGACTTGCAAATTAAACTTGTTGTATCCTCTATAGCTATTTTGCTTTACTTGTTGAAAGTTTGTAAAGCAAATCAGGCTATTCCTATTTCTTAGTCAACAGGTTTAATACACAACATTGTCCTCCAGCTCTGCTGTGTTATTTGTCTTGTCTCAAACACAGAGTGTTTAAGACCTGTGGGCTTGGAGCACTTTCAGCAAACACAACATATTACCAGCTTTCCTTTTGACATTAGTGAACCCAGGATACTTCACTTAAGCTGTAGGATCCATATTTCTTTGAAAAGCTCATGCCTGACGACTCTCTACTTCCTGCTTAGGATATGAACCATTCGGCACAATGCTGGAACAGGATGCAGTGCAGAGAGTTGCTAAAGGTAGCTTGTAATTTAGATGCTATTCAATTTGCAGATGGTTGGGTTGACGTGTAGAATAAATCATTAGAAGCAGAGTTTAAGCAACCATGCAACAGATTTATACCCTTATCATGCCAGTTTGTGTTAACCTGTCTGGCAGTAGTTGCTCCCTTAACAGACATGTCAAACACCATGCTGATAATGCCTCCTTGAGATACTGCAAGAAGGTAGACTGATGTTATAAAGAATGAGATGTTCTACTTAGCACAGACCACTGCAGACAATGCGCGGTCAAGGGATGGTCTGTGCTGCAGACTAGCATACCTTAAGAGCCAAATGAATCCCGGTATCTCCAGACCTTGGCTGATGCCCATATCTTGCAATGGATGCTAATTATGTCTGATAATATTTTGACTTATTAAAAGATTTGGCATGCCATGATATTACACTATCCCCAAGCTTTGTACTATGTTGATCAACCAGACCTTGTTACAGTCATCTCAAGATTTACTAGTATCCAAATAAATCACATAAGCACAAGTTAAAATATGAACAGAAATCACATCCCAGGATTAGACTATCAGCATTGTTCACAAAGCATTTTAGAAAAAGGCAACCATGCTGGCTCAAATTCCTACTTTATACCAGAGCAATAGCTGCAGTATGGCAACAGCAGTATTACTAATGTTTATCCTTACAATTCATGAATGCAGTTATTGGTACCCAGCTGTAAGCTTCTGTACACCTAGACCTGAGTGACAACCTAAAGCAAGTAAAAATATTTCCTGCAAATCACTTCGTCTCGGTATGTTCCAGCATCATTTCTACAAATTTCACGTTACTTTTCGCAGTAATCTCTGCCTGAAAAGGGAAAAGGTTAAGTGTAAAGTGGCAAGAAGAGACACTGCTACTAAGAAAACAAGTTACAATAATCACCTTTTCATTAAATGAATACAGTATTTTTGGACTACAGTAGAGTTCAGCCATGTATTTATGAAATAACTATCAGCTATGAATAATTGACACCTGTTTTTATTTTACACTAAAAACAAAAAATTCTTTATAATGACAGATTTTTTTAAAAACACTTCTGTAATTTTATAGTATGTTTTACAGTCATTGTTTTCCATATTGTCTATAATCCCTATGGAGTTACCTATAAAGTGAGAGATGGTCTTCTTGTAGCTAAACACAGGCACTGTCAAACAACTCACAAACACATGGTACATTTTTCAGTAATTAGAAATGCAGTGCTAGTAAACTTCATAGAGCAGAGAAGATTTAATGACCTCCAATACACCGTAACTGGAGATGCTCATATTCTCATCTAGTATGCAGGTACAATACACTAATACATAATTAAAGAACAGGCGGTTACTGATTTATATTTATGTGAGATCGGCTTTACAAAAAGGAACATACTTCAGACTCATGGGCAATTAAAACCAGATTAATTTCCTACCACAAATATGAGTTCAACCTCCTAGTGAGAATAGTATGACTTATCATTTACTTTAATAAATTTACATTAATATAGCAATCAAAATATAATACTGACCCTTAGAAAAATCCTGCAGCTTACCACTGGTAAAAACAGTATGCATAAACTTGTAGAATTATACTGGTTTTGTACAATCATTGATTACAGAAGGCACCTACCCTGCCCTTCAGAGTATATAATTGAACACCAGAAACTTCCAACCTCTTATAGTAACTGCAGCTGGGTCAATAGTAGTGTAAGAAGTCTCAATCATCAACATGTAATTATAGTAATAAAATGTGTTTCAAGTGCCTACAGTTTTGATATAAGTGACTGAAAAAGAAGATACATACATGATCTGTAGTATGAACAAGAGCTCCTTTATTTTATAACGCAAAACACCTTCTCAATTGTATTCCTCATGTATTTTAATATAACATGCAACACTGGAAATCACAGAATACTAAAGGCATGACTAAGTAATTTATTTTTTGGAAGGGCACTCTTTTTTGAAAATATGTTCAGCTGTTAATTACAATAAGATAAATAAGTGCATTAAGAACATAATAAACTATATTTTACATTGAAGGTGTTAAAACTAAATCCTCATATTTCAACATAACAGTATAGATACTATCATATACCATAAGCTGGAAAGAGGCAGCATACCAAGCTCTTCACTTTTTGACAACAGTCTTTGTTTACAAAGTCAGTACTACCCGTGGCAGCATGTTACAAAATAAGGAGCTGATTTGGCTCACCTCTGTTAGCCCTTATTTTGGCTGAAACAAGCAAGAGCAACTATGTATACCTTCATTACACAGATTAGATGTACATATAATAGTGGTTGAATCAACCAGCTCTAACATGGCATTAGTTTAAAATACCAAACAGGCATAATGCTATGTAACATGCTATTGTCCACTGCTTTAAAAATCCATACAAATACACAAGAAAGAAGACAGCTTTTATCACAAGAAAGAGCATGAATACAGAAAATCTCCCCTTTATCTATTATTTATTGACTGCAAATTGTTTTACTCGGTTCTTCTATAATGATGTTGGGATGCCATGATCATTTCTGACCACACGTACAATAGGATTCTTTTCAAAGACCTAACCTAAGACTTAAAATCAAACAAATGAGTGTGAGTAGGGAAGACCATACAGATAACAATTTCATGTAATTACAGAGATTAGTAGTCATCTCCCTCAGAGCAAAGCAATTAAACACATTTATCTTCCGATGTAGTTTCATTTACCTCCAAAGGACTACTCATGGGTTTAATGTTATGAACATGCCTAGAGTGCTTAGCTGACTCTGAAGCAACGCGCATAACAATGTGTCTGCTAGTTTCATAGCTGTAAGCTTTATCCCGTATTTCCATCCAAGAGTTAGTTGCCCAGGAAGAAAAATTTAAAAACAATTGTTATTGTGAATCCTCCCTTGCACAAGCAGAATCTGATCTATTAAAAGCTCCTTTTGGATCTACATCTCAACACATTTACTGCTGAGCTCCTTCTGACACAAACCCTTTCTTACTGACTACTGCTGCATCCACAAGCTTGCACAGTCCTCTCTATGCAACCAACCTAACCTTTGCTTTGCTGGTACTGTGACACTCCAGGCACATGCTGAGAAGTGGAATTACCTGAAGAGCTTTTCCCCAAACTGTACCCATATGCAGGTATTTCATCACACCCTTCTTTCATTTTTCTGAGAATAATTGGTTTGCCATTCTAAATTGATTGCATCAGATTTATCATCAGAAAACTAGTTTAAATATTAACAGCTCCAGTTTGAAACTATTTGAAAGAAGCCGATTTCCTTTGTTCCACTTAACATACAGTATAGATTCATAAGGCTAATTAAATAAAATCATCACCAAGTACATGTTACTCCTAAACCAGCTACATGCTCAGATGGAACACAAGGGTCAAATCCCCTTAATGCTTTTAGCAAACCACAGCAGCAGGCCCATTACTGTAGTAGCTCAAATACAACTAACATAGTATTAGACAGTATTTGTGTACATTTCCCAAAAATCTGCATGTAACAATTACTCTTATTCCTCTTCACAGCACTTAGAATGGTAATACCACTTTGGAGAAGCCTAAATAGACAAGAGCATACCAAAGGAAAGGACTCATAGTGAGTCTCCTGTTTAGCATCACTTATTAATGAGAAAAGTGCCAAGCATGTGCACATTCCTGACCCAAACACAACACCCTAGAAAGATGGAGGTCATTCCACTGCTAACACACGCAGGTCAGGACTGGACAGAAGCAAAAACCTCTAGAAGTCTTAACAGTTAAGTGAGAGAGATTTTTCCAAGAGCAATCAAATGCACAGTTCAGCATTCAAGCTGTGAATACAGCCACAACCAGTGAAGATAATAGCACCACTTACTGAAACAACTGGATGATTTTTGTAACTGGTTATTTTCTGCACTGTATATCAATATTGCAGTTTTCTTTACATGACACTCCACCAATTTGCTCAGTGTAGTCTAATCTTTGTCAGATGTTCCAACTGCTCAAACAGAATACAGAAGATGAAATTTTTATCTAACTGGCATAATACAATTTTTCCAATTGTTTACTTAACAAAATGTTACATACTTCTTTATGCTATTAGGCTTATTTTAAGCTGGGAGGATTCTTCTCTTCTGAATATGAGTTATATATACCCACGCACCGTCCTTATCCAGGCTGGCATTACTCTACATCTACAAACAAGAGAGCAATTATAGGCATTGCTGGCCAATTTAAACTGTCTTCCATTTCCTTCAAAAGGGTGGAATTGTTCAAGAATAGTAATCTCTATACTCAATACCAGAGGTGTGTCATTGTCCTTAAAAGGCACTATACAGAAGAGTTAAATGCCTTAACACAAACCCTAGCCTCTTTATTTACTACCTGTGTGTTGCGCAGTAATAAGATGACAACACATCAGAGCTGTGGTGGCGGGAAGGCAAAAAAGACAACTTCAAATTACCAACATCTCAGAGCACCTCCCCTATGAAGACATGCTGAGGGAGCAGGGCTTGTTCAGCCTAGAGAAGAGAAGGCTGCAGGGGGACCTCACTGCAGCCTTCCAGTCCCTGAATGAAGCAGAGAAACAGGAGGGGAAGCAGCTTTTTAAAAGCACAGACAGTGGCACGACAAGGGGGAATGGATTGAAGCTAATGGAGGGAAGGTTTAAATTAGATATTAGGGGGGAATGTTTTTTTACAAGTGGTGAGGTGCTGGAACAGGCTGCCCAGAGAGGTGGTGGGTGCCCCATCCCTGGGGGTGTTCAAGGCCAGGCAGGATGGGGCCCTGGGCAACCTTGTGTAGATCCAGGCCTGGAGTTTGGTGGCCCTGCCTGTGGCAGGCAGGTTGGAACTCTTTGATCCTTGGGATCCCATCCAACCTAGACCATTCACAGAAACACAGAATTGTAGGGGTTGGAAGGGACCTCGAGAGATCATCGGGTCCAACCCCCCTGCCAAAGCAGGCTCCCTAGCTCATACTGCACAGATAGGCGTCCAGACAAGTCTTGAATACCTCCAGGGAAGGAGACTCCACCACTTCCCTGGGCAGCCTGTCCCAGGCCTCTGTCACCCTCACTGTGGAAAAGCTTTTCCGCATGTTGGTGCGGAACTTCCTGTGCTCCAACTTACAGCCATTGCCCCTTGTCCTGTCTCCGCTAACCACTGAAAAGGGGCCAGCCAATTCCCCCTGCATCCCATGCTTAAAATAATTATAAACACCAATTAGGTCTCCCCTTAATCTTCTTTTCTCTAGACTGAACAGTCCCAGGTTATTCAGTCTCTTCTCATAAGGGAGATGCTCCAGGCCCTTAGCCATCTTCGTAGCCCTTCTCTGCACTCTCTCCAGGAGATCCCTGTCCTTTTTTATACCAGGGAGCCAAGAACCGGACAAAATACTCCAGGTGGGGCCTGAGCAGGGCAGAGTAGAGGGGGAGGATCACCTCCTTCGACCTGCTGGCCACACTCCTCCTGATGCACCCCAGGATCCCATTGGCTCTCTTAGCCATCAGGGCACACTGCTGGCTCATAGCCAACCTGTCATCCACCAGGACCCCCAGGTCCTTCTCCACAGAGCTCTTCTCCAGCAGGACATCCCCAAGCCCATACTGATACATGCGGTTGTTCCTCCCCAGGTGCAAGACTTTACACTTGCTTTTGTTGAATTTCATCTGGTTTCTCCCTGCCCAGCTTTCCAGCCTGTCCAGGTCTCGCTGGATGGCAGTGCAGTGTTCCTGCATGTCAGCCACCCCTCCCAGCTTTGTATCATCGGCGTACTTGCTGAGGGTGGATGCTATTCCCTCATCAAGGTCGTCAATGAAGATATTGAACAGGACTGGACCCAACACCAAGCCCTGGGGAACACCGCTAGTCACAGGCCTCCAGTCAGATTCTGTTCCACTGACCACAACCCTCTGAGCTCGGTCCAACAGCCAGTCCTCGACCCACCTCACTGTCCATTCATCTATCCCATACTCTCTCAGCTTTTCTATCAGGATGTCATGGGAGACAGTATCGAAAGCCTTGCTGAAGTCAAGGTAGATGACATCCACTGCTCTCCCTCCATCCACCCAGCTGGTGATGAGATCATAGAAGGCTATGAGATTGGTCGAGCACAATCTCCCCTTGGTGAATCCATGCTGACTACTCCTCATGACCTTCTTTCTCTTACAGTTGCTTGGAGATGGCATCCAGAACAAGCTGTTCATAATTTTTCCAGGGACAGAAGTGAGGCTGACTGGCCTATAGTTGCTAGGATCTTCCTTCTTGCCCTTTTTAAAGGCTGGAGTGATATTGCCTATCCTCCAGTCCTCAGGCACTTCTCCTGTTCTCCAAGACCTGGTTCTATGATTGTATCAGAAGTCATCAAAAAAAAGGTAAAGTCAACAGGGGAGAGTAGGGATGGTTATAAAAACTCATGTAGGTATAACTGAAAAAATGAAAAGACAAATTAGACCTTCCTTAAAGGTTCATTAAGTAAAAACCATCAAAATCCTAATACCATAACTGTGTGAGTTTTTCCAAAAGGAATGCAAGAGGCAGATGCATTTGTCACTACAAGCACAGTTGTGACTGTCAATTAATAAGTGAAATTTATTTTCCACCAAAATACTGTATAGGCTCACTTTTCTTAGCAGCAGAGAATTTTCTACACTTTTTCTGAGAGTGGCTCATTTAAGGAAGCTGGAAAATAATCCAGTTCTGAAACACTGGGGAATGGTTTGTGTCTGCAAGAATCTAAAATATTTCATTGACTTCATTTTGAAAAATGCTTATAGTTTCTCTTCAGGTGACCCTATTAATCACCATTTAGTGTTACAAGCAAGCATTTAAAATAAGTGTATGTACAAGACTTGAAAATTCCACTAAAATAACCTATTTCAAAACAGAACAAGTTTTTTTTCTGTTCTCCCATCCCATTCCACTTTCTGAAAAATCTGAAGTATAAGTTTAGCAACAAAAACTAGTTTGAAGTTTAATTTTAATATGATGCCTGCACTATTGACATTTTCTCCAGAAACCATTAAATAACATTTAAATTAAATGATGGCATAAAGGCCTGTTTCCTGGTTCTATGTTAAATGGCCCTCAGGTTTAAAATTAAGTGAAGTAGAAACTATCAGGTTAAAAAAAAAAAAACAACTCTGCATTAAGTCTTACTATCCAAACTCTTCTCAGTACAAAAGGTAGAGGGGAAGCTGCTAGTCAGTGTATATGCTTATACTACAAAGAATTATAACTGGTATTTAAGAAGTCATGTCACACTACCAAAAATTCCATATCCCAGTATCACCTCAAAATTTTGCAAGTTACTTCTGACAGTGGTGATCAGAAATTTTATTCTGAAGTACGAGCATGACTCTAAGAACAGAGCAGAAGATTTCACCATACCTTACACAACAGATAATGTGCTACTATTAAAAGTAGCATGTCACTTTTGCTTTATCTATTAAATTGTCTTTATCTCAACCCATAAGTTTCCTTTACTCTTTCAATTGCTCCATCCCACCACAGGTGGGTTAATTGCTGCCTAATGTTACACCATGACAATACTGTAATATATCACTCAAACAGAAAAATCCTAATGCAAGCAATCTGACATGGTCAGAAAAAATAAAGACATTCCTAAACCACTTAGAACTTTTTTCCCAGAACCATAAAAAGCACAGGTCTAGGAATATGTTTTTAAGTGTACTTACTGAACTATAGCCTCTGGAATTATTTTAAAATTAGTTTCATGCCTCAGTAGCGTTAAAACTTCTGGATTGTCTACAGACCAGCTCCATCAAGTTCTGAGCATTTAGTTTTGCCTACTCAGCCAGGTCAACAGAATTTTTACATAACATTTGCTGAAATGAAGCCTTAGTTATCCAATTATTTTCTCTACCAGCACCCAAGAGACTAAGAAATATTTCCAAGATTGGTGTTTCTGATGCCATTTAATGATTTCTCCCTCCCACTCTCCCTTACCTGCCTGGACAAACAAACTAACCTAATAAAAATTGTGCAACATTTATGAAATTACTTCATCTACGACAGCAAGGCAAAACAATTGGCAGTAACATGCTGTATGTCAATACATAAAGAAGACAATCTCTTTAATATTGCACTTAAGTTCTATTAAATTATGGAGGGAAAATAGTAGATATTGTCACCATTAGTTATTTCTTTCTGTTATGAAGAAAGCACTGTCTCACACAATTAAAAGGCTTGACTATTAATTAATGTAAGCATTCCTGAATATTTTCTCTTTCTCGAGGAAACAGAAATTCCAGCTATTAGTGGGATATTCCAAACTTCTGTACTGAAATGCAGAAATCTCTTTAACAGGTCACAAATCTCATTTCTTCATCCTCAGTACTCTCACTTAGAGCAGACGTATTATCCAACAAAACCTAACCCAAAGATGTTTGAAGTGCTAAAAAACTCAAAGTGTATGCCCATTTGTATGTACAAATGGTGCGTGGGAAATGGGATGAGAACAAATAGGGAACTATCACCACTTTTAACTCTATAACCAAGATTAGAAGAGCAACAACACAACTGTCCAAGGAAAAGCCATTACTACTTTATAAAGTAATCATATCACACAACTTGATCACTGAAGTTACTACTACTGCTGTAACATACAAAGCAGTGTATGACAGTTCCCAAATTACTCCAAGCTACAAGTCTCCAACACAGAATTATTTTTTTTTAAATCCTTTGCATAAATCAAGAGAAGTTTACCTGAACTGGAATATTTCTATTTCATTTTGTTCTACTTAGAAATTGGATACCTCCAATTTTTTGTTTATTCTCTTTAGTGACTGTGAGTCCAAGCAGTGAAGACTTAAAGCAAAGCTTCTTTTAAATTGAAAACGATGCTTTGAAATGTGCTGCATATTCTTAAAAAGAATTTTATAGCTAGTTTCTAGGATAGATATTATTCTGGTGACCATATTCAAAATATCTAAGCATCTTCACACTCTGATGACAGAACAAATACCAACATGAACATTACAGCCACTTAACCTTAACCTTTTTCAAAACTCTTAACTATATGAAACACCAAATGAATGAGTTGAATTGATGGAGAATCAGAGTACAATTGGGGAAACAACAAGAACTGGTATAAAATGAGAGGAACTGGATAAAGTCAAGATAAAGATGACAAAGAAAGAGTGCATAAAGGAGGAAATCCTATAGAAAGGAAGAAGGCTGAGAATGAACAGCATCCTAGTAGAAAGATGATGTAAGGAAAATCTACAATCCTGAAAAACAAGAAAATCACATTCAAAGAACAAATTTCAGAGCTAACTGAATGATCGCTTCAGAAGAGAACAGAACACCCTCCGTCACCGCTGCTTTATATGAAACTGGGCTTAGATGAGGACAAGAAGATAGGAAATGTGGAAAAGGAGTCCCTTAGGACACATCTCTCTGGTCCAATACAACATCTGAAGGCTGCAGCAATTTTCTGTAGAGGACTATTAACATTGCTTTTATACAGCTGCAGCAGATGGTATGATTCACTTTTCTCAAAATACAAGAGCTCAGGGAACCTGGTGATATTATCAGGCATCAAGTTAGAACAAATAAAAAAGTGCCTTTCATGCAAATATTGAAACGATGGATACCATGTTGTGGTGAGAGGGCTAACATTTAACACTTTTCTTTTAAAGATCAAACTTGAAAAAAAGACTATGCTAGTGATATTACACAAATGCAACCCTCAACTGTTTGCTTTTTGCCCTCCCCCACAGTACCCCAAGGGTATCCTTAAACTAGTAGAGCATTAAAGGTAATGCAAGGTAGAAAAATAATTGTTCTCTACTTCCCCCTTCTGTTAGGCTCCCACTGGCACTGCTGTTGGGCACTCCCTGACTGGACACCTGGTCAGGTATACTTCTGATGTAAACCAGTACTGTATTACTTATGGTCTAGTGATTTATTAAGATCTTTAGATCCCAAGAGCTTAGAAGAGAAGAACTGTTCAAGGGGAAAAAAATAAGGTTTTGATTACATATTCCATCTCTTCAAGTCTCTAGCAAGACACTTCTTTACCATCCCAACTTCAGTATTTATCACATATGGAAGTAGCATAGACAGTTTCTAAAAGTTCAAACATTGTCTCAGAGGTTTAAAAATAAGACAGACAGTTGCAGAGAGCCACTATTCATTCAAGCTTCCATGCCTCAACTCTCAGATAGAGCAAGCAGGAGTCCTACACAAAGCCAGCAAGGTTGTTCGTTGTTTTTTAATAATGCAAATGATGAAAAGAACAATTAAAAAACAATTAAAAAAATCTTTTCTCCCAAGACACTGAGGTTTGTATTTACTTAATGAGACAGCTTTAAGACAGAGCTGCCGTTCCCCCTGCTCCCCAAATAGCTCTTTGCCTCCTCAAAGCTGTATGATGGAAAGAAACACAGGAAAATTCAAGAACAAAAAGGAGAAAGGCTCCAACAACACTGGAAACCCCTGCTATCATCTGGGGGTGACAGACAGGCAACTGGGATGAAGAAAAGCCATTTAATAATAGGAAAAAGGGTACAACACAAGATGAACATCAGAAATTAAAACTACACAACTGACAAGCCAATCTGCAAGTCATCATTAAAAATATTGTTTAATTTTTAATAATTTTTGTATAATGCTTAGAAAAGCTTAGGAAACTGAAAAAATACCCATCAGTGCTAATAGGACAGTTCTTAATGAAGAAAAATTTTTTTAAAAATCTTCAAAAGACTCTAAACATCTGTAAAACCACAGGCATGGTAAAGAGCTTAATTACCAGATATGTGACCTAACAGGGAAAAAAATTCAAAATTAGTTTTATAAAAATCATAAAAAGGATAATCAAAGATAATGGCAATAGAAGGTCTAGTCAACAGAAGCAACATCTTAAAATACACAAGTTTTAACAGAAGAGAACAATTAATGTAAGTTGCTAAAAACAAAATACTTCAGTGGGATGTCAATCAGTCAAAGAGCTGACAACTGTGCTTTAATTAAATTTGAGACTGTTACCAATTAGTTAGTCTAGAGCACTACAGGCTTCATGCTGCCTATGACTCAGTGCACTGACTCATGCAGTAAAACTTTTCTTACAGAAGAACTATCCAGGCACCCACAAGGATGCAAGATCAAAAGGAAAGTAGTTTCATCGACCTTCTTTGCAAAAGTCTTTTTTTAAATTTAGATGACCAAAAGTATATATTGACAATTGCTCAAACAGCTTTATGAATGAGAAAATTTCAGGACCGTTTTAACTCCATTTCAGATAAAGATCTCAAATCAAAACACAAGTAATGTTTTGTACAGTTTGAAGCTGAAGCAGTGCATTTTAAACCTGTTTTATAAGCAAGTACCACTATATTGTTAATACCTATCATTTTTTATTGAAAGATCCTGGGTTTTGCCACTTAGAGCCCTGACTGATTTTAAGAACTGAAGGCAGAATTTTTAACAGGTCAGAAGTTCTTCAGTTGATCAGAGGGAGCTGGGTACAGAAAAAGTATCAAAAAATGCTTCAGACATTTCCCTGTTTAGAGGAAAATCATGTTTGCTTATGTTTTAAAATTAGAACATTCTACCATTGCAATAGGCAGTAATGGCATTTTCAACTTTGAAAATAAACATAACGGGAAGATAATCCTGGGTGAAAGGCTCTTACTAATGGACCTCCAAAACTTACTAGATTTAAAAGCAAGACTTCTCTCCCAGTTGTCCTTTGTTAATGTCAAGCGCAGGATCTCAGACAGAGAAAGCTGTCTCTTGTTCTCCCTCAGACTCTGCTCGGATGGTCCCAATAGGGAGGAATGAAGAGTGGATGAGGGATGTCCAGACCCAAGACAGGCAATCCACTAAGAAGCCTTACATTACATACGTACGAACTGATGCAAACATCTCATTTCTCAGAACTGGCTGCTCACTACCATCTTAAGCTAGCTGCACAGCAGCCCTGTAGTCATGGGTTGGATCAGCTTGCTTATTCACCCAAGAACCAATCACAAGTGAACCAATAGTTTTGGTAAGCTCACTCCATGGCTACACAACCAGCGAAGAGAGGAAGCAGGAACGTATAGCAAAGTAGTAGCACAGTGCAGTTGCAGATCTCTTAAGCTGTATGACAAGCAAGACCAAATAAACTTGAAAAAAACTTAAGTTTCAGGGCTGGAACACAAGGTAGAACAGCTATGGGGTCCTGAGGGTTAAACTGAGCATGAATTAAGTAAGACAGAATCTTAAATCATGTTTTGCCCAGAACCTACAATAGGATCTACAAAAATATGTATTTAAAATTAACCTTCATTGATTGAAAAAGCTGTAACTTTACTGGGAACAGGCATACTACTTCTCACAGTGAAGTCAGAGAATGACAACTTAGTGAAGAGCAATACTAAAGGGATAGTTTCAAGACATTAAGTATTGGGGGGAACAAAATATTTTAAAAGGGAGCAATTCTGCACTTCTCACACATGGGTCCTCCTGCGTCTAGTTCATTTCTCCAAGCACTGCTGCCTACTAGGTACCTCCATAAGCTAATTTAACTTACCAGCATGGCACAGAAAATTCAGAAATGACCACTGCAACGTCTGCCATGCAACTCCTGTGCCATTCGCAGGAGGTCACCACAGCAAACAGGTATGTCTAATTACTGGCTGTTACTTTTCTGGCTATCAAACTCAGGAACTCAAGTTCTGCTTCCCAGACATGCTCACCAACTGCAAGTAGATGTCTCTCCATTTGCATCAAAGTTCTAAACCAAACATTTAACTCAAAATGTAAACCTCTTTGAAAAAGCAGGAAAAGGGACAACTCTGCCTGGGACCCCAAAGCATAGCTTTGGTACTGATGTCTCAAAGTTCTGCCTCATATCTATGACTCCAATATTTCTGTGCTTCCTTACAGGACAGTTGCAAAGATGAATTCTGTGTAATTAATTTGGATTTATTTATCTGGAGAATGAATTAATTGAGCTGGAGAAGGCTGAGGGAAGGCATTTTGTAGCCTTTCAGTACTTAAGATGGGAACAAG
Organism: Laterallus jamaicensis coturniculus; assembly: GCA_022605575.1. Classification (NCBI taxonomy): domain Eukaryota; kingdom Metazoa; phylum Chordata; class Aves; order Gruiformes; family Rallidae; genus Laterallus; species Laterallus jamaicensis. Next base: position 20,762,167 of record JAKCOX010000013.1, read on the forward strand.
TTTTTTAATAGGGCCTGTTGCAATAGAACCAGGAGTAATGGCTTTAAAGAGCAATATGAAGGGACAATACAGAGGGGGAAATTTTTTACAACGAGGATGGTGAAACACTGGCACAGGTTGACCAGAAAGGCAGTAGATGCCCCATTCCTGGAAACATTCAAGATCAGGTTCAATAAGGCTCTAAGCAACCTGATTAACTAAATTTGTCCCTGCTCATCTAATTAGAAGGACAGGGTCTCTCTAATGGTCCCTTCCAACCCAAACCATTCTATGATTATCCAAGATGGTCATCTGTGAAGAAGTCAAATGTTTAGAGATGCAACTCCTGAGACAAAAATCAGAATTTAAAGCAGAGTTTGGATAATGAACAGCATAAAATGTGTACACATACAAGAAAAAAAAAAATAGCTGCACACTGACCCAGCATTCTCTGGCTATGGCTATGCCTTCCTTAACAGGCCAGTGGAAGATTCTCAAATCTGTACATTCTCTCAAAAGCAGAATCCTTACTAAAGAACTGAAGTAACACAGATCAGTCCTATGTTGTGCTAAAAAGAGTGTTGGGGTTTCAATACCATTATTAAATATAACTAAGTATTTTTAAAAATGTAATCTAAAAGCATTTTTCCAAAGGAATCTCTCAGTAAAGAAACAATGCAATCTCCAAAATCTTCCAATGCCACAATTTCAAGTGACAATTGAACAACTCTGTTACCCTCTACTGCATTAAAGACTCTACGAATTGAAAAAAAAGGACATAAACGACACCTGCTATGGCAAGAAGCATTTTTCATATACTTAGTCTTCTGCAATACTTGTCTGATCTTCCAGTCAACTTCCTTTCTCCTGATAAAGACTGGATATAAAACACAGACTGTTGTGTAATGCAAGTTTTTTTATGTCTGTATCCATACAAACAATAGCTGTTCAACCATAAACTAATGGTTAGGCAGTATCTGTACAAATAGGGTTGAGTATAAAAAAGTATTTTTACACATTTGCTGAAAAAAGATTCTTATGCTTCAACTACAACCAGTACATGAAAAGTACTGCACAAAGTGCTACTTTTCAAAAGGCTAAGAAAACTGTTAAATATTTTTGCTACATAATCTAGTGTATTTAGTTTATGGTTATATTACACCAGATCAAATCTGTTTGCAGTGAATAACTGTTTAACCTATAGTAAGCCATACTGAAAATATCTGAATAAAATTACTTACAAAAATTAAGTTAAACTTTTCAGTGTCTCACCAAGAAGTAATTAAAGATGTGTCTACAAAATTCTTCAAAAAAGGAAATTTGACCAGATCATGTCACCAAGACAAAATAATCAAGATGAGCATGCAAATATTTTAGGACTCCTTAAAACATTACAATGAATCACAACTTGGATGTTATCCCAAATGATCTATGCAATACATAGGAATCAAGTTAGTGTTATAAAATGCGTATACTACAAAGATCTCTAAACATAAAATTACTATGTTATTGAAGAAAAACCACACACTACTAATTAGGAGCTATTTGTGGCCAAGGAAGAGTTTACTACTTCAGAAGTGGTTTATATTGTATTAACAAAGGCTTTTCAATAAGATACAATTTCCCACATATACTAAAAAGGTTAGTCTGTAATTTTTATACCTTCCCTAAATAATTGTTATAAATTCAAGGCCAAAGAGGTCTGTATTCAGTCCTGCTAAACAACTACCCATCTACAAAATTCTTCTTTTAAAATATATAAATGCTCTCAAAGAAAATACACTATGTGCACTCATTTCACACCTCGCAAGAGTAGTCTTCAGGTTTTACATAAGGGCACCTGTCAAAGCTTACAAAATCACAGCATCACAGAACTAACTGTAGGGGTTGGAAGGGACCTCCAGAGACCATCGAGTCCAACCCCTCTGCTGTCGTAGATTTGCGAGGCTGGGTGCTGGAAAAGGCAGGGGGTACAGAAAATGGGTGCTGTGAGGAGCTTCTGGAATTCTCTGGAACTCGAGAATAAACAATCCAAGGTCAGAATTGATGTTGACCAGGGCCAAGCCAATGAGAGATAGTCATAGCGCCTCTGAGAATCACATATAGGAGAAAACAACCCGGGGGGAGCTGCATTTTGCCACTGGAGAAGGGAGTGAAAAGATGTAACAAGCTGTGCAGGCACCAAGGACAGGGAGGGGGAAAAGGAGGAGCCCCAGGTGCCGGAGAGAAAGATGCCTCTGCAGCCTGCGGAGAAACCCCATGGAAAAGGCCGAGATCCTACCTGCAGCCCATGGAGGGGCTCCATTCTGGATGGAGCAGGTGGAGACACAGAGAAGACACTGTGACCCAGCTGCCAGTACTTGCAGCCTACAGAGATGAGCGAGAGAGAGAATTGCACCGGAACAGGTTTGCTGGGGGGACTGGTGACCCCATGGAGGATTGGGACTGAGAGACGTTGTAATTTATTGCTGCCTGCCATAGCAGGGATCCAGGCGGAGCATCTGATGAAGAGATAAAGCCCTGTGGGAAGAAACTCATGTTGGAGAAAGTTCATGGAGGACTGTCTCTTGTGGGTGGGACCCCATGGTGCAGCAGGGGGAGGGTGTGTGGAATGAATGCCTTCCCCCCCCAGCCAGCCGAGAAGGAAGCCAACTTGCAAGGAACTGACCGAAGCCCCCATCTCCCAGTCCCTGCCCCCCTGTGCTGCGATTGGGGGGAAGAAAGGAGTGAAATCATGACTAGCGTGAACTCTGCTAAGAAGGGAGTGGGGGGGAGGTAAAGGTGTTTTAAGATCTGGAAAACAGCTCATGAAGAAGTAACCGAGAACCCCATTATTTTTGACTAGTCCCTGCCCCCCCCAGTACTGCGAGCAGGGGCGGGGGGTGAAGGGAGTAAAACCATGGCTAAAGGGAAGTCCACTTAGAATGGAGGGGTGGGAGGAAGGTGCTACTGAGAACCCCATTTTTCCCCAGTCCCTGCCCCACCTGTATTGCGAACAGGAGGGAAGAAGGGAGCAAGATTCTGATTGAAGTCTGCTAAGAAGGGAGTGGTGGGGGGAGCGTGTTTTAAGATCTAATTGCATTTGTTTTAAGATTTGATCACACTCCCGACTCTGGTTTTCTCTGTTCTTTTTAGTGTAGTGTAATAAATTAGAATAGTTCTTTCCTGCACTGTGTTGAGTTTGCTTTCACCCATATCGTTGCTGATAAAACGATCTCTCCTTGTCCTTATCTTGACTCCTAAGCCTCTTAATATATATTTTCTCCCCTGCCCAACTTCGAAGGGGAGTAATAGACTGGCTTTGGTGGGCATCTGGCCTCCAGCCAGGGTTAAACCACCACACCTGCCAAAGCAGGCTCCCTAGCTCATATTGCACAAGTAGGCATCTAGATGGGTCTTGAATATCTCCAGAGAAGGAGACTCCACAACACCCCTGGGAAACCTGTCCCAGTGCTCTGTCACCCTCACCGTGAAAAAGTTGTTCTGCATCTAACAGAAATCTAGAACTATTTTTTCTAGGAAAAAGTATCAATAAAAAGATTTATCTTTTTTCTCCCTTATCTGTGCATCTCAGTGACCAAACTACTAGGCAGGTAACAGATATATCCGCAAGAAAAAGTGTTTATGAAGCTTTCTCCTCTGCTATGTCAGAGTGCGCTTACTGCTCTGCTAGAAGTGACACCTGTTGAAAGAACCTACCTCATGGAAGCTGAAAGATATGCAGCTTCTTAATGTCATTTAACAACGACTTCAGACCAATTTGAAAACTGAAGACTAACCACCTACCCCTAGGATTGATTCCAAAGCATGTATCTATAAAATTTATTTATTATATTTCTCAGCTTTAAGTGTTGTTTCTTTTGTTGACTCAAGAGAAAGTATTTTATTTTTGCACAACTAAGAATTTACCTTTAATTCCCATTAAGTATACAAAAATTGAAAAGAAATACTTATTTTATATGCCTGACAAAAGGAAAGGCTTTTAAAAATATTTTCAATAAAATGAATTTTAAAAAAATATTGGCACAGTGAGGCATGCTATAAAAGTTGGTTATGTGTTGGATGACAAGATTTTTTACTAGAGAAATCTACTTTTAGAGAAATGCACATTAATATTTGTCTAAATAAACTACACAAAATCACAGCTGAAAAATATTAACACACAAATTTTGCTGTTCTTTACATTCAAATAAGAAAAATTATCCTAGGAGTAAGAAAATGAGAGGTCAAAGACAGGCCAAGATATTCTTGCATTTTTATCAGGGTATTTTTATATCATTGCAATTTAGGAAGAACCATTATTTAGTCTTTATCATACTAATAACCTTTCCTTCCTCGTACAAGAACATAAAATATTTTGCCAACATGCTGAGTCTCATAAGGTAAATCAGACATATCTATTTCAAAACTTCAGAGTATCTATTTTGATTTTTAATAATTGTTTCACAACTTTGCCTCCCAAGGAAAAATATTATGAATCTAGAGAACAACATGCTGTACAGACACACCTAAATGCTCTGAAGTCCCTACCTCCAATCCCAAAAAAGCCTGCAATTTGCATTTGCATTCTGCTACTTCTGTGAATTAATCCAAAAATGGAATCTCTTACTATCTGAGTGTATGTTCTAATGTCACATCAACTTAGTAACAGGATACTGCCATGTTATTATATAAAAAATATTTAACAAAAAAAAGGAATAAAAAGCAACATCTGAAAAATAAAAACAGCAAAAAGTGGCAAAAAGTGGTTGAGGTTACCCTGTAGAGCAAAGCAGTCATTCCAATTTTGCCTGCACTAAACTTCAAGATATTGAAAATATATGCAAGGTAAAGAAGCTTCCCGAAACCCTGCACTTGGTAACAAAAAAGTTACGTTGATGATACTGCTATCAAGTATATGAGCAGCTACTTTGTACTTATTAAATAGATCTAGAAAGACTATTTCCATACAACCCTTGCTCAAGTGTGCAAGAGCTGAACTTGCCAATGGAAATATTACAAAGTGATAAAAAGGTCTTATGACATCACCTACAGAAAATAAAGATGACAAAAAAAACCTCTTAGCTGTTTTTGCTAATGGCAATAACCTACACCATACAAACCACGTTTTCTGGTATCTACTAAAGAAAAGAGAAAGAAACAAAGTACACAGCAAAAAAGGGAATTTTAGTTGCAAGCAAAGAGTATCTCCTATCAGTTCTATACCGTGCATGTCTTTCACCTGTGTAAAACGTCATCCCTTGGTTTTATTTTCAAAAAATAGGGACTGATAGATGGAAAATAACTGGAATGCAAAAGCACCCCTGAGAATTAAACTACACAAGTGTTGTTTATACACCAAGTCTAACAATACACATTAAAAAAAGAAAAATAAATAGTTGGCATTTTGTAGGAAAACAACCTTCTCACATATTGTAGAACTAAAACATAAAATTACTTCCCAGTACTGGTCTATTCAACATAATGAAACCATGATTACCCATATTTCATATTCATCTCATCAGCACACTAAGAGAGGATGGTACTTAATTATACTAGTATTCAGTTGAAATATCTGTAAGATCACTGACTAGGTCTGCATATTCCAGCATTTCAGTAACTTGCTTTATCAACCATCTCTACATCATTCCACAGAGGGGAAAAGAGATTGTTATAAACATGATATTCTTTAGCACCCATCAATCACTCAACAGCCTCAAAATTAATTTCAGATACACTATCTTCACAAGGGTTCAATTTTCTGATTACAGCTAAATATGAAACAGCAAGTTTATAGACAAGATACTTCTTTACTTACGGACTTTTGTGTATCAAAACATAAAACAACATTTTTACCTCCTCTTTGTTACGGTTTTGTCTTCACTCACTTTCTAGAGCTGAATACCTCAATGTGTGACCTTGATTCTACAGAACAGACTGGAATACCCCACACATAAACATCTACAATTTATATTTAACATACATGCCATCTTGCTCAGTCATCAGCTGGAGGTCCTTCAGAAGCCTGGCAAAAGTCCACCCGCTGGTAAACCACTCTTATCCCCACATATTCAGAAGCAGAGGGAGCTGCATCCCAGACCCCCAGTGCATGCCAAGTGGCCTTCCTTGCATATCCAAACACTGCATGTTGTGTAACTGGGTGAAACATCCAGAAAGATTACTGGGAGAAAATTTTTCCATTGCAACAGAACAGAGGAGTCCCTTTCCCTGTCCCCTTTCAGATCAGAGGTAAGAAGCAAACAAAAGCCACCACCTGCCTTTGGCACCTGCTCTTAGACAGCTCTGGCAGGCCTCGCTTCAGTATGCATTATTTACTTTACTCATTTTCCTGAGAGTAATGTTGTCTGGAATTAGATTTAATGACTTTATGAGTCAAGTGCACCATTATTAACATTTCCATAGGAAATTAAAATTTCAATGTCTGAATGACTTCAGCTAATCACTAGACTTTGCAAGACAGAGCTGATTTCCTCTGCTACCTCAGTTATAACTGAAGAGATATTTAAGATGCAATGAAAATTTTACAAAGGCTCAACTGAAAATCTAATCCATTTTTTAATATTTATGGTTAGCCAACCAAAAAAAACCCATGTACATGTTTTTGATAAGTCTTGACTGCCAGGTGCCTACAGCAATTAGACATTAGATATTACACCGTCTTATAAAGAGAAAGCATGAAACAGTGCTAGTTTATTTCAGTGTTTAAAACAATTACTAGAAAAATATTCTCCCAAGCCGGTGAGCACCAGTAAACACCACTGGAATGAAGATTCTGTGCTCTAAAACTCTGGCAAGAAAACTATATTTAAGAAAAAAAACAGACCATACGTTTGGATTATTTAGATATCCATTCATTTAAATATCAAATTTGGTAGTTTAACCTTTTAAATATCTGCATGCAGAATAAGCCTGTGCAAAGCTACTCACAGCACGATCAGCTTAAACAGAAAGACAAGAAAGTAAGAAAAAAAACCCTGTAGATATTTCCCATACTCCAATTGTGATCTTAAATTCTTAGTAATATTTTGTGTGGTAGAAAAAGTCTGTATTCCTGTTTGCAAACTCAAATTCAAATATTTAATAAGAAAGCTTAGCCAAAAGGCTGACTAAATAAGACACACAGTACTAGATGTGGAGGAAATGAGTAGCTACATATATTAATTATCACCCTTTCTGCGATCACAGGCTCACTCAAGTTAAAATTTAAAGGGCTTAGATTACTTTCTGGTGAATTTTATTAGTTTTCCCCAAGAAGTGCAAAGACTAATGCTGTCACAACAGAAAAGGAGAGCATATACAGCGTCATTACAAGCTGAGTCACCCAAAAGCACTGAATCTTGCTTTATTATAACACAGTGTCTTAAATAGTCTCCTGAAGCACTATCATTTGTTATGTGATAGAGTGATAACAGTGAGCTAACCCAGGATTACAATAAAATCAAATCTGGCGCATCTGCAAAGTTGTTCTCAGTAGGCAGACCAAGCTCCCTTACGGTCTCTTTGGAGATAGCAGCTGCAGGCTTCCCTTCCTTTGCTGAAATAGAGAGATGCAGAACAAAGTTGGTGAGAGGTGTCTCACTGCTGATGATAATAGCTTTTAGATAAGCCTGTCGAGAGCCATGCTGCAGGTGGCAAGAAGAGGTGGTTCGGCAGATGTCCAAGAACTACAACCAAGATTCTTCCTTCTGTAGCTATAGCCATCAACTTAGTCTCTCCTCTCCAAGTTTTTTTACTTTCTCTCCAAAAGGCAAAATCCTGAAGTATAAAAAAGTAAAATCTGAATTGATGTCTCCATCATGCCTCGTTTTGTTCTTGGAATTGTTCTGATGGGATACGTGAATATTTTTCATTTCCTGCTACCATAATCTAATTACACAGCAATACCAACTTCAAAAACAAGGCCAGTTGAGCAGTGTCCAAATAAATAATACGTGGTTTAATTTGTCTGTCATTAGGGGATGACCCCTGTATTTTTTGGGGACCCACTACAGAAGACAGCAAAGCAAGAAATTTCATTTTAGTTAAAGAACCTGACTGGACTTTCTCCACAGTCTTAACTGACAAGCTATTTATTTATTCATCATTGCCTCCTGCCTTGTTTTACCTCCTTGTCCCTTCCTTTCCTCTCTCATCTCATGATGGAACTCACCCAGATGCAGCTACCGTAGACCTTGTATGACATTTGCTGGAATCACACTGTTACATAATACTCCATCTACCTTGTTACTTTTTTATTTAGACTGCTTGTCACAGCAGAGGACATCAGTTATAAGTTAAAGAACTTAAGCAAATAGGGTCTGGTTTTCCAAACTTTTTCAACTGTTGTGAAAACATTTTGAAAGCATTTTCCATATTCATGCACTACCTTCCAATGCTAGCCTCACCAAAACAAACCCTGTTGAAGTATGATTTTAGCCAAGTACTTTAAACAGTGCCCTCTATCTGATGACATTCCACTTCAGTTTCCTGTTCCACAACACAGAAAATTAAGATGCTTTGCAAACTGAAGGTCCAAAAAGCAGGAATCAAAACTCAATAGCTCAATATATATGCACTCTATATACTCTGTTCCTCATCTGCCTACACAGCCATGATCTGGAACCCAGATAGCCTCTTTTGGAAATCCTCAACATACACAGCCAGGAAGTAAGGCAAAACAAGAGTGACTGAAGGGGTGCACAGAACTAAACAACTGTCTGAAATAACTCTCACTATCCCCCAGTAACACTAGAGTGACACAGAAAAAAGCATGCTCGGTAATTAGTACAAGATTTTCAGAGTTTCTCTGCAACAATCTCTTGCCTCTTGCAAGTTCCAGTATCTTTCTTCTTGTTTTACAACAATGGCTTATCAATCACTACATAAATCACTGTGCTGCTGCCACAGAAAAATTAACCATACATTTTGCATATGGAAAAATATTTTCAACATGCTTCCAACAAAACCCATAATAGTTGTTTTTGCAATAAAGAACAGAAAGTTGTGCTTTACGGAACCTACTTTCATTTTACAATTCCAGCTGTAAATAGGCAAAAATTATAAAAACAGTTACTAGGACCATGGAGTGTTGTGCGTTTCCAAAACAAGTATTTCAGCACTTGTCTCTCACAAGGCAATTAATGTCTTATGCCAAATTTGTTATTTTGGTTGCATCCCACAAAAAAAACTTCATACAACTTGAGAATTCAGAATTATTTTTTCCAGGTCATTTCTCAACTCCCGTTTATCTTTGACACCCTGCAGAAAAGTTCTATTTCAAGAGCCTTTAGTGTAAATGGGTTGCTCCAGTAATAAAATTATTTGCAGATGGCTTTGGAAGTATTACACTAAGTACAGTGGTCGCCAGCATAGCCACGTAACTATTTATATAGTATGATACTTGGAAATCCTCCTCAGAAAACAGAAGTCCACTCTGCTGGGTGCTGTACAGAGAAAGGTTATTTTTGTCCTTAAGAGCTTACACTCTGTATAGGGCCAAAAAATACCCAAACCAGAATACTCACATATGGACAAGAATATAAAGAAACTAAACAACACATTCAAAACAACAGACTCCCATCTTGCACACCGGCAGTCTACCTCAGCTTCCTTTGAGTGTCATCTAATACTCAACCAACTGTCTGCCAAACAGGGAGGAAACCACTGCTCCAGACCAAAAACATCTAGCAGCAGCAGCAGAACTTCAGGAGGTACAAGGTTATTGTCTTCAAACTAACTGCAGAGCTCAAACAGAGATTTAGTGATGAAAGACCAATGTCTGTCAGCAGCGTTTTATGCTTCCTCCTGTTATTTTGGTAAGCATGCTCGCATTCACTGTCAGCTGAAAAAGATCATTTGACATTTGCATAGCTATCCTGAGAACAATGCACTGTATACCTGAAAGTCCACAAGGAAAGCACATTGCAAAGCTGGGATGTTTCAGGAAACACCTGTCACTTTCTAGAACCTAGGTATGACACATTGTTTCCAAGACAAAGAGGATACCCCCCCCTTCAATGAAAGCCAGTTTGCAAAAGTAACCTGAATAGCTTGACAAAGAATCAAAGGGAATAACTCCAGAAGAAATCCCATCTAACTCAAGTTGTCAGAAATAATCTTGTTTGGGGATTTTATTATTTTTTTTTACATAATTAATATAATGAGCTAAAAAGATCATCTGATATTAACTGTTTCTGATAAATCACTTAAACACTGGAGAAAGACAGATGATTTCATTCATTCTTTCTCACCTCAAGTTTGCCCACCTACCATTTAATTGCCAGATATTTTAAAGTTTCCAGAACCATCATAAACCAAATCACTCCTAGAGCTTACTCTCTCTCAATTTTAGTCAGTTCTAGAACATATTTAATGCAAAACCACAGATATAATCCGATTACAGGCTACAAAATAAATCTGAGTAAGGTATAATCTTACTTTTTTTTCTAGTTAGAGGTTAAATATTATACACAGATGTGTATTGTTCATGCTGGAGCACTGTCAAAAGAGTCGCCTACACCCTTGCAACCTTTGTTTTAAGGCCCCTATAGGAATAATTAAAATTTCCAAGTTTCATCCTCTGGCATTCATACTAGAACTCACTGCTAGTATGGTATGAAAGAGACTCACATCTCTAGTTAAAAGGCAAGTTACTATTGCAAAGGAAAAAAATAGGGTGAAAATCAAAAAAAACATGTTTCTGGATGTCCAAAAATATTCATTCTGAAAAAAAGTTTGGTTCCTCACTACATTTAAGAGAGCAGAGAAAACTCAAGGTGACCAGACAACTGCAGAAACACTGGTCAAGTATGTTTAAAGAACACTAGTGCACTGAGAAGACTAAAACGTAGTTTAGTCAATACAGTAAACTTAGAGGAAATTACTTGTGTGGGGATTTACTGCAACAGACTTTTCATTGAGGAGAAATGAGGTAGATCAGTAAAAACTCATTTGTAAAATGTGCTTCAAAGACAGGGCAGCTACAGGGACATTGTAGAAACAAGCTCTAAGGCAATAAAAGATTCAAAGATAAGTGGAAATACTATTGCTTCAACGCCTGACAAACAGATTCCACAAAGTCAAAAAATCAACAAGTATATTCAGTAGGAGGGTATAAACATCTTTACCTCAGCTGTGACTTAACAAGTTACATTTATTTCCTTAGGAACCCCTCCAAGTACAATGAAAAACCCATACACTGACCAAAACCTTAGGGAGAACATTGTCTTTCTAACAGTATTTTCTTTATATTGACAACTCCTTGTCTTAGGACACAAGAAAGAGGCCTAAACCAGCTTTTTTATAACAAAACATGTAACTTTGTTAAAGCCAAGTAAAGGAAATCTTTGTGAGCACAGCAGAGAATAAAGCAATAAAACAAAATCCAGGATGAGAACATTGCCTTCCCTGCCCACAAAAGAAAGTATTCATGGACCTCCTAGTCATGACTAACCTTAAAAGAGTAAATTGATAGGTTTATATTGGTGTTAACAGAAACTGTACCACCATTCATGCCAGTGAGAAACGCTTTCAATGCTTGTTCAAAATTTCACTGAAGCTTACTCCAGCACAACTCAGTTGACACATTGCATCATTTGTACACTACCTTTCAAAACTTCAGTCTCCATTAAGTGCTTTAGAAATAAAAAATGTAAGTGCTGTTTTCGTTTTCAGATATGCTAAACAGGTTAACAGTATCATAAATGCTTCTGTTCAAGGTGCACACTTGTACTCTGTCATTAGTGGTTCACCACTAGCTCTGGAATCTGCAAAGTCATTTACATACAGACCTGAAAAACATCTCACCCAAATAACAAGGTATTTTACATTCATAAATATTTAAATCACCAAAAAGCCTCCAGTTACCACCATTACTCTGCACAATTTATAACTATGAATAGAGTTTATTTCCTCAGTTTTGTTTTGTTTTCTATATCAACAGAGTTTAATAATCAGTCGCTTCATCAGCCTCTTAATTCTTCGGTAGAAGCTTACACAACAGAAAATATATATACAGTATCACAACTTATATTTTAATGTGTGGGAGTTTCATCATAGTTCTGACATCTGAATGAAACCTGAACTCAAAGTTCCTATGTACTTTACTAGCTTAGGTATCCTTAACAGTAGGATGCATGTACAAGCAATGCGTATGTTAGAACAATTGTGCTATTTGGATTCTCTGATTTTTAAAATGATGCACAATCTTCCAAACTAAAGAAAGTTTCACAAAACAATGCAACAAGATTTGACAGCAATTTTTTGATCCCCAAATCCACCTCAGACTTGTCATATCCCTTTGCCACTGCTGGAAAATGCATTAAAAATGATTATTTAAACTACACAGCATACACACACTTTAAGTTTTCTACTCACTTATGTATCGTTTCAGTGTTTGTAGTAAAACTACACATTAACAAGCCTAAATTTTATGAAACAACTAAAATCACAAATGAAAGCATCTGAAATGTGAAAAACATTAAGCTGGATAAGAAATCCTTTCAGTTTCATATGGTACTTACGATCCCTCTGGCAAAAACTATTTCAGTGTATGATTTTTTTAAAGGGCTGCATAACAGTACACTTGCAACTACATTGTATACCTCTATGTGGTGTACCAACAGTGCAGTGCCCAGACCTGAGCTACCCCAGATATGGAAAGGGATCTACTCACAGTACTGTAGCCAAGTAAGACAACTTGCAATACTTCCACATTACTGACACTAAACCATTATCCAGTATCTTCCACAGTCATTTTATAACTACAGTACCTCTACAGTGCACCACATGATGCTGTGTGCGCATACCCTAAGGAAATGTGGTGCTTCAAACCAAGGGAAACCATGGAAATAATTATCTCAGAACACTGTGATGATGTTTTTTAAAACCTAGATACTTACTACCTCTTATAAAAATGGAAGAGAGCTCTTCACAACCTGATGACATAACCATACACGAGAACTCCCTGATATTACTAGTAATTAGCACAATGCTTAAAATAAACAAGAGCAATCCAGAAAGACAAGCACAAAAGAGATTATAACACTTTTAACAAATACTGCTTATTCAGTGTTTCAGGCATGCAGATAGCAGACTTTTAGAGCCTAATTTGAATTGCAAAGCAATTTAGAATCCTTAAAAGATTAAAATGATTCTTAAAGAGAAACAAAAGCTATCCCTCACCACAAATTTTTTTTCTGCCTGACAGCTACTGAATCACAAATGTTATTTTACCAATTAACTCACCTGGCCAGGCTGGGGGGATAAACAATTAACAACTTCCTCCAGCATCACTGGTATGTGCAATCTTCCAAAATTACTCTTTTCTGTACTTTGAGGCAATGCTCCAGCTTCGCATTTGTGGTTAGCTTGCTCCTTTAACTCATGGTCAGAGAGCTTTTTTGCTGAAGAATGGATCCTTCTGTCCAAAGTGGCCACACTTACTGAATTCAGTTTTAAGTTGTGTAGAAACAAACATCTATAAACTTGGCACAGACGGTGAGATAACATTTTGGAGTTGATCAACCTAGAAAAACAGTAAATGTCAGGATTTAATTGGAAACGAATATTTAAAACAAGATGCTTGTTTAAAAGATCAAGTGCAAATGCTCTAAATAAAGCATCACAAAGTCTGAGATGGGCAGTTATACAGAAACGCCATGTCAGCAAAAAGTGAGAACCTATCAATTTTTTATTCCTTTTTTAATTTTCAATTTACCAATTATTCACATTCAAGAAACAATAGTTCCCTTTTCAAAAGGAACACTTTCTTTTCCCTTTCATTACCAGGGCTCCAATTGTTAAAAGTGTCCAAGATGCAAACATCAAGTGACTAAAAAAAAATGTGAGCACAACCAGAACAGTGATTTTACTTTCAAACTGTTCCCCCTCCCTTTTGACAAACGTGAGACAATAACACTGAACAGTAGCACTAGTTCTGAACAGTAGCATGAGTTGCCAAGTCTTCCATATCTCCTGTTAAACCAGGAATGAACATATCAAATACGGCAACCATATTTAAAACAGTGCTATAATTTAGCGCTACACTTGTAGTTAATATATGGTTCTCATCATGCATTACATGCTTCAAGCACAGCCAGAGGGAAGAATTCTCCAGAGTACAACTAATTGAAATAATATTTGAAACCCTGGAAACATCTGGGTGGTTAGCTACAGAGCTTGCCTGTGGAGAACTGACAATTTTCTCTGTCCAAAATACTCTAAAACCAAGCCAGTAACCTACTAGTAAAAGGCCTCATGTCTTAAGCAAATTTTTACCTTCCATTAAAAAAATTTAAAAATTTAACATAGATGATAACAAGGCTTTATTTTATAAGACATCTGCATTTCTTCACAGAACTAGCATCTTTCATAATGCTGTGTTACATACTCTCTCCTACCAGGCAGGGAAGCTGCAAAATGTGAATTTAAACCATTTGAAAAAGTGTCATACTACATTTACCCTATTAACAGATCAATAACCTTACCTTAACTATCAGATTTTTTGTTACCTACTTTACTTGGATTAAACGAGCTAGAGGCGTCACATATTTTATCAGCATAGACATGAACATGCTGAGTCACAACCTCTGGAAAGTTGTTCTTCTAAGAATTAAAACCTCAGCTAGGCAGTATCTCCCCTTACTTTAAATCTGGATAACTGTGCACAGGCATACCATAGCCCTAAAGTTTTGCAATGATCTGCAATACAGAAAATATCATATGAACAAAGACCAACAATCATCATCCAACTCACACTGCCCACTGGTACAAGCCCAGGAGATACTGCACATGCAGGGACGTACTTTTCTTACAATGAACCTCATTCCACACAACTGGGGACTGCGTTCCTAGAAGTGAGCAGAAGGCACACTTTCTTTCAGCACACCTTAAGTGGCATTCAGCCATAGTTTGAGACAGACTTCCACAGAAACAGACGATAAAGGCAAACAAGTAACAAAAATTCAACTCTATAATGCTTTTTCCTAGAGGCCCTGAGAGACGTGGCACACAGCACTCAGCCCACACCCCAGCCCAAGCCAGCCCCCACAGTGCAGCGTGAAAAAGGCTGAGGGTTGCTCCCCACCCATGCGGCTGGGGAGCAACAGGACACCTGCTGACCCCACTAAGCCCAGAATAGGCGGAGAAAGCCTCTTCATCTTTGGCCCTATCACTGCCCCTTAGACCCCACTGCTGAATAGGCCATTCCCTAAGAAAAAGCACCTCACCTCCTCACCCACTCCCCACCCCCCCTTTTTCCCCCAGGTCAAGGCACCACAGCTCAACACACCCTCCCCTTTCCCCAGGCCAAGATACCTTACCTCCCCCTCTTCCCTCAAGCAAAGGCGCCTCACCTCCCCTTCCCCTAGGCCCTCCACTCTCCCCATGAGAGGCTCAAAAAAGCGGGAAGCAGCGCGCCTCCGGCACAGCTCACGAGAGCTGCTGCTCCTCCCATCCCTAGCAGAAGACAGCTGTAACCTCCATAAGGCGAGAAAAAGCTGACCCCAAAGCAACACCTGCCCACTGAGCGCAACGGAGGGAGCGGACCCCAAGAGCACCCGCCACAGAGCCAGGCCCCAGCAGGGCAGCCAGTCGTCCCCGCGCACTTACCACACACACCGTCGCACTGCTGGCGTCATGGCAGCGTTGGCCAATAGGAATGCGGGGGGGGCGGGCCGGTTGTGTTTGAATTCGGCGGCCGAGGCTGGCGGCGGTTTGCTCGGTCCTGGCACTGCGGTGAGTAGCGGCCCGGTCGGCGGTAGGGACTAGGCCTTTGGTTGTTGGCGTTGCCTGTACTGTGTGTGGGTCCTGAGGGGCAACTGCTCGCGGTGGGGTGCGGAGCAGACTAAAGACTAGGTAGGGCCGAGTGGGGCTGGGCCGCTTCCCCCGCCTCCCTTTCGCCTGACTGCTTCAGGCCGTTCCTTCCCGGTTACGGTGCTGTCCCGCGGTCGGGTCTCGGCCTGGTGAGCGGCCGTGGGGAGGCTCGGCTGAGAGGGGATAAGTATGTCCCGAGGCTGGAGAAGCGTCACTTCGCCTTTACCGTAAAGATTGCTGTCAGCTGCTAAGAGTGAACCGCTCACTTATGGGCTAGGGCGGCTCGTTACAAGGGAACGCTGGTTTGACGACTATGGAATGTGCATCTGTATTCCATGCGTGTCGTGTTCACGTGAAGCCCGCTTTAACTGTCTCTTTAAGCCTGTATGCTACGTGACTACACCAAAGTACCCCAGACAAAGTAGGGAGCTGGTTCCTCGGTGTCTTGCTGATAGAACAAGAAAGCTGCTTGCTTCAGTCTGGAAACCGGGTAGCTCACTTGCAAGCTTGCTCAAAATAAAGGAAAGTCAGTGAATGAATTGACAGTTTAAGTTGTCCAAGGAAAGTGCTCCTTAGTTTTCCTAAAGCTGTGATAAATTAGGCCACTTTTTTGGGTCAGTTATTGCTTGTCCTGGTTCTGGCCTGGCCAGGGTTACCCTCCCCAAGCAGCCAGCCCAGGTGAGCTGAGTTAGCTCGAGCTGTTTCCACACCACCTGACATTACTCCCCCATAAAAGGGTCTGGTTGGGGAGGGGTGCTCCTGGGTGCCTCCAGGGCAGTCCGGTCGGTTATTGTGTCAGGCAGCTCTCTGTAATCGCCGGGTCGGTAAGGTACTCTGTGTTTTCACTAGGCGTGAGTGTAGTTGGCAGTTATTTTTCTACTTTAATGATGCTTTTGTCAGTGAACTAACTGTCCTTGTCCCAGCCCACGGAAGCTCTTTCTCCTGCCGGAGTGAGTTACGTTTGGTGTTCAGCCACTGTTTGGGCCCAAACTGCTATGATGCTGCTTTCTAAAGCTGTACCTTGTTATATCCTTGCAGCAGTCCTGAGGGCTAACTCACAAGAGATGAGCAAATGCAGCACAGGTTCAGGCTGTTAGTCCTGATTAAAGGTGTGAACCATAAACTATGTGAATTATAAGGCCTTCCACTTTTTTGTCAATTTCAGAAAAGATTCATCTGCTTGCTCTGAAACAGCCTTAGAAGCGAGGAAAGTGGACAAAAGGGATGTTGATATGTCTGCTGCTAAGGAAGATGTCTGTAACCACGTGAGAGTGGTGGTCCGAGTCCGTCCGGAGTCTCAAAAGGAAAAAGAGAGCAATTATAGCAAGGTTGTTCATGTTGTTGACCAGCATATATTGGTCTTTGATCCAAAGGAGGAAGAAGTTAGCTTCTTTCATGGGAAGAGACTCACCCATAGGGATATTAATAAAAGAAAAAAGAAAGATCTTAAATTTGTATTTGATGCTGTTTTTGCTGAAAGCTCATCCCAGTTGGAGGTCTTTGAGCATACTACCAAAAGTGTTATTGATGGCTTCTTAAATGGATATAACTGCACAGGTAATGTTGCTATTTATCTTTTAGAATGTGTAAATCTCATTAAATTCATTGAAGCTTCTACAGTGTATTTGCTGCAGAGCTCTTTTAAAAAAAAAAAGCTGAGGTATAAGTAAATCATTGTGGTTTAATTTGCAGATATCAGAAACTGACTTTTTAGCCTACAGAAGTTAGGTTAGCTGTATTCTATTTTGAAAACAACTTCATGTTAGGGTTTCTGAATTTTATTCAGAAGCTGTTGTGTGTGGTAGCCTTTTGAACCGTCTTTAAGAGCTTGGGTTTTTTAAATGGCAAATGAAATGTGGTGAGGAAATACCTACATGCAATAAGTTAATGGCTGAGAGTTAGGAGAGTAAGTGAATAATATTTTTGTCTGAATTGTCTTTGTTTTAACTGAAAATTCCAAAATAAATATAGTTTTGAAATAGCTTTCTGATTATAGCAGTAAAGACGAAACCTGAATAAGAAACTTGATCAGTTTATGAAAATAGCTCTGCAGAATGGCAGTTGTATGTATCACTATTTTTGCATTCCTGATTAGCTTTTTGGTATTAAGCATATCTTTCTGTATTGTTGCTTTTGTGTAAAAAAAAAAAAAAAAAAAAACAGTGCTTGCTTATGGTGCAACGGGAGCTGGAAAGACTCATACAATGTTAGGTTCCCCTGAAGATCCTGGAGTGATGTATTTAACCATGATGGCGCTTTATAATTGTATGGAGCAAATAAAAGAAGATAAAATATGCAATGTTGCTGTCTCTTATTTAGAGGTAAGTGAATTCCAGGATTTCTTATGCCATTTTGAGTAAGGTAGACTTTAGTAAATCTTCGTAAAAAAAATCTTAGTAAATCCTTTCTGGGACTTGACAAAATGTGTCCTTGATTGGAATGGTACTGAATGGTTCTGCACAAATTATTCAGGCACCTGTTACTGTTTTACAGAATGCTGCCAAAAAAGGATGATCTCTAATATATTCACTAAACATTCTAATAACTTCTGTCTTGCTGATCAGTTACATCCTTCTGAGCATCTGTTGGTGTGTACAAGAAAATATCTTCTCAGGGTTGTATTTAGGATGTCGCACTGAAATCCTATAAGCCCTGTGAAATCACACAACACAACAAAACTATATCTAATCCCTTTTCAATTATAATTTTTACAGTTTTCAGTTTATTTTATTTCTCTAAGACATAGTACTAATCATTGAATTAGAGCTGTTATGGCACTGGTTAGCTCTTTACAAATATTCCTGTTGTTTGTCAGCTTCTCTTCTCTGACTTAGATGGCTTAGGGTTAGAAGAATAACATTCATGACAGGTGATTTTGCAAGTAGCTGTCTTTGACTTTGTCAAGCACAAGTTGTAAAATTGTTACCTATTGGCCTCCTCAAAGTCTGAGTGGAAGAATAGCTAGTATTTCATAGGGGAGAAGGGAAAAAAAGTTGCTTTAATGTGTGCTATTTCAAGTACTTCCACAGATGAAGAAACAGGGTATTATTCAAATATAGAATTTTAACAAGTACATTTGGATTAAGAAATTTCATTGAAGTATAGATTATGAAGTGCAGTAAATGCTCTGGATTCAGGTTTGCTGCAAAATTTTGGGGGTTAAGGTAGTAAGCTTTGTTTTTTTCAAAAAGGCTATTTATTAGCAGAAAGTGACTCCCACTTCAGTGACAAAAAAACTACATGCAAATTGAATTAATTGAATATTTCAAGCTATATATAGGTAAACTGCTTGAAAAAATTATACAGAATTTTATTGAAAGTTTTTGACTTCATGTTCAAAGGTCTACAATGAACAGATCCGTGATCTGCTGGTGAACTCAGGACCTCTGGCTGTTCGTGAAGATACCCAGAAAGGGGTGGTTGTTCAGGGGCTAACATTACATCAGGTATGTACATAAATGGTGCAATTTAGGAAGCCACACAATGTGCTTGAGAAAATGCAAGTTCCTCTTGATCTCTGAGAGTTGTCTTCAATTTGGCCATTTCAATTTTCTGGCCATTATCTCTGGAATATTAGTAACTTGCAAATCTAGCTAATTACTTGTAAGAAAGCAACTTGTAGAAAAAGCTGCTAATGTTCTTCAATGCAAATGAATAAAAGTATTCAGTCATTATTGAAAGATTACCAGTGGTTTGATGCTCATCTTCAGGTTTTGGAGATATAGTTTTTGGCTAAAACATCTTAGCTTTTGTTTAAGAAACTTACTGCCTTTAGTGCCATCTGTAGCTTTCTATACCTCTGCAAGGTGTCAGGGTTACTTTTGTTTTTAAATAACCATGTCTGAAAAGTTGAATGTGTTAGTACTTTTCCAGACCAGCATAGCAATTCTTTGGCAAACCCTGTGACAGAACTTATTTTTCCAATCTGAAAATCAGCTCTTGCAGACCTTATTTTCTTGCAGCCTTTTAGTGTTTATTACATGCTATGTAGCTTCCAGCATTTATGTACGTGGAATAATGATTAAACTGGAAACTTATTTGGCTCACTCTGTGAACATCATCCTTCCCAAAACTTGAATTCTGGGGGCTGAATGGGTGGGGCAATGGAGAAATAGTATATCACTGTTTAATGCATTAGTATGAAAAAAGTTAAGTTTCTCAAATATATTTTTTTCTGACTATGGAGGATCTTTGCAGACTTGTTTACATTCATTACTAAAAAAAAACCTGAATTAAATTACAGCAGTTAGGTGCTTGCTTTTCATACCTTAGTGTTTTTTAGCTGAGAATATTTGTTTGAAAAGTCCTTTTTTTTTTTGAGGGTGAATGTTAATGTATTTTAAAATTAATGTAGAATCTCCAGGAATTGACAAAAAAAAAGTGTATTTATATTCTGTTCTACCCTTAAAGCCTAAATCAGCAGAGGAAATCCTTCAAATGTTGGATTATGGAAATAAAAATAGAACACAACATCCCACAGACGTAAATGCCTCCTCTTCCCGTTCCCATGCTGTCTTTCAGGTAAGATGATATAGCAGATATACAGTGGCCATTACCGTGAGTTGTAGGTTTTCTTTGAAGCGGAAAACAATGGAAGCTTTTATTTAACTATGTGGAACTTTAGTTTGGGTGAGAGGAGATTAAAGTTTTCCAGTTTACTTTTCTTGTTTGCTTCTCAGTCCTTATAAGAATGTAAAAATTCATAATGAATATATTTAAAGTAATTCAGTGAAAAGCTTTCTAGTTCCAAGAGTTCAAAATAATAATCCTTAGAAGAAATATCTTTTCCTTAAAGCTGTAATTCTGAACTTTGAATATACATCTGTATTGTAGTCTTATAAATCAAAAGTTTTCCAGCTTTTGTTTTATGTTTTCTGGATTCAGTATGTTACACAGCATTTTTCTTGGAAAAATATTCTGTAGACCGCAGTTATATCTGAGTATAAACTATGAATCTCAAGTAGCACTTTCTTATCCTTATTTTGATTAAAGTTGATTTTACATTGAAATGATTTCTTAATATTCTTAATATGTACCAAGTTTTTTTTTAGAAGTATATATTCTCTGAAAATATCTCCACACACATACTTGCATCATCAAAATGAAGTGCTGATTTTGAGTTCCACAGATGAGTTTTGCATGTGTTGCATGAATCTGCAAGAATTAAGACTTCTCCAGTTTATTGTTGCTTGCTAACCACCATCTTATCCTTCTGGCTCCTCTTAAATGCATTTTTTTAAACATAAAAAAAAAAAATCAGTCTTGTTAGCTAAAACTTGTTTCTGTTTGCTAGTGCATACTGCAAATTATCTTGAATTATTTGTATGTTGTCATTCTGGTTTGGAAAATATAAAAGTGAATTTGAGTTTTGGTCCTTGCATTACAACTAAACAGACCGTTAGGCAGTTCTTAACTGCATGCGCAGCCCTAGGCAGTACTTAATAACTGTAGCCAAGAGTTTGTTTCTTGACACAGATGATGGCAAGGTAAAGTTAGCACTCCAGAGCTTTACTGTCAATACTAACGAGAGAAGAGGTTAATAAGAGACAGCTAATGTGTTAAATAGCTCTAAAAATACATAAGAGAGCAAAAGTCATTCCTGCTCAAAACTGCTATGTTGTCTTATATACCTTAGATTTTAGTTTGAAATTGCCCTTCCTGGTTTTAATTTTTGCTAAGGTCTTGCATAAGGTTATTGTACATTTAAGAAGACTTCTCACAAAGTGGTTGCATTTGAGCCTTGTATTATTGTGTATGTGTGCTGCTGCTAATAAAGCACAAAATGCAGTGCCACAGACATGAGATCAGAGAGTGAACTGCTGATTGCTGTGCTTTAGCTTCTGGGCTGGAATGTTTTACCTTCGTCACCTTTATTCAGGAAAAAGTTGTGTCATTTTATCTAGCAAGATTTTCATTCTCCTCAGTTCATCTCTATAAGTGGCAAGCAATTAAATTGGGGAGATGTTGCAGACTTGTGTCTTTAAGGTGGCAAGGAATTCTATAAGCAGGGATTCTGGAGAATGTCTTCTACAGCCTGCATTCTATATTTATTCTGGCAAAATGATCTCACTTGCAGATATGTCTACTTGTCATCAAATAAACTATACTGACAAAATTAGTGTACCCGTATCTCACCACTACTTTGAATGTTGGAAAAAAATGTGTTGCTATACTTAATCAGATTTATACTTTTTTAATATTCATTATTTCAAACTTTCTGGCTTACAGAAACCAAAAGTGAATTAAATAAAATGCTTGCAAGTGAGAGGATTGTTTACATTTGGCAATACAAATAAATTAAAGATCTGCTGTAGCAACAGGAAATACAGCATTTCTGAGTGTGTATATATAAAAACACATTTAGAATGTAGCTTGCTTGCAATGCATTGAATGAAAACTCTTCTGCTCAGTGATTTTGTGAATGCTTTTCATGTTATGTTCTAAAGTGAAGAAGGTTCAGGGTTTTTTGTGGTGTGTACATATACACACTGTAAACTAGCATGATGTGTTGGGCAGTACAAATAACAATCCTTTGACTGTTTACCAGTGTTACCATAAACATCTGACTTTGAAAAACAAAAATTATATACTTTGAGATGGTCTAGCTGTCAATCAAGGTATTTAATTGCTTTCATTTAAGTGTTATTTACTTCTGAGTGCCCAGGTTATTTGTAAAAGTCATTATTTGATAGACAATTGTATCTTGAATGTGTGGTTTATATAATAATCTACTCATATTGTGTGCTCTCCAAGATAAACTAGTGTAGCCTATGAATAATAGCTCATTTAAGAGTGAATGAGTTTTAAGCCTTTTTCACAGAAGTGACTTTATGCTTGAGAGGAGGGAAGGATTATGTCATTTATTTAGCAAATGTGCATGCAAATAGTTGCTTACTAGAAATGCTGCATCACAAGGAATGCAACTAAAAATTTAACTGATTTTAATGTGTTCTAGTTTAGGCTACATAAATCCATAACCATACACACTTTTAGAAGTAGATTTTTGGATATCTACCTGTTTGATGTGCTTATTAGCAGTGTTGGTGTCCTTGGAGTCTGTAAGCAATCATGATCTAGTCAATCCTAGAAGTTCTGTTTGTTTCTCATCTATTTCCACAAACCTGTGACACTCTGCAAAACATGGTTTTCCTGCCTATCCTTTATTGCCTTTTTGGTTCCATAGGTATATATGGTGAAGAAATCCCTACTGAAGTCTTGATTCCTCTTCATATTTAAGCTTTCTATTGTTTTAAGAGGTCCTCTCGTTGGTAGAGATCTCTTTTCTGCTAGTTTTGGTTTTTTGCTCCCAACCTGATTGGAGCAGGATGTTTTCTGGAACTGACTCAGAGTAGTAAAAGACTTGGCTTAGGGCTTCTGAGCTGATTTTGGAGATGCAAGTTTTGCCTTGTACCATCTGTCTTGAGTTTGAAATAGCTATCTAGGTCAGGCAATTACTTCATCTGAAAGTAAAATCCCAATTGCCACATGGTTCTATTGAAAGTGTTCTGCTGATGGACAGAGAAATAGAAAAGATTCTGCTTGGTGCATTTCCTGTATCTTTTAAGTTTTTATAAAAGCTTGAGTCATACAACATAGACTGGCTGGTGCTCCACCTTTCCATACGTCACTAATGATAGTTACTGTGTCCTGGTAGAGTACTTATCAGCCTGATAGTTTTACCAAGGTAAGTATAGGGAAGTGGCTTTTTTCTCTTTTTATATGGCACTAGAGGTAGTATAGCAGAACTTAACTGTGATGTTTGTCTGTTTGGTTCAGGTTAACCTTTTGTGACAAATCATAAGAATGTTATTCACTCCTGATTACTTGTCTCTTAACTGCTGTGAAGATATAATTTCTCATGTGCAAATTTAAAACTCCAGAACGATGTCTTCATTAGTCAATCATCTTGTATGTACAGCAGCTGTTTCCCAATTCACTGTCTTAAAAGTGTGTTCATTAAAGTGTCAGTAATGGTTAGCCTTACCAATGGCAAAGCACTCAACACAAAACACAGGAAACTTATTAAATCCTGAAAAAGTAAAAGCCATCTAAGGATAACTGCTAGTTTTCTTATTGACTGTATAATTATGCTCTGCCTACTTCCTGATAAACCTGCAGAAAGAATATTTTCGCTAGCAGAAGGCAATGAGCATCTAGTTCCCTGTATATCTCCTATACTGTGAAAAATTCAGGAAAGGGTAAGGGGGAACAAGTGCCCTCAGGGGTCACAGCTTTCCAAAAGACTGGAGTAATGTGTGTTTTTGCAGCAGTAAATGAGTATTTCCCCTTCCCTCCTCCCTCCCCACCCCACCTCCCCCCCACCCCCAGTTAATGGTAATTAAAGTTAGGTCTAAGTCACTGAAAGTCCTGACTCTTTCCTAGTTTATCCCTGTAGAGATTTATGTCTATGGTATACCCTTAAAGGTGCCTTTAAACACCATGCCTTTTTCAGATTGAAATGCAATACTGTGGTATGCATCTTGAGTACAGAAGAATTAAAAGCTGGTTTAGCTATGAAAGTCATTTGAAGCTCATGAGTGGTAAGCCCTGGCCCAGTTGCTCAATTACAGCAGGATGGGGGAAAGAATCTCAAAAGGGCAAAAGTGAGAGGGGAAATAACTTGTGGTTTGCTTAATCAGTGAAGGGGGTGTAGGGGAAGCTGTCACTTGCCCCAGGCAGATTAATGCTCAGCCAGTTCTCAAGCAGTAGTTACTTAAGAGAAATTCGTGGTCAGTCAGCTGTCCCCTTGCAAGCTCTTACCAACTATGCTGACACTGTACAAACACTGATCTGAAAAAGATAAGCACTGGCATGTTGGTGCTGTTTGAGTCACAAAACTGAGAGCACCATATGGGGCTTGATGCAGAAAGTGAACTCAAACCAAGTGCAACCACACTGCTTTTACCCTACTAATACCTGGTGCAGGTGAGTTTGAGGTAAGTATTAGAAATGGATTCACTCTTCTCCATTAGGAGGAATTGTTTGTTGGCATTAAATGTGTACTGAAAGGTTTAACTAGGATTTTGAGAAGGCTTTCAATGAGAATTTCTCGAAAGCGTTGTCAAGCAGTTGCTTACTGCCTAAAGTAACAACAGAATGGTTAGTTGTTACTTTGTAATTAACTTATTCTCTTTTTTCATTTGTAGATTTATCTAAGGCAGCAAGATAAAACAGCCAGTATCAATCAAAATGTTCGCATCGCCAAAATGTCTCTCATTGACCTGGCAGGATCTGAACGTGCCAGTGTGACAAATGCCAAGGGGGCTCGTTTTAGAGAAGGAACCAATATTAACCGCTCCCTGCTAGCTCTTGGAAATGTCATCAATGCCTTGGCTGACCCAAAGGTCTGTGCTGCTTTCCTACATAGCCTTTACCTCCTGGTGGTGTGAAAATATTTTTTTAAACAGGTAGCATCTGATTGAGTACTGGGGATTGCATTGTTGACACCTGTCATATCCTCATTTTCCTTTACGGTTTTCTTCTTTTTACATGTTCCCTATGAGAGCTGAAGGACAGTTCCAATGGGAAAGAGTTCTGAAAAATACTGAACAGCTACCTAAAGGTAGCAGCTATGATGAATGTGCCTGCTTTTTCTCATGAGTAAATAAATAGCCTTATTAGAACACATTTTTCAAGAGGTTTATGCCCTTTAATGTTAAGGGGAGGCAGCTTTTCTAGGAGAAAACAGTACCTATCCAAAGTTGTTATTTTGTGCTTATGTACATACATACACATCATCATCTTGGTGGAGCCTGAGGCAGAATTTACAAAATGTACCATGGACATGAGAGGTTGTGTGCTGACGTTTTTGGAGTTAGATTGGAGTCCTTGGGACCTAACATTGTACCATGAGATCAGGTGTAGGTGTAATTGAAAAAAACGGTTCACAAAGCAGACTTTGGGTTTCCTGGAAAGGTTGTGAAATTTCTATCCTTGAAGATACTCAAAACTAAGCTGACTGTAGTCCCTGGCAGCTTGTTTTAGCTGACCCAGCTTTGAGCAGAGGGATTAGACAAGATGGATCTGGAGTTGACTTTCCCAACCTCAGTTATTCTGTGAACTGCAAGTAGTTTCATATAATCTACATTTTCTGCTGGTTGCCTGCATTACAAAAAAAAAAAATCATTGTTTTGTATCCAGACATAAAAAAGTAACCTGGCTAATATACCTGTTACAAGGGTATAAAACAGTTCCAAGAGACTTAAAACCATTTGAGTTGTATATGTAACTTTTAGAATTCCTTATGTCAGAAGTGCCAAGGCTTTGCCATTTTTTGTAGTATTGTTAAAATTCAATGCAGAATTTTAGGCAGGTGAATATTTAAAGTACAGTTGTTTTATCCATAAAAATGTATATAACTCTCTCTAGAGCAAGAAACAGCACATTCCTTATCGAAACAGCAAGCTGACTCGCTTATTGAAAGATTCTCTTGGAGGAAACTGCCGCACAATAATGATAGCTGCCGTCAGTCCATCTTCTATGTTCTATGATGATACATATAATACTCTTAAGTATGCAAACCGAGCGAAGGATATCAAGTCTTCTGTGAGTATTTTGGTGTTCATTGATCTTTTGTCAAAGTATGCTGATAATAGTATTTAGAGAAGAAGAGTTATTTTAGAAGATTATAATTTTCTTAATTTTTTGTCTCAAAGTTTTCAATAGCCTTTTCTTTGTCAAATCTTTTTTATAATCCTTTGTATTGCTTCTCCTTATTTCTTATGTAATATGTTTGTAGTTTGTTGCATGGTTTTTTTAATAAAATGCACAAGATATATGTTAAATAGTAAAACTTGTCTGAATAAACAGTAGAGGTGCATGCACATGTAAATAACTGGTTTTGGTTTGATGGAACGATGTGGTTGTGGCTGTGCAATGGATGACTGCAGAATCTGAGAGTCATATTTTGGTTTTGCAAGTCAAGGTTTTATTCATCCTTTTCCTCATAGCACAGTGCAAGTGTAACATTCGTTGAATGAAAACAGTGTATTGTACAGCAGAACAGGAAGGAGCCTTCTTAAAACTTGTTTCTTTTCTTTAACAGTTGAAGAGCAATGTTGTTAGTTTGGACAGTCACATAAGCCAGTATGTTAAAATTTGTGATGAACAAAAGAAAGAGGTATGTAAAAATATTAAGCTTGAAAGATTGTGAACTTGAATGCAAAAGAGTGATCATGGAATTGAACCTATTAGGTTAATATTGTCCTAAATTCTTCTATATAATCTTCTGAAGAAAGATGTTGAGTAATCTATTAGGAATATCCTCTGCTGTCATTTATAAAAGTTTTCAAGACGTAAGTAAGGAATGCTGGGTTAAAAAACACAAAACCCACCCAACCTGTATTCCAACTAAGCAGTATCTCTTTTTAGATCCTAATGTTGAAAGAGAAACTGAAAGCATATGAAGAAAATCAAGCAAAAATTCCTGAAAATCATAATGGTGCCGTACTTTCAAATAACCAGCAAGAGGAAATACAAAGGTAAATTAACCACATTACTATCTTGCTTCAAAACTGGTGTTTGCGTAATTTGTAAAAGGGTTTATAAAACAAGCTTGCTCTTTTCAATATTGGCTTCATCATTTTAACATTGCTTTACTTAATCTAGGTGTGGCATTGCATAACTTCTCACTTCAGAACAACCTGGTGAATTTAAAATGAAACAAATATCAGGATACTTCAGTATGAGATTAATTTTCCTAGAAGCCTATTCAGTAAAACAGCATGTTTCTCCTCAATCCAGTTCAGTTGGAAGGGTACAAATCTACGTAACAGGTCAATTTTGTGGGTTTAGACTATGGTTTGCATAAAAGACCGCTACCACTGGCAAATATTACTTCAGTAGAATCCTTTCTGCAAGGTTTAAGGAAGGCAAGAACTTGAAAATCTTTCCTCAAAGATTTTAATTTATGTTTGTAGGCTCCTTATATTCTATTGCTTTTGCATTTCTTGGTTTCTTGTTCTTGGTGATCTTTTCTGATGCGAGTCTCATGATAGCACACAAAAAGTAACAAATTAAGAATTGTGATGTATTTATTTGTTGCAGAAGTCAATCTATTCCATATGAAGGTTGGGTTTTGGTGTAGAAGTATTTCTGGATCTGGCTTTGCATATATATCATATTTCTGAAAATTATTTGCGTAGCTTTTTCCAGTTACCTTTTTCCTTTATTGTCCCTTTGAATATGGTATTTTTTAACCTGAGAAACCTTCTGAGGCAAAAGTCCATTCAAAGCAAAATGCTTTCTAGCTGAGGTTCATTTTATTGGTAGCCCAGAGGTCTCAGTTAAGCTCTCATTCAGATTATTTAAATGTCATTTTCAAAAGAACTTTAGGTTTTGAAGTCATGCTGATAATTCTGACAGTTTTTCTGCTTTTTTTTTTTTTCCACTGTAAGTACTTAATTTCCTAGTTTTGGCCCTTTACTACGTTCTATGTGTGTAGGAAGAATCAGACAAAGGCAAGGTCTCTAAATTAGCTTTTCAAACGCTGGACATATTCTATGCCAAGATATGTTAGTCAGAGAATGTTTGGGTTTTAATGTCCTGGAATATCCATGGAGACACATGTAAGCCTATCCCAATCCCTCTCAATGTCAGCAGTTTTGGATGCTGCAGTCTCTTTTTCCATGTGAGGGTGTTGTCAGGTTCATCCTACTAATGGTGTGGGTGATGGGTTGATCTCCCCTGCTCTTTCACATGTTCTGAAGGTATTCTGCTGTCTTCTCCCCTCTGTTTGGGACAAGGTAGAGAGAACCCTTATCCACAGTCTGGTGTTTCAGTCCAATGACCTATGTCATTTTGGTTCACTGTTACTGGAAAAGATTCACTTGATTACATCATTCATTTCTTCAAACCTATAGGTCATTCCTGCTCCCTCTGTCCAAATCTTGCAGTTCCATTATCTGCTAGCCCTTCAAGTCTTAAGCCTGGTGAGGTAGACAGTGGACACTGGCTTGGGAAGTACCACTGACAACTCCACAAGCTCTTTAGGACTAGGTAGCCCAGAGGGTTTATACCCCAGGTATGCCTACATGATCTTTTTCATTTTTTAGTGAAGAAGAAAGGGTAAAGATAACTCTTAGAAGTGTGTTTACTGAAAGAGTAAATCCAGCTCAAGGCCAGGAGCTTACAAAGGTTTCTATACTTGATGTATTTGGGATACCGATGATTATAAGTACACAAAGGGCTGATTTACTGGTAATAGATCCCCACAGTTGACTGCACATAGAATCAGAATCTGCAGTCTCTTAAATTATGCTCAGGGTTTTAATGAAGAGAATTGAGACAGAGGATTCACCTTCAACTCCCATTGCTGTGTTTCCCAGGCACCTAGGAGGAAACAAGTTTCTATGGATACTATGGAGGAAAAGAATTTTCCAACCAGTTGTGTGACAGATGGGATAGTAAGGCAGATTGTATAGACAGAAACAGCATGGGGTACAAACTCTGGTACTCTGCAGCTGCCTATTTTATTCCTTAAATATAATTTCAAAATTCTCTGTGTTTTGGTATACTTTTTTACCTAGATATAGCATTCTCTGGACACTTAAAACTGTTTCATTTGTAGAACTACATAGAAACGTTATTTTCTTAATTCTCTTTGCTTTTAAAATGAGTATTAAAAACAGAATAAGACTCATTCGGACTTTGGGAAATGGAATTGCTACTTCTGATACATTCGTGCCATGTAGCTGATTTCTTGTCAGAGTTTATCTTCAGCGTGCTCTGTAGTTGAACCTATGTTTTCTAGGATTTTCATTGTATTCTACTTCATGATCTTCTATACTAAACACTATCACAGCCTCAAATATTGCGTGCCTTTAAAGCACACTTTTAAGATGCAAGTGGTTTTATTCTTATGTAAAGTTCTAACAGGTGAATGGCTTGTATACCAGGCTGGCTGTTACTGAGATGTACAGTAGCTTTTGGGCTACTCTGTACTGCCTTTTCAGTATTGAAATTAAAAAGTACCATCACTGAAACTTATATTGCAACATAACATTTCCAGGCTTTCTCCTTCTACTTTTTATACTGATTTGAATTGCAGGCTCAGGATAAACAGATTTTGGTACTGTTAAAACATCAGTTTACTTAGACCAACTCTTAAGTAACTTTTATTACTAGAGGGTTTTCTCCTCTTAGCCTAGTCAGTGTTAAAACACAACGCATGTTCTGTTTTTTGTTGTCTGTTAGTGATTAAAATTGTACTACAGAACTTCAGAAAAGTG
This sequence comes from Laterallus jamaicensis coturniculus, assembly GCA_022605575.1. NCBI lineage: Eukaryota > Metazoa > Chordata > Aves > Gruiformes > Rallidae > Laterallus > Laterallus jamaicensis. Next base: position 20,792,166 of record JAKCOX010000013.1, read on the forward strand.
AGTAACTGAAGAGACTTTTGTGGACTTCCTTTTTTGAGAGATAGCTAGCAGGTTTCTGGAAGGATACCTTGTGTATCTACAGCAACAGTAGTCTGACTTGTTTAATAAATCTGTATAAATACTGGACAACATAGCTATTTAGTTTCTTTTGGATGTAGAGATAAGACTTATGAGAACTCTTTAGATGCCTACCTTTTGAGTCCACGTGGTATCTTCATAAATACAGCAAGGTCTATTTTGAGTCACCCCTTCAAAATTTCAAATCCCACTTCCAGTTTGAGTACAAGATCTCACTGACATACTTAGATTTTCAGTGCTCATCCATAACAGGCTTTACTTTTTTCCTCTTATTTTTATAATTATTTCATTCACTTGGAATTGAAAGCTCCCTTTGTAAAGGAGGAGGTCATAAATATTTTCAGTAAGCTGTTATTTATTCTGATACTTGGGTCCTAACAGATACAAAGAAATTCTTAAAAATGTGTTTGCAAACCGTGAGGAAATCAGAAAAGAATACCTCAAGTTGGAAATGCGACTGAAAGAAAACGCACTGAAGACATACTACCAGAAACAATGTCATGAACAAATTCAACTGCTATGCTCAGAAGAAAGAGTAGAAAAGGTGAGTATTCTATAAGGTAATACAAGGTATTGTATCTCTTAATTTCGCTGTACAAAACTATGACTTTTGCTTAAGCCTTTATATACATAGTTGATGCTTAAACATCTAATTAAAACAAGACACACTGTTTATCACTCACATAACATTTTTTACGTTAATACAGAAATTGTAGGGTGAATGCCAAGTGTGCTTTTTTCCACGCTGCGCAGAAAACTGATGTACTTATTGCTGATAATTGTGAAAACTTTTTCAATTTTCCTTCTGTAGACTTGATTGTCATAGTTACTTAAGATCTGACTATACTTGGGAGACTCGTGCTTTTGTCCAAAACCCAAGTATGTTAATGTATGCATGGTACAGCCACTGAAGCTGTTAACAAGCTGAATAATCCATTCTGTTTGGGAAGGGAAGGTATGGACCTCGTGCTTAAAGAAGACAGATTTTTATTGATGTTTTCAGTTGTCATCAGGAAGGTGTCTGCATAGGTGCTTAAGGAGAGTCGTGTGAGCTGATGTAATTACATTTAGTTGCCTTGAATTTTAATAGAAGAATTTGGGGACAAAGTATGAACCACAGCTGTTGTGCGGCATTAAATGCTCGTGTCTTTCTAGAAGAATCAAGGTATAAATAAGTAAGCATGATTAGGTTGTATCTATTTTTTCTGATGAAAGTTAGCTTAAAGGAATATATGTTTTTTGTAGATATGAAGTTGAGGGTGGGGCTGATTTTGCTTAGTCACAGCAACAATCTGTATTTGGCCGAAAATGATAGTTTACCATATGACTATTTTTTCCCCAGTGATTCACACGAAATTTGGTCCTTAGATAAATGTCAAAGTGAAAATATATCACATGTTTTTCTTGTCATTAATGAAGATATTTCAAGTGACTAATGAGTTCTAGAATTCTCTTCTGTGATAAAGCTCCAAAGGAATATTTTTTTTCTGTGCCATACTTCTAAATACTGCATAGAGTGGAGCATAGCTGTATATTTATAATGAGGATTTATACTTTTATACAGTCTTTCATACAAATGCTTTTTATGAGCTGTTTTAACTTGTATTTAGAATTTTAGCAGTGCTGCAGTCAAATACTGGCTTTGCCATTAGTTAACTTATAGGTGTGATTTACTAAGGGTCAAGAGTCACTGTTCTGTAAGTACAATGCCTTACTAATAATAAGCCACTGTAATTGTAAAATTAAATGTCATTTTGTGACTACTTCGGAACAAATTGGATTTTAATTTGGAATCTAGTCATTTGATTATGAAGTTACTGCTCACTTTTCCCTTGTGCACTATAATGCTTCTGTTCTCCTTGTATTTTTACACATTTTCTATTTTCCTAAATGCCTCTGGGTTTTCTAGCTGTAAAATACACTGTTTAGACTACAGGGATATTTCTGAAACATTCATTTTCAAGGGAAAAGTTTTACTTAGTTTCTCATGTTACACTTATTATGTCTAGTTACTGAGCATGGATAATTAACGATTTTAGGTAAGTTAACACAAAGCAAATGATCTCTTATCTATACTTGAGCAACCTTGGAACAGTTTAATTCAAAACAATTTCAGAAAGAGGGGAAGAAAAATACATGTGAACTTAGGTTATTTTAATCTCTGTTCGTAATGCTTTCTTCTTGCAAAGATTTTGTCACAACTTACCTTGTAAAATTCAGCCCATCCCAGACTATTAACAAACCCCTTCCATTTTTGGGAAGGGTGCATGCTTGCCCATGTTTCCAGCTTTTTGTAGAACTTGAATGCTGCTCAGTTTATTGTCCTCCTTAATGCCTGTTCCTCTATTGTTACTTGTATTTCTGCTTCTCTGTCTTCCTGTTGCATGCTACATACCAGCTGTAGCTGAGTTGGCAAAAAACCCTTGTGCCAATAGAACCCTGTATAAGGCATACCTCTTTGTATGGAGAGATAGAAAGTTAGTATGTACCCCTGTGTTATAGTTCCTTTTACTATCTTAAGTTTGAAGAGATCTGCTGAGGTGTGGCCTGTGTTGGAAAGGTTTCTGTATCAGTTGTGGAGTATTGTTTGGGGTTTTTTGCATTTTAAGGACATGGCAAAAAATGGTACTTTGGGTTTAAATTATTAGATTTAAAAGCACTTCTCCACTTCTGTTACCACTCTAATGCTTTTTACTGTCTGGGAAAGGAGCATATTCATGGAAAGCAGTCAGTCTTAGTTTCAATTTTTCTGTTTACTGCAACTGCTCATGCTGGATTCAAAACACTTGTTGAATATGTCCCAGCTCTTCAGGAAGGATGACTTCTTCTGTGGATCTTTTTTTCAGTTACAAAACAGTAGTAACCAAGTACCTTGTCCAGGTACACTTGTCTTTCAGAGGCTCTGTACAGCAAACACAAGTAGCCATAACTTTTTCTGTTGGAGCACACGTATGTAATATGTCCTTTTATGATGATTGATGGGATGGTTTTACCAAAAGGTGGGATGCTGTTAATACCATCTTCAGGCCTAATACCTCTTCTGTACCATGTAAAAGCTGAAGTATGCAAAACAATGTGTTTGAATTTCTCTCTTGGCAGTCCTGACAGCATTCCCATAGTCTCACTGGTCAGAAGGAACCAGTGGTCATTCCAAGTTTTAATTTAACAGTTAATTCTTCATGCTGGTACTTTCACTAAGGAGCTGGTCCTTTACAAAGTGACTTTGTTGTCTCTGGATGCTCTGTCATTTTAGCAGATAAGAGAGGCTGAGAAAAAAGTAGATTCTGACCAGAATTTCAGTCTTTGACCTGGTAAGTTGCCTGGAGCTCACATGTAGTTCAGAGCTTTACCATGCTGGTTCTGTGCTGTGCACACCATGTTAAAGTAAGCCTCTGGAAAAGTCAGCTTAAACACAAGCTGCCTATCTTCACATGCTGCTCCTGTTTTCTACAGTACTTTCCGAAGGGCATCAATTAGCAATTTCTGCTTTATGCAACATTAGGGTGATACACTGAGTTTCTGCTCTGAAATAGAGATCACTTGCCATAAATATGGAGATTTAATCTAATGGACTACACTTTGAGTGTTGATTTTGGAATGTATAGCTGTAAAGTTTTAGGTTATAAGACTTAAAAACTAACTGGCTTCTGTATGTGTTCTTGTTGGGTGTAGCAGTGTACTTAGGCAAAACAAAAACCTCACAAGTTTAGGCATAGCTGAACTCTGAACTTATCTAATATTCTGAATGACTAGTTGAGTTTGTGACCTACTTTTTTACGGTATACTGCAAGCTATAGTTGTCCTCTGAATAGAGGGAGCCTCCTTTGCCTTGATAGACCATTACCTCTTTCATATCCAGCTTGCTGTTGCTTGTTTTGTGCTTCTCTCAGATTTCAGAGAAGCTTCAGAAGAATTTTAATGCCTTAAGATAAGAGGGTTTCTGTTTGCCTAATACTGTATCCTTCTGTGGCCTTTTTCTAGGACATTGCTGCATTAGGAAAACAAAGCAGATAAAATTCCTTCATATTCATGCTTGAGTTAATATAAATTATTAGGGTATGTTGTATCTAGGAGTGTGCTTGTCTGGATGTGCATGTGTAGCCTTTCCAACATAAGATAACTGTGGCCTAGAACTGATACTGATCGATTCCACTGTATTTTTAAAGGAATAATCAAATGACTATACTGTCAGAGGAAAAAGACTTAAATGCATTTCAGTAATGTCTGTAAGGCATTCTGTAAGGAGAATCTACTACTTGACTTCTATTGAACAAAATGTTTGTTGTGCCCAGTTGAATATAAAAGTAGGGGGGAAAAAAAAATCTTTTTTTGATAAAGATGTTTGTGAACATCATTTGACAATTATCCCTTTGAATGCTGCTTTTTAGGCCACTTGCAAGCGGGATCAAAGGCTTGCAATGCTTAGAACCCACCATGTGCACTTGCAAAAGAAGAAAGATGAGGAGGTCGAACATTTTGAGGAAAATACCAATTGGCTGCATCGTGTTGAAAATGAAATGCGCCTCCTGGGTCAAGATGGGTGTATTCCAAAGGTAAAATGCCTTTCACTTCAAGTGCAAATTTCATGCATTGTAGGTAACATCTGACTATATTTAAGAAGGAATTCTTTTCTCTCTTCATCTTGCTTCTGCTTTAATTCTTTAAAGGTGGCTTCAAATTCTAGTGTTAGCTGTTTCTGTTCCTCTGCCCTAAAAGAATTTCATTGTCTATGCAAGTATTCCTTGTTCGTGAGTGTATTCGATTACATACAAAAATGCATGCTAAAGGGGGGTAAGTGTGATACAGCTGAGCAGCTCGAATGACTGCCAGAAAATTGATCCTGCTCCTGGCCATACATTTCTCATCTTTTGCTATAGCTCCTGATGCTCATCTAACCATGTGACAGCCTAATTCTTAGCCTGGCCAAAAGAAATTTCTTTTTTGGAGAGTGCTAGGGGAGGAGTGGGAAGGAGGAAAGAAGTGGGAGGTTGCGTTAAGTTCTCTGTCAAGTTTTAGCAAGTAGAGTCAGCTCAGTGCAGCCTCAGACAAGCACTAACTAGAGCTGGTGGAAGAGAAGGGATGAAGGTATCTGCTGGAACAAGTAGAGGAAAAGAAAGGTGGGGTTTGTTTCTCCCTGCCTTTCAGTTTCAGCTAGAAATTAGAGTGGCTTAAATGATAGTGTAACAGGCACTTATGTGATTCATACTGGAAGAATATATTTTGATACTTGTATTTTTATTGGGATGACTAAAATTTATTGATACCTTGGGAATAGAGTGAAGATTTGTCCCAGACAATGTCACTGAAATTCAGATATGAAACAAGTCCATAGGAAAAGAGGCAAGTGTGTTTTTGGGCATGCATGCATAAGCATGCATGTGTGTCTGTTGGATTCTTAATGCCAATTAAAGCACACCCACTATTGGTCAAAGGAAATCCGCAAAGCAAGATTTAGGCATGTCAATAAGAATCAAACCATTCATACTTTCATACCATAAAACTTATTATAATAATAATACAGGTGTACTTCATCTATACTTTTTAATATAGGACAAACTAACACTATTGTTGTTAGAATTTTAGTTTCTTGATTTCAATTTAATGTCCAGTTGTTTGTTTTGGTTTTTCTTGCTCATTTCCCAAGGAACTCTGTAAAGATCTGCAGTGTTGCCATTTAAACCTAGAAGTTAAGGACCTGAAAATCCAGATTGAGCACATATTGCTTTTGGTGTCCCTTCAAGATCAGCATTATAAGCAAACAGAAAAGTAAGTATGCTTGAATTGCAGGGCTGATAAGGCTTCTAGTCTGACAGTTGTAACTTCAGTAGATATGTCTATAGAACTTAGTTGAAACAGAAGGAAGATTTTTCTCAATTTTTTACTAGGCTAGAGTAGTGTTTTATTAAGCAAAAAGATATGCAAGATAATAACTTTGTAAATATTGGTCAGTATCCACCATAGTTTAACAGAAATTACAGGTGTCCAAGTGCTGCTTTCTTTGCATAGTTGTTGCAAATTGTTTAATAGATCATGGTGTCTTATTTTCCTCTTCTGTGTTGAACAGCAGTATTGATTTTTGTGTTCTGTTTTAATTCCTTGCACTACAGAATTAATTTACCTGTTTTAAAAATTGTTACCAGTAAACTCATTGTTACAATTAAACTTTTAGCTAGCTAGTCAGACTCAAAATATGTGACTTTGCAGGCAAGCATCACCTCCTCCTCTATAATCAGTCTCTTGGAAATATTGGAGACTAACTTTGTGTGACATAAGAAATAGGAAGTAATTGAAAATATGTTCAGTAAACATGTATATTAAACTTGTGTTTAAATCCTTCCAAAATTAAATAGCTAGCTTTTTTCATCCCTTGAACTTTACAAAAATTAATATGTGAACCTGTGAGACTGAAATAAATATTTTTGAAGCTGTGTTGTTAGTAATTACAATGCTGCTCCTTTGCCTTTTTTAAACATATCCCTTCCTCTGCTGCTTGAACATGGTGTTTAGTCTTGCAGCTGCCTCCACAGGTAATGAATTCTTGTGTTCAGATAAAATTCCTAAACTTCTGTCCCTTTAATTTGGTATGCAGTTGAATGTGGATCTTATTGTATTCCATTATTTAACATCCTAGTATCTATGTTTATTTGGACTTTAGGCTTCTAATGATGTATGTGTGTATACATATAAATAAGATGTGTTTGGTTTAAACCACTTTATTTGATTTATACTCTTGTTCAATTATTTGGTATTTAGTCTTAAAGTCAGAACTCAAGATACACTGACTATTTCTGTGACATCTGAGGCACTGAGGATCTTGGACAATGAGGGAAAACTATACTTAATAGATACTTAGGGTGAAATCTAAGATGTTGCAAAAGAAAAAAGTCACCCTACTTAGTCATTAATATTTCCTCTTGGTGTTATGGCATTCCCCCAGAATAAATTAAATTGCATTGCAGAAGGACTGGGGAAAAAAAAAATCTGTCATTCCTAATAGTGACAGTGATAAGGAACAGATTAGTTAAGGTTTAGTCATATTTGTCTTGCCTCTTGTTGTTTTACAGAGTACTAAATACTTTGCTTCCAATCCTTCGCAAACAATACCTGACTTTGAAAGAAGCTGGGCTGACAAGTGATTTAACTGAGAGTGAATTTGGAGAGGTTGAGCAGCTGATTCAAAGACAGAAGTCAGTAGTTTGGGCTGACCAGACTGAAGAAAAAGAACAAAATCAAAACCATGAGCTAGATACGTCGACTATCTTTGCATTCCCACAACTTGTGAACAGACCCAGCACTCCATGCCGTAAGTATATAATTATTTTGTTTTGTGTGGGAAATACTTTGAAACATCTCCCACAAAAGCTAGATATTATCCATAGACACAGTGGGTGTTGAAGGCAAATAAAAAAAAAAGCCTTGGAGCACTCTGAAATTACTTCCCTCCTTCCTTTATTTTTCTTCCTGTACATAGTTCACTCCAGTGCTGAGAATTATTCTGCCAAATGATTTGTTACTTCTGTTCTCAAAGTGTGTATACGTGCTTTCTGGCATATGTTTGTATTGCAGTTGATCATACAAGACAGTTGATTCCCAGTATTTGACGGCAATGTAGAGGTCTGATGGTATTGAGGCTGGTCTTGGGTTTTTGTGGTTTCTTGCTGAGTGGGGTGTTTTGGGTAGGGTTTTTTTGGGGGGGGGGCGGGATGATGTTGGGTTGGTTTTGGTTGTGAGTTGCTTTTTCTGAGCGGGGGCAGGTAGAGTGGTAGTTCTGTGAATTTGGAGAGAAGGAAAAGAAAGCCTGCAGACTAGCATGCTTTTACAGTTCCTATTCTGTCCATGCTAGTCATTCATCAAGGTTGAAACAAGTGTTGGTTTGCTGATTTCTTTTTCCTGCTTGGTGTGAGGGCAGGGGAACTCAGCATGAGTTGCAGCATTCTTCAACTCTGCTCCATTCTCATTTCCTATATAGAAAGAAATAGAATATAATCTTGGATTGCTGGCAACGTTTTGGAAAGTCATGGTAGTGATGAGTGTCTGCATTTTAGTAACATTACATTCGTTAGGAGCAATGATACTACTGTCATATTGTAATGGAAATATGTTTTGCAAAGTTTTATGAAAGGCATTAAAATAAAAAAACTGTTTTCTTGCCTTCTCTCTAAACAAAAAGAACACAGTTTTAAAAACTGGTTTCCTAGTCTGTTTGTTCTGTCATGGCAAAGCAGATTAGTGAAGGGTTTAGAGGTGGAGGATATTTCCTGTCATACCCCATCTAAGAATTCAAATACTGTAACACTTTATTTTCAGTGCTTGAACACTGGAATCTTAAGTGCTAGCAGTTCTAGAAAAATCATCCTCTTATTTTGAACCATATTGTGGTTCTGTGTATATCTACACATGTGCATATATGCCTATATATTAATTTATAATGTAGGGCATGGTTGTAATTTTGCACTATGTGAAAAAATCCCACCCTAAAAACAGCATTTATGACTTGTTAAAATTGGACTGATGGAAGTGTATATCTTCAACTGAAGAAGGGGAAAAATACAAGCTTTGCTAAACTACTTGTAAAATAGAAACTCAAGACTTGCATAGTGTGATGTCTGCGTGAAGATATGTATTGTATCTGCGCAAGGCAAACATGAATCCATGCTTCTGGCTGGTCCTTACTTTATAGCACGTGCATATCTTTGCTATACTTTTCCTTTTAGGATAACTTTTTTGGTAGAACAAGTAGGGAGGGGTACCCAAATACAGATCCAATAAACTATGATAGTTTCTAAGTAAATATGTGGAATATAGTCAGGAATTGTAAATCCTGAAACTAGTAAGCTTCATTAGGGATCTTGATTAGTCTATGTTCCACCTTTCTTGAAGTCCTATTTTGTATAAGGCTAATTCGGTTCTTACTGAAATTAATACTAAAATAACTATTATTTAAATTGCACATGAACATTTAAGGCACTGAAATCATTAAAATTAAATTGAGGGGGTGTTTTCCAAGTCTTCTGTAGAAGCTTTCCAATTATTCCCACGTTCTAAACATTGTTGAACTTCATGTTCACCTAAGTAAACAAACACCATATTTTTCAGGTAAGATTGACTTTTTCAGCTGTGAATGATGCCTTTGCCTGAAGATGTCCACATACCTTTTTTTGTGGCATTTATATTTTTGTCTACTTGTTCTTTGGAAAAGAAATCAGGAGACATTACTTTCACTTCTTTTGCCTTTTATTAGGTGCAAGCAAAAAACAACATGGTAGAAACAAATGTCCTCCAAATTTTGTAACCTTTGCAGGAAAGCTTATGACAATTTCTGAGACGCTTCCAGTATTCTTGTTCTTCATGTGGCTGTGTTCTTTCCCTTTACTTTTAACTAGTTGTAGAAATGTATTGATGCTTTTAGGGGATGTTGCCAGGATATTGTTTTGATTGGTTGAAAATTTTTAATCTTCACAAAATCTACCTCTCCTATTGGTAGCTTTAGTTGGTGTGCTAACATAAAATAAGTTTTCTTCAACAGCTTTTTCTCCCCTCAATGCTGCTTGCTAGTATAAGATTTACTGTACATCAGGTAGCTAATGTTGTATAGAAATTTCTAAACACAAGGCATTGTGTAGAATACGACTAAGTACTGATGTACTGAGAACTTGGCATTAGACAATTGAGTTGGAATTGAAATAGAATTGGCTTTGCATGGTAGAAGTTAAGATAAATTTCTGAAAGTTATTAGTTGAATGTATATGTAATTTTAAAATACTGGATAAAAAACCCTGTGAAAATCAGCAGATCTGCCTAGAAAAAAATTAACTGTTTTCAAACAATATTTTTACAGTATCACTTTAATAGTAGCATTCTTACCTAAAATATTACTGGTGTTAACAAAAACATTTCCATGCATCTTGGGAGGTGGGGTAATCCATTTACCAGTGCTTTGATTTTTTTTTTTTCTGTTGAACATGAAATAATTGCAACTGCAATGGCACTTTTTCAGTTGTTCATTGGAGTTGACATTTTCAATTTTTTTAATTGTTAGATAATTTATGGAAATTCATTTCTCTTGTGCAGAATGTATATAGCAAACTAAGAAAAAAAATCAGAAAAATTACATTAGCACAAGAAAATGTGAAGTAATACAAAGGCAGAATCCCAGTCAGAAATAGGAAGGGGGTAGTAATTCCTTTTTTCCTTTAAAGGTGAAATAAATTATTCAAGAATCCAATTTCTTTTCTAAAGTCATCTCAGAAGTATGCTTGGCAAATGTTAGCAAGAGCTGACCTAAGAACGTAGCAAACAAATAAAAAGGAAGATTTATACAGATCTTCTCACACCTTTGGCACATTGATATTTTATTATTTATAATTTGTTCAAGACATTGGGAAGGAAATAGTGTTTTGCACCAAGATTAAAAAGGAAAAAAAACCCCTAGCAGTGTGCTACACAGTGGTCACTATTCCTTATATAAAAATCCATATATCACATAAAACATAATTGCATGAACTTCAACTTGTCAACAGGAAAGACCAATGCAGTTCATTTGGTTCTTATTGTTAGTGTTAAGAGCAGTGATTTTTCTTTTTACATCTCTCATTTAATATAAATATGTCACTTTGTATCCTCCTAGAAGTTTCATTTCTAAATCTAGAGCAAAGGGTAGAAAAGTTAATTGGTGGCAATGTAATGTTTCTTTCATATGAAAAAAAATTCTAGAGCATCTCAGAGGAAGAGAGTGCACCAGGTCTGCTGGTAGTAAGTTTTACTGCTTTTAAATATATATTAATACATTTGAAACTTTTTTGGTATTGAATGTCTGCAAAAATGAGATGCTAACCATGTGAAAAATGGGAAGAATTGAGGAAATGATAAATTCCTTTTCTGTATAAGCTTTTATGAACTTAACTACATATCTTCTCTTGAATTCAAAAGACTAAGGATGGATGTAGTATCCATTCGTTACCTATATTGGGAAATTTCAAATTCATTAACAAACTTGTGGTGGTTTAGACTCAGCTGAGGGCTGAGCCCCACACAGTTGCTTGTTCTTTTAACAAAAAGAAGGGGGGGGCAGTTGGGTGGGGGGGAAGGGGGGGAAGGGAAATTTAAACCAAAACCCTGCTGGTTGGGATAAGGATAGTTTACTAAACTAGCAGAAAAAGATAAAAAACATACAACAATGATAACATGACTTTAGAGCACAAAATACGAGAAACTGGTGATGGACAATGCAGACTCTCACCGAACCACACAACTTAGGCCATACAGCCTGGAGCCGTCCCAGAACCCGACTGTCCCCAAAAACTGCACTTCCTGGAGTTGTTTTCCCTCCTTCTCCCAGTCCCCCCTTTAAACTGAGCATGATGTAATTGGCATGAAATATCCTATTTGGCCAGTTTCGGGTCACCTGTCCTGGCTGTGCCCCCCTCCTTTCTCAGTAGTAGGGAAATATGAAGTCCTGAAAAAGTCCTTGATTGCTTGGCAACAATTAAAAACATCAGGGTGCTATCAGCACTGCTCCTGTCCTAAAACCTAAACACGGCATTCCATCCACTGCTAAAAAGTAAATTAACTCCATCTTAGCTGAAACCAGGACAAAACTCCAAGATACTGTTTAGCCAGTATGCACTTATAATGGTAGTGATGCAGAAAAATATCTGTGCATGAGGGAAACAGCTGAATTCTGCATGTCATAAAACACGAGGCACTGATCATTGCAGAAACTTTTTGTAATGATACTGTGACATTTTCCTGGCAGCCCTTTTAAAGGGAACCATGGCATTGTTCAAATGCAAATTAATTGTTATTGCGTGTTTTCATGTAAAAATTCAAATGTTTCGAGTCACATCAATAACGTTTTTGAGGGCAGTGATTGTAATCAGAAGGCTGAAGCAGCTGAATCCTTTCTGTAGAAGCAGAAAAAGCTGTGAAAAAGCCTTAACTTCTCACGGGTTTCCTTGGAATTAACTGCGTTCCACTAGCTGATCCTGAAGAAGGAAGTCAAACTATTCATTTGTGCAGAAAGAACATCTAAATAGAGTAAAGGGAATGACAGCAAAGGCAAAAGGGTAGGAATTTTTATTTGAGGTATTATTGAAATTCTTGCAGAAAAAAATTTTAAAATATATTCCAAATGTATGAAGTTTATTGTGGGAAGTGGCTCTGATATTACCAGATATAAGATCCTTCTTAGTATTAGAAATTTCAGTACAAAAGAATTTTAGCTGAATTCCTGTCTTTGTTTCTAATGAAGAACTTCTTTGGAAAGGGTCTTCTATGTATTAAAAAAACAAAGTCATAGCAGGAGAGGAAAAGATCAATATAATCTCTGGCCTTTCATTCAGCATCTGTTTCTGTGGTTGACTTGCCAAGATAGTTGGTTCTTGTGCTTAAAATTTGTTGGTGTTTTGTTTTTTTATTTAGAGAAGACTAAAGCTCATAAGCTTTGCCAAAGCACATGTAGTGGTTCACTACAGGAGCAGACCTCTTCCTTTCTTTCTTTTCCTTTAACTTTTGAATCCTTTGAACTTTGTTACAGTGTCTTGCTCTGGGAGTCAGAGGTGTATGTTACTAGCAGCCTGTTAATCAGCAACCTCATCCAACCAAGTAATATTGCTTAATCATCTACAGTAGCACTGTCATCAGTATCAGAAATAGCACTCTGAAAATTCGTTTTTTCCTTAACTGATGTTCCTTGCTCTTCTGGCTTGTTATACTTCTTAAATAATGCTGTTCCTGGGTAATTTTTGTTTCTCATAGTGAAAACTGTTTTCAGACCCTCTACTGTTAAACACTTTCATTATGAAGCCATGGGATTACTGTAACATGTCTTTACCATAATATGAGGGAAGATAATTTTTAAACATTTTTCATCAATGTATATTCCTGTTTTTAAGCCCTCTACCTTTTAAGTGTCTAAGAATTGGGGGATTTTGTAGAGGAAATACTAGGTTTCTGCTATCATTTTTCTTTACAATTATGCTAAAATTAGATTAGGCTTGTGTACACTTCATGAAATGATAAATGCAGAACCTCACAAAACTCAATTATTTGTAGCAAGTAAAGCACAAGCTATGAAAAGAGCGTAACTTCAGGCCCCCATTCTCGGGTGTTAGTTAATGGAGAGCTGTACAGTATTCATAGAGTAAGGACTGATGGGTGGAGAGCTCTGACTGGTATTTGCAAGTATTTCTGTGAATGGGAAAGTTCTTGGCATTGTTTCAGGCATCCCATTTCCGGAAGCCTTACTGTACATTACCATTGAGAGAATGGAATTGATTTACAGGAAAAAAAGGCATCTGTTACTTCCCCTGTGACAAACATCTGCAAGTCAAGTCAATTTCTTATTTTGCATGGCAGGAGAAATTGGGGTGTAGTTCTCTGTAGTAAAATATATGATTAAAAGTAGGAAAATCATGTGTCTTCTATATATAAAAAATGCATCTTGTGTTGAGCAGTTTTTTTCACAGTTTTATATGACTTAAGTATTTTTCTTTTCATGCTGTGCAAAATAGTACACCTGACTACTGGGATCCCCAAGAATGCAGCCTGGATTTTAGTCTTTTTCAGTTTGCAGCTGTTTGTGAAACTGTGGTGACACTGTCCGTCACAGTGATGCCTTTGAATCACATGAATATTCAAGTAGTTGAAGTGCATTCACTATACCTCATTTACAATTTGGAATTCCATGAGTCAGTTCTTAAAAGAAAGAAAACACATGATTAGTATTATAATTGGATCAATCATTGGTAGCACAGAAATGTTTATTGGGATGAATACATTAATATTTGATTTCACTTTAGCAGAACAACCTGGTAGACTTAATTCAGCACAGTTTCCAGAAATAATCTCCATATACATGTGTTAACGTGACTTCCAGAAGAGAAGTCTCGGACATTACTTTGTCCTGAATGTCAATTAGAATTAACCTGTTTCATCAAAGTCGTTTTGTTGTGAACTTGCTTTCACTGTGACTTGTGTTTCACCAATACTGTGTTCTTTTCATATTTACTCCCAGGGCTGTAAATTCCTAATCCCTCTTATAAATTAATTCTTCCACATAGTCTCTTGGGACTGATAATACAACAAACTAGTGATGAAAACCACCTTATGTTATTTGATGGGGGGTGGCTGGTCAATGGAAATTTACTTTTCAAGTGAATCACTTAAGAAAAATAACATCTAAAAGAATTCTGACAATTTTAATCATCAGCCTGAAATTAAAGATCAGCAAATGGGATCTATTCAAATATATTTGAAGTAATGCGTATTTTTAAAGAGAAGCATTGTAGCTGAAAATACTAGCTAAGGCAATACAGCTTCTAAAATTTTCTTTTAGGCTACTCCATCAGGTTAACTGCAGATGTTTCTGTACAGTATATAGTGATTTATTTTTGTATATGAAATAAAAAGCAAACTTAACACTGAATCGTGATCATTCTGATGCTAAAGATTGAACTGGCCAGAAAATGTGAAGCAAATACAAACCATAAGCAATATAATTTCCTTGCCCTATTATGGAACAGATCTGGAGAGTCTTTAGAGTTGGAATGTGTTGTTTGTCTTCCAGTGGTAAAGTAATGACAACACTTAATGGTTAGCATTAGACATCTGTCCAGGAGTTATTTAGACTTGTTATTTAAGAAAAATATGAATAGCCACACTTGGTCCACCACCAGCTTCATTTTCACTAGACTATTTAGTAGCATGCTCCTAAGACAGCACTAACTGGACAATTCTAGAGCAACAGACTTGCAGCTTCCAGTTCCGGTGCAGTGGGAAATCCTATTGAACCAATTGCATGTAATGATTGCCTGTAGTTATCTACCCGTTGATAGGTATGGGATTTGCCACAGTAATGCTGCAGGGAGCTCAGTAATGTTATTGTTATGTTGGAGGAGAGTATTGTCTTTAGTGTTAAAGCTAGTATGTAATTTGAATGGGGTATCTACTGTTTGTAGAAAATAATTCCTTATTAACCATATTTGTGGCATTTTATTAATGTATTCTCATTTGTTCCTAATTGAGTATATAGTGTTGTCTTAATTTTCTATGTTTACTCATTTATATGTATTTTTTGTATTATTTTATTCCCACCTGGAATACTGTGTCCAGTTCTGGGCTCCCTGGTATAGAAAAGACAGGGACCTTCTGGAGAGAGTCCAGAGAAGGGCGACAAAGTTGATTAGGGGTCTGGAACATCTCCCCTATGAGGAAAGGTTGAGTGAGCTGGGTCTGTTCAGCCTGGAAAAAAGAAGACTTAGGGGGGACCTAATTAGTGTTTACAAGTATCTTAGGCATGGGTGGCAGGGGGAATTGGCCAGCCCCTTTTCAGTGGTCAGTGGGGACAGGACTAGGGGCAATGGCTGTAAGCTGGAGCACAGGAAGTTCCTCACCAACATGCGGAAGAACTTTTTCACAGTGAGGGTGACGGAGCAGTGGAATAGGCTGCCCAGGGAGGTGGTGGAGTCTCCTTCTCTGGAGATATTCAAGTCTCGTCTGGACGCCTATCTATGTAATATGAGATAGGGAGCCTGCTTTGGCAGGGGGGTTGGACCCGAAGATCTCTTGAGGTCCCTTCCAACCCCTAAGATTCTGTGATTCTGTGATATAGCATAGACATGCATCCCACTGACAAGCACTCAGTCTTGCCATGTTAAAATCAAGTATCCTGGGAGAAAGCATGGCATCAGACTGTTGTACAAGTACTTTGGTTTTACTAGGCATCACCTGCTATGAAATGAATGTCTCTTCTGTGTTTGCTTTAGTACTGGAAGTTCATATTTGCCACTTAACAAAGTACTAAACATTTTCTAGAGCTTTTCCCATTATTGAATAGGACTTTGGGGAATTAATTCTCTCCCTAGTTTTATCTGTCCTGGTGCAATATAAGCTGCATAGTGAGAGATGACCACACGTGACCACCAAAGAAAAGGGGCAGGCCAATTCCCCCTGCACCCCATTCTTAAGATATTTATAAACATTGTTTAGGTCCCCCCTCAGTCTTCTTTTCTCCAGGCTGAACAGCCCCAGCTCTCTCAGCCTTTCCTCATAGGATAGATGTTCCAGGCCCTTTGTGTCAGCTTGTGGTATTAATTTTTTTCTTTTAGGAAGAATTTATATACATATAAAAATCTTAAAGTATGCCCTGAATACCAAGGTTTTAATAATATTGAGTAGTCTTAGAAAATAGGTTCTTGAAAAAAGACTTTTTTAGAGGAGAAGCGTTTGATACTGTGACCATTTAAAGTCATCTAAAATGAGTGGTGTTTTTGTAGCTTTTCTCAATAGCAGCTATTAAAAGCACTTGAGAAAAAAAAACTGGCTTCAGTATCTTGCCTCCTTATGACACAAATAAAAACACTGATATTCCTTTTCTGTGGGTTTAAATTTTTTCTTCCTGTACTTTTTTGAGTTCATAACTTTATTGCTATATACTGTGTAACAGCAAGCTAATGTGGAATTGAGGTGTTGGGGTTGTTGAGCTTTGTGACATGCTGTTTGGTTTATGTTATTTAGTGAAACAAATTTAATTATGAAGTTGCAGGTGATGGTTTTGTTTACTTTCTTGTTTACTGTGTTGGGAGTAACTTAATGCTTTCACAAAAAGCTTTGAGAATGGACACTTCGTGAATAATTTATATGCTTTCCAATACTGAACTGGCAAGAAAAGCTAGTTTTAACTTTGCTTTACAATGAGTTTCATTCCAGAAATAGATTTTAAAAATAGGTCTGGGGTTTTATTAACATATTATATTTACCCTGTATAGACTTGCTGTAACTATCTTTTTATTAATGTACTTGTCTTACAGTATGAAATACTGTTCTTTATGATGAAATTCAACAAATTATTAATGTTGGCAATACTTTTGTCTTCTTTACCTATTTAGTTCATGGTTTAAATGCTTGCATTTACAGTTAATTTAAAAATGCTTCCAGCATTTAGTTCTGGAGAAGCTTCTAAAACTTGGCACTCTCACCAAAATGTTTTTCCATCAGACTTCCTTCCTAGTAACTTTAGGACATTAGCAAAACCTCAGTGTCTTACAGTAAGCAAACTTTCTGAAACTGGAACCTCCCTGTCATAATGTAACAACAAATAGATTTCTGACCATAATTTTTCCCGAAACACACACCTTCAGATACATATAAGCAGGAGGAACATGTAACAAATATTTTTAAAGGTGTCCTGAAATGTTTAATGGACAGCTATTTCAAAAGCTAGATTGGAATCCTTAGATAACTTTTATTCTTGTATTCTTAAAAAATCATTGAAAGTAAGTTTGTCTTCAATTTTTTGGTTGTTGGGCTAGAAAGAAAGGAAAGAAATGCTAGTCAGTTACACAGAAGAATTTTGTATTCATTAAACCAAAATTAAACAGCAATTACATTAATGAAACATAGTATTGTTGATAGCATCGTAGAGTGCATATTGAAAATGCTTCATAAATAACTTTCTTGCTCATTACCAATAAAATCCTACCAAGTCTTGGAGAGAAAACGTATTCATCAAAGTAGGTTTATATTACTACTGATAAGAGGTAAAAACTATTAGGGAAGCACACAGGCCCTGTTATACTACCCTTTCCATGTCACCGCTTGTGGCAAATATTCAAAGTAGCTTAATGTTTAGGTTACAGTCAAGCTACTGTGTCTCAACCTGTTCTTCAACTGGTGAATGCTTGCCATGAATTAGAGGAAGATTAGGTATGAGAAAATAATGCATTTTCTGTGTAAAAAAAAAATCTTTACATATATTTTGTGAACTGCACACAGGCACACGCATAAAAATTCACAAACCAGCTACTTCATGACAAGTGGTCCTCTCAGGCCTATTTCCATGTTTGTGCTTCTTGAAAGCTGAAAACAGCATAAATGAATTGTTCATGTAAATCTTCTAGGCATTTCTTCCCATGAGCAGTTCAGCTTAAATCAACCTGGTTTTATTGTTTACTCATTGTTGGATAAAATGTTGCATATTTGTTGAGCCATAGTAGTTTAAACATTGTTTTTTCTCAAACAGCCCTTGAGTGAGGAATAAATGTTTGCTTTGGTTTTTTTCAGTGGTTTCATTGAATTAAGTTCTGGCAACATAGAACAGATTTGTGCCCTATATATTGCAATCTAATTTACTTGCTACTTGTGCACACTTTGATACTACCCATTCCACCCTCCTGGAATGTGTTGAGGTTTCCTGGTAGTCTTTATGTCCTTTCTTATATCCTCACAGCTCTAATCTGTATCTTCTAATTGGGCATCTTGTTCAGTAGCTGGGCATGAGTAATCCCTCATAGTGTACCATCATAGTGTATGTCTAGTTGCAAAGTGTATGCGAAAAATACCTGGTGCTGAGATCATCCTTTGATGGCTCTCTTTCAATGATATGCTTATCTGGGCCTTTCCCCAAGGTGCTTGGGAGAAGTGGTGTTCTTGAAGCTTCTTGCCTATGACAAATTGGGTTGCAACTGGGTAATGAGGTCAAAATTAAATAGGGGCTGAGAAGTAGGAAACAGAGAAAAGGCTACAATCACTTAGCATTTGCTTTTTGTAAGAAACCAAACTTGGAGGCGGGTGGAATAATGCAATACAGGGTTTTAATCAATTTTCCTCCTCTTCAAAAAGTTTTTATGGAACAGCTAAAATGCCATTAACACATGAAAGAGAACTAAAGAAGCATTCAGACTGAGTAGTTCAACCTGACTTTCTTGCTCTGAGGCAAAAATGTAATGAAATTTCAGAAGAAATAAATATTTATCAACACTGTTATATGCCATAGTTAATTCCTGAGTAACTTGCAGCAGTTGATAAATCAGGAGCACTTTTTACAGTTCTGTTGCTCATAGGAACAGAGTAGGTGATGCAGGAAGGGGATATATGATGCTGTGGCTCCCAGCTGTAGTGGGGCCAATCCATAGTCATCTTAAGGATAGTTATTTCTGAAATTGGCACTGAAAGTTAAATATAGAAGCAGTTGATGTTTTGACAGCCCTTTTTTACTCTTGATTTCTTTATTTAAGAATAAATATTTTTTATTAACTACTTAGTGGGCACTAGCTTAACAATTGGACTAGTATTCTGTCTTAAAATGATTCTGCTTTACCAAATACTTGAATGAAAGAAAGATCTTTTCTCTCTTTGGAGATTGCCTTTATTACCACTGGCTTGAAAATAAAAATATTAGGACACTTCAAGAAAAATACTATCAATCAGAATGAGTGGGCAGGGCCGATGACTGCTGCATTACTTACTTTCTTATTTTTAGGAGTGGGGCTTTTAACAAAGAGCTTTTCCCAGAGTTGATATATTAAGATGGCAGGATCCAAGTATTCTTTCCCTTTTTTCAAAACTAATTTCTCATTTACAATGTCCAAGAGTGTTGTCTCTAAGTGATTCTGTCTCCTTCCTTTTACAACAGCCTCTCATTCTACTGCATGGTATTTGCTAGGGTAAAAATAGCTGTGATCAAGTGGCAGCTGTAGATTGCTGAGATAGTACCATCTTAGTTTGAGTTGTGTTATGATAATGTGATCATTTTCAATACTCTTACTCTTCCATTCCCTGTTGTCATGTGTCATATCTTACTTGTGATTACTTGTAATATCTCTGGGATTAACTATATCAGCCTATGCATATTTATAATACTTTGAGTGCCACAGAACAAATGCTACCATCTGGACAATGCTGCAATAGAAATAATTTCAGTTATATGATCGAATTAATATGTAAATTAAATTATATTTGTAACAATTTCTGCTAATAAACACGTTTCAGCAGGGAAGAGAAGAGGAAAAAGCAACATTTAAGTAGTAAATATAGGTAAATGAACTAATAGCAGTTGCCTATGTTGCACAGGTACAGGTTTTGGTACACCATCACAAGAAATCACTAAAACCACGCTGCCAACAGAAGCCTGTGTAGTACCCCCACAGAAACGAACTAGACGGAAGCTAATGGACTCTCCAGTCATGGATCAAAGTCCTGCTGCATCCAAGCACTCCAGCCTACATCATCTGGAGGATTCTCTTACCAAGGAGGTTCGCCCTATTGTGTATACACCAGAAATTTGCAGAAAGCCAGTACAGAGCTGCTGTACACAGACTGTGGTAAAGAAAAACACACGCTTTTCAGGTGTTCAGGAAATCAGTGCATGTAATACAGCTATGCCAATGAAAAAGCCAAGTATTATGGACACTACATGTGACATAATTCCGGAGCGCAATGAAGTTGACATGGACTCGACAGTAATTCTCTATGAAGGAACAGGTGAAACAGCTGAAATATCTACTGACTCTGTGAAGGAGGTCCAGCCATGCAGCAATAGCATTCTACAAAGGTATTTTCCATTTATATGGGCAAGGAATATTATCCAAACAATTTTATCTTCACAGCTGGGTTCTTCTATTGATGTCAATTTTATGTCTAAACCCTACAATTTGAAAACTAAACCCTTAATTTTTAATTGTCATCAAATTCAATTCTGCCATTATTTGAAATCAATGTTATGTTAGTGACAGCAGATGAAGTTAAAAGTTTATCCTGTTTTACTAGATATGTACTGAGAAGATAATACAGTGCTTTTGAAATAGTTCATGATGTCTCAGACAAGTAACTGTCTCTAACCTGTAATTTTGCAGACTGTGAAATAGATACCTTAAGGTCTATTTGATATTGAGAAATGCCATTGTTAAAGCTGCCTCAAGTAGTAATATTGAAACATATTTCCAGTATTGGTTTTCAAGTCAGCATATTTACAGTTAAGAACAATTTTGCTTGATTTCTACCCCAAATAGATTTTGAAGAAATATAATTCTTTTGTTTCAGGCTTGGCCTTTCCTCCTTAAAAATCAAAAAACCTAATTCAGTACTTGAGAAGCCCTCGTATATGGCAATGACTTCTGCTGCTGAGAGGAAAAGAAAGGTATTAAGGTAAGATTAAACTAACTCTTCTGTACAAATGAGTTTGTATTCAATTCTTAGGTTCTCACTTCAGTTTCAATATTGCATTTTGAATCTTAAAACCTCTTGTACAAGTCATCAGGACCTACATATGAGATGTTCTGACTCAAATATGTTTGACAATTCTCTTTTCACAGCAAGTTGAGTAGACTCTTACTCTTGGTTTAAAAACTTCCATTGTTTTAACAAGTACAAAGTAATTTTGTGTCTTTCATATCTACTGTCCACTCAAAATAGAAAGATGATGCATGATTCTGAAAGGAGAAATTCCATCAATTAAAATTCTAATTTGTTTGAAAATGTTATGCCTTTGCTGGAACACATTAGAAACTACCAAAATAGAAAGTGGAGAAAAGGCTTAACAATACTTACGTGGCCAGTGCCTTTGTTTTTCTGATCATTCATTTCCAGTCTCAGTTATTATGACTTCATTCTTGTGGTCTGCTGTGGGAAGAACTCCCATTTCTTCACTTCTGGTATATAACCCTGAAAGAGGCTTTTCAGTAGGAGCAGCAGCAAAGCTGAAACTGAACAGATGCTGAGTGAAATATTTTCTGTTGGTCTGTTTGGTTGTCTTAATGTATGTAAGGATTAGCTATCAGGCCCACACTGAGGAATCGGCTTTTTTTCTTTTACAAAAGCAAACATTGATAAGACTTTTTTACAGTTGAGTCACCTGTTGCTTAATAGTGAGTGTAGCTGCTACGTTACAGGTTGTACAAAGAATGTTTCATGACTATTGGACTGTCTATAGACAGATCACAGGATGTGGAAGAAACTTAAACACTTTATTAGCGTATTTGAAATAGTCTTCCAAGAAGATCGCAGATTTACCTGATTCTATTTTATGCTCCTGTTCTAATTGTTATTAATTTTTGTTCTAAAACATTTTCACATTTTCAAATAGTTTATTATTAATTTAGTAAAGTAAATCACTTGCTCTTTAGTTTTCTAGCTTCTCTTTAGAGAGAGGTGTATGGGAACTTTTGGAGTCTGATTTATCTTAAGGTAAACGTTCTAAAACAGACGTCAGGAGTGCTCTTTTTGTAGTAAGTATAATAATTTCCAAACTTAGGCTTATGTCTTCCCAAAAGACTAGCTCTTTCTGATATTTTACCTCATTCCATGTCTCAAGTGCATATTTCCCACTTTCCAAGTTAGAACAACACAACAGGAAAATTCCACTATTTTTATTCCGGTTTTGGGGATTATTTCGTCTGTCTCAAACTGTAAACTGCCTGTAAACAAAAACTCTTTATGGTTTTGTCTAGCAGTCTGTGTTGAAAAGAAGGAATGAAAGCTGCTTATTTATGAAGGAGAGCAACATGCTCTTTTCAGACAGTGCCTGCTTTCCTTTTTACCCCTCTTAGTGTTTCCCATGCTTTCCCGGTTTTAAATAGTTCACTCCAGTCAGCCATCTCCTAACCTGAGAATAAAAATCTAAATTTCAGATGTATTCTCTATTAGAAATATAATTTTTAACAGTTTATATTGCTAGGACAAGGTTAAGAAAAGTCAGTCATACATAGGCTCCTTCTATTAAACAGCATCACATTGCTATTGGCATAAGTTGTCTCCTAAGAAGCAGGCAGGAATTGATCTTAGAGCTGGCACAAGGTGAGTCTTAGTCTTTACTGCTTGCTATATATTTTGTTTAGGTGGAAAACTATTATTAAGGAAACTAGTGTAAATTAGGGGATTATAAAGTGGGAATAATATAATATCGTTAGAAGAACAGGAAAAGGATGGGAACTTGGGACATAAATAGAATTAGCATGTTTATTAGGCTGTCTTACAAAATGGAACCAGGGAAGTTAGCAAGGCAAATGTCAAAGAGTAAGATAGGATCATAATTTTCATTGTAGATCTTAAGTCCATCATCTAAAAGGCTACAAAATATAGAGGTTCTGTCTTAATGAATTTGAAGCTATAAGAACTTTCTTGCAGCTTAGCTAAAAAAGTATTGTCTGCTATGAAGTCACCCCCTCCATCAGTGTTGGAGGCTGTAGAAAAGCTATGGAAGCAATACAAAATTATGATTTGTTCAATTAAACTTAGCTTGGTCATTTTAAGGATTTTGTACAAGTGTTAAAATTATTTCTTAGTAAAATTTGTGTGTAATGGCTATCAAACAGGCTTCTGTGGTTTCCAAAAAAAAAAAAACCCTGTGACATACTGGTCTGCATTTTAACATAAGTGGCAACATTAGATCTTTCTTTCACTTAACATCCTTGCTAAGTGTTTGAAAGGAAAAAAGGGGAGTAATGTCCATGTGTATATACGCATATCATAAATTAGTTTATTCTTTGCGTTCTCTTATGTACAACCAATACTGGATAATATAATATAATGTATTTCTACATTGCAAGGCCTAAGCTGCTATAATTTAGTTTAACCGCTTTACTGAAAGCAAGCTCTCTTCTGGCTGTTTTTCTAGTTCTGCGTCAAACACTGGGTTAGGCAGCCTGCAAGATCCTGTTGCTGCAAAACGCGTTCGACGAGATGTTGTTTTAAGCCATAGAGCTTTGCGGGTACCCAAAATAGCAGGTCAGTGCTGAAACCAACTATATGACATGGCATTGGTAATAGTGTTTGCACAGGAGGCCCCAAATTGAGCTCAATATTAAAGATTTTGTCAATTTAAACAGCATGTTTTGCTTTGATCAGTACACTAAGCCATTGTTTTGAACAGTGTATCCATTTGTTAAAAAAAGAAAACCTGCATGTCTGACCGGTTATCTAGATAGTATTGAGTTTTGATTAGATACCACTACACAGTTGTTGGGAAAACCTTTACCCAAGAGTTAGGGTCTTCCACCAAAAATTGTTTGTGTGATTGAGAGATCTGGTGAACTTTACCAATTTTTTTCTTTGCCATGTGTGGTTTAGCAAGAAAAAAAATCATCTCATTTCCATACCTGTTTTTAATTGCCTTTGTTTTACAATACCACAGTGATTTTTATTTTTTTTTACAGATATGGGCTTTTTCAGAGACCTATCACTTAAACTTTGGGGCTATTGTGAGCCAACAAAATAGCTGAGAAAAATTGTTTTAAAGCAATATTTAGGAATTGTCTTGCTTCTAACAGTTTACTAATAATAATACTCAGGTGTTACTCCATGAAAGCTTGCACAGCTTCTCTCTGAGGTATCTAAATCTTCACCATAACAAAAACAGTTACAAATAATTTTTTCCAGTAGATATGTACAAAGGTCTCTTGTTCACCACTTCTAAGAAACCTCCGTCTTTCCTGGTGCATGACACTAAGTTGCTTGGCACTTGCAGTGTATTTTAATACGCTAATCCTTGCAATTTTGCTTTTATCTCTACCCACTTGTCTCCTCCTCTGTGTCCAGAAATACACTTAATGATGTTTCTTAGTCAACTTCTTGGGCAGATTAGAGGAGATCAAAGATTGCTTGAAGTTTTAGTCTGCTTTTCTTATGAGTCAAACAATGTAGCTCTTCCCTGTGGCATAGGCAGTGTGCCAGTTTGGTAGAGCACATGCATTTTTATGTAAGAACTGATGTGAGGGAGCAAGTACATGGAAATGTGTATTAGTCTACATTCATGAGAAATATTGAGGGTTTTGTTGCAAAAAGATTTCTGAAAAGTGTAAATCTGAGGCCAAACATTGCCAAATAAGTAACTTAGACAAAGTGTGTATATGTTATATCAGGATCAATATCTGCTACTAAAGGCTGGCTTGTAAAGCTAACAATCAATTGCTACCCTAGGATTAAGAAACTATTTAATGAAGCGCCACCTTGTGAAATGGAAAACAGACTTTTGATGCTTCAGGGTTTAACTGAATGTAAGAAGTTCTGTATTTTCAAAAGCATGCATTGGCGGAAATATGACCAAATCATGGAATGTGTACAGTTGGGAGGGCGTTTCTAAATCCCTAAGAGGAAGAGCTGTTTTTGGATTAGACAAAACTCTGACATATTCTTCATTTTTCAATACTGCTCTATAATACAGATTTATAAAACTTTCACACATCAGTCTTCATTTTTATGTAACAACTATCCTTTTTTAATAGCTTCTTGTGTCAATTCGATGTCTAATCATTTGACTTTCTAGGCAATTAGTACAATCAATTACAGAGTTGAGTGATTACATTTTTTGCTTGTGAAAATTATGCTTTTAGGATGGACAAAAAAATACTTCTAATAATTGTTAGACTTGCTCTGAAAAGGATATCCAGGTAGGCCAAATTCTGCTTATGCTATTGAATGAGTGTGTCCTATTTGTAATAACATTTCTTTCTTCCCTAGGAGTTAAAACGAGCTGGAAGTAAGAACAGGATGTGCCAAGAAATCTTGTCAGAAGCCTTTCTGAAGGAAACATAGCATTGGATGTTAAATCAAGGGCATAAAAAAATATTCTACTTCATGCTTGTAAGAAAAATAAAAACACCAGGATTTAGTTCTGAGTTCATTTATATTTCAAGCAGGATTGATGGCTAGCAAATGAGAGCAGGGTGACTTTCATTTTCCTCCTATGAATTGTTCTGTTCAAGATGTGTCTCTCAGTAATGCACTATTTCCGAAAGAACCACTTTTTAGAAATATGAGGATATTTTTGAATTCCAAAATGAGTTCGTCTTTTGTCTCCTGTTGAAGCTTACAAATGTCTTTTGTATAGTAACAAATTAATAAGAAATTTCATTTGGACTTGGGCGTGGAGAAATGCACAGTGTTCCCTTTGCTATAATCTTTTTGAGCATTTCCCTATGTTTATGACTAATAGATTAATACTTCAGACAATGTAAGTCTTTTAGGGGATCAGTGGTGCTGTAATTTTTAGATACTATTGGAAATTGATTACTTCTAATTACTTTTGAATGAGAATCTTGTGATAGAAAAATTGAGAAAAATTGTTTTAACCTATTAAATTATTTTCACTGAAACTTCCTAATATTAAAATTGTTTTTCATTTGGAAGCAAGTCAAACAGATGTTAATATTAAAATGTGTTCATAGCTAGCATTAGGATGCCAGCTTATTCATAGGTTATCATGGATAGATGCTAACAAGGTAGTACCAGGAGAATAATATTTACGAAAGTTTTCAATGAGTTCTAATTTTTCAACCTTTCTATTTTTAGTCTGTTACTTGGTTGTAAATGTCCCTGTTTTGTTTTTCAGGTTTTTGTTATAAATAGGATCATTTTTAATTACTTTGAATAAATTTTATTTTAATAAGAGCAATACAATGTGAATGGAACTTCTCAAAATACTCTTTTCCCTCTTCTGAAAAAATGTCTGAAGTTTTACTATATTGTTATTAGAACATGCTGTTCATACTGTATATTCTAATTAATTAATATTCAGAGACCAAGTAGTTTATCTATAGCTGTATTGAAGCCTTCAAAGCCTGCCCACCCTGAAGAACATCATTCTGGTGTTTGGTATGTGCAAATGTAAGGGCATACCTGAACTTCCCCAAACTAAGGGGAACTAAAGGAAGAAGTCCAGTAGTAGCTCTAGTGATGTCAAAGGACTGTCAGAAACAAGGAGCTTGCAACCCAATCAGTTAAGCAACACAAAGTATGCTGCAGAAGAATGTTCTGGTTTCCGGCAATAGTAATGAGCTCAAAACAGCTTCGTTAAGTGATAGTTGTTCTATCACAAGCTTTCTTGTGATTGCAGAGGACTGGACTCCATGATCTAATAGCTTTTATTAATTTTGTTAAAATTGCTTAGTATTCCATATGTTTATGGTTTTATATATTTGTGTTTGTTCTCTATAGTCTTTGATGGTTTATATTTGTTTGTCTAAATTTCATCCCAGTCATATCTCCCCCTAGCTATTGAGTGTTGACATGTTTATTCTTGATACATTGGAGAGGCATTTTTCTTAAGGCTTCTGAAGAAGGAAATGGTAACTGCTTGTATAAGCTTCTAGGGCCACTTGTTGGAGGAGTAGTCAACATTGCAGAACCTGTCTTCATCAGGGAAGTTCAAAGAGGAAGGAATGATTCCTTGAGAAATAGTTATTGCTAGTTAAAAATAATGAGACTTAAAAAATTGAGTCCTCCTATTTGCATTTTAAAGGGACTATAGGTGATAAAAACAGTTGTGGTGAGCATGGGGTCATGCTGACAGCATAATGAGGGCTGAGAAGATACTGGCTGTGGAAACCTCTTTTATGAAAAATTCTAATCATCAGAATAGTCTGAAAACTAGAATCTGGGACTTGAGCACATCTCAGGTGATGCAAGTAAATTTACTAGCATGAAGGTGGGAAGAATCATTTTCATACTTCTCTGTCACGATAATATTTTGAAATTAATTTTAACTACTTCAGATTTTGGCACCTGGTACAGCTAAAATTGTGGGAACCGTACATTTCTGACTTACAGTATTTTTTCCAATTCTCAGTATTTAATATAAAATGTGCATAGGGAACTTTTGTTCATACTGGTTCACATCTGCAAGGGGCGTGTTGGGCTTTGCTTATAAATATAATTGTAACATTCAATGTTCTCATGGCATGTAAGGCTTAAACAGAAATGTTCCTAGCAGTTCTGAGAGGCTCTTAAATGAGCTTGTGCATGCAACACTTTGATACTCAGTCAAGACAGGGAACTGATAAGATTTCATCTCTTTAGTTTTTCATATCTCAGTGGAATTTATTCATTTGAGAAATTAGCAGTTGAGACAATTAGCACATTTTGAGAAGTGACTTTCATTCCTATTCATTAAGCAGATGTTGGTTACAACTTTGTTAGCTAGGTATGTATTTACTGTGTGTAACTAGCATAAATTAAACGTTTCCAGAATTTACAACAAATTGAAGGAAGGGCTTATATTTGATTGCTGTTGATTAATATTCTGTATTTATTGTACATTTATGTTGCTACGTGCTATGAACAGATCTAGGCTTTGTAAGCAGAAGGTGCTTCAGAGCACATTCCACACACAGTGCTGGTACAGAACTTTTCAGTGCCTAAAGCTGTTTGTCAGATTGCCAGTTTATTCTTGGGTAGAAGGAGTATTGGGGAAGATGAGGAGCTATGACATAACTCACTTCATTTTCTTGCCAGTCTGCATTCTGTTACCTGTTGGCCTGCCTTTACAAACTCATTTAAGTACTAGCATTTATCTGAAGCATACCTTTAATTGATTTCGCTCTGTACCATGCAGTGTTAAATCATGCCAGACCGGGATGTAATGGAATATTGCACAATATAACACAATTCAGGCTGAATCAAGGATTCAAATTATTTGGGTTAATTTAATCTTGTTTGGTGAAATATTTCTTTTAGAAGTAATTTTAAAATTAATTCATTGGAAGAAAATGTGGTGCCCCTCAACTAGTCTAGTGTGACGTTTTGCATCCCTAATTCTTCATAGGTATCAAGGGAATCATATTTCCTGTGTGAGATGCATGACAACTTCTGTACATTTGGACGTGTACAGGTGTTGTGTATATGCCCCATGCAGCTGCTGACTTACCCCTGCCAGTGGGATGGAGGAGAATGGAAAAAAAACCAAACAGCCTTGTGGCTTGCGAGAGAGACAGTTAAATACGGTAACAAAGGAAGAGGATAATAAACGTGGATAAATGCAATTGTTCACTGTCCATGGTGGAAAAAGCAACTAGATGCCCAGTCTGTTTCCAAGCAGTGATTGCACCTCCCAGCTAGCTATAGGATGATGTATGGAACATCCCTTTGGCCAGTCAGCTATGCTGACTGGGCTCTCCCAATGTTTTGTGCACCTGACAGGGCATTTGATGTACACAAGTCCTTGACTTTAGGCACTACAACTACCTAACAACAACTCAGTAACATCAGTGTGTTATTGATATTACTCAAATTAATACAAAGCACAGCATTACACCAGCTAATAGAAAGAAAATTAACTATCCCAGCTGAAACAAGGACAACAATTTCATTTAATACAGATACCTAGTTTATTTAAAAGTTGTTATCCTGAGCCAAAAACTTAGATCTATGATAGTTCTTTTTAATTAATAGAACATTCATGAGTTCAGTGCTGTGTCTCAAGGATTGTGGAAAGCAGTGCTTCATACACAAATGTCTTATCTTAGTATTTTGAAAAGTTCATAGGCTAAATTATCAGAGTGTTGGAGTATAAAACTCAGAAAACCTGTAGATAAATTGCAGTGATGTGGTTATGTATATTGGAGAAGATTAAGAAAAATATTTTGAAATATTAACTCATAAGTGTCTCTTTCTTCAGAACATCTATTTTGCAGTACAAATCCCAAGCCCCTTTCTAAAGTAGGAGGAAATACATATGTCATTGCCATAATACCCTCTGGGAAGGAGAGTGTGGGTGCTGGTAATGGGGTGTGAGTAGTATTGGCTTTAATATGGTATTCTTCAAGCCCTTACATAGTTGAAAAGGGAGTGTTGGAAACACTCTGTCTGTGAAATATTTGGTATTGAAATTATTCTTTCCATCAAACTAAAGCAGTTATGAAACAATGCCTGAAAATACTGTTGTGCAGAGAGCTATGTTGTCCAGGTTTTCTTTAGACGAAAGAAGTTCCCTTTTTCTATGCTCTACATCCAGAATATATTCCGGTATGCCTTATTGTTTTCTTCTGTAAGTGACTGCAATTAACAGGGAACCCTGTGTTTTACATCTAGCTGCTGTGTTTACATGGTTGAACCCCTGTTTAGTACAAGCTGGGAGCCCTAGTAACCTCTTCCTGGTCCCTGGCCAGGCTTTCAGCACAGCTTGTTATTATCAGCTTTCCAAAAAAGCTCATTGCAGACGGTTTTACCAAGAGGTTGACATTTCCCATGACCAAATGAGCAGAGATTTTTTTTCAAAAGCAATTTGTTGTAAGTGTGAAAAGGATGTTAAAGATCTTGTCCCACTGGGAAATTCTAAGGAAAGCAGACAAAAACTGTGGGGTATAGTTTGTACTGTGACTCGTTTACTTGCTTATTGTTGCAGGAAAGTGGATTTATAGGAGCTATATGAAGCATAGGCTTGAGAGGATATCAATATTTGTTATTGGGGATGGAGTTGGCTACAGAAGAAAGGAATATATGAAGAATGAGAACAACACTGCTGTCGATGAGGCTATAAACACTGAGCCATTTTCAATAGATTCATTACACCTTCATACCCATTTTGGAAAACAGAGTTTTCATGACTAATTCCACACAAGTAGCAAATATTTCAGTAATTCCATTTGAATGACTACCTTTAACTGTGCGTATGGGTCTGCTTCTGCGTATTTATACCAAGTGCCTTGGCATGTTGAAAGCCAATCTTGTCCACTGATTTTTGCAGAGTTGTAACGAGCATTGCTATGAAGATAGTAAAAAAAGACTTAGGCAAACTAATGTTTGGAGACACCTGTAGACTTCTACAGACTATATGTAATATTAAAATTAGATTAAAAAAAAACATATATGCTGTCCTGACAAACTGGCAAAGCATAAGAACTTGATTGGAAAGTCCTTTGTGGTGGTGGGAGTTTTCATAGCAGCCTACATGTGATGAGGCATTTGCTCTTCAAAACAAATGTTTTGGGGTATTCTCTACTGAAGCAGCTGAGTGTTTTGCACCTGTAAATCTTGGTACTTCAACTATAGAATATAGCAGACATGATTTGGAAACTTGAGAGGCTAACACAAAAATGAAGACTTGAGTTAGCAACGTGGTCACCCGGAAAATTATTTGGACTATTCAGTATTTCACTTTGGCTTTTTAAAAATGCATGTCTGTAAATAGACATGAGGAAATTGGTTTTAACAGCTAGAGAAAGTAAATGTTCTCAGAAAATTCATCCACTAGAAATGTAAAATAAGTAGTCTTCCCTGCAGGAAGTTCCAAGAGCTGCCTTAATAGACAGTAGATGTGTAATGGTAAATGACCCGTTTTATTTCTCTGCTGTGTAGTGCTCTTGGGAAAATTATTCCTGATTTCCCTGTTGCTTTAAG
This sequence comes from Laterallus jamaicensis coturniculus, assembly GCA_022605575.1. Lineage (NCBI taxonomy): Eukaryota > Metazoa > Chordata > Aves > Gruiformes > Rallidae > Laterallus > Laterallus jamaicensis. The sequence goes on from JAKCOX010000013.1 coordinate 20,823,129, forward strand.
TTTAATTGAGCTATACATATTAGGTCTTAAGGGTTTATGTAGCATGACTATTGTACATCTGAGTTCTACGAGGGAGAGATTGAATCTAACATTTATTAGAAGCTACAGTAGAGTAAATCAAGCTTTAAAAGTTGAACTAAAACAATTATGTTGCGGTTTCAATTTTAGCCTATTTCATTGCTGACGTTTTTAACTGAATACCTTTAGTTATATTTCACCCAGTATAACAGTAAGATGATGAAAAGTTTTCATAGCTAGCTAGTAAATGCACTTAATCCACTGTACTTTGAAGCAGCTAGTTCATTTACTTAAAGATATCTATAAAAAAGAAAAGATAAATCAGATAAACTAGCTTGGGGTATTAGTGGTTCTGTGTTCTGGAGGAATCTGGATAAACAGTGAATGAGTTAATCGTATGTTTGCATTGAAATTCAATAGCTGGATTCCTATTTTTCATCCCAACCTACATCTGAGACAGTGACATAAGGGGAAACAGTCTTTAAAAAGCAGAAAACACCATCACAGAACATTAGGAGTTGGAAGGGACCTTCAAAGATCACTTAGTCCAACTCCCCTGCCAGAGCAGTATCACCCAGACTAAATCACACAGGAATGCATTCAGGTGGGTTTTGAATGTCTCCAGGGAAGGAGACTCCACAACCTCCCTGGGAAAACACCATGTAGAGACTTAACCATCTGCATGTAAAATAGTGTCAAGAAGGACTATGATGCAGATTACGCTTCTAGACACAAAAAAACGATGCTTGACCTACCTTGGTCTGAGCCACACATAAGTGATGCCTCCAAGTTTATCAATCACTCCAATAGATGTATGTTCAACAGCTTTTGCAAGAGGGGAAAAAAAACCCTTCCAGAATAGACACTAGAGTACTTAACTGGGGAAGGGAAAACTAAAACTGAAGTAAAACTAAAATTGAAGTAATTGTTTAAAAATAAACTGGAAAGGGCAAATAAATACTGAAGTTATTCACCCAAGGTATCCCCTGCTGATACAGACTGGGAGAAGTGCTTCTTGAGAGCAGCCCTGCTGAGAAGGACCTGGGTGTCATAGTGGATGAGAAACTTAACATGAGCCAGCAGTGTGCTCTTGCAGCTCGCAAGGCCAATGGTATCCTGGGCTCCATCTGAAGAAGGGTGGCCAGCAGGGACAGGGAGGTGATTGTCCCTCTCTACTCTGCCTTCGTGAGGCCCCACCTGGAGTACTGTGTCCAGATCTGGGGTCCCCAATACAAGAAAGATGTGGAACTGTTGGAGAGGGTTCAGAGGAGGGCCACAAAGATGATTAGAGGGCTGGAGCACCTGCCCTACAAGGAGAGGCTGAGGGAGCTGGGCTTATTCAGCCTGGAGAAGAGAAGGCTGCGGGGGGACCTCATTGCAGCTTTCCAGTACCTGAAGGGAGCAGAGAAACAGGAGGGGAATCAACTTTTTAAAAGGTCAGATAATGGCAGGACAAGGGGGAATGGTTTAAAGCTAAAGAAGGGAAGGTTTAGGTGGGATATTAGGGGGAAGTTTTTTACAGTAAGAGTGGTGAGGTCCTGGAACAGGCTGCCCAGAGTGGTGGTGGATGCCCCATCCCTGGAAGTGTTCAAGGGATGTGTTGGATGGGGCCCTGGGCAACCTTGTGTAGATCCAGGCCTGAGGTTGGTGGCCCTGCCTGTGGCAGGGGGGTTGGAGCTCTATGATACTTGGGGTCCCTTCCAACCTTTGCCATTCTATGATCAAATCGGTGTTTGTGGAGAAGGGTGAGAAAAAACAACTACTTAGAGACAAAGATGACTGTTAGAAGTCAAGGTATATACCTTTCAACATTCTCAGTAAAAATGTGGAAGCTATGTTTACATGAGGAAAACCAATGAGAACTTTAAATACAGGAATTTTAAAATCACTTGCTAAGAAAGTTAATAGACAAGTACTTTTCTACCTGGTGGTTCAGTAAAAAACCAGTCAAAGAGGAAAGGCCAAGGCAGACGACTTAGAGGAAGAAATCTTAAAGGAATTCCTGAGATGTGTTAAATGAGACTTCATTGTCAAAGCTTTTCTTGAAAAATAGATAAATTGTCATTTGACGCTGCAGTGCTCAAGCTGTCTTACCAAGACTGCAGGGACCACCAAGATGTGGGGGAGCAGCTGACATGCTCAAGGGCGGGACTGACAATTGGAGCTTAAAAAAAAAAATGGCCAAGAAGAATCTTTGCAGCCAACATGGTTGGAGTACAAGATAAAGGCAGAAGGATTAGGGTTTGCTTTTAGCTTGGCAAAGAGAAGGCCTAATAGCGGCCTTGCAGATGTCAAAGGAGGTTTAGAAGATGGGGAAGACTATCAGCTGAGGTACATAGTAAAAGAACAAGAAACAATGCTCCTAAATTGAACTGGAGGTCTTTTTAATACTAAGCACTGGAACAATTTGCTTGTATGGCTGTGGAATCTCTGCCCTTGGAGGTTTCAAGAAAGAGCTGAACGAAGCTCTCAGTGACCTGTTCTGAAATCAGTGTTGACCCTGCTCTGAGCAGAAGGCTGGACAAGCTCTCTTCCAACTCAAATGATCCTACAATTCAAAGGAATGGGATGAACAGTCTCAAACTGGAGAGCCAATAGGAGGTATTTTATAAATGAGTATTTAAAGGAGTACTAACATCTTCCTCACTAGCTAAAAGCGCTAGAGGTCAAATGTAGACAGCTGAATAATGGTGACATGAGATCTGTTGTTTCAGTTGTCAGTATCAGTGACTTAAAAGGATGCAAAAATTGTTCTTTGGTTTTGTTGTTTGGCTGTTGTTTTTTGGGTGGTTTTTTTTTCCTTAAGCCCCAGGGTTCTACACAGCAATTTAAACAATGTAATAAGCAATCTGCTAGGAAATATAGTCAAGATGTGGGATAAATAAATCTATGGGCATGTATAATCTTTCTGTAGAGGGAAGTCATGTCTCGCAAATCCATTAGAATACATACTCTGAGCCTTTAATTAAGACAGGACTGCTTAGTGTAGTTCACTTAAATTTCAGATAAGCTGTCAGAAGGTACCTCACGGTGCCCATTAAAGATACCAACTTGCCTTTGGGCAAAGGGAGAGGGGGAATATTTGTAAGAGTAAGTGCTTTAAAGGTCAAAAATGAAAGGTGGGAATAAATTACCAGCTTTCAGAATAGAGGAATGATTATTGGTGCAGTCCAAGTAACTGTGCTAGATCCATAGGGTTTAATGTATTCACAAATTATTTCAAGAAGGGTTTCTGAAGTAACCTGTCAAAAGTATTGACACTGAATTATTTGGGTAGTTGAAAGAAAAGCTAACTATGAAGAGTTGTAGGAGCATCTCATCTACTGAGTGACTGGGCAATAAAATAACAGATGAAATTGAATGTCAATGAATGCAAAATAATGCGCAAGAAGGAAAACAGCCCAACTGTACATACATGACGAGAGGTTCTCAAATAGATATTATGACTCAGGAAAGAGACCTTGGCGTTATTGTAAAAATATCATGAAAACATCAGCTCTGTGATCAAAATAGCGAGAAAATGAATAGAGAACAAATCATTGTGTAAATCCTTGGCATGCCTGCATCTTACAGAGTTGTCCTACACATTTCAAATAAATATAGTGGAACTACAAAAGGTATAAAGAAGGATGAGAGGAGTGATTAAAGTACAGAACAGCCTGAATACAAGAAATGATTAAATAGATTGGGACACTTCAGTCTGGAAAGTAGGTGATTGAGGAGTTATGATAAAGGCATATAAAATAATGAGTCACAGAAAAAAGAGATTAGGTAACAATTATTGGCTGTTTCTTACTGTACAAGAACTAAAGGGCAGGTTCAAAACACATGAGAGTTCTTCCCTGCACAGCATATTTTATGACAGCAAGCTGTAGTTTAAAATGTGATAGGTGCCAAAAAACTTGGAGTTCAAAAATGATTAGGCAAACCTGTGGAAGAAAAAATGGTTACAGGGAACTGTTGAACTCAGACTGGTTCACCAGGAGTGCAGGGCAAAGAGCATGTAGGGAAGCAGGAGGGTAAGTTCAGTGTCATTAGCGCATTTCGGTGCTGATAACTTCCAATAGTGTCTGCTAAAGGGTGTTACTACAGAGAGAAGACTGGGCTCACTGGACTTAAGTATAGTTACTCTGCATATGGTTTGTTCTGAATGCCATCTCCAAGCAACTGGAAGAGAAGGTCATGAGGAGTAGTCAGAATGGATTCACCAAGGGAAGATCGTGCTTGAACAATCTCATAGCCTTCTATAATCTCATCACCAGCTGGGTAGATGGAGGGAGATCAGTGGATGTCATCTACCTTGACTTCAGCAAGGCTTTTGATACTGTCTCCCATGACATCCTGATAGAAAAGTTGAGAGAGCATGGAATAGATGAGTGGACAGTGAGGTGGGTTGGGAATTGGCTGTCAGACCGAGCTCAGAGGGTTGTGATCAGTGGAGCAGAGTCTGACTGGAGGCCTGTGACTAGTGGTATTCCCCAGGGCTCGGTGCTGGGTCCAGTCCTGTTTGCTATCTTCATTGACGACCTTGATGAGGGAATAGCATCCACCCTCAGGAAGTACACCGATGATACAAAGCTGGAAGGGGTGGCTAACACGCAGGAGCACTGCGCTGCCATCCAGCGAGACCTGGACAGGCTGGAAAGCTGGGCAGGGAGAAACCAGATGAAATTTGGCAAAAGCAAGTGTAAGGTCTTGCACCTGGGAAGGAACAACCGCATGTATCAGTACAGGCTGGGGGATGACCTGCTGGACAAGAGCTCTGTGGCAAAGGACCTGGGGGTCCTGGTGGATGACAGGTTGGCTATGAGCCAGCAGTGTGCTCTGGTAGCTAAGAGAGCCAATGGGATCCTGGGGTGCATCAGGAGGAGTGTGGCCAGCAGGTCAAAGGAGGTGATCCTCCCCCTCTACTCTGCCCTGCTCAGGCCCCACCTGGAGTATTGTGTCCAGTTCTGGGCTCCTTGGTTTAAAAAGGACAGGGATCTCCTGGAGAGAGTCCAGAGAAGGGCTATGAAGGAGACTAAGGGCCTGGAGCATCTCCCATATGAGAAGAGACTGAATAAGCTGGACGTGTTCAGTCTAGAGAAAAGAAGATTAAGGGGAGAACTAACTGGTGTTTATAATTATCTTAAGCATGGGATGCAGGGGGAATTGGCTGGCTCCTTTTTAGTGGTTAGTGGAGACAGAGCAAGGGGCAATGGCTGCAAGTTAGAGCACAGGAAGTCCCGCACCAACATGTGGAAAAACTTTTTCACAGTGAGGGTGACAGAGCCATGGAATAGGCTGCCCAGAGAGGTGGTGGAGTCTCCTTCCCTGGAGATATTCAAGATCCGTCTGCACACCTATTGTGCAGTATGAGCTAGGGAGCCTGCTTTGGCAGGGGGGTTGGACCCGATGATCTCTTGAGGTCCCTTCCAACCCCTACGATTCTGTGATTCTGAGTTTTTCCTTAATAACTTAGGCGCTTTGTGTGCAGAGGCTGATCCTCCTGACACCTTGTGTAGTTAGCAGAGTTAGAGAGAGGGCAGAAGAGATTCTTCTAGAAGGCAATTCAGAAGAGTGACCTTACTTGATTTCCTTTGGTAATAAACTCACCTGACAGGTAAGTCTTGTTCCTTGAGGACTTTCAAGTTTGGCACTCTGGATATCTTCTTCCAAGTGAAGATTATATTTGCTGTCAAGATATTATGCAAATTCATTAGGCTGTACACTAATGAAGAGCAGATTAAGTTTCTGATTTTTTGCCCTAGTTTTGGCATCAGAAATTTGAAGTCTTATATGAGAATCTACTCTAGTTAAGGTACAGATATCCAGAAACTGTTATGAACACTAAATGAGCCAGCTTCTGATCTCAGCAGTATAATTACTTCATGTAGATTAGGATCCTCCATTTTTGAGAGAAGGAAAACAAAAAAAACCCTCAAAACAAAAAGTCCACAAATATCCCAATATTGCTATAAAATTTGAAAATAGTGGGGTTTTTGTATAATCTAACTGTATAGTCTGTTTTTTCTTCTGGTTCACAGATTTGTTCTTCCCTCCTGTTGACCTTTAAATCGTGCATTTCTTAACCTTCCTAACATTGTGACGCTCTTCTGTTCTTCACATATTAGAGAAATACAAAATAAATGTCCATGCTGGGCATGATGGAAGATACAGGGAGATGAGTTTTGTGATTGCTTTACAATATTTAATCTGAGACTCAGTGAGACATTCAAGATTAAGAAGTTAGGAGTGAATTACATAGTAAATATTTTTAAGCAATGACGATTTCACTGAAAAGCTCTGAGCTGTATTGCCTTCACACAGTTCTTAGCTCCATAAATCAGAGGTGCTCTAGAATTTCACTGAAATAGATACTTCAGATATGAATTTTAATATATACTAATTCTTTATGAGGATATAACCAAGTGGATAGATAATGGTAGGGCAGTACATGTGGACCTCAGTAAAACATTTGACACCATCTCCCATAGCATCCTCATGGCTAAACTGAGGAAGTGTGGTCCGGAAGGAAAGTCAAGTAGTGAGGTAGATTGAGAGCTTGTTAATGGGAAGTCAACAAGTTTTGATCAATGGGACAGAGTCTAGCTGGAGGCCTGTATCTAGTGGAGTCCCTCAAGGGTCAGTACTAGGACCAGTACTAATCAATATATTAATTGATGACCTGGGTGAGGGAATAGAGTGTACAGTCAGCACATTTGCTGATGACAGAACTGGGAGGGGTGGCTGACACACCAGGGGGTTGTGCTGCCATTCAGCAAGACTTAGGCTGGAGAGCTGGGCAGGGAGAAGTTTAATGAGGTTTAACAAGGGCAGGTGTAGGGTCTTCCATCTAAGGAAGACCAACCCCTGGTACCAGTGTAGGTTGGGGACTGGCCTGTTGCAGAGTGGGGTAGGTGAGAGGGACCTGGGGGTCCTGGTGGACAGCAGGATGACCATGAGTCAGCAATGTGTCCTTGTGGCTAAAGCAGCCATGCTGCTGATGCAGCTGGACCTTTTTAGCCTAGCGAAGACTGAGGGGTGACCTTATTCATGTTTTAAGTATCTCAAGGATGAGCGTGAGGAGGACAGAGCCAGGCTCTTAGTGATGACCAGTGACAGGACAGGGGGTAGCAGGTGCAAACTGGAGCATAGGAAGTTCCATGGGAATGTAAAGAGGAACTTTTTCCCTGTGAGGGTGCTGGAGCACTGGGACAGGCTGCCCAGAGAGGCTGTGTAGTCTCCTTCAAACCCGCCTGGATGCATTCCTGTGCGATTTAGTCTGGGTGATCCTGCTCTGACAGGGATGTTGGACTAGATGATCTTTCGAGGTCCCTTCTGACTCCTAACGTTCTGTGATTCTGTGCCTGTATATAAGTATATATTCTCTTAATAAACTAAATCCCGTGTCTAGGAAACCTGGCTCATAGGTGGGGAAAGTTTTGTCTTTGAAATTAGTCTGCAGTATGATAAGAAACATTCGTCTGAATACTCTCCCACAACTTCATGTGCTTTAAACTCCCTTCTCAGAAAGGATCATTTCTGACAGGTCTTATATTTGCCTGCAAATCCATTTAAAGACACTTCAGTCACCCTGGGTATGTTTAAGTTCATGAACTTTTTATTTCTGCTAGTTCTTAAATTTTTTTCTCTTGATCCCTCCCATCCTTCTCCTGATAACAGCCACACACTACCATGCCTGTTCAAGTCTTCATTAGGAGTTGCAGAAGCTTAAGAAATCAGAACAGAACATGAGACTTGATCATTTCAAATCACTACATTATTGCTACTAAATTTTACAATGAGCAAATGCTTTGACAGGATCAACAGAAGTTTGACAAGCTGAGTTTGTCAGAATACCATGGTATTGTGACTTGTTAAAGCTCTTTTAATGGCTGCCTACTTCACTGTATGTTGTACATTCATTTTGCTTAAAGTGCAATATAGCGCCGTTTTGTTCTTCTAATTTCCCTGTTGTGTGTCAAAGTCTTGGAATGTGTGATACCTTTCCAGAGAGCACGTGCTGACTCCATGCTTTCCAGGACTGTGCTGCAGAAGTGGATGAAAAGGGTTTTCTAATTCTTCATATTAAGATAACTTTGAAAAAAATGTGGATTTTTTTTTTTATTATAAGCAAAGCCATGTCTGTGTCCTCTAAAAATGTTGTAGTTTAGCACTGTGAATTTGCTAAGCTATTGTTGCTTGGATATATTGATCATGGGGCTCTATACAAAACAGAAAATAAACTTTGGGGAGATAAACTGCTGGACAAAAGAAATTGTCATTGTGAAAGTTACTCTCCAGATCCTTGGTTGAACAGCACTGCACCTAAGATTTTCCAGTTCGTCTCTTCTGTCCTGATAGTAGGAACTGGGCTAATTTAATATCCTGTTGAATTGGTTTGTAAAGAATTGTGTATAAGTAGAAACCATCCAAGAATTGAGCGATCTCATCTGATTGCTATGTACAGCACAACTCCTCTGTGTCTACTGCATTAACACTTTGCATGCATGTTATGCTGTTTAGAGATAGTTCTTGTGGGCTCCTTGTGCTCAGACACGATGTGCCTGTGCAGGCTACATTGCTGATGCTCTGCTTTGTTGCCTAATCAGATTTGCTTTCTTTTCCTCAACAAGTTCAGCTCTTCCCTTTCCACTTCCCAGTGGTGTAGGGTGGGGGCATGGCTGTCAGTATGAGTCCTTTTGATGATGTGTTGCAGTGGTGAAGATACAAATCTGTATGTTTTGTTCGGTGTTCCCCAGTTTACGGGGAAAATATGCTTTTGAGGCTGTGGTAGCAACAGCACAGAGTAACATTGCAGATCTGAGCAGTGCCCACAGCTTGTGCTTTTGATGGTGAAGCAGGGAGGATATTTCTTCTTGTATCTAAAAAATCATTTGCTTTGATAAAGCAAATTGTCCAGTTTGCATTTTGGGGTGTGGGACAGAAAGGAGGGTAGAAACATGTACTCTTTATCTTAACTTGAGAAAAGTAAGTGTTGTTTAACTTTTTGTTTTGGTCCACGAATAAATAATAGTCATTCCTTTCAATCCTACATATTTCTCAACTCATGACCTGGTTTGATGTGAAAATTTCAATACTGTGGAGGGATTGATACCTGTATCTTTCAATTTACAGATAGGAAAAAAAGTCATGTGAAGACAAGTGAGGTAACGTCAACAAAGCGATTGTGTATTGTAGTGACAGGCCAAAGATTAGCTCTCCCCTTTGTGTGTTACCTGCTACACATCTTGGAATGGTGTATGCCTGACTCCATGTTTTGAAACATTGCAGATTTCTGTTCTTGAGGTATCCAGCTGCTCAGACGAGTGAATCTGACATTGCATTGTCTGTATTCAGAGAGTAATTAACTGTGTTTTGCTATGTACTTGCAGTAGAATATCTAAAAAAGTCCTACATTCAGTCGGAAAACACATCAATTATAGGGATTTTATATCACAATTATCAAACAGATATTTAAAATGTCTAAAAAATTTCCCAGCCATAGATTTTTCTTTGTTACCTTAATCAAAAAGTCCATCTCCCTTGGCAAAATGTTTATAAGGGGTAGTGTAGCTCAGCAGGGTTGCAAGCAGAATTTCAGGGAGAACTTTCAGCAAGGGAAATTGAGGCAGCTTCCCTCTAGGAAGCTGGCAGTAAAAATGAAGGGGAGGTTGGATAAACTATTTCTATCTCTGCCAGAAGGCAGAAGAGATTTGCAGCATTGAGAACAAGATGGAAACTGTTCCGGAGGAGAAAAATGGCAAATACGTGAACTTCAGCACTGCAGGAAATGTGAAGGGAATGCAACATCTTAGGCAAGTGGATTCCATGCAACTGGTATGGTTCCATGCAATCACAAAGACGTCAGCGTTTGTTTTTAATGCACCTACATAGGGTAACAGCACCTGGATGCCTGAGTTCCCGTAGTTCATTCATAAGGTTTCCTGTGCATAAAGCTTTGCCAGCAGAGGACAGAACCGCTACGTTTGGAATTTGGCAATTAGTAAAAAAAAAATAAATTGGCAAACAGAAAAAAAATCAAATTAGTTGTTTGCAATTAAATCTAATTCTGGCTCTCGGTGGCTCTCTGACACTGACCTGCCTGTATCTTTTTCTTGGTCCTGTATTAAGACTTTTCAGTGATGATTGGAACACTCATGCAGGAAAATTTCTGTTACTGTAACTCATAATTTGCATACAGGCATCTTACAGCACCTTTAGTTTAAAACAATTGGCATGTTTTGAGTTTGGGTTGGTTTTTTTGTTCTTCAATATCTAGCCCTTTTGGCATAGAGGCTGGAGTTGCTTAGTTGTGGCCTGGAATTCTTCAGTGATGAGGATGGAGCTCTTCAGGAAATCTCGCTTCTTGTGTAAAGTGGAAGTGATGTTGTGAATACCACAAAGGCAGAGAAAGAATACTTTTCTGATCTTTGGCCTGAGTGAAGTAACTATTGCGCCTAAGCCTGACTGTTCCCTTAAGGCAATGGGCAGGTCTTTCAAAACAGTTTTTTTCAAGTCTTCGTTTTCTAAGTGCTCACCTTGAGACAATTGAAGCATGATCTCAATGTTGAACATGTGCAACATTTTGCATTCACAGGAGCAACTGATGTAATCAAGCTCTTTGCTCTGAACATATAAAAAGGCTTTAAAAAACCCTTATCTTTTGTAAAACTCAGGTCCTTAGACTTTAAAAATTGGCAAACAAAATTAGCTGACACTTCTGAACACTTTGGCTTTTATCTTAAATATTCTGTCCCCTTGTGTAAAATAGTGATAAAAATATCCTCTTACTTCAAAAGAGTGTTGAGAGGATCAGTTCATTAATGTTTTCAAAGAATTCAGATGCTGTAATGGAAGCACTATACTAAATCCCATAAGGAAATTAATAATTCTGTATTCATGGTAGGTTTTGGGTGACTAAACTGCATGAGAAGGGTATCGAAAGATTTATTATTTTTTCAGTAGTCTTCCTTTCAATGAATGCTGTCCAGCCAAGGCTTCTGTGTACCAAGACAAAATGGTGTTGAAGCTGTTAAGGAAAGGTGTCTACTGTAGGGAACGGGACAAATTCATATTGCACAGGCAGCTGTAAAAATTGTGACTTTCTAGTTAACTGTCAAACATTCTCTTAGTATTACTTAATGCTGTTAATGGGTGTTGTCAAGCAATTGAAACAGGTGTATCCGTTTAATGACCCAGTGAGAGAATCCTGTTGATGTGGTCTTAAGGCCAGCCATATGATTTTTGAACCTAACAGGTTGTGTTTCAAGTATCTGGCAGAGCGCTTTACACAGTGCACAGCAATTGCAAGGGAAAAGGATGTCGAAAAACAACATGACCAATGCATTATCATTGCTATCATGAACATGAGGATGCTATTAAATCAGCAATTCTGGGGATTTAGTGCTTCTGAAAAAACAAATGTCTTCATGGAGTAAAAAAAGCTTCTCAGAATTCTTCAAACTCTTCAAAGTTTTAAGAGCTGTAAATGTTTAAGCAGGACCTCCAGATAACAGCTGTACTGGATTTGGAAAGTTGTTACAATGGAAGATGAAATCAGAAGGTTAATAGAAATCTAGAGGTGGATGAAGCAAAGCTACACAGTTTCCATAACCTCATTCAACATCTCTTCATTCCAGTGATGAAGAATGAAAGAAGATAATAAAATGAACGGAAAATGGTAGGTGTTAGTGATCCATGTGCATCATGGCCATTGGCCAGTACATTCTCTGGTGGAAGGAGCAGAGCTGCAGGTGACGCTATGGGAGCTCAGTCTTGCTCAAAGTAAAGGCAGGACAAGCAGGTGGATGAACACGACTCCATGGGAAGCATGGCACACTAAAGACAATGGTGACAACCATGCAGCAAGTTGGGAGTTAAGTACATCTACTAGTGGAAAGTCAGATGATGAAATGTATGCCACAATAACCAGCACTTCAGGGGACCTTCTGGAGTAGAGATAAGTAAAGACAGAATACAGACAGTACCAGGGATTGGTAATCAATCTCAAAATCCCAGCATAAACAAAAAAGCAAAACCAAACAAAACAACCATGAATTTGGCAGTGACATGAAGATAAAATAGTTATTTATGCAGAAATGTAAGGTTAACTTTGAAGTATTGCATTTAGGATATCATAGAATCATAGAATTGTAGGGGTTGGAAGGGACCTCGAGAGATCATCGGGTCCAACCACCCTGCCAAAGCAGGCTCCCTAGGACATATCACTCAGAGAATCGTCCAGATGGGTCTTGAATCTCTCCAGAGAAGGAGACTCCACCACCTCCCTGGGCAGCCTATTCCAGGGCTCTGCAACCCTCACTGTGAAAAAGTTCTTCCGCATGTTGGTGCGGAACTTCCTGTGCTCCAACTTACAGCCATTGCCCTTTGTCCTATCCTCACAGACCACTGAAAAGAGGCTGGCTGATTCCCCCCGCATCCCCTGCTTCAGATAATTATAGACATTAATTAGGTCCCCCCTTAGTCTTCTCAAGGCTGAAGAGCCCCAACTTACTCAGCCTATCCTCATAGGGGAAATGCTCCAGGCCCCTAATCATCTTTGTAGCCCTTCTCTGCACTCTCTCCAGGAGATCCCTGTCCTTTTTAAACCAAGGAGCCCAGAACTGGACACAATACTCCAGGTGGGGCCTGAGCAGGGCAGAGTAGAGGGGGAGGATCACCTCCTTTGACCTGCTGGCCACACTCCTCCTGATGCACCCCAGGATCCCATTGGCTCTCTTAGCTACCAGAGCACACTGCTGGCTCATAGCCAACCTGTCATCCACCAGGACCCCCAGGTCCTTTGCCACAGAGCTCTTGTCCAGCAGGTCATCCCCCAGCCTGTACTGATACATGCGGTTGTTCCTTCCCAGGTGCAAGACCTTACACTTGCTTTTGCCAAATTTCATCTGGTTTCTCCCTGCCCAGCTTTCCAGCCTGTCCAGGTCTCGCTGGATGGCAGCGCAGTGCTCCTGCGTGTTAGCCACCCCTTCCAGCTTTGTATCATCGGTGTACTTCCTGAGGGTGGATGCTATTCCCTCATCAAGGTCGTCAATGAAGATAGCAAACAGGACTGGACCCAGCACCGAGCCCTGGGGAATACCGCTAGTCAGACTCTGCTCCTCGAATCACAACCCTCTGGGCTCAGTCCAACAGCCAGTTCTTGACCCACCTCACTGTCCACTCATCTATCCCATGCTTTCTCAGCTTTGCTATCAGGATGTCATGGGAGACAGTATCTAAAGCCTTGCTGAAGTCAAGGTAGATGACATCCACTGCTCTCCCTCCATCTACGCAGCCTGTTATGAGATTGTAAAAGGCTATGAGATTGGTCAAGCACGATCTTCCCTTGGTGAATCCATTCTGACTACTCCTCATGACCTTCTTCTCTTCCAATTGCTTGGAGATGGCATTCAGAACAAGCTGTTCCATTACCTTTCCCGGGACGGAAGTGAGGCTGACTGGCCTATAGTTACTAGGTTTCTCTTTCTTGCCCTTTTTAAAGACTGGAGTGATATTGGCTATCCTCCGGTCTTGAGGCACTTCACCTGTCCTCCAAGACCTGTTGAAGACAATAGAGAGCAGCTCAGCAATCACTTCCGCCAGCTCCCTCAGCACACGTGGATGTAACCCATTGGGGCCCATAGATTTGTGTGCATTAATGCCTTTGAGCTGCTCCTGAACCTCCCCTACCTCAACCAGTGGGAAATTCTTCGTTTCCCAAAAACTCCAACTTTCATCCAGGATCTGTGGGTCCCAAGGGGCCTTTGGAGTGAAGACTGAAGCAAAGGCAGCATTCAGTATCTCCACCTTCTCAGCATCCCCTGTTACCAGGACACCCTCCTCATTCAGTAAGGGACCTACATTATCCCTGGTCATCCTCTTACTATTCACATATCTAAAAAAACCCTTTTTATTATCCTTTATGTCCCTTGCCAGCTTCATTTCCAGGAGGGCTTTAGCCTTTCTAGTTGCATCCCTACAGGCCCTGACCCCATTCCTGTATTCTCCCCAGGTGCTCAGACCCTTTTTCCACAATTCATAGATCTTCTGCTTCTCTTTCTGTTTACTCAATAGCTCTGTGTTCATCCATGTAGGTCTTCTGCCTCTCTTTCCTGATTTTTTACTCAAAGGGATGCATCATTCCTGTGCTTGGAGGAAGCGCTGTTTAAATGTTAGCCAGCTCTCACAGGCTCCCATTCCTTCAAACAGCATAGCCCATGGGATAGCCCCTATTAAGTTGCAGAGGAATTATCTAACAAATCAGATGCTTAATACTGATGAGTATTTAGGATATAGGTGTTTACTGGGCACATACTCAGAGCTTCAATTACAGCTGTGGGTTTGGCCATCAGAAGAAAGAATGATCTTGAGTGGACAATGCTGTGCTGTGGGCAGAAGAAATGGATTTTTCAGGGGTAAAGCAGGTGCGAAGGACTGTAAAGACTGCTATTTGGATCTGCCAATTTCCAGTGATACAGGTCTTGGGGCGGGGGAGAGAAGTTTTTTGTTCTTGAGATTTATTTTTCATAAAATCAAGGGGTTTTTTGTGAAGACAATGTCAGTTCTCTTTTACATTGCGTAATCCCAAGAATAATAGCTGTGTAATGCATCCCTGCTAAAAATTCACTCTGAACAAGTAAAATTAAGAATCACTGACCTGTTAATTTGCATTTCTCAGTGGGGGCTTAAATTTTTATTTAAGTTTAATTTTTACTAAAATCTTACAAAAAGCATAGTCAAGAAAACCCAAAAACCCTCTTAACTTTTTTCTTTCCAAAGGAGAACATGGAACAGAAAAAGGAATGTGCTGTCTAGTTGTTCTTCATTTCTACAAAGAGAATTAGGTAATGTTAGGTTTTGGACAATAGTTTTTCTGCTCTCATAATTTCTAAAAATGCTTGTGATTTTTCCACACCAGACAGTTTTTTAGTTACACAGAGACTGGTTTTAAGACAGCCTTTATATAATTCATGTAAGGTCACATTAAATAACAAATAAGCACCAATGTATAATACCCGATAAATTCCCTGAAAAAGTTAATGAAATATGTAATAAGAGATAAAAAACAGTGAATCAAGTTGTATTGTTTAAAACGATATGCAGGAAGTTAGTGGCTGTCCAGAGGGAGGCACTATTGAAAATGTTTAGGTATAACTTTAAGAGTAGACTTAGGGGGAAGTAAATATATCCTAACTTGATTCAATTCTATCCACAAGGTAATGAAGCAAGAGATGAAAAAAGACTGCTAGACTATCACTGATTTTTATTTTTTTTTTCAACACATAATTTTTAAAAAGCATGGGTGGTATAACAAAGAAATAACACAAACAGTTGGATGGGGTTTCTGGGAAGAATGGAGGTGATAAATTGCACAACTGTTCTTACAGCCACACAGTGTACACTGACACTAACAATGTTACTGCTGTTGACAGATACTGCTCTGAGAAGGTGTTAATGCTTTCAGGCATATGCTAAGCTATTAACCCATGCTTCTTCCTTTTCATCCTTTAGAGTTTCACGAGAAACTCTGATGTATTACAGCAACAGAATCTGCTTTTCTTTTTTAATTAAGCTTCAAATTTTTTTGTTTGAAAACATTGTTACTTGGGACCAAACATCTTAAATTCTTGTTCTTGCTATATAAATCAAAGGCATGCTGTCTAATCTTCATTTTGGTCTCTAGCAGGAAGCTTCTTCATGCAAGCAATTAGGAGTCCTCAGCTGCTCTGCTGCTCACTTGCTTTTCTCTGTAGATGTGAGCTAACAAAGGTTAGTTAAGGCCACCGTGCAGCTTTTTGCTCCCTGCCGTCGCAGTGTGTGTTGGACCATGAGCAATGCTGTATTCTGATCTCTCTTACGTCTAGACAGATATTCATAATGAAATAGATGTCTGGATAATGAAGTAGACTCTCGCAGTCCTAATGGGATTGAAGCCTACAGAGGCTGGAAAAAGAGCAACTTGCATTGCACCCTCCAGGGCTGCTGAATTTCACAGGTAAGATGAGCACAGACAGCCAGGCCAGTTTTGCCTTATAACCTCACTTTCTCCCCACATGCTTGGCCCTGCTTGACCTCGCTTGTACTCTCAAGACTCAGCTTTGTGGAGGGCTATGCAAGCATGTTGACATGAGACAATCAAGAAAAGCTTATACAATACTCAATCTCATACAAATTCCCCAAAATACAGAGGCTTTTTCAGAATCAGATTTCACTCTCTAAATATTGTGCACAGTCATGATAATCTAATGAATGATGGAACATGTTTTTACTTGCATATCTTTATGCTTCTTGGCATGTGGAAATCCCTCCCAACTAAAATAAGAGTAACTGTAGCTCCCAAAGGCTATGCTGAAGAGTTTCTTGAAATAGTAAATCAGACTGGAAGATTCTTGTGTGAGTGCTAGTAATGGCAGGAAGCAGGGGGGAGGTTATGGGCATAGGCAATGCTTTTTGTTCTTAAAGTCAGACAGCCAAAGAGAGTGCTTAGCTAGTGGCATATTCCTGCTACAAGGTGTCTGCCATTTTTGAGCTTCTCATAGTCAGACTGTGGCAAAATTGCTGCAGATGAGAATTGCAGTGAGCCAGAAGTTATGGGTTTGCATCTTCATTCTTGTGTAGGTGTAAAATGGTTTTATTCTTTATATTTTCAGAAAACTTGAAAGATTTAGGAGTTGGGAAATTTAAAAAATAATTATGGGTGTTTGGGCATTTCCCTAGTGATCTCTAGGATGTAGCGTCATGGTAGCTGGACTTTATTTTTGTTGGATCTTCTTGAGCAGAGCCCAGATGGACACTGAGCCTGGCCCTGCCTGTGCTGACTGCGACCTCCAAGTCAACAGACCTCCAAGTAACTCTGCAAAGTTAAATAATGTTCATAGGTCACTTGTGTTCAAAGCATCACTGCTTGGTGTTGCCCAAGTAGCTACTCTGTATGAGCGTAGAAAACTTGCAAATGTATTCAGCAAGCATACATTATGCATTTTCCCTTGTAACTGATGACCTTTCATAACATACCTGTGTGTTGGGCATTCATCAGTTGTAATGTGATCTATAACTCATGTAAATGTATCTCTACAAAACCCATTAAATAATATATGGACCTATTCAAAAAAGTACAACAGAAGGAGGGGGTGCAGATTAATGGCTGCCTTTTCTTACCTTTTTTAATGAAGGTAAAATTCTAATTTTTCAATATTTCCCATATTAATTTCTAAATTTCTTTTTCAAATTAAAATACTTTCAAAATTAATTTGCCAAAGCATACATTTTCAATATTTTGCGGCTTATAAAAATATTTTATAACATTCACATGTATAGGTATAGATTTTTTTTTTTAAGAACAAAGTCACAGCACCAATAGAATTTCAGATGCTTTGAATTTAAATAGTTTTTCAGAAATTACTTTTGGGGGTTTTCTTTATCAGCCTATAATGTATGCATATAAAAGAATATGGATTGCGCATTGTCCACAGCGTTTACCATAAGCACATGCATAAAGACAGGAACCTTTTTGAAATCTTCAGCTCTACTAATAGCATTTCAGTCAATAGAATTGTTTACACAGGCTGAAATATTCCCTGTGATAAATAGGGCATAGCGTGACATGAATTTTCTGATAAGATATATCACTAAAAACATGAAATAATATTTACATTTTAGGGCTACTTTTAGAGGCAAGAAAATATTTCATCCTGGACAGGTAGGCATGAATAACATGCGTTCAGCTTTAGAAAAGAATGTAGCAGTGAAACTTTTGGTATTTGTATTAACAGCAGTTTAATTCTTCACTCTGAATTGTCCTGCTCTTTGGTATATACATATAGAACAGCTGTTATGGGCTTTTTATGGTCTGCTTTTTCCTGAAATTGTACCTATTGTGTTACAGGATAGTCGTGTAATAAACTGAATCATGTGTGTTTAGGCTAGCAATGTGTTATTAGTTTGAAGAGATCACACACCTGTAAAAGTAATACTAACATTCTTGGCAGAATGTTAATTCATTAACCTTACTAAAAGCAGAGAAATGTTTAGTGCATTCTGTGGAGAACAAAAAAACCCAAACCTCAAAGAAAGTCTATAAGGTAAAACTCAGTCTTTTTAAATTCAGAACAATGCCTTGCGATGCACAACAGGAGGACAGGGATAGAGCTCAGCAGGGAGCATAACCTGGGGAACAAGAACAAACCTGAGAGGTCAGATGGAAACGGTGGCTAAATGCTCTGACCCGAGCTCAGCTCTAGCTGGACCGATGTTCCCAGCTGCCATAACAGCAAACGTGGTTGTCTCTGTTTTATCAATGTCTGCACGCCTACAATGGGGCGCACGGTCTTATCTTCTTGTAAATTAACTGTGTTTAATAGCATTAATTAATTGTGACTCACTAGTTCATCCTACTCCACAGAAACTTCTATGGCCTTATTTATCTAGTTGTTTTAATTAGATAAAATAATATCTAGGCTCAACTGGGGTAGTTACTTTAATTGTGTTGAGTAGCTGCAGTGAGCAGAATTAAAGGGACCGCGGAAAAACTTTCAGAAGCACAACATGTGAATGGTCCCCTCTTGGGTTTTTTGCCTCCTGGATGTCTTTTATTGAAAGTGTTTCTCACTGTTGTTATTGTAAAACAATAAAAATGGGCATGTCTTAAAATATTGTTAAATGGCAACAAATAATTTTTCATGAGTACTGCAATCTCTTTATTTGACCATAATTGGAAAATATTTTAAAACCCCTAAACTTAAAAAAGTACATTTTTATTATTTTATTTATTGAAGTTAAATCTTTTCAATGAGGACTGCTTAACCTCTGCTTCATCATCTTCTCCTGCACTGGGAGGTATTTCAGGGTTGTCCCAGTTTTCCAATCTTCAGTCCACATACAAACACAGTTTATAAGGAATTTTAACACCTTAGTATACTGGATTTTTTGTTTCCTCTTGGTAGAGTAAAAGGGCTAATTTCTTGAAGTCTTGGTTGCTGTTCTGGGAACCTTACGGCATGATGGTATGCATATAAGTGGCAGGTACTATATGTATGCTGTTTCTATCCATTCTAATAGCCTTTATTGCCTACTCTAATCAAGATCTTTGCTAATGATCAATAAGTGCTTTATAATGTGTCAATAAAATTGACACCTCTGTGCATCTGTATGCTAATAAATATCCTTATAGACAAACAGTAACTTTTAACAGTGTATTGGGTCTGCCTGAGTTACTTTTAACTTGGGTTATAATTCCAGACTCAATTTAAGATTAAAAAGAGATTTTATAATTGCTGCTGCTTATGGCTAGGAGATGGGAAAACGATGCAGTTGCATGTATCCCTTTTTTCCTGAGGGATACAGCATATGCATTTCCCCAGTAATTTTACTTTTTTGGATATCAGTATATCACAGATGGCTACAAGGTGTGAACTGAAGTGGTTATGCATGTTTCTAATTTGTATCTTACCAATAAAAAAGTTTTTAAGTTACACATTTTTAAATGGCTGAACAATTCAGTCTCTTTTGTCAGTGGATGAGGCTGCAGCTGTGAACTTACCTGATGGGATTTCTTTTGCTGGCTCTTTTATTGGACTATGCGATTTTGGGACAAATAACATCACTTGTCATTGCCATACCTTCCTATGGGTGGCATTGTTTGAGGGGTTTTTTTCTATTTTTAGGAAGATGAAGAGAGCATTTTCTGCCTGTTTCTGAGGTTGATATGTTCTAACTAAGCCCCAAAGCATGTTACATTCCACAAACATTTTAATAAAATGAAATAAGAACTTTTTGCCACTCCCATGTTGAGCCCTTATTTATGCAATTATATTACATGTACAGTTATTTCTGGAAGGGAAACAAGGCCTGGCTAGGCTGATGAATGTCCATAGAAGACCAGGCCTTTAATCTATCAGCAGTACTTTTTTGTTATTTAGCATTTAAAAAAGGAAATAGAGTGGAACTCTTCTTCTGATGCTTTAATTTCTATTTAGAGATCTCTTTGAGAGAAGTTCCATGGCTGCAAGGTGCTGTTGTTCCCTCAGCAGTGTTCCTTTGCAGTTGTATTATGGTCCATCGAGAGAGCACCATGAGAGCCTACCACTCACTAGTGTCCCAGCAGCAGGAGAAGCTCTGTAGGAAGGAGGTCTTTGCAAATGACCAGATGTGTAGGGTTTTCTACTGGCTTTTAGAAAACCAAGGTAGGAATATGGGATACATTAGGGAAAACTGAAACGTGCAGCAAGGATTCCTGTTATTTAAAACAGTGATGAATCCCAGTAGGAGGAAAAGACTTTCTAGACAATGTATTTATTGTGCCTTTTATCAACATTAGTTCTTTATTTGTATTCAACTTTAGGATACATTCCAGAATAGAAAATTTATAAATTTGGACTTTTAAACAATTTCTTACTTGTAAATCATGCCAACTGTAGTAGACAGGTACCTGAGCTAGCTTTAAATAAACTATAGTGGCCATCTTTGCAATTTGATGTTCATCAGAATTCATTTTACTCTGCTTAACTGTTCTAGGCTTTTTAGCATTTATGTAGAGATATTTAGGCCAATATTCCACATAAGTATTAATTCCCTATATTGCTTTTCAGTGTAAAAGTAAAAATCCATACATCTTCAAGCTGATAATTAGGAGACAAAAATAAGAAATATTCGAGCTACAGAAAACTTACTGTTTACTCCACATGATGCCTTTTTTAATGTTGGGAAAGGTATACTTAGTTTTGGATTTGGACACAAGAAATAAATTCAGACTTTCTAACCTCTTTAACCCAGATGTGCTTACCCTTGAATTTACCATGTATCTTAGAGATGTGTAAAACCTATGTCCTTGACTCAAGCGGTATGTGTAGACATCTGAGGCAGGTTAACCATCATTTCCAGTATCCCAATTAATAAATAACTTGCTGAAGTGCTAATCCAGTATATCATGTGTTTACTGTTAACTTAGATTTAATAGCCAAGTAAAGACATGTTCTTCGCTTGAAGGAAGATGTGTCTGCTCCCTCATTAGGAAGCTGAATTTCCCAGGTGATGGGATGTTCCTTTTATCTGCTATTAAATGGCCAAAGGAAGGATGGTTGCAGCATTGGAAAATATTTGCATTCCAACAAATTTTAAAAAAAGTACCACCCATGATCTCACATGTACCAATTGAAACCATCTACAAGTAATTATAGTTCTATCAAATAGACAAAAACAAATGCAGCATTAGTAAAATAAACCCTTTGTGGCTGTTAATTACTCTAGAAATTCCTACTAAAATGTAATCAATGTAAAACATTCTAGTTAACATTCCTATCAATAAATGGCATCTTTTATTAAGCCATTTAATTTTTTGCTGTATCTGTGTAGGATTGTTATTCTGTAATGAATAACCACAACTGAAGGTGGTGGTGGTTGTTTTGCAGTTGAAATTCCTGGATGGACCATGTGCTATTGCAGAAATACTTTGTAGAATTTGACTTTTCATAAGGCCTGAGGATGTGCGTGTGTCACTGTTCCAGCAGGAGTGCAGGTGTTTATTGCTTCTCTGGATGATGTCTGTCACATTTTATTATTCCAGTTTTGTTACAACTTAGATTTTTTTATGTTAGATGAAAGATGTATCAGGTCACTCTTTACACCTGAATATCTAGCCATAATTATTTGAGTAGGCATTAAGATTTTCAGTGGGTTTCCAGTATAATTATGTATTAAGGTAGAAGTCTGATCCTCCTGCATGTCACTACTTGGCATTGTTAGATGACATAACATTATGACTCAATGGTGGCAGTGATATGGCATACGCAAAAAGACTTTCTGACCTTTATCTAACATCCTTTAGTGACTCAGTGGTTGCCAGGCTTGTCCCTTCTTTCCCTGCCAGGATAGTTATGACTGAACAATTCTGCTGCTATCCAGAGAAGGCAGCAGAGATGGAAGAAAATTGTGGCTGCTGAGTTTGCAGGCATCTGCATAGCTGTGAATCTGACCTTAGACCTTAACTAAAACCCACCTGCTTTATGGTGATCACAGGTGAATTTGATAACACTTTTATCTGTGAAAAGGAATTCTGCCTTGTGGGGCTATTTTCAGAAAGCCATGGAGATGGGAGAGCCGCAAATTTTTTCCGCCAAGGATCTAATAGATAGACTTCTGGGGACAGCTTTAGGATATCTAAGACAGAATAAGGTTTAGTGGGTTTTATCCTGCATGGAAAGCCTTTCATTCACTTTGGGTTTTGGGGTTGCATTGGGGATTTTAAGGGGGAAAATGGTGTGTCTAGATATGAGTGGGGTATATTCCAGTTTCCTTGAAAATAATTTTGTCTCTGTTTGAACCTGCTTTGCACCTCAAAGCTTTCCCCAAAAGAATGAGCAAGAACACTATAGGGTAGTGATGTGGTCTCTTTCAAAGATATGAACATTGATGCACAGTGGGAAGCTGAAGTACTGGTTGCCTTGCCTAAAATCTCAAAGTAGATCTGGCAACACCCAAAATACAACTAAAGTATTTTATGTTGAAAACACAAAACCTTGTTTCTAATACTGCATCATCTTTCTCTTTCCTAGTGTTCTGGCAGGGATAATGAAAGCATTATTCCTGAAGATGGGGGGCTGTTTGTACAGCTTGCTAGAAGTAATGAAAAAGGTGTGTGCATATATATAAGTTTATACCTCTCAGAAATCATCCAAGATTTTGCCTTACTTTGCAAGTATATCTATTTTACAAAACCATTTTCCTGAGATGACTTGATGATGGCTAGCTGTTGTTCAGACCTTTTAAAGTTTGCTTTTTGTTAATTCATATTGAAAAATAATTGATCAGATTCAGGTCAGTGGATTCAGTTTCACTCTCATCAAATGACAGGTATGGGTTGCTAGTTACAACACCTTAGCACCTGATACTCTGAAGGTGGCTAAAGAGGCAATATCTCATTTCTTTTAGGATTAGTATTCAACAGTAAATTTACTTTCTATTTTAATTGAGACAAAATGAAGCTGTGCTAACTAGAAACATCTAATAATATTTCTAGTTATTAATGCTAGAGTCAGGATTGGATCTTTAGAAGGATGGGGATGGGCAAAATAATACTTAAATAATGTTAATGTGAAGGTGTGGTACACTGAATCTCTTGGGTAAGCACTTGGTGGTTACCCTTCCACACTGCAGATATTCTAGTCTGTGAAGGCCAGTTTTTGCAGTGCTAACAAACTGACTCTCTGCTGATGTCAGACCAGTGTCTGATGGTACCTTCTGCGTGCTTGGTTGGCCTCAGGAAAACGGTCTTCCTGATGCCCTAAAGGAAGCTTCCTAATTTTTCATGAAGTCTCCAGGTGCTTCTGTCCAACTAATCCTTATTTTCAAATGGAGAACAGTGAAAAGCAGCACTGGCATAGCCATGATTTGGGGTGTGCAGAGCATGGGGACATGTGGGCTTCTGTGCAACTTGGCAGGACACTATCCATGCTTTTCATGCCAACTGTCAGAACCCCCATGCAGAGGAGAGAAATATCAGGGAATTTCAGCTATTGACCCTAAATAATTCCTGTGTGAGGATGTGCTTTAAAAATGTGTTTGTCTTGGTTTCATGGTGACATACTTTATTTTACCACAAAGATTTTCCTTTCAACACTAATCTATAATAGCAAAGCATCACTGTGTAGGAGTCTGAGGGGAAAGCAATTCTTTATAAAAGCTGAGAACAGAAGTATTTCTCAACATTATACTCCTGTTTATATGAAAGATTCAGTTCATGCAATACCTTCAGGTGACCTATAACCTGTCTGTCTGCTTCACACGCTGAAAATCCCCTTCCTCCCCCCACCTCCCATTTCTGAGCTCAGATGTGTCTGTAATCGGAGCCTGGAGTCATAAGGACACAAGTGTTTCCAGGCTGCATTGACCTTGGCAGTGGGTGGAAGCTGCACATTTGGTTGTGCGATAGCTTTGCTTACCAGCTTTCAGGAGTCACTCTCGTCCGGCATGGGTAAAGCGAGACAAGATCCCCGTTATTGGGAAGAGACTCTGGTTATCTGTGTAATGGCAGGCATCCCTACATCTTGGTGTACGGTTTCAAAACAGCAAATGGGTTTTTGCTGCTCTCAGGCAGAGTGCGGTTCAGTGATGGGTGTGCTCCAAATGTTCCTGTGATCCTTTTTCTTTGCACCATATTCTGAGACAGTACATCTTTCATACAGGAGGTATTTGTTTATACTGCACCTGCTGCTATCCTTGCTGGACTGATACTATGACGGCATACCACTGTAGTAACATAGCTGTGTGTTATCCTTTCCCATGCTATGGAGAAAAGTCCTGCCTAGAGCATAGTGGGCTGCAGCTCTGCTACTGTTGGACCGTCTGCTGTGATTTACTTAATTATGGAATGTCAAAGGAAAAACGAAATATACTTATTTTCTGCTAGCGTCTCTCTGGCTGTGTCCTGAAGTACTTTGTGAATGAGTCTGAAGGGACACTGAGATGGGGCCTCAGTTTAGGTGCTCCTAATGCCCTCTGTCAGGTCTGGACCTCAGATTCCTCAAACAAATTTTATGGGTTGTTTTTTTTCCCCTGTAGGCTGAACCTTTGTAAATAATGAAAGTGAGAAAAAACAGATCTGGTAAGCTAATAACTTAATAACTTAGGCAATATAACATGAAAGAAGCAGTAGAAGACAAAAGATTCCTCATACTGCTCAATTATTAGGTGATTGTCTAGGGTAAATTATGCATATATGCAAAAGTGTTTCAGGGTAGGTTTGTGCTGTCAAACGTGCTACAACAGACTGTTCTGATGGTCTGCATCATGATTTGAGAGGTGCCCGGTGCCCAGTGCCCTGAGGCACTGAGTAACCCATTTGCAGTATTTCATCCTCTGACAAATCCCTCGACCCATGAAGTGAAGGAATATGACTGCACTAATACTTGATCTAGGAAAGCAGAGAGTGTCTCTGCAAGTCTTGTGTGTGAGGAGGAAAGGTTCTCAGTGCAAGCAGAACTAAGGCTATTGGAGGAAAGAGTATATGACAAAGGAGATAACAAACAGTTGGGGTCAAATGCTTTCAACAGTGCCAATTAAATCTCCTGGAAACTGAGACAAAAGACGTGGTTTGATTAAAAAAGCTTACTGTTGCTATTTAGAGGTGTTATACTGGAGACTAGACGGTAGTGGGAACATAACTTCATATAGATGTAGGAGCTGAGTATCTGCATATGTGTGCATGTGTCTGCACGTAGGGAAAGAAAGGAATGTAACTAAAGACAAGGAACTTAAATTGTTGCTGGTCTATATTTCCATTTCTGATAAGTTATTTAATGCTGTGAATTACATAGAATATTCATTTTAAGAAACACTTGCAGTTGACGGCAACTGCAGACACACAAGTTGTAGATATACACTGCAATGTGTCTGTTATTCTATGCTTTATAAGTTTGATGTTCTTTTAGTGACAAACTTACACAGCTTAATTCCCATCATGGGATTAATTTTTGTTCCTCAGCTGTAGGGAAGCACATCTAGGCACTGGCTGCCTTTGACTGGAACATGATTGACTCTTGTTTATCACGAGCTGTAGCCTTAGCCTGGCTTTCTGCCTAACATGCACCTGATGGAGCCTGAAGCCATGGGTCAGGATTGTGTTTGTCTGCTGTCTAATATATGGGTGCTGGCACACTCTGTAACTCGTTTGCAGGGTGTCCCCTCTCAGCATGCCTGTGATGTCTGCATTCTCTGCACCTCAAGCAGTAAGGATTTCAGCAAGCCCACATGCTTCAGGTTGCTGTCACCTTGCACGGCCGGCACAGGCTCCAAGCACTCCAAGAGATCCCCAAAATCTACTCTGATGTGGGCACTAATGAGTAGGACAAAGTGGTTTAATACCATGTTTAATGTATGTGCAGTGACAATTCTGCTCCATGAAATGAGTAAAGGCTACAGTTTTCTCATGTTACTTCCAACACAGCATGACACTTTACCTGGGCGTGTGGAGGACATAATGGCACATCCATGAAGACCAAAGATTAGCATGAACCCGTTTTTAACAGGTGCTTCATTTAGCTGCTCAGTGCCTTGAGCAAATTACTTGGCTCTGTATCCTACAGCTACCTTTCAAATTTAATTTACCCTAACTGGATTTAAGAAAAGCACCATCTCCATATCATCATCACAGCATTGCTCGAGTTCCAATTTGGCAAGATGGAAGAAAGCATCTCAACAAAAAGCCCCATCATAGGAGAAATTATATTCCGAGGTAAATGGGTTTCAGAGGGAGATAGTTCTCAGACTTAGACCCTGCAGTGCAGAATCTTAATTTACACTGTAATCCCAGAGTTCAGATATCTCAGAAATATGGTGAATGTTTGAAACTTAGATGTAAGTTAAGAAGCTAAAGATGAACCTGAGTGCTCAGAATTTTAAAAATTTTAACTTCAACCTCTGTTTTTTTGTTGCTTTATGGCGTCTTTTTTTTCGTTTTCTTCTTTTCACAAAAACACTGAAAGTAATGGAGTTAAATTTTAAAGCATAGAATATCAAAAAAGGGTAAAGTGTTACACAGTGTAAGATTATTTTCATCCTCTAGAAAAGCAAGTAAATTTAAGACAAAAGGATTTTGCTGCAATTAAAAACATTTAAAGCTTTGGTGCCTGTTAGCTTTCTTCTAGTTATAAAAATATCCATTTCTGTACAAATGTATACATTTTCATTTTTCCCTATTAATGTTTATGAAAAATCCTATGAGGAGGAAGTAGCAGACACACCAGGCACACTTTAGACATTAGAGGATGAGTATTAAATATACCTTTAGAAAATCATTTAGTGTTATGAATTTGTAGGCACCACTGTGATTTTTTCAAGTACTATGTTTATTCATTTTTGCAAATTAGTATGTGTTGGACAGAAGCTCCAGCCACACAGAGCTTGGCTGTGTTCAGATGCATGCATTTCTCGGGGAGAAGGCAGCCCAATATACCCTGGTCTGGCATTCTGGATGAGTAAGTAATTGTAGACATAAAAGGCATAAACCTGATCATTTCCAACTGATGCTTGTTCTTAATAAGCAGGGAACATTTTGTGCTCTTAAAGAAAACCTCTACAAGGATTTTAAAAGATTTACAAGCATTACTGCATAAAGCTGCTTATACTCACTCTGGGTTAGAGTGATGGTATCAGAGTTGCATTCTGCACTAGTCTCCAGTAAACGATAGAGCGTTGCCTATTATCATGTTACTGCATCAGTTTGTATTCTGGAAGTCTCCAGTTACTTAACAGTAGACTCCCCTAAATTATTTATTGTTATTACATATATTTTCTATGATCATAGTGCCTAGGAGCTTTAAACATGGAATGGGACCCAAAACCAGTGTAAATATCGAGTGAGCCCCTGCCCCAAAATGCTTGCAGAGTGAGACAGTATGATACATCTACCAAGAAGCAAGACAGTACTGGCCAGGGTAGCAGGCAGGGGCGAAATGCATCAATAGCCTACCTTCTGGTTTTGTAGGCATCATGCAAAATAATACAACTAGTGGTAAATGACAGCAGACACATCTTCAGCAAATGAAAGCTGATGGGCAAACACAAGGTCCTTCGATGTGGAAGCAAATAGTTTAGGTCTGATGCAGTGGCTGGAGGTAAATGAAGTAGCCAGCACAACCAATGCAAAGGTGAAGCAATATGGGCTGATGGGTCAGAAAAATTATCTTGGTAGAGCATTCAGGGTAGAGATCAGTAGGGCAAGGCTGCATTTGTCAGGGTAGGATGTTGCAATATTTAAGATGGTAAGAGTTTGGATAAAAGCTTTGGCTGTGTGAACAAAACTCCAATTTCAGGGGTCTTATACTAAAAGAAGTGAGAGATATTACGTCGTAATCTGGATATCAGAAGTTAGAATGAAGCTGCCTTTCCCTTGTCAGAGAAACCGTTAACCTTTTTTATTCCTGAGTCAGGTTTTTTGTTTTCCATTCTCAGGCTGGAAAAACATGACTCCACAGTGTTAACATATACCAGCTGGGTTGATGAGTCAGTTTTATGGCAAATCTCATAATACTTTTGCCTTTTTGTATTTTTGAATACTTGAGACTTGTGTTATATGACATTAGACATGTGTATAGCACTGTTAGTTGTATTTCTGTTGATAATATACTTTGCAGTGCCACAGTTTTTAGTTTTATACAACTCAGTATACCAGTATGGTACCTTCTAGCCAAGCATTTCACCATTGCTTTATTGTATACATTACTTGTATACAAATTCCCAGAAGACTGTTTGGCATCTTCAGGGCTGTGCTAGATGACTACAGATTGTACTATAGAATCATAGAATTATCTAGGTTACAAAAGACCTTTAAAATCATAAAGTCCAACCATTAACCTAGCACTGCCAAGGCCACCACAAAACCACATCCTTAAGCACCACATCTTACAAGTATTTTAAATATCTCCAGGGATGGTGACTCAATCACTTCCCTGGACAGACTGTTCCAGTGTTTGACAACCCTTTTGGTAAAGAATATTTTCCTAATATTCAATCTAAACCTCCCCTGGTGCAAGTGAGGCCACTTTCTCATGTCCTCTGGTTTGTTACTTGGGAAAAGAGTCCAATGCCCACGTGGTTGCAATGTCCTCTCATGTAGTTGTAGAGAGCGATAAAGTATCCCTTCAGCCTCCTTCTCTCCAGGCCAAACAACCCCAGTTCCCTCAGCCACTCCTCATAAGATTTACTCTCTTGACCCTTCACCAGCTTCATTGCCCTTCTTTAGACACAGCCCAGCACCTTGATGTCTGTCTTGCAGTGATAGACCCAAAACTGAAAATAGAGCTTGAGACGCAGTTTCACCAGTGTTGAGTACATTGGTATAATTACTCCCTTCATTCTGCTGGCCACGCTATTCCTGATAGAAACCAGGATGCTGCCTTGTCCACCCAGGCATCCACTGCTGGCTCATATTCAGCCAGCTGTTGACCAACACCCTGAGGTTCTTTTCTTCCAGGCAGCTTTACTCTTCCCCAAGCCTGTAGCATTGCCTAGGGTTGTTGTGACCCAAGTGTAGGACCTGGCACTTGGCCTTGCTGAACCTCATAAAGGTGTTCAACAGCCTGCCCAGATCCCTCTGCAGACCCTTCCAACACTCTAGCAGATCAATGCTCCCACCCAACTCAATGTCATCCGCAAACTTACTGGGGGTGCACTCCACCCCTTGTCCAAATCATTACACAGAACTGAGCCCTGGGCAACACCTCATGTGACTGGCTGCCAACCAAATGTAACTCCATTCACCATTACTCTTTGGGCTTGGCCATCCTGTCTAAAGAAAACACGTCTAAGCCATGAGCAGCCACTTTCTCAACGACAATGCTGTGGAAAGCAATGGCGAAAGCTTTACTGAAGTCCAGGTAGACATCCACAGCCTTTCTCTTGTCCACTAAGCAGACATACTTCATAGAAGAAAATCAGGTTATTCAAGCAGGACTTGCCTTTCATAAACCCATGCTGACTGGGTCTAATCATCTGGTTTTCCTGTATGTGCTACATAATGACACTCAAGACAATCTGCTTCATAACCTCCCTCAGCACTGATGTCAGACTGACAGGCCTGTAGTTCCCTGGATCGCCCTTCTACAAGGTGGTGTGTGTTATATTTGCTAACGTCCATTCGACGGGAACCTCCCCATTTATCCAGGACTGCTGAGAAATGTTGTGAAGTGGCTTGGTGAGCACTTCTGCCAGCTCCCACAGTAGTCTTGGGTAGATCCCATCTGGCCCAATAGACTTATGCATGTTAACAAGAAGAACATCTTCTGTCTCTGTGCTTACTAATTATAGGCTGTTTCCCAATAGACAAAACTGAAGGAATGGATTTACTTGAAGTTCAGACACTTTAACTTCTAATGAAAAATCAAGCTGTAAATGACTTGATGATTTCCCACTGCACTAACAATAAAATCGAAAATAAAGCCTTGGATTTTTCCAGAGCTAACCTTATTCAAGACTTACGTGCTTATGTGGGCACTTGCATCTGGTTAAGAATATCTGTTTTAATCATTTTTAATATAATATGTTTTTTGAATATCTGTTTTAATCATTTTAAAAATGAGATCAATTAGTACTCATGGATTCCGGTAGAAGCTAGCTACTTTTCTTTCACATGGAGCATTGCCTTCTCTTTTAGAAAACCTGTGGGTTTTAACTTCAGGAGGACAATGCACTAACAATGAAGCAAGATGTAATTTTTGTGTGATTTACCAGGTTGAGTCAAAACCTCACAGCATAGGAAAATTCACTTCAGTCTGATGATTCACGAGGAAGCTATGGACTGTCTTGTCTTTGCCAAGATATTTATTCAGCTTAACTAACTCCAGTTAAGAGCTCACCTTTCTTGGACAATGTAGACAGTGCTTGAGTTCTGTAAACTAACTTCTTGACCTCTGGAAGCTGGTTGTGATTGTTTCATGCCTTCAAAGGTTACAGGTTTACTTTATTAAACATTAACCACTTTTATATACTTCACATCTCTTGCTCTAACTTCCTTCTAAACAATAGAGTACCACTTCCACCTTTGATACTGTGCCTCCATCTGACTCTGGCTTCAGCATGTTCTGGGTAACCTCTCATGACATGGGCTGAAATTGCAGCCTATTGGTATACCTTTTAAATTGTGTTGTTGATCAACGTCACCATTATGCTCATGGTGTCTGACACTCTGGAATGCAGGTATTTGTACAGGTCTGTTAGCTGTGCTCTCTGTCAAAAGCTGTGTGAACACAACCTCTCACTTTCCAGCAAATCTACCTTTTGCCTTGAGAGTAGACCCTACAGAGACCGTTTTACTTGGCTTGGTTAGCAAAGGGATAGCAGAGATGAAGGAATTTTCCCACTTTCCATCAGGACTGAATAAGAACAATGTAGGTTTCCTCATCTTATTGGGCTTGCTTTGGTTTTCATCAGCCATGCTCATATTATTTGTGCTTCTGGAATTCAAAATCAAATAAAATTGACTATGTATGTTAAACCAATGGAAGAGACATTTAGTTGTTCAGATAGTTCTCACATGTAAACATTAGTGATTTATCTCTCGAACTTACAGGAATTTATTTACCATTTGACCCTAACGCTAACAGGGAACACACCTGTGTGCTGAGCCTCATTCAGCATGAAAATAATAACGCTTTTGTGCCAGTCCAGCACTGCTCTGTAGTAGAGATACCCAGTTTAACCATTAAAATGTGAGCTTAATCAGTTTCTTCCTCATAAAGCAAAAATAAACTTGATCAGCCCTCAAGATCATTCACGTGGCCAACAGAACGAGCTACTTAAGAGATGATATACAGGTATGTAGTGGGCTGGAAAGCTAGAAATAAACTTTAGTACCCCAATAACATTGGGAGTAGGGCAAATTCTGCCTGGAAAATAAATAATATATCACCAAGGAGAATCTGGACTAGTAATTCTTTTTTCTGGAAGATGCTTCTGCATGGTCCTTCTGAAGGATCTGACTAAACTACCAAGGTTTGATAATTAATGGGAGACCGATATTTCTTCATACTCCCGAGCCATCTATACAGGGCTTTTCAAGAGAATGAAATCCAGCAATCCGTTCTGATGTGTCTGGGAAAGGTGTCTTATGAAGAGTATGCCTCTTTGGTGCTGAGGGTGAACATGGGGGTTTCTGACCTAATTTGTTGGTTAGATCCAGGAGCTCTCAGACAAATGCAAGCCTTACTGGGTGCTTACATAAAGAAGGAGCATTGATGAGCAAGAGGAAGAAGTAAAGGAGGAAAATGGCCAAACATGGAGCTTATTCTCTTGTCTTATCCTCGTGGGTCACTAACGGTTGCACTTTTCTCCATGAGAGGGAGTTTGAGCATCTTTTCATAAAGCTCACCTGTTTTCTTTTGTGTGTGTAGGTAGTAAAAGGAAGTTGTGTAAATAGACCTAGATGTCTTCCTCACATGCAGCTTTGTGTTGTCATTGAACAGTAAGATGTTGGTAAAATGAGGAGAACAGGCTCCCAAGCTGCAGTTGTGCTAACAACTACCAGTAGAAGTCCCTGCTCTGTATTGACCTCTGCCTGGGCGTTGTCTGGAAGAGTTCTACCTTCTTCTGGATCAAAACACTGCTAACCGCTATGGTTTAATAGCAATTTGACAGTACTAAACCCAGGACTATCCTGTGTTTGCTAGTATATAGTTTAGAGTAGTACCAATACCAATAATGCATGCTTCAAAGTTCATCTGAAGTTTCTTTTTGATTATGGAATGATTAGGCAATTAGTCTTTTAGTGGTAATCTGTTGCAGTGTGTTACTAAAGTACATGACTACTGGATTTTTTTTTAAAATCCCTCTAGGTAAACCTTCTTCTGGAAAGTCTCTGTTAGAGAAAATAGGGTGACAGGAGCCCTTAGTAATATTCCATTACCCAGTCAAGGAGGAGAGACATCCCTTCTGTAAGTGCTACTACATGCAAAATAATTGTGTTAGAAGTGGCAAACGGAAATGGAAGAAGGTGAATTATATTTTTTATAG
The DNA here is from genome assembly GCA_022605575.1 of Laterallus jamaicensis coturniculus. Classification (NCBI taxonomy): domain Eukaryota; kingdom Metazoa; phylum Chordata; class Aves; order Gruiformes; family Rallidae; genus Laterallus; species Laterallus jamaicensis. Next base: position 20,855,631 of record JAKCOX010000013.1, read on the forward strand.
TTTCTTCAGGTTCAGAATCCAAAGTATTTGTACTGCTTTCCAACCCCATGTAACACATCACTGTTGGGTAATCTCTCTTGTACTGAGTTGCAGAAAGTTAGTATGTTATTTAGCAGATGAAGTTATGGATTCAGTAATGTTAACCAATTATATTGTATATCTGCCAGAAAATGTTTAACGTTTGGGTTAACTTTTGCATGAAGATGAATGTAACCTTCCTATGTAAACATCCATTCCCTCTTTAACAAAGAAGATCCTGCTACACATAAAATCAAGGGCTCATAAGAGGTTTCTAAAAGATGTTTTGTTGTTACGAAAAAATTTCGTCTTGCTCTGGGAGGGAGCAAAATGCAGACAATGTTGAAAATGGACATAAGGATCTGAAAGGCAAAGAAGCCAGTCACTTAATATATTATCTTTATGTTTCAAATTGTTGCTTTTGAATTTTCCGAGTCTTAATTTAAGGATTCTCTTCATATTATTTTGGCTTTAAATTATTTATGCATTTCTTCATCTTTTATGGTACTCTGTTTCTGGGCTTCCTGTGAGACCTCATCAGCTTCTAGCAACATGCTGAGGCAGTGCTGTAATCCGTCAAAAAGGAGGGGAGATGGGGCTAGCAAAGTGATGCTCTGGGATTTGTACTAGCATGAATTGTCAAAGATGAATAACTAATGGTGTGTTTTCTCATTTCTGAAAAGCTGTGGAAAATCCCTAGTAATTTTGTTAGAATAATTCATTAACTAGCATTTTTATCCTTCATTGTTAAATCTTATAGATCTCTCTTGTTTTCATCCATCTTAGTGAAGAACTCTAGTGTTTGTACATCTTCCTGCTCAAAGTCGTCTATTTCCCAGAACATCTTCACTGCTATTTTGTTCCATTCAATTTAAAATATCTCAAGAAAGAGAGATGCTTCTGTATCCTTCAGATGTAAGGATGCAGTCTGGGACATCTCACTGATGGGTATTTTTTCCTTGTGAAATTAGACTAAATAAGTCTCTCTTCTTTGCATCCCATTCCTGCTAAGGCTTTATGTATCTTAATTCTTCTCCTTTCAGAGACTTAGAGACTGTTATTTGGCTCCTGTAATTTTGCCAAACTGCGCTCAAGATCAGATTGTGCAGCATCCTCATCAGCAAACACAGGCTGAGTAAACCTTCAAGAGAACTTTAGCATTCCCAAATGCTGAATGAAACCCATGCTCTCCACACTATGCATCTGCAGCGGCAAGTGCAAACATGGTTTCTCCTTTCCCCTAGCCAGTGTCATTGTAAACTCACCCCATCAGTTCTACATGTTTCTCTTAAGTTTGTTTCAGTGTTACTGTTTTTCCCCCATCACACTGAGAGGAAAGTCAGTACTTCACTGGTTTGGACCTATTTATGTTCTTCAAATCTACTTGGGTTCTCCTTCATCTTCCGGGGCAGACCTTAATTTTTAAATTGAGAAAATGAAGGTTAAAGAACACTGTCTGTCTTTTATGACCAAGAGGATATAAAATGTCATTGATGGAGCTGGAAAGCTTTTTGCAGTTCTTCAGGCAGTTGGGATTTAGTTCCTTCTGTGTAAGACATATATCTAGAGGCACAAGGGAAGAGCAACTGTGTGAAAGTGCTTGGGAATGTCTACCTATTAAATTGAAATTGTTCTAATTAACTCCAGGCCCATGGCTGCATTCTTCATCGCTGTGGGAGATCCCAAGCTGAGTCCCATATTTTCTGTGGCTAACTTGCAATCGGATTTATTGACTAGGGTAGGCTGACTTTCAGAAAGTGTAAGAGAACAAACAGCAACTGTAGGTATAAAAAGAACATTTTTTTCATTACTGGCAACATCCTTGCTCTGACTTTTTGACCTCATCCCAATGTCAACTAAATGTCTCAAAGGAACTGGAGTGATTACAAATCAACGTTGCCATTGTCCACTAGGTGGATGGAGAACACTTAATGAAAATAGGAAAAAAAACCCCAAACCTAAAAAGGTTTCCAGGGAGACCTTCTCAGTAAGTGACTTGTCCATGAATTGAAGAGCAGACATCTTCACCAGGCAATTTACTGGTTTGTTCAAGTGTTCTCGCACAGACTGGGTGCCCCCAGATGTTGTTCTTCTGGCACAGTGGTGTCAAGTCAACCATCAACACACTCAGCTGGAGTCCTCCTCCTTCCTTGGCTTCCCATCCTCTGGTCCTGTACATTATCAGTTAAGTACCTTGCTCACTCCAGACTGGAGAGATAAGTCATTATCGGGGAAAAATACTTTTTGGCTGTGGTTGATAGGGAAGGGAAAAAGCAACAAAAAATGAGCACTAAATGAAGATGATCCTGTTGACTGCAAGAACTATCTTTGAAGACTTCTAAACAATCAGAAACTTCAGTTTGTTTTCAGCATATGCTCCCAGGGGAAGGTCATCTGATTCATATCCGTCAAATGTTGAAGGGATGAGTCACAGTCAAACAAATCACACTTCTCTAACTTGTCTTTACACATACGGGAAGGAATAATCTCTCTTCATTTAAAGGGACTTTTTCTTTTTTTTAGCAGACAACACTCAATAACTTAGCCCCATGTTATCTGTTTTCCTTGAATTATGAATATTTATTCTTCTCCATATCCATAAATAATACATAATCTACAGTTGCCTCATTTTTCTCTTATGACCTTTATACACATCCTGTACTTTAAATCAAACTCTCTCATAGTTACAAAAAGCTCTAATTTCCAGTTGAAACTTAATTCAACACCCACCAAAAAAAAATCTTCAAATAATAGCTAGTATCAGATCTTATATCCTTTACTGTCAGTCAGCCAACAAAGGACATTAGCAGAAACACACTATTCCAGAAGTCATCAGCTTATGCCACAGCCTTTAAGATGTGATAAAACACTCAGGTTCCCGTGCCCTGTGATACTAGTCCCATGGCTGCAACATTGGTGTAGAGGTATGAAAAGTGTCCACTGTGTGCAGTACTCCCATATAGCTGACAGGATGCTGTGCAGATGCAACTGCTGCTGTTCTGCTCCAGGAACATCTCAGAACAAGTAGTGACCACCCTTTTGCTCTTCAGTGAAGGACTTCTTGTGTGCTTCTTGCCCCAGAATGCATACCCCCCTGGATGAGGCTTTACTTTAGCATTTATATGTGCTTTGCTTTATGTTTTATTGGTTGAATTCATTTCAAGAATAGCATTTGCTACGGCTACACATTTAGTGTCAGTATTGTGCGTTTTAGCACACAAAGGTACTCGTTCCTGCTCTGTGCTACCTTCCAGCACAAAAGGTGGAATGGCTTCCCATTGGACCAGGGAGCTGTGTGAAAGGGAACCCAATAAAAGAAACTCTCAGCCAAATCTATTTCTAGCCAGGGTTTAGTTTGCAACCACCCGCATGCTTGTACCCCTCACCAGGGAAGGGGCTGCTCAACTTGGGGTGCTTGTGCAGGGGTGGAGGCCCATGGATGGCTGTTAGGCAATGATGGCTGAAGCCAGATGAAAAGCTGTTAAAGAATAGCTTTCTGAAAGGTGTGCTCTGAACTGTGACCTGAATGTGAAATAGATGTGTTTGCAAGGCATGTTTGGGAAATTAAATTAACGTCTCTGTCTGCAGGGAACTTAAACTCTTTTTCTTTTTTTCCCCCTCTCCTAAAGTATATTAAAACACCTGAAGAATAAATCTGAATGAGACAACTGTTTTAACAACATTCATCTCTCACTGTTTAAAAAATGCATTAATTTAGATTTATTGCCACATACCCCAAACAATGCTCTGTGAACATGTACGAGTATTGTCTCAGCTACTACACAGTAAGAATCTGAACTGCTCTCTGAAACCTAAACTCTTCAGCATTAGGTAAATATTCCCATTTTGGAGAAAAAGAACCTTGAAACACAGAGAATGCATTCAGGACAATTAATCACAGGAAATATCAGAGCCAGATCTTCTGGCTCACGGTGCTTCCTTTTTGTTGAAACTCCTCCCTCCCTACTTACTTTTTCATAAAGATGTCATAGAATTAGTGTAAAAGAAAAAAAAGTTTAAAAATTGATGCAAACTTTAAGGCAATCCTGGTTATTAACTCCATTATAACCAGTGTGATTTTAAAAATGTTAATTTTCATATCACATTAAATGTATATCTCTAATCTTTTGTTTTGCACATCTATGTGAAATAGTTCGAAGTTATCTTTAAAAGATCTTTGAAACTTATCCTATGGGAAGCACTGGTATTTCATATTTTATTCTGAATTCTAAACTTTTATATTTCTAGAAAATTGGACCTGCCTGTGAAGGGATGCCAGTCTCTTTAGAGCTCCTCTAAATTCAAATGGCCTTTTGCCAAGGCAAAAAGTAGTTGAAAAGAGTAGTTGAAAAGTTGAAGCACTGAAATGTAACTTGGAGTAATACACAATGTAAAGGGGAAGAATGAACCCCCTCAAAGTTGCATTGGACCTTGAAGGTAATTTGTCATATATGTAAAAATGTTATGACCTTCTAATGGAAATATGCAACCTGTACCTTTCTAGGATAACTCCAGAGCAGTTTTCCTGACTGCTCTCATTTAGCTCCTTTGATCACTTTATATGAAATAAATCATGACATTTATACACATAACTGATTTTGAAATGTCTTTTTTTTTCTAGAAAAAAATATATTTATCTTTGCAAATCTTAACTCATTTTGTCTTATCTTTCCCTATTCTCCAAAGAACAGTAATTTTGGTCTTTTGCTGTCATAAAAATCCCTGTGTTTGTAGGTCTCAGACTTCATTTTGTCTCTCGCCCCATTTATACATCTTCAGCCTCAGTCTTAGAAATGTGTATTATTTCCTACTCATAAATAATTACTTAAAATTTACTCAATAATAATTACCTGAACATAGCTTTATGCCCCAACTTTATTTCTTTCACAGTTCGGGTCCAAAAGTATTAGTGGGTATTATGATCCTGTGCACGTTCAGTATCCCAAATATATACTAAAAACCCAGTACCAATGGCCATGATTTTATCAGTCTGGAAAATGTTAAAAGAGGGTAAAAAGAAAGAGTAATCTGCACCCAAAAGGAGAACTGAGGTTGAGAATTTCATCCTATCTGTTGATGCTGTGCTCTTGACAATATAACCTAGCTTGCTAAATGTTATAAAATACTATAGTATCATAAAACCTTATTCTTTGGTTGTGATATATCATGTGAATGTAAATTTCCCTTTAGCAGCTCTATTTGCATTTTAGAAAGACTTTAAAAAATGATGCTTCACCCGAAAAGATAATAAAACCCATGCCACCATCCCTGGAAAATCTACCAGAGGGCAATGTGAGCACATATAAAGAACCTTGGAGATGTAATACCTACAATCCAAATTCCTGGAATGGTCTCTATTCAGAGAAGAGGATCTTGTCCTGTTTTCTATCTGACTGCATAAATGATTTTGATGCAGCAAATCAATATCTTATTACGTGGGAAAGGTCTTCAAGTTAAAGATAAATTTGAAGCACAGAAAAATTAGTGTTAAAAAGAACATTTTTTTTAAGCTTCATTTAGATTTACATGTTGAAACAGCATAAAATGATGTAATGAGCAGACTGAATAGGATGTCACATTGCTTTAAAGCAATGGATGACTTCCCTTAGTGTCTTAATACTGCTGTATCTGTAACAAATGCTTCTGGAGTCCCACTTGAGAGCTGCTTTAATATCAAGTTAATTCATGTTGATGGCTACTGCCTATTAGTCACCACTTCCAAAAGGAATGACAGCGACTGGATACTTGAAAAGAAATACTGCGGCTGATGATTTGCATTATGAAAAATGCCGGCATCAGATCTATTTTGGTGTCCTTGAGAACCCGAGCTTTGAGAAAATGACGTGCAGTTCAGCACTTTGGTTCATGCCTGGGCAACAGGGAGCCCAGGGTCTACTTGAGGGTGCCAGCAGTCCTCCTCTCCTTCACAGTAGACAACCCTTGACTGACAAAAGCCAGTATTTGGAAAGAAAGAAGTGAACTTCTATCTTGGTCACAGCTAGAGGTATGACACCACATGAGTTTTTGCTCTGTGCTGTTCCTGTGCCCCTCGTTTCCCAGGTAATCATCATTATTTAAGAGAAAGCTTCATTGAAAGGGATGGAGGGTGGATACCTCTTTCTGGAGGAAGCTGGGAGCTAATGCATGGTGCCTAGAGGGTGGAATTCATCAGTTGAGATCTACGCACATCCCACTCCATCCAGTGGTTGTTCTCGCCATTGGGATTTGTAGGAAAGGATGGCAGGTCCTCCACCCATCTTCTCCTCAGCTCCAGCCAGAAGAGTGTCTTGGTAAAGGCAGAAGCAGAATGGTGGGTTACAGATTAGTTGAAAGGACAAAACCTTTATGGGGAGGGATTAACAGGATAAAATGAGACTTGAGAATTGTCATCTTAGGTTTAGCAATTATTCTAGGCATCTATTTTTCCTTGGGTACCAAAGCTCCCTAAAAAGCATTACCAGTTCTTCTAATGTATAGACATGTGTAAAACTATTTTAAAATGACAAATATCTAGCAATGTCTTATTATTAATGTTAAAATATTAATTTCTTTCATCTCCTGCTCTTCAGATAAGATTTCTGTTTGAATTTATTGAAACATTTTCATATGGCTTATTAGAAGCAGTGTATTGAATTAATCTGTTTAACAATTCTTATATAGTGGTTGAATAAATTCTGTAGTGTAATGAGGTGTGAAGATGATTTACTGCCCATGGTTCCAAGTGCCATGTGATGAGGAGGTGACATGTCACCAGAGAAGCTTAATGGAGATATATCAAGCAATATGTAAAGGTTAATTTGTGACTTTACAAATGTTGCCTGGAACTGGATTGGGGAAAAGGTAGGAAGAAGTTTTAGGCATGGAGTATGGAGTATAAGTAGCTAAAAATTTAGAATGTTGTCTTTGTAGACTCAACAATTTACTAATTTTCAAACAGACTTTAAACCTGTATTCGTGGTATGATTCCACTAAAACCTGAGCAGATCAATAAGGAAGGAAAATATCAGTGGTCTGTCTTGGAAGTTTGGACATTAAAAGGTTCTGTAGGTTTCAAAGTTATCCCTTAAAATATGTTACAAGGGAAATCAGTCATCCTCCTGTCTCAGGGGAATGGTTGCTTAGACTGAGGGGGGGGGGTTAAGTAAAGGAATAAGATTTGCAGAGAAAAAACTTAATAATAAACCTGGAAAAAAGCAAAAAATCAATCCCTTTTCCCAGCATTCTTTCCTCCTCTCTCATCCATCCCATTTTAGTCCACATGACAGCTTGTAGAAATGTGATTTCAATATGCAAAATTAATTTTGATTAGACAAAAGTAATTTAGAACCTGATTTTGATATTAGCACTTAGATATGTCAAGATCATCATGCTATTTTAAGTTGGGCACGTTCAAGTAAATAACTTGGACCAATCTTGCAAGATGCTGAATGCTTCTGAGGAGGTCCTGAGCGAACTCTTCTTTCCTCCCCTCAGCCACGTGGAATGTTGTGTCTGTATAATGCTATGAACATCGTTGATGTGCATTGAAGAAGGGGTCTATAAACCACCGTAACATAAACAACGAGAGCAGACTCTAATTAATTCTCTTCTGGCTTTCACCCTGATAATGAGATGTAGTTACTTCTTTGTCGCTATTGTAATTTTTGTAATGCTTTCTTAGAGAACTCCTTTAGATAATTTCCCCCAGGAAAAGAAAAAAAATTAGTTCTTTGCTTCTGCCCTCTGTGCTTCAGTTGTAAAATTCAAGGATCCCTGCCAACACAGCTCAGCCTCTTTTAGTCAGAAATTCACTTTAAAACAATGCTTTACAATTGCTAGCTAATCTGTTGTATGTTACTCAAACCTCCAATGTATGTAATTTTACAAGGATCAATGTAGCCAAGTACACAGAAGCCTTGAGCTGGCATGTCAAACAAAATGTTCTCTGTTGGAAGTGAACATGATTTCATGGTGATTGAATCATTAGTGCTTTGAGTGTTCACGTCTGAGGTTTTGCAGTGTATTCCAAAGGTTAATTTTACAAAAGCATCCTAACGGCTCCCGATTATGACTATAGAACAGCTGTTTTGCGTAAATTAACAGCAAGTGTGAAAGCCTAGCCCTGGTTTAAATCAGCTGCATAAATCTCTTGAGTTTCTTTGGTTTGGGAATCTCTTGCCTCTCCTTCAGAATTCAACATGACTTTCATTCACATCGATTCCAATAACAAATTAGGTTTTAAACTGGCAGTGAGGCTGGTGGCTATACAGGGCCTCTTGACATTTTCTTCTTCACTAAACCTGGGCCGAGGTCACACAGACGTTATGTGGTCTGCCAATTTCTTGTAACATCAGTGAGATCCAGCAGTCTTTCAAGAAAATCTTCTAAAAAAAGCTCATGACGGAGTTGGCTGGGGAGCCTTCCTCTTTTACAGTAGCTGGTGAGTCAAAACAAGATCAGAGAAGTTATAGTGTTATTCTTTACCTGGTTTTGGAGCTTAAATTCACAACTGCCTGCTCATCGCCCAGACATTTTGTTTCAACAGGCTTAGCTGCCCTGGGTACAGGCCTAATACAACTAAAGCCCTTATGTGCTAGACAGCCAAACATCTCACAAAAAAATTATAAAACTGAATGAGAGCAGGCTGTTGTCTCAAGCTCTTCTTCCTTCGCTCTGTAAAATATCACTATGCTATAAGACGCATTTTCTGTGCAAATCCCTCTCAGGACAGCCACCTAGCCCTTGCTTTCACAAAAAAGCAAAAAGAGACTGCATCTCTCCCTTTCTGTTGTAGGGAAGGTCAGGTGTGAGAGAAGCAGAGAGGCTGAGGGCTCCTTCAATGAGCTTTAATATCAGTATTCTTATCCTCTCCATATTTCAGCCTCTAAGGTGCAGAAGCATCATTCCCTCATCCAGCTGAGCTGGTATGTGTAGTGCACAAGTTATCTCATTTCAGACAGTGCAGCTTCTCAGATGATGCAGGGAAGAAGGATTTAGCATTGAATTTATGATCATAATAAATGGATTATGCACCTTGGACTAGTCTGATGAAAATTCATAAAAAGGATTTAGAAACTCCTATTATATACCAAGCGCTTTTCTTTTGCCTCTTTACAGAAATTAATATTTTGTTAACACGTATACTGATAAATGGGATAACGTTAAAAGTAAGGTTTTCTCCTTCAGTAATGCAACACATTTCTGGGGAAATAAATGAAATGGCTTATGTTGCAAAAAGGATGCTACTAGGCCACCTGAAAGAAACTTTCCATCCCTTTCTTGAGCTGTATGACATTTTATTAAATATTTGTATTGCAATCAAGTTTCGAGGCTTTGAAACTTGTGCAATACATGGAAGCTGCTTATGGTGGGTGTTTCATTTCCTCACAGGAAAACCTATGCATCAAACTCTGTAGGTCTTATATCCCAGCACAAACCTGCCTTGCTGGAGCACACTGAGGTTTGGTCCTGGTGCTTCGCTCTGATGCTGTGATCAACCAACCTTGCTGCAATTGGGACAGCCCTGACACATCCCTCCCAGGGCTGCTAGGTCACAAGCATCTCCATTTCTCTCCAGATGCATCCTTAGGGTGTCAGCACATGGGGCATAGCTCGGTCTCTCTCACTGTCATGACAGCCCTTTCCTTTGATTATTTGTGTTACAGTAGCACCTAGAGGAATTAGGCATAGAGAGGTCCCATTAGCTAACCTTGTGTTTTCTATGGTTGAGCTATAATGTAACACAATCTCTTGGGCACGAGAACCATTTTTTAATTAAGCAGTTAGAATACTGCATTATTTGAAGATCATTCAGCTTCTTCTAATCCTTATTTGATTTAGCTTTATTTCGCTAATGTACTTTTTGCTGCTTGTTGTTATCTTTCTCTTTGAATCTGCTTAGAAATCCATTTAGTCTGGGTAATTGCTCCTTCACAAGGCACTTCTCAGTAATGTTCAGCACAATGATCTCATGTCAAAAGATGATGTTAAAATAATGCAACTGGCATGATAAAGTTTTGGCTTTAAAAAAAAAAAAAAGAAAGAAAAAGAAATAAAATCTACTACTTGTTCCTGCTTTTTATTATCCTTCATTGCAGGTAATGAAATAATGTGAATAAAAGTTGTAAGTATCATACTAAAGGGAACTCAGACAGTCATCAATAATACCAGAAATGACAAACATAATCTTATTTACTTGCACATATTGCAGCAGTCAGGACTCAGTTGTCTGATTACAATAAAGAAAAGGAAGCATCAATATTGCTACTGAAGTCTGAAGCTAATTTTATTCACAAATTAACAGCATTGCTGATATACCTGCATATATTGAGTGTACGCTCCATCAAAATAATTGCTTCACAGTGAACAGAGGAATTTGGAGGTACTGCCTCAGACTTAAAGTATCTGATTGGTTTTTATATTGTTAAAAAAAAAAGGTTTATTTTTTCTTATATACTCTTATTAGGCTGATGGTTTCACTGCTTCTCAATTGAGTCCCAAAAACGGAGCCTTGCTTTGCAGATTTCTGTGCTAATGGCCAGTAAAAGCAGTGGCAAGTATGGCAGGATGAGTTCCACTCATGGCAGTGAACAGGCTCTCAGATTCTCAGATTCAGGGTTAAGAATACCAACCTGTGTCATGTTTGCATCAGTGCGTTAACCTCTAATTTTAGAGGGGAACTGCTGGTCACGAGCAAAAGTCTGTGGAAAAGTGGGCAGTCTAGTTTATGCTGCAATATTGTTTTGACTAGCATTGATTTCATCCTTTGTTTCTGTGCAGAAATGGGGGGGAAAAATTAAGACATCTAGTATGGCTTGTTTTGCAAGGTTTTGTTCATTAGTAGCTTAAACATGTTTCATTTTAACAAACCATCTTATCCCTGTTTTACAAAATAGTGATTTCTTTAAGCTTATCCATGAATCTAGGTTTCTATCTTTGAGCTAGGAAGGTCTTACTCTGAACTAGAGTGCTATTTTAAAGGAATCTGGGTAGATTGATACTAGCAGACTCATTTATTATGTCATTTGCTCCATGTCCCTATTTTGAAGATGTTTGTGATTTCTTTACAGTGACTGTGACAACACAGTATGTCATAGGAAATCTCCAGGAGTGACAGCAAGGATGAATAATAGAGATTGGTGCTGTTATTGAAGGTGGCAGCTCAGTGAGTTCAACGGCTACCAGTTGCATTTGCGATACCATATGCATTTATTGCTTTTAAATATCTCTTAGCTACCACTCTGGTTCAAGAAAGATTCATGGTATTTCAGGTTGGCTCCAAAGACCCAACAGGTTGATTTTATAGGGAAAGCTCAGGAGGTGAATAATGGCACCTCCCATAACCAACAGCCTAGCAACTCTGTTTCTGGTGACTGTACCTAAGGCACGGACAGCTCTGCCTCTGTTCCAGTACACAAAGGATAAATAAAAACATCATTAGTGGTTCCCAGAAATTTAAAGTTAAACAGTAGTGGCACAAAATTTTGGCCTACACTTGTGCCAACATAACACAGGGTGGGGAAGATTACTTTTTTCTCTTTTTCCCCTTTTTCCATTTTTTTTTTCTTGTTTGTGTAGTTTTTTTGCTAGAGTATTACTCATATCTTGTTCTGGGAGGAGCAGCAGACAACTACCCTTAAATAAGAGAGATTTGTTAATATAGCCATCATCTGATGCTAACAAGTCTGTCAGGAACCTGTTTTTTTTAAATGTTCATAGCTAGGAAAAATGATGGCGAAGGTGTGGTGATTCAGACCTCCCTGAATTTTTTAGATCATTACAAGCTTAGTTTCAGGACATTTTACAATACAGAGCAAGGTAGATATTGATGCCTGTGGTCAATGATCTCCTTGTAATAGACAAAGTGCTACATGATAGTTTCATGGGAAGATTGATGCTGCCGTCTCTGAGCTGTTGCTGACTCATCCATGGCATCTAATGGATGCACTTCCCTGAATTAATTCCTGCTTCCAGTTCCATAAATATGGCTAAACTAAAAGATACCTCTTAGGAAACATCCTGTCTTCATCTTAATGTCACTTACTCCAATGGTTAATTACTCTTACTGTTAAACATTTGCATCTTATTTCTAGCTGAAAAGTGTCTAGCGTCAGATTCCAGTTATAGCTTATTATCCTTGTGTTGCATTTTGAAAAGCTCTTTTTACTTTAGAGGTCTTGAAATTATACAAGCTTTCATATTTTCAATAAGATTTTCATTATAATATCACCAACTTTTTAAGCAGTACTATTTTTTTCCCATTCAATATGTTTCTTTCTTCAGTAAATAACCATTTGTGATTTGTGAAAACATTTTTAAATTATTGTACTTTTTAAAAAATAGCGGTAATGCTTTAGCTTTAATGCTCCAAAAGGATAAGGGAGCCAGGAATTGCAGGGTATGGCCCTATGTTTTATTAGAGCAACTGATATACATTGGGGAGGGTGTAGGTGAGTGGTATAAAAATTTGGACACAGAAGTATTGCCTGAGAGGTTAAGAGGTTTTTGTGACTAACACCGTATCAGTTCATCAGTCAGTTTTATAAGAGGTATGACTACTCTTTACAAGTCTTCCTTTTTTTCACTATTTCACAAAACAAGGGCAAAAATAGTTATATAAAGAACATTTAAGTATCTTTTTGTGAAAATAAATGGTTTGGGTTTGTTTTTTTAAAAAATAACCTGCAAAAAAACTACAAACAGTGTTGTTCAGCTCAAATAAAACAAAAAAAGGTGACATTTTCTGTCAGGCTAAAAGTGTTGAGCTAGAGAAACTTCTGTTATAGTTGTCTCTCTTGTCTTTCATCACCTCGGGGTTTATTAAAGGAAATAAATACCACTAAATGTATTCGGCAATAAAATATTATATTGAGTCATATAAAAATTCAGTGACGGGTGAAAAAAATTGGCAGCCAGTCATTATAGTGTTCTCTAACCATTATGAAAAGTACTTTGGCCCCTCCTGTCACCACCTTGGTCAGTGTTGGAGGAGACAGGAAATTGCACCTGGTGATCAAATAGCTTAATTACTTTCCAAAAAATACTAAGTGTTTTTGTTTAAAATAAGACAAAGATATGTTGATTCTTTCTCATTCACAACATTTACTACATATTTGACATTTGAGCTGCTATAACTGGGAAGAGATGACTCCATCCTGAGGGGAAGGATGTTATTTCTACAGCTAATTGGCTGGCTGATACCTTAATTCATAAATCCATGTGCCTGTTCTCATTTACCATGGCTAAAGATCTCAGCCATTTATAGCTGGCAGTGAGGACAAGAATACTTATTTTTCCTGCTTTCTTTGAAGTCCATTCTTAGCACTCACTGGCATGTAAAATTCCTTTTCAGTTAATTTTTTTCCAAACCCAAGCACTATTAAAAACATATATCAAATCTTCCCGAAGAAATCTGTCACACAGTGACTGAGAACAACTTCAATTAAATCTTCTTATTAAGTGAAGAAGTAATTTACACTCAGATTTCACCAGATGAGGTTAATGTAATTATACTAGGGATGTTCCAACAATTGACAGCTCCCCGTAGCCGTATAATCACCTGCAAATTAGAGGAGGAAGAGCTCTGAGTTCCCATTTCTCCTGTGCGTGATGCATACAGAAAGCTAAATAGGGACATTTCCAGAGGCGGCCACACCTTCTTTCTGGATGGTTTTTTCCTTGAAATTTCTTTCATGGTAATAGCTGTCCTCATTTTCTTTTTTTTTTTTTCAAATGCACCTTCTCTGCTCAGTTTGACCTTAGCAATTGATAATGCTTAATGTTAAGGTTTAAAAGGGGACTTAAATGAAAACAAAGAAAGAAAGAAATCCAAATAGTGGAGACTGAACTACAAATTACAAAATAATAGATGATTACATTAACCACATGCTGTAAGATTTAACTCAGAGCACACGTTTCCTCTAGATAAAAAAGATCCTTTCCTTTAATGAGAAGATCATTTCAGGATTGTTCCCTCCACATCTGATACAGCAATTTTATGTTCCGAACTTACACAGAGATTTTCTGAGACCTACATGTAAAGTGACAGATGACACTTAAAAAAATGACTTACATATGATTATTGGGAAAGCCTCTCTCTATTGGAAAAAAAAAATATGAACAACGCACAGTTTAGATGTCTAAAATGAGCAAATTGTTATACCGTTTAGTGGTTAGAGCACATCTACTGTATCCAGGACCATCTCAGAGAGTAAGCTATATGGAAAATTTGTCTAGTCTGTTCAAGAAATTACCTTTAAAATTCTGCACACTGCACTGTGTAAAAAATTTTCTGGTACATAAATGTGCTAATAATTCCCATACAGATAATTGAGGGTTAAAATAGTCAGGCAAGTGTATATTCCCTTCAGTCAATCTGCTGGCAATGATGCGAGAACATTTTAATATTACGTATTGCGTTCATGAAAGGGGGGGACAGAGTGAGAAAATGTAAGAAAGTGCTTTGAAGTCTTCAGGTATGAATCTTGGGATATAAATATTATTTTTATATTTATGTTTTATACTAAAAGTCATGTACTTCTAATCTATGGGTTACCGGATGTATATTTCCTGCGTAAGGGAAAATCTAGGCTGAAAAAGAGGTCTTTGAGGTATAGATTTTCTCCTTGATTTCCCTGATGCATCACAGCAGGAATTTTCTTAGTGATATTTTATTCATTTTTCTCCTTCTAATTATCTTTGATTTTTCTTTTCCCGTCCTTCCTTCCATGCTATAGCACAGAAAGTGCCTTTGTGGTGAGCAGAGGGGAATTCCTTCAACATATTTCAGGAAGCATGAAATTCAACCTGGGATTTTGCTGTGAAGGCTAGAGATGAAAAGTGCTAACTAACAAAATCTGCTTGAGGGGAAAGCGTTTTCTCACTTTCATAATGAAATATTCATAGTGTAACACTATTTCCCCCACCCTCCCCCCACCCCATGACAATCACAGGTGAATCCCAGACTGAACTTTTGTGATCTCTAGAAATGGGACCTTAGCAATATCCCTTCTGTCAGGCTTATTCAGCTCAGCACTGGATGCAAAAATGTACTCAACCAGCTGCGCGGCTACAAACTCCTGCATGTATGCTTTCTGTATTTCGTGACCCAGAGTGGAATGCTAAGATCCTCCTGCTACAGGCCTAATTGTCTATGAACATCCCCTGGAATAGATCCGAACCTCAGCTCTTTAGCCCGCACGTGCCTTTGTACCACTGAGGACAGGGGCTGAGATGCTCTGAGCGTCACTGAGTGGTGCGGAGAGCTGCGTGCTGAGGGTTGCTCTTGTTGTGCTTTTATAGTAACCCAGTGAGGCCTGATTTTAAAAAAAAATTCCCTGCAAAGGTAGATGACTAAAAAGTCTAAGTGGCTTTTTGTTTACTTTTCATGTGTTTCTTTGCTTTGGCTTTGCTTTGGCTGTGCTTTGTAAAGGCAACTGGGGGAGAAAAACAACTTTTCTTTCGAACTAATGCCAGCACAAAACAATCAAAAATGAACCTCGCCTTTTCATACCATTATGACACAACAAAAAACTTAAAGAACACTTTCAGTAATGGTTTTGGGGTTTTAATCATTTTAGGAACTTAATCAACACATGGGGTGCATGGATGCCCCACCCAACATGCCTCCTAGGTGCTGCAGCCCAGCAGAGCAGAAGTTAAGTCTACAATACTGCCTTAATCAAGTTTTCTAGAACCTGCTACGGCAGGTTGAGGTCCCTTCCAACCCCTACGATTCCATGATTCTGTGATTCTCTGATTTCTCCAATTGAGTGGTACTGAAATACCTCTCAATTGGGTACCTGTCAATTGGGGGGTTGGACCCGATGATCTCTCGAGGTCCCTTCCAACCCCTACAATTCTATGATTCCCTGATGAGACATTCAGATGGATAAGAGCCCTCCAACACACCCCCCTATTTAAATAAAAGCTATAGGGTTGGAAAACAGACAATTAGCAAAAAAAGAGAAATTATATTCTGAATGCTGAAAAAATTATTTCCCAGTCTTGTGCAGTACTAGATGACATGGTTTATTGGGCTGCTGTGCCGTGTACAACATGTGACACACTTATATTTCATGCAATTAACAAATGGTCAGAATTTCAAAGCTATCCCAAAGGGGCAGCATTAATATATTCATTAGCAACCATCAAATACATAATAAATATATTCATCGTAAAAAATCATTTATTCCATTTATGCACTACATTTTGTATGTATTTGTTTACATGTGGAATAAACGTGAACACACAAAGTGTTTTCAACTTTCTAGGTGATTTCCTAGATTTCTGAGTGGAAAATTATCATACATAGATTATTTCAGGTTTGGAACAAGAAAAAGGAATATATAAAACTAAATGCATTTTCTGATCCATGGTTCATTGAATTCCACTTGAGCAATGAAAATTAAATGCTCCACACGGCTCTTTCAAAGATTCTTCCTATCTGACCTCAAGGCAACAAGTCAACCAATTTTTTGTGGCTTAATTTACGAGTGAAATTCTGCCTCTGTTGAAATCAATGACAAAGCCCCTGTGCTTTCAGTGGGGCTGTAATTCCACATCCATGTGTACACTGTGACTGATGGTCTCTGTCACATGTAGCTTCAGGAAGTGTCATTTATATACATTTGTGCAGTGCCCCGCACAGTAAAGGTTTGACTTGGTTGAAGGGAACCACTGAGCTGGTAACATAGTATAAATCATAAATAATACCTGCTAAACAGCTTTGTATAGGAGGTTGCAATTGTGTGGAAAGGAGATTTATACAGTAAGAAAATATATAATTTAATAACGTTCCTGTTTCATTTTTTCCTAGCCTGCTTGCAGATTAAATTGTCAGTTCAACATATAACATGATTTTTTTTTTTTCTGTATTGCTCAAAGACCTTATATGAGCTAAGCATAAGTTATTTTGGTTTGGATGTTATTAATTTAACTGATAAAAAAATAAACTAAAACATTCCAGATTGTTTTTTCCTGAAAATGCTGCCGTGATCTTGGTTTGAGTTTGCTTCTTGCTCCTGTAGATGTGTTACTATTCATTTTTCCAAGAAGTGTTAGGTAAAATAAACTACCTTTAGAAAATGTAATGACCTGGCCAAAGGCAGAGGGTGAAATGCCTTAGCCTTATCTCTCAACCTTCTGACCTGTTGATGAAAAAGAAACCTAAAGACCATTGGTGGTCACCACTGAAGGAAACATTACTCTTAGGGATATTTAAAAGACATATAGATGTGGTGCTTAGGGGCACGGTTTGGTGGTGGACTTGGCAGTGGTAGGTTAATGGTTGGACTCGATCTTAAAGGTGTTCTCCAGCTTAAATGATTCTGTCATTTTTAGGCAACTTGCACCAGCACACCTCAGTGAGCAAGAACTCTCTCTCCTCAGCTTTGCTCTTTGAATCTTGCAAACAAATTGTTGAAATAAGAAAAAACAATGTGCAAGTATAAAAAACAAAACCCAACCTAAGGACCAAACAAAAAAATCATATAGCTATTTCTCCATCCAGTTCAGACAGGCTATATTCAAGGGCCAAAGTCCAGTGTGTGCAATTCGAGATCATTTTACGTCTTTTCACCCCAGAGGTTTAAATACTCAGCAGGAAGTCAGATGAAAATGGAGGATGTCATATAGTAAAATTGTCATTCAGAATTCAAGTAGCCCAAACAGAAGGAAGCATTGCAGAGAGCGTCATCTTGGTTGGTCAGTTTTAAAGTGAGTTAACATTTGGGTATACGTTTTTTTTTTTGTTTATAGGGAAATTAATGTACCTGCAGAAATTTATCCCTAAAATGATTATTTTTATTATCTACTTGAGACACTGCTGTGTAAGCTTGCAGAAATAGACATGGAGGGTGACTGAGAGCTCCCTATCCCTTGTAAAGAAATTAAATGCTTGTTGCCTCTCATTGCTTTTGACTAATATAGGGAAAAATATTCTCTGAGCAGACTTAGGTGCTTAATGTTGTGATTAGATAGAGAGGAGATACATGTTGCTGCTTTTCTGCAGTAACTAGCTACGTGTCACAAGTGTCTTATCCTGGTATGTAGCAGCTAGATGTGGGATAGAAACTTCTCTTGGCACAGTGATTTCAGATTGGAGATAAGAATCTTGGAACCTTTTTGAACAGACAAGAGGCTGCATATGCCAAGCCCACATAATAATGGTGATTATAATGAATACTATTAAAAAATCCTGTTTTGAGAGCTCTTGTCTTCATACCTTGTTTTGCCTTGGGATTTCTATAAACTCTACTGAGAAAATGCAAAGCCTCTCTTGGGTACTATAAACTTCATGTATATTTGGATATTTGGTGCTATAAGTACCACGAGTTAACTTTATCTGCAATAGGTAAAGCTCATACCTCAGTGGTACCAACAAATGCACCACATTGCATTCAACTTTCCAATTAGAAATAGGGAAGTATGGGTGTGTAGGTAAAAGTAGCCCGGTGCCTTTCTCCTCTGCAGACAGAGGATCTGACATTAGCATTTGCAAAAGGATGTTAAGGCCTCAGGAGCATGACTTGGAAATTAGATGAGAACATCAGGAGCTGGAGGGGGAGATCGGAGGAAAAAAAAGGTTACTAGCAGTATATTAATGTCCTTCCTCAAGGTACCACTGCTGTTTTATCAAGCACCCCTATTAGCTGCTTCCAGCCTCTTCTTGTCACCTGTGGCAGCTTTAACCTTATTCTCTAAAATCATAATGCACTAAAATCAAACTGCCTATTAATGCTGCTAAAAGCCTACACCACGTTGTTTCTGTCCAATTTAGTTATATTTGAAGATTTGTCAGTTAAAGCAACATCTCAAAAACATAGTATTTGGTTCTTGAAATTTAATATTGTAAGTGTGTGGAGAGCCATTATTGGCTGACTTGTGGCACCCTTCATGTTTCATTCCCATCCACACTGTGTTTTCCATCTGCACTTCCCCACAATGTTTGCCTGGGAATATTATTATTACTAGGGCAGCAGATTGCAGCTGCTGTTTCCCCCCAGTTGAGAGCATCCTCTAGACCACTGTAACTAGACAATAATGAAGAATAAATGCCTACTGCCCCAATCCAGTAAATTAGATTAAACAATTGAGCATATCCAAAGAAATTAAACATAGCCAAATAACTCTGAAGGGCTTGGGAAACTGTAGAGGTGGGAAAACTATAGGTCCTAGGGTAAAACTTTGTTGTGTTCATTCGCAAATTCATATTACTATAACCTGCTGACCTCAGAGGAAATTCTAAGAAATTACAATGTCAGAACCTACCTGATTGAGCACCACCTACCCCTGCATTTTACTGAGTGTTGTCTCTGTTGACATCAGTCACCTCCACCTGCCCCCAAGGTGTTCATCCCCCCTACTCCACGCTCTGTGAAAGCTTGCTTAGTGTTCATAGCAACCAGAATCAGCTCAGAGGAAAAAGAGGGCTCAGCTACCGGGCACTGACAGAAGGTCACGACCAGTTTTGACACATTGTCATAGGCTCAGGTCATCCTTGCCGCATCCCATGTCTTTGTTGGGAAGGGGGGTGTGCTGGCTTGGTATACGTGCATGTGCGTTGTACAGACTGTGACTATGCTCTACTTCAAAAACACTAATCCTCTCCGTGCTTGGGCTTACAAGAAGATATTTGGAGCTGAAAAGTGCTTTTCTTAACTTCCTTCTTTCCATGCTTACTGGAGGCTTTTGGATGTGTTTGCACATCTTTCATCCCCTCTGCTCCTAAGGGGTTATTTAGTCCTAAGTGCCTGACATTTACTTGGCTTCGGGTCTTTGAATGAACACAAAGCCAGGCAGGGAAAAAAAATCTTCTGGCATTATATCATCAGAGATGTGGTGATTTTATAGATTATCCTATTTATTTTCTTTTTCATGTACGTAATAGACCAGCAAGAGTTTAGAAAAACAGCTCTGGCAAGAAAACTGTCTTTACATTAGATAATTTTCAAAATTTAAACAAACCTAACAACAAGCAAACAAACGAAAAAACTCCAACAGCAAGGAACCCCAACAACTTGAGCACAAGAGCACAGTTGAAAATATTGTTCATTTACCAGTTGCCATGTCTTCTACATCAGCTGCTAAGAAATTAGGTAGGAAGTAGAAATAGTCGGCTCCTAGGGAATGGAAGCACCTCGCAAAATCATGAGGCTCTTTCACCATTTTGAGAATGAAAAGGAATAATATTTGAAATTCAGTAACATGACAGGTTTTTCTTTTACTTTCTCTCAGCTGGCTGGGTGTGTCACATTTTTCCATTTGCCACTAATCCATGGGGATTATAAGACTTTATTACAACGATGCAACAAAAAGCTATTCCTCGATGGACTGTGTTACAAGGGGTCTGTAATGAAGACAGTGAGTTTTGAGCTGTTTCAATGGTATGTTTTCTGTGGACATTATGGGATACGCACATTGCTAATGTTCGAAAGACTTCAGTATGGGCTCTCCTGGGGAACATCTGTTTGGCCCGGTATGGCCTAGAGTAGAAGTTCCCCAAATTAGCTCCAAGTGCATATAAAGTCTCGTTCATATCCTGGAAGCTAAGTGCATTGGATATTAAGTACTCTGTCCAGACCAACTCTCATTCCAGTGTTAGTTTATGGATCTGTAGTCTGATTTCCATTGGCTGAGGCAGATGCATAGTCCATTTCTGCCCAGAAATTGAAGGCACTGGAAATTTCAGAACAGTCTTACTTTCTTTGGGAAAAAAAGAATAAAAATCTGTGTTTGTGGGTGGAAATATTTTCATTATTTTTTTCTAGGTGATGCTAATCTTGCTGATAAGTTGAATGTTTACTTCTGTTAACCAATTCTCTGTCACTTAAAGTTTATCCATTTGAATGAGATGGGAACAGGTATGTTGATGTTGCAATGGACTTTTAAAAATTTATTTTTCAGCTAAAAATGTCGTATTAGCAATTTTACCTGCAGCCAGTTGTCCCAGGCCTATCTCACCAGCACATCTGGCTCTGTTTCTTTTGTACAAATCTAATAGTGACATACGAGCTTCAGTAGGTTTCTTTGATATACTGCTAATGAAATGAATAATGCGGTGATTAAAAATACTTTTTTGGAAACAAATAGATCATAAGTACTGATGGATCAAAGTTTTATTAGCCACAGATTCTTTCTTTCTTTCTTTCTTTCTTTCTTTCTTTCTTTCTTTCTTTCTTTCTTTCTTTCTTTCTTTCTTTCTTTCTTTCTTTCTTTCTTTCTTTCTTTCTTTCTTTCTTTCTTTCTTTCTTTCTTTCTTTCTTTATAAAAAAATAAAAGTATCTTGATCTTTTGGCTAATCTAAGCTAGAAGTACAGCCACTGTACTGGTATGCTGTCTGAGACAGGTATCCCCTGGTAAGTTGTACTAGTTGATGGTATAATCAGTATTTTAGATTTCATAGTAGGCTACCATAACTCAAACTTCCTTTTTTTTGGCTATTGCTACCAATGTCTTGTGTCTTGCTTAAGGTATAAATTTAAAAGCTTGCTAAATTTAAGATTCTGTAAGTTTTCCTTCTTCAGAAACATTAACTGGTCAACTGATCATCCTATTTCAGAGTATTCTCTTTAGTTAACAGCTCATGGTTTACAGGCTTTGTTCACCTCTGAAAGTATGAAAGGGTGTTGTTTGGGAGCACATGGTAAAAGAACAGAGTCCTCGGAGCCCGGAGTGAACTAAATCCTCCAATAGGTCAGAGGCATTTATGGCTTATTATATAAACAGTGGCAAGGATCAAATAATTTGCACTGTGGGCTTTCACACGCTCTAGGGAAATTGCTGAAATTATTAAAAAATATGGGAAATCCTAGCAAGTAATCCGTCACCTTCACAAATATTTTTCTCTTTGCAACTAATTCCATGCAGATGTGGGAGAGATGCAGCAAAGATGCTTACGTTCGAATCTCTGCTAAAAGGTGAGCTCATTTTCATTTTGATTTTTTTAATATTCTGCCACCTATTGGCAACTGTGTGTGCTTTAGGTGCTGTACATGGTCCAATGATATATATATATATATATATATATACACAACAGCTAATGCAATTTGTGTCCCTGTCTCTCTTAATTAACACGATTATTTACTCTTTTTCCCATGCAATTTACTCTGCAAAAGTTCCTATGGATCAAATTATGTCAAGGGAAACCACCAAAGCATTAAAGTGGTTCCACTGGTTTTTAGGCTGGCCTGATGACAAAACAAACTCTCAGATTTTGGACTGTCTTTCACCCTAGCAATACATCTTAAATTCTGGGGCCTCTCTTACTGGGTCTTATATGAACACTTTCTATAAATTCTGTGTGGCAAAAACATTTATGAAACCAAGAACATTTATTTCTAGGGGTAACTTGAGACATTAATTTCTTTTGTTTATGATGTACATTGAATAGAATTGGATATCCTTTATGCCTGGAACATATTTGGAGAACTCTCTAATTCCTTGGAAACTATATCAATCTTGATTAGCTCTTCATGTTCAGAAGCAGAAAAAAGTTTCACTTCAACATGAAGGAACCCTGGATGAGCTAAGTATTTGCTAGTGTATTTGGAAGATGAATGGGAAAACCTGTGATTTTGATTTTTGTGTAATATACCCCATATGTCTACTCTTTGTTCAGAAATCTGCTCAACAAAGCTATACACAACGTTCTCTTTATCTAATTTTTAACTCCTAATGTGTAAGCTTAACATCACTTTAAAGATTTCATTACTGGGGTTGGCGGGGGCGGGGGGATTGTAGATCAAAGGACCAGGACTGGTCAGTTCCTCAGAGTTTTTTATTTGGGGTTAATCTCCCTTTAAAGATTTTTATCTGTGGATGTGAAATTGAATCTCTGAGACAGCAGATGTGAAAGGCTTTCAACTATCTGGTATATGTTGGATGCTGAGCATCTCTTCAAAACAAGAAGGGAAGAATCAGTGTGAGAAGAAACAGAGTATTGGGGCCGGTAAAAATCGGTCAAATTTTCTGGTTTTGAGTGTGAACCAGGAATTTCAGTCTAGGAATATGCAGAAGTCAGAAATAGTCACTAAGAATGGGAAAGACAAAAAATGATCAGAAAAGGTGGGAGAGTAAAGCAGAGTGACCAACACAAAGGTTTACGCACTAATTGAGCCTCAAAAGTATTTTGGCACATAAAAAAGAAAGGAAGAAAAGCTTCCCAGTGGTTAAATCACAAAGCCAGGCTGTGGAGCCAAAAAATAGAGTCCAAACTATGACAAGGCAACTGTGGAAAGCAGGAGGCCAAAGCTGGAAAACAAGAAATTCGTTAAGTATCTTGGAGGAGAAGAATAAAGGTTATAGTGTAACAAGTGGGTTACCAGAAAATAAAGGCAAGAGGTAATTAAAGAATACTGCCGAGGAGTTCATCGATGTACTGCTGTCAATCTTCTCTGGGGAGGCTGCTGGGAGGCACTAATATTCCTTGCCAGAAAGGATGACACAGTCTGGGACTCAGGTGCTGCACATTTTGCAAGAAATAGATCAGCTGAGGGGTAACAAGACACCAAATCTAGATAGTCAAACAGCTGAGGGCTTGGGTTTTGACTGTAGAGGAGCTTAGGTATAAAGCTTTAAAAGATTCCCATGTAAGCAGCCAATACGTACTAGAGTGCCTGTAGTAGATACATTTATAATGGAAATTAAAGTAGTGTTTTTCAGTTTCCTCTAAGAGGAATGATGACCTCAATGAAATACAAGTTAGTGTTCATTACTTCTAGGAAAACCTGTAAAAACAATCATCATAAGTAGATGTTCAAAGTGCTTGGCAGTGGACATGAACCGAAGAGGAAAGACCAGCCTCTCTCTGAAGGAAAGATCTTTAATCTCTGGATTTTTTTGTATTCACAAATGACTGTTAAGGAAGCAGAGAAAGCATGAAATGAGACATAAATTGCTATTAAGTTTAAAGAGGTTAGTGGCCAGAAAGTAGAAGCTACTCTAAATCTAAACCTGGCAAGGCATCAACAGTGGAATGACCCTTGAAGTGATTGATGGGGAGATCTGGGGGGATTCCAAGCTATGTCCAGCCTTTCTGAACAAGTCAGTGAGCCAGCACAGGCACAGCTTTCCTGGGAGGGCAAGCTCCATGGTGTCTTCAACTACATTCTCCATTGACCCTTCCAGCTAGCTGCACTCACAAGGAGGACTTTATTTTCATGGAAAGGCTTTATTTACGTATTGTACAAGGGCCTTTGGCCAAACTAGACTTTGCACAGAAGAACAAATTCCAGTGCAAGCCCCAAGTAAGCTTTGGTTTCTGATGTTAGTGATACCCTAAACCTCCTCGTTTGCTCAGTT
This sequence comes from Laterallus jamaicensis coturniculus, assembly GCA_022605575.1. Lineage (NCBI taxonomy): Eukaryota > Metazoa > Chordata > Aves > Gruiformes > Rallidae > Laterallus > Laterallus jamaicensis. The sequence goes on from JAKCOX010000013.1 coordinate 20,879,928, forward strand.
GCAATCAAATTTACTGCACTAATCTTTGATTCAGGCCCATAGTTACCTGTAGGTGCCAAGACCTGGTATTTGGTGCTTAGGTTTTCACTGTGTTACCTCAGGTACCCTTTCTCAGGTGGCCACTATCACCTTGCTCTTCATGAAGTGTTTCCTTATAGGTTTGTAGAAAAAAAGTGGTAAACAGCTTGCTCGTAAGGATTTATGGAAACTGCACTCCTGTCAGACCCACACATCCTTAGCAAGGCTAGAGAAGGGACAGCAGAGGTGCCTAACAAGACAAATGAGTAGAAAACAGCATTAACAAAGGTGTTATCTGTAAATACACACTCCTGTGGACAGGAGGTGTCATCTTAATTAATGAGGCGACACTACTCCACAGAAAGATTTGCGTGTCAGTTTAGTATTAATTCACATATCCACATAGCCTCAGTTCAGTGAAATTCTGTTCAGTATTGAATAGCAACCAGTAAGGATGGGGAAAATGTGGGATATAAATCATGTGAGTGAAAAGTACAAATACATGATTCTATTTTAGAAATTTGTCACTCCCTTTTTTTGAAAGCGCCATTTTTATTCCTTCTCACCAAACGTGAGATAGCTGAGGTGGAAGTGATTTAGGGATGAAGAAGGAAAATTATGGACTTTCACACAGAAACAAATTCATCTAGAACTGACATATCAACAGCTTTGGATCCTTCAGAATGCATTTAGAAAGGCGATTGGGACAGCATTGGGCTATCTTGTTTGTATCTTAGGTTGGAAGAGAAGAAACAGCTAACAAAAAAAAAAAATTTTAAAAAAGTATAGCAAAAATCTTACCAACTTTCCATGAATTAGAAGCTGAAAAACTAGAGGAAAAAATTAAATGAGTGAAATGTGCCCTTCCAGAGTATGCATATTGACAGATAAACAGAGTGCAGACAAACAAAATCGGCTCCATCTGTACTATCTGTGAAAAAGTGGTGTAATGGTTTTTAGATTTTAATCCTAGTCAGCCCATCCAGGTTCACACATTTGTAATAAAGTAGCGAACAACGTCATCAGCTGGCACCTTTTTCATCAGCTGCCATTGTGCTCTTTGGTGCATCCTTTAAGCAGCTACTAGACAAATTCTGGCTACACACGCCATCCTGGGAACAAGCTATTTGTAATAATTTGAAAATCACTCAAGACCTGGCCTCAGCTTTGTACATGGGTGACACTTACAAGGTCTACAAAACTCAGAATCTGCTGGCTATTGGCAACTAAAAATATAACCGCGGTGATTGCTTTGACACTGGTATTCAGTCTGCTGTGACAGAAGTTTACTTACTGCTGCTAGTTTTAATACCATAAGTGCACTAGTTTCTGAGTCCATTTAAAAATGTAGATTCATGTGCAGTAAATGTAAACTCATGCCCTGTTTTATGCAGAACGTCCATGGCAGAAAGTGCCTCTGCTGACCCGTCTGCTGAACAGACCACACAGCAACTCATTTATTTCACTAGGGAGGGAGAGAGAGATCATGGAAACTAAAGACTGCAGCACATGTTTTCCTTCTCTCTACTTTGCTTTTATCCATTTTCTCCTGCAATTCAAAAGGGTTTGCCGTGGGAGTAATTGATATAGCCTCTGACACAGATTAGCAAGACCAGTACAGCTTTTATTTAGTGATGGTGGAGAGGCTGATGTTAAGCTCATGTATTACCATTTTGGTGGTAAGTAATACTGCAAAAAAACCCCAACCCAACCCTATTTTCCTTACAGACAAAGTTTCAAGGGAATTGATGCATTTAATGAAAGTGAGGTTACTGGTTTGGACCCTCGATGGGCAGCACAGCGGGCTAGGCTGTGGCTGTAATTTGCCAGCCAAGACCTTCTCAGGAAGGAGCTGCCAAAATGCCCAGGATGGCTGCTGTGCCAGTCACTCCTAGACACGACTATAGGTGGAGAGCTGGAAGAATAAAAGCATGAGTGGGAGCAAACACCCTCAGGGACAGTGCTCAGCAGATATAAAGCAGACTCTCAAAGTCCCTGATTGCAGGAGGGGCCGAGGAAGCTGAGGAAAAGGATTGGGTAAATCTTTCCTCATAGACTTTCTAATCCTCCCATGAAAGGAGGCACAAAGAGAGAAGAAAACCAAATAGTCTCTCTATTGAATTACAAAGCCAACCTGTGCAATCGAGTTGCACAGAGAGTGACTAATTGCCCACTCCTGAGTGAAATGGATGCAGTTGTGAAAGTCTGTGGCCCACACCAGCTGGTTCTCCTGCATGCTGTGCCACACACAACCTTCTGCAGGTCATCATGGGCTGTGGGATGAGCTCCTGACCTCATAAATCCACCTTCTAGTGTGCTTTCCCAAGATGTGCTGGGGCAAGAGCCAGTGGCCACCTCACACTTGCAGTAAGGTCGGTCCCTCTCTTCTAGGGTATGAGCTAGCCCTTCAGTATACAGGTGCAAATCACACCCTGCCATTCTCTCTTAGCATCCCCAAATCGCTTCTTTTACTGCTGAACGTAGGCTCTGTTCTGGTGATTGAGCAGGAAGCACAGCACTGCTGGCTTCAAGAGTGAGCTTGTGATGAGGGCAAACCTCTTCTTGTGTTTAGTCAACATGCTTGGGGGAAAGATATGCCTTTATGGTTCAGCTGCAGGAAAACATCACATAGTTTGGTTTCATGAGCAAGTTCCTTGCCATTGGGCTTTGCTGTGGTGTGTGTACTCATGCTGAATCCATCATTAAAGTAAATGGGTTCCTGCTGCTCCCCAACCAAGCATTCACAGCACATGAATTTTGACTTCTGAAATTTTATTTTTCTTCTGCAATAATCCACCAGACCTCAGCTTTTTGACTGTCTTTGTACAAATTACCCGAATTGACTGTATGGCACTTCAGCATATGTGGGTCGGCTACATAAAGAGTTTGCATACAAAGTGGTCGCCTATTTTCAGTTAGACAAGGTGAGCAGCACAGGCATGGTAGTAGCTGTATCACAAAAGACTCTGAGAGTGACGCTTTAAACTGTGTTCATTCCAGAGAAATTAACTCATAAGAGGAAGCATATGTGGATTAAAACAAAAGAGAAAAGGTATGATTATACCAAACATAATTCACCCCACACCTTACTTTTCAGAGCCAAAACTCTGCAACCCTTTCTCATTCAAATCTCACTTCCAGACTTGTCTACATTTCTCCTGCTAGCTGTCTCTCTTACACTGTTAAAAATGCACATATAGTTTTGGTTCAGCATGAAAGTTGCCTGGCATAGCCTGGTAAAGACCATCTTTATCTGGTTTTTAACTTTGGCAAAGTTTCATTACTGGGAATGATATTTTCCCTGCTGAGGACTGCACCAAGTTGAATTGTGCACGTGTGTGAAACAAACATGGGGTAACCTGTGGAGTAAACCTGTGTTTTAGTATTTTTATTTTATTTTAATTTTTGTTCTAGAAAAACTTCTTTCATTTATATCGTCTTCATGCTTGAGAACAGGAATTTAAAAATTGGCTAAGTGTTATTTGGATGAAGTAAACAGGTCTGTCAGCCTGATGTTGGCGATGTGCTTTTAGCCATCCTCATGAAAATCTGCTGAAACTTGGCCAACTTGTAAATCCCGGGGTGGGGAGAAAAAAGAAATCTGTTATCTGTTTGCCTGCGCTCAGCAGCAAGAGTGAGCAGTGGCAAAGTTCTCTGCAGTGCCTGGCAGCACTGGGCACCAGGGCCTAGGGTGGGCTCTCCTCCAGTTGTCCCTGTTGCAAACACACCCCTATCAAGTTCTCCTGGTGCTTCTCCTGTTGTAGGTTCAGAGGAGAGTAATACTGATAGTAGTAGTAGTAATAATAATAAATTTGAGCTAGGCTTTGACAGTATGGCAGTTAAAATATGGTCAGGAGACCATAATGCAATCCTAAGGCAGTGGCAAACGTGTGGTACAAGTCTTTGCCTGAGCCAGTTTGACTTGCTACAGGTAGAAGAAATGAGTTTGGGATTTTGAGCTCTTATGTTCTAATTGGCCATAAGAAAACAGCCTAAATTTCTGCTTCTTTCTGGCTACTTACCATGCCAGTGACTTTTGTAAGGTGGTTGAATATGGATGGTTTTTCACAGAGAAGAGCAGTTTAAGATATATTGCCTTTACTATAATTTTTGACTGGAATTAATTTTTTAATTGACCTGAGGGATTAAAGTCTAAAGTCATCACCAATAACTAATTTATATTGGTTAATTAATATCCAATTTATATGGTGAACATGAAAAGTCAATTCAGGGATCAGATCGAACACATGAGATGACATGTACAATGAAAAATATGAAAATCACCAAATTGAAGAGATCTTGGTCTTTTTCTTTTCTTTCCCACCCACCTCCCACCCCTCCACCCCCCCATGCTGCTAACAGCCAGTGCAATTTGCAGGAGTATATGGCTACGGGAACTTGCAAGCATGTGCAGATTGTAAGACAAGTGATTATTACAGGGCTTCTAATTCTAAAAGTGTCACCACAAACATTCTCTGCTCTGTATTTCAGGTATTCACAGCGTAGATCAGCACACCACTTCAGGAGAGGATCATCTGAACATGAGTACCAGAAACAGACTGGAGTAATAGCACTCGTTCTGTAATATGATGCAATAATCGAGAGGGTATTTGGTATCAATATAAACATATATAAAATATAAATGAAGCCTTGCTAGATTTTCCACCTGCAGAGTAAGAGATTAAGATCCAAGACGAGGCTCTGAATCTCAGATCCAGCCTCCCAGGTAAGCACTGACATCCTAGTCACATGTAATTATGGCTTTTCTTTTGCAGACACGATAAAGTGCAGCGAAGAGGCTCAGAGAGTGAAATCATGAGTCAAACCAGGCAAGTTGGTTTTTGACGGGGGAGCCGTTGACTTTTTCAGTTGTGATTATGATGCCACTCAGAGGTGACAGTTCCAGCTTTCTGTCATGTCCTGTTGCACTGGTATTTCCATTGGTACCAACTGCGACCGGTGCTCAGTTGGGTGTAATCCCCCCCTGCGGCATTTATCCCTTGTACAATAGGGATGAGAACAATACTTGCCTGCTATTACCTCCGTGTCTCTAGCTGTGCTGGCCCTTGCTGTAGGATCCCAAGCCTGGCTGAGCTTCTAAGCAATTTGTTAATATAAATAAACGTAGATGCAGACATTATTTACTGAAGATGACGGGGGCACAGCCACCTCACAGACATTTTTAATCCTCTTAATATTTGTATTTGTTTGGGTTTTAATCCTCAGTGACATAGAGTTCACAAAATGGGCACAGAACATAAAAGAAAGGGAGTTTTGGCCCTTTCAACTGAGTGGGAAAAATCCAGAAAATGGGATTTACTGATTGGATTCCTGAGCGCTTTGCTATTGCTATACAATTTCAAGGCAGGTACATTCTCTGTTAAATCAAGGCTACTGTTTGTTTGCTGAGCAGTGTCTGATAACACGTCGATATCGAGAAATCTAGGGAGGCCTTCTGCTGCTCAAATACCTCATGGTCCTTGGAATCCGAGAAATGGCAGAAAGGGAGCTGATGGTTGAGTCTGTGGGATAAAAGAGAATTTTGTGGTCTGGTCCTTTCCTTATCGAATGGCCGCTGCTGTCAGCACTGGGAGTTTTCTGTTTGTTTCAGCAGATCCTGGAAGCTTCAGGGTCCTTTCAGAGGGATTTACTTTCAGGCTTCTCTGCTGAAAAGCAACAGTTTCTTTTTTGGTTTTAGCCTCTCAATTCTTTACAGAGAGTCCTGTCAAAAGCAAGTATTACCTTCTTTTTTTTTGACATAAAATACAGAATATGAAACAAACTTGACCTGGTATCTTGAATGAATGGATAACTGTGCAGTACCTGGAAGTGTGAAGATTCCCAAGCCCCAAGGAATTGTTGCTATTATGCTATTTCTTATATAGGGCTACATCCTGCCTTCCTCATTAATTGAACACAACTGCTAATACATCCTTTACAATAAGCACTTCTTCATACCAGACATATTTCCTGGATCTATAAAACAGCTTTTAGAAAGGGAGAACTGTATTTAAGGAAGACATTAATATAGTTCCACAAAATGATGCTTGCTGACATATGGAGCACTTTTTGAATAATTCACTTTGAAATTAACACTATAATACCATTTACCTTTTAAGTCCTATTTACTGGAGCTGCAAAGAATTGTTCTCTGGAGATGAGGATAACGGCAAACACCAGACTTTCAGACCTTCTTTGGTTTAATAAAGACAGTCAGGTGATTTCATGCAAAGAAAACCAGTAAGCAGTGAAACGGTAAAAATTAGAGAGGATGAGTGCAAATGTCTCCTTCACCATCAGACCATGCATATCCAGGTTGCTCATTTCAGTGTAAGGCTTGTGGAGGTCCTGCCCTCAAACATGTGCTCCAGTGCCAGAGCTGCCCCCGACACACACACCTCCTCTGCTGTGGTGACACAACTCTTCAGGGGACTGAGCCATAAAGCGGCTCACTGGTGTGATCTGGGTTAAATTTAATCCTTATGAAAACAGATTATGCCAAATACAGATAAATTGCAGGCTGCGATTTGCAGGGCTGCCCTGCAGAGCGACGGTCAAACCCCACTGCAGCTTTGGAGGTGGCCACCAAGTGCCCTGGATCTGGTGTGGCTCAGCGGGCACCCACTGCTCCCACCACCAGTACTACGGTGAGGAGCATCCTGGATTTCCTTCACCGAGTTTCAGCAAATGTGCTGCTGGAACTTCCACACGCTGATATCGATTGCAAATTTCTTAGTCAAATGTTTGCAGCAATGTGTGCTTGCAACACCATACCTGCCACTCGATTTTCATGCAGTTCATTAATTACTTGTTCTTCACTGTGCAGAAAAAATGAGATCTTGGAGAAGTGCTTTTCTAATGATTTCAAAATGACCTTAAATGTGAGTTTCTCTGATTGACAGTTAATACGGATGTTGACTCTGGGAGATAGAGTGGTATGGTTTTTTTTATTCATTCAACACCCATTTAGCCCCTCGAGCATAAAGATTTTCAGTACAGTGGCCTGATGCTGCTCTTTGACTGAGATGACTCTCTCAATGAGGACAGCCCAAGCTACAGGTGCCTTTTTTGCTGAGACGACAGTACAGAGCAGAAACATATACTCATTTCCCATTACAGCTCATATTGAGATTATTTTTTTATTTCCCATTTTGGTTAGCTTCAATATTGCCAGCCTCAAACATTCAAAAAATTGTGAGTCAGCTAATAAAAATACTGAGATTGGTTTCGCTTTATGTACCTGTGAGGCTTATTTTCTTTAGTAAACCCGAAGATATAAGAGCTTTAGATATAAAAGTTATTTAGAAGGGTGTAGGCTGAGCTATTTGCCCAGTCAGTAGATTGCACTCCCTGCCACCACCATACAAGGCTGCTGATAATCTGGATAAACTGGCACCACTGCCATCCTCAGCCCAGAATAACCTGTACACAGTGTCTTGTATTTTTGTTTGGCTGAAATGTAAACCCATTTATCTGCACTCCCTTTCCAGTGCACCAGTCACAGGGTACCTTGGCAAGAGTAAGAAACTGTCTGGTTCAGACCACTAATGGGCTTTTTTTTTTTTTTTTTTTAACTAGAATCTCTGGCTTCAGTGGGAATCACAAATTCTGCATTCCTATTTGAGTGGAGAAATGGATAGTAACATCTAGATTTGTCTGAATTCTATATATCCCAGAGGGATCAAGTTTGATTCCCTCCCTTATTTACAGTGATACAAGGAAAGCATTTCAATTCTCCAAATGCTCCCTCATGTGGCTTCTTAGTACTAATACTGAAACATTTATGTGTTCTCGGAGATTACAACTCCATGCCAGGAAATAGACTGAGACAACATAAGAGGTATTTCATGTGACCTTTGACATTAGAAAATGATGATTCCGGATCCTACATGTAAAATGTTACGCTTTTATGTTGTTAAATTAGCTGGGACGCAATTATATGTGCTTGTGCCCCCGTGTTGGGGGAAGGGAGAAGCCTGCACTTTGATCAGGTTTGCCCACTAGATTATCTCATGGCAATAGGTAAGGGATAAAAATCTGAAAATCACAGGACTACATTGGTGTAAAATCTGGAGAAGTGGAAATTTGGTGTACATCGAGTCCAAGGAGAGAAATATGCTTGCTTAAAGCACGGCCTCACTTCCACAGCATTTGCAAGGAAATAAATACAGAAGACGAAGAGAGAAAAGGAGATTGCCACTGCTTTGAAACTCTTGATGAAGAGAAGGCTCTTTCTCCTTCACTGCATTTTGGGAGCTGCTCCTTTGAGTTCTGACACTTCCTGTTTGTTAACAATGTGGGAAGGTACTGCTGAACCTTGATAGGGAGGTGGTGAAGCGATTTCTGTAAGAAAAATGCCTATTTCCAGTCATCGTAATGGCCTAGTCATCTAATGACCTGAGACAGTGTGGCTTCTTTAATAATGATTCGGTGTCAATGCTATTGTCAGCTCTGCCTTTCCTGGTGCTACTGCTGGCACTGGGTGATGAGCGGGGACTCCACCTTTATGACAGCTTAACCTTGGGAGGTAGCGATGGAGACCACATAGGCTGGGGGCTTCTCCCCTGCACTGTTATTCCTATGTTGAGCTGTAACATTAACAAGCAGGGAGTGACTAAGGCCTGCCAGTTTTCTATTATATGAAAATCTCTGGAATAAGCAGCTGATTTTTCTCCTTATACTTGAACATCGGAGGGACATAATGGTAACTCTCTTAAATTTAGTCAGAGAATAGACTGCACAAGAGGACTCCAGGTTCAGCAAGCACCTCTCACCAGTCATTTACACTAAATACAGGCAAGGGAGCAGAAAGGCACACATGAGGCAGAAAGCCCAACTGTGCAAAAGAGAAGACATGCTTAGGGAAAATGTTTTGGTGGCCATCTTCATAAACCTCACCTGATCCCAAAGCATTTGCATGGTATGCAAAGGTACATAGGGAGGTAGTTTTGTGTGTGCTTTTTCTGGAGGTAAAGAAAAATAATACTGCTTTTAGGTCACTTAGACAATCTGGGAATACTTGCTTTATATCTTCTGTACCTCACATGTCCTCTTGGTCAAGACAAGGTTTACCTCGAAGAGGCTGATTCTCAAGTCTGGTTCCTTTAAAAAAAAAAATTAAAAAAAAATTAAAAGCCAAAGGACCACAAAGTTAATATGGTTAATTCTGGACAAAACATTTCGCACAACAAGAAACTCTGATTTTGAGTTCATTTCAAATCCTCCACAAATAAAGTTCTCTGGCACTGGAATAGTTTCTTCCAAACTTGGATAAAAAAATATGACAAAAGTGAGAGTCATCTGTGAGTATTATGGGAACGCAGTTCTGCAGCTTTCATTGATAGACTTTTTAACCAGAAGTGTCACCCAGCCTTTCTCAGGAGGGTGTGGTACGCGGCCATGTGGTCCATGTCCAGATGCTGTTGTTGAAAATGCTGCAGAAACATACAGTGTTGAAACCTCCCTCTTTGCAAGATGATGCTATGCCCACAGGCACACAGAGAAATGTATTCAATGTGCACTCACACTAGTGTCACTTCTAGCTCTTTGGGAAAGTAAGCTACTGAAAAAAGAAATGCAACTCTTTAGGGGGGAAAAAATATGCATGTTGGAGAGGGGGGGCATCAGTTACTAACTAAAAGCTCTGTTATTTAAAACACCATTCATCAAAATACTTTGGTTTCAATCAAAACAAGAAAACATCACAGGATGGTTTCTTCAGGAAATCTCCATCTCTTTGCTTTTATTCATTTTTCTAACCCATTCTTCAGGTAGCTGAAGTTGAGTCAGGTATCCAGCATATTTTCTGAAATCTATAAGCCAGGGAAGACCTCAGGAGCAATTCTTGAATATAGACCATGGGGCATTTCTGAAAGAAGAAAGTTGTTGCAACTTCATTAGCAGGTATTCCCTACTTGTGACAAAATGTTTGTAATATGTTGAAGCTGAAAAAAAAAGTGATGAGCCTGCCCCATCTTACAGGAGATTGCAGACAAAGACCTTAGGAGCATCTGCTCCTAAAGCCACAAAGCAAAATGTTTCCAGCCTCACCTCACAAGTCACTTCTCAGTTTTGGATGGTAACATACGAACAGGTCAGTGATTAATAGCTGGAACTGACCTCCCAGAGGCAGTGCCAGACTGATTTATTATGGCAACTACTGGTCTCTTTTTTCTTTTCTTTTTTTTTTTTGGTGAAAACACAGTAACATATGAGGGGTCCAGGGCAAAAGACAGATGTGGGTCTGATAGATGTTTCAGATGCATGCCAAGCAAAATGTGAGGGGAAAGGAAGTTAAATACTAAAAGTCAGTAAAACTCTTCCACTTGTGCTAATTAAAAATGACGTCCAATTTGGACTCAGTGTTAAGTAGAGCTGGGTACATCATAGCAGCATACACAAAGTTTTTGTTCCTCCTCCTTTCTTGCCTATTCAAATGTCCCACTTTCGGTAACACTACGAGGTTTGGTTATTACATTAGTTTGAAATCTGGAAATTATGCTAAATATAGCATCCAGTGTAGTTACTGCCAAGCCACAAATATCAGGGCTCTTACCTAGGGCATGATTTGGTCAGAGGAGAATTAGGAGCAAAACCTGACTGCAGCCTTGTTCTTGGACTGCATGGACAGGCTCGGTGCATAGGCAGTTTAGGTAAAGGTGAAAGGCTATAAGAACCATAAACCAAATACACTCATATTTATGTTATACCTCTTGTCAATAAGTTGTTTCACCTACAAGCCAGTCCAGCTTTCAGAGTTTGCAATGGTTGCTGCTTGCAGGCACTGCTTTGCAGTGGAGCAGGTGACAGGGTCAGTCTGCTACCATCTCTTTGGAAATACTGAATTTTACCTTTTTTAAACAAATGGCCTCTTCCTTCTGTTTGTCGCAACCCAGTAATATGGCAGTGCTGCAGTGCAAATGGGAAGGACTAGCTCATGAGAACACGTGCCTGACTGAAACTCACTGGGAGCTCACAGTAAACAAAATGCAAATTAAATATTCAAAGTTTTTAGGTTGGGGTGTTTTTTTGGAAAACAGCTGGAGCAATCTACTTTAGTTTTTTGTTTACTTGGTCTTACAAGCCAGTATAGCATCCTCATAAATTCACTGTGCTCCATGACCTGAATTCATACTACTTGCATGTGAAGCATCCAGAAATTATATGATTCAGTGTTTTGTGTTTATTTGGGTATTATTCACACAAGGTCCTTAAAGCGATGTGAAAAACGTATTTACATTGCAAGAATATTAAAAATAGGCAAAAGGGATTCTAACACTGGGAATTAAGAGGGCTCAGGGACTCCTAATAAAGACACCAAATACAACAGATATTTTAATTACTAAAAAGGCATATGTAATTCTCCATTTCTGTAATCTCACATCCAGCATATGTGTATGTGATTTAGACTACTTAGGCAACAATCCAAAGAAGAAAATACCACCAAATCTACCATTATTCACTGACCTACTCGTATTTTGCAAGTCACTTATACAGAGAAGAAAACAAAGTCATTAAAAAAAAAAGCGACAAAAAAACCACCAGAAGAACCCCAAAACAAACCTGCTTTTAAATTATATGTATTGTCAAAAATCCCAAAGACTCTGCCTTTTGGAAATCTTTCATCTGAATGTTGATTCACAGTAAACCTCATTTCACCTCTTTCACAGAGTAAAGGGACTTTACAATAGCCATAATTCCTATTTATAGCTACCTGAAGACCTCTGGATACGGCTGGGGCTGTGTAAAATGATGTCAGTGTAAATAACAACTAAGACCTAAAGGGCTGTGACTGATAAGCAGGGATGACTTAATCTATGATGAATAGTGATTTCTCAGGCAGAGGTCCATGCTGCCCTTCTTCCCACCTGTGGTGCTGGGGTGGTGTCTCATCTCTCCATGTGGCAGCTCCTGACAGTCAGGAGTTTATGTTGAGTTAAACCCCAGTGTCAGTTTATGTTGAGGTAAACCAAGTGTAGGTTTCCTTCGTTATGCCGAATTGCAAACTGGCGACTCAGCAGCTACGTTGTCAATAGCTGAGCCATCTCTGCAGAGGAATGCTTGAGGGACAATTGGAGGCAGCAGCCACAAAAAGCATCACAAGATAAATTGTTCCCTCATGTCATTCAGGTCCCTAAGCATATTTTAGGGAATATTTGTTGTGTGGACAAATGGGGCCACAAGTACATTACAGTGCTTTAAGTACTAGCTCAAACATGTGAAAAGGGTTTTTGTTACATAAGGCCATTAAAATGGGTACAAGTTACGTGGCCAAAATCCTGCACACAGAAAAAGTTTAAAAAGAAGCAACCACCAGAGCCTGTTACCTTGTGATTTTTCTTTTTTACTGTTCTGCTGGATGGTCAGCATCCAAACGCCAGAGCACCGCTTCACAATTTAATGTCATCAGAACACGGCAAAAATATTTCAAATTAAACATCTATGAAAAAAGCCAGACTAAAGAAATTATAGATATTATAATGGCTGTTGGGATGGATCTGAAGCCATCATGAGTCAGACAAAAAGGATTTATTTACATTCTAGCTTTTGTAAAGTGTTGGGAGTGTGATGCTACCAGTAAACCAGTCCATGTTTCAGTTCAATTTATTCATCATTTTTCTGGAGAAATTTCAAACAGAGCTATGACCATAAGCTTGTTCCTGCTGTAATCGTTAGACAAGTCCTTCTAAAGGAGAAGTGCTGTAGTGGGATCGGTCCCATACGCAGTAAACATGCAGAACAATGAAGAAGTATTTAGTCTGAGGCATGTCAAGCTGAGAATTTTCTGCTCTGTTGGGTTCAATTTCAAAATAAACGAAAAACTGTGGATGTATTTTGAGTTCCCTCTGGTGCGTGATGCTCCGTGTCTCCTGAGCCCCTGGCTGGGCTGCAGTGCCGCCGGAGGGTCCTGTCACTCACTTGGCCACTGATCTCCTGCAGAAGTAGAAGAATCAGAAACTGCTGGCTCTAAAGCTGCAGCAGTTCAGCTCGCTTTTATGTTAGCCATGGCCCTTATTTTCTCCTTATGTGCATTTTATGGGTCTGTGGAAGAAAAAGCTAACTCTGAGGTTAGAGGCCATTGGGTAAATCAGAGACATGTGTTTTTTATCGGGGATGCTATAGTACATGCAAATAACAATAAAAACAGTGGCACAGGCACCACACTGGGTCTTTGAGTCCAGATTTTTTTCTATTACTGTGATGTAAATCTGGAAAAATCAGGAAATACTTGGCATCTTTGAGTATTTGATCTTATACTAAACTCTAGGACAAAAGAACGTGAGAGAAATAGGGTCCCCGGAACAGGTAAAGTAAAAAGATGATGAAATAGCAGTTTAAAGGTAAAACTTAAAAATGGAATGAGTTTCTTTATCTAACTTGCGCAGAAATGCTGAGTTTGAAAAAAAATGCTTATCTCTAATTGTGGAGTTACTCTGCTGATTGGATGGAGGGGAGGAAGGGGTGGAGAATGGGAAAGAGGAGAGGAAGAGGTATTTTTCTAAGGTAAACTATTGCTGCAGACTGAGTTGGGCTCTTCCCAAGGAACACATTCAGGGAGAAAAAAACCAGGAGCTGTTATGTGGATGGTCAGAGAGAAAAGATGCTGGAACCCCTGTTGGCTACGAAAACACAGGGTGGGAGATTTGGGTTGGTTCAAGAGATGATTTGAATCAAGAAGGAAAGTAATATGCTCTTGAAGAAAAAATTAAAAAGAAACCAAACCCAAGTGATGGAAGAATGGAAGACAGCAGCGTGATTCTTATGAACGTCTCCTTTTGGCAAGGGTGAACTTGTATTGCAAAAATCAGTCCTGAGTATGGATCCTCAAGAAATTGATACTGACTGAAGTTCACTGACAGCTTCTGCTTATTACTACCTAGAACTGCCGCTGCGAGGGTAATACGGAGATGAAAGAGTGTGCATTTTATGGCCAGTCTTCTGAGCTGCCTGCAGTGTGTATTTGTAGGAGTTAATCGAAAAATAGCCAATCTGGAAGAGATTTTTTTTTCTTTCAGGCTCCTCCGAAGTTCATTCCTGAATCAACAAGAGAGAAAGCAAGCAAGGGAGAGAGTGGCTAAGTCTGAGGAAGGAGAACTTACGACTAAGAAAAGGAAGGAAAAGTTAACAGCTTTTAGTAAGAGGTTTATTTTTCTTTTAAAGATTCTATTTGATTTCCAATTACCAAAAAAAAAAAAAAAAAAGAAAAAAGGTCTGCATAAGTCACTGAGTGTTTTTATGGGGGTGTACAGTGATGATAACAAAATGCTCTTAAAAATTCTGAATTACTTGTGATTTCCACTTCCTCGAGTCATGGATCTGGATCCCTACAGATCCTGGCCCCTGTCTTTAATCAGTGACTCGCTTCCCAAACAGGAGACAGCTACGCATAACTGCACAAAATCTATACCATAAGCATTTCATATCAACTTAACAGACAGGCTGGTTTTACCTTGTCAGTGCCACACAGTCGTGTCAGCGACTGGCTTCCACTGAGCTCAACTGTTCTCAATACCAGCTACATAGATTAATATTATTTTTCATCATCGTTCTCTCATAAAGTAATTTATAAGGCATGTTCTCATACATAGCGGTATTCTGGAAAGCACCTTTCCAAGGCTTCCCAAGCATGCTCCAGTTTATACCACACTTCATATATCTGCACTGATTGGGGAAGAAGATTAAAGTGGTCTTTCATGTGCCTGTCAGTCTCTTCTGTCTGGAGATGTTTGTTTTTAAGCAGGATAAATAGAAACACATTAAAACTTGAACACGGGTCTGGCTGGATGGTTCACTGGAAAACTTCACCCTGTAAAAATCCCAGGAATAAAATTGCTGATGTTTGTCATGGAACATAATTTGGAATAGCAGCATATAAATATATTAATATATAAATATATCCCTAAATAAATCTGTCCCATTATGCAAAATACAAACCACATAAGATAACCAGGAAAAAAATACTATCAAAACACAAGAAGCGGTTTTTAATACACTGTATTAATGTACTTTATCTTGTCCATAATGACATAAGGTTAGAGAAACAAAAAGACAACAAGTATATCATTACTGTGTCTGGATGCATGTGCTTCTTTTTTATTTTTATTTTTTCTTTTTTAATTTATTATCTTCCAATTGTAGACCAAAACAGACCAGCCACTACATTTCCTATCAGAGAAAGTCTAACAGGGCCAAATTCTGCAATGTACACAGGTGATTTAAGGTACAATAAACTCTTGTTTTACTCTACAGATCATCAAAAGCCTGGAGTAACTCACCAGTATAGACATTTTAGCTCCAACCCTTTCATGTATAGAGGTAACATCCGCTTAAGTTATGCTTAAAATTCTATTAGATGTTATCCTTTAAAAAATATGATAATCATTTCAATATGACAAGTTTATTTATTTTTCTAAACGGGTTATAAATTATGGTTAGTTGCTACACTGGCTCACTTGACAGCATCCAGATTCCCTCTACATGTATTGCAGAGTTCAAGTCTGGACGTGCAAAGGATACAGCATTGCTTCATTTTTCTGTTCTAGCAACAATAAATGATAAAGTAAGAAGAACTTTTTTTTTTTTGTATCCTGTTTTATAGGTATCCTGTTTGATATGCATTTTTGGCATCTTTTAAACTGTTTTTTTTAAAAGTTTAAATAAAACTTTATTTTTTTAAAAAACTGAATTTTTAAGTAGTCTTTCCATCAATGTTAGTAGACTTTTACAACAAGTGCATCAAAATCATTACACTCTTACCTGCAAAGAAGCAAAGCTTCTAATCAGGATTAGGATTTTTTTTTTTCTTTTTTTTTAGTGCAGTTCATGGTATCTAATTTCTCCGTCAGCAAACTCCCATAAGCGATGTCATCTGAAGTTTTAGTCCCTTTCCTATATACCAAAACCTCCAGGAAGAGGCATGTGTCACTCCTAAAACAGTGGCAGCAGCCAGTGATAAACAGAAAAGCAGAAAACCGAAGATCTGCCACTTTTTCTTCATATAAAATTAGATAAGGATCCTGAAGGCTGACGGGACTGTGAATGTTGCTTCACCACAAGTACCAGATCACGCCATAAAATTATTACTGAGCAAAAGCTTTTAAATAAAAGCCAATTACACCTACTTTACCTCTGGCAAGTTGTGTGTGTTAGTAGCAGCCATAGCATGACTGCTATCATCCATCAGCACCATGATTAATTAGAAACTCCTTGGAAAAAACATCAGACGACGAGCAAAAATACTGTACCAAGAATGTTTCCCTAGCGAAGAAATGTGCTGCTTAACACCACAATCTGTTTCAGTTTTGACAGAAAGATGTTTCTTGAGAGTTTGCATCTGTAGAAGGGAAAAAAAAAGTGTTTTACAGCTATTTTTATAACAGCCTTTTTTATGCATTTCCTTTGCGTTTAATAATATATTTGTAGGTCTCCATATAGTCCAAGTGCTGTGCTAAGATTTCCGGTGATATGCAGGGTGGGGGTGTGTGGGAGGGGGAAATTCCTGGTTTGATTTTTGGCTTCCCTTGATTCTTAAAAGAGAAGGGAGGCCTGAAAACTTTTCAGAAAGGATATTTTTAAGGGTGTATTCAACATTTGGCATTCAGGTTGTCTAGCCTTTTTTTTCCTGGAAGACTCTATGGATCACTGGAGAGCTATTAAGCTTATGACATCAAAGGTGCCATGGAAACAAAACCTGATTAAGAGTGATTTTGGTTAGACTGTTTTAAGCTTTTTTTTTTTTTTAATTTTTAATGCTAACTCAAATGTTTGAATGAACATCTGGAAGAAAAAAAAAAAACTACAAGGGTTTCCTCCTGTTGTTATAGACTCAGTTCTGTGTGTCTTCCTCGTCAAAGGCTGCAAGTTCCACCCCTTTACATCTTATGAGGAACACCTCCAGAAGCCAAACGACATCAAGCTTCCCCCAGTATTTCTCAAATAAGGAAGAACAAGTACACAAAACAGTACCATTGCCATGGCTCAAAACTGGCACTTCTTTTCCTGATTCAACCAGGAGGAAGGCAAGCTTTGTTCTCTCTGACTCCCTGGAATGGATGGGCTAAATTAGCTCTAGGAAGAGATTCCCCGTTCATCACTCCCTGCTGTGAAACCTAATCCATGCTTCTTATGTGGTGTCTCGGGCTAAGACAAATAGCCTGAACAACTACACCACTGAAATTGGTTGGTGCTCTGCAAGTACCAGGGAAAAACAGATTTAACTTGTAACGAAGTCGTCTTTTGCCTTCATGGAGGTTTTGATTTCATAAATATTTTCCCAATATTCTAATGCTTTGTGCACACTCAAACGGAAGATGATTGCTGTTATTTTTGGTCTGAAAACCAAAACTAAGCTTAAGTGATATCTGACTGTGGCTTGGTATTTAACAGCTATGATTCCTTTCTCATGTCATAGTTTCAGTCATTCTCTGGCTTTGCCCAACCCCTCCTTATGGTGTCATCTTAACCACATCTCTTCTCAAGCCGGAGATCTGTTTTCCACAAACCATCACTAAGGGTATAACTCAGGAGCAGTGACACTGAGATGTGAAGAGTTATACCTGTACAAATCCAGTATTTTCCATTATTTACCTCTGCTCTCCTGCTGCAGACAGTAGGACTCACTCCATAGGCCGAGAGCAGCTCTGCAAACACTCTGTCCAAGAAGAAGCCACCAAAAATCTGGCCTGAGAAACGTGCAATTTGAAGGCTGAAAACTTGGACAAATTTGTTCTGCAAAAGTACCTTAAAGTGTTGTCCCATCCTATCATTACGGCAGGTAATGCTTCATTCATTTTGTAAATTTGTCTGTGCTTACCCCTGAGCTTTGCACTTACCTACACCACATCTCCTGCAGTATCTAGCAAAGAGCAGGCAGGTTTATTTAGATTCACAGTTACAATCAATTTTCTTCTCCCCACTCTCAGCCAAAACCACTGTCTTGCCTTATTATTTATTTTTTATGATGGATAGAAGGGGTTGCCTGACTCCAACCCTGTTAGCAACCATGGGACTGTAGCCTGGAGTGGACAGCTGACCCTGAAGAAGTGGAAACAAGAGCGAGGTGATGGTGTTAACACACTACTCGTTTCCTTCCCACTGTTAAACAGGCACTGGCTAGTCTGTGCCATGTTCAAAGCCTAACAGGTGAGGTACTGAGGACGCAAGGACTATTCCGAGGTATGGCTCATCTAGGGCCACCTGGTCTCTAACCTACTTGACGGTCTCTAACCTACTTGACAGTCTCTAACCTACTTGATTGTAAAGCCACAAACTTTACAGGAAACAGGTGTAAGTGTTTACAGAGAAAAGGTTCCAGAGTGTGCTGTTGCCAACAGTAAAGGAGTGCTGGTGGTGGGAGCAGTCATGGGTATAAGCAGATGGAGCAGTAGTCTACCAGGAATGCTCTTTTCTGCAAGAGATGAACCTTCAGGCTCTTAGCATATCCACCAGCAGGTTTGTTGAGTGTTTCTCTACCTCTTTATTTCTCTCAGCACTAGATTTTTCTTTCTTAATCATTGTTTTAAGCTATGAGCGAAACCTGCACCATTATTTTTGCTGCTGGGAGCCTTTTGCCTTGACTCCACTCTATCTTATAACCTCGGATTTTTTTTTTTTCTTTTAGAAACACTTTAGGTTCCTCTGCGTTTCTGTGTTCAGATGTTGCTCATGTGCACTTCCCTCAGTTTAGCATCACAAACCAGTCCTGGCTCTTTTTGAAAGCTGTCACTTCCGAGATGGCAGCAGCAGCAGTGTGAGCTGAGCGGTTGGACTAGCCTGTACAGAGGAAGGGTGAGAGGATATTTTTCTCTCCAAACTTCATTCAAGTTAATCTTTCCTCTATCCTTATTGATTATTCTAACAAAGACTGACTGTCCTATCATCTTTGCTGCTCTGCTTTTTGAGGGTTTAGACGTTAAGCAATGCTTTGACTAGAAGGGAACAAACAACCAACTCCATTTTTTTCCTGTGTCTAGCGCCTTTTCACCAAAGGCAATGAGAAATTAAGGTGTTACCTGTCTACCATGTTTTTCTCCATTCACTGGACTAAAGTATGAATTGGTCACAACCCTAGTCTGCAGTATAGGACTGCAAAAGAAAGCAGGCAGGAAAAAGAAGTATCTGAAGCCTATTGCTTAGCTCTCATTGCTCTGGTCCCTGAGGGAAGTTGATGTAGAGGAAGGTGCAAGGTGGCTGAGGCAGTACTGGCTAAATGGTGGCTCAACTATGAGTGATTTAGAGATATGATGCCTATAGCAACAGCTTCTGCTTCTGTTGTTGTCTTTGTGAAATCCCTTCACTTTTTGCCTATGCACTTTTTATGACAATCTTTACAATTCATGAGAAACAATGAAGCCCTGCTGTTACGTGTTCCTAAAAAACGTGTGTGTGTCCCAAGACTGGGCTCTCAAAGGATGCGAGCAGAAAAGGGAACAAGCAGCAGCAGTTACAGAATTAAGCTCAGCTCCTAACCACAGGTAGTTTAAGTCAATAGCACTGCTTGAGGCTCAAGGGCACAGGGGCTGTTTTTCTTGATTCCTCTGGTTCAGCTTTGATTAAGAAGGTTTCCTGTGATGTTAGAGACGTGTGGCTAGGCTCTCTCTTGTATAAACTACTTGCGTAATTCACACGCAAAGCTTGTGTGAGGCTTTCTTGGGTAAAGAAGGAATTGCTTTAAATGGCACTTAAACCCATCTGTTCCACTGGAAGGGCCTTTCTTTTATAGGGTACGAGATACGTAAGTACATCTGTTTCCACTACCTTTAGCTAATTTCTTTCCCTCCCTCTCCTAAGACGAGCAGAGGAGACCTCTGCTCTCTGGTGCCCTTATGTCCAGGTCTTCCTCCCTGCTCCAAGTGTCAACATCCCTGGGAGGGCATGTCTGGTTGCATGTGATCCTGATGCTTGGTATGCTCCAGGTTGCTCTTGTGAAGCCGAGCAGGTTATAAATGGCAGAAGAGCTTTGCCCGTGTGTGCATCTAACACATTGGCTGGGGCTCGCCTTAGTTCTGACCACACGCATGCAAGTGCTTGGGTGAGCTGCGTGCCAGCAGAGCCCTTCCCACACTAGTCAGCACCGGAGGAGGAGCTCCTGCAGACATGCAGTGCAGCTGAGATATTTGGCTTCGTGATTTGTGGTGGGAGAAAGAGCCTCAGCACAGTCGCCTACTCATTTGGAGGCTCTAAAAACTGCCAGTTCTGATGCCCAAAAAGCATCTGCCCCCACACCCTCTGCTGCTGGTGTGACTCTTTATTTTCTGCTGGGGGGACAAACAGCCCACTCCAGGGAGTCGCATATCGGGGGGAGAAAGCCTTCTTGGTGACCATAAATTGCCACAGTAATGCAGTAAAAAATAGGGGACCAGGGTGACCGTTCAGTCCAGGCCTTTGTCTGGATTTCCAAGGATACAGGCACAGTTTGTCTTCCAACACCAGACTTTCAGCCTGAACCCAAGCCTGGAAGCAGTCCTGAGCCAGTAACTCCAGCCTGGATTAACCCTGCTTAACTCGCACATCCAAACCAGGGAGGCCATTGCTCTAAGGAGTGACACAGGTGTTTAGATCACCCCTGGAGGTGTTTGGCTTTCCCCACTGACCCACCAAATCTGGAGGCAATTAAATAAAATTAAATAGGATCTTAATCTCCTTACACAGTGAAGGCATGAATATTTTCTTTGCTTGGCTTGTGTCCCCAGGCTGTGAGATCTTTTGTTGCTGTACCTCACTATATAGTTGTGGGGGTCTAACATGAAGCAGCCCCCAATAAGTCAGGGTGTCTCAGTGTTGCAGCAGCACAATGATGGCTGTTGACTCTGAGCCTCCTCTAGGATCAAAATTAATAAACGTGGTGGAGTTTTTGGCTTAGGAAGATGTAAAATTAACAAAGTAAATAGGAAAAAGGAACAAGAAAACAAGGTTAGTTTTCCTAGATGTGGGGAAGGGCCCTTCCAGGGATCCTGAACCTAGTGGAGGTGAGAAGATGCAGCCCAGTCCCAACTGGAGCTCAGTGGTGTGGGAGATGACCGTGTGGACTCAGGACTTGCTGCCATCCATGCATACCTATTCACTGGGGTTCATCTGACTGCAATCTTGTAAGGTGCCTCTGGCTCTGTGCCCTTCCTTGTGTGTATGTCCCAAGTGGAAGAGGAAAATTTTACTGTTTTTCATTCAGGTACAAAAATTTTGCAGGAAGTGAGCAACTCTCCTACCTGTGCTGATGTTGTGGGCTTTTTCCCAACCAAGTTTATGGGATGAAATCCTTCCTAGCAAAAATGTTTTGTAGGTCCTTGATTCAATGAATCACTAGACACACTATCTGCTTGTCCCCAAGGGTGGGCCACGCTGGCAGCACTGTGGAGCGCAGTGGGATGGGGAGCTAGGCTGAAAAAGCACCAAACCCATACAGAAGCTATCTGCCAGGATCACACCCCTTTCTAGACCTCCCAAAAGATGTAACTTTTTTTTTAGTTTCTTCCAGCCCTCTGAAAGCTGGAGGTGATAGATTTTGCATGACCGTTCAAAGCTTCTCTCAAAGCCTGTTTCCAAAAGCCTGGAGAAAGAGGCAGGGGTAAGAGAGATTAAAAGGGATATATATTTCTTTGGGGTTTCTTGACATCAGTCATATATTTTCTGAATGAAAACTGCTGTATGGTGACATTTATGGCATTGGCATTATGTGTCTGACATCCTACAGAGTAGCAATTCCCTTAGAAAAGGCTTGTGTGTCTGGAAAGCATTTCTTTCCCTTAAACTCTTTAATAGGCAGTGTTTGTTCAACACTTGGGCATGCACACTGAATCCTTTACATTGTCCTTCACCAGGGAGCTCTCAGAGGCACTGAGTAACTTTGAGTGGTGCCTCCTAAGCTCCTTGCATGTCAGGTCTCTGTGCTTCCCCTCTAAATGGAGCAGGGCTGGGCTTTACTCCCTGAAAGATGGGTGGTTTGTAGCGGAAACAAGATCTTTCAGAATCCATGAGTTTCAGAGGCTTGAAGAGGAAGCTGTGACTCTGAGCTGTCTCTCTTCCCAGCAGAAACTCCTCCTTGCACAGCACCTCTCCTTTCATTGCATAATGCTGGTAGACTAGTCTAGATAAGACAAACTCTGCCAGAGAGGAGTCACGACTCTGTTATATGGGGTGAAGGGATAACTGGAGGCTCGGCTCTAATTAAGAAAGCCTTTGCTTCACTCCCTCCAAACAGACTTCAGGAGGAACCTGGCATTTGGAGGGGGAAGGCAAAAGAAATCTGAATTTAGAGGACTATCAAGCATAATTAGAACTTCGCATACATTTGCAAGCATGAAGCAGATGTTGAGACAACTTGTGTGTGGTGTCCTGGGCCTGGTGTCTGGGAGGGTGAGGGCTGGGAGGAGCAGAGCAGCAGAAAGCTGCTCAACAGGAGGCTGGTCTGCCAGATCCTGGGAGTCCTGTTTGTGTTAAATGATCCCTCTCTGGATACATGAGCAGTGAGGGCAACAGCCAAGTAAAAATTTTAAAGACAGAGGTTTCTTGGTGAAAAATGCCAATCTAGAAAAAAATCAAAATATCTGATAAAGTCACTGGGATTTTGTTGCCTGGGTCGGTTTATGGGGCTGTGAACTACAGAAGAAAATAGATCTCTAAATGTATCGTCTCGATAATTCAAACTAAATGTGTCAGGCTTATTTTACCACAAACGTATCATTGTTCTTATATATATAATCTCTTTTTAAAATACAATGACATCTTAGCCAGCTGAAGTTTTTATTATTGAGCTGAAATATGTACTATAGGCCCACTTAAAAGTCATTATGTGGGGTTAACCTGATCTGTAGGCCATATCTTCGGTCAGTCAACCCCTGATAAAGAATTTGAGTCTCGTGTGCCACTTCGGCCAGTTGTGTATTTCTTTTGGTTTCTGATTAAGCAAATGTGAGAAATTCAAAACAGGAGTGCTGACAGCTATCGTACCGGTTTGGGAATAGTGAAACACACGGGCTCTGAAAGCAGCAATAGAACATCTTTCTGCACTTGTTTAGGTGGAAGCTGCCAATTGACAGCCTGTGGCCCGGAAGCAGTCTGTTCCTGAGCGCTTTTCTACTATTATTTGAAAGCATAAAACTTGTTGTTGTTGTCAATAAGTTGGGCATCCTGGCTTGCTTGGTTAGGGGTAAACCCAAACTTCTGCATCTTGTTAGGTAACACAGCTTCTGGAAGTACCTGAATATGTCAGTGCTTTCTGGCACATGTTTTTCAAGTGGGAATTATTCTTGCAGTTGCAGTAAAAAAAACCAAAACCCTCGTTACAGGAGAAAAATATAAAATATTTTAAAATATTGTGCATTTAAGGTTTCTTCTTAGAAAGGAAACTGCAAGGACCTTGTAAAAAATATAATGAATGTAAAGGATTTAAAGGAGTATGAAGAAGAGATCTGCCTCACCTCTATTGCTGGGTGGTCAGACCTTGCCTCAGCCAGGGTGGCTGGTCACCTGCATCTTCAGGAGCAGTGGTGGGTCCCCATCACAGGCGATCTGCTTGTTTGCACACACAGATGTGGCGTCTGTCCCACATTTTGCTGCTGCCCACCTGCCAGTGTTTCTGACACTTTCATCACTTTTTTTTTAAGAAACATCCAATGGATAGAAGGGGCTGATGTGTAAAATCTGCCACTGCCTCACCTCTTCTCCTGGGGAGGGCATGATTTCTCCCTCAGTCCTTGCTTGGCATTGCTCTGACGTACCTGAGTGGCAGGAGGGTTGGTAGCAGCTGCCTCTTTTTTGGCCGATGTCTTTCCTGAATGATGATGATGATAATGATGATTCCCAGAAGATGCAGAACAGATACAGTTCAGTGTTTTGCACAGGGTAAAAGCCCAAGAAGGCAACTGTATTTACTAACTAGTTATGCCTGGTACAATGCTTTTGGAGTTGTAAAGTGACTCCCAGATCCTGGAGTCTCCAAATGTTGTTTTGGAAGAGATCCCTAAATTTTAGAGGTGCCCTGAGTGCCCTGCTGGGCTGCTCCCTTGCTCTTTGCAGATGGCTGCGCATGTCACACAAACTGCAGGTATGTCAGTAAGCATCAGTAAGCTTACAGCAAGCATCAAGAAGCTAAATAAATTCTTGCTGGGGTGCACTTGCAGTGTCAGGGGGCTCCGGACTCCAAAGAGTGTTCACAGCAGGTGGCCCCTGCAAGGCATTGCCACATGAAATAGTGGCATGGCCAGGCAGGCACTGGGCTGCCTCAGAGGAGTAAAAGCCTTAAATGTGGGACTTTCCAGCCATCAGGCTGCCTTAAGTACTGGGAAGATGATCAAACAAGGAATTGTTTCTAGGTTGCTTTTTTAAAGTATAAAATGTGTGTAGGTCTAGAGATAGATTTTTAAGACATTAAAAAGTGATGCTGTCAAATCCTATCATTTGCCTTTGAGACCAAACAGTGCACCTTCCCATCTTAGTTACTACACCTTGTACTACTGAAACATAAGCTTCCTTGTTTGTAAATCATGCCTCTTAATCTTCTGGCACACTGTTTCACTTCCCTGCTAGCCAGCTAGCCCCTCTCTCCTTGCCTGTGTTCCAGCTGTGGTGGGTGTCCTCATACAGAGCACCCATACCCAGCTCCTGTTCATCTACCTCAAGGACACCTTCTGTCCTGCTCAAGGGGGTTAAGACTTCAAGACCGTGCCCTACTCCAGAGAGGAAGCTTTGGGAATTAAAACACTGTCTGAGCAAAATATCCTTTATCAAGGAGGATGCTCTGTGTAAATCTAGGATTTTTTTCCCATCAGTAAAAACCCCTTTAAGGTGTCTTATGTATTAAAACTTGTATGGAAGTTGAAGGAACTAAGTGTATTGGCTTCTTGGCTGGGGCTAGATGGCTGAGCTGCAGGGATGTGGCTGAAGTGAAACTGATTTCCACCAGCTGAAGTTCTGGGCAGTTTCTGTGCAGGAGTGTAATGACCTCGCTTAGTGCCCTGGGCAGAAAGGCAGCTCTACCTAGCAGAATTTGGAAGGGGAGCCTGACCAATATAGCCACAGTGATGAGCAACCCTTCCCTCCTGAAAGGCTGCATCGTACCCTTAATTACAAGTAATTGGAGCTCATACTACAAAGTTGTTAGAGGCAAACTTTGTAAATGTGCATTGTCATGGAGACAGTATGGATCAGCTGAAGGAGCATATGGTTCTTTACTCCTTCGAGCTATCACTGGAAGGAGTAGACTGAGGAATATATTTAGTGTTTTCTTTTCAACAGATGACTAAAGATAAGGAAATAAAATTAGTTTGAGAAAATCCTCCTCCTTTTCTATGGGAAGTTGGCTGCTCTTCACTCTGCATTAGAAAAATATTACTGAGATATCTTGTTTTATAGCTGATCATTGACGGGCATTTTGGAAAGGTCATAGCTGAGAGTCTCTTCAGAAGCATGCAAAGAAAACACACAAGTATTTTTTTTTCTTTAAAATTATAGGGATTTGCTGGTTTTAAAAGAAGGGACTGTGTATGATTTTTTTTTTTTCAGAGATAGAACACAATTCTTCCTTAAAAGAAGAGTCTTTTGATGGTAACTGTATGCTCACATCCAGTTTAAGACCGCTTCATTGCCTCAGGGATGATATGCCTGGCTCAAAAGTCCTTCAGCAACCACGGATGAACTGAACGCTGGCATCGGTGGAACATGTAGTTCCCTGCAGCCCTGTGGACTTGCCTCTGCCCTGGCCTGGAAAAGCCCTTGGCTGCCCCTATCAAGAAGGCCAGTTGCTTTAATAGTGCGTTTGTAATATGCTGTATTAGAGCCATGGTGGAAACAAGGAAATGCTTTGTCTCACAGAATTGAAGAGAGAGATGCCCTCAGCTAAAAAAAGACAGTAAAATTGTTGATGATATCACCATTTCTCAAGAAAAGCTTTGTTCTAGGGAAAAAAGGACACTTTTCTTCAAGAAACAAACAAAAGCATGGTACAAAAATATTTGACCAGCTTTATGAACCCCACTGACTATCAGCTGGAACACTGCAATTCATATGTGTTGGACAACAGATTTAAATACCTAATTACACTTCTTTATCAACCAGTCTTTAGGTAGGATCAGCATTAGTATAATTCCTTAATTAATGGTTCAAGTGAACAGTGGATTGTTCTCTGCCTTTATGATAGCTGGGCTCAGAAAGGCTGTCCTGACTGTGCAGTGTCCCAGCTGGAATTACTTGAGGGAAAACATTCCCCTTGCCAGGCTGAACATCTTGTCTTCTCCCAGAGCACAGGTGGAAGAGGAAAATAGGAAATTCTTTCCACCTGGTTGTGGTCTGCTGAGTAACAGTTATAATCTTTCCCATAATGTATTAGTTAGCGTGGTATCTTAGGAATTTGGAGGTTGATGCTATTAGGTGTCTCTGAAGGCAAGAGCACAGGCAAAGATGAAAGGGACATCAGCTGGGTGAGCAGCCTGGTGGGAACACAGGAGGTATCACATTGCTTGGGCCCCTTGATTGCCTGCTGCCATGGCCATGGATGGGCTGGCTGAAAACTCTCTAGTGCTTGGTTCTTGGGTGACAGAATTGCTTTTTAACTTTGCCATATTATTTATGTTTTGCAAGACAGCAAGTTGTCTCCTAAAGGGACCAGTGGCAGTCACATGGTGTTAAGAGATTGCATGAATATTTGAGAACTGAATTGGCGGCTGTGTGAGGCAGTGTAAGCAGAAAGGGGGTTGTACGCATAGGAAAGGGGGGTTGTACGCATAGGAAAGGGGGATGGCTGCAGATAGTCAGCTGTGTTTCTGCTGTTTCAATGGCAGTTCCATGTCCTGAGGTCTGGGGGAAGGAGATCAGAATAAAGTTGCTCAGACCTACTTTCTGCTCCCCTCCTCTGGGTCTATGGTCCAAAGTGAGCTGTTTCCCAGGGTGAGATCCTGTTTCCCTATCTGAGTATGTGTGTGTCAGGCTGGAGGGGGGATATAGGACACCTGTGAGGGAAAAAAAATTGGTTGTGATTGAGCACATGTAGATTTGACTTTGCTGGTACTGAATGTTTGGGTGAATTGTAACCTTATTGTACCTTCTGCCTCAAAACTGTACCCATTTTGCACTTGGAAGGTTTGGAAGTTTTTTTTAACACAAAACTATCTATTTTTGTTTAAATCATGCTATAGAGTGCTAAACCACAATGCTAAAATAGGACATTCATAAGCCTGCAAATTTGAGCAACCAAAAGAGGGGAGATATTTGAATTAACATGGCCAAACAGTTCAATTTTGGCAAAATTTCTAGTGTCTGAAAACCAATGTCTTTAATGGGTCATACTGAATTGCTTCATAATCGGGAGATGGTACACGACAAAAAAAGGCACGTTATGTGACATATAATGTAACCTGACAGTTTTAACTATGTGTATAATTAGTGATATTGACTTGGTAACACCAAGAATGGCTTTTTGCTGGCACTTCACCCCATTAAATCGAATCTTTCCCAAGGAGGAAAATCTAGGAGGCACTAGTCAGTCACTGACTCACTATCAGCTGCCTCCTTGCTAAAGCCTGAATGTATTCCATAGTAAGTTATTTGTCACAGTGACTCAGCATTGTAGGCTCCTTTTTAATTTCTCTCTCTCACCACAGAGCCAAGAAAATCTCCCACCTCCCCATGCCGTATGCTACTGAGATAGCAGTTTGTATCATCGGCCAAAGGATAACACATTTAAATGTGTGTGAGGAGCCTTATAAGGGCATTAACACTTGCCTCCAGGTTGGACGTCACGACGGCGAGCCAAGGAGAAGCGCCAATAATAGATTCCTTGTATTTGTACATGCCGCGGTGACTATTTGTGCCGTTCGTGGGAAACGGAGTGATATGCCAGACGGCGAAGTGTTTCATTTATCCAGAGTCATGGGGGTTGATCCTGAGTGAGTCTTCACTCAGACATGCAGCCCTGTTCCTGGAAAAGTCAGCAAGCGGATCCTGCCAGCCTGGGGTCTGGCTGTGGGACCAAACCCAGAGCCTCTCCCTTTGGTGGGTAGCTCCCCTTCAGCCCAGGAAAAAAATCCAGATTAAACGGTGGTAACTCTGAGCTGCAATGGTATGTGTGCCTCGATTTGTGTATCTATACCTCGGTTTCCCTTGTGTAAATTGGGAGTGACGAGGTTTACAGTCCTCTGTATTCTCTGCAGTGAAGCGCACGTCCTGTTAATTGCAGGTGTTCCCCAGCTGGTGCCTCAGCAAGTGGGGAGAAAGCTGTCAAGCCCAAATTCCTGCTCTGCTTACGTCATTCCCTAAACCACAGCTTCACCCATAGGGAATGGGGGAGGACAGATCTGTGATGTGAAAAATGGCTGGTGGTGCCCGCATTGATGAAGAAACAGGGAAAAGCAGAATAATGCTGCCGTTTCTCTCTGCCACCTGGTGAGCCAAGCACTTCCTCATGGCACCATCTCATGTTTACTCAAATAATGACCTGTTTTCGTATTGCTTTATCCCTCAGGCTCTCTTGGCCACAGGTGTAACTTGCGGAGAATAAGTGATTTGGGCAGAGATGCCACATGCTTTTGTACTGACTAAGAAACACTCTTTGTGTCGCTCGGAATTGGTTTGCATTCAGCCAGCATGAGCTGTGTGGGAACCAGACCAAGTAACAGAGAGCTGCAGGGGGCAGGGAAAGGTGGGTCATATCTGTAAAGTTCCCTAAACATTCTGAATGGGGAGTGTGCCGCAAGATCGCTTTTATTATTGTTTGTTTATTTTAATCTAAACTACTATAAAGTACTTAAAGCTCTATCAAAGGGTGCTTGAGTGAAGTTTGAATCAAATCCATCTGGTTTCTTGGTGTAAGAGCATGGCTTTCAATTAAAAATTAACGCTGCTAAGATCCAAAGAAAGGTAGACAAAACCTGTTTCCACTTTGCACCCTATGTGATGGGTGACAGTTGACGGGGCGGCGGAGCGGGAAGGGAGGGGGGAAGAAAAGATGAATCAGATTACAATAGTATTTGAATGCCTACAAATGGGAGCCCAAACAACGCTGACCTCATTTTCAAACTGTTCTGTGAAATCAGTCATTCTCTAAGGTAGGAGAGCACTGTGTTCCTGTGACCAAATAATCCTGTCATAAGAAGTGGCATCTCCCCCTCTGACCAGTTTGTTGCCAGGTAGGAAAAGCCCAGAGCACCAGGAGTTTGGGAGCCCCGGTATACAGATGTACTTGTCAGTACAAATAGGAATGCCACACGCAGTAAGCCAGGCACCGCCTGCTACTTCACGGCCAAGAGTTTTGCACAAACAAAATGATTGTGACTTATGCTCATCGTTTGGGCTCCCGCGCCGGCCAAGCGGGTGGGTGGATGGCTGTGTTCCTCTCCCTGACGGATGGCAGGGCTTCAGCTGCTGGAATTTTAAGGACCTGTTTCTGTGCTGGCAACTACAGATGGAGCTCTTGCAAGTGACATGTCATCCATCACAAAGCCTCCCCAACCACCTTGGTATCAGGATGGACTGACCAGACAGCTCAATTGAGTTTTGCATATGCTACTTTTGCCCTGAATCCTTCTGCCTTTTCCTTCCTTGTTACTTGAGCATTTTTTTATGAAGATATTTGCAGTGGGTGCAGAAGCCAAGTGCAATACCCTAGGGGTTAAAAGCTGATGTTTACTTAATGTCAGCAGAGAAGGGAGGTGAGCTGGAGGCTGTTGAAGAGACTCACAGCAGTTGAGTTCCCCAGACCGAGCCCTCTCAGAGCAGGGCAAGTTATGAGCTCCAGGGAAAAACTTCCAAGGATGGGATAAGAGTAAATGGCATGTCAGCCTGGAAAATCCAGGCTGTGTGTGTTTACCTGAACATTGGTGTTGGTTTGTGTATATACATGTGCACATGTGTCACTACCACTTTTTTCCACTGTACATGCAGCGCTCTTGGTGTCTGTCCGTGATGCCGCATACTGCAAGCATCCAGCCATGATGTACCACCTTTGAGGTTAAGAAGCAAAGTAAAGCATCTGAGGAATGTCACTGAAATACTAACCAACCCCCCCCCCTCCCCCTCCCAAAAATGTCTGGCTTCCAGGTTGTTGAAGTTAGAAATAGTCTTATGGCAGATCTTGGAATCTTGAGATTTTCCAAAGCTGCCTACTTGTCTCCCTGCTCCCAGTAAGGGTACAAGTGGAAATCCAAGTTTTCTCCAGAACAGACATGCTAAGCTGATGGATGGTTTGCAGCATGACAGCACTGTCAGGTTCCTCGTAACTTTGCAAAACTCTTGTGAAGCCACCAAGTCACCAGGCAATACCTTGACAATATCACTTTTTTTGGTTGTTTTTTTCTTTCTTTCAAACACTCAGTCATCTTATCCGAGGAACCATTGTCATTATTAAGACTCTTCTGTGATCAGAAATCCCAACTGAGGTGACATTTTCTAACTTGTCTATTTTTTCTGATCTTTCAGCTGGAAATGTATAGACCTTAGGAACTAGCTGCGTAAACAGTCATCTTGCGTATATAGAGGCAACACTGCAGGGAATCCTTTTCCAAAGCAAATGATAGAATGATGTTTCACATTACTGTAGGAACTTCAAAGATGCTGTTGGCTTGTTATTTTTACTTTCTCCTAATTTCTATGCATTTTTGGATATTGTTCCATTTTATATAAGTGCCAAAATATTTTTAATATTTTCCTCTGATAATTGACAATAGCCACAATAATGACTTAGAAGATATTTCTTGTCTCTTCCATCAGCACTAGGGGAAAAAAAATTGCATCCCTGGGGTAACGTTCTCAAAAGTAACACTCAGTCTTGTATAAGTGGTACTGGGTAGAAGTGACCCACGTGCAGAAGTAAAAGTAGAAGGAAAATGTTATGCCAGCACTTTTATGTTTCAGTCATGTTCATGTCTGGAATGTTTCTCTGCAAGGATGCTCCCATACTGAAACCTAAATGGTGTTTCTGGCTATTGATGTTGCCCCCTAAAAGATTAGAGCTCAAGGAAAAAGAAAAAACAATCTACCAGCAAAACTTTCCAATGAAATGGTAAAAGTACATATTCAACGCAATCTCAAGTGGTTGATCAGTCCCTCAAAAAAATCTCTTTGCCCCATCCCCCCCCCAAATACTGTATTTGTGATCATCCTTGAAAGCAAATGGAGGCTAGTAGAAGGGTTTTTTTAGAAATGACCCTAAAGCTCTTTCTCAGAAGGTGGCAGGCTTGCCAATTAACAATAACCCTGTCAATTCTCCAGCAGCTCTGGGACTGATGACCCACCTCTTCCCAAGTACTCCTCAGAAACTGTGACACAGACACCATGGTAATGGGCTTCACATAGGGCTTTGCGTTCTCTCCTCATGAAGAAAAATCTCTTGGTGTTGCTTTTTCAGCATTAGGTGCCCCTTATCCTGTATCATCAGCATTCAGCTCCATAAATACTTTCTTTGAATTAAAGGTGTTGCCCGTATGGTTTGCAATGACAAAAGGGGCATCTGCTTGTAAGCACAACCTTACTTTTGACTTTCTGCAAAGAGCAGCAGGAAGTGCAGGCAGAAAGCAAGGGTTTAAGCTCTTGTTTTGTTTTGTTTTACCCACTTTGATTATTTTTGCTGTTTTTACAGCTACTGAAAACTGAAATCAAACAGACAAATCAACCAGCCCTAAACTGCCCTGATGGGACACTGTAATAGGCACCTCAGCAGCTGCGTGGCTTAGTCCTCGCAGCAGGTATGGGCTGACACATCTTGATTAATCAACTGCTCGTGGGCTGGAGAGGCTCACAGCTCTAAGTGATTCAAATAGGGCTGGAAAAGGGGCACGGCTGCTGCAGGAATTTCTTTGAGGCTAGAAGGCAAGTATCACTTTTGTCAGAGCAGTTCAGTCTGGGAGTAGGGTCTGCCTATGAGGGTCCCTCGTACCTCCCCATTGGGTATCAGCATCTGCAGGGCGAGTTCCTACTTGTGCGTTTCTTGGTTGGTGGAGGTGTGTGGTAGGTGATAGGAAAGTATTTGGTATGTCCTTCTCTCAGTTCTTTCTCTCTATTTCTGGGAGTAAAGAGGCCACAGCTGCTGCCCAAACTAGTGCTTTGCACGTTTATGTCTCCAATACATTGCGAATAAATGCCCCAGAAAGGCAGCTTTTCAGTTTCAGAGATGGAGAAACCAAGTCATGCAGACAAGGGAAATATTCACCTGCACATGTGAGCATTGTAAGGGACAACAGAGCCCAAGTCTTTCAATTTCTAGCTATGCCCTAGCTGTAAATTCTGAAGGGAGGCTTTAATTTTTCCCTGACCCATTGGGACTGCAGCTTTCAGACAGGATCCAGCTGTCTGTGGTAGAGGAGAAGCACAGCTGTGGAGGGACCATCAGTCTGTTATGTAAAACATGACGTGGATGCCAAACTGTTCATCTGAAACAGCAGAGTGGGTGTGAAAAGGTCTCTGAAGGTGGAGTGGTGAAACGCAGCGTCCACACAAGGATGCTGGCAGGTCTGGGGGATGCTCCATGGTTAATTGGCACTTAAAAGGACCTGGCACTAAACTCCAGGTTTCTTTGCATCTGTGATAAAACAGGCAACCTGACACTCGGGAAAGCAAAATTACCTTAGCTAGAGCTAAGCTTACAGATGGATCCCCCAGCCATTGAACAGCTTTCATGTCCAATTGATTTTTCTGTGGGTGAAGCAGGGTTGTTCTCTCACGTGGCAGTTTTGTTCTGAGGGCAGTTGGTTGCTCAACCCTTCACCATTAATGCTGTCACTTTCTAATAAAAACATTGATTTGTAGATTTGGGTTGGAATACCTGGGACAGCTGTCACTCTGCCCCAAAGTCATAAATCCTCATGGTCTTCCTCATCTGCCAGTCCTCTGTGATTACAGCAAGACCTCATTGGAGCGATGAATCACTAAGACTCATAGGTATTCGCCTGGCGCATTACCGCTGCAGCCCACTCTGTGTGTTGTCCAGGCACTGTTTGCCTGACATAAACAATAGATAAGATGTCAAACATGCAGAATTGCTCTGGAAGGAAACAGCAATGATCTCCAGAGCTCCAGGTTTCTTATTTCCTTTTAAGCTTGGAAATTAAATGTGGAGGTCCTCTAAAACTAACACAAACACTGGGGTGGTTGGCAGCCTCCTTTATTTGTGCATATAAAATATGTTTTGGTGCAGCAGGGAGAGGGATGTCGTTAATACCTAGTACCAAGCATGCACATTACTACTGGATTTTGTGTTATTTAGATCCCCTTGGTTTTTTTCCACAGAGTTCTCTTCTATTTATCAGTTTCTTCCCTGTATCTCCCAGTTTGCCTGCATCTTCATTCATCATTCATTTATAAAGCAGTTCAGAGCATCAGAAACCAATTTCCTCTCTGAACCTGTTCCTGTAACAAAACAAGGCTACCCCGCGTGCAAGTGATGTTATGAAGGTGTGCTGTTTTGAACAGAGGAGTGTAAAGCAGGAGATGGATTAAAACTAAATAGAAGCCAAAACTGGTTTTTGTTAATTAAGTCTTGTCTTCAGCTCAATATCCCTCTGCAACGTAAAAGTAGATGCTCTTCCTTTTGTTTCCTCACACAGGTTTGTAAATTGTCATGAAATTACACACCAAGCTAATGGACATTGAAGTTTGACTTGTACTTTCCTTCTCGCCCCTGAATCCTTGCTTCCATTCTCCAATCAGACAGCTTAATTAGCCCAAGCCCACCCAACAAGTAGCTGGCTAGCAGCTACCCATCCCGCGCATGCTGCTCTGCCTCTGAATCACCGCCTTGACTGAGATCCAAGGGCTCTGCTTTACTCTCCCTCCAGGGTGTGCGTGTACAAGCGTGCAAGCACACTGCAGGCAACCCGCATTTCATCCCTATCTGCAGATAGCAAATGTAAATCACTGGGGCTGTTACACAACCACTATCTTAATTTGTACAAATTTGTTGCCCTGTTCACTCACACGAGCATTTATGCTGGTGCCTCTGCCCAGGGAATCCCCACAGCAGCAGGACCCGCGTGCCCTGTGGACGGAGGACTGCATCCTCCTAACGTCTCCAGGAGGCAAGGAGCTCATGCGGCTCTTCGTGTCTTCTCAGAGGTAGGATTGGGTGGTGGGTAACCTGTCTGGGAAGGCACAGGGAACTGTGAAGTAGGTTAGGTTTAGAGTACAGTTTTCCCAGGGTGTCTGGGCTTGCATTGCGTGCTCCTGCCTATCTCTCTGATACCAGTGTCCTCCATAGACCATGCGTGTGTAGGAGGGGAAGGCGAGGGAGTCTGAGATATGCACAGTTACAATGTCACTTATACCCTATGCAGCTCTAAGTTTATTGGGAGAAGCATTGTAACTTTTTGGCTGTTGAACTGCATGTTGTCTGTGCAAGTGGGTAAGTAAGAATGCTTTTGCCAATCTAGTCATAAATTATGTGTGGGAAACAACAATTACGTATTAAAATTCTTTCTGTCAGCTTCAGTATTTTAATGTTGCTTCACTTTTGATAAGACTGAAGAAAAATACTGCCCACGCATTTCAGACCCTGCTCTCACAATCTCACTTACTCCTGTAAACCAAGGAAAGCCACGCACGTGAAAGGACCACATCCACAGGAGAGCACGGCACAGACATGAAGTCCTCCTGACATTTTGTTACCCTATCCCATACAAATAATATTCCCAGTCATGTTCTCACCGTAGCAACCATAGCACCCCTGCTGGCACCCCTCCTCCAGTGTACCTCTGGGGAAAGGCTTCAGATACCTCCTTCCAACTTACAAGGCCTCAGGAGCTGAGGAAGAAGATTTCTTGTGCTGTTGCTCTCAGTCATTCTCTAATATTTTTATTTATTTATTTTCCCTCACCAATTGCTGTATTTCCATTCTCATTTATAATCAGTCTTTGTGTGCACGTCTATATGCACTACTCATATATATGTGTAAAGAAAGGTCAGGTAGCAGTACGCCAGTATGGTGCCCAACCTTTCACTCTGGGACATGACATCCCTGCTTTATATAGCCACAGTCCTCAGATCAATAGAAGTCTTTTCTCTTGCCAGAGCTCCTTCACCATCTCTGCAGATGTTAGCCCATCCTCTCCTCTGACCAGCATCCCTGGCACCCCTTCAGGGTGACCATGCTCTGAATACCTGCCCTCCCCCAAGTGGCTGTAGGACTCACCAGAGGATGGTGTGTAACCACCAGCCCTGTGTCTGTGAGGTAAACTTGGAAAGTCTTGTCTGAACTCCAACCTTCACTGCTTTGGGAGGAGCAGTAGCTTGCAAGGGCTGAGATCCAAATGAGAGGCTGTGATTTTAATCTATTCCTAGTAATTTCATTCTGCACAGGAGACAGCACGTGGAGATGCCTCCTGTTGCTTGCAATCCACCTGAGATACCTCAGCTCTGGTGCTCCTGTGGCATCAGCACCTCCCCAAGTGCTGCTGTACTGGACTGGCATGGCACGCCTCACCAGGACCTTCTCACTATCACTTCTCCCTGACCTTGGGGCCCATCACTACTCCCTCTGCTGCTGAACACCAACAAACATCTTCTCATTTATTAGCAATTCCTGCCTTCCAGCTAGAAACACAGAGAAGGTGTCCAACCCTGCCCTGTTTCTTCTGGAGAAGCTGCTAGAGAGAGCCCACACGTTCCACTGGCTCCTCTGGCTGGCCAAGGAAGAGTAGGTTTCCTACCTCCCAGGGCTTAGCGTGCATCCTGACATCAGGGCACAATTATTTCAGGCACTTCCTGCTTTTGATGATGCTTCTGTACCTTCAATGAGAAGAATCACTCAAGACATCAAATGTATAAAATGACACGTGTAAAGATGGGGAATGTTAATGATGGAGGTTAGAATATCATAGTTATTTACTACATACAACTATGACCATAGTCCTCTCTGTACTGCTGGGCTTCAGACACAGTGGGTTATTCATCAGCACTTTGGGGCTATTTATGTAAATGACAGAGAACAGGTTCTACTAAGGAATTCACACCAAAAAATCCCTTTATCATAATAAGGAATTAGTTGGGGAGAAAAATTTAGTTAGCTTCATTTAGTTACCAATATAGACAAGCAATCATTAGAGTCATTTGAACAGGGGTTTTTGGTTGTTTTTCCTTCTTTGCTGTTTTTGTAAAAGGCCCAAGGCATGGGAAACATATCTGGACCTAATGCAAAGTGTCTCAGCTCCACAAAACTACAGAGCTATGGCAACTTAAGTAGCTAAGAATCCAAGCTGTACTTTTCAAGTGTTCAAGAGGTTTTAGGTAGCTTTATGTTGATAATTAACTATATAGCTTTTGTTTCAATATTTTCGTTTTACTATCACTTTTGCTTGCGTTGCTCTACTCTTTGAGAAGAGTCTCTAGGCCACTATCCAAAACATTTTTTGAGAGAGACTCAATGGTACAGGAAGGTGTCATGTTAAGATACAGTGATTTATATGCTGCTGATTCAGCTTAAATAATTGAGAAGCACTGGCATTCTATGATTTTCTTCTTGCCTACTTACTTGCAATTAATCATTTGGTTTTCAGCCTATGGTTTTCCTAGATTTTTTTTTTCCTTCAGAGTACTGCCACATACTTTAGATTGACTGGGGATTACTCCAGAGCAAGAAATGTCGAAAGATTTGTGAGAAACCTGAGAATAAGATAAATGTGAGATTACAAGAGACATCATCTTCACAGCAACCTCATCTTTAAGCCAACAATCAAACCCACTGAAAGGCAGGGAAACCTTAGGCCAAGTTTCATTTCAGTCTCATGTAAGTGCTCAAAGACCAAAATTATTAACAGTGATAGTCATCTTGGGTTTTCCTGACAAATAATTTGGAATTATCTTTATTGTAGTTATCTGAATCTTCACACCTCTCTTCCCTGGTAATATCTGGGTTGCCTTCTCCTCCTCATGGAAAACAGGCTGCACAAAAAATGAGTCACCAATAAAGGATCAGAAAATATTGGCAGGCTCGTGCTTTGTCCCAAGTGCTGATTGATTAAATGACTGATTAAAGAGGGAAGGCTGGCGGCATGGCAGGGTATGGCTGCCATAGCACGGAGGGCCCCCGGCATTGTGGGGTGCGCAGGTGAAGCATGCCACCAGTACTGCTCAGGCACATGCGCTTTCAGCCACCCCAGCATGGTACACCCCAGCACGGCACACCCCAGCACAGCAGGGGCTGGG
Organism: Laterallus jamaicensis coturniculus; assembly: GCA_022605575.1. Classification (NCBI taxonomy): domain Eukaryota; kingdom Metazoa; phylum Chordata; class Aves; order Gruiformes; family Rallidae; genus Laterallus; species Laterallus jamaicensis. The sequence continues at coordinate 20,917,062 of JAKCOX010000013.1, forward strand.
GGCATGAGCCACCCATTCCTCTTGCTACCCAGCTCCTCCAACTCTGAGGCAAGGTCTCAGAGAGGTACTCAGCCACGGACAGAGAAGGCATCAGGCAAGGACCACAACCATGGTAGGCTTACAAGCAGTGACATCCCCTGCCTCCATGGCCAGGGACTCTCAAGAATATTTTACTAACCTGATCTCCTTTTGTGACAAGATGACCCACTTAGAGGACGAGGGAAAGGCTGTGGATGTTGTTCACTTGGATTTAGTAAAGCCTTTGACACCCTTTCCTGCAGTATTGACCTGCAGAAACTGGTTGCTCACAGTTTGGATGGGCATACTCTTGCAGAGTAAAAAGATGGCTGGATGGCTGGGCCCAAAGATTTGTGGTGAGTGGAATTACATCCAGCTGGGAGCCGGTCACAGGTGGTGTTCTCCAGGGCTTGGTGCTGGGACCAGTTCTGCATAATATCTGCTTAAGGATCTGGATGAGGGGATTGAGTGGACCCTCATTAAATTTGCAGCTGACACCAAGTTGGGTAGGAGCATTGATCTGCTGGAGGGTGGGAAGGCTGGATCAATGGGTCGAGGGCAACTGTATGAGGTTAAACAAGGCCAAGTGTGTGGTTCTGCACTTTGGTCACAACAACCCTAGGCAGCGCCACAGGCTTGGGGAAGAGTAAATCTGGAAAGCTGCCTAGCATAAAAGGACCTGGGGATGTTGGTTGATGGCTCGTTGAATTCATATTCAATCAGTAGGACAAGGGGAAATGTCCTCAAGTTGCACCAGGAGAGGTTTAGGTTGGATATTAGGAAAAAATTCTTCACCTAAAAGGTTGTCAATCATGGGAACAGGTTGCCCAGGGAAGTGGTGGAGTCACCACCCCCAGATGTCATTAAAAGATGTCTAGATGTGGTGCCTAGGTGGGCTTGGCAGTGTTAGGTTTACAGCTGGACTCGATGATCTTAAGGATCATTTCCAAACAAAGATGATTCTACGATGTCACAGCTCTTTTATAAAAACCTCTTCCAAATTCACTACCCCAGAGTGCAGGCCTCAGACTAAATGCACAACAAACACGTTGTAAATCACAGGTGAATATTAACCTTTAAGGTAGGTGGTACCAGTCTAAGGCGGCTTCAGAGCTGGAAAATCTGGTAGCTGTTCTCTTGCCGTTTGCCTAATTCCTCTGCTTTTTCTTCTGATATATGTACAAGTTGAACAACTTAAGTCGTTTTACCCCCAAATTAATAATTGCTCCTCACCAGTGTTTTGCCATTAGGTGATATGAATGAGTGCATATCCTTCATATTATGATACAAATATCTTTACGTGGATCTTTTCCCAGAGTGAAAGTAATATACCCAGCGGGCACAGGAGAAGAGTCATTATATACTTCTTAGAAAAAAGTGGTGGGACTGCCAAATCTTGACCGGCATTATTATTGTGGGCAAACAGCTTAGGGACTGAGCTGCAATATCAGAGTCATTTACTGGCAGTTTAAATGCTCTCTGCCTCAGTTTTTCTTTTTGTCAAATGGACACAAAAATGTCCCTCAATGCCGTAAAGATTAATTCAGGTTTCTGAAAGATTTGGGATCTTTGCCTAAAACAAAATAATCAAATGTGATGTTTCTAGTGACGAGGGGTATATGATGTACAGACTCAGGGATAAGTTATTTGCATAGTTTCGTGGAATTAGGTTCAGTGATGTTATTACCCACCAGTAATCAGACTGCTAAACTAAAATCGGACATGATCTAACCCTCACCAAGAGAGACAGGCTCATTGAATCAAGCAAATTTGTTTCGTGTTTTTCTCATATCTCCATACTTACACAATTTCCACTGAAAAAAAAAATCTCAATTTGCAGTTGTGCTTCGAAGTGTTGATTCCTAACTATAGAAGCTATACTGTTCTGCATTTTATCTTTCTTTCTCCAAGAAAGCTGGTATATGGTAGTTTGTGATATTTCCATTGTGAAAGATCCTTAACATTAAACAGTTTTTTAGAACCAAAAGCCCTTGCCCTAAGATACATATGGTTGCACTTAAGCTGAAATCACCACTTTATGTTAGAAAATATTGTTTTCATCATAAAAGGTAAGTGTTCCCAGAAGTGTATTAAAATGCTCAGAGATACAAAAGAGAAATACTGGAATTCAATCTTGGGTACCAATGTAAAAATATTTAAATACACCATAAATTGCACAGATCCAGCACTGTTCACTGAAGAATCTTTCAGGTTATTATAATACTTGGTTCAATAGGAGACTCTAAAAGTAATCACGGGGTTCATGTGCTGTTCAGTGTTAGAAACACTTCTAGATATACTTATGCAATGAAGATTCCTGGGTCACAAAAAAAAAAATTACTTTGGCTCCTATGAGGAGCAATTAGAACAGGAGAGTGCATCAGTGAAGAAAGTGGGAGGGAAAACACGCAGATTATATTGAGCTCAACTCCAGTAGAGGTGACGAGAGTCAGAAAGGGTTTTAGGTGGCTGAAGTGGATTGATTTACAATCACATCGGCATAAAGGCTTCCTGTACAGAGAGAGTGGTAAGGTGCAGGAACAGGCTGCCCTGAGGGGTGGTGGATGCCCCATGTCCCTGGAGGAGTTCAAGGCCAGATTGAATGGGGCCCTGAGCAACCTTGTGTAGATCCAGGCCTGGAGGTTGGTGGCCCTGCCTGTGGTCTCTGATCCTTGGGAGTCCCTTCCAAACCAGACCATTATATGATTCTATATGTGCTGCACCTGAGGAAAGTACTGATTCTCAGAGACCATGCAAAACGCCATCAAGTTAAGTGGGCAGCATTGGGATGGGGGGGGGTGGGGATGGGGGGCACTAAATGAAAATCATGGCACTTCTTTGCCACTCTAGCTCCAAGACTTGGAAAAACAAAAGCCGGTTTTGTCATCTCTGCTGGAACAGAGCACTTGCTAATTGCGGCTCAGTGGAGGTTTTGCTAACGGCCCACCTTTTTGACGGGTTAACAGGTAGAGCAAAAGGAAGGATGCTGCAGCAGTATGTGGGCTGTAAATGGAACAAAACCAACTTCAAATCTATGATGCAAATAGAAAGTAGGAGTAGCAATAATATTTTTACCAGCAACCTCTAACACTGCTGAGTTTGATGCGTTTACAATAAAATTCTAAATAAGCCTCCACAAAATCTTCCTCTAGACTTGCCCCTATCTTTGGACAGCTTGATTTTGGAAAGGGATCTCAGCTCTGTTCTTTCAGATGGATTAAGAACGACAGGTATAATTCACCTCAACAAACTGTGCATCTAAAGAGATCTGTTTTGTTAAGTGTGTAACTGCTCTCATTAACAGCAATGAATGACCCTATCAAACAGTTAAGCAGGAGTAATAGCACAACCTGAGGCAGAAAACATCATGCAAATCATCCTAAGACAATGCAGGTAGTTAAAACTGTATGTGTGCCAAGAGCCCTTAGCTCTAGCCTGTGAATACAACTCGACAATTTTTTTTTTTCCCTATGAAAATTCATCTCTGCTGTAAGTGAAAGGTCTACCAGAAGGATCTGGAACCTTCTGATTTGGTGTCAGAAGTCTTACCCTGTGTGCCACTGTTTTCTTCAGCCACGAGCGTATTTATAAAGCTCTAGGCCTCGCCTGCAAAATCAAGATAGTGAGACCATAGTGTCTAGCAGGTTGTTTGTCCCCCAGGGTTTCATATGCATTTTGCAGTAAATGTTTTCAAAGTACCTTGTGTTAAAGGATCCTTGCAGGAGAAGCTTTATTTATTTAGGTCAACATTAGCACTATTTCCTGGCTGTTGTGAATACTGTCTCAGGGGAGAATTTGTTTGTCATTTTAGTCAGAAAATGACAGGATAAAAATATACCGGACAGTTGCAAACATAGCTGGTATGGCTTTTTTTCTCAGTTAACTTGATGCAAGAGCCTGGATGGAGGTCATTATTCTACTAAATGCCCTGAGTCCACTGGTAGCCTAATAAGAGTTTCTCTGTATTTCTACTTTCCTTCAGTGCTTTTCTCCTACATTACTATTTCCCTGTTCCACTCTTTTTCTGTTGTCATCTCACCTTCTTCCTTTTTTACACAGGGGACTCAAAGAAAACACAGTTATACTTGAAAGAGTCCATCATATGAATGCCGAGACAAAGTCAAGGGTCGCTCTTACTCAGAGTTCGCCAGCATCCCTTAATAATCCTTACGCGATATGCACTCGGTTCCTCTTGCTCTCAGCTAACTCAGTGTATAATTTCTCCAACAGATATTTTGTTCTTAACAATAACACATTTCCATCATGCTCAATGAGGTTCAAATACGCAGCTGTTACTGAGAACTCCCATGGAAGCTGATATGGTATTTGACTGTAGAGAAGTAGATTAATATGGTTTGGGAGATAGTTTCCTTTTAAACACTGACTTAGAAAGGAGTTAAAGTATGTGTTTACTTTTTACTCACAAGTACAATTAAGGCTAAGCCCCTTTAGTTTTATAAGGGTATTTCTGTACTGGAATTACGAGAGTTCTTTACTAACACAGGACTATAGAGAGAAGCATTTAAAAATGTGATGAGGGTGGTGGTGTAGCTTATTTTGTTCACTGTCATGTCTTACGTTTACTCTTTTTTTAAAGGAAATTGAAGAAAGTATCCATTTTAAAAGCTGATGTGTCCACAAATACTTTCTCTGTGGTTACACAAAGAGAGATGTATTCTTCCCTAAAGGAGGAGTCCCCCACCATGTCAACAAATCCTGTAATCAGTAACAGATTATGGCTGTCATGTTTCTTTTTTCTCCAGGTTCTGATTTCTCTCCCTATCTCTGGTTTTATTCTGGTAAAAGATACCCAGTGGCTCGTTTTGCTCAGGTCACCCAGGAGAACTTACATGGGCCAATAGTTTCCATTACATTTATCTCATCTCCTGTCTTTTGCAGCTCACCTAAATGAGTGCCACACTAGCAGCTACGATATAGTCTGAACTACATTTGCAATGGGGTAGTTTGAGAAAAGCAAAACCTTAATTCTATAAGTTTTCCTGAAACATGCCTTTCCCATAAATAACCAAAATAATTTAAGCAAAATTTTTTACAATATTTGATGGCAAATAAATATCTCATGCAGAACTTGTGTTGAGAGTAATGCAGTGGGAACCTAGAGCCAGATGAAACTGCAGAGCAAAGAATTTCTCCAGCATGACCAAATCAGTAGCTGATCCAACACTGGAAAGATCCACTTTTATCTCTGCCACATTTCCTCCCACTCTACCCTGCCCTGTTGCCTCTATGGTGAGGGACATTGGGCAAGACATCCATCTCAAGGCGTTTGCTCCAAACATCCTGAGATGTATGTCTTGACCAATGTTTGCTGCAAACACCTAGGGTGATGGAAATGGTGATGTTCTCCAGATTTATACTAGGTCTGGGTTTCCCTGGGCATACTAAGCTTGAGCCGCCCTTGGGTGTCCTGGTTTTACCAAGTGTGAACAATGAGCTTTGTACAACTCCTGAAAGAAGCCAATATGCAAAATGTTTCCCATTGATGCCGAAGCCACTCTCCTGGGGTGCTGAGCTGAGGTGGGCAGGAGTCAAGACTGTGCTGGGTATGGATTCCCACTCCAACTGAAGTGGGGGGGAGGGGGCGGGTGTCTCACCCGCTCCTTCCCTCCAAATGTGTGCTTGGAGGTGAGTGGGTGCCAAGCTGATCTCTGAGGTACAAACACAGTAAGCAGGCTTGCTGCTGCCTGCCTACTCCAGAGGATTTCCTGGTGCTTTCAGGAGACTGAAAGCAAGCTGAAATGTTCTAGCACTTTAAAGGAGGACTAGGCATTGGTGGGAGGCTTGTTTAGTATCTGAGTGGGATCATGACTACGATGTTCATCTGCATGTTACCAGCATGGAATATACGCAGTTGGGAGCGGTTTGAAGAGGAGTAGGCTCAGAAAGAAAGGAAAACTCTTCCAGGGAGGGAGGAGGCAGAGTGAAAGACTGCTAACAGTTGCAGCATGAAGATCGGGGATAAGATGGAGATATCAAAGCAGGATAATCTCCAGGAGGAGGAGATCAGGCATAGCAAATCAACACTTGATGGGAGCGTACCCTAAATATGTACTGGGAGGATGGTATTTACCCTCTGGGTAGCAGCAGGGCAGGCGCCAAATCTGCCTGTTGAAGAAACAGATTACCGGCCAAACTAGCACACAGTGACCCCGGGGGACCTTTCTTTCAAACGCACCATTAGATTGCTGGCATGGAGGGAAGCTGGCAGCCCCATTTCACACCAGCGATGATGTAATATAGCTCTTATTTCAGAAGCGTCTCCATAAAGTTGACAGCTTCTGTTACCATCTGATTCTGTTCGAATTGCTAACCCGGGTGTTTGAGGTGGGTTTCCAGTGATCTCTGAAGGAGTAGCCCGTGCATAATGGATGTAAGGTGTCTTTTAGCGTGTGCTTAGCAGACATCCGCACACTTTGGTAGCTTTTTCAGTATGTGAAAAGCTCAGCCAGTAATAGCTCATTGTTTTCAATGACATTTTAAGGCAGAGAAAGAACGTTTTCAGCTCACTTAGGATTTCGGGTTGGTTGGCAGGTTCCTTCAAGGCACTGTGACTTTCTACCAGTGCTCCTGCAGTGTTCTTCACATTCTTTTGTCTGAGAGAGGGAAAAACCTGTGACTGATTCCCGCTTAATTAGGCCTCATCTGCTAAACAGTTATGTCACTATTTACATATGAGTAGTCCCACTGAAGTCGAGTCCTACAGCTGTATACTTCATCTGGTAACAATGTAAATTCAAGATAAACAGACTTGGAACAAGAGATGTACATTGCCTTATATGTACGAACTACCTGAATGCAGCAAATGCTGCGGGGCGGCGTTCTGGCAAAAGCTAACAGCTATCCTATTTCAACACCCTGTAAATACATCACCTGATTATTAAATGATGGGCCAAACTCTACTCACTACTCCCAACTTTTACTGAGGTGTAAGAACTGTCAAATGAGTAGCTTTGAATGAATTACCTCTACAGCAGTAATAAAACAAAACTCCTCTGCACCTACTCAGATCAAATGATTTTTCCTGGCTTCGTCCCTCATGGCCTAGGGACCAACCCCTCTAGAGATAAAAAAATATAGTTGGAAACAAGTTGTAGGGAAAGGAAATAGCCAGAAGCTCAGCAGCCATCTGGGTTTAGTTCTACTCTGTTCCCTTTCTTGCAGGAATTCCCCCCGGCTGCCTGTTAGTGACTCTCTTCCATCATTTCTGTGCATTGACTGATCCCCCATCATCAGCTATGGCCCATCAGAACGACTTGGGCTGTTCTCTCACCCGTGAATGGCAGTACAAGAAAAGGACTGATAGCGATTATATTACCTCCCCCTCTTCTGCCAGATAATTCCTATGCTCCAAAGTGTCCTTTTGTTCTTCCATAGGCTTTGGTGCCAGTCTCTTGATTAGCATGTTTGTTTTTTCATTAATTACTTCAGACTGACATGATTGAAGCAATGTAAAGCAAATGCATGCTTAATACGGTCTAACAAGTAGGAGGTGGGTTGTCAGCTGTCACCTGTTCCCCCATGTGATGGGTGGAATTGTGTTATCTTAAGCAGAAGACTTGACCAGGAATCTTTTCTACCGAGTTCTCTAAAGGATTATCTGCTTACGGTTCGGTCAGAGTAACCATGCCTTGGTACTAGCGGCAAACCCCACCAATTTGCTCTGGGAAATGCAGCTGGGCAGGACTGAGATGATAGCATGTCCAGTCCCAGCTGTGGATCTCCTGGGAAAATTTTGTGGAAATTTTTTTTTTTTAAAATTTCTACATGGATATAATACTGCAACCTGACAAAGGCTTCTCCTGGGCATCTGCAATGACTGAGACCTTGATCAGAAAATTAAAATATCTAGAAGTTAATAAGATGAGAAGTAGGGGAAGAATAGTAGTGTAGGTAAAGTACTTCCTTACAAGTGATACGGGTGGAATTACTTTCTCAGTGAAAGACTACGTTTCTTGGGCTATATGTAGAATTTTTTAACTGATACTGCATCTTTATAAAGTTCTATCCAAAACCACAGAGGACTCCATAGAATCAGAAACTTTTACAACTCAAATACATATTTCTGTAGTCAAAATATGAGTCATGTGACATTCTACCCAAAGTAGATCTTACCATACTCCCCTGAGGGAGAGACAGGAGCTGTTTGCTTAGAGGACTGGGAGAAAGCAGAAGTCACTGCAAGCCCACCTGTTGAAACACTTGTGCTTCCCCTCGCCACTGTTGTTCCCCCCCCTTAATGTATTTTAGGAAGTGATATACCTGGCTGGTATTAGTGCTAACTGTGAGTACTTCCAGCTGTTGGAAGACAGCTTCAGCTTCCTGACTGAAGATCAGTACTTAAGGATGGGGCTCAGGTGACAGCTGATAGGGTGATGCATTTGGTGCAGCCTTACATCAGCAACAGCTTTTCTGAACGGCTCTGCCTGTTGCATGTCATACAGCAAGTACGTAATGCCAGCGAAGGGACTCGCAGTTCTCTTCAGGGCAGCTTTGTTGAAGACCACTTGACTTTTCTTCTAACACCTTGCCCCCAAGACAGCCGAGGCAGAAAAGTACCAGCTGTACCAGTCTTAGGGCAGCATCTGCTGGTTATTGCATGGATCAACATAAATGGTTGTCATGGAAGAAGCTGCTTGCTTTGGCTCCCAGGCAGAGGTACCTGGGACTAGGGGGAGCAGTGGGGGGTGTTGGGGACAGGGTCGTTCTGGAAATAAACGCAATGCAACTATAACAGTCAATCAGGAGAGAAGGGGAGCAGGCAAGGAGCTTCTGAGTCTTGGCCGTGCTTTTTCCTGTTCTCAGAGGCAACACCTACAAACTTTGGAGACTCCAGGTTCAGTTGGCTGCAGATCTCCTCCAAAGGCAAAGAAACCCGCCCCACCACCACACAAACACACACCCCTCCCCACCCCATACGCGCTCTTGGCGCTGGTGATAAATAAATTCGAGATACGGAGACAAAATGGGGGATGAGAACTTCGGGAGGCTTGACGGGAATAATAACCGGAGCTCGACCACTTCTCCTGGGGAAAGAGACCGCCGCCGTGCCGGGGCGGGTGCTCTCACATCACAAGCGGTGCGGAACGGACCGGGCGATAGAAATACGGGCCGGGGGTGCTGCGCGGGGACGCGGGGGGCAGCCTCGGCGGTGCGGGCGAGCTCGGGGGAGGAGGCGGAAGGGGGAAAAGAGGATGGCAGGTTCTCCGGGACGCACACCCTCCCTCCCCCGTTTCCTCCTCCTCCTCCTCCTCCCGGGCGGCGGGGGCTCGGCGCGGGGCTGGTGGGGTAGCCCGCCCCCGGGTAGCACCTCCCGGTGAGGGCAGAGCGAGGAGGGGGAGGAAAAAGTGTGCTGAGAAGTTGCGGTTCGGGAGAGGCAGGGGTTTCCGAGGGAGCTCGTCTTGGCAACTGTGCCATGTTCCTCTTGTGGCAGGAGCTAGTATGCAACAAGTCCCTGGAGCACTTCCCGTGTGAGCGAGAGTGAACGTGACATTTAAAAAAGCCAAATGTTTACTTACCTGTCACCAATGCAAATCTCCAGAGCCAGCTTGTCTTGCACGGCCCCAGGTGCGAGCCGGGAGGTGGAAGGAGACCGGCCGGGAGTCAGGGCTGAGTGCACAGCGCGCCCGGCCGGGAAGGACTTTCCTCGGGAACTTTCTGTCCCGCTCCGGTTTCCTGGGAGGCGGCTGCGATCACGTTTTATAGCGTGTTAGTTGGTAACCCCTCTCATTCATTAAGATCACGTAAGAACTCAAAGGGAAACGTGACTCTGAGCTAAGGCGTTTGCGTAAATCTATAGGTTTTAAAACTCCCTGCCAGTTGCTTTCTGTCTTCTGTAGGCACCAAGGTGGTGGAGAGTTTAAGCTTGCGGATATTGCAAAGGGTTATTAGATTCATAAGTCACACCAAGTGGTGGGCGATCCACTGAGCAAAGCAGAAGTTCTCACATGATGACTTCAAACAAGACACATTACCTTCCAGCATCTGTTGGAGAGACTGGATTTTAAGACACTTCTGTCTCCAGGACAGCAAAGAAACAATGGTGAGTACCAATAAAAAAAGCCTATTTTTTTTCCTTATAACTGGAGAGGGGGGAAAAAACCCAAAACCAAACACACACACATATTTAAAAAAAAAGGGCTTGAGATGTTGCTTAACGACAGTATCTAATATCACGGGCTCGGCTTTCTAGTACTTAATATACCAAAGCGTGTACCCCGCGGGGGCCGGGAGAATTGTGCTTTAGAGAGTGTAACTTTAATTGCAACGCTCTTTGATTTAAGGCTGCGATGGCAACACCGCGTTTGAGAAACTTGGGGCTGCCGGCGCCTCGCTGCAGCCGGGCGCTCGCTCCTCCCGGCTCTCTCCTGCCCTCTCTCTAAGCGGGCACGGAAGGCGGCTGACGCCCGCAGCGGGGGGGGATGTGGGGGCACCTCCGCGCCCCGCCGCGGAGCGAGGGCCGGGCCGGCGCGGGGAGGGAGGGGGTGCGGAGCCGCGCGGCCGCGGCACGTGACAGCGCGCGGGGACGGGGGCGAGGAGCGGCCCGGGCGCGGAGCGGGGCGCGGCGGCGGAGCGGCGGCAGCACCCTGGACAGAGGCGGCGGCGGCGGCGGGGGGGAGGGAGGGAGGGAGGCGGCCCGTGGCGGAGCGAGCGGGGGGGTGGGGGGGACGCGGCGTCGGCCCTGCTCCGCGCCCCGTTCCGCGCCCCTGCGGGACTCGGGGAGCCGCTGGCACTTGGTACCGATTCCCCCGTTCCGCCAGCCCCCGGTCCTTCCCCTCCCTTCCCTTCCCCGCCCGCCGCCCTCTCGCCCCGCTGGAGCTGGGCGAAGTTGAATTCCTAGCGGTGCGGGCTGGAATAGGAAAAGGAGGGAAAAAAAAAAAAAAGAGTCTTGCAAGCTCCGGGGGTTGGTTTGACGGTGTCAACTTTGGGAAATGCCAGTGTTTATCTCCGCGATCTAGCCACTGCTTGTGGTGTTAGCTGTGACTAAGGTAAGCGGAGGGGTGACACCCCCCCCCCCCTCGGCGGCCCCCCTCTGGCTTCTGCCTCTCTGTGGCGCGGGGATGGGTGCCTGCTCTTTGCCTAGTTTTGTTACCTTGCTGGCTGTTCGGTGTGTGGAGGCTAGAAAAGGTAGGAGAAGCTTGATGAGATTGCACTACGAGTTGAGTTAAGTTGTGCTGATTTAATCTGGGAATCTCGTGTCTCTATGTGCGTGTGCATGCTTTGGGCAGAGATGCAACCGATCCTTTACCTAGATAAGCAGATGCGACGGATTTTATTTTTATTATTATTTTTTTCCTAGCTAAGGATGCAAGTTGATTTTTTTTGCATAGCTAAAGGGATGCAGCTGAGCTCTATCTAGCTGGCACTGTGCACAACTGATCTTACATAGATAGAGACGCATCTTTATCTACATGGAGATGAGCTGGTCCCCGGCTTGAGGGATCACTGATGGCCCCTCTGTGTACGCAACCTACGACTGAACGGGAGAGCCGTGCATGTATTGCTGATGATCCAATATCCGCATCTACTTTGTTATAATTAAAACGGGGAGGGGGGGGGGAGGTGTTTGACAAGCCTGAAACCCAAACGCAGCCCCCCCACCTGGAGATCATTCGGATAAGCTTTCTGCTCATTTCCCTCTCTCTCTAGTGCCTCCCCTCCTTCCGATTCTTCCTACGTAGAAATGTAGCTAATAATATTTAGTCTCCGGGCTAAAAATAAGCTCTGGAAAGTCAGCAGTTTGGCGGAGCAGCGGCGGTAGCAGCAGTGCTCGCAGGTAGAGAAGCTCTGGGGGTCTCCGGCTTTGCACGGAGACTGTGCGTTGATTCCCCACCACCACCCGCGCTGCCGGGGAGGGGGGTCGCTCCCGCGGAGGAGGGGGTCTGCACGGAGCCGCGCTGCCTCCGCCGCCCCGCTCCAGCCAGCGTGAGCCTCTCCCCCCACCCCCCACCCCCCCCCAGCGGGGGATCCCGGCAGCCGGGAGCCACCCCTCCTCCCCGTCCTAGGGGAGCCGAGGGGCGGCAGAGCCGGGCAGCTCTTGCGCCCCCCGACACGGCGCGGGGGCGGCGGGCGCTCCCTGCGGCAGAGGCGACGGCGCCCCGCGGCCGGCCCCGCTGCGGCGCCTAGCCCCGCCGAGGCGGGAGCGGGAGAGGGAAGGAGGGAGGGAGGGAAGAAAGGAAGGAAGGAAGGAGGATCCCGCGGCCCCGCCGCCCCCGCCTCCCGCCGGGCTCCGGCTCTCACGTAGCGCCGCCGAGGAGGGAAACCCCCCGGCAGGAGAGGGGTTGGCACCGTCGCGGGGGAGGGGGTGGCATCCCCACCGCGCAGCCGGGCGGAGCCGGTGCGCAGGGCACTTGCGCGCCTGGGCCGGACCGAGGACCTGGTTCCCCCACGCCGGTCCCAGCTCCCGCCGCAGTTGCTACGGCGACCGCCTCCCCCCGGGGGGCACCGTCCTGCGGAGATGGGGGCTCGATGCCGCCGGGGACCTGTCGCCCTCCCCGCCCCGTGTCCCCCCTTCCCTCCGGAGAGACATGTCCTCAGTAGCCCCCGGACGGTGCCGCTCGCAGTATCGGAGCCCGACCAAAATGGAGGTGCTGCAGGACGGCACCGGGGGGCACCGCCGCGGAGCTCCCACGATAGTCGGTCACCTGGCGTCTCTGCTGCGTTAGTATCTGTTGTGGGAGGGCTGGGTTTGTTGGTTTGGGGGTTTTTTTTAATCATTAAAGAAAAACAACCGTTTTCCTTTCCTGGAGATGCGCTAACCGCGTCCTGGGCTCCGCGCTGCTCCCCCACCCCCCACCCCCGGGCCTGCCCGCGCCGCAGGGTGGGAGCCCCCCCTGTATTCTTCCGTTTCCACTTGGAGAACTTGGCTTGCTGGGGATGCCTATCAGGGTGTATTTCTAGGGACCTCTGAGGTGAGGAGAAACTGGCCCAAGAAGAGAGTTCTCAGAAGCATCTGCCATCAGCAGGCTGGGTAAAACTCAAACGCACCTAGCTGGAAACTCAAACGCACCTAGCTGGAAACTCAAACGCACCTAGCTGGAAACTCAAACGCACCTAGCTGGAAACTCAAACGCACCTAGCTGCCCATATCGCTTTCATTAAATTAATGCCGAAATGTCCTCTCCCCTTTTATCACTTACGAAAAAGTCAGGTAGTAGAGCTAATATTTGAGTACATCTGCTGTGTTCTAGTGGTGATGAGCCCTACTAAAACCCATCCACTTCCCAAAATAAATGGTTCTGTTATATAGGAGGTTGCCAAGGAGCTTCTATTTATATGAATTTTCCACTCCATGGATAATTTTGTGTATCTTAACATCATTTAATTCTACACCCATTACTTTTCTTACCTGCTCTTAAAACCCTCATGGTTTCCCTTTTCTGCCTCTGTTGCCCTGTTTGTGTTGAATTCTAATCGTTCTCTGCAGAGACGGAGGGGACATACGGCTGCTAACAAATGACACTGGGCCATATTTGGTCACATTTGCTCACAGTGACTCATACCTTAATCTGCAAGTAGCTTTATTGATTTTAGTACCTACTATTTCTCCAAGAGCTGTCACCACTTTGGTGGTGGTTCGTCACCACCTTTCATCTCTTATGGTTATGATACTGTAAAATGCCTGATCTCCTCCAAATATCTCTTCTACGCTGCAAAGTTTTGAAGTGGCAGTCTTTCTTTCTCCTCTTCTATAGTTTTTCTTGTATTTTATCCAATACCATGAGTGCTGTCTTCAGTTGTTTGATGGCTGTCAGGTGTCTGTGTCCAGCATAAGATACCTTTTTTTTTAATGTGTTTGGCATAGGTATGGTGTCTCTCTCCAAATTTGTCACTCTCAGCACCCCTTCATTTGGATAACATGGTTTTCAGCATCGTTCAACCATTTACTCTTTCAAATGCTCTGATAGTTCTCACTGTTCTTAGTGGCCACCACTCACAAGCATGTATGCTGGAGGATTATGCCTCGCATGTCATTTACCCAAGGTGGCCACATGCACACTTTTTGCCCTTGTACAGCAATGCCCTTGTTTCTTTATCACACTGATACTATTGAACTTTGAGAAATGCCCCAAGAAAATGCAGACTGGCTGCCATTTAGTAGCGATACGTTGCTTCCTAAATACAATGGCGTAGGATTGCTGTGCCATAAGAAATTCTGGAAAGGTGGATGAATCCTGAGGGACAGATTTTCCTCACATCTCTAAGTCTTACCATGAATCACTGTAGTAAATCATCACTAGGCACTCAAAGATGTAGCTGCTAGATTTTTTTTTTAATCAGATACACAAACAAAGAGAGCATCCATAAGATTTGGAGAGATCTAGTTCATTCCTCTAGCAAAAAATAGTCATGTCAAGTGCTGTAAACAGCATCTGTAAGAAACAGTATCTCTCAAAGTTGTTGAAAATCAGTAGCTTCCCTAGACCCAGGAAAGAGACAGGTAGCACAAGGTAAAATGCATATGGGTAGATGCTTTCACAGCTCCCTCCCCTTTGAGCTAAATTAGATTGGGGCTAAGAAACTGGGGCTAGAAAAAACAGGCTTGTCAAAGTGGTCCTTAAAATGGAGACGATGGCTTTTGGGGCATGAAGAACTCGAAAGAAAGAACTGGAAGACACAGGACTGGTTTTGTAATCCTCATTTTCATTCGCAGCTGGCAAGTTCAGCTATTAATAGGGACCATGGAATATGGGCAGACAACGCCTTCAAAAAGGTAGTGATTGTATGCCTAGAAGTAAGTGTTTGAAACAAATGTGAGTATCCCATGTTTCCCCTGTGTTTGGGTTTCCAAATGCTTTTACACCTCCTTTCTGCGTCTCTCCCACCATATCGTTAAGAATACTAAAATGCCCCAGCAGGGAAATGTCAGGGGACATCCCACAGCACCCGGGGCGCGTGATGAGCAGTTCTGCGTGCAAACCGCTCGCCAACTTCAGTGAATCCCTACACCCACACGCCAGCAAGGTGCAGTGCAGGGCAGGGCACCGACTTCTCCCATTAACTGAAAATATCTCTGAGATGTACTCTTGCAAAATTATAACTGGGAAAACATACCAACTGACATGGAGTTCATATAACAACTGCCCACCCATTTCATTATTTCACAAATGTGTGATTCGTGCTTGTGAGCTGTCACCGTTAACATTTCCATCTGTCTCAATATTGCTTCTATTCTTAGTTGCTATGTGATAGATGTAGGTGTACAAAAAGGATTTTTCCCCCCCTCCCTGTGTCATGAACCAAAATAAATGAAAGCCATATATACGCATCCACACATTTCATGGAAGATACGCAGGCACCTTTTGTGGTGCTCCCAATACTAGAAGTAGAGGTGGAGTAAGAACTGTGTGCCCGTGGCTTCTCAGTGCTGCTAAAACATGTACTCAATGGGGAAAACATAAGTCAAAGTCTAACCACAAAAGAACAATATTGCTTTGATCTCCTTTTGAACACGCAGTTTGAGTGACCTATTTTCCTAATCACGTAAGCATGGGAGTAATTTTACTTACCACGTAATCCTAATTGGTCTTTTCCTCAGGCAATCGCAACAGGAAAGTAGCTGTGACATGGTTTGGTGTACAAAGGATTGGGTCCTCAGCTGTGTAGGTATTTCCAAACCTGGAGCTTTCAAGGTCCTCATCGCTTGGACAAACAGAAAACTCTTTGCATAACATAAGCAAGCCCTGCGTTTCTCATTACCTGTATGCCAAAACCGGGTTTGACAGGACACCTGTAGAGGGGAGCAGACATTTCACAACAGCCTCCAGCAAAAGTGAAATCTGGCTCCAGTGGCTTTATTCCTGTTGTCATTTGAACTTCATGGCAGAGCGCAAACTCCCGGTCTCCTGATGAAAAATGTCTTTTTGAAGTCACTAATGGATGTGACTGATTTTCACCCCTGGCGCAGCTCGATGCTTCCCAGGGAGGTGGGGATTAGCAGTGTCTGGTCTGTGGCGTAAGCTGAGCTGCAGGAGTTTGGCCCCAGCTCCTCCTTGGCTGGTGGTGAGCCTTGGAGCTGGGGTGTTTGTCACAGAGCCAACTCTTCTGTCAGTAAGTGGTTTCCCCACGGTCCCAGGCTGTTGCATGGTCTCCTGTGGGGAATATTAGTGACGGGATTGTAATGGACCAAGGTCTTGCCATAAATGGCCAAGTGTATACTTTCTCTTCCCCCTACCTTTTTGTGGTCCAGTCTGTCTGGGTTGGTTTGTTGGGTTTTTTTTTTCCCTTCCCAAAATAGCACACAAAACCCCAATTTAACAAGTGTAAACTGTACACTCTGGCCTCCAATTTATTTTGACATTTGGCAAGAATGATTACGCAACATGTTCATTAAGTCATAACATTTTTGCTACTTTCCCATTTCAGATCCTTATTGACTGTAGCACATGCAAAAATAATGAACTTACTTATTCTCCAAACGGGAAATAGACCCACAACCTCCCAAGAAAACTCATTGTTTATGGATACAGTGGACGTAGAGACTTTTAAAGCCTTTAGGTCTCACCTGGTTGTAAAAAACTAATGGTTCATTTCTGCAAGGGGTGAGGAGGGGTTTATCATCCACTAAAATGTTTATAGGGTCGTGCAGCTAAGGAGGTCTCATCAGACAAGTTGTTTCCTTTTCCTTAAATGAGCCCCTTCCTTCTGACAAGCCTTTGTGGGACGCAGGAATAACGCAGTAAACAGTCTCAGTAATAGATAATTAGATGGACCAGCTAAAAGCAATATGAAAGGGGGCTGGTAGCACAAGGATTACAGAAGGTGTGTGGGCATTTTGACATCCAGAAAATATTATAGATCTGGTCTCAGCTACCTCAGTCTCATGATGATAATTAAGAAATGTGGGTGTAGAAAAGCTCTTAGCATGGTTTGGTTGGATTATTGCTGCAGTTCAAAACACAATTGGCACAGACACCCACATTGGACATGATTGCCCTTTGATGAGGCAGATACTGACTTTTTAAAGCTGACATAGTTAAAATTATGTCTAAAGTTTATGGGGCCACAAGCTTCTGACTAGACTCTATTATTATAACAAATGGTAAAATACAAGCTGAAGCAGTTTAAAAAAGAAGTTGAGGCTTGTTGAGGAGGAAGGGACCCTGACAGTGGGAAGGCTTCTGGATTAGCTCTTCTTTCATCTCTTTAGCAAGAGTAGAAGAACATCAGCAGTGTCCAAGGGGTTTGCTTTGTATGGGTGGTCATGCACCCTCTTACATAGAGTGGAGGGAAGATCAGGCTGGTTCCTCAGCTGCTTCCATTAATAACCCACCGAGTGTAATGGCTGGTGCCTACACAGCTTGTGTGTTGTGCGGCAGATCTTCCCAGTTCTTTTGCCTCCATTTATTCATCAGCAATACAGAGATGTTACCAAATTCCTCCATGAGCACTGAACAAGGTGAAAAATACCATAAATTAAAAATAAAAAATAAATCAAACTTCTTTATAAGTAGATTTTTTATTTTTTTGTTAAGAAACACTCGTAAATAGTAAGAGAATGGTGGAGGCTGTCTAGATGGGGACTGCTCATGCCTAAGACATAACAGTATAGCTTCACATACTCACTCTTGCTGTGTGTTACTCTAATATTACAGACACTAAACCTACACCACTACAAAAATGTGAAAGCATCGACTTCAGGCCCGATCCTGCATTCAGATTTATTTATTGTTTTGCATGTTTCACTTCTTAAAATAGCAGCAACGGAAGAAGGTTGTGTGGTGGCCCAGTGGTCATTCTCTTATTTATCACAGCTCCCATTCAGGTTTTCCCTGAGGAACCAGAAAAGGCCACATGTTGACAACGTAGACAGACTTGCAAAACTAGTTGACATTTCAAAATTATCTTTTTTTCCAATATTTTCAACACAAACTCAGTTCTATACTGTTCTAAAGAGCATTTAAAGGGGCTTTCAGTATTTACCACCTAAAGCCATCATCAAAAGTCTGACAATGGCAGATTCAAAACAAAATATGTCGTGAAAAGACAATGGATTTAAGGGAAACAGGTGGTTACCAAAAGGAGAGAGACAAAAAACCCCAAACAAACAGTTGTTTTCTGACAGCAAATGTCTTTTGAAACCTGACCAACTCTACTGAGACTGGGATGTAGTGAGAGTCATGAGCAGGGGTCAAGAGACCGGAGCCGCTTAGGCACTTAATTGGGTCTGTCAAAAACATGTTCATTCACATCTGCCGAAAGTTTATAAAACCATCTGAGAGGATATTTGGCTGAATTTTGTCAACAGTTACCTGATAAAATAGTATTGGCCAGGAAAACAAAAAGCCCTAGCAGTTTTTAAGCAAGGCTAAATTCTGGGTTTGGAATTTTCCAGTGGATGATGGTACATCTCATCTCAATGCCTTTTGCTTCTGTACATGTCACTTCTTGTAGCCTGAAGTGTAATACCCCTTATTCAATTGCCAAAAATTTATTGCATCAGAGAAAAGAAAAAGAACAATGTATCTATTGGTTATAGGAAGTGTCACCCACATGAGGAGTGAATCTCACAGTATTTCCCACATCACTCTTTTTGTGTCACAAATTTTGGTTATTGACTTAGTTATTCTAAGTCCTCATGCTGCACTCATCAGTCATCACGGTATTTGAACAACATTCTCAGTGACATGACTAATACCTGTCACATGTTTTGCTCTCATCCTCTTCCGAGGGAGCAAGTATTTAAAGTCTAGGGTTTTTCCTTAGGTTTTTTAATTGTTTTTTTAAACTGTGAATAAGTCTTTCACAAAGGCCTTGGTGGCGCAAGAGGTAAGACTTTAATCATATATTCACCTGATTCTTCTCTTTCTCCGTGGTATTTGCTTCTACCTCAGCAGTCGGTCACTCTATCCACCACCAATTCCCCAGGCAGATCTGGTTCTCAGGCTTGTTTCCGCCCACCACCTGTTGTTTTCCTCTTCCCAAATCCTTCCCCTAGACTCAGTCATCAGCTGCCCAGCCATGGTCATAGCCGGGGATACGCACTGCTTTTCTTGCATCTTTTTTCTTTGTTTTGAGCTCTTTCAAAGACCCAAACACATCTGACTTCAGAGGAGCTTTAATCCCCAGGCTACCACCTTTGGCACCAAACAGTTATTTTTATCATCTACTGTCTCATCAAAGATTTCCTGAAGCATTCCATAAGGAAAACTCTGCTGGGTCCCAGATTTTAAGGAAACCAAAGAAAAAGGCTAAGCCCTTTTTAAGGCAAAGCCAGAAAATTAATTTGAAATGGCCAGAATTTCATATTCAGTTATTCATAGGGATTTTCCAGACAAAGAAGGGAGGAAATTCAAACTAATGCAAAGCATACACTTCAGGACAGGAGTAAAGCCAAAGACGATGGACCTTTCAAAATTGTTTTCTTTTGAGTCCATACTGTCCCCTGGAAAGTCAGGCCACTAAGGAGTAGTAGGACAAGACCAAGGCAATGTACCTACTTACCTTCTTGACCACCAGAGGCCATTTCACCAGCTGCTGCTTGTGTGTGACAGCTGCCTGGTACTCTGATTAGCAGCAGAACTTCCCAGCTTGCCTCTGCCAGGGCTGTAATGATGATGATGATGATGATGTGCGTTATGTCAGTTCCTTCAGAAACAGAGAGTCAGGCAGACTTCAGCGTGTCCTCCCCCAGGACATACTGCGGATGCTGCTGCCTCAGAGTTGAGTCTTGTTGGATCAGCATGTTTTTCTCTCAGTTTGGGTTTCCAATGCGATTTATGGGCTGGGCTAACCCCTGAAACTCCACACATAGCATCAACCATCCCCACAAAGCCAAGAATTGTCTTCAACTCAGAGAACTAACTGTAGGGGGATATATTAATACCCTCTGCAGAGCAATAGTCTCCTGCTCGTCCTTGCTGCAGGCCTGTAAGTGGTCACAAACAACATGCTGTTCCTACAGCCAGAGGAAGAGAGATAAGAGGGATGGAGGTCTGTGCGAGAAGGTGGTTTGGACAGTGTAGAGACCTCACTATGAACAACCATGGGGGAGGGATGGGAGGATATGGAGACCCCTGGAAGAGGAGCTGTTATGTGATGTGAAGGAAGGAGCTCCATGGAGGGGTCCCTGGTGAGAAGACATGAGGCAGGTGCCTGGTGTGCTCAGCCTGAACACTCAGGGTTGTTGTCAACCTCTTCTCAAGCCTTGTCCAAAGAGTCCTCCTTGGTCTCCTCTTAGAAAAAGGCAGCTCAGTGTCTCAGACACAGGCACTCAGAGACTGTGGGCCAGGACACAGCACTGTTGCTGTGGTGGGATGGAGCCATGAGTCTTCCCCGCACCCCCAAGTATTTCTCCTACAATGACAGCACAGTATTACCCTCAGAGAGGAGGCACCTGGACTGTGGCTGAGTTAGCTTTCCTTTATACATTCTCATAGGTACTGTCACTGCATGGCGAAGCAGAGACATGGGGGAGATGGTAATGCAGATGGGCAAGTTATAGGGAAGGAAAGTTCTTTGGTTATATGGTTCAAGCATGTTTTAGGTACCTCAGAATACTCCCAAAGCCCTGTGTGTTATACCAATACAAAAGAAGTGTGATGGGAGGCTGTTAGCATTTATCTGAAGCCTCTACCAGGTTATTTATAAAGATTAATTTTAACCTACCTCTCTGGGAAATGAGAAAACACTGGAGCAGAATGCAGCCCAGGGCAGGAGCTACAACACACTTACATGATTTAAACTGTCATAAAAGTCCACCCCTGTCCCTGCTGGGTTTTCCCTGGCCTTGAACAGTTCCCTGGGATAACCAGTTTGTGTGGCTGGGGGGTGCCTACACAGGGCTCTGGGGAACTGCTACAGACCCCCTGCCAGCAAGGAGGTGTGGGAGCACTGGGAGATAATGGGCAAGCAGAAATGATGGATTATGCTGGAGCCCTGATGGGCCCATGCTATAGAAGCAGTGCTCGGATGCTAAAGAAATAGCGGTGCATCCCAGGGAACACAGGATGAAAGGTCCTTCTTCCAGGCAAGCCAGTTTAGCAGTCCCTCAGCCAACTGTGAGCATGTCCTGCCTAGATGTACCCAAATCCTTGATAGGGGAAGATGTCTGCTGCCTTCTGAGCCTGTGCTTTTTGTGGGATGTTAGTAAAGGTCAGTGTTTAGATAATAAAAGCAATTGGCTAAATTTGGATGGAGGTTTGGATCAGTTTGTCGAACAGACAGGGAGAATATGCTTTTTTCACTTGTGTTAGTACTTGGGCTCGACCTTTTTTCCTGTGTGTCTCCAAGCCCATCAGTACATGGAATTAACACAATGTTCAATTACCGCAAGGGTGAGGGCCCAAGAAAAGCACCACAAACCCCAAAGTCCAAAATAAACAATGTCATCACTTATGTTTCCCCAACTCTGGTAACTGGTGCAATTTTCTGGTAGGTAACAGGGCCTAAATCAAGAAAATAGTCAGAAACAAGCCTCTAAGTTACACTGGTTCTTATTTGCTTTCTTTTATCTTGATACAACTTCTTAAAAGAATATTTTTAACAGAACTTTTAAGCATTTCTAGTAAGAGGCAATAGACAAAATGTCATAATTTCCATATGAAGGAGTTTGTCTCAGTGCAATTCCTATCTAAAAAGCCATTTTACCCTAATATGGTCCCAGAGTCTAAGTAACATATTCTGTCGCAATGACTTTTGCATCAAAACAATTTTTCTGTTTCATATCTGAGAAAAAAATGTTGAATATTTAAATTCCATATCCTTTTTGATCTTAATTCCCATCACAGAAGAGCTCTTTAGGCCTCACCAGTGTGCTCTAGGTGCAGTATCAGAGTATATTTTTCTTATTACGGGATCTAACCCAAATTAAGAAACCAAAGGGGAAGAAGCTATACATACCTTGAAGGGAAAGGGATACTGCTTGGAGCATGTAGCAGGGTAAAGCATCAAACAGAAATGTAACTACGGTCTAAAATAATGGTTTAAATGCCTTGCTGCAGAGCACTTGCTTAAGAACTAGCACTCTTCTCTCTTCTCATTTAAATATTTTGCATTCCCATTGACTTCAGAGGTGTTTATATTTTAAAGAAAAGTGAAGGCACAATAAAGCCATATATTACAACTGTGAGTTACAACAAATTATAGACTAAATAAGCTAACTAATGAAATACAAAGAGGTGCTTAAAGCTACCACTCCCTTGAAGCCTTTACATTTCAGCTGTATAAACTACATGAAAAATAAAGAGTCTAGGAAATAAATGGAGATAATGTTTACAGATTTGTAC
Source organism: Laterallus jamaicensis coturniculus (assembly GCA_022605575.1). Taxonomy (NCBI): domain Eukaryota; kingdom Metazoa; phylum Chordata; class Aves; order Gruiformes; family Rallidae; genus Laterallus; species Laterallus jamaicensis. The sequence goes on from JAKCOX010000013.1 coordinate 20,939,324, forward strand.
TCCAATGGCCTGAGTCCTAAACCACCAAGAAAACGTCCCACTAAATGTCTCACCACAGCCAAGGCTGGATTTTACTTTGAGTCGCATCCAACCCTAAAAATAGAGGGGGTTTGGGCACATCAAATAGAAGCAAAAGATAGGAGAGGAGCCAGCATGTAGGCACCATGGGTCAGCCAGTTTGTGAGATGCTGGATGGTGGGAGTGGGTTGCTGCGCTCTGGGAACTTGTATTGGACATGCATATTCGTTTTCCTGCCACTTGTCATTCTGGTGTGTTGTTTTTGTGGTGTGACTGCTGGTAGATGCTCCTGCCCCAACCGCCACCCCTTCAGAGGCATCCTGTCCTTGCACAGGATGGCTTCTTCCTGGGACGGGGAAATCAATATGCTTTCCCATTTGAGAAATTGTGTAGAACTTGAGGAAGGTGATCTTTACAGTATCTTAACATTTGTATTGATTTTCTGACTATATATCTTGGGATTTTTGAATTCCAGAGTAGCCATACATTCACCCTGTGTTTTGTTTTCATCTCTCATCCTCTACAAATGATAGTCCACGTGCTGCAGAAAGAGAACCTGCTGCACATCCAATTACTCTCATATTATACTTGCAAGGAGAAAAATAATACTTTAATAGAAGTAGCACAAATATATGTACCAGTACTAATTACTATTTAAAGCAATTCTGCAGTGCAGGTCAATTAAACCACTTCACCTGGCCAGTGCAGAGAAATAAAGGGTCCTGTGCAAATCCCTCTCCCTGGGGCTGGGCTGTGTGTTGTGGTAGAAGAAAAGAGGGAGTGAGGATGGAACCCTCTTTGGAAGTGAAAACTGCCGGACTGACACATGGCTCCCTATTAATCTCCAAAGTGGAATGTAGTAATGTTTATACACAACATGGTTCCAGACATTAAATTTTTGGAAGATTAACAATCCCAATTGTTCAATAAACAGAAAAGACAGCAAACAAATTAAACATGTTAGTCAAGGGAAATTTTGGCTTTATGTGACTAATCCAGTACTTGTTTCTTGAGCCACAAGTCATAGTAGTTAGAGAAGAAGAATGAAATGTGGTCTGGGTTTCTTTTTAAGGACTCTACCTGATTTTTATTGCTGCACTGATAACTTTACTTCACAATTAACAAAAATAATTACTGTTCCTCAGAAACTTCTCCCTTTCATGCTTTAGATGGTTAACATGGAAAATGTTTTGAACTCTGGAGTTGCTTCTTAGGTAAAATACATCAATAACCTATTTAAAAGATATTATCTTGAATTCATCTTTGAACATATCAGCTCATTAAATGTATTGACATGGGTGTGCTTTAAAGAGGGACAGAGCCAAAGCCCCTTAACCTCTCTGGGAAGATGCAGACTGCTAAGTGTGGCGTAAGATGCCTTCATGTGAAAGTAGCACAGGGCAGGAGAGTTGGAAGAACGTTTTAATGTTTATACATGCTTTTCATTCCCAAGGATCTCAATGCACCCAGGGAGGATACCTCCTGCCAGCTCCAGGCCACAGCAGGGCCCCGTAGGTGGTGGGCAGCTACTGGCCTCCCTCCAGGCACCAAGCACAAGCACCCATCCTCCATCTCTCTTCCTTCACTGTTTGCTTTAGATCTCTTATCACCCATCACCCCCTGGGCAATATCGATGAGCAGCCTGCACCTGGCGAACAGAGTGCTTGAGCTTGATGTTAGAGGAGATTTTAGTTGCTTAAATGGAAACAAACTAGAAGGTGCATTTGCAGGGCTGCAAACCTTGGTTTGGGAGGGCTGGCTTATTTTTAGGCCATACCCAAAGTGAGCTCTCCACAGTTATGGACTGAGGAGGGTTGGGTAAGGCACGTACCTGCTGTTGGCTCTGAAAAGATGCCTGGCTAAGTTTATTAACCCCCTGGAATCCGATCCCTTTAAATATTAAAAATAATCCACTGTATTGCATCTAATTGAAACCCACTGAATACTTAGAGGAAAGGAGAGATGAGTCAATCCCAACACCTTTCACCCACAAGTGCAGCAGCAGTTTTCTGATCTTCTTTAATCATAGAGCTCCAATGGCTGGATTCATCACAGGAGTGCATCTCCAGCCATCTAATCTCTCCGTGCTCGGCTCAGGTTTCCCCAGTCCCAAGGAATCACACACACAGCCTCTTTGGGGGAGAGGGGATTTTCTTTTCCCTTCCTATCACTCAAAGCCTGCTTTTTGGTTGTTGTTTCATGCCCTCTTTGCTGCGACAGAGCTGTGGCTGGGCTGTTAGCAGGGAGGTTGGGGGTGAGTTGGGGAAGGGCTTGGGCACTGTACGCCAGACAGCCCGGTACACTGGATACTCTCAGGCACAGCACAGATACTTTGCTCTTTGCCCAGGTGCTGGGTGTTCAATGCCTCCAAAACAACAGCAGTAATGCAGAGGCAGTTGTGAGATGAATCTCCAGTTTTAGCGAGCGTCAAAGCATAAGGAAATGACAAACCCAACTTTTAATTTTGCTGCTGGGTCAGACTTACTCTCTCCTTTCTTTTTTCCTAGCTGTGCATTGCCACGGTGCCTTTCCTTCACCTCCACCCAGGTCTTCACCGTTTCCCTGGTGCTGTCTGGTCCTTGCCTCCTGCTCCATGCCATCCTTGCCTTTTTGGCTGTGCTGTTGTTCTCAATAGGCACCTTCCACCCGGCATTGCAGTGTCAGCCTGGCACAGCTCCGCACTGGCCATGGCTTGGAGTGGTCAGGACGAGGGGAGTATCCTCCTGGGTACTCTCAGTCCTTCTGCACAGGAAAGAGGGATTGCATGCCTGATTTACGAGTCCTGCTGTCTGAGCAGGGCATGGGGTTCCTGCAACACGCCGTAATGGAAGGCTAACATTTTGGGAAGGTAGCCCAGGGAGGCTGTTAAACCAGACAGGGACAAACCCTGTAACTTTGTACTGCATCCAGCTCTGGAGTCAGCCCAAGAAAGGCATGGACCTAGTAGAGTGAGTCCAGAGGCAGGTCCAAGGATGATTCGGGGGGCTTGAGCACCTCTCCTGTGCAAACAGGCTAAGAGAGATGGCCTTGTTCAGCCTGGAGAAGAGAAGGCTCTGGGGAGACCTAATTGCAGCCTTTCAATACTCAAAAGGGGCTTACGAGAAAGATGGGAACAAGCTTTTTTAGTAGGGCCTGTAGCAATAGGACAAGGGTTGATGGTTTTAAACTAAAAGAGGGTAAATTCAGACTAGATATGAGGAAGAAATTTTTTATGATGAGGATGGTGAAACACTGGCACAGGTTGCTCAGAAAGGTGGCATATGCCCCATCGCTGGAAACATTCAAGGTCAGGTTGGATGGGGCTCTGAGCAACTTGATGTAGCTGAAGATGTCTCTGCTTATTACAGGGGTGTTGGACTAGATGACCTTTAAAGGTCCCTTCCACCCCAAACCTGTGATTAGACAATTCTAGCACCCCTCCTGCAGTTTCCTAGAGGGTTTGTTCGCTTTACAGCAGCGCTTGTGGTACCAACATGTGCATCCACCTCCTGCCTGTGCCTGGCTCCCTGATTGTCAGCCACGTCCCTCCCCCACCGGCATGGTCACAGTGTCAGCCATCACATAAGGTGACATTACCTGTTAACTGCGCACACACATTTGCATGGCAAGGAGTGTGTGTGTGTGTGTGTGTGTGTGTGTGTGTGTGGTTTTTCATCACTCGATGCATGTGGGAATTGTCATGTATGACTCACATTCCATTTCTATGACAGTTGATGCCAGTAGAGACAACTACATGAGCGGTGGCAAGGAACAAACCCAGAAGGGGTGTGCTCACCAAACAAGTATGTTCATGAGCAGCTTAATAAATTTTTATATAATAGACACATGCATTTCCTTGTTTGCAAGAGACTAATCTGCACCTACCACAGAGCTCTGTTATAGAAGCAGTTTCATGAATATAAATTGTGCTGAAATCCCTGAGTAGAAGGCATCGGACAAGATCCAGGGCACAGATCCCCCCCATGTGCTGAAAAGCTGGCATACCTCTAGCAGACATGAGAGGAGACCAATTATTTTAATTGTTTATTGGAGTTTTTAATTCACTTTTGCTGTAGCTGCAGGGTGACAATTCTGAGCTATTAGGTGATCTTTTTTTTTTCAGCAAAAATGTTGTGGTTTTGGTGCCTGTGAGTGAAAGGGTAGGTTTCACTGCTTTATCCTGTACACATGCAGCCTACAAACTGTGTCTAATGAAAGATCTTTGGGTTTATATTCCCGTCTTTGCTGTTTCACATAATACTTTCCCTGCTAAAATGAGGCCGAAGGGCCTCTCGGCAGACGTTGTTCACCGAAGGCGAAATTATGCTTGATATTAAGAACAAGTACCCTGTGCTATTTAAGGCACAGGGCACACTGGCCACCCAGCAAGCTCCTTGCAGACCAGCACCGCAGCAACTCTTTGTGGGCTGGACACAAAGCAAACCTCGAGGCTATGAAATCAGAGCAGCACCAACCCCGGGGCATTAACGTGCAACGCAGATGCCCAGGAGAGGCCATGGCCACTGTTTGGCAGACTCCAGGGTGCAAGGGCTTGGCTGGGGAAGTGCTCGCTGACCCCCCTTCTCTCTTCATCTCCCTCAGGCACAGCCTGGTTGATTACAAAGACTTTATGTAGTGAAGCAGAATTTGGGTTTGGTCCTCGAAGGTGTTGAGGGTTTTCCGGTCCCACTGATGTTACAGTGGAGCATCAGTGGCTCTGCTGTGTGCACTGCGACCGCTGAATCATCGGAGAGTGGCGTCACAGCCCAGTCATCTTCTTAAAAATGCGACGTGCCTGCAACCTCCAATTGTGTTTATAATCCATTGCAATTTTTAGCATTGCTTGAGTCGGAAAAGTTTATTTCTGTGAACTTTCCAGGCCTTTAAAGTTAAAAAATAGCAAAGATAGGTAACTAGGAAACATGAATAAACATAATTAAACATAAAATACTTGCAGTGATATAAGAACTGACCTTGGCCAATTAAAATTATTAATAGAAAAATACTCTAGTGTCAAAACCCAAGTATCAACTGCATTTTCATTTCTATAATCAGCATTAGTTTATGTTTCCTGACAGCCGAGTGAGAGGCAGTCCAAATTCTTGCCTCTTGACCTTTTTCTCATTCAAAACAGGTTGAGATACTACGTGAATAAAATGGGGAGTGTAAAGATACGTCGGGGCTGGGAGGGAAGTCTGAGTCGCTGATTATGTATTGACTAACTATGAACCTCTTAAGAATGTTGCTTTTTTCAAATATTGACTTTTTATTGCTTCTCTTACAATTGCAATGGGGGAATTTAAAAGCCCCACAAACTACTTTATCATATAATTAGTTTATCAGTAAATTTGGACCTCATACATCAATCATTATAATGCACAACCTTCACCGAGACAGAAACCAGATGTGCGTGCTTCTGCTTTCTTCTTTGTAGTATCTACAGCATCATTAGTGCCTATGCTACAGTTTAAATTGAATTCAGCAAAAAGCAATGGTCTTACCCCCCTGCAAGCAATCTGATATTGCTGCTGGGATAAATCAACATTATGTTGATTGACAACTCATACTCTTTCTTACTCTTTCCCTGGTGCTGCATGGAAAAGGGGTGAAGTGTGACTTCTGTATGCAAAAAAGAATTTTAACTAGCTAGGTACAGGAAGAGGGTAAATGCTGCAAGGTGAGCATGCTGTGACAATGACGAATTAACCACCTAAAATCACCAGCAAAGGATCTACCTGCCCATCCCTTCCCCATGCAGCCTGTGGCGTAGATCTCCTGTGGAGGGCTGCCCAATTCCAACACCTCTGCAACCTGAATGGGGAGAACATAGTGGCACCAGAGCCAGGTTGGGAGACATCACTTTCTAGACACGACAAGAGAGAACTCTTTCTGGGATCAGCTGGGAATTCACAGGATACATTGGGATATCTGATCATTGCATCCTATATATCCCGCAGATTTCAAAGGTGAGCATGTGTGTATGCCTGTAAACTCACAGTACGTCTTACGGGCAAAGGAGTGAAGCTCTGACCTGGGCAGTGTCTCCGTGTGATGACTCGGTTGCATCACAAACTAAATCTTTTGGGGCTCATTCATACAAAATTCTCCTTCAAGTCAAGGTCTGATTGAAAAATAAGTAGCCCAGCTTGTATGTCCATTAAAAATCCAAACAGATCATTATTTACACTACTATTTCATTTTCCCAGTGATCAAGCACTGGCTGGTAATAATCCCCAAAGGGCTGATTATACTGGCAAGATACAGCAGCTGTCTGACCACACCTCTTCCCCGGGAAAATCTCCGTACCGGGGCAAAAGGCAGCATGTTTCTAGCAGAGCAAAATGGAAATTTCAGCACACAGTTGCCTGGAATTGATGGTTCTCACGTTCTGAGCAAAGCCAAGCGGAAAGCGCGTACCGCAGAGCGAGGACTTGTCAGGCAGTCCGTAACACGCTTGCTTTCCAAAATTAAAAAGCTTGTTCTGATTGCAAGCAGACTTTTTCAGAATATGCGCCTTCTCCTTCGCTCCTGAGAACAAGTCAGCAGATGCTTGGGTGTCTCTAAAGCATGATACTCACTGCTGCTCATCTGCATGTCTGGTGTACCAGGAGAAGAGTCCTGCATCCAGGAATAACATGTGTGTAATGTATTACGTTACAGCTGATTAAAGTAGCCTCTGCTGCTGCTGTTAAATTTGACTGGTAGCTCATCCAATTATTTGCAGGCGTCGTCTTATGAGCACAGAATATTAAAACTGTGCTGTCTTATCACTATGCAAAAAGGCTTCTGGAAACATGCTGCCCTAGCGAAATCAGGCACCCACACTAATACGGTCATACCTGGAAAGCTGAATGGTATCGCGGAGGGAAGTCCAAACCTGTGGAATAAAATGCATACATTTTAACAAATTCCAGTTATGATCCCCAGGTTTGAAATCGCACTCAAACATCCACCTGGCAGTACTGCTGAGAGACGGAAGGTTATGCTGGCATATTAGAGTGGGGAAAGAAATGGCTGATGTATTTCTAATGGCAGAATTTGAATATTACAGAAATAGCTGAGCCCAGATTTGGCCTGAAGAGGTAGCTTTATTAGTGACTATGTGTCAGCCAGCAATAACTGGGCTTGATTCTTCAGGCCTGAACTGCTAGCAAGGACTTTGAAAAACCATGTCCTTTCTTGTAAATCAAGTAGATTTGGACTGGAAAACACTGGGACAAAAGCGGTGGAACTCCCGTAGGAGCTTAGTGACACTTTTAGTTCAAAACACAGGAAACCAAAGTCCCAAGTGAAAAAAGTTGGTAATGTGGTACTGAAACACGTTTTTTGGAGAAGTTCTTAAAGCTGCAAAGGATATTAACCACCAGGATTGCTTCCCTTAATATATATTAAAAGCTGGTTTATATGGAAGGCCTTAGGTGTGCTCGAATTTCAAACGTCTGGGTTATTTTATTGCTTTACTGATCTAATAAATGCAGGTGTTTCATAGCAAAAGCACACATGCAATCAGACTGTCTGAAGGCAGCAACGAGTTGCACACATTTCTTCTAGTGTAAATAAACGGCCACAAGCACGCTGGACGGGCCTTCGGCATTAATTGTAATTAGATGGCAGTCAGGCTTTAAGGTGTAGAAAGAGAGTTGTTTTAATCGATTCATAAAAGAGATGGGATGTCTTCTTCTGAAAATGGATGGCCTGTAATTTTACCAGTGAGAGGAGAGGGGATGGCAGAGGTGAAGGCACGACAGCCCATGCCAGGCTGGGGGTGAAGTGGGTGCCTCTCCTGCACTGGCTCTCGCCATGGGACATGGCATGAGGCACATGCCGCCGTACCCCACCAGCACACGCGTGCGCTCCCGGTCACCACAGCCGGCCCGGCTGGGGAGCGTGCCATCTCTCTGTCTTTACCAAGATCAAATGGAGCTACTCAATCAGGGGATGCCATTATTGCCTCCACCATGCAATTTCCACTATCAATAATTTACCCTATTTACTGCACAGGCAAAAGGGGGAAACGGCAAGACAGATTTTTGACGGGGGGACGGAAAACCACCGGGCGGGCAGCTGGGCAGAGCCAAGCGGTGCGGTTCGCCCGGGATCCCGCGGGAACCGCTGCCGCTCCTGACTTGGTCGGCGGGCGCTAGCGCGACGGACGGCTGCGGCTGCGGGTCCCAGTCCCCTTCCTGGTCCCCGGCCGGGCAGAGCCGCCTCCGGGCCGCTTGGATTGAGCACCCGCGCCCGCTGCGCGCCTCCAGAAAGTCACCGGTGTAACGTTACCTGGGGCGCTCATTAATAAGCAATGCCTGTTATTATCTTGATTGCATTCTTAATAGGCAAACTACGGAGAGGTCAGCGCGGGAGCGATATTTAAATGGATCGGGCTTGCTTACTACCCGGCGGAGTAAACCAATATCCCGCCGCCGGCGGACCGACCCCCCCACAACCCACCACCAAGCCCCCCCCACACCCCCCGCCGCTCCCCGCCCGGCCCGGCCCCTCCGCGCCCTGCCCGCCGCTCGGGGGGCGCCAGGGGAGCGGGGGCCGGGCCGGGCCGGGCCGGGCGGGCGGGGCGGGGGCGGCGGCGGCTGGGCCGGGGAGGCGGCGCGGAGGCTTTAAGCGGGGCAGCGCGGTGCCTGCGGCCGCCGCAGCCGCTGGCCGGAGGCGTCCGGGCGGGGGGCAAAGCCGCTCCGCGGGGAGGCAGCGGGGCCGGGCCGGGAGGCTCCCGTTGGGCGGCGGGGGTGGGGGATCCGGCTCCGCTGCCCTCCCGCCCCTCATAAAGCTTTGATGAGACACTTGAGTCGCCGCCTGTGTTGCCGGGGCGGCGGGAGGCGGCCGGTGGGACTGGGCGCCCGGGAGAGGATGTGACTTCCCGGAGGGGACCCGGACAGGCTTTGTGTGGACGACGAGGTACGCGGCGCCCCGCCGGGAAACTTGAAGAGCCGGGGGGGGAGGAGCGGGGGGTTCCAGGCAGGCGTGGGGCCAGGCGGGCGCGGGCCGGTGCTAGGCATCCGGGAAGCGGGAAGGACGGCGGCGGGGCGGGGAGGCCCGGGGCAGCCCCGCGCCCCTTTGTTTCCGCACCTGTCGGCCCGGCCAGTGCCCGGCGGGGCGGGCGGCCCTGCGGGGCTTTTGTCGGGGCGGGGGCGGCGGCGGGAGCGCTCTGCTGTCGGCGTGAGGGGAAGCGCGGGGCCGGGCGGGCGTCGGGCGCCCGCGGCGTTTCCCCGACGGCCGCGGGGCGAGGCGGGGCCGGGCCGGGCGCGGGGCGCGCTGCCCGCGTGGCGGCGCCCTGCGCGGGGCGCGGTGGGCGGCGGCCGGTGGGCGGCGGGCGGCGCCCCCTGGCGGCGGGCGCGCGGTGGGGAGGCGGCGGCGCCGGGCCGTTGGTTCCCTTAGCGGCAGCGCCCCCGAGGCTGGGGCGGGCGGTGGTCCCGGCGCGGGGGCTGCGGGCGGCGGCGGCCGCCGGGGGAGCGACGGGCGGGGAGGGACGAGGCTGGGCGGGCGCCGCCCCGGCGCTGGCAGGCGAGGTGCCGTCAGGGAGGGGAGCGATGCACTTGTTGAAGCGCGGCCGTCGCTGGAATGCGAAGCACGCCGGGCACCCTCACCGGGATTCCGGGTCCATGGGGGCTTTGTCCTCCACCTCTCCCGCCTTCTGCCGGCCGCCGGGCGTGGGGAGCCCTCCGGGTTCGGCCGGGAGGGAGCTCGGCGGCGTGAGCGGGGCCGGGTCGTGCGTCCGCGATCGTCGATGCTCGGGGAGAGGAGAGGTCAGGAGAGGAGGGGAGGTCGGGTCCTGTGCCCCTCAGAATCCTTGGGGCTTGATCTTGTACAGTGCGGAAGACGCTGTTCCTTCAGCCAGAAGGGAGCTGGCGTTGGATGGGGGTTTGGCTGGCAGTGGTGTGGCGAATGCTTTGGGAACTCTGCGCTGCCCTGCTTAATTTTCTTCCCTTTTTTTTCATGGGATCGGAAGCATAAAGTGTTACAACTGTCAGCCATGGTGGCTTTGCTGTGTATTTTTAAGAGGTGCTATCCGTGTCCTGGTTTGCAGGCTGCAGTTAAAATATGTACTTTTCCTTTCAGTTTGTTGTAGTTGGCTGTTCTGAGGTTATGCCTATTGCGAGATCAATAGTCATTACTTATTTATGTTTCTAGTAACACAGTTCTAATGAGCGCAGAGAATCTACCCTGGTGATACTTGCTGAGGAAAAACGTATTTCTGTAATCTTTAATTCATGGTGCGCTAAGTACATAGAATGAATTTCCTCAGTCCGTCTGTAGGTCGGAGCAATGGTCTGGGCAACGAGCTGCTTGCTCGCTGACAGGAGCAGCTCTCGCGTCTCAGTACTGGGCTGTTGGCTTGCAGAAGTGAAGGGGTTGCTCTGTTTGCATGTGGCCATTGGTCTCAAGCCAAAAAGTCCTATTGCCCCACTTGTCTGTGTCAGGTAGCACCTTGATGCAAACAAATGACTCTGCTTGCGGAGCAGGAGTGCTGCCTCTGCGAGTGCTTGGGTGAAAACTCAACCCCTGTGATGGCCAAGAGTTAGTCTAGGTTTGGAGGAACGTAAACAGAGGGGATGCTTTTGGCTCTACCTGGCTTTTGGCTCTACCCTGTGGTGTGGCATGTGAGAGGAGGTAGCAGCTGTCAGGGGGCTGCGATGGTTTCCTGCGTGCGGAGAGGCAGGACACTGGCTGTGTAAACAAACCCGGGGCGATGTGAACTGCGACATTCTGCCTGCTCCAGGAGCAGAAGGATGGAGTGCTGTCTCTCACCTGGGTCTCAGGGCAAAGCAATGGCTCTGTTTCTTCTCTAAAATACACTGAAGGAGCTGGTAGGCGTTTCAGCTATTACTAGATACAGGAGCCTTTCTACAGGGCTCTGTAACTCACAACAATTTTCTGCTGTAGTACTACCACTTAATGTTCAGCTTCACTGAATCTCGGCTGGGAAAACCCATTTGTAAGTAGTGCGCCTTCTGTTCACATTGCCGGTGCTTTCTGCTTTCCGGAGCTGCAGGGTAGATCCTGTTGTGTTATGGCTGTGAAATCAGGGTAAACCGGGTCAGAAGGATCAATAACACTTTATCTGAATAATCCAGATATAACAGTGGAGGAAAATGGGAAAGGACTGTGATCTTGGAGGGAGTAAGGCTAAACTGAAAGGAGTTTCATTTCAAGCAGCGTGTTTTTTAAACATGAAGGCATTACATTGTAGTGTAGTGCTATGGGAGTACTACAGTATGCTGGAATACTATGAAACATCGTGCACAGATGCAAAGGATTTTAAAGTCTCATTCAAATGGGAAAGAATATAATGGAAAATAAGGATTTCGGCTTTAAGTGTAGTGATAGAGCTGAGCTGAAAGTAGCTGCAGTTAAAAGTCCTTGTATTAGCTGTAGCACTTTCTGTAACTGTTACTCTGCTGTTACAGTGAGGAAAACACAAGAAGCTGCATGTCTCTCTTTGGTAATAGTTTTGTGTATGTTTAAAAGGAGGCCACAAGAAGCTCATGAGTAGGAGACCCTCTCATCCCTGCCATGGGTAAGCCTGCATGAAGATGAGAAACAACTCACTGTAGTAAGTGTGGTCCTGTTACAAGAAAAGTATTTCCCATATTTGCCTTCCTGGCTTGTATAAAAGGCTGAAATGTTGTTCTAAGAATGTGCCCTGTGCCTACGCTAGCAGTCTCACGTTAGGCATCGTGTGAATTGGTGGAGGCTCCACTAGAAGAGGATATACGCTTTTAATAGGTTAATTGCTAACTTGTCTTGACCTGTTTTCAAGCATATGTTGTGAGCTCTTGGTTCCTCCTAAATAGCTAAAACGCTGCTTAATTAGAAAGCTCTCAATCATTTCTTAGATCAGTTCATACACTGGCATTCTTGGTAATGCTTAGCTGTGAACACCCTTTAAAAGGAAGGTTTAAAAAGCACTGAAACGAAGCTATTGTGTATTGCTGAAATAAAGTGGTAGCTCAGTAGCCTGCTGTCTTTGGTTCTAGCTAGGAAGGTGCTGTGCTGACAACTCTCGTGTTCCCCGGGACACCAGCAGAAAGCAGTACAGGTGTGTGCTGAGCAAGCTGCCTGATGTACGACCTGGGAAGGGGCTGGCAGGCTGTGACTACTGGTGGTCAGCTTACACATCTTACTGTTTGCCTTCCTCATTCAGTCTTAGCTTTGATGGTAAGTCATATGCATACAGTGTAGGTGATCTGTAGGGTCAGGCTTATATTTTTCTCCTCTTTAACATTCAGGACCTATAGACTCATGGGAGTTCAACTGCTACACCCAAAAGTAACAACCAGCATGGAACGGTCTGAAGTTCTGAAGATGTTGTGGACTTGACTGAGTAGGCAACAGTCTTGCCAAAAAAGCCAGTCTCATCTCGGGCGCAGTTTCTACCCTTTATAAATTGTGAACAGAGGGCTGGCTGGGATGATGCTGATTTGATGTGATTGTAATCCATTCGTAACACTCATACCAGTGGTAGCAGAATGTCCCATTGCAGCATAATATAGGCATCACAAATGGCTACAGCTGTCTGAAGATGAGTACCAACGGACAACCAGAGGAAGCAAAAGGAAACTTCATTTAGTGAATTTTCATGCCCCGGTGACAGCTGCCATAAGGCTGTAGACTTTCCTCGGTAAGAAAATTGTATCTTTCAGAGAAGTCATTTTTATTTTTTTTTGAAACCAGTTAATTAGGACAGTTATTTCTGGCCGTGGCATTTGTACGGAACAGAAGGCATGATTGTTCTTATGTTTGTTTCTCTGAGTCCTTTGATCGACTAGAAGCTCTCAATGCTTTACGCTATAAATTACCTCAATACTTTGGCAGTTCATTTCTTTTCTTGTGTACTTGGTTAGGAAAATGCAGAAATCCTTGTGACTCAGCTTCAGAGTACTATAAATTATGAACAAACGGGGGAGGGGGGGGGTCACATTTCAAATTAGGAAAGGCAATTCTAGGAGGATGGGAGGAATACTGGTTGCTAAATGTGAGATAAGCATCTCATGGTATCTCAAAATCTGAGCAGCTACCGCCACCTAGAGATGCAGTAGACAAGCACTCTGCTATGGCTGGCTCTTGCAAATGAGCCTGGACAATTAAAATGAGTGAGGCTGCTAATCCCAGTCATTCTTTCTCCACAGCAGTAAGGTTGGTGCATGCGTGCCGACTTCAGTTAACCCTGTAACTGAGGTGGTGCCTGCAAATCCTGTTCTGGTGATGCAGGTACTAATCTTTACGCAGTCTTCCCTGTGCAGCTCAAACAGATGAACAGCAAGGGTCATTTTCAGTAAACCATTTGCCAGCTGTGCCTTTGACTACACCTAAAGAACAATTTGCAAGTCAAACTTATGCTGGCTTGTTGCAGCTGCTGGGGAGACTTGACAGTGTGTCCAAAGCTTGAACCTAAAACGTGCAGTGTAGAACTAGGTCCTTAAGGATTTGAGTCGGGATTGGGGAGGTTGTGCACCCACCCTGGCACTGAAGTCTAAGTGGTTGGGGGTGGCCTGCTGTAGATATTTTGTGTAATAGAGAAAAAAAAAATATTAGTTTCCTTAATGTATCAACTCTCAGAAGCCTTTTTGATTGATTTCACTAGATCCAGGATTTTCCCAATTTAAAAAATCAGTATCAAAGTTAAACTGGGTATGTGTGTATTTGTTGCTGCCTCAAATCTATCAACATGGAATATACCTTGGTTCTTGGGATATAATTTCCTATTTTGTTTTGAGCTCATGGCTTCTGATTTTTGTTTTGTACATAAATCTTTGACTATAGCAGGTTATTTCTGTGCATTTGGGGGAGAAGAATAAGCACTATTGCCTATTTAATACGTGAGGTACTGCATATATAGAGAAACAATGTACTGCTTTTACCCACTGAACTCAATCTCATGTGCAGTTATTTCTGTTTGATGGTTAGACACATTACATTTTGTGGGCTTTTATAATAACTGCTAGCTTATGGCTATCAAATGCCCAGTGGAGTAAGAAACCCAAGACAACTAAACCTCAGTGGGAGTTGAGAGCTTCCATCTTGCAGAACATTTAAAATATAAGCCACTGATTAATTGCATGTATCTTTCCAGGTTATGGTTTCGATAACTTTGTAAAACACTTTAAGTGTCTGTGTAATGTATATCAAGAGAAGTACTTTCAATGCATAGCTTCTGAGGAAACAGATTTTTTTTTCTGGGGAAAACTGAGGAGCTACAATACAGGCATATTTGCTGTTCAAGTCAGGACACAACTGCAGGCTGTTTATACCCTATCAGAGTATATGAGAACTTCTCTACTAAACTACTGTTTGGAAAACTGCCCTTGGCTTACCTGGAATTCCATGTCCAGCCTCAGCCTTTCCAGTATGCACGCTGGGCTACAGGTAGGCCTGTGGTCCCTTGCATGCATGTAGCATATATAGCTGGAAGAGTCTGGAATAAGATCAAGCTAGGTGAAGTCTTGAACAAACACTGTTATATGCTCTTCAACTCAGCAGTAAGAGACTTGGAGCGTGTTACTGCAGTTAAGACTGTAACAATAAGAACAGAAGTAAGTTGGGGTTTTTTTTTTGGGTGGAGGTATAACATGTACTTTTTAAAAGGGTATTAAGCTTAATCTTGTGCCAGTTCTAGTGCATGTTGTGCCTTATCTAATGTGATCAAAGCACTGCTTGCTTTAAATGTAACAGCTCCTGGAGAAATTCAGTGTTGTCGAGATCAAGGAATTAAAGGTTATGATCTCTGGATTCCATAGTTCATTATGCTTTCTAAGCTTGGTGCAACATTTAGTATCCATATGGTTTAGTTTACCCTTCCTTACGCTGGCCATGGCACTCTTGGTGAGTGTTCAGTACTGAGTATACGGAGATGAAAAGAAATTAAATCTAAACTTTATTCAAGGGCTGGATTAGTAAGTAAACCAACCTCCCCTTAGTCATAGCTGTCACCATACTACAGAAGTGTATGGACACTGTTGGGATGAGCGACAGGATTTGTTTTGTGATATTTCTAGATAATTGTGCCTGCTGGCTGCCTACATTAAGACTTGGATCTTCACTTGCTATTTACATTCCTTTTGAGTTGATAATCCAGTTTGACGGAGCCATAAATGCCAAGAGAGAAATGCTATTTGATAGAATTTGTACTGAAAGCCAGTGTGAGTGGAAGGGGGAAGCAAAGCCACTAACAAGTTCAAGCTGGCAAGGGAAACTTAGCCAGAACCTGTGCCAGGAAACTGTGGTGAAGTATGAATTTGCTGCTGAACGTCATGACTGCCCTTTATCTTTATAATGAACCAAAAGTAGTAATAAACACATCTGAAGTTCTCCATTTTTGCTTTTCCAGATATAAACATTACAGTTTATGGCAATGGCAGGATTATTTTTTTTCTTGTTGGCAGCTAATGCCAGGGTTGTTTTTATTTTGTGGGAAGTGAAGAAGGATGTTACAATGCAGGTTACTCACTGGTGTGGCTTGGACAAACTGCTGCCAGTGATATGGTGCAAAGAGAAGATAAGCAGGCAGGTGCTTCTTTATGTCTTTGCACAGAAATAAAAAAATTGTGTGGTGACTAGAAACAGAATGTCTGAAAATAGCTTTCTCCTTCAAAACTAATGATTGGCGCCTGAATTGAAAGAGCAAAGCTGCCTTCCTTGGAAGACTCATTTTTAGTCCTTTTCTCTATCTTGCACTAATGATTCATATCTGCCATCCCCAATGCAAAACTTTGCTGCCATTGTAACTGCAGAAGTAGCAGGAATGGTAATGCTTACTAACAGAATTGTAATTATTGTTAACAAGGATATTGCATAGGAATAAATGAGTAAATTCCACGTGCCTCCATTTCAAAAAACCAAAACAAAACACCTAACAAACCCCAACAGAAATAAGATCTAAAAAACTACACTGAGGTCTAAACCTTCAAAGAACTCCACCTCCTGTACATGTACACAAACCTAGATGAGACCTCTTGAATTCCATAATCCTCAGGCATGAAGTCATGTCACCTGGTTCTTAACCAGTTCTGTTCAACACAGGTATTGTTTATTTTTTCCCTTGCTCTGATTCCTGTAATTGTTACAAAAATTACAGAATATTATGTTTGGAAATGCCAGAAATAATTTCCCATGCCTCTAGCTAATGGAAGGACAGCTATGCAACAAGAGCTATAAAGTACAGTAACTTCCATATCTACTCTAAATTAAATGCTTTGGAGCAAGCCTTCAGTTGCAAAGCACCACCAGATCTGTTAGCATTCAAGTTGTACTCACTATAAAATGACTGCAGGGGAGCTGCTGCTACTCTGCATATCTTGTAATTAGTCATGCTCAAGCATACTTCAAAACGTGATCTCTAGTTTTGTTGAGGATGGTCCTGAGCTGTATGTATTTTTAACAAAAAGGTGCGTTTGTGGAGATGCATGACCAGAAGCCATTCACCTTTTTCCTTCCATTGTTTTGTTGAGGGTGGTGCTTCTACCCTGGCTTCATCCCCCCTGTAAGGGCTGAGCATCCGTACTACGAGCAGACATAGCTTTGCTCTTCATTTTGTCCAAATTAAGGCTGACCTTTGCTCCTTGGCAAGCTGCCTGGCTTGTGTTTATAGGGCTGGTAAATACCTACTTGTGCAGTAGTAGTTCTCCACGGGAATAGGTCTTTCCTGAATCTCATAGCAAATTTGCTGTGGGTAAAAGCAGCCTCTGGATGAGACACATGGCATTTCAAATCAAAACTCTTAGAGGTTTTAATGGTGGAGAATGTTTCTATTTTAACACTAATTTTGCTTTTCTTGTTGTTCTTTGTTATATAATGATTGAGCCCACAAATTAGAAGCATGAGGCTAAAAGCTGAAGAATGAAGGAAGAAACAAAAAAACATATGGCAATAGCAGGAGGTCCTGCCACCCCACCTTGGGCTCGTGACAACATGCCCTACATTTAACCTACAGTCAGGAACTAATTAATGACACAGATGGAAGTGAGCTAGCATATGTATTCAAAATAATACCCCTAAGGTTTTAATCAGCTGTCTTGCCTCTTTCTGGGTTAGACATCTAAGTTACCATAGAGAGACTTGCAAAATATGTGAATGATAGATGATTAAGGCAGCTCTGTGTAGTGGCTGGAGTCAGGGATTGGGAGTGGGAGCTCCCCTGGCTCAGCAACGACTTGCTGTGCGAGCCAGGGTAAGTTGTTTAAACATCTTTATGGGCTTTAGCCTACCCAGAAGGAAAAAAGATTTCTGTTGCAGCTCCTCCTCCCCTAATGATGTTGAGATTCAGTGTTTGCAGAGCACTTTGGAAGTTTTGATAATGTGTGTTCTTCAGAAATGATGTACAAGTAGAGTCGCAGCAGCGCAAGTACCAAGTCTCTCTGCTTTTGCAGTTTAAGTGGCTTTTTCCTCTCTAGGGCCACTAATTATCTCTGATAAGTCAGCTCTGCTTTTGATTTTGAATAGGATGGTGGCTTCTGGATAATCTATCATGTTGTGCAGAGACTTGGGAGAGGGAGAACAGTTAGCTGTCTTCAACAGACTAATTGGGTAATTTAATGTGTCTCACTAACTTTCTCTTTCCTCCCCTCGCCCCCAGCTATCTGAAGAGAGCCTCCTCTTCCTTGCAGGGCAGTAAAATACGCTTATGGAAAGGGACAGGTATTGAAGCTTTTCTCAAGAAGTGTTTATGTAACGACTGAAATCCCATATATAAACTGACCCTTGGGAGCGTAAGGGTTCTTAAAGTGAGAACAGTATGCTGGCAGCAAAGCCACTTTCTTCAGTGGGGGGGCTGTGCATGAAACAAGACACCCAAGTGCAGAGTAAAGGAAAGTTAGGTGGTGTTGGGCTGGATTTTGCATACTTTGGTTTATAGACATGTCTGGGCTATTTATGTGCTTGTATCAGTGGGGGAAGGGAGGAGCTAGTCTGTACACCTAAAAAGCTTTTTTTTTTGTCCTCTTTAAAAAAGTGTAATTATTACAAAATATGCATGTGTCTTGAGTGCAAAAAAGCTGTTTAGCTGAAACATGTCACATTTTGTTCTGATACAGCGATTAGCTATATTTTAGGTATTGGCCCCATCTCGTTTTATGATCAGGTAAGTACTGGACCACCTTTATAGGCAGTATAAATCTATGAACTGAGCACTATGGATTTATACCAGGCAGTGGCTGCGTCCACCAGAATCAGATCCACTAGAACATACTGCTTCAATGAACCTCAGCAGGTTTTGTGGAAATAATTTCCCATGATGCCACAATCCAATATTGTATCTGGTGGCAAGTATGAGAGGTCATGAGCCAGGTAAACTGTGTTTTTAACTGGGGAGGGGAGGACCCAATAACATGTAATTCACATGAGTTGTAGTGTAATACTCCTCTGTGAAATAAATTGCACCGTTATACAAATAGAAAGCAGGAACCTGATAAATTATATTTTTCCTGCAAAGCTGCAGGTTTTTCTTTCTTTATGTGCCATTAAAACTTTGTACCTGGAGCAGTACAACAACTACTGAAGCTTGCTTTCAGACACTTGCCTCTTTGCCAGGTGTACCTCCTCACCCCGCTAGTAATTCCAAACCCTCTTTGCCTATGGACCTTGTGAAACAAAAGCAGCAATATTCAGTGTTGGAGATGGGTAAGCCCATACACCAGTGTCTGCCTGACTAAGGATGGAGGAGGGGGTGAGTTTATTTGGGTGGGTCTCAGCCACTTGCACACAAGTTACAACACCTGACTGTGGAAATAATGTTGTCTGTGAAATTTGCATCCCTCTGGAATTCACTTGACCTTGGCCCCAAAATTTTAAAGATAGATTGGGATAGAGAACCAGGCATAGGAATTGCAAGTCTCTTTTCAACATGAAATCACTTAGAAGGGGTAAAAAAGCTGAGAGCTATAATACTTTGAAATCTGTGGTGTGCTGCATTGCTGTAGTAAAACATCAGTGGTGAGAGAGCACTTCTTGCTGGAGCGTTTTCAATACAGTTATGTTAACATATTAACATAATTTTCCAACAGTGTTATCTCTGAAGATAAAGCTGTTGTCATAGGAGAACACGAGCAGGGCTGGCTGCCCATGAAGTTAAGACTCCTAATGAATATATCCTTGCACAATACAAATTCCTCATTATTCCATTAATGTAGATTGAGGTGGCTTTGCAAACTTACAGATTTCTGCTCCCAGTCTGGTGGTTGACTTGTAACTTTGAGTATACCTGCAAGCTGCTCTGTTAATTCGATGTAGGCTTTTATCCCTTGCCCTGGGTATGGAAAGTATTTCCATGGAGATGCCGTGGACTGAGCATGTATTGAAAGAAATCTGCACGCGAGGGCTGGCAGTTAAAAGATGACTGATAACAATATGCCTGCATTTGCTAGTGGTGTTAGTACCTGTCAGGGTTCTGACAGCAGGCATTTCCAGTTTCTGGTTCACGCACATCACGACATACTGATCTTTGTTTCAAGGACTGACTGTGGCTAACAGCAAGGTATTGTCTTACTTCAATGCCATGCACAGTCAGGGTCTCAGCAAAGGTAAGAGTCTTGAAACACGTGGGCATAGCCCTTGCTCTCTTCCCTTGCTCTAGAGAAAGCACTGGCTGCCCAAAGCATGGGTGACTGTTCCATCTGATGCTTATGCTTTTTAGCCATTGATTTTCCTTGGCTGAGCTTCACTGAGGTTCCTGTTGAGTGCATAACGTTCTGTAGGTCCTAGGAAGCTTGCCACTTGCAGCAGAACCAATGGCTGCGTGGGACGTTTTACATGCTGTTCAATAGTTTATAGGCACTCGTAAGATCCAAGCTCGACTGGTACAGCAGCTTCTGGGTTGTTGCAAGGCTGCTGGACACGTGTCACAGTACAAGGAATCCAACTCACACTAGCTTGCATGCAACATGCTCCATTCTGTTCCTGCTCTTGGGTGCCAATTATCCTTGACTTCAGTGGGAGCTTCATGTGTGTACTTGGCAGAACAGCTTAGTCCTGTGACAATCCAGCACAGTATTTCATACCAAAGAGCCCTAGCAAAATGGAAGACAAACCGCAGACACTGCTCAGAGTTCTGAGGTTGTGTCCTAATGTTCTTTGGTGCACAGGTTGAATTAGCATTATGTAAAGCCCTAATGGCCATTGAAGCAAGTGATTTCAGAGAACTGTAATTATCTGCTCCCGTGGAGGATCCAGATAGTATCTTGGTAAGGTGTAATTATTTCATGGAATGGTTTTGTGGTTATTTTGCTTGTGTTGGGGGAGAGGGGGGTGTTAGGTAGCCTGTACTATAGGTAAGCTTTCCTTTCACAAAGATTGCATAATGTTCCTTCTGAATGAACACAGTAATGGCATGCATGTATCTTTACAAATACTCTAAAATAGATTCCTGTGTTTTTCTATGCTTGAAGTCAATTTCCAAGTTGGAATTTGCTAATGTTTTAAGTTTTAGGCTTGGAAGTCATGTCCCTACTACAGTGTTTCTGGCATGGCAATGGGAGCATGGCATGTCACTATACCTGTGATATTCCTGATGAGACAAAAATAAGGCTGCTGGTAGTGCTTTTATTTGAGGGGGACTTCCTCTGGTATCTCAGTGTGAAATTTTGGCAAAAAAATGTTTTGGTAAGCAATATTGCGTTTGATATATATAGCAGCATGCACACAAGTACCATTTTGGAGCTGAGTTTTTGTTTACGTGAGGGATCCCAAACCCCATGCACTGAGTGCACCATGTGCAGGCTGCTGCACAAACAGCTGGAAAGGCAGTACGTGTGTCACTGGCTCAACAATCAGTTCCTATTGTAGAAGTAAAAATAGCACACATCTGTGCTCTTCATGGGTGTTGTCTCTCTGAAAGCTCTGGTGCCATCTGTGAGTCTGGCCTGCTATTCCTTCACTTGTGCATCCTGCCAAAACTCATTCTGCCTGTTTCCTGGTATGGGCAGAATGGATCTGAAATCCATCCGACAGAAATCCTGTTGGGATCTCCTCATAGTCCTTCACTTGGCCAATTTAAGTGTAAGCATGCTTGTAATGAGGCGGCTGGCTGGTCTGTGCCTGTTAAAGCAGCTGAATTCAAAGCTGAAGCCAGTGTGCCCTTTCCATGTTTGCTTGAGCATCCAGAGAAGTATGATGACAGTTAGTAGGAAACTGAGATATAACTCTGTCAAAGACCTGGAGTGCAAATTCGTAGCAGCATTATTTTGCCATTATTTTTTTCAGACTCTTTCCTCACCTCTGGTCGACAGGAGAAGTTGTGATTTATTTATTTTTTTGGTATGTGTTGGGGGGAAGTGTCCAATAAAACCTTGGAACCCCCCAAGCCCCCTTTTGTAGTGCTTTGAACAGATGCATACTTCTTCAGAGCCAATGCAGATGTTGCTGGAGTCTCCTTGCTCTCTCAGAAGCTGTATCATAAGTAATATTTAGCAACATAAGATAAAAGCAAATTTCTCATGTTAAAAGCTGTAGTTTACAAACTGCTTGTAAATTTGCTTGCTATTCATCTTAGTCTTCAAAATGGTTCTTAGTCTCTGCCATCTCTGACATTACAGTTAAGCAGATATTATTACCTCGGGGAAAGCCAACATGAGAGAATAAAAATAAAATGGGATGTTTCTTCCTGATGTGAAGAACCAACTTACAAGAATACAAATTGGATGTGGGTGTGCGTGTGTATGGATTGGGGGAGGGCACTTTATTTTCAGTAATAAAGAGTAATTATATAGTTTGCTGCATAAATAGCCGCAAGGATAACCAGAGTGCGTCAGACATCCAGTTATGCATGTGTTAAAGGTTAATACTATTTGTTCTCAGTACATTTAGTCTTTGCAAATCATGTGCTGACATGCATCCCATTTTGGTATCTGTTCACACACTCTGGTAATGATGCGTGGAGCAGGAACTCATGCCTGTGCCATTCAGTAGTATTTAGTAAATCCAACTTTTGTATAAAGGTTTTAGAAAATGGCAAGGTAGAAAATGAATGTCGTCTTGCTGCTAATTTTATCTTCCACCACACACTCCTTTCTGGAGATTTAAGTATTATGAATCTATTCACTACAGAAAGTTATTTCAACTTTCATAGCACATACCAGGATGCAGAAAAGTAAGTACACGTTCACAGCTGTTCTTCAGTTCTCTCTGCTGGAAATACAACCTGTTAAGCCACTAGATTTCTGCTCAAAGTAACTAAAATTAATGAAATAAAACAATTTAGTGGTGAATCCTCATTAAATACAAATGCTGAAATAAATAGTACATCTAGATAATTGACTGCATATGTAAACTAGCTGTAGATAATTGACATGACCTTCATTTAACGAGCCTCCTTCCCATTAGTGGAGACGACTACCACAATTATGTGCCCTTATTCTAGCTGTAATTGTATGGACTTTATTGAAGTACAAACTAGGTCACATCTTCCTGAGATCTGGTCCATGGTGGGTGACCTCTTTTCATTGCTTCAGCTTTGCTATGCTGCATGAGAGAAGGAAGGATGCTCTTGCAGCCATGAGAATGGCTGCTGTTCAGGAAACCAGTCTTACTTCTGAGAGATGTCTCGTGACCTGAGGCAGTAGCTTAAAGCTAGGTCTCCAGAAGGCTGGCATACATCTAAATATAGCTTACACTTAGTTTAGGCCAGTTAACAGGTGTATACAACAGTTCACGGGACAACAATTGAAACAAGGTTCCCTCTCCTACAGAAGTCTTTGATCTTTTGTGCCCAGTGACATAGCTGAACAGGAAGTTGTGTTCCTACAAGGTGGGGACTTGAGACCTTCTACATCTGAGAGGGGAGGGGATGGATGCATCATGCAACACTGAGGCTGTATCATTGGTGATATTGTTTTGTATTTTTCTAGCTGTCTTTCTGACTAAAAGTTGCCATGGCTGCCCTGTTTTGTCTGGCATTCAGTTGTGTGGTATCAGCCAGGATCAGCTGCAGTTAAGAAATGCTCAGCACTGATGAGCCTCTGAGGGAAATAGTTGCCTTTCTGTCAGGGCAGCATCAGGCATGGGTCTACACAGAAATGCTGGGCATCTCCCCACAGGGCCTCAGAGCAGTGGATGTGCCCAGCATGCAAAGGGACAGGACTCTTACTCAGTAGGAGCATGCTGAGAAAAAAGGGAAAATACAGTGTTCTCCCATGTTCCTACCCTGGTTCCGCTTCCATGTGGGGTGGCACAGTGACTGTCTTGTAATTTGGTGCATGTAATCTGTGAGTGCTTAGGGTTTACAAGACATTTATTGTAACAGGACTGGTGGTATCTTTAATCTCTGCAGCATAATGAAGATACGATAGTTGGGAAGTAGAGGAAAAGGTCTGGAATTGGGATGTTAGTCCTACCTCTTTAAGTAGAAGATGAGCTGTGTATTCATGAGTCAGTTCAACAGTAGCTGAAATGTTATGTGCTTCTACCCATGAAGCGAGATTTAAATTTTACTGTGCTATATAGCATGTTGAACCAGTAGATTTTGAGCAGCTGCTACTATAAATTGCTGTGGCCTCTAAAATTAAGAGATTTCTTAGGTGTTAAAAATATTGCTTCCTGGTATTATATCACTTGATATCGTTTTGCTGCCAAAGACAAGGACTGTGTGTATTGCTCAAGTCACTGTCAAGATAGAATAATCTTTCGACATCCTGCTTGTGCAGTTTGTCTTAGTCTGGGACTTACTTACAAAGTAGTAGACATTTGATCTGTGTTTGCTTGCTAACAGTATTCCATGTGTCTGTGCTGCTAAAGCTTACTTTGATATACTCTTCTACTGTTATAAATAGGAGGAGGAGGGGTGGCTTTTAGGGGGACGCATCTTCTTGTGTATTATTGGTATGTTATGTGGATAATGGCTGTCTTCAAGTTGTTGGTTTTCAGAGCCTAGCCACCCTAGATAATAGAGGTGGCCATATGCCATTGGATGGGATGTAAATTCATCAAGCTTGTCAGCAGTTTCCTTCCTAAATGGAAGGCAAAATTGATTAAGGAAGGATTAATTTAATGGGAGGTATAAAGTACTGTGAGATGTGGTGACCAGTGAGCCATGGGCAGAGGATGCTGAGGGCCTACTCAAGTCATTTGGTGAGGTTTCTCTATGCTTCTGTCATCTCCCTCATAGGAAAAATGTCCATGCATAGTTGTAGAGCCACTATTCTGTTCATTTCACATCCCTCCAAGTTCATTGATACCATAAGAAGTGAACCCAAATGACAATAGTGAAGGATGTGGCCCAGTCCAGGGATCCTTCTGTTGTTTACCTACCTAACTTGAAAAGCAAATCTTCAGCTGCCAACTGGTGTATTTAGCTGATGGGTGCAAGCTTGTCTTCACTTTGTGCTTGTCTTGGTGCCTTTTGTGTTGTCCTCTGTCTTATGCTGGGAGGCCCCCTGGGGTACTACATGCCCAGACAGACTGTCCTCCAGAGTCAAGATATTGGCTGGGACCTCTGGGCACTGTTCTAATAAAAATAACAGGAACTTGATTAGGAGCCAGAAGATCTGTGTTCTGTTCACTACTCTGGTGGTCACAAAGTGTCGTGTGGGGGCGTGGGGAGGTTTTTCCTCCTGATTTTTATATAAAATAATTCTTAGAACAGGGAGCATACAAGTGCTATTTGTCTGTTCCACTGACTCTGAATTTGTATGCTAACAGAGCCACCCCATCTCCTTCTTGTCTTGTCTGTTTGATATAGGAAGACTGATAACCTTCTTCCTTGTGTTGTAAATTGTCTCTGTAGTGTTTCTCTTCCTCCCCTTGGAGGAAGAAACCTGATATTACTCCCTGTTGAATGTTTTTTAAATCCTACGGTGAAAAAATCTGCAAAATATTAATGTTCTGCATGGTTAGAGCAAACACTGTGTTCCTGTGAGTCACAGATGTCAGCTTTGTTTAATCTTAATAAATCTATGCCACAATAACGCTTTTAAACAGGAAGAGAGATGGAAGGATGAAGGAAGAGTTGCGCTGGGGTAGAGAGGATTTGTAGCCAAAATCTTGTTTAGTAGGGGGCCAAGGGTGAGGGGGACATGAACATAGACCCAAACACTTCCCACCCCTGACTTCATTAAGTAAGCCTTGAGACCTACATTTCGGGCACTGCCTTTCTAGTGCGTATTTCATTTTCTTTGCATGTTTTATGATAGATCGTCTTTCCATATTTGAGTCTTAAGAGTACTAGTTTCCCACAGTACATTTGCAGGAGATGAAGTAAGGCTTTTTACATAGCACCCTGTTGGCAAACAGAAATAGCATTTACTCCACTGAGCGCTGCCAAGTATGAGGTACTTCTGAATGAACTTCAAAAGCTCTGAAACAAGCATTAGCTGCTGCTTCAAAAATGTGAACAACACCACTGCTTTCTAGCAAGCAGAACTGGTGAGAGCAGGGATCGGAAGGAGGAAAAATAACAACTGGATGTGATGGATATTGTGGTAGCACTTGGGATCAGACAGAAAGCATAGTTCACTGTCACTGTGGGGTTTGGAGGCAGGGGTGGGAGGTTCTTGTTGTAATAGTACCTAAAGCATGTACTCTGTGCTTGAGGAGGAAACAACTTCTATGCTGAGACACATAGAATCTACAGAGGCTTAGCAAAGTGCTTGGGAAGGAGCACCTACACAAGCCCAGGTTGATGGAGCTGCTGACAGGAGTGAGTTTTGCTAATTCCAAGGCTGGTGAGGGGATTTCTTACTGGCACTCTCTCCTGGTGCTAACCCTCCATGCTAAATGAGGACAGAGCCAAGCATACCTATAAGCCTCAAAGCATGTGCCAGAACTAGAGGCAGACCGTGAGGGAAACGGGCAAACAGCTCTGTGTTGCAGTATGGCAGCAGGGCTGATTGTGCTGCTGGATTTCATGCTGGGCTCGGGGCTTTACCTGGGTTTGGATAGATGCTTGGTCTGCTTGGGAACAGGTGGTATGGAGCTCCAGGATGTCACAGTGGTTCTGTACTGTCATTTTAGTATAGCTCTTATCAGCTTTGTAATCCAGTAAGTCCCTTCCATGGCATTCACGTGATGCAAGCATCTGTCCAGCTCAAATTTAGTAGGGTACTGAGCATGCTGTCCCAGACCATTTTCTTACATAACCGAGGAATTGACCTGCCGAGACCTCAGAATTGTATGGCATCTTCCTGTCATTTGAAGGTTGCTTTCAAAATACAAAATGCAATTTACCCTGGTATGGTTCTTTGATTTATCTCTCAAAAAAAAAAAGTATTTTTGGCATAGAGAGATCCTAAAAAATCAAGTCTTTGATTTGTACTTGAAATGGAAGTCTTGCCTTTCACACTTGTGGAGCTGCCTTTTATGGCAGAATGTTGCATTACTAAACAGCAGTTCTGCTTTTGCTGTTACTTGAAATCAACCAATAAATAAGGTCCGTGTAGTATTTAATACTACAGGAAGACTTTGGCATGTGAGACCTCTGTCATGCTTTTGTAAGTGTTGCCTAAGCTTTGGCATATGCTCTATCTGGAACTCTAAATCACAGAACACCCTTGTACAAGAGTGTGTTATCACTGATAATGAGTTGTGGCTGCATGCAGCGGATCTCTGCAAATAATGCATAATGTTTCATGACAACTCAGGTGAATTTTTACTACTCCATCCCTTGTAAGTTAAATCTTCTTTTTTCTTGTCCTTAACAGTTCCACCAAGTGAGAAGAGTGATGACCATCCTTTTCCTTACTATGGTTATCTCATACTTCAGTTGCATGAAAGCTGCCCCGATGAAAGAAGCTAGTGTAAGAGGACAAGGCAGCTTGGCTTACCCAGGTCTTCGGACCCACGGGACTCTTGAGACCCTAAATGGGCCCAATGCTGGTTCAAGAGGACTGACATCACTGGCGGACACTTTTGAACATGTCATAGAGGAGCTTCTAGATGAGGACCAGGACATCCAGCCCAGTGAGGAAAACAAGGATGCAGACTTGTACACATCCCGAGTCATGCTAAGCAGTCAAGTGCCTTTGGAACCCCCACTGCTCTTTCTGCTCGAGGAGTACAAAAACTACTTGGATGCTGCAAACATGTCCATGAGGGTCCGGCGTCACTCTGACCCAGCTCGCCGTGGGGAACTGAGCGTGTGTGACAGCACAAGCGAGTGGGTGACAGCAGCAGAGAAAAAGACTGCAGTGGACATGTCTGGGGCAACTGTCACAGTCCTGGAAAAAGTCCCAGTACCCAAAGGCCAACTGAAGCAATACTTCTATGAGACCAAATGCAACCCCAAGGGGTATACCAAGGAGGGCTGCAGGGGCATAGACAAGAGGCACTGGAACTCCCAGTGCCGAACTACCCAGTCTTATGTGCGAGCTCTCACCATGGATAATAAAAAGAGAGTTGGCTGGCGCTTTATAAGGATAGACACTTCCTGTGTATGTACATTAACCATTAAAAGGGGAAGATAGTGGATTTGTGTTGTATAGATTATATTGAGACAAAAATTATCTATTTGTATATATACATAACAGGGTAAATTATTCAGTAAAAAATAATTTTATGGACTGCATGTATAACTGAAGTTTATACAGTACAGTGGTTCCACAATCTATTTATTGAACATATCCATGACCTGAAGGGGAACAAAAGTCATTTGCGCACAAGTTTAAAAAAAAAGGAAAAAAAAAAAGAAAAACAAGCAAACAAAAGTCTGCATTACATTCCTCTAACATTGTGGTTTGTCGCCGTTGCCAAGAATTGAAAATATAAAAAGTTTAAAAAAAAGAATAAAATTGCATGCTGCTTCAATTGTGAATTGATGATAAGCTGTCCTCTTTCAGAAAAATAAATTGAACCAAAACATTCCGTTTACGTTTTAGACAGTAAGTATCTTTATTCCTGTTAGTATTATATCTGTTTACTGCTTTTAAATTCTGATAGCGTTGGAATTAAAAACAATGTCAAGGTGCTGTTGTCATAGTTTTACTGTTTCTCTTTTACTTTTGAACTCCCATCAGATTGAAAATGGAAAAAAAAAATCATGACTTTATTCTGGATTAAAAAACAAATTTGTTTTTTGTATGTTGTGAAGGTGTTTGCAAACAGCAATCCAACTACTGACACAAAAAAATAAAAAGAGGCAACTGAAAAAGAATGGTGATGTTCCACTTCACATTGTTGAACTTCAGGCTTGGAGACAGCACTTAGTTAACTGTACGGCAACATGCTATTTTGGGTTATTTTCTCTTTTTTAATTTGCTGTCTTTTGAGACCTGCATTTGCTTATACCATGTTTGTTTGTGTTGGGTTGGGTTTTTCTCTCCTTTCCTCCCTCTGGAAGGATGTTGGTTGTGATCTTTAAAATATTTCACTTAGCATACCACTGGTACGATCTTGAAGTAAGTGAAGAACAAGTGCTGGAGGAGTTGGCTTTAATGTTCCTTAGGCTGGGACAGACTTATTTAGCCTCTAACTCTCCTGAGAAGTATTTCTGAAAAGGCAGGTTGTGCACTGAGGAGCTGTGCATAGCATTTGCACTGGCTGCAGTGGGCAGAGGCGCAGAAATAGCTCATTAGTGAGCTCACCAAAGGCAGATGCTATATTTGTAGTTCCTGTAGATGAAGAAAGTAGCTGAACAAAGAGGAGAGCACTGCAAAGTAGAACTATTTCTGAATGCTGCAGAATCTGAATTTGTCTGCCTTGCTCTTCAAGTTAACTAAAAACCTGGACAGGGCAAAGCTTATTTGAAATCCGTTTCCCCTACAGCAGATCTGTTTGAAGAGTATATTTAACATTGAGTTTGTCATTATTGGTAGAAACTCAGGGTGGAAGCTAATAACCACCTTCAAAATCAGTGCTTTCTTCTACCTAGGGTAGGAGGGCTTCCCCTTACCTAAGGTAACTCTCTGTCAGAGGAGTGCCACCCCAACTGCACAGTGAAAACCTGTGGCTCCATCCATCCTCCACCATGAATCAGAAGTAACCCACCTGAATGTCAAACTTTAACCTTCCCAATGAATTGCAGGTATTCAGGCTCTCACATAGAAATCAGAAGTGGAAAGAAAAAAACCTGATACCTAAACTTACTGATTTATCTCAAAACTTCATGTTCTTCATGCAAATTCAATGTTGGTGTAATGGAGGATGTCCTTACACTGTAGCCAGTGCCTGTATGTGTATTATAATCCCTTAATTGAACAACCCTGCTGTGGCTCAGGAGCTGTGCTTAGCAATATTCCTGAACTGCAGCAGAGTGATGGTGTAACGGCAGCTCCCTCCAAAACCAGGGCTGGTTGCTTAGGGGGAGAAAAGGATGATGTTAATGGGTGAACAACAGAGAGATCGCTCAGCTAGACTGGAAAAAGAAATGATAGCTAGGACATGACAGTAATCTAACTCAGATGCAGGAATAAAATAATTCCCAGTTCAAATAAATTGAATTTCCAAAAGAGAAGTGTTAATGCATAAGTCACACTCAAAATAGAGTTCCTTGCTTCCCCTGTTAATTATGGCAGTACCCTCAGGTCAGCCAACCCCACCTGGCATGGGCAAGGTGGTGCAGAGCTAGCAGGGCAAGGGACAGCCTCTGGGGGTGAGGGGGCTCAGGGATGGAGCCAGGAACCTAGGGAAGGTCTGTGTCCCTTAGCTACATCTTCACATGCCAGTCTTGTGCCTACGGGTGGAAGGCAAAACCAGCAATTCAACAGCAACCCTGTGGCTCTCACCTGCCTGACCTGGCACATTCGTGGTCACAGGCTCTGCAGTTTTAGTTAAAAACAGAGATGGGGAGAGGAGGTGGTTCGTTTTCTTTCATATCACTTAAAACAATTGCTGTGGTCTGTCTGTGGCAAAGGTATATCATGCATGTCAGCAGGCCTAGTGCTGTGTTAAAGACTCTTGCAACTGTAAGTTAATGTCTGTGGCCTTGTTCTCTATTATTCACCTTGTGTAACATAAATATTTATTGTATATTTATATAATTTTATGTTTTTTGGGAAAAAACCTGAAATTGGCATTAAAATTTAAAAGCAACTGCGTCATATTGTAAATATAATTAAGCTATATTTAAGTGTACTGATTAACATAATATATGTTTAACTATAGAGTTTTTTATGTTTTTAAATATATTTTCAAAATATATATATATAAAACTTGGGGTTTTTTGGGGGACCATGTGACTCTTTTCTCTAATTGTAAAACAAACTTGAGTTTTACTATAAAGATGTGTGTTCTTTGTTTTAAAACAATTTTTACTTTATTTTAGCAATAAAAATCTCACTTGGAGGGCAGATAGCCCCCTGTTTCATAGCCGGACAGTTAGCATTGGGAGGGGAGGGGTGGCAAGAATTTACTTTCCATAAAAGTTGGGATACTTTCGGAGTGATGTATTTCCCTTTAATTCTAGCACATAAGTCCTCATGAGACTAAAAACCCACGATGACATGTATATGACATGTATATATGATTTTATTCAGCCATAAAATAATGAGCATAATGGAAGGGAGGGGGAGGGGTTACTAACCTTAGTAACTAAGGGATAAGTGAGACATAAAATTAATAGCTATAGTCCAGTTATGTTCCTGATTTTTAAATGGTGTCATGTATATTTATATCCCCTGCCCTGAACTTACTTATGACCCCACGGAATACTAGGAGTGGAATTCCTCGGATTTAACATACTGTTACTATTTCTAAAAGAGTATTTTCTACTACAACTGCCAAGCCTTTGTATATTTAATTATCCCGTAGCCCTAGAACAATCAATAAATCTTCATGATGAATAGAAAACTTTCATATAACTTAAGGGGGGGCGGGGAGAGGGGCAGGGGGAAGCACAAACCCAAACTCTTAAAAAATTCCATTGCTGTGAATTTCCCAAGAGCCCAGTGCCAACAGCGTCTCCACTAGAACCAAGGAAATGGTGCTTCTGCAGATTATCATTTATATTAAACACACATCCATGCACATTGCTTGCTTTATTGTTGTCTTAAAATAAGCCAACGGAAGCAGTACCAGATACTAAAACCTTTGGTGCAGGGAAGAACAGGGCCACACTCTTACCAGCCATGTGCCTGCTCCTGGCTGTGGCTCCGCTCGGACCCTAACCTGCCTTCTGCACTACGTAGGACAGAGATGGGTGAGACAGCTCTCTTATTAAATAGATGTTAAATATATGGCATAGGTATAGGGAAGAAAACGGGCACCCTCAAAACGGGTATTTGATCTACAGAGGATGATGCAGGAGCTATTTGTCCACCCTTACACTCTACTGAATCCTAGCTCTGTAGGGGGAAAGAAAGACTTCCATTGCTTTCATAACTCAGAGCAGAAATAAAGGCATGTGGCTGTAGGCTTTTAAATTACTCAGTCAGAAAACAATAGCAAGTGGTAAAATAAGGTTTCTGAAGAGAGCACCAAGGCCATGTTGAAGTGCAATGAGAGGGGGAGGACATTTATTTCAATTTGTCCCAGGTGGATCCAATACACTGCTTCCACAGGCTACTTCTCCTAATTAAGATCTCGTTTAGAAGACACCTTCTGGCAGAGCAATTAAAATGAAAAAGGAAGGGATGCACTTGTATGGAGTAAATATAAAGAGCACCGAGCACCAAGCCCTCACCTTATGAGGTGATATTGAAGTGGGGGAGGTTTTGTAGGGGGGATGTTTTAGAAAAGGAAAAAGATTTTTCTGAACTTTTTTTTGGCTGGTGATTTTTAATTACTTTTTTTTAAACCACTTGCTACCATTTTGTGTAGCGAAAGAATGTGGTGTTGATGTGAATTGAGAGAGTTCAACTAATAGCTTTTTTTTATGCCTGTGGGAGAAGGTGGCCTGGAGATGGCATGAGTGGGTCTTGCTTTTCCAGGCAAGATTTGAATTCACCTGTGCAATTTAATATGCTTCTGGAAATCAAGTCTTTTTAATCCCATCCTGTTAGATGGTCAGGAAGCACTTGGAGGTAAACTATTCTTTGCTATGTTGACCCTTGCTGTGCAGTGGTGAGTTTCTAAAACCTGCCTGCAACCTGCTTGGTTCTTCTGGGGGCCTGTTCTAAAGTCACAAATGCATATATGTATTTATCTACATGTAAGGTAGCTACTTGTGCTGCTGCTTTGTCTCTGTGGATCAGGCTGGTGCTGTGGTGGTGGATCCACATGGGATTGCAGCTACCCTGCCTGTTGCTGTAGGTCTGTAGGAAGTAACTTGAGAGGGATGCCAAGAGTGGCATTCACAATAATTCCCAGTGCCCAGGAGAGCTGTGCAGGCAGCAAGGACTTCCCTGCTGCTGGAGCCCTCAGCCGTGTTGGCTTGTAGCAGACACCACTGATCTCATCAGTGCCATCGTTGCTAGTTTGCTCACACAGGGATTTTAAGAGATGAGGAGGAGGATTTGGCATGGATCCGCAAGGCTTCTCATCTAAATCCCTCCTTTCTGCCTCTACCAGCTGGGTGAAGCCTTGTGTAGCAGTGGGAAGGGCAGGAGCTGCAGGATCAGGGCTGTCAGGAACCCCTATGACTTGTGCATGGGGGTCCACTGCCCACTGCTGTGGGGCCAGCTATGCCTAGTCACTGCTGAAGGGTGTGATGGTGTGTGGAGGCCCTTCCAGTAAGCCCAGGCAGAGGGCTAGAGTAAAATGGGTGCAGGAAAACTGAGCTAAAATGTTCAGAAAATAAAGTTACTTGTCTGTTGTGATACCAGCCAGCAGAAACCTGAGTTCCCTATGCAGATGTTGCTCTTCTGTGCTGGCACAAGGTGAAATAAAGCTCTTACTTATCTTCTTCTGTACCTGAATAATCTCCCATTGTATCACAGTAAAGATTGCCAGCCCAGGGACTCTGAATTAATTAATGGCAGTAATCTCTCAGGTGATATGCAAAGGGATGGGTTAAAAGGAGGGATTTTATCCTGCCAGGAGTGCAGTTTTGCACTTTTAGAATGACATCCCATGCATCCAAACTCTGAAAGTGTTTTCCCTTGCTAAAATAATCCTTTCCTTACACTATCCCCTCCTCCCCTTTATTAAAAAAAGACCTCGAGCAAACAATCTGGTCTAGCTTAAGTCTATAATGTACTGGAATTTCCAAGTTAAAGCTTCAGTTCATGTACATAAACCAAACTATCTTTTCCTACTGCATTGCATTGGTTATAATAGCCTTTAAAAGTGCTCAGACTCTAAATAAGAGTGTAGGTACTTACTGCACTAAATACGCCAGCAACTGGCATCTACGCTGAGGATTTAAAATGATCCTAATAAGGTTTCCAAGTACAATTTTTTCTGACCTTTAACTAAAGACCACTCTGCTGGGAGACTCATTTCTGCTCTAACCCGAGCATGGTCCTTCACTGAAGTTTCGCTATATTTGGACTCCAGTCTTGGGAATCTGTTATTTAAAGACAATATAAAGGATGTGCAGCCATGTTGGTGTTAGAAAAACAATGCTGCCAACTTTGTCATTTACATCCATGAAACAGACCAGTGAGGCCATTTCATGCCCTGTTTTATGTCGTGTTCCTACTCGAAAGCATGTAAGGTGTGCACATGTTGTTGCTATGGCTGTAAAACAGAATGGAGGGACAAGTGCAAAAGAGATATAAGAAACATAAAAGGAACAAATCTATCAAGCTTTGTTGAAAGGGAAGTACAGGTGACATGACACAGGACAGTTGCACCTCATGTGCTGCTACTGTCACCCCGTTCCATAGCAGATGTCCCCATTGTGCATCTTTGTCAGTCAGTTCTCTTTGGAGCTAGAATAAGCAACAACAAAAGTCTGTTTACAGTCCTGGGGTTTTTTTTAGGAGAAACATGTTTGTTTGAGAAAGCAGCACACAGACAGCTGTCTTCCCCAAACTGCAGAACCTCTTCTTTTGTCCTGGCCTGTTTTGTTCTTGGGATGAATGAAATCCCCATCCCTGATGTCCTTGTGTGGTGCAGCTCACCTCGAGAGCGACAATGCTTGTCTCACTACAGCAGCAGTACATTTTTCTTATTAAAAAAATCACTCCATCACCTTGTAAATGAATATCCTTCTGCTCTGTTAGAGCTACTGCTATGGAGGGTATGGCCAAATGGATGTGATGCTGGTACAGGTGCAGATCTGTGCTGACAGGAGGTACCTGCCAGTGCTGGGATGCAGCAACCAAGGTCACTTGTACTCGCCTCATCTAATGTCAGTTCACCTCCCATCTGGTTACATCTTTTGGCCACTGTTTCCTTGGATTTGATGGACATGTTAGTCCTAGAGATGCCATAGTCTGGCTGTTTAATTCTGAAGGGCACAGAAGAAAAGTTTCACTCACCTCCATCTCAACTATTCCCAAGAACCATATTCTCTGATGTGTTTTTTCCTTTAACCTTCCTTGCTGTGCTGGTGTGGAGTACTTACCTCCGCATTTGAGGGGATATGAGTTCAGACCTGCTTATCCAGTCTCACTAATCGCTCCCAGTACATACCTCTGAGCTTTATAGGTATCTGCTGAGGAGCTGTCATGGCAGGAGAGGGGCTGTGGGGATGCAGCTTTGGAAACCCAAGGGAACTTTCCACTTGGGAAGGCAGGGTAGAGCAGCCTGCAGCCGGCTCTCCTTGCCTTGCTATTGCAATGCTCAGATAGAGATGTGGGAAGTATAAAGTGGGAGCTCTTACTAGCTCACTGCAAAGCATGACATGGAGTGGATGACCCCATACTTAAATTCTGACAAGTGCTAGTGTCTGCTTAGTGCTTCAGGAGGAATAAGCCACGTTTGTGTTTTCAGAAGTCCTGTTGTGAACAAGCTGTCTAGTGAAATGGAAATTCATCACCTGAAGAGCTAAACAGCAGCTTTGTTTTCCAAGGGGAAACTAGGGCAAGCGCTAGGAAGAGGCTATTGGAGGGGAAGTGTTGGTTGCCTTAAATATGCATTACCTTTAGCTTCCCAGTGAGCTAAAAATCTCAGAGGGACTGCACGAATTGAGGCCTCGATTGTCAGGTGTTTTATACTGGGAAGCCTGGCGAGCGCAGGGACTGCAGGGCCCTATTTGCCAGCTGTTAAATTCAGCTTGTGTAGTGTAGGACACCGAGGAAAGGCAGGCGAGCACATGAAATCTCTTCATAAATCTGTCAGGTAGGCATCTGTGATTAGCAGTAGCAGTGCTCTTCTTGTCTGTGCCTCCTCTAAATTAAACCAGAGATTCCAGGCATAACTCTGCATGTCCTTACGGCTTTATAATTGCTGCCTGCATGGCAAGTCGAAGAAATAATGAGGATAAAGTAGTGCAAACAATAGCTATACAAGCTAATTAGCCCTGCCTGTCACTGAAAATAATACAGTGGATAGGCTGATGATCTAAAGCCTTGCTTGAACTTTTAAGGCAGGAAGTTAGTACGAAGAGATCCTGAAATAAAGTGTTCTGGAGCCCAAGATGATTTTAGGGGTCTACAGTCCATTACCTACTCAATGGTCACGTCACAAATTCCCCTTTAGGACCACAATATTCTGTTACGTGCTTCCTAACAGAGGAGTTATCTACAGTTTCTAAGAATTGGTGCAACATCTCTAATAAAGCATGTGTCAGGTATTATGTAGGGCTATAACTACAGTATAATTTACAGTTTGGTGCCAGACTACTGAAATGACCACCTACACAGTGATGTGTTGGAGCATTTCAGAACAAAGCTGTAA
The DNA here is from genome assembly GCA_022605575.1 of Laterallus jamaicensis coturniculus. Lineage (NCBI taxonomy): Eukaryota > Metazoa > Chordata > Aves > Gruiformes > Rallidae > Laterallus > Laterallus jamaicensis. The sequence goes on from JAKCOX010000013.1 coordinate 20,974,907, forward strand.
GCTTGGAAACCTCTGCAAATCTTTCTTGGAGCTTTCATTTTTCTCTCCTTTAAATAGGACAATTTCTCCTTAATCACAGAGCCTAATTGTGCCTTTGAAAAGGACAGCATCTACCAAATTTAGTGGGAGGATTGAAGAGCAGCTCAATAAATCAATAGAGAATAAAGCGAGCAAAAGTCATTCTGCACAGAATCAGTTTTCGCTGAGGAGGTTTCTGGGATGAAGTTTGGTGGAAGAGCATTCTGGGAGACATTTGGTGTGAAATTGCCCCATTTCTACCCACATCAGCCTGGCATTGGCTGTTGGCCACTACTGGGGTCAAGCATGAGGGGTGGCTGGGTCTTGTCTGGCATGGGCTTTCTCAGAAACACATCTCCACACTTGCTGAGTGATGTGGAAAAGGCTGCTGTGGCAGTTGGCACTGGCACAAGGTCCTGGACCCGCTGCGGCGTGCGCCAGTGTGGCTGCCAGCCCCTGTGACTGCTGACCCTGGAAGAGGAGTGAGTGGAACCTTGCCTGGCCCAGGAGGCTGTTCTGAGGGCACGGCAGGGGGAGAGCTGTCTCCTGGGGGCCTGATAACAACCACATGTGTAACATCTTCCCACTACTTTGGTCTTTGTGCTCCTAAATTGTGTGAGTTCGGCTTTCTGGTAAATTAAAGTCAGGCCGGCAGTCTGTTTCAGATTTACATACGTGTATTTGAGATACAGTAAGCCTGGGGAATCGAGCAGGGATGAGAAACCCATCTCGGTGGTGCTGTGGACTTGACACATGGCCTCAGGCTCCCCAGCTCTGTTTTCCCATTGAGTTTTGTCTTTGTTGTTGTTGTGCCGAGCATCGCTGATGATATTTTTTTAGCAGGTTTCTAGCTGCAGAGCCCCGCGCCCAGGCACAGCCAGATGTCCTGCAGCTGTGCAGCCGCCAAGGAATTCCCACTTTGCTTTGAAGCAAATGAGCTTGTTCCACCCAGCGGTTTTAATCCCCCACCAGACAGAGTGCAGACCCTGTGCTCTGGTGCAGGGCTGTGGCTGACATCTATTTCTGCCTCTTTGTGTTGCTGTAGATGGTACCCAAAGGTTTTGGGTTTTACCCCAGAGACAGTCCCAGTAAGGAGGCACCCCAGGACTTGTCTTGAGGGTCCTGTGGTGTTTGGTGATGTTGTTGGTGTTTGAGCAGTGTAATGATTTCCAAGCTGGTGCACTGCTTGGTCCATGCTAGGGGAGGTTGGTGGTTTTCCAGCATCTGGCACATCCATGCAGCTAACAGCCCCTTGGGCGCTGCCCTTGCCCAGCAGCACCTTGATGGCAAGGCAGCGTGTGGCTGGCTGCAGGTGTGCAGCTGTGCTACGAATGTGTCCCTGCCTCACAGGCTGCACCCTGCCAGCCCCTCCCGGCCCACAGCTTGCTTGAGGAGCCTCAAAACTGAGGGAAAATAAGTGTGTTTTGGTGCTGGAGGGGACCCACAGCCCAGCTCCTGTGGTGGGAGGAGGAGGAAGAGTGTCCCAGACCCAGAGTGGCAGCTGAGCGCTCCTCTCCTGCTGGACGGCTGTCCAAGGTGGGTGTTGTGCCGTTCCAAACCCCACAGGGGCTCTTTCCACTCGGATTCCATGCTGTTCAGTGGCCACTGCCAATCTGTCATCATGTGGAGAGATGGGCGACACTGACTTGATTTAGTTCTGTATCACCAAACCCATACAAGCTATCCTCAGCCCAGAAGGTGTACATGGGACGCCTCTGAACCATATGAGTGCAGAGCTCCACCAGCATCTCACAGCAGGGTGATGGGGGGGTCACACATCCATGTCAGGCTGGTGTGGGTGTCCCATAGACCTGCTGAGCCTCATCCCAGCCTACCTCAAATGCCATGACCTCCATAGATGCCCGTCCCACTGTGGATTGTGACATTTCTGTCTCCAATCCCACCTTTGTATGCTGAAAGGTAACTCCTGCAAAGTGCTGCATTCTCAGCAGCACAACAAACCCCACGCTTCAGCATGGGGTGGCTGTTGTACATCTGGTTTTGCAGGCTCCCTTCTTTGGATGCATTTTTTCAGTTGCTCAGTTGTTGGGATTCTGAGTTCCCAGTGAGCAGCACCGTATGGTCTTGGAGCTTATATAGGGACACTTAGGCAGGAGGGTCACAAAGAAGAGGGTGTTTTGGCACCTGTGAGCCAAATGACTGGGAACGGTTTGGCATCTGATCCAAAATGCTGGGCATTGCTTGCATTTCAGAGGGACTGGCCTGAAAAACAGCATCTTGGAGGCACTAAGACGAGGAGCCGGGGGAAGTTAGGTTTCTCATTAAGTCCTGCATAAGCTGGTAAAGCTCTGTCATCAGGGACATTGTAGTTGTCCCTCCTTTCTGAAGCGGGGGACAAAAGCCCCAAAATGACACTTTGGAGAACTTCTTCCCTTCTAGTAGCTACCAAATATTTTGAAACCATTTGTGGCTCGGCTTCCCAGCAGGGAGAAACTCTTAGGGGTTCAGATAACTGGTGCTGTGGTGTCTGCCCATGTAGAAATGGACTTTGTCAAACATGTATGCTAAAAAATAATAGACTTTCCAACAAAGCTGTGATCACTGTGAGTAGTAACTAAGGACTTACAAGAGCTTACATTCAAAATGGAACATTTGGGCTGTGGAGATAAAGCTCTGCCTCCTGTCCTTGCTGGGCAGACATGCTGATCCCTCTTCATGGGACAGCTTGGCCAACATTACAGCAAGTTCCATGCCCAGTGTTATTCTTTAATAGAACTGTTCTAGACATAGGAAGCGTAACTGGGAAAAGGATTTTGACCACTGGCACCATTTGGGTTAGAAACTATAACAGGATTTGACTAAACATTCGTGTGATTAGGAGAAGTGTTTCTTTCAACTACTACCACCATACTTCTGGCCTATGGTTTTCTTTGTTTTGACATGAGCAGTATATGATGCCAACAGCTCTTTAGTTTTGAAAAGCATTTTTGAAGACTTCAGTGCATCACTGGATGCAGAACCCTATCCTTTCTAAAAAACATATTTCCAAAAGGTATCTGTTCATTGATGTTAAAGTATCTAGAATATAAATATTTTGTAATGCAAATATAACTCTTCATTAAATAACTAAGCAAAACCCATGACAGGCTGTGGGAGTCACTGGTGCAGATATATGCCGTATTGATTGCCGATGCAAAAGTCCACTTTGTAGGCTGATTTTATTTATCAGAATACATGCGCCATTCCAAAACTGGAAATACTCCTACCCAAAGAGTATTTAAAGGATGTTCAAAATAAAATCCCCTTCTGCAAGTACAAAACTCAAAGACTTCAAACTTCAGGCTTGAAATGATGGAAAGTATGGGCTCCAGACTCCTCTCATTTTTTTCTCTCTTATTTTCTTTTTTTATTTTTTGCCTGGGAAACAAATGTTGTGACACTTCACAGTGAGGTCCTTGGATCTGTCTTCCTCTGTGCAGAGCTGGGCATGCACCACAGAACAGCTCTTGCACACGGTCCAGCCCAAGTGGGATCCAGCACTTTCAATGCTTGCTCCCTGCAGATTCTCATCTCTGATCTGAAGCCAGGCACATTGACACCGGCCCTTTGAGATGGGTCTGAGTGCCTGACTGTATGCATGGGTAATCAGGGAGTGGGCAAAATACTAGGACCTGTTGCTACCCTTACGAAAGTCCTTGTGGATATTTAACTACCGTCACTGTATGATTGCACCATCATTGGTCTCATCCTCTCAGCTCCGCTTCCCTCATGTTGTTTCTTTGACTCCTCACTTGGAGCAGAGCCTGGGGTGAGAACAGGCTTCCTCAATGGTGGGGACTATCACACAGACTTGGCCCCAGGGATGGGCTGTCTTGGGGCAAAGCCATTCTCTGGAGAACCTGTCCCCAGGGATGAAGCAGCTGTGGGACAGTTCACAGGGCATTGCTGGGGGTGGCTGTGTAGGTCTGTGCTTCACCAAGTGGTTACGACCTGTTAATGCCTCTGGGAAGAAAGTAAAAAATGGGGCAAAGCCATTTCTGGCAGAGGAGACAAAATTTGTCCCAGGAAGGAGCTGTCTGAGGGATCTCTGTGGTCTGGGAAGTTGATGGGAAATCACCTCCCTGGCTTCTCACAACCCTGGGGAGATCAGACGGAGATGTGACTAGGTGCAGCAACTGGGAAGAAAAGTCAGAGGAAAAAAAAACCTGGGGAAAACGCTGGTAGCTGGGCAAGTATGTGTGCAGGAAGAAGAAAGCAAAATGGGGGTGATGCAGCCGGATAGGACAAAAAAACCCCCTTGAAGTATCACATCAAGCTGCAGGCTGGGGATGCTGCTGAGTGCAGCAGGTTGGTGAGAGGCCAGAGGTGCTGGGGCTGCTGAGTGCAGAGGCCAGGAGCTCAACATGGGGATTGGGGCATGAGCAGGCTCCGCTCAGGGCTTGTTCGTGCTTGTGCACTCTCGGTGTGTGAAACGGAGCAGCTTCACTAATGAGCAGATGTTTTCTCCGTGCGGCTGTTACGACATCCTTTAGGGTTCCTGCTAGGGATGTGTAACCAGTCCCTCCCCACCCACACTCAGGGTTTGAATGCAAGCTGTAATACACGGTTGTGCAACAGCCTTCACTTCACACTGCTCTTGACAGTCCAAGGTATGTACAGAAACCGGAGCTTTACAAATAAAAGTAATCCTCCTGCTGCTGTAAAGGAGTCGACATTTCTGATCTTCAGATGCTCAGCAATTTGCCTTACTTGTAAGAAACCAGTTGGGGTTCCTGATGTGCTGCCCGCTTTGTGGTGGCCCTGTACCTGGTTCTGGAGCTGCTTTATATGGTCACCCCAGTCTGCACCAAAATAGGGTACAGGACACGTGGAGTACCAGAACTGGGGTCCTATCCATCTCCAAACTGACATCACACAGCAGCCAGCTCAACTGGGTGGGGGTCAGGTGTCAAAACCCATTGAGAGATGAGTATTGAAATTACACAAGTAATTGAAATATTACTTGTGTAAGCCATGAGCACTTGCCACTTTCAGGCATGCTATAATGGGACATCAAAAACTTTGCAGAGAAAACCCCCAACCACCTGCATTCACCTAGTCAATGTGGCAAACAATTCCAACTACTGACGGGGATGTCGTGCGAAGGACACTCCTTGTGCCTTGTCCAGCAGTAAAGCAAAAAACCGACCCTGTGGGTTTTAGATAGCAAATACTGTAATCGATGGCTTAATTATAGACTACCTGAGGCATAAGTCTGATCCCTTCCATTTTTATGGAAAAGTCTTGTTCAGTTTCCCATTTATCACCTGAGAATTAACAGACACCACAGAGATCAGAAGGGTTGGTGTGGCTTCGGCACTAGAAACATTGCCATGAAAATAGAACAAATAGTAATAAATGCTTGTTATGGATTAGCTGGCCTTTTAAAAGAGATTACTTTTCTAATCTTATTTAAATATTCAGCTGTGTGCCTCTCATATTTCACGCTTGGTGTTTGAATGGTATTTCTGAACCTCCCTAATTGCTGCCGCTATTTGTGCCTGAGCAGGGTGAGGAGTAAAACTCTGCTTTGATTTAAGTAGATGTGTTTGCATATTGCCTAGGTTACCATTTGCATGGCAGGGAAAAAAGATTGCAACTGCAGCATCAGCCATCTTCCTGGCTGAACCGTGGCCTGTAGAAAATGCTAAATGCAGGAGGTATCATCAATAAATCATAACGCTCTTCCCTGTTTGAGCAGTTTATCCTGGAGAATCTTAAATTGCCGTTATTTTCAGAACACTACCATGAGGTCTGTGGGCGTTTTACGGTTGGGTAAACTCGGCACAGAGCATTTAAGGGATTCACTCAAGGCCTTGCAATGACAGAACTGCCACCTCCCCTTTCTTGTCCAAATTGACCATCGCCTTTCATTTGAAAAAAAATCGAGGAAATCCTCATGTTTCCTCTCTGCACATTGCAACAAGGAAATGTTTCGAGGGATGGGCCTGGTTTCAGGCGTGGAGGTGCTCAGCATCATGGTGAGGAGGAGACGAAGGCTGTGCTGGCAGCCTGGCCAAGGTAGGCTGAGCCCAAGGCCTCTGCGACTGCTGATGCAGGGGACAGGGACCAGTGCCCAGAGGCTGCCAGAAGCTGTCCACCTTCCTTTCTTCCTCTCCACTTGCATTTCCCTGGTTGAAGTCCCTGTGGCCATCGGCAGGGAACTTGGTGTGTAAGAGGCACTGGGAAGGATCCACAGATAATGGCAGAGCCGATGCTGAGGTGGTTCTGCTCCACAGAGTAACTTCTGCACCATGCAGGACTGTGCATTTGTAACTCAGATGGTGAGTGTGATGCATGGCACCAGGTGCATTCTGCTGCCTGGAATGCTTTTGTAGTCATCTTTCTCCTGATGCTGAATTAAGGTTCCCACACAAGATGTTCAACAAAGATTATCTATCCTTTATGCAAAGCAGCGCTACCCTATTTGCAAAGCTTGCCTCCACTGCAATTGCTGTTGACATTCTCTCTCAAGCAGCTAAAAGTTCAAATGAGAAACACACTGCCTTGGGAGAGGGGTGGGGGAGGACCAGGGCTCAGCAAAGCAGTGACAAACAGTTGTGCTGACAGCAGGAGGTAAGCCCGCATCTTCTAGCAAGGTTACAGCCTTGCCTGAAACACTGGGATTAAAAAGCTGTCAGGTGCACACATAAGACTGTTGCAGTTAAATTAATGCTAGCTCAGTAGAGTTGAATCTCTTTCGCATGATAAAACGGTGCTAGAGCCTAGCTATGGAACACTTCCTGGAGATGGGCATCCCAAAGAGTGACTGATCAGGTAAAGGGGGGAATGACTTAACCATTTCCCCCCCTGCTCTGTGTATTGTAGTATGCTTTCCCACTCAGCTACACCATCCATAATGCTTGTGGTTATAGATGACCAAAGCATAGAGCTGAAAGGTGTTACCAGTTTGTTGTCCTTTTTTATATTCTTTCTTACCAGTGGATGCTCAGGTACCTCTCACTTCATTTAGGAGCCCTTGGAATTGACATTTCCTCTCCAGCCATCAGGGCTGGAAACCTTTATTCCCCTAATAAAAGCTGAGATTTTCACATAATAACATGATTCTGGTAACTAGAGCTTTAAGAAAAAGGTCAGATAATGTGACACTTGCAATAAAAGCTCAGGATTTGACAAAGCCGTATTTAGTGCAGTTCCCAGCTGAATGGGGAATGGCCATTACATGTTTGGTTTAAAGTACACTTACATTTATTCCAGGAAAGCTCTAATGCAACCTTTTCCTATTAGCTAAATAAAAGATTAAGTTAATGCTGCCACTTATTTTAAAATTTACTGAAAGTATCAGGGGGAAAAAGAAAAAAATAATTCTGTAGATGATTCGCTGTAGAAATAAGCAATGCTGGTAAAACTTTGCTCAGCATGGCTCATTAAAATTCACAGTACATTTCACTAATTATATTCTGAACCAATGCTTCTTCGGGACTTTTTGGGTTTGGGTTTTTTTTTTGTTTGGGTGGGGATTTTTACCCCTCTGGTCATTTCATGGAATTTCTGGTGTTTTATCCACCAGCGTGCATGGGTATCTCTTCTTGAAAACAGGAATGGGAGAAAGGGCACATCCCGCTCTGAGGCAGTGAAGAGGATGAGGGTTTTGAATGGGGATGGCTGCAAGCAGGTGCTGCTGGTCTTTATCCTGCCAAGGGTTTGATATCAGTACAAGGGTCTTGTGGAAATCAAGCATCCTCCTTCCTTTCATGCAGAACAATTGCTTTTTGTGGGACACCTGGCATCAGGTTGTAATGCTCCCAGTTCTTCCAGCACAGGCACATAAAAAGTGTGACTGCAGATAACACAAATACAAATTTAGGCAAGAAATTTACCTTTTTTCTCCAGCGCAGCCCAGCTCAGATTAGGAGAAGATTTTTTCCATACTTTCTAATGGTTGGCAGGCTTTTGTGTCCACAGCACAGAGCATGCAGGGAACATCAGGCTAAAAATTACTGAAATATTTATTTATTTTTAGCTTAGCTATGTCCTTTGCCCCAAAAGATTTTGCAAAGGGATACTCATGACTCTTTCTTTAACAGAAGGGGTCCTACTGAATGCTTTTTAAAAGAAAACAGAGAAATCTGTCAAAATTGGTCAAAACCAAGTTGTGCAAATAGCATTCAATATCATAAATAAGAACGTGAAACAATTTGTGGTCAAATTTGTATTTCTATATTCACCAAAATTCTTCCAGAAAGAATGCTTTGTTCTGTTTTCCCTTATTTCACTACTAAGCCACAAGATTTTATTGCTTCTGATATACCAATGCTTGCTTTTTACCAGCAGCCCTGATGTATAAGGTGATTTCACATATTCTTGCCACTCTTTACTAGGATGTTTTTAACTGATTGAATCAGGTCCTGTATTAGCCTTTTGCCATGGGCTTCACTGGGTAGGCATAGCACGGGAGCTGGTTCATTGCCCTGCTGCTTCCTTTGTGCTTGTTAATTAATCAGTTTCATGCCATTGATCAGATTTTGATGGCTAAAGACTGTTTTCTGTATTCTGAAAAATACACAAAGAAATGTCGCTGTAAAGGTCTGGCGTTCAGGGAAGGAGCAATTACTGGCTTCAGAGAGCATCTAGAGTAGAGTAGCATCTACTGGAAATTAAATGAAATGACAGCTCAGAAATGAAAAGTATAATGAAACCTTAGCAATACAGAGGAGCTGGATGCTTCCACTCCTCAGGCACAAACTTTCTGCAGCCCGTGGGACAATGTGACTAGGAGAAGAGCAATGTGGATAAATCCACACAGCCAGCCTGTTTGGCATATTTCTCAGTTAGATTTTATCAAGGCTTTTAAATGGAGGAGAAGAGTTCATGGGGCGCAAGTTGGTGTTTGGTTGCAGCTGCCTACTCGCCCCTTCCACTCTACAAGGGTTTGTGGCCTCCCAAGAGCATATGTGGGAGGGGAAGGGAAGCTGGGGTGCAGCCTCCCTCGTCCCACCACTTCTGCCAGCGGGTCCCAATGTTGTGCTGTATCTGGGCACTTTCCTGTCCTGGAGCAAGGCTTTGACTGAAGATCCTCTGTGGGCAAGGAGGAGGGGTTTTGGGGAGCTGAAAGTGAAATCCTTCAGGATTTTGGCCTGGGATTTCTGTATGGGGCTCATCCTCCAGAGGTAATGTGCAGCCAGTGTCTCTGTTAGCAGCACTTTGTGTAGGTAGCCCAAACCACGCATCTGGAGTGAAAGAGGGAAGGTACTTTCACTAAGTGGGCTGCCATTGATTTTCATATGTTCATAGGTATTAGTGAGGAAAAGGACCTATTAAATCATCTAGTCAGTATAATCAGTGCAGAACTATTCCCTGCTGGACATTTACTGGTGGTTTGTCAAGTCTAGTTCAGGAAATTGAGTTGTAGTATTCAATATAATGGATTCTAAATTTCCATTTAATATCAGTTTTCTTTGGTTTCTGCTTTTACATTAATGCATTGATGTGCTTTATATTGATTGACTTTTCTTCATGTAATGAGAACAAAATGCCGCTTATCATTTAAGTCATTTAACTCAAACTAGCAAGCTATCAAGCTAGCTCCTCCCAGGAGAAAATCATAATGGCTATAGCAGAGATCCATGTCAATGCAGAAGTGTTGGCAAGATAGATAATTCTACAGATGTTTTAATTTGTTTCAGAACAATGGTAGAGAGTTATCCAGCTGAACATACCATCAAAAACTACTCCAAACAATGAATTAAATCCTCAGCGCTAATCTTACCTGTCCTGCCTGTCTCCCAACTTCCTAGCAGTTTCATACCTCTTATGTGCTCAGCTGCCTTTGCAAAAAGAGGAAATTCTTCAAAAGCATGTGAGGCACAGCAAATGTGGCGTTAACCTTTGAGCCAAATCCTAACTCTGTTACGGCACACAGATCTGCTTGAGAAGGACGGAAAGAATAAGAGGAGACCCATTGCTTTCCTTCCCCTCGGCTAATAAAACACGGTGCTGCTGGTACTGGATTATTCATAGGTTTCAACGTAGCAGCAGACCTAGCGTCAGAGTAGGTGACAGAAGGAGGTTTTGATCCTTATAAATAGGTTGCTGAAAAGATGCCACGATTACTGTCATATCTATCATTACTTAATATGAAAAATATCATACCCCTCTTGCACCAGGCTCTTATAAACATATTCTGAGTTTTAACACCCCAACTGTTTTGCAAATGCTGCCAAACTGCTAGCCGCTGGAAGAGAGCTCTGGGCTTAAACATCTGTAGAGCGCAGATGTGGTGCAGGGTGAAATGTAATCTAAAACTGCCGGAAAGCAATTAAAATCTTACCGTCCTTAGTAACACATCGCTGGGATTATTTATAGCATTCATTTTTAATTTTGGGTAACAGCCTTCCCTGTGTGTTGGGTAAGAAGTGATCAAACCAAAGGTGCTGTACTCCTGTGGTGCATTCCTTGTGCTTGATTCTTATGAACTTTTAGTATGTTTGGGCTAAAGAAATAAGGCAGATGATAGAATGTTTTCTCTTTGCAGAGCGATGCAGTCATTTTTAATTATGAATTCAGGGGAAGGTATGAGGAGGAAAAAACATCCAGATCCTTTATTCCTCTCTTTCTTGTCTACTGTCATGTTTACTGTATTGCAGTGGCCTACATCTTGCCTAGAGCATACAATTAGTGGCAGAAGTTCAGTTTTTAACCCAGCATTTCTCTGAGGTGTTCCAATCCAGCCTGAAAATATGAAAGCCTTATGACCACTTCTGGCTGTCAGCAGATCTGTTCTCATTCCCTGCCAAAAAAAAAAAAAAGTTAATTACAAATAAACTATTTCAAGAGAATCTGAAGTGCACTTAGACCAAACAGACTGCTGTCAGTGATTCTCTGCAGAAGGTGAAGAATCAGAAAATTTCCCATGACTTCAGGCTGTTTCCCTGGAAAGGTGTCAAAGACTGAACCAAGAAGACAGTTGGGAGCACAGCTAAGTCACACTCCTCGTTTCCAGAACTAATGATACTATTTACATATGGCTGCTCTCCAAGGAAAACAAATCTATCCATGCTTTCTCCATCCATCTTACTTCATTCCAGAAGCTGCTTTTGATTCATCCTCTGCAATTGTATAAACAAAGTCAGAAGGGAACATGAGGGCAGCCAGGCTGAAGGTCCCTGCATCCCAACAGCCCATTGCCAGCACAAGCAGGCTATGGAGAAATAAGAACAGAGCAAGTAAATACCACCCTTCCCTTCACAGTTTCCCTTTTTGCAGATTAGGAAATTTCTTGAGGTGATACTCACCCTAAAGATGTCACATCCTTGGGCAGGGAGTGCTGGGGGCATCCTGCAAAGAACCATGTCTGTATGCCTTCTTTAGCTCCCGGTCCTCCTGTGTACTTCAGTGCTGGTAGCAGAAAAGCATTGTGAACGCTTGGCCCTGCTTTGGTCCCTGCTGCCATGACCTGGGGCCTCTAGGTTATCTACTCAGTTTCCCCTCTCTCCAGAGGGAAGAGTCTTATCCTACACACTTGTTCCTCATAGGGAAGTTTTTTGATACATGGTCATGCCTGTTGCCCCGTTTTGACAGCCCTCCCCGCCAACTCCGGTTCTGCTGTAGCTCTTTGAGACTAGAGCTGCATACACACTGAGAACATCCAATCCATACTAACAGAGTAACCTTGTAGTAGCAGCATGGTCTGCAGAACTGAGATAAAGATCTGTGCAAAATGGAGACACTAGATAAAGAAACTAGAAGTAACAACACCCCAGAGCTGGGAAGCAATTGTAACATGTAGTCCTACCTGGACTGGGCTCCTTCTGAAAATAAAGGATTTTCTGCTCCCATTCTCCCTCTCTCCATCCCCATTCCTGTTAAGAAACCTACTCACAACTTGGTGCTTCTTTTTGTGTTACAAACCTTCCCCTGCCACCACCCCTTTAATTTTTGGTCTAGCTTAATTCATACTCAGATTGTATCTCTTGGCTTTGCTGTTATGGGTTTTTCTTTGGCTTACAGATGGTTTTTGTGTCCCGTCTCAGCTACAGTTTGGCTGAGGCAAGTGAAACAAACTCTTCCAACTGCTGCTTAGGCTGAGAAAAACCTGCTGGGGCAGTTCAAGACAAATCACGAGAGCAAAGGGTCTCTCCACTAATCAAGTGCCTTTGGCTCAAGCAAAAGTCTTACAGGTAACTATACTAAGATTTGCATCACAGGAGAAATGTCCATCACTTTCCTCATGTCTGTGGTTTGCTACCATAGGTCCGCATTTACTGTAGCAAGGCCATGGCCATGCAGGAAGTACATCACGGCTTACAGATTCATTTTCATATATGATCCTCCCTTTTCTGGCTATAGGCACGGCCTGTTTGGTACTCAAAGTAGTGTTTTGGGTTTTTTTTTTCCTTCTGACAGCTGCTTGGTTAAATGGCATATGTTATACTGCATCGATGTTGTACTTGAAGTGAGCTCTGAGGTGCGAATCCTACAGCTGTGCCTTGCATCAAATACAGGTGAAGCCCTTGACTAGTGGAACGTAACAGGAAAAATAAACAGAGATGATTTCCATGCTAGAAACCTTAACCACCTCAGAAAAATCCAATAAGTGTTTATGCTCTCTCCTTTTAAGCAATTCAATCTGCTTATTTTAAACCCAGAGTTAGTATGGACACATCCTGTAGTGCCATAAATCAGAGGGGTCTGTCTCTTTGCCAGTACAAGATGGATGCCTGCTTCGTGTTAGTGACTATTCAAACTGTACTCAGGCTCTGAAAAGCAGCATTGAAGTGCAGGGCTGTCAAGGCACGGTGCTGAGGGTATATCATCTGGTTCTCTTCATCCCACAGAGCAGGAATATACCAGCAGCTGCCTCGGTTGTCTGGCCCTGGAGAGGCTCCTGGGCTGCTCCAGTGCGGCTCCATAGCTTGCTTAGTGCCTCTCATCGAGCATCTGCTCGTTACTCACCCAGTAACTATTCCTCAGTGCTTTCCCTTTAATTATCTCGATTTCCTGGATCCTGTATGATTGCTTATATAAATGTTACTTTCATTACGTGCATAGCCGGGGCAATTTCTGCAGCTCCCCCGCGTAACTGGTGTGTTCCCCCTCCGCCGGCGAGCGTTTCTGGTGGGTTTTTATTGCCGCAAAGCTGGTGCACAGCTGCTGGAGGATGGCGAGAGCCTAGGCGGAAGGAGCGCAGGAGCACAACCATCTTTTCCCAAAACCGAGCCTTCACCGAAATGCCAGGTACGAGAGCTAAATTTTATCCCGGGGCTGTGAGGGTTCCCTGATAAGGTCCTGCGCAACATGCTGGATAACGATGAGGGGCAGGCTCATTCCTCACCTCACGAAACGAAATTAGTGGAGGTTTCACAATGCATGAAATAACAAATACGCCAGTGGGTGGTAGGGAATGGTGCTTAGTCACTGGGTATTAAGCAACGCAGGGCAAGACAAACAAGGATTACAGGCTCTTTGGGGATGCCGCGTCAAGTAAAACCATTTGGAGGGAAGTGGGAGCCCTCGCCTGACACACGTGGGCACAGGCATCTGTTACCGCAGCCATGCTCTGACCAAGGGCAGGGAGGCAAGAAAGAGCCCTTCAAAGACCAAGTGGCTAAATGCATCTCCGCAGGGGCTTGTTACTCACCTGGGGAAGGTAACAGGAAAAGACTAGAAAAGTCTTATTTTAAAACAGAGCTAGAAATGTACCTAGCTATTGCAACAAAACCTGATTTTGGCTTATTTTTTTTACTGCACTTTCTCAAAGATGTGTCTCTTGTTCAGTAAAAATTGCTTTCACCCTGATTTCCATCAGTGGAGAAATTGTTTTGTTAAACCTGATAATAGGTACTTTATTGCTAAATTTCAGATCAGACATTTAAACACGATCTTTAATATACCTTCAGCTACTTTTTTTTAATATTCCCTTCTGAAATACTAATATATTCCAGCGTGAACAGAAGTGTCCTCAGATGTCCTCACCAGGAAACATTGAATGCTAAAGGTATGTGCTAATTAACTTGTGCTTAGAGGAATTCCTATAAAGCTGTTGCATAAATCCAAAACTAAAGCACCCAAAAGCACTTCAGAGTTTATTTCATTACATAAATATGCATCACCAGATCCTGACTTTTTACTCATGTGAACAGAAATAGTCAGAGTTTTATTTATTATTTCTAACCTGTGGTTTTGGAATGGCATAATGTTACAGATGCTAGAAACAAGAGAGAGTCCTCAGTTACAAGAGAAATCAGGTAGCAAAGAGGCTTGGGGGAAAAAAAAGACATATTCTGACAAATTGCCAGTGTCAGACCTGCTAACTCTTGGGGTTATGTGGAGAAAAGCACTGAGAAGCCTTCTGAAAATAAGTTAGACAATTTTTGTATAGATTTTTCAACCTCAGGCAGCCAGGCTCTGAGCTGTAGAAGAAATCGCGCCCGGCTGTGCTCAGAGCCGAGTGGCATGTGGGGAGAAAACAACCGTAACATGTCCATTAGAGTCCACAAAGGTTTATCGAGGCATACGAGGGATCTGAGCTGTTGCTCTAAATTTAAGTGCAATTGGATTACAGAAGCGTTCTCTGAAAATAAAACATAGCCTGTTGGCACCAGGGCACAGCAGCTTTGTGAACTCTTAAAGCCACATGAATCGAGTTAAAAGGTGCCCTCGTGTTGCGGCTCTGGATCTTTGGGCACCCTGCTGCTGAGGAACACCTGTGCATGCGATGGCATCACGCCTCACCCCAACCCGTGAGCAACTCTGCTCCACTCATACCACTCAAAGATATGCCCTTAAAGAAACAGCAGCAGAAATACAGAGCGTGCACTTGTGCTACTGCCCTGCAAACACCTTACTGCGAAAATAGCAATGCGAAGTGACCTCAAAATAACCAAAGGGTCACCGCTGTCACTGCCCAAGCACCCAGCCTGTGGCAGGAGGGAGGAGAGCTCCTTTTGCTCTGCTTTCTCAGCAGACTCATCATACCACTTCTTCCTTACCTGTAAAAAAAATAACTTTTGAAGCCCATATCAATGAACACCTGATGCTTTTGTACAATGGCTTCATCTTTTTGCTGCAATTTCACTCATTGGCTTTTTACTGGTACCCTGTAACTCCACTTCTCTCTCTACTTCTGTCTGCCTGTTTTGGTGTTGGATCCTCACGTGCAGCTGCTCTAGTTTAACACACTGGTTTGATGAATTTATTTTTCCTTTAAAAGAGATATAGTTTGGAAAGCACTTTGGTAGGTGTGATTCTTGGGTCTAGGCATACATGGCAGATCAACCTTTTCATATAAATTTTTTTTAAAAGTGTGTTATTGACTAAATTTAGAGCAGGCTCCTTAGAGATATATTTGCCACTGAATAAGTTGCTGGGCTCCAGCAAGAATTTCTAGTCAAAACAAGAGGTAGGAGAAAGAGGAAAAATGATGGAGTAGTTCCAAAATGGGCAGTATCCTCACGATTACTTTATTCACCTGGGAAGGGATGGCTTAGGATCTGAATTTGGAACTAGGACTAGGTGGAGGCTACAGATATTTATATGATTTCTGTAACTGATTGTATACTTACCTCTTTCTTTGCATGGAGCTATTTCATTTTGGATACGTATATCAATACCCATTGAGCCAAAGGCTGCAAATTACTCGGTTCTTTCTATCAAAACCCCCACCCCCAAAACCAACCAACAAACAAAAAAACTCAGAAGAAAACTCTATGATTCTCACAGTTCGTTGTGATCTGCAGTGCCACAAAAGCTACATTTAAAGGGGTGGGGGAAAACTGCAGAAAGGTGATGGATAGTAGAAAAGTCTTAGAAAACACAGTGGCGCTGTGGCTAGCATGCTGACTTCAAACCTGGCACACCAAGCTTGACTCCCTGATTCACCCCTGCATCTCCTAAGGAGCTTCCTATCCCCAAAATTCCTGGATATGCTAGAGTATCCTTCTCTCATTCCGGCTTACTGTTGAAAGTTTTCAGGATCTTGGTTTCAATTTGATGCAAATGAAATTAGGTGCCAAGCTGTTTATTTGGGGTTTTTAAATTTAAATACCATTTTTCCCAACCAAGCCTGCTCCTTCCCATTCACTTCTAAAGGCACCAGGGTCTTGTTGGAGAGCCAGAGACTGTGTCTGGTTTTTCTAGTTTTTCTTCTTCTAGAAAATCCTTTACACTTGAAGCACCACAAACTTCTTAATCCTTCTCCTGACATTTGAAAAGCCTTATGTAACTTTTAATAAAAACATGACTATAGAAATGATACTGTCCGGACTTGTGGGTGACAGCTTGGACTAGGATTTCTTGTGGTTCTCAGCTACCTGAGTATTTCATAAGCGAGGAAGAGTATCTTGGACTTTGGGCTCTGGTAGGGTGTTCTCTGAGCTGGAGGGATTTGCCCCGGTTGCGTTGGGAACGGGAGGATACAAAACAAATCATTGAGTATTTTGGAGCCAAGTCAGGCCTTACTGCAAGACAGGGGGTTGGTAAATCCAGCCACTGATGGTCACTTACTCCTCTCAGATTTAGCTGTCATCCACCCCATAATAAATGTATGTTGTTAATGCATGTGAATACTTTTCCACTCTGATTATATCACAGAATAACATATTTAGGGTGATGACTTTGATTTTCACTTGCAGAGGAGGCACATTTCATCATGTTAGAGCTTTATGTAACTTTTAATATGGTGAGTTTTAATGATAAAAGTATGTGCTCACTTTAAAAAGCATAGATTCCCATGCCGAGAGCAAAGATAAAACAATACAGCTCATCAATACGATGATGCTTAACGGTAAAATTTCTTTCCTCTTCCAGCTAATTCACCTTTTCTTTCTTTTTTAAGCCAGATTCTTTGGTAGCATCAAATTAAGTCACTGAAGCCATAATCAAAAGCACGATGCTACTGAACAGAATTTAAATTCTTTTAATTAAACTTTTCCTTCTGAGGAGTTCTCAGGAGGAGAAACACTTTTGAGAGGGGTCTCTGGGCACTGCAGGCAGCCTGCAGAAAAGCAGGATGTCTCGCATCCAATCCACCTGAGTTCTTGTGAGCTTCCTAACCACTTTCTGACAAGCGTCACAGAAACAGGAAGCTAGCTTTTGTCTTTATAAGATTCCCACCTGGAAAATAAGATGGAAACTCAGTGGATAAACAATATGTGCCTGAATTAAAAGATTCTTGCTGATTTGACCAGGTTGCGACTAGGTTGTATTATAAAACAACACAATCTGAATCACTCTAGATAAATATTGTCTTCAGCTGAACACTGTCATTTAAGAAACCCTGAAGTCTAGGATGCACTGAGGTCTATGCTGTCCTTCAGTAGCATATGTTATCTTTAATGATGCGGTTCTTTTAGCTGCAGAGGAATACTAGCTGCACTTGGCCAGTCTCAGATGGTCTCAAAGTTTAGTGTTCTCTATTTTTCTTGTGTGGCTCACTGCAAAATCCTTTTTTATTTCCTGCAAAACAGAAATGGTGGGGCATGGAGAAGAGAAGATGTGTTTGTACTCCCAAGAATGGGAGCAGCAGTCAGCAAGGCCTACTTGTCTCAAGAACCTTCTTGTCCCAGGGCTCTGAGCTGGTACAGCAAACTTGAAAGGCTTCATGCTTCTGTTGCCTGCGGACCCTGCTGTTTAGAATATGATTGACTATTTCAGCTGGAAGGGACCTACAGTGACATCAAGAGCAACTGCCTGACCAATTCAGGGCTGACCAAGTTAAAGCGTGTCGTTGAGGGCATTGCCCAAATGCCTCTTAAACACTATCAGGCTTGGGACATTGACCATTTCTCTAGGAAGCCTGTTCCAGTGTCTGACCACCTTCTCTGTACAGAAATGCTTTCTCATGTCCAGTCTAAGCCTCCCCTGACACAGCTTTGAACCATTCCTGCATATCTTATCACTGGATACCAGGAAGAAGAGCTCAGGACCTCCCTCAGCCTCCCTTTCTCCAAACAAGACAAGCCCAAAGCCGTTGGCTGCTCCTCACAGGACATGCCTTGCAGCCCTTGGACCAGCTTTGTTCCCTCCTCTGGATGTGTTCAAGGACCTTCACATCCTTTGCCCTGTGCACAGTGCTCAGGGTGAGGCCGCACCAGCGCTGAACACAGCAGGATAATCACCTCTTCTGACCATCTGGTTATGCTGTGCTTGACGTACCCCGGGATGCAGTTTGCCCCCTTGGCTGCCCGGGCACACTGCTGACTCCTACTGAGCGGCTGAAGATCAGCACCCCAAGGTCCCTTTCTGCAGGGCTGCTCCAGGCACTCCTCTCCCAGTTTATACTTGTGCCATTGTTACTCTTTCTAGGTGCAGAATCTGGCATGTGGACTTGTTAAATGTCAACCCATTAGTCATAGCCCAGTGCTGCAAATCCCTCTGCAAGGCCTCCTGTCCCTCAAGAGAGTCAATAGCACCTCCTAGTTTGGTACTGTCAGCAAACTTGTTAATGGTGCACTTCACTCCTGCATCCAGATTGTTTGTAAATACATGGAACAGAACTGGTCCTAGAGCAGAACCCTGAGGAGCACCTTGGAAGCTGAAGCCTCAAAATTTATCTTCAGGCTGACCCCCTCCCCCAAGTTTTTTCCCCCCTCAGTGTATCTCAAAGGAGCCTACAAACACTAACGTACTAAGCAGTCTGGGTGCCTACTTGAAATGATCTGTTTCTCTGTCCTGTTTGACAGATGGGAAATTGCAGCACAGGCTACTAAGGTAGTTGTCTCAGATCTCCTTGGAAGTATGGGACAGAGGGAGCATAATTCCTGTGCAAACATTTCCCTCTTATTCCTATGACCAAGCCCCCATCTCTGCTTTCCTGGAGGTTCAGCCTCCACAGCTTTTGGACTTGTCAGTGACTGTTGTGCTGCGAAGCCTCAACAAGGGAATCACCTCACCTAACCAAATGTTTAAATTTTAAAAACATATTGTTGTCCAATTCAACTCTTGCCCAGAGTTTGACTGTGGGGACTGCTCTTACTGAGCCTTGAGGATCTGCTGCCATGACTGACTCCCAAATGACTGGCATGGCAAGTGCACGCACATGCAGAGCAGCACTAAGGGCAAATTGTGCCTGACAAACTTGGTGGCCTCGTACAATGGGATTACAGTATCGGTGGATAAGGGAAGGGTCAAAGACATCATCTACCTGGACCTGTGCAAAGTTTTTGGCGCTTTGCTGCACAACATCCTTGTCTCTAAATTGGAGAGACATGGGTTTGATGGATTGGACCACTCGGTGAATGGGTTGCTGCACTCATAGGATTGCCATCAACAGCTTGATGTCCAAGTGCAGACCAGTGACAAGTGGTGTTCCTCAGGTATTGGGACCTGCACAGTTTAACATCTTTGTCAGAGACATGGACAGTGGGATTGAGTGCACCCTTAGCACATTTGCTGATGACACCAAGCTGTGTGGTGAGGTTGACACGCTGGAATGAAGAGATGCCATCCAGAGGGACCTTGACAGGCTTGAGAGGTGGGCCCCTGCAAACCACATAATGTTCTGTTGGGGAAGGCAGCGGGCCTGCCAGCAATGTGACTAGATTTGCCTTGACCATATCCTTGTGTTCCCCTGAGATAGGGAAGTTATTCATGCTGAAGGTTTTGTAATTGCATTCACAGAACATGATGGCCTTGAAGGCGGAGGTATGGACTGCCCTGAACCAAGAAGGAGTTGTGGGAATGCATTTGGGAGTAAATGAACATGTTGTGAACCAGCCATAATGAATGGTCAGCACAGCAGGTGTATTGTAGATAGTTTTAGACATCAAAGAGAAACTAATAATGCTAAGGTATAGGATATGCTTATCAGAACCTCCTATATTTACTAACCAATCAACTTAATGGACATAGCATGTGTATTGCGTGTCACCAGTGTATGTAACCAATTAGCAGTCATCTACAATCCTATGTTTGCAGTCACAAGTGTGTAAAATCTGTGTGCTTTTTCTCAATAAATGGCTTCATCTTGATTCATATTGAATTGCGTGCTACCTATCTTCAGCTCTCAGATAGTGACCCCGACGTGATCCTGAAACTGGGACTAAAGAAGTCGGTGAAACCCTGAAGGAGAAGACCAGATGAAAAATTCACTGAGGTGGCCAGACCACACTCAGGGACAGGGAAAAGAAGAGAACCCTGGGGGTAGGAAAAAGATATACTGCAGCAGTACACCTAAGAAGGTGAGCAGCTGATGCAGCTATGTGGAACTATTTAAGCAGTGAAGAAGGGACCATAGTCAGGATACTAGATAGAATCCTTTCAGAGAGGCGTAAAATACGATGAACGAATGCTGAGGTGTCTGTTGTTGTGGTGTGCAATCACGGATTTTCAGCCAAACCACACTTGGTGCTTAGTGTAAACACCTGGCGAGGGGTGGGGGATAAATTATGGGATGTGGTCAGTAGGGGAGACAAGGAGGCAAAGGGACTTGTCGCTGCTTGGAGACTTATGATTTCTACTCTGGAGGACACAGAAGCAGAGCAAGCAGCCACCTTGGGAGCCGCTAAGGCTTTCGTGGCAATGGCATGCCCTGCTGTCAAAGTGTTTGAGCCTCTAGTCTCAGGACCACCCGGTCCCCAACCCAAAGACTACGTAGATGAGGAATCACCAACTGAAGCACCTGCCAGTGTCACACTCACAGCACTTCCAGAGCCTATGGACACAGACACACGGACAAGGATCTGCTTCACCAACCACTGGATCAGAGAGCCACTTCTCTATGCCCACCGCTACCACCCACACCTCCCAACGAACTCAATGATACATCACTGCCCCCTGACGATCGAGATACTCTGCAGAGACTGGTCGACGGAGCCTGGGCATGCAAAGCGGTGTCAGAGCGGGAGAACGGGCTGAGTCAGGGTAATTTGATTCGAACTGAAGGGACCCCTAGTCCTGTTCAGTTGCGGAAATTACCGGGGAGAAATCTATGTGGGGACGAGCGGCTGGTGGAAAGGGTTGATAGTGAGGCGGTGGGAGGCGGAAGGGGCATGGAGGCGGCGCGGTTCTGGGTCCTAGCGCTTGCCCGGGGCTCGGCCCCTGTGGCCGGCAGGGTCGCGCTGTGGTTCGCGGTGGGGGCGGGGAAGGCCCGCGAGAACTTGTCGCGGCGCTGGGTGCCTTGACAGAAGGGACGGAACAGCGGGAGAACCCCCCCGCATCCCCCCGATCCCAAATCCATGCGGAGTGGACGTGGCAATTCGCGTCTCGCAATGTCATTTGTTGATGGGTCGGTTTGCAGCGCTCATCCGTGTGTGATGCAGGTGCGTATGTGATTTGTCTGTTGGGAAGGGGTGTGCTCAGCCAACTGGGAATAAGGCTGGTTACCAAGCAGAAGGATTTTTGATGGCAGCCGTTGAAAGGGGGCAGCCCATTTTAAGATTAGCCTTGAAAACAGAACCCCCCGTTTGGGTTGATCAATGGCCGCTTACTCAAGAAAAACTTGACCACCTACAAGATTTAATACAGGAGCAACTGACTAAGGGACATATAATGCCTTCCAGAAGTCCGGGGAACACGCCAATTTTTACCATTCCCAAAAAGGACGGTAGATGGCGCTTGTTGCATGTTTTAAGAAAAGTCAATGACGTGATGGGAGATACGGGAGCTCTACAGCTCGGATTGCCATCTCCAAATATGATACCTACAAATTGGGACGGCTTAATTATTGATCTAAAAGATTGTTTTTTCACTATTCTCTTACACCCTGATGATTACGAAAAGTTTTCTTTTTCGATCCCTACTGTAAACAAAATTAACCCATTAAAAGATATCACTGGTTAGTGCTCCCATAAGGCATGAAAAATTCACCAACTTATGCCAGACTTATGTAGCCTGGGCACTTGCTCTAGTATGAAAAGTTCATCCTGATCTAATCCTTTATCATTACATGGGTGATACATTGATTGCAGGGAAAAACTTGAACATAGAAAGTTTGATTCATGAGTTAACTGTGCATTTGAAAAGCAAGGGGTTACAGATCGCTCCAGAAAAAATTCAAAAGAAACCAGTGTGGAAATATTTGGGATGGGAGATTAACAAAAGTACCATAAGACCTCAAAAGGTTGAGATTAGAACTGAGGTCAGCACACTAAATCATGTTCAAAAGCTGCTAGGAGATATTAACTGGGTTAGATCACTGTGTGGTGTTACAAATAAGGAACTGAAACCTTTAGTGCCATTGCTAAAGGGAGGGGGTGGTGAAGGGAGCACCACGAATCCTGTCAGAAGAAGCTAAAAAGGCCTTGAAAGCTATCAGTAACAAAATCAAAGATGCGTATACCCATCGCTGGGATCGTGACTGGGACATAGGAGTCATAGTCATTAACCAAACAGAACATGTGTTTGTTATTATAATGCAGTGGACTAATGAAAAAGATCCCTTAAGCTTGTTAGAATGGATATATTTACCCATGCAGCCACAGCAAACTGTAACTACGCTTTTGGAGGCAATAGCCCAGGTCATTATAAAAGGCTGCAATCATGTAATAGAAATTGCAGGAACAGAACCCACATTTATTGTTGTTCCATTAGCAGCAGAATATTTAGCTTGGGCCATAAGGAGCAGTACTGCTTTGCAAATAGCTTTATTAGACCATGCAGCAGAAGTGAAAGTGTATTACCCACCACATAGAATCTTTATGGTAATACATAGCTGTCAAATAGAAGAAAAGCCCAGTTCAAGGCATTACAGTATTTACTGGTTTGGGCAGGGGGGAGAACACAGAAGGCTGTGATTACATGGCAAGAAATTGGGAAATGTCAGGACTTGATATTAAAGGGAATCCAAGCCTCAACTCAGCAGTTGGAGTAACAGGCGGTTGTAAAAGTGTTTGACAAGTGGAAAGCCGAACTGGTTAATATAGTATGTGATTCATTGTATGTGGTAGGAGTAGTTACCCAAATGGAACGAGCACTATTGAAAGGAATTTCAGATGAATGATTGTATAGGCTGTTTAAGGAACTGTGGCTCCTATTATCTGGGCGACAGCATCAATATTTTATTACCCATATTTGCAGTCATACTGGACTAACTCAAGGTCTAGCAGAAGGAAATCAGAGAGCAGACAGGTTGGTAGCACTGGCATGGGCCACTCTCTCAGTAGACCATTTTGCACAAGCTTGAAGGTCACATGAATTCTTTCATCAATCTGCTAAGGTACTTCAATGACAATACCACTTGTCGCTTGCTGA
Organism: Laterallus jamaicensis coturniculus; assembly: GCA_022605575.1. NCBI lineage: Eukaryota > Metazoa > Chordata > Aves > Gruiformes > Rallidae > Laterallus > Laterallus jamaicensis. Next base: position 20,998,073 of record JAKCOX010000013.1, read on the forward strand.
GGCTAGAGGGTTTGTACAGTCGTGCCTGGATTGTCAGCAGTTTACCAGTGACCTTGCCCCTGATGTGAATCCTCGTGGCACAGGCCCACTGGAAGTCTGGTAAATGGACATTACGCACGTCCTGGAGTTTGGTTGGCAAAAGTATGTCCAGGTTTGTATAGATAGTTTTTCTCTGGCTACTGCACAAACAGTAAACATGTCCAATGCCATGTAGGCTCTGCCATAGTAGCCCTTAGGGTACCCTATGAAATCAAAACTGACAACAGCCTGGGATATATAGCACAGGCAACACAAACCTTTTTCCAACTATGGGGCATTACCCATGTTACAGGGACACCACATTTGCCTACAGGCTAAACCATGGTGGAGTGTATGAATCAAACTCTCAAGCGTTTGCCTCACAAAAATAAAGGGGGAGAGAAGAAGATCTCTCTAACTGATTGAGCAGTTAAACTACTAACTTGGGGAAGGGGATATGCCTGTGTCATTACAGATATGGGAACCAAGTGAGTGCCAGCCAAGTGGGTAAAGCCATGGCTCCAGAAGAAAGCAAGCCTGCATGAACCAGGACAGGAGCCTGATGCCAGTAACCGAAATCAAGTGTTCTAAGTGCAATCACTGTGAACCATGGGTCTTCTTGCGGGACATATTGAACCATCTAACAGTCCTTGGGACACGCCTGTGTTTCTGGTAAAGAAAAATCAGCTAAATGGCAACTTCTACATGACCTAAGATCTCAGTGTTCAACAAGGCCAAGTGCAAGATCCTGCACATGGGTCAGGGCAATCCCAAGCACGACTACAGGCTGAGTGGAGAATGGATTGAAAGCAGCCCTGAGGAGAAGAACTTGGGGGCATTGATGGATGAGAACCTCAATGTGACCTGGCAATGTGTGCTTGCAGCCCAGAAAGCCAACTGTAACCTGGCCTGCATCAAAAATGGTGTGACCAGTAGGTCAAGGGAGGTTATTCTCCCCCTCCACTCTCAAGAGATTCCCCCTGGAGTACTGCATCCAGTCCTGGGGCCCCAGTACAAGAAAGACATGGAGCTGTTGAAGCAAGTCCAGCAGAGGTTCATTAAGATGATCAGAGGGCTGGAGCACCTCTCCTGTGAAAGCAGGCTGAGAGAGTTGGGCTTGTTCAATCTGGAGAAGAGAAAACTCTGGGGAGACCTTACAGTAGCCTTCCAGTACCTGAAAGGGATTAACAGGAAAACTGGAGAGGGTCTGTTTGTCAGGGAGGACAAGGGGTGATGGCCTTAAACTGAAGGAGGGTAGATTTAGATTAGATATTAGGAAAAAATCCTTCCCTGTGAGGGTGGTGAGGCCCTTGCACAGGCTACCCAGAGAAACTGTGTCTGCCCCCTCCCTGGCAGTGTTCAAAGCCAGGTTGGATGGGACTTTGGGCAACCTTGTCTAGGGGAGGGTGTCCCTGCCCATGGCAGGGGATTGGGACTACATGATCTTTAAGGTCCCTTCCAGCTCAGGCCATTCTGTGATTCTGTTACTTTATGAAATATGTTTTTAGGTTGGTTTCTTCAGGAATGAGGTCTAGGGAATCCTGTTACCATTCAGACCGCCTCTAATAACATTTGAACCCACAGGTCAATTTGAAACCAATTTAATGGAATAGAAAGCAAATATATAAAGTCCTTGTGTGTTTCCTGGGAGCTGGTGGCCAAGAAGAGACGTAGGCATCTGTTAGTGCCTCTGCTGAGAGAAAAACTTAGCTGTCTCTGCCCGTGTCTGCTCAGCCTGGTAGGAGCCAGCTGGCCAGTGAACACATGCCTCCTGCCAGGCCATTCGGTGACTCCACAGGTCCAGGCTGGCCGTGGAGCATCCTACCATTCTATGTGCCACCCTGTAAAACTGGAGAAGGCACAGGAGCCTGAAACTACCAGGTCAGGTTCGGGGGTTGTGAATGGGAACATAGCAGGAGATAAACTGAGCTTCCTCTATCCCACCGATCATGGAGTAAGAATTGTTTGTTGTTGTTTTTCCGCATCAGTAGCTGCTCTACCTGTGGCACGTATCTATCTTGGGGAAAGCATGGTGCTGGCTGGCAGAAAGGCAGAAAGAAAGAATTCCAGACCCTTTGGATTCTGTTAAAGTGCTTCGTTCGCTGATACCATTATAATGGGAAGTGTTGCGAATACCCTCTTAGCCTTCTTTTCTCAAGAACTGGGGCTGTTAAGCCTGGAGAAAAGAAGGCTAAGAGGGGATCTTATTAATGTTTATAAATATCAGGTGTGGGATGCAAGGGGAAATAGCCAGCCTCTTCTCTGTGCAGACAGGATAAGGAGCAATGGCCTCTAGTTGTAACATAGGAAGTTCCACAGCAATATGCAAGAGAACTTTTTCACAGTGAGGGTGACAGAGCCTTGGGACAGGCTGCCCAGGAGGGTGTGGAGTCTCCTTCTCTGGAGATGTTCAAGACCTGTCTGGACGCCTCCCTGTGTAACCTGTCCTAGGGAACCTGCTTTGGCAGGGGGGTTGGACTCAATGATCTCTTAAGGTCCCTTCCAACCCCTACAATCCTGTGATTCTGTGACACCCGGTAAATACAAAGGCAACTGAAAGTATTGAAATCTGGAGAGAAGTCAATGAAAGCAAGATCCACATAGGGGAAATTGCATGAAATGAGACTTAAATGGAGAAGTAAACCTGTAGAAAAGAGGTTGAGAGGTCAGCTTGGGCTTCTTAGGAACAATGGGGGCTTCCCAGGGATGGAGGTTGTGGGGCTACTGGGGCTATTCAGCCTGGAGAAAAGAAGACTGAGAGGGGATCTGATCCATGTTCATACATATCTCAAGTGTGGGACACAGAGGGAAATGGCCAGCCTCTTCTCAGTGGTCTGTGGGGAAAGGACAAGGGACAATGGCCTCAAGTTGGAGCACAGGAAGTTCTGCACCAATATGCATCAGAACTTTCTCACAATGAGGGTGACAGAGCCCTGGGACAGGCTGCCCAGGAGGGTTGTGGAGTCTCCTCCTCTGGAGATATTCAAGACTCGTCTGGATGCCAACCTGTGTGACCTGTCCTAGGGAACCTGCTTTGGCAGGGGGGTTGGACTCGACGGTCTCTGGAGGTTCCTTCCAACCCCTACAATTCTGTGATTCTGTGATTCTGTGGTATGGCCTCTCTCAGGTTTCTCTACTCTCTGTCATCTCCTCTGTGGAGCACCAGGATAGAGGGATAGCAAGTTTGTGCCCCTGTATACCTTTCTTTTTGTCAGCCTGTGCCCTCTAATCGTCACAGTTGGTTTTTGTTTGATGGAATAATTGTAAAATCGCTATGCCTAGAGGAGGGACAGGAAGAAATCGATCTCCTGTGTCATTAGAAATACAAACACCCCTCCCCTTAAGAACAGATTCCCATGTCTGTATCCACAGCTTTTAATGGCCTTTGCATGTCAGTTGATTTTTGCTAATGAACAAGCTGTTTGTTTAGGGCTCTTAAATGAAGCTTTAGCTTCAAGGGTTGCCACTGAAAGAGGATGGTAGAAAGGAAAGGTGTGGAAGAAGAACATGTCATGCAGACATTCATGTGAATCATGATTAATTTAATTTTTTTTCAGTAAGGGAGAGGAGCCGCTCTACTTTGCGATCCTCGGGCAGCTCCTCTGTCATTTGCAAGGTCAGGATTTTCTGGCTCACTTGGAGAGGATGCTGTCTGACCAATGAGGCATGAAATAGCAGTTGGAGAAGGGCTTGATAAATATTGATTCAGAAATTGCCATGGCTGCTGACTCGGCGATTGGCCTGTTTACCCGGCAAATGGAAGAGGAATGGAAAGAAGCTGTCCATTTCTCAGCGATGGTGGCACATGCATTTTTCAACGCTGTCCTAGATATTTCAGAGGAAACGGACTGGAAGCTCAGCCCAGCATGTTTTTCAGGATAGTGTTAGCCCTTTACAGCAGATTAGACTTTGCAATCCTTTCTCTCAGCAGGAGCCTTCCCCTCTTAGTTTCATTCAACTCCATAATGATGGTTACACTGTCCCACCAGGAGGAGGAAAGCTTCCCAATACAAGTAGGACAGGCATTTTGCTCCATTGGGAAATACCTGTACAGCATTCAGACTAAAATGAGCACGTGCTGCCTTCGCCCTAAGCTGGATCTCTGTTAGCTGGCTATAAGCCTGGATCTGTGGTTGTTCCCTGAGTAGTCTACACATCCTACCCTGCTGGGTCTCAGCAGTGTAAAATGTGAGCTGGTGGAGCAACCTTATACCACTTAAGTAATTTGCATTATGTAGTTGTGCTGCGACTAACCTGCTACAGAGAATCAAAGCCTCAGGTTTCCTTTTTTGCCAATCAAAACCAGAATTAAGAGCCAGAAATGGGGTAATTAATTCTAGCTCATTGCAGTGCTTAATGCAGACACTGGATTTTTGGGTTGTTTCAGAGCACAGGTAAAAATGGGCTCAACATCTGCCAGCTGTACTCAGTGGAGGCATCCACTGTGGTGAGCTGTTCCCAAATGCCACCCGAGTTTAGGGGAAGCCAGGCCAGTGTCCCAGGGCCATCCCTTTCCCGAACGCTGGAAAGGAACCCTATGCTAATGCAGTGCTTCCTATCCATACCTTCCCTGCTAAAGGTGAAGCGTGAACATGGGTTGTTTTGCAACCATGTACCATGTAAATTCTAAGAGGTGCTGACTAACCCTGTCCTTCCACGGGGGTTCTAACACCTTCCGATCTTTCTGATCCCTACTTTCAGCAAACCTCTGTAACATGAATGGGAGCTGGTTTGTTTCCTTTTAATTTCAATGGCTTAACAAAGTTACATCAATTAGAGAGGTGTCTGGGGACTCTCGCCAGAATCAGGAGCCCTCCGGGTTAAGTGTGGTAAGTGCCTGTAGTGCTACGGAGGAGGCTGGAAAGAGGCAGCTTTTGATCCAAAGAGTTTGTGGTCCAGTCAAAACAAGAGAGGGGAGGAGCAAGAGAAAGTAGGTATTTGATAAACCAAGATCTAAGCTCAACTGCGTGGATTTTTTTTTTGTGAATGATGAATTTATTGGGGGGAAAATGCGTTTTCTTTAAAACATGATAATTAGTGAGCTTGGCTGAATTTGCTGTTGTGCTTTGTCCAGTTTGTTTGTTTGTCTGAAAGCCCTTAATTCACAAATACCTGACAGTGGTGAGATCGAGCACTTGCTCCTCAGCACCTCCCTGTCCACCAGCTCAGCCATCCCATAAGAGCAGAAAGTTCTGTTCCCATCTGTTTCCCTGTGTGCTCCCAACACTGGAACGCAGAGCTTAGGGAAGGGTTTGTCTCTACAGTCTGTGCATAGCCCTGTGACAACTCCTCTGGCCCGGAATAACAATGTGAGTACTAACTCACACCGGTGTGGGGATGGTTGGTGGTCGGTCACAGAGCAATCTGCTCAACCTGTCTGATGTGGCACGCAGGTGTTCCTTGTCTCTCCAGCAATGGGTGCTGTCAGCAAGGTGCTGCTGGTCTCTCTATCCACACGTCTAGCCTTCCGCTGCCAGCGGGGAATTAGCCCCTTCACACCCCTTTGCTCTATGCTGGGAGGCAGATCAGCATCATCCAGACCCTCTGGGGAAGAAAGGGAATTCAGGAACAAAGCTGCTCAAAAGCGGGTGCTGGCGTCACAGTGACAGGACTTTTGGTGGCCAGTGTGCGGTCTGAAGGGTTGGGGTAATGGTAGTTCTGACCCAATTGTGTTAAAAAGCTGTGATAAAATATTTATCATTGAAGAGGCGATGGTTACAATGATCACCTGCTCACCTGGTTTCAGTACGTGAACGAACACTCACTTTATATAATCCCTGCCCAGCCGTTTATCGCCTTGGGGAGGAGAGTCAGGTTCCTCCTTATGTTCTACTGCTGATACTGATTTATGACAAGATATCATCTGTGTTTGTGAGCCTCAGAGGATATCTACATGTCGCATTTCTGGCATTTCCAACTCTTGGGCAACATATCTTAGTGTTATTTAATAATGATACTCAATTTATGGGGGGTGGGGGGATGCTGCTTCCTCCTCCCCTTTTTCTTTCAGGCTTGTTACAGCAGTCTTTGAGAACTTTGGCTATCCCATGGATGTTCAGACCAATATGTATCCGTTGCTCATTCTCCTGAATGTTTTTCAAGTCTTTAATGTTACCAGAAATTGTTTTAAGGATATTGTCAGGAGATTTTTCCCTGGGACTGAAGGGTCAGGGGTGTATCTGGGACAGTCCAAGTGCAGAGGATGCAAGACATCCCAGAGCTCCGCCACAGGCATCACCTTGCATGCTCCTTCCTTCCTTGTGATGCAGGTGGCCAGGAAGGCCAACAGCATCCTGGCTTGTGTGAAAAGTAGTGTGGCCAGTAGATCTAGGGAGGTAATTGTGCCCCTGTACTCAGCATTGGTGAGGCCGTACCTCGAGTACTGTGTCCAGTTCTAGGCTCCTCACCATAAGAATGACACTGAGGTCCTTGAGTGCATCCAGAGAAGGGCAACCAGGCTGGGGAAGGGGCTGGAGGGCAAATCCTCTGAGGAGCAGCTGAGGGAGCTGGGGATGTTTAGCCTGGAGAAGAGGAGGCTGAGGGGAGACCTTATCACTGCCTACAATTACCTGAAAGGAGGGTGTAGAGAGGTAGGAGATGATTTTTTCAGCCAGATGACAGGAGATAGGACAGGGGGGAATGGCCTCAAGCTGTGCGAGGGCGGGTTCAGATTAGATGTTAGAAAAAAACTGAAAGTTGTTGGGATGTGGAACAGGCTGCCCAGGGAGGGGGTTGAGTCACTGACCCTGGATGTGTTTAAAATATGGGTAGATGAGGTATTTAGAGATACGGTTTAGAATAAGGTAGGAACAGTTGGACTTGATGATCTTAAAGGTCTTTTCCAACCTTGTGATTCTGTGATCTCCTGTCTCAGAGCAGTAACCTTCACAGATCACCGTGCAGTAATACTGCCTTCCTGGTAACCTCCTTCAGCTTGCTTGGGTAATGAGTTGCTTCCAGAGAGGGACACCGTTTCATTGCATCTGATGATAAAGAAATATTGCCATGGGTTGGGGCAGGGCTGCAAGGGGGTGATGTTGTATGGTGAAAGTAGGTTCCGGAGGGTTGCGGCTGAGTCTTTCATAAAAGCGCAGGGCATACCAAATGCAAATACAACACAAATACCAAATACTGATGCATTTCAGGGAAATCCAGGCTGGTAAAACATTAGATACTGTGACTCTGCCGGGTTCCTGCCTTCTAAAAGAATGTTTGTTGTTGTTTTGTTGGTTGGTTGGTTTGGTTTTTTTGTTATATTTTGCATTGCCTGGAGGTCAGAACATGGAGATTTGCAAGCCAAGCTATCAGTTTCACTTGAGCTTCCCATTTTAAGCAGGCATGCAACTGCCTGCAAGGAGGGTGTAGAGAGGTGGGGGTAACAAGTGATAGGACAAGAAGAAATGGTTTCCAATTGCCTGAGGGGAGATTTAGGTTAGATGTCAGGAAGAATTTCTTTACTGAAAGGATAGTCAGGCATTGGAACAGGCTGCCCAGGGAGGTGGTGGCATCACCATCCCTGGAGGTATTTAAAAGGTGTGTGGTTGAAATCCTTAAGGACACGATCTAGAGGTGGACTAGGTAGGCTTGGGCTGTAGTTGGACTCGATGATCCTTAAGGTCTCTTCCAGCTTAAGTGATTCTGTGATTCTATAATTCTAGCCAATGTATGTTGTACTCAGCTGTGTGAAAAATGCCCGCAGCATCGCCCTCCGGCACCACAAGTCTGTGCATGCTGGATTCCTACATGGTTTATGCGGCACTTCGCGTTAAAAAAATAGTCACTGTAAAAAACAAACCTTTGTTTCCAATAGAGGAGAAAGAATGTTGCTTTGTACCACTTTTGAAATGGCTTGCTTACTTTTTTACAGCTGCACTAATGCGCTTGCCCCACAGTTGGTCTGTTTTGTACACCAGCCTGTTGTACCAGAGAGGTGCCTCATTGCTAGATGTTTCTGTAAATCGGCTGGTTGGTGCTTTGTGGCTTTCTCGTGTTGTTTATCAGATACCATAATATCAAGGAGCCACTTTCTGATCCAGTCATTCATACTCTAAAATTGAAAAGAGAGTTCTGGGAGCGTGGCTGATTTAATGTTAGGATTGCGGGGGAACTGTAAAATGGATGAGTCTCTTTAAGACTTCCTGTCTGGAGGCTGTGAGACGACAGGCTGGGCAGCAAAAGCTGAAGAAACAGCCTCTTTCAGATGGCTCAGGTGAGATGAACATCCCTGAGTGCGAGGTGATACATGAAGTGGAGGATCTTTCTAATCTTTTTAAACAGGGGGTGGGTGGTTCTCTTCTTCACAGCTGAGACATTATCAGATTTGGTCTCAGCATCTTTATTTTTCCAAGAAGTCTGCAAGAAGTCTTTTTTTTCCAAGAAGGATGCAGAAGATCCTGAAGTAGGGTCCTGATAGTGCTGAACAATGCTGAATATACAGGGCCTGAACAGATTCCTTGGCCTTGCTGGAATATGGAAGCTTGCTTCTCACACAGCATCAACAGAAAACCTGTTTAACCCTGACAAACCAAGACAGGAAGGTGAGGAAGTGGCCAGATGCTTTTTCACAGTGGAACATAAAGGTTGAGACCTTACTGAAGCTTTTTGGTATTAGCGAAGAGTTAGTGTGGTCAGTCTGCAATAGTCACCTCTGAAAAAGATGCTACGGAAGACTGAGAGGGCCTCTCTTCTCTCAGTTCTGGCTCAAAGCCTCATCAGGGCAGTTGGATGTTCCACAGTTTTAATTAATTTTAAAACCTGGTATTGGTTGCCTGGGCTTAGCCCAGTTTGAAATAGTGGGTTTTCCACCAGCTGTGTAGCAGTGATCTTCTGGCTTGTTCTCTCTGTCAATTCTGCATCCACAGCAGCTCTTGTCTGAGGGGTCTTAGCAACTTTGCTGATTGTGAATGCACTCAGTGGATGGGTATGTTGCAACTAGTGTGTTTCTCACTCACTGCTATGGATACCTGAATGTAATGCCTTAAGTATATGTATATGAGCAATGCTGTAGAATCATAGACTCTTTGGTCAAGACCTCTAAGATCATCAAGTCCAACCATCAACTTACCATCACCTTCTCTACTAAGCCGTGTCCTGGAGTGCCACATCTACACATTCATTGAATGTCTCCAGGGATAGTGACTCCATCATCTCTCTGGGCAGCCTTTTCCAATGCCTGACCACTCTTTTGGTGAAGAAATTTTTCATAATATCTGAACTAAACCTCTCCTGACACAACTTGATGCCATTTCCTTTCATCCTTTCACTAGTTACTTGAGAGGAGACACCAACGCCCACCTCACCACAACAATTGTAGGAGCAATTAGGTTTCCCCTGAGCCTTTTCTTCTCCAGACTAAACAACCCAGTTCCCTCAGCTGCTCTTCATCATAAGACTTGTTCTCCAGAGCCTTTACCATCTTCATTGTCTTTCTCTGGACATGGTCCAGCAGCTCAATGTCCTTATTGCACTGAGGATCCCAAAACAGAACACAATATTCGAGGTCTGTTAGTATTCTGTATGTCTGTTAGGAGAGTGTGCTCTGATGTACTTCCTGGGAGTACAGTTATTGGACACTTACTATGAAATATGGGCTTTGAATATGTCTCAAAGCATTTTAGAAAGGTCGATTCATCATCCCTTTTTTAGAGTTGTTTATCCCCAAAGGTAAGAGCTGGGAAGAGACTTACCTGTGGCTACAGATTTTGGGTTTTCCATATGCGAGGCCAGTAGTTGATCCAGCAGGCCTTGCTGCATTGGGTGGTGTTTCTGTGGATCAGGGTTTTTTGGGCCTTGATCATTTGATTATGTAATCTAGTTGTTCAATTGCAAGGAAACTCTTAATGCTATAGCTTTAAGTTCCAGACATTGTTTGCATCAAGATTTTCACAGCATTAGCGTTTCTGAAGAAGCTCTGACAGATGCCCATTGAAGAGCACTGCCTCTACTTCTAGAGACTAGGAACTAAGGAAGGGAGTAACAAAGTGACCTCCAGGCCGAAGTAGCAAGTCAATGCCATTTGCTGGGAATAGTTTTCAGGTATAACAAAGTGATGTGCTTCTTCAAGCTTTGCTTGCACACTCACTTCTACCCATAGAAGAACTAAAAATGGCAGCCAGAGATAAAGTACACATACTCGCAGGCTGTTCCTCAATAATTTTCAGCGCCCAACGAAGAGGAAATGGTGGAAGGACAATGGAAACAAAGGCAAAAGACCCTGACCGATGTGTGTATCAGATGTGTCTGTTCCACGTGCCCAGTTGGATGCCGATTGCATGTCTCTGTACGTTGGGACAAGGCTGGTGTGCATTAGTACTTGTCGATACCGTACAGCAGCTGGTCCAATTTGGACCTTTGATTGCCTGTAGCTCTGGAGCTGCTGAAGCGTGTGTATGTTTGCACGCAGCCTAATTAGTGCTATTATCATTGTCATTAATGGCCTTTAATGAGAAACAGATGGTTCTGTCAAGGTTTCAAGCTGTGAAGTTCACTGACCCATTTGTGCTAGAAGAAGGGAAAAGACCACACACACACACACACCCCTCCCCCCTTCCAAATTGATGATGGGAAAGGGGAGTGAGAATTAATATTGCCCAAATGTAAACCTTATGCTTTCCTATGCAGCCTGATCTGAAGGCATGTGCAGATGCTTACAAAAGCCCTGCTTTCTCACTGGGGACAACAGGGTCTCCTGGCACTCATCCTCATGAGGCTCCAATGTATCAGTTATCTTTGTTGTGTCTGAACTTCTTCCCTGAAGAATAATGAAGGAAGGAAGTATTAAGATATACCCATGCCTTGGAAAGGGTCAGCTCTAGCAGGACAGGTCAGCACTGGGCAACAGAGGAAGGAGAGAAAGGGAATGTGTATTTGTAAGGGTTCTCAGTAGTGTCCAAGTGACCCAAGTCAAGAACCTGAAATAATTTTAACTTTACCCTCTTACTCCATTTCACTTTTGCCAAGGTTCGACTGTGTCTCAGACATGGCTCTGGTAGACACATCTCTTCAGTGCTGTGACTCCAACATTTCATTCCAGAAGACAGAACACCATTATTCCTCAGGAATTCAGATGGCCAGCAGTTAATGTGGGATTTCCAGTGGAGGCCAACTGGAAAATGTGAATCCCAAGCACAGGTCATTTGATAAGATCTGTCCTGGCAGCAGGTTTTCTCACCTTCTGATTACTGAGCAAAAGTGGAGTGTGTGGCTTAATTAAAAGGAACTCCTTTCCTTGTTTAATTGGAAAGGAAACTTTTACTCTGCCTGCGATTCAAGATCAGCTATCTACTTATCGCATAGTGTCACAGAATCACAGACTTGTAGGGGTTGGAAGGAACCTCCAGAGACCATTGAGTCCAACCCCCCTGCCAAAGCAGGTTCCCTAGGACAGGTCACACAGGGAGGTGTCCAGACGTGTCTTGAATATCTCCAGAGAAGGAGACTCCACAACCCTCCTGGGCAGCCTGTCCCAGGGCTCTGTCACCCTCACCGTGAAAAAGTGTCGTCCATTGTATGAACAGTGTAATATGTGCCTATAACAAGGGGTGTGGTTTTTCCTATTCACTTCTGTCTCCTGTTACTGACTGTATCCCATTCATACGGATCATTCCAGAGTACCTGCCCTGCACCTGAATGGACTGATCAAAAATCTTGCCAGCCCTCTGGTCCAAAAGGTTTCCTCACGTCCAAAAGGTTTCCTACCAGGATCCCACTTAGAATTGACAGGCTAATGAGTGCAAGTCATGGCAATACCTTTGTAGATGAGGTTCAGACAGGACAATGTGTCTGCCATTTCAGACCCACAGCGGTTCTATTCTTCCATGTGGACAGATTTTATTTCAGGCTTGAAACAGATATTGGCTCAATTGCAGTGTCCTGAAGTTGAACTTGAAACCTCCCCATTTCCTTAAGAATTAGAAGAGTTTAAATAGATTGCTGAAAAGTATCATAAATAAGAATAATAATGTTATCCTGCTGTTGGAGGAATGCGCCACAGGAAAAAGCAGTAGCTGGAAATACATTCTCCCTCCCAACCCCCCACCTCCTGCTTTTTTTTTTTTTCTTTTTTTCTTCAGATCTTCACTTAGAAGAAGGAAGAAATTAAATTCATTAGCACTGATCCAGTGCCATATCTAATTAGCTGCAGTATGGTGCACTTCTGTAATCTTGTGTCATGAGTACAGTGATTTAAGAGGTTGGGGTTTTTCTTTTCTCTTTACTCTGCACCAGCATCTATTAAGGATTAAGTAGTGATATGCCTGATTAATTTACATTGCCTTTATCAGGCTGCAGAAACAATTATCTCTCACTGGGAGAGTTTTCAAACAAACACGGTTACGTCCGTGAAATAATCTCCCAAGGAGTCTCTCTGGAGCTGAAAAAAAAGATTTATAGCAATAACTAGCAAAAAATTTCTACTGCTTTTCCCTGGCTCTTTCCCAGCAGTTTCAGAGAGCTTCACCCACTTTCCTGCCCGATCCCTGCCTACCAGGAAGAGATGAACACCTTTTATTTCACCAAATGTATAGCTGACTCATCACAAACCTTTAAACATGCTGTGTTTTGGGTGTATGCTTGTGAGAGAGAAGTCCTCTGGCAATAGTGTGCCCTTCATTATACTCTGACCTGGGGAAGTTTGGCAAAGACACTTTAGGAAGGCAAATGCAAGCAGCAAAACAATGCGGGGAGATCACACGGTACTGCTCCCATGCACCCCAGTACAAGCGAGTGTTTGGCTCACTCGGAAACACAGATATACAATCCCATCCTATATAAATACACTCCTCCCAAGCGCCCAAGCCATTCACTGATGTTCTGCTCTGTCAGAGCATCTGTATGCGATTGCTTTAGGTGCTTAAGCTTCCCTATGCAAACATGCATAGGAAATGTGGCCAGTTATCTCATTAGTTCCCATACAAGGCAACAGCTGAATACCAAGTGTGGAGAGGAAGCATGACAAGCTTCATTAGGGTGAGTGGAAGCATTTTCACAGGAGTTTATGGAGAGTGGAAATGTCACACTGGGTCTGCAATCAGCAGAAGATGTAAAAGCTGCAAATGTCTGCCCGGGAGAAAAAGTCAGTCCCCATCCCATTGCAAGCTAGACTGAAGGGTTCTTTCTTTCCTTCTTTCCCCTTGTTTAATAGAAGCCTTTTTTATTTGTTTGCATCAAAGGCTGTGGGGAGACCTTATTGCCGCCTACAATTACCTGAAAGGAGGGTGTAGGGAGGTGGGAAATGGTCTCTTCACCCAAGCAACAGGGGGTAGGATGAGGCAGAATGGCCTCAAGCTTGCCCACCAGGGCAAGTTCAGGTTAGACATTAGGAGAAAGTTCTTCACCAAAAGGGTTATCGAGCATTGGAACAGGCTGCCCAGGGAGGGACTTGAGTCACCATCCCTGGATGTATTTAAAAGATGGGTAGATCAGGGGTATGGGTTTGTATGGGTTTGTAAAGGATGGGTATGGTTGGACTTGATCTCAAGGATCTTTCCCAGCCCTGTGATTCTGTGTGAAAACTTTTAGGACTGCTTTTTGTATTTCCTATGTCTATACATTAATTCTAGGTTTTTTTTTCCTTTTGAAGTAGTTGCAGGGGGAGGGGTGTGTTTTCAAGGAGTGGAAACCATATGGGAACATGAAGCGTTTTTCAGGTAGGAGCCTGCGGAGAGCCTGAAGTGAGGAGAGTTCAACTGGCTGCTGTGGCCAGAGGCAAGCCATGTCATGGTGGGTGGCAGGTAGGAGCTTTCCAGAAGGAGAGGGTTAGGCCCAAAGTGAGGGGATCAGTCTTTTCTGTGCAGAGTGTCCAGACTGGCAAGGTTTGGTGTTTAATTTTTATTCCAACGCCAGTATTAGGGATAAAATTATTTTTAAAATGTAATGTTACTTGGTGCATCAACACCAGTTATGAACTACATTGTTTCCTGTCCTTTAGTACTAAAGCATTTGAGCAAGAGTGTGAAGATATGATTGCCACAACTCGCTCTTCAAGGATTAGTCACTTCCCAGTGTCAGCAGATCACTTTTCTAAAGTAGATCCTAGGGCAGCAGTTGGTGGTTAAGATCCAGCCAGCTTAAGCCATTTTTTATTTAAGATTTTTGATTCCTTTTAAAGCTATGCACTGCTACCGTTTACCACGTTTAAGGTTAAAAAGCTCCCCAAATACACAGTGGCCCAAATGTAAACCCATCCTTTTGTGTTTCTCTGCGTTTCCTCTCCTGTTTCGAAATGTACCAGACCATTCATTTCAGAGGAAACAATTACGTTTTGATGTAGAATTCATGGCTTTATAGCCGTTTCCATAGGAACCGAGTACAAGATACGCAGGCCAGGCGTATACCTCACCCATCAGCTCCACTCAGGGGACCTGTGCCAGTGGCAATGAACAGGTGATGCCACAGAACTGTCCTCGTGTCACGACTTCAGCTATAACAAGGCGCTTGCAGTATTTACAGAGAAATTTGAACCCAGAAACAATTTGACTGGCTTTGTATTTTGTTACAAATCAAATTACCCACCACTTCCATGTACAAACACGTCAGGTTGCCACTGTGTTCATAGAACTGTGTTAGGAAATGGTGCGAATAAAGCAGATACTGAGGGTGTGTGACTGCAAATATCATTTGGGGTGTTTAAGACATTTGACATTTTTTCAGGCCATCTGCAAAGTGCATCTGAATGTTCCCTGAAGTTTAAGCCATTTCTGGAGAGTCCTAGACCCAGATTTCAATGCGGTCCTATTTTAGGATGTTGTACCGTACTTTACATGCAAATATTATCTGCATACAATTTTGAAGCAAAACCCAGGCAGAATCTGACAGAGGTCAGAAAGGTTGAGCATATGGCTCGTGTTTAGAAATCACTGAAGTTTCATTTAGCTGTACTTGGTGCCTCATATGCAAAGTGGGTGAACAGAAATATGTATGGAAAAGTGAAATTTTAGGTTATTCCATGCGGGTTCTACAGTGGAAACTTCTTTCTTCCTTTCCTTTCTTTTTTTTTGCTTTTTGTTTTTGGGTTTTTTTTTAGTGGGAGCGTGCTTTTGTGGAAACACTTGTTTGTTGGTCTCCTAAGTATCTTTGGTTTCAGCTGCTCCTTTTTGTGGAGTGCTGTGACTCTTTGTTGAAGTTACACCTGTGTGGCAGATATTCACTGACACTAGAGCACCCATATCAGCTTGCACCAGCTTGTGAATCCACCTGTATCTGTTTACTTCTGCTATCTGATTCCTTCTGATTGCTGTTGGGTTCCTTTTTTTTTTATAAAATGTGTGTGTTGCATACCTGACTCAGTTTAAGTATTTGGTTTCTTAGTCTTTCGGTCTTTTTTCTGTCTGTGTTACACTGTACATTCAACAGAGGTGGTGAGTTTTGGTAGTCTACTCTCCCACTGAAACTGGGCCATCCTAGATGACAGGTTGGCTCCACCTGTGGAGGATCAGAGTGCATCAGAGAAGGACCCCAAAGTTGCCTGGTAGCATCTGTCGTTACCTGGGGCAGAAGTTGTCTTATGTTTCCCTCAGCTCTCAATTGTGAAAGTGGCTGAGGACTCCTTAGCAGCCCCTGACAAGCAAAAATTCTTATCTGAACACAGAAACTCTTCATGAAGGTGACCTGCTGTGAAATCACCTATTAATTTTCATACTCTGTGTTCTCTTTCCCTTGCCCCTTAAGCAAATGGCAGCTGAATTAGAAAAATTTCTTTTTAACTCTTACCTGTTTGCTTTTGCTGTTCTATATCCCTAAAGACTTAAGACAGGAGCATTTACTTTTGCGGTTAACGTGTGGGAGTCACTGTGGCAACTTTAAAGGGAGGTAAGAACACATTTGAGAACTTAAGAATTTCAATCACAGTATCTTTCAGTCCCTATCTCAGGATGCATCAGGTGTTCTGCACCTGCTTAAAGTCCCAAAGCTGTAGTCAGTGTCTGTTGTGATATCTTGTGTGTTTTTGATTGTCACTGGAAAAGAGGGAACTGGAAGGCAGTGGGTGTGAGCTGGTGTGCTGGGAACAGGAGTTTTGGTGGGGTTTGGAGTAGGAAAGTGCTGTGCAGAACTAAACGTGGGACAGAGCCAGCGTAGGCAAGAGATATTTGACTAAGAGCTTGAAAGATAAGCTCATTGCTGGAAGAATAAGAGAGAGAAGGAAGAACAGACAACAGTCATAGCTGTAAGGGCTAAACCCATGTGTTTGGATGTGTGGGAACAGTAAAAGACTTGGACGAGTTGGAGAGGGGAAGTTAGAAGACATAAGAAACACAATATAATTCTTTTATGAAAAAGAAACCCACACAAATTAAAAAAACCCTTCGTAATTTTGCCAGCTAAGCAAGCTTCATGGGCACCTAACTCTGAATTCCCATGTATTGAAGTGGGAAGTGATGGGAGTCCAGTCTTCATCCACTGACAGCAAATTGGAGCATGTAGGACGCAACATGGATGTTCTCCAACAACTGTTGTGTGTCCAGCATAATGGGGAGGCCAACAAGTCTGATGCAGGACTCCTCCCTGCTAGGCATAGGTTGAGATTCCAGCAGAAACATTGCAGCACATCATGGACAGCTGCTGAACCCATGTGTACCTGTGTGGACAACCATTTCCGATTAATTTCTAAACATGGCATCCAAATTGGTATCTGTTATATCTTAATTAACATTAAAGCTTGAACCAGCAGTGTTCATGTCGCTGGCCTAATGGACAAGTAGACATGGCAGCTGCAATGTGTCTTGATTCAAAGTAAGGCTTGGCAAAGTGCTGCATGGCACTCTTGTCTGCAAACTCCACAGGAGATTGGCACAACCAGTGGAAAAACTAGACTGAGTAATCTATCAATAGTTCTTTGTCAAGCTGTGAGAGAATATTCAAGAGTGGTCATCAGAAATCTGTCCCGGGTCCAGTACTATTCAATATTTTCATTTGTTATTTTGACAATGAGAGGACAAGTGTGCTTATAGGATTTGCAGATAATACTAAGCCAGAAAGGATTGACAGCCTTTTAGAGGACAAAATTAGAATTTATAATGATCCTGGTGAATTAAAGGAGTTATATAAAATCCAATAAGATGAAATTCAGTAAAGACAAGTGGTTAGAAGAGGGGAAAATCAAATACACAGATACAAAAGAACTGAGTTTGGGCACCATGCTTTGAGTGTGATAGACAAATGTGAGACAGATCAGAGTCCTAGAATGTATAACCTGTGTAGAAAGGGGAAAGGGACTTAGTGGAAAAGAATATGGTTTCAAATATATCAATATATGCCAGGTAGCTGCATTGAGGGTAATCTTTTTAAGTATCAGTTGGATGGACCACCACTTGTCTGTGGTGATTTTTGCCTGTCAACTCTGCCTCATGTGAGGAGATGGATTAGGGGGAAGTTCTTCAATAAATCTATGCTAGACAGGGGTGTAAAGGGGAATGAGCATGTAGGAATGATTGGGTAAAATATTGAAGTATCTGCCTTTTGTCCTTTGGTTTCATGGTGTTCCTCATGGGAGATTGTCTTCTGTCTGTGGTCTCCAAATAATCTAGGCAAGACCTTAAGTAAATATGTCTTTGTAGTTATTTCTGCTTTGAGCAGGTTGGAATTACTGACTCCGGAAGTCTCTTTCAGCCTCAGTTATTCTGTGAATCTGTTTTGGGTGGCTCAAGTTCTACCAAAGATCTTGCTGCTAAAATTGTAAGAAAAAAGATCTGACAGCTTCTACTGCCAAATAGATAACAAATTCTGAAGTAGTTGATCTTGCTTGGGATTTCTGTAACAGCAAAAGACAGATAAAATTATGCCAAATGTTTATGTCCTTTGTATTGTATGCTAGGTTGATGTATTTTGACATATAATTCCATTAGGAAAGCATAATGAATGTTCTTTGAATATCACTGTATACTGCATTTGCATAAAAATGGGCTGGTTTAAATTAGTTCAGAGGTGTTTAAAATGTCTGTGTAGGAAATGTAGGAAGAACACGGCAGTGGACAGCAGAGGGAATGCATGCTTGCTTGCCCAAGAAATGTGGTGGCATTCACTTGGGCACATCTGCAGCAGATCAGGCAGTGTCAAGGCTGACAGCTCTATGAAAATGGTGATATTTCCTGGCCAACTTTTTTCATTTAATGACTTGAAACCGATTTCAAACAAGAGCGTGTACATGGCTGCGTTGGTGGACAACTAAGTGCCTCCCGTTCAAACGTAACTACGGAGATTAAATTTATAGCAAGATATGGCACAGCACACTGTGTCATGACTCAGAGCGAGACAATGCATTAACAGCTTGAAGGTCAAGAGGCAGCACAAAATGTGTGATGGGATGATCTTCATGCTTAGCTTACAGCTAGAGAAGCTTGAAGCGTTTGTAAAAATGGTTTTTGTTTCTAAAAAGACTACTTCATGGAGCTGCTCGAACCAGTGATACTTTATCTTTGCTTATCACTTCGAAAGGAAAATTGAGTCGCCTGGTACCTGTTTGTTGTGTGCTCACACACTGCTCCACTGGCCATGTAGAAGGACCCTCTGCCATGGCACCTGGCTGATTTCCTGGGCAGTACAACCTAGTGTACAACCATTGGAGGCTTGTTAGCGTGTTGATCCAGATGCTTAAGATTTTTCAAGTTCTGAACAATGAATAGTCAAGTGATTGTCTCCTGGTTAAGAACAGCCTTCTGCTGATCCCTGCCATTGCGTCTTCTATTGGAGAAGCTCCATTTTAGTTCCCTGGGGAAGCAGAGATATTGGATATCATCCATGATGCTCACGAAGAATAGAACAAACACAGCGGTTAGTGGGCTACACACCACAGGCAAATGAGACTTGATGAATTCTGTTGTCTCCAAGCACAGGAGTTACAGCTTCTGCATGCTTGTAGATAGCACAATGTGGAAGAACAGTGTGGTTGGGAATGCAAGGGAGACTGTGAGGTAGGAAGAGTATGGCTCACAGGAACGCTGGAAAGCTATGTTCATCTTAGCATTGGCAGCTGCCTCCTAGTTCCCCTGACTCCATCTTGTTTCCTTCCAGGCAGATTACAGGTCCATGAAGACATTTTCAAGCAGGACATGACTGAATTTCAAATAATTTCTTTGTGTGAAACTGAAGGCAACCTCCGTCCATGTCTTTTGCTCAAGCAATGCTTTACTCTGACTAGGCTTTCCCTGCCTCCCTGTGATATTTCCTGCTCCAACGCCCCACGTAAGCTTTATTTAAGCCATAGCAAGCAGAGCAATGCATGGGTCCTTCATTGTCTGACATGCATGGCTGGCCTGTAAGACAATCTTCGCCGTCCTTCAGTTGCACTGCCTAAACGTTAAATGCAGACTGCAGAACAGGAACGTATGATACACACTTTGAAGTTAAACATCTAGGAAAAAAGGCAAGAGGACTGTGTACTTAGTATGCCAGTCCATTCTCAAAAACGTGCAGAGCTTCCTTCATCCTGACATGCTGATGCATCTCACATGAGCATTAGTGCTGCTAATCAATCCAGGCTTCTTGAAATTACAGGCTCTTTGTGTTACTTATGCAGGCAGCTACCAGCATCTCTCTATTGATTTCACAAATATTATGCATCATGCCCAACATAACGATAATAATAAACAAAAAGGACTGAAAGCCTTGGGTTTGCCTAGCTTAAGGGTATGAGAAGGATGTTGCCTTCAGATTCTGCCCCATCCATGCTGCAGTCCGTCAGCCGACAGTATGTTTGCAGAGTGTCTGTCTCCCAGTTATTGTTGCTAGTGCTTGCCTGAGGTAAGCTGGTGGCTTCACTGCGAACTACAGCAATTAGGAGAGGAATGCTCCAAACATCTTGTGGGGAAGGTAATCATGGGTAGGGAGGTATGGTAGCAAATAGGGATCTGCTGTCCTTATCGCCACAGCTAGATCAATGTTGGTTAGGGCAACCAGGCTGGTGAAGGGGCTGGAGGGAAAATCCTATGAGAAGCAGCTGAGGGAGCTGGGGGTGTTTAGTCTGGAGAAGAGGAGGCTGAGGGGAGACCTTATCACCACCCACAGTTACCCGAAAGGAGGATGTAGAGAGGTGGGTGATGGTCTCTTCAGCCAGGCGACAAGAGACAGGACAAGGGGGAATGGCATGAAGCTGTACCAGGGCTGGAACAGATTAGAAGGTATGAGAAAGTTCTTCACTGAAGGAGTTGTCAGGGCCTGGAACAGACTGCCCAGGGAGGGGGTTGAGTCACTAACCCTGGATGTGTTTAAAAGATGGGTAGGTGAGGTGCTCAGGGTTATGGTTTAGCATAGGACAGGAATGGTTGGACTCGATGATCTTAAAGGCCTTTTCCAACCTTGTGATTCTGTGGGTTTGTAAATCAGAGCACTGGGCTGGCTTAAAGCTAGGGCAGTTCTCTTGTGTAGCAGAATCCTTCGTGTTGTTTGCTGAAAGGTATGTTTGTGATGACTTGAAGCTAATGTGAAGGTGTTTCATTGCAGAAAACTGAACCCACGATTGGACTTGCTAATTCAGTACATATTACACTCATAAACAATACTTAAGGCTATCTTTACTGCCAAGCTACAAGCATGTGGGGAACTTCAGCTTGTGGACTGTTCATCTTATCTGTACCGCAGCCTCCAGTAGTTGTAGCAGTAACAAGCAGAATGTGACCTGTCTCTCAAAGACTACATCTCAAAGGTGTGCATTACCAATTACTCTAACTAGAACTTGGCTAAAGTGGGGGTTTGGTGAGGTTTTTTTCTTTCTTTTCATGCCTACTGAAGGTGAAATGCTATAACACAGCCCCTGTGTAATAGAACAAACTCGAGAGCCCTGGTTCCCAGCACAGCTTCTCTTGCATTTGCTCCTTTAAGTTTCAAACCCATTGGCAGGGGGGTTGGAACTCTGTGATCCTTCGGTTCCCTTCCCACCCAGACCATTCTATGATTCTATGATTCTCAGAAAGGGGAAGGAAAGTGCTCAATGGTGAGGTGATAGGCAATCAAAACACTGGGACTGGTGCAGAAAGCTGAGTTCTCAGCCTTGCTGCTGGCTGCACAGTCTCTGGCATGTCATGTAAACTCTGTCTGCTTTAATAAAGCCCTGCAACAAAGCTACCGTTTCTGTGCCCCCCATTGTGTGCCTGTTCTGTTTGTTTAGCTGTTGTGTTTTAGATTGATTTTGTTTTTTTCTACTGTGATTCGACTTCTTGTGTTCTTCCTGACTTTGTGTCTCACTGCTGTTGATTACTCATCTGCTTTCCAGCTCTGCATATCAATATGCATATAGTATCACAAGCTGATGGCAAATTAGTAGCAAATATATTTGAAAAAACATACTGCTAGACAATAAGGTGGGTTTTTTTTCTGTACTTCTCTGCTTCTATTTTGCTTCATAAAGCAACAAAGGAACTTTGCCACAGTTACATTTGTCAGTCTCTTTCTGCTGCAGCTTCCAGGCATGGGTATGAAAAAGAGACATGAAAAAGGAATGAAAAAAGAAATGTGCAGGACCAAAACAAAGACTTTGTTTTGGAGAGGGACTTTGCAGCTGAGCCGTGTTGAGTCTCCTCTTTTTGCTTAGTTGAGGTGGGGAGGTGGTCTCTGGTCATGGACCAGCAGATCACTTTGAGATGGTATCCGTCACACCAGCAGAGAGAGAACCTGCAGATTTCTTACAGGGATGAAGATTTCAAACGATGCTGAATGCGTCAATGCTAATCCCACACTGGGCAAAATGCCAGAGTCTGCCTAATACCATTGCTGGTTTGACATTTGAGCCTCCATCCTAATGGACGCCGAAGCGGATCCCTCCACCTCACAGAGCCATTAATTAGAGCTTAATGACTTTCTGCAAGAAAGGCCTCGGAAATGAGACTCAGAGAATTTCCTACTGATAATGCATGGTGTGCGTACCAGGTTGGCCTGCTTCAGGCAGACTCGGAGGTCTCTTAAGTCATGTGTCATACACTCTGCACTTCTGTTTACAGTACCTACCTTTCTTCCCCACCATCACCTAAAACACAAAATCTGTCCTCTGTGGAATGACAGCTTCCCCCATATCTGAAGCCATTTTGGGTCTTCTCTGGGCAGGAGATGAGCTTTAAATGCTGCTGATACCGGTGTGGCTCTTTGAGTAACAGCTCTGTTTACACTCTAAAACTCTTCAGTCTGCAGTAGTGGTTTCTATGAATTTTGCTTTATCTAAAATTTATTCTGACTGAACAAAGAACCCAGTTTTTGGTCTGGTTTTGGCTGGGTTTTGTTTAGGGCTTTGTGTTTTTTTTTTTGATAATAGTCTCCATCTTTCCCCCTCCTTTAAAAAAAACCCCAACATCCTAGACATTGAATTCAGCATTCATCTTCAATGAGCTTAACTTTGAACCTCCAATTTTCTTAACAGAACTGGAATGGGGCTCTCTAAAAGGCACTGAGAGCAGGTTTTCCTTCTTGATTTTTCAATATATCAGTTTTCTTTCATGTATATTCATTAAGATTCCAAGGCTTTAACCTCTGGCTGTGGACTGTGCTTGTGTGTTGATGGTGGAGTATATGAAAATGGAGGGTCTGTTTTGTAGAGAAGCCTGTCTGTGATTATGAGAGTTGGACACTTGAGTATTTTCTTTCAATGTCTTTGTTAGGTGATTGGAGATTCTGAGGAGTTTGAGCAGCACTGGTGGCAATCAAATATATATTCCCAGTAATTTTCTTGAAACTAGCCATCTGCATAATGCTTTTGTCAGATCTCCATGTGGTGTTGCTGTAGTGCGGTTAGTATTGGCTTGCACAAAACTTGGAGGAAAAACTCTGAATTCGAACTCGTCGACACAATCATGTACTTTTGCCAGTATCACCAGCAGTAACACTAACTTCAAAGTGGTTTCCCAAAAGTTTGCATTCTGCTAATGCAATCAAGTCCTAATGGAGACTTGGTGCCCGAAGCAAGCCTATTCTATTTTGGTTTAGGCTGGTTGGGTGCACATGTCTAAAGGTTGGGCACAGTAGTCTCTCTTTCCCAGAAGGCTATACAGGACACGTTGTATATCAGCTACTGTAGCTCTTATACCACCCACTGTGAAGAGTACATAAGAATTTTGGATGTGTAACACTTAATTAGTGCTTTAGTGCTTCTTCCTGTGTTATTTTTTCCAAGCCAGAATATTCAGTTTCATTACAGTGTGAACCAAAGCTGAAAAAAATTTTTAATGATTATGGCTTTATATTTTATCATCCTAGGAATTTTTTAATGTGACAATGAAAATAAAGTTTTGTTCAGGGTTTCTGTTTCCAAAATTTCAGATTTACACTGAGAGTAAGATTTTTGGAGCTATTTTGAAAATCCCAGTGTAAGTTTATGTTTGGAAAAGTGGGTAGGAAAAGAGGAAAACCAGAATGTTTGTGCAAGGGTGTTGATTTAGCTAGAGTGAGAAGGGGAGCTTTTAATTATGAATGGGAGGGGAGAGAAGGTTCTGGGATGTTTCTGAGGGGATCTGCCACCTACAAAATCCTCAAGGAAGGACACAGAGGTACCAGGTGCCTTCTGTAGTTTAATGAAGTCTGCCATCTGTCCCAGCACTGCTTCATGATTGCAAGGTTCAGTTTTACTGTCGTCTTTGTTTCTGGCATATACTTATTTCTTGTCTTTTGCCTGAATTAAGCTCTCATTTTTGAGCTTAGGATGCCATAAATTTACCAGCGTGACTCACAAAATTAATGTCCCTCTCTGTGCTCTGAGGAGAAGGAGCCTGGCGCCCCACGGCTTCAAGGTAAAAGGCTGATCAGACATGAATTCATGGTGCATTTGACAGTGACGGGCCAGCACACTGCTGACCGGAGGGGGGGGGGGCAATTCAGTGGAGCCTTTGGTGTCAGGCTTAGGAAGCAGCATGGGATGTCAGGGCTGTTGCTTGCTCACATGCACGCTCATTAGCTACATTAACCATTATGTTGGCAGATGCTTCTTTGGCCTGGGATAACTTGGTGCTGGAACTAGAACAACACTTGGTTTTTGGAGACTGAGATGGTTCTAGGACTGGCAGACTAACTTTAGATTTGGTGTGTGTATTTAATAAGGGTGGGGGCCTGATTATTTGGTAAGGATGGTAGATTACTTCTTGCTGAAGCCCATCTAGACCATTCCAATAACTGAAGTGTAACACATGTAACAGATTTACTTGTTCTCATTACAATCCAAGAAATTACTGGGGCTCACTTTTACCACATTGGTACTGGGTCCATCCTGCAGCAGCAGGAAGCTCTGCTTGCCCTATGGACTCTGAATTTCTCACCCATGCAATGTGAAAACAGGGAAAATCTTGAATTTGAGATTTCATGGCCCAGATCTATTTTGATCCAGTGACAGCAGTAGGGGCTGTTGTGGTGCAACATTTTGTTTGGACAGCTTGGAGTAAAAAAAAAAAAATCTTTAAACTGTATCTTCTGGCAGAGAGGAGGGAAGAGGGAAGAACAGATTGTTTAAATGTACAACTTTAATCATGAGGGAAAGTGGCAGGAAAGGTGTTGTAAACCCCCAAACTTTTATATAGTTTCATTTAAAGATTGTAGATTTCATGGAATTTTTATTTCTTCTTCTCCCAGAGGTTCTAAAATTCACAATTGTCATTTATTTATTATTCTTAACCTCCTTTTCCTAGCTCTCCCCACCTCCCCATGCTAAAAAGCAAATGCCTAATATTATCCCTTTGCTGCATGATTGTAAAACTACAGATAAATACGTAAATCAGATCGCTTGGAAGGAATTCTTCAGTACTTTAGGTAGTACATGGGAACCCAGTATAACAGCTGGGCTCTGGTCTCAAGGCTGATGCCTTCATGGACTACAGTTACAGTATAACAGCTTCCTTCCATGAACGTGAAATAATTCCTTTGAGGAACAGAAAACATGCAATAATTATGTTTCTTTGATGTGGGGTGGGAATAGTGGGAGTAGTTAACTGCAGACATATAAGGTCCTAATTCTTGGACTTTAAGATCCCTTTAAGCTCAGGGAAGCTGGAGTAGATGTCATTTTAGAGAAGAACATGGGGGAGCATTCACCAGGGATCACTTGTTTGTAAAACTAAAAGTAAACAGGTTGCTGATTCCCCTTTGGAAAGGGGGCAGCAAGGGAAAGGAGCAGAAAAGTTGAGGATAGAGGATGGCATCAGAACAAGGTGAAAGAAGGCAATTCACCAGTCAGCACTTCCCCATCTCCGGAGGCTTGCATTTAAGCACTACCATCCAGTGCAGCTGCAGCTTCATTTTAGGAATCAGGAAATAAGCTGAGTGGCAAAGAAAGATAGGAATTGACAGCTCTCACTGTTCAGGCTCTCCCCTTCGTGCTGGGAGAGCAAGTAGAGAAGAGCTTTTCTCCTGCGGAAGTATATGCCTTTCACCACCGGGCATCGCTGCTTAGTGGAGAAAATGGTAGAGAGGGAGAAAAGGACTTGTGGAAGTGTATGGTCCCAGCTGCCCGAGTGAATTAAGCACAGTGCCTGTGTGAGTTTTGCTGACGCTGTGCCTCCCCAGGATCTGGGCTGGGGGGAACATGGGATGGGAAAGCAAATGACAGGTGTGGATCTGCTGACATTTTGTTTCCAGTGGCTTTGCCATTAAGCTCATGCTCTCCACTTTAATAAAACCCTTTCAGAGCCCCATTAGTGCCGCCTTTGTTTTTTTTCTAGCCTATTTCATATATAATTGTGTCTTGTTTATGGAAAATCCTGAGGTGAAGTGGAAGCAATCTTCTCTTTCCAGGTGGCAGCAGAATCAAAGCCAAATCCTGCTCATGCCAAAGACCAGCATGTTCCTGAACCTTCGTGCTTCTTCCTTTTTACCCTCCCATTGTATTCTTGCCAGGACCCAAAACAGCACCAAGTTGGTGGGTGGTTTATCTTGAGGTAACTGAAGATGGCTTATAGGCTCTTTCACACCATTTTGAACTGCACTATCTTTTGTGGAGGCTGGGGCAAGAGGGCACACATGTATGTGGGCAGATCAATACCTTAATTGTGCCACAGCAGGGTGCTGCCATCACATCTCTGCTCTTAGGGTAGAGCTTTTGGCAACTGTACATACCTCTGCTCTGAGCATGTCTCCCAGGATCTTCTGGTCTTCCATGATTATCTAACAGAGGTTTTAAAAAGTGATAGTGATGCCACTATCGGAAGCCAAGACTGACTACAAAGTGTGTTTCCAGTAGGTAACAGGTTGGTCCTGTAGAAGTTAACACTCACTGGTATCTACTCCTTGGCTTCTTTCCGCCCATACGTGAGCAGCACTAGATATCAGCTAGTGGATAGATAACAAACACATGTGAGACACTGAAAGAGGCACTGGAGATGCCACCTGAAGACTAACCCCTGCCCTGATAATGCTTAGTTACGGCAGTAACAGAAGAAATCATAGACTAAACATCCTTTTCTTGCTGTCTTATGATTAGCCATTTAGTTGTCTTCTGCTAGGTGGTGCCTATGCCACTTGTGAGTTACAAGGTTCACTAGAGGCCAAAACACTGTAGT
The DNA here is from genome assembly GCA_022605575.1 of Laterallus jamaicensis coturniculus. Classification (NCBI taxonomy): domain Eukaryota; kingdom Metazoa; phylum Chordata; class Aves; order Gruiformes; family Rallidae; genus Laterallus; species Laterallus jamaicensis. Next base: position 21,024,547 of record JAKCOX010000013.1, read on the forward strand.
CTGCTTATCATCTGTATAGTGGCTGCTTCACTGGTAAGCCCATACAATCTTGTAGTTTCTAAGAAGTGATATACAGAAATTGGCCTATTGACACTGCTTTCAAGCCCTAAGTTTCATGAAGCCAAACATTGGACTGAAGTAATTTTTATGTTTAACACCCCACCCCACCCCCACCACAATTAGAATGAGAAAAATGTTCATTTGGCTTCAATGTCATGTTTCTTTTACAACAAAATATTTTTATTTTCAGATAATTAGAGAGATTGAGAGATTGCTATTCAACTTGGCCTTCAGGATCAAGGAGATCTCCACCCAAAATTACGTTATCTTCCTTTCCCCCCCAGTACTGTGTTTCTAAGTTACTGCATTACTGTTGCTGTGCTTCAAAACTTTGATGCTGGGAGTTTCATCTTCATTCAAATGTGATGTATGCCATGAAGAGGCTTGGTGTCCCCACCCTAATAGCTGTTTAAAGCCATGGTACTCTGTCTTGCTTGTGTGTTGTTTTTCCTCGTCCTTATAGATTAGTCCGTCATGAACAGTTTCCCTAGTGACTTCAGCAAAGCTAAAAACAGAAGAATGTTAATGTAAGGTGATTGAGGAAGAGTGATGGAATACCCTACAGTTGTTAATCTACTTTAAGAAACAAATAGTTCTCCCAAATAGCCTCACTGCAGCTACTCCAACATGTACTTGTCACCCTGCTTCCTCTGCAAGCCCTTGATTTGAGCCCTGTTTGCTTCATATTCTCTTGGACTTTAGGAGCATCTGAAGTAAAAGGAAAAATTTCTGCAAGTAGTTTTGCCTTATTTATCTTTTGTTCATACCTAGCTACATCCTGTTGCTGCCTGGTGTAATACGTTCCCAGTAGATCTAGCTGGGGGGCAGCTTCCCATGACAAGTACCCGATACCTACCATCAAGTTGTTAAAACTGACTGAACAAGAAACAAGGGACCTTCACCTGTGGAGCTTTGGAGGGGAGCTCTGCATGTGCCTCATTAGAATAGCTATCGATTTCCAGAGGCCATAGACAGGGGATTAATCGTTCAGATGTATTATGGAGACTCCTAGACATAAAAAATTGCACCTAGGATGTATGACTATGTATGTAAGTATATGTATTTGCAGAGCCTATTTGAATTCTAGAACTAACTTCCTTAGGCCAGTTGCATTGCTGGTACGTGGGCAAGCACATGTTATCATGTACTTCACAACAAGACAGGCGCTAGCAGAAGAAAGCAATCATATAAGGATTTTCATCTTCTTGTGGATAAACTGGCTAAATTATTGATGCTTAATCTTGCCACTAGGAGCTCACATTATGGAGATATAATAGCAGCTTCTCCTGCAGGTCATGGTGAAAGAGATCAAGTAGCTTCATCCTTAAGAGTCGAGTTTATTGTTCTTTCCTTTCCAGGTTGTGTTTTGATTGATTGATTCATGCGAGTGTCTGGCGTATGACCTTCCATCCTGCCCCCGTTGGTATGTGTATAATTTTGAGGACTATCTCAAAAAACAGTCATGTATTTGGGTTCTCCTCTCCTCAGGCGGGGGCATACACAAGAATGCATGAACAAGAGTTCTGGCTTTGCAAGAGTGGATCTGGTTTATTTGTGTGTATATATATTGTTCCATATCACTTGCAAGTATGTTGATGTTTGACCAGAGACAGGTATGTGCTTGCATAGTTCTTGTACCCAGTTTTGATTCAGTTTTGTCTTTTTCATGTCATTTATGCAGTAGTCCTTCTCTCGACCTCTCATCTCACCTTGTATTCTTCTGTTTTGCATTGTATCCCATCAGTTTTGTCCCTCATCACAGTTTCCCCTACTCTTGAAAGGCATTTGCTCTTTCTGCTCGCCTGTCTGCTCTTCTCCACTGATTTTAACTTAAAAATGACCTCTCTCCCAAGTAATTTTGTCTTAATCTCTTGGTAATTTTTAATGACTTTATTTTGGGTTTATGTAGCATTAAATTTAGTCTGTAATCCTATTCCAGGTGGAAAGGACATCTGCTTTGGATCCGGCTCATCCAGAACCATAGCAACAGATCTCAAGGTTCGGGAGGCGTTCAGGAGTTTCCTTTGCCAGCGGCTCCCGTGGCAGAGGCTGACATGGCAGGTGTGGGGCTGGACCCACGGAGACCCCTCCCCTGCCCTGAAAGACCCCTCGAGGAGGGGTTTCCCACAGTGTGCAGCAGCTCCCAGGACTGGAGCGGGCAGGAGTGCACCATCCATCACGGAGATGAGCAATGCCGCCTGCTTCAGCTATGCAGGTCTATAAGGCCAGATGAGATACACCCGAGGGTGTTGAGGAAATCAATGGAAGTGCTCACCAAGTGACTTTCCATCATCTATGAGCAGTCTGGGGAGGTCCCAGTTGATGGAGATTAGTGAATGTGATGCCCATCCACAAGAAGGTCTGGAAGGAGGACCCAGCAAACTATAGGCCTGTCAGTCTATCAGTCTGACCTCAGTACTTAGGAAGATTATGGAGGAAATCATCCCAAGTGTCATTATGAGATGTGTAGATCAGGCCCAGTCATCATGGGTTCATGAAAGGCAGGTCCTGCTTGACCAACCTGATCTCCTTTTATGACAAGATGACCTGCTTAGTGGATGAGGGTAAAGCTATGGATGTTGTCTATCTGGATTCTAGCAAAGCTTTTGACACCATTTCCCACTGCATTCTCCTAGAGAAACTGGTTGCTCAAGGCTTGGATGGGCATACTCTTCGCTGGGTAAAAAACTGGCAGGATGTCCAGGCCCAAAGAGTGGTGGTGAATAGAATTAAATCCATTTGGCAGCCAGTCACCAGTGGTGTTCCACAGGCTCTGTGCTGGAGCAGTTCTCTTCAATATCTTTATTAATGACCTGGATGACAGGATTGAATGCACCCTCAGTAAGTTTGCAAATGATACTAAGTTAGGCCGCAGTGTTGACCTCCTTGAGGGTAGGAAGGCCCTACAGAGGGATCTGAACAGGCTGGATTGATGGGCCGAGGCCAATGGCATGAGGTTCAACAAAGCCAAGTTCCGGATCTTGCATTTGAGTCATAATAACCCTAAGCAGTGCTACAGGCTTGGGGAAGAGTGACTGGAAAGCTGCGTGGCAGAGAAGGTTCTGAGTGTGTTGGTTGACAACCAGCTGAACATGAGCCAGCAGTGTGCCCAGGTGGCCAAGAAGGCCAATAGCATCCTGGCTTGTATTAAAAACAGTATGGTGAGTAGGACTAGGGAAGTGATTGCCTCCCAGTACTCAGCATAAGTGAGGACCCACCTTGAGTACTGCATTCAGTTTTGGGCCCATCATTACAGAAAAGACATTGAGGTGCTGGAGCATGTTCAGAGAAGGACAACAATGAGGCTGGTGAGGGGACTGGTGAATAAATGTTATGAGGAGCGGCTGAGGCAACTGGGGTTGTTTGGTCTGGAGAAGAGGAGGTTGAGAGGAGACCTAGTTGCTCTCTCCAACTACCTGAAAGGAGGTTCTTGAGAGGCAGGGGTTGACCTTTTCCCCCCCAATGACAAGTGATAGGACAAGAGGAAATGGTGTTAAGTTACACCAGGGAAGGTTTAGATTGGATATTAGGAAAAACTTCTTCAATGAGAGGGTGTTAGACATTGGAACCGGCTGCCCAGGGAGGTGGTGGAGTCTCCTTCCCTGGAGTTATTTAAAAGATAAGTTAGGTGAGGTGCTGAGACACATGGTGTAGTGGTGGTTGGCAGGCTAAGGTGATGGTTGGACTTGATGAACTAATGGGTCCCTTCTAATCAAGACAATTCTATGATTCTATTTTATACATCTGCATTTATAATCCACTGTGTAAATCCATGGTGCTACATATACCTTATACCTGATTTGAAGAATTACTCAAAATAATCCATGAATTCAATAAAGGAAGGCAGCACAACCACTGGGGCAAAGGTAGCAAGGTAAGAGTTCTCCTTCACATTATATGGGCATAAGGAAAGGGACAAAAATCAGTAGGTCTGTGCTTCTCTCTTTGTTTCATTTATGTTCCTTCGGAGTTTAGATTCATACTGCATCTGTGCAAGGGAAGGATTCAGATATTGCTAACAATGTTGGTTGAACTGCACATGGTGTCTCTGAAGGTTTATTTTGTTGTCTTTTTACCTTTACTAATTCATCATGTAGCAGATGCAAACTAAGACCCTATGCATCTGTGCCATGGGTTGAATAAGCCTATAAAAGGACCTGTGCATTGTTAGGGAGCAGAACTTCCTTTCTATAACAGCTGGAGAGTATCTGGGACAGGACGTGCAAGGGACAGATCAGACAGGACCAAGACACTTGATCTCATTTGGTGAATGATACTCCTTCAGTTGTAGCCCTAGTCTCTTTATGCCCCTACTGTTGGCAGTGTACAGTGCATGATAAAAGTTTTCATAGCTGAAAACCGGGAGAATGAGCTGGCTTATTTAGGATTTAGATTCTACTGTACTTCCTGTTAAAAGTGCCCTTTTTGTGTTGTGGCTTCTTGTACTGTGGGTAACCCATCAGCACTACCTGCCTGTTCCCCCAAGAACAGATAGAAAGGACTTGTGGTTGTCATTGACCCATCCTGGATGTCAACTTAAAATGAAAAGGGAAAGCCTGATAGCCTATTAATGATCCCCCAGGATGCCCATTTATCTCATGTGTCATTTTCTAGTCCTCAAACACTTGGAGTATCATAGAACAAGTCCTGAATGTGTCACTGGCACCACTTGGAGACGGTGCAGCAAGAGATGATTCTGACAAGTACTGTGTCTTTTGCAGCCCTGTTATTGTGACCTAATCCCATGATAACATGAATCATTTTAATGGAGATGTCATCTGCAGTTTAAGCCCTCACCATCCGATCTGCCCCATCATTACGTCTGCCAAGTATAGCAGCATAACTCAATGATACTGCTCAAACTACACCAACAAAAAATGATGGAAATGTTGCTCTTGGTTTCTACTTTTATGTACAGTATATTCACCTCCTGCAGCACAAACGTCAAGCAGAAGAGGATATTGAGAGTAGAGGTGCTGCTGTTCAAGAGCAATTCACTTTTCCTGGACAAATAGTAATGTTTGCCCTTTCTTACACTTTTTCACTACAAATGAATGACAGAATTTCAGTTGTATGGGATCATAAAATGTGTGAAAAGTATACTGAAATTCTGGATGCTATTTTTCCTGCTTTATTAAATATCCCACCACAGTGGAAACTGCAGCAAATATGAAAAGTATGCATCAGTGTTGTATTTAAGGCCTGGATGAAAATAATGTGGATAGGAGCTGAGAAGAAATTGAGGTCAGACTGGAGGATCTCTGCTAACAGACAAAAGGCAGGTAGCTTAAAGAAAATTAAAAGCAGAAATTCACTGATCTGTGGCAGAATGCAGTTCTTTTCCTATATATATTTATGAGGTTAGTTTTTAAGAAGCTGGTCCTATTAAGACAAGAGAAAAGCTATGCTTTGATCAGGGAAGCAAGCAGAAGAGAAGTGTTCAGCAACAAAGCAAGTAGAAATATGTTATTTTTCAGCAAATAAGACCTCTCTCTCTGAAAATAAACTGAGATCGAGGTTAACTTTTGTTGGCTAGGTGTCCAGGGATTTCTTAGCCCACAGTTTCCACTGATTTGCATTCTCATAGTTAGCCTCAGCACTGATGCTGGGGGCTGAATGGGCCTCATACACCAAGTCTCTCGCCATGATTTTCTGCAGTTCTTTCCCCTAGTGAGCCCTGTGATGTTTCAACATGAAACAAGGAAAATTTTTCTCTCGTGATGCCTGCCTTTAAGTACATGTAGTGGGCATCAGGAACATCTTGCAGGCTAGTGACTTGCTGGATGTGGAGTAATCAGAGGGCACCGGTGATCTGAGGATGAGGCAGCTATCCAAAATTTCAGAGACCTTGAGCTCACTTACTCCACTATAAGCTGTGTTCCTCTGTACAGTCTTGTAGAAATAAGCCATTGCAAGGCATTAATGCTGCAGAAAAAATAGTTACAGCCAGAAGTCTTCCATTAAGAATTGGTATTAAGGAATTGAAAATTATGTTTTTATGATCACCTTGTTGTGATCAGCCTGGAACTAACTAAAACTTTTCTAGCATATACCATTTCTCGTTTATATTCCTCATGACAAAATAAATCTTCACTTCTCTTAAATGAGGGGTCAGGAATGTTGAGAAAATATTTTCAAGGTATTAGAGCTTGGAAATCTCTTTCTAAAGGCTGCCTTCCTTCAGGGCAGGCATGCATAAACAGTGTTAAACAGCTATTTTATTATTGCTATTACTACTAGTTGGTTTTTCCACGTGTTTAGCATTGGGCAGTCTATAAGTTGTCTATCTAAAGACAAAGCGTGCTGCTGTTTGTTGGGGTCTTTTGGCTGTACTAATTTTTGTAAATAACGGATTTTATATTTCTTCCCATTAGCATGAAAAGTCCTTTCTAGAGAGATCACAGGTCTTGGAATAAAATTATCTCAATAATTCCAAGAACATAATAGAGTATACCAGGACTGCTTGGATGCTGTGGACTGTAGTGAGCCAAATGTGGCTTTAGGGTGAATTGGAACTAGTGTAGATCCCTCAGACGTCATTTTGGCCGCTCTAACTTAATGTAACCTTGTGTCCCAGTTGTAGAAGAAACTGTTCCGTATCCTAGAGCAAAATCCTCCTCAGAATTCTGACAGTGGCCTGAAACTTAGCAATATTACTTTCTATAAATCAGATTATTGTTATTTAATGTCCTCAACTGCTGGTGAACTAAGGTGTGGAAAACCTGACTTGAATCCTAGAGATGCTTGTGAAATGGGATACCTTACCCTAACTGCTGCTGGCTCCTTGTCCAGCATCTTAAAGGTGATTAGAGAATATGTGAGAGGTGGTTTACTTATTTTCTATTGTCTGTTTGATGCATTATCAAAGAGAGGAAAATCATTGAATTTGTTAACAGAAGTGTTAAATGATCAGGAAATGTTCTTCAGTTTTCAGGAGATATCTACACCCAGGTAGTTTCATTTGCATCAATGGGATTATTTACATACATAATAGTTTCAGATTTAGAAAAAGGCTTCAAATTATAAAAAAAGAGGTAAGGAATAAAAGAGAGTAATTTCCCACTGTGATTATCAGTGAATGGGACAATTGGCATGAAGCATGTATGTATAAAAGATCTGTTTCCTATAGCTGGAAATGCAGAAGAGAGGGCTCTTAACACACACACCCTCCCAAAAATAAAAAAGCCAGGAAGGAAAGAATGATAAATAGAGTGGAAGCAGCAGGAATGTGAGACAAGTGAGAAAATCAGGCTAGCTGCTCTGCATGCTCCCTGTCGCCCTTCTTTCCTTTTCCCTTGGTGTTCTGTGGATAGCCAGAAGGGAAGGAAACAGGCAGTGTAGCTGAAGAGTTGATGGAACTGGCCTGAATGTCACAATGTGCAGTGCTCTGTAGGCTTTACTCTTCATCATTTGGTATGTTTATCTGCTCATGCAGGACACATTATCTTGAGCTGTGGTGTGCTCTGGAGCCACTAGTGTGTGGAAAATGTCCCAGTTGATAAGAGTTATCTTTACATTCCAGCATGGTAGAGAATTAATTTAACCCAATCTTCTTTTCTTGTACTTTATGTATTAGTGGTCCATTCAATGGAGTTGTTTAATATAAATAAGGACCTTGAAATATATTACTGAATGTTGAGATGACCTCTATTTTTATTGCCCCTCTCTGAGGTGTATAAGGATGAGAAGTCATAAAGTATTCATCAATCTTGATTCCTTCCTGTGGTATGGGGAGTTCTGATGAGAACAGCGAAAGAAACCTTTAGCTGAAAACAAGGTATCTGGTTACCTATAGGTTTCCTCAGCCTCTAACAATATCTGGCCTGAGGGCTGAAAAGTTGGCACATCCACTCCCAAGTGCAGAGAAAAGTGCAGCCATGGTTCCAGAGAGTAGTTTAGCCCCAGCAGACAGCTGAGCACCACACAGACACTCGCTCACAAACTCCTGGTCCCATCTGGGGAAGGGGAGGTGGGCAGAAGAAAAAATAAAGGGAGGGCAGAGGTGGGTTTACTGGGACTGACAGCAAAGGGGGGGGAGAAATAACAAGAACAGCACTTACAGCAAAATATACAAAACTGGTGATACATGATGCAGTTTCTCACCAAACTGCACAACTCAGACCATACAGCTCAGAGCTGTCCCAAAGCCACATGGTCCCTGGGCTGCATGCCCCAGGGCTGTGCACCCCTCCCCCACAAGCCCCCTCTTTAAGTTGCGCATGGCATCATTGGTCTGGAATACCCCCTTTGGTTAGTTTGGGTCACCTGTCCTGGCTGTGTCCCCTCCCAGCTTCCTGGGTGCCCCCCACCTTCTTGTTAGCAGGGCAGCATGAGAAGATGACTAGTCCTTGATTGCTTAGCAACAACTAAAACATCAGTGTGTTGTCAGAACTGTTTTCATCCTAACTCCAAACTCAGCACTACACTAGGTACTAGAAAGGAAATTAGCTCTATCCTAGCCCAACCCAGGACAGGCTCTCACTGGATAATGACAAATCAGTTTTAGTACCCCAAAAATAAGGAAGATAAAAATAAATATATGGTAACTCCTGCTTGTCCAGAAAGTGGCAAAAAGTCCTCCCTCCAAAATTACATCTGCTCAAGTCCCTGCAGAGATCTTAGCACCTGTATTTGAGCATTTGTGCGCTTCTGCTTCTTGGTACCCCAAAAAGTGCAGCTAGGCCTTATGCTGCTTGTGGACAAACTATATTAAATTTTGCTTGTGGACACTAATTAAGCCCACAAGAGTGTGCAAACTATGGCTGAGAGTACCATCTGAGAGTACCAATACTAACTTTGAGGTGGCTGTGTAGATTGTTAGGATTTCAGGTTGATGGATAAACTGCATGCCTGAATGATGCTGTACTTCCTGGAGACAAGAAGGACCCTCCAGGTTATCAGAGTCTATTGATTCACTGGCTTGTTGGTCATGTGTAAGCTATATTGTTATTGTTTCAGAGAGTGGGAACTAGTCTTTCTTACATTTCCTGGATGCAGTAATCTCAGGGAAAGTACTTGGGAGAACAGTTGTCTCTACATCTGCATAGAAAATGATCCACAGAAGTTTCCAGCAAGCTCAGCTGACTGCAGTGATGGTGCTTTCAGCTGCCAGTGGAGTGGTCATATATCTCACTGTACTTCATCTTACAGATGGGGGAAGAAGCTGTGTCTCTGCTGGCACTCAGGCCAACTGTGAGCTTAGAGGGCAATTCGTGCCTCCCATCCCAGAAATGTGGTCTGGTTGTCCTGCTAACTTTGTCTGTAATTGGTAGCATTGGATGAATATTACAAAAATAATCCCACCTTAATTACATTGCACTGCAATTGAACAATTTAATCAAGCACTAGTGGTCTTAAAATGAAATATATGATAAAAGCTAACACATTCAAGTGATACAAACATTGACTTTAGAATCAATGTCTCTTTAACGTGATCATCAGAAGTATTCCCTGATTTAAAAGATCTTTCACCAAGTTTCATATTGGTTACATCAATTTTAATTTTTATTTAGTTTGATTTTTGAAAGGTCATCACATGCTGTGATTTCCTTGTAACTCACTAAGCGCCACTGTAATTGTGCACTTTCAAGCCTAATTTTACCTTAATTACTTTTTTTTCAGGAGGGTCTACGTGGACAGAAAAAGGGTCAGTAAGTAGGCTGAGCTGAGGCTTGCTTAAGTTTCTCAATTTTCTTCAATTCAGTGTTCTAAAATTGTCCAGTTGCCAAGAGAATAATGGAATCTGAGTTATGCCTGGATGAGTAAAATGGGTTAGCACTGTATGCGCATTTTGGGCTCTTACTTAATAGGTTAAAGATCTCCATGAAGAATTTAACAATTGATAGAGCCAGTATTAAATAAAACTCATGTTTGAGAAAAACTTCATTCCTTATAATTTAATAAAACCACTGAGAAATGTCACTGCTCATGCCTGTTTGTCCTGGAGATGCCTTTAGGGATTTGGACAATAGAAGAAAGATCTTCTAAAGGGTGAAGTTATACATGTGCCTATGAGAATGTGTCTGTCTGAAAGCAGTTTTAATTGCAATGTGTAGTAACTAAAGACTAACTTTTAAATGAGAGATATGACAGAAATAATATTTTGATTTTTGATAGGAAGAGTTGACATTTCAAGCCCACAGGAAACAGTCTTTTACTATTAATTGAGCACAGCATCATCTTAGAAATACCATTTTAGGGAAAATTGGTCCTTCACAGAATCATTGGGTTGGAAAAGACCTTTAAGATCATCAAGTCAAACCAAACCTGTCCTATACTAAACCATATCCCTGAACATCTCATCTACCCATCTTTCAAACACATCCAGGGTCGGTGACAACCCCCTCCCTGGGCAGCCTGTTCCAGTGCCAAATAACCCTTTCCGTGAAGAATTTTTCCCTAATGTCTAATCTGACATTACTAATGTCTAATCCCCCTCATCCTATCACCTGTCACTTGAGCAAAGAGGCCAACCCCCATCTCTCTACAACCTCCTTTCAGGTAATTGTAGGCATTGAGGAGGTCTCCCCTCAGCCTCCTCTTCTCCAGGCTAGACAACCCCAGCTCTCTCAGCTGCTCCTCGTAAGGTTTGCTCTCCAGCCCCTTCACCAGCCTGGTTGCCCTTCTCTGGACAACCTTCATGACAGCCTTTGTCTTTTTTATATGTGCAGCGCAAGTGTCAAACCAGGCATGATACTTGGTGTACAATATAACTGGTTTTGGCCAACATTGCGGCAGGAGTGCATAGAGCTATCTGTTTCAGCCTCAAAATGCTAACCAGGTCACAGACTGGAAAATTTCTTCTGCTTTATTTAATGTAGGGACGGAAGGGTTTCCCTTCCTGGAAGTGCATTTGAGATATGAACCCATCACAGCAAATATCTGCTGTATATAATAAGTACTTTTTGCAATTTCTTTTTCTTTCCAAAGATCTGTAGTACTGCCCTGTATCTAAACTGCAAAAGATGTTGGCATGGGAGAAAGCTTAAAAGGTAGCTGTCTGGAAAATGTGTGCTTTAGATGAGCAGATGGGAATCCTGTGACTGATTGATTGTGGACATCTAGGAGTATAAACATGGTAGACTGCGCAGAAGCTTAGAAGATGGAAGACCTAATTTATTTGTGTTCTGGACATCAATTTGCCATGTGCCTTTGGGACAAATGTCAAACTGTGGTGCCTGAATATGCCCATTGCTCCGAGTTAAATATCACTTTGTACCACATAAAGCACTCCATTTCCAATTCACAGGTTGGTATTACTGAGTATCGGACAGATATCAGAGTTTAAGGGTAACTTTAGGCAGGCAGCCTTCTACTCGCTGGACTGCTTTTAAGGGTTTTTTTGAGGACTGGTTATCATATTTGTTCAATTTGTGTGTTGTGCTTTATTTGTTGTCTGTAAGCTATTGAACTGTCTGGTATTTCAGCCTCTTCTACAGACACAAACATTATTGGAAAATGATTTAGTGAGACCCTCTCCCCTACTTGTATGCATTTTGAATGATGCCTAGTTTATTCATTTTGAATAGCAGCCACTGTGCTCAGTGCTCTGAACCAGAGAAACTGTTTTTTCATAACCACTTTAACTGTGTTTGACATTGGAAGCTGACGGCTTGTGGAAAGCCTTAGATTTTACGTATTATATGTAGGTTGTTTGGTTTGGCTTTTTCCTTAGTTGGGTATGAATTTTTTTTTTTAATGCAACTTTTACAAAATGTGGATGCAAACATAACATTATAAATTAATTACCTCTGGTCACAAGTATTTCCTAAGGAAACAGAAATAATGCCATAATTTCAAAATTTTATGACCATATTGTAGTAAAGGAACTATAAGTGTTCTTTTCCATTGGATTAAATGCATTTAACTGGATTTTTAAGTGATAGCAGTAAGAATAGGCCTTATCAATTTTAGTATTTTCACCAGGTGAGCATGTGGTCCAGTATTAACAGTTGTCCTGAAGTTAACAATAGATTTTAAATTAAAGAGATTTTAAGTCCTAATTCCCTACAGTTGTTCGCATGAAAGGATCTGATTTCATTAGGACTGCTTTGTCAGTAGGGATTCACAATCATGTCTAAGATATCCATGGCTGAGAAAGGGTACTCAGGTAGAAACATTATTTTTCAGCTCGCAAACTTCGTTTGTAATTTAGCTTGATGTTGAACATGCATAGGTTCTGAAAAAGTCACACATGAACTGGCAGAACAACAACTGTCTGCCTGTCTGGAGCTCAGAGTCTCCGCAAGCAATTCCCTGACTGATTTGTTATGCAAACCTGTTAATAACTTAAATGATTATTGGATGAAGTTTTAGGAACTACCATGTAATGCAGACTGATACTCGGGTAAAAAAGGAGGATCTTTTTTTTCCCCATGTCAGTATGTTGTTAAAGATCCATTAAGTTTCTTCAGAGTGATGAGACAACAGAATTTGCATCATTTCTGCTTTAGAGACAAATTCCCAGTAAAACGAGGACCAGAGGGATAACAATGATATCAATTGCACAGACTCTTTCTAATTTAACAGACTTTTTGAAAAGGATAATGTTCAGTGAGGGAAATTGTTTAGTAATGGTGTTGGACAATCTGAATGTACCTTATACTAATAATCACATATTTTTGGGAGTGATTTTCAAGTAATTTCCATAAAGTTTGGTAGGTGGTGTCTCTTCTGAGCTCATAATTGTACACTTCATATGCAAATACTACCATACAGCAAAAGTCACTGGAAAAGGTGTGCATTAAATGAAAAAGGTGGGAGGATTGCTTAGAATGATCAATTACATTTTCAATTTATCTTCTACTTATTGTGAATGGTAATGCTTGTCTTTTCACCTGCGGGTGTCCTCATCTCTGTAAAGCAGATTTTTACATTTAAAGGAAAGAGAGCCCTAAAGTTACAGGTGGTATAAGGCCAGATATTCAAATCAGGATTACAGAATTTGATTTAAATGGCTTAAGTTTATAGCCCTCTGGTATATATGACCCTAATATAGATTTCCCAGTCAGTGAGGGCTCTGGTGGTTACTTGTCACAGAATAGAGATATTTTAGTTTATCTTAGATTTTCCCACCAAAACCTGGTGCTGGCTCTGCACACGCATTTGGCAGAGGGAGACATGTCTGGAGGCGAATGAGGTACCTGTGGTGCCTGGCACTCTGCCCATGCCCAGGGGCTTAAATGGCCTCTTCTATACAGAGTGTAGCATAGCCTGCAACCATTTAGCACAAGCAGTCTTCCCTCACACCATCGCTAGACCTCTGCTGCTTAAGGCTGCTTCGACAGCGTTTGCCACTGTGCCAGCAGCACGCACAACATTCATAGCTGGGATTTTTGTTTCTCAGAGGTGGTGAACCCAGTGCTGCTATCCACTCTATCTCTTTTGGGTGGCTGATTTCAGCAGTGCTTGTGTGGATCCTGCAATGGCAGGTCTGCCCAGCTCCAGTGTGCATTGGGCCTCGCTCCTCATGTTGGCTTTGCCTGTTGACCAGTCAGATCATAGCTCAGGCCTGTTGAATTTCTTGATCATATTGCTTTTTGGTGGCCATAACTATTACATTTTTCTCACTTTCTCAGGCAAACCGATGAGCTTTGACTTAGGAAAATCTACAGCCTGCAGTGTATGGCTTATTTTCACTTTTTTTTTTTTCCCCTCTTTCATTTTTAGGTGGCCAGAAGTCTGGAAGCTGCTTATTTGGGCCAGGCCTCAAAGCCTTCAGGGATTCTGCTCTAACTTCAGGTCAGAGCCCAAACTCCTGGGTCTTGGATTCAAAGGTGAGTTTTGATTTTAAACTAAGAAAGGAGGTATGAAACCAGCTGAAGGGTTGGCTATGTTTCCCGCATCCATAAAATGATGCATTTTAAGCCCTTAAGGATGGAGAAATATTTTGTTTCTAGTATATTTTTCAGTGCCTGTTTATGCTGATCTGTTAAATCCTTCATCACCTACACTAGCCACAATCCTCTCTTTCACAGTCTTTGAGGCTGTTACCATGGTCTTGCTGCAGCATTAATAACATGGTTGTACACGCTTGCCTTGTGTTTGTCACAAGAATTTATTAAAAGAAACCAAACCCTGTGGTGTGGGGATTACCCCATGTATTGTAGGAATGGGTGCAGACTCCAGTGCCTGTGTGTCACCGAGTCACAGCTGCTGGCACAGGTCTCTTTAGAAGTAGGTGTTTTCAAATCTGAGGCTTAAGAAAACAAACAAGTTTAGGTTCTCTAAACAGATTTCTCCTGTCCTTTCCAGTGTGCTACTGTATTCTTTTATGACTATTTTGAGTGTGATTAAAAGTGATAAATGTTTTCTGTGGGACCAAGACACAAGCATACAACTCTCTGCACTGAACTTTCCAGAAGGGCAATCTAGAGGGGAAACTTCTGCAGTCTGGGAAAATGCAGATAGCTGTATCTGAACACTGTAGTAACGAAATGTCCTGGTCTGCCAGAAGGGTACATTTGTGGACTTGTTACATTTGAGAATCCAGTTGCAAAGGAGACAATCTTTGCCAAAAAAAGTTCGGTCAGATGCTGCTGGCTTGTTAGTCTCCAGTTGTGCTGGAAGCCTATCTGTCACAGGTTAGTCTCTCAGATGTAAAGTTGACTGGCTTGATCATAAAAACGGGTTTTCCAGGGAGGTATCCACTACTTCTTGATGCAGGTAAAACAGGAAATATCACAGGTAGAACATTTCTCACAGTATTTTGGCATTTTTGCTTCTAATGCAAAAGCACATAAAAATAAAATTACCTTATTTGCAAAGATTAATGAAACTCATCAGGACTGCTACAAACATTTCATTTAGGATTTGGGTAAATAAACTGCTTAAGTTCTTACTACAGCCAAATATTTCTTAAACAGTGAGCCTAATAATTTGAGGAATATATTGTGTTCCTCTTTTTCAACAATTAGAAATCAAAAGAAAGCTAGAGACAGCAGGTAAAAAAGCCCAAAGCCTAATTTTTATTTCCTTGCTGGATAAGAGTTAGTTGGATTCAGCTAAAGTAGAATATCTGTCATATGCTAAACATTCAGAACATGTGGTTATAATTTTACTGAGTATTAAATGGAAAATGACCAGGAAATAAATTACCAGATCACCTTTCTCACCTAAAAACAATGCTTATAAACTTTGCACTCCTAATAAAAAGCCTTCAGCCCCAAAATATTTCCTTAAGTTTTTCTCCCTGTTAGAAAAAAAGGCTAAAAATCTGAGCTTTCCTATCTTTCCTATCATTGGTGCTTTTGCATGGGTTCTATGGGAGTAATGGTGGGCTGGAGCCCAATGCCCAAACCAAACAACAGATGGATTTGGGAAGTCTCTACTTCTGTGTTCTCTTCACTGTCCTTTTGTCAATAGTTATTTGAGCTGGGAAAGGTTTACGATCTCTTTGTGGTTTTGTGCCTGTCTATATAAATGCATTAGAACTATGTACCCTTGTGTATTTTCTAATAGTGCAAAGCTTCCACCAAGTGTGAAGTTTAATAATTTGCAAAGAATATCTTACACGGTATTGTAGTTACATGGGTTATTTAGTGTACTCCTTCAAGAGAACTACTTCTTTTTTGCCTCTACTGAAGAGAAACAAAACAACTCGCACTTTAATTGCTTCCCTTTACTTCCTACAAAACCCACTCACAAGAGGAAGGAACAAGGGAGATTGGGTACATCTCTTATGAGACTTTTTGTCAACTGTAAAAAAATTGCATCAGAAAGAAATTTGGCCTTTTAGGAAAGGGTATGAAGAGTAAAAACTGTAATGTGAATTTGTACAAACTTGTAGTATGACCTTGATTTGACTTCTTTGATTTATTTACTTAGATGCATACACAAACTCCACCACTAGCCTGAGATCAAAGTGGGTACCAGGACTCCAAAATTCTAGAGCTTCATTCCTAGTGGTAAGTGAGATTTGGATGTGTTAAAGAAGAGCTGTTGCAAAAGATATGAGACAATAATGTGAGAAACTAAAAGCCTGCATGCACATATAGAAGCCATGGAAGGAGTTGGAGAGAAAATATGGCCAACTGTTGAAGTCAATTTTGGGACCATGCATACAGATCATTTGGCAATGCTTGAGAGGTATGGGTTTGCTATATAATCAGGTGCCATGGCCGTGTGTCTCTTTCCTGTAGAAAATGCTCTCCTTTTTTGTTTGTTTGGTTGGTTTTTGTTTTGTTTGTATTCTTTGTCTGCTGCTGGTCACTGTCGAGCAGTGTCTTCTGGGCAAACTAAAGTCTCAGGTGGGTTTGACCTTGGTAAGTGATTGCCTAAGTGCTGCTGAAGAATTAATTTCTTAACTGGCCTGCAATACAGCATATTTAAATATCTTCTAGCTTTAGTACCTCTACTGTATTGAAATCATTGGCACATGACTAGGTCATCAAGAAGTTATTTGGTGCGGGGGCATGGCACTTGTGATCAAAATGTTAAGGGAGATATAACTCCAAGCATTTAAGGAAACAACCCAGGGTATGATCCATTGAGAGGAAATTTAATTTAAGCAGATAAATAGTTTCTGAGGACATTTCCCAAACTCTATTGCTTTTCCTAGCATTTTAAAATCTAGAAGACAGCACTGTATTGGCATGTGCTTCTCCACCTGACTTCACCTACACTAGACAGGTTTTTTTTGAGGTAAAGATATTGTTTGTGTTTTCTCTGCATATATGATGGTATGTTGCTTCCTGCTAGTCAAATGTTCTCCTTTAGCAAGTATTATTAGCACATGTGTAAATTTGGCAAAACCAGGCTTGCAGTATAGAACCCTGTAATGTCTGTAGGTGTGCAGAAAATAGATTTTTAAAAGATGGAGTAGGAGCAGGCTTTCATTTTTCAAAGAATTCAAAGGAGGCAGGGAGGTGGTGGTCTATGACCTTGCATTCTTTTGGTTCTCGAAGAGGAAACAAAGTAACTTTATTACAAACTCTGGATTATGCAAATTTGAAAAAACAATTTCTGTTGGCTATAGCTGAAATGTATGTCAGAGCGTGTCTTGTGCAAAGCATCTTGCTCTTTGAGGAGACAGACCTGTTGAGTATTTGACTCTTGGCCAAATGATTTCTTGCTTTATATTCACAGTTTTTGAGAAAGACTGTGCCTGATTATTCCTTGCAAAGCACAAACCAGCCTTAACACATTTTCCACAATATATCTGAAAATTAAGTTGAATAGAAAATCAAGAAGAAACAGAAGTTACAACAGAAGTTGGCCTTATGGCCAGTTATGTTTTCTTTTTGACACTTAAGTCGTTTCCTGGCATGATAGAAAATGCTGGAATTTATTTAATGAGTTTAAGCATCTCATTTTGGTAAAATAAGCATGTAAAATATAAACATATGTCATTATGTTCACCAAGGACCAGAAATACAAGAGTAATTACTGGTGTCTCTTGTAATTCGGAGAGTTACCAGGTTGTTGCAATGACTTACCATAAGAATATGTTACAATAATCCATACTAATAGACAATTTTCCATGCATTTTCAGGTTTCACCACTGGTTTAGCAGCAGTATACAGACAATGTCATTTCTCTGAAAACCGAAGGCCTATGATGGATGACAACAAATCAGTGTTTTCAGCTGACTAGCAAAATGGAAAGTTGCTGCTGTACAGAATTATCATGGAGAAGGAGGTAGGTCTCTGAAAGTTTCCGCTGAATTGATTACATGTGTAAACAAAGACAGATACATACTGACAGCTGTCAGTCTTTTATATTGCATTCCAATCTTTTTGTTTATTTTCAAAAAAGCTTGTCTTGTGTTATGCACACTTGAATTCAAGAATCAGGATCCACAGGAAATATATGCTCACAGAGGGCAGTTTCTCCCAGCCAGTATAAGAGGACCATGTGGGGAGGTCTCTAACTCAGCATAAAGCTTTGGGAGAGCTTTGACAAAAAATGTTTCTCCTCATCAAAGGGAAAAATTAATGTCTTCAGTTGCCATGAAAACAGCTATTGTGTGTTGGAGTGAAGCTCTGTGTCACTCCCTGAGAACAGGTACAGTACATCAGACTGTATGTGGTTCAGTGTAATGTCAATGAAACGTTGACAGCTCTCTTAACAACCAACCACCAGAAATCTGGAGGAACTCAATGGGGTGGAGGCATACATGACAAGCTGCACCACATCTGTGGTAGATGTCCCTGGACTTCCTTTAAGCAGCCTGGATTCCCCCCCCCACTGATTTAGCATAGCATTGCTGGGTAGCTGCCTGGCCACTTTCGCCTCTGTCAACAGTTTCAGGCTACCTGTGTACTTTACAGTACATGGGCAGATAGAATGGCAGCAGCTGTTACTGCTTTAGGCTGCTTTTCTTAGCTTGAATTTATCCTGCATCATTTTATTGTGTAAAATGTTTTCTTTTTTTCTGTTTCCCTGGATGCAACATTATGCTGGTATAGTGCAGTGTTCAAAACAGGGACTTCTCTCTGTGTCATGTTTTTTCTTGCAGTACTTAAAAGTCTTCACACTATTAACCCAAAACATTCTGTCTATTGGTTTTCTGGGTTTTGCTTTTGGTTGGTTGGTTGGTGTTTTTTAAGTCTAGTCAGGTACTGTATTGGCATGAGATCATCAAAGGCTTGGTGTAAATCACTATGATGCTTGGTGCAGCAGTGTTATTTCAGTTAGTACCAGATTAAGACATCAGACTGTGTTCTCTGAAATGCATATTCTGGAATGGGCTTTCCTTTGTGAAAAATAAAAATTAGCCATCTGCAAAGAAGGAATGATGTCATGATGGAAATGCAGAACTGTCTCCCAGTCTTCCTCTAGCTAGAAATTAGGTGTCCTGGTCCAAATAAAGACCAGTGGGAATATTTTAGTGCCTAAATTGGTTTAGGCTAGTATGAACACAGTGGGGATTTTCCATAAATTTCTGCCTATGACAAATAGGGGAGACTTGAGAAGATAAATGGATTCACACTTGCCAAGTGTTTGAGCTCCCTAAGTGGAAAGCAACAAAACCAAGGTAGATGACAGAAGGTTACTTTATTTGTTTAAAATATTGCAAAAGTAAAAGGAAGGAATGTGTAAGAAGTTAGGAAACTCTTAGCAGAGAGAAACAATGATTAAAGCTTGAGAACATGGCGATATAAAGCTACAGAAAAACTGACAAAAGGAAATAGATGGGTAAAAGCTTGTTGTACAGCAGGTAACACAGCAGAAGCCTAAGGCTTCTCAACACTGTGGTAAAAAATATGAGGAGGAAAAATACATGAGAGTGAAACTACAAGTTACTAAAGGCAAAGGACGGGAAAAGTAAACAAAAAAATATGTAGGTGATATATGAGCAGGTTATCTGCTGTTTGCTGTGTAAAGCAGATTAACATAACTTTTTTTCAGGCTAGTTAAGAGGAATTCTGAGTGCAAAAAACCTAGGGATTGTGCAGGGAGCCTACAAAAAGGTCTTTGATTCAGGTCCAAAGTCAAGGAGATGGGAAACACTGAAAATACATTTAATTGCAAATAGAATGGCTGTTTTTACAGCTTTAACTATGGTGTTGAGAAAGATGCATCTCACCATTTATTATCAGCCTAATTACCTTTGTATCCAGCTGGGATACAAGCTTATGCATAGATAGGCTTCTGTAGCATAACTTTCTTGCTTGAGTCCCACCGTTGTGCACTCTCTTAAAAAGAAGTCATTCTGTGTAAAATAGTGTCAGACACCCCTTCTTAAGTTATTTGGGTTTTGGGGGATTTCCTTTAACCTGTCTTGTCATGAGGTGAAGCTAGGTAGACATCCTTTTAATTGTAAAACTTCAGTAAGAAAGTCATATGACATTGTTCTATCTTGGCTATGAATCTCTACCTGAAATAGAAGAACAAAAGTACTCCCAGCATCAGTTCCTGGTATTGGAAAGATCATGGAAGGTATTTCTGATTATCAAAGTGTCTTGGGACTTGCCAAGGACTATAAGAAGTTGAATTAGTTCTACAGTCATGTAGACTTTTGCTACTTTGAAGATGTTTAATGGCAACATTTTAGGTGCTAAAGATTGGGACATTACAAAATCAAGGACAAAGACTGCTGACTTATGCTCAATGACACCAGTTTGTAAGATGGTGGTAAAAATTTAATAATAAAATGCAGGAAGAAGCAAAAAACAATCAGGAGAGGCACTGTGAATTAAAACAAACAAGACACAGAAAAGTTGGCAGCAGCTAGGTTCTGTGGGATTCCCTTTATCAGGGTGTTGACCATTTCAAACTCATTTCATGCTAACTGGTTCAATAATTTCTGTTAGGTCACTGAACTTTCTGGGCTAATTAACTAAAAGCATATTAAATGAAATAGGAGTGATTGGACAAAATAAATCCTTAGCAAATGTCCCTCTCTTTGGATTGCTCTGTTTTGTGGTTTGGTTTGGGGTTTTTTTCTTCCAAAAATAGTATCAGGATTGCCTCTTTCCTCTGCCCTCTATAAAATAAAGTATGACTCAGGATAAGATCAATTTTGCTTGATGTCCTGGTTTCGGCTAAGGTAGAGTTAATATTCTTTCTAGTAGCTGGTATAGTGTTGTGTTTCGGATTTTGTAGGAGAATAATGTTGATAACACACTGGAGAAGACTGAGTGGGGATCTGATCAGTGTTTATAAATATCTAAAGGATGGGTGTCTTAGTCTGAGTAGAAAGTATTGTTTTAATGTTTGCTGAATGTAATAGCAGGTGCTTTAACAAACTCTAGAGGAAAATGTTTGCAAGGACTGAGAGGGATGTGTGTATATTACCAAAGCTACTAAAGGATCTTGTTTAAGGCAGGATGTTCTAGAGATCTCCAGGAACCACCTCAAAGGCATCCTTGAAAGTCCCAATAATGGCAGGCAGGCAGGCAGGCAGGCAGGCATCACTGCTAGACAGTCAGGCAGGCATCACTGCTAGACATTTTGGTCTCACTCATGACATAGAAATGACAAGAAGCTGGCAAGGGCATAAATAATCTTTGCCCTCACTACTTTCTGCTGTGCTTTATGTTGATCCTCAACAAGGCAAGTTGTGAATACCGATCATCTGCCACATCTGTCTCCTGGCACAACTGTGCACATAATGTCACTGCAACAGATTGACTGCTAATGACTTGATTACAAATATTGAGCCGCACACCTAAGAATGAAGTGTCTAGTTGCTTCAGTCATAGCCCAGAAATGAAATACCAGAAGAATTTCTGGAGGTATTCAGCTATAATAGAGTTTAATTCTTTATGTAAATTTCAGTATCAACCTTAATTTTTTAGAATAGCGTGTAATTAAAGCCACTTAGCTGCACGATCAGTTCAAAACAGCAAGTTTATGAAATCCTTTCTCTCTCCCTCCCCTTTTTACTACCAACATTGCAAAGTCCCTTTCTGTCTGTTGGTCCCTGATCACCAGGTGTGAGAACAGCTTTTCTTTGGACCGTAATATATTAAGGGTCACTCATAGTAGTTTTTTTTTTCAGTCATGAGAGGGAGAGAGAGCAAAGACTTTCTGTTGTCTCCCTCCAAACTGGGCTTGTACACCCTTACAACCTCAGTCTTCTGTGGTACCACAAACCCAGGCACGCAGCTACTGCATGTCTGCATTACAGCTGATTCTTAGTTATTGATATTCTCACTGAGCAAGTCTGAACCACAACAGTTTATTTTGATCAGCTGCTGAGACCTTTTTACTTCTATTCACTTGTGAATAAGCAGAATTTTGCAGGGTTTTCAGTATAGAAGATGCATCTCATACGTGATGTTAGACCTAAAGTAATACATTGAGACTAAAACCAAAGGCTTTAATAAGACATTTAAGGGGCTTTAATTCTGACTTATTGGTATCCTAAAGTGTAAGGGACTGACATAATTTTTTTGGTGGAAATAATGAGCAGTAAAGGAAACACAGTGCTATTCCATGAAGAGCATTTAAAGGAAATACTAGTTCCTAGAGCACAGCATTTATTTTTCAGGTGTTTTATTTTTATTGCCTTCAGGTATAATTGTCAAACATATAAGTTAAAACATAATCTTAAAGTTGTTATTTAAACTGGAAAATATCAGCTTGAATAAATTTTATCATGTCTCTTATTTTTTAAAAGAAATTACTGAAATTTAAAAGAACTAGAATTTGAAAGCAGGCTATTGAACTACTTTAAAAAGTAAAAAAAAAAAGAGCATTAATCTTATGTGTCTAAAAATGCTTTATGTCATAAACTTCAGCATCTACAAGATCCCTTCTTTCTAATCTCAGGATTATCTTTAAAATGTTGTTATCACACTGGGAAAGAAAAATAAAACATTTAAGTCAGCACAGTGTTAACATCTACCAGTCTGGAATTTAGTGGAAAGTGATGACACTTACCTGCTTAAGTAGTAACATATGGAATTAATTTAAGGACACTCAAAGCTGGAATAACAGATAAGCATGCTGTAATCTTGGAAATATGCATAAATCTCTGGTAAATTAATAACATAGGAAGGTGATGGCACCACATCATCTGAAACTGTCAAAGATGTATGTGAAACACTTGAACACAAATATGATGGGTTATAGAAATGGCTGACTCTGAATAAGCACGAAATTTCCTGACTATATCTGAGAAAAAAGGTGTAACATGAATTCTCTTTTATAACTTGCCTAATCTGCACTGTCAGTCAACAACAGCACTTGGCCAATTTTGCTAATGAAACGCCAGGTATTTTTATAGTCATTGTAGAGTCACTATCTGTTTCTTTAAATGACTTCATGGCTGGACCTGACAGTTTCTTTTTTTAAAAAAAGAGTAAACATTAGCAGGTAGCATTCATCAGTAGAAAAGTGTCTCCATTGTTACTCATCCTCATTGTTTTTAAACAACGTAAGCGTTGCAACTTCACCTGACATGAAGAAAACACATTTCAATTGCTGAGAAGGCCAGTGGTTTTCTGTTGTGCATTAAGAAAAGTGTGGCTGGTAATAGGAAGGTTATCCTTCTCTTCTACTCTGCCCTGGTGATGCCACACCTGGAATATTGTGGTCAGTTAGGGGTTCTGCAGTTCAAGAAAGACAGGGAACTAGTGGTCCAGTGAAGGCTACAAGGATAATGATTTGGAGACTGAAACATCTCCTATATGAGGATAGGCTGAGAGAGCTTGGCCTGTTAAGCTTGGAGAAGACTGAGAGGGGAACTTATTAAAGCAAAAACACCCAGAGACCTGCGTTGATGAACAAGGAGCTTCTGGGCTCAACATGAGCTGCCAATGTACACTTGCATCAAAAATGGTGTGACCAATAGGTTGATGGAGATGATTTTGCCTTTCTCCTCTGCTCTTTTGAGAAGCCACCTGGAGTACTACATGTAGCTTGGGGGTCCATGGGACAAGAAAGACAGGAACTATTGGAGCAAGTCCAGAGGAGGGCCATGAAGATGATCAGAGGGCTGGAGCACCTCTCCTATGAAGACAGGCTGAGAGAGTTGGGCTTGTTCAGCCTGGAAAAGAAAAGACTCTGGGTAGACCTTATTGCAGCCTTCCAGTACCTGAAAGGGAGCTACAGGAAAGCTGGAGAGAGGCTTTTTGTCAGGGAGTGCAGTAATAGGACAAGGGGTGGTGGCCTTAAGCTGAAGAAGGGAAGATTTAGATGAGATATTAGGAAGGAATCCTTCCCTGTGAGAGCAGTGAGGCAGTGGTACAGGCTGCCCAGAGAAGCTGTGGCTTCCCCCTCCCTGGCAGTGTTACAGGCCAGGTTGGATGGGGCTTTGGGCAACCTGGTCTAGTGGTGGGTGTCCCTGCCCATGGCAGGGGAATGGGTCTAGATGATCTTTGATGTTCCTTCCAGCCCAACTCAGTCTGTGATTCTATGTTGACAGGTGCTGATGGCTCAATGATTCTAATTCTATACACCAGGCATGTCAGAAAGCACAGTTTCGTGCGATTGTTACACAGCAACTGACTCACAAGGTGGCCTTTTTCTTCATTGGTTTTCTTGTGTGACACACTCCTGTGAATTTTGAGCTGTTTTGGCTGCCTTTCTACCATTTTGCCCTCACAGTTACGAGCTTTTTGTCTTGGGCAAATGACAGGGCTTCCAAGTACTCCAAGTCATTTTTGGTTTGCTGGTTTTTGTCATCTGTCACCTTAGATAACTACAAGTCTACAGAGGCTCTTGACATCAATTTCTAGTAGCATAGGCACTTGCATTTTCAATTTGCCATTGAATGAACTGTCAGCACACGATAAGCCATGCTTTGCTAGTGCCACGCTCTGATTTAGCAGTGCTGAATATGGACTCTATCATTTTTCATTAGTAGGCGCTTTATTATTTTGACACTGCTTTCTCTACTGAGCTGTTGTACTGGAAATAATGGGGACTTGTAGTGACATGCCTTGTATGTACTTCACTGCAAACTGCTAAAACTCATGTTCATTAAAGGTATCCGGTTGTCAGACATCACTAACACAGGTGCTCTAAAATACAGCAAGGAGTGTACTGACATGCACAAATAACTCCTGTGCCCTGGCAGCCAAGGAGGCAAACAGCATCCCGGGGTACTTCAAGCACAGTGTAACCAGATGGTCAAAAGAGGTGATGTGTTCAGCATTGGTGTGGCCTCACCCTGAGCATTCTGCACAGTTCTGGGCCCCACCATTTAAGAAGGATGTGGAGGTCCTTGAACACATCCAGAGGAAAAAACAAAACTGGTCAAAGTGTTGCGTGTCCTGTGAGAAGCAACCAAGGACTTTGGGCTTGTCTATTTTGGAGAAAGGGAGGCTGAGGGGCAACCTCATTGCTCTCTACAGCTTCCCGAGGAGGGGAAGTGGTGTGGGAGGTACTAATTTCCTCTCCCTGGTAGCCAGTGATAGGATGTGTGGCAATGGTTCAAAGCTGTACCAGGGAGGCTTAAACTGAATATGAGGAAGCATTTCTGTACTGAGGGGGTGGTCAGACACTGGAACAGGTTTCCTAGTGAAGTGGCCAATGCTCCAAGCCTGTCAGTGTTTAAGAGGCTTTTGGACAATGCCCTTACGAACTTGAAACAAGTTATTCAGCCCTGAATTGGTCAGGCAGTTGGACTAGGTGGTCATTGTAGGTCCTTTCCAACTGAAATAGTCTATTTGAAAATATTTTCTTCTACATAGCAATGAATTTGGTAGTCTGAGGCACAAAGAAGTTGGTTTTCTCACAGCCAGCAGTGACAAATCTATGCCTACTTTGCTCGGGGGGGTTACTTTTTTTTTTTTTCCCCTTATGCCAGCCACTCTTTGCCACTCCTTTTGGTCTATGCAACAGGCATAACAACAACCCCCTCAAAATTGTCACTAATCTGAGGCTGGTATAAAGTATCGTTGGTATACGTATACACTACTTGTTGATTTTAAATCCCTAAATAATTCTGTGCGTGTTCTTTTAAATGTTTTTTTCTCTGATGTATGAGGATTCCATACGCATCGAAACAAAGTCACATTTAACAAATTAAATGTTAAATTAACCCTTTATTACCTATTGTAATTTAAGGAGTAATGCACCATTTTGAGCATCTAGTGTTATCTGTGGCACTGGCTGCAGTTGCTTTCTGCAGGGGTTTGCCCTCAGCAATGGCTGCAGCAATCAAAGTTCACGTTTTGTCTGACACCAGATAGTTACTGTTTTTAAAGAGCTTGCATGCGTAACATATAAAATCTGGTTCTGGGTATTTTTGCTTCATAGTTCTTTTGTCAAGTACTCCAGAGACCATGTGTCTAAACACCATCAGGTCTTGCTTAGTTTTTATGCAACATTGCAATCATATATTTGAAACCAAAATACTTCTGTAGTCTTTTTGCTTGTGGGAAAGGTTAGGCTGAGAATTACCAGGTCCCTTAGGCTGTAAAGAGTTTTATGATCAGTTTTAGCTCACACAGTTCTTCTGTGCATGAAGACGTGAAGCTTTAATGACTATGGAGTAAAGCCAAATCTTTATTTATGTACACTAACACCCAATTTCTTTTATGGATGAGTGACTGCTTTCCAAGTCTGACTATACAACGTTGAAAAAAAATATCAATATTCTCAATAGAAGAGTGTGAGGACAAGTTAATTCTATACTTAGATGCCTTATCTCAGACTGGGTCATCTTTGGGTAATGCCTCCAGATTTCCAGATGGTTTTGTAACAGTTAAGACATATGTACATTAGACAGTTTTATAGGGCAGTGTTAAAGATGCTGAGGCAGGTTGACTGAGCACACGTTTCTTTACATATTTTGTGTTTCAGAGGAATCTATACTCCTTGATCTTAGCATGGCCAGTCTATATCATCTTGCCACATTCACCTTGCTCTACTGGATATTATTTCCATCGTAAGGAATTCGCATGGTATTTGGGTAGCTTTTGCCCTACATCTGGCTTTCCACACAAAGTTTATGAAGTCTCTGGCTGCATTTTTTAATCATATTTTTCTTAGATCAAAATGTCATGATACAGCCTTTTGTACTGTATATGCTACCAGAGCTGTGCTGTATCACTCTGTGAAGTACACAGCCCAAAAGGGAACAAGATCTCCCAGAGGTGGTGTTGAAGCTAGGCGAACATTTGCTTTGCACCCAATGTAGAAATGCATTAGGTATCACCTAAGTCACCTCTCCAATGTTTTCTTCTTGTATGTGGGGAATATTTCTCACTGTTTAAAATTTCTCTTTCCTGAGTGTACATGTAACTGAAAACTTTTTCTTTTTTTTTTCTGGTGGTGCCTAGATCCCATTGTTGGAGCTCTGCTTGCTCATCTCCCTTCAGTTTGAGGAATTTCCTTGGTAGCCTGGTGGGAACTGGTCTTGTAACGCTGATCTGAGTGTTTTTAAGCGTTAGATCAAAATTCTGTGCTGCCCCCTGTGTTGGGTTTACAGCAGTGGACATTAATGGATGTCTTCAGACGGATGTAAGAATAGGATAAGTATATCTGCTTCCCTCTCCTGGGCTCCAGTAGGTTGTTGCTGAGCCAGACACCATATTGTTATTTAAGAACAGCAGGTTTTTGAATTGCTGCTATCCAGATTCTGGCAGTGCTCTAGCCTGTATATCAGTGCCCAATTTAAAAGCATGTAACTGTCACAGTTGCTTCCAGACTGACAGCTCAGTTCTCTGCTGATGCAGCATTGTCCATTGCTCCTAATTGCTCCTACAGAGATTTCCTCTGATTTAGTGTGTTGCTCTCGTCCTCTTGTTGCTGGGTTTTGTTTCGTGCTACAAACGCTGTCATACCACTTGCAACCTGCTGATGAGCAGCATTTGCTTGTAGCTCATGCACCTGTACCCAAATGCTGAGCTGTGTTCTGACTATCGTTGTTTTCATACCCAGCATTATCTCCTTGTGTTTTCCCTTGTGAAGTGTTTTGTTTTTCCAATCCTTCATCTTTAAAATATTTGATTCCCTAGAATATCAGCTTTGTCTGAGACTGGGTGACTTCCTTTGCTTGACAGATGTGGATTAACTGTGGACCTTCCAGTAGACCAAGGTTTACTTTTCTGAGTCAGGACTCAAACCCTCAAAATTGGCTAACAAGCCAGTTGGTCAGAGATTGATCACCTTCTACTCTGCTTTTACACTCTTAATGCTTAAAAGCATCCCATGCATCTATTCCATTTCTACAGAGTGCTTCACATTTCTGTAATGAGCCTCAGAATTCATCTGTCTTGGCCAAACTTACTGAAAGCCATGGAAAAGATGAACTGCTTTGAAACCAAGTATTGTCAGAAACAGTGTCACTTTGTCTGTGCCTTCTGCTGCAGACCAATGATTTTTGCATTTCTGTTCATAGGAGGGCTTAGAAATTACTGAAGTGCCTTTGCTTCTTTAGGAAATGGGGTAAAAAAATTACCTGCTTTGCAGTCCTTGAGCCTCAGCCAGGAAAGTTATTTATGAAAAAAGGGAAAGCTGGCAGCCTTTTTTTTTCTTTAATTATTTTTTGCCTTGGGTAGGAACACACACTATTCTTGGTCTACTACTTTGCTTGGGAGACAGTTTATCTAAACTTAGGTAATCAGCAACCAGAAATGTCTGACTGGCTGGCTACCATGCTTTTGTAATTGGTGTGGCCATAGAGAAAAGCCTCGGAATGATGTTTGCTTCCGAGTCACCCATGTCATGTTCAGAAATACGCCTCTGTTAATCTACTGAGAATGGCAATATGTTGCTGAACAAAGAACAAATAGATCCAAGTAGATGGTTATGATACAAAAGCAAACCCTACCCTTGAGCAGTGCATGCTTTTCATAATCTTCAGTGGAAGATTCACAGAAGGTTGAGTATAATCACTATGTTTTTAGTCTAATCTGTTAACCACAATTAAAATGGAATGCAGGCCTCTGCCTTGAAAGTCCCACCAGTCCTATCAGGGCTTCAATTCATGGCAGTTCCAAATTTCTCCAGTGCCTACAGTGTGAATGGTGTTTTACTCAGGACTTGGGTACTCCCTGTTAAATTCACAGCAGTTTCCAATCTGAATTATTGTAGCCCACAGCCACAATAAATTATGCTAATTTGGACTAAAGCACCCCCTTAATCCAGAGCAAGGTATTCTGATTACAAGAATAGCTGTTTTAAAATAAATTCCCTGTGGAGGAAAAACCCACGTGAAAATAAACTAAAGGCAGAGTAAACTAATGTAATTGAAATGCTGACGGACCAGAAGGAAAAGGAGTTTAACAAGTAAAGCAATTAAAAGCGAATGCACAAGCTTGCAGGCAGAGAACCTAAGCTTTCTGTATCACAGGTCCTTGTTGTATGTCTCACCAACTGAAGCTGCCTTGCCCAGGAGTTAAGTGGTTCTAAGTGGAGTTGAGGAAAGTGGGTATCTGGGCTGTGTAAATATTTCTGATTTCTCTTTCAGGACAGTCAGTGAGAGGACTTCCAGGCCAAGAGAATCTTCTCTCTCATCTTAAGCATGAGCTGAGTTTAATCCAGACTGTCTCATGTGTGTCATTGAGGCAGCTGCAAGGGAAGACTGAGAAGGGGGAACAACCCAGTAAGACGCTCGATTCAGCTTTTCCTAGTGAATACTAATGCCTAAAAAATTTATAGATGGATGTGTTCACGTCTGAAACAACTGCCTAATGGATTTGCTGATCGTGCAGGAGCAGTATGCAAAAAGGGAGGAGGAGGAGGAGGGAGAGAAGGGGGGTGGCTCTAGGACCCGTGCGAGTCTTCCTGAGCAGGAGGTGGGAGTTCTCCAAGGCAGCAGAAGCCCGCGCCCAGCCCCAGAGCTCCTGCGGAGCCCGCAGGAAGAGCCGGGCACGTCCCCTCCGGAGCCGCGCACCCGGCTGGGACCTGCTCGCGCCCCGCAGAGCCATGAACCGGGTCCCACCGCTCCTGCTGTGGGTCACTGCTGCGGGTAAGTCACTTATTTTTCTTCCCCGCCCCGCGCCCCCCCCTCATCCCCTTATGGTGCAAACTTCCTCCTATGCCCAGGGTCGCAGACTTGTTTCGTTCCCTTTTCACTTGAAAACCTGTGAAGAATTATTTTCAAAGGCGGGGGGGAAGAAGAGTGGGGGGGGGGGAGAATGTATTGGCATGCAACGTATGTAAAGTGGGTGGCGTGTGGGAATAGGAATCTCGATGGCTATTGATTCTTAGTAAATTCTGTTTCCTGAAACGAATAGGTGATCTGTAGTTTTAGAGAGACTGCTGCTGCCCGAAGCTCTTGGGCTGGCAGCAGGCGCTGTCATCCTACAAGGGTTCAGCCTGAAATTAGCAGCTGTACCCCAGGACCATTTTGCTTCCCTGATTTACTAGATTGCTTTCTCTGGGACTGTTTTGTAGAGGTGGGAGAAAGTAACACTCCAGGAGTAGTGAAGGTTACTTAGGAGAAAAGGTGTAGTTTGGAGAAGATGCTTTGTCTGAGAGATGAAGGAGACAGATAAAGGGAGAAGAAGGTATCTGGACTATGAAATATGGAGTTATGAGAGAGTGGTGCTCAGGCTGAGTTTTTAAAGGGGTCTTTGTGTCTCTCTACCATTGTCAACTTTGGCTCTGAAATGCAGCAAGAGGGATGAAATAACAGTAGAAGAGGAAGAGGGAGATGTTAGGAAAGAAGCTGCAGTAATAGGAGGAATGCATTTACTGTAAGTACACAGTGGCAAGCAAATTTGATATGAAAATTAGGTGAGAGAAACCTCTATCAGGACATGCTGAACTTCTCAGAGAGCTGAAGTTATTATAGTACCCCAAGTGCAGAGACAGGGACATCGCCTTGACCCTTAGACATTTCTGGATTTCTCAGTGTAACAAATCACGTTACTTCCAGACAGGGGAGGTTAGGCAAACAGGTTGTTGGGTGCTGTGAGTTGTTCTTGCTAGTGCAGTGAAATTCTCTGACTAAATGCTGAACATATATATTTTTTCTTTTATATGATGACATGCTGGGACATCAGTTTTTAAGCAGGTTTCATCTTTTATTTATAATTGAATGCCAAGGAATATCACAGAGTTTTTGATTTTAGGGTTTTTCTGGCCTGTTATTCCTATTGGGAAGTGATTGTTTTACTGTTGAGGGGTCACAGTGATTAAAAGTGTACCCCATGCAAGTAGAGCTATGTGTCCCACAGCCTCAGTTCTGATGGCACGTGGTCTCATCAAGAGCTGCTGAGTATTATCCCAGTGTTCTTGGTGGAGTGACTTTCAATAGTCAGATTAGCATAAGGAGTAGTCATTATATGTCCTGTATCACCAAGTCTGTGATGTGAAGCATAACTGGTTTAGGACAGAGATAAAAAAAGGTGTGCTTCAGAGCAAGTGAAGAACTAAATAAAAACAAACATACATTTTACAATCTCTTTCCAATCTTCTGCCAGAAGTAATCTCAGTCAGCTAGGGAGAGACTTGGATGCATCAGCATTTAACTGTGTAGCTGCTGTCACAATCTTGACATGAGAGTTTCTTGTCTCACTGGATTATTATGGTCAGCTCTCAGACTCGGCAGACAATTATTTTAAAAGCTACTTGTGTTTCCACTGAAGTTTTCCTGGAGCATATTCTTCGTGTATATTTATATTTTCCTCTTTATTTGGAAAGCCCAAGGTCTTGATGATGAGGGAATTTACGGGTCAATTTTTGTCTCTCTTATTGGCTGGCATATGCCTTTCTAATGAGCTATATCCTAAAAGGGTAACTTCGGAATTCCCATCCACTGAAAATTTTTGTGACACCAAAACATGGAACTCCTTCTTGTGCAAAAATTAGGACTCTCTGAGAAAATTCAGAAAATTATAGTAAGCAACAGCAGGGACAAAAAAACCAAAACCACCTCAGAAAAAGAGCCCCTAAGACAAGAACAAACCCAGGAAAGGACTCGGTGCGTAAACCTGAGTTGTTCAGTGTGAAAGCAGCTTCACAGTCATTCAGAGTCTGAGGTTGCACACTAGCCTCAGGTCTCAGGAGATAGCACGGAAGACAGTGAAAAAAGCCAGTTGCATGTGTGGGAGATCTTTATTTTAAGCACTAGCATTGCTTTGAGTCTTCATATTGGATGGTTTTCCTTTGATTACTTGAGCTTGGGGTAAAGGGTAGGTCAGACCTTTTCTCCTCTATGAAAAACTGGGTTGTATTTGGTTGGATGTCATGTTCTTGCCTTCAGGTGTGGAGGGCAAAATATCTACAAAATTGCAGCACAAGATATGTCCCAGGCCAATCTCAAACACCTTTACATAAGTGCAGTTGTGTTTATGTCATTGCTCAGAGCAATAGCTATTGAGTGTAACCACAGTTATTGAGATAATATTGGTTCAGGCGTTTTGTCAAGCCTTACTTTAGAGGTCTTTCCATTACTTGTAGTGGAGCTGTCATAGAATAGAATATTTTATGTTTAATTTCAACTGGAGAAATAGTTATGGGTTTTGGGTTTCACTGAACCCTTTCTAAAGCAGATAGGCAGGTTTGGAAGTAAGACAGACAGCCTTTTGTTTGTTTGTGGAATGCTACATCAGCATGGCAATGGTGAACGCCCCATTCCTGGATGCTACTTCCTCTTTGCATTTGTCTAACAGTTTCCAGGAGCCAGGAAGGTTTTTGTCCTCTCCCTGGCTTTGTCTGCCTCTCACAACTGAGCTTTCCTGTTGTACAGAGTAACTATAAGCTGGTTTAAGTCTAACCTATCCACACATGCATGAAGAGGCTTACACTTCATTTTGTTGTCAGCCAACTTAAAATAAATCAGCACATCCATCTCGCTTAGACAAACCTTTACTGCTTCTTGTATCCCTTTGTATAGAGGAGAACATGCAAGAGTGGAGGGGATGGGACCCTAAATACTCTTTTGGCTCCTTCCTGAAGAGCTTCTCTGATATTTTCTTCTCGTGCTTATCTCCTCTCAGTGAAAGTAGCACACAGGTTACTGTAGTGGTTTCGGTATTTTCGCTTCCACCAGAACAGCACCAGCTGACCCCTGAAATTTGTCTTAGGAGTTAGGTCCACAATCCTGTACTGTGCAGATGACAGCACATCTACAGATACCACGCCTCATCAAGGTACACAATTCAAGGCACTATGACTGTCACTGAAAGTCAAACATAGGGAGAATGCCTTGAAATAAAAAAAAAGCCACAGACTTTCCAAAATTGAGGACCTGTCAAAGTACAGTGGGAAAGGACAGGTCTGGGCAGATGTATGGGAATCTCACGGTAAGGGAGCACATGCATACAAACACTGGGGATTTGTAAACAACATCAAAAGGGCAGGCTAAGTTTGGGGAGGAAAAAATCAGGTAGTGAGCCACATCCTGTTACTTTAGAGCTGAAGACAGTGTCACACAATCAGAAATCCATCTTTCCGTCAGTTTTAGAGTTTCACAGTTTCTAAATGGTCCATAAGATCAAAGTTGGAGTAAAAAGATGCCCTGCTCCAGTGATGTTGTGAAAGCATTCTTCTCCCGCCCCCCAGAGTCCTAAATAGAGACATGGGAGGGACCCTGCCTGCAGCCTGCTTCTGTGTGATGGGGTGTGCGCTGGTGGGGTGCAGCGCTGGCTGTACTGGTGTGGTGTCTGTGATGCTTGTGACTGCAGTGGAGAGCAGTATTCATTGTGAATTAATCTTACTAAAAAATGCTAATGTGATGAGGCTAAAATGCTTTATAAAGGTTTTGAGCTGTTTGGTTTGTGTGTGTTAACCAGTTCATATTGAGACATTCAAATGAGTGTAGCTGTTTTCATGTGTGGGGTTTTTAATTCAAAATTTCACTTACAGAAGTCTTTCATTCAAAAATCTTAATTCTTTATTTAAAAACCTGAAAGCATTCTTTACTATGAAATGTTCAGTTTTGACGTGAAATATTGAACACTCCCTTGAATGTGTTAGTCTTTGCAGTTTTATAAAACTTTGAAAAATTTTGAAGGTAACCTGTGACCATTTTTTTCTTTATTTTTTAATTATTTCTGTGGGCTTGCCAGTAACTTGGAAAATCCTGTATTAAAGCTGCTCAGTTATCTTGTAATATCATATACCAGTTTGTACCTGAATTTGTGCAGGCAGGTGGCTGTCCTCAGGCTGATAGTAGTCACTGTGCATCTACACAGTGGCTGGTACGGTTGTTTGCATCTTGCTATTGGGTTGAATTCCTCAGAAATAAAGGAAATGAAGATAACCCTTAGTTTTTGCAAATCTCTAGTAAAAGCAGGAGCAGAAAGCAGCTGCTGAGAAGCGAGGCAGGTGAGCTCTTTCCAGAAATATATGGAGAGGAAGGAATCCATGGGGTTCTCAGTTAATGCAAATTGATGGACCTCTACGCTACAACAGGGCAACATCTTGCTTTCTGTATCTGGAGACTTTTATCTGAGACTCTTACGAGTAAGCATGAATTCTGTATTGAATGCTTAAATCAGAGGAGGAAAATAATGACATTAATTATGTTAATTAATTGGATCAGGCTTATAGTCTTTTCCTGTCTCTCAGCATCAGTCCTTCCTCTTACAATTCCTCTTCCTCCTGTTCCATTTTAATTGCTCCCCTGCTTGTCTCCTCTCCTCTCCTGGTGTGTAACAAGCCCAGTGCTTTGATGTGGCCTGCTATGAGCAGGATAGGGTGTGCACATAGATGAAACCCCTGGCAGGTAGGATAGCTTCAGTAAGTGGTGAGTTGATGTGTTTGACACGAGGTAACCTGCAGCTGGTCTGACAGATGTGCTCTGAGGAAGTAGGGAGAACCGAGATCTCTCATGGGAGTGCTGACGGATTGCAGAGGTGGGTTAGGTGTGCACAGGAGGAACATGTAGAGCCTTTGGGTCAGATTGGGACTGGTTAAGCACCGTCAGGGGTTGAAGGGGCATGCCTGGGGAATGCCAGGTTCCTGCCTTTTTGTGCCCAATGTGCAAGAGCAGACCTTTACAACTGAGCAAACATGGTGGCAGGAGCTCCCCAGGTCACTTCAGTGCCTAAAGGACTACAGCCCCCAAGCAGGTGGCAAGGTGTCACTGAAGCATTCATTATGCCACTCTCAGGTGTGCTGTTTCTAAGAGCTTTCCTCAACATGGTGTACCTCCACACTGCAGCTTCTTCCAGTGTGTGTGATTCCAGCACAATTGGGCCCATGAGGAGCTGTGAAAAGAGAGATGACATAATAAGAAACAGCAATGATGTTGCAGTCTTCTTTGCCTAGAAAAAGCAACTCTGCTGTATGTGTTGAGGAAGTAAGTTTCAAGAGTTTCAGTGAGGTGGTCATCCACAGGTTGGTTTTCTCTGTGCGCTCCTTTAAATAAAGCTGGCTGGAAAACCATGAAACTTTACACAATTCCATGTAACCTTTTCTACCAGTTGTCAGTGAAAAACTTGTTAAGATTTCTAATTGGCTTTATATTTACCTTAGGCAGTTGTATTATATAATAGTCAAAGGTCTCTTCCAACTGAACTATTCTGTGCTGTGTAAAGGAAAGGAACTCCCTCGCAATGACACTGACAGAGTTTAAGAAAACAGACCTCACGTCTATTGACACAGCAGGCTCATGTGAGTTAAAGGTAGTCAAGAATGAGATGAAAGTATAGAAGTATAAGCTGAAGTCTTTCCAGAAAGTACAGATCTATCCTTGCAATTTCGCTTAACTTTTGCCCTATATGATGGGAGAGCCATGTCTGTTCCTAAGGCATCACAGATTTTTAGGTAATTGGTATCTAAAATCCCATAAGCTTTGGCATATCAGCCAAGAATGATGCATTTATTCATGCATTTCAGTTGCTCACTTAGGGTGTTTTTTTTCCCAGCCTGTAGCACAGCATGTGTTTGAGGGTATAAACAGCCAAACTTCCTGGGGTTAAAGCATCCAAACTTCTACCCTGTGCCTATGTTTATGCATTTACATGTTTATATATTAAAAACATGGAAGTATAAAGTAACTGAGTGAGAGCCACACTAGGAAGTGACATGGAATGCTGTGATGGTGCTTTGGTGCACAGAATCGATTGCAGGAGATGAGAAGCTGTGTTCCTGCATTGTCATGGTAAAGAGTTTTCATGCTATCCAGGAGCCAAAGAAAACCCATACCTGAACTTTTTTCCCCACCGTGAATCAGAACCAACCGAATAGTTGCAGTTGTGTTGGAACCTCAGTGACAACTGAACCACACAATTTACTGTTTCAGAGTCATTGCCTAAATGTTGCTTCCTGCAGCAGAGATGCCTCCAGCATGGGAGCAACCTCATACTGTGGCGGGCTTCTGAGGAGTTTCACAGCCAACTTCTGCTTCCCCTCAGGACCCTCATGAGCGCTTGCTTCTACGCAGTGATGCAGAGCTGGTTTGAGTAGCTCTGCAGCTGTGACCAAGACCTCTTCTGGCGTGCTGAGGGTGAACTCTGTGTTCTCCCCTTTTTGTAGCAGTGCCTCACAACTTCTGCTCTGCTTTCCTGGCCTTTGGGGGACAGGAGGAGGAAACCTGGGATACATGGACAGGGTGGGAGGTGGTCAGGGCTGGGCTGAGGAGGAGGACAGGAGAAATATTTTGTTGGTGGAGCCAATGAGTCTAGCTAGTGTGGTTTGTGATTACCAAAACAAGGGGGTTAGCAGCTGTCAACCTGAACCTGAGCAACCTCAGGCAAAGCCGAGTTCAAGCTAGAACCAAACTGAAAATCTGGTTTGCTTCATTGTGTAGTGCATTTGGCAGTTTTGAAGGCCCTGGTGTCTTCACTAATAATTTAGACGATGTAAGGATCATGGATGATCATACTTACACACTTCTAATACCTTAGGTGGCTTGATTTTATTTTTTTTTTTTAGTTTATTTTCTACTGTTCTCTTTAACTGCAGTTTTAATTTTCCAAGTACCTACTATATATATTTCTTCTTTCCTACTGATCTCTGAGCAATTAATACACATTTGCTGTTTTGACTTCAGCAAAGAGAAAAGCATGACTGAAATTTCCTAGGTCTCGAGGTGTTTTTAGAGTTCGCTCTATGGGATTTTGAGGTGGACTGTGCTGGAGTCCAGATATCTTTACATGAGTTACACTTTTAAAGTATGTAATTCACAACGGGAGCATTTTCTGTGTTTACAGTCACTGCAGGAGCCCGGATAGTATTTAAAACCTCTGAAAGAAGCTTTCTTTAACCCCATGCAGGCTAACAGTTCAGCCTAGATAGTAATGAGAAACCGGACTTTAGGTTATTAGCCCTGATAGCTTTCATCACAGAATACTTGCCATCACCATTATTTATTTGGTTTATTCAACTTTCCTGAAATCTCACGTGCATCCTGGCCTTTCAGGGTCTATCAGGTTCTTAGAAGAGTTTAAACTGTCTCAGTTTGACAGATCGGGTTTGTCAGTCTGCCGGAATCCTAGAGAAGAAATCTGGATTTTGCAAAAATAACCTTTGCGAAATTTGCAAAAAATAAACTTATCCATTAATTAAAAGGAGAAGGTGGCAAATCAACCAAGCAGGCTTTTATTTAGTTATTTCAAAGAGCTTGTATTCTGGCTATTCAGGTGGATAGAAAAACAAAGACTTACGCAGATCTAGCTCTTTTCACTTCACCTAGAACTGTGCTAGATTGGTCTGATTAGACAGAAACATTTAGTTTCCCCCCCAAAAGCTATCTTCATTTTTGATGTCCTGATAAGTTTTTGACATGGCATAACTTTTTTTCCCCCTATTGGAATTCCCAAACATTTTTTCCTCTCTTATGTGCCTTCCTGCCTATGTATGCATGAAAATCAACAAAAGGAAGACTCTGGGGATTTTTTTTTCCTGACGAAGAATAACTTTTCCCACTTATTTTAGGATCTGAAAAGACAGAGGAAAAAAGCTTTGCTTTGAACAAGCAATCTTCCACACTTTCCTTGGTGGATACATTTATCCAAAACTGTACTCAGGGGTTGCTCCTGACTGAGATATTTTAATTATATATTTAATATAGAGCTTATCATTTTGCAGGGACCTGTGTGGCATGTGACCGTACCAGCTATCAGCTTTGGGAAATCTAGCTAATGGTTATTTTTTAATTAAGCTTCAGTAGGATTTACATTCACTGAAGTACCAGGGTACATGTGGAGTAAGGTAGAAAAGTTACTTCACTACTGAAACTGCTTTGCGGCTGCAAGTAGGAGGACTGAGAAGAAGAAACAGCCCAATTAATAGTTACTGACATTTTTCCACCAAGAATGATGCAGGAGGAGCGCCTTATGTCAAGCAAATGTAGAATTTTGGTGCTGATTCTGCTGGATTTCTGCACAACTGAGTGAGTAGGAGGGTCAATGTTGAGGTGATGTTTAGCTTGGCTCTCCAGCATTCATGCTCACCTCAGACTCTCAGCCTCTCCTGCCAATCCCCAAGGGGCCAGAGGAAGGACTTGGGGAGGAATTGTTTTGGGAAACTCTTAAACATTTGGGGGTTTTTTTGAAACTCTCCCTGCAGTTATTGAAATAAGAGAAACTAACCTGTAGGGTTAGATACCTAAAAACTATGTGAATACACCCTTATCTGGCTTAGTGATGTCTGCTTTCTATTCTCTTTCAAGGAAGTGAGTGTTTGATGTCAGCCATGCTAGATGTCAGTGAGTTGACAACCCCCATATGAGTTTGTACCACTGTGAAAGTACCTACAGTCCTGTTTTACTGAATAGAAAACCACCATTGTTGGCTATCTGGTTCTGTTTATCACAGTTCCTCATTTTTCAAGCTTATGAGCTTTTGGCTTCCAGATATTAAAACTTTTAACAGTTTTTAATCACTGATGCTACAGTACTGAGGAATAAGAGAGAATCATGTTGTTGTGTGGCCTTCAAGCCTCTGCTTAGACTTTCAGACAAAATTGAAAAATTAAAAAAAAAGATCAGCTATATTTAAGAATACTCTTAAACATTTCCTTTTATTCTTGGAGACCCAAACAAGGAGTAAGAAGCAAAGCTGGTGGGAGGAGACAGGTGAAAGTACCTTGCTTAGTCTTTCTGAGCTTGGCAACAGGTAATTGTAGCACAAGCGCCGTTTTTTTCTGGTACCTAAAGTCTCCAAGCTCAGTTTCACATCACAAGATAGGGTTAAAAATCATCAAATTAAACCAAACATATTTATGAGCCATCTGGTTTCTAAGTCTTTCCAGTTTGTGTTTGCTATCCTGGGTAACTATTAAGCAATTTTTGTTGCTGTAATTTTCATGTCATTACATGGCTCCAGAAGCTACATGTTTAAGAAAAACACTGTAGAGAACTGAATTCAGAATAGAATTATAAGCATTGGCAGCACTGAAGACATTTGTCACTCTTTCAGTCGTCCTGCTACTAGGGGTAAATGTACAGAATAAAGCCATTTTTCCTTTTATGCTGACTTTAAGCTAGGCGAAGTGAACTGGAAGGTTGTATTATCTAGCTCTTTTCCAATGTTAAGGGGAGGCAGATTCCCAAAGGCTGGTTTCCACTTATGTCACAAGCTTTCCCTCAAATTTACCTTTAATCCTTGTCCTATTTTACCTATTTTATCTCCCTTACTGAGATGTGGTGAGACATAAAGCAGCATGTTCTAGTTTCTTGAAGTAAATCCAGTGCACAGATTTATTTTGGGGGGGGGGTTGTTTTAATTAAACGTAATTAGGAAGAATCTCAAACTCAATTTCAGTGTAAATTTAAATGTGTTGCTTTGAAAAAACAGTGTATTTATTCTTTCACATTGAATGTTGGGTTACTGATAAAAGCTTTCTTGCACCATTGGCTTTTCCACTGGTGGAAGAAACACAAGTGTTCTCCTTAAAGGTGTGCATTTGTATCGCTTTTCTGTAATTCATCTTTATTTGCTCCAGAGAAGGCACAGCACTAAAATTCACTCATTTCTCTGGTGACATGATTGATATTCTTTATTCCAGCTCAGTCGTTAGTGACACTGAGTCCACTTTCAGGGTGTGGTTTTATCTTAGGAAGAAAGAAAGAAAGGTGAGAATATAGCTATAACTTGTGTTGGGCTTCTAGGTGCAACCAATCAGAGGTGCTATTCAAAAGCAACACTTTTGTGAATGCTAATTAAAGTACAGCAATCAGATTCCCTTTCTCCATCTCCCTCATCTTTTTGATAGAGCTATGTGCTGAACATCATCAATTTTACTAAGTCAAAGTTGTTTTGATGAAACCCTCCTGACTATTTTCCTGCAATACAGAGCCATTCCCAATTCCCTGCACCCCATCATCCCTACTGCCTTGTCTTGCTCTTTCTCCTGTGGCTTGGTATCTATTTCACACAGTAGGTAGGAGCACATGAAAGGTTGAGCTCGATGAAGGCTGTGCTGATGTCTTTAGGTCTTGTAAGAAGTACACAGCTTGTTTCTCTGCTTCTGTTACTCACACCTGGCAAAACATTTAAAAGAATGCAAAGCAATCATTCAGTGTCTCTGGACTTTTAGTTTCTCTGTGCTTTTAGTTTCACCTCAAGTGCTGTGTCCAGTTCTGGGCTCCTCACCATAAGAAGGACATTGAGGTCCTCAAGCACATCCAGAGTAGGACAACCAGACTGGTGAAGGTGCTGGAGGGCAAATCCTATGAGGAGCTGCTGAGGGAGCTGTGGGTGTTTAGCCTGGAGAAGAGGAGGCTGAGGGGAGACCTCCTCACCGCCAACAATTGCCTGAAAGGAGGTTGTAGAGAGGTGGGCAATGGTCTCTTCAGCCAGGTGACAGGTGATAGGATGATGGGGAATGGACTCAAGATACACCAGGGCAGGTTCAGATTAGACATTAGGAAAAAGTTCTTCACCAAAAGGGTTATCGGGCACTGGAACAGGCTGCCCAGGTGGGGGGTTGAGTCCCCGATCCTGGGTGTGTTTAAAAGACGGGTAGATGACGTGCTCAGGGATATGGTTTAGTAGAGGACAGAAACAGTTGGACTCAATCTGAAAGGTCTTTTCCAACCTAGTGATTCTGTGTGTCTGTGAAAGCCCAGATTCTCAGATGTATAAAGAGGAAGAAATGTGTATGCAAAGAATAAAGTACCTGGTACTCAGGGTGAGTGTCCTTTGGAGGCAAGCATTGCTTACTGCAGCAGAGAACACTAACCATGATGTAAGGAAGCCATTTGAAATTTTGGCTGCTGAACTGTTCAATACCCTACTGTAATTTGTGCTGTTTCACATTCCATCTTCTTCACCTCCTTTGAGTGTTTGCCTTCTGGAGTCCAGCTGGCATGGGAGGTTCAGCTGTTAGGACGCCCATTTGGGAGTCTTCACTGGCACTGGCACACTCCATGCGCTGCTGGAGAACTTGCTGGCAAAGTTGTGGTCACTGCCTTGGAAGCTGGCAACAATTTGTAGCTGAGGCTGTGAGGAAGATGTTTGAAAGGTCTTTGATTCTTGTCTAGAGAGCTGTCAGGGCTTTGCTGGGGGGAGGATAGTGGGGGTAGGTGTTTGTTCACTTTCACTGGCATGGTAACTGCATCCCTTCCTCAGAGGCATGTTGATGTGGAAGCACAGCTGTGGCCACAACTGCCTTCAAAGCCATGTGCAGACCTCCCCATGCCCCAGATGTGGCAGCCTTCTCCCTTGCAGCACTCAATCCATGAAGCCTGCTGTACTAGCATCCCGGGAACCAAACTGGCTTTCCATGGTGCCTCAGAGCAACTTTAAAACCTAGTCATGTTCTGAGTAGAGAATAGTAAGGTAGGAAGTCAATGCCCCAACAGCTACCACTCTCTAGCCAGCCCTCCCAAAATATTGTGATGTAGAAGGATATGGTAATGGATTCTAGCTTGGATACTTCAGAGGTGGTTAGGTGCTATAGTAGATTACAAGGCTCTCTTAATGGAAGATTAAAAGATTAAATTACTTCTTGTCAAAGCTACACCTTAGGTGGAGGACAATGCAAATGCTTCAGCATCTGCTTCCAAAAGAACACACTATCTACTATTGGCTGTGGAGTTCCCTCAGAGAGCATGTGTTGTATACTCTCTCACACCTCTTGTTACTATAGGTAAAGTGGAGGTCATCCCCTGCTTGCAAAGAAGCAGTGGCTTTTATTGACCTGGTTGTGGTGATTGGGGTCCTTGGAAGTGTTGTGACGCTTCTGGTATTTGCAGTGTCATTTGCAACTTCCTGATGCAGAGGTGTTGAGGCTTCTGCTGGGGGAGCTGGCACAGAAAGAACATTTAGAGATGTGTGATTTTGTGAGAGCTCTGTAAGAAGCTCATTTGAGCACTGGTGGGAGACTGAAATAACACCAATGATTTTTCCATACTGCGCTCTCCTCCTTTGGGAGGCTATTTAGTGGAGTACCAGGTGGGCAGTGGGAGCTCTTGACAATCATATACAGAAAAGCATAATACTACTCAAATATGTTGAGTTTCAGATTTTGGCGGTTTGGGGGTTTTTTGTTTGGTTTGTATTTTTTTTTGCTATGGATGATGATCTGCTAATGACAACTACAGTTTCAGGCTGTTTACAGCTAAAGAAGTAAAATGAGATGCTGGGTGAGCAGTTCAAGCATGATCTAAACATGTAGAAAGCGTGACAGGTGTGCTGCATTTGGTGGGCAGCATGAGCCAAGGGACCCATGCTTGGTCTGGTAGCTCGTTTCTGGGTGTCAGAAGAGTATGCACTGAAAGTGTAGGAGTTGTGTGGAATTAAAGAACCTTACAGACAGCTTTCATTAACCATTAAAAGCTATGTGCCACTGAGGCATTTTGTCACCTTGCAAGCTGCCTTATGTAAGGGACTCCCCAGTGATATACTGCACCAGGGGCTGAGCCAGGTTTACTTTAGGACTTGTCATGATTCAGGCTTTTAGTGGGGGCCAAGAGAGAATAAAACCGCACAAGCTTTTGACCTGATGTTGTTTGTTTTCCTCATTGTGCTGGCTCATGCTTTCTGGCTGGTGTCCTGGGAGCAAAGAACTAAGGATCTCTCTGCTGATCATCTTAGTTTTCTCATTTGAGAGCTGAGGAGTAGAGACCTCCTTTTCCTCTCTTGTGTGGACAGATCTGGAGTGACCCTTTGCTAGTGAAGAAACTCAAGCCACAGGCCAACAGTCATCCAGAACTGATGTTTAGGGAGACTACTGGGATATGCAGTTTCTGTCATAATTTGCTGATAAAGGCCTGGTCAAAGTGTGTAATCACTGAAAAGAGCTGATGGTTTCATGATTCCAAAAGAACTTAGTACTCCAGAAGGTAAGCTGTGGTGGATCAGGTCTTGACACTGTCAGTCACATTTCATGAAGTGACTCTAAGAGAAGATGGTTGTATTTTCTCCTGAACAAACATGAGAGCTTAAGTTGAGATATCCAGAGAATTCAACATTCACATGTTCTGTTTGTTTGCATGCAGTGTTTTTTTGTGCACTCGTTTTTCATGCACATAGGTGCTTTCCAGGTAGATCCAGAAATGCATCCAGTATTGTTTCCATACTGCCTGCAGATGAAATAGCTTAGGACTGGTGGAAGGGACTGTTCCCAATCATTTTCTCTCAAGCACCATTTTGTTCATTACTATTTAATCAATTTATCCATGGTCTGAAAGGAAATCAGAAGTTTTCCCAAGAATCCTTGTTTCTCTGCAGACACTCATTCTGGTTTCTTTTGCTTTGATGTCTTTACTCTGATTTCACACTGGGTTGGGGGTTTTTGTGGCAATCTTACCATCAGAATGAAGCTTAAGACAGGCTGTAACATCTTTGAAAGGAATGAATGAGAGAAGCTCCTTGTCTTAAAATGCATCAGATCAGTGCTGGTATTGTACAGCTATCAGTTGATTTGGGTTTGCTGCTACTCATTCCCTTCCATAAAGCTGTCTGGATATAAGAGCTGGGGGATATTTTCAAAGCACAGTTTGAGGGTGTTAAGAATATCAGAAAATAGCCATGATAGTGGTGGCTGTGCCAGTGCGCTTGAGTAATTCATAAAGCTGTCAAACCCTGAAGCTCATCCTTGCAGGAATCTGAGGCCCTCTTCCTTGGGAGGAAAAAAGTTCCAAATTTTGGCACTGATCCTGAAGTGGTCCTTTAAAGGAAAGGAATGGCTAATTATATTTAAGAACTTTGTGTCAGAAGGGAAATAGTCTTCATATGAAATATCCCCCCTTTAGCTGCTTTTCAGTTGGGAAATGTGGTATAGTAGCCACTATCTGCTCTCTAAACCACACTTCACTCTCAAACCATGCCTTACTCTCTTGGAGGCCAAAAATAAAGTGAAAAAACAAGATGAGGAAGTATCCCTCTAGTCAAGAGTCATTCTTGACAACATGACTGACTGTTTTCTGTGTTGAGAACAGCGGGATCATTTGGCTATTATGCCCACTTTCTTCTGTGTTTCTTTACTGGAGTGGAAAAAGTGAAAGAACTGAATTGCAGG
The DNA here is from genome assembly GCA_022605575.1 of Laterallus jamaicensis coturniculus. Taxonomy (NCBI): domain Eukaryota; kingdom Metazoa; phylum Chordata; class Aves; order Gruiformes; family Rallidae; genus Laterallus; species Laterallus jamaicensis. Next base: position 21,068,311 of record JAKCOX010000013.1, read on the forward strand.
TGACCACTCTGCTGTTTGTGAAGCCAGTTTCCGACCGAAGGCGGCTGGTGCAATTCATAAATCTTGGTTATTTTGTTTTAGGCCACAAACAGGTTTTGTGTGCCATGTTTTTTTTTCAAACCAAAGGTGATTTTTTTGGATCGAAAAATAAAGCTCAGATCTTGGCACAAATGACAGAAGTGCCTTTGAAAGTAAGGAAACAATTTGCCAAACAGCCATAAGGTATTCCAAGTTATTCCTGACTTTTAGTCCATTCAGGAAGTCCTGGATACCAGTGCTCTCCCACTGAGAATGTGTTACACAAAGCTCATGGCTCACAACCGTAATCCCAGTTGCCGTTTGTAAAAAGATTCTGTACCTCTTACACATTGTGTTGGCTGTGAGTTAACGTATTCATACTGGAGAGTCATCTCTCAGGTGGCAAATATTTCAAACAGTGTGAACAAGCTGAGTCCTAATGCTTTCCATAAGAGAAACGTGCAGATCGGAGGAGAATGCCCAGATTCACCTTCCTTTGAAGGCTTGGCTCTCATGCTACTCTGAAACAGTAAGCCATGAAAACATCACTCCTTTTAATGTGCAGCATACCATCAAGGCTCCTTACTTCTTAAATTGTCTCATTATTTAAGACAGCTGTTTATCTTGGTGCTGTAATTCGGGTTAGCATTCTAGCCCTCTCTGCACAGATGGATTTCCTGATGACTGATCCAAGTCTCTCCTATATTTCCTTTTCTTTTCTTCTGAAGGTCCCTGATAATTTATACTTTTTCTTTCTAATAGAGCTTTCATCAGCCTCATACATACTACATCCTAGACTGTGCCTTTCTTGCTCTGCCACTGTGACCTCATTGACAAAGGACATCAACTGCAATCTCTAAACAAAAAACGCCATTTTTTGTTTCTCTTGTTGCTATTGAGGAGGACCTTCCTCTTGGTTGCTGCTGGATGTCTCTTTTCTCTGGCTCAGAACTTTCCTTTGCTGATTTTTTTATGTTCCCCAGCCTGGATATGGTGTGTACCTGCCACAACTCTGTCACTGACTACAGTTTTGTCTGCAGTGCTGTTTGGAGTCTAAGGTTACCTTGTAACTTGGGTCTCCCACAATTGCTGCCTGCCACCGCAGACACGCTCCCTTGCACACAGTATGCTTGGGTCCACATCACGGCCATGGCAGCTCATGTACCCTGGCACTTCCCTTTTTCAAACTCTCCTGGGTCCATCATTTTTCCCCTCGGCGCTGTAGCACATCATTTCCAGGGAATAGTCTCAATACTCGGTGGGGAGTAGGCTCAATGCTTTGGGCCCACTGTTTTCTGCTCTCTGTTTCTAAAAGGGTGTATCATGATGATGCAAAACCACCCATTTCTCCTTCTTCATTTCTCTTTTTGCCTTTTGGTCATGGGCTTCTAGTTATCTGTTGCTTTTGGAGTTACTTTTTCTAATTCTTGCAGTTAAATCTGTGGCGTTTAGGACTAGTGCAGCATGGTCCATGTCTTATATTGTTCCATTCGTATCTTTAAATAAATATATGTGTGTTTATATTTATACAGAGAAAATTTAAAAAACTAGTCCTTCTTATTAAACTTCAAACATCTCTTCTTTCATCCTTTCTTTCCATCCCTCTTCCCAATTCATGTATTTTGGTTTAGTAATAGCCTACCTTGCAGGATTCCTTCAAAAATCAGTAGATTTCAGTAGTTTCTATTCTATTTTTCATGTGCACATTTGCTTCTTTGTGTCTCTTTGTTAATTGCTATGACTGGGTTTCATGATCTTAGTTTGTCTCTTTGACATAATTTCCATCCTCCGGAATGTCCTGGGTGTTAGGTGGCTAGAGGTCAGTGCAGATTAACTGGAAACACTCTTCACTGCAGTTAACCTAGTCATCTAGCTTGTCAGTTCCGTGGATGTTACGGGAGCTCTTGTGCTTCCAGGTTTGCTAATTCCTTCACTGGAGGCTGTGCTAGTGCTGGTAAAACTCTGCATTTCCCTGGCCTGCATGTAGAATTTTTTTTTTCTTATTTTCTTTTAACTTCAAATTATTTCCTAGACATGAATTTCATTGGAAACAATTCTTTTTGTCATGTGACTGATGGACAGGGTCTGGTCCTTGATCTATTTTGTCTTCAGGATTATTCTTCAAAGTTACTAGTTGATGCCAAAGGTCTCTGCAACAAGAACTTGGGGGGCGGAGAGGAGAGAGTTGTCATGGAGAAAAAGAGTAAGTTGTGACCCTGAAGAATATACAAGAGACACCAAGCAATGAACAGGATAAAAAGTTCTGCCTTCCTTTTACAGATGGCAATCTGGTCACCAGCAGAACAAACTCCAGGTAACACAGTCTTGGTAATGCGTTAGGGAATTTAATCCAGGGGTTTAGTCATGAAGAATGCAAGGAATGCTGCCAGAAGACTCAGTTTTTAATCTTGTTCTTTTCTCCAACCTAGTTTAGCTACTGAAGGGCTGATCCAGACAGTCTTTCACTCTCATGTCAGAGATTTTTAGCACGTTAAGAGATACAAAGTGAACCCATGACCCATCAATTCCCTGTGTGGCACTCAACATAGGATTCCTTTTGGCCATCTTGAGCTATTTAAGCTCAAGTGTTCTAGATTCTTCCTGTAATGCTTTTCTCTCTCTGTTAATTAGCTTTAACACCTAAGTACTAGGTGGCTGAAGTCGTAAATCCCACTCTTATGTATTTACTGGACAATTTATATTAAGAAATAGTTTAATCTCTTAACAGTACTTTTGTGCATCCCACCTTCTCACAACTTATGCCTATGAAAACTAAATTTTGGCATGGAGCAATTGGAATCTTTCCTTCTGGAAAGGAATTTGGCAGATTCTGAGAGGAGACTTGTGGCAGTACTTCCATATTTTCCTGGCAGTATTGAAGAGAACTTGTAGAGGATGGAATCTTCCATGCTGCTTCATGTAGTTGCTGCCAAGGTGCTGGTGCTGGGCATACTGCTAGATGAAGTTGAGCAAAAAAATTCCTGTAGTCATAGTTTCATATGAAAATATAATTTGAGAAATGTGGCCCCTTCTGACAAAGGAAAACCGCAAGACCACAAGGTCTGATACAACTGCATACATCTCCTCTATTAACTAGAAAGCTAAATTGAAAATTTAAATACTTGTGTAAGTGAAAGGTAGGATGAAGCAAGTTACTATGGAAAATAGGTTGGTCACTAGCAGGAGAGTTAGCTGTTTGTAAGGTTGGTATGAGCTGCATTTCCCTGTTATTAGAATCCATGTCACACCTATTAATAACTTGTGCCTGTCACACAAACTGTAAGCAAGAGTACCTATGTGTCAGTGATCAGATTGTTGCCAGTATGATGGCGAAGAGTCCTCTCAGAAACAGAAAACACAAAGGTTGTGTTCTTCTGAAACCTGAACAGACCTTTAAGGTACATCGGTTGAAGTGCATAGGTTTATTACTCTTTTCTGTTACATGCAAAACAGCTGAATATCACTGTGGAAGCCAGGAGGTTGCTGCCCTAACACTGCCTGGTTTGTTCCCTGGAGATTTGGCATGTTCCTTAATATCTGTAACACGCAGTACCAACAAGTAAACTTATGAATGCCATTAAAAAGAAAAATCCAGGAAGGAAAGATGTGTTTTCATACAGACTTAGTCAAAAAGATATCTCAGAATTAATTTTCTGCCACCTTTTGGAAAGCTTGTGAAGTATGTCCTTGTCATTCACCAGCTTCAGGTGTGGTTTTAGGTTGGTGTGCTTGTTCCAACTTTAAGGTGTTGGAAGAATGAAGAGAGTTTAGGAGCTGTAAGCTATGCTTATATGAACAATACTATTATAGTCTCTAAAGAATAAGGTGGATTTAAAACAATCTTTTATTCCTTTAAGTGTCCTTTTAAACTGTATTCATACTGTTCATTAATCAAACTTAATACAATTTTCCATTGTTTTGCTCAAGATTGTAGTCAGGATCCAGCATTTCATGCATATCCCTTTTATCCTTTTTAAACATCAAGAAAGTGCTTACTTTCTTTCTATACTGAGTGAGATGCTTTCAAAGTTCCAAGACTTTCTGAAGTAAGTGTTACAACACAGGTACCACCAGCCAGTTGTTAAGGACTTCTGGGTTCAGGCTGTCTGGAGCTCAATTGTTTATGCCTGTAGAGCATGTAGAGCTTTTACATTCTTGTATGGTATACATGCACTGTGCTTCTTGGTGAAGGTTTGGGGGGTTGGTTTTCTTGTAAAAAGAAAAACTACCTAGATTTAGACTAGATAGAAGGATGAAATTTTTTACAGTGAAGATGGTGAAACACTGGAACAGGTTGCCCAGAGAGGTGGTAAATCCTCCATCCCCTGATGCATTCAAGGCCAGGCTGGTCAGGGCTCTGAGAACCTCATCTAGTTGAAGATGTCCCCTCCTCATTGCAGGGTGGGTTGACTAGATGACCCTTAAGGGTCCCTTCCAGTCCAAACTATTCTATAAATCTGACTTTTCAGCATCATTACTAAGAACTGTGTGATTTCTGTTTAAAAAATGGCTGTGTCTTTATTCCCCCTTGTGTTCTGTGCTACTTAATATTGAGCTGTGTGCATTTAATTTCTGTAGGACCAAGGCAGCAGTGGTGTAATATAGAGCATCATCCCTTCTCTTACGCAGCCTATCCTTCCTAAGCAGATTTACAATCTCATAGCAGCTTCCCTTACACCTCAAGGCTTCTGGAAAGGGGTGTACCCAGGAGCCAATTATACAGACAGATACACCAGTTGCTGGTTCACTGGATATCTGTTCTAACTTGATACTTCTAACCTGGTTGAATGACCTCAGATTGTCTTTCTTTTCTGAATTAGAGAACATCCATTCACTTCTTTTATTTCTGTACCCTGGTTATTTTATTGCTCATCTACACCCATGTGGTTATCTAATATATATCACTGCCATATGAGAACAAAAGCATCAACCATGACTTCTTAAAATAAGTTGAGGAAATTTGTGCATATGTCAGCAAAGAAAAGGGTGAGGGGTTAATCAAAAACGTTGGTAGATTTGATAGTGCTTCCAGCTGTTACATGTGTGATTGAATAGATACTGGAACCGTGTCTGTTGCTAAGGTGCACCAAAACCCCAGATCTCTACAAGATGTGCGACGTGGAAATGAATGTTGATTCCTGACTGATGTGAAGAGGATGAATGTTAAATTCTGCTCTGCAGCATGCCACCAAAAAACGTTGAAGTAACCAGGAATTGTTGAACAGCACCCATTATACTTTGGGATAGCAGCATTGCAAAAACAGAGTTTACATGGAAGCAGTTGAATTAGCAGAAAGTCCTTTAAAAGAGGAGACAACAATAGAGTGCATGTTAACATATTCACATTCACATTCATTCTTAGGTTACTGTAGTCAAAATTCCATAAAGATGTTCAGGCAGCACAGGAGAGCTTTGATGTGATGGTTTAAAAAAAAAATCAAACCGAAGTGATCTTTTTAGTATTTTTCACCAAACCTGTGGAACCGGGTAGTTCTGAAGATAGTAGAAAAGACTAAAGGGATGATAGGGTGCTAACAGGCTGCTTCCTCTTCAAGGGTAGGTTCTTTAAGCATTACCAGTAGCAAATAGGCTTGTGACAAGGTTGAAGAATGGGAACTTTAGAGCCTTTTGTTAGGAGTTTGTTTATGGATAGAAATCGCATAGCAGTGAATGCTCAAAGCCTGAGTTACAGATACTGTACAGCAGCATCTACATTGCAGAAAATGAGCATTGTGTTGCAAAGGTACTTGCTGAGAATAGAGATTTTAATTTTTCTTAGAGTTCTGAAAGCATCATGTAATGAGGAGTGCCCCATCCTGTCCTGTTCCACCCCCAGCCTTGCTGTTCCCTACAAAAATCAATCTGTGTCTGAATGATGGAAACAAGGAGTTTAAATAGAAGACTTGGAAATAAGTTTGTTTCCAGCAGTACCCATTTCTGGAGAAAAGGGCACTGTAAGAACCACAAAGAGATCTAATACAGGAGTTCAAGAGAGTATTTTATGCAACTGGCCAAACTTCCAAGCATTAAAAATGTAATGTGGCTAGCGCTATTAAGTTGCTGAATATTTAATGACCACATACATACAATTGTGTGGAAACATAATATAGCATGCAATCAGAAATCTCATACCTCAGCTTCAGTGCCATTACTGAGGAAAAACCAGAAGCTTCTAACTTTTCTCAGTGTAGCCATTGCCATTACAAGTAAATATCTAGGTTAAGAACTATGTAGCCAATTCAGGAAGCTACATTAAATTCCTTGCTGCGTTAGCCCATAGTGGGTGTTAGTCAGCTTGAAATAAACAGGAAAGATTTCTTTTTATTAGCTGTTACTCCAGTTTATTTGCAACTGAATTGGAGTAACTCCTATTAAAATGCATCTGGGTAAGCTTTAATTTTCATACCTGAAATGACACTCAGACTGAAAAAGTTGATGGCAAAAGTTGTTCTCACCTACTTTGGATGAGGCCTTCTCTACTTCCCTCATTCTCCTGAGGCGCAGTGATAGGGCTATGGTTAAGAGGTTTGTGAACATGCATATGAGGTTTTGGTCTTGGGGATTTCATTTGATTATTTTCAGAGCTGCTAGCAGACTATATGAGTTTGGGTGAGGAATAGAAAGCAATAGTTCAGCTGTGAGTTGTAGATTTTGGGTCCTTTTAAATGAAGTTGACACTGCCTGTACTGTCCAACCATTACCCAAAGAGGGGAGGAAAGGAGCACCTTGGATGTTGTCTCCTGTTCACCCCAGCTGAGTAGTATTTTTGTAACATTCATTGCTGCTGGTTGCACTGTGGGCTCTTTTGAAAGTGTGACTCACATTGGGCTTCTCTGTGGTAATATAGGTCAAGTTTTGAAAGGCAAATGCCAGAGTACTGTGGTTTTTTTGTTTTAAAATGTGTTTTAAAACTCTGGGTAATGTAGCCAAAAGCATGTGTCTTGTAAGTGGAAGCCCATCCCAGTTCTAACTTTTTTTTTCTTTTTCTTTTTTTTTTTAAGAAAAAAATATATTTACTAGGAAAGAGGGCTCTCTCATGATTCACTGATCCCATTGACTAGATATGTATCTCCAGTTCACTTCAGGGTGGCTGGGAGTGAAGGCACATGTCCTTGGCTGTATAATTTGTAACAGTTCAGTCTGGAAACAAATCTCTCCTAGTCTGTCCAGAGAGGATTCAGCTCTGTCACAAATCCATGACTGCCAACCTTTCCATGAACTGCTGCTTAGAGGTACTTTTCCCAGTGTCTATGCAGGAGCCCGGAGACAGACCATGTTGTTTGCACACTGGGGCATTTAGAGAAGAGTAATCTCATTTTACATGTAGTTTTTGTTCAATAAGAAGCTGTTACGTTGTTTGGTGCCAGTAATTGCAGTTACCTGCACCAATGTTTCCAAACCTCCAAACCTGGGTCTCATTCTTTCTCTTTTAACCTTGAACAAGGGAAACTTCCTTGTTCATTACAGACTATATAGAGTGTGAGCATGGCTAAAAGGGTGGGAAATAATGCTGTTCATAGTTCCCTGCATGTAAATGAGAACTGGATAGGGCTTTTTGAAATTGGTAAGCAGGGGAAGAAGTATTATTGAGAGCTAGTACTGTGAGTTACCAACCTGTTTCAGTAATGACTTTCATTAAACATTTCGGGCTTTTTATGCAAAAACCAGAAGTAAGTCTAATGGAATAATAACAGTTTGTGTAACAACAATGTTGTACAAGAAGGAAGCTTCCTGCATTCCCTTAAAACTTGTTTAAGGATTTAAAGTCAGCGTGGAGCATCAAGTTCTGCAACAGCTGTATCAAAACCACAGTGCTGGATTGGAACTGAGGTGCAGCTTCAGATCAGAGAAGAACCATCAGTTTCAATCTCTTGGTAGAGGATTGATGAAAAGCAATTTTGTCGTGTTAACCTTGTGATTTGATTAGATTTGATTAGCTGATGCATTCATTTGATGATTTCAGAATTTGATTATTTAAGACCTCACCGTTAACCTGTTTGATTGACTGATCCAAATTCTTTGTGACCTAGACTCGGTTATAGTTGGATTTTAATTTAGGGAATTTAAGCCAGTTTTGGCCTTGTGAGATGTTGGTTTGTTTTTAGTATTTTCTTGCTAATTCTTAGAAAGAAAATCTATGCAGAGTGCACAGATCTATGTTTTGTATATTCTTCGTTCTTTTAAACCCAGAAGCCTTGAGGGAAAAATGTAATTTACCTTTGGTATTTGAAAGATATTTGGCTCTCTTTAAACCCTTTGTTCCCACATATTGCACAATACTTCAAGCAGCAGCAGCAGCAAAATAGTACCCTGTAAATTGCAGTTTGCTCATTAGAGACCCAAAATTAACTAACAGGTAATTATCCACAAACTGCTAGTTGCTCATTTTGGCAAATCTCTTCAGTGCATCAGTTCACATGGACAAGACCAGATCCTTCTTGTACCATGAACCGAGTTAGCAGAAATGTCTATATGAATAGCAAATGAAAAAAAAAATCTAAACTCCCGACATTTAGCTCCTTGAAACTGCATAATATTGTTCAAAATAACTCAATCCAATTTGCTTATTTGGTGACCTGGTTAGGGGTGAAAAGCTTCTATATTTAACAGGTTTCCTCAGTAAAAGTCAGCTAATCCTGAAACAGTTGTGAGTGAATGCAGTGCGCTGATGAGCTAGAACAGAGGGAATGCTAGAATTACATCAGAATGTGTGTGGGAATCAGGACTGCATTTCAGTAGAGAGGTAAAAGGCTCGTACAATTGAAAGTCTGTTCTGCAGGGAGCGGAAATATGAGAAATATCTAAACACATCCCAGGAGGACACCTTGACTCTATTGCTTGAGAATATCCAGACCTCATGAAAAACGCTGCTGCCTTACAGCCTGATTTCTTCATGGCTTTTTGTCTGGTTTGGTGTTCACTTCAGACTCCTTGGACTTATGTAATGGTGGTGTAACCTGCCAAGGCAAGGAGGAGTCAAGTGTATGACTTACTGACAGCTGATTCATTGAGGCAGCCAAGCATGCTGCAAAAATGGTGGATTATAGGACCAGTTGGGTCCCTTGGGTTATTGTGTGTAGCCTGCTACAGGCCCAGGCAGCCCTGTTGTGGAAACTGAGATGAGAAAGGACCACAAAACATTCACCCTGTGCTGGAAACACAAAAAACCAATAGCTAACTGTGATGCTAAGCTCTCAAATCTGTGGCAAAGGAGCAGAGCTGTCTTAATGGTTTTCTGACCCTGGCCAAGTGTAGGAGCCAAGGATTAAATCTGATCTTTTTTCCAGTTGCATCACTCCACCTGAAAAAGATAGTTGCCTTGTTAGATGATGGCTTGGTTTGAACTGTATCACAAAGACTGCTGCAGTATTACAGGAGTATCAAACTAAAGAGGGTAACTGAATGTGTGCTCTGTCTAATGCTTGTGGGAGTAGCAAGTGGAAGTCCTTTCCACTAGCTTGATATTTCTAAAGATTTAAAATATATTTTGCACAGCTTCAATAACAGTATCCCACATGCTATGTTTCTTCCTGATGAGCAGAATATGATGAAAGGAAATTACTTTGCTTAATTTCTAAAATGCTGGGTTTAAATTTTCCAAGCAGATTCTCCTATGTACCAGTCCTACCAGCAAATTAATGAAATACGAACCATGAACGTGCCTGCTGCCCTGATTTTTTTACATAATAAAGAAATTAGGGTCATCCTTCCTTGCTCCTCTAACTCAGTTATTAGATCGATTTAAACAAAGGGCAGAGATAGGTTCTAACACAAGTAACATTTCCCATGCATGTCTCTGCTGATGGCATAACACGGTGATAAAGTAAGATTTGCTTTTAGGGTATTTGCTATTCCACTTCATACAAGCTGCCAGTCCAACTGGATGTTCACTGATCTGCCTCTTTCTTCCCAGTCGGAAATAACCATATTACTGGAAATGGCAGAAGACACTTTGTTCAGTTGTGGCTTATGTGTGGAATACAAAACCCATCAAGACAGGTCATTGTCCACAGAGTCTTACTGACACCAACAGATTGTGACTCTCCCTGTTTTGTCTTAAGGCAGGAGTGTCTTGTCTCTTGTTTCTGGTTCATCTAACATTGGTGTGGAATTCATGAATGAAGCAGATGTGCAGAAAGCTCTCCATTATGGTCTCACTTTTATGGTAAATGCCCTGTCTCCTCTGCTGATTTACAACAACAGATCTCAGAAGCTAGGTGGGAGAGGACATCTTTTTGAGAAGATACAGTGTTGACTCTATTTTTCATTTCTTTTGCAACACTTACTACCTTTCTCTGACTTCTGTTTTTAAAAAAAACCCAGAAAATCCAACCATAAAAGTAACTGAGAAATAAAGCTTTTAAGGTTTCAAGGTGTTCCTAGCTTGCTTGAGGGTTTTTGAGCCCAATACATAAAGCAGTGGGTTTTCACACACAGATGTTAGGAAAGGTAGCTGAAGTGGTTGTTGAGTATATATAGATTGTAGAATGACTTTAAAACCACACTTAAGAAAAGGAAAAGAAAAGCAATCAATTAAAAGCATTATGCTTCAGGGAATGTAGGCAGAACAAGGGCTGCCCTTTTCAGGAGGGGAGAGAGCTGCTTGGCCTGTCAGGCATGTAATGGACATTAGCGGCAGGAATTACAGACAGTGCCCCAAAGAAAGAATCAAATTGTCTTTTGAAGAAGGGTCAAAATGTATATCCTTTCTTTTAACAAAAATATCTGTGCTTTTCCACCAAGAGATCAAGCAAGTCAAGTGGCTTTAGTGGCTTTTTCTATTTATGGCCTAGATCAAAATTTCACGACTGGGTGTAAAACTGAAAGACATTTTCTCACACAATTTAGATGAGCATATCCTGTATGTTCCTTCCTGTATTCATGGGGGGGCACTGTCCGTACTGATTGTTGGGTAGATTCTGAATGTCTTTGGTCATGATTTCAGTTTCAAAGCAAAATGTGATTTGTACCTGGGACAGCTGTACTTTGCAGGCAGATGATTTTTCCTGAGATCCCTGGTAATGATTTATTTCTTTCTCAGAAGTAAGGTAAAGTGTCCCAGGCAAGAGCAAGTCTGCCACCCTTTCTTACTGCCATCAAAACTTCTCTTTCCCCCTGCACAGGTATTTTGGACATGCTATTCACGTTCCTCCTTCATATCTTACATTTAGAAGTATCTGGACAAGCCATTGGCTAAGATTTATTGGGGTTTTTTTGGTTGGTTGTTGTTGTTGTTTTGAGAGTTTTTTGTTTGGCTGGATTTTTTTTTAATGTACTGTTTCATATAAGGAAGTGTTGCAGTCTCTGGCCACTTCAGAAGAGCAGGTAAGTTCTTTGGAACAGGCAAGAGCAAGAGGTGAGGAGAGTATGCAGTAGAAAATTAGTTATTCTCTTCACCCTTTGTGCTTACAACTTCTGAAATATGTTTTTACTTTATAAAACTTTATCTCACCTGTAAAGATACAAACTTTCTGGAATTCAGTTCCTTGATTACCCCTTGCCATTTCTACTTAGACTTTTGGTCTGGGTTGTTTTTATTCCTTTTGCTTATTTCCTTCACAGAAGTAAGAATTTATCCATGTAGATTCAACACTCTGCCTGGCAGGCATGTGGTAGGTGTAACAGCCAGCAAGAACATGTGGGGATTGCGCCAGGGTGGTATGAAAATGACTGAAGAGATCTGAAGCTGTTACCTGAACTCTCTCTGAGACGTGCTGTGACATTTCTTCACTGTGACATGCCTGAGAATGTGAGGTCTTCTGAGCTGGGATTTTCCTTTCCTCTGCATTGGATAGAGCCTGGTCTTATTTTTCTCTGTCATCTATGTGGAAGGTATTGTTCATCAGAGCTTCTGTCCATAGCTAAACTGTTAATAATGAATGGAAGAGCTGAAAATGGGACCTAGTTCTTTAGGTCTTGAGAGCTTCTCTTCCTCTGCTGAATTTCATAAAAGATGTTTCAGTCAGCTCTAGGAAACCACAGCCTCATATAGCTTGAAAAGAGGTGGCCAGCAGCCAACTTTCAAATAAACACTCTCCACTCTTTCATTAAAAGAAAACATTATCATAATATTCAATTACAAGTCAAATGGTGAAGGTATCTTTCCTTGTATACAAGATATTATCCTTTGAAGTCAGAACCCAGAGTTATTTTCACATAAGGGTGACCAAGTAGGAATAAGGGAAAAAGTAAATAAAACAATAACATTGGTTGTTTTTCACATTCCTCTCCTGGTTATAGAAACACACGTGTTTGGATAACAAGTTTTGTGTTACCCACAACTTTTTTTGCTTTCCCTGAACTTTATCACCTCTGCTTTATTTGTTGTCTGTGATATGTTACCTTCTGGTATGCCTCTCCACAGTGACAAAATAAGGCTGACATTGCAGCTCTACCTTTGTGAAACATTTTGAAGTCAGATATACTATTCTAACTCTTGCTTATGCAGTTGCAAGAAGGACTGGGAAGCTTACCAGTGAATCTAGCTGAGATAAAGGAGAGATTTCATGAAAGAGCTGAGAAAAGGCCAGTTTTTGCCCTGATCCTAGATAACAAACTTCTTAGATGAAAGATATTGCTAACAACTAGTCCTAGTGATTCTTCATTTTCTTCTTTTTAAAACAATGCAAATAAAACTTCTCTTTCATGGAGTAGCGTACTTGCGCTTCGCAGAGTGCAGAGCTGAGTGGTTAAGGATGGGAAGTCAGGAAAGTGACCTAGCAAACCAGCATGCAAGTCAGCTTCATTCTACTTTTGCGCCAACAACTCTCTTTGGATGTTGATGATGATGACATGGTTTCTTGTGCCCTGACCTCTTCCAGCTCAGCTGGGGGCTTTATCTGCTGTTGATAGGGCTTTTCTTTGGCCACTGCTGACTGTCTCTATCACTATGTATTTAAGATTCTAGATAGTTAAAAAAAGGTTAATCCTTGAGTTTATTTTGAATTTTTTGGTTCTGAACCTTGATTTGAAGATTCCAGACACTTGTTCTTCATGCAGATTATAGAGCTGCCACCCATTAAAGGCTGTGATTGACTCTCTGTTGAATTCCGATGTTCAGTTCTGCTAGTTGGGTAACTAAGTGACATTCTTGGTAGTCTTGCTTTCCTGCTTTCCTGGCATGTTTGAACTATTTCCCAGTTTATTTGTCTTTAGGTGTAAAGACATCAAGCATAGGCAGTAACAGGTGCATTCTCTTCTCATTTGTGAGTATGAATTGGTGAGGGATGAATCATATATTGCAATAACTATCAGATCAAATAGTTCCCTATTTGTCCATTTCACTTAGCTTGATACATTTTAAACTTCTCTTTCAAATTAATTAACCAAAATGAGGCCATAATTATTGTAATTAAAATGCAGTTTACATTTTTTTGCTGTGTTATTACTGTGAACCTCTACTTAAGAAGAAACATTAATAGTAGTAGCTTCGTAATACATGTACCATTTCTGAACGGTATCAGCATTCTCTGCTATCATCAGACCAAGGACAACCCGAAATATCACAGTTCTAACAAATCTCTGATTCTGCCCTCTGGCTTCTGTACTAACTGCTGAATTCTCCACTGGATGCTTTTTTTTCCAACAGAAGCATTTGTGCTGTGTTAGAAGAGAGATTTGAGCCTCATTCTTACACTTTCATATCCAGGTTAATACTTCAAATCACACACCGTGCTTCTGATATCAGACCGAATATCAACCATGGGAAGACAATAACTGGGAGCTTTTCTTCCTGCAAGAGTTTCTGCCTCCTTTACAGAGGCTCTTTGTGTACCAGTGCAACATTAGAGGTAGCTGTGTAACTGAAAGCATCCTTGTTTAATAATGGTTTATCATACAAGCATCCTTGACTAATAATGGTTTGTTATGCAAGCATCATTGTATGAGAATAGGTTGAGCATTTTCCACAGTCTTCTAGGAAAAAAAATCAAATAGCTGTTATCTGTGTCTTCCCCTTCCCGTTATTAATTACTCTGCTGAATTTATATGTAGGTGGGTTGTTTTGTTTGTTCTTAAAGTTGCTTTTGGGGTGGGAGCGGTTTCTTGGGTTTGATTTATTTATTTAATAATTAATTTGCAATACCTATGAGTTTTATTTTTCTTAGATTTATTTAGATCCTAATCCCTTGCTCCTCCTTAGGCTGAGATGAATGTCATCTCTGGGGCAGTCTCAGGACAAATCTTGCTGTTGTTGCAGAAGGAACTAACTAGCACAGTTAATTCTTGGTTTTGTCTTTCTATAGGGGTTGTGTAGCTTCTTCTCTCTTGGTTTTTCACTGAAAGGAAGCTGAGAGCAGAGATTATTTTGAAGAGAAGTAAAAGCAAGGGACAGCCTCATCTTCTCATTAAAGCAGTCAATCGTTAGTAAGGGTGTTGAAAGAAAAGGAGTTAGAGGAATTTCACAGTGTTACATTAACTACTGATTTCACAAGGAGGATTTTGTGATTTAGAAAATACAGTGTGCCCAGCAGCAGGAAATCACAGTGTTCTTAAGCATTGGTATGACCAAATGAAATGGGCACTTACTGTTTATAAATGACATTATGTATATTAAACATTGATTAAACATTATTTTTTCAGCATAAAACACAGCATTTGATGCTTTCTCTGAAGTGGTAGTTTCTTTTTTTTTTTTCCTGCTACATTTGTTCCTACCACATCTTGGAAAGAACTGTGTATATTGAGCTGGTTGGTTTATATATCCTCTATTTATTTAATAATGAGAAAACATTCAGATGAAAAATAGATGTGGTGAAACATTTTTCTTGTTCCATTGCTGGGCAAACCATGCATGTGCAAATGGCTTTGTGTCCGTGACTATTATATTGGCATGTGAGGACACAGTGTACAACTGTGCATGCCCTCTTCCAGGCAAAACTGTGTTGAGAAGCACTTTGGATGCAGTTTGTGCGTGGGGCTTTGAACCATGGAAATCATCTGGAGCCATGCAAGTTTTTAGGCATTACTCTTGCCACCAGTATCCTCTCAGTGTTGCAGAAGTCATTGGTAGTGATGTTCTCTTCAGCAGAGAGTGGATGTTGGTATGTTTTAATGCAGCCTGGAGTTTCTATTGTTTCTGATATGAAATTGGAAAAGGATGGAATTATCTGCCATCTATAGATTGGTTTCTGGTCCCTTGATAATCACCCAAAGGATTCAAATAGAAGCTCAATATTGGAGGAAAATTTGTAGCATTCCATGGCCGAAATGAGTGTTGGGTGTGATAGTTCTCCTTCAGGTGAATAGGGGGTGTTGGTAAGACAACGGTAACCAAACCAGCATTGCACCTTCCTTTTTTTTGCTTAAAGCACCATCCTCAAGTGGTTGATCCCACCATCCGTGGTGTTATACACAGTGACTCAGAGGGATAATAGCAGAGTGGAAATGGGAACTCTGCTTATGAGTGGTGTCTCTGCTAGACACACTGCTGTGGCATGAGAGCCTCTGTTCCTGTCTGGGAGGAGTTACCAGAGAAAGATGTGTATGTAATAAAGCTGGTTTTAATGATGTATGGAGCATCCTTATAGCTGACTGACTTATGTTGCTATGCAAGGGTTAAGTTCTCAAAGGGAAATCCTTAGATGGTGAAGAGCTGTTGGCAGTCATCCTTGTGTCAAAAGTAGATCAAAGAAAAAAAAGTGCAGAAAATGTGCCTTTGTGCTTGGATAGTCTCTGTGAGTGGAGCAGCCCCTGAGGGATTATTGGAGCAGTGCAAATACTTAGAGCATTCCTAAGGCTGTTTCTGGTAAAACAAGGATGGAAAGGCACATTAAATAACCTCCAAGATGAAGGGATATCAAGGATAGCTTAAAATCACTTTTGCCCTCTGCTTATGTTGTGTAAAATCAAATAATTGAAAATAATTCTCCTTTTACTAAATTGAATTCTATGGGATCGATTCCATATTCATTGTAATAATTCAATCAAAACATGGATCTGAAAATTCCATTTCTTTTGCTTTCTTGCTGGCACACAATTTCTCTTTTGCTGCAAAATGTTGCACTGCCATGTGGTGGAAGCTGAAAGGCAGAGGCGCGGCCCTCCAGCCACAGGCCACAAAGAGCAGAGGCATCCAGAAGCTGGTAGCTGAGTGTCTTCTAGAGGGCAGCTGTCTATCAATTATGTCTCCCATTTCTCTTCCACGTAATTTTATTGGCCACTCTGAGCAGTTCACAAAGGGGATTTTTCTTGCATCTTAGCATATATGAGTTTGTTGAAAATTAAATACTCTGTCTCACGGGTGACTGATTTTGGAAAGCTTGTTTTATTTCTAATCGTGATGAAGACTCAAAATCCAAACATTTTTCACAAAACAAATTGTTCCAAATTTATGCTTTGACTTAATCGAAATGAGTTATTCGGTATGGCAAACATTCTGTTTTGAAAGCATTCAATTATTTCCCGTCGGCTAGGTATTTGCACCATTTTACTGCATTAATGTTACCGTCTCAGAGCAGATTGCAAAGTAAAGAAGACATAATTCAACCTTAACAAAATGCTGTAATAATTTCCACGTGGATATTTGGAAGATACTAGTATTCCCCATTAAGTAATGGAACTGGCATTTTCATATAAAAACATGCCATGAGGAAAGAGTCACTGTTCAGCATTTTATGGCAATGGTAGTAGTGAGTAAGGCAATGGGTAGTCTTCTGAGGGAGCCCTTCTCTTCCAATTTCTAACTCTCTGCAGCTACAGGCTTTGTGTTTTCCTTCGCCTTCTCTTGTGACTAATTATACCCATCACCTCTATACATGTGAATTCACACATACGTATCTCCTTTAAAGCTGCCATTGACAAACCCTGTAATGGGTGCCATTCTGAAGGAATAAAACAATTATGTTTCTTCTTCTAAATTTATGTGCAATTTATGCACACAACAGTGCTGTTCCCTTGGAAGGCAAAATGTATTTCCATCGTGCATTCCTTGGTGGTTCTTTAGAGTTGCTTGAAAACCTCTATTAAGAGTGGGACACATCCCACTTGCTTTTATTAATCTCAGAGCTGTAATTCTAATATAAGCGAGTCATCCAAGCTATGATCCTTCTGGGATGATGTGTTTTCTTGACAGTTTGTTTTAAAAGAGATATCTTGGGGTTAAGTTTCATATCCCTTTCCTCTAATGACAAAGGCAGCTTGAAAGTTTTGCATCCTTCCTCTCTCCCAGGCTCATTATCCTTCTGGTTTTGACAATGTGTGGCCCAACTGTAAGCTATATTGAAAATACTGAAGTTAACCTAAAAAAATGAATGAGAAAGGGAACTTTCCATAACTGTGGATGGTGGGTTTATTGCAGGAAAATGAAAAAGTGATTGTTTTACATTAGAGAATATAAGGTTTTCTTTTCTTTTTTATTTGGGAGGGTGGGGTTGGGGTTTTTTTTGGTTTTTGTTCATTGAATGTTTTTGGTTTGCATGACAAGGTTTTGGTAGGGACAGGGGGCGGGGAGCTGCAGGGCTGGCTTCTGCTAGAAGCTTCCCCGATTTCTAACAGAGGTAATGCCAGCCCACTCCAAGACAGGCCAGCCGCTAACCAAAGCTGAGCCAATCAGTGACAGCGATAGTGCCTCTCTGATATCATATTTAAGAAGGAAAAAAAACCCCAAACAACCACAAGTGGCAGCTTTTTGCCACCAGGCAGAGGAATAAGAAGATGTGAGAAACTCTGCAGACACCAAGGTCAGTGCAGAGGAAGGGCGAGGAGGTGCTGGATGAGAGATTCCTCTGCAGCCTGTGGAGAAGACCTGAGCAGAGAAAAGGCTATTAAGATGATGAGGGGACTGGAGCATCTCTTGTCTGAGGAAAGGCTGAGAGAGCTGGATCTGTTTAGCCCGGAGAAGAGAAGACGGAGGGGATCTTATCAATGCTTAGAAAGAACTAAAGGGTGGGTGTCTAGAGGAAGGGGCTTGGCTCTTCTCAGTGGTGCTCAGTAACAGCACAAGGGGCAGTGGGCACAAACTGGAACACAGGAAGGTCCATCTCAATGTGACGAAAAAGCTTCTTTACTCTGTGGGTGACGGAGCACTGGGACAGGCTGCCCAGAGAGGTTTTGGAGTCTCCTTCCTGGAGATAGTTTAAGATCTGCCTGGACACAATCCTGTGCAACCTACTCTAGCTGATCACGCTTTAGCAGAGGGTTGGACTAGGTGATCTCCTGAGGTCCCTTCCAACTTCTACTGTTCTGTCGATCTGTGCAAAGATCCCTGAACAGTGCATCCAAATGTCCTTGGAAAGCCTTCAGACAGTTGGGTAGCATATGGTTGATTCCTGACAGCTTTAATAGAGGTGAGACCCAGTGCAAACCTAGCCCTTATTATCAGTGAGTAATAAGCAGTAAGCATTATAAAAACAGACATATGAATAATGAGCAGCTGTGCTATAAAAAGGCAAATCTTTCTAAGTTAATGTGACAATATATGCACACACGAGCATGTTCATGTATATGCTACACAATTAGTAGATTAGGAGGATGCTGTAGATAGCATATTTTTGGATTTCAAGATGTGTTTTTGGCACGCTGTTTCTCAACTGTAATTAAAATAGCCACTTAGATCTATTTCAATAGATGTGCATATACACTGAAAACTGAGTAAGAAATCATCACTAGCAGGTTGCTATTCCCAGGCAATTTGCCAAGTTAGGGAAGTAGTATCAAGAGGAGGACCCAAGAATTACATCTTCCATCTTATTTAATAGGTGAGTTTTGTGAGAATAATATAGATGGCATAGGCAAAACATTTTCTGGGTCAGTTCTCTCTAATTGCTGTAGCACACTAGTGGAAACCTGCAATGGCCTGTGTTTTGTGCCAGAGCTTAAAGAGTCTTTGTTTTTTAAGTGCAGCACAATGATTTTATTCGAAACAAAGATTCAAGGCATGAAAGGATGGCTACACACCCTACAAACCACTGGAGAGGATAAAGAGTGGTTGGACAACGTGATTCAGGAAACATCACTATCCAGGGACGGAACTGGCCACCAAGTGACCGAATAGAGAAAGCAAGGAAATGAGAAACAAAGCAGTGTTTTGTGTAACTAGGGGCAGCCAGGAAGCAGGCATGCTGTGAGCAGCGGGAAAGAGGGCCGTAGGAATTTTGTATGACTGTAAATGTCTAGTCATTCTGTATGTCATGGAAACTGCCAATGGTCTGCAGCAATCCAAGTGAACAGTGTAACAGGGAGTTGCTCAGTGCCTTGTGAAAAGCACTTCAGACTGATCCACTTACCACCCTTCAAGGAAGATTCTTGTTGGCAGACGGCTGTCTGTCTTGTGGATAGGATACCAGGTAGGACTGCAACAGCTGAGTAGGTTCTCTAAGTAAATAAGCAAAGAGCTACTAAGCATGACCATATTAACATAAGTGGTTCATTTTAGTTTTGTAGAATATAACTAAATTTTAGAAGTCTTCTAATGGTGCCAAAGAAGAATGTACAAGGTATGTTCTTGGATACCTTTCATGTTCTGCACATAAAACAATACAGAAAGTTTGGGTTGTGGTTTTTTTTTTTAAAGAGTCTGTAAGTATTCTGCTAGCGATGTATGTTGCGTAAGAGTTGGGTTTACAAAATGCGTGCCTCTGTTCTCTGGGGTTCATGTGGTTTGACTGGCCCCCAGCTCACTGGAGGGGAAGCAACCTTCTAGACTTGTTAGGCCAGGCATGTTCCAGTTGTGTTAAATTAGCAACAGAGGCAAATGATGGAAAAGTGAGGAATAAAAATTACTTGTTTATCAGAGAGTCAAGGTGTTGAGAATAAAATTAATCAAGGCACCAAAGACTAATAGAGGAGTTTTTTAATTGTCTACTGCCAATGTGATGAGACCAGCTAGTAAACAAGTGGCAATGGAATGGAATAAATAATTTCTAAACCTAAATGCTGAGAAGCTGGAATTTCTCAGATGAGGAGAGGAATGATTGGAATCAAAGGTCACAAGTATGTTGAGAACAGCACTGCGTGGCAAAAGTGACATTTCTTCTGGCCATTGAACCGACTAATCTTGAAGGACAAATGATCCATTAATAAATAAAATAAATGATGATGTGCTTGCTGATGACTTCTATAGACTGTCAAATCCAACTGAAGACCTCGATGAAATACTAACTAGCCTATTGTGTGTAAGGAGAGAAGTGAAGCTTGTGTGCATGTGTGTATGAAGTCTTCAATACAGGTCGTATATTGCAGGTCTCACTCTGCCAGCATGAGAGCATCTTTGCGAATTTTGAGTAGGTGACAATACCCAAATGCAAATTCTCATGTGACATATTAGGACATTGTCTTAGACCTATTCTCTGTAAGTAATAAATTGGGGTAAGAACAGAGCTCAGAAGTAAACCCAGATGTTATACATGTGGAGGTGATTGTGGCTTGAATACACACTTTGGAATAGAATAAAATCTGAAGTGGCCTGATATGTAACTCAGCCTAGGTATTCATATACGTGGACTGCAGTGCCTAAATAACATCTGAACCGCTATATCACGCTATTTCCAGAAGAAGTAAATCTCCCAAAGTTTAAAACAATGCCACACTAACTCAGCTGAAAGAAAGGCTGTGGACAGAAAAATGCAAATGCTAATTGGGTTGTTTATGTAAACAGCTAGAAATCCAAAAACCTATAGATGAAAGGGGGTCTATGCTGGTGTCGAAAATAAGGGGAAAAAAGTACATTGCTTGCAGTAAAAATAAGTTTTAAAGTCAAATTTTTGCAGTAGATGAAGTAAGCAAAAGAAAACAGGAAACCAGAAGCAGAGTTAGGAGCTCTAAGGAAGTCTTCCATGCACATTAGGAGCAAAATCATCTTAGAAATTTTATGGTTCTGTCATAGATGTGTATCTTGTCAATAGCAGAGACAAAAAGAGCTTAAAAATAAGAGATAAAAGGAAACAAAAAATCCCAACAATTGGTGCTTCACTGTAACATAGAAATAATGTAATAATTTTCATAATAACAAAAAGATGTTGTGAAAAAGTAGTTAAAAATGCCTAGTATGTAAAGCAACTGCTCAAGACAGCTTGCGTTCAAGAATTTTGATAGAAGTACGTAAGGAGATTTAAGAGACATCCATGTGGAATTTTTCAGTAAGCATTGGGATACTGAAGAAATTCTGGAGAACTGGAAGAAAGCTCATGTTGCATTAGTATTTTGACAGGGTAAATGGAATGTGCTGGATGGCTGTGTTTAGTTACATGTGCTGATATAGTCTCTGTTCGTATGAGAAAGACTACCTGGTAATACAAAGACTGCTGCCTTAACATCAGTTTGAGTAATAGTATCAGAACACTTCATACAGTATCAACAAACTAAAAAAGGGTTTATAATTTCATACTAATCCATAGGATTTATAGGAAAAGACTTCTTGTTGCAGTGCTGTTTTTTTAAATGTGTTTACAAGTTTGACAGAATCCAGCATGGATGTGGGATTCCAATTCCAGTCACACACTTAGATTGGTAACACTTGGTGTGTACTTCAGCGCACACCTGGGCTAGTACAAATCACTATGTCACATACAGATTTAAAATATAAGTATAGACAGGGATCTTTGATTAAATCTGCCTGTAAGTTTCCTCTAAGGGTAGGTTCTGGGCTATGCACTATGACATAATTTTAACAGTAAGTCTAAAGGCAACATAAAACTGTACAGATAATCTGCCTGTAACATAAAGATTAAGATAGGGAAAAGTAAGGCAGATTCCAACTCACCAATGCAATAAAACCAGATGTCTTAAAGGGAAACAATATAGATACAGAGTGTGGGAATACCTGTTCTGGAAGGAAATATGACAGAGAGAGACTTGATGTCATGACAGATGGTCAACTAAAAGGATTTATTTTGGCCAAAATGACTGGTGAACTTTTTGCATGGATAAAGTGGAAAATCTCAGGAAGGAGCAGAATGGCCATTCCACATAGCGTGACATTAGTGTGTGCCAATGTCTGCCTTTCACTAAGAACATGGAAAAACCTGGAGCAGACTCTAAGGAGATACTGAAATATCACCTTGTACAATTAGCTTCAGCAAAACTGCATGTTGTCATGATACTTTTTGACTATTACCTGCAACGTATCTGGACAAAATACAAAGAGAGTGATGAATTAAGCAAGGGACATGGGGACCAACCAACTAATGAGCAAAGAAGCAAATAGTTTAATGGCAAGTAGGTACCATTTTCAAGGTGAAAGGTTAATAACTTGAAGTTGTAAATACTCATGAGGGAGAACAACTATTTATTGAGCTGAAAGTGGAAGGGTTAGAACTAATTGAAAAATTCTAGGATAGATAGTAGACAAAGAGTCTTCTTTTTGTCTAGTCTGACTTCTTGTCAGTCAGACCTATTAGTCTGTACGTTAGTTTATCTTCTCATAAAAAGCAGTGAGAAATACTGAGTAGCTATTTTGCTATCACATGGGGAAAAACACAAGGAAATGCTCTAAAGGAAATTTTTATTTTGGTAGGAAGATGGCTTGGCTGACCTGGAATTGATTTTCCATCATGAGTTCTAAAAGTATTTTCTATAATTTTCTTCTCTTCCGCAAAGTAACATAAGGAGTCAGGAAAAATGTCCTCCCTGCAGGTATCTGAATGCTTTTTTCTGTAAGATAGTGAAAGAAATGGAATTACCTTCTGAGTGCTGGAGGCTTCTGAGTTTACTGTGTTCGATTACAGAAAAACTGATGGATTTGTACTGTGCTGTTAAAAGGTCCAATATTTTTGCTGTGACAATTGAATATTGTTACATTTACTGTTTCTTCCTGATTGTTTTATGTTCCTTAATGGCATTCTAGGTTAAAATCTCAGATCTCCTCTCCATCTTTTATTTCTTTACGCTTAAATTGTTGAATTTTGCCGATTGAGACATCGTATGATTGAAAAGAGATTTTATTATTTGTTTAATGCTGAAATTCATGTTATACAAGAATTACATATAAGCATGGATGAGAGGATGTGATCTGGGTTTTCTGGAAGCATCTCTGGAGTTTCAAAGAGACGTGAAGAAGAGTTTCTGTTAGTGTCTGTGTGCAATAGATTTTCAGTTCAATCAGAGGTTGAATAAGTGAGGGAGAAAAATAATTGAGATGTAAAGTATGAGTGTAGATTGGACTAGAGTGTTACAAAACCATCATCCAGGTGTCATGCATGGATTCATCATACTGTGAGTCCTTATCTGCTGAGTCATAGACAGAAATTCTTTGTTATGAGGAAATAAATGAATGAGGGCGTATTTCTGTGGGGGGCATATGAACAAATTCCACACCTAACACTGGGTTCTAGGAGCTTCCGTCCAAGTGTATTTTGTGTCTTGGTGAACTTAACTGTAACAAGTGCCTTTCCTTCCTCTTGTATGTCCAGTTCAGTAAGAGGCATCTCCCCAAGGCAGGTGAGCAGGGTTATTACCAGGCATTTGAATGAAGCCTCTTGGCTTTTTGCCAGAATTCAATAGGATGTTGCTTACAGTCTGCACAGTAAATAATGTAATTAGCAGATTGAGTTATAAGCAGATCAAATTTTGTGCAGTACTCTTTGTAACAAAGCAGTAGTTAAGTTTTAATATATCCCAATACTGGACCAGCAAACTTCTTCAAACTTAACAGGATAAAACCCCCTTTGTACCATTCTTATGTCAGCTGTCAACAGTGGCAATGGATATTTTTTCCCCACACTAAGAGAGTAGATTCATATTTCAAGTAGCTTAGCCCTCTATTCATGGAAACTTGTTTCCTAACGAGAAAGAAAATCCCAAAGGTGTTTATGTAATTGAGTGGGGAGAGAGTGCACATGAAATATTTTGGTTAAGTTTTAGTTCTATCAGGAGGAATGTCTCTAGGAGAATTTCGGTCACGACTGTACTATGTTTTGTGATATTCAGGCTGTTTCCAAAATACATGAGCAGCTTGGAGCACATGAGGAGATGAGTGGGTGGAACAGACTTTATAGAAAGCCCCAAGGGAAGTAAGTACTGAGACTACAGCAGTGCATAACAAAGACCATGAGATAGAGAACTGCACATCTCTACAGACACAGAACATAAGTTAGAAGGAGCAGACACAAGTTGTAAAAAGGTCTTATTCTCTTTCCACAGCAGAATTTCTTTTAATATGGTGAAACACATTTTCTTGCAATATGTGATTTATTTTTAGCATTAATTTTTTGTACAGTTTTTGAAGAGATTCCCCCGTTGTTTTTCCTTAGGCAAGCCAAGAAATGCAACTCTTTCATAAGGCTGGCCAAACAAGAAATCACATTCTTTTTGAGGATTTCATCCCATTTTCGAAGATACCTTACTTAGCAGACCAGTGTCTGTGCAGAATCAGCTTTTCAAACATTAATGTCCCTACATATTTGAACACAGAGGCAGGAAGAAACGTAGTGTTTGACAGTTGGTCTGTGGAGATCACAGGTCTGTCACCAGTATAGAATATGTCTGCTGCAGCGTGATGCTATTCTGTTCTGAAGTTATCTTTTCCTTGGAACCCCAGGAACACTGATGTCTGTCTTCAGCACCATAACAAAAGATCGAAGGATACAGTGTTCTCACCCTATGAAACATTTCCCAGCATTTTACTCAATGTGTGATGCACGTTGTGGTATACATTAAAATGAAAGTAATTTTAGCAGTTTAAAATTAGACCAGGTATCACTGAAAAACTGAAGTGGTAAGGCTGAAAGATTTGAACATATGTTCAGATTTGGGTGGTTTTCTTAGGGGTTTTTTTTGGGGGGTGGTTCTTTTTCTAGATCCTCCTGTATGTTTTCATAATATTACTGTTCAAATCCATTCTATTGAAAATATCTTGGCTGCTAACGATGGCGTTATATGCATCTTTTTCTCAACTGCAATTCACATGAATAGGATTCCTGTGTCCTCTGACGTGATTTCTCGTTCTTATATTGCTGAATTCATAACCCCCATGGCTGAGGTTTGAAAGCAACTCATTTTTATATCTCTCTGCCTTTGAACACCTTTTGAAAACAATTGTGTTTGGTTTCGTCAATTTTTTTTAAGATTTCAAGGAAAGAAAAGACATGGGGATATCTTAAGGAAAGATTCCTGCATGCTTAGTTTGGGACTTGCGTATTTTCACATGCACAGGTTAAATAAATAAGAAAGCTACTGCTGGTGTGATTCAGAGATAAAAGAGAAGTCAGAAGTACTGTATATTTAATTGTCAGATGTACTACAAGGGATAAAAATTTTGCTAAATTTATTTTACTTCGAATAACAAAAATTTGACCCAGAAGACCATCTCTGTTTAAAAGCAGCTAATCGCAGCATGCTGGATTTAATATTCACATTAGTGAAGTAGAAAATAATTTCTATGGTCTCTTCTATCTATCGAGATTTTGGTCTTTCTTTTCCCAGCTCAACCCAACTTTGCATCAGGACTGTAAGATACGATCTGAGGAAAAATGCACAGATGTGTATGTATTGGTGCTGTAATTATGATCAGGTGTCACAGCTAACATTGAAGGCTTTTATATGAAAGGGTTCCCTGAGACAGAGTAGTGCAGGCAGAGTAATAAGAAGGGTGTTGGAGACAGTATGTATTACTAGCTATCAAATAGAAGAAAGCTACCAGATTCCTCTGCAAATCCCAGCGCTGATGCCTGGCAGTAAGAGAAATCTGTTCTCTGGATATGTGTGCAGTGATGCAACAGTTTCACTGGTCTTAGTTTCAGATGGGGTATTCTTGTGCAGTGAAGATGCGAGCACTTATGCAGGTCCTCCCAAAAGTTTGCTGATAAATCTATGTCACATATTGTATAGATAGCGTATATTTTACAGTCAAACTCTTCTTCTAATAATTAAATCATAGAATGGTTCAGGTCAGGAGGGAACTTTGAAGATCATCTAGTCCAACCACCCTGCCATGGGCAGCATCTTTCTCCAGATCAGGTTGATCAAAACCCTGTCCTGCCTGAATGCTGTAGAGGTGTAGTTGGTGCCAGACAGCTAGATGTACTGTGGCTGCTACCCACATTACACAGGGACACTACCCTCATTACAGTGTACTGCTGCAGTACTGTCCTGGTGATGTTTCAAACTAGCCCTACCACTTCCCAGAAACACAGCTACAATATAATAAGGTAAGTGTAATAAAACAGGGCTTTGTTAAATGCATGCTCATACTTAACAATATGGGAGCAAAGTTTTGTATACAGGCACCAAACTTTTCCCTGTTCTTTTTGTTTTGTTACAGTTTTTGTCTCCTGTTCTGGATCACATGAAGAAAACTCCTCTTCACCAAATCCACCTCAGAAGCTCTCCCTGACAAAAAATGGGATGGTGTCATTGCATCAGCCTTCTAAACCAGGTAACACAAGTCCTCTTCATTACACTCCCCTTATTTCTACTTAAGAGTCTATATAGATACTGGCAGTCATAAGGACCCTGTACCAGACAGTTGTGCCACTGGCTTCCTGACTGGAAATGGAGCAATGGTTCAGAAAGGCTAAAAGAGGGGGGAAAACAAACCAAAACAACGAAGCAGGGGAAAAAAATAAAGACAAAAAAGATGAAAAAGGAAAGAAAAAGAATAATGTTCTCCATCAGCACACTGAAATCCACCAGATTTAGGCTTGGGAGTTACTCAAATAAAATCGAATTAGGGGAGTGGCCTTCCAGCAAGTATAGAAAAAACTACTTGTTGGGTAGATGAAGTACTTAGGGATATGGTTTAGCTTAGGATGGAATGATTGGACTTGATGCTCTTTAAAGGTCTTTTCCAACTTTGTGATTCTGTGATCTCCATCCTGTCCAGGTCACTGTAAATGGCAGCACAACGATCTAGTGTGTCAGCAGCTATTCCCAGTTTTGTACCTTCTGTGAGCTTGCTGAGGGTGCCCTCTGTGCCCTTGTCCATGTCATTAAGAAGATGCTGAACAGTTAAAAAAGGCCTGTGCATGTTAGGAAAGTTAGATACATTTTTCACAGGAGGTAGCAACGTGACCTAGCCTTGCCAGAGAGGAGTTCCTTATAGTAACATCTTGCAGATAGTACCTAATACTTTAAAGTGTGAACCCCCTTTCTGACATACCCTGGATTGTCCATGAACTGTCTTCAATCTAAGCTCTTCAGAGCACTTTGATAATGCCTTAAAATATGCCCTTTGCTGATTGTAGTAATACAGATATATTTCTCTATTTTCCGGTTTTTTTTACTCTTTTTGCCCTTCTGGGGACCTGTGCTTGAGGCCTTCCAAGTTCATGGGTACAAAGCAAAGCTGTGTATGAAGCATCTGTGAGGTGGTAAACAGTAGTGTCAAAGGTGGCAGCTTTCAGTGTTCTCTCTTACTGTGACCACAAACATACCAGGTTCTTTCGCTCTGTGATTTCTGCTAAACAGCTTCTTGAGGATTGATCTTTTAATCACAATGCAGTGCACGTGATCTGGTGCTAGAAAGCTCAGAAGCATTTTTTTTACTGCATGTCAACAGCTTCCTGACTCTTCTTCCAGGCCTTCAGATCCTCTCAGACCTTGGTTGTGGCAGATAGGCTTTATACAGCTCTGAGATCATGGGAATGAAGTGCTTTTAAAGGAGAACATTGTGGCCACTTACTTGAGCTGCAAACCACTTTGTTATGTAGGACACATTCAAAGGATTGAGTTTACATTGGTACAGTCCTGCTGCAAGCAGGGCTATTGGTAAGATTTAATTAAATTATTTTGTCATAAACAGTAGTTTCAAGTAACCTTCTATTTTTAAATAGAAGAATTCTTCTTTCCTCTCTTTGCTCTCTTGCACTATCGCGTTATCACGAGAGAAATTGCTTTATGGGTTTTACGACCAATTAGGTTTTTACCTGATAAAAATAGTACTATGACTGACAATAAGTCTGTGGGTACCGAGTTAACCTGTCAAACTCTAATAAATTAGAAAAGCACTGAAGGTCTGGATCAGGCCTCTGCTTTGTCTCACTGCTTTGTTCCACTGCGGACCCTAAAGATGTTTTACTGGATCATCAAGCCATAGCCTGAAGCTGTGTGCAGACATCTTTCCCTAGATCCACCAGAGCCAGGATAGTGGCTGGTGTCCTCCTTCACTGCTGGACGTTGGCATTGCAGACACATGCGTGTGTGCACAATATGCCATCTCATCAGCTTGTGGCTTCTCTTTAAAAATGATGGGCCAAGCAGTGCAATGTAGTCCTTTGCTAAACTGTATGGACTTGATGAAATGGGCTGAGAAGTTATTCAGGTGGTTGACACATGTGGTAGTTTGAGAAAGTCAGGAACCCCAAGGTGGGCTGGGGAACATGCGGAGGGCCTGGAGGAGGATGTGTGTTCTGGTGGGAGTTCACAGCTTGTCCCATGCGACAGTGGATATGCAAGTGTGTAACATCCATGTTTCCCTTACTTCTCTGCACATTGGATGCTGTTTCATAAATGTGTAGTTGCAATTAACTTTAAAAATTAGGAAAATGTGTCTACTTCAGCTGTTGCACTCAGAAGATGCTTCCGTTTCTTCTTTTTCTGAAAGTTTATCTAAAGTAGAGCCAACCCTCTTGGGGCTCTTGTGGTTTTATTTCTGCCTGTGCACTCACCTCTCCTTATTATATCCCTGACCTTAATTCTGTTCTTTATAGCTGTCTTTTCTCATCCCTAGGAATAGGGCTACCAAAGGGGGGTGCCTTTGTGTCACTCATGTTTTCAAGATCTGAATACCCACTGAAACTCAGGATCCTAAATACAAATGTTTATTCTCATAGTATTTCTCATACGGCCTAGGGGTTCTCCAGTTATTACTGTAATGTTATTATTACTACTGAAAATAAATACCGTGCAAGTTAATATCAGCTTACCATATCTATTCAGCCCCACTCTGTGTGGGAGAGCTTTGTGCTGCTAACATCCCTTCAGGGAGTTTATATTAGATTGATGAGGGAACGGTGAATTAGTTCTTGTCTGGTTTATAACATGCTGATTATGAAAAATTCTGGTCCGGATGATCTAGTACTCACAGTGCTGCGAATGGACTCTGGAGTTTGTTAGGAGGGTGTTCTTGTCCATCTCACTGGAGGAAAGCAAAACTGCTTGAAAAATAATAATGAGAAAATATGTAAAGCTTGCACTTCCCAGCTCTTCTGGTTGAAACCTTGTGATGTTATTTCCATGGTTGAAAGAGGGTTGACCATAAAGTTTCATTTGTTCCTCTCTGGCAAAATGCTAAATCCACGCAGTTCCAATATCCTTGCTGCACTAGGTGTTATTCAGGATTTTAAAGTATATATGGGCTAGACCTTCTACTGATGTAAATTCGCTGTTGATACCAGTTGGAAGATATTGATTTACTCCTGACAAGAATCTGTAAGGCTGTTTTTCTCTCTGACATGTTCCTTCACCTGCCCTGGGAGATGCTCTGTTGTCATTGCACAAGATGAACTTTTTTTGCCTCTCCCTTTCAACTCTTCCATTTCTTTGGAGAAACAGTCCCCACACTCTGTACATCTGCTCATCACCCCTGCCCCCTGAACCATGGAAGGCTTCAATGAAACCTTTGGTTTCTCATCACAGAAATCTCTTGTATCATCGGCTCAAGCTGTTCATGGGTGACGTCTACAGACAACTTTGGAAAACCGGACTGGGTGTTATCTTCAGTTGGTGTCCTGGTGTCTCAGGAGAGGCAGCAACTGCTTCTGGACAACAGTTCCTCCCGTGGAGATGTTGAAGGTAGGCAGTTACAGGTCCCCTTGAATGGACATCTACTTTCTCCCAGCACTGGTAGCAGCTGTGGGTGGCAGCTGAGGCCTCAGTCACTTGCCGCTAACAATACAGCCATATGCTTGTAAGCACGCTGTCAGTACCCAGGATTCACTAAGAGCCTTATAATCTATGTGTACTGCCTGAGTTGTGTACGTATGTACCTTGTATATATCCAGCCCCCTTTATATTCCCCATTTGTATCTTCCTGATTTAGGATAAGCTGCTTGTGCTTACAGAGACTGGGTTTTTTCATAGCTAGAGCTGGCTCCACATGTCTGCTGTCTGACTTGCAGTCATTGGCTTTTGTTTTGTTGGACATGTCTTTACTCTGCTTTGTTTAGTTCGTCTCTTCTCATTCCAACTATCACTTCTTTGCTAATTTACCTAATTTTTACTTTATTCTCCTTTATCTGCTTCCTGTTATTTGGGGGGGTTGTGCATAATTGTCTTTCTTCTCATAATTCCTTTCTTCAGACTCTCTTATTCATTTTCTTCTTATTATCTCTCTCCCATCCACACTGTGTGTCTCTCCTTTTTTTTTTTTCTTTTTGTTTTTTCCTCACAGGGGACATTTTCCTCCTGAACACCAGTAGGCTCCCAGATAGATGTGTGTTCAGCCTGCATAGCCCCATCCTGCCTGGGAGCTTGGACTCTTGCTTGCTGGAACTGGCCATATATTCACAGGATGATGTTCCTCTCCTCCAGAGGTTCACAGTTGAAATCAGATATGTGGAGACAAACAGAAATATAATAATTTCTCTGAGAGTTGGCCATGAGGAGGATGACGGGTAAGACAATCAATTTGTAGCTGTTTAGACTTTGAATTGCAGGGTAGGGTGGAGTACCTCCAGGCCACAGTTTATCAGTGTCCTCTCCTTTCTTGACATAGTTTCTGCTTCTACAGGAGAAAATGAAGGTAGAACTGTCAGGACCGAAGTGTCTGCAGCTTCCTAACAGAATGTCTGTAACAGACCCAGGTTTTGTGCATCCCCTTTGCAAAGTACACACTTGCTTAAGACTCGCACTTCCCTCACATTTGGAAGTGTCAGGAATGGTTGACTATGGTGCTGGATCTCTAAAATGCACACAGTCCAAAGGCTGCCTTGGCAATGTGGCTGATAGCTGAGGTCCTATCATTGTTACAAGGCTCACATTTCTCATTTTGAGGTGGAGTTAACTTTGCCTCTTTTGTAATTTCCTCCTCCTGTCTACTGAGTTCAGGAGCATCCTTTTTTGCTTCATTTGTAGAGTTCAGGCAGGGGAAAAGCAGAGGCTAGAGATGAGAAGAGGTGAAGACCAGAAAAAAAGAAAGCACAGAAACCCTGGATCTTGCCCTGTATTTTCTTTAACCTTCCCAATGTTTTACTTTTTCGTGCTTGTGTGTAGCAGAATGCAGTAAGAAGGAGAAATGGGCAAAGGGACTGAATCCCAACAGGAAAAGAAGGAGAAATGTCCACATGTCATCTGATTTTGCCAATTTCTGTGTGCTTGTTTTCCCTATGCTGCAATCTGCCTTGTAAGAACCTGGGTCAGACACACAACAGAGCTTTTTATTTCCATCACCTGACTGACTCCCATGGAGAACTTAAGCAACAGATCTCAGTTCTTGTTTTCTTTGAATTCCTTGGCACTCCCCAGGCTGCCATGGGGATCTGTAGCCAAAACTCCTGGTCAGCCAAAGATAGCAGAGTTTGACTTAAAAAAAAGTATTTATGTTCTTTCATATCTCCTCTTTCTCCTGGTTTTAGCTAGTGCTCACTTCTCTCCTGGCTACTACTCCTTCTTGCCAATTTCACAAGGGATGTGTTGTATTTCCTGGGATCAGTTTCTCATGTCCCTTGTTACTTACAACTGCCCTTGCTGCTTGGAGTACTTGACAAGCCTCTGCAACTGCACCCGCAGCTATGTAAACTCAGAAAATATCCTTTTGCTATGCATAGCTGCCCAGACAAGGCTTTGATCGCAATCACTGCAGCATCCCTGGAATGGATCATAGATGTTGCTTGGCAGCTTATTTGAGCAATGCAAAACAAGATTATAATCTCTCTAAAAGTGATGGTGTTTAGATTTATTGGAATGGAGTTAGCTTTACTGGAAGTTGGCATGGACACAGGTATTAGTGAGTGAAATGAAGCACTGGTAAGTTCAGAATAATAAAACCTATTAAGATTTTAAAGATGGAAGCCTGGGTTCCGTTTTAATTCAAGATAGAGGGGAAGGAACACAGAGAAAAAAAGGGTTAGGAACCATGTCAGGTCAAATACCCTTCATTTTCTCCCTCTTTACAGAGAAACTCTTTAAAATCTCTGCACAATATCAGAAAAATCTGAGTGTGCAGGCAGGACAACAATTATTTGCATCACAGTGATTGAGCAGCTTCTTACTAGGCAGGTAGTCTGAAATAAACACTCTCTCCATGATTAAGATTTTAACATTATTTGTGTTGATGCTTTCCAGGGTCTTTTCTGTGTTAACCAAACACTGCCACACAATTTAGAGCAGAACAAGGAGGACAATGATCAAATGACCTTGAGGTAGATGCCTTTATGTAGTGCATAGTTTAACCACAGAGAATTGCTACCAAAGGTTTGTCATGAGATCAGAGTAGAAAGTGTCACCCCTCAATTCCAGGATCCAGTTATACTTCATCATAAATTCGATCCGCACTGAACCACTTCAGTTAACTATCCTCTTTCTGGTCTTCTACTCATGGGGTTTCCTCCTACAGGATTCATGAGCTGCACAGTTCCCGAAAGCTTAGGTATCACTTTCATGCATGAGAGGAAGCTCCTGTTACGTCTGTCTCATTGACTACTAGGATTTATCATTAAATTAGTAGTATTGAAGCTGCCACTCATTTTTTCACACATGTACCTTAGGGAAGGAACAAAGAAACAGCTGGACCTTCAGCCACTGTGTCCTCTGAACAAGTTGGGCAAAGTCAGACTACTTATTGTTATATACCACACCTACTGGGCATGGGTGTTCTGAATTACTACCAGACAGGGAGAACCGCTGAGGGAGTCAAGTGTTTGAAAATCTGTATTTTTACCAAAAATATATAAAATTCTATATTATCTCAGTAGAGCTGAAACATCAAGAGCCTGTAGCTTTGCTTGCAAATCCAAGCTTTCATCTGACACTTGGCACAGAAAGCTGTCTTTGCTTTCTCAGTGTTACAGTTATGGTGCTTATCCAGGTCACATCTAATGTCTTTTTTACTTTTCCCTCTTCACCACACAAACCCAGAAACAGTCACAGCTGAAAATTCTTCTTAGTCCTGTGTGCTTTTGTTTTGAATGGTTTCACATGCTTGTGTTTGTTGTTGACTGCTATTATTTCAGTGTTGTCAGCAAAAACTGTCTCAGTAAGGAGCTAGTTTCTTTCAACTCTAAGTGCTCACACTTCAGTGAAAATAAAAAGAGCATTGCTTGGGGCAGGGATAATCTTGCCTCTTTCTGTGGTCAGTAGAAGAAGCTGATGTTGTTCAGTCAGCTGATGTTGTTCAGTTTTTCTTTCTGAAACATAAGGCACTGGCCTTGATGGTCTTCCTAGGAAAAAAAAGCATGGCCATGTGCATACATGGGTTTTCAGTTAGCCAATCTCAAAAAAAAAACCAATTATTGCTTATTTTTTTGTGTCTACTCTTCTTTTTAGGGGTGGGGATGGTGGTGCTAAAATGCCCTGACAGCTTCTGAGACACTTACAGAAACTTACCATCTTTGACACTTGTTCTAGTAATGTGATCGCTTTGTCCACAAAAGTTATTTAATTTCTACTATTGTGCATGGAAATATTACCTTGTAGCTAATCTGAATGTCTAGAAACAGGTGTAATCATTTAGGTTTCACAAATTAGCTGCCCAACTACATAAGGCTTTGAAAGGGAGTAGTCTGGTAAGCATCCTCAGAAAAAGCCTAATATGCACTGACAACTGTGAGCAGAGCCATCTTGATTAAAAAATGCAGCTAGAAAAGGGGAGGCTGTCCAGCTCTTATATAAGACTATGATTTTTAAACACTAATCTGGGAGTGTGATTTTCTGCCCCTCGTTGAAATTCAGGACAAATAAGAACCATTTAAATGGTTGGTGAAGGCAAGAGGAGTAGGCGCGTATTCTACTCTGTCATCTCTTTCCTTTTCAGTCCTATGGCTAGGACTGGATGTTTGTCAAGACTTGCAGGAAACAACTTCCCATATGTAGAAAAGTAATGTAAAGCTTCTAACTTGTATGCTCACTGATTGAGCCTGGAAGCATTTAGCATACATACCTTTGTGCAATTACCCCTGCAGCAAATCCCCCTAATTCAGAAAAGGTTTCAGCTTTCCTGTTAAGCTTGATTGAGTTTTTCACTCTGAATGAAGAAATTTGTTCTTAATATTAAAACAGTCTTTCTTAAAGTTAATGATCAGTTTTGGATATGGAAAGCCATGGCATAGAAAGGATTGTTAAGGATGGGGAGGAAAATTTTGAGCCAGCAGAGGAGATTGAGAGGCTGATGAAAATCAGAACTTGAAAATATAAATCAGATGTTGAAATTACATGTTTGCAGGGTAAATCTTGAATTCATTTACCCTAAGCATCAGGTTGTTTGCAGCTGCAAACTTCACATCCATGCAAATTTCTCAAAATTATGTCAGACTCTGATAGTGCTTCTTTACATAAAGATCAATTTTAACATCTCTGTTTAGAAGAAGAGTAATATTACCCCGTTACTTGAGATGTGGTTTGATGTAAAATCAATAGTAAAGGTATTTCCAAGCTTGGCTTATCTGGAAGCCCACTGCAATGATCCATCTTCTGCTAGAACAACAATGGGCTTTGTTCCTGATTCCATTAAGAAAATTAAATTGGCTCTGACTAGCCCCTGTTTGGATAGTAGGACCAAGCAAAGAAGGTACAATTATTCACAGCATTAGAAATCTTGCTGCAGTTGGATCTCCGGGGGAGGCTTTCTCTGAAGGGAATACCTTGATGATTATGAGACTACACACACTGTAGTATTCTGGGTGATGCAAAGCTACTTGTCATTTTTACCATCTCTGGGTAGTTGCCAGCTTTTCCTGTGCTGATATAAATGGCACTAAATTTCAGTACTAGAGATATTTCAGTGCAGAACTAGAATGTTTCATGGGGCCTTAGGGCTCTGACTCAGAAGGAACAGTTCCACAAGTAGTGGCTTAAGATAGTGGCCTTGCATTTCTACCAGATGCTGCCGTTCTTCCAGCAGAGATGGCAGAATGGACAGTGTGTCATTCTCAGTTGTGGTGCTTCAGAGGTTGGTTTATTGACTTAGCTCATGAGTGGTTTTCATTTATTTTGATATACCAGGCTATAAACAGCAAGTTCTGAAGCGCCTATTGAGGTGCAGCAGCTGAATTAGTCATTGTTTTCAGCTGTGGGGCAGTAATCCTTTTAGTTGCTACCACTAAATGTAGCACTGGTTGTGAATCAGAGTGTGTGGCACAGGTTCCTGTGCTCAAGGGTGTGATAACACTGCTGAACTGTGATGTCTCAGCTGGGAGGTGGGTTGTAACTTCGTGAAGGTACTAGAACTATGTCTCAGTGCTTGAAAGGTCTAGTATGTGTAATAGGTAAATTCAACAGATTTAAAGACCGTTCTTACCTTCGGTGGCTCATTGAACCAGTTTGATGAAAGCAAATTGATTTTTTGGCCAATGGGATGCAATGGAGTGATGAACAAAGCTGTGTCATGTAGCAGAAGTGGTTCAGTTCTGGGTCGGTGCTGGATGCTCACATGTTGTGACACAGCGTGGCAGGGAGAATATATTTATGAGTGTATTTATAAAATATATTTATAGGTGCTGTACATTCCTGAAGCACACAAAATGAAAGCAAAGCAGTCATCCTCCTTTATTGGGTAGTAGAGATGGTGCAGGTGTGGTTCAGGGCAGGAGATTTCTGAAGCTGAATTAAATGATATTGAACTATTGGATATATGATGGGACAGGAAACAGGAGAAATAGGTTCACCTTGATAAGAGTAGCTCAACTTCAAATGAGTTTTTATGTGGGAGTTTATGTTTGTGTACAGTGGTGAAAGTGGAAGATGGGGGATGACATACAAGGGATATTAAGAAACTCTCACCAGGAAGAGGTACATAGTTGGTTTGTGGAGGAAAGAATGAGTTGAGTAGATAACCAGTGGCAAATAAAACCAGAGAGGGTGATAAAAAATATAAGTTGCTTTGGAATTTTCACAAGTTGCAAATTAGGTACTCTATGATTTTTTACATTGTGTCCAGCAGAGTTGGGTTTGTTGTCCAGGAGTTGCCTTCTAATGTGTTTCTGGTGCAGTACAAGGGGTAGATGATCATTGCATGGCACCTGAAGGCATTTTGCAAATGAAAAGTAATGCTAGGAGCAGAGCCCGAGCAACACATCTTAATACTGTGGCCTGGCCTCCTTATCATCCCACTGGCACTGAGTCACTCATCCTGGATGCCCCTGATAGCATCATCAGCATTTAGGGTATGAGTAAATTTATCTCTGTCTGATATAACCCTTTTCAGAAAAGAGCTCAGAGCAAGGATTCCTTTGTCACTCTCCTTGTTACAGCTTCTTTACAAAATAATAACATGTAGCCTTAATTGTATTTTAGTCTTCTGAACATAAGGTAGAAGGACAGGTTTTGAAAATAAAAATAAAGATCTAAAAGAAATATTTGAAAAGAAAATATTTTTAAGAATCCTGCTGGATTTTTTAATGATGCCTGGATACCCTGACTTCCGTCAGACTGATTTGAGTGGAGTACTTTAGAAATTGCCATTTGGTAGCTCTCTAGATTTTGATGGTTAACAACCATCTTTACAATTAGAGTGCTTGGGACCATCTGTCTTTCCTTGAACTGCTGCAAGTGCTGTGCAGTTGAGAAACCTTTGCTGTCTAGGTGCTACAGCATTTGTTCTCTGGTGAAATGTAAATTGCCAGAGTGATATGCAGTTTCTGGAACACCACTTCTCTCCTTCCTGTTGCTTTGTGGGTACAGTCTAGCTTGTTAAAATGATAGAGAATGAACAAATGGTTCTCACACTTGACGCAACCACCAAACACATTCAGGGCCAGACATTTACTTCCAGAACATACAATGTCAGTGTTAGCTCGAGGGGGTCCAGAGACCTGTGCAGCTGCTTGGTTGATCTGTACTTGCAGGAGTAAACAGACTTCCAATACATGTGGAAGGCCCATATGGAGGAGGTGGTGTGTGTGTCCAAAACTGGTGATAATTTAAGCCTTTTTTTAACTTAGAAATATTTGGGAATGGTTTGGCCTTTTAATGATTACGGTAGGGTCTGCTGCACAGATAACTGAAAACAACTTTTTAAAGACCCGTTTGTAACATTGGAGTCAGCATTCATTGATGTATCTCCCCCATGTAAAATACTAGGTTTTACTGTGCAGAATTTTTATGCTAGAGACTGTGGATTCCAGGGTACTCTGTGTGTGTCTTTGTTGTGTTCTAGGATGAAATGGAAATACCTGATGGCCCACATTGGCCGAATAGAAAGACCTTTTAAAATCAGCTTGCTGTATTCAAACTGTGGAGCAAAAGAGGTTGGAGTACTGGCAGTGGGCTCATTGCGACTCCGGAACTGCTTTTACGGTATGTTGTAATACCTTCAAGTTTGGAATAAACAAATACAGTCAGAAAAGGGAGCAGTGTCTTCACCGGAACTGACAAGTGCAATCAAGGATTCAGTCAGGCAGAGATAAAAGCAAGTTGTGTCTCCCGTGGGATATCTGGCACTGCTTACTTGTCAAGTGTCATATTTGCACGTGTTTTATGTGTATGCATGCATGAGTATGTGCTTTAAAGGCTGGGTTGAAGCTCAGAATTATAGAACTGATTTAAGTGATCCTCTCCAATTTTCAGATTTTCTTTGCTTAAACTTTCTATGAAAAACAGCAGGGTTTATGCTCTGTCCAGAAACAGGATTGGAATGAAGTCTTTCCTAGATTATTTTAGCATTTAATGTTTTTCTTCCTTAGTTAATCAAGAACAAAAGACTATCCTGTGTCCCTAAAGCCTTTTCCATACTGGGGCAAATCTGTGCAGAAAAGCAACATCAATCTGCACTCTATGGGGTCTGTTAGCTACTCCCAGGCTGAGAACTTCTGCCTAAAATGAAAATAATTGGAATGTAACTATTTTCTCCAAAGTACTGAGTGCTTAGCTGAGAAATCCTCAGTTTTATGTGGCACTTGCAGTCCTGTGGTGACTGTCATGCAAATGATCCTCAGTAGCTGTGCAGAACCTTGCTAATGTCATTTAGGCTTCTTGGAAGTGTAAGAGTCTGTCGACATAGGCAGCCCGTGGGTTGGAGACATAATGATCTTCACTTTCTGGTTTTCATGCATTAATATGATGCTATTGCCTCCGTTTTGCAGACACTGTAGAAATAGCTTGAAGTGTAAATGTACTGGTTTCTCAGAGCTGTTTTATAATATATTGTGAAGCTGGTTATGATCATATTAGAGATTTAATTTTGTTGCAGTCATTAGTCTTTTGATTTAACAAATACGATATTTTAAATTCAGTGGGTTTTTGACAGTTGTGGAGTTTTGAGGGGATGCATACAGCCTGAAGCACTATGCTAAACACTCCCAAATAATCCCTAAATAGGCTGATGCATGTACCTAGCACAGCAAAGTGCCATGAAGAAATACTGTTTCAGACTGTGCACCTGGATTCCTGCAGAGCTGTGCTTTTCTTTTGCTTCTGGAATTGGTTCCCTAACTTCTGCATTTTTTCCAGGGCAGTAACAATCCCATTGGAGCTGCTGAACAGAGCTTTGCACAACCCTGCAGTCCATAGCAGACCCATAGACACACACACACACACACACACACACACACACACACACACACACACACACACACACACAGGATCAGCTGGGTGCATTAAGTGTCACACTTTTGGGCAACATCAAACTTGAAAGTGTTCAGACTGGTTTCTGGGTACCTGAACAGTCAGTCAGATGGTCCCAGAGTAGAGCTGACTGGACTAGCTAACATGCACGAGTTAAGTTCCTGCACAGTCAGCCGACTTGCTGGGGATGCGCTCTCTTTGTGGGCTGGATGCCACAAAGTTAGCACAGAAAGGTGTCGGCACTGTGAGTGTTGGTTGAGCCTGAGTCTCAGTAGAGCGCAGCAATGTGTCTGTCAGGACTGGAGCTAAGCATCACTGCCTGCAGCAGCAGAGCGTCGTGCAGTATGGCCCTGCACAGTCACCTGTGCAGAACTGAGGAGCACACCACACTAGGAAACTACAAGGTCCTTCATGTTAAAAAAAAAAGTTACCTAAAGATAGCACAAACACAGCACAAGAGAGTGCTTGAGAGAGAAAGGACCAATGCATTTGGTCTCTGTGAGAACTGAGGAAACCTACATGGTAAGAAGCAAAGCTGAGCATCATTTAGTACCCTGAAGATAATTTCTGAGGTCCTACACATGACAGCTGATACGTGTGAAGGGTCATACACATTCTGCTAACTAATCTCTGGGCTTCTTTCTCTTTTTTTCCTTTAGATAAAGAAAACCAAGATTTTTATGTATATGACAAAGGCTCCACGTTCCCCTGCCTTCATGGAGGCTGTGTCAGCCACCTACAAATCTGTGAATTCATCAGCGATTGCCCTGCCAAAGAACAGGAAGGAGTGAGGTGTGGTGAGTATGTGGCATAACATTTCGTGGGAACCTTCATCCCATTAGGAGAAATAATTTAGAATGAAAAATAAGTTAAATTGATTACATCTCCAGATTAAGTCAGTATTTTGCCTCCTGAATTAATATAGCCTATTTACATTAATTGGATACCAAGATTCTCTTTGAAAATTCATTCTATATAGGATAAAATGGATTTGGGTTTCTTCGTTTAGTCTGTTGGGCTTTTTAAAATATTGCAGCGAGCTGCTCCGTGACCTGCCTTTCATAGTTGCTGCTACTTCAGAGAAAGGCAGAACCGTATTTACATGTCTGCAACGGGGTGAGAAATTCCTTCTGGACCAAAGGTTTGAACCTCCCATCAGTGTAAGGTGCTGATCATCTTCCTAGTGCCAGATCACTTATAAATCTGCCCCTCCGAGATCCCAGTTCAGAGCTCATCTCGCACATCATGACAGAGAAATCCCTTGACTCAGTATATCTGATGCTAGGAAGCCTCTTTAGCCTTGGTGCTGGTACAGGGGCAGAGATCTCAAATTATCTGCTTATTGGTCTTTTTTAGCTGAAACAGAAAACTTTCTGAAGCCTGTAATTTCATATACAGCAAGGCCTTTACAGACACTTGACAGTGATTTACTGTTCTTTAAATTGTGGGAGCTGTAGTTTTGCACAGTGTCTAGAGCAGGACTGAACTGCAAAGCCTCAGTATCTCCAGAAGCAGTGTTGGCTTTCTAATGGTGACTCAGGAAATAAAAAGATGAAACCAATTAATATTTTGGCATTGAAAAACTATGTCGCATTTATTAAGTAGTTTAGATAACCACAGTGAGTTTTAACTGTTTGAGTTCTTCAAAAAATTAACTTTCTCCTGGTTTTCTTCTTTTTCTTATTCTCCATCACAGACAGTCTCCCAGAGGGCTCACATTGCTCTTTTGAAGAGGGTCCATGTGGCTGGACACTCAATGAAATTGCAGCATCTCCTTGGTCTATTCGAGGCTTTACTGAAATGATTGAAGGCGATTCATTCGTAGGGTCTACCTTGCAAGCCACTGGAGGTGGGTTCCTCATGGCACTCTCACTCTTTCTCTTTCTGTGTATGTGTATATATACAGTAGCCTTGAATTAAAGGGGGTTTTTTAATTTGGTTTAAAATTTTTGTCAACATTGCCAAATGAACTTTAGCATTAGTATTGTCTATAACAGCTTGAGGTGTAGCTAAAATTAACTTTTGAACATGATTCAAAACTTTATATGAAACAAATCCTGCAATAAAGTTAATATGAAACTGTTGGAAACTAGGATTCTTCTTCTACTTAGAAAATTATATAATTAATTCTCTTCTGTTTATATATACTTCTTTCCTCCTTCTTCCTCATATGAGCTGTGCAATTGCAAAGTAGATTAGCAGCAACATGATAGCTGCTGCGTCATAAAGTAAAAATTGCCCAACAGAACTAGACAACTTGTAGAAACAAATGTGTCTGAAAACCTTGCCAGACTCTGCCAGTGGGTTAGGAAGAGCATCACATTCAAGTCCCAAGACCCAAGTGATCATACACATTCTGTGGTGTAGAATACAATAAAACGTCAGATGATTCCCAGAACTGTCAGCTTAGTAAATAAAGAGTGAAGCTAAACCCTTGCCTGTTCAGGTTGAAGATTAGATGCGTTCAGTACGGATGAGTCTTGCCTCACAGATCCCTGTCAAAATGAAGAGTGTCCTGCTTGTCTCTTGAGAACTTGTATAAAATATCCCTGAGATCAAAGACTATGAATAAGCTCTTCCAGCTCAGTGTTTGTCTTACTCCATCAGCATCAGTGACCCTTGCTAAGAATTAGGGCTCATCAGGAGCAAACTGTAGGTTGGTGTGAGCCCCTGTGTGGGAACATACTTGAGCAGTGTCTGAGGTTTATGCACTCGTGTTCCAGGAAGGGATTTGGGATGTTGATTTTTGTGCTACTGACATCTACCTGAGTGCTTATTATTTCCTGCTTAACTGCCTCACTAATAGATTTGCTCTCGAGCCATGCTGTCATCTTACACTGTGCTTCAGCACAATGATGTTAAATTATTTCAAGAGAGTATAAAAAAAGGAAAATATTATATTGTATTTTATAACTCACTTTTCTGTTCACAGGACACTTCCTCTATCTGCGAGCAGACAGCAATCAGACAAGTGGTATGGCCAGGGCTTACAGTACCAGCTTGCCAGCCAGTATTGCCACTGAAGACTACCAGGTATATCACTCCATCTTAGCCCCTTTGTGGAGTTAGTCATCAGCCTGTAGGCACTGTTTGCACAACAGGCTCATTCTCCTGTGCCTATGCACAGTCTATGACACACTGGAAAGCAGAAGAGCTGACTAAATCACCTATC
The DNA here is from genome assembly GCA_022605575.1 of Laterallus jamaicensis coturniculus. Taxonomy (NCBI): domain Eukaryota; kingdom Metazoa; phylum Chordata; class Aves; order Gruiformes; family Rallidae; genus Laterallus; species Laterallus jamaicensis. Next base: position 21,110,087 of record JAKCOX010000013.1, read on the forward strand.
TAGCTACTTGTTGAACACTGTTAAGGAGACATGAGGTATACCCTCAGTAATTGAAAACAGGAGCCCCGGATCAGTATGGGAAACTTCTGAGCCTAGCTGTACTGAGCATTCCTCTGAAGGGGACATAGGATCTGAACTGTGTAAGGTGGCCTTGGCTTCCAGGAAATGAAGAGAATTTTCTGGGCTGTTGAGACATTCAGTATGCCTGCTGCTGAGACTTCTCTTCCTAAATTCTGCTATACTTCTGTAGGAGTTAGAAAACTTGACAGTTTCACTGAAAACAGAGGTGTGATGTTAGTAGGCATTGCATTTTCTAGGAATAAATGAAAATAGCAAACTTCTGTTCGTGTTGCTCAGAAATTTCAAGAGGTGAGGGCAACCTGTCATGGATAAAATTCCATAACCTGCCTTCATCCCAGATCCATACAAAGAATAAGGGGAGCTGCAAGATGGTGGAATTAAAAATATTAAATAATATTGCACTCATAATGCTTAGGAAAATTAGGCTGCAAGTTTGAGCTGGAGTTCAGCCCTGCTAGGGGAAAACAGAAAGCTTTGATGCCCTCTAATTAGAGCTGGCAAATGAAATATAGTGCGGGTGCCAAAAATGTAACTTCAGCATTTATATTTATTTGTAAATCCAGGTCAAGTTAGCTGGGTAGTTCCAACAAAATAAAATGTGCTTGGAACTAGGCTCACAAAACCAGAAGGAGAAGAAGTAGTAACTGATAGTTACGGTGTTCAGGTTGCAGGAGGAGATCCGAAACCATTCTCTCCTCCAATGGCAAGGAGTTGAAGCCACATTTTAGGATCAAGGAACTTCCTGTGGTTGGTCTTTGCAGCACCTGTATGCTCCCTTTCCTGCCTGTGCTCTCTGTAATATGGAGCAGCTGAGCACTCAAAGCACGTGTATGGACTGAGGTTTGCTGTCTCTAGAGGCAGTCTAATTCCTCATCTCAGGGGCATTTTGGGCAGGACCACTCTCCCTCTCTCTCTTTTCTGCCATATGTAGTGTCTAGGTATTGATTGAGCCATATCAGTGCAACACCATAAGCTAGGTGGTTACAATAGGAATCCTTAAAAGTTTTAAACTGTGGTTCAAACCTTTTAAGATGGTGACAATACTGAAGAGGAATGAGTTTAGGATTGTTTTTCTGTGATAACCTAATTCTAGTAGAAGCATTTAATGATAAAGCATTTATCATGTTTAAGCCAGTGTTCCTCTCCTTTACTACTTTTTGTGCCTGAAGGGGGTAACAAGGAAATCAGTGCTCTCTCACCCAGGTGGTGTCTGAGGTCACGAGTATTGTCATGGTGGTTGGAGACCAGCTGCCTAACAGGAGTACCAGTCAGGGTCTTCACAAAGAGAATCCTGTGCTAGGAACAGTGGTGAGTCATACACAAATGATGGACTTTCAGTGGTGTGTGTGATGAAAGTTTGACCCAGCATCAAAGGTTTGGTGTCTTGGATCCCCAGGGAGGGGAGAAGTTTCCCTTTTTTATCACAGGTTGTAATTTTTTTTTCTCTTCTTCCTTTATTGCAGATCCAATTCTCAGTGCATGTTTTTGGCAGCTACAACGGTACTGTCTCCTTCTCTGTCAGGGAAGAGATCAAGGGAGTTCCAAAAATCTTGCCAATGTGGGAAAGAGCAGGGAGCTGGAGTGACCACTGGTTTCTCATCACTTTACCAATGCCAGTGCTTCAGAACCGGTAAGAGCTCCACCAGCAGCATCCAGGGTTATCCCATGAGATTTAGTAAATTGCTACTTTGTTGTGAAGCATCACTTTCATTCTTGCCTTCTTCCACGACCATTTCTACTGAAAAAAAATTACAGGAATACTACAGTTCTGCTTGCTGAGGAAGTACCCTGTCATACATCCACACCTTCATGCACACACAGAGCTAAGCTCAGCACAAGTCCGCACTGCGTGTCTACACTCAGAGGCAGCCTCAAACAGTGCTTAGGTGTTGGGAACAGCAAGTGTCTGTACTAGAAACATTTTACCAATGTGAGAAAGTCGGTATACTCACAGTGGTAAAGTCCTTCCAGAAGGGAAACAGCTGTATTAGCCCAGCTGCATGTTGTATTTGCACAGTAAGAACTGCCAGGTCGAGTTGAATGAGCAGTAAAACCATGGTTTGGGTGATCCAACTGTCTAGTCTAGCATCTATACCAGTGCAGCTTTGGCAATTGGAGGTCATTAATTGCCACACCACTGGTTCAACAATCTCAGAAAAAGACCACTGCCCAAATCAGCCTTGCACTAAAGTTTTCACAGTTTTAGATGTGAAAATACAGCATGAGGTTGGTTTTCAAATGAAGTCAATATGGAAGGTTCAAAGAATTTCATCCCAATCTGGTTTTAAGCAAGTATTTCTGCTCCCTCAGCCAGTGTCATTCAATCTCAAGCCATGTAGCTGGTGTTGGCAGCTGGTTATTTTGCACAACACAAATGATTTTTAAAAAGCTCCAGTCTGGTTTTTTGCCTAGTCCTTGGGAAGGGCTATTTCACACAACATGTAAGAAAAAAAATAATCCATACAGTGAATATTATAAATGTGATGGATTAGGAGGTATGAGGGTACTCCTTTTAACTTGAAATATTCACTGCAATCTTTGTGTAAAAGGCTCAGGGATTTGGGTCTGGAAGTGATAGCAATGCAAAACCAAGCTGCAGTAAAATTCAGGGAGCGAGTGTTTTTCCACTCTCTTTCTACTTTAATTTCATCATTACCTTTTGTCTCAGCATTATCTCTGTGTTGACTATACACACTTGTGCCATGAGTTCTCTATTTAGGATAGGATAAGCTTGCATCCTGGCAGCGTATTTAATATTCTTGCCTGACACAGTCTGGAGCCCAGTGGATTAGCATCTGCTTAGCTCTGCATATGTACAGTATGACCAGTGGATTTGTCCAGAATCGCTCTTTAACGCAGACCCAGCCGTAAAGAATCCTAGGGGCTCTTCAGAGATGTTTAAGACATTCTGTCTCTGATACACAGTCCCTTCAGTTCCCTGAAGCCTCCCATTTCTGCACCAGCCCTTAGTTCTGAAGGGAAATTGATCTTCTACAGCAAGAGCGAATGGGCAGCAAGGGCCTTTAGGGAGCACTAGCCAGCACTGCATGAAAAATCCTGATATTCAAATACTGTTGAGCACTTAGAAGAAAAGAAGTAGGTAGATCATGCATGTATGTCTTATGACAGTCTTTTTCAAGTGGTTCTATCTTCTTTTACTTCATGTAACCTTTTTGTATACCATTTTCAAGCAAGTTTAAAACTGATGGGGCACAACAGTGACCATTGCCATGGGTGAGGCTGGAAACTGTCCAATCTAGCAAGCAGTCCTGCCCTGCCTGAGGTAGCCAAGTGGCTGACAGCAGTAATAAGTTATCATTTGCTGCACTGATCTATAACAGAACCAGAAGAAGCACGTACTTTGCTGGAAGGTGTGGCAGCTATTTGCCCCAAATGAGGAAACCTTGGTCTTTGTGCTGCTGCAACACCGTGGCTCTATCCCAGGCCTCTTGTCTTATTCCTTCAACGCTCTGCTCCTTCTGTCCCATCTCACCTGCTTCTACGGTCATTAAGTGTCTTTCTTCCTTGTTTTCTTTTACTTGGTCTCCCCTCCTCAAGTTCAATTTGTGAGCCCATTTTATCTGTCTCCTGCTTCCAGTCATCATTTCCCTTCTCTGAAATCCTCCCTGCTTCTTGTTTCCATCTCCCTTCCAGCAGATGCTATGTCTCTGTGTAGGGGCTTATTAAGTAATCTGACTCCCTCCCTACACTTCCATTCTGTTCTCCTCCTTGTTCTCTCTTGCGCACTTTTACTTTGATGATCCCAGATCTACGATAAAGCTTTATTTCCAGTCTTCCTGTTTGACTGGCTGTTTCTCTCCCTAGATTTCTGGCCCAAACTTCCCCCACACCAAGTCCAAACTCCCCTGCTGTAAAGATCCCAGGGAGCTCCCCAGCCTCTCCAAGATGCCACATTGTTAGCTCTGGATTCAGTTTAGGCAGATTTTTTCTTATTTGGCCAGGATCAACGAAACAAAGAAGGCTTTCCCATGTGACTCTTCCTTACAAATTTATGATCCCACTTCCAATACCAGGTAGCGCAGGGCACATAAAAAGTTGTTAGTGTTTTCAAGCATGATCAAAACAATGAATCCCTGCATTGCCTCATCCTCAACACTGGCAAAACTTTTTGACAGCTAAGCAAGTCATACCAAATCACCCAAAATAGAAAAGTTCAGCCTAAACTGATTTCAGATCAGTGAAGGTACAAACAATAGCAAGCAGAGGCACACAGTGAACATTGCTCTACAGTCTCTGTACCATTTAGTATAAACCTCCATGAATGGCTTTTCTGTATATTTGTGGGTGCTGGCAGCTTTCCTTAGTAATGCAAACTCAAGCAATGTGCTTAGAGAAGTTTTTAGTGTAGAGTTCAGACTGGCATGTCATTTTCCTGTATCCTGAATCTTCAGGAAATTCCTGTCCTTCTCTTGATGTATGAAAGAGCCTATATTTTTCTGAAATTCCATTGAAGAGGTGATAGCCAGCAGCAAAGAACATCTGCTGTAGCAGGACGTGAATTACTTGATAGGGCCAGATATAAAGAAGCTTTAGCAAATAGAAGGAGGTGGCCATGGAGGGGATATAGAAGTAGTTTTTAATAACAACTTCGTCCAGTGAATTTATTTCTTAGGAGAGAAGGAAGGCAAACTACAGTTTGATGATCAACCTCCCAGTTGGGCATCTTGTTACTAGCTCCTGGTGATCAGCTGGTAAATTCACTTACTGGGTTCAGACGCATGAGAAAGAAGGCTCCTATCAGAAGAAAATCAGACAGGCAAAAAAAACAGACATTGGAGAGCTGGAGATGGTAATATGCTGGAGTCAGCAAAATGAGCTCAGTGAGTAGGAACACTGGAAAGCCCTCTGGCTAACACAGCACAGAGTTCAAAAGGCAAATTCCTCCCTTTTTTCTGAAGTTACAGGGAAGGAGAGGCATCCAGAGCCCAGAGCTTATGAGATACCTATTCTCATGTACTGAGGGAGGGGGATCATTCCCAGTGTCCCACTTGTATGCAGCTGTAGCAGCAATCTACCTTGTAGTGCCATGGAGTTGACCCTCTCCTGCTCTGACTCCATGGACCAGACAGCGCAGATTGCCCTTACCAAGAGTACACTGCCATGTGGGTGCCATAAGTAAGGGGCAGGCTGTGGTGCGGCATCTGTGGCTCTGTGTCCTAGAAGTGCCCTAATCCTGGGCTCAGGGTGCTGTCATTTTTCTGTTCCATCAAACGGCTGGGGGAATTGATGTCTTGTGACGGTGGACTTATGTACAATGTCTGAAAATGCTGCAGTATTGCTAAACATCCTAATACAGAGGCAAGTCTGTGGAAGGGGAACTAATGTAAAATTCTTCTGCTAACCCCATAGCTAAGAAAGAGGTCATTCAAGAGACCTTTGATTTTCACTTGCTACACCAATACTTACACCCAAAGTGCTCAGATCCTATAGGTATGAATGCTTTCATTTAAGCACAAGGGGCCACCCTTGGATTGGGGTAAAAGCAGCTTATCCCTAAAGATTGTGATGCAGCTATGCAGCATTATATTAACTGTGGATATGGACCGACATTTGGCTGGTGGGTGGAATACACACACATACTTTATTGCCACTAATCTGGGAAAAGTGTGTTCCTAGGCTGAATGATTAATGTGTTAGGCAGGTCAGTACTTGATCTTTCATAAATCATCATTGAGCTTCACCGGAGACGGCAGTAGAGGTCCTCTCCATATGCTTTTAATAAGCTCTAAATCGACTGGACATCAGACATCTGTTTATTTCTGAAATTTAATGAAAAACAATTCAGTCCTATCCATTAGAAGGAGAGCCTTCAGCCCATTTTCTTTCCCCCTCATGGATTCAGAACATGGCAATGCACGTGGGACATGACAGGCTCCTAAATAAGTAGTGAAACACCTGGTCATGTTGGAAGAAGACGAGAAAGCAAACACTTCAGGGAGTTATAGCTGAAATTTAGAATGTCATGCCCTTCAGCCGAAATAAACTCATTTCACCTTGTTGAGTACACTGTCTGAGGATCAGGCCCAAGATTCCTGTCTATTTGGGTATTGTTGTTCTGTTCAGGTTTTGATTTGGCTATCTTGGGGGTAGAAAGAAGGAGAATCTTTATTCCCTTCCCTTTGCACCTAATTCCTTGTTTCTAGTAATTGAATAAGGGTGACTCTGCATTACTGAGGGATGGTACCTCGTGTTACTACATGTGTGTGCAGATAACAGGGGATGTAGGGATTTCATTCTTGTTCCCCATGAAATGTGGTTTGTCCTTACTAGCTGTTCATGTGTGGATATGATTTCTAGCAAGCCCTTTTGGCTGCTCAGTAGGGCTTGTCTGGAGGAAACATTCTAAATAGTGAGGATTGTGATCTGATGATCAAGCAACAATGTATTTTTAGGTGTGGTGATGGGGTTACCCCTTTCCCTTTTCTTTGTCTTTTCTAATGCTTGTGTCTTATTGCAAAGGTTTCACCTGCAACTCCTGGCAACCTGGGGCTGGAATTCCCAAGCTGACATTGCTGTTGACAACATTACATTTGGACTGGATTGCTTCACTGATGATGGTGAGCCACAAATGTTGCAGAATCCCTTAACAAGTTTAGGTAATGTAATAAGCATCCCACAGATCCAGGACACGTGCTCTGTTTCCCCCACAGAGTGCACATGGATCGTCTGTGTTAGCTGTTACAGCACAATGCCATTTTATCTCAGGTCTCCTGAAGATTACAAGTAGAGACAGTTTTACAGTGTGTCAGAGTCTCCTAGTGCTCTTTTTTCCTCTAATCTGGGATATCCTGTATCACATAACTGAGACCTGTCTGTGTATCTTGGCAAGAAACACAAGCCTTGCTCCTTAGCCCCAAAGTGGAAGGATTACATCATGCTGCTCTCCTGCAGTCCCTGCTGAACTATGCACCCCGGCAATGGATAGCTGAAGGGAATTTGTTGAAATCAAAGGGGAAAGTCACCACATTTGAGGAGAGGAAAAAATAAAGATGTAAAGTGACTTTCTGACAGTAAAGTTTAGAGGACTGCAACAGGTTTGTTTTACCCTGTGAGGAGGTACACCGACTGTTGCTGCCAACTATATAAACAGACATGCTTTCCTTTGCTTCACTACTGCGAACGTGACTGACAGCAGTGTATTGCACTGAAAAATGGAGCCACTGCTACCCTCTGAAGCATATTGGCAAAAGCTGGAGTTTCTTAGCAGACAAGTGGAAAGGGATTGGATACTCGAACCATTTGCAAATATTAGAAACTGGCTTCTTTTTGTCCCTGGAGAAAAGACCTGTATGTTCTGTTGTAAAGGAACTGGGGAATACGCAGCCCTTGAGTAGCAGCTTCTGTTACAGATAAGATATGTGTCAGTAGTCCTGTGCCACTCTTCATGTGTCAGCCACCACACTCAGTATGTCAGCATTTAGGGTAATATGTCCCTGTGGAGGCTGGCTGCAGTCTAACACAGCATGTTGGAAGGCTTATGTCTCAACAGGCGTGTGGTACAAGTTCATCAACAAAAGCCCCTTTTTCTTCCCAACTTTGCCTGGTTCTCTGTCCCTCTGTTCTGTGGGCACTAAACCACGGTTGAATAAAATGCTGAGCATGTGCATTTTCTTTTGAAGTTTGGAGGAGGAGATGCCCCTTGGTGCTAACGTTATTTGTTCACTCCAGATCCTTAGCACCACTGGCTCCCAAATGCTTTGGGACCCCCGTGCTAACACTGCTTTGAAATCTTTTGAGGAAACAGAAGGGGGTGATTCCAGATGCTCTTGTGCCAGCTGATGTGCACCCAACTGCTGGAGTGTACTGCCCTCCTGAGAGCAAATACAGCCTCCAGTTTACCTGCAGACATTTTGTTGGTCCTCGGGTAGGGATGTTTCTTTTGGCAAGGAGGTAGGGTATAAATGCCACTGCAGCAATGTTATCAGAGCTTATCCATTAGACTGCCTAAATTACTCCTCGTTTTCAATTAGTATAAATCGGCGTGATGTCCAGGAGCGGCTGGCACTTCCCCCATCTGAAGGTGTGACCCAGAGATGTGTGACTCACGCAGAAGAAAGACATCACGAAGGAAACATGTTTCTCGGAAGCCTTGCACTTGCCACTGTTCCTTGAATTCTCTTTGCAAATTGTCGTTTTCTCGCCTCTGAAAGCAATCCCCTTGCATTTATCTTCCCATGACTTTAATTCAGTTAGGTTGCAGAGAAGCCCAGCAGCTCTGCTGTGTTTTCAATAATGAAATTATTTCTCCCTGGCAAGGAGAGATTTCAGATGTCAGAGATGGAGCCAATTAAGATCCAAGCAGTGAATTCTTTGCATGAGGGCAGCAGGAAGGATGAATGGCAGGAAGGAAGAATTTGCTGCTGGCTAGGATGTAAATACTATTTTCTCTATCTATTTCAATCCTGTAGTTCAATTGCTGTACAAAATCCAGCGCAGACTTTGAAAACGCTGCTTGTCCATATGCAAGCTGGGAAAGAAGGTGAGGTTTCTCCGTACACCTCAAAATCAAGAGGAAAAAGTCTGTCAGTTCCAGGAAGAAAACAAGTGGGTAGTGAGGGCAGCTCAAGAGACATTGATAAGGACAAAAAACAAACTGCCCATTCTTTGGTTGGCAGCTCCTGGGCAGACACAGATGTTTTCCCTGTGAAAAAAGTGAGATGAAACCACCTTCTGGTTCATAAAATCGCCTTGTGTAAGATGATGTCACAGACCAGATTACATGGCTCTGGTTCCTTGTGAGAACCTTTGGTGACAGGCATAAAGATATTTTAGCATTTTAGTTAACTAATGCTTCCATAGGAAGAGGTCTCAATTTTGAGACTCTAAATGTTAAAAGGTGGGCTGGCATGGCAAATAGAATGCTGATTGTCACCCTCCTCACTGCTTATGTGGTTGCTGCCTTTACTACTGTCTTTTGATGCTCCAGGTGTTATATTGTGCTAATTAAGATTAAGTCTATCAAAGAGCACTCTACTGCCTGGGCCTGCGGTTGCATTGTGTTCTGTGCACCATTTGTGATTCCCCAGAAGACTGGTTTATAAATGGACGTACTGTCCAAAGAGAGATGCTGCTTATATCTGGTTCTTGATTTTTGGAGTGCCTGACCCAGCAAAGTCTGGTTCTGTTGACCTACCAGTCTCATTGCTAGGGATGAATGGTGGGGAGTGGTTCAACCCTCAAAATTGTCTCATTTCACCAATTTAAAGAGTTTACTGGAAGTGCCAAAAGGAAGGGGAAAGCTGGTGCAGCTTCCTCATTCTCTGTCCCACTGCAGGACAAGCTGAAGAGGCTTCCATGAATACTCCAACCTGCATCAGTAAAGGTGGCATCTGTGAGGAGCCTATGCACGCTTTGGGGATCCTTTGGGGCACCTTATTCTGATTAATCCTGGCCATGGGACCATAACTTTTTTCATTGCAGTCCTAGAGACAGAGAACTAGGAGTGAGTTACTTTAGCTCTTTTCCTGCAGGTGGTACACTGTCTTTTTTCTTTACACTTCCCTTTGTGTAGAAAGCAATGCCATTAGCTAAATCCTGGAGAAAGGAGTCCTATGCTTTTCATATTTTCCTGATATAGGCAAACCTTAATATGAATTAAATCTTCCATTCACTTACAACCAACATGTTGGCTGTCAGAGGAGGCGGTGGAAGCTAAAAAAGACTGGTGCACCAGCTCCTGGATCCCAGGGTTACATCACCTTTGTAGAAAATGCCACCTTACAAATTCATGTCTGACCATGCATAAAATATCCACCTTCTAAGCGTTAATAGTTCTTTGGGACAGGGTGGTGCTCAGCCTGTCTTGCAGTTTGTTTGCTGCTGAGCACAGAGGGACAGAAGCTTCTTCTAGCTCATGAGGGGTTGAGACTGTTTGGAGAAGGAGGAAAGATTGTTTGGAAGCAAGGCATTACCTTAGGATACTCAGTTGAGATGCTGCAAAAAAAATCCATGCAGAAGCACAGATGGACACTCTATTTCAGAGAGGTATTTACATTCCTTCACTCTGGCAAACATAACCAGACTTCTTGTATGTCTCTAAGTATCTGAAACTGTTGTGACCTCTGGGATTCATAATTCAGCGCAGGCCTTGGGAGACCAAGCAGCTTTTCTGGCCATGCATTGTCTTTTTCATTTGGTTTTCCTTCTTGTCTTTGATCCAGATCATTTGTTTTGGGTTCATTTCATTTTTTACTGCCTTGACAACTCCATCCATTGACGTTCTGTATCTCAGTATGAACAGAGTGTGTCAGTATAAAGCTCCCTTTTACTTCCATCCATCAGTGCGCTTTCAATTAGACCTGGGGGGAATATTCTCAGGCGTAAAAGCACAGCAAGGTCTCCATGCTTCAATTAGTTATTTGGCCTTTCTGACACAGCTAACAAGGGTGTTAATTATCACTATTTAGAGCAGTGGCTTTGCAGCAGAGATAATTGTCCAGCTGGAACTGAGTCTTTTTTGAATAGAGCATCAAACAGTTGTTAGGTTCTCACAACTGGAACAAATTGAAATATTTGTAATGTTTTCCAACTAATGAAAAATGTTGAGTATTAAATTAACTGAGGGCTCATAAAATAGAAGGCAATCTCTCCTTTTTTTTTTTATAGAGTTTTTCCAATTGTGGTTGTTTGACCCTGGCTGGAGGCCAGATGCTACCAAAGCTGCTCTATGATTCCCCTTTTCAGCTAGACCAGGGAGAAAATATATATTGAGAGGCTCAGGAGTTAGATAAGGACAGGGATAAATCCTTCCATGATCAGTGTCATGGGCAAAACAGACTCAACACAGAATAAAGGAAAGAAAACTAATTTATTACACTGCACACCCAGTGACACCAGTTGGATAATGAGAAGTGCAACCAGATCTTAAAGCACCTCCCCCCATCCCTCCCTTCTTAGCAGGCTTCACTTTAGAAGGGTTTCTCTCCCTTCTTCCCCCCCATTGTGGCACAGGGAGGGTCAGGGACTGGGGGAATGGGGTGTCAGTCAGTTTCTCATGAATTGGTTTCCTTCTTAGTCAGAGGCAGGAGGTGGGGAACATTCCTCACACCCTTCCCCTGCTGCACCGTGGGGTCCCACCCACGGGAGACAGTCCTCCACGAACTTCTTCAAATGTGAGTCCTTTCCCACAGGGCTTCAGCCCTTCACCAGCTGCCCCCGTGTGGGTCACTGCTATCGTGCACAGTCGTAAGACATAGAATGTCTCTCAGGCCCAGACTGCTCCAGCCTGGTCCCCCATGGAGTCACAAGCCTCCGCCCCAGCAATCCTGCTTCAGCACGGGTCTCTCATCTCTGTGTCTCTGTCTCTCTCCACGGGCTGCAAGTGCTGACAGAGGCTTACTCCAACATGGGTCACAGCATCTCCTGTATGTCTCCACCTGCTCCAGCATGGGGCCTCCCCTCACAGCCTTTTCCATAGGCTGTAGGGGGACAACCGCTCCACCATGAGTTTCTCCATGGGCTGCAGGGGCATCTTTCTCTCCAGCACCTGGGGCACCTCCTCCCCCCCCACCCCCCGCCTCTTCACTGGCATTTGTGTCTACACAGCTCCTTATGTGTTCTCACTGCCTTCTCTGGTGACAAAAAGCAGCTGCTTTTGGATTTTTTTTCCTCCTAACTGTGGTTCCCAGAGGTGCTGTGACTGTTGCTGATGGAATCAGCCTTGGTCAACAATGATTCCAGCTTTTAGTTGGCTGCTGTTTACTCTCTTGGGCCTGCAGAAAGCTTCTAGCTACTTCTTGCAGAAGCCAGCTCTGCAGTCCCCCTTCTCCACCAGAACCCAGCCACGCAAGGCTACAGCTCCAAAGATCTGGATAAAAATGGGTAATTTAACTATTGAACCTGGATGCTTGCAGATTGTAAGGCAAGAGTTCAGTTACTACTTTTTCCCATTGGGAGGCAGCTTTGGTTACATGTGATGTTCTCAATGCATTTGGATGCTTTGGATCAATGCTCAGAGAAAGGTCTGATTTTTGAAGGGATTTTTCACTGGTCAGAAATGTAGTATTTTGCCCTGTGCTTTTTCAAAAAAAGGTTTGTCCAAAGACTTATGGCTTGTGTCAAGGGTATACTGCTGTGTCTTAACTGTGTGTGTTAGTGAGGCATGTCATTTCATTTAGTATTTCATTCTCTAAGCAAGGTTTGAGGTGCTCAAAATTGGTTACTGAGAGGGGAGCAGTCTCTCAGTCTGGTTTACTTACCATGGGAACATTCAGAACCATTGATAACAATTTTTGTTACCATTGTCCTTTACTCCTCCAATTGTCTGGCTGTCCAGAATTATCACCTGGCCCTTTGACCAGTAGAGCATCAATACCTGGTATCTCTGTTCTACCACACTATGCTTGTCCCAAAGTCTTCAGCACAGATGCAAGTGCCTATCCCAAGACATAGAATAATTAAAAAATATGATTGTTTAAAACATCTTTTCTGTCCAAATATTATTTACTTATTTTAACCAAATGTTGTTCATAGTTAATTCATGTGATCTTTAAATTTTCCCTCTCTTTCCTACCATTCTCCCATATCTCTCATCCATCCTACAAACTATTACAGGAAGACAGCCTAATCATTTTTCTGGGAAGCGCCAGTACCCACAGGAGATTAGTACCATGGATGATCATCTTCTGAACCCCCTGGAAGAACCCTCCCTCCCAGGTAGATGATTCAGTACTAAAAACCTGTTTCTTGATTGTAGGAGTTGGCTCCCCTCCTGTCCTCTGTGTTTAGGGCTACAAAGATGATTCGGGAACTAGAACATCTCATCTAACTTGAAAATTTTTAATCTAGAGAAGACTGGGGGGCCGTGGGGGATCTTATCAATGCTTAGAAATATTTGAGGGGTGGGTATCATGTGGCTGGGGTCAGTCTTTTTTCACTTGTTCCCAGTGGCAGGACAAGAGGCAATGGGTACAAATCTGAATATAGGAATTTCCACCTAAACATGAGGAGGAACTGTGAGAGTCGCAGAACACTGGTAGAACAGGCTGCCCAGAGAGTTTGTGGAGTCTTCATCTCTGGAGACATTCAGAATCTGTCTGGATGCTGTTCTGTGCAACCTGCTCTAGGTGATCCTGCTTTGCCAGGGGAAATTGGACTAGGTGATCTTCAGAAGTCACTTCCAGACCCTGTGATTCTGTGATGAGCCTGCCCTATTTCTAAATATAATCCATCCCAAAGGCATGGAGACCATGTCAAGTAGTCTCTGTTTGGAAATAGGGTAGCAGTTTGCTGGAGCTATATTCACTGGTCCTTAAAGAGCAAGACCTCTTTGAAGGAAAGCAGAATCTTTAAGTAAAGAAGACTGAAGTAAACGCAGAAGCTGCCTGACTCAAATTCTAAGTGCACAAAAGCCAGCCCAGGAGAGAAAGGTGTAAATCAGTACAGAAAGCTGGGTATAGACAGAGATCTTCTGGGACTTGGTGAAGCTGAATGGGTGGACAATTGGTATGTAAAGGTGAAGATTCAGGGAGGGTAAGTAAGTGAGAATCTGGAAATCCACTGAGAAGAAAAACTGGGTGGAAAACTAGGGGAACAGGGGACACCAGGGAACAGTTCGCTGATAGCAGTAGAGACTGCCACTCTGGAGGACAGAGAACTACTGCGTGGGTGAGAAGAACTGCCTAAAGGAGGGCTGAGGGAGAAAGGTAGTGTCGGAGGCTGCTTTGCAGTCAGCAAATACCTTTGTGTGACTGCAGCACCTCCTGAAGTTCCCACCTGAAATGTGACAGTCTGTACTGCTGTCAGTTCCTCTGTGAGCTGAAGGGGCAGAGATTTCTGTAATGTAGCTAACACTCATACCCCAATGGATCTGCATGTTTGTAGGATGATGTCTCCTCGGGAGACGGGTTTTTGCCTTTCCCTTTAAGCAAAATTATAATTTTAAGAAAACATTTATGATTTTTACTGTTATTTTAATCACCCAGAACTCTTAAACCATTTTAATTCTGACTTCGGCCCTGATCTGCATCATACAGATTTTAGATATATAATCGGATAGTTTTATTCTTAGCCCCATCTTATTCACTGGACAAGATGGATATGGTCTTGGGTTGTGAAATGGAGGAGGTGGTTGTCTGCTGCATTGTTGTAGAAACAGGAGAGTAATACTTGGTGAGAGCGAGGAAAATGTTTGCTTGGAAGAAAAGCACCCTCACCGAAAGCAGCAAGAGACTGTCCCCCCGACAGTTTCTGCTGCCACAGGGTTCTTGTACAAGCCTGAGAAAAATCAGTTACAACTTTCACCACCCTTCAATAGCTGGTCACTAGCTGTAATGTCAGATGTTTTCAACTTTCATTTCTGTTCCAATCTGGAAAGTTGAACAAGTTGCTTCCTACTGGAATTGAGAAGAGAGAATTGGTAATGTCTGTGAGACACTTGGGTAAATGCCCTCAGATGTTCCACCCTACCCCCAAATGATGCACTGATCTGTAGGCCATAATTTATTAAATAGTGTGCAGGAAATATAAGGTGAGAGAGGAGGAAAAAAGCAAACAGTGTCTATATACAGAGCACTAGTTGTGCTATGACCATAATAAAAATGGGATAAGTATTCTGTGATCATATAATTAAGGGTGGTATCTTAGTGGGTTGTATTACGAGAGAGGTGCATTCAAGTTGAACAGATACATTTAATTGTAGCATGTACTGACATTCAAGTCCTCAACATTGTAAATGCAAGTTTTAGCAGTTTTTGGTATGATTATATTCCATAAGCATGTGACCAAGTAGACATGTCGGGTTTTAAAGCTTTGTAGATAGCATATACTGCTGCAACACGCTCTTTGTCATGATTGCCTAGTTTTTATGTATAAAATCGTTGATGTTCTTTGTGGATAACGATCTTGTGAAATTTTATATCAAAGGACCATTAAGGAAACATGTCAACAGGAACGGTTTCAATGATACCTTCCCGTTGGTTGTCTAGTTCTGTTATTACACATGTCTAATAAATAATGGGAAGCTCACATCTGCCCCAACTCTTGCTTTTTTTACCACACAGGAGACACATCTGTTGTTCTCTGGTGGTTCACAACATGTGGTGCCAGTGGTCCCCATGGGCCGACTCAAGCTCAGTGCGACAATACCTACAAGGACAGCAACGTGTCAGTGACTGTGGAGAAAGAGGGCAGACTCCGAGGAGTGCAAGTCTGGAGAGTGCCAGCCACAAACCGATACAGGTAAGTAACGGCAGGTGCTGGAGAGGTGGCTGCATTTAACTACTTTGTGCTTGTGGAGTTTCAGCAAGAATAAGTGTGGGACCATCTATATTGAGGAGGTGAAGGGGCAGTGAAGTGAGAGAGAAATAGCACGGCTAGCTGTAAGGATCTGTGTCTGAGCTCCTTACTGCAAAGCATGGAAGGGTGGAGTGGTGACTTAGAAGAGATCAGAACAGAAGTGAGTGTGGGGATGCAGTGGAGTGATGGTGCTGTCATCATTTCAGTCCCAAAGCACTGATCTTCTAGATTTGGCTATACCATCCCATGCCACTTTCTTCTGAAAACTCTGTCCCATGCTCTGGTACAGAGTTGGTTTATCCTCTTGAGCAGCCTCAGCTATGTGGGTCTCAGAGGAAGAATAGCCATGAGTTGCTGCAGCAGGGAAGCCTGCTCTGAAGCAAAGCCTATTTGGAAGTGTAGGTTGGGGAGGCCTTGCAGATGGAGTTGCTTTAGGGATGAGAAGCGTGAGATTTGTCTATTTAACTAGTTGCTTTTTCTTTCAGGATTTCTGCCTATGGAGCAGCTGGGGGAAAGGGAGCCAAAAACCACAATAAGAGGTCCCATGGGGTCTTCATCTCGGCCACCTTCCAGCTGGAGAAAGATGAGCTGCTGTACATCTTAGTGGGGCAGCAGGGGGAGGATGCCTGCCCTGGGGTGAGGGGCTGCACAAGCACATGTGGGCAGAGGCTTTGCAGATACAATTCAGTGAGATTCAATGGATGGCTTGGCGTTTGGTGGTGAAAGATCAAAATCCCAGAATCCAGCAATGAAATCTAGTTAGAAGACTGGGAAGAACCAATAAATCAAGTTAGAAAGAATCTCAAAACAAATATAAGCTATTCTAAAAAGAAAAACAAATCCAAAATGCACAAACAAATATGAAGACCACAGGAACTTTGCTTTAAGCTCCTGGTGTTTGAAATAAGTTCTTCATCAGCTTTCTTCTGTTTATTTTAAGCAGGGAGCTAGTAGACAAGAGTTGTATGCTCCCTCTCTTGTTTTTCCACAGTTCAGATTTCTTTCTGTCTGCGAGGATTTCACGTAATTTACTATTATTTATGGAAGTATCCAGCAGCTGTAGCTACACAGTGTTAGATACTTTCTAAGCTTAGAGATGAAGGTCTGAATCCAAAGCCTATCAAGACCAGTGGAAATCTCCTCACTAGGTACCATGGCCCCTGGATTTGTAATTTGTAATGGCAAAGACCACAATGATAAGAAACAGAAATTGATGCTGTGAATACTTAGGTATGTGTCCTCTAAAGCTAGACCCAGGGATTTGAGTCTTTTTCTCACTTTTGTCTTTTCTGCATGAATTCTTTGACGTGGCCTCTTCTGAGAAGTGTGATCAGTCAGCCTGTGCCTGGGCACAAAGCTGTTTTCTCCGGGCACAAAGCTGTTTTCTCCCCACAGGTAGATAGCTGGGATGCACACACTGTTCTTGTAGGCATTCAAAGTTATCCTCTACCTTGCCCAGAGCATATGAAGCCTTACCTAGGTACTGCAACGGACTGTAAAACCAGCCTTTCTTCACATTAGATAGTACAAAACTTGTATCCATCTAACTAAAATATACATCCATGTATCTGGAGTTCCTTCTGCAGTGCACTCTCTAGTTTTATGTCATAATCTGAAAAGTTGCCTGTTATTGCCTTGCATTTCATTACGTTTTCCAAATTACAAAGTATAACCCAGCCCTAACTAGTTCCCTTTGGAAAAAGTTTCCATTCATTTTTCCCACTCCCAAAGCCCAACTTGGAAATCCTGATGAATCTATATGCAGAGTAACTAATGTTTGGGTTGTTTTCCTTTCTCTGAAGGAGTTCTATGGCTCCAAACCTTGGTTCTTGCTCCTTAGAGGTCCCTCAGTTGCTTTTCCCTCATCTTCAGCTACCTTGTCATCTTTTGTCCTCTCCCTTCAATGAGAGGACACAGGCAATAAAACTGGCATGACTCTGGTAGCGTAGATACATGACACGGTGCACACAAGTAGGGATTTCACCGGCACCAAGACAACATTTGTAGTTTCTGAAATCATTCAGACTTCATCATCTGAGAGAAGGTGGGCAGATTTACAGAGTCCTTGAAACTCATGGAAGCCTGTGTCACAGACCCCCCAAAAAAGTAATGCAACATGGCCAATCTTTACTTGGTCAGCCTTTTCGGTGCCCTCTAGTATTTAGCTGGAATAGGAAGCTAGGACTCCAGATTTCTGTTCCAAGATGGGTCAGTAGTTCACTCCTACATGCAGATGAACTCTGTCTGCTTTGGTAATTTATGATGACCTTGAGAAATACTTAATAATACTGCAGTAAGCAAGTTCTGAGTATTAATCCATAATTCAAATAAATTTTTAATGTTGGGTACAAGAAGTTCTAAATACATAAAATATGAATTCTGTGGTATCAGTAATGAGTTATTGTTGTATTGTTTGGGGTTTTTTTCTGTGAGCATTTGTATTTTTCTTTGTATGTGTAATATATTTGGTGTGTAAATCAGAAGTAACAGACATATCCATCCCTCGTCTGTTGGTCCTTGTAGAAGAGTTCTCTTTCCACTCAGATTATATACTGATTTATATATGTCTGATCTACATCACAAACAATATTATCCTGAGATATACAGACAGATTTGATGAGTTGGACTTTGCTGATATGAATGCATCTCTTGTCTCCTTTCAGGGCAATCCTGAAACCCAGAAGATCTGCTTAGGGGAGTCATCTCTCATTGAAGAAGATTACAAAAAAAAAAAGGACCTGAAGGACTGGGTTGGAGGAGGTGGGGGTGGAGGTGGAGCAACCTACATCTTTAGAGTGAGTATTTAATCTCTGCATCCTGTCTGAGCAGTGGCCAGCAGAGCTACTAGTTTTCATTGTCAGTTGTGGCATGTGACACTCAGTTCTTTAAAAAAGCTGATGGAAAAGATAAAGAAGTCTCTATCTCTTTCTTTGTCTTTTTAATTTTATTTCTTTGTGTCTTTTCATAGCCTTGATCATACTTGTCACCGCTACTAAGGAAGCTGACTTAGTTCCTCAATTCTTGTCAGTTTAGGTCTGGGAATCACACCAGATCCCACTTTAATACTGGCAGCAATCCTAGAAAAAAAAAACCAAAAACCAAAACCCAATCCACAACACAACCCAAACCCCCTGGTGTTCAGCTAAACAGTTATTTTTGTACACAGAAACACCATGTAAAACATTTTTGTCATGTAGTTAGGAAACCATCAGTAGCATTGCCCTGGCCTTGGGCCACTCTTCTTTGGGATGTGTTCGTGCTGTTTGCTGTTTGCTGCGTTTATGTGAGTTCACATATCCAAGGGATGTGAAGTTTTTCTAATGTTTGACGGGGGGTTTTCCAGCAGAAGGATGGGATTTTCGAACCTTTGCTCATCGCAGCAGGAGGAGGAGGGAAAGCCTACCTGAAGGCTCAGGTCAGCTCCCTGGATGATGCACCCCTGGAGCAATTTGAGAACAGCACTGCAGTACCTGGAGTCAGTGGAAGGACTGGGGCAGCAGGTGAGATACTAAAACCACACAGGGTCTGCATCAGATGACTGAATGCACAAGTTTTCTTGTAGGCATGAAGTGAGGGGCTCCTCTTTGGTCTTTTGGAGTTCTGGTGTGGCAGTAGTTAGAAATATGGTTATAATCCATAAAGAACGCCTTCTTATTTGGTGTGTCACTGAGAAAAAGAGAATGTCCAGGACAGGTGACAAGTGCTCCAGTAGATGCTATTCCACAGGAAGGCTGCTCTCTTATTTGAGGGATGGAGCCTAGTCCTCCACACTGTAACAACATCCTTTGAAGAGAAGACTTTACCCCTGTTACTCCCCTAACTACAAGGATTGAATTGTGGCAGTTGTACCAAAAATGAAAGCTTATTCATACTCTTGTAAGAGCTGTGCCTATGGTCCAGTCCTAAGAGATAAAAAAGTCCATTGGTTCTTCATCTCCTGCTGTAATAGCTTTATAGAAGGGCAACTAGAGGAATATGAGGAAATACAGTTTATTCTTTTTATTTCCCTGGGGACTTTGGCATCTCACATAGCCAAAACCCCTAACTATTTATCCCAGAGGAGAGTGCTGGGCTACTTATTTCCCTAATGCCTCTAGAAACTGGTGCTGAAGTGCTGGTTGTGCATCACGTACCACAGGCTGTGCATTAGGTGTCCACTTTGTTATTATCCATGGCCACAAGGAGCTGGTCTGAATATTCTCTTACCCTCAATGGAGGAGTTGAGTACGGGCACTTAAGAGATTAATAAGGATCAATCTCTGCCTCTATCCAGTATCTCTCCTGCTTTCCTCTGCTTATGCTTCCCTCACCTTTTCCTGTTTTGTTCTCTCACTCACTGACTATAAAGGTGGAGGTGGTGGCTGGCAAGATGAGACTCTGCTTCCTCAGGCTGGGAAGTCCCTTCTGGAAGGTGGAGAAGGTGGTCAAGCTTGTCCCCAAGCACTAGCCAAACTCCAGTGGGCCACCTCCGGTGGCTTTGGTGGGGGAGGAGGAGCTTGTACTTCTGGTGGAGGAGGTGGAGGCTACAGAGGTAGGTCTGTTGGGGGAATAGTCATGCTGTCTAAGACTGTGCACTTCAGAGCACCTGCAGTTCAGGTCTAGAGCTCTTAGTGCAGAGGTACACTACTGCAGAAGGTGATTCACAGATACTTCAAGATGAATGGTATGAAACCTGGCCCCTCTCCCTGCCCTGTTGTCTCTCTTTAATTGGAGAAATCAAGGTCACAGAAGCATTCCTATGTGGTTTAGCATTTGAAAGGTGTGCTGAATCACTCATCCTTTCATCCCCAAGTCACCCAGGGAAGATGTTCCATTTCTTTTTTCTCTGTTTAATGCAAATACATTTTTGACCTTGCTGAACTGAGAAGCCTACGTTGGAGTAAGTCACTGCGATAGCCATGGCACTGGCTGAGTCCAGTGAGCACCAACCTATCGAGGAGACTCTACATATTGATATCACTGGAAGGTTGCAGAGTGACCCTGGGTGATAAGAGCCAAGAACAAATGCAGCATTTCAGAGGTGTCACATTTCTGCAGCATACAGCTCTGCTCAGCTAGCTGTACTCTTCTTTCCCCAGGGGGACATGCCTCTGATAATGATGATATCACAGCTGGCGGGCACGATGGCATCTCTTTTGTTAACCCCATTGGAGAGATCTTCTTGCATCCCCTGGCAGGTACAATGTGCTTCTTAATCCTCTTAGTTCATGTCTTCCCTTTTTTCCTTCCTGTACGTCCTCTTTCCTGCTCGCTCTCCTCCTGTCTTTGCTTTTTATGCATTTAAGTCTGGTGTATTTCACTCTGCTGTCCAAATCTTTAGCTGTGGTCATTTCTTTAAGTGCACCTATAGTGCTCTGGGACCTTTTTCCTCTCAATCTCTAAACCAGGAGAGACATCAGATTACTGCACATTCTCAGTCACGGTCATTTCCAAGGTAAATTCCTTCAAGACCTCTCTGTTTGCTTGAGAAGTCCTTGCTGTTTCCTTCTTCCCTCCTGGCCCCACTAATTTTTTCTACCTGTATCTACACTGTGTTGGGCTATCTGCTCTGCTGCAGAGAAGGAGAGGTATCTGCTGTTCTTTCCCATACTGGAACAAGATAGGAAAAGCTGAACTAAACCCTCCTGTTGTGTCTGGTTCCTCATTCAGCTGTGGAGACTCATGGAGAGGTGGAGGTTCAGATCTACCTTAATTGCAGCCACTGCCACTCAGACAACTGTAGACGGGATCCTGACACCAACCTGCCAGTCTGCCAATGTGAGATGGGCGCTGTGCTAGCCAGCGACAACGTCACCTGCACGGGTAAAATGCAGAGTTTTATCTTCATTGGTCAGCGTCTTTATTGGTACCATTTGATGGTCAGCTCCCCAAGTTAACAGCTAGTACAGCTAGTGGCTCTGGTGAACGGAATGTTCGAAGAAATGTCAGTCAAACATATGACTGCAAATTCCTGACATCCTTTCCTTACACATCAAGCTGCCTCTCTGTCACCATGCCCAGTGTTCACATCTGAGTTAGGTAGAAGGTAAGATATCTGTAGAGAGACAGACATAGTGTACATTTCCTGAATGAGCACAGTGTACCAGATATTTAGGTGTAAATACCTCGCTGGTATAACATACCACCTACTGCAGAGTTATTTAAGCCACAAATGACCTCCACGGCAGCTTCCTACTGTGCCTGCTCAGCCAGTGCCTGGTATTCACTGTTACTTCCTGGCACAGTCTCTTGGAGCTCCAAAGCATCAAGACTGGGAGAGTTTCAACTTGGGAGCAGTGATGTTACCCATTTATAAAAAACTGAAAAATGGGTTAGGAATCCATATTTTAATCAGTTAGGTTCATATCTTCACAATGTTTTTTTAAATTATTGAGGTAGAAGGATTTGCTGTAATTTTTCTTAGATGGTCTGGCCATGATTACTGTATTGTTTTCTGAATTAGGAGTAACTGTCAGAGTAACACCTTACGACAGCTCTGGTTGCTTTCTGACTAATGCACCTCTATTTTTCTTTTTCCAGTGCCTCAGGGCCCTGTCTCAGAGGGACACCTGCCTCTCCCACTCCTCCTAGCTGTGGTGGCTGTGATTGTGGTGCTTGGAACGATCCTCACATGTGGCAGCCTCTCCATCAGTAAGATTTACTTGTTATCTCCCTTTTGATGTTACTTTTCCCAGCCAAATTAGACAGAAGACAACCATCCCAACCACATGCCACTACTTTTAATACTTGGAGCCAGAGTGTTGTGGTCTGCCAAGCAGATGAGAGGACCAGGGAGAAAGAAGTGATAGAAAACATCACCGCCCCATATTTAGGCACAAAGGGTAATGACTACTGTGTCCTGTATTTGCAACAGAGAAAAGAGCTCTAAAAGTCCTCTCAGCAGGAATTTCTTGAGCAGTCACTGCTACGTAGGCAAAAGGCACAGTCTGATTGAATATACAATCCATTGAGGGGGGTGGTATGTTTTGGGGGCTCAGTGCCAGCAATGTAGAGCACCAGAGTGCAAAGAAGCACAGGAAACCAAAGTTGCTCCCAGGAGATTAGGAGTCTGCAGGAATAAGACTGTCTGCATATCCAGTATTAAACCCCTACAACAATGGGAGAAGAGTGTGATGCTGGTGAGCTAAAGATGCTTCTTCAGCATTTGTAATTATGGAGTTGGCTTCTGTTTTGTGCGGCTGGCATTATCTTTCTCTCTGGTTGTTGATCTTTGTGCATTTTATTTGCCTCTCCACCCACAGTTTATCACCTTAAGAAGCAGCAGCTGGAATGTGCCAGAGCACGACTGCAGAGCCCAGAGTATAAACTGAGCAAAATCCGCACATCAGCCATCATGACAGATTACAACCCCAACTACTGCTTTGCAGGGAAGGCTGCCACTCTGAGCGAGCTGAAGGAGATCCCACGGAAGAATATCTCTCTGCTTCGGTAAGGCTTGCTGCAGGGGTTGCTTTCTGGCACAGGAGAGGAGAGGCAGCATGAAGCAAAGGTAGAGGCGGGGCTCATGTGCTTGTTTTACTCCCCATCGAGTATCTGAGACAAGAAAACAAAGGCCACCTGTCTGACTAACTGCAAAGCACCTAGTCCAAGCCAGGCAAATTGACAGATGTGACAACTGTTATGTTCTCTAAGATATTTTAATTCCATGAAGTTCTGAAGCAGAACTCCCACCTGGAGTATTGTGTCCACTTCTGGGCTCCCTGGTGTAAAAAGGACAGGGATCTCCCTGAGAGAGTGCAAAGAAGGGCTACGAAGATGATTAAGGGCCTGGAGCATCTCCCTTATGAGGAAAGGCTGAATAAGCTGGGACTGTTCAGTCTAGAGAAAAGAAGATTAAGGGGAGACCTAATTGGTGTTTACAGTTGTCTTAAGCATGGGATGCAGGGGGAATTGGCCAGCCCCTTTTCAGTGGTTAGCGGAGACAGGACAAGGGGCAATTGCCGCAAATTGGAGCACAGGAAGTTCTGCACCAACATGCAGAAAAGCTTTTTCACAGTGAGGGTGACAGAGCCCTGGGACAGGCTGCCCAGGGAAGTGGTGGAGTCTCCTTCCCTCGAGATATTCAAAACCCATCTGGATGCCTATCTGGGTAATATGAGCTAGGAAGCCTGCTAGGGCTGGGGGGTTGGACCCGATGATCTCTTGAGGTCCCTTCCAACCTCTACAATTCTGTGATTCTGTGAAATATAAATTCATGGGTCTCCTGCCCCATGTTCCCACACAGATCACAGAGTTATTTCACCACTGTGTGTTTCCATGTTCCAGTGTTTGTCCTGGTTTACACTTGCCACCTGACACTAAATCCTTTCCAAATCTACAACAGTATTTCTTCTGTCACACTTCCCATCACAAGGAAATTCATGCTCTTTGGCTCCTTTCCATCCAAATTATATCAAAGTTATGTAACACTTGGGAAAAACTTGATCATTCCTATGTGCTGTCTTGCACCATCACCTGAAGTTACCACCTTAATCTGTTCTCCAGTTCTTTCTTGCCTTGCTATTGCCATTCTTGGTGATAGGGCCCTAGGGTTGAGTTGGCCGCTTAATTTGTTCAGAACCATTCAGCATCCAACTTCCCTGCTTTAATGACAGTGCCAGAAATTACTGAGAAGTTATTTTCAGAAGCTTTGAGATGAAAACAGAACTCTGTTGTTGATTCCATGGCTTGCAGAAGGTTCTGTTCTTGGACTGGATGAAGAGAAGAGGTCAATCAATACTGGATACGGGTGCATTGTAACAACTGTTTGCTTTTTCTTCCTTCCAGGGCACTAGGACATGGTGCATTTGGTGAGGTTTATGAGGGAACCGTGGTAGGCATTGCAGGGGATCCCAACCCTCTTCAAGTGGCTATCAAGGTCAGTACCCACAAATTTCTTCCACAACAATATTTACTCGTGAGACACATGTCCCTTTGTTATTGTTCCAGTTGGAGATTCACATTCATCACATGTCTAATGATGTATGCATGTGGCATTTGTCACACCTGGGAGTTACAAACTCCGATTTATAAGTTGTGTGGCACTAGCAGCAGGTTGAAAGTAAAGCATGTGTCTTGTTTGCCGCACACTTAATGGCTGTAAGCTGTGATCTGACTAAGAGGAGAGGCTAAAGAAGAGTGATATTTTTTGTGGGCTCCTCTCCCGTTGCTTGGGAGAGAGAGATCCAGTGCCCTCAGATGGGAGGTTGTGTGAATTAGTCACCTGGAGAGTACGTAATACTATTAGTTAAAATAAAATAACACATCTCAAAGGTCTTTTCCAACTGAGTGATTCTGAGAATCTCTATCAGCATAAATACAGCTCCCTTGAAGTCAGCTCAGAGCCATCAATTAACCCTAGCAGAGAATCTGCCACAATGGCTTTTCTGCCCCAATGATTTATAGGTCAGAATAGCCAAGAAAAAAAGAGAAAGAAGAGGGGGAGAATAGCAAGAAATAGACACTTTGGGAGCATTGAGGACTAGAAGAGGATTTCTAAATCTTGTATAAAGAAAAGAAAGACCTGGCAAATACTACTATGAAGCATTTATGTGACAGCAAACAATAAACATTTATAGTAATGCATATATATATATATATATATATATATTTATATATATAATTACTTCTGCATTTCAGTGGTTTTGAGTGCTTTCTCCTAAGGTTTTCACATGACATCACCTGATTTCAAAATGTGTATTGTTTCTCAATTGTGCACTTTTTTACATGAAATGTAGTGTTTGTCTATCATACGTGAAACTCTTAGGTAGTCTCTTAGTATTGCGCAGTGTTAAATATGCTGTTATGAATATATATATTCTGAAATCATGCTAATATCCATGTCATTAACAACAAGAGATAACAGGCTGGCTTTCTGTGAAATTACTGCTGTCACCTCCGGATTTGTCAGTTCCTCAGCCCTGAAGCTAGGGATGCTCATAGCCTGCTTTTGTTCTTTTCTAAGCTTGTGACTCAGAGAACCAAATCTATTTCTGTGAGTTCAGCCCAAAATGCAGATTTGATTAACAAAAAGAAGTTCTCTTGTTATCTGTCCTGTCTTTCAAAACCCTGTTTAAAAGAAAAAAATGAAAAGAAAAAAAAAGAAAAAGAAGAAATAATCATGTACTCTGGCATTTTATTGTGAACTTCCCTGTGCTGCTGAGCAGATGTGCATGAAAACCCAGAACAGGCACTAGCACACAGTTGCAATGGCCCAACCCAGCCTCCCTGTCCAAACTGGGAGAAGCAGCACAGCGCAGTGGCAAATAGAAGTAGATCATTGTGTTGTTCCCTTCTGATAATCCACAGTGAGGGATTCACCAGTTTCCCAAGTCTCAGTAGTGATGTCTACTTGTTACGGCCCAGTCTGCCCACCTGCCTGTTTGTTCACTCAGTTCCCTCTAAAGTGAACATCTTGAACATCATCAAAAGACCAATCTTCTCCCCAGATGGAAACTGGCAGGGTATCCATGGGGCTCAAGCTGTGGCCATGCTCAACTTGCTCCATGATGGAGCGTGTCAGTCCTGATCTGACTTTGCCAAAGAAGCCAGTGAATAAGTTAAAAATATATATACTTGCACATATAGTTTTTGGGTATTCCAACAATTTAATAGATCATCCGCGCTGTCCTGTGTGAAGCAGTCACTTATTTGAGATTGCAAAATGCAACCCTGTCTTCTGTAGCCCACGCTGCTGATGACAAGAACTGTTTCCATGCCAGCCTCACCACACTGAGCAGTGAACGTCCCACCTCTCTGCGTGCAGTTTGGCAGCAGGCGCCACGCAGTTGTGGCCAAACCATCCTGTAATGTTAAAGCAGTGGGCACAGTAGCAGGCGCTGCTTCAGCTGCTGCCTGTGCTCCCAGTTCGTGTTTATCCAGTGGCAGATGCTGTCCAAATCTACTGGCAGGAGAGAACGCAGTTAGGCCACGTGACACAGTTATTTAAAGCATGGAGACACGTATTCCAATGTGGCCATGTAGAAAAGGGAGAATAAATTAATCCCTATCATTTTAAAGTGTTTGCTAGATCTATAATTCCCCACCTAATGCTTTTCCTGATGGGTACTGGAAGCTCTTTTGCTCCAGAGCGCTGCATATAGTTCAACGCACACAAGAAATTCCTCCCTAGTAGGTTACCAGTTTCCTGTTCTAATTTTAACTACCAACTGGGGAAGGTGCAGTCCAGTAAACTGGGCATTGAAAAGATGAGCCCCTCCTCCCAGGTTCCTGAAGTAATTCCCATGTGACATGCTCATTCTGTTTTTTCTTTTTCCTGTTCTCCATTATTTGGTGGGATGGTCCTTACTCTCTTTACCTCTCAACAGACCCTGCCAGAAGTCTGCTCGGAGCAAGATGAGATGGATTTCCTGATGGAAGCATTGATTATCAGGTATAGTTGAAGGGTTTTATACTGATGATGGGCAGGGGAAAAGTGTGATGCAGGTAATAAAAAAGATTAATCCACTTGCTTGGGTGTAGAGAAGAAATCCAGCCTTATTTTTCACCAGATGACATTTTCATAGCCCATGAGTTACTGGTTCCAGCTACTAGTTCATCTCAAGCAAGGTAACTGAGGTTCTTTTTTTACATATCTGTTGGGTTTCATGCCAGTAGGCAACTCAACCCCACACAGCAGTGGGATGGAGAGGAGAATCAGAAGGGCAAGAAAACTCATGGGTTGAGATAAAAAGAGTGCAATAGGTAAAGCAAAAGCTGTGTGCACAAGCAAAGCAACATAAAGAATTCATGTGCTACCTCCCATGGCAGGCAGGCACTCAGCCATCTCCAGGAAAACAGAGCTCCATCCCATGGTTACTTGGGAAGACAAATGCCAAACTCCAAATGACAACCCCTCCTTGCAAGATATCATGTGCTATGGGATATCCCTTTGGTCAGTTGGGGTTAGCTGTCCTGGCTGTTTCACCTCCCAGCTTTTTGTGCATCCCCAGCCTGCGCACTGGCTGAGCAGCATGAAAATCCTTAACACTGTGTAAGCACTGCTCAGGAACAGCTAAAATACCAATAAGTTATCCACACTGTTTTGATCATAAATCCAGACCATAACACCGTATGAGCTACTGTGGAGACAACTAACTCCATCCCACCCAAAACCAGTACAACATCTCAAGAAAAACTTGTGCTCTTTGGTTCTGCTGGTCATGTTCAGAGAAGTATAAAGGCACACGTGTTCTGCATTTGAAATGTTTTCCCATTGCCCTTTTCCTAAGTATAAATCATGTCCCAAAGACCTTGCTAAAACAAATTATCAATGATAAAATGGAAAGCGATAGGAAAGCTAAAGATTAGGGCCACCTCTGCAGTGACTCAGAAGTTCAGTCTCTGCAAGACCACCACCGTGCTGGTACAACACAGGGTGGGTGCCAAGGAGGTAAGTCTTTAGGCTTGGATGCCAGTGTTCAAACAAAATTCTCTCATGCAAGTAAATGTAACAGCAGTATTTGTAAGAGCAGGTTTGGCAGCTGGACGAAGAGAAAGTGTGAAAAGCTTTATCCGTTGTGGCTTTCAGTCGGCAGCTATTTGTACATGTGGCCTTCCTGGTTTTCCTCTCTGTAGAACTGGTTGCCATAAGTAAACGCTTTTTGCAGTGAAGGTACTGGTCTTTCACACTTTCTTTGCACAAATACAGCAGTGAGAGAGACGCTCTGAATCCTCTGCAGGGATAAGGTGGTGGATACAGCAACACTTCTCTTATATCAGCTCTGGTTTTTGATGTCTCTGCAAGCTTGACAGAACCTTTCTAAGGTCTCATGTGCATGACCTTCTGACAGTGGATGATCAGAACTATAAAATCTGCCTGAAAAGAAAACAGGCAACTATTGCTATTACCATCTGTACTTTAAGGTGCCCAAATCCATAACCTTCAAACAATAGTATAGTCAAGGGTGACTTTAAAATAATAATATAAATCAGAATTTTTGCATTTTTAGTTTGTGCAACATGAAATTCCTCTTCCCATTGTTGGCCCAGCTCACACCTAGATGCTGTTTTTGTTGTTAAAGCATGGATCTCATTACATGAGCCACTTCCTAAAGTGTGCAGGAACTTTGGCACCTGAACAGGAGGTAACACCAAGATACATTTTTTTAAAGAGCAATTTTCATTGATTACAGTGTGCTCCGATTCACTTAGTAGCACGTGACACTTTCTCTTCCCAACTTCCCTTCCATTTTCAGTTCCTGTATTATCCAGGTAATTCCTGTCCATGGGAATATTCTGCTTTCTAATGACTGAGTCTTACTGAGTGTCTTGACAGTCTCAGCAGAAAGCCATCACACAAGTGGCTGCTGCAGTAGGTATTAGCCGGGTCACTCTTTGGCAGACTAGATACTGAACTGAGTCCACCAAACTAGACAGCAGTGTATTTAAAATAACCAAGGGTGAAATTAAAATCCCCATCAGTCAGGATTTTGCTTCACAGATGCCAGTAACATTTGCATTTTTGAAGTGCTTATCTTCCCTTTCCCTCTCGTGTCACCCCCAACTTTTAGTCAGTGTGTCCATTACATTCTCTCTTCCCAGACAGGAGCTTTACTTTCAGTTTCTTGTACCTTCTGTTGAAAGCTTTTCATGGGCGAAGCCAGGCATAACCCTGATCTTGGGGCTGTCCTAACCAGAAAGGCATTTTGATATGGCTGAAGTAGGAATTTGTGTAGCGACTTGCACTTCACTGGGATTTGATTCAATGCAGGTTACCAAAGCTTAAGGCACAGTGAGTGTGATGGACGTTGGCTAGGTACTAATGCTGTCTTTCTCTTCCATGTTGCTGTGATCTTGGTTTTCAGTAAGTTCAATCACCAAAATATCGTGCAGTGCATCGGCGTTAGCCTACAGACGTTGCCTCGCTTCATTTTGCTTGAGCTCATGGCTGGAGGAGATATGAAGAGCTTTCTTCGGCAGAATCGACCCAGGGTGGTGAGATAACTTCCCTGCTAGGCTTGTGGATGATTTCAGTACAAGTGCTTTTATTATTTTTACCAACTGGGTAAAAGCACTAAAGCCAAGAGGGCTCTGTATGCGTGTGTGTGTGGCCCAGCTCCTGCAAACTCCCTGATATGTGTATGCTTGCTTGACACAAGCAGATGTCAGTGAAAGAAAATGAAAGCAGTGTCTGAACTCCAGTCTGTTGGTAACTGAAGAGGACAGAGTGAAATCCTGTCCTGCCATTCCAGAGTTCTCTGTCACTACAAATCAAGGGCCTTTCTTTGGTCAATGTCTGCTTTGTTTTCTGGGCGCCGTGATGGTGTGTGGGGAGCTGAAGTTGTAGCACTGATGTGTGGTAATGGGAATCTGTAGCACCAGGTCCTCAGCAAGTGTGCATCGGCACCGTATGGAGGTGCACAGGTTTGTGCTGGTTGAAGAGCTGAGCCTGTGTGTAGCCCTGTCACAGGGAGGTAAACCAATGCAAATGAAATTATCAAGTCAAATGTTTTTGTTTAAGCAAAAAGCACCTTTATAAAAAGCTGTCACCAGGTGTTTTGCAAATTTTCCCTGATTTCTAAGAAATCTACTTTCAAAGAATCTACTCTCCAAGTAGAAGGAATATTTGGATTTAATTCATATCAGTGTTCTTATTATAAATAGCTGATTCCAGAAATGTGTTCTTGCTTTTAAACAGTGTGATTCTGGACACCTCTCTTAAATATATATCTCTGCTTGAGTGGAAACTTAAAAAAAGTGTTAGGAAGAGTTAGTTCTGATTCTGCATTATTTCTTGTATTGAGGTGCCTTTCCTGGGTGCCTACTGGGGCAGGAGGAGGCTTACTGGTACCTTACATACTCCTACACCACACAAGGCAGTTGCACAACTCCTCCTCTGCACACACACATTCCCCCAAATAGTTAGGACAATAGTTTCATGTGTGTATACTCCTATGCTGGTATTAACATGCTGTTAGAAGATCCGGCTTCATCTCTTCCACATAAGAGTAAATGTACTCATTAAATGCCCTTACAGTGGTGTATCAGCACCCAGATGGAGGAGTTTGTATATCTATTTTTGGCATTTATAGTGAAAGTGGTTCGTTTTCTCTGAGTAGATTAAGTCTGTGGGCAGCAGAGAGTAATAAATACTCTTATTTGAATATCACGTATAGTTGTAAAGAACAGTTATTTTTTAACTTTCATGTGAAAACAAACCTGCTGCTATATTAGCTGGTGGTGTGCCTGCAGATAGCAAATATGACAGCTGAAGTCCCCTTAGTACTCAAAGCCACATCCCTGTACACCTTTTCTGAAAGCAGAACTAGCCCCATCATGAATGTATTTCACAGGTTTCCCTAGCTGCAGAGAAAGTGCTTTTCCATCACAGTCTTCTGACAGAGGGATTCCAGAGCAGAGACAAGGTCTGGAGGGCTGTAGTGGTATCGCTCCTCCTCACTCTTCGTTCCCTCTCCAGAAATGCCTGCATTTTTTATCAGCGTTCTCCCTGGCAGATCTCCCAGAGCTTTGTACAGTGGTTTGCACAGCCAATAAAAACAGTGCTCGGTGTCAGTAGTGTATGTGATGTGGTTTGAGCATGAGAAATTACAGTGGTAGCAGCATCCAGAAACAAAAGCAGCCTTAAAAAGAACAATTTATTTGATATCCCTTGGGCCTTTGATCAGCAGCATAGTAACTTGTCCCCACCCTTCCCGAGAGCAATACAGAAGGTCCTGGAGAAACACCAAGGAAATTTCCCCATGGGGAAATAAATGATGGGATGAAAATAAGCAGGGCTCTATTGTTCTCAGCTGGGAAGTGCAGATAGTGAAGGCCTAGTAGTGGTCCCAGAGCACTGTGGTAAAGCATCCCTCTTTGCATCCTGCTCCTGAGGGTAATCTCTGTCCTTCCGCAAGAACGGAGAAGTTGATGAATGCTGACTGCTGCTTTAGAGATGTGCGCTCATGCATCTTTGTGCACTCACTCCAAGTTCATGTGCTAATTTCTGTTGATAAACTCATTAATTCACTCTTTGAAAGTGGGTAGGGGGTTTTCTCTCCAATGTTACCTTTTAAACTGATTTGTCTTTTAAAGTCCAAAACCAGTAGCAGCAGTTCTCTCCCACCCCCTTCACTAGTGGACATAAAACCCTTGCTAGTTTGCGCTCATGCACTGTGGTCAGAAGTGAAATCTGAGTTTTGGGGTTTTTTTTGCTTAAATAAGAGTTTACTCATTTTTCTATGTCTTTACTTAGATCTGTTTGTGCTCCGCTTTGCTCCTGACTCCATTAACCCTTTCCCTACCCTGTGTGTTTGTCTCTCCCTTTATCTTCTGCTGCCCCTCTCTGACAGTGCCCTGCCTGAACTACATTACTCCACTGTTCTTCCCTTACCAGGTTCTGTGTGTCCTTTTCCAGAATCAGCCATCCACACTGACCATGCAGGACCTGCTGAACATAGCGAGGGATATTGCTTGCGGCTGTAAATACCTGGAAGAGAATCATTTCATCCACAGGTGAGGAGAAACAGTCCCTTCTAGTGCATCTCAAGGTGCATGAAGCTCACAAGGCTTCTCTCTGCCGTGGATTAGACAAGATTAATCTCCAGGAGGGAGGCAAAGATGCATGTCTACCATTACATGCCTGTGCTTAGATATCCAGGCTGGTCTTACTGGTTTTTGGTGGGCGTTGGGCTCTGCAGTCTCTTTGCACTGTTGCGGGAAAAGGAATCTTTACTTCCCAGTGGAAGTTTTCAGGTGTTAATTTTTAGGTACCTACAGTGTAGGCACTTTTGAGATTAGCCCTGTAGACCACTAGATGGTAGTGTCACTCTGTATTGGCTTGTAAAACGAGGCGGTAGTTCTCTTTTCTGATCTCCCTGTATTGCTTTAACAGAGACACCCTGTAATGTTTGAGCTGTTGACCAGGGAAGGGTAGGAAAAGGATAAGAATAGGAGGAAAAGTACAGATTCCGAGTCTTAGTTCCCAGCTCAGCATCTGACTGGCTCCATGGTCTTGGGGAGCCCACATTTCCCCGTTCACACTTTTTCCTCTTCTGTAGAGAACAAGAAAATGTTGCTATAGGAGAGGTAAGAGTTATTATAAGGTAGCTTTTTAAAATTCCCAGCTGGATATTGGACTCCTTTGCTTCTGATTAAGAGCTGTTTCAGCTCAAAATGTTCCCGGGCGTAACATGCAACTGAACTCCTTCCTGAGCATGAACTCCATGCTGAGTTCAGCCCTTGTGTATAAATGCAAGGAGAGGCTGCGCACAGGAGGGTCACACGGGCTCTCACTAAACCGATGCACAGGCTGGGGTTATGCAAGTAGGCAACTGATTCACCCCCACGCGCAAGAGCACGTGGACGTACGCGTGACACTGCGCAGAACAAAGCAGCAGTGCTAGGCACGGGGGCGGGGGCAGAGGATGGGGAAACTGAGGGGAGCAAGTGGCAACTGGAGCAAAAAAGCCGTGAGACCGAGATATGGGATATGCTGCGGCTTTATTAGTAGAGCATCTGGGACAGTTTTCAGTCTGCTTTACACTGGAACAATAAATAAGTTCCTTTGAAAAGGGCATTAGAGTTTTCTGTCATTAAAAAAGAGCAATAAGAGCATGCAACAAGTTTTGGCTCTCGGATCTCTTACTAAGTGTATGAGAGAGCAAAATTCAAATTGGAAACTTCAGAGCTAATCACCACTGCATTATGTTTTTACAAACCCTACCTGTAATAGTAATATCCTTCATCAACTTACACCCACCCCAATCTAGTGAGTTTATGGTAAGGACCATTATTTACTTGTGCTGCAAGAAGTCCAATACAAACCAGAAATTTTCTCCACAAGTGTTTCATAAAACCAATTTTCATTTCTCCTGTCAGGTAGATGTTCCCTGGTTTTCTTATCATATGTCGCAGTCTAGCAGTCATCACATAAAGCTCCTAACATTTACAACAAGGGATGGACAGGCCAGCTGTTACTGCTCAAGACCAGTCTCCCTTTCAGCAGACAAGCAGAAGAAACTGGTGCTTGACTCTCTTAACAGCAGCATATCACTTTTTTTAAAAGCCCTTGGGCTCAGTTTTTGCATGGTTAGATCTCTATCTAGTATAAGCAACCTGAATAGTTTTGGTTTAGCCAGCAATTCGGGAAATCGGTATAGAAGGAATTTTGCTCAGGTTCTGTGTTAGCATCTGTTAGTAATGTCAGTATTACTTAGAGCTGATAGGGAAGGGAAGAAGGCTATCATTATGGATAACTGGTATCATGGGGGAAGAGGTAGTGTAGTTGGGTTGCGGAGAAGCCACTGGGGCAGGTCTTGTTCTCTAGGAGTCACAGCTGATGTTGGAAGAGAAAGCTAAGTTTGACTTCCAAATCCCGAGGGATTTTTCAAGGCTGGCAGTGGGAAGAAACATATGAGTTGTTCAAGGATTTAATTTTTCTTGGCAGTCAGCAGGACCCCAACGGTGGTATGATTTTTAATGAGTTCCTTTTCAGAATGCGTATTCAAAATGAACACAAATTCTTCACTCTTGGCCACGCAGTCATCACTGCCATTTGTCACAAGCTAAACCTGCACCCAGCAAATGGCTGCTCCCATATGTAGCGTTGCTTGGTTCCACAGGAGATATCCAGAAGCAGCAAAGCAACAGTTGAACAAATCTGGTCCTACGTTGACATTTCAGGCGTGTTACTGAGACTACCCAACACCATCATATAACTGGTGGCAACACTGCTGAGACCCTGCTCTTTAACGACAAAAGTAGAGCAAGAAAGACATCTGTCATCATGTGGTTGAAGTGAAAGGTGGTATCTGTGCTTGGTCTGGCACGCACTGTTTTCTGCCTTAGCGAAAGGAGATGAGAGTGGGGAATGCTTGGAAAACACTGGGTAGAAAACATAATGTAAATTCAGTTTAAGACTTGTGGTTAGTATAAAGATAAGGTAGCTGGCATGATTGCTTTTTTTTAATAAGGCTGTTCTTGTTTCTGCAAAGATGACAACTAAGACTTGCAGGACTGGGTCTAATTTTCTTTATTTCTTTAGCTATTTAAGAGTTTAGAATTTTAATTAATTATTTTCTTTTTTTAAAGAGATATAGCTGCAAGGAATTGCCTCTTGACCTGCACTGGAGCAGAACGGATAGCCAAGATTGGTGATTTTGGGATGGCCAGGGATATTTACAGGTAAGTAAAAGGCCGCTTCAGTCCTTTGAACTTGGTAATTTTTGTTCTTTTCACCAGTTTGAATTATCTCATGGAATCTGAAGCAGAGGAACCATGTGTTATGTGTTTGAATTTGGTTACCAGTTAACTAACTGGAGTTAATGGACTGTAAATTAACACATCTATGCCTCCTTCAACTGTGATTATTCCAAACTGGGCCCCAGGGAACCCTGCAAATACAGGTGGACACTAAACCAAGCATAGGCAAATTTATTAGCTAGTGTTAAATAAAGGTAAATAAATTAAATAAATTTTTTAAATTAAGACACCCTAATTCTCAGTTTATGACATCCAGAAGACTTGTTGCACCAGCACCCTATGCAAAGCATCAGTAAATTTGGTGCCTTCAAGCTGCACACCCCAATTTCCAGCCCAGTTACAGAGAGGGTATAAAATACCGCTTGAACGCATTACTTGTGTTGATAACTTTCTTCTCACTTGGCCCCATTGCTGCCTTCAATACTTAGCTGCTGTTGCTGTGGTGATGAGATCTTTTATGTATCTGAGTCCTTTCAGACTGTGTGACATTCTCCATGCATTTTATCTTTCCCAGAGCAAGCTACTACCGCAAGGGAGGAAGAGCCATGCTTCCTGTCAAGTGGATGCCACCAGAAGCTTTTCTAGAGGGAATTTTCACCTCCAAAACAGATACCTGGTAACAAATGTCTGTTTTTTAATCACTGCTGCTACTTGGTGATAAGGGTCAAGAAATGTACTGACAAAGGAAAAAAATAGTCTGCTGGGCAGAATTTTCCAGCAAAACTGAAGTCTGCTCTCTGCAGTCAGTAGAAGCACAGCTACAGAACTCCAAATAAGACCTAAACCTCTAATGGGAATGGAGGCACTGAATATTCCCTGTACATAAATGTAGAGTGTCACATAAAGGCAATAAAGAACTGGAAAGAGAAAGGAGTTTAGATTCCCAGGAGGTCAGTTAAAAACCCAGGTAAATACCACCAGTATCTTCCCTCAGTCCTCAGTATCTGCCACTCCATTTCCATCAGCGACAAGGCCTGCTTATATATCTTATAAATTACCCTGTACTGGTTTGTATGGGTTGGTTTTTTTTCCCATTGTATATGAAGTGACAGCAGATTTACTCAGAAATCCTCGATGGTTGCTGAGGAAACAGTATTTATGGATTCTTCATGCCATTGGATCTTTTCTTTAAAATAAGCAGCCCCTGAACAGTAGTGCATTCCCACACAGGTGCTGGGGAAGGGCAGCTTTCCTGCTGCTGCAGAATGCCTCTCTCCCTGTACAGTAGATTCCTCAGTGTGCTGAGGCGTTCCCTCAAATGCCACACTGACCCAGTTTCCTGAAGTTGTCAGTGATGCCGGAAGACAAGGGATTGCTTATCAGCGCTTAACTGTGAGCAGCCCATGCTAGCTGTGCTGAAGGAAAGTGCTGCAGTTCCTGTAACAGGCTATTATAAGTAGTGTGCCCGTGCTGGAAATTTCTCCCATCTTTGCAGACTCTTAAAATTTTGACCCTGCTGAAGTCATAGAATCCCAGACTGGTTTGGGTTGGAAGGCATCACAAAAAATCACCTAGTTCCAACCCCCTGCCATGGGCAGGGACACTCTCCCCTATATCAGGTTGCCCAAAGCACCAGCCAACCTGGTCTTGAACACTGCCAGGAAGGGGGCACAGCTTCTCAGTGCCTCACTGCCCTCACAGGGAAGAATTTCATCCTAATATCTCATCTAAATCTCCCCTTCTTCATCTTAAGGCCATCACCCCTTGTCCTATTGCTACACTCCCTGAAAAACAGCCCCTCTCCAGCTTTTCTGTATGCCCCTTTATGTACTGGAAAGCTGCAATAAGGTCTCCCGAGTCTTCTCTTCTCCAAGCTGAACAACCCAAACTCTTTCAGCCTGTCTTCAGCCCTCTGGTCATCTTCATGGCCCTCCTCTAGATTTGCTCCAACAGCTCCATGTCCTCCTTAAGTTGTGGGCCCCAGAGCTGGATGCAGTACTCCAGGTAGGGTCTTATAAGTCTTATAAGGGTGGAGGAGAGGTGGAGAATCACCCCCTGTGACCTGCTGGTCACATTTTTTTTTTTTTATGCAGCCCAGGACACAGTTTCTGTGTCATGTTGAGCTTCTCATCCACCAGTAACTCCAAGTCCTTCTCCTCAGGGCTGCTCTCAATCCATTCTCTGCCCAACCTGTAGTTGTGCTTGGGATTGCCCTGACCCCTGTGCAGGACTTCACACTTGGCTTTGTTAAACTTTGTTGTCCCTCCAACAGCTGCCAGGGTGACTGAAGTCCCCCATGAGGACCAGGATTTGTGAATGTGAGGCTGCTTCTATCTGTCTACAGAGGGCCTCATCCACTTGGTCTTCCTGATTGGGTGGCCTGTAGCAGACCCCCACTATAGTGTCCCCTGGCCTCCTTTTAATCCTGACCCATAAGATCTTGGTGGGCTCCTCATCTGTCCCCAGGCAGAGCTCCATGCGCTCCAGCTGGTCATTGACATAGATCACAACAGCCCTCATCTCCCCTGCCTGTCCTTCCTAAAGAGCCTGTATCCTTCTATTCCAACACAGCACTCACAGGAGCCATCCCACCACAGTGCCAATGAGAACACAGCCCTGCAGATGTGAGCACATCTTCAGCTCCTCTTGTTCATACCCCATGCTGCCTGTGTTTGCACAGAGGTGTTTGAGTTGGGCCTGGATGAAGCTGGGTGGTTGGAATTCCTTTGTCCTGCACTCCAGGTGCTCTCCCACTGACCTGTGAGCCTTCCCCTGCTCTGGGTATCTGTTGCTGGCACCGGCATTAAACTGTTGGTGATGAGATGGAGGTTCCCCTCTTCCAGCAGCTTTATTTTAAAGCCTGGCAGACCCCTCTTGGGTCTAAAGTCACACACTATTTTAGTGTCACTGCCCGACTGACCCATAACTGTGAAAAAGGAGAGCAACCGTCTCATGACCAAAAATATAAATGCTGCTGCCGTCCAGATTTGCAGCGTGTCTTGTTCTTGAATTTATTCTTGAGTGTTCTCTTCCCAAACACTGATTCAACCATCTCAAGTCTTCCCCAGTAAGGTAAGAGTCTCTGTGCCAAAACTAACAGTTCTTTTCAGTTAGACCATGCAGAGGGTCCTCTGGCATTTCCTGCTCTAGAAATAACAACTGCAGCAGAAAGAACAACTTCAGAGTTACTAAAATATTTTGAAACCTCTGCAAAGCAAGTTTTGGAGCTCGAGCAAAGGTTTTGATTGATGGTAGGGTTTTTTTAATTAATATCAGTTGACTCATAATCATGCTAATTGCACATTACTGAGGTTGGCCTACAGCTTTGAGGGGGTTGTTGCTGTGGTGTTACCTACACAGCTTTGTGGAGCACGAAAGAAACCTAATTGGTATTGTTGGCTGTTTTCTGACACAGGTCCTTTGGTGTGCTGCTTTGGGAGATTTTCTCTCTAGGCTACATGCCCTACCCTTGCAAAACCAATCAGGAAGTGCTGGAATTTGTGACTAGTGGAGGAAGAATGGATCCACCAAAAAACTGTCCAGGGCCAGTGTAAGTATTTCCTTACTCGCATAAGCCAAGGGAGGGGGTCTCAAACAGGTCAGACAAAGGTAGCCAGATGCATTGGTCAGGGAATGATGATTGCCCCCAGGGTTAGGTGGGCATTACCGAGTGTCCCCTGAGCCACTGCCTCTTGTATGAGATCTACAGGATTTGCTTCAATTAAGGGTCCCCTAATGGCTCAGGATCCAAGGCCACAGAAACAGCATCTTTTCTCCTTTGGGCCATGTCCTGAGCGTAGCTCCTCTGGACCCACGACCACTTCATACAGACACCCATTTTACAGAATTATTTTTCTTGATCAATGCTTTGTTTAAAAATTATTATTTTAAGGTACCGGATCATGACACAGTGCTGGCAGCACAGCCCAGAGTATCGGCCAAACTTCTCCACCATCCTGGAAAGAATCAAGTATTGCACACAGGTATTTATATGTGTCTTTGGTATCCAGGTGGATGATAATCCATGGAGTGCCAGCTATCTGTCTTTAGTGCCCAAAGCAAGGGAAGAGTCCTGAGAAACTGATCTGTTTTCCCAATTGTGGTAGTGCTGTTGCTTCAACTCTCTTTTCATTTGGGTTTTCT
This sequence comes from Laterallus jamaicensis coturniculus, assembly GCA_022605575.1. Lineage (NCBI taxonomy): Eukaryota > Metazoa > Chordata > Aves > Gruiformes > Rallidae > Laterallus > Laterallus jamaicensis. The sequence goes on from JAKCOX010000013.1 coordinate 21,148,688, forward strand.
GGTACCCATCCCCACTCTCCCATCTTCAGCCCATCCAAAATGAGATTATGCTGTTCCTGTGAAAGTGTGTGTTTTGAACTTGGCTTGTTCAGTAGCAAAATGTCCTTCATCCTGTGAAAGAAAGTTATTTAGAATCTCTTTCAAGGTCTGTATTCTGACCTTGCCTAGCGTTGCTCAAGAGCTGCAGCTGAATTGGTATGGAATGGGGAGGCTGGGGAACGAGATGGCATGGTGGGCTCACCGTCTGGGAGAATCTTATGGCTACAGGCCTAGATCCAACTTCCCAATGGAGAAACTTTATGCTGGCACGTTTTGAATGATTTCAATAAAGTACAGGCTCTGCTCAAAGGAAGCACGTAAAGTCTTAGCAAGATGGGGTATCCAGATGTCACACAGCACCTGAATGTCACATCACAACCTGCTGTCAGCCTCTGCCAAAAGCTTGTTTGCACTCATAGCTGTTTCTCTGAGAACGCAGGTGTGACAGTCACCAGGTGCTCAGGGCAGAACAGATGCTTGTCTCTCTTTTCAGGATCCTGATGTGATCAATACTGAGCTGCCCATGGAGTGTGGCCCCACACCAGAGGATGAAGGGAGTACAGTCATGCGCCCAAACATTTCCAGTGGGATAGTGCCTCTGTTGGTAAGCCCTTCCCTCACACCTCAGACAACACCTAAAGCAGTGGACACCCACCATGCTGGGCACAAACTTGTGCAATGCCCACAAGAGCTACTGGTGGAGAACCTGAGCAACCGGACTGCTCGAGGGCCCAGTCTGCCATGCCTCAGCGATTTCAACAGCGGGTCCTGGTTCCAGCAGACCTCAAACCAGAAGTTGGAGCTCAGCAATCCTCCCAACCACAGACTGAAAAACAAAACAAAAAATCTTTGGAACCCAACCTATGGATCGTGGGTGCTAGAGAACATCTGTCACGTCAGCCCCAGCTCCAAGCTCAAAGCAACTCCAGAACGGGAAGATTCAGGCTTTGATGGGAACTGCAGTTCTTCTCCTAGCTCTCGGGCTTCCCCAGCATCTCCAAGTCGAAGCAACTGCCCTCACCTGGATATCGGTGGGATTGAACTGGTGAAACTCCAGACCTTCCCCTGCGGCAATGTAAATTATGCTTATGATGACCTGTGCTATAGCACCGACCCCCAGCCCCCAGCCCTGGCAGAGGTCAGAGCAGCCGTGCTGAGGAGCGCCAGCCTGCACAGAAATGAAAAGCCTTTTTATAAAACAGAGAAAACATTGAGAGAGAGGGACTCTGGTCTGTCTTTGTCAGATGACCTGAGCGTTACTCCGGTATAACAGAAACGGTTCTTCCAAAGATCAGGGAATGTGTGTGTCTGGAAGGGCTGCTTCCTATTTCACTTAATTCCTCCATTTAAGTTCTTTCACATGGGTGATGTTTCAACATCAGCGATGTTCTGCTTCCTCCTCCTACCCGCAGCACCCCCAGACCATAAAGACGGTTGCATTTCTATCTCTGCCCATCAAACATGTCCCACTGCAACCAGCTTAGCTGTGGAGAACAATGGCGTTGCTGTGCTGATTCAGAAAACAGTACTGAAAGAACTCCTCCTCAACCCACTCAGGTGAACAGAAATGGACCTCCCATCCAACTGCAGCATTTGGATGGACACCATTCCCAGCACAGGTTGCGCTGCTTTTTTGACCGAAGAAACAAAAAAATGCATCCTGCGCCATTAGCAACCAGCTTGCAGAGGCTGCTGTATTCCCCAGAGCTTTTTACAGGCCTGATTACTTACTAATGATGCTCACACACTGGAAGGGAAGTAAATAAACAGCAACCACATTTGCATCTGTTTCATTAGCGGACCCTGCGGAAAAACATCAAAACGAAGCTACTGCTCGAAGTGGAAGCAGTAGGAAGGATGAAAAACTATAAACCCAGGCTCCTCTGAGCATGTGCTTTGAAAGCAAGCAATGAAGAGGAAACTAAATCTACTATTAAGACAAGCTGGTGGAGCTGCTATAGTATCCTTCTGAATAGTGAGGGGAATGTGCAGCTTGCCTCATGGTGTTGCTTTCCTCACACCTCCTGGCGTGGAAGGGACAGGTGGGTTTCCAAAAAAGGGTGAGCTGTGTGGGATAATGAGAACTGGACTGGCTTTGTCTTTTAATGGACTTGACTTAGGATGAGCTTTATTTTTGTAAGTAAGTACTTCAATATTCAACAGTAATTTCTGTGCTGTGTTGGTAAGCGTTAAGCTGAGGTTCTCGGGTAACTGTCTAGTATTTGTTGCACTGGAGTTCTGCTTGGGTTTATTTCACATCTATCTCCTCTGAGGTAGACATGAAATAATGCAAGGGGTGGGGAGGCAGAATGAAGGGGAACCTAATACTGACACTGCCTTACAGTGTGCCCATTACATGGGAAGGTAGAATAGCTTGATCATTTGAGAAAGCGGAAATCCTGGCTTGGCCTCAAACACCTGAGTGTAAGGGTGGTGGTGTTTGTTTTGAAGACAACTCATTTCTAAGGCTGCCTTCTGTTGCTAAGGGTTTAAACTGATGGTTACTGGTTAAAGCCTGCAAAATAAGGAGACTGAAAAAGTAAAGCACTTGGATTAAGCGTGAACAGTCTCAGAAGCATTTTGTCCTTGTCCCACTCCTGAAAGTTGCAGTACCAACCTACAGTGGCAGATTACATGCTGCCTTCAGGTCTGATCAAGTTGGATGGTCAGATGTCAGTCATAGATTCTGTCTGGTTCCCTTCCAAGGGAAGACATGCGCTGGTACAGCTTCAGGCTTAGCAACCAGCTTCATGTAGAGTTTGAAGATGTGGGCTGACAGGAGAGGGTTTGCTTTGACAAGACAGCGTTCCTGTCCTCTGCATCATCCAGGGATGGACACTACTGAGATGTGGTACAGAAAAGCACAGAGTGAAGGGTGAATCTACCCCAAGCAGGATGCATCTCCAGCCCAGGTTTATGCTTCATTGGTGGGACTTTGTATCTGCCTGTTCCAAGGATCCTACAGTTTTAGGCCTTTGGATTTAGTTTTATGTGCTGTCAGGTTCAGCCCCGGGTGGTGATGATGGCTGTCTTTCAGTCATGACCTGAATGACATGGCAGTAATTCCAGATCAGTGTTGGGAAAGGCAGGTGGTCAGAGCACAGGGGTCCCATGTGTGTGGGCAGATTCCAGGGGCGGTGTGGGGACTGATGGGCTGAGTGACCAAGCGAGATGGTTACCCTCACTCACCTCCTGTCCTTCTTCCCATTTCACCTGTGCTTTAACTCTTTGATGCCTCTCAAGTTTAGCTCATTACCTGTCCTATCTTCTGTTGAAGAGCTGCTACAGCCCAGTTAGATGAGGCAGGAAAGCCCAGTTAGCAAGAAATGTTCCCATTCTTCCTCTAGCAGAGGCCGGCATTTTTTTGATCATGTGTTAGGCTAGCCACCTTTGCAACACGCTAGTCAGGAGTACCTAAGAGGCACCTGCTCTTAGCTCACTGGAATAACTTCAGCATCTTTAGCTTTCTGATTATGTAAAGTCCTACGGTTTATGCGTTACTAGCTTGTCCCCAGAGGTGAGCAATCAAACTCTCTGGCAGTTGCGACTGGGCATAAGCAGTTCAGCTGCAGGGAACGTGGGTCCAGGTCACTTTCCAACCCTTGTAGAGCAGAGCTCTAGGGTGGTTCTGACTGTGCTTTCAGTTCTCCTCAGCCTCTGGCATGGGTGGGAAGCCAGAGGAGAGGAGTGAAACATGGAAGTTAACTATACCACCTCTTCTTCCTGCAGACTTTATAAAGCAGGCACAAAACAGTTGTTCATTTTTTCATGAGGAAATGATGGTGCAATGCCAAGATTCCAGTGAGAAGCAGGTAGGAGCCCTGCTGTCCCTGTACTTACCCTGATTTTACCCATAAGCAGCACTTGCTTTGACTTAATTCACCAACTCAGAAAGGCCAATAAAAATAGAACTAAACAAACCCTTGAAAAGTAGAGAAGAGCACAGTTCTGCCACCAGTGCCACAGGCAGGCTTGGCCACAGCTACCCCTGCACCGTGTAAATAAAATGCAAGTTCTTCAGGCCCAGAACTTTGGACAAACACCCGGTTTTACTGAATTAGCTGCATCAAAGAACTTAGAGGAAGAGCTTAGATGGAGCTGCACTGAGCCACAATAAAACACCACCCTGCCGAGTATCTTATCTCCACCAGTGACTGATGCCAGGGCGTGGAAAGGCAAGTGTAAGAACTTAATGAGCATGCAGTGATTACTTCCTAGACTGCTCTTGCTGGTCTACAACAGCACAGAGCTCAGGGAGGTTCTCAGCCAGATGCAGTGTCTTGTAACAAGACTGAACATGGAGCAGGCACTGAAAAAGAGGCCAGGGATTTTAAAAGAATCTGCGTTGGCAACCTAAATTTTATCTAAGCTCTTAGCTCCCTCAAAGCAAACCTGTCAGCAGAGGTGCTGTGAATCTTTGGCCCCTAATGGTTTTTCTGTGCATATCTGCTTTTTAGAAACACTCACAGATAATGAATTTTTCATTAATATCCTGGAGGAATTAGTGCTCCTGTTGTTCTGCTGAAATGCTATGTGCTGTCCAGGCCATATTATCTACACAGAAAAGTAACAACCACAGTGACATATACCACAGCCTTCAGTCCTACAGTTCCAGGACTGGAACTTAATGCTGTTTAATTGCAGATTTCATGTATCACTTCATATTTCAAAGTGTCACTTGCTTGAAATTGTTTTTTAAAGGAGAAACTTTTAGTGTGCAATCCACAAATTGAAGCCATAGGGGCAAAATTAGATTACTCTGGCAATTGAAAGCCAAAACCTGATTTTGTTTCCTAGAAGAATGACATGAGCTGGAGATCTGGGATGAATACAGTCCGGTAATCCATGTGAAAAGTCTTCCAACCCTTCCCTACTGGAAAATCAGCCATTTCTAGGACTATTATGAATTGCCCTTCCTGATGGGTATCTGTCTTTTAACATGGGGTTAGATTTGTGTGTGTATAGTTGTTGTTTGTTAGTTTTCTTTCTTCTGGGCTCAGCATTAGTACCTTGTGTTGCCTCATCCAACCTCATGCCTACAGTTTGAGGGGACTGAATGATGAAAGATGAAATAATAATGCAAACTTTAATTCCTCTGCTTTCTTTTCACATTTATTGATTTTCTTGTTGCTGATTTCTTCATTACCTCTCCCTCCTCAACTTAAGTTTTCTTCATTTTGCCTTTAAAGAAACAGAACTTTTAACTGCACTGATTTAAGGTGTCCCCCTCATAGCAACTCTTTTCCTGAGGTAAGTTCTCCACCAATGTGCAGACAGGTGTGCACTAAGGAAGCTTCACAATCCTAATGAAATAGCTATGGGCTATAACTTACTCCACCTCCAACACCCTCCATTCTACTTACCCAAAAGAGGAGATGCTGCTGCTGGGAGTACTGCTGTCTGTGCAGTATTTGCAGCTCCACAGCTGTGTCAGTGAGGGACCACGCCTCCTCAGGCCCTGGAGCAGCAAAGCTCTGAGAGACAGTTTCTCCCATAGACAGGCCTTGCTTGCTTTCCTCCCCCCACTGCCCCCCCTTTCCAGTTTGATGCAGAGATCTTAAGCAGGACGTCACTGCCATCTTCCCCTCTCGTCACATGACTTTTTAATTTAGTTGTGTTGGGTTTTGGTGTGCTGTTACCTCTGACCATGGCAGCAGTTCTTGCCAGCCTGCTTTTCTGGATGACTGCTGTACATAAGTAGACGACACAGCTGCTTCTATGCAATTTACAGCTGGACAAGTGTATTCTTCTATATTGCAACACTAATAAAGAGACACTAACAATGGCTATTTGTTTCCCTCTCGCTAAACTCTCCCTGCACACGGGTATGAGGACAGGCTCTTGCTGAGGAGAGCTGCCAGTTGCAGAGGGTTGGCTGCTTGTTCCCTGCTGCCACATGAAACTGTCCTCTGAACAGTTAACTGCTCTGAGGCTGCCCAGTGCCTTTTGGAGTGCAGTGTTTTGATACGCTGCAGGCTTTGAACTGAGACGCTGAAGGCAGAGCATACCTAAGGAAGCTGTCAAACATTGTGTGCATCAGGTTCTAAAGTAAACTTAACTAAGAGGTTTCGGAACCAAGCTCTGGTGGTAGATGGAAGATGTCTTAGAACTGGGTATGTTTTAGGAAATAGTAAATGCTAAAAACCAAAAGCACAAGAAACACCAAAATAAGTAGTTTTTGTCCCTGCCCTAAAGAAATTCCTGAAGGAAAGCTATTACTGTCCGTGCCTGTGACCAAACCACAGTGGATGGCTGAAGGAAAAAAAAGTCTTGTTTATTTAGTAGCATACACACTTCAGAGTAACAAACACTCAACCAATACAGTCAATGTCAAAAGTGACCATGGTCAGCATTGCATTGTAGTGTTCAGAACGGATGCGCTGTGGATGATACAGGCCGTTTGATCTCGGTACCATAAGAATACAAATAATAACAGCAATACAAAAAAAAATAGCAAGAGCCCTCTGAGATACTTAAGGGTTTGGTCCAACTCCCATTGAAATCTTTCCCTATAATAGGAACCGGATCAGTGAATTCCCCATCCCCCCGTGTAAAATTATGAGGGATCTAATTTCTACCAGTTTGGTTAAATTTCATCCAAATTTCTATCCTCGTGGGGCCTCGACACCCCTAGTTTTAAAACTTAGCTGATGTATTCTTTGTGCATTTCTTTCTATATTGCACCTTCCTCCAAAGAATCTCACAGCATCTTGCAAGCAATAGCGAAGGACAGCCTCACACCAGTCCTGAGGGGTAAATAGGTACGGTTCCCATCTGCAAAATGGGAACAAAACTGAGCCCTGGGGCAGTTGTCAGAGGCAAAAAAGCCCAAGTCACTGACAAAGCTGATGGAAAGAAGTCCTACTGCTAGACTGATGCAGGACTGCAGCAGCTACAGCAGTAAGCATCGCTGCATCTAACTAGTGAGTTAGAGACCTTGGTACCCAAGTCAGAAGTTAGCTGCTCAGCACCACAATGCCTCTGGGCCAGCATCTCTTACCATGCTGTGGAAACACACATGCTCTGGGTGTCTCCAGACCGATCCAGTATCTCAGTGGAGCTGAGTAAATACAAGCTTATTCAAGGCAACTCACCCCTGGCATAAGGTGGCCATGTTTCCTTCTCACACTTGCCAGTGTGGGTACACAGATGGGCACTCTGGGCCAGCTGATGTGAAGCAAGGTATCTAACTTACCCTGTGGTGGTTTGCTCATGAGCTCATAGGCTTCAGCCCCCTAGAGCTCAGGGCTCAGCTGCAGTCCTACCTGTGCAGTTTTCTTAAAGACAGCTGCCTCCTCTGTCCTTTCCAGTAACAGCAGCAGCAGAGTGGCTTCTCCACTTCTGATCCCTTAGGGCCAATTCAGCGCTAACTTGCTAGAACCAGTTATCATCTAGAATGAGTTTCCAGAGCTCTGCTGGAGCAGAGGTCTTCTTTCCCCCCCTGACCTTTTAGGCAACTGCAGAGGAATGGATCATTCTCTATGTTCTCCCCCCAAGATCACATAACTGCAAGCCATCCATGTACTAGCAGCAGTTGTGATTTTCAAGCTACTGGTACCACGTTGCTTCTAGTTCTCCTTTAGACCAGGACAGTCATTCTGGGAGTTTGTCTCTAATTCTCAACTGACTTTCAAGCACCAACTTTCCCTCTCTAAATCTCCCCTCCAGAAAGTAAGTTACACTGGTGCAAGAGATTCACGCACCTGGTAACACAAGAAACTTAACACTGAAGATTAATTAGGCAAACCACTAATTAATTCTATAATTTCTAACTTTTCTAATTTTATTTTTTATTGTGATAGTAGGACAGTCAGCAATTGCAGTCTCACAGAAAAGTCACTGTTACTGAGGTCCTCCCCTGTAAGACCTAGTTACTTCCTATTCCCCTTGAGCCTCCTAACCAATGGATTACCTGTTGGCTGCTATTTTTTTTTTTCTTAAATAGCGTGAAATTCACCACAGATTAATTTGTCATCTGATGGCAATTCAAAAGTTAGGAGGCATCTGGCATGACGATACACGTGGTCGCTGTTGAAGGCTCACTGTGTCAAAAAAAGTGTAAACCCTCTGAAACATCAAAGTGGAAAATTCCTTACTATAATCTCATGAAAATACGAGTGAGAGGGACACTGGGAGGGCACAGAAGTCTGAGTTTGCAGTGAACTGCAAAAATAATTGCCAGTCTCAAGCACCTTACTTTTTAGGATGAAAAGTTTCCAAATGTCCTTACTTCCTACAGAACACCCATTCTATGTCATCTAGCTTTTAGGTCATAACTGAGCTTGAATTATTAATACTGCAGTTTTGTTTAGAGGTGATGAAAGAGTCATTAAACCTGACTGATCTCTTAGCACAGTAGTGTGTTAGCTAAAGTAACTCCTCAAAATTATTTTAGGCTCTTCGATTCTAGTTACAAATGTTACAGATCTGGACTCCACGGTCTTTTTTTGCTTGCAGTCATGAGGATTACTGAAATAGTTTCCCAAAGCATGGAGTTGCCTTCATATAGTCTAAAGTGCTCACAGTCTCCTGAGCACAGGACACCAGCTGTGTGCATTACTAGCTTTAGATGTTGCAAGGAGATAAACAATCAAGTAGTTCTGTAAGTCTTGTATCTGTGTCATCACGTTATTCATGTGAAGACTTGGAATGTGAGCCAAGGTGTGAATGCCGGTAGTATTTATACTGCTAGTACTTAAAGAGCTGTTCAAGTGACTAGAGGCAACCAACAGAGAACGTATGTGAAGCCATCACAAGAAATCACTTGTCTTTCTTGATTTTAACCCAAACACTGTGAAAATTCAGTGGCTGTGCTTGGGCCACAACAAAAGAAGAATGAACCATAGCTGGCCCTGCATTTCCAGACAGGGACTAGGGGGTGTGATGTCCTGACATTCCTTCCCCCAAACTGCCCCAAGTTAACAGCTGATACCCTGGAGGAAGGATGCCTGGGAATTCTCTCATCATTAGTGTAACTCGGTGAATGCAGAACTATTACCTTCCTGATTACTGCATGAGTCTATACACTTACATACTTGGGAGCAGGAACATGGCCAAGAAGTCACATGCATTAGGAGTCAGTCAAACCATGATCTTAAGAGATGGCATTGGTTGCTGGCTACTAGTGCGTGCATGTGTGCACGTGTAAAGGAGTTTTACCTTTAAAAATAAACAAGCCCTGGAAGAAGCCTTAGTTCCCCAGTCTGCATGCAAAAGAGTCGATTTTCAAAACTGCAGTTCAGCTGCAAGAGGCCAAACTTGCCACGCTAGGCACTTTTCCAACACCCCACCCAGTCTGAAAGTCAAATGATTTTGGAGACAATAGGCTGCTATTCTCTCCCTAGAGTTTTTGTAATCTCCTGAGAGGCTACACGAAAAGCAAAGGCTGTTCTCAGAAGTGAATCGCGTCTAAGGTAAGGAAGAGAAGGAACGGTGAACAGCAGTTGTCACATCCAACCACCACAACCTGCTTTCTCCCTTTGCTCCACATTTCCTGCAATTACCATCCATTTCTACCTTGTGCACACTGTAACGCAATGCAGCAGAAGCTGTTGGTCCAACCTATAGTGTTCACAGGCGTAAGGAGACTTGGACTGAGGGGGAATAAAGCCACTCTTGCTGGTTTCAAAACTATGTGCTTCCCTGAAAAATCATTATTCCTACCCTGAATCCCCAAGTGCTTGCTCTGGTTCACTGAGAGGTAATCCGGAGTCCCATCTGTTTCCAAGAAATCAGAATCGTCCCGGTTTACCACACAGACCTCTTTACTCATGCTGGTGTGATTCCTGAGTATGGACATCTTCATTCTCTGAGGACCAGTCTGAAGTTTGGCTGGTGCAATACAGACCAATCTGGAGTTATTTAGGTTCATAGAGGGCTGATGACCTCAGGAGCTTGGAGAGAGTTAAAGGTTTCCTTCTAACTGAGTGATCCCAGTAGAGCAGAAAGTTACAGAGCAGCCCTGCAAGTTTTGTGCCATTCTCAACTCATCTTTCAGTGATGCTTTCCAAGATGCCAATCAAATTGTCCAACCCCAGCAAGTACCCATCCTCCCTGTTGCCTTCTTGCCAGGGGATCCTGTGATCCAGTGTCTGCCCATCAGGGAGAAGGGTGGTCTTTCCAAAATCAATCAGCCACACATTGGCATTCCCACTGCCATCATGTACAAAAAGTAGTGAACTCCCAACGACCTGGAAGACAGATTGAGATGAGGTGGTTAAAAACACTTCTGTAGCTCACTTCATCACTTAACATTTCCCAGTAAGAAGATGACCTGCTCAGGTGACCTTCTCACCTGTGTCTTGGCAGACCTTTTTGGGCTGCATTAGACACTGGAAACTACATGCTCCACCTGCATTGCCGCATCTATCAGCAGCGTATAAAAGGCCATGTGGAAGGGAAAAGGGCCCCGCCAGACAAAACAAAGAAAAGCAGTCCTCCAGCTCATTTGGCAGCAGTCTCAAATTGAGAGATTCAGGAAAAGCCAGTGACCACGTTCAGAGAAAGACCATGCCCCATGATTCACAAAAATGCTTCTAGTGACAAGGGGAAATCAACAAAGTAAAATAAAATGTCTGCTCTCAGGCTCTTGAGCTGCCACAAGCAGCATTTACAATGCTAACAGTGCCTTCTCCACAGCAAAGCATACAAAGAGAACATAGCAGGAGTGTTTCAGTGTAAGTCAGTATAAGTAACAAAGCCTTCGTTGTCAAAATGTAACTGAATGCTACTGTACCAAACACAACCTTCCACAGTACCGTTCCCCTGTAAAGATTCCCACTGGAACACACCAAGGTTAGAGGGACCACAGGAGAACTGGTACTAATAAACCATTCCCTACAGTGGCACAGAGCTGTAAGCACTGGAATGTTATAAAGACGGGAGGATTTATTACTCCTCAACTAGTCTAATCTTCTGCATCACTGTGATGGAGGCTTTGTGCTGTCTGTGTTGTTCACACACACACACACAATCACAAGGTTGGAAAAGACCTTTAAGATCATTGAGTCCAACTGTTCCTGTCCTATACTAAACCATATCCTTGAGCACCTCATCTACCCATCTTTTAAACACACCCAGGGTTGGTGACTCAACCCCCTCCCTGGGCAGCCTGTTCCAGGCCCTGACAACTCTTTCAGTGAAGAACTTTCTCCTAACATCCAATCTGAACCTGTCCTGGCACAGCTTCGTGTGATTTCCCCTTGTCCTATCTCCTGTCACCTGGCTGAAGAGACCATTGCGCACCTCTCTACACCCTCCTTTTGGGTAACTGTAGGTGGTCTCCCCTCAGCCTCCTCTTCTCCAGGCTAAACATCTCCAGCTCCCTCAGCCACTCCTCATAGGATTTGCCCTCCAGCCCCTTCCCTAGCCTGGTTGCCCTTCTCTGGTGGCACTTGAGGACCTCAATGTCCTCCTTATGGTGAAGAGCCCAGAACTGAACACAGCACTCGAGGTGTGGCCTCACCAGTGCCAAGTACAGGGGCCCTAGACCTACTGACCGCACTGTTTTTGATACCAGCCAGGACACCGTTGGCTTTCCTGGTCACTTGGGCACACTGCTGACTCATATTCAGCCTGCAGTTAATTAAAATTCCCAGGTCCTTCTCTGCCTGACAGCTCTCCAGCTAGTCTCCCCCAAGCCTGTAGAACCGCATGGGGTTGTTATGTCCCATGTGCAGCACTCTACACTTGGCCTTGTTAAACCTCATCCCAGTGGTCTCAGCCCATCGGTCCAGTCTGTTCAGATCCCTCTGAAGAGCCTCCCTACCCTCAGGCAGATCAATGCTTCCTCCCAGCTCAGTGTCATCTGCAAACTTACTGAGGGAGCATTCAATCCCTTCATTGAGGTCATTGATAAAGATGTTGAACAAAACTGGACCCAAGACTGAGCCCTGGGGGATGCCACTCGTGACCAATCTCCAGCTGGATTTGGTTCCATTTACCCTTTGGGCCCAGCCATCCAGCCAGTTTTTAACCCAGCAGAGGGTCCACCTATCCAGGCCAGTGGCAGCCAGTTTCTCAGTCAGAATGCTGTGAGAAACCATGTCAAAGGCTTTACTAAAGTCCAGGTAGACCACATCCACAGCCTTCCCCTCATCCATTAAGCAGGTCACCTTGTCATAGAAGGTGATCAGGTTAGTTTGACAGGATCTACCTTTTGTAAACCCATGTTGACTGGGCCTGATCCCCTGGCCATCACGCCTGTGCTGCATGATATCTCCCAAGATGACCCTCTCCATGATCTTCCCCAGGACTGAGGTCAGACTGACAGACCTGTAGTTCCCCAGATCCTCCTTCTGACCCTTCTTGTATATGGGCTACTTAATTGTTGTTAATATGTATCAGTTGTCTTTAACTACAAACTCCTTTCTACAAATACACTGAGCTATTGGAAAGTATGCCCAAATGACCAAATGAAGCAGCAGCACACCGACAGCATCACACTCACTGCTCACCTCATGTCGCTTGAAGAAGTCTGAGGATTCAAGAATGATATGAATTTCCTGCAGACGCTTGAGGTATTTTTTCTGGAGGAGAAAGAGAAAAAAACCAACCACCCATAAACCCTTAAGTAAAGGATCAATAAAGCACCAATAGGACTAAGAAGTCACAGTAATTTTAGGCTAGAGGTCCTTCAAAACAACAGGTTCGACATTTGAAAATCAACCTGAAAATACACCTCAACAGGTTTACATAGTGAATAAACAGCTTCTCTTTTGCAAGTGTTACACCAAGCATGCTTACCTGTTGTCTTGCTTTGGATACAGTGAGACTTTCTGCATCATTTTTTCCTTATTTTTAAAAAAAAAAGTTTCAAGCAATTAAAAATCTTCCTGTTTCCCACACTGAATAGAGAATTAAATTGTGTTAGAGAGACGTGGAATCCCAACCACGTGGTGAGGGGAGTGGGGGGAGTAAAAAAGAAAAATCAAGGCCAAACACACAAAGCTCTAGGATACATTTTTCATGCAATCCTGTATTCCCAAGCACCCTCCTCCTGAGGGGCTAACCTGCCTTCAGAATGGCTTCTGCACTGCACCAGAACACTGTGGCAGCCTCTGAAGTTCCAAAGACAAGAGACACATCATGCCATCTACACCACAGGCCTGCTGTGCTGCCTGTGAAGTAGCACACATGACTTGTTCTTTGAGCCGAGTCTCACACACGGGAGCACAGCCAGCCACCAATCTCTCACTTCCTCCCCCCATGCTTCGGTTTTACCCTCTCCAGACTAAAAATCCCAAATCACAAGTTTTCCAGCCAACACAATCCTTACTTAGCCATCATCCTCCCCCTGATGCATTTAACAGCCATGGTCAAAGCTGATGGCTTTGTTAGCTTGACTGGCATTTTGCTAGCATGGTGCCCACGTCCACTCCATCTGCTGAGAGGGACTGGAAAATCTACCCCATTTTCTATCTTGGTAGTTTAATTCCTTTTTCTTGCTTCAGGGCCATGCTTCCTCTGGTGCAAGTTCATTCGGTCAAAGATCAGTAAACCTGAAGAGTTCAGACTCACCAGAATAGTTGTGTTGCCCTCAATGAATTCCACAAAAACCTGTAGAACTTGCTCCTGTGTCTTCGTAGTTTTGAAGTTTGTGTTACATGTTCCATCTGCCTTCTGCATAAAGACACACAAAGACAAAGATTATTTATACTACATGCGTATCATTCCCCTCATCAGTCAACGTCCTGAACCATCAACAGCTCAGCTCTTACTAACCAGATGAAAGTGAGTAGCTGAACAGGAAGAGAGGCGATAAACCAAGCAAGAAGTGGAGAGGAACAGATACTAGAGCTGATTGGATAACTTTAAATGGCACTTCATTTCCTGCTGAGCGCAGTTTAAATAAACAACCCAAAAACCACCTCATGATATTACCAGCCTGCAGGAGGGTTCTCTCACGTGTCAGTACTAGCAGTGCAAAGTTCAATGGGGCAAACCACGGTGACCTCTTTGGTGGTTCACTCTTCTAACTCGGTATAGTTGAACCCTGGCTGAGGGTGTGAGGAGACATTTTCAAACTTAGTTTTACTAGTTCTTTTTTGTCTGAGTTTGTGTTTGTTTTTCAATAGGGAAATGAAAGAATTGCAAAACTTTGCAATGCCAGCAGTGACACAAACGCTGGCAGTGACAAAGCAGGTGTGTGAATTTTGGCAGAGGAGAGGGTGGGCATGCTTGCATCCAACTGGGTCCTGGAAAAATTCTGCTATTTTTGTGCTAGCAGTAAGGCTCAGTACAGAAGCATCTTGCCACTGAAAAAACAAGTCTTTTTATGTGCTGGGAATGACCAATTTGTGCTTGTGGAGCTACAAGAAAGAGCAGTGCATGAATCAGAGATATCTGCCACCACAGATATATGAATATGCATTTCTCCAAGAACATTGCTGCTCAAGAGACACAAATATGAGCGTGTAAAATACAGTTACTGCAGTTGGTAGCCTGTCTCCACTAAACCCTGCAAGATTATCAAACTGTATTCTGCTCCACCGTATCAGTCTAATGAAATACTTCGTTTGAATGCCCAGAGACGTAGCGGAGATACTCAAGGCCAGGCTTGATGGGGCTCTGAGCAACCTGATCTAGTGAAGATGTCCCTGCTCACTGCAGGGGGGTTGGACCAGAGGGCCTTTAAAGGTCCCTTCCAACCTAACACATTCTGTGACTCTATGATCTCATTACAAGAGCGAGTCAACGGGTCATCAAAATGTGTTCCTTCCCACACTTTAAAAGTCACCAAACTAAAACTGGGTAAATTCAGCTCCAACCTCATCAGGCCAAACTCTGTTTACTCCACAGCAGAACTGGGCCCCTAGTACATACACACAGAAAATAACCTGATAACGCTAAATTTCCAGATTTATCGTGCAAGAGAATGAACTGCCTGAATGGCAAAGCCACCCAGAACAGCCTCCCACCTACCAGACTTTCTAGCAGTAGAATAAACACAATTTTATTCCAAGGCTGTGGGCCAGATACAAGTGTGGCATGTCAGCCTGATGAGATGTTTGAGTTATGTAAGGGAAGTTCAGCAGGTAGGCAGTGCAAGTTAGGAGCCATCTGATCTGACATAGAAATTTGGAATTTAGTCTGATGCCTTGTACCTCTTCTCTAGAGCAAGGTTGTTTTAAAAATAATTTCCCCCATGACCCAAATCCCAGAGCAAAGTCTGGAAGAGCTGCAGTGTTTTTCATCCTTTTTTCTTGTTTGTACAGACAGACTAGTTCCTTGCTTTCCTGTTACTGAGTAACACTTTCAAGATCTTGCTCCTTTGCAGGGGTTGGCAGCAAACCTAACAGCTGCCTGTCCTTACTTGCTACAAACATCCAGAGTCTGAAGGGCACCATCACTATGCCAGGTCCTTGCAACAAGACTTGATCACCAGGAGGCCCCTGCCTGATGCATGCACTCTTGGAAGTCCTATCTTTCTCAAGGCCTCCACGTGCATTCCTGGACACCAGAGCAGTCTGTTGCACAGTGCAGCTAGTGGGCCACTTTCAGAACTTCTCACTAGATGTGACAGTGACACGGCCAGCAGGAGGGCAGGTTTGACGGCTCCATAAAACGGTGGTACCTATCTTACTCTGAGTGGTCTCACTCAGATTCCTCTGCAGACTTCCCCTTAAAGGGCTCTGGGTTAAGGTTGAGATCTCATGGGTTCACAAAAATTTATGAATCAAACCTGACATCCTCCTGGGAAGATGGCTATCCCTAATTTACAGCCAAAGGAATTCTAATTATGCTAAAGGAATGGTACCAAAGGAAGAAGTAACTTCCCAAACTGCACAGAGATTCAAAACTCCTGATTCTCAGCCCTGTGCAACCCTTCTTTGCAGAACTATTGGGTTATCATTGTAGAGATGATGTTGGTGATTCCTAGCCTTCAGGCAGCCCCTTCCAGAGAGGAAACCTGTATTCTGAATCTGTCAGGCACAGGAAACTAAGTGTCAGGTGTCAGCTGTAAGGAAACCAAAAATTGTTCAAACCATTGGATAAGAGGCAGAAAGACAAACCCCATGACTGAACTTGTCTCAATTTCAGAGATATGGAAGCAAGGCAACGAAAAGAGATGAATCAACCTAAAGAGAAAGGAGGAGGTATAAAGGAATGTATACAATGAGTCAGGTCTCATTGATCAGCAGTCACTTCACAGAAGGGTTTCTGTGATTCCAGTTTCTTTGCTTCCTCTTCTCACTCTGCAGCCAATGGGCAGGAATATTTCTTAATAACCAAACCCAACGTATCTACTCAGCTCGCCCCAGGAGTTACCTGTGTACTCAGGCAGAACAACCCCTCTTCCCCCAATCAACCACTAGCTGGCACCACAGATCCTTAGAGGCTCTCCTGTCAAAATGGGGATCTCTGCAGCAAGGCTTTGCTCTGTCAATATACAGGACTGGACGTGCAGTTCAGCCACCGTGAAACTGCGAAGAGTACGGACTAGCTGTATTATTTGAAGAGTAGGGACTAGCTGTATTATTTGAAGAGTAGGGACTAGCTGTATTATTTGAAGAGTAGGGACTAGCTGTATTATTTGAACACTCAATTCTGTCACCATTTCTCCATGTAACAAGATAATGATACCTACAGCCCTTCTAACAGCACAGGGAGACAGGGGAAAAGATACTGGAGGGCTCCAAAGCATTTCCTGGGCTTGATAAAATATTAAGTGTTTGTGTCCTGACTTGCACAGTTACAGCACTGCCTGGGCAGAGGGAAATCAGAGTCTGTGTGCCGTACTGCTCCTACCCACCTCTGATAATGAGCCAAACCACAAACAAGCCAAGAGGGTTTACCAGAGCTCCCCCCTCTGCTCCCTTAGCTCAGTTGCTCTCCAGGACTCAACAGGTCTGTAGGCCTTCTACACTGACCAACCATCTTTCTGAGAACAGATGTAAAGAGGTCTTGAGATCATGTGGGTTTCTGATTCCATTACACTGAGTATCCAAAGACTTCAGTGGTTTAGGAATAAAACCTGTACCTTGGTAACATCATTAGATGGCTAAAAGGTAAGACAGGAAGTGTCTTGGCTGGACTGGAGCCAGATCATGTACCACTCAGACAGTTCTTGCATGAGGATGCCTGTGTCTAACAGCCAGGAGTGGGTGGCACAGCGTACAGGGGGCCAGCACAGCATGAGCTGGAAGCCCTAGTTCCTGTATCACAGCAGGAGAATCTGTGAATGAAGAAGGGAGAAGACAACACAGGGAAGCAGAGAAGAAAGGGGTGTTGTCAGTGTCACCGTCTTTTATCCCTTTCTTCTTACGTGTTTGAACTACAAAACAGGAGCAAAACTAATCAAGGTTATAATTTACATACCTAAATTAAGTGTCTATGCTCTGGAAACATCCCAAAACCACCCAGGGTAACCCATGATTCATAGCTGTCCCATCATGGGCTTCAGGTAATAAATACTCAGCCGGTGTGCAGGTGGGTTTGGGCAGCCCTACCCACACCCTGTGCTGGTACAAGTATACAGCTAGCTAAACACAAGCAAGCTAGTTTAAGGCTAGCTGTGACGGGCCTACAGCTTTGGGTTTGCATGGCAAGGTTCCGGTAGTGGGGGGCTACAAGGCTGGCTGCTGCAAGAAGCTTCCTGTAGATCTGATGGAGCCAATACCAGCCAGCTTCAGGACGGACCTACCACTGTCTTAGGCCAACCCCATCAGCAACAGTAATAGTGCCCCTGAGGTAACATATTTAAGAAGGGAAAAAAACCACCCCACTAGCAGCAGCTTTTTGCTGCCAGAGGGAGGAGTAAGAAGATGTGAGAAACTCTGCAGACACCAAAGTCAGTGCAGAAGAAGGAGGAGGTGCTCCAGCCACGGGAGCAGAGATTCCCCTGCAGACCCTAGAGAAGACCATGGTGAGGCAGCCTGTTCCCCTGCAGCCCATGGAGGAGGATGGAGCAGATATCAACCTGCAGCCCATGGAAGACTCCCATACCAGAGCAGGTGGAAACACCCAAAGAAGGCTCTGACCCTGTGGAAAGCCTGTTTTGAAGCAAGCTCCTGGCAGGACCTGCAGCCCATGGAAAGAGCCCACGCTAGAGCAGGTTTGCTGCCAGGGCTTGTGACCCCGTGAGGGACCCACACTGAAGCAGTCTGGACCTGAAGGTCTGCACCCTGTGGAAGAGACCCAAGCTGGAGCAGATTGTGAAGAACTGTAGCACATTGGAAAGATTCACTTTGGAGAAGTTCATGGAGGACTGTCTCCTGTGAGAGGGACCCCATGCTGGAGCAAGATAAGTGTGAAGAGACCTCCCCCTGAGGAAGAAGCAGCATCAGGGACACATGATGCACTGACTTCAGCCCCCATTCCCCATCCCCTTCTGCCACTGCAGGGAGGGAGGTTGAGACATTGAGAGTGAAACTGAGCCTGGGAGGAAGGGGTTGGAGGGAAGATAGCTTACAATTTGGTTTTGTTTCTCATTATCCTGCTCTGCTTCTCCTGGTAATAAATTAGGTTAACTTTTTTTTTTTCTTATGTTGATTCTGTTTTGCCCATGACAGTAACTGCTGAGTGATCTGTCCCTGTCCTTATCTCAGTCCACAAGCAGAAAACAGATTTCTGGATTCCAGCAAGTGTTAACATCCAAGTAACTGAGTCAGGTGGCTGATATCCTAAGAGCAGGTCCCGAAGGGTTTCTGGGTAGGTATCTGCCATTGCCATAGGGCAGAACAAATATAAAGAAGTAATGGGTAGGAAAGAAAATTGCTAAGGTTGTTCTTCTGTGGCTGTAAGGTAGTATCCTAGGAATTGTATAGGGGCACAAACATGTCCAGCAAGAACAGCAGATAGACTTTGTTGATGGAGAAATTTCAGGTTTTCGTTGTTTTGGCTTTCTTTCTGCTCCATCTATATTATACCTTGTCAGGTACTTAAAAGGAAAAGGGGTTTCCTCGATCCCAAGAACATCTAAGCTAATGCTTTTAACTTGCCTTGTAAATAAACATAACTGGAACAAAGACACTTTACTGTGATTCACTTAGAATAAATATGTATAGCTCCTGGACAAAACAAGTAATTGCATGGAGACAGGTGGTTCTCTCTTCAGTTCTGAATTCTTTCTTTTAACAGTAATTTTCACACTATTTTCTTTCTATTTACACTGTGTGCCTGCTTGAGCCCTTCCTGCAATGGGTCAACTAGTTGAACCAAGTATGGCTGATGGGCATTTGATGCTTAACTTCACTCTGCTATAATTACAATGAATGCTTTAAAAACCACAGTACACTGAACTCCATAGTTTCAATTGGTGTATTTTTACATAAACCTTTGGAAAACCTGGCTACTGATGCACACAGCAAATTAGTCAACAAATCAAAGTACCATTTCCAAGTGGAATAAGTGAAATAATGTAAGTGAAACTATTACCTTAATCCCTTCAATCCTGAAGCCCAGGTTGGCACTAGAGCTGATGGTTTCCCTCCACTGCATGTATCGGGGTTTGGTGACAGCATGCTGGGCATTCTCTTCAGCTGTGGGCGCAAGAGGATCCACTTCAATCATCTTCTTGTACATGTCCTTACGCAGCTTTGGTTTTTCACGGGCTTTAGTCAACTCCTCCTCCAAGTATGTCCTGCAAAAACATCACAACCCAACAACACTGACTCCCCAAATATTTCTTTTTACAACTAACAGAGTTGTAAAATAATGTCAACCAGGCAAGTGTTATCATTACCCCAGTTTGGGGAAACTAAAGAACACAGACTAATGACTATGCAGGCATATTGAGCGAAACAGTGGCAGGAATCAGGAATGGTGTCATTCACTTCTTGTTCTATCTATACCATTACTTATTGATACGTGTTACTGTTATGTCCTGCTGCTTACAGACTGGGAGAAAGCTGAATTCCTACTGTCCTGTGAAACAGAGCTGTATTTTCAGAGGACAGTTAGGAGAGATCACTCACAATGAAATCAAAAGCAAATAGGGTTGAAGTCTGTCTTCTCTCTCCCCTCAAAAAAAAAAACAAACACTAATATCAGTCATGTGTCCTTTTTTTTGAGGGGGTGGGAGGGTGGAGAACACCTCAGAAAGAAATTAAAGCTTTCACTTTCAGATGCCAAAGACAAGACAGAATCACTCTTCTTATAGTAAAAAGGAAAGAGTAAAGCAGATTATCTGAGTAGTTCCAAACCAGAAAAGGTAACTAAGAACAGGAAGGAGGGTGATAAACCTTCCACAATTTGCTGTAATCACTCAACTCATTAATCTGGTAACCATTAAAAAGGCACTATCCATGTTCTCCACATTCCACCGGACTCTCAGAACTTCTCCCTCCACAAAGCTTGTACTTTGTCAGGTGCTGGGCGTGTACTTTCTTCATCACAATGTAATAAACTAGGCTGGTGTTTAGGAGATGCTGTTACTCATTACCAGAATGCCAACGACTTTGAATAAAACACACACTGCCGCAAATCCATCTCCTCTTGCTTCTGGGCATCCCAGTAGCACATATTTCTACTCTGGTTTAGCTGACAATTCTTTAAGATTCTGCACCTATTTGAAAAGGCTTGTCTGCACTCTTTTAAGTTGAATAACTCATTTATGACAATGATTCTTGAGCATCTGAGCTGGCACCCAAAAAATTTCTATGATAATTCATACTTCTCTGTACTGTTACTCCAGGCTCTCAACAGATTCCTTCTCTAATTGTAACACTTAGCTTTCCTTTTATCAGAGGCAAGAAAAGAGAGAATCTGCAGAACAAGGAGATGTCAGAGTAGGGAAAAGCACAGGTCAGTCCTGAGCAGATGGTCAACTCTTAGTAGAGAAGATCAATACCTGAGAAGACTCACTGAAGCACAAGGAATGGGATTTCACACTGGTATTCATTCATTCACATTTGGAGATGGGTATTTTGCTCTTTGTGGGGTTTCTTTGTGCATGTGTGACTGCACAAAGACTGAAGGAACTGGCAGTGTATCTGGTAGTGAATCATGTAATTTTTATCCCCATGTACTCTAAGGCCACTGAAGAGGAACTTTGTTATAATTCACCCCTAAAAATTGCTTGACGTGGATAGCCTTTGGGGCTACAGACGAGTTAGTTTCCAGAATCCGTGTACAATCAGGTAGCAATGGGACATTCTCTCCTCAGGCTGTCTAAGGCAATCGTCAAATCTACATGAAGGTGCCTGGGTTGAATCCCAAGGCTCCAGAAATGTTACCAAAGTCCACCAGACAGAACATAACCACATTTGCCCCTCCCTCCACTTCTGCAAATACATTTGGGTTAGAAAGTACTTTCTCTCTCTCACGTTCCCCACCTGATCCCCATCTTGCAGTCCATCACACAAGGCCCTTCAAAATCAGTAAGCAAGTCATCCAGCTGAATGTAGCTCTCGCCATCTCTTTCCACCACACCGTGGAAGCAAGGGACGCAGGAACGCAGCGGATCTTTCATGAGTCGCTCAAAACACTCCTTTTCATTCTCCGAGAAGCGTTTCAGAATCTTCCCACTATCAGCTGCCTTGAAACTCCCTAAAAAAGAAAATCAAACAAATGCTGACAAGATTGACCCACAAAAAACACCTTCCTCCACCACTCCAGCTTCATCTACCTCAGCTTTGTGACACCAGTTAAAGATTTCCCCTGAACAAAAAAAGATAACATGCTGTTCATAAAGAATAAAATACCCAGAACAAACACAGTCATTGGCAGTGAAAGTCTGTTTGGATACATTCCCACGTCAGAATTTATAGCTTTAAGGAGCGCAGCTGCTCCAGGCCATCAGGTGTTTGTTTTATTTTCCATTCTAAACTCTTTGTTAGGATATTAAACACTACTATACTTATTAAAATGCACAGGAAGAAGCCATGAACCAGAATTCATTAATCCTCTGACAGGCTATTTTAAAGCTGCATAGCACTGCCAGTGTTGGCTTTGTCCTTAATCCTCACATGGGGTATACCTGCTGAGTGTGTACATACCGGGGCAGCACAGTCAATCAGGGATCGTTAAACAGCCACACAGGCCAGAAGCCAAGCGCTGCCCTTTCTACACACACACTGACCGTGCGTGTACGTACCTCCCAGTACTGCCTCTCCTCCCAAGCCCTGCTAACCTGCAGGTACAGCCTGTAGTGCAATTGTTTTTCTACAGCTCTGTGTCTGAACAGTATCCAGTACAAATGACAGTCTGCACAGGCCAAGACTGGCAGGAATTCAACTCCAGCTCTCTGGGGTCTCCTGTCCAGGTGCTCTCCTGTCCAGCAAATTGCCAATAACATGTGAAGAAAGTACACATTTCGTTCTGAGGTATTCCTTAATTTACATAACATAAAATAGGTGCCAAAGCATGAGTCTCATTAATCCTGGAGCTAATTCTGAACTATCACAGCAGGATTCTTCAACCATTGCAAACTGGTTCTTCTCTGAAAAATCCTAGAACTGGCACTGCTGCAGACCAAGAGTGAGGGTGGTGATGGTCCAGGTTTTAGTATAAAAAGAACTTGTCATATCAGAGAAGAACAGCTGCAGAAAGGATGGACTAAATGCAACCACAGAAAACTATATAAAGCCAACTGGGGCAGTATCTCGCCTCATCAGCTTCTAGTAACCTCTTAACCCTCCTCTTTCACCCCACCACAGAAGCCCCTGGAAGGGTTACGATTACATGACCGGTGCCTCACTCCACACACACGAAGCCAACCCCATACACACTGTGAGAAAAACTCCAATAAGACTGGGTCATCTTGGCAGTCTGCGCGATACAAGTCAGCCCCACCAACACCACTGTGCAAAATGCAGCTACTCCATTCCGAGGACTCAACACATTTCTCCACACAGCTTTGAAACGCATCATATTTGTGCATTAGCATATAAAGAGGTGGTTCAGGTACTGCATTAAAGCACGATGCAGCGTAGGTGCCTGCCCACATGTGTACTAATAAACGCTGCACTAGCACTTTGAACAAGGGCTGCACAGGAATTAATTGAAGCACAAGAGAAGCAGACCTGGTGACTTCTCTTTGCTGCTCTTACCGATGAAACAAAGCCTACATTGTGAGCACACTTACCAACTTCTACTTCTGCAGGTTCAAAACTCAAACCAGCTGGCTGAGCTATTCCTTGGACTTGCACAGCGAACAATGGCAGATTCGCAATGTAAACACCTGATCAGCAAGTCAATTTTCATCAGTTTTGTTTTCTACTCAAGGACTTGAACTCAGATGAGGGGTTTGGGGCTGGTATTAGAAACCTTGTCCTTGCCAGGGCTAAGGTGCATACAGGCAGGGACAGCAATCCTTCCCACTAGGGAACTAGATAATTAACTACACAGCCAAGAAAGATGATTCCACGCCACAAGCAACATCAACAGACAGACTAGGGCTTCAACTCCCCAGTCCCTCCTGTTTCCCTCCAGCATGTCTTTTACACGTATCATCTCACAAGTGTGCATCGGGAGCCTGGCCCTTCCCCAGAGTCCGACCATCACTTACTTGCTCATCTCATTATTCAGGTATCTCACTCTCCCTTCCCTATCCCCACCACAAAAGAAAGACTTAGTTCACAGCTATCTGTGGTATTGCCTGCTTCCTTTTGACCTACACCGAAACACTGTTCTCATTGCTGCTGCCATCCCCTCTCTGGAGACAAACATGTTGAAGATATCCATCTCACCTGTATGCCCAGCCAGCTGCACCCACGAGTAGCGTTTCTTGAAGGGGCTAATGACTGGTAAGTTAACCATGGTTTTAATTGTATGCCATGCCTTTTTCTGGAATACAAAGAAAAGAAATATTAAGTTGGGCAAAAGCTGAAATCCTGACATGCCACAAGCC
Source organism: Laterallus jamaicensis coturniculus (assembly GCA_022605575.1). Taxonomy (NCBI): domain Eukaryota; kingdom Metazoa; phylum Chordata; class Aves; order Gruiformes; family Rallidae; genus Laterallus; species Laterallus jamaicensis. The sequence goes on from JAKCOX010000013.1 coordinate 21,172,518, forward strand.
TATGACACAGATTCATGCACACTGAATTATTCCTGCATTAATTTAAGTGCTCAAAGGTGGAACCACAAAACAGGCACTACGATCATCATTGAAAAAAAAAATATGCACACAAAACCAAGAAAGGACAAATATTTTAATATAAGGCCCTAGCATCCACAACAAAGCTGCCTGCGAGAAATAAGAGGGTCATACTGCACATCACAGGCCTGTTCTTAGCCACAGTTGACCCTCTCTGTGTCTGAGTCATGCAGTATGCAGAGCAGATGCTGAACACACACTTGCACACATTTAAGTTTCCATGAGACACGAACAAAAGCTGTTTGCCACTGTCAGCAATACTTCCTTTCTCAGAGAACTTCAGCATCTCCTCATGATTAACGGCCTTCTCCGAGTCAACAGGCGAGTCTTACTGTGACAGATGCAGAGCAAATGCATCTCTGGTCCCACAGTGTGCTGTAAAATCTACTCCAGGCCACAGATTTTTCTCCTCCCTCCCCTCTTTCCCAATCTTGTTACTTTTTAACAAAGCTGGGCACTGCTCTGGCCACTTTTGGCTGCCAGGCAGTGCAGCTGCCAGGATATCCTGCAGGCAGACAGGGAAACACAACAGCTGCTCATAGACAGCAGCCCAGTGCTCCTTCTCAAAGGCAGAAATGAAAAAAAAAAAAGAAAGTGAAAAAGCCTCATGCTCTGGAACTGAAACCTGGGTGGGAGAAAACACTGTTGCACTCTGAGGGATCCCGAAGTGCTTTACAAACAAGGACAGGGGGTAGCTTCTTCTGTCAGTAGAACATGATACTCTCTGCTGGGGAAAAAAAACAACCGGAGCTGCACTATACTTAAGCACAATTTAGTGCTGAGGGATTTTTGCTGAGATCAAGTATAGTTGGGGTTAAGGCTGCACGTATAGAAGTCTTTAATCAATGTCCTAACTGGGATTCACCAAAATCACTGACAGGCATGACTGCACTGAAAACAAGTTTAGGTCATCGCTCAACACCACAAAAATCCACCTTTGAAACAACCATGTGTAGCCTAGCAGGGATATTGATCTAACAAAGGAGGTGCTCAGGATACCCGATTTTTATTGTCTTCGACATCATACTTTCACAGAAGTGACAAAGACAAAATGCGAAATTGGAGGCGACGATACACAGGGAAAATACAGCTCCAGATCACACTCTAACCTGGACATCCTTCCCCAAATCTGTTCACTTACACCATGTTCCTTATAACGTACCCTTTAGCGATGCTCGTCACTGTGTGAGGGCAAAGCCCCCCAGTTATCTTAGAACCTACCAAGAGGGTATGTGAACTAACAGATGCAAGTGATCTTTCTTTTAAGGATTTTTCTTCACAATAAAGTTTTAAGCTGTGCTACAAATTAAACTGACATAACACAACTACCATAAGAGCATACTTATTCTGAAATAAAATTGCTTCTTCCTATTTAACTTCTTTTGGTTTTGAACACTGTTCAAGATGAGATGAAGTGCCCCATGCAGCAGCAGTACTTTTGCAAAGTGTGCCAGTGAGAGGAAGCATCCAAAGAAAATCTGGATGCTTAAGAATCATGAAAACTTAGTTACACTTACTGCAGCTCCACAGATGTTACTAGCTCTAGCTAAATGCCAGTTAGCTAGATACCTTCTGCAGGATTAAATGACCCTTTCACATTTGGATTTCATAGCCTATATCATTTGCCTTAAGTCATTCCAAACTGCAACCTTGCAGTGCTGAACAGGGACTTGGATCTATCACAGACCTAGCTGCTGTTTAGTGATGAGACAGACTCTTGTACACCACTTATAAATGTCCATAGACTCCTTCTAGAGGAAAGTGCAATGTAAATATCATTACTCAAGTGGCAAAAGATAGATTACTTTTGTATAGTATATTTGCCAGAGTTAACTGATAGCAGAAGCCCTCAGTCTACTCTGATGTTTCTCCTCCAGAGGGACACAGCCCTAAGTTACTTAAATAACAGTTGAAAGTAAACATCATTCTGAATTAAAATGACCCCTTCAATTATAACTCCTGCCAAAGATTAAGTTTTTGATGATCCCAGCCCAATTATCAGGGTAAGTCTGCATTTTCCCCATTCCTTAATCAGAAGTCAGCATTGCCCTATAACTCTCCCATAGGTCCTATATTCATCACAATGTCTCATTCCTAACAAACTGCATACTGCCTCCCAATAACTTGTCACACTGCTAAATCCAGAAGTGATGAGAAGCTTGATTTTTCAAGGAATGCATATCAACTGTCAATGCAGCACCCCACTCCAGTGGCTTTCCCGCCTCCTCCCTCCCACCAAGCCCTAAGAAACTGCAGTTTTTATTTGTACTGTGGGTGTGAAGGAGAGACATAGGCCAAATTCAGCCCCAGCTTCAGTGAACTTTGGCTGCTTAGGTTAAAGCTGCCTTGGATGAGCATATTTAAGCTACTCATCCCATAAGCAGGCACTGACAACTTTAATTTTTTAAAAATTTATTTTAAATAATCTCTTCACAGCCCTCTTTCCCCTTTCAAGACAAGGAAAAGCATTTGGCTCAAGCTAGGAGGGAAAGGATTGCTTCCAGACCCATCCCATGGGGCATGCTGCCATCGGTATGAGGTTCAGCAGTTGCACATTCCTCTACGGCAACTTCCAGTCTCCCAACTCACTCAACCCAGGATGCAAATTGCCAGGATGCAAACAGGGCTGCGTGCTGTTGGAGCAGTGGTGTGAGTGGGAAGATGAAAACTTTGTGTGCCTGCTGTGGGAGGAATCTTTCTCACTTCTATTTCTAAAGCAAGATCTCTTCCTCTTTGTTAGCAAAGTGCTTTTAAAAATCACTGCTTTATGCTGCAAAGGCAAAAGGACTGCTACCATTGCCCATTTGTATTTTCAGTCTGTATCTCCCTCAGTCCCTGCTTCTTCTAGATTCCTGCTCAGTCCTCCTCGACCTTTTGTTCTGCACAGGTTTCTCCAAACCCTCATTTCTTAGATTCCCAGCCAGTGTATGCTATTCACATATATTCAGGGAAAATTCAGATATTTCTGTATCAGGACTGCCTCAATCAGATACTGTTTTAAATGCCTCTTGCAATCAACGTACTCAAAGAGTTTTCCAATAGGAAAAAGAAAACCATTCCAAAAGGGCCAAGAGGCAAACATGAGAAACATTAACATTCTTAGATTCAGCATATAAGTTACTCTGTGTGAACTATAATGACACATCATATAAAGACACCCCCCACCCCAAGCAATAAAAGGTGTGGGATGATAAAGGAAAAGCTAATTTCCTGTACAGGATCAGCCTGTGTGACGGGCTGTGCTTCTCAACAGCATCCCTGGTAGCAAACAAACAAAAATTCAGGGAAAGGCAGCGGGGGAACCCATCCCTGTAATGCAGCTACAATGCACGCAGAGGGACTGCAGCTTGGGATCTCATCTGGACTACTCTTCTGAATTTGAAGCACAGCACCAAAGAGAAGCACACGTCCATGCAGCAGATGTGGCAGACTTGCTCTGTGTTAGTATTGGCATATGCACACAAGATGCTCCCAGATGAAGTATTCCCAACCTATTCAACCCTGGATACAGGTTGCTGCTGACGTCATGCCTACCCCATTAAGAAACAGGAAAGATGAGCAACTGAGAGCCACTGGTTCCTGTGAGCACTGCTTTCTCCAGGTGTTTTCCCATGATGAGATAGTTCTCATAAGTTCCTATATTACAGAAGCATAGCCACAATGATCATGCAGTAGACTTGGCTGAGCAAACCCACTAAACTCACCAGGAAGCATTTCATCCATTTTAAGGGCTTTTGACTTAGGCCTCACTGTCCCCAAGAACTAATTCACAGAAACTAGCCAGCCTTCTCGAAACACTGACACCGTTTCTGGACAAGAGCTATAGCCTCCTAATAGCCAAGCTCACTGAGCAGATGAGTGCAGATTCCTTGAACTGGGTTGTAGGGGGTTTTTTTGTTGTTTTACTGGAAGTATAGAACAACTGAAATCTCTCTCTGTGCAAATACTGAATACCTCAGAGACAAGTAAACCACTCTGATTATCTCCCTAACAGAGGATATGGACCTTACCCTTCCTCTGCAGAAAAGTAAGTAAAATCTTTTCCTTATTTAAATGCAAAATGAAAACAAAGACCTCAGTTCTGTGAATACCTTAAACACATGTACCTATCCTTAGGAAAGGACTGGCGAAGAGGTAACTAAGGTGTGCAGGAATTTGCAGAAGTTAGGACTAAGTGAAGCAATTACAACAATTACAAACACCAATCACATCTAAACCAGTAAGTAGGAGGATGTGCTGAATAAGAAAACCCTTTTCTTCAGGAAAAAAAAAAAAGTAATCCATCAATTTTAATAATCCTAGCATGCTACCTGAAACTCTAGTGAGTTTCATTGTACTTTCGTTCTTAAGTGTAACATAAGGCAACAGGGTCCCTAAAAAGTTGCTTTCCATCAGCAGGGGAGTAGGAGAGGAGTTTCCAGCCTGAGATGGTAGATTTTTATGGGAATTCTGCTAGATTATAGCAGAATGACCCTTAAATCCCTTTTCCAGGAAAAATTCAGCAGTTTCTTCACGCAAGATCCTGTTGTCTTTTTTTTTTTGTGCAAACCTACGCAAGCCTACAGAGAGCTATTATGACAGCAAGAAACAAAAGGATAGTGAGAAATTTCTTTCCAATCTTTTTTCTTTTCCTAAAAGGCTTTAAGAAAGAATGCTTAATTGTCAGTCATCATAATCTACTGTTCTCTTAAAACCTTTACATCATTTAGGCTAAATTCTGGCACTCTGGGACATGGGGGCTGAAATCTGATCTGCAATGCTGGTTGCCACTGCCTACTCAGTGTCTCACTAACTCCTGGAAGGAACAGGTTCCTCCCCTGGGACTTGCAAGGAGTATAGAAAACTATAATTATCAAAAAGTTACTACATGTATTTCAAAATAATTCCATAAGAGCCATGTGCCCTTAAAGCAAAAGCACCATGCAATACCTTGCCCGACAGTATCAGTCAATGCAGGGCAAGTGAGCAAGCATGGGAGAAGGTGATGGGTGTTGGCCTCTTCAGGGACACAGTAACCGTAACAATGGTGACTGGAAAATTAGCACCTGGGGACCCGTCAGCCCATTAGCTGGAACTGCTTTCCACACACAGGCCCTGATCTAACTCTAAGCATTACTAAGCTGGGTATCGGTTATGACTTACCCATGCACAGTATTAGTCAGCCTCCAGTGGCCCACTTTTCTACTATGACTTCCCCACTTCCTTCTTTTCCTTCTTTCTTCCTGGGTCACACACTTGCACCCACAGTGCTCTCTTTGGGTGATACAATGAATCCTCATGGGATTGTAAGATTATTCACAGAGCAGTGTGAGCAGGTGACAGGGTCTAGTCCTGCAAATAGCTTTCTGTTAATATTTGTTCCTTCCAAACTCTGTGTATGTTTTACACTTTTATTATTGCTTCAGTTTTACTTTTTATAGTATGTACATTTACTTAACCCAATGAAATGTTTTTAAAACACTGTGAGTTAATTTTATGTACAAAGTCCTTGATTGTTTTATTTACCTTAGTTTATTAAAACTGAAATAACTCAGCTTGAGAGCTAGTTTGCTTTCTTACTACTTTAAGCTCCTTTAGTCAATTATTTATGTCAATTTGGAAAATTAAATTAATATATTCAGCTTTGTTCTCCATTTTCAGTATGGTCTCTTCATTTGAATTGGCTTTAACCTGACATATTGGACCTGCACAGACAAAGGTCCAAAGCTATTAACCGCCTGACCAGAACTTTGCTTTCATCTGTCCTGATGCAGCCACTACCTGCCATTACCACAAAAAGCTTCCATAAGGAGGCAATTACTAGCCTAATTTAATTGCCCTGTAATTAGAAAAGCTTCTGTCTGTGCATAACTGTAATCAGTATCTACAGTACTATAATTCCAACCTATTGAAAAAATAAAATCACAAACACTTTAACAAAGAATCTGCTTTGTCAATGTCACTACTCTACCAAGACAAGTTATTATCAACATAATTCCCACCAAACCAATGAGTTTTCCATGGGTGCAGCTTCACAGCCACCAGCTTCAAAGGGATTTCATTTTTTCAAGAGTGCAGCTCTGGGACAACCTACCATATGGTTTCATCTCATGTAGAGATCTGGGGATTTGAGTGATGTTATATAAGAAAAAAAAAAATGTAAAAGACAGTGAGAGTTGCTGAGCAACATGGTATCTTTCCGTTTACAGTCACAGAATTTGCCTACTGAGGATTCTGGGTTTGAATTCTTTCAGTTTGAGACAGTGTAGTTGTTGTTGCAGACCTGAAACGAGCATGCTGCTGACTTGGTCAGGTCCAGATGCCGGAGCAGCAGACACTTTTATGCCCAATATACGTGAACTATATTTATCCTCAGTTTTTGTTCTACTAATATATACACACATATATACATATAAACACAGACACTTTTAAAGTATCTAAAGTGGCTAGTAAAAGCTTTTCATTGCAGTCAAAATTACATTACTACAATTTTAACTTTTTTTTTTTTTTAAATTGTCCATACTGTAACAACTCCTAGTCTTAGGACCATTTGGTATTTGAAGAAACTTAGAAGACCTAAGATGGCACCGTACTACAATGGAGAAGGTGCAGCATACATGTTATTCTTTCCGTATTTGTGGAGAGAAAGATAACTTTAAATATGCACAAAGGTTTTGTGCAGAGAAACAAGGTAAAAGAGCTGTCCACAATCAAAACAAAAGTTACCCCAAAAAATCCCTTGAATTTCTCATATAATGCACTTACTTTATACTTTTCAGGAGCTGGTTCTCTGCTTTTGTCCCTTATTAAAGGTTTCTGGAATCCTCAGACTAGGGAGATTCTTGCTGCCAAGTCTACTACCCACTTGGCTGAATCAGACATGAATCACAAATTGAGACAAAGATCTCAATGGGTGGGAGGTGAAAGAGCAAGTCAACAAGAAGAATGCTCCCCAAGCAAGCTCCAACAGGAGTATGTGAGCAAATACACAAACCTTATTAACTAAGTTTCAGAGTGCAACTCCTGATTGAGCTTCCAAGACAGGGTGAGGCTCTTGCAGCAACTGACTTAGCATTGTTATTACTACATTTCATCTTATCTTGTCACTGGGCAGCAGCTTTCCTGATGACCACAAGCACTAGTCTGCACAGTAGCGACTGTTCACTGAAGTGTTACTCTGAGGATACTTACATCAATGAATAGCCCAGCCCAGAGTCCGGAGATTCAAGCACCTACTTGAAGAGGTGTGTACCCTGACCTGACACCAACATCATTCTTCAGACTGTCAGAGGTGCTATGCCAACCAACATCAACTGGCAACTCCTCCAAATCACTGTAACCAGCCCGCCACCAAGGCGGCTGTGCTACTTCAAATGCTGTCAGCTGTCACTCAAGAAATACAAACAGTGTATCCGTGTCCCTGATCAGCGAAATCACTAAGCAATCTCCACATGCCAGATGCCTTGGGAGCCTCGACCATCCTTATATCTACCTCAGCCCCCAAGGAAACTCACACTCACTGCTTTGTCACACAGTTGACCTTCCTACAGCGCATGAGTGCCAGCTGGTGCTGTAAGGCTGATGATCAACAGCAAGGGAGAACACACGCTCCTAAAGGAGAACAGCAGTCTGCATGCTACACGAACAACTTCCTGATCAGCACCTCTCATCAGACTGCCAGGCAAACTGTGACTACACCTCCATCTCTCCCTCCCTCTCTTTTACCATCCAGCCTCCAAAGCTTTGAGAAGAAATGGTGCTCAGCCTGTACTTAGCCTTTGATGTTTCCGGTTTTGCACTCAACCATGGGTGAGGGCCACAGCTGCTCAACCAGCGTTTGGCAGGTGTATCCTCTGACTGCAGCATTTTCATTTCCTGTTTGTACCACACTCAAGATGGGCCGGGCTAAATCTTCAGAGTCATGAGAAATACATAAGGCAATAAGCAGAAACAACACTGCAAGACAGAAGCCTCAGGTTCCTTAGTTTTATCCTCTGTCATGCCTCACCATGCAGTGAGATGCATAGATCTTTTGGCTCACTACCCTCAAGGGTACTTAGTAAGCTTGCTGGATATTTGCTCTGTCCAGACTAAAGGAAGAAATGAAGAAAGCAGAAACAGATGGTCAGTATCAGAGTGATATATCAGAAGCACAAAATCCCATATCCCACTCCACAGCTGGATTCTACTTGCAATTCCCAGAGCAGAACCTCTCCAAATGAGAGGAAAATGAAACACAGAGAAATAAAAGCATAACTTACATTTCTGCATGCAGCACCAAAAGCCACAGTTTCCTAACTATTCTGTAGGGATCAACATTGGCATTTTGTTTCTGATCATCATCAAGTGAAGTATCTACAACTTACATCATTCCCAGCCAAAAGTCAAAATAGTCAAGGAATTATTAGATGGCTTTAAAGCTGCACTGTCACAAGGGTTCCCTTTACTTTTCTCACAGTGATGATGTAAAAGCAAATAATGTTAACTAAAAGATATTATTTAACTAAGAATAAACATTTTCTGTTTTAAGGGATACTGAAATGTCTACCTTTGATAGCAGGCAATAAGCATAGCCACTATCTCTACATTCACAGCTTGTGCTCTGCTCTGAAAGACAGGGTGGATCTCTGCCGCCTGTCCATACTGAACTCAGGAAAACTAAACCAAAGAGGTTCTGCCAGAACATCAGCCTTGCTGGAAACTGAGATGTTACTATCCAAGAAGTAAATGGAAAGTTCCTCACTACAGGAAAGTTGATGCACTTTCAGAGCCCTGATGCTTGAGATTTATCTAGGCTGTCCATCACCCAGAACAATTTTGTGGTAAATCAAACATCACTTTAGCAGATGGTGTGGCAGAAGGAAATTGTTCTTAACCTCCAAAACAACTGCATCTTCCTAAGCCGTGGTTTGGCAATTTGGGAACCCTGCCTATTTTCCATTTATCCTCTGCTTGTCATGGGTCACTGATTGACATCACTGGTCATGAGAAAGGGACATCCGGATAGACAACGTCCTTAGGTAAAAAAACAAGCCTAACATCCTACTAGGTAGGACACAGAATTGCTAGTTCCAAACAGGATGAATATTTGGGAATATTCACACATATTAAAACCTAAACACATGCAGACTTCTTTATACATAGAGCAATAAACAGATTCAGCCTAAAACATAAGCACAATTTGTTAAGGCATACATGTGTCATTTGTGAACTGTGTATGACCTCAAATCCAATTGTACTACAATAAGTGCCAATCCATTTAAATCAGGTGTGGTTTCTGCATATCTTCAAGAGACTGTGTTCTGGCAACAAGCCAGGAAATAACTTCAAGAAGTTAATCTCCCCTGAGTCAACTCCAGGCACTTGGGAAGGAAGCTGAGCATGCGTTTCATCTTATTTGCTAAGGTGGTGCAGACTGTTACCTAGACACACAGCCGTATCCTGCCTGCCCAGCAGGTCAGTGCTAGGCTCAACACCAGTTTAACACCCCTGTGATTCAGCAGCCACAGGAGAATCTCCAAGCAGAACAGATAAAGAGAAACGAAGCAAAATAATGCTACTGACACTTTCCCAGTCACCACAAACATCTACCATCAGACAGAAATTACAAAATTGTCTTCTATTAACTGGTTAAAGACTCGTCTCTTCCTAACCCTAGCAGCCTGGGCCAGTGAACACATGTTGAAAGCTTAACATGTTTACAACGTACCCTTGTGTGAGGGTCCCAGAAGCTATATCCCATTTAACTTTGAGATACTGCCTCAGAGGAATGTAACAGTGGGAGATTACTGTGCTATAATTCTTTTCTGGTAGGAAAGGATAGGAAGCACAAGATTAGAGTTAAGGTTGTTGTAAGAATCTACTGGTTACCTGTGATGAATGCACTCTATTTTAGTCACCATTGCATGAAAGGTTTGACAAACTGGAGAAAAGTTCAGGGACAAATAACAAATATTGTATTGCTGAAGCTGAAAGATTCGTGTTTGTTTATCCTGAGAGGACTAAGCACAGCAGCTGTCTTCTAGTAGGCAACAAGTTTTCATAACTATAAGAGCAGCCAAGTGTTCTCCATGTCCACTGGGAAGGACAAGAACAAATGGCTTTAATTTGCAACAAAACAAAAACACTCGGGTGAGGTATCAAAAAGGGGCTTTCCAGAGGTATGAGCTTTCAAACCAGCTTGACAACTGTCTGTAAAATCATGGTCTAGGTCAGTCACAGGAGATACCTGTCACCCAGACAGAACTGGGCTGATCCCAGCATCGATGAGTTGCAATACTGTTAAAGGAGTTCTCATCGCATTGATGAAGACAGTTCATCATCAATGGTCTAAAGATACCTACGTCCTGCAGGACAGTAAAGAAAGTTACATGACCCCTTACTTCCATTTCCTTAAAAGTATTAAAAAATTAATTTTAAAAGTTAAGTCGCTCAGACCACCACTTGTCTGGCAATCAGGATTTCTGAAATTACTGTACTCATGCATGTGCATATGCACATCCAAATAGAGATCACTGACAGGTATTTATTTTTAATATGTGCTTACATAACTTTTTTCTTTCCTACAATGATAATTCCACTTCTAACATCCTAAAACATTACTTATTTGCAAAAGATTTGAGCAAACTCCACTGCCTCAGTGTGAGACCTAGGTCCAGACACATGCCCTTTCTTTGCTCCAGCTCCCACAACTGCAGGCTGTAATAGTTCAACTGCAGAACACTGTTGAACAGTTTATGTAATTAATGCTCGTAAACTAAATTAGAGGTGTTCAAATAAGGCATTCAAGTACAAAATAAGCAGCAATATAGTGTTAAGTGAAAAGGATTATTAGAGTCTAAAAATCTGTCATGTAAAAAACAGATCAGACATACACGGGTAACAGCTTGCCATCTGCTCTTCTAATCCATCACAAGACAAAGTCCAGTCCTCCATCTTTCCTCTCCTCCTTTGTCTCCTCCAAACTCACACCTCCATTTTCCTCTGAAGAAGCATAAGCAGTTAGTGCTTCAGCTATCACGTATGCCACTGTTCAAATAGGGCCCACCCTCTGCAATGGAATGCAAGTGTCAATATGCGATAGGCACTGTTATTTAGCCGGGTGTGGTATTTACCTAGGGGAAAGCCACATCCTTCAGCAACCACTTTAATAGCTCTGAGTTTTAACATAGTAACTGTGATTATTCCAAACCACTGTGTTGAAAGGATTTAAAAAAACCCAAAACACCCCAAAAAACACAAAACAAACCCCAAAAACATAAACACTATGCTCCTAGTTGGGTTAGCATCAGAACAGAACAAGTGAGGCCAGTGTCCCAAACAGGATGGGAGCCCAAAAATGGAACGTGGCAATGATGGAGAAACCCATAATTAAATGGAAACGGGAACCCTTCGCTTTCCCCCACAGGAGTAAGAGGGCCTTCTGGGTTATAAGGCAGTTGTTTGCTTTTGGAGCAAACCTAAGATTACAGAAACTCTTCCTGCCCCAAGTCACAACTTGGAACTATGTGAGGAATCTGGAGGAAAGATGACTTCTCCCTTGAGCAAAATTACAGGATCAAAAGAGAATTTCTGTTAACAGAACACCACAAGAAAGGCAAGTTGAATTCCTCCTCCGTATCAGAAGCAGGTAGTCCCAGCAGACAAGGGATTATTTAAGATTTTAATTTCCATAATGTAGCCTTAAGAAAGAGAGTCAAATTCAGACCTTACATAAGCAGGAGTGACTCAACGAAAGACTGAAACTGAAACAAGGCATCTGCTTTCCTAAAGAGTTATGGGCATTTCAACAACAGTGAACGTTTTGTACAGAGTATGTTTCCTCTGCCCTGAAGGTAAACAAATGTGTTTACAATCAAAACGATGGTGATCCCACCTTTTTAGAAGCACAAAACATCAATTGCCAATTATTAAGATGCAAATCCACATAAAAATAAAACAAAAATAAATTAGTAGTTTATACCTAACCATTTATCCACCAAAGCTTTTATCTCATACTGTAAGAGACAAGAAAAAACCTCCATGAAACTTAAGAGAATTTCATACTGTTGGTTGCTAGCAACAGAACAGCAAGCCACACTCCTGTAGCTTGCACAACCACCTACACCAACCTCCTGAAATTCAGAGCAAGCAGCAGCTTCTATGCCAGACTGGACAAAGGCAGCAACGCCCAAGAGTGATCAACATGAACACATCAGGCCTCAGCAGACAAAAGCTAGACATTCGAAATGTCATTTGCAGGTTGTTTATGGCTTACACTGCATACAGGGGAACAAAACACGGAGAGAAGTAACTTCACAGGCCAAGACCGATTTTGCAGCCCTGTCTGCTCTTTTTCTCGAAAAATACATTGTAAAAAGAAAATTGGTGACTTGGCTATATCCATACTGTAGCCACCCATTGTCCCAGACAGGATTGCTGCCTATATAATGAGAGGACTGAAAAGGCAGGCTGGGATCAAGGCACAGCTGCAGCAATTTGGGAAGCCGTATTTCTAGAGATAATGCAGAAAATCTCAATGAATGAACAGGGATCAAAAAGAGATTCATTTTCTGTCACTTCAGTAAGCCCTACTGCTGGAAGAAGAGCTGGAGACCAAGCACCAGGCACCAGCATGGGACTTACTCCTTGGTCTCATTGCTGATGGCAACCAGTCACATATTATCTTTGGTCTTGCTATAAACTTTGGGAAAACGAGTCATGAAACTGTTACAGGGGCCTGATTAGTGCCCAAATCCGCGTAGATCGTTAGGCCAGAGAGAACTGCAGAGACTGACTTCTTCTTCCTAACATATTTAAAATATGGCTTCATCATTTTTTTCTACTGAATGCCTTTGGTAGCCGTGGTGGTGTCATGAGTCAGTCACAGGCAAAAGCACCTGGAATTCAGGAATCTCCACTTTAAAATCCTCTCCTAGGATTTTCAACAGAATGGCAGGCTCTGCCCTGAAATTATCATCTCGGGATTAAATTGCTTACTCCTGCTGCGTTAGTACAAAGAAGGCAAAGAAGTTCCTCATCTAAATTCCACAGAGCAAGACAATAAAAACTGTATCCAATTATGAGCCCAGAATTCTGACACTCAGCATTTTGCACGATGAAAAGTGAAAGCTGGAGCGTAGGAAGGTTTCCCAGTTTCTTCAAATTACACAGTCCTCTGAACAAAGCTGACCCTTTGTGGAACTGGCGTCGCTGTTCCTACAGAACACGCATGGGTGGGAAGGGCCGAGGAAGGAGCCCACAGCAAGCAGAGCTTATCGTGATTAGAACATTCAGGTCAAGTGCACTTAGCCAACAACCCACTCAAACCCCACAAAAGATAACAAACAGCCAATCTGCACGCACGAACACTGTTCACACAGATTTTTATCCTTTCTATCACTGCATCACATAATTATACAGCAATGAAGAAAAATAGAGAGGCCACCTTTAAGACTTGCTCCAGCTCTGTCTCTCAGAAGATCTAGGTCTCAACCCCCTGATTTCCTGTACAGCCACTAAAGCATCAGTGCACAAGAAGTTTTTCTGCTTCTATGTGTTACATTCTCCTGAGAATTGCTCTAAGTTACCTCAAAGAAGGGCAAAATTTGTTTGCTTCAGATTAAACAATCCCAACAAAATCTCAGCTGTTTCCAAGGCTAGAAAACGATACACACTGATCCTGTTAAAAAATTTCTGGTGAATCCTCTGAAAAGCTTTTTAACCTTGAATTTAAGCAAGGAACCTGAAATTTGGCAAGAATAGTTTTCAGAGCAGGAACAGGCCACAGGAAGAGCAGATGCCAACCTGACCAAATGTTAAGAACCTCAGGTTCATTTGCAGTAGACGCTCATTGGTCTTCAGAAGTTACCTTCCAGGGAGATGGCTGGGCAGAGCACACAGAAGGGATCGATGCTGCTCAGCTATGAAGGGTGTGCCCAGTCAACCCACTCTTCAGACACAGGAGAGCTTGGGGAGGCTCAGCTCTGTCTGAGGCAACTATGACAGACATTTACCAAATACTAGAGGGCCATCTCCCACAGGGCCTCAAGAGCCTCTCCAAGTACAGCTCTCCTTTGAGTGCCTCCTTTAGCCACGGACATGTTAAACGGGCCAGATAGCTCTAGCACACTGTGCAGCAGATGCTTTGGAAAGGAAGGGAGGACAAGACACCATTGCCATGTGTCAGTGCCTTCCACTACTGGAATGTGTTCAGATGTAGGATTATGTTTGCAAACTTCAATAATGTCTTAAATGCAAAACTGAGCACTCAAAAGTTTTAAATTTTCAGAACTGAAGTGCAACCTTAAGAATCTTAAGTTATCCACTTTATGTAAGTGCTTACTCTTTTCTGCAGAGCTAATGATATCATCTTTAATTATATAATAACATATTGTAGTTCCTACTCAGTGTAAACAAACATCCCCGAACTCTATAAAAAAACAGATTTTTTTTTTTAATTCTGTCCTCTTTGGCTTTTCCATTTTTATTTCACTTACTGTAAATCTACTGTAAGCAGAATTACTGAGTTTTGTGTGGTTATAAGACAGTCATCACTGCAGTAGCAGAGCACTTACCAAACTCGATAAACCTATTTTCACAATCTCTATTACACAAACTGTTTTATACATATCTCATAGGGAAAATACTGAAGGAAACATGTTTATATGAAAATAGCCACTAATTTTGAAAGCCCAGTCTGAGGTGTCAATTTCTGCTTTTCTTACTACCTAGTGTCATACAGTACTGTAGAACAGTGTTGTCACAGTTCCATATACCTTCAGTTGCAGGTATGAATGTTCATCATTTCTGCTAGTAAGACCCATACTCTCAAGAATGAGAAATTACACAAATAGAAAATTAGAAAAATACAATTAGTGCATGTGGTGAAAGTCTGCATAAACAACTTGCCTGATCTCTCCCAGGCACACTGTGAAGGGCAAGCACTTATCCATATCAGCATTCAACAGTGTTAAATTGGGAAGTCATGGCTTTCTCTTCCTGTGATCTGTCTGATTTGTTGCACACCTACCTAAGAAGAAACAGAGGTGCTGCAAGACATGACATCAGTTACTATGGAACCGTAACTTGTCCTCTGAATTGACCAGAAATGTAAAACAGCTACTTACTAGTGGAGAGTCATGCATTCTGTGCACCAAGTGCTATGCCTGCTCATAATTAAGACTGTAGAATTTCAGCATACCCCCACTGCAGTCACTTTAGTTCATTTCATATATTTTCAATGCTTGACTGTTTTCTCATGTTCTGATGTGTTTTGAGAATGTATTTTCCTTGTTTTTTAAAGCAATAGTCTGCTTGCCCAGTAAGTATTGATCATCTGTCTAGTCTTTCTCCTCAGGTTTCCAGTAGCATTCACAACCAATCCAAATCAGTCCCTTTCTGTCTGCCTGTGGGTATCCTGAACCTATCACAACCCTCTTTCCTTCCTTGCCTCAAAAGTTCTGCTCTCGACTAGCCTGCATTAGAAACACACAGCTTACTGTGGCAGTGTGTCTGCCCATCTGAAAGCACAAGAGAACCACTACCTGTGCCACATGCTCAGGGGATGTTTGAAGATTTCCAGCAGAGGTGGTGATTTCAGACCATTCCGAAATGGTCTGAAGAAGAATGGTCAGACATCCCCGAAATGGAGAAGAGCTTCTTGAGAGTAGCCCTGCTGAGAAGGACCAGGGTGTCATGGTGGATGAGAAACTTAACATGAGCCAGCAGTGTGCTCTTGCAGTTCACAAGGCCAATGGTATCCTGGGCTCCATCAGAAGAGGAGTGGCCAGCAGGGACAGGGAGGTGATTGTCCCTCTCTACTCTGCCCTCGTGAGGCCCCACCTGGAGTACTGTGTCCAGATCTGGGGCCCCCAATACAAGAAAGATGTAGGACTGTTGGAGAGGGTTCAGAGGAGGGCCACAAAGATGATTAGAGGGCTGGAGCATCTGCCCTACAAGGAGAGGCTAAGGGAGCTGGGCTTGTTCAGCCTGGAGAAGAGAAGGCTGCGGGGGGACCTCATTGCAGCCTTCCAGTACCTGAAGGGAGCATACAAACAGGAGGGGAATCAACTTTTTAAAAGGGCAGATAATGGCAGGACAAGGGGGAATGGTTTAAAGCTGAAGGAGGGAAGGTTTAGATGGGATATTAGGGGGAAGTTTTTTACAGAAAGAGTGGTGAGGTCCTGGAACAGGCTGCCCAGAGAGGTGGTGGATGCCCCATCCCTGGAAGTGTTCAAGGCCAGGTTGGATGGGGCCTTGGGCAACCTTGTGTAGATCCACGCCTGAGGTTGGTGGCCCTGCCTGTGGCAGGGGGGTTGGAGCTCTACGATCCTTGGGGTCCCTTCCAACCCTTGCCATTCTATGATTCTATGAAATCTCTGTAGTTCAGCATAATGAAGGCAGCTATAGCTAAGACTGGACCACTGTATGTCAGGGTGTGGCACAGACCATGGGAGAGAATCAGCTACACTGACTGAACTATGACTTCCCATCATTACTGGAAAACAAAGGCATTCTCTTTCTATGCAGTGCTCAATGTTAATTACCAAGAGATACTACCCTTATCACATGAAAGTTGTACAAAGACTACAGCAGTCTGCATTCTCTTCTGACACATCACAAGTGAACTGTGCCGTTGCTACACAGTTCAGAGGCACCCCGGCTTCCTGTTGAAAAGGTAATGATTTGGTACTGACGAATCAGACACAATTCAGTGCCAATTACATGCAGACATAACACATATCTGTACCTATTCTTTATCACCTGTAACCACACCACTGTTACAAACAATGGCTCAAGTACAGGCGAGGTCAGAAGCCTGATGAAGAACAGAGGAGTGAACTTGAACGTAAGGAAAACAAAGGTGAATTGGTAGGCTGGAGCAAAGTTTCAAAAGTTTGCATTAGCTGTGCCACCTTACTGGGATATTTTAGCCTGTAGATAAGGAGTGTTCCTGGGTTCTGGGTTAATGCCAAGCTCCCACAAAGCAGCATCTGTGTCATGTTTGCTATAGTCACCAACTAGCTAGGAGATTCTGTCCCAAGCTCTAAATCTGGAATATGTCATGTCTCTGACATTGCTTCAAATGAGCTGCCAATTGGTCTTTGGCTAACTTCTTTCCAAGCCAGCCAAAGAATAGAAGGTTTGGTAATGAGCAATAGTAGCTGGGCCTGATGGATCCAAGGTAGGTTTCTGTAGCATCAGTCTCATTCTTCCATGCTTTGAAATGGAAAGGAAAATTTCATCCCTTGTGGGAAGTTTGGCATTTATCAATTCAAAAATCCACCCAAATGCTGGTGGCTATGTGTTACCCAGAAGGCATTCTCCATTACTGACACAAATGAATCAGTTAAGCACTGGAAACAATATACCAGTGTGTTTGCTAGGGTGATGCTGGATGAACAGACAGCCTCTCCCCCTGCCCCGTGTTTCTGCTCAGAAAGAGCTGATGGAGGCAAACACCTTTTGGGGTTTTTTAATGCTTTTTGTTCCCTGGGTATGTCATGCTATGGACAGACAATGCCATCCTGCCCAACTTGTGAGCTTTTTTGAGGAAGCTCTGTCAATAAAGCAGGTTGAGAAGAGCACTTAAACCTACGCTATGCAAGATCGAAATTAACATGGACTGACAAGCCAATTCTTTCTGCCTCAGCCCCCTTTCACCACAAAAAAAACCAAAACCTGCACTGACAGAGAAGATAGAAGAGAAACAGAGAGTGATCTACTAGTCCTGTATGCAAGACAAGATCACATCTTCCTTCCGAGATGTGCAAGGATTACATGACCTTTTCTGCCATCCCATTTATAAATAATCACCACAAAATGCTGTATGATGTTCCTTAGTTCTTCTCTCAGTCCCTGCTAAACAGAACAGCTACCACATAAATACAATGTGCATTCTCAGCTTCCAGAAATATTAGCTATATTAAACGGCATCACACTGGGAGCATTTAATCAAACTGATTCACTTTAACACATTCCATTTATTATAAACCTCAGATGTGAGTTGAGAGGTTATTTTTGCCTACGTTAGCTCTCACACATTCAATTAAAAAAATGTTCTCCCTCATCAAATCAGTCTAATAGGGTAATAGTGGCAGGACCCAAAAATATACCTAGACATAAAAAAAATCCAAACTATTGCTCCAGCCACTACCCTTATTCCTTTTCAGACCGGCACAGGTTTTCACAAGTAAATCTTCAACTCTGAGTCAACCATAGCCTGAGAAAATCCTCCTTAGGTATCCCCTCTTTAAATATGAATGCATCACCAGATGATGAATTGCTGTTGCTTTTTTTCCCTCTTTCCAGCCATAATAAGCACTATAAGGAGGTCCAAAATGTTCACATGCACAGAAACTCCTATAAACACACCTAATTCAATAGATCCACGAGAACAAAATTTAATAGAGCTCCTGCAATTTTAAACTGCACACCGAAACCAGGAGATGGCCATACATGTGAAAAGTGAAAACTAGCATATCAGAGAGAAACCGATTCAGAAGAGAAGAATCTTGTAACCTGTAAATCATAACATCAGATATATCCAGGATCAGAAGCATTTCACTGATAAGACATTTAACTGCCTCTTTGTCAACTGATTTGGTAAGATCTAACTCATTTCCTACCAGACAAGAATCCACATTACTAATGAACAGTCACCACCAGAACTGATACTGCCAATGTTTCGATATACTCCACCTCTTGAGTGTACAGTGGAGAATAAACCATCCTTTAACTGAGACAAGGCTCCCAGTTCAGAGTTTTGACCCAATAACTGTGCAGTGTGGAAAAGTGGAACATAATCTACTGCTGTTCATTTTATATTTGTTCAATATACAAGACTGTCATTATAAATCAGCATTTTTTTAAAACTATGAAATGTATTCCATTAAAAGTAGTTGTTTTAGCAAGAGACAGCAAATTTCATACAACCTTCAACAGAACCTTCAACATGGGCTGCAGGACAGACAGGATTTAACAAGTGGGGGTATATTCTGAACAAAGCTTCTGCTGCCAACCGAGCAGCAGACTAATGAAGCCTGCTTTCTACTTGACTGGTATCTACCATACTGCACTCTTATCAGAATAACTACAGCTTGTCACTGTCCTCTATAAAGCCTTGCCAAAACCCCTCCAATCCCTCTCATGCTTGCACATCCCCCAATGATTTCTTCAATTTCTTCCCCTGTTCCTTAATGAGGGCCTTCCACACTCGCTAACCTCACCAGCCCACAGCACCATGTGCTCCCTCCCTCCCATACTTTCTCCTGCTAACCCTCAGAACGAGAGGCACTACCTGCTGCGGCTGGCTCACACACATGTGCCCTGACTGACTAGTCAGTACACACACACCAATTCGCTAGTTAAGCAGAACAGGAGACAACCATTGAACTTGCACTTTCCTAACCTGAGAAGGAAACACTCTTTTTTTGGTTTCCTCTCCTATACCCAGAGGCTGATCTTTGTAGAACTTTAAAGAGCTCTTGAAGAAACTTTGAAATGTCTATCCCACTGCCAAATTCAGCTGAAATTACTGCAGTTGTTAAAATGGAATTGAGTGATTACACAAGCTTTCTTTCCTTTGGAAAGTAGGCTAAAAACCCATTAACAGCCTTACTTATGTCATCCCTTCGCTCCCATTCTTCATTTAAAAATAACAATTCTATTCTACTGCATTAGCTTATGTAACCCACCCCTGAGTCAAAGTAGTTGAAACTTTTGGTCTGCCTTTATGAAGTGTGCATCCCTCTCTACATGTTTGTCCATTTTAAGGTGCCTGGTATTATGGAAAGTAACCATAAGATGATCAGTGAAACAAATATGCTTCGCTAATGGCTATCCCCCAAAGTTTCTGGACTGGTATCACAATCAAGAACTGAACTGCTTTTTCTCTAGCAAGCTGTCAGCTGTTCTCATGGTTACAGATCTAGGAATTTGGAATGACAGGTCACAGTTATGAGAACGAGTAGATTTATCTGGCATGTTTCTATCTAGTAAATAACATTCTCCTATAAAGAGAACAAGAGGCTGCTGCACATTATCACGGTGTTTATTCTCTGTGAAAACCACTTTTTAAAGTCTCTGTCCCAACAAAGAAGGTGCTAACCAGATTTACGTATTTCTTAAAATTGCTAACTCACAGAATGAAGACAAAAATACACAATTCTTGCACTCTCTCCATTACTATAAATGGACCACTGGTGCTTTCACTCCGAGATTCAACTGTGTATATACACTTTCCAGATGGCGTGAAGCAAGGGTAGAAAAGCTAAACTTCCCATTTAAATTCATGGGAAGGCAGGGAAGTTAACTCTTGTCATTAGGGTAAAATCTATTCTGTCAATTGGCTATTTAAAAAATAACCAATAATTTTGAAGTTAACTGCCAGGATTTGTGAAGCTCCAGTTACGGTGTTATGCAAATTACATTGACACAGCTATGCGCAATTGGTTTTCACAGAACCACAAGTTCAGCTAACAGGACAGCAGAAGAGGCAGCTTCTCTCACACTCACAGCTCTTCATTGCTTAAGAGGTCTTCCTCCAGGAAAGCCAGGGCAGTCCAGTTTCCAAAGCCTCCGCTAATTACTGAAAGATTAAATGCGGGTACCAAGGAACTGGAACACCTACCCACTGAGCTTCTCTCAAAGGTGGGCCTGCCTAGATATGAGGAACATTTTTTTCCCTGCTGAGCAGAGCTGAAACTGTACTGTAATCATCAGCTACCAGTCCCAAGGTATTCTCTCTTGCAAGAGGGGCCCTAAGGCTCCAGGGATGCGCCCACGTACTGTGCTTAATAAGAAAAAGAAAATGTAACGTTGTCATGAAGTGCCAATTCATCCAACCCAGAATGCTCTGTGAAACACTTAACTGCATCCCTCATCCTCTTGGAGAGCTCTCTGTTCGCCTCTTGAGCTGCCAGGGAGAACTGTCTTCCAATGGGCATTGCTGGGAACAGCACTCCCAGGTCTACCAGGATTTAAGGCCTGGTAACCAGAGGAAGAGCTCCAGAGTTTCCTGTCTCTCACATGGGCCTGCACAGGCAGCTGGGGAACCCACAATATTTCAAAGACTTAATAGGGTTTTGGTTTCCAGCTCAGTAGTAAAGAAGCTTCCGGCTGAGAGGCCTGGCAGAGCCTTCTTCAGCTTAGGTCTCAAGTTCCTGGATCTGCAGATGGAAGCCTTGAAGCCCAGATAACAGGAACATTATCAGAACTTCAACTCCTGCAGTTGAAGACCTGGGCGAGTTTCCAAGGTCCCTGTTGGCACTGGAGAGTCTAGTAGGCTTGACAGTCCAGCAGAGGTCTGAGCTTATCCATAACGTGCCAGGCCCTGAATTAATTTCTAACAGTTCCAAATAAAAGAATTAGAAATTTCAATATAAGAGAAATTTTAAAATGTCACAATTTCCCATGAACTGGGGAAACACCAAGTTTGGCTTACTTCTGATTCCAATTTTCTTCAGAAAAGTCTATCCTTTGTGTTCCACTCTAAGACCAAGCCTTCATCTATTAACATGCCTGCACCAAAAAGAATACATGCAAACAAAATGTGCCAATTTACCTCTAAACAGGATCTTCAAAATACAAAACCATTCCCTGGGTTATCCTAAAATTTCTAGCTAATTTCACATGTACATGCCTGCCTTACAAGTGAAGTCTTCTGTTCCAAAATGCACTTATCCAACATGCCTGAAGATAAACTAGTAGAAAGGGCACATTCTGTAAAGCTGAACCCATGCAGAGGTTCAAAACAGAGACTTCTACTCGGGCATGCTATGTAATCACTAAAGAAACAGTGCCTGTCAAGACTGAACAGCTGAGCATAGGGATTGTTATTATCACAGCACTGTCTAGTACCAACAGACATCAAACACAGAACAAGCCTGTCCTGGTCACCTCCAGGTATCAGCAAGCCCACAGAGCAGCCACCTGAGATGAAGGGCAGCGTGTCAGACTGCAGGGAAAAAAGCAGATTCCCAGGATTCAAGCTCTCAGTGGGTAACACAGCAAGGAAAGCAGGAACAAAGTACATGAGAATGCATTAGGTAGATGAAAGATTCGGCCCATTTAATGTATTAGGCAGTCTCAAAGTTGGAGATGCTTAGTTCTGCTGTTTCAGGGCCCTAGGTACCAGTCTCAGCTCTGGCTTGCCAGCTTACCACAGAAGTGGCAAGATAAAGGACATCGGTCAGAATGCAGGCTCCTGATAAGCAATGTGCCTCATCTTCCCCTACACTGCAGGTATGGAAAAGTAACTCAGCCATTAAAACTCCAAAGTACTTTGTATTTGAATGAATACTTACTTTACCAATGAGGCATTAAAAAATCCTGCAGCCAGACTAAACCTGGGAAGCCTGCAAAAACTTCTCCAAAATCTTATTTATCATAATAATACTGAAGTTCTCAACTTCCCACACACACCTGAATGAATAGGGCATTCCATTAGAGTTTAAAATACTTATAATACAGCTATTCTTAGTTTGCCTGTAAGTCATTATTAAAGCCCTTCTCCTAATTTTTTCCCTCGTCATTAAAAGGTGACTAAAACCTACCTAGAAACTTCATATAATTGAAAAGAAAGTAATAGCACTCACATCCACTTATGCTGTATGTTTTAGATGCATGCATTATGACATGCACATATCAAGGCATGCCATTCTAATGAATGATTTAAGACTCAATATTGCATGCAACACCAATAAATTCAAAGATGCAGGAGTAAAACCTTAAAGGCAGCATGGCTTCTTGCCTGAGGAACGGTTTTTGCTTCAACCTATATTCACAGACAAGTTAAGCAGTCACAATGCCATCTCAGAGTTCTCTGTATCGCTAAAAAGGGTTATCACTAAATTCCACCACGCATACAGCCCACTCCAACAGCAGTGATATTGAGTCAAACGATCCAATAGTCCTTTTTTGCACCATTAACTTCTATTCTGCTACTTTCACAAAATCCCCACTAGCATAGCATGTACTTTAAAAAAGTCAAACAAACAGTAATAATTGTTTCCCCCACACCAGATTCTACCTATCTCAGGATCAAAAGGAGAAATTAAGTACTATTATTAGCGGTTTCTTGATATGCAATATAACAAAGTTCAAACCTTTTTTTTTCCCCCCAAAACCAGACCACAAGTTGATGCAAACAAAACCAATATTGCGCACAGCATTTTAGCTCCTGTACTGTGTGTCCTCTAAAGCAGTAAGCCCACAATTACCATGAGAAAAGTCCAGCTGGAGGTATCACCTACAAGCTGCATTACTTCTTGCTTATACATTATTTCAAAACATATGTTCTGCTTGGAAACAATTCAGTGCCAATGAGCTGGCAGTAGAACAACAATTTAAGTTGTGGTCTCAATAAAGGTAGGAGTGGCAATTCACTAAAGCAACATATTTCAGTTACAAAACCCCAAGAAGCATATTGTAAAGAGTCAGGCAAATATCTACTAAAGATCATGAAAAAGCAACTAACTATATGCCTTCAAAAGTGCATTTCATGGATGAAAGCTGCCAAATTACAGAGGGGATTTACTGAGAAGAATGTGCTATTGCGAGAATGGACAAAAGCATGCATTCTACCCATTCCAAGCTCCTCCCCGTCTCCTGTCATGCTCACAGCAAGCAGCAGCTCAAAAACTGACAACCAAAGACTCCAGGATTGAAAGAGACAAAAAATACCTGCTGGTAAATGCCTGGAAAAATTTTATTTTGAAGATCTGCTACAGGAGACTGAGGGGAAAAAAAAAAAAAAAAGGAAAAAAACCAAACAACAACCCACTTATGATGAAAAAAACGTCCCCACACATTCTTGGGACATCAAGCACGATTTCACAGCAGAAAGGAAACAGCGCACACCTGGCCGGGTGTTAGAAGAGCCAACAGGCAGCAGCGTTTTTCAAACCGGCGCAGCAGCCTGTGCACTGTATCGCGCTGCTGCTGGCCCCAGGACAGGAGTTTCCCGGAGTTTGCGTGGAGTTGGGTCACGGAGACCTTACTCCAAACGGGAGGCGCCTGGTGACCCCGAAGCACCCGGAGGCGCACCCTGCAGACCCTCCTGGCCGTCCCACGGCAGCACCGGCCCAGGGAGGGGGTAGCGCGTCCCGGGCCAACCGTCCCCTCTCCCCTGCGTTCCCCTACCTGGTTGCTGTCCTCGCCGTGCTCCAAGTGCACGATGCCCTGGCTCCTGCCCTCCGTGTCGCTCAGCACGTCGTCCTCCGAGTCCTCCAGGAGGGACGAGGAGCCCGTAGAGGAGAGCGAGGAGGTGGAAAGCCTGCGGGACTGCAGGTGCCCGTCCGTCCTCAGCCAGCCGCTCTCCGGATGCGGCGGCTTCGCCTGGGGGCTGCCCTGCGCCTCCTCGCTCTCCTCGGCGGTGACGGTGAGCCGGGGGATGACGGGCGGCAGCACCCCGTTAGGGGGCCGGCAGCCCCTCTTCGCCGGGTCGGGCAGCTGCCGGGCGGCGGCGGCGGCGACGGCAGCGCAGCGAGCCTCGAAAAGGGCGCGGAGCTCCACCACGCTCAGCCGCTTGGCCAGGCTGAGGTCCGGGCTGCTGTGCAGCCCCGCGCGGGGCTCCATGGCGGGGTCGGTGACGGGCGCCTGTCGAGCAGCGTCCCAGGGCCGGCGGCCGGGAGCGTGCATGGGGGAGCGCCGCGCCACCGCCGGGGAAACTTCTTTGTGGCTCAGTCTCCAGCCGCTGCTCGGAGCCCGGCGGCGAGGCTCATGTCCAGCCCGCCCTCCCTGGGTAGCTCTGACTCACCCGCGCCGACAGCCGGAGCCGGCTACCGCTCCCGCTGACCCGGCGCCAGGGCCATGGGAGCGCGTTAAGCCCTCTCCCTTACTCCCCGCCGCCACCGCCCCGCTCCGCCTCGGCGCTGAGGGGAGGAGCGAACTGAGCCGAGCCGCGCCGCGGGGAGCCCCTGCCCGCCCCTTCCCCACCCCCTCCGCCGCCGACCCTTTTGGTTTCGCTTTCCCTGAGGTGGCCCCGGGGTGTCCCGGGCGGGTGCTTCCCGCCTTACCTCTGCGCGTGCCGCTACCTCACGCCGGGGTAACGGCTCCCCGGGCACGGCGGCTGCGCGGCCGGAGGGGCGGCCTGGCCTGGCCCGGCCCGGCCGAGCTCCCTCCCAGTGAGGGCGGGGCACCTTTGACGCCCCCCCGAGGATTGCCGTCCCCTGGGGCCTGTCCCCGGCGGTCTGGAGCCCTGCTCGGGAGACGTGCCCCGGCTCCCCCCGTTCTTCCCTCCCCCTCGCCTCATGGCGCCGCCCGGCCCCGGTGCAACGGCTGCCACGGCGGCACCTCGGCATCCCCGCAGGGAAGAGGGGGTGACCGGGTCGTCGTGCGTGAGTGACCCGTTTCGCGCGTCGGCCCCCGCCGAAGCGCGTGGTGCGGCAGCTGCCGGTGCGCCTGCCTCGGAGCACGGAGAGGTTCCCAGCGCCCGTCTCCAACGTAACGTCCTCGGGCGGTGCGCGAGCAGGCTGGCCTGCGTGAGGCAGACGCCGCAGGGCTTGAGCTGTCCTCCTGCAAACCCTGATCCTTCTGTCAGTCAGCGCTTTGCCTGCTGAGCTGTGCTTAACCGGGTCACCCTGAGCCCCTGGTTCCTGAGATACCCCAGCCCCCTTTGGGGAACAAACACCGGCCAAGAACCCCCTGCGCTTCACCCCTGCTTTGCTCCCACTCTTTATCTAAAGCGCAGCCCACGCTGTGGCACGTGTTGTGAGTGTAGTGATTAAGACCTTTGGAAAAAGGCACCCCACCGTAGGGTTACATCAGCTGAGATGATTAGTTAAATTAATAATCTTGGCACCAAGCACTAAAGTCTTCAACTTAGTTTTTGCTCATTTATCTCATTGTTTCCTTGTACTCTCCCATCTGTCCCTCACCATCTGTTGTCTCTTGCCTGGTACTTGGGCTCCAACCTCCTCGCTGTGCTCCCTCAGTGTGTAACGTGGCATGGCCCGGGCTGCTACCGGGACTCCTGGGCCCTGCGATACTATGAATAATGTGCTAACCTGTCTTGATTCGTTCAGATTATCTAGTTGCAGTTGCGTATTTATCAGCCCAACGTTGCAGGTAGTCTTTGGAAAAGTCTGTTTCACCAGGCACCACACAGCACACCTTCTCCCTGGGTGACTGCCACGCCGCTCACAAAGCCCACAGCTCGCAGATGCTGGGAAGCAGACAGGAGAGCAGCTGGGGAACTCCATAAGGAAAAATTCAGGCACCTTCAAATTGTTTTTTTTCTAGAATTGAGTGGTGCCTAGCCAGCAATTTGGACCATCTTAAATGTCTAGCTTAAATGACTGAGTCTTCTGGCGGATTTAGTTCTTCATGTAGAAGCAGCTGTGGGATCTGCCAAGGGCAATGCAGTGGGTAAGGCAGGGTGACAGCTACCATCAAATTATGTAAAGAAACACTAGTAGTTAAAGTGCCAAGGGAAATGGTTGGCAGTGCAGCTCTTCCCCAGCAGGCAGGGAGAACACCAAAGCATCCAGCAGTGGGATTTCCCTCCTGGTAGAGCAGAAGGGCTTTAAGTTCTTTTTGAAAGAAGATAAGTTTTATTGGTAACTCAGTAACCAGTTTCAATTTTCATAGTGCAGAAAGCCAGCCTCACTGAAGACTGACTAGGCCTGATACGTGCCTAAAGTCATAACGGTGTAATCAAAAGCATGATTTTATAAGCGATGGTTTGTCAAGAAGACTACAGACAGAGTGATGTTAAATGGGTAACCAGGATTACACATACACACAGGCTGTGTCTGTTTAACATTTACGCAGCTGTAGCAGCTTTTGCCTGTATACAAGGTAGAAAAAAAGGGGGTTGTTCATAGAGAGAGGTTAAGTGCGAGTCTTCACAGCCCAAACAGGAACCCCAGGGAGCTCTGCTGCATGTGGAAGGACATTTCGGTTTCCAGCCACTTTTGGCTGTTGCTCTGTCTGCTGATTCTGCAATTACAGGATTATGTGTGGTCTGTGATTAGGAAACCTTATTTAGGAAACTTTAACCTTAGCAACGGTTCTGAGCCCACCAATTCACTCCATGTATGGCTAAGATTAGTTAATATTTCGGTTATACAATATAATTTAAAAGGTTCTCATTTCAGGTAAAGAAGCTAGAAACAAAATATGTGTAAAGAATTTCATTTCAGTAAACTAACCCGTGCACAAAAATAGAAAAATGTCATTTTAACACCATGAAGTAGTGGTGATTGGTTGGATAAGATTAGGTGGGTTTAGTTGACTGCTTTTATAGTGCATCAGCTTAAGAGAGCTACTGACCTCTGAAGTCTGTGTAAGATTTAACTCAAAGTCAGTGCTACTGGAGAGTGGAGTAGAGATTCTTCCGTCAGTTGAGAATCCTGGCATTAGCTGGTAAGTGCACAACTGTTTTAGGGGAAAGCTTGGTGCTGGCATCCTGGCAAAGTGGTAGTGCCTTGTACTTTGCACTTCACTCCTGACGGTTGTCAGCATCCATCAATGACGCTTGGGCAAGAGCTAGATCTGATAAGAGATATGTGTGTTCCTGTTTTCCGGGTGGGTAGATTGATGTATGGACAGTACACAAGTTGACTACAGACTACAGTGTGGTTGGCTACAGCATGGTGAGTCAGGGACAGCAGCAGGCATTTCGGATTTGCTCTCTGCTGCTGTAACCACTAGATCACATTCCCACATGCAGGGTAAAGAGTTTTGTTTGTCATAGTCATTCTGACTCGATCGGTATTACTTCTCACTGCCAGGGTTTCACATTTCGTACACTCCTGCTACAAAAAGAACGTTCTGCCTTTACTTGTATTGACTTGGGGGGGGGAGGGAATAAAAAAAAAACCAAAACAACTTTCATTTCCATTAAATCTTTTTCTGAACATTGTTATCATTAACATATTGATTATTTTCACTTCCTTTCAGTTTGCATTCCCGCTGGGTTTCTAAGCCTTGAAAATCTGAAGGCAAAGAGGATGCTATGGACACTTCTAACAGACAGGGAAGATTTCACATGGACAGCAGTTTAAATATGATTTAGCAGGGAGCCTTGGGTTTAACAAGCTTAGCACATATAAAATACTTCACTGCCCGCATGAGACTTCTCAGAGGGCTTAGAGCATGACAGCTGAGAAACACCATGTCCTTCAATTCCAACTGGAGCATGACCTAAGAAGACCTGAAAAGTAATTGGGAGCTATGATTCACATGTCTCAGGTGTAACAGTTACAAGCAAGGTAACAGTTTTAAGTAGTTACGTCTTTCAGGAAATACTTGGGAGAGAAAAAAGAGGGGTCTGTTTCCACATAGGAAAGCCCTTTTTCAGGACTAGAAGAAAGGTTTGTGGGCCTGAAGGCTGATGGGGCTCAAGGGGCCTTTGCTGCCAAAGGCTAAGGTGTCCCTTTCCCCATCCCCACCCCGTGGCTGAAGTAGAGATCACAACTCTGCCCAGAAAGCAAAGAAGAAGAGCAACAGGTAAGCCGACTTCCTGTCAGGAGTGGGGTCTTCCATCAGAAGTGGTGTCCATCCAGAGGTGCTCTGCAGAGAGATGATGTTTCCCTGCACAGAGAAGGTGAGAGCAGAGCAGGTTCTGTGCTGGGCCAGCTGCAAGCCCACTGTGGCTGGCAGAGGGGCGGAGGTGGTGAGGGCAGGATGCTTCATCGGCCAGTCTCCCACTCCCAGCGGGTCAGCTGGGTGGTGCAGCTGCTGCCTTGCCACTCACTGGATTCACTGAGCAGGTTAGGGCATGTTGCAGTCACGTTCTCTTTTTTGTCATGCAAACATAACCAGAGCAAAGTATCCAAGTGCATAGCTACCGTGTGTGAGAGGGGAATGAGCCTCCAAACCCAGGTGAAAGCAATCACTGCAATAAATGGGAGCTCGTTATTTTTCAGATTAATTTTGTAGCCTATTTGCCCAATTGATCTATGCAAGCCTTGGAGACTTCTGATACAAACTTTGGACATCTGCTCAATAAACACCATATGGAAAAGGATTTGGAATCTGCTGTTACCTAAGCAGCAGCATAGAATCATAGAATCATAGAATGGCATGGGTTGGAAGGGACCCCGAGGATCATAAAGCTCCAACCCCCTTGCCACAAGCAGGGCCACCAACCTCAGGCCTGGATCTACACAAGGTTGCCCAGGGCCCCATCCAACCTGGCCTTGAACACTTCCAGGGACGGATAGCTGCAACTCAGGCAAAAATTTTTTCAATCACCCGGTGGCTGGATTATGAAGATGCGCAGTGACACAGCCAGTGCCTCAGCTGGCCCCTGCCTGGGAGCTCTGGCCCAGAGCCTGTGGGTCAGCACGTGCAGCGAATGCTTTTCCCATTTCCCAGCCCTGCTGTCAACTCAGCTACTAATACCCCATAGTGCTCCTTCTGAGCAGCCCAGGGGCTGTGGAAAGTTGATAACCTGGGGATAAGGGGATTGATACGGGGAATCCAAAGCTGCTGCTGAAACACTGGAGAGATGCTGCTGGGGTTCAGCAGTGGAATAAAGCTGGATGCGGATTCCAAGGATCTGAGAGATGACTTAGCAGGGGATAATGGAATCTGAGCAGAGGAGGGAGATGTAGTGTATTAGTGGAAGTGAGCATGGTTGTACAGGTCTCAGCGTATGGACCTGTCCAACATGCAGCAAAGAGGCAATAAACTATGAAGGTCCCCTCGTGGCTGGAATTAAAATTACAGCTCCAAGTCATATGTCTGAACAAAAGTACCTTGAACTATTCAAGGTACCTCCTGTACAGGGATGGAAGAGAGTGAGCTAGCGGGGGCGACGGCATACCTCATTGCCCCCAGGGGAAAAGGGGTTGTAAGTAGTGGAGATCATAAGGTGACAGCCATGATGGTGAGAAAAGACACAGCTATAAAGCCAGGGGAAGGGAAGGGAAGGGAAGGGAAGGGAAGGGAAGGGAAGGGAAGGGAAGGGAAGGGAAGGGAAGGGAAGGGAAGGGAAGGGAAGGGAAGGGAAGGGAAGGGAAGGGAAGGGAAGGGAAGGGAAGGGAAGGGAAGGGAAGGGAAGGGAAGGGAAGGGAAGGGAAGGGAAGGGAAGGGAAGGGAAGGGAAGGGAAGGGAAGGGAAGGGAAGGGAAAGGAAGGGAAGGGAAGGGAAGGGAAGGGAAGGGAAGGGAAGGGAAGGGAAGGGAAGGGAAGGGAAGGGAAGGGAAGGGAAGGGAAGGGAAGGGAAGGGAAGGGAAGGGAAGGGAAGGGAAGGGAAGGGAAGGGAAGGGAAGGGAAGGGATATACAGCAACCCTGCTACCAAAATGACACAGTTGTCTGTTGGTACATAGAGTCTAGGGCTACTTTGTAGGGAAGTACTATGGGAATTTGGAGGTGAGGAGAGGGAAGGTTGCAATGAAGGGTGAACCCCTGGAAGAAAAAATACTTTTCTCCCACATCTGCCCCATCTCATGCTGCAGACAGGTGCTGTTCTTCCTCATGGAAGGAAAAGAGCAAGGTTTTTTTCCCCCACTTCTCAGCCTGGCTTGGGGACCAACATATCCAAGGAACAGAATAAAATAGGGGAGGAGAAGGGGCCATGGGTGTGCTGTTTCATGATGGGAAGCATGTGCTGAAAGGAGCAGCCAGGCCGTAGCATTGCTGACTGCAGACTTGTTAGTTTGATGCCTGGATTGTGTGCTTCCTCCTCAGAGTGGCTGCAGCTTCATCAAAGAGCATCGGCGATACTTGCACTGTTTCTGCTTAGTTTGCCTGTTCTCATCTTAAATAAAAGATTCACCTCCCACAACTGTCATCCTAACAGAAAATCCACACAAAAAATGCTGTAATGAAACAAGAGGCATTTCTGCTCTCGTGTTTGAGATGATTATGGGTAATGCTTCCGCCTAACAACCACCTTCCTCACAGTCCTGGTGAGCTGACCATGAGAGCTTTAGTATGAAGATCCAGTGAAACCACTTATTAGCGTTATCACAGAATCACAGAATCACAGAATCTTAGGGGTTGGAAGGGACCTCAAGAGATCATCGGGTCCAACCCCCCTGCCAAAGCAGGCTCCCTATCTCATATTACATAGATAGGCGTCCAGACGAGACTTGAATATCTCCAGAGAAGGAGACTCCACCACCTCCCTGGGCAGCCTATTCCACTGCTCTGTCACCCTCACTGTGAAAAAGTTCTTCCGCATGTTGGTGCGGAACTTCCTGTGCTCCAGCTTACAGCCATTGCCCCTAGTCCTGTCCCCACTGACCACTGAAAAGGGGCTGGCCAATTCCCCCTGCCACCCATGTCTAAGATACTTGTAAACACTAATTAGGTCCCCCCTAAGTCTTCTTTTTTCCAGGCTGAACAGACCCAGCTCACTCAACCTTTCCTCATAGGGGAGATGTTCCAGACCCCTAATCATCTTTGTCGCCCTTCTCTGGACTCTCTCCAGAAGGTCCCTGTCTTTTCTATACCAGGGAGCCCAGAACTGGACACAGTATTCCAGGTGGGGCCTGACCAGTGCAGAGTAGAGGGGGAGGATCACCTCCTTCGACCTGCTGGACACACTCTTCCTGATGCATCCCAGGATCCCATTGGCTCTCTTGGCCACCAGGGCACACTGCTGGCTCATAGCCAACCTGTCATCAACCAGGACCCCTAGGTCCTTCTCCATAGAGCTCTTCTCCAACAGGTCATCCCCCAGCCTGTACTGATACAGTCGGTTATTCCTCCCCAGGTGCAAGACTTTACACTTGCTTTTGTTGAATTTCATTAGATTTCTCCCTGCCCAGCTCTCCAGTCTGTCCAGGTCTCGCTGGATGGCAGCGCAGTGTTCCTGCGTGTCAGCCACTCCTCCCAGTTTTGTATCATCGGCATACTTGCTGAGGGTGGATGCTATTCCCTCATCAAGGTCGTCAATGAAGATATTAAACAGGACTGGACCCAACACTGAGCCCTGGGGAACACCGCTAGTCACAGGCCTCCATTCAGATTCTACTCCACTGATCACGACCCTCTGAGCCCGGTCTGACAGCCAGTTCTCAACCCACCTCACTGTCCACTCGTCTATCCCTTGTTTCCTCAGCTTCTCTATCAGGATGTTGTGGGAGACAGTATCGAAAGCCTTGCTAAAGTCGAGGTAGATGACATCCACTGCTCTCCCTCCATCCACCCAGTTGGTAATAACATCATAGAAGGCTATGAGATTGGTCGAGCACGATCTCCCCTTGGTGAATCCATGCTGACTATTCCTCATGACCTTCTTCTCTTCCAGTTGCTTGGAGATGGCATCCAAAACAAGCTGTTCCATCACCTTTCCAGGGACAGAGGTGAGGCTGACTGGCCTATAGTTACTGGGATTGCTTTAAGCAAGCACAGTTGCTATTTCTGGCTAGCCACTTATGGCCGCCTCAGCACATTGGAACCCATTTGCCCGTGCTTATAGTAACACTCACATTAAATACTGTGTATCTACACCTGTTTTATTATAGTGTAGAGAAGAGCAGGGTATGTCCCATTGTCTGTACAGGTGGACTGTTTCTAGTTTCATTTCGCCTGCAGTCCAGGGGTGTACTTACAGAAAAAAACATGTCTCTTCCCTGTCAGAATTGATTAAAAGATCTCTTGTCAAAAGTCTATTCCACTTTTAATGCATTTACAAGTATAAATTATTTTTAAAATCTCCAGATTAAGGAGGAAAAAAAAAAGTGTGAAATAACTAGTTTAGATTTTTAACAAAGATTAGAGCAGAATCTGAAGTTTTCCACAGAAAGCATCACTAGTAGTATTTATTACAACAATTAAGCCGGCGCGGTAGTTGACTTGAAATAGACTTTTTAATGTTGTTACAACACAAATGTGGTCAGAAGTTTATATCCCAACAGTTACAG
Source organism: Laterallus jamaicensis coturniculus (assembly GCA_022605575.1). Lineage (NCBI taxonomy): Eukaryota > Metazoa > Chordata > Aves > Gruiformes > Rallidae > Laterallus > Laterallus jamaicensis. Next base: position 21,205,379 of record JAKCOX010000013.1, read on the forward strand.
ACTTTTATTTTCCTTTTCAAGAGGGAAATTTCTGGAAAACTCCTGAAATTTCTTACTGAACAACAGAATAGCTGGGGCGGGGGGGGGGGGGGCAGGGATGATGGTGGTGTTAGCATGCCAAAGAACTCTTTACCTATACAGCTTGCTTTGCCAGTTCATTCAACAGTGCTGCACTAAAATACACCCTGAAAAGTCAGACACATTCTAGTGGTATTAGTGATGCCATAGGAGTGTATTTTAAGAAAAAAAATAAGCAGGAGTAATTGCTAAACAATGATCAAGCAGCTTCGTTTTAATGTAAAGATTTAAATTGCACTTGCGCAAAATTACTCCTGATGGTTTTTGGAGGGTTTTAGGATATATAGGTATTCTTTGGCATGGCCTAATTGCCAAGTAGTGTCGTTCTGTCTAGAACACTGCTCACTTTTGATTCAGTGAAATGAATAATGCTTTCATAAAGGACACCTGCTTAATAGTCACCAAGGCTATTGAGTTTTGATTCCGGCTTTTCGAGGCTTCACTTTCCCTGCGTATCGCACACACATTTGTACAGCTTTGTAGACTAGATCCCATTATGATGAAGAATTTGACAGGGATTTTTATTCACAGGACTTGATTATTTGTCCGCTGGAATCAACTGAAGTATAGAATAAAAGTAGAAATACAAGATAGAATGAAAACTAAAATAATTTGCAAAAACATTGTCGTAGTTTTGCCCCAGTTGAGAGCCAAGCATCACACAGCACCGCGCCACTTGTTCTTTAAGGGGGGGGGGGGGGGGAGGGCAGAGAGTTAAGAGAAGGGGGAAAGGGAAGGAGAAGAAAACCCAAGGAACCAAAACCTCGCTGGTTGGGATTAGGCTATTTTACAGGGATAACAGAAAAATAGACAGAATAATAATAATAACAGGACTTTATAGCAAAATATATGGAACTGGTGATATACAATGCAATTTCTCACCGAACTGCACATCTCAGGCTGTACAGCTCAGAGCTGTCCTGAAACTGGACTGTCCCCAAAACCACATATCCTGAAGCTGCCTGCTCCTCCTCCCACTGGCCCCTCTTTTATGCTGAGCATGATGTAATTGGCATGGAATACCCCCTTTGGACAGCTCGTGTCACCTGTCCTGGCTGTGTCCCCTCCCTTCTTGTTAGCAGACAAATATGAACAACTGAAAAGTCCTTGATTCCTCGGCAACAACTAGAAACATCCGTGTATTATCAGCACTGCTCTCATCTCAACTCCCAAGTACAGCATTCTATCCACTGCTAGAAAAGAAATTAACTCCATCCCCGCCGAAACCAGGACAAATATTCAGGAAACATTTTTTCTGCAGCTTGTCTTGTTTCATAAAAAATTAAATATTTGCACGCTTTGTATATATTTACCAGTGAGAAGTACTTACACATGCTTTCCTCACTTGAAATCATAGTTTTGAAGTCTTGAAGTCATAGTCTTGAGGTCTTGAAGTCATAGTCCTGAAGCCCCTTAGCACTCATATACATACATGCTTATTGTCGCTGTCTTCAGAGGATGTCTCACTACTTGTGTCCGGCATGTTCTTTGGGCAGAGCTGTGAAGAATCGCATTGCATAACACCTTCCTCGGGTCCATCACTAGTGTGTCAGGGAGAAGGGTCATTGATGAAGCTCACCAAGAGCTCCAGGATTAAAAAACCCCACAACGCACATTTCCAACCTTGCTGCAAAGGCAAGAGTGGTGCCACAGGGGTGTCCCACTTCATGTGGCCTCGGGTGGGGGCGGTCCCACCGCGCTTCAGCACCGTGAACAGCTCAGAGACCCTGCCTGACGTCATACCGACCTCCTCCCCGCGTCATGTTTGGCTTTTGCATTTCCAGCTACGGATGGACTTGCCCAGTGGTGACAGTCATTGATATGCCATCGGTACCAAAGCACTGTCAAAAGCCAAACGAAGCTCAATGTTTGTACCAAGCCATGTCAGTGGTTCTGTCTTCAGAACAGGAAACCCCCATTTGTCATCACCTAGAAGTCCCCAGAACTACTGCAATGCAGGCAAGCAAGGAGGAGAGCTCAGACTAGACAGCCAGACAGCCAGCCCACCTGCCAGGCAGAGGAAGTAGGGTAACTCAGCCAACTGATAGATGAGGGTCACTAATCTTTGGTAAGGTATTGAGTGATGGTGTCTACCCAGCGTAGAGCCATGACCCTAACACCTTCCAGTGTGAAGGTAGGAACCCAGTTCAAACAACTGCAGAAGGATGTTGCAGTGCTGGTCTTGGGGTGCAGGGAATGTCACAATGTGCTTGCAGCAGGAGACAGCTCTGATCATGGCTGTGTGCTGTGTGAGCTGATAAGGGATCTCCTCAGCCGAGCAGCATACCTGCAAAAAGAGGTAGATGTGCTCAAAGATAAATTAGACAGGCTCATGAGCATCAGAGAGGCTGAAATGCAGATAGATTGGTGGAGCCAGGTTCTGTCCTCCCAGCCACAGAAATGTGAGTACCCAGTAGATAGCATCCAGGACCAGAGTGACCCTGTACCCTCCCCCAGGCAGGACAGTCTAAATGAAAGGGATGAATGGAAGTAGTTATGTGGCAAGGGCAGTAGGAGAGTGATTTCCATGCCTGTCTTTCCTCCCCAAGTTCCTCTGAGCAATAGATACAAGGCCCTACTACAAGGGTACCAGCCAGACGGCTGATAGGAAAATTACTCCCAAGGTTGTGTTCCCTAGGACAAGAGCCCCTACGCAAACCATCAAAACAGCCTCTGTTAAGATGAAAATACAGGTCATTGTCTTAGGGGATTCCCTTCTGGAGGGAACTGAGGGCCCAATCTGTAGGCTGGACCCTCTACATAGGGAAGTCTGCTGCCTTAAGGGAGCTTCAGTTAGGGATTTAACAAAGCGACTCCCAACCTTGGTCAGGTACACGGATTATTATCCACTTTTAATTTTCCAAATAGGTAGTAATGAAATACATAAAAGGAAACTGAGTACCATTAAAAAGGATTTAAGGGCCCTGGGATGCATGGTAGGACAGGTAGTGTTTTCTTCCATCATTCCTACTACAGGGAATGAGGAGGGATGGAATGAGAAGAGCCAGGAAATTAAAACCTGGCTCAGAGCATTGTGTGAGAAACAGAACTTTGGGTTCTTTGACAATGGGCTGGCTCGAGCCTCACCAGCCTTGCTTTCTAAGGATGGGAGCACTTATCCCCAAGGGGCAGAAGGATACTGTCAAAGAAGCTAGCTGGGCTCATTAATAGAGCTTAAAACTAGATAAGAATGGGGAGGGGTAACAGGGCCAGGCTAGATGGAAAAAAGCCTGGGTGTGGTGGTCGAGTTACTGAGGGATGGTGTGCTGGCAATGATCTCTGGTCAGCCACTCTAGTTAACCAGGGGGATAGTGTGCTAATTCAGAGTAGAGATGTAACTACTACTGATGGGCTAGGTAACTTAACCAGCTGTCACTTGGGAAACAAGTCTTCCCTTAGGAGCATAACAAGATCAATAGAGCAGCTGAAGTGCTTCTACACCAATGCACACAGCATGGGTAACAAACAAGAGGAATTAAAAGTCCTTGTAACTAAAGGAGACTATGATGTGATTGCCATCACAGAAGCATGGTGGGATAATTCACATGATTGGGGTGCTGCAATTGCTGATTATAAACTATACAGGCGTGACAGGCTGGGTAGGAGAGGAGATGGGGCAGCCCTGTATGTCAGAGAATGCTTTGAAAGCCTGGAGCTGGAGTATGGTGAAGACAGGGTTGAGTGTCTCTGGGTAAAAATCAGAGGAGCACAAAATCAGGGAGATATAGTGATGGGAGTCTACTATAGACCACCTGACAAGGAGGAGAAAGCTGATGAGTTGTTTTTTAAACAACTGGGAGAAGTCTCTCGATCACCAGCCCTCGTCCTTATTGGGGACTTCAACTTACTGGATATCTCCTGAAGGTACTATACAGCAGGGAGGAAGCAGTCTGGCAGGTACCTGGAGTGTTTGGAAGACAACTTCCTGACCCAGCTGGAGTGTGAACCAACCAGGGATGGTGCCCTGCTGGACTTGTTTGTAAACAGAGAAGGCCTAGTGGGGGAAGGTTGGAGGACGCCTGGGGCATAGTGATAATGAGCTGATAGAATTCTTGGTACTGAGAGAAGTAAGGGAGACAGCAGAACAAGCACCTTAGGCTTCCGTAGGGCTGACTTTGGACTGTTCAGAAAGTTGCTCTATAAGATTCTATGGGAGGCAGCCCTTGAGGGCAAAGGAGTCCAAGAGGGTTGGTTGCTCCTCAAGAAGGAAATCTCGGTGGCACAAGAACAGGCTGTCCCAGTTTGTCGGAAGAGGAGTCAGTGAGGAAGGAAGCCAGCTTGGCTGAGTAGGGAGATCCAGGAAGATATTCGGGAAAAGAGGGAAAAATATGAGCTTTTGAAGAAGTGGCAGGTGTCTTGGGATGACTATAGGAATGTAGTGAGATCATGTAGGGAGAAAGTCAGAAGGGCTAAAGCTGAACTGGAACTCTGACTGGCTAGTTCTGTAAAAGATAATAAAAAGTACTTCTGTAAGTACATTGACAGTAAAAGAAGGTGCAAGGGGAATCTCCAGCCCTTATTGGACACAGAGGGAACATTAGTGACAAGGGATGAGGACAAGGCTGAGGTCCTAAATTCCTTCTTTACCTCAGTCTTTAATAGTAAAGATGGATATTCCCCGAGTACTCATCCTCAGGAACTGGCTGACAGGGAGGGGAAGAATAACAAAGTTCCCATGATTCAGGAGGAAATGATTAGCGACCTACTTGGCCAGTTAGATACCCACAAGTCAATGGGGCCAGATGGGATTCACCCAAGGGTGCTGAGAGAGCTGTCAGATGTGCTTGCCAAACCCCTTTCCATCATCTATCAGCAGTCCTGGCAGACTGGGGAAGTTCCACTCGACTGGAGGCTGGCAGATGTTACACCCATGTATAAGAAGGACAGGAAGGAAGATACGGGGAACTACAGGCCTGTCAGTCTGACCTCAGTCCTGGGGAAGATCATGGAGAGGGTCATCTTGGGAGCTATCATGCAGCACAGGCGTGATGGCCAGGGGATCAGGCCCAGTCAACATGGGTTTACAAAAGGTAGATCCTGTCAAATTAACCTGATCACCTTCTATGACAAGGTGACCTGCTTAATGGATGAGGTGAAGGCTGTGGATGTGGTCTACTTGGACTTCAGTAAAGCCTTTGACATGGTTTCTCACAGTGTTCTGACTGAGAAACTGGCTGCCACTGGCCTGGACAGGTGGAGCCTCTGCTGGGTTAGAAACTGGCTGGATGGCTGGGCCCAAAGGGTAAATGGAACAAAATCCAGCTGGAGATTGGTCACGAGTGGCGTCCCCCAGGGCTCAGTCTTGGATCCAGTTTTGTTCAACATCTTTATCAATGACCTCAATGAAGGGATTGAATGCTCCCTCAGTAAGTTTGCAGATGACACTGAGCTGGGAGGAAGCATTGATCTGCCTGAGGGTAGGGAGGCTCTTCAGAGGGATCTGAACAGACTGGACCGATGGGCTGAGACCAATGGGATGAGGTTTAACAAGGCCAAGTGTAGAGTGCTGCACATGAGATATAACAACCCCATGCAGTGCTACTGGCTTGGGGGAGACTGGCTGGAGAGCTGTCAGGCAGAGAAGGACCTGGGGGTGTTGGCTGACTTCAGGCTGAATATGAGCCAGCAGTGTGCCCAGGTGGCCAAGAAGGCCAATGGCATCTTGGCTGGTATCAAAACCAGTGTGGCCAGTAGGTCTAGGGAAGTTATTGTGCCCCTGTACTCGGCATTGGTGAGGCCACACATGGAGTGCTGTGTCCAGTTCTGGGCTCTTCACCATAAGAAGGACATTGAGGTCCTGGAGCGAGTCCAGAGAAGGGCAGCCAGGCTGGGGAAGGGGCTGGAGGACAAATCCTATGAGGAGCCGCTGAGGGAGCTGGGGGTGTTTAGCCTGGAGAAGAGGAGGCTGAGGGGAGACCTTATAACCACCTACAACTACCTGAAGGGAGGTTGTAGAGAGGTGGGCAATGGTCTCTTCAGCCAGGTGACAGGTGATAGGACAAGGAGAAATGGCAAGAAGCTGCACCAGGGCAGTTTTAGATTGGACATTAGAAAAAAAATTTTTACTGAAACAGTTGTCAGGGCCTGGAACAGGCTGCCCCGGGATGTGGTTGAGTCACCTTCCCTGGATGTGTTTAAAAGACAGGTAGATGAGGTACTCAGGGATATGGTTTAGCTTAGGATGGGATTGGTTGGACTTCATGATCTTCCAAGGTCTTTTCCAACCTTGTGATTCTGTGACTTTAGTGCCCCTAAAAAATATCTGTAAACAGTCAAGCAGTGATAACACTATAACTGTAATGATGCTGCTAATGCAAGAATGACGTAGTCCATGACATAACTGTTGCTACTGTGTAAGCAGTCACAGTGGGCAGCCTATTGCATTAGATGTTGCAGGAGTAAATCAGTATAAAAAGTAGATAAAATAGTGTGTAAAATAACCATTCCTGGTTCTTCCAAGCTTTTTCTATGGTAATGTGTATGAAGCTCTAATTACCTTTTTGTCATCTTATTTTGAAAGCAAAGCAGGTAGTGGGCTGAATGGAAAATAATCTCATTCTTTCATTAAAAAAAAAATCAACTCTCAACTTCTGATGAAGTAAATCAATAATGGGGACTGACAGGTTTACTTTCCCTAGAGCTACGGATCTGTTGGGGTTTTTATTTTGATTTGGTTCTGGTTTTCCATTCAAATCAGAACATAAATTGCTCTGCTTCCCTTCCAGCCTAGTAGGTAAATTCTGAGGCTTCCTACAACATTGTTCTGATGGTTTTCTTCAATTCTGTACATGAACAAACTACCCAGGACCATGCTGCAAAAGTTAATGCTGTCATATCCACGTGATGAGCTAATATCTGGCATTTGTCTGTGGTGTTTCCACACAAAGAGTCCTCTTCAGTAACCAAACTGGGGTTGCAGATCATTAGACAGGGTTTCCATCTCTCACACAAAAAGAAAATTTCTGTTAAACTGTAGGCAACCAAAGATTAGCCATCTTTAGAGTTCATTTTTAGGCAACGTTGTACCATGAAGTTCAGCTAGAGCTTAACAAGGGGCCTGGAAAGTCAAATCCGTAATGCCATATTTTACTGCCCAGTTTCAGGGAAAAAAAATTAATAAAAAAAGATAGTAGGCTTTCACTGGGGAAGTAGAGAAGATGGTAGACAGTTGGACTCGATGATCTTGAAGGTATTTTCTGACCCAAACCATTCTATGGTTCTATGAAACGAAGTGCAGCACAGAAGCAGTGAGCTCTTGTTGGAGCAGCATAAGGTAATGTCCAGCATCAGAAGCTAGGCAGTCCTCACATCTCAACCAGCTAGGGAAGACGATTTAAAGCAAACTTAGGAACAAACTACCGGGACAAGAAAACCACTAATGGCCAAGTTGAAGCTGAATTCTTATTCCAGAAAAAGAGTGAGATGATCAGGGGGCTGGGGGGGGGAGAAGCAGAGGGAGAGAAAGAACAGGCATGAGAGTCGTGAGATACAAGACTTCAGTTCAAACAAGGGCTGGAACACAGAAGGAGCCAACAAGGACCTCTTTTCAGGTAGTCCTCTCTCGCCCAGCTCGCGCTTCACCACCAGATGGCCCCGTAGGAACTGGGATGAAGAATTGGATGCTCGCTAGGAAGGCCGACGGGCCCGTAAATCTGTGTCGTTTCCAGGGGTGCTAGCTGCCAAAAGAAAGGAAAAAACCCACCAAAAAACCCCAACCACAGTCTGGCTATATGAGGCTGAAGAGTTTGAACAGTTCTGGGTTCAAACCTGGGATGCACGCTTAGAATCCTGGGATGTTGGGATGCAGAACCATGGCTCAGTGATGCACTAATACAAGTCTGTCATTGAGTTAACAGTACAAATGGGAATGCAATACATAACATATCTGAGTTTATGCTGTCAATCTCTGGCACTCGTCACAGGACTGCACCCAGGTTTGGGCAGCACGCTTCAGGAGAGGTGGAGATCAGGTGAACTGGAGAGCATTCAAAGGAGAGCAGTGAAGATGAACAAAAGTTCTGTGAAACATAACCAGTGCGCAGAGCCTGGTAAGAAACAGCTCACTAAGCTGCTCACCGAGGAGCTGTGCTGGCCAGGCACATGCAGCAGCTGGCATTGTGTGCAGGGCCCCGAGGTAAAATCAGGAAGTTCAGTGGGGAGCCAGGACTCTGGTACCACGACCATGAGCCAGCGAGAGGTAACAGGTCCCAGCACAGAGGGTCTCTTGAGGATCCCTCCATGTTCATTTTCTAAGCTTTCCAGAAGACTTTTTCGCAGGAGAATTGATGACTACACGGATGGGTGGAAAAGTGCTGAATGCTAATTTCAACACCCACAGGAATTCCACCAAAAACTTTTCTAGAAAAAACGTAAAGTACCTGGCACCCCAGGCCTTTTGAAAGGGGCAGGGTGGATGAATGTAGGCTTGGTTATAGAGCAGAATTCAAGAGCCAAGCAGAGTCTGTCATGAACTGGTGTATATTGTCATTGGCTCCACTTCAAGTAGCAGTGTTGGGCTGCAGCCCCCAGGCTTTCATTTGTGCTTCTCACTGATGTCCCAAAGGTTCTTGCACGTTACGGTCAGAGGATTCAACTTAGACTTCCCAGTTCTCTTGCACACACAAGGTGTTGTGGATACCTCTGCTAGCTCTTCATTGCTTGAGGACAGGAGAGGAAAACAACATCATTATAATTATTAGGTAAGCAGCAGAGGTCAAAAGCACAGATGCTCTAATCTGCCACCTATACTGTTGGAGCCAAGCATGTAATGACTTTATTCTCATAGATGCTTGAGTTATTGCAGTGGTATTTTCCACAATCTGCATTCTCGGCTATCTAAGGCCACTTGAAATCTCCAGGCTAGACAATCTTGAGCTCACAGGCATTTCTTGATGGTCAATGTGCATGGGGTACACCTACCCCACATATAAAGGACTGTGACTTTCCCAAAACTCAAGAACCACAGCAACCAAATCCTACTTGGACTAAAACATTAACCCTGGAAGTAAAAAAAAAATTGACCTAGAGCCCTCTTTAGCCTTAATTCAAATGTGGAAATCATTACACACACATAGGTGTAGCCCAAGCCATATTCACTCCTCTCACTAGTTGCTGTAGTGGTGTGTAAGCACCCCCATCGGTCTGCTAATGTATAGCAGTGTTAGAAAGTGCTGCCCTGCTTTCATAGAGTTCACGTGTTCTCCCCCTTGGAGGAATGTCCTGTGGAAACCTCCGTGGTCAGATGGGAGCACAAAGTGCTGCAGTGCAGCCCATCAAACACTATCAAGAACTGGATGGTAGTGCCTCTTCCCCACTTTCTGGTAGGAATGCACACACTGGCTATGCTTTATCCTCAGGGAGAGAGAGCAGCAAATACTCATTTCTGTACTGATTTATCTATTTTACTTTTCAAGCACCACAAGGATAGTGACACCTTCTTTGATGATACATTTAAAAGGTCGATTGTTACTGCAGGGTGCTATACATGCCCAAGCTATAGGTCCGTTTAGGCAGACCAGATTACACCTTTGCCTTACACAGCAAAACTCCAAATAAAACCCAAAACAAAGCAAAGCAAACAGGAACTGCAGCACATGGTCTTTACTAAGGCTGCAAGATTTAACATAAAGAATGCAAACAGTTTACACACAAAGTTGTTAGAACAGATATTGCAGAACTTGTTTTTATGGATATAACTAGAAATTCAGAGAGATTAAATATTTCCATCAACCCCTAACCCTGCAGTTTAGAGAATGCAGAGGCCAAACCTGTTTAAGATACAAACCAACCCCCAAAACCTGAGTAGAATGAAAATCCTCGGCAGCAGCTGTACCAAATGCCTAAGGCAGCACAGTCAGCTGCCAGCAGCAGGACAGGGACTCCCGAGCATGTAAACCACAGTGACTGGGGAAACAAACCCAAAATCTGACACTGTGCACAGCTAAGCAGGTGTCTGGTTCTGCACAGCAACAAAGGATATTTGTACAAATAAAAACATCGCTGAGAGCCTTTCTGTAAAATTACAAAACCTAAAGGGCTTTACTTGTAGCAACAGTTGCAGCAATACCCCTCAAAAAAGCCACACCCAGCATCTCTGCCTTCCAGATGGGAACCTAATAGATGAAGACCAAAAACATACTATTCAGTTACTGAATAACAAAAATCTTCGTAGTGATCATAGAATCTGTAAGGTTGGAAGAGACCTTTAGACATCATCTAGACCAACCACCCTGCAGCGAGCAGGACATCTTCACTAGATTAGGTTGCTCAAAGCCCTGTCAAGCCTGACCTTGAGTATCTCCAAGGATGGGGCCTCCACTACCCCTCTGGGCAACCTGTTCCAGCAATCTACCACCCTTGTATTGAAGAACTTGATATTATATAATTTGTTTATATATATTTGCTTGATTTTTCCCATTTTTATTTATTACCTGTGGTCTAATTCTGGAACAGAACAGACCCAGAAACAATCGTTGAATGTTCAGATGTCAGGTGGATTCTCTCCCAACTTTATCACTCTGATTTTCCATGCTTATCAAAAACTAGAAGTCTCAAGCTGCTCCTTTACCATGTAGGCAACTCCTGAGGACAAATCTTAACAAATCTCTGGGGTTAAACAGAACTTAACTCTCACTCATGAGGGTTTCCTGCCTCCTTTGGTTTATAATTAACAGGGGCCTCCAAGACTTGATGTCGACGATCTCAAAATCATCCTTCTCCCTTACCTACTAAATCTGTCTGAATGGCAGATTAATATATTTTTAGAGGGGGGAGATGCCTTCAAAATATCCCTCTCTATATATTCACAGCTCACCTGGTAGTAAGACCTTACTCGTGGAGCAAGTGCTTGAGCAACTTTCTCACACAAGAAGCCCTCTTACAATAGTTGCAATACATCCAGCAACACGCACCTGGCAACAACCTGTGCCTCAATAAGTCAGCATCTGCAGCACCTGTTTGGTGGCCCCTGACTGTGGGAACTCGGCAGGAGTCCATACATGCAGTTCAGGTGAACACTGAAGAAGGCATCTGGGAAAAAAGGGGGGGGGGGGAAAGCAATCAACTGAGGTGGGATTTGGGATATTAATCATAGATTTGTAGGTAAATTCTGATACTTCTGCAAAACCATAAGAATATAAATTGGAGTAGCCTACCTGGCTTTGGGTACTCATGCTAAATTCTGCTCTGAGCTCCAGCAATGGCTGAACTGTGGTACCTTTGGCATGAGCTGTGTGCCAGAGCTGCAGTTTGTTTGACAAGCAATGACTTGCACGGGTGGCGTCTCCTCTTCTTCCCCTCCATCACAGGAAACTTCCATGGAGCAGCGAACACGTTTCACTGCTCCCACTGGTCTCTTGTGGACACCATGTATTGTGTTCACAGCTGTCCCACTTTGGGAAGTTCTCTGAACAAGAAAACACTAAGCACCATTTGCCTGTTAAGTCTCACATACTCCATGAAAAATTAGGACTGCTTATGGGCAGAAACATCTGCTTCAAGGACCACCTGGTGACACGGTCTCTATTGCTCATGTACACTGATCAACTTTTGCAGATCTGCTATATTTTCATGAAGAAAGTATGTCAGGTTTGTGGATACCCACCCTGAAAGGTGTGCGTGCATGTGTGTGTGTCCATCCATGGGAGTCTCCCTGAGGGAGAATTCCCTTATTTCCTTACTGCTGACAGAGAGATTCATTGGAAAACTGCAAGTCTGACGCTGCCAGATTGTTTTGTTTCTCTTCCTTTCCCTGCTTCTCCAAAACGGAACTCTCAGTATTTGATAATTTTTAAAATTCTTTAAAAGTCCTGTGAGAGAGCTTTATTTAACATGCTGAAGCAGAGCCATGTGGCCCTGCATTTATCACTGCCGAACAGCGTGAGGCCTGGGTTCTGATTTGACGGAATAGTTCTGAGTCTTGGGGCTTTTTTATAAAGCAGGTGTTGCTGAGAAGGATGAACAAAGAGATTCATACGTCAACTCACTGCACTTTATTACGGTTATTAGAAATGAAACACAGCAATGATCATATCACAGGCAGGTAGTAGTAAAACAGAAGATGAATTATGGCACACTCTACCCCTTTGAATCCATGACGGGACCTAAGCTACACCACACCACCTCCACCCCCACTCCCAACTGCAAGCACCCACTTCCCTGCCAGGAAAAAATCACCCAGAGTTGGCACCTGAAGAAGCTCCACTGGACATTCTTCTCCAGGCAAAGGCAGGAGGGAGGTCAGCTCAGCTCAGACAGTACATGGGCAGGGAAGACAGTACAGGAAATGTCTCTCCAAGGCCATGAAGGGACAGTCATTGTCTCATTTACATCATGAAGTCTACAGGTCTGTTGCAGTTCTTGTGGGCTGACTAGGACGGGATCCAGAGCCTTCATTGACTTTTAGTACATGGCAGTGTGAAGAATGAAAGAACAGTAAGCTCTTTCATCAGCAAACTTGCAATGCTGTCCAGTGGAGGGAGCCTGGGGGCTCCTGTGGGGAATAAACAAGGTGGTAGTGTCCCTGCTCTGCTCAGGGCAATGGGGCAGTCAGTCTCATGTTAGGAAATCCGGACCGGAGTTTTCCACATGTGTTGCCACTCAATAATAGCTATTGCTAAAAAAATACAGCCAACTCAAGGCAAGTATGAAAGCCCTTGCAATTCTCACCTGCAGACTCAATTCTGGAGCTCAGCCCAAACTTCCATGCCCATCTTTGCAAACTCTGAAAGCTCTTTATAACCTATAGCAAGTTACCATTGTTCTCATGAACTCGAAACATACCGTCGCGTCCTTACGTACTCCTGCACCGCTGCACAGCCGCTCGTGAGTGCGGGTGTTAGGGACGATTCTCAATCTCACAGCAACAGGAACGCAGTAAATTGAGTCAAGCATTCCAAGACGCCTGCAGGGGAACGTCACGAGATCCTTCATCAGGTATGGTTCCTTTTTTTTTCTTCCTATTTTCCAACAGATATCGTCCTGTCTTTGTTAGCATTGGTACGACCCAGCTTAGACCATTCCTTTAGGACACAGCTTCCTAGAACTGTTTTGTGTGCACACACATACACACACGTCCTCTGCAGGGTCTTCTGTTGCGACCCGCACCAGCTCAGCAGCACTACCGCAGCCAGTGGCTCCAGGCAGTATGCTACTCACAGCTTCCTGCAGGCAAACAGCAAAGCTGCAACTTGGTGGTGAATAGTTACAGGGATTTTTCTGCATCAATAGACAGCCTTCCGTTACTGACTAGTGCCTGCAAGGAATGGATTAGCCATCCATTTAGGAAGAATTCGTGATACTGTGTGAAGGAGGAAGTAAGAATAGAAAGCCGCTCACATCCAACAGCAAGAAATGGGGAGGGAGGAGTGTTAACACAGGAGGCGCTGACAGCAAAAGCAAAAGCACCTCTGCCAGTTTGTTTCTTCAGAGTTTTCATAGGGTGGCTGATGGTGTCACAAAAATAAAGTATCTCTGCTGAAGCTTATAGCTCTGGAGGGATTTATCATGCAGAAGCCAGTTATGAAGCAAACATTATTCCCCTCTTTCTCTGAATGATCTGGCAAAGAAAGTAGAAACGTAGTAGCTGGAGATGGCTCTGATTCAGGAAGGAGAGACGGGGAGAGACGGGGAGAGACGGGGAGAGACGGGGAGAGACGGGGAGAGACGGGGAGAGACGGGGAGAGACGGGGAGAGACGGGCTCCCTCTACATAATCTTAACTTTGATAGAAACAGTTTCCAGCTTTCTCTGCCTCAGAACAATTAAAAAGTAAGAAAAAAAATATCCCCATGTGAACTACAGGGCTGCCAGGGCAGCATGAGCAATCCAACGTCAGGGGAGAGTGGGTCTATGGAGACACCAAATATAGCAGTGGTAAAAGTCATATCCAAAACCATGTGTCACTCCGTGTAAAGCCACAAGCTATTTAGAAAAAAAAAAAATAAAATTTTGCTGTTCCTGCCTGGTCAGTTTGGATCTCTCACTGTGCCAAAGCTGCCCCATTTACAGAAGAACCACCCAGGCAAGAGCTGCCAGACATACCGAACAGTAGCCTTGGTTTGCGGACCAATTGCCATCAAGGAGGGACTCACAGAGCTCCTTCCTCTGCCTCCTCCTGTCACTGTGGTCTTGCCAGTGTCTCCATCTGATGCCCAATACATCCCTGCATCTTCTCTCTGGGGTAGGCCACCCCTTCATTCCACTCCCTGCACTGAGAGCTCTCTTCACCACCCTCATGACTCAAATACCATTGCATCTCTTTTCGGCAGACTCCTCTCCACCTAGGCAGCAATGGCTGTATAGATTGGTGGCTGCAGTGTGATTAAGTTATTCTGTCCCTGTTCCTTTCTATGTCATGAGAAGCTGAGTGCCAACTTCAGATCCCAGACTAACCTGCCAGCCTTTGGACCTTTGCAGATACAGCTAATAGGAGCTAAGTGCATTTGAGAGATTTTCAAGTTAGCTCCTGAGAGGCTGGCATCCACTAATGAGGGTGCTAATACTCAAAATTAGTTTCTAAAACTTGCTACAGTTAATAAGGTCACATATTCATTTTCAATGTGACTAAGCAACAAATTTAAAAGAAAAATATGGAGCAAGTCTCATTCTTAATGTAAAACCAATTCTAGACCTCAGTGATAAAAATCCAGAACCACCTAGGAATACAAGAAGTGGGTTACAAACCTCGAGTTGCTTCTCCCACATGCTTCCTTGCTCTGCTAACCATAATTCTGCAATTTATTTGTATGCTGTCTCCTGAGAGGTGAGAAAGCAACAGGCAGAACAAATTTACTATCTGAGGTTACGCACCTCCACCTAAGTACCATGCTCAGGTAAGTCCCAAGGGCTCATGGGCCCCAGCAGGCACAAATGGGGAAAACCCAAACTCTGGTACCCCTGTGCTGACAGGCTGGGTCAGTTCACTGGGTCAGTTCACTGAGCAGTAAGTGCTTTGGGGGAACAGGTAAGAGTCACCCTTCCACTGAGATTTGAGATCCTGCACCACCCCAGTGGTACAGCTTAGAAGGTACCTCTAACTACTTCTCTAAGAAAAAGACACATTTTTCAGACTTTCCCTCTTAAATCAGACCGTAAAGATCATCACAAAGGTGATGAGAAGAAGTTTACAGTGACCACAGACACCAGACCTGCTCATGAGAAGGTTCTGAAGAGACACAAGGGAAACCCTGGCTGCACTGCTGCCAGCTATAGTGCTTGAGCAATGAGGGTGGTGGGCTGTGGTGGGAGCACTGCTAGTGCAGAACATCACCGGGCATTAAGTTCTGTACAACGCAGCTGGAGCATCCGAAGGTATTTGCTCCTTTCCTACAGGATTCATGACTGAGGCTCTTTGCAGGCAATGATTTGACTCTAAAGCCGATTATTTATTGCTTCCTGTGTCTTTTTCTAATTAAAAAAATTAAATAATTTCTATTAAAAAAGAGCGTTCTGGAAACATTCATCATGAAAGACAACATTCACCACCCTTCCCCATCTCTCACCAACAGACCAAAATCTAAAATCAATAAACAGTCTGCATAAAACAAGCATATATAATTAATGATCAACAGGAAGATAATGATTTCATATAGGTAAAGTACTGTACAATACAACAGATCATGGCAGAGATTTGTTATAAGTGTGCTTAAGATGATAAACCACGTCTCCAAACATCACTAAAATCTCAGCAGCAGTCAGTCACCAACCCATCTATCAAGCACCCGTGGGGATCAGTTCAGCCCAGTTTACACAGAGGAAATGGTTCTTTGTTTAACCTGTATTACTCATTCGTGGAAAAATAATCCTCATACTTCATAGTATAGTTGAACAAGAAAAAATCCATTTGATACAACTGCTTGATCTTCTCAATCTGTTCTGAGTTTAGTTGTCGGAGATACTCCAAGGTGATATCACCATTAGTTCGTCTCTCTGAGCCATACCTTTTCAAGTTGGGGTAGTGCAGGCTCTCCGGTGCTCCAATGACCTTCAGAACATGCTCAGAATCTAACCCAAGGGTTTCATACTTACCCAGAATATCATAGTGAATGTTGCAAGGATCACACAGCAGAAACATGGGTTTCCAGTGAATGTCCAGAGCGTTTGGTGGTTTTGCTATAACGAAGTTGACAAACTCCTGAAAGCTTACTTTTTCTGAAGAATTTTTATTTTTCCTGAACATCGCCCTGATCTCGTTAGCGACGGTGACACTGTAGAACGGCTCGGAGTGCAGGAGTTTGTCCCTGTAAGCTGAAACGAGCCGCTCCAAGGGGTGCCTGGTGAACATCACTTTGGTGTAGTTGTTCAGGAATTCCTTTTGTAAGGCAGGAGGGTAAGTCACCAGCTTTTTGATCAGTGAGGTTTGGTGGATGTGGTCATGCTCGATTTCAGAAGCTTCCGCATTCAGGTTGGCTTGGAGGAGAAAAATAGTTCTCTTCCAGTTGGAGCAGCCTACTTTGGGCACCTCACAGTAGATAAATTTATGCTTATGCTCCACGAACAGCTGGCTTGCAACATGAGAATCCAATTTACTCCTCGATCTATTAAGGTTGTTCTTTAGGCAGACAGAAGCCAGCATGCTTTTGCGATCATTTTGAATTGCCAGCCAGTCTTCTGCAGGGTTAGGCAAAGAACCTGCCACCAAGGAGAAAGCACAAGCCCTTAGTGTGAAATGGGTCTCTCTCTCTGCGGCAACCACAGCACTCAATCTTGTTCCTTGTGTACAAAAACTAACCAAGATGCTAAAAATCAATATTTTTTTGGTTTACCATCACCAGACCCCACTACAGGAAACATGCAACAACCCATCCCGCTTAGGGAAACCTTTGATAAAACAAAAAACAGTTAGCAATGTTCCTCTAAGCACGATCGCTGCTCGAATGCTTCTAATTGCCAGCTGGTTTGCGTAGCGCTCTGCCTCTCAGCCATTGCTCAGATAGCTATGGCAGCAGCAGGGCCACGGGTACTTTCACTGCACTGTTAAATCTCTGAGGCTCC
Source organism: Laterallus jamaicensis coturniculus (assembly GCA_022605575.1). Taxonomy (NCBI): domain Eukaryota; kingdom Metazoa; phylum Chordata; class Aves; order Gruiformes; family Rallidae; genus Laterallus; species Laterallus jamaicensis. The sequence goes on from JAKCOX010000013.1 coordinate 21,222,448, forward strand.
ACTGTTTCTTTCTAACCCATTTGGGAAATGTGTGCCTGGCTCTAGAAACCATCAAGCCTTTCTGCTGGTAAATTCTTTACTTACCTGTTAGGCTTTTTTGTTTCTTACAGAACAACCCAACAAGAAAGATCCCAAAAATAAAATTTGGGAGAAGGAAAACTAACACCTTCTGGTTCATATTACTTCACAGGAAGGAGGATGGTGTGATCTCTTCAAGCAGATATTTGCCTGTCAACAAGGAAAGTTAATACGAGTTAGATTTTGCACGACTGATACCATAAAGATAACGTGGTATTCCCTTACAGAATTTATGATAGCAGAAAGACTTCTCAATCTCTATAAAACCAGGTGTTGTTAGTAAGTAAAAGTCCTATAAAAGCAGTGTGATGCTTTCAGAGCATTAAGGAATTCCTCCCTTTTTCAGAACAACAAACTGTGTATCAGCAAATACTCCTCCCTCTCATTTAAAGGTGGTGTTCCTGCCAGGCAAACCCTCTATCCCTTCACACACTGTGTAACAATAGCTTCTTTTAGGATTACAGAGATGTATTATTTTTAAATGACCTTACTTGTTGGCATCTAGAAGTACAAAGTTTTCTGTAACCTGCAACAGGGCTAGCCGCAAGCCTATGATGCATTCGGGGTGAGATTCCTCCCATCTCTTGCACTGAAGCTTTCCACTTTGTACAATTAATTAAATTTCACTACAGGAAAAACTCTTCTACCTTTCAGCACAGAATCCTAGCTACTAGCAATAGATGAATTGAGGTGTGTATATATGCCGTTACTGCTGCAGTGTAAGAGCCCCAAAAAATTGTCCATGATGGCAGTAAGCATATAGAAGCACCAGAGGAAACAACAGGAGATGCTCCACAGAATCACTTGGGATGGAAGAGACCCTCAAGATGAGTCCAACCACAGCCTAAACCTGCCTACTCCAGCTTTAGACCATGTCTTCAAGCACAACATCCACAGGCCTTCTAAATACCTCCAGGGATGGTGACTCCACCACCTCCCTGGGCAGCCTGTTGCAATGGTTGACAACCCTTTCAGTAATGAAATTCTTCCTGTTATCTAACCTAAATCTCCCCCAGGGCAATTGGAAACCCTTTCCTCTTGTCCTGTCACTTGTCACCCAAGAGAAGAGACCAGCCCAGACATCTCTGCAACTGCCTTGCAGGTAGCTGTAGAGAGCGAGAAGGTTTCCCCTCAGCCTCCTTAAGACTAAAAAGCCCCACCTCCCTCAGCCGTTCTGCGTAGGGCTTGTGCTCCAAACCCTTCACCAGCTTCGTCACCCTGTTCACAGACAAAAGGAGGGAAGGCAAATGCAGTCCAACACTCAACAGATTCCCTCTCATGTGCTCATTTGTTCTGTCTCCATGCACCTCCCCAAGAAAGAGCTAAGTTATCTGCACAATCTTACTGTGTTGCCCCCATTAGAAAGCTCTTCACCATCATGCTTTCCATCGCTTCTTATTTGAAGTAGCAAAATTTAGTGCATGACCATTAAGTGCAAATATGCCATTCTACTTCTGTCCCATAAAGTCTGTGCCACCAAAAAGTCAATGTCACTGTTGTTCTTTTCCACTTTTCCATTTTTTGCCCTGAACCCGCTGGCAATAAGAACATCTTGCCTGGATTGCTTTGGGATGTAACTTCCACTCTTGTTTTGGTTTGCTTTCACAAAGACACAAACAGGACCACTCGAAGTTATTTGTGGTGCCCCCCCTGCTCTCCCCCAGGGTAGATGTACATAAACCCCAGCTGACACAACAGAAGCTGGTTTCCTGGGTGTTCTGAGACAGCAGGAGAGGCAGCACAAGCTGAACTGCTGAAAATGGACTTGGCCTCAAGGCTTCTTTCTTGCTGGACTAACTGGTGATTATTGTATCACATATTTGCCAGAATATCTTCAAACTCATACAGTTAGCAGCACTATTGATTATTAAATCTCTCTTAGCGTAGGCATGACCTGAGAAATGGAGAGGGACAACTGGTCACTATCTCAGACCTGTATACAGCTTTAGAAACAAATCTGCAGTCACACAGATTAAAAATTTGCTTGTGTTTACATTAAACTGCTGCAATACTCATTCAAATGAATGCAGTATTTTTACATGAAGGCATTCAGCCAATATCTTTGCTTCTTCTTGGCTGCATAAGACCATTATAAAGGCTACAATAAAAAAACGTAGGCTGATCTTCACCCTTTAACCTTTTCTTCACTGCACATCAATTCTCTTTTCAAGGCCAGCTAAAGTCAGTCAGACTTTTTCCATTGACCTCACAAGGTCCAGCAACTTTTTCAGAAGTAGCTTGAAGACAAAGTTTCACACTGTGTAGCAATTAAAAGAAATAGGATGCTAAATTACTCCTCATTAGAGTGTGCTTAGGCTAGGCTTCCTTTCTCTTAAATGCTGCGACCTCGAGTTAGTTATTGTTGTCATTATCATACTTGTCTCAGGGATCAGATAATGAACGAGATTAATTTCCCCTTTCTAGATACCTGTATCATATATATTTGTTAATTAAATTGCTGGTACAGAATATAAGGTTTGCCATAAGACAGGTTTCATTTCATGTTGAAACACGCCAATGTTCCAGAAGGAAATGGACAAAACTTGTCTCCTTGAGGGAAAGAAGCTGTTTATGAGGTAGTCAAACACAAGAGACAGCCCTCTTCTAAGGCATTTGTGGAGGCAAAAGAATCCTTGTTTTAATTCAGGAGAACAGTCAGACCATAAGGAGGGATAGAACGAACTCCAAGCTGACAAGTCTGGACTCCTTAGCAGACTTCAAAATGTGGGCTGCCTGTAAGAGCTAAAACCATTCATCAACAAATGAGGTTGACATGCTTTGGAGGAGCTACCTGAAGGTGAAGTCCAAAGGCTTCTTCTGAATGGGAGACCCCAATACAGAGTTCTGTGTAACGCAAAGTCTCCAACGATGAAGATCACCTAAAAGCAACCTGAAGGAATAGGAGGAAAGAAAATCAAGAGCCATTTTGTCAGAAAAGGGACAAAACACCTGAAAACAAAAAGCCACCTTTGTGATACATTCAGTGTCAATAGCTCAGATTAACTTTTATTTCTTCACTTATGTCCCACAGATATTTGTAATTGTGTTGTCTATTTTAGATGTAACAAATTAATACTTCTATTCACAGTTTACCTCATCCTACCTTGAATTTAGTGTGATTTAAAGTGGCTGGGTAACTACAAGGCATTCCTCAGTCAAGGTGCACTAAATCCATTAACACTACAACTCCATAATAAATAGTCTAGTTCTGCTGTAACCAAAAGGCAGCAGAAAGGGCTACCACAGACAAGGTGGAAAGACTTTACCATAGAACTCAAAAGAGAGAGACAGAAATGTCTTCTAATGAAAAATAACGCAGCTAGGAGTCAGTGTCTCTTTAGAACTAACATATTTCCAAGAAGAAAGTATAAAAAAATAAATATAAGGCATTAGTCAATTTTATTCTTGTTACACACAGTTGTGGGGGTTTTGTGGATTTTTTTGGTTTGTTTATTTTTAATGAAGCATAAAATCTTCTAAATAACGGTCTTACACTGCAGTGCTGGGTTTTGCTTGTTCATCAGATCACATGATTGTAGATCAACCATACATAGCTATAGCTTACTATTTTCATCTCTCTCTTGGATGTTACTAAACAGTAAACCAGGCAGTTAGATGAATGATCCTCATAGAAACCTTTATTTCAGATAATTTCCAGGAGTATTTCTATCAGGTGATGAGATTTTTCAAAGGCTGTCAGTTAGCTGGCATTTAAGTCCCCCAATCCAGCTGATTTGATGGCTTTCACAGAATCATAGAATAGCATGGGTTCAAAGGGACCCCAAGGATCCAACCCCCTGCCACAGGCAGGGCCAGCAGCCTCCAGGCCTGGATCTACACAAGGTTGCCCAGGGCCCCACCCAACCTGGCCTTGAACACCTCCAGGGATGGGACATACAAACATGAGGGGAATCAACTTTTTAAAAGGGCAGATAATGGCAGGACAAGGGGGAATGGTTTAAAGCTGAAGGAGAGAAGGTTTAGATTGAATATTAGGGGGAAGTTATTTACGGAAAGAGTGGTGAGGTCCTGGAACAGGCTGCCCAGAGAGGTGGTGGATGCCCCATCCCTGGAAGTGTTCAAGGCCAGGTTGGATGGGGCCCTGGGCAACCTTGTGTAGATCCAGGCCTGAGGTTTGTGGCCCTGCCTGTGGCAGGGGGGTTGGAGCTGCATGATCCTTGGGGTCCCTTCCAACCCTTGCCATTCTATGATTCTATGACATCCACAACCTCTCTGGGCAGCCTGTTCCAGCCCCTCATGACTCTCTCTGTAAAGAGCTTCCCCCTAATATCTAACCTAATCCTTCCCTCCTTCAGCTTCAATCCATTCCCCCTTGTCCTGCCATTGTCTGCCCTTTTAAAAAGCTGATTCCCCTCCTGTTCCTCTGCTCCTTCCAGGTACTGGCAGGTTGCAATGAGGTCCCCCCACAGCCTTCTCCTCTCCAGGCTGAAGAAGCCCAGCTCCCTCAGCCTTCTCTTCATAGCTTTCTAGCTTCCTGACCAAATACGCTGCAGTATCAAGTTGAATGCTCTTTACAATTCTAAATCTACTGTATCTGTGTCATATCTTAATCCCCAAACCCAAGTAAAAATATTGTCAGTTTGGTGAGATCTGATTCCTAGAATGTAAAGCCAAAATGTCCATGTGAGAGCAACCAGAACAATTGCTCAAGCCAAGAGCAACAGCAAATGGGGAACAGATTATTGGAGAAAGCAATGCCAATTATCTCATGTGCATGTGAGATGCGAAAAAGTCCTGAAGCCTTCGTAAAAATGAGAAATATTTATTGAATTCCAACTTTCTCTGCACTACTGATAATTTTACCATCTCCCTAATTCATTGTTAAGGCTCTTTTCTTCCTGACATTCACACTTCTGATAACCAACCAAAAAAAAATTTGTATCACAACATTCATACCTTTGGTCACAAGTTTGCTGACCATAAAAAATTCTTTCCATCCTTCTGTTTCCTTCAAGAAAATTATGACAATTACTTTCAACATTCCTCTTTTCTACATGATACAGTGGGTATGAAGGAGCAGTTGGCAACCTACTTGCACATCCCCTGTGTGTCAGGTGAGATCATTTGCAGAAGAGCTTGCTATCTCAATGATGAGACTGCACTTTTCCAAGGTCCTCACAAAACCATCATATGCCAGAGTTACCAGATTATTTTTTTTTAGTTAAATTGCTTTCACTTGGCCCGCTTGTCTTAATACTTGCTTTCCATTCTGTGGTACTAGACCTTCTGCAATCATCCTATACATCTGCTAGTGGTCTGGACTTTAACTGTTTGAGCCATACGTAGCTACACCACAACCACTCACACTTATCCAACCACCAGCTTTGGTTTTGTAATGAGTTCCTTTTCCCCTGACAAAAACACGGTCGGATATAGAATTTCTAGAACTCTTTCACAGAATCACAGAAATGTAGGGGTTGGAAGGGACCTCAAGAGACAATCAGGTCCAATCCCCAAATTTCAGTTAGGAATTTTTTTTCTCAATTAGGAAATATTTACCATCCAAAGGTCTTTCAGCAATAAGGTCATGTGAGTGGGTGACCTAGCACATCAGGGCTCCCTGGTACAAAAAAGACAGGGATTTCCTAGAGACAGTCCAGCAGAGGACTGTGAAGATGATTAAAGGCCTGGAGCATCTCCCCTGCAAGGAAAGGCTGAGGGAGCTGGGGTTGTTCAGCCTAGAGAAAAGACAACTGAGAGGGGACCTGATCCATGTTCATACATATCTCAAGTGTAGGACATGGGGAGAAATGGCCAGCCTCTTCTCAGTGGTCTGTGGGGACGGGACAAGGGGCAATGGCCTCAAGTTGGAGCACAGGAAGTTCTACACCCATATGTGGCAGAACTTTTCCACGGTGAGGGTGACAGAGCCCTGGGACAGGCTGCCCAGGGGGGTGTGGAGTCTCTTTCTCTGGAGATATTCAAGACCCATCCGGACACCTCCCTGTGCGACCTGTCCTAGGGAACCTGCTTTGGCAGGGGGGTTGGACTCCATGGTCTCTGGAGGTCCCTTCCGACACCTAGAAGTCTGTGATTCTGTAATCACACTCCAAGTTCTCCATCCTGCCATGTAGGCTTATGCCCAGCACAGGCAGCGGAGTAGATTGCATTGCCTTTAGCAGGTATCACTGGTACGTGGTTCTGTCCTTAAACTGTTAAAATGATGATTCATAATGTAGCATTTCCTAATTCTTCTGGACCTGCTGAACCATCACAACTGAAAAATCTGCAGGTTTTAAGAGAAATATTAATTAAAAAAAATCAGTCTGAAAGAACCCCCAGCATTTTGATACTTTTATAAACAATTAGAAGTCCTATAACTGGAAGTGTTGAATAATACTAAGTCTGTACTTCAGTAAGAGGTACTATACATAAATATATGTATACACACTCATGTGTGTGTATGTATATTCCTGAACTATATGCATGTGTACATTACATATGTATACATACACATATGTGTAATTCAGAAACACATTAATATCAGTTACACCAGCATATTATTTGCTCCAAGTAAACTAACTAAGGAGGTTGATAAGGATTTAAAGTCTCCTGATGATAAACTTACAATGGGGTGTCTCAAGCTAACTTTTCTTAAAGACAAAACTTGGTCACAGCTGAGTATATGGGGTGATCCTCTGCAGCCTACTTGATGATAAGTGGGACTTTCCAGATTAAAGAATGAAATTACAACAATAGTCATTTGTGTTCCTGATACATTTGAAGCCAGAAGTAAAAAAAAAAAAAAGCCAATAAAAAGCTACCAGTAGGGCAGCTCAGTAGAAGGTAGGGAAAAATCTCTTGCAACAGATAACATTCTCAGAGACTGAGCCCCATTCTGTACTTAAACCCTGTTAATCCCTTCAAAAACACAACTGCAAACACATACATACTGATATGTACATAGTTACACAGACACCAAGGGGGGGATGACGTGTAGAAACCCCCCCAGGAACAGCTAGGATCAAAACCGAACAGGAACAACAAGCTTTCCTGGATGCAGTTTTGAGTGTGCTGTTCTAACAGGGTGAACTGTGCCTTTAGAAGAAAGACCCTTGCACACCCCGATCTGCAGATCCCTTGTTCCTGTACAACTCATTATGGATGGGCAGGAGGGAGGAAGGGAGATCCCAGAAACTGGAGTCTCATCAGGCAGGCTGCCTGCTCCAAAAAGAGGAAAATCATCAGTGAATAAGGAACCTCCAGCAGGCTGCAGACAGCCAAGGGCCAGAAGAACCATCTGATCCAGGTCATTTTGCTAACAAGAGCCAGGGTCTGACATTATCTAACATGCAGCAGCAACAGCTGAAATGTGTGTGAGAACAGGTACAAACTCAATGAGGAGACAACGTATGAGCTAGACTGCAGGCTACCAAGGAAGAGGCTGACAGGGTAGCCCAGAATATTCTGTCTGTTCTACAGAATAACAGACTTCCATGGCAGTGAGGTGGGTACAAAGCCACAATTTCCAACACAGGCAATTTCTGTTCCCTGCAATGGTCCTCTCAAGCCCTCCACTACTGCATCAGATAACTTTATGGTCTCAGCACCTGCAGAGCTACATTCCTCACTGCCATCATTCAACTGCTTGTTACTCTCTGTATGCTACCTTCTCATGCCTGTCTTCTAGTGTCTCCTCTCTTTCATCCCACATCATCTCCCTGTCTTGCCTACCAAGGGTTTTTTTACCTGTTATTTCTCTTGCAGTGCTAAAAGCTTAACTTTAATTTCTGATCAGTCGTACTGCTAGCCCCTGCTACCAGAAGCCCCTGCTACCAGTTTGGGCTTTCTCCTTTGCTGCCATCCTGCAGTGGTTTTGCAAAATAATACACCAAAAAATGCACACCCCCTTCTCCAGCAGAAGCTTCTGAAGCACCTACAGAGCTATTACATTTTTCACCTAAAATGATTCCTTAAGATCCTCCTTTTCAGGGATGCCAACACCAGTTTGGCTGCCAGTGCACTAAAACTGTTACCAACCAGCCCATAAAAAGAGCAAGGGAAAGGAAGAGCCAATTTGGGACTGAAAAGAACCAAAGTGAGAAGGGGGGGGGGAGGGAAGAGTTAAGAGTTTATGGGAAAAGGCAGCACAGAGCGTGACAGAAAAAGTCCCAGAGAAGCAAGGAGCAGCAGCCAGAGGAAAAGCAGCAGAGCCAAGGCCATGGGAAATAGAAAGGCTGTGTAGCCTGCTCAGGCAATGCTGTGGGAAAGGGAAGTTGAGAATGGGACTGGAAGACACAAAGTATAATTCAGTGAAGTAATGATGGAGAAGAAACTCAAGGAAACAAGTACAGAAATGAATATACAAAATTATCCAGAATTGCCACATACGTTTAAAGACTAATTGGATTAAATGCACTGCAGTCACACATGCACTGGAACCCAACCCTTACTATGTGATCAAACCTGTCTCTATTTGCCTTCCTGTAGCAGTAGCCAGCAAGACAACAGGCTTCTGAGTTTGTAGGTATGACAACTTCACATCAATATTGTCAGGGAGCAGCGAAGGACACCTCTTCCCTTCAGCATGAGGAACTGGGAGACAACTGCAATAACATGGCCAGTGTGGCAGGGGCCTCACCAGCCTGGATCCATCACTACCTTAAAGGGTGAAGATCTGGAAATGGTGGCCACATTCAGCCAAGAGACAAGATAATCAGGCAAAGCCATGGTGACAATGGCTCCTCGGTGGGTCCAGCTCAGGTGGGCCATGAGAAGCTGGAGACCAGCCCTGCTGCAGTATCACTGGGGCAGGGACTGATGGCCCCAGGGGGTTGATGTGGGATGCTGAGCTGTGGACAGGATGGGTGAAGCCCCAGCAGGGCACTGTCCAGGGACAGCTGGTGCCCTGTTAGGGCTTTCAGAGCCTGACAGGTAATAGGTGAACAAACTCCACCCCTTCTGCTTGGTTACCTGGCAATGGACTGTAGGACCACTTTATCTAAGGGCTTAATTAAAAACCTCACACATATATAAATTGCCATTTAAACCACTGCAAAACCAATCACAAGAAAGCACCCTTTAGCGCTTTCTTCTAGGAAATCTAGATGAGCCTAAGAAATTTGGAAAGGAGGGAGAAAGGAGAGTATGGAAGAAAAGCTCAGAGCCTGATGTACACCTACCACAGTGGCAATTAATGTCCTCCTCCCAGGCCTGTTTCATGGGAGAGGTGATCTCAAACAAACCCCTCTGTTTTTCTCATTATATTGATAACTAGCTCTCTGGCTTTTCATGCGTCGTACAGTTTCCTCCCATGTTTCTCTTCTCAGTTACTGTTGGTAATAGCAATGTCGTTGTTGCCATTCAGGTCTATCCAGCTTGTCTCAACCCTAGATCCCCTGTCCCCTCCTACTTTTCACCTCCCTGTGTAAACTTTATTCATTCATTCCTGACATTGCACACCAAATACCAAAGCCAGAACTGTCTGTAACAGTTGCTTAGCACATGGCCCCCAGGCAACATCCTGGTTGCTCTTCACCTCATTATTTCCTTTTGGCATTCCCTCCACTAGTACCCTTGTCACATAACTAACGACAGCCATGAACCCTCTTTCTCTTTTAACATAACAACATAATATCTCCTCTTAAGTTTTTTTCCTTTTTGCTCTCAATTCCTCCAGCTTTTTCTATCTTTCTAGTCCATCTTTTGACCCTCACTTTCAGGATCTAACACCAGTTTGTCCAAAACTATACCTCTCATTCTCCCCAACTCTTTCTTTTTTTTTTACTCCTCCAAAGACACCTCTACCAGAATCATGCACAAGTCCTCATACCGGTATTTTGGTGCTTTCAGAAATAACCTCTTCATCTGAAACATTGTGACACTTACTGACACTGCATGTATGCATTGTTCTCTCTTCCTATGTGAATCTAGGCCTATCTCTTCTGTTCTTTCTGGTCTCCTATGTATTGCAGGACTAGCAGTCCAGCAGAAATGTTGTTTCAAGTCTGTTTTCATGAAATATGCTTTTACATCCTATTATGGCACATGCAGTATGAAGTATTAAGAAGTTAGGAAATAGTAGCATTAAAGTGGCATGTGAACTAAATCATAGAGAGCATAAGATGAATTATCTGCTCACTTTTGGCAGCACAGCCTTGAAACTGAAGAGCTGACATTTCAGAGTATTTAACACTGCAGTAGACTCTTAAGTTCAAAATAGTCCTGCTGATTCAGTTACAGATAGGAATACTCAGAAGATCTGCAAATCTGGTTTCCAAAGCCTGCTCAAGTGCCTAGAAAATGAAGAACTGGTAGACAATGAGACTCTCTGAAAAGGTGGGTGCTGCGCACCACCTGGGATCGTTGTAGCAGACAAAGAATCCAAACTGTCATGCTAAAACCTTTTTCTGTGATTCACTGCATAACCTCCCTCATCTGCTGTAGATAGTAGGGATGCTACTGCATAGCCCTAGAGGATCTCAATCAGGTCCATCCTGCGAACTGAGTGTGTCAAGTTGTATGGAATATCTTGTTTCTTTATAAAACAGAAAGTTACCCAAAAAGGTATTCATGTGACATCATAACAACCTGCACAAAAATCATTCAGTCGTGAATCATTTAGTTCCCTTGACCAATCTTATGATACACACTTTCATGTAAAAAGATAGTGGCAGCAGACTGCTACCTTCTGAGCAAATCCAGCATCATGATGAGATCCAAGCTTGTCAGACTTACCTGCTGACTGCAACAAAACAGCAAGACTCGGGCATGAGGGATGCCATTCCTGGCACTGAAGGAAAACGATCCCCAGCACAGCTTGTCCCTGCTTCTCTTGCACCCACCATCAGCATGGCCTGCCCAGAGTCTTCCACTCCTGATGCCCCAGTTCTACCTCCTTGCACCCCATTCCCCATCAGCTCTCCAACACTGAGTTCCCCTCCTGCTGGACAAGCATTTGTATGGGCACCGGTGCTTTTCCATTGACCCACACCCCTGATGTGACCCGTTCTCCCCCAGTCCCTACTTCCACTCCTCAGGCAAAACTTGAACCCAATCTCCAGCAAATCCTCACCTCCAAAAGCCATCCTCATATTGCTCCCAGTCAGCTTGCCCAGCACATCCTGTTTTCCAGCTTCCCAAATGCCCATCGGATCTCACCCCAATTCTGCTGTTCCGTTTTCTCCACGTACAAGCCAGCTCTTTGCCGGCACCAACTGCCAGACTCCTCCCTTAGTCTCCTCAGTCAGCCTCACAGCCCCCGACATCAGCCGCACTTCCGAGCCCGGCTCATCAGATCTGTCTCTCCTTCTTCCAAGCCTCCCACGCAGCCCCACTGCTTCTCGCTCTCAGCTCTGTACCCAGCTAGTCCCAGGCTCGGCACTTCAGCTCCTCTAGCTATTTTAGTATCATCTCCCAAACCATACTGACACGTTTTTCTTTCCTTTCCCTCCCACATCAATTTTCACACTGCTTATCAAGGCGCAGCTTCTTCCTGCTGATATCATTCTTTAAATCTATTTTGTCAGTGATCCCCAGCACTTTCCCCCAAAAAATCTTGTTCATGCTTGTCTTGTTATTCCAAACACGTGGTGTACTACCCTGTGCCGCCTCAGTCCAGCAGAGGCTTCACTGAGAACATGCAAGAGGAATCCCTTTAACCTCATTTTTTTCAAATGCTCTTCCCAAAGCCTGCAAAATACCTGATCTTCTGAGAGGAAAGGTCACCCGACCCATTTCAGATGAGAAAAAAATAAAAGAGCACAGTTTGCAAAACACCCTGTACAAAAGGCTATAAACTATTTTTGCTCAAAGGCTTTTCAAAATTACCCTGAGGCAGATATTCTACATGGAATTTTTCTGCCTCAGCACCTGAAATTTTACAAAATCCAATGCATCTGCATTGAAACAAGAAGAGTCAAATGCATATTACCCTTAGCAGAGCCAGAAAGTGAATGAAAACCTCTGTCTCTTCATTTCAAGCACCATCTACTTGTGGCTGTATATTAAACTCCCCTCTTAACTGAGGAGTGATATAGCAATGAAAACTAAACTGCCAAAAATATCCTCTGAAGATTCACTTCATCAACATGTGATTTGAAAGGCTAAATAATGTCTCAGTTTATTTCTTGAGAGATTCAATGGCAATTTTTCAACATATAGGAATATAAAAGGAAAAAAAGAAACCCCAAACACCAAGAGACCAAAACAGAAACCAAAACAACTCCATGACAAAGAAATCTCTTTTTGGAGATGTGACTACACTATGAAAACCACAGCAACAGGAAAAGCTACTAACAATCTTATTTTACTTACCAGACAAGCTCAATGGAGATCTCCCAGTCCTCTGATTGATGGTAAATAGAAAATAAAGATTCATAAAAAGAAAGATCAGTTCAAAGAGACACATCTTTTTAATTTTATGCCTAGGTCTGCAAAGGAAATAGGCAAGAGGTTTTTATCTTCTCCTTACCTGGACTTGAAGGCTGGACAAAGTGTTTCTGCACCTACAAAGACTGTCTGAAACACACTGTATATGTAGTATTTGCCTTTGTTTTGATTAAACGCCCAGCTAAAAGATGCAAGTGTTTCCCTGGGAATGTTTAGGTGAGCATCTCCAGTTGCACATTACAAAGCAGCGTGCTGTGTCTGTCTCTGGGTATAATGAGCAGCATTTAACCACTCCCTGTGTATGGTCTACAGCAACTGTCAGATCCTGCCAAGTGCTTCAAGAGCAGCCTGCCAAGAGGCTGCCTGCTAAGCAACCAAGAAGGAGGATGGTTGGAAATATGAGGGTAAAGGTTATTTTGTTAAGAGCAACTGTGATGCGATAGCCTATATTATTTTAATATAAGAAACAAGAGAAAAGATCCATTCAAGCCCAATAGACTTTATACAAATAAAGAAGACTCTGGTAAACCCTGGGAACTCGAGGTAAATTCTCATGGGAAACATGGCTGAAGCAGAAGCAATTCAGTAGAGTTGGCAGTTTGTTAAAGAAATGATGGTTAGGGTACAAACACAAACAATCCCACACAGTAGAAGGATAGGAAGTATGGTCAGAGATCAACTTGGCTAAGCAACATGGTCTTCAATGACCTGAAACACAAGAAGGAAATGTACAGAAAGTGGAAACCAGGTCAAACTCTTGAGGACAAGTATGAAAGAATGCTTAAACAAAATGAGAAATTTAAGTGCACAAAGCAGTGGACGTAAGGGGTCGCAAGAAAACCAATGTGTAAGGCAACCCCCACCCCTAGGGATAGATCACTTGCAGAAGGCTGAAGTACATTTTCATCGCTCTTCGTAAAAGTGGGATCTGTAATTGCATGACTAATATCTAAATTCAGTAAATAAAGAGTCAATCTGAGAGAGGAGAGGAACAGGTGTGAGAATAGTTTGGAAAGATTTAAGTTCCCCATATCCCCAAGTGCGCCTCTCTGCACACCTCAGAAGAGCTCTCTATTGGTCGTTAACTGTACTAAGTCTCCCTTGACCGTAATAGGAACCCCAGCTGGGTATGAGTCAATGCCTAGGAACACACCTTGACAGCAGAGTAAGGTAAGCTTAGAGCTGTTACCCTCCTCTGAAAGCTCTCAGAAGTTGTGCAAGAAATGTGTCAAGAGGTGAACACCGTGCTCATCGTTAAAAAGCCAAGGGAGAAGAGCCACTATGGGGCTTACCACTGCCCAGACTGACATAATGCCACTTTTTCCTACTGGAGATCCTTTTAACTCTCATAAGAAAATGTAGAGTTGTGAGAAAAGGACTTCTATCTTCCAGCATCCAGTGTATCTGCAGTGCTTTTCCAAATGTCAGAAGTGTTCCTCCCATGGAGTCTACTCCATTAGGAGCAGTACTAGAGAAGCGCTGCTAGAGACATACTTTGTTAGAGAGCTGCAGAATCAGGTTGCTTCACCTCAATTTTTTCATGTGTTTGTTCTTAGTATTAATTAAACTTCAAGATCGTATGACTTTATTAAAAGTATCCTGATTGGGCAGAAAAGATTAAAATCACTTTGTCGGTCTTCTATCAAAGATCCAATTCTGTCAACACATAGACATTCTTGGCAAAAGAACTGGATGACCAGCTGAAAGAAAATCTCCCAGAGAGCTGCTAGTTGTACTAATTCATACCACGAGTTCCTAGGGAAAGACTCCATTGCCAGCAAATAGCAGCGTTGGTCATTACCTGTATTGCCTCTGTAATTCACTTTACTGCTTATGTAATTCACTTTATTCACTTTATGCAGACATTTGGGTGACTTTGCACAGAAAAATAACTCCTTAAAGCAGTTTTAACCTTGCAGAAAAATTAAGTTTTTCACATTTTATAAAGTATTAGAGCCAGGAAAAAAATCCATTTGCTATTGCTTCCTGGCCTTCTGAATTTCTATTGAACACTGCATTTGTCTGAAGTACACAAGATCATCAGTTTCTTTGCTACATACATTCTAAACTCAGAGTGATGTACAACACAGCATTAAATTCATGCTAATCTAATACAGAATACTACAGGGGTTACACAACAAACATTTTCACAAATCTACTATCCTACAATTTTTCTCTGGGTAAACCTTCCAGACCACAGAAGAAAGGTTTTGGTGTGGGCTAGGTATTTCACCTCTAATAAGGCTGAGAATAAAGTTTTTCAAAGGAACAAATAAACTAAAGCCTTCATTTAGTCTATCAGGGTCTTAAAACTTTATAAAACCAGGAAATAGCCTTACATCTAAAAGTAAAGGCCGTCTTCCTGTCTGAGCATAGACATTTCAATTATAACCCCAACCATCTAAACTCAGCATGTGGTATCAGTAACTGAGTCCCAAAGGTAAGTGCTCCTGAGTCCTGATCCTTTGAGGATAAAAGATATTGGTGATATTTTCAGATGTGAGATAGATTTTTCTGACACTGTGGAACTGTTTTATAACATCATCTGCAAAAATAAGAAATGTCAATTTAAACTATTTTAATTAATAGCAAAAGTATCTAAACCTAAGTAGTAGTTAAGAGAAACCACAACTTTCCTTCAGCTTCTACTCCTCCAAGAAGAAAAGCAGCAATAGCAGCATCTAGATTTTGGATACCTAATGTAGCCTCGGAAAAGTCTATCTGCATGAACCCCTGCTATGATATTCTCTCAAAGTTCATTACTTTTTAAAGCATTGACTCTTCACTGGTTTTTTTTCCACGGATCCCAGTTCAGCCTGCATACAGTAATACACAGAAAATACGACTTTCAATGGCCCTTTTTACAGTTGTTTAAGAAGCAGGGCATGGTATTGTGTGGTATAACCGTAATATAGGTTGTGCAAATGTGACTAACCATGCACATACCCTGCACTTGATACAGTCACAATTGAATGGCGCTTTCAGGGCTCTATCTTGCTTCCTGCAGTGAACACAAGATGATTAAATATATAAAGCAGCCTTCTGGTTTACATTTACATGCTTACTCAGAAAACCTGCCAATGCAGTTGACAAGATTTATAACTAGTGAAGCACTCCTAGTGTACGTGAAGCCTGAGTGGCGAAAACACAAACTTATCCTTCATTTCAACTTTCTTTCAAAGTTAGAACATCCTTTCCAAAGGCTAGAATTAAAAAAATTAAAAAAATTAAAAAAATTAAAGCAGAGTACAAAATAGAAATAGGGGCTAGTAAGTCATTTGTATTCCCAGTAAGCCATGGCAAACCCCATTCAAACACTGCAAGAGCTGAAAAATGAAGGCAGCTGACTACTTCCAAAACAGTGCTCTAGAACTCATCCTGCAGGTAAAAGTTTTACTGTGGAAAGATTACCAAAGCAGCTTCAGGTTTTGACACATAAGAATGCAAAAGGAAAGAGTATCCTGGGAATAATCTCAACAACGAAATGACACTAAAGGAAGAAACTTGTGTGCACTTTTGTATTCTCTGATGCTTTCACGAGTAAGAGTCCTGTCACTGCTATAAAAGTAGGTTTATGACATCACACTGATAGCTAAAAAAACCTCCAGAAGTTTGAAAGGGCAAAAATTCTTGTTCCTTAAGAGGATATTCTAGAGCTTTGCAGCTAAAAGTCTTAGGTATCAAAGGAGAAACTGAAGGTGCTAAATAAGATTTTATGCTGCCTTTTAATCAAAGAGGGCAGGAAAAAAATACAGACAATGTAGCAAGTAATCCCACCAAATTTTAAATAGACTCTAACACCAGCATTTCTTCTTCACACTGCTACTTTAATGCATTGTCTACAAATGATTTAGCCCTTTATCTGATCCATGTATCTCCTTTACACTGATAACTACAGACAATATTTCTCAGGTAAAAAGAATTAGTCACTAAATATCTGGCTAAAATTTTGTATATTTATTATTTTCTTTTCATTGCAACTAAGGTAAACCAAAACAAAAGGCACAGTAAACCACATCAAAGCTTGTTAATGCTTGTTATTTCTGCATCTGAAGAGATCACCTGAAAAGTTGATTGCCTTTGACATCACTCAAACTAAAATCGGAACTCAGTACTTTTAAAATACAGGAAGAAAATACAAATACTTTGATTTACTAGCAAAATGCCGAGAAGAAAAAAAACCTAATAGTCTAAGAGAAATAGAACAAAAGAAGAAAAAATACCTCTACAACATTTTCTGTCTCTGGAGCTTCCTGTCTGGATACAGCTTTGCACAACTCTAGTTCCAGTTTGCTTTCTGTTTACTTAATGCCTTAGCTCAAATGAAAAGAAGGTGTATCCCTGAACGCTCTATGTACAGCACAACCCACTGTGGTCTTTCTTCAGTAAGAGAGTTTCAATTTTTTTTTCTTAGCAATATTAGAGCCTAGCAAGAAATGGAAGAAAAT
This sequence comes from Laterallus jamaicensis coturniculus, assembly GCA_022605575.1. Lineage (NCBI taxonomy): Eukaryota > Metazoa > Chordata > Aves > Gruiformes > Rallidae > Laterallus > Laterallus jamaicensis. The sequence continues at coordinate 21,239,325 of JAKCOX010000013.1, forward strand.
GTTTGGGCTGAGTGACCTTTACCTTCATTTTTAACATCTTTTTTGATTTTAAACATTTCCTTTCAGCCATGCACTATCCCTGCACTATGCAACCTGTTGATTCCTACTTCAAAAAGGGTCTGATTCAATGCTCACAGAAGCCTGGGTGAGACGTTTCAGACAATGATGTAAAATGCACTGATTTCTACCTTTTCTGGAGTGGCATACAATCACTTAACTGCTAGCCTCTTTGGGTGCCAAAAGCTGCTTGGAGACCTAAGGAGGGACAAAAGTACATACCTGAAGTGTTTGTATACTTTATAGGCAAGTGTGTGAAACTGCACTGGATTCATCCTGAGATTCACATTTTTTAGGAGAAGAGAGTGAACTATGAAAGCAGAAAAAAGGAATTCAATACCTTAATACTACGCATTTGGGAAACCTTTTTCTAATATCTGTCCTTAAATCTCTTGAAGCTCACTGATGATATTACCAAAAAAAGTTGCTCAACTCTAACAAATTCCTAAATAGAAAATGGGCCGATCCTAACCACAACATCCTAGGTACAGTGACAGCACCTTTGTCATGAGCAGGAAGGAGATTGTGTGAGGTAAGCTGGACTTCTTGAGCCTGACTCATTACCTGCTGATGCTAGCAGCAAGTTTTGCTCATAAAAAGTGTAGGTCTGATTCTGGACACAGCAGCTGCCTGTAGTTCTGCATTAGCTGCTCTGATGAGACCTGTCTTTTAGCTCACTTCACAACCTCATTCGTACCTCAAAACTGAGACTCTGCAGCCTGCAATACAGTTAGGTGTTAATTTGGGAAAAGAAAAGCAGGTCACACCACTAGGTCACACCGACAACCTAAGATGTATACCACTGGTACTCACCTATCCAAAGAGGACAGCACCCTAAGAACCAAGCCTGATGCATTCAATTCCTGTAAAGCCTAAAAGTGGTATGGTCTCTCCTAAAAAATGCAGAATTGCAAGTGTTTTTTCTTGATAAAGCTGATGGTTTTATGCTTTCTGCGCTGTTAACTACTGTCCATTTTAACAAAAAGCAAAAAAAGCCACAGAAATTCCCTGGAAGTTTTTTTCCCCCCAATACATTTGCTTGTTGTCTGTGACTTACTGGATGGATGACGGACAGTTATTGACTATATGGGACAATCACAATCTAATAAACTTTTATGATTAAATAACCTCCAGATAGTGTTCATATTTCACCCCACTAGGCAGAGCAACACCCTACCAAATAAAACTGCAAACACATCAGTTATACATGACCTATTTATACATTACCTATTTAACTTTGTAACTTAAACTACCAAGGAAAACAACTGTGGCAGAAGTATGACCTACAGGAAACAACCATGGGTTATGGCTGTTTATGAGAGCAATACCTGCAGAAGAATCAATAGATCGTTTTTCTTACACGCACGTGAAACAGAAAGACAATGCCCAGCCAGGAGCAGGACAAAGCAGTACTGTTGATGAAACAAACTGATCCTGCTGATGGAGTATGCTTATTGTTAGGAAGTCTCCAACATCTCAGGATAAGAGGCTTTGATATTGGAGAGATAAGGGGGTGTGTGTGTGTTGTTCTTTGGTCTTACTCTCATGTTTTCATTAAAAGTACGGGGAAATATATTTATAGTATAGAACAGGCATAAGCAGATCGAAAAAAAAGGTGTTTTAATGTGCCTTCATTTACTGATGTGAGAGATCAACAAATGCTGCTATTATTACAGAACAGCACGGTGCAAACTGAAGAGAATCTTTTAATCTCAGTCTATTAAAAAACTTAGCTACATTCTCTGGTACAGAATTTTTTCATTATCTTTCATTTTTGCCTCTAGTGGGAAAAGGAAAAGATATAGCAAAGGAAAAAAGTGCCCATGTCTTCAGTTGTAGTGCCATGTACTGCAGCATCCCACAGCTCCTGCAAAGCTGGAAAGCCCTGTTTGCCACGTGTACAATTTGTCAAAAACTTCCACAACTTATAAGACTTCTATTATTTCAAGAGATGTAAGGCCTGGAATAACACTGATACCTTCCTGGTTTGCATCACAGAAGTATGAGAGCTTCTTCGTGAAATGACTGAGAGCTTTAATACAAGGAAAACATCCTAAGGAAGAGACTCTGGTTATTTAGGCTCACCCCTTGCAGAATTCACACCTGATTCAGTTACTGCTTGAAAAGAAGTACATAGGTTTGGGCTAAAACACAGATTTCAAAAGAGCACCCATCCTTTATTAAAAGTTTTTCGTTACAAGTAATCCATTCCCAGGTGTTCCAACTCATAACCATTTGTGTCTTTCCTAATAAAAATTTTCACCTTTTTTCGAGCCTGAATTTGCCTAAACTGAGTCAGCAGCCCCTGACTCTTGCCAAACATCTCTCCACCCAGACTGAACAAACATCTGCCATAAGCTTTGGTATTCAAAGTAGGACAAAGACAGGAATAACAACAACTCAAGAGCAGCTGGTGACTTTGAAACATACCCATCATAAACACATTTTGGGTATTTTGGTTATACTTATGTCCCTCCCCAATCTTCAATATTGTCCATAAAGCCCAAACAGAAGTACTGAAGCTGTTGCCAGGAAAGATCACATCAGTAACACAGGGAGAACATTCAGCTTCGTCAAGTCAATGTTTGAAATGCAGTATTTTCCCCAAATGTGTCGCACACATGCTCCCTTGCCACGAGATGGCTCACAGCAGGCATTCATTATTACTCTTTTTTAGCCTTTATCTTCTAAAATAGGGACCTGCAATATAATACACTAATCCTGCTTTGGAAATACCAAATAAATTCTAGTTTCAACTGCAAAAAAATAAGAAATAAAAGTCAAACTTGCACCTTTTCAATCTCAACAACTAAATTTGGGAAAGATTATAAGTAAGAAACTCTTACGATGGAAAAAAGTTGTACAACTTTAAACACCAGAGTATCTGTATATGGCACCCTTTACCTCCATACGTGAATAAAGATTAACGTATATACTCACACCATAGTTCAGAAGCATAACAGTATCAGTTACACACAAACTGGTGCATTATTTGTCCCAAGTAAACTAATGAAAATGGGTTATAGGTATTCAAATCTCCTGTAGAAAAATTTCAAGGTGCAGGTGTGTCTCAAACAAACATTTGGCAGGGATAAATCCTGCACGTGGTCAAATGCAGATCTTCAGCACTTGATCTGGGGATAAGATTTTCCACGTAAATCTAAAATTACAATAATACCTGTATACATTACTGATATGTTTGAGTGCCAAGGCAAATAGCTGAAGTGAGAGGGTTACCTAATAAGAGGCCAGCAAGGCCTCTGGAAGCAGATAGCAGTACTGGCGATTGGGCTGCATTCTCTGCACAAACTCTGTTATGCTCTGGATAGTTGATTTGCCACACAGCTTTTTCATAATTCAAAATTATTTAAATTTGATTGTCTAAATAATCAATGCAAAATAAAGTTTGTTTGGGTATGCTATAATCAAATTCCTTCCATAGCCTTAACCCACCCCCCCCAGCCCCCCCCCAAAAAAAACCCCAAACAAACACAACACAGGCAAACCAAACCAAACAACCCCAAACCCTAACAAGCCCAAGCAAAACTCTGATCTGGGCATGAAAGAAACAAATTTCCTCTCCTGATAGGACAAAGGAGGGAAAGTAACAGAGACTTGCTGCATACAAAAAAAGCTATATTCACTAAAGAACATAAAAAGGGAAATCGAATACATAGAGAAACCGCCACAGTCCCCTGGTTCAAAAAAAAGGCTCAAAAAAAAGTAAGATTTGTATTTAGAATGTTGCCCTTCACACATTGCTTATTAGTGCTGCCTCTTCACAGGCCTTAGCAGTCTTACCCTGCTGTATCACCAGTTCAGTCGTCTGTCATCCACTCCCTTCCTCTCTTTCCTACCTTTCAATCACTCCACTCATCAATGCTTGGAAGACCCTGTATGTACGTTAAAGGTTGTCCCAAAGCCCAGGCGAATTAAATCAAGGTCATTTTCTCTTAACTAGATAATTTCTTTTATCAAAGACAGCCGATCAGTACAACGCGATCTACCGTTGGGAAAACCTATGTTTCATTTTATTGTCCTGCCTTAATTACTTCTTTCCTTTAAAATCCCTTCTAAAGCTTTGCACGCTGTTGAGTCAGACTAATGGCCTTATTGTTGTCTGGATCAGTTTCACTGCCACTCCTGGTCCTTCTTTAATACAGGTACATTTGCTAGGAGAGTACCTGATAGTCCTGTAAAACTCATGATCTGAAGCGTCCCAGAGCTGCCCTGGACTGAGCACGGCCCATTCCCCAGAAGCACTCACAGAATTTGTATGCAAGGAGCTGGGTACCTAACAATAATGCTAATAAGCAAACTGCAGTTTTTCAAAGGGTTATTTGATCAAAGTGAGCAGTTTCCATTCATCAAAAGGGGGAAAAAAAAAAGTTAAATCATTCTCCAAAGCCTTGACAGTACCTCAGCTGTTCAAAGAAAATTCACTATAACTTCATTTCAATGTGGGCGCGCTGCCTGCACTCCCCAGACTCGCACTCAAACACTCCAAGTGTTTTGGCTGGCTTGTAAAGAAAAAATATAATGCGTTCTTTCTTCTCATTTGAACTATTTAGTGTGATCAGAGAGGCTTCCATTTCTGATTTTCTGCTTTATTGATCTTCAAAACAATTGGGTTAACTCAGTGATCAATTCTCTCAGGATTAATATCCCTATACCCAAAGTTCTGCTGTTCCCTGTGTACAAACAATAAAGGAATTGGCATATGCACTTGATTAATTAGGGATATTTTTCCTTACATGGAATTCAAATTGAGCATTCTTCAAAAGAGGTTAAAATACACAACATTACCAAAAAACAAAAAAGGTATTTTTCTTTACAGCCCCAAGAGAGGCAGAACAGGGTACGTCTGATGATCTCAGACCATTTTTCCATCTTCAGGTACCTACCACCCCGAAGACTTTGGCAGGTACAGGTAAAACTCTCCTAATGAGTGTTTTTGTCTGGAAGAATTAACCCTCTGGATAGGGGGTAACTGCAGTCTCTGTAGCCTCTTTTGTCCTTTGCTGTGTGCTGACAGAGACCAAAACAGCATCAGCAATCAATGGATACACAGCAGAACATCGTAGATTTTTCAAAAGAAGATTTGTGAAATGTTTTCCTTGCTTACCTATATGTAAACTGTAGTTATTAATTGGCATATAGCTGTATAAACATCTTGCTCAAGCCAGGATATAGCAAGCTTACTAAAATTGTATCTTGAACAGAAATTTCCCCCCAAATTCACACCTAGATTTTGCTTCTGGTTTCTGGGTATTTATATCATGATCATACACACAGCTACAACTGCTTTACTTGTGCTCCTTCATATATCTTTCCAACACCCATTTGATAAACTATTCCTAGTTCTATTCCATTTAAGGTGCCTCTAGGATATTATTAATGCCACTGTGTTAGAGGAAAGTTTGTGGGTTTAAGTGCGTCTCCAAAACTTCATTCCTGAAACAAGTCATACCTCTTAGGGTAGCCAACAAACAGGTAGAGCAAGAAACCGTGCCAAAGATATAGAAGGAAGTATCAGATAAGCTTACTCTTACGCTAGAGTTGTTTCAGAGAAAAGACCAAAAGCGGCAAGTTTCAAGAAGTTCTTGATTAAATCCTTACCAACTAACCAAACTTGATCAAATCTGTGCTTTACTAATTTTTCTATAAATGGAAGAACTGTAAGGATCTGCACAGAATCATAGACTTGCCTTGGTTAGAAGGGACCCTTTACATCATTCCATAAAGCCTTTGTTTTATATCCTAACACAATTTTAAGGAGTATTAATTTTTCATGATTATTTGTAATTAGGAAGAAATACATTGGTTCCTGTATCTTTTCAGCTGGTTTTTAGCTATACATACATATTTATGTGTACATATGTGTATTCCAGTCCCATTTTGTACAGTTCAGTTATAATTTGACATTTCTAAATGAAAAATTGTAACTATTCTTTATTACTTTTCTCATGGGGATATAGCACAAGGCACATCATACTGATTAAAAGACTTCATACAAAGAAATTTCAATATTTTTTTACCGTCTTTATTCTACTGTATCAATTCTGGGATTTAGAAGTCAGAACTTTTAAGTTGAAAAAATGAGCTAAATAAAACATAAGAAATCCGAGATGTGATTATCTTGGGGAACCAGCAACACAATACAAAAGCATTTCTCTACAGGCTCTGAGCGCAAATAACACTCTGGCAATTGATGAGTGCCTCTGTCATTGTCACAGGCAGCAAGTCTTCTGACTGCTGACTCCTGATTTAGGTTGAAGCACACAGATTACTTACTAAATTCCAGCATAACTGAAAGCCATCCACATCCACCTGGAGATCAACTCAGTTTCCCTTGATTACAAATGCTAGACTGCCCACCCAGAAGACGACACTGTTCTGCTGAACTGTTGAAATTAGTTACTAATAGTTGGACATTTCTACTGAAAGGCAGATAAAGCAATAAAGTTTGATTAAATTTCAGAGTTGGTCAATGTAAGAAGCAGTTTTTTCCTCAATGATTTTTTTCTGAATGAGTTCAACTCTGTGGGCTATCATTCTGGAAATATCTTGTACGCTGAGTCTAACACCTAGAAAGGTTATGACACTTTCTCTGAAATAGTAGTAAGGCCACTTCTTGCTTGACAATGGCACTTCTGACACTGGGGAACCCTGAGACACTTTCTCAAATCTAAATCTGAGGCTGTAAAATTTCTTAGCTGACCCAAAAAAAGCCATTATGGTGTGGTTTGATTGACACTGCGGTTTGATTGACATTGCATACAATAGAACATTACAAAGAACATTCAAAAACATGGCATGCTAGGTGAAATCATTAGCATACATCACACAACTTGTAGTGATGTCAAATCTTAGCTCTAACGCTATAGTAGGAAGAACCTTCACAAGGAAAAAAATGTAATGAAGGACAGCAAATGTGCCTAAACTTGTGTATACTAGAGCATGCAAACAAGCAGTAGCTAAGCAGCAGCAGTTAAGCAGGAGCATCAGCACAAACATTGTCTGTGTAGTTTGGATAAATGAATAATACAGACGTTTGTCTGTATCATCATGTGCCATTATCTATAGGAAAAGGAAGGAGACAGGAAAGGGCTAATGAAATAATGGTAATTTCTCCAAAACATCATACTCCAAGTAGTTCTCACTAATTACAAAATTAACCTTATTTAATAATCAGTGTATTTGCTGGATGTTATACTTAGACCTAATTTCCTCAGCCTAAATGGGCCAAAGAAGCCCCGTTCAGTCGCAGAACAGCTTTATGATTGGCAACTGCATCACAAACCAACCAGGACTGAGCAGAGATTCTAGTATTACATTAATACACTCTATGCTGAAAGGTTCGTGTTATAGTAATGAGAAGCTGGTATCAAACGGCACAATCCAGGAGTATAAGGAAATCAGCTGTTTATCCTTGCTGGGGCTTAAAATTGAGAAAAGTTCCAAGAAAAAGAATCTAAAGTTGTTTTTCAAACAAAAATAGAGACAAGATTTGCTGAGATTCCCATATTTTTTGTTCAATTTTCGGACACAGCACTTTGGGAAAGACGCTGTCAACCCAGAGGACTCAGGAAAGAGATGGAAAGGCTTAGTCATCCAAAGACTATGACCTCTGATAAAGAACTGTAAAAGCTGAGGTTATTAGGGTAAAACTAAAGAAGGCTGAGATGAAAAGTAACAATCTTCACATACGTGAAACATCCTTTTGCAAAGAGAAGGAAATAATCCCTTGTATTTGTAAAGATGAAGAAACAACGTGTCTGTACTACAGCAATGAATTTGGTTGGATATTAGAAATAAATGTATAGTGATAATGTGGGTAAAGCCCAGCATGAGACTGCCCAAGCAGGCTGAAGATCCTCTGCTGGCTGGGGCTTAGTTGCTGATCTGCAGGTCCTTCCTGTCTTACTTTTCTGTGACTCATGATACGGTTTTCTTGGTTCTCAGTGCTTCCTCTCCACTAAGACCAGAGTTATTTAGACCCTCTGTATAAGGGGAGCACTCTGGTTTTCACTTTCTTGAGGTAGAAAAGGGGCTCCTTTTGCAGAGCGGGCTGTTCTCAGCCCCAGCCCACACAGCTACGTAGCCACAGTAAAGCAGCAGCAGAGCTGCCTCTGGAGAACCATCATCACATCTCCACACAAAGGATATTTGTTCTGCTATGTCAAGCTACAACAGGGGCCAAAGTTCTGGTCTGCTGTGGAAAGCCTGTGCACATACACACACCAGGGTTGCTGCTTTTTCGTCCTTGATGGTGAGTACCAGACACGGTGAGTAGCAGACACAGTGCGCCGCAGTAGCTAAGGACAGAGAAGAACAATGACTTTCGTCCTTGATGTAAACAACTGCTGGAAGGATGCTTCCAAAAGCATGCAGCACACACATAAGCTATCAGAAAGAGAAAGCTTTACGTTTTTCCAGCTTTGTGAGCTTTTCTCAATCAAGCCAGGGGTCATAATTAAGGGCCACCTGTCTGCACACTAAGATGATTATCTCCTCACATACCACCTATAGATATGAATATAGCACCAGGTGGGCATCATGCAACAGTAAAGAAAATGCAATCAACTGGCAGAAGATTTTGGACACGCCTGTCACAGAAAAAGCGATACTCTGCAACTGCCTTGCATCCACCCTTTCAGACCCCACAGAAAGCTTAGTCTGAGTTCAGTGTAGTGAAGTTACAATAATGAGTAATTTGGGTTCTCTTCTCTTTTTCCTAAGAAGTCAGACCACTCTGAAATGTCCTGGCCTCCAGTGCAAAGGGAGGAGAGCTGTTACAAAAGGTTACTGATGCAGTTCGATTCTTAAAGCTCAATCAGCTGTGGCTCAACTGCAATAGTTAAAACTGTGCTGGCACCAGTCAGTATAATAATTTTAGAAAGCTTCTGCTGTACATACATAGATAGAAATGTAGTAATCAAGAATGTGGTTGTCAGTGTAATCTTTTCTTCCCTCATTTTACTTATTTAGTATGACGACTACAGCATAGGTAAACTATGCTTGAATCCCAGCCTCCAGGCCATAGTTCTTTATCTACCCACCAAAGTGATAATTTTTCTAAACACAAAGCTTCCTCATTGACTCAACTGTATCCACACTTTTGTCTACAGAGACCAGGATTTCCTGATAGTCTGTACTCTTTACTTGGAATATTCTGTCCTCTGCTCAAATGCTGACAGGTAGTAGTAAAGTCAAAGACTGTGCAACCACAAAAAGAAATTAAGAGTTGGTCAGAGGGGTCCTCAGGAATTTGCTTGATCCCAGCCCCTACTAGAAGTGGGACAATCCCCAATAACAGATCAAGTCGCTCACACTCACAGCTCTGTCAAGTTTTGAAAAAACTGAAGCCTGGTGAGTTAGAACCAGGAAGGTACTACTACAGCTCATACAGTGTTTGTGTTCATGCACTGGCAACTTTTCATTGACACCTACTAATGCTAAGGTGACAAAAACCCTTTTACATCATAAGGCTGTTTGAGTACAGCTGAGGAAAATAATCTCTTTGCCATTTGCTTCACTGAATAACTGTCTGTTTATCATGGACAAAATCCAACCCAAAGTGGATCGTTCAACACAAATCTGACACAAAAAACAAGGTAGCCATGTTTTCCACGTTTCAGAATAAAGTTTCCACTGAAGAAATTGTTCCAAATTAAGAATTAAAGCTTTCTCTTAAGTAGCATGCTTCACTGCTAGTAGAAGTGCCAGCTGTGAAAATAGGATAGTTGGGCTGGAAGTGAAATCAAAGCTGGGGCTGTCATCTAGAGGGTTTGGAAACTGCTAGAATGCAGTTTTTCCTGACACTCAGAATAAGTTACCCCATGAAGTGCACACACACTAGATTCAGGAAAGTTCAAGAAGAGGTCGCACCTGATAAAATCTTTCTGATCACCCTAACACGCAAGTAACACATCCATTCCATCTTTGGTAACTGTCATCCAGTCCTTTACTCCTCACATTCCCTGCCTGTCACCATATGAAAGAACAGGATTTTTTCTGGAGACACCTCCTCAGAAAGTCCCTGTATATTAATGCAAGCATGGTCATTACATCCATGTCAGAGGCAAGAAGGTATCGCCATGTCTGACTCCTGGGACCATTTGCATAGCCTCTTGGTGTACAGCTGAGAAAAAACTGAGAGGTTAAATCAGATTGTATTTAGGTTGTGCACTTATGGTCAGCTGTGTTGACTGGTTTTCATACAGCATGTCTTTATTCCTTTCCTCTCCTCCGTAGCAAAAGTAAGTTTACTGATAGCATTCCAGTGATAGTACAGTCACGTACAAAATAGCCATTGTGCAACCAATTCTCAGGTTTCACTATACATTTACAACTCACATATTTGATAACTTAGAGAGAGGCATGTATGAAGTTGTCTCAACTACATCCTGCCAAGACAGACAGTTTTTATAACCTTAAACAGAGCTTAAACCTCACTAAATATGTACACAAATGCCACGGGTCTGTTAGCACTTACCACACAAGTGACACCTTTCTGTTGACTTGTGCTGAGCAGCCCAGATCATCCTGCGTGACCATCTGCCACAACCCTGAGCCTACCACTGCCGTTTCCAGGGTGCACCCCTTGACTCTTCTGCAGCTGATGTTTGTGGTTAAGGTGGCCCTCCCTCACCAGTCTCCTGCCTGCTACTGGGAGGAGCAAGCCAGCATGCCCCATCTAAGCAAGCTACAGCCTAATGGAGGGACTGCTTGGGACTACATGCTGCACTTCTAAGGACTGTTTTTCTGAGATGCTAATTAAGATAACCAACAGTTGGTTTTGCTACACATACTGCCACATCCCCACCAGAGATAGAGAGGGGAAATAGCAAAATCTAGAGCTGGGGACTCCTGGGTGGGAAAAGGACAGGAGCTTATTTGAGTGCTAGTTGTCCGCAGGCAGCGCTCACAGTGGAAGCTGGCAATGGAGTGAGGAGAGAGCTTTCTGAGAAGAAAGGGAGGGAGCCCTAGGCAGGCTGATTCTGTAGAGAAGGCAGGCTATCACTTCAGAGCTGCCCTGGAAGCCAGCATGCGATAGGCACAGGGGTGGGGACTGCAAGAATCCCTTCAAAGAGACGCAGAGAACATTTCCTCATTACCAAATGTTTCACACAAGTAGTCATCCACCCATCTTTTTCTTTTTTCCTGCCATACGGCAGCCTCCAGCCTTTTCAGAAGAGTGAGGAAGGTGTACAAGCACTGTGCAGTCTAATACGTAAGCAGCTGTGTGAGAAATCAGGGAAGAAGAAAGTTTGAATTGTTTTTAAAGGTATCCTCTTACACCAATAATTGAGTATCTCATAATAAAACAAGACAGACTTGGACTTTGCCCATAATTTGGTTGAGAATCTATCCAAGGTCTTGAAGATTTGTCAAAGTGATCATGAAACCACAGAATTTACCTACAGAATGTATATGACTGTTAGAAGCAATCCTTACTGCTGCTTATCACTTAATCTTCGTGTGTTTGAAAAGACAGAGTAACTTTAAAAACCTTGTTATTAAATAAAATGGGAGACTGGGCCCTAGGAAGAGATCAAATTACTTCCTCTAACATGTTGTTTAATAATACAGCAAGGGGTTGGGCCATTGCTTGAATGAGTGCAAGTCTCCCATGCTACATGAGTTGTATGAATCTACTACAGTCAAACACATCACAGAAGGCCGTACATGAAAGTATTAACTGCTCTAATCTTTAATGTCACTTTTGCTTCTCAGTGCTGTTTGGGGTAGATCATAAGAAACAGCCATTTGCAAAAAAGTTCCAAAGAATAAAACCTGAAATAAGATGACCAGGGCAGGGAGTTTTTGTTTCTTTTGGGTTTGGTTTTTTTGTTGTTTTTTTTTACAGAGTATCAGGCTACTGCCTGCATGACATTCTTGTGGATGTCCAAACAAGCTTTTCAAAACTCCCTAAAATCTGTTGTGATTTGGTTTTCATCAGCTTTGCAAAGATAAAGCTGTCCTTCCACAGTGAAGCTGATTAAGCACAGCTTTCATCTGCTGTTTCTTTCATGCAATAAACAAAGTCCTTTTCTGAAGTAGTAAATGACACCATATTCAGCTTGAGAAGTTTCTAACCACATTTTTTTGGAACCTCGGTGGTTATACTGCAGAGGCAACTTTTAAAGCAGCTCTGTTTCTTTTGCTTCTTTAAAGATTATCTATTGGTCCTCTTAGAACATGACAGCTTGATAAGCTTTGGTCTAATCATTTCAAGGCTTATGGAGGCAGCACCATCAGCATTAGAGGTTTGTATACTGTCAATTTGTGGCTCAGATACTTGACTTCTTTGCTCCAAATTCCTCCTGTGTCTGCCAGGCAAGAATAACCACAGCTGTGCACTGCTTCTGCTATTTTGATGCAGTATTAACCCCCTTTTCTTTCACAAGAGCTGAGACTTGTCTTCAAAAACTGCTAGCTCTTTCTTCTTGCACGCTACTTTTGCTTAGATTTTTGTAAAAGTAATAACATAGAATAGGAAGGTAAAGAAACAAGCCTCCAGACACATCTCCCAGTTACACAGAGATCCAAGGATGGCATTCCAAAACTCTAATATTCCCACACCTAAAGCAACACTTGGGCATTCATTCGAAGTCCATAATTTCTACTCTGATACTCGCAACATAGTCTGTAGGACTGGAAAACAAAGCTTCATCAACTATGCTGCTGAGAAGTACTGTGAACTAAGGGTGTCTGCTGTGTTCTGGTGCTAAAGCCCTGTACAAATTTCACTTTGTGTGGCCTCTGCCAGAAGAAATTCCGCTATGTCTTGGTTTATCTCCTTAATATTGCTTATGTAAGGACACGTAGATATCCAGGTATTCCTACTGCCATAGGTAGTCTTGGTAAAGATGCCTTAGCATGCCTTTGTCACCAGAATTTAGTTCCTGTTCTTTCCTGCCAGAATCCTCAGCAAAATTGAAGAACTAGTCCCAGGGATACTCCTGAAGGAAGTAAACAGATGCTTATTTCGGCTTCAAGACTGTCCTGAGAGGACAGTCCTGAGGTTTGGGACTCCAATGAGCAATATAACTTGCTAATGGCTATAACTGATTATTAAGCACTGTCTCTATACTATCTTAATTTGAGGCAATATGGCTAATAGAAAAAAAACTAATGTGGGAATCTGAGCATTCTTCAGATAAGTGCCTAAATACTTGAGAGACTCTGGAATAATAAGTCAGGCTAAACACTGGACACACGACATATAAGAAGTTTCTAACCAGAAGAAAATGATATGAAGTTTGACTGAGATTTCAGACTCCATGTGCAGAGAATATTTATTTAGGAAGGCAGATAAAGAGTAGAGAAACAGTGAGATGAAAAAGTCTGCCCTAAATGTGGCCCCCATAGCCTCTGGAGAACGCTGAAGTAGTAAAACACTGGAGGTGCATACTGAAAAGATATTAGCTGTGAAAAGGAAAGTTTACCTGAGAGTCTTCCTGTACTCAAGAATGTAAAACTGATTTCTTTACTCACAGAATTAGGCAATGTGCACATCTGGCTCTTCTGCTAGTTTTTCCTCCTCTTATAGGACTCTCAGCTCTGGCAGCAAAAAGGGCATCTCGCTCTTCTGAATGTGATGTTCAAAAGCTGTCGTTTCTGGGTTTCTCCTGGCCCAGCTAGCCCATAAAAAAAAAAAAAAAAGATTATGTGTAACCACAAAAACTGATGCATCATTTGAAAAAAAACCCCCAACATTTTGTAGAGTAAATAAACCATTTGAACTGGTTTACAAAGATGGGTCAGAGCTGGCTATTGGAATGGTTACTACTGAATGTTTGGCTGATCATGCAGAGTTCTGCACTATACTTTTAGAAGAATTAGAGAAGCACTTGTTACACTTCAATGAGGCTTTCTTTTTGCTGATTTCTAGTGTCAGACAATTGTTTTGCCATGTTTTTATATAAATAACCTAAGCTAGGCATTCTGGTCAAAGACTGACCAAGTACAGAGATTTTTTTGCCAAGACTAAATTTTTAAATTTAAAGCTTCCCTATTAATCTAGGGAATAGTTGGTAAGTCTTTGGGGAAGAAACCAAGTTGTTTATTGTTAAGAGAAACAGAAGAATTTCAAGTAAAGCAGTCAGTCTGTAGTGTTTCAGGAATCACTACTCCCTCTCACTTCAAGAAGCAGGGAAAAAAACCCTACATCTTTAAAACAGAGAATACACACCAATTTTACCAAGCAGGCCTTCTAAACTAAACTAGACCAAAAGTGTACTAAAGGTAAAGAGCTAAGAGACACCACAGGCTCAAGCATTTTGTTTTCCACAGCCAGAACTGACCCTGCAGGAAAGCGCTGTGGGGTTCAGGTACCACAAAACACAACCACAAGGCCTCAGGCTGAGCTTAAATGGAGCCCCTGGGCCCACAGCTCAGGGGAGGCCTCAGCTGAAGCTGGTCAAGACCTGGCTGGTGTCCCCAGTGCTGTCCCTGGGGGATGGCACTCCCACACTGAGGTAAACCCTTAACTTGATGTTGGTGTTGACATCAAACTATAGGCCTGAGCTATCAGTTGCCTGGCAGTCTGGCAACTTAAAAACCATCAGTGTCAAGGTTCTTCTCTTTCTGGTTATTATACTCCTATTTCTTCTCTGCACTGCTTGGTTGGCACTATTTGTTTGCTGCTCTTTGTGAAAAACACTTCCAGTGGAGCACCTTAAACTCAACCCTTTTACTAGGGCCGGTCGGTCCTCTGAGTCAGCCAACTCCCCTCCAGGAGCCACAGCTTCCTTAAATTTATGGTTGAAAATGATCTATGGACTACTTTCCCATAGGTCCCCAATACCTGCGTTGGAGATGAACCATTCCTCTAAACCCTGGTTAACTCAAACTCTCTGGGGCTGCAAGAGTCTTCACAGCATGCAGGGCACAAGCTCCACGGCTTCATTGCGGCACTGCAGCAAATGCTGCATTGAAGAGGCTTACAATGCTCTGGATCCCATGAAATGCCCAAAGAGTCCTTGTTCTCTTGTGCACATGGAGTTAATCAGTTTTGAAAAGCAACTTTCCCAACAAAATTTCATATCTGCTTTTGTAACTTTAATCTAATTTGCTGGAGAAAGCAAGATAAACAGTGAATGGAAATAATCATACTGGTGTGCGGCATATTTTCTTTTCATTCAGCTTCTAACAGGCCTTCAGTTAATCCTCTGAAATGTTCCATCTGCAATTCAAAAATCTTTTTCTTTCTTTTTATTTTGTTCCTTGTCTTGTTTGTTCAGTGCCTTACTCCCACTGTTCTACTGGAAAAGAGTGTGAGTAACCAAGCCAGAAATAAACGCACACACCAAGCTGCTACAATCAATCTTCCAGCTCAGAGATAATCTAATTAAATTCACATTGTCTAATTTAAAACACAGTTTTTCTTAATTTATTTCCTGTATAAATCACTGTATCCTCTAATACATCACAGCAAAACCTCTGAACACCCAATCAAATACTTATAAGAAAGGTCTATTTTTAACATGACATGAAGACTGCGGGAGGTAAAAAAAGGAGCTTAGGGCAGAATGAAGTATTGACATAAACCTGGGAAAGCACTGCCTCACATCAACAGCCGATCTGGTTCGACTGTGTCAGCTTCAGAAACTGGCAGTTATCTTTACAATTCTGACTTCCATGAGAAAATAAAAAAGATTGCACAAGGTATTTTCAAACATCATTTCATGATTCTCCAAAACAGCTCCTAGGATTTGCTCTCTACAATGTTTGGTTCACTCCTATCCTTCAAAGATGCCAAATTTTAACAGCTCATCCTGTATTTTAACTTAGAAACACTTACTTCCCTTTTTCATTTTTTCCCTTTTTACATAAGAATTCAAATGTTCACTCTTCCTTTATGTACCCCATCATGTTCAAGAATCATCTTGCAGAAACCCATCTTGCATAACCTTGTTCATCACCATCTCATCTACTTTTTTCTAGAATTGGTCTTTTATTTTTTGCTTGTGCAACAGATTACAACGTTCACATTTTTATTGCTGCCCATTATATCACAAAGAAGTCCAGCTGTCAGCTTTTTATTGAAAAATTTCAAGTTTCATATATTTTTAGCTATGCCAATTTGGGCTTAACTCTTTTTAAATCTCTTTACTTTTTCCCATAAGAATATTAGATTGTGGATCGTCTATAGAAAAAGGGTAGGGCTGTATCCTTTCACAAAAGATTTGAACTTGCAGTAACCAAACTGCGTGCTATTTATAAGCTGTGCTCACATTTAGTATGGCATCACAAATATACCAGGGTTTTTAAACTGATATTACATATTAAGTACTTGATGAGTACTATTTCTGTGAACTGAGAAAATAATCCAAACTCGTACAGATTTTCTTTCAAACACATGCAAGCAAATCTAGGCCATCTTCAACAGCATACCTTAAGTTTCTGCAGTTAGAAATTAAAACTTTTCCAGGGTGTTTCTGATTTTATTTTACATTTTTGATATCCTTCTATATCTATGCTTGTTTGAGGCTGAGAGTATACAATTTTAGCCATTTCAATATTGCATTAGTCCCTGAAGCTTAGTCCCTAAGCAAGCTTTTACACCTTTATTTTCCATACGTACTACAGAATTAAGCTACTTAACATGCTTTTCTTTGTGGCTCTATTCATCCAACTCCTTGCTATGTTTTTGATGGAGCGCTAAAGAAACATTTGCAGGGTTTTTTTTTAAATTTCTTGTTTTGTCAGTACAACTACATCTCATGTTACAGCAATTTCCTTCTCACACCTTTAAAATATTTCTAAACTGATCATCCTGTCAGTAAGTACGTGCCTACCTAATTTACACATCCTCTTAGCAAGCCCTGGCGTGTTTACAAGCATGGAATAAATATTTTCTTCTCTCAAACAATGGTAAGCAATTTATTTCCACGATTTTATTTTATCTTTATATCTAAGATACTTATGTCTGGGAAGTTATTTTCACTGTTGTTGTTTCTGGTATTTATTTAATACCACCCAGGATAACACATGCTTTTCCCCCCCTTCCAATGCTTGGAGCCTTGATATTTTATTTGCATCCCAGTGCAGTTTGATTGTTATTTTTGTAAGTCTAAATTGGGAAATTCCATCTATATTCTCCTCAGTTTTGGATGCCAGCATCCTATTCCAAGATGCCCTAGTATCAGCCTATGTGCAGTTTCTTGATACCCTAATTTTCCTGCACTGCTCTTGGCACAATTACCTGTGCTTGGCTGCTAATAAGGATGATGCTCCTGGTAGCGGGGAACACTCTTCTGTGGTAGCTAGAACAAAGGCAGAGTTAAAATTTAGAACGAAAAGGAGCCCCCAATGTAAAAAAAAACACATCAGCTCTCCTGATAGTGCACCCCTATGTCTCTCTCTCTCCCTGCCTCTTTCCCTGAGGTTTCCTCTCATCAGGGAAGGCAGGAGGGCTCTGCAGCAGAGTGATGACGGCAGGGAGGTGAAGCAACCATGGGAGCACAGTACATTACTGAATAGACAAAGGACATTCTCCACAGGGCTGCAAGACGGGCAACATTCACCAGCACCATGTTTGCCCAGAGTAAACAAAGGCTAAGCTATTGCAGATTATAACATGAACAAGTCAGGTTGTCGCAGCATTTTAACACCAGCTTTTCAGCTTCTCCTAAATGAAATTTCAACCTTGCTGTAATGCAATTTTCCTTCTTTCTGGACCAAATTATTCACTGATTTAAATCCATTATTGTGAGCCTGGACAATAGACCGTTTTTAATCCAAATGGAGAGATTTCCTAGAAGACAGCCTGTGAAATTCCCATTGTATGTGCCAGAAATACTCATTCCTAACTCTAATGCATTTCATGGCTTCATTTAGACGATGGAGCGAATGTGAAGGCATGTTCAGGCTTGGAGAGAGAGACAGGGGGAGAGGGAGAGATGATGAAACAGCTATTGTGGTATACCATTGTTTGATCACTTGAGAACTGCATGACCTTTGAGTGTATTGAGAAATATTAATAAATACGTGAACATAGTGAACCATTTGTATTCTGTGAAACCTTATTGTATGGTTCACATTTTTGGAAGAGACTTTAGTAACATTTGTTTTTGTCAAAGATAAAACACAATTTCTCCTAGGTACCTTTACCTAGCACCAGTGCCCACATTGTGTAGTCTTTCCTGTAGACCATGAAAAGAAATGGCAACTCCAGTGAGCACAAATATTCAAAGATAGAATAGAATTTTCTGACCCTATCCTATATTCTTAAAAATAAACTTGTTTTGGTTTTCCAGAATGCACAAGCAGTTCTGCAAAGCAACAAAGAGGAGGAGTTGTGGTCTATGCGATAGAACAGCTTCAGTGCATGGAGGGTGGATGATGAGAGCCTATGGGTAAGGACTATAGAGGTGACTGATCTGGCTGACACTGTAGTGAGCATGTGTTACAGGCCTCCTGACTAGGAAGAACAAGTGGATGAGACCTTCTACAGCCACCTGGTAGCAGCTTGATATTCCCAGCCTCTTGTTCTCTTGGGGGACTTCAACCACCCCAATAAATGCTGGAGGAACAATACAGCAGACCATATAAAATCATGAAGATTCCTGGAGAATACTGTTGATAAATTCCTGACCAAAGTGACAGCAGAGATGTTACCAACAAAGACAAGTGTTCTGCTATACCTCATTTTCACAAAAAGCAAGACTTCCCTAGGGATGTAAACATCAAAGGCAGACTTAGCTGCAGTGACTGTGAGATGGTGGACCCCAGAATCCTGAGAGGGAGAAAGGGAGCAAAAAGCAGGATCGCAACCCTGAACTTCAGGAGAGCCTCTTCAGGGGTCTACTTGAATGAGTCCCATAGAAAAAGGGCCCTGGAGAGGCCAAGAAAAAGCAAAGAAAGATGGTTGGTATTCAAGGATCATCTCCTCTAATCTCAAGAACAGTTTATCCCAATGAGCAGGATTTCAGAAAGAAACGCCAGGAGGCCAGGATGGAAGTGGGAACAAACATGCAAACAGCAATGTTTTCATTTGAGCCCTATGATTAATGTAAGGAATGAAGACCTGTAAGTAAATGCAATCAAACAACTCATAGATTGGGTTTGCATAAAACACATTCACCTCAGACATTTGCTTTGTTCATTTATTTGATTAGTACATCAGTGAAAGCTATTGAGTGTTGAACAGAGTACAGGGATCAAAACAGCATGCCTTTTCTGTAACAACGACCTGACACTTTTTACAAGAATTTCCCTGTATTGCTCAAAACTGGATCAACATTAGTAGGCACCTTTGAAATTTACCTATGGGTTCGTTACCTATTTGAGTGGTATTTGGAAAAAACCTCCCATGAGTTACCGTACATGATCTTGAAGGGGTTTTTTTTTCCCTCTTGTATCCTCTTTAAAAACATCCTGAGATCTTGGGGAAAAAAAAAAGAACATTTTAATCAATTCATCTGTGTATTAGTTACTCATAAGAGGAAAAGACTGGATGAAAAATAATGTGCACTGCATATAATTTTAAAGTGGAAAAATATGAGAGGGGGCAAGATTATTAAAAAACTGTGAGTCACTGAAAAATTGTGATTTCTCATCATAAAATTAAACTTTCTAACAGCCTTACAAAAATTTTGACAAGTTTGAAGAAAGGTTTTGTGGAAGGAGAACCTACGTGGAAGGAGAACCTATGTGGAAGGCAATACAATTATCTTTATGGAAGCTGAGCAAATAATTATTCTGAATACCTATTATATGGACATAAACCTTTTCACCTGGAACGCTTAAACAGCCTTTAGACCCATCATGGAAAAATCTCTGCTACTGACTCACTCTGGACAGATGCAGTCCCTGCTATCAAGGTGCATGGCCCAGAGCAGAGCTTAGGGAGAAGGCTCAGCCTGACAGGCTGGGAGGTAAACAGGAGAGGAGGGATATATGGCTGGAGGTGGCCGGATGGGGAACTGCAGATGAAACATAAGGATGGCACCCTTGAGAGTGCTTGCACAAAGCCCCTCCAAAACCTTAAAAGCAGTATGGCAGAAAGCATGAAGGAGCTTGTCTGAAAGACATTTAAGTTGGCTATGGAGATGAGAGGCAGGAACTGGCATCTCATTAACGAAAGATAATTAGGTGGGTGGGGATAAACAGCAGAGAGCCTTGAAAATGAAGGCATATAGCCAGTGCCTGCTGTAATTAGAGAAGTATATGCTAGAAAAGGGATCAAAAGAAAGAGAGTGGATCATATGTTGTCAACCCAATTGCAAGAAATAAGATTCTAGGACAAGTCTGGAACAGACTTAAATTAAATTAAGAAAGGTGGCAAATGTCATAGGGACAGCATCTGACAGGCTTTATAAAAATTTCTCCACAAACTTTTCTCAGGGCAGCATAGCTCAGCCAGTTGAGCCCTAGCAGGAGAGAAGATTTTGAGCACGGTTACCTGCCAGAGGAATGATGCTCATTCCCCCACACCAGCAAACCCCTGCACTGGTTCTGCTCACTCCTCAGCAAGGATAATATGCCTCTAAGCCAGCCAGCTTAGAGGGGTGGGTTTTGGACAGAGGCTCTATTCCTACACTGCTTGTGCTGCAGTTTGCTCTCTCATTCCAAATAAGAAGTAGAGGCTTTGAAAAGTATCACTGACATCTCACCACAAGTGTACCCATGCTACCCAAACTGAAAGGTACTTCAACATGTTTCCCCCCAGTACCACTTTTTTCTCTTAGTTTCTCTTCACCTGTTCATTGCTTGGGAAAAAGGAAAAAAAATAATCAAGATCTTTAGCGACAAGTCAGCTACATTAAAGTCTACACATACACCCACACTACACAATTCCTATGCAAATTTTGCGTGCGATGAAGACCATCATGATTTCTCCTTGGCCCTTGCTCCTCCTCCAAAAGACTCTTAACTAGTCAATTTCAGAGCTGGCTCCTCTCCATGTCTCTTTGCTTCCAGTACTTTTGCAAAACATAGTGGTTTCTGCCACTTTGCTCTCCTCTTGGTTGCAGAAGAGACTGAACAAACCCAAAGAAGCTAGGTCTACTAAACATAATGATTTCAAAACATCAGAAGATAGAAAGAAAAAAGAGCTTTTAGCTTTTTTTTTTAAGGGGGGGGGGGGTGCGCGGGATGGGGTGGGGTAGGGAGGGGCTATTCTTTACTCTTGCCCTAATCATCCCACACTGGCTGTTGTCTGAGGCAGGGTAATGGCCCAAAGGGATATTTGATCAGACTCAGCAGGACAGCTATGATGGCAGTCCTTCCCCACCTAGAAGAGGAATGCTGCTTCTCTCTCTAAAGAAGAGATGGAGTGTTATTTCCTGGCAAAACTTCTGACAGTCTAACTGCCTTCTTGTGGGAGCCCTTCCCCAGCCAGCACCTTTGTTTCTCCAGTTAACAGATTCGTAGTCCTTCCTGTTGGGAAGCTGTTAGAACCCTCACTATTTCTCCCTCACCACATAGTTTTGCTGTGAAACTTTCATTCTCTTGACAGAAAATAGATAAATCAATCCTTTACAACCTGGTCAGATAAGCAAGAAAGTAAAGTTTTTATAGCTGTATGCCTGTGTCACACAAGAAATCTACTTTTTCAGAAATCTTCACAAGCTATTTTGCAAATCTCCTGTCCCTCAAAGTCTGATTACCAGCCTCAGGAGTGTCTGTGTTTAATTGATGGAAACTGAGTATAGTGTTCACATCTGACATGAGTTAGCTCTGTAGCCTCATTGTCTGCTATTGCCTAGAATGTGAAATTTCACCTTAAGCGTTCTACCATCACAAATAAGTGTTCCTTCTCTTGCTTCTTGATAACGCAAGTACCACCTATTTGATTAAATTACATTTTGTCTTAGCTTTGTGTCTGAAGGTAAAGCCTGAGATCGTGACATAGGAGACAGAAAGAGCACTGTACCAAGTGTAATCTGGAGCATCATCAAGCCACTACTCCTTCAATAACCAAACAACTTCACTTTGCATCCAAACAAAGACTGCAGTCTTAGTCCTGCCACACCAAGAGAAACCCCTCAAGAAACTCACCTTTCACTCTCCTGGCTCAATGTTAAGAGTTAAAAAAGCACCTGGAGCTGCAACAATAGGCTGAGTGCATTAAAAAGATATCCGTCAAATCATGTGGCTCAGTCCACTTTTAAAAAACTACTCCTCCCTGGATTTTGGATTTGGATGTGTCTGTTTCTCCTCATTAATAGCTACTCTAATAGACTAGCTTTGTCTCTAAATTTCTGAGCAGTCTAATTTCAGCTAGAGAACTTCTGGAAAAATATCATCAGATGTTCTAAATGTTGACCTTTTGAATTGTCTTCTCATTAGAGAGACGAGTACCGTGTAAGATATTTTCACTACGTTTACATTAATTGCTTTCCTGAAGAACCTAGAATTTCCTGATGTGGTTGATTTCCTGGATGACATGCACACTGTAACCATTTATTATTTTCTCTTTTTGAGAGACATTAAAAAATCACCCGTGTGCTCCTGAAGGTGATGTTTTTGAATGTGCTTGCCCAAGTGGATGGTTACCATAGCTCCCTGCCATGGCTGAACGGTGCTTCGCCTCTCCCCTGCACTTGACAAATCGGTTCTTTTTAATACTGAATGACTTTCTACAATACCATGTTGGTCTTTTCCCAAGATTAATTTTCAGCCACAGTAGTAAGAGTAGGAATATATACATATATGTATATTGTTTTCTAAAGAAACCCAAAGCAGTAGTAAACTCCAGGCACATTTTTTCTAGATGCTAATCACGTATAGTTGTGTTAGTACAAACTTGTGCCAAAAAGACAGTGAGAGCAACTGAAGAAGGGTGCTTACAAGCCTTACTGTGCTGTTGGCATGCTACAGAGCAACATGGTCTCCTCGCTCTCCTGAGCTCAGGAGACTAGGAAAACAAGCTAAGGGATCACTAGCAGGTGAAGCCAGGCCCTTCTTCAGACAAACAGCTCCCAGACTTGCATGGCCCATCCTTTGAGGCACTGCCTTCCATTCTCCTTGCTTCCCAGGCACCCCTGCATCACTAGATCCCCTCACTCTGTCCCAGGAACCAGACCTTGTTTTCTCAGAGCTCCATGCTCCCCCATCACAGAGGGAGAAAGATGCAGAATGATGGGAAAGTCAGAAAGGTTGTTTGAGGAACCACACTGCTGCACCTCCTTCCTAGTTTCTCGTGCCACCTCGCAAAAGCACAGAGCTCAGGTGAGTAAGCACAGCCCATTCAGCCAGCATCTCCTTACAAAACTGAGGTTCAGCTCACATTTGGTATCTAGTTACACTTCTGACAAACTGTCACTTCAATTTGAACACATTTCACCATCTGAAAAAAGATGTATTGTTCTGCTGTGGCCACCTGCCTATCCCCAAGAAGTCAGGCCAAAAAACCACCCAAGTACTTTTAAGGACAGTGATAGGTGAGACCTAATGTAAAGACAGCCCAGCAAATGTGATATCTTAAAATCTTTTACGAATGAAAGAGATTTGGTTTCTGCCTCCTAAGGTAAGTTAAAATTGTTGTTCCCTTTGAAAAGCGATCGCAGCAAAGGGAATTAATATACCATCTAAATAAGCATGGTGTGATAAAATGAAGAATTGGTTTGAAAGTGGAAATTAATGAGCAGGAACGCAGAAAAACAAAGGGGCAATAAGCAGCCTTCAGAATTTAAGTGCTTTCTAATTTTATAATCATAACTTATTGTTAGTAACCAGGCATCAAACTTGATTGCTGTGAGCAATACTCACATTATGGTGGATGACAGTGGGTCCTATTACCCATCACTTCTTGAAGAGAGCGGGACCAGAGGAATTAACCAGGCTGTCTCTGCCCAGCATACAAAACTGATAGTGTGGTAGTCCACAAGCATTCAGTAAATTCACAAAATAATCACAATGGGAACGGTCCTGCCCCGTGACTTTGCAGTTCAGGTCACTTGTGAGTGAAAATATTCTCCATGAGGACTCTCTCCAGCCCCCACTGCCTCCCACAGAACCCTCCCACCTGCTGCAACAGAGGCTAAATAGACCATTACATAGTATTTGGGATTGTATGTTTTCCAGCTTCTTGGTATTCACCCCTAAAGCATTTCAAGATACTACTTATAAACATATTTCTCCCACCTCCCAGTACTCTTATCTGCCCTCTGGAAGAGTACTAGCTGCTCTGAATAGATTATACTAGTTGAAACAGGCAACACAGTGACAGGAAACCTAGGAGTATGTTCTGCAATACTAACGCTGCAATATTAAAAACTCTTCAGTGCTAAGCAGAAAAGGGATTTTAGCTTGGGTGAAAGATTGATAGAAACCACATATCCCACACTGTTCCAGTAGTTCATTCACACTCCCAGATTTTGCTTGCTAAGCTAAGTTGCTGAACTCTGCACAGCAGAGCCTTTACTAGGAGCAGAGCTAAAAAACAATCTTTCAAAATGCTAAAATTGTTCTCAGCTTACTTTTCATTTCAGTTTTTGCTCTCATACTTCGCTATCTTCAACTTCCTACCTTCGATCATTTGAGAAAATATTGAGGAAGTTTGCAATGGAAATAAAATTCAATTAATTATCAACTAATCTTGATTCAAAATTGAAAATTATTGCTTTGTATTTGAAATTAATTTAGTCTTTTTCAGATGAAGACAGTATTTATTTAAATCTTCAAGTTTACCTTAACCATGGTGAAAAATTTGCCTCCACAGACTGGTAACAAAGCATAGCTACTCTCAGGTTTTCATGGCCAATAAGTCTTCAAGAGCAAAGTATGAAAGAAAAGTTTGTCTTCTTCCTTTTCAGCGTTTATCCTGTATACAATCTATAAACCAACTGTTGAGCTTGTGTTTGTGCTAACTGCAGCCAGAATAAAACACTCCATTAGGGCCACTCTTGGGAAAAGATGCAATTTTTGATAGCAATCCTCCAAAGCATATTTGGGATAGGAGCAACAATTTTGTTCTAATTGCCATACTGTCAATCACTTAAAGTCAGTTGCTGCTTGAAGAATATGAGAAATACCTGGTATCAGTAACCACCAGAGGGTGCACTAGAACTGCCACCTCCGAAAGCATCCCCACGCTGGCTGCGGAGTCTCTGGCGTCCGGACAGATGGGTTCCTTGTACTCCTCCTGCTACGGCTCACAGTGAAAGGCCTGAAAACTGACAGCCACACGTCTGTTTTTAAGAGCTGATCTTTCACACAGCCGTTTCACCGTGGAAAATAACAGGAGTGAGTTACTTGTTGGTAGATGTGCCACCAGAAAGAATTATGGGGAGGGGATCAAGTAGCTGCCCTTTATGCTGTGGTACTCAAAGCAAATACTCTTGTGCCCCAGACTGGGTATCTAGCAAGAGCCCGTTTGTCCACAGTTGTGAAGAAGAACAAATAAACGATTTGAGAACGGTCCTTTCATAGAGCACAAAGCCTGAGTCATCACAGATTTCATATAAAACTTTATCTCACTTAGTGGCACATTTTATAGCTCTTGAATTTCCTCCTCCCTGCTCTTAGGTAAAGATCTTTTGAATGTATTCCCTGAAGCGGGTGCAGTGAAACAAGGCACGGTAATCTTGTTCATGCTGTTTGCAAAGGCAGATCACTCCCAGCTTCTAATCAGTAATGCCCCTTCCTTCAACCCACTGAATCACAAATCCAAACTTCAGGTATTATGGTCATTGTATGTATATAAACCCATTACAGAAAATTAGCTGTATTCTTTGCTTCTGGGTATGTTATTTAGCATGAATCTTGTCTAAAACAAGCTTAAACAACTCATATGCAGTGCAATTTATTGCCCTCTCTACCTTTGTGTTTTCTGCAGAGCAAGCTGATGGAGACTTACTAGCTAAGCAAAAACCTGCCCTAGGAAGACAGAAGTAGTATTTTTACTCTAGAATTAACAGGAGATTTAGGACATGAACCCATGACTTCCAGCAAAGTGTGTTGGTTTTCCCCCCACCTCCCAATACCTTTCTTCCCTTTCTCCTTTGTTGTGATCATGTTTCTGCACTGACCTACTGTAACTTCTCCAGAACTGTACTCAAAACCACAGCTCATCCAGCAAAATCTTACACATTTACTAAAACAAAGAAAAAAGCCACCACCAACTCACATAGGATCCACAATCGCTGATGCACATGCAATTACATCACAGATGTTGCTTGTATGATGAATAAGCACCAGTTAACATTTTTGATGCTCCAACATTCCTTAAAAATAATTTCAAACAATTACTTACCCCATGCTGGTTTTCTACATGGGAAAAACACCATGGTTGGCTCGATCCAGGTGCCACCTTTGGCACAGGTGCTATCCAGCAGCATATATTATGTCTTGAAGTTTGCATAGTATTTGTCCTCACACACCAGAGGTTCTCACCATTTTCCAGACTATGGCCACTCTTTCCCACCCTCATTAGGGCTCAACGTTTCTTCTGTTGTCAGGGGATTACCAATGTATGGAAACACAGAAGCTCAGAATGGCATGTAAATAATTTAAGTAGGGCAGAGTTTGCAGCAACCTTCAGGAATTAGAAAGACAATAGCTATCATCATGATCAAAAAGCATAAGTCAATCAATTTATATATTTTTTTAAGCTTGATAAGGAGAAAAGAAGGAAAAAAAAACCCCTCCCTATGACTCCCTAAGAAAGGAAACTACACTGCCTTATTTCATGCTGCACAAGGGTATGAAGTTTCTTAAAGCATTCAGCTTTCTTACTTTTTGACACCAAGTGCCAGTGCTTCTAAAGAGAAGACAGCCCTTTTCGGTTTCAAATACTGCCTCTCACGTTTCAATACCAAAGACCAAATGCAGAGTTAGGAATAAAAAAATACATCCTATCCAAAATATATTCTCCCCAACCTAAACACTCAGATTAATTATTTGCTGTACAGAAAATACACTTTATCCCCCGCAGAGTACTGGAATTCAGGATGCTATGAACTTAGTTACTAAATTACAAGTTCTTCCTAAGACAGAGAGTCGCTATCCCCCAGCAGTGGGCTATGGTAGCAGAATGGCTCTTTACACTTTCCATTCAGTTAACAGACATAAATTAAGGACCTTACACGTGGATTGTATATTTAGAGAAGACAGACTGTAATTAAATGGATAGCTATTTGCAAATGAGGGTTGTAGGCGAAGCGCTGTGTTTGGCAACCTAGGTAAATCCTATCAGTTGTCTTAAAACAGCCTGACTATGGAGCAGACAAGTTAATGTAAGTTCGAGGTTCACTTAGAATTTACTGTATATAAGGTAATAGTATAATTTGGATGAAATGGACCTCAGGAGGTTCCTAAGATTAACCTCCTGCACCCAGCACTGTCAGCTCCAAAGGCCACATACTCAGTGCTTTATCCAGTTGAAACCTTCCAAGGATAAGCTGCACAACCCCCTGGGGCAGCCTGCTTCACTGTCTGTCCTCACAGAGGGGTTTTATCACCCTTAATCAGAACCTCTAATTTCGAATTATGCTAATGCACAACTGTAAAAAGCAGGCTGCTTTCCTGATTACTTCTCCATGTTTGGTGGAAGGATGCTATTCTGTTACACTGAAGATCTTTACGGGCAAAGAGGAATCATAACATATATATAAGTAAAGCTAAACCATTTCTTGTTGGAATATGGAAATCCTAACCTAATTCAAGGATCACTATTAGCCTAGATTAAATTATGACAGGAAATGGAAGAATAATAATGCAGTTAGAGTACTGTTATACAGAAGTAGTGGCAGTAATGCAGTTAAAATTGTGACACACTTTTTTTTGTTTCTATGCTTTTTCTAGGGGTTATTTTCAGCCTTCTGCTGCTCCTCTGGAACGGCGAACGTGAAGGTGTCAGCATCTGAGTCCTCTGTTGGGAGGAACATGTTGCTGCTTTCTTCTTCCTCCCTCTAGGATCCACTTGCAGGTCTCTTTATATCTGCTGACATGCTTTTACATCTTTCTCTTTCCTCATTGGTCTACAACTCCATGCTACATCCAAGTTTATGACATGTGATGCCCACATACGTTAGATATAATTGTTCTGTTCCCCCCAAAACAATTTTGTCCTTTTTTAAAAGCAGAACAACAAAAAAACCAACAAAACAACAACAAAACACCGAACACATATTTTACTATTGTCAAATAACCACTCACCAGTATATGACTGTAGGGTCTCCAGTCCCATAGACGTGCTCCATCATCTATCTACTTCTCTGTGCTACATCTTTTGTTTCTACTTTTAGAGGTCTCTGCCATTGCGCCACAACCACATTTCTCCTCACCACACTGTTTTAGTCATAAATATCTCATTCTTCATGAAATCACTTATTACACTTATTACTTTATCTATATGTAAATACAAAAATATAGTTGCATCACACAAAGGTAAACAGAAAGAAAACAAATTAGCCACAGACACCTGGCCAGTCAGAACAATCGTTAGAGAAAAGCCAAGTAAAACAAAGCCACAGGTAGGTCAAAAAACATTCAGAAAGGGAAGCTTAATAAGCCTCAGGCTTTGCAGACTCAGTACTAAGTGTATGGCCTGCTACCAACAGTAGTAATATGGTATTGGTACTACATCATTACCTTCTCCCAGCTGTGCAAGTCCCAACCCCTAACCACATTGATAGCTCTCCACTAAACTTGGTCCAGGTAGTCAAAATCTTCCTTGAAGTGGGGAACCCCCCACAAAGCAGACACAGTATTCTACGTGTGGGCTGACACAAAATGCCAGACACCATCATAACTACTATGAATACTCATTCTACCTTCTGTTACCAACAGGTATTTGCAATATATTAGATATTCCAAGCAAACTCCTACTTTACCTCTTTTAACTGCTCATATGCTTAGCTGAACACAGAGTCTTCTCAGTAGGAAGGAAAAATGCTAAACAGTCATGTGTCTGAAGGTTGGCACATGAGGAACACCTAGTAGCTATGGCCTGATACACTTGGGCCACAGGAGCCTTTAACTTCTGTACAGATGTCAAGGCATACAGAAACCCAAGGGAGTATCTAATGGCCAGCTTTCCAAACAGCTGGAAAAGTTTAAGATGTGACCACCACAACTCTTCGTTTACTCCTTCTGTTTTGTCAGTTGGACTGCAGAGATGACTCAGGTAACTCCACATGTTGTAAGACCAAAGTTGCTCATACAATATTCCTTCATCTGCTGAGTGTGAGAAGGGGTGCTAAAATCTGAAGCAATTTATGATGGTGGTAAGGTACAGCCAGTGAGCACTTTACCGTTCTAGGTAAAAGTAATTAAAAAAAAAAAAATTCACCCATTTATTTGGCTACTTAAGCATCTCCCTCTAAAAGACGAAGTTACTGTGCTGAAAGTAGCAAGATTGCTACTTTTATATCAGAACTTTAAGTACCACATTTACAGCACTTTTTTTTTTCCCCCCACAATAAACAAACTCAAATTTCAGAGTGGACTGGACAAGTTTAACTGTCTTCTAGTTAGGATAGGGGAAAGACAAAGATGCCAAAGCCCAAATTTGAGATAATAGCCATGTGCTTTTTTTTAATCCCTCCACTTGTATAACCAGTGAAGCATTCATGCAGGCTCCATTTTCAGTTATCACACACCTTTGGGCTAAGGATGAACTGGCTGCAAAGCACTTCCTTCACAGTAGAGTTCAGGTTTTTTTCGTTTGAGACACAGTTTTTCCATTGGTTGACTATCCTTCCCAAAGCCAGTTGAAAACTGTGAACCCATCCTCATGATCCTCTGTCCTAAACGTTCCTTGAAAAACTGGGATCTTGCACAGCAGCTTAAAACCATGTGCACTGGTGGAAAACTGAAAACATATCCTCAGGGGAATCACAGAATCACAGAATCTTAGGGGTTGGAAGGGACCTCAAGAGATCTTCGGGTCCAACCCTCCTCTTGATCAAAGACCACCAGAAGAAACACTTTGCTAATCAAACTTCAGTTACAGCTCCTCCCTCTACAGTATGACAGGCTGAGTCCTCCAGCCTGCTCAGTGGCAAGTCTAGAGACAATCAGCTCAAGCATGAACTATATAGTCTTGGAAAGGGTGTATGTTGGGAAATGCAGAGGAGACAAACAAAACTGGAGAAAGCAATATGAAATTATCTAAGAGTCATGGGATAATTCAGGTTGGAGGAGAGGTCAACAGTCCACCCTTGTGCTCAAAGCTGGGTAAACTACAAAGGATGGATCGTGTTACTCACAGCTTAATACAGCCTTCTCCTAGATCTCCTAGAGACAGAACAGTTTGGACAACCTAGTCCACACTCCTGACTGTCCTAAAGGGGAAAAGATTTTCCTCGCACCTTGGCAGAACTCATCGTGTTTCAACTTAGACCTGTTCTGCATCACCTCCCACCAAGCCCCCCCTGAGAACAGTCTTGCTTCATCTCATTCATTATCTTATCTACGTTCAGCTACGTGCTTTAGCATCTGATTATACAGGTAGTTTGAATTTCTGCAATATGAGCCAAGTCTGTGTTTTTAGTGAGATGCAGCAGAGGTGCAAGTGAACTGACCTTCCAAGAGGCTCCGTTTGATTCTAGTGGTAAGGAGCAACTCCAGTTTAATGTTAGAGTGATCCAGGAATTAACAACATTCTTGCAAGAGAGACTCACTTTTCATTATTTTACAGCATGAATATTTTAAATAAGATCATTCAGACTGATACATGAAGTGTCAGTTTCTGGGAGATCTTGGGGGGGAAATCCAGACAGGAAACCCTTAGCACCTGAGATCAAGGGATAAACAATCAACCTTATTAAACCAACAAACCAAGTTTATTTATAGAAGTCTGTACAATTGTGATGAACTATGCTAGGACACCAATGAAACAAAGCAAACAAATCTCTCCCTCTCTAAAGAGCGGGAGGTGTAGTCACTCACCTTTACATGCACTTAAAAGGAAAAAAGATTACAGCTTTCATACACAGTTGTGTAATTAGTCAAGAGTACGTTCTTGATGAATTATTCCCAATAGAAGATGTTTGCATGATAATTTACTGCTGCCTCTCAAAACCAGTATTTCATCAGAATCCAGAGACTTTGAGAGGGTAAGTGGTAGTTTCATAGTTGCAGATAACTAGGACATAATTTGTCGTTCAGACCTGCAGATTCTGAACTCACTGCATTTCCTCTGTTTCAGGCATTTCTACTAAGTTACTTGCAACACTGTACAGGTCTCATCAACGTTTTGGCTGTAATACAGACTATTCTTGTGTTACGAGAAGTAGATGTTAATTGAAACCAACATATCAAGGGCAAGCATATTAAAAATACTGAATTTAACTTTACCTTTAGAGACCACTCTTCATTGCGCCTCAAAGCTTTGAGGCATTTCTGTAGAAAAATCAGTTCCAGAATCACTTGGTTTTGCAATTTCTGCAAAGCATTGGAGAGTGATTATTTTGAAGACTGGCTATTGCAAAGTAAGTTTAGAATTTTTTTTTATTACAAATTATAACATCATTGAAGCTGTTGGAAAAAAAATATCCAAAATCATATCAAATGCATATCTACACAGTGAATCACGTTGTCTCCTATGAAGTTATCATGATCGATTCCATAAATCCACTCTTAAAAAGTTAAAAGTACATATATGAGAGAGCCTACTACAACTCCAGAGAAGCTGCTACAATAGGCCATCAAATAAACCAGTCCACAATTACATATTTACAGAATAACCCACGAGTGTCTGAGAACTATGGACTATTCAGTAAATAAGTTTTGAAGGATTCCTAATTATGTTTACATGGTAGCTAAGAGTTGCTTCATAGGTTGATTTTCTTTTTATACACAGTTCATAGTATCAGTCTGCACACAATTACATGGTGTTTCTTTAAAGCTACTGTTAAAAAAAAAGGAAGAGAAAGTTAAATAAGAACTAGATTAAAGTTTCATTAAGAATCCAACAAGAAAGTATCAAACACAGGTTTAAACATAACCAGTGTGTGATTTCAGAAAAACAATAATGCTCAGAGACAAGAAGAGCATCAGCATTTTCCCTCTTCAGGGTCCCCCAGAAACATTCCTATGCAGTTCAGTGCTTGAGTTATTACATACGTACTGGCCTGAGTAGGAACACACGTGCTTGCACGCTTACCTGAACGAGGGCCTCTAACCTTTTAGACTTCTAATTCTCTTTTAATTTAGTTCTTAGCTCCATATATTCAGTTGTCTCATTTGGAAAAGTTCTTTGTTAAATGTCGCTTATATTTACATTTTGATTTTTTAAAAGTTTTCTTTTTTTTTTTTTACACCTGAGTGATAATTTAGCTGTCACCTTGCGTCCAAATATTCTGTAAAGCCATAGAATTCTTGTGCTAGCGTTGCACTCTGCTTGTACCAGCTTCCGTATGAAAAATGTGCATCAGCCACCTCTCGTACATCACCCGCTGACCCCTCCACTTTGTCCTTACTGTGCCCCTCCTCTTCTACACAAAGTGATTTTTTTCTTTTCTGTTTTTTTTTTTTTGACTTTTCTGTTTGTTTAATGAAGTCATGTTTAAACTGTTCTCAAAGCAAGAATCAAAGTGAGCCAGAACCCAGGGAGGATACGATGACTTAACAAATACTCAATATTGGGAGGCTTGGAGAAGAAATTAAAGTCCAACCAATGAGCACCCCAAGGCCATCCCAGAAAAAGCTACTCCACTCAGTTACAGCTGGAGACTCTGGATGTGCTAGATGGCAAGTCCCACATGAAGAGTTGTGTACCTCTCTCTAATCAGTGTAAGTAAAAAAATGGAACGTGAAGTTAAACAGCTATATCAGCCAAGCCGTTTTAGTAAGAAGAATCACATTTAATGAGTTTCTTTCTTGCAATTTCAGATGCTCAAGTACAGCTGGTAGAAATTCAAAACAGCCGTAAAGAACTGTGACAGACGGATACAAATAGTACTGCAGCTTAAAAATGATAAAAAACACCTGAAAAAAAGTCACACAACCCTCCCAAAAAAATTTACACTTTGAACCTAAGCCAGTTTTTGAAGATTCCCTTCTCCAAAGCTAGGATGAAGGAGGAAGTAGAGGAGGAAGAAAGTGCAGATGACCTTCCAGCCACAAAGGTCTTGCGCCAATGTTTATTCACCATGCCTGTGGTGGTAGGTAAGGGGAGATCACCAAGTGCCGATTCTGTAACCACCAAGAGATTCCTATAGAAATCCAGACCTCAGGCTAATACTGAACACAGAGTGGACCAATGAGCTGCATCAACAAAATAAAAACAAAACTCAAACTAAAAGAAATGGGAAAACCCCAAATAGCACAGATCCACATTTGTGAGGGGGAGCAGGAAGAAAGGGCAAGAAGGGAGGTCTATACAGTAAATAGTTGAATGGTTTATGTTACAGATGACCGGCAGTTTTAAAGAGTCTCTTCCCAGCTCTGTTGCTGCTCCAACCCAGAAGGGAGAACTGAAAAGGGGGGGAAGAAAAGGTAGGACATCGTCATGGAGCATGCAGGATCAGAAGCAGCAGAGTGGGCATGCTCAAATAAGCCCCCGCCTCTTTTTGTAGTCCTCCAAGTTCAACGATCGCCGAGGGGCACCATCTTTTGCTGGTGGAGCCTTGGAGGTGATGGCCAGTGCCTTAGATTCTGTTGGGGATAAGAAAAGAGTGAGGACTGAAGTACATGAGAACTACAGACTTTTACTAGTTGCTTTTGCTGACAAGATCACAATAAAAATCACACCTGGCTTCTCTAGCACACATCAGGTGAGAACTTCAGTTAATAATGCAGCCAGTATCTCGTAGTTTATAGATAACGGATATGCAATGTTGACATTAATCCAGCTTTCTGTTGTAGGTTACTTTCATTTCTTAAGGAAGGTACTATGGGACACTGAAATCAGGATACAAAAACAGAGCCTGTGGGCTTAGTTCTTTGATCTTTAATAAATCGTTATCCCACGAGAACAGCAAGAACAGAGGGACAGGCAAGCGGTCAGAAATTCATGTCTGCAACACACACTTTGGCCAATCCCCAGGTTCTGTTAAGAAAGGAGACTGTGCAAAACAAGATGCCAAAATGGTCTTCTGTCCGAGGGGAAAAACCAACCAACCAGCCATATTTAAACCTCTATCTATGCTATCTATGTCTCATTCTTCTCTTTTTTAGTCCCCTTCCTGGTTTTCAGTGTCCTTTAGTGACCCACCCCCAGCTACTTGCTCACTCTCGGAAGTTCCCAACTCTCACTACTGGCTTCAGGAAGTATCCTATTCTTAGTGTCCCACCTCACGCTACTAGTCTTACATCCAGAGTTGTAATCTTGACCTATTTGGGAAAGTCCACCTCTTCTACTTCCCCTTCTTAAAAGGGTTTTAAATCTTTGTACATTCTTACAATACTTCCTAACGCCTTATTCTCCATAAAGCTTCAGCTCTAATTGTTCCAGGAATGCAAGGAAAAAAAACCATAAGCCTTGCAAGTCAACCTGCACTGGTATGCTCCCATGCTTTCCCTCCACTAGCTTAAGAGGATGAGCAGAAATGGCCTCAAGTTGCACCAGGACTGGACATTATGAAAAGTTTCCTCACTGAAAGGGTTTGCCAAGCACTGGAACAGGCTGCCCAGGGAAGCGGCTGAGTCACCATCCCTGGACGCCTTTAGAATGTGTACATGTGGCAGACAGGGACATGTTTTAGTGGTGGAGTTGGTTGTGTTGGGTTAAGGGTCTTTTCCAAACTAAATAATTTTATGACACTGAGTTATTTTTGCCACATCTCTCAGACTCTCAAAGTACTGAGGATGGGTCAGCATACCTCCACTTCCCACCCAGTGTTTCAGTTACACTGAAGTTTTGCTTCAATACCATCTACAATACCAAAGTAAGGGAAGAGCAACTTAGTAAAACAGCAGCACCTACCTGAACTGGGAACCTGAAGATCAATCTTTACATCAAAGTCATGCACTTTGAAAAGATCTTCTGAGAGGTCACTGGCTGATTTTGAGTTCACATCTTTATCCTTCCCTTGGCCCTGAAATAAAAACTACAGGTAAGTCACCAACCCTTATCTGTCCAGGTAAACAAAGATTTAAACGGTTTTTTCCCCACTTCTGTCACAAACATACTCAGTTTGGTTTTCATACTGCTAGAGAAACCTGATTTTCTCTCCCTAATAAAGAAAAAGTTGTTTCTTTTCTATGATAAGGCACTACAGGGTACTTATTTCTAGAACTGAAGCATAACATCTACTCTTAGTCATAGGCTTCTAGAGGAAAACGGTGACAGTAGGAGGAACTTAACAGAGACAGAAATGGAAACTTGCCTTACTCATGTCCTTTGGAGCATCTGGTAATACACCAGACCCGTATTTTGCATTTAGCTGGGCAAGGATGGCAGCTTGGACAGCAGGATCTCTCGACTGTAGAGAAGGAAAAAAAATTTTAAAAAAGAAAAAAATTTAAAAGTCACCATATTTAAATTGGCAAAAGCCAACTGGTAATACTGTCAGTTTTTAAAATCAGCACTCATATCCATGAATTTAAAACTGACTGGCCATAAATCAGTTAACCCAGTCTTCAGTCTCAGAGACAACTGAAATCATCATCTGTGTAATGCACCCAACAGTAACAGACTAAAAGTCTGACAAAATGAGAAATATATTTCTAGTTGATATGGTTTGCTCCTGTGAACATTCTCAACACTATTACTAGATGTATTTGCTTTCAGCTTAACAGTTCTGGCTGAAAAAATTATCTGGAAAGAAGAAACCTTTATAAGACTATTTTCTTTACATAATAATTGTCTACCATAATAAAGCTACTCAGTTATGATTCATTTCTAATAAAGAATTATTTTAGAAATATTTAATTCAAGCCTATGTTCTTTTCTATTCCCAAGCCAACCAGACTTTATTTAAAGTACTGACACCAGAACTGTATGTTATTCCAGAACAGGACTCAAAGCTAGACTGCTCAGAAGGAGCTGACCACCTCGCTATCCATCATTTATATAGCGAGGGATTGCAATAGCAGGTTTTGTCACCGTATCGCAGGGGAGGAGACTTTTATCTATCACAGGCCCTAAGTGTCCGGTCTCCTCTCTCTCTCTCCTCACAGATCTTTCAGAGAAGCATCAACTAATTGGAAGGTAAACTTACACCTGAAGCAAACTCTCTTTCCAAAGCTAACTAAATCTGAGTAATTCTACACAGAACTCACTACAGAAGTTAAACCACAGTTGCTTCTCCATGTATGTACCCACACCACTTATGCCCTTCATGCTTTGCATTAGAATATAATACTGCTTTTTCCTTCCTATGGGATAGTGAGACTGGAATCTCACTCAACTGTATCTCACCCTGTCATCCATAGTGTTAACCTATGGCACAAGTGGAAATGAATACAAACAACATTATTCTTCCTACTCTCAGCATTCCATTGGTTTGCAAAATTGCCTCAATTGAACTTAAGCATTACACTCACATTAGACACTATTGTGGGCTTGCACTGCCGCCTAGTAAAGGGGTCCATTTGTTGGTTTTTCATACTGTGACTTTCAGCCTGAAGAAAAAGCACGTGGTTCTGCAGTTAGTTATTTGTACCCTTGCAAATCCTCCCACAGCACCCCATCCATGCAAATGCTTATCAGCTATATATAATATCAAGATCAGAGGAAAACCAGCAACAGCATTACAGATTAGAAAGACTTTGACACACCCACAGTCCTACGCTGCACAGGGCAAAAATGTCCTCACTGAATATAACACAAAAAATAGGTGCAGAGCTCTCAGGATAGCTAAGGCTTTCCCACTGATTAACAAGCTTAATGTTTCCTAAATGTGTCACTGCAGAGAACTGAATTTACTGTTTTATTCTCTGAAGTCTTCTCTCTGACTTCTCTCGTACAAAATGCACCATGTCACTATTTCAGTCAGTAATCTGCCGGTAATGGAGTTGATCAAAAGGATAAAGCTTTAATACATTATTTGTCTATAATAAATATTTTATAGATCATTAAAAAATGTAATAACTTCACCATGCAACTATCCCCCTTTGCATCATTTCATCTCTACTGGTACAGAAGTATTAATTCAGCACTATTTACCACAAGAGCCTTCTCAGACTCAACGATATTCCACTCTCTATTTCTCTGGTTGATGTAACTGTAGAAAGGAAAAAAGGAAGGTGGGGGGGGGAAAAAAAGTGACTGTCATTTATCAATCCCTACAAAACAAAACACCTGACAGCATTCTTGCAGCTTCACCCTGATCATAAGTTACTTTTATTGCAACACAGCTGCTACATGGGGTACCTGGAAAAGTTTACATTTCTAACAGATTTAACTGAACAACAGATCCAAGGATATGAGTACAGGCAAACACTAATAGAGCCATCATGATACACATTTCATCAATATACTGTACAGGAAAGAAGAGACAACACTTTGCAGTTAATTTACTACTGCACGAGTTCCTCTTCTCTATATATTTTGATTGATACTATTTAAGAAATAAAATTTCCATTATCTGCTTCTTACCTGATTGCAGAGATGTTTTTTGTTCGCTGACGATCCAGGGCCTCTGCTCTTTCTTCAAGTTCGTTAAGCTGATCTTGAATCTGTTTGGCCTTATCTTGGTCCCCCAAGTCCTCAGCCATAGCCTTCAAACAAACAGTAACTCATTAGGCACTACTCTCTACCACAGTGCTAGTCAGAGAAACAAGGGATCAACCCATGGATCAGCCAACCAACCCTGTTGCAGCTGCAAATGTTCTGTCCCCATGGTAAGCATGCAACAGAGCTAAACTCTCCTCACAGATCAAGGCAAAGCAGGACTTCTTACCCTGAAGAACTCTGAAAACCTCTGAAACCCTTTAAATGAAGGAAGACGTAGGAACACTAGTCCCAGCATGAGGAGAGAAAATCAGATTATTTAAGATACAGGTTTTATTAGAATTTAATATCACTATTTACCAGCTTAGGGAAAGAATTTATCATCATAGGAAAAGAACAGGCAGTTGCAATTTATTTCGGAGTTGGAGAATCCCCTTTCTTATTATGCCACCTGGTGACAACAGAAAGCAATTGCACTTTGCAAAAAGCAAAAGCAACCGAAAATTTACAACTTGCTTGTTTGAGCACAGTAAAAAGACGACCAAGGAATACCATAAAACCAAAGAACATAAAGCCAAGGTTATTACAAACTCTTAGTTTTTACTGTATATGAAGAATGAAAGTCTTGAAAAAGGAGCGCACAAATAAAACCAAGCAGAATGTGTTATATGTCTCTATTTTCAGAGACGTTGACTTGACTTCCTGGCTTTGGCTTTTCAACACTGTTAGGTCTATTTGTTCCAGGAGGATGACATACAACTAGTGTTTGGTGGCAAGTTAATCATTCAGCAATGTATTCTTTGCAATACAATTTGCTGGCCATAAAGTGACAATTCGGTCACCCCTGAGGACAATTTAACATGACTTATTTTTCCTATATCAGAAAGTATAGGAAATTAACTTTAAAATGCTTGTATGTGATACCCTGGAGAATAAAAAAAAGAAGAAAAAGCAAGTTTCTAAAGCAGAACAGCTTAATACCATCGTGTTTAAAGGAGACAAATAGACAACTGTAATTGTTGGCAGTTGCCCTTCAAAAAAGAACACACTAGTTTAACTGGGTTCTAAGTGTTCTGAACCCATCAATGAACCTTGAAACCCACCTTTTAGCTGCATAGTTAAAAGTCAAGCTTAATGCTAACTACTACCAAATGCAGATGACATACAGTTCTTCAAAATCAAAGACTGCATTAAGCTTGCAGTCATCTCATCTCTCACCTTCTCCTTTAACAACTGGGTTTTCTTCATAGCATAATTTGGAGGTGCTTTTCTGAACCTTTCCTTCTCTTTCACAATCTGTAAGGTGCAGAAGAAACAGGAAGAATAGGCAAATGTGAAATATCTATTTAAATATGTGGGATATTAAAAGCAACAGATCACTATCACCTAAGAAATGGACTTACTGCCACAGAATTGTACTCACGCTCCTTCTCTGCTACATTTTTTCATTTCTGACTTAGTAATGAGCTACAGCTCCATTCCTCTTACAGCCTACAAGGATGTGATGCTAATCACATCTGGTCAGCATTTAAGCAAGTATTAAACTCCAGAAACTGCAATAAGTGCACCCATCATGATGCTGTTAGTTTTTTCAGAACTTGAGAACTAAGTTGCCATATTCAGGTGAGGAGTTCAGAGCTCTGTGACAAGTTCAAGAGGAGGTAACAGAGCAAGAAGGATGAAGTAAAGCAGAAGTGAGAACCAAACAACAGCTGGATCACCAAGCTACTCTATCCAATTAGGCTCATTTTGAGCCTTTTATTTTCTTCTTTGGAAGCAAATGCCACATTCATTTTGCTTTGTAACAGCTAGTGGTCTACTCTAAATTCTGATCATCTTTAAGTACTGCCACAGCCTTTCAACAGACTCTTTACCTCCTCAATGTCCTGGTCATTAAACTTGTAGTTGAGAGCTTCTTTGATGGACACTTCCTTCTTGTTTATCTCATCTAGTGTGGGTAGCTGCATCCCAGCAGAGAACATCTAAACACAAGAGACAAAGAGGTTGCTTTCAACCTAAAGTATCCTTGGCAGAAGGCTGCTAAGAAAAGCCTAAAGTCTGGCAAACTTACCGCTTCCTTCCACTTCATAAAC
The DNA here is from genome assembly GCA_022605575.1 of Laterallus jamaicensis coturniculus. NCBI lineage: Eukaryota > Metazoa > Chordata > Aves > Gruiformes > Rallidae > Laterallus > Laterallus jamaicensis. The sequence goes on from JAKCOX010000013.1 coordinate 21,278,997, forward strand.
TCACTTTCAGTAAATTCCTGATTCGAGACAAATTCCAAACGAAAGACACGTGAATCACTGCCGTGCCTGCAACGGGAAAGCGTAACAACATCCCTCTGACGCTAGAGCAGTGCCATCGTGGATCAATATATGTAAAATTATTCAAAAGCCCAAAACCAGATACTTATGACTACTCTTGTGGCACACATGCTATCTCCTCCTAACTTCGGTCAGGTCAACCACAGTTCAAGAGCCTACCACAGCTACTAGTAGCAATGCAAAGGAATACTAGACAGCAAGCGTGCAGGAAACACTCACTCAGCTGTGGCAGTAAAACCCTCAGGAGGTAAATGAAACAGATCGCTCAGACCTAAGCCATACATCCCCTATTTGGTGACCCATGTGTGGCAGTGTGTTCCTCCTCACACCTTAAGCCATAACCACCAGTGGAAGTTGTGATGGCTACATCCAGCTTACCCTGGACTTTGGGGGATGGAAACCAAGGCTGTCTGAAACAATGACCCAGACATCTTGCTGGTATGCATATATGACTAAAGTCAACCACCTTATGCTATAAAAGTAGCCCAGAACCCATTTTGCTCTCCTGAGTAACACTTGGATCTCCCCTTGAGTAAGGGCACCTCTCAAGGTTGCTCCTTGAGGCTGAGAGATTCCTTACCACAATAGATTCTTGGTAAGTGACTAACAGCACGCTAAACTTTTAGATCTCAGTGAAGTGATATAAAAGATTAACTGCACACATATAATCCTTTAGACATAAACCACCTGGGACTAGGACTGGATCCAGGCACACCTAGAATATTCTCTGAGAGAGTTTAGAGAACAAGGGAATAATTTCTGAACCTCATGACTCAATGGGAGAATGTGCCCCACAGTTTTGTCTGACCCTGTCTTGTATGTAGCAAATAATCCAATATGCCTTGCCATTGAATCTTGCTAAAGCACTGTCACATTTACTACCAAACTTTGTTAAATCACTGTTTTATATCAATAAACTTAAGAGCTGCTTCTCTCTTGTGAGTGAAATGCATCACTCCATCACAACATAATGGCACACTCTTTGGAAATGCAAAGCTCCTCCATGTCTGGACCAGTAGAATTAACTTTTAAGAAGTGCTGAATTACACAATGCTGGGGCCAACCCCAATGAATTTTTCATTCATTGGCCAAAGTCAGAAAGCCCTAAATAGTTACCGCAAAACACTGCGCTCTGCTCTACCTGTTCACATAGTATACTGCTATTAACCAATACTAACATTAGGTGCTGTGGCGTAACTGTCACTTAAAGCATGGAGCTCTCTCCTGAGGTAGCCTAAGTAGTTACTGAACGTCACAGTGGATTTAGGTAAGACTTGAACTCCATACTTGTACCCACACGCATTCTCCACATGCCTTCTTGTTTCTCCCAAATAGTTGCCTTGTCCTATCTCATCAGGACATTTTCTATTATGTTAATCCTTATAAAGGCTGTAAGAACAGAGAAATCCAACAGTGCATTCAGCTTCCTCCCTCCAAAGCATCATTTTATGTTGCAACACTTATGCCAGACCCAATCACGTACATCTTTAAATGATACCTATTTCTAACCTTCCATTATAACAACAGTGGAGAAAAGATACAAAGGAGTATTGCAAAGCTCAAGAGGCATATACAAACAATCAGGGGTTACTAACACAAATTAATTGCTCAGATGTCAACACAGTCATAAGTCCCTATATGAGGTGGGGTTTTTTTCCTTTGGTTTTATTTTGTTTTTAAGTAATTTCCATTATGCCCAAGGGGAAAGAAAGCCTCTACTAAACCCCACCTCAACATTCTAGCAGTAAGCAGCACGGCAAGGACCAGTCTGCATTTTTGCCCTCGTCTCCAGACCACACACAGAACCACGTTTGCTACGAAAAGGGCAGCGATTCATGAACTGATGAGGATTACTTTGGTATCTTACCGCAGCTGTAGGCCCTTGTTTGTCCGGGTACCACCAAGCTGGTAAACCTTTGCAGTCTCTACCACACCAGTTATTTCAGCAACCTGTATCATCAAGAAAAACACAGAAGGATGCAAGAGGGTTTGGGGATTTTCTGTGTTCCTGGATTGTATCTGGCATATTAAATCCTTTTCAATAGAGATCACAAATCTTAAACTAGCGAACAATTATAACTAGATCAAGGAAAGCAAGACTTTTCAGTGTACCTTATCAGATACTGTATTAGTTACTTCATGCATTGCTCTTGACTTGACAAATTCTACACCTGAATGCTTGATACAGTTTTTCCTGTCTTCTCAGTTCAGCCTTCCTGTCCATATGATGTAGACTTCCTTATTTTTCCTACTTCTTTTTCAATTAACATATGTCTCAAATGAAATATACCAGTGAAACATACACAGTCACTCCAGAGACCTTTTCAGTGCAATTTTAGAGAGTATTACAGCATCCTGTGATTGTGCAGTTAAAGCAATGAAACAGAAAAACAAAACTGTATTCTCAATCGCCTCCTCTTCTGCAACATATTGTTGTATTAGAAACACTTTGTAAAAAGAAAAAGAACTAAGACCATACGGTAACTTGGGAACATTCCCAGAAATAAGGAGTGAATTTTATTCCTCCTTACTTGGTCAAAGCAAAGTCCTGAACTCTAGTCTGCAATACAAATCAGACAAGACAGCGTGAACCAGAGCTGGAAGAACAGGATTTGTTCGCGCTCCCTCTCTCACTAAATATATCTCTTCACCCAGCTGGTCCTAGAGATCTGTTTACTTTTAAACCAGTCTCCTCCACTTCACCAGAAATCACATTTTCTGGTTATAAGCAATCTTTTTATGTTAATCATTCAATCAATTACAGGTACCTGAGAATTACTAAATTGCAAATATTCTATGCCTGTGCTATAAGAACACAACTAAACCCCTTAGCATTAAACTCACCCTATAAACAGGTTTGCTGTTGTGATTTCCAATGCCAATACGGACAAAGCAGCCAGTGACTGTCTTGGCAAAGAAGGGCATATGACACCAGCGTTCCAATTTGTGTCGTGATAGCCGTACTCGGTTCAGTTCTTCAGGCAAGGACACTGGCTGAGACTTAGGAGGAATTTCTTCTTTCCTGATTTGGGAATTGAGAAGGAATAAAGTAGAGACATTATCACCAAGAAAGGAGTCCTGAGCAAGGTGCAGCATGAGTGCTGTTTAAATTACTAGTAAAAGGAACGATTCATCATCACGTATCTACAGTTGACTGTAGATATGTGAATGCAGCATTCATGAGATTGGCTCTTTGCGTTAAGCCTGAGTTGTGACCCACTGCCCCTTCACCACAGGGCAGAAAGACTCACACACCAAGGCAGTTTATAGGCCAGTGCTTTAAGATGAACCAGTACACATCCCTAACCAGCTAATACGCCAGGGTTCTGCAGTTGCTAAACTGTAGGACTGAACAAAACTATAAACACAGAGCTAAAAGCTAACAGCAGGGAACCAAAGCTGCAAGTCCATCCAAGGTAAATCAGTCCCATGCACCATGATATAGAAGCCAAGGATGCAAATCTGAACAATGCAGGTGAGCTCAGAGAACCACCTGAGGGACGCTGAACTGCCCCCGAACAATTTCCTGGAACAGCATGCATCTACATGAAATGCATCTCCAGTTTTGAACACACACTTCCAAGAAATCACAGTCCAGTGTTTACTACTTACTCTTCCTCTTCATCAGATGAAGAAGATCTGGATGAGCGATCACTCTTCTCACTAGACTTATCATCCTCCTCCTCTTCTTCATCATCAGAGTATACTTCACTAGTTTTTAATGGTTGTTTTTTTGCAAGCAATTCAGCTGAGGGGGCAGGGGGAAAAGTGAGAACATGGAAAAACAAGTTGTGAATTTTTAATGAAAGCTTCCTTTTAGAGTTGAAACCTTATTGTTTTAAGAATAAAGGAGCAGATAGCCATTAATCTTATACTGGATACAAGGTGCCATGTGTTCAAATCTATTAGTAAGTTACACACTTCATTGTATATATTCAAAAAGAGAAGCAGAACTACGTAAAGACATCTTAAGTCTCAGTTGTACCAATCTTCAGCCTCGCAACTTAATGCGCATAGTAATACAAAGATGGCCATAACAAGTGGAAATACCAGACAAAACTATTATGAGAAAACATGTTGTTATCTTGCAACAGAAAAGAAGTGTTTGGAGAGGGGCACAATAAAAAACGAGTAACAAAAAAGTCTGTGGCAAGATTAATAAGATGACGTGCTAGTGAAGCAACAAGCAAACACAGACAAGGCAGCACGAATACAATACATACGGTTTGGATGGGTCAGAGATTAAATAACAGAATCTAAGCGACCACTTTAAATACATGAACTGAACATTACCAAGTGCCGTGCAATGAACTGTGATGAAAGTTTGCTTTGTTTTCAGACAGTTCTGGGAAGGGGTGAGGTGGAGAAATAGAGGATCACTGGTACCAAACAGTAGTCTAGGTTGTCATTTGGGGCAAAAGACCAAGAAAAATGCAAATACAGAATTCATTCACTCCATGATGTAGGACTGTTGCATTAATTAGAAACAGGAAGTAGCACAGCACTTTGAAATAGCTGCAATTATGCCTCAAAAAATGCAGCAATAGCAACACACTTTCATACCTGTCCTGTTCTTCCTTTTCTCTCTTTCTGCTTTTAGCTCTTCCATTGCCTGAGATTTCTTGTCTAGCTTCTCATCCCGCTTTGATCGCCGCTCTTTGTTATGTGACATGACCTAAAAAAAAAAAAAAAAAGGAATTGCACAGAAAGTCCCTCAACATCAAGTACAACCCATGAACTAAAATAGGCTTTGAAAACTTTTCAAATAGAAACTACTAAGAAACTCCATTTTGAACTTAGGTTTTTCTTCAAGTTCAGTTTTACAGCAAGTAGGGAGAGGTAAATCTGAAGCGTATTTATCTTTTCTGTTTTGTATCTAAAATAACATATTTAGACTTTAACATTCCTGCCATCGGGAATTTGTCTCAGATCTCCAAGGTAAAAAAGGACAAGAGAAATAAAATGAAAGTAATGCTGCAACTAACATGCAATGAGGAAAATTTGGATTAATATATGTTTTCGCTTGCTGATCCTACTGCCAGGCTAAAAAGGGACTTCTTTTCATTCAGCAGCCAAGAGAAAAGTTATGTTAAAAATTACTTAAAGCAGAAATGAAATTGTGTGTAAAGCCTTCAATGTGGACCCAAATCTTAAGTGTTGTAAGTCTTCTAATATTTTCCACTAACAGGTCTATCTGGAATACCAAGTAGCACAAAAAGCAGCTTCTATAATATGCATAAGAGACAATAATTTGAAGTAAGCTGACTTAATTTCTGGAGTGCACTGTAAAAGAAGTCAGCATAAGATTCTTTTATATATACATATATGAGTCTAGACATTATGTATTATAAATAAGTACTATTTAGGTACATACACACATATACGGATTTGAGAGGGGTAGGGACTTGAGAGTCAATCCACTCAAAATGTGCCCAAGGAAAAACTCATCTCGCCTAGTTTGATTTAAGTGTTAATCACATGTTTCACTAGAAAAAACATGGAGTGAGTTGCCAGCTGGAATGCCCTCCTCCATTGCTCAAGGACAGAAGTGACAAGTGCAGACAATCAACTAGTTCTTAGACAAGATGACTCCCATCCCATTCTGCGAGCCTATCTGCCCAGACTCTATGTGTAGTTAAGGGCAGGGGCTTAACCATTTGAAACTACAGTTCAGTAACAGAGGCTTCACTCTAAACCTGGCATTATCCACACAAGTATAAAAAGAATTTCTAGATGTTATTATCTATACAAGTATAAATATACTCCTAAGAGTCAAGCTTTTCCTTCATGCCCCTACCAGCAGAAACTAAGCATTCTTTCCACTGTACATGTATGCAAAATAATTAAGGCAAAACTGAGCAGTTTCTGACCTGCTCTCTCAAACTTTACATATGAAGTCTTTCTTGCAAATGAATGTTTCAGACTGAAGGAGAGAAGTTTGGCTAAAGGAACTGCAAAATGTCATTCACCTGTTCTCATACAGGAGGACTATCACACCAACTCAACAGAGTTGCAGCTTTGCATTTTTCATTAAAGGGAGTTATGGCCCCTCAGCAGGCCAAAGATGTTAATTTCTTCAAATGAACTGGAAAGTCTAAAGATATCTCAATCATATAAATAAACTAAATTCTGACCTGCTTACCACACCGTTTGTCCTAATAGGAAAACATGAGGAGCATGGAGAGGCAGTATCCTATCACCAAGGGAAAAATGTTCATTACTAAGGATGGTTTCATTTCCTACCTGGGATTCCTGGATCTGTGTGAGTTTTTTCTTCTCCTGCTCTTCCTCTTGCTTTTTCTTTTTCTCTTTCTTTTCTTTCTTTTTCGCCGTTTTTAGTTTCTTCTTGATTTCAAATCTAGTAGCAATATTGAAACAAATAGCATGTATGAAAGAATGCTCTCTCAGAGCAAGCAAAGCACCACTCCATTGGTACCTCAGCTTAACTTGTCTGTAGGCTGGAAGGAACATTTCCACTGATTGCTCCAAATGGATAACTCCCTAATACTATCCTGCCCCCATTCCCATCCACTCCTTTCCCCAAGGAAAATAAGGTGAAGAAAAGCTGAACATAGGTTAGCTGTCTGTAAGCCTACACTTTTCTAAAGGGCTAAGACCACATAGCAACAGCTACTCCACAGAAAACCGTCCTTACTCCCTCTTCCCTTTGCCAGTGTAGTGACCTTGCATGCTGCCTCCAGCTCTAAAAACAATTGGCTACTTCACATCACTTGAATCTCAGCAGCAAAAAAATTAAAGTCATGTTAACTTTTGCATACTTAAACTGCACCTTTCTGCTGGCACTTGTCTGTGTGAGAACAACTGCAAAGAAGGTACACAGCGAGGAGTCCTCCCACAGTGACATTCCAGACTCAGACAGTTTCTGCAGTTCAGTTTAGGCACTTCCATTTCTACCTTAATGAAATACATCACCCTGAAATCTTATTTTCAGCTATCACATTCACAAGAGTAGAGATTTCACTGGAACTGTTCTGTGACAGATTCCACACACCACAGACTGGTCACAGCTTTACTGAAGTGTGCATACGGACAAACACAAGAAAAAAATGTTCCTTAGCTTCCAATAACTGAAGTTAAAAATATGTTATCCACATACATATTACACAGTCTGTTCTTCTTCAGCTCTTTATACCTGGATTTTATAGGCAAGAAACTGGTTCCAGATGAGCTCTTTATGCCATTACCATGCACGTGGCACAGGCACTGTATCACATGCAACATCTGTTGTAATCCCAATGAACTCACAGCACTCAGTACATACGCTGAGCTAGAGAGCATTTTGAAAGATTCAACTCGCTATAAAGTTAAATAACTACCACCACCCCTAGTTTTACCTGACAAGCCCTTTACATAAAACAGGACAAGCTTGTTTAAGATTATATCAGTAACTCAAGCTTAGACTGTTCAGCTCATCAAGTTCTCTCCAGAGTTAATTCTAAAAGAAAAGTATTCAGTTGCCATGGAACAGTGAAAAATTTAAAAATATGGTGTCGTTCTACCTAATCTAAATCCAGGCTCTCACTCATTTTGATCCCTTTAATGAGAGCAGCAAACTAGAGAACATACTGAAAGTAGTATAAAAGACACAGTCAGGCAGGCAGTGCTCTAAACACGGCTTGGACAAATGGGCAGTCTGGAAGTAGCTTGTATTGACATGATTTACTCAACAGATGTCAGCCCTCTAGAGAAATCACTCAGTGAGAAGAAACTGCTGAAAAGTGAAGAAGGGAGAAATTGAAGAAAACTTGCCCCATGAATGCCTAATCACAGAATCAAAAAATTGCAGGAGCTGGAAGGGACCTCAAGAGATCATTGAGTCCAACCCAAAAACAAATGCTTGGACCCCAAACATAACAGCACATTCAGCATATTCTCCATACAGCCTGTAAGCATTTGCTACCAAATATCAATAGATACGAAAGTCACCTTCTCTTTAGTACTTCTCTCTTCTCTATCCGGTTAAACAGCTCCTGCTCTCTCTCCTTCTCTGTCATTTGTTCCAGCCGGGCTCGGTCTTCTTCATCTCCCATGAGATCTTCTCCATAGCCATCATGGAATTCCTCATCTTCAGATGAAGAATCCGAATCTGAACTAGATGAGGAGCTGTTGCTTTCTGAGTCAGAGACTTCTCCTAAAACAAGTAAGATTCAACCACTTCATTGTTGCATGTCAGAAAAGGACATAAAAAAATGAATTTTACACTCTTCTTCCACTACACTAAAAGCATACATACTGTGGAAACTAAACCCAGGAGGAAATACAATATCACTGCAAGAGATTCATGCTAAAAATTATAAAATGAGTGGTACTCATATGAACGCAGGTTGGATTATAAGTAAAAACTGTTTGTATAACAAGCAAGATTTAGGAGGTCTTCTGGGGAGTATGTTACTGTCTTAAGGTTAGATTTCTAGGCCTGTATGCTTACATCCCTGAGAATGCTTACAAAGTTATGAGTATACAGGCATATGTGTGCACCTCAAATGCCACCATTAACCATCACCAATACTCTCACTACAGCAGCCTGAAGAAACAAAATTCATCATTTAAAGACTAAAAATGAAGTTGAAACACACTATCCCCAGGACTGGCAAGGCCATGATGCTAGCTCTATTACTGCTAAAAGCCCTGCCCGTTAGCGTGTTCCGTAAGTCCAGCTGTGACTTCCCAGTAGTACTAGGTAATACCACCTTTAAGCTTGATCCAAGTCCAATTGCTTTGATTAGGTGAGGTAATAAACTACATTATACCAAGCCACAAAAGCAGATATTACGATCTTTCTTTCACTTTCATTCTGGTCTCAATATCACAGAATGGTTTGGGTTGGAAGGGACATCAAAGATCATCTGGTTTTAACTCCCTCTGCTATGGGCTGGGACACCCTCCACCAGACCGAGCTGCCCAAAGCCCTATCCAACTGGTCTTGAACACTGCCAGGGAGGGGGCAGCCACAGCTTCTCTGCCGCACCACGCTCACAGGGAAGAGTTTGTTCCTAATATCTCTCCTAAATTTAACCTCCTTCAGCTTAAGGCCATCACACCTTGTCCAATCACTACCTGCCCTTGCAAACAGCCCCTCTCCAGCTTTCCTGTAAAACCCCTTCAGGTACTGAAGACTGCAGTAAGGTCTCCCCAGAGCCTTCTCCTCTCCAGGCTGAACACCACCAACTCTCTCAGTCTGTCTTCATAGCAGAGGTGCTCCAGCCCTCCGATCATCTCTGCGGCCTCCTTCCAACTTGCTCCAACAGCTCCATGTCCTTCTTGTACTGGGGACCCGTGAGCAGAACACAGTACTGCAGTGAGTTGTCCCCAGAGCAGTGTAGAGGGGCAGAATCCTCTCCCTCAACCTGCTGATGATGCAGCCTACCACATGGTTGGCTTTCTGGACTGCAAGGGCACATTGCTGGCTCATGCTGAGCTTCCCATTCACCATCACCCTCAAGTCCTTCTCCTCAGGGCTGCTCTTAATCCATTCTCCACCTAGCTTGCATAGGTGCTTGGAATTGCCCTGACTTATCTGCAGGACCTTGCACTTGGCTTCGTTCAACTTCATGTGCTTTGCAGGGGCCCACCTCTCAAGCCTGTCAAGATCCATCTGACTGGCACTCCTTCCCTCCAGTGTGCTGGCCTCACCACACAGCTTGGTGTCATCAGCCAACTTGCTGAAGGTGCACTTGATCCCACTGTCCAGGTCTCTGACAAAGATGTTAAACAGCACTGATCCCAATACCAACCCCTGAGGAATGCCACTGGTCACTGATCTCCACTTGGACATTGAGCTGCTGACTGCAGCCCTCTGAGTGTGACCATCCAGCCAACTCTTTATCCACAGAGTGGTCCATCTGCCAAACCCAGGTCTCTCCAATTTAGATACAAGGATGTTGCGTGGGACAGTGTCAGATGCTTTGCACATGCCCATGTAGATGACATTAATTGCTCTTCCCTTATCCACCAACACTGTAACCCAGTTGTAGAAGGCCATCAAATCTGTCAGGCACAATTTGCCATCAGTGAACCATGGTGGCTGTCACCAAACACCTCTGAACTTCCCATGGCCTGAGCGTAGGTTTCAGGAGATTCTGCTCCATGATTTTGCAGGCACAGAGGTGAGACTGACTGGAACTGTGGTGCCCTGGGTCTTCCTCTTTTCCCTTTTTAAAATGGGTGTTATGTTTCCCCTTTGCAAGCCTACACTGTGAAAAACCTTGCTCTGTATACACTGGTATATATAGGTTCAGTCACTTCATGCTTAATACACATGAAACTCTGCTTAATATACATAAAACTTCATATACTTTTACTTTGATTTTTTAGTATCAACTGAGATTGCAACTAACCACCTGCAAACCTTCACAGGCATGATGAAGACAGGAAAGAACACAGGAAATCTGTCCAGCATTGAAACAGATTCAGTATTCAAGTAAATAAATTCTGACAAAGTTGTAGTAATGATTCTTCTTCCATATGAGTATAAACGTGCAAGAATTCCAACTCAGAGCAAACGCATGCAAGATAAGCTCATATCTGCATCAGGCAACACTATGCAACTCTTCCTTTGCCATCACAAAAAGTCTGGGAAGGGAAAATACATTAATAGGAAGAAAATGTTACCCACCTTACAGATGTGACAGGCTAGAGGGAAGAAAACAATTTTCTAGGAGAAAGCCAAGAACTGAACTGTGTCATAAATTCTTGAGCTGAAACAGTTCTTTATGTAGCATTTATAATGGAGTGCTTACACCATTAATGGAGTGCACCACTTAACATTTCCGTGTGCACAAAGGGACAATCTGACTTAGAATTAAGCTGTGAGTAGTCGCACATATGTTATCTTACCCTCCTCAGGTGCTGAGCTCTCAGCTGAGCTGTCTTTATCTGAGCTGCCTGAAGAGGCAGCTTTGTTCATCTGTTTCTTCATGGCTCCTTTCTTCTCTGCCTTACCCGCTTTTCCCTTTTTTTTGTTTTTAGAACCTCCAACAGTCCACTGCAAGGGAAGAACCAAGAAAGGGACTGTGAGACAGGAACATCACTCTTTTCTCTCTCCACCAATCCAATACCTGACAGCAACAAATCAATCATAAAAGGAAGGATGAGAAAAAACAAGAAAGAAAAAAGCTATAAAAACATTTTACAATTTTTGGTGTGTCTTCAGGGAAGTGTGTGTGTGTGTGTATGGAGGGTTGTGTGGTTGTTTGGGGGGGCGGTTCTTAAAAAAAAAAAATCAGTTATCTGCACAAGCCAACATTGGCAGGACACTCCTTTTAAAAACAATGAAGACTTGAGTTCACAACATGTGCTAGCAGAAGAGATACCAAAAACATATTCCTAGGAAAATAACTGTCCAACTGCATTTGTAAAGATTAGCTTCAGTTTACTATGATTAAACAGAAGCAGCAAGAGATATTTCTAAAACTAGTTTATTCAAAAACAGATTTTAGATTTCATGAAGGCACACCAATTACACACAACAGACTTTCCAAAATCTCACTTCTACCAGGAGTACACAGCACCTGTATTTTATGCAGCCAACCGATAGCATACTCACTCAGACAACAGTGTCATCACTTGCATCTACGTACACAAGTCTGAATCAAATCACAATCACAGAAGTCAGGAAAACAAACCAACCAACCATATGTTAAGTCTTAATTTTAATTTTCTCCTAACATCCTATCCTCAATTAACTCAGACTGCACTTACCAAGTACATGAGTTGCAGCACCACACAAGCATGGGTAACAATTTCAAATTCTGAAGTCCCACAAGAACCACCAGAATTCACCTTACAGTGCAATTCTGTATTAGAATTTTTGCACTGTCCCAGCCATCTGGGTAAAGCCACAGAAAAGAACCAATAAGGATTGCTTGTGTATTATTTTAAGGCTTTACAATACTTTCCACTTCATTACCTCCTAGGCATTCTCCATGTGTAAGACCTTCAGGGATAAGACAGTTTCTTTCCAACAGATATACATATAGTTAGACCATTATCCTCTTCACACCTGTATATTCTCTCATCTTTTGTTCACATCATCGTATGTTCAAGCATGCAGTCTACCAAAAAATATATATTCCTAATTCAAATGAGCAAACAGTGTTGCGTAAGTGAGATTTTGCACTCCAAACTAGGGGGAAAAAAAATCTTTAGATTTGACCTCAGGTGCACACAAACTTCAAGTTTCACACCCACCCATTCCCGGGGCATGAATCTCTGCAGACAGCCATCATTCCATCAAATTTGATGACAACTTCTGCCTGATTAGACACCATCTTCAGAAAACTCTGGTGTTCAAGTACTCTGAAGCTCAGCCAAAGAGTTCGAAGCCGCTGCTTGATGCGCTAACATCTTCAGAATTTCCTAGGTTTTGATTACTTGCACACCCAGCTTTGTACCTTCCATATTACCACCTGCTTCATCATCTTTGTTAGGCATCATCTGCACATTCCAAACTACCTGTTAGAGGCCAAGCAGAAGTTCTCTGAGGTAAGAGTAAAGTTACCTGGTGGTGAGCCTCCGATTGCAATCTATGCCCTACGAAGTCTGCCCAGTCTGTTACGGTCACAGGACAGGTGAGAAACCGCAAAGAAAGCATCTGACTTGATACCAACCCGAGCCTGCACTCAGGTCTGTACTGGCTTCCACACTGAAGTTTTACTTGTTCAGTATTACAATGCTGCTGCCTAATAACATTCCTGCTTAACAATCCCACGCTAACCAGCTAAGAACAAGGTTCTACTCTGCCTGAATCTGCTCAAACCTTAATGTCAAGGGATCCTCTCCCAGGTATTACAGAAAAGTGTGGTTTTGCTATTTGTTCAAGAGCTCGTCTACTGTTGGCACCCCAGGGAAAACACAACAGAGAGGAAGTAAAACTGAGCTTTTAGCAGGGAGAAGCAGACATCTCTGAACACGGGATGCTACCTTCCCAGAGCTCTGCCACTTCTTTTTGGTGTTCCAACATTGAATTATACCCGCATCAGCATGCTGTATAGCAAGGAAGGAGCTCAGAGAAAAACATAGTATACACCACAGTTATATCAAGACCTTGAAAGGTCATGCTGAGATGAAAGAAGTTAAGATCAGATAAAAACAGCAGGACTTCAGTTGTTAAAAAATGTTTAATAGCTGTAGAGCCATGTGCTACAGATCACTGTTTTCAGCCTCTGACTCAAGCAGAACTGTGTCGAGAACCTGGGTCTAGGAAGGTGGGACTAAAAGCAAACTGTGTGATAACCTCTTCAACAAAAGAAGTAATTTAAAAAATCTGTCCTGATCCAGAAAATTTTGCTTTGGTTTCCATTTCACCCTGGAGATTACACTTCATCTCACTTCTCTTTATTCAAGTGACCTCTACGTCTTTTAAGTCACAATAATTGTTATCACCTCCCAGTTTCAGCAGTGTTACAAAAGCAAATTCTTCCTCATTCAAATCAGGTGCTTCAAGGGTTATTCAGCAACCCCAATCTCTCATGAATGCTTGATCATTCCTGATACCACTACAGGACAAGACAGGGGGTTGACCAAGCCTCAAGGACAAATAAATCATCAAAACCAGCATGCAGCTAGTGCAAGGCTCTTTTAAGCTCACAGATTGCTCTGCAGGCTAAGGGACCACCAGTTGTCATTTGGACACTGAATGACCACTCTGCATTGTTGCACGACAGAATGGCCAACACCAGATGTCAGAGGAAGACATAACAGAGTAAGTTGGAGGGAAGGTATAGTGTGGAAGACAATATTGGAAAGCTGTGAGCTGCATGGTAAAGTCCAAACCAGAGTCTTGAGGCCTTTCCTCATGCTCTAGTATACCAACAAGAAAGACAGCAATGTTTGTAAGTATGATGAACTAAAAGTGCATATACAGTTATAGTCAGGAGCATTTATCTACTGCTTCCCTTACCACTGTGCATCTCAAACAGCAAACTATTTGCCAAAATCTGTCCTCTACTGCAACTACTCCATGTTCACTCTTCTGTCCCCCAGTCAGAGTCAGTCAACACTTCTCACATGCTTTCCATGACCATAACATCTCCTCTACACAGCCCTCTATTCACCGATGCCCCTTCAGTCACCATCTGGAACCCTCCCTGGTTCCAGACACAGCAAGTTGATAAATCCATGTGGACTCCACTGCAACATGGCTTTCTGCTTATTGAGTACTATCAAATGGTTCATTCACAGGATGTAGCCAGAAGAACATTTCAATTTTTTCTCTTACTTCAAAGCATAACAGTGCTAATAGCTTGCATATTTCTCTCAAGAACTTGAAGTTAGGCCACAGTACCCAGAATGGACTGCCAGCAACAAAAAAACTCCAAAACCCACCACACTAGAAATCATCCAGATTTAGATGTCAGCTTCTACACAAGGAACTACACAAAATGATTGAAGAAAATGATTTATAGCTCAGCAAACTCAGAACATATTTCCACTAGGAAGATGAAATGAGATTGAAGAGAAAGAGGGAGAAAAAGAAAAGGGTGTGGAAAAAAAATTGCTGCTAGAAGTGCAGAATACAGCAGGTATTTTTATTCCACTGCTCGACAGTTGCTATTTTCTTCTATTCAGATATCCAGAGATTTTATTTTGAAATAGATATTCTCCCTACCAAAAAAACATCAAACCAGAGATGCACAACCGAGGTTACCAGCCTGTCCTTGCCATATCCTCCCTGCCTGGATATGGCTTTTATAAGGAAAGGCAAAATACAAGCCACAGCATCAAAGCAAAATGCGTCCCTTACTAACGCGTCCTTTCCTATGCCAGATAAAACTTACATGCCATGACAACATGACAGCTTAAGAGACCAAGTTTTGTTAACCCAGCTAACAAACTTTCATCCATTCTCTTCCCTTCGTACAGGGGAAAAAAAAAAGAGGCAGTCCTCCAGGTAAGTCACCAAACTGCAGTTTCAGTCTGGGTGATGACAACAGCAGGCAGAACATATATGCAGACAAGGCAGCATTTGCTGTCTTCAAGGTTTATCAAAGCTGGGAGAACTCTGGCGACAGCACTGCCAAGAGCTTCGAGGAGGGAAAGGCTCTCTACTACTACTTCTAAAACTGAATAGTAAATAAAAAACCTTTTACTTGCTTTTCCATCACCTTCACAATGACAACAGCCCAGCAGAGCTCCTGCACTCTCATACCTTTAGCCCAGCCTAAAGGATCATTTTAGACATAAATGGGAGACTCCATGTGTCTTTCCACAATGGGAAGATAAACACATAAAGGAAACACTTCTGAAACCACAGAAGAGGCTTTGCCAGGAACTGGCTGCAACACAGCTTCATGGGCCAAAATATCACTAGACACCTGATCCACCCTGATTGTCTGAGCACAGCTCAAAAGAGCTCACAGAATGAAAAAAAAAAAGTCTACCTATAGTAGACTTAAATTTAGTTTAAGCTGCAAGTTACCATTTGCTCTAGAATTATTTTGAAAGTGGTTTTTGAGTGTTGAAAAATGGCAAGAACTACTGAGTGACAACACTAAGATGTTAGAAATCAAATAGCAAAGCAGCAGCACTCTCCATAACCAAAACATACTTAGGAATGCTACTAGCTGTCAAAGCTTGTGTTTTCTTTCAGAAGCCTGGGGATAACAGCTAGAGGTAGTAACAACTAGAAACACTTGGTCAATGCATACCTTGCATGGTTCTAGCATCACTGGCCAGAATTACCTGGACTAACAAAACCTGAATGACTTCTATAGATATTAGTGCCTCGTTACTGGATTGTTCTCAGCAAAAACTGCTCCCTGAGTACAAAGGAAAAGTTCATTTGGTGAAAAAAATGGGATAACATCACCTATTCAATTCCAATACCTCCATGAATCTATTTCTGGAGCAACCTGCTCCACTTCAGAGCTCCTGCACTCTCATACCACATAAATCAAGTCCTCAGACGTTATCTCATGCTAGTTTGCAATTTAAAGAAGCTACTTGCAGATGAAATTTTATACTATTTTGATCACAGCTGGTTCCCATTACTTCTTTGGACATACTAGCTTCCATACAATTAGCTTGCACTGTTCATATTTCCACTTGCACTCTGGGCTGAGGGAAGTAACATACCTCTCTTCCCTTAAGGAAAGCTTTATTACTGCATCCATTAACAGCTAAAGGACAACTGTCTTGAAAAGTCAGTTACAAAGTGCAGAGCCTCTGTGTGTCAGAAGATGAAGGCACTGCCTCTTTCAAATTTCCTCAGCTTGAAAAAAATATATGGCCTCACAGGACTGGAGAAGCCACTCATTCTTGAAGGTTTAATTAAGCAGTATTACTAAATAAAAACACACAGGGAAGGAAGACATTTAACATCGTATGCTGTTATTCAAGACCCATTTCCTCACTCACTGCGTGAACAGTGTCAACCTCCTCTTCTGTCCCACAGCTCTTGACTGGATTTTCAGTTATGCTGTTCCCTATTAATTTGCACATTTGCAAATAAAAGCATAGAGATGTTCCTCACTGAACTCCAGACTAGTATCAAGCAGTCACGATATAACTTTCCTTGTCTTGAAACTATCTCCTGCTATCACTCTAGAGCTGTTAAAAGTCACAACCCACATCCCCAGAACATTAGAATGAGTCTAGAATGAGGCACAGACTTACGCCACTGCTGCTAACAAATTTTTCAAGGGAAACAAACAGGAGCTCCTACAGCATCATGGATTTCTGTCTAATCTACACTGATGTCAGCAAAGTTGTTGCAGAAGTCATCAAGGCTTCACCACTCACCAGAAAGAACTCCCTTATTGTAAGCAATGATGCCAAAATACAGGGAAAAGCAAGAACCTGGAATTAACCTACTGCAGCTAAGGAACACCATCCCCACAATGCCTTCAACAAGTAATGAGGAAACCTTGCGGACACATATACCTCTAGCACAGTAGCTCAAATAGTAACTTGGCTCACACCAAACTGTTTACGTGCAGCAGGCTAACAGCAGTGTGGCATGGTGAGCTCAAGCCATACTTTACTCCACATCCATGCCCGGCTTAGCATATCTCTGAAGGTAGCACTTCTCTGTGCAAAGGCCTGCAGTCATTGCTGTTTAACAGTTCTCTGAACAACATTTCATAGTCGATTCAGTCACACATATTCCGTAGATCCGCCAGAAGATGGTTCAGAGCATCCCAGAATTCACTGCCTGCAACACACCAGCAGTCCTTGCCTAGGTAACTTGATTCAGACCATGGAGGTCCTTAAGGTATTACAGAACACAGCATCTGCACTGTGAACACCTGAAGCAACTAACAGCTTTCAAGTTTCTCCACAAGGGACACAAGATATATTGAAGATCTACAGAAACCCCTTGGGCATCAATATATGGATGTGGCATGACTTATACCTGCTGTATTCTGTAATTCGAAAACACACTTTCTCTCCCCTACGTCCAACAAACATTCCTCCCTTTAAAAGACACAGAATGCAGCATTAGCCTCTGAAGCAGATTTAGGCTCCCTTCCAGTACATGCAACATAGAGACAATCCTGGAATGTTTAGCACTTGCCAGAAACCACAAAGGATATGCACACCACAAAACCCATGTGGAAGCAAATTTGCCCAGGGCAACAATTTCCATGCTTTTACCTCAAGGTAAACAAGTCCAGTAAGCCAATTTCCACTTTTAGACCCCCTCTTCCAACCCCCAAAGTTGAGAATACTTCAAACCGACTACAAGAACACCAATTAAAGTTGTTCAAGCAGGTGTAGTTGTAATCAAGGCTAGGGGTGCACAGAACTGAGCAACTGGCAGAAGCAGCACTGTCACAACCCAGGCTCTATCACCCTGCTGTGACGAGCAGCAGTTCAGAATGCATATTTCAGGCACAGGAATAGAAGCAAGTGTCCTAATTACCTCTTCTCTAAATCTTTTCCTCCTGCTGCATAGAGGTCAGACAGAACAGAATATCAATTAGAAATGGTACACAGATTAGAACGAGTATCAAATGCACAAGGTGCAACAGAGATTATTCCTGCGTCTGCAAGGTCCATGCAAGTTTAAGAGACACCTTATCATATTCTATACATAATGGGAAGGTAAACCTTACTTGTAATTACACAAGCTAAAATAAAATAATTTTAATAGTATTATTTATGCTGTCAGTTTTCAGAAAGAAACACAAGACTTTCATCAATGTGCTCTATACACCTAAGTCTGCTTTTCCAGACAAGCAGCACTCCACGCAGCTTAGTATTCTAAGATGTGCCAGCAAATCTGAACACACACAGTGACAGAGTGGTTACCCAGTAAGAAACCTAATATCCAGTCCATTCATAGCTGTCTCTGTCCTTATGTCTTAAGCATACACTAGATTTCAAATAAAAAGATTATTTTAAGAACAGGATTGATTGAAGCAGAATTCTAAGCACATTTATTTCAAAAATGCCTCAGAAACAAAACTTAACTACATGTTCTTTACACTTAATTGGAAGAACTCCGCTCCACTACCCAAAGCCTGGCAGTTTATTACTGGCCTACCCTATTGGTCTTCAAATTATCAGACTGAATAATCCTTCCTGTAGTTTCAGGGGAAAACAAACAAGCAAACAAACAATATCCCTCATACCAAACAGTTCCCTATTAATTTTTTAAGAAAGAATGGTAAAAATGGCCTTACTACAGTGTGTAGAAAGCTTGCAAAAGATGCTGGTAAGACTTCAAGAAAAATGCTTTTATTCAAATACCTGTATGACCTGTTTGTCAGTTCCTCTATTTTAATAAGTTGATTTCAATTTTAATTTATAGAGGTAAAAGCAAAGACTTAACCAGACCAAGAACAAATAATAAAATGACATCTAGCAGATAAGCACAGCTGTACAAGGCATTGACAAAACCCTAGTACGAAGTAATTCAAGTAATTCTATACTCTTCCTTGCCTCACTTTCTTAAAAAATGGAATAAAAACAGTCTGTTGCATGTTCAAAACACCAGACAACCCAGTTCACAACAGTTCTTGGAAAATCAAAGTAGCTAAATAGAACAGTGTTGCCACCAGTAATATACCACCACCTGCCTTGACACTTTTCCTCCCTGAGGAAGGAAGCTCTCTTCCAGGGATGAAAATCTATCTCCCTTGAATACAAGAGTGAAGCTTTTTAGCAGCTTCACTGCTACTTCAACCACAACATAGGAAAATACAACACTTTTAAGCATGCAGATCACCAGACCATTCAGACCACAAAAACGTGGGATTAAACAACCAGTCATCTTTTCTAGAGACATTCAGACTATTTTGCAATTACTATGTTTTGAATTGTAACCGTATGCAAGTAAAAAAGAAGCATTTCTGAGCACGGCCTCTGGGCTTAACGTGCCTCCAGAAGTTCCACTGATGGCCAGCCTCATTTTACAAAGTCAGCAAGCTAAACACACTTTCACTGTTTAGGTATCATCAAACCCATAGCAAGTTCACTGATACCACGACAAACTCACCTCATCGTCACTGTCTGACGTCTCAGAGTCTGAAGATGCTGTAGGTTTGCTCACAGGTGGCTCCTTTTCTTCAGAGTCACTGCGTTTCCTTTTGGCCAATGACAAGAGCTCCTGGTGTGAAAAACAAAACATTTATTTTAAATACTTGGTTTTACCAATCCATGTCAGTACATATGCACCTTCTCTACGACATTTGAGAAAATCCATTTGATTATCTCCACTAACTAAGGAACAAAGTCTATTTATGTTTCATAAATATATATATATACACACACACCCACTGCATTCATACACACACACATTTTAATGCAACTGGATGCCTGAAAAGTATTTTGAGTATAACACACTATACCATTACTTTCTTGGTATAAGCAACCTATTACTTTCAGAGTCATCACCCTAACTACATTATGCAGCATTAATCCCAAAAGCCAAATACCTGTAGAGAACAGCTCCTTCTAAACAAAAGAAATGTTTGCAACTATACACTTTAAAAGGGAAATGCTTTAGGCATTACCACAGTGCAATAGCTGATAACATTACTCTGTGTCAGGCTGTTCAATTCCTTTTCACTGTCCCTGCATACCACAGAATGTACTTGAAGCTTTGGACAGACACAGAAGAGGCAACAAGCTCAAAGACTGTGAAACTAAGTAGAGCTGCTCTCCAAAGGAAGCACTTGCAAAAATGGAACATGCACCAGCAGAAAGAGCTAAATGGCTCTCATAATCTCCTCATGTTGTCCATATCTTGTTCAGATGACAGAAGCAGCAGTATAAAACAAAACATTTCCAAAACTGCATTACTGCCTTTGTAGCCCGTGACACATAATTTATTCTTAAAAACATTGCTCTGGGGCTGATGAATCTTAGCTCTGAGTAGAAATACAGTCACACCAACTTCTTCAGTCATGAGTAGTCAACACTAGATTGGTTTGCATTAGTTTCACAACTGGAAGATTATTTCCACAGCAATCAGATTGCAATTTAGTACTTCAAATGACAACATAAACACTGCAGAAACTGATAGCCTAGGCTACTTGACAAGAAAGAAACCTTCCATAAGTAATGGCATTTTACAAACCTCCCTCTGAAGAGAGCATGCAACATCAACAGGGCACATCTGTACAATTAACATTTCACTTCAGGAAACTCCTGATCTTTTCTACAGCCTTTTCTAGAATTGCTCTCTCACAACTGTCTCTAAGTAGCCCTTCAACCCAAACTACCTCCGTGGATATTTTAGCACATTTACCACTATGTTTATTTAGCCATTTTCTTTCTTCCCTTGTTCTGTTTTTCCAGATACTGTATTAGAAAGGCTCCTACTCATTTGATTCACCAAGCCTAGATTGCCAAGGAAAGCTGTCAAACATATACCTACAGAGAGGCCTCACTCAGTATGTTCTCATCCTTAAATCACACCACAAACACATCGCTTCCCCTGCTACCTAATCTTTATCCTTGCACATGCATATCCCTGCTGTTGTAGTTGCTACAAGCAGCTCAGCAGAGGAGGCAGCACCTACTCAGGTACAGCTCCACACTCAGTGAACAATGGAACAGATGCAGAACCATGTGGTTATTCCTACCACCATCACTCTGAGAGCTTGACCTATGCTAGAGTTAGTCCAGTTCTTATTTCCAAGCTCTGAAGAAACTCCCATACTAGTGGCGAGATGTCAGCAAATCTAAAGACTCTCAAGGCATTCAAGATCAACATCAGGGCACGCTCTGCTCCAGTGTATTTGTCTAAAAGAGCCTCTGGTTTGATTTTTCTGAAGCTCCAAGCTGCAAAACTATTTCTGAGTGTTTGGGAAGGCTTTTTGTTGCAACATAGCAACAGCTTCTATATTAAAAACCCTGAAGGTTCAGCACATAAATTACATCAGACATGTAGGCTTCAGCATATTTAAACAGCCAAACTTCTCTCCGGAAGAAGAACAAGCACTGCCGTGCAAGCTGTAACACACTCCACCTATAATGTCTTTATTTACCATTTGAATCACATCACCAAGACTCGCTACACCAAAAGCTGAGTCTTTGAAAGCTGCCCCCTCCAAAGGAATGACTCCTCCTCGCCCCGCCGCCCCCCTTGCAGCCCTGACACAGTTAAACTGACACGAGACCTTGCAACCCCAATCCCAGGAGATGCCCTGATAATAAATAAATACTTCCCCTCGTTAAGCCTACATGCTCCTAACTCCACGTATTTTCCCATTAACGCAGCTCCCCCAGTTCCGTCGCTGAGAAGGGAGCATTATACGCGAATTAACAGGCTCCCGGGAGCCCGCCTGCCCCGAGGGGCTCACCAGGCCAGCGGGAGGCAGGAACCTGACACGCTGCTCTGTAACAGCTCTCCCGGCGTGCCAAGGCTGCGCAGGAAAGTTGCCCAGCCCTTTGGGCCTCTTCCCCCACTACCGAAGGAGTGACGACCACCGGCAGCCGAGACTCGCTCCCCCCTCCTCAGGGCCAAACCGTCCCCGAGCATCGCCCCTCCGAGCGCCGCCCTCCTGCAAGCGCTGGGCCCGCTGCAAAGAGCCCCCGAAACGCGCCAACGCGGGCCGCCTGCCAGGGGCAGGCCGGGGACCCGCCGGAGGGGAGCGGACTCTCTCCACCGGGGCCGCGGGGGCCCCTACTGGGCTGAGGGGAGCGAAGGCGGCGCGCAAGCCCCTGGACGGGAGTAAGAGAACGAGGGAGGGATGGCGGCGCCAAGCCCTACGCGGGCCGGAGATCCCAGGCCCCGCGTCCGGGCCGGGCCTCCCCGCGCACCTGATCTAGGTTCTCCTCGCTACCGCTATCCTCAGTATCGGAGTCGATAAGGACGCGGCCTTTCCGCTTCTTCACCATGGCGGAGCCGGCTCTCCCCCCCTACTTCCCCGCCCCGGCGGCGGCGCGGCGCTCACAGCGGCCCGGCCTGCCCCGCGCCGCCCGCCCGCCCGGGACACAAAGGGCACCGCGCATGCGCACGGCGCCGGGGCGGGAAAGAAGGTGGGGCCGTTGGGCTGCTGCTGCCACTGCCTCCGCCTCCTTCTTCTCTTCGCCCTTCTCCCTTGGCAGGCGCTGGCCTTCCGCTGCCAGAGTGGCTTAACGATCGAGCTCTGCCCTTATTCGAGCCGCCCCACCAAAATGTTTCTCACAAACAGGCACCCTTCCTCTTCCTCCTCTCTTTAAACGTAAAGATAGTCGTCTGTAAACAGCTCGGCACTGGCAACGGCTCCTTCGCCGCCGCAGCGCGGAGGGAAGACTTCGCCTCCGCCGCCGGTGCGGGAGGCGTGGTAGCTCGGTGCCCCTCGCCGCCGGACGGAACCCGAAGCAGCACGGTGCGCGTTTCCCCTCCGGGCCCGGAAGCGGTGGGACCCGCCGGTAAGGGCGGGAAGGTGAGGCCGTGCCTCAGCGTCGGGGAGTCCGTCAGGCGCGGAGCCGAGGGAGGGGATGTCGAGGGGGCCGCGTTTGCATAGAAGAGGCCGCTGCCGCCTGTCGCCGCGTCCCGGCCTCGCCTCTGCCCTCCGGGCTTGGGGAATGCGGGCGGAGGCCGGGCCGGGTGCCCAGGCCGCGGCGCGGGTTGGCTGTGGGGATGCGGCGAGGTGCGGGCGGGACTGTGGCTGGAAGCCGAGGTTTTGTGCCTGCCGGGCTCTGTCATCGGTGCTGGCGTTACAGCCGCGTGCTGGTAAAGCGCGGCGGGGGACAGGGGTCGATTAATCGGGCCTTTTAATTTATTAAAATCCCCCGGTTTTACCTTCGCGGCACTCAGAGGAAGCAAGGCCGAGCCTGTGCGGAGCGGGGTTCAGCCTGGCCGCGGGCTGCAGCTTCCACGTACCGTTCCTGTGGGCCGGTTCCGTGCTGCCTGGGGCCGGTTTGCCGGCGGGGCCCAGCTCCCGTCGCTTCACCTCCGTCCCAAGGGGCACGGACACCCTGCACGTGGCTTTTCTTGTTCGGGAGCTCGCCTCTTACTTGGCTGAGTGTGTTATGAGAAAACGTGGCATCTTTCAACGTGGTTTTAGCCCCCAGAGCATAGGTTAATCGGAGTATAAGAAAATGGTAGCAGAGCAGTGGAACAGGCTCCCCAGGGAAGTGGTCACAGCATCGAGCATGACTGAGTTAGAGGCATCTGTACGATGCGCTCAGTCCCATGCTCTGACTTGGCTGGCCCCCGTGGACCAGCCAGAAGTTGGACTCTATGATCCTCCGGGTCCCTTCCAACTCAGGATATTCTATAATTCTATGATTTTGCCATGAGTAGAGGAAGGTATTTCTTACATAGAGAATAGAATGAGTCTCATTGCAAGTCTTTTTGTGGTGTGGCTAATATATGACATGTTGCTGTCTGCTTAGATATATTGTGTTTGGGTGTCTAAAGATGCAGAGTAGTTTCCCACTAAGCTGTTACCTGCATGTCAGCACATTGCAGGGAGGGAAAGAAGGCATGTGAGACAGGAAAAAATGTGAAAAAGGAAAGGGCTTTCCTACTGATGATCAGTGGGAGTTTGTAACTGAGAAATATGTGGTGCTTCCACGCTCAGATGATTTTGTGGGTAAAAGGGATAGTGGTGTGACTCATGTTCAAAAGGGATTGAATAAGCTGAATGGTCCAGTGTGGCACTTCTGTCATTTGTTTGACTGAGTCCGTTCTTAAATGCTCAAATAAGAGGAACTGATTTGACATCACTTTAAGATTTATTCTGTGTCAGAAAAAAACAACCCCAAAACCACCCAAACAAAGAAGACAACCCAAACCAGGCAACTAGTCTGTCTGACTAACCACCTCTGTACAGCGCATTGAACATTATGACTCTTCCTTTCTCCCCTCTAAATTAGAGAATAGAGATGTGGCATAGATCTTCCTACCAGCAGTGATGCAGAAAGAAACAAAGAGAAGATTTTAGGTTTGTTTTTTTCCCAAAACTTTATAAAAAAACCCTATTGGATTGCAGTTTTTCACATTAAATTATTTGGTCTTCAGAAACTGCTCTGTAATCCTAAAACAGTTGTGTTGAGGGGTCAAGGGGCAGCATGACTTATGGAAGAGGCAGGTAGTATGGCAACTGTAGGACTTAGTATCTGAAAAGTCTTGTCACCTGGGACAGTCAGACAAAACTGTCATTCTAGCCTATACGGCAGAAGGGTCTGCCTGTTGTGAACTTGTGATTTTCTTGCATGTTTAATATGTAGGTACCATCTTTTAGAAACATTCTTGAGGGGTTTTTTGCTCATAATACCTAAACATAGTTACAGTGATAGGGATGAATGGGAATTACGTACTTGTATTTTTCAGTTTTAAGTACTTTACTTACTTATTCACATGGGTATTTCACATCATGGACACACACACGTGTAGGGTGGAAATCATTAAGTAAACTGGAAGTCTGAGGAGGTGTAATACTTGATGTTCTTTTTATTCCTTTTTCTAGAGGCTTAGATTTCTAGTTAATATCTTCACAAGCATGCTATATGTAATTATTTTTTTTTCCTATTAAAGGTGGATATAACCTATGGTAACTAAAGTAAGATAGCTCTGGATACTAGTTTTGCTGTTGAATTAATTCCAGACCTGTTAATTGCCTTGTGGAAGTGAGTTCTCCAACTTTACCACCATGGCTCTGTCTACTACATTGCTGACCAGTGCTTATTTACGTGGTAGATGCTGCAGACACAAACTTTTGCACCCCTTACTTGGACCTCTCCTCAGCGATTCCACATCAAAATTTTATAGCAGCTACAGGAGGCCAGGGTCACAGCCTGAGAAAAAAACATCTTGGCAAGAGACTAATTTCAGCTTTAAGAAGGGCATTGATATCTTGAAGACGCAGCTAGGCTTGCTGAAGAAGGAGACCAAAGGATTTTTAATAGGACCTGGAGGCCGCCCGCTCGATCAGTACATGTTGGAACAGACACAGGTGTTGTGGGAGTTTCGGAGCCAAGAAGATTTAAATAAATGGGTTGTTTCCTCTGATGTAGAGATTGGAGGGAAAAGTGAAGTTTACCTCAAGTTGGGTAGGAATAACCAGGCTGCTCTGCTGTATGGAACCCTCAACACAGAAGTCCCTCGTGACGGGGAGACAAAGTACAGTGGATATTGTAGTATGAGAGCTAAACCACCTCTGGTAAGTACAGCTTGGTGTTTGCGTAGCTTCTGTTACTTAATCAGAGAACATTTTTGTCTAATCCCAGGGATAACAAATGGACTGTTGTTTACTGCAGTTGAAACTGATCGTTTCCAGAAGCTTTAGATATTCCTTCCTGGATGTAATTGCTGCTGGAAGGAACTTGAACTTTTTCTTGGATTTTGCTTGCCTTTTCTAAGAAAAATAATAGGTGTTTGATCATTTACTTAGGTACAGTAGGACATCTGCTCATTAAGACAGCCCTGTCTGTAACCTCTTTGCAAATAAAGGATCTTTTATGAACCTTTATCTCCAAAATTGGTATGACTAAAATAGATATATCTCTAAATTTCAAGTTAATTGAATGTGTCATAAGGACAAATTCCCTGAGCTTTAACTTGGCCTATTCATCAAACCTGGTTTAGGTGAGGGAGCTCATCTGTTTTTCTCACAGAAATAAGACTTTGAAATGTTCTTTTTAAAGATCTGACTCCTGCTGTATATCAGAAAAGGCAAGAGACAACTCTGATAGCTCAGAATTGAGCAAAACAGAACAAGATGTAGATTTGCTGATGGTTTATACTGCTTATTTTGGTTTTTAAGTACCATTAAAAGCAAAGGAACATTTTGACTCCCTACTGTAGTTTCCTCTATCGTTTGTGCGTTGGCACAAATACACAGGTAAAAACTTTTCTGGGCCAGAAACTCAGAGAGCAGAGAATGTGAGCAAAGAAAATCAGTGGGCAAATGAGGTGGATGAACATTGCTTAAAATAGTGACACTGGATCAAGGGAATGGAACAATAGGTTGCATCTCATTGGAGTTAAATTCCCTGGACTGCTACTGAAACTTTCACCTATTTCTGAAGTAGTGGAGTGTATCAGTCCATCTTTAAAACGCACTTCAAAGTTAGAGGATGAAAACGTGAAATACAGAGGTTCTTTATCTAAGTAAAAAGGCTCAAAACTAGCAAAACCATAAAATCAAGTAGCCACAGCCCACATCTTTTAATGTATTGCTCATCCTATTACCTATAAGATGCATTGGTAGAAGGGCAGTTGATGGGTAAGGAGTTGCTGTAAGGTAAGGAGGAAATTTCTGGCTTCTTGGTGGTAATTTTGAAGCAATTATTCTTGAAGCTTAGTTGAAACAGTTCTGGCCAAGAGTAATCCTCACCCCTGCACTTTCATCCCCCATCCCATCCTCCCCTGAAATTGTTCCAAGTGACTTCAGTGTAATTCTCTGAAGACTCTGGGATCTTCTAATATGAAAATCACACCAGGACTTTTAAAATCTTTGGAAAAAAAATGTGATTGAGAATTAGAGTCGCAATCTGCATCATTATGCACAAGTAATGACATGATGTATTGGGAAACATTAAATGCTTCCAGTGCTTGTGAGTCTTCAATAAGGAAAGTTATGACCGGGGATAAATTATACCACTTCTTCAATTTCTTGTAAACATCTCTGAATGATCTAGTACTAACTGCAGCATATTACATTTCATGAACCACATTCTTACTAATCCATCACTATAGGGTTTCTGTACTTGCCTGGTAGGGAATGTGGTCCTAGGAAGGTTGTCTGGTTTCTGATAGTTACAGGATTGTGGTTTTGAGTCCTCAGAGTGGTTATGCAGCAGTTTGTGGGCTCTAATAAAGTGCTGAAGGAAATCCAGTGAGATCACCAGCTAGTATGATGCAACCCAGTCTTAACTGTATCACAGTTGGTATTATTTGACATAATAATTACAGTGATCAAAACAATAGTGCTCTGTTCTTCATAACAAAAGTTTCCCTTTATTAAGGAAGAATAATTCTTTTTTATTTTTTAAATATTTTGTAGGGGTCATTTGCTAGGAAGAAGTATTATGACTGGTCAAACTTCAACAGTCTGTATTTACGTGTCCGTGGTGATGGCAGACCTTGGATGGTAAACATTTATACAGACCCTTATTTCTCTCACCAAAAGGATGACCTCTACAATTACTTCATGTTCACCCGAGGAGGCCCATACTGGGAGGAAATAAAGGTGAACTAACATGTCTTTCAAACCAATGGGACTGTCTTGGGGTCCTGGCAGTGGCTCTGGGGGAGGGGAATTCTTTCAACAGCAAGAAACTGACTGTTACGTTTCTTTATACCACAGACACGGGCCTTTGGCTTGGGAGTTCCCAAATTGTACATCACTGGAATGTGGGAAGGCACACTGTATCAGTTGTATTAATGATTTGATCCACCATACACTCACCTAAAAATCTCTTTCTATTACTCCAGTAATAGCTAACAATTGAAGCTTAGCAGGTGCTGCCAGGAAGATTCTCTCTGGTAACTGTTACATCTGTAACAGAAGTGTGTGCAGGCTGTTGTAAGTTTTGTCCCCTGTGACAGGATTTTCTTTATGTGCTGACTCTCTGGAGTCAGAGACTCACAGATGCAGTTTGTCATATACAGCCTTTGCATCTGTGACACAAAGCAGATTTGTAATAAGTGGGAGTTTCAGCGCTTTTCTGATGAAACTTGGGGAACTTAAGTAACTTGCTGATGACAATATGAAGGTTTGCACATCCTTAGGAACTGGCCTTTAGTGCTCACAATACCTTTGTCCAGCCATGTGAGAACAGCCCACTGTTCCACAGATAAGGAGTCAGGGAGATGCAAACCAGTGTGTCATTGCTGGCTTTCATGTTTTCCTCCAGTTTCTTATCTTTGTGTGTGTTTATTATTTATTATTATTATTATTATTATTATTTTCGTATCACAGCCCTTCCTTTTTCTTGCTCCCACGGTATTCACCGTCATTTTTCCATTACTCTGAACTGCTCTACTAGAGTACTGATGCCTCAGTACAAAGCTTGCGCTGTGAAATACACAGCTTGGGTGCAGACAAGCTGCTGATACATATGCAGGCTACTTGTCATTAATTTCTATTTTACGCTAACATGTTACTTGTAGGAGATACAAAGATTAGTAAGGTATAAACAGGCACCTTCTGTGCTGCAGCCTCTTGTGCTCTAACAGGGTGGCAATCCTGCACTGCTGCTGCAAACAGTCACTGCAGAACAGCCTGGGGGTGGAGTGGCCAGTGAAAGGGTCAGTGTGGCCCATTTCTCTCTCCCAGTTCTGCGTACCCAACTATCAGAGTATTATTTCATTTACCAGGGCAGGCTTTTTATTTCTTAAACTTTTATGCTATTTACTAGTAACACTAAAGTCTGGTTTGTTTGTTTTTTCCCCATCAGATTCCATTCTCAAAATTCTTTCTCTCCAGTCGGGGAAGAGTCCAGGATAGCCAGCATCCTATCTGGTTAGACAAGGCAAGTTTTTTATAGGCTTTATCTGCCTGGAATATCCTTTAAGTTTACATTATGATATAATTTACAAATCCTTTCATGTTTGTGAATTTGAAATTGCATATGAGTTTGTATATAAATTATCCCTACTTAGTGACAACAGCATCAAGTTACTACAAATTATATATAAAAAAAAAAATTTTAAGAGATCTAGATAACCAAGAAACAACTCACAACTTATTCAAGAAATGATCAAAGCAACTAAAATCTAAAATGCCAGTTGGCATGATACTGCCCAAAATAATACAGGGATCCAGGGATCATAAATCGATGTTAGTCACCTGGAATGCTGCATTTAATTCCAAACTGCTGTAATGAAAAAAGTTAGGGCAATTCAGTGACTGGCAACGTGAACACAATCCGTTTTAAAAGGGAAGTTGAGTGTCATAAGCAAATATGAATTTATATTAAGGTGGATAAACTGAAAAACTGTTTAAATACAGACACTGAAAAATGTACCTGGATTTGCAATATACAGCCATTCAAAATGGTAAATGGAGACATGAACGTTGTAACTAGGGTGTTTAAAAATACTTACCAGGCATTGCAGGGACATACCAGTATTTGATCTAAGCATCCTCCACTTAACAAGGAATGAAAGTTATCTTATGTTTAGTATTTCACGGTAAAAATGATGCACTTGCACCTACTACAGAGTGCAATTGTACAAGTATGTTTTAAGGAGGGCAATTAGATCATGATACAATGACAACTTTTTTTTGTATGAAAATGTGCTTTTACACCCAAGTGTGATGAAACTGGCACTACACAAACATTGAAGAATAAAAATTGTGGTGTTGTTTCTGGCTCAGGCCTTTCCAAGAAAGGGTTCAAGACAGTGGTAGAAAGGCAAATGCAAATTAATTTCCCACTGGGGCCTGTGTGGGAAATGTGGCAGTGACATGCCTTAAGAAATAACGCTGTGCTTTGAATAAATACCTGGAAGCAGTAGATACAATTGTATCAGTACTAATGTATGTGTCTTTTAATTAGATTAGTACCCTTGGATTCACAATTGGAGATAAAGTAGATGGTCCGTTCCAGCTGGAGATCGATTTTATTGGCCTGCTAAACGATAGAGCTCATACAGAAGAATTTGCCTATGAAACATACGAAAAGAGTCCTCGAGTCTAAGTTGAGCTGGTAGCTTTTAGGACATTCTTCAGCTGCTTGGTTCATACTTGTAAGCACCACCCGTTGAGAAGTGCTTTAACAACCTGATGATTCTATGTAAACATTAAAAGAAGTGCATGAAGCATTGACTGTAGCAACGTCTGCAAGCTGCTAAATACAGAATCCTGAGGAGACTGTTCATACACAGACTGGAATGTAGCCTGAGGAGAGCTCTAATGCATTCTTGCAAAGGACTGATGGCTTGCTGCAGTGAAGGCTGCTCAACAGAAGAAACACTCTACTGCCCATCCCCTGAGGAGACCCAGCTCACTCATTAGCACCAGAATACAGGGCACATCAGATCACAACTGGCTCAACTGGTGGCACAGTCAGAAGTTACAGCCTCAGCTTTTTCGATGTCTGGTTTGCAGTAAAACGAGAAACGTAAAGAACAAGTGCTGAAGTGTTTCCTTCCAGCTGGCACAACTACCCAAGCTTTAAGTGTGCTGTACAAACATTAGGTGTGCCTGTATCATTTATGGAAGAGGCCAGAGTAAAACAAGCCAAAACACTGGCTCATGCGGTCACTTTCCTCTTCCCCAGAATTAAATAGTTTAAGAGCAAGGAGGTGGGTGGTTAGCACTTCTAAGGGAGCCAGAACAAAACATACTTTCATGAAGTGGGAAGTAGGCTCACCAGGCAGGAGAACTCATCACAAAAGCACCAAGTAGTTCATACAAGTGTGAAAAAATCTAGTGCTATGCTAAGGGAGTAGATATACATTGTAAACTAGATATAGCCAGTGATGAACAAAGCATACACAAAATATTTATTTGCCCCTCCTTAAGTTTATAAAAACATATTGCTTGTTCTTGACATTTCAGCATATATTTGATAGCCTAGTAAATGCATCAAAATAAGTATTTGTTCACAATTCTAGCTGAGATTACAACTGCTAAATTACCTTTCCAGTTCCACCCATAATAAATCCAGACAGGCCATCGGTGTGGGGTTTGTTTTTTTTTTTTAAGTAACAACAGCTTTTAAGTCTAAAGTATTGGATGTGCCTCAACACTAGAAGAAAACAACTTCAACTACCAACTGGATGTTTTGAACAATTTGTAAATCCAGTTTTCAATTATGATTTTTTTTAAAATGCAGTACTTTACAATTAGGTTGCACTGTAAGTTTTAGTTTTCCAGAGAGCTTGCACATTTTTCTTTTGGAAATTCCCTACTATTTCAGACATGCAGTTAGAAAAGCTGAATAATTGAGGTAAGAGTGGTTAGAGAAGGTTGTAAAGATTGATAGGGAGAACAAGGCAAACATGTATCTCTTAACTCCTGTCATTTACCCATGGAACATTTAAAAGCTTGATATCCAGAGTGTGCATTCTAGTGGGTAACAAGTGTGTTCCAGGGAATAAGCTTTGACATACAGAGGCTTTTTGAGCATGCATCTTCTGCTTATGTTTATTCTTTTAACATCTTTTAGTTAAATGAAAACAGTATTAAGCAACTAGAGATACGTTTGAGCTCCCAGAAGTTGTGAGCTGCCATCTTGAAGTTGATCCCTAAAATGTTGTACTCAGATGTGTTCTAAGTTCTTACTCAATGCTCTCTGGATTCCACTAGCTAAGGGCAAACTGAGCTATACACAGACACCACAAATATTTACATGACAGGGACAGGTATTTACAGCAATTTCTTAGATGTTTCTTACTCCTTCTAACCCACAGTCAGTCCCCTACGGTTTCCAAGGACCTGAGTCTTTTTCTTTCTCCTCTCTTGCTCGTGTTTCTCACGCCTTTCTTCCCTGAAGGGGAAAAGAAGAGAGACAGACCATACCAAGTTATCAAAAAGGGTAGACACACAAGTAACCAAAGGAATCTGACCCTGACTGAGGCTTAACATCTCTTTAACCACTGTGCTGCATTTGCCATGGGCAGAGAGAACAGTTCCAACTTGCACTGAATACAGACATTCGGGTAGTCAGCTGTGAATACAGCTTCTTCCAAAGTGAAGGTGAGTGTCCAAAGGCTATCACTGATGGCTTTCCTCAGGTAAAAGCCTGTCAGGCTCAGGGTCAGCCTCTTTGTTGGCCTTCCTGACAGTAGACAGACTATCTAAGGCAAAAAAGTGCTATAATATAAATTTTCCTTTCCTGAACCACATATTAAATGCTAAACCCCAAGTCATCCTATTATTTAAAGAACACTATTCATAAAAAGGGGTATACTAACCTTGTCTGCAGGTGTGGCTGTTTGTAGTCTTTCTTAAGCAAAGAGATGTTGCTACTGCCAGACTTACTTAGGACAGTATTTTCTTTACATTCTCCCCATGGTTTTAGTCGTCCTACAATTTGGAGACAACAAAAAGAGATACTACTGAGTTAATAGTTTAGTAATTTAGTAATTGTGTGCTTAGCTTTGTCACGCATTTTGTACTTGCTAACTTGTTTTTTGCTGGTTGACTTTAAAGATTAAATGCCAGTTTTACCAGCTCGTTCCCTATGAGATGGTTTTCTACAAGTGACAGGTGACTGTGCTTACAAGTAACATCACACACAGTTGAGCTTCTCACGCAGCAGCACACAAGCCCCCTTATGTGAGGCACACAGAGTTCAGTCTGAGGGGTACACCCAGCACAGGATCTCAGTACCTTTATGTGGCTGATAGCTAAGCGGCCTGGAGAGACTTGCTTTGAGATCAAACGTCTTCTTTGTGCTTGTGGGTTCGGCTGGTTGAGCTGCAAACTTGAAGGGGGTGATAACTACAAAAGATACCAGACTTTAGTACAGCAGCAAGAACACCATTGTACCTAGCAACTCAGTAAGTGGCTGTAAAGGCTCCTTAGAATAATCAAGACCAAAGAGACATTAAACGTTCCTTCTGCTACCTCTAAAGGTCAAATTGCACAAACGCAACTTGCTTTGAAGGGAGCTTTCAGGTCCATAGAAAGCAAGAGTTGGAATTGGCCCTTCTGCTCTGATTATGCTGTACAATAGCATATGTGGCTCCATGTGCTGGCGCAGAGATCTTCAGTATTAGTAGTCAGAAGACTTTTTCTCACAGAGGTTTAGTTCCCAAGTTAATCAGGGCTACTGAAGGTGCTAACAGCAGGTTAGTCTAAAACACAGCTAGAAGCCTGGTGCAATGCCAGTCTTCCACAGGGAGATGAAACCTCAGAGGAGGCATCGGGAACTCTCAGAATTCTCACTGCAGATGGGGAATCTTTGCTACATAGTCCAAATGGCCTAAAAGGTTTTCTGTACCCTTTCCTGTAGGTAGCTAGGTACATGCATTTTAGGTCCTGGCACCAAACACGTTAGTCCAAACACTTGAAACCAAAGGAAACCAAAACTACTACAATTTTTGAAGAATCACTCATAAATTGGAGAATTAAAACCTAGGTCTAGATGAAATGAAGTTATAAAAAAGAATACATAATAATTCAATAAAACAAAAGTCTTGATCTAAAAAACGCAATATTTACCATCTGCTTTCCCCTTTGATGCGGTCAGATCATTATTTCTCACGCTTCCCTTGCTGGTTTTCTGACTCACTTTACAGCTGTTTCTATTGTCAGGTGTGCAGATCTCCAAGTATGGAGACATTCTAGAGGGAGTCTTGGTAAGAGAGCGTTTATGCTCGTTATCTTTCGTGGTTTCAGAGAACCTGAAAGTTATTGGAAATATGAAAACAAAAAGTCATCTACAAGCCATGTAAATGACATGACACAATACAGTTAGTTCTGCCTTCTGCTTTTCTTACAGGTAAAAAGTTTTCCTGTGCATAAGGTGTTCACAGCTTTTACATGAACTCTGCCAGCAGGTTTCAAGTTCAGAGCCATCATCAATAGCAGTAAGAAAGATTAAGAATTACAAAGGACTGACGTTATTTTTGAGCGTAAATATATTTGGATGCAATATGCTAGCAGATTTCTTCACTGACAGATATGATTTACTTTAAATTTGGATTCTGTAGTAAAATATTATATATAAATATTGTTAATTTTTAAATTCAAGTTAGGGAAAACTGAAGAGAAAGTTACTTAACTCTAGAACTCAAAGATCTATAAGAGCAAGCACCTGGAAATTTAGTCAAAGCACAGAAGTTACCTGCACACCAAGACACACACATACCTGTGTGTGTGTCTGTACACACATTTTTAATGTATATGCATACATACATACGAAAATACATGAAAGAAAGTTTAAAATATTGCATAAAGTAATACCCTTATCAAAAAGGTGCTGAGATTAAGCCAAAAGCCTGCAAGATAATGAATGACAGGCAGGAAGTGATGAAGAAAACCGTTTTGAGAGCTAGAAAGATTACAGATTAAGCACAGCCTCCAAGGTCCACCCTCAGCACATATCTGGACAAATACAATGAAAGCAAATTCTAGAAGTGTTGTTTTGTTTTCCATATTGCTATAAATCAAGGAGAGCTGCAGGGACGACAAAGACTGTCCAGCAGGATGCCAGAATCAGAACGATTATTGTTTTCATTTGTTATTATCTGTTGAAATCAAAATACAGCAGATTTCAAGGAAGAACAAAGCCAGTAAATTACCAGTTTGGTTTTACAAGGAACCCATAATCTTGAGCTCTGAATAGCCAAAGAATTCATTCAAAAGTCCCATAATTATTAGGAGATCTCAATATCAGAAGTTACACCGCTGACAATAACAACAGTCTCATACACACTTTATCTAGGGGCAGAAAAAAATCCCAGCAGCTGTATCTTGGTATGCAGAAGTTGAGAGGTGAAGGTTATCAGAAAAATGGGAAATAGCAGAACTGAGACCCAAGATTAACAGTGTTATTACCAGGAGACAACAGGTAAGTTACAAAATGTCTAAATCTGAACATCAATCACTGTGGAAAGCTTAAGTAAAAAGTTAGCTGTAGTACAATAGGCAAAACCTGAGAAAGAAACAGACTGAGACTTCTGCTGAAAACTGGGCAAGAGGGCATTTATCAATGGAGTACCACAGGGACTTGTCCTTTAAAGCCTTCTTTTAAGTGGTTTGAGGGTTTTTTCCAAGATTTCAGAAAAATTAGTAATAAGCTAATAAAATTTCCTCATAACAAAGTTCATGAAATAGAAACATAATAGAGAATTAGATTACCATGTAGGAACATTGAAGAGTGTGTGATGTTTTAGAAGAAAAGGAGATTTGATAGCACTGAGTATGACATTCATTTAGCAATCCCTCATGACCTTCTGGTGACAACTTGGTTCCCACCTGCTTACAGTAATCAGTCACAAAATAAGCCCCTGCTGACTCCAAGTGAGTCAATCACAAGACTCACCGGGAATACTGGATGCAGTTCTGGTTAAGCAATCTCAAAGATAATTTAATTCAGATATGACAGAGACTATGAGGTTGTCTGACTAAATGGAAAACCTAACAGTAAGAGGAAAAAAAATCTGGCAAACGAAAGCTGAAAGAGATGCAAGATTCCTCTATCATCAGACATGACAACAAAGACTCAAGATAATAGCACAGTAAGGCTTAAACCAGTCATAAAGCTAGGCTGAAAGCTAGTAGTCAGAATTAGTCTCATGTAGGTTTATATTTAGACTCAAAATAACACAGTCAAACCAAAGTCAGTCTTGATTATTTCATGTATAT
Source organism: Laterallus jamaicensis coturniculus (assembly GCA_022605575.1). NCBI lineage: Eukaryota > Metazoa > Chordata > Aves > Gruiformes > Rallidae > Laterallus > Laterallus jamaicensis. The sequence goes on from JAKCOX010000013.1 coordinate 21,314,747, forward strand.
CATACAAGTTTTGGGTTGCTCTTTTTACCTGACATTCATTTTGGTGGTTGAAAGGACAGAAGGGTTAAAAGAAGATTTCCTAGATAAAATACTCCGGTTGGCAGCATTCAGAGAAGCGTGTGGTGAGCGATTGAAGTTACTTGGAGTGCAGGTGCCAGAGAATCTGCCTCTTTCTGGATTTGGGCTGAACAAACACGTTTTGCCACTGTTTCGTTTCTAGGAAAAAGCAAATAGGTTAGCATGCTCTGCTAGAAAAAGAACAGAGAAGCAGCCAAGAGGAGAGAAAAACATGCATACAGTCTCTTCAGATTTCCCCCTTTTTTCCTCATTAAAAGCGTATTTCAAGCTTTAGTAGCTTTATTATTAAACTGATCTGAGAACACATACCTTAATGTTACGTGGAATGCCTTTTTCTGATGCTCTTAAGTGATTGGATTTTTTGGCCAACACCTACCAAAAGTAATGTGTAGTAAGTATACATTGATACCTGTATGTCATAGAAAAAAGAAACAGTGTTCAGGAGTTTCAGTGTTCCTGTTTTGGTGCGTCCACTGGCAAAGTCACTCAGATACTCACTGACACCTGACTGCCGCTTGCCCAGGGCCTGCGCACTCTGAAAGGCACCGTGCCAGCAGCGTTCACCCACGCAAGCGTGAGAGACAAGAGCGCAGAGCCAGGGCCACGGAGAACTACGTATACTGCACGTATTGTAAAGGAGAGACAACTGCAGCTGTTGGGCAATGGTTCTTCAAAAGCACAAAAGGGGAGCTTTGAATTCAATTCCCACTCTTTGAAAAATAACCCATCTGCCTGGTTCAGATCTGGAGCAATTCAAACAGTTAAAAGCAAAAGCTCCCAGACATCCTTCACAAAAGTAATTGTGACGATCCCTTTTGCTCAAAACTGACAAGTTATTTGTTGGTTCCTATAACCAGAGACTGTTAATATACAAAACCTTATAACTTGGATAGTTGTATATACTAGTAACTCGCTATAACTAGTTATATAGGACTGCAGTTAAATTTCACATTCCACTGCACACACAACCAGCTGCTTACTACAGGACTTCCACAGAGATGCTCGAGAAATAATACAGGAACAATGGATATCTTTGTGTGTTATCACTTACCTTGACTTCATCGAGAGAACTGCTGTAGTTTTCAATAGTTTTCTTTTTCCTCTCAATGTATTCAGCAATAGACTCCATTTTCTTGAAGTGAGCTTCATGCAACTTTTTGAAGTCTAAGAAGTTTCAAAAATAAGAAGGGTCACGTATCTGATAAGCTCCTAAGGAATTTTGCTACTTAGGAGGAGAATCTGCAACACCTGCTGTTATGGCCTCAAAGAAAGGATAGCCTATCCCTCTATTTAAAGAATACCCATGTATTCACAGGTAACCTGACAGTACAAAATAGGATCTACTTCAGGCAGTGGCCTGTTGCATGCTCAGGAGAACTACAGAATCATGGAACGATTTGGGTTAGAAGGGACCTTCAAACCAGAAATAGGTTTGGGTTGGTTTGTTTGGTTTGTTGGGTTTTTTTTAAACAACCCAACTTTCCAAGTCAAGTCTCCCCTCACATACAAACACATTTATCTCAAAAGATGGTTTACTTACTCGGTGTAGTAGCTTTCATTCCTGTTTTTCCTCCTGCACTGTGAGCATCACCTGGTACAACAAGATTAGACAAAATCATTAGAAATCTTTAAAAATATTTTAATGTCTTCACAACCTTTTGAAGAGTATTTGTTCCAAAACACTCCTCAAAGTGAGTCTAGGCTTCAAGCAATTACAACATCAGCTGGAATAAGTATGTCCTAAGTCTATCCAAAGCCTTTCAAATGGCATGGCAGTAGCAGTACATCTTGATGAACTACAAACCCAGTCGTGCTGGATCATCATCCAGAATGGGAAGTATCTCACAGGGGAAGTTAAGGAGAACTGTGCTTGTGGTAAGTACAGACAACTTTAAATTCACAGGCTTTGTGGTATTTAAGTGTTGTTAATAAAGAAGAAATAGCTTCTGGCCAGCTCTTCTGCCACTGCTTTATATACATCTACAGAGTTGAAGCTCTTCTCTCTCCTCTCAGTTACAGAATTAAGCTCATGTTAACACTTCAGCAACTGTTTTTAGAGAAAAAAAAAAATAATCAGGTACTAAGACTTCACATCAAGTTCCATATTTGCAAATCAAAAGCGAACATTTGCTTTTCTATTAATTCACATCCCCTTTAAAGTAAACTTGGATGATCTCAATATATTGAAGGAGATCCTTACCAGAAGCAAACTGGGGGCTGTTAAAAAAATCAACTTTTCAACACTAAGCACAGACATGGTATTTTTCGGTCACACAGCTCTTGCTGCCTGAAATAACTGAAAAGAACACTACCACAGAGAGCTGTATGGATACTTAACAGCTACAGTTATTGGAAGAGACAAGTGCCATGCCAGCTGCACTGCCTCTATGTGTTCTATTGCTTCTGCTGTAAAAGAAGCTTCATTAAAAATCCTTATCTTCAAAATGAGCTTCAAAGCTATAGATGGCATCCAGTGAGAACGGCATGAACATCTGTAATGCAGCTCCTGGCTACCTACACTTGGCCTGACTAGAGCACATCGTGGCGTCTTGTTCAGACGACCCACAACATCAGTACATTTTCAGAGGGGCAGACAAACTTGCTTGTTCATGCCAACTCCACACATAAAGGAGCAGGGGAGAAATATTAATGTTTTCAGCAGCATGATGTCTGAAGGTCTAAAAAAGCCACCAGCTATTAAGATGATCCATTGTAATGCATCCAGGTATCATTACAAAGCATTCTGTCTGTATGTCCTTTTCTACCAGTTTTACTCCTGGGAAAAAAAAGACAAAGATGTGCTCATCTGTGGGAAAAGAAGAGCAAAGCACAAGGGAGGAAGCTCTCTCCCTTTCTTGCCAATTTTAAAACATCAGGTTCTAACAGCAAAGCCAGCAGATCTTGGGGGTTTGTCTTAAGACCTGTTCAAACAAACAAACATGCAAAGGAGAAAGTGTGTTTTCTGGTATCCCCAAGTACATTACAGACAGGCCACAAAAAGCTTTGCAGCCATAATAAAAGAATGAAGAGGTGAATTTTAGGAGTGCAAATCACCAAACTTACTTTTTTTGAATTTTCTACTTACATTTAACTCTGCTTTTAGCAGAAGTCTTCTCTGGTTGTTCTTTCTGACCAGTACCCATCTCTGGATTCTCAGTAGCCCTCTTTTTAGTTCTTTGTTCCTCATTTTGGAACACTTTCTGTCCCTTTTCACGCTCACCTTGAGGCAGTTCATTTTCTTTCATTTCAGAACACTCCTGCAGTTTAAACATACTTCATTTATCCAGTTTGCTCCGACCAGATATACAGAAAGGCTGCTGTTCTGCAAAGAGTCAGTCAGTGGAACAGGCTACCCAGAGGGTTGGGCAGCCTCTATTCTTAGAGGTTTTCAATATCAGATTATTTAAAGTCTTGAGGGTCGTGGTCTAACCTCATAGTTGACCCTGCTTTGATTGGGAGATGGAGCAAGAGACTCTCTCAAGTCCAACCTGAATTAATCTGTAAAATACTTAGCCTGTTGGTATAAAACTGCCCCTGCTGACAAAAGTTAATTACTTGCAATTGAAAATAACTGGCTTTGTTATTTTTTAATGCTGCAGCTTTGGTTACTGTACAAGTCACCGACACTAACAGGCTAACACTCCTCAACTTCTCATTTCTCTCCTCCAACTCCAAATCAGTAAGTCTTTTACACAATTCTTAGGTCACTCACTACTTGCACACAGTTCTAGAGAATAATAATTCTACCTTCCCCTCCCTTAAGTCATACAACCCATGAATAAAGAGCCCACTGAGAAGGCCAGGAATTTAAAAAAAAATAAAATTTAAAAATAATCACACAGTCCCTAGGTTGAAAAAGGCCTTTGAGATCGAGACCTGCCGTACCTGTCCTATGCTAAACCATATCCCTGAGCACCTCATCTACCTGTCTTTTAAACACATGCAGGGCCGGTGACTCAACCCCCTCCCTGGGCAGCCTTTCCCACTGCCTGATAATCCTTTCGGTGAAGAATCTTTTCCTATGTCTGATCTGAACCTGCCCTGGTGCAGCCTGAGGCCATAAATTGTGATGTTTAGGCAATCATGCAATTTCTATTATTTCTTTTGTAATGTAAAGAAAATGAAAACAACCTTATTTTAGATAAATTCTGGAGCTAGTCTAATGTCCAGAACACCATGATGAACCAGTGAAAGCAGTCTTAACATTCAGGTAACGTGCTTGGAGTTGTAGATTTCTTAGAGGTGAATGACTTCATTTACTTAGAGAGTAAATTACTTGAAGTAATGCCTACACAAATAATCTCTTCATTATGGAATAGCACATAGTCGAGATAGATAAAAGCAGTGTTACCAAGTACAGAAGACCAGTGGCAGAAAGTTTGCTTATTAAACTCTTACATACATACATATATGTTAAAAAAAAATGTGTGTCACCTACTAAATGGTGGTAGAAAAAAAAAGTCAAGTGTGTTTAAATTGTGGTTGAGGGAAGGGGCAGGAGAAGTGGGCAGCACACAACACTAAGCAAAGCAGATTTCTACCTGTTTCTCATGAGAAAGCCCTGTATTTTCTTCACTGGTATTACTTTCCTCGTTGGAGGTCCTCTTTTTTCTGGCTGGTTTTTTTTCTTTTCCACGCCTTTTTGTAATAGAACAGGCTGCATCAGGCATCGTTTCTTCCGGATAGCTCAGCTCCTCTGATTTGATGGAAACAGATGGGCTTTTTCCAGAGTCCTGCAGTAGAAAAATACTATAACGTGGAACATACTTGACACAAGCATAAAATAGATACTCCAACGAGAGCGCATCAGTTTTATTACTGGAAGAAGCATTTCACACAGAGGAAAACCAGTAGTCTGCCAGTCTGTAGCACAGTAATCAAGAAATTGGCAGTATCTAGTATTTTATTTCCCTAAACATCAAAGTTCCTTGTTTGAAGGCAATGCAGTGGGTTTATTATATAACATTTTAGTAAGGCTACAAAAAAGTAATACATTAATTTTAATTAGACTTGCATGATGCTGTGACCCTCCCAGATTTGTACAGTTCTGTGGATTGCTCTTCCCTTCAAAAAGCAGAGCCCCTTCCACACTTGTTAAAATTAAATAAGCTGACAAGGATTATGTCAGTTCCTCAAACCTCTGAAGAAGATTTGAAAGGAAACACTTGAAGGGAGATATATTTTTGGAAAAAGGGCATAGTGATTTACTTTCTATCAAAAATGTAAACAACATTGCCATACCCAACAAAATAGTGTAAGTTACAGAAGGGAAAACTTTAAAATGTCACTTTCATGATAGGTTCCACATTGAGCCTACTACAGTTTCCTTAAAACACTGTTCCAGGAGTATCTAGTCCCTTTTCAGGCACGCAAAACAAATAAATGTTTTTCTGTGTGGCACTGACTGGTGTCTGGAGCTAAAAAGGCAAGAACTGAGATTTGTTCAGTGCAAATTAAAATGTTAGTGCTCATAGACACTAGTTTTGTCAGGATGCTGAAAAATACACTGCTACTTGTGACAGCTGAAAGGAAACTAACTTTGGGTCACACAGGAGGCGGCCACTTCAAAGCCAATATTAGCACATCTGTTTTGATCAAAGCAGCGCATTTAGTTTAATGTGGTTGTATAAAAAAAGGAGTATTTTTATTGCAGTGCACGTCATGATAAAACCCAACCTGTAGTACAGGCCAGGCTCTACTTGTGACAGGGTTAGAGCCCTCTCTCCTAAAAAGCACGGCTGATTCAGCATCCATTACCATGTTTTCATTTTCCTGCTTCGTCCTGTCAAAGTGTTGCTTCAGTGCTTTCAACAACCTGTCCGCCTGGAGAGAAATCAAAAGAACATATGAACCAAACACTGCATCACGTCATGAAACAAGACTGCATCAACCCAACTAGGGTCATATAAACTGATCTGACAAACAAGCAGAACATTTCCTGAGCCCAACGGGGGAATGAGGGGTACCCTAGATCTTCGTTCAAGACCATCAAATTAGGGAGAATGCTTGAGGTTGGGGGCAAATACGCGGCGCGTTCTCAGCAGAGGCACAAAGACAAGTTACCCCAACTAGCTTTCTCCCGGTCCATCCATTTTCCAGAGATGCCAATTGTTTAAGGATGAACGATACCGACTGTTCTTAACAGCCCTGCGTAGCCAAACGTGAACTAGAACCTTCTCAAATTTCTGCAGCAGCTTCTGTCCTGCCCGGCCTATGGGCCAAGCCCTCCCCGTACCCCTCACACACACTCACTGGAACACCACAGTAACAAAGTTACATCCCCGATGCTTCAGGCTGCCAAAGCCTCTCAAACGCCCGATGGCAGAGGCCAGCATAAAACCAAACCCGACTAGAGCTTTAAGAACGAAACGACCGCGAACCGAACCCCCAAGCAGAAGCCTTGGCCCTCACGGACGAGGAGCTCCTCTGCCCACCCAAGCGGCGGACCTTCCCTGTCTCGGAAGGCTTCTCCCACCGGCCGCGGGCTGCCACAGCGCCGCGCCTCGAGACAAAAGGCGGCGGCGCGTCCGTAGGCGTCCCGCAGACACCCCCACCCCTTCCCGCGGTCACGGTGCCCTGCCGTTACTCTTCTCCCGACCCCTCGCTGTAAAAAGCCCGACCCACGGCAACCCGGCGCGGCGGGGCACCCCGCAGCCCAGCGCGGCAGCGGACCCGCCTCGGCGGACAGGGAGCTGCGCGTTCCCAGGCCCAGCGCCGCCGGGCGGGAGCAGACGCGAAGCCGCCGCCACCCCGGGGGCCCGTGCCGTGCCCCTGCTGGCACCACCTCCAGCCCCAGCAAGGGACGGGGACCGAAGGCGGCGCCAGCGCGGTACCCGCAGCAGCAGCGGGGACAGACGAGGCAGGCTGGCGGCGCGACACCCCCTCCTCCCAGCAGAGAAGGGCCGCAGCCGCTCTTCTTCGCTCAAACCCCAGCACCGCCACCTCCCCAGAACGGCGGTCGCCGTCGCCTCACCCGCAGGTTGGCCCTCAAGCCAGCGGCCTTCGCGATCTGCTGGAGCTCGACGTATTTCAGTGAGTCCAGGCGCTGGAGCGGTGAGAGCGCCATGGCGCCGCTTGTCCAACCGCCGCGCTTCGAATCTCGCGCCCAACTGACACTGCACGCCTCGTCCCCACCCCCCCCCCCGCCGTTCGAACTCTCCGGCCGCGACGGGCCATTGGCTGTGAAGGTAAATGGGCGGGGCCTGAGGACACGGAAACCGCCAATGGCGGCGCGACCAGCGAGTATTGCTTTTTTTCAAACGCGATAGGTGCTCCCGGGAAGGGAACCCACTGCCCTCTCCTGCCTCATTGGGCGACAGAACGGCTCAGTGGTGCCCTGCTCCCAATCACCTTGGGAGGTGAGGATTGATATATCCCTTGCCCAATGGCAACGCAGATCCACAAAGGGCCTTGCAATTACGGGGTCCGGAAGGCGGGCGCTCGAAGGCGAAGCGGGAGAAGATGGCGGTGCGTCAGGGGCTGCAGGACTTGCTGAGGGACCGGCAGTTCACCGGGGCCATCGTGGTGGAGAGCTTGCCGACCCCAGCCTCTACCGCGCGGGTCGGGCAGCTGCGGCGCTCCTTGCCGCTAGCCAGGAGACTAGAGGCGGCATTGCCCGCGGCGGCGTTGCCGGTGTTGCCGCCGCCGCCGGTGTTGCCGCCAACGCCGCCAAAGCCAACGCCGCCGCAGTGGCAGCGGCAGCGGGCGCCGAAGCCGGAGGACTGTGCCGTGTTCCACTGCAGCGGCTGCTGGGCCGTGCTGGGGGACTCGCTGCACCTGTGCGCGCAGGAGGACAAGCGGCTCGGCCTCCTCGTCTGCTTCAGTGAGCGCTCGCCCGCCAGCCCCGGCCCCCTGCAGGGCCGGCAGCCTGCCCGGCCCCGCGGGGCTGCGCTTCGCCCGGGTTTTCCTGCCGAGGCGGCGGGGCGGGATGGGGCAGGGGTCCCGCCGGGCTGGAGCCGCCCGGGGGAAGGGGCCGTCTCGATTTCAGCGGGTCTCTCTTTCTCCTCAGAAGTCACGAACAACGTGATCTGGGAGGACTCGTTGGTGGTCGGCCTCGGGGGAGCCCTGCTGGGATGGTGCGTAGCCCGCCGGGTCTCGCGTCTGGGCCTCGGGACCGGTGGCCGCGGTGAATCGCGTTGGCACAAAGAGGCTTCTGACGGCCTGGGAGCCGGGAGCAACTCTGTCGGCGCGCTGGGGCTCCGAGGTGCCTCTTGTACTCCTGCGTCGTCGTTCCAGACAGAGAAACCAGTTGTGGCTTTAATTTTTGTGAAAACCCCCAAGTTCTGCTGTTCTAACTGCTCTTGCGGGAGGGGAACGTTTGAGCAACAGCCGAGCCTTCTTTCTTCTGCTCCTTCCCTAAATCAGTGACCCCTCTGCTTAGGCCCTGCTTTATACTGAAAACGAGTAACTTCTGCTCTGTTTGTGAGCCTGCAGTCGGCAATAGGCTTGGCAGCTCTGGGGTTAATGTGGTGGGAAGGATGTGAACATGACTTGCCGTTAAATCATGTTCAAGTAGCATAGCCTGAACCACTCTGTGAATATAAGACATGTATTTTCTTCCCTGCGTGCAGATTTGCTTATTACAGACATTATTTCTTGCACAACACACCCAGTGTTTTATGCTCACGTTCTCTTTGAGCGTGTTGTTTCTTTAAGGAGAAAGCATTATTTCCTCTTGTTGTTTATTTAAGGAGAAAGCATTATTTCCTCTTGTTTCTTGTCCTGATGGAGCGATGATTTCGTGTCCTGTCACAAGTGTGCGGTATCTATGGTTTCAGAAACTTCTTATTCTTCCCTTTCTCCCTTCAGTGCTTACAAAGCGTTATCCTGTCGCTCCTGTGGCTCGATGGTGGGCGTAATCCTTCATTCTGCCTCCAGGGACCTGGCGTATCTCCGGGGTTTCTTCTGTTTCTTCAAGGAGAGCGTCATCTGGTGAGAACACTGTATTCTGAGTTGGTGATTTTGCAGTTACTCCAACAGTGTGTACAACTCCTCTACAACTAACTGAATCAATTTTAAATCGTGTCGGTGTAACTCCATTTGACTTGCCTTGAACTGAGTGACCTCATGCTTAAAATTTATGACCTCAAGGTTTAAATTTAACTGCCTGCAACAGTGCAGCCTCCTTTGGTTCCAGATTCACTTAGCTAACGTAAAAAATCCAAGTGTTTCCACGACAGGCTGAGGACTCGACTACAGAAACTGTGTATTACTCATAGCTGGTGATGAGATGATCTTATGACTTCAGAGTAAAACTAATACTGTTTTTAGTATTTTTCACAATTTATTGATTACTTTTGGCAACAACTTCGTATCTGCTTTAAAATCATTTTAAATAATATGTCGAAACACCAAATGCAACTATGGGGGTTTTAACTGCTTTTGTTGGTTTTCTTTTCCCTTTCCCCTTTGGTTTTCCAGTTATCTCTTAGAAAACCAAACAGTAACAGAAGCTTCAAAGGTGAATTTTCCTCCTGTGACTTTAATGAAACAACTGCAGGAAGTAAGGTTTCTATATTAATTTGTATGGAAAACATTTTATGTGGATACTTTTTCATATTAGTCCAAAAATAGCAATACAAAATATTGGTTGGTGTTTTTTTTCAAGTGCTTATGATGGAGAAAGTACCAACTTATAGTGACTCATGTGCGTGTCTCATGCACAATGCTTTGTAGAGCAACTTATCTGCAAAACACACCCAGGTTTGGTCAGTTTTCTGACAAGACTGTTACCCTTTCATCTTGATGCTTTGAAAAGAAAAAGACCAAGAATTGTTTTAACAGACTTTGTCTAAGTTGTCCCTAGAACTTGTCACGAGATTTGTTAACTTGAAAGGGATTCTAGTGAAGTTGTATTTGTGGCTATGTAAGCTCAAGTATTTGCTTGTGATTTCAGAGACCTCACTCCTTTTTTTGTGTTTAAATTGGAAGTCTTTGCCTGTAACTCAGTTGGTTTTGAACTTAGTGAATTGCCTGTCCCGTAACTCAACGTTACTGTGTGTAGGAGACAGCCAGTGTGTCCGTTACGGATGTGCTCACTTGCTCATTACTGTTTTGCTTAGTTTCTCTTCTGAGCATGGAAATGTGCCAGTGAAGTTTCCTAAGTTTTGTCCTCTTTAATCTTTTGTGTATTAACATAAGAGTGTTTTTATAGGTAAAGTGAGGCTAAAACACAAAAACCTTACCAAGGCAAGGCTTCCAAAGTTGAGATATGTTTTTCTGAACTAAAAAAACCCCACCGCAGTAGTAGTTCATTGCAAACAGAAATTCTGTGACACTGTAGTTTGCTTGTTGACTAGCACGAGCACGAGAATGCCATTGTTGCTTTTTGAGACCTACTGCCAGTAGGTTTTTACTCCTGTGCTTTAGAATTGTTACCTTAAAGCTCAGACTCTGGAAATGGTGTTTTTTTGAGGGACCGTTCATGTGTATCCCTAAGCTAATGATAAACAGCCTGTCCAGATATTGTCAAGGGAGGTCTCTGGCTATGTGAAAACTTATACTAACTTAACTAGGAAAGACTGGAATTTAGTGAGGCTCCAGCAGCTCTTTCTCCTGAAGCAGAGTACTTCTGTGCATCTCTGAAGATGAACGTGTGCCAGCACAGCCCCTATTTCCTCTTTGCAGTGCAGGCCTCTGATCTGGCTGTACAGAGATTAAATCCTGGTACAATTTCATCTTCCAAGTCAGCTGCTCTTTAGCCAGCACTGGGGCACAGATCATTCAGAGTTCCACTGTTAGGATGGTTTTCTCTGGTTTTAATACTCTTACTTCTTCTTGTTTTTCTAGCTGAAAGTAAAGCTTGTGCACGCCCACTATCGCCTAGAGTACGTGATGAAGCTGCTGGAGGAACAAACAAAATAATGTGATGGAAGGGCAAAGTTTCGCATCAGATGCAGTTGGCCTCCTCCAGGATATGCAAGTCTGGATCAGCTAATTGCATCCTGTTTTTAAGAACTGCTGGAGTTGTTTCTGCATCTCTGCCATGTTTGTGTGTTATGATGCAATAATGCACCAGAACAGGTCTGAGTGTTGATCTGTTACTTGATCTGTGTCTAGAAAGGATGATGTTTAAGTGCATCCCTTCAATTTAAGTAGGACAACTGAAAATCTGACAGTTCTGCTTGGACAAACAACTTGTTGGCTCATGCAGCACATCACTATGACAGTGTAACTATGGCTTTGATTCTCTCTAATGGCTTCACGGGGAAGAGCACCCTTTCAAACACTAAAATCGGGTTTCTGGAACTACGTAAAACATACTTGCAGATGAGATTCAAGAGGAGCTTTTACAAACTGAATGTTCTTAGAGATCACTCAAGAAATAGCTAGTTGGGTTCTCACTGGTGCTTCTCTTTGTTTTGAATAGGTTCTGCTTTTTTTCCAAACATCTGGAAAACAATTTGATGGAAAAGAACACTACTTACCCCTTGTTATTAGGGCAGTGTCTTAATCCCTAACTGTTGTTAGTTGAAAGGTTGAGAGTTCTAATCCTCTCCCTTGTGCTGCCTGAAGGGTTGATGTTTTAAACCTCCATAAAGTTGAGTAGCTGTCTCTAATAGTCTAGAGAGGACTGTATTGATTTGATCAACATATTCCAGTGACACAGTTTTCTATTGCCTTACTTCTACTTCCGTATATGATTGGCAGGTTGCATTCTGGGCTTGGAGTAGAGGGGACAAAATTCCCTGGAAGGCATTTTGGGGGCTTTAGGAAGGCAGCTGGTATTTATACCACTACTTCTGTTCGCTGGGCTGCTTTCTGATGAAGGTCTGTGGTTGTCTCAGTTCATTGGAATGAAGGGGTAAGGTGTAATGCCAGTAGCCAGCCCGCAGGGAGAGGAGGGGTGCTCGCTGTTTGGTTCTGGTAGTGCGTGCCATCTATGGTGCTTGCCTGAGTTACAGATCTCATAGGCATTAAGTGCCAAAATACAGAGCTTTACAGTGACGGCTAAATTCAGGGTATCAGAGTAACTAACTACCCACAGTATGTGTTCTGCTCCTGCCAGACCTGTTTCATTACCAAACCAGAGCTCTGTCCTGACCCCTTACCTGGAAGTGTGTTCTTAATAGCTGTCACTGTAAATGCACATAAATCCGGAGATGCTGCATTTGATTCATTATTAATAACATATGCTTTATAGTTGCGTTACACAGTGACTTCTGCATTGTATCCAAGGGCCTGTTGGTCTCCTGGTTCAGCTGTCTGCAAGCACCTTGCCATCTTGGGTAGACAGTTTCACCTCTCAGTCGCTTCGGAAGCGACAGCCCCTGTGCTCCATCAGTCTGAGGGATGTGGCTGGTAACGGGACTGTTCCCTTTTGCCCTTCCGGTTTCTGCATTCAGACTGTTTCTTTCTAGACACTTCACACCTATACCATGTACAACAGTGCTAAATCATCTTGCTTTGTTCAGCTGTCTGCCCCTTTGTTCAGTGTCTGCCCATTACAAGGGAAAGCAAGCTGTCAGGTACACTTTTTTGTATATATTATCTTTATAGTTGTAAACAAGAACTTTTCAAATAAACAGCTGAAATTCTGAAAAATACATCGTGTGGATCCCTGGTAACACCGTGAGAGCCAGAAGCCCACTCATTTACCTTAATGTTTGCAGAAAAAGCCTACCTGTTTATCTTGCTTGGGTCCCAGTTCATCATGAAGCCTTGAATTTATGGTTCCTCTCTCTCCTTTGCTGCCTATTTGTTAAATGCATGCTGCCTTTGCTCCAACCTTTACTGTTAAAGCTGGCCCGCCCTCAGGCTTCATAGACCCTAGAGGTAGGAGAGAATGGCTGGAGAAAGGAAGACCCATCCCTTTGTTGAGGAAGATTGGTAAATGCTGCATCCACAGATCCAAGGGCCCTGATGGGATGCTTCCATAAGTACTCACGGAGCTGGCAGATGTTACTGCAAGGCCACTTTCAGTCACCTTTGAAAGGTCAAGGAGAACGGGAGAGGTGCCTGAGGGCTGGAGGAAGGCCTATGTCACTCTGGTGTTGAAGAAGGAGGACCTACCAAACTATGGGCCAGGCAGTCTCACTTCCATTCTGGGGGTCATCAATAAGCAGGTGGAGGAAGTAGAGGCTAGCGGGAGTGGTCAACATGGATTCATCAAGGGGAAATCATGCCTAACCAATCTGGTAGCCTTATATGATGGCATGACCAGCTGGGTGGACAGGGGAGAGCAGTGGATGCTGTCTACCTTGAATTTAGTAAGGCTTTTGACACCATCTCCCTTAATATAATCATAGGCAAGCTCAGGAAGTGTGGGTTGGGTGGCTGGACAGTGAGGTGGGGTGAGAACTGGCCAAATGGCAGAGCTCAGATACATGGTGCAGTCTGGTTGAAGGCCTGGAGCTAGAGGTGTATCCCAGAGGTCAGTACTGGGCCTGGGCTCGTTGAACATACTCATCAACAACCCGGACGAGAGGACAGTGTAGTCCCAGCAAACTTACAGATTATACTGAACTGGGAGGAGCGGCTGATGCACCACAAGGCTTCAGCAAGACCTGGATAGAGGAACCAAATGAAATTCAACAAATACAGGGTCCCGCACCTGTGAAGGAATAACCCCAAGCACCAACTAGGAGTCCTTGTGGACAACAAGCTCTCCATGAGCCAGGAACGTGCCCTCATTGATGGATGGATTCTCTACTTCAGTGAGTACCAACCACTTGGAAAGCGAGTCTCAGGCCAGGCTGCTGTACCTTCACTAACCAGCACCCACCTTCTCTGGGATATAAAGACAAAAACAACTAGAAAATTAAACAAATGAAGGTGGTCTGCTTTCCCTAAGCTAGCTCAAGGTTAGTGATCCGGAGCAGGGTCTGGAAAGCTTGGGGTTGTCAGGAAGTGGGGTCATGTTGCTGTGTTACAGTACTTCCCAAAACTGCTTCCAGCAGCAACTGTAAGGAAAGTTGTGCTTCCCTCCAGGTTGTGACACACCCCTCCACTGAAGTAGTTCTTCAAAGGTAGCTCCCAAAACAATAACTGATCCACATGCATGAAACAGTTTTCTGAGGGGCTTTTTGCCCTTAGGCAAGCAACAGAAACTTCCTGCTGCCACCTAAAACAACCCTTGAAACTTTCATCTGATAAATTGTCCATCTTAGTAGAAGCAGCATTAACAATTTTTCTTCAGTTGCCTTCCATGACATCAGAGGCTCTTGTGCCTGAAGTCGGCTGGAACAGCCTGGACCCAACACGGATATCCAGTGTGTGAGGTCAGCTTAAAGGGTTAAGTTCTGACAGAGGCACAGCAAGCACACACATGCTTCAGAAGTGACCACAGTGTACAGAAAGCTGGTTAGTCTTCTGAACAAACGACAGATCCCATTTTAGTGCATTCTCAGCCTGTGCTGCTTTATTGCTAAAAAAATTTGTATACAGGTGCAGAGTTTCCAAGTTCATTTTTAAACAGTTCCTCTTTACAGTGTCAAAAGAATAAAATCTTATCTTGAAATCCTCAAAGATGCATAGATATAAAAGCAAGCTGCCTTTTGGAAAAACATAATTTGCAGGGAGACATTCTTTCACCAATACCACGTAAAACGCGTGCAATGGGAGTACACAGATCCTAGCAACACAAGTAATTTCCTCCACTAATCCATGTGAGCATGCCATTAGAGAAGCTCAGTGTAAGTAGTATTTTCTAGCCTGCTTTTTAGGTACCAAGGTAATTTTTACAGCATCTCTAACTAATACCCCTCCTTTGCTGGTGTACTTCTCAAAAGGAGGCTATCTTCACTAACATCCTAAAGTTTATTCCCCAGGTTTTATGCTGAAGGGAATAAGCATTACCAAAGGATACAGCTGTTTACTCACCACACAAAAGAAAACACACACAACGGGGTTTAGAACCAACACAGGGCATTCTAAAGAATGCCTGTTTGGTGGCCATGGTTAACCCCCAGGCTAAAGTTGTTTTACAAATTCCCTTGTTGCTTGAAGAAACTGGCTCAAAGGATTTCACTTTGTCTTACCTTCCAATACCATAAAATAGTTCTCTTACAATATTCCTATCATCATTTGGCAATTCTTGTGTATCTGGAAAGAGCGTTGAGGAAAAAATGCAAGGCCTGTTCTAAACCCAGGTCGCGGTGCGTTATGGATGGCTAGCTACGAAGTATCAACAGGATTTAACTTGACACTCTATTTCATCCTCCAAGACGCTTCCTTAAACAGAAAGAGGACAGAGCCTCCATACACAGAGAAGTGTTCTACACAAGTTAAGCCCACCTACAAAATTAAGCTAAGCTACAAGTATGGAATTCTGCAGTAACAAGCTAGTATTCAATATGTTTGAGTACAAGTTTAAACTTGGAAAAGTATTAGTGACACAGGCTATGCCACATGTTCTATGTTGTTTTCAAACTGCCAGCAGAAATTCACTGCATTATCCACTAAAAGGCTTGGGAAATATTACAGAGAACACACTAAACGTTTACAGAAAAATGGCACCCAAATTCCCCTTTATTTAATAAGTGAAATAAAAGGAAAAAAAAAACAAACTATTGCAACCTGTGTTGCGGAAGATAAAGATCTTCAGTGATCAAATCTCACTTTCTGGTTTTAAAAATCTCTTTGAAGAACTTAAAAAATATACAAGATTTCCAGTATTTTCAGGTTCATTCCTGCAGGTGCCATTATTGCTGGCTGATACCAGTATGCTTCAGTACAGCTGCCTATGTGGCTAGAGTTAGTTACCTGAAAACACTGTTTATTAAAAAGCTATTCAACACCTGAAATATATGTACTGTGCTTATTAATTTCAGTCTTCTCCAAATAATCTCTCTCACCATGCCCAAGCTTATTACCTACTGCCTGGCAAATACTACACTCACTTTGAGTCAGTGGTTTCCGTTAACTCTTTTCATGTTGTTTTTGTCTCTCTTTTCCTGTGTGTTGTGGTTTATTTTTCCCCACCAGTTGCTCCCCTGCACCTTGTAAGAAACTCTGCACCCTTTTCCTTGCTACAGCCACAGCAGGTGAGAAACCTCCTCTCGCCCCTAAACATGCTTAGTTCACACCCTGCTTTTTATTTTTACATGCTCAGGGCAGTAGTATGAACCAGACGAGAGGTTATAAAGGCAAGTTCTGCTGATCCTGGTTCCTGATTTACAGTTTTGGTGCCATGCTTCTGTCCCTATCTATACATTCTGCCCCTTTCTCTACAGAGGCAGCACATTCGCTAAAGAAAAAAACCAAACCCCAACAGAATTTGAGAATCAAAGCAGGAAGTTCAAGCTATTGATATATTAATTCCTATTGCTTCGTTATGTATAAATGCATATCTCATTTTACTGGTAATAACTACGTTACACTAGACATTTTGAATCATGCATAATTAGAATACTAGCTCTAAGTTTGGCTTGTGGGCCTGTGCCACTCTCCTTCAGTTTCTCCATGCAGCTCTTCATGCCTAAGGCATTATTACAACCTAGCCCCTTTCATTCGACCGGCAAACATGCTCCTTTGGAGAAGTGGAGAGAAGCAGACAGGACTGACATAGGACACACTGAACAGTAAGTTACAACCTTTTATCTTTAGCCTTAGGTGTTGGAAAGCCTTAGGGAATCTCTGTTACAGTCTGGCAAGTAGGGTGAGAGACAGAAACGCACTCACTTCCATGATGAATTCTGCCACCTTCTCTGAAGCTGAGGAGAAAGTGTAGAGCAGACGGAAGGGAACAGAGATCAGAACCCCTGGGCAGTGTTCTGAGCCATTAAATGAGACACCCTGGCTCAACCACTGGCTTCTGTGCGCCAGTCAGAGCGCTGCAGGGGCTAACGGCTGGGTGATCCAGTAAAAGAAACCCAACAGAATCTAACCTGAATTGCCATTATGCAGCTCTGTACCAGAACAGCAAGCACGACGGTTCATTTTGGGGGAAGACCAGACAGATTCCTAGGGATGCAAGAAACTGTTATTCCTAAGATCATTTATCCGTCAAAAACTGCTCTTCTCTTCCCTATTTCTCCCTTCCCTGCCCAAGAAACATACTGCCAGCTCTCGACAACTTAAACCTGGTGTGAAGTGTCAGTGTCCCAAAGCTCAGTACAATTTCTTCCCGCTTGTTTCAAGGAGTCTTTGCAAGACTTCTCCCCCTCTGCCTTTAAATCTGACAATTATCCTCTGCTGCAGAAGGTGCAATTCCTGAAGGTGTGTTTCTCAACAAAAGTATGGGCTGGACCTTCTGTAGCAGCACTCCTGGCTACGGAAACAGCATGTATGTGCATTATTATCTAGATGTAGTACTGCTAAAGGAGGTACGTCAGCACGGGTCACTACACCTCTGACATCCCACACCAAAGTATGATAGCATCTAATGCTTCCACTTGGTTTTAGAAACAGTGAAATCAAGAGGGTTGGAGCAGAAGTCATGCCATAGTACAAGAGCTGAAAGGCAAAGAGATTCCTTTCATTGCTGTGAATTGTAATTTCTAGTCTAGTAGCCCATAAAGATAGATATCATTATAAAAAGACTGAACTGGGAAGAATATGAAGATAGCTTGCCTAGCTATATGGGTCTTGATTTCATCCCTGCCCCTTCTCTGAATGCTTAAAACCTCAAAGAATTCTGTTCAGCCACAAGGTTCATATTGCTGAAGTACAAACATGACCATCTTTTCATTATTATGTAAATGTACTTGCTGACCACAGACCAGAATAAATTTATAGTCTCTCTAATGTAATCAGATAGCAATCAAATTAAGGTCCCCTGTGGCCAGCCTCCAATTCTAATCAATAATTCAATACTTGGAATTAAAGCTGATTACAACCTTCCAGATCAATTAGCTTTTCATATGCATATCACACATTAGCCAGCACTTAATTTAGACATCCCTCACACTTATCTTGGTTACTTAATACTGCAAAAATGCTCATAGCACTCACAGTGCCATTACCAACTTAGGAAGAAGCCAAAGGCTTCAACTCCATAATTTGGGAACATCAGAAGCCTCCCTTCAGCTGGAAGTTACACCCAGAATTACTTCAGCTTTCTAGAACAAATCCAGCCACAGAGATCTAAACCTCTGATCTAATCATTCTGTTCAGAATACGGCATTTATTTGTTGGGCCATATTGTCTCTATGAACTACATATCCACGCTGAAAACACTGTCAACTAGGGAGATTTTAGAGCTCCCATGGCTCTTTTATATCACCTTCTGATAGCAAATACTTTGCTGGGTGCAGAGAGATCAATAAACCTTCGCATTACCAAGGCTTCACAGTACCTTCCTCTGCAAAACTTCAGGCATCAACAGAAATCAATTATGGTCTGAACAGAGCGTTTAAGCAAGGTTAAAATTGTTTTCTGCAGTAAAGTAACATTTATTTTTTTTTAAATTCTACACTTATGCTTGGGATGTACGAGTGTTTTGAGTGTCAAATGTTCTCTAATTTTTTTAAGACCACCCCAGATCAGTCTTTTTAAACAAAGAAAACAAGATGGACTTCCCACAATAAAAGCTGGTAACTTCAGAATCGGGTTCTCTTCATGGCCTGCTATTTGGAAGAGGTAGGGCCTGCTATTTGGAAGGGGTTGGTTCCTTCTCAGAGAAGCAGAGCAAACGCTAAATTACAGAAGAAGAAAAAAAAGATACAGGGAAACTTCAGCTGTCAGAAAGAACTGTCTGTCCTTCCCCCAGCACTCACTGACAGTGCTTCTGACGTGTGACAAAGCTAAATGCTTGTCGCGTTTGGGTTTTTTTTTTATATCAGGGTCATTAGCTAAGTATTCAAGTGCCAAACGCCCTACAATGAGAGGAACATGAGAGGAATTCATCCATCTTCCCAAGAAGAGACTCTTCAACCCAAGTCCCCACAGCACAGAGCGCCACAAACCTATTTGGTTATTACCCACTTACTCTACTGTACAGTCTTGCTAATGCAAGTTATTTACTACCACATGCAAAACAGTTATTGCTACTAAAGTTCTATTTTCTTATTAAATCATCTTATGGCTTTGTTTGCATCAGGGATTCTTCCCCCTACATACTGTGCTATTTTGCATTCCAGTTTCAGAGGTATTTTTCAATTGATTCTCCCAAGCACTAAACTACTTTGTTCAATGGTACAGCTACTCCCCCCCTTAGAAGCGAACCTAACTCTCAGCACAGGTCCCCCAGAGCTCTGCTGTAAATGGCCCACCTGCCCAATTTTCTTGGAAATTCGTTTCGATGCAGAGGGTTTTCCGTCCATTTCCCTGTTACATACATTAACTCTGCAGGGATTACTGGTTTTGCACCAAAGTACATGCTTCTCGATTAATTACTCTAGAGATACATTGCATCAAAATCACAAAACCAAGCTACCCGCTCCCTCCCTCCCCCTAATGGCCATTTACAGGCAGGTCTCAGGAAAAAAAGATGCAGTATCCTCTCTAAGTGAAAGAATTTTGTTCTCGCAAAAGAGAGAAATGGGTGAAGAGCAACACTGGCACCAAAAAAGAGTTTTTCCTAGGAAATCAGAGGATGCCATCCACAGAGCATTGCACATCTCAGGAATCGTACCAGTCTTTTATTCAACCAGTCTAAGCTGCCCATTGAGTACTAAATTGTTTGGACTTCCCCTCCTGGTCTAAACTTTCCTTCAGAAAAAAAAAAACCAAAACCAGAGGGAGCAACCGAAATTATTAAAATTGAGCTTAGAGCTGGAAGCAATTCTGTAAGTTCCATAAAATACAGAATATTGAATTCTCAATAATACAGGGGTGGGGAATCTCTGTTCTGTAGGCTAGAGATAGCCTGCTACACAGATACAGTCTGCAGTGTTTGTTTTACAACAGCCCTTGACTTTTAAATCCTCTCTTCTTATTAAGATGTATGTAAACGCAGGATCCACCAAAGGCATTAAAAGATTCAACAGGACTTCAGCTGAAAATAAAAAAGGTTCCCCATTCCTGCAATAAGGGATAAAAGTCTTCCACGCACGGTTGGCAGGTAGCATTTTGCAACCATTAACTTATTAGATGGGGATAATGTTTAACTAGTTATGAAAATTATGTAGTTAGATCTGAGCAACAAAAAAAGTTACTTAACAGATTTTGTAAATGATCTTTAGGTAGCAGAGAGGTGTGCAAAAAGCACACAAACTCCTTAGCATATTCATACTTCGCTGAGTATATCACAGGATGGGCAATTAATAAAGTTGAAAATGCTGCACATGGAAGAAAGCCTCTCCAACAAAGACTGAAAAAGAGACTGGCACTGACAAGAGACGAGAGTTCTGGATGCTGACATACACTAGCTCACTCCTGTAGTCAGACAGACTGAAAACAAAAAGTAAACTATGATTCTATGAAGCCCGTTAAGCGAACACATTTAATTTCTAACAGATAGCACTGCCATTGTCAAAGGGAGGATACTGCATGTTTAGACCATGTTTGTGACGTCTCTATTGTATCCTTTCTATTGTTAATTACATTATCACTGTTTATTAATAAATTTGTCACTCTGAAATTGTAAAAATACTACTAGGCTCATGCACTGATCCTAACATGGCACTACAGTTTGCTACAAAGCACTAATGCTTATGGAACTATACACATCTCAAAATGGAAGACATTGGTGATTTTGTTGTTTTCAAACAACTTGTAACATCATTTTGTCCACAAGTATTAAAATATATATATGTATATATATATGACGTATTGCACATGCCCCTTGTTTCTGTAATCTTTCACATGGGAAGATTTCCAACCAACAAAGAGAAAAGGTAGAGCAAGAAACAGTAAGAAGGCTGAGGCAGCACTTCCTAACATAGCAGTTTTACAGAAGTGCTGGCTGGAAAGGTACGGCAACAGGGGTCTTCTGGGCATGCACTACTGGAGTATTATTCCTGTGAGAGCCACAGATCCTTAGCCCTGCTAAAAATACTATGTTCTAAAATTAAACTTGAAAACTAAAGTCGCTAGATTGTCATGGATAGGAATCAGGAAAAATCAGCAATTGGTTTGGTTGTTTGGTTTTTTTTTGTTACAATGTAGGGTTACAAAATGTTGAGGGTTATTCCGATGGAAAAATAAATCGAAGAGCTTAAAGTGTCTATTCTCCAGTCAGACAAGTTCCTAGCTTTTGAACATGTCCACAGGAAAAAACAACACCTTCCCGTCACCCAAGTATTTTGTCATCAAGCTATACAAGAAACAACCGCTACCTCTAATGTCAGACAGGTAAGTACAGGTAGAAAGAAGAAAAGAAAAGGAAATTCCCAGATTTAACATCAGATGCTCCTTACACCAGATACCTCCGAAGCACTTCTAACCCCATGATATTGACAATACATTCTCCATCACTTCGAGATGGATCCTGCTTCTGCAGACATCTACATTAAAACCCGCTGGTTTCGACATAAGGAGGCCCTAAAAGGAAGTGCGCTTTTCTAACTGCCTCCAGTGCCAGAAAACTCAGGCTGTATTCAGCAAAGAAATCCTATGTTCTTAAAAGGAGTCAGGCCAAGCTGGTGGTTGCCTCATCAAGACCAATGAAACTCTTAACTAAACTAATACAGAAACACAGCTCATCATGTCGCCACTGAAAATTTTCGTGCACCTCTCTGCTTGTTACCGTTGGCACCAGTTGGACTTGCAGTGTCTCGCCCACCACCACTCTTTAGCTTAGGCCTCAGATCTTCACGGAAACAAAAAAATGCAAAAAGCTGTTATTAAATCTTGTTGTTACAAAGGAAGTCTAAACAAAGACCTAACTCAACTCTATTTGGAAGATTAGGATCAACACTTGTTCTTACTCTGAACTTAGTCCTATAAACGGTCACCACAATTTAAGTATCAGAATACTAACACTAAGATTTAAGAAGGATTTAACTTGTTGGCTTTTCCGGCCGTTTTCAGGCTCTCTCTCCAGCAGTTTTCTAACAGGAAGAACAGAACAAAACAAAAAAACTCTAACGCCCCCCTCCGCCCCACCCTCCCCCCCAACCATGCTATTCTCTCCCAAAACCTAATAATGGAACCAATTTACCTCCATTTGATCCAAATCTGAAAATATTATTATTTTAAGCTAGTGAGTCACATTTTCTAAATCACAAGCTTTGAATAAGGTGCACTAAGAAGAGCTCCAGATTAGAAGTGGAATAGAATACATATCCCATTTCTGGGGTTGGGCTTTTTGCTAAGAAGTCTTACTAGCCATATACAACACCATAGCAGGGAGCATGTAAACAATATATGCTCCCATCTCGGAACGACAGATCACAAATCACAAATGATGGAGACAAATAATCTTGTGTAAACATTGGAACAAGAAGAGTGCGCCTTAGTTTGGGAAGGAGTAAGAGGAACCTGAATAAGGCCCATCCTAAGTATTTCCACTCTCTCTCAAACAAACCCTCTTCCATGGCGAACAGTCCGTTCTTTCAGACCTATTTCTGCCTAGAAGCTGGAAACGAACAGGTCATTTCAGTCACAGAACAATCAAAATGCTGATTTAATCAGCAGTATGAAAAGCCAAAACTGTGCCAAGGAAGCTGAGTGGATAAACTGCAACTTCACACCTCTGGTCTCTTCCACCACACCAGAAGTTAAATTCTTTAACCAAGAAAGAAGTTCTGCCACACCTCTTCTACCTCAGAATGTTTTTGTTCTTTTTGCTGCTAAGCATTCCTAAAAAGCCAGAGGAAGGGAATGAATTAACATAAACCTAATCATTATCCTGCTCCCCCAGAGGCCTTTAAAGCTTCATTTTTCTTTGCTAAAGAGTTAATGGTGCGGTCATCCCTCCTTCTGGTGAAAGCTCGTCATATCCAGCACTTACGTAGGTTTACACATGGAAATATACATTTTGATCCCAGACCGGGATGATGCATTTACACACTATAGACAAGGTGATTCTGCATTTGTTCCTGTGCATTAGCCACTTTATGTGAAGTTACATCAAGACATCTATCTACAAAGTCAAGCCTGGGTCCTGGACTAGAAAATACCTGTATGTGATGTCCCCAAGTGCTTGGTAAGTGCCTTCCTCATGTCAGAAAAGAAAATATTTTCTGGTTTTCCTGCTGCAACTTTTCGTACATGTCAAGATGGTCTGACATAGCAACGCACACAGACACTTTATCCACTAGGAATTCTAGGATGACACAGTGAAGTACTTCACCTTTCTAAAATGAAGAAGAGATGTCAGTGATAAACACCAGCTTCTACCTGCATCTGATTATGAAGTATTTCTCACTTTAAAACAGAGAGCAGAAAGCTGGATGAAGCGCCGGCACAGGAGATATTTCTTCAGGGAAGCAAACGTTGATTTCTGTTACTCTGCTTTTGAGCTTTGATAACACAGCGGGGTACTTCTGCAGGAGAAGTCATCTGGTGGATCAAATGTTGGGGGAGATGCTTGAAACAGGAAGCAGACAGATCTTTGTTCGTTCAGCTCCATGGAAGCAAAGGACGAGTTTTCGTTTGCTCAAAGAAAAACATCCACACCGCAGAGCCTACAAGCAACAGGACCTCCTTCTTGAACATCAGGAGAGTAACTGGAATCCCAAAATAAAAATATTAAAAAAACCCAGAAGAGGTAATTTAGGAAACAGAATAAAAATAAATTCAACATTAAAACCAAAGCCTGGTTCTAATTAACAGAACTAGCTGGCTTCACAAACTGCAATGATCTCTTGCTCTGTAAGATTTTGTATCTAACTTTAGATGTCTATAGGCTGGCTAAGGAAATGCCACAAGAAATGCTGAACTATGCATTTATTCAGAAGCAATATGTCCAAAGACATACTGGTGTTAATTAGCTATGGGGCTTCTTAACCGTGGCTCTAACACATACCATGACAAGGTTGAGGTAGCACCAGAATGCACGCTACACACTGAGTATATTCTGCTATAGCAGGTCCGCTTCAAAGAGACACCATAAGCTACCACCTCATTAACTACAAGCACTTATGACAGTTGTAAGATCACATAGATTAGATTTTTACTTGTACCTATTTTTGCTCATTTCTCCCCACTTATCCAGAGGACAGACACTCTTCAACAACTACCACCTTGTCACTGAAATCCTGGTCTTTCATCAGCAACACTCACCTGGCATCACCTAGTCACGGTAGTTGTTAACATACAATTTTTTTGCTTTAAGTTTGCAGCCAGCCTGGAATGGAAGGAAGTGCAGGTGTGCTCCTGCACCGCTCGTGACAGGAACATTTATTATCATTCTCCAGAAACATTTATTATCATAGCTCCTGTAGAGCTATGAAAGATTTTTTTTCTTCTTTGGTTTCTCCTTCTCACATACAAGAACATGAGGATACACTGTATTTTCTAAGGGGCAATGGCTTTAAGCTGAAAGAGGGTAGGTTTAGGTTAGACATTGGGAAGAAATTCTTTACCATGAGGGTGGTAAGACCCTGTCACAGGCTGCCCAGAGCAGGCCCATTCCTGAAGGCATTTAAGGCCAGGTTAGATGGGGCTTTGGGCAGCCTGGTCTGGTGGAAGGTCCCCTACCCATGACAGAGGGGTTGGAACTAGATGATCTCTGAGGTCACTTCCAACCCAAAGCATTCTGTGATTCTAACCCCTTCTTCTCTGTTCTCCATCTATATTTCTCACTTTATTGTAGTTACCTTAACTCTGTACTTGATCAGGCTCAGAAATAATCTTCCAGTGAAAGTTTTCAACTCCTATGTTGGAAGCAGTGAGTAGATGGTGGAAACGGAAGTAACAGCACGCATCACAATCACTTTCTCTGAGGCACTCAAATGTTTTCAGTTGATCATGAGCTTGACCATCCATGCTCACACTGTTGGGAAAGTCTTACTCTTGTTATGAAGATGGGGAAAAAAAGAGGCCATGGAGAGCTGCAACAAAACACGTCAAAGGTTTCTGTCAGGGCTGAAATCAGCACGTAGCACTGTTACATATCTTAACTACCAGAATATTTTTATTTCACTCACTAGGGAAAAAAATTAAACAAAAAACCAAACCAATACATCAAAACTAGAAAAGTTAATTGTTGTCCTTAGAAATTTTGAATGCACTTTTTTCTATATAACTGACATTTGCTTATTTTATCTTTCTTTCAATCTTACCTTTTAACAAATACAGCTTTTAAGATAACTACTCTGAGTTAATACCATTACACAAGTAGTGTTGCTTAGCAGAGCAAAATGACATCATGGGGCAGGAATTTTAGAACTTTAAAGCATTTATTCTTGTTAGAATATATAGTTAAAGTTTCTTTCAAGCAAAGCCCAAGCTGAAAGCTGATGCTGTGGCAACAGTCAGTTTTATGAAAGTATCCTATGAAAAATTTAAATCTCTATGATGGATTTCTTGGACAGAGGGGGAAAAAACCTAACCCCAAAAAAACCCTACCACCACCACAAAAAAGGACAAACAAAACACAAACAAAAAACTCCAAAAAAACCACCTCCAAACAACCCAAACTCACACACACCAATCCATCCTAAATCAACCAACAAACCTGAGAAGTTTAGTATCTGATTTTTAGTATCTAAATAACCTTACAGCTTTACTCACCATCATTTTTGATTGGCCCACATTCTCTTCAGTGAGCCTAGAGAGGGAGAGATGAAGAAATGAAATTAAATTTGCACCTAGGCAGCTCTTCAGATCACATGTGGTTATCTGCACAAGAGCCAAAATATCAGCTGTACTTTCCCCAAACCAGTTAACAGTTTTAGACATTCTACATAAACCATGCTGACATTACTTTTAGAACAATCATGGCCACCCCCTTCCGTTAGTTTAAGGGAAAGGACGGTCAAGTAAATTAGACCCAAGTATGGATGACAAATAGGCAAATTTAACTGGGGGGAGAAGCATATACCCAAAACATGCCCAAAAGGCTTTTATTCAGAAGCCATTCTGTTCCCTTAAATAAAACGTGTATCATTCATTCCACAGAATGCAACTTACGCAGTACCAAATCCCCCTTTTCCCTGGAATTTGTTGGTTTCTACTTTACGGAGAACAGCCTACAGACCGCGTTCAACTGGATATACCTGGAGCGTTAAGTACACCACTACCAAAACCTCTTTTTAATTGTGCATATTTTGAAGATAAACGACCTTGTTATGGCAAGGTATCATCAACAGAAGCACATTTCAGTTCCACAGGAACTGCGATGGACACAATTTCAGCCTCCAGTAAGGCAAGACACTCTTTTATGTTAATAGCAAACCACTGTAGCAGGGAAGCATAATGACTGTTTTCGGGGATGCTGAGCTGACAACCTAACTGGAAGAATAACAGATTGCTATAAGCAGAACTATCTCATTACACAGAAATTTTATTATTAAAAACTCCAAGTATCCTCACCAAATTATTACAAGCTTTAACCCTCCTCCAACCAGGATTTCTGCAAGCACCGGGGACCTACCTGCACCTCCAGAAAATCTGCGGTAAGCAGATGATCCCTAGCCCTGTATTTCAGGGCAGTTACTCCATTCTCACGTTGTCAATTCTGACCCCTCCTACTCAAGAACCTGCCAAGCGCTACCGGACTTTGAGTGGTTGAGGAACCAACAGCAAATGACTCGCAAAACAATTAATTTGATAAGGAACAGTTATCAGGGACTCTCCCAAACTTAGCAGAATGGAAACGATTCCCAACGCCCATCTTTGAAAAGTTGAGTTCTCTTTCACTTATTATAAAACTACAAATGAACTCTATAAAACGCTAAAGTCATTATATAAAAGAAGCAGGTGATGCTTAAGGCATCTCATACAAAAGAATGTTTCCTCTAGTACCATTTTTAAAGAAATTTTATTTCAACAAGTTCACTTTGGATGGCCCCAGTTTTTAACTGTTCTGATACACTTTCTATCAGACTTTCAGGGATTATATGGGAGCTGTGTTCACTTCAGTACCAACAGAACTTGTGAAAGTAACCGGATATGAATCAAGGCTGTTGGATATTAACAGGCATTGAAATCAATGGTGACAGCATCAACTCTCGAGTTAAAATCTAGTGGGAATTATGAAGAAGGAAAAAACCAACCAATCTTTTTCTTACTTACATACCTTACTGAACATACAATCAGCTCACCTGGGACAAGAAATACTTGTGGAAAGTCAACATTAAACATAACAATCCTTTTCTGTTAAAAATTCTGAACATACTATTTTATTGTTATAACCTTCTGCCTTTTTAATCCTTCTCTACTGTAACTGAAGATCAGTTAAACTATATCTCACATTAAGACCGACAGTTTCTTGGATACAGGCAACTTCATGAATTTCAAAACGAAAAAGGGATGAAGAAACATCTCAAATTTACCAGCAACACTGTACTATTTGGCTTCTCATATAGATCCACATGTCCCACTACCAATAGGGGCGGGGGGGGGGGGAAGTCAGTGTACTGACATAATCAGCACACTGGAATTGGAAAGGACACAAAAATGAGTATGCTGTGCTACCAAGTTTCACCCCACCGCTACCTTTCTCTCTTACACACACAAATGTGCCAGAAGACAAGCAGAATTAACAGGGAAGAAGACAATTATTCCACTCCTCTTCCCTAGAGCCTGAGAAGTAGGTGAAGAATGAAAGATCTAGAAACAGGTTACAGAAAGGCCAAGACACAAAATCTTGAGCGTTAAATGCAGTGGAGGTGTATCAAGATGCATAAAGCAAAATTAGCACCGCAGATCACAAGTCCACTGAGGTCTTTCCAATGGCTTAAAAAGTGTCATATTTAACCTGGAAAGCTGATAATGACAAAAGCTTACATCATAACACAACATATGTAGCTTACAGCCCTGACAAAAAAACCCCAACAAAACAAAAAATCAGCTGCCTCTGTGCCTTTTACCTTCCAGGTAACTTTAAAACAAGCACCTAAACCCAAGACAACGTAGGGAACTGTTAGAAGAAAGATTAAGATTGGTATGTTTGTAGAAAGAGTGTGGAGGCACCAAAAGGAATGTACAGAAGAGATGGGGTTGTCAGAAGGACTTGTGTTAGCGGCACCCAAGTTAGCAGGTCATCAAGGTGCCAACATGTCCATTTTCAGGAGACAACCAGCTATGGAGACAAAGAACATTGATAACACAGAGTGTGTCATGGTAGAGAAAGAGCCCACTGTCACCTCTGAAAGGCAACACAAAGGCATATCTGACACTTAGAATGCCCCTGAAGATGCAGGGACCTGCCAACTGACATCCCTTGTCCTCTACACATTGCTTAGTGTGCGAAACATAGCACCAGACTGCTGGACACCCCTGCTGTGGTGCTTGGCTGAAGGACAGACATCTCCCACTGCACACAATCTGCCGCTCAGATTACAAGCCTGAGGGAGGGTCTCCTTTCACTCTATTTTAAATAAAGCCACCACTTTCTTCTAATAGGTTTCCAATGGACATTTGCTACGCCATCGCCACAATGTTGTAACTACTTCCTACAGCAGCAGAGAAAATAGGGAAGACTGTTCTGCAGCTGAGCTTTCACGATTCACACACCTCAGTAACGTGCTTCTTGAGTAAATTTCAGGCAAAGAAACATCCCTTCCTCCACATCTCATTTTAGAGAAAACCTCTCCAAAGACCACGCAGGCCCTCACCTCTGGCTTTCATACAACCTCCAGCATGTCAGGACAAGTTTCAAACAACGTTCTTAATAATGAACATAGGAGCTGTTCAAGGGATACTCTGCATTCTTCACAGACTCGGTTGGAATTTTTAGCCATAACTGGCCCACTATTTTTGACCCCTCTGAATGACAACTCACCATCACAAGCTGCACTCCCTGAGTGAGCAATCCTGTGCACAGGGGCAAGGTGGTAATGCAGTGCATAAAGTTGCTTTGACATATACCTGGGCAACAGAAAACGATGATTTTTTTTTTTTTTAATTTTACTACTTCTCACAGCTCTTGTGCATTCAAAGCAATTAAGGGTATTATCCAAATTAATCGACTTATTGCTAAAATAGCATACAACTTCACATAAAAAAGTTGACTGGTTGTAATGCTTTATACTATAAAGCAGAATTATCTTTATATGTAATAGGCAAAGGCAAATTCCCTGGCATATTTTATCAATTCACATACCGGCAAGCATAAGTACCAGCACTGATCAATATCAGCATACCATGTCTTAACATTGCTCATAAGGTGCTATTATTGTCACTACCTGAATTGCAGAGCACATGAAATTGGTAAAGTGTTTCTTAGGAAACCTTTTCTCATAATCAACTACTGCTTTCAGGACTAGTTGCGACAAATGCACTTGTAACTGGTGAAACAGCTCAAAAGAAATACCACAACTAGTCCTTTCTTAGACCATGTAAGATAACATGCCACATCTCCCAAGCTGCGCTTTTCACTTAACCACTTCAACATTCTACTCTTACCTGACATGACATTGAAAACACAGGCAGTTAGAATTCTATGGCAAACTCGGGGTTTAAAGAACTGTTATCAAGCACAGAACATAAGGAATCTCATGTTAGTGAGGTAATCTCTTCTGCTTTCACTAGGAAGTCCCCGGGTTTTTTTCTTCTATTTAATAAAGCACCATTCTATAGAAAAAAAACACATTCAGCAATTAAAAAAAAAATAAAATTGGGGCACACCTGACCTGTACATGACTAACACTGAGAGACGGTGGCTTTACAGGTTCACATTTCATCACGCGTGAAGTCCTGTTCGTTTTTGTGCCCAACAACCGCATGAATTCATACCACCACAATCAGTCCCACTCTCTCCAGTATCACCTCTCCAGCCCCCATGAAACTTATTCTGCACTGGGACGACTCGCACGGCCTGGCTTCATCGAGCCACTCGGAAGCCATCCCCTTTGTGCACTCCCGCGTCAGCGCGGCATAAAGGCGCCAGGAAAGAAGGCAACTGCCCACCCTGCGGACTAGCGAGACCCACCTAGCACACGGACTCCGTGCATACCGGCGGTAACAGAACAGCAACTACAATCAGGGCTCTTTTTGCGGCCGGAGATGAGAAGACTGATTTCGGGAGACGCGTTTTGGTTTCTCCTCTCCGCACGACGCTGCCAGCTGCAGCTGTTCGCCGACACCGTGCTCTCTGCCGCTCCCAACCCGGCTGCAGGGTGCTGCCGTGCAGGAAACGGGCTGTCCCTCCCAGCCACCTGCCGCTGCCCGCCCGCTCCCGCCGGGGCTGCAGCACGCCCAGCCTCCAGCTCCGAAGTTGCTCAGACTTTTTCAAGGCGGCGGGCGGGTGGAAGCAGCCCCGGCTCCCAGCCCTCACCCGCACCCCGGCAGGCGTCCCCGGGAGAAGCCGGCCATCGCCACACGGACACCAACACCCCCGCTCGAGGCCACCCGGGCGCGGAGGCCGCGCTGCCGGACGAGGCGAGCGAGGAGCCGCCCGGCCGCCCCCACGGGGCTGGTCCGGTGCGGCCAGGCCAGGCCCAGGGCCGCGGAGCTGGGCGACGGGCAGAGCGCGCCTCAGAAAGCGGCTGGCGCGAAAATGCCCGGGCCCAGCCCAATCACGGAGCAGGACGGGAAGGCGGATGCGCGGGTGCCCCGGCCCAGCCCAATCAGGGAGCGTGGCACCGGGCTGGGTGCGGTCCCGCGCCGGAGGCCGTCGCTTCCCGCCGCACTTACCTGAGCGCGGCCGAGGCCGCAGGGCCGCGGCGGGCCCCAGCCTCCCCGCCTCTTCCTCTCACTCCGCCATCTTCCCCTCCTTACCTCGGCCACCCGGCGGGGGGCTAGCAGCGCCCGGCGACGCGAGGCCCGCCCACTCGGCCGCAAGCCTATTGGGCACCGCTCACATGCATCAGCCGTCCATTCTTGCCTCTGATTGGTCGTCAGCGCCGTCCATCTAAAAGTCTGCTCTCCCGCCTCCTAGGCTTTCGTTTCTGATTGGCCGCGGGGGGAGGGGCGGGCAGACGCCTGGGAAAGGATTGGCTCAAGCCGCGCGAGCGGGGCTGGCCCAGGGCGAATCCTCCGGTGACCTCCACAAGCATTTAAAGGAGCCGCTCGCGGAGGTGGGTGCGGCAGCGCCGAGTGCCCCTCCCTGCCACGGGGGGGCGCCCGCCCGCAGTGTGGGGCACCGCGGCCTGGGGCCTTGGAGGGGCCGCGGGTACCAGTTCTGGGCTGCACACCCCTCGAGCTACGGGCGCGGCCAGAGTCCGGCCTGACCCTGCCGCGCAGGCCGCGCCTGAGGCTCGGGTCCGGGTTAGCCCCTTCTTCCTGCCTCCGCATTCGGCGCTCAGCTCCCTCCGAAGAGCCCTCGACGCGACCGCCGCCGGCCGCTCGGGGTGGCCCGGCCGCTCGGGGTGGCCCGGCCGCTCGGGGTGGCCCGGCCGCTCGGGGTGGCCCGGCCGCTCGGGGTGGCCCGGCCGCTCGGGGTGGCCCGCCCTCCGCTTAACCGCGTGGCCTGTGCCCCCCCGCCTCCTCCTGCAGCAGCCGGCGGCCGCCTGTGCGAAACCGCGTCCGAAGCAGCCCAGCCGCCAGGCCGCGGCGGTCCGCGGGCGATGGGATGTGGCCCGCCCCGAGCGAGCGCCTTGCCCGGCCCGCCAGCCGCCGTTCCTGGGGCATTTTCTGCAGCGGCGACCCCGCGGTCCGCGCTGGCGGGCGGGTGCGCCGAGTAGCGTGAAGAGGAGTACGTACCCATTCAGAAAACCCTCGAGAAACACCCCCGCGTACCCGTGATTCATCGCAGACGACTACTACGAGCCGGTTCGGCTGAAACCTCAATGCGCTCGGCGCACGCTTTCTTACTACGTGACTTCACTGCAGAGCGCTGGCTTCAGTCAAACGCTTCTGCCAACAGAAACGCTGCACAGGTCGGGCCGTTTGTACCCAAAGCTGTGCTTTCAGAGGAATAAGAGCAGACTTCCAAAGTCATTTTCCATTGTGAAGTTAGAGGAACTACCCTTTCTCACTCCTGCCCTTTGCAGGTCAAAGCCCACGGTCAGATTCCTTCCTTTCGCTCAGACCTGATGCCAAGCTAACAGGCCTGCAGCTATTCAACTCATTTGCCAGCTTTCATAATTAATTAGCCATCCTATCACTTTCCACGTTCGGTAATCTTCTTAATACTCTTAATGAAATTAATGCAATTAATGCAGACTAAATGCAACCATAGGTTTCCGTAGCCAGCCACCCAGCGATTCTCAATGTAACAAACTTAACGTAGATTTGAAGACAGACTGCTTCCTATTTGCCAGTAGACTGGGAAATGGTTCATCTCTATTTAAATACTAGTATCTGATAAGGCTTTTTCAAAAGACAAGGAGGAAATATTATGTAGTTATGCTTTTGAGCTGATAATCTTATCCATCTTCCAGACTTTAACCTTCACAGATGACCTTTGATCACAAGATTTAAGGTAATTTCTACAAGCAGATATGCTAAAAGCGTTATTTTTGTAGAAACCTGCTTGTACATGTACAGTTTAGTTTTGAGCAATTTAAGTTTAAACATAAATTTTAGATTTCAGCTCTCAAAATTTGCCTTTTTACCAGCTACAGCCTTTTAAGTTACCATGAAATGTCTACTTCAGAACACTTATGAAGGTACTCAGAGGCTTCTATGTGATTTAGACTGCCAATAGCAAAGTTAAATTCAGAGTTAGGGTTGTTTGGTTGGGGTTTTTTGTTTATTGCAGGAGTTATTGCAGGTTAATTGCTCTTTGCTTCAGCTGTGGGTTTTCACTGCTGTGCACCTGCTGGAGTATTCGTGTTCATCTTAAAGCATGGTACCAAGAATGCCTGATGTCTAAGGTGGGGGGTTAAAAACCCTGACATCTCAAGCTAACTTTATCATGTGCTCTTTAATTAGAATGATGCCAGCACCCGGGGGGGTAGGCTAGTTTGGAACCAGGAGGGCTGTAAAGCTTGTGTTATGGGATACACAGTGCAGTATGAGTGTCCTCTGAATAAAGAATTGCTGATAGCCTGAAAACCAGCTCAGATCACAGCAAGGCCTGCTAGCACCATTCTACTGGTATTTAAAGGATAGCCAGTTACCATACAGGAATAGCTTACTGTTTTCTTTATACAGTGGAAGGTTTATTTATGGATTGATAAATACAATATCCAGTCTCACTGGGACAATAAGGCACAACTGTAGGTTACAACTATATAGCCAGAAAAGAACAACACCTACAATTTGGAAGCAGATCACAAAGCCTACAGACACTTAACTTTCAACCTTTAAACATTGTTACATTCCTAGTTTACATGACACAGTCTTAAAACCCTAGTGTTTCTTTCTCATACAGAGCAAAGGTTTTTAATTTACATTTCTTTCTGGAATTGTGCTGCACTCTGCAAAACAACAAAGCGCAACATTTCACTTTGCAATTCCTTAATTTAAAAACAAAACAAAAAACAAACAAACAAAAAAAATCACAACTCCTTCAGAGACTTGCATGTTATTCTTCAACACAAGTAATGACTAAAGTAATTGAGAAAAAAGGAAATGCACGTTTGGGAGTAGTTTGAGACTGGCAAGTATTTGTAGAAATGTTAACACATGACATAGAGAAGCAGTTATAACACTGATTCTTCACTGAAGAAGCTCCCAGGGTGTTTTTGGTTTTATTGGACGGACCTCCTGAACTATAGGGGGCTCCAGCTGAACTAGTTGAGATCATTTGCCAGTCTAGCCACAGAATACATTAATATGAAACCTTCAGTGATTTTGATTTCTTGAGTTTATCAGCATTTTATTAACAGTATTAATCATCTTACACTTGCAATGAGATTTGCATAGAAATATATTCTGAAATACTTTGGATAATCTGTACTTTCCCAAATTATATCCTTATGCCAGAGCTTTCATAAATACAGCTACCACCCTCAAACACAAGTCTAACAGACCAGGATTTCCATACTAAAAACATTAATAACTACTGATTATCTAGGCCACTATGAGGGAAAAAAAAAAAAAAAGAAGATTGGTACTATATTTCATGACACTATTACCAGGGGACAGCAACAGAACTGCTAATCCAGATTTTGGCATGACTAGTTTCCTTGCATTGTGTACACTGGTAAACAAGTTTACACTTTGAGAGGCAAAACCCACCCTGGATGAGATGAGGGATACTAGAGCAAAGCAACCTGGAGAGAGCACTTCATGGTCCACTGGCTGTCAAGCCTTCAAGCTACTCAGTGGAAAAGAAACAAGTTTCTCCACCTGCTACTGGAACATTTTAAGTGACTTAGTGCAGAATTCCTGTTACTTTTGAGGACACCATAGCCCCCCTCCATCACAGATTCTTCTATTGTCCCTGTGATTTCATCCCACAAAGAATAAAATCTATTCACAGTACTTAAAAGCACTCTGGGCTATCATGCATTCAGTGCTAGTTGTACAATGAAGCCATAGAAATTGAAAAATCCTCAAGTAAAAGGCAGATTTGTAAGAAGCCAAGAAACCCAATCTGCAAGTGAAGAGCCAAATGGGGACAAAAAAAAAGGAAAAAGGAAAAAGAAAAAAGGCAGCCATAATGTACTGTTACTACTGGAAACAAAAGTGAATCGTTATCACTGCACCTAGTATTTGAGTAGATGCTTGTGTCCAAAGTGTTTCAGTGGGTGCTTCTGTGGCATGTTCCCATTTTTCCATTCTCAGTTTCATAGCTCAGAAGAATCAGTTTGTAGATTAAACACTGTACATCAGGAGAGACATTTTTGCTGAAACAGTAGTGCCTAAGGAGACTAGGGACAAAGGGTTAAAAAAAAGAGAAAGGAAAATATTTTTAAAAATGCTCCTTTCCAAGTTGCATGGCAGCCATTTCCCTTTGTTCCTGATGCACAGGGAATGTTCACATTGGTAGAACAAATCAGGGAGGGGTCAGAGATGTATTGTATATGCACCAGTAGCAGTGCTCTGGGGGAAGGTGCTAAGGAGAAAATGAAGTTCTATTCATTATACAGTAGGGGCAGAAAGGAGTTGGTTCTCCATCCATCAGTGAAGAAAGCGAATGCTCATTTTCTGCTCTACATCCACCTTCTCCAAAACCTGCAATAAAATTCAGAAACAGCTACTTAAGTTACTGAACATACATGTTTCCCATGAGGTTTTTTACTCTGGTATAAAGGAAGTGGGCAGGAACAGGAGATGTCTTCAGTTTGGCATGGCAGTCTTTCATCTATAGACTGCTATTTTTCATTCTGGACTAAGGTCCTTCCAAGGAAAGGAACTTCAGCTATTAAAGCTGGAAGAATGCTGTCAACCAAAACACAACTAATGTGGTTTCAGCCTGCCAAGAGCCCAGGAAGGCTTGGATTCCTAAAATTAGACTGCATGGGAATGTACAGTCAGGAAACAGAAGGGAGAAAAAAGTACAATCAGTCACCGAAGAGCTAAAATCAAGACCACAGCATCAACCCTGGGGTGGCAACCTGAGTCACCGAATTGCTAATAACCCTGAGGTACAAAGATATTAGTCTGCTTCAGGCAGTAAGCTTTGGTGTTCCAAGATCAGTGTAATTTAAGTTTGAAGAGACCTCTTGAGGTCTCTTAGTCCAGTTCCCTCAACTCCTGCTGGAGCCAGGCCAGCTAGATCAGGGCTTCATCCAGTTATGTTTTAAATATCTCCAAGGAGGGAGGTTCTACATCTTGAGCACTTATGTCCATCCTCTTGGTAAAAGGTTTTCCTTACAGCTAACCCAATTTCCCCATGTTGAAACTTGTTTCTGTTGCCTCTTGCTCTGTCTTTGTCCAACTGCAAGATGAGTCTGGTTCCTCTCAACAATACCAATCCCACTTAAGTAGCTGAAATTGTTCTGCTACAGGGCAATTTTATCTACCAACTATATAATAGCTCCCTACTATTACCTATTTCCACTCAACAACATGTAATTCAAAGGACTAGAGCTAAAGACTTCAATACTGATGTTAGTTACGTGGTTAATGGGTAAAAATCTACAAAACCTGATCAGCACAATCAGAGCAGAATAATTACTCTCTTTAAGTGTACTAGTCAGGCTACCTGTATAGAAAGAAGTAGCTGCAAAAGAAAAAAAGCAAAAGTCCTGCAGCATATTCAGTGCTTTTACATAAGCTAGAGTATGGAGAACCATATGGACTAATTATTAGTATCCTGGCAGCATTAAAAAAACCTTCAGATGAAGAAAAGAAGAGCTAGCAGAAGGCTTGCTTTGCCCAAACACAGGCAGGCCAGCCTATCTGAATGACATCCTCTGTTTACATTTAGGTCTGAATTACTTGCCTATTAGTGAGCAGTTTCATTTAGTCATTACAAATGTGGTTTTTACCAACCTTTACAAACTCTGCAAAGGAGATGGCACTATCTCCATCTTGATCAGCTTCCTGGATTGTCCTGTCAGCAATGCTGCCCAGTTGCTCATCTGAAATGTTTACACCAACCATCATCCGTAATACCTGTAACATACAGAAGTCCCCAGATTTTTTTTTTTTAAAGTAAGAAAATAACCCACAAACATTGATATGGGGAAAGATGTTTTCTTAGTGCTGTTTCATCTATACTGTCAAAATAACACCACATAAGAACATCCCTAGAGAATTTCTTTGGAAGTAATTTCTAGACAGACTATTTGTCCTTTGTACATCAAGGCTTTTAGGAAAGACAGCTTCCCTTTGTGGTCACCTTTGACGAAGAACACAGCTTTTTCACTAGGCAGCAGGAAGCAGAAGCAGCATGAGAAAGCTTTTGGAACTTGGAATGACTAATTTTGTTCCACGGCTTTTATCTTCCCCCCCCCCCCCCCCCCCCCAAAACATAGTGATTATTCAAGCAAATGTTGCTAAGATAGCTGCCTACAGGAATCTTGTTAAGGGTATGGTCAAATGGTAACTGCTATTACTCTTCAGTTAGTAAAGCATTTTCTGTGCAGATAGAAGAGGGCAGTTTCAGTCAAAACCAAATCTCTGTCCTACATCAGGAACCACAAATTACCATGTCTGCTTCCCAGGATTAGTAGTATGTAATTACTCCTAGCTAAGCCTAGTTTCATATATATGCAGCACTGATGAACTTTGATTACCTTTGCTGCAATTTCAACAAGTTTTGCTCTACTGTGGGGATGCACAGAGGATCAGGAAGACAATCCAGTCCTCCTCACAGCTTGTCATTGTGAAGTCTCATTAAAAGCACCTTTGCAAGTTACAAAGCAGTTCTTAAGGGCTTGATGTATTTGTTGGATATTAAGGTATAAGTACCAATAGGATCTGCTTAGCCAAACACTGGTTTAAATCTGAATCTAGCATTCCCAGTCTGATAGGACAGCCTGGACTACCAAATGAGATTAAAGTCTTATACCATATCTACAGCTTTAAACTAGAGATAAGCAATTAGCCACCAAATTACTTGTCATTCTTTTGAGATGACTGTTTTAACTCCTGTCTTCATTCTAAACAGGTGTGAAGTCACAGAGAATGTCACGATGGAGTCATTCAAAACAGCTCTGTGCTATTTACCTGAAGAAGCTCATCCCTGGAAATCTTGTCATCTTTATCTAGATCATATAACCGAAAAGCAACTACAGGGAAGAAAAGAATGAGCAGTTGAATTCAAATGCCATTGTTTTTCTTCATAACAAGACACTTATCTAATACAAAAGAGCAAGTATTCATACACCATTTCAAAGAGCATTAGCTTAGAATTTTAATTTGCCATAAAATTCATGTTCCATTCCATAAAGTGTTATTACTGCACACAGGAATAACATTATTGCCAAGAAATGAAAAATCTTACTTAAGTACTCAGTATGAATACTTTCAGAAGCACTCTGCTTGCAGAGGTATTTCTTCAAAACCCTGAGTCATAGAAGTATAATTACCACTAAGATACATTCAATCCTTTAACTTCTGAGCCAACCATTTCTAAATTACCATTTGCTCTGGCTATATTCTGGATGAGATATGACAAATTTTAAGAGCTCTGAGGACTGTTGCCAATTTTGATTAGCAAGCAAGAGCATTCTCTTCACATACTGTACTGTATTTCCAAATACTCAAGCAAGCACTCAGCTGCAGGTGAGTTAAAAACACTGTATTATATGAAAGACCGGAGAAGGAAGACCAAAACCTCATTCAAATATGGGATGTGGCTTCTAAATCTGAAATAACTTTAAATATAGATTACTGTTACAAGACATTTGGAAAAGCACATGCATTACTCAAGACTCAACCAATTCAACCAAATTCTAATACAAGAGTGGGCCAGTTGTAAGCTTACCTGTTCAGAATGTCGACAAGTTAATTTAAAAAAAAACCCAAACAAACCAACAGATATTAGAGGATATCATCCCACAGGGAATGACTCTAAAAGACCCTACAGAAGACTCCCTTCACAAAAAACCAAGACCAAACCCAACGAAACAAGAATGGCTTCTCTAGGAAGATTCATAGTTCTTACAGTGCAGCTTGTTACTTCGGCTGTTCAGTGGTTCTGGTCCATTCTGGTCTTTGCTCTTTTCATTGTCTTCTATGGGTCTGAAGTGGGCTAGTGTCCTCATGAATCCACGGAAATTCACCTGGTCCTCTCTGCATAAGCATTTCAGCAGGTCAGTTTTAGTATAGCTTATAAACAGATTTTCTTTTTTATTTCAGTAAAGAGTATTAATGTCTAAAGCATGAAGACTCTTCTACTCCCACCTCCCCAGCAGAGTTTGGCTGCCTATACTCAAACCCAGCTCTGGTACAGTGCAGTTGCAACCTGGAGTCATGCAGCTGTGAAGTATGTTGTGTAACAAAACAAAACAAAAACACACCCACGAAAACCCCACTAAAACACCACACACACCAAAAAAGTTGTGAGAAGTCTGGCTGAGGGCTTCCCTCCCCTTGCCTGCAAGCTCTTATTTAAGCTCAAGCCCTCACACTCAGCTCTTGCCTGAGCTGTCCTGCAGCTATGCATCTCCCTAAACTGGATCGTGTACCCTGGACTGATCGACCCAAACTTGCTTCACCACAGTTAACTTCTCTGGCAACCACTGGACTGTTGGCTGATGTGAAAACAGTCACTGGGCCTGCTCTGCTTTTCTTGTTCAGGTGCTATACCCTTTGTTAGTGAGCATATCGCCCCTGCCAGTGTTGCTGTCACCCTTTGCTCGCTGTTCTCTGACAAACAGCTCTCCTCTCCAGAGGTTCTGTGGGAACTAGCTACATAAGTGCCTTCCAGGACTCCTTCTTTCTAGTTAGGAAGCCCTGCCTGGTATGAGCTGATAGCATAACTTCATTAGACATTTCTCACTATAGAATGAAAACATGCAGAGGAAATAGCGTACCCACACACATTTCATGACAAGTTTGAGGTCTTCAGTTATTAATAAATTCAAACTGTTCTTTAATTACCAGCATTTCACTCTTATCAGAACTTCTGACAAACCAAATTTTGTGCCTGCTGGTAAATTCAGAGCACTGGAACTCACCCTTCTGGAAAGAAGGCGTTGATAATTCTGTCTCCCAGTGGATTGATGGCAAGCTCTGGAATCCGCTGGAAGTCTTCACGGCTAAGCAATGTGAGAACAGAAGTCTGCATGAAGTTGAAGTTAGAGGAGAAAAAGTTGCTCAAGAAGAATCCATAGCAAAGCATCTGTTGGGTTCTATTTCTGCAGCAAGACACTTTGTGGTTTTTAAATGTAACTCTTTAAATCATGTCTTCTCTATGACTAATGGCACAAAGCAAGGGAAAAGAAAATGCCAAGCCTGTATTACATTTCAGACTAGCAGTGATCATTTATCCTGTCAACAGCACTTCTCTGATACTAACACTGTTTGTGCTACAAACCTTTGAGTAATAATATGGACTGGTTTGCAAATTAAAGAAAGGAAAGCTTCTGAATTGGCTTCTAAAGGAAAAATATAGCTTCAAAATAAAAACAACCTTTTTAAAAAAAATTAATATTTTGGCACCAAATCATTTGAATTGGCATGATTTTTCCAGGCTACCTCATTCCAGATTCTGAGACACTATCACACTCCTCCAAGCATGTCATGGGTGATCTACATATGATTTTTTTTGTTTGTTTATGCAACTTTATATAAAAATGCCACAGTTCAGATTATTTAAATTTCAACCAAGCAGCACTCCTATTTTAAAGCTGTGAATTTCATAAATTGGGCTTGCACATCAGATCTGACTCTATCAGTACATTGGAAATACTCACTGCTTTTGCCAGCTATTCTCCTTCTTGCTCATCATCATATGTACACAGTACAGTATAAGCATACTTATAGCTGTTTCTGATCTGGAAGACATCAGGAGCTGTACACATAGGGTTTATACTATTATTCACTGATCATTTTTCTTTTCTTTCAATCTAACATAATGTGATTGACAGGAAAGTGGGATAACTTTTGTGTGACCAAGGCAGACAGACCAGTCTTAGTGAATACTTCAGTCAACAGGTTGGCTTCTGGGGTTTTCTGGTTTGTTTTTTATCCGTGTCTCCCCCCATCCCTGCCCTCAACTACAATTGGAATTAGTTAACCTTGTTCTACCTGAGAAAGGCACAGAAACAAGATGTTCACATTTTAAATGCATTCAAAAGCATTCATTGCACCCAGTCACACCACAGCACTGTTAAGAGTCCACATTATATTAGTTACAACATGGTTAAACTGTTTGACCTTGTAAGAGTGACCTCACCAGATTTTAAGCTACCCCAGGAAACTTCTGCTCTGATCAGGTCTGAAATTTTAATAGGCTAAGTTAACAACTGTATAACATAACCAACCTGTCACCAGACCCTTGAGGACTGATGCGTTTTAAGCTATAGCTGAAGGGTAGAGTACGCATTAATGATTTCGGCAAGAGATGCAGTGATGTGGAAAACTTGTCCTAGTAACAATATTTTAACAACAGGACTTCAGTGTCAATGTTAACATTTACAAGATGAAAGCAGCAACTGCCTTCCATTTAGAGCAAAATCCTAATGCTTCAGAATTTTTTTCCTTATATATCACTATTTCTTAGTATAGAAGCTCAATTTACACTTGTTATTTCAGCCTCCAGTTGCTCTGCTTTCAAACAAGAGATTAACAATTAACCACAAGTAACTCCCCAGGTTTCAAATCTATTTGTCCTGTCATTATCAGCATTGCAGTAGACCATTTTTGCTTATTAAGAGCACATTACTGAGCGAACGTTATAATTGAAATAGCTCTAACAGCCATAAAAGTAAATGAATGCAAGAGGCAAGTTATTCTCCACTTTGTAAGCTAAAGCTTCCTGCAGTCATTAGGGACCAACTTCACCTGGCTGAAGCTGGAGCTTACAGGAAATTTGATGCCCTCCCCTTCTTCTGTGTTCACGTGCCACAGAAACACGGTTCTTCTATCTTTCCAGAAACCTGGCTTCTAATAGATCCTTGCTTAAACAAAACACAGAAAGCAACCTTTAACTGCACGTTATCATTACACAGGCCGTCTATTTAATCTATGTGCCAGCACATTCACACTTAGACACACTCTGCAGTAAGACATTTGTACATTCCAAGACAGGATTTCTAAGCATGAGTATACCCTCCAAGGCACAGAGCAGATGCCCAGTGCAGAAGTGGCTCTGCCTTATCCCTAAGAATGCATGAAACCTACTAGGGTCATTTTTTTTCTTCCGTTGTTTTTGGTTGTTCATAGTTCTTTTACTTCTAGATAGCAGCAGAGCACTGTTCTCTCAACAGGTATGAAGAGTGCTTAAAGTAAAGAAATGGAAAAAACACGAATCATATGCAAAACAGAAGTGGTAAAGGAAAAAGCATCTAGAGCATGTAAGTAAGAATTTCCTTGAAAAAGGAAAAAAATTATAAGTAGGCTGTATCATGCAAGATGGTCAAACAGATTTAACAGGTTACTATCGCAGAGATTTCTTTGCTCCCTTCCCTTGCCGATGTTAGCTTTGTCATTTATAGAACCTTTCGGTGGTCTAATGTATCTTACTAACCCCCCAAAAACCTCCTCACCTTCCTCCTCTCCATTCTCCCAATTACCTTTCTGTTGAATTAGCAGCTTGAAGCAGTTACAAATAATGTAAAAAAAAATCTGAACAGCACTGTGGCTGACCAAGAGGCACTGTGAGCTTAGACAAATGATAGGGAAGGAGGATGGACCTCCTCCTCTTCCACAGCTGTGCCAGCCATCTCATCTACCTTCATCCCTATATGCATTCTACACAAATTTAAATACTCATTTAACTATCAGAGCAGTAATTGGTTTATAAACATTAGGCCAAGAAGTATGCTAGAAGGTGATAATTAGATGAGATATGGGGTGGGAAGAAGCAGTATGAATAAAGCACAGCTGAGGATGGAAGTATAGATTATTCTAGTACCTTGTCATTTTCTGACCAAACCCATATCCTGCCAGTCTTGTCAGTTTTACATAAAGCATTTTCTTACACAAAGGTAAAGAATCCCACGCACAGAGAGCTGGCTTTTATGTTTTACTCTGACATTTTGCAATATCACCTTGAACTGGTAAGAACAAGCCTTACACCTTTCCAGATCGAGATGATTCAACTCACTGACAAAGATCAAGAAATGGCCTATCTCGCTACCCTTCTCTCAGGACCAGAGGTTTTCTGAAGTTCTCCAGGAGATACCACCTTATGAACAGCTTTCATAAGCATGAGATATACATAAACAGCTCAGTATGTCTGACCTCCTCATGTATCACCTTTCTGGGTATTTTCCCCACCTTCCTTCTTCCACGCTCACCATGCTGTACCAACTGGTGTAGAGTAAAAAGTACTTCTGAGGTGCTTCACCTGTCATTTCTCCAGGGCAGAAGAAACTATCACAAGTGGGAGGTTTCACACAAAAGTGACAGTTCAGACAAGTATTTTCCTTCTTACAGTTCTAGACATGCCTGTCTAGAGCTACTTACTAGTGGGTAAACTTTGGAGCAGATGTATTCCTGTGTGATGTACACTTCTGTACCAGCACAACAAGGAGACTCACTGAAGCAAACACATACTTATCCTGGTCATACATTTCAATTTCCTCGTCTTGGAAACCAGAATGTGAAGAAGAAAACATGCAGACTGGTTTCCTTCCGGCCTATAGTTAGGATGCAGGCAGAGTAAGTTATGTTTCAGATGTCACAATTGCTATGGACCGCCAAGGGTATCAACCTTTTTGCTTTGGCAACTTGGCATTTCACAATATTGAAACCAAATGTGACAACAGAACTTCCAAAGGAACAGTTTTGTCTTGGCTTGCACCTTCTGAATGAAACCAGGTTGTGAAAATCTGATGGAAGTTTTCTCATTTTGTTT
Organism: Laterallus jamaicensis coturniculus; assembly: GCA_022605575.1. Classification (NCBI taxonomy): domain Eukaryota; kingdom Metazoa; phylum Chordata; class Aves; order Gruiformes; family Rallidae; genus Laterallus; species Laterallus jamaicensis. Next base: position 21,358,005 of record JAKCOX010000013.1, read on the forward strand.
AAGAAAAGTGAAGTTAAAGAAAAATATAACATTTTTCTGGACTTTTAAAGAATAGATAAGACTTAATCGGTAACCATGGCTGTAGTCTTTCAAAGCGTAAGGAAGAGAGGGGAAATAAAAGCTCAATCAAGGCATATGAAGTTTTTTCTCCATCAGTGCCCTTCTCTTACATCACATTTATCTAACTGTAAAAAGTGCCTTGAAACTCTGCACAGATACACTGGATAAAAACATCTGGCTAGGAAAGATTTCAGCTTTTCATTACAGTTCCAGAATGACCCCCCTGCCTTCCCTAACCACCGGGATTAATCATCATCAATCAGATCTTCTGTACAAAGTGCTCTTTACCTCACACATGTTTAATACATAGATAAGGAAAGCACAGCTTTGTCCCTCCTTCAGAAGAATGGTACATATTTAAAGATTTATTTCATGCCATAAAGGACTGCCTAATGCTTCTTTTCCTGATCACAGCAACATGACTCATTGGTGTCGTGTCTGATTTCTAAGTCAAATGTGTAAGTCATCCTTACAGAAACAACTGCTCTTGCTCACAGTAAACAAACAGAAGACATGCCATCTGAACAATTAAGTGGTAATAAGCAAGTGATAACTTCATCTTGCTTGTCTCAAAGTAGCAAGTTCTCTTGGATCAGCATTTCAGAAACCAACACTAGCAGCTTCTGTGCTGTAGTTCTTAAGCTTCCCTCACTATTTTCGGGAAATCGTTTTCCATTACTTAAACTTAATGGTTTCCACATATTGTGGTGCCAGGACAGGTTTCAAAATTTGAATGCTACTCAAGATGCGTTTGGGAGCAGGCTACACTTAGAGGCCAAGACTGAAAGTTAAGGGATCACAGTTGGCACAGCTGCTGGGATTTTTCAAACAAACATCACTTCCTGAGTACCACGTGATTATCAACAATGAACATCAACCTCCTCCCAATACATAACACTGTGAAACTAAGCATTGTGCAACAGACATTCACAGCATATTTAATTAATTACTCGTCCTACGCAAACTGAGTACTATAAATCACTTTTTGGACTCAATAGGCGAATTCAAAGTTGGAGCAAAGAGGTCAGGAAGAACAAGAACACATGCTAAGTTCAAACTGTGTTGGACTCGTCTGGCAGCAATCACATTTATTCATCAGTGAAGACTAAACCCACAGGCAAAAAAATTCAGAGGCTACTAGTGTTGTTCATTTTTCAAGTAATTTAGTTCTGAGACATAAGTAGTGTTAACCTTACCTACAATATCATCAGCTGACCTGCGTATTGGCTTTGGTGACAGAGTGGATTTAAGAAGTTCCCGCCCATCCCAAGCCACTTGTTTCCACACCCACAATCCATTTTGTCATCCCTTCAGCTATGCAAGTCCAGATATTTACAGTACAGCCACACTGTACTGACAAATCGCTGGAGTGAGCTTAAAAATATGCACAAGCCAAAGAGGAAGGAGAGTATTTTTAACTAAAAATAATCACTCAGTAGTCCTGTTTACAGTACAACTCCACAACCAATTACTTAAATGTAACTGAGAAGTCAGCAATTTGTGGCATCAGAAGGAACTGCATCTTTCCTTTAGGAAAGGAAACTGCAATACGCTGGCAGTACTGCCAAGGACAGCGTACCTTACAACATGCCACCTTTGACTTGTATGCAGCAGTTCTAGCTTTACAGTTAGGTTGGCCTATAAGTAGACCTAACTTTTACAGTTTCAAAGAGCATCCTACAATTGCATTTTGCAAGATTACAGGCAAAACCACAGATAATCCCTGAATTTGTGCTTACTGGGTTTGACTGGGATAGAGTTGCTATGAAACGTTAACTCCATCCCAGCCAGACCCTGCACACTATGCTACAAGGTGCCCATCCTACTCTCTCCTACATTCTCTCCAGCTTCTTTGTGCACTGGTTCTGGAAAATACAGCTATATGGCGAATGGGAAACAAAATCTACCTGGACACCGATCAGATTCCTTTTTGTGTTGTTCTACTTGGCAAGTTTTCAAAGCTGTATGTTAGTTGCCAAAGATGAGCCTTGAGTACCAACATCAACACAGATAAACAAGACTTTCAGTGGCAGTATGGTCTTAGACCAACTATGCTGGTTGCAAAACTGCACAATTGGTGCAATCATGGACAGCTCTTATTTCTCATGTGTTTCCATAACATTATTGTACATCAAGGGAGCAACATCAAGAGAGACGATTAATAAGCAATTTAATGCAATGAGAATTCAGCGTTAATTCAGTAAATAAAAAGCAAACCCATACCAACATGCAATACAATAACCAGAGTGGGGAAGGCTAGAGAACAAAGACAAGAGGCACAGGCATATTTTAACAGAAAATCGTCCCACTAGAATTTACCTTTCAGTTGAGAATACTCCTTCTGGCAGACAAGAGTCCAAATTGAAAAATATTTTACAGATAAAATTTAAGCCTCGTCTTTATTTAATTAAGCTGTAAGAAACTGACTCACTTCTGTGGTTTTCAAACTGTAGACAGAAGACAAGCACTTAAAGGTTTTGGAATATCCTGTGCTACTGCCTTTAACCAAAAAAATGTGTATTTGTTTAGTCACAGGGACTTGGTTCCAGCTCTTTCTTTTTATTTTCTAAGCATGCTAATAGAAACGGCTGTTCAACAAGAAGTGCAACCTTAAGAATAGTAAAGGGCCTGCAGATCAAAGTAGTGTTAAATGACACTGGGTATCCAAAACAATCAGCCCATGCTCCCTAAGATATAAGGACCTTTTTGTTACAGAAGTCAGGACGAAGAAGACACTAGTAGAACCATTCTTGTAATTATTAGAAGCAACATATAAAGAAAGGCAAGAGATACTCTAAAAGCATGGTTTGACATTTGTTGTAAGACATTGAATACCAAATCTGAGCTTTATTGTATTAACTGCCTCAGAGCACCTTGCCAAACAGATTTCTCCTGACCTTTCATAAAACTTGAGTGTCCATGTGGACAGTAGGTAAGAACCTGTTATAATAGCCTCACTGATTTGCTGTATGAGAAAAACACAGAGGCATGCAGCAAGCCACCATTGCAGATAGGTGTCAATGTAAGGACAGCCAAATTAGTGGTGATACTCACCTCAGGGTGCCATTTTCTCCTTTGTCTAAGCTGGTGAAGCGACTGTACAAGCGGGTGATTTGACTGTGGGAGACTGAAGAAGAAGAAACAGGAATTAGCATGTGAGTATGTCCATGATTCCTCATAGGAACAGACCTCATTACACTGAGCTACGCTTTTGCCAGAAGCCTTGTTAAAAAAAAACCACAAATTGCACAAAACATTAGAAGCACACAGTCATCAGCAGTTTAGGGACTTCTTGGGCTTTAAATTGCATCTTAATATTCAAGAATACACAAATAAGGCTATTATTAAAAAGCTGTCTAACTCTGCCTTCTACCTACTTACATTTTCAGTCTCTAACATTCTATGGTTATCAATACGGTAAATCGTAGATTCACAGAACGCTTTGGGTTGGAAGGGACCTCAAAAATAATCTAGTTCCAACCCCCCTGCCATGGCCTTCCACTAGATCAGGTTGCCTAAAGCCTCATCCAACCTTACTGTGAACACTTAAAAGAATGGGGCAAATAAAGTGTATGATTCACAGTTGCTCTATATTACTTTTAACTCCTTTATGGCTAGAAATAATCTGGACACAGCCTCCACTGATGACCTCTACATCACTCATGACACTGCAAAGCTCTTCTGTATTATCTTTCCTTCTGTTTTGCTTCTCTCTACTCCTGCTAGCTTTTTCCATCTAAAGATGGAAAGTGTACTCAGTTTCTCTTCATCTGGAAAGTGGTCAAAAAGGCTTTACACCTGATCGGTTTTCTTCCTTTACAGAACCACCTGAATCTAAACAGTTTGTTCATTTTGGGGTTCACTAAAGTAATTTTCAGGCCTTTAGGACATTGTGTTGAAAATTAAAAAGCCTTTTTCTAACAAAGTTCAGGCAGCAGCTGGGACACAAACCAATCAGAAATTTATTGCAGACTTTTAAAATCTCCAGTTTGAAACAAATTCCATAGCCAGTATGAAGTTTAGGATCATAACATCAACATTACCAAAGTATCAGACAACCCAAGATTCCAGACATCTAGATCTTTAGATTAGCCCGTGATGGGAGAGGGTTAAATCTGTCTAGAACAGCAATTCCTTTAACACTGAAAGAATGCCCTAGAGAACATCTTGGCTTTTCAGAGCCTCTTCAAAGTTAATACATTAAATAAGACTGAATTGAATTTTAGTGTTTACTCAGTAAAGGTGTGATTTTCTGCAATGTTAAACTAGTACTTAGTGTCATTTTCACATTCAATTGTTTTAAGAACCTTCAACATCACATGTACAATGCTTTCATGACTTGTTAAAACTTATTTGGGAACAGGTTGCACAGCAGTTGTCTGATCTGGGACAACTGAGGCAATTTTTTTTTTTCACGTTTGTTCTTTCTCTGGGCTATTTGTTTAGGTTCAACTGTTCCCTCCTTTAGGATGACCTGCCAGCAACTTTTTTTTTCCTCCTTTCCTTGTCTCCTCAGCAACTTTCTTTCTTTGCATAAGGTTGGGCAATTTGCTCAGTTCCACTGAAGGCAACTTCTCTACAGCCAGACTGGGCAGCTTGCTCAATTTCAAGTTGAGCAACACACACATAGAAAGCAGGAACCAGTATTTTAAAGACTTTAAATTTCTGTGCTTCTGATTTAGTGTTTTATATATGATATATGATAACAAGAACTGATGATGAAAAAAAGAACAGGCTGGAGTTATATCTCTGTTAAGAAGACCTGGAAATAAAATGGAGAATTCTAATCAGCTACCATTTCCAAACTAACATCAGCAAATCCATTTTTGGAAGACCCCCGTAACAGCTAGTGCATGAGGAATAGTACAAAGCTATAGACAGGAGAAAAGGTTTTGTGGCTGTCACACTAGTCAAAATATATAAGGTGATTCAGGTCCACTGCTATATTCTTGGCTATCACTCCTCATGAAAACTCCACCTCTACATGAGCTTTCTCAGGCAAAATAAAGATTTTGACATTCCTTGCTGACCCCAGGAGAGCCAGAAGCAGGATCAGCAATTTACGACAGCTTGTTAAAATCAAAACTTAAAGATTTAAGGGACTTCAGCTTTCATGTTTAAGCTAGCTGAAATGTGATTTTAGCTACACTGCTATCCCACTAAGTCCCTTCTAAAAATTTACGTCAAGACCTCTAGAATACGAGCTATACCCTCTATTTTTTTACTTCTGTTAAACCCTGAGAAATTTTTTTGTAATCAGACATACTGAAATTCTTGTCCAAAGCATCAGCATAAACTCATCTAAATATATTTATATGTTTGTAAAATATATAAACATCCATCAGAAAAATCCATCACCTGTTACCACTAAAATACTTTTTTCCCCCCGAGCTCCAATATGAGCATTAGTTTATTATTAAACCTTAGGTAGGCTGCTTCAAAGAATGGGAACAAAGGGTGTGAACCAAATAGTTTGACTACTGTTACATTCCAATGGTTTTCCAAAAGCTTGCAACAGAATGCAGACAAGCAACATCTTGGTCCTCTCATCTGTTTTTTATAGCTGTTACTGAAATACAAAAGCAGTTAGGACCACTTGAAGGCTTTTTTAAACTCAAATTTCAAAACACTTCTATGCAAAGTATTCAATTTCTGTACAACACCATGTAAGATTTAGGACTGTGAACTTCAGGCTTAGCACCTGTTAACTGAGAACATTAGTCCCTAGTTCTTGGAAACATTACCTTTGCAGACGTTTCTAAATGTATTACACTAAGAAGTGTTTTTCACCACAATAAGAAGTATAGAATTTTAATTCACACAGATTTAATTCAAGATATTAACTGTCATGGTGAGGCTTCTGAAAAGCTATGCTTTAAGTCTGCTAAAAAAGTATCTTTTTGATCTGTTCAGCTAAAGAACATTAGCACAAGGCTTATCACTCATGTTAGTACCACTGGCTATACAGTTTTGTGCTACATAAAATTGAACAGGAGAAAAGTTGCATCACCAATTTGAGTTCAACTTTGAAATTAAGTGTTCTGTTCAGTGCTTCATATTTATCCCAGATGAACTGAAGAAGTCATGTTTAACAGTAAGGAGGACAAAAAAAAAATCCTTAGGAGCACTTGCCAGAACATGGGTCAAGATGGGACATGTAGGACTGCCAAATTGTTTCATACCTACAAAGTCCCTTTCTCAAACACTTTAGTAGGTGAAGTATCATCAACCTCATTTCTAAAACACCACAGGATACTCAGTAACGCTAACTTGGTATTCTCCCAGTGAACTTTGCTCCAGTAAACCAGTGTCCCACAGTTTCGTTTCTTCCCACCTTGTACCTTCCATAAATATTTGCACCTATACAAAGTATATAACAGTGCTAAAAGTTTACTGGAATTTTCCATCTAGCTAGAGAAGTGCAAAAGGCAGAAGGAAATCATATCCCTAGACTGTGGCTACATGCAGGGGGAAAAAAAAATTGATAAAGCCAACGAGACACGCTGTGATGACTTACAAGCAACTATGAGTCAGAGATAAGTAATGCCTGATTAGCAAAAGGACATTACCTAGAAAAGCGAATAGTGAAAACACAGGAAAATGAGCCAAACCTCAGGCCACAAAGCTTAAACCCACTGATCACAATCTTAGGCTTCTCACTTTAAAGATACATGAAAAGATTTAGAGGCTAACAAGAGCCAAGTAGTTTTATTGCTTAGAATGCATATATAGCCATCTTAATGGTATTTATTTAACGATCATGTAAGTAAAATTTTAGGTATACAACCCTGCTGACAATATATCAAGTATCAGCACAAGGAAAAAAGTAAAACCTTTTGGAAGGATATTCCAGATTTAGGGCTTGTCTTTCAAAGCATCTTTATAAATAAGGTGAGCCTACCTTAGTGATTAAAGAGGAAAAAAACAAACAGTGAGTTTCTTACTAGATAAGCAGACACTGGCATTCCTGCTTGTTTACCATAGCCTTCCTGTAGAAGGTTCACTTGACAGATGGAAAAAGGATCACGGAAACTATGCTAACTCACTCAGCTGTCTATTACGCTAGCCAGTACTGTCTTAATTTTCTTCCACTCCTTCCCTGTAGCCACTCGTTTCCCCAACACAAATAAACTATTACCTAACTTGAACACATGCTATCGTTTCTACTGGAAAAAAAACCAGAGGGAAGTATTTTCATGTAGTAAGGACGGATCAAGCAAGCACAAGGAGAGGAAAAAAGTGTGATCTGTGAAGACCTGGTTCACCTGGGGGTGGGGATAAGGAGAAAACAGCGAAGTAATGTTACGACCTCCTCTTTCTAAGGAGTTAGCATGGTATCCTGCATTTACTATCCTTCCATATTTTGTAGAATTCTCAGGTAGGCAACCATTCCATCAGCCACATTAACAATACTGAGGTTTACCTTTCCTAAGGTAAATGTACTTTACATTTATGGAACAAACTTTATTCAGTACCACAGGGTAAAGTAGCTATACACTACAGTCCAGCTTGAATAGTGCTCTCCTGACTACTGGCTATTGCCAGAATTTTCACCTTTTTTGTATTTAACCATACCCAACTATCACAAGTTATGTTACCTTCGTTATGTATAAACTACTCTGCATTCATTCTGAGTACCATAAAGGCAGCTTTAGCCATAGATTATGAGACAAATAACATTTGGGAAAATTTACGGGATAATGAGAGCTAAAAACAGCTGCTGGGGAGAAAATCCAGCACCAGAAACAGAGGCAGTCAACTCTTCAGAATCACCCGAGCGCAGTACTGCGGATACCGTGAGCACCACTTCCCTCCCTTCCCACTCAGATCTCGCTGCCGCTCTACAGCCGATCTTCTCCTCCGTAAGCCACAGTAATGGCTCCCACGCGAGGGCTCCCCCACAGCCCCTGCCTAGCCAGGAGCCGAAGGGACTCGCAGATCCAGGCGGGATAAACGACGAGTTTCGCTTTCTAGAACCCAAACAAACTCCAGCGCCCGCAACTGCCCCTGTCGCGTTCTGGCCGGCACAAGGAGTTGCCAGCAAATGCGGTTACAGCCGGCGGCTGCTGGTAGCACCAAGCGAGCAGCAGGACCCGCTGAGTACCGCGGGAGACGTGGTGCCCGCGGGTTCCCAGCCAGTTCCGGGCCCCATCCCCGGGGCCGCTCCTGCCCGACGACCAGCAGCGAGGGCGAACCAAAAGGCGCTTCCCAGGTTTCTACAGGCCTACGAGATGCGCCCGGCCCTAGTCGCTGGGGACAAGGGGGTCCCGGCCCGCGGCCGGCCGGCCAGCCGGGAGCAGGCATCGCACAATCCGGAACGTAGCGACCGCGCTCGCCTCTCCCCCACCGGGCAGAGCAGGGCCGGCCGCCCTAGGCAGGGCTCGGCGCGCAGCCGCGAGGGGACAGACAGCGGTACGACCGGCCGAGGCGCCTCCCCGGCTGGAGGGACGGTGTGCTGCCCCGCTCCAGGGGCCCAGCCCTTGGCCGTGCCACACTTACAGCCCGTCTCCTTCTTGATCTCCTCGATCTCCTCGTCTCGCAGCAGTGTGGACGCCCGGGAACCCATCGCCGCCGCTGCGCCTGAGGGGAAGGGAAGGGAAGGCCACGTTCCGCACCGGGAGGAGGTACGCAGCCTAACAGCGATGACAGCAACACAGCCACCCCACGACGCGGGCCCGACTGCAGCCGACCAGCTAGACTAAGGGGGAAGGCGAGCCCACACCGACTCTTATAACGCCGCCCGCCGTGTCCAACCGGGCCCAGCCCTCGCCACCCGCCCCTCAGCCGCCCGGCGGCCGCCGACCGACCCGGAGGCGCATGCGCGTAGCGCGCCCTACCCAGGCGCATGCGTGATCCCTGGCGGCTATTAAAGCCGAGGCGGAGGCAGCCTACCGCTCCTACCAGGTGGTGTGGGATGGCCTCGCGGCGAGTCTCCCTGCCACGATTGGCTATGGGCTGAGAGCCCCGCCCCGGAGTGTGGCCTGGCCGTGCCGCCGCGCTGCCGGTGTCCCGCTGTCCCGCGCGTTCTGTTCCCGCCCCGGGCTGCCCCATGGCGCTCAGCAGCGAGCACTTAAGCGCCCTTCTGGGTAGAACCGTCAAAGTCACCTTAAAATGCGGCGTCTTCCAGGGGGTACTGCAGCACGTGAGCCCCGGCCGGAGCCTCCTCCTCCGGACAGGTCGGGTCCCGCCGCCGCGGCGGGCAGGGCCGCGCCCCGCCTCAGCGTGTGTGTACGTGCGAGGGAGCAGGCGGGGCTGCAGGCCAGCCCAGCGCTCCGAGCGGGGCCGCCGGGTGGGAGGGAGTTGGAGTAGGGGCGCTGTGCTCCGAGCGGTGCGGGCCGCCTCCCACTGCGCCTCAGGAGCCGTAACGGGCGCTGGGGTGGATGAGGCGTGTGCGCGAGGTAGGAGTCACCTGAGCCTGGCTGCGCTCTCGGCCCGTAAGGCTCCGCGGGGGCAGTCGGTGCGCAGGCATCGCCGGGAAGCGCCTCTCCGTAGCGTGCGCGAGCTGTCCCTTCAGGTAACGCTGAGCTCGAGCTGCGCGGTGCTGCCGTCGGTCTTTGCGCGGCAGGCGAGGAGCTTCTACCCCGCAGAGTGGCACCCGGTACCTGTCTGTATCGTTCTTTTCCCCCTCTCTCCCTCGTTTCAGTGACGAACTTGGAAACTGGCAGAAGCGATCCAGGAGTGAAGCTGTTCTTCGGCTGTGAGATACTTGACGGTGGGGCTCTTCTTACAGCATTGTGGGGCGCGGGGGTCGTGGCCGCCCTTAGTCCAGCCTTTAAAACCCGTCTTTTGGGCGCTGCCAAATTCGTCAGTTGCTCGTCTTTCTTCTAAAACTGCTGGGAATTAGACTGTCGCATAAATCGCACTCCTCTTGCTCCATGGTTGCCTGTCGGTGGAATGACAGTTCCCCGTTTTGTAAAGGTTTGGGGCTGCACTGCAGTAAAGCTTGTTAGCTAAGTAACAAGGTCCAATTAAACCATTAATGAGAGTAACACCTCTGAAGGTAATCATTTGAGATAAGCACGCCCCCTGTTTATGTCCGGAAAGCAGGTTACCTTACTTGTGTATGTTCTTATGTGTGCAAGACTGACTGACTCTGTTAGAAGTTAAATTCCTCAAAGTTTCAGTTACCTTGCTTTTGGCTTTGCTCACAAAGGCATCTCTATTAAACAGTCTTTGATGGGTCACTAGTAATAAGGGCAAAGAAAAACTTTCCTGGAATATTAGCAGAAAGAAAAACTTTCCTGGTATATTAACAGCGCTGTGCATTTCTATTGGCATCTCCTTTGTTTTGGAGACAAGGAGCACTTTGCTCCTTGCTGGAAAATGGCTGGAAGGCAGCTATTTGATTTAGCAACTGGTTAATTGACTCTATTCTGCCTTTATTCTTCCACCTGCTTTATTGTATATAATATGGTTTGTAAAGTAATTAGTTGTAGCCCAACACTGACTTTATTTTTGGTGGGATACTAAGCCATTAGTTTTATTTAATGCCTTATCTAGGCTTCTGATGTAAGAAGTTTCATACAGATTTGCACATCAGAGTGAATTTTAAATAATTTTAACTATACTTAGAGATCTTTTTTTTTTTTCTTCACGTGTGTCCACCTCCTGTGGCAGTTAGTGTCAGTTATGGGTCCTCTTTTTTTCAGAGAGAACCAGGTGTCAAAAAGTCACTTGTCAGCACTGGAGTATAAATATTTTGTTTCTGTTGCAGTGGAACCGCTGGATAAACCAGATTCAGGGAAAGGAACAGCAGTGATCTCTGAGTATGTTGAAACATGTCCTTCCTTTCATGGTAGGAGAAGGGGTGGGATGTACTCACTAGGGAGCCACCACTTGTATTTAGTATAATACTGATGTTCAGACTAAGCTATGCCAAGTTTGTGTTTCTTCCTTCTAAAGAGGTAAACAAGGTGGTGGGTGGAAGACTTCCACTGTGCAAAAGGTTCTTTCAAGCTATTGCCTACAGTTCTCTTTCTTTTTTCTTTTTTCTTCCTTTTTTTTTTTCTTCCCACTAGTGTTCTGAGGTAGACGAATTTGTTTGGTTTGTTTCCTTGACAGCTTGTGGCTTCAGGGAGGACTTCCCATGAGCATTTCTTCTGTGGTGGAACAGTTCCATGACAGTTTACAAGGAAGCTTAGGTTTACACAGATGTACTCAAAACATACATAAATGTGACTTTGGGGAGATGGTAAAGATATGTTTCAAACTCCTGCAGACCTGTGCTCCTAAATGCTTTGAGTCTTCTCACAAGACCAAATTCCAATAGTTTATTTCTTTTACAACAAGTAGGACTGAAGTGGTGTCTACTGAGTGAGCAAAATGCAGTTAAGAAGCACGTAGAACTGTGATTAGCAGCAGTTGCTTTGCTGCTGTTTTGTCGTCTTTATCCCAGTTCATACATACTTGAATGTGCTCACCTTGGTAGCAGTCCTATGTTAATCCTTCAAATACACAGTTTTAGATATAAGATTCTTCAGCCATGTCTAAAGGCTCATCAGATGGGAGGCTTATGTTTATTCTGTTGCAATAGATATGTACATAATTGTAGCTGTACAATCATAATGAGCTGGTTTTATATAAGGAGATGTATACTAATCAGTTAGATTTCCCAGTTAAGTATTCTTGACCTCAGGCTGTCCTAGTGTAGAAATTAAGCATCTTATATGCGACATCTTTCAGTCAGGTGAATGTTGACTGCCACTGTATTTTTCAGTCCTGAGATGCTAACATTCTGTATTATTTAATAGCTTCCCTTTGATTACAGTAAGGTTATATCCACCTGAACCATTTCATGTATTGTTGAACTTGTAAAATCACTGTCTAATTACAGTAGCTAACTAATGGATGAAATATTATTGATTCAGTCTGAAGACTTAAGGATTTTTAACTTGTGTGGTTCTTGGGCTCAGATCAGGTACTTCATTCTTTTTTCCCTTTAAACTGTTGCTGACCTTTGCAGTGAACATCTGTTCAGGCTCTGCTTTCACCTTTTACATTCAGGATACATATGAAATATCTGAAATAAAGGCCTTTTGTGCAAAGTAAGTTTCTTTTTGGGTAGGTTCAAGGTCGGTCTTCTTTAAGAACCATGCACACAGGGTTAGGAAGGTGCTTCACATGCAGTTCATTGTCTGGATGCATGTAGATGGCATTGGATAAAGTCATTTTCTTAAATTATCTATGCAGGTAGAATGTGTAACACTGACTTCTGTGCTGTGTATGGTTGCTTTGCTTGTGCAGGTGCACATCAGCTGTTGAAGGGAACAAACAAGCAGACAGAGGACCAGCAGATTGTGGCCCATGGAGCTCTTGCATTCCCCAAGAGAGCCCGCTCAGAGCCCCAAATAGCTTAAAATACTCCCTTTCAGGTAATGTGGATATTAGTCTTTGTCAGACAACATCTTGCCCAGGGACTCTTGGTTTGTTGGTACCCAAACAGAACGTGTTGTGAAAAAACAATGGTTTGGTAGCTCTCATCAGCTGTAGAAGTGGTTGAGCAGCACAACTGATCTTTTGGAGAAATCAAAGTGCTTCAGCCAGTGAGCATTCCTCTCTGGTGTTTGTTTTCATTTTATACTTGTTCCTGAAATGTATGTGGCATGATGGGTAACTGTAAGCTCAATAACATATGTTGCTCTTTGGTCCTGTGCTGGCTGTCACTGCATGCATTGATTTGGTTCTGGGGTTCCTGCTGCATACACGTACACAGCTACAGATCCAAAATGTGGTCAGCTCATTCTGTTGTCACAGAACTGTGACAAGAATGCAAGACCTTTACAGGCTGAAGGAAGGCTGGCTGCATTTACCTGGGCAGTGGAGGAGAAAATAAACAAGGCTTGATGTGATCAGAGAGAGCCTTTAAACGTTTGCTCATATGATCTTTCAGTTGGCTGTTATTCTTGAGTTTAAGATTGCCTTTGTGTTGTCACGGATGCATTTTGTTAGCATTTGCATCTTACTTAGAGAAGGGGGAGTTTTTGAGAGCACTTCTTTACCTGTTCATTAAACACTGTTAAGCAGCTGTTAAAAAAAAAAATCAAAATCTGGTTTAAATTCTCTTTGATCCTTTGATCACTTAAATGTCTGTGTTCTGTGATGTTACTGTTTTCTTTGTTAGAACTTTTTTCCTTCCCTGGAAAAGCCTAGGAGTTAGGGTGCTTTTTTAATGGATGTACTTCTCTTTAAACTGAATTTTTTAACCTGAAACCTTTTTGTTTTCTTTATGCCTCATACAGGTAGAAAGTTAATGCTGCATCTAGCTTTTAAACTGCCAATTTTTCTGTCAGAAAAACAGAATCTGGGGTCATGGTCTAGTCTGTGCACATCTGAATGCACAGCTCAGTAACCTGAGTGTTCAGGAAGTAGAGAGAGGAGAACTGAACAGCTAAACCAGTAAGAGTGATTGTGCCACTAGACTGCATGCTTTGTTTATTCAAGTAAAGGAAATGTGTAATGATTTTTTTCTTAGAGACAAAGGAAGAAGAGAATGTGAAGTACACAGTTGTTGATTGTTTCCAGGAGAAGTTTGGCCCAGCAGTAAGTACTAATGAATCTCTTAGCATATATGACTTCTAAGTCTGTCCCATTCTAATTGGCAGTAGATGTGTTAGGTGGCAGGATTGCAAGCTCTGCTTCATCTTGTCCTGCAAATCACTTTTGCAGGAGGTAGTAAAACTTACGTAATAGGTAGTAATTGGCTTTTCTAAGTCATGTAGGAATAGTATCCCTGGTGGCATCAAAGTGCACAGAGACTGTGCAGAGAGTGCATATGAATCTGCATCACTGTGTTGGTTACTGTTTTAGGACTCTTATCGCCAGTCATTGAGGTGAAGGGTCAGTATTACTATTTAGGAACAGTGATTTTGTTTGAGTGGAACATGAAGCTTGGCATTTGGAGAAGGAATGGATTGTGTTGTTTTTGTAGGTACTTAAAACTCCAGACATGCCTGGACTGTTTTCTTAAACAATGTTGGATAACATAAGGAGACTTGGTAGAAAGGCTTTGTTTCAGAACTGAGCCAATGATAGACTACTGATCTAGTGAAGATATCCCTGCTTACTGCAGGGGGGTTGGACTAGATGACCTTTAAAAGTCCCTTCCAACCTAATACATTCTATGATTCTGTGATTACTATTAAATTTAATATGCTTGTTTAGGTCCTGAGTTAGACCAGCAGTATTATAGGTCCTCTGTGCCAGTTTTGTTTTGAAGTAACATCAGTTGGGATAGTAAATCTGTTGTACATACAGAGGAAAAAGCTCTTCTAACAAGAAGGGATTTCCCTGTTTACAGAGGAATCTAACTTGAAAAAAAAATTGGCTTTTTTATTTGTTTATGCCTTCTACTCTTGTTGCATGTGTTTTATCTTAATTCTCTGAAACCTTTTTGTCTGAGAGTAGTAAATTTTTCTTTTATACCTTATAAAATAAAAGGGGTTTTTATACCTTAGAAAATAAGTTTTCCATTTTATCTGAAAGGAACTGTGATCTTAGAAGTTCCTAAAACTTATTTAGGAGAATTTCTTGGAAGGAGATCAGGGGAGTCTATATTCTTTAGTTACCCAGAATCCATGCTAAACCTATCACTGATGTTTCCACTTGTGGAATTTCTAGCAGTCTATCTGTAACTGGACTGATAATGTGTCTGTTTCTCTTGGATCAATATATATCTGAGATTCATTACGGTTTTGATCTGAAGTTGCCTTTTTTAACATGGATCATGACCAGAAAAATCAGTTTACTATTTGTCCCCCTGCCTATAATTTTTGGGTGCTATTTATTTTATGCCTTTTTTAGGTGCTGCACCTAAAACAGCAGTGTGTTGTCAGTGTAGCAGGAGAGGGTAGTAATTTGTGTCATCAGGGAAAACTCTCATGGCTTGAGGTAAGAGGCATACTTGTGTCTGTTTAGTGACATATTTTGAGAAATAACTGAGAAATATTTTAGGATTAGCTTGAGTTTGACTTAAGTAACTTTTTATAAGGGATGTGTCTGATGTTCTTCAAGACGGATCAGGTATTTTATGAAAGACCTCTTATGGAAAGAGTGATGCCTTTATAAGGTGATGTAATAATTGCTGAACTTGTATGTAATATATACAAATGCATATAAAAATGTAACTTTTAATTGCTATCTTTAGGTATCTGTATACAACTAAAGCTATTGCACTAGCACAGTCGTTCATCTTGAAAAATTGCAGGAAGAGCATTACAATGCCAGCATAATTGAAGGAGTAAAATCCATCCAAAGATTATACAGCTAATGAAGATACTGTAATATTATGAACAATTGAAAAGGAAGGGACAGGATGGAGAATAGCTTAATATTCTTGCTCAGAATGTCATAGTTAACTTTTAAATAGGTTTAAAAGTGAAAGTGTTTATCCAACTTGGGATACACAAGCGGGAGTTCTTGCTTCAGACTTAACTCACTTATGCAGAGCTAAGTTTCCACAAAATGTTTGCTTTGGTATGGCTAAATTGCTTTAAAATAACAGCTTTTGTTAAACCATTATGAATTTGAACATAGGCAAAACCTAAATTTTTATATCCTGCTTGAATTGCTAGGATGGAAAATCATGTCCTTTATTTCATTGTTAGTGGTCTTTGACAATGACATGAATGTCACAAGCACAAGAATTTTGTGGGAAGTGATTCTTTTAAAATGTTACTGTAATAGGTGTAGGAGTATATTTTAAGTATTATGCTCTTGGTATGTCTCAACAATGCTCTATTTAACTGTGTGTGGTAGACTACTGGGTCATTCTCTCTAATTATTGTGAGAGTCTCTGAGCATCTCTGGAAAAAACAAGACCTGTTTATGAATGAGCATTAAGGAAACTAAGCCTACTCTCCCTTACATAAGCCTGTACGTAGGAGTGTCTGGCTTGTGGGTGACAGTGTAAGTGTACACTCTCCTACTTTCAAGTCCTTTCTTCCGTCCCTTGCTTATTTTTCTCTGCAACTGAATTTCTTCTAGATAGCAACAAAGAGCTGTATTTTTCTGTTTGATATCTTCCTTCTGGGACCTCAGGCTTTCAAAAATGGATTACAGATGGTGCTGGAAGATAAAAGGATCTTGAAGGTAAGGGTACAGGGGGTGTGAGGACCTCTGTGATGGCAGAGGTCATAGACGCTTCCAATGATCTACCTGCACCCGAGAAGCTGCAGTTGGACACAAGTTTGACAGCTCTTTCTGACTTCAGATCATGCATGATTGCCGCTGGATCTCAGGCTGCCTCTTTCACCAGTACGGTGTCCTTCTCTGCAATGTCTTTGATACACAGGTACCCTTCAAATATTCGGGGGGGGGGGAACCCCAAATCCTTCAACAATAGAAACTTCATCCTTGTTCAGGTCATTCTCTCAAGAGAAGGTTTAATATACCAAGAATGTGAGAGTAGTTGAACTTTTTCTTCCAGGTGGTCCACTAGCAGCCCCACTAAACCTGGGGCACAGGGCTTTTCCTAGCCTAGGCAACAGTTCTAACAGTGTCTGACATCATTTTCAGGATCTTCCATCCATGTAAATGTAGTGGTTTTGATCTAGCTAGAAGGAACTGGCAGGCAAGGCCCATAGTGTTATTTAGCCTCGTGTAGACCTACTTTAAAAGGTAGTTCATATCTAATATTAGCAGCAAGTTTAATGGGTTTTTTTCAATATATAACAACTGGTTTTGATCCAGCTTGGTACAATCTGAAGCTACTGTAACATCAGCTTGTGCTTCCTTTCTTACTCTTTCTGGCCCTTTCATGAGGCAGAAGTAGATTCCGGCTACAGGTATCCAGCACTGGGAAGCACCTGCTAATAAAAGCAGTGGCGGAAGTGACAGAATAGGCCAGGTTACCATAAAAACCTGTTTTTTCTGGTGCTGGCCCTGGTAGTTGTGGTAGTTAATGTTGTGTGACTGAGAGGAGAATTAGCACCTTTCCAGACAGAAGGAAATAACATAATGGCTGTGATCTTTCATAATGGGCATGGATATGTTAAGCACAGTTATGAGTTGTCCTTGCCTATATACTGACTTTTTATGTCATATATATGACTGCTTATAGTACTCAAAACCTTAATCTGAGCTGTGTAGCAAGCTTTCTACATCAGAGGTTTATCTCAGTCCCCCATTGATGTTAGTTTGATCTTTTGCCCCTAAAAATTATGTTATTTTGTTACTGGTCAAGTATCAGTCAGCACTGCATGAAAATGCAGGCAAGGTGATTTCCACCAGTGCTTCCAACTGTACTGGCTAGAACATGTAGCTGATACAGTGGAAATAACTAACCAGAGCTTTCCACCCTGGTGTCTGAAGTACACAGAATTGCACTTATTGTTCTGTTGTCTTGGTAGGAGCTGACATGCATGCTTTTTGTGCACTGATAGATCTCTAGGCTTAGATTCAATTACTCTGATTCCTTGGCCTGAATCCTGCTTCTAAGGTAAGCAAGATATTGAAGTAGTCTGGCTTTGGCTACTCTGGTGTACCTGATACTGTGGAATTAAGCTGTCTTGTCTTCTACCTGGTACTACTGGAACAAATAACGAGGAAATACTTCTGAGTCATCTCTCATAGATGTTCTTTGGGAAACATTTCTTAGTGTTGGGTTTCAGTGTTGCTGTGAAGCAGCTTCTCTGTGTTGGTTGTTAAAATTGGAACAGGCTGTGGGCACAAATGAGACTCTGCTTGAAAAAACCCACAGCAATGGAATGAAGAGCTCTGGTTTAGATGGGATCCTGCCTGCATAATTTGGAAAGTGTTGTTTAGCCCTGTCTTTTGCCAGTTGCTGTAACTTTTTATTCTATGCAATAAGTAACTTAATATAATTAACATGTGTAGAGGATTGTAGTGAGAGGTTTCTGATGTTCACTTTCTTCCCCACAGGCGTTATTATAGTACTTAACCATCACCTGTTGAACTACCTTTCAATGATAATGCTTGAGTGAGTCTAACAGTTATTTCATGCTTTCATCATGTTTTCCTTACATGGCAGAACTATTGCAGGTTTTAGATAAAAGGCAAAACCATAAGTGTCCTGGGAAAGTTTATTTTTCTGATACTGTTCCTAACTACCTGTGGTTTGGAGACAAGAGTACAGGGCTAGATGGAGCCCTAGACAAATACAACGTGTAACTTATTTTAAGTCTCTCTTAAAGCTTAACTTGCCCTAGGAGTCAGATTGCTAGCTCTGCAACTCTGTGCAGTCAAAAAGGAGGATTGATTTGTTTGCAGTGTACTTCACTTCTAATATGCATCCCCTCTATCACACCTCCACGCTCGTTGCCCTGGGCTAGCAGATGCTGGCCATGGCACATTGATCACTTCCATTACAGGTGGCTGATGCTCTGCAGTTCTCAGTGGCAACAGGTGGCTTCCTTCCGCACCGTGTCTGCACGTTACAGGAGTGTTTGATGCAGCACTTGAAGATACCTTCCAAATGGGGTGATACCATGAAGCGTGGGCAGCAGATGGCTTCAGTGAGTGATTGAGTGAGGCTCCTTCTGAAGACTCAAATTGTGAGCTGTACTTTGCCCATATCAAGATATTTCTGTCATGTTTTTTAAGAGCATGGCACTGTGCGGTAGTCAGACTGCTGTAGCTAAGGACATTTTGTAACACTGACTTGGGAGACAGATGCAAGTTTTAGTTGGCATCAGTGCTTATGCTGGTATTTCCTAATAGCTCAATTGAAATTGAGGTTTTGAAGAACCACAACAATTGTATAACAGAGGATATAGAACTTGGGTTAAAAATGTTCCAGATATCTTAATTGACTAGGTTCCGAAACCTAGTTCCAACAGAACTTGCTGGTTAAAATTATTCTGGAGTCAAGTAGGGAAAGAAGAAGCTTTTATTGTCAAGACTATTACAATGAAAAAATGAAAGCAGCAGTTTTTGTTCGTGCAGTTCAGCAGCATTTGCCAAATCATCATTCTCTCTTTAGTTTTGTTAATCTCTCAGATGGGGGCAAGCAAGGGAAAGCTTAAGGGGCCAGGAGCTCCTAAGATTTTGGTAATTAGAATATAATTGACTAATTCAGCTGGAAGGGATGTACAATGATCATCAGGTCCAACTTGCCTGACCAATTCAGGGCTGAACAAAAGTAAAAGTATGTTGTTAACAGCATTGTCCAAATGCTTCTTAAACACTGACAGGCTTGGGGTATTGACCTTCTCTCTAGGAAGCCTGTTCCAGTGTCTGACCACCCTCTCAGTACAGAAATTCTTCCTCATGTCCAGTTTAAGCCTCCCTGGCACAGCTTTGAACCATTACCATACATCCTATCACTGGGTACCAGGGAGAAGAGCTCAGGACCTCCTTCTCCACTTCCTCAGGAAGCTGTAGAGAGCAATGAGGTTGCCCCTCAGTCTCCCTTTCTCCAAACAAGACAAGCCCAAAGTCATTGGCTGCTTCTCACAGGACACGCCTTGCAGCCCTTTGACCAGCTTTGTTCCCTCTTCTGGATGTGTTCAAGGACCTTCACATCCTTTGCCCTGTGCACAGTGCTCAGGGTGAGGCCGCACCAACGCTGAACACAGCAGGATAATCACCTCTTCTGACCATCTGGTTATGCTGTGCTTGACGTACCCCGGGATGCAGTTTGCCCCCTTGGCTGCCCGGGCACGCTGCTGACTCCTACTGAGCGGCTGAAGATCAGCCCCCCAAGGTCCCTTTCTGCAGGGCTGCTCCAGGCACTCCTCTCCCAGTTTATACTTGTGCCATTGTTACTCTTTCTAGGTGCAGAATCTGGCACGTGGACTTGTTAAATGTCAACCCATTAGTCATAGCCCAGTGCTGCAAATCCCTCTGCAAGGCCTCCTGTCCCTCAAGAGAGTCAATAGCACCTCCCAGTTTGGTACTGTCAGCAAACTTGTTAATGGTGCGCTTCACTCCTGCATCCAGATTGTTGGTAACTACACTGACCAGAATGGCACTGGTGACCATTTGCCATCCATGAAGAACCTTCAGCCAGTTCTTCACCTAATGCACCATGAACCTGCTTATCCCACAGTTGGACAACTGGTCCAGGAGGATGCTATGAGGGACAGTATCAAAAGCCTTACTAAAATGCAGGAGAAACTACATCCACCACCTTCCCATCCACTAGCTGAGTGACCTTATCATAGAAGGATATCAAATTAGTTAAATAGCATATAAATATGCTAATGCTGCTTGTGCCATCTTTTTGCTGGGTTTTTAATCACCTGGCCTTGCTTTTTCTTGGGGGTAACATTTCTAAATAAGCTATTAAATATGAGAACTAGATACTTGGAGACCTCTCTATAGGCGGGATTTCTTCACTAAGAAGAATATCCTTCCTAACAGAGTGGTTCTCTCTTCTTACTGGTCTTGTAACTGCATGAGTAAATCTGAGCGGTTTTGCACTGCCTGTTTGTAGATTTAAACTTTTCTGAAAGCCTGGATTAGCTGTTACTTGATACTGCTATAACAACTACTCAGTGAAACCTCTAATTTGAATACAGCTTTAGTTTTATATAAGCTTTGCAATCCTAATGGTTTCTCTCAAAACTTCAGTTTAGAGAATTCTGTATGGCAAATCTAAGCTGAATTGCAACATGCTTCCTTTAGTTTACCAGACCAAGTCTTTCTATTGGTCTCAAGACTAAAAGTGGAAGATGGCTGGTAATAGTAAGTATACCAGTACAAGCCACTCTGTAGTGACAGTTTTGCTCAGGTTATCATGGACATGCTGCTGAACTCAGCCATAGTTTCATGTTCTTTTGGTTCCAGTTGCGATGATTGAAGGCATTGCTATCCCCAGCTGTTTCCCCAGCGCCCTGAGTGGGAGGACTCTTTCCCTTTAGATCTTTCAGCTCAGCTTTTAGGAATCCAGCACAGTTTCAGAGATGGGTGAGAGAGAGCCTAGCATTAAATGCTGAAATAGGTGCTTGTTGGTTTCGATCTATTTGTTTATCAAAAGGCAAGCCTCTCCCCCCAAACTCCCTCTTCTCTAACATCCACAGGCTTGTCAAAGGTGGTCTTAGAACCTGCAAACATTCAGTAGCACTGAAAATAGAAGTTAACATGGGGACATAAGTTATAAACTGCAGAAGAATGTGTTGAAAAGCTTTGTTATTTTTGCTGCTTAAATAACTGTATTCATTTGCATTGGGATACACAGGAGAATCCTGACATATGGTTCTTGAGACCCTTTCCAGCTTTTCTACTTAAAGCACTTGCTCTGGAGGCTATGTACCTTCTGCAGCTCCACTCACCTCTAATGGATAACTTGATGTCTGACCTAACGACTGTAGTACGTGATTATTTGAATGCTTATCGGACAGGGTCTGAAGATCACCTTGGGAGCACAAAGGTAGGTATACCTTTACGTGTTTCTCTGGTTAGTTACAGCTAAGGCTTTGGATAAGCCCTGGAGGACTTAGCTACAGCAGCTTTCTTTTCTGCAACCATATGTCCTACTTTATGCCACAAACAGTTCTCTGTTTGGAACAGCAGAAGTCATGGTGTCTGTGTCTACCTGGCTGCATTTCATGTGAGCTCATTAACACAAATCCACCTCAAGTTTGGTATCATGGTTTGTGAACTGTAGCTCTGAAGGCATGGGCACAGGTACATGAGCCTTCTGTTCACCCTAATCTGAGACAGAGAGCCTCAGTAGGGGCTCTGTATGTGTGAGGGCATGAAGAGGAGCAGGCGGTTGTGAAGTGTTGGTACCTGGAGCTGCTCGAATTGCAAGAGCATTTAGTCCCCAGCTCCTGTTCTATTCCTCCTGTTCTGTCATCTTTACTGCTGAGCTGTTTTGCATATACTGTCTCTGTGAAATGCAGTTGGCCAAATCTTATTTCCGTAAAAGCTTATTTGAGTTACTTTGTAGTCCTAATTTATCCTCACACGTGTTGTCTAAAAGAAAAAAAATCAAATAACACTTTTCATCTTTGGCTCCATGAAACTGGTAGTATTGCATGCTCAGAGTGCTTGGAGTGGCTTTTGTGTGGTGGCCACTTTTGTAAAAGTTGAGGGAAATGAGATTTTTGGTTAAGGAGTTTTACTTCCTGCACTAAAAACCAAAGTAGTAGTAGTATTGACTTGGTCTTTTTATGTCTTCTCAATGAAGAAATCTTTGGTGAGCTTACAATAACTGTGTCAGTTATTGCTGGTATTACATTCAGGTGAGAAGTGAATAGTAATTTATCATTTATCCTCATTTATCAGAGACATTGAACTAATATGATTAAATCCTGTTACTGCTTCATTTTTGCAGTTGTAAATGTTATGAAATATTTATTAGGAAAAGAGAATGCAGGTCAATCTTTGTGGAAGAAAGTGTCTTTTTCTTTGCTCAAGCACAGACTTGAATCCTTTGGGAATTACTTAAAGGCTCAGAGCAGTAAATCCCATTATTGAGGATTTAGGAGATTAGTTTAGATAACCACAAGAGGTCATAGTTGCTTCACAAATGGAAGATAAGAGGTCATATCTGGAAAGCTTTTTAGAGGAGAGCTGCCAAAAAACCCAATGTTGTTCATAGAAAAAATGAGCTTGACATCTGAATTTCCAGTGTGAAATGCATACAGAAGTAGGCATGACACAGGGGAAGAGAACAGTCTGAAAAAGAGTACAAATCCTGTTTGTATCAGGCTATTTGTTGCATTTGAAGTGCTACTCAGGTTGCTGAAGCCAATCCTTTTGTAAATCCATTTATTCCATAAGATTAGCCAAGGAATTAATTTGATCCTGAGCATTTCAAATGGCATTTTGAAGATCTGCTTAATATCACATCTGATAATCATACTACTTCCAGTTGCTTTAGCAATTTTGTGTATGGGTAATAAAGTAGCCATTTTCACCATTGATTCACTGATAATAGTTTTTGTTTGTTTCTCTATCTTAGGAGATCACACAGATACAAGTTTCTTGATTTAAAATATGCCTAAAAGGCATATTTAAACTTAAAGTTTGGTTAAAGTTAGTTTGTTACTTCACTAAATGTCTTGGCTTTGGCTGGGGTAAAGGTAAACTTTTTTACAAGCAGCTGGTATAGTGCTGTGTTTTGCATTTAGGATGAGAATAATGTTGATAACACACTGATGGCTTTGTTGTTGCCAAGCAGTCAAGGACTTTCTAGCTTCTCATATTGGCCTGCTGGAGCCAGGGGTTAGCAGCAAGAAGTTGGGAGGGAAAACAGCCCCCCACAACTGACCCAAACTGGCAGAAGGGATAATCTGTACCATATGATGTCATGCTCTGTATATAACTGGGGGAGTTGGCCAGGAGCGCAAGAGCTCCTGCACAGCTCAAGAGCTAGCTGAGCATAGGTTCCAGGTGGTGGCTATTTCTGCTGTGCATCACTTGGTTTGTATGTTGTTATTGTTTTCTGTCCTAATAACCTGTCTTTATCTCAGAGTACAAGTTTTACTTTTTTAATTTTCAGTTCTCTTCCCCTATCACACTGGGTGGTTTTAGCTGCCTGCTGGGTTACCACAAGACTAAACAAAAATTAAGGGAAGCCTTTGGGAAGGTAATGAGTTCAGCAGTCTGTTTTAAGAAAGAAAGCTTTGTGCATCCTCTGGGTTTTCTGGCTAAGTCTATTAATTCCTTGAGTCTCAGAATGAAGTAATAGTCAAGATATTT
The DNA here is from genome assembly GCA_022605575.1 of Laterallus jamaicensis coturniculus. Taxonomy (NCBI): domain Eukaryota; kingdom Metazoa; phylum Chordata; class Aves; order Gruiformes; family Rallidae; genus Laterallus; species Laterallus jamaicensis. Next base: position 21,381,672 of record JAKCOX010000013.1, read on the forward strand.
CACCATCACTATTTATTCTAATGCTTTTTCATGGATATTTAGAAGTAACCTTTATCCACCACTAAGGTCTGTGTTATGCTTTCTTTGCACTTTTTGGAGCTACAGTTGAAAATTACCTGGAAAATACTTAGACCCCAAAAGTTGAAGTCATACTTCAAAGAGTGTGGATGAGAAGCTCAACATGAGCCAGCAATGTGTGCTTGCAGCCCAGAAAGCCAACTGTTACCTGGGTTGCATCCAGTGTGACCAGCAGGTTGAAGGAGGTGATTCAGCCCCTCTGTTGAGCCTGTAGAAGAGAAGGCTCTGGGGAGACCTTATTGCAGCTGTGTCTAGAAGTCTGCATGCCAACAGCTTTTGTGTGTGACAGCAGTATCAAGGTACACTTGGCGAAGAAGATGCTTTGGCTTTCGAGGCTGAGGTTACCTGTGAATTGAATAATGCTGGATAATGATCCATAGTAGTGATCAATGACTACTGGGGCACCTACCCACTCTGGGTCAAATCAAGCAGCTCAGCCACTGGGAGCAGGTCTGGACCAGACCCTGTTTTTTCTCCTATTGGAAACAGCAGCAATAAAAAATTAGTATGCATAATCACAAAGTGAAAGCCAAGCTTGATCACCTGTGCTTAACTGCATCCACTGAGAGTTGAGGAAAGACATGTAAATAAGGCTGCTGAATTTAATCATCACCACCCTTCCTTGGGCTCTTTCCCTGGTCTCTGCAGTCAGTTTTCCACATGAATCTCTTCTTCCTTGGTAAGAAGTCTCTGTATGCTCTAACAGGCCCCCGTTAGTGGTGGAAGACAGGAGTCATTTGCTGGCTAAATGCACTGCTCCTACTAGGGTCAGATCAACCTTGTGGCCTTCACTATATTTGGGAGTGCTTGATTTCAGGTACATGTATGATTGCATGTATCTGTTTTATTTTTGCCTTGTTTCTTGAACAGTGACTATTGGGGGTTTGCTTTGTTCCAGCTTGTTTCAACAGAAACTTCCTCTTTCCCTTAAGACAAATTTTCATAAATAATTTAATGGGAACAAAGTCCTCGGTTGCTGGAGGCCATGTATAAACTTGTAGAAATGGAGGTGAATGGCAGTTTATTGTAGCAGTTATGTATTTTGTGCAAATAGTATGCTTGGGTCTTTGGCTGTCATAATTCTCGTGAGCAGTTGCAGCAGGCCCTGGTGACAATCCTGCTCTCACCTGAGTTTTCAGGCATCTTCCCCTTGATCTTACAGGTGTTTTGTTGGAAATGGGAAAGAAACAGAGTCCTTGCAGTCAGCCAGTGGGCAGCCCTTCCAGCAAGGCTTCCATCTTGCTTCTGGACAGCCAAACATTCTTTTGTCATTTGGTAGCTGTTTCAGCAGTAACTGAAGACATACGGAGGAGCTGGCTGATGGGCTGGTATGCCAGGTGGGAGACATGCTGTCAGTTCTATGGATTAAAGGTTCTTTCAGGAAAGGGATGCAGAGAAGATGGGTGTCATGCATACTAGCAGCTGCTAGTGAAGTGTTGCTGGTGGCCCACAGCAGCCAAAACCACTAATAGAACACCTGTGTTGATGTACTGGGAGAAGAGAATGAAGAGGAAAAAATGAGAAAATTAAAAAGGGGAGGGTGCATGGAATAAAGAAAAGCACCTTACTGATCCTGACAATTTTGGAAATGTATGACACTTTCTGTGGCTTCCTTTCTTAACACCTGCAAGTTGTAGTTGAGGCCGGAATAGTGGACACTCCCTTGTAGGCAACTGACCTTTTACCCACAAACCATATGCAAAGCAGTAACCTTTGATCCCCACTGCTTTGCTATTAAAACTCTCAGCTTCCCTCTTCAGCATCTTTCTTAAACTGTCATTCTTCCTTACTGCTGAGGGGAGAACTCAACACCAATTTCCCACCCTGAATGTCTCTGCCATTTCCTGTCTGCCAGGAGTAATTGTTCCTGTGCATGCTGGGATTGTGCACAATGACACTAATCATTATGAACTTAGCCTGAATTTTGTGCAACGTAACCAGCTGGTTTAGGGTGTGGATAACCTCTCATTACTTGGGTACTATAGCAGTTAGGAAGCTGGATGTATAGTCTTCTGGTTAAACAGAACTGAAGGTGGAGTGTTTTCAGTAAGGGCATGCACTGTTTTCTTCTGTAATTCTGTCTGAATTATTTAGCCTTCCTCTGGATCTGTGCATACTTCTAGAAGGTTTGTAAGGCATGGCTTCCCTTTACAAGTGCTGGGATCGCTCTTCCAGTGCATCACATCTGTATATGGCCTCGCTCTGTTCTTGCTGTTTCTACTAGTAAGCTCTTAGGAGCATGTTGCATCCTGTATCTTTCCTGAGACGACCTTAAGACAACTCACCATCTCCCAATCCCTGGGCACCGAGGAAGGTTTTAGTCAAGATACTATGGTTACTAGTTCAGCTTTTCCATCTTCCACTGTTAAGGAATTCCTGGTGAAATCCACCTTACTGCTTGTATTTCCAGGTATTGGTGTGAAGCGTTTGTGGGACAGTTCTTAACAGATTCTGGGTATCTAATGGTGCTTTTGATATGGGCTATCTCCATGGGTTTTTTTGGTTCTGTTTCTGTTCAGTATTAATACAACTATTCTGGTCTGTTCTTTTTGTAACTTCATCCTTACCGTTTTCTTCATTTGGATGTGGCTTTGCTTTCCTGAAGGATGTTTACATCAGTCTCCACTCCCCTACCCTGTAATCCCGACAGTTTCCTTTCACTCTCTCTGATCTTTGCTGTTAGGTAATGTTTATGCAGCTCGTATGTGGTCTTGAACTTGACTCTGTGCTACCTGCTAGGGTTGAATTTACTTGGCTGCTTCTTAACTGCTCCTTATCAAGCTTCCTTATTGGTGTAATTCCCCTTTCTGCAGCTGAACTGTGGATTTTCCTTTTTGCTCCTACAAAGATGGTAAGCATTGCAGTCCCTGTTAAGTAGCAGAATGTAGAATTTTGAAGTGTCCCATGTACTGCTCCGGACCAAATCAAGGAGTGTTATCTCCTTTCACATACTTCCTAAGCAGATGTTTCATTGATTTGTTACATGCATTGGCTTTTTGCCCTCTAAGGATTCTTTTTTTTTTTTTTTTTACCTATAGGATAGAATACCATGGTTTTAAATGAAAAGTCAAGAAAGTTGTCTTTGCAGTGGCTCCTGCAAGCAAATATGTGGACTTGGTTATGCCTCTCTTGGGGGCTTACAAGAAGTTCATAGTGCAAAAGGTTCCTCAGGAGACCTCAAAATCCTATCTGTGAAGTGTTACTTGAATCCTGAGTATCTTCATAATAGAAGAGTAAATAATAAATGCAGGTCTAATATTTTTACCTTGGGGTTGCCATTAAAAGAAAGTGTGTGTTGGGGGAGCCTACAGGTTTTTCCCCAAGGTGTTGTTTGTGTAAGTAGATAGTTGATACATTCCACAGATCTAATGAGGGAAGATTGTTCTGTTCCATTGGCTAATTACAGAGGGTGCTCTTATCTGGTACTATTGAGTAGAGCATGTGTATGCATATGTGTTTATTTCATTTCTCTTCTGTTTCTTTTTTATCCTCAACAGCCCGCTTGCAGGGAGCTGCCAAAGGAGCTGCGGCAGCTGGCAGACATTCAGAAGCTGCGAAGGGAGAAAGCAGTAGGAGACTACAGGATGAATGAGGAGGGTCTCTTGATCAGGACAGTCACAGAATTAAAAGAGAAATGATCCACAGAAGGATGGAAACCACAGAGATGATGGGAATCACTTTCCCCCAGCTAAAGCGGTGCCTCAGATTGTGTCCTTGTACAACCGGGATGCACTTTGTCAGGGAAAGGTTAAATCAAAATTAAGTGCTAAATCTGTGGAAGCATCTTAAAACAAACTCAGGCTGGCTGTGTGAATCTAATTTCTGATACAGGTGATTTGATAAGTATAGAACTGGGTATTTGAAGACAGTGTAGTGGAAAAAGGGGCTATTTTGCCCTGTGCAAAAGCATCAAACAAAAGCTGTTTTCTTTACCATGACAGGTAAACCCACTGTTGAAATTGTTATGGCCTTTGTTTCAAAGGAAATCCTATCTGTGTCTGACTGTTCTTCACCGTCTGTTTTTGAGATCTGTGTTTTGCAAGAGCTGTTTTTTAGTTCAGATACAGCAACTTGTTTTTCTTATGTTGTTATCATATGTCTTAAATTGTATCAGGTTTTGTTACCTGTTGCAGGCATGTAAAACACTGATCCAATCCAGCTGTGTAAACAGGAGGGCTTATAAGATGCCTGTTCATTGAGGTCACACCTATTGATCCTCTATGCTGGCAAAACCAGCAGAGAGGGGTGGTAAAAAAAAAAAAACAACAAAAAACTCTTCTGCCAAGTTGAAGTTATTTTAGGCTTAGAAAAACTTCCTCCTAAAGTTGCACACCACTGTTGTTTGTCACCACTGCTGTATCTAGCTTCTGTAGAGAAGGCTGTAACACCAGTGGGGCATATCTATAGACAAGGGTGTGTAAAGGGTAGGGGGGAAACAGTTAAATGTATCTAAAATATGCATAGCATTCCTACCCAAGTAAAACAGGATATAAAGGCAAAACCAGTTTATTTCCAGTGTATTCACTAAAGTTCTTCCAACACAAAGTGTGGTTCTATATGGCATCACAAAATGAATGCAGGTTGTGCCTGAGTCTTTGAATGTTTCTTTGGTCCATCACTATTTGACTTGCAGGCACAGGACCACTGGAAACTCTTTGGTTTTGAAATTCTGAATCTATACACATTTAAATATTTAAATGCATTTTTAAAAAATCCTGTGTATTTCTGCTATTCAGGTGCTTCACATGGGGTGAGTAACACCTTACTTGAGTGTAAGGAAGGCTTTCCTCTTACTCAGGCTGTGAGTATTGGTGAATGCTGACAATGTGAAGTAGGGGAGAATGGAAGAGGTAGCAGTCATGGTCCCACCCAGGCTGCTTTCCAAGAGCTGTCTGGGCTTCAGGCTCCAAATGGCCAGGGTGCGAGGGATACATTTGTGTGTGTAATACCTGTTAGAGCTTGCTTTCTGGTGTGACAAGGTGCTGAGGTTGTATCTGTGCACTACTTTTGAATATTGTTAGGATAAATGTGTGTTGTTTTTTTCTTTTTCTCTCCACAGGGGTGCTAGACCAGCAGTATTTGACTAGGCCTCTTAGGAACTATAGCTAGGACTTGCTCACCTCTGGGAGTGGCAGGAAAAATTTCCAAGGTTTGCTTTTTGTCAGTACACTTTCTACACTTTTAAGCCCTTAACAGTATTCTGTAACCAAACTGTGTAGTTCCTTCAGAAAAATAAAACAGGTTTAAAGTAGCTCTGTCTTACACCTTTGTGTTTGGAAATGGTTTCATTTAGCCTGCTAGGAGAGATGCTGGCAGTGGACTGGGCTCCTTCCCAGCACTGGAGGTAGTGTCATTCATCTGGAGCAAGGTTCTTCTAAGCAGTAATGTGTTTCCATGCATCAGTGAGATGCAATGTGGAACACAGAGGCTCTTCTGAGCCAGGGACAGCTCAAGAGCTGCAGCTTTCCTCCTGTTCTCTTTTGGAAATGGCATAAAAGGAATAGATTGGAGTCATCGCTCTTTGGACAAGACCAACACTCTTTCCTTAGAGGGGGGAGAAAAGTTTTCCTGAAATGGTCTGTAGCACCTTGTCCTGTGGCTCAGTGCTGGCACTTCTCTTTCTTTTCAGAGACTGGTACTGACATGTGACAAGCCTGTGTGTACCTCCTGAGCAGTGTAATGGCCCCCCGTCGTTAAGTACGGTACCTAGGTACGGGCCGCCTGCAAGCGTAGTGGCAGTAGTTTTCCTTCCGCCTTCTCCCCCGCCAGCGCCACCCCCACCCCCCCCCGCTGGTGTTACAGAGCCTCCCTTCAGTGAATTAGCTCTCAGGCCCGTTTTGTCCCCAGCTCTTGCGCTGCCCTTCCCCGCGCACGGCGGGGGGATGTGGGGACGCTGCCCCTGGGCAGCGGGGCGCGGCGCCCCCTCCCGCGCGCTCTGACCACCACGCTCCCGTCAGGTGCGGGGCAGCCTGGCCGCGCTCCCGGCCGGGGGCGGGGAGGCTCCAACGGCTGCTCCCCGCGCAGGGGGGAGGCCTGGCGGCGCTGGTGCAGCAGCTCCGGGTGCAGCCCCAGACCCCCAGGCCCACCCAGCTCTTCCAGGGCTCAAGGGCAAAAGCGCGTCACTTCCGGCACATATCCGCCTCCCGCCGCAGGCATCGCGAGAGTCCGCCCCGCCTCACGCGAGACTCGCTAGCTCACCCGGCCGCTTCGGCCGAGTCCCTTCGGCAATTTCCGTCACCGACAGGCTCTACCAATCGATAGGTGGAGCGCATCGATGGGAGAGGGCTCCCCGAGGGCTCCGTTTGGGGACAGCGCCCACGGTGCGGGCGCGGGGTCTGTGCGGCGGCCGCGGCGACGCGAGCGGGGCGGCGGGGCCGAAGTGAGGGACCGGGACGGCGGGGAAGTATGCGGGGTTCGATTGTTCAGGCCTGGCCATGGCGCCTCTCCTCCCCCCCGCCATGGCTCCCCGTGTCCCTGCTCCTCTCCTCTCAGTGAGCGAAAGTGGCCGCCGCCGCCGACCCAGCGCCCGCAGCCGCCGCCTCCTCCTCAGCAGCAGCGCGGGCGCCATCTTGGCGAGGCAGGAGTGGAGAGCGCCCCGCGGCAGGAGACAGGCAACGCCGGCCCCGGCAACGCGGGGCGAGAGGCCGGGTGGAGCGAGCGGGGGACCGAGCCCAGGAGACACCCCCAGCCCCCCGTCGCCGCGGCCGCCGCGCCTAAGCCGGGCCCGTTACCCAGGTGAGCCACCGCGGCGACCGAGCAAGGACACGCCGGGCCGGGGCTACGAGAGGCGGTAGCGGGACCCCGCCCGGGCAGGCCGCGGCTTCACCCCCCGGCTTGGCGGCGGCCGCAGCAGCAGCCGGGCCTCTTCTTAAAGGGACAGGCCCCTTCCCCGCCCTGCCCGCCGGATGCGCCCCGATATACCGGCGCAGGAGCCGCCCCTCCCCCGCGTGGAGCGGCCGCGGGGGGACCCCCGCCACGCGCCGGGGAGGCGAAGTGGGAACGGGGCGGCTGCGGGAGGGGTAGAGGAGGGTAGCGGCACGCACCCGGCCACACGCGTGCGGCGGCGGCGGGCCTGGGCGGGGGTGGGGCGGGGGCGCCGCCGTGCACCTGCGGGCGCTCGTGCGCGTGGGGGGCGGCGGCGCGTGCGCGGGGCGAGGGGGGGGTGGGGGGGAAGGGACCGGCCCGGGGGGGCCGAGGGCGGCAGCGAGGCCGGGCCGGGAGGTGGAGGCGGGGGGTGAGCTGGGAGCGCCGCGTCACGGGGAGCGCAGCTGGCGGGGGGAGCTCGCCGCTTCCCGCGGCTCGGCGGCACCGCGTGGGCTTACGGGCACCGCCCGCCCCGCCGCCGGGCGCAGTGGTGTCGGAGCTGGGGCTTCGGCCTGCCCGCGGCTGCCCCCGAAGGCGGAGGGCGGCCTCAGGGCGCTGCCGGCCTGGGCAGCCCCGCGTGCGTGCGCGCGTGCGGCAGGCATGATGCAACGCCGCCGGTTCGAGGCCGGAGACCTGCAGTGCTCGGCGCCAGCTGGTTCTGCCTGGCGTTGCCGGGCTTTGTGAGGGGCCTATGTGGGGAGAGGGACCCGGCTGGAGAGGGCCCGGCACCTGCGGGAAGCTGTCGCTTGCCGCATCGGCGCGGTTGCCTGCGAAAGGTTGCCCGCCCGGTGAGCGGAAAGCGCAGCCGGGGTTGTGTCTGCACCCGTGACCGTGCGCGCCAGGAAACACCGCTTCAGAGCCGTGCCACGGGGGCCGGTCCCGGTTCGCTGCAGACGCGTGACCCGGTGCGGTTTCTCCTGCGGTTACCGAGCGTAGTGTACACTTCTTGCTACCCCACCGCTGATCCGGAGCGGCCCGCGTCCCTCTCAGCGGCCCCGTGGGTCGTGATAATCGGTTTCTCCAGCTTGTTTTCCTCCCCACGTGAAGAAAATGGTGCAAGGCAAGTTCCTTTTTTATAGCAACACACCTTACATGCATCCCGTTCTCACTCAGCTTCACGGCACACCTGACGTACGCAGCCAGCGCTCATCTCTTTCATTTTCTAACTTGCACATGCTAGATATTGTGGTTTTGTGGTGTCATCCCTTTAACGTGCCTGTGTAGGAGTGTGTCATGATATCCAGGGATTGGTAAGATGAGGAAAAAAGACAAGAAATAGGACTATAGGTTACACCTCAACTCAATTCCCAGTACTTCACTAATAATCCACCTCTCTAACGTATATTGTTGGAACTGCTTAAAATACAGGCTTGCATTTCTTCACTGTTTAAGCAAGCCAAGTTTTGTTCCTTTTGGGTATAACGTAATAAGCTATAAAAACTGTAGTAAGCATGCAGCTTGGAAAGATGAGGTAGATGCTGGGGGACTGGTTTAGGCAGCAAGAAGAAATCGGTCCTTTTAGAGCTTTCTTGGATGTAGTTCTCTTTGTGTGGCCTGGGGTGGAGAGACTGAAAACCAAACAAAATCGAAACATCCACACAGTTTGTGTGTAGAGTGTGGAGAGAGAGAGGAGGAATGAAAGAGGAGGTAATGGGTGAGAGGAACAGTTAGCACTCTTAGGTGGTGCGGAGATTACGGATGCGTCAGAGGTCTCCATAAATGCAGTTAACTGCCCTTTTGGGACAAGACTTACTCTAATTGAACAATCACATAGTTAAGTTTGCTTTGCTGCCAGTCATTTTTTTGCTAGTTCGAACATGGAAGCAGAGCTATGATGTGCTAACTTCTGTGTTCAATATATTTTGAAGTATTCTGGTCTTCCCCTGATATGCTGCTGATAAAGTTTTTGTAGAGTTGCATGGCTTTGCTTTTTTTTTTTTAAGGGACTATAAACTAGCCCTATCTGTGACTTATTTCTCAATTAGAAAATTCAGAGCCCTGCTGGCTGTTCTTCCCTGTATTTAAAAGCAGTTAAAAGGTGGAACAGAGATGTGTGAAATGCCGCCTCATTCCTTGGAAAACACTATAAAACATTAGCACAACAGCAACACAGCAAAGTACTGTATGCAGGACAGTATCTAGTTTTAACTAGATTTCATTACTCAGAAAAGCACTTAAAATGGTTTCTTTTTAATTTCACACTGAGGAGGAGTGAACTCATGCTTCGGTTGTATGTACACTTATTCATTCAGCTTGAGTTTAGTAGAGACTTGAGGACTTAGGGTTCGTATGAAATACCCTCCCGTCTGCTTTTTTTAAAGCAATAATCTCTTATGTATCAAAGTTCTATTTAAAACGCTGCCATAAAAAGACTACGTGGCAATTATGGTTTGCTTTAAGACCTGGCATATAGTGTAGTCTGGTTGTCAGTATAACTGTGTATTTGTCAAAGCAAGCTAAAATGTGGGAGCGGAAAGAAGAGCATGTAATTCTCCAAACAAAATACTACTTGGAGCTTTTCTTTCATGCCACCACCATTGTATTGGAGATTATATAGAATCATAGAGTCATAGAATGGCAAGGGTTGGAAGGGACCCTGAGGATCATAAAGCTCCAACCCACCTGCCACAGGCAGGGCCACCAACCTCAGGCCTGGAGCTACACAAGGTTGCCCAGGGCCCCATCCAACCTGGCCTTGAACACTTCCAGGGATGGGGCATCCACCACCTCTCTGGGCAGCCTGTTCCAGCACCTCACCACTCTTTCCGTAAAAAACTTCCCCCTAATATCCAATCTAAACCTTCCCTCCTTTAGCTTTAAACCATTCTCCCTTGTCCTGCCATTGTCTGCCCTTTTAAAAAGTTGATTCCCCTCCTGTTTCTCTGCTCCCTTCAGGTACTGGAAGGCTGCAATGAGGTCCCCCCGCAGCCTTCTCTTCTCCAGGCTGAACAAGCCCAGCTCCCTCAGCCTCTCCTTGTAGGGCAGATGCTCCAGCCCTCTAATCATCCTTGTGGCCCTCCTCTGAACCCTCTCCAACAGTTCTACATCCTTCTTGTGTTGGGGGCCCAATACTTGTAAAGAAATCTGACACAAACATACCGAACTGATATCACTGTACTAATACAAATTTTCCACATAGATCTTGGATTAATCTTCTCTGTGGATATGTATGGTTGGTATGGTTATTCTGGAGATGTTGCTACAAGAAACTTACAGAGTCTTTTGCTAATCTGACAAGTTGTATATCACAATTGTAAATTTCTTAAAGAAAGAGAAGTATCTTAGGTGTTTGTATGAGTTTGGAAAATCTGTCTTAATGAGTTAGTGTCCAGATGTATTTCTCTGGGGTTTTTTTTCCACACTTTGCTACAATTGTGAGGAAGCTAAGATCGCATAGAAGGTTGTATTCTTGCTCCCAGTTTTCTATCCTGCTTTATGGCTAAAGCTTTCGATGCTCGGAATAGGCATGCAGAGAATATATATTTTCTGTATGTAAACTGGGATTTCAGATTTTTGTTGGTGTGCTTAGAGCGGTTGGACACAGAAGAGGTAAGAAAAATCTGCTTTTTTGGGCTGAAATAGCTGAACCAGTGAGTGTGCTCACCTGCCAGCAGGTAATGTTTCATGTGCACACACTCACCTTAGTTTTACCTCCCGAATTTGCTGTACATTTGTCATAGGCTAAGAAGGGGTACGGTGGGTTAGCTGCTGTGTTGTACCATACCCCTCCACGGTAGCTTGGGTTTGTGTCTGTGCTGTCAGCTAGGTGTGTAGTTGTTACCATTATCTGCTGTAATGTTTGATGTTAGTGTTAGGCATAAAGAGAAGAAAAAGCAAACTTCTGGGTTTACGTTAGATGTAGAAATGCCAGCAGCTGAAAGGGGAATAATAAAAGAAAAAAGAGAAGCGAGAGACTCCTGGAGGGGAAAAAAACCCCGTGCTGTTTCAAACAGCTGTACAACACACATCCTTTCGAGCTTGCATCTAAGCACAAGTGCCAAACTGCACACTTGCCACTTACAGCTCTCCTGCTTTAAATTGATACTGGTAGCAAAAACTTGTTTGACTTCATTCAGAAATAGCCAGTGGCTATTTGTTTTAACTGGGAGAATCCACATTCAAAGCTGAGCTGCTTCACGAGAGTAGTGGTTTTTGCTGTTTGGGTGGCGCGAGTTGGCGGGTATAGAACTTAAAACCCTTGTTATAAAACCTAACTGTGCTCTCTGAGGATGTCCTTGGAGGATTCTCCTCCAGTGTTGGGTGTTCACTGACTGACTAGAGGTTGTAATGGGCAGACTTGAAAAAACAGAGTGGAGAAACCCCACACCTACATAACATTGAGCTAAGCAGTGCAATTTAAAACAGGCTAAGAAAGGCTTCTTCAGAATTGAACTTAGATCTTTCTTTTTAAAAAAATTATGAAGGTTATTTGTGTGAAGTTGCTGGGGAAGGAGGTGTATAAAAAGATCCTGCTGGTGGTATTTTATTTGTGCCTTTAGTAATTGAAAGGACCACATAATACAATCAAATGGTTTTGGTGTGAGCTTCTGATTAAGTGAGACTGTTAGAGGATTCAAAGTGCCAGCTAGGCAGCCCAGCAGCTATTTCTTTCCAAATGCTTGTTTTCTAAACTGCTACAGCTCTAGGAGAGATGAAGGGACAAAATAAGTAAGTTTCAGCATCAAACTAACTAGTAACATAGAATTGGTATATGTCAGTCATGATGGCTGAAGGATTGCTTTGCAGCTTCTGGTCATTTTGCCACCTGTGCTGTATTGGCCTAAAAAATTACCATCAGTAATGAAGACATTTTGAAAAATCTGTGTTTCTGCAGTCTTCTTTAGACTGAGTAGGCAAAAGGATAGTTTTCTTTCCAAAATGATGAAGAAAAGTGGAATGAATGTCATCACCGTGTAAGTGTACTGAACCAACATCTTGTTGATATTCTGAGCACTGCTACCTACTGTAGTGGATCAGGCTGTTGCCCACCTCTGGCTTGTTCCCATCCTCTTTCCCTTCAGTATTCAAGCAGCTTTTGCCATTTCTCAAAACTTAAAATGGGATCAGGAAGTTTTTCACAGTGAGGGTGACAGAGCACTGGGACAGGCTGCCCAGGAGGTTGTGGAGTCTCCTTTGCTGGAGATATTCAAGACCCGTCTGGACACCTCACTGTGCGACCTGTCCTAGGGAACCTGCTTTGGCAGGGGGGTTGGACTCAGTGGTCTCTGGTGGTCCCTTCCGACCCCTACAGCTCCATGAATCTGTGAATAACAGAATAAAGAAGTATCTGTCAGTTAGCTTCCCCTGTTATTTGATTAGCAGAGAAGCACTATGTGACTGTCAGCATATAAATAAATGAAGGCTTGATTCAGTGGCTAAGCAGTTTGTTTTGGGCATTGTTAATACATTTAAGAATATTGTTAAGCTCTCCTGTGTGTGTGTTTATTTGGTGAGCGGGGATACTGCCAGCTAACTGTTTTGAGGAGGAGAGTAATTAACTTTGTACGTACTGGAGCCTCTTGGGACAATTAAAATAGGAAGGCAAGCAAAAGCTTCTTTCTCCACGGGTGAAATATAGAGTACTTACACCATGTCAGCACAAGGAGGACTTTATTAAATGCAGAAATGTAAGGTTTCCTGATCTGGGAAGTAATATTAAAGACTGTAAGTGTATGGATGAGATGGGTACTTCGCATGCCCGGGTACTAAGTGTGCACACTTAGCGTTGCGTACACAGCAAGGCGATTAACGTGTTAAAATACAGAACAAAACCTCCTCTCTCCAGTTACTGCAGCCATTGCAGGCAGAGGTATTACCACTTGCTTTCGTGTTTGCCTGGGAGCTCTGTGCAGTAGCAGTGAACCACTCCTGAGAAAAATATCTCAGTTTTCTAATTAGTGGACACATCTGTAGCATTTTCTTTTCACAGGGTCATTTACTACTTACAAGTTGTCCTGGTTTCAGCTGAGGCAAAACCATGACACAAGTAAAGAAATAGTTTTCTGCTGGGTTGCCTCCTTAGCTGCTTGATTGTGGAGCTGGCTGAGAACAGAGGAGAGGCACTAATTCTGACTGCTCGATCCACTTAGACCAGAGGTTAGGCAAGTGTGTCTGGGCACCTAGGAAAGCGTCCAGTTATTCATTTCAGATCAGGAATATGATTGTGTTTGCTCTGCCTCTGGCTTGTTTGCTGTCTGCAATTAAAAACGACCTCAGGTCTGTCTTCATTCTTCCCCTTTATTTTGCTGTTAAGCTAGTGTAGTTTTGTGAGGGCAAGGCTCATTGGGGTGCAAAAGAAAGAGTATATTTGATTTGTGAGCTTCCTCAGAGGCAGTGAATCCACATGAAACTGTGCTTTGTGCCCCTTGGGACACGTTTCTTTCTTGCAGGGCTTCAAGGAGGGTTGAATTTTGGAAAGTAAAATAATACTGTGTTAGCATAACACATGCTTTTGTTGATGGATTCGTTTTTGGAGTGATAAAAGGGATCACTGTACTTTTTCTGGTATGGTAACAAGGGATTGACTTTTGCTCCTATAATGTATAAAATTTTTATTGTTGATCTTCCACCTTCTTGTGTCCTTTCACCTTCTTGGTGTCCTTTACTACTGCCTCTTGAATGGTTTCTTCAATCGAAGGCACAAGTTTCACGTTTCCCCTTGTTTTTCTGGCCTCTTTACTTTTCTCTATGGCCCTGTCTCTTGGAAGACAGTTTTTTATTTAAAGGTGTTTTTTTGTCAGATGGTTGTGAAGCAATATAACATACGGCAATGAAAGTTTCATGGAAAAATGAATCTTGATACCTTTGTCTTAGGGAAAACTTTCAGGTGCTTTGTTCCGTTAACCTCTCCTAGAAATGGGTGTTTTGTAGCAGAGGTCAGTTGTTCATCTAGCATATAGGAAGCTGAACTGAGATGGCTTTACTCTAAAACCAATGTTTAAATGAGAGTTGTTATCCTGTCGATCAATTTCTGATATGCTGTTGTTTATTCTGTATGGATAAAGGTGTTACATCAAGGCAAGGTGTGTGTTAAGAAACTAAACAATTTGTGGCTGTTCAACCACAACAATTCTGTAACTTTAAAAACTTTGTTCTGTAATTTTTGAGGATAAAAGACTTGAAAAAAAGTAAAATGCTGATCTCTTTTGATGCTATAGAGAACAATTTGAAGACCAAATATTCAACCTGTATTTTCACTTATGTAAGCTTAAAACAATTTAGTCACTAACAGTTTAATAATTGAACAACTGTAAAATGCTTTGCATTAAATTACTGTGATGTTTGCTTCAGGTTTTGTAGTATTTTGAACAAGTAATAGAAACCAGAAGAATACTTTGAAAGAATAACTAACCAAAGTCTTTCAAAAGCTGACTGGTTTTTATTTTTGTCCACCAGAAGCAAATGCCCAAGGCGTTTATTATTTGTAAATATTCTAGTATTTAGGTTATTGACAGCACTTCTTTATACAGTAACAAGTGTGACTTTGGAAATATTTTTAAATTATCTTTCACATTATTATTATTATAACAATAATGATATCTTCTGTAATTGAAGAAAAATAAAATTGCAGTTGACAGATCAATAAAATGTTTTGGTAGTTAATTTTTTATGAAGTGTGTGTTATGCAAATACTACAGGGGGTGGCAGTCGTGGTGTTTGGCTTTTTAATGAATCTAAAATCCTGAGAACAAATTAAAAAAGTGAACATCAGGCAAGCTATTTTTACTAGTTGACAAAACTTTCCTCCAGGAAAGTGGTAGAGAGGCTGTTCACCGGGGAGTGCAGTGACAGGGCAAGGGGCAGTAGCTTCAAGCTGAAAGGGCAGGTTTTGGCTAGGTGTTAGGAAGAAATTCTTTACTCTGAGGGCAGTGAGGTCCTGGCACAGGCTGCCCAGGGAACCTGTGGCTGCCTGCTCCCTGGCAGTGTTCAAGGCCAGGCTGGATGGGGCTGTGGGCACTGGACTGGTGGAGGGTGTCCCTGCCCATGGCAGGGGGTTGGAACTGGGGGATCTTTCCTGTGTCCCATCCAACACAAAGCATTCTATTATTGTATTTTCTAGGTCTGTAAATTTTAAGTATGTAGTAAATTGTTGATAATGCATTACTTTTTTAGTAATAAAGATAATGGTTGAACTTCAGAATGGAAGCTTTTTTGGTCAACTACTTGTAGCTTGTTTTTCAGTAGGTAACAGCTCTGTTCCGGGTGCTCTAAGAGTAGTATTGCTGTAAAGTAAAGGAGATCTCTTGCAAGTATTCTGTAAACTGCAGCTGTGAGCTCAACGGTAAATCCAACAGAAGAAAGCTGTTTTCAGTCATTCTTCCTTTTTTGGAGTAAGTTGATATATGTGATTCAACTTAAGGATGATAATTTAATTGATTTCATTCAGCTTTCACGCTACATGGCTGCCCTTTGTTCAGAGTTAAACGTTATCTTTAATAGTGATGAAAGTTTACTTTGGATGTTCAAGGACCAGCTTCATTGTACTTTGTGTTTCTATGTCACCGCTTGGATTACCGTGCTCAGTCAGTGCAGCACTTGTTCCTGTCAAACAGCATCCACCAAGTCATCAACACAGAGCACTCAGAATCCAGGTTTTGGCTATGTGGTGGAAAGTTTAGTGTGAATTTTTGTTTGTTGAATATTGTAACTAATAACTGCCAGCTTTTTGCCCAGGTCTCCCTCATTTGTTCGTTCTGTGAAGTATTACCATTTGGTGTAGCGTGCAGTAGTTTTTTGCCTGCTCATCGGGTTTGTTCCTTTCAGAGGTTCTGATGGTCACTGTTACTTCTTCTTCACAGCTGTGTGTTCAGAGGCACCCGTGCATGAGAAGTTTGTTCTATGGCCTCAGAGCTGGGTGCCAGGGAGGATGGCAGCTGCTCAGAGCTGGCAAAACCCCTTTATCTGCAGTATCTGGAGAAAGCTCTGCGACTGGATCAGTTTTTACGACAGACATCTGCCATCTTTAACAGGAATATATCTAGGTACCAGAACCTTTCCTATTTTACATTAGGAATACCAAGGAAAGACATTTTTATTATATTGCTTCCAGGCAATACCATATTAAGTTAGCTACTTGTTAATAATAAACTCTTTAAAGATTTTGCACTGTGCTTCTCTTAGCTCACACTGACAGTTCATCAGGTTGCCAGCCCAGGTACAGATCAGCACAGTGTTTTAAAGCTTTTTCATAGCTGAGCGGCAAAACTTTCTTGGTCTGGAAAAAGTAGGATGAAGAAGTTGATTTTTCAGGGACATGGCCGGTAGCTATAACTGAAGTGCAAAGGCTGTTGTCAGATGCGTAATTGGTAAGCTGTAGCAATGGAGAAGAGAGTCATCCGGGTACATTTCTGTCCCAAAGCCAACTGATGCTTAAATTCATTAACACTTTAGAATTGTAGTTACAGAACTGGTATCTGGATGGGTAATAGGTATTAAGCATGTATTAAGATCCACGTAAGTAGTGGAAAAAAATGCAGCTTTATATTTTTCACATATACACCCTCAGTAATGCTGAGGATGACAGTACTGTGCTTTGGCTTTTCTTCATAATAGTTTCTTGCTGAGTTAGTGCTTCCCGAATATAAGACTGAAGGTGCCAGGTGATCGCATCCCCAGGCTGGTCTGATGATTGACTGCTGCTGAGGGACTAACAGGAAATTATTAACAGCGATATTTCTGATGTGTAAAGTTACATCTGAAGTGATCTAAATTCTCAAACCTTTAGACAAATCACTACCTGTAAGAAAGTTGCATGGATGTCTCCTCTTTGGAATATTTTCCTGTTGTTGCCACCGTGTTATGTATCTTCTTGCAGCGATGAAAGTGAAGATGGATTGGATGACAATCCTTTGCTGCCTCAGTCTGGGGATCCCCTGATGCAAGTTAAGGAAGAGCCTCCAAACTCTTTGCTTGGAGAGTCTTCTGGAGCAGGGAATTCTGGGATGCTGAACACTCATTCCCTGAACGGAGTACTGCAGCCAGGTAGGCATGCAGTAGGTTGAATCTGCTTTCTTTGGGATGAGTTGGGAAAAGCATTATTTCTAAAGAACTTTATTTTTTTTCTAAACAGAACCAAAGTCTGAAAAAGGGAACTTATACAATTTTTCCAAGCTAAAGAAGAGCAGAAAGTGGCTGAAGGTAAGAATATTGGAAAGAAATCCAGTTGTTGTGAAATCTGTGCTTGGAGTCCCAGTCAATACCGTATAGACAATGGTGATTCCATCATGTCATCCGACGTAGATCATGGTATAGAAACATGTGAGCAAGCAGAGGGCAACAAGAAAATAAGTTGAGCACTGGTCAGAACATTATTGCAAATTATCACTAGTCCAGTTTTCAAGTACGGTGAGTTTACAGTATGTGTACAGTAAGTTTTTTTTTAATCTCTGTAGTCTGTACTACTGAGAGCTCAGAAAGCTGGACTCATAAGTTTCAAGACCTCCCCTAAATCATGGCATGCAGTTTAACTGATGCAAAATCTCACACTGAAAAAAGAGGCATAAGGTTGATAGATGGATGTGGTAGTGTGTTGTGTTGCTGAAAAGACAGCTCCAGAGGCATTCGTTAGTCTTGTTCTATATTGGCTTGTTGTTTGCTGCATTTGTTTTATGTAACTGGAACTAGTGTCCCTTGCTTAAAAGAAAGGAATTTTAAAATTTTGTTTTCCTTACATTAAGAAAAAACATTTACCAAAGCAAAAATTGCAACTTCTAATCCTGGACATGGAAAGAAAGAAGAGTGAGGGTTGATAATGGATATTTTATTACACTTTGGGTTACAGGCTCTGCAGATTTGAGGCTTTCATTTTCATTGTGTAGCAAAATGGACAGTAGACATTTCAATTCTGGGGAGTAGGAGCATTTTAGTTAAATTTCACAGTGAGTATGCATTCAGAAATGTGAAGTAATTTAGTACAGTGTCCAAATTAAAACAAGCTATTATGAAAACCATTAAATGGACATTTGTGGCTCAGCTGAAAATGTCTCTAAGAGCAACTCAGTACAAGGGCCAAACAAGGATGGAAGGAGAGAGCAGAATGATGGCTTTATGCCATCTTTGCATGTCCATTGCTCTGTTGCCTTCCCCAGTTAGGAAAAACAGGTTGTCAGTGGGTCAGATGAGAGCCAAACCTGGTGTGACTAATGCAGGAAAAAGTAGTAGAATAGCAGGACAAGCTACAGATGAGGCAGAAAGGCATCAAAAAATGCTCCTACCGGTATCCTGGATTGTCTCATTGCTGAAGAGTGTTCTGAAACCACAAAGAGACAAATCAGATTCTGAAATGACTTAACTATCACTAGGCTAGGAGAAAACTACAATCCCAAAAATGTGTATTGGAGTGACTGCTACACAAACCTGTGCCTCAAAAAGTCCCTTCTCCATCTGAGGCATTTCAGGTGGAAGACACTTTGTAACTGGAAATTGTTGCTGTTGGGCCAGGCCCGCAGACCTTTACTCTAGGTGGAGGCTCAAGAGTGCTTTGCGTAAATGAACAATTCAGTACAGGGATGTGTGATTATTAAATTAGTTTCTCTTCATTCTTTTTAGAGTATCCTTCTGAGTGATGACTCCAGTGACACAGATTCACCGAGTGATGAGGACGGAGAGGAGGAAGAAGAATTTTCTCTTTCAAGGGAGGAACTTCACAATATGCTGCGATTACACAAATATAAGAAACTGCATCAGAGTAAATATAGCAAAGACAAAGAGGTAAAAATCTGTACTTTTTATGTTTCCTTAATTTTTACTGAAGTGCATTATTTTAAACCACACTTACATTTTTCTGAAAAACCATAATATTTTGTGGACCAGAAAATATCCTGTTGTTTGGCAGACTAGAACAATCTTAACATCCATTTCAGACAAGGGTTATTTGATTAAATAGATGCAGACTGAAAAGCTGTTGATACCTTAGGGTGAGAATCTTTTGTTAATTTATGTAGCCATTACTGGCACATATAGCTTCCACAATGCTGTGTCCCAGTCACTACAGCAAATACAGCGTGCTAGAATGCAAGATTTAGTTAACACATATGAAAACAGGTGCTGTGGGTTAAATTATAATACAGGTAGTAGCTGCTGACCAGGATTTAGAATAGCAAGGTGATATTTACCCTCTCAAAAGGGAGTTTCTAGTTTTCTTCCTTTTTGTTTTCTGTCATTCTTCGGGTTTTTACTTGATTCTTTTTTTTTTCTTTCTATACCCTTTTGGGGGAGGAGGTTTCTTTTCATGTTATCTTTTTCCCCCTCTTATAAGAAAAGAATCTGCCACATTTCTGCATTTTTCATAGTATTAGGCTTAATTCTATGAGTTTTTATTCTAATTATATATTCCTTAAAATTATAAGGGCATTTGCAGAAATTGTTTTCATTGCTGGTTTGAATCGCGCCAGAAAGTTGTCTCAGATGAAGGAAGTCATCCTATTCTGCTGTCAGAGGATGTGTCTGAAATTAAAATTTGTGTTCCTGTTTCATATTCTTTTGCAATTTCTCCAGAAGAGTGGAGCAATATTTTCACACACAGGACTTTGTACGCTTTGTTCCTTTGTTTACTTGTTAAGTTCTAGACCAAGATTGTGTTAGCTTTTTGAAATATTACATTAACTACACAAATATTCATACACCCAGTCCTTACGCAGGTCATAACTTCTGTTGGATCTTACAAAAATACTTACTTAGAGGCCAGTAAGAACTAATTTCCAGTGAAAATAACCAGGGTATTGTCAGATCAGCAGTAAACAGTTGGGGGGGGGAAATGCATCTGTCAAAAAAAGTTTGTTTATGCCGATGTTCTCACTTTTGAAAAGTCCTTTATTAGCTTTATAGTATGCTTAGGTTTTAAATAGTTCAATTTTTCTGCTTTTATGTAACCTGTGTATAGTTCTTTAATATTTTGTTGAATAATGCTTGGAATGTACTGATTTTTTTGATAATTTGGGGGGAAATGCTGAAGCAGCTATATTTTTACTTGATAATCTGAATGTTCAAGACATTTGTCCTTGTGGAAATCTTTTAAATGCCTTATCTAAACCTGTTCTTTGATATCTTTTGGAATGATAGTGTATATGATTTGGGAGTGCAAGAAAAACTGATGGGAGATCAGTTGGCCCACTTCATGTGATGGCCAGCACGCATGTGGAAAAGATGGAACAGTATGTTTTGAAAGCATAAGCTTCACTGCCCACCTTTCCTATCTTACTTAACTGGGTGGCTTTGGCTCCATGTGTAGAACTTGGACACCACCTCAGGAGTAACACTTTGACTTTGGACACTGCATGGTGCTTGATAACAGTGCTAAACATGGAAGAGTGTGTGTTTTCTGATCTGAATTTGTGTACCTGCTGTTATCTGCTATATCTGTTTTCCATTATTGTGCTCGTTTGCATCCATTTCAGCTGCAGCAATACCAGTACTACAGCGCAGGCCTGCTGTCTACACATGATCCTTACTACGAGCAGCAGCGCCACCTGCTAGGACCCAAGAAAAAGAAGTTTAAAGAAGAGAAAAAATTAAAAGGTGATTTTAAATGTGTTTTTAAATGACTGCTGTGATTAAACTTATTTACTACATTATTTCCTTTGAATAAACATAGATGTTTGAGACTTACAGGTTTTGCTTAGAAACACCCAGTTTCATCAGAGGAAAAACCTTCAGAAAATGCTTTACCTTCTGGCTTCTTGAAAGCTAGGGTGGTGAAAAAAATGAGTGTGAATTGGGAGTTCATGGCTTTAGATTTTCTTTGTGTACCTCTGAATCTAGATTGAGAGTTATGCTGGAAGTACCTTTATAGTTTTATTAATTGCTTTGGAATCCATGAATACAGTTGTGCGATTTCTTTTGTAAACACAATAGTTCCTTGAAGAGTCTAAGAACTTACCCAGTACCTCATACAGTTGTTACTGAATATGTAATTCTAGTGAACAAGCAACGATTCAGAGCATTTTCTGGAAATTAGAGGGAACTCAGAATTGATGTCCAGTGTGAGTTAAAATAGAGTTACTTCTGTAACCTCTCGACTGGCGTTTCTCAGATGCATGTATGCCAGGAAGTACCATTTCCTTTCTTGATTGAGCTGGCAGCAGCTGTAAATCTGTAAGGAAGCAGGAAGAGAAGACTATGAACTGTCAGTGTAAGGTGAATTCTCCCCAGTGCAAGTACTTCTGTTTGGGCTGTGTTTTAAGAGGGCTATTTCGGGCTTCCTTCCTTCCTATCTTTCCGCAAGTTTCTATAACTCTGGGGTTTTTTTGCTCCACTAATCTTGCAGCATCCGTGATATTGTATACTCTCAAAGAATATTTTTTATATCTGATACCAGCATCAGTTTCCTTTGAAAGCTGGTATCCGTAATATATGGTAACAGTCTCTTCCAGCTACTGAGAATTTTGGTTTGAGACTTACCCTACGAAGTGCTAATGTTGTTACCTTAAAACATCTTACCTTTGCATGTTTCTAAGTAGAATTTTACCTGAATGCAAGAAACATTGCACCAGGTCCCAGACATTTTAACTCCTAAGGTATGTTTCCCTTGACTGAAAAGTTACATTTCATGGCTATATTTTTAAGCATAAAAATCTTTCCAATATAAAGTAATGAGGAAATTTCTAATATAAATGGGTGTTACCAGGATTGGATGTGTTTGTGGATTTTTTTTTACTTCGACGTGTAAATGGAGTGGGGTGTTTTACTCAGGAAAGATACCAGACTAAATGTATCCCAAAAATAGGACAAGAAATTGATGTTTCTGATTATTGTTGCCATGCAGGCAAGTTGAAAAAAGTTAAAAAAAAGAGGAGACGAGATGAAGAACTGTCTTCAGAGGAGTCACCACGACGCCACCATCACCAGACCAAAGTTTTTGCCAAGTTTTCTCATGATACACCACCACCCGGGTCCAAGAAAAAGCATATGACAATCGAGCAACTTAATGCACGTCGGCGGAAAGTGTGGCTTAGCATTGTTAAAAAGGAGCTGCCAAAGGTGAGCTTGGCTAATGGCACGAGATCCATGATGGTGATACAAGAAAGTGAAATAGAAAAGGAATGTAGTGGGGGATGAACACTTGGAAAAACAGTGTGAAGTAAGACCTGATTTTTCTGGTAGTCATTGATGACCAAACTGATACTTTGTAATCTGTAAGCAGTGTAGTTTGAATTTCTTATCACCAATGATAACCTAAGTGGATCATGCAGTGCTTTGCCGCTGCTCTCAATTGGCTGTCCAACCCTTTTCGATGACTACCGTGGTGAACCCTAGCAGGTACCCCTGCTAATCTACAGGATAGCAACGTAGAACAAACCAATGTCTAGGTTTTGCGTAAAGTTCTGGAAAGGAGTGCTTCAGTCATTGTAGCTTGTGTGTTTTTTGAAACATGTCAGAAACAGTCTCGGAAAAAGTTTGTATCATTCAGTGGAGGAGCTTCAGGCACCTTTGAAAAGGAAACTGGGTTCACTGTTCCTAGTTTTCTGAGATGTGATCAGAGCAGGGACCTTACACCCTGCTTTTTTGGAGCTCACAGTTAACAGACTTTGAATTCTAGAAAGTTGAATGAATGGTGGCTATCACAGCATCCCTGCTGAATTTATATGCCAGGCATGTAAGCATGATAGATCTTATTTTTTTCAAAAGACTGATTTTGATCACATGAATGGTATCAGATCACCATTACTTCATAACATCTTTGGGAATCGGTGGACATGTGTGTTGTTTACTTCAGTGATGACAGTGAAATAGGAGAACCCTGCTTTGCAATAGTAGTAGTAAAAGACATGATCCTGAAAAAAGAGGTGCTTTACATGGTTCCCTCAGGAGGTGGAATACATTTATGATTGCCTGCCTTAATTAAGGGTGAAAAGTTGTTTCCATCAAAATAAAAAATACTTACAGTATCTGTACCCAGTTACACAACAGTGCGTGGCTGAGGATGGTGTGGTATGTCTGAAGACTGGATAGCAATCATCTGAAATATTGTGAAGCTATTGCCTTTTAACTGATTTTTGGGTGGTGTTCTTTTATAGGCATACAAACAAAAAGCCTCGGCCCGCAACCTTTTCCTAACCAACAGCAAAAAGGTAAGTGGTGTTTAGCTTTATACTGTTACTTGTAGTGGGTGTAGTAAGCAGACTATAACCTCTTTGTTTCCTCTGTTTCTTCTCATACCAACTCTGCTAGCAGGGCAGTATAGGAGAAAGCACTGTATGGAAGTAACCTCTCATTTAGTATAAGCTTAAATCAAAAGGTCTCTTGCAATATTAAATATGTTAATTTACATAAATATATATAGGAGCTTAGATTAAAAATAGAACAATTTTCTGTTTAAGTGATTGTAAAAGGAATTTATCTCTTCATGGGAGTCATTCTTTCTAGCCAGAAGGCTTTACTTCAGGAATGCTTGCTAACGGATTTCTGAGCATTTTTGAGTGTTGTGCTCAAGTGTCTGATTTGTTTATATGGCTAATGAAAAGGTAGTCAGGGATAGGGCTGAGAATAATCAGAGACAAGGTGATGCTGGAAATTTTTCGTTCCATATATACATCGTTGAGAAAGGGAGCATTTCTGTGAGAGATGCAGGAAACAGGACCTGCATGTGTATATTGAGAAACTTTGCTGTTGGTAGGTTCTCTCCTATAGTCCTCCTTACCTAGGAGAGACGCTTTTCTTGTGAAATCTGGGCACGTGGCCTGTGATTGTTGTGTCTGCAGGTATCACAAACTGCATTGTAGCAATGAGTGATGGATGCAGCAGACTTAGAGGTTTTGGAATTGCACTGTTTTTTCTTTGGATTTGTTTTGTGAATCATTTGAAATCTGTGTGTTAGAATTGTTGATGTGCAAATTTTAGTGGAGGGGGGGGAAAAACCTGTCACAGACATCCAACCCAGCAATTTTGACTGCTATGGCAATGGCATTATTTATACTAGAATGAGGAAGAACATTATATTATGCTTCATGAGATGGTAGGAAAATTGTAGGATACTTCCCAACTTTTCAGCGTACCAACATGTGAATAGGATTGTATTCCACCAATACTGCTATTGTAGCAGCCTTATTGAAACAGGGAGAAAGTGTGGGTGCCATAGGAAAGTGTCTCAAATACATGAATCAGAGTTGCAGGTAGCCCTTGAAGTCTGGTCTCCTGAGTCCCTTTCAAGGACCTACCCAGCATCCTTTAAGCACCGTGACATGTTGAAACTGTCTTCAGGTTTTGTCTTCATCACCACCTCTGGAGGTTTTTGGAAGTTCATGTTCTCTCATGCCTTCTCAAAAGCGTTATTGCTGAGTAAAGTAACACGGTGTTACTGTATCTGGAAGATCAGACTTAGTAGTAATTAAAATTTGTGTTTATTGCTGGCTTTCTTGAAAATCTACCCATTTTCAACTGTTTCCAAAATTACATGTTGCTCTAGCTTGCCCATCAGTGCATGAGGGAGGTACGTCGAGCTGCTATCCAGGCCCAGAAAAACTGTAAGGAAACTCTGCCACGAGCACGTCGTCTTACCAAGGAGATGCTTCTCTACTGGAAGAAGTATGAGAAGGTGGAAAAGGAACATCGCAAACGAGCTGAGAAGGAGGCTCTGGAGCAACGCAAGCTGGATGAAGAGATGAGAGAGGTACACCAAAACCACAGATTTCTGATAATCCATTGAGAGGACACAGGCGTGACTGGATAATTTGAGTTTCTAAATCCAGACCATGAAATTCAGTTAGTTGTTCTGATTCACTAGTATTCCACGTATTTCTACTGCCATCTTAAAATTTTTCACATAATCCTTCTTAAAAAAGCCTTCAAACTCTGTAAATTCTTTACAAGTGAATGACATGGAGGAAGGGATAAGACAAGCAGAGTGTCTCACAGGCATACATACCTCAGCGTTACTAAGGGCCAGGCTTTTGTGATGGTTTATACGTCATTTGAGGCCAGTTCCCTTTTCTTTCACACTGCATTTTTTTCCTCTTTTATTTCCTGCTATAAACTGATGTTGTATTTTATATATGAAGCCCAGAATTTTTCTGTGATTGATTTTGTTGGCACAGTGATGACTTCATGGTCTCCTTTACAGAGTAATAAAGGATGAATTTAAGCAAAATTTTATCTTGCCAAAGCTCTTCAGTGGATTTGTGGTTCTAACCTTACATGTGTGATGAGAAGCTACAGTTGAATCTTCAGAATACCTTATGTTCAGTTTTATGCTCAAATTATGTTTTTATTTATTGTGTTCCTCACATTCTGGCAAGTACATAAGTATTTTGTGAAGGTTTCAGCTGACTTGGATTAATAGACTATGTGGTATTTTTTAACTGGAACCTAAGAATGAACAGAGTGTCTGCAACATCTTGCTGAAACCCAGACTGTGGTATCTCATACCTAGTGATACATTTCACGTGCTCTACTATAATTGTCTTTACTAGTAAGAAACAGAACGTTGGAGCTAGGTTGTCATGAGAGGTTTTTTAACCATTCTCTTCTTTTTACCATAGACCACTAAAATCTTGTTTGCTTTTGTCAACCTTTCAATTTTTCAGTGTAAGAAAGATTTCTAAACTTTTTTTTTAAATGAAGGCATGGTGTTCTTTGCAATGATTACTGAATTTAAAAAAACTTCTAATTTACGAATTTTATATTTAAACATAGGTGTTTTTATGTGCAACTGGTGTTTTTATGTTCTAGCATTTTGATATCACAAAATGCTAATCTAGATTAATTGTTGATATGTTACTGGAATAAATGCTCTTCTCTTAGGCTAAGAGGCAGCAGCGAAAACTTAACTTCCTGATCACACAAACAGAATTATATGCCCATTTTATGAGTCGTAAAAGAGATATTGGACATGATGGAATACAGGAGGAAATCCTACGCAAACTGGAAGACAGCTCTACCCAAAGGCAGATCGATATTGGCGGAGGAGTAGTGGTCAACATCACCCAAGAAGATTATGGTAAGCGATTCATCTACAATCCTTCTTGTGCACTGCTTTGAAACTTACTATACCCTGCACCTTATCATGCTAACTTCATTTTCAAGCACAAAATCTTTCTGTTCTGTGTAAAAAGCACTGGAATTTACCTGTGTGTTAATTTGGGTGGTTACGGCTGCAGAGCTCTAACATGGAGATGTTGTTTTCAGATAGTAACTACTACAAGGCCCAAGCTCTGAAGAATGCTGAGGATGCTTACCAAATTCATCAGGCCCGGGTATGTAATTTTTTGGATCTATGAAGTACAAGAGAAAGCAGAGTAATTGGTAAAGGCCACAGGATGAGAATCTTTCATAGTAGCCAAGTCAAGTAGATATGTTTAATCCTGGCTGCCAGGTTTTCATTTAAGTCCGTTGCATTTTTAGTGCTAACTAGCTTGAAAACCAGAATATAAAGCTTTGGGCAATAGCAACAGGCTTGCTTTCTGTTAGGTACTAGCAGACTTCCTGTGTCTTAAAATGAAGCGTAAAGCCTTTCACTATACAACTTGCTCATAAATAAATACATTCATAGTCTTGTGCATGCTTTCCTCTTCCTATTCAGACCAGGTCATTTGATGAAGATGCAAAGGAGAGTCGGGCAGCTGCTTTACGGGCTGCTAACAATTCTGGTACTGGCTTTGGAGAGAGCTACAGTTTAGCAAACCCATCTATCCGGGCAGGAGAAGATATTCCACAGCCTACTATTTTCAATGGAAAATTGAAAGGTTACCAACTGAAAGGCATGAATTGGCTGGCCAACCTATATGAGCAGGTATCTCAATATATATTGCAAATTTTTTAAACTTTATTTAAGTCATTAGAGTAAACTTGATTTTTAAAAAAATGGTTTTAAAAAGGGACTGCATATACTAAATCTCTTCATGTCTTTAGAAGAAAGCATGACATAAGTTACCAATCAGTTTTCTTGATTATTTAGGAAATATCAACTTTGAATGGAATGTTAAGTTCAAGATTCTTTATGCAGACATTTATAATACTCTTTATCACTTATAGACTGAGGAACCTTGCGCAGCTCGGAGCTGCATGCTCTGTCAGGCTTTGTTCAGCTGGCAGGCTGCAGACAGCCTTGTCCCAGCCTGCCCAGGTGGCAGTGTGATCGCCAAGTGCAGTCAGGCTGAGGGGAAAAAATCAGCCTGAGAAATGAATGGAAGTGCAGTCAAGATAAATAATCTCACAGCAGAAAGATGTAAGAGGACAACAAGGTGTTTCAGAGTTGATAATACAGGAGCTGCTTCCCCTCAATTCAGTGACAACCCATCCTTCTAGGTCTGCATGGATTAAACAGTCATATACTGGAAGGTGTTAATTTCTGGATCTT
Organism: Laterallus jamaicensis coturniculus; assembly: GCA_022605575.1. NCBI lineage: Eukaryota > Metazoa > Chordata > Aves > Gruiformes > Rallidae > Laterallus > Laterallus jamaicensis. The sequence continues at coordinate 21,408,904 of JAKCOX010000013.1, forward strand.
TTGCAGGGCATCAATGGAATCCTGGCAGATGAAATGGGTCTGGGTAAAACAGTACAAAGTATTGCTCTCCTTGCACATCTGGCTGAGGTAGGTGGATTATAGCTTATTTCTGGTCAGTATGCTTGATAGAAGATGCGTGCTTTTCACATGTTTGAAATGAATTCTAGATTGTAAAGCTGAAATGTCCTAAAAGGGTTTTTTAGCTATGGCATTTTCCTTTTGTTTTAAAACTACACCTTTAAAAGGGGGCTGTGTGAAAAGGGAAATTTTAATTTATGCACGGAGTCATATCTTTCCACTTGCACTTAACGTGAAAGCCCAATAAGAGAACAAGTTGTAGGCTTCATGGTTCACTGACTTTTACAAATCAGAGACTTGTAGAAATGAAGGTGAAATTCTGACCTTCATTGCAGTCAACATGGATTTCCATATCCGTTTTTTCCAGGAAGCTTAGTTATTCTGTGGTAGAGCAAACAAAGAAAAAAAGGAAAAGGCAACAGGAGTTTACTACTTTATGCAGAAATTGATATCTTTATTAAAAAAAAAAGAAAAAGAATGTCTTGACTGGCATCCAGTTGCTTGCCTTAAATAGGAGTTATCAACCAAGTCATACTAAGAGCAGAACTAGCTGCAGTAATCACCAAATTTACGTGTGCATGTTATGTTCCATTATCAGCCGGAGTAGTGGAAGAGTGTACAGAGCCAGAGGCTCTTGAGCTCACCTGTGTGGAAGGGATAAGAGAGAGGTTTGTCTTCCCGCTGCACTGCAAGTTGTGATTTTTTGGAAGCTTACACCCAGGGCTTTTACTTTTTCTGGCTGTCTCTTCTGTAGGCCAGCTTCTAACTAGCAGGACACAAAGGGCCCAACTTTGTTTGGCACCAGAGGATGTTTGAAGGTGATGTGATGAAGCAAAGCTTGCCAGTGCCCAAAATTACGGGGGCCCTTAGTAATGTGAAGGTGGCAGCTTTCAGAAACGGAGGAGTGAGCCATTTTGAAACAGTGGTGGTTGTTCTGGTTTGCTGTTACGGGATATATCTTAGTTAGACATTGGATCTGTATCACCCTACTGTGCTAGGAGGAAGTTTTGTTATGTTGTGTTATAGCACCCTCTCTCATACAGCCCCTGTCATTTAGTACTTGTAAAGCTGTGTCAAATGTCTCTGTGTTTCTCCCCCTCAATTAACTTCTGTGTGTCTTTTTTATGTGTATATTCCAGAGAGAGAACATCTGGGGACCTTTTTTAATCATTTCACCTGCCTCTACTCTTAACAACTGGCACCAGGAGTTTGCCAGATTTGTACCTAAATTTAAGGTAATAAGCACGTGCAAGAAAGTTATTTCTGTTTTCTCAAAAGAATTCTGTTTTCTCTTGAGTTCTCTGCCACATCTGGAAGTCCAGTTACTTTGGAATTTGAAACTGTACTGGGCCCGATTTATGAAGGTTTGGGGTTTTTTCTTCATCATCCTGGGTTTGTTTTTTCTGGAGCATTCAGTTATCTAGGGCTTAATTTTTTTTTACTTGAATCTCATTATTTTCATTTTGCATCAGCCTGAAGTCACATTCTTAGTGAGGAATTGAAGCAGAGCAGGAAGTGGATGTTCAGTTCTAATGTGTAGGCCTGGCAGCAGTTACAAGAATAATTTTTTGCTCTTATGGGCTGTCTTTGGGGGTGAGAGCAGTGTTTTCAGCCATTTTGAGTAAGATAAGGATTGTGAACAAAACTGAACTCTAGGCTAGAGGAAGAGAGAATGCACGCGTTAATACAGACGAATAGAAGAACCACAGATGGTAATTGAGACAAGAGAAGTGAGTTGAAACACAAATAGGTAAGATTTAAAAGATAAGAAGAAAAATATATGGACTTCTCCAGGTATTTTGAATGTAAAAACATAGTAAGGTAATAAACAAGGAATAAACAGTTACTGAAAAACAAGTTGATTGCCTGTTCTGCAGCTGAAAACTTTGGAGTGTTGCGAAAGAGGATTTGAAAAGAACATGTGCTGCTGAAACAGTGCTAAAATTTTAGAATTACAGATAGGCAAACGTGTCAGGAGCTTGCAGTTACATCTGCAAAGAAGATTGGATTATAGTTTAAATATTTGAGTTAACACAGTAACCTTTAATATGAAAGGGTCTTGATAATTTTGTATTTTTTAAACATCTGATTTTCTTTTTTACAGAGAACATCTAAGAACATTAAAAGACCCCTAGTTACAAGTAACCAGTATATCAGTAACATCCAGGATAATTGTTTGAGTGTTCTGGCTATTTAATAAGGCAGAAGAAAAGATTTGGAAGTATTACTGTAAGAAATACTTGATTTCTTGGCCTGGGGTAGGTCAGTGTTAAAGGACTTGCCTTTCACCAGATAGCTTTCTCTGTAGATCCCTGATGAGACTGTGCATTGGTTATGGTGGTGTATGGTTTGAGGGATCTGTATGAGAAGTTGTGCTAGAACATAGTTGAATACTGGATTATGTTTTGGGATAACGTGTGATTACTGAGACTTCAAAGAAAATGATGAAGAAAAAAAAATGCTTAAGTTACTGAGGAGTTATTTAAAAAAACCCCAACAAAATAGACCATTTATGTATTATTATAGTCCATAACAATAGGAGCCCTGATTAAAAACCCTGGAGTAGAAGACATTAGGGTGGTTGGCCATTCTGCCCTACCTACTCTCCCACTTCCTTCAGTCAGTTCATTGTATAGAATAGCCAGCTGTTTATGCTGCCTTCTCATTAATTAAATAACAGAAAATGTTACAAAAATGCAGTCCGAGTGCTTGTGAAAAGAGAATTTTACCTCTAAAAAATACAAATAAATCTGTTTCTGTCATGTAGCTGTACCTTGAGTTTATTACATAATGTTTACCTCATCCGTGGAACCATGTTTCTTTAAAAATAAGTTTCCCTAACTTAGAATTGTCACATATTTGCAACTTTGATCAGTCTTTTTCAACCAGTTCTGTTCCTATTCTAATCGTACAGAAGTGTGTAATTATGCTTGTAGTAAAATCATAGTGAATTAATTTCTTCAGGTCCGTGGCAGAATATATAAACTAAAAGACAAATCACTTTGTTACTCTGATGTTTTTGGGTTTGTTTTTTTTTTACTGATAACTTTCTTTCCTAACAGTTGGAAGAAAATTCAGCTAAAGGCACTTAAATTTGGAGCTTGTCCATTGAAGGGTGGAGATGTTTCACAACCTCAGAAACCCGCGTTCCTCACTTTGTCCTACTTGAGTGTAGTCCTTTCATCAGACAGAAGATGGCGCTATAATATTATTAACCAGTAACTGGTTCTGAGGCACCACAAAGATTGTTCTGAGTAATGGGACTCATGACATTCTGAGCTGTAAATGGCTTCACGGTTTTCTCTGGCACTACTGCTTACTTCTTAAAATTCTTATGTTAAATATACCCAGGCCAGATGTTTTAACTTTATCTCAGATTCTTGGGATGGTTCTCAAATACAAAGCCAGCAAGACAACCAGGAATGTTTAAACAGGAGAGGGAGCTCACTGGTCCTCCTAGGTTAACCGTGGCAGTTGAGGTCAGACCTCTGTCTGCCATGAACGAGGTAGCATTCTTAATTTTTAGAAAAACCTGACTAGAAGATGTAACATGCTACTGGGCATTTTAAGATCCTTGCCTTGGTCTAGTCTTTGTACTAGGCATAACTTGCTCGAATGCTCTGCTCCTAAGCATTTTAAAGTGCTTTCTGATTTTTCTCTGTGTTAAGAAAGATAATTTCCCTTTTTGCTGTTTTGGACAAAGTAAACATTTTCTCTCATTTTGTAGGATAACATCCTAGAGCAGGTGTATATTTGAAAATAATGTCTTTCTGCTTTTGTGCTGTTCCAGGTGCTACCTTACTGGGGAAATCCCCATGATAGAAAGGTGATAAGGAAGTTCTGGAGTCAGGTAATACCGGCATGCCTGTGTGCTTTGACCATCTTTGTTATTTGCAAAGAGTAAACCAGAAGCTGTTGCTATGCCCCACCAATCTAAATGATGTGTTTCTTCATCCATGTTGTAGTATTTTCATTAAGATAATGAGGTAGAAGTCTTCTCTTGTGCTGGAGGGCAATACAGTACAGGACAATTTAGAGCAGTGTGGAGTTCAGATGAAGAAACTAGAGCTGTGTAAATGAAGTGAGAAGTTTCAGTGTCAAACACTGTTTATTCTGCTTGAGTAACGTAACTCGGGATGTGCAAGTCTAGTATTGCTGCTGGCCTGTTCCTGATTTAACACCAGCATTTTGTAGGGTTCAATGTCTGGGTCTTGTCTGTTACGTTAAGAAGCATCTGAAATTGTTCAGGGATTACTGGGCTTAAGTCCAGACCCACCAGTTGAATAACTGTGCTGCAATTAATTTTAAAAAGTAATGAAAAAAATTATTAAACAGAAGTCAGTATGCACAAGTGAACTCTGCACAATGTACTTACATTCTACATTTGTTTCTGATTTGTGGTTACAGAAGACATTGTATACGCAGGATGCTCCTTTCCACGTGGTGATAACCAGTTACCAGCTGGTAGTACAGGATGTGAAGTATTTCCAGCGGGTGAAGTGGCAATATATGGTGCTGGATGAAGCGCAAGCACTCAAGAGTAGCTCCAGGTAATAAATTAACTAGAAACAAAATCTTACCACTCTGTTATTAGCTTTTTGAAATAATATCAAGAAAACATCAAGGTGACATGAATTGATAGAAGCTGACAACATAAGACCCTTTAAGTGTCCATTTAAATGTGTCTAGTTAAGACCCTAATTAAGTATATAACTGTGATGCTGGATTGATCTACTAGTTTTTTGCATTTAGACTTTCCTTCTCCAAGCATGTAAAATGCAATTTAAAAGTAATTGTGGAACAGAAACTTCCATGGAGTACAAAACTGTGTACAATGTTACTCTCCTTCGTTGCTGACCGCTGGCAGAATTCTGCCTGTGAACAGCCTGTAGTCTTTGGTTTGTATTGCTTATATTGGCTCCATCAAACACATTCTTTTGATTCTTCCTTCAGTGGCACTTGCAGTCACAAATGAAGGTCAGAACCCCATGAATACTGTTGGCTGCAATAAAGCCCAGTCTTTGTCATAAGACTCTGCCAGAAAGTTTTCTGGTTGTTTTCAAGTAATATATTTATCTGTCTCTACTTCTGTAAGTGCTTTCCCATAACCTTTGTCCACTCGCCACTGTACACAGTATGTTAAAGACTGCTTTAGATGCCGACTCATTCTGCCCAAAGTCTTTGTCTCTTGGGCGTTCTTAGAAACTTCCCTCCGAGTGTATAGCGCAACACTCCTGCCCCGTGGCACCCGTGGCTGGGTGCTGTACAGCCTGAAAGCTATATGCTGTTCTGATTCATAATGACTGCTTCTTTGGGGAAGTTAATTATTCTGATAGGAGATTTTGTTAATATCCAAGCAGCTGTATTAAAAATTGCTAACAAAATACTCAGAAAAAGAAAATAAATTATGCACGTTTCTTTGTAATTTTTTTAAGGCTACTTCTTCCTGCAATTGTCTTTTGAAAGACTGGAGAGTAGCTGTGATAGTTTTACCCAGTGACCTCCAGAAATCATTTGGGAAGGTGACTGGAAGTAATTTGCCTTAAAATACCTACATTTTGTATCCTTCTAGAAAAAACACCCAGTTTTAATGATGTTTTTTGTTTTTAAATCTTTCTCATCAGTGTTCGTTGGAAGATCCTACTACAGTTCCAGTGTCGAAATAGATTGTTGTTGACTGGGACACCAATCCAGAACACAATGGCTGAGGTATTTGGGAGCTCACAAGAGTGGACTTTCCTTTAAAACAAGAATATATGCTAAATATATATGAACAGTTAAGAAACTTGCTGTATTTGTTTAGTGGTGGGATCATACCTGTAGCCAAGCCAGTGGCAAATAAATGTGGAATCAGCTCTGGGAGGGGAACATTTGGATGTGTGCCACGCATTCAAATAAAAATAAAACTGAAAATACCTGGTTAGTAACACCTAGATTACAGTATGAAATATAATTCTCATGGCTTTTTTTTTCTGTTGGCTGAAATCCTTATGCTGTGTTTCTTGCTGCTTTCTAATGGTATTTTGTTAAGATGATTTATCTGCCATTTGTCAGGGGAGGAGGGAGAAGGTTGCGACTGGGTTTTTGGTTTAATTTTGCCATATCTCATGATCTAATAAAGTGATTTTGCTCATAAAGAGCTGCAAGAACTTAGGATCCCCAGTTACCTTGTCTACGGTAGGGTGACGTTTACTGATCTGTTTTCTCCTCTCCTTTTAGCTGTGGGCCCTGCTGCATTTTATCATGCCAACGCTGTTTGATTCCCATGAAGAATTCAATGAGTGGTTTTCTAAGGACATAGAGAGCCATGCAGAGAACAAGTCTGCCATCGATGAGAGTGAGTGCAGCATGTAACTCAGCATAAGAATCTATTGCCTCTTCCAACTACTAAGGGATAAACTTTATCTCTCATTTTTTATATGAGAAATGTCTTCTAGAGCAGAGGTGCACAATATGTCTGGAATGTTGTGGTTTGTCCATAGCTGATGTCAGAGTTTGTGTTTCTGACTGTAATGTAGCATTTGTAATGAATAGAAGAACTTGCCATGAAAATATTGGTTTGCTGCTCCTCTCCAGTTCTCCTCCTTCCCAAACAGAGGAAAAAAAAATTTTAAATGTTTGGAAGTTTCTACAGAGCAAATCATTTTGGAGATCTCCTCAGTCTGTTAAGCTCTAGACATAAAAATTATGACCCAAAGCACCAAAGACCTCTTGAGATCCAGAAGAAAAGCCTAGCAATGCTTAAAAAAATGTAAAATCTTCACAGTAAATCTTAGTGGGTATTATGTGGAAAAATCTAGGGAAAAACAGCTGATCTGTAATTGGAGTAGGACACAGCACAGTAAGAACTTGTCACAAAAGTCAGAGCTGTAAGAGTTCTCAAATACCCAGAACTTTGCTTTTACAGGGTATAAAGACTGCAGTTGTCTGTCAGCATAGTATACTTTGGTATTATGATGCTATAATTTTGGGGGGAATGAGACTTAATAATGATCTCTTTGCATGAACTAGCAATGTCTCATCTGAAGCTTCCTCACTAATAGTGAGTGATAAATTTAAGCCCGTTGTGTTCAGCCCAGAGGAATATAGAACACACAAACCACTTCAAGTTCATTCTTTGAAGCAAATCTTTAGATTCCTAAGTTAGGTGGTGTAGCTTGGCAATCATTTAAAATCAACAACTGCCAACTCTGTGCTGCAAGAACTCCTAGAGGAAATGGCTGAGCAGTAAGGGACTTAATTTGTCATAGAACATCACATAGTTTTCTTCTTGGGTGAAGTAATTGTTCGTTCTTCTTCGATCCCCCTGTTGCAGATCAGCTGTCCCGCTTGCACATGATCCTGAAGCCTTTCATGCTGAGAAGAATCAAGAAGGATGTGGAAAACGAGCTGTCAGATAAGGTGAGAAAGAGTGTTTAACTGGAATGAGTAAGTCATCTTTTATTGTCATAGCTCTGTTCTCTAATCTGGTCTTGGCAAACTCACTTGTCAGTCTGCATCCATGAAATTTGATTGTACAACTTTCTCAGATCCTCAATTTCTGGCACTACATCACAGCAATCTTGTTTAGTGTGAATGTAACTGAAGAACCCCTAATTAATAAACCTGGTGAAGGCACTTTGCTGAAACACCTTTAAGCCTGATTAAGTTGACAGAAATACTGCAAATTGAGAAGTGAAAGAGATTGATATGGCAGTTATTTATTGGTAAACATCTCCAGTTGCCTTTGTGAAAGATTTGGCATGGATTTAGGATTCTTTTGTCTTTGAAATGGATAGTGACAACATCATACTTCCCTCTCTTAATTTCACATGAATATTAGCAATACGCGTCTCCAGGTTTTGGGACCACTGGCTAAGAGACATCTACTTTGTTCTGATGGGCTTACTAATTTCAAAAGTAGAACCTCCCGTGGACACTGTTGTTATGATGGGCTCCTGACACGTGTTTAAGGTGGCTCAAAATGGGTAGCATTTTACAGTAGGATAGTAGAATTGAGGTCAGATTTTGAGCTAATCATTTGCACATGTGATGTTTTCAGAGCTGCTTAGGAATCCGTTGGCTTAGTTGTGTTCACAGACTTTCAAGGGTCTGTCTTCTACCTCTTTACCTAAGCCTCTCAAAACACACCTACCTATCTGTTAAATCCTTCCCTTGTTGGACCCTGAAATACAGATATGAATGTGACTGCATATATATGTATTTTTGGAAAAAGTGATGTTTCCCCAAAGGTATGTTTCTCTGCTTTGTGTGATCTGATGTGCTCATCCTTCATTTCAGAGGCAGAAAAGGGTAAATCTTCCTTACTATTTTGCAGATTGAAATTCTGATGTACTGCCAGCAGACGAGTCGACAGAAGCTATTGTACCAAGCTCTGAAAAACAAAATCTCTATTGATGACCTTTTGCAGTCCTCCATGGGCACTACTCAACAAGCACAGAGCACCACCAGTAGTCTCATGAATCTAGTCATGCAGTTCAGGAAGGTAAGGCTATTTTAAATAGCAATTTTTCAAAAAAAGGTATAATCATTCTTTAGCACAGAAGTAAAATACAGCATCTAGAAAGTACCATATTAAAAACCAAAATAGATCTGGCATAGATAAGCAAATTTGCATGCAGTTCAGTTGTGTTTCTGATGCAGTGTAGCATGATGTTGGGTCAGAAGAACTCTAGCCAAATGGTGTTGTGCATCTGCTAACTGGTTGGGTTCCACATTGGCTGTTGAAAGATCATTCACTTGGGAAGGAGAGGCAATAGTAGCTGTTGTGAATAGGAGCAGATATGAAGCAATATTCAAATTTGAGTACTAAAATAGCTGTGACATACTAATCAGTATTCAAGTTTTAGTGGTCAATAATCATAGGTTATTTGTGGTGCAAGTACTGCATCACATGAATTTAATTTGTCCCAGCATCTGACACATGTTGCCTTTCTTACAGGTGTGCAATCACCCAGAACTGTTTGAGCGACAAGAAACTTGGTCTCCATTTCACATCTCCCTAAAGCCATACCAGATTTCAAAGTTCATCTACCGTCATGGACAGATCAGGGTCTTTAACCACTCACGGGACAGGCAAGTTTGCTCCTCTTCCTGTCTAGTTTAACATATTTAGTGCTGTTACTTATTCTTATTTTAGTTTTGTAAGTGTGTATTAACTCCTGTATCCGATATACTTAAATGATACTGGCCAAGCAATGCGTTCCTCATTTTCTTTCATTCATTCAGCTGTTAAGCATCTGATATCTGATGCTGTTTCTTGGTGAAATCCTGATCATCAGATACCACTTTGATTGAATAAGAAAGTCAGGAAAAGGAATTCAGAGTTATTGCTGATGGTGTGTAATAGAATTAAGCTTTAAAAGAATTCTTGGGGGGAAAAAAAAACCCAACCCTAAACTTGGTTTCCCTTCAGTGAGTTTTCATGTTTAAGGAAGCTATCAGTGTCTGTCAGTTGTGACATGGTATATCGTGAGCATCTACCAGTGCCTTTACAGGTTTTAGTGCTTGCCTTGGAGGAGGAGAAGCTGCCCAGGAGTAAGTAGTTTGCTTATTTCTCCCAACAGTGGCAATTCCTGATGAACTTTATTTGCCTTCAGTTATAAGAAGTGCTTAGGGCGGGGATGAGAAAGGCATGATTAAAGAAGAGACTTAACTGTTCAACAGCACACAATGCAATTCCACAACAATGGTGTGTTTCAGTGTCAGTTGAGCAATAGTGCACGTGGAATGACGATGCTTTTCTCTTGCTGCCCTGCAACTCCAGATACCCCGAGTGCTGAAATACTTAGAGTGAGGAACTGAATGGTTACACTGTCTTTTCTGCCAACTGTGTGATTGAACTTCATATATATTACTGCCTTCTTAACGATTTTGTTTGGGTTTGTTGCTTTCGTTTTCAGGTGGTTACGGGTTTTACTTTCGCCATTTGCACCAGACCACATCCAGCAGTCTCTCTTCCATAGGAAGGGTAGGTTCGCGGCCCTGGAAAGCAAGTTGGGTTGTGCACTTGCATGTGATGTTGTAGTATATCTTATGCAGGGGGAAGGACTGCGAGGCCAGGTCTGTTAGTCCTCTGAAGTAATTCAGCAGAACTTGTTAGTATTCTGTTTGCTTTAGTACTGGTACGTGTACTTCATTTGCTCAATGAGAAAAGCGAGCTGGAAGAATAATCTATGGACAAGTTGTTATTTAGTCGCTGCTTAATCCGACTGTAGTCTCTTCTTCCATTCCTTCTGCCTTGTTTTAACTTCACTTCAAGGGATGATGTTGCCTTTTTAGTCTAACATTAATTTTTCCCAGTCATTTCAGTACATACTGTATTGTATGTTTCCCTTTTAAGTAAAATGTAGATGAGATGCAAGTGACCCAGGATCTAATCAATGTGCAAAAAAGCCCGCATGAGCTGCTTATGTTGACAAATACAACTTATTAGTATAGAAGATCAGTTAATTTTTTTTCCCTGCTAGTGAGAGTTACCTAGATTGCTTAGCTGATGGGATGGGAAATATTTTGGGAGGGGAAAAAAGTAAGAGAGTTACTGGCTGCATTACCATGCTGAAATCTGTTAGCATGGACCTGTTCAGCTGTGCAAAATCTCTTTCAAGTAAAAAGAACCAAGTGCAGCTGCACAAGTCTGCACTTTTCTGTAACTCCCTAACTTGCATGCACCTTGCTGATTATTCTGGTCTCTGATTGTTTTGGTATTCATGATATTTTTTTCTTGGGGACTCTTTGGCATACCATAAAAGGAAAATAATTTGGGGAATATAATTTTTGTGTAGAAGTTCAAAAATAAAAGAACGTGAATGGTGTTGGGGTACACCATGCACATAGGTGAGCCTGGAAGGCTTTCTTCATTAACAGTGCAACACGTCTCTCCTCCTCCCCACACTTCACTGCAGCATATCCATCATCCTCACCATATCTGTTGCATCCTCATCTCATGTTCCCCTACCAATTCCTCAATGCCCTTCCAACGTGCTTAACTGCCTGGCTGGTTGAGAGGGAGAATGTTCAGCAGGCATCCTGCAGTACGCAGGTTCTGGTCAGCTGCATTCACAAACCTGCATGCTGCCTATTGATTGTTAGTAAATGAAGTAAACATCCTTGCTGGCTGCCTGGTTTTCTGGCCTAGAACGTATGTCTCTTTCTTGGTAAAGGCCTTTCTCTTGCTCAGACTAGAAAATGAGCTGGAACTTGGAGTCAGGCAACAGCCATTACGATCAAAAGTTCCCTATTTCTAAGAGATCTAAGTTAAATTAGGATCTCCTGTACACTCACCTAGATTTGTTGTGCGTCAGATAACCCGTGTCTTGAATTGCTGAAGTAAGCTTATTGTTTTGAGTGATGAGTGTCTGTGAAATGCGTGGCCCTAACTCCAGTGTTTCTGTGACATAGGCATCAATGAAGAAAGCTGTTTTTCTTTCCTCCGGTTTATTGATGTCTCTCCAGCGGAAATGGCAAACCTCATGAATCAGGGACATTTAGCCAGGTGAGGACAACTTGTCAGAAAAGTACAGCTGATGTCAGATGTAAACCTGTGTTTTCTGTGCTTCCTAGTATTACCATTTTTCTGTTGTTATCTAATATTACAGCAACTTCCAGAGTGTTCCTCCGGGTATAGGACACCATTATGCCAGGCAGTTTTTATGCCTTTGTTGAAACAAAACGTCTGTTACAAAGATTTCACATTGTAAATACGCACAACGGTCAAAGGGCAACAGAACAGTTTGCTTAGGATCACGCTGTAGGTTGTTGGCGTTACCAGGCACAATTATCTTGGAAAGGGAGGTGATCTGTTTAAGCTATAGTACCCTCTCCAACAGACAGTACTCTGCAGTTAAATAGTGACTGTAAGAAGTGTGAGATTCAAAGCACGTCTTTATTGATAAAGGTATTTTGCTTGGGACTCTGTGTAATATTCTTTTATTGTTATGGTGATTTTGGACTACTGTTTCTTGTCTGTGTTTCAGTAACATATGACAGATTTTGATCTGAATTATGTTTATGATAAGTTCTACATTCACTATGCAGGGTGTTAGGCATAATTTATTTATGGAGTAATTACGGAGGAGTCGGAGTGAATTTTTAAGTAGTGGTGGCTAACTCAGGCTTCACCCTTTTAAACCAAGTGCTTCAAAGCATGTTCTGATTTAATCATTTAAGTTCAGGTAAGCTGCCTTAGAAAAAATGAAAATAAAACATAATAGAATTGCAAGGTGTCTAGCAAAAATTATTTCCTTTAAGTCAGGACATTGTAAACCTGAAGTTCTGAAAAAAAAAATTGTGTCAAATAGTTATGTTGTAAATATACTCGAACCTTGCTTCCACGAAGCAGTTAATAAACATACCTACTGTGTTCTGTTGCAGATGGTTAGCTCTTTTCCTGTCTCTGAAAGCATCCTACAGGCTCCATCACACACGCTCCTGGATGGAGACAGAAGGGGAGAAACAGCAGGGGTCACATTGCCTGAGGAACAGGGATTTCTTGCTTGATGTAAACCTCCCGCTGTCTTTCCCTAACTTGCACAGCTGCACTTTGCTGCAGGTAAGCAAAATTTCTGTGGTGTTGAGACAGCAGCAAATCCTTATGACTAGGAAATTACAAAACCCTTTCTATCCTTACAAAATGAACTTGGAATCACTTCATCATCTGCTTTACCAGATACAGCTAATAAAGTTCAGAGTGATGAATAGAAGAACAGTTTGACTACCATCTTCCTCCCATGTGGTGATAAGTTTCAAAACTTGCTATAGAAAACAGATCAGTTGAATTCAAAGTCTTAAAAATATTATGGAGAACTAGATTAATGATTTGTCAGAGTTGGAGTCTACATGTAAGTTTAAGAGCTCTGCCATGTCTTCCTACGTGTAGGGTGCTCGTTTTATGACTCAAACCAATTATCTTCTCCAGTTTGATACGGCATTGCAGCAACTGGGGAAAGCAGACACTTTATCCTAGCCATGTTTCAGAGTTGGTGGACAAGCATTGTCAGCGGTGTCTTTCTACTCTGAAACTTTCCTGCCTCTGCTGCTGTCTGTTAGACTCTAGATGGGTTCATCTTACTGTGTAATGCAAGGTCATTTTTTCTAATCTCTTGCCCGGGCTGTCTGTGAAAGTTTTGCCTTTTTATGACCAAATTGCAGTTGATTTCCTGACTTAGGTTAAGTTCCATTGATTTGTTTCTCTGGGAAAGAAGTTCACAAAAGCGCTAGCATAGAGTCAGGAAGGTATCGTAGGGCAGTTAGCAGATACACAGATACAGTGCAAAATTTTTTTTCTGAAACAGTGAGATCGTGCCAGATGTCTGTAGGGATATTGCCTCTGCTCATGAGTGTGGAAGGGGAAAGGAGATAGCCAGAATTCAATTGAATAGCGTGTAGAGGAAGTTGAAATTGAAGACGCATAAGCAGTAGGAAACCAACTTTGGGCTTGGTGTCATGTTTTGCAGCGTTAACAGCAAAGCCAACAAAATGAGTCCTCCTAGTTATCAAACAAAGAGCAGGCCAACTAAGCGTGAGTGCCAGTTAACCCTGGCTGTGCTGGTGTTCAAATACTCTGCATTTCCATACCTAGTGTGCTCCAGTGTCTCTGCTTCATGAATTTGCTTTCAGGTTTTTGTTTAAAGATTGCACTCAGCTGTTTATATACTGACTATGTAACGCTTGATCTCTGAAACTACACTGTGGCTCTGGTTAAAGAAGGCTTGGGTGGTGTCATAAATGTTGATGCGTAAAAGTAAAGGAGTGGAAAATGGTATCAGAAGTTGTGTGCACTTACAGAAGGTGCCATTCATTTTTATATGTGTAGAAAGACAATCCAGACTTTTACTTAGCCTTTGGGTTAGTGTGTTTAAATATTAGTGAAAGCCGTTATATTTTCTTAACAGAAGATGAGTTAGCTTTGTAGATATTGTATGAAATGTGGATTACACGCATGTAGGTTTTAATACTAACAGTGAAATGTAAAACATTTGTATAGACTACAGACCCACCTGTACCACAGGCTGGCAAGATAAAAACATGTAATTTGAGCTCTTGCAAATAATTTCTGTTCTTTGAGGAGGTTGTTATTTGTGTCTCAGGAGGACCCAGCGCTATGACTATGTGTAATTAGTACCTTTTACATAGAAAACAGCAAGCTGAGGAGCAAAGTTCATCAGTGTGTGCAATACAGCACATTTGTGATAACCTCAGTAAAATCTAAAGGAAGATTAGCCCTACAGTTACAACAGATCCTTTAGAATTGTTTTCTAACCTGCGTATTAGGCAGATTACCACCTAAAGTCACTTTAAATAAGCTCTGTTTGCAGATCTTTGTTTGCACAGCTTGCATACGGAATATCTTTTAAAAAACCCAAACCACCACCACCCCCCAGCCCTAAAACCTTAAAGGCCAAAAGGAGAGTTGAAAAAAACCCTGCTCTTTACACACCTGCCTTAGCAGTATGCATCATTGTGAAAGAAAATTAACTCTTTTTTGTTTAAATCTTAGCCCAAATTTGAGAGATGTCCAATGTAAAATTCCCTCAGGCTTCCTCTAAGGCTTCATCAGATAGTAACGTGTAGGAAGTGAGGAGGGGGAGAATCAGAGGAAAAAGGAAATGGTATAAATCTGGAAAGGCTTTTCTTAACTGCTCAGATCAGCATAAACATACTTATGTGCAGCTCCATTTGCAATATAGGAAAGCCTCTTTCCACACTTTGGATTGTATGGCTGCAGTCGATGTGTGTACGTTCTTATTTTTTCAACTATCCACCTCTTCGGTTCTTGACTAAGAAGCTGTGGCTGTGTTCAGTTCTGTAACCCTACCCGGTGTTCATGTGTGTGTGACTGATGGGGAGCAGGCTTCTGCTGTCCCTGTTACATCTGGTGTCTGCTCTGGTCATGAAAACTTAATGGCTGTGTATGTTGGGGAATTCAGAGAACAATGTTTCTTATGTGACCTGATAATTTGTACATGTGAAGCATGGTTCTGAAAAACAGATGTCATATACAAGAGCTACTTCTATGTGGATGCAAAAAGTGTATTTTTCCCTTATGTTGGATACCCACTTGGATGTTTTCCTTGATGTTTCTTCATGGCTACTTATAATTGGGCTAAGCCATCTTTGATGGCTCATTGATACTGGCCTCCACAGGAGAATTGAGTAACAAACTTGCATAGGTTTGAAGTTACAGTTTGTTAGCTCCTCTCTAGCTGTTTCTTGTACTCTCACTTCTCAGGAAATAAAGTTAATGGGCCCCTCTGAGAACAAGGCCACGGCCAGAATGCCAGCGCTTGCTGTCATAAGACTCACTGGAAACCACTTGTGACTGCATGCAGTGCTGATTATTCAGCATAAAATCAGCTGTACCCTCTCTGTCTGGGCCTGGAATGAGGAAGACAGGGGATTTGAGCTAAAGCAGTTGTTCTGAGCCTATCTAGTAGCCTGCTGTGCTGAGAGAAGTCACTTGTCCTCTCTGACCCTTGCTGTCCTTTCATTACTCCCAGCCGCTAAGGCCTGCCTCCCTTGATGTGGGCTTGCACTGTCATGTCCCTGCGTTTTCATAGTTGAATTTGTTCTCTGATTAGATGGGTAGCTCAGTATGCTTGTGGAGGGGTGTGAGAGGTGATAAAACCAGTGCAGGAAGTGGCACAGCTGTGTTGCAAAAAGGGATGCCCCCCTTTCAGCAGCAGTACTGCTCTTTGTTGCCGTTGTTTCTCATCCTCAGATGTGTGAGCCAGCATTTGCATCCGTGGTCCACAGCCACATACTCCCAGCCTTGTATTGCTCACTGCTGCTTCAGCGCACAGCCCCTTTTACCTGGCACTGAAACAGATCACAAAACTAACTTGGAGTGGAAGGGCAAGGGTTTGTTTTCATCTTGATCAGCATCTTAATGAATCCAGACAGCTAGGCCAGCAAGAAGGGGCTCTTTGGGGACAGGAGTGAACATGTGAAGCAGTTGTTGCTTAAGCTAGCACAGCTGATAAAGAATTGCTAGCTGAGTTAAGACCCTGGTTTTGGAATCACTTTACATTGTCCAGTGTGGCCTCAGCTTTGACCTGTTCTTTTTAGCTCTCCTGAGTGTCAGTAAAAGGCTCTTGTCAGCTCTTTCGGATCTCGCCTTTTATGTAGAGGAGCAGATGTTCAGTCAGAGTACAAGCTCTATTTGCCAGCTCCAGGCCACTGGAGTCCCACTGGAAGCAGCTGAAAGACCCACTTGCGTCCTTGGATTGACTGATTGTGTTTCTTAGGCAGTGCTAGCACATATGTACAGCAAGATTGTTGGTTTGTTGCTTTTTTTCCTAGTCAGCAGGTTCCAAATTATGTTCCAGCCATCTGCATCTTGCCCAGTGCATGTACATCTGGAAATAGAAAGGGCCCAGATTGCATGACTCATAACAGACCACTGCTGTGGATGCTTTCTAGCACTTCTTGACATATGTAGGAATGCATACAGTGTGTATGACGTGATACACAAGGTGTCTGCTTCCATCCTCTACCCTGATGGAACTTTAGACACTGGGATTTTAGAAAATTGGATGTTAGGTAAAATGAAAGGAGCATGCAATGAATTCTGGTATGTTAGGAACTGGGGCAGGGCAGTATCAAAGTTTTAGATTATTTTTTTTTACATTTTACTTAAGTGAACTGCTAGAATTCTTAGGGCACGTTTGGCAATCCTATAACATTGAGAGAGATACCTCTTAATAGGGTTTTTAGTGGGTTTTTTCTTTTGTTGCTTGTTTCCTATAGGATGCAGAATAATGCTCTGCATTTGTACTTATTACATATAGTAGTATATAAGAATTGCTTAATATAGAAGATTGAGAATAAAAAGTCACAAAAAAGTCTTAGTCCCTAAGCACTTTATTTCATTGCCCCATGCAGATATTTACAGTATAAAAAAAGAAATATAATAACTGATGCAAACAAAGAAAATTTCATTTTCCATTATCCTTAACTCTCTGTGGAAAAATCTACAAAGAGCTTAAATCATGGTGGCATCTCAATGCTCCCACTTTTGAGTCAGTCTGGTTTTCTTTATCAAGAGGACATTGATAGACTTGTGGTAAATTTCAGGTTTTACAGTTTTACACACCTGGGTGTGTTCATGTATGTGAGTAAGCATGCTAGCACCTTGAATAGTCCTCAGGATAAAATTCAGAGGCATTTTGCACAGACGAGGAAGAAAAGGTGGGAAAAGATGGAAGTCCAAAGACAGAAGTTCTGTCTCATTTAGAGTGTTAGGGTTTTTTTCCTCTACCAAGCCTCATTTTATCCATGCTTCAGAGTACAAAATTGCTTGAGTGTAAGACCTACTAGAATATTCCTGTACTTCCTTCATTATAAAAGGCTATGGTCGAAAGGTTCAAAGAAGGGAAAAACTTGTTTCTGGTTCCAACTGAGTGAAAAGGCATGTATTGATACGAGTTACTTGATTTCAGCCATTTCAGGATTTGAATGTTCAGATAATTACACAAAGATGCTATACACTGTCACTGTGGAAGATGTATGGAGTTTCCTTTTTCAAGGAGAAATGCTTGGTGAATGTCCTTTTGTCTGTCTGTCTCTTGGGTGGTTGCAAGATTTAAGAGGAGATTTTCTTTATAGACGTAGTAATGTCTTAATTTGAATTTTTGTTTTCAGAACCTTGTGTTCAGTAGCCACTGTAGAGCAGTGACTGGCTATTCAGATCACGTCATACACCGAAGGAGATCAGCTACCTCATGTGTACGGTGCTGCCAGGTGACTGAGCTGCCAGCCTTCCTGTGCATAGCCAGTCCACGGGTAAGTCCAAGTTAAGTTGTAAATTATGTATTTCCTATTGTGTTTTAGATCTTAGAATTGCATCTTAGGAACTGAGTGATCTATTGCTTGCTTTTGGTTGGGTAAAACTGTTGTGAGGATATCCTTTTGCTACTGTATTCAATAGTGGGTTTTTTCATAGGGGAAGTGACTGTAACATGTCCTGAAGGGAAAAGGAAAGTGGTAAGATGCACGAGCAGTTATTCTGACATACATAGATTTCACTTTCTCTCCGAATACCAAAATCAATAAAGATTGTCAAGTAGATTATTCCACGGCAATCTAAGGGGGAGATGTAGGTATGATATAAACAGAATGGGGTGATTTGCCAACTCTGATGACAGAGGGGGTCTGAGGAACAATGTTTTTTTGAAAAGGATGTTAATTTTCTCCTTGCCTCAGCTTATGTTCCAAAAAAAGAAACACCAAGTTGTAATATATACAAATTACTTGACTTGATTGGATATTAAGTGCTGCTGCATGGGATTGTCCATCAACTGTTAAATAAATTTTGAAATTACTTTAGCTGAAGATTCTTGTGCTGACACAAGAGGCCTTCACAAGTCTATGGCTGTTGTTTTCGTTCTGTGTTGTTGGATCTTGACAAAGCTGGACAACACGTAAGCAGGCTGTCCAGTTGCTACACTCTTCAGTTTCAGATAGTGTTATTGCTGTAGGCTTGATCAGGTGGAGCCATGTAAGCAATTGTACGTTGGGATCTGGAGAAGGGAGGAGGCCAAGTAAAACTCAGCCCAACCCTTATGCGCTGCTCCTCAAGCTGAGTTCATCTGCCTGCAGCTCTATGGACCAGGAATCCAGCTGAGCTTCTCAAAGTCACATGTCACCTCCCAGGCACAACATATTACTTGGTTCAAGAACAAGCAGTTATTCTGAGAGTAAATTGTGAAAACAGATCCTTTGATTTTTCACCTTAAATTTGCGTTGTGGGTGACTATATTGAATACTTCCTATATGTTGGGAAGGAAGGAGAGGAGCTATGTAGGAAGGGGAAGGGAAAGACAAGGAGAGATAATATAAATAAAAGTTACTTGGTTTTGGCTTGGCTGGTGTATCAGAATGATTAAGTAGAGGCATGGCTTTTTGTTTCTAGGAATACAAAGATTTAATTTTATGCTTGTTAAAAAGTTTTGGCTGGAGTGTGGAAGACCTGAAACAGCAGAAAGAGCACATATGTTCTCTCTTCTGTTGTTGTTTGACCTGTGATGAATTTTGGAAAGTTAATGGAGTGAATTATAGAAATAGGAGCATATGTTTACATACCAGCCTAGGGGGGTGAGTGGTGGTGAGGGTTTGTCGTTTTCTTTCTATGCAGGCAGTTCTCCTGACTACAAGTAGCCCTCAGTCACACACACACACACACAAAAGTAACTTCGAGGATGGATCTCATATTCTTGCATTCATTAAGAATCTGGTTATTTTGCTTTAGAGTAATATTGTTGTAGTTGAGCAGTTAAGTAGACCCCAGTGTGTCAGGGATACTGTGATCAGAAGTGGGCTTGGGCATATCTGAGTCCAAACAATTAAATTTACATTGCATGGAGAGAAATGCAGGAAGCGTTTTACAATTATCCTAAGTAAACTAAATTACTCAATTTAAAGTGACAGAGCATTTCTATATCTCAGTCACTATATTCTTGATGTATTTCTGACCCACGTCTGTTACGTTCAGTCAGTTGACATAGGAGAATTTAGTACTATGGACTACCCCAACTTTTGATGAGTAAAACCACAGAAACACAGGGAAAAGTAATTTTAGAACTGCCCTGTGACAAAAAGAAGAGAGGAGGAAAGTGAGCAGGCTTTAAATGGAAGATTTCTTTTGACCTGTTTCAGAAATGTGTCACTTCTTTCTTGTAAAGCCATGCAAAAGAGGCAGACCTCTGCCTTAGGAACATGTGTATGCATTTTAAGAAGTGTGTGCCTGACAGTAAAGACAACCTGATGTCCTCATATACAGTGACTGTTACACAGGCATACTTCCCACATGGAAAGTTTAGTTCTCATTAATGTGGCAATTGCACTGAGGCACACACAGAGTTTGTCAAGCTTGTCTCCTACAGGCTCTTCCTTCAGACAAGCTATTACTGAATTTTATGATGTGACTTTATTTTTCTTTTAAAATCCTAGTGCATGAATCTCCATCTTGATGTCAGTAGCTAAGCTGTTTATGTGTCAAAAATGAGTCTACTCTGTTTTGTGTGTAGTAGCTGACAGTCCTGGGTGTCCTGGGAAAAAATAGGACAGGTTGTCTATGCCTGAAGGAGTACTTATTCCACTCCATGCAGTGCAGAAATACCAACTGGAATGTAGTGGTTAATAGTGTCCTTTAAAAGAGGCAACCAAAGCCCGTAGCAGTGTTGGGGTGTAGATCAGTGTGAGGGCAACAAGACTGGAGTTGTGAGAGGTTTTGCCTCTCCCACAGGAGACAGTCCTGTGCTTTCACTGCAGATGGCAGTATGAGATAGCATCAACTCTTTCCCTAGTAAAGTAGTGGGAATATATAAGAAGCGCTGCTTAAGACAGCCCTTACCCATTTGTAGTGTTTCATGTGACTCTGTGCATAAACCTGTACTCCAGTCTGGTTTTAAAATAGTTCTTGGCATCTTGCAAAACAATAGCTTTACCATTATTGCTAAGATTTTGTATGCTTTTTATTATGATGGGTACTGTAATGGTGCTTATGAGTTTAAGCAGTTGATTGGCCCTTGCAACATAAGTCTCAGTGAGATTAATTTCTTCCTTTGAGAGGAACTGTTAAACAGGAGTGGCCCACAGGCTTCCACCACCAAGATCTTGTTTGATACCTTTTGCTTTGAGTTAGCTGGTAATAGTTCAGAGAGAGCCGCCAGCATCTGCGATACCAGTCTGTGTCCTGAGATACTGGTTTCTTCCTCTTACAGTTCTAAAGTATTTAAACTCTTGACATCTAAACTGTTTTATTGTTTGTCATTTAGTTACATTTTCAGTTGCGTGATACAATGTTGTGTATGTTGTTCTCAGTATGTAGCAGTTAGGTAATGTAATACCAGAGTAAGCTGCAACAAAAAAAATACCCACGTTCAAATGCATAAAAGCTTTTTGGCTGCAACATAAAGATAGCTTTTTCACTGTTTAATGTTTCAGTTGTCCCATTATCAAAGGAATTCCCACCTGTTCTGGGTTCTCCAGAAACTCAGCTGCTTACTGTTCACCATCAAACCCTACAGACTCCCGAGCTGTTTTTAAAATGTGAAAACTTCCACAAGTTTGTTTTTCTCTGTGTTCCTTTTCATTTGTTATGTTGCTTTTCATACGTAATGTGGTCACTTGGTATGCTGTTAGGATTCATGGCAATGTTTTTAACTTACATGACATTACACTGATGATCCTTTTTTTTTTTTTAACTTCTGAAATAAAAGCGACAACTTCTGAAGTAATGATATATTTCCTTCCTACATTGGTGAAGTAACCTATAAAGCATTGTATGCTGTCATAAGCCCACGCTGTAAGGTTAATTGTTTAATATTAAGCTTTAGTTCCAATTTTATGTTTGACACATTAAGTCTCTAGAAAGCATGTGAGGGTTTCTACTATCTTTCTCGTGTAAATGTGGTTATAAATCGCTTTTGGAAGCACCCAGTGTTGGCCCAAACCAGACTTTTATTCCAAAAGGGTGGGAAGAAGTTGGTAATCTGCATTACATTGGAAAGATTCTTTTGGTAGATATGGAATTGTTGTGTGTTTATATTTGTGTGAAAGTGTTGTAATTGTTGTCAGTATCTGAAGAAAAAAACCAGCAGAGTTGGCTGCACTGATATGTGCCATGGCTCAGCACCACGTTTGGGTTTTATTACTACAGTACCTTGAAGATCTCCATTACCTTGGTAAGCAAGAGATAAGAGAAAGCTGTAGGTGGTACAAAGAGCAGCCCTGTCTCCTGGAATGAACTCTTCACTTGAGAACCTTAGTTTGGGTAACATGGGCCTTCCACAGTTAAAGGGATGGAACTGTTCTAGAATAGCTCACACAACATGAAATTGGAGTTCTGCATTTGCACCACTGGTCTGTCCAGCCGGGTTGTATGTACTGAAGCAGGCAATAGGGCCAGAAGGGAAAGATCACCCTGTGCATGCTGCACTGTTTCTGTGGCCTGCTTCTGTTCAAATCAGCTGTCAAGCCCAAGAAGTGCGCTCTTGCAAACCAGGGCTGTTTTCCTGTTCATTTCTAATTATTATATGAATTTCTGCTAAGGACAATATGTAAATCTCACCTCCATGAGATAAATACTTTGTTGGGGGGGGGGGGATAATTTTAAAAGGAAATTAGGCAAAGTGAGAGTGCAAGGTTGATATTATTCTTTTAACCTCAGCTTTGCTATCAGCTGTGTAGCAGTTGGCACAAGACATCATCTATCCAAAGGCAAGCAGTCTGTGCCTGGTCATTCATAGAACTTTTTTGTGTTGGGAGTTGTTGCGTCTTTGCTTGTTGTATGCTGGTCTAAGATTGTTTGCCATTTGTACAGGCCAGTAATGATTTGACTTTTAAAATTTGATCCCGTGGGAAGGTACTTGAACTGGGGATTTGAGGATGAGAGGACATCTGAAGGACACTGTTGATGATTATTGTGTTTGTAGGTAACAGCCGTGCCGCTGGAGTTCTACTGCAATGACCGAAGTGCGGAATACGAGCGCAGGGCACTAAAGGAAGGAGGAAGCCTTGAAGCAAAGCAGTGTGTGCTCAATGGAGCCCCAGAGCTAGCAGCTGAGTGGTTGAAGCAATGCTCCCGGTTCTTCCCAGAGTACCCAGGAGGGCTGTTAGGGATCAGGCCTCAGAACGGCTGGTCTTTTATCAGGATACCAGGTAAGTTTGGAGATCATCATGAAACAGAAATTATATAAATAAGAACATCTGCTCTTTGGTGGTGATTATGCTTGGTTACAGGCTTTTTTTGGGGGGTGGGGGAGGAGAGCCTGTGTGTTTGTTTTTCCTGCCAAGTGAAAGTCAACCCTAGTATCCTAAAATACACCATGATTTTATATCCTTTATCTGTAGTAAAGCTGTCAATATACGCTGAACAAGACTAATGCAAATTTCTAATGCTCACAAACTTAGTGTTTACTAAAGTACAATCTTCTCTCACACTCAAATTGGTTTTGAGATAGGACATAAGATTACGTGAGAAGTAGCAGTTGTACCTTGCCTCCCAGTGTGTTGGAAGACATTAATATCTACCTAAGACATCTTCTGTTGATATTCCTAGTGAAAGGACAAATATTACTTGTAGCAATCGACCATGAGAAAGATGGGTCTGGGGACCAAGTTCAGAGGAGACTAGCCTGGAAAACAAGGCATGAGGGGTTTACTGACTTTCAGTTGGAATAAAGAAACCTCACTCGTATTTCTTGGTAAAGTGGGAAAAAGATACCAGCATAATAGTAAACCAAATGCACTTTAGTCTAATTGTAGGAAAAAATTAAGTAATCCAAGATTTGCTAGAACTTGATCACTGATACTGCAGAGACTTTATGGGCCAGACATGCTCTAGTTGTTGGAAGATGGTCCTGAGTAGTGAGCAGAGTCCTGCAGAAAGTACTGGAGATCTGAGATATAGCCAAGAGGAAAAACAGCTTACACTGCCAGATGCTAAGTTATTCCCAGACCCTTTTGGGTCAAGGATGTTTGGCAGGGGAAGTTAGTACAGTAAAAGGAAAATAGCCTTTTACTTGCTGTGGTCCGGTTCAAGAAGATACCTCATAAGTACTTGGAGTCCTTTGAAGCACGTGCACGTTGGTACCTATGTAATGGAGAAACCCTTTTTCATGAGCTCACGCTACATTAGTGTTCAGTGACAGTTGATGATTTTATAGTTTCTTCAGGAATCCACTGAATTGTTTATCAGTTATGCTGACACAGAAGATTAATTGCTGAAGCGGAATGAAGGGAAGTGATGAAGGGATGCATTAAGGTAGAAGAATGGATAGAGAAATTAAGAAAAGCAGTGGATGTAGAATAGAGAGCTGCATTCTCTTGAAAACACTTGGTTTTAAGGTAATGACTTTGTCATCAGCAAAGATTTGGAGAGGAATAAAGGTGGTGTACAAGAAGCTTACAGGACTGAGTAAATAGGTGCACATTAGGGGAATTGCTGCTAAAGCATGACCAAAGAGTTTGGTTGAGAAGGTGGTTGGGATGAGTGTGTTATATAAAGCTGTCTTAATTTAGGGGGCATTGGAGCTAGAAGCAGATTAAATCAAATAAAAATATTTTTGTACAGCTGTGTTTTAATTTAGGTGAAAAGTAACATTCAAACCTAAGCCTGTTCTCAGAGAAGAGGGCACTGACCACAGCAGGACAGTTGTGTTTATATGTGCAGAAGCAGGCACAGTGCATTGCAGAAAGTGACTAATGTGCTTGATTTACCAGGGTGAAGGATAGCAAGTGTCAGATGGAATGGTAGGTGACAAGAAGAAAAGGGGATACCTCTTTCTCCTAACCCTGATCTATCCTTTCCCAGACTCGGTGTTCCCAGTACCCTGGCAGCAGGCTCAGCTGCGATCACTGTGGGAATCTCTTGAGGCTTTTCCTGTTCTTTGAAAGAAAAATGGTCCTGGATTAAATGGCAGGAAGTGTCTGAGTCCTTTTAGCATCGATAAAAAGCACCGGCCTCACTGGCTGTTTACTGTGAGAGCCAGCTAGCTCCTCACTGACCCCATTGTGCCGTGCAGACTGTCGGGAGGGGAATTGGGGGTGTCAACTGGAACCCAGACTTTATCTCTCTTTCCTCTACTTTTTGCATATTCAGAAGCACTTTTTCTCATTCTCCAGAGAACCATGAGCCTAGCTACAGTCATCGGTCAGAGCTTCTGACTGGGGGTTATTTTGAGTTATAATCATTTGTAACTATTCTTCCCAGGAACCCACTGTATCCCCTTATAGATAATTTATGTCCATATCCCTGCGTGGCTAGAAGCAGGGACTTTTTTTACTTTTTTTTTTCCCCAGACTGAAAGCCATACAGTATGATGTTACAGTTGCTTTCTTTTTGGTGTGGTTCTCTTGTTTATTTTATGCAGTGCTGAAGAAGCCCAAAATTGCATGCTAGGGAGTTCTTTGACATGCAGTCGAGGCTCTCTGTCTCCTGCCTTAGAATGTTAAAAGTTCCTTTTGATGCTATATATATATTTTTATTTTTTTTTTAATATCAAAAGACATCATCATTGGAAGTTTTCACCAATCATAAAAAAATGGAAAATGTAGAATTGCAAATTTTGGAAAAAAAAAAAAACTATTTAAAAATTAGGCAGGCCACCCTTTTCTTCCCCCAGGTAAAAAGGTATAAGAAGTAGAGGTAAACGAAACTAATAGTGGAAGACCTTTTTTTTTCTTTCTTTCTTTGCCTTTTTTTTAAATAGTAGTGGCATTTTCTGAAGAAGGTGTGAATAAAGCAGTATGCTTTCTGTTACTGCTTTCCAGAATTTGTCCTTCGAGGCACTAGGTGGCAGGCTGTAGGCATGCAAAAATATTTCATCTTGGAAAACACAATGGTATCAAGAGAATCCATTTAAATATGCCAGATTAAAGTCAAATGATTTTCTCTTCCAGAGGTGATAAATCTTTTTGTGTTTGTGCTGGGTTGCTTTCCTAAAAAAACCCCACAGCACTTTCTCACCAGAGCAGTCTGCTCTGATGCCAAGGTATTGGACAAATTATGAACTATTAACAAGTTACTAACTTCTCAAACTGTAGGACCGACTGCAAATAAGTTCTTTCTTGTAATTTGCATTTTATTGCTATTTAAAAATAGTTACTTACACAATGGAGAAGTAAAGAGCCAACAGCAGGAGGACATGCATCATTTCCAGTTACCAAAACTCGGTCCTACCTCCTTATGCCTGTGTGAGAACACAGTAGCATTTTGCATTTGGAAATGTGCTAATAGGTTAATCTGAACCAGTCAGGACTTGACTTTTGAACAGACCCCATTTGTTCTCTCCGTTTCCATCCAGTCAGATGGCTTCTGGTGGTTAATAATCATATTAGTTCATCGTGTGCATCTAGACTTTCCATGTTGCTTCACTCCGTTCATTCTGAAATAGCAAGCTGGCCAGTTAGAATAAAAGCAGAATGTTGTGGCTGTATGCATTTAGAGGAAAGGATAACATTTTGTGTAAACATTGATACTGTGCAGTTCTTGACTTCCTTGGGTTTAAAGTACATCTGTATCTGTAAGTAATTTACATTTTTAATTAATGACCTAAGTTTAAAGTTTGGTTTTCCTTAGAAGAATGCATGAAACTATTTGTACGTAATTGAGACTGAATTCTGCTCAAGATGAGTGTGTCATCACACATTATGAGGCACCTAGAAGAAATGCCAGCCTGAGCTGTGGCCTTGAGCTTTCCTTACAGTATCTCTTTGGCTTGCCTGTAGTAGACTGATGTGGTACTTGCTTCAGACAAAGTAAGATCACCATCAAAAGGGAGAGAAACACTGACTGTGTGGATAGGCAGACCGGCAAACAAGAGCAGAGCTCTCTTGTCTTGAATTCTTAGGTCTTGCCAGGAGTGTGACTCTAAACTTAGGAGAGAGCATTCGCAACGTTGCCTTACAGTGCAGATAGAATAGCTAATAATTTTAAGCGATGTTGACAAGTCACAATTTTTTGTATTTCAGAAAGCAGGACTGTTGGCTGCATTTTCTGAGGTCCTAATATAGAACCTACTAATTCCAGCATCAAGTCCTTTGTTTGTTTAATCCAAAGGATTTTTTTTTTTTTAAAAGATCTTGAGTGAAATACTAAAGTGATGAAGAATTCACCATGTTTCTGGATAAAAGTGTTGCTCACTAGTTTTTCCTCACTATTGGAAAGATTAGATGGAAGCATGCCTTGTTTTTACAGTTTAAACAAGCCACTGGATACTGTGCCTTTCTCTGCTAGTATAAAGTTCTCTTCTGTTGTTAAAAACCTTCAACCAAAAAAGCCTTGAAAAATTGAAATGGGTCAAATTTTTGAACTCACTCACTGCATGAAAAGTTTTTAGAACACGCTGAAATCTGGGATATTTTTCCCATACGCTTCCTGGTTTTTAAACCCCTTTTGAAAGGTGTATTAAACCTGGGTGTGTTATTTCAGAGTGAACTTTTGAATTAAGTACAGCACAACTACTACATTTCTGCTTTTCTCAGCAAACCCCTGGTTGCACATGCAAGAATTAAACTTAGCCTTCTGTGCTGCATCACTGCGCTTGGGTGCGTATGGGCTGCGTTGCCTGCTGTGTTGGCAAGATCTTTTTAGGAGCACTGTTTTGTCACCTGTGCTCCTCTATTCCACTAGTATGAGCTCAGTTTTAGCTCTGTTAAAATGCATTGTGCTCAGATAAATGGATTCACTTTTTTTATATACTTTTTTTAAAAGTCAGAATATTGTACAAAACAACCGCCTTACAGAAGGCTAGGTTTTCTTCAGCCCGTCATTGAATTCATTCTGCACAAGGAGAAGGGTGCTGCAGTGTTACCTACTAGAGTAAGGAATGGTACCTACTAGACATGTTGAAAATATTTGGGCTCTGTACTAGCCTGCACCATCTGCAGTTGTCAACCTTCCGTTTTGGCTGTAAACCTAAATTCGGACATCCGAAAGAATAAAGAATCATCAGTGGCCTTTCCAACAGATAATTTTTTTGGAAGAAAATTTTTCTTCATCCTCTTTCAACAGTAATGTATTGTTTACTGAAGTTTATGTACAGAATGTACAAACAGGAAGATCTCCTTCCTGAAAAATACTTCATGAGCAGTGCTGGAATAGAGAGGACATGAAGTATAAAATCTGAAGTGACTTAAAAGATTGCCATCTGGAAACATTTCTTAAACAAAAAAACCCCCAAACAACTCAAAGCAGAGAGCAGGGAAGGAGAAAAGTTAAGACAGAGCTGTGAAGGGGCTGTTATTTTACAGCGATCTAGAGAGCTGTTCTTCACTTTCCATCTTGGTGAGGGCTTTGATCTTGAGACTAGATCTGTGGAGGTTAAGTCTAAAGCTCAGCAGCAGGTCCAAAGGACAGTATTTTAACATGTGGAGAAAAAATGTCAACTGTAAAGTCATGTTTTTGTTGATCTGGTCAGCTTGCATCCTTAGATGAGGGAAATGGCTGTCCATAAAAAGACTGAGCCCATGCTCATGAGGACATCGGCCTGTAATGAGATTTTGCCACGTGGGTATATTCATATACTCCCATCCCTGCAAGTAAAAGTTATTCTCAGCAGTGTGTTAGCCAGAAAGGATGTTGTCATTTCTTCCATCAGAACTCATTACTTTAGGGATTATAATGCTGTGACGTGCTGCTAAAACTTGGAAGTTAACTTGCTGCATGGACCTGTTCTGGCTTTATTATTTACCTGCTCTCTTTCCATTTCTTTTTAGACAAAGAGAGTCTGATCACTGACAGTGGAAAACTTCACGCTCTTGATCTTCTGTTGACCCGGCTGAAATCTCAAGGGCACAGAGTTCTCATCTACTCCCAGATGACACGGATGATTGATTTACTGGAGGTAGGAGAGCTGTACCCTACAGAAGACAGATTCTGAAGATGCATCAACAGTGGTTTTTGAGAAAAATAATATTATTTGGATGCAACACACCTAATGTGAAATTATTATACTGAAGGATACTCAATAGATGCATTAATATGAGAATGTAAGAGGTGCTATACAAAATTAAACCTGAGGTCCAGTCTAGCATTATGCTTCCACCAGTGTACAACAGCAGATGGTATGGGGAAAATAACTTTTTCTAGATAAAGTGACATTTCACAATTCCTCTCTGTGTCCAGCAGTTTGCACCTTAAGAGCTTTCAGAGCCAGATGTGCCTTCTCTATATGCAGCCATCCTGAATGGATTCTGCTGCCATGAAATTGTTGGGTTGCATCTCAGTCCTCTTGCTGGTTTTGAACTGATGCCTTCTGTTTTCATTTGATGCCCATGTGTCCTTTCATTGAAAGGAAGAGGGACTGTGAATACAGAGGTGAAAAAAAATACTTGCATTTGCTGGTATAACTTCATTATTGCTAAAACATGTGACAGTTTGGTCGTTAGTCCTAAGTGTACATGGGCTCCCGCAGCAGTGTTTGACATGGGATACTGTCTTCTCCACAATAAATGACAAAAAAAAGTGAAGAGCCTACATCATGAGTCCTGTATGAGCAGGAAGCAGAGCATTTTAAGGTCAGCAGTTAATAGTTCAGTAACAAATCACAAGCTGAGTTTTGGTTTTGCTGCTCTAAGGAAAGACAGAAATTGCATCGTTGCAGTTCTGTACCTTGGCCCTTTGCCCTGCGTTGCTTCCTATCTCTCTCTTTTTGCATATGTTGGACACGGTGCAGGTTTTTTGACACCTTGTGTTACACCATGAAACTCATAAAGCTGAGAGTGCAGTGTGTGTCCCCTTTCTGCTAGCATTCCATTTTAAAGGCTTGGGAGTGCACCATTTTGCTGCTCCATCCCCTAACTACTCAGCTTTACTTGTTGGGTTTTACTACCCAAAGCGGCCAGCTGCCAAGCCTTCTCACTCTCCTTCTCTGCACCTGTGGAACAGAAGCTGGATTAAGCAAGCTAAAAATCAATTGAAGTTGTGTAGCTGTAAATACTTTTCTTTTACTGACCAGAGATGGCAAAATCCATCCCTTCTACCTGCTTGAATATGAAAAGAACGTAAGATGTCCTATTTCTTTTAATAGAATTTTGACTCTGTCAGCGTAACTGCTATAGTATCATGCTGACCTAATCGATGCAGGGCAGAGAGCACAAAGCACATTGTTTACAAAGTAAAAAAAACATGTTTGTTTGATTTAGCTTCAGCTGAAGAACTGCTGTTTAATTCAGCTGTTGTAAAATGGTAGATGGAAATGCGAAGAGGAACATTATTTTCTTTCAACAGAAAGGGATAAAGTGTGATTGCAGTACTCTCTTTTCATGCATATGTGCATTTCAAACTTTTTTAGATTGTCATGTTTGTTTTTTCTCAATGTGATTGCTTTCTCCTATAATTTCAGTGGGAATCACATTGGAGTTGGGTGATAAGGGGACACGTTATTCTGCATGAAGTAAAATGCCTTAGTTATATTCTATCAAAAGTTAAACCACAAGAGTCCTCGGTTTGGTCTGTGAAATAACACGAAGGGAGAACGTATTACGGTTCTTGAGAAACTATCCCTGTCAGAGCTGGGGACGCTGACTTTACCAGCAGCGCATTCTTACTGTGCTGGAGTCAGTGTGCTGCTCCTTTCCGGTAGAGGTGCTCTGTTGCCAGGGCTGTTTTCATTATTTTTTCCTGGATTGATACTTCTGATGGCTTGGTGACCCCTTATACTAAACAAGATTGGCAGGTAGCTTTTGCAAGCAGGACTAGTATCAGTGCCTCCATGAGATTAAAGCCTTCCCATGAGGCTTCCCCTACCCCATCACTCCTTGTGGGAACTAGGAAAGGAGCAGTCATCAAGTACCTTCTACAATTACAGTAGAGAACAGGTACAACACTACTTAAATCGTTTCTTTGGCATCAGAGTGCTCTTCATTTTTGCTTTTTTTTGTTAAGGCAAAAGCCTGCCATTTCTGCTAGTGATCAAAGCGCTAAACTGCTGACAAGTGTAGTACAAGTTGCACTTTTTTCTTTTTAATTGAAAGACCATATATTGTTGTTATTACTAATATTATTATTGGAAAATACTGGATAAAAACAGTTCACAAAAAAGGGTGTTTCCTATAAATGCTGTTAAATTACTGCAAAGTATCCTTGATAAAAGGAAAGTGGATGGGGCAGACTCAAACCTGTTAGGCAGCATTGAATAGATGATTAGCTAAGCACTAATGTGCTAAGCTAGTTTGGAGAAGGTAGTGCATCGTATAGAATAGCTTGTTCTGTAATTTATGCCTTAGTGGAAATGTCTATGGCCTGGGATAAGGACAGAGGCACTTGATGGAGTGAAAGAAGCTGTTTTCTCTTTGTGCTGAGGTTTGGAAGTCAGTAATGAAGAGGTGGTTAATAGTGAGATGAGGGAAGACTAAATTAAGATCTTTAAAGATCAAATCATCATAAAGGCAAATGAAGACAGTAGCAGAGAAATGGAAGGAAAAGAGCTTGTGATAATACGAAAGCAATTGATCAAATCTGGAGAAAGGGCATGTAGTGCCTAATTGATGACTGTACCGCTCTGGTTTTAGTTGGTGACAGAAACCTCTCAGAAATGAAATAAATCAATTGTAAATTAGGACTTGAATGTCTGTGATGAAGTAGCTGTTTTCTGGTTTAAACTTCTATTGTTGTACTCGAGAAATCATACTCGCCAGGAGCTCTGTTTTTGTGGCAGTGGACCAAGTGTGACTTTGGCCATTTCCACATTAATTTTATTTCCCTGTTTTTCTCCTTCATCTGCCATACTTTGAGCAGTACAGCAGTCTCTTTTCCCAAGTTTCTTACAGTATGGCAGCTCTGCCACCTTTTCTGCAGTAGTAAAGCAGAACAAAAAAGGAGCAGGAGCCCTGAAGGAGGAACTGAGCAGGAAGTTGGAGGGTTTATTAGAATGCAAGTGCTGCCATGTCTTCTCACAGCACATCAGTTCTGTATCTGCTAAACACTGCAGCTTGGAGCAAGATGAATCCAATAGTTCTTGCTGCTAAAGCGCCGTCTGTTTCCTTGTGGCCTTCGTTTGCGGTCGCAGCATCTCCAAAAGACACGTGCACCACAAGGGTTAAATCTAACGGATGTAACCTGTATGAGTTGCACCTCATCAGCCAAGGATCACACAGTTAACATATCTGAGTGTATCCTTCCAAAGAAACTCAAGAAGGATGTCTCTATAGCCTGAAGAGCTTTCTGTGCCGTTCATGTTTTATCAATAGCTGCACAGGTGTCAGAAGACGCTTTGTACACAAAAGATGTGTCTCATCGGAAAAAGCCTTTGCCTGCAGCTTTCCTGGTAATGCCCTTTGAGCTGTCCCCCAGGCAGCGGTTTGGCATGCTGCTTGGCATGAGCTGTGCAGCCTCCTTAGTAGCGAGGTGAAGCATGAACAGACATCAGTGGACAGTAGCAGGTTTCTAAAAGTGTTAGCCTGGTGGTTTAAAGTTGCAGGGAAAGCAGATACAGTTGGCTTGTTAGGAAAGATTCACTTACACAGCAAGAGCTCAGGAATGTAGTAAAAATTCAAACTTTGTGAAAACAAACTTCCTATTTCTAGAAAAAGCCACATACCATAACATTGCTGCTGTGCAACAAATGTGTCCCCAACTCTGAACTGACATCATTACTTACCTCTTACATGAAATGCAAAAACTGACATACAGAATAGCTTCAATTTCCAAATCTCTGTTGTTATAAAGTATTGCTTACGTAAGATTGCTCATAGCATATTTGATGATGTTTAGGGATTTGATGATGTTTAGGGATTTATTTTTTTTGTAATGTATAAGTAGAAATTCCTGGGTTTTATTGGGTTTTTTTCTGAGAGAATCGAGATTGAATGGTTTCAAGAGCAACTATATTTTCCTGGTGTGTGTTCTTTGCAGGAATACATGGTTTATAGGAAACATACCTACATGAGATTGGATGGTTCCTCAAAGATTTCTGAACGAAGGGACATGGTAGCAGATTTTCAGAACAGGTAATATATTTTACAAGGTACTTCTGTGCTAAATTGTCTGTACATGGAGAATTGGTATAAAATGTAATGGAAATAAATGAAATTTGCACTTAATCTTTCTTTCCTGATACCAAATGGATATCATTTATCTGAAACGGTTTCAACGTGGTTTCCTGACCAGGAGTCGCTGGTGTTGAGACTGAATCCAGTTATATTCAGGAATTTGTCATCTGTGAAACAGTACTGAAAGCAACTTTAATGTGTCCACCTATTGTCCTTCTTCCTATTCCGAATATGCTGTTGCTCACAAGGAAGCACAGTAGAAAGGCAGCAAATAGTCGTGGGCTATTATGTGTTCTTACAGCTGAAACTGTGAAGATGAGATTATAACTCTTGCATATGCTAGAGCTTTGTAAGTGACCTAGTTTTCTCCAAAACAAGCCATTTAAGCCTGTTGTAAGAAACCTTAAACTAATACACAAGTGACAAAATGGGTATTTTATTAGATAGTAAGATACATGAACCCTGCATTTAGTAAAACAAAATGGATTATTGCAGTTTTTATGAGCGTGTGAGGAAAGAAGCGTATGTAATCCTATTTTAAGTTAAAATTTAGTGTATCTGTCTCCACTGGTGTGCATTATTTTTAATTATTAAATTTATAGTTTTTAATTAACCATAAGGTGATAGATTGTCACTCGGGTATGGTAGTGCACACTGAGGTTACCCTTCCTGGATGTTGATGTGAGTTTGTAAGAAGGTCACTTTTTCATAGGAGTTATGATCATAGAATGTTTATCGTGGGCTGAAAGCAGCATTCTAGACTAGAGAACAGCTTTGGGATAGCAGTCCCAAGGTATCTTAGCTTCAGAAGATAGGAGGGGAAGCCATGTATAGCCTTTCAGGCCACTGCTTCATAAGGCTGAAAGACCTGGAGGACTGCACTGCAGTGATGAATGTTCTAACAAACAGAGCAATAAAACTTGAGAAGAACGTGTGCCGAATCCCTGGAAAGAACCGTGCAGTGCCTTCTGCCTTGTTTCCACATGTCAGAAACGGGTTCCTTGCGGGGTATTATGTCCTGCTGACTCTTCGTCCTGTAAGGTCCTTTGGCCAGAAGAAATGAAGTCATTTCAGTTTTATTAATGAATGGAATTTGATTTTATTAATCAGTAGAACGATTGAAGAAAAATTTATTTCAGCAGGAAATCCCTTTGAGAGATTGGTCAGCCAGTCTAAACAAGTCTGTTAGAATGTTAATTAAGTTCCTCTTCTATGTGATTTACTTATGGGAAATATTTCCAGGGGGGAGGGGGACGGGGGAAGCCTGTCTGAGACTAAACTACCCTGCAGGATATCCTAGCAGGGTGCTGAGAATCTATAGCTATAGAATGTTAACTTGTTCCTGGAGTCTGTGGCACTGTGCACTTTCTTTCCTTTCCATACTGTGTTTCCAGAAGCATTTCACAGCTGGATGTTCAGGTGACTCCCTACATGCGCGTTCTGCTATTGTTATAGGAGTGAAAAGGTGTCCTGGCCAAGGATTACCTACCTTACGAACAGGCACCTGCTGGCTCCTTTGGCTTTGTTCCTGCAAGATAAAGTTTGGAGACTGTCAGCTTTGCTTAAGTTCCTCCCAGCTGCCCATAGCTCAGGTTGAATTTTGGTACTCTTAGATTTTGGACTGCCAGAAGCCTTTCTAATTTTAGAGTTCTTGACACATTTTTTTTAATGTGTGTTTGTTGTGGTTTAGCCAAACCCAGGACAGTGTTACTTCATAGTTTTATTGGTATTTTCTTGGGGAGGGCAGGGTGAAATGTTACCCTGTACCAGAAAGGGTTCTTTGAGAGTCTGGTTTTCCTGATAGATACTTGGGAATGTATTGAAGTTTGAGTTCTGAGGAGATGGTTCCACTTGGCCTTCAAGAATACGGATTCCAAAGCCCTTTGTTTTTTACATTTGTTGAGTTGTACTAGCGTATGTGCAGTAGCATGTAATACTCCCATACGTCCTCCAGGAAGGGCGAGAAAGACCTTTTAGATTTGATGAGGGGACTTGAAGGACAGGCTGCCTACATGTAATCAAGAAGGAAATGTCCCATGTTGCTCATTCAGCAAGTTTCTGGTGCTTTACTAATTTTGCACACCCCAGTGTACCCTCTGTCGTTAAACAGAGGACCTTGCTCTGTCACTGTCCAAAGCATGTCAACTTCTTTAGGTTGTCACGTCAACCTTACTGGTACTGTGCTTTGTTTGCACCAACCTGTTCACATGGTGTTAAATACTTCTAAATACCGCTGACCCCACACTGTGGCACTAGTGACTCTCACAGCCTTATTTCCCTGTTACCACTTGAGTTTTCATCAGTACTTGATCATCCTACATATGGACCTGTCTCCTCATTCTGTGGGTGCTGTGTTAGAAGTGCCATTGAATGACAGCAACTGATGCCCGTTTTGCCTGACTCCTCAGGCTGTAGCTAGGGCTTGGTGCACATACTTGCTTGGTGTGCCCCACCTTCTGCAGTTACATAAAGGATTGTTGGGCTTAGAGGGTTATTCTGAGTTAGGTATTGAGGTGATTTATGTCTCTCTTAGCAGCCAGCATCCCTAGATCTGGTGGGCTAGGATGACTGCAGTAGGGTATGTGGATCTCCCAAGGAGGTGTTCAGAGATGGCCTTCCTGAAGTCTGATGTGGAATGATGATCCATATTCCAGTAGGGCCTTTGTCTGGAGGGCCATGTCCACCAGTTTGTCATTGACTTTCAAGTTATCTGAGGAATCCCAGGAAGTGTAATAACACAGTTGGTGCAACCTGAAACTGCTACATGGCTCACTGGCGACAGCTTACTTCAGAGGATTTATATTAGAATGAAATGAATTACTTGCTCTTGTGTAGTATCTGATCATTAGTGCTCTCGACAAGTCATCCTTAAAACATTTTATGGTCAATCACAACCGAATTGTTACATGACTGTCTGGAGATGAATCAATTTATCCTTGTTTTACAGATTAGAAAAGTGGACATAAGAGATTAGAATTTTGAATTAGCAACACAATTAGGGCTAGAGCTGAGAAGTTCTTAGGCCAAAGGACTTAACATTTTGTGCCAGCAGACCCTTGTCCTTCTCTAATGTACCCGTATATTTGCCAGTTTGCTTCTATATTAAGACTATTCTCTCCTCACCCCAGTTGTTTGTTCTGTTCAAAGCACCAAATTTAGAACAAAATTTGCATCAACACAGTTTCAGCATTTGTTTGTCTTTCTTTGTCAATTGAGCATTGTTAAGGCAAGGGGTTTTTTAAACATCGATCAGGTCTGTGAAACAAGAAACTGTTCTTCGTCCATGTGAAATCTTAATTTCAAATGTGGGTAAGATAAACAAACACTGGTTTGTTTTGATAGAGATTAATAAGCTGCTGCTGCAAACTAAATGTTTGTGTGTTCGAGCAGTCCTGATTTGTAGATTAACTTTTCTCATTCGTATGTGTTTTTTCTTGGACATAAACTGCAAACAACGTTCTGCCGAATTCAAGTACTAGAAATGGCCCTGGTCTCTTTATAAGGGTCAAAAAGAATTACTTCTGTGGTTATTCCTTGTTCATCATGCACAAAATAAGGGGGTTTTATTATCTTTCCTCTACAGGAATGATATTTTTGTGTTCCTGTTAAGCACGAGAGCTGGAGGCTTGGGCATTAACCTGACAGCTGCAGATACGGTAGGTGAAGTTTGGTAAAGTAATGCAGAATAAAAAATTACTGACATTTGATTTTCAGTATAAATATCTTTGCTTTTCCTGCCTCATGTGGCTCCAACCACTGTTCTTCCCAAGCTGCTCATCTCCTGCCTCCCAGCCTCACAATATACATAGGCATATTGGTCTTCCTCTGTGAAAGTTGCCACTCTTAGCCATGCTGATCAATATTTCCAGTACTGCCATTTGCATAATGAAATTGCATAACCATAGTTTACTTTGCTTATATTTACAATGTAGTGTTACCTTGGTGGTAAAGTTGTGGATTATTTGGCGTGTGGTACACAGTTTTTTGTTGTAGTTGGAACAATCTGGAATGATCTGCACCAGGGCAGGTTCAGATTAGACATTAGGAAAAAGTTCTTCACTGAAAGGGTTATCAGGCACTGGAGCAGGCTGCCCAGGGAGGGGGTTGAGTCACCAACCCTGGATGTGTTTAAAAGACAGGTAGATGAGGTGCTCAGGGATATGGCTTAGTAGAGGATGAGTATGGTTGGACTTGATCTCAAAGGGCTTTCCAACCCAGTAATTCTGTGATTCTGCCCATGTTCTTCAGTACCAGCATCTAGAAAAGAGCTGGGTGACCAAAATGTTCTACAGAGGCAAATAATACTTTCATACAGTGAAAATATTCATGTGTGTTTCATGTGTGACTGTTGCCTCTTACAGTTCACCTGCCAAGGAATTGGTAGAACAGATATGTTACCCCTGTTTCTGTGCACAGAATGACACAGTGCCTCAAAAAGTACAAAGTCATTTGTAGCTGAATATCAGCTAGTCAGGAAGGATAAATTGCTTCTTCCCTACTGCCCCGAGGTGTAAAGGCATCCTGATGTAGGTGAATTGCAGAGATGTGCCCTCTGGAGCAGCTGCCATCAATCACTAGGGAAGGAATACTGACCTACAGTAACCATTTATCTCTTCAGTAGCTGCTGTTCTTGGCCCAATACCTTGTGTGCGTGCAGATTTGACCCCAAGACAGACCCTTATCCTTAGCCACACAAAACTAAAGATCTCTGAATCAAAACCAAGATGTAGTTGTCTCTTATTTTTAAACACCCCCATCATATCTTGCTGGCACTTCAGACAGATCTGAAGAAAGAAGTACCTGTAGGATGTTCAGGGTTGAAAATGGAAACACAGGCAGGCTCCTTACTCGAGCATTTTTAGTTCTGTGGTTTTGTCACTTTGTGAATATTTGGCTTCCAAATGCACACTGTGCATGAAGTACTATTGGAATGGTAGGGCAAGGGGAATGCAATGTGGTTTTTCAGTTTTTTGTAGTAAAAGCACTAGAAGCATTAGACTAGACTTGACTATGTCTAGGCTGGAAAGAAAGAAAACATTTGCAGTATTAATTTTTGTGTGAAATTCTAATGTGACAAGCTTTTTCTTAAGACAAGTAACATTAAAATGGGTTGGTGATGTGGTTAACCTCTAGTTACATGACAGGGATTTTCTGTGGTGAGAAACAGAAATTTTTTGCCTTCAAAGCAGATTTGTTGAAGATAACTAAAGCCATTTTGTGGAAGTTGACACGTTCAGAGTGTTAGTTTGAATTCATCTGTAGTGCAGTGGAAAAGACTTCACAAAACTGGGCAAAGCTAGGGTTAATACAGCCTGCAGTGGGGTGGTAGTTCTGTGGGGTGTAATAGCAGAAATTTTCCTTTCATCAGTGTATTGGTTACTTGTTTGTTTAATCACGAGGAGCTCATGATGTCTGGTGTTCTTTTGCAGGTCATTTTCTATGACAGTGATTGGAACCCAACAGTAGACCAGCAAGCCATGGACCGGGCGCACAGGCTGGGTCAGACTAAACAAGTCACAGTGTACCGGCTGATATGCAAAGGCACCATTGAGGAGCGCATCTTACAAAGGGCTAAGGAAAAGAGTGAGGTAGGAATAAAGAAATCACCTGGAAATGGTATCAGAAAACACATATCAATTGAGTAAGCAAACAGAAAAAGTATCTGCAGAGACAGAAGAGAAGCCAAAATTTCTGTGTTCAAATAAATCTGTGTCCCTAACTCAGCAGCATTACAACTGCATTATGTTAATGAGGAAGAAACTAATTATTTGCTGTGACTTCATGAAAAGTATTTCTTATAATGCAGTGAAACCTTTTGGACTTCTTGAAGACTAGAGCATCTGTCTTTTGCTGTGTCAGGGCTACTGATCCCTCTCATGTTCCACTGTTATACAACAGCTGATACCTTTTTAAAAAAAGAAGTCTTGGTAATCAAGTGGAAATTATTTGAGGTATGAGAGTTGCCAGAAGAGCTGAGTATCCAGCAGCATCAAGCAGTAAATGTATTAGAAACTTTAAACCTCTCAACACTTCGTTGGCAAGAAAAAAATAAGCAGATTCACTTTCTTTGATAGCAGTAGGTATCCTATAAACAACACTCAGATGGCTTTTGTCCTCGGGGTTTCTTTTAGCTTATGTTGTAATTAGATGCTGATCATGATGCTGCAGAAACTGATGCATCTCCAGCTGAATGCTTTCAAGTTTCTCTTGTTAAAACTTACCCATTTGCTTTAGGATACTGCCCTAGAGTCACCCAATATCAACCTAAAAATAAAGTGCAGTCTTTTTTTTTTTTTTTTTTTTTGGTAGTAGTCCAAATCATCAAAACTGGTTTATGCTAAAGCTTGTTCTCTTTTTTCTTCTTTTTTTATACAGCTACAGTCATACCAGTTGAGTGAATTGCTTAAACTGAGACATT
Organism: Laterallus jamaicensis coturniculus; assembly: GCA_022605575.1. Taxonomy (NCBI): domain Eukaryota; kingdom Metazoa; phylum Chordata; class Aves; order Gruiformes; family Rallidae; genus Laterallus; species Laterallus jamaicensis. Next base: position 21,447,893 of record JAKCOX010000013.1, read on the forward strand.
TACTGGTTTTTATACTCTTACTAAATCCTTCCTGAAATTTGGCTACTAACTTTGGTATGGTAGAGAAGTTGTGTCAATTCTGTCTTACACAGATGCACTGGCACCTTTTTTTGGCTGGCTTTCAGTGAAAAGGGTAGTGAGAATGATTTGTCTGCTTTGAGTAATTTTTCCTTTTCTCTCTATTGTTTGTTTCCTCCTAGATCCAACGAATGGTGATTTCAGGTGGCAATTTCAAGCCTGACACCTTGAAGCCAAAAGAGGTGGTCAGCCTTCTGCTGGATGATGAGGAACTAGAAAAGAAATGTACGTGAAATTCGTGTTGCAGCATTTTCCCCATCTTCCACTTAATTAGCTTATGAAATCCATGTTTTTATCTCTACCAACACATGTATTGCTGATAACAACTTCTGTTTCCTGGCTCTTTTTCTATTGCCAACTCTTGTTAGTACAAGTTTGTTTCATATCGCTGCTGAGCTGAAAGATGACGTTGTGCAAGAAACATGATGATGTGATAATGTTGTTGTTGGCACTCATTCAGGATCGTTAAATTGTTCCTGAATGACAAAGCTTTGACAAGAATTACGTAGGGCCCAACAAGAAAAGTACTGGTAAAAACGCTGTGTTTCATGATACTTTTGAAGCTGGATTGGAGCTAGACGCTTTTGTCTTGTCTGAAAGAAGAATTTCAATCTAAGGCTTTCTAGTTATCGGATACAAAGAGCTTGGGTGCAGCAGCGTGTTCAGTGTGTTTTAATAGAGCTGGCTTTCCTTTGCAGTTCTGTTAGAACGGGAATTTCTTGCAGGATTCACAGATGGGTATGAAATACCTTTCCAGCAGTCACAGCTTTGTATTTCTTTTCTGACAGTGCGTCAGCGTCAAGAGGAGAAGCGACAGCAAGAAGAAACAAATCGAGTGAAGGAACGGAAACGTAAAAGGGAGAAGTATGCTGAAAAGGTACTTGGATGCAAAGAGGCTGCCCATGCCCGCTATGGAGCCGATGAGCTCGCTCTTAGGCCTTGTGGAGACATTTTAAGCAAAGACAATCTTATGAGTAAAGCCATCTTCCCCTCACGGTTGAACATCAATCTGTGGCACTTCTGTACATGGGAGGGGTATATTACAAAATATGTAATGCTTAGCTATCTGTATTTTAATATCATTAGCAACTTGTAGAATAGAAAGTACTGCACACCCTAACAACCCTGTAAATACCAGTCTACTAGTAGTCTATAGTGTAGTCACTGTGTACAGACAACACAGATAGAACCCATATGACTATGTGGCTTCTGTGGAACAAGGGAAGATGATGTCTAAAAAAGATTATTCAAACTAGTTGATGAATATTCTGCATTAGCTGGAATTCTCTGTAATGGTAAAGAATTCTAGGCTCGCTCCAAACAGTGATGGAAATCAAAGTAACTCTGTAAGAGTAATTTTCCCTCATTCCAGCTGTTTTAGGAAGAAAACCAAAACTCAAGCATTACCTAAATCTAAAGGAGGAGCTTTTAAGGGATCTGTTACTACATCCTTCAGAAACTTCTTTGGGGAAAGTCTGGACGTGGCGTTCCTTGAATTCTAATAACTGCCTTAGATGTTGAGTTTTTTGGGTTGCTTGTTCCCTTTCTTCTGTTTTACTGTCTTTTTTCATTCCTGGTATTGTTTTATTTATTTCAGAAGAAAAAGGAAGATGAATTGGATGGGAAGAGAAAGAAAGAGGGCATGAACCTTGTGATCCCATTTGTTCCCTCAGCTGATAACTCCAACCTGTCTGCTGATGGGGACGACTCCTTCATTAGTGTAGACTCTGCTATGCCCAGCCCTTTCAGTGAGGTGAGACCCACTGCCACTTTAAACTGCGTACAATGTCAGGTGTGGCTTTATATCCCACGGGATCCTTGTTTCCGTTATCTCAGCTAGTGTAGAACTTTTAAGTATATAGGGGAGTGAGATGTCTTAAAGCTGTACCATGGAAATGACAATAATATATTGAAAACATAAGAGCTGCTAATAAGCTATTTGACATGCCATTATTCCCCTATTCACTTGCTCTCTGCTTCCCTTTTCTTACTGTGAGTTCATGCCCTGACTCTCTTTGAGCCCCTGAAACTTCTCCATTGCTGCCTGTGGTCCCACTTACTTTCTTCCTACTTTCTTCTTCCTTTTCCTGCCTTTGTCATGCTCACATTTATAACTGTGCCGCCTTCCATACCAATGCCTACTTTCTGCTCCCAAACCAAACAGCTCCCTCAAATAGCTCCCTGATGTTCAGTTTCTTTGTAAGTTGCATCTCCTTCTCTGTTTCCTTCCTTGCTTCTGATTGTGAAGTGGTGTGGGGTTTTTTTCCTCTGGAATGTAAATTGTAAGTTCTTAGTGGCAGGCATCTTATTTTCCTTCAGTGTTTCATGAAGAATAGCAAACTGATTTTAGCAGCAGATATAGTTTGTCTCGAAGAGAACAATGCAAAAAAGGAATCTTAATCAACATGGTAGAGAACAAAGATTCTTATTAGCATGTTAAGAATTATGTTGTTTTCTTTCTTGCTGTTGAGGATGCATAGTTAAACTTTCTTGGTTTTATATCTTTGCTGAGACCACTATTCTCCTGCTGCTTAACTTAAAATCTCCTTTCAGGAATTGAAATTAAGTAGTTCCTGGAGGTCTTTACTACTGCTCAGCCCATAAATAGAGGGTGTGGTGTGATTAGGCAGATCATGGATTGTGCTGCTAGTCTCACCTAGAGAAAATGAGAGAGAAATGAACCAAGTACTAATTGATTACTTGTGACTGTATGTCTTTTAAAGATGTTCCTCTGATTGTACCCTTCCCTTTGCTAACCCAAGAAGCTAATGGCTTTTGTTCTCCATCATGTTTAGATATCCATTAGCAGTGAATTACATATGGGCTCTATTCCTCCCGACGAGAGCAGCAGTGATATGCTTGTGATTGTGGATGATCCAGCTTCTTCTGCACCTCAGTCAAGGGCAACAAACTCTCCTGCTTCCATTACTGGCTCAGTTTCAGATACGATGAATGGTCAGTACTCTTGCCTTGGCTTTCTGCTGACGTTTATGAAACATTGACTTTGGCTAAGTGATGCGTCTTCTGCATTTTAACCAGAGTGTATGCATGGTTGGTGAGATGTGGGGAAAAAATGGCCTCTTCATTGAGAAATGCCTCACGATTTGGTAGCAGATCTGTTTACAGTCTGCCATTCATGACAATTTCCTTTTTTCTGTGTTAAGTTACCCTTTAAAAGTTTGGTCCTTTGTGCCTGTGTTTCAGGGGGCTCTCCTTCTGCCTTGTGCATGTTACCAACTTAGAAACACCCCCAGAACCATTTATCTCTAAGCTTTTCCGTGAAGTGGCTGTTGGACTAATAATAAGTTGGTTATTTCCAGTAGGTGATTGAAGCAGTTGTAATTTTTAAATGGTGGCAAATGGCTTTAACTACTGTAGTTTTCTACACTGAAATAAATAGAGCCGTAGTTCTCGGCAAGAGGTGGCAAATGGAAGAAACTTCATATCCATTGCCAAGTAAAAAAATGCTTCATCCTGAAGTAGGACCTAGAATCCGCCACCTATTTGTGGGTTGGATTCATAGTAATAAGTAGTTGGAGTTAATAAGATGTAGTTAAGAAAAAGTAAAGTTTTGTATACATAATTTCTTTCCGTGGGATCATTGCTTGGTAACGGTGTCTGTGAGTCACCTGGAATACTATAGCAGTTATTGTTCTAACGTTCTTTTTTGTTAAGGTGTTTCAATGCAAGACGCATCTCTCACAGGGAGAGGCCAGTCTGGTCGAAGTCGGGGTCGTCCCAAAGGTTCGGGCAGTGGATCGAAAGGTGGCACCGGGAAGGGCAGAAGCCGGAAGTCAATAGCAGGAAGTGCAGCTGCAATGGCAGGTGCCAAAGCAGGGGCAGCGGCAGCCTCTGCAGCGGCATACGCGGCGTACGGGTACAATGTCTCTAAAGGTATGTGGGGAAGGGGAAGCAGCAGACTACCCAGAGCAGAACCAACCACATGATTTTGGGTGATTGTTGTTTACAGTCTGTCAAAAAATAGATGAAAAACAATGTCATGTCGGTATTGCTTGATGTTATCTTCTGAGATCCAGGTGATATCCAGCTGACATGGTAATGGTGTGAGAGGATAGCCAGTTGCACCGTGCCTGACCTTGAGAAGGCTAGTCCTGCAGAAGTTTCGTCTGCCCCATACCAAAGATTTTTCCTCCTATTGTTTATTTTGGTACCCAGACAAATGAGATAGTGTTGTTATGAGTGCGGCTTTCTTGCATTGCTGTCACGTTGAAGTTACAGCATCGGGTTCCAAAATCTGCTCTACTGGTGGTGATGGAACTTTGGCTTTACACCAGCTGAAGGTGGCCCAAGGTGTTGTGTCTTAAAGTGTTGTGTCAAATGCAATATGTTGTGTCTTAAGGACATTGCTTTTCATTAAATTCTCATAAGTCATGAATACTGGGTCATTGTAGGACTGATTGTTAGTATATTGCTGCTTGTTGAAGAGCCCCAAGTGGAATAACGTGCTCACATGGAATTTGATTCTCTTTTCCATTGCTAGGCATGTCTGCAAGTAGCCCTCTACAAACAGCAATTCTTCGGCCTTCTGGACTTGCAGATTTTGGACCTTCAAGCGCCTCTTCTCCCTTGAGCTCCCCTTTAAGCAAAGGAAACAGTGTTTGTGGGACCCACAAAAGCTTAAACCTGACCAGCAGTCTCATATCAGAAACTCCAATTCGGAAGCAAAGCAAAGGTGCCCACACCTCAGGTGGTCGGTAGTAATTTTGAACCCGCAAAGCTTGTCTGAACTGCGTTGGCTTTCAGAGTAGACCACCCTGCCAGTTGAAGGCATGCAAACAAATGCCTTCTAGCTGTCTGGCACACGTGTGAAAAGAAAATCAAAGCACAATGGGAGTGGGTGGTTTATGTGAGCACTTTGATTATGTGTATTCCAAAAAACTATCTTAGCAGACGCTGCGAGAAGGAGGGAAGGGAGGCTGGGGTAACTGGGGGGGAGAGTCAGCTTGTGTCTTACTGACACAGAGATTCCCAAGAAAGCATCCAGCTACTCGATGTAGTATCCTGCAGCTGTGTGTGTTTGAAGTCACACCAATATACTTTCTCTCTTGTAGCTTGAGGTGGAACCCAGCGTTAGTTTTATTCTATGAAGTCAATACCTGAACCCCAGGAGTATCCTGTAGAGTCAGAAGACATTTCTGTACTGGTGGCTGGTCAGTGTGTTTGAGGGGTGTAACCAGGGGCTACGCTGAAGATACTGTGTAATTCTTGGATTCAAGTATCTTGGATTCTTCTAGCGTGGTGCCACTAGGTTCTCTGAAGGTTTGAAATGCAAAGGAAGGTGTCTTGGTGGTTTTCAGGGAATGGGCTCTCTTCAGAAACATCAGTCAGGAACAGGTTCAGAGCTGCAGAACCCAGGGAGCGCTGACCGGCTGTGTGAGAGCAGCAGTAGCACTGCCTCTGCTTCACGCAGTGGAAGAAACCACAAGCCGGTGGTTTGGTTGGCATTTCGGAGTTCTCAGCACAAACACTGTGTTCGGAGAGATTTCTGACACACTTGAGGCGTGCAGAACTCTTAAAAGCTTAGAAACAAAGTAAGGCTCTTTCCAGATCTCAAGAAAGAGGGAAAGCTGAAGTGCCGAGCAAGTTTGCTGCTGCTCCTCTCACTGCGTCATAGCAGAGTGTGGTTCTGCAGCTCGCAGTGCTGCGAGGGGAGCAACGACAAACATCCCCAAGAGCGAGAGAACTGTGCCATTCCCCCTTCAGCAAATCCTGGGAAAAAAATTGTCTTGTATCCCAGCCATCTATTGACTGTCCCTCCAGTGTGTTTTCCCTTCATCGTTGTGATCATCACACATACCGGTGTGGTTGAGTTTGCTGCGGTGTGTGGGGACAAGTAGCTGTGTCCCATGAGGCCGACAGAAGGCAGTGCTGCCAGTGCCCATCTGTGTTCTCGTTCTCTGGTTGCTCCTTCCCCGTTATCCATGCACAACCTCCCCCTTCCCCATAGCCCCTTGCTTTGCTGTAAGCGTTGTCTGCATTGCACTGAAACTTAGATGTGGGGCAGTTTTTCTGTCTGACACATGTTCTGCCGGGGCACTTTGAACCCTTGAGAGAGAAGCGAGCTGAGTTGCAGGTCTGGGCTGTGACAGCAGAAGGTGACTTTTTTATTATTATTATTGTAATTTTTTTCTGACCCCAAATCCTTTGCCTGGCGTCCTACAGTGTGGAGCGAGTGCTTCCTGTTGGCTCTGCCTCTAATTTGCACACCTGAAAATAGCAGAACTGAGCTTAGTTAGATTGATTTTTAAGAAGATTTGCAGGGGATAATTGAGGGGGAGGTGGTGTTTAATTAACTTGCGAAGACTTCCCCCCCTCCCCTCCTATTCACATGTATATATGATATTTAGAGGGAATCAGACAAATGCCAAGCCTTTTTTTCTCTTTGAATGTGCTGTCTATTTTTATAACTGAACTTGTACATATGTATAAAGAGAGACACATCTTTCTTTTACTAACTGGAGAAGAAAATCTTAAATAAAATGGAGTGAGATAATTTTATGTAAACCAGCGTCTTTGTGGTTTTTCTGCATATAGCTGTATGAGGGAAGGAGGAGAAATGTGGACATCGTGCATCTGGAAATGCATCTAGAGATGCGTGCTGCTTGGTATAATGGTCTAGGGTGTCTGTGCTCCTCTGAGTGTCCCTTCATAACCTTCTTCACTGTCCGTACTCAGTGACTATCCGGTAATTAGTTTGGAGTAGGTATGCAGCAGGTCACAAGAAAAAAGAAGCAAGTGTAGTAATGCATAATTACATAGTACGCAAGTTACAGTGGTTGAATCCAATGCAGCTCATTGTTCTGGGACATCGTTCTGTACAGTTCTTTCTTTTTTTTATTCCTTTTCTTTCAGCTTGCACTGGAAAAAAAACCCCACTGTGCAGCCTTGATTTTTCAACCAGTTGTGTCCATTTGGTGTGATCTGGAGTGGAGAGAGAAAAGTAATCTGCAGCTTGAAAAGGTTGCAGACATGTAATACGTATGTAATGCATACTGTTGCATTGGTGTACTTTTGGAAGGCTAAATTCTATTTTGAAAAATGGCAATGTAAAAATAAATCATCTTCAGAAGCAGCACAGAATGACATCGTAAGCTGTGGCAGCAGTAGTGGTAGCCTGTCTGTTTGCATCAGGGTAGTGTTCAGGGAGGTGTCGCACAGCAGTAAACAGACTGCTGGATTGTATCCAGCTTCATTTCTGTGAAAAGTGTTTTATGATTCTGTGATGTCAGTCAAGGAAGTGGGAAGTGTTCAGGTGACGACAGCTCTCATTTCTTGATTTGGGGAAGAAGGTAGTGCTGGAAAGACTGATCATTTTTCTTTAGGGAAGAGAGTTGGTGATCAGCATTGGGGAATGCTTCTTGTGAGTAGAAGGGATGCACCCACTGAAACTGTTCCTTCAAGTTTCAGTCTCGGCATCTTTTTGCTGTGTGTCGCATGCTTGTCCTACGGATCAGTGGCAGAGACAGGTGCTTCCCTTTGGATGTCACAGTTTTTGCCGATGGCCGAGCCAGAGTGTTGAATAAAGCAAGTTTGGGATTGAAGCTGGAACGATGAAATAGATGCCAGTGGGTTTTGGGGGATGTTGGGAACACTATTGTGTCTTCCTCATGCTATATAAGGATACAATTTATATCTTCTATTCTCCAATTACTACAAAGCTGTTTGCTGATGAACACTACTGTTAAAGGCATTTAAAGGTGAGTCACAGGGGAAGTTAGGACTTAAAAGTGCTGTTCTGTCCCACCTTCACGCATGTTGGCAGTTTAGCCTACAAGGGCTGCCCTACTTCAGCAGGGTCCCCAGAACCTCCATTCTTCCCACCGTTACGCATGGCCAACAAACTCTACCCAAGCACTGACCAAATTTAAATCTTAAAAGACCAAAACTGCAACTTGCTCATCTGGAAGAAAGCATGAGTGATAGAAACTGCTACCTTTTCTCAAAAAATACTGCAGGGTAGTTGGAGACAGGAGAAAGGGATTTCCTTCTGGACCCCATAATGCTGAATTTAACCCTTAAGCATGTAGCCAGGACATACCAGCCAGGCCACTGATAGAATGCAATGTGATGAGCACCAGCACAGTTTGCCCCACATCTCCTCTCTGGATGTGGTTAATTGTCAGCGCCCAAGAGGGTGGTGAAACCAAGCAAAAAAAACTGGGAGGGTGGTGTGGGGGAGAACCACAGAAACCAATTGATACATCAAAGAAGCAAGAGAACTTGCTCACCACAGAAAGATTGTGAAAGCCAATGCATAGGATTCTTTGGTTATAAGAATAGAGCACTCCGGTGTCCTTTCAGCTCCTCTCTAACATTGTGTGTATTGGATAGTGAGGGACTTGCATCACACCCTTCTCAGAAATGCTCCTGTTGAGCTGCGAGGTCGCTGTGCTGTCCGTAACAGCCCCTTACCGCTTCATAAATGTTACTTGGTTCCTTGGCTGCACAGTGTCATCAGAATTCTTCAAACTTCTGTTTTCAATTGTTTTGTGATCAATTGAAATCCACTTGATTAATCTCCCTTTGATTTCAATTAGCCTGCAAGTCTGTTTCCATCACAGGTCAAGTCTGTTGTCCTCATCAGCCACTAGATCTCCTCTTCTGCTCTGCGGAGAGTTAAAGGGGCTAGTTACTGGAGGGGGGGTTTCACCTAGAACTGCTTGAATTCTTCACTTCAGGGTAGCTATACTGCACTGTCCACGTGTAGTGTGACTTCGTGCCTTCTCCCCTTTCCGTTGTGTGCTGTCCCCACCACAGTGTATCTGCTCCTTGCTGTCTCATTTGTGGAAAGCCACCTGTCTGCCATGGGGATGCATTTTGCTTTATTCCCATATTCCCAAAGTATTTCCTTCAGCAGCATTTCCCAGCGGGGAGGCACACAGAGCTCAGCAGGGAAAGCTCCATTCAGAAGGAGTAGGGATCTGTGCTGCTTCGATGGTAGCTCGGGAACAGCTGAGTTGCAGTTGGGAGGAGGAAAAGCACAGCTGATAAAATCGCTTGGGGGCAGGATGTGGATCAACTGTGATTTGGGAAATGCTGCTCTGTGACCACTGCACTGCCAGTCCTGATCAGCTCTCCAGAGAGCCAACCTGCTTTTAATCTGCCCTGGTCAGGCCCCACCTGGAGTATTGTATCCAGTTCTCCCCTGGTATCAAAAAGACAGGGATCTCCTGGAGAGAGCCCAAAGGAAGGCTACAAAGATGATTAAGGGCCTGGAGCATCTCCCCTACAAGAAAAGGCTAAAGGAACTGGGGCTGGAGAAGAGATGACTGAGAGGGGATCTGATCAATGTTTATAAATATCTGAAGTGTGGGACACAGGGGGAAATGGCCAGCCTCTTCTCAGTGGTCTGTGGGGACAGGACAAGGGGCAACGGCCTCAAGTTGGAGCACAGCAAGTTCCACACCAATATGGGGCAGAACTTTCCCACGGTGAGGGTGACAGAGCACAGGGGGCTGTGGAGTCTCTTCTGGAGATATTCAAGACCCGTCTGGACGCCTCCCTGTGCGACCTGTCCTAGGGAACCTGCTTTGGCAGGGGGGCTGGACTAAATGGTCTCTGGAAGTCCCTTGCAACCCCTACAATTCTGTGAGTCTGCTCCCAGAGACACTTAGAAGCCCCACAGCTTCTCACTCTGTTTTTCTGTTGGCTATTCAGTCTGAAACACCCATTGTAACTCTGAGGGACCCTCACAGGTGTGTCTTGTGCTCCCCTTCCTGCTCAAGAAGGGACAGCAATGTGCTCCATGCGGTCCCTTGGAAATGTCTGCTCAAATGGCCAGAAACCAATTTGTAGCTCTTTCCCTAAAGGGCTGCTGCTTGCATGTGAGGCACAACCCAGAGAGAGGCACTAAAGGTGCTCCTATGTGTATGTGCTCGCTCAGCTGTGAAGAATTTGTTTTGATTTGCAGCCCACACCAGTTGCGGAGCAGGGAAGGGGCGATTCATCCTTTTTCTCATGAGCAGTGTTGTTAGGATGACCTTGATGGTCCAATGCTCCAGCTCAACCAGCAGGTCTGTATTGTGATTAGTCTGTCGTGTAGCACTCAGATTAGCGTTTCCTCCTCTGAAAAGCCTGCAACAAACACAGTACGGGATGGAGAAGCGCATGGTAACATGAGTTGGGTTTCTCCCAGCTTCACCCTGCTCTTAGCTCCTGCCTCTTCCCTCAGGAAAGTGAAGTTACTCCAAAGCTAAAGGGCCTTCCAGGTTATTTAGCACCAAACTCCACTTACATGCTGTTCTTCTAAGGGCATATGAAGGAATTCATCTGCATCCCAGGCATGAGGAAGTGCTTCAGCGCTCAGGTATGGAACAATGACTCCTTCCTTCCTTGGCTGATGAGCATTGCTGATAGAATGAGGTAGGGGAGGAAAACATTGAAACGCCACTTTCGTGCCTTCTTGAGTTTCCCTGTGGACTGTCTCTTCCTTCTTCGACAGTATTGCTGGTCATGTTAAGTGCGACGTACTTAGCAGGAGACAAGTGTGATGAGAGCTTCCAAACATCCAGGGATGACAGTATCTATTCCATCATCTCTGTGGCATCTACTTGCAAGCCCTTGGTTTTTTCCTTCCCTACTCCTTAGCCTGACCCAACTCTTCCCAAGACCCGTGTGTGGTCTTCAGGGCTTTCAGCCAGCAGGAGAAATGTTTCTGGTTTATTAAGGTGTTCATTTTCAAACTCATGACCATTGCAGCCCTGCAGCTTGGAGTTACAGGAACTGTGAATGAAGGTAAAGCTAAGCACATGTGTGGTTTGTGGGCACTGTTAACCCTGAATAAACCCTCACCAATGCTTTCAAAGCCAAGAAAGGCTGCTGTTGTTTCTCAGAGATTAGAACCTATTTGGAAATTTACTGCTGGTTTGAACTCTCACGCAAAACAGATGTGTAGGATCAACTATTCAAATTTCATTGTATCAAGAAACCAGTGGCCACCTTCTCGAGATGTATTTAACAAATGCTGTCTTAACTAGGAAAAGCGATTCCTGTTTATCTCACCTCTCATCTGTTCTTGTAGTTCCCCTGCTGTATCCCTACATCTTCCCATCTGGGCCTTCCTCTCAGGAGGAAAGATCACAGGCGGAGCCCTCTCTCTGTAACATGGTAAGTTGTCATCTGTCTTTCAGGTTTCTATTCAATTCTGGGGGTGTAATTCCCCCTGACATTACAGAGGAGTTCAGGCGTAGAAATTCTCATTTGTACTCAGGCTAGCAAGTGGATTTCAGAATTTGTAACTACTGTGCAGACAAGGGTTCCATGCTCCTGAATTACTCCCCTCCTCGGTAGGCTCTTTGCAGAGAAGGAATGTACCCGTTAATTGGGAACAACTATTCTCCAAGTCACACTATTCTTTAATTGGAGTAACTTTTCTCTCTAGATGAGCCTAAGCTTGTATCAAAGCTGCCCTAAAACCCATCAGACTTCCTTGCAGAGGTGTCTTTAATGCAGTCACCTTGCATAGCCCTTAACCTCCCCACAGCCTGTCCTCAATGGCAGCCCCAAGAGTGCCAGTCCCTGTTGTGCTCAGCCTATAGAAGGCTGAGGGAGGGTTTTAAGAACAGAAGAGTAAGCAAATTTCACGTGTAGTGGGATGTTGCTTCTATTTTTTTTAATTTGTGAAGCTCCATTAAGCATTTGGCACGTGAGTGCAATTAGCTACGTGCTGACCAGCATGCTGCCGCCCAGGAAATGGGATGGCACGCCGCCCGGACACACCCTGCAGTGACGCTTCGTGGCCTGTGACAAAGCTCGGGGGTTTTCCTTTGCAAGCAGAGGAACCAGAAGGGATGTTCAAACTACCTGAACTTTTAGAGGATCTTGAAAACTAACATTCAAAACCCCCTTTTCTTCGCCACTCCATGCACTTGGCAGGTGCTGATGTGAGGGATCTTCTGTGCCTCGTTTCTTGTTGCTCCCTCTCCTTCTGTAGAGTTGACATGAACACTTCTGATTTCCTGACAACCTCTCTCTACTTGACACTCAATCCAGGCTTTTCTTTGGTTTAATCTCATTTACAGCCATAGCCCAATGGTATTTCTTTGAAGTGGGTCTTGAAATAGCTCTATGTAGCCGTACCTTTCAATCTCTGCATTTCAAGTGCTCCTGAAACAGTAATTCAGCTTTGGGATGTCTGTCTGTCCAGGTGACAAAATAATTTTTAATAGTGAGGTGATCATGCCCCTTGTACTCAGCATTGGTGAGGCCGCACCCTGTGTGCTGTGTCCAGTTCTGGGCTCCTCAGCATAAGAAGGGTATTGAGGTGCTTGAGCAAGTCCAGAGAAGGGCAGCCAGGCTGGGGAAGGGGCTGGAGGACAAATCCTCTGCGGAGCGGCTGAGGGAGCTGGTGGTGTTTAGCCTGGAGAAGTGGAGGCTGAGGGGAGACCTTATCACTGCCTACAGTTACCTGAAAGGAGGCTGTAGAGAGATGGGTGTTGGTCTCTTCAGCCAGGTGACAGGTGATAGGACAAGGGGAAATGGCATGAAGCTGCACCAGGGCAGGTTCAGATTAGATGTTAGGAGAAAGTTCTTCACTGAAAGAGTTGTCAGGGCCTGGAACAGGCTGCTCAGGGAGGGGGTTGAGTCACCGACCCTGGATGTGTTCAAAAGACGGGTAGATGAGGTGCTCAGGGATATGGCTTAGCATAGGACTTGAACGGTTGGACTTGATGATCTTAAAGGTCATTTCCAACCTTGGGATTCTGTGATTCTCTGTTGTGCTCAGAGTTGGGAAGAAGTTACTGTCTCTAACGTTTATCCAGAATTTTACTGTGATATTCATTTATCTGGCTGGCCCAAAGAACTAATGGCCGCCCTGGTTTGTAGTACTTCATCACTCAGCTAAGTTCCTACTGATTGATTGAAAACGTACAGACATTGTGATGCCACATCTGTAATGCACGAGTATGTTTTTAAACTCGGTGTCAATTTGGGGCTGGGAGTTGGGACGATTTCTTTTACAGGCTGCCGTAACCCCAAGTGATTTTCACATGTTGGAAACACGCCATCAGGAGCTTTGCAGAAGGCAGCTTGCTGCCTCCGTTCTGATGACTTACTATTAGCATCTGCAATCAGAGGGATATATTGTATGATGAATGTAATTTGGTTACGCTGCGGCTCGCTGTCCTTAGTTATGTATCATCACATGTGTCTGGAATGGAGTCACTAGATGTCGAGAGCGAGAGCTGGTTTGGGTGTAGAGCATTTGCAGACAGATTAGAGAAGCCCAGCTCTTCCTTGCAGCGCCATAATTGATAGCAAATGAGAAAAGTAATGTTGTTTAAATTCTTAATTTAAACCAGACCTCGTGTCTGAGATGTTACAGGAATAAACACATGTGAGAAGTTTGGGGTGGCCAAGAGCCCTGAGCCGGTTAGCTAAAAGCTTGAGGGACTGCAGCAAATGTGAGTGATGTGTAGAAAGCAAAACAAACCTGAAGGTTTAACAACACCGAGAGCAAATTGCTGAACTTGCAGCCACACAGCTCCTCAACAGGGAGTGGCAAACATGCAAGGGTATCCATGAAGATTTCAGCTGGCTCTTGCGTGTTTGCATCGGGATCTTGTGCCGACTCCATGAGCACGCGTTACCTTCTTGGCAACGTGGTATCTCTGAATACCTAACGCACGGCTCTGAGCGCTCTGAGAAACACCATCCCTCAGCGTTTCGCGCCGTGAAAGCCACTGTACGCCTTTGCAATCATGTACTCTGTGTCTCGGTTCCCCACCCGTACAACGGAAATGATCCCAGGGAGGTCGCAGGAAGAGGAGCTAAAGTTTGTGAAGGCGCCACGGTGATTTGTAAAGGTTGTGGGAGCGATTTGCCAGAGAAAGGGCAAAATGGGGAATGGTCCCCCTGCGTTTGGAGCAAGGTGTGCATAGAGAAATAACAGGGACATAGGGGAGAAAAAAGGATTGAATTCAACTCCTGCTCCGTTTTAGCATCTTTCCTCTGGGAATAACAGCGGGCATTTATTCTCAGTGAGGCTAGTCCCATGGTTACTTTTTTTACCCTTTTTTTACTCACCTGCCCTCAAATTATAGGACTGATTTCCAGGAATAGAGTCAATATATGTGTAGTCTGCTGCCAGAATTGGCAGTGAGAGACCTGGTTTCATCTGGCTCCCACCTAACAGATCCAGAGGTAATCGAGTCTCCTGCTGTCAAAGGAAAGATGAAAAGCAGCGTCTATCACAGCCAGGGGAGATGGGTATTCCTGCTCTTTTCCCTCTCTAAAGATGGGGTTGTGTGTTCATGGAGAGGAACCTCTTGGAGAACAGCACGCTCCTATAAAGCAGAACAAAAGAAGGAACATATATGTACAATCTCAAATTAATTTACTTATCTAACAGTCAGCTGGCTGCTTGAAATGCAGGTTTGGCTCCGTTTTACTGAAAGCAAGGAGAAAACAAAAATAAGCAAGAGATTTCAGCCCCTGATGTCTGTCGAAGCATCCCGAGGACAAAGCTGCTGACCCCACTTGTCTGTAACAGTATCTCCCGCCCCTGTGCACCTCCAGCCGATCAGCAACGTGTCAGCCACAATCCTGGGAGGTCACTTGTGGCGCTGGCGGTGTTTGGTGACACGTGAAAGCACAGGCACCAGTGCCACCCGGGCGCGAGGTACCCACGGGGTGAGCAGAGGTAATGTAAACTCATCCACATTCACGGGCAACCCCCTGCGTTCCCTCAAAGCGCCTGCTCCCTCCCTCCCTCGGCATCACGCGCTCCATTGGTGCCGACTTGCAGTTTGGAAGGGCTTGGTGTGCCGTCTAGACAAGGAGAGAGGGAGGATAAAAGGCTGCTGGTTCGGTTTGTTCTCTAAATGTTTTCAAATGTCACACACGCTTTGTGGGGACAGGGTTCAGCAGTGGCAAGCTGGCTGCGGTTGCCCCCGTGGCGCTGTGTTTGTGGATGAGGTTAGGATTGCTGTAAGAGGGCTGGATGCCAGTCTGCAACATGACTTCAGTGTAGTCTGTGCTGTTGGGTGTCACTCGGTCCGTGGCTCCAGCTTGGGGCAAAGCAGACTGCCGAGGCCATAAGCCCAGCATCCAGCCCTCCCTCCCTAGCCTCCTGCCAACGGGGAGATGCGGCACTGTGTGAACAAGCACATCGTCTCGAGTATGCACACGTGCTCATGAGCCCCACGATCTGCAGAAGCCTGCAGCTGGAACTATAGGAGCAACTGCTTCGTGCAGAGTGTGGGGTGGTGGCGTGATGTGCTGGAGGCTATTCTGCATGCTTCCAGCTACTTGCATGGCACAGTTGACCGGTATGTCCCAGACAGCCCAGACACACATTGACTGTGTTTCTGAAGGAGACTTGCTAACCATCCAGGTTGGATGAAACCTCTCCCAAGTCATCCCTGTCTTCCCATGGGCAAAGCACTTACGGATTTCCAGGTGCCACAATATCTGCTTGCAGGCTGTCATGGTTTTTCTTACCCCAGTCAGCAGCTCAGCTCCCTGCAGCCACCCGCTCACTCCCTCACAGCGGGATGGGGGAGGGAATTGGAAGAGTGAAAGTGAGAAAACTCTTAGGTTGAGCTAAGGACAGTTTAACAGGTAAAGCAAAAGCCATGCATGCAAGCAAAGCATGACAAGAAAACATTCCCGAGTTCCCATAGGCAGGCAGGTGTTCAGCCATCTCCAGGGAAGCGGGGCTCCATCACCTGTTACTCGGGAAGACAAACTGAATGACTTCTCCTCCTTCCTTCCTCCTCCCCCAGCCTCTTATTTGCTGAGCATGATGTCATACGGTACAGGATATCCCTTTGGGCAGTTGGGGTCAGCTGTCCTGGCTGTGTACCCTCCCAGCTCCTGCTGCACCCCCAGCCTGGGCGCTGGTGGGGTGAGGAGCAGGACAGGCCTCAGCCCTGAGTAAGGTGCTGAGCAACAACAAACACACCTCTGTATAATACAAACAACCCTGTGACATCCGCACCGTGCCCAGCACAGATCCAAAACGCAGCCCCGTGCCCCATACTACCATGAAGAAAATTAACTCTGTCCCAGCTGACACTGGGACATGGACAAAGCGGAGCTCTGGGCTTCACTCCTGCTGCGTGAGCCAGCAGGGCTCCAGCAGTTGGGATAAAAGCTTCCTCTTCTCTTCAGTGAGAGGGGCTTCATGCGCCAGGAGCTATCAGGTGTCTCTTGGTCATCAGGCTCAGGCCAAACTGATCCCCGGTGGTTTTAATTGAAGCTTCATGGAAATGAGTCCCATTAAAGCACTGAGGTTGAGGGAGGCAAAAAAGCAGCGTAAACAGGAGGACGTTAAGAGAGAAGTCTTTGTTCTCATGTCCCCAGAGCAGCGCAGTGTGGTCCTGGGAACAGTGCAGTGTCCCCAGCTAGGAAAACAGCACCTCTCTGTCTTTGAACTTCCCTGACCTTTTACGTTATTTCAGTCTCATTCTCTGGAGTTCAAGGTACTGGCTGTGCTTCAGGAATTTGCAAGCATAAACACTCACCCGTGTGGCTGGCACTGTGATGAGATGAAAGGGGAGTTGGGAAAGAAGAAAACACATCCAAAAGCCAACGTAAAGAAGTCTACGGGGTTTGTAAACACAGTGGGTAAAGCTTCCTCAGCACTGCCCAGAATGCCCATTTCCTCCCACCCTACCCTCCCTCCCAGCCCAACACTCTGTCCAAGCTGCTCATAACTTTAATACAGCACATAAATAAGGGAAGTTTTCACCTAAACCGAGGCTACTAGTTACCCTAGGAAATCCAAAAGCCCACTGAGTAGCTGCTGGTTTTGCCACAGGTGTAGATCCTCCACAGCTTGATGATAAATCTAGGGGGTTGTTTTTTATCCCTGGGGAATAAATCTGGGGATCCGTGCTGTGCTGTGCTAGGCTGTGTACTGGTGGCACATCGCTGCCGCCTCATGTGCTAGGACCATGCTGTCGCATCTGTCCTGGAGTTCTGAAAAGCCCTTTGGATTTGCAGCTACTAAAGCAGGCACCATGTTGCGAAAATGGCAGTGCCGAAGTGAGAAGGGGGAGGAAAAATCTCCCATCCAAATGTCGCTCCTTCATTTCCCGCTCTGCCCTTGGGATGAGGTGAGTGAGCTGAATGCAAGTGATTTGAACCTGATTTAAAGCTTCAAAAAGGGCTCCCAGGCCTAGGCTGACTGCCCAGGTTTTGGGACATGTCAGCAGCACTACACTTCTGGCACTCAACTGTCTGGAATGTACGGCACTGATGTGTTCAAGTGCACAGGTGACCACATCCACGTGTTTTGTGCCGGATTTCCCCCTTTACTCAGCCCTGGTCTGGCCCCACATGGAGTATTGTGTCCAGTTCTGGGCTCCCTGGTATAAAAAAGACAGGGATCTCCTGGAAAGAGTCCAGCAGAGGGCTGTGAAGATGATTAAGGGCCTGAAGCATCTCCCCTGCGAGGAAAGGCTGAGGGAACTGGGGCTGTTCGGCCTGGAGAAAAGAAGACTAGGAGGGGATCTGATCCATGTTCATACACATCTGAAGTGTGGGACACAGGGGGAAATGGCCAGCCTCTTCTCAGTGGTCTGTGGAGACAGGACAAGGGGCAACGGCCTCAAGTTGGAGCACAGGGAATTCCGCACCAAAATGAGGAAGAACTTTTTCACGGTGAGGGTGACAGAGCCCTGGGACACGCTGCCCAGGGGGCTGAAGAGTCTCCTTCTCTGGAGATATTTTAGACCCATCTGGACACCTCCCTGTGTGACCTGTCCTAGGGAACCTGCTTTGGCAGCGGGGTTGGACTCCATGGTCTCTGGAGGTCCCTTCCAACCCCTACAATTCTGTGATTCTGTGATATGCCATTCAAAGTCAAACTCCCATGTGCAGCTGCACACCCAGCAGACCTTCTTCCTTTACCCCTGTTCCTGCCATCCTCTCTTTTGATGGCAGGAGCAGAAGAACAGGCTGTCACCAAGCCAAACCTCATTTTGCGGGCACATCCACTCTGCAGAGAGCATGTGCAGAGAGCTGCCCATTGTGCAGGCTTTGCAGGCCCTGTAACAGAGGGGCACCGGCTGCTCTATCACTTGCACCAGCCAGCCAGCCTGTGTATGGCTGCAGAGGCTGTCCAGGAGCAGTGATAAGCAGCCATTGTGGGGTTTTTTATTTAATCTTTTGCTTTTCCTCTGCCTGTGCAACATCTCTAGGTAATTAAATCCACATTTCAGCCCATCTCTTGAGCAGCCAGCAGACACACATGGAATAACACACGTGCTACAGACAACCAGCTGCAGCTCCTGTAACAGCTGCTAAATCCAGCACGTGCTATTCCCTGGGACTTGCACGCCAACTGCGAGCCTCTCCCTGTGGTGCACGGCACAGACCATGGGACCCTCTCGATGCTGTGGGTATGCAGGTGGACCTGTGCCTCTCCCCTTCAGCTCCTCCTGGGACTGAGAGCCCACACCAGCTCCTGAACAGCCTTCTAGTGCTGGCCTCACTTTCTGGATGCTCAAACATACTTCCTCCTCAAGTAGACTCAAGGCATTAGCTGCTTCTGCAGTCAGGCAAGGAGTGCTGGCCAGTCTCTACCCCTCTCTGTGGCCTCCATCCTCTCCTACCACCTCCCTCTCTCCCTCCCTAAATTGTGTGTGAATGTTGCCATCAACCACAAAGATGAGTTTGACCCATTTTCTGGGTCAGCACCTGATCTAGAACAGCGTGCCAAGCATAGGTGAGCTCACGCTTGGGTGATGCTATATTTAAACTCAGTTTTTACTAAAGCTGGAATCACCTTGGCAGAGATTTACCTGCGTGGTCTACTCACCCCACCCTGACACTGAGATGATACTGTAGCACCTAAGAACTAAAGACTTTCCCTTCTGGTTTTGTCTTCCCTGCATCCTTCTAGCATTGTTAGGTTCCCCTTTGTCCAGTCACGTTAAGGAGTGTGTGCCCTCAGGAGTGCTTCATACATATGAAGGCCAGGGCTGGATTACCTGTTGTAATCACCTTTATTTAGCTGGCTGTGACCCTGCAAAGCTGCTGGGTAGGTTCTGTCCTAATGTACTCAAGGAAACGGTGACTCAGGCCTGTGTTCCAGGGCTGCGTGGGAACTGTTGGGCAGGAAAATGGAGGAGGTTGAAGAAAGGACTGAAATCACATGAATTGTGCTGGGTTTAGGCTTGGAAAGTGATTGATAGTGCCTGTAGACATGTTTCTATTGCAACCGGTTTCTAACGTGAAGTGACCTAGTAAGCACAAGCTTGTCACTGGGAAGTCAGAGAAGAGAAAACTGCACGTGCAGAGGAAGCTGTTAGATAGGGAAGCATCTCCAGAAACGAGGCAGATCTCTCACCCCCTGACACAGGAAGCGCTCTGCCCCAGGCCAGCAGCAGAGCTGCCAGCAGCTGGAGCCACCCCACAGCCAGCGAGTCATGACATGGGGAGGGGAGGCCTGCAGCAAGACATGAGTGAGGTAGGACACCATCCTTGTGTGTCACCACTGGCCTGGCACTCCCAAGTGCCACGCTTGCATGACTGCTTCCAAGCCGCAATTATTTTGGTAGCTGGACTTGATGATCTCTCAAGGTCCCTTCCAAACCCTACAGTTCTGTGATCTTCCTCATGCTTGGTTCATCAGAGGCCACCACCATAGTCCCCCATCTTTGAGCAGCAGTACAAACAAGCTGGGCATATAGCAAATGCTGCAGGGTGCCATCTCTTCTCATTCAGGTGGCCAAAGTTCAAATCTGGGATGCTAGCCTCTTTAAATTTATCAACTGACCAAAACCTGACCCATTCCCAGACCTGCACAGTAAGAGCCTCAGTTACTTGATACCTGGTTGCCTGTCTTAGTGAGTTGAAGGTGCAGCAACAGGAACAGCATCGAGCTTCCACATTCACTAGTCTTGGAGCTTTTTTTGGAGGTGCACTGCAAAGAATTCCGTGGGAAGATGACAGTCACAGCCATGCTTAGAACCAGGCTTTCAAGGGAAGGAGAAAGCTGAAGGAACATTCCTAGCACCAATGAGTTCTTCACAAGCACTCACTGCTTGTTTTTTACCAGCACTGTGACAGACTGCGGGAGCAACCCAGGCCAACCAGGCTGAAAAAAGCAAGGGGCTGTCCCAGGGAGGTGGCAAAGCAGGTACCTGCCATTAGTTCCTGACAGCAGCATCTCTGTGCCTTCAAAACCTTTGAAGCTGTTTCCATTTATTGTGAAGATGTTTGTTACCTACTGCAGCCCTGTTCTAGTAAGGGTTCAGCCCTGTAGCCGAGTTGATTCCCTGAGTTCAATTCTCTAGCTGGGGGATACAGCCCCCACAGGGAGATCCAGCTGCTCAGACAGAGCAACAGCCCCCACACCAGGGAAAGCATAGCTTTCTCTAGTCTATTATCCCCAGTGCATGCACCTGCCTTTAATTAGTGGTAAATTCAGCTGTTTCAATTAGTTTTCACTCCATCACTCAAGTCCTGAGGCAGGTAATAGCAGCAGGTACGGTGACAGTACAGCACCGAGGCAGCTGGTAACCAGAGGGATGGGAAGGGCAGCCAGGCATCACCTGGCACACAGCACATTGCACACAAGGCAGAAGGCAGAAGAGAAACACACACACACCCTCCTCCCCCTAGGGCCGCAGATCTGCCTGAGGCAGCAGTTCCTTGTCCTTCCGCTATGACTTCTTGGAAACAGCAATGCCAAATTACTCAGAACAAAAAGTCCTTCCATCTGCCAAGGGAGAATTAAGTTTCTGTGCATGCCCTGTACAGTCAAGGAGGGCTGGCTTGTGTCTGTTACAAGCAGTAGCACTCCAGAATCAACAAGAGCTGGAAGCTGGGAAGAAAAGTCACTGAATCCCCTTTTCTCAAAGGAGAGGAGTTGAGGGGTGGCTTCCAGAAGATACAAACTGCTCAGCAGTGAGGTACTGGTTAAAAAAAAATAAAATTGAACCAACAAAAAAATCCAACACAACCAAAAATCCCTGTAGAAGTAGAGCAGCATTACCAGCTAGGGCTTTGTTAAAACAAACAAAAAACCCCAACAAAAACACCGTTAAAAAGAAGGATCAGTTTGAACTTTAGTAATGAAAGAAGACCAATACCAAAGTACAGACAACTAACTTTGTCAGTTTGTTTTATTACTGGGCACAGCACAGTACCATTTCATACACATACAAGCCACAGTAATACAAACAGTCCCTATCTTTTTTTTTCCTTTTATAATAAAAAACCCCACATGATATTTGGGAGGAGTCAAATATCCCCAGGGGTCAGCCCTCAAGAGCCATTTTGCTGCAGTCGCAGCATTTATTTTCTTACCGAATACTATGTGTTGTCATGCTGTTAATATGTGAAGCTGGAAAGCCTGAGCTTGCAGCAGTGCCTCTACTTAACACAATCAAGGCAGGCTTTTCAGCAGCCCAAAGGCTTGCAAGTATGCCCATGGTCCTTTGCAGTCAAATAGAAATGTACCAGACAGACACCCTGGTATGGAACTAAAACCCTCAAATGCTTCTAGAGAAGCCCATGTTACCCTGAAGCGACAGAGGTTTAGCTGATACAGGGCTAGTGACACACCACTGCATCCAGACGGCTTTCCTGCAGGGCAGCACAGACCTCCCACACAGGCAGGGCTAGTTCTTATGGACTCTGTTAAGTCTGTAGCAGCACAAGGTCACAGTGAAGCCTGGCTGAAAGTTTGTCATTAAAGCAGGCTGAGCTCTTCATAAAACCGATTTAAAACTAGAAGGCACAAACGCAAGATTGGATGTGGGCTACATACCACTGTGGCATGTGACAGTGAGGGCACCCCTGCAAAGGGGAAATACAGCACACAAATACAGTACAAGATCATGGAAAATAAGTGCATTACTGTGATCCTTCACAACATAGGGAAGGAGGATCCACAGGAGCCTAGAGAGGCTGGTTCACTTAATATTGCACAGAAGTCCTGAAATTTAGTGTCCGGTACTGGAGGTGGGACATGGCAGGGGCAAAAAAAAAAATAGCAAAAAGTCTTATTTGGCAGAACCTGGCCATGTCTCCACCACCACACAAACAGCTTTTTGCCAATCTGAGGTAGACTTACATATATACTGCTTAATGCCAGTCAAGTCCTGCTCAACTAGTCGTAAAAACAAAACAAAGAGTGCGTGGCATAGGTGAGCCTCTTCCCTCTCCCAAGAGAGCAAGTGCCTCAGGTTTGCCCCAGAAGCAAGTCTCACAGAGCAGAGTTCCAGCAGAGACCCCAATCACACCTGGAAAGCAGTGATGGCTGTCGTGGTGCTACGCATTAGGAGTGTAACGGGTACTAACTCTAAGTCCTATAACAAGTGTTGTTTACTCTACTTCCTCCCTCCCCTACCACTTGTTAATTCTCCCTTTATTCACTCACTGCAGTCTATTTTATCAAAGGTAAGATCGTCCCCAAAGCTTTCTCCCTTACATCCCTTCTACTGGGACTCCACAAGAAGTTTTTTCTATTTCAACTCGTAGACTTCTGAGGGACACTTGCAGTTTCCTCTAGAGACTCCTCTGTGTAGTATAGGCATGGAAGGATGGAAATGAGAGCCTCTTCAATGGAGAAGAGATGCTTGTCCTCCGCCTGAGGACAGAAGAAGCGCATAAAGTCTGCCAGCCTCAGCAAGTACTCAATGTTATGACCAGCACAACCACTTGAGACGATGATTTGAGCTGCAATGTCTTCTTCTGATGCTGGGCCAAGGTAAGAAGGGTTCTGGGGTGTTGCAATGTAAACAAGAGCCAGGATGGGTTCCTCCACATCTTTCTCCTGGGGGTGGAACTTCACCAACTTGGTGTCGTAGCCTCCCAGGACAGCTTCTCGCATGTTAAGGTACTGGAGTGATGCAGCGATTTGTTCCCCACGGACTTCGTAGGCTACACCCCACGTGCACGCCTGGAAGAGGAAGGGGAAGGTGGTTATGGGATGCCATAACTACTGCAGCGGGCAAGCCTCGCTTCAAAGTAAGCCCGGCTCGCTCCGGTGTCCCAGCACAACCGGCGGCGGAGCCGCGGGTACCCGCCCCGATCCCGGGAGGGCAGAAGAGCCCCCGGCTGTCGACAGCAGTTCGCGGTAGCCGCTCCCCTCCCGGCCCGGTACTCACCCCGCAGTCCTCCAGCAGCGTTACCACCCGGCCGGGCTGTGGGGGAGAGGCAAGGGGAGAGACGTTAGGAGCCGAGTCCCCGCCAGCGGCCGCCGCGCAGCGCCCCCCCCCCCGCAGCCGCCCGAGCCCTTACCATCCTCTCGCTGCCGCGGTGGAAAGTGTCCCCCTGCCAGAAGCGGCGACTGTAGCCGCGGATGAAGCCCACCTTCCGCGACGTGAACTCGAAGCCCGGCCTCCACACCAGCGAGCCGTACCCGAAGATCCACACCGGCGGCGTCAGCTTCAGGTCCGCGCCCTCCGCCTCCCCCGGGGGTGAGGAGAGGACGGGAGACAGCGGCGGCTCCGGCCAGCCCGGACGCTCCTCGGGGCGCTGCGGGTCGCGCTTCATGGCGGCGGTTACGGGATGCGGCACCGGGTGCCCGTGAGGCGCTTTAAAGGCCGGCCGGGCCGCCCGCCCCGCCCTCCTCGGCGCGGGTGATGCAACGGAGGCGGGATGTTTCGCCGCGCCGCGCGTGGGGCAAAGCGGGCCGCGGGTTGCGTCAGGCGGGCCGGGCCGGGGGAAGCCCGCGCTGGGCGTAGGGAAGGGGGTCGGCCTCTTCTGCTAGCGCCTGATGAAAGCTACCGGGGGAGCCGAGCGAGATTCCCGCGTGGTCACCTCGGGGGATCGCCCGCTGTCAGACCCCGCGCCCGGGGATGGGTGGCCAGGTGTCCCCAGCTAGGCAGCCCGGCCGGTGCCCGAGCTTATGGGGCGGGTGGGGCAGGCCATACCCTGCCCATAAGGGAGAGAACGGGGTGGAATGAGCGGGCCAGCCCTCCTCCGGAGCCTTCCCCGCACACCCGGGGTTTGGCTTCATCGGAGAACGTGAGCTGCTGCGTTTGGAAAGCCGTGTTAATATTAAACCGGGTGAAGCAGCGGCTCCTGATGCCAACGGGGCCGAAGCGTCAGGCTTCGTATAGGTGGAAGAAAGTAATCAAACCCAAACATGAGGAGATGGTTCTGAGCCCGGCCAGTTGGGTGTTTTCCTTTGCATTAAATCCAGGCCGGTGTGTGGGCTTGTAACATGTAGTATTTGTTGCATAGGTGGGTCCAAGAGCTGTCTGTGTACCAGGCAGAGACCCAGCTGCAAACCAGCTTTAAACAGGTGGTGACAGCCAAAGACCCCAGCCGAAGAGGTGGGCTGAAGTGGCAGAGTTGTTCATTTTGGTAGCAGGAAAGGGCTAGGGAGGCAGGGAGGGAGGAAGAACAAGAAGCAAAGTTATTAAGATGTTTTTATGGAAGTGTGTCATTATTGTGCTTGTCCTCTGTATCTGATCACTCCACATGGTCTATTTGCAGTCCTTTATTTTCCTGTTCAGTCTCATCCAACCAGCACCCACCTTTCCACTGAACTCCACAGGGCCTACCAAAGCACACAGACTGGATGCTTGCTCCCTGTACCTTGGCACACTCACCGCAGATGACATCAACAGCTTGTACGGCACTCCTGTCTGTCCTGCCATGCGTTACAGACCATGCCCTTCTCTCCTGCCTTACATGACCAGCTGACTCCCAGGTGTCACCTTGGATGACCCTGCACAAGGTCAGCCTTAACAAAGCTCAAAGCTCCTTAGTTATCCAGTTATCCTCTCCACTTGCACTTTTCCCGGTCATCTTCTCTGTCTTACTCAGGCTCAAAGGTATGGGGTCAGTGCTGCACGCTCCCAGCCCTTCACGCTGCACACCTATGCTGTTACAGGCTTGCAGCCTCTCACTCCCTCCCCACCACTCCCTTTCCATAGGCAGAACGTGAATCCATCCCGTTTGTACAGCTGCTGTACTTGGAGGCCTTAGTCACAGACAAGAGGGTGCTCTAGAAAGTGTTTTTAGCAGCTGCCTTTGTCAAAGCTGGGCTTGGCAAAATAAATAAATAACTAAATAAATAACTAAATAAATAAAATAAATCTCTAGTCTTAACATTTTTAGTCTTGCAGATCCTGGCTCCTAAGATAGTCCTGCCTTAGCTGTGCAGTTTGTCAGTGTTAAAATAATGTGTCCTTTCAATCAAATGGAACCAGTTTCATCTGGGAATTAAACCAGTCCGCTGTGTCCTATTGCAGCAAGCATGTATTCTTCATATTTAGTTCTTTAGCTCTTTAGGTCTTTTTTTGAGTTTGGGTTTTTTTCCCCTGCTAAAATCAAGCCAATTTGATTAAACCCCAATTTGTAGCTTATAAAAGCATCACAACATTTGGGTGTAGCTGCATCATCCTTATCAAGCAACGGCAGAAACAGTGACAGACAAATCAGAGTCTAAAAAGATAATGCAAGTTTTTGCTAGGCTTCGGTCTTAAGGATACCAGTCAAAAACCAAAATTTAATCTAACTTCTTTCTTCAGCTCTCCCCAGAATGTGAATTCTCTCCACCTGAGAAACGCACTGCATTATGCATGTCTCACAAATCAAGTACTAAATATCTTACCTGCTAGTATGAGCTAAGGATAATAGGATCAAGAAACTAAAAAAAAAAGCCACTGGGAAGTGACTGAGTTCTTGCTGACAGAGGGGGGAGAAAAATTGCTCCTTTCCATTGCAGAGCTGCCTGAATTGTATGTTTGTGTATACCAAAAGGCTCTGCTACATAGCTGGGCCAGATTAGTAACAGAGAGCCAATGCCTAAAGCAAAGGCCTTAGGGGCCCAGATTCAGATCCCATACCAGTTAAACACTACACATTGCTGGCGCCTTCAGTGCTGTTACACCCAGATCAATTAGGTGTGAGGTTAGAAGCTCCCTTTTGAAGCCAAGTCCCTGATTTTCTTGAGTAAAGCCATTGGGATATTGCTCCATCTCTGGGAGCGCAGCCTGGGGGAGCACTGTTATTGAAGTTGTGGCATTATACAGCAAGAGGTTAAGAATTTTTCCTTGGTTTCAAGCTTTCATTAATCCATTTCCTGTAACTGGCTGTACCTGCATTGCACTTGGGTTAAATAAACCGAGGGATGTCAGGCTCACCAGGGTAAAGGGCTGAGCAGAAGAGGGATCTTGCAAGTGGTAGGGATGCAGCTATGCATGTAAAGCAGGTGGGTACTAAGGAAAGGATTTAATGTTGGTCAGCATTGTTGGAGCTTGTGTTTGTAAAGCAGGAGAGCAACCTGCCAAACTAAACCACAGGAATGCTCAAATAGGTGTGAGGGAGGATGTGGAGCAGCAGTGGAGTTAACTGTTAAGCAACATGGTGCAGGTTCAGGAATACAACAAGAGGAGGTGGAAAAATCCATAGGACTTCAGCAGTTCAGAAGTGACTGAGGGGAAAAGAATGGAAGATAACGACTGTACTCTGTTACTTAAAGATAAAACTAAAACAAACAACAGTAGAAAGAATTTTTATTTTGTCCTGGGAACCTCTAGGAAGGAGAGAAAGGCAATCATAGCTTTATTTGTTACATCCTGAAACTACTTTTTCAAGGTTCTGGGAACCTTGAGGTCCCAAGGAGGAGCTAGTTTCTCTTTAGCACTGTATGCTCTGCAGCCCCAGAGTGAGCATCTGTGTCCCGTCCCATCCCTTCCCTCCCTGCCACCCTGTGCCAGTGCTGTGTGACTGAGGCTGCCAGAGCTGCCTGTTTTTCAGGATAGTGGTGAATCACCGCAGAGCCAGAGGAGCCAACAACAGGGCTGGTATGAGCTGTCGCAGTGGATTCAAGCTGTCATTAGCTGCACCTTGCCTTTCAGGCGCTCGCTCGTTTGCTTCAATAAGCTGAGGGCACGCGTTCAGAAAACACCACCTGGGGATGAAGGGGGGGATTGCCAGTTCATTTCCAGGCACAGCCACATCTTCCTCCAGCAGCTCGGCGCTGCTACAGCGAGCAGACAGGAGAACCTAAAAAATAAATCTGCCCCTTTTCCCCAAGGCTTCGGTAAAGGTTACAGCTCCTGCAGCTGGATGTGAGGTTCAAACAATGCCACAGACATTTTAAAGCAGAGGGCTTTACTCGCTTCTGTTTGCTGAATCCAGTTCTTGGGGCATTTACAAATCTCCTCCAGATGGGAACACTTAGGATATAAATACGCAGTCATCCTTGCTTCAAACATGGAAACACAGCAGCGGCGCTGTCGCAGCTTCCCTATTAAAGCCTGGGCATCGGGAATGATGTATGGAACAGTAGGCAGGGGTGTATTTGGATTTGTTTGCTATGTCCAAAGGGAATGCACTTTAGTCATTAAACACTTTAAGACATGGACTTAAATGCAGTCCCAGGCGAAGAGGTGGAAAACCAGCAAGGGGCACAGAGGCACAGTACTCTGAGGAGAGCAGCCTCATGCTCTAGTGGGTGCAGCACTGTAAGGACACCAGACTGAGAAACAAGGAAACTCAGCATACAAAGCACTATTCAGGTGGAAATCAAACAAGGCAGGGGAACCAGTCTCCACATTTAGGTAGCCTGCATGTCAACACTAATAATGGCATTAATAATTTGGGGAATTCTGCAGGACAGAGCTTAAGCCAATGCTGATGCCAACCCACTCCACGTTCAGTCTGTTCAGCCCTGTGGCTGCAACAGCTCTGAGCACTGTCAGCTGTGTTGCTAGCTTTTGCAGTGTGCCCAACTTATATCCCAAAGAGCACTGAACGCCCATGGATGGGAATGGCAGACTTGAGCCATGACAAAACTTAATTTCATTATGTGAGGGGGAACAAAATAATAGTCCTTAGATCCAAAAAGCATTTTACCACACTGTCAATCCCCAGTGGCCTGACTGAGAAGTCCTCTGAAGAAAGCCCAGCATTATCACTTTGGCTTTGGAGTCTTATGCACCACAGTGATCGGCTGCACTGTGCTTTTTGCTGACTTCTTCCGTTCTCACTGTGGGAGCTGCTGGCTTCAGTTCCTCTGGTCACCCCACTCCTCTGTCACATTCTGTGTTGCTGACTGGTACCAAGGTCTCCCTCACACTGACTGGTCTGTAAAAAAAATTCTCCACAAAGAATCAGAACTCCAATTTCAGACTGGATTTTATCTTGGTTAAAGGCAGACATAGCAGAGACTGAGGAGACGGTGTAGGAGGGTCTATCTGGAGCGTAAGGAATTTTGTCTTTTTTTTCTTTAGGGTAGTAAAGAAACTCACACTTCCTACTTGCACAGCGTAAGGAATGAGCAAAGTGGACACTGAATGTAAAAGCTGAGCGCAGACCTGCTGGAACCCACTTTTGCTGGAGCCCATAGCATGCCAAGCCTAAGAGCTCATCCTTCAGCACAGTGCTCTTCACTCCCCATGGCCTCACTCTGCTGCCCAGACACTACGCTGGCACCTGGAAAGGCATTTTGAGGAGCTGTGCAGATGACCACGTCAGCAGTCTTGAGGTGAGATGCAGACAGAGGAGGCATGGGTTCACATGGCTTGGGCTGAGACCCTCAGCCTTGACTATAAAACTCAGCACCTTATCTGGACTGGTTTGGTGTCGTCATTTACTTTCACTTCCGGAGGTGATTTAGTTTCACTTCCAGTATAAGTAGAAAGAAAAAACAAGGGGGTTATAGCCAACATTTTAATAAAGCAGGTGTAAGGAAAACCCATATGGGTTGATACAAGCAGGTAGACTGAAAAGTCCAAAGACAAAAATGTGGAAGACCTGCAGAATTTTAAGTCAAGGGTAGAAAGCAATCTACAGCTCGCATCCTAAGCAGGGAAGGAAAAGTGTTCAGGGGAGTAACCAGCTGATTTCAAGATGGGTTTAAGAAATAATAGGGAGCTCATACAGGATGGAAGAGGAATAAGACAACAGAGAAATGCCTGCTTTGGCACTTTGCTGTGGAATGAAGCGAGAGCGGCAGAACTTGGGGGTAATTTACACAACACAAAGAGAAACTTTCTAGTCAAATAAAAAGCGATCCAAGAAAGAAGTGAGATAATAGGCAGTGAGACGGCTGTCAAGACTAAGGTAGATGACATGCAAACCAATAAAAGGCAGGACAGTGATTGTTTTGAGGCTTACCTGAAGCAAATATTATCTGAAGCAAAAGCACAGTTCTAAGAACTGCTGGTGCTCGTGTCATGGGAGGTGAAAGAACAGACACAAACCAAGAGTTTATTAGCAAGAAATGTAAATATATCTAAGCGGGACAGGTACCACATGACTGGAAAGTAGCAAGCAGTGCCTGTATTTGAGAATTGAAAAATAAAATGCAGTGTAGCAAACTGACCTCAGTAACACAAAAATCTTTCTCTTATGTGCTCTGACAGAAAGAATCACTCAGGGTACAAATACAATTGAAATACACAACGGGCTTAGCAAGACATTTCACAGCAGGCTAACTTGTGTCAAGGGAGGTGAAAGAACAGGCATAAAGCAGGAGTTTATTAGCCAGAAATGTAAATATATCTAAGTCTAAATATATCTAAGTCAGTCTTCAATAATTGAGTTTTGCAGAGGAGAGAATGTGCAGATGAAGCCTGTCTTGGCTTCGGCAAAGTGTTTAATAAGGTAATGCCTGACAAGTTATTAGGTGAGATGCAGACAGGAACTGTTAAAGGGGAGATGACTGCTCTGGATAAGGTAGGAAAATTGGGGAGCATTAGCTGGCTCCTGTTATTTTGAAACCTGCAGAGCAGCAGGCTTTTAAAATGGCTTCCCCTGCTCCTCTGGGTGAAAAACCACTAACAGAAAAATAATTACTCTGTGCAGATTCAACTGCAGCAGAAATCATGCAGTGTCATTATACGTACTAACTACAGTGCCTTTCCATCCAATAGTCTTGTTTGAAGAGCAGGAAGCTTCCATTCCAGGAGCATCACAGGAGATAGCCAGAGCCTAGCCTCAGTCAGCTGGAGTCAAGCTCCAGGATTCCCACAGATCTGCGGTGTCAGAAAGGCTTCATCACTTTGCAGTGATAAGGTTTTGTCCTGACTTGCTTGCAGCTGTTCTTGTTCACATCATCACAGCATCTTCACAACAAGCATTGCTTCTCTGTGGCCAAAACGTTACGGATTAATTTCTAAACCTGAGACACAGCTAGGTAGAGGATGACCACAAAGACCCAGAGTTCTGAAATATCTGGTTGGTGTACTAACAACAAAGCAAGAGCTGCAGAACAAATGCAAACCCTGAAGCACCATCTTATCACCTGACTACTGAGAAACTCCAAACAAGGTGGCATTACAGCATCATCTGGAGTTTTGAAGGGCAGGAGGAGGTTGAAATTCACATTCTACTTACCAGCAGAGAAATGAGGTACAAGGTCTGTGACCAAACTTTAAGAAAGGATCAGAACTTGCTGGCATGCTTTTTGAACACAGGAAGCAAACAGGCTCCCAAGTATTCCCATGGCACAAGAGGCTTCTCTTTGGGAACAAAGCCCACAGACCACACAGTACAAGAGATATGAGAAGAGCCCATAAAAAGACAATCAAGGTGAAGTCTGGAATGAGACTAAGCAGCACAAAGAGGAATCAGATCCTTCCTGGAGGAGGTAGAGCCCAGCATGCCCTACTGTAGGACGCCCCACAGCTCTGTCCCTCCTTACCTCCTCTGAGAGGAAGTCCACCTGCTACCCACTCATCCAAATGCTTAAAAGGGCAAAAAAAGGAGGGTAGTAGTAGTGCTACTGTTTAGACTCTTGACTGCTTTGAGCAGGAAGATGTGTGTGTTTACCCAGTCAAAGCAATAAACCAGCTACTCACCGTGTGGGACTCATGGATCAGTGTGGAGAGAGAGTTTAGTATCTATCTTGATAAGAAGCTGCTCCCTGACTGGATCCTTTGTCCTTTGCTGTTTCTAATGTGCAAGTGTGCCTCATTTACTTTGTGTTTCACCCTGTTTAACTTTGGAGTGTTGGTGCTAGCAACCAAGCTAGCTAATGTGATGCTTGATGCAGAGGAAGACAAAGTGCTTTATGCTGTTGTATCAGCAAATGCAAGTTGTTTATTTCTAACTTCTGTTGTGACAAAAACAACCCTAAAATGATCCTGAAGTTGTGGCTCACACCAAGTAGGTTATTGTTAGTTACAAATCCTAAAAGTCTTTGCTTTAAACTGGGCAAAATTTTGAGTTCTGATATAAAAGTGATGTCACTGCCTGAAAGGAATTTGCAGTCCTGGGGAGAATTACTATAATAACCAGCTGAAAATATTTGTCTTTATATTTTAGTACCTCTGGCACTTATGTTGAGAACTGTTTGAGGCTTGAAAAATAGCCGTAGATGTGTTTTGTGTGTGAGCTGATGTGTTTGGTTTTGTGATATCCACAGGACAGAAACTAGCTCAGCAGTAACACAAACACACACACACCCTGCCTTGTGATCTCCTAAATCACATCCACTTAGGTTTTGGGCCCTTAGTTCTCATCTGTCTCAAAACAAACCTCTGCTTTCTTCTCCCTTTAGTTTGGTGGCCTAGATCTGCAGTTTCCCTTGCTGCTTTTTTTCTCTTTGTTTTTTTGTGATTAGCCCAGCAGATTTGAAGATCTGTCCTTACTAGTTGCAGGTGCTCTTCACAAAGACAAGGAGGACGTGCCAATGATCACCACCTTCCTTAAAGCACAATGCTATTTATTTAGAACAAAATGTTATGGAAGAAAACCACTTAATAAGCCAAGAAATTACTCGCACACCTGCTAAGCGTTGCCTGTCTTCCTTGTGGTGCCCTGGCAAATATGATTAGCAAGTTCTGCCAGCTCTTTAATTCAGAGAGAGCATCTGTGTGTCAGATCAGGCTGTCTCTCTGCCTCAGAAGACAAAGCTGAGTGCCAGGATAACAGGCACAGGGACTTTTGTGAATACGCAGGTTCCACAGCAATACTCTCGTTCAGCCTAGAGCACAAATGTGTAAGTACTGTGAGCTGCCCAGCGCTCTGTTCAGACCATCCTTTCCATGCTGGGGGCCAGTAGTCACTTCTTGAGCATCTCTCCAAAGTTTGTTATGCTCCTGCCTGTAACCTGGGTCCCAGTCATGCTGCCATATGAAGTCAGGTGCCTGCCACCTTCTTGCATGTGGGAAGAGCAAGAGCTGGAAAGCTGAGCATACTCAATATAATCAGCAGTTGGACTTTCTTTATGGCCAGCAATGGGTGTTGTCCTCCCATGCTCAGCCATGTGCAAGATCGAACCAGAAAAAGCATCTGCCTGGACAGAGCTGTAGTGTGTGTTGTCTGTGACCTGTGCTGGGTGGTCCTGGTGCACTCCACACTTCATAACTTCCGTGGCAGTTCACTGTAGCAGCATTTGAAAGCTTGGTGTTACTGCTTCCATTGTGGGGATATCATGACTCTCAAATACTTAAAAACTATTAAAGATGATGAAGATAAAATTATTGCAATGTTAAACCTCTTCTAGTTCCATTTAGGAGATACAATGCTTCCAAGGCCTCTGGAATGGGAGGTCAGAAAGAACAGCTGTAGCCCATGAGGGAACAGAATTTTTCTAGTGAGATAAAATGGAGTCTCTTTTTAAGTAAGGATTCTTGTGGTCTGTTGCCAGACTGGTGATGGCTCTGGTCATGGCCTCTCTGAAGTCTCTTTGGCTTTAACAACAGCTATACATGTGTCTTGCTGCTCTGTTTATGGGGAAAGTTTCCTTCCTGCCCCGTATGAAAAGCTTTGGCCATGTAGCAGTAGGATTATGATGTCCTGCACAAAGACGGAAACAGAAAGCTTGTGAGAGCATCAATGTAGTAGGCAGCGGTAGCAACAAGAAGGCAAGTAGGAGGAACACCAGTGGCCAGGCTCCAGTTGGTTGACTGCCAGCCAAGGACTGACTGGCAGGGTGAGTCAGAGCATTAGCAAAAATTGGGATGAATTCCCTGTGGCTGCACTGTGTGCGGAGGTGTGTTTTGGGGAAGCTGACTCCAGGCACGTACAAAGACCAGGAGCTGCTTGGCTGCTCCACCTCAACTGCTAGTGACTCATGGCACTGTCAGTGCAATGAGCCTTGGACTGTATGGCTCTACCAGCTGGGCTTGCTGTGGTTTCTGCTCTAGCTCTGTGTCATCTAGTTGTGCACGTACCCAGAGGCACTGACTTCACCTTCCTTCTTCTGTCAAAATCCAGAAGTCGCTACCCAGAGGTGGTGGCCTTTGCTTGTATGCCCAGAGCACAGGAAGGCATGGCTGCATTGTGTGGTGGTGCTGTGCCTGACTCCCTAAGCAAGCAGGACTCCTGCAGCCCTGAGCAGCCAGCCTGCTAACCAGTTACAGTTGCCCCGCTCCCAGTGTAAAGGTGAGAAGGACACTGGTGAGGAAGGGTCACTCAGCAGCTTTTCTATGCACAGGGAAGATGTTCTCTCTGTACCTCATGCAAGCTACCTGTGGGAAGTGTTGACGGTGCAGTTCTGTGGTCGGTGCTCCTAACTGAGAGGAAACAGGAGAGTGACTCATGTGACACTGCATCCCCTTCTGCACAGGGAACATGGTGACTCGAGGAACGGGCGCTGGGACACACAAGAGCTGTGAGACTGACTGCGAAATGATACAGGCTGGCAGTGCCCAAGCTCGTGGCTGGGTAAGATCGCTAGCGTTTGAGCTCCACTTAGGAGTTCCTCAGCTATCAATGACCTGCAGGCACCAGATGGAGTTCTGCTCCATCAAGAGCATTCATACTTTGCCAGTGTTTTAATTCCTGTGGCCAAAAGCAGCGTCCAATGTTGACACAACCAGGTATTTACTGTCAGCCTCTTCTCATGTCTGCTTGGGTAACTCATCCTCTGACCAATCAATATTCCCTATGAGATTGTTTCTCTCCATTGGCTCTGGTCCTGCTATTGATACTCTGGCACTAACCTTTCCCAATTCTTCCATTACATCTCTCCAGTGCAGATTTTAATTGTTCTGAAGTTCCTAACCTTGACGTGTCTCAGACCCTGCTACATGCTGAGTTTTTTGGATCTGACCTAAAAGCAGAAGCTAAACTTAGGCATGCTGAATTCAGTAGCTTCATTTATTTATATCCAGGCCGGAGTTTTCCTTGTCACTCTTCCCCCTCTAATGTCACCTCTCAGCAGTTCTTTCTTAGTTAGAGGCCCCATGGTATCTTCCCAGTGCCAAGTACCCTGCCAAGTTATGTCTGTCTGTGTGTGGTGACAGTGGCAATGTCACCAGATCGGAATGTAAAGTGCAGTTTATCTGCCTTGGCTGGAGCAGAGGGTAGTATGGGCACAGGAATACAGACGTCTGGGTCTGCTGGGCTCTCAAAAAACAGTGGGACTTTTCTGAGGGGTGGTGGAGAGGAGGGAGAAGTGAGGTTGATGTGGTTTATGGGCTTTTTACAAGTGATCTAGTTAAAGTCTGAATTCCACCTGCATCCCTGTACCTCACTTGTAGTACTCATCCCCAGAGCCACCCAGGCAGTCATAGCAACACAGGGTGAAGCGTGATGCAGTGTGGATGCATCCAGACCCAGATTTTAGCAGTCGCGCAGCGTGAGCTCTGGCAGTGGCTGTGCAGTGCTGACTACAGGCTATCTTCTCCTGAGGCAGGCTAAAGCTGAGGGCAACCTGGTCGCATGGACACTGGAGGCTGATGACTGGTGTGTCAGTGGAATATCGAAGTCATAACCTGAGTGATTGGTACATGAGGTAATGATTGGATTGGAATGCTGTACACAAGCAGAGACATCGTCACCGCCTGTTTACTGACTCGGTGTTTCACATAGCCTGAGGTTACATCAGGCTGAGGAGAGCACAGCCAGATTTTTGTGAGGAGGGAACACTAGATGGGTGCCAGGAAAACAGCTGACAGTGTCAGCCATTTTCATGGGTATTTTCCTCCTCTTATTTCCAGGAAAAGCCTTGAAAAGTTCTCGTATACCTCCTTGGTATAAGATTTCACAACTCTCAGTAACACATGTATTTCAAACCCTCAAAGATGTGTGAACCCAACCTTGCAGCAGATTGCACTGTTGAGGAAAGACTCTCTGTCCTGTTACCTGTTTGTTTTGGACAGAAATCAGTTCCTGGAGTCCAGCTTTCCTGTCAGAAATTTTTACTCCAGAGCCCCCAGACAATTATAACAGAGCGACTGTCCAACCGCTTGAGTTCCAACTTCTGAGGAGCGTGAAATGGCTCTCAGCAGTGCTGGGACATCCACAGCCCAGTCTTCATTTTGTGGGATACACGTATATGTCATGTCGCAGTGGAGTGGGGCCCTTCCAATATATTTCAGTCTCCTCTAGTAGAAGCCCCCTTTCAGGAAATCTGGGCCAGCTAAGATAGGAAGGCGCTTCCCTTACAGCCCTTTAAGAAGCTAATGATTCTTTAGGATAATAATTTTCTCATTTTTAAACTTCCCCCAATCCCACAGCCTCCCATTCCCACAGCACTTGGCTACCACCTGCCAAGACCCCTGCCTTGAGCAGCAGCTAGCTTGCAGTGTCGGCTGGAGCGCCTGGGTGCTGTCTGGAGGTGGATGCAGGGTGAGAGGACGGTAACATTCTGCTCTTTATGACCTTGGTTGATGGAGGCTTATTCCTAAAGTCTGTTGCTGCAGGCTGATGCCAAAATCTTCAGCTTTATTCTGTGTTCCACTGCTTCAAACAGGAATGGGCAGTTGTAGTGCCGCTCACTCGCGGACTGACCATCTGCGTTATGATGTTATGATCCGACCCTGATATGTTTTAAAGCACAAGGAAATAAGGATCAAAATTGTCAGAGGTTCCTGAGTGAAGAATGTTGAGAATGTGTTTAAATCACTTGCTGTTGAACTTAATCATGTGCTTAAGATTAAGCAGTTAGTGATTCCTTTCGTTTGAGTCTGAGTCTCTGCATAACAGATACCTTCAGAGTCAGAGGTATCAAGAATCCCTCCCAATCTGCCAGTGCCTTTTCTCTCCACTCCTGGAGATGAATCAAACAGTTTTCCAGGAACCGTTTAGTGCTGCATCTCTAGTTGAATCACTGGCCACCTATTCCTCTCCTGTCCCCTGCTCTATTCCCTTCTGTGCTGAAATGGAGCCTGTAATATGAAATCGCCTGTGGACAGCTATCATCTTCTAGATCCAGGTGGTGGCAAAGTTCACTGCACTGGCTCCGTCCCAGCTTTTTCTCACTGCCCCTCCAGACCTGCTGGCAGGGTTGTGTGTGTACAGAAACAAGCAGCGCAAGCGCACTGTTATTGAGCAGGTTAAACTAACATCTGGTGCACATCCACCTCCAAGCACTCCTCATTAAACTGGCTTTCCAAGTTTGAGCTGCCATGTAGTGCAAAGCAGCACGATAGAGCCCTGGGATTTTCTAGCCCTTGGATTTCTGTGGGGTAAGGCGAACAGAGAGCTGTTGCACGTCAGGGGCTTGGCAATGAATGAGTAATTGAGTAATTGTGGATGGATACATGGGTAGGCAGGTTCAGTGCAACAGCAGCAAGGATTTCGATGCTGCAAGGTGGTGGAGCAGCCTAGAGCAATGACAGATGTAGCTGTAGAGGGCTCTAGTCATGCAGTGCAAAGCCTACGTACTGCATTTCTTTCGGGCAAGCGGTACCAGCAGGAGAGACCAAACCTTACCCAAGAACTGGGTCTCTCCTCCTTCTCCCTTCAAGCCAGGGATGTAAGTTGAACATAAATATTGTTCCACCATGCACCAGCTTTCGAACATCAGCAGGTGTGTGTGATCTTCTTGTCCTGTCATGATAATGAGTTCTGCACCAGACTCAAAACTAGACTCTGTTGCATCCTAATTCTCAGCCTGAGAATTAACCTCTTTACCTAACTTTGGGCATTTTCCCATAAGAGAATTTGTCTATTTTCTTTTATCTTTTTTGGCTGTTTATTACATATATAGATGTACGTGGTAGAGGAAGATTATGAGAGCAATTAAAAAGGAATTGCCAGACACTGCTGGAGGCAAGGGCCGAAAGGTGTCATGGCATGGTTGTGCAATAGCTTCATGTTTTCCATACTGCTCATGCTTAAACGCACTGTGAGGCGAGAGGAGCGGGTACCTAATTGGAAGGGTTACTGTGGCGTGTTCCAGTATTGGTGATATATGTAGCAAAGGTTGCATCAGATGGCTGAGCTTCAGCAGCAAAGCTCATCTAAAGAGCCCTGAAGTGAGAGAAATCCATGTGGGAAAGCCAATGGGTGGCTACATGTGCCTTTTCCCAGAAGACCTCAGATCAAAGTAGTTGCACCTTAAATCCCCTGTTTTTTCTGTGCTGCTTGCTGGGAACTGAGTGCCCTGGGTTTGAAAACAAATAATTTCATAGTCTCGTCCCAGGTTAGTCAAAAAACCTCTAGAAATGGGAAACTGAGAAACAATGTCAAGGCAGAAAATGGCATTGAGCTCTCAATGTGACCCTTTAAATTGAAAAAGCTAGAAAAGCCTGGCAAGTATTTAATAAACAAGGGAGCTGGGGAGCAACACAGTTTGAAAGCATGGTTGGTTTTCATCAAATTTTTATTGACAAGTCTTTTTCCTGGTATGGTGCTTTTGTATGAAAGAAATTAAAGGAACTGCTTAGATAGTTACTTGTCAAATGTTGTACCCATGGAGTCTCTAAGAAAACTGGGCAGGTGAATTGCTCCTCTTTCCATGCAAGGTTCTCACCAGGATTTTTTTTTCTTCTGCTCTTCTCATTCTCCTCATTCATTTCCCAGGGCCCTAAGCAGAACCATTTGCATCTCTGCAAGCTCTAATCTGCATATGGGCATATGGAGAGATGATGTGAAAGAAAGATGCTGGTAACCATGACACCTGAAATGATTTTATGCCTTCAACAGACCGTAAGTACCCTGGAGCCATGGTGCTGACCTTGCTGCATTCGTTGCTTCTAGCCTGAGCATGCTTCTTGCCTGAGCAGGCTCAG
Source organism: Laterallus jamaicensis coturniculus (assembly GCA_022605575.1). NCBI lineage: Eukaryota > Metazoa > Chordata > Aves > Gruiformes > Rallidae > Laterallus > Laterallus jamaicensis. The sequence goes on from JAKCOX010000013.1 coordinate 21,485,821, forward strand.
ATGTTGCATCAGTGTCCTCTAGTAATGTGCAGAACTCTCTTGACACTAGCTAATTGAGTCTAACTATCCCTCTCATAGGCAGATGAGTAAGTATTAGCCCCACTTTACACCTAGGAGGAGTGGGAGGGGAAAGTGGCTTGCCCAAGTTTAATTGGCAAACGGTATGAGAGATGTCAGGGTACCCTGTTTGCCTGTACCCAAGCCCCATGCATGCAGATGCTGTGAAGTTCCCTATGGGACATGGGAGATGAGTTCAGCATTGGGCTCTCCACTCTGTATTAGACTTGATATTGCTTGCTGGGTGCTAGGTAATGGATTGAGAAAGGCGTGAGGGCAGCAGGCTGCAGTGCTAAGCAGAATTACAGTAGTAGGGACATGGTGGCCACAGGCTTGCACTGGCCTGCTGAGTGCTGGCAGGAGCGCAGCCTGGGTAGCCTGAGGGCAAAAGGGATGGTGACCTCTTTGCAACTACTCAGTCTGGCTGCATCGGTGCCCTGGTTGATATTTCCTTCCTTCTTCTCTAGAGAAAAGACAAGATAATTTGAAGCACAAAGCCAAGTCTTTGCCCTCTGGAGGGATTCCAGGGTTGCAGATGGACTGGGCTCTTCGCAGTGCTGCTGGAAAGCAATTACATTTGCAGTTCAGGGGAAAGGAAGAGGAGGAGGGAGAGTCACTGAACTGACAGCAGGGATAAGAAGGTAGCTCATTAGCACATCATCTTTTCTGCACCCTTCTGTGTGGGAGCAGATCTCCATATGATGACATTCAGAGTCTGGCAGGAATGTCATCCTGAGCTAGTAGGAATTTCTCTGCAAGAAAGTGTGAGTGGGTAGGTTTAAAGAGATCAAAAGGGAGCTCCTCTGTGGTCCGAAGAGCATAAAGGTTCATCCTTCATGGTCAGAATTCATCATCAGCTGCTGACCTGGAATATGAAGATGAAGCATGAGAGTGATGAGGTATTAATGAAAAAGAAAACCAACAACAACAATAAAACCCCTTCTGCCTCACATCTCCTCCACTTTTCTTGGTCCAGCCTTGGATGACACTCTGAGAAGTACCTGTTTATTGCACTGTGTCTATGGTGAATCACAGCTGGGAAAGATGGTGTCTTCCTGTACTTGTGAGCAGCCTCTATGGCCAATGAATTTTTAAGTAAACGTTGCAAGTAGAGAGCAGTGACTTGTTCTTGGAGAATTCCAGTAGGAGCCATGCAGGAGACCTTACTGCCTCTGTGCGGCATTCGTAATGATTTGGAGAACAGGAGTCCTCAGGCAGTGAAAAAGGCCTGTTGGAAACCCCATGGTACTGGTAATAAATACATAATGCACTTAATTATGAGCTGACGGGCGAATTCCTTCCAGGCTTATTCAGAAGACTCACGTGGATGTTTAACAGCAGCAAGGTGCACATTCTCTTGTCCCCCGAGTAGTCCCCGCAGCCCAGAGGGAAACACCGGCGAAAGCGTAGCTTAACTGTTCCCTAAGGGAGGTAGTCGTGAAAGGGAAATGCCTGTGTGTGTCTCACCTGCCGGGTGAGCACAAATGACTGTGCATCGAAACAGTCCTCCCTGGCACAGCTAGGCTCTCTCTTGTTTTTGTCACAGTGCCTGCGTTACATGTGAGAATATCTGTGTGAGGGTCTTGAGTCCTTTTGTAGAGGCAGGGGGAGGAAGGGGCAAAAAATGAACCAATGCTAAAACCTTTCGAACCCGGTGGGGCACCAGGTAAAGACCAACCCTTCTGGTTTTCTCTTAATTCTTCTGTCTCCTCAGTATAAATGGTTTTTGGCTAAGAGCGGGGGAACTGGGTTGGCAGCAAGGTGGGGGCAAAGCTGCAGAGGAGTGTTTGTCTTTAATGGTAATACGGCCTCCACTGACAGAGCATCTCAAAGTGCAGTACAAACACCCACTGTAACCACAGGATAACAATACCTGGCAGTGGGCAGCAATACCTGATGGAGAATGTGAGGGACAGAGAAAGAGGGTGAATTCTGCCGAGCCTGAACAGTAGGAGCTGGGAGTAACTGCCCGAGTAACTCTGTTGGAGCCAGTGCCTCTACACAAGTAGGAAAGCTGGCTGAGGAATAAAACACGGGCATCCCATCTCTTCACCTGTTTCTCTTTGTAATATTAGTACAAGCTTTCTCACACTCCAGAACCTTCTCCACTCGGGTTATGGGAAATCACGTGCTGCAACTGTTAAGCAATACTATATGTATATATATATGCATATATATTTACGTACATATATAATATGTGATTTTAATATATTTATTATATATATTTCTATTTTTATATATATAAAAAAAGGCAGAGAATGAGAACACAAGCTGTGTGCATCAAATACTACATGGCTTAATGCAAAGGCACTGTGGACCTAATCATCCAGCCCTAGAGGATTATGCCTGGGCTATTCAGCACCCTCCAGGCAGCCCTGTGCCTGCGAGAAGCAGCACTCCCTTTCCCTCAGCAACTGCATACCTGTGCATTAACTGCCAGCAGGGTGGTGGGACTGATGGCATTAAAAGGAAGGTGGTGTTTATGGAAGTAAACAATTAGGTTGGAAAGGATGGCACCAACCTTGGTTCTAGGAAATGGCTGATCTCTGCAGGTCTGGGGTGGGGTCTTCCTCTGTGGTGGTCCTGTGCCCTCTAGGCTGCCTTGGGAGTCAGGTTTTTGAGCCTGCAGTCCCACTGGTGTATGTGCTACCTCCCTGGCAAACCTTCGAAAACCCTGTGCTCCCCAGCCCCTCTTCCTTTGTGCCCAGTGGCAGTGATTAAATATTGATAGGTTAATGAGCCTCTGAGAAGAAACACAGATCTGGGCAGTGGGTTGCCATGGGAGTAAGGAGCTGGTCCCTGGTTTCCTGAGGGCTCCCAGTGTTACCAGGGACCTCACTGCTGCTGCTGAGCTAGGTGTATGGATGTCCCCTACAGCAAAGGGATAACTGAGGATACCAGAAAAGCTTTCTGTCCCTTCACGGTGCAGACCAGTGGGTGGCTGCTCCACACACTCATAGTTCAGCTACCTCCAGTCAGTTTTGTGATCTCAGGCTGAAGAGAGGCACAACCTCTTTACCTTGTCCATTATAGCTGAAGAACTCCTGGTGCTACAGCTGCCAGCCCCAGATCCCGCTCCTGGCTGGGGGGGGGGGGGGAGCTCACCAGAGGAGGGTCCTGGAGTGGGAACCTGATAGTGAAGGGAAATGATGCTGTTTGCTCTCTCCCAGAGCCTGCTGCTCTGCAGTAATGATCCTTGTGCAGAGCTGCAGTCTGCAGCTGAAATGTGAGCAGTGACTGGGGGGAGAGATGCCCTTCCTGGCCTTGCACCCTGGCACCAAATGAATGCACGTTACGTGGTGTGCTACATCGTGTGCTGTGAGGCAGTAAGCCACTGAAGGCCAGGGTATAAATTCCCCAGCCTCTGTGGGTTTCTCTAAGGGCAGAGAAATGTTCTGTCTCTTAGAGTGCTGGGAGAGAGCCTCCTGGGCTGCCTCTCCTTGGCTGTTGGGGCCCATTCTGATGCCTTGTCTGCGCTGGGTTTTGGTGCTGGCCACCCTTGTCTTAGAGCTCCATCCTTGCAGACAGCGCTTTGTGACTGCTTGGTGTTGTTCCTTATTTACAGGGTCACCCATGACCTTGCAGTTGCACTGCCAGAGATGTGCAAAACCCTTCTGTCTTTTAAAAAGCACTTTGGTCAGGCATCTTCAGCCTGTGACTGTGCAGTGATGTGCCTGTATTAGCACTGACATTAGGAAGGTGCCCCTGCAGCCACAAAACTCGCTCACAGTAACAGCACAGGGCATTTTGCTCTCTGTTGGCCCCACGCCTCTGTTCCCCATTAACCAGAGAGCACGGTGACAGAGCAACCGCTGTGTTTTCAGTTACGGCAGACCCGCTTAAGGTGCCTCCTGTGCCAGGCAGCCATCCTCTGCCACCTAGCCTGAGCCTTGGCAGGCTCGGGCTGCAGCTGCTCTACAGACCTCTGCTGGCTAAACAGCGCCGGGCAGGGATGCTGCAGTCCTGGCTCCTGAGGGGCCGCGCATACGCGTGTGAAGCGTATGGAACTGGTATTTAGCCCCTTTTCCACTGTTCTCCCTGCCCTCCAGCACAGACAAACGTACTTGGTTTTTCAAAGTAAAAACTGTGAGTCTAACAGCTGGCGTGTGGTCCTTCAACATCAGAGCTCTCACTTGCTCCCATGTGCAGCCAGTTTGGTTTTGCATGCTAGGATTTGTTCCTCTCCAGCCTGTTCCCAGCATCGTGCCCCACAGTTACTCATGGTGGGACAGTCCAGGATGAAGTTGATGTACAGAATATGCCCTGCTACCGTTGCCTGTTCAGATTTCTGACAACAGCGCTTAGAGGGAATAGCCAGAAAGCCTTGTACTGCGACCAGACCACCAACAGTAGTAGTCTTACTTCCAATTCTTTTACTAAGAAAGCAGCTAGCTCAAAGCATGCACGTACCTTGTTTGCTCGGGGTCAGCTACAGAAATCAGCTTTCATTTTTTGTGTCATAGATCTGGTTTTGCTGCTTTGATGTCTTTGTTCTGCAGTTCAGGATGCCCAGGGTCTTTCCTATGCCACATCTGAATACTATGAAAGCTGTGCCAAAGGACAGTTTCTTCCTCAGATGTGTACAGGTTAAGCAGACAAGGTAAGCAAAAGGTGAAGGAGCAGGGGTGCTTTTTGGGGTTGTTTATCTCCATATTGTGGGTGAGATGTGAGGAAATGATGTGTCAACTCATGGTTTTACTGGCATTCTGCTAATCTTAAATGGGCACGTGCCCCTGGTCTTTGTCTCCAAAGGTTACTTACTTTTCTTCATGTTTGCAAGGTGGTGACCTGACATGGTAACTGGTAACATGTTTTAGCTGCATTGGGTCATGAACAGGTGCTGGACACTGTGGTGGACACTAAATAGGATTCACTTAATGCTGCAGTGACAGGTTGTTGCTGCTGTGACTGCAGGAGAGCAGGTAAAGGCACAGACCAGAGCTACATTACAGCTTGTAGGAGGCTCCGTTGTGCTTTAGCATGAACCAGTGTTACGTGCAGGTTGTTCTCCTGTGTGTCTTTGCCCACCCAGCTCCTTTGAAACCAGAACTGAAGAGCATTTGCTTTCTGCCATCCTGCAGGCTGCTCTGAGAGATCTCTGGGATCCTGTTAGGATTTTGGATACACCATCGGGCAGCTGGTGAGAAGGCAACAGTTTTCCAGGGGCTTGGGGATGGGACCTCTTCTGGGGTCCTTGGGTGTTTAAACAAGAGTGTAGAGAGCAGCAGGAGGAAAGTGTTCTCCCCACCTGAGCCAGGGAAGCTCACCTCCGCGTAAAGAATGTGACATTCAGGGCAAGACTGAAAGGGCTCAGCTGCCTCCAGGGCTGAAACAGGACTGGGGACATCACTTGGGTGACAGGTAAGAGAAAATAGGCCCTAAATACAGGGAAGAAGGGCATAGCCAGAAGTGGCTGGGTGCTGAAAGCAAATTCAGCTCCAAAACTGGAAGCATTTGTACCATGGGGAGACAAGCTGCTGGGAGTAGCTACTGGGGACCATGTCAGTCCCCTGTACTTTGATGCCTTAAGGTGCTTTAGCTGTCTCAATGCCAGACTGCTGAGTACATGGAAAGCCCTGTAACATATAGGCTGTCTGAAAAGATGGGCCCGTGAGTCCCTCACATGCCCACCTTGTGCATCCAGCTGACTCAGACAAAGGAGAGAGCACCTCACTGCCTTGCACTTGCTTGCAACAAAACCCTGGGTGTTACAGGCACCTCGATTCTTTCTCTCCCACTTTATGGGATGTGTGAGACTCACTTCTTTAGCCTGGGACTGGGTGTCTGAGCGAGCAGAGAGACGGAAGGTGCCAGTGCAGGGAGAGGGCTGTGCTTCACACAGTAGCCAGCAGCATCCCCCACCACCAGACCGGTGTCGATCGATGGTGATATTTTTCTGTGAGCCAAAAAGGGGGAGGGAGGGGGTGGAGAAGCTGGTTCGGGCTTGGGAAAAACAGTTGGCACAGTCGTAATCGGGCAGGAAACAGGAAATGGTGTTGTGAGGTAACAAACAGGAAGCGATGATGGTAGCACAGCGCGGCCCAGTTTGGGCTCAAACTCAAGGAAAACGCTCCTCCGCCTCGAGGGGAGGTGGCGGGAGCGACGTACGCGTCCATGTCCGCATCCCACTGTTTGGTTTGCCCAGATGCTGTTTACACTGAGCCGCTATTTAAACAATAAGAGATGACCGGTAGAGGCTTATTTGCACTTCCGCAGCCATGAGAAATCTGAAGGCTATGAATGAGTCCTCACAACATCCTTCTGAGTCACATAGTGTTAACAACTCCATCTCACATGTCAGGGGCAGGAACAGGCAGCCATCGAAGGGGAGGCTTTCTCAAGGACCCGTTGGGGTTAAGCGTCCGCATCCCGCTCCCTCCAGAGGAGCATTGCCTCCTCAAATCAATGCCTAAGGATCCCTCATGCACAGCCCAGACCATCTTAAAAGCAGTTGTCAGGTTTCAATTAATGGTGTTGACCCTTCCAAGAGTCACCATTCTCTCTCAGTTATCTCAGATACCTTTCTGTGGAAGAATGCTGGAAGGTTCTACCTGTCTCTGTGAAGCCTAGATAAGCCACACAGTTGGCTTAAGCTAGTTGCTTCGTGCTTGGGTGGCTGCAGTGGGGTGAGATGAACCTGCATCTGCTAAAGATGGGTGAAGCAGATTGTGAAGCAACTGTTGGAGCAGGAAGGAAATTCTTTCCCCCACATATGAAAAAGGTGTATCTGATGTGTAAGAGCTTCTTAACCACGCTGTCTCCATGCAAAAGGAGCTTTTTGTAATTGTAAATGTGTGGGCATTTCTACCTGTTCCTAGGATGTAAGTGAGCTCTGTCTCCGGAAACCTGGCCGTGAATTGTGTCTAGCATTTTGGAGAACTTCAAAAACCTCCTCCTAAACAACTTAGAGTGAAAATCATTGTAATCTTCATGAAGGGAGGGAGTCTGGGAGAAGAAAAGAGCACCTGTGCTATAAGGAGATGTGAGAGGAGGAAAAGCAGCTATTGATGAAGAAGCTAACACCATGACCTGGTGGGCTGAATTGAGAGATTTAGAGCAGGGCCATTTCTTTTGTTATTATCACACTTTTATCCTGTGTGGGTTTTCCTCCCCCCAAATACATTTTGTTCTGATTGCTTTGTGTTTCTTTGCTGACAGTCTTCCAGAGAACAAATGAATTTATGGGCAGGAACAAAAATGCTCTGTCAATGCTTTGTCTGCTTTGGCAGAAAATGTGAGGCAAATACGGAACAGTGTTAATAGAGAAGGAATTTCAAATGCACTGTGATTCATATTTGTACCAGGAATTTTGACCCTGCTCACAAATCTTTGTGGGAGCTGTGTGTCCAAGTACAGGGATCATTAGAGCTCTTGCATAGTGCCAGGAATGGTCAAATCCTGTTCTGACTGGTGGTGGCCTCTCCAGCTGTAAACGTAACTCTCCGCAGGTCTGTTTGGATGTTAAATAGCAGTTGGTTTAATTTATAAAAACAAACACAGTACCTCTGTGACCTTCTAGATGATTAGTTTAAAATGTAGACAACAAAACCGCTGTGAAGTTAGCAACACCTCATCAAATAAATCATAAAGCACAGATAAAAGATGTCATCACCAAACAGCCTCTCCTCAAACTGCCAGTTGTGCTTATTTGTCTGCATGTTTGCAAAACACATCTGTGAACAAGGTGCTGTTTGGTAGTTAAATACTACACTGCTACCTATGTGAGAGGCAAGGCCATCACTGTTCTGCGGTGTATGGAAGAGACAAAGTAATCATGGGATCATCTGTGTGAGATGCAGGGCTGTATTATCTCCAGATGTGGACCAGTGTATTTGCCCCAGCTGTTAGGTACCCCTTCTCATGTGACATGTCAGTCAGAAGCTCCTGAGTGATGCAAGCAGCGGAGAGGACAATGAGATGGACACTTAGAGAATGGGAGTTGTTTTCCAGTCCACTCCATGCCCTTCACTTTTAAACTCTACCTTCTCTTCTACTTGCCCAGTGGAGAGCTGCACAGAACCTGTCACCACCAAGTCCCTTGGGGACGTGTGTGGAGCGCTGCTGGAAGCCAGTGAAGACCTCTGCATGACAGTGATGGCTGGGTGAGCCTTGTTAGCAGATCAATGTTATGTGTCTTCCCCCTTGCATCACTGGAGAGAGTGGCTGATCTATCTGTGGAGAAGGAAGCACCCTTGGGAAGGTGATGGTCTGCCATCAGATTTAAAAGGGAAGGGACAAAGGTACGTGCTGGTCCCAAAAATCAAATGCTGTGTGTGGAACAGTTGCCATGGCACCTGAAATTATTGCTCTGTATGCAACCATTTACCTGGTGAACCAGAGAGCTCTGAGCTAACCCTGCAGCATGATAGACCACTGGGCTGCAGAAGTGCCCCAAAGCTGCATGGGGTAGGGTGGTAAGGCCAGCACAGGGAGGAGAAAGAGAAAGGGTAGTTTTATGGTGCTGAGTCACTCTGTTGCCCCGACAAGGTCTGAAAGCAGAGCAGGCATGGTTAGAGCAGGCGCAAGAGTGATCAAGGACAAATCTCGCTGCTTTGGGTGTCACAGGCCAGCTGGGTCGATACCTGCAAGCCCTCGGAGCAGAGCTGGCAAAACTTAAACAGGGCATGGGGAGGGGGGGAAGGGGAACACGGGGGGATAATATTGATGGTGACTCTCCAGAGAGGCTGTAAACTTGAAGTTATGAAAATACTCAAGCGTGGCAGAGGGCCACTGAGTTTTGCCAATCCTCCACAACTGGAGTTTGGATTGTGAGCAAAATGTGCTGGGAGTGTCGTATCTACTGCATAAAATCAATACGCATTTATGGATCGGGTATGTGAGATAAGGGAATGACAGGCAAACAGAGATGCATAACTGTTGCTGAAGCCAGGTTTGCTAGGGGCCTGTTGTGCCTTTCTCCTTTTAGCATGAACTCATGGAAAAAGACAGAGGAGCAACGAAAGCACTTGAAATGTGTTTTTACAGAGACAGTTTCATCTGTTGGACTAAGTGTTTGCAATTGTGCAATCTCTAATTTAGGCTTTCTCAGCAGCTCTTTCAAGGCTGAGAGCTGTTGCTGGACAAGTATTGTGCATAATATTTATCCCATTTTAGGCACATTCCTGTATCAAGTCTAATTTCTACAAGCATGCCTCATCTACCCTAACCTAACTGAACACCATACCCCGGGCTGTGTTTGCATCAGCACGGTCCTGCTGTGTGTTGTCTCAGCACCAGTGGGTGCTATAGTTACGGGTATACCCTGGCATCTGTTTCCCCTAATCAGCAAACTGATTAAAGAGGTAAATGATAAAGGGCTGGAACCAAACACAGAACAATTCAAATGAAGCGCTGCACAAGCAGCAGCCTTCCCACTCAATCCAGCCCTGAAGTTGTTTAGACTGAAAGGCTCTTCGTGGATGTGAAATAGTTCCTCCCAGGTGGTGGAAATACTGGAGAGTTTCTCAGAGTTCATTCTTAAAACTGCTGTTTTGTCACATTGCTTTTAAGTGAGTTTGTGCTGTCTTTGAAAACTGACAGACAGATTTAGGTGCAGTCTGTGAGCCAGGTCCCTAATCTTGCTGCAGTTTGTGCATCTTATGCTGAGAGAAGTTATGTGTTTGGTTGGGTCTGAGAACTCCATAAGGTTGTTAAGAGAAAAGGCACTATTTGTCAGTACGTGTACGGTCCTGGCATCGTCTGTGGTCCTCAAGAGGAATCATCGAGATTTGGGTTGAGTCTTTACAGCCCAGAAGAATCTCAGAGCTCCTCCTAGTGAGTTCACACACTCTGTGGCTCAGAGATGCACTCACCTCAGGGGACACAGGCTGGTGAGCAGGCAGCGCGCAGCAGCCCTTGGTACAGAAACTTTTGGCCAAAGATGCGGGTTAAATCCAGGTCATATTATGTGTTTGGCTAATTTGCTTGCAGTTTCTTTGGCAGGGACTTGGGGATGTGCACACGTGCATCGATTCACATATGCTCTCCATCTCCTCCTGTGTGGAAGCAGGCACCACTCCTGTTTTTCCTGTGTGGGATCTGTGATCTATTCTGGTAGCTGCGTAGTGCAGTAGAGCCTCCAGTAAATATTCACAGATTTCCTTGCAAGCTGATGCTTTTTTTTCTTTCCTCTCTCCTGTGTGGATACACAAAGGCATGTGTTGTACCTGCTTTATACCCTGTGGGATCTACATAATCGGGTCCGCAGGTTTTAATGGATTTCAACTCCCTTCTGTCTACGGACACGGTTTCCTGTCTCGTTTCGAGCAGGAAGAGCTGAGACTTTTTTAGTCTTAGCATTCCTGCTCGCCTAGGGTTTGGGAAGAGTTCTCTGGCTATTTTCCTGTTTGATTTTTGTGTGTGTTTTGTTTTAAGCAGGACAGAGTGCATGTGTGTATGTAATCCATGTGCTCAATTAAGAGAGGCATCTGTTGGGTTTATTTCACATTGCCGAGGAAGGACTGCAAGCAGGGAGCATCTGCTCAGCTTTTTGTCAATGGCTTGTTTTTCATAATTTGCTCTACAGGGTGAATGTTTGGGGAGGGGGAGGTGGCTTTTTATTTCTGAGTTTCATCTTTAAATTTATTTTTATGGTAGCCAGGGAAATTGGCTGGGATTTGAAAGTTAATTTCGCTAAGAAAAGAGATGAAGAGGGAGAAACAAAACCAACCAAATAGTGTTCATGTAACCTTAACAATACCCTTGAAGAACCCTTATAAGCCATTATTTGCAGTATTTTAATGACAAAGTAAAAATAATTTCTTATGGTGCTTTTTTAACATCAGTGGGGTTTGTTAAAAACCCCCAAAAACCTAGCAAGTTCTGGTTAGATTTTATTTTGGGGAAAGATAGGAAAGGTATCCAATGCTAAGATGCTTTTTTGGCATTTTGTCAAACCCCCCCCCCCAAAACAAGTCTGGTTTTAAAATAGAGCAGCAGTGGTTTCCTGTTCTTGTAGTTTTTGCTTTTGTGCATTCAGACGTCCGCTGGATGGCACCTAGGCGATTTAGTGAGAGATTTAGCCTGTAAACGTGCTTCAAACACTGCTAAACTGTGGGGAGAGCTTTATCCAAGGGGGCTTTTTACTTGTTCTTTTTTCCTTTGGAAAGAAAGGGCTGTGGAGGTTAATGTCTTGGTGATGCCCTGAGAGGACACGGCTGTGGTGTAGCATAGGGAATTCGGGAGGAGAAAGCCTGAATCTTTCCCTAATCCCACCAGTGAAAGATAAATCTTACCCATCACAGACAAACAAACAAGGATACAATCTTGCAAGTGTAGATGTAGATGCTGAGCAAGCATAACCTGAGGGCAAGGTTTGGGTCCCCAAGAACTGGGATTTTTTTTTAAAAAAAAGTATCATATCTTGCTCTGCAAGCAAATCCCAAGCCAGCTCATTTATTAAGCCACTTTGAAATGGTATTAAATCTGTGTCTTCCATGCTACAAGTTGCCATGGAAGAGAAAAAGCCAAATATTAATTAACTTTCCTGTCAGTTCAATCATTATAGGCATACACATAATATAAATAATATATAGCCTATCACTATAAATCCCTGTAACTTCTCTGTCAGGTGAATACCACTCAGCTGAACAACTTTGTTGGCCCCACTTAACAGCACAACTGTTTTTACCAAGAGCAGCAGCATGCAAAATGTAACTTCGGGGCTGGTTGCAGGGAGCAGGCAGGCAAGCTTACTTCTGGGGCTGCAAGTAACATTGGCTATCACACAGCCAGGGAACCTGAAGTGTAAAAGGACAAACCACAATAAACTTCGTAGTAGCAGGAAAGTATTTTCATTGCTTGAAAAAAAAAATAAAATTCAAACTTTGTCATCACATTAAAAACATTACATGAGCAGTAATAAACATATTTACACTTCTGTTTTGATTATAAATATACATTATATACAAAATAATGTTATAAAACGTAGAAAGTTCAGTGCTTCTGATTTTCTTTTTTAAATTACTGAAATACTAGTCTTCAAAATAAACTACAAACAGACAAACTAAAACCCATATTATTGATTTCTGAAGGTCATCTTCAAAATGGTCCTACGTGGTCAGAGCAGAAGGTCAGTAGTGGACATTGTGAAGGGGTCTTGTCTGCACAGTTCAAGGCAGTAGATGGGCTAGTCCAACAACAGGATTTACAAGGGCAGGAATATCTCTGTCTGAGAGAGAGCATGGTCCAGGTTTCTTCAAAGGGATCTTGTTTCCTCCCTCCTCATTCTGCCCCACCCCATGGCCTCATGTCGTGTCACGGCACTTTCCACTGATGCGTCCTCTATTACTGCTGTGAATATGGATGTAAGGAAAGAGGTCCTGCATGCCTCTGGTTTCCAGGGGCAGGCTTACCCTTTTCCGTGGGCATGAAAGAGAACAGGACGAGGCTTTCAACCTTCTAACTCTAATCTCTACCTGACTCAGCAGAGGGCATCTCAGTGGGTGCTTAACTATTGGGCATTTGGAACCAGGGTGAAGGGCAGGAGTTGGGAGCTTTGCAACCAGATGGAGAAATATAGTGGGGGGTAGGTGGGGAGGGCTGGTCACAACATTGCTTCTCCTCCTTCCAAAAGTAACAGCTGCATCTTTGAGACTATTTTCAGTAGAAGGTGGCACCTAATTCAGAAACACGACATGACACACACCCCCCGCCACCCCCAAATTTGTGTCAAAATAAGGCTGGGGGAGAGAGAGAATGAGGAAGGAGAATTTTAAAAAGTAATGTCTATTCACAATCACTGGTAGTGCAAAGGGCATGAAAACAGCTGAGACAGCTCAGCATGCAAAGGTTTTTAGGAGCTGATTGATTTTAAACGCATTTGTAAGGCTTTAAGGATCACGCCTCCTCCTTATCAATGGGGAAGAGGCAGTACACATTCCTTATCACAATTTTCCCTTCACGAATGTTTAAATCCCACAAAAATCTTGTCCCAGACTGTGGCTTGTGTCAGTCAGTTCTCCAGAGCATCACCAAGTGAGATGACACGTAAATCTGGCATTCCTCGTTCCTTCCTCCTCACACCGTCTCCAGTACATGCAGCAGGAGAGAGGAGACGCACAGAGATGCACAGCAGGAAGTATCAGCCACCCCTGCCCAATACTGTTCAGGTAACTGCAAAAAGAGCAGTCAAGTCTCTGTTTGGGCTTGTTAGATTCTCTTGACACATTTTAGGCACTTTTAAACCCAGGAAAAAAAATAATTAAATGTAGACCTCATTTATACTGTATCCATTATCTGCATAGCAATGTGTCTGTCTTCACACCTTCCATGGCAACATCTGTGATAGTCAAGTGCCTCCTCATCTATCGGCACCTCCCATAACCAGAGTTCTGGAAAGCCAGGGGTCTGTCAATGAGGAACTGGCCTGGTATCTTTTCCAAACAAATTAAAACAACAATATTTTGAACCCCTCTCTCTTCCCTCTGCCTCCCCTCTTCTACAGCCACTGAGATTTCTGGTATCAAGCTTCAAACAAGGGCAGTAAGAACAAAAAGGCGTATTGCATCTTTCAGTAAATTCACAGTCTGTCCAGTTCACCCAGTTCCATCCTCCGCCTGAGAGCAGCAAGTTGCATGTATTTAAAAACAGTCCAATCCAGTTCTGAATTGTAAACAATGCAGCAGGAACGTCCATCTACTGGCATTACCAAATCTGAGGTGCAAATGGGCTGATCTTCAGTCTTATACCTGTCAGGATACAAAGTAATACTGGGAATAAGAAGGAAGCTCAGCATACGGAGCACTGCACAACCAGAAAACTGCAATTCAAGAATGCTAAACCGAAGTAATTTAAGACAGACGTATGAAGAGAAGCCTCTCTACCTGGACTGAGGGAAAGAATGCTAATAAATCTGGGTGCTCAATATTAGGTCTCTCTAAAAAAGCAAATGGTACAGTTCAATAGCTCGTGTTTAGAAGCATTAAGGCTGAATGATGTGGAGAGAGCTTTCAGGGGCTGTCATTCTGAAAATAAAAATGCTTCTAGAGGTGTCTGAAGTAAACCTGGGAGTCTAGCTTTGGTCAGCAAGATCTTCAAAGGCAGATAAGGTATTTAGGTCAGTTAAATGGGAATGAAGCGTCTAGCTGTCATTTGTATCTCTGAAAATCCTTTCACTTAAACTTTTAATATTGTTGGTTGACTTATGTTCCCGCTTGCCTTCAAGAGGCAACTTGATATCTACACTGGTAAGGGAGATAGATCTACTTCACAGATCACTGCAACATGGCAAAGCACTCTTCTTTTCCTTGAGTCTGAAGCTAGTCCCAAGGATGGCTACACTGAAGAAGGCGGGTCCTGGTTAATGGAAAATTGTGTTTAACTTCCACTGAGCCCTTTAACAAAGGGTAAATCATTCTCCAGGATCTGGTTGGATCCTCAATATCTGCTTTTTAATCAATCGATCAACACTAGGCTCTTCCTTTTACATGTACCTGTCCTCTGACTTTGCGGTGTAACATCAGAATCTAGACGAGCTCATCAAGAACAGTGCTGACTTCCATTGCAGAATATACAGCTGGAGCTTAAGCACCAAGAGGCTGAGATTACCTTAGTACAGACATCCCAAACAGCCGCGATGCCTTACCCACTAACAGATTCAGCTACCTTCCATCTTCTGCTGGGAATCAGGAGCTTTGCCCGTTTCCACAGAACACAACTATCCATTGTAGTCACAGGAAAAGCCATGGCTTTACATCAATGGACCTATCAACGTTTATTATCCTAATTTTTGTTGACTGCCTATTTAAGAGGAAATAATCCTACAACACACTGAAATTTTATGGGCTGATGTTCTGTGCTTTCATCTCCCACATTTATCTAAGCTCAAAATCTCTGTTTTAATCAAATCAGAGCTACTAATAACTTTATTTTCCTTGCTGTATGTTCTATGTGGGCCACAAAAGAGGAGAGGTGAATGCTGGGAAGCATCCGTGATCTCTGGGAATAGAGTAATCTACTCCTATGCAATTCTAAAGGATAGTTTACCCCTTTACTTTGTGAGTTTATGCCCATCCACCTGCATACTTACCTCTGTGGCTATGATGCACTCATTTCTTTCTTCTGTTATCACAAAGACGGACTGGTACATTGAATCCCTCGGAGAGCATATCGCTGATATCCTACATTCTGGCTTTTCACTAAGGCAGAGTGGAGAGAAAACAATGTTAGTTGACTATTAACGAGCCTGACTATCATGAATATGGAGGGGTGGAATGAGATAGGTATGGAGGTGTGGGAAAGAAATGCAGAGGATGAAGTTTCACATGTTCTATATGATAGTAGGACACTTTTCCACTAGAAAAGCAGAAGTAAGGAAAAGCCCACTGTCTTCCTATGCTTCTGCCACATCCAAACCTACTGGTGTATTCCTCAGATCCCTTGGTGAAACAGCTGCAAGCAGATCCCAGGCAAGACTTTAAGTACATGTATCAGAAGGCTGATGAGCCAGTGAATACCTGCCCTTTTCTTTTCTTGAAAAAGTAGTCATTTTTACTCTACCACTCTTCTTCATGAGCAGATCATTTTGCCTTCTTAAAAAATAATTTATTTTGAATCACTATATGCCTTAACAGTTCCTCCTCCAAGATCTTCTGAGGAAGGAAAGACATCTCTTACCTTCACCACTGACCTAGCCACTCCTGTTCCACTTCAAGCACCATTCTAGCAGCACCCTGCATGAACACTCAATTTAACTGACTTCGCTAAGGATACTGCTCAGTCATGACACACGTACTCCAGTGTGAAGATTCCTGGCTTTGCTCTGGTTTGTGTACTATCTCAAGGTTTCTTTTTTCCCCATATTTTCTCATATGCTTCTAGACCAGTATGAAGATGAGGGACCTTAAGACTCAAAGGCAGACTGGATTCTCACCTGTGTAGTCGGAGGGGAGACTTTTCTCCTAAACACTTTTCACTTTTGTAGTATTTGTCTTCCTGTGTCCCTCTACTTGTCAGGTCTTTTACCAGATTGTAGTCCAGTTTATGATTCTTGGGTTTGTAGTTTGATTTCTCCAGTCCACAGTCCACTTCAAGGTCTTTATTTTTATTGGTGTTTTTGAGCTGGGAAGCTGGAATGAGATTGTCCTTCTGAAAGTCAGACAAGTTGTTCATTGTCTCCAAGTCCTGCTCTGGGTGCATCCTCATCTGCCTGATGACCATCGCTATCATGCAGAACAGTATGAGCAAAGCCACCAAGCCCACCCCCATGGATATAGCAATCCAGGGGACTGGTTTAGGAGGAAGTGTAACGGGCACCGAATAAACTGGCAATTCGCAACGGTTGCCCATGAAGCTAGAAGGACAGTAGCAGACAAAGCTGGCACTATAAAGTCCACTGTAGCATGTGCCTCCATTCTCACATGGCCCAGAAGCACATTCATCTCGGGTTTTGATGTCACAGTTCCTGCCACTGTAGCCTGGCAAGCATGTGCAGGTGTAATCGTTGATCAGATCATGACAGGTTCCCCCATTGGAACATGGGTTTCTGGCACAGTCATTGATGTTTATCTCACATTTCTGACCAGAGAAACCAGGCCGACAACGACACACGCGGATCTGACCAAGGTAAAAGCAATTACCATCTGAGGGGGGAAGAAAAAGGAAAATAAAAATAAAAGTTAGTCCGCAAAGCACTTCCCTCAGAAACCTAAACCTCTCCCTGGTTAGTGTTATACGCTGTCTCAAGAAGAGGGAGGTTATTTTACGTAACAACTGCTCATCTCAAAGTTCTTCTACTTCACCTGACTATTGCCATGCCTTACAAACATGCCTTTTCTAAATATGTAGTCGAGTGAATTTAATCTACCTAATTCTGCCACCTTCCCCATCCCGCGATAAACCTTCTGCATTGTTTTGCTGCACAGAAAATACCACTGAAAGGCCCCCCCCACCGCCAGCCCCGACTCCAGCAAGAGACTAAAATTAGGGTAGACATGGAATACGGGGTGGGGGGGGAGGAAGGACTAATGTGTTAGAGGAAGAGTAGAGGTCAGATTGGATTTCTATCACTTCTGCACTGAAAAGCACAAATGAGTCAGAGGCATGAGATTTCCCCATCACAGGACTCACCGTTTGCACATGGGTTGCTTGTGCACCTGTCCACTTTTTTTTCACAGTTGGACCCCGTGAAGCCGAAAGGGCAAATGCAAGTGTAGCTGGCCCCTTGTTCTTTCTCCAAGCATGTGCCACCGTTAAAGCACGGGGAATCCACGCAGGTCAAAGCGCTGTGCTCACAGTGAGTGCCGTAGTAGCCAGGGGGGCACAGGCAGTGATAACCATTCTCCATATCCTGCAAAACACAATGTTGTGCCACTGTTATTTGGAGGCACCCAATGATAGCTACTTGCTTGCTTAATTTCGGTCGGCAGTGTGTGCTCTTCAGTCCCTGCTCAGCCTCACTCTGAAGCGGCAGAAGCAGCCATTGGAGAATAAATAACTGCAGGCTGGACAGTGAGGGATAAAGCTGGGAATCAGCTGGACTCAGTGTGTAGGGGTAATCATGTGGCCACGCAAAAGGAGCAGATGTAGCTGTAGGGAGCCTACAGGCAGCTAGACAAAAACATTACTAATGCCACTACGGCCTAATGGGAACCCTGAGGTCCTCCCTGAGCAGAACGGCATGGGTTGACCTACACAGCTGTGATCAGGCCATTTATCCTCGGTATGAGAGCCCTTTTTCTCTCTACAAGGGCTTACTTTGCTGTGCCACGGATAAATCCCACTACTTCAATCACATCAAAACTGTTTCTTCTTTCCAAGGCCTTGGGAGAAGGGATCTCGGGTCTTGCACCCTTAGCTTTAAGATAAATATTCGTCAGATCACATTCGATATGTAAAATTGGTCGGTCTTTATCAACAGGTAGAATCAATCATTGGCTGGGTCCAAAAGCACACTGAAACACTAGACTCCAGGAAACCAAAAATGCAAAACGCTGCCCGACAGAAAGCGTTTCAGCTGATTGCCCTCAGCTTGTCTGATGCTACGCTCCCAAAACAGAAAGCAGTTTTCTTTGCTATTAAAATACAGACTTAGCACCTTTCTGTATGAACTGTGGGTTGAGAAGCTCGTTGGTTTACAGGTCGTCTCCCTCACCAAACTTGGATCTTGCCGAGCTCTCATAATGGCTGCCACAGAAACCTAAGGATCAGTTGACTGGTTCTAATCTAGATGATACATCTCCTGCTGTAACAGACTTCCTCCCCTGGCACCTCTCGGGAAGGGTTCGGTGTGATAGTTGTGAGCACCAGTAATGAACCTGGGCGCTATCGAATTCCCATTATGCGGTCACAGGACCATTACTGAAAAGGTATACTGGGGCTTGCTTCAGACAAAGACTTCACATTTCAGAATGCCCTTACCGTGCAACTACCGCCATTCCTGCAGGGATTGCTGTCGCACTCGCTGATCTCGTGTTCGCAGTCGACACCGGTAAAGCCGGGTTTGCATGAGCACGTGTAGCTGCCCTGGCCAGTGTTCATACAGGTTGCTCCATTTTTGCATGGTCTGTGGTGAGTGCAGTAGTTCAGATCTGCAAGGACACCGGGAGTTAGAGAAAACGCCTTTCGCAGCTGGGAAGAGACGTTCACACAACAAATGCCTCAGTCAACGAAAAAAAAAGGCAGAATTTTCAATTACCTCTTTAATTCTGCTATCAGTAGGGATACTGGAGATGATTATCCAGGCTATTATTGGTGAAAAACCCACTGTTTTGCATTATCATTGATTCTAGCTTTTCCCCTACATCCATTATTCTTATACATGAGCTCAGTATTTTGAAGGACCCAGCAAAAAATTTCACTTTCTTAGTACTTTGGTGCACCTTTTTCACGTGCTTAAGCCCATTAGCTACAATGGGATTTAGGTGTCACGTTGGGAAACATACTTCACAAGCCTTTGTTCTCTGAAAGACTCGCCTCGCCACGCCACGCCACGCCATATATTAAAACAGTGAGCCCGGTCTTAAAAGGGTATGTGGCCAAAGGGAGGCAGGGAGGAAATGTTTTTGGTTTGGAGGTTTAAACAAACGCTAGAGATGTTTTATTGCTTATTTATTGTTATGAATGTTAGTGGTTTAAACTGTCTAAATGCCCCACCAAGCTTGACGGTCCTTTTTTTTTTTTTGTTCCCTTTCAAATTTGAGACAGACGTTAAGCACACAAGTTCAGAGGACGTACGTAGAAAATCTTTATTATCTCTATAAATACCATAGAGCAATTGGAATACAACCAGTTAATAGATAACTAAAAGCAGAAAGAAATAAAGAAAAAAAAAATCTGCAAACTTCTCCTATTTAATTCAGCCTACGCCATCTTAATCCTTTAACTCTCTTGAAAACACTCAGCTTGCTTTGAGAACGTCGTGATCTCAGTGCCAGCAGTGCGTATATGGCCTTGAGGACATGACTGCTCAGCTGGCTACAGTTCAGTGATTCACTGGGTTGAATAGGTGGAAGTGGTCTGGTGTACCTTAAAATGGAACCTGTACTTTTCATTCTTGCTTACATGATTTTTCTCTCATGCTCCAGACTTATCACATGAGTTAACTTCCTTGTATGCAAAGTAAGGAAGGCCCAAATTATGGTGTTTACTGCTGCTGGAAACTGTTTAGTAAATTGTTGTGCAGAGGGTAAGTTCAACTTAGCTTAAGCAGGCAGAAAACTCACCCGCTCAACATTCATCCAGGTTGTTACTTGTTTGTTTGGGGGTTTTTTTGGTTGGTTTTTTTTTTCCAGGATAAAAACTGCAGGTACCAAAAAGGTTTGCTTATTTTCAACCGAATTTACTACAAACACTGGTACGTTAAGTCAGCTGTGGTACAAACCATCGCCTGTGAACGCACAGCCTGCAGAAATGTAATGCTAGCTCCGATGGGTCGGATTCCTTAGCCCTGCACTGAGGGATACCCAATCTAGAGTCGTAAGCACAACCTTCAGAACTAACCTTGATCACAGAAGAGGCCACCCCATCCTTCATCGCATATGCACTGCCATTGTGTTTTACAGGTTCCGTGGCGGCAGCCTATATGGGGAATGCACTCATCGCAGTAGCGGCCTTGCCAACCTGGGCGACAGCTACAAGAAAAGTCAAATTAAACCATTAACAACGTGGGAAAGAGTTTAAGTTTCTATTACAAGGTGACATTTGAACTAAAGTTCAGATCACAATTGCTGTCTACTCACATGCACTCTCCGGGCTTGTTGCAATACCCATTCTGTTCGGTACATCCAGACAGGCAGATGGCTGTAAAGAGAACATAGAAATGCAGAATCGTTTAGGTAAATACACATGGCACTAGAGAATGCATTTTGTAAAGGGGAAATGCCAGCTTTAAAGAAAAAAAAAAAAAAGACAACACACAATTTTGGAAACCAGTTTTTGCACTTTCAAAGCTTCATTTTAAAAAATCCTCAGTACTGGGAGTTCTGGAGCAGGAGAAAGTGAACAAGGAGAGCCAAGGTTTGACAGGTTGTCCTTTAGCTTTTCTGTTTATACAACAAACGTGAACTCTTGCGACTCTTGCTAGAAAAGGAGCAAGAGGAGGCGGCTCTGGCTTGTGCTAAGGAAATACCGAAAAAATGACCCCAAGGAGACCCTGAGTCCCACAGTAAAGATTCCCACTGCTCGACCACAACACCTGCCTCATCTCTCGCAGCAGCAGGAACGCTGCAAGCATTTGTGTGGGCAAGCTGCTATCGTTCTAGCTTGCAACAGGTATCACTGACTTGGGGATGCCAGCCAAGACCCTTCCTCTGCTGGCTCTTTCTGTGCTGCTGGAGGTGAAGCGCGGCCTTAGTCACTGCAGCCAAAATGGGCAAAGTCCTCGGCACGCAACTTCGTGTCTCCAGGCACGGAGAGGAAAGGTCAGCACGGCACAGTGCGGCTGAGGCACAGCAAAGCCAGCCGCAGCCGGGGGCAGGCCCACCCGCCGCTCTGGGCGAGGGGCTTGCTGTTGGGTGCCAGGAGGGAGCAGCTCCCTGATGCTGTGGGGGTTTCGTGTTTCTTCGGAGGCCTCTCACCGGCGTCCCTGCCCGTCCACCGGGAGGAGTTGGGCCTAGGGAAGCCAAAGCAGGCGACGCTCCCCCAGTGCCCCAGCGAGGCTCCGGTTGGCGCCGTCTCCCGCTCCCCACCCCGCCCCGCCGGCGCTGCCGTTGGAGGGATGGGGGATGACTTACGATCGGTGCAGTACTCGCCGGTCCAGCCGGGCAGGCAGGCCAGGCTGCCGTCCGCCTCGCAGACGTAGTGCCCGAAGCGGTCGTCGCGGCGCTTGCAGAGGCGAGAGCAGCTCTCGCCGTAGTAGTTCTCGCTACAGACCACCCGGTAGGAGTAGCGGAGCTGGGTCTGCAGGCTGCTCTGCACGTCCTGCGACCAGTCCTCGCCCACCGACAGAGACCGCTGGATCGACATCTGGCTGATAAGCCAGTCCTCCGACGGCGGCCGGGAGCCTGCGGGGAGAGCAGACACCCCGCGTCAGCCACCGGCGGGTACCGCTCGCAGCGTGTCGTGTCCCGTCCCGGTGCGGCCCGTTACCCCGTCCCCCCACGAAAACCACACGCACCGAGCAGCGAGACACCCCCTGCCCCGCCGGAGCCGTGCACACATGCATGCTCACACACACACGCACATCTGCATGCGCACATACGTGTGTGTATGTACATGTATGTGCACAGATGTACGGAGAGGCATGGCCACCGGGGCGGGGGGGTGGGGGACGCTCAGTGGAGGGGCCTTTGGAAGCGGGTGCTGCCGCGGAATATCCTTTTCCTCCCGGCTCGGAAAAACATCCCAAAGCCATTATTCCTTTCCAAAGGGCGGAATTCGAGCAAGGTGTAAAATACAGGAAAAGGCGGCCGGGGTTCGCTGGCAGCTCCCGGCTTTCTCACCGCAGCCCGCCTCGCTTTCCCACGCCAAAAATAACCCGGAGGAAACGCGATTGTGCTGCAGCTCGGGACGGGGCAGAATCAAAGCGGCCCCTGATGGATATCGCTGGGGGCCGGCTCCTGCCGCGGGAGAAGCCCGGCTCGGCCCGGCCCGGCCCGGCCCGGGGTTACGGTGCAACAGCCGAGCCCGAGCGGCCGTGCCCGCGTCGGGGCGGGGGCGGGACGCGCAAACACGCGCACACACACGCGCACACACGCGCACACGCGCACACACACGCGCACACACAGACACGGGCACACACAGAGACATATGCACACACACACACCCGCACACTCATGCGCACACGCGCACACCCACCCCTGCACGCGATCACACTCGTGCTCGCGCGCGCACGCACACCCACCCCCCCCCCCCCGCACGCGCTCACCCTCGTGCACACGCACACGCGCGCGCACCCCCCCCACGCGCGCACACACGCCGCGGGCGCCCCCTGCCGGTCTCGCGCGGCCTCAGTCACCTTCCGGCAGGTAGTTGGCGGGCGCGTGCCAGGCCTGGATGATCAGCGAGAAGGTGCCCTGCGGAGGGGAGAAACCAGCGTCAGCCCGGCGCCCCGCCGCGCCCCATCGCCTCGCCTCGCCTCGCACGGCCCTGCCCTGCCCGGCCCGGCCCCCGCCCCGCACCGCCGGGGCCCCGCGCCGGCACGCTCCCCGCGGCTACGCGCTTCTCCCTCTACCTCCCGCCGACCGTCGATACCCCGCACCCACCCCGCACACCCCGCTTTTGCTTTTCTTTCTCATTATCCCGCGTGCTGGGGGCTGGTCGCGCCTTCTCGCTTTCCCCCCCTTTAAAGGAAGTTCTGGAAATAAGTCTAAAGGCGAAAGTAGTTTGTTTACATGACAGATTAACAGGGCGCTGCGATCAGCCTTCCCTCGCCGCCCTCCTGCCCCACCGCCGCCATCGGGTTTAAAGTGGATTCTCACCGGCCACGTGAAGTTAAAGGGCAGCTTAATGGGGCTGTCAAATCTCTCTGTGTCCTTGATGCTGAAGGAGTTTATTCCCAGAACCGGGGTGATGATGCTGCCGAAAGTGCAGGAGCCCGGGGACACCACTGCCTGAAAATGCTTCAGACAGACGCGAAAGAAGGTCCTGCAGTGGGGGGAGCAGGGCTTCCCGCTGGCCAGGGACCCGTGGCTATTCACGAATTCGTGCAGCTCCAGCTGGAAGACGCCAGAGCCGGACACCCTCTGCACAAAGGGGAGACACACAAAATAGCCAAATCAGACCTTACCCCGGCTTTGCCATGCAAACTTGCTTCCATCACCCGCTTTACATTTCGCCAACCCTTTATTTACTCTTTTTATTTTATCTTTGGATGTGCCATTACCTGCTGCAAAATCATTAACAGAAACGTCAAGCCAAAGATGCGCAAGGCTGTCATCCTCGTGTTATTCGAGCTTCCAGTTCTCAGCGGGGTTAGTTTTTTCCTCCTGTATTCCTCAAATGGTAAAGCGAGCGCTTCTCGGTCGAAGGAGAAAAGCGAGGCGCCACGGCGATTCTCCTGGAGCAGCCTGCTCTTCCAAATATTCCCCGAGCACCAGCAGAAATCGGAAGGTAAAATCCAGGTGGCGATCCGTGTGTCGTGTCGTGTTCCCCCCCCCCCCTCTTCTGGGAATTAATCCTACAGCCAACCGCCGACCTCTGGTCGCTTGTCGTCGCCTTTATAAACTCCAAAGCCGGGTGGGTTTGGTGAGAGACGCGGAGGGGAGTGCTTAGCGTGGAACCGCTCCTCCTTTAACCGGTGCTAACAGCGCTCAGTAAATGGAAAACTTGCTTCCCTTCGAGCTGTTTATATAGTTGCCTCGCATCCTCACAAGCTCATTATGTAAACTGTCAGTCAGACTCACGGGCGATCCCTCCCCTTTTCCATCTTTCCTTTCTGGAAGAAGGAGAGAGAGGAGGAGAGGAGAGGAGAGGAGAGGAGGGAAAAAAAAAAAAAAAAAAAAAAAAGAGCCAAATGTTGCGGAGAGCCCTCATATCCCGAATTAATACCCTGCTGCCGCCGCTGCCGCGCTGCCCGCCGCGGAGCCGAGCTGATTACGAACAAGCCGAGCATCTGTTGAGATATTTACGGCGCTCGCACTGCGAGGAGAGTTCCCTCGAAAATCGGACGCGGAGCGGCCGAACAATAGGGGATGAGATGTTTGAAAAGCACTCTTAGTTAGTTTGGTGTTTTGGGTGGCTGCTCGTTCCCCCTTCGCCGATCCCGTCCCCGTGTGGTGTGTGTGTCTCCGCTTTCCCGGCTCTCCCCGGGGTGGCGGGACGGGGCAGCGCGGCGCTGTGCCCCGCAGCCGCGAAGGGGCCGGCGGGCAGGAGCTGCCCTGCCTGGCGAGGGCTGGTCCCAGGTGGAAAGTAAAAGTAAAACCGTGCTCGCCAGACAGCCAGGCTCACGGGACGGCCCCACCGCCGCCTCCGGGGCTCAGCAGCTTGCTCCGGGGCGCCCTTGCCGCAGACCCGGCGCACCGACGGCCGCCCCCGCCGTTAGGCTGAGCCCGGCGTTAGGCGATGCGCCGGAACCCACCGATGGAAGGGGCGAGCGGGGCGGGTGATGGCGGGGAGACGGGAACGGCGGGGAGCTGCGGGCGCTCGGGCGCCCGTCGGAAATCGGTGGAAGTGAGTTGACCGAGGCTGGCGGGCCGGCGGCGGGGACGGGGCCCGGCTACGCTGCTGCTGCTTGTCCCTCCGCAAAAACACCCAAACCTAAACCCAACTACGGGCAAGGGGGAGACTCGGGCGCTTGCGGGCAAGCGATGCGGGAGCGAGGGCCGCGGGGGGCCGCGGGCCGTGTCAAGCTGCTTGGCAGTGGCCGGTGCCGGGCTGCGGTCTGGCGTGTGCCAGTAAAGCCCTTGGCCTGATTGCAGCGTGCGCTTATTGTTGGGTCGCGTGTCCCTCATTAAAGCCAAGCACAGAGAAGGCCTTTCATGTGGCTTTTTTATTTCAGCTTGTTAAATGGCTGTGAGGCCGGAGGGGGGGGGGGCGGGGGGAGGGAGAGATAAACCCTCAGCTGTATGATAATGAGGTCTTGCCACCTTTATGCCAGCGCCCGGCTCACAGGGCTGCGGACCTTTCCGGCGTGGATCACCTGGGGAGCAGCGCCGGCTGCTCCAAGTCGCCTTCGAGCTTCCGCGCTCTCCCAAAGGAGTTCTTGCAGCGTTTAATCCCCCTGGTCCAGGTTCTCTTTGGGGGGCAGAATAAAGAAAGAAAGCCGGGCACCTGGCTCGCCCGGAGGCCAGGCAGCACGGGGGCAGCGCACCTCAGCCGAACTTCCCTGGCTTCCCCGTACTTTGGCACCAAAGCGGTCACTTTTCCCAGACACCGGCTTTGGACCGGGATGCGGTTGGGGCCCGTGTGCGGGCAAGAGCCCGGGGTTGGCCCGGGAGGGCATGGCGAGGCTTCCGCGGAGAAATAGCTGAGCTTTCTGCGGGGAAAAGCCCCGGGCATAGCTGCCACCGGCGCGGGCGGGTTTGGGGGGTGGGGAGGGACACACGACAGGCCAAGAATCGGGGGTGCCGCCAAAAGGGGATTAAAACTTCTCTCGGTCCCCGCTGCGCTGGGGAAAGCCGGAGCCGGGGGGCTATGTGTCTGTGTGCGTGTGTCCAAAGAGAGCTGGCAATGTCGGGGGCTGCGCCGAGGACTGGGCGCCCTTGGCTCGGCTCCGGGCAGAGCGGCCCGCATCGCCCAGGGAGTGCGTGTTCGTGCGTGTGCGCGGCCTCGGCGGGCACGGACGGGAACCGTGTCCGTGATGGAGAGAGGCGGCGAGGAGCTCTTTTGTCTCGGCCTCGTAAACAAGAGGGAAGGAGGAATGTGTCGCCGCTGATGAACTCGGAATTTTGCAGCGATCCGCCCGGCCAGATCCCGGCTTTACCAGCAGCAGCGTCAACTGTCAAAATCAAATCTGATGCTAATAGCTTCGGTACTAAATAAAATGAGAGGCCAGATAACATCAGTGCTTGATAAATGGTAATGAGTGTCTAACCTAGGGGAACAGAAGGGCTGTGGGGCTCTTTAATTCAGTATTGAAAGGCTAGCTGGGTACTGCAGGCTCTAGCAGATGTTAGTATGTGTGTGTTTTGATTTTTGACTTGTATTGGACGTTTATTAGGCTAACCAGAGCCACCCCACGCATGGCCACTTGGTCCAGGCACCATCTGGCACAAGCAGGGCAGCGTGCAAGAATAGGACCGCGCTTTGGTGCTGAGGATCCACAGGCAGCATCTACCATATGGACCCGGAGCTAATGTAGGTTAAAGCAAGACAAGCTGATCTCTGCTTTTCACAGCTCCGCCAAACCTCTCTGCCATCTTTGGCGGCTGGGGGAGCGCTCCCACCTCCACCTTCCCCAAAACCTGGCAAGAGGGGTGCAAGCCTCCCTCAAGCGCTCCCCAGCCCGCTCGACCGCCCTTGGGCGGCAGCTATTATTTATTTTTTTTAAGTCCAACTTTCGCTCGTTCCCTGAAGGAACAGAAGTTACTTTAACTCTTCAACGTGTCGTCCCTCCAGAAAACCCCAAATATTTTCAGAAGCTCGAGTGAGTGGTGCAAAACAGACATAAAACCCTCCTGGAAACTCCAGGGCATTATTTTGATTGCAGCTATAAAAAAGAGCCCATAATAAAATAATAACCGGGGAATATAATAAACCACCTGCTGCATGTTGACACACAAGCACAAGGAGTTCGGATTAAAAAAAAAAAAAAGGAAGAAAGTCGCATTAATAGCATCAAACAGCTGAGCCTGGAAGTCGACCGAGAGCAGATTAGAAGCGCAACTCCGGCATACTCTCTCCTGTGCCCAACGCGTCATCCCGGGCCACTTTGGAGAGAAACGGAGCAGCGACCTCCCACAAAAGCCTTGGCTCGTTTCGAGGGGTTCAGCTCCTCCGAACTCGGGGCGGGGGAGCCGAGCCAGCGGAGCCCCAAGGCTCTGCTAAGGGGCGGCAGCGGGGTGGCCGCAGCCCCGGCCAGGGATGCTGGGCGGCGGCCGGAGGTGCCCGGTGATCGCCGCCTCCCCAGCCATTTCCACCGCGCTCCCCATCTCTTCAGGTCAGGACGCTTCCCCCCCCGCGCTCCATTTGCTGCCGGTTTATCTGCAGGCTGGCCCCGCTCAGCATACGCGTGGCCAGGCCAAACGCATCTCGCTAACGAGACAACGTTAATTAATTCCGGGCGGGTGAAAGTTGCCAGCCTGTCCAAGCCTTCCCTCCCCCCGAGCCCCATGCCAGGCTGCCCTCCACGGTCCCGGGGGAGGGGAAGGACGACACGACACGCGTCCAGCGCTCCCCGACGGGACGTGCGCCCCTCCGGGCCTTTTCTCTACCCCCGCTGAAGACCCCGGGTGGGGGGGAGGGGGGGTGTGCTGCGATGGGCCCGGTATCTCCGGCACAAACGCAGCCAGGAGCTCCTGTGGGGTGGGGGTGTGCGTGAGGTGGGTCCACAGGGGTGGGTGTGTGCGTGAGGCGAAGGGGCAGCCGCCAGGGGCTTCTGTCGGGCTGCTTTGACGGTCCCGCAGGTACAGAGCACCAGTACCTGCGGCCGAATCAGGGCCTGCCTGGTGCTGCGGTCACGCCGTGGTGCCACCCGGGGTTTTGGGAAGGAGACGCGCTCGAGCCTCCTCAGTGTCCCTCAGCACGAAGCTACAACCAGGCTGAGTCAAGCTCGTCTGGAGGCGTCCCGCGCCTTTCCCTTCCCCCTAAACAGGGGGAAGATCCCCCGGCCCCAGCCCGTTTCTGTGCCAGGGCAGCCGGGGGGTCCCCGCGGGGTGGGGGGCACCGCCGCACACGCTGCCCCCTGCCCTCAGCGCCCGTCTGCCCACCCCTTCTCCGCGCTCGTTTCGATGCGGAGCAGCGCCCCAGGACCTCCGCGCCCTGCAGCCGCCTTTCCCCCGGGGAGCTGCCCTCTCCCCTTCCTTCCCCTCCCGGGGCCGCCGAGATACCCCTCACAAAGGGGCTTCTCCCAAACACAGCCCCCGCGGGCTGCTCCGCACTCGATCATATTCGTCACCACGATTTTGTCTCTCGGTACAGCATCCCCAAGCCGCCTGTCCGGGCGGGATAATTCACCGCGAACTTTGCGGGCGGGCTTCTTGCTGTCTGGGTCTGGGATATTCTATCGTGGGCTTTTCTCCGTCGGGTTTCTGCTACTTGGGTTTGCTTTTTGGGGGCTGTTCGCCTTTTTTGATCCCTTAGGGAGTTACTCAGCGCTCGCCAGCCCTTCCATACGCACAGCACCGCTCCGTGAGCCGGATTCCCCCCCTGCCTTCTCTCCCCCCGACTCTCCCACCCCCCCCCCACCCCCCCGGCCTTTTAAACCCCTTAGCTAGAAAGTTGCGCATCGATTCAGCGCTGGCGCCCACCGAGAGCTGCTAAGGAACAAAAAATAAGAGAGAAAAGACAACACTCACCCCCCACCCCAAAATCCCAAACCCCAAATCCCCCTTTGCTTGTTTTGTTTCTGCCTAAATGCCCGTAGCGCGGAGCATCTCTCCAGGGAGCGCCGCTCCGAGGGGTGTTAATGTGGTCGATTTGGGGTACAAATGTTTGGAAATGTTTCCCGATTCGCACAGAAGGAGGGGGGATTTGCAAACTGTTGCTGCCACATGGCCCCTCCAGCCTGCCCATTCTCATTGTAATGAGGCCGGCGCGTGCCTCATCTGCCGCGAGGGCGCTGCCACGGGCCGGCCGCGTGACAGCCGCGGTACGTATTAAACCCCGCTGGGGTGCGTGGCGCTTGCGTGGCGGCGCCGCGCCGCCCTGCTTGTCACGCTGCGTGGAGGCAGAAGGCAGCCTCCCCCGGCTCCGTCTCCTCCCTCCCCCCTTTTCCTTCCCCACCCCGCTTTCGCCGCCGGGCCTGGGCCTGTTCCGCGCCCCCCGCGCCCCGTTCCGCGCCCGCCGCCCCATTCCTCACTCTCCGCGCCCTGTTCTGCCCCGTCCGCGCTTCGCCCCGCGCCCCGTTCCCCCTTTGGCGCCCCGTTCCCCCTTTGGCGCCCCGTTCCCCCTTTGTCGCCCCGTTCCCCCTTTGTCGCTCCGCGCCCAGCCCATAAAAACTCCGAACATTTCTATTAAGGGCTATAACGATCACTATTGAGCCTCTCGCTACAAATCGATGGCTTCTTTTCCATACAAATGCCTGCTTATGCCTTTATGTTCTCCATCTGTTTGTAGCTAACACCTGCCATTCAATAAATCGATTTGGCCATTTAATGTAACAGCTTCCCGGGACATTTTTTCGTGCCAGATGCCACAGCAGCTCCAAACCTCTACCCCAGCCCAGCGCCCCACCAAGCATTGCTGCTCTGCCCGGGGCTTCGCCTCGGCACAACCCGAGGCACAGAGCGGAGCTGGAAAGTTTAATAACAACAACAACAACAACAACTTAAAAGGGCTTTTCAACAGTTTATTTTTGATTATTAATTTTTTCAACCCCACTGATGGCACCGCTGCCTTTAGTGCTGCAGCTTCCAGGCACCTGGGGAGTGATGTCCTGGCCCACCCACAGCCCACGGGGCAGGTGTACGTGTGGCACTGGGATTCCTGTGGGTCACAGGCATCAGGGCAGCTTGTGACGTTATCAGTTCCCTTTTATTTCGCTCGTGATTCTGTATTTTAAAGGGGAAAAACGGTCACTCTGCAACCGGCAGGGTTGGTCACCCCAGAGCATGGGGCAAGGGGATGCCCTGGGCCTCCTTTACACAGACCCGCTGAAATGAGGGGGCCCAAAATTTTACTTATCTTGGGTGAGGGAAAGAGGGGGTGGTCAGCCCTCCCCAGTGGGCCACCTTGCTGGGCATCAGGGCTAAGCCCTCCCTGGTCCTTGAACTGCAGCCCTCCCAGCTGCAAGAGCAAAGAGAGTTGGGTTTCTCATCCATGTGCTTCTCTGCCCCACGCTGGGGCAAACATCGGGTTCCCTCTGGCTAGCCCATCATGCGCTGTGCCTGGTTGAGCTGAGGGGGAACGGTGGATCTCTCCAGATACCACCCCACAGGCACCAGGGAGGGAAAGCAGTATGGCTGGAGACACGAGGAACCCAAGCAAGTAACACAGCGTGGGGAAGCTACAGGGCAGTTTCCTTCTGGAGGAATGGGGCAGCTCCAGGCTGTATGTGTTCCTCCGAGGAGGCAGTTTTGGTACTGCTGGGATTTGGCTTGACTGCATTTGCTATATAATTTATTGTGCTCTGTGGGTGTGTGTGCCTAGAGCCTTTGAAAGACCCCTTTATTGCTCTGAATCTGAATACATACATAAAATGCAATTAAAAAATAGTTATAGATCTGTACGTACTTCAGTCGTATGGGTCTGTTTCTTCCTTAGCTGATTGGGGTTGGGCCATGGATACCATTTGCAGATGCACCTGGCTGAAAAAGTGTCATTTCCTTTGAAAGTCAGCAAGGAAGTCATGCAGGCATCAGGCACTTTTACCTGAGATAGCGGGATAAAATGGGGATGTCTCATAAAAAGCTGTGGCTGGAACTGAGAGTAGGTACCTGGGAGGTGACCAGATCTTTCTCTTTTTTTGAACTTCAGAGTTGTGGGTGAGATCGGCAGGGGCAGGAGTTGAAGAGGATGGAGATGTTTCACTTGGTGCCACGTTTTTGTTCATACACAAGTCACGTATGGGTCACAGGCTGACTCCTCAGAGAGGAAGAACTCCCCTTGCAGGCTCCGTAGTAAATGTCCAGTGGGCCAGGCTTTGGGAACTCCTGCCTCGGAAGGTCTGTGTCTTCAAACAGATGGCTGGGCAGCCCTGGGCTACTTAGAATGTGTTTGAGGCTATATTATATAGCACTGAGTAAAGAGATCTGTCACAGAAAACCAGTAAAAGGCAGTTTTAACCCTTCCCCTGGGGAGTGGCATGGATCCACGCTCTGCCTGTGTGACCCAGTCCCTCCTCTCCCACCCCAAGCCTCCAGGATGTTTGGTAGGGGCCCAGCATTGTGGCACTCGCTTCAGACAGTCAGAGGAAGAAGCCTCAGACCTCTCTGGCATGTGAGACTTGGCAGAGCAAATCCTGGAGTCAGATACGTACCAGCCTTGGCGCAGCCATCATGCAGGCTGTCGCAGCGGGGGCAGGACTGAGCGCGCAGTGGAGGGAGGGGTGTTGGGAAGTGCTTCTGGAGTAGCTGGGGTGGGGGTGAATGGCATCCAACCCTGTATCCATCAGAGGCTGATGATACGCAGTCACCTTGGTGGTATCTGCCCTTTCCAGGCTGGTCCCTCCTAGCAGGAGGTGTGATGCCATCAGGTGTGGTGGCCACACTGGGTTCTTGCTGAGCTCTTCTGCTTTCCTCGCTGTCCTGGGAGCCTGGCATTGGGCAGAAGCTGTTGAATGCCTAAGGCTGAACTTCTGGAGAGACACTGGGGCTAGTGCTGTCAGTGGAAGGTCTGTGAGGCTCAGTGGAGTTGCACCTGCTTGTGCACCAGGACGAGGTGCAGTGAAGCAGTTGTGACTTTGCAGAGCTGCACACTGGTAGACGTTACAGGTGTTTAAAAAACAGCTGGCCTCTTCACTAAGGAAATCCATTTAAAAATCCCTTCACTGGAGGTAGAATGCAATGATGGCTAAAGAGAGAGAAAGGCCATCCTGACTTTATCCACAGCATTTATGTTTATTTCTAGTAAAAAAAGATTTTAACCAGGAGCAGCTGCTTCCACGGCCCATCAAAAGCAATCCTAGATTGTCCAGATGGAGTCACTCAAGACAGAGACATGAGCAAGGGCTGCCACCGGCTCCAGGACTTCTGGATTTGTCCTATTTTAAGAAGATCTCACATCCTGCAAGCACCACTTATGGGAAATGATTGGATGCAGAAATGCTAGTGGGAGCCCATGAGGCAGCCTCATGTGGAGATGTGGCAATGTGGCACGCTGACATTTTGACACAACGTGGTGATGATTTTATGCTAGCATCAGCCCTCCAAGAGGAAAGTAAATATGTGACATATTGTTCAGGGAAACAAAACAAACCAGACAATGAGGTCCTGTGCCCCATGCCTGATGCAACCTCCTTAGGCCCATGCAAAACCTCTTTTCCTTTGTGATCTGGGGATGCTGGGAAAATGAGTGCATCAGGGTATCCAATACCCATCCCTGGCCCATCCAGCCCTCCTCGCTTTTTGTCTTTGTGTGCGGCCATGCAGGGAGCAAACACAGAGCACCCGCTGTGTTTCTATTGTTTCTCCTGTCTAATGGCCCTACTTAACCATGGAGGAGTGGGATGGATTTGTGCCTTGCGCACATTGTTCTTGGGGTTCAAAAGAATACTTAAACTAGAGCAGTAGTTAGTATGACAATGGAATAGAAATGAACATTCACTCCAGTGGCTGTGGATGGCACAGGGGCTTAGATAATGGGACAAGGGAGAAGAAAATTAATGAATCTGTCTGTCTGTCTTTTGACCCATCAGCATAAATATCTTGTCAGTCACATGTGACAGTAGATCTAGTTGGCTAGTAAGAGCTATGCTTGCCCAGGCTCCGGCTATAGTCTTTAAACCAAAAGTTTAATCAGGTAATTTAGCAGGCTGAAGAAGGCTGGGACTTGACCACACAGGGAGCCCGAAATGGATGAACCATAAATGGTTCCTCTCTTGAGTATTAAATGATGAAAAAAATCTCCATACACTGAGAGCGCAGGTACCAGTTTCTTCCTCCCATCCCGTGCCCATGGACAGGCATGGAAGTGCTCCTTCACAGTCTGTCTGGAGCCGGGCAGTTGTGGGGACTCCCCATTAGGCTCTTTAAACACCCTCATGCAGGGCCATGCTGCCACCCTTAGTCCACAGGGAGGGACCAAGAAGGCTTCTGTCCCTGGGTGCCCTTTGTCACAGCAACCACTCAAGTCTCCCCAGGTGACCACATCGCTTGCAAGAGGCCAGACAGCAGCATCCAGCCTACCCTGGAGGGGAGGTAGTTGTCAAGAGGGATTAAATAGCTGGGTAGGGCTGATGTACTATTTTGTTCAAAAGCCTGGGGTGAGGCACGGGGCCGTTCTATGTGGTTCCTCCCATAAGTACATACACCAACGCAGGGTGGGAAAGCCTTCTTCTCAGAGCTCAGGATGGGGTCTGTCTCACCTTACTTCAGCTGTGAGATGGGTCTATAGGCGAAGTTGTTTATCTACATTTCCTCCTGAGTCAACACGGGGAGACTGGACCGTATTACTTATCCTGGGAGGGGACACTGTGCTAGACAGGATGAATCCTCATCTGCGGAAGCCCTTGTCTCTCTCTTGCCTCCAGAGGAACCCATGTGACTCCATCAGGTGAGCTCCTTAGAAAGCTACAGAGAGGTGAGGTGAATCCCTTCCTCAGTGCCTGAGTAGAGCAGGGACAATCTGTTTCGCTCTGATGTGCACCAGCCTGTGGCAGAGCTGGGAGCAAAGGGCAGCATCTCTGAGCATCAGCTGCTGGCCAGTACTTGGGATGTCTGGCTGAGATTAGGATCGGGAGTGTCCCAGTTCTGACAAGAGCACAGTCATGGCAAAACTCAGAGAACTACCTACAAGGCATAAAGAAATAACTGCCTCAGTGACTGCCCCCATTTTGACACTCTTTCCACTGAGACCTGCAGCAGGAAACCTGGTAAAAGGCATCAGCACAGCCCAGAGAGGGGTGCAGGCTGGGCATCTGGCCTAAGCCAGGGATCTGTACCGCAGTCACGATGCTGAATGGATTAATTGGTACAATCAGGTTGTGTGCTGGGGGCTGGATTTTGAGCACCCTTTCAACTCTGGGGGAAGGAGAACCTAACAAAATCCTTCCTAACAAAGTTAGATTTCCTAACAAAATCTGGAGTGTGGCGGGACAGGCAGCGGAAGGAATGTCTCCAGTGACACCTGCCGCATGTAACAGGCTCGCTGCGGGTTACAGAGCATCGCCATTGTATTGTTTACACGTTCAGAATGCTCGGAAAGATAAATTGCAGTGAATCAATAGCCTTTAAAATATGTCTGGGTTTTATTAATTCATTAGGGAAATCTCATAGTTAACCCTTGAATAATCAGCTTAGAGGCAGAAGGCAGATTTACTGGCATACGGTTTTACTCAGACATTTTGCTGGTCAAATGCCAAGATATATAACAATTTAGATGTCTGGTGGGTTTATTATCTAGGATCTAGCAGAGGCTTTAGCCTTCACTCTTGAAGCATGCACAGTGGCAGCTCCAGTCTTTGGAGAGCATCACCAGACTGGGATGCTTTATCTGGTGTACTGGGAAACGTTTTATTCTGTTGATGATAAATGCTCCAGTGGAGGAACTTTACACAATGTATTGTACCACTGCTTATTTTGGTGCCTCCTTGTTTTTCTGTTTAAGAGTTTTGGCCACATTTTCGTGTTGTGTTTCCCTTCATGCTTGCTGCAGCCCCCCTATGGATGAGTGCTGCTTCTCATCTCCTTTTAGAAACAATTGACAGCTGATTCATTTCTGCTTACTCTTCAAATTGACCAAAACTGTGAGCATTCATTTCCAAGGACTAATTCCAACCTTAAAGTATTCCTAGATGTAGCTTTTTTTTTTTTATTTGGGATTTTTGTCAGGGCCTTTACACACACTTTCATAGTCATTTCCCCTTCCCTCTCCCATCAGACACGGTAGCCAGAGTTGGAATAGGAGGGTAGTCTATGTCCTGTTGCCTTGAATTTTAACCACCACTATACCTGCTTTTTCTGAGGCCAAGTATAGATGACAGGGCAGAGAAATCACCAGAGACATCTTCCCCTGTGTTAGCTCTCCAGCAGTGACTGCCACTAGTGGAGCTGTAGCAGGGAAGCAATGACAGGAGATGCTGAAGATAACAGCCTGGCAGGGACGTGACTGCTGGTGCAAATTCTGCTTGCTCCCTCCTACCTGCTCCTCTTGCCTGGGGAGGGAACCCAGTTCAGTGGTACTCTTAGGGCAGGTGCCACAGCCGCCATGTAATTCCACAAAAAATTCCTCTCTGATGGATCAGCTTCAAAATATCTCTTCATCCCGCAAACACCAAGGTTAAAGACAGGGAACACATCCACCTGTTCATGCACCTCTGTGGTCCTCTTGAGGCTCTTAACAAAGGCAGCATCACTAGGCTCACCTGAAGTGGGGTGGCCCTGCTAGGAAGTTCTTCCTAAACCCAGGTGCAGGTGTTGCTCATGATGGAAGATACATCACTGAGCTGAGCCCTGTTAGCCAGCACTATAATGGGGTAAGAGTACTAGGCTGGTGATAGATGGGCTGTGTGGCAAGGGAGAAGCTGTGTTGGTGTCATCTGTTGCTGGTGTGGTTTTGCTTGTGTTAGAGGTTGTGGGGTGTGCTGGGTGTTTAAGGGGAGAATGAGAGCTGGCTGGGAAAGGTGATGTTGTATGCAAAGGTGTCAGCATACAGGATGAAGGAAAGCTGAGCAAGGACATAAGGGTAGAGGAAAAGCAGGGAAAAATTATGGAGGTTGGGATTTTGGGGTTTTTTGTATGGTGTGGAGAAGCAGGTGGGACAGAGGGTATGTGGTTGGGGTTAAAGAGGTGCTCAAGAAGCCTGCTTTAGCACGTGGACCTATAATATCTCAGATATTGATGTATCTGCTCTTCTGAAAGCTAAAGTTTGGGAAAGTAAAACAACCA
The DNA here is from genome assembly GCA_022605575.1 of Laterallus jamaicensis coturniculus. Lineage (NCBI taxonomy): Eukaryota > Metazoa > Chordata > Aves > Gruiformes > Rallidae > Laterallus > Laterallus jamaicensis. The sequence continues at coordinate 21,521,397 of JAKCOX010000013.1, forward strand.
AGAGCTGTGTGCCTCTGCTGTGTGTTGGCTCTCAGAACAGGTTCTTGGCTCTGACTCTTGTTTCTCCTCTTATTTGCCAGATAGATGTTGCTTTGGCCGAAAGGTCACAGATGTCATTGCTGTGTTAGAAGTCCTTGAAATTCAGAGTGTAAAGTTTGTATTCATACCTGGTTAAATCATGTGGGTGTGGTCAGAAGGTACCTGACTCTTCCTTTCCAGAGTTGTCTTCATTCCATCCTAATGCAGTGTCTTGATGTGAAAGTTTCCCTTGGCTGAGCTAAGGGCAATGTTCCTCAGCAGAATTTTCTCTGTCAGATCCTATTACTTTCCTCTTGTCCATCTAGGTGAGATATTATTGTGCTCAGGGTGTTGGACTGCCATTGCCTGCTATGGGGACATCTGCAGAGGTCAGGCTTTTGGGTGATGGGGAATAGTGCAGCACCGAGCTTGGTGTAAACCTAATTCAGACATGTAGATCAGAATCAATGCTTTGCATTGATTGGAGGGGTCTTTTACATTTGGAAGAGGCATTCCTTAGGGACCTAGCCCACCAGTAGCTGTAGGAGAATAATGAAAGCTAGTCTGGTGAAGGAAGTTTACTGCTGTGGAGATGACTATTTCTGCCCAGTCTTTACCAGGAAAGGAGCTGACAAATCGGAGAAAACCAAAGGATGAAAACTCTGGGGAAAACTACTTCTCTGCTGTGGCTGCTTCCCTGGAAACAGGGTGTGTGTACATGTGGGAATGTGTGCTAGTGCTCAGGGGAGGATTCTTGATTAGACTCATAGTTAACATCTGCTTCCTCTCTGCCCAAACCAAGGAGTTGCTTTAAGTTATCAGGGGTTCATAGGTATGTGGTGACTTCTGTGGAGTTCAGTTGTGAGATTGCTGGTAACACCTAATGCTGAGTGTCTGTTCTTGATGACCTCTCACGTAAGGAGACCCTCACCACACTGATGCCATGTACGTATCCATGCTGGAACTCACTGATCTTTCAGGATGGTACTGGATACTGCATGGTTATCAAAGTCCTTTCCCTGCTCTACATACAGTCAGGGCCTGAATCCCTGATAATATTTAATGGCCTGTGTTAGGCAGAAGGTGGTTGCTTCTGCCCACTGAATCCATAAAGCTGTTGTTTTCATACCTCCCTTTGAGAACAGGCAGGTGGAATTTCAGAAGGTTTTAGGACAGGAATTGGGGATGAAACTCAGCTACTGGATCAACTAGTTGGATCTGCAATACTTTCATCTCTGGATCTCTGCACAGACATCTGATCCCTCCATCTGTATGTGGGGACAGGAAAGGGCTGCAAAATGCTTGAGAACACGGAGGAGTGGCTACATCCTCATCTACGAGCAGCTGTGTGAGGAACCTGTGAGAATACGCCCTCTATCAAATTCAAATACAAGACCTGAGTGGTGTAGTTACTGGCAATATATGTGACATTGTATTAGTCCAAGGAGGCAGTTTGGGTTGTTCAGCCTGGAGATGAGAAGTCTCCAGGGACACCTTATAGCAGCCTTCCAGTACCCAAAGTGGCCTACAGGGAAGCTGGGGAGGGACTCTTTATTGGGCAAAGTAGTGTTAGGACAAGGGGTGATGGCCTTAAGCTGAAGGAAGGTAGATTTAGGTTAGATATGAGGAAGAAATTCTTCCCTGTGAGGGTGGTGAGACCCTGGCACAAGTTGCCCAGAGAAGCTGTGGCTGCCCCGTCTCTGGCAGTGTTCAAGGCCAGGTTGGATTGTGCTGTAGGCAACCTGGGCTGGTGGAGGGTGTCCCTGCACGTAATGGGGGGCTAGGTGGAACTAGGTGTTTTTTTCAAGGTCCCTTCTAACCCAAACCAGTCTATGGTTCTATGAAGAAGAGACTATTTGGATAGCTCAGTGGGATAATTTCCAAGTAAACAGTAAACAAATGTTTAAATTGCATCTTTATTACTTCTGTCCATCTGGACATCAAGAATACAGGAAAGCACTGGAATAAGTAGGAGCCGCTCATTTCTTTAGTGCATTGCCACCCACACATCTCCACACCTGTATGCAGTCATGGGCTATTCATCTCCATGCCAAGCTCCCTTTCACTCCTCCCCCAGAAGACCTCTCATTCACCCCATTAACTTGCTTTCTTTGAGCCCTGCCTCTGGCATGGTACAGCGATCTTAATAAGAGCTGCAGGGAGCTACTACTTCCTTGAGACTCTGGATGTGTTCTTATCTGGTGAACCCGAGGCAGAGTTAAACCAGAGTGAGACTTAGAGGAACAGAAAGTGAGCTGTTTGTGCTCGTTTACGGTAAATGAGGTCTCCTGAAGAAAGGTGGATCATCTGTGAGTCAACACCTTTACCTTCTGTGTCACATGCTGGTGTCTGCCTGGCTGCCCAGGAAGGGCTGTGTTCTTCCCCTTGTGATTAAGAGCTGCAAGTGGGCAGAGTAGTAGAGAGATGCTCCTCACCTGGAACTGTACCTGGCAGGGCTGCAGGAGCTGGGCAAGTGTCTGGTGTCCAGGAGCTCCGGTGTCTTGGGCTTGTCTGCTTTCCTGAGGTCAATGCACTCCCAAGCACAGCTTACAGGCTGGGTGGGGTGTTCATTGAGAGCAGTTCTGAGGAGAAGGACTTGGGGGTGTTGATTAAAAGCTCAGCGTGAGCTGGCAGTGGGCACTTGCAGCCCAGGAAGCCAACTGTGTCCTGGGCTGCATCAAAACCAGTATGACCAGCAGGTCAAAGGAGGTGATTTTGCCCCACTGCTCTTGTGAGACCCCACCTGGGGTACTGTGTCCAGTTTTGGGGTGCTCAGCATAGGAAAGATACGGAGTTACTGGTCTGAGAGCACAGGAGGGCCACAAAGATGGTAGCAGAGGCTGAAGCACATCTCCTGTGAAGGCAGGCTGAGAGAGTTGGGCTTGTTCAGCCCGGAGAAAAGAAGGCACTGGGGAGACCTTATAGTGGCCTTCCAGTACATGAAGGGGATCTACAGGAAAAGATGGACAAGGACTCTCTATCAGGAATTGTAGTGATATGACAAGGGCCTTAAGCTGAAGGAGAGTAGATTGAGATATTAGGAGGAAATCCTTCCCTATGAGGGCAGTGAGGCCCTGGCACAGGCTACCTAGAGAAGCTGTGGCTCTGCCTTACCTGGTACTGTTCAAGGCTAGGTTGGATGGGGCTGTGGGCACCCTGGGCTAGTGAAAGGTGTCCCTTCTCATGCTTGGAACTAGGTAGACTTTCAAGTCTCTTCCAACACAAACCAGTCTGTGATTCAATAAATGTTAACCCAGAGTCACTTTCCTGAATATAACCCAAGGAAATGGCAGGGTTGCACAGCATCTAGCCCGAAGCATGGACCTGTGGCCAGACAAAAGCCAGTGAACAGTTTTCTTCAGCCTCTGGGAACAGATATGTGACCCCCAGAAAGAAGGGCTGAGTGCCACTGCCTAGTGTGCCTTCAGCCAACAGCGGAGCTTTTGGGGAGGGTGAGCTGTTGCCTATTGGCTATATAACAAAGGTTGTACTGACTTTGCTTTGCTGAGAGCAGAGAAATGGTGATGTATGTCCAGTGGATTAATGGATATGTGGTAATCTTTTGCTTTCTCACTCTACCTCCAAGAAGAAAATCCATGCTTTTCCTTTTGCACTCACAGAGACACAACTGGCTGAGCCAGGACCCATCGGAATACAGTTTTGTTGACTCAAGGTTATTCATTTAGCAGATTTCCGTCTGCTCACAAATGTGGGAATTGCTGGGTTAATCCTTGTAGAAGACAGAAAAATTGGCAGGAGAAGGGATTTTTGGAAAAGCAAATTAAAGGAAAGGAAAGAAGCGGGTGTGAAGTAAATTATTTGCACTGGAGTGTTTTCCTTTGAGCTAGCAGAGAACGTAAGGGTATTTCCTGGGGAGAAGAATGTCACATTTAGAGGTGTCCTTCCGAATAGAGAGGTGAAAATCCCTAACAGTTAAACATTTCCAGCTCAAACATGCCCATTACTGGCAGAAGAGGCTCCGTGGTCAGCATTTGCTGGCCCTTTGAGCCTTCAGTTTAGTTCCTACACGCAATTTATTTGCCACAAAGAACAAAGTTGCAGTATAAACGATCAAGGAAGTTTTTCCAAAGCATGTTATTGTTTTGCATGTGCCTGAGTAATTCCTGCAAAGGAGGAAACATGAACAAATATAACATATTTATCACACAGCTCAGAATGCTGTGGCTGCCGCCAGGGGAGATTTCTGCTCATATACCTGCCTATTGGGGTTTGGTTTTTTTCACATGAGAAAGGATTTTTCTAGGTTGGTGACTCAGTTCAGTGCCCTGCCCCATCAAAGTAGCTTTGGGAGCAGCTGAGCCCTGGCAGCAGGGCATGCCATGCTGCTCTTGAGGCAGCCTGAAGATCTTCTTGCAACAGCAGGAGTTTCGAAAACTGATTCAAAACTTTTGGAGGGAAAATATTACAGAATCACTAGGTTGGAAAAGACCTTTGAGATCAAGTCCAACCGTACTCATCCTCTACTAAACCATATCCCTGAGGTCCTAATCTGCCCATCTTTTAAACACATTCAGGGCTGGTGACTCAACCCACTCCCTGGGCAGCCTGTCCCAATGCCCGCTAACCCTTCTGATGAAGGGTTGTTGTTTGTCTGCAATGTATGACATGAAAACAGATCTCTGTCACCACCCAAGCAATTAGGTCAGGGCATAGCTTTTTTGGCAGACTTTGAGTCTGGTAGACTCCTACGTATTTGCTCTTTTTCTTTATCCCTTATAATATGTGCAGAAACAATTTTTTTCTGCTGTTATAACAATATTCAGCTCAGAACTGGCTGGAAAAGATGCAGGGAGGTTCTTTTTGTGTCTCCTAAATGGAGCTGATATGTAGCTGTAGCTGATATGCTTATTTGAAGAGGGCAGGTGGACATCTGAAGAGGGATTTTTGGCTGCAGCCAGCTGCTCTTTCTGGTGGGCTTGGGAAAGACTGCTTCAGCTTATTTTAAAGCCTAATTTGTAAAGAAAGGTCTCTCATGTCTGACTTGGTTAGCGTTGGGAGTCTCGAAAGATGACCTTACGCAACCTGGAATGATGCTGCTTGAGAAATGTCTGCTACACAATATTTCCAGTAGCTTTGACTCCCTCCTGAGTGGAGAGCATCACAAGAACAGGTTTTCCCTCAGACCTGGAATGTGTAACTTCTGCTGTGAGCCTGCCTTGTGTTGTAAATGTGGCCATGCATGCAGGGGAGCACTGTCCTCAAAACTTCTGAATTTGATGCTTGGGTGGAGTGTATGGAGGTCTCTTACTGAAAATCAGCCTCGAAATTTAATATGTTCAGCATGGCACTGCACAAACTGCAAAGCTTCTGTCCAGGTCTGGACACCCCTCTAGCTGAGGTGTTTTAGGAGCTGGAATTACGATGTGCCCGCTACTAAAAATTCCTCAGTCAAGTGGTTGGGGCTGGAGCTTCATGGTGACGGCATTAAGCAATGTTGATATTTGGAGGTAGGACTGATTTAGACTCCAGGTTATAAACACTGAGCATGGAATGTAGAAGACAGTTTTTAATCAACCTTCACTCCATTGTATTTCTCTCATTAATCCTTCCATGCAACTAACCTTTGTGGTAGGTGAACTTTTTCCTTTTTCCCTTCTCACATATCTAGGTCCCACTTCATGCCCACTCTAATTATTAGTAAAACACAGCATCTTTATGATACCCTGGTAGTCCAGAGACTCCATGCTGGGGCAGGAAATTCCCATCATTAAGGGTTTGCTGAGCTCTCTCTCTCCAGAAAATGACATTTACTAATTACATCATTTTGATGTATATGATACCCAAACCAAACATGTTATAAATTAGAAAAAGCTCATTTGTTTCATGAAAAGTATTGTTCTTCTTTTATTCAATGACCTTTTTGTTCCTTTACATCCTGGACCAATCAAGTGCCGGTGCAGTCGCTGACTTCTGAGCACAGACAATAGCTTATTCCGTCTATTCTGTTCAGATGACTGTAGGAATAGGCAGTCACTTTGTCATGTGGAGACTGGAGGTTGTATAAAACCCTTTTTCCCACCATTTAGAGAGAGTCTGAATCCTGAGAGGAAAACCCTGTCATAATAATAATAATAATAATAATCCAGAAGCTCGAGCCCATTGAAGTTTTCTCAGCTTTATGATTTGGGTGGGGTTGGAATGCAGCCCTCCCCAGTCGAGGCTTGCTTGAATTTTAGAGCTCTAGCATGGATTGGCTTTCTCTCAGCTTCTAGCAACAGGTTGAACTTTTTTTTCCCCCAGTGAGCCTTATATGCAGCTTCCACAGCAAAACTCAAGCGTTCACAAGTCTGACGGGTCCAGGAGTTGACTGGTGCAAGCCCATTGCTTTCTCCTCCAAACCCTCTGGGATGGGGAATGCCTTTCTCCTGTGTGCTTGTCGAGTGGCCCAGCATGATGGGTCCTGGGGCAGGACTGGATGCCATTTGATCAGCTGTCATCTGAACATGCAGCCATCGGTGGCTGCCTTCTCAATGCTGCAGTGTCCGCTGCGTGTTGCTGAGGCATGGCAGGGGCCTCTGCTCCAAATAAAGCATCCTGTGGGTGATTTCCGTGACAAGGCTCTGGACCAGAGGACAGAAGGAGAATGGTGATGGGGGGGCTGTTGCCGCAGCAAAGTCCTTAGGTGCCTTCTGCAAATGGCCTCAGCAAATGCCTCCGTGGGACTGGAGCAATGGAGTCAGGATGCTGGGGAATTGCAGGTAGATGTACAGGGACCACTGCTGTGCCAGGAGTCTCTGCCTGGCAGCCCTTCGCATCATCCTCACACCCAAGCACCTTGTCCCCAGATCCCTGTGGCCAGCCAGAGAGGAGCAGCATCCCACGGGACCTCTCAGGCAAGGTCAGACCTTTCGACCACCCAGTACATGCTCCCTGTGCAGCCCCAGCATGTGGCAGCCACTCACCATGCCACAGGGCCCTTGGGAGCAGGAAGAAAGAGTGAGGAGGGGGCAGAGGCAGGAGGAGACGTCCGTAAATCCCAGGAATGGCAGCAGCTCTCCAGTGCCACCCGTATTGACAGGGGAAGTGCAAAGATCTGAGCTGAGAGGCGTTAACATGTGTACGGTGGGGCTAGGACAGTGCTGAGATACCTCATTAGCATCATTCATATATTTCTGAGTGGTCATTTAATACTGTTCTTATTCCTACCAGTCCTTCTGGAAGCCAGCATGTACCATTCACAAACAAGTGTTTATCTTCCAGCTTTAAAGACAGACGTCAGAATATTTCCCTCCTTATTCATGCTCCATCTTTTCTCACAGCCCAGTTATTCATGACATCACCACCTTTTCCTCCTCAGCCCCAGACACAGTGTTTCTGTGGCTACAATTTCCTGGACAAGAGTTTCCAGTTTGCATTGTTGGGGGGGAGGAACAGGAGGAAGGGGGGGGGGGGGGAAAGAAGGTTGCTTCGTGTGGAAACATTAAATGAGAAACACAGCCATGGAAAACTCAGATGCACACACACAGACACACACACACACAGAGCAACAACAACAGCCACCACCACCAAGGTTATTATAATTAATTTAAAATCTGTTTAGAAAAGGGTTCCTTTTATGTCAGCCGGGCTCTTTAAGCGGCTCAAGAAGTATGAAAAACAGGAAATCAAACTGCCTCATTAGGAATTGACTCTGCTCGGTAATTAGGGGCTAGAAAACAAAACAAGGAAAAGCAGGTGGCGAGTGAGCTTGGAGCAGGCAGCTATTGTATCATTTCAATGTTCTGCGGGCTAGCGGCGTTATTTTTACAGAAAAGTGTTACTTCCATGGAGAAGCGATTAGGAGAATCATCTGAAGTTCAATGGGAAAGCGCTGCTTTGCTCGGACCCGATACAGAGGCCGCTAGCTTGCCTCAGCCCGGAGTTTAATCTGTAATTAGGCGGTATTTTGCTGCCTTTAAAAAGCCAACTCTGTTCTCCAGCATCGGCTGCCCTCCCGCGAAAATCACGTTAAAAGTAATTACCGAACGATACCATCTTTTGCTGATACAATCAGATGAGATAACTCCAGGCATTAATATCAATTATATTTTTCTAATGGTAACCTTGGCGGAGCAAATGCTGCCAATGGTTTCCAGCACATATCTGTTTATGTTGTGGTCAGGGCTGGAGTAAGAGGTTTGCCTGCCATACTGCTCCTTACTGCGTTGGTTTTGCAGGAATGTGGTCTTTTTTTTTTAATGCAGAAAGCCTGCTTCAAAGTGCCACCCATGGATATTTCCCAACTTCAACTGCGTGAGCAGTTGTCACAGAATCACAGAGTTGTAGGGGTGGAAGGGACCTCGAGTGATCATCGGGTCGGGCCGGGGGTGCCCACTCTGCCCGTCGGTGATGGTTGCGGGGCCTTCAGATTAATTTCACTGGACTCTGGGGGAGGCAAACACTCCTGGGGAATGGGGATAGCTCTTTATTGATCTGGAGAATAGGTTTGTAAATAAATTAAATCTTGTCCCAAGAATTAAACAGATGGGTGGAAAAGAGCTGAAAAAAGGGATGTAAACACCATCAAACTTTTTTTTTTGGGAGGGTGGGAATAACGATGAAGGAAATGGCTTTCTCCACATGGCTCTTCCATAGGCAGAAAATAGAAGCAACTTTTGTCGTATGCATTTTTATTTTTTTCAGTGGGAATTTTAGTCCAGGTCTCTAAAACCAACAAATACTCCAGGATGATAAAGCATGAGTATTTACCTACTGTTTACTGCTGACATCCTGTCAGGATATGGTGCAGCTGAGCGAGCGCATTTTGGCTCAAGCTGGGCCTGGTGGCTTTGCAGGATGAAGCCCTGGATCGGGAATGTCAAGTGAGCGGAGGTAGCAGAGCCAGGGGTGATTTGTCTTGGTGCTGTCCCTGTGGTGGCCTGGCCTTGCAGGCAGCTGGAGGCTGCACCCAGAGGAGGGAGGGAGGGCAATGCTTCCCAAAATGTCTGCTGCGAGGGGTTAGGTGCTGCACTGGGCAGGGATAAGCAGAAAGCCAGCTGCAACCGCAGCAGGTTCCCTGGTGTAAATGGGGTGTCAGTTGGATTCAAGATTGGCCTTCCTGTGGCCAAGCTGAGCCTCGGGGCTGGGGCTGGCTCGGGCACAGAGTGGCACCACGGGAGGGACCATGGGCATATTGGAGGTCTGTGGCCTCTGGCGCGTTTCTTATGCTGTAGCGAAACTCAGGTGGGCAAAGAGGGGAGCGTATGCCCGCTGCTCAGGTTTAAGTGGTGAGCAGCTGCCAGTCAGCTCCTTGCAGGGGTGGCACCAGCGTGGTCATGCTGGGTAGGCTCCAGCAGCTTTGTGTTCTGGGAGAGATGCCCAAGGGCAGGATATGTGTCCCAGGTCTACAAAAGCCATCAAATAGAAAAAGGAATTCTATCGATTCTCATTAATAACAGCTCCGTAAATCATTTACTCTCCCAGGCAAAGGCTCCCTGCAGCTGGGAGGGGATGTGTTTGAGCCTCCATAGTTAGGAAAGGAGGTCCCTTGCAGCTTGCTGCCTTGCTGCCAGCAGTGACCATGTGGCCCTTTCCGCACCTGAGTCCTCAGCTTTGGGCTGCTCCCTACTCTGCACTGTGTCCTGCAGCTGGGGATGTCCTGGGCAGGCTGCTTAGGGAAGGACAGGGCAGAGAGGGATGGAGCAGCTTACAGCCAGCCCAGGGCTGTGTGCTGCTGTCCATGTCCTGCCTGGGGAGGGCTGCAAGAGCTCTGCACTGGGCAGCTTTCAACATCAAACCCTGGGCTGCTTTTCTGTCCTGAAGGCAGTTTTACTGCTGTGATGGATTGTTCCGTTGGTAGAATATGAACGAGTCCTGTGTCTGCTGGAGGAGAAAAGGTGGGAGAGCGTCACCGTGCCAAAAGGTCCAGGTGAGCGTTAGGAACATTCTCAGATGCTCACGTGCTCAGTGCCCAGATGGGAAACGTGCCCCTTTCACCTGGCGGCTGGTGGCTGGCTCTGGGCTGCCAGGAACCACCCTGCTGAACAAAGGGACCTTGTGCTGGCAAAGAAGATCAGATACGCTGAAAGCACCATGGGTGGCTAACCTTCCCTTGGTGGAATGGCCCCAGAAAATGTGGATCTGACCGTGCTTTTCTTTCCCATCACCTTCTTTGGGGGGGTTTCTTTCTGTCAAAGCCAGCCTGCATTTCATTCTGGTTGTGGTCTGTGTGTTTGCTGCAAGGCTAGAGGTTTCCTTACTGGCAAGTTGAACCCTATTCCTAGATCTATTGACGTTTACTATAAGTGCTTGAGCTGGTCAAACAGTCCATGAATATATGTTGACATTTCTGAAACAATTTGCTTTGGCTAATACTACACCTGTCTAGGGATTACACTTTGCAAACATTCGATGGACTGGCTTCTCCTGCCGCAAATATTCCAGAAAGTGTCTTTCAGCATCTCAGAGACCGCATTCAACACCATCTCATAAATGTGTGAAGAGGGCAACTGCCTCTCTGTGTTTTTATTAGGGAGCAGATACAATCTCGTGGCTTAATTGCCTGATTGCAAGCCACCATGTTACTTAAAACTGGGGTAACTGTAACACAGGAAGCCTTGGAGCCCTGCCTTGTTATGCTTAATCTACATGGCCAAGCATTGGAAACTGCATAAATCAACATCGCCAGCCAACCTGTGGAATCCATAAATAACTTTAAATAACAACAAAACCAGCCCAGAATATATCAAATGTGAATAATTTGCTGGGATCCAGAAGTTCTTAGCAGGCACTACTAATAATTTCCTGTGGTTTCATGGTGTGGTGGCCGAGAGGGATGCGGGGGGGGTGGAATGCCACGCCACCTCCCGTATTGTTTTAATCAGGCACTTGTAGGTGGAATTTTTGAACTCATGAGAATGAAAGTTTCCCAGCCTTGGCCAAGATCCAGACAGAGTTTGGGCAGAGATTGTGTGAACTTCCCCGTGCATCTCCCAGGGCTGCTTTACTGTAGGATGAATGGGGTCCCTTGAGCCTCCCCTCTAGCCTGGCCCAGTGTCCCCCAGTCGCAGGGAGAGCAAGTGCTTGGGCTGCCCATCATCACGGCTCTGCCTCCTTCCATCCCTCCCTTCTGCGAGAGGAACCGGCATCGCATCCTCTTGTGAACTTGCCTGGGTCCCGATTTACACGGGGCTGGCTATTTCAGTACTGGGAGCCCCAAAGTTGCCGGATTAGGTTCTTTCGTTGTTTGTACACATGTCCCTTCAGGGCTGAGCTGAGCTGTTAAAAATAAGGCACTAGAAAGACAAATGGTTTCCGGGGGGAAGAGGGGGAGGATGGAGAAGGGAAGAGGCTTAGGACAGCTGTAAAATGTCGCAAGGTTAAATAAAACATTCAACTGCCTGCATAGCTTTTTTCCTCATGTTACTGAAACCTCTGACAGCCTGAAAGAAGCTGGAGGAATCATTCTACTTGCTGCGTGAGGTTTTGTTTTGTTTTTTTTTTTTTTTTAAACTTGTTACACAAAACATTGTTTTTTTTCAATTTCAGGAAGTCTCTTGATGCCCTTTGGTTGATTTTGTTTTGCGTGTTATCTGGACAACTAATATTTTTTCCTGTTAGGGGAAAAAAAAAAGATTTTCCCAAGCAGATTAAAGATGTTTTTTAAGCATATGAATGGTGACATGGTTCACTTTCATTTCTTTGTTTATTTTTAATAATGAAAAACACCTTAATTTATCGTAGCAAGACGTCCATCCTGGAGTAAGCCTTGAATTGAGTTTTCGCTTGTTGTTTCTGATTTGTTTGTGGCTTCTTATCTAAGGGAAGGCTGCGAGCATTTTCTCATGCTTTTCTGGAGCTCTGGCATGTGACAGTTTTCTTCTCAGCACATCGATGTCTGCTGGACAACGACAGCCAGATTTGCAAGCAGGGCCAACTTAATTTGGTGGCAATTTTTTAATTTGAAACACAATGCAATTAGCTTTAAGAAGTTAGGTCCATCCAGCCCCATTACTAGGAGGATTGTTTGAGGTGACTTTAGCTCTTTTTTAAAGTAGAGTAAGAGAAACGGGCTCTGTGAGTGAGGTGCAAGTTTGCAAAAGAGCAGCTGATGTACAGCCGACAAAACTTGGTTTTGGGAATGAGGACCCCCGGGCACCCTGTCCCCTTCTCCTTTGCAGCTGAGGTTGCTATTCAGTGCTTTGCAAAGGCAGCAACACCCTTGGCACCTTCGGGCCAGTTGTCTATTTTGCAGCTACGTTGAGGTGAGCAAGGCAGAAGATGGAACTGCTGGGTTTTAAAGGAGAAAGGACAACATTGTTAAGGGGGTGGAAGGAACAGGCGTGAGGGAGAAGTTGCAATTGTATACTCTGGTGTACTAGGTTTGGTAGCGGGGGTGGGAGGGCGGGTTGCAGGAGTGGCTTTTGTGAGAAGCTGTTAGAAGCTTTCCCTAGGTCTGAGAGAGCCAATGTCAGCTGGCTCCAAGGTGGACCCACCACTGGCCAAGGCCAACCATCAGTGACAGCTCTCTGGGGTAACAGAGAGGGGAAAAATGCCACCAAGGGCACTTGGCAGCTAGAGAGAGGAGTGAGAAGATGTCAGAGGAACAACCCTGCAGCCACCAAGGTTAGTGCAGAAGAAGGAGGAGGTGCTCAAAGTGCCACAGCAGAGATTCTCCTGCAGCCTGTGGAGAAGACCATGGTGAGGCAGACTGTGCCTGCCCCTGCAGCCCGTGGAGGATGACGGTGGAGCAGAGATCCTACCTGTAGCCTGTGGAGGACCTCATGCCAGACCAGGTGGATGCCCAAAGGAGGTTGTGACCCCATGGGAAGCCCACGCTGGACCAAGCTCCTGGCAGGACCTGCGGACCCATGGGGAGAGAAGCCCACACCGGAGCAGGTTTGCTGGCAGGGCTTGTGACCTCATGGAGAAACCATGCTGGAGCAGTTAATGAACTCTAGCCCAGGAGGAAGGAGCAGCAGAGACAATGTGTGATGAACTGTGCTGCTGGGGAGGAGGAGGTAGAAAAATCGTGTGTGAAATTGAGCCCCGGAAGAAGGGAGTGGTGGTGGGAGGTGTTTTAAGATTGTTTTTTTCTCATTACTCAACTTTGTTTTGTCTGGTACTAAATTAAGTTAACTTTTCTAAGTTGAGCCTGTTTTGCCCATGACAGTAATTGGTGAGTGATCTCTCCCTGTCCTTAACTTGACCCACAAGCCTCTCATTATTTCTCTCCCCTGTCCAGTTGAGGAGAGCAGTGACAGAGCAGCTTTGGTGGGCACGTGGCCTCCAGCTGGGGTCAATGCACCATGTCTAGGTATAAACCCCAGCTGCTGTGCTGTGCACAGTGTGAATGCCAGAGGAGCCCCATGGGGATGTCCCTCCCAGCCATGAACTCATCCAGGGCCATGGCCATGTCAGCTGTGAAGTCTGAGAGCAGCCCAACCCCTGCATGGGGATACAGCAGCCCCAGGGTAAGGTGGCAAACATGACAGCCACTGTTCAGCAAGCAGCCACAGAGCTCCGTGCTGTCAGGCAGGTGTAGGCTGGCAGGTGGCCGGCTCCAAGCACAACAAAGGTCCTCATTTGCCTGCCTACCCACTGGACCAGAGGAAAACACCGGGGCTGTCCTGCCCACCAATGGCACAGAGGAAGCGCGGCCAAGATATTTTTCTTGGCACCGGGACCTCTGGCGCTCCAGGCTTGCACGTGCCGCCTGACCCCAGCGAGCTGCCTTCTCCGGCAGCCGCGGCTCGTTTCCTCCCGCTCTGAAGGGGAGGCCCTGCTGCTCCTGCATGCTGATGATGGCATTAGGATCATATGCATGTGGATCGTTTTCAGCTGAATAACAGCATTATCCTTCCCAAATTGCGTCGCTCCTGTCCCCGCTGGAGTCACCAGTTTTTATCTCCATGTGCTTCTAACCACCTGTGCAAATATCAACTCATACTAAGGATCAAAGCCACAGAGAAGGTAAGAAAATCTCGTTTTCTGGGCAGAAGTGCACTCTCTCCCTCTCTGGTTATTTGCCAAAGCTCCTGTGGATATTTACATTGTACTCACTGCTGCAGTGATCTTCATTTTTGTAAGCCAGACGATGTGCACAGGGCCACGTTATGTCATCCATCAAACGTCCTACAGGTGGAAGGTATGTTTGGGGACCAGGCATAGATGAATTTATTTGCAAAGCTTGCAAGAGAAGGGCTTCCAACACGAGAGCTTGCCTCACTCCGCAAAGTGCCAGAAAGTAGAATTCAGCTTTTGCCTTTCCTGATTATCTGGCCGGATAATCAGGGCAGCCAGCTCGAGCCGGAGCTCTCAAGGAAGAAAACCAAAACCTGCAAGAAGGAAAGGTCCAGTGTTGAGAACAGCTGCACCTAGAGAGCTCTTGGACAAGCAGCAGGAACAGAGCAAAAGAAGGGCTTTAATTGCCACATTATTACGTTAGCTACCGAAGCATGCAAGTTGTTGTGCGCACAACCTCTTTTCCAAACGATGGTATGGCTGCTACTGTGTTTGTAAGCTCTCGCTGCAGCGCCCATGGAAAAGTCATGGTCAAATCTGGAAACTTACAGGATTAATTTCTGCAGAAATGCAGGGGAAAATATTAACAGGAGGGGATTATAGAAAATGAGGAGGAGCAAATATCAAAATCACACCATGTCTGCCTGTGTGTGTAGACGTGTGCTGCCTGTGCACATGGAGGGTATGACGCTCTTGCACAAAGGAGGATCTGGCTGGTGACCCTGACCAGCCTCACCTGGGCTTTCCCATGCCAGGAGCTCTCTTTAAGCTTAGTCCAGGGCCCTCAGCCCCTTAACCTCTCAGCCTCTTAACCTTCTTGTTGTCTTAACCTCTCTGTCAAATGCGTTCAGAAGCCCCTTGCCCTGTTTCCTACCACTGACCCATCCAGCCTTTCACTTGCTTCACCCTGTGGCAAGTGTGGGAAAAAAGCTGAGGAGGGAGTGATGGAGCTGGGATGGATGCGGGAGAGGGACAGAGAGAATGCAAAGGACACACTTCAAGTAGCAAACACCTCACTGAGGTCTCATCATTAAGAAGTGATTAACTGATGGATTTGCTCTACAGGACTGCTCATCTTCCGAAAAATGGACCACTTGTTTAATAACAGGAGAGCAAAGTTTGGAGGAGGTATGGCCCGCACTCCAGGCACATAAAAATCAGAAAGGAAACCAAAAAGTTTTTGATGAGGTTTAAATGTGGGCCTGGTAACAGTGCTGGGAAATGATGAAACATCCTAGGCATCCATCATTACCCTGATTCCAAGACAATAGGTCTGAGAACCCGCTTGCTGCAGGGTTAGGTCAGCCTTTCCTGCCAACCTTGCGTCTGCGGTGAGCTGTGAGCCCGAAGAGACCTGAACCAGGGGCACAAGAGGGAGTGCCAGGTTGATGCGAGGAGTTGTGTGGGTGACAGCTGACTTGGTAACAAACAGCCAACAGCAGGTTCTCTCCCCAGTGCCTTCTCTCCTTGGTGTCTGTAGCTGACTGGCTCAGAGGGATGGATGGCTTTGCCCAGAGGTCCACAGCCAATGAACTGTGCTCTTGGCCTTGATCAGTGCGAACCCTGGAGAGCCAGGGCAGAGATTTGCCATGCTGCTCCCAGCACTGTTGTAGATGCTCTAGACCTGTCTCAGGTCCCTGGCTTGCTAAGCAAAAGCGATTACTCTTGCCCTCCTCACTGGGTTGATGAGCTGTTAATGACAATAATCTCATTTGCTCTGCACTGCAGTGTCACTCTCTGAGGACAGGGAGCTCTGGGGAGTTGCTTGCCTTGGCCAGTGTTCCCTCATCAACTTGTTTGAAAGAAAAATCTGCTTCTTGACTCCTCCAGTGCCCTCAACAGAGACATACGTGGTATTCCACAGTGAGCTCTGGCTTTGTGTTGCCACCTTCCCACAGGGCTACAGAGTGGTGCGGGGCCCTGAGCAAGGCTCGGCTTTCTCAGTGGGGTTTCACGTGTTACTTGTGCTTGCTGTGTTCTGCTGCTCATGGTAAGGGCATGACTGTGTAGGGTGTTGTGATGCTTCTAGCTTGGCTTGATGCTAAAAACACATACCCTACAGCCAGGAGGTGTGTTCAGCTGCCTCGCTGGACGACCCAGCAGCTTGTCCTCCCTACACCTCCTGGTGACTGCTATTCCCTGTGCATGGTGCTTTGGGCGCTCTGGATGGAAATCCACATGAGGAGGTGAGCTGCTATCACTGTTCTTCCCCATCTGCTCTGGGGTAGTTAGCCTACATCACAGCCATCCTGACCATGGCACCATGGCTTATGGCTCATGAGCCTGAGAGGTGCATCCGAGATCATCACTGTGTTCACTCTGTATGAGGCAGGCAGAGCAGGAGAAGCTTTAGCCAACATTTTCTCTTCCATGAAAACAACCCACAGGGCTTCACAGCTGCGTGCGGGAGCGTGTGTGTCTAGAGACACAGGGCGCGTGTTCCCACTTTAGCCATTCAAGAGCCACAGTGCAAATGGGCTCCCCAGGGAGCCCTGGCTTCTGGAAGAGGCACAGCTGCAAAGCATCATTGAGGAGGAGAAAGCAAACATGGGAGACATGGAAGTTGTCTCGGACACTTTTGAAAAGCTGGTAGCACTGAGCTTGGAGTGAATGTTTTCAGCCTGGCGTCCTCTTTGATTTTTGTGACAAAATCATGTGGCTGAGGGCATAGATCATGGCCATAGAGCAATGCTGGTTTTAAGGTTGCAGGGCTCCGACCTACAAAGCTGTGAGATCAAGTAGAAAGAAAATCTTGTCCTTGAAAGGAGGCGGGGAAGCCTCTAAAGTCTTAGACCAGCTAACTGCAAAAATAGCCAAGAGAGCTCGGAAAAAACCTACCCAAATATATTCCAGTATGTATAAATAGGCTCTCTCTTCTCCAGTGTTCTTCTCTAAAAAGGAAATGTCATGTTGAGTCAACTTGTGACCCAGATGAAATGACATGTGTTTGTTTATTTTACTTATGCTCCTGTTTACAATATGTTGCACTCAGTGGACATGTTTTTGTGTATGCTGCTGCGTTCCAGTGTTCAAAATTATCAAAATTCATTTTCTCATTTGTTGCCCAAACTCTTCTTGAGAAATTGTGTTTCTGAGTATCAATCCCACAATGAGCAAACTGTGTACATGTGTGTGTACGTGTGCACTCGCAAAGAACTTGTTGCTCTGCAAATTAGACCTAATTATGCATCCATAATGGTGATGAAAGCCTTTCTGTTTTTTACCAGCTACATGATTTTAAGATGGAGCAAGAGATGGGTTCGCTACTGAGGCCAGTCCCAGGAAAGTGTTTTGATAGACCCTGTGCTGACGTTATCACCCGTTTGAGGTGTATTATATATAAGGCAACTGTAAGAATCATAGAATCATAGAATGGCATGGGTTGGAAGGGACCCCAAGGATCATAGAGCTCCAACCCCCCTGCCACAGGCAGGGCTACCAACCTCAGGCCTGGATCCACACAAGGTTGCCCAGGGCCCCATCCAACCTGGCCTTGAACACTTCCAGAGATGGGGCATCCACCACCTCTCTGGGCAGCCTGTTCCAGCACCTCACCACTCTTTCTGTAAAAAAAACCTTCCCCCTAATATCCAATCTAAACCTTCCCTCCTTTAGCTTTAAACCATTCCCCCTTGTCCTGCCATTATCTGCCCTTTTAAAAAGTTGATTCCCCTCCTGTTTGTATGCTCCCGTCAGGTACTGGAAGGCTGCAATGAGGTCCTCCCGCAGCCTTCTCTTCTCCAGGCTGAACACCAGGTAAAGGAACCTTTGGGATGCTGCTTTTCACTCTCTGTGGTTTTTCTGTTCTGACTGTGTTTTGCAAATAGCAGCTGTGGTTGTGTTGGTTCATGATGGATTTTGTTAGCCATGGAGAGTGCTTGCTGCTTCGTGGCTGGACGTTCCTGCAGCACGCTTGCTATGCGGCATTGTTGCAGACTCCTGGTTGGGTGACGTGTGCTTCACAGATGGGGGATGCCTTCTGACTGCTTGGGAATCATCGGTAGCTCTTTGTAATGCCTTACTTTATTTGATAAGAAGCTATTTTCTCACTAGCCACCTGGATGCTTCCCATACAAACGACACATGCGAGGGTCTATTCATGCTGGCCAACACAATGGATTTCCTTTCCATGAGCATTCTTGGAAGTAAAGTTCTGCTCCCCAAATGTCTGTGAATAAGAAGGCTTATGGATTCCACCTAAACAAAGCAATGGTTTTAGTAGCAAGAACACTTGTCAATATTGTTGTGCTGCATTTTCCCAGCTCCAGGTTATTTCAGTGGCCCACCATCAGCCCAACTTTTGTTTTGGTGTTAGCACATATGTACAGAAGGGTTGGCTCGGGAGAGCATCGCAGGATGGAGACCAGAGCCCTGGATTGTTTTATTGCAGGAATCGGATTAACTCGTATGAGCTCATTCTCTGCTCCTCATTGCATTGTGTTTGGCAGTTCCTGCAGTGTGATTGCATCTAGTTTAAGTGGCATTGTTCTGGAGTCCAGCAGGGAACAATCTTGTATTGACTAAGTGTGGGGGAAGGTCAAGATGATCTCATAGGTTTTCACCATTTTTGGTACCTGCGCTTCACTTGCATGTCCATTCTTTCAGCTTGCTTCTCTGCACAAAGGTGATAGGTCTCCATATGCAACAGATGGCATTGCTCCACAAAGCAGTGCAGTTTGGAGCCTGCATGATCAACTAGGCCAGTGCATTAGGCAGAAGGACTTGTTCTCCATTAATTTTGGTTAAGAGAGACATTAATTCCTGCTTTAAAAAAATGAAGGACCTGAATTACCCAGTCATTCATGTTCGCACTTGTCACAACTAGCTCTTCTGCTTCCCACCATCTCTGCTGAGTGCTGGGATGCACCTGCAATGCACTAGGGCAGAAAAGCATCTGACTGCCTCAAGTATCACACAGAACCTGGGAGGACTGCATCATTTGGACTCCCTGAGGTCTGTATGAGTATCCGCTGAACACAGCTTATGCTGCACCAGCTGCCTTAGGAGGGCACTTGGAGCATTATCATTATTAACTTGGACTTCCCTGGGGAAAACAGGACTGCTACAGACCAGCAAGGGTGTCTGGACGCAAACATCAAAGAAAGTCTGGGTCTTGCTTTCTTTGCTATTGACACCCACACACTCTCCTTTAAAAGCCTTTCTTGGTTAACAGTAAAATGCCTCTTTAATGGAACATGTCAACTGTGCATCACAGATCTGAGTATGGATCGGGCAAAAAGACTTGGATAAAGGCCATCAAAGATATGCCCTGAACAGGAAAAGTTAGGAAGCTTATTTTTTACTTGGATGTGAAAGAAATGGAAAGATCTCTTTTTGTGGCTTTTCCCCCTCTCTTCTCCCTGGCAATTCTTCCCTCCCTCAATGGCCAGACTGTTGTAGGAGCAGGAATGCGGGGATGGAAGAGAGACCTTCACATACCACTCTTCCAAAAGCAGTGTTTGGTTTCCCTGAAAGACCTCCAGGAGCCTCTCCACATGACTTGTTGCTGGTGCTGTTTCTTTTTGGTTGTCCGTTTTTGCATTCAGCAGGAGCATCTGTAGCTCTTGTAAGGCCAATATTAGGGAAGAGCTGACAGGAGGCAATAGTCCTGGAACAAGCAGAATACATGTGGGTCTGTCAGAGGATGTGGAGCCACTGCATGAGTCCCCAAGCTGTTTATACATACCCAAAGACTGCTCAAGATGCAGAAGGGGAGAGCTACCCCTAGGTTTGACAGCCATTTGAGAGACTCTGGTCATCTGCCTGTCACAGTGATATGGTAGACTGTGATCTGTAGCTACCACCCCAGCAGGACCTCTGGCACTTGGGACTCAGCAACTTTGAAGCACATCAGAACTTCCCCCGAACCTTTTGGTCACAAAAAGATGAAATAAACAGGAATGTTTCTGTTTGACTTACATAGAGGCATCTGTTGAAGTTGGATAGGCTCTTCCAGTTCTTCTGAAATTGTTTTCTAGGAAGAACTTTCTTTGCCACTAGGACCTCCTTCCTCCATCTCAATTTCTGTCTGTCAGCATCTCTTCCTGTGCAAATCCAAGTTCAGAAACAACTAGAGCAGCTTCATCCCATAAAACCAGGTTTTATTTATCCTCATGATGTTCTATGCCGTGTTTCCTACTTGCCCATGGCACTTGGTGTCAGTGTGGCATGTGGTGTGTGTGCCAGGTGCTGGGAGGGGATATGGGAGGGGTTCCCCTCCCTCCAGCCACTGCAGGGGAGTTTGCACAGGTCTCCTTGCAGCTGTGAACCTGCGCTCCTGCAGCCTTTGTGCAAGTCAGACAGATGTGTCTGGGGGCCAGAAGTAGCAAAGGCCCCTCTGGGCGCTGGCTGGATGATGCAAAGCAGGGTGAACCTGAAAAGGTGGTAAGTCACGCTTGCCAGTACTGATTTGGGCTGTTCTAAGAGAAGTTGGGTGACAAAACCCTGTGCCAGGGCAATCCTAGAAAGATTTTTGCTTTCTGCTGTGGCATTGGCAAGCCCCAAGGATGTACCGATTTGCCCATTGACAGGAAACAGCTTAAAACAGATCTGTTCCAGGAGGATTATCTGCCGTGTCTTTAGCTAAAGGCATCAGAATACTTCTGAAAGGAGACCAGTGCCATTTCCAAGCTCCAGTGAGGGAAACAGAGGCAACAAGCAGTGAAACAATGAATTCAAGGCCACCTGAAGATGAGTTGCGACTTGAGCAGCAGGTGCATATAACCCTTCCTAGTATGACCCTCACAGCCTCACATAGTAAACCCCAGCACTCCTCCCCAGCTTGGAGAGGGGGGCAGGGTGCTGAGCTTGTCATAGGCATTCCTGCAGAAAGGGAGAGGCAGATTTCCTCGGGGTTGAGTACAAAAAATACCCTTGTAATGAGCAGTAGGTGCTGCCGCACAGGCATGTTAGAGGAGAGTCTGTTTGTGCCAAATACACTGGAAAAATTGTTTTGGAATGGCTAATGGGTGTGAAGATTAAAAAAAAAACAATGGGTCAGGAGCAGAGGAACTGCAGTGATGTGCCAGGGATGAGCCAGCTGCCTGCATTAGAAAGGAGAGCAATAGGTTAGGAAGGAACATGGATGCGTTTACGCATCCTTTTTTTCCCCCCTCCTGGTTTCTTTAAAAGAATCCCATGGGAGAGGACACTGGACAGTGTTTCCCAGCCATGGATGCTTTCCATGACTGCAGTAACGCAGGGCAGGGTTGTGCTGCTGCAGGGGAAGCATGAGAGAAATGCTCACACTCATCTGAGGTCGGCATCAGAAGGTGGTTGGAAGATACTGGCTGGGAGATGGGACCTTTGAACTATATGGAGCTTGAAGAAGAGGGTGAATCCTGGGGACGTGGGGAAATATCTGACCCCTCTCCTGCTGGGACCAAGGCATGCTGTGGATGTGGTCGAGGGGAAGGGCTGACAGCAGCTCAACCTCAGGCACACCAGTGCCCTTCCTGTGATGGGGTGATGTAGCTGGAGGGAGAAGTGAGGTTTAGAGGCTGCAGGCCCCCAGCTTCTCTCCTGTAAGATCTTTGTGAGCAGTCTCCTCATGCACAAATGCCCTGTCCTCACTGGCAGTGCGATGCTGCAGCTGCCATGAGCGATCCAGGCAAATCTGATAATAGAGTGGGGGGTGGTGGTGGAATAAAAATAGCAACCCAGGAGTGAAAAGAGCCCTCTGTCACGTGCAGGTTATTTTCAAAGGGCGGCATTGCTGTTTTCCCAGGCAACAGCAGGCTGCGAGGCGACTTGGGCGGGTAGGTGACTGGGGCAAAACAGAGAGCCACCAGCTCCAGCCCTAACTTGGCCGGGGTGGGAGAGGGGAGGCGGGGTGGGGGGAGCTGTGTGCAGTAAACAGAAAGCTGTAAGAGGAGGGAAGGACTGAGAAGAGAGAGCTGGGGAGATCTCCATGGAGACACTTAACATGCTGCAGTGGATGCCCTCAGGGATTGGCACTGACCAGGTCCTTAGGAAGAAAAACGCCTGGCACAGACATGGCATGTGTGCAGCAAGGGGGAGTTTTCCAGACCTGCTATTCAGCACACAAGAAAAATGGCATTAAAATGACATTAAGGTTGGGACCCAAGCTGTAGGAAGCCAAGAAATTCAGAAAGTGCAGGGCAGCTGCTGGCTCTCAGCCAGGACCCCAAACCCTGGGAGGAGGGGGGTGGGCAGAGGAAAGGGTGCTGCCTTTGCCTGGGATGATAGCATGGTGGCTTTCCTTGTTTCTGAGGATGGCAGAAAGTATCCTCTATGATTAGGCTTATTGATACTATTTTGGAGCAGCACTTGAGAGTGTGAGAGTAGAGAAAGAGGACTAGATGGCAATTTTGTGATTCACCCAGAGGAGAGGACAGCACCTGTTCCTCTGTGCCTGGGGATATGGGCAAGCTCCCTGCCTGCTCCAGGTGCTGGGCAAGGCCTGACATCTGTGCCTGGATTCTGATGGCTTTGCATTATGGCATTGAAGTCGAAGTCCAGCCCTTCCTTTCCAGCCCCAGGGAAAGGGAGGATGTGTGCCCCAGTGTGCATGTCACTTGTTTGTAATTTGGGTTGGCCTCTGTCACCATCGTGTCTAAGCACCCTGTCGCCATTGTGCACTGCAAAGGGGAGAGGGATCTGAGGCTGTGGCTGCTCAAAGGCAAGACTCAGGCTGCTTACTTCAGGGTCTCAGAGGGTGTCTGCACAGTGAGAAGACCACACTCTTGACCCCAAGCTCACCCTCACCGTGCTGCAGGTACACCCACCGTCCTTGGGTTTGGATATTCACACACCTCCCCCTTTTCCTGAGGGAAGTGGGGGACGCTACCAGATCTCCTTTCCAAGCTGCAGTGCTCTCCCAGGCTAAGTGTGAGATCCGTGGCATTAGAAGCAGACGAGACACACAGCAGCTGTACTCGGTAAGCTGCGGTGCCTGTCCGGCAGGCGAATATCCGAGCTGCGCCACACGAGGAGTTGGGACTGAAGCATGTGAGGCTGCAGTTTTCGTTTGAATGGATGCAGAAGGGTGAAGGGAAATGCTTAGTGTGGAGCCAGCCTTTATAGCTTCTCCTAGAGCTGGAGTGTCAGCAATGCATATGATGAAGCGATGGTATGGGTTGTGCTCATGTGCCAAGTGCTGTGTCACACTGAGATGGAAACCACCGAATCCACCTAGCGTAAACAAAGGAAATGGGGAAGTGATTTACTGTAAAAATTAATAAAAATGTGATCCATCTCAAAAGGGAAACGCACAGACTGCACTTTGGGGTTTGGGAAGGATCAAGAAGACAGAAAGGGGGGGGGAGCTGACCAGAGAGAAATGTTTTCTTTGCAGCCCTGAGCTGGACACATCCAGAGCGGTCATGCTCTGGGGTCTCTCTTCGTGGGAGTGGTGCTGCATGCCTGGTAGGACATTCCTGAGGAAAGGCAGCTTTGCTTCATGCTCTTAAGGTATCAGTAGGCTCTGACTCTGCAATTGAAACAGAGAAAGACATGTTTCTTCCCCCCACTCTACATGTGTCTTTTAACCCTTTCACTGACTTCTCTCTTGGTATCAGTAAACGGGAGTACCCGGGACACCTGTGGCCTTTCTCAGGGGATGCTACTGGTGGAGAAACAATGTCTGTGGCATCAGTCCATGCTTCCTTTGCTCCTGGGTACACAGTGCAGGGGACCCAGTTTTGGAGCATGCTGTGGTCCATGTGGGGATGCGAAAGCCAAGGGAACAGCCTACTGTCTCATGAAACCAGCCGACTAGAGCAGCAGTCATTTCCCTTTTCCCATATTCCCTGTAGGAAGCGGCAGGCTGTCAGTAGGTTGTGTGAGGTTAAACAGTCACATCTGAAGTGTTCCTCTGCTGTGGTGTGTCTAAACCTCTGCAGCCCCATGCCTGGCCTTGCACATGGACTCATGCCAACAGGGGTGTGAGGAAAAGCAAAACGCATAGAAGAAAATGAAGCAAAAATTTTAAGGGACCTGCAGGGAAGGGCACTGCCTGACTCTCCTCTTTCAGCCAACAGTTCATTTCTCCTGTGTAAGGCAAAATTCCTCCAGACTTATTCCAGCAGAAGTCAGAAGGTGAGTGATGGCATAAGAAAGACAGTTAACAATAATTAAGTAGAATTCGTGTATGTGGCTGTTAACTTGACTAAATGATGTATAAGTATGAACTGGACTGCTTGCAAGATTGCGAAGAGGATATGTTGAGATAAGTGATGGAGGTTAGCAGTTCCTCCTTACATCTAGCATGCAATGTTTGGGATAGTTTCAGAAGCAGAAAAGGGTTGGTGTCCTCTAAAACTGCTCTGGTGGAAGTATTTTAAACTAGTGTCTAAAGGAGTACTACTGTATTGAGACTAAGCCACTTGGTCTCAAGATGTTTTCTGGCTCTAATTTACAAAATTTTTGGTAGCAGGAGGCAAATGGATATTTGTTTATATGTGCATAAGACAGATAAAGATCAGAGAGGAACTAAAAGAAATACTCAGACCAGCCATTTTTGTCCCTTTTGTGCTTTTAACAGGAATTTCTGGCTCTTCATGATCCTTCTCTTGACTTTTTTCCCCCTCCTACCATCTGAATTCCACCCCTTAGAGCCACCCTCAGCAGCTCTCCTGTCACATAGAAACTTGCCAGTCAAGATAAAACACACACACGCACACAAACCCACCAAACCCCATGTCCTTTTGTTCCTTTGGTAATGCCTGTGGCTAGAAGACAGTCTCATCCCTTGTCCTCAAGGACCTCACCTTTCAAAGCATCCACTGGCCAGAAGAAAATTGGTTCCCCAAACCTGCCATCACGTAGCCCCAAAGTCTGGGAAGTACCTCCCAAGTGCGTTTTCCTCTGAGCGCTAGGTCTGTCAGGCATGGGATACTGGCACTAGTGGGGCGATGGTCTGAACAGAAGTAGCAGTGGAAGCTGCCCTTGGGACTGGAATGGCTTTTGGAGGCCATCAGTCTTGACAGTCATGTTATGTAGCCCAGATGTGCCCCGATTTTCAAATGTTATCTTTGAAATCTCCAACACATTTTCATTCTTACCACCATGACAGCCCTCTAGGCTCTTCCTCTTTGGGCAATTTGTGAAGAAGAGCTCCATGGGAGGGACAGAGAGGGATGAAGGAATGGCCAAATTTTGATGGATAGACTATTCCATAAGCAGATCCAAAGCAATAGGCCACTGGTTCAGTGGAAGAGCATGACTCAGGAGATGAACTCATCAGTTACCTGAATGACTGATTTGTCTTCCCCGCACGCCCAAGAGTCAGTTTTCTGACATCTGGTGCTGCACATAACCTTTAAAAGGGACAAAGTTATGTAAACTAAATGATTAACAGACCAAAGCATTTCTGCATTATTTTCAACACGATATTTCTTTTATGAAGCAATGCCAGCTACTAACACAGGCACAACTTCTTCTGAAAATGCTGGATAAATGCCTGCTCTTACTGGTTTTCCACACAGCTGGAAAAAATTCCTTGAGTGGAAAAGTCCCTGGGCAGACAGTATATATCTGAAAAGATCCTCTGTGGATGCCGTATGAGGATGCACATCTTCAGAGGCTTCCCCAGAAGGAGGCATGCCATGGGGAAGATGCATTTATGGGGGACCTGGCTCTGCAGTGCTTGCCCAGAGGTCCTCAGCAAATGGTGGGGTAGAGCTGGGATGACCTTTGCTGAAAGCAAGAGCTGCTTACAGGTGTCCAGGCATTGTGTTCAACAGAGGATCTTCCACTGAAAGCACACGCCTTCTCTTGAAGGACATCTCCTTTGGTGCTTTGGAGGGAACCTGCCCCCTATCAGGTGTCCCATTGACTATGTGAGGTCATGCTGTCATCCCCTGGGATCGTCCACAATGAGACTTTGCACTCCAGCAGACTTGGCCCTGTGTACCATCCCACATCTGCATGGGAAAGGTGGCATCACAGATGTGTGCTTGCTGTGTGCATCGTGGGGAGGTGAGTGGGTCACGAGGTCACCATGTCTACCCTGAGTTGTGGGGCAGCTGGGGCCGAAGGATGGGTATGCACTGCAGGACGGGGAGGCAGCAGCATCTGCTGTGACTCGGCCTTGGGCAACAAGAGAGATGCAACGAGTCATGAGTCTGGATACTCATACTCAAGCTGTTGCAAACCACTCCTGCTAGGTAGAGTGATACATGCAGGCCACCCCCAATCTGTTCTTATTTATTTATTTCTTTAAATTGTTCGCTCTCCTCTTTATTTTCAGGAATTGTTTGGCTGAAGTATTTTGGTAGCTGCCTGACCCAAAGAAGCTTGAAGCAAAATCTGCTTCTCTGGTTCCAAATGAAACCATTGCTTCTGGGCCACAGGGGAATAGATGGGAGAGGCTATCTTTAGTAGTCTTAATGTATTGTAGTCTCACAGTGGTTTTGTTAATTTAGATGTAACTTGGCGTTAAATACAATTTCTGCACATAGTGTGGAAAAATATGGACACTAGGATTCTTTTTTCAGTACAGAGAACCTTGGATTAATTGACCCAAAATTGTTGCTTGCACATAATCTTTGCTTTCCAGACCATCATATTTTCCAAAAATAAATGCAGGGCCCTGTGACAAATTGTAATGGCTCCAGACAAGCTCTTGTAATGAAGCTGGGGCGCTCTGTTGAGCAGATCAACTGTTTCATCAGCTTGTATTTACATTATAAGAAATGACACTGTAGTGTGATAAATTCACCATCTGGTCACTTACCACTCCACACATCTGTATTACATTATCAGTTTAGACCGCGATAGTAGGATCCATCCTGTTTTTTTTATTTAGCAGATTGGTGTTTAGTCTAAGACAGTTTTCTAGGCTTCCTGGTAGTTCATGGAAGCATCTTCAAACAGCATTTTAACCTCTTCTCTCCCTGCTAACACCATTTCTCTTGGAATGGGATGAATTATCCTTTGGGAATACCTCTCCCTTTCTCTCACCATTGACTTCAGAGAGTGCAAAGATGACTGGCCTGGATCAGACAACAAGGTGGTAGATGGGCTTGGGCTGAATTGGCACCTTGTCTAGATCATGTGTGCAGTGAATATGAGTATTGTCTGTCAGTATCCGGGGAGAAGGATGCTTTTAAATGCACACAGCCGGTCTTGGACTGTTAAAGCTGGAAGATTATAGCTAGTGACCTTAGATATTAAAATAAAAGCCTGGCTGTCAGGCAGAAAGGGTCAACAGAAAAGTTCTCACCAATTTCTGTCTGGAGTTACCCCTGTTTCCAAGGGTCCTGTGCATTCATGGTTCAGCTGCTAGTGGAGGGGGTTGCCTGAATAAGTATCACAGATCAGGCCCCATTGTAGAGTAATTTCCTGGCAGTTTTCCTTTTGTTGTGTCTCATACAACACTGAATATCTCCTCGGTTTTCTATATTTACTTTTCTTCCCTCCTTTTGTGGAGTGCATTGTATATGGCCCTGGTTATGACAATGTCCTTTTATTTCAGGAAATGCTCTGAACATCATACCAGAGCAGTCACTGTTCGGTGTGGTGAGGTCATGTCAAGTTTTGCAACACATGCAAGGTTTGCTTTGCCTGTGTGGATGGGCGGCCAGGTCTGGGAGCACCAGCCATCCAAGGAAATGTTGGTGAAACCTGTGCAGTACTGAAGTCTCCTCAGTAGGAGGAGTGAGCAAGAGTCCCTCAAGATGCAGATGGAGTTGCTGCATTCCCTGGGAGCATGCAGTATGGAGAACCAGACTACCTGGAAAGCATAGAGCTCAGCAGCTGGTGCTCTGCAGCAGTCACAGTCCTGCCCACTTGGGAACAATTGTCTTAGTAAAACACTACGACTGAGGTAAGTGTTTTTTTAAGATGTCTGAGTTAGATTCTTGCTTTCTGTCACCAGTGGCTGTTTAAACAATCAAATGACCCGGCAATATCTTCGTTCTTTAAAACCAGCAAAAGCAAGGTTGTGAACATTGGGTCCACAAGTATGGGTGCCAGGGATCTCATCTTCTGTGTTCAGAAAGGTTATTTTAAGGCAAAACTGATAATGGAAATATGTGGCATGGAAGCCTGGCCGTAACGTGGTTACCGAGCACACGCGGCTCTGTGAAAGGGTCCCGTCCTCCATGGGGCATTTGCTGGGAAGCCCCACCTGACCATCACCTCTCTTTCCTACCGTGCATTCACTCTGCCCACGCTGGCCACTCACCTCCTCGCTCCATCAGTAGCAGGCAGGTTTTCAGGGCAGTTTAAAGAAGCCATTAGATTATGCAGGCCAGTCAGAATGATGCAGGATTTGCTGTGGCAGTGACCCTTGCCCAGCCTTCAGTTTCTGTGAAAGGAGACTTTATCAAACTGGTCCTTCTCCTGCAAAGCACCGTGCAGCATAAACAGCCCCCGAGGCTGAGTGGAGATCCTGGGGGAAAAAAAGCCCAGATGATTTTCCCAACAGTGAACAAGATGGACACACGAATAGATCTAACTGGGTGGGTGTGAGCACATACTAAGCCTTGACAAGATTGAATGGTGCTGGAACAGGCTACTCAGAGAGGTGGTGGATGCCCCATCCATGGGGGTGTTCAAGGCCAGGTTGGATGGGGCCCTGGGCAACCTTGTGTATATCCAGTCCTGGAGGTTGGTGGCCCTGCCTGTGGCAGGAGGGTTGGAACTCAGTGATCCTTGGGGTCCCTTCCAACTCAGACCATTCTATGATTCTATGGCCTCAAGTTGCATCAGGGTACATTTAGATTGGATGTTAGGAAGAATTTCTTCAGAGCGAGGGTTTTTAGGCCTTGGAATGGGCTGCCCCGGGAGGTGGTAGAATCACCATCCCTGAGGGCATTTAAAATACAGGGAGATGCAGTGCTTAGGGACATGGTTTAATGATGGTATAGTTTTGGCAGGCTAGGTTGATGGTTGGACTCAATGATCTGAAAGATCCCTTCCAACCAAGACAATTGCACACATGCATTAAATGAGTAACACATTATTTCTTGCCACTGAGGCAGGCAGAAACTGTTCTTCCTTGTTTCAGCAGTCTAAAATATTACATCTGCAGTTGCACATGCTTTTCAAAATTTGGCCTGTAGTTTTTATCTGAGCCTGTCTGCCCAAATCCAAGGAATCCAAGGAGGTACGTCCCAAGAGCCACCGCGGGGGCTGGGGCCATGTAGGGTGGGAAGGAGCTGCTAGTGATGACTAATGCATGGCTTTGACCAGCAGAACCCATCACTTCCAAGCTACAGCTAAAATAAATACATTACAATGAAGCTAAACAAAACAAAGCTGGCTTCTGATGCAGCTGAAACCCAAGCCAACCCCCCCCCTCCCCTCCCCCCCCAAATCTGAGCCAACCCAAATCAGAGAAACTGAGAGACCAAGGTAGGGCCTTAGTTGTCTCCAGGTTTTCAATCTGGATCAGAGAACTGAACTGAAATGTCGCTTCTCTGTGAGAAACTGTGCTTTCCTCTGCACCCCCAACAGCAGCCCAGCAAACAATGCTTTGCATTTATTGCCAAATCCTATTGTAGCATAGTTTATTCTTGTCTTTGTGAATGCACTGGCCTTCTCTGTACTTCCGCAGGGCAAGTTCCGTCTGCTAACAAAGGCACCAGCACTGATCCTACTGCCCACCGGCAGTTGAGCACCCTGTCATCTCATTTCTTAAGAGCAAGGCTCAGTGTGATGATGATGATGATGCAAGAAAAAAATTAATCTGCCTGATGCAGGCAGCCTGGGCTTCCTCGGCTGCAGCTTTTCCTGCACTGGTGGATAGTGCCCCAGGAAAGCCCAGTGCAGGTGCTGTCCTTGTGCATCACCATCAAGAACCCCTTGGTGTGGACATGGGTGACTGGTCAACACTGCATACTGGAAAAGAACCAGATCACTTTTCCTCTTCTCATTTATTAGTGAATCTAGTTAAACTTGAGATGTCTCCATCAACAGCTATCTCATAAAGTTCATCACTCTCCAGTTAGGCCAAAGAAGTTTATAACTTGCTCTGATAAAAAAGGGTCATGAGCACAGACCAAATTATGCATTTGGCACAGATGGTTAACAAACAACAAAATTGATCTTCATGCATCTCTGGGGTGAAGTGAGGTTCCCACATGGCCTGATCAGTACTTTGGCCAACCCTTGGAGTGTTCTTTTAAACAGCTTTCTGAAATTCCCAGAGCCACTGTCTGAAACCAGCACTTCAGTGTGTGACCTTTGTGAGTTACGGTAGTATCAGGCACTGGGCCACTCTGATGCAAGTTCTGCGAAACCTCAGACCATTTCTAAACTTCCATATTGATATATTTCCTGGTTCCAGTGGTGCATAAAAGAAACAAACCCCAGAAAGCCCCGCTCTGGATTTTCCCTTGCTCTCTTATGTATCTTAAATCCATCAAGTTGTTAGTAGTGCCCATGCTGTCACACAGGTTCTGTTGGGCAACCAAGAAAAGCTGCCCACCTTTTGCTTGCTGATGCCCTCAAAGCCCAGGAGGAAGTAGCCAAAGACCAGCTTCACCATGCTTCCTTTGCAGGGAGTTCATCACAATGACATGCTTCTTTTTTTCCCCTCATCAGTACATACGAGGACTTGATCACATTGTGGGTTTTGTCCCAATTTAGTTTCCTGGGGTGGCTCTTCATCAGTTTTATATTGAAGAAGGACAGCTCTTGTCCTTCCCCCACCCTGTGCCTTTTGCATCTGCCTCCACCAAACACCTCCAATGCTGATGAGCTCACTCAAAGGAAGACTCCTGGCAAGGGATCCTTTGGGGATGTAATTGCTGTGTAGAGCTTCCTCTTCTTCTCTGGCATGTAGCTGATAGCCATATATTTGTGTCCTGATGACAACAGTAGCCAGAGTAGCCCTTGTGAGTATGAGTAGCCAGCACAAATAGTGATGAATCTGGTACCTAAACAGCCCAAAGTGTGAAAGAACATAAATCCTGCAGTTCTGCTGTGTGCTTGCTCATCTGTGGGCTCACATAATTCAGCGAACAATGTCTTTTATGTGCCACATCTTTAGTCTTCTCTCCTTTTGTTGCACCTCCAGGTCCTTCTCTACAACTTCAGGGTCTCAGGTCTTCTGTGGTGCCCCTAGGAGAAGGGATCACTATAAGGCCCTCCATGGCATATGTGAAGTTAGGTGTGTTGGTCTGGCTTACTACATCCTTACCTGTTGAGTGCTAATG
This sequence comes from Laterallus jamaicensis coturniculus, assembly GCA_022605575.1. NCBI lineage: Eukaryota > Metazoa > Chordata > Aves > Gruiformes > Rallidae > Laterallus > Laterallus jamaicensis. The sequence goes on from JAKCOX010000013.1 coordinate 21,552,503, forward strand.
TCTCCTGGGCCTAAATCAGTGGGTGAAGAAGATGAACAATCCAGCCTGAGGCTCAGGGAGGGTTAATGCAGCTGTATATGGCTGACCGAGGAATACAGTGGCAGGAACAGCCAGAAGCGTGACACTCTCGTGCACCGGTGACAGGTGGGGATGAAAGTGCCAGGAGAGGCTGCGCGGGGGCTGAGGCCCTTCTGCCTTTGCTGCCACCTTGTCTTCCCTACAAGGTCAGACCTCATCACAGCTTTCAATGCCACAGGCGTTTAGTGACTTGAGTTCTTTCTGGATGAGGAGGTAGGGAATGGGAAAGCAAACGAGTCCTTTTTTCACCTTTTGTACCTCTCTCTGACCTCTTTCCTTACCTTTCTCCCGACCTTCATTTTCCTCTGCAGGAATACCTCAGCACGGGCACTAACAATCCTCATCCTGCTGGGGCTGCGCACAGTGTGTGGGATGTGCGACTGCCACTGTGGGCTTCCTCTGGGCACCAGCTTGTCACAGCTCTGTCTCAGGTGGGAGCAGATTTCTCCAGGAAGCCATACAGGGTGGATGGGTGGCAGAGGGCAGTGCTTGAACAGTGCAGAAGATAGATGTTATTTGTGTGTGTACAATGGAGCGCCTGGAGGCCAAGTGTACTGTGAGCACGGAGGACATCTTGTCCTCTCATGTCCGCAAAGCTGCCGGTGGGATGCAGCACCTCCTCCTCAGTTCAGGGACTTGCTTAAACATTCCCTACATGATATCTGAGGCCAGCGGCTCTCTTGTTCCCATCGTTCCTTCCCTGCCCTACAACACGACGGCATTGCTGCAGAGCTTTTCACTTTGGCTATTTTTGGAGCAAGTAGCAAAATATTCAAGGTTTGCAGAAGTTTCTCTGCTTTCTAACTCCCCGCTTCAAAAAAAAAACAACAAACCCAACAACAACCTATGAGGACCTTCTCAGTGGATATGTTTTTGTTAAAAAATTGCCTTTGACTGGTGTCCAAAAGAGCAACCCACAAAGTTCAGTGTTAGCAGTGAGTGAGTGCAGAGCATTAGGATTAGTGCTGAACACACGCTTTTTGCTTGTTACCCAAGCATGCTTACATTGTCTCTGTTTACCCGGCAACCCCAGATGTCTTTGCTTCTTAACTTTTCAATGACAAAACTGGATGAAAAAGATTTAAAATCCTGGATTCCTCTTTCAGCTGTGGAAAGCATCCTTCTCTGGCTTGTGTTCCACCAAACACAAAGGCTCAGATCCCTCCCTGTGCAGGGGAGCAACTGAGCAGCAGCTCACTGCTGGCCAGGAGGCATGCGCGTCCTCCTGCCCTGCTTTGGACACGTCTTGCTGGGTCTCAGCCGTATGCCGGAGCGGGCTTGTTCCATGCATGGCTATTGCAACAGGATGGGCTTTCTGTGTATGAACCTAAGCTCTGGTAGGAACTGAGCTGGAATTTCTCCCGGAGTTTTCCCAGCCTGCTGCTGAACCTTAATTGCTCCCAGCAGACGTCAGTCCCTTGAAGATACACTTGTGGGCAACTGTTTGTGCATTTCTTTGTAAGTATTTTCTCTCAAAGTGTCTGATATTTGCTTCTTAAGTTGTCTGTTTGTGGTGCCTGGTTGCTTTCATCACATGGAGTTGTTTCTGTTCCCGAACTGGAGGAGCGAGATAGATTTTTCCACAGGACTTCTCAGGTTTTCAGACCTAGAAATTGGTTTCCATGAAGGTTTACACCCACAATTTCAGTGCTGGGAAGGCTCTTGCTAGCAGGACTCAATCACAGGACTCTTTCCAAACTCTGCTGGGGCTCATTGCCAAATAAAACAAAGCAAACCCAAACCCAAATCCTTTTTTTTTTTTTTTTTGCATCCCTTTCCAGTTAGGAAAGGTGAGATTTGCTATGACCTATGGTCTTTGCAGCATGATTCCGCTACGGCAGGCAGGGACTCTCTCCCCACCCTAGCTTCCCCTACTGCTGGTTCTTCCCCCATGGCTCTGCTGTTCCCTTCTCCTCCCAAAATTGACCATGATACAAGGCTTCCCTTTTGCCTCTCACTCCACCACCCAGCCAGTGCCTTCCCAGGCTGAAAGGTCAGCCGCTCTGATGGCAGGTGCCTTGTGCAGTTGGAGGGAGCTTGGTGGCGTGGGGCCGTGATGGACAGGAAGCCTTTTACTCTAATTAGCCTTTGCAGAAGTTTGGCATTTATCCTCAGAGCGGTTTCCCCACTGATGAGGAGCACGTATCCAGCTCTTCCTTCTCACCTCGCACGTCCAAGCGTCCCGTTGTCTCCCGCTGGGCTGCAGGGGTTCAGTCTTGGATCACGTTGCTCAGAGGAAGCAGGCAGGGGATATGTGAGGAGATAAACACTGTTTTCTGATGCTGGGAGGGATTTCTTTCAACTCTGCCACGTTCACGACCTGAACCTGGATCGTTTTTGCTATCCGCTCCCCTTTGCCTCCTCCCGCCTGGCCCAGACTCGCTAGGCTTTTGTCTGGTTAATCAGTACAACTCCTTCCAGGGCTTCCTGGGGGCTCTTTGGCCGCTGGGTTATGAAGACCCATGAGTTCATTGTTTAAATTAAGTTCTTCTATATGGAAACACCACTGGTTTCCCATATGGTCTTGGCAAAGCCACCATCCGCTCCCCACCTAAATTAAATTTCACTAATTGAATTAGTTACCATTTTATCAGCTGCCGCTTTGCAGTAGTTTGTGAACCCCCAGGGGCCCAGGCCACGCGCAGTCAAGAGCTTCCCCACCTCACTCTCTCATTTATCATCGTGACAACGCACAGCGCTGGGAGAAGCAGGGGGGTGGAGAGTACCCTGCCCTTCCCAAGCATCCCAGCCATCTCCGAGCATCCTAATGATTGACCTCTGTGAGCAAAGCAGCCCTGCGCTGACCCCGGGCTGCTGAAAGGAAGCATTCTCCCCTTTGTAAAAATCCCCCTGCGACGGCAGTGCAGGCCAGGATGAATGCAGGAGTGTCAGAAGAGAAGCCCCGCGCGTGGGCAGCGGGTGCCCTGGGATGTCGCAGCTTCCATATGCCAGGGGACTAATAGCGACAGGCCTGGGCTCAGGGGACAATGCTGGCCCGCAGGCGAGAAAGGGAGGGGAGACACACGTGGAAAGGGACAGCCTGGAGTGGGTCTGCCAGCGTCTGGCAGCAGAGCGTGAAGCGTGTCACCTGCTCCAGCCCCCGCCTTCCCTCGGCAGGCACCGGGGGCTCGGCTATTGTTGTGTCCCAGTGGGATGCTGGGGATGTGGCGACTGAGAGGGTGGCGGGCACCCAGCACTGCCGCGGGTGCTTCTGGCTGCTGGACTCTGCACGGCTGCTCGGGGCTGCAGCTGCCAGCAGGTGCTGGTGACTGCTTGGAAAGGGTTGGTGCTCACGTTACAGTTTTTTGGGGGGCTCAGGGAGCAGGGGAGGCATGTAGAAACATCATCACCCCGTGCTTCCCTACCTGCTGTCACCACACCATCGTCTCCTGTCTGAGGGGTAGGAGGGGGCTGTGCAGAAGTAGCAGGTAGGCAGGCTAGGGATGTAACCCTCTGGACTCAAACCACGAGGAAATGCTTTCTAGGGACACATCAGCACTGAATAATGCTTAGTGGTGTGGGAATCCTTCTGCGATGGAAACCAGGGATGGTAAGGCTGGCAGGGCTGTGTGGGCTTAGCAGGCTGAGTATGTCAACCACAGCTGTTTGTACTTAGACCCCTTGCTGAAGGCAGACACCTTCACCTCAGTTAGGTGCTGCCAGACCTGAGTTGGCTTTGCAGATGAGGCAGAGACTCACTGGTAGTGATGATCAGGTTAGACATCTGCAGGATGCACCTGAATAAGAGCTGCTGGCTCCTACAGCCGAACTCACAGCTTCCAAGATAACCTGTTAAGGGCGACCTGATTTTCCTCTGTGGACCCATTATGTAGAAATTGTCTACATGCCCCTGGAGCAAGCAAAGCCAAACCCAAGAATGAAGCTGCTACTCCAGCTCTGAGCAGGGTTAGCACCCTTCTGCCCACAGCCACTGACCCATTTGCTTTTCTGATGCACGTACTTGCAAAACTACCAACCAACCAACCAATCTGTTAAAAAATGATCAAAGCTGAATGTGCATTTCACTGAAGTCTGGCTAACACCCAGCATATCATATGTCCTTCATAAATCTGTTCAGCAAACCCACAAAGGTTTGAGTATCTGAGAAAGAGTCACTCCCAGGAGTACTCGCCAGTCTTTCATGCTCAGTAAGGAGTTGGCGCGTCATTTTTAGTACTAGTCACCAATTTATGCCCCCTGTCCAATTTTGAATGTTTCCTCAGAAATCATCCAAAAAATACAAACAGAGGTCACGGTAACAAATGAGTCAGAAAGTGTTCAGAACAGATTTCTTGGATAGGAAGCGAGATTTCTCCGAGCTGATTTCCGGTTTCACCCCTGAGTCATGCTGTAGGTTTTCACCTGGATTTCTGCTGAAACACATCTACTGAGTACCACTTTTTCCTTATTTTCAAAGCAGACCGTGACTGCTTTAGTGAGGTTATGGGATGATGAGCAGAAGCTGTGAAAAGTCCAGCACTCATCAAAGCACTACAAAAGCAGAAGGGCTGAAACCTCAGCATGGCCCAGGGGTTTGGATCTACCAAAGTGGCAGGGATGGCAGTATGGAAGTGCCCCACTTGGTGAGAGATATGGAGCGGCAGCTGTAGCACCAGCATGGAGAGGAAGGTGTTGGGCTAGTGATAGGAACAGGCAGCTGGGGAAGGATATCTGGCTGTGGTTTGCTGAGCAGGGGTGCTTGGGACAGGAGACACTAAGGAATGAAGGTGACATGTGTGTACTCTGGGCGGTACTGGGGTATTTAACCAGGCTGCCTCCCAAGACAGAGTTGGGGGTGGCTTGTGGGTCCCTCACCTCCATCACCTTCTAGTGCATAACATGCAACAGGTTTAAATGTGACTGAACTTAGGCACAATCTCTGGACACCCTAAATGAATTAGTTTTGGCCTCTGCTGCACCTCTGTTTTCTCTGAGCCCGTGCAGAGCTGGTGTTGAGCAATCCCCAAAATGTTTACTTTGCTTTTGAAGACAATGGAAATTTACTCCAGAGCTTTACCTCATTGCTGCTGAGACATTTGTGGGCTGCAGTGTTTCCAGCACCACTCTGGTTATTCCTCTGTCTGGCTTCTCCTGTACCAGAGGCAGCTGGATTTGCACCAGTGTTATTTTTTCCCCCCTAATTTAATTTGAATCCAGAACTTCATTCACATCTTCTTCTAAATTTGCATGAGCAAAACCGATTAGCCATCGAAACTTCCTCTCCTCCACACTTAACAAAAGCTCCCCTTTTCCATAGAGGAGCCCTGAGGAGCCAGTAGCTCTGCATGGGATCACATCCCCTCTCCATGTGGTGCTAGCTGTGGGGCACCTCCAGGAGGGAAGACAGACTTGCCAGCATCCATCCGCTAGCTCCATCTAGTGAGAAGACTATTGTGGCATGTATCAGCATGAGGACGAGGGGGCCAGGCTCTCCAACCTTCCCAGGGCCCCTGCTAGGATCAGCCTGGCTTCTTTGGGTTTCCAGGTGGCTTGTGCTGGAGGATGCGAGGGCTGGCTGGAAACCTGTGGGCAGAGAGGCCACAGCAGGAGGTGGAGAGGAGGCATAGGAGCGGAACAAGGCATGGTGTGCTGGTCCTATGGAGTTCATGATTTCCTCCCTGCAGTATCTTCTGGTGGGCTGGGGGTAAGAGTGCTCCTTTTAAACGTCTTTTCCCAGGATGGTGCATTTGCAGAGTCGATGAAGAGTCTTTATTCTGTGTCTGGACCTGCTTAAAACTGGCAGTGTCTTCCTGCTTCTTGTCGCCACGATTTTATGGCCATCAACATAACTACTGTCTGTCAGACATAGATGCCAGCACTAAGAAGTCCTTCCCCTGAACTAGCTATTGAGTGTAGTGAACCTAAGTCTGCATCATCTGCAAGAGAAAGATCATGCTTGAATATGAGTCGCTTCAGGTCTACACAGATTGAACAGCGTCCCTGTTGTTTTTATAGCAGGCACAACAGGTCACCACACACTGTGACTGCACAGAGTTGCACTTTTTCCCAGGGGAAGGTAGTGTTCTTGTGCTATTCAGAGGACACACACTCTTTCCTTTTCCACTACTAGCAGTCGTGGGTCACCTTTTTTGCAAATCACGTCCCACCCAACTCTCTAAGCCTATTAGGAGGAAGGCTCGGAAATGGATTTGTCCTTTCCCTTGGCTGCTGAACCCTTTGGGTTCAGCCATATTGTTTTCCCAATCTCTAGCTGAAGTGCATGAGTTTTAAGGTGATCCTGGTAGATCACAATTATTTTAAATTCTACAATAGCATGACAATCTGAGGTTAATGTTCTTGACTGCTGGGGACAAGCAGTGGTGGAAGTGGGGAATTATCTGGGATTTCCTTTGGTCACTCTGCTTTAGTTGGTGCATCCCTTCAGTGATGGAGATAAAACTTAGGTGTATGGTGTTTATTCCTGCCACCTCACTGCCTGTTGAACTTGTCACTTCCATGGGAATGGCATCTTGAAAGACGGCAGTCTGGGAAATAGATGGGAATAGTTATAGATTGACTTCTGGGTATGATGATCCAATGTGACAATTTGGCAAAAAAGAAAAAAGAAAAGGCTCATACTGTCCTTGTGTTGTGCAAAGCGGGAAATTAGGGTGCATCAAGAGGGCACAGAGAGAATGGAGAGAATGTACTTCTCTGAACTTCAGTGGTGGGAACCACAATGGCATACTGGGTCTGTCTCTGCTAGCCATGTTTGGAGAGGTTGAAGGAGGCTGAAAAATTTCAGATGGATCAGATAAGAGCCTGAAGAATAAAAAAAAAAAGCTGCAATATAAAAACCATGCTTTTCAGTTTAGCAAATATTATTTTTCCTTGAAGAATGTTAAGACGTGATTTTATCTTTGCCTATAAATAGATAGAACAAAAGGAAGCATATAATATGATCAATTATTTTTTTCATTTAATCAACAAGACTAATACACTCTGGATGGAGGTTTAAGAATCTAAAGCTGGAATAAAGGTTACATTTTTAAGAATAAGTATAACAATCCACTTCATTTGAGCAATTTGGGGAACTGCATTGTTATTAATAGATTACATTCCTCTCTGCAATAGAAAAAGAATCATTAATCTCTTTTTTTTTTTTAAAGACCAACATTGTAGTAATTCCTATGTCTCTTCCAAGCAAAAGCAGATGATTTATCTGTGTTTTGAAAATCATTATATGCTTGGTGCCTGCGAATACAGAGGATAAGATCGTGTGGCTTAAGAGGTCTCTTGTGTTTCTCTATACTTTGTCTCATTCCTCTTGAACAAAGGTATTGAGCTGAACCCATTAGCAGTCTGCAGATTAATCAGTGAAGGTTTTCCTCTCCTTTTTGGGCCATTTCATGCTTCGACAGAGAGGAAGCCATGCGCAAAGCTGAGCCACAGCAGTTCCTCTCTCCCATTCCCTCTCCTTGGAGCACATACGTGTCACCATGTCATGAGGCAATAGAAGAGAATGTCACAAAGTCAATTCTGTCTAATCAAATAAGGTCTTCCACCAGAAGGAGGAAAGCTATGGTCTTATGTCCTATTTCTGTATCACTCAGGTGCTTCAACCTCAAAATGTCGCTTTTCACTATTGCCCACTGCTTTTTACACTGCAGCATCCCTCCTGCCTGGCTGCCTGATAGAGATCCGAGGAAAGGCAGCACACACATATCCTCACACGAAGAGAAGCATTGCAAGAATGGGAAGATTCCAGGAATAGGAAATATGGTATTACTCAATAAACATTAAACAACAAACACCCCCTCAAGCCATAGAAGGGGAAAAGAGAAAAAAAAAGGCGTTCATTGGCCTTTTTGGTACAAAATAATTAAGAAAAGGATGGATGATTCGAAGACATTTGATGTCCCTCTCCAGTGTGAATACTGGATTTATTTACTGGAATGTCTAAGGCTCAAGCTGGAATGAGGGGAAGCAAAAAAGGGGCTTTCCTCTGCGTATACTATAAAGGAGAGAAGTCAAGTGTCTTTGCATTGTGCAACACATGATTTCTGTAACTTTAATTGAAATGTGTGTGCAGAGCTGGGGGTGGGGGGAGAGCTAAATTGTTATGATAGGATATTGCTTAGAGAAATTCCAGTTCCTGAAGCTCTTAACGAAAGCATTCTCCATGAGGAGGGGGAAGGGTTGGCAATGAAGGCCTTTTTTTTTCTCAAGAACTCCCATTTGGAACACATTATGTTCTTGCAACATGGGATGGATAAACATTTATTAATGATTAGATGGAGACCAAGAGCTGAGTTTGTTTGCATTTGATAAAGCGGTTGTTCTATTGACCGTATGTCTTTACTCTTGGGAAGAAATAGCTGTTAAAAGAAAGCACGTTCTCTTTTTGTGAGAACGAACTGGACTGCAGTGTGGAAAGGAGGAACAATCACTTCAACTGTGCCTGAAACCACTGACATTTTACCTCTGTGCCAGTTTCACTTTCAGAAGCCAGCTGTCAAGTTATCAGGCTGAGAGATGATTGTTTCAATCTGCTAGGCTTCCGGTGATAACGCATGCCAAACATCGCGGGAGCATCATGAACTGGGATCTAATGTATCAGAAGCAAAAGAGCCACACACATACAGAAACAGGTAGATGCAGAAGTGAAGTATTGCACCTGGGATGATGTGGAAGTGCAGGAAAGCACCCGAATTTGCCCTAGGTAGAGATTCTGGCATGATCTTTTGGGTCTTCTTCATTTTAATTTTTTTTAAGCCACAGTCCTCAAGTTTTCAGGTGTGCTTCCCAGGTGCAAAATATTGCTTGGAAGAACTGCAGCAAAAATCTGAGCTGGACAGCTGGCCCCACTACCATTTCCCCTGGCCAGCTGAGATAGGAAAGGGATCCCTCCCAGTGTAACCCGGCTGGGCTCTGGAAAGGGCATCACCAAATGTGTTTCTTAAGATTTTGTGCATGGGGCTCTCCTACCAAAATTTGTAGGAATGACTCCTCTATGACTGAAAACGATGATACACCTTTTAGAGAAGAAATAATTCATTGGTAATTTTTAAGCTGGAATTTCTTTCAGATTAGTATGTCATACAGAAAATGTCCAGCACTGGGATGATAGCATTAGTAATTTCAAAATTCAGTCTTCCGTTAATCTTGTAATTTATTTTCCTTTCCCAAAGCAAACCACATGTTCTTTGCTGGTTTTCCCATTGTACTGAAGATGTGTGGCTTCTATGGAAAATTTGTATTTTTTTCTGGGTGCCAAAGTTTCCCCCAGGTATCATAAATTGTCACAAACTCAATTCTGAGCTCAGTAAAGAAACTAAAGCTCCTGAGGATGAAAAATGCTGCTTTTTGATGAAATTAAATACTTTATAAGTAGTGGTGACTTTCCTAGATGACACTCTTGTCAGTGCAGAGAAAGGTTTCATCTGCTCACTCTCGGATGGATTTCCTTCTTCCCTGAATCAAATGGGGGAACATTTTGAGCAGCCTTCAGTGTAAGTCTTGTTCCTCCCTTATCCAGGAACAGGAATGACTCAATGTCAAGGAATGGCAAGCGATGAAATTTGGGATGCGATAGACCACAGGATAAAATCCATGTGCGTGGGGGGAGACTTTTGGATTGAGAACAAAACAAGACAGGGCAAAGATAAATGGGGATGGACATCTACAGACACTCATCATTGTGCAGGAATCTCAGATGTGGGGCTGGAAGAGGAGGTTGTACATATGGTGCGGTTGGGAAGGATGCAAAGTGCAGAACAGGGAAGGTCTTCCGTCTGGAAAGAGAAGGACAGTAGCTGAGGGAGCTGCCAGAGTCACAGTGACAGAGAAGCTGCCTTTCAGCTGCCTGAGTGACAAAGCATTCCCACAACGTCATGCTTGGAGGAGAAGAAATTGGGTGCATCTCAAACAGGCCTGTGGGAAGGACAACCAGTGGCCAGTAATTCATCCAGGCCAGACATATTTCCAGGGGAAATACTGGAGATGGAAGCAGACAATTTGGGCAGGCTCTCCAGTCAACATGGGAAAAGGGTGGAAAACAGAGGAGTAGGAGAAGTTGATGTGCCTGCACTGTACATGTTGCCATCTGGCTTGTCCCAGTGCAGATTTGCTGGGGCACTGGAAGAGAAACTAGATAGGGGCAGTTTGCAGAGGGCTGGATTCAGACCTGGGAAGGGTGCTGTGATGAAGACCGTATATTTAACCATAATGTCTGAGCGTGCTCAGAGAACCCAGAGGTCCATGGTTAAAGACCTCTTCTCCCAACAGGGTCTGCTTTTCTGTGCTGCAGCTGGGAAGGGGCTTATCATGAGATTTCTCTTAGATGAGTGTGATCTACCATGATGCCACCACCTCTGCTCCATGGTATGAAAAATGAAAGGAAGAACTTCCTATAGAAGCTGTTCCTCTCTTACAGACAGCTTGCCAGCTGCTTTCTATGGGAGATTTCATTTACTTAGCTGCAAGGGACTGTTGGAGGAAAAAAAAGTAAATATATACACATATATATACTAACCCCAAAGGTTAGTAGCTGCTGCAAGGTATTTGCAAGCTGTACGAAATGTCAAGGACTGAGCTCCTGTCCTCCTGTGTCCTCACTAAAGAAGCTGTAGGGTGGTTTCACACTTTGTTTCGAAAGGGTGTGGCAGTTCAGGTCAGTGTGCCATGCAGGAAAGCTAATGCAAAGGTTGGGTCCCTGGTAGTGCAGAGAAGTTTTCTACAGCTTGATTCCCTCTGAAGCCTGCAAGTGCAGGAGAGTAATGTTATGTGGAGGGTTGTGAACAGTCACTAGTTAGCTCTTTACCTAATGCTGCGCTGCTGAGTTAAGCTTGGAAGAGCAGTCAGGGCATTTTAAGCAAGCTGGGGCAGGCAAGGAAATGGAATCAGAAGCCAGCAGCATTTCTGTTTCCCCTCTCTGGATGTTTGTTTATATTCCATTAGATGTATTATGCGATATCAGTATTTTATATGTCTGTAGATCAACTCATTGTAGAGGCATCTCAGAAATCCTCACTGCCGACCGCTGGCTGGAGATCACATGGATGTGAGAATTGGAGGGGAAGTGCAGTATAGAAGAAGAAAGCTGGAATCAGCCAATTTTGGAAGGCCTCTGCGGCAATGGGGCAGGGAAGGAGGGGGAGGTTAGGCGGATAACCAACCTTTTCCAGCATGTATCTGAGATGCAATGGGTGGTGAATGCCAAGTTACAGGATCCCAGCTAAAAGATCCCAGGAAACCTTCTACGTCTAAAGCACGTCCCTCTTGATACTTTACTTCTCTAGGTTTCGGGTGAGTGCTAATCTCCTCCTCAGCTATGGTGTCCTGCATGTACCCTGCCTCAGGCTGTGCTGCTGTTCATGGGAGGTAGGAAGCCCGGGCAACTGCTGTGTTAGCAAAGGGAACTTCCCTGGGGCTCCCCACAGCATCTTATGGGAAAGTCATTGATCCCCTCTCTGCGGTGCTTTCACCGGTGCTCTTCAAGATCCTCTTTACACAAAACACTTGGGCTTTTTGGGAGCAAGTAAGGAGAGATTTGGGGAATGCTAGGCACTGAAGCTCCATAACCCCTTTGAACTTGGCTTACAATGTTTCAGTTTTCTGTCTTTGGCCCAGAGGCCTGGAGAAAGTCACAGAAAAATCATTGACCGCCTTTAGTGCAGCTGAAGTTTACACAGCAGCCAACACTCCATATTGTTTGTGGGAAGTATTTTCAATTAGGTGACAGGGCAAAGGAGAGATTTTTTCTGACCTGGAATCCAGTGTTTGTTGCTCATTTGTATTCCCATGCAGGTAACTGGCCCCACATCTTCTACGTTCTGGCTTATGATGTTTGCAGTAAGTGGGTGGGATAGCCAGGCAAAGTCAGGATATTCAGGCTTAGAGCAAGGTTATCTGCTGGAGTTGGTTGTTGTGCTGTCTCAGGGGAGTGATTCTTTTTATCTTGTATCCTGGACATCGTGCTGCAGAGGGGAATGATGGGTTTAAATGGGCAGACCAAAAGACAGAAGAATTTTACTTGGGTGGTGAAAATGCTTTTAAACATAAAGGAGCTAGTGGGACAGCCAAATCCAAAAGACAGGAACATTTTTCTGGATATATCTATTTGTAGCCTGACCCATAATCACTTAAAATAGATTCAAGACTTTCCAGCATCCTTTTCCACTCTGCAAACAAGTTGATACATAGGGATGACATGTTCTGGGATTAAATATCTTAAGATTCTGACACTGAACTGGGAAAGTACGGTTTCCTCTTGTCAGGATGAAGTAACGTAGCTGAATAGATAGAGACATGTGTTTACTGGACAGCTAAGAGAGTTGTGCTGTAATTTACTATTAGCACAACTACTGTTGTGCTAATTAACTGCTATTGTTATCTCTAGACACTAGTAGATGCTTCTGTCCATATAAGCTGGCCAAACGGCTGCTGAGACTGCTTCCGGCCTTGCCTGGTTCAGTTAAAACAACTTTGTCATCTTCTTGCTGTTATGCTACGAACATGGTCATTATTAGGTATGTCATCAGGACAGTGTTTTTTAGTGGGTTTATCTTCTCTGAGAGGAAGCACATGCAATTTATTTAGGAAGAATAGAGCCCCATATAGAAAGGAGCTTGGAAAAGACACACCACAAACCTTCCCTGGCACTGTCCTCTCTTCATGTCTTTAGAGTTCTCCAAGTAGAGGATAGAGATCAGGCACAAGAAAGTAGGCACCTGGAAAGAAAATGACTACTCAACCCATGTAAGGATGCTTCCCTCCGCAACTGTTCCCCATGTTGTTTTCTGCATGTAATTGGCTTTTTCTGGAGCCATTTCAGGACCTCCAGCTACTGGTGGCTGCTGCTGAGTGCACTGGTTCGCAGCCTGGGAAAGTGCTCTCAGAACAGCCCCCGGAGGGGGACTTCCCAGCAGAGCTGGAGGAGGGTCTCCATGGGGTACCACACTTTCAAACGGCAGTACTTCACCGCAGGCTGAGGACTGGCAGTGGGTGCCTGGCAAAGTAAATCACCTTTCAGAGAGAGCCTGTGAGGGGAGCACACAGTAGCCGTAGATAAAGGCTGTCCCTGGGAAAGCTAGTGTAAATCAGAGGAGTCTATGAAACAAAAGCTTTTTCACAGTGAGTGTGACAGAGCACTGGAATAGACTGCCCAGGGAGGTGGTGGAGTCTCCTTCCCTGGAGATATTCAAGACCCATCTGGATGCTTATCTGTGTAGTATGAGCTAGGGAGCCTGCTTTGGCAGGGGGGTTGGACCCAATGATCTCTTGAGGTCCCTTCCAACCCCTACAATTCTGTGATTCTGTGATTTTTCCCTACTGTTTCCTTAATGTGAAGCCTGGGCAGCCTCGGGATCCAGGATCCAGTGAAGCATGGCCACACTCTATAGACTGTAGACTTTCAAGCTTTATTGGACATCAGTAGATGATCCATTTACCCATCATATTTTTCTTGAAAGCCTTATGGGTTTTAATGCAGTTATTTGATGTTACTAGCAACAGAACTGCTGTTTCCAGGGCTGGAGTGAAATATTCATCTGGCCACATACTGATATTCCCCTGCCAAGCAAGTGGACAAGTCGATGGTCTCTGTCGGCTGTAATGTGGAAGCGTGACATGGAGTGCCTGAATTAGGATGGGGAAAGGCTCATGTCCCTCATGGTAGCTTCCCCACACACGTGTCTGAACTAGAGAAGTTGCTCCACTACAGCATTTTCAGCCTCCTTAGCACCAGCATCTTAATGCTGAGAGGTATTTACAGTGGGGACCGCACATTTACTGTACATTTAGTCTACACAGTTTTAACAAGCTCAGTAAAACAGATTGGTATTGGCCTCACTCAGAAGTACTGTTATAATGTCAGGGTAACATTGCCTTCTTGTCACGTGTGAAGGGATTTTGGTGTAAGATAAGGGGACTACTGTGGAATAACTTCATCCATGTTTGCTTCTGGCTATCGAACAGGATCCCTTTCCTCAGCTGTGTCTGAACCACGTTTGCTTTTCTTAGTGCTGTTGCAAGCCACCCACAATCAGAAACTTTTTGGGAGAGCACCTCTTGAAGCTCCAGCACAGTGGAGAGGAGCTGGCAGCTCTGCTGAGAAGCTCATCCATGACTGCCAGAGTTGTGGCAACCTGTGTAACAGCATTCGTGACCACAGATTAGGATCCACAGAAAGGAGTGTTGTATGATGGTTAAAAGCTACGGTGCACTGGCTTCTCAGGGTTACCCCTTTAGGGAATATTTTGCAAGCGTGCTGTTAGAGAGACATTCACACTGACTTCAGTCCCAATATAACTGCCTCGGAGCTCACGCCTGTACTCGTCAGAGACAGGTGACCATCAGGTTCCCAGGATGGCAGTGACATCTTCATCAGGGAGCACTGGGAACAGAGGTGTGGGAATCATTTACAGTGGAGGACAACTGTATGGACAACAGTATGGACAACTCCAGTCCTAATCTCTGTTGGGATCAGAAATCTGTTCTCTTGAGCTCAGAAATCTCTGAAACATGGGAGTTTGCACGGGGTGAAGAGCCGTATTCTGCATGGCTATTTTCCCCAGTGAACACAACAGCAAAAGGTAATATATGTGGATATGTGAAAGGCTGGTGACAGTGCTTATCTCTGGAGCTGCACATAGCAATTCTGGTGAGGTGGATATATTGCTGACATTTCTTGTTGGCTGATACCAGCACCCCAGCCATGGGAACAATCCTTTGTGGTACCATTATCTTTGAGTCCCTGAAATCGTTTGTGTGACCAAGCTGCTGCAGAGACCTTTTGTCATCCCAGCCAATTGCTAACAACAATAACGTGTAAACAAATACCATTCCTGTAAATCAGCATTTAATTAGTTCAGTGGAAGAAATTCAGGGAGATGTATCCTAGAAAAAAGATTTCATAGGAAGAATTCAGCAACTTCATGGCCTCGCCACCTCTGGCTCTGCAAGTGGCATGTCAAACCCATTGGGAAGAGCATGCTGGGAATTCACCAAGTGCCAGCATTTCCCAGAGGGTCCTGGCAGAGGATTCCAGCCCCAGCCCACACAGCGCAGGAACTCTTCAACCATGGGCTGCTCAGTGGGAAGCTCCCCAGAAACGCACAAGCTTTTCCAGGTACGCTTGAGGACCACACCGGGGGGTGCCAGAAGTCTCCTTGTGTTGTAGGTACAGATCTTGTGGGGTCTGTGCAGTGATGACTCTCTCTGGCACCTTGGAGTTCAGGTTATGTAGACACAGATGATGTGTTTTATTGCAGGTTACTACCAGTGCTCCACGGGGCTCTGGCTGAGCCCTGCACTCACTCCACTCTTGTTTCCCATTCCACCTGCTTCAGTTTTGCATTCGCTTTGCCTCTGTGCTGGGGCTGTGTCGGGGAAGACAGCAGGCCTGCCGGCGGCCTAGCTCTCTTCTCCCAAGACATAGGCCCTGACAATATTCTTCTGTTCCCATGAGAAAGGAAAAGTTACTCATGTTGAGAGGATCCTAATAATCACATTCTCAAAACACAGCGGCCTTGCTGATAGGGGTGCAGGCCGCCCTAAACCAAGAAGCAGTTATGGGAAGGTATTTGGTAGTAACGGAACATGTTAGGAACCAACCATAACAAGATGGTCAAAACAGCAGGTGTGTGGATGCTTTTAGGTATTAAAGGCAAACTAAGAATATTTAGCTATAAGATAGGTTTATCAGAACTCGTTATAATTACTAACCAATCAATATGGTGTGAACAGTGTGTGTAACCAATTAGCAGGTTTTTAGCTTGCCACGTTTGCAGTAAGAAAGGTATATAATCTGTGTGATTTTCACCTAATAAAATGGCTGGCTCGCTGGCTGGCTTCATGGCTTCACCTAAAATTCATATATTGAATTGCGTGTTGCTCCCTGCTGATCGCCACAGGGCTGTGCAGGGTGATGCCATGGCACAACTTGTCTTTTCCTCGCTTGTGATGAAGATGGAGGGGAACTTCATCTCATGCCAGAGGTGATTTTTAAACTCAGGGCATTTTTATCCTGGGATGGATATGGACACAGATATACCAATGTTCACTGAGAGGACTCTGTCTCCTTCACACTGCTTCCAACCCAAAGAACAAGGGCAATAGAGATGTTGGTTGAATGTGCTAAAGGCCATAATAGTTCTGTGGAGGACACATTGCGGTTCTTTTATGTGGTGACTCTAGTCATCACCACTTATTTCCACACAGTCCAAGCTCTATATGCCAATACAACTTACCTTTCCCTGTGCTCCTCCCATGCTCTAACACAAAGAAACAATGCAAAGTTCTCACTTCGCAAGCTGTTTCCAAGCTGCTGTTATTTTCTTTTTCAGACACTCTCAGCAGAGGCAAGGAACAACTTTCTGCACATGTCAGCATGAACCAGAACACTTCCTAGCTTGACCTGCTTCCAGCAGAATAAACACAGATGCCTGAAATGTGAGTTAAAAATTGTATTCTGCACATATAAATAATATGCAAGCTATGGTAGTAAAATAACACAGCTGTGTCTCCTCCAGAACTGAAGGAGTCAGACTCTCGTGAGTAAATACACTGACTTAAGTGGCTGCTTAGCTCGTCTTCTGCTTTTCTGAAAGTTGTTTTTTTTCACTCAGGAAGATCAACACAGTCATCACTTCTTGGGTTTGGGGAGTTACTGCATGCTGCTCTACAGTGCTCTCCCCGGGAGCCATCAGCTTTTGTTATGTGCTATACCCCTGGGTGGTGCTGCTTTCTGGGTTGCGAGTATATCTGTGTGGTCCTACGCCAGATGCTGTGGTAGACTCTCCCATTCACATTTTGCCTGTGCTCAGACTGGTCCAGAGCTGGATGCAGCCATGTACATGGTGTCCCGTGCCTGATTTCCTGCTGGCTCAGAGCTGGGTTGCTACACCGCAGAGCCCTCTTGCTTCAGTCACCACCCCTGGGTGCTGCGGAGCTGAAATGATGTGTACCCGGTGGTGGCAAGGGGTGGCCCTCAGGAACTCGGCACTGGTTTAGCTCAGATGCCTTCAACTGGGTCTCTTCAGATATTCACGGTAGTGTTCAGGAGTAAAGGAAGAGTGTCTGGGTCTCAGGGAAAGGGCTTTGTTCACAGTGTCTCAGGGACAGCTGTACCACAGGGCCTGGGGCAATGCTTACAGCGCTGCCTTACGCTGCTGCCCTAAAGGTCCTCTGCTGTAGAGGAGGAAGGGGAAGGCGTTTCAGAACTGGCAGGTATTCAGTGCCAACCCCCTTGGCTCACCCAGAGTGCTGGTTTACTCTCTCTTATCTTTATGTTAATCTCATTTTATAATTTTTTATGGTTAGGAAAAGGAAAATAAAACCTCAGATATACAGAACACCCTGAACACAATATCCAGGCAAAGATACCCTTTTCTGGCTGACGTAAATGCAGCTTCTGGTGTTAGTTATATCCAGCCTCTGATCTTTCTCCATGTCAGCTCTTCATGCTATCTGCAATAAATATACATGTTGATTTACACCAGCGCAAATAAGAGACATGGTCCAACGATCCTGGCACTCTGCTTGCAGGGAAATTTTGGCCTCGTTCCCGTTTCAATTTTTTTTTCCAGAAACTCCAGGCTGTGGTGGAATTACACTGAGTTGATGCTCATCTCCAAAGAAAAGGAGCTCTTGGAGCTTCATCTGCTAAATCATAGCACGCTAAATGGTCCCTGAGTTTCAGCATGACAGGGGAAATTCCCCCCAAGTTTCCTTTACTACACTAGCAGAAGGCAGTCTCACAGATTTGGAGAAGCCTATGAGTGAAGAATTTACTAGGGAGGAAAGAACTCACGAGATTTCAGAGGATTTTTTTATTACTTGCTCTTTCTAAAACTCCTGGGGTTTCCCTAGCAGCACTGTGAGGTCAGGCCACAATGCTTTCCCGGCTTCTTGTTTCTGTGACTCCCTTGCAGCTGGGGATGTTGAATCTGCAAGCTGCAGGTAATGTGGACCCCTATGGTGGGGCTGCTTCCCTCCCCTCCATTTGTGTGCTCGGTGGGTAGCTTGCCAGCAACTCGGCAGCTTCGTTAGGTAGGAGCCAGCATTTTGGTCCTGGGGAGGGGGGCTTTTCCTTGACAAGACACATGTCCTGTGGGCACTGCACAGACTGCACAGAGGTGACACAGTCACAGTCGAGCATCTTCTTCAATGCGGAGCTGGCAGCCGGAGCCCACTCATGGTACACTCATGGGGATTGTTCACAAGATCTCCCAGTCTGAGTGTGCCATGCTCCATGTGACAGAAGCCACTTTCCATTCTCTTGGATTTGGCTCCGTAGCTTTAGGAAAGGTTTCAGTAAGGGAGCGCCTGGCAGTGCTTTGCCATGGAAAAGACCCATTAGGTGCTCTTTCAAACAGGAGAAATACTTTCTGCAGCATCCTAGCAATCTTGTCAAGCTGAGATAATCCTTTTTTATGGTCAAAAATTAGTTGATAGTGACTCTTCAACTACTGGAGTCGCCTTTCCTGTGCTCCCCACCTGGCTAGCTGACTCCTGAGCTTGCAAGCAATCTCTCTGGACCTCTGTTGGTATGATGAGCAGTTGTCTCTGTTGGCATTTTTCAGGGTCCTGTCTCAAAGGTGGATGCCTTCATTTTATCTCAGCCATGAGCCATTCATTTTGCTTTGATGAGAAGTTATGCTCTTTAGAGAGTGGGGGGTTGGCGTGAGCACTTGGCAGGAGGGAAGTTCCTTTCCTTCCTTTTCCCCCCTTTCTTCCTTGAGATGAATTTTTTTTAGTCTCTCTTAAAAATGGCTTTTTGTTTACTCACAGCCTTTACTCACATCCCTTCTTGTTTCAGTGGCAACCCAGCTTTCTGCTTCACAAGTTGTCAGTGTCGGGATTTCCTAAAATACCTGGGCAGAATCTCTGCAGAACACAGGAAGGAAAGATTTGGTCCCCTTCATGTACCATAAGCAAAATGCAGAGAAAATCTTTTGCCATCATGAGCGAACAGCAGCAGCTACTTCAAAATGCAAAACCTGAAGAAATGTTTCCACTTCATAGTAGATCTCTAAGGCAAAGACAGTGCTTTTCTGCTGGGGGTTCCTCCAGCGACTGCTTCCTGAAGCCAGCTGAATCGCTGCGTGTTCCCAGACCCACATTAGCTGGGAGACTGAGGTGGTGACAGTGGGCAAAACCTGAATGAGCTCAGGTCCTTCCCTGTCTGACTCGAGGGGAGACACAGGCTCCCATCACCAGGGCTTTGAGTCACAAAGTGACACTTTGTCACTGGGGAAACAACAGAAAGGGGGGTTAAAAAAGAGGTTTCCGAAAGGTGATAGGTATCTGAGCTCAGCTGTTCTTGGCAGTGGCCCTCACAGTGTTAAACAGGAGAGCGCGTGCTTGAAGCCTGCGGGTTTGTTTTAGTTGGGCTCATTAATCTCAGTGAAGCATTGCTGGCTTCAGCCGCTGCGAGGATTAAGTGGGGCAGCAAAACAAACGGAAGCCTGAATATCTGCCCAGGTTATCGGCACCTCCCTTCCACTAGCAAACACCCTGGGACTGGTCAGTAAGGGGGGACCCTAACCCTTACTCTATTGTCTGACTGCTTTATTGCTGAAATTCCTCTTCAAGCTTTTGTTGTTGGGAATATTGATCAGATGGGCGTGAAATACACAGAAATGAGAATTAAATGATTACCTGTGCCGTCAGCCAGAATTGAGGACAGACAGGGTGGCCTCAGTTCATCCCCACGGTTCGCTTTTTTGCTCTTATGTGGATCAACCACATGTAAGATCTGTAGATAAAGCATGGGTGCTGTAATTTGCTGGATAATATTCCTGATCATTTCAGCTCTCATTTCCTTATCAATGCTGGCAAGCTTTTCTTCTTTCAGATTTATCCTATTATTTATCGGGAGGTGATTTTTAGAGTGCTCGCTGCTTCTGGCTGGCTGAACTCAGCTAGATCGCGTTGACTCTGTTCATGGCCTGTCCTCTGCAGTTCAGAGCTCAGGACTTGGAAGGACAATGTGCTTTCAATTGGTGACCCTCCGCTTCTCCCCAAGACCTGCAGAAGTAACTGTGTTAGTACCAGTAGGGTTACACCCATGCAAAATAGACATGAACAATGGGGACTCAGGCTGCGCAATGACCAGGAGTAGTATCTGCTGACCCTCAGGGTGCCGTTTCCCATTTAGGCTTTATCTGATCTGACTGTGGGCTGCTGGTGAAAGGGGTGGTCATGTTCTTCCTGCCTCCTAGTCTATGCTCCTGGCACCTCCTTCACACTCTCAGAAGCTGCAGTCCTTGAGGCTACAAAAAGAACAGATAGAATTAGTTTTTTCTTTTCTTTATTTTTTCTGCTAAATTAGTTTTCTGCTGGATCAACAAGCCAATTTGTATCACACTGCCACAGCAAGACCCCTATGTATGATGCAGGAGATCACCAGGTCAGCTGACAACCTTGAGTTAGACTGGATTAAGGATAACCAGGAGACAGATCATCTGTCTTCCATACCCACCCTACAGCCTCTGGGAAAGCACCCCTCTCTCAAACACATGGGTTTGAGTGAAACCATCAATGTAACAACACAAAGCAAGTCCTGCAGAGTAGCCAGAATCAGAGCAAGGGGTCAAGATCAGTCCCAGGTCTCAGCCCACACATGCACTGCCCTGCCTGCATGTTCTTCCTCCAGCTGCAGTTCCAACAGCCCAGCACCAACCAGACAACGCTCTTGAAGGAACATGAAACACTTCCACAAGCTATTTCTGCTTCACCCGTGGTGGGAAAAAGAAATAGGTGCAACATTCTCCCCTGCAGGTTCCTGGGAGTGGGGATTTCCGTGGGGATGGCAGTAATGCCTTTGTTCCCCGGGCTGACGTGAGCCTGCCTGCAATGTGGTGTGGAAGTGGATTTCCCCTTTGGCCCCCTTCTGAGCACTGCACTTGCACCGCAGCCCCGCAGCATCAGCCATCCCTGTGGCTGGCTGCTGCCCTGCTATCCGTGAGGCCACGCATCATGAGGGTGGAGGGCTGATAGCTGCAAGAAAGCCACGGTAGGTGCAGGGGCAGGTTATGACAGGGTAATGGTGAGGCAGGTGCACGAGCACAGGAGAGCCAAAGGGCTGGAAGGGGGCACCAAGCAGCAGTCGGAGTAGTTCAGGCACAAATGCTGGAATTCCAGCAGCTGGATTTTCCAGTGTTTTGGGTCCACAGGTCTCCGCTGAACCCAGTATCCTTCAAAAGTTTTGGTCCTGCTAGGACTGCACTCTTATCCAGGAGTTTGCACCAGTATCTGATAACTCAAGTGCAGACGGTTAAAAAAATCTTATGACCTCAGATACAAAGGGTCTTTAAGCAGCTATCTTTTGTTCATTTTTTCCCCCCTGTGGCTTTCCTTGAAGCCTTCAGGTACCCTGGAGCATCCTCAATGTCTTGGTGCAGTTTGGCACATACCTTGCAAAGCATCTGCAACTGCTTTAGGGGTTTAACCAGTGTATTTTTCCAAGTTGCCCTGTGGGGGAAGCCTGTTTGCAAAGACAGGTAGGCAGCTTTGACCTTCTGAGGTGTACACATGCTCTGCAAAGAAGGGACAGGTGCTCTCAGTAACACAGTTTGGAGGGGGTAAATCCCAGCACAACAGCTCCTGGATGTCTTTCTGTCGTTATGCACTCAATCATCCATTTTTGGTCTTAAAATTCAGCCTCCTATGTTTCGTCTCTTGATGGGGGCTTCTTCTCAGGTTAGCTCCCTGCTGGCTTCCAGGAGAGCAGGACATGACCCCTCCTGACATTTGTTTAGTGAGTTATGCTCGCCTTCTGGAGAACACAAGCAAGCTGTTGGACTTCCTCCCCTCAGCTTTGCTCTGGTCCAAGTCCTTGCTGCGCTTTGGCCTTGCGCAGATACAACAGAAACCGGCACCAGGCTGCTTGAGTTCTGCTTGAAAAAGTGCCTGTGATTTAGGGTTTGTGCTCTGTTTTCAAGAGGGACATGTCCTGGAGTAGTTTTGGCTAGAAATGACCATATTAAAGGAAATGTAAGTGTGCAATCCCCTTGATTTCACTAAAAATGAAACATCTGATTGTCTTTGATGATCTGCTCTTAATCATTTGAGAAATTCACTTGGATTTAGGTTTGTAAATAGTGGAGTCATTTCTAAAAATAAGCCTTTTGCTCCAAAGGCACCTGGACGATGCCAACTTCATCTCTCCTGTCCCACCCTACCCGACAGGTATGAATTTGAGGACTATGATGGGGAAAAATACATATAATTCCCATCTGGCAACAGCCAGACCTGCATGTAACTACTGCTGAAATTGTAAACCCAGCTCCCCAGTAATGTTTGGAAACCAAAATGAAGCATCCTCCTTGTTCATGGGAACAGAAATTGTATTCACATAACAAAGAAATTAGGTAAGAGGAAGTATATTGAGGAACTCAGGAAGTGAAAAGTCTTTCATTGCGATATTCTTGCAAGAGCTAATACAAAGCAACATGATTAATTGGTTCTTCAGCAGCTTCCTATTTTAATCACAAAACTTCTTTAATCTTTAAGGTACTGAACACTGTGTTTTTCTGAAGTTAGTGGGGAGAAACTTGGTGCGTCACAGTCTGTGTCCAACTGAGTTGCTGTGCACACACGTAGTGTGGAAGATCTGGAGAAGATGAGATTTCAATGATATCTTTCACTCACCCCCTTGCTTTCTTCCTTTCATCTACCTCAGCCACAGCTTCTCTTGGTAGAGCTTTTATTCCTCATGCTTTCCTTGTTGATTTTCAGCAGTGTGGCACTTTACCATGGGATAAGGAGCCTAGTGGTGTGTTACATCTGAGCATCCCAGTTTTAGGCCAGGCTGACAACATTAAGGCCAAAATACTAGACTGCTGTTCCTGAGTAAATTAATTCCACTCCTGGGACTGTTATGATGTGTGCAACAGGGGTTGGCCCAACATCACTTTATCTTCTCTCAAGTGGAGATAATTTATTTCTTCATCCTTTCTCGTGCCCACAGAGGAGGGAAGGGTGCCTGTACCACGCCTGCCACCCATGCCCCTGCGGAGGACACTGCCCAAACACTGGTGATTAGGAGTAAGCCCCGCATGAATAAATTCAGTTTCCAGCCCTGGCAGGTGTGCTGCTCTCCAAAAGCTAAGCAGCCTCACAACCCAGACTGCAACATGCCAACTCAGAGAGATGCTTTGGGAAGCTTGGGATCCCTCTCCATGACAGTGAGCCTCACCAGGCAGAGAAGACCAGCACATGGCAGCGCCCTGCGGCACAGTTTGCTGGAGACAGCAACACAGTCAGGTCTTCATCAAGGAGATGTCAGTCCTTCAGCCCTTGCACGTGGTGGGGTGAGGTTCCACTGAGAATGCACCTGCAGAGCTGGGGTTCAGGAGGATCAGAGTCACCTGGAGTTTCCTGGTCACCTGCTGTTGTGCTGACATTAGTCACAGAATCATAGGGGTTGGACGGGACGTCAAGAGATCATCGAGTCCAACCCCTGACTTAATTTTCATGCAACATATACTTCTGCTCTACCTCACTGTAGATGTAGGCTAGGCATTTCCCTGCAAACTGCCTTTCTTTCTGCTGGCTGTAAACAACAAAATGCCACTGGTATGGTTGTCCTTGGCAAGTTCTGTATGGAGTTTCATTCCCTGGCCCACCTTCAGAAGCTTTCCATGGGTGGTGGGACAGGGAGTTTGCCTGGGATGGGTGGCTGCAGCCAAAAAGTCCCTGAAGCAGAGCTGACGAGCTGTCACCGGGGTTTCCATATGTGCCTATTTCTTCCTTGGAAAGCAGGGGTTCAGTGGCAACAGGACAACACATGACAATAAGGGGGTTTTTATTGTCAAAACAATGTCTATTTCTAAGGTGATTTTTAATGAGAAGTATTTATTTTCAAAGGAAAACTTTCTATCATAGAATCATAGAATCATAGAATCATAGAATCATAGAATCATAGAATCATAGAATCATAGAATGGCAAGGGTTGGAAGGGACCCCAAGGATCATAGAGCTCCAACCCCCCTGCCACAGGCAGGGCCACCAACCTCAGGCCTGGAGCTATACAAGGTTGCCCAGGGCCCCATCCAACCTGGCCTTGAACACTTCCAGGGATGGGGCATCCACCACCTCTCTGGGCAGCCTGTTCCAGGACCTCACCACTCTTTCTGTAAAAAACTTTCCCCTAATATTCAATCTAAACCTTCCCTCCTTCAGCTTTAAACCATTCCCCCTTGTCCTGCCATTATCTGCCCTTTTAAAAAGTTGATTCCCCTCCTGTTTGTATGCTCCCTTCAGGTACTGGAAGGCTGCAATGAGGTCCCCCCGCAGCCTTCTCTTCTCCAGGCTGAACAAGCCCAGCTCCCTTAGCCTCTCCTTGTAGGGCAGGTGCTCCAGCCCTCTAATCATCCTTGTGGCCCTCCTCTGAACCCTCTCCAACAGTTCTACATCCTTCTTGTGTTGGGGGCCCCAGATCTGGACACAGTACTCCTGGTGGGGGGCCTCACGAGGGCAGAGTAGAGAGGGACAATCACCTCCCTGTCCCAGCTGGCCACCCCTCTTCTGATGGAGCCCAGGATACCATTGGCCTTGCGAGCTGCAAGAGCACACTGCTGGCTCATGTTAAGTTTCTCATCCACTATGACACCCAGATCCTTCTCAGCAGGGCTACTTTCAAGGAGCTCTTCTCCCAGTCTGTATCTATGTCCGGGATTCTTCCAGCCCAAGTGCAAGACCTTACACTTGGCAGTGTTGAACCTCATTAGGTTCAACTGGGCCCGTTTTTCCAGTCTGTCAAGATCCCTCTGGATGGCTTCCTTTCCTTCTAGGGATGTCAACCACACCACTCAGCTTGGTGTCACCCGCAAACTTGCTGAGGGTGCACTCAATCCCATCATCGATGTCATTGATAAAGATGTTAAAGAGAAACGGTCCCGAGACAGACCCCTGGGGGACACCACTTGTCACTGACCTCCACCTGGACATAGACCCATTGACCACCACCCTTTGGCTACGGTCTGTTAACCAGTTTCTTATCCACTGGATGGTCCACCCATCAAATCCACATCTCTCCAGTTTAGAGATAAGGATGTGGTGGGGGACTGTGTCAAAGGCCTTGCACAAGTCCAGGTAGATGACATCGGTCGCCTTCCCTTTATCTACTGATGCTGTTACTCCATCATAGAAAGTCACCAGATTGGTGAGGCACGACCTTCCCTTGGTGAAGCCGTGCTGGCTGTCCCGGATCACGTGCTCTTCCCTCATGTGCTCCAGCATGTCATCCAGGAGGATCTGTTCCATGATCTTCCCAGGCACAGAGGTGAGGCTCACCAGCCTGTAATTCCCTGGGTCTTCCTTGCTCCCTTTCTTATAAATGGGAGTGACATGACCTTTTTTCCAGTCCCCAGGGACCTCTCCTGACAGCCACGACTTTTCAAATATGATGGAGAGCGGCTCAGCAACCACATCAGCCAGCTCCTTCAGGACCCTGGGATACATGTCGTCCGGCCCCATAGACTTGTAGACATTCAGTCTCATGAGGTGGTCTCTTGCTCTGCTCTTACAGTGGGGGGGGGGGGGATTTACTCCCCCAGTTCCCACCTAGAGGTCCAGGGATGCAAGGTTCTGGGATTTGAGAATTATGAGAATCCTGGCTGCCTGAGAAGACTGAGGCAAAGAACTCATTCAGTACCTCAGCCTTCTCATCAGTTGCAGCCAGTTCTCCTTTCTCATTTACCAAGGGAGGTACGTTCTCTTTGACCTGTCTCTTCTGGAGACTATTTATCTTCTATTTAGCTTTCTTCATTGTATTTTGCAAAACATATACATATTATAAGTGGAAACACAAATTCAGAAGGCCAGGCAATGTCTT
This sequence comes from Laterallus jamaicensis coturniculus, assembly GCA_022605575.1. NCBI lineage: Eukaryota > Metazoa > Chordata > Aves > Gruiformes > Rallidae > Laterallus > Laterallus jamaicensis. The sequence continues at coordinate 21,578,364 of JAKCOX010000013.1, forward strand.
TAGTGGAGACAAAGTGGCTCCATGTCAGGTTGCCTCCATAGATAGGGACCCAGACTGGTAGCAGGTCTTCTCCCTGTCCCACCTTCCTCCTGGGTTAGCACACATCACAGCCTGCTTTGGCCTGTGGAGGAAAGGGAGCATCCCTGTATATGGGCCATTCCTTTCAGCCAAGGTGCTTCTCATTTACACTGACCTGAGAGGCAGAGGATCTCCTCTGTGTATGTGTATGGGACCAAACCCCTGAGGGCATAGACTTAACTCAATTGCATTCAGAGCAGGCAGGGATGTGGTCTGAGGCGGGGATGTGTGAGGGGAGGAATGAGGGCAATAGGGCTAAAAGCTGTTAAAATTACAGCAGCGGTTAAAGCTAGCCAGGTACAAGAGCTTCCTCTGCTCACAGGTGTACAAACTGGGCACCGCTCCATTGTTCAGCGCTGCAAACAGGGAGATGACGAAACACTGCCCACCCCAGCCCCCAAAAGAGGATGGAAAAAGATCTTGCAGTGTAAGAAGAGCCAAGGCGACACAAGGGGTCCCCTGCTAACCACAGTCACCTGTCCCTGCAGCCAGCAGTGGCAGGCCCCGGTGAGGGTCTGTGGGTGCTAATCGCAGAGGATTGTGCAGCCACCTGGTACATCAATGGGGAAGCCAGCAGGCCCTCACAGGCTGCTACGAGCAGGTTTCACTTCACCTGTTTTACTGACACCCACTTGGCTATTTAATGCTTCCCCAGCGCTCAGTTTGAGATAGGTTTGCAGAACCTTTCAGACAGCAGCAGCAGCGGTTTGAAGAGGCAGGTTGCCCTTGCTGTTTGGACTATTTCTAGTCAGGAATCTTTCCTGCATGAATCTGAGGATAAAAATGATCAAGGGGCACAGCTGCTTGTGTTGCTCAGCCAGCAGTGGTGATTTGTGCTGCGTCCTGGGGCTCCTGCCCTGCATCATGCGGGTGGCACTGGCTGTGTGGCACCTTCTGACTGCAGGGGGAAGAGCCTTTAGAAGCAGAATATCTGCAACACGATCAAACCACTTGTCCCAAAATTCAGATAGCACTTCTCCAGCAATGGCAGGTGGTGCTTCAGGAAAACTCTCCATTTAATCTCCCCCATTCCCACAAAACCAAAGAACTGACTGGACGCAAAGGTGGTATGAGCTGGTCCCTGCACTTAGTGATCCTCTGTGGAGTGATGGTGGTGGTGGGATAAGCAGGAGCTAACCCAGCATACCTAGCCAGTGCCACAGCACTGCACCAGAAAGGGCACAACAGGAGCCCTGCCTCCAAAAGGTAATCAGACCTGTTCCTGAAGTGAGGCATTTTATCTGCCTTATCTTCACCAGCTTAGCTGCTGCACAAATGTCACGACTTTCTCATGCTATTTTGGCACTTTCATTTCAGGTGCTAGCTGAAATCAGGAAGTACGACGGTGGGTGGAAACATATAAACCCCGGCATCTTTAAAGTGAGAGCCTGAAAATGGGATAGGTGTCAAGGCAGGTTAATTTCACAGCCTATTGGTGTTGGCAGCATCGCTCTTGCTATTCCCAGAGCCACGCACCTTCCCTCTGACCTCACTGACGATGCTCAGCTACTTGCAAGGAAGTAAACAAAAGGGACTCATGGGGACTTCGGTTCCATAGAAACAGCAGGGAAAATGTCCATGCGTGCCAAGTGGAAAAGGACTAAATCAGTGGGGAAGGAAATTTTATTGTGACGAGTTCAAAGGGGATGTTACAAACAAGAGAGTGGGCAAGAAAAAAAGAGGAAAAAAATAAAAGGGGAAAAAAAAGGGGGAAAAAAAAAAGGGGAAAAAAAAAAGGAAAACTTCAGAAAGCAGACCCCAAAGTCAGATAGCAAAATACTACTAATGAAGCCTTGCCCTAGAGCAGTTGTCAAATATGATGTGGTATTTACATCAACAGTGACTCAGGCAGTGTTTACTACTTCCCCTTTAAACACAGCAGGACGCTCCTGCCCTCAGAGATTTGTTGATCCTAACCCTGCAGATGGATGAATGGATCCAGCACTGGTGGATGGATGGGAAAACAATGCACCGGGTAAGGGGAAGGGAGAGCATGCAGCCCAGTTCACCACAGGCCTGCGTTGGCTAGGGTTTGGTGCAAGGGAAACAAGGAAATGGTGTGTTCACTGTCGTGGTGGGGGTGCCCCAAGGTGTTTTTGTACTAACCTTGGGGCATGTGGATGTATGGTAACTTGGGGGAGGGGTCTTCAGACAGGTAAAATGTGCTCCCAGTTCCCAGCTTTGCAGAGGAGAGGGCCTGCTGCGGTCTGATCCTGGGCTGATGCAGTGCCAGCTTGCCTTGGGGCTGGGGTGGGATTGCTCGAAGCAATGCCATCTGGCCAGTCCCTGGGGCCGCCCCAGCCGGGGCACGCTGGAGGGGAGCAGGCGCTGCCAATGCCCCTGCCTGCTCTGTCACTGGTGGGAGGGATGGCACTGGGGCTGTCTGGATGTCATCCCACAGGAGAGTCCCGGGTAGGCTCCCTGGGGACAGAGCAGGCCCAAGAGTCTGATCATTTGATCGCTCCCTGGCAGTAGCTGCATTCAGGTAAGACGTGAGCCCCTGATCGGTAAAGAGGAGAGGTTCAAAAAGGGGAAGTATCTGAAGATTGTGAGGAGATTCACTGTAGGCCAGGTGCAAGCATGGCTTTGTGCCTCTGAGCAGGAGATTTAGGGTTACAAATGAAGGGGGATTGTGTAACCCAGACAGCGGATCACTCTTGCATTTACTGTTGCCTCTTCCAGCTGTGGAAGCCCTTCAAGTGGCAGGACTCTGTGATTCAACAGACAAAGTGGTCACTACATATAAGTGCTGCTGGTAGCAATGCTTGTGTGCGCCTGCTTGCTACTGTGCACTCGGAGAAGGATGAAAAAAGGTCGTTTCCATGCCACTCATTTTCCTCGGGTCTTGAAAGTTGAAACAACAAAGGGCTGTGAACAGGACGGCAATCCTCGGGTGGGCTATGTCCTCCAGTTTGTGGAATGGCATCAGCCCAGGTACCTCTTTCCTCCAAGGAGCCCTGAGCTCACCCCTCATGGAGCAGTGACACAGTTTGTGCAAGGGATCAGTGGAGAAATAAAACACATGGCCCTTGCCTCTCCTGTAGCCACGTAACTGAGAGTGCTCATCCCAGCCAGTCTAGAGCAGGCTTTTCCAGCAGTGACTAATTTTGCTAAAGCTGCCAGGCTGTGTATCTCCTGCTTGCATTACTTCAGTGTCAGGGCACAGAATCTCAGAGCGCCTCAATCGAGTCTCTGAAATAAAACGTCGAGCTGATCATGTTGGAGTTGGCTTAGAGGAGATGGTGCCCCTGGTTCATTGCAAGCCTCAGCAGGTCTGAGTCACAGCAGCAGACTCCATCTTTGCTGGTGGCTGAAACTCCACCGAAAGCATCTGCACTCCTGTGAAGTTGTAACGTTGGCCCCATACCCTGCCATAGGTGTGCCACTGCATGGAGGCACTCACAGAGAGGGCGTGGGGATAACTTCAGCATCTCCTTTGGCTCAAAGACCCTTGATCTGAAGCTATTGCACTCTGAAAGTGGGAGGATGCTTTCCAAATCCTTATTCATGCCAAATTCACTCTTCTTTCAACCTCAGTGCAGAATACATGACTGAGCTTGTTATCTTTGCCTCTCAGATGATTATTTGTTCACATTACACATTGAAACTTTGTGGCATCCTAACACTCCCCGTAAGGATCTCTAAGAATCTCTACCACAGTGTCAAAGGCGTAGGCATGTGCTCTGCAGGGCCAGACTCTTGGAAAGTTGTTTTAACAGGCTCCTGCTTTCAATTAGCAAGTAAACTCCTTAGGGCATGAGTCTGGCTTCCCGTTAGTCCTGGCAGGCACTCTGGTACTTTCTAAGCAAATCATCCTCATCTTCCTACTCAGACTGGCAGAATTCCAAATTTCAGTCACCCCCAGTTTCCCCACTTGAAAGGGCTATGAGCTGGTGTCTGGGGCTGATCTTTTCACAAAGAGAGCAGCATCCCTGCACCACTACCTTCAGGTTCACCCCATGACACTTAGCATTTGAAAGCAGGTTTTTCAGACTCAAATCACTCAACATTGGAAACAAGACATGAGCTAGATGCACATCACACCTGTGTGAGCATCACCAGGCTAGACTTCTTCTTACCTTTTTCTACTCACTGAGCTTGTGATAGATACTGTCAGGTCTCCCCATGCTCTCGATGGAGCTTTAGCCAATTCAGCACTTGCCTGCTGGGATTTTGACCCCTCCCATCCCCCATGTGTTTGTTTGAAGAGATAACTCCTTTTATATATATACTTGCTCTTTGGATGGGGGGAAACCTTTATTGTTGTCTCTGAGCTTCTGCAGCATAAAGTTCCAGGATTCCTCCATTCCCAGCTGCTGGATTCAGAAAGCTTTTCCTTTTCAAGCTTCCTGTTCACACAGGGTGGGGGTGGGAAGTGGGGGATGAGGGGGGAGGTTAGGTATTGAATAAAAGGAATTAACCATTTCCCTTCTCTGACCTTTGGGAATTTCCGTATGTGAAAGTGGCAGCTTGTGTGTCTAAGAATTATAAATGATGGGACCTTGCAAGTTACTGAATGGATGTGTGACCAAAGACCACAGCCTGCTCCCGGAGCAGAGCCGGCAGTGAGGAGGGCAAAGGGGAGAAATAAGAAGCAGGAAAGACTGCAGATACTGAAAGACCGCATGTTTTATAGGAATGAAAACTGCTTATCATGCTCCAGAGAGCTCGGGCTATTGCAGCTGCCCTCCGCCATGCCTTAGTTCATCTTCTGTTCTCAGTGCACAGCAAAAAGGAGGCCAGGAAGTAAGTTTCCATGAGAAGCTCTCATGACTCAGATCTCCCTCCTGTAGGGGTTCATCAGTTTCCCTAGAACAGGGTCACCATCCTGAAAGGAAAAGAGCCATCCTGACTGGTGTTAAACTATGTGCATTTAATAAACATAGCGTGTCTGTGCACAATCCTTTCTGGACCCTTGAAATGGACTTGACAGTGCTTGAAAGTGGAACTTGCATAGCTGTTTCTGAGAAAGCAGTGTGTGTCCTCTAAACCACCCCTGGTCCCTGGTTCCTGGGTGCTACACAGACCCCCAGTGCACACGCCAGCAGGCTCACGGTCATGCAGCCACTCCTGCGACACACCTACGCGCACATGCAGATGCACACACGCACAAGAGGTGGCTCCCATCACCACTGCAATATGCGGGGAGCACCAAAAAGTCCTTGGAATGACTCCCTGGCAAGATGAAACACGACGTGGTTGGGTTAAAACCCAACACAGCCATATCTGGATGCAGTAAAGCGTGTGTGCCTGTATGTGCACTGGCAGGAGTACCAGAGTGGCATCCCACAGGGACAAGCTGCAGTGCAGCTCACACACCTACCTAGACAAGCAGCCCCAAACAGAACTAAGCAGATGCATGTTGCCACACACACACAAGCTGCTGTCCTCCGTGGTCTAGATACCGGTAGCAGGAGCCTCAGGTCTGTGTGGCAGTGGTTAGCAGAGGTCTGTTTGGCCTGTGGCCACTGCCCTTCTCCTGGGCAGGCTGTCACCCAGCTGTATCCCAGCGGTACGCCGGCTGGCACCCCAAGGGTTATACGTTTATGTGTACATAGAGAGGCAATTTCATCCAGGGAGATTTCTGCTCTCTTTTTTTTTCTACTCTCTAACACACGGGGAAAATTGTTCTTTGGCTTCACCGTCTGTCTTCTCCCTAAAGTCACTGAGGCTTGTGGGCAGGTGATGGGTGGGGGACCCTGAAAGGACTGCTGGCCAGAAAGGAGATGGCAAAGGCTGGCACCTGAGGCACGTCAGCAGGAGTGGTGCAAGCACAGATGGGTCTTCAAGCACAGCCTCATAAAATCTAGTTGTGGCCTCCCAGACACCCCATCAGTTACTCACTGCACGGGTGTGATGAGCGCGGGTGCTCACAAAGATGCATGTGCAAACTGTGGGACCTGTTGCAGGACTTTAGGCTGAGTGAGCCCACACCCACTTTCTGCTTTCAGGAAGGTGTTTGGAATCACTTTCCCTTCCCTGAAGGTGAGGGTCTTGCTGTCCGAGTTTGGGGGGTGCGTTACTTCATGTGCCTGAGAAGCGGCTCCAAGCTGAGCAGAGACCTTCATGCTGCCATTCAAAGCACACTCAGCTCTTCCTTCTTCACCAGCACAGCAGAGAGATTTCCTAAACACAGGAGGGGAACAAAAAACCTGCTCATAGTCACCGCTGACTGTGATTTACAAGGCACAGAGGAAAAAATATGTTGCTCAGCGGGGCCCCTGCCGTATCCTGTATGGCATTTCTGTGGAACTAGCCAGGCCCATCTGTCTAAGCGTTTACAAATTGTAAACCCAACAGGGATGACCTGGGGAGTCCCAGACCCGGCTGCTCTGCCAGGATGACAGAACCAGACTCAGGACGCTTTACTCCCCACCATGCTGCTGGAGGATGGAAACGGAGGGGGAAGTGGGTAGCCTTGCAGGATAACAGAAGCACTCAGCCTGCATTTAGGGCAAGCCTGGGGGAGTGGAACGAGGTGGTTCGGGACAGATCTCCTCCTCACCTCTCCTTTCCTCCCTCTGCTGTGGGATGATGGGGACAACTAAGAGGAAAGCTGGTTTTCACTCTCTGAGAGCACCCCTTGTCCGCTGCTGCCCTAAGCACTTTCATCAGCCTGTAGATGCGACAGGGACCAGCCGGTGCATCAAAGGCTTGTTAAGTTACTGCTGTGCTGTGAAAGAGAGGGGAAAAAATCCTGTTGACTGTGACGAATTAGAGAAGTTCAGGGGTGGCACTCACCCTTTTATTGGAGAGCTGCTTGAGTCTGTGCACTGCTAAAGGGATTAGAGCAGCGTGTGGCATGTTTCTGGTTCTTACAGAAACTTGAACACGCTCTAGTAGAGCTATAAAGAGGATGGCCACATCAATGGCAGGAGGGCTGGGGAGGCTTGTGCTATTTGCCACACTTGGAAAGCACCAGGGGGTTGTGAACTGTATGTGCAGTGTTAACTGCCGAGTTGCTGAATTCTCCAAAGCGTGGCATCTTGGGCTGCCTCTTCCCATATGTGTTTTTGGGTACACTGTGCTCTGGCAGTGTTGGGTCTTGTAGAACAAGGCCCCCATTGTGGGGCTCAGCCCCAACCTGCAATGATCTTCCCTAGGGATGGAGAGGACTTCGGGTGAGGGTGTCTCTATTCTCATTCAGATCTTTTTGTTCAGGGAAGTCAAAAGTGAAAGCATCAAATCTTGATATCACACAAGTAAAATAATGTGATTTAAAAAGCCAAGTCATCATTTCATGGGAAGTAATACAATCACCATGCCTGAGACTCAGTGGCCATCTGAGCTTCTGAGGCATCCTTCATGGATAGGGAGCTAATTTGTATGTGGTTGCTCTGAGCTAGGTTTCCTGGAGATTTCAAGAGAATGGCCATTTCGAATGGGGCACACTGGAAACCTGCTCTGAGAATGAGCTCAGAAGCCAACCCCACAGCCTGACACACAACCTGACTGGCAATGTTCCTGAGCTCGGCAACAGGGACACAGTTACAAAGCTGAAGATCCTAAGAGCGACCTGGCACAACAGACTTGGAGAGGTGGGGCAGGGATGTCTGGAAGGATGATCAACTTGTCAAGCACCATTTTCTCCCAAATATACCCCTAAAGTAGGGTCATGCTGGAGTTCACCAGCTGGAGTGGGCAGGACCCACGTTGGTAGTTCCTGTACTGAAATAGATTTATGTTGGGTCTCCAGGTCATTAGAGCTCACAGCCAGGTGGATCCAGAAGTGTCTGTGGTTTATGTATGGTAAAGCTGAAGATGAAATTTAAGTGGAACAACCCACTTTGAAGCTCTAGGAAAACTGCCAGTGGAAGGTTAATAGACAGGGCATTGGGTGATGACTTCAAATCAGACTGAATGACAATTTTCAGCTGCTGCAAGACACCCATCACACTCCCTCCTGCGTGGCAGTGACAGCTTGGTAAGTCTAGGTGGTTTCCTGAGAAGCAAAGGTGAAGCAGAGATGACTAAAAAAACAGGGGACTCCACGACAGTAAGAAAATAATTCCAAGAGCAAGCCGTGGGAGGAGCACTCAGGAAAGAGAGGTAGAAAGATGCCTGTTTGGGAAAAAAAGAGTAAAGCAATACCAGCATGAGAGGTGACAAGACATCCTCACAGGTAAAGTCATTACAGAAATCTAATTCCCTGCTGAGGAAGCTGATAGCAATATCATTTTGCCACTGGCAAGGTGGGAACTGGAGACAGACAAAAGCAGCGTTTTTCACATTGCTGTGAAAATCTTTGAGATTTTAAAAAAAAACACTATTATTCCTACTTATGTCAGCACAAAGATGAGACCTTTGGGAAAACATAACAAGACACCAGCCAATTCTTTCTTTCCTTTGTCTTGCCTTAGCACAAAAATGAGAACAGGCGCGTACGTGGGACTGACATCTGGGTCCGTGTCCTTGCATGAGGTTCTCTCTGGCGAATGCACCAACCTCCCAACCACTAGCTCTTTCACTAACCTGAGAAAAGCCTAGGTGCAACTGGAGAGACTGAAGGACTTGAGTGGGTCAAAGCGTACCATGGGCTCCTCATCCCCCAGCTGCAGGGTGCAGCGAGGAGTGGAGCTGGACACAGCCCAGCTTGGCTGTCCTGCCGAGAGAAGACCACAGTCAGCACAGTCCAGAGCACCTGCGTGGACTCAGAAACTTGGAAAAGCATCTCTCAGGTAAAACAGATGCAGCTTTTATAGCTAGTTTTTTGTCAGAGATTTGAGAAATTGACCTCACGGAGTATTCAGCCTTGCTCAAACAGCCTTGCAAAGGCTTGTTTTTCAATGAATCATCATTTGCACACAAAGAAAAGAAACATTTTCCAAGTATTTTCAGCCAGTTTGGTCGTAGCAGAAATGTTCACAGTGACTCACTAATAATGAACAAGGAGAGACATTTGTAATACCATAAGGTTGGGGAAAGAGGTAGGGAGAGCACACACTGCCAGGCACTAAACATACAAGTGCCGAAGGACTAGTGCCTGTGAAACAGCTCACATTCCAATTAATGAAGTGGGAGATGCAAGTAAAATAGTTCAATGCCTACTTAAAATTCTGTGACCAGTCAATCCACTGGACCTTTTGGTGCAGTAGGAGAAAAGCTCATGAGACCTGGGAGAGCACCGCTGTGGTCAGCATTACCAAGAAAGTCCAAATGCAACATGCGTCCAGCTGCCTTTCAGAGTTTTTGCAGAGTTTGCTTCTTTGTGGGTGATGAAGGAGTGATTGGGGCAAAGTTAAAGGAAAAGCAGGCTGAATTTTGTCCTGGAAGACCAGACACTGACCACATTTTTAAAAACATTCATCAAAGAAAGGACAGGATGGAGGAAATCGCTCACTGTTGCTCATAAGAAATCATTTGCTAGCCTTCCTCACGAATGTGGAAAGTTAAAAATGCTAGCATCATCCAAGACATTGGTTAGCCAAAAAGACTAGCGAGGGAGTCCCTACACTAAGCTGTGCTGGAAAAGGAAAAACAATGGCCTGAGGCTTTGACAGTAGAGAGCACTGGGCAGACACCTGGAGCCTGGTTTGGACCTGAGGCAACCTTTGTAGAATCCAGTCTTCAGTGCATGTTTTTGGTGATATTCCCAGAAGATACGTGAAAGTCTACAAACTACTCTCTGCTGTTATATTAATTAATTACTCCATGGAGTGCTCATCCTACACTTCCAGAGTTAGAGTTTGTGCTTGGCTGGTATAAAATGGTACAGTCAGTAGACGACTCTTTTTTTTTTTCACGTCTAATTCTCCTTTCATTTAACTGTTTCTCATGTCACCCAAATGAGCTTGGACTAACTGATGTCCACTGTCAGTCAGCTAGAAAATAACTAGGCTCTGAGGTCCTGATTTCCACCGAGCAACATCTTCAGGTAGATTAAAACACACCTCAGGCCTTTGATAAGCAACTGATGTGGCCAACACTGGGCTATCAAACCACAGGCAAAGATTTTCTTGCCGTGTTTATAACTCTCCCTTGTCAGCTGCAGCAGAACTGAGGCACCTCTTACTTTCTCCCTGGGTGTGTGGAATGTTAGTGAACATCCCTCTGCCCACTTACGCTCCTGCTTGGATGTTCACTGCTGTGGCCTTCCCCTGCTTCAGCACCATCCTCCATTGGGCTCCTTGGCTGTCCCAGCACGCAGGGAACTGCTTGTGGCGGTGGGAACTTCATCTCTCTGGACTTCCCTGCTGCCAGTGCCTCCACCAGCGTAAGCTACTGCGGGATTTCCCCCAGTGATGCCCCTCCAGACCTCATTGGGGACCCAGAAATGGGACCTTCCCTTCAAGCCCTCTGCATCCGGGCCAGCGCAGACCCCGCTGATGTCAGCTTCCTTTCAGTGGTCGCGTCATCCCTGCCAGGCCCCAGCTGGGTGACGTAAACTGAATTTAGGCTCAGTTCCCGTCCCCATCTTCAAACCATGAGTCAGAGGGTTCACACACCATTCGCCTGCCACTAACTGATCACCGTGGAGAAGTGAAGCGTGCCTTGTTCTGCCTTTGATATGGGGTGTGCTCACTTCCGACTTCTAAAACTGAGCCTGCACTACATCTCGCTGCTGAAAAGGGTAAATTGAAACCAAACCTCCTCCTGACGCCTTGCATGTGGCAACTCAGACAGCGCTGCCTGGCGTGTGCATGACACGCAGCCGCCAAGGAAAAGTACAGGAAGGGATTAGAGATGAGAAGTTTTCTGGCCTGCAACAAGATGCTCTGATTTAGCAAGCAGTTCAGCATTTCCCAACTGCACGGCACATGCTGGGCTGTGCGATGTCTCATGGCCCAGCATTTGCAGCTGCTGACACAGCGTGGATTAGCAAAGCAGGCGTTAAGGACAGGTTGGGCCAGCGACCCATGCACGTTTTCTGCAGGGATATTGCAAGCAGGAGCTAAGTCTAACTAGTGGGATGTGAGCAGCGTGGTATTCTTCCCCTTCAAACTGGGCCAAGCAAAGAGGTTTTAGCTAGGAATGTGCTCTTTTTACCCTACCACAGGGACTTTACTCGCCAGGTTGCCCCAAAGGCATGTAGCTGAGTAGTAGTCAGCCGAGGGGCTGGCAGGGAAGGCTACCAAAAGGCACCTGGCTGACTTGGTGCACTGGAGATACCCCAGTCCTGCAGCACGGCCATGTCCTCAACTGCATCAAGCCATTAGCTGCCTCCTGGCATAGAAGGAAAGGTCCTTTCTCAGAGCGCTCCTCTGGTCCTGCAGATTCTGGCCACCATTTGTCCCCCCAAACACGCGTGTCCCTGCCATCTGGGCCAGAGTGGCTTCTGAAGGCTGGTAGCATTGATTTAGGTGTCCCCTCGTGGGTCTGCGCTGACTGGCACATGCAGTTGGAAGCCCTGTAATGCTGTGGGTGCGCCAATCCTCCCTCCCTCTGCCAAGGGCACCTCCCCACTGTCCCCATGGGCAGTGCTGACAAGGGGACACAGCCTGGCAGGTCTGGCTGGACAACACGCCAAGGCAATGTCTCCACCAGCAAGTGCTGCACAATTAAGGCAGGACTTAAAAGTTCACCTCCCCAGAGACACTCAGAAGGGAAAACAGATGTAGCAGTACCTACAGTGGTGGAAAGGAGGGTGAGCGGAAGACCTGGGAGGTGCCGTGGGAGGTCAGCCCAGCCCAACACCGCTCTGCACACAACACACAGATGGGACAGTGGTCTGTTTATCTGTAAACAGTGGTGCTGTTTGGCACAAACATGCAATCAGGTTGAGCTTGGAAAGCTTCACGTCCTTCTTGGTAACAGCATGACAGAAAATAAGGTCTTGGCTTGTTTCCCCAGACATGTTGCTGAAGTGGGCTGAGTGAGGAGCAGGGAAGAGCTGGAACATTGGAAAGTCGAGCATTGATTTTTCAGGTCCAATTGCGCTGACAATGTGATCCAAGCAGTCCCGGTAAGGGAGAACCTGGGGCTGTAAGTCTGGTCTGGGGGGAGTCCAGAGTCCTTGGACAGCTCTGAAGAGCTGCTCAGCACCCTGGTTGTAGCTTGCTTTCTGGGAAAACCACCGGCAACCCCTCAGGCTGCACGCAGGTACTATCTGAAACTGCCTTCTGTTGGCTACAGGTACTTACAAGGCACCTATTACTCCTGTGTCCAAGAATCCTCACAGGTCCCGCTCTTCTCGTAAAGTCAGGAAGAAATGTCATCCCCATTTCACAGGTGGGGACATGAGGCACAGCAAGATCAAGTGATTGTGCAAGAGCCAAAGACCCAACCTTTGGTGGTGCAACTGCTTAAAAACAAACACACCGTGGGCTAAGCTGTCTGGGTGAGTCCCAGGATGTATCTGCCCCTCCAGAAGAGCAGCCTTGTCCATTCAAGTTCTGTGCATTGGAAACTTCCAATATGAATGAGACTAAAGCCCGGGATATTAAGCAGCATTAATCAGTGTAGCTCTGTGTGTCTCATGCTCCCTTTCACCAGATGTGAGTGTATCTGCATTCCATGCTTCACAGGGAAATGGTCACAGCAGAACCACACCAAGTTCCCTGCTGCAGATGGAGAAGTGGCATTTCAGTTTATGGCTGATGAGAAAGTTTCTAGCTTCCAGCACACAGACAAAAGAATTGGACATCCAACTATATAAATGGAGTTAAAAGCCAGGCATGAGTATAATAAAAGAAGAAAACTGATTAAAGCTTAAAATCCTGTCCCATGGGCCAAGTAAGGTTTTCCCTGCAGCGATTTCTTTTACTTAGCAAGCTTTAAGTTATGATTTGCATTCATTAGATTCGCTGAATGTGTTGATAATTGGCTCTCTTAACATTCATGCACAGACAAGACTGTGGTGCTAAGATTTCATCGGAGGCATCAGCCATGCAGTAAACAGCAAGGAACATAACACTGGCTCCTCAGGCATGTCAAAGGCTGAGGATTCTTCACAGCCCCAAGTTTGAGCATTGAGCGGTGATCCTGTTGCTGCAACCTTCAGATCCCCAGCCTGCCCTTCACTTGGGGGACAATTTTGGGACATCCACTGACCAAGGTGCATCCAAACCCAGGTTCTTGGTGGCAAAAGAGAGAACGACACCGGTCACTCATTTAACACCAAAATCCCCATTACACATCCCTATCCCCTCTTCCTGGGGAACATCCATGAGTGACTGGTTCACATTTGCCACAGTATTTTCCAGAGGGCCCTGTGAGCTCTGTGGTTCCTCCCCAGCAGGAAGCCGGAGCGGCACTGTGCTCTCCTTGCCAGGCCTTGAGGACAGAGTACAGGAAGGTGGTTTTGGAAGAAAGCAGCTGTACTCTTTCACTCCACACAGGTAGGTTTTCCCCCCCCACTCTTACTCCACTGGAGAAATCCTTAGAAGAAGAGACGTGCATGCAATTTGCCTCCTTACATTTGCCTGGGGGAATCTTTCCAGACATTGTCCCCAACAGCATCTTATTTCTGAGACATTAAAAAGCCACCCTATTCAAATGCAAATCAAGTCCTTCCTGACAATAACTGTGAGTAATTTTGACGTCAATACAAGCGCTCTAGCCGGACGTTCCAAGAATAGACCTGGTGTTTGGGAACGGAGCAAAAAGGAAGCGACCACAGATAATACACAGGAGCAAGTCTTTAAAGGAGAGACTGCGAGGGGAAGATAGCACAGTCAGGGGTATCAGGTACCAAAGCATAAGAGGTTTAGAGCAAAGGACAGCACCAGAAAGCCAGGCTGGAGAAGGCTGAGGCGCAGGATCTCCTCAGACCTGGGGTGAGAAAGCTAGAGCTTCCATCATGTGTGAGTCCATTCACCCAGAGTCAACCCCAAGCTCTGTCCCTCAGACTGCATTTTGGCCAATGTTCATACATTTGGAGCTTGCGCAGGTGCCTCTGCCTTGTACTGTCATATGATGTGACCCCAAGAAGGTTTCTTCTGTGCAGTGCCTTCTGTCATGCTCCTAGAGCTGGTTGTGAGGAGGACAGTGAACCCACATGCCTGCAGAGGGAACGGCTTTCAATCAGAACTTGGTATCAAACAGTACATTCAGACACAGAACTAGCTAACCCACCCTGAGGAGATGCTGATGGGTTCATAGAGCAAACCACTGGCCCCCCCAAGGCTCTCCAAGGCAAACAGCATGCTCTAGAGCTGAAGTAGATCCCTTAGGAAACATGATCCAGCAGATATGCCATTGATGTGCCTGTGTGATTAGGGGAATACATGTAGGGCTTCCCTAGTGACATGGCATTTGAGCACTATTTGGAATACAATGGCCTTTCTGCCTGTTTTGGAAATTTCTGACATTCTAAGTACAATCGTATTTGTAATAGTTACATCTGGCCTTTCTGATCTGCTCACTCATCAGCCAGTAGAGAGCCCTCAGGTACAAATCTCCACTCTGCTCTCAACTGTTCTGCTACTTCGCCTTGTGCTAATTAATCAAAGAGCTTTACAGCATTAAGCCATTCACCTCTGAAGAACTTTCCTCACCCATTCACAATGGGGTATGCATTTATCTGCCGGAGCAGAAGTGATCAGCAAAGCCTGGGGTCACCACATCACAGGTTGTAGTTATTTTATCTACCTTCTTTTGCAAAGCAGAATGACACAGATTCTCAAGGCAAACCAGTGACAGAGATGGACAACAGACATAGTGTTCAAACTGCAAGTTCTCCTGGAGCCATTAGCAAGTCCTCTTCAGGAAAATGCTTTCTCACCTTTTCATGCAAACCCAAGCATAACCTCCACAGGCTGGGGCACACCTTTAGTCATGGGTGGGATGAGATTCACCTCCTGAGGGTCATGCTGCCAGTTTCTAGGAGACCACGGATCTTCTCTTTATTACTAGAAAGAGACACAGTAACATGCTAGCTCATTAAACAAAATGCTGTCCTTGGTCACTTTGTGCCCAGTTAAGAAGAACAACTTATTAGTAGATCTTGCCTACGGCTCTCTGTAGCCTGCTTCTCTTCCACGTCTCTAAGAACATCATCAAATACATACATCCCAGGGGAGCTGCACTGTGTACACTCCCAAACAGGTGCCTCTCTCCCCATACATCTCCTACCAGCTGTGGATTTCTTAGAGTGGAGAGCAAGGACCTGGCTGTTGGGGCAGGCGACCCTGGGTCTGTCGCTGCCTGGTGAGGCGTGTGCTACAGACCATGTCACGGGGAGACCAGAGAGCTGCGCAAACCTGCCCAACCAGACTTGGCCCCAGCTTCCCACCTGACCACTGGCATTTCCATCTTGACCATGCACAGAAAAGGGACACCCCCCCCCCTACATTTCCTATTTGATCCCTCCTTTCATCTTTGGATGGGTCTGGGATCATTTCAGTGAGGTTAAAGGGATGGGGGAAGCCATGTTCTCCAGGAAATGTGACTTTGGCAGGAGGGAAAAAAAAAGAGACAAGAGTAAACAAAGAGCAGAATCACCAAAGTACAGCTGACACGTGGACCCCCAAAAGAAGTGCTGACCTCATCCCTCCTCATTAATACAATCTATATTGCTGCACACAGAGGAGGCTACTGTCAGGAAATGGAGCACCATGTAACGCTACCGTGGATCCGTGGGCTGGCTGCGGAGCTCCTGGCAGCCAGCTCCCTGCCTTGCCTTTGTGCAGGGGACATGGTGAGCTGCGCCAGGCTTGGGGGAGGGGTGGCTTGGGGTGCCCTTGGAGCCCCCTCACACAGCTTGGTCTCTCCGGGGCGTCTCCAGGTCAGGTCCTCTCTCCTGTGCCGGGGTCCAGGCTTCAGCTGTGTAACCAGAATGAACCCATCTCCTGGAGGCCTTGGTTGGTTTTATCTGGACCCTGCAGGTGCAGAAACCATCCTCGGGCTCTCCCAGCCCAGGCTTGGTGTCTCAGAAAGCTCACTTTATGTTTAGAGTGGAGGGACACCCCAGATGCCCTTCAGATCTCTGGGGTTCCTTCTCTGGGGTGCTTCCAGCAACCCTCTCCCATCCCTATCCCCGGGTAAAGCCAGGAGCACCAGCGTCCCTGGCCAGAGGTCCCCACACTCCCTACCCCGGTGTCCCTCCTTCACCCGCCGCCCGTGAACAGAGACGTGGGCGGCGTGGGGCCGTCCCCTCCCCGTGAGACCCCACGCTCCCGGCGGACGCGGGCGCCTGCCTGCGGCGGGCGGCGGGCAGCGGGCCGCGGGCCGGGTGCGCGGCGCAGGAAGCACCTGCTCCCGAAGTGACGGCCGTCTTATCTGACCCCGGTCACATCAGGTGGCTTCCTTGTTTGCCTTGGCGGCGGGCCCCCGGGCCCCTCCGGCCGCCGCTGGCGGGATCCTTCGCTCTTTTTTCCTTTTCTCCCCCCGCATCCCGCCCCCAACGGCACGGGTCTCAGCCGAAAACCGCCCCGAGACCTTCTCCTGGGCAACGGCGGGGAGCGGGGATGAGGGGCGCGGCGGGCACCCCTTCTCCATCCCGCACACCGGCCGCGTTCTGCGCACCGCGTGTCCGTGTCTCCCGCGCAAGAGGGCTCCGCTGCAGCGGCGGGGGGTGCGGGCAGGGGCTTTAAAACGAATACGTCGGCGCTCGCCGTTCCTCTCGCTTCCCTCCCACTCCCAAAACCCCGTTCCTCTTGCTTCCCCCTCCCGCCTCCCCGTCCCTCCCGCGGTCTGGATGATTTACTGAACAACGGCTGGTGCCGGCCGTGCCGGAGGCCTCCCCGGGCAGCCCCGCGCAGAGCCCACCTGGCCGCGCCGAGGCGCCGCACGCACGGCGTCCCGGGAGCCCGGAGGGAGCTCTCAGAAACCATTCCCCGCATCCCCTTCCAGCTCAGCCCCAGGGGCAAAGCCGCGAGGCCGCGGCGGGAGCGGGCGGACGGGCGCTGATCTTGCATTCCAGCCACGGAGCCTGGCCCGGCTCCAGGACGGTGCCGCTTCAGTCCGACATCCACATCTTCAGCCGCCTGCGAAACGCATCTACACGGCGGGAGAGACACGGGCGCGCTGAGCCGCGGCGCTGCCGCCCTGCGCCACAGGCACTGAGCACACGCGTGTCTTAACACCGCACCCTGGGCAGCAGTGCCCTGCGAGTTACCGATCTGTGGGGATAGAAGTTGTTAGGCTTTGGGCTTTATGAGCCGTGCAAGGATCAGTCTTGCAACACGTTTTCCTTTTTTCCTTTTCCTTTATTTCCCTTTCCTCCTCCCCCGTCCTTTCCTCCCCTCTTCCCCCCCCCTTTCCCCGTCCTCTCCCCCCTAATCCTTGGCCTTAGACTCATTTCTCCAGGGGCAAAATTTGCAATGAAAAAGCCTGCAGAAGAAACTTTTCATACTTAACATACTATGCAAAGAGGAACAATAAGATAATGATGGCGCTGAATATTCATTATGCTAATCAAATGTTAATAAACTGTGGGATAGTGAGCAGATCGGTTTGGCTCCCTATCTCCCTGCCTGCCTTCGTGCTTGTCTCCTTCTTTCTTCTTTTTCCTTTCTTCCCTTGTCCTCCTGCCATAGGAGCAGAGCTTGGGGAAGCCACCCTGAGCAATACCACAGATGCTGAGATTGAAAGCGTCCTTTAAAACAGCCCCGCAAATAGTAAACATTGTAAACCAGCTGTGCAACATCTGTGTAGTTCAGGCAGTTGGTGCATATTTGCACTCTGAGCTCAGGAAAGCCTCAGAACAAGAAAGAGAAGCCCCAAAAAGATGCATGCGACGATGCCATGCTCAAGACATAATAACTAAAAATGAAGACTACTGCAGGTAACAGGCACTTTAAAGCTGAAGAAGAGCTAGTTTGGGGCATCAGGCGTCCTCACAGTTATGTGGACAGGATTTTCATTTCACCACATTAATTATGCAAGCAAACAAAAAAACAAACCACGGGGTAACACACTCATGATCAGTAAGAGCAGAGGCTTGAGGAAAATACCTGCAACCAGAGATGCACCAGCATTGTGTCTCCAGTTTCAGATAATCGCCTGGTGTCAAAACCTTTGTGCTGGGGGTGTGTGGCAGAGCAAGGGACAAGACACTAAGCCAGTGTGCCATGCTGAAATACAACCCGGCAGGTGACTCTCTCTCTCCCAAGCAAGACCCCACCTTAGATCACAGAATTACCAGGTTGGAAGATACCTTTAAGATCGAGTCCAACTGTACCCATCCTCTACTAAACCAAATCCCTGAGCACCTCATCTACCCGTCTTTTAAACAAATCCAGGGCCGGTGACTCAACCCCCTCCCTGGGTAGCCTGTTCCAGGCCCTGACAACTCTTTCAGTGAAGAACTTTCTCATAACATCTAATCTGACCTTGCCCTGGTGCAGCTTCATGCCGTTGTCCTATCTCCTGTCACCTGGCTGAAGAGACCATCACCCACCTCTCTACACCCTCCTTTCAGGTAACTGTAGGCAATGATAAGGTCTCCCCTCAGCCTCCTCTTCTCCAGACCAAACACCCCCAGCTCCCTCAGCTGCTCCTCATAGGATTTGCCCTCCAGCCCCTTCCCCAGCCTGGCTGCCCTTCTCTGGACTCACTCCAGGACCTCGATGTCCTTACGGTGAGGAGCCCAGAACTGGACACAGCACTCGAGGTACGGCCTCACCAATGCTGAGTACAGGGGCACAATCACTGCCCTGGACCTGCTGGCCACACTATTTCTGACGCAAAGGATCCCATCTCTGCTGGCTCGACCTGCAGCTGCGCTCAAAGGAGCTGCAGCTCCCTCCAAGCCCCAGTCTGCTACAGAGACCCCGCTCACTGTGCTGCATGCACCGTGATGCCCCAAGCAGCCAGTGGCCTCTGAAACAGCCACATCTGTAAAGCTGGTAGCTCACTTCAGGGTTGTGAGCAGGCACTGACCAGGGGATGGGAAGGGGCTGTAGTCTCCCTTGTACTGAGACACTCGCATAAGGCCTGGCCTTTGCCAAACTGACCCCAAATTTATATTTCTAATCACACACAGCTAAACCGATCCACCTGATTGCGCATTAATCTGTTGCTGGCATTATCTTTCTCAGCCGTATTTCCTTTTCTCTGTAAAACCAACTTCACTGCCTGGTTTCCCCCTTTGTGCCAGCTTCTGTCTGGGATCTGCTGGCTTTTTCATCCAGGTCATGCTGTGTCCTCACCCCTGTGAAGGAGAAAAAAGAAAAAAATAAGGCCAGAGAGAAGATGGTGACTTCACAGGAAGATGTTTCCAAAAATCCAAGCAAACATCTCTTGTCATGCAGCTCACAGAGTCATTTTGGGAAGTAATCAGTCTGATGAGCTCTACAGATCTTCCAAATGTGTAGGAGTCCAGATGCATATGTGCCAAGCAGGGCATCCTTAGGCATGCATGAGAGCAGCTGTACTCAGGATGCCCCACGGCCTCCCAGCTCTGAGAGACAGTGATGCTCCTGCCTCCCCTGATGCAGCTTCGATCCAGGATGCATATTTTAAATGTACAATTGATCACTTGGGAACCAACACCAACCTTGCTGGGTGCCCAGGAATGCCGTCCACCCCACATTGCCTCCACTTTTGCCTGTTTCCAATGGGCTACCTGAGGAGGGAAGAGCTGGAACTCCAGTGCTCCCTGTATGCAGATGTTAGCTGGCTGCTCCACATTGGAACTGTTTATCCAAGTTGCCTGTCTAAATAGATCCTGTATACCAGGATCTGGAGGAGGAGGGTGCTGGTGTGAAGCTGGGCACGAGCCTGTGGCTGCTGCTGTGGGGAGGCTTCAGTGTCCTTTCTTTGGACTGCTTGTTTTGGCAGAGCTGGGGCGCTGACAATGCTGAGGGCAGAGTTCAGGACCTCACCAGAAACTGGATTTCTGAATTCATATGTGTTAAAATAATAAAGGCAATTCCCACTCTCAGCTCCTCACGCTCCAC
Organism: Laterallus jamaicensis coturniculus; assembly: GCA_022605575.1. Classification (NCBI taxonomy): domain Eukaryota; kingdom Metazoa; phylum Chordata; class Aves; order Gruiformes; family Rallidae; genus Laterallus; species Laterallus jamaicensis. The sequence continues at coordinate 21,598,223 of JAKCOX010000013.1, forward strand.
CCACTCAGCTGCATGTGCTGAAGCTGTGGGGTTTTGCTTCCTCCCACCCGTCCCCAGAGTCCCATCTCTCTCCCTGTCTGCCTGCTGACTGCAAGGAGCGTGGTGAGGTGCTGTGAGGGGCTTTACAGAGGGACATGTGGCCCCACCAATGCAGACAGCTTTCTGCTGGACCTTGCTGTGAAGCTCAGCTTGGATGCCCAGCCCCACCTGCCAGCAATGGGCTGCATTCTGGGGGCTATGAGTCCAAGAGAGAAGGGGAAGGATCGGGCAGGATCCTCCTACCCCATGGTGCTCCTGCTGTCAGGAAAGGAAGCAGGAGGTGCCAGGCTGCTTCCCTAGCTGGAGACACCTGTGTTCCTCAGCCCTTTGCAGGACATGGGAGCCAAGAAGCCCAGCATGTCCTGAGGCACTGACACTACCGATTGGCTGCTCCCCTAGAGAATATCTCCACAGCAGGACAAAGGGGATGCAGCTGTGGCTGTTTGCTGCCCCAGCTAATGTCACGTCCCCAGGGATGCAGACAGCTGCACGCAGGCCAGGTCCACCTTGCCCACTGTAGAGTGTGACATCGGCCTGGGAGGGAGGAAGCAGGACTCCATATGCACTGAGTCACCGCAGGTTGCTGCTACAGGAGGGCTCTGGGTCCTAAGTAGGACAAGAGGCCATCCCTCCCTGCAAGCTGAAAGCAAGCACAGCTACATTGGAGGAGGTAGCTCATGGGGTCCCATTTGCACCAAGCACAGCACAGTATTTCCCTGCAGTGCTCCCCTCCCCTCCACAAAAAGTGCAGATGCTCCTCTCTGCCAAGCAGCTCCTGCCCTGTGCTGCCCTCCTACAGTGTGATGTAGTGAAGCCTAGTGAGTCCCCAAGCCCATGCAGCGCTGGGCATGCTGTGACAGCACCGGAGATGCGAGTTCCCCAGCCAGCACATGGGGTGTCAGATTCCTCCTCCAGGCACGTGGTCTTGGTTCTTCATTTCTCATCCTGTCAGTCTTCTCCAGAGGCTTGTTTGTTTGCCCCTCACCAGAATGTGCTGCTGCATGTTTAGGCTGAGAAAGCAAATCAGACGACCTAACAGCTGCTGGATTTGGGTAAGGGGAAGGGAGGGAAATGCTTTCAGTTTTGGCTTTTAACCACAAAGTGCACTCTGGATCCTTCCTGACTGACAAGAAACAGAGCCATAGGTCTTTGCTGGAAGCTGAGGGAGAAGAGGACAGAGAAGACACTGGTGCCTCTCCCTGGTGTTCTCTGGCCACAGCAGTGAGCAGATGGAAGGCAACAGATCAGGCAGGGGTAGGTGCTCATGTCCTCCATTCAGCTGTGCAGAAGAGGGCTACAATTATGTCCATGTACTCAGCTGAGCACTAGACTAAAAAGTGGGCTGAAGCACCATGTGTCCTCAGGCCTCCTGCTCTCTGTTTCCCTCAGTGTCCATACTGTGCCTCGGAATATCTGAGCTTTTTGCTGCAAGATCAAATTGGTGAAACGCCAGCAGGAGAGAGCTCAGCACCAGGTCTGATGTTTCTAAACCCTGCTGCTGCACAAGAGCACTACCTTGACTGCCCTAGTGCCATCCAGCATACCCAAATCTTCTGGTGGGTGCCTGCCTAGCCCTTAGCCTCATGCTGTGGTCTTTGCCAGAAGGAGGACCCAACCCACCAGATTATTGATTCAGGACTCACTGACACCCACTGTTCTGCTTACTGAGAGTTTGACCTGCGTTTTACCTCACTCAAGAAAGTCACGTGCTGTTGGAACGTAGATGGACCATGTCATGCCTGAGTAAGGATGGAGCAAACTGTATGTCTGCAGGGCTGCTGACTTAGTGTAGTGCTTTGGGTGGGGTTTGTGTCTATAGATGAAGCTTTGCATCTGACCCCCCATCAGGGATGCTCCATCTCCAAGGCTTATAGGAAGCACCAAGTGTTTACCCAGTGAGGTCACCGAGATGAGCTCTGATAGCCTAAAGAAGAATCTGTGTGGACATGAACACATTCATGGACTTTCCTTCAAGAGAGAACCAATACTCAGTTAGCAGGAGGAAAGGCCTACTCCTGGGCAACATATCCTTGACTGTCTCAGAGAAGGTGATGCTGCTCAGCAGGAAATGTTCTTTTGGATCCATTTGCTCTATAAACAGAAACAAGGAAGGAGGAAAGAAAAGAGAGGTGAGAGGAACATGGTGGCTGTGTCATTAACAAAGCTACTCCATAGAGCATGTATTTCTTTTCCAACATAGGGTGAGAGCTGCCTGGCCAGCTGCCTGGGGCTGTGCTTATGCACAGCAGAGCTCCACCAAGTCAGTGTGGACAAGTCAGGCTCTCCATGGCTCATTCCCAGCCAATATTCAGGGGTTCTCCATACCTGCTCATGGCTTGCCATTACAGTCCCATGCAGTAACAGCCCAGGGTAGCTTGTCCCCACAGCTAGCAGAGGGGCCATGCCAAGGCTACTCACTCCAAGGACGCAGAAGGTGTTTGTTGTGCATCTGTCTGGGCAGTGAGAAGGAAAGGAAGCCTGCTCAGGTCTCAGAGGTGCTCTGCGACTGCTTAGCAGTGGGAAGGGTTATTCTGGGACAGGAGGGGAAGAGAGACTGCACTTTTGCCAGACCTTGGGAGTGCAAAATGGAGAGGACCCTTGTGCTTGCTGTTCTCCTTACACAGGAGAGCAGCAATCAGGTGCAGCCAAGCTACACGTAGCCCTGTCCCACAGAGGAACATTTCCCATTGTCCCAACTATGCTTTTTTTCCCCAGCACTGTAAATTTTATTACCTCAAAGGTACGGAATTAGGAAATGAAAGATGTGGAAAAATTCCTCCAACCAAAGTACTCATTTCCATCATTTCCACCTTGCCCTGGATTTCCTTCTCGATTAGTTCCAGCAGTGTCCTTGGTTTGAGCCTTGGAGTCATTAAAGTTCTTTTGAAGCTCTAGTGCCCCACACTAGTTCTCACTGCTCAGCAGAATGATACATCAGGAATAACAAAGTCCACTTTGATCAACTACTTCCATCCTTTACAGCTGCTTCTGCGGGAGTGATTAATCCCAGCCCTTCCTCCACTAATAATAAGTGCAGAGAATTAGCTACATCCTTTGTTGTTGTTATTTTCTCTTTTCATGTGCCTTTTTGGGGAGGGCTGTGGAAGAGACTCGGTGACTCTGGTCCAGTTTCTGGCGGAGAGCATAGGTACCTGGTGGGCTTGGGTGGACTGCTCTCTCTCTGAGTCAAGGACATGGGTTTCCTGAGCGCCAAGTTCTCTGTGCACCTGTCCTGGAAAGCTTCGCAGCACCACTCGTGCCCGAAGTCCTACCTGTGTGCGGGAAGTTAGCAGTTCCTACTGGCAGGGAGCCTTTGGGAGGTGCAGGGCCATTCAATAGGAAACACTAGGCACAGGGGCTTTGCTGGGAATTAGGCCAGTTTTGAGTAAACCCTGCAGTCCTTTGGGCTGATGACCTGGCACCTTGCTCTCCCATGAACTCCTCCTTACAAATAAAAAGCATTTCAGGCCTTCAGTTTCTGTTTTAAGCTGACACCGAGCTGGAATTGCTCTTGATATGCACTTATCTCACTTATCTAATGGAGAGAAGGAGGAAGTGCATTGTTTATTGAATGACAAGTGCCAGCTAAAGAAGAGGAGGTTTAATTATCAGTGACCACCGACTTCTACAGATAAGAGTTCAGCGTCTAGACTCGCAGTCTGCTATGTTTCAAGGACTGCAGAGGTAAAAGATGTGGACGTAGGAAATATCCCTGTGGAAAAGCATCTCACTAATGTAAGACCACCTCACTTAGGTACCCCTCCCCAAACCCACCTAGGACTGTCTGTTCCTCCAAAGAGCTCCCTCAGGTGTTACGCTGATGAGCCCAGTTATACCATCCAACCAGAGTCCTGTAGAGCCATGAGGTCAGTGTTATGTCAGAACAACTCTTGCCACACACTGCTGCACTGCAGAACAACATCTGTTGCGTGGTCTACTTCAGCAGATAGTCATTGGACAGCACAGGTACTAAAAAGGGCAGGATTCATCCCAGAATTACTTCATGTTCTTTCTTTTAATCTTTGGTGGGACGAGTATGTAAACACATGAATGAAATCTCAGCAGGTAATCTTCCTGCTTTATTTTGCAATGTATTTTGTCACCTTTCAAAATCCATAAAACCCAGGGGCTCGGGCTCTCCTGCTGACAGAAGCAAGTTAAAGTCCCCATGTTTCTGACAAGTGTAATCCAGCACAGCCCCATAGACTTGCTGACTTTGAGATGGCTGAGGATATGGCCCAACCAGGCATTTGTGTCTAATGCATGGCTTGGAAGTGTGCTGACAAGCTACAGAGGATTTAGTCAGGAGGCCTAAGCTAAAGAAAATTTGCTGTTTTGGTCTGAATGCAGCTGATACACTTTGCTTTCGAACACCACTGAGTCTCTGGAAAATGGCTTCAAATTCTGAGAAATCAGAATTATGTAAGAAATGCAGTTCTTTCCACTAAACTCATCTACTCATAAATCAGTCTAGACACAAACAGATAAAAAGAAACTGGCCTGAAAAAACTGGGTTGAAACTCGCAAGTGCTTTGGAAGAGCAGCCCAGGCATCCTTGCAGGGTCCATGGCCCAGAGATTGATCGCACACATCTCTGGTAGGGCTCGAGGTGTCTGGGCAGAGTGGGTAAGGAAGAGGGCATCAGCACCCCCCAAGAAGTGGCTTGAAGGAGAAACCACCCTCACGGCACGGGTTAGAGCTGTTTCACATTCCAGCTGGCTTTCACATCTGGATTTCACTTATCGTTTCACCAGAAAGGCGTGCTCCAGCAGCAAAATGCCCAGCATTTCTCAAGGGCTTCTATTTAGAAAGAAATATTTACAGTGCATTTCTGACATCACCAGGCAGTAAAGCGATGCACGTCTGATTCCCATGTGCATGCAGGGACACGTGTGCCAACAGACACTGTGCTACATTACTGCACATTCCTACCCCATCATATGGAGCAGCTTTGTTAGGCTGGAAGGTGGGGATGAAGTGACAAAGAATACTCCAGATTTACACATGGTCATCTTTGGAGTCAAAGGGAAGAGCAGGATGTAGACCTGATTCGGTCGAGAAGCAGCTTGGCTGTTTTCAAACTGGGGGGGCAGGCTGAGCTTCCTCCATGCTAGAGGACATTTGGCTGGAGCTCCTGCCTCTCCCAGCCCCACTGCTGGCAGCATGGGGCAAAGCTTGCTTAAAGAGGTACCAGCTGGGTAGATGCATCTCGAGGCTTGCCCATGTCCAGCAGCCACCCTTGGGCAGTGAGAGCACCTTCGCCTGAGTTTTTCACCTGACTAAACTGCCCCTGGAGTTGGCACCTCAAACTTGCTTATCTGCATGTCAGAATTGCTGCAGGACTCCTTGTAAGGCCTGATTGCAATACACAGTGATGTTTTAGCTCAAGTTCCCCGACTTGCATGCAGTATTGTCTAGGTCAGGAGCTGTGACGGGTCATGTCCCTACCTGGACAGCATCTGCAGCAGCCCCAGGCTACAGGCATGCAGGGGAGCGTGTGATTGCAGCCCTCCTCTCTTCTCACACATCTCAAAACTTTGAAACAGAGATAAAGTCAGCCCAGGAGAACAGCAAGTGTACTCCCCTGGACCATGCTGTGCTGTGTGAATGGCCTGACCATCCAGTCCTCTCTGTCCTTCCTTGCACACACCTCTAAAGGACTATCTCTACCTTCCCCATTCCTGCACCATCTTCCCACACAACATCATCATCATTCTGCCAGCTCCCCACACTTCCTACCATACACCTCATCCCCTCGTTGTGTTGTTCCCAGGGTGCTGACTGGGCTTTGCCACGTGTACGTGGAGCACAGCAGGGCCACAACAGGAGGTGGAGCTTTACACAGGGGTAAGCACAGTGAGGGGGTCTGCGGGAGCGCTCACCCCAAGCTTAACACAGGAGGTGGCACACACGGCCTGCAAGCGTGGCTGCCAGCGTGTGCTGCTTTGGAACCACACATGCAAACCTGACTGATGGGACACACAACCCAGCTGTGCACCCAGAACATGCACTGCCCAAAATAAAAGGGAAGGAAACCACCACCCCCAAACAGGTGGCAGGTCAAGCCACAGTCCATCAGCTGGGTAAGGCAAAAGTTTTCAGGGGGACAACAGAGCAGGAGAGGAGGAGGCAGTATCATGGCCAGGGATGGACATGCTCATGCAGCAGTCGTTCCCTCTTCTGTCCTCAGTCCTGCCAATTCATGCAAGTACTTGGCATCGCTTATGGTGAAGGTCTCATGGAAGCCAATGAAGTGTCATGTTGCCACAACTACTATTGCAATTTCTCTTAAAAACCATGGGGTCTTTCACATTTGTCGTTGCCAAATGCAGCTCAGGTCAATGCACTGAACTCAGTGGAACAACTCCCCCCTCTGAAACCAGCGCTGAGAATAGAAACAGGCTGATGTGTGTTTTTCTGTCTTGTGCTAACTTGTTCTACCATCCTGTGAATGAGCTTCTTGTTTTCTTCTTGATCAGACAGTTCACCTAAACTAGGACTGGACATAGAAGTAAATCTGGTTGGAAAATACACTTCCTGTTTATAAAAATACCCTTCCTGTGTGGAAGAGCCCTCTTCTTGCACACACTCATCTGCGTACAGTATCCCGGACCTGTTTCCATGTGGACACAAGCAGAGCTGCTGGGGATGGGGGGGTACAGCTATGAAGGATAATTCATCAGGCTGAAGTACCAAATAAATTAACTTTTTTTTGGCCCCTCCTCTGAAAAGAAACCTGGAGCCCAAGCAACCCCAAACTGATCAAGATGTCATCTTCTTGAAATGGAGGGCTTTTTCTTTGGCTCACGGCAGGGGGATGGAAATAGATGATCCTTGAGGTTCCTTCCACCCCAAAGCATTCTGTAGATTTACCTGTGACTTTCCAGAAGTGCCACAAACTTATGTAGCTAGCCTACAAACAGTGTATCCAGCTGTTGGAATTTGATTGTGGCTCACGGCTCACACATACACAGCGTATGAGGATTTGAGCTGTGTATGTGAATTGTAAATTAAAAAAATAATAAAGTCTCAAAAGGTAGAGCTGAAAATTTTTATTCATGTCTTTTGCTATAGGTTTTCCTGTAACTTTTTCCTGAAAGTACCTGGCTGAGATCTTCATCAGGGCTGGATGAGTTAATCAACTCTCCACTCAAGTGGCCTTTTCTCATGAACATCATGGGTCTAGTTGGGAGAGGACCAGGTCCCTCCTTCTGCACTGATGCCCAGCAGCACCCCCAGACCCTGGGAAGACTTTTGGCATTGTCAGATGGATTTCTTCAGTAACAGGCTTATGAAAGGCTTCAGTCACCATCCCACATTCATAGAATCACAGATGTGTTTGGGTTGGAAAAGATCTCAAATATCATCTAGTTCCAACCCCCTGCCATGGGCAGGGACACCGTCCACCAGCCCAGGTTGCCCAAAGCTCCATCCAAACTGGGCTTGAACACAGCCAGGGAGGGGGCAGCCACAGCTTCTCTGGGCAGCCTGTACCACCCTTACAAGGAAGGTTTTCTTCTTAATCTCTCATCTAAATCTGTCCTACTTCAGCTTAAAGCCATCACCCCTTGTCCTGATAAACATCCCATTCCCAGCTTTCCTATAGGCCTTCTTTATGTACTGGAAGGCTGCAGTAAGGTCTTCCCCAAAGCCTTATCCTCTGGGCTGCTCTCAATCCATTCTCCACCCAGCCTATAGTTGGGATTGTGGTGACCCATGTGCAGGACCTTGTATTTGGCCTTGTTGAACTTTGTGCCGTTTGCACAGGCCCTGTCGAGCCTGCCAAGGTCCCTCTGGCTGGCATCCCTTCCCTCCAGTATGTTGACCACACCACACAGCTTTGTGTCATGAGCAAGCTTGCTGAAGGTGCACTTGATCCCACTGTCCATGTCTCTGACAAAGATGTTAAACAGCACTGGTCCCAGTACCAACCCCTGAGGAATGCCACTGGTCACTGATCTCCACTTGGACATTGAACTGCTGACTGCAGCCCTCTGAGTGTGACCATCCAGCCAATTCCTTATCCAGAGTGGTCCATCTGTCAAACCCAGGTCTCTCCAATTTAGAGACAAGGATGTCATGTGAGACAGTGTCAGATGCTGTGCACATGCCCATGTAGATGACATGTCACTCTTATCCACCAGTGCTATAACCCCATCACAGAACGACCAAATTTGTTACACGTTATTTGCTTTTTCTGAAGCCATGTTGGCTGCCACCAATCACCTTTGTACTTTCCACATTCCTGAGAATAATTTCCCAGAGGATCTGCTCCATGATCTTCTTGGGCATGAAGGTGAGACTGACCAGCCTGTAGTTCCCTGAGTCTTCCTTTTTTCCCCCCCATTTTAAAAATGGGGGTTATGTTTCCCTTTTTCCAGTCAGTGGGGACTTTACAAGACTCCCATAACTTCTCACATATGATGGACAGTGGTTTAGCAAATTCATCCACCAATTCCCTTGGGATCTGCAAATATCTTGTCAGATCCCATGGACTTGGACATCTTCAGGTTCCTCAGTTGGTTTCAAACCCAATCTTCCTCTACAGTGGGCAGTTCATTCTCCCAGTCCCTGCCTTTGCCTTCTCTGACCTGGGTAGTGTGATTAGAGCCCTTACTGGTAAAAACTGAGGCAAAAAAGTCATTGAGTACCTCAGTCTTCTCCACATCCTGGGTAACCAGGCCTCCTGTTTCATTCCAGAGGAGGCCCACATTTTCCCTTATCTTCCTTTTATGGCTGACATACTTACATAAACTTTTCTCATTGTCCTTGACATCCCTGGTCAGATTCAATTCTGTTGGGGCTTTAGCATTCCTAACCTGATCCCTGTCTGCTTGGATAGTTTCTCTGTATTTCCCTCCATCCACAGTTTCACCATGCTCCGCTCCCCATCAAAGACTTCCCCTGCTTTGCCTCTTTCCATGACCTTTGATGCCCGTGCAGCACAGAGTCTGCAGAAGCCTCTCAGAGGCTCACCAGCTCTGCTTTTCTTCTTGGATGGATCCCACTTGCACCACTTTGTGTTGGAAGTCAATACTTGTTGTCACCAGCTAGTCTACATTACCTATTCTACAGCATCACATGACCTATTCTGCAGTTACTCTCATGCCTTCTTCTCTGGGCATTTCTATCATGGTCCCAGTTAAGTTCAGAGATGGACACGGTGGCCCAGGACACTGGGAACTAGAAAGGCTCACTGAAGGGATGATGTGCTTTGTTCTGGAAATTCTGCTCCCTCTGTAAGGCAATGCCAGCTCTGTCCCTTGCTGCACATCATGAGGCCACCCTCCCAGTCCAAGTGACAAGAAAACCTGCTATCTTTTTCCTCATCACAGCAATGTTCTGTTCTGCAAATTCTTGTTGCCATATAGAGAGCTGGCAGCCTAATACACCAGCATTTATCACTTTTATGGCCATGCAATATTGGGAAGAGATTAGCTGTCAGGAAGGCAAGGTACTGAGTCAAGGAAAGTCCATCTGGCTGGGGCACTGCCTGCCCTTTGGGTCTTCGCCTTCCTGTGTCACCTCCTATGCCTCACAGCCCTCATCAATGTCCCCACACTCCCCTGCATGCAGCACCCCTGGGAATGAATCATAGAACTAACAGTCTGGGTTAGAAGGGACCCCAAGGATCACTGAGTTCCAACCCCCTGCCACAGTCAGGGCCAGCAGCCTCCAGGCCTGGATCTACACAAGGTTTTGCAGGGCCCCATCCGACCTGGCCTTGAACACCCCCAGGGATGGGGCATCCACCACCTCTGGGCAGCCTGTTCCAGGCCCTCACCACTCTCTCTGTAAAGAACTTCCCCCTAATACCTAATCTAAACCTTCCCTCCTTTAGCTTCAATCCATTCCCCTTGTCCTGCCATTTTCTGACCTTTCAAAAAGCTGATTCCCCTCCTGTTTCTCTGCTCCCTTTAGGGACTGGCAGGCTGCAATGAGGTCTCGCCACAGCCTTTTCTTTTCCAGGCTGAACGAGCCCAGCTCCCTCAGCCTCTCTTCATATGGGAGGTGCTCCAGCCCTCTAATCACCTTCATGGTCTCCTCTGAACCCTCTCCACATCTTTCCTGTATTGGGCACCCCAGATCTGGATACAGTACTCCAGGTGGGGCCCCATGAGGGCAGAGTAGAGAGGGACAATCACCTCCCTGTCCCTGCTGGCCACCCCTCTTCTAATGGAGCCCAGGACACCATTGGCCTTGCGAGTTGCAAGAGCACACTGCTGGCTCATGTTAAGTTTCTCATCCATCATAAACTGTCTGACAACAGGTACTCCCTGGCTGGGTGCTACTGCTCTGCAGTGGAAGCAGCACAGGCAGTGGGCAGCCCCTGCATCATACCTGCCTCACAGGGCAGGTGTGCAGCAGCATGCCCTGCCTCCCCTGCCCGAGCCATGCCGCTGCTGCCGGGACCCCCCATGCTCTTCCGCCCTGCTTGCCCAGATTTCCTTCACAGGGAAAACAGGATACAAGAGGAGGGGGAGGGGAGCATAGCATGCCTCCGGCTCATCCTGACACGGAGGTGACAAACACAAACATGCCTCTCAGCACAGGCAGCACCCTGGGTCCCACACTGTACACACACCCCCCTCTGCTGAGCTCAGGGAGAAACCCAAGAGGCCACACTCCCAAACTGGGCACCTGTGTGACAGCTCAATGCCAGCAGTACAAGCATCTCCTTTCCTCTTCCCTTCCCACTCTCCACCTGTGAATATCTGGCTCCCCAGTCGGAGTAGCTGACAATTTGAAGGGTGTTTGCCATCAGTTTGCCAAGCAACACTACACTGGGCTCAGAAGCGGACCCAGGTTCCAGACAGAGTCCAACTCATTCCCACACGAAACAGATTGAGCAAGTTAGCTTGAGGGAGGCTGGGACTAGACAGTTCTCCTGTTAGATGACATCTGTCACGTTCATGTCATGCCTGAGCCCGCTGATGATGCCCGGGGGGGGGAAAGGGACAAACCAGGCTTTGCTCAGTTATTTATGCAACAACCAGAAGTGCAAGAAAGCAGCTTGTGCTTTCACTACTCAAGTCAGCGGATCTGACTGAATGCACGTGGGGATCAGATTGGGCAAGAACTATTTATACAAAGGCACTTTGCAGGGGATGATTGCACTTTAACACCATTCCTGTAAAAAAGGAAGGGGAAAAAAATGGCCTGAACATTTGAAGCAAAAACACTCGTTTCCTGTAAGAAGGCTCAGCCAGTTGAAATTGTACCTCTGCCGCCTGTGTTGCGCCAGTGTACTTTAGCCTCAGGTATGACCATCAATGGGGAAAGGCAGGAGCCATACCACCCTCCAAAAATCAGCACCAGCACTGGTGACCATCAGGCTGGTGACCTTTGTGCCTATCATCATTAAGTCAGCTGATGTTATGCTGAGGTATCATAGAATCATAGGGGCTGGAAGGGACCTTGAGAGATCATCGGGTCCAACCCCTCTGCCAAAGCAGGCTCCCTAGCTCATACTGCACAGATAGGCATCCAGATGGGTCTTGAGTATCTCCAGAGAAGGAGACTCCACCACCTCCCTGGGCAGCCTGTCCCAGGGCTCTGTCACCCTCACTGTGTAAAAGCTCTTCCACATGCTGGTGCAGAACTTCCTATGCTCTAACTTGAAGCCATTCATGTTGGTTCAGCCCCAAGCATCAGCTGAGCACCACACACCACTCACTCACTCCCAAGGAGAAACAGGCAGAGCCTCCACAGGTTGGGATAAGGACAATTCCCTGACAATATCACCATGAAAGGCAACGATAACCACCCATGGCAAATTTCACTTATACCTAGTGATAACACAGAGTACCTTACCTTTCTGATGATAGCAAAGTACTGCATGACAGGAGGATCAACCCAATACCCTGGCCACACTCAACCTGCCCTAGAAGCACTCAGTAGTGCTCCACCCACCCAACCGCTTTATGGGGATGTCAGGTGGTGTGGGAACAGCCCGGGCTGACTCAGCTCACCTGGGCTAACTCAGGTCACATGGGCTGGCTGCTTGGGGAGCTGAACTCTGGCCTGGCCACAACCAGGACAGGTTTTTAAGATGCACTTCTGTCACAACTTTCACTTTGGATTTGTGACCTTTGTTACTGCTTTTGACACCTGAACCTTTCTGATCCTGCCCAGACTCCAGCTTGGTCCTTCCCAGGGACCTGCTGAACTGCAGCGTGGCAAAGGAAAGCCACCAAGCATGCTGGATGCTTGTTCAGAATTCCCAGAGCAATGAGTTTGGACCTTGGGCTCAATGAGCAAGCAGGATGTTGAATGACATGGGTAAACTGAAGCAAGCACTGAGATAAGAAAATCTGAATTCAAGGTAAAGCCATGTTCTATTTAGTCAGAGAAAGCAAGATTTGGGTGTGAAAAAACGCCTGAACCTGGGGCTCTTGCTTTTGCAGCCAAAGCCTGTGGGGCTCTGTGGAGATGGGTGGTATGTGAAACAGGCTGGGAAGGGAGAATATCCCTAGGGTCTGGAAAAATGCTGCTGACGCTGTAACAGAAACTTTCCCTAATGTCAACAAACTGGGAAAGGAGGCCCAGTTTTGCCATGCCTTCTGCAGCTCCTCCAGTAAAAATACTGCATTACAGAGGCAGCACTTGGCTGGCTGGCCCTGGTACCCTATAGCCAAAGCCTCTGGTCTCTCTCTAAACATGAGACACAACATGGGGGAGAAGCACCTCCCTTCCTCTTTATTTCCAGAGACACAGACCAAAAAAGTGACGAGAGAAGCCTGCAGTCCCATCACAGGTTGATGAAGGAGCTGGGAAGGCTCTCTGCAGCCCTGATGCCTTGTCTCCTCTTGTCAGCCAGGAAAACCGGTCATGGAAAAGTGCTTTCAGCCTGTGATCTATGGGGTATCCTTTATTCTGTCCATAGTAACAGGGCAGGAGAACTTCTCCCCCCCAAATCTATCTTTTCTTCTGTTCATATTTGTGGGGCAGCTAGTGACTCCCTCTCCTTTTCCAGAGACCTGGGCTGTAATTTGCTCCTGTAAAGAGCACAGAGGGCTGAGCTGGCCCAAGGCACAAACATCTGCCAGACTGCCCACACCTGGGACCAGACCAGGGGAAAGAGACAAGAAATTTGCCTTAGAAGAGATATTTTAAAGCTTAGTTCTGTTACTTGGGGTCCCACATTGCTGAAGCACAACCCTGCCAGGAGTGCAACCCAAAATATGTCTCTTTTCGAGGAAAACTCTGGGAGAAGCTGAGAAAAAGGGGCTTTTTCCTTGGATTGTCCTGAGAAGCATGGGCAGCTCCGTGACAGTGTGGAAATAGGGAATGTTGTGGCGCAGCCTCTCCTGCCGCGGCCATAAAGAGAAATATAAACATGTTGAGCCTACAAGTTGATGAGTTGATCTGTGCTTGTGGTATGCTAGTTAGGAGCAATTAGGATAGATACAGCACAGAGACTGGGATATGGTGATTAAAAACTGCTGGAAGGGCATCTCCTGCCTTTTAATACGCAAGGGATTACATCGGAATGCCTGGCTGCATTGCCACACTTGAGACCATCCCCCAGTTGCTTTTGGGAAGTGGGACCATCTGAAAAACCATGGACAGAAACATCTGGGGAGCAAGCTGGCCTGTCCAAAGTTTACATTTCAGTTGAGCCCAATCCATTCAGATAAAAAGAAAGCTGCCTCATGTTGCTAACCCCAGGGACACTCGGAGTCAGAAATTTGTTTCAGATCCAAATAAAATAATTTTTTTTCTAAAAAAAAATCCCACAAAACCCCAAATTCAGCCTAAAATGCAAATTAAATCAAAATAGAAACCATTTGTTTAAATGAATAATCACATCAACAAAGGACACCAAAAAAAAAAGAGGCAGAAAAAAAATCATGTATTGGCTTCAGGAACTGTAAGAGGTTCCACATCATTTCCTGTATCTAAAAAAATGGAGATTTTTTTATTCTCCATAGAGTAAGACAGAGTGAGCTCGTGCCAGCCCAGCTCAGACATGTCACCCCTGGCTTAGCTGTCCCACCTCTTCCTATGGCTGGGCCCTGAGGATGCCTTCCCTCAGAGGCTGAGTAAGCGAGGCAGCCATCCCAAAATTGGAACCCTAAGTCCTTGATTCTGGACTCAGTGTCAGAACTGAGGTAACATTCGGAGAGGCTTTACCTAACCAAAGTCCTCCCTAGGGCCCATGTCAGCATAACACAGTATGGGCCAGGGGCTGCTTTGGCTTGCATGAGGTTGCCTATAGCTATGGCTCCCATGGGGTCACAGCCACCAAGGGCAGCGTCTCTGCTTGGGTTAGCTGTAAAAGCATGGGTATCTGGAGCAAGGAAGCTACAGCAGCGTGGAGCTCTGTGTCGGCTGAAAAAGCTGGCTCAAATGCTGGAAAAGCCCATGGGTTCTTAGTTCACGCTGAGCTGCACGTTGCTCCAGCTTGTCTGTTTCTCCTGGCCAAGCCAGCCCAGCACCATCACCAGCAGGTCTGCATCGCACGGCAGCACTGCTGGGGTTGCTCCAGCGAGCACCCGCTCCAAGATAACTCGTCTTGCCAGGGTGTTAAACTACTGGGGGAGCGGTTCATCCCACGGCTGTCCCTCTCCCACCTCTTCATTGCCCCCCACCGCTGACTTCGCAGGCATTATCCTCAAGTCCAGGTTATCTGAGGACGTATTCTGAAGGATCAATACTTTGAAAAGTACATGTTTACGCGTGTGAAAACCCAGGGCTCATTCTCTACTGCTAACTCCTCCCAGATGAAACTCATTGGTGCCGTTCCTGACTCACGTCAGGGTAAGTAAAAGCAGACTTGAGCCCACAGTTTTCTCTGTGCTGAGCGGCATGTCTGTTTTCCTTTGTGGAGGGAATGTTTGAATTAACTGTTACACTTGCATAGCATGATGCTGAAGCACATTTTTTCCACTTTATAATTTCTGGATGAAAAGGCAAGGTTCGAGTGACGTTGCACAATATTAAGGAGGCAGCTGCAGAAAATACCCTTGTTAACACGTTAGAAAACGCAAAATATTGAAGTTTAAGAACTGTAACAGAACTTCACATACATTCTGATCAAAAAATGCACCCTGGGACACATATACACCTTTAAGGGTGCCCCAAAACGATGCCTGAACAGGAAGGTGTGCGAAAGAAGCAAACAAAAATTTACTCTAAGACTTCTCCTGAAAAATGTGTGTCAGGCAAGTACGAATGTCAAACAGCTCAACACACTTACTCTAACTACAGCTATCCCCAGAGCTGCTGGAAGGCTCTGATGATCAAGGTGTTGGCAAACACAGTCACCTTCTTCACACTAGTAACTGAGTGCATCCAACTGCTGCCTATGCAGCAGGCGCTGCGCCTCTGTCTTCCACAGGCCATGGCATGGTGCTGGAGGAGGATGGGGAGACACGGTCCCTTGCGCCCCATCATTTAGTTTGTGCTCCATGGCTCTCTTTCTCCCCAAGAAGCAAAAAGATGCTACTGCACTTCCCTGCAGCTGGTACCGAGGGAAGAAACACATCTCTTGAGGCCCTGCAGTTAGTCGGGCTTGCCTCAGCCATCCTTATTTTCCTATGGTTCCACAGGCAGGCGTATGGAAAGGACCCGGCTGTGTGCTTGGGACACATCCTGCGCATTGCTTTCCCAGCTGGGCCCAGCCCATCCCGGGTGGTGACTCAACTGTGACAGAGATGGAAGTGTCACAAAGCCATCATCCTGAGTCATGGGCTATTATTGTTGTGTGCAGGTGGACAGTGCCTGCAAGAGGAGTATCTCCAGTGCTGCCAGAAAAAGCAGCATTGTCATCACCACATCGCCAGTGCAAAAATAGACCCTTCTCTTTGGGGGCTGCTACTTCACATTGATTTCTGGAAGCTTGTGGCCTCCTGACAGGGATGGGATTAGCAGGTCTCTGCCTACAGAAAGCTAAGGGACCAGGTGCTGGCACTAAACCTTGCAGAAAGGTACATTTGAGGGCTTAGTCTGGGTTCTAGTTCCCTTGCCTTACACCAACATGCCTGAACTGTGCACAGCTGGATGCTGTGCGGGATACATGTGCTGTCCACAAAGCAGATCCGGAGTATGAGGTTATACACAGCTTCAGCAAAGCTGTCTTTGCCAAATTGAAAACTTCCTGATTTATCAGCTTTGATCTCTTTGGAAGAAGAACATTTTGGTGGCTGAAGTTTTGCAAGAAAGCACTGGCCGTGCTGGTTTCTGCTGACATCCCATACATTTTCACTTTGGGAGGGATACTGTTCCATGCTCCCCAAACCTCAGAAGTAACCCGAGGAGGATTGCTTCTCAGGAGGGAACAAATAGGGTCGTTGCCCCTCCAGCTACCGGGGACTTCCAGATAAACTTACTCTTCTTAGAAGAAGAACTTACTTTTCCCTCACAGATACCAAGGAGAACCATTGTGCAGCTGCCGCACTGGCAGCAGTACAAAAGGCGGAGTGGGGAAGCGGAGAGGAGCAGAGCCCTGCCCTGGGTCTGAAGGCCTCGCACCTGGCGCTGACCGGGTCACAGGCAAGTGGCCTCTGTGCCAGGCTGGCTTGGAGGAGCATCACCATCCACGGGCTGCCTAAATTAGTCCCAGAAGCATGCTCCCCAAGGAGATGCCAGGGAATCCCAAACCTCCGTTTCCTAGGGAAAGGTTTAAATCTAACCAAGGTCTTGGCTGCGGGCTGCTCGCAGGTTCCCACCGTTTCCTGAGGAAATGAAGGCTAATGGCATCGCTCAGCCGTGTTTGGTCCCGTACTTCCTCAGCACTGGGACAGCTGGTGCCTCTGCCTGCGCCCAAAGCCCCGAGAAACCCCCGCCCCCTCCAGGACTCACCCCCACCGGGGGCTTGGGCGGGCGCTGCGGCCCCGCAAAGCCCCCGGGAACCATGGCGCACCTGGGCCGCCTGCTCCCCGCGCAGCCCGGAGAAGGCTCGCTGGAAAGAACCGGCCTGGGAGGCTCCCGCTGCCCCCGGCCGGAGGAAAATACCGGGGCAGCGGGGCGGGGGCACCGCGACCTCCGCCCCTACGAGTTCCGCCGGCCCGGCCCGGCCCTCGGTACCCATCTAGCGGCCGCCCTCGGGGCCGGAGGAGCCGGGGCTCCCTCCGCACCCGCCCGTCCCACGGCGGCCCCTGGCGCGGGGTCGAGGGCGTCGCTTCGGCCCCGCGGGGACTGTGGAGGGGGGAAACGCCGCTGCCCCCCGCCCCGCGCCGCTTCTCAGCCCCCTGCTTGCGTGAAGGCACCCTGCCCCGTGGGACAAGGGGGCTTCGGCTGGTCGTTATGGAACGGCATCACTGCCGAGGTGGGAATTCAGGCCATGTTTCCCAGCCTAAAATTGAGGAGGGCATCCGGGATTATTCTTTTTGCTGTGGGTGGTTTTTCCTGCCTTTTCTCATGTGGAGTCAGGAATTTGTAGTCGGGGCTGAAGCGCTTCTAGAGGCGAACACCCATGAAATTCCTGCTCGTGTTGGGAAACCTTAGAAATCTCAGCTGTTGCTTCCGGGATGTGGATAACACGCTGGGCACAGCCAGTCCTGGACCTGGCTGTAGGTAACCGGGCCACAGCAAAGAAGAGGAAGGAGAACTGTAACTTGTGATGACAAAGGCAAGGCTTTGGATCGGCTTCGGATTGGTGTCAGGAGGAGATTGGCACAGCCTTGGCAGTGCGCACATGCCTGCTTGGGACCACCAAAAGGAGTGCAGTCTGGAGACGCACCAATCGCTGGAAACACAATAAACCCCCTTGGAGAAAGGTGGGCAGATTCCTGTCCTCTGCCTGCGGGAGCCCAAAGCAACCATCTGGTTGAGCTGAGAAGCGTTAGCTCAGGCGTGGTGTCCTGCAGCTTTGTTAGGCAGTCACCAGGCCTGAGCAGCCTTAAATCCCTCGCAAGTCCTGCCCCATGTCTAGCTGCTGCCTCAGCGTAGAACACCCAACATCTCTGCCATGAGTGCCACAGGCTGGGGGTGAGGGCTGTATATAGGTGGCAGAAGCCCAGTTGCACCAGAACCCTGTCTGTCCCTGCAGTGTGTGGTGACAGCTGTGTTCCTGCCACTGACACCAGCTCTGGGACTACATGGGCATTTTCCTCCCCAGAAGCTCCTCAGATGCTGTGTCCAAGCAGGAACAAACTCTCAGGTGTCTCTTGCTAAGAGGACACCAGTGACACATGATTTCAACCTGGTTTATGACACCTCCTTGCCCAAATGGGCCAGCCCCTGACCTTTGCAGCCAGGGAAGTTTCACGTTGGCAAAAGCCACACTGCTGGAGCTACCGCTCTTTTTTCTGCAGGGAGAAGGCATCCTCCTGGGCAAGGTTGCTTCTCAGGTCAGTCCACACACTAACACTCATTTGACACCTCCTGTCTCTCATTAAGTGCTTGCTTTTTCAAGGAATATTCAACCAAGGAGTGAGGAAAACAGATCTTCTTCCCTGCCTCTTGTTCTGTGGTTGGAAAGAGACCCAAAGATGTGGTCAGGGAGCCCCTCAAATGCAGCAAAGCCTGGAGCCCTCCTAATGACAAGGAGAAAGTAGGTTTGTACAACTGTGGTGGAACTGGACTTGTTTGAAGCTGGGATTGGGGCAGGGTTTGCTTTGCTTTACTTCAGCAAAGACCAGAGCTGAGACTTACTTTTATTCCGGACCTGTCAGGAATCTCAGGTACAAAATCCCATGTACTTGGGGAATATAAACCAGCTACTGGCCCCTCAGTTCTGAAGGGGATTTTTCTAGTTGCAGGAGCCCAGGGTGAATTCCTTTCTACCTGGCAGCTGCTGGACCTGATGGATCCAGTCCATATTTAGCCTTACTTAATTGGAAGGATGTGTAAACTGGATGTCCTGTTGGAAGCACATGGAGAGCTGCGTGCTGACCTGACCCTCGCTTGCATTTCACCCAGCAGCTGCAGCAGGACTGGCACATTAAATGCTTTCAAGTCAAATTCTCCTGTGTAAAGAAATACCCTCAGTTGTACTGACTGTAACCAGGAGGGGAAGTGACCTCTTGGGTCAGCATTTATTGCAGAGGTGATGAGAAACCAAGGAGGGACTCCATAAGGAGGGAGATGATCCCAGTGCAATGCTTCTGGTATGCTGGAAACCCCTCTCAGATCTCCCACATTTGAGGACCCCACCTGAAATGGCAAGAGCAGGGGCTTGGGGGTGTGGATATGTCTCCTTCTGCCACCACTGTACTCTGGAATCTCACACAACATCACTGACTGTCCTTCCCAGTTCCCTCTCTGACACAGGGACTGCCATAGTGCAGCCCCCAGTGTGACTGAAGACCCTGTGTTGTGCTGCAGGGTTCGGCAGCGACTTGGCCTTGCGTGACTCAGAAGAGAAGGAGGATCACTTGCTTGCTTCTCTCGGTGACAGCAGCGGCAGGGTGTGGGTATCACAGAACATTAGGAGTTGGAAGGGACCTTGAAAGAAAATCTCATCCAAACCCTCTGCCAGAGCAGGATCACCCAGACTAAATCCCACGGGAACGCATCCAGGCGGGTTTGAATGTCTCCAGAGGAGACTCCACAGCTTCTCTTGGCAGCCTGTCCCAGTGCTCCAGCACCCTCACAGGGAAAAAGTTCCTCCTTACATTCCCATGGAACTTCCTATGCTCCAGATTGCACCCGCTGCCCCTTGTCCTATCGCTCTCCATCCCTGAGAAGAGGGATGTACTCCTGACTCTTGCCCTTTACAAATTTATAAACACTAATGAGGTCACCCCTCAGCCTCCACCAAGCTAAAGAGGCCCAGCTCCCTCAGCCTCCCCTCATAATGAAGGTGTTCCACTCCATCATCTTGGTGGCCCTGTGCTGGGCTCTTCAGGAGTCTCTCTGTGAGCCTGGCCTGCACACACTGGCCCTTGGAAATAGTCTCCAGCTTGTTCAGTCTCCACATTCACACATTCCCCTCCAGTCTCTGGCCTACAATTCTGTTGTCTTTCCACACACAATAATATCATGCAACATTTTAGGCCATGGGCTTTTCAAGGTCAGCGCCGTCAATATGTGGGAAGCAGTAAAGGACAATAACAGGTTGATAAGTCACATGGCAAATTAGGAAAAGGCCCTCAAGGGTTGTAAAATGTATCAGATCCACTTATCACAAGCCTTTCTGATAGTTTCTGCAAACCCCTGGTAGTAAACATCCTGCCTGCTTGCAGTGCCAAGGACGCTTCCCCATTGTGCAATAGCGGGCGGCTGTCAATCCCAACTGCTTCTGACACAAACCTGAAGTTCTCCTTTCTCTCCCTTGAGAGGAACAACCAGAGGCTCTCACCCTGCAGAGCTTAGCAATGCCTTCTGCTTTCAGAGCTCATGAGATACAATCCCCGTGGGTTGTGCGGAAAGATTTCCGCTCCTTCCTTTGCTTTAGTGTCAGTAGCGGGGGCAGCTGCCAGAGGTGCTTTGGGAATGGCAGGGCAGTGCCTGCGCGACTCGCTGTAGGATGGTGACGTGCCTGGGCTCCTCTGGGAACCCAGGCTCCTCTACTCTAGTAAACTGAATATTGCCAGGCACTGGAAGGCGATCTCCTGCCATGCCAGATAGAAGTGCCTCTTGCACAATTTTGTCCTGAACCAGCCAGCACGCAGCTCCAGGCATGGCACCGGAATTAGCCCAACCAATATGAACATGAGCGGTTAGATGCTAGCTGGCCTCCGTGTCAAAGAACTGCCCTGGGGTCATTTAATTTGCTAGTACAGATGTACACAAAGCTTTCTCAGAGCTGTAATTCACTGCCTCTTGGAAGAAGGAACCACAAGCTTGTTCCCTAAGCATCTGACACCTGGAAGGAAGGTGGTTCACCACTAAGTTTATCAGAGCAGGGACTCTGACACACAACTGAGGAGTGCAGGCACATCCAGCATGGAGCACACATACCCCTTTCCTCCCATCCTCAGGGTGGGATTAGCCTCTCCTGAGACAAGCTGGGAGCCTGGCTCCCTGCAGAGGGGTGGAGGCACCTTCAGGAGATTGTTCTTCCCATCCTGACCCCTCTGACCCTGCCCATCTCTAGCAGAACCCTGGTGACCCTGGCCCACACTGGGTACCCATCGTCAACCCAGCTGAAAGAAGCCTTTTTCTCACGGGGTATGGCGACAGGGCAGTCTGCATCCTCCAGCCAGAGAACAATTCCCCCAAAATGATATGGACACAGCAGGCTAGTGAAACATGCAGTGAGGAAGAAATGACCCAGTTATCTTCATCCTGTTAGCTCTGTTCCTGCCACGCTGTGTCCAGTGTCACTTGGAGATAAAGCACAAGTACCTTATTATCACCATCATGTCTGCCCTTGAGGGTTTATTCTTTCACCCCCTCCTGTCTTTGTTTCTTTCCCCCTTCCCTGGCTTTTTTTCTGTGTTGTCTCCCTACTTCCTACCATGCAATTCCCACTTCCCATACGGGTCTCATTCGTACCCTGTCCCCATCCTGTCTGCTAAAATAATCAGCAGTGAAACCCTGAATATGGCCGTTCACATTGTTTCCGTGGGACTCGGTGGCAAGTCCCCTAGTGCGATGAATGAAGGCAGGACGCGCTTCTCAGAGCCATTGTTTCAAGCTGTCAGCCAACTCAGGAAAGTACTGCCAGCTCCATTTACACCAAGTCCTTGACTGGTCTTGACTGGTAGGTTTTCTCCTCCGTCTGCTGTGAGTAAGAAAAGAATCGGGCCCTCGTACTTTAAAGAGTGGCTGCTTAGCTTGTGGAGTGCATGCTTCATGACTTGCCCATGGGCCGATCCATGGGATGTTGGATGACAGCATCACGATGAGGCCCTTTGTGAGCAGCTGCAGACTCTGTTTATACACTCCCTGATGTGGTTGTTAAGAGCAGGAATCTGGCTGGTGTGGCGATGAGCATGGAATAGGATCGCACAACCTGAGCTAAGGCTCTCCTTTCAGGCAGCCCTGATGTCATGTTCTTCACAGTTACGCAGCTTTCAGTCAGCTGAAAGCACAGAAGAAGGTGGTTCACATGTTTGGAGAGCTGTGTAGATGTCCCCTCACTCAGAATAACAGTGTGAAACCATGCTGCAGCACCTTCTAGCTATCACACGTGGTACCTTCCAGCCTGTGCTGGTCACCAAGAACATTTTACTCCACCTCCCTAAGACTGCCTTCAAGGAAGCAGGAATGATGGCAGCTGAACCTGGAAGTTATTAGTAGGGTTTGCAGGTCATGAAGTAGTCCCTTCTTGAATATTTCAGATCATTTTAATAGCTTTCAGGCTTCCAGCAGACAGAAACCAAGAGGACCTTGCCCAATATCTGAATAGCCATACCACAAAGTTTATAAACATGATTCATCAAAAGAGCACTAAGTGGGGTCTGAATATTGATGTAACAAAAATGAGTATGAAGTGAGACAACCCATCTGCTGAGGAAATTATCCAGTTCTTTGGTAATTAAAATTCAAGGCATCCTCATCTATTTCAGTAAAACAATCTTCTCATACTAGGGGAACAGCTTCCCATCCATGTCTTCCCTGACACTGCAAGGAACTTACTCTGTCTGCTACTGCTCTTCCCCTTTTGACCCAAGTGATGGGTCAACATTTTTCCATGCAGTCTGTGTACTTCCGAAGTGTGTACAGAAAGGCCCTGATGCAACAAAGCCTGGAGGCTCCCAACCTCCTATCCTAAACAAGAGTTTCCCTGAACACAGGGGAGGGTCACACAATTTCTTGTAAAGTAATACCAGTCCTTTCTCAACCGCAAATAGTTCACCCGGAACTCTCCTGCTTCCCCCCACCCAGAACCAGCCTTCAAGGACTCCTCCTGTACAAAGACCTCTGTGAGGATCTCCCAGCTCTCATAACCACAGCATGGAGTCCTGAGACTTCCCCCATTGGTAGAGTTCCAGGTTGTGTTGTCACTGCTGGTTTGGGTTTTTTTTTGCTCTGTCAATGTATTTCCAGCCTAAGATTGCAGATTACTGAGTGAAGGGGGTTCAGCAGCCAAACCCTCCCAAGCCCCATTCTTCTGAAGGAGGACCCACATTATTGTGTGATGCTGCTATTGACCATTGTCCCTGGGTAGTCCCACAAAGGGAACTGCTTCAGCCCAACAGTTTAAGAGTGCCTGTTATACGGAGGTGGGGCATCTGCCTGAGGGATGTGGGACAGAGATTCGGTCCAGCCAACTAAATCGCTAAGCGCCCGAGAGAGAGACAGTGACAGAGGCCCTCAGCTGCAATGCAATGGTTAGTGCTCTTGGGTGGAAAGAGGGATGGGTGGTTCCAGAGCCTGATGCTCAAACAGTTTCTGCCTCTTGTCTGGCAACTGTATATTTTACAAGTACACCAGAATGCATAGTGCCCACAGAACATCAGTGATGTGGCTACAACATTGGCTGAATGGGGTTTCAACAGCACATGATTCAGCCTTGAGGGCCCAAGTCCTTTCGTAGACCCAAGCCTAGGTGACTCACCACTTTGCCAAACTCAGGTCGCTCTGGGTAAATAGGCCTTTAACTGCCACACTATCCTGTTTCCTTTCCCCATTTGTTATTTCATAATCTTTCCTCAGCTGCTGACAGTTTTAAAAAAATAAATCCTCTTCTTTGCTGAGGCAGAATTTACTGGAGATCACAGTTCTGATTTGCTCTCTCCAACAGCTGGAGAAAGAGGTGCAAGCATGAAGCACATATGTGGCACTGTGGGGAGGGGGAGGCATAAATTCTTCTGTAGTGTTTGTACATTAGAAATACAGCTGCCAAGACCAAAAAAATGCCCGGGGTCGAAAAGCAAAGGAGCATCTTGGCATGGGAAAAGAGCATCGCATGAAGGGAACCTGAAGCCTCCCCAGGTCACATTGTCCTCGATGGAGATGAAAGCCCGCTAGCGGTACCCCATTGTCTGCCTTCGCCACAGGGCAGGGCAGCTCACTTTGGCTGCTTTGAAAGTGAACACCTTAAAGGAAACATGTGCTGGGGATACAAATGCAGCGTTTTGTTTATTTAAGGCACCAACGCAAAACCAAACAGGCTTTCACAGTTCTAAGTCACAGATGTCTTTAACTAAAAACAGCTATTGGAATGTTAATAACAGCCCCTCCTACCGTAAGCAATGAGTCCCTTCGGTCAGGCTTTTAGGAAACTAACAGTTTCGACAGATCAACCTATTAATCACTTGGCCTCCTAATGGTTCATTTAAGGGCAGCTTGTGAATTTGTTAGTGTGCCGCGCTGACAGTTCACCAAGCTGTACATGCAGCCAGCCCCCGCTCTGCTCCTCCGAGCCCCTAAAATGACAGGCTCTCCTCTGAGATACTAATGAAGAATTCATTTTGACCCCAAACTGCTTCCTTTCATTCAGTCTTTAGTCACTTAGTTAACTCAGAAGCGCTTCTGTGGCTAGGGAACATTCAGCAGTGCTCAGAAGATGACAACTGATGACCCCACACCAACAACCCTGGAAACTCAAGTGATGGGCTGGGCATAAATCATAGAACCATAGAATGGTCTGGGCCAGAAGGGACCCCAAAGCTCACAGAGTTCCAACCTCCCTGCCACAGGCAGGGCCACCAGCCTCCAGGCCTGGATCTACACAAGGTTGCCCAGGGCCCCATCTGACCTGGCCTTGAACACCCCCAGGGATGGGGCATCCACCACTCCTCTGGGCAGCCTGTTCCAGCACCTCACCACTCTCTCTGTAAAGAACTTCCCCCTAATACCTAATCTAAACCTTCCCTCCTTTAGCTTTAATGATGCGGCCCTTCGTGCAGTCAGTGAAAAATACTGGTTTATACTGGCCATGGGAGAAACTGTCAGGCAAAACAGTTGCTTTCTATCACTGGAAAGAGTCAGATGATTTGGACAGGTGTTTTTTTTTTTAAGTGCTAGCCTGGAAAAAACAGGGAGTTTTCTGTTGGCTGCTCTCCCCCACCACCACCCTCCTGCCATGTTTTCCTCTGCAAGGTCTGCTGCCTGTGCTCCACAGCTTCATTCCTGAGAGCTTCACGTCACACTGCTCGAAACTGCTCGGAGATGGACCAGACAATAACACCTGGGCTGGGTCAGGGTTTGTTTTCCAATTTTCGGCCAGAAGCATGCACAACACTAAACTACACCATGTAAACTCATTACTTCTATATATTTTTAGACATTCCTTCAGGGTTAATCATCACTGTTGCCATTAGGGAGCCAGGAAAGGCTAGGTACATCTGGATTTTCCTCTCCTTAAGCTTCAGCTGCAGGAACAAGCATTGGTTTCATGACTGGGCCTGGCGCATGGCATGGAGTTACAGCCAAGGGAAGCTTTAGCTGCCCACGTCCTTGCTCTCTGATTCCTCGGCTGTAGACCCCCGTGCTTAACACTGCACCATAACTCCTCTCCAGCTCCCTGGGCTGTCAGTGGGTGGGTTAAGCTAAGACATGAGATTTCCTGCTGTGGGAGCAGGTACATGTAATGGTGCAGGGATGGTAACTTCTCACATGGGAGTGGGGCAGTCAGATGGAAGTCATGAGTCCAACTGTCAAACGCTTGAACCAGCAGTTGGTGGCTGTGCAGAATGACACCATTTACCCTCTCAGCTGAAGGCATGAGAAACTGCAGTAGTAAAGCGCTTTATGGGAAGATACAGGGAAGGCAAAGCTACCCATTCCTTGTTCTATATCCTAGTCTTACCTGCAGTTTGCTACAGAATCACAGAATTGTAGGGGTTGGAAGGGACCTCCAGAGACTATTGAGTCCAACCCCCCTGCCAAAGCAGGTTCCCTAGGACAGATCGCACAGGGAGGTGTCCAGATGGGTCTTGAATATCTCCAGAGAAGGAGACTCCACACCCCCCTGGGCAGCCTGTCCCAGTGTTCTGTCACCCTCACCATGGAAAAGTTCTGTTGCGTATTGGTGCAGAGCTTCCTGTGCTCCAACTTGAGTCCATTGCCCCTTGTCCTGTCCCCACAGACCACTGAGAAGAGGCTGGCCATTTCCTCCTGTGTTCCACACTTGAGATATGTATGAACATCATCAAACATCATCCCCTCTCAGTCTTCTTTCCTCGAGGCTGAACAGTCCCAGCTCCCTCAGCCTCTCCTCATAGGGGAGATACTTCAGGCTGTCATTATCGTAGCCCTCTGCTGGACTCTTTCCAGGAGATCCCTATCTTTTTTATACCAGGGAGCCCAGAACTGGACACAATACTCCAGGTGGGGCCTGACCAGGGCAGAGTAGAGGGGGAAGATCACCTCTTTTAACCTGCTGGCCACACTCCTTTTGATGCACCCCAGAATCCCATTGGCCTTGTTGGCCCCTGGGGCATACTGCTGGCTCATGGCAAACCTGTAGCCCACCAGGACTCCCAGGCCCTTCTCTGCAGAGCTCCTCTCCAACAGGTCATCCCCAGTGTGTACTGATAGAAGCGGTTATTCCTTCCCAGGGGCAAGACTGCATTTGCTTATATTAAACCTCACCTTGTTTCTCACTGCCCAGCTCTCTCCAGCCACAGTTTCTCACTGCCCAGCTCTCCAGCCACAGTTCCCTCCTTCCTCCAGAACACAAGTAACTAGCTGTATAACCAAGGTGACAGACAGCCCAGCTGACATCTTTCCCATTATTTCTAGCAAAAGACATGGAGACTCATCTCAGGCCAAATTAATTCCCTCAGTGCTGCAGAACTTGTGCCCTCCAGCTGGAACCTGAGCTACACCAGTGAGTCATGGCTACAGCAGCTTACCCAGCACAGAGCAGCCAGCTCACAAGGAAGGACACACTTTGCAGTGCCATCTACAAAAAGCAGTGCAGGTCAAAACTCCCAAGTGTGTCCCCCTAGCCCTCTACAACGCCTTGTTCCAACAGATGGTCACTTTTTCAATCATCATTTATTATACGTTTCCATTATTAAATGAGAATCCTCTGGCTGACAAGTGCTGATCTATGATACTACATGGTGTACCCAGGTTTTCCCCTTCCCATCTCTACTCACACATGCTATTTACTAACCCTCACCAGGTAAGCAGGTATTTTTTTCTTCTTCTCAACTAACCACGTTCCGGTTATAGAGGCAACATCTAAACTTACAACTCTGGATTGTGTTCCTTGGGGTCCCTATCCTAATGGGACATAAGACCTTGTGCCTTCCAGTGTCACCAGGAGAGCTCCACTCTTATCCCAAAGAAATCATAGTGCCATAATCTGCAAATATGTGTGCGCCCATACACACGCACACATCTAGTAGGGAAGCCATCACCTCTTTCCCAGTAAGATCAATTCACAGACAATAATTGAGTGGTGGAAAGAAACAGGAAGGGAAAGGGGAGAGAATTGCCATAAAATGCAACAGCTTGCTACGTAACACCGCTGTCATCAGAGGTGAGAGTTTAAGAATGAAGCCTCCCTGGCGTCACAGGCTGCACAAGCCAGTTGTTTTCGTGAAGGGTTCCTGTTTGTTACTCACTTCCCCTCCTTGTCCCAACACTCTGCCTCTTTAAAGGTCTTCCAAGATTCCTTACAGGAGAGGGAGGGTTTGCTGCCAGCTCAGAGCTTCCCGCTGTGCTCTCAGAGAGCCTTATCTCGGCAATCTTCATGGAAACTTTCAGGGGATTGTTTGTTTGGTTGGGTTTTTACAAGCTAGGCCATTTCTGCAGACTAGGCAGCCTCTCTGCTGCTGACTGAGGTGATGTGATTTCTCGGGAAAATTCACGAGGTAGATTTGTTTAGCTTGCAAGTTCCAAATTAATCTCTGCCTCCATGACTTCTACGAAATGAACACCGCTCGGTTGCCTTACTTAACAGGCCTTTAGAAAGTTGTCCTGGTTTCGGCTAGGGTAGAGTAAATTTCTTTCTAGAAGCTGGGGGAATGCCGTGTTTGGGAGTTGGGATGACAGCAGTGTTAGTAACACACTGATGCCTTAGTTGTTGCCAAGCAGCCAAGGACTTTTCAGTTGTTCATGTTGCCCTGCTAATAAGAAGATGGGGGACACGCAGGAAGCTGGGAGGGGACACAGCTGGGGCAGGTGACCCAAACTGGCCAAAGGGGTATTCCATGCCAATGACATCATGCTCAACATAAAGGGAATCTGGTGAGGGGAGGAGCAGACAGTTCCAGGATAGGTGATTTTGGGATGGTCCAGTTTCGGGACAGCTCTGAGCTGTACAGCCTGAGCTGTGTGGTTCGGTGAGAAAATGCATTGTGTATCACCACTTTCGTGTATTTTTGCTATAAAGTTCTGTTATTGTTACATCTCTTTCTCTGCTATCTCAGTAAACTATCCTTATCCCAACCCGCAAGATTTTGGGTTTTCTGGTTTTCTTTTCCCTCCCATTCTCCCTCCCCCAATTCCCCCCACCCCTACTCCCTCTCAGAGAGCGAGTAGCTGCATGGTGCCCAGCTCTCGGCTGGGGCAAAACCACGACAAAAGTTCTTCAAATTCCACCCCCCCCCCACCTCTGAGAGATGCCTTGGGATCTGGCAAGTGAATCTCTCCATCTTCCTTTGGTCCTGTCACCTGGTTCTCTAGCACAACTCTCACCTCTGGCCCTCTAAATCACACTGGTCCTCATGAAACAGCCTCATTTTCTCGTAGCGCTTCTCAACTGCAGGAGATGCTCATGGTATTTCTCAGCCTCACTGTTCAAAGGTGATGTAAAGAAAAATGGGGCTCATTTCCCAGATCTTCCTGAGTTTTCAATGTTCCCATACCTCTCTGCTCATGCACCTTTGCATTGAAGCTGTATGAAAGAGAAGCTTTCAAAAATACTACTGTATCAATGACCCTTTTTTACGGAGCTCTACTCTGGCACTGGATAAAGACTGCTGCTGTGTCTGTCCTGAGGTCCAAGTATCCTTGTGTTGCGAATATATGCTGGTACATCTATGTGGCTGCCCAGCCAGCTGCCAGCAATGGGGTCAGAGCACTGGCTGTAGCTGCCAGTACAACTTCTAGAACAGCACAAGCTCCAGCCAAACTCCACAAGGTCAGTTTAGTAAGAAGTAGGTAGTACCTTTCAGAATACCAAGGTTTTGGGGCCTCCAAGATGTCCTACTCATTGCAATAGCTATTAAGCATTGAGATCTTGAAGCAC
The DNA here is from genome assembly GCA_022605575.1 of Laterallus jamaicensis coturniculus. Taxonomy (NCBI): domain Eukaryota; kingdom Metazoa; phylum Chordata; class Aves; order Gruiformes; family Rallidae; genus Laterallus; species Laterallus jamaicensis. The sequence continues at coordinate 21,627,249 of JAKCOX010000013.1, forward strand.
CTGGATTGTAAATGGCGGTAAAGTGACCATCTGCCAGGCTTGCCCTTCTGGTGGGGCCTCCAAGAGTAGAGTTCAGAGCAGGCAGTCATGAACCTCAGCTCTGCCCTGTGCCCATTTCTCTGAGGCCACCAGATATATTTCACACTTTAAGATGTTCTCATGCTGATGAATAACTAAGGACCTTCCCAGACACTCAGTCTATCACAAAACCACAGAATGTTGGGAGTTGGAAGGGACCTTGAAAGATCATCAAGTCCAACCCCCCTGCAACAGCAGGATCACCCAGACTAAATCCCACGGGAACACATCCAGGTGGGTTTGGAGGAGACTCCACAGCCTCTCTAGGCAGCCTGTCCCAGTGCTCCAGCACCCTCACAGGGAAAAAGTTCCTCCTTACATTCCCATGGAACTTCCTCTGCTCCAGCTTGCACCCGCTGCCCCTTGCCCTATCGCTGGCTGTCCCTGAGGAGAGCCTGGCTCTGTCCTCCTGACTCTCGCCCTTTACAGATTTATAAACATGAATGAGGTCACCCCTCAGCCTCCACCAAGCTAAAGAGGCCCAGCTCCCTCAGCCTCTCCTCATAATGAAGGTGTTCCACTCCATCATCTTGGTGGCCCTGAGCTGGACTCTTTCAAGTTCTGTGTCCTTCTACATTAGGAAATGATTTCTCTGTTATTTAGTTGGGGTTTTATTTATTTAGAGTAAGAACAGCAGGTGAATGCCTAACATCCTGGGCCTGCTCTTCACGCAAGATGAGTCAGGCTGAGCTGGCTTCACTCTCAGTTTGAGTCACACGCTTGCTGTTGTGGTGACGTCTAGGAATGGGGTAGGGCTGCCTCCAAGGCTGTTCTTTGGTGAAAAGCTGCAGCCTTCCAGTGCTGCTGTGGAGAAGTTGCTTGCTTATTCCCACTCTTCCCGTGAAACTGGCAGCAAACAAGCTGCAGGGCACGGCCAGATGACACAGCTTATCACCTGAGATGCTGCAGTGAGCAGCGGGGGCATGCTTATGGCTTCAGTGTCATCAGAGACAGCGCTGCCTAGGCACATCAACATGACGACCCCCCCCCCCCCCCAAAGAGACAGACAGTTCAAGAGAGGCTAAAAGATCTGAAGAAGTTGCAGCCCACTCTGTGCTTGCACAATGAAGCATTAATTCCAGCTTGTGTCTCCATGTGTCTGGATCCAATAAAGACTGTGCAGAGCGATGACTTTCCTTTCTCTCTGCGAGGGGAGGGGAAGGTGTCAGAGCTGCTCATGGAACACAGCATGGATGAGGAGGTGAGCAGCATTTCCATGACCCTGAATATGACAGTGACAGATGCCACACTGTGCAGCAACACGGGCTAGGGAAGGCACCAGCTAAACACTCCCTGTCTGCAAATGGAGAGTGGAGAGCTCTGTTAAAGTCAACAAAAGGAGGATGTGGCAACCTGCTGAAGGAAAACTCTTGAGATACTAACTGGGGCTTGAAAATAAAAAAATAGTATTGAAGAGGTGGGAAAAGTCCAGCTGGTGCCTGGGAATGAACCAGCACAACAGTGTGTTACATCTCCTCAAGTGAATTCTCAGAACAGGAGAGCAGTATGTATCTGAGAAGCTTGATCTGGCCTCCCAGCCCATGGCAGCATCTTAACAGCGCAAGGTGTGATCATTGTTACCAGGAATTCATTTGTGAGGGCATGAGAGGAACACGTGAACTTTGCACAGACCTGTCCAAGTAAGGATGTTGGCCACTTTGCCTCATAGAAAAAGACTTGTGGGCTTCCAGACAGCACTGGCCTCACAACGCAACTTCAGACACAGTGAGGATCCTGTTTCCCACCAGACTCGTGAACCTGTAAGAAGCAAATTTTACCTTTCACTTCTGAACAGTCTTAGTCTTCTAATGAGGTTGTTTCAATTGTCCTCACAAGAGACCTGTCAAGTCAAATCTGGGCAGACTGTGACTATGGCAGTGTCAGATGGAGAAGGAGCAGGTGGTCATGCCCCTAAGCTCTTTCCTTCCCCCACTGTCATCACTGGAGAATGGTTAGCAATGCAGCAGCCTTGCTTTTGGCATCAGATGTTCATTTCTCAGCAAATTACTGAAAACGCAAAATTACTCCCATTTCCCACACAGCAGCAAATAATAAACTATTAATATTATCCTGCCTTGAAGACCTGTGTGGTTTGCCAAAGCCAGATAATTGCTTGGCTACTCTGAGCAGATCCCATCAGGTAGCCTTTTCGTGGTGTCTGTTTGCTGCTGGGCCCCCAAAGCCTCATTACACGATATCCCAGGGGAGACCTAGAAAACTCTCTCCCCACTGTCAGTACAAGACTGTTACATGGTGCAGAGCCATCACACCCACAGTTCTTCAGACCGTGAACATGGTTCACCCCTCTGGCCTCGGACACCGTTAGAGATGTTGATGTTCCTTGGGGTGCTGCTATCCCTGGCTCTCTGAGGGGGGGTGGGGGTTCAGTTTGGCCACTTTATCCACAGAATAGATGCCTACATTTGATCTAGTTGTCTAGACTCCCTTCTGATGACTGAGAAGATGCAGGCACTTCTAGGATATGATTCATCTCACCCCAGAGCAGAGAGCTGGAACACCTCAGATGATTTGCTTTCTCTCCACTGACTGAGAAGATACCTACTCTTAATATGGGGGGGGATAAGTTTGCTTTGTCTTCCAAGGACTAACTCTGACAAAGCACTCACGTGCGGGTCATAAAGCCTTAACTTCTAAAGTGATGTCCTGGAGGAAGCCGAGAAGCCTGGCTTGGGCACCTTGATTCCCAAGCATGGCACGTGGCAAAGGCGATGTGATTCCTAAGGGAAAGCTGCAGTGCCAGAGCCTGAGTAGGGCCGCTGAAGCCACGGAGAGGCTCAGCTGGTCACACTTCTCACCCTGCCACTAGCTGCCACCAGCCTTGCCTGGGTGGGAAGAGGAAGATGCGCTGGGTGAGGGAGCACCGTGGCCCAATAGCCCCTGCTGCACACTTCTGAATGCTTCTGAAAAGCTGACGCTATCACACAGACGGTTTTGCTTGGCCATTTGTAATCAGTCCTTCCCCAGCCTCCAGCCACCGTTTGCCTGTTCCCCTCGCAGCTCTCCCTTCCCAGTGTGAATAGCCTACCGGGGCTGAACACAGTCCAGCCCTGCCAGCTCACAGATGACTGACAATGTGTGCCAAGAAAGGGACCAAGAGGGGTTAAAACATCCTGTAAGGGCATCTCCAAGATTGTCACAGGAGTGCTTCGCATCTCCAGCTCACGTTTGCTGTCTGCCCAGGTTGCTCATTCCTCCATCTGAGGCAGTTCTCAAAGCCGCCAGTCATCCTGTGCTGTCCACTTCACCAGCATTACACACTTTCCACAACTCCAGGATCCTTGAGAGCAACATCCAATAAAAGAGTTGAGAGCAACGGAGTTTTTCTCCACTTCTGGTGAGCACCAATAATTTGATAACAAGACTTAGTTTGATATATCCACACCCCTGTTTCCAGGCCAGTTCAGAGCAGAGACGGAGACGTGGCAGACGGTATTTTAAACCCACCGGTGACAGTGTGAGGTGAAACTGAGAAGTTTCTAAGTAACTGCAAAAGTCTGTCTCCTACATCCATGCTCTTTAGGCACTCAGGCTTCTAAATCTCCATGGAAGTCAGAGGGAATGATGGTCTTAAAGGTCCACATCACTTGAGCCAGAGGTCCACTCAGATGCCTTGCAAAACCTTGCCCGTTTATAAACGAGCCTTTTCCCCGGCTTTTCCTCGGTGCCAACCGAGTGCGAGTGTTGGCAAGATCCGTGCTAGTTTGTCTGGACTTCAAACCACTTTGCTGAATGCTTAATCAAGCTGCTCGCCTCCCTCTCCCAACAGAGGCCATTTATATGGCAAGAGAATCAGCTGGTCGACAAAGCAGACAAGTGGAGCCGGGGAGAGGGAGCAAGCTCTTTGAATGGGATGAGAACAGAGCCACCGGCACCTCAAGAAAGTTTATCTGCCTCCAGTGCCAAGCACACACAGTGCTAATCTTTTGTTGCCATGAATATTCAAGCCCAGCTGCCAGCAACAGAGGGAGCAGCTGCAGTGGCAGAGCTGGCAGGTCCCTTCATGGTGCCCTCGCTTGCCGACCCTGGCATCTGGGTCTGTCTGGGGGTGGGGAGGGGGAGATGCTGCTTGCATTGCAGAAAACAAGCCATTCGGCAGCCCAGCCCCACGCTTCCTAAGTGGCAAGAAGCTGAGAACATGCTAGCTCTGGACAGCCCAGGACTGCCCCTCTCTTGCTGACACGGGTATGCCAGATGCTCCAGATGTTTGGGGTCATGCGAAGTCCCTGAGGGAAGGGGTGAATCCAAGACAAGGAAGAGCAGCAGCCGGGGCAGTCTAAGACTGAAGAACCCTTGCTGCTGCTTGGGGAAGCCAAAGCAAGACAAAAGCCTGCAGGCCCTGTGGAAAGGCTGGGTGTGCACAGCCATAGGCAGACTGTGGTTCTCATGGCACGTTTGGTGCTGCTGAAATGCCATCAGAGAACTTCAGACAAGCTGGCGGGTGACCACACTGCTGCAGCATCACCGAAGAGTTGGAGGGCTTTTATCACACGAGGTGGCAGGTGGCAGTAGGAGGAAGCCATGAACTCTCCTCAGATGGCTCCTCCTCTTCTTCAGTGTGGGACAGCTTTTCAGGGATGGGGCACTGTAAGAGCAGCTCCTTGTCTCTGCACACTCCAGAGGCAGAGAAATGCCTTGGAACACCGAAGTCACAAGAGGCAGAAATGACCCTGCCCTGACACAGAAGGTCACTGATACTGACTTGGCTTGGCAGATTTCCCTTGCATCGCAGTGAAATACTCCAGGGAAAAAAGGGAAATGGAAAAAAGATGACTGAGGAAGGCAAGGCCAGGCTTCAAGGAGCACCCAGGACTCAGATGTCTTGCCACCCAATCCATGATAGTCACTGTCATAGAGCTTTGGACAGGGAACAGGCTAGGGACTGCTACTGAACTCATTGCTTTCGTGTGTTGAGGAAGGAGGTTCCTGGAGCCCTCACTATGGGCAGCTCCTGACATTTAAAAACCCTTACGCCCATTCTCCTGAGTCTCAGAGTCCCTTAAGGAAAGCAGAGCAGCTCCATAGCAGCAGTACATGTGTGTTGCAATGCCATAAGCACATCGCTTTCTAACCAGGAGTGCAAAGTCCCTGCTCTCTGGCACATAACTTCCAATCGAGTGTGGGCAGACAGCCACAAGACTACCAGTTCTCCAGGCTTTCTTCTTATGGGCTGTGGAGTAAGTGAAATTGCTAGAAAAAGTACCAGGAACAGATATACAGAAATCTCTGGGGAGACAGAACAGCCTTTGAAGGCTGAAGATGATCAGACCTGGGTTCACATCCTCCAGCAGTTTCTGTGGGCAGCCCATAAAGAAAAATGAGCCAGGTGCACGTCCTGGGACACGTGGTATCCCAAAACTCTCTTCAGCAAGCAATTATTCAGCACTGGATAGAAAGGTCACCTCTTGCTGCTGTTGAACTTGTGGGTTCTCTATCCTGTCTATCCTTTCCGACTCCAAGTCTATCCCTAACTGTATCTACAAATGGTACATTTCAAAAAGGAGAAAAGTAGGCACAAAGGCAGGAAAAATGCAACTTTTCAGCGTATTTTGTTTCCCTTTATGCTTTCTTTGCTTGGAAATTGGAAACAAAAAGCAATTAATAAAATATTTTTTAATTGAGAAGGAGCTGTAGCGATCCAGATAAATGCAAATAGTACCTGCTTGAATAATCTAATGTTTGTCTAACAGTAATTTATGCAATTTTCTGGCAAACTTCTCCCAGAGTAAGAGCCCAGCTGCCCCACGGTCCACTTGCCTGGCACACACCCCAAGGGGGTATTAGAACCTTTATCAAATATAGGTGCTTCCCAAGGATTTATGGCTATCTTTGTCCCTAGATCGATATTTCTCAATAAAGAGTTTGGGGATAAGGGCTTTATCCCCAGCAAATCCACCTCCTCCTGCTGCTGCTTTTTCACACTAAGAGCTCAAGGGTTTAGAAACTGATTTCAGATTCCCAAGCTGTTAACCCCAAAGTGCAGATAGAGCAGAAGGAAAGGCCGCGGTCACAAAAGGTACCTTGGGTTGAGCTGCATCCTTCTGGCCTTAGGATTGTAGCGTGTATTTTCCTCCTCGGTTATTTTCTGTATTTGGACACATTGGTTCCCACGAATGAAATCCAGCAGCACGGATCTGTGCAGCCTTGCTCCGGGAGCCAGAAGTACCTTAGAGTCAAAGTGGTCTCGATGCCCTCTCGTTGCTTCGAAATGCTGGCCCCAATCCCACCACACAGAATCACAGAGTTATAGGGGTTGGAAGGGACCTCAAGAGATCATCAGGTCCAACCCCCCTGCCAAAGCAGGCTCCCTAGCTCATACTGCACAGATAGGTGTCCAGACGGGTCTTGAATATCTCCAGAGAAGGAGACTCCACCACCTCCCTGGGCAGCCTGTCCCAGGGCTCTGTCACCCTCACTGTGAAAAAGTTCTTCCACATGTTGGTGCAGAACTTCCTGTGCTCCAACTTACAGCCATTGCCCCTTGTCCTGCCTCCACAGACCAAAGAAAAGGGGCAGGCTAATTCCCCCTGCACCCCATACTTAAGATATTTATAAACATTGGTTAGGTGCCCCCTCAGTCATCTTTTCTCCAGGCTGAACAGCTCCAGCTCTCTCAGCCTTTCCTCATAGGATAGATGTTCCAGGCCCTTGATCATGCACATGGCAATGCTGCTGTGTCACATGAGCACAGACAAGCATCGAAGAAGGTTTGAGCACTTGGGACACAGCTAAGGCATGAAGGACAAGATGAGGCAGAGTCCCCTGGGGAAAGCGAAAAGGTGGGCAGTGCTGTACCTGGGCTCTCCTGATGGTGGCCAGTGTCTGAGCTGGTCCCACTCAGCTCCACGACAGGCAAATGCCAGAAACTGACATTTATAATCGCAAAATCATTTTGGTTGGAAAAGACCTTTAAGACCACCAAGTCCAACCATTAGGATGGTTAACAGTTAAGAGGGTTAAGGCATGATGGAGTCTTTCACAAAGCTGCCAGACCTTAACTGAATTGCAGAAGGTGTCTCAGATATAAAAAGGGCATTTTCCCTCTACGTAACCTTAGAAGTGTTGCTTACCTTTAATTTCTGTAAAATAAATGTCTGTTATTTAAATCAACAGCAAAAACTGCAGCAAAGCCCACCTAACACAAAGATCAGCCTCAAGAAAGATCAAGGTCATTTATGCAGGGACAAATACATCTGATGGACTTGGATGCCGAGTTTAAGACGGGATGAAATATTCAAGGGTAGACTACTTCGGGGTAGGAGAGGGGCCTGCTGGCTCCAACAAGATACACTGCAATAGGAGAAAATCCCTACAGACACTGCCAATACTCTTGGAAGACGCCAAGGAAAGACTTTGGGAGAGCTGAGTAACTCTCATCACAACAGACTGCAAAGCGGAGAGGGGGTTTATTAGGGAGACGGAGGGGTGAAGCTGACTGAGCTAAGAGAAAGGTGAGGAAACCCTCAGTATCCTATGTATCAGGAGTTTAGGAAAGGATGGACAAAGGAACATTTGGACTTTGTCATTACCAGTGTACTATATAAAAACAGAGCTGAGATGCTACCAGGGTTTACTCAGCACCAGGTTCAACAGGTTTTAACCCTGTCTGAAGGAGGCCGTGGGACTTGGAGGAACATAAACACGTCCAGCTCCCTCACATCCAGCATCCAGGAGGGAGTCCAGCCCCACAGGCAGGGAGGCACTGCATCTCCTCTCAAGACTGCTCCACTTGCAGATGTAAAGAAGATCCCCCAGACAGGCCAGAGGGGAAGCGTGTCCTTCCCACCACGGAGGGCAGCTCGGCAGAGAAGGGGGTCTGGGCTCCCAAGGGGACACAAAGTCATGATCCCTCCTGCACTCATCTGGCTCAACAGGTACTGGGTTTTACACATAGTCATCAAAACGACTCCCCAGCATCCTGTGTCTCTTCTCCCGCAGACACACACCTGGGAACGGGTCAAGTGAGCTCTGAGCAAGGCAGGTACTGATTTGTTCATCAGAATCAAACCAAAACTTTTCCTGGATACAGTGATTTGTCAGGGGATGAAGGTGGATTGCAGCTAAGTGACAGAGAGTGGGAATTTCTGGGTTCGTAACCTGGACTCAGCCTCCTGAATTCTGCTGAACTCCCTGTACAGAGGTCTAACTCCTTACTTAGGCCAAACACAACATGAATGCAGTTAAAGAGCTATATTTGCAATCTGGAAATAGCTTGCATGTGTCTTCTGGTGGGAGGGAAGGTGCCCTGCAGAGACTTGTGGACTTACTGTGTTTGGCATACATATTAAAGTTACTCCAGCTTGGTATAAGATGAATTGCACAGAATGGAAACCTCTCACTTTTTGGTGCTGTGGAAGTTCTCAGCTGTACATCCCACCCTCCCCTAGGGACCAGTTCAAGCAAGGACTGCCAAGGGAACATATACATGCTTGAACCCATCAGCTGCTATGCTGGTCCTAGGAGTGGTTTGCAGAAGAGAGGTAGAAGTAACAGGCAGCAGCTGGATGGAAGTAACCTAGCGAAAGAGGAGTGAGAGCTGATGGGAGAATTAACATGGGACACGTACCTTAGTTGCCAAAAGATCTTGCAAGGCTGACTGGAGAGTGCTCAGGAGGAGGCTGATTCAGAGGGCTTTGATGTGCTCAAAGGCAGGAACGAACAATGTAGAAATGGTCCATCCTGCCCGCCCTCCCTCCTGAAATTCAGCCCACAGTGCCCTTCACAGGGCTCTCCAAAAGTCTCTTTACCCAGGGAGGCTGGAAGCACTCCCTCAGCTTGCTGCTCTCTCCAACCCACTGGCCATTGGAGCTCGCTATGCCTCCCACTCTCCCACTGCTTCCTGCATGTTTAGTATCTTCCTCTGCCAGACTGGCGTCCAGTCTCTTCTTCATTTAAATACAGGCAAGATGTTTTCCTGGTAGCTGTTTTGTAACAGTTTCTTGAGATGTTTTTCCTGTTGTGCTTTTGCTTTCCCCCCCTGCTTCTTACCACAAATTGCTTTTTAATGCCCACGTAGTCAAGGGAAGAACGTGCCAACCCACAGCAGCACTGCGTAGGTCTAGGGCAGTGATCGTGCCCCTGTACTCAGCATTGTAGAGGCCACACCTCGAGTGCTGTGTCCAGTTCTGGGCTCCTCATGATAAGAAGGACATCGAGGTCCTGGAGTGAGTCCAGAGAAGGGCAGCCAAGCTGGGGAAGGGTCTGGAGAGCAAATCCTATGAGGAGCAGCTGAGGAAGCTGGGGATGTTTAGCCTGGAGAAGAGAAGGCTGAGGGGAGACCTTATCACCGCCTACAATTACCTGAAAGGAGGGTGTAGAGAGGTGGGAGGTGGTTTCTTCAGCCAGGTGACAGGAGATAGGACAAGGGAGAACAGCACAAAGTTGTGCCAGGGCAGGGTCAGATTAGGTGTTAGGAGAAAGTTCTTCACTGAAAGAGTTGTCAGGGCCTGGAACAGGCTGCCCAGGGAGGGGGTTGAGTCACTGACCCTGGATGTGTTTAAAAGATGGGTAGATGAGGTGCTCAGGGATTTGGTCTACGATAGGACAGGAACGGTTGGACTTGATGATCTTAAAGGTCTCTTCCAACCTAGTAATTCTGTGATTCTTAATGGGTGCCCCTCCTAGGCTCTGATCACCTAACCCACACTTCACTGGGAAGCAGGCCTGCCCAGAAATGCAGTGGGGCCCTAGTTGTCTGCTGGCCTGAGAAAGGTTTTGAGAGAAGGAGCCAGCTCATCCAAAGAGCATCTGTCTGGTTTTGCCAGGTGCAAGAAACAGCAACTGGCCCCCCCACACTGCCTGGTGGGTGAGAATATTCTCTGCAGTTTCTACAGCGCTTCCAATTTCCAGTTCTGTAGGATTTCCTTCATGTCTGCTGAACCACTGCAAATCACTCTGACGCTGTCTGAATATCTTTAGTCCTTTGCACTAGAGTGATCCAGGCAACAGAGGGTCTTGCTGGCAAGTTTAACCAGTGATGAGCACAGATGGCACAGACTTTAATTCTAGACCTTCAAATGACACTAGGGACTTCCCATAGTGTTAAAGGAGATGCCTCCCAACAGCTGTAATTCTTTGTATTGCACTCATTGCAGTCCTTCAGGAAATCTGTGTCCTGAACGACAACCGTGGCCAAGTCATATGCCCAAGTCATACTATAGCTGAACCTCTTCAAACCAAAATCAGTGGCATTTATTTCTAACCAGGATTCATACAAAGAAGCCAGTTCTCCCCAAAACAAAGACAGAATGAGTTCCTTGAGCCATCTTACCATCAACCAGCCTGTGACTCTGTGGCTTTTGCCCTCAGAGGACCACTGCCTTCTCAGATGCTGGGGAGTACAGGCTTTATAATGTGTGTAAGAAGAGGAAAAGCTGGAGGATGGTCCCTCTCCATGTGTTAGGCTGTACCAAACCATACACTGGCTAGTGGATAAGCCCTTTGCTAACATTAGTTAACTGTTGGGTCACTCATATAATCATCACAGAATGGATAGGGCTGGAAGGGACTTCAAAAGATCATCAAATTCTAACCCCCTGCCATGGGCAGGGACACAGTTTGCTAGATCAGGCTGCTCAAGGCCTCATCTAACCTGGCCTTGAACACCTCCATGGAGGGGGCAGCCACCACCTCCCTAAGCAACCCTGTTCCAGTGTCTCACCATCCTCGCAGTAAAGAATTCTTTCCTAATATCCAATCTAAAACTATCCCCTTCCAATTTAAAGCCATTCCCCCTCATCCTAGCACTAGATGCCCTTCTAAAAAGTCCCTCCCCAGCTTTCCTGTAGATTCCCTTCAGGTACTGTAAGGCTGCTATAAAGTCTCCCAGGAGCCTTGTCTTCTCCAGACTGAACAACCCCAACTCTCTCAGGCTGTTCTCATCAGGAATGGTGTTACCAGGAGCCAGAAGCCACCCAGCACACACAGAGCAAGACAGCCCAGCACTGCCCATCTCACCCAGCACCCCTTCAGACCCAGGGGACTGACACAGTTTTTTTAAGCGGCGCGTTGCTGGGGCCTGTGCTTTTTAGGCACCCCTCATCGCCTGCGCTCCATGCTTCCCTCCAAGGCTTCCGTTTCTCATGGCAAACCCTTCACTAAAAAAAGCCTGGAGACATCCGTAGGACAAGGACTTGAAACTGAACTCGGCCCCAGTTCACCGAAGTAGTTCAAGTGCTCGTGCTGAAGTGGGGCCATAAATCATAACTTAGTAAACTGCCTCCGGACAGATCCTCATCCAGCGTAACACTGTGCCACGCCATTTTAATAGGAGTGCTGCCCGATAGCCATACAGGTTTCGGCTGCTCCCAGGGCATTTAAAGTTTCAAGAATTTAAAAATAAAATAAATTCAAAAGAGAGAGAGGTGGGAAACCTAAACAAGTGATGTCTGAGCCTAAATAACTGGGGAAAAAAAAATTAAAATTCCAAGTCTTTATTTTGTTGTTCCTAACAATGTAATTGTGGCCAGATGTACATTGCCTATTTCTTCAAAGTGACCTGAATTTTAGAGAAAAAAAACCCTGCATTTCGCAATTTGCTGATGCAATACATCAAGCTTATGCCAGAGAAGAGTTGGCTAACGTGCACATTTTCCAGTTCATGCATTTTATGGGTAAATTATCTTTTACTTGTGCTTCTATGCTTAGCTTGATACAAGAAACTTTTCTACTGGGTCACCTAAAAACTTTATGGCATGCCTGAAACGTGATTTTTCTGTGTGCACAGAGTGTACTGCCTGTCATAGGCTGCATCACACTTGTCTAGATACACACAGCTTGGGACAAAGGTAGCAGACACAAAACTGTGTCCCACCCAGGTGCCTCAAAGGGCCCAGCATGGCAGGTGGTTACTAAGATCCTGGCTCAGGATACGGGGGACAAACCACAGCCCAGGTAAAGGCATTTACCGACACGGCACGGATGCACAGACACACACCTGAGCAGAGCAAACCAGCAAGGGGATTGAAGCTGGACCAGTCTTGAGATGCAGTGGAGCTGTAATCCCAGCTGCCCTGGTGGCAGGTGACAACTGAGGCAGAGCCTGGGGTATTTTGTGTGCCTGTCAGTCATGTGCTATCGCTGCAAGAGCAGATGGGGCAGGCGCGGCACGCAGGGACCTGCCTGCGCAGCAAGTAAATACACAGACCTCATTCAAGGCGCTTTCCCTGAATAGCTCAACTGGTTCACCCTCAGCCTGGTTCCACGCATGCGGACAGTCGGCAAATCTGGCCTCAGGCCCAGCCTTGAGGCTGCTCTTAAAATTCAGTGTTGATGCAGCGTCAGCTTCAGCATTGCATCTCTCAGGAACCCGACTTCTTGGCGGGCGTGCTGAGCAGGACCACAGGCTCCGTGCTCCGCTCCCATACACGCCCACACCAGACCAAACATTTTTCCAAGATAGCTGCTGTTTACTCCTGCGAGGGCTGCAATTGCAGGGCAGAAGGAACTTACCTCTTCCTGACAAAGCAAGCTGCGCGGAAGCAATGTGTTAGTTCACCCCAAACTGTGAATCACTTCTGAAGAGGCAGACCTCTTCCTGGTATGTTTATACATATAGAGAATCTGCATAAACATGCCACATGTCTAAGCACATGGACTCAGCCATATGCACCCACGAATACACACGCGCTTCCTTCCGTGTGCGTGCATGTGCGTACGTATCCCTCTGCCAGCACCAGATTTCTGGCAGGCAGCTCTTGTGCCCTTGCCCCACAAACAGCAGGCACTAATTCTCCCATCTGCAGGCTTCACCCTTTTCCTTGCCTTGCCTGCCAGCAAATGTGCCCTCTCTTTACCTAGTCAGTCTTGCAGCCTCCCCACACTGCTTCCTAAACTGGTGCTTTTTAACCAAGCAAATCCTCTGCTCAAACCTGGTGCCTTGAAACCCAGGGCAGGGTCATGGTGGGGCAGGAAGCTGGGAGGACCAAACGCCACAGCAACCAGGCATTGTGATGTGACGAAGCCCATTCATGTCCCACCTCTGACATGCGAGCGGTGCAGCTGGGCATACCTGAAAGCCCCAGAACCACATGCCTGCCAGTACATGAGCTACCGCTCGCCCCAGCTTTGGTTACCTGCATTGCATACCAATGGCACAGCCACGACAGCAAGGGATCACGATCAGGGGCTTCAAACAGCCCAGTTTCTATTTTTCTTTTTCTTTTCCAGTTGTAGGTTATTGTAATTCCGTGTAGCACAGTGATGCTTTGGCTCCAAGCCAAAGGCAGGAGTATTTTGAGGCAGCTGACTGCAAGGCTAAAAACTGGGTTAATACATTTAAAAAACAGCTTTAATTTGAGGTGGTCATCTGCTTCCCCTGTTAGCTCAGCCTTTTAAACCTTCAGTTATGCTATTTAGCTGCAAGCTACTCATGCCGTATCACCGTTACCTGCGGACCTTTGTCCCACCACGTGTGTATCTCACGTTCTAGGAGTAACGGCAGCATCAAATCTAGACTTACCCACTGCAAATTAAACTTCCTGAGAGGACGGAGGTAGCTCTGATTAAAGGAGAAATGTGATTACATTTATTACACTTCTTTTCCTGACTCTTTGCTGAAGCTTCTTGAAGCTGCACAAGTGTTAAACTCCAGCCTGGGGTGGAGGCAGATGTTTGTTCGGAACCACTGGTCGCTTGTTACCACTTTCAAACCAGACCAACAAATTTGAGCCCAAGACGTATAGCGTTTGTTTTGGCAGCACTGCAGAATTCAGGAAGCTCAAATAGAGCATCCTGATGTCTGTCCAAACCACTTCTGTAAATTTGTACCAGGTATGATCACCATGCCTCTTTCTAGCACCTCCTTCCTAAGGAAAACAATCAGACTGAAATGAACGGCAAGGCAGGGTAGAAGGGAAACGGGCTGTAACCCAGGGTAGCTCCACAAATAAAAGAATTCTTATAACAAAACCAATCCTGAAGCTGGCCTGCATGTCTCTCCCCAACATTTTATACACACACACATACACACACCCTCCCCCCCATCCTTCCTAGGTTGTGTCATTTTAAAAACCTGCAAACTGGGACATCAAAGAGAGACAAGGCATAAGAGGGACGCGAGCGCGGAGACACTGTAGGGAATTAATACACAAAGACCTGTGGGATTAGTGGCTGGAGATTTAGGTCTGTGCAGTCACAGCCTGGACAGACATGGCACGCAAAAAGATTTGCCTTGAATATCTGAGTTTTCTGGACAAGTTTATCACCAGCTCTGCCTTACAGAAGAGGCAGGCAAAGGCAGCACAAGCAGATCTACAGTGAAACAACACCTACATGACTGCCCCGATACCAGATTCCTTCCTCCCAATCAGGACTGTCAGAAAGGCTGGCTTGGTTTTGTTGGGGCAGTTTGTTTTGGTTCTGGAAGGATACGCTTTGTCCTTGAGATACTTTTTACACACCCCCACACCCTCCCCTCCCCAGACAACCAACATTTGGGGCGATGCCATAAGATTCCGTCAATGCGGGAGCCTGCTGCGCCTTTTCTTTCTAGACTGAGCCCCCAGCCTGCGAGACCAGCATGGTGTCTCTTGATCCTTCCAAATGAAATTAGGAAAAATGGGCCGGCTGACTTGCATCTGCCCTACCCAGCACAAAACGGCATCGCAGAGAAGGCGCATTTGCTATGAGAAGTAATAAATGTAATTTCCTCCAAGAATTAGTTGTGCCACACTGGCTCCAAAAAGGGGGGTCGAAGGGAGAACAAGAAAAGAGCCACTGTCCGTTAAATATACCAGCCCCCAAGCCATCAAAGGAAGCAGGATATCAGGTCACACTTCAAAATGTAATGGCAGCAGTTCAGAGGATTTGCTCAAACCCATTTCCTCAGCTCAGTTTTTACAGGGCACTGGGTACCTCAGAGCGAGCAAGGAGCCCTCCATTCCTATGAGGAAAAGGTGACTGGAGGATAGATGGAGGGGAGGGCAAAGCAGGGCACTGGGTTGTAGTGCCTAGAGTGACCTTGGGTAGAAGCAGGAAGAATTTCAGGTCGGCAGAATGTAATTACTCTGGTTGGAAAGTTGCCAAGATTCTGGCATTAACATCCCTACCGCCTGTAAAAAATGCCACAGGGCCAGAACTATAGATTTCTCCATTGCTGGAAAAACAGCACTGGAGAGGTAGAGGAGCCTGCAAGCTTTGTGAGCAGCCTCAATCTTTACAGTGAGGGCTGTAAAAACAGTTAAGACTTTCCAAATCTCTCTTTTAATGTAAAAAACATGGCTAAATTGAAGGAAAATGGTGGGTTATTTCCCCCTTTTCCTCTCTTTTAGAAAAGAAGAAATTCCCACAGAGCTGTGGCAAACACAGCCTGGCACAATGGTGCACATGGATTAGTTGTGTTTGCACCACAGTATTCCCCCCCACTCCCCTTCCCCCACCCTCATCGCTTTTTGAAAATCGATCTCATTCAGGACAGAATCTACAGCTGGCAGAATACCACTCGATTCCAGCACTGTCCCAAAACCATATCCTTAGGGATATGGTTTAACATAGGACAGAAACAGTTGGACTTGATCTTAAAGGTCTTTTCTAACCTTGTGATTCTGTGATGACACCAGATGAAGACTGAGGAGCTACAGTGCCCCCAAAGAGACAAGGGTGGATTTTTTTCCCTAAGCACCTACCTCCTCCTACTTTGCTGAGGGGCTCAGGGGAGGCCAAACTGAATGCCCTACAGTTGGCCAAAGTTTTTGCAGGACCCTCTGTAGCATGAGAGGCAACAACACTAATGCAGAGCATAGGAACCTGCTGAGTTTCATTGCAAGCAGAAATGTTTCATACTGTCAGGTGCAGAGATTTCCTATACAGGTCTCCAAAATCCAGGGGCTGGATTTGGGGCCAGAGGAGAGGAAGGGATGTGCTAGCACAACAGCTGTATGGAATTATATTCGTAATTCTCAGAAACATACAGAAACACTTTCCAGCAAGCAACCACTCGTGTTTCAGAATCAGTCTTGAGAAGGCAGAAGCAAATTCTTCCCCCTCCTGGAACTCTCCCCTTGACTCACGGGGGCTCAATCAGCTGCAGAGGGACATTTGCACACAATAAAGATTCTTCTGAAATACAGCATTTGGCATGGGCTCATTAAAGGGGAAAAAAAATGGCACTGCTTTAGTCAAGGAACAGCATTAACTCTTCCTTCTTGCAAAAGGCAGAGGGTATCAGTTACACAGGGACAGGCGTGAAGTTATGAGGGAACCTGTAGGCAGCCTGAGACCTGTAGGCAGCACCGCGTATCGCACGTGCTGTCACACCACACGGCAAAGCTGCAGCTATGCAGTAGGACTCTGCCTTTAGGTCAGAGCTGCCTCTCCTTACACAGCCATTGTATGTATGAGCTTGATAAAGCAGGGTGGAACAGTCACTGTCGCCATCACCATCTCTCACATCTTTTCACCTTTGCTTCCCCTCCCACCCCCCCTTTTTTTCAAGCCCAGGCTCTGAAAGCAGATTGTGATGAAACACTTGTAATTTCAGAGTTCGCTTCCATCCGTCTCTGTTTTCAAAGGAAGCACAACAAATGCTGGAGGCTCAAAACAGAAGGAAAAGAACTGCCTTTTTTAAGTGTCAAGATTTCCTGGCCTCATGGTATCGGAGGTCTGCTCTCCGAGTGGTGAGACTGCTTGCAGGGCCTAGGGCCTTCTGCCTCAGGGGCTTGTCTTTCACTCATGAGCTACAAATCTAAACACACATGTGGGAACACCATGTTCTTACTTTCCTAAAATTTTTGCTCTTATAGTTGTGCCTATTTTATGCAGGCTAATGGGGGGGGGGGGGGGTGCATAGCTTGCCTCTGTCTGAAGGCTGTCTTTTTCCCAGGCAAAAAATCTATAAGCTATGACCGCAGCGTTTGCTGCTCTTGTTTGGACCCAAGAGTCAAATCAAAGTCAACTGCTTGTGCACAGCATTTTGGGTGGGAGTGCATCTGCTACTCTTTATAACAAGGGAAACCAAGGCACAGACCGCCAAAGAAACTCACACCACTCGGTGCTGTTTCTCATACATGCAACAAAGCTGTTCGGTCTCAGCATGTCCAGTCCTCAGAGCAGAACGCACTCTTCTTCTGGTTTGACTCACTTGAATTGCACCTGACATGTAGCATCAGCCTACATTGAGGGCCAAACTGTTGCGTGTGCCTGTCAGAACAGTTCCACTGGACAAACAGTTCTACAGAGTCAAAAGAAAAAGGCAGCCACAAGATGTCTTGGAACACGCTTGTGCTGTCCTGCTGTAATACCACAAAACACCCCAAGAAGAGGATAAGTGTATGGTCAACTGCCCCCAGGCTTGTATTTTGGGCAGGGGAAGGAAGTTTAGCTGGTGTACATTCCAGCACAGGCTGACATTATTTCAAAGACAACACGTTGTAAATGATGAAACAAAGCTGTCTGTGGAAGCGCTGTCTTCCTCAGAGGCACTATGTGGGTCCCGGCCCTGCTGAGATTGTACGGTGGTAACGGTTTGATAATGCTCAAGCAACGTATCTCCACCCTGAACTCCCAAGCCTGCAGCTTAGGGTGGTTAGATATTTGCTGCAGGTGCTACTTTTATACATAACAATTTTTTAATTGAGCACATCTTAATCAAGGTGCCAGCACGCCATAGATCTGAAGAAGCATCAGCACTGACTCGCTGAACACTGAAGAGGTGAGTTGCCCCCAGACTGCAGCTGTTAAAGCATTGCTCAGTTCCAGGGGAATGAAGACATGAAGAAAGAGCCACAGGCAACTACCAAAGACTCTGTAGGTGCTCACAGCAAGGTGACTGGCTTGCAACATTGCAGCCCCAGTGGCACATTAGGAAAGAGTATTTCCTTTTTTAGAACAGCAACAGTCTAATTTTCTGGCCTCCCCATGCATGATTGGGGGTCTCACATTTCTGGATCATCTGGATTAGTATGACTTTAATCTGTCACAGTGCTCATTCCACCACCAGCTCTGGCAGCAGTCCAGGCAGAGACAGCAAATCTCCAAAACACTTCCTTTGGGAGCCCTCCTCTCCCTGTCCCCTTCATATACACAGGATGGAGCTTTTTCTGACTCAGAAATAAGCCTATCTTATATCCCCCACCTCCTCTGAGAGCCTGAAATAGCCACACAGCCACCTGCCACAGGTATCATTCTTTCCATTTTATCACAGCATGATGTGACCCAAAGGCCACAGAGTAGGCAAGTATCAAGAACCAGGAAGGCATACTAAAGTTTCTACACCTCCAAAGAATAAAAGTATTAAGCAAACAGCAACTTACCGTGAGCTGTTTTGTTTGGTTCTGGTTTGCATCAGTTTAGAGAAAGAGGTGTTGACTGCATGGAGAGTCCTTCCACATACTAAACACAGTAATAGGGGAAAGGGGAATATCTACCATCGATATTCAGTTGAAAATAGGCTCCCAACCTTTCCTTTAGTCAGCCCAGTACCTGAGGCCAGGAAACAGAGCCCTGCTGAACAAAAAAAAATTAGAATTGTGGTATTTCTTATATCTGCTGGCAGACTCAAACATAATGGCTGTGAAAAAAATCTCCCTCCCCTTCCTGCAGCATGTCTCCCTTGAGTGGAAAGCAGCATGCCTGGTTCAGGATCAGCTGGCAAAGAGGCATAGCAGCTCCTCGACTACCACCACATATCACAGCTAACTTCACGGTGTGTTTTTTGGTATCTTCTGTAAACTATGAAGAGCTAAGATATTCCATGCCACCAGGTACTCTTTCCTACTTAGCAGAGCTGCTCAGGCTGGCTCAAGAAGAGATTAAAAATTGTTCTCTGTGAGTTTGAGTGTTGATTTTTCTCATCATCCTGCTCAGGACTCGGGATGTCCAGCAGAGTGAAACACTGTGGGGGACCCAAAAAGTTACACTATTTGTGGTTGCAATGCTTCCTGGCTCTTACTAAAGAGAAAGATTAGCCTCTACAACCATCAAGTCCTCTCTTGGAATTACCCACCACATCACAGACAAAACACACTCAGATTCACTCTAGAGCCGGGGCTGCCATGAAAGAGCCCCTGTAAAGGGAAATCAAAAGCGTGCCATCTGTACATAAAACAACCTGCACCTATGAAGCCAGACATCTTCACTAGGAAGAAAGGGCCTCAAGCTGAAGGCAATAAAATATCTCAGTAGGACTGTTGGAGTTTAAATTCCCTCTTTGAAGTACCACACAGTACTGTTATGTGTGCTAATGAATAGCTCGGCATTCTCAGACTAGTTAAGCACTACAAGGAATTAGGGATGCCATGTGCCAGCCACTATTTTCTGTAAAGTCATTGGCAACGCTTTTGCTGTGGAGTTTGACTCTCTGAAGCCTTGAAAGTGGCATTGCTGAGTGTTTCCAAAGAGGGAGGGAAGTGGAAGCAGGTGTACTGAAATAAAAACCCAAAAACTCTACAATTTAATTTGGAAGAGTGCTGAGCACCAAATTTCAGCACCAGCAAACGTCAGGGGTGTTGAGCAGCTCCTTGGATAAGCACATGCAAATAAAGATCAGAGATGCATAGAAGTGCAAGTTACTTTTTCTCTGATCCCTCTTGCCCCCTTGGGTCATGTTCATTTGCAGAAGAGTAAGGCCAGAGAAAGCATTTTGGCATACTGTAACCAATAACACGTTGTCTGCTTTTCGACATAAACCTCTCTGGTGCCTACAACAAGACAGCACAGGACATCTTTCACAGGAAGTGCTCAGTAGTACCAGGTGGACCAAAGCCAGGAGCCAAAGCCAGGATACCAGCAGAAAGTAAATAACTGTGATAAGCTATTAACAGTAGCTCAGCGGCTCCTAAGCTTACCCTCAATCTTGCCAGCAGGAAAGGTTTTGGATACTGCTTCACTGAACACACTGCCTTAAGCAATGCTGCCTCATTCACCCAAGCATCTGTTTCACCTGCTAAAGAGCAGCATTTTTGCTCCTGTATGGGCTTGAAGTGACATTACACTGCACAGCAGCCTTGAGAATGCTTTCAAGGAAATTTATGGAGATGCTCTTAAAAACATTAAAGCCCCACTGCTTTTGTTTCTGTATTCAAGAGGCACTCCTATTTGTCCCCTAAATAAACCCTTGCCCTCCATTCCTTAAGAGTTTGATATAGAGGGCCCAATACACCTTGTGAAGCACCACAGCAAATGTGACAGCCTCAGTCTACATGTGGTCCCTGGGAATTCACTCTGCTCACCTTCCTTCTGAGGAGCCAAACTCAGCACCATTACCCTCTGCCAAGAGTCAGGTAACTCAGCTCTGCCAGCTGACAAATAAAACTGCCTTTATGGGGTGGGGTGGCTGGAGGAAGATGGACACGGTTGAGACTCCAGCTCTTCTCCTGGAAAGCCTCCCACACACACACATACCCCTTACCCAGCTAGAGGAGTTCTTGTTGAGAACCAGGGGCGCCTCTCCCCAGTCTCTGCTGCCTGACAAAAAGCTCTGGCCTTTACCAGCAGCCTGTGCGTTACCATCTCCCAGGCAGCCTGGGCAGACTCAAGCAGTTGGGTAACTGACTGGTGTCCCCCACTTTCCTGTGGCAATTATCCCTGCAGCAGTACTGCACCTCGAAGCCTGCGCTTTGCCCCAGAGTCAGTTAATGCCAGGCAGGCCTCTGAGTAACAGCAACGAAATGAGTAGTATTAACACAGTGATCTTTGGGAGAAACGTAAAAAACAAAACCAGCCCTCCCTTCCCCGCACACACTTGTTTCTACTTACAGTCTGATCAGTTCCAAGAAGTCTGTTTTTCACCCAGCATGCTGCTGTCAGGATACACACAGTCTCGCAGTTGACTCCCGTTTGTCATGATTATTGTTTCCACCAAGAGAGATCCTGCCTTAGGAATACATGTTATCTTTACACATCCAAACTCTCAGCAGTCTGAGATACAGTAAACTAAATAGCTCACTGTCACCAAGAGATGAAAGCCCTTCTTCCTCCTTTTCCCGCCTCTTCCCTCCATACACCTTTCTTGTCAAGTCTTAGTGCCCACTTTTCTCCCTCCCTGCAGGGCTTCTAGGCAAGACCCAACTCATTTGGGGGTCACTTGTTCAACAGAATGGCTAAAAGCTCCCCTCCCTATTCAGAAATATCAGACTCTACCTCAGGAAGTGGTTCAGCCATTCTCTTCCCAGAAAATAAACAGAACACGTTACTACATGTTTCACAGGCACCTACAAGGACAGCTTATAACGCTGTGGTAGTGCTAAATTAGGACAGGTGTAGGCAGTCTCTGAAAAGCACAAGGAACTTGGGTTCCCCCCCCACTACTGTGACTAGGTCACGCAAACCATTGCACAAGTTGAGTTCAAGACAAGTTGAGTTGACGACTCACCATGTGAATTAGCATTTGGACCCACATAGGTCTAACAAGCCCCAGTATCAGATGTTTTTCCTCTGGCTGCAGTCTCCCCAATTTTTCTTTCATGTGGATTCTCTTCTATCTAAACTTTGAGTGTGTTGTTTGTGGAACCACAAACAACAGCCACTCCCCATCACCTAGTTTCAGGGAACTTACAGGAGATCAGTATCTTTACAACATACGTGTCAAATAAAATTGCACTTGACAAATAGATTCAGAAATCACAGAGGGAAAACACAGAGAGGGGAAAAAGGACATAACAAATGTGCACAAGCTCAGATGCCCAGGCATCGTTTCCTTAGAAACCAGGCTAAGGGCAGGAAAATCCTGAAACCGACAGCAATGTCTGCAGCAGAGCATCAAGATTTAATAGTAGAGCCTTGTGCTTTAAGAGTGTAAGCTCAGAAATAAAAATCCTCCCTTTCCTCCAGATTATACAGCTGCAGCACGCTGACAGGAGCAGACAGTGACTGCCCTGTAAGGTTCAGATGCTAAAACTGCTAGCGACAAGTGCATGGCTGCGCATGATATGGATGAGATCGTGATAAACATCATCCTTCTGGAGAACTGGCAGGGGGGCTGCTGTATTATCAGCACCCAGGGTAAAAAGAAAGGGATATCATCTGCATTTCCTATTCTGTGGAATCAAACCTAGACTTCCAAAAACTCCATCTAGATCCTGAATGAAGAAAGGGGTTTCACAAAGTCAAAGCATTTCATGGAATCTCATCCACTGTGTCTACCAGCCCTCATGGGCAGTAAGTGGAGAACAGCCCAGCATCAGCACCTACTGAACAGGTATAAGGTTACTTTTTGAGAAGGATCTTCAACCCAAATCTTTTGCCAAAATTCACAGTGAATGGCACCAAGAAAATTTTTGGGTAAGGACAGTTACTAATGGAAACAGTCTAAAAGCGTATAGATGTCAACGAGCAGAAATCCATACTACAGGTCCTGTATAGCATAGGAAACCACTGAGTTACGAGGTATGTAACTCCAGTAACAGTTCTCTGGAATGTATCAGAGAAGACTTTCCTGCAAGGATTCCAGAATTGTTTAGATGCAGGCTCGTATGTGACAATGGCACAGCCATCTCAACGTACACAGCAGAAGTGGGTTGAAGAACTCCAAAACATATGGAAGGGGAAAGTAAATTTTTCAGACTAGGGATTGGACGGTGCAAAGGTGCTGCTAGTCTAAGGGGGTCAGGGGTCCTTCCTGCCTCATGGCAGAAGTGAGGGAAACTGTCAGAAAAGAGAGAAGGGCAAGTATTTCTGACCACATCGGTTGGTTAGAGGTCTTGATCACAAGAGGACTGAATGTTCATTCCTAGCACTTTGGGCACAATCTCTGCCTCTCTGGACAAAAGCCTTAATCAGTCAGCGGCAGACAGTATGTGTATCTTTGGAAATCTTAACGGTGGCTGGATGATATTAGTTCCTCTATTATTATTTCTTTAACTCAAGAGAAGGTGCCTGGTTGTCCATCAGTGCAATCTTTGAGCCAGTGGAAACACAGAAAAAAACCCCATGAAACCTGTTCACAAGCTGATTATTATGCAGATCAGCAATCGTTATCCTTTCTCTCATTACCTCAAATGCTTTCTGCCATCTGTTGGTAACAAACCTGCATCTGGCAGATTACCAGAGGAGCCCTAATCAATGGGTAATTGGGGTAGAGGATTGTGTGGACAATCCTGGAAACGAAAGCACTGATAAACTTAGAGGAGAAGAAAGTTTGCCTGTCGCAAGTGTGAGATCCTACACCCAGCATTTCTCTACTCTTCTGAACAGAATTCCTTCTTGCTGGAAGAGTGCTCAGGGAGAGGGGGGAGACACAGATTTGTCACAGGCAATGAGATAAATGATACCAGCCTCTGAAATGGTACCTCAAGCAAAAGGTTAATTTCCAACAGATTATGCCAGCAAGTGCTGCCAGGAGAGGCACAGAGCAGAACAAGCACAAACACGCATGAGTTTGCATTTCCACGGTTGCCTCTTAGAACCATCTGTTAACGAGACATAGAGGATGCTACAGACTCTTTCAAGTAAAGGCTCCTCATCTAGTCTTTCAGTGCCTTCTGGTATGAAACGCTCAGAGTACATTCCCTGCAGGTTTTCCTTCTCCAGCTGTGTCACCAGGGCCCCGCTCCATTCCATACAGTCCTTCCAAGCCTTCATTACAGCAGCTCAGGTATAACATTCATGTTATTCCTCTAGCTTCCAAAAGAAACAAAGCTTTTTAAAATCACACTTACTGGTGCTGAAATCCCAACAGAGACACACAGACAGATTTCAACTGAATTTCAGAATGTGGCACTGTCTCAAAGTTACCAGATACCTACAAGTTTGGAGGGAAACAGCAGCTGGGGAGAGCAGCAAAACCCAGCCGGTGCCTCTACTAAGGGAAAGCAAAGGGGAATTCACTGCTCTGCATTCCTGACATCATCTGGCTGGTCAGTCATGCTTCAAGCTACTCTGCACGAACGGAGCTGTCAAGTGACAGGGGGATGGATTGAAGCTAAAGGAGGAAAGGTTTAGATTAGATATGAGGGGAAGGCTCTTTACAGAGAGAGTGGTGAGGTGCTAGAATGGGCTGCCCAGAGAGGTGGTGGATGCCCCATCCCTGGGGGTGTTCAAGGCCAGGTTGGATTGGGCCCTGGGCAGCCTTGTGTAGATCCAGGCCTGGAGACTGCTGGCCCTGACTGTGGCAGGGGGTTGGAACTCTGTGATCCTTGGGGTCCCTTCCAGCCCAGACCATTCTATGGTTCTATCCTGCTGTCCTCTACCATGAGTACCTAGAGTAAGAGATGAGAGTTTAAGCGGTAATTTTAAAGACCTTGTAAGAATCAGGAGTTCATTGATCCATCTTGCAAAGAATGACTAGAGGTTAAAATGGTACTGCGCTGTTCAAACAATACAATCCCTGCTGTCCGCCCTTCTGCCACTCTGTATAGACCCAGAGGACAAACCCAACCAGAACAATGCTGAGGGCATGTGACCCACTCAAATCACATCAGAGCGGTGCTGGAGATGTCAAGATACCTGCGTTTAACGATGAGACAATAAATCAACACACCTAAGTCATCTCCCCAAACTAGATGGAAGGTGGTGAAATAAAGCAATGGATTTTTTTGGGTAGCCTGTGCCTGGCAGACCAGTGCTCTGTTACACCTACCAGCACTACCCCCAGGAGCTAAGGCAGCACATAGGTAACATCTACTGCCCAGGCACCACCCTGGGAGTGTTGCATTCACCAGCACATGGAAGGAACAAGGAATTCTCGTAGTTAGTAAGAAAGTGGCCCAAAGAAAAGAAGGAAGTAGAAACCCCTATAAATATCCAAATACTGCCCATGCCCACGCATGGTGGGCTGGGATCCAAAGTAACTGTTTTGGGGTGATAAGAAACCTTATTAGGCAACTGAACATGGGAGAGGAGCACCAACACCCAAGCTAAGACGTTAATGACACCATGACAGAAAAAGAACATCCTCCAGTGATCTAATATCCAGTCTGCAGTCACTAAAAAGTGAAAATGCAAATCTTTACTATTCGAAGGGACTAACAGGAGACAGAGGAATGCAAATGAAAGTTGTGTGTTCCCAAGAGATACAGATCTTATTTCCTTCCTGCTATGAAAGGAAAGGGTTGAGTTTGATACGCATTGGATTACATTAGGGCAGAAAGCAACACCCCTTTATTAAAATCCACTTTTTAAAAAATTCAACATTCCAGGGATGTTACTGCACTCTCCACCAAACTGCAGCAGCCAGCAATACACTGGTTCAGTTGCATTTACACCCTCACAGACAGTAGCCACCTGGACACAGTAACTTTTTGTAGGGCTTCACATATGGACTGCTACCAAACCCCAAGGGTTCCGTACAGTTTGTGACCCAAACCAGTAAACTGAAAACTTTCAGTGAGGGACCAGAACTAGAGCTGGTATGGAGAGATTTGCCACACTGCTTTATTGTTTTGTTTTTGGTTTTTTTTAAACAAAGGTATTGTGTGTCCTCAACTTGAAAGGGGAAAGAACTATCTTCTGTGCAAGATCAGATAGCTGTCAGTGGGAGGAATGTTTTCTCCAACCATCTCGAGCCTCCCATACTCATTAATGGTATTATTCATAAAGAAAGGGGGCACAGTGGAGAGACAGATCCTCTACAGATATCATTTGTGGCACCAGAAAAGCAGTGATTAAAAAAAATAATTTAAAATCCTGTTCTTTAACATGAATGTCTCTAGATTTTAATGTCAAAGTGACATTAAATGGCAAATCCTTTTGACATTAAATTGCCATCCTATTGCTTTAAAGCTTAGATAGCTCTGAACAGCTACACTGGCCAAGAAAGAAGTGGCATTAATTCCAAGACATGACACTTAATGCCCTGCTGACACCTTAGTAGTGACTCAGCTGCATGAGCATTTCAAGGATCCTGAGTATTGCAACATACGGACAGGGTAGTTTAGGAAATAAAAGCACCTAAAAGCCAGGTATGACATTCAGCAGCATCTAGGAGCACTGTTCATACATCAGGAACCCTACTGAACCCAAAGGACGCTCTAACTCCACCCTGTTCTACCAACACTGTAGGGTCTGCAGATCCTGCTCTGTGTCTGTTGCAAATTACATGTTGTTATTACATGTGAGACACCCTGTCCCTCACAACCTTCTCTTGATGCTTCTGTGACTCAGAGGAAAAGAGAGATTGCCCAGAAACAAGTATTTTCACAGCCTGTATTAATTCTGCTGTATCAGAATTAAGACTGCGAGCTACATTCATCACATTAGCCTGGCACAGCTTTGGTCTGTCTCTCATGTT
The DNA here is from genome assembly GCA_022605575.1 of Laterallus jamaicensis coturniculus. Taxonomy (NCBI): domain Eukaryota; kingdom Metazoa; phylum Chordata; class Aves; order Gruiformes; family Rallidae; genus Laterallus; species Laterallus jamaicensis. The sequence continues at coordinate 21,653,506 of JAKCOX010000013.1, forward strand.
TCATCCTCTGAAGCCTGGCAACCAGTGAGGCTTGTTGCCCTCTCTGTGTAATTCTGTTTCTTTGTTTTTCAAGCACAGTGGTGGAGAGTTTCACCATCAATCCACTGTTAACCCTTCCTATATTTAGTATTTGTCAGATTCAAACAGTTCTTTGCTGTAGCAGTGAGCAGAGAAAGTGAAAGAACTGAATGGGAGACAGAGGTGGCTGTTGGGCTGGCACCTATCCTAGTGACCAAAGAATGAGGAAAAGAAAGTACAACAGAGCAGACATCAAAAAGAAATGGTTCCACCAACACTGCTGGTTTAGGGTCTCATAAGGAGGCAAGACAGCTCCAGGCGCTTTTTGACCTTTAAAGAACAGGATAAGAAGAGAGTTCTTTGAACCTGTCCCCAAGGCCGTACCCACAGGCTGTGTCCGACCCACAGACAGCAGCTCGCGCTGACCTAGCACTACGCAGCTGTGCCAAAGGGTGACAGTTAATACCTATGTTGTGTGCACAAGTTCTTCCTGCTTCCTCATTTCAACCTGAACTTCCAAAAATTGTTGATTTTCTTCAGAGTGTAATTCAGGGCAGGAAAAGATGCCTGGCAGGCAAATAATCCACACCTTTACTTTTGGCTTGGGTGCCACAGCATCAAGCAAACAACTCCCTGTAACCCAAAGTTGCTTAAATGCAGTACCATGAAGTTACCACCTTCTAGCTACCTCTCCCTAAGGATACAAGGGACACTCAAGGTTCTTCTGAAAACTCTCTATTGCTTCTGTAACCACACTGCAGAGAAAAGCAGCTTTCAGGGAGCAAACTCTGGTTCTACACTAGGAAAGAAGCTCTCAACAGGGACTAGGTTTGCTGCCTGCTGCTATACTTCAGTCTCCTAAATCTGGCTGTTTGTACAAATGTTAGTTAGATCAAGGATCACAAGGCATTTCTCAATCAACAGCCAACAACACATTTAAGATGCTACTTATAAACAGAAAAAGCCCACATTAACCAACATTTCTGTCCTTCATGTGTTCCTTGAGTAGTCTGAGCTTAAAGAAGTAAAAAAGTGTTACCTTACACTTCATACTTGCTTTCTCACTAAGAACTTTCAGCAGAACAAAAACAAACTCTGGCTTATTATGGAACAGGTTTTGGTATGTTCTGCTTACATTAGATGTTTCCTGTACTAAAGTATTTTTTACTTTAGAAACCCTGCCACAACAAGTCTTTGAAGCACATACTGAGGATTACCATAAGCAACCTTTCAGAAGAACATACCAGAAAGATGACATGGTCCTAGTTATTCCGATCTCATTAACTGGGCAAGCAAGCAAGCGTTTGAAACAGACTGCAGAACATAAGGAAGTGCTGCTCAGCAGAATGTACCACTGCAACATAAATGCAGATGTTGCTCTGAGACAGTCATGCTGTGTCACACAGGCAAGCGTTAAACAAAGAATTGGGACATCTAGGAAAGTAAGCGTCAGCTCTGTTTCCTCCTCACCCAGCAACATTGCACTCAGTCCTTCCAAACAGCAGGAGCTGATCTAAGTTTATGGCCCTCTTATCAAGGATGGCAACATATGGTTCAGCTACACATGGAATATTATTTTATTTAGATCAGCCAGACATATGTTATCTTTATAGCTACTATGAGAAACACTGGACAACAGCTATTTTGCTAGAACCACATTGATTAGCCCGAAGACCAACAGTTTTTGACTACCCGTACCTCCACAGGCTCTGATCAGAGAGTATCTTGTTCATGTGGTGAAAAACACCAGCACCGATCACAACCAGCCAGGCAGCTGCTAGCAATTGTCATATAAGATCTACAGAGAAAAGTGAAAGACTAATACAGCAGTCTTCATGTTTCTCTTGTATGTGACATTCCTAATTAATCCAAAGACATTGGCCCAAAACACACAGCTTTGTGTGTGAAAAGAGGAAGAGAGTTGAAAAGTTAGAGAACAAAATCAAATATACTCTCAGAGAAACCCATACTGTGCATGTTGTTTGTCCCAAGCGTGGGAAAAGAGAATCTAGAGATACGAACAACTTTCCTATGAACTCAGTTCCACAGCAATCATTTGTTTATTAGAAAACTCTATTCAGCATAGATATGCGACACACACAGAGATATGAAAATAAGACTGTTCAATAACTGATTGGAAAAAACACAGATGTCTCCTTAAGCAGAGTCCAGCAACCTGCAAGCTCAGTCTGTGTCCCACAGATCATGTCCCATGCTACGTGACTAGCACCTGGATTTTGATTGCATGAAGTGGGGAGTACCTGCTTTTGGATACCAAACCAGTTGTTGCGTCATTTTCATAAGCTACCACCTACAGTGTGCCATTCAATATGGAAAGGAGAGGTAAGCTATGGTTCAGCTTCTCCCACAGCCAAAGCCTCTACCAGTAGCAGTCTCAGCTACAGAAGAAGCAAAGCAACTATCCTCTTCTGAAGACAACCCAGCCTACAGCCAACAGCAGCACAGCAAGAAGATACGAACCCCTGCAAAGTAGGGAAATGCCAAAGTACCTGACATGCATCAGGTACAGCCTGCGCTTACCTCTGGAATACCAGGGTGTTTATGTTGTGTTTGGAAGCAGACAATGGGCATCTCTGTGCAGTGAGACAGCCTGGTGGTGTAAAGACATCAGCTGTGCTTATTTCCACACCAAGCTCAGCAGCTCAAGTGCTGAATTAAAACAGCTCTACAACCATCATAGGGGCTGTGAAGCACTGCAAGTCTGAACCCAGTACTGACTTGCTGGCAAGTTGGAAACTGCCCTCTGCTGAGCAGCCCCACAATAACAAAAAAGACAAAAAAACCAACTAAAAAAAATGACTGAAAGATCAGTTGTAGCTGTACTTGAACTTTTGAGTGCTCCTGTAGCTTCCTAGTTCCTAAGCAACCAGTCTGACTCAAACAAGCTGCTTCCAATACCTCTGGCCATTGCACAGAGGAAACACCCCAGCCCCTTTTTCTCTCCATCCCAACCAGTTTCAACAGGTAGATCTAACCAGTTTGTTTAATCTTTTCTCCCTCCTTCCACCTGAAAGCAGCTGCAGGCCACGGTGCTTTAAAGCTCTTACCCCAGATAAATAGTTTGATGCCTTTCCATGAGATGTGGGAGTGAAAAAACCCCAACTCCTGAGTTGAGGGGGAAGCGCCACAAGTCTCCAAAATCATGTTAAGTGCATGAAGCTGAAATCCTAGAGGGCTCATAAGGTATAAAATCTGGACTGGGCACAATCAGAGAGAAGAAAGAGTTGAGGAACTGAACACAACCCACTGCAAATTTAAGGCACTCCTGTAATGTTCCTGTTTTCAAGCCTCAAGCTCTTCCATTTCACCAAAATCCCTACTCCAAAGAAAATTAACTTTTTCTTCTTCAGCACCACAGCATGAAAAGTATACATCCATCAACATCACAGTACCACCAGGGAAGCCTCTATGAGGTCAGATACATAAAGTTCAGACAAATCATTTTATAGAAACCAAAACTTGGTGGACTTAAGCAGTGTTAGGTTTATGGTTTGCCTCAATGATCTAAAGGTCTTTTCCAACCTAAATGTGTCTATGTTTCCCTCTCCTTTCTGGTGGATCCCTTCTTCCATGTACAAAAAGATTCTCTCACAAACACTACACACAACACAGTGAATCACATGGCACTCCATCTATTCTGGAGATAAAGACTTGATCCGTCTGAATAAAAATTTAAAAATCAAAAATTCCCCTAAGGCCTGCATATTTCAAACCTCAAATTTCAGTTCAACACACTTGTTGTAAGGAAAGGTCCATTTTCAGGCTGCTTTCCCACAGCTCAGTACAGGGTTGTTGGATGAAGCGATGCAAGGAAGAACCAAAGCTAAGCACTTGCACTTGTAAACACAGAGAGTCTATAGGCTGACAGTGACAGAGCAACAGTGAATGGGAACGACCCATTCCAAGAACCATATGCAAAAATGTGACTGCAGACTGATTCAAACATCTAATTTCAATGAGTACACGATATTCCTACACCTACTTGCCTCTTTACTGGGATTATGACCCCCACAATGCAGAGGCAAAAAGCAAACATATCAAGTTCTCTATTTATGCAAGTCAGTGTCCAGTACTGTATCACAAACCCAGCTTTACTGATGCTTTTAACAAAACACACTGTTTGTGAACTCAGGCAACTAAGGAGCTGGTTCACACTCATTTCTACAATCTGCTACTGACAGGGTGAAGAGGAAGCAAGCAAGTGCAGCCAGACCCAAGGCCAACAGCTACTGCAGCTTTGAGCCCTGGGATGATCTCTCTGCAGTTTACTAAATGAGCTGGGTCTGTAAGAACTTACACTAGACTGGAATTAAACAAAAGAAGACTGATACTCATTTGTCAAGTAAATCCAGCTTGTGGCTTTCAAAGACTAAAAACAGTGATCTGTGAAATTAAATTCCTTTTCAAGTGACAATTTTTTTTCTTTTTCTCAAATAACTACCTTACAGGTCTGTCTCCCTGCTTCCTCCCTACCCCGTAAAGGCACAGGGAAGCTGCCTCAGTTCCTGTTTTGTACCGCTCTTCCTCCTACTACACACCACCTTCAGCTTCCCACAGCAAACCTCAGTATTTAAATGGACACCGATGACATCTAGTGGCTCGCTAAGAATTTGCCTTCCTAAACTTACAGTCGTCAATTTATTTCCAGAGACAAAACACACAGCGCTCAGCATTTCAGTCAACTGCTTCCAACCACACAGACCAACAGCAAGTGCATCAGTAATTCTCTACAAGCTCTTCCATAGCACCCAGTGACCATCATCTCCTCCAGCACACAGCATTTCCCCAAGCCCTTGTTTGAAGCCTAGGGGAGATGAGGTAGTACACAAATTTGCTTCACGCCTTCCCCACACCAGTAAATTTCTCTTTAGATCCAGATATTTGTTCTGGTTGCAGATGGCTGGGGACTCCCGCTCGCCCTTTTGGTTATGCCATGGATTTAATGGCAGAGGTTATTCATGCAGACAAAGCCAAGGCTCAAGGCCACACCACCATTAACACCCCGTACACGGTTCATTCACATCTTTAAAAAAAAAAAAAAACCAACCCAAAAAACCCCATACAAATGACTGATTTCTAAAATGTAACTGTGCTGAAATTACAAGGGGGAAAGATAAAAATGCTATTCTGAGAGCAAAGAGGAAGAGATCGGTAAGCAGTTCACTTCCCCTCAGCCACCCCCTACAAACCCTCTTACCTTCTTCAGAGCAATACTGAAAACTGCCAAGCAGCAGATGAGCGGTCACTGAAACTTTTGAAGCATGTGACAAGGTAAGGAAAGTTCAGAAGGTATCTTTATGTAGCTTCCTGTACTACTGACACTAGCCATTTAGTCACTGCTCAAGTCTGCGCAGCCATTAACACTCAGTAAAGAGTTGGAACAACTATTACAAATGTCTCCAAAAAACCCCCCACCAAACCTTGAAATTGCCTCCTGCATCAGAATGAGCTGCTGCTGAAGGGCTGAAAAACTGACACTTGCCTTTGACCAGAAACTGGTTTGGGTGGGGGGCTACTGCTACTTTGTAATGACAGACACAGCCTTAAACATCATGGTGCATACATGAAATGATGATGATTCAGGAATGGTCAATTAAAACAGGTTTACTGCTGAACTTCACGAGACGTCACATTTAGTTTTCATCACAAATTCTTCTGGGAGACCTAACAACTTCCTCAAAGCAAAACCTATCCAGAGCCAAAGAACACCACAGCATGCAGGGTTTCTGAACCACTGCAACAATGGCAAACCAGCAACAAACACTACAGGTGGTAACGAGACTGCATGCCCCATGGCTCCAACAATAAAACCAGGCTTTTCAAACCTCAGCTCTGCGTTTTGTTATTCATGTTATTTTACACAGATAAAATACATTCATTCCAGGCTGAAACTCCCAACAAAAGCATAGAAGTTCTTCTGGAGCTCTGCACAGTTACCAAAATTCTTGAAGAAATAAATTTATATTCCCTTTCAATGATGTGAAGACCCATTCCTACAACCCTACGAAGAGGGTGAGTAGCGGTTCAGAGAGGTACTCAAGACAAGCACATACATTTGTGTGACATCTCTGAGGAGGTTTTTCAGAAGACAATACTTTCTTTTGCCTTACTTGCAAGAATCATAGTTTTTCATTTCGATCATTCCATTCTTCTACCAATTACTAACTTTGTGAGTCAGCCCCGAACAGCAGAACTTCACTAAGATTTCAATTTCTTCAAAAATAAAACAAGGAACCCTTGCTAAATTGCTAAAGAAACTGGTTTGTTCCCTCACCCACAATGTAGTGATCGCCACCTTCTGGAAAGAATTTTCCAAGTCAGAGCAGCAGACAAGCACTGACCTGCAGCCACCTCCAGAAAGTACAAAACACGGTCAGGAAGGCCTGGTCACAAGGTCCTGGTCTCAAACAGCAGATAAATTTCACATCAGCAGAACTTTGCTGTAGTTTACCCTTGAGGGAACCTCTGAGTAGACCTCTAGCCCAACGTGCAAGTGCAGCTTGAAGAGGACCAGAGCAGAACAATACAAGCAGGCTGTGCTCCTGCTTGCAGAGTAGCCATTGAAACCTTACTACATCAGTTTTGGTTTGGGGTGAAGACAAAGCCAAGACCGCTATACAAAGGTGGTCATAGTAGAAATAGAACAGAGAGAGGGAGGAAGAGGTGGACAGGCTAGGAAGTATTCCCAGAAACAATACCTAGAGAAAACTTAAACATTTGGGCTTGTGGGAAAGAAAATTATACACCTTGGATTCCAGGCAAATAACTCAAGTGTATTGAGACACTCTGGCTCAAGAATTATACACATTTTTACATTGCATTGGGTAGAAACATGAGTATCTGTAGCATGATGTTTACAAAACAGATATGCAAGATCATTTGTCCTTTTGTGTTCTTTCTGTGTATGTGGTTATAGACTCTCAGCAAAAAGGAAACAGAAGGCAATTCTAGTTTTTGAAGTGATGAGTGATGACTAGACTGCTTAGTGTTCGTCACTACTTTTCCCTTTAAGCTTGTCTTCACCACAACGAATATCATACAACAGGGAAGACAAATCACAGGCTGTTCCCAATTCCTGCCGGGCAAGGCACTCCATTAGCTTCACACCAACAATCTCAGAAGAACTGCAGGTAGCAGACATCTGCTAGTATATTCCAGTAGGTTAGCTTTCACTACTGTCCAAGTTCTTAGGCAGCCATAGCTGTTTCTTCCCACTTTTCAAGACTAGTTCCTGTAATCCTGAAAACAAGTCTCCACTACTCCTTCTTTAGAGTTCCACAGAAGCCTCTGTGTTCCTGCTTCTGGAGGTTTTATTCCCACCATGTTAAGTGTCACAAGCTGTGAAGAAAACCTCTCTGGTGCACTGACAGTTACATATTTGCAAGACTACAGCCAGCTTTGCATCTCCTCTTCATACTTTTGGGGGTCAATAAAAGGCTTGTCAATGGACCGGATCATCAGCTCCCCACAGTACACACATTCAGCTGCCACAATATCATCAATGTCAGCTTTGATCTGCTCCCGGCTCTGCTGCCCCTTCCCCAAGCTAATGGTATCTGCGTCCTTGGGACGATGGTGGCTCTTGGAAGGCTGACTGGTAGCTGCCAGCTTCTTCTGAAGATCTTCAAGTTTTGCCTGCTTATAGGCAGGAAGGTTTGGGAAAACTGCTTGGAGAAGACAGTCATAGTGAAACATGTGACCACACAGGAAAAGGTAAAAAGGGCGGTTTAGAAGTGGAAAATCACATGCAGCACATTTTTCCTGAGGCTCCACAGAGCCATACTTATTTCTCATTTCCTGGATGTCCTCTCGGATTCTCTTGGCACTCTGTGTGGCTTCTTCCATCTCCCTTTTCAGCTCCTCAATGTGCTTATTGTAGTCCTCCAGGGAGTTACAGATTGCTTCCTTGAAATGGTCAATAGTGACAAAGTCTGGAAAGAATGGCAGGACATCTTCAATCTTGAGCAGGGCACAGCTGGAGAGGCAGGCCATGGCCTTCTTGACATCCTTCTCCTCCTGAACAACATGCCGAGCAATCTTCAACCAGAGCTTCTTTCGGAGTTCCTCATCATCTTCAGGTAGATCTGCACAGGACTTGGCAAGATCAACATCCACCTAGAAGTTGGACAGAAAAGGAGTTGGACAGAAAAAGAGTTAAGCTTCCCTCTTCAAATTCAAACTCTGCTGTCTATTACAGGAGGCATCAAAAGCAGGCTTCTATTGCCATGTCACTGCCTACAGCTGCAGTACTGGTCTGCCCCTTGTTATGTCAAACATCTCTCCACCAGTATTCCTCCCTGAAGATCTGCTTGCTACCCATAAGAGAACAGCAAAGCCCAGCACTACATAAGCACTACATTACCTTTGCTTGTAACACATAGCAATACCAACAGCTCCCTGAAGGTTGGACAAACTGACAAAGGCACTCTTCTGAGATAATTATCACAGGTAGTAATAGGAAGTAATTGGAATCTTGAAAAATAGCTCTACAAGCCTTGCATAAATGCAGGTATGTTAAAGGTAATTCATGTTAGAGCCTGAGCTTAAGACAGACAGTAGTCCCCTGTGTACTTTCCATGCCTCTACCCTCAATTATGGCTTGTCACAGTCAGCTGTCTACTTAAAACAACTCTGAAAGCACAGGAGTATGTTAGCAGGGATGGGTCTTTCTTCCTAGACTTAGCTGCACAGCTCCTGCACCAATGAGTCTGTCCAGTTCCTCTCAATGCTTAGTTATTCAAGGTAACTTGACCAAACTCCACTCCTTTACATAATACAGCACGCATGCACAGGCACACTCCTACCTGCAAGGCGAGATCCACAGCCTCCTCATACAATTCCATCACTTTGTAAATATGGACACACGCACGGTGGTGCCCATGCTCTGCACACAGGCGCAATGCGTACTTCAGGTCATAGTGGATCCTGTTTGGGTTTGTTCCTGCTTGCTCCAGGTATGACAGCAGTGAGTCCGGACGACACAAAGCATAAAGAGACAACAGGTAGTTGTGAATGGCTTGCTGGGTTTCCTCCAACTGATAGACACAGAACTCCATGTATCTGATGGCTTCATTGATCTGCTGGGTGCTGGCACTCTGGCTGTAGTTAACAAGGGCTGGAATGAGGTTCCTCGCATCCAGCCTAGAGCCCATAGAAATCCAAGCATCAACTACCTTCTTGGGAATGTGCTGGATGAGGACCGGAGAGAACTTGTAGAACAGCTTCTCGTCTCTGTGCCGGGACAGCACATTTAGAGCTTCATCGTACTCATCATGCTGGCAGTGGTGAGCTACTACACGCTCGTAGTCCTGCATGATGACTGCAAAGTAAACCATGTGCTCTGTGTCCCCATGGCTTGCCAACAGCTCATAAATGGATGCTCGGTTATTAAACAGACAGTCTTTGTTTTTAGGGCTGCTGAGGAAGGTGCGGAACTTCTCCCGTGTATCTAAATAGAGATTTCGTTGTGAGGGATCTCCTTCCAATATACCCAGCCAGTTCAGGTACAGCTCCGTTAACCATGTGGTCAGTAAAGTTGTCTGCGTTTTCTCAGAAGGCTTTAGGTTGCTTAGCTTCTTAATCAGGAACTCCATCAGGGCCTCTTCTTGCTTGGCTTCAATGAACTTAAGGGCAATTTCCTCAAAGTAGTTCTGTGTCAGTGCGTAACATTTGGCGCTGTCTAGATACCTCTTGTTTTGGAAGCAGTGCTCTGCCTCTTTTGCCAGGACAATATCTAGGCATTCCGGACGGTCTTTACAATACTCTTTGGCTAAATCAAATTTATTCATATTCATATACATTTTCCACACATCTCTCGATTCCCGCTGGACGTGGTAGCGGAAGACTACTTTCTCAGTGTGGATCCATATCTGCTGGACTGTGGGATCTTTGATCATGCGTGTCAATAAGCCAAATTTCTCCAGGAACAGATCTTGAAAAACAACCTGCCCGTTCAGCGTGCATACGGCCTTCACCCGATCAGGCAGCAGCAACAGGAAGTGGAACTGGGTAAGTACAATGGATATTGGCTTGTTCACAGTTATGTCAATATCAGAAGGATAAACCCAGACTCGTTCATCACTCAAAATTGAATCAGGTCGGCTATAATCCAGCGTACCATATAAAACACCATTTCCCATCATCCAGGCAAAGGAACGTGGGTTGGAGCGCAGTTTTGGGGTGTAAAAGGCTATCTCACTGAAACCAAAGCTGGCTGGAAACTCACGGAAGCTGGGCAAATGGTCAGCATGCAGAGCAAATATGGAACTGAAGCCTTGCTGCTCTGTCCCTTCAGGTACTTTGCCAACAAACTGGAAGAGCCTCTTTCGAGTGGTGGCTATAATAAAAAATTTCCCTTCTAACCCTCGTTCAATCTCCAGGCAGCAGACTGGGGCAGGTCCCGATTCTTCCTCCAGCGTGTAGACCTGTCGGAAATACTGGTCCGGATTAGTGCTGAAGAGGCCGCCCTCACTGACAGAGATTTCAGCCTCATAGATCTGCCCCTGGGCTGTGCCCACCAGGATGGGCCCTGTGTTGGTCTCTGAACCAAGAAATTTGTTCCAGCCCACACTTTCAATCAAGTGACCTTTCCAGCGGGAGAGTGCTCGCACTTTCTGAACACTTCTGTTCAAGTAAAGGCATTCACTGGTGTTCAGAGCAATCAGGAGATGAGAGCCTGACAACAGGAGAGGGGTATAAGAAAGAAAAGGAAGGAACAAATTAAGACCATGCCTAAGCAAGCCAAATTCCTGAGGCTTCTAAATCCTCACATTTGATAAACTCCCATATCAACATCCTTAATCCAAGACTTTTCCAGGCATTCATAGGAATGTGGGGGATTTCCATTGTGGAACAGAACGATAGTCCATATGTTGTAAACTTAAATCACTAGTCACAGATGCTTCAGCAAGAAGGTATTCTTCAATTTCAATAAATGTTTTAAGGACAAACAGTTCCCAGAATTCTCTCCTAGCCCCAGCAATTGGTGACAGATACGAGCATCTCTTTCCAAAGTTTTGTGAGTTGTGCTGGTTTTTTTAATCAGGCTACAATGAGCTGCAGATGTTTTACAGTCCTTTTAAAAAATTCATATCTAAATAAATACAGCATAGGGTGTCTGCAAAGATTTCCTTTTATTTGCTTTAGCAGCCTTTCTCAAAACAGCCTCATCATGTATGTTGACTTCAGAGAGTTCAAAAGGAACAACAGACATACAACAAGCCAGTGTTTTTCTAATAGCACAGGGGCAAATCTGTGGGCAGGGCCCCAGCGCAAGAGTCCTGCCCACAGAAGAACCACCTGGCCTCCTGATTCACAGAGCACAGAGAACTCCTCTGCCAGCACTTGTTACGTACATGCAACTGCATCTGCTTCCAACCACTTCCTGTAAATAAATATACATAGTTTGCTGCCTCACCTGTGTGGTCCAAAAACATCTTGTAGACTTTGGCTTCATCTTTGCGTCCCAGCTCTACCTGATTAGGTTCATCTGGCTTCCCAAGATCAATCCTGCAAAGAGAAAGCAAGCATAACTGCTTACCATTTTCCACATCAGGCTCATGGCTTCTTCACCCAGTTTACAAATTCTCTAGGTATTTAAGAAAACAAAAGGTGGGGAAAACATGCAATAGCTTCAGGCTCTGGCAGCATTACCTGAGAAGGGTGTCTTTGCCAAGGCTCATACACAGCTGGTTAGAGGAGACCACTAAACTGTTAATTTTCTCCGGAGGAGCAAAATCAATCCTTTGCTTGTTAAATATTGGTGTTTCCTTCTCCAGTCGTGCATTCACATATCCTGGGGAAAAAAATACAAAACCAAAAATAAGACAAAAACCTGCAACCACCCCACTATATTAAAATCTCACCTACAACACTAGAATGATCATTGGCTGCTCTGAGTTTTACTGCAAAGGGACTGTGCTCCTTACAGCATGATCAGAGTGCAGCACTCAGATAGATAGATAGATATCAGGAGAGAAAAGCAATAGTGCACTTTACTGTCTTGTCACAGGCATTAATTTGAAAGGACTCAGATTTGCAGGGGAAACCACAAAAATGTCACATAAACCGCATAAAAAGCTGAAAATGATGATTAGAATCACAAAGTAATTTGTTTTCCTTGGTTGACAGTTTATTTGTTCAAGTCAGGAAAGAATGGCTGTATTACATAAGACACAAAGAGGGGCTCTGGTTTGACACTCCCATACAAGCTACCCAGGAGATCACTGTGGCATTAATTGCAATATATTTCTTTCTTATTCCATGTTGGAATTGAATGAGATACCATACTTGACATCCATCATTCACAAGAAAAAGTTACAACTTTACATTGGGGTTTTGTTGTATCCACACAGCAGATAGAGAGAAGTCTGTTGGATTATTTGCTGCACAGAACACAGTTGGAGGTCACTATGATGCTTTTACCATAACCCTGCCCACCAACCATAACACTATCCTAATTGTAACCTTCCAGTTGTTGCTGGAAGACATGTGAGCTACTCATTAGAGCCAAAACAATAACCAAGACCTGGTGACTGCTGAATCAATGCTCAAATCTTGGCATGAATTGCTTCCTGTGCCAAACCCATTCAGACTGGCCTACTGTTTCATGGCAAATGGAGCCAGACTAACCTAATAATCAGATCCTTTCAAAAACCACACCTGAATTCTAAGAAATGCCCAATTAAGGGTTGAAGCTTGATGAGATATGGCCACCTTATAGAACACATACTGTGCCTGAAGCCCAAGCACGCCAACTTTACAGATCAATAAACTGAAAATGGGATTGTGTACAACCAGAGTGTGTTAGTTCATGTGACTAAATAAGAATTCAGCTGGTCAGTTTAGCCCTAACCAACTTGGGAAATGTGGCATCCATAGGACGGCCCTTTGAGGTATTACTTGTGGAGGAGATCTTGGTGGGAAAGGCAGAGAATGGAGAAGTCTGACTTGAGAGAAGTGACACAGTTCTGTAAAAACATGTCAATAAATATTAGAAACCTGTTGCTTTTTAAAAATCTCCAGTGCAGATGGGCAAAGCACAAGTTCAAACTCTGAAACTCATTCTGTTGGCTACAAGAAAGGCAAAAAAAGCCCAGCTGTAGCCAAGCAGTCAACAAGCTGCAACGTTTAGGACAGGTGAACCTGTAACACCATGTGGCAGCACAGAGAAGCAGCATGTCAGATTTAGTTTTCATTAATGACATGTATACACCTGCACCCAAAACCAGAGGACTTGCAGAAACCATAATGTTCTATTCCTACATGAGGACAGCACTCTTCATGGTCTTTCTATGAGGAAGCAAAAAATCGCAAACCAGCCCAGATACCATAGAAGCATTCAGGTTGGAAAGGAACTTCAAGATCACCAAATCCAACTGTAAGCCTAGCATTGCCAACTCCACCACTAAACCATGTCCCTGGGCATCAAATCTACACATCTTCTAAACACCTCCAGGGATGGTGACTCAAACTACCTACCTGGGCAGCCTGTTCCAATGCTTGATAACCCTTTTGGTTAATCCTAATATCCAATCTAAACATCCTCTGGCACAACTTGAGGGTCCTCTTGTCTTATCATGTGTTACTTGTAAGAAGAAACCAACACCCATCTGGCCACAACCTCCTTTCAGGTAGTTGTGGAGAGCGATGAAGTCTTCCCTTAGCCTTGTTTTCTCCAGGCAGATGATGGCTTCCTTCGTCCCACTGGCCACACTGTTTCTGATACAAGCCAGGATGCTATTGACCTTCTCCAGGATGCTATTGACCTTCTCCACCACCTGGGCACACTGCTGGCTCATGTTCAGACAGCTGTTGACCAACAGCCCCAGCTCCTTTTCCACCAGACAGCTTTCCAGCCACTCTTCCCCAAACTGCTAGCGTTGCAGAGGGTTGTTGTGACACTTGTGCAGGACTCACCACTCAGCCTTGTTGAGCCTGATACAATTGACTTCAGCCCACTGATCCAGCCTGTCCAGATCCCTCTGTAGAGCCTTCCTACCCTCAAGCAGATCAACACTTCCACATAACTTTGTGTTGCCTGCAAAATTACTGAGGGCACACTCAACCCCTTCATCCAGATCACTGATAAAGATATTAAACTATTAAAGCCTGAGGCAAAGAAGGCATTAAGTACCTCAGCCTTTTCTTCACCCTTTGTCACTGCTTCTCTCCCACGTCCAATAAAGGACGGAGGCTCTTTTTAGCCCTCCTTTTGTTGCTAATGCATTTATAGAAACAATTTTAATTGTATTCAGGCAGTAGCCAGATTAAGTTTAAGATGGGTTTTGGCCCTTCTAATTTTCTCCCTGCATAACCTCACAACACCCTCAACCCTCCTGAGTTGCCTGTCCCTTCTTCCAAAGGCCATAAAGTCTCCTTTTATTTCCCAAGTTCCAGCCATAACTATCTGTTCAGCCATGCCAGTTTTCTTCCCTGCCGGTTCATCTCTTGGCACATGGAGATGGCCTGACACCTTCAACATTTCCTTCTCAAACAATGTCCAGCCCAAGGACTGCCCTCCATAGTACTCTGTCAACCAGGCTCCTAAACAGGTCCAAGTCTGTCCTCCAGAAGTCCAAGAACACAGTTCTGCTGACCACCCACCCTTACGTCTCTGAGAATCAAAAGCTTTACCATTTCCTGATCTCTGCGTCCAAGACAGTGTCCAACTGTCACATCACCCACAGTCCTTCCCTGTTCATAAACAACTACCCTAGTGAGCTCGCCCACCGCCTGTGGTGGGAAGCTATCTTCCACATGCTCCAGGAACCCCCTGGGCTGTTTCTCCTCAGCTGCATTTTATTTCCAGCAGATGGCTGGCATGTTGAAGTCCCCCATTAGAACAAGGGCTAGTGATCACAAGACTTCTCCCAGCTGCTTACAGACTATTTAGTCTGCCTCTTCATCCTGGTTGGGTGGTCTGTGACAGCATCCCACAATAACTGCCTCGTTGGCCTTCCCCCCATTCTTACACATAAACACTCAACCCTATCTCCACCAATGTCAAGCTCTAGAGAATCAGAACACTCCCTAACATACTGGGCTACGCCATATACCAGTGAACTGCAAAATAAGGCAGCGTTCATATAAAACTGAAGCCAAGAGACGATACTCATTAGCAAAATCCTGGAACACATGCACATCCACAAACAGATCTTATCACAAAGTTTCATCTACATTTGTCCCATGAGATAAGTTTTCCCATAAGCACAAAGCCTCACATAACCCTTGGACAAAGAAAACAGCAGAGGATCTCAATCTGACCACACTACGTCAAGCTAGAAAGCAAGACAGATTGATACATTGCCAGGTTAACCCAGCTGCCTCGCTCCACATGCAAGTGAAGGATTTCTTAAGCAAGCAGATCCATGCAGCAGTTACCCTGGACAGGAAGATTAAAACCAAAAAGAGCTATAGCAAGTTATGGCCATTCATGGTCAATGCAGCCAGCTAGAAGGATGTAAACTTACAGTTCTAGGTTTCTTTTCCCTGTATCTCAGAAAAGTAGACTGCTTCCATCCAAAGGAGCACAGGCCTGACACTCTCTAAGCCTGGGAATTACAGCACCACTTCAAAGTACACTAAATATCTATAATCTCCCCCAAATTATCCTGAAAAATCTAAATTTCAGCCATTTTGCTGCTGAAAAGTTTAGTGTAATAGTGGAGTGGAAAGCAGCCTGCCAACACTACAAATCCTTAAATTACCTACTCCACTTGTGCCTTCTCTTTGCGTCTGCCACCAGACCAGCTGCAGGATCTTTAAAGGATCCTTGTTTTCAAGGAAAGATGCACATGCAGGAACAGACAAAGCAAGCTCAGTCTGGGTAGGCAGCCTTTTGCTAAGCACATGTTTTCTTACACACTGATCCATATCTTAGACATTCCCCACTTAGGCAAGCACGCATTCCTTCCAGTTATTCCCAGTTAAGCAAAACAGATATTCTTCATTTCAGATTAAGGAACTGCAATGCCATGGCTTAAATTTTCTGGTATGAACCACAGTTCAAAACTTGAAGACAAAACTTCCAAGCCACAGATTCACATGATGTCCCAGCTAACCAACAAACACACACATACATACACATATGAAAAGGAAGGATTACTCTGATGGGAAAAACCCACATAGCAACAGATGACCAAGTCACGTTCATTTAGGCAATCTTGAATTTTTTTCAGGTTGCCACTGAGCAAAACAAGGCTGACAGACAACAAGGAAACCCACACACAGGAAGGAAAGGGAAGAACTGCCACCCACATACAGGTAGGACTTCTGAGTTGTTTGTTTGGTTTCTGTTTATTTGGGTTTTAATTCAAACCAGTAGATTGGATTCCACGATGTGGGACTCTTTAGGACTGTGTCCATTAAAATTGTAACAACTGTAGGACCATCAACCTGAACACAAGGATTTTAGCTACCACCTGTAACAGAAGGATGCACTTCTTTAGCTTACAGTTCTCTATACAAAGGAGATACATATACAATACACAGAAGAACTTTTTCACAGTGAGGGTGACAGAGCCCTGGGACAGGCTGCCCAGGGGAGTGTGGAGTCTCCTTCTCTGGAGATATTCAAGGCCTGTCTGGACTCCTCCTTGTACGACCTGTCCTAGGTAACCTGCTTTGGCAGGGGGGTTGGACTTGATGATCTCTGGAGGTCCCTTCCAACCCCTACAGTTCTGTGATTCTGTGAGATGTCTATTTTATACCAAGAATTCCTTTCAAGCAGTCTGCTCCTTCATCCTGGCCCTGGTGAACCATTTCTGTTCAGGCAAGATTCTACTGCAGCATTTCCCACCCTGATTTCTAGGCAAATCTCCCTTTTCCCTTAAAGCTTTCAATCTCGTCAAAGAGTTAAGCTCACCAACATCAGCCAAGTCTAGAGGATCAATGTAGGCCTTTCCATGCTGAAACTGTAGTACTTTAGGTTGGCAACAGTCACAGCTTGGTTACCTAGACCTTTGAAAAACAGCACCTGCAGTTTAACAAGCACAGGGAATGACTAATGAAACAGAGGACTAAGTTTTAACCTCTTCCAGAATTTCCAACGTAACTTTTGGGACTGCTTTAAAGAGGTTAACTAAATAGGTAGTTTGTATCCTGTTTCTGAAATCAATTTGCGTAGACTTCAGACTGCCTACAACTTCTACCAGCCTAAACTTTGTTCAAAATCATCACTGCTGTCTGAATTAAAAATAATTAAAATCCTGATTAGGTTGTGGCTTTGCAATTAAGCAGTTTCCAAAACATTCTTTGTCAGCAATCCTCAGCAAACAGGCAGATTTCTCAACTGTAAGACAGTCATGACTGAAGACAGCGTTGCAGCAGCCAGGAAGAAAAGCTGAGTCCTTGAAAATTTATTTTTGGTAACAGGGTTTGTCCCAACACTGTTTTGCACAACACCTATTCAGGACACTCACTCCTTATCTGACATTACACAACAAAATAGCTATGCATGTTAAAACAAACATAGGGTACGTATCCACTTCGGTACCTAGACTCCGAGTAATTCGGCCGGCGTATTTATACCCAGTAGTACACTAAGAATCACAGAGAATCCCTAGGTTGAGAATCCCTTTCAGATTGAGTCCAGCAGTACCCATCCTCTACTAAACCATATCTCTGAACACCTCATCTACCCGTCCTTTAAATGCATCCAGGATCGGTGACTCAACCCCCTCCCTGGGCAGCCTGTTCCACATACCGACAACCCCTTCCATGAAGAACTTTTTCCTAATGTCTAATCTGAACCTGCCCCGGTGCAGCTTCGTGCCATTCCCCCTTGTCCTATCTCCTGTCACTTGGGTGAAGAGACCAACACCCATCTCTCTACACCCTCCTTTCAGGTAATTGTAGGTAGCAGTAAGGTTCCTCCTCAGCCTCCTCTTCTCCAGGCTAAACAACCCCAGTTCCCTCAGCCACTCCTCATAAGGTTTGCTCTCCAGCCCCTTCACAAGCCTGGCTGCCCTTCTCAACACAGTATAATTCATCAATTCTTACCACACATATAATAAACCTCACAACCTGGTTTTCTCAAAGGGGAAGGAACGCATCCATGAATTAATTTCCCATCTCAGTAACCCAAAAATGCCAGATCTGCGTAGCAGCTGGTGCTACCACAACAATACCCAGGATAACATAATCCTCTCATAACATATATTTCCCTGCCACACTCAAAATCTTGTGAGGTTGCATTTAATAGGGAGCAATTATTGAACCTAATAAACCTTTATCCTGGGTTATCATAGAATCATAGAATTGTAGGGGTTGGAAGGGACCTCGAGAGATCATTGGGTCCATTTGCTTGCTCCCATTTGCTTGCTTTCTGTTCACATGCAAGAAACAGCTGCCTGGTTGTCACACTGATTGCACGCCTCCCTGAATAGTGCAGGATACCAAAGTTTCATGGACCTTGACAGAAGTATTTAATAACAATACAGATTGCTTTCTTAGCAACCTTCTTCAGCAGTAACTTTTGTCATCATGTAATCAACCTAAGGGAAGCACTCCAAACAATGAAGCCTCTGGTAAGCTACCCCTGGGTTAGGAAAGTAACCACTGTACATACAGTGTACTGTACATACAGTGACTGCACATACAGCCTGAATGCTGTGGCTCTAACAGTTGGGTTCCTCAGAGAGGAGGGGGCAGGGGCGGGAAATAAAAAAACAAACTGATGAGATGGTCCCAGACAACAATCACTGCTCTGAACTGAATACTGCTGAGGTGTGGTTATAATTTGTGACTACAAAGACACATCACTTCATGTACATGTGTTTCCAACACACAACACTCCATGGCACAGGGGAGTATAGCCTTATGAAGCCCTCCCACAGGTAACCAGCACCTCAGTTTTGCTAAGATGACCTCCATCATCCCTGAGTGCACCCTGCATCAAACCATTTCACACTGCAAACGATGGTAAAATAAAACGCAGCTGGACGCCATGCCACACACACTGCAACACACCTCTCAGTGCAAGCGCTCCCACAGCCTGCCGCACCCTCCTCCCCATCCCGCCCCCAAGTAACGAGCTGACACCCTGCCCTCCCCCGCCAACAGGAAGATCCCCGCACACAGGAGCCCCCGCCGAGGGGCTAACGGCGGGAGCAGGCCCCCAACCAGGCGGGCACTGGGCCTAGGCCTCTGCTGCGGGAGGCACGACGTGCCCAGGGCCCGGCTGTAACCACAGCGCCGCGCTGCCCCCAGGGGCCGGCCCGGGCACCTACCGGAGTGCGGGATGCCCACGCTGGCGCGGCTTTGCTGCACGGAGGCGGAGCGGTACAAGGAATCTTCATACTCGTCCAGGATGGAGGCCATGGCCGCCACAGCCACCCCCAGACCCGCCGGCCGCTTCCGCCACCGCTCAGCTGACCCGCGCCACGTGACCGCTCGGCAGCGCGCCGCGCCTGCGCCTCGAGCCCTCCTCCCCCGAGGGAAGGGGCTCGCCCTCCCCAAATGCGGCGGGAGTGCCTCACGCGGGGAGCTGCAGCCCCGACCTTCTCGCCCCTAATAGCACCCTCAAGGGTGCCTGTACCCTCGCTGCCAGCTCTTGCGGCGTGCGTGCAGGCACAGCAAGGCTTGCAGGCCCTGCGCATCCCTACGGTGCTGGTGGCTTCTGTGCACTGCCGTTGTGTGGTACCTCACCTGGGAGCAACTGCCCCAGCGCAGCGGGGGCAGTAACAGGCTGGTTTTAAGCACCCCAGCACGCACCCCCGCCTTGTGATTCTGCTGCTGCGCCGCATGGGAAAGTCTTGACGACTATTGTGGCAAAGTCCACGGGGATCTGTTGTACGGCTGTGCTTGAATGGTGCTGGCTTTGCTCGGCAAGTGCGTCCCAGCTTTCTAGACGTGGCACATTGGAATTGGCTTCTGCATCACTAGACAGCACTTCGGAGCTAGTTCTGTTCTGATTGTGCCAACAAGTGTTAGTAACACCCGTACCCTCTAGATTAAACTAGTAAAATACGTAGTAACAGCATTAACAAAAAGACTGATCTCTTACACCACACTTTCTGGGTCTCATCCTGTTAAAAATGGGGGTGGTCATCATCTATGAGGGTGACGAGGCACTGGAACGGGTTACCCAGAGAGGTGGTGGAGCCCCGTCCCCGGAGACGTTCGAGATCAGGCTTGGGGAAGGTCTGAGCAATCCCATCTAGTTAAAGGTGTTCCTTCTTACTGCAGGGGTGTTGGACTAGGTGGCCTTTAAAGGTCCCTTCCAACCTAAGGCATTCTGTGATTCTATTCTATGAATACAGGTGTACATACTCTATGTATACTATATATTCTATGTAATCTTCACAACACTTCCTGGGAAGAACAGAGAAATACTGTCCCATGGGGTGCAGGGTAGATCCGTTACAAGGTAAAGGAGGGCTTCCCAAATTTAGCTTGCACATCAGTTGGACATGAGGCACCCCCACTAGCAGCGGTGCATGGTCAGTTTTGCACAGACACAAACATACATCTCCTTTTTCCCTGCTCTGTTCCTGGGCACCTCGCTCCCATAAACTAGGGCTCCGGTCTGCATCGCTCAGCCTCAGGCCTTCTCCCCAGTGCTGAGCTGGACGTGCAGGTCCCACGCTAGTTGGGTCCCTGGAGGCTCCCATGGCATGCCTCTGCGGGGTCACCTCTGTCTGCTTTGCTAAAACCATGAAATTGCTCTTCCTGACTAAGCCTGCCTGCAAGTGCTAGCAGGAGCCAAGCCCCAGCCCCAGCCTCTGCTATTTACCCTCTTTATGTGGCAGCTCTGAGCCAAAACAACAAAACCACATTCCTTTGCTCTCCATTCATCTGGATCATCATAAACAGCAACTGTTCCCTTTCAGCTTCTCAAAAGGTAGACACAAATTACATGAGGTTTAGGGTAATGAGGTAGGAAGGGACTGCTTGAACTATCAGATCCATTCTCCCACCTGTGTAGATACCACATCATATAGTCCTTTCTCTGTTCCTATCAAGCTCTGTCTGAATCAAGCGTGGGTATTTTTTCCAGCTCATTCCCGTTCCACATGCTGATTACTGTCGTGACCTCAAGATCCAATTTCCAGTCTAATGTAAGCTGTGGCCAGTCTGAATCAATTTCTTCTTGTTCAAACACTGTCCCTTAGTGTAAAGCACATTCTAGGGCATTAATTGTCTTTGCAAAAATCACCACAAATCACAGCCTTCTTTCAGATGTACCAAATCCAGGGTTTACCAAACTATTCTTGCCTCTCTCCTCTTTAAAAGAAGAGACAATTCTTTTCCTGAAGCATCCGAATAGCCCTCTGCATCAACTGCAGCTTCACCTCATATTGATGTAAACAAGGGTGAACACAGTTTGACCCCTCATTTCAGATGAGAATAGAACAGAAATCCTTGTGCATGAAATATTTGTACATGAGGTCTCCCACTGTTGCCTTCAAGAATGCTGCTGATACTTTTTCTCTGTTTAGTTATATTTTACCAGGAGAAAACAGAAGGGTTATTTAGCAAGGGGGAAATGAACTCTCAAAATAGATCTGGAAATTAGGCTAAATTGAAAGTTGTGCCAATTTTTTCAGTGCCCAGCTCTATGGGATATTTCCATTCAAAGCCAATATCAGGATAAATATTTATAATCTTTTTTTCCTTGGTTAGGCCCAGAAATAGAAGAGATATTCTCTCTTATTATGGCATATACTATTGCCAGTAAGGACTGATACCTCATGAAAACCTTTGTCTGATTTTAGCGTGGTTGAATTGGAAGCCAGATCCTCATTGTATTTGGAAATGAAGCATCAGCCTAAAACTAATACAGGCCCACGAGCCTGCTCTGTCCATCTGCACTATCATCTGCTGTGGTTATTTAATTTACAGACATGTGCAATAACTAAATCCCAGTGATGCATTCACAGATTTCATACTCTGAAAAGAAGGGGAGACCAAAAGTTGCCAGCAAAAGATTGATTCACCAGGAGTACATGGAGGTTCAGACAATCCAATTTTGTGTGTAGCAGTGCTGTTAAGTCCGTAAGAGGGACCTGCGGCAGAGAATCGAGTGATTCAAGTGATGTTTGGATTGGAAATCTAAATTCTGGTCTTGCTTTTATATGGCTGTGGTAATTTTGGCTTAAACAGTGTAGCAAAGCATTTTGAAAGGAGTGGGTTTTGTGGCCCATCCAGACTTATTTCTGACCCCCATATAATCAGGCCTGAGGAAGCTAGCAGAAACATGTCTGTATGCAGTAACAGGAAAGCAGATGTCTTTGAGAAGAGGAGCTTGTGAGAAAAGTCATGAGATAAGAAACTGCAAGAATGTTAACAACTGCCTTAAAAAGGAACAACTTGACTGTGTAGTCTTAACCAATTATTAGCAATAGTGAGACACATGTAAGGCGGGTGAACAGAGCATCTAACCAATAGCAATGCAATGTAACTCGTGCACTGATATAGAAACCTATATAAACTGTGTGTGTTTCAATAAACGAGCTCAGCATTTGATCACATTGATCCAAGTTGAATCTGCAAAACTTCAGCTCTGGCAAAACAGTTATTTTCTCCAAGCTATGGACTTAGCTATCGACATCTAGATGCTGTCCGACATGCAAATCTCTTCAGCTGCCTTGAGGAACAGGTTCTGGATAATGGCATTGACAGACATATACTGTGCCCAAGGACCAGGGACCAGGTTCCCTGCAGATTAAGCCTGTCCAAATCTAGGCTTCCACAAGACTATGTCTCTGTCACTCCTGGCTGCCCTGTCCAACCTGTGCTTTGTGCCAGCATTAGTGCGTGTATGACTGCGGAGTGAGGCAGTTCATTGCCCTGCAGCAGACAGCTCTCTGATCCACAATCTAAACATGAATGCTGGTGCAGAAGAGAGGGTGGGAAGGGCTGTGGGAAGAGGTAAGGGCAGAACAAAGGCGGCTCAGATTGAAATGACTTCAGCTGCCCCTGAGATAGCCTACTGGCACAGTTATAATTTGAATTAAACCCTGGACTTCCTCACAGATTTCCACTCAAGACATACACTGATCATCATTCCACCTCACTGTAAATAGAATATTCCTTCACTGCCTTCATAAAAGCTATAGGCAAATATGTGTATTTCCCCAAATGCAACAGCCTCCGTAAGATGCCAACAAAGATGATACACAGCTGGGCTCTCAGACACCTGTGTACCTGCTTTAAGGAAAGTGCTGCTGATACCAATGTCGCCCACCTAATCAAGAGTCCTTCTCCCAAGAGTATCACTGCCACAATGACAGGCAGTGTCTTTGAGTGACCTCTTGAATTCTAGGTGCTGATTTACTCCCACAAAATAAAAGTGCCATGGCCGTGAACTGGAACCTATATGGGAAGCCATACAGCAATTATAATCCACACTGGAAGAAATCAAGTCTCAAAATTAGTTCTCCAGAGCCCACCTTCTGGCTGTTAACCAACCACCCCAAGCTCTCCAAACTCGCTTCCTGCAGACTAGCAAACACTGACTGGAATCATATTATGCCAGAGCAGTGATGGCAGACCTGATTGCCACAGCTCCTCTGACACCTTCTGTTTTCCCACAAGTGAACCACCGCGATAACGTCAACACTACACATGTAGTGCCCTTCAGGAAGCACACCTGGTACCCTCATGGAAACTCCCTGGGCATATCCCATCAGCCCTAGACTGAGCATCCATGCACCAGAGAGAAAGGGCAGCAACGTGCTTTTGCAGTGAGAAAACCTTTTTCCCACCACCAGCACCCTGTGACTAATCGCATCACCAGCACCCTGTGACTAATCCTTCCGTTCTGGTCCTCAAGGAAGGTCTAGAAATGATAAGGCTGAGAACTGAAACTGGCAACTTGGTGGAGACAGTGGTCTTACAGCATTTTATGGTTTTCCTAGCCATACCTCTTTAATCCAGCCCCTGGCTGTTCTGGTGTTACCTGCCTGCCTCTCCCTGTTTCACACAGGGAATATGAACCTTATCACCTTATCACCTCGCTCACCCTCCCAGCTAAGTGTTAACTCCTCTTTTCACGTAAAGTGTCTAATTGATCGACATAATTAAATTATACTCAGAGCACTGTCTCCTAGCCTATCCTTAGTCTGAAGTTTGCTGTATCAGTTTCAAAGAAAGGGCTGTGAGTACCTGTAAGTACCCACTTTTTCACATTTATCAGCTGATTTATTAAACGATGGACTTCTCCAGTAGATGGCAACACACTTCTGGATTGTTTACAGAACATCTGAGAGGCAGGACTCTTTCCTCTGCAACTCTCTTAGGGGATGAATTTGTCTCTGAGAAAGGGGCTGAGTACAATATAGGTGCTAGCTTTTCCTTGGACCATTTAAGAAAATATTTTTAAAGCTAGGGACGTTGTAATTTATTTTTTATTTATCATTCTGTAATCTTAAAATGCAATAAAAGGTTATTGATGTAGCTCTTTGCTTCTGTGCCGTATCTGTGCATTCCCCCACAGCATTGCTTTTATTCCAAAGAGGAATAAAGAAGTTCAGAGGCCAGGATACTGGGAGCTGTACTCTCACGTAATTTCTCTCCTTTATTTTCCTAAAAGGCATTGCCAATTCACAGCACTCCGGTGCACACTGGAAATACCCATTAGCTGCCATAGAATCATCAATTATTTTTGCTGCTGTGGACTTAGAAACTAGAGAGCTAGTCAGTCAATCAAAGGTTTTATGTGGCAAAACAAATACTAGGATCTTTCTTCCTTTGATTTTAGCTGTAGTGATTTTTCTGCAAAGAGCCTGATTTTTCCACGGACTTGTGCATTGGGGCTATTTCTGCCTCTGCAAGGTTGACAGAAAACGGTACAAAGAAGCTTTAGACATCACTTCCTGCAGGTTGCCATGACTAGATGAGGTATACCACAAGGGAAAGCCAGGCTCCAGCTCTTGTCTTCACCCTTTTGTCTGTCGCTTCTTTTAAGTGGTAATTAAGCTTGATTTTATGCTTGATTTTTTTCCCAGGGAGGATGTGCACATAAGTGCTTGAAAAAAATGCCGGGCGACTCAGCACTGGTTGTCTCACTGCTTGTGATTAGGAAGGCAACTGGCCGGGCAGCAGCTGTATCTGGAGTTTTTCAGGGTATCTCTTGGCATCACGGCATATGGTTTGCTCTGGCACCTGCACTCTAGTTTAGCTCCTCTCAGTCCAGATCCCCACCCATCTGCTCTGGTGGGTGATGGCATTGTTGCCTGTTCTCACCATCCACCTGTTTCTCCTTGTTTCCTGCTTCCTCGCAGTAGCACTGTGAAAGGATTCCGAAATGTGATCCGAGGGCATGGTTTGCAAAGGGAGTGTACTGACATACGCAGCCCACCTGTACAAATGCAGACAAGGCTGAAGGCCAGGTTCCCTCACTACCACATCATGGGTGGCTGATAAATTTTCCTCTCTCCCTTGGTAAGAAGGGGGACCTGCTATTTTTAAAACCCAGCTCTGCCAACTCCCACAACATGCAATGCTTATTCTGAGGCAATGTGAGTAGCTCAGTAGGCTTTGCAGAAGGTTACGATGGCATCTCCCGCTCTGTGGCTTTCAGGCAAATCAGTCTGCTTCCATGCCTAATTAAGAAGCTACAAAAGAGATCAGCAGAGAGACAGAATATGATGCTGTCGGAGGTGCAGTTTTGCTCAGGAGGCAGTGAAAGCCAAGACCACTAGCTGCAAAAAATCTCACCATCCCAATATTATAACACTGCACTTCAGAGGGGGGAGTCTATGGAATAGTTTGAGTATATGGAATAGTTCAAACTGATACATAACTTTGCCCCTACCACAGGAGACAAGCCATACTTTCCTCCTCATCCTAACTGCCTTAGTTATCATTTCTAACTTAAGTCCATAGGTGGACTTCTGCTACAGCTCCAGTGAGAAAGATGGCTATAATTAATAGAAATGGGCAGAAGAGGAACTCTCTTCCTCTAAACAGCAGTGCTTTTTAAATAATAGGGCTTTATGCAGATGTATAGAGATTGTTCAGCGGTGACACACACTGCCTAAAGGTTGAATTTCCCCTGTAAATCAATCAGGGTGTACTCTGCTCTGGTGGGTGAGCAGCCTTTCTGTTTACCTGAAGAAGCTACACACGCTAGCGCAGCCCGGCTGGGTAACAGCTGAACGCTAACAGTACCTGAAAGCTGTATTTCATTTGCCCGAAAAGAGTTTGCTCTTCTGTGCTTAATTCCCAGTGGATGGGAATTCACATATGAGAAATACTGTCATAATTGGTACTAATTATAATTCCTGGGAGAAAGGCCAAGCACAGCCTCAAAGACTGTGTTATTTCCCACTCAGCTGGAGAGCCAATGCTGGCAGGGATGCACGTCAGGGAGGTGACGTGTGATGGGGCTCTCCTGCTGTACTTGCTGCATGCACAGAGACCATTCCCTCTGGCTGTCAGTTTAACGGCTCTAGGAATGGGATGGGCTTCCACTGCAAAATAAAAGCACAACGAAGCAAAACTGTACCGAAAACCTTGCAGAGCCAAAATGCCTGACTCCTCGCGGGGTTATGAAACTAAACCTGTGTCTTCTGTTAGCTGTCAAGAGCAATGCAAGACCTGAGAAACAAACCCGTGGGAGCTGCCCTGTTTGTTTGCTTAATCACCTAGTTTAAATATAGATTAAAAATCACTTAAGCTCATCCACAAGTTAAGCGTGTGTCAACCAACGGCTGTCAGAAGCTGCAAGGGAAAAAGGAACAGTCACAGGAGGAAGGGATTTTAGGAAGGATGAAGAGGTTTTAGGAAGGGAAGAAAAGGAATTCAGTCCTTGGAGTGGGGCAACAGTGCATCATCCGGAGGAGCATCCATTCCCAAGTAAACAGCATCTAGGAAAGAAGAGCCGCCAACTTCCCTTCATCTCTTTCCCCTGCTCCTCCCTACACTTGCTAACAGTGAATAATTTGGTGAATAATCCCTCATTTACATTCATTTCTTCCGACTAAATGGAAATGTCATAGTTCACAGAATGTCAGCCTGTGCCTGAAACGCACAGAAAAACCTCTGCAAGAGCTGCCTGCCCCAGCATAGCATGTCCCTGCCAGCCTGGTTGGAGGCACAGCCATATCTCAGATGTCACGGAGTATCGCCTGTCCCAGCAATTTCTGCCTCTTCAGTGGTAGTTCAGCTGTCACCTGGCTCTGAACCAGCACTGAAGAGCACGGCACTGGGAAAAGCCAACCTAACACAAGCCAGGCACTTGAGTTAGCAGCCACTTGCTGTAGCAAGACTATCTGGCACATGTTTTAACAGCAGCCAAGTGTATAGCCCCATCCCCTAGCTAGCAAGGTACCATCCCCTTTGCTAGCTAGGTTGTGCTAGCAAAAACAGAGAAGAGGTTGAGTAAAGCGAACTACTGGAGAAGAGTGCAGAGGAAAAAGCCATCTTGCTGTTCCCAGGAAGCATGTGGTACAGCCTCCAAAGAGTGGACGTGCTTTGTCCAGACAAGACTCTTGTACTGGAGGGGTTGCAGTGCTTGTGACCCATCAGCCACCGGGAAAAGCAGTTTAGACTCTACCTGACTTAAAGATGCCTTCCCAAGTTTAACACAGGGGAATCACCTAGGTGGCTTCTCAGTGTGGATGCAAACTGCAGTGAGACACAAGCTCAGTGCCAATCAACGGATCCTTACAGCACAGGTCTGCAGCATGAAGGACATCCCATAACTAAATCGGTGGTGTTCATCGACAGCCAGAGTTTAGCTCCTCCATTAGGAAACAGCTCCACTTTCGAAGCTGATGTTGCAATATTAGACGTTGCACGCATTAATACTTTCCCTCCAGTGTTTTCAGTCACTTGATGGTGTTACTCTGGGTTACTGCAATAGTGTGGCCACATCTCAGCTTCTAAGTGGTGTGTGCCCACTCCTCTGTTTGTGTAGTTGTGCTTCTTCAGGCTGTGAGCTCCTGGGGCTGGGATGGAGCCATCTTCCTAGCTTTGTCAAGGGCACAGTGTGGTGTGTGGGCAACGGTGTGGTGTGGGGCAAGCGTGAAAAGGCAGGAGACTGGGGACCCCTGCGCATATCCAAAATACGTTTGGTGGCTTTTGCCAGCGTGGGGCAAAGGCTCGGTTGGGCGAGAGGAGGATGGCAATCGCATAATTAACAAACGCGACGTGTCACTAGTTTCCTGAGGGCCCTCACAACACCGACCAGCTCTGTCGGGCTTATTCCTACCGTGCCAGAAATCGCAGATGCTCCAGGGGCGGTGGGAGCAAATGCATCAGCGGGGCAGCTTCTGAAAAGATAAGGAGCTTGAGGGGGGGCCGCGGCTTCCCCCTGTGCGTGCGGAGCGCGGTGGGTTCCGGCCGCAATCCCACAGCAAGGGCCGCTGCTCGGGGCCGTAGCGGGGGGAGGCGGCAGCGCGGCTCTCGCCCACGGGGCGGCGGCGGGAGGAGTCGGCCGAGCCGGGCCACGCCACACGCCCGGCGGGGCGGGCCGGGGCGGGACTAGGGAAATGGAGGGCGGTTTTGGGCGCAGGGCGGCAGGTGTAGCCATGAGTAGGGGTGCCGGGCGGGCCGGAGAGTGTTGTCCCGCACGGCAGCGCGCAGTCCCCGCCGCAGCCCGGCCGACCGGGCATGGCAGCGGCCCCGTCGCGCCGCTGAACCCCGTCGAGGTGCCGGCGCCATGCCCCCCCAGGAGCTCCTGGACTACTCGCCCGCCCTGCGGAGACACAGCCCCCCCCGGGGCAGCGGCCCGGAGCTGGGCATCAAATGCGTGCTGGTGGGCGACGGCGCCGTGGGCAAGACGAGCTTGGTCGTCAGCTACACCACCAACGGGTACCCCGACGAGTACCAGCCCACCGCCCTCGACACCTTCTCCGGTACGCGCTCGCCTGGGCTCCGCGGCGCCTCGGCCGGTCGGGCGAGGGGGATGGCGGGGGGCTGGGGGGAAGAGGAGATGCCTGCAGGGCGCAGCTGAGCCCTCCCCGGGAGAGGGATGAGGGGGTGCGGGTGGGCTTTCCTGGTGAGACGGGGCTGCGCATCGAGGGGCTTTGCGGGAGTGGGGTGGGCGCAGCCGGGGTGTGGGCGGGGTGAAGGGGGTAAAGGCCGTGGGCATGTTCTGTAACTCGGACCGAGACCCTCCACCCCCAGGCGCTGGTGAAGCTGGGCGGGTGGACATCGTGCGTTTTGCAGCTCTGCGTGTCGACAGGGTGTGCGTTGAGTTGGGCTGTGAGCTCTGCGAAGCTTTGCAGTGTTACGGGTAAACAGAAGGGGATGTGACTTGGTGGTGGTGTTGAGCTTCGTTGCACTGTTTAGCTTGGTTGCGCTGTGGGCTTTCTAGCTTCAGGTGGTATTCAGCACGAAGTCCTTTGCCCTGCATGTCCACAGGAGTTAGCATTGAACAGAACCTGCCAAGAGTTAGCATTGAACAGAACCTGCCAAGAGTTAGCATTGAACAGAACCTGCCAAGAGTAAGCATTGAACAGAACCTGCCAAGAGTTAGCATTGAACAGAACCTGCCAAGAGTTAGCATTGAACAGAACCTGCCAAGAGTTAGCATTGAACAGAACCTGCCAAGAAGTTGACGAGCTTTATGAGCCCAGCTAGAATTCCCTCCCTTGTCAGCTAATGAGCTCTCATTAGTTCCCACTTTTGTAAATGCCATCTTTGTTCTTGTTCTCCACTCTGCTTCTTTTGGGCTCCGATTTCTAATATAAACTCCAGGAAAGCACAAAGCCCTTTGAAGGATTTCTGATCTTCTTCTGATATGAGGCAACACAACAGTATATGACAGTATAGATCGTTAGATTAGAGATGGGCTCAAGTCAGACCAGGGATGAAACTTCAAGTGTGTCATACTCTCAGGGGTTCTTAGAGGGAGTGGTTTGTTTTGTCTGAGTGTCCCCCAGTTGCTTGCTCTTATGCAGGGAATTGTTGGTTTGCTTTTATTCTCTCCAAGCTCTTTCACTGTCCCTTGAAAGTAATTAACTGGGAACATGCTGCTGTTCAGGGTCCAGAAGCCCTTTGGGAACATGGAAGGAGCCCTTGAGTCCTCCAAGGGAAAGATCACTGCTCTCTCTGCTCCCTTTGCACTGATGTGTGCAGTTTGGGCTAGGAGAGGCTTGGCATTGCCATAGTTATTAGCCTCCACGTTTCTGGAAAGGGCAGATCCATAGTAAAATCAGCCAGAAAGTTGGAGGCAGCTTGAGTTCAGAGACTCCTCGATTAGCAGCAAGGAACGTGAAGATAGCTGCATATGGGTTTATCCCCACTCTGAGTGTCCGATCACCAAGCCTGACTTTCAAGAGGTGCATAGCATTTTGCAACTGGTAGAAATAATTAAAAAAAAAAAAAAAAAGCGGGTCTTCCAAAGGTAACTTTCTGGTTTTTGGAAAGAAATGGGAGAAGTTTCCTTTCCCACTCCTACTCTTAAACTGGATAAACTTGAAGGAAGTCCCTCCCTGGATTCATGAAGCACAGTTCGAGATCCATTTCAGAAACTTCAGCCAAATTCTCCCCAATCTTGAGGAAAAACTGCTGGCAGAACTGAGCTTCACAGTTTATACTGTCCTGACTCTGATCAATGGGCTGTAATGCCAATAATACGATAGGAGAAAGCATTGCGTTATCGGGGGAACGGCTCTGGGACCGTGACCCAGCCACATCCGTCTGGGTGCTGCTTCCTGCTGGGCGTCGCTGCCAGGTAGAGCAGCTTTGAGTGAAATGTGTACCCAGTGCCCTTTCTCTACTGGGCTATCCTGTTTTGCTGGCCCCTGCGCTACTGTACCGAAATCCAGCCTCATCTCGAGGGTGTGTACTCTGAGGGCGGTGCTTGGAGGGCTGTCGCAGAGCTGCTAGTGCAGCTTAGGATAGCAGCTGGTACGAAAACCCTTGTGCAAGCACTGGAGCAGCAGGTAATATCCGTGGTGTCTTTCTTCTCAAGACTGTAAAACTCTTCTGAGATGCTAATTCCTTCTCTCACCCCCCTTGTGAGACAGAAGCAGCCAGATACTAGAAAGGCAAATGCCCAGAGCCTTGAAGATCAAGTCAGGATCTAACAGGTTCTTTGATCGGGAACAGGTTTATCTTCCTCCTCTCCGTCAGAAGATATGGTAACAACCCAACCATTTCTCAGTCACAAGGAAGCAGTGACTTGCAGATATGCTGTGAAGGAGTGGCACTGTGGTGGATGCACCCATCCCTTGGTGTTTCCTTCAGTCTTCCACCAAATTTCAGTTCATCTTTTCTGAATGCCCCCCTCGTTAGCCACAGGCTCCTTTCAGGCAGAAGGAGGTTTCTCCTCCCAGAGCTTAAACTCTCCAAGTCAGTTGTTTCTATCACTTTTCTCACCTGGCTGATTACTTTAAAAAAATCACAGAAGCTTGATCCTCCTTCTGGGTGTGGGGCTTTTTTGGGGTTTTGTGATGGGTTTTTTTAATAGGACAATAAAGCCTGCTGGGCACAACAAAGGCATTTAGCTAGCTGGTGTCAAGTGCCAGCCATTATCGGCTTAACCAGGATCCCTGCCTCTGTTCACCAGAGCACAGCTCTCCATCCACCTTGTCAGGACTGTCATTGACTTCCAGCTCCCTCAACCCCTTTCTCCTTTTTTTGTTGGTTCCTAGATAGTCTCTGTGGTGTCTGTGTGAGAAACATCTAACAGTTTCATGTCAGATTTCCATCAGAGGTCCTGCGAGGCCTCGGTCTGAGTCAGCTGATGCCACATGAAGGCTTACCTTGATTAGGGAGTGAAATTGCAGCAGACCTTATATGCATAACTCAGCAGTTTTTCAGTGAGCAGATAGTCTCTGAAGGGGATTTCACTCTTCACTGTTCCCTTTTTGGCGTCTTCATTTCATAAGCTGGTTTTAGGTCTTCACTCTTCCTTAGCTGGGACATTTATGGAATTTATTTATTCTTTTTTTAAGGCTAAATTTCTGGCCCAGAGGGGAAAAATCTCCAGTAGCTTATTTAATTGGAAACTAGTTTGAACTTCTGCCCTGGGCCAAGAAGCTAGGAGCAATTTGCTGAGGTTCTTAGTTTGTGTTTATCTGCTCTCTTGGGGGAAGAACAAGAAGTTATTCTCAGGGCATCCTTTGGCTAAGGACTCTTCTCTAAAGAAGCAGTTGACCAGTAATATCCAGCAGTCTGAAAGAATCGTTCCATAACAGCCCAAAACACCTGAGAGCTAAGCAAATCAGAAGGTCAGCTGTAGGTCTGTTGATGTGCCCAGCACAAGCTTCAGCTGCTCTAGTGAGGTTGGGGAGGATGCTCAGCGAGGCCAGACTTGAGTGACTTGAGCGAGTCTTACGGGGGATACAAGCCAGAGTGCTCTGGGGAAAAGCCAGGCTCATCCTTATTTTCTTTCTGCTACAGTGCAGGTCCTGGTGGATGGAGCCCCAGTCCGGATCCAGCTGTGGGACACCGCTGGACAGGTAAGCTCTATTAAAGCAACTGTCAGCTCTGGTCTGGTGGGACAAGGACTTCTCTGTAAATGGTGTTTAACTGGGAAGGAAGGAAAGGCACTAGTCCGGTATCAGCCGTTTACTGATGCAGCAGTCCCTGATGGGTGAATGACAGTCTTCCTCAGCGCCGAAACTTGTGCCTGAACTATGGCATGGCCACCAAGTTGGCATGATGCCCTGCCTCTGAGGGTGTTGCTGTCCTACTTCACACCTTAAGAGTTCACTCCAGTGAAGACTTCATTTATTTTCTCCCTCCTTTTTCTGCAGGAGGACTTTGACTGTTTGCGCTCGCTTTGTTACCCTGACACCGATGTCTTCCTTGTCTGCTTCAGCGTGGTAAACCCAAGTTCCTTCCAAAACATTACTGAGAAATGGATCCCCGAGATACGAACTCATAACCCCCGGGCACCCGTGCTGCTAGTGGGGACGCAGGCAGACTTGCGGGATGATGTCAATGTCCTCATCAGCCTGGATCGCTACCACGTGAAGCCTGTGCCCCGGCCTCAGGCAGAAGGTCTAGCTGACAAAATCCGGGCTGAAGCCTACCTGGAATGCTCAGCGCTGACCCAGAAGAACCTCAAGGAAGTTTTTGACATGGCCATCGTCAGTGGTGTTGAGCACAAAGCACGGCAGGAAAAGAAGATGACTGTCAAAGGCATCAAAACTCTCTCCAAGTGCCGCTGGAAGAAGTTCTTCTGCTTTGTCTGAAGCTACTTGGAGCTTCGGTGGGGGGGGAAAGAAACACCTGATGCCAGTATTGGCTCTGCACCTTCTTGGAGTGACTGCTCCTATGGCCCCAGCAAGGAGGATATGATAAGCTGTTGGGCTTGGAAACCTGGCTTTTGCTGGGTTACAGCATCAGATGCCTGGGAGACATGAACTGGATTTCCATTGTGCTGGGATGTGGAATGGTCCAGGCAGCTACAAGTACCCACCGGGCATGTCCATAGTGTCCCAGACTAATGGGAATCTTTAATACACCAAGTCTCGGGGCCCCAGCACAGGCAGGTTCCTTCAACTCTTCTTTTTGTCTGAAGCTTAACATGCTTTCAAGAGTCCTGACGCAGCATAAAAAAACCCGTGAGGGACTTGAGAAGTCTGCCCGTGCTTTGGCCTGGTTTGCAGGTCCGGCAGAGAGCAGGGCAAGGGGTGACTGCAGTGTGGTCAGACACAGGGCTGCTGAGTTTGTAACATGAGACTTGGGTTCCCCCCCTCTCGTTCTGCTTGCCACAACAGGTAGAAGTCACTTGGCTGTGAAAAAGCAGCACTCTCTTCTGACAGGCCCTGTATTGCGAGTGCCCTTGCGAAGGCTGAGGTGTTCTCTGAAGAGGACTCTGCACTCCGGTGGGTGTCAGTGCTGCACCCCTATCTTAAGTGGTAGTTGTGAACTTGAAGACCTGGTTTTGAAAGGTCTTTTGCATGTGTGGTGTTTTGGGAGGAAGAAAAATCGGTGAGGAACAGCAGTGAAGTGGCTCTGTCTGTCTAGCAGAGACCACACTCCGTCAGCGAAGGGTTTGTAACAGAACCAAGAGGTGCAATGTAGACGGAGAGCCATGTGGGTAAGGAAAGGAGAATGGAGAAGGAAGAAAAGGAAAGAAAGGAAGGGAATAAAAAGGGAAAAAGAGATGTAAGGAAGGAAGGAATTGAGATGGAAAAGAATGAATGAATGTTGTAAAATGCAAGTTGTGATTCTACTCAGTTGAGATGCTGATATTCAGGGAATCTTCTAGGGATCTGGAAAACTTACTGGTGTCATCCCAATTTGAAGTAATATTGTCCGTACATCAGGTTCTGAATCAAAAGGATGGGGTTGCAGGGAAAGAGAGTTCCTCTTGGTCAGTAAAATCCTCAGGAGACCAGAATTTACTTTATGCTTTTCTTCCTGAGGCTGCAGAACAGGAACAGAGGGCTCAGGGCTTCTTTCTGTTGTGCTTCCCTTTCTTAAAAATCACTGCTTGATCTGCTGAAATCACAAGCAAAGAAAATCCATGAAGTTCCTGCCAGAGAAAACCATTCACTTATGTTTGCTCTATTGCCCTCCCTCCTGTTTCTCAGAGGATTAATTTCCTGGTGAGTCTACTCACGTTTTATTACAGAACTTGCATCAATTTCTAAAACTTCTTTCACAGAGACATTTTGTTCTGGTTTATGTAGCAGAGAGCATGACAGGTCTGTCAAGCAATGCTTTCAATACTCAGGGTGTTCTCTGCATCCTGGCTGTGGCCCATCACTTTGGGGACGGCTCTGGAGTAATGTGATGGAAGGAGATATAGCTGTGGATTGTTTGCCCTGGACCAAAAGCAAGCATACCTGTGCTAGTGGGCCTGTAAAAAAAAAAAACCCAAATGCAAGTAATGCAGGATGGCTCTGGGTCCAGAAAAACACATGCAAACACCTCTCACAATCTCTTTGCGGCACAGCTCATGGGGTTCCCGGAATGTGAGAGAAGCCTGCTCCCTCCATGAGTGGTAGGGGATGAAAGAACTGGGGTAGGTCTTCTTGTAAAGAGAAGTGGCCTACAGTCTCGGAGCTGCTTGTAGGGTAAGGCTGAGACACCTGAGAAGGCTGGCACATCCCAAGTGAGCTGAATATTGAAAGGACTCCCCCAGCTGAAATGCCGTCCGGGTCTAGGGATGAGCCCTAAGAGACAGACGGCGAGTGCAAAGGCAGGCAGTAGCTAGAAGTGAGGTGCCCTACACACCTCTAGGCAGGACACCACTTCCTGAAGAAAGCTCTCGCTCAGCGATGTGTCCCTGCGCGTATTTCCTACCTGTACAGGCACCTGTATCACTCGATCAGTTTGTGAGTCTTTATGCATTTCTTTAGCCAGTGAGACCCAGGGCTGTGGTATGTCCTGCAAAGGAGAGCTAGCCATACCTTGCAGGGCAAATCCACAAGTGGAAAGAGCAGCAGCCTCCCCTCCTGCTGGGAAGAGTGAGGGTCGTCCTGCAGTAGCTTGGTGTGAAACAGGGATTCTTTCTTTCTGGAAAAGAAACTGTATGGAGAGCTGCTTTCTTCCTGTGATTGTGTCTAATATTTGTTCAAATAAATTTTTTTAACATCTGCTGTTTGTGTTTGCAGCTCTGTGGGTGCACAGAAATTTGGGCTCAAAGATGGAAGAGGCCTTACTCCATCTTACTGACAATAGCACAACGGGGAAATTGCCCCACTTCTCCCTCTGCATCCTACAGTGTGTTCACCCACTAGCAGTGGTGAAAATCCCCTCATAGCTGAAGCCTTCCGTGATCCTTCTGCTGCCTCAGTTAATTTTCCTCTCCCTCAGCAGCTGCTCAGGGTGGAGTAGCAAGGAGGGGGATGGAATATTAAACTTCACAAGGCTTTCAGTGCCTCTCCCCAGGAGCTACCATCCAGGGGCCAGGCAGGAGGCCCTCCCATCACTCTGAGGCAAGCCCATGTAGGACTTGTTTTTGCAGCCTTAATAACCGCATGCTGCTCTGTCATTACACCAGTGGTCATTAGCCTTATTTAGCTTAACTTGGTAGTTAAAAACTGCTGAAAAATTTTGTCAGAGCCTGTGTGTCCTATGTGGGACTACCCTGGAGCTCCTTAGCAGGAGCCCTAACCTACTGTGATGCTGGTATCTGCCCACAGCTGGGGCTCCACAGATGCTCCAAAGGCAGAGGGCTGGGCAGGAATGCTCCCAGGGGAGTTTGGTGGAGATGCAGGAAAGAAAACACCAAAGCCCACAGTGCCACAGAAGTAGTGAGCAAAGGTGAGCAGCTATAAGGGAATAGGAAATTACTGCTGATAAAACCTGATTTGGGAGCTTGTCTCATTACTTTTTTTTTTTTCCAAAGTCTGAGGCCACACTGTCCTATGATCTGCTCGCTAGGTGTAAAGCAACCTGAGGGAGTATTTGGAGCCAGCTCCCAGCTTTGCAGCTTCTCAGCATTAAAGCTTACAGGAGAATCTGTGAATGGAAATAGCAGGAGAGTGTGAATTAACTTTATAGGCAGTGAGTCATTCCACTGAGCCATATCCTGTCCTGTGCACAATAAGCACCCTAAAACTCCCTGAAACCAGTGAACAAAGCTGAGCTCCTGGGGGTGGGGGTGAATGTCTCTCATTAAATGGAGTGTCTTACCAAAGCCACCCGAGGCGTCTTTAAAGCCCAGCTCTAGTCCACAAGTGCAGCACTGGACCTGTGCTGCTGCCTGGCTCTGATGCAGTTTGGGCTTGTTTCTGCATTGCAGTGCTGCTTGACCAACCTGTATTTTCAGATGATGCTGAGAGCACAGAATTGTTCATGGGAGACTGGTGCTAATACAAACCACCCCACCAGGCTGGATGAAGCCTGCCAAGCCCATTGCCAGACCAGTACAATCCCACATGAGCACCACGTACTTCGGTGCCAGAAAGGATCCTTACGATTAGTTGATCTGACTTGCTCCATAGCATAAAGCTCAGGATCAACTGCTGAAGCAAATAAATCCAGTATGCCTCCAGTATTTTCTTTCTTGCTCAGGTCTTGGACTTGGATGCTGGTCAGCAGGCTCCCGCACAGCCCAGCAGAGTAACTCATCAGGGCTTTCCCACCCACGTTAGCAACACTGCAAGTGCTTCAGCAGAGGTACACACTGCATCCTGCAATTCTGCATGAAGCTGGTACCGTAGCAGCCATCTCCAATAGAGCTGAGGTGTCAAAGGCAGGAACAGGGATAGAAAGGACCTGTTTGTTTCCTTTCTCTGTAGGCAGCACACCCTAAATGGACTTGCTGGTGCCAAGAGGGTTCCCAGTTGACAGTTGCTTTCCTGAGCTTCTACTGAACCCTGACTGGGAATTAATCCCCAAAATAATGCCAAGTTTCATCTGACTCAACACAGCACCCTTCCAGTGCCAGACGGGCACATCTGAAAGGTCCTTTCAGGAGACCTTTATGCCCTGTAGGTTATGTCCTATTTACTTTGAAGGGACAGGCTGATTTTTTTACTGTCCTAAGTCCAGAAGCAGAAACCAGGCTGTGCTTGAACCCTGTTGAAATGCAATTACCCAGAGAATGGCATCCTCCCCCACTTCCTGAGATTGCATTAACAACCTTATCACCTTCTTAACAGTCCCCAATTTATTCCCCAGGTGCTAACTAGCTTTTGCTTCTGATTGCTTCAAGTTTAATGCTATTTATCAATTAGGGAACCATTCTCAGCTTGGAAGAAGGCTCCAGTTTGACTTTTCGCAGCTGTAGTGACAGCTAAGTTGCTTGCTTCAACTTTGCTCCTAATTCCTTCCTCCCCTGATTTGGGCTAGATGGGCCGTCTCCTGTGGTCCTCTCTGTGGCCTTGCAAAGAGCAGCACAGGAACACTGCAGAAGCCAGGCTGAGCAGAGGCATGGCTCAAACAGGCACTGGCACCACAAGAAATGTTTGTCCTCTGTCAGCCTGTGCTTCATTTGCACTGCTGCTCTTCCAACCCCACTGAGAGTCCCGTGTCCTCAGCCTGCTTGCTGTGCTTAAATGTCTCCCAGACTGCCTCCTGTACGGGAGGATGCTGGTCAAGACCCAGTACCCGACCTGTGTCTGCTCCCAGAAGAGGAATCAAAGAGCTGGCCCAGCTGGCACCAGGGCCTCCTGGAAGCTGCTTACTCATGCCTCTGCGGAGTCCAGCCCTGGGCTCTCCGTTCCCACCGTATAAATACAGCATTGTACTTGCAAAGACCTATTGCACAAGAGAGCAGGGTATGTTTCAACTTATCCCTCAGACAGGTTCCCTCTGCTGCAGCCCCACGTGATCCACGTTCCCAGGGTGACACCATGCCCTTTCCAGCTCTGGGACTGAGCAGCTCAGCATCCAAACTTGCAGGACTTGTTCTGGAAGAGCAGGAGGAGATGTGGGTCCCATCCTCCCCCTCCATCCCCTTACCCCCAGCACTGCCCCTGGGGCACTGTTGTGAACTGAAATACTCTGGTTTCTGCTGCTGTGGAGGAACATCAGGTGCAGGGAAATTTGGCTCCGGGACAAGTTTCACCACGAGTCACTGAGCCAGGCTTTTCTTTCCCATGAGATAATCTTGGGCAGGGCAGACAATCTCTTAAAATTAAAATACAATGAAAATACACGGGCTTCCCAGGGTTTAGGTAAACCTCTCTTTCCTTGTTTTCTCAGAAAGCGAGCCAGGTGCTGCTGAAACCCTCCTCAGGCTTGCAGCATGGAGGCCAGCCAGGCCTAGCTTTCTGGCTGGGGGCTGGTGCCCACTGCTCCCCCAGCCCCTGGCTGGCAGCAGGAGCCCACTGGTGGGACAGCTCAGCCTCCTGTGGAGGAACCTCCACAGTCCTATAGATGAGGATGGAGGAGAGAGCACAGATTAGATAGTCAAGCACAGGTGACAAAGCCCCCTTCCCATGGCACCTTGGTGGCTGCACTGATGCTTTTGTGGTGGTGGCAAGGGGACAGAGCTGGTGATTTGGAAGCAGCCACGCACGCTCCATGCTGGTGGTGCCATCACTGCTATTAAACTCTGAGGAGGCTCCGGGCACTCAAGTCATGGACCTACCCTTCCTCCACCATCCCTGCAAGTGTCTTGCCCGGCCATTGAGCTTAACTCTCTGCTTCTCCAGCTGAACACCTGGTTACATAGCTTGGTGGCAACAGGGACATGGGAGATCAGCTGGGATCTCACTGGTGGTGAGCACCAATGCCCCAGCCCTGCAGACTGAGGTGCTTTCTTATCCAAAGGGGAAAGTCAGCATTGTGTGCTGCAGTGGGGCCTGTCCTGGGAAGATTTGGTTCTCCCAGCTGAAGCTGCATCCCCATGGGGTGGACAGGAAAGATTCTGGGAAAATGCTGCCCAAGCATTGAAAACTCTTGTTGCACAGTGTTGCAGAGCCCTAGCTGCCATCCTGCAGCAAGGCCTTTGCTGGGCTGCCTGCCAGGGGAGCAGCCAGTGCCTGGGGATGGCTAGTGCCCACCGCTATGGGGGTCACTGGGGCAGCTGGAACACTGGGCTGTCTGCATTGCTGCAGCAGGCCGGGAGGCAGGAGGAGCACCCAGCTATGGGCAGAGCTTCAGAAACTGCACATTCATCTTCCCTGCCAGTAAGTCAGAGAGTGCCCGGGGCGGGCTGATGACGCACAGCACACCTGAGATCATTTTCATGGGAATAGACCCGTGAGAGACAGGGAGAGGAAGAGTCAGGGAAACTCTCCCAGCACTTCAGTCAGTGTCAGCATTCACAGGGCAGATTTCACAAGATAAACAAAAGCCTTTAATAACTGCACTAGAGGGAGGCTTTGAAACCCTGTGAAACCTCCGCCAGGAAAGAAAGAGCGGCTAGCTCCTCACAGAGTGCCAACACCACCAACCAGCCAGAGGCTCGGCAGCCACAGAGAGAGAGAGGGAAAAAAGCTTGCAAAAACCAAAGTGTGAAGATCTGAGTG
This sequence comes from Laterallus jamaicensis coturniculus, assembly GCA_022605575.1. Taxonomy (NCBI): domain Eukaryota; kingdom Metazoa; phylum Chordata; class Aves; order Gruiformes; family Rallidae; genus Laterallus; species Laterallus jamaicensis. The sequence continues at coordinate 21,693,327 of JAKCOX010000013.1, forward strand.
TGGGTACCCAAGCTGTACTCACAGCTGTGGATACTAATAGGCATGGTGCTATATATAGCACAGATGAATATTCATTCCTCTTGCTAAGGGATTTTAATAACATGGAGCAGATGAAAGATGTCAGCCACCCTGCAATATTATCTGGCAGCAGTGTATAATCTGTCAGAAGGGTAGGAGAGGACATCTAATGTTGTGATATCTTCTATAGGATGATTTAGTTTATTTCTTGAAAGCAAATTAGACATGTAGAATAAGAGTTATTAACATCTAGCAGAGTCTTGTGCATATGGGAGTCCTGTCAAATGATGCTGAGCACCACACACCACTCACTCTCAGAGGAGAAAGGGACAGAGCCTCTGTGGGTTGGGATAAGGACAGCTTGCTGACAAAATCACCATGAATCTAGAAAAATAATGGCCAATTACACTCACACCCAGTGACAACATAGAGTACCTTACCAACCCGATGATTACAGAGTACTGCCTGATGCAAGGCCAGACCAACTGGCTGACCCAATGCCCCAGCCACACTTAAACTGTCCTGGAGGCACCAAGCCCCTACCCCTCCCCAACCAGCCCTTTTCATGGGGGAGTGATGTCAGGTGGTGTGGGAACAGCCCAGGCTAACTCAGCTCACCTGGGCTGGCTGCTTGGGGAGCTGAACTCTGGCCTGGCTCGAACCAAGACAGATGCTAAGCCTGAAGTACAGGGACTCCATGCAAACCAATAAAACACAGCCAAGCCTTGGGAGGGACAGGGCATCCTTAGCATAGGCTGCCTGTCTTATGAGCACCAGGAACAGCAGGGTCCTACCCTTCCATGCAGTGCATTTATCTGTGATCTTCCAACATCTCTTTTCAGATGATAAAGACACTGCATTAGCTGCTGGGAGAGAGGGCAAGTCTAAATATAGATTAGGTCAGCAGAAACCTGGAAGTGCTAACATAATTTCCCTGTGTGGTTTTGGGTGAATGTCTTTTCCATTTGCAAAGGGGAGCCCCTTCTCTTCTACAGGGTGAGATAGATACATGTTTATTAACTGGTATTCACAGGGCGCCATGGCAGGGGAAAGGTTATTGCCAGGAATATCACAGTGCATCTCCTCATGGCCCTCAAAATGGGATAAAAGCCCTGAGACACCAGCCTCTGTGAGTCTCCAGGGAGAGCCGTAAAACCAAACCAGCTCTGGAGTTCAGGCAATTAAGGGACAAAATCAGTATGCTTTTAGAGCAAATGACTCCGACCTTCAGAGCTGTTGAAGGAACCATGAAACCTCATGGTCTGGAAAATGAGGATATGATTAAAACAAAGCCCTTTACATATTGCTACTTAAATGGTACATATGCCACCTTGGAGATGTGGTGGGAGGGGAGGAAGAATGAAACGTGGTATCTTTGTATAGTTAGTGCTATCAAGTTCCCAGAGAAAAATGCAGAGATGTATCCAAAATGCAGAATGTGGGATGTTGGTGTTTGGTTCTGCTGCTCCTACCCAGTGCCTGTAGCACAGGCTGAACTATCTGAGCACATCTGCAGCCCAGGCAGGTGAGAGGCCACCACACAGGAGGTCTGGGAGCCCAGCAGCAACAGGAACCATTCCCAAACAAGACTCAAAACTAGCTTTACTTCTTCTAGAAGCAGCGTCCCACCCCGAGTCTGTCCTGTTGTAGGGTGAGGCGAGGAGGAAGAGGCATTCTGACTATCAAGATGCCACTGTGTAGTTTAGCAGAGGTGAGCCAGACAACAGCAGCACACGTTTCCAAGGGCAGCTCTCTGGGTAAGCTGGAAATCTCTGGCCACATCTGTGGTCAAAATAATTACAGACTCACAGTGAGAAAGGATGAGGGGGCAGCATGTGCATTTAAATATTACAAATGGGGATCTCCAGCAAGCACTGGTTGCTCTTCCCTAAATTCTTTCTACGTCAAGGAGCATAAAAGAGAAGACTGGAGAAAGAGACCAAGTCCTGCTCTCAATCTTCCATTCTAGAGCATGGCTTTATTGGTAATTAAAAACTACATATCAGCTTAATTTTCTTCCCACACTTGGCTGTACTCTATCTTACCCCCATCTCAAAGAAGCATGTCAGTCCTTTCATATCCCCAACTGGAGTTCACAGAGGTTTGCCAGCATTAATCAGAGGCAATTACCTCTGCCTCTTTAGGCAGGGATATCAGACCTGAGCCTAGAGTGACTCACAGCAGGATCGCTTCCCCCACAAGGTTCTTCCAGACATCTCCTTTGCCTGGACACCTCAGCTGCCTTTGGTCATTCCATGCCTGGGGAACTCTTCTGGCAAGGAGCAAGCCCCAACTACTACCCCGTCCCATGTACTCCGCATCTCTGTCTTTTCACCTCACCTGGAGGAACCAATAAGTGGGCAACATGGTGGCACTGGCCAGGAATTATCTAACCAACAGTTTCACATTTTGATAGACAAGCTTTTTCCAATGGATTTTTGGGGGGGAACCATCCTGTGTTGGTGACCACCCACTGCAATGCATTCAGAGCTGTTGGACCACCAGCCTGTTCTTGGCAGTGGATCTGGATGAACCCCGAAGCAACCCAACCACACTGACCACTCCTGACATCTCCAGGATTCCCACCTTCCCGCTGAGAAGAAACAAGTCACACCTTCAGCCCTTGCAGCTCTGATGCCATCAGGCTGGGAGGCGACCCCTTTCCAGATCCTTCAGGTCTTTGGGAAGGGATATCCCTCAGAGGTGAACAGACCATGTTTCTTCTTTTCATTTAGGAGAGAAAGGACTCATGGTTTCCTAGAGGGAAAAATCTCCTGTCCTACAGAAATCCCAAGGTTCAGTGTGGGTCATACCAGAAATCTACTTTAGAATATCTCCCAGAAATATTTCGAAGTAGTAGAAATATGTCCTAAAGAAGATATGGAGTTTCAGCACACTGTAGCACTTGGGAAGAAGTGAACTCTATCAATATTATGCACAACATGATGCAGATACTATACTGCCATTAATGTTGTCAGCCTGCCAAGACAGACCCTCTGCAAGCACTGGCTGTAGGCATCCTCCACAGCGGGTTGATGTTAGGGGGTCAGATGAGCAGGAAGGAAAGCAATTGACTGAAAATAAACCAAATCTCAGTAAACAGATCAAAGTCACTAAGGCATAATCTAGTTTTGTGCAGAAGGACCGGAGCCCTCAAAAACCCAGGGAGCTGGAAAAGGGCCTGAAGCAGGTGGGATGCTGCTTGCAGAGCTCTGCTTCATCAGTGCTGAGCGAGCAGGGTACCACTTCTTTACACAAGGCGCTTCCCTGTGAAATAAATACCACTCTGGGTATAAGGAAGCTGCCTGGTGGTAACACACATCCCTGATGGCAAAGCTGCACAGGAAGCAGCTGGTTCTGAAGTTGGTGAGAGTGGCTTGGTGAGCACCCTGAAATGGCAGGGGCTGGCTGGGTGGCACCCCATGTCCACCCAAGGTTTCCGGGCCATGCTGAGCGCAGGCTTCTTTTCAAAGGCCACAAAACTCAACTCAGTGAGCAGGGAGGGAAAATCGGCACGAGGCAAAACCGCCAGTGTCTTCTGGACGCTCCACAACATGCACAGATGTGCTCAGCTGTTGGCAGTGAGTGCCAAACAAATGAGCTGTCACTTCCATCTTGGGCGCTGCCAGTGGCAGGGAAATCTTCTCATAATAGGGATGGATTCCCAGCAAGGAAAACAGCTCTTTTTTTGAAGGAGCACTTCCCTTTTTGCTAAAACCTCTTTTCATCACCTTAGCCAGCATGTACATCCCCACCTCCTGTTCTTAAATGGACAATAGCCTCCTTACAGGTAGGAATTACCTGTATATTATGAAGAGGATAGGGAGATGAAAAGCAGGCTTGTCTGACAAGGCAAGCCTTCCCATCGCAGCAAAATGCTGCGGCACATAACAGGCTGCAATGCTGTTTTGGTGCCCATTGTTCCTTTGCATAAAAGCCTTTGAACCAGAGTTAGTAATTATGGGAGCCGCACTGTGCACAGCTCCTCAGCTGCTGATATGTTTATCAGTGGAGCATCAATCTGACTTGCTTCCAGGAGGTTTAGATGGCATGGGGTCATGCTTGCATCGGCTAATAAACTCCTCAGAGCTGGGATGATCTCTCTCTCTCTCTTTTGTATCCATGAAGCAGATGGCATCAGTGGTGTCCCTATCTCTGATTTAAATAGCTGTCTCAACTCAGCAATGAGAATGTGTAAGGCTTTAAAGCCTGGGGACTGGAGAGGCATTGCAAAGGTGTGGGAGGGTTTTCTGCCATTTTCAGGAGGTGGCAAACAGAGGGGCTTTTAAACTTACAGATCTTGGTATGCTGAAATACATTTGGTCATGAAAACACAAAGGTTTCCTGCCTTTTAGCCCTGTCTGAAACTTGCCTGATGACTGCTGGCAAATAAGTGACTTAGAAAGAGTCACTAGCCTGGCAGGATCCTCTTTGACATCTATCCTTACCTGGGAGGAACAGGGATGCCTGGGCAGCATCCCTCTGATTGGTCGGGTGAATCAGCAAATCTCAGCCACATTAGACACCCTAAGGATTTCTGAAATCTCTCTTATTTTATTGTCAATCCTATGGAGCTAGAAGATCCAGTGCTGTAACCATCAGATATTATTGCAGCTTGGAATGAACTGCAAGGAGAGGTTGAGACAAAGCCACTCTGCACTAGAGTCTCTGCTTGCTCGTGCTAGGGTTTAAAAAAAAGGATCTTTTTAAGCAAAAGAACAATTTTGGACACAAATTAGGTGGGTAGAAACTGGACCAAAATCAAGGTGGGTTGGAAAGTAGAAGATCGGTTCTTGGTCACTGAGTCTGGATGTTCTGGAGAGGTTCTAGCAGGAACAGTTTGAGGACAAACTCCTACCCTTGAAGATGACTAGTTTATGACAACTAGTAAATGACAGGTGTCTAAAATAGATGGTAAGTGGACATGTGTCAGGAGGCCGTTTCCAGCCCTGCGTTCAAAAGCAGTTTCATAGGACTGCTGCTCCTTACAGTTACCATCGTGCTGGGGATGGCTCCTGAGCTGTGCCCAGCTCCACAGCACTCTGTGAGAAACTTGGACCATACTATGTGCAACACGTATTACTCCACTCTAATTGCAGCACCGACAAGCATAGGCTTGGTTAGGAGCCAAACACGGTTTGTCTCATTGCTTTCAGTGGCCAGTTTTAGGAAGCACCCATGCACTGGCTCTTCCCTCATAATGGGGTCCTTAGTTGGGAGCCTCATTTCCTTATTTCCTGGGATGGGACAAGGACTCTGCGCCCATCAGTCACCCATAGGACTCACAGAAATTGGCCCAAGACACTGGGGGTGGAAGCACAGCACCTCAGCAGACAGCCCCAAACCCTCATCACAGAGGCAGCGGTCACCTGGTCACCAGGTGACTAGTCAACCTCTGAATGTATCAAGGAGTTGTTTTGTCCTCTGCTCCAAGGAGATGAAAAGCACCCTGGAGAGGATGGTTTGGTTTGCCTTTGCTGAAAAGCACCTTTAAACTGGCTGAGACGATAGCCAGGTCATTTTTACTTTCACACAGCGGTGGGAGATCTCCCAGGACTAGGAGCTGGAGCGTGGGTCTCCTGTAGGTACATGGGGGTGAATGTTTCCTTAGCTTCAGTCTTGCTATTAGACACTCAACCAAATTTAACTTTCTCTGAACCAGAGGCACTGCTTTTTGCAGCCAAGGCATGTTTTCAATCTTTAGGATTCCTGTGCTGCTTTCTGCAAGGTTTGCAAGTGTCCCACCCAGACTGCTCCTGGAGTGCATTACACAGAGCCAAAGATCTCCTTGGGAGTTCAAACTGGAAAAACAATTATTCCCGCTTCCTTTGCTGACACCATCACGTCTGGTGCAGAAAGTTTACAAGGTCCCAGGAACATGCAGAGAGATACCGAGCTTCTGTGACTGGAAAAAGACACAATCTCCTGCCTGATGCTCCAGTATGTGGATTGTGCCACACGGTCTGGTGGTTCCAGACATCTTCCAGTGCGTATCAGAAGTCTCTGGGGAGAAAAAAACAAACCCCGCAAGAAAGCAAGAGAGGAAAGAAGGGAGTGCTGAGAGCCAGACAAAGGCAGAGCTTATGGGAAAGTGGAGGGGAGGGGGGCAAACAAGAGCAATGGGAACTCAGGCTTTGAACGAGCCCGGTCATGCCTCGGGTGCCGGTTCTACCTGCCTGCTGCCTGACCACAGCTCAGTTGGCCCAGTGACTGCAGTGGGAACCAAGGCGCAGAGCAGCACCAAGGGTGCAGGGTTTGTCTTCTGGTGGTGCTCCTGTGGAGGGGAGGTGGCTGAGACACCTTCCGATCAGCGTGTCAGTCAGCTGGCAGCCTTTGCCAAAGGCCCTTTGCACAGGCACCAGAAGCGACTCTGGAGAAGAAGTGCTTGTTCACGCGTGAGGTCTCTGTTCTGGGGCTTGGGAAGCCACTGGCTGTGGGATGGTGGCATAGGAAGCTTTGCTGTTCCCTGCAGCTGACCTTGGGGTGCATCTGGTTGCCAAAAGGGGCAGTGGAGGATGCCATGGTGACAAGACCAGGTATATTCACAAGTCTGTTGCACCTTAGCATCCATTCCCTGCTTTACAGCAGAGAAATGGTATCCCTATTCAAAACATCTGCCTTTCTCCTACTCCACGGAATACAAGGATTTGGCCAAGCTCTGAGCTTGGTGAGACAAGGCAGCAACCAACTAAAGTAGCAAACACATGGGCACATGAGCCCTTTTCAATTGTGAAAAAGAAGTAGCAGACTCCAAAGCCAATTACAAACTCAGATTAACTTTTCTGGATTTCATTAGTTACGTATCAGTTAGGCCATCTCAGGAGGGAGAGTCATTAGGAGCTAAGGAGTAGACGGGCATTAGTTGGATGGAGTCAGGGAAGGCAGTTATCTCCCTGGGAAGGACAAGCACTCCGACCTCTCCACCATCCTCATTTCCCCAGGTCTGGGGATGATGACTGTGCATTGCTGCTTTGTTTTTGCTGAAGAGAGCAAGCAAACAGAGAGAGGCTTGGGTACCCAAGTTGCAGGTTATCTGTGACTGGAGAACACTCCGGCTTCAAAAATCATCTGAAGGACCTTCACTAGAGTGCAGGGAGTGGAGAGGGGACATAGGGCTTGGTTCCCTCCAGCCTAGAAACTTGCTGAGCTCTTCACAGCTACCAAACAAAAAAAAAAGTGCTGCCACCACTTACCACCACTTTTCTGGGTTCTTTTTTTCACCCAGAGGGAAACGATGACCAAGTGGCCTTTTGCACCTGCCTTGCGTACAGTGCAATGACCGCGTGGACAAAATGTCAGAGCATGAGGCTGCTGGGAGCCCTCCGAGCCAGGCCCAGGATGTCCCTTTCTGCCTCTGGGAGCAGCTTTTCTCCTGACCTACCCGTGGTCACACACACAACCCTTCCAGACGGTCCTTAGCCACCTCTCAGGCAACTTCTGTAAACAAAGTGGATGCATTTGCTCGGAACACAGGTTCTGCTTGGGCCTGCACTCCCAGGCTGTCACATCCCGCTCCTTCTGCTGCCGAAATCCAGGCTCAAGGGAGAAGTGGACACAGTTTTCCATACACGTTCCACCATGGCCGTTTACCAGCTCTTTCCTCACAGCCTTCTTGGAATTGGGCTGTCAGAAGAGTTTCCAGCCCACAACCCGGCTAATCATGTGCAATTAGCATAAACCTGAACCAGGGGAGGATAACTGAAGGCTGGGAAAGCCCCCTTTTCTCGGCAGCTGGATGAGGCAATTTACTGAAAGCCTGGAGGCACGGGGAAGGAGGAACCTTTCATGAGGTTGCAGGTCCATGTGAAGATGGGAGGGCAGTCTGAGTGAGGCAGCACTCCTGGCCCCCTCAGCCCCAGTGCTGTGGGCCAAGTCAGGACAGCTGGTGAACTGGCTGCCCCAGACACCAGCCCCACTGCAAATAGTGCAGAGAAAAGTTCTCTGAACCACAGGAAAGGCTGAGGCAAGGTGGCAATGTCACTCCTGATGCACTGATGAAGAGATACAGCGAGCAGGGATGTGACTTGAAGGATGACAAGCAGAAGCTGGGGAGTTTTCTAGACCTTCAGCACAGTGCTGTGGAGCAGCGGCATACAGGCTAAGGGAGGGGTCAGGGCTGTTGGGTATGGTTTGACTTTGCTGGGTTAGCTTTCCTCAGAGATGCTCTCCAAGAGATGCTCCTGGAGGTTTTCTCCTGTCAGCACTGGTGCTCAGCTGACACCCTGGGGAGTTGGTTTGAGGAGCTGCAGAAGCAGAGAACAAATTCCTGAATAGTGCATAGCTTTTTGTTTCGGGCTGGGGGTGTGGGGGCGGGGGGCGTGGGGGGACGATGGGTGGAGGTGTCAGTGCTAATGTATATGAAAGCAGCCAGAGTTTGGGCTTAGCCCTTCATCAGGGACTGGCTGTAGGACAGACTGAGTTGTAATGCTGAGCTGCTCCCTTAGGCCCAACTTTCCCCATCTGTTTTGCAGGCTGCTGCTCACACACGGGTCCTGCCCTGTCCTGCACCCTTGGCTGGAGGTTCCCTCCAACACAATGAACAGCCTGGCTGAAAACTCACCCAGGAGAAACTCAGAAAATCCCTTCCAGCCTGTCCCACCAAGAAGACTGGTGATATGAAGACCAGCACCCACAGGAGGGAGCCCAGCTCACTTCCAGCACATAGAGACAAACACATTCAGCAGTCTGGGAGAATCAGCTGCAGTGGATTGTGAAATGCCAGTCGTGAGGTACAGCACATGAGTTCTTAGATCAGTTCCAGGGCCTTGCTGAGGAAGAACCATCCTAGTGATGGAAAAATACCGAGGAAAACAAATATCTACATCGTTGATATCTGAGCTCCCTTCTGAACCTCACCTGTTGCCCTAGAGTTGGCCAACAGTGGAAGTTTCCCCAGGACACAGCACTCTCTGTAATCAAGTGGCAGTATCTACCTTCACTGACCACTTCCAAGCAGAGTCCTTCAGACGCTTACTCATTGTCTTGATGGCCAGGTATTTGCATGGGTTTTACAGCTTTGTGTGCTTAAGACAGTAATATGGTGGGAATGCAACAGAAAAGGAAGGAGATAAAGCCTGGCTGGCTGAGACTGTGCATATACAAGGTGATGGGAAGAATGATACCGGGGACACACGTGTTGTGCCAGCTCTTCCCTTTCATGTTGTGCCCTGAGCAGACCCTGTCTCTGATCGATCAGTCCCTCAGCTGTGGGGAGATAGTGGAAGGGGGATGGAAATTGCATAGCTGAGCAGCAGAGAGGTGGTGGAAGAGAGTTAGCAGGAGACATGCAGGCAAGAGGCAATTCCCAGGCAAATAACTTAAAACAGACAAGCCCAGGATTAGGGGTAAAGGGGAAAAGATGTCCCTCCCCCCCTTCCCAAAATGCTAAAATGAGAGGGAAATAAGATTCGTTGACAGGCTGTAATTCTACAGCATAAGCAGGGGTAGTTTCTAAGTATGAGAGTGAACCAGTTCAAACTGGTTTAACAGAAACTTTGTGCATGAAAAACCTCTAGCGATGACATTAGAATAAGAGAGTTGCATCCTCGGCAGCGGCACCTGTCTGCTTGGCTGCAGAGCCACACGGGCCATACACCAACCCCACTGCTCCCCAAAGCACCCACCTCTGTCATTAAAGCTCCATGAGTATGTCACAAATGCCCCTTTCATCCTCTGCTATGGAGTTACAGGTGCCTCCGAGGCAAAGAAAAGGCTTGCGTGGCCAAGACTCAGAAGGCATGGCTACCAGCTTCCAAACTTTATGATGCTCTACAGAAGGACTGTTTTGGCTGGCTTTGGTTTCAGCAAATCATAGAATGGTCTGGGTTGGAAGGGACCCCAGGGATCACAGAGTTCCAACGCCCTGCCACAGGCAGGGCAACCATCCTCCAGGCCTGGATCTACACAAGGTTTCACAGAGCCCTATCCAACCTTTCCTTGAACCCCCCCAAGGATGGGGCATCCACCACTGATCTGGGCAGCTCGTTCCAGGACCTTACCAGCACTGAAGGAAGGCTCTACTGCCCTGAGTCCTCTGCGCACACACACACACAAATCCTTCTGTCAAAACATCATGTGTGTGTTGGGGGAGGAGCAGAAGTCAGCAAAACCATCTGGGGAACTGATCCAAGTAGATCCAAGAGGGAGAAGCACCCCCATACATTTTTTTTTAAAGTCTCATTTGCAAGTTTTCACTGATGGACTGGTGACCCCAGGAGCTGGGGCTGGCTCTGTAGAACCAATGCAAAACCAAGGGCATGCAGACCCAGGGCACAGAGGACCCACAACACGAAGCTTGGGAGTCCTGAGGTCAATTCTCTGTTCTTCTGAAGGTTGTACCACTTCTCCCCTGCCTTGCACGTGGATTAAGCGACCCGGGAGCGTCCAGATTTCGTATGCGGACCATTACATGACCACAGGAGGGGAGAAAGGGAACGGGACCTCACCTTTTATGGTGCTGAGAGGGGCTTCCAGCATCTCACATCTCAGCACCCAACTCCAGCAGTGCACAAAGTCCCTGCTGGTTTGACAGCAGCGTCTGAGGGTGGCATGCAGGGTATTGCTCCCCCCTCCTGAGGACACATCAGGGGGACTGACAAACCCCACTGGGTGACTGCTCTGGCTGAAGGATCACCCCGTAATGAATTAAAAAACCCACAACCCACAGCCAGCAGTGGAGGCACAGGCAGGAGGCAGGCAGCTGAGCTCGTGTCCCCCGGGGGGAGGTGCATCTGGGGGAGGGAAGGGCTCTCACGATGCCTACATGAGAGGGACACTATTGTTTAATTTAGAGATGAGTTTCTGGCTGCGGGAGTCCTGGCAGCTCAAATTCCCGGGCCAGTGCTGCACTTCAACTGGTCACAAATACATTTTAACAATACCGAAGCATCCGGCATGCAGGTCAGGTGTGTCAGGGCAGAGAACAAAGACACAGACAATTTGTCTGCACTGAGATGTGTGGAAAATTTCCCCTCTTCGTGCCAGAGCGCCTGGCTGGCTCCAGCAAGGCTCCTGGCCTCTGCAGCTCCTGTCAGCTGCTCACTATCATTTTGTGTAGCCTCTCATGTAGGCTGGCTCTGGGCAACCTCGTGAAGACGGTAATTAAACGTTGGGTCTGGGCTCCGTGAAATCTCCTAGAGCTGTTACAGGAACCGATGGTGAGTTTCAAAACTCCTGACACAGCTGGAGATGAGGACATCTTGGAGAGGCAACCACTGAGGAAAGGCTGCAGAAACTCTGTCACGCATCAGGTGGCACCTTGCCCAGGAAACACTCATTTCCCCGTGACAGTGGTCAGCCTTGCAGAAAGGTTCCTCCCTTCCCTTCTACATGCTGCAGGTGAGATTGGGTTTGCTGACTGAACTTCTCCATGACTATAAACTATGACAGCACAGTTGCTGAAAACTGACATTCATAATTTCTATTTATATTACACAGAGCTTGAGGACAGCGCCATTCCTTCTTCCCCTCCTGATTTTTGAGCTCGTTCTTTAATCTGAATGAACTGTTTGACCTCAAAGCCCCCAAAAATTTCTTCCTTAAGCGATAAATTAGGCTGGAGAGCTGAAGTAACTTATCAGAAGGTATCACATCGCTGTGGCTTTTGGGCGGGGGGACAATATTCAGACCTGCCACTGTGGAGCTGTCCCTTGTCATGTCAGGGTGGCTGTTGTGTTTATTTGCAGAGCCATTGTGTTACAGGGAAGCTGGAGACACCTGATATTTACCTGTGAGCTAATGCTTCTGCCTCCAGCCCCACACCCACACAAACCCTGCGAGATCTCCTCCAGCCCAATGGGATTAATTCAGCCAAAAGTTTGGGGAAACCCTCCTTCCTGACGGGTCATAGCAAGGCGGGTCAAAAGCTTTGCTAGTCAGGAAGGGATGAGAGGCTTGATGGGCTTTGCTTTGCAGAGGTGGAGGCCACAACCAAATCAGACAGGGCACTTGTGAAGAGGCAGCAGATTTCCCTTGGTGGAGCAGAACAGTGGGCAGCAGCCCCTGGGGCTCGGCAGGAGCCTGGCTCTGTACAAACAACCCCCTCAAAAACAGTGTCCTTGGTGGGGAAGACTTTGCCTGCACCCACTGCAAGAATGAGGGGCCAGCTCCAGACCCCCATGAGCCTCCTGCACCACCAAGAAGTTGTGCTGGGGTGACGGACTCTGAAGGGGTCATACTGGGGAGCTCCATGCCAGGAGGAGAAGCTTTGCCCAAAAATGACCAATGCTTCACATAAGTGCTTGGTTTTGGCAGCAGTGGGGGAATGGTGAGGATCTGGTCACCATCAGACACTGCCAGTGAAATGCAGCAGCTTGGCTTTCACCAAAATCTGTGTGTCTCAATCAGCCCACAGCAGGGCAGCCTTCATTTTGGGTTTTTGAGGAGGGGGAGTTTTTACTTTGCAGGAGCTTTAAAAATCTGGGCTCCTGTCCATAAACCAAACCCTTTTTAAAGAGCTGGGATTTCCCAAAGAGGAGAACCTTGCTTCTGGAAGGGTGTGGTGGACGCTGAAGGCAGGTGGGACACCCGGGGGTCCTGGGGTGCACAGGGGTGCAGGGCTTCTCCCCAGCCACCCCAAGCAGGAGCCGCTGGCACAGCCTGAGTGATTCCACATGGTAAAACCTGGGGAATGCAGATGCCTGGCATGCTACAGGGATGGCCATGTGGCAAGGCCATCGCTGCCTGGCTCCAGTGCCTGCTGCCTGTCCAAGCCTCCTGGGACGTGTCATACCGCAATGGCTGCACTCCTCACCGCCCCCACGCCCAAGAGCAGCAGGAGCAGCGGCTCCCCTTTCAGCGGAGGGCAGGGTCTGGCCCCTTTGCCCGCCACTGCAACCCTTCTCACGCCCCTCTGAGTTTTGGGGCTGAAGGAGGAAGCACTGGGTGAGTGGCCAGACTTGCAGCCCCCACAGTGGCGATGTCTAACCAGGAGACAGGGATGTGCCTTAAGTGAATGCGGCCGTAATACATGTGGCCTGCTCTCTCTGGAGACTATCAGGAGAAGCAGCTGTGGCTTCAGGTGGCACTGTTGTGCCAGGGATCACCCACACCATGCTGGCACTGGTGACCCCATTGGCCAAGCTGAGAGCTGCTCCTGGGACAGCCCTTTGGGGGATGTAGGGAACGACAGAGACAGAAGTAGCTGGAAACAGCAGAATATTAGAGCTGCTGTAGAAGGGGTGAAGGGAGGGGTGGCTGTGACAGAGCAAATCCACAGCCCCGAGCAGAGTGCAGGAGAGGAAGGCTTCCTGCTGCCAGGTTGGTGACGCAGGGGCAGCTTTGCCTGGTTCCCATACATATCCATTGCCCATTAGCCAGGTTCACATTTTGCCAGCTTTACCCTGCAGTGCCTGAGCCATCACCAGCCTGGAGACACAGCTACAACTCCAGGTTTAAGAATAGTGTCTGCTTGTGGTTTCAGACCCAAACACCAAACCAGTCTGACCAGCTGGAACCCAGTTTCAGGTTACACCCTGCTTTGCTCTCTGGGTGACTTGGTGGGTAATGATCTCACTCCAAGCACACCTCATGCTGTAGTTGCTTCTTCAGGCATCCATAGATGTTGCACCCCCCCCTCCCAGCCCTCCCTGAGCCATGGGACCGCTGCTGCAGCAGTGCTCTCTGAGCAATCTGGGCAGATGAAAGGGTGTGAGATAGCAGGTGTGGGAACAGTACCTGCCCCCTCGGTGGGTCATTGCTCCTCAGACACCACTCCCAAGTCAGATAAGACAAACAATTCCTGTTTATTATCTGCGAGCGCAGCAAAAAACAATAAAAATAATCAAGACATTAAGTTTATTGCATAGGCCACGATAGGCTGTGGGGAAAAGAGATGGAAGAAATGATACAAATGACAGATCACGAAAAACCATGGAGGAATCTGACCAGCCCCAGGACACTGAGGCAGATACCTGTGACAAGAAGCATGCAGTCAGATTGCCAGCAGGCTGTGGGCAGCTGTGTGCCTTCCTAGCCCAGGCATCGGCCCCTGGAGCAGCACTTGAGAGGACCTGAACCATGCTCTGAGCTGGGCACGGCTTCACCAGAGCTTTCCAGAGCTGCTCCACCCTCAGCCCTGAAAGGGTCCCAATGGGTGAGCTGAAGTCTGTACACAGAGTGATGCTTTCTACACACTCATGCAAACACACGTATCTGCATCCTGTCTCTTCACAGCAGTCCTCCAAGAGCAGCACGCACGGGAAGTCTGGGGATTGGTGCCAACCCCGCAGCCGACAAAGCATACCAGGCATTTCAGAAATAGCAGCTTCTGCCCCCTACAAAAGTCCTCAGCTCACAGAGGTACGAGCCTGCACAGCAGAGATGCAGCTGTACCAATCTGTGAAGTACCACACCACCTATGGGGGAACAAACGAAACCTGGCCGAAGTGGGGGTGCCACACACTGCCATGGAGCCAGGGATGAGCTCTGGACCTCCCGGAATGTGGCTCATCTTGCACTGGGAGGGACAGGTCAGCAGGAACGAGGAAGCCTGGGGACATTTGCTGGTGGTAGCCAGCCCACTCCTGTGCTCTGGGGAGATGCCAGCGACTCAGGTCAGACTGTGTGCTTGGACAAGAGTGCAGTCACATAAAAGCTGCAGCAAAGGTCCAACTGCAAGGGAACTGGGTCCTTCCACCCTCCCCATCAGCAGGAAAAGTCAGGGCAATTCCTTTCCTTTCATGCAAGAATAAATAGGCACTTCCTTAATGTGCTTGGGTTCAGGGCAAACCCTGGGAAAACAATCAGGGTAACTCAACAGAGAGAAAACAGTGGACACACAGTGTACATAGGAGGCTGCAACATGGCATCCAGGCAGAAAAACCATCTCAGTGTGCTTTTCTGTGAAAAAGCAAAGCTTAGTGATTAAAGCCTGTATTTCTGTTCCCTTCCATCTCGAAAAGAGCCAACCGCTGGAGAGTGTCACAGAGCCCTTGGAATAGGTCTGGACAGTTATGTGATTCTCACAGTCCTCAAGAGTCTCACCAAGACCAGGAGGACTGCTGGGAGGTAAGGGCCATTTTGCAGAGGACTGGGGGAAAGGGACTAAAATCTGAGGTTGGGTGGAAGAACATGGCACCGTGAACAAACATTTGCTGGCTTTGGCGAGCCTGCACCATTCACCCATGTGAGTGCCACACAGAGCCAGTCCCAGGGTCCTTCAGTAAGTCAGGTGGAGTTGTGCTCCAGGTTTGAGCAGGAAGAAAGACATAATTCAGAGTTTCACTGGATTGTTTGAGGTAAGGAAGGAATAGATGTCAGAGGGCATCATAACGCTCCCAGATCCTCACTTTCCAGAGCAGCCAAGACAATCACCACAAACACTAGCACTGCCAAATCATGGCTGGATCTTGGCCTGATGCTACAGATTTCTTCGAAGAGAAAGAGTCCTTCAGGCACAGACCCGTGTATAAAAAAACAGACTCCAGAAGTTTTGGGGAGTGCCTCAGTGCCAGGCTGGAGAAAGAGAGAAGCTGAAGGTCAGACTGGTTTGGTGACACTGCTATAAAACAGATGCTCAGTGTCCTCTGTGGTGGAGAGGGTTGAGTTGGTAGCAGTGGTCGGCTGACGGCGCCGGCTGTTCTTCTTCCTGTTCTTCAGGAAGAAGTAGCCAATGATGGCCAGGACCACCATGATGCAGATCCCAAGGAGCACGGCGATCACGATCTCAAAGGCACCTGCGGGGAATAGGTGGACATGTCAGGAGGGCTGCTCCCCCAGCCCTGACGCAGCAGGAGCGGTCAGGAAGAAGCAAGCACAAAACCCACTGCAGAAGACCTACTGGCAAAGACAAGAGGTGGGGAACAGCTGGCCTGAGAGCGGGGTGGTCACTGCACGAACCAGGCAAGGAGAAAGGAAGACAACCCTGTGGCAGCAGGGTACGGCCAGGCTGTCTCTCCCAAGTTACGGTTCCCATTTCCCAGATGCACCACGCCCTCTAAGGGCTAATCTGTGGCTGCGGCAGGCTCGGCAATCTGACACCCTTACGGATACCCATCTTGCCCTGTGTGTCAGCAGGTGAGGCCACCAAAGGCTGGTCTCAGAATGCACCTCCTGGCTGGGTGGAGTGAGCTAATGGTGGACAGGCTGAGGTTTTGGGGAAAGCTCACAGAAGTGCTGTGAGCATGGTCTTCTACAGCCAAGCAAACTCCTGCATCATCAGTGCAGAGTCAAATACGATGCATTTGAGAGCTGGTGTATCTGAGGATTAAATCAGCCTCTAGGGTGGAAAAACATAAGTGTATCCTTTCAGGAGTTCTCTAAAAGAGAGGCCTTACAGCTCTGTGGTGAACAGACACCAACCTTAATGTGATACACTTCTGAGAGCTTGTAATTCAATAGCTTTGGTGTTCTTTGCAGTTGCAGAGAGGGTGTATAGGGTCATCAAATTTCCACACAGTCTAGCACCCACCATTATTCACGTACCCACCTGGGCCTTCTTTCTTGCAGAATTTAGTGGTCCTTACATGAACTTGGCCCTTAGGAAGACTTTTACTTGCCATTTTTTGATGTTGAACAGTGGAACATTCATGCAAGTTGACAGAAGGAAAATCAGGAGCCTCTGATATGAGTTACTGAGTCACAGACAAAGGAGAAATTGGACCACAGATGCAGAGAAGCATCTCTTGCTGCTGCTAGCATCCCACAAATCCCACATTGCTCCCTCAGCTTCAAAAGGGAGGTGGGAGAGAAAGCCCATCTTTGTAAGGAAAGACAAAATATTTTTCTAAACAGGGTAAAAGCAACAGCAAGAGGTGTAGGAGAAACTGCTACTCACTTAAGACAGAGGTTTGAGACTCAAATGATTCCCATCTCCGGCCAATGGCGTCTGCTTCTGAATTGGGAGCAGAGAAGAGGAAGAAAAGTTTTACCAAGAAGGGTGGGAACAAGGAATAAGACAGGTTTCTGAGGAATGTATTTCCAGTGCTTTGAAGGCACCGAATGCACACAGCATCCCTCTTGACAACCATGGTACTGAGCTCTGGGCAGGCTGGGAGGCACGGTGTAGCTGAGGGTGGCACTTGAAAAAAGCAGCATCAGTTGGCCTCCCAATAGATACAGTTTGGCAGGATTTCTCCTGTTTCCACTGTTGGTCTCCACAGTGACATGTACAAAGCCCTACAGTGTTTAAAACTTCTGCCTAGTATGTGTCATTGAGGATTTCCTTAATTCCTCCTCTCCCAAATGAGAACTGGAGCCATGCTTCAAAGTTAGATTCTTTTTAGAGGTCATACCATACCTCGGGTTATTCCTGTCATCCTCCTCTGTCCCTTTTTCAACATCAGCACCCAAAATGTTTTCCAGCTCAGAAATGACAGGCTGCATTGCAGAAAGATGCTGTAGACACACACTGTTCTCCGTAAACCATCGGTCATGGTGAAGAACGCTGTGAGGCATGGCCAGGGCTTGAAAGCAGAGCTGCTTTGACTGAAGGCTCCCAAGCCACTGCCTCTTTGGGACCACAGAATTTAATCTGGAGTGATTTTGGTAGTTTGATCAGTAAAACTCCACCCCTCACTACATCCGCTTACTTGTGACGCCTGCACAGGATTTCATGCACTTTTCCTCTTCTTCAAAGTTGTTGCTGTTGCCACCACAGCCCCCGTAGGTGAAGGGATCACATTTCTCAGAGTATGGGTTGTAGTACCAGCGGGGGATGCTCTCACTGCACTGTCCACTATCAGGCAAGTCCACACAGTGACCTGGCAAAGCAAGAGACAGGTGCTCTAGCAGCAGCCGTATTTTCTGCTCACAACAGAAGAGCACAAGCGCCATGACAGAAGGGATCCACGACCAGAGTAGTGGTTCTCAGGTCCACACTGCCCAGTTGCCAGCTGCTCAAATTGGCATTGCCAAGGTGAACTTCCAGCTGCCCATAAAACCAACTAGCAAGGAGGACAAAGGGACGTCAGAGTGTGTAGTCATGCTAGACCTTGGATTCAAGCCCCTGCAGAAAACAACCTGTGCTCCTTGGGAGGCAGAAGGGAACATGAAGAGCGTGAACACACAGAAACCACAGTGTGGCTCAGGTCTTCTCTACAAGCAAACTACATTTAAGCTGACTTGGGATATATTCTTTTAGCCCAGTGACAGGGCCACTGTCTATACTAACGCAAACAAAGCAAAGGTATGGGATTGAGTGCAGGAATATGATTACTCATATTGGTATAGAATCACAGACTGTTTTGGGTTAGAAGTGATCTCAAGGATCATTTAGTTCCAACCCCCCATATCAACCCCTGTGGAACACTACTCGCCAGTGCTGTGTCCCACACTGCTTTGGTTTGCACTAGCACCAATAAAAGTGCTTCAGGGTTTCATACAGACCAGGTACTGCGCCCAGCAGGCAAAATGCATGAGACCTGCTTGGGTGGAAAACATTTAGGCAGGAGAGCGAAAGCCTGGTATAAACAGGTGTCCTTAAGGTGAGAGAACAAGCCCTTGCTCATTTTTAGAACAGGGACTACCCAGATGCTACCTGTTTTGGAATTAGACAGGGAAGCAGTTTTATCATTAAACAACAAGCTGAAGAAAAAACCCCAAAATCTGGTAGCTGTCAGCCTAGGCCCTCTGGACAGTACGTACCTTGCTTATGCGTGACATTGATTTTCTGCAGTCTGTTGAACTCACGAGCATCTGTGAGAGAAATGTTTCACATTAAAACTTCTCTTAGCAGTGGAATGCAGAAGCCATGCCTGCATCCACACAGGCGCGGTCAGACGGGGCTTCCCTGCACATCCCTTTGCTATCCCAAGCCAGGGAAAGGGAGATATAATTTGAGGTCCTTGCGTATCTCAAAGCTATGAGGCAAACATGGGTAAAATAAAATGTAATAACCACAGACTCACAGAGTTACAAGGTTGGAAAAGACCTTTAAGATCAAGTCCAACCATTCCCATCCTATGCTAAACCATAAGTACCTCATCTACCCCATCCTTTAAACACATCCAGGGCTGGTGACTCAACTCCCTCCCTGGGCAGCCTGTTACAGCCCCTGACAACTCCTGCAGTGAAGAACTTTCTCCTAACACCTAATCTGACCTTGCCCTGGTGCAGCTTCATGCCGTTCCCCCTTGTCCTATCTCCTGTCACCTGGCTGAAGAGACCATTGCTCACCTCTCTACACCCTTCTTTCAGATAACTGTAGGTGGTGATAAGGTCTTCTCCAGGCTAAACACTCCCAGCTCCCTCAGCAGCTCCTCATATGATTTGCTGTCCAGACCCTTCCCAGCCTGGTTGCCCTTCTCTGAACACACTCCAGGACCTCAGTGTTCTTTCTTCTTATGGTGAGGGGCCCAGAACTGTATACAGCACTCGAGGTGTGGCTTCACCAATGCCGAGTACAGGGGCACAATCATCTCCCTAGACCTACTGGCCACGCTATTTTTGATACAAACCAGGATGCCATTGGCCTTTCTGGCCACCTGGGCACACATTGCTGGGCACATATTGCTGACTTGCTCATATAATGAGCTCCCCTCATATGGGAATTATGTCAAGGAGAGGGAGGGAGGCTCCTGTATTTACACTAGGATAACATGAGGACATTAAGGGGATTGTGACACCAGAGAGACTGGGAGAAATCATATGGTTTCACTTCCTATCTCCCAACTCTGGGAGAGCAGAAAAGGTCGTTTGGTGAGAAAAATAGTGGAAAGGGAAAAGAGAACAGGCTTTGAAGTCTTACAGACAGGTGCAAAGAAGAGAGTCGAAGAGTATTTAAGAGGCAGGAAATAGCCCAGAAGGAAGATCAGCTCTTGCTGTCAGCAGAGATGTGGGAGATGGCAGAAGCAGCAAGTACAATACTGTGGAAAGAAGTAATGCAGGGTCAGAAGGTAAGAACAGAAGGCACCAGAAAGCAGTACCTTACATTGCACTCATTGCACCTAGACCTTACACTGCACTCACTCCTGGGCAGATACTAAGTTGTCTACCCCAAAATCTGAAGTACTTACACTGTTCACAATACATCTCATCCGAGCCGTCGGCACAGTCCATAGTTTCGTCGCACTCCAGATAGGCATCGATGCAGCACCCATCCTTGCATCTGAAGAAAGGGGACTGACAGTTCCCATTGCACACTGCATCAGAAACAGTTCAGAGAGCTCATTAACACTCATTCTTTCTCCTGGCCACACAGATGATTTATGTAGGATTTAAAAGCTGCTTATAGGAGTGGCAAAAAGGAAACAAGGCAGATTGCTTAAGGTCTCTCTTCACTGCCACCCTGGACTCAGAAAGAAAGAAAAAGAAAACAAAAAGAAAAAAAAAATCAAATAATTTGTTTCTAATTAAACACTGCTCTGGGAAGAGCCATGCTTCCTCTCCAAAAAGAAGTACACAGAATCACAGAATTGTAGGGGTGAGAAGGGACCTCTAGAGACCATCGAGTTCAACCTTCCCGCAAAAGCAGGTTCCCTAGGACAAGTTCCACAGGGAGGTGTCCAGATGGGTCTTGAATATCTCCAGAGAAGGAGACTCCACACCCCCCTGGGCAGCCTGTCCCAGGGCTCTGTCACCCTCACTGTGGAAAAGTTCTGCTGCATATTGGTGCAGAAATTCCTGTGCTCCAACTTGAGGCCATTGCCCCTCGCCCTGTCCCCACAGACCACTGAGAAGAGGCTGGCTATTTCCCTCTGTCTCCCCACACTTCAGATATGTATGAATATGGATCAGATCCCCTCTCAGTCTTCTTTTCTCCAGGCTGAACAGCTCCAGTTCCCTCAGCCTTTCCTCACAGGGGAGATGCTCCAGGCCTTGAATCATCTTTGTAGCCCTGCACTGGACTCCTAGGAGATCCCTGTCTTTTTTATACCAGGGAGCCCAGAACTGCACACAATACTCCAGGTGGGGCCTGACCAGGGCAGAGTAGGCAGATCACCTCCTTTGACCTGCTGGCCTTTTAATGCACACCAGTACACAGAAGGTGGAAGCAAGAATGAGCTACTCAGCAGACACTGCCCAAGCATGGGGGATTAAATTAGGAAAACCAAACTGAAACCCATGCACTGGGCTGTGAGAGCCAATGGAGAAGAACAGCAATGCCCCTCTGCTCCAGAGGTGGGCCCAAGCGTTCAGTACTGCATGCAGTTCTGAGCTCCCCAGTGCCCTAAAGACATTGGCATACTGGAGTGAATCCAGCAGAGGCTCAGTAAAGGGCTGGAGCTCAAAATGTAGTGTGAGGTTATGGAAAAGGTGAAGACAGGCTAATTTTGGAGGTGCACAGTAATAACAAGTGCAGCAACAGACATAAGTTGCCACAAGGGAAAGTGATTAGATATGAGGGGGAAAAACTGTAATGAGAGTTCATCAGACACTGGCACAGGCTATCTAGAGCAAGTGTGAAATCTCCTTCATCAGAGGGCCCCAAAACTGGACTGGCTGCAGTCCTGAGCAGCCCAGTGTGACTCAAAGCTGGCCCTGCTTTGTGGAGTGGGTTGGACCAGATGACCTCCAGAAGTAATATGACATGAAAGCGAAAGGCTTAGTACAGAAATGAGTCTCCAGTGCCTCAGTTCCCATGCTGACTGAGTGCTAATGAAAAGCCACAGGAATGGCTGTGAGGCACGGAGCCTGAGCTCACAGCAGGATTACTCAGTGGTACAGGAGGCTCACCTGGCTGTTGTCGCCCACCAACAGAACCTGAAGAGACAAGGGGAAAAACAAAATACATTTACCACCACATCGTTTTGTCAGCTCAAAATCAGCTTTATATTGCCTTCCTATCTCACCTAAGCAGTGCACATTTGCTGGAAGCAAGTCCCGCAGGGGTTAGGGACAGGACATACAGATGTCCACCACCCAGAGACCCCAGATGAGTAGCGCCCATGTGAGGAAGTTCTGGAGGAGCACAGAGGAACTTCCCACCACTAGCTAGAACGTGCCCAGACGGTGTTTCTTTTCCATGGCTTCTGCCCCCTGCAGCTCCTTAAGCTGTGCACCACAAAGGGCCCCGCAGAGGCTCAGGGCTAAGACACTCTCGGACTTGGCTAATCCTGGCTGAGGGACAGGATTAATTTCATTTTGGGAGTGAAACCCTTCTGGCGCCCACACAGCACAACACTACTCTCCGAATTTAGGTTTCAGATATGACATGAAGATTCGGTGAGGGGTTCTGCAGCCAGATACAGTGCTCAGTGACCCAGCAGTGCTCCAGGAGCTGGGTCAAATATGTTGGCGGTGTGAGACCAGGACTCCCCATCCATAGTTATCCTCCTGTCCTCAGCTCTCTGTGCTCTAACTAGCTGCCAGTCAAGAAGCTGCAGCACCTCCCCACAGGGTCATCCCAATCCTATGAGAAAGAGTGGACAGATCTTCAAAGCAGACTCACCTCTAACATTCTTGCAGGCAAGTTTACACTCCTCTTCCCTTAAATAGTTATTCTTGTTGGGCTTGCAGCCACCAAAAGTGAACTCCTCACACTGCTGGAGGCTTGGGTTGTAAAACCAACGTGGAAAAGATCCCCGACACCAACCCACCTTCTTGGGAGTCAAACAATGCTCTATCAAGAAAGTTAACATAAAATGTTCTGGTTAGCTTGTTTTGCTTCCACATATACAAAAGGAGACAATCTTCCACAGGTAAGTTCATCAGCAGTGTGGACACTTGTCTGGAAGATTTATAAAATCTTGAGCAGCATGCAGTACGGAATCATGGTATGTATTTCATAAAATGAAAGACAGGGTCACAAGATCAAATTAGAAGATGCCACATCCATAAAACAAAAGGAGCTGCTTCTCCACACAGCACAGTGTTAAGCTGTGAAACTCCTTGCTTCAGGATGTTGCTGCTGTGCAAAGATTTCATCTCAAAAAGGGATTCATCCATGGCTATTAAACCCAAAGGCAACATCTTTTGCTTTAAAAAATCTCCCATCTGCAAATTACTTGGGGACCAGCCAAGCAAAGTAGGGATTTACTGACAGCATGCCATGCTCTTCTACTCCTTCCAAAATACCAGTCTCTGAACGCTGCTGAATGTACTGTACTGGCTTCTGGACAGACCTTTAGTGTCACCTGACATAACTGTTCTCGTGTCTTTATGGTAAAAAAAAATAAATACAAGGATACCCGTGGCAGAAGGAGAAGTTCCCTGCTTAGCTACTAGCCAACCACTTGTCCAAGGACTCCTTGTTCCTAATGCACTTGCAGGGCTGAACATTTTGATCATTAAACGAGGCCATTAAACATATAAATAAAGCTAGGGACACTTTGAATGTCATGCAGACAGCTCCACCTGTCCTGCAGCTAAGGGCAATTAGGGCCTTCGCAGCAAAACCATGGAGCCAACAAAACCTTTCAGATTCTCCTGTCTTACACTCTGGGCTACACCCCGGGCTTCAGCCACTCAGGTGTCACCCAGCAGAGGGCAATGACATGCAGAGAGGATGGGGTTATTGCAGGCCACCTCTTCTGCAAGAGGATGCAAGACCTCTAAAATAGACCCCTGTGAATGAATCCTGGCCAGGTGGAGGCTTTTACTGGGAGTAGACATGCAAGCCTGGTCTCTTGATTGCACTCTTGTCCCATCTACCTCTCTGAGAAGAGCACCAGTAATGCCAGAGCAGCACCCAGTCTTGAGGACTCCAGGTAGACATCCATGGGCCCAGGCTCACCTTCAGTCTGCTCAGAATTCAGCACCATGACAGTGATGTTGGTGAAGTCCTGCTGCTGCGCAGTGTCTGTGACAGTGAGCTGGAAGACGTAAGTCCCCGCCCGTAAGTTGGAGACTTCTACCTGATCTTCTTCATGCTTCTGAGAACGCAAAAGAAGAATGAATGCTTATGCAGAAGACGACACCTCTAACAAGGGGGAGAGTGAAGCCATGCAAGGCCCACATTCCTGCATTAAGAAGAAAGGAGCTGGACTGGAAAGCCACAAGCAGATGCCTTAAAACACCTCAGTGTTATACACCTCCCTCCCCCTACCCCCCAAATCCATGGGCTGGTACCCAGCTGGAATAGCAGACAGAAATAGTACCACAAGCCCAGTTAGGTATTTTATATTTTGGGACAGTGTGAAGGAACGAGGGAAAGTAACAATCTTTGGAGAGGACAGAAATGCCTGCAGTTTTCTTTTGTAAAAAATAAACCCCATTATGAGTAATTTATGTAACACACAGGGAATAAGTTAGGTGTATTTAAGAGATGATATACAGTCTTCCTTTTTGAATATGAAAAGTATATTTAGTTTCAGGGACAGAAATAAGCACCTATTTCCTTGCCTGCTTTCTCCAAGAGAGTGAATTGTTCTGTCAGAATAGAAAGCTGTGATATTACTGATGTGAGCTTTCCCCCCCCTTTTGGCTAACAACATCGAGCCTCCATTCTGTGCTTCACCCACCCCCAAAACTTGTTTTGGGTGGGCTAGGGAGAAAGGGAAAGAGAAGGAACACTTCCAGATTTTCCATAGCCACCTCAGACAGTCACTGCTCATCAGCTGTAGGCCCAATGCACTCATTTGCTAATTACTCTAAAAACTGCCACAAGCTCCAAGGCTTTCCAGAGCATTCTACGGAAGTTTAACAGTAATCATTTGCTCTTGGAAAGGCACAATTCCCATTTCACAGAATCACAAGGTTGGAAAAGACCTTTAAGATCATTGAGTCCAACTGTTCCTGCCCTCGACTAAACCATAACCCTGAGTATCTGATTTTAAATACATCCAGGGTAAGTGACTCAAGCCCCTCCCTGGGCAGCCTGTTCCAGGCCCTGGCAACTCTTTCAGTGAAGAACTTTCTCCTAACATCTAATCTGAACCTGGACATCTAATCTGAACCCGAAACATCTCTAACATCTCTAAGAGTTACCACTCACACCCTAGAGATCTCAGTGCTGCAGAGGCTGCAGCTATGATGGCCAGTATTATAAAGGCTATTGCCCATCCTATAGACCTTGTCGTGTGGGTTTTCTGGACTGTGTTGAAATCTTTGCTCATTTTCTGTATCCAGATTCCCCTTCCCAAGCTCTAGTTAAATTTACCAGTATCCGTAATTCTGCTCTTCTACGCATAGGAACGATGATGGGTAAGTTCCAATTTGTTATATTCTCATTAGTAATACAGCTGAAATAATAAGGATGATCAGCCGTCACCTTAAACATGCCATCTTCTGGCTGAATTCGTGTAGAAGAGGTTGCCATAAACACGTAAGGGTGCAAAGTACAGACCATAACTGAATCATTATCCCAGGGGTTAGAATACTCCCTTCGAATCCTAATCAGCAGGGTGACTGACTCAACTCGTTCCCACACCTGGAGCCAGTCAGGGGATGTGGCTTCTGCTCTAGTTCGGATAACACAGGAGAATGAACCCATGCTCTAAGGAAGGGCAAAGTCTGGGAAGAACCCCAGAAGAGCAGGAGAGTCAGAGCCTGGGTTTCTCAGAGCAAGAGGAGGAGAAGCACCAAAGTGGAGTGGAGAGGCAGGTCCCTCACGGAACTACAGGAGCTTGGGAGCAGAGGCACCTCTTGCACCAAAGCTGCTGCCCTCATGGGTGCTCCCGCCCAGGTAGATTGTGCGTTTCTTCAGGAAGGCTTGAGATGGCATCCTGGGGCAAGAAGCCTGAGACCTGATGAGGTCAAGAAACGCCACATCCTGACAGCGTGGGGGCAACCACGAGGACTGCTCCATAGCTTTTGGGAGGACTGGCTCAAGGAGAGAAGGACAAGGTGAGCTCTATGTCAGTGGCTGTGAAAGCCCAACCTAGTACAGACCACAGGTGACATCAAACAAGCTGCTTCCTTCCTGCAGCTCCCTACCTTCATCTCCGCAGAGGGGTCGCCGAGGACCTGTTTCCATTCATAGCTGACTATCCCTCGGTCATCCGTGCTCCCTGTGCCTCTCAGCATCACTGGCTGCCCTGGCTGTACCCTCATGTCCATGCCAGTGCGGGCTATTGGAGGATGGTCATCTGCAGAAGGAATGCAGAGCAAGGCTTGGGTAAGAGGCTGAAGGGTCCAGTCCTTGTTCCCATTACAGGGGAAGGGGATCCTTCCAGTCTGAATCAATATGGAATTCAATCACTGAAAGGAAAATGACTTTTATACAGCTGTGCTTCTTGCAGCCTGACAGAGCAGCAGGCAATCAATACTGTTACTACTGACCTCACTAATTTGGTAACTCTGCCACCCACTCTGGTAGTGCCTCGAGAGCCAGCTGGCTCCCTGGCCACCTCTGCCCACAGGAACCACAGTGAGAAGGTGTCCCTGTGGCTGCGGCCATTGTGCTCGGACCACATCCTCACAAAACAGCACAGAGCAATCTCCACCCTCCGCTCGGGGAGATGACCCGACGTGGGCGGCTGAAGAATGTGGAACTGACTCTCCTCATTCCTACCACCATCTCTAAGCACCATGTCAGCATACTTAAACCCCAGGTAGGCAATGCAGGATTTGGATGGAAAACGTCCTTCCTCCAGCTCGCTCTCTGCCATGCATGCCTTAGGGAAGGTGCACAAACACCGCTTGTGAGATGGTTATTTTTGCGCCGTTCCACGGATGAGCTTACCAGCGGCCTCCACAACCCATTCAACACCTCCCCAGGCCACAAGCGTAAGAGATGAAAATTAATCCCTGCCCATGCCAGCAAGAACAGCCTATTCGACAACACCACTGGGCCTGACTCATTAACTCCTTTGGGCCTGAACACCTCTGATGGCAGGTTCCTGCACAGCTCAGCTGGTAAAACTCCACTTGGTAGTGCCTGTCCCAAGTCCACAACTCAATGTTCAAGTTCAGCCCGAGTCATTTGTAAAGGCATCAATTTGCCATTTACAAGTCAGGTATAAATCACTCTACCATTACCCCAATATATCAGCTGTGACTGAAGAAGATTAGTACCCAAACTCCTTGGAAAACTACTCCATCAGCTAATTACTTTCACTGTTGTAGGCTCACTCCTAATTTCCTGTTGGCGCGTTGGTGGCTTCAGGTCCCAGCTGTGAAGCCTTGGTCGAGCCAACTGAAGGGAACTTTAATGTACAAACAACCTAAGTTTTAGTCCCTTCATCGCTGAATTCAGCAGGCTAGAGGGCTCTGCAACATGTATTCCAGATCACTTACCACAAATCCACCCAGATTCTTCTCTTTTCTAGCATCTCTCACCAAACGAGCACATGCTCGCTCTATCCTGTCCTTACAAACACTGATGCCACCAGCAAGAGGACAAAAAAAACCTTCCCTTGTTTACATGTTCATGTTGGGCTGCAGAATTGGAGCGGGCATGTGGGGTTCCCTCAGCAGCCTGCTTCCCAGCCACCTCACCTCCCTCACGCTGGGCGGATAGGGCTACCGTTTCACTGGATAAGGAGTCAGTCCCTTCTGGCTTGTGCAGCTGCAGGCCTTCTGCTTAGCTTTATCACACTGGTCCACGTGGGTTTTCCACAGTCTGTCACCAGTTTTATCTTTCATTTTGGCTTTTCATCTAAGCATCAGGTAGGATCAAGCTGATATTGGGCGTGATCCAACCACCCAAACAGGCAGAGGGATACCCAGATGCACTGAAGGAGGCCAGGAAGGTGACACCAGCATCATGAGCAGAGATGCCCACCTCGGCTCAAAGTGAGGGACATCTCCCTGCTGTTTCTTCCTCAGTGCTGCATGCCAGAGTGATGGCTTCTGTCTCTCTCAGGCACAAAGGCTGCTGAAAGACACCAAGCTGGGCTGAGCGAGACTGGTACCTCTTAGGTTTGAGCAGTGCTGGTGAAATGAATAAATGGGTGTTCTGTGGCCATGGGAGCATTTGTCAGCCAAAACAATGAGTGGAGCTGGCAGCACCTTCCAAACCAAACAGGAAACCTGCTTTGGCACAGGGGTTGGACTCAATGAACTCTGGAGGTCCCTTCCAATGTCTACAATTCTGTGAAAGAACCCTACAACCACCTTGTACACAGTACTACGAACTATTGAGAAGGGGGCACGGTCCTGCCATTCCTGCCAGGCCAGTCCCAGGAGCTCACCAGGGAGAAAGGCAGCCTGCTCCCTGCCCCTCTCCGGACAGGGTGAGCCCAGCACATGGGTGCGATTGCACAAGGAGGAGACCGGTTCTTCAGCAACACAGAGGCTGATCATTAACTCACAGCAACTCCAAACAATATTTTTCCTTGACATTTTTTAGCATGTACACTTAAAAAAACCCCAAAACATGAAAGCTGCAGGCCAAACATTTCTCCATGGGTCAGTTTAGTTACTTAGGGTTGTGGATTGCATGGTGAAATAAAAGCTGGGTCCTGATCAATAGGGTGGCAACTTCTCCAGATCCCGTCTCTGAATAGCCAAACTCCCCGACCCTCCTCACCTCCAGAAAAATAGTTAGACTACATGCTTACACGCAGTGACCACCAAGGAGGAAGTCCCACTAGAAAAGGAGGACCTAATTTTCAAGTCTCTCCTTTTTTCTCCTTAGGGTGCCTGAAAGCTCAGTGACTTTGGAATTATTTCTGCTACGCTGCACATAGGAAACCTTCAGCTTCATAACTGGGCACTGACAAAGCCACAGTGTCAGTGGGCTGCTCGTAGAAGGGGAGTCTCTCTGTTGGGTTTGTTTTGTTCCCAAAGTCTGTTTGAAAAATGAAAGTTACCTTTGCTATAATGCTCTTTTGACTACGGAAAGTTTGTGCTGCAAAACTCTGTAATTAACAGGGAGATTAAAGCTTTACAATGCTCTTTACTGTGGAGCACATGCTCTTGGAGTCACATTATTAAGTGACAACTTCAGCTTCTACTCATAAATCATAAAGGGGAAATAATGAAAGCTGGGGAGGGACTGTTTATAAAGGCATGGAGTGATGGAACAAGGGATAAACGTTTTAAACAGAAAGAGGGCAGATTTAGGCGAGATAGTAGGAAGAAATTCCCCTCTGTGAGGGCAGTGAGGCCCTCGCACAGGCTGCCCAGAGAAGCTGTGGCTGCCCCTGCCCAGCACTGTTCAAGACCAGGTTGGATGGGGCTTTGGGCAACCTGGTCTGGTGGAGGATGTCCCCACCCAGAGCAGAGGGCTGGAACTAGATGGGCTTTGAGGTCCCTTCCAACCCAAACCAGTCTCTGATTCTGTGATGTTTTCTTTATGATCCCAGAGAAAAACTTGATGCAGTAAATCCAAAATCATAGAATTACAGACAGGTTTGGATTGGAAAGGACCTCAAAGAACAACTAGCCTGAACCCCCTGCCATAGGCAGGGACACATTCCACCAGACCAGGTTGCCCAAAGCCCCATCCAATCTTGCCTTAAATACCTCCAGGGATGGGGCTTCCACAGTCTCTCTGGGCAGCCTGTTCCAGAAGAAATCCAGGGGATTTCTCTTTTGGAACTCAAATATCAGCTCTTGCCCTTGAGACACAAATTCACTGAAAACCAGTTTTCCTCCATTGCAGCACTCCTGCAAATATGCCCTGAGTACATGAGACAACAAAGCAGAGCTTGAAAGCACCTTAGAATGATTTGAGTTTGCTGCTAGAAAGAGCTGGAAGGCTTTCCCATGGTCCATGAGGGGTTCTTACAATCTGTGGCTGTCGGCACAGACAGGACCAGCTCCCAAACGAGATGAATGTGACTTGAAGCGGGGACATCGAGGCCCTGCAAAGGGAAGGACCTTGCTGGGGACAAAAGCCACTGCTCAAAGCCACTGGGCAGGCCAGCAGTAGAGAAAAGAGCAGAATTGAGGCCACCGAAATTCCAGCATCCATGAGACATGCAACCTCTGAGATATGAAGCCTCAGGAGCCAGCTGAAACTGCCTGCTGCATAAGTAGGTGGGCAGGGGCAGGAAGCAGTGCAGCTTTCCCCACAGACCCTAAAGTTTCGCTCAACATTGCTTCCTGGGGAGTCGTTCAAAAGTGGTGGTGGGGGAGTTTCACTCAAATCTCGCTCATCAACACCAGAAACCTCTCAACAGCGGCAGGCAGAGGTAAGGAAGGAAGGTGCTGCTGCCACAGTGTTGATTCGCCTGAGGAGCAGAAGGGAACAAGGCAATGCAAGACCTTGCATGGAGAAAGAGAAATACAGGGTCTTTCTGTGGGGATTCATCCTGCAGGCTGGGCAGCAAATGCTGTTGTGATAAAGCAATATGGTTTTTGGACCACTCACGCAGAACCAAGCAGCACTCAGCATTAATTTCTATGTGTTCCCACAGTTGTTTGCGAGAGGCATGTGTAGCTGGTCAAGTTAACCTCTCTAAAACAATACAGCACCACCGAAAGGATTCCATTTTCAACTTAACACATCCTGCTGCTGCCTCAGGCTCCTTCCATCCTTCCTGAGGGTGTGGGAAACCGGTCTGATTTGCTTTAGCAGGCAGAGGTAAACAGCCTCCCGTGGGTCTTTGTGCCATTTTAGCAAAGATTGGTTTGTTACTCCAGTGCCCTTCAGTAGCTCTGAGCCATGATGTACAGCAGCCACAACATGTGGCACCTCAGTAAATGCTGCATCAGGAACAGTAGCAGCTTCTCATCGCCTGCTCTGCACTTGGAGTTGGCCCAGCTGGTGTCCCAGGGTCCTGCCAGGGCACATTAGCCTCTGGATCTGTGATGGGAGTACTGAACGTGCAGTTACCTCCCCTGCCTGGCCTAAGCTGGATGCTGAAGGACAAGCAGCTGGCTCAGAGCTGAGCAGCATCAGCCAAGGGCTGACTGACCCATCTCGGGCCCAGACAGGATCCCAGCACCGCTCACATTAGCTGCGCTGTGCCTGAAGGATGGAAATCAGTGTGGGACCAAACATTTGAAGGCAGGTGAGCCTCCAACTTGTGGAGCTCTGCTTTTGGAATGCATTACCGAACTTTCAACCCACCAATCTCTCTCCGTGGCGAGGCAGGAGCAGACACATCCCGAACCCTACAGGTTCCCCAGCACTTCCCGTCTCCCACTCACACACCCTGAACACAACAGGACAGTGTCACTAAGCATTTCACCACCACTGCAAAAGGCTCAGTTCAAGAAACGGGCAAAGGTTCAGGGAGGTTATTTTCCAGTTTCACACCCAGAACTGGTTTGCCTAGACCAGAATAAGCTCAGGGTAGTTACTTAAACACCAGGCTCCATTATTACCAATAAAGAGCCTGGTGAGCCTGCCCCTCCCGCATGAGCCAGGTGGAAAACTCGCACCAAAGTTCAGGCTGAAGAATCATTTCAGAGGATAGTGCCTTTTAACAACAACATCAGAGACTTTGGGCTCTATGCTAGCTCAAACAGGCAAGAGACAGAGCCAAGCTGGCGCCACCAACTCAGAAGCTCTTGTTCTCCAGAATACCAAAGATACCGTCAGATGATGTGCAGAAGCTACATTTCAGCCATGTTGATTGTTGCCTGTACCCACGGCTTTTGATGAAGCTGTAAAACAGTAAGAGTGCCCACAGTGGGTAAGGGCAAGGGGTGCCTCTATCCCTGTGTTCAGTTCCCAAATCTCACAGTGGATGCTGGAGCACCTAAGAATACGTGGTGCTCCCCTGGCTTTCAGCTGCTTCTGTCCGGCTCAGGGAACACTCCAAGATTAAATGTGCCCATTCAGCAACGCCCCGCTGTGCTCTCTCTTTCAAGTGTTATCTAGTCTCCTCCTAAACAGACAACCACCTCTTTATTCAACGTGTCTGCTCCCTCTAGTAGTACTGAGGGTCTTGCAACACGTGGCTTTTTTATTTAACATCCCCCACCGGGATCACTAAATATGTATTTCACTATTGACTAGAAAAAACATGCTTTCCATCCTTATCGTGGAGGATGGCTGAAGACTGCCACATGGGCATACCCTAAAGGCTCCTAGAACACCTAACAGTAGCACATAGATGAAAGGGAAGGATGACAAAGCAGCATATAAACTTCTGCTGACCTTTGGAGCCTGGTCTCAGGGCGCGGACAGTAACCTGGGCTCCAGAGCAGCTGCAGAGCTTCATATTCAAACAGCAGTGCAGCGTATCAGCAGGAACATGAGACAACTTTGGCTCTAGTGCAAAACCTGGGCCAAGGTATTTTGTGTACAAGCATTTGGAAGGAAAACCTGGCATGCCAAAACCAGCTTCCTTAACACTTGGTTCACCTGGCCTCTTGAGGCATCCTCCAAAGGCCCGGAAGGAAAAGTGCTCTACAGCATCCTTATGCTGCCAGGTGGACAGGCTCAGCGCAGCCCAGGGGGGTCCTTCCTTTGGCCTCCTGCACCATTGCACCTGTACTGGCTCAGTGGCAGCCAGGCACCCACCTTCCTGCCCAGACAGGCCCATGCCTGCGGTGCAGACCCAACTCCAGCATCGCAGCTGGAGGACCTTGGGGTTCTGCTCTGGATTTTTTCATTTAGATCTGCACCAAAATTGAGATCTGCATTGAGAGCAGTTGTCTTGTCAACTACTGTGGGAAGGAGGAGGCAAGTCACACAGCCCCTGTTATGATATGAAGGAGGAGGCAGCTCATATGGCCCCTGTTTCTCCAGTACAGCGACTCTTTTCCACCCCTGGATCACTAAGTAGTAATAGCCCCTCATTTCTTTCCCTGCAATCCCTCTGATGTCGTTCAAGGTGATTTAGAAAGCTTTTGGTGTCAGTCAAAAATCAATGCCTCAAGATTTCAGAAGGGGAGGGAAATGTGTTTCCCATAGAGGCACAGCACAGGCACTGCAGCCAAACGTGAAGCAGCGAGCTTCCTGGCACCTGTGGCTATGGCTGGAGACCTGCCCAGCACCCTGCACCTTCTGAGAGTGCAAACACAGGGTGTAGAAGGGACTGAGCCCTTCCTACACCCACAGTGGTATGGTGGCATAAGCCCCACGTGAGCAAGGAGGGGCATGCCCGCTTCAGCATCCCTAGCAGCATTTCTGGCATGTTTTTCACTTCTCCCTGATAAGCCCTCCTGGCTTTTCCTGCTCCACCAAAGTCACCCCAGCATCTGCCAAAGTAACATCAGGGACAGTATGTACAGCAGCACCGCGTATTGGTGGCTGGGATGCTTCAGCTAGGTGCCATGGTGTACAAACACAGCACTGCTTGGTGGCACAGGGAGCTCAGTGACAGGGACACTTCTAGGACACACGATGCCCGGCCCTTCGACCAGCGCAGGGAGGAGGGAGTTGCAGCCTCCTCGTATGGGGCGCTGGTTCACAGAGCTGAACAGACTGAATTGCTCAACAGTACATTGTATTTTAATCTAATCTTGTGAAATCAGGATGTACTGGAGATGATGCATTCAATTCTCCTCCTACAACAAAGCATGTGGGAGTTCAGACAGCCGCCAACATGCCACCTCCAGCCCTAGAGACGTGGACTCAGTTCCTTCCTAACTGCAGCTCCAGTGGAAAGGATTTTTGAGCCTGAAACAGAGACACCACCACTGGAGACTCACACCAACAGCGAGAAATTTACCAGAAGGCCCCAAAATGCAGTGGGAGGCAACTAGAAAGGCTAGAGGACAGGAGAATCACTTCTGCCCCATTGCAGTTCAAACCCAGCAACACCCAAGGGCTGCGCCAGAGGAGTGTGCCCTCCTCCAAAACCTCCCTACTGCTACTTCAGATGGACAAAAGCGGTCAGCATGGGGTTTGGTGCCATTTCATACCTCCAGCACATAAAAGGCTCACTGGCTGGCATATCCCAGTAGAAGACCAAAGATTTATTCATCTCACACCAACAAGCCTAAGTCTGTGGGCCCACCTGGACACTCCATTCATCACGTTTACAGATCCTTTCCTTCCCCTCCCCATCACGGGTGGGCTGGGAAAAGGCACAAGGAGGCCTGACAGTACAGGTATCCCCTAACAGCCCTGCCCAGGCATCAAGGTACAATAAACTGGTTATGGTTGCCAAAGACCCAGCCAGGCTAGAGACATCCTGGCCTCGTTAGGCTTCCTACAAAGCATGGAAAAAAAGAGGCAAAAGGAGGAATTGCTGTATTTTCAGCATTGCTGAGCACCCTGCATTTCTTTGGAGATGGCAGAGTACATAACAGGTGGCCAGCTCCGGATTAGTTTGTTTTCCACCTGGTTTTCTGGATCTGGTTTCAATCTTGCAGAAAAGGGAACCAGGGGTTGGAGAAAAGAAACTGAGCTCCAAATGGGAAGCCTTCTAATCAGCCCCTTACGCTCCCCTGAGCTGCTCCCTCTCCCCTGCAAGGACCAGCCCCAACAAGCAGGGCGATACCGAGACACATCACCATCCGGGCTGGTGCTCACAAGATCCAGGCTGTGGCAAAATGAAAGGTAAGTGGATTGTATCCTGCCTCCAGCCCCTGGGCAATTAAGAGATTAACACAGCCCTTTAAAATGGGGTGATGTGTAGATTTTTAGAGGATTTCGCTTTCCAACCTCAAAGGCCTGGGGGGAGGGAGAAGAAAAATACCACCTCTTTTTTTTCCCCCTCTGCATTGTCAAGGACCAAAATCCAGCCTGCATTTAAGAAACACTCACTTCCTTCCCCCACCCCTTCAAACAGGTTAAAGAACGATTCCCTCTCCATTTACTAATAGGCAGACCGAGGCACGGATCTTAACGTGAGTTCATCAAAGTTAGGGAAAACCTCTGTGGTAGAGAGGCACAGAGAAACCCCAGTTTTAACACTGCTTTACCCCAAATGCTTGGCAGCTGGAGGAGCTGGCACCCCTGGCCATTAGTGCTCTTCCAGCCCCAGTTTGCTCGGACAAATTACGACGTGCACCTTACCACTAGATCCATGATCCTGCATTGCCAGGTAGGAATCGTACATGTCCTTCCTCAAGAAGTTAAGAAAGCCAGCCTTCCTGGCAAACCTGCAGACGAAAGCCTGCTCGTAGAGGCAGTTGAGAAGAAAGCAGCCCTGGATGTGGTCTTCCTCTGCTCCGGGGACCTGCTCCACCAGAGCCAGGTTACAAGTGGGGTCCTTACAGCAGGCTCTCATGCAGTCCCTGCTCCGAAAGACCATGGGGGATGACAAGAAGGTAGCTCCATTCTGGACGGAGGCATCCGTATCCAGCACGAAATCCGGCATCCCTGCCGTAAAGTCTTCCAGGCACCTTTCACCGAAGGGTTTTTCCTCCTGCCCTTCACCAAAGTCCACCGCCAGCACCAAACCGACCCAGAGCACCACAAGCCATGGACCCGGGCTCCTTCTGGCCATCTCGGCACCCCGATCCTCACCTCCTCAAGACCTTAGAGAGAGAGAAGATAGATGAAGCTAAGAGGGTGTCCCGGTGTGAGCGGGGACCCGGAGGGTGGCCTTGGCCGCTTCCCTCGCCATCCCTCCCCGGGTGGTCAGTGTGCGCCCCCACCTGTAGCTCATCCCCAAGCACGCACTCTCAGCTCCCCACCTGGGCGGTCTTAGGTGAAACCGATGCTGGGAGCAGAGTGTCCCCCTCGTTACCCCGACCACCCCCCTCCCCCGTGCCTTCACCCCTCAGGTGTGCCTCCAGCTGCGTCCCCCGGAGACAAAGGCACGGAAAGCGCAGGAAGTGAAAACCAACTCCCGCGGAGAGGGAGGAAAGGGAGGGAGGGAAAGAGAGAAAAAAAAAAGCCACTCCGGATTGCGTAAGAGGAAGGGGAGGAGAGCTGGGCTGATACCGTCTTCCACGCCCCTGGGGAAGGAGAGGAGCGGTAGGTCCTTCCCGGTGAGGGTGGTGCTGCGCAGGCAGGTGGACGCGCACCCGCCCCGGATGAGCATCCCACCGGCCTGGTGCTGCTCGCTGCATCCCCGGGTGCTTCAGAGCTGAAGGCCAGGGCAGAGTGAGGTTTGCCGCGCTCTCGCACTCTGGTGTGGCCAGTTGTGTGGCGAGGGACACCATTAGCCCAGGTTTTGGTGACCCGAACGAGTCAATCTCATGGCTGCAGCACCCGCTGTGAGATTCCATGAATTCCCTGCTGTTAGGACACGATACTCCTCTTGTTTGGAAGCCGTTGGTAGCATGCCTGGGGGCTGCCTGCATAGTGGGTGCCCTGGTGCAGCAGCAGTGGAAGTTTAATAACAACCCCACACTGATAATGTTTCACTGGTCTCCTTGGTGTCACACGGATCAACTGTGGTCTGTTGACAGTGCCCTCTCCTTGCAAGCCTGTGCTGTTTGGACCCACGGCAACACAAAGGGTGCTGGCCCTGTCTTGGGTGCGTTTTCTCTCTTCCTGCTTCCACTTGCAGATCCATGATCAAATTCCTCTTTCAGCAGACAGAGCAGTGTCACCCACACCCTCTGTAAACAGTTGAGATGCCCCTGTGTAAGCTGTCCTTACCCCTCTGCCGTAGCCCATAGGAGAGCGAGGAGTGCTTGTTGTTTGTTTGGGTGTTATTTGCAATGAAAATACTGCAAGGCTGAAAACGGCAGCGCACGTGAGATGGTGTCGAGAGGTGCATCTTCCAAAAGAGATGGTGAGTGGCCCCTGTGGCTCACAGATCAGCCACCTTTGCAGGTTTGGGGAGTGTTCTGGTGTCCAGTGTTTCACAGGCTGCCCAGGGAGGGGGTTGAGACACTGACCCTGGATGTATTTAAAAGACAGGTAGATGAGGTGCTCAGGGATATGGTTTAGTAGAGGACAGGAACGGTTGGACTCAATGATCTTAAAGGTCTTTTCATTCTTGCAAATTCTCTGTAATATCATTTTTCAATACCTCTCATGACTTGCTATGGCCTAATGCAGACATTTATGTGTAGTACTGACTTCTGTTTGGAAAAGGGAATTGCTGCGATCTAGCTATCGTAGGGTATCAAAAAATACAGACAAAGCTTAATCCACAAAAATAGATTGTAGGGCAGCAGGAAACTTGCATGCCTGCAGAGCAGGGAGACGTTTGTTTTCTTTGCTGGTTGTATGAATTGCTGTCAGAAGCAGCGTGGGTGTCTCCCACCCCACACTCAGCCCCCATCTCCGTACTGCTCTTTGGGAGCTGCTTGCAGACCCTGCTGGCACTCAAGGGAGAGCTGACCCTGCTGTCCTGCACATCTTCTAAAGACATGTGAGGGGTTGTCTCAGCACTCTGCTGGGGCTCTCTCTTGTATGTGACATGGAAGAGACTTGGGTTTTTCCCCTGGATAAATATTTAAAGCCTTCAATGTGGAGCCTGGTGAGATGCAGTGCAGTTCCCTGACACAGGAGTGTGCTGCTCAGGGAGCAGCTGGCACCTGTCCCCTTTACAAAACCTCTGTCACGGGTTTCCTGCAAACCTGGAGGACATGACAGCTCTTCTGCTTGTGCCAAGTAATGTGACTCCTGCAAATGTAGAGCTGGATTGGCATCTCTGGGTTTTTTCTCTTTTTTTCTTTTTTTAATGCTGTGAAGCCCCTTCACAAGCTGGTCCAAGCCTTAAGGGTAAGGAGATTTTAATCACTGTCGCTCCCAGCAGAAGGCTATGCTGCAAGGTTTTCTGCTGCTCACCACAAGTGTATTTATAGTTACTTTACATATAGTTTTCTTGTGCCATATTGTCCTTTAATTGCAAAAGCTCCTCTCCTTTCATCTTCTTCAGCTGTATTTACTGTAGTGAAATCATATCCTAACTCAGCCTTGGGTCTGGCAGAGCAGACAAGCTGCGATCTCTCAATCACTTCTTTCATGGCAGAGTCTCTGTTGCCCTCTGTTACCCTTGTGGGATGTTTTTTCCAATTTCAGGGATTGTATCTGCCACAGTCTGAAGAACAGACCTCATGTTGGTATTGTTCATAAGCTTACTGCAAAGCCACCTTGATGGATCTTGGCTGATGGATCTTGGTCTTGTTCTCAACCCTATTTTCAGCTGAGCAGTGCCCAGCTAAAATTTTTATGACAATTTCCTAAACATGTGATCTTTTTATATTTCCTATATTCTTAAATTTAAGCCATTATTTTTTTTCTGCTTGGCATACAGGTTTGGCTTGTTCCTTCAGCCTTTAAAAATTAACCACATTTTTTGCCCTCCACTGTAGGAGCGAGGCATCCCACCTCTGTGCCACTAGCATGGTCTCTAAAAATGCCTGGTTTCTTCTGGAGATGTTCAGTAATTACCATTTTAATTGAGATTTGTTGCAACATCAGGGACTTTGCTAGGAACCTCTCTGTTGCAGCAGCTTTTCTTCAAGCTGCATAACTTACTCCTTGCTTTCCTAACATAGGAATCCTATCACAGCCCTCACCTGCTGCCGAACGTGTGGTTTCCTATGACCACATCTGAGCTGTGTGCTGCTGCTGTTAGTGAGAAGGGAAAGTTAGCTGTGTGATTTTATGACTTGGGAGTGTTTTTTAAGGGGTCCTGGAACAGTGAGTCACTGTTAATGTCTTTCTGCCTTTGAGAAGAGTCTGTTCTCAGCCCTGCAATAGCTATTCAGGAGGTGACTCAGGAGGGGTAAACTGTGTTGTGGTTTAATATTTGACTAAGCTTCTGAGAGCTCTGGGACATGCAAAGCTTGTAACAAACTCGCTGCAAGAGCATGCATCACCTGCCCTGTTGTGAATGCTATGGTGGAGACCCCAGCACCCAGCAGCAGGTGGAAGCCCACCTTCCAGAAGGAAGTGACCCCAATGGGCAGAAAAACAAGGAAATCTTGGTCCCGGTCCCCTTTGTCCTGCTGTGCATCCCAGTTCCGTGGTATCACCACCTGCAGTGGCTTCCTGACAGCAGCTTGTCCCACTGGCTGCTGCAGATGAGTCCAGTTTGCTGTGCTTTCCCCGTGTGTAATTACTGCTTGGGAGACAGGTTTGCTTGCTTGCTTGTTTTGTTGGATTTGCCCCAGGTTAAACCTCCTGGTGTGGTTTAGGGGCGAGACCCGGATTCAAGTGACGGCACAAAGATGTGGCAAAGGAAGGAGACAGGGAGGGACGTCATCGGGCTGTGACTAACCACCAGTCCTGTGGGACGAACCAAGGGAAAGGATGACAGGTTGCTGAGTCCTCTGGAGAGCTGCTCCCTTCGCGTCAGGGGCAGCTTTGGGAGAGGGAGGTACAATGAGTGTGTATTGTTAATTTGGGGAAGCTCTTGTCTACAGCCCTGCATGGCACTGGGTTTTATTTTAATGTTGCTGGTCAAGGTAAACCCCTAAGGGTAGGAACCCTGGGAAAGGAAGAAGGGAAAACAGCCTTGAGACTAGTTACACTGAGAAATTATCTGCCTTTTTGTCTTGTCTATGCTAGGCTTGCACAGGGACAGAGGTCGGTATGGAAATGGCTCCTCTTCTGAGGCAACAAACCTTCAGTTTGCAGGAGCCACAGTAAGTTTAATGTTTCCCTGTCGGCAACCTGAGCTGTTCTTTGCAGCGCCTGTGAGCAGAAGGGGGTTCCCTACAGCCTCTCCTTCTTCATCGCTTCCTGCAGCAACTGCATCCCAGGGAACCTTCTGGCCTTCCCCTCCTTGAGGCCGGCAGCCAGTGCGTCCCCTGCTCTCCCCTGCATTCGTAGGCCCACCAGCCTGAGTGGTACCGTCCCTGCCAGTGGTCCTGTACCCTCTCAAGGGGATCAAGTCACGATAAGCTTCTTGGTGCAAGAACCGTACAGAGGGCCTCTGCAAGCTTGAAAGATTGAAAGGAGGTTGGAAAACAAGGAATATCCCCTTCCTCTCTTCAGCCAGGGCTTCTCCTGGCTCCAACTTCACCATTTGTGGATTTGCTGAGCCCTCTGTGACATGTGAAATAACCGATACTGCTTTTGGTGCCACAGGCCTCTCTCTGTAGGTAAACAGCACAGCAGTATGGAAGGGAGGGCAGCAAAACCACACGGGCCGGTTTTCAGGGATCCCCAAATAATCTTTTTGGCATCTAATTCATGTTGTCAGCTCACCTGAGTATTCAAGGCAATGGAGGGGGAGAGCTTCCTTCTCAGCCGAGATGCTTACTCTTCTGTAAGGGTGTTCACGAAGCAGGATTAATTGTCTAAATAAGAAGAGAGTCTAGGGTTTGCTGCTCCTCCAGTGTGCCAAAGCAGTAAGTACAACTGTTTTGTATGTATCCTTCTCAGTTGCTGATGAGCTGTTAGCCTTTACATGTCACACTGACTGCCAGTGACAGAGGCAGGAGGGAGGGCAGGCAGGTGGGCAGGCTCCTCTGACCTTGTTACGACAGAAACCTGCCTGTTACCTGAGGCAGTGCTAAATAGTGCAATTTTGGGTCAGTCAAAGATGAGAAATGTTTTCCTCTGTCTCAGCATTCTTCCTCCTCACTGCCCTTTCATTGCTGTATGAAAGGTGAGGCAGATTACCAGTCCTCCACTGAAGAATATATAGGCTGCTCTCCAGGTGTTGGTGGGGAGCTCGAGGTTTTGCTTGAGCTTGTATGAGTTGGAAGTTTTGGGCTGCTTCTGTTAGTCTTCAGGAACTGAAGGTGAGAAGTGTGTTCCCCCTCTTCTTGCTAGAGCTCTGGGTCAATGGTGCTGTCTTTTTGGTTTACATGCTCCTGTAGAGACACTGGAGGATGTTAAGATGCCAGGTGTACTGGGGTTGCTAACTTGGAGCTCTGGACTTTTAAAAATCTCCAGCCCTGACTATGTTTTCTGATCTGCACAGGTTATTTCTGTGCCTGTTCCTGTTCATAGGAGGATGGAGAACCTCTTTACCCTGTGAACTCAGTGTAGGATTGATGCAGTCACCTCTGCTGTCTTCTCTGGTTCAATTTGTGTTAGCTATCATGTTTGCAACACCAGGGAAAGGGATTCTTTTCTAAAACAGATGGAGAGTGGCTTCTGGCTGTCTTGAAGTGAAACTTTCCCCTCTAGGCTGGGGCTCAAGGGAAAGGGACTGACCTGGTTCTCTGGGAAGATGAGCTGGGGCCCTACTGAATTATTGAGGGCACATCACAATCATCAGGTCAGAGAGAAGGAGGAGCACCAGCTTAGGTCACAGCTGTGGGATGGAGATCATCAGCTTCAAAAGCAGGAGTGTAACAGGATCTGCCCGGTGCACTTGTTGCTCTGCTGCCTGGCTCAGTGTCACAGCTGCTTGGCACCAGGGCACAGATCCTCACCTTAGTTTTGGTAGCCCTCTCTGGGGCCATAGACAGTCACAAAAGCCCAGCTCCACAGTATTGAACCTGCACATGCACCCTCCTTTCAGAGGCAAAATCTCACTCTTAGTGCAGGCCTGGAGGAGCAGCAGCCTCAGGTCACACATGTGGAAACCGAGGTGCAGCATTTCAGTCTAACACTCGTATGTGTTGGCCGCGTTGAAACCCCTTTTACTCACCTACGTAAAAAGAAGAGCAGATTTGCAGAGGATGTGGTCACCACGACCTGCCGTGGGAGGCCCATCCGAGCGTACGTGTAGAAACACGCTGCCTGATTAGGTGACTTAGTTGCCCAGGTATGTGTGTTCACTTCTGAAATGTTGATCTAGGTTGGCTGCCCGAGGCCGTAAGGAGAGATGACTAAGTTGAAAATGAGCTCTCATCTCCCAGCCATGCCTGGGATCTCCGAGATCCCCACACTGTGCACATCCAAACAAAATGGCAAGCATCCTTCTGTCCTTTTGGCCACC
This sequence comes from Laterallus jamaicensis coturniculus, assembly GCA_022605575.1. Taxonomy (NCBI): domain Eukaryota; kingdom Metazoa; phylum Chordata; class Aves; order Gruiformes; family Rallidae; genus Laterallus; species Laterallus jamaicensis. The sequence continues at coordinate 21,734,702 of JAKCOX010000013.1, forward strand.
TGAGTCTGCTGTGATGCAAAGAAAGGACCAGATGGGGTGCAGCAATGCGAAGAGTTGTGCAGCTGCTGCATGTCTGGTGGTAGCTGGCACTTACAAGCACTGGCAGGTGGCTGGTGCACCCACAGGAGATGCTGCCTCATTGAAAGGGGACAATATCACCCTATATGAGGCATCCAGTTCTGTGCCTGCAGGAACGTCTACCACACCCGATCTTGCATGCAGTCTTTTTTGCTTTTGCTTCTTCCTCTTAGTGACAGATTAAAATAGTTTATTACTGGGGGAGGCCTACTTTATCTGTAAGCAGTTATTTCTGTATCACCACCTTCTCACTAGAAAGAATTAATGACTAAGCTCATGTAAGCCAAACATCCTGTAATCCACCTCTTTGGGGCTTGCAGCTTTCCTGAGAGGGCCTCTGACATGCTCCTCTATCTCATTCCGTCACATGGCGACACTGATAGAGCAGCATGAGGACACCATGTTCTGCTTATTGCTTTGTGCATGGAGTGCAGGCAGTGGGTTTGGCCTGCCTGTGGACCTTTTCAGGTACGGCACCTCTGCATGTTGCTTATGCTCAAGTGAGGTTACAGGTCAGCTATGATGGCAGATTAGCAGGGCAAACCCCTTCTTTCACGTAGAGTTGAACTGCTTAACGAAGAGCCCCAGAATCAGCACAGGGGATGGAGGAAGGGGGCAGCCCTCCTGCCAGTCCTTCAGCCGCTGCAGATTTTTGGACTGACTCAGAGATGCCAGGTAACTTCTTGTCTGAGTCCTGTCCTCTTTCTCTGGTCTTAATGCCAGCCCGCCTGGAGATCCTCAGGACCAAAGAAAATGCAGGATGTTTTCTGCCTAAAAAATGTCATTCCTTGAACACCAAAGTAGAGTGCTTCTCTGTGGAAACAGGAACTTGACATCTATCAGTGTGTGTCCTTTGGTCCAGAGTGACCTTGTGACAGTCTGCTCATGTTGGGCCAGTGTATTGACCTTGGGGAAGTCACACATTATAAACACATTGTAGGATGCTCAATGGCTTTTTCGATGTTTCAAACAGCTAAGGTTCTCTGGAGGGTCTGCACTCACGAAGCCTCTCACAACATGGATTTTCTTGGTCTAAATAAGGGTTTTAGGAGTGAGATTAGAGGCAGGATACTGCCAAGCAGTGAGGAAAAAGAAGGTACAGCTGCTTAAATTAAAAAGCTGACATCTCTCTTTTCAATAAAAAATTTAGCCCGTTTGAAGAGCAGAGATGACAGTGGTTTCAGGAATCATAGAATGGCATGGGTTGGAAGGGACGCAAGGATCATAGAGCTCCAACCCCCGTGCCACAGGTAGGGCCACCAACCTCAGGCCTGGATCTACACAAGGTGGCCCAGGGCCCCATCCAACCTGGCCTTGAACATTTCGAGGGACGGGGCATACACTACTTCTCTGAGCAGCCTGTTCCAGCACCTCACCACTCTTTCTGTAAAAAACTTCCCCCTAATATCTAATCTAAACCTTTCTCCCTTTAGTTTTAATCCATTCCCCCTTGTCCTGCCATTGTCTATCCCTTTAAAAAGTTGAATCCCCTCCTGCTTATAAGCTCCCTTCAGGTACTGGCAGGCTGCAATGAGGTGCCCCCGCAGCCTTCTCTTCTTCAGGCTGAACAAGCCCAGCTCCCTCAGCTTCTCTTTGTAGGGTACGTGCTCCAGCCCTCTAATCATCTTTGTGGCCCTCCTCTGAACCCTCTCCAACAGTTCCACATCTTTCTTGTATTGGGGGCCCCAGGTCTGCACACAGTACTCCAGGTGGGGCCTCACGAGGGCAGAGTAGAGAGGGACAATCACCTCCCTGTCCCTGCTGCCACCCCTCTTCTAATGGAGCCCATTGGCCTTGCGAGCTGCAAGAGCACACTGCTGGCTCATGTTAAGTTTCTCATCCACCAGAATCCCCAAGTCCTTCTCAGCAGGGCTACTCTCAAGGAGCTTTTCTCCCAGTCTGTATCTATGCCTGGGTATGTTTTAATACTTTATCTCTCACTAACATGGAAGCAAGTTTCAAGGTGAGAATTTTGTGAAACTTGCTGTCAGGAAAGGCTTTTATATTTGTTTCAAATTTGGGATGAAAAGAAGAGCTGGAATGACCCTGCCCTACGTCCAAGATGTTGCTGGCTGGCTGTACCACTATCTCTCTGGGCAGAGGAATGTGGCTTTGGTAGGGAGACCTGAGAACGACTTCCAGAGGAGACCAGCACCCTGCCATGAGACTGCCCTGTGCTGCCCAGCAGTACTTAGCAGTGGGAGAAGGGTTGGTTGCTCTTCTTTTAGTTTATCTAGCTGTTGGTCCCCAAACTGGAAGTACCGTGGCTGCCAGGAGCAGTGGAGACTTGCTTTTGCCATTCCTAAATCATGAGACTGGGGTTGTTGGATCTGCTTCATGTTGTAGGGTCTCAGCTGGTTTGTCCTTTCTGTGGGGCAGCTCCCTGGGCAGGTTGGCGGAGGGCTCTGGGAAGGGATGAATAACGAGCTGTGATACAGTGTCTGGAGGGAGCACAGGTGTCCCCGGTGCCCTAGCACCCCCATAAACACAACCAGCCTGATTTTCGTTCCTCTGGTTGGTGCTGCTCACGTGTATTCTTCTAAAATGGCACAGGGCAATGACACTGCAGACCTTTAACCTGTCTTCCAGTAAGAAACAGATTGCAAACCAGTAGATAATATATAGTATGATAGCAGTTTATGGTGCTTTAGCAGGTGAACCTCTTAAACTTGAATATTGTTCCATGGGGAGGAGATAGTGCTCTGTCCCCTGCAGTGACCATCGTGTCCAATACTGTATTTTTTTTCTTTTAATAAAACAATACTGTATTTTTTTTTTAATCTAACAAACTCTCTGTGCTCTTATCTCAGAAGCACCTTGCTCAAATGATCTCTATTTCAGGCCACTGGGATTTCTACAGATATTTTTAAGACGGCTGGAGTCAATTTACAGATTATGGAACAATGTAAAATGGGACTGCTGCAGCCAGGTTTGGCTTGCAGTGCCACTGACCTAATACTTCTGTTCTTGTAAACCACTGGATGTAGCCACCTGACTCCAGATGGCTTCTTACCCATGGTGGGTTTGGTGCTTTAGCCAGAAAATGCCAAGTAGCCATTTCAGTGAGAACCAAACCCTGTAGCTGCAGGTAAAGTAGTTTACAGAGTCTTGGGGAGCTTGAACACGGGAGGATTTAATGCATTATGTATGGCTCAGCCCTCTGGAATTGCACATGCACATTAAGTTATGCCAGTAGGAAAACAGTCACTTAAAACCTCCTTCTTCCCCACCTCTCGGAGCTGACTCGTGTTAAATATTAACAGGCTCGGTTCATCAATTCCCTGGTTCACTTGGCTTCTTTTAACGACAGATGTTATTACAACAACTCCCATCCCTGCCTCCCTGCTCCTGTCAGCACCGGCGGGTGGTGAAACCCAAGAATCTGGTGCTGTAGCTCTGCCTGCAGAGCCTGGCTGCCCCAGCCAGCTGTGTGGTCTTCTCACCTCTCTTCCTGGGATTGCCGATGCTGCCCGACTTTGGCCTCTGTGAGGAGTGTATGCTGTGAGCCACTTGTTGTGGGGAAGCATTAGTTAAAGGAGACAGAGGAAAGGAGCAAGGCAGCCCACAGGAAGGCAAGTTCCCACAGCTGGAGGAGGAGGAGAGGAGGAAGAAGCAGTGAGCATGGCCAGCGACTCCAGCGCACTGCCCAGGGTGACTTTCCAGACACCAGAGAAGCCTGGTGAGGAATCTTCGCACAGGAAACTGGGCAAGTTAACCATAAAGTACAATCGTAAAGACCTACAGCGCTGGCTAGACCTGGAGGAATGGATCAACACCCAGTTGCAGGAGCTGTATCAGTGCCGGGTGAGTAGCTGGGGCAAATCAGCCCCTTGCTTGTTAGCTGAATGGGACTCTAGGCCCTGGGACTGAAGTTGCTTGCTCTGCTTCACTGGAAATAGCTTCTCATGTCTTTCTTAGGTATCTTGTTGTGCTCTCTCTGACTGGCATGTCAGCAGACAGAGACGCTGGCACTGATATAATCCACCAAACTTACAGCTGCCTGGCCTTGCCCCTGCTGAGGTGGCAGCTATTGCTCAGCATGAGTAGCAGAACTTGGAGGGATGTACAGACCCCGGCTGTTTCTCGTTGCTGGGCTCCATGCGGTCAGTGGCTTTGCAGCAAGCAGTGTCTAAGCTAGTTGCATTAGAGCTATCCCATGCATCTTTGCCTCTTTTGGTCACAGCAGTTGCTGTGAACAAGATATCTGGGATAATGCTGTGCTTATAGCTGTAGAGTCTGGAGACTGTACTGGCTGCAGGGGAAGAAAGAAATGATGCGTCTAGAGATCGTATGGCTTTATCTTCAAAAATCCCCCGAGTCATCTTCCTTGCCTGAGATTCCCTTTGCTCCAGGAGGAGTCACTCCTAAATGCTTCTTGCCTCCCTGAGAGCTGTCCCACTCAGAAAGATCCAGGAGTGCCTAGGTCCAGTGCTCGACTTGGAACTGCTCTTTACTGGAGCTGTTGCAGGGGATGTGACATATTTTTTTCTTCAGGGTGGTGTGACATTTAAGTCAGCTTTCCGCACTGGCTGGGTACAGGTAGTATTGCTTCAATTCATACTTTGTGCTTAGACGGATGGCGATTACAGTGGGAGCTTTTAGAAGGGATGGTACTTTCCCATATTTAAGATAATTCCTTTGGTTCAGGAAAAGGTGAAATGATTTGCCTGCGTTGTACATGATGGTCTTAAACCCCTTAAATAGCTTGACTTGAGGTTTTTTGCTTTAATCTGAATGGCAGTGGCTGATGCAGCAAGAGAATTTAGCTCTTTTTTGACTTACGACTCAGCACGCCTTCAACAGAAGACACACACGAGGTTGACAAATTGTGTAGAACAGCTTACACGGACTAAATGAACTGGCAACATCTTCCTCCCCTCTTTTCTTGTATTTGCACCCCAGCACAGCCCTAAGCACATTTTTGAAATACCAGGATAAAAAGCTGATTGCTTGGAATCTTCCACTCTGGACATCAGCAGCTTCAGATTGCAAATGTCAGTGGAAGCCATCGTTAGAACAGCTCAGGAAAGGCGGTGCTCTGTGCCCTGTGCCATGATGGTATAAAGAAGCTTTTGTCTGCTCTGGGAGAGCTCCAGGCTGATTTTCTGGGACTGAGTGCCGTACAATGATGCCAGCTCCACCAACTTCAGGGGCTGTCTTTGTTGTTGTTATCATCCTCCTCCTCATGGTTTTCTGCATGACTGCTTCCTGTTTGATATTTGGGAATGTACAAGGTTCTTCTGCAATGTTAGGAGACTAAAATAGTTAATTTCTGTTTTAAGTTATGTCATATGCAAAGAGCATGCAGCAGGAAACAAAAGATGGAGAAAAAGGTCCTTCCTTCAGATGCAAATGCATGGCTTCTCTGAAAAATGACTTTATTATTGCTCCTGTTCCTTTAATTCATGTTTTTTAGGCTGCTCAAACAGTTTTATGGCTTGACCAGTCAGGACTTAATTCTGAATTTCCAGCTGTTTATAAAATCACAGTAGTAAATTCTCAGCTGTATCTTAATATTACATTACAAAATGTTATATAGCGCACACAGGAGCAGTTGTCCTCACTAGGCCGTCAAACAGGCAGAATTCAGGGTGTCTGCAAAGTGCTGAAGTACTGGGCCTGGTGAGTGAAGGCTGCTCAAAAGAACAGTGAGAGTGTTGCTTGTCAACCGTGCCTGCACTGGCTTTTAGGGAACATCCCTGGGGCTGGTAGGTCAGTTCAGAGAGCATTTAGCCTGACTGTTGGGATTTGCCATCTTGTCCTTTGGGGAATTACTGCAATTTTAAAGAGAAGGTTAGTTGGCTGGTTAGGAGATAGATGAGCACCAGTAACAGGACCCAAGATAAGGCACCCCATGTGCTACTCTAAATTGCCCAGGCCTATGGATGTATGCTTATGAGAATGAGGAGCTGTTCACTGTTATCAGAGCAGCTGCCCAAAGGGGATATTTTTTCCCTACTACAAAATCCCAGCAAGCACAAGTGACAAATTCAGCCATGCCCTTACAGGAACAGATTGCCAGGGGATTGTACCTCTCCAGCACAATAGGTTTCCCTACTTCCTGGTGTATTTGGGCCAACCTAAGAGATTTGCTGGCAGGAACTACATAACACGATGCTGTGACAGGTTAGAGTCTGTTAATAGGGTACAACAGGGTTGTACATCGGATCTTTTCAAATAAATACATGTGTTAGTCACTTGTACTCACCTAGGTGTTCAGCAAGTCCTCTGCATTGCAGCAAGACTATTTGTTTAGCCTTGCTCTTCTGGGCATCCTTAGATCCATTGACTTTAATTACATTGTCTCTTTGTCAGGTTCTTCCCTTGCCCCACCTGCCCTTGGCAGGGCAACGCTCCTCAGCACCTTCCAGAAACCCGTGTGACAGAGCCAGAGTGAGCAGCATTGCAGGTTAGAATGCCAGCAAGGTCAGTTTATGCATCGCCTTCTGATGCAGATAATCTGAATGCCATGCTACTTACTGTCATGGGCCTTTCTGCAACAAAACTAAGACTCAGAAGACAATTTTGATTTTTCAAGGTGATTTACCTGGAAGGCAGAACACCGTCCATAGCAGGATGAGAAAGCTGTAGTGAGTTTGTACCCTCTTGGTGACAAGAGACTCGCTTTTTCGGCTTCTTTTAGCTTCTTAGTCAGTGTCATGGCTTCATCGGGGATAGTCAGTTTTCTTCTTAGCCGCTGGTGCAGTGCTGTGTCTTGGATTTAAGATGAGAGCAATGTTGATAACTCATGGATGTTTTTAATTGTTGCCAACCAATCAAGGACTTTCCAGCTTCTCATACTGGCCTGCCAAGGAGAAGGTGGAGGGTGCTTAAGAAGCTGAGAGGGGACACAGCCAGGACAGGTGACCCAGACTGACCAAAGGCATAGTCCATACCATACGATGTCATGCTCCATATATAACTGGGGGGGTGGGCTGCTGCAAGGCAGTTCAGCTCCAGAACTATCTCAGCATTGCCTTCAGGTGGTGAGGCACTGTGCTGTTCATCGCTTGTTTTGTATATCCATTATTACTACTACTACTACTATTATTATTATTGATTATCATCCTTTTCTGTCCTATGTGACTGTCTTTATCTCAACTCACAAGTTTTACTTTTTTTCCCCGATTCCTTCCCCCATCTCACTGGGAGGGGGACAGTGAGGGAAGGGCTGTGCCATTGTTTTAGCTGCCACCTGGGTTAAACTGCAACAGTCAGAGGCTGAATCAACACCTATGGTATAATGTTATGTGAGAACTACTGCTTTTAAGAAGAAATGCTGTGTGTGTCACAGAACAATATATTTAACTCTGCTTTATTACTTGCTGTCAAGTCAGCTGTGTAACAAAGCTGAACAAAGGCTTTCTACTTCCTTGCTGGCTCAGTATCAGAGACTGCTCAGAAAGTTGCTTTATTTTCCTCTAAGTACAGTGTTTAATGTTTTACGTACCCATCCATAAATTCTGCCCAGCAATTAGGTGCTTTAGTATTTACTCAATATCCTTATTCTGATGGTTACTGTGCTAAAGTATCACTAGGGTTGTGTTGTCAGAGACTCACTTTGCAAATATGCTGGGAGCCAAAGCCTGCTTTCCTTACAGTCCTGGAGAGGCATGGAGAGTTAAAATGTGTCTGTGACCGCATTTAGAAATGCTTCCAACTAACACCCACTTGCATGACAAGATTATAATCACACTCTCCAAATTTTGGTGTCTCTCTTATATTAGAGAATATTATATATCTCTGTCCTGTCTGTCAGAGAAAGCTGATAAAATACTGTTAGGCTTTTTGAAAGTGTAATTGCTTTGGTGTTACTGCAAAATGCCTTAGCATAAGGGCTTTTTTTTTTTTTCCCTGGTATAAAAAAGACAGGGATCTCTTGGAAAGAGATTTCAGCGACAGGGATGTCTTGGAAAGAGTCCAGCAGAGGGCTACAAAGATGATTAAAGGCCTGGAGCATCTCCCCTGCAAGGAAAGGCTCAGGGAGCTGGGACTGTTCAGGCTGGAGAAAAGAAGACTGGGAGGGGATCTGATCCATGTTCATACATATCTCAAGTGTGGGACACAGGGGGAAATGACCAGCCTCTTCTCAGTGGTCTGTGGGGACAGGACAAGGGACAATGGCCTCAAGTTGGAGCACAGGAAGTTCCACACCAATATGTGGAAGAACATTTTCACGGTGAGGGTGATGGGCCCTGGGACAGGCTGCCCAGGCATTGTGGAGTCTCCATCTCTGGAGATACTCAAGACCCATCTGGACACCTCCCTATGTAACCTGTCCTAGGGAATCTGTGTTGGCAGGGGGGGTGGACTCAATGGTCTCTGGAGGTCCCTTCCAACCCCTACAATTCTGTGAATTCTGTAAATATCAACCACGTGAACATATATAGCCTAAACCAAATACTTCTTTGTATTAGTTGTGCATCTCTAGGATTAAGCCCCCTGGATTTCTGCCTGGTGACCTTTTGTGTGCACTCTTCATGGATGTGGGCTGTCGCAGGCTGCCTTATGCTGCATTGCAGTTGGCAACTGCAGTTGTATATTCTTGAAAGAGTCTTCTCATTCTGGACCAGGATCCCTGAGCAGCAGTATCAAGTATCGAAGTGGGAAAAGATGAAGAATGTGAACAGCAGGATGTATGGCTGTAGTAGATATCATGGGAATCCATGCCCTGTTTATAGGAACCTCTTTATTTTGAGGTGATTTATATCCTAACCGCAACTTTGCAGCATGGTTTTATTGTAACTAGTTCCTTCTCAGCTGCTCAGCTCTTCTCTAGAGTTCTTAGAAATGTGTTTATTAATGGTATGATTTGTTTTTTCCTTTTAGATAAGAGAGGAAACAGAGACAGCAGCTCCTGAACCCCAAATTGATCTTGAAGATCTCCTGGAGGTCCCTAATGAAGAACAGAAATTAAAACTGCAGGTCAGATAGATTGACTTGGTGACGTTAAGTTTCATAAAGAGCAGCAGTGGTGCATGGGTTACAGAATGTGCATACACAGTGTTGCCTGCTGATTCCCTGTGTCTTAGCCTGTCTAAGGTAGCAAGATTATATACCCTTTTTCTAGGGAGGGGAGAATAGATCAACTCAAAATACTAAAATGATTCTTCCTTGGCTTTTAGGAAATCCTCCATGAATGCTCCAGCCCAACAGAGGTGAGTGAAACCCTATCTCTCTCTCTCTCTCTCTCTCTCTCTCTCTCCATCCATCCATCCATCCATCCATCCATCCATCCATCCATCCATCCATCCATCCATCCATCCATCCACACGTGTGGTATACTGTGCTGTAAGAGTCTGTGGCTGCTTGGCTGAGTAGCCCTGATATAACTGTACAAACTGTGATGCTGCACGTTTAATTCCCAGTGAGAAGAGATTGCCACTTTCTTCTGCTCTGTGAGGAAATGACATGTACATTTACATGGCTGAGCTGAAGGCGGAGTAGTGGAGCAAACTGGTTATGCTTTACAGCCAAAGAACATTCCATGTTTTGGACATCCTGAGCTGACCAGGCTGAGTTGCTACTCGGTCTAAGTGCAGAAGAGGCTTAGACAGTGATAGAGCTCCCAGAACCATCTAGCATACTGTTAACTAAATGCACTCTTGGCTTAAACCACTCTAGTGTTATGAGTGACAAGAGTGTAGGATGGCCACAAGACTGGATTGGGCAGTGGCCACATGAGTTAATTTTACACATCCCAGTGGCTGAAGGAGTGAAGCCTGATACTTTCCAGTGTAGTGCCTGCATCACACAGCAGCTGCCTGCACGGCCCTGTGCAAAACGGGGTCCCCCATCTCTGCTTCAGTCACGTGCGCTGCATGTGAACACTGTGCCTGGACATCGCCCATCCGTCCCTGCATCCTGTCGAGCCCATGTAGCTGTACACATGAGCACGCAGGAAAGGAGGCGGATGCACAACTGCCACCGAAATGAAACTCAGCTGCAGCAGTTACAGTCCCCTGGCAGGGGCTCGGCAGACGAGACTGTTGTTAGGGAAAGAATTTTCAGGGTGTCAGGACTTCAGATCTTGGGCAAGAACCCGGAATTCCCTGAGAGACAACTGAAATAGTTTGCTCAACTGTTTTATGAGGCGTCCTGCAGGCAGTGTGGTCCTTGTCAGCTGCAGGTACTGCTGTCCTCTTCGTAGATGTACTTGCACCTTGGGGATCTGGAACCCAGTCCTCTTGAAAGATCAGCGGCAGTTTGTAACAAAGTTTGTTTCCTCTGAAGGGACTGAGTGAAAAGGTATGTATGATCCTAGGCATCTACATACCAGGCATCTACTACCAACCGCTGATCACCCAGGTGCGGAAGCAGATCTTCCATGCAGCACCAGCGGTAGCAAGCTGCAACACTTCTAGCGACCTTGCCTGATTACAAGGACGTGTAGCTGTCTCTTTGGGTGAAGAAAGGCTGCACGCTCCTTTAATGTGATATTACTCGTTGAGCAGAGGGCAAAGTTTGCACTAGTCACACTGACTTCTGCTTGGAACAACCAGACGGTTCAGTTTAGTTCATAGTCCTCAGCTGTGTCAGCAAAGCAGTCAGGGTTTATCTCCATTAACTGCTCATCTATCTGCTCTGCCGGTCCTCAGCCCCTGCTTCAGGTTATCATTAGTCCTACGTGTGTTTACTCCAGCTCTCCTCTGCCAGCCACTTCCTTGTGGAATTGGCGCAGTCGCAAAACAGTTTGCAACCCACAGCATGGAGCTCTACAGGTTCAACAAGAGGGACGGCTTGCTTTGCCCTAGATTGGGAGGAGGGCAGCAGAAGTGGGCAGGAGTTTATGGTGGCAACAGGAAGCAATGGCACCTAACAGAGGACAATAGCATCCTGAGGTCATCTGAAGGCGGAAAAACCAGGCATCTGGGATGAAGTGGGGCAGGCTGGCTCCAGGGGAGAAAGTAAACATGGCTCCTCCAGAGGAAGGAGGAAACTCAGCAAGTTTGCAGATGACACCAATCTGAGTGGTGTGGTCGACACCCTAGGAGGAAAGGAGCCATCCAGAGGGATCTACACAGGCTGGAAAGATGGGCCCGGGTGAACCTAATGAGGTTCAACACTGCCAAGTGTAAGGTGTTGCATTTGGGCTGGAAGAATCCCAGACATAGATACAGACTGGGAGAAGAGCTTCTTGAGAGTAGCCCTGCTGAGAAGGACTTGGGGATTCTGGTGGATGAGAAACTTAACATGAGCCAGCAGTGTGCTCTTGCAGTTCACAAGGCCAATGGTGTCCTGGGCTCCATTAGAAGAGGGGTGGCAGCAGGGACAGGGAGGTGATTGTCCCTCTCTACTCTGCCCTCATGAGGCCCCACCTGGAGTCCTGTGTCCAGACCTGGGGTCCCCAATATAAGAAAGATGTGGAACTGTTGGAGAGGGTTCAGAGGAGGCCACGAAGATGATTAGAGGGCTGGAGCACGTACCCTACAAAGAGAGGCTGAGGGAGCTGGGCTTGTGCAGCCTGGAGAAGAGAAGGCTGCGGGGGCACCTCATTGCAGCCTGCCAGTACCTGAAGGGAGCTTATAAGCAGGAGGGGATTCAACTTTTTAAAGGGATAGACAATGGCAGGACAAGGGGGAATGGATTAAAACTAAAGGGAGGAAGGTTTAGATTAGATATTAGGGGGAAGTTTTTTACAGAAAGAGTGGTGAGGTGCTGGAACAGGCTGCTCAGAGAAGTAGTGTATGCCCCGTCCCTCGAAATGTTCAAGGCCAGGTTGGATGGGGCCCTGGGCCACCTTGTGTAGATCCAGGCCTGAGGTTGGTGGCCCTACCTGTGGCAGGGGAGTTGGAGCTATATATATCCTTGGGGTTCCTTCCAATCCATGCCATTCTATGATTCTATGAAGTAGAGGGGCTTTTAGACCCTTCTCATCCAGCAGAAGGTCTCTTTTCCTAAGCTAAAAGATAAGTTTGTGCAATAGATGTAAAAATCCTGGTTTCTGCTCAACATGAAGACAAATGTGGCAGTAACAATAGAATGGTCTGGGTTGGAAGGGACCCCAAGGATCACAGAGTTCCACCCCCCCCCCGCCAAAGGCAGGGCCACCAGCCTCCATGCCTGGATCCAGACAAGGTTGCCCAGGGCCCCACCCAACCTGGCTTTGAACACCCCCAGGGATGGAGCATCCAGCACCTCTCTGGGCAGGCGGTTCCAATACGTAACCATTCCAGCTTGTAGCACTCTTTGGGCTGGTAAGACCAGGAACTAACATGACATCCTTCTCCAACCACTTCTCTTTGTAGGACTTCATTACGGAATTGCTTAGTCGATTGAAAGGTCTCCGGAGAGTCACCAATCCTCAAAAGAAATGACCTTGCCCACATGGAACACCCAGTTTTGGTCACAAGGAAAAGCGTATCTTCCCCACAAAAACCAGGATCAGCAACATCACTTTAGGATTTACTATTACTGAGAAACATCACCAAGTTTGTGAACTTTGTACCAGTGGTTTGAAGTCTCCACTCCTCCCAGATCTACGCACACAGAATGGAGCTAGACTATACATTTTCCTGATTCTTAAAGGGTGCATTAACCTGAGGAGGAGGACAAGATGTCCTTCCTTTAGTTTCTTCTAGGAATTTCCATACTGGCTGAGGAGCACTGAATACAGTTCTCAGGAGCTCACGAAGACGTCTGTCTTTACATCCGCTGCAAGGAAAACAAGGCATTGGTTATCACTCGTTTCATCGCCATGGAAAATCCGTTACGGCTAAGCTGCACCCTGTTTCAGCCTGGCTGGGACCCAGCTGCCATCTCCTGCCTGTTACTGCTGTACCTGACTCCACAGCATCGCACGTACTTTGGAAGTCTCACTAAGTCTCTGTTATCCATGGAAGTTGGACAGAAAACACACGGTAGGATGGAAGGAAAATGTTCGATCGCACCTGGTCTACTTAAGGGGAAGTTCTAAAAGCAGCTGCTAAGGTGAATAAAAGAGGGATCAATTTTTCCTTTTTGTGGCATTTAGGACTTGAATGATTTAAAAGCGTCTTCTACAAGAGCAAGGCCTGGGAATGATTTTTCTCATAATTTAAAAAAATATGTTGGGAAAATGCTTATTTTGTATATTAAACCAGAGAAAACCAGCCATGCAGTGCTTGCTTTTGCTGATGGGAAAAAATAACCTGCTCCCCATTTCCCCAGGGGAGCATCTTGGAGCGAGTCTTTTGCAGACAGGTGGGTCTCACAACTGAGACGTAGGACACACTGCCTTCCTGCACACACTCTTTTGGCTACAGCTAACCTGTGCCTGGAAAAATACAGAGGAAACTACATCCAACCTTTTGGGCAAGTCAGTAACTTGACCTGTGACAGGTGATAGGATGAGGGGGAATGGCCTCAAGCTGCAGCAGGGCAGGTTCAGATCAGACATTAGGAAGAAGTTCTTCACCGTAAGGATTGTTGGGCACTGGAACAGGCTGCCCAGGGAGGGTGTTGAGTCACAGACCCCGGATGTGTTTAAAAGACGGGTAGATATGGTTTAGTAGAGGACTCAGTGGTTGGACTCAATGATCACAAAGGTCTTTTCCAACGTAGTGATTCTGTGTGGCTAGAAGAGGCTGATGGTTCAGGCAAGGCAGACCCTCACGTTATGTCCTGCCCCTATGCTCTCACACCTGCCACTCAAATACAAGAGTTGAGTTCCTGAGTCACCAGAATGCTCAAGGCCAGCTTTTGAACGCATGTTTTGTCAAACAGGGACAAAAGGAGCCAACTCTGGAACAAAAGGGACATGTAGGTTAGCTAACAAAACCAAAAATTCTTGGGCTGGACCAGTAATACCTTAAATACGTTAGTCTTTTCATCTTTAACAGGAACAGGGCGATGACTGTTCCCTTTTGTTTCCCTTGTATTTTCCAGCAGAAGCATCATCTCTCAGGACAAAATCCAAGCTGCCATAATAGCAGTGATGTAAGGGCTTCCTTCCCTTCACATGTTGTTCTGGTATGTGACAGCCTTCTGGAAGCCAGCAAGCCGTGCAGCTCGTACCTTGTCCTAAGGCTGCTCAAAGAGGCTCTAAGCCTCACCCACTAGGTTGGAGAAATGGTTGGTCTTTGTCAGTCCATGTATACCCATGATAGCCCTAGGGACATGCTGCCTTTGGGTTGGTAGGACATGCCTGCTCTCCTGAAATCTCAACTTTGCAAGTAAAGTAACAAAAAAATTAAATCCAGAGCCACACTGGTGGTAGATCTGGCACTGCTCATGGATTGACACCTGCTAAGACGACTCCTGTATCATACCCCTTGACAAAGGAGAGCAGCATATTGACAGAGAGCTCTGAGCACTGTTGAAAACACAGAATGGGTTTAAATGGAAGTTCTAGGGGCATAGGCCATAACTAGGAGCCCTGAGCTAGAGCTGGAATTAGCTACAGCACCATAGCGCATAGGAGCCTAGATTAATTATGTATCCTACCACAGGGCTTTGTTCTATTCTCCTGAGCCGTAACAGGATGAAGACCCAAGAGGCCTCTTCTCTGGCCCAAAAGATAGATTCTTCTGTTCTGTATTCCTTTACCAGGGAGTGACAATGGAAGATCTTTTGTCTGTACTTTAGGGCAGACATTGTCAGAACCCAGGAAAATGCAGTTCCTTGAAACTCTGCTTGACAGTTGTCATTGTGTTTATTCTGCAAGTAGGAAAGGAGGAAGCTGCAGCCCCTCTGAAGTGCAGTTGGTTCCTATACACAAGTCATCACTGCCACGTAAGACCATGCCAAATGAGCACGGTGTGATCACGGGGAACGAAGCAAGTTGGGGCTGGTGCTAGATGATTCCTCAGCTCACTGGTGCAAAACAAAAGCAAAATAAGGCAGAGCACCTTCTCTATGTTTAGTGTTAAAAGCAGAAAATCATACTTGCTTTTATTTACTGTTTGGCTGTTTTCAGCCTAGGCCATGAGGACAGACCCAATTCATTTTTATTAATTTTTTTAAACTAAGAACTTCTAATTGCCTGCTTCTCAGGACCATCAGTAGCATAAGGTCGCAATGTTTGGTATGCAGCTACTATGTAGGAATGTTGCTTTAAAGGAACTTTGTCCTCTTGATTACACCAAGATACCTCAGCACGTACACAAGTTCACATGCTTCTCCAACTGAAGATTTATGAAGGTGGATAAAATAACCCTTTATGCGATTCCCCTTGGTTACAATCAACACTTAAATTGGCTTTAAAACTGTTCTGGCTACTACACTTAAGACACCTGACCATGTTCTAGCACTTGAGACAACATGGCACACTCCCAACCCACAACAAATGCAAATTAGTGCAGGTTAACAGAGCCTTCCCTGTGTAAGCTGATCTGAGTTCAATCTTGTGCTATCATCATTTCCTGTGGGATTTAGTCTAGGTGATCCTGCTCTGGAAGAGAGGGGTGTGGGGGGCGGACTAGATGATCTTTCAAGGTCCCTTCCAACTCCTAACCATCTGTGATTATTTTGAATTCTTTTTGGGGTGAAGCCTATGTTTGATAGCTCACATTCAAAACGTTTTTAGAGGGAAAGAAAATTTTCTTGTGCCCTCATGGCATGCTACAAAGAGAGAAGAGAAGCAGGTGCTTGTTTCTCTTGAAGATACCAAGATACCATACTCCTTGGATGGCTATGACTAAAGTTGATCTGGCCTGTCAGGAACTTGTTGTTTACCAGTCTCTTTACTGATTTACCAGCCCCTTTTCAAAGGGAAGGGTGGGGAGTAAGCCACACAGTTTAAAGCACACTGCCCACTTTAAAGTCACACAGCATTCTTCTTTCACAGTGACAGATTCAACTAGGTTTGCTTCAGGTAGTCTGGACACCACTTCTACCCCTCTGCCATGGAGGTCACTGAGGCAGCAGCTATGCTGGGAATGGCTTTTCAGGGAAAGGTGTCTGGGCTGCCACTGAAATGGCCAATTACACACAGAAAGCTCGGCAGCCACAAAAACGTCCATTAGTGGTGCAGGGAAAGCATCAGCATGTGTGCTGATGAAACTGGCTGAAGAAACTCTTCCGTGTATGAGGAAGTTCTATTTCAGGTGTTGGGTTGGGCATGTTTCTGGATTCCTTGGGGTGACCCCACAGAAACCAATCTGGGAAGCTAAACAAACTGCTTCTGGAGGTAGCCTGCTCCTTTGCTACTGCTGTGAACAAGGCAGAGCTTGCAGGACACGGGCGGCCTAGCTGCACCAGGAGCTTGCAGGAAACGGGCGGCCTAGCTGCACCAGGAGCTCAGCGCTTGGTTGTGGCTAGGGAAGCATTTGAAATGGGGCAAGCAACGTACCAGCTCATGTAAGATGTTTAAAGAAACATAATTAAAACAAACCCACCCCAAAACTAGCTGTAAAGCAAGAATTAAGATGTCTACTAACTGCTTGGGAAGGACACAGGCTGAAGCCCAAAGGAGTAGATCAGTCTTAGAAGAGAGATGAGAACAGGTATTTGCATCTTCTTCTGCACATGCAAAAGACACAGAATTTAGCTTAAGACAAAACTGAGCTGTCTTGCTATCAGACTAATTATCCTGGGCAAATAGCAATGAAAAAGTGTCACTCATACCATAGCAGAAAGCCGGGACAGCATTTTGGTTTAATTTTTGAGACTGCAAGTTCCTCAGGGCAGTACTTCTCTACTTAAATTTCATGTAACATGGAGCTTGTTGTGAGCTCCCACATTAGAACAACTCCAGTAATTTTCCAATCTACCTGTCCCAAAGAGACAGGCACCGGTGAGGCAAGGACTGTTGGGAGAAAGCAGCTTTTCCACAAGAGGCCCATGTTTTGCCACCATGTTCTAACAAAGGGGTTTTGATGGCAGTGCCATTTTTAGCATGTTAAGCCACAGCATTGCCGCTCTGCACTGTCTGATACAGGGTTCTGCTTGAAGGGCCAGTCCAGCATGTCAGCACAAAACCATCTCCAGCAGGAGCTGAATTCATTTCTGTGCTCTGACCTGGGGTGGCTGAGGTGCAGGCAAACACCGGTTCATCAGCTCTCCTGCAGTGTGACCTTAAGCACAGGGCAGGGCAGACAGCTGGGAGCGGCAGTGTCAAACCAGACAGGCAAGATTCAGAGGAAACTCTGGCAGAGGCAAATCCAGGATTTACTTTTTTTTTTGCCATAGGAATTTGTCAGCCTTGGAGAGCTGCCTCAGAAGTCACATAGTAGTCCTTGGAAGAGCTCATCCTGGTGGGATGGAGCTTGTTGCAAGCTCCAACATCAGAACAACTCCAGTAATTTTCCAATCTACCCATCCCAAAAAGACAGGCAGGATATTAGATCCAATTTAGGGCAGGTTTAGTCAGGTATTTGAAACAATTCCAAGTACTTTGGGTCGCTGGCAAGTGCCACTTGCATCTGGACTGCCTCCAGGGAGGAGTATGAGCATCACAAGCTAAGCTTCTCTCCTAGCTGGCAACCTCTTAATCCTAGCAGGAGACCAAGCTGAGTCCAAACCTGCTTTCAGACTAATAAACAACTGTTCCAGACTAACACGCTGCTCTTACAGACCCCGTGGAACTGTGGCACAGCCACTGCAGATCACAATGCAGTGCATCAGTAGCAGATCACCTTTATATGGCATCCTTCAAGTATGTGAGCAACACTGCCCATGGCAACAGAGTAGCCCCTGCACCTTTTCCAGCCACATGATCCTTCATTTCTTTCCCTAAGCCACTTGACATTACACCTAACATACCATTACCAGAGGGCAGCACTTTGTAAGGGGCTATTTCGGGAGAGACCTTAACCACAAGCCTCTGTAAATAGTTTTTATTATGCTTTGGAAGTTCTCATCACACACGTGACCATGACAGACAGTTTTTTTAGTGCAAAGTGCTTTGCTGCCTATTGAATCAAGAGTGTAAGCTGTTAGCAAAAGCAGGAAGTTACTTATCAGCCAGTCAGTACTGCCTTAAACACACATCTTTACTGCCACCCACACTGCCTTACCATCTATTTTTATAGACTGGTATCCACCTCCTCACATCAAGTCCTCATTTATCCCCAAACACGCACAGCAAACCCCATACTTCTCTGGTTGCAGTTGTGAGGACCAAGTCACAACACAGCCTTTAACTGTCCAAAACATCACCCACTGTGGTTGAAAATTCACTTGGACTCTTCCCATTTGTCCGACTCCTCTCTCTTCCTGTGCTCCATCTCCTTCACATGCCCATGAAGAGTGTGATCACTTCTACTTGCAAGGAAGATGATAGCGGGAGGTGTGGTGGTCCTTCAGATCAAACTCATCGTGGCCTTCCCTGAGAAGCAAACACAAGGTGCAGTCAGCAGGGAACTCACCATTAGCCACTGCAGATGTCATCTCCCAGCAGCCCTTAACTTGAAACCTATCTGAAGGGTTTGGTGTGAGGACCCAGCTGGCAGCTGTGCAGACTGACTGCTTCAGATACTTACTTGTTAGAGAAACCACTGAGGTGCTTTCAAGAAAGGTCTGCTTAACCCTGCCTCCTGGAATGGGAAATGGCTCTAGGTCCCTTGTCTCTTTCCCTCTTCAAGAGGCTCATGTAACTGGTAGCTCCTTTTCAGTACCATGTCTATGCTTCCCAGGCACATAAGCACCTCCCACAACAACACTCAGCATGACAGTCTGCTCCAGACAACCCTGAAAAATAACTGTTGCAGCTAAACTGCAGTGTATTGACAGCTGGCTTATCCATGCTCAGAAGCAGGCAGTGCTGAGTAAGACCCAAACTTTTATCTGCAGCATGCAACTCATACACTCACTCACCTACAAGACTGCTGATTCTGCTTTTACTGGTGTTTACTGTCTGATACTTTTGTTTGGGTTGCTTTTAATCATCTAACACCGCGAGTCATGTGCTTTCTTACCATTTTCATATGCTCTCCCCCACTCCATTTCCATCTCTCTACACAAACATTCGCAGGAAATGAAAGAATATGAACAAAAGCATCTCTTACTACCCCAACCAGATTCTTAGCATCCTGCTATCAAAATGTGACCAAGCATTCATCTGAGAAACCAGCCAGCACTTCTGAGGCATGAAAAAGAGAAACCACATAAACTGTGAAAAATAGCTTTGTATTCAAAGGAATTAACCCTCCAGATCAGAGGCATGCAGCATTTTTGTCAAAAATCAAGCTACAGATGTTTAAAAAGCAAGACTATAGCTGTTGCAAGGCCTGGCTGAGGAGAAAAGGTTCGTCCGTGCAAGTTTCAAAGATTATTTTGGAGGTAGTGTAAGACTGCAGAGTCTCAGCCTAAGAAAAGCCTCAGGAATTAATACTATCTGATCTCCCCTCTGATGGGAACCCAGCCCAGACCATCTATCAATGCCATCAACAAGCCATAGGAGTTGCTGAACAATGGTCCCACTTATCCCATCCCACGCGACGCGGCACATCAGCTGCTCCAGAGAACACTCAGACAATGTGCCCAAACTCGCACTGCAGCAGTACAGACAAGAGTGTTTCTGCCTAGGACCAGTTCAGTCCCTGAAGCCTGGGATACCTACTCACTGCACAAAGCATTCCCATAATGACTAGTGTTCAGATCAGATCTGGGTTCCTCAAATTGTCCCTTCTACTGCCTGCTTCTCTGCCCAACAGAAAGAATAAAGAAGAGTGGTGGAGCTGAGACCTGCCTCTTAGGCAAGGCCCTGTGAGACGCACCGAAAACAGCGCTGGCAGTAGAGGTCCCCATCACAGCCATGGCAGCGCAAAGTTGCATCTTCATTGCAGATACAGCACCAGGGTAACTCATCCTCGTCGCTGTCATCTTCCCTGGCAAAAGCTGCAGTAGTTGCAGCCTGGCTCTAATTCACAAAGGAAAAAGAGATACAGCATTCAAGCCCCAGCAGAGACAATACAGGACTTTGTTTGTCCTGGGTTGGGCTAGGATAGAGTTAATTTTCTTTCTAATAGCTGGTGTAGTGCTGTGTTTGGGAGTTAGGATGAGAGCAGTGTTGGTAACACTGCTGCCAAGCAACCAAAGACTTTTCAGCTTTTCATCTTTTCATGCTGCCCTGCTAATGAGAAGGTGGGGGGCAGCCAGGAAGCTGGGAGGAGATGCAGCCAGGACAGGTGACCCAAACTAACCAAAGAGGGTATTCCATACCAATGATGTCCTGCACAGCTTAAAGGGGGGCTTGCAAGGGAGGGGTGCACATGTCCAGGACATGTTGCCTGGGGATGGTCCAGCTTCAGGACAGCTCTGAGCTGTATGGTCCGAGTTGCGCAGTTTGGTGAGAACCTGCATCATGTATCACCAGTTTTGCATACTTTGCATTAAGTCCTGATTTTGTTATTTCTCCCTCCCTTTGCTGTCCCAGTAAACTGTCCTTATCCCAACCTACATGGTTTGCTTTTGTCTTCTCTTCTTTTTCCCTCTCTTCCCGACCCACTGAGGGGAGCAGGCAGGGGGAAACAAGTGGCTGAGTGGTGCTCTGCTGCCAGCTGGGGCTAGCCCATGACATCTTTGTAAAGCATGATGGCCACAACAACATGTTATGCAGTCCCTAGCTAACTCTCTGTTGATCCTAAGTCTGTCAGATGAACTTGCCTAGAGCCCAGGGATAGGCTCTGTACATATCTAGACCATTAAATAAACCCCGAAGGTACTCTGGATCATTTTCTTGTAAATCTACGTTACTGGGAAGGTAAACAGCTATTCACCCTTATTTTGTGCCTACAGGACTATACACCAGCATTGTCTATGCTGCATTAAGGGCATGAAGTCATGGTCTCTGGCAGGCACTACGGCAATACCAAGCGACCCACAATCCGTGCTGTGACCAAGCCGTTTTGCTGAAAGCAGTTACGTGGGAAGGGAAAGCAGTCGTCCCCTCCTGCTGTACAGAGAATGCTGGTGGAACTGAATGGCCACATACAGTGTACCTATACACTGCCAGAAGCAGCTTCCAAATGCAACAGCAGTAAGATGGATCTATCTTTTGCATCGGTAATCCCAAAGGTGGCATACCTAGGAGATGGATGTTTTCAGTAACACCTGCAATTAAATAGTTTCTTCCACTGGGGACAGGCCTGTCAGGTGCCTGTGAGTCACAGGCCCATTTAACTCGTGTAATATACATTAGAGAAGGTGTATGTATTTCCATAATAGGCTGGAATCCATTCTGAGCAGCACGGGGTATCTTGTTACTAAAGCCTTCCTTTGACGTTATATGAGAGCACAGTTGATTACTATCTGGATGTTCTGTTCTGCATATGCTGAAGGCATTGGCAAACCTCCCAGTTACCCTGGGTCAGGCTGCATGGTGCCAGACCACGACCTTCATGGCCTATTTATGTTATGTTTATATTGTGATGTCTGTGCCAATTTCTTTGGGTTTATAGGACACCATCCCACCCATCCTGAAAGGAATCACAGAATCGCCTAGGTTGGAACAGACCCTTTAGATCAAGTCCAACCACAGCCTAACCCTGCCTAGTCCCCCTCTAGATTATGTCCTTAAGCACTTCATCCACACACCTTTTAAATACCTCCAGGGATGGTGACTCCACCACCTTCCTGGGCAGCCTGTTCCAATGCTTGGCAACCCTTTCAGTAAAGAAATTCTTCCTGATATCTAACCTAAATCTCCCCTGGAGCAATTTCAAGTCCCTCCCTCGATTCCTATTGCCTGTCACCTGAGAGACCAGCCCTGACATCTCTGCAACAGCCTTGCAGATAGCTCTAGAGAGCAAGAAGGTCTCTCCTCAGCCTCCTTTTCTCAAGACTAAAAAGCCTCTGCTCCCTCAGCTGCTCCTCACAGGACTTGTGCTCCAGACCCTTCACCAGCATCACTGCCCTTCTCTGGACACACTCCAGCATCTCAACATCCTTCCTGTAGTTAGTGGCCCAAAACTGGACACAGTACTCGCAGTGCAGCCTCACCAGAGCTGAGTACAATGGAACTATCACTTTCCTGCTCCTGCTGGTCACACCATTCCTGGTACAGGCCAGGATGCCGTTGGCCGCCTTGGCCACCCAGGCACACCGCCTGCTCATGTTCAGCTGGCTGTCAACTATCATATTCCAGACAGCAATTCCTTTTAAAAGTACAAGGATGACTCAGCTGTTCTCAGGGCTGGTCACCTTTACAGCAGCCCATCAACTCTGGAGAAGATAAATGTTGCCATCTTTTTCTGCATCAAGCCTAGGATACAGAAAACTTTTCCTGCAGAACTGTACTCTCCTGAGACCCTGGAACATAACATTTCAAGAGATCCTGACTAGCTCACTGACCTTCTGCTTTGCTTTTTTATGGAGGTTCTGTTGCAAGGGTCCCAGTTGGGTGGTCTGATCTGGAGGAATGTTGAATCCACTTGCTTCATCCAGGGCTGCTTCCTCTGTGAGCTGGTAACAACAGAAAGCAAGAAGCCTCTTGTTTCAAACACAGCTTGGAGCCTCATTCCAGGCTCTAATCCTCCCAGCCTTTTCCCTGCTCTCCTGCAGTAGCAGATGACAACTCTGAATAAATCTGGTGTTATCCAGGCAGACGCAAGCTTGCCCACACTGTGAAAGTGAGTGCAACAGCAGGGGTCTTCAGGGAACACACTGCTTTGCAGGGCAGCTATCAGCAGACCCCCAGCATCATGCTAATCATCACGTAATCAGGCAGAAACTTAATTAAGCACAGAAAGCTCTTGTCTGCCTGTGAGACAACTCATAAACACTTCAGAGAGAAATCACAGAATCACAGAATTGTAGGGGTTGGATGGGACCTCAAGAGATCATCGGGTCCAACCCCCCTGCCAAAGCAGCTCCCTAGCTCATACTGCACAGATAGGCATCCAGATGGGTCTTGAATATCTCCAGGGAAGGAGACTCCACCACCTCCCTGGGCAGCCTGTCCCAGGGCTCTGTCACCCTCACTGGGAAAAAGTTCCTCCGCATGTTGGTGCGGAACTTCCTGTGCTCTAACTTGCAGCCATTGCCCCTTGTCCTGTCTCCGCTAACCACTGAAAAGGGGCTGGCTAACAACCCCTGCATCCAATGCTTAAGATAATTGTAAACACCAATTAGGTCCCCCCTTTGTCTTCTTTTCTCTAGACTGAACAGTCCCAGCATATTCAGCCTCTCCTCATAGGGGAGATGCTCCAGGCACTTAATCATCTTCGTAGCCCTTCTTTATACTCTCTCCAGGAGATCCCTGTCCCTCTTACACCAGGGAGCCCAGAACTGGACACAATACTCCAGGTGGGGCCTGACCAGGGCAGAGTAGAGGGGGAGGATCACCTCCTTCGACCTGCTAGCCACACTCCTCCTGATGCACCTCAGGATCCCATTGGCTCTCTTGGCCACCAGGGCACACTGCTGGCTCATAGCCAACCTGTCATCCACCAGGACCTCCAGGTCCTTCTCCATAGTGCTATTCTCCAGTAGGACATCCCCCAGCCTGTACTGAAAAGAACAGTTGTTCCTCCCCAGGTGCAAGACTTTACACTTGCTTTTGTTGAACTTCCAGACATAAGTTGCGCTAAACAGTACACATCTCATCACCTGTGTTCTGGGTGGGTGGGGAAAAGGTGAAACAAGAAGGTAGTACCAGCAGAGTGGGGTTGGAGAGGAGACACACAAGAGACACCGAGCATGAATGAGCAAGAAAATGTGACAGACTGGAAGCAACGTTGTCAATCACCTGAATGGCCCATGTGAGCCAGTGTTGAAAAAGCACTAGGAGAGGAAGGAATGAAACTCTGGCCAGGAACAGAAACACATCCTCTGAACACTCACCAGGTAACATGCACACTGGGAATAACTGAGAGGAAGATAAACAAGGCCAAGGCTGCCACTTCTGACCTGTTTGAGCACTCTGCGAATGGCTTCCTCCTCAGCCACTTCCTCATCGCTGTCAGGGAGTTTATAGGTCTCCAGCGTAACTGCAGGAATAAGGGACAGGTGGCTGTAACCCACACCTGCCTCAAACCTTGTGCCCATGTATGTGCCAGACACCTCTTTGCGCTGCGAGCCGGTTTTGGCATCTGCTTTGGCACAGAGAGACGCTTCTCGGGGGGGGTGCCTCACAAAATTCATTACTGTTCAATTTTAATATTGGAAGAGGGAAGGAAAAAAAACCCATTAACACCAAAGCTTTGCTTTTAAGAGCTCTGTTAACTTCACCAGAGCATGCTCAAACTATCTCAAAGAAGGGTGTGAGACAAAGCAGCCTGACCTTACAGCTCCAGCATTTACCCATAACTAGGATCTTTCATACCGATTTCACGAAGAACCAACCTGTATAGCTTTACAGTCAGAACCAAATTTCAGTCTGTTTCTTGCAGAACAGAGGAATTAAATGGATAAACACCTATTAGAAAAGAAGTTTCTCTGTCTCAGGAGCTCAGTTCCTCTCTTGGCACTGTATTCTCACCCACTACCCACCTTTCTCTGGGTCCTCGCCTTTGAGCGCTGCCAGCCTCTTGGCAACTTGTAGGATCTTTTCCTGCCTAGTGTTCTCTTCCCACAGCTCAGCAGCAGCTTCAGCCAGAAGTTTGTTCTTTTCTTCCTCTAGCTGTTTTGGGTCCAGATTTGCAGGGCAAGCAGAATCTTCACTTCCCCGATTGAGATCATTCAAACTTTGGCTACCAACAGCTGCAAACAGACACACAGAACATGCTGGTGACTCAGACAGTGGGACAAAAGCCACGCTATGAGAGCAGCTTGCTGCTCTCCATTCATCTGGGTAATAATGGGAGAAGGCATGCTGCAGTAGGATCTGCACCAGCAAAGAAGAAAAGTGAGGTAATCTCTGGTTTACAGGGAGATTACAGAGAAAGTACCACAGCTAGTCAGATAAAGGTATCCCAGATTCTGATCTTTTGTAACAAGAGTACAGGTGTGTTAGAAGTAGCAACAACCACCCAGGGAAGGGTAACCTTAAAGACACAGAGAGGAGCAATCTGAATAATACAACCCTGAGAAGAAGGAACCAGCTCCCAAGGAAAGATAGTGAGACTGAGTATGGAGTCAGTTAATTTGGGAGTAATACAGGGGAGATAAAGACAAACTGGACACCCAACTCACCTGTAAGCTACACATGGAGGTACATATTCCCCTCTCATTATAGCATGTACATTATTAGACAGAAGCAGGTCTTTGGAAGCCAAAATAGATACCTTGAGGAGGGACTCTTGGTCTGTAATGTTCATCAATAGCAACTTCCTCAGACAGTTGAGTTAACAGGTCATCTGTCTGCTGGACCAGACTTCTGGTATCAGGAGGCTGGTGTACCTAAGAAACAATTTCTCAGGGCCAAGATCGTTCATGCAGGCTTTGAATGCATATATAAACTCAGCCCTCTGCAATGAGAGATTAACCACTCTGTGCTTCTGTTTCTGGAATAATTAAGAGGATTTTGCCCAGCTGGGATGTAGTAACAACTACAAGATGCAGACAGAAGGTAGGGCTGTAAGCCCCAAACACCTCTGGAAAAATAGCAGACGGCTCAGGTATGCAAACGGGTTGAGAAGAAAAACCCTGATCAGCTATCATTAAGGAACTGCCATAAAGGAACATATGGCTCAGGCTGAAGCAGTGACCTGGTACAGGCTGCCCATTTCCGAGGCAAGGACACAAACAGGAAACAGCCTTCTGAAGGGAGCCAGCAGGACACGCAGAAGCAGGACGAAGAAGAATGGCTAACGAGGGGCAGCAGTGACCACATCAGCTCACAATGCACCGCTGACTGAAGGGCTGAGGCAGCTTACGGGTCTGGGAGCCTGGGAAGGTGGATCTCTCCCTTGCAGGGCAGCCAACCGGTCCTCCATCTCCTGTATGGATGGAACAGGTCCCCAGCAGTCCTCCTTCAGGGCAGCCAGCCTAGCTTCAATCTCAGCCTGAGTAGGGATGGATTCTGCAATTCAGAATAAGTCAAGGAAGGTCCTGACTCTGTTACTGAACACAAAAGGCATCTTCTTTCCCCCCTCCCTCCTTAAATTTTTATTTCTTTCTGAAATCACATTCTAAATACCCGAGCAAAAGCCTTCCTCAGCCCCCATTCATACAGCAGTGGCTCAGAGACTATCCAAACACTAACTGCTACCCTTTACTTCCAAGCCCTTGCTTCCTTTACAGTTTATCTCCTGGCCATGAAATGAGTATTAGGGTAATGCAATTTGGCAGTCAGCTGACTCAGGATGCTAAGGACAGGCAGAGAAATAAGTGTCATTTAGGCAGTACAGTCCATTGCTCCCACATCTCTTAATGTAATCCTAGGCAAATCAGATCAAAACCCTCCCTTGCCACATAACAGAATGAGAGGAAATCGCCTCAAGCTGCACCAGGGGAGGTTTACATTGTATACTAGGAAAAATTTCTTCACTGAAAGGGTTTGTCAAGCACCAGAACTGGCTGCCCAGGGAAGTGGTTGAGTCACCATCCTTGGAGGTATTTAAAAGATGTGTAGATGTAGCACTGAGGGACATCATCTAGTGGTGGACCTGGCAATGTTAGGTTTACAGTTGGATGTGATGACCTTAAAGGTCTTTTCCAACCTAAATAATTCTATGACAATCAGGTAACTGCTTTGCAGCGAGTTCTTTCCCTTTTAGAGATCACATAATCATTTTTAAAATAGTTTACTCTCTCACAAGCACCATGAGGCTGTCCCAGAACCTGACAGCTGTGGACTGGGATGAGAGTCCTTTTTCTCCTCTGCAAGGCAAAGCTGGCCAGAACATTATTCCACAGAGACTGATACTGCTACTGCCCAGGGCAATGACCCACGGGAAACTTTCTGCAAAATAATTTAGCCAAAGACTCTCATTCTGCTCTTGTCAGGATTGATGTAAGCTTCTACTCCAAACAGTGGGAAAGGAGAAAGTGATTTTACAGGTAAGACCCTGCGCCAAAATGGAGAAGCAGTTTCAAAAGAAACCCCATGAAGCAAAGAGAAACTGGAACATGAATCTAAAAATCACTGTAGAATCTAGCCATTGTGGCAGCAGGACATGGATGCTCCACCCAATTTCAACCCTTCAATTCTCTAACAAGGCAGACCCTGAAAGCCCAGCACTCCCCTCTTCCTCCAGGTTCTATGTTTCCCACATGGCAGTGTTCCCACCCAACGTTATCTCCAGAATCCTCCAAAACTCACTTGGTTTCCTTTCCTCCCTGAGCCTCTCCAGTCTCTCTGCAATAGCTCTATCCTCTTTTGAGAGCCCCCGGTATTTGGAGCCTGCTTGACCTGGGAGGTTTGCGGCTGCCTTCGGTTGTTCTTTCAGCTGGTTCTGCTTAGCCTCAAAAGCTGCTACACGCCTGCCACAAGGATGGAAAAAAAGACACAACAGTTGAGAACAGGGATTTAAACCCTGAGATACAAAAACATCCTTTGAAACAAACAGGCCATTTGAAGAATGTCAGTGTTAGAACAGAGCATAAACCACTCACTCCTGTACCAGGCTCTCCCATTATCTGCATAACAAGGTATTCTCAAGAGTAAGCTCACAGGAGCAGCACACCTGGCACCACTTCCAAGCAGGCAAGGCACATTTCACCACCATGCTCCTGTTTCCAAGCCAACCCAAATCACTCACAGATAGATTTTGGCAGGTGGCTCTTCAGGAGTCTGTTCAAAAGGGCACACACCCCACACCTCCCAAAGCAAACGGGGAAACCCATACAACAAAACAACAGCCCCATCTGTAATCCAAGTGTGAACAAGCAAATACCCATGCCACAAGCCTCACTTATGCTGGTGTCTGTAGGGCAAGAGGAGTGGGGCCTGAAAGGCTACTCTCTACATTTGGTTGGCAAGTGCAACTCACTTTTTGTAGTTTTCTGGTGGTGACCATTTTGCCGAACTGCTTAAAGATCCCTCTCTGGAAGACAAAACCAATGATTTCTCTGAACTCAAGCCACTGATGGTGCTTCGATCATCTAGAGGAATCAGCGTACGTTTACCTCATTAATATGGAGAGCGATCAGCTTATGGAAGGAATAAGTTAATATAGCTGCCTAGGATAGCAGAGGACTTAATTTCTAGTCCTTTGGTCCAGTTGTTTTGCATTTGGAGAAGATGTGATTTAATACTGTGAACAGTGATCCAAAGGAGGAGGGGCTGAAATGCCCTTGCCTCCCACAGCCTGCACCTCCCAGTTCAGAGAGGAGATAGAGAGCAGTTAGGTAGGACTCCCAGTGTAATTAGCTTCCCCGCAGCAGAACAGCCTGAAAGGAGCTGTGGCATGCAACACACAGAGAATTATATAATGCACAAGCAGAGTTACAAAAAGCCATTATATAACTGCCAATATCATGATGCCATTTTCTACCACACTTGAACACTGCACACAACAAACACGTCCCATGTGACTATCTTCTACTTTGCTGTATTCAGGCTGAGCTGCTGAACTACACCCGTATGTAAGGTAGGTAGCATATTTTGTTCATTCTTAGAAGTCACAGCTACGAAGACATCTGTGCTGTGCTAAGGCCCGTATAGTAACAGATGAACACAATGCTGCTGGACTGCTTTCCAATGCTAAGGGTTCAGTTATGAAAGCTATTTGCATGGGGAACACCGAGACATGTAGCTTACAGTGCTGTGCCTACATGTATTATCTACCTGCTGTCTAGACAGGGAGGGTTTTTTTCTGCCATTAACTCTACAGCGCTGCTGTTAAACAGAAGAGAAAAAACCAACCAAACCCACAAAAGAACAGTGGAGAAAGGCTGCTCTGTTGTCTTAAAGGCTTTGGAGCTGTAAATGGAAATCTGAACATTTCAAAACTGAAAGGCCGAATACTGTATCTTCGCCATCAATAGCTCATGCTGTCAGCGCTTCTGAAATTAAGAGCTCTGGTGAAAATTCCTTACCATAGAAGAGAAGTGAGGAAGAGAAAAGGACGCAGAAGAATCGGTTGAGAGGGCTTCTGGCATGCACTGATGCTCTTGTGTTACTTGCTTCCATGTAGAACCTACACTGTTACTGAATTGATTTTTTTGTTGTTGTTTTCAACAAGGAATCTACAGGTCATGTTTGCAAATACTTTCTTCGCTTTAAAAAGCAAATCAATTTTATTCTATGAAACAGCAGTGTAGTCTCAAAGTACATGCAGTCTCCATGCTACGCAGCAGAGACTCCTCAACAACGAGGGCTTGTGTCATCATCTGCCCGCAGAGGTAACAAAGCTTTGAACATCTTACTGGCAAGGCCATTCAAGTACTGCATGTCTGGAAAGGCAGCTGCTGCTTTCAAAGTGGGACAGGTTTCTGGGTAAAAACACCGCTGCGCTTAACCTGGCCTCGTCTACCTAGGGTGTCCATAGGCATTCAGTGCCCATCCATGAAGATTTAAACCCAGTTCTTTCAGGCTACTCTGCCACCGTAGAGAACAGCCTCATCAATCCTGATTTTGACGTTTGGGCCACAAGCTCATGTAACAGCACTTCAGCGATGGCCTGGCTTCGAAGCCCTGGGTACAGGCAGCACGCAGGCACAAGCGCGAGGCCCAGTTCTCACACAGAAACCTGCTACATGACAACTGGGATGCCAAATGACGAAAACAAAGTGGGACACTGCCACGCTGCCACCTTACCCGGTTAGCTTGCCATGACACTGCTTGCACACCTTCTGCTGAGCACTTCCACAGCGGGGAACGACAGCGCTGAAGCTGAGGCAGCCCGAGCAGAACGACCGCCCACAGTTCTTGCACCCACACTGCGGAGATACAAGAGAGAGGCAGGGCTGGGCTTCATCACCTCCTTGCCACACGCAACCCGCTGCTCTGCCTGGCCAGATGCGTGCACAATGCCCGCGCCAGGGCAGGCTACAAACAGTACTGGTTCTTTTTTTAAGAGAACTGTTATGGCCAGACACTGCTGAAGAGATGGGTGACCCTGAAGAGCCTTTGAGCACCAGAATGTAACTCCCACTGGAAGCAGAGACACCATTTCATCCCATAGTGTGTAACAAAGCGCGCCTGTGGGGAAATCCTCCGGGACAAGGGCTGAATGCCATCAGAGGGATGACACCCAATGACGATACTTTCTATTTCTCTTTTAGCAGCGCTGACACATTTAAAGGCCCGGGCAGCCCTGGCGCTCAGGGAGCAAAGGCAGCAGCGCGGTGATGCCGGCCGGGCCGGGAAGCGAGCCTCGGCCACCCGCTCAGACCCTCACACCGCGGGGAAGGCGCCGCGGGACCGGCCGGGCTCCACCTCGCAGCCGCTCCCGAACCCCCTCGGCCGGACTTGCCTCTTTCTTGAAGACAGAGAACTTGGACGCACACCCATAGCACCGGCTATCCATGGCGCTACCGCCGTCCGAGCACTCCCCGGCGCTCAGGCACCGCGCCGCGCCCCCGCCACACCAAGGTCCATAGCTGCACCTTCCCGCCCCACCTTCCCCTGCCGCCCCGGCCCCGTAACAGCCGCAGAAGCAGAACTCAACGGCGAGCCGGGGATACCAGCAACGGGGAGGCCGCGACACCACCCTCCCGCCCCGCTCACAGCGAGCCGGCCCCGCACGGGTACCGCCCTGCGCCGCCCCGCACGGCCCGACGGGAGCCGTAGTCCTTCGAGCCGCCCTCCCCGCCTCCCCGTTCCGCGGGTAGACTACACTGCCCAGGGGGCCGGGCCGGCCGGGAGCACCTGCCTGGCCCCGAAAACATCCGGTTCCCTGGCGCGCTGTGGTACGCTAGCGCCGCGTCGGCGCCTGGGAAGCCTCCGTTTCCCAGTAGGCAGCCCGCCGGAGAACCCGGCTTTGCCGGCGGAACGGTTGTCCCCGTACAGCCCGCGGTGTGCCGGGGAGGAGGAGGGGTCCGCCAGCACAAGGAGTGTGCACAGGGCGCAGGCCCGGCGCCGCAGCGCGGGCTTCGCTTCAGCCTCCCCGCGCCTCAGGGCCCTCTTGCCCGGCACAGCTCGCTCTCCGGGGCGCTCGGTGCTCCCCGTGGAACGAAAGGCATTGCCGCTGCTGAGGTGGGAGAGGCAGGGCCGGCAGGCTGGGCCTGGTTGCAGCGGTTTTCAGTGCAGCACCACTGCCTAGCAGGGCGAGGCGTGACAGACCCCAGTACAGCTGCCATGCTTGGCAGGGAGATGCATTTTTGCCCATTAGCTGATGTTGGGTGTTCATAACACAAGTAAACTCTTCAATGCTGCCAGGGTCATGCTGAAATCACTCTTGTTTTGGTGAGGGTCTGTGTGTCTTAAGTCTGTGGCGAGATCCTGGTTCCGAAGAGGATGAAACAAGATAAACTGGATAATGAGATATTATCCCCAGCCAGTACTTGCCAACGGAGCTCGATATCCCCAGCCAATACTTCTGTCAGGGTTTGGTTACATACTTTATAGGCTGCCAGGGGGGCTGTGGAGTCCCTTTCTCTGGAGACATTCAAGACCCTTCTGGATGCCTCCCTGTGCGACCTGTCCTAGGGACCCTGCTTTGGCAGGGGGGTTAGACTCAATGACCTCTGGAGGTCCCTTCCAACCCCTAGGGTTCTGTGATACTATCAGGAGTCTGTGTCCCATACTGTTTGTAAAAATGTTACCAAGTGCAGCTCTAGGTACCATTTGTCCCCATGAGCCACCTCACTCGTTGTGCGGGTTCGCAGTTACATCTCACAGTCTTTCCCCATCTTCCACACTGTAGAGACGGATGTGATTAAATTAGGAAACCGTCTGATCTGTTCAGGGAACTAAGGCTCACTGATAGATGAACAAAGCTAAATTCAAACGGAAAAAATAAAATTAAAAGTTGGGGTTTCCCCTCTCAGGCTTTCGGGATTTTTCATGGTAAAGAATATCAGAAAGACAGCTATGTAAAACTTGGAGGTTGAACTCTGCACCTGTCCAGCAGCTGTACTGAGAGACCACCTGGAAATGCCAGGTACTGTAAAACAGGGAGGCAGGACAAATATAAACCGGAATTTACTGAAATTAAAAGACTTACTTGATGCTGTCTTTGCTGTCGAGTTGGTCAGTAGAAAAAGAGGAAGAGGAAATTTCCATCTGGATGCTCCTGATGGACAGGCGCAATTTGGAGTGATTCATGCAAAGCACGAGCAGCGACCCAAAGAACCTCCCTACCCAGGCAGCGCCGCCAGCAGCGGTTAAAGCAATCGAACTTAACCTTGGAAACTCTCCAACTGACTTTGTGGGAAGGGACGGAGAACTGTGACCTCTCTCCCCCGGGCGTAGGGGAGAGGAACGTTGAGGTTCCCCTTCTGATGTCCACCAGAGGGGGCCCGGCCCCCGCAGGTCTCCAGCTCCTGCACCAGCCCGACACTGGGCAGCTGAGCGGCAGCAGCGTCGGCTTTTCTCTTGCGTGCAGACTTTTCCCGTGAAAAAGGCAGCTCCGGTTATTAAAATCCTATGTGACTACTTAGTCCGTAAGATTTTCAGTTGATGTATGAAGTGTAGGAGAGGTTGGGTCTTCGGTTCACTTGCCTTCTCTTTGCTGAACTTGGTTGTTGCACAGGAAGTGGTACCTTCTTGGGCCTAAATAGAGCTGCAAATTAACTTAAATTAATCTCTAACTTACTATGGAACTGTGCCCCAGTGTATTAGTCTTGATAATCTTGGGGCTTGAGTACTAGAATGGAATCACAGAATCATATGGGTTGGAAGGGATCTCCAGAGATCTTAGAGTGCACCCCCCCTGCCAAAGCAGGTTCCCTTGGACAGGTCGCACAGGGAGGCATCCAGAAAGGTCCAGAATATCTCCAGAGAAGGAGACTCTACACTCCCCTGGGCAGCCTGGCACAGGGCTCTGTCACCCTCACTGTGAAAAAGTCCTTCCACATATTGGTGCAGAACTTCCTGTGCTCCAACCTGAAGCCCTTGCCCCTTGTTCTTTCTCCATAGACAGTTGAAAAGAGGTTGGCTATTTCCCTGTGTCCCACAACTAGAAGTAAAACTTTTGGTCTGAAAAAGACTTCAAATTAATGAAAAACGTGGGTGTCTGTCTCCTAACCCTCCCAGCCTGCAGTCTTTCTCCTTGCAGTTCAGCGCGACGAGAAGGGTACATCATCACTGCAGTGAAATTGGAAGCTGAGTTTCAGTAGTCTCATTTTCTTCTAGACAAGGAACCAACTGTACTATCAGCATGCCAAAAGCTGCCCGTATTCTCTGTCAAGCATTGGGGTTCTTGTCATGCAAGCAAGTGTCATCTAACCACAGTTACTTATGTAAGGGAAATATGTTTTAAATTAGACACAAAAAGAGACCCATGAGTAATGCAGTGTGTTTCTGTAGTGCTTTGTTCCAAACTGGTTTATCCTACAGCAGTAACTGTTTGATCTCTGTTCTGGTTTTTACAGATGACAGAAGCATAGCCCACAAAGGCCTTGACTTGCCTCCCAAGTAGGCACCTGGACAGTCCCAAAGCAGGTAAGATTGGAATACATGGACACAAACACTCTTGTCTCTACTGCACACACAGGTTTGTGGAAGTGGGTCACTCAGCACAGATCTGGTTTTACATGCAATTAAGGTAATACCTGTTTGTGTCACGAGATACATACATATGTGGGAATATTTATATATTCATCACTGCTAGATGCCTCTGGGGTTTTTTTTTAAGGTTAAATCCTTACATGTTAGATTTCAAAAATGTGTTAAGTGAATGCTGAACTTTCATCTGAACCTCTCAAAATCCTCCTATGGCTGTATTTTAAACCTAATTTTTTTGCTATCCTGGCCAGTCTACTGGCTGTCATGCTTAATTCATATATCTCAGAATAAGAGTGTTAATAGCAAGCTTATAAATATATTATTGTATACATATGCCTGTTAGATGCAGGCCCCCCCGAATGGACTGTGCAGTTGGGTACATCTAAGCTCTTAGCAGGGTTTGAGAGTTCTACAGCTTCTCCACTGAAGATTCCCAACTAGCTGTGGTTGAAAATGAGCGATTATAAGAAGGATGCCATTCATCAGGATGTTTGGTGTCTTGCATGTTCCTGGTTGGTGGCCCAGAGATTTATAGGTGGGTAATATACCACTGAAGTGGAGATTGCTTGTAGGAAACCAGAGATTTCAGTGATAATTGGATGAATGCTGAAGGTTTTGATATCTGGGTCAGGAGGTAGTTTGGAACACGTATGGAAGCTCCAGCTATGGTGCACATTCCCTTAAGGAAAGTGGCTAAGGACTCCTGACAACTCCTCAAGAGTGGCAGCGCTAGCTCTTGGGCTGAAAAGCCTTTCCCAGGAAAGAGAGAACTTACTCATCACATTGTATCTGAGCCTATCTGTACACATTCAGGAATGCATCTCTACATCAGTACTGTTGAATTTGTGTTTCCAAAACAAATGAGATCTGAGTCTTTAGTGGGGTTGTGTGCCCTTAGGGCTTATAACATGCCTGCAGGAAGGGCCTGCTCCCAAATAAAGCACCCTGATAAGTCACCTCTGACTCCTCCTTGAAACCATATTTCTAGGGACAAGTTGTAAGACCTGTGTTCCTATACACAGTATATTGCCATTTCAACGTGTAGTTCATGCTCCTTTACCAAATATGGGTGAACATCTAAAGCATTAGACCTGTGTAGAACCCTGCACCAGGCCCTAGGAAGGGAATCTAAAGAAAGACTCAAGTTACAAAGCTGTTCACCACGATATATTTAAAATAGTGACCCATTCAACTTTGTACACAGCCACAGGGTTATGACTTTTGTACCTCCTCCAAAGTCCTCAGACTCAGGAAGCAGAATCAGGCTTTGTGCAGTCTGAAGTGCAGGTTAAAAATAGAGTTTAATTTTCCCTCATTCTGCCAAAACTGTTACATCCTCCAAAAGGTGCCAATATAGTGAGCCAAATTAAAGGAACACTTTTTATGGCTGGAAGACAGGAGTTTGTAAGAACTACAAATATTTGTTTCCTGCTGCACATGCACTTTCCCACCCTGAAGCAAGCAAGCTCTGGACCCTGATAATGTCCACAACTTATGAATTATCATTCTTCTGAGGGTGAAAATTTACTGGTGCTTAAAAGGGAACACATTACGGATCATTTTAAAAAAACACAACCCAAAAGTCAGCATAATGCAGAACTTTCTTGGCTGCCTTCCTTGCTTCAGGAAAGCAAATTGGCATCTTCTATGTGCTCTTCTCCACAAAGGCATGATTGCAGCAAGAACTTGTATTATTTATTACATTTTGGCATCTTTCAGTTTGGCATTGGTGTTCAGTTCTGAATACATCAAGTCAAGGCAAAGTGTTTGCTCTCTACAGTGGCAATTTCTTTCTCCTCTTCAGGTATCTCCTCAGAGGTACGGATGAGGGTTTCTCTCTGCAGAGAAGGAACTTCACACTTAATGTGTTCTCTGAAATTACTGGCTCCCTTTACATTCAGTAGGCTTTGCATTAGGTTTTCAGGCTTCATTTTGAAAGAATATTTTGGTAATACCCCATGGACAATTACAATACCTGACTCAGGCCACAGCAAAGTGACAGAAACAGGTGCTTCACCCCATTCCCTCTCCCATACTGCTTGTTCCTAACGCTTTAACTGTATTAGTTAAATCTGTACCCTGCTTCATGTCACAGAGGAGTAGTGTAATTCTTTGAGCTGAGATGCTGAACAAGCATCCTAGTTGGCACCTTCAGCATAAAGTGGTTCAGGCTAAACTAAGGAGCCTGTAAGAACTGTGTAAGTGAGCCTGGCTTCAAAGCACGCACCTGAAGGTTTTCTGCATGCATACTGGAATGCACATTAGGGTTGGGCAATAACATCGGCCAGAGTACAGGTTAAAGTTGCTACACAGCCATATTCTGAACTTTTATCAGCACAGTTTCTAACACTAGAAAAGCTGCTTACATAGTTCCAGTTCTGCAACCGTATCTTGCCATGCACCACCAGCAGTGGGAACGCTGTGACAGAAAGCTTACCATCTCAGACAGACCCTTCCCACAGGCAGGAATGTTTTTGTCCATAATTCATCACGCAAATTATACCTCAGTAGACATATGACTAACAGATCAAGCTCCAGGCTTACTGGAAGTATTTGGGAGCTCTGTTTTATGCTGAAACTGCCAGCATCCTGACTTTCACCTGTGGCTAGTTGTTCTCAATTTCATTCTGTGCTTTCCAACTCCCATCTGTATAGCACTACTTACCGAATGTGTAAGTCAACACGAAGCCGGGCAACTCCCAAGCTATATCACTGTGAAATTCAACCAGCACAAAGTTCCCAGTGGAAATAAAGTCTGAAACCTTCTCTGTCCCACAGTAAGGGCCAACTGCAGGGGATGTTGGTCGGCTTCCATCGTGTATGAGCAAGTAATCATAGATGCATCTGTCACTGTCTTCCAACTCAAAGGATAACATTTTGAGAGAGATCTGGAGAAAATACAATCCAAGCACTTTGCTTCCACGTTATATCCTTTTCCTTACCCTTTGTAGCAAGCACAGAGTATGATTTCCTTAAGCACAGGCACTGTTTTTTTATCCTGTGTTTGCACCACATCCTGATTCCATATTGTAATGCAAATTAGCAACAAATTATTTGCTTAGTTCATCAACACTTGGATTGAAAGGAGAGGCAAGGGACAAGATCGATGTCATACACATTAAATTCTTCTCTCTTGAGAATTATAAAACCAGCACCTGTGTGAGGTTTTGGTTTTCTAGTAGGAACTCTTGCCTAGGGATTACTCTGAACAAAACCTTCTGGTACAAACTAAATTCATAGGAGTTCACATGCTCATGTAAAGGTTTTCCCTTGCTGAATGTCTCCGATACCAAGATCCAGCATAAATTCTTAAACTGGATTTTGGTGTTCAGATTTTTGCTTGCTCAAAAAATGCCATTTAATGTTATTCTTCCATTAGACAACACAGCTGAAACCCAGAAATTATTTAATGTGTCCCTTACCTTGTATCCTAGTGGAGAACTGATGACCCAGAAGCATGCTCGGTTTTTGGGATATTTATTGGGGTAGTCTGGAGAGGTGATGACTCCATGCGAGTCTCTGAAAGTACCTCCACAATTCACTGGGGAGTAAAGGAGAAACACAGGGACAGGCGTGTTAACAAGAGTATTTTGGCAGTAGAAGTGAGCTTGCTTATGATCTTCTTTCTTCAAGCCAGGAAAAAGTGTGCTACCATGAAAATCTACCACTGAAATATTTTATTTCTTCACTTAACATTTGTATCAGCAGCTGTACTGAAGGAGCTGGACACATGGCTGCTAAATAATCTTTGGAGGACAGGAAACAGCTTCATCTAAAGCTAGATCTGTCTTTACAATTGGTTGTTACCATATTAGCACAGCATTCTAATGGTACTAACTTACTGGCTTTCAGAAAAAGAAATCTCAGGTATTCAAGATTGCATTATCAAGCTAGATCTAATGCTATTTGGAAGTGACTCCATCAAAATCAATGAAAAAAGAGTTAAAAGGACGCATTTTAAGACTTCTTCAATTTATTCTTTAAAAAGTTTGCCTTTTGAGTTGAAATAAGGTAGTAACAAGTGACTTGGGCTACTGCTTTCTTACTGAAAGCGTGTTGCAGCTCAACAGAATTTTATCCATAATGCATTTTTATGTTTGTAAACGCTCAAGTAACTACAATAAGCACTGCGTTTCACATAAGAAAAGCCTCTAGTTCAGAAATTCAGACACCCAAGGTTAATATCTCTCCCCTTGCATAAAATGATACAAAATCTTGATTAACATACTGCTTTAAATCTCATATGTTGAGATTTCTTGCCAAGTTCTACAGTCTTTGTGCTCTTTGGCTCCACTCCTATTACAGTCACTGAATTGTATTTAATAAAATAAATTATCCTAATGATGTGAAGAAGCCCAGCAGAGGCTCTCAGAAGAATGTGAGTGGGCTCTCAGGATTATTAACATGAGACCCATGCAACAACCCTTTTTCTGTTTCCAGCTGACCATCAGCCTTTGGTCAATCATTGCCTAGCCTGCTGCATCAGCATTTGCAATGGGAGTGTAAAGAATAAACACAGGAAAGCCCTACTCTGGAGTACATGTTCAAATTTTTTTTTTGGTTCTTCCATAAAAACACTATCTCCAAGCTCAGAAGGAGCGTTCATACCCCTGCTGTAGGAGGCTCTGAATCCTGTGGCTGCATTGCTCTCATCACTTGCAAACTCTACCAGCACTGTGGATCCAGACGCCACTAAGGAGGGCAGCGGCCCCTTCCCACAGTATTTGTCCAGCAAGACAGGGGAATTCTTGCTGTTCCCGTTGTAAATTTTTATATAGTCAGAAGAACAGCCTGGGGACAGTTGAAGATCAAAAGCCTCAAACTGCAGGAAAATCTTGAGAAAGAAGAAAACAGATGTTGAGTTTAAATGCTATACACAGGGAAAGATTCACATCATTTAACTGATTTGCAGTGAACTAGGACTTTGATTCCTTTTACTATCTATGTATCACTTAAATGTTACTTTCTGAATAAAAACAGCATAGAATTTCACCTAGCTACCCCATTACTGATCCCAGTGATTGATGTTTGACTATTGCTTGTCTTTGAAAAGCCATCCAACTGGATAAGAATCAAGTTAAATAATGCATCTGATGGTCTTAAGTCTTATGAAAATTGTTGAGACTGTCTTTTCATTCACTGTGTAACAAAATAAATGTCATGATCCATGAAAATGACTCCCAGAGGGTAGTCATAATAATGAAATAATGCCTTGTAGCCTTGACACTGGTTCAAACAAGGTTTTTTTCCTCCTAATAAAAATTACCTTACTTCGACGGACACGTATCAACCACAGGCAGTTGCTATTGTTCGGGTATGGGAATGGGTAATTGGCAGAGGAGAAGGAGCCTTTGGATTTAGGCAACACAGAGCTACAGTGATCTGAAGGGAAGAACAAAACAGGGTTGAAGAGAATGGAAACTGCCCAGAAATCTCTCAGAAAACCTGACAAAGTCTCTCCAAGATTTG
Organism: Laterallus jamaicensis coturniculus; assembly: GCA_022605575.1. Lineage (NCBI taxonomy): Eukaryota > Metazoa > Chordata > Aves > Gruiformes > Rallidae > Laterallus > Laterallus jamaicensis. Next base: position 21,773,604 of record JAKCOX010000013.1, read on the forward strand.
CACCAGTCAAGCTTCTAAAAGAGAAATAAATTCTAAAGCTTACAGTTTTGTTGATGTTTCTGAGCGTAAAAGTTACTCAGAATCTGTGAGTGAAATAAAAGCTAGTAAAGGTACTTACCTGCTTCAGCTACTGTTTTAACAGAGTAGCTGTTCACTCACAAATTTTACTTTACTGAAGGAGCCCTGGATCTTGAACTTCCTTAATCACGGGAGTAGTTTCAGTGACATCAGTACATCAATAGCCATCAGCAAATGGGAATATTCATAAGTTTGTCAGTTGAAGAGTTCCTGCTACAGAGGAATGCTAGGTATTTCCAGACCTTAAGGTGCCACAGTGATGAGATAAGAAATGGATGAGGCAAGGGAGAAGTTAACTATACAAAAAGCCTGGGGAATTCCCCTCAAAGTAGTGTTCTGATCAACCTAAATAGCACCCATACCTATAGCCCTGCAGTCATTTTTTAATTGAAATAAATCACAACCCGGCTGGCACTACTGATGCCCATGACTATCTGTAATCACAGCTGAAGGTAGTTTACATGCTTCACAACCTTCAGAGCTTTCCTGGAGTGAGGAGTTGACAGAGGTAACAGCCACCATTTCAGTGATGACTTTTTCTTACGTCAAAGAGCAGAGACTAGGCAAGGATAACTCAGAGTGACAGTGAATTATTGAAAGTAAATTGGCCTTTCCAAAAAGGCAGCAGCTTGGCACAGGGACAAGCCTGTTTCCACATACTAGCCCTCTTGTAGAGTGGGGGAGAGATACATTGAAAGGACTGTGGGCTGAGATCCTTCAGGGGTATCCAACAGTGCTTTCAGACATCAGCTGTGTAAGGATTCACATGCCTTCTATCTATGGCACTTACTGCACTTGTAGAGCTTGTTGATTTTAGCTACATCCAAGTTGCTTAGCCCTTCTCTCTGCCCAATGGGTATAGAGGGGTCAGGAACTGGTACAATAGTTTGTTTCCCTGGTGCACTGGAGAAATCATACCTGTAGAAATAAGGAAATCACATTTCTAGATCACTTCTCTCATACAGTGACGTTCTCTAACTGCACAATCATTTTCATTTACCACATGCACAGAATTTCAATTGAAACGGGCAAGAAACTTCTCAGAGACCAAGCAGCCTTCCCTGAAGAGGGCCAGCATGGCAGCTATTTTGTGTGCAGCACTTGAAATTAAAAGCACTTTCCTGAGTGAGGAGAGCTTGCACCAGTGTCTTGGCAAAATGAACTGAATTCCACCTGCATGGTTCCTGAGGTATAGGAGCAGGAGTAGTTCTGCCTCAGTTACTAATTATTTGCTGTCTGCGATTTCCTGCCTCCTGCTACACAAGTTTCATTTCACAGGTTTGTCATTACTTGCTACTGGAAATAAAGGAGAAGGAAAATTACTCAAGCTTGTACATTATGGATTAAAATGCAACCTTAGACAGTGTTACCAGATGAATATGGGGCAGCACACATCTTAATGACTTTAAAATTCCATCTTTCTTCTCTTTGCACCTAAATATTACTATTATCAGCTGTTACTACACTAATGAAATCATTTAGACTTCAGAGAAATCAGTGACTCAGTAGGGTTAGGCTTCTGACATAGCCATGTCAGAGGCCTCTAGCAAGAGACTGGAGTACAGTGAAAGGAAACATTGTCCTATTTTTTTCCTTCTCTCTGTATCAACTGTTTTCCAGGAATCCTGCTGACAACAGAAGTATGCTCACCCTTAATTACATCCATCCACTCAATTTTAAGTGAACAGTTAAAGTAATTCCCTGCACAAAGCAATCCCTTCTTCCTAGGCCTGAGCAGGAGATCTGAAAGCTGTTTGCTTCTTTGAAAAGACATCTCAGAAAACAACTTACGCGCCATAGTGCATCACTGAAGAGTAGTCATAGGGAAGGCCCAGGTTTTTGGAATTCACTTTTCCAAAGTTCCCTTGCTCTCCTGTAAGGCAGGAAAGCAACATTTCAGTTAGAACAGTTATTACTGCTTTAATAGTACACTGCCTGGTGTCATGACTGTAAGAGTAACTTAGGATACAAATACTTGTTCTCATGAAATCTCAGATCTGCCAAAAGTTTTCATGTAATGAATCCTTTCCACTCTAAGTAAAGGTATTAATCTGTCCATCTTAGGGTGTCTTTCAATACATTTCAGTTTATTATCTTGAACATTATAAGCATTCAACCTATGTCCCCAAAGCTGCATCGGTGTCTTGAGAGGGAAATTTAGCTGATCACCCAGATCAAAATTTCAGAGATGTGTGTGGGTGACCACCAACCTGTCTTGCTTAGTCCTTCCACTAAAGGGTTAGAAAAAGGGATACAGTTTTCCTGTTACTTGCACCAAAAGACATGTTATCAACCATGTTCTGGATTCATCTCTGGTCAAACACATCAGCAGTGACTACAATGCAGTGACAGGACTCGCATGAAGCAAGGCCCCCCTGGAAGATCAAATAGAAGCCTCCTGACCAAATATAGCTGGTGATTTAGCCCCTCTCATCATAGCTGTTGAGCATCTTGCCACTTTTCATCTGTTTAGCTTTAAAAAGTCCCTATGAGTTAAGACAGTGTTACACTGACTGGGGCCCAGAGACACAGGCTGGAATTCACATCACCTATCTCTATTTCTCTAAGTTGGGCACTGAAGCTATTCATCAAAGTTCCCAGGATAGTCAGAGGACATAGAGAGAAAGAGACACAGTTGGAGGGAGTTTCATCTGAAAGCACCTCTCTCCCCGTTGGCTGGGGAGCTTGAGTATCCATCACACCTTGGGTCTCTTGTCCATGGTAAGACAGGCGAACAAGCGATGCCAGAGTGGGGAGCTGAGTGCAGTCAACCTGGCCTCGAGGCTAATGCCTTGACCACTGAGCACTCCTTTCCAGTTCAACATCTGTACTTTCATTTGTTTAACCAGTGGTTTGTAAACCACAGGCCATCTGGACAAGAGTTCAGGGTTGGACACTTGTCAGAAAAATCTCTGGAGCCTGCACAGCTTGGCTGGCAGGCTCACAGTCAGAGCCAGCCTCTTCCAGTAATGTCCTTCAGCATGGGTCCCAGTGAGGGCTAGGAAATGCAAAGTAAAGCTTCAAAATCCTGAATTATAGAAAGTTTGGGGATAAACATGACTCTGGAGCTTTTCATAGCTCAGAACCTCAGGGCTTAGTCTTGTTCTCAGCAGCATTGGCTTTCCTGACTGTGTTAGGTTTTTATCTCAGTTCCTCTTATCTGCTATACCGACTTCAGAAAGAATTATCAGCAAGCACACAGCTTCTTTTGAGGTGATGATCAGAGAACACAGTTCAAATGCAGTGAAACATTGAAGCATATGGCTACTGTTTGGCACCTAAATGCCTTGCTGAATTGGTTTGCTAAAAAAGTAACAGCAGCCTGGTTGGACAGAGGGGCTCCCAGAAAACTCAGTTCTGCCTCATCACACGCCAGAGAGATTTGGCTGTCTAGACCTGCACACATGTGGGGACTTAACCCATCTTTTCCACTCTGAAAAAATAATTTACCTCTGCCAGAATCTAATTTACCTCTGCCAGTAGTGACTCAGAAAAGGAAGCTTTGGCTGAAGACTCTGAATACAGCTTTTTTCCCCAAAAAAAAGTTCAGGAAAAACAAGCTGGGTTTCAAAGAGCTAAGTGGACAGCAATGGATCAGGCTGCATTTTGTCAAAACAAAGAAGTAGGATGGCTTCCAATCCAAACTGTTGGGTAAAAACAAACCCCAGCAAACATTTATAGTACTGCAGGCCTGGCAAGAGAAAAATGGATTTTGTGGGAGAGCTGGAAAACAGCAAAAGGTCTCGAGGTTTAGTTCTGCACCACTGAGGTTAGGGGAGCTCTACCATCAGCACTGCTAGCAGCAGTGTGCTTTTACAGGAGATGTATGCTAACAGTCCTCATGAACGTGGTGGTGTTTCTCCATCTCCTTTTCCCTGTGTGTTTTTTGCAGTTTTCCCCTAAGGTGCTTGTGGTGCATTCCCTCACCATACCACTCTTCCTAGCCTTCACTCCTGGTGAATGCTGTCCAAATACTGAAGATCTACCCATCTCCTTTTGTATGGTATTGTCTTCTCCCCACCTTTCCTCTCTTTTATCCTTTCCTGTGCTTGAATCAGAGCTTGGTCACCTCTGTATCCTTTAGGAATGACAACCTGGACCTATGGACTTCCCCCTGAAAAACTAGTGTAAGGTTTTACACATGGCTAGTATCTTTGATGTAATTTCATGCTTTCAGCTTCTCTTTGCTAGCACATCCTTTGCTAGCTTTTGGAACATGGCACACCCTTGCTGTTCAATGGCAAGCAATTCATAGCAAAACTGCACCTTAATACTAGAGCTGGAAGCTCAATAAAAAACAGCACAAGTGGAATTTACTTAGGATATCATGGGAATAGCTGAAAAAAGTTTGGAGAACAGTGTTAGGAATTTGCTATAAAAACAATCAAGTTCCATCTGTAGAAAAAGATAGATATATTTTCAGCTGTGCATGACATGGAAGAGTTGAATATCTTATTTGTTGAAGACACCAGAATTTGGTACTCAGCTGTCCTGCCTCACTTACTGTTATTTTCTATAATAAACTAAGTACACTATTATCTTTTTACAATTGTTGTGGGTTGTCTAGGTCTCTCATGGCTGTCAGACAAATGATTCCTTGCATCTTTTCTTCTCCTACCTTCCTTCTATGTACTACTATCTCACTTTCCCTGGGATGTCCTACCATTCCATCCCCTCCTTACAGCCTGGAGCTCTGTATATGCTCCCGTGTTCCCAGCACACAGCTTAAGGGTGCCTACCCAAACTATACACCCTGCATTCCTTTTTCTAGATAATATTATCTTATTTTCCCTTTATTTACCAATCCTGCTTGCTCCCTGTTGCTCCTTTTCAGAGCAGTGCATGTTATTCTCTCTAAAGAGGAAATAATTGCAGTTATTCCTCTCACCCCATGCCAGGTCCCAGAATTTTGCACATACTAGTGGCTGCACATGCCTCCCTTCTCTCTGCATCAAGTCTCCTGTTTATCTACATTTTAGATTATGTGCACTTCACTCAATGCCAAGATGCCTGCTGCCTTCCCTGTTTCCATGGCTTTCCCTGGAATAGAGTTGCTGTGTGATTCCCCACCATGATCTCTAAATATCATGTTTATCCTGAGCTCAGCTGGAAGTCCCACAGTCTCATCTCCTGGCCAAGCCTTTGATACAATATTTTTCATTCCTTATGATCTTGGTATTTTGGACATAAGGTGAATCTGGGCTCAATATGGCAATCAAAATAAGGACAAAAGGCTACTTTTAGGCTGCATCTGTCTTGGAGGACCACACTAGCTTACATGTAACCACAGAAATTCCCGTAGGATAAGCACTGAGAAATTCCATCGCGCTGATTGCACTGCTGCAATTCAGACAGAATGAATCATGCTCTTTATTTGCATTGCTGTTCACAGAAGAAACATTCTCCTTTACCTGAAAGTGTATGTTCTCCTGTAAGCTTTAGTGGACATACCTGCCTCGATGTGGTCCCACATAATCTTGACAAACCTGTCCCGGTCACTCCGTGCCTGTTCATGGATGAAGCCCAGCGCGTGGTTCATTTCATGCTGAATTGCTCCTTTATCCATGCAACCATTTTTCACCAGGCCTACTGCTTGACGTCCTCCAATTTTTCCAAAGTAAGACCAGCAGCTAAGAATAGGCAAATGATAACCAAAGCAATCACCTTCAGCAAATACAAAGAAACAGATGCACTGATTTATGCCACAAAGGCCCTCCAGATGTGCAGTCACTGAAGGGGGCATGCAAATAGTCATTGCCACAAGATATCTGGGCTTCTGAAAGCTGCCAAAATACAGAGGGGAGAAATAAAGCTTTTGTAATGAGTATGGCAAGTTTTAGACAGTAAAATGGTATTTAACGTGTTGTCAACAACATGGACAGTGGGATCAAGTGCACTTTCACCAAGTTTGACAATGACACTAAGCTGTGTGCTGCAGTCAACACACCGGAGGGTAGAGATGACATCCAGATGGACCTTGACAGGCTTGAAAGCTGAGCATGTTTGCACCACCTGAAGTTCAACAAGGCCAAGTGGAAGGTCATGCACATGGGTCACCACAATTCCAAGCACAACTACAGGCTGTGCAGAGAATTAAGGATTGAGAGCAGCCTTGAAGAAAAGGGGTTGGGGGTGTTGGTTGATTGAAAGCTCAACATGAGCCAGAATGCACATTTGCAGCTTAGAAAGCCAACCATATCCTGAGCTGCATCAAAACCAGTGTGACCAGCAGGTCAAGGGAGGTGATTCTGCTCCTCTGTTGTCGTGAGACCCATGTCCAGTTCTGGGGTACTCATCACAGGAAAGGTATTGAGCCTTTGGAGTGAGTCCAGAGGAGGACCACAAAGATGATTGGGGGGCTGAAGCACCTCTCCTGTGAAGACAGGCTGAGAGTTGGGCTTGTTCGGCCTGGAGAGAAGGCTCTGGGGATACCTTATAGTGGCCTTCCGGTACCTGGAGGGGCCTCCAGGAAGGCCAGGGATGGGCTGTAGTGATAGGACAGAGGGTAATTTTAAACTAAAATAGGGTAGATTGAGATGAGATATTAGGAAGAAATCCTTCCCTGTGAGGGTGGTGAGGCCCTGGCACAGGCTGCCTGGAGAAGCTGTGGCTGTCCCATCCCTGGCAGTATTCAAGGCCAGGTTGAATGGGGCTGTGGGCACCCTGGGTTGGTGGAGGGTGTTCCTGCCCATGACAGGGGAATGGAACTAGCTGGTCTTTAAAGTCCCTTCCAACCCAAACCATTCTATGGTTCTATATCAAACTAAGATGCAGTAGTTTAAGTAGTTAAGCAATGAACCTGAAACAATTACACTTTAAATTTTTATGATAACTAAGGAAAATCGCATTTCTAATTATACCCTATTATCTTTAAGTCCACACATTTATTCCTGCAGCCTATACTTGCAGCCTATGAATTGATGTGACTACCAGGATATCTAAAGAAAAGTGAAAAATTGCACCTGCTCAATCTCAACTCCTAGGATAAAAAAGGGCAACTACTTAAATCCAGATGAAACCAGAAAAGAAGTTGTAAGACCTTTTGAGTTTTTCCACTCTGAGGAGACAGGGAGCTTACCTCTGCCCACGTTCAACATACACATAGTCTCTTTCTGTAGTGCGATTTACAAACTGCACACAGGTCAGTGTGGAGATCTCTTGCAGAGCATCAGCAATCCAAGCTCTCTCTGTCACTGCTAAAAAGAGAAAAGGAGAAGTCTTCCTTGGTAAGTCCAAAACAAGGTGCATTGATGGGGTGCACTTCTTTAAAACTTCAGAGCACTCATTAGCTTTTTATCATACAAGTATAAAAAAGGCACAAAGCCTCCAGAGATCTTCAAGTTGAAATGACTTTTCAGGGGAGATGTAAGAATTACAGCTGGCCCTTATGCATATTCTATAGGAGACAGCTGATGGAGAGCAAGAGTGGTGGTGTTTCTTCCATGACATAGAATGGAAAAAATGGAACAGTTTCAGGTACAAGTAATTGGATTAGAGTATCCCAAATGAGCCACCTGACTGCAGCTATGCACCAAAAACCTATTTTGTGTATCAGAGATAACAAACATCTGCCACATGCCCCTTGAAACATCCAGCATTCAGAGGCTCTGAAGATCAGTGTTTCTATTCAGGTACCAAATAAAGATTGGAGTGTTTATCTACTTCTGAAGATTGGCTTCCTCAGTTATGAATCCTCTACAACTGATTTGCATCTCAATTTCCTCATCTTTACGGTTTGGAGAGAGGGGTAGATGGAATAACCTTCACCTAACCACAAGAATATATGCATGCTGCAGTTCTGGAAGCACATGGGCAGAGAAGCAGCCTAGATAAAAGACTGGGCTTTCCTCAACTCAGTGATAAGATGGGTCCCCCTTCACCACAAATGGGCTTCAGGCACAGGCTGTATGTCACTTCTGTCTCTTCAGAAGGGTCTGTATGGAAGCTCAGGTCAGGGAACTCTCAGCAGGGAGGAGACAAGAGACCTGCACAGCCCATATGAAGTCTTCTGGAATAAAGTCTGCTAGATTAAGCCATCAGTCTTGCAGCCTTTTGCATGGCACAAAGGCACTGACTAGAGAGAAATAAGGGGAAAAATATCTCCACAGATTTTTCCTGGTTTTGCCTCTACAGGATTTCTAGTGTGGGAATATTTCTATGAGATTTGAAAGAAAATTATAGTGCACAGAAAAGTGCTCAGGGTGGGAATTTTGACATTCGTAATGTGAGCAAATTATCTTCCTTCTTCTGTACTTGCTAAATATCAAAGTGCATTGTAGCTAGCAGGAATGAGCTAATATTTGTAATTAACATTAATTAGCTGGTATTTATATAACAACCACTGCCCAAGTAACCACATATGTTAGTGTCTGTAACTGGAATGTTTGGAGTCTTAGCCAAGCAACCATAGGGCTAGTAGATTAGCAAGAGAGACATATCAATTCTCACTTGGACAAAGATTGCTTTTGGTGCCTGCCACAGAAACAGAAAACAGAGTACAGAGAACAGCAGATCAATGCTGACTTCACAGCATCCATTTGCACACTCACAGAAATCAGAAGAGATGTTAATTGGAACCTTGACTAGTCCATCTTGTGACTTGGGCCATAAACAACTCTCACAGTTAATTGCACTGCGTCGCCCTCTCCTCAGGAGGATGTCCCCCTCATGCACAGCTATTTCACCACCTAGCAGATGACAAAAATAAGGAACATACATAGCACTGAGAAAGCAAATGGATGCACAGAAGGGAGATGAGGAGGTATACACTAACCAAGCTTCTGTACCTTTGGAAGTTTCTCTCCCTGAAGTTAATTTCCCAGTGACATAGAAAAGGATTAGTAAAATAAGGCTGAGTGAATCTAGCATTCACAATATGCTAAGGCTGGCTAGGTCTGCCTCGCTTCCTGGATAGGAAAGATTAATACTAATATAGATGTCATAGGGCAGCTGTAATCAAAGTCATGACTAAATATATTTTAGCTTAAGAAGCTTTGGGAGCATTCTTAGTGGAAGGCTCAGTATTGTAAGTCATTGTTCTCTTCATTAGAGCTCATGGAGTCCAAGAAAAATCCTAAGTGACCTCAGTAAAAGTGGGATGAATCATACAAATTAAAGGACTGATTTTATCATGTACATTGAGTGCATGCAAGCGATTAATTTCCAGGTTAACTGTTAATTTGACATGCTCCTCAGTTCTCACTCCCAAATACTTAGAACATTTCCCACAGATGAGAGCTACAGGTTATTAAGCCAAAACCAGACAATAACCATAGGTACAGCAGACAGGGAAGCTCTCTGTATGATATAGGAAAAGTCAAAGTGAAAAGTATTCTGATTTGCTGAGGCTACATATGGAAAAAGAATATACCATGTAGCAATTGCTCAGAGTCTTTAACTTATCACAAAAGCATAAATAATCACACTGAAATCAACTTTAAATGTAATCTGAATTCTAAGAATGTGACACTGGAAAATAACTTTCATTGAGAAAAATAGACCAAATAATGAGAGTGAGGTGTAGAGAAGCAGCCCCAACAAAAATCTACATTTATTTATACAATAATTACAATCAAACTCACCTAAGTCATCTTTTCTTGTAGCTACCTGGAAAAAAAAAGACACATCTTTTAATACATGCTTATCTCTGTAGCAGAAAACTCCCATCACGTAGAATCACAACAATAAAAGTTTGCAACTTGTTTTAAGACACAGCAACTCAGCAGCAGCAACATAAGTTCTAAACATCTGAGAGCAGGGACACACCTGAACAGGTTTACTTAGTGCAAAGCTACAGAGAAATGCTAAATGAGTTGGCAGAAGAAAGTATTTCATCTTCAAGTTTCTGAGCTGATCTCCTCCTCTCCCCAGCTCAGTTCTCAAAGCTGTGGTTAGTCTTCTTGGGGCAAGTTTTATGGGAAAGCTGCTGCTGCTGTTAACAAGTGTAACAAAATTAGATAACAAGAAGTATTTGCACAAAACAAACAAGCTGCAGGACCTCTCAAGAGAATTTCCAGGCCCTCATTTATTATTTATCTTCAGAAAACAGAGGAAGTGGAGCAATAGGAAAGAAAATCCAGCAACCTTCAAGTGACTCATCTTTAATTCTAAGAAGCCACAAGCTGCTGCAGGTCCCCTCTCTGCCGACCAAGGGACGGGATATCCGGTAACAGCCTGTTTACAGCAAAACTCAATGTCAGGGAGCTTTGATCCAGCCACCCCTGAACTACCTGTCCAAGAAACTCCTTAGCTTGCTGGCAGGAGCCACCCAGCTCCACAGAGCCTGTCAGCCCACCTGCTCTCTGCGCAGCTCTCAGCCAGGCATTGCTGGCCAGGAGCACTGGAAATCTGTTGGAGCCAGAGATGAATCTGATTGTTGGTTGAAATTGTTTTTCCAATACCATATCTTGCAATATAATCATCCCTGGCAGTGACTGTATCTCTCTGGAGTACACAAATAAATAAAACCACCAGCTCCCGGAGTTTTGGCTTCCCATTTTCTGGGAAGCCCTCCTGTCTTTGATGTCCATGAATACAAAGAAGGCTAGAAAGGCAGGCTGAATCCTAGAAAACCCACACTGTAAGAGTAAGCCACACAATGGGAATATTCGTGTTGAAGCCACAAGAATACCTCCATAAGCAGGCAGATGTTGCTCTCTCCTCCCAGCTTCAGCCCCTGTGCTAATACATAAGTACTCTAGAAAATCCTGAGGAATTGCTGCAGCATATCTTTAAGAGACAAGCAAGAAATCCTTTGGAATTGCCTGCAAAAGCAAAATTCAGAGGAACCTATGTGGTTCACAGCAGGTAAAGATGGCAGAGGGTGCCTTTCCAGATAGATATATGGGCTGGTTCTTTGTTTTTAAGGAGTACTCCACTAGGAAAATTTTAGTTGATGTTATGTAAAGCTTCACTACTACTATTTTCATTTTATCCTATTAATAGATTGGTCCTAAACTTTATAAAATATTCCCTATTTCTCTGAGCTCCACAATTCATCTCCAGTTATAATTTCCATATAGATTATACTGCAGTAAGAAGGTGGAGACCCCTTTTGCTTTGGCTGATAAGAGGATGAAGTTCAGAAGTCCTCATTAACTTGTTACGCTGATAACCAGAGGTCCTCCCACACAGTTCCAAGTTACCTCCATGGCCATTCAAGCTTGGGTTCAAAAAGAGAGGCACGGGGAGTCACAGGAGCAAATTTCTTCTGCTGCACATCACAAAATGTCAGGGGAGAGAACAGAAGTTCTATTATGAGATAATAGAAACAAGAGGACAAGACCCAATTGCTGTGCAGAGCCTGGAGTTGGGTCACTCCTGGCATGCAGCAGGCAGGGACCAACGGGCCCTCTGAAGTTCCTCCAGTAGATTTGGATGTCCAGTCTGTGGAAGGCTGTAATACCTTACTGACTCCAACTGCAGACCACAGACCAAAGTCAGGAGATTCATCCCATGGTTTAATTAATTTTCCCGACTACCAGAAAGAATTGGGTATTTTTCAAAGTTAATTAATAGACCAAAGCCTCAAATCACCTGATAACACATTATCAGAAGTTGTCTCATAGATGCAAATTTCCTTTATGCTGCTGCTTGTCTACACTGTCTGCTTTGATATTCTAGCAGAATAATGTTCAGGTCTCAGTCTCATTATCTACCCAAATAATTTGATTTACACAGCTGTAGCTTGCATTCTTTCTCCTGTACACCTTCCCTTACATGGCTGTGTGAGTTTTTTCATTCTTAGCCACACTGTCCTCAATCTGCCAAGTATTTTATCACTGCTGTTTGTTAGGAATTATAACACAATGTTTGCCAACATTCTTAGAGATACTTAGTTTCACCTTCATTCCACAGCAGAGAAAGAGCACTTACTTCACAATGTAGTCCATGACCCTCTTGATGTAATAATAATAAATGATCAATTTAGAAAAAAACCAACACCCTAGTGGTATTTAAGTACAGTTTTGGTTTTTCCTCTCCACGCATCAGTAAAAGGTATCAGAAGGAAGAGGAATGGCAAGTCCAATGGTCTTTCCATAATGAGAAAGCAGAGAGGGCACTTTCCCTAACTGAAGCATTAGAGTGGATGAATCTCAAGAGAAACAAAATTCAAGAGAGTGAAAGGCCACATGGTTGTCCACAGACCTAGTGGAATATTGCTCTAACACTCAGCTTCTCAGCTGTTCACACGAAAACTTAAGCAGACAGTTGCTGGTGAACAAGCAGTGGGCTTAGCTGAGATGCATGTTCTCCTTACAAAGCTTATTACTTTTCAGGAGGCTTCAGGGAATCTCTATATGCTTAAACACATCAGTTGGTCATATTATATTGAGTCCTCATTTCTTACTGAGGTCACAATCATAGAAAGTATCGTCCCTTTGGGATGACAACTCTTAAAACCTGTTGTGTGATGCTGCTTTTGGACAGAAACCAGATTCTGCTGAAGAGCATTTCTAAATAATTTCATAGTCGTTAAATGAAACTGCTGTAACAAGCTGGAAAGAGTTAAATAACAAAAACATACACAAAGCTTGCTTTGTGTTTAAAATGATGCTATTACAGAGTTATCTGTTTACAGATACCGTGCCCTTCGGGATGCTTGGATTAGTGAAAGCATGCATTCATGCCTCATTATTCACTGATTGGGAGAAGAAAAGGAGCTTTCTTGCTTTTCAGTTCCCAGTCAGTCAATCAGTTTAGAATAATTAAACCACTGACCTTGATCAAGTGCAGTAAAAACATTTTGACTTTTGTAGAAAAGGTCACAATCACAAAGCTAAGATTTTGTATATCTGGTCCCTCCTTTGCCAGCAAAAGCAAACCTTTCATAGAGAAGGTTACTTTAGAGCATACCACATACTGGATACATAGACACTAGCTTCAATGCAATTAGTCAATTTTAGGGTAACTTGCTCCATAGCTGTGGGGGCCCAGCCCCAAGCAGCAACTGAGCACCATACACCACTCACTCATTCCCAGAGGAGAAACAGGCAGAGCCTCCATGGGTTGGGATAAGGACAGTTCCCTGACAAAACCACTATGAAAGGGGAACAATAGCAGCCTGTAGCACATTACACTCACACCCAGCAACAACGCAGAACACCCTACCAGCCTGAAGATAAGAGAGTCCTACACAATGTAAGGACCAACCTGATACCCCAGCCACACTCAGCCTATCCTAGAAACACCCAGGAGCACCCCTCCCCTCCCAGCCCCTTTTGTGGGGGAGCGATGTCAGATGTCAGGTGGTGGTGAACAGCCTGGGCTGACTCAGCTCACCTGTGCTGGCTGTTTGGGGAGCTGAACTCTGGCCTGGCTGGAACCAGGACCACAGCATATGTTGACATATTTCTGCATTTTAGATTTTTTTGTTTAATTTAAATGAAAGATTTATTCTTTAGAAGAAAAAACCAAAATGCCCTGATGTAAATGCTACCTGAGTTCTGTTGAAATTAGTCTGAAACCAATGTGTGTGTGTACTCTGCTCCTGCCAAGCCATCTCTGCTGTCTTACCACCACTTATCATTACCTTTTCCGTGTCAGAATGATCCCGTAACATTAGAGAGGCGCGAGCCCAAAGCCTCTCCTCTGGAGGTAATTACAGAAGTCAGTGAGCCTTCTTCAGCAGAGATGATGGCCAGAGACAAGAGTCGGCTGAGAGCTTTACAGCTAATTTGGTTTTATCTGGTTTGCAGGAGCTTTAGGATGAAGAGAACTTTACTAATCGTTTTTGAAATTGATGCGTGGGGAAAGTTGGGTTGCTGGAGTCAAGCTACAAAGGCTGGCTTGAGTGTCTGAGCATCTAAGTACCCAAGGGCTGAGCTAGATGGGATTGGCTGGTGGTCTGTAGCTTCCCCGGTTCTGATAAAATTTGGTCTGAAATCAGTCTCCAACTGCAAACATCACCCTAATGTTTTACAGGTTGTTAGGCACGTAACAGAAGTCCTGATCTAATGCTGCTCTCTAGTGGCTTGCCATTTGTGCAAGAGTGACATGTTTTCCGAACGTCCAGGGCTCCCCATCGCCACCCACAGCCGGCTCAAGCCTTTAATCCCTGTCTGCACAGTACTGAACGGTAGCTGCTTCTTGCAGAAAATGCTTGCAAACACGAAGAGTCTCTCCTGTAATCCGTGGTGAAAAGTGATGCATCAGTTTTAGCCAGACCCATCTCAAAACTGATAAGGGCCTGGAGAATGTCCCCTGCGAGGAAAGGCTGAGGGAGCTGGGGCTGTTCAGCCTGGAGAAAAAAAGACTGAGAGGGGATCAGATCAATGTTGATAAATATCTGAAGTGTGGGACACAGGGGGAAATGGCCAGCCTCTTCTCAGTGGTCTGTGGGGACAGGACAAGGGGCAATGGCCTCAAGTTGGAGCACAGGAAGTTCCACACCAATATGCGGCAGAACTGTTCCACGGTGAGGGTGACAGAGCCCTGGGACAGGCTGCCCAGGGGGGTTGTGGAGTCTCCTCTGGAGATATTTGAGGCCCTGTGTGACCTGCCCTAGGGAACCTGCTTTGGCAGGGGGGTTGCATCCGATGGTTTCTGGAGGTCCCTTCCAACCCCTACGATTCTGTGAGTCTGTGGAAAGATTGTTTTAGCATCTGCAGCTTGTTACTTCACTATTCACCTTCTCTAGGTGCTTATAGATTACACATACTGATGCCACAATAGAGGCACTCTGATGGCCGATTAGGAACATGAACCATTTTCCTGCACATTTTCCCTAAAGGATTTTTAATATTTATTGATGAATCCTCCTAAAAGCTTTGGGAAAGCTTACATTACAAACCTCACTCTTCTGGCCCTACCCTAGCTCCACTTTGACCTCACAACTGTTCTGGATGTGGCCAGGCCAGAGTTCAGCTCCCCGAGCGGCCAGGCCAGGTGAGCTGAGTCAGCCGGGGCTGTTCCCACACCACCTGGCATCACTTCCCCATAAAAGGGGTTGGGAGTGGGGGTGGCTGGTGTATTGAGTTGATCTTCCTGTCAAGTTGTGCAGTTGTTTGTGTTATCTTCAGGCTGGTAAGGTACTCTGTGTTATCACTGGGTGTGAGTGTAATTTGCTATGGTTGTTCCCCTTTTATGGTGATTTTGTCAGTAAGCTGTCCTTGTCCTAGCTCACAGAGGCTCTACCCATTTTTTCTCTGGGAGTGAGCAAGCAGTGTGTAGCCCTCAGTCACTGCTTGGGGCTGAACCACCATATCACTACAGGTCACTGCCCCATTACCTGGTTTGCTTTGAAAGAGGACTTAGACAAGTTTGCCTAAGGGGAGCAAGAGGGTTGCTCTGTAAAGGGGGCTTCCTTAGAGCTATGGCCACAGCACAGCCCCACAGAATCTCAGCACAGCTGGTGTGGACAGAGAGCACAACCTGCTGATGAAGTGTTGTGTTGTGTCCAGAAGCTGAAGACAGAGATAAGACTAAAGATAAGGAAACAACATAGGTATGAGGTCCAGACTGGATGTATGTACTCCTGTGATGTGGCCCAAACAGGGAGTAAGGCCAGAACTTAAATGGAGCTAGTGGACAGAGGCTGTGGCTGGAGACCAGTCACCTCACCTGAGGTGAAGGCTTGTCTGTTGGCACCTTTCATTCCTAAAAGCTACAACACCTTGTACCAGCCTTGCTCACTTCCTATACCCCAGTGTGTACTGACTGGTGAAGACAACTGCAGCTCAGATAATTATATTTGTGTGGTCATCTACTAGGTCATCACTGCCTTCTTCAGAGACCTCTCAGAGATTGTATTTCAGGCTCTGTGAAAGCTATGTCAATGTAGACACAACATATGATATTTATCCTTGTGGCTAGTACTTTTTATTACATATGCCTTCCAGCCCTGGGTGTGGAAGAAAGTTAATCCCTCATCCTGGATTCTTTTTAAAGTTTGATTGCACTTTCCCATAGCTCTGACACTGCAGTGATTTAAGCAGCTCTTAGGGAGCTCCCTCAGCAGTGGAGCAGTTTCATACGTGAGCTGACTCTGGACTCCCGATGAGCATCACTTGCTCCTTGCAGGATATTACTGTGCGTTGTGCTGACTGGTGCTAAACCCCTGTCTTCTATGCAGTGATACTTTCTCTGAGATGTTCTTCCTGAATCTGAGATTTCCTCAGATTCAACCCCTAAAAGGAGTGATCTGACCAGGAACTTCCCTCTCCTGCTCCATGGCATGTGTTGACCTAAGGAATGCATGGATTTTCCAAAGTAACCGTCAGTTCCTTGGGAGCCTCTTTTATATCTTGCTTATCTACTGCTTCCACCAACTTTGATAGCTTTCCAATTAAATAAAAATTATTGCTATAGTTTTATCTTGTTTCCACTTGTCAAAATTTGCACTGCTCTTTATCCTTTTCATTCACATACAATATCTATGCTTTACTGCTACTGCTCCCTATGTCTAAGCATGATGCCTGTCTTTTTACAAAGCCTAGTATACACTTTAGTTATCTTCTGGATAATATTTTTTTAGCCTTTTCCAAACTTTTAACTTTTTTATCTAATTTTTTTTTTGCTTTTAGAGAGTTATACTTTTCAAAGTGTCATTCTACAACCACGCATTTTCATCTCTTTCTGTGCAAACAGAACACTGACTTTATACAAACACACAAACATATATCCACATAGGCGTGCCATTTCCACAGCGGCTTTCAGGGCAAGAAACATGAAATCTTGCTAGGAAATGAAACTGGTTCCATACCCAAGAGACTACTTTGCGATGAAATTTCCTAATAGAGAAACATCAGGCAACTGAGCGGGAATAAACATTTCATAAACCTGTCAGGATGAAGCTTCAAGAAATAGAACAGGTTCAACTTCTCAGCGTGTTTGTAGGGACAGCAGGTGTCTTGGGAATACACACTGTTAAGCTAAAGAATGACATGAAAAATGAACATGTGGGTAATAATGTTTGGTACTTTCTTAGCATGCCTCATTCAAAGTATTTTGAAAATATATTGAAATACTGTACTGGAAAAATCAAATGTTTAGCCACGTTTCATGAATAAAGAAATCCAGATGCTGGCTCATAAAAAAAAAAAAGTCTTATCCACTGTGTCTTGGTAGTAGAATGAGAACCAGCCACCAGCAGTCTTGTGTCATCCCTCCCTCTGGGGATTGCTGCTGTATCCTGGCAAGCGGTATTTGGCAAAGGTTCAGAGCCTCCAGTCTTCATGTGCTCCCCGGCTAGTGCTTACAAAGCAGTTGGGTGTTATTCCTTCTGCTCTAGACAAGCAATTAAAGTCAGGTTTTCAAAGCTGATTGCTGAAGAGAAGCACACACATGCCCTTCCTTCCACCACAGTTAGGATTTGACACAGGCATTCTAGTTCTCAGACGTGATTAATACCTGCAGCTTTCAGAGCTCAGGGATCCAGCTTTGAAGGAGCTGCCTAGCTTTGCACAGGGGAACCTTTGTTAGAGTCAGTGTTTCTGTGATTAATCCCTTTGTACTTACCAATGGAGTGCTTTGTCCTGAATCCCAAGGGCTGCAAGGAGTAGTTGCTGTGGTACTGGATACTGTGTAGTTAACAGCAGGGACTGGGTCTTTCTGCACAGAGTTTTCCCATGTGATAGGGAAATCTACTACTCTTTTCCTACTAAAATAGCTGTATTCTGGTTGCCACTGATGACTTCTGGAGCTCTGGTTGACCTGGGGGGGCACGGGGCGGGGCGTACAATTCTACAGTGCTACAGCTCAAAGGTGGTTTTTTTCTGAATTGGGAAAAGCAGCTGAGGGAACTGAAGTGGGAAAAAGACAGTGTTGAAGAGAGCAACCTAAGTAGTCTTAGCAAAATGTTTGGCTTTTCAGTTGGAAAAAAACCCACCAGCTTGTAAAGCCTTTAAGTACTCCTGTCTTCCACCTCCCATGGAAAAATTAAGCTACTCAAATGGAACTGTGATGCCCAGGACAGAGAAGAATTGGTGTAAATGGTCAAAGAGCAAAGTGCTCAGCAAGAGGGATGAGGCAGTGTGGAGACACAAGACAGCTCATCCCCCCCATGGGAAAATGATTATGCTCTTTGTAAAAGCAAAGAGGAGAAATTTGGGAACTGGTATAACTACATTATTCTTCCTCAGTTTTGGGATGTGTATGCTTTCAACAACTTAAGGCTTGACATCAGATGTTTAAAAAATGTACTGGGAGAGCTTTCATAAAAATAAATATTTGAGTTCCTAATTTTGTATCTCATCTGAAATGTGGAGTTTCCAGACAAAAAGTACTTCAAACACCAAGCTGTGAGTATCAGCTGGTTATAATTTACAGGAGGAAAAGCAACACAGTTAAAAATCAGCAGGGTTTCTTCTATTTATCCTGACTATCTGAAAAATGCTTTTATGGGTATTTTCCAGGTCTTTCTTTGTTTTTCAAACCTGATGGGCTTGCAGCATGTACAGGATCTACATGCATGTTATAACCTTAATCCTGGAGACTCTCAAGAGTTAGATGTGTAGCAGTGTGACTGAGTTATAGCACCTCTGGGATTCTGATCTTTGATTCAAAGATTCTGATCTTTGATTCAAAGATCAGAATTGCATGATCTCAGACCTCTCCAAACTGTGGTTTTTCAACTGCATAATGCTGATGAGCCCTTCAAGAGCAGTTTCTGTGTTGGGGCCACATCATGCAAGCAGCCATATAGCCTGTGCTGGTAGGGGTATCATCTCCAGCTGCATTCTGCAGTCATAGTGGAGTCAACCTGCGCATCTACTGCTACCTGATTTCCCAGTAGGTTGGGGGGATTCTCAGAGAGGTATCACTCCCTCTCATGTGTTATCCATTCCTAGTATACCTCTGCTTCACCTCTGCCATGTTTATGACCGGCAGCTGATCTCTAGACTCTTTTGGTTTTATTATTCAGTAAAATAGATTAAGTAGGGGAAAAAATAAGTCAAATTCTTGAGAATCTACTGTGGAATCTTAGTGCTTGCTGACAACAAAATCAGGTATTTTAGATCCCAATGTTCTGCAGGGGTGTGAGGGAAGTATTTCAGGTGGTCACTTGGTCACTGTCTTTCACCTGGGAACTGAAAAGGGGCTGAAACCGCTATATAAGGGTGCATGGCTGTCTCCTGTGTTTTGGGAAGGCCATCTGCCAGAATGGTGATTACCGGGGCATCTTTTGCAATTCTGCTATGCAAAGTCAGTACTTTCCCTGGATGCAGTGGAAGACTGAGACCTTAACCCTCAAGCATTTTGCTTTTTAAATAATTCATATCTTTTTCAACAGTTACTAGCATTCATAAAACTTCTCCATGCTCCCTAGGAGTACTAATTTTTACACAACTAATTTATTCACCAGAGTGTATTGGGATCAGTGTACTGGATCCTGCCTGTCAGTAGGAGAAAAACTGACACAAGCCTTTCCTGTTGTACAGTATAAAAACCAGATACAAGTCAAGATGTCATACTGTGGGATGGCCCCTTGAAGCCTAATGCCTTTTTCCTAATGACCTGTGAGAAGAATCCAGAGAGACCAGTGCTAAGGCCAAATGAATGTCCTCTTTTGGTAGCAGGTGCTTTAGGGCATCAGTCTACTTTTGCAGCACAGTCTACATAAAGCCACATGACTATGACTTATCAAGATGCACATTTGCAAATGTTGATAAGCACCTTAAGTGTAGTGGTAGGCACTTACCCAGGGAAGGCTCTCTGTTGGGATGTGATTCAACCTGGTGGATTTGGGCTGTAAGCTACAAAGTTGATTGCAGAAGCAGGAAAGCTCTGCCCACATCCCTGGGACTGCTGCAGTGCCTCCTGATGTTAATTCCCCCTGGTTCCCGCTCCTAACAGCAAGTAGAGGCAATGACACCCCAGCTAATAATTTATAAGTGCCTGGCACTGTTTAGCAGTACACAGGCATCCGTCCCTACAGAGACAATGAGCAGAGCAGGGCCTGCAGACCCAGCATTTGAGGGGAGGAACCCTTATCAGTAAAAGGGCACTGGAGAGAGCCAGAGAAATGTCATTGTCATCCTTCACTTAACTGCTAGGAAGGTGTCTTGGTTGGTCAGTAGCACCTGCTCAAGCTACACCATAGGGATGGTTCCAGAATCCAAATGCTACATGTGAGAGCAGCCATGAACTCCTGGAGTGAATGTCAAGAATGGTGCTTGTAGAGAAGGGCAAAAAATGAAGGAGAAAATCTCCTTCCCACATATTTAATACTGCAGCTTGTAGCCAGGAGATAAACTGGGAGAAGGTTGTCTTTGGGAGGTCTCCAAAGGTTCCTGAGGTGCAGGGTGGTATGAGTGATCTGAAATACAGGATACTTCATGTCTTACCTACATGTAACCTACCACTGGCTGAAGTGCCTTGCTCTACTTTACTGTGTCCACTATCTCTGTTTTAACAACTAAAAAGAGAAGGCTTTTGGCCCTTTTGATTCTCTTTGTCTCATGGGACAGGTTACTCACCTTCTGTCATTCACAGCAGTGGGACAATTTAATTAAAAGGGATATGCCTATGTGCATGTGTGGGTGATGGTGGCAAGATGGGAGAAGGAAAAGTGTTTCAGGAGAATTACAGAGAGAGGGAAAATTCTGCCTACTCCAGAAGCACCTCAGAAGCTCAGCAGGTTAGCCAGGCCAATATTTAATTAAGCCTTAACACTATGCAGTACAATTTATGCTAGAATAAAGCTCTTGGTTCAGTGCCACTTATATGCTTTCTGGACCACAAATCCTGAGCTTGGAGGCTGCTAGTTGACTTCTCATCCCTGTTGTTACTAATATTGAGAAGAACCTTTACTACAGGGAGGGCAGGTCACAAAATGGATGATAAATTCATCAGAAGATTTTGGCCAGAAGCACTGGTTAAAGGAAACGCCATAACTTTACAGGCATTATCACATCACTGTCTCCTTCCAGCATGTGTAGGTGGAAAAAAAATTACTTAAAATGAAAAGGTCAGAAACACACTGGAGAGAGAGACAGCCCCATATGAACTCTATTGTTCATGATAGGGATGAAATTTTACCTAGACCCTTGTTCTGGTGTCCAGAGTACAAATTATCGGTGACTCCAAATGTCAGCAGAAGCTACTAGCAGAGCTCTGCTCTCTGTACAGTTCAGAGTTTTTGGCATGACTTCACAGTAAAAATGAATCTGAAAATTTCTGAAGTCTGGGAAGCCCATATGTGAACCCAGTTATGTATCCTGGCATTTTGGCAGAGACAGTTTTCTATTGCAAGTCTTTGATGCCTACGTAAAAACCCAAATGGTCTTCATGCTCTCCAACTAAAGGCATATGAAATACAGCAGCTTTGTTTAAGTGAACCCCAAAGTTCAAACTCATTTATTTTCACCTTTTTTATTCTTCATAAAAATTATCAAAACCTGCTTTCATTGCCAAATGCTTGGCTTTTTATGAAATGCAACTTCCAGTTACTTTTAAGGCTGGCGAATCTTTAGAGTCATCTGAGATTTAATTTTGGAACCATAGTAGCATTGATGTTTTCACAGTTTATTTGGCATAAAGTGCTTTCAAGTCTCGTCAGTTTATTTTTCTTAGTGATGCAAAGCTAAACACGTATGGACAAAATAACTTGATTAAATTTAAAAATTAAGCTAAAATAGTGTCTTTGCTCTAAAAGAAGGCAAATTCTAATAGACAAGAGCAAAAATATGAAATTAGGACAAAATACAATCTTGACTGATTTGAGAATTAAACACGTGGGGCAATATATTTGTCAGACTGAAGCATGTTACTAGCTCTATGGAAACTGGTGGGAATTTTGTGTGACTAGAGTGAACAAAAGGATTTTACTCCCCAAATGCTCCTCTAACTATTATCTAATGAGCTTATTATGTATCTGCGATGGGTATTCTAACTTCCTCATTTTTATGCTGTCCTTCCAGGTGGTAGCATTTTCCACCAAGTGTGTACTGTTGTCTGTAGGGGCGTGTATGATAAAGGATGCATGGCCAGTGAAAAATCAGGGTCTGAGCATCCTTCGTTGCCAACCGTATGCGCTTATGCACCCAACCCATTTTGTAAAACTCTCTCGAAGATGCCATCATCTGTTGGTGGAAGTGCTTTGGCCATATATAAACCCAGTCTCAGGAAACACTGCCTGCTGAAGTGTAATAGAAAATCACTCTTTCTTGGTGCTCTGAGAACAAACAGACCATGGTCATAGTTCAGTGTCTCCTCATATCATCTTTGATTCATTTATTTTCTTGTCAGGGGATGGTTTGTGAAAGGTTCTGTCACAGGTGTCCAACAGCTAGCCTCATTTAACAACAGTCTTGAAAAGACCTAGAAAGAAACACCACGAAGAACCAAAACCAATGGCACAATAAGCCAAGCTGATATTTTGGGTTCCGGATTATACGCAATACAGCAACAAACATTTGCATTCAGGGAAGTGGGCAGACTGATTACAGAACAGCTCGAGAAGGTAACGGATGAGCGTTGTATCCCTGTGCAGAAGGACCTTTAATAAAGAGATCAGAAATGGATTTTATGGAAGAACTTTCCCAGTAAGAGGGGAAAAACCCCAGACTGAAGCCGAAGTGCCATTTATAATGCGAAGCAGCAGTACGTACAGAGTTCTTTTCATATATCCAGTTGGTAGCTAGATGATTTCAGATGGGTAAGAGGGCTGATATATTTTTCTTTCTATTATTGACAATTTTCAGTATTATATAAATCACATCTTTACAGTCTTGCTTAGGGCTCCCCTGTAAGAATAATACTTTCATATTTAACATGCCCAAGCCGGTTAGTAATGTAACGAGACTGAATGCTGGGGAAAGGGAATTAAGCATGATAAAAGCAAAGGTCATTCACAAATAGTTTTCCAGCTTATTTTTAACACTTATGGAAAGAAAGAATGCAGCACTGCAGTCATCAATAGTAAGAATTAGTTACAAGAGACAATCTGTCAATGGCTTTGTTATTTTGCTCTCCCATCAATAGGGAAGCTGATGGTGACCTGAAGCTGAGATACAGAGCAGGAGAAATAGATATGTCAAGTTCTGAAGACTTCAGCAGCACAAGCTGCTACAGCACAACCTGCTACACTGCTCTGCAGGTACCTTTTCAGCTTCCTTGGTACTTCACAGTGGAGCTGCTGCTCCATCTCTCTATATGTGTATGAGGTGTCACTATAAGCAAAATAACTTGGGAAAAACAATGAACCCCCAAATGACAGATCTTTCAAGTTGCACACAATATCCATGAAGAGAATAGCTTTGAGAGATTAAATAATTTACTCTTAACAGTTGCTATCTGTAAGGTGGAAAGAAGTTTACTATTTTAATGAATATTTCTGTGTCTGGTCTTTATATTTTGTCTTTCAGCTCAGATGGTGAAAACAGCTAGTTAAATCTGTGCTCCCCTTGCCAGCTTTTCATTCTGCTCTCAGTACAGACATGCGGATATACCAGGGATATCATCTGGGCTGTCTACGCTCCATCCACCCTATTATTACTAAATGATGCAGGATCAGTGTTCTATCATGAGTATGTTTTAATGCACATTACCCTTACCATGAAGTATTTTATTAAACAGATCTGTTCTGTAGCATAGACACTGAAAAGACACTGGTAGAAAAATGCTTCCTTATTTTTAGGTGTCAAATGCCCTCAAATCCTGCTGTCACTTGCGTTACTTCGCGCAGCAGTAGTCTGCGGTCACCAAATCTGCTTTAAACATGAGGAGTCTAATAGATTATTTACAAATGTCAAAATCTCTTCCTTTCCATCTGTAACACCCAGAAATCATATGCACAAAGCTAGGTAATAATAAATCAAATCCAGCTATAATGAATTTCAGAAACTATTAATAAATCTATTGTTACAATCCCCTATGCAGGCGTTCAGGAATACATTGGTCACTTGCCTATGCCTGATTTTATTCCCCTTCTTGGTGTCTCTGGTCTTTCTTGATAGAAAAAAATACTTTTCTCTGCTTAGGAGGAACCACAGCTCATCTGTATTTCATGCAACACCGAGCCATTTTTTTGCTTTTAAGCATACCCACACACCTTGTCCCTAACACCAAATGCCCTGTGAAATAGAAATCCTCACAGAGGAAAAGCCCCTAGTTCAGGTGAGCTTTTGGCATTCCAGATTCTTCAGCTTGTGTGCCAGGGGCTCCTCTAAGGAGAAGGCAGATAAAGAGTCTTATAGACCTCCAAATGCTCCTTTCTACAGATACTAAGCATAGCCTCCACTGCCACACTTGAATCACAGGATTATCTAGGCTTTTCCTGTTGTAACATCAGGATTTGTCAGTGTTTGAAATGAACAGGGACAAGTATTTAAGAGTCCGTTTCTGAATTAGGCTGTTGCCAGTCCTGCATGTAGGAGATTAGGTGATGCTCCTTGCTCTGCCAGAAATGTTTCCCGTGGCACCTGATAACTCATTCAGACTCCAAAGTATCATGGCGCTTTGGCAACTGACTGCTGTAGGTGTGGAACTTAGAATCACAGAGTATCCTGAGTTGGAAGGGACCTGTGAGGACCATCAAGTCCAACACTTGGCTCCACACAGGGCCAGCCAAGTCACAGCATGGGACTGAAGGCATCGTCCAGACGATTCCTGAACTCAGTCAAGCTCAATGCTGTGACCACTTCCTTGGGAAGCCTGTCCCAGTGCCCAACCACCCTCTCAGTAAAGAACCTCTTCCTAATATCCAACTTAAACCTCCCCTGTCACAGGTTCATAGCATTTGGGTTCTATCACTGGTCACCAGAGAGAGGAGTTTGGTGCCCGCCCCTTCACTCTGTTGTCAGGAAGCCATTGACCATGATGAGACTTTCCCTCAGCCTCCTTTTCTCCAGGCTGTACAAACCAAGGGACTTCACCCTCGCCCCATAAGCCTTCTCCTCCAGAACCTTCCCCATACTTATTGCCCTGCTCTGGACACTATCCAATAGTTTGAACTGTGGTGCCAAAAACTGCACCCAGTACTCAAGCACCCCACCTTCCAGGGGTGTTCTAAGGATGAAGTTAGCAAAGAATCAAATGGGGGTGTACTGGTAGCTGTATAAGCCTGTAACATGTAAAATCAGGGTAGTTATCTCAAAACATGAGTCCACCACCAAAATGAAGCATCAGAAGAGGTTGCTGCTTACATTTTTTCAAATTTGTGGCTAAATTGTTTGCTGGGTGTTCTTGGGATGCTTGATAAGGCCAGCGGCCAATTTATTTTCTCAAGGTAAGGGAGGATTTTTTGATCTGTAACAGAGAGGTCTGGAGGAGTTGTAAATGCTACAGTCATCACTAATCAGCAGCTTCATTGTCTGGAAAGAATTTCCTTTCTACCAGGACCCTTTAGCGCCTGAGCCAACTACTGCCACCACACCGTGACTACCTGTTATGATGAATTATAACTGATTATCATTTCCTGTCTTATATTGCATGGTATTTGTGGGGTTTTTATGTTGTGTTACCCTTTTTAACAGCAGGCAATGTGAAAGCTGTTCAGATGTCACACATGGTAAATACATGACAAAGGAAACTGGGGCTGAAAAGAGCACGGAGGTAAATGGTGGTAGCCAGACAGGACAGTTCTGTTTTATACCAGTCACCTGCACCTGTGCCCAGCATGAAATGGTGAGGTAGAACCTTGCAGCAGTCTAATTTGGCATCAATTATCTCGATTTTAACACTTCATCCCACTTGAAGGCTTTATAATGATCATTAATTATCACAGTATGTTAAAATACACTCTAGGGGTGAGATTTGGAATCTCAGTTGTTGATCAGACCCTTATCTCCGAGCCAGTGCCTAGTCACCAGCATATGCAAAAAGTGCTGAAGTTAACACATGTGACGGGGAGATGCCATGATGTAAGGGCTTACCTGAGGAGTGTGCTTTCTAGTCTAGCAAAAATTATACCCAAATCTCTCTTTCAATCTCTCTCTCACACACACACCCCTCTACACAAAGAATGGTAACTTTTATGAAACTGTGTTTCTTTTTCTTGTAAAAAGTTGGTTAAGGATGTACTGGGACCAAATCGGAAGGTCCAAATATTTTTTCACTCATTTCAACACCTTGAAGAAAACCTGCTACTCACCATCTACCAGAACATAAATGAGGATTTCTATTATGCAATTAAAAATCTAAATACAATCTAATTCAACTATTGACATGATTAATATAAATTTAGTTGTATAGCATGCTGAGAGGTTTCTTTTGGCTATTGTTGCCAGCTATAGCTAGTACATATACAATACATAGGGCACTATCTCACACACATAGCACGTGTGCTTATACATGCAAACATACATATGTGCACATGACTGTATAAATTAGCATGGTCCATGAAACCTTCCCTGAATCCACTGGCTTCCAGAACAGGTTTTCTGACAAGATTCACATGTTTGAAGTATGCATGCACGTGCAAAAGAAACACTAAACTCTGCTATGAGAATCTATGCAGGAAAAGTCTGAAGAATGTTTTCTCTGAGAAATTCTCTGGAAAATCATCTGGGTCAGGGATAGGTTGTGAGAAGAAAATGGACTCTGGAGTTGGCAGTGCATGTGGGGCAAGGGAACTGCTTTCTTTGGTGTCTTTCAAGAGTTTCCTATGTAACTGAAAAATGAAAACTAGTCTTAGGTGTCTTGGGAGAAGAGAGCTAGGCCGCCGGCAGGCCTGCTGTCTTCCCCGACACTTAGGGTACCAATCTACCCCACTTCTCTCCAAGGAGGTTCTGCAGTTTAGAAAAGATGGTATGAAACACACAAACAAACAGCTTTTTCTCCACTGTGCATAGAGAGAAGCCATTTCTAGTCTTTAAGCTAGCACATTTTTCCTTTTGTGGTTTCTGACTAAATAGGGTCCACTGTACTGAAGAATGATTTAGATGACGTACATGGCTGCCAAGAGCATATTCTTTAGAGAAGAAATTGCAAAGTTTCTTAGTCAAGGGGTAAAAAAAAAAAGGAAAAAAAGCAATCTTTCCTCCTTTGAATTCAACCCCTTGACAAGTTGTAGTTATGTTCTCTTCATAACATATTAACTCAGTGTTCAATTGTGGAGTAATCCTAAATCAGAGAAAATCGAACTCTCATCACCATCATTTGCTTAATGCTCTTTTATCTCCAAATTCCAGGAATTGTTGCTTCAAACCACCCTTCTTTTTGTTTTGCTTTGTCTGGCTTTCCTCCAACCATTTGTTAGCAGTAAAACCCCTTCTATCCACACATGTGATCGTGCCCGATGATACTTTTAAAGCAATACATGAGACAGAAGACTGTATGTGCCAAAGGCTGTTTCCAGACTCTTCTGTCCTTGCCCTCAGGTGAAGCGGCAGCAGGCGACGCTGCAGCTGTGTGCTGGAGACATGCTACATTGGCCAAGGGTGATGTTGACAGCCCTGATCTCCCCTTTGGGAGTCTCACTATCTCCTCCTAACTCAGGACTAGAAGCAGTTGAGATGACAGCAAGTGAAGAGCCTGGAGAACAGGCCCCTCATCTTGGCCAAAAGCTGTTTCCCTGTTTTACTTATAGACAGGCCAATTCAGAGAAACACAGAATGACAAGGTTAGAAAAGACCTTTAATATCATTGAGTCCAATTGTACCTGTCCTCTACCAAACCATATCCCTGAGCACCTCATCTACCTGTCTTTAAAACACAACCAGGGTGTGACTTAACCCCCTCCCTGCGCAGCCTGTTCCAGGCCCTGACAACTCTTACAGTGAAGAACTTTTTCCTAACATTTAATCTGAACCTGCACTGGCACAGTTTAAGACCATTTCCCCTTATCCTGTCACCTGGCTGAAGAGACCATCTTTCACCTCTCTACACCCTCCTTTCAGGTAATTGTAGGTGGTGATAAGGTGTCCCCTCAGCCTCCTCTATTCCAGACCAAACACCCCCAGCTCCCTCAGCCACTCCTCGTAGGGTTTGCTCTCCAGCCCCTTCCCCAGCCTGGCTGCCCTCCTCTGGACTTGCTCGAGGACCTTGATGTCCTTATGGTGAGGAGCCCAGAACTGGACACAGCACTCGAGGTACGGCCTCACCAATGCCGAGTACAGGGGCACAATCACTGCCCTAGACCTGTTGGCCATGCAGTTTCTGATATGATCCAAGATGCCGCTGGCCTTTCTTGGCCACCTGGGCATTTCACCTCCCTTTGCTGCATTACCCTCAGGTACACAATGGCAATTTGGGGCGGTGAATGTGTTACAATTTGTGAAGTGCTTTAATATGAAATGTTAATACGCTGGCCTCAGTGTAGGCTGCCTGGACATCTGGCTTTATTGGGGCTTCTCGGTTCTGAATCTCTGGCAGCATCCCCGAAACCCCACGCAAGCTCCCGCGCGGCCACCTGCCCCAGCAAGTCGAGGCCTCGGTACTAGTATTTACCGCGGGGACAGGGAGACAGGCGTCCGCTGCGCGCCCCCCCCAACCAGCGCCCCCGCCAAGATGGCGGCGCCGACCCCCGCGCTTCCTCTTCCGGCCGGGGTTGCCATGGCGCTGCCCCCCCTCGGTCCACCCTTCCCCCTCCCGCCGGTGTGTGTTTACATCGGGCAGGAGGAGCCGGAGCCCCAGCGCCGGGGGAGGCGAGGACGCAGCCGACGGCCGCCCGCCCGCCCTCTCTCCATCCCGCCGGGCGGAGACGCGGCATGAAGGTGATGCTGGCGGCTGTCTCCGGGGCGAGGCGGGGGGATTCCCCCGGCAGGGATCGGCTGGGCCGCGGTGGACCCCGGTGTTTGGGCGGGCGAGGGGGGTCGAGGGGTAAGGGCCGGGCCCGAGGCGGTAGCCAGCGACGGGAGGCGGTAGCCGCTCACTCTCCTAACGAAGTGTAACTTCCAGAAGCTTCTAACTTCGTGGGGGATGCGGTGCCCTTTTTGGAAACGTCTCCCTAGGAAGGTTTCCCCCCCCCCCCCCCCCCTCATCCCGGTCTCTCCATTAAAACCCGGATCCTTTCCTGCGGCGCCGCACTGGGAAGGAGGCAGCGGGGGAGGCTGCCCGCTCCGGGCTTGTGCCTCCGCAGAGAAATCGCCCCGTTTTTCCGGGCCACTTCCCTCAGGCTCATCATCTCGGAGGCGGTTTTACTCCCCCGCAGCCCTGGGGTTTTGTGCTTTTGGTCTGGTGCCGGGAGTACCTCCGGCGCTCACCTGCACGGCTGCTCTTGCCTCGCAAGGCCTCCCCACAGTGGCCTTTCTCCTCAGCTCGCTGTGGGGAAACTCTTTGGCCAGAAGTGGGCAAACCTGGCCGGTGGCTTCTTTGCGGATGGGTGGCTGGGCTATCCGGCTCCACTGGAGAGGTTGTCTCTTTGGTCGTGTTGGTTACGAGTCGGCAGTGTTGGGGTATTGTTTTTCTTTTCGTTATTCTCTGTCAGGTCTCTTTGACTTGCAGGTGTATGACTTTTGAAGCGGTTCCCTCTCGCTGATAACCCAAAAGGTGAGGCAAGCCAGGTGTTCCCTGTCTCCTGAATTTTGGCTAGCCCTAAAAAGAAAAAAAATTACCAACCAGCTAGGTCGTAAGTTCTTTGAGGCAGAAACTTTATCTGGCTATGCTCTGTACCTGTCATGATGGAGAAATATGGCTCGGGCCTTCCTGGAAGCCCATGAGCAGAGTAAGTACGTGTTAGAAGTGTCCCAGCTCGTGCAGGGTTTGGGTTCTGGGTAGCACTCGTGTGTCTGTTGCTCAGGTCAAGTACCATGTCTCTGCGTAAGGGGCTCTCAGCTGCAAGTGTCTGCACAGCTGTCAGATGAAAGGAAAGGGTTTCAGAGTATGTGAAATAAATACATATAAAAAGAGTGTTTCTTTCTAAGCAGTATTATTTTTTTGTTTTGAATTTGTTCAAAGCCTGAAAGTACATTTTTTTGTTTCCCTTTTTCTTTCTCTCTGAATGCTTGTTAGTTCAAATAGCGTGGGATAACGAAAACAATGTATGAGAGAGTTATTGGCTCTGGGTGAGTTTGCTGACATACACTGCAAAGCAAATCTGAGAGTGCTGGCTGAGCAGAACATCCAGCTTGAGGCCAAAACTGGAAAGATTTCCTTCAGCTTCTGTTTTATTGCATGCAGAGTAAATCGCTGCTTATTCTTGCTAAGCCCATTACATCTGCTGTGTTCCTCTTTTGCCCCACTAGATTGGGGAAAGCTTGTGGCTATTTTGGGTAGGCTTACACAAAATACAGCAAGATGTGAGTGGAGTGATGTTCTAATTGCAAATGTCAGTTGCCAGTTACTGTCCCACAGTGCAGGATGTTTCCAGTATTATTCTCTTGTGGCTAAACACTGCATTTGTCAGGTTGAATTGGGACATTAGGCTAGTAGTCCTTGATGGCCACCTGCTCTGGTTGCTGCTCGTGACTGCTTCTAATGCTGCTCCTGCTGCTGCTCTAAGTTAAATCCAAACTCAGAGGGTGAAAGGCATCAAGAGGATCAGGTCAAATAGAAGTTTATATTTGGAAATCAACCTCAAGATGAGATTTGAGTGAAGTACTGTCTTCCCCTTTTAGTGCCTTGAAATCTTTCTGAAGTACAGTGAGAGACAGCGGTCCTTTGGCATGTGCTCACTTTTAAGTTACATATTTTGGATTAAGACAGGTGTCATAAATGTGACATTTTCCTTTGAGAAATGTATAGCTGTATTTCAGATGGCAAACATGCACTCCCTGTAGTTCTGTTTTACTGACTGCTTGTGATGCTTGATGTTGGCAGATGAATCCGAGAGATCAGGTAAGGGCAAGGTATTTTGAAGATGAAGCATGAAAAGTTATGGAAAGCCTAAATAAATACTTCTTTTGCTTGTATTTACAGACAGCTCTGTTCCTGAAGGATGTCGTGGATTGACCTGTCAAAACTTGATGTACATAGAACTTTTTCTTATTTTTTTATCTCTGATCCTGTTTAGCAGACCTCTCGACAGTTGAAATGAAAAGTTAAGTTCTTGGGAAAGGAACAGCTTATAAAAAAAGAAAAGAGACAAATACTGCTTTCTATGGAGTATATAGTAATCTTTTTTCCTGGCATGTAGTCCTAAATTTGTTACAGGAAGTAGGAGAGTGTATGTGACAGAGTAAAAGGGAACATGGACTGTATGTTCTTAGATGGTTCTGACTTAAGTATTTTCCTGTGATTGGTCACACCTTGTTTTCTTTATTCTTCACTTTACAAACTTTCTGGTGTTTTTTGTTTCCCAGTGTTTCAGCTGAATTTCAGAGGTGGGAAGGGGTTACGTGCCTTCAAAGGTCTGGGCCAGGTACATGCTTACATGTTGGTGAGGGCAGTAGTAGAGCACTTAAACAGTTACTTCAAAGCAGATGTCCTGGCTGGTTGAACTTATTGGACAAAAGGTGCTTGTGTTAGCAGATCTTATGATTGTAACGCTTCTGCAGAGCTGCCTAAGGGCTGGTGCAATTCTTGGGCTTCCTTTCAATCTAAAAAATATTTTTTGGAGGAGAGTGTGCACACCTTGTGGATCCTCAGAAGTAAAAGGTAGCCGTTACCAAAAGCTACTGCTGCCAGAATGAGTTTTTACTTTCAAGTTGTGCTGTTTGTGTCCGTTTTCTCTGTCCAATGGCTGTTTAGTTGCTAAGTGAAGTAACTTTGATTGGAATCTTGTATGCAGCAAGTTGTGGTCTTACACTTCTTGCTGTTTGGAAGACAATGAGGTCTCTGTGAAGCCTGAAATAAAAGGGGTGTTACAGCATGCTGGCTGTCAAGTTTAAGGCATGCAGCTTAGGTGTGAAATTGGAGAACTTGATAACACCAGAAGATGTGGTGTTTGTTCTGTAGGGTAAGTAAATATTTTATCTGAAATGTTTCTCCTTTAAAACACTACAGCAAGCACACAGAACAACAAGCAAAAGTGATCTAAAAGAGTTCTGATCTGAGCTCAGAACTCATTTGTGAGGAAGGAGATACTTAACAGGCTAGCCATCAACAAAATCAATTTAAATGTTGGTACATACAGCAGTCTCCCAGCTAATTCAGGAATGCCTGAAGTTTTGCAGAAAATGTATTTTATAACTTCCAATGAAATAAGGACGCAGAAATAAATTCCAGTCTTTCGAATAAAAGATTTGTAGCATTTAAAACTAGTTCTGGTGCTTTTGTAATAACTTCTTTACACTTCAAATGAATTTACAGCATCCTTTTTTTTTTTTTTCTCTAATTAAAAAAATTAAGATTTTGGCAAGACAACTTGTAGTTTAAACTGTTCCTGTGATGCCTCGTGACTTTTTTTTTTTTTGAGGGGGGGAGTGCTCCTATTTTTCAAGCTGGGTACATCCTTAAGCACTTGTAACAGCATAAGAGTGCCTGAAAAAAAAAAAAGTTAAATTCCAACTCATTAAAGCTAAACCAGCAGTTGTGTGCTTTTAAGGGAATAAATGTATGGAAGTTGGGTAATTCAAGTGGGCCATATGAAACCGCTGCTATGGAATACTGCTTAACACACCCTTTCCTGAGCAGGGTTTTGGTTTTGCAAGTGTGACCCTACTGAGAATAATGGGAAGGGTACTACTTTTTATGTGTCTAGCGTGGTTAAGAAAATCTTAATGACCTGTGTCATGTAGGCATGGATGATTAAGCAAAGGACTTCTCGTTTTTATTTCTCATGCTGTCTGCAGCTTTCTAGAGTGGTGCTTCCACATCTCATTAGGAAAAGAGAAAACATTCTTTCTCCAGAGTGCATTATCTCCTTTCTTCAGTCTGAGTAAAACTGGCATTAATCGTTAAATCCACTGCTCAAGGACCAGGCTGGAGAAACCACATTTATCGTGTGTTTGCTAGTGGTAGCTACATAGGAAGTGCAATGAAACTGCAGGTCATTAAGTCTTATTGTTGCTTGGTTTTGGTTCGTCGGGTCAGCTGTCTCAGAGAATTTGTTTTTCCTGAAGTCTGTTGGTGGACGGTGAATGACTGAAGGGATGTAGGAAAGCTTCCCCACCAAAATGGCCTAAATCGGTGAATGGTTGGTTCTCAAGACAAATTAATTGATATTTTTGAGATATCATTACTGGTAACTATTTAACTGCTTTCAGACTGGTTTGCTGTGATGCAGGGTCATCTTTTGGTCCTACATCTTTCTGTCACACTCCTCTCTTCCAGTATCTTTAGGTTTATCTGCAATGTCTGTTTTTTCGATCTATTAGCTTGCCCCCAACTTTAATGATCACTCATTTTGAGTTACAATATTGTGGTGGTTTGACCCTGGCCAGAGGCCAGATGCCCACCAAAGCCATTCCATCACTCCCCCTTTTCAGCTGGACAGGAGAGAAAATACATACTGTGAGGCTCAGGAGTTAGATAAGGGCAGGGAGAGATCGTTCCTCAAACAGTGTCACGGGCAAAACAGACTCAGCACAGAATAAAGGCCAGAAAACTCTCTGATGTGTTACACTGTACTGTACACCCATTGACACCAGTCAGGTAATGGGAAGTGTGACCAGATCTTAACACACCTCCCCACACCCCTCCCTTCTTACCAGGCTTCACTTTAGTCATGATTTTGCTCCCTTCTTCCCCGCATTGTGGTATGAGGAGAAGCAGGGAACAGGGGTTTCAGTCAGTTCCTCATGAGTTGGTTTCCTTTTTGGCCAGGGTGGACATGCCTCACACCCTTCCCCTGCTGCACCGTGGGGTCCCCACCCATGGGAGACAGTCCTCCACAAACTTCTCCAATGTGAGTCCTTTCCCACGGGGCTTCAGCCCTTCACCAGCTGCCCCAGCTTGGGTCACTGCTATGGGGTGCAGTCATAAGTCATAGAATGTCTCTCAAGCCCAGACTGCTCCAGCCTGGTCCCCCATGGAGTCACAAGCCTCCCCCCAGCAATCCTGCTTCAGCACGGGTCTCTCACCTCTGTGTCTCTGTCTCTCTCCACGGGCTGCAACTGCTGGCAGAGGCTTACTCCAACATGGGTCACAGCATCTCCTGTATGTCTCCACCTGCTCCAGCGTGGGGCCTCTCCACAAGCTGCAGGTGGGGTCTCGGCCTTTTCCGTGGGCTGCAGGGGGACACCCACTCCACCATGGGTTTCTCCATGGGCTGCAGGGGCATTTTCAGGCACCTGGGATGCCTTCTCCCTGCCCCTCCCCCTCACCCCCTTCACTGGCCTTGGTTCCTGCACAGTTTCTTACATCTTCTCACTCCCTTCTCTGGTGGCAAAAAGCAGCTGCTTGCATTTTTTTACTTCTTAAATGCGAGTCCCAGAGACGCTGTGACCATCGCTGATGGGCTTGGCCTTGGTCAACAACAACTCCAGCCTTGAGCTGGCTGGTGTTTGCTCTGTGGGGCTTTCAGAGAGTTTTTTGCTGCTTCTTGCAGAAGCCACCCCTGCAGCACCCCCTTATCCACCAGAACCCAACCATGCAAAACTACAGCTACTATGCAGTGGCACTTTGCCTTCACGTAACTTCTTTTTTCCAAACAAATGCAATTCAGCACAGTCAGCTTTTAAATATGGACAGTGTTCTGGACAAGACATGCCCTCCCTTCTGAAGGTATGTACTTTAAACTAGAATTGACAGCAAATTATGCAGCCTCTTTCATGGTAACTCTTCAGCCTTTACACTGCTGCATGTGTCCCTTTGACAATGATGCTGTTTAACCTGCTTGGAGTGAGGAGTGTTCTCTTTGGGCTACGTCAGTACGTGGTCAAATACAGCATGGTTTGTTTGGTTTAAAAAAAAAACCACCACAAAAAACCCCCACAAACATGCTCTTAATTTCTTTCTGGCTAATATTGATTTAGTAGGTAAAATTCAGATGGAAAAGTAAAGTTTGATCAAGACAGTTCTGGAGTGAAGTACCCGTGAGCAGGCTGCACTGGCTTTTTGCTGTATAAGTGGTGTTACTACCCCATATAAAGCATGAATGTAAAAAGTGTGAACCAGACTCTTACTGGCTTGCTGAATGGGGAAGAGATAGTGGTGTCATTAGTGCTGTTGAAACGTTATTTATGCTGCATAAACCCTAATTAGGATTACTTGCAGTACAGTGTTGTTTTAGTGCTGTAGAAAT
The DNA here is from genome assembly GCA_022605575.1 of Laterallus jamaicensis coturniculus. NCBI lineage: Eukaryota > Metazoa > Chordata > Aves > Gruiformes > Rallidae > Laterallus > Laterallus jamaicensis. The sequence continues at coordinate 21,808,627 of JAKCOX010000013.1, forward strand.
AGGAGTTGACTTTTCTGCTGAGAGCAATAGAGCTCAATCTTGATTTGGAATTTGCAACGCTAAAACTTGCTCTTGTTGCCTCTCTCCTCTCGTCCTGTTGTCAAACAAAATTAACTGTTGTTAAATTTGTAGCCTCCCTAATGTGTTTGTCCAAATGTAGAAAAGAGGAGCAACTTTCTTAGACCTTTCTTACAGCATACTTTGAGGAAAGGTGCTATAATTTTATGCTACTGTCATCCTCAGCATTTCTATTTTTGTACTTGACTTTAGTGTTCCAGGGGATTTATAACTGCAACACAAATTCCCCTTGGGCTGGAACCTGGCACAAAAGCTCTCATTATCCACGAACCTTGTTTTGCCAAATTAAAGTAAAGCATCCATCAGGAGGCTTGCTTAAACCTACAGGAAAGCAAAAAAATAGTTTATGGTTGCAGATCAATTTTTTTTTTTTTCCTTCTGCTAGATAAATCCAGCCAACTTTGGGAACCACTATGGTGTGGGTGTACAATCAATAGTGACGTTAGATTCAGTGCAATGTTCCTATTGAATTTAGAGAATGTTAAAAGAAATCCTTAATTCCCTGATGGACTGAAAATTTATTGCTGAATTATAAGATGCAACAGAAACTTGCAGAACAAAAAGGTGTTTTAAACTTGTTTAAAACTGATGGTTTAAACTTGTTTCCACAGCCTGAGTGTGGTTTATCTGAGCAGTGGTGTGTGAGGAGGTAGGTTTGGGTAGTTATGTACTTCATCTGAAGTTAAGTACCTGTAGACCCTCAGTGCCCTGGCACTTACCTGGTGTCTGCGTGTTTAATATGTATTTTTCTAAAAAAATTATTTAATAAACCAACCCCTTGTTTTCTGTAGGAATTGAGGCTTTATGTGGTTTTGTAGAAGCAGAAAGGACATTCTGAGCCACGTGCCACCTTCAGTTATGAAAGAATGATTTGATTAAGCATGAAATATAAAAGATAAGTTCTGAGGAAGTTCTTAACAGTGACTGGATAGAGGAGAGATCCCAAAAATGAACACCAACGTTACTGATGTCATTGTAGGAAAGACTAGTGAAATTCTTCACTATTACTGGAGCTCATGAGCCCTTTGGCATCTGCACACATTCAGTCGTAATGTGCGTCATCTCTCACGCTTTGTGATGTAAAGATCTGGAGATTTTTTTAATGAGTTTAGGAATGGGAAAAGTATGCAAATGCGCAGGAAACTCTGGGTTTTAGTCTTAAGGACATGCAATAAGCATTCACTGAATCACAGAATTGGAGGGGTCGGAAGGGACCTCCAGAGACCACTGGGTCCAACTCCCCTGCCAAAGCAGGTACCCTAGGACAGGTCACGCAGGGAGGCATCCAGATGGGTCTTGAATATCTCCAGAGAAGGAGACTCCACACCCCCCTGGGCAGTGTGTCCCAGGGCTCTGTCACCCTCACCGTGAAAAAGTTCTGCTGCATATTGGTGCAGAACTCCCTGTGCTCCAACTTGAGGCCGTTGCCCCTTGTCCTGTCCCCACAGACCACTGAGAAGAGGCTGGCCATTTCCCCCTGTGAACCACTCTTCAGATGTGTATGAACATGGATCAGATCCCCTCTCAGTCTTCTTTTCTCCAGGCTGAACAGCCCCAATTCCCTCAGCCTTTCCTCGCAGGGTAGATGCTCCAGGCCCTTAATCATCTTCGTAGCCCTCTGCTGTCTTTTTTATACCAGGTGGCCCAGAACTGGACACAATGTAACGTACTATGTAATAAACATCACAGAGATAGTTACAAAATTTAATCAGTTTCCGAAAGCACTAAAACGGTCTTGTTCTTGGGGATTATTTCGCTTCTGTCTTCCCATGAATCCAGTGAACCCTGTAATTCTTGAGGAGTGCATCTGTTCTTTGTAGTTACCAGTTGAGATGTATTTGATGCTACATGAAGAAGGGGTTGGACCTTACATTCCTCCAACTGCTGTTCTGCAAGAGAGAAATGATTGCTGATAAAATTCAGTATAATGGTGAAGAGTTTGGGGGGGGTTGGGTTGTTTTTGTTGGTGTGGGTTTTTTGGGTGTTTTAGAATACCATGTTTCTAGGAGTTGAAAAGGAATGGGAAGAAGGAACAGAATTGAAAGCTATGTGCCTGTTCTTGGTTGGAAACAGCAGTAAAATGATGATTAGTAGACATAAACGGAAGAAAACTTCAAAATTATTTGCCCCCAAATCCATATCATTCAGTAAGAATTTTTCACAGGGTGGATTCTGCTTTTATCCTTTACTTCCACTCCCCCCAAGGTGGGGGTGTGTGTGTGAAGCTTATTGCCACTCTTGGCCTTTGTTTTGCAATTTTATATTTTGCTATTCATTAGCCTAATCCTGGCTCAATGAACAGTCAGTTAACTGACTCTACTTTGGTTTAAGTTTATATAGCATAATGAATGCAATGCTAAGTACAGAACTAGAAACTGAAAGGCGTGGAAGTGGTGGTGGTGGTAGGGCAGGGTGGGTTTTTGGGGGTTGTTTCAAGATAGTTTGTAGAGGCTTTTTATAAAGCTTAGAGATTTCCAGTGCTGACTTGCCTGTTGGGGCATTTGCAGTTGTGTGTCGCTGTTGACTTGCGTGCAAAATGGGCTGATAATGGTTGCTCCTTGTTGAGATCACTTCTGAGTACCGTGGGGGTTTTGAGTATCTAATACACTGCTAAGGCTTAGCACAGGCTGTTTTTATGATGGACCATGCTGAAATGATTTATGAATGTGGTGATAAGCTCCATCCGTGACAATGTTCAAGCCCAGTTTGGGTGGGGCTTTGGGCAACCTGTTCTAGTGAAGGTGTCCCTGTTGATGGCAGAGGGGTTGGAATTAGGTGATCTTTGAGGTCCCTTCCAACCCAAACCAATCTGTGATGCTATAAGCATAGCTTTTTTGTTTTAACATCACAAACATAACTCAGTATCTCGTGGAAAATACTCACCTTCACTGGATAGGAACCTTTTTCCTTTCTGTCATACATGGATTTATCACAGCATTTGTAAAATACAGTCTTTACATATACTGAAAATGATGAGTGTATCATTTAAGTTCTGGTTGGAATTCTCCTAAGTGTTGTATCCCATGGAAAAGCATGAGGTGTCATCTGAAATGCTTGTAAGTGATTTGTCACACTTGTTTAGTTCAGTACTGTCAGTTCTCTCAGCTCATACCCTTCCGTGAAACACAGTATAAGACAGCAAATGAGCGCTAATTTACTGGGTCACAGCAGCCCATAATATTTGAGTTAAACTGCACGGCCTTCAGTCAGTAGTTGTACAATGTGATGAGAACATAAGATAACATGTTCCTCAGGCAGTTTCTCTGAGAATCCTGGTAGGTTTTTTTCTCTTGGTCTTTATCGTTTGCTGTGTTTATAAAAAGCTTTTCAGCTTCCTTGTAGTTCATTGAAGCTGTTGGGAGCTACCTTGGAATTGGCACTTCCACAACTTAAGTTTGGAGAGGCAGGTATTGACTTGGATTGAGTTGGGTTGGTTTTGGTCAGCTTAGATCTTGTTTTAAAACATGACATATAAAAATTGCTGCTAAATCTTAATAGTGCTCGTAGTCAAAACTCATCAGTTGCTGAAAAGAATTGTATGATGTGCTTGCTTGTGAGAGCAGGGACCGTGTCTGGAGACCCAAGAGTGTTTTCTTAGTTGTATCTTCCTGGGCTCTGCACCATAACCTAACTATTCCTGTAATAATGCCGATTTAAATCTGTGCTTCTCCAGTGGCTCTAGTGAGGAATGGGACCACGTTCTCAATTTAAAAGGCTGAAGACTAAATAATTGAAATGATATTGTACAGTTAATAATCTAGTGATGTTTCTGAACTGTTCGTACATCTTCCTGCATCCTAGAGGGAGCATCAAAGCAAAGGCAACATCAGTGTGCATTACTTCTGCCGTGGCTGCAGCTCAAGAGGATTATTTTAGGATTGCTGGACACTGCAGGGCTGCTTATCTGCAAGCCATTAACTCACACAATTGTGTGCATCCCATTCCAGTACTCGTCTGAAAAGGATCCTTAAGGCTGGAAAAACAAATGTAACTGATGCCTCATTCTGGAAATAATAGTGCAATAAACCCAAACAATTTGAGGCTAACAACTTTAACACAGTTATATGTCTTTGCAGAAGACCCTTTCCAGGAATTTTTGACTGGTGTAGGTTACCGTGCTTCCAGAACTGCAGATATCTCAAGTACTGATTACCAAGCTTGCAGCAGACCTGGTGAATTTAACTCAGGAGATATAACTAAAAAAAAAAAAGCAGCACTAATATAAGATACAAAGGCATTATAAAGAGACTTGGAATCTTGTTAATGACACCTATCCATGTTTGAGCCTGAAGCATTCCTTGTGGGTATGGATACAAGAACCTCATCTACTGTTAACTCTTACCTCTTGCATTTTAATTACTTGGTGAAACTTGGTACAGATGCTGCGCACGTGTCTTCAGTGGTCTCAGTCTGATAAGCACAGGTGTTTATGAGACTGCTTCTCCTAGAGGCTCCCTGTATTGTGGGTGATGGTATATACTGATAAGGCTCAGTGAGGTAAGAACTTGGGTTGGTTTTTGGAAAACATTTCTAACGTCATTTTAGGAACTAGGGAATCTCAAGATCTTGAGGTTTCTTGCAAAACAAATCTTGGAGAAGTTCTGTGGTTACCTGACATGCTGTGATGTGCTCTGTATTGTTTTCAATTTTTAATATTACATGTTGAAATTAAAAAAAAAAAGCAAAAAAACGCACCCCACCCAGTGTTTTTCAGATTTTTTTAAAGAATCACAAAAAAAATACAGGAAACGCATACCAAAAAACTGTTCAGAATATGCTGTGTTGTGGGGTTTTTTGAGTAGTTGTCCTGGTTGTGGCCAGGCCAGAGTTCAGCTCCCCAAGCAGCCAGCCCAGGTGAGCTGAGTCAGCTCTGATTGTTCCCACATCACCTGACATCACTCCCTTACAAAAGGGGCTGGGAGGGGAGGGGGCTCCTGGGTGCTTCCAGGGCAGTTGAAGTGTGGCTGGGGTGTTGGGTTGGTCCTTGCAGTGTTATCTATGGTAAGGTACTCTGTGTTATCACTGGGTGTGAGTGTAATTTGTGGTGTTCCCCTTTCACGGTGACTTTGTCAATGAACCTACCTGGTGTCTTGGCGTCTCCTGGGGAGTAAGCGAGCGGAGTGGCCTGTGGTGCTTGGCTGCTGCTTGGGGCTGAACCACCACAGTTATAAAAAGGACAATTTAACAAAGTTTGATAGTAAATGTGATTTAAAGAGATTCAGTGAAAAGGTACGCTGGATTGTTTACTGCATAGAGGACAGGGTCAGACAGAACTGTCAGGGAGACACTCCCATTGAGTCATGAGGTTCAGTGGGGATGTCCTTGTTCTCTAAGCTCCTTCTTTGAGGAGTCTGGGTACAGATGGATCTAATCTTAGTCTTGGACGTGGTCACCAGTTCGTCTAAAATATTATAGGTGCACAATCATTCTAACATACGATTTAAGTGCAGCTTGAAGCTCTAGTATGCTGTTAGTCACTTACTGAGGATCTGTTGTGGTTAATCCTCAAGGGAGATATTCCTTACCCACTCAAGGGGAGATCCTGGTGCGCAGCCTGCTCTTGAGTTGGAGACCTCAAGTGGTCCTGGGCTGTCCACTATTTATTGAATAAGGTGGTTGACTTATTGGCATATTTACATACCAGCAAGATGTTTGGGTCACTGTTCCAGACAGCTCTTGGCTACCATGTTGCCATCCATCTCCAAAAATCCACCTTGGGCTGGATGCACTGATGGTTATGGCTTAAGCAGGGGGAGGAGGAGCACACTGTCACAGGCAGCAAATAGTTAATAAGGGCTTAAGCTTCCCCTTTCACAGATGGTTGGGTTATTTATTTAAAATAATGGAGGTGTAAACTGGAAAGTACAGGCAAAGGATTCAATAGCACTTCTAGTTTACTTCTTATAATTGTGGATCAGAATGTTGCAAAGCAGATACTGACACCTCACGTCCTACGTGTCTATGTATTTCATATGAAAATAAGCGTTCTGATTTGGTATACTCATCTCCTTTCTGTGTCTGTAGCATTAAGATGTAGGAAAGAAAGGTATACAAATACATTGCCTGTGGTTGATGTAAAACCTTAATCCTATACGTACTCTGTATTCATTTTTTCACTCCTATCCAGAATTATTCACACATTCTTAAAATCTAGATCACATTATTAGGTTGTTTAGGTGACGTGAGGAGGTGGTTAGACCTCAGTCACGATAACAGATTCCTGGGTTTGATACTTGGTTTTTAATTGGACCAAGTCAGGCAACTTGCTTTTTTCTCATCTGTGGTAAAAATCTTTTCTCCCTTCTCTGATAGCTGCTGCTACACAGCATGACAGTGTCTGAGCTGTTCATTGACTGGAGCTGGGCAGTATTGATACCAGGTGATTTTAAATGAGGAGAAATGGGTAAATGGCTTGGGTAAAGCTTGCATACTCATATGAGTGGCAGAAATCAAGGCTGCAGGTGGCATTAGCACAGTAGGGTAATACACTGCACCTGGATAGTCTGTTCCCCCTGCTATCAGACTCTTGAAAACAATGGGATGGTATCTGTTTTCATGTCAATTGTGTTGAAAAAATGGGTAATGGATGAAAATGTAAGTTACTTGTGCAAAGGAAGAAGGGTGTTTGTCTTTATAATGTGCAGAAATGAGAATGTATGTAATGCTGTTGGGGGCAGCCTTGTGGTCACGAGGTTTGGAAAGGATGAAAGCACGACAGCCTTCAATGTTATGAGTCCCTCTTTCTTCCTGAGTTCAAATAATAAAATCTTGCACGCTGGTCATGTGCCAGTGTTTAAGCTGACTTCTGTAACCTTCCAGCTGCATGTGTTAATATGCATTATCAGGCTACAAACCCGTTTGTGCTTTCAATGTGCGCAGAAGCTAAGTTTCTGATTTACTCTTCACTGTACTGGCATTCCAAAAGAGGTTGAATTTTTCTATTCAAGGAGCTCCATAGTGGTTACTCTGCCATTACCTTCAAAAAACAAAAAGAAAGGGGTGTGGGGGGGAAGGAAGGAGCAGACAGTGTTGTGTTGTGTGTGGGTTTTGGTTTTGGGTTTTTTTTTTCCCCTTTGATAGCCTGATCTAGTTAAAGGTGTCCCTGCTTACTGCAGGGGGGTTGGACTAGATGTCCTTTAAAGGTCCCTTCCAACCTAATGCATTCTGTGATTCCATGAAATTGAAAAGCATCTACACTTTTATAGTTCCACAAGTCATGAAAACATTGTGTGTGCAAAGTGCGTTCAGCAGAATCACAGAATCATAGGGTTTGGAAGGGACCTTTAAAGGACATCTAGTCCAACCCCCCTGCAGTAAGCAGGTTCCCTAGCACAGGTCGCACAGGGAAGCATCCAGATGGGTCTTGAATATCTCCAGAGAAGGAGTCTCCACAGCCCCCCTGGGCAGCCTGTCCCAGTGCTCTGCCACCCTTACTGTAAGCAGCTTTAACTACAAGTGAATGAATACTAAGTCTACAGATCTGGTAACTCTGCTCACATCTGCCCATCAGCAACATTGCATGCCCTTTCCAAGATCCTGAAGGTTGGGAAGTGGACATGCAAGACTTTGGAGGGCAATGCAGTAATTTTTCAGGAATGATTAGTCTAGCTTGCATACATGTGCCTGCATGTGGGCACAAATGCATGTATATGGGCACATCAGGGAAAGCTAAGAGGCCAGTGCACCTGGGTGGGTTTGAAGATTGTAAACAAGTTTGCTTTCTCTTCCTTTGAAAAATGAGGTGTGGGACCATTGGTATAACCCATATTGACCTCCTGTATTGAACAGGGCACAGACAGGTCAGAATCACAGAACAACAGGAGTTGGAAGGGACTTCTGGAGGTCATCTAGTCCAACCCCCCCGCTAAAGCAGGATCAACCTAGAGCAGGTTGCACAGGGTTGTGTCCATGTGGGTTTTGAATATCTCCAGAGGAGACTCCACAACCCCTCTGGGCAGCCTGTCCCAATGCCCTGTCACCTTCAGAGTAAAGAAGCTTTCTCTCATGTTGAGATGGAACCTCCCGTGTTCTAGTTTGTGCCCATTACTTCTTGTGCTGTCAGTGCCACTGAGAAGAGTCTGGCCCTGTCCTCTAAACATGTGTTCTCTAGGTATTTATAAGCATTGATCATACCCCTCTCATTCTTCTCCAGGCTAAATAGATCCAGATATCTCAGCCTTGCCTTATAGGAGAGATGCTCCAGACCCCTAATCATCTTTGTAGTCCTCTGCTGAGTGCTGTCCAGTAGTTCCCTGTCTGTTTTGAACTGGGGAGCCCAGTAGTGGACACAGGACTTCAGATGTGGCCTCACCAGGGCAGAGTAGAAGGGGAAGATAACCTCCCTTGACTTGTGGGCCACATTCTTCTAATGCACCTGGAATACCAATGGCCTCCTTGGCCACAAAGGCACGTTGCTGGTTCATGGAGAGCTTGTTGTCCCCCAGGACTCGCAGGTCCTTCTCTGCTAAGCTGCTTCCCATCAGGTCAACCTAACCTGTACTGGTGCTTGAGGTTGTCTTGACTTGAAGAGTCGTCCCCCCCCCCCCCCCCCCCCCCAATTCCTGCAAGTAGTTTGGCTGCAAACAGATCTCCCAGCAGTTTGCTTTCTCATCAACTAAAACAAGCTCCTTGTGTCCTTACTGTGTGGCTTCTTATCTAATCACAGAATCACAGAGTGTTAGGGGTTGGAAGGGACCTCAAATGATCATCTAGTGCAACCCTCCTGCCACAGCAGGATCACCTAGCTCTTAAGAAACTCAGGTTTACTACAGCTGCTGGTCCTTGACCACCCTAGTAGTGCATACTAAAGCACAAGCCTAGCAGCACAACATACCATGTTTTCACATGTACAGTTTGTGAGCAATATATTAAAAACTCTGCAGTGCAAAAATTAATAGAATATTAAATGCAACAGTCCTTTCTGAACTTTCTCCAATTTACCTCCTCTTGCTGTTCTGTTCTGCAGGGACCCAGCTTAGAAACACAGATGGTGGAAGATGAAACTGAGACAACAAGTGAAGAACTGCCGCCTCATCTGCGGGAAGAGCCTCCTGAAGGTACAGTAATGCAAGGAGTTTATAGTGATTGCTGCTAAACTGGGGAAAACCGGTCCAGCCAAAGAAGTCTTACTGATTTTTCTATCTGTGTATCTGACACAAGTGCCTAGTCCTGCCTATTTTCTGAGAGGGATAAAGCTCTGGCAGTGGTGACAGCTGAGCCAACCTCCCAGCCAGAGGTTTAGCCAGCCCCTAAGCCTACTTTTGCATTCAGAGGAGGCTGCACCCGCTGCGGTGTGGATGCTGTTCTGTGTTCCTTTTAACAATATGGTTTCTGATTAAAATTGTCCTGCTTGATCATCCTGTCTGTAGGCTTAGGAATAAAATGCCTCCTCTATTGTTTAGTTTGTGATGTTTTGAGCCTTCATTAGGGAAGACTTCCTAAGTAGTCATCTTTTCTTCTCACCTCACCTCTCTCTGCAGTATCTTGCTATTGAAATTGTCCCCAGCAGAGACTTGTCAAAGTTAGGCATTCTAGTGATTTTGTTTCTTTCTGCCATCTCTCTTGGAAGCCAGTTTAGCCATCTGAGGAGGAGGCAGTGAGACGCTGTCAGTCAGTAGGAGGCTCAAAAATGCCAATTTTAATTAAAAACCTTGTTTGCGATGACATGCCCTGGATTTATACAAGGAACAGATTTTTCCCACTGTGTAAATGTTGCAGACATTGTATGCACACAGCAAAATACACGTTGCTTTCTTGTGTTGCTAACGTTGCCGCAAGTGATGATGCGTTTTGAGCTGTGACTCTGTTTCAGTGACTTTTAAAACACAATCACTTATAATCGTTGTGGATGGCTTAAACAACTCAGGGAGTGCTGAGATTCGTATTAGCAACTTGCTGTTAAAATACCGTGCCACGTCTATGGGAAACACAGATGTGTTTTATCTTTTAAGATAAGAAGTGACTGATACAGCATTTATACTGACAGCCGTTCTTTAAGGCCATACGAACCAAGGGGATGGTTTTTAAGACTTTTCTGCTCCATCCCTTGCTGGGCATTCTGTTATGGTTTTCTCATTAAGTTGTAATTCCTTGTTCTGCCTTGTCATATACTGTGTGTTCGTAATTACAGTATACAGAGGTAAGTGAAAGGTAGGTTTCTTTTTGCAACTCTTATAAAGCTGGAAGGAAATAAGTGTGGGAGACACTGCTGTTGCTGTGGATAGACACATAGAACATAATCTTGAGTTCCCCCCACCCCATCGTGCCAAGTCAGCACGTAACAGCAATGTGTTGTTGAAGAATGAACTCTGGTTGCTAGCCTGAGCTGGTGATTGCATGAGCCTTGAGACCATATCCCGAAATGTAAAACACAGGAAATCTCTCCTCAGTTTATGAGGATGTTCCTGTAACAGCTAAGTTGATTTGGGTAAGTGGTGGTACAGTAGGTACTGTGGATTCTTTTAAAGTCTGAGCTCAGTATGTCCTTGACAAATGTACGGTCATGTTAAGAGTAGCAAAATAGGAAGGATACTGAGAACACAACTGAAACTAGAGTCTGCTTGGGACAAGAGGTAGGAGGAAAATTGTTCCTGAAAGAGAGCCATCAGGATTATGCTGAAATTATAGCTGGCTCTGTGTGTTACTGGAGCAGAGTAACAGGAGTCTTGTTTAGGAGCCGCTTTCTACCAATACTGACCGACTGCAATTACTGTGAAGATCATGTAGTTGCAGGAGTGATTACAAATACTCCATGAAAGAACTAGATCTCTGAGGTGCCTTTCATATTAAATGCTGTTAAACACTATGTTCTTCTTGCTGCTCTTCTACCAATTTCTGGTTTCTCCTGATAGCACTTTCCTAGCAAAATCAAGTGCTTTGCAATAAATAAATAAACCAGCCACGTTGTCGTGACGGTTGCACTCTTGTTACTTGGGATCTGTGATTGGAGACTGTGTCTGCCTGCCATCTGATAATGAGCGCGGAAGGGATGGAAAGCTCTCTAGAGCCTGTGTCGTTCTAGCACAATACATTATTTCACCAGATTGCATCATAGTGACTTTGTTTTCTAGCTCGTACTGGAGATTTACTCCCCTTCCTGAAAGGAGGGGAACTGGAAGCATTGTGCTGTGTAAATATTATGGTAAAACAAAAGGCTGCTCTTCAGGGATTGTCACGTTTCTGAACAGCATTGCAGTACGGCCTAGTACCGTTCGAGGGACAAGTCTGTGATGTATGTAAGCATCTGGGGGGGTAACAAGTGGAATGGTAAAGCAAACCTTGCTTTCTGGGGCTGTGGGCAGCCTGTCAGGATTTGAGATGAGGCAGCTTGGCGATTTAAAATGGAGATTCACCAGGTGTAACAGTCAGAGGTGGGTCTTGTCTGTAACCTGAGTCCATTTTCTCATCATCCATCAAAGTTCACTTTTTTGCTGTGAAAGTAAGTCGGTGGAGTAAAGGAGTGAAAAACGCGGCCGGCACTGGATCCTGCTGAAGGGCTTTGACTCGGCAGTGGAGGTGCGGTGCCGCCGCGGGTCCCGGCGCGCCTGCCCGGCCTCGCACGCAGCGCGGACAGGGAGCCGCGGCCAGCGGGGCCGGGGCTCGGGCGGCGGCCGCGGAGAGCAGCTCCGCGCCCGCGGGGAGGCGCTGCAGGCCCGGCCATGCCGCCGCCCGCTGCTCCCGCTCCGGCGCGGCGTGGAGCCCGGATTTCGGGCATCCCGGCGAACAAGAGGAAGCCTTTAAACCTATTAACTCCTCTCCGGTAAGCTGCTTTGGGATATTACCGGGGCAGCTTTCCACACTCCGCCTCGGGAAGGCTGTTTATCCCCGAATGATATTTTACCTCTCTGCTTTGTGATCCGCCTGCCCGAGTCACGTTTCCCCCTTCATCTCTTCCTTTCTCTTCGATCTTGTTAATATACTTATTTTTTTCTCCCTCCCTCCCCTATTCCTCCCCCCCCCCTCCTTTCTTTCTTTCCCCTCAGTTAAAAGGCAAGTGCGGGGGAGCAGTAGTAATTAGCATTTGGAGTGCTGCTCAGGCTAATGTGCTTATCGCTTCGCAGGGAAGGCTGTGGCAGAGTTACTGTCTCCAAACAGCGAAGGGCAGCAAGCTCTGGAGAGGAGTCTTGTTTTAAATAGTACGAAATGCTTTTCATCTTTGCAAGGATTCAACGCTGTGGAAGGATTTGCTTCTGTGTCACCGCGTGTTTGAGCACTGAGCTGCTTTCAGGTGGATTTTATGTGATCTCAGATGTTTGCTGTTAAACGGCATTCTGATCACAGCAAGAGAACTGAATTCATTTACCAATGTACAGCGACACTTTGCTCTATCTGTTGCTTCTTTATTCACTGTTTCAGAGTTCTGTTGCTGATCATTTAATACAGTGCAATATTAAGAGCTACCATTGCCTTATTTTTCTGTCCTTTTCCATTAAATTACCCATGAAAGGTGATGGCAATGAAATTTGATAGTGATTAAATCTTCTGTAGCACGATCGATTATGAAAGAGTAGCATCTCACTTGATCAACAACTCTGATCTTGATCTGTTCTATTTGATGAGTCCATGACCCTGACCTTATTCCTGCTTCTCCATCCTGTTGTCAGTAGACTGAGGGAAGTGAACCTTCCCTTTTATACAGCACAGATGAGACTGCAGCTGAAGTCAGTTCTGGGTTCCACAGTGTGTGTGGGAGGTGTGGACATACTTTAAAGAGCCCAGCAAAGGGCCACAAGGACTATTAAGGGTCTGGAGCATCTCTCCTGTGGGGAAAGGTGGAGAGAGCTGGGATTGTTCAGCCTGGAGAAGGATCGGGGAGAATTTAGCAACGTATACAAGTACCTGAAGGGAGCATTTAAAGAAGATAGAACCAGGTTCTTTCCAGTGATGCCCAGTGACTGGACGGGAGGCAGTAGACACAAGCTGGAACACAACTGAACATAAGGAAGCACTTTTTCATTGTGAGGGTGACCAAGCACTGGAGTGAGTTGCTCACAGAGATTATGGAGTCTCCTACCTTGGAGATATTAAAAAGCCATCTGGATGTGGTCCTGTGCAGCCTGTTCTAAGTGCCTTTGTTTGAGTAAGGGATTGGGACTGGATGATGTCCAGAGGTCCCTCCCAAACATTCTGTGACACTCTACCTCATATGTACACTGTGTGTATCTCTCTGAAGTTGTATCCCCTACCCTTTATACTAATTCGTACTGAAAAAGTATCTTTATTCTGTCAAGCTGCTAAATGTTCCACATCTTGGGAATGCATCCTCTTTGGTAGATTGGGGTATGGCTGTGGTTTCTTTTGACCCCACATTATGAACTATACGGAGTCTACTACAGCTTAATGCAAGGTCTGTTTGAAAAGCTTATGTCCTTAGTTATGAGCAGAAGCCTCTCTTGGGATTTAAAAAACCAGTTATTTTTCCATGATCTTGAAATATTAGGCATTAAAATTTCATCAGCTAACCTACTATAACCAATTTGGCACTGAGCATGAGTCTTGTGTTTGAACTGTCTCCTATCCCCTCTGCACTTTTCAGACCTAGCAGAGATGTTCCTTCCTTGTTGCAGACAGATTTGGCCTTGTGGAGTAAAGGTTTATTAAAAGCAATGGGTCTTAGCAGCAGTTCAGTATCTAACAAATCTTAGGAAATTTATTTTCCGAATAACTGTGGTGTTCCTAATTCAAATTGTTTTACGCTTGCTGTGGGTAAAGCATGCGTACAGGTAGTTACTGTAAATCAGATGATTTGCACCAATTTAGAACATAGTATCTTGTGTGAGCCTTATAATCTGTCTCCATGGAGGCATATAGCCTTTTCTGCTGTTTTATGTCTTCTGCAAGATAAAAGTATATTGCATGCTTCTGTGGGAAGCTTTTGGACTCCTTATCCACTGTTTGGGAACCTCTGATCCAAAGTATCTGGGAGTTTTGTGGATCGCTCATTCAGGATTGTCTTTGGATACAAGTATTTTACATAGAGCTGCACAGATAATACATATAATTAAAATAAATAAATATAGCTGTGTTTCAGTGGGGGTGCTACTCTGTATTTAAAATTTCTGAAACTAATCAGACTCTTAACTTCATACTCGGGTAGTGCTGGAGTACTGTCTTACGAGAGCACGGGATGTTCTTGAAGTCAGAACAACATGGCTGTTTAGGAATCTCATCTGAGATGCAAGACACTGAGTTCATTCACATCTGTGATGCAGGTACTTTGAAAAGGTATGTTCTTATTAACAGATCCACTTTTGATGAATGTGTGGTGCTTTTCCAGTTAGCTTGCTTAGTTTTCTTTACAGAGTCTCCATCAGAGATGAAGTTCTATTGTTGTGCCAGATGTTTGCCACAGTCAATGCTGCACCAAGATTTAAAAGCCGCAACCTTGAGCTGCATCATGTTTTACATCCTCTTGTTGCAAGTAATGTTTAGGAAGTTTCTCTCCAAACTGCCTAGATCCAGGTGCTTGCAAAGAAACCACCTTGGAAAATGATGCATTTGATAGTGACTTTGTTTCCACCAGACCAACATCTTCAGTGCAAAACTGTGCTCTCAGCTGCTGAGTCCTCTTCTGCTTTCCCAGGTCAAGTCACTCTGATCAGTGTGCTATCTCATGGGGTCCAGGTGTCGAATCCTCTTATGGAAGAGCTCTTTAAATGACCTGCTTGTTTGGTCTCCTGGCCAGTTGGCACTGTTCTCAGCCTGGATTCACTTCTGCAGTTCCCTAGTCTTGTAACTAAAGCAGGCGACTGGGAACTGGGACAGCCATAGTTATTCCTATCTCTGCTGTTGACTTTTTCCATGGCTCTACTCAAGCACTTTGGCCTTCCTTGAAGCGTAGTATTCTTTGTGTATGAAACAAAAATGACTCCTCTTATTTATAAATGAGAATGGTGAGAAAGCAAATGGTAACTTTTTAAGCTTTTAGAGGTAGAAGATGCTTGAAAATTGAAACAGAAGATGTGATCATAATGTATAAATAATACAAAACTTTGCCTGATGTATAACTTGTCAGGCTTTTTTTGATTCTTTGAAGAGGTGATTGGACTTGTCAGATAACTTCAAATAGAAAGGCAGGTTTCTTAAAAAGCAGAGAAGGAAATTAGCGATGAGGCTGTCTGTTCTTTGGAGCCTGGGACTTTATGTACCTGGCATATCCTCTCATCTGTAAAAACATTTCCTGAGCTACTTCTGTAAATGGCCTGAGGCTGAAGAGCAGCATTTCAGTATCGTGTCTCCTTTTAAGGCACAGATTCTGTATAGCCATACTTTTCTATTGGCCAAAACAATTCCTTCTGCAAAAAGAAATGACCTGGAGAGTCAGCTCAGTCTTCTGTGCAAAGTCTGCCTTAGTATTTCTGGAAGGGTGGTGAAACACTTCCATATCTATCCAAGTTCTAATGCTGTGTTTCTGTTTAATTTATTATCATCGTTGCTTTAGTAAATGCTGAGATTCTTCTTTGTTAAAATTCTCCAGTGGCTATATTGGCTTCCTCGTGCTTTAAATTTTGTTTTCTGGGGGAGATCAGCAGTCTGAAATGTCAGTAACACTCAACCAGTGTCTGTGTTACCCCTTTTTACCTCTTTCCACCCCCCCAACCCTTCTGTATTGCTGCTGTCATATGCCTGCTACTTAGAACGGACATCTTCCATTCAGCAGCTGTTACATGGTCTCCTAGAAACAGCATAAAAGCCATTTAAATTGTTTTTATTCCATTTCTCTCTCTGCCCTATTCTTTCCCCTTCACTATTTTCATATGATATAATGAGATGTTACTTTGACAGCTCAGCATCCCTTTTCTCTAGCCTACTCCATGCCCTGCAAATCATTCTGTCACTAAGTGTTGTATGTGTGCACAGCACACACCGTTAATGGCAGCATAAATAGCCTCCAAGTGCCTGGCGGATTCCAGAAGAAAGGTTCTCCTAACTTAAGTGTGGGAAACCTCTTATCACTGGATCTTGTTAATACAGTAATGTTGTGAAGTGAGTCAATAACCATCTGGTTTTCCCTGAGGGTGTTTGTGCATAGGATGGGGCAACAATAGTTCTGCTATTTGCCTTGGCACAGTAAGTAATGTGCCTCATCCAAACGTAAAGATGTTTCAGGGTAAAGGGCAGGTGGGAAGCCTCTGTCAGGAGATACGTCTTTATCAATTCCTAGTGTATGGATTCTATTCTAGCAATCAAGTTTTGAACTACAGGAGTGACAGAATGAGTGAAAGCAATGCATCTTTCCTTGTCGGTGGTGGGGGGTGGAACTAGAGGATCTTTGAGGTCCCTTCCAACCCAAACCTGTCGGTAACTGTATGATCTTACTGCCTGGATGAAATGGCAGACAGTTGTCACTGTTTATGTACTAATTAGAGACATGTGAAATTATGAATGCAGGAGCACATTATTTGAGGGGCAAAGGTATTAACCTAGCGATGCAGCCAGCTGTTTTTGAGTACATCTTTAAGACTTGTAGCTATCAGTCCTGTTTCGTAGCTGAAAAAGAAAGCATTTTTTATTTGTTCCTAATGGACTTAAAAAAAAAAAAGAGGCAAATAAGTCTCACAGCGACAGTCTGAAGTACTAAATAAGAATGAGCAGTGCAGTAAATCCAGGTCAGGAGTGAAATGGAATTGGTGTATCAGTGTGTTAATGATGATATCTTGAAATGCTAAGCTATCAAGAGTGTTATAGCAGGCAATTAAATCATATGGTCGGTACATGAGGTTGTTCATTCTCCCTCAGAGCTGACTGAAATGCCCAGTTAACATTTCATAAACACCTGTAGTCTCAACCTGGATGCCTGACTTGATTTCAGCTGTTTGTGAACAATTTGAGCTGCTACTGTTATGATTCTACCAATTCGGCCTCTCCTGGACTGATCATCTTGGATCACAAACCCAATCTTATTCTGAGGAGTAGGCTTCTTTTCAGAGCTGTTTATGAATGTAAGGATGAGCTGTAGAAGCAAGGGGGTTCTGTGTCAACTTTCTTGCCTTCTGGGATAGTTTTCTAGAAAAAGAAAATCTTTACTTTGAAACTGAGTACATATTTTACAAAGAACAGCCTTTCTTTGTGTGTTTGTTCTCCGTCTCTTATTTTCTGATCTCAGTGAAGACATGCGTATTCCTTATTAGTATGGAGTATTCTTGAGGCATTATAATACATTTCTTTGGCATATTATGGATTATTTGTCCTCTTTCTATAGATCATACCCAACAGGAATTAGCATAAATGTTCTTTGTATAAAATATTAAATCCAGTCTGCAAGTAATGCACAATATTTGGCCACCACATTTCTCTTAGGATCTGGGATTGTTAAAAGAATGTCTTCTTACAGTAGAAAGAACAGATTTATAGTCTTGAACTATAATAAATTTCATTTTCTAGCACCTAAGATGTGATCTTTGGAATAAGTGAGAGGCCTTCAAGAGGTAGGCAGGAGATGAAGAGTCGGCAGTGTATCTGTGTGAGCTGCTCACCAAAACACCTGTGAATCCATTTAAGACTCTAAAAAGAAACTGGTTATGTAGTTGACTTAACTGCTTTTACTTTTCTGGCACTTGAATTTTAAACATAAAGTATATAATAATAATGAAGGTTCTGCCCAGTGAAGTTGAAAATCTAATATTGTTTCTTCTCACCCTCTTCCCTGATTTGTGGGTGGTGGTATGTTCTAAATTTTATTTTTCATTAGTTTGTTTTCCTGTATAAAGTTCCTATATTTCTGGAATACAAAATTGGAATAATTCTAGCTAATTATGTGAAATCAGCTTCTTTGGTTAAGCCAGTCATTAGCACGTATTCAGTACCAGAAGATGTGGTTAGATGAAGTGCCCAGTGCCTCTCACTTGTCCCTCCAAAAGAGAAAGAACAAAGCCCTAAGATTTAATATTATTACAATATGTTAAAGTTGGGGCTCACTCTGGGAGATTGAAATTGGGGCTGCAAGTTTGCTTTAGTGTTTTTATAGCCTGAGAATGTTACTTTTCCCATTATTGCAGTATTTTGTTCCTAGCATCTTGGGGGCTGTTTTTTTTTACTTTAAATACTTGACTTGCTTAATCAGGCAACTGGGTAAGTGCTTCCAGTCTATGGATCTTGTGCTTTTATATTGAAAAAGGAAAAAGTTCATTTACCAGGCCTGAATAGGCCTAAAAATCTCCTTTATGTTACATAAAGAGATCTCTTTTCTGTGACCTCACAGCCTTTAAAAGTTTGTGGTTAGCTGACCCCAGCTGTAACTAAAATACAGTCTGGTCATTGGTTTGAGCTCAACATGTGGCTGTGCAGCTACGGAGACGTTCCTATATTCTGGCTGTGTGTTACTGGTTTTGCCCCGGTGACTTCCTGCGTGTGCTTTGTTCCTGGCACAGATGTGGCAGAGCACCCACAGACAGTGCCCTCTTCTTGAGAAAGTGTGGACATAACTGGAGCGAGTTACTGCTCACCCCATTCCCATGGATGAAGGATGGATTGTACAGGCGAGTGAGCCTGTAGCACGCATGTGAGCTTGTATGGTACCTAAGAGCAGGTTTTGGGTCCAGCATGTGCTCCAGAGCTCTCCTGGCTTCCCCGTTACTTTAGTAAGGGAGGTGCAACAACACAGGCGTCATTAAAAACCTCTTTTGTGATAGCATGCAGGAGGTCATCTTTTGATGTCCGTGTTTCTAGCAACTTCATTGTAGCACAGTAATTAAGTTAGTGAGGAAAGCAGAGGGAACTTGGCTTTTCGACTTACTCCTCCTGGCTCCAATCCAAGTATCATTAATATGACATGAGACGTTTTGTTGGTGTTTGATTAACTGGGAGGCTTGTTCTTGTTTTGTGTGACACATTGGAAGTTAACCACCCGGCATGCTGACATGTGCGATTAAAAACAAACACTTAAGTCTAAATTGAGAAGCTGACTGCCAAGTGCCTCGCTGGGAGGAGCCTGAGCCTCCTGTCCCGACAGACTTGGCCTGAACAGGCTTTGCTGACTTCCCTAATGATCTGGCCTCAACAACGTTGTTTTCAGTCATGTATTCACTTATGGCTGTTTAATTTGAAACATTTTCTGCAATGGTCTGGTGCAGTCAAACCCCTCCTGACAGAATTTGTGAATGGCGAGTTAAGAGCTGCGTTGCTCGAGGATACTGTGCTGTGGCCATGGCGGCTGTGGGAGCTGCGGCTGTTGTTCGGCTGTTACCAGTAGCATGGCGTTCCTGCCACCCGTGTTGAGAATGCTTCTCCAGGCACAGGGATTTTGTTTCCCTGCTTCCTGGGAGCTGTGGCCACTGCGGCGTGGAGCTGATAGCCCTGCAGAGGGCTGCCAAGGCCTGGCTCACGCTGGCGGCAGTGTCTCAAGTCTGTGATGACAGGTGTGATCTGAGTAATAGAGCGTCCTTTTTGTTATAATACCACAAGTGTATGTTTCTGTTGACATGAGTTTAAATTCTAGGACATCAAGAATGTGTCTGGGCTTTCTTCTTTTACAGTTGACTGATTAATTTCACAAAGCAAAGCTGCTTTTCCTTCTAGTTCCCTTCTTGTTCACCTCTTTATTGTAAGGTTTTTAACCTTCCCTCTCTTCTTGGGGTTCTTGGTGTGGAAACAATTCCATGTTTCTCAGTCAGCAGCAGGGTGTCTTTCAAGGAAGTGTTACCCAGAGAGGGAGCTAGGTTCTTGAGTCCTAAATATTCAAAGGAATGAAAACTGTAGCATGTGTGATAGCCACTGAATTCTTGGTAACCCTTATGACCTGAAATGTGCTTTTTGGCGTAACAAGAAACCTGCTGATTCAGTGGGCACTTCCAATTCTGCTTAAAGCAGAATGTGCCCCCTGAACTGTTTCCAGACAGATGTGCTGTGCTTGTGAAAACACACAAATCCTCTTGTCAGGAACTGATAATTTACATCATATGGTATAGCTGGGAGTTGGGTGGCCTGGGAAGGCCCCTGTTAGCCTGTTCTGGAAGGGAGAGCCAGGGGAAGTGGTGCTGGGAGGTGGGAGCTCCTCAGCCCCCTGATGGGGACAGTGGTGGTTGCTCAGTTGTGCAACTGCTGTGGATGTGGTGGGACTGTCCTCATTTTGTCAGCTCCACAGCCTAATGCTTTTCTTCCAGTTTGCCTCCTGATTTATTCCTGAAGCAGAGTAGTTCCTTGTTGGATTACTGACTCTGGGAGCATCAGTTAGAAAGTATTTGGGGGAAGAGGTAAGCAGGCCTTGCATAAAGGTATATTGTTCTTCTTGAATACCGGTGTCTGCTTTCTTTTCCTTTGAAGCAAGTGCAGGAAACTATGACAACAAAAAGTCTTCAAATATACCTGCTAATTGCCAAGTTGTGATTTTAGTCCTTTTGTTCTCAGTTCTTTCCCCTGCCCCCATCCCCAAGGAACACATTTTATGCTTACAGGTCATGGACTGTGGCTAGAGTAGAGGGAAAACAGCAGCAAGTGAACTGCTGGGAGGACACACACACACACACATATTCCTGCTGCTGTCATGAATTACAGCCAGAAAGAGAAATCTGTAAAGACACTTAAAGTACGGAACAAGTAAGTGTTTCCAAATAGTTGGAGTCTCCGTGACATATCAGCAGTTCTTTGAAATGGCCTGTGAATTTATAGTAGCTTCTGGCTAAAAAGTGTTTTCAGAGTGAAAGAACAGAGTGTTTTTTCACCTGACTTCTCATCTTCCCACAGCACACACAAATTCAGGACTGCAGATGGAGATAAGGAGGGTCCTGTGAGGACAGTTTGGGGAAAAAATACTCTCTCATCCTCTCAGAAGGACCTAGTTGGAGTCCATTAGTAGTTGTAGGTTTGATTTGAGATCATGAGAAAGCTTTTAGTTCAGAGAAGCCAACCATCCCCTGCCCTCAGTTTGTTCTGAACAAGCTCTCAGATGGTCACTTGAGCTAAATTACATCTCTCTGCCACACCGGAAAACGGATCTGTGAGCAATGAGTTGACAGGAAAACAATCTTGAGCCTCACTTGGAGTATCTAGGATGTATTTGGTCATTACACCCGGTAAATAGGGGAAGGATAGTTTCTGAATTGTGCAACAACTTTTAACACAAGATTTAGGTCTTGTTTCCAAAAATCGTGGTCAGATTTTTCTGCCCAGATGTATGCCTTTCAGATGTATGAATTAATCTCTTGTTGGACCACTGGAAGTTTCACACTCTTTAAAGGGTGTGGGGTGTGGAGGGTGAGTCTCACCACATGTCTCACCATTTCCAGTCCTAAGTTTGGAATCAGCACTATTTCAACTTAAAGCTGTCTTCACTTAACATGCCAAGATACCTTACTTTGCTAGAGAAAGCAATGTAATGTTAAAAAATAAAGCAGTAAATAGGTGCAAAAGCTGAGTGACTTCAGGAAAAGGAGGGAGAAAATACAGGAAGGGAAGAAGGAGGTAGGTAAACTGACTCTGGTCAAGATTTTGACAAGACTGTAATAACCTTAAATGCAGTCTGTCCCCAGCAGACACTGAAGGCATCCTGACCTTTTTTAACTCTGATTTATTCATCATGGGAATGGATTTTGTACCTCATCCATTCTGTGACTGATGGGCAGGAGTAATTTCTCTCTCAATACAGATGAGTACACTGTGGTAGACTCCATTTGCCACACTGACAGGAGCAGAGTGCCATCAGCCATAGAGTTAGCTGAAAAAATACTTTCCTTTTCAGTCTTGCACTGTGTCCATGATGTATGTGGAACAGTAGGATGGGGGAAGGTTACTGATTTGTATGAACCTCGAGTTGTGAATCTCCTCTGTCTGAAGTCTCAAATCACAAGGTAAAGGAGTATCTGTGGTTTTGCTTGAAAGAATTGGGGGGGGGAGGGAAGGCAGTGAAGAACATCCCCGCTGCCCAACCCCAGTCATGCATAAACCTGTGCATGGAGAAAAGAGCATCTTTTGCTTGCAGATCTGTTCCTTCCAGCTTCTTCAGTTGTCGTGATCCTTACAAGTCCTTGAAAGTAGTAACACCAGTACTTCAGAAGGGGCAGTTACACTCGCCTCTTGTTCAAAATGGTGCAGGCATATCAGTTTTCACAACGCTTTTTCCTCATAGACAACTTTGGGGTGAGAGTGGGAAATATGGGAAGGGAAGAAGGAGATAGTTGAACCGATGCTGAAGAGTATGACATTAACGTTGTCAGCTTACTGTATTTCAGAATATTTATGCACAATGAAATCTCATGTCAGTGAATATCAGAGATTTAAAAATAAATTAAACTGCTCTGGTCACTAAACAGTCACGGTATTAGCAGACTGTTCCTGGGTCATCCATTCTGAGTTGTGCTTCAGTTGGATCGTATAGGCAGGTGTCTTGTCAGGACAGATGGAGGTAGTGCTCCTACTCTGCAGTTCTTTCTTGCTGACCAAAAATATATTTAGGAAATAGCAAAATTATGTGTCAGATATTATAGTGGTGGCAGAGCATCCATAAATAAAGGAGAGAGGGGTGAGAAAGACAAGTGTGAGGACACTGGCCTCAGTAGGGCAATGTACCTTTCTGTTCTAACCTTATTGGCTGACATACTGAACTGTGGCTCCAGCACACACACTGTGGCTGCTTCACAAACTGTCACACAAACCCTTTTCACCAGTACAGCCTTGATGTTTGGGGATTTCTTTCTGCTAGTGGGTGAAGCCCACGTAAAGGTGGGTAGCTGCTATTAGAAGCTATAGGATTCTTTAGAGGATCCTTCTGAAATTCCATATAATCCCAGTGAATGAAAAGAATCTCATGTTTTCTTGCAGGCTTTCTAGAGAACTAGGAGTGCGGCTGAAGTAGACTCTGCACTTTGTGTTGGTTTTCCCCAGCTTTATTTAATAAAAACTTGGAAGTCCACTACTGTGTCCCTCTAGACCTTGGTCTACTGGAGATTTTAATTGGTATTAGGTATTGGTGTGCTGCAGACCAAAGCAAACATGAAATGGTATAATCTGATAGGTATTTGTTCTATGAGATTTGGGACCCCAGGTGGAATGTCATTCAAAGAGAGGGCATACTGTGGGGCAGAAAGCTTTAGGGGCTGGGAGGGTTTTGTTTGAGGCTCGTGTAACTGAGCAGTTGAGTCATCTCTTCAGTGATATGTTTGGAGTTCTGTTGCTGGCTGTGTTGGGATTTGCTTGGTATCTCAGTTTCTTCATTGAGGAGTCTTTAAAACAGGCAGGTGTAAACCTGTTATGCAAAACCTGTGGTATCTGCCAAAGTTTACCTGAGTTTTCTGGGAAGTTGACAAAATTGAGGTGAGTTGATGATGGTTTAAGAAGCAGAAGTAAATAAAAAATATGTTGATATTTTTTTCTTTTCCAAGGTGGCAAGTGGTGATTTCAAAGGACTCTGGCCAGGTTGGTTGGAGAGGAGACCTCAGTGATCATAACTTATAAGTCAGTATGGGAAAGCTTATCAAATCCTCTGACAGCTTGAAACAGAATATGTGTGTTGCCTTTCTCATGTCTAGGGATTTTTCTCTAATGGCACATACTTTAACTGATAATTTCTGTGAATAAGTCCCATCTCATTGGAATGTTTATCTCACCAAATCAAAGATGGGTTTTATGTTAATTTCCTAAGACCCCCCCTAAATTTCAAATGTGTCTTCTGAGACTGGCTGCTCCCTGTCAATGTTGTCTGAGCTGCTATTAAAAACAGAACACTTTGGCATGCTAGGAAATGAATACAGGAGTGACATCAAATATACTGGACTTCATATGAAAATTAATGGAGGTCCTGTGTGGGTTGGGTTGTTTGTTTGTTTTTTTTTAATTTGTATTTAATTGTAAGAACTTCCCTTTATTTCTATAAGTACACCACTGCAGAACATGGAAATTCTATCACTGAATTTTGTGCTTGCCTATTCCATGATAAACAATGTCTTGGTATTTGATAGCTGTGCGATAAAAGCTTTGGTATTTGCAGGAGAAGAACGAGGATGCTTGTCAGGGTAGGATGGTTTAATTTCTTCACACCCTTTGGTGCTACTAGAATTCTGACATTCTTCCCCCCTCCTCCCCTTTATCGTTAGTGATTCGTTCCTTCTTTCTCTTTCAAAAGGTAATCTACCACTGCCTCTCTGCTTTCATGACTATTTCCCGCTGACCTTTAACAAGCCCTGTAAATGTTACACCAGCTTGTAGGGTTTGTACACTTTTTAACAAATAAGGAAGCTGTAGAGCTGGGAAACATTCTGATATCGGTGAAGCGCCTTTAATTTTCTAAAATCCGAGAAGAATGTCTCTGATGACACAAAAGGGATACACCCATTGCAGAAACATGCTTTCCTGAAGGGCTGTTGCCTTTTTAATAGAGTTCCCCTATAATGCCAATTCTTATTTCCTTTTTTTTTTGCTGTTAAGTGATGTCTGATATGTTTCATGCAGTAGAACAACTGTGGCACTCTGAATCATCTCCACCAGCTTTGGTCTCCAGACCAGAGCTACTGCTCCTGTTTGTGTTGTTTGTCCTCCCCCATCCCTTGGATTTCTCCTTACTTATGTTTGTATGGGCTTCATGATAAAGACGAGATTCACTGTGAGATGCTAAAGTAACTATTATTTTGTGAATGTTTAATACATTCAGGTATTTAGTTTTAAGCCTGGTATGAAATTTAATAAATTCAATAATTCTTTTCAAAAATGTCCTTAATTAAATACTTTCATGCTGCTATTCATACACAGCTTTCCAGTCTCTGAAATGTAGCAATGCTGCTGCTTGGCTTGTGCGTTAAAACCCTTAATGGCCTGTGAGTCAGTGTCTAACATGCTGTGATGTTCCCAAAGCTTAAAATTCCCTTCAATTTGAAGGGTGAAAGTGTATTTGTAATCAAATGAATGATTCTGATATTAATGAGATTATGTCAGGTGCTATAGCATTTCCAGCTGACAGTGGATAATAAATTCACTGTAATGGAATACTGATACCTCTTCCATGCTTTTCCTTCTCTGAAAGCTTAAATAATCTTTTGGAATCACCTTGGGAATTTTAATCCTTACTAAGCGCAGCATTTTGTTCTTTAGCTTGCTTCTTTCTGCTAAACTTAGGGTATTTCTTTGGCATCATTGCATCTAGATGCCTGAAAGTAATAACCTGGTGTTGTTTGTCATTAGAAGTGAAAATAAATCTTGTTTGTAGTGGTCTAAAAAAAAAAAAAAAAAATCAAAACAAAAACCCAAACCATCCCAGCCCTAATTTCTGGTGTGGCACTGCCTAAGTGGACACAGGGGATCCAGCTCCCAAAGACAGCTAAAAAGAAATCCTCCTTTATTTTTTTTTTTTTTCCTTAAAGTGAATGTGCTTGATCTGCTGTCTTCTGTAGACTAAATGTTTTGTGGGTCACTTCTGTCATGTTGACTAAGAATTTAGCCTTGTAAGAACTGCTTGTGTCCACTACATTAGTTTCCAACCTGCCTATCACATTTAAAGAAACACAAAATACATTTTATTGCGTAATGCCTATGTGTTTTATAGGGTTGCTGAGGAGCAACTTCAGTGAAATGAAGGCTTCCTGCTTGTAGCTGATCAGCTGGAATTTTTAACTGGGATATAATGGGTTGGGTCACAGCTGCGGTTTTTGGAGTGTGTGTACATTTGAATCACTGGACAGACAGCTTAATTTCCAGTTCTGCCTTTCATTCTTCTACCACTGAGTTACCTCTCTGGATCTGAATGACCACCGCCTTACGGTACTGGTCTGATGTGCTCAAACTGGCATATGCTAAAAAAGAATTAATCTAGCTTAATTTTCAACTTGTCAAAAAATAATTCGTGCTTTTTTGTTGCTTTAAATGTCTCATTGATTCCCATCAAGCTGTTAGGATTAAAAGAGGAGCATGTTTGGGTAGATTATGATCTAAAAGATCGTGTTTCCAACATGGGCAGCCTGCCCAGACCTTGAGATAGCAGTGTGGTAGTTTATCATTTAGAAACCAGCCAAACCCCCTATAATTTGTTCTGTTATTTAGTAGCCAGTGTGCAGTGCTAGTATGTCATAAATTTCATCTCTTACCTTGTATTATAAAATTTGATACTAGGCAAAACTAGTCTAAGAACACATTTGTCAATAATGAACTCAAAAGGGTAGGTCTAGGAAGGAAATGTGAGCCTTTGGTCCCCTGCATCTGGGCACTCTGTCTACAGCAGGACTTTAACTTCATTTATGAACATGTATTGGACCTGTCACCTAATGCGACTGTTTTGATATGACCCTTTCATTTTACTGTAAGTCATGAGCGGAGTAGGCTGGAAAAGTTTCCTGGTGACGCACTCTCTAGTGCTGTAGTGATCCAGCCTTTCTGGTCCTCTTCAAGAACACTTGGTATAACATCTTAGTTTTGGAAGATGGTATGGATCCTTATTCTTTAGTGGCAGTAGGGTTTCATCTCAAACCGGTCTCATTTCTCCTATGGAAAGTGTGAAATTGTCCTGAGAGGGTTTTACAGCTGGTGTTGGAAAGAGGAATTTCTACTTGAGCGATGTTGTTTTGCTGGTGGAACCAAGTCACTGCGAATTCTATGGCCGAGCTTGTACATATAATTAGAAAGGCAGTGAATTGGAAGCCTAAGATGCATGGCTGTGGGAACTGACCTGAATTTGATCCTTTGGGTTTGATTCATGGTTTACTGTTCTGGGCATGCTTTTTTTCAGATCTGCAGCTTTTGATTTAGCAAGTGTAACCTAGTGCGTGTTTAAAAAACACAGGCAAATAAAAAACCTCCACAAAACCCTAAACCCCAATCCAAACAATTGTGTTGCTACTGACATTGTATTTTAATTGGACTATTGTATATCTTAGAGTATGGGCCACAAGGGAACAGCCAATTACTCTGTGTATCTGTGTAAAAGCCTTTTCATTATAGAATACTGATTAAGAATGTATAGCTTCATATTGTTTCATGTTATTGATTTCCACCAACCCCAAGTCAATGGTCTCATTAATTGACAATTACCTTTTTTCCCATGTTTCAGAAAATTGACATGAGCAACCTGAGGTGTTAAGTTCAATTTGAACTAGGTATTGGTGTGCCTGTTTAATCTTTAACAAGGCACGTTAGGCTCCCTGTTTTAATTTTACAGAGGCCATAAAGGCATCTCCACAGGGAGGCTGCGACCCTCTCAGTATAAGGGGAGCAAAGATGGTCTTTAGAGAAATAATAGGGAATATCTGTGGTAGGGCTTTTTGCCCATCTGTGCTGACAGGTAAAGACATCGATTTCCTTCTATCACAAATGCCATAGTAGAGTCTGGGGTCATTGATGTGTACCAGCTTACTTGAGTTGTACCTTTAATTTGCTTCACTGCGTGTGTCTTGCTGGAACTGTTGGATGCAAGAAGTGAAATCTTTGTCTCCCGTGTCAGACACACAAAGCACAGAACTAATTCTTTTGTAGGGAGGAACCTTCAGTATAAAACATGAAGCTGGGTTTGGGGTTTTTTTAGATAAAAAAGTTCCCAAGAAGAATTGCTCATGTGGCTTATGTAAAGCAGTCAAGCAGTCAGCCTTTGATCAGTGGTGTCTTACATCTGCCCTTCCAGCAGTTTCTTCTAGTTCTGCAGGCTGCAACTAGCTAGTCCTCCTAAGTTCCTCATCCCACTAGACATGACAACACTGTTCCTTAATTTCAGTCATTGTGGAAATGGCAGTACAGAGCTGGAGGACATGAGCATGCTGATAGTGCCACAGATCCATCTCTTCATGAATTTTCCCAGCAGTCCTCAACCATGAGGAGCAATGAGGTCCTTTTATATTTTCAGAAGAGATGCTTCAGGGCAAATAAGCAATTGGCACAACAACCCTTTGTGTTTAATTGGAGGAAAAAAAATGGAGCTACTTGAGAGCAGCTTTACCCAGCCCAGCTAAACTGTGTCAGTAGGACTTTATTATAATACAGTGGCATCAAAGGTTTTCTTGTTGTGCCTACTGTTTGTTCAGGCAGAAATGAACAGCGCTACTGTGTCCAGAACTGGACACACTGTTTTCCATAGTCCCTGTTCTCTTGGGCACTTTCGTCCCCCCACTGTACTTTTGTGCTCTTGAGAAAAGCCTGATGAATTGTATTTGTCTTGGAAAGGTTTGTCTTCTGGTTGCTGTTGGACACTGCTGCTCCCCTAACTGGTGTGCATTGGTGAGAGTAAGTGGGTCTTCCCACTACTCATCATTATAATGCAGGAGGAAACTAGTGTGCCAGTATAAATAAGCCTTGTTTGGAGCATATGGTGCCATATATCTGCCACTGCTTTGAAAACTCCTATGTGTTACTGCACAAACTCAGAAGGCAAAGAGTAACCCAACTCTTCCTTTTGCAAGGCCAAAGGTCAGCTACTTGATTCTGAGTGTAGAAAGATATGAAAAATGCCATATTCTTGTTTTCAGTGATTCACTGGGAACTTCATTCAGTTTCCTAAAACTGATTAGTTAGTGGCAGTTTCCCAGGGCCTACCCTGACCATTGCTCCTGTGTATTGCTTTGCAGAACTCATCTTTCCATCTTCTTGTAGTTCTGTTTCACCAGCTAACCTCAGTGACTCAAAATTAGAAAGTGTTCTTGAGAGAGTTTCTTAGGCAGCTTGTGTTAATTTAAAGTAGTCTTCAGAATGTCTTGGGTACTTTCCAAATAGATACTATAATCCCTCCTTCCCAAAGGTTATTAATTCATTGATTATTAATGGTATCAATGTTATCCTTAAGAACTTGTGGCTAGAACCCAAGGACTCCGAGTTTTTGAGCTGTTCCTCTTTATCTTCATGCTTCCTTTCAGGTTTTTTCCTGATGTGGATTTTAATTTTACTTTGAAATAATATTTTGTTTTGCTACTGCTAAGTATATCACTCTAAATATCTACTGTTTTGTTTTATTCAGTCAATCTTTCGAAGAACAAAGGAAATTTATGGTTCAATTACAGACACTTTGATCTTTAATGAGTTGTGATGGAGGAGATGGTAGCAATCTTCAGTGAGCCAGAATTTGTTACCACAGTTTTCCAAAGCAACAGTTGCAACATTTATTACGCTGATGAGTTCTAAATATTCATTTTAGCTTCTCTTCAGGTTAAATACTGGATCCATTTGAATTTGATTTCAAAACTTCCACTGACTTGAAAAGCATCAGAATTTTACCCTCCGCTTCCTCCTTCCTGTCTTACATAAACAATGCTTTCCCTTTAGCTATTGCATCAGGCAAAAGTGTGTTTTTGGAACAGGTTACTGTAGATGCATGACATACTTGCAGCAATATACCCATGTTGGTTTCCCACAGCCTCACTTTTATTTCTTGTCCTGACCCTCTCCTACATTTCATTTTGTGCTGAGAGAATATGGAGGAAGAGGGAGTTGTTCTGCTTTTTCATTTGGGCATTTTAGTGGGGCTTTTTCAGAGAAGAATCTGGTTGTAACATCCCCCTTTGCTTTACTTGATTCTGCTTTCTTAGTGGGTTTGGAAGGGTAAAAGGTATGATGAAGCTCAAGCTTTTTGAGGTTCTCACTAAAGGGATTTGAAGCTTGGTAGATCGGCTGTTTTTTCCTGTGAGCCATTGGCATTGGCTGAATGAGTGTGAAGCCTCGGGCCTTCCACTGCTGAATTGTCTTGAGCATGCGGGATCTCATTATCACGGAGTGCACTGGAAGCTTGAAGTACAGAGACTGTGATGACTACACTGATGGTTAACTCCTGCACCCATATGAGTCAGTGTCATCAGTGCATTTAATGTTTAGGTTTGTGCCAGCATTCGCATTCACGTGCTTGAGTGATGGCAGATGATAATGACTCATGCTTCATTTACTGGTGTCCTATCACTTTTTCTCTGGCTTCGTGGACCTTCTGTGTAATCTCAAGGAATAATTACTGGGAAAGAATGAAATCTGTATGTGTGAATAAGGGTGTGGTGGTTTAGCCCTGGCTGGAGGCCAGATGCCCACCAAAGCCCGTCTATTACTCCCTTTCTAAATTGGACAGGGGAGAAAATATATATTAAGAGGCTTAGGAGTCAAGATAAGGACAAGGAGAGATCATTTTATCAGCAACAATATGGGCAAAAACAGACTCAACACAGTGCAGGAAAGAACTATTCTAATTTATTACACTACACTAAAAAGTACAGAGAAAACCAGAGTCGGGAGTGTGATCAAATCTTAAAACAAATGCAATT
Source organism: Laterallus jamaicensis coturniculus (assembly GCA_022605575.1). Lineage (NCBI taxonomy): Eukaryota > Metazoa > Chordata > Aves > Gruiformes > Rallidae > Laterallus > Laterallus jamaicensis. The sequence goes on from JAKCOX010000013.1 coordinate 21,838,842, forward strand.
AGATCTTAAAACATGTTCCCCCCACCACTCCCTTAGCACACTTCAATCGGAATCTTGCTCCCTTCTTCACTCCCATTCGCAGTACAGGTGGGGCAGGGACTGGGGAAAAATGGGGTTCTCAGTAGCACCTTCCCCCCACCCCTCCATTCTAAGCAGACTTCCCTTTAGCCGTGATTTTACTCCCTTCACCCCCCCCTGCTTGCAGTACTGGGGGGGGCAGGGACTAGTAAAAAATAATGGGGTTCTCAGTTACTTTTTCATGAGCTGTTTCCCAGATCTTAAAACACCTCTACCTCCCCCACCTCCCTTCTTAGCAGACTTTGCTCTAGTCATGATTTCACTCCCTTCCTCCCCCGATCACAGCACAGAGGGGCAGGGACTGGGAGATGGGGGCTTTGGTCAGTTCCTTGCAAGTTAACTTCCTTCTTGGCCGGGGGGGAAGGGGGGACATTCATTCCACACACCCTCCCCCTCCTGCACCGTGGTGTCCCACGAGAGACAGTCCTCCACAAACATTCTCCAACGTAAGTCTCATCAGCTGCTCCGCCTGGATCCCTGCTATGGTAGGCAGCAATAAATTGCAATGTCTCTCAGTCCCAGTCCTCCACGGGGTCACCAGCCTGCCCCCAGCAAACCTGTTCCGGTGCAATTCTCTCTGTCATTCATCTCTGAAGGCTGCAAGTGCTGGCAGCTGCTTGCTTCAATGTAAGGGTCACAGTGTCATGTCTCCACCTGCTCAATCCAGCGTGGAACCCCTCCATGGACTGCAGGTGGGATCTCAGCCTTTTCCATGGGGTTTCCCCATGGGCTGTAGAAGTATCTTTCTCTCCGGCACTGAACAGCTCGTTACATCTTCTCACTCCCTTCTCCAGTGGCAAAATGCAGCTGCTTCTGGGTTGTTTTCTCCTATATGTGATTCTCAGAGGTGCTATGGCTATCTCTCATTGGCTTGGCCCTGGTCAACAATGATTCTGGCCTTGGATTGTTTATTTTCGAGCTCCAGAGAATTCCAGCAGCTCCTCACAGCAGCTGTTTTCTGCACCCCCTGTCTTTTCCAGCACCCTGCCTCGCAAAACTACGACAAAGGGTCAGAGAACTGAGAGGGGCTCTGAACATTGTTTTACCAAAGGAAACAGGATGTTTTTCTTCCTTCAGTTTCCTTGAAGTACAGGTTTATGTCATGGCTTCTGTTTTTCTCAGAGTTGTTTAAGATCAAGTGGTACAGCTTTAGCCACAGAAATTCATCAAGTAAGGTGGCTGTGCTCGTTTGTCCACTTTGTTTGGAAAGTATGGTAGATGTGGTTGCTCTGGTTCAAAAATTAACATAATCAGAAACTGTGATGCATTGTACCTCAAGTGGTTCTATGATTTCCCTCTAGATCAGAAGAATGCAGTATTGTATTAATAAAGATTTGGAGAAGATTTAAGTTCATTATTACTTAAATAATGCTTTAATAAATTTAACTTATAAGTTATTTATTATTTAAACTCAGAACTCTTAAATCGCAGAACGTTAGGAGTTGAAAGGGACCTTGAAAGGTCATCTAGTCCCACCCCCCTGCCAGAGCAGGATCACCTAGACTAAATCCCACAGGAACACAAAGGGCTTCTGTCAGATGTCTGGTGCTCACCATCTGACTTCCTCTCCTGTACCTGATGTCTTTCCTGGCAGAAACAATACAGAAAGATGAGGCTCATGATACAACCACGTGGATGTAGAACCACCAGACCGGTGCCTGTTCTAATGCTGCTTCTTGTTACAACATCACACGGTCTGAAATCACAAAAAAGTTGCCCACCCTGATATATTTCTCAAAGGGGTGTAAGGTAAGAGGCACACACAGCTGCTGAATGCACACAATTGCAAAAAAGGAAGAGTCGGAGATCAGAAAATATTTTCTGGGATGACCAGCCAAACATCTGTGAGAGGTCTGGGACGTTTGTTTTACTCATCAGATGCGTGGTGCTTTGCGAATTCTGTTCTGTGTTTGAACAACGGAAATTGTTTTCCCATTTGTGGGACTGAGAACTGTAAACACAGTAAAAAGACACATTAGAAAAATCTTGGGTCCGTAGCAGATTTTCAAGGAAATCTAGAGTTTGTGTTCCCTGCAGGTCCCTTTCTTCCTTTAGCTGAGAGAGAAAATGAGGCCTAAGCAACTGAGGTCTAATGCGTGCACTGTAAGGCAGCCTTACATGCAGTCTCAAAAGGCTTGCAGAGTGTTGGCTGTGGGCCTTTAAAAATAAGGAAGCTGATGTAAATATTATTTCTCAAACAATTCTTCTCCCCATAGAGATATTGAAAAGGAAAACTTGGGAAACTGCTCCCTGCCACAGCAGCTGAGAACTCATGGTGCTACTTAGAGAAGAACCCTGTGAGATAGTTGCCTCTCATCCTCACTATGAAACTCTTGAAATTTCTCAACTGGAGAGCTGAAATCTCTGTACCGGATGTGTTGCCATATGCTATATACATTTGCAGTACCGCGAGGGTAATGGTGTGTGTTTATCACCGACTGGAAAATCCCAAAGATGTACATATGTGCCTCAGCTGGCCTCGCTGCACAAGGTAACGTGCCATTCCAGACCTGTGCTTCTAAGGTGGTGCAACATTTGGGGAATCAGGAGGCCCTGACTAGCACTGTGTTGCATTTTAGGGAGCAGCGCTTTGAAATCTGTCCTTTTGTAAAGACAATTTTGGATCAGAACTTAATTACAGCCTATCAGATAATGATACCAACTGGTGCTGGGAGACAGTAGCATACATTTAAGTGAGCCTGGGAGTGAGACCAGGGAAGTAGATGGCTAAGGCATTGGCTGGATGTGCACCCTCAACTCTGAGGCAAATCACTGTGGATTTTTCAGTATCTAGGCTACTTGTCTGCGCTGAGAAGTCAGGAGCTCTGCTCATCCCCACTGGGGCTGTCTCCTGCCTGAATGCATGCAGGCGTGCTGGGCTCTCTTTGAGGCAGTATTTCTAATCCTGTACGTCACCTTTGGAACAAGATAGACTTTTTCACCAACTTTGTTATTTTATCCTTTTACTCATCAATCTTACCTTTAATTGATTTGAAAAATTAAAAGCAATTATGAAGTTTTAATAAAGACTGAATATCAGATAAACTTGCTACCCATTAACAAAATCACCAGAAGACAGTGCTTCCTATAGGGAGTTAGAGGGGATGTAAAGAGAACAGGGCTTGAGTTTCTTCCCTGAATTATCATTATGCTGTGTAATGAAGCAGAAGCTTACACAGCCATGAACTAATTTGTTATGGCTCCTCATGAGGTCTGCAGTCCAGCTGGAGCGAGGTAGAGATGACAGTAGTTTGTTAGGAAAGGGAGGGAAGAAGCTCGCTTTAATAACTTATTTGAAATTTTAGATTTTCTAATGCCATCTCTGTTCAGGAGCCATTTGGATTAAATCAGTTGTGTCTGATCTATAAATTGCTAGTGCTTACCTCCTTCTTCCTCCTTTTTTCTTCTTTTGAATATCATGAGTGCAAAAGAGAAGGTGACTAAATACCGACAAGTGATGCTGTTCACACACTGTAGCAATCTGTTACCAGCTTTAACGGTAGGATGCTTTTTCAGATCTGTTTAAATGAGAAATATGTTTATCACAAGGGTGCTGAGCTGTGCTTCCCTTCTGATTCCTTAATTTTTAATGTGTAATGATTCTGCTGAAAGCACTTCTCTTCCCATTTTTCTTAAGGCACTGCAATGTTCATTAATAAGAGCAGCACTGTTGTAAGGTGCAATGTGTTGCTGCTGTATTAAATAATATATATTTGAAAACTGCATTTAAAATGGTGTTTTGAAGGTATGCTTCCCATGAGCGAAAACAGAGAAACTGCTACTTCGTCCTTAATTTACCTTGTTATGTTCCAAGAACAGAAACATTTGGAGAAAGTTGTTCACTGATTGTGCTTTTTATCACATGCAACCTGTCATTTTTAATGTAAGTTGTAGAGAATCTCCTAATATTTTTTAATTAACATATCTTAATTTATTTTGCAGTGAGTAATCTGGAAAAAAATACGCGTAGAGAAGAATCACTGGGTTGGAAAAGACCTTTGAGGTCATCGAGTCCAAGAACTTCATCCTGTAGTTCAGAAATCTCTTGCGCATGTTTCCAGGAAGAAGTTTAAGGGTTTCTTCTTTGAAGCTAACAGACTGTTGGTTGAAGACAGGTCTTTCCACAAGTTTGATGCGCTAGGTACTTGAAGTTAGGTTTCCTGCTTGATGGCTAACTGTTCTGGTAGGTGAGGTGTATGTATGTATGTATCCCTTTAACAAACACAGTGTTTAGCTTTTTACATGTGAAAAGGGTATCTTTATTTTATTATTTGTCCTACTCTTTTAGAGTTCCTTCTTTAGGATTATGGAGTCCTTGACTGCGATTTCAACACCAAAACAAGCATATGTGCTAGCGTGAATCACAATTGCTACCAGCTTTGTTTGCAAGTGGTCCCAGAGTGCAGCTCTGTCTCTTACAATCTGGCTTTTCTGGCATGAGGCTCATCTGCTTTTCCTTGATATGGAACAGGGATTTTTTTCTGAAGCCCTTCATCACTCAACACCTTTCTCTCCTCTGCGTGAAGAGCAGCAAACCCAAGAGCACAGAGCCAAAGTCTGTCATTTCTCCTTAGCTTCCCAAGGACTTTTTCGAGGAAAAAATATGCAGTCCCTGTGTTGTGGCAAGGGGGATGATACCTGCTTGTCACTGCCAACCGTTCTAGCTCTTTTTGCTAGCTCTTTTGAAATGGTGGTGGTACTTAGAAAGAGCACTGGAATACTCCCAAGTTTTAGAAGTGTTTTATATACCTGGAGAGTGTCACAGAGTTCTTGCTGTTCTGGAAAGCTGGTGTCCTCTTGCTGGAAATAAATACACAATACATCTGTACTCCCATTGTGATGCTGAGTTTGTCAGAACGAGCTTGGACAAACCAGCAGCTAGGGAATGTGTAAACAGTGGGAGCTTTCAACAGCACAAACTTGCGAGAGAACAGACTACGCTTGTATGATTTGAATCTGCTGGTGTTCCTTGCCCCTTGCTTTTGTTTGGGAAAAAGATGGCCAAGAGTTCTTCTGTTTATCCGTGTTTCAGGTGTATGTTTATCTGGCCCTAGTGACTGCGTCTCCTGAAGTTCAAGACAAATTTTCAGTCACTGGTAATCAGGTTCCTAATTTATCCTGTGCCAACTGCTTAACTCCCTGTTTGCTGAAATCTATAGTTATCAGTAGAAGGGGAAAAACAAAGCAGAAACTCCCTAGTGAATGAAATGCCAGAGATAAATGAAACACTAGACACAGCACGGGTAGTGAGTGTTACCTTGCAGCTCAATTCTGGTACTGTCTGGAAGGGTTTTAACGGTTGGAGTTATGCTATCCAGTGATTTTTTTTTATTTTTTTTTTTTTAAAAAAGGAACCTGTGGAATTTTGGGTCATGACCAAAAAAAATACATCTTAATATGTTTCTTCAAGTAGAAAGAAAGTCTCCAAACTGCTGAAACCAGGCACTAGCAGGAAAGCTCTGAATCGATAATTATGAGAACACCATAACTGACTTGTGAGGTTTTCGCTATGGTAGGTATCCCTCCTTGAGTTCTATAAACTTTTGCTGTCCTGAAAGATGGTATTGAGGAGAAGGAGGAAAGAAATGTAATTTCTCAATAAATCTCTTCTCTATAGGACTACATTTCTGCTTTACTGGTCCTGAATGAGTGTGTAGACTGTGTGTGCGCTTCTGACTACAAATGCATCTATTAATAAAAAGGCACACACAGAATGGTGGGAAAAATTGCTTTGTTAGACTGAAGAAAAAATTATAAGCAAACAAATTATCCTAAATATACACAAAACTAAAGGGTAACAACTGTTGCACAGGCAAAAGTAAGTGATCTATTGTGCTGTATAAAACTATATTAGATATGGCTGGCAAAAAGGAGAAGGGAAAACCTTTTCCTTCTCTCTCATGAAAGCAATCCAAAACAATGATTCTTTGGTATGATTAAGTCTGATGAATGTTGATGCCAGGTTCCCAAAGTGAATCCACATGGTTCCAAGTTGGTAGATATTGCTCCCGCTTGTGTTGTTGGCTGAATGAAATTTCCTCCCCAAGAGCTTGTTTGATAGCTCCTTCAATCACTCCACGTACAAGAGGATTCATCTCGCGGTGTCTGTTTGGTGTTAATGTACTGGTGTGATTTCAGAACAGTATAAGAGTGTGTTATTGGAACACGCCAAGCACTGCGCCTTGGACATGTGAGAAGGCGCCTCTTCTTAACTGAAAAGTAAAACTTCACCATGGCTTAGATGTGTTTGAGGGTAACTGAGCCGGGAATGTTTTAATGGTCTTCTTCTGAAGACTATCTTGAGTGATTTTATTTGGTGTGTATGAGGTAGAGTTTAAATATGTAACTTTAATTTCCTCCCTCCCCATCAGCATCCCCAGTGGTACTTAGAGAGCAAGTGCCTTTAAAATAGGCAGCTGTTACACTGCCTGGTTTAGGCAATGTGCTTAAACCTCAAGTAAAGGTTAAATGCGATGCATCTGGAACAAAGCTTAAGGTGTTCCCAGCCACAGCCATCTGTTTTGCTGTAAACAACTGCCCCTGTAGTAGATGATGCTGGGAAGTGCATCCTTTGCTTAGTTGATTCAGACCAGTCCACTTTGCTGTCTTAAAACAGCTGAAAGAGGTGGGTTTGAGAGGAATTGTGAATTAAGGTTTGGGCATACACACACGCTCTGGCTTGGCTCTGTAATGAAGGTTGTGACCTCTGAAAATGACAGGATTCCCACATCTATTTTCCTGGAGGTTTTTGAGATACAGCATCGCTTTTGTAAGTCGCCTCATTTGTAGTGTGGCTTTGGGTCATGGAGTGCAAGGGTCAGCTTTAGAAGCCTAAAGACAAGAGAATGTTTGCACTCCAGTATGTTCTCAAAATAATGCTCTTCAGCATAGCTGAAGGAATGTGGTATATCAAAACCCTTCCTTTACTGTTTTGTTTATGCATTTGAAAGCTAGATTGAAGCCTCCTTTCAGATTATGTTCTTTCTTTAGCATTTAAGGCTTCTGTTTATGTAGATAAGCAGGCTCATTGACTGCTTGGCCCCAGGAAGCTGACACACGGGTGTGGATGTGGGTTGATCTGAAAATGCTCATCTTCACCATCCTCAGAATATTACAGTGTTGTAATGGAGCTGTACGTTACGCTGTAGTTTGCACACTCCTCTGTAAGCTTTCTTAAGAGCAAAAGATAATTTGTAAATAAGTTTGTTGTATTTTTATAAAAATTACATAGGCGAGTTCTCTTGCTTTCATCCTGTTTGTAGCTTGTCCATAGCCAGCTGCCATGCTACGGCTCTACATTTAAAACTAACCAGATGAGACATTCATAACAAGCCAGTGTGAGCACTCTGACGCTCTTATCTTCCACTTTCTTCCCAGTGTTAGTCACTTGGCGGGCTCTGTAATTCTGAAGTTTTCCTAAGTTGAATCTAACACTGTAAGACACGCTAATACTGTATTTTGTTTGACTTTCTATAGGCTAAAATATTGCCTCTTTTCATTGTACTCTATTGCTTTTTCCTCAGAAGCCTATGGATAATGAGATCTTGCCCCACTGTGTGGGCTGGTGCTTTGGCTGTTTTTCTTTGTTACGAGGCATCTGAGCTGCTATCTTTGCTCAGAGTACTTTATCCCAGTTCATGCTGATTCAGCACTGTGGGTACTGAATCTGTGCTCCCTGCTTTGAGAGCTGACATCCTAAGCTTTTTCTTTCTCTAGTCTCAACCACCTCTCTGATTTTGAGAAACACTTGAGTCAGAGCAGCATTTTTCTTCACGCTTCTTGGTTATCTTTAATGCTGATAAGATAGGAACACTGTAGCTCTGCCATGCACAAAAGCAGATCGTGCTTTGCTGTGCGCTGTGGTGCTTTCACAGCAAGAAGGAAGCATGGGTGGGTTTGAGGCTTTGTTCCAGAGACCATTTGTAATGCTAGAGAAACTGTGTGACTGCAGGATATGTCATATCTTGGAATTCAACACCCCTAAACAACCTGAGGCTCTATTATTTTTCCCTTAGGCTCTGTTGTTAGAGACCATCAGCAGTGTGTAATTTTAAAAAGTTACCTGTTCTGTTTTCCTTATTGAGCCAATTAATACCTGAACTCTGAAGTTGGGACTTCCTCAAATTCTTTATATACAGAAACAGTATGTCTGTGATGTTAAGCCATTCCCTTATAGACAGCTACACAACTGTGGGTGAGGAATTTAGAAGTTTAGGGATTTTCTGTGTCTTTTACAAGTCACTCATGCCTCTGGAGAATCATACTGTTGACCCTACAATAAGCAACAGGTGTAAGAAAGCAAGGATGTATTCTGGTACCACGGATACAGTACTTAATGTTAGTGAAGTTTGAGCTCCTGTTCAAAGTAACATGTAAAGTAGGGGCACTTAATGTAAGAACAACTGAAAATAATTTGGGGAGAGGAAGAGTTTGATCAGTAATGGGGGCTGGTTGTACTCTTCTTTGTTCACAGGTCAAGGTAACATAAGGTCAAGTTGTGGGAGAGTACCAGTGCAGGAAGGCAGCGACTATAGCCTGTGTTGGGAGAAGGGAATTCCTTCTGTTCACCCTTCATTACTTTTCCTGCTCTCAATGCCTTGAAAAGCCGGAATCAAAACTCAATAGCCTTGGTGACTATTAAGCAGGTGTCCTTTATTGCAGTGCTGGGCACACAGGGGATCGCTCCTCTGAATGTGTGCCCAGTGCTGCAATAAAGGCATCACTCTCCACAGATTTTGATCTATCTAGGAACCTGAAACTCTCTTTGGGGGACTTTACTCTAGGCTGGAAGCTGCATTACAAAGTGCTGGTGCGACTCTTTCCCTCCCTCTTATCTAGTTAAGGCAGGAAAAGCTGATACAGTGGTGTTATTCCCTCATGTGTTTTTAGTATCAATAGATGCTGTCACTACCCCTTCCCTTGCTCCCCATCCCCCAACCACCACCACAGACAACCAAAACCCAACCCAAAACTTCCACAAGTAACTGATCTGACATTTCATAGAATCATAGAAATATAGCATGGTCTGTGTTGGAACGGACCCCAAGGATCACAGAGCTCCAACCCCCCTGCCACAGGCAGGGCCACCAACCTTCAGGCCTGGATCTACACAAGGTTGCCCAGGGCCCCATCCAACCTGGCCTTGAACACTTCCAGGGACGGGGCATCCACCACCTCTCTGGGCAGCCTATTCCAGCACCTCACCACTCTCTGTAAAGAGCTTCCCCCTCATATCTAATTCAACCTTCCCTCCTTTAGCTTCAATCTATTCCCCTTGTCCTGCCGTTACCTACCCTTTCAAAAAGCTGATTCCCCTCCTGTTTCTCTGCTCTCTTAAGGACCTTATTTGCTCCCTCACATTTGGTGAGGAAGAACTTGGCAACAGCTGGTGCTCGAGCCCATAGGGCCAAGGTACAAGTCCAGCAGGCTGCAAAGAAGCACAGAGAAGATGAATATTGCAAGACCATACTAGTATTGGTTCCTAATAGCTTGGTTATTGTTTGACTCTGTTCAGAGTAGCAATGTATTAACTGTCTCTGGTCAAGAAAAAAGTTGAAATTGTGCAGCTCCAGTCTCACATGGAGTGAAATCCTGGCTCAAGTATGAGATTTCACACTGCAAGGTGGTAATTCACTGGACGTCTTCCAGTTACACTTTCCTAACTTCTGACTCCTAATATGCTCCAGTGTCTCTTTGATAAAGACAAGTTGGGCCAGTTATCAGCTTGATGTGTTTCCCATATTGCTTTGTTAGAAATTATTTTATTTCGGGGGGTAAACATGACACTTCAGGAATTTTAGTATGGGATCAAATTTGACTTAAACAGAGCTGCACCAGGGATGTGGTGGTGTGATTCAGATGAGCTTCACTCGCTGTATTTTAATTTTGGGAAAGGAATCGTTAAATATGGTTATATATTAATGAAGCATGACAAACATATTTTCCTTGCCACCTCACTCCATGACATTGCAGCTTTCTGTGACTCAGTATAGGCTTTGTAATGCAAGCAGTCTCATGTTAAAGGAGTATGTATCTTTCTCAGACAGATTTAATGCACGTAGTAACCTCATGAAGTTAGTTTCCAAGTCCAAGGCTGCTACTTGATTCTGTAACTTTAATAGAAGAGGGTAAAGGTAGGAAAGACCTAGAAATCATGCTGTCCATCTCACAGTTGCTGCTGGGGTCGTGAAGCATTAGACCCTTGTGGCATTTGTTAATGCTGCAGCATGAGATTGTCCAGACTGATTTGTTCATCCACCTATCATCATCTTGGCTTGGAAAATGGTGTCAGATATGATCCTCGTTCTTGTGCTTTGTGCTGGCAGATTACTGTTGCTGGTTTCAGCTACCATTGCGTCAGGCAAAGAAAACAGACCTTGTCCTCCCCCCTTAATGTCAATTACAGCTTTCGTCATGGATATCAAATACATTCATGATACTTCATAGCATCAAAGAACGAAAATAGTCCAGCGGTGTTTGTCATAGCCATGGGCTGCGGCATCGCACTGACTCATTCCTGTGCGCAGGGAGGTACTGGGGAGGGAGAGCGAGGGGGGGATGAGTGTGGAAGCCGCGCAAGGCTGTGTAATGTGGAGAAGCAGATGAGTGGTTTCTGTGGGGCCAGGCCTCTTTATTTTGTAGGGAACCTTGAATTTACGGATTTGTTCAAAGTGATTTGATGCACAGCGTTTCCTGTCACGCAGCATGCTGTGTTCAGACACTGCAATACCTCTGCTACGGCAGAGACGGTGGATTTGGGGAGTAGCTTGAATAGAGAAGTGGGGAAGCTGAGCTATTCATAATTCTCTTTTGGGATGGTTCTAGAGCACAGCCACTTGATTTTGGGGTTGGTGTTTATTCACTCAGTTTATCTCTTAAAGAGAACAAAGAATAAAAGTACCCTGGCAGTCTGTATATTAACCTTTGCTGAAAACTCGCCTGGCGCTGCTGCTGCCGGTCGTCTTTCTGTCTGGGTCTTTATTGCTTTTTTGTTGTATCGTATCTGTAAATGTTTCCCACGTTCCTGGAGATAGGGAGTATGGCTGTCTATATTGGTTGACTTTCAGAGGATTTTTTTTGAGTGCTTCTTCAGGAAGAAAAGGTGAAATAAAAAGTGTGCCTGCCAATTCCCAGAGAGATTTGCCTCCTCTCTGTTGAGACCATCCCTGTTTGCAGATACCCTGTAGGAACATGAAGGGATCTGGGGAGAACTCTGCAATTCCTCCTTTGCCATGCCTCTTCCTGCTCTATAGACCTTGTTAGAACGAGCCAGGGCTGAATTACCATTTCAGAGATGCTGTGATCTTTTAGATGGTGTTTGTGTTTTGTGCATAGGTTCCTCCCTCCCCCTTCTAACTTTCTCCTGTTAATTAGCTAATGCTGTGTGGAAAATCCGATCTTCTTGCTGGTTGTTTTGATTATCAAGTTGTAGCACTAAAGCACTGTTGTTATCCCACAAATGTACTTTTAAGTCTTTAATAAATTCACTATGACTATTTTACACGTTGATTGATGGAAAACGCTCAAGATAAGAGAGCAGGTTTCTTCACTGTGGTGTGCCAATGTTCTGGTCCTTGAGCCACAGATGCAGGGAGCACAATCATTTAAACGGTGGCTTTTCAGTGACAAAACAGGAGTGTGTTACAGTGGGTACTCCATTGTTAGGGAGTGGAATGAGTATGTTCATTTGAACCATAAAGCTTGATGATACACTTATGGATTTTTCTTTCCTCCTTGAAATAAGCATGTGTTTCTATTCCTGTTGTATGTGAGTGTATTCCCAATATCAGGAAGAAAGCAGGAGAGTTCCTTACCCAGAAACAGGCTCTTTCAGTTGTCATACAAACTGATTACGCATTTGTGTTTTGAATGTCTTCTACCACCAGGAGAAAGTAAATCAAAGCCTTGTAAAACTTTCTTAAAATAGTATAGAAAAGTAGAAGCTGAAAGAAATTTTGTATCTTAATTCTCTTGTTTAATTTCTTTAGCTCACAGTCTTAAACCAAGTCATGGGTAGCCCAGTACAGCAAGTGACTTGAAGCTCGCTTCCAGTTCTTCAGACAACACATTGTAGAAATTAATTTCCTGATTAGTTGGGCTCTCAGGAAAATCTTATGTGTGTGCTCACAGTGGGAACGACTGCTCAATTCGGAATGACAGGGCAATAAAGTTAGAGGTAAGTATGTAATACTGAGCTGGCAGAGGAAAGAACTGTGTGCCTGTTGTGATGAACAGGGGTGTAGGGAATGTGTTGTTTTGACGCGTTTGCTGGATGTTAAACCTGCATAAGCCTGGCTACATTGTGCCTCACTGATACTGTGTAATAGAGTTTGGGCCTCCATAGAATGCTCTGGGCTGGAAGGGACCCCAAGGATCACAGAGTTCTAACCTCCCTGCCACAGGCAGGGCCACCAGCCTCTGAACCTGGATCTATACAAGGTTGCCCAGGGCCCCATCCGACTTGGCCTTGAACATCCCCAGGGATGGGGCATCTACTCTGGGGAGCCTGTTCCAGCACCTCACTGCTCTCTCTGTCAAGAGCTTCCCCCTAATATCTAATCTAAACCTTCCTTCCTTTAGCTTTAGTCTGTTCCCCCTTGTCCTGCCGTTGTCTGCCCTTTTAAAAAGCTGATTCCCCTCCTGTTTCTCTGCTCCCTTCAGGGACTGAAAGGCTGCAATGAGGTCCCCCTGCAGCCTTCTCTTCTTTAGGCTGAACAAGCCCAGCTCCCTCAGCCTCTCTTTGTAATCTTCTTCCCCATGTTTATTGTGTGTTTCAGTGTGAGCACAGGCAGAACAGCGGCAGCCAATCTGACATAAATGTGTTAAATTCTCTTAAAGCATTGTGTCGTTTATAAGGATTAGTGCACTCTTCTGTAGCTGTACTGTTCTATTACCTCTCTCTTTCCTGAAACCCTGTATAAAGATAGGTATATTTTTATCTTTTAAGTAAGACTGGTAACTTGCTATTTCTCCTATGGAGGATGAACTTCTCTAAGTGAGAGAAACTTGTAAAATTCTTTCCTCGGATAAAATTGTTGTGATTCCTCCTTGTGTCAAATAACTTCTTTTCAAAGACAGGCTGTCTAAGTAAGGGCATGTCCTTCAAAGTCCATCTTTCATCTCCTTTTCAAACCAGAATTAATTTCTGGCATGTCAGTCACCTCCATGTATTGTGTCGTTGTCACTACAGGATTGTATTGGGTTATTAACTTACTAATCTTTCTAAAATAACCTTTAGACATATGTCCAGAATTAATATAGCTATGGAAACCTGTAGTAGGTAATGAGTTGCCTATAAGCAGAGAAGCTGTCTTTAGAACAGCAAGGTCTCTCATAACATAAGCAAAGTGAACACAGGAACAAGACTGTTGACTGCATCTTATGTAACTGTCTAATTTCCTTTCCTTTGGCATCCTCTCTGAACTTACCAGTCCATGTGGAGATCTTAAGGCTGATACAAAGGAAATGTTCACAGTATAAAGATGGACCTGTGTCAGTGACAGGATACCCTGTAGATTGTCTTATCGGCCAGAGCAGATTGGGAAGAGCGTTGCTTTTGCATTTGCATAGTAATTGTTTTCAATAAACTCTCAATTTATGGTCTCTTAAATGTAGAGTTAAATTAATTCTCTTTCTTGGTAATAAACTTCTTGGGGAGAATTCTGGAAATGCTCTGTGTGGAGTAAAGCTGATGCCTGAGATGGAAAGACCCTGAGGTGTTGCAGCAGAGCTACGCAGGCTGTGGTTGTCACAGCCCTTTGTGTCCCACCTTCATACTCTAAAGCACACAAACCGAAGGAGGGAGAGCCTTTAGAAGGAGAAAGATGTGGCTATTTCTGCATGTACTTTAGTAAAGCATCACTACAAGTCTTCACTGAGTATTGATTCCTGTGACTTTTGAGATGGGAAATGCAATTAATCCTACTTCAGGGGTGAGGAGACCAAATAAAAAAGCAGCTTATTGAGTTGTCCAAAACTCATATGATGAGAGTGATGAAGGCTGGGAATCCCTAATATGCTACCCTCCTACTCTGACACCTTTCTCTCTGGCCACAGCAGCAATTATAACCTTAAAATCATGACATGGTCTGATATGGTGCAGGCGCACACCTTCTGCTCTTATATGAGGTATGGCTCCACTCAGCTCCTTGGGTTAGAGATGGAGGCTGTTTCTGTTGGTGGCCTTGTCTGCTCGCCAGCACACTGTCATGCTGGCTGCACGGTGGCTCTGGTTCCTGTGGGAGTCCGGTTGGGTGCACAAGCTGCACGGCACTGCCCCACCTTCTCCCCAGAGCAGCCTTTATGTAGCAGTGGCAGTTCCAAGCAGAAAGCTTAGGGCGATGGGGTAAGTCAGCACTTTGAGAGGAGCACAGTGGGCTTGTGGTGGGATTCATATTCTCAGGCTTATCATTGCTTTTCTTAACTGCACTTTCCCCACTGTCGTTCAGAATAAATGGGAGCTGATTTACTGTTGGAGACAGGTTTTGTTTTGGGGATTGTTCTCTTGGAATGGGCTCTTTAAAGTTTTGGGTTTTTTTCCCTGTTCCTGCAAAGAGACAGGAGTGACTCTTCTCTCTAATGGAAGAGAACTTTTTATGAAGTGGCAAATTAATGCAGGGCATTTAAAGCTCTCAAGTGACTCTCTGGCTATGGTGAAAGTACTTTTTCTGTTAGGATGTTACTGTGGGCGTTGTACTTTTTCTCTGAACTACAGTAATGGTCCTTGCAAGCTGAGCTGCTCTTGCCATGTGTTGTTTTTGTGAGAAAGCTGAGCCTTGCACAGCTACAGGTACATCTTGAATGTAACTTACCGTGTCGTCTCTTTACAGTCTTCATGGAAGACTTTGTCTGAAGATGGTAGTATCAACCAGCAGGAATGCTGTACAGTACTTTCAGCTCAGCCTTTCCATTATAGATCTCCCCTGTGAGTGGCTTATCCTCTAGCTCAGATGTTTGAAGTGCTTTCAGGCTGAAACTAAATGTATGAGTTCTCTGCCTAGAAGCAATCCCCACCCTAATATTCCCTTAAAAGCAGGTTAGCTGCAGAGAGTGTAATGTAATCCTCTCTCTGCCTTCAGCACTTTCCAGCTGAAAGTGTTTAAACACTTTCCAAACATTAAATTAATACTTGCAGCACTTCTGTCAAATCAGTGGCTTGATGCTAAGGAAAAGTAGATCAATTTTATGTGTATGAAAACAGAAGCAAAGGGCAGCATGGTGTATGGAAGGTTATGACTGCAGAGCTAGGAATACAAGAGTCTAGTGTCACAGATTCCACCCTGTTTTAAGAGAATCCCTAGAACAGCTGATGAGTTATTTTTTGTGTTTTGTCCATATGAGATCCTCTTATTGTTGCCTGAGACCTTTGTAGTGGTAGTAAGTCTCATGTTTTTTAATGTACTTGCATGGCTCTTGACTAACCAAGCCAACCTCTTGATTAGGGTTTCTAAAAGTACCCTTAATAAAATAATAAATCATGTTAAGATTTAACATGTAACAAGTGATCTCATTATGTAGCATTGTAAGTAGGAACTTCAGTGCTTTAAAGCTTCCCAGCATCTGCTTTCAGAAACTTTAAATGGGTTGCATACAGGGGTGTATACTTCAGTTTGGCAAAATAAACATTACTGTGCATACATGCTAAGAAACATCTCACCTTGAGGATGGGCTCTTTTGTTTAAACTTGACAGAATTATGCCATTTTCAGGGAAACAAAAGCCCTGGCTGTCAGTGCTCCTGTAGTTGGATGTTTAGTAGTAGTTTAACGAAAGAAACTCGCTGTCTGCATAAATTGGCTGGGTTAGGTTTTTTTGCTTTACTTTCTGCCCTTTTCCCCTTTCTCTGTATTCTTCTGTTCTGGCAGATAAAAGATTGGAAAAATAATGCTTTTTGATTTGATCTTTGTGTGTCATGTGAGTTGTCTCTGTCTCTTCAGTACATGTGCCCTTATGACACATCTTCGCCTCAGTTGATTTTCTCAGGCTGTTGTTCTTACTCACTTGCCTCTGGATAGTAGTTGGCCTCTTCCGTGTTTGAATGCTCTTCCAGAAATGTCTTACTCTAACTAATTGGTCATTGTATGTCTGTCTAGATATTGCCTAGTCTAATGACCTAGTGAAAGACTAGCAACTGTGAGGTCATCTGTTCAGCATGGATATTTGGAGACCTGTGGGGAGCTTGGATATACAGAAACCCTGGCAGATGCTAGAGGCAATCACCTTACTTGTCTAACCTGAAATCTGTCATCTGGGAGAAGGAGATACATTACAGCACAAACCAAATAATTTTCCAAAGTGTTTAAGTGAAGGAAATGGTGAATTCAGACTTCTGCAGAGTCTTTGACTCAGCCTCTTGTGTCTAACTCTTTGCTGTGTAGCAACGCAAATAATGTGTTTCTATACCATCATCACTTTAAGACCAAATGGCAGCATTTATATATTTGTGTTTAATAATATAGAATTGAGTGCAGGTCTTTAGCTCCCTGCAGAGACAGCAGTTGAAACCTGTGAAGTCTACACAAATGAATCAAGAATTTGAAGATTGACTTACCTTATGAATTCCAATATGTCTCTGTTTGCTATTGCATGCTAATAGGAAGATGAAGGAGGAAAGTGATAAAGTCACAGCATGTGTGAAAATAGAGATTCCATTAACCTGAGATCCTGTGGCTTCTGATGCTGGAGCATCACTCAGGATGCGTCTGCTCTTGACACCTAGTTACTTCAGGGCACAACTTTATGTACATTGACTAAGGGATCCAAGGGTGGTTTTCCAGGTCTCTGTAGGGCTGGATGATTGCAGTGACCTGTGTAATTGTATAATGGCCTCCTACATCTCATGCTTGTTGCTTTAACTTAAACAGGGAGTTTAGCAAAAGGTGAAGGAGATCTGAAGTAAACATGTTAAAGGAGATAGTATAATCAGGGATGGTACTACTAGGAAGAGTGCAGAGAGGGAGAGAGGAAACAAGTTGTCCAACAATAACTGTTTCAAATTCAAAATGCACTGGGACAAGTAACCTGTAGGATTTTGACTTCATGTGCTGCGTTTTAATTTTTCTTCCTCCATGAACAAGAGGATTGAGAGCAGTCCTGAGGAGAAGAACTTGGGAGTGTTGATTGATGTAAAGCTCAGCATGAGCTGGCAGTGTGTGCTGGTAGCCCAGAAAGCCAACTGTATCCTAGACTGCATTGAAACCAACGTGAAAGGTCCCTCTGCTCTGGTGAGACCCCACCTTGAGTACTGCATCCAGCTCTAGTGTCCCCAGTACAAACAAGTCCAAAGGAGGGCCATGAAGATGATGAGAGATCTGGAGCACCTCTTCTATGAAGACAGTCTGAAATGGTTGGGCTTGTTCAGCCTGGAGAAGAGAAGGGCGTGGGAAGACCTTACTTATAGTGGCCTTCTGGTACCTGAAAGGGCCTACAGGAAAGCTGGAGAGGGGCTGTTTGTCAGGGACTGCAGCAATAGGATGAGGGGTGCTGGGTTTAAACTTAGAGAACAAGTTTAGATTAGACGTTAGGAAGAAATTCTTTACTTATGAGAGTGTTGGGCTTTGGCACAGACTGCCCAGAGAAGCTATGGCTGCCCCGTCTCTGGAATTGTTCAAGGTCAGGTTGGATGGGGCTTTGGGCAACCTGGGCTGGTGGAAGGTGTTCCTGCCAATGGCTTTGAGGTCCCTTCCAACCCAAACCAGTCTATGGTTCTATGATTGTATGATTCATTCTATGAACAAGCAAATTGGGGACAGTTTTCAAAGGAAAGTTAACCATCTCAACTTCTCCCCTGATCGGCAGCTCTGTTTCTCTTGTGGAATTACCTGCATTCATGTGACAGCCTGATCATTGTTGCTGCTAGCTGTAGAAACTCACGTTAAAACTATGTACTAGATGCAGCATCCCTCTTCACACCTGTTTCCAGAATTGCTTGCCTACAAGCAAAGGCAGTACACAGCTGGCACCACAGTCCATTCTTCTGGCTTGCCTGTGAAGTACTGGAGAGCATCAGGTGATTCTTGTTTCCAATGGAACACACAGTGCAATCAAACCTACAGCATTTGTTGTGTTGCAGTGTTTTAGGCAGTAGGATGAACACAAGTAAGCTTTTTCCCTTCCCCCCCAGCCCTTTGTTTTCTTTTACTTTTGTAAGGATACGTGCTGTTCCTCTGAGTCAAGAGCATGTGATTTTGATGGGTTTGCCTTGTTGGGTCTCTTGGAGTCTCTGGCACATATAGATTCAGTGATGAGCACACATAAATTTTAATTTGCATCCCTTTAAAAAATTCCCTTGACATAGAACCTCCTGTGAGCTGAACCAGAGCAGATCAGCTTCCTGTGCCCCAGCTCTCTGCAGCCGCCTGAGAGGTATCCATTAAAAACTGTTTATACAGTTCTGTTAGATGACCTCATGTGCATGCAAGTACCTACAGCAACACTTCCTGCAGTTGTCTTGAAGAGGAGCACAATAGGTGGCACTGACTTTTGTACTACACCTAGGCTTACAGATCTGTTTTACTGCATTGTTAGAAATCAACAACAGGCTGTGATTTGTTCCTTGCTTATGTATTAGTCTTGTTCCCCTTACTGATGCTAATGAGAATCACAGAATCACAAGGTTGGAAAAGATCTTTAAGATCATCAACTCTAACTGTTCCTGTCCTATGCTAAACCATATCCCTGAGCACCTCATCTACCCATCTGTTAAACACATCCAGGGTCGGTGAGTCAACTCCCTCCCTGGGCAGCCTGACCACTCTTTCAGTGAAGAACTTTCTCTTAACATCTATTCTGAACCTGCCCCAGCACGGCTTCATGCCATTCTCCCTTGTCCTGTCCCCTGGCTTAAGAGACCATCGCCCACCTCTCTACACCCTCCTTTCGGGTAACTGTAGGCAGTGATAAGGTCTCCCCTCAGCCTCCTCTTCTCCAGGCTAAACACCCCCAGCTCCCTCAGCCACTCCTCATGATTTGCCCTCCAGCCTGGTTGCCCTTCTCTGGACTTGCTTGAGGATGTCAATGTCCTTCTTATGGTGAGGAGCCTTTAGCAAACATCCGGGATTCTGCTTCTGTTGTTGCATCCCCGTGAAGTGCATCTCCTTTGTTAATGCACAGTCCACATATGAACATTGAATTTTAATTTTTTTTCCTTTTTTTTTCTAGAGTAGCTGGACTGAAAGACATCATGCTACCATTTTAAAGAGATACTGTACTTTTGGGAGAGCTGTGAGTAAGGGGAAGAAAAACACACTATAATCAGTCAGTTGATGATATTCATTCTGACTTTTATGCAAAGAATTGCTCATTAATTTTTCAAATTAGCCCCAAAAATAGGTAGCCGCCAATTATGATACTGATGGTTCACCAGTCAGATTAAAGTTACTGCTCTTGGCAGCCAAACCATGAAAAGGCATAGTATCTCCTCAGTCAGATACAAAGGATCTTTCACACAGGAAGTCCTCCAAGCTCCTCCCATAGGAGAAATATGAGATGCAAAGCTAAACCTTATTTCTGAAAGTTGCAGCTTGTCAGTAACTAGGAAATCACTGAACCCTGAGAAGACAGCCAAGTACACACTGAATTTTTGCAGCCACAAGATGCTCCTATGTGCTGTGCTGTTCTCTGGGGACTTGTCATGACAGCGTGGTCTCTGCCTGCCAAAATACAGGGTTATCATCCCTGCCAAGGAATGTCCATGTGTTCTGAGCACCTGTGATGCAGGTAAAATCTGACAAAGATGGGAAAACAAAGGTGCTTTCTTGGCATTAGTTTTGTCCATCTCCTCAAGCTGTGCCCATCTATAATTCACCTGTGTGCTACACAGGCACCTGTCTCCTAAATACTACCAATGTATGCCTGTCCTCATGTTTTGGTGTTTTGCAAGGAAGACATTCTTAAAATACAACTTTATTGTTTTAAGTAACCAGTTTGTGTTCTCATATTTGTTCTACCTTATTTCCCTTTACTCCGTACAGTCAGTGGAAGGAGAGAGGAAGGTTTTGTCAAGGGGGGCGATAAAACAGGAGCCTGATGTAACGGTTCTGGACTGTTTCCTGGAAGATTCTTCATCTCCTTGTCTTGACAAGATAGGGATGTTGTACAGGTGCAGATCGATTGCCTACAGTTATGGCTTATAAACTGTCTCCAGCATTTGTAACCAGTGACCATAGAAGTGGTTTGATTTAGTAACCCTATGGAATGTTGGTTTCATAATGATACTGCCTTTTAACTAAATGGTGTCACTAAGGGTTATCCTGTGGTGATCTCGGTGATCAAACCAGAAGTAGACTTCAATATTGTCTTGCTTTGCTCAAGGGACACAAGCTACACTTGCAAGGCTTCAGTTTGTTGCTGCAGAAGTGCCAAGTGTAAGGTGTTGCACTTGGGCCAGAAGAATCTCAGACATAGATACAAACTGGGAGAAGAGCTCCTTGAGAGTAGCCCTGCTGAGAAGGACTTGGGGATTCTGGTGGATGAGAAACTTAACATGAGCCAGCAGTGTGCTCTTGCAGCTCGCAAGGCCAATGGTGTCCTGGGCTCCATCAGAAGAGGGGTGGCCAGCAGGGACAGGGAGGTGATTGTCCCTCTCTACTCTGCCCTCGTGAGGCCCCACCTGGAGTACTGTGTCCAGATCTGGGGCCCCCAGTACAAGAAAGATGTGGAACTGTTGGAGAGGGTTCAGAGGAGGGCCACAAAGATGATTAGAGGGCTGGAGCACGTACCCTACAAAGAGAGGCTGAGGGAGCTGGGCTTGTTCAGCCTGGAGAAGAGAAGGCTGCGGGGGGACCTCATGGCAGCCTTCCAGTACCCGAAGGGAGATTACAAACAGGAGGGGAATCAACTTTTTAAAAGGATAGACAATGGCAGGACAAGGGGGAATGGATTAAAACTAAAGGAAGGAAGGCTTAGATTAGATATTAGGGGGAAGTTTTTTACAGAAAGAGTGGTGAGGTGCTGGAACAGGCTGCTCAGAGAAGTAGTGGATGCCCCGTCCCTGGAAGTGTTCAAGGCCAGATTGGATGGGGCCCTGGGCAACCTTGTGTAGATCCAGGCCTGGAGATTGGTGGCCCTGCCTGTTACAGGGGGTTTGGAGCTCTATGATCCTTGGGATCCCTTCCAACCTGTGCCATTCTATGATTCATTTCTAGGGTGCACCTTTCCCCTCTTCCATGAGTCTCTATTGCCTAGGGTGTCTTGATGTTTGGTGGTATGTATACTCAGATGCTGAACTCCTTCAAGTTGTGTTTTACAGGAAAACCAACCTTACTGACAGTGTTAGTACCTTTCTATAAAAATTAAGTCTTACTGGGCTTTTACAGAAATAGTGATTAACTAACCTGATTTAAAATACAAGGAGTGTTTTTGGGGAGGGAGAACAAATTTTTTGTACCTTTTCCAAGATTCCAACTGTATGCAGGGGTCTGACAACAACCTGATCTTTGGTCACATGATGCCATCTCAGTAATGAGTATCAATACAAAGCAAGAATGTGATTATGTTGTCACTCTACCGGTAGAATATAAATAGAGTTTTAACAGATTCCATACCACTTGCAGAGCTCCTACTGCTCACCGGTGGTGGTGAAGCCTTGAAGTGTTCATTAAAATGACTTGAAGTGTTGTTTAAGCAGAGAGTCTCACACAGTCAACGAAGTTGGCTGCTGTTTTCAATTCACTGTATCAATCAGGACTTCAAGTCTCTACATTTTAATTTCTTTTGCGTCAGAATCAACTTTGTCGGCTCGTTTGTGCACCTTGGTTGCATAAATTGCCTCCTTAGCTGTCAAAAGTAGGTAATGGACTGCTTTGTTAAGAGCCTGTACTCTGAGGACTCTCAAAAGCTTTTTTTTTAAAGTCCAAACCTATGAAAAAAGGTTTTAGCTTACTCTTCTGAAGTTTAAACATCACAGCTTAGGCACTGTCTGGTATTTTTAACAGCCAATGTGAAGGTTTGGCCAGAGAACCTCCTAGCTGTGAAATGCTGACAAGCCCTGTCAAGCACTGAGTGTGCAGATGAGTTTGGGAGGATTATAGGACTCTTGACACACAAGGAGAGTACCAGTGAATGTCCGGAGCTCAAAGTAATCTCTTTTTTTAACTTGAAAAGGTGAAAGTCTAGGCTTTCACCTTCCAGATTAACCATGTCTCTGCCTTAGGGAAGCAAGAGGAAAGAGAAAGTTCAAAGCAGTGGTGCTGGCCTGCCATAATGATGAACTTTTGGTAGTTCTTGTGTTCAATACACTTTGTTTTAACTCATCTGTAATATTCCCATTATAAAATCATAAAAGTGGCTGTTGACTTAGGATTTTTACAACCTGAAACCTGGGAGCAGCCTTGAGAAGAAGCCTGGCTGCTTCTAGCTCATCTTAAAAATGCATACAGATATGTTTTCTTCTTCTGTGTTCAGCCTGTGTCATCATGCGCAAATGAGGTACTTTGCTTGTATCGGGCACGGCCATGCCACCTAACCTGCAGAAAATGATGAGAAGGCCTCTTGAGGCTAGTTTAAATTGTTGGTCCTTGGAGTAAGTATCTTGTCTTACAGCTAGACGTCTCTTAACTCCTTGTCTAAAAGAGCAGTAGAGTATGTCAGCAGTTCTGATCCTTGGGACTGTAAAGAGATTAGTCATAATTTTTGTTCTCAAGCTTCAGGCCTGGCCCTTTCTGATGAATGCAATCCCTGGATTAGGTGCTAAAATTTAGCACACTCTGGTTTGTTTGCATATGTTCCTTCTCTTTCTTCCACCACTGGTGGATTTATACAGCAATCAAAAATCTTTTCCTTGGTAATGATTGTGGCAAACACTGAATATATTTTGTGATTTCAAGCTTCTGTTTTCTTATTAGAAAATATCCTGGCTCTGTCACTTTTGCATCACAGCCTTTTAAAGGCAAGCTGTCTAGATAACTCTTCAGGGACAACCGGGTCTGTCTCTGCTTTCCCTAAAGATGAGACTGCAGTGGGCTTGGCAGTTGTTGGAATTTGAATTTCTAATGACTGTCGGAAGAAAAGGGCCTCTGTGTTAATGGTAGTTATGATACTTCTCAAAATAGCCATAAACATCTGGTGGCTATATCCAAGCTTAAAGGGTAACAGTTGTGGATAGTGACATGCTGATAGTAGATGGTAATTTGATATTTGTGGAAAAACTCCCGTGTCTCAATATTTTAATAATAATAATAGTAATCTTTAAATAGTTGAAATATACTCTAGCGTGAGACCAGGTAGATTGGTGTTTGGTGGAATCCAGTAGTGACACATCCAACGTTTAATCCTACAGAAGAGCTGCTGGAGTAGCTCCTTGCATCAAGCTGTCTTATTTCAGCTTGTTTGAGGCAGAAAGTGATCTGGCTATATGGAAAAAAATACCCAACCCTGTGGGATCTGGTGCATCTTAAGAAAAACAGCAACTGATTTCAGTGCTGCCAGGTCAGTGCAGCTGACCAGGAGTAGTGGCAGTAAGGATTCTGTGGGTCTGGGAAGTTCACACCTATGAAATCTCTTTGCAGTTATCCTGAAACTGTGTCCTTCTAGTAACAGCAGAAATACAAAACCCAGGCTATTTAGGTTCAGTTTACGCGTGCTTCCACCCCCGCTCTCTAATCTTCACTTTCTCAAAGCCATTTTCTTAGTAATGTGTTGGAAGTGCAGCATCCAATATGAGATGCCTTTTTTTTTGCGCAACTGAAATGAGATTGGTGATTCTACCCGAGATCTTAATTGCTTTTGGTTCACAACATCCTCTGTGTTGCTAGGTAGTACATAGCTCAGCACTACATCAGTCTGCTGAAATGAGTCTCAGAAGAGGAATAACAGGATTGGGGAGCTTGCATATTAGGTGTGATGTGCAATGTCAAAGAAAACGGTGGTGGAGTAGACTAGAATTGGCCTTCAACAGCTTTTTCTAGTCCAAGAATAAGAGAAGCTGGCACAGGGATAAATTAAACCCATGGGGTCAGGACTGCAGTGGCTGGCTGGGCTGCAGGTCAGAGCTGAGGTATGTCATCAGAGCTCTGTCTGAAGGTTTTAACAGCATCTGCTTGACTTGTAGCATGTGAACTTGCTTTCATGAGTGATAAAATATGCTTGTATAAAAATATCCGTCGTATACTATGTGTGAAGGCTTCCTATAGATTACTCAAGAAGAAGAAAGAAGGGTATAGACTCCTCTGGCTGTGTTTGTTTGGAAATGGCAAGTCAGCTTTGTCAGCTCTGATGATTTCCTTGAAAGGGCAGGCTCTAAAGACACAGCAAAGAGCAAAGCACCGAGAAGAGAAAGTTATAAAAAGGGCACACACTAGATAAATAAATTGCTGACAGCCCCATTGTATTCCTAATAATCCGTCTTCCAAGAAGAAAAACTTGGAGTGTACAGCCTTGAATTTATTTTACATCTATCATGTTTTGCAGTCCTGGCGCTGTCTCCGATTCAGATTTTTCATACTCTTCATCTCTCAGGTAAATGAAATACTATTGAAACAGCTGTGTGGTGCCTCTGAGGGTATTGCTTCTATGTGAAAGCAGCAGTTTTCCATCGGACAGAAATTAGATCGGCTCCTCTGGGGAGAAATATTTGTACATCTAAATGCCAGGCAGTTGAGTGCAGCACCCACATTCTCATGTGCTTCTCAGTGTTGATCTCTGCTATTATTGCTGAAAAGATGTGTCCTGACACAAGGTAGGCAAGTGAGAATGGAATATCTGCTAAGGGTAAGAGACGAAAAGCTGTACTTCAGATGTTGCTAATTGAGAGTATTGCATGTGTGTGACCCGTGGCTGTTGAGAACGCCGTCTGTTGGATCACACTCACTCACTTAAAGCAGTAATTTTACCAAAGGAAGGTAGGCAAGGCTGACACTTCATCCTTGTGAATGCAGTGCTGCTTTTTGCTCCCAGTTTTAACCTCTGGCTATTTAAATATTAATATTATAAATATTTTTCTATTAAAATCACTCTGCAAAGAGTGGAGAGGTTTGTTTGCGTAGAACCTGTGCTGTCACCTCAGCCTTCTCTTTCCTTTTTCCCATTATTTCCTTTTCCTACAGTAGTTGGGGGGGGGGGGGTAATAAAATAATGGTCTTAGCTCTGCCAGCCACTATTTTGATGTTTTAAGATGGGTATTATTATATCCCACTGATATTTGTCACAAATACTGCATATACATAGTCTGCATTAAAAGAGTGATGCCCTTATGTGATGTGCTTCACTGATGCGAAGTGATGCCCTCGTGTTCTAAAAAAGCTTTAGTTAAGACAACCTGTAGCCACTTCCTCTGTTTAGCCGCCTGCTGGAGAAGGACCTGGGGCTGCTGGTTGACTGCTACTGAATGTGAGTCAGCAGTGTGCCCAGGTGGCCAAGAAGGCCAATGGCATCCTGGCCTGTTTCAGAAACTGTGTGGCCAGCAGTTCCAGGGAGGTGATTGTGCCCCTGTACTTGGCATTGGTGAGGCTGCATATTGAGTACTGTGATCAGTTTTGGGCCCCTCACTACAAGAAGGACATTGAAGTCCTTGAGCAAGGCCAGAGAAGGGCAACCAGGCTGGGGAAGGGGCTGGAGGGCAAATCCTATGAAGAGTGGCTGCAGGAGCTGAGGATGTTTAGCCTGGAGAAGAGGAGGCTGAGAGGAGACCTTATCACTGCCTACAATTACCTGAAAGAACATTGTAGAGAGGTGAGAGAGATGGTCTCTTCACCCAAGCGACAGGAGATAGGACAAGGGGAAATGGCACAAAGCTGCGTAAGGGCAGGTTCAGATTAGATGTTAGGAGAAAGTTCTTCACTGAAAGAGTTGTCAGGGCCTGGAACAGGCTGCCCAGGGAGCGGACTGAGGCACTGACCCTGGATGTATTTAAAAGATGGGTAGATGAAGTACTCAGGGATATGGTTTAGTAGAGGACGGGTATGGTTGGACTTGATGATGTCAGAGGTCTTTTCCAACCTTGTGATTCTGTTTCCCACAGAAATCTGCCTTAGTGCGTTTGCCTTTCCTCATTCTTTCTGGGACTGTGCTTTAAGTACTAAATATAGTGCACATCTTACTGTAAGGTTAGAAATTATTTCTTCTCCTGGGGGCTCTGTAGTATTACTGGGATACCATTGTCTGATGAGTATGGTTGCACTGCAGGAGTGAAATGAAGCATTTTCATCCCGACAAGAAACTGAAGGAGAACAGAATCTTTGCTTCGGTTGTGCTTTGGATTCAGAGTTACAGCTTGTAGCTGGGCTGCTTTCTTGTCTTGGCAAGGAGGTGGGATAGGAGCAAAGCTCTACCTGCTCCTGCTTCAGGGCCTGACCTAACCCAGTGCTACAGCTGTGAAGAGCTTTGCTCCAGGTGGCTGAGGTAAGCAGAGTAGGAAGCTGTGATCCTTCCTGCTGAGATGTGCAAAGTGGATTTTTACGAAAGCTTGTAAACAAAACCACGGTGTTTTGGATTTCTTGGAGTAGGAAAATTGGGGTTCATGTGGTTATCACATATTTGCCCCCCTGCTCACTGATAATCCTTAGAAGTTGATGCGTGGTGGTTCACCTCTGCTCTTAGCTTGATGTCGAGACTCTTGTCTTCACAGCCCTTGATAATTAATTGGTAACAGATTAAATGTTTCTGCATGAACCATTCTCACATTTATTTTCTAAATCCACCTGCTATCCAAAACCTTTTAGTTCTAGTAGACCACACCATAAACAACTGGATAGCCAAATGGCAGAAGTTTTAAACATCTCCTCTGCTAGTATGTGTGGACTTATCTTTAGCTGCTCGTGTGGCTGTCTGAGCCTATAGAAAACAGGTGTAACTCTGGGAGGACATATACCACCTTTTATTGAATCACAGACTGGTTTGGGTTGGAAGGAACCTTAATGACCATCTAGTGCCAACTCCCCTGCCAAAGCATTTCTTCATAAAATGGATGTTCTGTGGCAGAGGTTAAAGGTGTCCCTGCTTACTTGGAGGGGGGAGGGTGTAGGGGTGGGAGTGGGTAGACTAGATGACCTTTACAGGTCCTTTCCAACCTAAGATACTCTATGAGGTCATGATAAACCCCTTCTGTAGGGTTTCCTTTCCTGTTTCTGTTGATGCTATAATGTGTTATGAGGTAGTTCCTATGTAGTCCAGGGTTGTTCCTGGTTGTGTTCCATTTCTACAAGGAAAAAATCTCTGCAAGAGTTTTCTACAAACTTATATTTTTGGCGGTACATAGTAAGTAGCAGTTGTAGTGTGGAAATCTAAAATGCTTTGTGTAATTGTCTCCAGCTTTGGATAGGGCACTGGGCAACCTTGTCTAGATCATACATGGAGATTGGTGGCCCTGCCTGTGGCAGGAGGATTGGAAATCTGTGATCCTTGGGGTCCCTTCCAACCCAGGCCATTCTATGATTCAGCTTCAGTTAATTTTTCTTCCATCTTTAAGATGGAAGTTTCCATCTTAGAATTGTTGGAAGGAGCTAGATTTTATCTTCTGGTGTGATAGAGTATCTTTTCTGTAAAACAAAATTGATATTCTATACTACGTCTGCAAACAGAGATCACCCTATCTTCCCTATGTTTAACCCTTCCTATGTCACTAGTTTCCTCTGGTCATCCTTTTATTAATTCTAACACTTGAGGTCATAAAAAAAATCAAATGGCAACTCAAGTGATGCAGGCAGGTAATCCCAACCTCAAATATTTGAGACATAACATTTAAAAAAGAGGCAGAGGTGCAAGCATAAAGGAAGCTTGTGCATCAGAGTCCTTTTTCCACAAGTGAATGAGGGCTGCATAAACAAATGGGAGCTGGACAATCCTCACTTCCCATTCAGTAGGAGCCAGAGAAGAACATCAAGTCAGCTGGGAGTTAGGTAGTTCTCTTTATGGCGTGATGCATACAGCCAAGTCCTAAACACATGGAGCCAACCTTGCATGCTTTTAACAAGAGAATTAGCTTATAAATCTGCAGCTGCTGTGGGCTGAAGCACAGGATGTGTGGTGTGTCCTTGCCAGGCTTTAGATTTCTAGCTGGGATTTTGCTTGAACTGGGAAATCAAGGTCTTCTGGAAAACCAGCCAGATTGGCAAGTAAAGACATGAAAAGTATTGAGTTGTGCCAGTCCTGTCCATGCTGCTGAATGCTACCAATAAGAGAGCTTCAGGTCCTGACCAGTGCATAACATCATGAAAAACATTAAGGAACCCTTTTGCTTTAACTAACCAGTGTTTTGAAGGTGCCTTGTCTCCACCAGCACAACACTATGCTTGTTGAAGCCAGTTGTTTACAGGGCTGACTTGAGTAGTGCTTGCACAGCCTCTGGATATCCTTTGTGAGATGTCCCATTGCCAGCTTAAAGCTAAGGTGGATCTCTGAGAAGCTGTCTTTTCTTCTTTTCAATTCTCTTATGCTTCATTAGAGCTCTAAGCTCCTTATGCATAGCATGTATAATCATCTCTAGAAGTAAGGCAGTGCCGCCAAGGAACAGACTCGAGCTACGGACAGGCACTTCTGTAGTTCCTGTTTTGATCCAGAAATACAACAACTAATGCTAGATGAGAACTTCCAGAGTAATGCCCAGACTCTTGGATTGGGGGGGTGGATGATAAGGAATGGGGATGAGTATGAATGGGAGGGTGTGGAGGATGTGAAAGGCTCTTGGTGGTAGGGTAAAAAAAACACCCTATCCTAGTCACATCCTAAACATTAACTGAATGGACAAAGCTCATAATTGGATTGAGTGCTGTTTACAATTGATGAGGTATCATGTGATTTGCCTGTGCTTCTTGGGAAATATGTGAAACCCAAGTTTCTCAAGCTCCTGAGAGTGACTTATCCTTTGAACCATTCTTTCCCACTTATAGTTACCAATTACCAGAGACACCCAGCATTAGTCATCCATCTGTTAGCAGTGCCACCTGCAGCAGGGCACTATGAAATTGTAAGCTGAACTTTGGTCTTGAAGTAGTGTTCTTTGTTTGCTACCTAATGTTTGCATAGCTCTTGTCCAGGTTGCATCTCTCCTGAAAATAAACAGGAAACAAGTAGAGCTACCCAGGCTACAAATTACCTAAAATGACCTCTTACTGCTCCAGGGAGGCTTCTTTTGTATCTGTGCTGGAGTAGTTCCCTCAACCTCCTTACTTTAGCTCTGCTTAGGTTTTCCAGACTAATGCCAGATGTAAGAGGTAGTATTGAATGACTGGTCATCTGCTCTCTTGTGAGTTCTTTTGGTGTGTGAGATTGGCCCTACTGAGTATTTATAAAGGCTTATCTACTTTATTTCTGAATATTTATCCAGGAGTAGGTGCTTGCACTCTTGCCTTAAAGAGTATTCCATGTTCTCACCCTCCTAACTCTGAAAGCTTTTCATAGTAGTGAGATGGTGTTCTCTCCAGAGTTATGTTCTTGCAGACAACTTGAGAAGTGTATCTTACTGCCTCTTCAAAGACACTTTGAAGGTATTGGCAGGCTATTATCTTGGCATCTAATATCTTTTACCTTCAAAATGGTAAATACTTTTCTGTCTTCATGTGCCTGTTTCTGTGATTTTCATGTTATTCATGGTTCCCTCTTTCCATTTTGCTTCCTTATATCTGAAGTCTCACAACTTTTGGGGAAGGGTTTGTTTAGACTACTGCATACTGAGCCTGCAAACACATTAAGTGAACAATTCAGGGAGCCTGCATGCCTGCAGCAGTGATTCCACTCTCTCAGCTCTTCAGGGGTCTCAGGGCTATAATTTAGACCTTGAGTAGATTGATGAAATCTAGACACAGATTGGTATTGAGGGGTTTGAGGTGTGTGTGTTATGTTTTTAAGTTTTTATGCTAACCAAGTGTTGCCAAGCAAGTAGCTGGTACTGACCCTTTGTTCCTTTTCATTGTGCAAACCATGGATGCTGTAGAGAGAGTGGAGTTGGTTGTAGAGCATGAATACAATATTGAAAGGTCCATGTCTCCAGTGGGGTGGTTCTGATTTGAGCACCACAGTGATGTGTGGTGACTTGCTCTCAAAACCCCTCTTTGTCCTTAGGTTTTGGACAAGTTATCTTAGAATCATAGAATGGCATGGGTTGGAAGGGACCCCAAGGATCATAGAGCTCCAACCCCCCTGCCACAGGCAGGGCCACCAACCTCAGGCCTGGAGCTACACAAGGTTGCCCAGGGCCCCATCCAACCTGGCCTTGACCACTTCCAGGGATGGGGCATCCACTACTTCTATCTGAGTATATTCCTTATCTCTGTTGTTCCACCTTTCAATTTAAAAAAACAAAGCAAACAAAAAACCCACCACCAACTCCTGCCCTCCCCTCCTCCCCACCAACTACCCTAGCTGCCTGATCCCCACAAGACATTGCAGAGTTTTCCCATGTCTTAAGAAATGTTAGTAAGTCACAACAAACATGAAAAGTGCTGTACGTTCTTTTCATGACAAAGGATGACCTTGGACCATCTCAGTGGGTCAGGTTTCTCCAAAGCCTTTGGAAAGAAACACTGGTTGGTGCAGCTTCTGTCCTAGAAAGGTGTTTGCATGCATTCCTTGCTCAAGTGCTGGTTTTTGGAGAGTAACCTGGGCTTTCTCTTGAGTTACTTGTCTCAGCCAGACTTTGCCATTCCTGTAGAAGGATGGAGATGTCTTCTAGCTGCCTGCAGAATGGAAGTGTCCTGGGGGGTTCCTAGTCAGCTGTACAAACAGCATAGCTCAGTTCCCCGAGGAAGAGCGTAAGACAGGCAGTGTTCCTGTAAAGCGGTGCTGGAAGAAGAGGAGAGAGGAAGAACGATCTGGAAGTCTTCCTCAGAGGCATGCAGTGCAGCATACTGACCCATGGCCTGTTAAAGCTAGGCCTTCCCTATTTTCTAAGTCATAAAAAGCTGTTTGGAAACACGACATTTAAGTGAAAGCTGGGAAGAGAAGTGAATAGGAAATTAAATGTCATTTCTGTAGCTATTTCTTAACTTTAATTCTCCAGTGCTTCCTGTAAAAATGTTCCAATTTCAGTCTTTGTTGTGGATATTCTGTTCTCACTTGGACAACGCAGGGAAATGGTCAGCTGCCATCTGCCAAGAGGAGTACCAGCCCTCCCTGCAGTGTATGCAGATGCAGCTGGAAGATCCCACCAAACAGCCAGATCCTGCCTGCGTGAACTTGAAATAAAATTGGTGAGTGCCCGGGGAGCGTTGCTTTCCGGGAGACATGCCCATCACCAAGCTGATTGCATCCATGTGTTTTGGGGCCGTACAGCCTTTAAAAGAAATCTGAAGGATTGCTTTTGAATAGCTCTTAATAGAGGAGGATGTGATTTGAAAGGCACTTCTAAAACTATCTAGGTAAAAATAAGTGAAATATGCTGGATAATGAAAAGCCTTTGAACTCCAGCGATGCATCTAGAGTGGTAATGTTCACTGCTTGTTTTTATCTTATTAAATGTATAGTAGCACTTAAATTGCTTTGCTTTAACACCTCCACATAGCACATGCTGTAAAAAAAGGAAACTTGATTTCACAGTAACTGTTAGCAAGGGACTCTCAAGTCACGCAGCATTATCACTGTTGTTGTATATTCTTACGAGTATATGGATGGGAGGGATCACTGGGTCATTGAGTGCTCCTCCATCACAGCAACAACTGCGTTAAGCTTAGAAGTATTCACAGAATATGAACTCCACATATTACAGGAGGTAGCATGCTGCTTAGCAGTATGTAGTATGAATTGATAACCTGTAATAAAAGATCAGATGTTGCAACTATAATGTGCCCTAAAGCAGAGCAGGATGGTTCGAGGATATTGCTGGAGTCATAGGCATAGGTATTTGCATCATATTTATTAGGTAAAATTTGTAGATTAACCTAGGAATTAGGCTTTATGCCTTGTTATAGAGGGTGGTGAAAATCAAAGCAGAAAAAACTCCTAATATTTTGACTGGTGGCACAGCATAGAGCTTCCTTCTGCTCCAAATTTTCATGAATGATTTAACATCAGACGTGAGCAGGTCGCATCCTTTGGCTGCCATCCATGTAATTGCGCTAAGAAGAGCAGCACATCCCACCCAACTTTCTGCCCAACTGTGGCTGCTCTCTAGGGCTCTGAAAGAGGAAAGCATGGAAAGGGAGGAGGAAGGTTTCTGGTTTAAATCCTCCAAATGACTCATGATGATCTGGATCTGGGACTTGTAGAAAATAAAATCAGTGGAAACAAATTGATCCTGTCCTGTGTAAAGCCCTCTTCAGAGAGCCACTCAAACAGTGTTTCTTCATCACAGCCTTTTGCAATGTCTTCAAACACCACAAGTGTTTCTTGCTCCTTCTCCACCTCCTAAATATGGGAAACTCGTTCTAGAGCTTCATATTAGACCCTTCACTCATTTGGACTTCCAGGCTGAAATAGGATGCAACCATTTTGTAAGTGTTTGGTCCCCAGCTGAAATGTCCTTTGACTGAAATAGTTCGTAGTTCTTCCTGCTGGCTTCTCTTACATGTTTTATGTTTCCCATATTTGAAAGGATTAAGCACAACTTCTTGTCACTTCTCATTTTTAGAGACTCCATTACACTTGTAACCTTTCTTTGCAGATTTCCCAGTTAAAGGTGACCAGACTGGTGGTAAAATATTTCAGATGAGGCTTTAGAGGTTCCTGGGGCAACATTCAGAAATGACAGGCTGCAACACGTGAGGCGTTTGAGAGCTGGGAAACAAGTGGCCAACAGTTGCCCTGATCCACTTGCCCGAGCTCTGTCCTTGCAGGAGGCCAATCTATAAGGATGACCTTCCCCGGTGTCTCGGAGCCTTGTCTGCCTTCTGTGCCGCTACTCTGCGCGTGTGCTCATAGCTGTGCCCTCCTGACCCTCAGGAGAAAACAGTGTAGGCCAGAACATTAACCAGAATTTTACCTTACACCAGTTTTGCTTTGAAAAATGAGAGAAAAGCTTTGGAAGAATGAAAGAAAAGCTTTGTGTCCAGTTCTGGGCTCGTCATCATAAGAAGGACATTGAGGTCCTTGAGCATGTTCAGAGAAGGGCAACCAGGCTGGGGAAGTGGCTGGAGAGCAAACCTTATGAGGAGTGGCTGCGGGAGCTGGGGATGTTTAGCCTGGAGAAGAGGAGGCTGAGGGGAGACCTTATCACCACCTACAATGACCTGACTGGAGGGTGTAGAGAGGTGAGACATGGTCTCTTCAGCTAGGTGACAGGACAAGGGGAAATGGCACAAAGCTGTGCCAGGGCAGGTTCAGATTAGATGTTAGGAGAAAGTTCTTCACTGAAAGAGTTGCCAGGGCCTGAAACAGGCTGCCCAGGGAGGGGGTTGAGTCACCGACCCTGGATGTGTTTAAAAGACAGGTAGATGAGGTGCTCAGGGATATGGTTTAGTAGAGGACAGGAACGGTTTGACTTAATGATTTCAAAGGTCTTTTCCAACCTTGAGATCCTGTGAAAAGTGTTTAGCTGTGGTCCTTTCTTGACCCCAGGCTTGACAGGATCCACAAAGTTAGACTGGAGTCATCTGCCCTCCTCTGCTCCCACTGTTCTGAGCTCTTACAGCTGCCTAGTCTCTACCTTTCTCTGCAGCCGTTTGAGTAAGCTTTCTGAACTGATGAGCTCATATCTCTTTTGCTTCTTCTGTACTGCATATCCGTTCTGAGAACAGGCTGGTGTCTTCCCTTCCCATCTCGTTGTGTGAGCAGTGAGCATGCAGTCTCTGGTGAGGAGAGAACGAGTTTGGAGTGGGAGGCTTGTGGTGACAGCAAATCAAGTCCTCTCACATGCTGGAGTAAACACGGAGTAGTTTTTGCTTGGGCTCTGCATAGGTGCTGCCAGGGTCAAAACACTGTTCATTTGCAAATCTGTCCTGAAGCACACACAGATGCCTACTGAGCACCCAGATCATATGGAGATGAAATGGAAACAAATCTGCTTTATAGCTCCTCAAACTTAGAGTTAGCAGATGTGTGTTTGTTTTTTC
This sequence comes from Laterallus jamaicensis coturniculus, assembly GCA_022605575.1. Classification (NCBI taxonomy): domain Eukaryota; kingdom Metazoa; phylum Chordata; class Aves; order Gruiformes; family Rallidae; genus Laterallus; species Laterallus jamaicensis. The sequence continues at coordinate 21,872,833 of JAKCOX010000013.1, forward strand.
TTCATGCTGCAAAATGCCCTATGTCAGTGCTCTGGACAGTTACAGGCATTTGCTGCCTTGTGAAATTGGTTGTTGTTTTCTCCTTGCTTTTGGACCTTTTCTGTATTGGTATTTTTCATTTGCTGGATGAGAAAGTGCCAAGAAAAGAGATTTTCTTTATCTTTGCTTTGGAAGTGTGATAGATAGGGGCTCTTGAGCCTATCTACCAGCTGCACCATCACTAAATGATGATACATTATCGCTTCCATTTCTTTGCTTTCTCATTCTGGTAGGATAGGGAGGTTAGGAGGAAACAAAGGGGCAGGCTGCTTTCAGAGGTGGGAAACCCATCGATGAGGAAAAGGTGCTTGGCCGAGGTTAGGTGTGAGGATCTGGAGCAGCAGTGAAGCGGTGGGAGTGTAAACACTGAAGCAGTGCTGGGAGGAAGGTGAGGATGTGCTTGTAGCTTATCGCTGGAGGCACAGATGAGCTTGCAAATCGTGTTGAAGTGGTCACGTGGCAGAAACCAGTTTAACCTTGGCACATACTGAAGCATTTCTTAAAGCCTTCAGTTTTCACATAAGGGTGCATTTACTGCGTAGAAATATCATGTGCGCGCTGTCAATCTCTTCCGAGGCAGAAACCTCACGTGTAAGTACCCTGCACTTCTCCCTTTGGTGGGACAGAGGCATTTGCCATGGTTTCCATAGAGCTGTGGTGCCCGTGACCTTCTTGCTGGTGCCCCGTGCAGTGTGGTTTCTCAGCACCAGGTACCGCTGGAAGCTGGGCAGGCATGATGCCTTACGTCTGCTCCCCCAGCTCCAGTTCTTGGGCACGACTGAAACAAAAGGTTGGATGTCTCGCTAATACATGTGCTCTTTCCAGGCCAGGGAATTCAAATGAAACCCAGTGGGAAAACCGAGGTGTGTCAGAGAACTCAATAACAAGTGACAGACTATAAATTTATATAAATTATATATATAAGGTTCTTTTTTTATATATAAATAAAGAAAAAAAGAAATTGAAGGTGTTATCTTCATGTGCAGCTGGAGGAAGGGAAGTCTGAAAGAACCAGGGCGTTTGGAGGAGGGGCAGTCCTAATGGACTCTTTTTTTCTCTGCTAGAAAGTAGACTTAAGAGTTCTTTGCTGTAACTTCTCTGAGCAAAAGCAGCAGTTGATTGATTGTATTTCTAATTAGGTGTGATAACACATGTATGCTGTGGGTGCACAGCTCTGAAAATTTCTCCTTAAGTGAAGTACATAGCAGAAAGGCTTTTTTTAGTGTCGTTAATAAAAGACAACAAAAAAACCCAACTCCCAAACAAGAAAGTGCCGTTACTGTCATTCATTTGTGGACAATTCAATGCTTAATTTAGCAATGTTACTTAAATTCTAATTTGATCTTCTGGTGTGGCATCTGAGCATCTTTTACGTGTTGGGTTGCTTCAGTGATGATTTAGGAAAGCCCTGCAGACTGGAGGCTTCAGACAGGACTTGTGAAGATGGGCTACCTTGAGCACATGTTTATGCAACACATGACTTTGGCTGCTTTCCTGAGCAAGAGACTTTTCTAACACAGGCTTTCCAAACGTGTATGTCTTCAGAGCACTCATTATTCCTTAGGGAAGCAACAAAGGCATCAAAACACTTACTTTAGTCGAATAAAGTATTAAATTGTCTACTGAACTTTTGGGAAACCATTTTTACTCAACACTGGGAGAAAAATAAAATGACTTATTTTAATTTTGGAGGGATTTATAGTTTTAATAATGCAGCATTCCCCGATAATACCATCATCCTATTTTGTTCCCTCCAAAAATGATTTGGAAATTAAAACATAAATCTCTCTAATTTTTTAAATAAATCTGATAATGGTAAGTTGAACATTGGTAGTTTTCACAGGAGCTGTGTCTAGACCATTGAAGTAGACATGAAGACTTTTTTGGAGTGGTTTTTCAGTATCCAGAACTCTTTGTTCAAGAGATGAAAAAGTTAAAGCTTGTCAAGCTGTAGAATTCCTATCTGAATTTTAGGAAGCGGGCTAAAAATTTGAGAATGTTCTGCAGATGAGATTTTAGATGTAAATAATTATTTCAAGATTTTACATGAAGATTATGCTGAGGAGCTGAAGCGTTGAGCTCCTGGTGCGGCCGTAGCTCACAGGCTGTCGGCTCAGATGTTCCTGCCCAGCTTACGATGAGTGGCTGATGAGATGGGGGTGATCTCACAAGACGCCAGGTGAAGTTCTGATCTGGACCTATCTAACTAACCAGCCTGGAAGTTTGCTTGTGTGGTGTGGTAATGTTTTGCTTGTGATGAATTGACCATCCTAAACCCTAGTCCTTCATCTGTGCATTTCATGTATATTGTGTGTTAACAGAGGGGCAAGGGATGGAGATTGGAGTAATGGAGACAGAGTAGCTTTCAGGACTCTTTGGGTGTATAAGCACCTGATGTCTGCTTACCCACTGGAGTCAGTCTTCCAGAAATTGAGTATGTTATTGAGAAAACCCTAACACAGTTTGTTTTCTAATCTCTGCTTTGATGACAAAGAAGGCCAATGACATCTTGGCTCGTATCAGAAACAGCGTGCCCAGGGCGGTGATTGTGCCCCTGTACTTGGCGTTGATGAGGCCACGTCTTGAATATTGTGTTCAGTTTTGGGCCCCTCACTGCACGAAAGACATTGGGGTCCTAGAGTGTGTACAGAAAAGGGCAACCAGGCTGGTGAAGGGGCTGGAGAGCAAACCTTATGAGGAGTGGCTGAGGGAGCTGGGGATGTTTAGCCTGGAGAAGAAGAGGCTGAGGGGAGACCTTATCACAGCCTACAACTACCTAAAAGGAGAGTGTAGAGAGGTAGGAGAAGGTCTCTTCACCCAAGTGACAGGTGAAAGGATGAGGGGGAAAGGCCTCAGGCTGCACCAGGGCAAGCTCACATTGGACATTAGGAAAAAGTTCTTCACTGAAAGAGTTACTGGTCACTGGAACAGGCTGCCCAGGGAGGGGGTTGAGTCATGGACCCTGGATGTGTTTAAAAGATGGGTAGATGAGGTGCGCAGGAATACGGTTTAGCATAGGACGGAGCAGTTGGACTTGATGATCAAAAAGGTCTGTTCCAACCTTGTGATTCTGTTGCATGCAGCTAAAGTAGAAAGATATAATTCCTCTCCTTCCTCCTAACCCTGTCCTCTAACAGAAAAGGCAATACATGTTTGTGATCTCTATTGTTTGTATCTAAATTCAGCTGACATGCTGTGTGGGCTTGTTGTAAATCTGTAATGCATCATGAGTTCTGAAATGTGAACAACAGTATAACGTGGGGTACAGACCTAAATGCAAAGGGATTTTTCTATGTAAGCTTTATTAACATGTAATCTTCTCTGTTGTAGTTATCGTAGCTTACATTGTATGTCTTCCTAATTTCTCTATTCTCACTGGCAGGGAATGTCACTTGTGACTTTTAGCTGATTAAGTATTTTTCTTATAAATGATGAAACAAACAATTTCTTGTGAGTGTCGAAGAGGGAAGGTGTATTTCCAATGTATTGGAAATTGAAAAGCAAAGGCCCCTTACTTAATGGTTCCAGATATGTTAGTAGGTTAAAAACAAGCTTTTACAAATGCACACTTCTCTAGAAAAGTTATTATTCACCCAAACGTAGCTTGTGGAGGTAGACAGAAGACTTTGAGGTGGAGGATTAAAGATTATTTGGAGACCTTACTCAGTGTATTCCAACTTTCAGAGATGTAAAGCTCTTTCAAGGATAGAAAATAAATGACTTTTTCAAAGGTTGGATGGGAACTAATTCCATATGTTGCTCTGGGTGGTAAACATTGATTTCCTCTTCGATTCAAGAAGCTTAGAATGTGTGAAATCCTCTTTAAGGCAAAGAGCTCCCAGTGCATCAGCAGAGCCAGTTTTTGCTGCAGTTCCTGCAGTTTACTGCAACTCTTACGCTCTTGTGAATTCAGCAAGAACTTTCTCTTAGCTTTTCCCAGTACAGAAATTTGCAGAGATTAGGCTGGGAAGCCAAAGGTTTTCCCTGTGATACAATTTTGGAAGGTGTTCTGCATGTGGCTGTTTTCCAGTTTTATTCTTAACTTTAGAATCAATAGAAGCTTATGGCCATAAACCTCTCCTGTAAAAAGATTAATTGGCAGTCAGCTATTGTGAGCAAATTACAGCAATACTGTGTTTGGGGTGTAAGGGAGACAGATAGGTGTCCGTCTAACGTTTTTATGGCCGTTCTATTTTAGCAGATGTCTTTTCTTTCCCTGTCTGTCACCATACTGTAAAATATATGGGGCTAGTAATTCTGATGAGCTAGATGTATTCTTGAAGTAAAAAAAGGGATAAGTTTCAGAATTTCAGAACAAATAAAACTACTCCTCTTCATAACAGCACGATCTAAAGTCTTAACTTCAGCAGCAGTTGGTATCCCAGGTTCTGTGTTTGGTTCTGCCGTAGGCAATCACCAAACCATCCAGTTCAGCAGACTTTACCAAGGAGTTGTCTTGGTAAAGCACTATCATGAGTTAATATACTTCATCATCTTTTTCTGAAGTGATGCCTTTTTCTCAATTTCTCTGAAGTTGGATAATATCAAACCAAGAGCTGTGGTAATGATGGATGCATATATAATATTTGTTTGACATCTTCTTGATGAAGGCTGTCAAAATACTTCATTTCAATGGACATAATCAATTGCCTGGATTCACATGAGGTATAGGGAAACCAAAGCCAAGCCTGTCCTCAGCTTTCTCAAGGAATAGAAAAAATAATGCACAAAGATCTTGGTGCGATTGTATTCAGTCTCTGGGTTTGCAGGTTACAGAATGATTAAAGCTCTGGAGGTTTTGGTGCCTGTCAGGATTTTCGACACTTGCACCTGTTAATAGTGTGTTTGTTTTAACTGCTTTGCATCTGAAGGGACATCTGCTCATCTGATCCCAGAGGGATCTAGACAGGCTGGAAAGGTGGGCCCAGGTGAACCGAATGAGGTTCGAAGTGTAAGGTGTTGGACTTGGGCTGGAAGAATCCCAGACATAGATACAGACTGGGAGAAGAGCTTCTTGAGAGTAGCCCTGCTGAGAAGGACTTGGGGATTCTGGTGGATGAGAAACTTAACATGAGCCAGCAGTGTGCTCTTGCAGCTCACAAGGCCAATGGTGTCCTGGGTTCCATTAGAAGAGGGGTGGCCAGCAGGGACAGGGAGGTGATTGTCCCTCTCTACTCTGCCCTCGTGAGGCCCCACCTGGAGTACTGTGTCCAGATCTGGGGCCCCCAATACAAGAAAGATGTGGAACTGTTGGAGAGGGTTCAGAGGAGGGCCACAAAGATGATTAGAGGGCTGGAGCACGTACCCTACAAAGAGAGGCTGAGGGAGCTGGGCTTGTTCAGCCTGGAGAAGAGAAGGCTGCGGGGGGACCTCATTGCAGCCTGCCAGTACCTGAAGGGAGCTTATAAGCAGGAGGGGATTCAACTTTTTAAAAGGGTCTAGACATTGGCAGGACAAGGGGGAATGGATTAAAGCTAAAGGAAGGAAGGCTTAGATTAGATATTAGGGGGAAGTTTTTTACAGAAAGAGTGGTGAGGTGCTGGAACAGGCTGCTCAGAGAAGTAGTGGATGCCCCATCCCTGGAAGTGTTCAAGGCCAGGTTGGATGGGGCCCTGGGCAACCTTGTGTAGATCCAGGCCTGAGGTTGGTGGCCCTGCCTGTGGCAGGGGGTTTGGAGCTCTGTGATCCTTGGGGTCCCTTCCAGCCCAGAGCATTCTATGATTCTGTGATTGTGCATTCTCACATAAAGCTCGAGGTAGATCCTCAGGTGAGGAGTAGCTAGAGTGCTCCATTTGCCTCTGCCTATATAAATTTCAGTAACATCTTCAATAGTATCTGAGTATTGCTTTGGAGCACTATGAGTGTCTGTTAAAGATCTGTTTGGGGAAAAAAAGTTGAATCTATAGGCTCTGGACAAGGTGGCTGGAAAGCTCCCTAGAGGAGGACCTGAGGGTGTTGACAGTTGGCTAAACATGAGCCTGCAGTGTGCCTGAGTGGCCAAGAAGGCCAACAGCATCCTGGCCTGGACCAGGAATGGTGTGACTAGCAGGAGCAAGGAAGTAAGAGCTCCCTTGTCCTCAGCTCTGGTGAGGCTGCAACTTAGTTTTGGGCCTCTCACTACAAGAAGGATGTTGAGATGCTGGAGCGCATCCAGAGAAGGGCAGTGATGCTGATGAAGGGTTTGGAGCACAAGTCCTGTGAGGAGCGGTTGAGGGAGCAGAGGCTTTTTAGTCTTGAGAAAAGGAGGCTGAGGGAGACCACCTTGCTCTCTACAGCTACCTGCAAGGAGGGTGTAGAGAGGGGGGGGTCGGTCTCTTCTCTCAAGTTACAAGTGAGAGGACAAGGGGAAATGGGTTACAATTATCCCAGGTGAGATTTAGGTTAGATATCAGGAAGAATTCCTTTACTGAAAGGGTGGTCAGGCAGTGGAACAGGCTGCCCAGGGAGGTGGTGGAGTCACCATCCCTGGAGGTATTTAAAAGGCGTATGGATGTTACAGTCTAGAGGTGGACTAGGCAGGGTTAGGCTGTGATTGGACTCTATGGTCTTAAAGGTCTCTTCCAACCGAAGTGATCCTGTGATTCTATGAAGATTTCTGTTGTAGTGTTTATATCTGAAGAAGAGATGAGAGTGCAAAAGCAGTCTGCTCACTGTATCTGTTGATTCACTCTCAGTTCGGGGCAGATGGCAATCTGCAGGGTCAGTCTGGACCAGCAGTACTCAGTGCGTTCATTACTGCTCTTCATCTATTCATCTGGATTATAATTACTAAATTTGCAAATGATACATAATTAGGAGGGACTGCAAGTATGTTGAAGGACACGCTTAGAATTGAATATAATCTTCACAGGTTGGAGAAGTAGTTTGGGAGGAAGGTGGAGTAACATCATGTAAGGAAAAGCGCTGTTCCTTCGGAGTAGCAAAGTGCCTTCAAAGCACAGAGACAGAGTAGAGGATAACTTGTTAGTGAGTAGCTTTGTAGAAAAAAGACCTGATGTTAGCATTTAGTCTGTGATCCTTCTAAGTCAAAGTGTTAGGAAAGGAAAGGGTGTCAGAGGGTGTGTACAAGACAATTGATGAAATAATCTCCAGATCCTCAACTGGGGTGTGGTGTTGGGTTGTACAGAGTGGCTAGCAGTGGTAAAGAGTCTCAAACTGCACTAGTAAGGCAGATTCAAGCTGGGACAATACTTCTAACAGGAGAGACTCTGACAAGTCCTGGTGTAGGCTGGGATATTGCAGAGTTTTGATTGTCAGATGTCTTTCTTACCTGCTTTTAGAGGGTTTTTTCTCAGGAAAACCATAACCTTTGATTCTTCTGTGGATAATGTATGGACTAGAAGACCTTTTAACATTCCTTGCAGTTCTGTGGGTGGATTGTTTGGTTTTGCTTTGGTTGTTTTTTGGGTTTGTTTTTTTCCCCTGCAGTTTATATTGGACTGTAGATCTGTCTCAAGTGCATTTAAGGATGAGATGTATTGTAAAGAGTGTATATCTTTTCAGGTAGGCAAACTAGTACAATTACCCTGCTGATTCTGTATTTCTCTCTACAATTCTGTACAAGACCTAGTACCAGAAATACTCCTATAAAGAATACCAACTTTTACATACTATGAAGAATGGGTAATTTTCCTCTGTAGAAGGATGATTTGAGAATTGTGGCTTGGGGGTCACATCAAAAACCGCAAGCAGATTTGGCAGTGAAATTGTTTCATTGTCCTTCTTTTCCATTTTATCAAACTGACAGTAGCGATGTTTTAATTTTTCATATTCCACTTTTTAATTTGATCTATTAAATGAATTTTAAATATAAACTAACTCCTTGCACTTACTTAAGACCCTTCTACAATCTGAGTGTCTTGCCACATTTCATGTAAGTGGAAAATTGTATAGAAATTACCTTAACATCTTATTCTGTATTGCTTTTTACTGCCGACCTCATCATTCAGATACACATGCCCAGCTGGTATAACTTAATGATGTTCAATTTAAGTAACTAAATTATTAAAGACCAGTTTTTAGAGAGTTGATTTCTCTGCTTCATCCAGCACCGTATTCTGTATTAAAGGCTTAAAGGAACAGCTGTATAGGAAAACATATTTTCAAAGAGACATGCTTTAAAAATAGCATAAGAAATATTTTTTAAAAATTAAAAATTGTTGTGTTTTCTTTTTCCTCCCTTTTTGGTATTCTTTTCTTTCTGAATATTAATTAGGTCAGTAAAATACTACTTTTAAAACAAACCAACCTAACTTATGTAATGAGGAATAGAAGACAGTGGCATAGTTTGTCTAAAATTAACATAAAACATCATCAGAATGAGACCATACGTTGGTTAGGGAATCTGACATTATAATAGGGGGGCAATTTTTTCCCCACTTCTCAGCAGAAACTACATTGACTGGTTATCTGAACATGTGATGGGAACATCAGGCTGAAAAGCTTGCTGGTAATGCTTGGAAGGTCATGGATCACCTCTCGTATGGATGAATGGGTTTTGTGGGATGGTGGAATTAGGTTGCCTGGGAAGAGAACGGGATCTGGTGAGCTGAGCAGTGTGTACATGTAGACATCGCTCTCTCTGATATAAATGTACATCACTCTGTTCTGCTGCAGTCAGCGAGGCACTTCATGGGAGTGATTCAGAACTTGGGGTGAATCATCTTCTGGAGGTTTCATTTGTGTAGGAAGATTGGCCTTTCGTTCTGGGCTCCAGTCAGCTGTCTAAAACTAGGCTGCATGGATCTGAGCCAAGGTCTCTGCATCTTTGAAAAGTGAAAACTAAAGAACAAATGAGAAATGGTGTTAGTAGCAGTGCCTTCACTCAGTTAAATGTTAGATGCCCTTTTTAAACATGAGTTACCCCCGTCCCATTCTGCTTGTGCTCTTGGCATGTTGTCATGGCCATGTTTTGGACTTAGGTGTACTGATTTCCACCCGAGAACCTAAACTGGTTCATGTGGTCAAAAGCCCTGGCTGGGAAATTGATTCTCAGTAAGCCTTGCTATAATAAATAAATTCAAATGTACACACCCCCTGCGCTCACCCTGTTTGTTACTGGAGTTGTAGTGGGCAGAGGAGAACCCTTCTGCTACACCAGGAGCAGGAGAACAGTTCTGATCTCCACTGTGGTGCGTTATGAGCCCATCAGTTTTGCACCACGTTGGCAGAGTTGGTTTGGACCAGGGACACTCAAACTCTAGGGTGTGAGCCTCATTAAGTTCACTGAACTCCTTAATGTAGACACTGGAACTGTCCACACATTAAATTCATCAAGTGAGCTGAAAACAAATAGAATTGAACCTAACCCATTTCATTTGATACAGGAAATGTTTCTGAGCCAGCATTTTGAATGTTTCTTTTTAGAACATGTGCCATTTTAAAGCAAAAAGCCCATAGTGGAAATTGTGATAAAGAATTATTTTTAAGAATTGCTTTGCTTAAGAGTTGATTTTACTCCAGGAGGAAAGATCATTTCAGATGTTCTACTTCACAGATTCATTCCCTTCATCCCCCCATCCATTCATTAACCACAGCAAAATTATTTGCCCTGCTTTGTTAGGTATATCCTTCTAGATGTGTCGCTCAAACTGCATTCAGACTAAATTTAGAGGGAGCTTCACCATTTGCTGCAGCCATCTATTTAGAACTGCGACAGCCACGAAATTGATCCAAACTAAATTAAAACCCAAACTGCTGCTGTTGCTCCCACTGTTTGGATCACCCGAATATTAATTCGGCTAGCGGTTCTTCTGAAATTAGAGAAAAATCTGGGTTTGAGGAAGGGGGAGAAAAACAGCCCAACTGACCTTTGCCATCAGATACTTTGCTTGGTCTTATTTCTGATGACTTTTTTTTAAGATCTACCCATGAGCCCCGTGGCAAAGTGCACCAGCCCTGCTGGAGAGGCGATGTCAATAATTCAGATCACATTATGCTGGCAATTCAACCAAATACAGTTACCTACGTTTCAGAAACATTTAAAATTCCCAGTTATGTAGGAAGTTAATTTGAAAGAGCAGCTGAATGCCTCCTGGAAAATGCCGAGACTTTCTCTTTAGTACCCATTCTGCTTCCTTGCTCTCATCGTATATTTTCTGCATTTCTCTAACCTTGTTCTTGATGACAAAAGACATTTGCATGAAAACAGGATCTTTGTTTCTTAAGTGTTCATCTGTTCCTGCTGTTTATTTCCCACCTAAAGTCATAATCCTCTGTTTGTGGCATCAGAATTGGTTGCAGTGGAAATTATTATGTCGTCACAAACAGAGGATTATGACTTCAGGTGGGGGGATAAGCAGCAGGAACAGATGAACTCTTAAAAGCAAAAATGCTGTTTCATGTAAATGTCCCTGGTAATAAAGAAGGAAGGGAGGCAAAATACAGAGAAACACGAAATTGGTATGAGCAGAGTTGTGCCTGAACAGTAGGGCAGCAGATTTTCCTTCAGGCAGGAGCAGCTATTTTAAATTAGGGACATGTCCATGTAGAATTTATTCGTCTAAATATTTTCCCCTCAATTATAAAGAGTATAAATACTGATGTTACTCCTCAAATACTGAAATGACTACTCTGTTCGGAGAGGGCTTTCTTTCCATCTTTGTCAAGATGCCATGCTTTGATTCCTTCATCTCTGTGTTTGTCAAGTCACTTTTAATCTTAAGGGAGTTTCTCTTTTTGTGACTGCTCATAGGTTTTTTCAAGCCCAAACTCCACCATTTGGAGTGGAGCATCTGCCTGGTGTAAAGCAGGATGACCATGCTGGAAGCTCATCTAAACCACACTGATGAGCCAATCAGCCAAATGCTTTTCACAGGCTGCTTCCATTTAAAACCACAAGCAGCAAGCTGACATTTCTCTTCAGCATAGTAAGATGGAAAGCTCTGAAATACCCAATAGCAATCTCAGCTTGTACCTTATTTGGGTTTTATCTGAGCTCTTTTTTTTCCCCCACCACGTTGCAGCTGCTCTATTCTTTAGTAACAGGAGGTTAAAAAAAATTATTGGTGCAAACCAAAAGGTTTATAGGAACAGGAACTAAAATCCCGAATAGAAATGAGGGTAGGGAAAGATTAATAACAGAGCCTATTGTGTGCTTCCTGTGGTAGCAGCCAATTTGACTTGCTTTCATTAAAATTCGCCTTGTTAGCTCGGGTGATGTGTTGGGGTGATGGACTATTTGATGTCTGAGAAGTGGTGAGAAGTTAGCTGTCTAATGATGGACTAATTAGAAAGCCCATCCTAGCAGGATCCATGGAAATTGATTTGCACAGTGCCATTTTTGCTAATGAGAATCATGAATACATGTTTGCAGTCCTTTACTTACTCTTCCTACCCACAGCTAATGAAAGAGGAGCAATCATTAAAAGCTCAGCTACAATCCATCCAGACTTTCCTTTGCCTTGTAGGAATAGGCAGACTTTTAAGAACTTCGGTTTTAAATAATAATCTTCATAGAGAAGCAGGCTACACATGTCTGTCTCCTATAAAATGAGTGTGTTTTCTAATGCATCTCTTCTCAAGAGTTATCCTCGCTGAACAGGGAGTCAATATCTTCTCCTGAAACTTACAGAGAATTAGCATTACAGGATGGGACTGGAAGAAGCCATAAATATGTAGTCTGAGTAAAATTAAAATTAATTAGATGTTTTTTCCTACAAGGGCATAGCATGTCCATCCACAACTAGGTCAAACATTTTTAATATTTATGTGTCTCAGGGAATAAAAATCCTGTTACTTTTAGTATGCCATCGTATGATTTTATTTGAATTCATGTTTACCCGGTTGCTTTCAGATGCCTTTAATCTGCACAGGCAGTGGGTGCCCAGCCAGACCCACACGGCCCAGAGACTATCCACAAAACTAGAAGTCTTTGCAAAAAGATCTGAGTAAAACATGATGTTGATCAATGCAGTGTAGCTACCCATAAGAAAATCCTTCATTGCCCTTAGGACTCTCACTTCCTATCACCTCCCAAGCTTCTCGAGGCCTTTTCTGGCCAGTAATGATCTGGTATTGCCTTGTTTTTCTCTTTCGCCTGCATATGTTCCTGTAATCTCTAAATTAAAAAAAACCCATGCAGACCTAATCACCTGTCCCTTAACAGCACCTTCAGTGTGTTCTGACTGATGTACCAGTCACTTGGGGATATAGCATTAGGCTCTAGGAACCCGCTATAGCGAAGTTTTAATGTACTTTGGGTGAAATGGATGTCCCATAAATGCTGTCAGGCAAAGGTGGTGTTGAAGATGCATGAGCTGACAAGCAGCTGAGAGTTGAAAGTGAGAGGACGAGCAAGGGAATGGTGAACATCTTTGTAGGCAGCAAGGAAGGAATCAGGGCCTGAGGTTGTTTAGTGAAGACTAGTAACAAGGGGAATGGGTAGCTTGAAGCTGTTATTGCCTGGATAGATTAGAAGAAAGGATTGCAGGGGAATCGGAGTGAGTTATCAGAAGGGGAAAAGAAGAATGGAAAGAGAAAGAGGATGGTTCAAGTGACTGTATTTGAGTCACTTAGGTTTCTTATTAGTTAAAAGAGTGGAAAAAAGAGCTAGAGATAGCAAGCTGGTAGGGACACTGCCAAATTGTTACGAGAGATTCTAGTGAGAGGACAGTCATGTGCTATAGGACAGGGAGATTAAGTCTAGACAGTATCACAAAACAACATCATGGTGGTGTTAATGAGCAATTTAAATATGAACAAAAGAAATCCAATGTATTTTAATGAAATTGAGTTACCACAACAGAACCAGGAAGGAAAAGATCTTCCATGCTGCCACAAAGGAATTTAGGTGAGGTCAGCACTTCAATTTATTTCTGAGGTTGAGCCTTCCCAGTTTATCTTGTGCCTGCATTCACTGTTTTACTTTAAGGAACTTCTGCGCATTGGTTCCCTGAAGCAAAAGCTTTATCTGATTTTTAGCAAAGAAAACTAAGTGTATTCATCCAGTGGGTTTCTTTTGCCTTTTTAATTAGAAAATTCTCCTCTTTAAAAATTTTCTTGTAATTCCTCCATTCATGGTCTGCAACATAGCACGTGTGAAATATATGGAATATACACAGACATATATATATATAAACCTATATACATGAAAAGCATCTAGATGTGGTAGGTACAAGATTTTTAATTTCTTTGCTGTTCTGTGTTACCTCCCAGCATTAGATGTGTGTGGGTTTTTAACAGTTATTCCTTTTTGTTCCTGCAGTGGAACCTTTAGAATGAATGTGAAACCCTTATGTGGGTTCTGCGTTTTATTGGGGCGTGTTTTCAGTTGTCTTATAACGCATGCCATTCGACATCTAAACATGCTCACACATCAAAAAAGAAGCAAAAAACACTTAATATTAGCCCTTTTGGACATTTTTTGGGGTGCAAATCTTCTTTCAAAATGAAAATGAACTTGCAAAAGGAATTGGATGGATGCATAGCTCAGAGACATTCCAAAACAGCAATCAAGGAAGATTGCACAGTATAGCAGACTAGAGAAGATATATTTGTAGGCTGTATTAGGTCTTTGATAACTAATACTTCTGTAGGAAAACAAAGGGTATACAGTAATGTTATCCACTAGTATGGCATAACATGCCATTTTGATGGCTATTATCTTTTTGAAGAGATGTTGCTATGCACAAGCTCAAATGTTTAGGTTTAATTCAAAGTTCAGATGATATAGCTCGTTACTTATAAACTAATGTTATAGATTAATGGCTTTTTGGCCTGCTTGGGACCAAAAAGAAGTTGCTGTTATGGGCAGGCACTTTGTAGTGTCATTTACTCTTGTACAGTTCTGATAAACATAATAATTAACTGTATTATGTGGTATAAAGCACATATAAACCAATACTAGGTGGTAGGATTTTGCTAAGGCGTTGTTAATGTTGGGCATGTAGTGAAGTATCTGTGAAGTCTCCCATGTTCTTTTGTTACAGAAAAAGTAATGTGTCCAAAGAGCTGCAGTTTTCTAGAGGATTTGATAGCTGTTAAAAATAGTTGTAATGGGGAGTAGGCAGCCACCGGATGGTGAATTCACTGTCGCAATTATGGAATGCTCTGTGAACAAACCTCTCACCCTGGCAGTGTTCAGGTCAGAGGCTTAGTCTTCACAGGCATGGAGCTGCGTGGCTGCAGTGAACCAAAACAATAAAGGAAAGGCCACATTAATGAAGAAGCAATGAGTGATGTTAGAAACCTAAGATATTCTGTTAGAAATCCGCTAGTCATCTACTTACCTGCTATCTGGTGTCCTGCCATGTAAAAAGAAATCACCTACACACAGTTCTGTTCTCACCTAAATGCAGCCTTTGTTCTGCTTTACGCTCTCTCCCCCTTCACGTGTACTTCTCATCTTTCTTCCTTTAACGTGCTCTTTCCATTTCATTTTCCTAGTGGAACTGCTCTACCTCCTATACAGGCTCCTTTTCCCACTGCCAAGAACCTTCTATCCTCTCCTTCTTCCTCATTATATTGTATTTACTTGCTGCTAAAATTCCTTGTTATGAGTTACAGAATTCCTGCTTTTCCTCGATTGTATCTTACGAAAGAATTTGGTTTCAATTTATGGCAGTCAGTCTTAGGAGATGGATGAGAACCATGGGACTTGTGTGGCTCCCTACTGGGACTTTTCCTTACACAGAGTGAAGCACACATGTTAGGTGATCAGTGTTGCTTCTCTTCGCTTAACTTGCAGTTTGCTGCAGTGGCACTATTGATATATCCAAAGATATATAGCTCTTTGTGTCATGCTTAATTGAGCAATTGTCTCTATAAGGTGTTTGGATTTACTTTTTTCAACTTAAATATTTTTACTGTCCTTCTCATCATCTGTTCACTTGAGTTTACTGCAGTCAGAGAGTAGTAAAAAGTCTAGGCAACAAGCTAGCTTTGGGTAAACTTTAATGCCAGGAGCTCCTCCAGGCCTGCCATTGCTTGTATGACATGCATTTTCAGGTTTTGCTCCAGGCTTTCCTTTGGTCTAAGGTAGTGTTAAAATGTAGCCCTTCATGACCAGGGAAGTCAGAGTACTTGAACAGTTGGTAAAGTAAGCATTTGTATTACGGAGAGTCTGTCCTGGATGTCATCGTTTATGTAAGACTGGTGAAATACTGGTATAATCCTCATTCTATGCTGAAGTGAAGTTGAGAAGCCAGTTGCAGAAAGCCTTTGTTGCATTTTCAGTGAGGTGGTTGGGAATCCCGGTCAGGGAGCTGGGAAGGTCTTTGGAATTGAGGTGATGAATCCAAGTGTTAAAGTTCAGCATCTTTGACTGGTACAGTAATTTCTGAGGAATTCAGCCAATGATGACGGAAATGGGTTTTCAGTAGTCATACAGCATGTTAAAAATATTCATGAAAAAATGGAAACCTTCAGATATTTTTAATGTAAGGGATACATATAAAGAGTAAATAAATTATCTTGTTTATGAGTTGTAGTCTCCTCTTTAGAAGATGGTTGAGTAGGATATTACTGTGTTACCTGTTCATCAGTCATGTAAATTTGCTGCACACTCTGATTTCATCAGAGGGAAGTTTGTTTATCCCTGGGGAATTGGAACATCATGCAATCATGAATCATCCTGCACTTGGGTCGCCCTCCTAATCTACCCTCTCCCAGCAAACAGACCGAGCAAAACTGAAATCCAATCCGCTTTGCAAGTCAGGGTCACCTCCTGCCCCTTCATGTGTCTTTGCCTGAGTGAAGTCTACTGTCCCCTCTGGAGTTTAATAAGCCAGGTGAGGTCAGAAGGAGGACCCCACTGGGTTTACTTGTCCACCACATTAAGGACCAGTTTGTCTTATGTGCACTGCCTTCCTATAGCTGTGATTTGAATTTTTCTTTTTTATTCCCTTCACAGTTGGGTAGCATCCTTTTAAAAAAAACCCAACAAAATCCTCACAACAGCCTTGAAAATCTGAGGGAAACAACAGGATCCATAGCTTTGTTCAAAACTTGAGACAGAATTTAAAAAGGCATGTTTATAGTTTTCTCTGCTGATACTTTTCAGTCCATGCTAAAAAGAAATGAAGACATTTGCCTAGGGCAACATCTTGAAGAAAGCAGGGGAAAAAAATTAACTAAATTTTTTATTAATTTCTTAGTTTCTATATCTACCCTACAGCCTGAAGTCCCCTAGAGTATTATGATTATGTAGAAGTGGTCATGGGCCATGGAACACTAGGTTTTTCAGTATGATTTTGTTAGGGTTAAGTCCTTGTCTCAAGAGCTCCCAAAAGTTCAATACCCAAAAAGTTCAATCTCTGAAAGCCAAGGAACAGATACAGTAACGTGATGATCTGTGAAACCCTCAGAGTACAGCGCTTTCCTCAGGTAGTCCTGCTCCCCTTGTCCACATGGCTCAACAATACAAGAACAGGAATTGAGAACTGCAGCTGAGGTGTGAAACATCTGTTGACACTATGCAGTTAATTAGCTTAGCAACAATTGTGGTTGCTTTCCCACAGCAGATGTGCATTACATTTAGAGGTGTTGTGTGCATTGTCCCTGAAGTGCAAGGATTAGAAAAAGTCATGCCTAACTTTAAGAATTAAATTTTGACACAGAATCACAAGGTTGAAAAAGACCTTTAAGAACGAGTCCAACCGTTCCTGTCCTATGTTAAATCATATCCCTGAGCATCTACCTGTCTGTTAAACACATCCAGGGTCAGTGGCTCAACCCCCTCCCTGGGCAGCCTGTTCCAGGCCCTGACAACTCTTTCAGTGACGAACTTTCTCTTAACATCTAATCTGAACCTGCCCTGGTGCAGCTTTGTGCCATTTCCCCTTGTCCTATCTCCTGTCACCTGGCTGAAGAGACCATCTCTCACCTTTCTACACCCTCCTATCAGGTCATTGTAGGTGGTGATAAGGTCTCCCCTCAGCCTCCTTCTCTCCAGGCTAAACATCCACAAGGATGGTTTTAGCCAAGAGGATAAACGCTCTGGTTTCATGCAGTTCTAGTTGCACAGAATAGCTCCTTAATTAACGGGAATTGAATTTTGAAAGCTTTAGCCCTGGTTGAGAGAATCTGGACCCAGACCTACCTCAGGTCCTTTCCCTCAGAACCTCACTGGTCCAGACCTACAGTATACAAATTCCAGGGCACTGGCACAGCAGGGCAGCACTGGAGCCCTTGCGTACCTTGTGGAAAGGTGTACTTATCACCTTGCAAACACTGGCTGTGTAAATATTCAGGCATTTTTCTTGGTCCTGAGACTTCAGTGAAGGAACGATGCTTGTACCCTTGTCCCAGCTGTTTCTGCACCTGCCAGTGATGACTGGATTCCAATTCACCATATGACTTTAAAAATGTTTCCAGACATACACTGGCTGTCATGAAAGCCAGGTTTCATTCCTATGTGTCTAAAAACTAGGATACTCTCCCAAGCTATAGAACATCTCTGGGCTGCAATGAATAGTGGCAAGACAAGAGAGCACGTTACCATCATTGGGAGAAGCACACAGTCATTGTTACCCAACAAAGCACCCGGCTTACTGTAACAGACAAAAATGCTAGTTTAGCAGAGATATGTTTTCCATTGACTACTCTGCCCTGGTTAGGCCACACCTGGAGTATTGTGTCCAGTTCTGGGCTCCCTGGTGTAAAAAAGACACGAATCTCCTGGAAGGAGTCCAGCAGAGACCTATGGAGATGATTTAGGGCCTGGAACATCTCCCCTGCAAGGAAAGGCTGAGGGAGCTGGAGCTGTTCAGCCTGGAGAAGACTGAGAGGGGATCTGATCAATGGTTATAAAGGCAGGGGGGAAATGGCCAGCCTCTTCTCAGTGGTCTGTGGAGACAGGACAAGGGGTAATGGACTCAGAGTTGGAGCACAGGAAGTTCCGCACCAATACGTGGCAGAACTTTTCCATGGTGAGGGTGACAGAGTCCTGGGACAGGCTGCCCAGGGGGGTGTGGAGTCTCCTTCTCTGGAGATATTCAAGACCCAAGACCTGTCTGGACACCTCCCCGTGTGACCTATCCTAGGGAACCTGCTTTGGCAGAGGGGTTGGACTCGATTGTCTCTGAAGGTCCCTTCCAACCCCTACGATTGTGTGAATCCATGAAGATCATTTATAAGGGGTAGCATGCTTGAGGAATTAAGACATTTTAGGTAATATACAAAGCAACTGACACATGCAGACTAAGTCAATGCATTTCTTTCTAGGTTTTAAATAGGTGGGCATTTCACACTGTATTTGCCTGTTTCTAATGTGTAAGGGCTATCTTCTTGGTGAAGTGTTCCCCCAGACAGTTTTCTCTCACTGGAAAAAAGGGAGTAACAGATTCATGTTGACTGAGTAATGGCCTATCCAGTGATTAGAGTTCTGAAATTACAGGCTACTGGCAGGAGAAGCCAAAAATGAGAGGAAGTGAAGGACTAACATGGGTGAAACACGTCTATTACTAGTAAAAATGTAGACATAATAGTCATGCTTTACTAATGGGTTTTTAAAAAAAATTCATTTCTCTTTGTGAGAAAGAAGAAGCAATAGAATCCAGCATCCATGCCTGACACTACGGCAAAAATATGTTTTAATTTCTATTAATTTATTGATTATATTCATTTATATGCATGTAAGTAAGTATCGTGTGGATACTCTGCTTTACTGACTTGGAACCCTATACTGTGAGATTAATTGCATCCGTCTGCCACGCCGCGCAGCAGGCCAAGCGTGACACAATCAAGAACCTACCACAAAATACTTTTATTAGACAGCTTTAATCGGAGGCGGGTGTTGGGATGTAGCATGTTGGCTTGGTGTTGTATTTGGGTGCAGGAGGTGCTGTGTGAAGTCATTAAGGAATGGTAGGATGCGGGAGGGGAGGGATGGATGTTTCTCTGCCAAGATTCTTAGCTGTACTTTCGTATCCAGAGATTCTGGACTTATGCACAGATGTGTCTGAGCGAGCCAATGGTGTCCTGTGCAGCAGCAGCTAGCTCATGGGCAGGACCTGATACACAGCCTAATCAATGTAGACAGCTTTGGAGCAGAGATGTTCCTTCAGTTTCAGATGTGTCTTCAAAGGCCACCGGTAGCCTGTGTAATTTGTGGAAGTGCTTACCTCTGTCAAATGACTAATTATCATCATTTGTCCCCCCAAGGTGTCACACCTGGAACATCTGTCAGGCTTAGGAGGGAATATAGGCAGGCAGATTGATCCAGGTTCTCCCCATCCTTCCAAGAGGAACTTTAGGAACAATATTTTTTGAGGTAGACAAAGGGTAAATACTAACAATTTGCTCTTATGGATTGCCTCTGAATGTAAGGTAGTAGGTTAGACTTTGGTGAAATGAAGAAAATCCTGGCTGAACTTAACAGCCATCAACCTTGACCTTATGAGGAACTGGGCAGGAAGAAGTTTCCTGAGACTCGGGGCTTTGTACTAGGATTGGAAACAAGGCTTTCTATTGTTTATGAATATAAATAGTATTCAGAATTACCCCTAAACAGACTTCAAACCCAAAATTTTGTGTTAGGAATGTTAGTGACTGTTAGGAAAGGAATAGTGACTAAGACTGAAAACTTCATTATAGCCCTGAATAAATTCACGGAGCATACACATCTCCAATTTTTTGGCGTGGTTTGGGTTCCTTTGTCTCTCCTATCATCACTCCCACCACTTCTGAGGGGGGGAAAAAAAGAAGAAAAGTTGCAGAGAAAAGTAGCAAATACAGTTTAAGGTTTACAAGAATTTTAGTGTTGAGGAGCAACTGTAGGCTGAGTTTCAGCAGTGTGAAAAAGAAACCACATGGAAGAAATGTTGGGATAAAGGCTTCTTAATATTCATTAATTAAAGCAGGGAATAGTTGTTCAGTATTTCTCCTTGTAAAAGAACTGGAGATCATTAACAGACTTAATAGCTGGTAGGCTCAAAACAAATGGGAGGCACCAGTTTTTTTCTTTATTTTGCACCTTCTGTAAGCAGGGATCTTAGTGCCGCAGGTCATCTTGATGCAGAAGTTTACACGGGTTTGAAAAGTTAGATGAATTTGAGGAAGAAAAATCCATGAGGACCTATTAAATGCAAAGGTTACCAGGTGTAGCTGAGTTCAAATGCCTTAGCTGGAAATAGCTGGAAACTAGGAGAGCATATAGAGAAAGCATCCTTCATTATAAACTTGCCCTGTTCATTTGCTGCTGTTACTGAGCAAGACAGATACCGGGTAGGGTGGGGTTTTGGTCTGATCCAGTTTTCAGTCATTCTCACTTACAAATGATGTTAAAAAAAAATAAATCTGGTTCTGGCTTTAGGACATAATTGCTGTTTCCTTTAGGCTGGTTAATTCATGTATGTGCTTTTCCATATCCACCTGTGGAACATCTGATAATGATTGCTGCGGTAAGCAGTGGTGCTGAATGCCACACATTGTCCATTTCAGCCAGAGCACTGTATCTCAGTGTGCCTGTGCATCCCAGCATAAGCTGCTCTTTTTCCATATAGAATACTTGCACAGCCACGGTGTTCAGTGCAGTTGTGGAGATGATAGAAAGATTAAAAGGATCCTGTGAACTCTGACATGCTGCAGGCGCTTAGAGACACCGGCGGTATGGTAATTAGGAGTGCTTTATTGGCAGTGTTTAAATTCCTTTCCCCTTTCTTTACTGACACCTTTAGTGTAAAATTGAAATCCAGAGTTACAAACGTTATGCAGTGTTACTTAGTGCCGTATGTTGACTGCACAAGTCCAGATCCTCACCCCACATTTGCTCTCTCTGTACTACTTGGGAGACACAAGTGAAGTATGAAATACATGTACCCCAGCATGGGAACACCTCCAAGGGCACGTACCTTAGCGTTGTCATAAAAGCAGCAGCACTGTGTTGCACGTGTGGCAAGAACAACACAGACAAGCCCGCCTAGAACTCAGCTGCTCTGGACATCCTACACTCAAACTTTGCTTACTTAACATACATTCAGGTGGCCCAAGCAGGTCCATACTGTGTCCTGCAGACCTCTCTGTCTCGCATTTCCACCACTACCAGCCTGATGATTTAGGAGCTCCCAGGGTTGCTCCAAGTTGCTGTGGGACAGGCTTAGAATAATCTGTACAATGGAGTAAGCAGTCTGTTTGTCACATCATGCAAACGTTTTGTGGGATCTGTTCTGTGTAGAGCATTTTACAGCATTGCAGGTAACCAGCCAGAGGAGATTCTTCTGCCTTCCCCTGCTGTCTCCAGTGACATGCATCTTCTCTAACCTTGGTTAGAATGGGGTAAGCAGTCTCCTGCTGTAGTTCTCTACTCCCTTGTGCCTGGCTGCAAGGAATGGAGCATCTAAGCGTCTGTCACGATCTTTGCACACGTGGGTGCAGAAGGGCAGGTTAATGGGAGGTACGTAGCATTGGTGGCATACTGAGTTATTGAACAAATGTTGGTTGCTTCAAGGCTGTGGAAGGTAACACATACAAATGTTAATTCATGATGTTGATGCAAATGCTTTTCTCTTTAAAGAGGCCTTGGGATGCCCTTAGCCATGTGGTTGTCATGTAACAACACATGGCCCTTTTTATCTTCTTGATTAGCACTGCAGCTAATTTGCAAAGTTGGAGAATATTTTGCCTGAGTTTCATGTCCTCCTTTCCTCACTTCTTTGTTTAAATAGCTTCTGTCTGCTCACTAAAGCCATTCCCAGTACCGTAGCTCTCCTCGGTGTTATGAATTTCCATCCCTTTGTAGGAGATATGAATTTGTATATATGAATAGCTATTAGTATTTTCAGATGCAGAAGGGTAACTGACAGAACTGAAAGAAAACTGATTCTTTTCACCACAGTTTGGGGGAAAAAAACACGTTTGGTAAGAGAGCATTCACCTTGTTGTGTGTCTGGAAAGGGAAAGGAGGGGTTGTTTGGGTTTGTTTTGGTTTTTTACTTTAAAACAAATCACAGCAGGTATGAAATGATGAAACTGAGAGGTTTTGCAAACAAGAAGGGGAGACAGGAGGTCAGTGACACGTAAGGCAATACTGAGTACCTACTGCTAGTGAGGAGCAGATGGCGTTGCAAACAAGGACCAGCACAGAGCAGCATTGATGGCCCAGGCCAGCCCGAGGATAGTGAGGTGCTTGTTTGTCAAGGACAGAGCGGTGTTGGCATGCTGGCCTTGGGTCAGTCTTAGTGCCGCCTTGATTTCAGCTCCAACTAGATTTAAAACCAAACCCCCAAACTGCTTGGCTGATCTTTTCATTGGAATCTGGCTGTCTTTGTTTGGCTTTTCTGGAAGAGAGCGGAGCAGCCTCAGTTGAAATGGAGTTGCTAGCTCACTTCGGATTGTTCTTTGCATTGCAAGCTCGAAGGAGGGTGTGGGGGGAAGGTATGTTGGAAACTGTTCTGAGCTGTCAGCTCCGATCGAGTGTGGTCTGTGCAGCTCAGTGCAGCATGCAGTGTTTATCGCAGACAAGAGAGAGGTACGGATCGTTACTTCCTGCTGCCCTGTTTTCTGTGAAACCTGAAGAGAAAACCTGGAGGATTTTGGGCTTTGTTTCTGTTTGTGTAAAAGACATTTCATGTTTCCTGGGGTGATGTTTGCAACAAGCCAGATGTCAGCAGAACCCGGACCAGAACTCAACCCTGCTTTCCCCAACATGTTACAGTGCCGCTAGGAGCCCGGCAAGAAACTCTCGGTCATCTATCCTTATCCCATCCTATTTTACCACTGTTTCCCCAAACCAGTAACCCAGCGAAGTCCCACACCCACGCTGGTCTTGGCCATGAGCTTTTCAGTCAACGCTGATAATTAGACTTTGAGATAAGCCATCTGCTTGCTGGCCCCTGGTGTTCTGTGGGCTTGGCACAGAGCTGCGGAGGCCGGTGACAGGTCTGCAGCAGGAGAGGCCTGGCAGTGACACAGCAGCTGCTTGCCGAGATACCGAGTGCTCTTGCAATTGAGCACCTACGTGCTGGGGGTTTTAAAATGTCACTGGCCAGGAGGAGCAAACGGCACTCCCGTAAACAGCCTGCTCTGTCTCCGAAGCATTGTGGGGTAGAGGGAACGGACTGTGCTGGTAAAATTTGGGGTGGTGGGTGGGGGAGTGTCAGAGAGACCATATTCAGTAATGAATTTGTGATTTCATCCTGCTTTTGAGCATCCAGACAGGGAAGGGAAGGGGTGTTTTGCCCGTGTTGATTTTAAATGGAGGAGGGCTGGGGACAACCTGCCTCTCAGACATTGTTTGTTCTGCAGCTTTGGCAGTGTTGTCCCCATCATACAGATCAGCAATACGTCCAGCTGTATTTATAAGGGCATGTTAGCTCAAATTAACACCTTATTAGAGGTTTAAAAGTACTCTGCACCTGTATCAGGCTCTGGACTGTGACTGAGAGACCTGATCACCCCTTGAGTCACAATTTTTCCTTTTGTTTCCCCCTTCGCCCCATGGTTTGACTAGAAATCCTTTCCTTATTACAAGCTCCTTTCTGCTATGACCCGGACTTTGGAGTGCAAAAGCTTCATCATCATCATCATCACTATTATTCATTATTAAAGCTCTAGTCTTCATTTTGTATTGGTGAACAGATAGACTGGGTTTTTTCCTCTTTTTTCCTGTTGTGCAGTGATCATCTTATATGAACAGAGATGGATAAATGTTTAGACTCTTTTCTTTCCAAAAGTGAGTGGAAGTCTCTTTCTGCCCGGTTAGATTAACAGCAGGATAGCTGCAATTTTAGATTTATTAGGCAGGAAACTTCTTACTTATAAGGGTAATCCCATGAATTCTAGCTCTGTGGGTCAGCTGGCTTCAAGGACATCCCAGAGGGTGCAGTGGCCTCATTCTGTACCTAGGAAGAAATGGAAGTCTTTTCTAGTCACTTAATGGACAGAAGCTTAAATCCTAATATTTTAAAAGGCTGATTCTGTTTACTTTTCTAGTGAGGAGGTGAAGTTGTCAACAATTGCAAAGAAGAGGACTAGGTGCCTGCCTTTCCCTTAAAAAAAAAACAACAACAAAACCCCTGAAAGTTTGATATTTTAATTATTGGGAGGTACTTCAGGTTCTGCAGCCGTGAGAGCTATAAAAATCCCTGTGTTCAAATGCAGATGCAGCAGTGAGAGCCGACTGTGGTGTGGGGACGGTGTGATGTGAGCAAGTGCCAATCCATCGATTTAATTACAGCTGGGGTCTGATATCCCAAGCAGCAGCTTGCCTTTCTGCCTTCCCTGCTGGACATGATGAGACTGGTAGGAAGAGAGGAAAAGGGACTTGGGAATAAGCGAAGGATAATAGGGCAAAGAAATAAAAATGAAGGACTATCAGTAGAAACCACATCAGATTAACAAACTTTAATTACATTTAATTTTAATCCTTAACATTTATCTAAAAGGTGATTGAGGGAAGGTTTATTAGGATTCTGTGTCCCTATAGCCCTTCTTTGAAAGAACACTGAACAAGATGATTGCTTGTGTCTCTAATTAGAAGTTTTTTCCCCTCTTGATCACCTAAAGTCAAATTCATTTACTCTGCTTGAAACAAGGATTTAATTTGGGGTGCGTTTTTTTGTTTTTTTTTTTTATTTTTATTTCTTGCATCAAAAGATGTCTCTCAAACTTTATACAGAACCACAGCCTGCTAATCAAGACAGAACCCATTACCGGCCCAGTTTTATGAATATTCACATCAGAGGGCAGCACCAACCTCATTAGGAAGGGTGTTGCAATCATTATTAAACTGTTGGAGTCCATTATGATTCTGAGTGCTGTAATGATGACTGATACCCGCTGAGGGCAGCTGAGAAGAATACCAGAGCATAATGACCTCCCCTTTTTTTTCCATAACCCTGTAGGGCTTTTAAAGGCTTTCAGCTTTTGTAGTTTGTATTCTTTTCATCAGGTGCGTGAAAGTGGTCTTAATATCCCTGATTCTCTTGCACGAGTGAAGAGAAACACCAGAGCAATTAGGCAACCTGGAGGTTCTATTTGGGTGATGTAGTAAGCCAGTAATACTACTAATTCTTTCAGATCTTAGGTCTCCGTTAATGAGTTGTTTCGTGTCAGTTAGACTAAAAGCTCAAAATTTATAAGCTGGATCAAGCACCTTCTGTTCCTTCCTTGTAAAGTGAGAAGACAGTACTGCTGTTAGACCCGAGTTTGATCATTTGGGCAGCAGAACTGGTGTAGTTAATGGACCATCAGCGCTGTCAGCATAAACCCTTGCTCTGCTCTCCTGCTTTCCTGCTCTGTGAATAAAATCCACCACAAACAATTTGCTCCCCCCATCTTGCTTTCTGCAACCCCCTGCTTTATTCAGGCACGGTGAGAGGAGGTTTGCCTGAACACTCCAACTCGCAATCCCAATCCTGCTTTGGTTATAGTTACATAAATTAATTTTGCACAAATTAGGATAGTATTGGTGGATTTTTTTTTTGCGTTTACAGTAATCTTACAGTAATCTGGAGGATCTGTAGCTGTTTCTTATCTCAGCCTTCATGTAATGGTGAAGTAACTATAGCCAAGCAAAGAAATTGTTAGGATTCTTGCAGTCTCCAGAAACTGAGAGAGGTAACTACCACGTTTTTGTGTCCTCAAGACAATTTACTCCTCCTTGCATGCTCGATATCATTTTTCAACCCCAAAAGAAGGTCTCTTTGTGCAACCCTTTGGGATCTCTGCTCATCCCTGAAGGATGCTGAGAGAGTTGTGGAGGCTCCATGTGCCACCTCAGTTTCTCCTGCGGGGTGGGACTGAAGCCTGGTTGTTTCCCACAGCACCGCAGCCTCAGTGCCTCTGTCTTAACGTGTTTTTCATTGACATTTCTTCCTACAATGTTCTTTTTATAAACTTGCAGGAGACTGTTAATGCAACTAATGAAGCTGATTGTAAATTATTCTGTGATAAAGGTGCTATAAAAAGGAGGCATTATGGGAAGCTAACTGTAGATTTCACGCAGGGCAGCTCTGTGCCACCAAAGAACATGTCTGTCTTCGTTCTTTCAGCTTGGCTTCTGCACTAACTTGTGTGAGATCTCTCTTAACTTGAGAGCTCTCACTTTTTCAGCAACCAGCTTGTGAGATGTGACTGAATGTGTCCTAGTTGATTGAAGCATAGCTGTTCACAGCAGATGTAACGTCGGTCTTTCTAGGGTAGAAGAGGAAGGAGCTTCAACTAACTACAGTGTTAATTAAATCTAGTGAGGGGAGTGGAAATGTTAGGGGTCTTATATAGTAAGAAGGGCAGAATCCGCCTTTGATTAATGATATTGCCAAGTGGATTAATTAGAAGATTAACTCAAATACTACCTAGAGGGGTCTGTGGAGAAGAGTGTCTAGCATTTCAACAAGAGAAACTGCAGTAGGCATCTTAAAGATTGGGATGAATCTCCTTTGCAGTGATTTGGCAGAAACACCAAGTTGTGAAATGGCCTGCCTCTGGCAGTGGAGAACGTCTCCTAATTAGACTGTTTGCACAACACTTGTTGGCAGGAGAACATGTCTCAGTTAGGATCTTTGGGGATGCCCCTCAAGTAAACCTTTCCAAGATGAGCATTTAGACTAGAACCATTATGTTTTTGTTGTGTCCTCCTTCACCCTGGTTTCCAGGTTTTATTACTGGTAGCATCTACCATTTTTCCAGTAATGCTGACCCGTAAGACGGTCTCTGTTCTGAGGACCCTGTGGGAGGCACATTTTGGGCAAACTATCACAGGATCACAAAACTACTGTCACAGCTTCACATGTGAAACTTCATATTGTGCTGAATGATGCAAGGCCACCTTCTTGGGTCGATGTATTCCTTCGTTACATGTGGCAATGAGCAGTAAGTGGAAAAAGTGCAGTTCAGGCCTTCCATTTCTTCTAGAATTATAGTTGCAATTGACTTAGAAGTGTAGAAAGCTCATCAGAATGTGGTTTGAGAAAACAGGGTTTCTTTAGACGGGGAATTTCCCTTGCCCTGGATTACATTGCTTGTGTCCTTTTAAACAGCTTTATTTCAAATAAGTCTATCTTAATTGATCCCCTGAGAGCCTCTGAGAGGTTCCCTGCTGCACCAGCTCTTGCTCATTAATGTGTTTTACTATTAATGAAGATATGTAAATACCAAGTTGTTTAAAAAAGGGCTTCACCTCCATTATTGCACAATAGGCCTGCCATTCCTGCAGATATTTGCTGATGTTAGTTAACAGAATGCCTGTTCCTAATGAGCTCCTTGCCCTGCAAAATAACTTGCGAGGCATTGCATGGAGCTGAATGAGGAGCAATGTATCAGCTCTGGTTAGGGATATCCAGTGCACTGAGGGAGAACGGAGTTTGAAGTTCCATCGAGGCTTGAATTTTTCAGGAGATGCCAAAGATGCTAACTTCTCACTCGCGTAGACTTTTGATAGTATTTGAGTGCCCGACTCTTGTTTTCCTTTAAAATTTTCCACTTCCTTGATTCGCACAGTCCTGAAGTTGTTGGAGAAATGTTGTCCTCGTACACCTCCGAAACATGAATTGCTGAGGGGAACTTGGGTTTTTTGTTGCTCTGAGTACAGCTGCCATTTGTAGCGGCTCATTCTGTTCGACCATGGAAACCCCAAGCCAGAAGTGTGAGGAAAGGTAGAGGAAATGCGCTCGCCTTCTGAGAGACGATAACTGCATGCAAGACAAATGAAAGTAGAATCCTTCAAAGCAGGTGGAATTAAAGCACTGACATGGTAAGTATAAAGATTGAGACAGTTTTGTTAACATCCCTTCAGTATCCATCACAATTGGTCCTTCTTGCTGCTTGTCCAGTTTTCTCTTTGTTAGGCAGCAGAGGATGACTAATATGCTGCTCTTTGGGAAGATGGGGCTTTTATTTGCAGGAGTCATCTCAGGCAGCAGTAATGCTATTTTTAAATTATAACATGCATTTTGCACGTAAAACTCTGCTGATTTCACTGTACTGTTTGATTCTTTTCCACAGAAAGCACAGTAGCCTTATTCACCCCTCTGGTAGTTAGTTTTAGGTTATTGTTGCTCTGCTGATATTTAGCCTGATGTTTTCAAAAGCATGAGACATCTGTTTCTCATACTGGTTTTAGTGGCCTCTATTCAGTGTTTGTTGAGGAATGGATCGCTTTAGGTGTCAAATATATAGTTTGGAGTTTGTTTTTTGGCACTGAGCTTTGGCAGCTGTTAACATCTCCTGAAATTTAGAGCAAGAAGTTTGTCCCTACTTAAACAGATGAATATTTAGCCAGGGCTTTTCAAGGGGCTTCGTTATTTCCAAAAATACACGGACCATGGGACTCCTTTAACTGATCAGAAGGACTTTGTGACAGATGAAATTTGAGACCCGGTGTCCTCTCAAGTACTCAGAAAAACAACTCGGTGCATTGCCCATCTCATGTTTCCCCTACCAAGCAGGTGAATCTTCTTTCTGAACACCTTTTTGCTTGTGAAATCCCAAAGTAGACTCTAGAAATGGGCCATTTTCCTTGGTTTCTCCTTGTGAAGTAATGACACTTTTTTGGCTCATCTGTGATCCTGGTTAAGTAGAAGAAAGCTGCTTTGTGGTGTCCTCCTGTGTTTATGGGCTCTTTCAGTGATGTGTTAATGGCCGGTTGGTTTTGGACAGGCATTAGCTTCTAAGTGTTGCTTTGGATTGAACCGTTGTTTTTTACATGTAAAACTTCAATGTAACTGTTTGAAAATCTTTCTGACATGTTCTTTTTGATAAACCCCTTAATACTCATTGTCTTCAGGGATAGGACACATTCCCCACATATAATTACCCTGTCTCATTTCAGACTTCAGAAGAAAATGAAATAAGTACTTTTCCATCATAGTGAAGTCGTCGTCTTGCTTCCAACCCACACTCCAATTTTGTATGTCAGGCTTCCTCTGTGAAGCCGAAGCTCTGTTCTCAAAAGAACAGAAAGGAAGTACGTAATGAGTCAAGAACAGGTTCAGTTTATAATGTCTTATGTTTAAAGGCACAGCTGGGTATGTTGTTTTAGTGTTTGTACTATACATTTAACATTTGTGTTACGTGTAACAGTCTCTTCTCTGAGGAGCAGTGTCTGAATCACAGAAACATAGGATTGTAGGGGTCAGAAGGGACCTCCAGAGATGGAGTCCAACTCCCATGCCAGACCAGGTTCCCTGAGATAGGTCGCACAGGGAGGTGTCCAGATGGGTCTTGTATATCTCCAGAGAAGGAAACTCCACAACCCCCTGGGCAGCCTGTCCCAGGGCTCTGTCACCCTCAGCATGAAAAAGTTCTGCTGCATATTGGAGCCCAGGAAGGCCAACTTGATGCCGTTGCCTTTTGTCCTGTTCCCACAGACCACTGAGAAAAGGCTGGCCATTTCCCCCTGTGTCCCACACTTCAGATATCTATGAACATGGATCAGATCCCCTCTGTCTTCTCTTCTCTAGTTCCCTCAGCCTTTCCTCACAGGGGAGATGCTCCAGGCCCTTAACCATCTTTGTAGCCCTCTGCTGGACTCTCTCCAGGAAATCCGTCTCTTTATACCAGAGAGCCCAGAACTGGACACAATACTCCGGGTGAGGCCTGACCAGGGCAGAGTAGAGGGGGGAGTATCGCCTCCTTTGACCTGCTGGCCGCACTACTTTACCACAGTGAAGATCTCTCAGGCATGGTGCTGAGGAGACTTCAGCCGGCTGGAGCTGCAGTAGATTGCTACCTGTGAAAAAGGGGAATGGCACACATCTTTGCCTACCTTTTACATGGGTGTTTGCATGTGTGTGTTTGGTAGATGTATGTGATGTCAGTTTCTTTAGCATTTACAGTTACCTAAAGGGTTCTCAGTTCTGTAACCCGCTTTCAGGCACTTAACTTTGCTTTCATTGTCAGCGTCAGCATTAAATTCTTGGGCTTCCTCTCTGCCAAAGGTAAATATTTCTGAAAAGTCCCAAGGGGTCTTCTCTGAGTACAAGAGGTGTGAATAGAATGACTGAAGACAACGTACAGGGCTTTCCAGAGCTAGGTAGTGTCAGTGGGATTGCACTGGTAAGAAGCTGAAATTTATCATTCTTCCTTGACAAGAAGTGATTTTTGCATCCTCGGATGAAGACTGGCTTGCTACTTACATTATGACTCCTTGAAGACCTTTTACCTGATTTATTGTGTGACCTCAGCAAGAAAAGGTGTCCCACTCTAAAAAAACATGCAAGACATGCTTTTGATTTGTAGTCTTTATAGTTCAGTAGAAAAAGGGCCCCCTGGGCCTTCGTGTTATATACGAAGTTTTCTTTCTAAGCACTTCTCTCTGCAGCTGGAGCATGCGATGTGAAAACAACCCTGAGAATGCTGTTCTACACATATGCTTATGCTCAGAATTCAGGTGGTGACACCATGACCACCACACATACAGCTTTGTTTGGTTTTCTTTATGTGAGTCTGTCTCCATAACCTAAATGCCTTGTCGCATGGTGCCTCTCAGACATGCGTGTGTTTCTGTACGAGCCTTAGATCTCTTGGAAAGTACCTTTTACACTCCTTTAATCTCATCTATTTTCTGCTCCCCTCACTATTGTTATGGTTTAGAATCTTTATAGATTACGTTTTCTTCCCCCCTCCATCTCTGATCTTGGCATCAACTTCATTACATGCAGAGCAGGTGACATGTAGAGAGCAGGAACGGTGTGAACGTGATTCACCCGAGTGGTTCTAACTCTGTAGAGTCGGGACTACAGACCCTGTAGGCACGGGCTGCACCCTTCCCTTTCAAATAATAACCTTGCCTGCATTAGGTAATTTCCAGAATTACAAGGGCTACAGAAAGGCATTTTTATTGGAAGAATGATGTTGCTAGAATATACATGTTTGCTTCTAATCCTGGAAAGTACCAACATATCTGGAATTTGAATAAAACGCTGGTTTTATATGTTTAAGAACTATTTTAGGGATGTTACAGGGTTTAAAATACAGCAGTTACAATTTCCTTTTGCTTCCAGGGCATGCACAGTTGGACTTAGAGTATTAAGGTGACCTGGTTTTATAGGCCATATGGAAAATAGTACCTATAAAATACCTCAGAACTCTTTAAAATAGCCTAAAATAGATCAGTATGGTGGATAGTATAAAAATTTTATTTCTATTCTGTTTGAGATGACCGGTATAATTTGTTTGCCACCTCTTTAAGTCTTCTCATCACATCACACTACCCTGTATTCGTTTGGTTCTAAACCTTCAGAAATTCCTGGCTTGAATAAAAGCACTGGATAGTAAAGAGAGATTATGGGTGATGAATGGATCAAGAGCAGCCCTGAGGAGGATGTGGGCATATTGCTGATGAAAAATTAAATATGAGCCAACAATGTGTGCCCACAGCCCAGAAAGCCAGCCATATTCTGGGCTGCATCAAAAAGAAGCATGGCTAGCAGGTCGAGGAAGATGATTGTGCCCTTCTGCTGTCCTGAGACCCCACCTGGAGTACTGTGTCCAGCTTTGTGGTCCCTGACTTAAAGGACAAAGAGATGTTGGAGCGAGTTCAGGGGAAGACCACGAAGATGATCAGAGGGCTGAAGCACCTCTCCTGTGAAGACAGGCTGATAGAGTTGGGTTTGTTCAGCCTGGAGAAGAGAAGGCTCTGAGGAGACCTTATAGGAGTCTTCCAGTATCTGAAGGGGCTTACAGGAAAGCTGGGGAGGGGCTGTTAAAAAGGGAGTGTAGTGATAGGATGAGGGGTGCTGGGTTAAAACATAAAAGGGGAGATTTAGATGAGATACCAGGAAGAAATTCCCCCCTGTGAGGGCGGTGAGGCCCTGGCGCGGGCTGCCCAGAGAAGCTGTGGCTGCCCCCCGCCCCCCCTGCCCCTCTGGCAGTGTTCAAGCCAAGTTGGATGGGGCTTTGGGCAACCCAGTCTACGATCATGGCCGGAGGTGTAGGCTAGATGATCTTTGAAGGTCCCTTCTGACTGAAAGCATCTTGTGATCACACCCAGGGCTCCACTGTGTGATTTTCTTCTGCATCCACCAAAGGTAGAAGAGTGAGAGCTGGGCAGTTAGGATTCCTGTTCCTGGGAGGTGTGCTCTTTTAGAGAAGAATCTTTCACAGACTTTGCATCCTGGTGAGAGATCTACCTTCAGGGATTGTCTCAGTTTTGTCTTCAGTTTAGTTACACGGAATTAATGCTTGAGTCGGGATAATGCATGCAGTGGTGACACAGTGTCTTTCTGGAGTAGCGTGACATGACAGGAGAACAGCCAGCTGTTTGATAGGCATTTCTAACTGACGTGTACTGCAATAACTGTAACTTCTCAGTCCCCTCAGCAAAGCCCCCATCATCACCTCATGCATTTTGTTTATGAAGAAGGGAATTTCTGAAAACTGTTCAAATTAGGTTTAATATTGATGGTGAAGGAGATTGTGCCAGCACCAAACACAACCTAGAATTCAGCCAATTTAAAAGATAAATCTGTAATTTCCTTGTGTGATTTCTTTCATTCCTGCCTTTAGCAGAGAAAGTAAGGGAGGTGGAAGGAGGCAGGTTTTAGCTCACGCATCAACATCATCTAAGAGGCTCTACTGCAATGAGAGAAAAGTCAAGTTTACCGGAAACCTCTGTGTTACTCTTTTGCATCAGTAAATGTATGCAGATGTGCAGGTGGGAGGTTACAGCTCTTCTGTAAGCAAAACTCCAAGAGTTGGACTTGCATCTCTGGAGCGTTGGAAGGTCCATGGGAATGTAAAGAGGAACTTTTTCCCTGTGAGGGTGCCAAAGCACTGGGACAGGCTGCCCAGAGAGGCTGTGGAGTCTCCTTCCCCAGAGACACTCAAACCCACCTGGATGCATTCCTGTGGGATTCAGTCTGAGTGATCC
Source organism: Laterallus jamaicensis coturniculus (assembly GCA_022605575.1). Lineage (NCBI taxonomy): Eukaryota > Metazoa > Chordata > Aves > Gruiformes > Rallidae > Laterallus > Laterallus jamaicensis. The sequence goes on from JAKCOX010000013.1 coordinate 21,905,618, forward strand.
TGCTCTGGCAGGGAGGTTGGACTAGATGGTCTTTCGAGGTCCCTTCCAATTCCCAACATTCTGTGGTTCTGTGATCTCGCAGTTCAGGTGTTAAACTTATTCCCAGTACTAGAGGAACCTCAAATTAGAATATGAGTATGCAAAAGGGAGAAGTGACTAGGCTTTTACAGAACTGAATAGTTCAGTAGTACAGTGTTTCTGCTGGAGCAGCCTGTCTAGTAGAGGTGCACCAGCAGAAGTGTCCTGTGGGAAAGGATGTATGAGACTTCTAATGACACATCTGATTTTGTTCTTTTTAGCTCAGATGTTATAGGGATGGTTTAGCCAGTTGGAGAAGATGAATCTTAAGGGACTGCTTACTTCAGTAAGACCAGTTATATCAGGAGCAGAGGGTTCATCAGAAGAGGGGTGGCCAGCAGGGACAGGGAAGTGATTGTCCCTCTCTACTCTGCCCTCGTGAGGCCCCATCTGGAGTACTGTGTCCATACCTGGGGCCTGCAATACAAAGGTGTAGAACTGTTGGCAAGGGTTTTGAGGAGGCCATGAAGGTGATTAGAGGGCTGGAGCACTTACCCTGCGAAGAGAGGCTGAGGGGGCTGGGCTTGTTCAGCCTGGAGAAGAGAAGGCTGTGGGGGAAACTCATTGCAGCCTGTCATTCCCTGAAGGGAGTAGAGAAACAGGAGGGGAATCAGCTTTTTAAAAGGACAGACAATGGCAGGACAAGAGGGATGGATTGATGCTAAAGGAAGGAAGGTTTAGATTAGATATTAGGGGGAAGCTCTTTACAGAGAGTGGTGAGGTGCTGGAACGGGCTGCTCAGAGAGGTGGTGGATGCCCCATCCTTGGGGGTGTTCAAGGCCAGGTTGGATGAGGACCTGGGCAACCTTGTGTAGCTCCAGGCCTAGAGGTTCGTGGCCCTGTCTGTGGCAGGGGGGTTGGAGCTCTGTGATCCTTGGGGTCCCTTCCAACCCATGCCATTCTGTGATTCATGTGAAAAACCACTACTTACTGCGTGTGTTACCCTGGAAAGAGAGATAAAAACAACTTTTCCTGCAAATCTTGAAGTCCCAGCATTTTAGTCTAATATAATGGATCAGATTAGCACACATAGCTGATCATACATTAACTAAAATAAGCAGGAGTGAAGGGTGACAAATTGGATTAAAATGCAGAATTTTTAAAGTGTAACTGATAACCTTATTGGTACACACACCCTCGCGCTTCCGAAGATAACAGGGGCAGCCTAATTGTCATTCAGAGTGGGAATTTGCATGGGGAGAGAAAGGCTGGCAGCTGGTTTGGGAGGTTTTTTAAAGGAATACAGCAGAAGCCTGTGTGTCTACCAAGTCCCTATCTGCTTCTAGCAGATTTCATAGAGACCCAGCGTACAACATCAAAGGTGTCTGGAGGGGTGGCTGGGAAAGATTGTCTACCTGGTAGTGCTGGGTTTTGATGGCATTTAGCTACGGCGGAAAACAGATCACAGACCAGAGAGGAAACAGCCTAATGAGAGTATTCAGAGGTGTGGAAATAAAAATAATATTGTCTAGGTGGTGACATAAAAGACAACTTTGTGTCTGGAATGGTAATGAGGATGTGCCCACCTTTGCGGCTCCTGACAGACTTTGAAGTAACGAGGGGAAGAAAGGGAAGAGTCGGTGTTGGCCGGAAGATGGGGTTGGAGAGAGGGTGTACCCGATCCTGTGCTTTGCTGTGTTGTGTACAAAAAGAAATAAATGAGAAAGCCATGGGTTTGCCATCTGCAAACTGACTGACAGCCCCATTGAGTGTTGGATACATAAAGGAACAGGCTAGGACAAACCTGTTATCAACACCCCCAGCAGACCTTCTCCCAGCACCGCTGCAGTGGATTTGTGAGCGCCATCCCCACGTTGTGATGTCAGTAGCTGTCTGCAGGCATTCCACACCAGATCCCAGTGCCTGCTGAGAATCTGGCTGGTGGCCGGGCAACCTTTGTCCTCCTGTGAGATCCTTCCTATCGGACTTCTGATGCTTTGAAGCTCCTGGGTGACTTACCATCTTGGAGTCCCTCACAGCCTTCTATGTCCATCCCTTGCAGCCATCCTTTGAATGTGCCTTTCAATATGATAAGTTTTTTGCTTGGAACCCATGGTAAATCCCCTCTTTTGGTTAGCAGAAAGAAATCTGATAGCTTGACCTAGAAATTCAAAGAGAAGAGGCAGAAGGGAAAGGAAAGTTAATGGATTAGCTCCACAGAGAAGCTGAGATAAAGGCTCTGTGTTTCATTCTGCTGCTGTTTCAACAAAGAGAATTTTCTTTAAGTGTCGTCTTTAACCCATGTGGATGGATCTCCGCTAGTTGACGGCTCAGGAGAGCAAAGAACTTTCATCTTGTATCAAAGCAGTGCACAGGTCCTTTTTCTTCCCTCATAAACACATTTAAAAAATACAATTCTGTTTTATTTAGACAGAATAATGAAATGCAGAAGGTGAGAGGTTAAGAAGAGACAGGTAAACAACTGAGAGAAAATGTTTTCTGGTTAGCCTAATGGAGAATGTAGTTGGAAAAGATGATGCACGTGGCAGGGGCCACAGGGGGAGATGCCTCAGGGGGAGATCAGTAGAGGAAACTGATGCCAAAAGAGCAGAAGGAGCAATTCAATGACCAAACCTTTCAGATATCTTTTTAAAATAAAATCCACGGTTGTTTCATGGATTCTGAAAGCACTTGAGGCTTCTGTGTATTTTGTGGGAGGCTTGAGGTTGGGTCAGTAGTGGTCTCATCTCCATATTATTCTGCAGGATTCTAAAAAAACCCAAAAACCAATCCCAAAATTATATCTGACTTGCAGGTGGTAAAGGTCTGCAAATTTCTTCCAGACAAACCGGTTTCCTATTGAGAAGATGCTGATCATTGACATTTAACATCTGTGCCCAATAGAGAACACATAGTTCTCTTGGGGAACTTAGGTTTGGGAAGGAAGTAGGGGACCTGAAATTGTGTTCCACTGAGCCATTCATATTTACTGATGTCTGAGAGATGCTTAAAGGGGTTGCCCAATAAATTATTCTGCTGTCTTCCTTGACTCTGCAGCTAAACATTGGAAAGATAGCATTTTGCCATTGAATGAAAAATATGGGGACAAGAAGCGTCTCCCTGGCCTGCCCGCGTGATGGCTTTGTAGGCACCATCCATCTTGCAAAGCAGTGCGCTTGTTTGTGACCTAAGAGATAAACCTTGTGTCAGAGCATACCCTGCTCCTGTCCAGCTGTAAAACGATCATTAAAAGAGCTCTTCTTTCTTTATGTAGTTTCTGGTGTGATCTAACAACAGTAAAGTAACAGCCATGGAGTTGATAGTTCCCTGAATAATTCTTTTCCCTTCAGTGAGAAACACCACTCTGGCGCCAAGAAACCCACAATGCAGTTGGTAACAGATGTTACATCCAGTTCTGGTTCTTACAAACTCAGCAGTGGCTCTTCATTCATGTGTTGACATGTTCAGATCGATGGGATACGGTTGTCTTTAATTCTTTTTCTTTGATTTCCAGAAGTTTGAAACCGTAATGTGTTTATTATGTAACTCATAACCTTTTTTTTTTTTAATCTTGCCTGTATAATTTTAATCTTGCTGAGTTCAGGTACCCAGTCGTTCTTTGCATGTAGACACTGTTTGAGGTGTAGATCTGCCATTTATCAAAGAATGGGGCTGTGACACCTCAGCCACTTGGACCTGCAACTCATAAAGACTGCCCCGACACTAAGATGTTTCGCCCTCCCTGCCTCCCTCAGCAAGCATTTTGGCAAGGGTGTCCAGGATTGTCTTCCCCTCATGGTTTCTCTTCCAAATCTGAGAGGGAGCCTGGCTCTTACCCCAGAGTGGGGGTCCTTACGTTTGTCAGTGACCAATTAACAGAAGGATTTTCAATGTCAAAAATCTTTATAGGCAGGAATGCACATAAGGTAGAGAGCTACATTATCATCCAGAGCAACTGGTCTGCACAGCTAAACAGATCACCTAGTAAGGGATTATCATAGGAGGGATCTGAACAGGAAGGGTGCCATCTGACATTAGGCACAAACAAGTCATACATCAGAAGTGGAGGTCGCAGCCTGACGCAAGGATGGAGATGATCTTCAGTACTGTGGGTCATGCTTTATCTCTGCATTGGCAGATATTCCAAATCTTGACATAGCTTAAGCTGAGACTTAATTCTTCTCATGCCACAACACGTTGCCCTGCGCTTGTCAAGCAGAATATAAGAATTCAGAATATAAGACTTCAGGAATGGAGAAATTAAATAATACGTTTATAATCTTATCCCACATCATAATACCCAGTGTCAGTATCACACGCTTTGAGGTAGACTTAGGACTGAAGAATACATTTTGCACTTCAGTTGGCTGCTGATGTGCGCTTCTTGGTGCTGAAGGAGGAGTGAAGGCTTGTGTTTTGTAACAGGCTAACTAAAATATACATATACCTAAAAGAACTCCAGTTATGCGTTCGAGACCTTCGCTTGTGGTCTGTGGGCAAGATGGTTTCACCATGAAAAGAAATGACATTTGGGAATGTCAGACCCCAGATGGGGGGTGGGAATGAAATCCATTCATAGCATTCACACCTGAATCCTGAGGTCACCGTAATAATGAGATGATCTGTTTGCAAATCTTAGGTATTAGGAAAAAAAACAGGACTGCGTGTGATTTATGGGTTTGTTCTTAATGATCACACACTCAACCTGGTTTTTTTATTTATACTCCAGATGAGATTCTCTTCTCATCACATAACTCTGGGAGCTTAAGCTTTATACATAATGCTAATATTGCAAGCTTTGTGGCAAAATCCAAAATATTGGCAGTATTACGGGTAGAAGATTAAGTTGCTTCAGATTCTAGATGTAATGAATTTGTGAGACCTGTGGTGGCTTTCAAGCAACCTTTTGTTTTTCTGGTGGTTTGGAGGAGGTGTATGAAAATGAACCGAGAGCAAGCAGCACGTAGAATGGCACAGGAGGGAGGGTTTTTTTTTTCATTACTGTCTTATTTATCATTTAGCACAACCCTGAGCTCTGTCAGACGTAAATGGCAAGCTCATTGTTAATCTCAAAGTTCAAAGTGTTCTTTAATCTTTCCGTTGTTTTGCTTGCTCCTGAACAGCGCTGGGGTGGATTTCAGCACCCAATTCCAGGGTTCTCACTGGTATCACCAGGTTGTCCTTGATAGGTGGGAAAATCCGTCTTGCTAAAGGAGCTATGATTCAAGAGGTCAGAGTATTGTCTGTCTCGGGAAACAAGGCACATAAAATACCACTTAACAAAGGAGTCTATTTGCAGTGTGGAGCCTCAACGTGTATCTGGGAAGTGCCTGGACATCAGAGCTGGAAGGAAGAAATGAAAATAAAGAAAATAAATACTCTGTGCTACTAAACACTTGCCGATACGCTGAGGAGAAGAAAGAAATCTATAAAAGGAGCTGCTTCTTTTTATCAAGGAGTTTTCATAACAAGGATTATTTCTTGCTTTTTGGAATATGCTCATGTTGTTTTCACTTTGTAGCTAGATGGAAAGGGGAAGGTTTTGTGAGAGAGTGGCTCTCGCATTCAGCCTTTTTCCCCTTCCAGCTTTGATGCTAATAAGCTGCACGGATCCCAGAAGCAGTTTTCCATGTGACAGTGGCAGGTCTGTTAGTAGATTAAATGGTCAAGGTGGATTTTTAAAGAGATATAGTATGTTTGGAGCTTTTGAGAGATTTTGAGTTTAAAGCTCACTAAGGTTGATTATTCCCAGAAGGGAGAAAGGTTTGACAAAAATGAGGGAAATCTCCCTTTCTCGACTACCTGTCTTGATCCCTCAAAATCTAATACAGGTGAAAGAGAAAGGTAATAACGACCTTGTCAATCCTGGAAATGCCATCAGGCTGGTTAGCTTTGGTGGTAATTCACCAATGCTGTCTAGGAAGTAGGTCTAAAGCCCTGACTCCACATAGACCTGTGAATGTTTGGCTGGATTCCAGTCTAAATTATGTTCAGATTAATAAACTAGAAATGAAAATTTCCATTGGGAATACGTTGATCTGGCCAGCTCCCTCTACTATGTTCTTTAATGGCATGCTACCCTGTTGACCAAGACCATGTCAAACTCCAATCAATGCCCACAAAAGATGATACGTCACCACCTTCTTGGAAGCCAGTGGAGCTTCATGATGTCTGTCTGTCTTTCAAATTATATTCTTCCACACAGACACTCACAAGTGTGTAATCTCTCGTTATACAGAAAAAGTTCTTGAAGCACTTTGAATGATTTTCTGCTTCATGTTGTATGTTTTAGACGTGTTTTCTGTATGAGCACCACAGGACTGGAACTTGGTTGTCTGTTGCACGGGATTGGTATAGGTCACTATTCTTGGAGCTATTTCACGAATGCATTTGTTGTAAACTTTGTGCACTAAATACTTTATTTAGTGCACAATTCCAAAAGGCAAAGGTAGCTTCTCAGCAATAGACAATTCTCCTAATTTTTAAGGGCAAATAATACTGAGTACAGCCACTGTGCAGCTCTGGCTATTGCCATACCTTGAGCAGTCCATATGCTCTGGACTTGCTGTGGTTGAGGCGGAATGGCAGCCTCAGAAGACCGCAATCAAATAACTGATTAAATTCAGTACTAAGAATGCTCATTGATTCCCATCAAAGGTTGTCTATTCTGCCTTTATATGAGCAGCCACAATCAGCAGCATAAAAGCTTGTTTAAAAAAAGACAGTGATAGAAAAGTGAGATTCCCCCGATGATGCATCTGTAGCAGGGTCATGTGCACTGGAAGGCGCAATGGGGCTGGAGAGAGATCTTCTCAGTCTTCTGAAAGATGCAACAGCATTAATTTAGTCTGCTGGTAATGTATGACATACTACTCTGTGCAAGCAGATGTGCAAGTCAAATTGCTGCTGAAAGTAATCGCTGATAAAACACTCATCATTTTTTCATGTGTCAACATGATAATTGCAGATAGCCTTGATTTCCCTTGTCCAGGTGACCTGAGCCATACTCCAAGGTCTCAGCTCCCAGGGCCATTTAAGGCCACTTTCTTCAAAGCCATTGTGTTTTAGGAGTCCCAGGAAATGGAAGATGCTCTGGTTCCGTGGTTCATGTTGCGGGCTGACAGTTCAGCACCCGCCTCGCCTCTCTCTGTCATCCACAGCGTTAACTTCCTTGTGCTCGCTGGGGGCACAGGCTGGAGTCCTTTGGAAAATGCTGGCTTTGTGAAACAAGTCATGAAGCGTTTTGTTTCTTAGTGTGAATTTAGTTTGCAGGACAGCAGCCACTTCCGAAATGATGTCAATTTGTCTTCCCTGCAAAATTTCTCCTTCACCTGAGACGTCGTTTTCTTTATGATGATTATTTCTGGGTTTCAGGGTGATGCTTAGCTTTGCCCTTGCATAAATTTTGTGCTTTTTATCCATTTGTTTAAAAGAATATTTCTGAAATTCTCAGGTGTCCATGTCATGATGGAATATATTTGTTCTTGAAAGGGCAGACTGTAACGTGGAAAAGAAGCCGATTCCTGAGAATGCTTTTGTTTGATAGTGGATTCATACTACTGCGTGTAATGGTGTCTCAATTTGCATAAGGTGGTGATTCGATCAGTAGATGCTGCAATATCCTGTCACAAACTCGAAGCTGGTTTAGTTTACATAAAGTGGAGCAGGTTTTATTTGTTGTTGTTGCTGCTGGGTTTGGGGGCTTTTGCATTTTTGTTTGTGGCTTTGTTTGTTTTAAGTAAGCACATTGTACAGGCGGCAAACTGGATTTACAGTGTTTTCCTTTTAAGGACAGCTATAATGCTGTCTGTTCTCGGCTTTTATGTAAAGCACACTGACAAAATGCGAAGCAAATTCCCTATTTTCAGGGGTGAAGCTCAGCTGTGGCCTGGATAGGCCTGTCCCGGATAGGCCTGCCATGTCGGGCTGTAGCAGTGAGTATGCAGCTCTGGCTGTGCATAGCCGTTTATAGCCAGAACTGTTCTCATACAAGCCAAGATGTGCTGATGCTTTCAGAAGGAGCCGGAGAACTTCTGCTTTCTGCGATAAAGTGATTCTTAAACTTCACTGGGTGGTTTAGCTGTGATTTGACTCAGGTAAGATAATGTCTCCTGTCAGCTTTGCCTCTGACAGAAGCTTTTTCTGCCCCCAGCCATTCATTCCCTCGCTCATATCTTTTGTCAGTGTAAACACGCGTACAGCTTTATGGTAAATCAGACTGGGGAGCTGACATGGGGGTTTGTGGGTTTTTTGGCCAGGGCGGCCCAAGGGTGCTAAGGAGAGGCTGGAATAGGGAGGCTAGGACTGCTTTCAGCACCGGTGTCAGCTTGTGCTGGCTTTACCTGTCAGTAATACCACAGCCGGAGGCTCTGGGGATTTTCAGAAAGGAAGCATCCGTCATTTCCTGAAGCAGAGTTTTGCAAACCAGTATAGACTCAATGTGGCGTGCTTTGGGTAAGAAAATGTATCTAAATCCAAGGAACTAGTTTCTACTTGATAATACCCTGGATGGATGAAGTGCATGTTTGACCTTTGAAATTACCCTGTGTGCATTTGCCTTCGATGTGTGTGTGCACACTCCTCACCACCAAGAGATTATAAACTTAGCTTGTTTCAGGCTCCTTAGTTCTGCTCTGGATCATGTCATTCGTGGGCATGACGCAGCTGTATGTCAGTCAAGGGGTGAGGAATATCAAGTCGTTAGCTCAAGGAGAGTCTCCGGAATCACCGGTCAGCTGTTGGGTAACCAGCCTGGGAGGAACTGAGGAACCGTGTCCTGGCAATTACAAGGATAATGATTATGTTCAAGAGGATAAAATGACCAAGCGAGAACTCTTTCTGCTTTACTTGTAAAGATGTCGGATGGCAGCTGGAAGTAAGTGATAAGGAGCATAGCGGAGCTGGAAATGAGCAGTGACCAGAGTGCCTTCTTACTGGTGCCTTGTGCCCTCTTGGGACATCAGGGAGATTTCTGGTTTGTAAAGGCCAGTAAATGGCAGATTAGTGAACAGAAAGGAGCTGCAAATCCTTCCAAAAACATACTTTGCATTTTTATTAAGTAAAAAGTCCCCTTGAATGATGTATGATCAAATGTTTTTGTATTTGCTATCAACTAAGCTAATTGATACAACAGCTCACTGTAGAGAAGAGCTTTTCTCCTGCATTTCATTGCTTCATCTTAGTCTATATTAGCTAGGAAACATCCTTCTTATAGACTGGCAGTGACCTTCAGGGGCAATAAATGAGGTAAGTTTTTAAGCTGAAATAAGTATGTCATTTCATTGCCCTCTGCCCTTTTTCTGCAGTAAATCTAACTGTCCTCTAATGCTGCCCACCAGTATAGCATGGAACATTTACTTGTTTGGTGCTTTTGAACTGAGGAAAGCCTTAGAAAACCAGATTGACTTTATTCAGTGTGAGCTGTCAATACAGTCATGAATGTGGTTACCCACAATAGTGAGTATAGCAGAAATAGGTAGCAGCCATGGATAATCACCAGTGTCTTCACAACAAATCTTCATGCTCTCAACTTAGTTTGAGGTGAGCAAATAAACTAGACTGGAATTTCAGTTCTACCAGGGGACCTTAGGCAAAATCCATGGAGTAGTAGCCCTGACTGGGGCTCTGGGACTGTGCTGACCCGCTCTTACTCTTCTCTGGTTTGACAAACCTTCCCCATTTTCAAAGGGAATAGCCAGTTAAAGAGCAATCAGTCTGGCTCCAGGCATTACGTATATGGTTGCTTTAACAAAACGTGTATTTTCATCAATCAAATTACAATTGTAATTAATTTCATTGAATAACTTTAATTGGAATGAAGATGGTCCTGTGGAGAAAATACATGGAACTAATGAACTTGATTTTTTTTCTAAGCATCTGGACTTGAGGTAATCTTTAGTTTCAGTGCACAGAACAAACCGAATTTGAGTTCAATTAATTCTCTGTTTTCTAGACTGTACTTTTAAAATTGTTAGGAGCTAGTAACAGAGAAAAACACTTCATTGCCTTATCTTTCCTTTTGATTTCTCTGCTTCAGCTGAATTTGGGAGAGTGAGGGCTGCTCGCTGGCAAGTGATTAGCTTGTCCCTGTGCTTTTTTTTATCATTACTTGCCTGTCATTTTCAATCCTCTTCCCTAATTCTTTTCTCTACCATCTCATATGCATGTCTTCTATCACCGTGGGCATCCTCTGCCTCTCCCCTTCTTTGTTTACCAATTCATTTGCTTTTCTTTCAAGTATGCTTATTATTAGCCAGTGCTGACTGGGGTTATAAGTATGCATGTTGCTTAGATTGCCATGGCTTAGAAAGACTTGGCTGGCACCTTATTAAATAATCTGTGGCTATTCCTTGCAGACACACTATGTGCTGACTTGTAGAAAGGGTCTCTGTGCTCGTCTGGTATGATCAGAATTGCCAGACTGAAGGAGTCTGCTTTGTAACATGTCAGTGCAGCTTCTTACTTTGCTTTGACTGAGTAGCTTTATCTCCTTTCTGTGGGTTTACTGACTGACACGCTACAGATAGTCTCTCCTGTCTGATTCTTTTTTATCTTCTACTATCTGGGAGTATTGGGATACAGAAGGGTTGTGTACATTAGGGTTATGTCAGTGCTTGGATGCTAGAACCACCTGTTTAAAACTGAGCTTCTTGTTACACTGGATCACTGCTGTGCCAAAAAGCTCTGTATCTGGTCCATCTTTACCTCCCCTCCCCATCCATGGCACAACAGATAGGATAACCTATTGGCTTTACTTTTTCAGGGCAGAAGCATGTGCAACCAAATCCCTGAGACAAGGTGCCAGATCCTGTGTTGCTTTGAAGCAACCCCTCGCTTTTCGTTTCAGTTCAGTGTAACTGATGGTAACTTGAGTTTTATCGTACTGAAAAGGATGGTAAATCGAATAACCAACACTCTTCTGTTCCCCCACCAACTGTGCTCTTCCCCAAAGAAAGGAGAAGAGGGTGGAGGCAAGAGAAAGGAAGCTGTAGACCTTTCTAGCACTAGAACAATACAGTTTGTCTTGGTTTTAATACTCTATTAAGGAAAGGGTCTGATGATAGTGCTGAGTTTGGAGATTTTAATCTGTTAGTCCCTAGGAGAATGGAATCTTCACTTCCAAGTTTTGGCAGCCTGCTTCAGATGTGATCCAGTGAGAAAAGAAGTAGCTGGGGCTTTGGATTGCCTGTTGAGGCAGTTGGGAAAAGCTTGGCTGCAAATCTATCCTGGTTTGTTTGTGGGTTTTCTTCTCTCTGCATGAAAACAAAAGTCACTTTCAATTTGCTTTCATTGGTATAAACCCAGGGGAACTAACTTAAAACTCTGTTTCTTCCTTCCTTCCCCCCACTTTTTTGGGTTGTATTTTGTTATCATACAGCACAGCTTTTTATCGCTCGTACGCTAACTAGCTGTCCCTCCAGAACTATACTTTTAGCACACACAACTAGCACTTAAGGAAAACTGGGGAGTTGCAAAATAAAGCCCAGCACTGGCAACATCAGAAGATTGATGATGTCCCCTGCTCTTCCCATTCCTACTTCTTCTAACCCAACACTGTGTCTTCCTTCAAAACCTGTCTTTGCATAAGTCCCTACATGTAGTGTTAATAAAACAGCTGTGGATGCTTAGTGCTGCCTGGAAGGAGTAGTAGGTCTGTTGAGACAGGTGCTGGCTGTTGGCCTCTTTCTTCTTTGCTTGGAAGAAGCCTATGTAGACTACTCTGTGGTGAAAGCCAGCATGGTCTGTGGCTCATTTGTGGATGGAGGTGTCAGTGCACCTGCTCAGCGTTCTCAGTACCTAGGTATAATTGTGGTGGTGACCTGAATCTAGAAGAGAAACCTTTGCATGAGACCCAGTGTGGTTGTTGGTTCTCCTTGCCAGCTCATCCTACATTGCTGTGAGGTACATCCAGCTTTGGTAGCTTGTATTGGGTCAGTGATGGTGACATTCATCTGCTTTTTGGTGAGCAAGCTAGAACAATCACTGGAAAGAGAATAATAAAATGGAAAATACTATTTGAAAGGGAGAGATAATAGGTAGAGTACAACACCTCAGCTTAACTTTGTGATTTAGTAGAATTGCTGCGTTAAGCAATGTATCTGTGTAGGCAGGCAGGAACTTCACCAGGTACACACTTTCTGTGTGAAGGTTGACCAGAACTTAAGAAAACTCCTTCAGAGAAGACAGTTGATCTAGCATTTCAGTGTGGTTGGTACCATACTTTCTTTTCAGTACCAGGAAATTCTGAGAACTGTAAGATACAAGATACTTTATTTCACTGTGTTTTTGCTAGTCTGAGGTTACAGGAGCGCCTGCAGTAGGCTGCTGAGGCAGCAGAGAGTCTCCTTTCCCTTAATACAGGTAAGATACCTCCCCCATCTCCTTCCTACTGCTAAGGTCTGGAAGAAGAGGATGAACTATAGCAGGAGGTGTTGCATTCATTAAGTTTATTCTTAGAATGTGTCACCTTATATCTGTTTAAGAGCTTACAGAAAGCTTGATTACAGCTTCTGGGTGTGTTTTGTGTGACTTCACCGTAGGGTGGAGCATCCCAGTAGTACAGCCACAGGTAATGGGCCTTGCATATGGATGTTAGCCCTAAAAACCTGTCCTGTCAAAGTGGCTGGGGAAACCTAATACGTGTGAGACTGAGAGAATGGGTTCAACTGCAAAGTCTGAGGCTTGAACGGCAGGTTCTTGATAAGATCTATGAACTGTTTCTCTAGAAATAACTTTTGTAAACTGTCTGTGCAGCTGAGTGGAAAATGGAAGTACAAGTGCCAGGCGTTGGGTCTGGAGGGTTTTGTTACCCAAGAGAAATAAGGTGTTTCAGGTGGCACCTCATCTGTTGCCTCTGCTGATGGAGAAGGAAATAGCTTGAGATGGATCCACTCGGTTGTTCACTGAACATTTTAAAGCTTCTCTCCAGCTCTCGCTGTCGGCAAAATCCATCAGGGAGGGCTGCTTGTAACCCAACCAGAACGACAACAAGTCATCGGGTTTGGTTAATAATAAAAAATAAATGTAATGTAATCAGAACTCCTTCAGTACTCCAGTGTTGTCTTTACGCCAGATGTCTGTTTTTAAGAAGAAATAAACCGAGGACATAAATTTTTGGCATCCTCCAGGCTTCTCCATGTTTGCTTGAGGTACCTGAGGCTTGAAGGGGGAAGAGGGAGTGAAGCTGTTTGATCCCAGGTCTCTTCCATTGTGGGTCTCCTGCTGACACAACTGAGATGGAGGGTAGCAAGGGTAGCTGAGAGTTGTTGCTGAAGCTTCATCAATTGAAGACGTCACTCTGAAGAGATTACGTTACAATGCTCTGATAAGTATTGAAGAGGTGGTCCTGGCGTACACCACTCTTTCTTGCGAGCTTCCCGTGTTGCATTGGAGAACCTGTTGTCTCCAGCAGTCAGTTCTTTCTTTACCCTAGAGATTGTGGGGCACGGTGCAGCCAGAAACCATGGGTAGCAAACAGCTTAATTCCAGCTCTGCTAGCAATTCTTTGGAAGCTTTGGCACATTGCTTAATTTTTGTGCCTCATTTTCCACCGGTCCCAAGAAACATCTTTGGAATAAAAATAATCACAGCTTTCTCAGGAGGAAACCTCCGAGTCACAGCTGTATGAGACCCAGTTTTTGTATGACTGCTGCACATCTGTATGAGAGCCCCGGCATCAGCAGAAGCTAAATTTAACAGCTGCAGGGTGCTCTTTTGAAGGTCACCCTGTCCTAAATATTCGCCGGGTTCTGTTGCATTTTATGTCTGTCAGGAAATCTCCTGACTCCTACTGCTCTGTAACCAGCATTTTGAGAACTGCAAGGTTTGGGGTTGTTGGGTTGGGTTTTTCCCAAAGTGCTCTGCTCCCTGGTCTCCCTCTCCATCCGCTTCAGGCTCCTGTCTCACCCCATGCTTCTTGTATTGCTGGCTGAATCTTGCCCAGCATTCCCTCCATCCCTTCTAACTCTCATTAAATGCAGTTTATCTCCCTGCTGTTAAGTAGTCTATCGATTCACTTTAGAGTTTATTAGATTATCGCTGTCTGGGTTTTGAATTTTTTTTAAGTGGTTTTTCAGACGTGTGTGTGTGCGTATGAAAATCAATCAATGAGCAGGGACAATGCACAATTATTTACACGGCTGCAGCCACCGCTCTAATGTAATATTATCATTTAAATGCTTGCTGAGTATTCAGACAGTGAAGGTCTGTACTGCATGCTCTGCAGTGCTGGAGCCCTAGGGTAATGTTTTTCATAGCTGCTTATTCCTAAATACTCTTGATAGAAATATAAATGCCACCAAAGCTCCATATGTGGTTTCAAGTACTGGGAAAAGGGGGGGGAATGGAGGGGCATGTATTGTTTCAGAAACGGCACTAAAACTTTAAAACGCGTCTGAAAAAGAAGCTGAGGTGTGGTGGGGTCTGTTTGAGAGGAAAGGGTGATAAAACCAAGTAGAAAATTGATCTGCAAAGCCTGCAAGTTTATTTGTAAAATTCCCCTCCAGCAGAAGCTTAGATACTTGAATGAAAATATGCTGCCAGTGCTGAGGTTAACCCTTAGCAGCCCACAATAGTTTTCACCTGTGCCTTCCTAGGGAGACCTGTAGCGGTAGCTTTGCAGGATTTCTCTGGCCAGGGAAGGCAAATGATTTCTTTCAGCAGCTCCTTGCAGTTGTGGCTCTGAAACAGTTCGTATTTATTTAAATTTACAAGCGTGCTGTGCCGGTTTGGTACCGTGGCGGAGCTGTGTCGTGCCCGATAGTGTTGCATTTTTCATTGTGCTGGCAGGGATCAGGCTTCCTCCGCTGGATCAGCTTCAGTCTCACCAGCTGGTGGGAACAGGGACAACGATTTGGGGATTACAGATGCTCATGCAGCCAAAAGGAAATGAGCCAAGTTTAAAGGCACATTGTTTAATTCTATCCCCTGTGGCCCGGCTTTTATTTTACTGAAGATAGGAAGACCTCAAAAGACTTATTAGTGTCACAGTTGGTGACTCCTCCCCTCCTGTTCGTGGTAATCTGCCCTCCATTAGGGAAAGTTCACCTAAGAATCCTTAGCAGGCCAAAGTGCCATAGTTGTACCAGGAGAGACTCCAGTCTTTTTGTGTAAAACCTCCAGTTTGCTGCAGCTGCCTTTGTACAGACACCGGCCTCGTGTTTAGCAGAACACTTAAACACACACCAAAACCCTGCTGATGCTGACCAAACATTTGTCAGAGCACTTTGTGCTTGGGGCCGCACTCCTGATGGAGAAAAATAAGTACCTGCACGTGCGCTGAAAGGAGGAGATTTCATACTAAAATCGGCCCTGAGCCATCGATGTAGGCTCCCGGTTTATTTGTTAGGGTAAAGTCTCTTTCAAAGAGCTTTCTGTTTGTCACCTTATTTCCTAACTGATGTTCCTTTCTTTGCTGCACTACTCCTTTCTTGGTCCCCATTGCAGCTGGGCATTTTCTTTTTGAGGCACAGCCGTCGGGGTGGTACAGTCGGAGTTCCTCTGTTCCCTTCTTTGGCTAAAGGCTTCCTCCAGCCTGGCTTTGTTTTACCCTCCGCTGCAAAGTTACCGTTAGTTCAGATGGAGGAAAAACCACCAAGTCCTGTTCTGTACCAGACTTTCTCTACTGCCACATATACTGGTGTGTGCCGTTCTGTTCCAGTGTGGTGCTGCAGCTACCACTCTCCCATACAGCCTCCGGTTTTCATTTCATTGTCCCCTTTCCAGTGGTTTTGTTGCTATAAAACCAAGGGCAAATTGTTGATGTTATCCAAAATAGATTGCGTTGCTGGAGGTGTGCGGATTTAATTTTGGGTGTTAAGAATTCCTTATTCTATGCACCACACGTCTCTTTGCTGCTCCCCTTTTCCGCACCTGCTTTGCTGGAGCAGTTTCCATAGCAATAACCTCTTCAAGTTTTCCAGAAGTGTTACAGGAATGATTTTCTATCTCCTCCTCCTCAACAATTCAGGAAAATGGAGCTTATTAGAGATACTTTTTTGTCCTCTGTGCCTTGACAGGAGCCTAGCAGGGGTACTCCACAATCCCAGGTAAAGCTGTCTGCAGCTCACAACTGCTGTTCTGTGATGAGGACCCCGGCCGGGCTGCCCACTGCTGCAATTTGCTTGACCTAATATAGGTTGTCTTCCCATCTCTCTTGACTTGGGCAACAGTATTTTTATGCTGCTACAACTTCTAAGAAGAATGAGCAGGACAAATGTTAAAAAAGTATTCTGAAAATGAGGAAAAAACCCCCACCCTGTTATATATCCTGAAGAGTGAGAGCCAATAATTCAAGTTTCCATCACGTTTCTTTCTTCTGCCAGGCATGTGAGGTACTGCACAACAGTTCAACTTGCAGCTCAGTAGCATATGGGAAAATAGAAATCCCTGGAGAAGGAAAGCATTAAGCAGCTGCCTGGAAACCCTCAGGAGCCTGACAAAAGGGGGAGGTGGATGGTAACATGGGACAAACAGTGATTATCTTAAAGTGATGTGTTCGGGGGAGATACGAGAATGTGGTTTGAAAGTGAGATGTAAGTGATGGGGTCTGTAGCAGTGTGGCAAGTCCTTACTTTGTGGCCTGCTAGGCCAGAGCAGGATGACCTGACAAGCGCAGGTGTCCGTGCTAATACCATCTGAGGAGCAGTCCTGAGATACAGCCTAAACCTACAGCACTAGGGCTGAGCATTAGGATGCATCTAAATTGATGAGCAAGGTATTATGCCAAAAAAAAAAGCTATTATCAAGCAGAAATATGCTGGGAACAGTTTATAGACAAAGCTGTGAAGTCTTCTGGGGTGACACATGCAAAAATAGCTCCCAAGCATGATGGGGCTAAGTTTGTTTAAAACTTGGTTTGCCTAACAGGGACCTTGGGAGCAGCTGACTTTGAGACATGAGGCTGTATGGCTCGTACTTAATGTTTGTGCTTGGAGTTGAACTACCGGGATGTAAGTGAGCTTGATTTTTGCAGATATCTGAGCAGGCAGCACCAAAGTCATGCAGTTCATGGCAGGACCCTCTTTCTCTGGACGCAGGAGCTGAGCCCGATCCCAGTGCTTGGATACCTTAATGATCTCCATGTGCCCTTGGGGTTGTACTCCATATCTGGAGTCTGCCCAACCCCGCACTGTGTAGGTTTTCTATTTCGCTGTACGTAGCTTTTCTATTTCACCATTTGTTTCAACCTTGAAAAGACCTTTTTGAATGTTTTAAAATAACCATGTTGTCGCTCCTTAGTTAAAAAAGAGCTTTTCTTCCCTCTGTTTCTCCCCCCTTCAACCTCGATTGTTCAGACTTGTTAATAATTCATGTCCCTTTTGACTTCCCATGCTTGTGCTACCTGTGGTGCTCAGTGAGAAACACGCTCTTTGCAGAACTCGGAAGATCAACTGAGAAATTGGTTCAAGCGAAGGAGGAGGAGAAGGGTTATGTTTCACCAGCTAATTGAAGTAGTAAACCTAGAGGTGTTAGGGCTCCTATGGCAGCCTGGCCAAAGCACCAAGTTTATCACTGGCTGGGTTCTCCAGGCACCATGGATGCTGTCTTTGTAGGAGTGAGGTGATGCTGAAGAGCCCATGAATTAGAACCTCCCCGTCTCTGGGTTACATCTGGGCTGTGACATTGTGCTGTTGTGTGTTGCCCGCAGTTACGTGCATGGACTAGTAGAAGGAAGGATGGAGAACTTCACTAGTCTTACATCCCTTTTGTGGTTTCTTTAAGCTTCCTTTACTTGGAAATCCCAGGTCTTGTACTCTCTTTACTGGCTTAAAGAATATCATTTTGACAAGCTAATCTTGCAAAAAGACAAATTCGGAGTATTTCTTCAGGAAAGTGTCATAGCTGCATGCATACAAGATTTGGTTTTTAATTATTGCTACACCCTCTAGCTATAATAAAAGACCTGTCAGTGTATTCACGCTGTCCCCATTCATATTCAGAGGGTTGGAACGTAGAGGTTTAGATTCATTCCGGATGGAGGTTAGGCAAGCAAGGTCTTTTCTTCGGTGTAATGACTTTCAACTCAGTTTGGTGACTGATCAGTTCGGTTGTCTAAATTGTGTATGCGCAAAGAGAAGCAGGGTTGTGCTTTTGCATACATTCAATTTTCATATTTATAAATCAGAATCTGCCTCCATTTAAAAAATGAAGTGTCGTTGCCTTCAGCTTATAAAGAGCAGCTGCCACCGCCATTAAAACTTTGAAATGTTCCCCTGAGAACTCTGAGAGTGCATCTGTCTGAGCCTTGTAGTGGTCTGAGCTTACAAGTGGGAGCAAAGTGTCCCTTATTACTCAAGAGTTTAGACAATAGATCAAAGACTTGAAGTTTAGGCAGCTATCTTTCTTGGATGGGCCTGTCTGCACAGGTAGTTGCGAAGTTCCAGCTGAGAGGGATAGTCTTGCAGCTGCCAAACTTAGGCAGAGGTACTGCTGTTGACTTCTTTAGAAGCAGCACTGGGTTCTAAGCTAGTAATAAATGCTTCACTAGACTAAGACCAACCTCTGGTAGCTTTTGGCAGCATGCATCTTCTCATTGTCCCAGTGGCCTAATGACAGAGTGATGTTCTGGATCTCTGCAGATCTGGACTTGTACTGTGCATCAAGGAGGTCTGTAGAGTCTCCTGAGTATTTCAGAGAGCACACCCATGCCTTATGATAAGAACCCTTGCAAGGTAGCTGTGGTGGGTTTGCTCCAAAGTTGGAAGTAGTCAGGCTGTGCTGGCATAGGGTGGGTGAGAAACAGGGCTGGTAAGGACGGGCACAGTCCCACAGTGACAGGGATGTGCTCCTGACAGGACTTAGGCTGGTATTTCCATATGGCACTCCACTGCTCTGGTCAGGATTTACGAGAGGAAGGAGGAAATGTAAGGGGTCATTGCCATGTTTGTTGGGCTTAGCTTCTTTAGCTTGCTCCAACATGACTTAGACACCATGGGTCATGCTGCATATGGCTGTGGTGGTGCCAGCGGTGTGAGGGGCGCACAGAAGGTGACAAGGACAAAGGTCTTTTCCTAGGGCCTGTGATCTTTTGGGACTGTGCTGTCTCTAAAGCTGTGTGCATGTCCCAGAACGCAGTTGTCTCCTCATGGCTCTCAAAGCTCTGCCATGGCCATGCTGTGGTGCAGAGGCTGCTTTCAGACCATCTTTTCCCACCAGGTCTCACCTTCTGGCAGCAGACTGTGCCCTTGCCATGCACATCTCGCAAAGAAGAAGCCTGAGCTCTCTTCACAAGGACATTGTTTGCCATGGCTGCACTTTTAAGGACAGAACCACACACTTGCAACTAGCTTACATTACCCTTACTCTTAAATACTCAGCGCATCAATGTGAGATGTGTGTAGTAACACCGCCGTGCTGTAACTGAAGCTGTGCCTCAGTGTCTGCAACAGTGAAGTGACAAGTACACAGCGAGGATCTTCAAAAAAGGGATTTGTAACTATATCTTCCTTGGCTTTGCTGCATCTTCCTGTTGCTTCTACCTCAAGTCTCGCAGGTCCCAGTCACAGACACCATCTTGTATGCCAGGTTTGAGTTAATAATCAAATTAGTTTTAAAGACTTCTTCCTCTGGACTCTGTACACAGAAAATAAGAAGGGATCGAAGAGCTAACGTTGTCTATTTGTGTAATTTTGTGGTGGTTTTGGCTTTCTGGGTTTCACATCTAATTAATGAACTCCCTTGGCATCTCTTGTAGGTTGTGCGGCTCTGAGCTCATTATTGGCACCTTCCAAGTAATGACTGTAAAATGCTCTGATGAAAAAAGTGTTAGTGGTTGGGTGTTTTTTACAAGCAAGGTCACCTAGATTGTCTTCTTTCTCATGTCTTTTGCTTCTTCATTTTTGAAGGTCTTAAAGAGTAGTATGTGACAGAGAGACATGGTGCTTCCTCTGCACTGGACGCAGGGCAAGCAGAGTTGCCATCTTTCTCTGCAGAGTGTTACATCTCTTGTGTGGAGCCATTTTAGCTCGAGAATGAGAGGGTTACCCTTGTGCGGTTCGACTCCCAGCACCAGAGAATCAATCAATGACGCTTGCTTGAGCCCACACTCTCATTTCATTTCTGAATCCTGCCAGCTAAAGTGGGATGGTGGTGTGAGTGGGCAGGTTTTGGCCTTTCGTACCATGCAGCCTTATGAGGTTGGAGGCTTCATCTAGAGTAAACAGCTGGGATTAATACTCAGTGTTTGGCTGGGTGAGCAGGATATAAAAGAAGCATAAGCTTGGACTGAGAGCTTTGGCTGTGCCATCAGTTGATGTCACCTTGTGGACTGGGGAGTGTGAGGCAGTGGCAGCGCTAATCTGCGCGTGATCTCCAAGCCCCTCGTGTGTCAGTGTCCTGCAGGCCCAGGCAGGACAGAGCAGCCCGGAGGGCAGGCACCAAAGTGTCTCAGCTCAGGGGATCAGTGCAGTCATGGACTGGTAAGTGTCAAGCCAGCAGACCTTCCAAGTTCAAGTGTTTGACTGCACTTGAATTCTCTTCCCCTGGGGGAGAAGAAAAAGCTTTAATTTATGAAGTGTCACAACACATTACAGCACATCACATCCCAACACGCCGCTGCATGGAGCTGACATTTGTTTGCTTTAATTCCTCAAAATAGCTTTTATTTAGAGCAAATGTTCCCTGTTAATTTAAACAGTTCTCATTTTCCTGTGCTCTGTACTTGCCAGTTCCCATGGGGACAGTTGTTCCTGCAGTGCTTTGCCCTGTGTTGGGGAGCTGTCAGGCCTTGTCAAGGGTTCTAATTATTTTTCTTATTAGTAATGGAGAAATTCTTTGTTGCCTCTCCAGCAAAATACTCACTAGACAGGGTGCAGTGATGCTTATACTTTATAATTTTAGTGTTGTGCCATATCAAGTGCTTCTGCTTTTGGCTCTGGATATTTGTTGCCACCTTTCTGGTTGAGGCAATGGAAGCCGGAAGCCAATGTGATCCCGAGGTGCGGCTCCTGATGGGCTTGCTGTAGGGGCTGGCAGTCCAGAAGTGACTGACAGAAGGTCTGTCTGCAGACTCGCGGTGCTGTGGAAGCCTCTTTGCTTGCCTCCCCGCGGGAGGGTACGGCATCCCTGAGGGCAGGCAGCGTGTTGGGCTGAGGGCAGCATCCCCCTGAGCTCGTGGGGATGAGCAGGCCATTCGCTTTCCCAAAGCTGTCCTCTGACAAGCTGAACTTTGGCAGCGAATAACCGCATCTCAGGCCTAATTAGGATCGATATCCTGTTGCGGTGGGGGCTGCGTGGGCACAGAGCAGGCACCTTCATGTGCAGTAAAAAAAAAACTAGAGAAGATTGCAACTTGTGTATTCAGCAAGGAATTCATCTGGGTTGTGTACGTGCTTTGTGGGAGGATGAGTTGTTCTCTCCTGAGAATAGCAAGTGCTGCCTGTCATGTGAAAGGCTTAAAAAGAAAAGCGAAGGGACATCCAGCCATCCATTTCTTAGGGTGCAGTACATCTTTTGCCTCCCGTGAGAGCAACCTCTGTACAGGTACAGTATTCCAAACATCTGGGACTTCTCAGTTGATGAATACTAGAATGGCCAGTGTAACTCTACATTCAACTTCCCCTAGAGATGCAGTGTGACTTTTGCTTTCCAAGTGATGATCAGAAGATAGGCACAATACTTATTTTGGATGTGTTTGTTTCCTCAGGAAGATGCACATCTTGTCTACTAAGCAGTTAGTTGCTGGGCTGTTTTCATGGGTGTAAGTGGACTCTTGCTCTTTTTTTCTCCTGATGTTATGGAAGTTGGGAAAGTTCTTGGAGCAGGAATGTTCTTCCCTCTTTCTTCAGTCAGAATAAGCAGACAGGTCAGGTGATAGTCAATGGTACTGCTGTTTTTCCTGACATGGTCTTCCTTTTTGCCCAGTCTCCTTCATTGTCCCTCCTTTTACTGTATCTCCTGTGAGGAGAGAGCAGAGCTGCTTGTGCTCAAAAAGGATTTCTGCCTCTCACTTCTCCGGGTGGTTCAATGCATTAGCAAATCCTAGGTCTGTGTTGCATCAGGCCCATGTCACACCACCTCTCCTGGAAACTGCTGCTGTCAGAAAGTGTAGCTACAAGCAAGATGAGGAGGATGCTGAACAAGCAGTGGAAAGCACTAAAATCCTAGATCCTCCCTGCTCCATGTGCGTTCCTGGAAACGGCTTTGCTGCTTTCCTTTCTTCATGCTTGGAGCCATACTCATCTCTATCTAGGTGCTGCAAAAACAAACCAGAAAAATTTCAATCTGACCAAAAAGCTTGCAAGGGGAAGTCATATGTGAAAGAGTCTCCATTAATAGCCTGTCTCTGGTGCCTCCTTAGGTCTCCTGGGCTTTGGGAATCACTAATAGATTAGCCCTTCTACAAAGCACACATGTAAATAAATCTGCCTTGACTTCTGAGCATATTTGAACACTCTCCTCAGGATGGAACAGTGGCTTGGGCTGTTGGGGAAAACAAGTGCTTAAGATCTCAGAATAACGTGAAAACTGTTTTATTTTCAGAAGCATTTTCCCTTATGGCTGAAAAAACTAAATGAGTAAGGGAGGCTGTTTTGAAGAGAGAGCGAGTGGGGGAACGGTTGCTCACTTATCCCCCCCCCAGGAGGGGATAAGTGAGCAACCAAGTTGGTCTGTTAATAGAGGAGCCTCAGCACAATCGAAAGTAGCATTTATGTAATTTAATAGGGGAGTGTGCCTCTTGCTTTCCTTTCCTTTGCCTCAGAACTATTCTATTTTCTTACACTGTGGAGTAACCTGCATACGTTTAATCATAGGTGGTTGTGTGCTTTGCTTCCCGTAGTGTCTCCAGATGTCTGTGCAGGACTTTGGCTCCTCTCCTGAAGAGAAGACCAAGGCTGCAAGGAGACTCTGAAAAGTGATGTCCTGATCTTTAAGCAACTGGAACAGTCCCTTCTATAGAGGAGGGATCAGCTGGAGCTGCTGCCACGCTGCAGTTGTTATCAAAATGGCAATGAATACTCACTGTAGGTAGAAGGCCTGGTTGCATCAGGTACCTCCCTCCCAAGCATTAATGCCACAATGATACGCTGCCTTTAAGCAGAGAGTAAAGAATTGTTCATATACAAAACCCTATAAAACGTATGTATGGTATTTCCCCCCACACTCCTTCATAACAGCACATTATTTCCCCACCATCTGTCAGCATTTCTGTGGAGCTGATCTTGTTCAGCCAAATAGCATCCTCCTCCTCTGGGCAGAAACCCAACTCGCTTTCCTCCTTCCCTTCATTTCTATTCTCCACAATTCTCCATATCCAATAGTAGATAAATAATAACTTCAATAGAAACAACAGCAGCCTAGTTTATTCCATGCTGCTTTGTGCTTTCTTTTCTGTTCACTGTGGTGAGGGGTTGGGGTATTTTTTCCACAGGATTATTATTTATGAGTTAAAACTCAGAGAGGAGAAAGCTTTTTCAAGTGTGAAGAACACCAGGGTTTCCCCTGCTTTGGGCATGGAAGCTTTACAAAACGTTTTGACAGTTTTCATTTAGTGCACAGAAAAAATCTCCCACCCTACTTGCTTTGTGAAAAACAATTAATTCCTGTGTTTGGGAGACCACTGGGTTACCCATTGATTCACCCAAACCCAAGAGCCATGGGACAAACCTCCAACAGTGTTGATTTTCTTGTCTGAGATACGTTTCTCTCAAGGAGGCCTGTGACACTTCTATCCCATGCCTGCCTCGCATCCCTTGTCTAATTTAAGTTGTTGGCTTTAACCTTTAGAGCTTGAAATAGGATGGATGGTGTGTGGTACAGCTCAGGTGCAACTGTTGATTTGCCATCCTGCTAACAGCCAGTTGGTTTCAGAAGAAACAGTTTGACTTTTGAGGCCTTTGGTTCTGTGATAGAAAATATTGTATAATCACAGAATCACAGACTCTTAGGGGTTGGAAGGGACCTCAAGAGATCATCGGGTCCAACCCCCCTGCCAAAGCAGGCTCCCTAGGACATATCACTCAGATAGGCATCCAGACAGGTCTTGAATATCTCCAGGGAAGGAGACTCCACCACCTCCCTGGGCAGCCTGTCCCAGGGCTCTGTCACCCTCACTGTGAAAAAGTTCTTCCGCATGTTGGTGCGGAACTTCCTGTGCTCCAGCTTACAGCCATTGCCCCTAGTCCTGTCCCCACAAACCACTGAAAAGGGGCTGGCCAATTCCCCCTGCAACCCATGCCTAAGATATTTATAAATACTAATTAGGTCCCCCCTAAGTCTTCTTTTTTCCAGGCTGAACAGACCCAGCTCACTCAGCCTTTCCTCATAGGGGAGATGTTCCAGACCCCTAATCAACTTTGTCGCCCTTCTCTGGACTCTCTCCAGAAGGTCCCTGTCTTTTCTATACCAGGGAGCCCAGAACTGGACACAGTATTCCGGGTGGGGCCTGACCAACGCAGAGTAGAGGGGGAGGATCACTTCCTTCGACCTGCTGGACACACTCTTCCTGATGCATCCCAGGATCCCATTGGCTCTCTTGGCCACCAGGGCACACTGCTGGCTCATAGCCAACCTGTCATCAACCAGGACCCCCAGGTCCTTCTCCACAGAGCTCTTCTCCAACAGGTCATCCCCCAGCCTGTACTGATACAGACAGTTATTCCTCCCCAGGTGCAAGTCCAGTGGAGGGTGGTGAAGATGATCAGAGGGCTGGAGCATCTCTTCTGTGAAGACAGGCTGAAAGGGTTTGGCTTGTTCAGCCTGGAGAAGACAAGGCTGTCAGAGTGGTTCCAAAGAATGTTTATCAATATGGTGATAGGTGCTTTATATATATATATAAATATATATGTATCTGAAGAGGCCTACAAAAAAGCTGGAGAGGGGCTTTTTGTCAGGGACTGCAGTGATAGGTTGAGGGGTGCTGGGTTTAAACTTAGAGAGCAAGTTTAGATTAGATGTTAAGAAGAAATTCTTTACTATGAGGAGGTGAGTCCCTGGCACATGTTGCCCAGAGAAGCTGTGGCTGCCCCCTCTCTAGAATTGTTCAAGGCCAGGTTGGATGGGGCTTTGGGCAACCTGGGCTGGTAGAGGGTGTCCCTGGCAATGGCAAGAGGGGTGGAACTAGCTGGTCTTTGAGGTCCCTTCCAACCCAAAATAGTCTTGGGTTCTCAGGTGTTGTCTTGCCAAATGAATGATGGAGTGTATCGTGCGTTGAGTGTGGAAGACAAAGGAACGTTGGCTGGAAAAAGTCCCTGATGCCGCAGAGCTCCATGGGAACACTTGGGGCATGAGTGTAGGCATTATGTGTGCATCTCCTGATGCTGCACAGGGTTGAGAGAGGGAAAATCGTAAAAGCTGTGAAAGGAGTTACTAAAACTGAGGATGAAGGGAAACAAGTATGGAATCTTTTCCTCTGACTGTTCAAAGGGACAAGCCAGGCTCACATTGAAGTGCCTGTTGCTTTCTGCAGCTGCCTTTCCCTCCCCTATTTTCCCTGCCCCGGGAAAGGACCAGAGTCACATAGCATGTTCCCTTGGCTGCTGTGCTCAAGCTCAGTTAGGCAGAGCCAGTGGATCCATTTCATTCTGTGTCCTCTGACCTCTTCTAGGACCTGTAATTCATTCTCACGTCCTCCTCGCTGCCTATTGTAAGGGATAATAGGAACTTCTCTGGGAAGCTTTCCCTTTAAGTGACATTTATTTGTATTGCCTAGTGCCTTAATGCATTGCTTTGCCTTCAGCGAAAGAAAAAGGTGCTTGACTGAAAAGAAAAGGGGTAATAGCGGGGAAAGGAGAGGGTTGTTATGTATCATAATGTTAGCATTCTTTGGAGAGATGCTACTGTAGTCAGAGGAACTAATCTTTGCTTGCATAAGTAGACAGAAACGCTAGCAATTTACAGCATCCGCTCATACCCAGATGTCAACTCACATTTCCAAAGAGAATCATCAAGTCAGGAGTTAAACAGCTGGTACAGGCAAAAGGAAAATAAGCTTGTAAGTGTTTAAAGAAAAAAAAATAGTGTTAATTTTTATGAAGTGTAGTGTGCTGGCATCTAAACAAATGAAAGTTAACAGCCAAGAGCAGGGAATTGAAAGGGCTTTTGGGTTTTTTTTAACATCTGAGAATTAAAGTCTTGGTTCCACTCATAGCAGCTTCAGAGCACCCCTGTATTTTTGTGTGAAGCTCTTTCTAGTACAATTTGGAGCTCTTCATGGAGGTGTTGGAGCAAGTCCAGAGAAGGCCACAAAGATAATTGGAGGCTGGAGCACCTCTCTTTTGAAAGACAGGCTGAGAGAGTTGGGCTGCTTCAGCCTGGAGAAGAGAAGGCTCTGGGGAGACCTTATTAGGAGTCTTCCAGCACCTGAAGGGTCCTACAGGAAACCTGGAGAGGGACTGCTTGGAAGGTCATGAGGTGATAGGACAAGGGGTGATGGCCTTAAGATGAAAGAGGGGAGATATAGATGAGATACTAGGAAGAAATTCCCCCCTGTGAGGGCGGTAAGGCCCTGACACAGGCTGCCTGGAGAAGCTGTGGCTGCCCCATCCCTGGTAGTGTTCAAGTCAGGTTGGATGGGGCATTGGGCAGCCTGGGCTGGTGGAGGGTGTCCCTGCCCCTGGCAGGGGGCTTGGAACTGGATGATCTTTGAGGACCCTTCCAACCCAAACCAGTCTGGGATTTTATGAGCCTCGTGTACGCTAGCAACAAAATGAGAGCTAGCATTAGTGTGGTTTGGACATCCCTACAGCCCTGTCTTGAAGTGCTTCAAACTGGCTGTGCCATCGCAGTCTGGCTGCACGTACCTCTCATTTTAGATTTTAAGCTGATGTGCGTGTCTCTATCAGAGACTCTCAGTAGCTGCTTTGATGTTTTCAGGGGTACTGGTGGCCAAGAGACAAGGTAGACCTTGGAAGCAGAGCCTGGGTGCCACATACAGGGCGCTCAAATTCAGAGTCCCTTTCTTCTTGAGAAGCAAGTCGTTTGCCTAAACTTCCAAGTAGTGTTCATTACTTAATTATTAAACAGTTATATGTTTAAAAAAAAAATAAAAAAATCAGTGTTTAGAAAATGTAGAATTGTGGCTGCGGGGAAAGTTGGGGAGTTGTTGCTGCAATTACTGCTGAAAGAGCACCTAATGGGGAGTGCTGACTTGCAGCATCCTTTGCAGGGAATGAGAAAACAGCAGGTCTGCTCCTGGCCTGTAGACGTCTTTGTGCACAGGCAGGAGATAGGTTTGTGTCCTAGTTGGGTTGATAACAAAGCAGGGTGAAGAAAACTGAACTATAAATTCTCTCCTCCTTAAAGGAAAATAAAGTGCAGAGTATTTACTCCCTCCTATCTTTCCTCCCTCCCTCCCTTTCTTTCTCGCTCCAGTCTTCTAATGCTCATAGGACCTAGCAGGGTTTTATGTGGAAATTGTTGGGATTATCTCCCAATTTTTTCTCAGATAATTCAGTTGAGAGGTTGTATGGAACTGAACGGTTTGGAGAGTGGGAATCGCTAAGCTAGAGGCTTTAAGATGCTCACAGGCTCCTATCTGGACAGAGCAGTTCGATATTTATTGGATGTGCTGCTAATTGGTTGAAAAATCTATTTTTCCTACTTTTTTTATGTTATCTTTTTTTCCTCAAGGTCCTTTTTTTGAGGTTTGGGAAGGGCAGGAGGGTAAGTAAGCATCCCAGCTTTCTGAGGTCTCAACCTGTCCGAGTGTTTTGAAAATCGCAACGGCAACTTGTGATTTATACGACATGTTTCCATGTGGCGCGTCCCAAGTGAAGAAGGATGGCAGTCTGCATACTGTCCCGGGATGGGAATCCTGCCGTGTAGGTCAGCCCACACAGTATCACAGAATCACAGGCTTGGAAAAGACCTTTAAGATCATCAAGTCCAACTGTTCCTGTCCTATGCTAAACCATATCCCTGAGCATCTCATCTACCCGTCTTTTAAACACATCCAAGGTCAGTGACTCAACCCCCTCCCGGGGCAGCCTGTTCCACATCCCGACAGCTCTTTGAGTGAAGAACTTTCTCCTAACATCTAACCTGAACCTGCCCTGGTGCAGCTTCATGCCATTTCCCCTTATCCTATCTCCTGCCACCTGGGTGAAGAGACCATCTCCCACCTCTCTACACCCTCCTGTCAGGTACACCCACCTGTTGGTGGTGATACGGTCTCCCCGCTCAGTACCTCCAGGCCAGTTGTCTGTTGAGAGTAGGAGATGGTGCGTGTACAGTAAGCCAGACAGCACAGCTTGGAGAGATTTGTGTGGGGTGTTTGGAGAAGGAGGAAAGACGCAGGTACAGATTCCCTGCCATAGCTTGCCCCCAACAGCAGCAGACCCCTTGCAGCAGCTTTGTCCCCCATCTCTTCCCAGAACAGAACCTGCAGCAGCCAGCCCTTCCCTGTGCTAGTGTTTGAAACAAATAAATTGTAATGAGATGAGCTGTCTTAGCTGTTACAGTATTTACAGGATAAATAGTTTCCACTTCACAGCCATCAATACCTCCGCCCTTTAAATCCATTAACTTCCCGACTGCTATGTGCTGCCTTAGTAATGGGATGACACTGATTTAAGGCTAGAAAAACCCTGGTCAGAGCTCTGAATTAGGGAGAGTGGATGTAAATTGTGACCACGCCATTTGGCCCAGGACTGAAAATGTCTGCAAAAGTGACGCATTTCAAACCACATGTTGGGTCATGACAGCAGCAGTGCAGAATGTTTTTCCTAGTCTTAGATGGAGGATTATTATTTGGGGGATTGGATCCTATGATCTCTTGAGGTCCCTTCCAACCCTTACGATTCTGTGATTATCAGGAAACCTGGAAATGAGCAGCATCAACATTCCAGAGAGTGTGTCAACTTTAAAACTGGAGAAGCAGGGCTGGTATGACTTTCTCTGTAGCTTTATCTAAAATGTGGCTCTTCCTGGACCACCATGCTTGCAGCTACGGGTGACATTGACTCCCTGCATCAGTGAAAGTGTTACAGAAAGATAAATAGTTTATCTGAACTGTGTTCGGTTCCTCTCTTGAGCCTGTCATGGTAACATCAAATGTTTACTATTTTTAATCTTTTGTGGCTCATTGTTTTAGAGGAATTGAAGCAGACTTCACTTCTTTATTGATGGCTGGAAATGGATACCCTGCAGCCTCCCTCTTGCATTCCTAGTGTGACCGAGAGAGGAGAGGTGTAGAATCAGAATAGAGGATCTATCACATTCAGCCTGCAAGGCCATTATTTGAGCTGTCTCAGAAACGTTTACGGTTGGGTTTTTTTGCTGTTGTGTTAACGCATTGGCAGTTGGATTTTGTTAAAGATGATACAAGCGGAGAGGTTTTATTTGAATCCCACCCACATGATCTTCAGGGATTTATATTCAACAGAATTTGAAGCTCCTTCTCATTTTTACATATTGCAGATTGGCCGCCTTATCTTGCGATGCAGGGAGTGGATGTGTTTCAGAACTTGGCAGGGAGGAGAGGGGAAGAAAAAGAAAATAAGAAAGAGGGGGCATCTTTTTTCTTTTTCCCTGATGCATTTTGAGCGTGTTGGTTAAAGCCTCCACAGCCAGATGCCGCAGGACACTGAGCGACACAGGCCACCCAAGGACAGTCCAGCTGCCTACAGGGTAGTGATGGGATGTGACTTGAAACTGTCGCTTGCCTCTCCATGGCGAGAGAGTCTGCATCATGCTGCATCTGTGGGCAGCAGCTTTGCAGGTGGAAGCACATGACCCTGAGCAGCTACTACCACTTCGTCCCGCACAAGCAATCAGCTCTGAACCCATCTCCTCCAAAGGCACAAACCTCCAGTAATTTTGCTGCTGCTGTCTGTCTCATGAACCTTTCCTCTCCTGCTAGATTGTTTCTGTCAAGGACATAGGACAGGCAGAGAGAATGTGATTTCTGACACCGTATCCTGCAGTACACAGTGAAGACCAGTCCAAACGTCTTTTTTTTTCTTTATTATCTTTCCTTCCCACTATTACAGTGCTGATAGGTGATTGCCAGCCCCCATCAGAAATAAGCCTCCTAATTCTGTTTGAGGGAGCACCACGTAGAGAAAATGTATGGCGCGAACTTGTGAGACGCAGCCTGTCGCTTCCAGGAGGTGAGAAACAAAAGGGCAGGTTGCTCTGCAATCTGCCACCGAGTTCACTCGCCTGTGCTTCTGCAGGGAATGAGGGTGGGAAGTTTCCTACGGGGCTATTGGGGCGTAAAGCAGCCAAGTGATGTTGAGCATCTGTTTCATTATTAAACCATTATCGTTAGCTAATTTCTCCAAAGCCAGTCAGTGGAAGAAGGGAAACATCGTGCTTTTCGCCGCATTTATACCTGCAGGTTACTTCATGTTCTTTTTGGATATGATTAGTTTATTTGATGGTCGTTAGCTGAGAAACACTGAAGTCGTTAAAGGGCCATAGGTGCCCTCTGGAGCCACTTGCTTGTACGTTGATAAAGGAAAATGGCAGCCTAATATAAAATATAATCTGATCACCGCATCTAATTACAGACAAGAGTGAGCTGCTAAAGAATGGTTCTGTAAGAACATTATAATTGTGTTCATACAGCATTTCCAACTTGAAAGCTGTGAGCAAATAGCGACTAATCCTCCTGACAGCCCCTGAGGGTGGCAAGGTAAATCTATTACTGTTTATTAAGAACTTGTTTCAATTAACTTTAACCACTGTTAAAATAACTGTGATTTGCTGGAAAAAAAAGTTAACAATGCTTGCCTTTGCGATGCTTTTGAACATCCTGGATGTCCTGAGCAGCATTTCTTGTACCTCAGATAGAAGGGCATCGTTGGAGTGGAACGAATGTCTGGAAGCATCAGAAAAATGCCTGTTACTCTTTATTTCTATTAATCTTTAGCATATTATTAAATAGTAAATATTCTCATTTGGTAAATATTTAACAAGCTCTCCGGGGCTTTGTAAAATGTATTGTTTTCAATAAACTTACACAGCATCGTATTATTATTATTACTATTATTGTAATTTGAGGAAATACGTTTCTGCGTAGCTGTATTTGTTGGTAGCAATGTGTCTTTACAGGACAGAACAGCTGTGGTTTGGCTCCTCTATTTGGTAACAGGGTGGGGAACAGGGGTGGAAATCATACATAAAATCATTTAAGCATAGCCTAAGTGCCTGCAAGGCATAAGATTGTTTTGGCTGCTTCTGGTTTTTTGGATTCTAGATGATAGAGCTCAACGGCTGATGGCTTGGCCAAGAGCCCCTACAAATTTCCACTGATGCTGGCTTGTGCTAAGGTTGCTCAACCCCCTAGTAGAGAGAGAGGAGCGGCATTTCCTGTGGAAGTCTGCTCTGGAAAAAAAGGTAGTTTTAAACTTTTTCCTCATCTCAGATACAGAGAATCCATGTTTGGTTTTATAATGTTCATGTCTCAGCAGCAGGTCAAAGATGAAGAGTCATTCCATAATCTTTGCCCTGGGTTTTGTTGGCTTCTTTTGGAAACGGTCGAAGGTTTATTCCAGATTTATACCTAATGTAAATGCTAAAAATTGAATATTCAGCGCTTGGAGGAGAAAATGGAACATTTTTATCAGTTGCATGAGAACTTGGCTTAGCTTAAGTCTCTTCAGGCTTCTGAGGATTTATGCCCTGGACAATCTGATTTTTTTAATTTTTTTTTTTTAAAGCAGTAGTTTGTGGGGTTTATTATTGATATGTATTATCATGCATATTTATAGTCTTTTTGGAACTGTCCCCTCCATGCAGAAACATGCGAATCTGTTGCACGTGTACTGTGTTCCGTAGCGTTCTCAGCGAATGTTTTCTGTGTCATTTTGTTACATAAAACTCAGTGCTTAAATAGCTGTCAGGTGCTTGCAATAGATGGCCAAGAGTCTCGTGCCTCTTTTTTGTTGTGTACGCTGAATGAAAAACTGCTGTTTGTCACTTGTTTGGCAGACTCTTAGTGCCCATATGCAGCTTGCATTAATGCTGATGGGAGCGGCATACGCATTGGAAAGCTGAAAGAGCCAGGTTCTATGCTATCAGCCAGTGAATAGTCCAGTGGAGGGCTACAAAGATGGTTAAGGGCCTGGAGCATCTCCTCTGCAAGGAAAGGCTGAGGGAACTGGGACTGTTCAGCCTGGAGAAAAGACGACAGAGAGGGGATCTGATCCGTGTTCATACATATCTGAAGTGTGGGACACAGGGGGAAATGGCCAGCCTCTTCTCAGTGGTCTGTGGAGACAGGACAAGGGGCAATGGCCTCAAGTTGGAGCACAAGAAGCTCTGCACCGATATGTGGAAGAACTTTTCTGTGGTGAGGGTGACAGAGCCCTGGGACAGGCTGCCCAGGGGGGTGTGGCATCTCCTTCTCTGGCGATATTCAAGACCCATCTGGAGGCCTCCCTGTGCAACTTGTCCTAGGGAACCTGGTCTGGCAGGGGGGTCTCGAAGGGGGATCATCGACGGGGGCTCGATGGTCTCTGGAGGTCCCTTCCAACCCCTACAATTCTGTGATGCTGTGAATACCTTGTCACGGTACCTAAGGTGGCCTTTTGCTGCTCAGAAATTCAGTCTACCATGCCCTTATTGCTTAAACTGCATCTAGAGTCTAATTGGATTCCTCCCCCATTCTGATAGGTGAAATATGGGGTGGTGCAGGAAAGATAGAGCTTGAATGAGCTGTGACAATCGAGTAGGCAGACAGTGCATGCAGATCACCAGGGTCTTTCTTCCATTGGCACTGGAAATTGCTGGGTTCCAGTGGGTGCTGGGAAGATGGACGCCTAGTGCCAGTGGAAGGTACCTTTAGCAAGTGGTCTGTCTGGGAAGGATTAATAGGAAAAGATCAAAGGTGAAGGGTGAGCAAGCAGCAGGGTCTTCAGTGGTACATGGATCTCCTGAACTCCTTTCGCTTTCCCTCTTCTTGATATTTTCTTCTTCTAAAATAATCACTTGCTGTGTGCCCGATAGTTAAGAGTTGCCTTTTCTTCTTCTTTGTCTCACAATGAAATGACAAAGGACTTAGGACTCAGCAGATGTTCTTCCAGAAGCTGCTCAGAGGCAGAATCAGCACTTTTTGCCTGAGTGGCTCCCTCACAGTCATGGTTCTCCTACCAGCTTCTCTCTGACGCGTCCCCTCCCTCTACAGTACAGTACCTTGGTTTGGACATTTTTGTTCTTCACCCAGATCTCCTTTTTATGACAGTTGTGGCCATTCAGAGGAAAGTGATTGAGCTTGTTGGTGACTTTTATTTTTCATTACTTCGTCTTTGGAGGCACTGATTGAGACTGTCAGCTCAGACTCTCACCATGCTTTGTGTGCTGCCTGCTCCTAATCTTGCTTATCCTGATGTGCTCTGGCTCCTGCATGCCTGAGCAGCCCTGGAGTTGCTTTTTCTTTAGGCAAAGTTAGTTACAGTGATTTTGAGAAAGTCTATTTCATTCACCCTTGGCCAGCCTGTGAGTAGTCCTTCCAGTGGAGCCGCTGACCTGCTTTATATGAACTAGCTGGCAGAGATGGCATTTGGGGCAGGGGGCAGTGGTGGTCTTCATCAGTTGTCATACTCCTTTTACAGGGTGACCTCTGCTTCCTTCCTCTGACATGATTTTGTCAGCATGATGATGAGCTGCTTTGGTAATAAGGAGTGGTTGTGTATCAAGTGCTCACCTATGCTTACTGTATGTGGAGTTGGGCGGCTGCCTCCCTCTTGCAACTAGGAGCTGGGTGAATAAAGCTGATGGTCAACTATAGGTGGCAGCAGCTTTCTAATGCTGTTAGTATGTGTGCGTGTTGTTGGGGTTCGCCAGGGCAGAGGTGATGCTTCATTCAAACCTCAGCTCCTATTCTTCGTTTAGCTGAGGCTTTCTAGGAAGAAGCCTCACTTGGTAAATCATGGCTAGGAGAATTTTCCACCTGTAGAATGTCATGTGCCCTAGTTGTCATGCTCCTTGGTATATAAGGAGTGCCTGAGGGAGCTTGGGATGTTTAGCCTGGAGAAGAGGAGGCTGAGGGGAGACCGTATCACCGCCTACAGTTACCTGAAAGGAGGGTGTAGAGAGGTGGGAGATGGTCTCTTCAGCCAGGTGACAGGAGATAGGACAATGGCATGAAGCTGTGCCAGGGCAGGTTCAGATTAGATGTTAGGAGAAAGTTCTTCACTGAAAGAGCTGTCACGATGTGGAACAGGCTGCCCAGGGAGGGGGTTGAGTCATCGACCCTGGATGTGTTTAAAAGATGTAGATGAGATGCTCAAGCATATGGTTTAGTAGAGGACGGGTATGGTTGGACTTGATCTCAAAGGTCTTTTCCAACCTAGTCATTCCGTGATTCATTAATTTGTAACTCATACCTATTTCCAAAGGTACAATTCCAGAACTGCAATGTTTAAGAAGATTTCTGGCTCGGCCTGAGCTCCAGCTGCCTTTTCTTTTGAGTGCTCATAGCTTTTCTTAAACTCAGTAGAGATGCATAGCTTCCTGCACCAGCATCGTACTGGTGTCAAGCTCTCTGTAATCATCCCTTGAACTGCCTCACTGCACCAGAGTAGCAGCCTCCAGGCTGCAGTTGGCTAGCCCTTGGGGACCCATGTGCTGCTTTGGGGCCTGGGGGTGGGGGGCAGCGGGGGGAAGTTCCTGTTGAAAGCAACTGAGAAAAATCAGTTGTCTGTGGACTTAGGCCAGCTTCTGAGGTTCTGTACCTTGTCTGGAAAATGCCTTCAGGGGTCTGTAAATTGCAGAAGGCTGAAAAACACTGAGTAATATACTGTAAAGAGAAACAAATCTGGGCGCTAGGAATCACCGTTAAACCTGTCAGCATTAATGCTATAAATAGGAACGTTTTGGACAGCAAAGCACAAGCACTCCTCTTAACTGTGCTGTAATACATTGGTTTGTGAGAGTTGTGGCAAATGTGGTGATAGATGTTCTGCTGAAACAGAAGAAACACGCATCTCTCTCAAATCCCTTGAATTGAAAACCAAATTAACTTCCAGTTTTATTTGCTGGATCAAAGCTTTGCACTTGTCCTCACACCTGATTTTTCTGATGCTTGCTGTAGGCTCCTTCTCAAGTCTCCTGGGCAGGATTCCCAGAGCAGTGTGGCACTGACCGTGAAACAGGGATTGCAACAGGACGTTTCAAAGGTCTTGTACCTGAAACTACCTGAAGGCATTTTGAGGAAACTAAATACTTAGGAAATGATGGCTTGTCAAAAGAGAATGGTTTGCCATGTGGAAGCTTTCATGGGAAGAGTATCCTGTTTCCAGGAAGGGATTCCAAGTGAAATTTGAGAAGCTCCCTTCCCTGTTAAGTGCTTAAGCACTTGATGCAGAGGTGGACCAGTCAGGGTTAGGCTATGGTTGGACTCGATCTAAAGGGTCTCTTTCAACCCATGGTCTCTTCCAACCCATTATATCTTCTTCTGCCAATAAAATAATTCCAACCTAGAATTCTATGATTCTATGTTCAGTAGCGTCACTTGATATTTAGGAGATCAGACTTCGGCTTCTTCCTCTCCCCAAGTTAAGACCAGAGCTTGAGCTTCATTTTTCCCACACTCGGTGAGAGTCCTGGCCAATGACTTGCCAGCTCTTAGAGGGCAGCTTTCTTGCCCAGTCTGTCTTGGAGCGAAGTCTGAAAAGCTTCTTGATGTCACTCAGGGAATGGGAGAACATATGAAACCCTGGAGGGGCTTGGGATGAATTAAACCATTGCCGCTCACCTGTAGACGTGATGCACGTTGCCGTCTGGACACCTGTTGACTTCTGTAGGCTTCCCTTCAGTATTCTGGCAGTATTCTGGTGATGGTAAATGCAGCTGCACAGCTTTTAATGTCCAGGATAACCAGTTAAAACTAGTTTAGCCATCATCTCTGCTTAGCACCAATTAGAGTACTGAGAAATTGAATCAAACCATTCTCACAAAGCTGAGAGGCATAATGCTTCCCGTTCTGAGGGGCTCGGTTTTTCCTTGAGTCCCCAGGGATACTTTCCTATGCCTTTACACCTCATGCCGCTCCTTTAACCCCCAGTGTTACGCATCCTGACTTCATCCTGCAGTCAGTTAAAAAAGAGCAGCTCTTGGTTTCCCAGGAGTTCCGTGCCTTCATGCAGAAGACCTTTAGCATTAGCCCGTGAACCAAACCACTGGGCAGTAGCTGTGTGTCTCTTGCCCTTGTGCGTGCACACGCTCTGCGACTTTCCACTGACCAGGAAGAAGCAGCAGCATGCCTGACCCGTGATGCTGCCCGTTGCTGATGATGAAACACTTCAGAGCTAGAGGGATAACGTTTTGGTTTGTAGTCTCGGCTTGGGAAGAGGTAGTTTGGAATAAGACCAAGTTTGTTTGCGATGTACATTTGAGCAGAGACTGTAGTGGGACAGCAGATGAACACAACCATTAAATTTTCCTGGAAATGATGAAATGAAAGTGCATATAATCTTCATACCTGATGGATCATTCTCCCACCTCTACCTTCCGGCCCATCACATTCCAGTCTATTTCAGAGATTTAGATGCATTTATGTCAAATTCCCCATCCCAGAATACAGTCTACATCCAATTATCAACCCTTAGGGATACATTAGATGTAACTATTATATCTTCTTCTGTCAATAAAATTATAATCATTGAATGTACAAATGTCCTACTTTGGTTTCTAAAAGCATCACGGAAAGGAATGAGATTATATGAAAGGGCTGTTATGCTGCATCTTACACATGCTTATGTGCAGAAGACTGCCAAAATCCCAAGCTGAGGTATGTATCTCCGCTTCTCTGTCTGCTGCTGACAAATACTCAGCCCTGAACAAGCAAGTGCCTGTGTAAGATCTGGCAAAAATAGATGCGAAGATTAATTAGGTTTTTCCTCCATTTGACAGAATCACAAGATTGGAAAAGATCTTTAAGATCATCAAGTCCAACCGTTCCTGTCCTGTGCTAAACCATATCCCTAAGTACCTCATCTACCCTTTTTTTTAAACTCATCCTGGGTCAGTGACTCAACCCCTTCCCGGGGCAGCTTGTTCCAGGCCCTGACAACTCTTTCAGTGAAGGACTTTCTCCTAACATCTAATCTGAACCTGCCCTGGCACAGTTTAAGGCCATTTCCCCTTGTCCTATCTCCTGTCACCTGGCTGAAGTGACCATCTCCCACCTCTCTAGACCCTCCTGTCAGGTAACTGTAGGCAGTGATAAGGTCTCCCCTCAGCCTCCAAGCTAAACAACTCCAGCTCCCTCAGCTGCTCCTCACAGGATTTGCCTCCCAGCCCCTTCCCCAGGCTGGTTGCCCTTCTTTGGACTCACCCAGGGACCTCAATGTCCTTCTTGCAGTGTGGAGCCTAGAACTGGACACAGAACTGGACACCCATGCCCTGTCTAGGAGAGTTAGGAGAGCCAGAGTGACTGGTAGTACCGTCATGAACGGATTTTGCCAGCTTGTCTACATCAAAATACTTGGTTAAGTGAAACCAAGTTAAGGAAAGAGTTGAATTTCAGATGTATTGGAACTCACTAAACCCCTTCAACACTCTGCTCAAGAAATAATTGCTCTGAGTTCTCATTAGCTTGCTCAGACCCCTTTTACTTCTGACTGAAAACATCTGTACAGGGGTTCCTCAGTTCATGCACCTGAATGAAACTTATGCCTGTACTTAATTTGGCTTACCTTGACTAAGTTTCCCTTAATTGCAGATATACCCGAAGTGAAACAAGCCCTATTTAATTAGCTCAGCAGAGTCTGGAGAGCAGGAGTCACTCTTTATCAGATAAAAGTCTTGTTCTCCCTTTCTGGCAGGCATGGTTAGTTACCTGTGTGTGTGAAACAATCATCGCTGATGGGAAAGAAGGAATTTCATCTCCTTAAGAAAACTGCACAGGGTTTGAAATTAAAGGAGCAAGGAGAAAGGAAGAAGAATTTAGTTGTCTCTGTGTGGATTATTCTCTAACAGTCTGCTCCAGTGTGAGGCCACACCTTCATTTAAACTTTCTGGTGCTGACTGCCACCAGAGATGGAAGAGAAGGCGATCTCCTGCTGATTCAGGAACATGAGAATTTCTGTACTGGGCTAAGCCTCTGTGGCAGGGCTAACAGCATCTTTTTCCGCCAGTGCATAAAGCAGAATTTAATCTCCTAATGCTTCGAAGCCAAACATTTCAACAGCCAGAAGCGTTCATTTGGAATACAGGTATCTGGCAACTTCTGTTTTAACTCTCTAGTTTTTTAGCTGTGGCTCTCACCAGAGTACAAAGGAAGTGCGAAGAGGGTGATGTCCTAAATTGCAGAAATACCTGAAGGCATGATGCCTCGGTTAAGGATCACTACCAGTAAAGAGAAAACACATGGGCTGAGTTTCAAAAAAAAAAAAAGGCAGCTATACACAAAGCTCTGCTTCCCTGGAAAGGAATTGTGGTTTGGACACCCACCCCCAGTCTTCAAGAGTAAAGCTCTTTTGTCTGTGTATCAGTGTAACAGTTCATACCTTGCTACAGCTGAAAGGTGCCAACAGTTGCTGTTGCTGTGTAATAGCTGGGAGAAATGTTTACCTGGATTTGGAAACATACTGGGGGATGGGTGGGATTTGTACAGTAGCTTGTACATTCGGAATCATGGAATCACAGACTTGTTTGGGTTGGAAGGGACCTCAAAGATCATCTGGTTCCAACCCCCTGCCATGGGCAGGGACACCTTCACTAGACCAGGTTGCCCAAAACCCCATCCGACCTGACCTTGAACACTGCCAGGGATGAAGCTTATCACCACATTCGTATTAACAAATGATTTCAGCGCGGTCAGTCATAAAAACAGCCTGTGCTAAGCCTTAGCAGAGTATTAGATACAAAACCCCACATTGCTCAGGAGCAATCCCAGCAAGGGTTTAACAATGCATTCTCAGCCCATTTTGCGCACAAGTCAACAGTGACATCTGACTCCCACAGCAAATGCCCCAACAGGCAAGTCAGCGCTGGACATCTCTAAGCTTTATAAAAAGCCCCTACAAACTATCTTGGAACAACCCCCAAATACCTACCCTGCCCCACCACCACCACTGCTTCCAGGCCTTTCAGTCTCTAGTTCTGTACTTAGCATTGTATTCATTATGGCAGATACACTTAAACCAAAGTAGAGTCAGACAACTGACTGTTCACTGAGGCAGGATTAGGTTAATGGTATGTTTGTTATGGTATATAAACATGTAGGCTGAATGGAAAAGTTGGGATTTTAGGAGAGATCAGGAACATAAATCCGATGATGTTGGAGTATAGAGCTTAATAGGTAATCAGACTTTCAATTCAGTTTTATGGGGTTATATTCACCAGAAGTTTTGCTGAGACATGCCATGGTGAGCATCTGTAGAGCCCAGGCCATCTGTGTGATACAAGCAACAGACTTGCAAGGATTGAGCAGCACTAACTTTCATCCCTATTTGTAACAAAGAGTTTGCTGTTAGTAAACCAGGTGCAGGCTTAGGGCTGCGCAAAGGAAGTTTTAAATGAAGAGACTTCCATCTATTTTCACACCCCACACCCCCCCACCAAATTGCCCTGTTGCTGTGCACCATTGCCATATTGAGGCAGAGGACCTATCACTATCAAAAAACTGTGTGCGTATCCTTCCAGTTAGCACCATTGCACTCCGTCAGGGTACCTAACTATTTGTAAAATCACCGGTGTTTCCACAAGATGAAGGTTAGTTGTGTGATTACTTAAAACTTCCGTGTAGAAATTGCTTTCCCTGGTCTGTGATGCATGTATGTGTGTGCATGCACGTCTGCCCGTCGATGTAGTATATAAAACAATCCCCTGCTCTGCAAGGGTGTGCTCCATTTTATTATTTTTTTTTTTTTTTACCCTTTTTCCTTTCCCTGGCTCCAATTCACAGTGTCCTATGGGCTGTTTGTGCTTCAGTAGATCATTGCAATATCATTTCAGGAAGAAAACAAATGAGACTTGGAAGCAGCAAAGCAGATCCGGTTGCAGGAGCCCGGGTAACAAAGGAAATGTGCTGAAAAAATGCTCTCCTGCTTTCCGCCTTTGGAGGGCTTTATAATTTATAACTCTTCTCTCCAAAGTGTCTGAGGCAGTGCCTGGTGGTGGGGAGTTAAATTAACCCCTGTGGCGTGTAGTTATCGGCAGAGGCCAGACCCATGGATCGATACCTCAGTGCAGTGAGTCACTGTATCAACTGGGGAAAGTGAATCCGTAAGCTCCTTATTTCTCCATTCTTTTAATCACGGGGCTGTGTCTGGCTGTGATGAAGATGGAGCAGACACAAATGTCTGATGCTCGAAGCTCTTTGATTTCTGAGTTGATGGGGTGAGGCCAATGAAAAGCTGTGAGAGGCTCGGCTGAGAGTATATTACCTTTTTCCAAGTCTCCTCGGTCCCTGTTCTCCTTCCCGCTTTCCCCATGGATCTGGTTATGCTCAGTAGCTGCACGGTCTGTGCTTTGCTTGACCGACACAGATAATTTCTAGCATCACTAGTTAAGCCTATTTTTTATTAATAATAATAATAATAATAAAGGCTGTTTTAGTCTTGCTTAAATGGATTAGCCTTGCTCCTTCCTGCTTTTTGATTTGTTTTTGCTGCTGGGGGCTCACTCTTCCAATGAGAGTTCTTGCAGATAGAGTTATTGCCAAGCTGGTCTGCCACTGAGGCATACATAATATGGATCAGACCGAGGGCTGGTGTAATTGGGTTTTCAGAGAGCCACCGTGCCAGGAAAACATGTCTCACTCCAAGAATGAGAATTTTCTGTGTACCTGTGGAAGATACTTGCACAGCTGTGGAGTCAGCCGCCTTAGTTCATGTGCCCTCAAACCTTTTGGGGGGAGTGTGCACCCGTTTTCTGCACACAACCCCCTGAATTTCATGCCTGTCGACAGCTGAGTCATTATGCTTCCCTGAAGGCTGTGCACGTGTCTTCCAAATCTCTTGCCACCCCCTCCACCTCCCTCTTTAAAAAAACCCACCAAAACCATCAGTTGCATTCTTCCCTGTTCAGTTTTTCTAAACTTGGAATTACCCTTTAGTTTCCCACGGAGGGCATGCTGGTACATCAAGTAACATGTTGTTCTTCACTAGCTGCACCCACTCTCCAGAGGATCGGAAGGCTGGGATCCATAGCCATTGCCTAACAGAAAAACAAACAGGAGCAAACACCTGTAGCCAGCTTCTTAAAAAGCCAAGCATAACATGCCCATCAAAACCACTCCCCTTCCTTCCCCTCACAATAAGTGAATTATTTTTGCCTTTTGAACAATGACAGGGGTCATTGGCCTTAAAACCAGCTGTCCCTCAGCTGGGACTTGAAGCAGTTACAAGATAAGCTAAGCCTTTTAGTTGGAGCAGTGGTGTATCGGTGGATGGGCGTGTTGGGTGACTGGTTTCCATGATTAATGAAGGCTGAATTTACAGTGGTTCCTCAGTTCAACAGCTGAGCTTCTGGCTATTGTTCTAAATCTTCTCCCATCCCTCAACTTCTGTTCTGACTTCTGACCTCTCTTTCTAGTTCAGTTCCTTGTTCTGCATCCAGTTGCAGACATTGATCCTAGCCACTGGGCGTGGCTGTTCATACCTGGGTCTTTCTCTTAAAAAGTCATCTGAGCCAGGGCTGAGCTTTCCAGGTTTCCTATTGCTTTAGTCTCAACCCATTGTCATTGTCTCCTAGCCGTGGAGAGCAAGTACGTATGTGTAGGTATCTGCATCACTTTTCCTAGGATAGCTGGGGACATTGCTGCATAATACTGGGAGGTTTTATTTATCTCACCATGCTGTGTTGTCCAAATTAGTTGTCCCCATCTGTCTTCTCTCCAGCTTCTTGCATATGGTCAGTTACTTACCCCTTGTCTCTCCTCCCTTTTATTCATATATGAAGGCACATTTTAATATTTACTTAATTCAGGCCAAATAAAAAATAACTCTTAGGGTGAAACAAGACTGTCTAGAAAGGGATTTTCTCTCCTTAGTTTTGCTGGGAAAACCATTAGGTAAGGCCTCCACCAGACAAGTACATGTTGCTTTGAGATAATTTTGATTGGAAAACGCCTGTATAAGCTTGAATGGAAATAACCAGTTTTAATTCTTACAACTTTTACTTCAGTGCAAGTTTGTTTATGGTCCCAAGACACTGGGTGAGGCTTGAGTGAAAGGGCTCTCGGGGGGAGTGTGTGGGTCTTTGAGCTCTGATGACAACACCACGCTTCATCTCAGCCCGAACAGGAAAGTAGCTGTTATTGTAAGAATTGTCAGCCGCAGGCGGAGGACGAATGCTGCAGCAGAACTGCATTAAAGACGTTTTCTTTGGCTCGCTGGCACTTGAGGAGGAATTGTAAACAAGCTACTGCACGGAAGCCAGTGCACAAACAGGTAGACAGTAGCAGATACTGTCTGGATCCTGCAGATGAGAAGTTAGTGGCTGCTGTACTTCTGGCTTGGCTTTCGTTTTGCTTTGTGCATTAGCACAAAGATTCTTGCAGAGCAGGAGTGACTGAGATTGAAAAGGTATTGGTATGAAATAATGGGGAGCAGAATCAGGTGCAGAAAGAGGGGGGAAGGATTGGTGTTCCCTTTCTTCATCCCAGCGGGATTTGTGTTTGGAGGACTGTCAGGAGACTTTTAAATGAGTTTTCCACAGACTGACTCCAACTGTGGCTAGGTGAGGTCACTGGCCTTTTGAAATATTTGAGGTGGTGGTTTTAAACAAGTGAC
Organism: Laterallus jamaicensis coturniculus; assembly: GCA_022605575.1. Classification (NCBI taxonomy): domain Eukaryota; kingdom Metazoa; phylum Chordata; class Aves; order Gruiformes; family Rallidae; genus Laterallus; species Laterallus jamaicensis. The sequence continues at coordinate 21,948,259 of JAKCOX010000013.1, forward strand.
TGCCTCAACACAAACAGTTATAAAGCAATCTTGTATAGTCTTGGCCGTACAGTGACCACTTTGTTCTGCCTTCGCTGCTCACAGGGAAATGATTTGGCTGCTTAAATTGGAGACTTCACATCCCTTCGTGGTCATCCACCCCATCCAAGTCTGCATTGCAGATGCTCTGTGCTTCTTTTCTTCTAGGACTGAAGTTATATTTTCAGTTCTTAGAGTGAAAACATTGAAACTGTGGTGAAAACAAATCTCTGGAATCAGAAAAAAACCTTTTGATTTAACCCTGACCCTCCCAGCGTGTGATCCAATAGGAGCTGCTGAGGGGAAACTCCCTGCATCTCGGGTTGATGCAGAATGAGCCAGCGGCTGGGAAGCTTGCTGAAACCGGATGCCTTGTGGTAGCAGTGCCATGGTTACAGTTGTACGCTGAAAGGAGTTTTAATTGGGGTGTATTTTTTCCCTTCTGAAAGAAGGTGACTAGCTAGGGACAGATTATACGTAGATTTAGTTCTTGCGTTCCCAAATGTTTCTCTGTAATTGTTGTTTGGCTTTTTTTCTTTATAAAAGTTTAATGTGAAGTCGCTGAAGTTTGAGTTAAGGCTGAATTATGTTTCTTAGCGGTCCAGGTTTTCATTATTGGCCAGAGAATTAAAACAGATACATTGCCTGTGGCTGTGAAGATCCCCCAGAAGTGCAGCTTGAGTAAATCGGCCACGGTGTGTGTATGTATATATATATATATATATATATATATTTACTTTTTTTTCCTGATGCTGGATTTAGGATCATCTTTTGTTTGTGTGCGTTGTACATAAACCTAAGTGCTGGAGGGTTGGAAGCAGACAAGATGAATGGGTCATTTGTATGAATTGGCAAACACAAGATTTCCTTCTTCACACACTATGCTTCTCTGTTAAATGTTCTGCTGTAACAAAGAAAGATGAGATGTTTGGTCTGTGTGCTGTATGAAGGCTTTCTCAGAGGCTAAGCACTCAGAATAAGTAAATACAGCAGAAGTTTTAAGTCCAGACCTTTACTTGCAAAGCAGGATGATGCTACGCACGCATCTGACACAAGCCTGCAAAAGCAAGGGAATGAGAAGCTGAGTCCTTGTTCGGTGGTTAAAAGTAGCTCCAGGAATGGCTTTGTGCCCCTTGCCATCACCGTGCTCCTGGCAGGTTATACCAGAGGTGGGGTACAGTCACCAAATCCGTCTGCTTCAAAACAGGGTTGGGGGCCTTTGTGTTCTTTCAAACAGGAGCAAAAAGGGGGAGAGCCCTTCTATTACTGACTCTTCCATGCAAAGAACAACAACCACCTGAAAGTTTCTAGCATTGCTTTTATTTACTCCTCTTTCCCATCTCTCCTTTCCAGCTTCGCATTTGATTCACAGAGTGACAGGGTCAGTCAGACCCATTGCTTCCCTCTCAAAAATACCAGTACTTTTCTATAGCACAGAGAAGAGCTGCTTGGGCAAGGAGAAGCCTGTGGCCCCAGCCCTGCACACCCATTTCTGTCTGTCTGCAAGCTCTGAGAGGAGGGCGTTAGTCATACTTCTGCCAGAAATACATGCTTTTTCCCTTGGGGACCCTGCCCTGAATTACCAAAACAGTTCCACATTGTCCCAGACCTGCCTCAGAAGGACACCACCATACTTTGGAGCAAGGCTACAACCTCGCTGGCTATGTGGTAGCCTTGTTTCCCACTGCTGTGGTGTAGCTGCCTCTAAAGGATCACAGAAGTTACAAGGTTGGAAAAGACCTTTGAGATGATCACGTCCAATTGTTCCTGTCCTATGCTAAACCATATCCCTCAGCACCTCATCTACCCATCTTTTAAACACATCCAGGATCAGTGACTCAACCCCCTCCCTGGGCAGCCTGTTCCACATCCCGACAGCTCTTTGAGTGAAGAACTTTCTCCTAACATCTAATCTGAACCTGCCCTAGTGCATCTTCAGCCCATTCCCCCTTGTCCTATCCCCTGTCACTTGGCTGAAGAGACCATCTCCCACCTCTCTACACCCTCATTTCAGGTAACTGTAGGTGGTGATAAGGTCTCCCCTCAGCCTCCTCTTCTCCAGGCTAAACACCTCCAGCTCCCTCAGCCGCTTCTCATGGGATATGCCCTCCAGCCCCTTCCCCAGCCTCATTGCCCTTCACAGGGGCACAATCACCTCCCTAGACCTATTGGCCATGCTATTTCTGATACAAGCCAGGATGCAGTTGGCCTTCCTGGCCATCTGAGCAGAGGAACATAGCAGCTGGTTTATGACAACACTGTCCAACAAAGCTACTTTTGCCTAATGGTGAAGGGCTGCGTTTCAGTGTAGTATTAGTGTTTCTCCCCAAACATGAAACAAGTGCAGCCTATATATCTCCTGGGTGCTGATGAGAGAATAACTCACATGGACTAACTTTCTGCACTGCAGAACACTGGCAATAGGCTGTGAAATAAAGGCGGGTTTGGGGTTGTGCAGCTCAAAGTAATGTATTTCATAGTAGGATGCGTAGCATCTCTGGGAGTTGCACAACACTGCGTAGACCAAAGGAATATTCATGGACACATTGTGGGCAACATCTTACCTTCTGCCTCACGCGCTGTTCCATCTTCCCACCTGCACATAAGCTTTTTTAGCCTTCATGGCTTTGAGTATCTGGTAGTTTGAGATGACTTATCTGCAGTTGGCGTTGTTTTGTTGGCAGCCTACATCAGGCATCTTGTCAGAGAGCAGCTGTTCTTCCCTCTCCATCCTACCCCAACCCACTTGCATGTCAACTGTAGCGTTCTGTTGTCTTATCAGTCATCGAGGAGAAGAGGTGGTTTGAATTATTTTCACCAGAAACTTTGAGCCTGATACAGTTTTCAGCGAGAAAAATGTCCATAATTCCCTCATAGATAGAGAAAGGTGCTGCCTCTTCCCTTGCAATGTCTGGTGGCAATGAAAAGCTTCAGGCTGTATTTTCTTACCCTTCCACCTCAGAGGCTGGCTGCCTGATTTGCCAGGCTGTGTAAAAAGGCAAGGTGATCACCACATTGCCTGCACGGTTCTCCTCTGACTGTGCTTCCGTTCCTTGTGTTCTTCCAAGCACTGCATCTGCACAGAGCTCAGTACGCGTGTTATTCCCAGGGGTGTGAGCCCAGCAGAGTAACACATGTGGCCCAAGTGTTGGGTACCCTGGTAATAGGACCTAGATGGGTGAGTTGTATGCTGGATGACCCAAAGTCTCACATTTTTCACATACCTGATCCAGTAATTTGTGGATTACCTGTGACTCCTGAGCCTGTAAGGAGCTTTACAAGGTGATAGTGCTCACCAGAGAATAGCTTCCAAAAGGATGAGAGCTTTCTCTGACAGAAAACATTGGAAAAGGAGCATGTGTGGTGTGTTATCACGCTCAGTAGGAACACAGATTTTCTGGAAATTTGAGCTAAGTAGAGCTAGAAGTCAGTTGTGTTAAGTCAGCCAAACCGGGTTATGCCACCTGGTTGGGGATCTTATGACAAGCTGAGCCACGTGGATTTCTTTTTAACACATCACAAGATGAAGTTTTAACTTCATCACAAGAAATCAGGGCTTACTGTTTTAATAAATAACTTGCTGCTTGCTTGATTTTGATTAAAGGTGTTTCTTTTGCCAAGTTTGGGTTCAGCAGGGGCTGGGAAGAAAAAGGTATGAAATGGAGGGACTTGGAGCAGTAGGTTGAATCAAACAACACACAGTAGGTAGCACGTCCCATTTAGAAATCAGGGTATGCTTAAGTCACAGACCACAGCGGACCCCCTATTGCTAGTTCTAGGCTTCTCTTGAACGTACCGCCAGGTGATCAGTTAATGCTGTCAGAGAGCTTAGAGCCTGGCTGGAGGGCTGAGCAGTGTGATGAGACCAGTACGAGTCATGCTGTCTGCTGGTATGAAGACATTATGGTGTAGAGTCATCCCAATTACTCCACCTCCCTTGCTGCCCTACTTCTGAAATGAAAAGCTGCTGCTCTAACCTACAGTTAACTCTTGATTCTTACCCACATGGATTTCATATAATTGTAACGTAAGGTTTTCTCTCTGCATTATCCTGCTCTCGTGAACATCACCAGTGAAAAACACCGGTCAGACCATCATCTACACCAAACCCCAGCAGGCATTGGCACTCTTGCCACCCTGTTCAGGCAAGCCTGGGCAGAAATGTCATCTGCCGTCAGCATCTTCGTTCTCCTTTCTTGAGATGCTGTTGATCGAGCTGGGGTTACACAGTCACAATGAAAATCTCAGGAAAACCAAAAGTTTTAGGCAAGTTTTCAACAGAACAATAGCGGTTTGGAATAGCAGGTGTTCAGATGGCTTGTCCCACTTCCCTTACACTTCAGGAGTTTCCTTACTTTGTCATATGAGATAGCTGGGCTTGAAGTTACTCCCTGGGGTTTGGGGCTTTTTCTTCCCCTTGGCAAACTTGTGAGGAAAGACTCTTCAGAAGTATTACCCACTGGCTGTCGCTTAGTAGAAACAATAGTGGTGGCTGATGGTAACAGCGTTGGTTTGATACCAGCAGGTAAACTTGGGCCTAACAAACGGACATCTAAAGTATGTGGTCTGCTGGAGCTGAGGAACACCAGGTGTTCAGCTAGCTTTTGAGTTGAGAGCTCGGAGCTCTGGTTCTACAGCATTAAGCTGCCTTGGAATTTGGCTGCAGTAAGCAGTTAGCACTTTGATAGAGAAATTTCCAGCAACTCTTTTTTTCCCTGCATTTGCCGTGCAGGCTGCACTGAGTCAGCTCAGCCTGGTCCCCACTGTGCAGTGGCTGCAGCCGGTCTCACTCCATCACTTTTAATGAAACTGAGTCTCTGTGGTTTTCACTAATTTACTCATACGCAAGAGGAATGAGGAATTATTTTCCTGTCTCTCTCTGATAATGAATGAGATATGAAAGAGCTTCATGGCCAGTAAGCACCCTGGAGGGCCTCGAGTTTGTCAAAATGTGCAAGGCGTCTTCATCAAAGTAACAAAATTATTTTCTTTCCCCCTACTCTATGAAGTGAAAATTCACATGACAACAGCCAGAAACGTGCTGGGTTTCGCTTAGACAATGGAATTGACTTTGAAAAACTGAACGTGTGGCAGAACCGATAACGTCTTTTGCATTGGTGTTTTTCAGCAGTGTATCGGGCAATAATAAACGCTTGCCTCAGGCAGGCTTTAATGCGGGGCTTTTTGCTGTAGTCTGGCTTGGTGTCTGCACTGTGAACCCCCGCTCGCACAATATAGCCTGTTGCTCTTACAGCGCAGCGTGGGCAATAAACCCCTTTCCTTCAAGGGATGTGTCAAATTTTGTTTACCAAGAATTCCTATTTCTGTTCATTGCCCTCCTCCAATGTACTTTGTATACATCAGAAGGACAGAGATAAGAGTTTACAGAAGATTAAACAGGCACAAACACATTAAGAGAGACAGTAAGGGATGCAAATTGTTAAACAAAAATATTAAAGTCCGTTTTAGATGTCTTCGGGGCTTTTCAGTACCCAAGCTTAATAAAATTAAGCAAGTATAGCGGCTTAGCATCTGTGCTTAGCATTGCTCTCAGAAGCAATCGATAGGAAATCCAGCCTTACATGGTATGGTTTTGGGGTACAAATTGTAGGTACCGCTCTGAAGTGGACAATGGCTCCCTGGGAATATTGTCAGCCAGGCAGCTTGTCACAGTGCTCCTGTGCCTCAGCCCTTTTGAAAGTGCTGTCACCTTTGAAAGGGGATGTGCTCCAGTTCTGTACATAAAAACAGACATCGCTTGTAGGAAGTGCAGACCTTGAAATCTGAGCTGGACACTTGATAGGCCAAGGATTAAATGAGCTGCCTAAGAGAGACTTACCGCCCTGCTAACCTTCCATTGAAGTCTGAAGGAGTACAAATACTTTTTGCTGTTTCAGTTGAATGCGTGGTTATTCGGTAGTGACATACTCACTGCATCAACTATTTAAATAATATTGCATATTAATTGAATATTGTTTTTGTACCGTGCAGTTTTAGAGTCTCTCAGAAGTCCCATCTCTTGTACTCGCTATTTCACTTTGATCTCAGCATTTCCTGGCCTCTCGAGCATTTGTCATACATCGATTCCCACAGAGTTCCCAACTTCTCATTCTCCCAGGGAGCTTACACATGTTTGGCTGCAGTGGAAAAGGGGAATATCTTGGTGCTGAGGTCTTTTTGGTTTGGATGTATGCTAGATACTGCCTGGACATGATACTACTTCAGATTTGTCCAGTTTTTTGTGATTTTATTGTTTGTGCCAAGTAGAACCTGGAGGCTTCAGGACATTCAGGAGTCTGTTGCGGTGCATACTTTGCACGCTTATTACAAGGCCCAGTTTCTGGTCCAAAGAGCTTGTCTGTGTCCTAAGATGAAACCCATCAAGTGAATGCAGTAAAGAAGTAGAGGAGAGAGATTATATTATGGTAATTGTGAAGCACCTTAATATGCAGATTGCCTTCCTGCATCTTTCGCCAGTTCCAAATCCATGTTTTATATGTCTAAACTATTAATAACATTCAGCCCCATTAGTAAAGAGGAGAGTGTCCCCAGTGCCTCCTTCTGTACACGCGACAATTAGCGTCACAGCAATTTGTGTCCTGCAGTCAGTGGCCCTCAAGAATGGAGTATACGGCACAAGCTCTTCTGAGGAGAGCTGAGTAACGTCAGGCAACGTGAGTGAAGCTCCACCACTCCTGCAGTTTATTAGCTTTTATCTTAACCTAGTCTCATCCTAAAAAGCAGGTCTGAGGCCACGTCTCCTTTGAGGCCATCGGGGCTCTTGTGTGCTGAGCTGTGGTTGTGCCAGCGCATCTCCCTTGGTCTTTGCAAGGGATGGCTGAACAGCAGAGGGATCAACTGAAGGACTGACCCAGGTATATCCCTTACTGAGCAACCCCAGCCAGCACGGAACAATCCCTGCCTTTGCTGAAGGCAACTCTCAGGGAAGACGTGGGCTGGCATGGAAGGAGCCAAGTGTGGGAAAGGAGTTTGGGCAGTGTTGGCAGTCGAACTCTCCCTGGACGCCTGTGCCTATCAGTACACATCAGCAGGCTGAGCAGACTGGCAGCTGGTGACCTGTGAGAAGTGATCTCTGAGGTCACATTTCCCTCGCAGCCAGATCCTGAGCGATGGACCTGTCACCTGTCACACCTATCACAAAGCTGTGTAGGGATGAGTTTGAATTTCGGGCATTGTGGTGCTCTACACGGCGCCTCTAATTCATTGCTCCCTGTAAGTAAAAGTTTGCACAGTTCCTGTGCTGAGTGAAGTTCTGTGTTAATCAGGAGCATGAATTACAACTCACCTATAGAGCTCCTCCAGATAAATATCCGAGTCATTAAGAATGCATTACATGGAGCAGAAGCTCCAAACACAGTTTCCACTGCTGTGGGTCCTTTACTAGCAGAAAGAATGATTCTAAAAATCTATTTAAAATTAACAAAAAGAATCATTAAGCAGAGTAAGATTTTTAAAAATGCACTTTCAAGCTGGGAAACCACCTCATTTAGTATAATGAGCGAGCAGATCCTTGGGCCCTGAAGAGAAGCAAATTGAAACAAAATGGCTCCGGCACTGACTTGCATAATGATAGACCGAGCACGTGTCCTGGCATGTAATGATCCCATCTTTCCCACGGGGCTTCAGAAAACAGCATTTATTGTGACAGGAGGCTCTGGCCAGGACACTGTTTTCATCAGGAAGAAGAAAAGGCCTGGTAACAGTATGAATGTGGAGTGGAAGAAGAGAAGGAGAGAAGTTAGCGAAGTTTAAGGTCACAAGCACTGGTGAGGAGAATAGCAATAATGCTCACAGGAGTAGAGCGGGAGGCAGGAAAAGGGGAAGCACTCAAGGGACAGCGTGTTTAGGAGGAAGGATGAGTTGGGACAATTGCTTGCAAAGAGCAGACGGTTGACTGGGCTAAGAATGAACGAGCAATCCCTGGTAGGGACTAACCCTCACATGATCCCTTCCCAGTCCTAAAAGCTTCCTGCCATCTCCTCTTTCTAAAGCAGCACAAGGACGTTTGGAGAGAGATGGAATCGACCTGCTAACCATGTAGTGGTTCAGCATCGATACCAGCAGTGCACCCAGGTGAACTTGTCCTAGCCCCATGACCGTCTGCCTTCCCTGCGTAATGAAGGGTTTCCTTAAGTGGGAGAAGAGTAGGCCAGTTTCATCCTTGGCCTTTGGGCTGAAACGTCAGCTATGGATAAGGGAGTGTCAAATGATGGCATGAGATAAAGAGTAGTGAGTTGTTGATGCCATCTCCAGAGAACCAGACTAGATCTCTCAACTGCTATATTGTATTTTCTCCGCTATTTCATGGAAGTTACTAGGCAACTCTAAAACACAAATGGAGCAGTGGATCTCAGCTGACAGATGCAAGGATTTTCCTCTGCCACCCTCAAAATCCTTGGGCATCTTGCTCCATTTAGAAGTTGCAACTGCTACTTAGTCTGTTCTGGCTAAGCAGGTTTAGTGGGTCACTGTGTGGAATATTGCGCTGCAGCAGAATCCCTTGGCCACTTTGCAGGTACAGTCTGGAGAGTGGAAGTTCCTTATCTAATGACCCACTTCGTGTGGGAGGCAGTGGGATTGCTTTCCTCACAACATCGGTCAGCTTGCCCAAGTGAAGAAGAAACGGTTGCAGCATCAGTAAATTAAAGATCACTACCCTTTACAGTAACACCAGAAGAATATCTCTATCTCTGGAGATATTCAAGACCCATCTGGACACCCCTGTGTCCCTGTCCTAGGAAACCTGCTCTGGCAGGACGGTTGGACTCAGAATCACAGAATCTTAGGGGTTGGAAGGGACCTCTAGAGATCATCGGGTCCAACCCCAAAACTCAGTGATCTCTGGAGGTCCCTTCCAACCGCTGTGATTCTGTCCTCATCCATGATAGCTGAGAATTCGGAAAGAGTGCAGGGTTGATGTACCAACTGCGTGCACACTCATCAAAACCCAGTGGTCCCAGAGGAACAGGGCTGTGTGCTGCCTGTTCTGCATGCAGCCTGCCTGCTGCCTGATCTGTCATCCATTCTCTTTCATCTATCATTGTGCATGGGAAGCAGGGAGCCTCTCTGCTCCTCTGGCTGTGGCTTCTGTCATTTTTTTTATTATTGCACACTGTCAAAACATTGTCTCTCCCCACACCTCCGTTTTGCCTGTCTCCCTTTGGAATTTGGGCTGAAAGATGAAAGCAAACCCATCTTTCTCAGCTACTAAAAAGGCAGAAGGTTCGTTGTGACATGCGCGTGGCCTGTGGGGACACAGAGATAATACTGGGGATGAAGAGGAGAATATTTGGGTGGAGAGAAGCCTTCTGTTCCTCTGGTTAGAGTGTGGCCTACCTTCTCACAGGCTCTGGGGGGTTTACTCACTGGTACAGCACCTATCACCTTGTTTACCTAAGCCTCTGCTCTGCTGCTTGGATGCATCTGTGATCCAGTCCAGCACAATTTCACCAGGCGCACATCAGCAATATCTGTAGATAAGGACGCACAGATCTGTGTTTCATACTCCTGCAAATCACTGACCACAAGACCATCCTGCCCCCAGTTAAAGGCTTTCCTGGGAAGGCAGGCACAGAGGAGTGTCTGTCCCTGCATCTGCACTGCATGTGACATTTAGAGCCAGGTCTTTCTTTCCAGAGTCTCATTTCCAAGGCAGAGACTCCTTCAAAGGCACTTGAAGAGCAGTAGGGGCTGTCGCAGCCGACTGATGTTAGCCTAGAAGAACTAGCCTAGAAGAACTGACAAACTCTCTGGCTGTCTGAGGGTGATGCTGGGAATCATAGAATGGTCTGGGTTGGAAGGGACCTCAAGGATCAGAGTTCCAACCCCCTGCCACAGGCAGCGCCACCAACCTCCAGGCCTGGATCCAGACAAAGTTGCCCAGGGCTCCATCCAACCTGGCCTTGAACACCCCCAGGGATGGGGCATCCACCACCTCTCTGGGCAGCCCGTTCCTGCACCTCACCACTCTCTCTGTAAAGAGCTTCTCTCTAATATCTAATTAGATATAAGAGGAACTGCAGAGGAAACTGATGTCTTAACATATTGGTCTTTCCAGCAACTTTGTCAATTAACTTGATCTTGAGTGGGGAGTCGTCTTCACTTCTGATGTAAATTGAGATTTGCCTGTCCCCTCACATGTGCCACCATCCCTCCTGCCCTGAGCAAGAGCTGTGTTGATGAAGAGCTTGTAAGGGAATAAAAACCTCTTCTGTGATCTCTGAAATCTGACCATCCTCCCTCACTCTTTCTCTGTGGTGTTTGTTGGGTTGTTTTTTTTTTCCTGTCTCTCCACCTTGTTTATATTTCAGTAGTTGTTAGAAGACTTGCTTCTTTCTGTGTTTATATTTAAGCTCTGAGATGTGATGAAAGGGACCAAAATGCCATTAGTGCTGCACTGATGTTGCAAAGCACCTGAATGTAGTAGAGTTTTAACTTTCCAGCACTCTTCTACCCCCAGGAGTTTGGTACTGGAGAGGGGGGTATATTCTGGACGCCTCATGCCTCTCCATCCAAACCACCATCCTATATCTGGGTGGATCCTGAGGTCCTCTCAGATATTCAGGTCTCTTTCCAAAAAAGCTGACCTGTCAAAACATGGGGCTCTGGTTGGATCTGAGAGCATCCATCTCTGCATTTTCAACTGGATTCTCTCATACTTACTTCCTTTTTTAAACATTTGGGTAATGTTACATCTCTTCCCTCACATATCAGAGACTACTGGAATTTAGGGGCTTTAAGTCCCTTTTTATTGCCAAATGCTGCCTGTATTTAGTACCATTCACATTTTGTCGCTTGAGTGTCTTTAGAATGTCATTAAGTATGTGTTGTTTTGGCTTTTTTTAACAGTAGTTTCTTAGTTGCTGCAGTACCATTAGCGTAAGTCACAGAAAGTACCAATGTCCCAAAGATTTGCTGCAGCCTTAGAAAGGGAAAAACAACCCCGTTTTGTGCGATCCCATCGTCCACATCCCAACTGCAGCTGCAGAGCAAACAGTGGGATTGGTCCCAGGTCAGCCCCAACGCTGACCTTCAGTGAAGAGGGTGTGTAGCAGGGCAGGATTGGGAGAAGAGCAGCGGGTGATGTGAGTACACGCTGAAGGGAATGGGTAAACAGTGAGAAAATGAAGCTGGTCTGAGCTTAGAGGAAGGAGTAAGCAGCTCTAAACCAGGAGTATTTTCCTGTTTCCTGAGCAGGTGTGGAGCTTCGGTTATTCTGCACTCACAGTCCTGGCTCCCCTTTAAAGATTGTGAGGTATTCTGTTTAATATGCTCACTGTTTGGGAAACTGAAGGTTTATCACTGTCCTTGAAAATAAGAATTAATGCAGTTATTTCTGTGGTGCCAATTAAATCCCCCGTTTAATTCTGGGAGCCAGCTGGAGATGTTTGTGACAGAGACTTTAGATGATGTTAATGCATCTATCTTAGCGGCTGGTGGTGTTTTCCCTCTCTCTGGTGCCCTATATCCCAGGACAGCTGTTTCTGAGGTTGTTAGCACTTTCTAATCCCCATGTTCATGGCCTTCTTGTTCAACCTGCCTCTTTGATCTCAGATAGAAAACTCCATTTAGTTGTCTAAATATCATGAAGCCCAGGGTGGTCTCATCCTTACATATGGAAGTGAACAGTTAAGAGCTGATCTAAAACTGCCCAAATTAACAGAATTTTAACGCTGGTTCTTAGAGAGTTACTGTTCCTTCTAGCAAATCGTATTTTGCACGCAGGGGTAACAGGGATTAGAGTTGTTTGAGAGTCCAAGATTTCTAGATGTTGCCTATTGCTTCTTGTAAAGCTTCTTGTTTCTGGCAAGGCTTCTGACGCGATCGCTGTTCTGGGATCAGCCCATTACCTGCACTGGTAATCTTGTTGGTCTTTTAGAAACCTATTTGTCTAGTGTTAGGGTGGAGAGAGCTACTGGAGTTTGGGTTTCTTCATATAATGCAAACTCTGCTTTTTTCTGCTGCCAGAGAATATGCCCTGCTTCTTGCCACAGCCAGAGGCCAGGAACAGGCGAGCAGACGGTGGTATCCAGGGAGTAGCGTTAATCTCAAACAGTGGGCTCTAATTTATGATCAAGCTCGTCTCTGTCCACCAAACTGGAATAGCTTCTTGAGGGTGTATTATCATAGAATCACAAGGTTGGAAAATACCTTTGAGATCATTGAGTCCAACCATATCTGTTCTCTACTAAACCATATCCCTGAGCACCTCATCTACCCGTCTTTTAAATACATCCAGGGTCGGTGGCTCAATCCCCTCTCTGGACAGCCTGTCCCAGTGCCCGATAACCCTTTTAGTGAAGAACTTTTTCCTAATGTCTGATCTGAACCTGCCCTGGTGCATCTTCAGCCCGTTCCCCCTTGTCCTATTACCCATTACTTGGCTGAAGAGACCATCTCCCACCTCTCTACAACCTCCTTTCAGGTAGTTGTAGGCAGTGATAAGGTCTCCCCTCAGCCTCCTCTTCTCCAGGCTAAACACTCCCAGCTCCCTTAGCTGCTCCTCATAAGGTTTGCTCTCCAGGACACCCCTTCACCAGCCTGGCTGCCCTTCTCTGGACACACTCTAGGACCTCGATGTCCTTCTTGTAGTGAGTGGCCCAGAACTGGACACAGCACTCAAGGTGCAACCTCACCAACACCGAGTACAGGGGCACGATCACTGCCCTGGACCTGCTGGCCATGCAGTTTCTGATACAAGCCAAGATGCCATCCGTACCCAGCACGAGGTAATTCGACTGATTTCCCTTCCCAGTGAAAGAGAATTGCTGGATTTGTGTTACCTCACTTTGCTTTCCCCACCTCCAGCCACCCACGAAGCAGAACTCAGTGGTCACTGAATAGCCGCCCTAACCCCAGTGCCGCCTGAGCCCCAAACACCATACGTTCGCGAATCATGAAACTTTGCAGTCACCAAACGATCATTTCACAAATGAGGGAGATTTTTCTTACACCTTTCTTTCTAAGTTAAGCTCTGTTTAAAACTTTCCTGACTGTAGCTCGGAAAAGCTTTGTGGACATAGCTGGCTTACTGTATTCAGAAATATTGCTGTGCCACAGCTTGAGTTGGCTGCTCGCTCTTCCTGCACAACTCCATGGTCATCCATAGCTCTGAGTGCAGAAGCTACATCAGTCACAGCGTCCGAAGAACCCATCCAGGACTGTCTGGACAGAACTGAATGCCCTTTATTTGTCACTTTGCGTAGCAACAGCCAAAAGGAATGGAAGGAAAGCCTGGTCTCTGCATGCTCTCTGGCAGTCCACTGGCTCAGAGTGGACTGTGCTGTCAGCACACATCATGGAGAAGGCAGAAGTTGGCACTCTCTGATCGCTTTGCTAGTGTTCAGGGTTCCACTTTTCACTTAGGCTTGACTCATTGGAGTGTTTGTCAGCTGGCCTAGCTAGCTTGCCATGTTACCTGTTGTGTCTCTTCGACAGTTCTATGTCCTCAGTGTGAATGACAACTCTTTAATTAGGATATTTTAAGAGGATGGACCTGGCTGCAGGTCTCTTGTTAGAAGCATCACCTCCTGTTCTTGAGATGAACAGCTACATGGCCGTATTTCCCCACAGCTCATGTAACAGGAGCTAAGTTTTCTAATGAGACTTTTATTTTTTAATGAAGAAAACAATCTTTTCCCTTTTATTTTTCTCTCATTCCCCTTTCCCTCCCTTCCCCCTGGGACACCCAGTATTAAAATATTCAGCTGTCTATCTCATTTCTAAACATGCAATTTGTCAGGAAGTGAGTTTCCATTAAATTCTTGATAATTAGCATACTTGGACTTTGATGGACATTTTTCTTTTTTGCAACAATATTTTCTTTTCTTAGCTCATTATCTGTATGCAAGATCAGACAGCTAAATTCCTGTCTATCAGATGTCTCTATCTTGGCTCATCTTGCACCAGTTTGAGGTCTGTAAGCATCATGATGGATTACTGAACTGCATTTCAGATTTTACATGGGACAGGAGGGAAATGAGTTGGGAGAACTCTGCCTAGGAGATGCTGAATGCTTTCTCCTTACATGCTACCTGTCTTGAAATTATACTTTTCCTTGTTTTCTGTGCTAAGGAGAGGGGAGCAGGAGTTCAGGCCAGCAGTGGGGTGGTATCTAGAGAAAGCCCCCTAATCCTTTAAAACAGGGTATTTAGTATTCATTTCCCTCTTTGGAACGGACTGTCGGGACTGAGGGGCGCCTCTCCATGTATATTAAGCTTAGTTCTAACCAGGCTTATTGAGCTCATCACGATCACAGGCACTGGATTCAACTAATTTTTTATTATTCATCACAATGTGTTCTTTGACTATATTGAGTTTTCCGTTGCTATTGCAGCTGCTTTCTCAAAAGAGCTGGTTATAAATGCACAGCCTCTTTTCTCTGAACATGCTGCTTAAGGAGCACATGGACATGGCTGTATTAACATAAAAATCTCTTCTTGCTTAGTTACTCATCCACCGGCCTTTTTACCCGTGGGTGGCTGTTGTAAAAGAGCTCTTGGAAGTACAAACACCACTGCAAGTTCTCAAGTAGTTCTGTCCAACGGCTTGTCAAGATGTCAGAGCAGAAGATAGCTGCGGCAAAAATCTAAGCCCTTACCCTAGATGACATCCATGGCAACATCCAGTAAGTTTCTCTCCACGGTGATGCTAAAGTAAATTATATATTAAAAATGAGGTAGGGAAAGTAGCAAAGAGGTAGCTAATCCCGCTAAGCTATGGGCTGGAGAGCTTTTGGCCATGAGCAGGGGGTGAATCGATCACAGCTGGCTGCAATGGGCCATCCAGTCACATTAACTTCAAAGGGCAGGAGTTCTGGGCAGCTATGGGTTCTCTCAGGCATACTAATATTGTCCAGGAGGAGAGAGAGGAGGGAAGGATGCTCAGAGGGGCCAGACTGGGATGCCCTCTTGACTGTGAAAGGAGATTAAGGGAGAAGTAGGAATTGTCATGGTTCTGCATAAATACATTTCTCCATGAAGGAGTGTGGAGACTCTGGGGTGCTCTTGCAGCAAGGCAGGAAACACGAATTGCAAATGATGTGAAAAGCTCTTCTAAAATCCTTTTTCTAAGCAGTCCTCACCGTGCACGGGCGCTACGGTCCCAGAGCTCTGGGTCAGATACTCTGTAGCTCCTGCCTTAGAAACCAGGACAGACAGGGAAATGACATTTCGGAAGTGAGACAGGCCCTGCATGGCCTGCTTTACATCCCTTCTGTCTGGAGTGCAGATGGAAGCATGAGCCAGCTCTTTGGACTTTCCTGGCCTGGAGCAGCATCGCTGTTGATGGGCCTCAGGTTGCCTATTTGCAACTGATTTGAATCTTGTGCACTTCAAAGGTGCCGCCTTGGAAAGATAATCCCTTGCTATGGCTTCTGGCAGCCTGACTGTAAAAGAGGTAGAGAGAACTTTGAAACCAATACCACTGGGTTTTGTTTCCTACTCCTCTTTCCCATACCCAGACCTTGCTCGTACCACTGCCTAGTTGGCGTTGAGAGAAAGCAAGCAGATGGAAATCAATGCAGAAGCTGAGTGTAAGCTAAAGACCAAAGAGTCACACCATGACCTGACTGTCATTCTGGGACACCTGCTCCTTTGGGAGCCCCATTCTGTATGGGCTGCTGGGACAGCAGGACAAGGAGAACAACGTGGGTTAACAGGACTCGAGCATTTGCTGTGGAGTTATTCTCTTCGGATACAAATGCTGATGCAGGACAGTGGCTGAGGCCATTGGACCTCTGGTTGAGGTAGGCAAGTCCCTTAAGAGCCACGCAGCTGAAAGGTTCACAGAATCACAGAATCATAGGGGTTGGAAGGGACCTCCAGAGACCATGAAGTCTGAACCCCCTGCCAAAGCAGGGTCCCTAGGACAGGTCGCACAGGGAGGCATACAGAAGGGTCTTGAATGTCTCCAGAGAAGGAGACTCCTCAGCCCCCTGGGCAGCCTGTCCCAGGACTCTGTCACCCTCTCCGTGAAAAAGTTCTACCGCATGTTGGTGTGGAACTTCCTGTACTCCAACTTGAGGCCATTGCCCCTTGTCCTGTCCCCACAGAGCAGTGAGGAGAGACTGACCATTTCCCCCTTGTATTTATAAACATTGATCAGAACCCCTTTCACTCTTCTTCAGGCTGAACAGCCCCAGTTCCCTGAGCCTTTTGTTGCAGAGGAGATGCTCCAGGCCCTTAATCATCTTCGTAGCCCTCCGCTGGGCTCTCTCCAGGAGATCCCTGTCTTTTTTATACCAGGGAGCCCAGAACTGGACACAATACTCCAGGTGGGGCCTGACCAGGGCAGAGTAGAGGGGGAGGATCACCTCCTTTGACATGCTGGCCATGCTCCTTTTAATGCCCCCCAGGATCACATTGGCCTTTTTGGCCCCCGGGGCACACTGCTGGCTCATGGCCCACCAGGACGCCCAGGCCCTTCTCCGCAGAGCTCCTCTCCAACAGCTCACCCCCAGCCTGTACTGATAGAAGCAGTTATTCCTTCCCAGGGCCAAGAGTCCGCACTTGCTTTTATTAAACCTCACTTGGTTTCTCACTGCCCAGCTCTCCAACCTGCCCAGGTCTCACTGGATGGCAGCACAGTATTCCTGCATGTCGGGCAAGGATAAGAGCAAGCCACTTTGACCACTGAGGTGGCCACAAGCTGCAGTATGCAGGCGTAAGGTTGCAGGTAGCTTGTAAGTGTGGTGGTGCTGAGGAGCTGGCTCACAGCTGCTGGCTTGTCAAAGTCAGCGTTCTTCCCTTCTCTCCTTCAGAAGGGGACTCTGTCCTCATTTCTAAGCTGCTGCAAGCCGAGTGGCTGCTTTTAATAGAGTGTGCACAGAAGATGGTTGTAGGCAATTGAATTAGGGTTGCGTTATTAGTCCATCTGTGCAATATGCTCTGTTTATTGACAATCTGGTTAGAGTGGCTGGAGCTTGTTAAAGGTAAAGTGTTTCCTACTGTTGAATTTTGGGACTTGTCCACCTGTTAAAAGGAAGCGGCACTGGAGGAAGGGCTCTGCTTAGACTTGAAAAGGGGCTTGGTTTGAAATGCCTGCACTCTTTTCCTTGCTTTGAGGAACGGGAAAGGGTCACACAAGAAAGGGTCATCAGATAGCAGGGTTTCACTCCACAGTTTGTTGTGACGTGCACACTCCTGTTCTGTCCGCCTGCGGCAAGGGGCAGCTGTTGGCATGTGGAATTGCATGCAGGGCTCCAGGGAGAACTCTCTCTCGCTCACATTTCTAAAGGTTGCCCAGTAAGATCTGATCTGCAGCAACCGTAAGCCAGTGTCAGTGTCTTAATGTCATCGGGTCTGCAGGTACCTCTTTGTGAATGACACACATGTGCATTGGAGGGAAGATGCTTGTGCTGCTCTGTTGGTTCAGAAAGGTGCGGCGTGACTTTGGCGGCAGGTTTTATGTGTCTGAGTCAAGCTCTTGCCTGTAACAGTAGCCTCGCAGTGGTATCTGAGATGGGAAGCTTATCTTTAAGGGTGATCACTGAGAGGGTAGGGAACAAATACAGATATTGCTTATGCAACAAGTACATGGCTTTTTGAAGGTAGCAAGTGCATACTGTTGCCTGGTGAATAGAAAAGTGGCCAGAAGTATAACTCGTTACCAAAACCGTGATGCTCATTCGGGCTTATGGCTTCCCTGGAATCCTGTATTTCAGAGCTTGGCGGTCAGCGTGCTCCCATTCTCCTGACCAGCACCAGATGTTTATTCTTGCATACCAGAGCTATTCAGAGTCGTCCAGTCACGCATCTTGTAAATAATCTCGATGGGTCTCTTTCAGTATTGGGTCCTAAAAAGGGAGCAAATTTGCTATACACTGTGCAATAACACAAAATGGCTTTGGTGTCTCTCTGTGTTTATAGGTTCGTAGTGAAAGCCCCATGCAGAGAAGCAGCAGTGGTGAATAAAGAGCATGTAGGAGTGACTTAGGAGAATAGACATTGAAAAGCTAAATAGGTGTAACAACTACAAAGCAATTTATAAGACATGCTGTAACTCTATTTAGAGCTTGAAAGTAACAGAAAGAGGGAAAATTGTTTAGGGGGATCTAAGAGAGATTCAATTTAAGCAAAGGCTCAAGTATCAGAATTCTTTGTGATAGGGATATATAAAATCTTCACTCAGAATAAAAGGAGCCTCTGTCGCTTGCTTTGTATGAAGCAGAAAGCAGTCTTAATGCGTGTCCAACACTGGACAGCACGAGAGGTGAGTTTAACCCTTGTAGGATGTATGCTGTTCTTGAAATTGAGTTACAAAGCAACTTCAGTTTCTAGAAGTCCAGGCTCCGAAGGACATCCTTTGAGCACCCCGAGGGGTCTTATGGTGGCTAATTAATTTCAAAAGAATCAGAAGGAGCCAAACAGCAAACTCCTACCGAAACTCAGTACGTAACTTGGGGAAGTCAGACTTTTAAGCAGGAATGTTTGTACTGATGTGAGCCTGGGAATGCTTATCTTCAGTTACCTGACAGTGGCCTGAAGCAATGCGGTATGAAAAGAGAACAGGAAGGGTGCATAAAAATTGGCTATTCTTAAGACCATATGCATTACCGTAGCGTGCCACTCCTGCTTGGGAGCGTCTCTCTTCATTGAGAGCTGGGGGACTGCAAAAGTCGGTCCATGTGAAAACGAGCAACTCAGTCTGCATTTCTAGAGATCAAACGTCACAAAGCCAAGGATCACATAAAATGTCTGCAGCGTGTACTCATTCTCTTCATCTGGAGGAAGGAAAAGTTTAATAACTGAAAACTAGGCTAGGGAATCCAATCCATCCAGTTACTACAGAGAAAGAAGACTGTGGAATATGAATGCACTTTGAAATTGGTATCGTGGTAGACCCTGGTGTATTTGTGATGATTTGCAAGTAACCTGACAGTGCATGAAATAATTGTCTTTGTAGATACGGAACAACATTGACATCGACTTTGAAATTTAAATGAAAGAAACATGGTAGAGTTCTTTTACATGCATAACCTTGGTGCATTGACTTATTTTTTCTTTATAATAGGTTAATTACTTGAACAGGTATTAGTTAAAGATGTTGCTAGTTTATTATAAAGCAGAAACAACCGTGTAAAGATGCGTGTTCTTGAACAGTTACACTCTATTGCTTCCCACCCTGTATGTAAATACGACCTAAACCAATGTGATTTAATTGCTGGGGAGTAAATAATTGTTATTCGGGAAATGCTTTGTTTGCCCCATCGCGTTGCCACTGTGAAATGCGAATCACAAAGCAGACAGCAATATAGCCTCATTTGTTGGCGTGCTGTCTGCGGTGCGTGCACCAAATCCACGAGCAGCACCTTTGATAGCTGGTTAGAAAGCTCCATCAGTGTCCGGTGCCTTTAATGCAATTTCTTAGCAACAATTGGTTAGGTTTGAGCGGAAGCTTTCCTTGAATAATTTTGTCCTTCTCAGCATCTTGGGGTTCCTATTGTATGGCATCCACAGATGAGCAGGGACTTAGTAATAATAGGTTTATTCTATCAGGTAAAGTGTTTATTAAAAAGAGTTCCCTGGTATATGATAAAATCTTTAGTCCTAGCTATGGAGTAATGATAGAATTTGATGATCCTTCTAATGCATTCAGTACAAAACCATTTCACATTTCCAACAAAGACCAGTGCTGCCCTAATTGCAAACTGTTACACTCTAAATAATAGAATTTAGTCTTGTCTAGTCTCAATATCAGCGTTTGCTTTATCAGGCTTGTCAGGTGGCATTTGTTTGGGGGGGGCGCATTCAATTTCACGCTCTTTTAAGCAATTTTGCTGGCAAACCGCATAGCTTCACAGTGTGTTTAAATGGAAAATGGAAATTCTCAGTAAAAACTTGTTAAAATTTCATTTGAGTTAGCGCTTGGTCCTCTGGGGGACGTGAGTCTGTGTATAGTCCCTTAGCCCTTTCTGTAGTAGCACCTTTCGCCAGTCTTCTCCCTATTGCTTTGTGGAAGAACATTGGGTTTAGTTTTACATTCAGGACCTGAGTTCCCAATTCCACACGGGAAGTAAACTCATGGTGTAAAATACTCAGACTTGAGTACGTCAAGGAAAATCTGGCTGCCAGGTGAGCTGTAGCTGTTAGCCAGCGCTAATGAGCGGTGCGCTGTGTGGTGGGTACTTTAAAATCCCTTATTTCTCAGAAATCCATCACAACGGTGCCACTGTCGACATAATTTTTGGTGGAAGGGGAGGACTGGACCAGTTGCATTGCTTTCTGTGGCTTTGCCTGGGTCAGGATGTGAATAGAATCCTAGCACGCTCCGGGGAAAACATTTCCAAGTCCTGACAGTGGTATATGTCTGAGCACACTTGCAATGAAATAAATTGGCTCTTCTGCTATAAAATACGGTAGGTTCCCACTGGAGGAATGTGCTTTGCTCGGAGATGGAGAGGTACAGCGAGGCTTTTCTCTCACGGTCCCAAATTGCCAGGTAATCTGCATGTTCCTTCTCCTTTTGTTCTCCGAACCGCTTGACCACAGATGTGGGAAATGTGCTGCGCAGCCGGTACTGCCCATGGTGCAGATGGGAGGAGTGCCTGTGGCCCAGGGAGGAATATCTGCTCACTACCAGTTCTTACTTTCTCTCCCTTCCTCCTTTCTCTTTCCCTACCTGCAGCACAAGGGAATAAATCGGTAATAAGCAAGGAAATACTGCTTGGGTTTATTGTTTAATTCCCTCAGTGCTTGATTTCTGGAGACACAGGTTTAGTTTAAAGCAGTCCCTAAGCAACAATCTGGCTATAATTCATGTTTCCTTTTCTTAGCAAGGAAGCCCTAGGTCTTCTCTGAGACAAGTCTTACTGAGACTGAGAATATATCCTCGTTGCTCTTAAGTGTGCTTGGGATGTTTTGTCATCCTGGACAGTATTCACCTCCTGGTAATGAGAACCTGACTTCCATAAGAATCACATTTGGCCTGAAGTTAGTCTTTTTTGTTGCCTTTTTTTTTTTCCCCCCAAAAAAAGTTGTTAACCTGAGGGCAATATCCATCTCCCACTGAGAATCCGGCTATTTCTCTTTAGTGCCTCCATGGGAAATATTTTGAAAATCTGGCTCCATTCTGTGCTTGATGAGCAGGCAGAACGGACTTCTGTGATTGCTGTTGAGACATCTTATTCCATGTCTTACTGCAGAAATCACTGAAATCAGGAGAGGCAGGAACGCAACTCGTAATTTGTGCTAGCCAGTCTTTTTAGATCTCTGGACTTGATGAAAGCACCACCTCAATTTGGTAATGCTAACAGCTAAGCCTGGTTTCATTACCGCTTGCACAGACTTTTGTGCAAAGACATCAGAAAAAGAGCTGGAATCCTAACTGAGACCAAGAATCGGAAGCCAGAGCAGGAAATGGGCATGTCGTCTCCCATAATTTGCTGGTGCATCTTAGTCCTCCATTGTTGTAAACTTCATATTCTATTTCTGTTTATCCATCCTTTTCTCCCAGGCTGCGAACTCAGAATAGCTTTGCTTGTGATATCCCCATCTGTCCCAGCTGCGTGCTATTTCTGAGCGGATGATGCCACTTGCAGCGTCTTGCCATACTGTGTAACTTTTGCAATGGGCCGATACCCGGCAAAGGCTGTGTGGGCAACACCGAAATGTATTACCCCCCACCCTCCCCAAAGACCTCGCTTTCCTCTCCAGGGGTTGAAGGTTGCTGCACTAATTTATGGTATCAGTGTACCTTCTGTTCCAGTACTGCTTCAAAATACCTTCTGCGTTTCAGGGAATGTCTTGCCTTCAGCATATTTAAATCACTTTGATATGATTTTAGGTTCAATAAGGTAAATTTCTTGCCAGTGTAAAATGTCTTCAAGTATTTCGGGAAGAAGGGTTTGTTTGAGCTGCTGTTCATTATGGGAAGATTAATGGGGCTGCTGATCCCATTAATTTGTTTTTGACCCTTAACTTCCTATCATGGGTCAGGCATCCCTACTTTAGCTGCAGGGCAAGTTTACCCAGTGAACAAATTCTCATCTTGTTGTATAATGTCTTTCCTCTGAAAAGTTCCATTCATCTTTAGCATCTGGTTTTAATAGGGTCTCTGCTTTATCTCTAGTCCTACATCTGCATTACTTGAGCTATAGAGGCAGGTTACACAACTTGGGCAGAGTCCGACGGCACATCCTGGTGCCTCCCTGTACTGTAATAGAACTGAAAAGAGGTCTGTGCTTGTGGAGTCGTAGGTAATATCTTTTTCTATCTTAATCTGTCTTGGGTCATAGCTTTTCTAGTTCATCTGTATGTCTGGAGATGTACGTGAAACATTTTGCAGAGTAGTTCTGGCCAGCAGATCAAGGGAGGTGATTCTGTCCCTCTACTCCGCTCCTGTGAGACCCCACCTCAAGTACTGTGTCCAGTTCTGGAGTCCCCAGCATGAGAATTACATGGAACAGGTCCAGCAGAGGGCCACGAAGATGATCAGAGGGCTGGAGCACCTTTCCTGTGAAGACAGGCTGAGAGAGTTGGGGTTGTTCAGCCTGGAGAAGAGAAGGCTCTGGGGAGACCTTATAGCAGCCTTCTGGTACCTGAAGGGGATCTACAGGAAAGCTGGAGAGGGACTTTTTAGAAGAGCATAGAGTGATAGGATGACGGGAAATGGTTTTAAATTGGAAGGGGGTAGATTTAGATTGGGTATTAGGAAAAACTCTTCATTGTGAGGGTGGTGAGGCCCTGGCACAGGCTGCCCAGGGAAGTGGTGGTTGCCCCCTCCTGGGAGGTGTTCAAGCCAGGTTGGATGGGGTCTTCAGCAGCTTGGTCTAGTGAGAGGTGACCCTACTAATGGCAGGAGGGTTGGACCATGATGATCTTTGAGGTCCCTTCCAACCCAAACCAGTCCGTGATTCTGTGATAGTTCAGAATAGCCCAGCCTGCCTTCACAGCAGACAGACCCAAGGAGAGCTAGCGTTTCTCTAAAGTGCCTGTGTTGTGGAAGCACCAAAACTAATGTTCAGTTGGTGACACGCACCGAGGTGCATCCTACATCAGCCCACGGTGAAAATGGGTTGTGCTGCATTGGTGGCAGTTAAAGCTGCCACGCTGGCACTAGCGTCCCATTAAGCTGCAGTGACAGGATGGGGAATACAAGCCCTCAAGCTTATGTTTCTGGCAACAGTCTCACTATCAAAGGGAGATGTTTCTGTTCAGGTGGTATCATAACAACAGAATCGCTTGGTTTTCTGTAAAGTTTTTTCTCACCTTTCTGTGGTTTCTCTGGCCTGAAACAAACAGAGCCTGCAGGTCTTCCCTTAGGAGAGAAGTTTTCCAAAAGGGACCTCTTCCAACAGCTGAGAAGAGTGCTGGGTGCTGCCACAGGGCCCTGTCAGTCAGGGTGGCTCTTTGTCAGGTGCCTGCTGTCTCCACAGGCTATGTCAGTCTGTCTGGCCTCCATGGTTGCCAGCGTGGACAGCACTGCTGCACTTCTCTGTGTCTGGCTATAACATTCCTGACCTGGGGTATGCTGTCTCCTTGTCTCAGCTGTATTGGAGAGACTAACAGAATTTGGTGGGAAGGAGGAAGGGAGTGAAGAAATAAATTTACTTTTGGGTTGTTTTTTTCCTTCTTAAGGCGTTGTGACAGTTTAATCTCCAGGTGAACTGTGCCCTTCCTTGACAATTTGTGCATCTTTGGGAGCTGGTGGGCATCAGAGCTTTCTCCTCTCCCACCTCACTCCAGGCACAGTAGGTCTCATTGTCCTGCCCTAGGCTGAGGTGCGGCCCTACAAAAGCAGGTGCTGTAGAACAGCCAAGGTACAACATACCACCTCACAGCCCACTTCCCTGGCTGTGCAAATGAAAACAAAGGTCGCCTTCCTTCGCCTTTCCCGCATTTGTATCCCCTTCACTGGACATTTTGTGCATACCATCTGTGCACCCTGCCAGCGTGCTGTGTCCCCCGATGCTCTGTTGCCTGCATGCCCTGAAGGCAGGCAGCACTGTGCCTGTGCTCAGCAGCTCATGTTGTCCCCTGCGCGGCGATTTGTTGAGTCGCTCTCATCCCATCGTGCAAGGTCCCTTCTGTCTTGACTCCTCTTGTCAGACTGGAACATTATCTGCTACATGGGAAACATGGACACCCTTGTCTGGCTGTTTGGGCTGGCCTTTTACCATGCTATTTACACTTCTAAAGGCCCAGAATTTATATAAACTCATTTTCTAATAAAATCATCTCTTAGGTTTGTGTTTTCTAGTGGGCCTTTTTAATTAAGGAGCGTTATTTATGTCCAAACATACAGTAAAAACGTGAGAAAGCTGTACCTTGCTGAAACCATACTGCCCGGAACTTAAAAGACTTTTTTAAAGCCTCTATTTTAGTCTCCGTAAGCTTTTTATCTCTTGCACTACAGAGAACAATTTCCTCTGATGCCCTCTGCTTTGAGGAAGTTCTGTAATTTAACTTCTGGTTTCCAACGTCCTCCTGCGTCTTTTATCTTGGGTCTCGTAATTTTAAAGCATTTCGTTAGGCACTGTAAGGACGTTGCTCTAGCTAGAACCTGCTTTACTCTGTAAAGCCTTTTAAAAGAGTTTTTAAAGCCTAGTATTTCTTACACCAGCTCTTACGAAAGCTGTATTTAGCCCTTGAACTGAAAATACTAGTCTTGCTGAAGTCTACATCTTCTCTACAGCTCTTGGAATGAAAAGTCTTGGTGGGGTTTCTGGGTTCCACCCAGGTCTCTCTTCTGAGCAGCTTCCCACCTCCCTCCCTCGTACTGGCAGGTCTGGACCTCCCTCCCATGCCCTGGTCTCTATGGAGTCTGAGGAAAAAGGAGAAGGTCCCAGCTGGGTACTTGTTCTTCAGGTCCTTAGGGTTTCTTCTGCCTCAGCTGGAATTGCTACCCCCGAAGCAAGTGCAGTTGCAGGAGCAAATTTTGCAGGTGTTGTTCTAAATTTAGGATCCTGTGCTCCTGTGTAACTCCTTGGACAGCGCATCTTCTCCAGATGCTTTCCTGTTGCTGATGCTGCTTAACTGCAGATTAATAGTGATCTTCTAGCCACCATGCTTCTTATTAAATATTTATGCTGTGGTAGCTCCTAACGGCTGTAATTGGGGTCTAATTGTGCTGATTTATTCAGACCGGTACTAAGACCTTTGTTCCCTCTAACTCTGCTGTTCGCAACCCTCCACCGTGTCCTTGTCCTTCACTGTCACTTCCCTTGGTCAGGTCAGCACATGAAACTGATCCCCAATTCCCCGGTGTGGAAACTGAAGGACCAAAATACTGCAGAGGGCTGACAGCTCTCCGCACTCGTTCCCTCTTCATCCTTTCTTTGATTTCTTCTTGGGTTTTTTAGAAAGAAGGGGATGGGGCAGCCCGTCTTTCTGAATCCCCTGCAGATTTTTTTGCCCCCATCGATGTACGTCTATGCATCTGTTCTATACATCTGTCAATTTATAAAGATGGCAAGGCAGCTCAGGTGAGCGACCGCCTTCTTCCCTCGCGCGCCTGACACAGATTGCTTCTCGGCTCAAACTACATAGCTCGGCTGCTGCCAAGTGCTTTATACATGTTCAAGAATCTTAATATCTCTCCCATTTCTTAAAAATTAATCTCCTTTAATCCTGGCAGTGCTGTAAGGTTCAAAGATGTTTTACATTATGTACAGGTAGGATTATGGCTTATTCGTTAGTAGAAGGGAAAGACTGATTTCTTTTTTGCTTCCAGTGCATCCCTGGTAGTTTTTTCTCTGCTGAAATCCTAGTCAATGCTTTTTTTCCTCTGGTCAGCTTGCCTGCAGAAGGTGAAGCTACAGCCCTCAATATGAAAAGTAAATGCCACAAGCCCTTGTTGAAAGCAGCACGCTAGCATTGTTCTTCCTGTGACAAAGATGTAGTATTCTGCATTAAGCTGTCCAAGGTGATGTGCCCCTACACCCTCCGCTCTCCTCTTAGCCGCTGTCTTACGAGCTTCAGTTTTCACTGTTTTAATGGATGATCCAGTCTGGAACGAAGAGAATTCCGAATCCGCAGCCAGACAGAAGCTTGTCAATAAATACCCCTTTCCCGTTTAGGTTTTCCTTAAACTCTTTAGCCCTGTTGTCAGGGCAAATCTGTCATATATTAGGCAGCAAATCACTCTAAGGCAAAGCAGAAGAAATTCTCAGCTTGAAGTGCCCCCAAACCCTTCTTAGAGCAGTAGGGACACTGCAAGCTGTGTTTTGCCTAGTCTCCCTGGGTGATTGAAAATGGAACTTTGTTGACAAGCCACAGACCAGTTGTTTATTTTAAGAAAGTGGGACAGAATACATCGGTGTGTTACAGAGCAAAGTCATCTTGCAGAAGCGATGAAGGCAGTTCTGAATAACACAGCCAGTTTTAAATTTACCTTTTCTTTTTTTCCCTCTTTCTTGCTTTTTTTCTTTGGTCTTCATCCTAGCTGGAAGTCTTTATTAGGGCTGTGCTGAGGGTTGGAATCTTTTGTTCGTGTCCTCATGTCTTGTAAGCACCAGGCAGCACAAAGGACAAGAGTGCTTTCAAGTAACAGGTCCTTATAGGTCCAGTGATTTCTTTTGCACAAGTACATAATCTATTGTACAACTATATATTTATATATCAAAGAAACCTTTAGAGCTAAAAATTACTTGGCTCCCAGTCAACAACTCAGTTTGTAGAACATGATTACTGAAATCTGAGATGGGACCAAGAGTTTTAAGGATTAAGGGGGTTCTAACTAGATATTAAAGTGGATGCAGACTCTTGGTGTAAGGAGAACATGGAGCAGAATCTGGATGCTTCAAACTCTGGAAAAGGCGCAAATAGGAAACCTGGTGCAACACTGATGATCTCCAGAATTTACACAATTAGCCTGGTAAATGGGGAGTTGGAAACATGAGGAAAGAGTAAGCAGTACGAAAATAAACCTTGCAGCAGTTCAGTCTGGGCAGACTTCTGGCATGATTCAGCGACTGGTGATTAATAAACAAGGAAGATCCAGAAGGAAAAAAAAAAGATAAACCAGCAAAAACCAGCAGCAAACAAACAGTAAATAAATTCAATAAACTAGGAAAACTACATGACCCTGCAGTGAGCATCATGACAGACTCAATTTCCTGGGATGGGGTTTCTCCATCTAGAAGAGGATTTCATGAAATCTCTGATGTCATCAGAAACTGTTTGAAAACAGGGTATGCTGAGCTTAGGGCATGGTCACAGAGGCCTTGGCTCTTCTGAGTCTTGCTTTGTGCAGCACCAGGAGCTCACAGAAACGATCTGTAACAAAAAAGCATCTGCAGAATGAGATTGGGGGTTGTGTCTGGGCTGAGCAGGAGTACTTGCGGCTTGTGTGCTGGATGCCTCCAAATAGCTCTGGCTAGTGCTGTGGGTGAGCCAGATGCTGTAAAACTTAGTTCCCGATGTCCTGTTTTAGCATGACTCTGCTAGGATGCCCCACAATGCCGCTATTGACACCCATGCCAGCCCAACATTGAAGCTTACAAGAAGGGATAGAGGCCAGTTACCTAAACTGTAGCCACAAATATGAAAGATGGGGATTTCAGACTCCTAAAGGAAACCAGAGGAACATTCTTTTCCTTTCTGAATGATTCCCACTGGTCAGGTATTAGGTAAACTTCTGTTCTGGCCGTTAACAGGTTTGTGCCCTCAATACCGTGCTCCTAAAGACTTCCATGCCAACTTTGTAAAGTTTAACAGTTCTGCTTTGGAGCTGTTCTGCTTTGCAACTAGGAAACAAGGGCATTGTCCCTCAAATGAATCCGTGGTAAATGCACAGAGTGCTCTTCCTGCCAATGGGTTTTATCGTCATCATGCAGGAATCAGAGACGATCATTCTGTCCTCTGTGTGCCACCTAATTAGCATCCACAGTATTTAGATTTTTATTACAGAGAGCCTTGCCTAACTAGGAACTGGTCTGAACAAAGCTAATTCCAGCCGAAGCTGTGAAGTTTTGTATCTTCCTTCTGTTTCCTTGAGCCATCCAGCTTCCCTTTACACATCATTTCAAATAACGGACCTGTTCAGCTGGGAATGTATGGTGAGCTGAGGGACCTATGCCGCAAGGGTCTGCAGGGGCAAGACACCCGTGCCACTTCAATAAGGGGGAACGCAAAGTGTTGCTTCCCACTCCCCTCCCTCCAGCCTTTTCTAGGCTGCCACCTTCTTTCCCCTGTGTACAGTATCCACCGTCTGTGTAAGTGTAATTTAGTGCTAATTAAGAAGTGAGTGGGAGCCATAAGCTCATTTCATTTAAAACTTGGAAATGGCCTCCTGGGAGCATGGAGAGGATACCGGCTGCTTTCCTACCACAAAAGCATCTCCACCCCACCGCTGTAATTCTAACCACCGAGCTCCGGATCTCAAAATTCGACGCCAGCTCAGATTTACGGAGCATTAAGCAACTGAATTAAATCCTCAGCATTCACTCGGCGTCAGCCTGACTGAGTAAAGGATTTCACGGGCTGGGGTGCTCTACAAGGCCATAATTTATAACATTATGCAGAAGCTGCTCCTCCGAGTTCTATTTTGGCTTGCCGCAATTTCTTTTTATTAAGACCCCAATAGTATTTGTTGTTTTTCTGTTTGCTTTGATGTGGGAGTTTTAGATTAAATCTAAATAAATAAATGAGGTTTAAAATTAAATTAGGTTTCATTTGCATGAGTCGGGGAGTGAAGTGCGTCTTTCTTTCACCGTTTAAAACCTAACGGACCCATTACCCATCACAGAGCCCTCAGTTGCTCCTGAAGAAAAATGACATTTCCCTCTGCGTAGAAAATACTTAAAAGTCCCAAGAATAGATTTATAGGAATATTTTAACCTTTTCTTTGATCCTTGAAATGTCATTGTTCTGTAGGCTACATTGCAAAACGTGACCTTTTATAGGAACCATGGGATGGATTTGATCTTTGGAAGACGTTTTAGAGATAATGCACTACAGGGTGCAAAGAACATTCACTCCTGAAAAGGAGCTGGAAGTGGGTTTGTCTGTGGATATTTGCGTTTGTGGGTATACCTGGAGGACAGAAGGATTGTTTACGGTGAGGCTTGTACTCCAGGGACTACAGGGAAGAAAAGAATAAGAGAACATGGTATCTTCTTTTACTTAACCATGCATCAGTTTTATCTTCATTACCTAAAAGAAAAATTCAGGTCGCAGAAATTGTTCACGTGGGAGATGCTCGCAAATGAACGTGTTTGACATGTAAGATATTGGGGTTTCTGTTGCTTTTCAGAGCACACCTCGACTTCTTGACTGGCAGAGCACAAAGCTGAGCAGCTTGAGAAGGAGAGGAGCTGACTCTTTGGTTGAGATTTGTGTTTGCTCTGGTGCTGGCCCCTTTCACAGGTCCTGCAGCCCGTCTCTCTCCAGCCCTTTCCCTGGCTGTCTTACATCCAGCGTTCTCCATGCCACCCACAAGTGTGAATTCCCCTGCAAGAGATCTCGACGGGAAAACACCTGACCTGTTTTGACGTTGTCATGATGACTGCAAAAAGCTTGTGAGCCAAGACGGCCGCGAGTCCGTGGGTTCACACGGTGTCAGTGCTGTCTCTTTGCTTCGCCGGTAACTCTTCCAAACCAGATCTTTATGAAAGATGCCGCAGCTCCTTTCACCGAGTGTTGTGAGGTTGTACCTAATCCTGTAGCTCTTGTGTGTGCAGAATTTTCTCTGAAACTTATTGCTGTTGGCAAAATAGATTTGATTTTTACCTTCTGAACTGCTTGCCCTCCCTGGTGAGACTGTGTGTCCTGATTTCAGCTGGGATGGAGTTAATTTCTTTTCTAGCAGTGGATGGAATGCTGTGCTTGGGAGTTGAGATGAGAGCAGTGCTGATAATACACGGATGTTTCTAGTTGTTGCCGAGGAATCAAGGACTTTTCAGTTGTTCATATTTGCCCGCTAACAAGAAGGGAGGGGACACAGCCAGGACAGGTGACCCGAACTGTCCAAAGGGGGTATTCCATGCCAATTATGTCATGCTCAGCATAAAAGGGGAGACTGGTGGGAGGAGGAGCAGGCAGCTTCAGGATATGTGGTTTTGGGGACAGTCCAGTTTCAGGACAGCTCTGAGCTGTACGGCCTGAGCTGTGCTGTTCGGTGAGAAATTGCATTGTGTATCACCAGTTCCATATATTTTGTTATAAAGTCCTGTTATTATTATTCTGTCTGTTTTTCTGCAGTCCCAGTAAACTATCCTTATCCCAACCCACAAGGTTTTGGTTCCTTGGGTTTTCTTTTCTTTTCTTTTCCTTCCCTTCCCCCACCTCCCCCTCTCTTAAAGAACAAGCAGCTGCATGGTGCTCAGCTCTAAGCTGGGGCAAAACCACAACACTGTGCTAGACTCCAGTCACTCTGGAGCTTGTGATGCAGGTAGAAATCAAGAATTTACACATACCCTAAGGAGTTAGAGTACTGGAGACTGAAGGGCAGGAAGGAGAAGATGGCCTAGAGGAGATGAGGTTTGAGATGGCAGCCACCCTGCCTTGCAGAGATGGAGAACCACAACATGGCACGGTCAGTCCTGCGGGCCTTTCAGGGAAGCCATGGAGACCTGAACAGCATTGTCTTCGTAGACACTGGGCCTGAAAGGATTTTGAACGTACCTAATGTGCTGGGGAAAAAAATTAGTGTCTGGGAGTCATTGGCCTTTTTCAGTGTGACATAACTATTGGGAAGTGATGGCTGGTGACATTTTGAATGTAGAGAGTGAAATGAGCAAAATAAGGCTATCTCAGTGGCAAGCTGCAGCAGGAAATGATATGCGTGTTGCACCTTAAATTAAATATAGCAGGTATGACCCAGTCTCCTTGCTTTGCTCAAATAATTGAGCTGGTACTCTAATGCTTTACATGGATGGCTTCTTATGGGATTGCCCCTCCATTGGACAAGCAGGGCCTAAGTGGGTTCTGCACAGGGCAGACACCGTATTTCTTAAATTTTCTTTTGTCTTGTGTATTGTGTTTGGTCTCTGTGTGCTGCCAGAGGCAAGCTGAACATCAGAAATGTCATAAGATGCTGTGTAAACTTTTCTCTGAGTCTGTGATCAGAGAACCACAGAACGTTAGGGGTTGGAAGGGACCTGGAAAGATCTAGTCCAACCCCCCTGCAAGAGCAGGGTTAAAATCCCACAGGAACGCATCCAGGTGTGTTTGAATGTCTCCAGAGAAGGAGACTCCACAGCCTCTCTGGGCAGCCTGTCCCAGTGCTCCAGCACCCTCACATGGAAAAAGTTCCTCTTTGTATAAGTAGGGATAGTAGTGATGAAACACTTAAGTGTAACGTAGTCAACCCCAAGCTGCTTTGAACAGCTGAGAAAAACTTCCATGGGATCATTCACTTGTATTGCAGGAACACAGTGATTATGTAAAAAGCCTCTTTTGTCAAGTCATCAGCAATATGTGATGAGCAATACCAGCAACATGTGATGTTGTGTAGCATCTAGTTGCATCGTGCACCATGTTAGAGATTACTACAGAGTGCATATGGTTTATGCTATGTAACTTGTACAACGCCATGAAATCAAAAAGAGGATTTTGTCATCTAGAGGAGCAGCCAAATCTGTGAGAACCCAAGCATGTAGTAAGTCATAAGAAATCACTGCATCTGAAAACTGTCTGTCAGCCAAAGGTCCCAGATGAATTTAGGGCTGTTTCCTTTGCCTCCCACCTGCATGTCACTTAACTCTGGCTGCAGGATTTGTGTTTGCCTCTATTAAAGAGTGATGAGGAAGGCAATAGCAGATGTCTTTGATATCATCAGGTAACCTTGCCTTGAGAGAAAACCAACCCTAGGCAGTTAGTGAGACTTAACTTGTAAGTCATGAGTTGAATATGTGGGACACCATATTGCATTGTGTATTCAAGCCCTTTGTCCTGATGCCTAGGAAGCATCTCCACCTTAGCTCTCCCAACAGTCAATAGTGAAGTGTTACTGGACTTGTCCTCTCCACCCTGACATGAGAAGAAGCACTGGACTGAATCCAGAACAGAAACTTGGGAGTTGCAAGTAGATAGTAATTGGCTTTCTTATTTTCCTCATTTGCCCAAAAGACTGGGAGTCATCACACAAAACAGATGCTCCCAAGATTCAAGGAGGCAATGAGAATCTACAGCAGGGCTCCTTCAGAAATACTGCCTCTGTTTATTCTTCTCAGCTGTATAATCCAAATAATTGCCTTTGTTCTGTAATACAGTAAAGTTGATTTATCCTCTCCTTAAATCTCTCTTAGTCGGCACTCTCAAGGTGATCTGCGATACTAGGCATGCCGTTCCTCCAGCCACAGTGGATCTGCCTAGGGTGGTGGTCAGGCTTGCCTTCAGAGTGAGATGTTTTTGAGGCTTTGAAGTGTTTAGTGAGTGTTCCCCACTGCAATGCTAGAGGAGGTTTGGGGTGATTCTTCCCCAGTATCTCTCCCTAGCTTCTAGAAAACTGTGCTTGTTGTCTGAGCAAAAGACTCCATCTGAACCATCATGTCTGATGGCCACTGATAAACCTGTTCTCCATGAATTTATCTAATCACATTTGGAGCCATTTATACTTTTGACCTCCACGGAAACCCATATGGCAGTTTAATTCCACAATTCAAGTGTGTGTTGTCTGAAAAATCGCTTCTCTCATTTGTTTTAAACCTGCTGCTTGATCATTTTACTGGCTGCCTCCTAGTTCGTGTGGTATAAACAGCATTGAATAATCATCTCCTATTCAAATTCTGTATGCTGTTCATGGTTTTAAAGCTTTTTATCAAATTTGTCCTCAGTCGTATCTCTTCTAAGCTGAAGAGATCTAAACTATTTATTTCTTCCTCATCTGGAAGCTGCTTTATACCTCTCAACCAGCAGCGTTGCAACATTATTGTCATTTTCTCCAGTTCCATTATGTCCTTTCCAAGGAGGAAAAAACCCCATAATTGTGCAAAGTATTGTAGATGTGTGCTCTCCATTGATTTATACAGTAGTGTATTTAGGACTCCTTCATTCCTTCTTATTCATAGTTCCTTCATGATCGCTACATCCCCAGTTTAATTCCACAGCAGAAGAATACAGAGGGATGTAATGGGAAAGCTGTGGTCTAACACAATCCTCTGGAGTAAGAAGAAACTGTTTTCCCCAGGAATTGCAGTTCTATGGCTCAAATCACAATTTATCCTTTTCTTTTCTGGGGTTTTCATCCATCACCTTTCATTTCACATTCTCATGCTCTCATTTCTTCAGTGTCATGAATTGCTCATTTAGAAAACTCACTAATGGAAGATGTCAGAAATCATGAATGTAGGTGGATTCTGCTTCTCAGTTACTTGGAGACATTAACTCCTGGATGCCTTGCACTTCTGAGCTGTTTGTTTTCACTCACACTGTGTTTGCAGAGAGTTGTCTCTCAGTTATACCAAGTTGCTTTAAGATAAAAGGCCAAGTGCCTAGGATTTGCTTTATCATAGGAATTTAGTGCAACCCTCATCTCCTCATTAAAGACCACTTTCCTCCCTTTTAAAGAGGTACCAAGCAGGGACCGTGAGAAAAATTCTATTCCTGAGTGATTTTGGGGCATGAGACACATTGCACGAGCACACATTCTAATCCAGGGGTGATTTTTTTCACTCCCATTGGCATTTGGATGCTTTCAGAGGACTCGAGCTTTGCCAGACTTGCTACCCCCAAAAGGTAACATTTTATTTGGATGTTCAAAGGACAGAATCACAGAATGGTAGGGATTAGAAGGGACCTCAAGAGATCATCAGGTCCAACCCCCCTGCCAAAGCAGGTGCCTTGGGACAGATTGCACACGTCCAGATGGGTAATGACATGAGGTTTGAATTGTGTATTGAATTGCTAAGTTCAGAATGTTGGTTTTGTTTTCATACTGGAAATTGCATCCACATCCAAAACCTTTTCTTTCATCTGCCACTTCCCTCCACACCCAAATACCACCTCCTACCGATCTGTTTGACAATCACTTGTGCCGCTGTTCTCAACTTGGGAAAACATGATCTTGGGGAACATCTTCTCAAGAAGGCATTGTTTGGAACCTGCTGTAGAAGCAGCACAGCAGGAGAGGTGTGTGTGGGAGGAGGTGGCTGTGTCAGGGGCAAGGACTGCATAGTTGGAGCTGTCAAAGAAAACTCCTAACTGAAAGATGAACTCAGAAAACAGAAAGTAAAGCTTCCCAGAAGAGCAAAGGCAAAGTGCTGTATCTTGGACTATTATTATTATTGTGTTTCAGCCTTGTCCTGGAGCTCTTGCAGAAAGTCATGGCCCAGCTCTGCTCCTCCTGGAAGCCAGAAGTTCCTTTTTCCTTTCCGTGTACTACCTGCCTTCCTCCACAGCCCTTTTCATGGTGCCTCCGTTTCTCCATCCCAGTTCCCAAACCAGCCCACTTCTACATCCCTCTTCTGCTGCCAGTGACTTCGAGGTGCACAGTCACAAGCCAAATGACCCATCTCTCAGCAGGGATGGAGTTTGAAACCCACCACACTAGCACAGTAACTGCACGTAGAACAAGAACAGGCTGTGGGAAGCATTTACAACTACTTTAAAGTAGATGGAGATTTTTGCAGCTAGCCTCCTGACAACTGGTGCTTGGAGGAAAAAGGAGAAAAACCAGATGTATCGAATTCTGGGCTGAGAGCTCTGCATAGATCTGCTTAAGATTTGGTGTCACCCAGTGCAAAGACGTGATGTCTGGCCAGGGATCACGACAGCAGGTCTGCGTGGTATTTTTTAGTCCCTGGTGGTATAATGTCATTTGCAGTGCTGAAAGAAAACCTGGCTGGCTGTGTAGACAGACACCTAAACTTTTTGTCACCTTGAATACTGTGCTTATACTATCCTTTCTCTTCCCCTATGAGCCCTTGTCTGTGCTAAGATTCTTAGACCGAGACTTTCTCCAGGTGTTTGGGAAAGTGCTTTGACCCGAGGACCTGTACGTGTTGTATAGTACAGCTCTGTGATGCATACGTTAAAATATCTCCACCTTCTTCACCTCACAAAGCCTAAATTTGTAACTCTTCGGACTTAACTTTCTTCCTCTTCCCCTCCCTGTGCTGACAGCAATGCACAAGTGATGCATTAGCAATTCATTCGAAGTCCTAAGTCATGGCTGGCTGAAATTTCAGCCTTTATGAGAGACAACAGACCGTGGAAGCCACAGTTTTTACTGTGCCCTAAGGTTGTTGCGAGTGAATCATCAAAATAGTATGATTCAGTTGTAGCCGTAACACTGTTTTGATTCTGGTGCCACGAGCGTGGAAATGCAGCATAGATACGCTTCGAGTTCTGGACACAGGTGCTGCCCGATCCTGCTAATGCACCAACTGTAATGGTTCTTATTTCTAGTGGATCTAATCCCTGCTGCGTGGCTCTTCTCAGGCTTGGCTTAATTTGGGGACAAACAGTCATGTAAGGATTTTGCTCGCTGTCTGGGTCTGTCTCTTTTTCAGAAGCTCCTTTCCCCCCGCACCTCCATGCTTTTTTAGATCTTTCCTATCAGAACACATATGGACTCCAGTGCAGAAGCGTTGGGAAGTCTGTACAGACGTGTGACCCAACCATCTCTGACACAGATACTAACCAAATGTGTTGAGACAGCCCATGCCGCAGGACTTTCCGCATCTTGTTTCAAAATGCCTGTCAGCCATGCTTCGCCAGTGCGGGCCCTGAGACCGTAACCACATAAACGAGCTGCGCCAGGGAAGGAGAGGGGCCTGACACAGGCGCTGATTGAGATGAAGGACCTGGGTAGTTGTAAAATCTTGATTTCTTGGTGTTAGGTTTGTCACATTGTCAATCTCTGTAGCATGATTCACTCATGAGATGCTAATTCTGCGTCTGGCTCACAGAGGCTAACAGTGTACTTGCCTCAGTTCTTACCATGATGAAAAGCTATCTTCCCTTCCTGTTCCTGATTATAAAATGTGTCGTACTTGCCAGCGTATGGAATTAAACCCTCCGTTTCAAACCAGACGGTAGCTGCAAAATCCCCAGGAAAATCTTTCCCCTTACGGATTTTCTTGATGCAGTTTCTTTCCCTGTTTCAGCCCTGTTCCCTTTCCCTTTGTAACTTCTGAGAGTGAGACAATACCGCTGTGGACACGTTTCAAGCCAGGGAGCAGGCTTCGTCTTGGGGGTCCTCCTGTGCTTTTCACACACAGTCCTGCATTCTTGTCTTCAGACCTGGGCTTAGGCAATAATTGTATGAGCCTTCTGCTCTGCATCTTCTGCCATGAATCAGCTTTAGTGGCATTCATTATTTCAGTGACTGTCAGGAAACTAGATGGAAGTCGCCTCTGTACATCTTCTCTTTCCCGTCTCAGCATTGGACATGACAAATAAATTAAGATCTCTGCCCTGGAAGGTTTACAGGAGGCCAGAGGAAGAGAGGTGCTGTGCAGGGTGATGATGATTTCCATGGTTTCACTGACCAGAGGGCTCATTGTTTGTCTCTCTCTAGGTGGTGGTATATTGGGCAGGATTTGGTCACAATACCCATGGGAACAGGTCTTTGTGGAGTGGGGCCAGGTGAAATGAAGCAGGAGGAAGAGCAAAGAGAGAGAAAACCTTCAGAGTAAACATTGATGAGGATAGCAATGGCGTTAGCAAAGCTTCAGCACATGGGTTTGTTCATCTAGCTCTGCCTTACCAGTTCACCATCGCTTAGCTGTAGTCACAGAATCACAGAATTACTGGCTTGGAAAAGACCTTTAGGATCATCGAGTCCAACTGTTCCTGTCTTATGCTAAGCCATATCTCTAAGTACTTCATCCATCCTTTTTTTAAACACATGCAGGGTCGGTGACTCAACCCCCTCCCTGGGCAACCTGTTCCAGGCCCTGATAACTCTTTCAGTGAAGACCTTTCGCCTAATACCTAATCTGAACCTGCTCTGGTGCAGCTTGAGTCCATTTCCCCTTGTCCTATCACTTGTCACTTGGAATATGACTTTTGGGCACTCCTCGGACCATTCCCTCAGCTAGGGAAGCCCTGAGGTACAGGGTTAACAGGGCAATTTGTGGGCTACCTTGGGACCTTTGCGGCCAGGAACATCTTTCAGTCCCTGCAGCTCTTGTTTGAGACCAATTGCCTGACATTTAGGAATTTTCAAGATTGACACGTCTCGAGCTGGAAAATGATGTAAGGCAATGTTAGGACCCTTTCCTCAGCAAGGAAAGCCCCGAGTCCCAAGGTTAGTGGAACTTCTGGGTAGCTGGGGAGGTTTCAGACCAGAAACATCATATTGTCCTTGCAGCTCTGGTTTGGGACCTACTGCTGGACTTCTAGCATATTTCAGGTTTGATGCTGGGAGAGTCAAGCAATCACAGAATCTGTGATTCTGACACAGCATCTGTGATTTCAGATGCTGTAAGGGTCAATCACAGTCACGTGGCTAGAGAGCCTGGGTAGGACCATGCTGACCTTGACGGCCACATAACTGATGGGAGAGGTAGAATCGTTTGC
This sequence comes from Laterallus jamaicensis coturniculus, assembly GCA_022605575.1. Lineage (NCBI taxonomy): Eukaryota > Metazoa > Chordata > Aves > Gruiformes > Rallidae > Laterallus > Laterallus jamaicensis. The sequence continues at coordinate 21,985,704 of JAKCOX010000013.1, forward strand.
TTGCTGTCCACTGATTTTCGAATGTCATTAAAGTACCTTCATTTTTCTTTTATATTTCATATTTCTTGCCCATTCTGCTACTCCTTTGCAAAGAAATAACCAGCCAAAACTCCCATTTTTTACTAAAGTCTGTACAATATCCTCTATGAGTTGCTTCATGTTGCAGTGCATTTTTCATAGCGCTCCCACTCCTTAATGCCTGATACTTGTGTTTGGTCCTACATCATTCCTTTCAAAGACATCCTGAGGATGAAATCTAATGCCTGGCTTCTTCTAAAAGATTGCTCTAAGCCTGGCAGGACCTCAGCTCATGGAGTAGAATAGTCCATCAGCGTAACACAACGTCTGGGCAGTACTTACATGGCAAGCACTTAGAATACAACAGCAGTGACTCCTGAAACTCAATGTCCTGGCATACAGTAGGTTTTTCCAGGGTAAAGGTTTATATTGCTTCCTCAGGAACTGGTTTGTGAATCTTTTTACATCACAGTCCGGGTGTAATTGGTGCGTGCTGCAGATTTATTCCTCCACCAGGTCAAATAACCAATATATTTCACTGCTAAGCTGAGCAGGGCTTTTATTAAATTATATTTCTCTCAAATATTCATTTGTCTGTTTTACAGTCCACAGAGGATTTGGACCCTTTGTTGTTTGGAGCGATCGGATGTACCCAACGGGTTTGCTCTTCCAGCTTCGTTAGCAACAGTTGTTGCCAATGGAGGAGTGGTTTGAGTGCAGGCATTAGCGTTTCATTCATCTAGCCGTGGCTTTTTTTCCCCCTGGGATGAAAATGCATTGGGAATCATGTCAGCAGATGGCTTGGAAGCTCTTTGTGCTGGACCAGTCTGGGGTCTCACAGCAGTTCCTCTTCTTGGGTTGTTGGGGGTTTTTTTGCCGCATTTTCAACGAGTTGTAGGCTTCTGGTGTGAGCAGTTTATACTGAACTTGATCTTGATAGGCTGTGTCCTACTGTGGATCAATACGGAGAGTACAGGTCCGTATAGGGTTGAAGAGAAACTATCTTCTAGGAGAATGGTAAGGGCGCGAGGGAAAGGGTGCAAAAATAAGCGAGCTCATGTCAGCAGCTCCTTGCTGCAGCAAAAGCCCGTTCCTGCTTTTGTGCTACATTTGCATTACAATGTTCTATTTAATAACACGGTGACAATGGCGCTCGAGTAATACAGCCAACTGGAAGATGATCATTTGTATGCAAGTTTAGAAACATTTGTAGGATTTTAATTTTCTTGCCGTAGGTTTCCCTGTTTCCGTTATCACAGCGTGTCTGAATTAGACCTTTCACAGCCGTTCTCAGCAAATCATTTGCACTAATAATTCTGTGAGTAACCTTATTAGACATGTTCTTTTCCTGGAGTCGAGGCCACGTAATGATGAACCTGATCTGAGTGTTTATACGTATGCTGAAGGCAGTAGTCCTCAGCTGTGATTTAGGGACTACAGAAAATAAATAGGGATCTAAATTATCTGCATTCTTGCATTAACCCGATGTGTGACTCAACTTTCCCTCTTCCCTCGGGGGAATGGAGTTGCACTGTGGCCTGTTAAGGTCAGGCTGCTTATAGTGAAATCCAAATTATATCCTTTAACTGCAGTTCTTTCTCATCCATAGTTACATTTGTTATAATGTAAATGTGTTTGGGGAGAGGGCTGGGAGGTAATTAACCATTTGCTCATTTAAACCCACATTTTCTAGTAATGTCCACTGGGAGAGCGGGGGGGAGATATCAAAAGAAATTATCATCTTGATCATACCATGTCTAAGAATGTAGCTTGACTGGTTGTGAAAAAAATAGGAGAAAAATATGCAAGTCCATCCTTTCAGGTCAGAAAGGTTTCCATCCCTTAAGAAAACTCCTTTTCCAGCAAGCCGGACAGTGTTCTGGGGCTGATGTCCTTAGCTGTGTTTCTCACAGTCTTGTGAAGATCTTGATGGAAATCATGAGCTTGATGGTAAGAATGCTGAGCTGGCAGGCAGAGTGCTTTAATTCCACCACTTGCTCCACTGCATGGTTAATTATTTCTGCACAGAAGAAAACACTAAAAGAAGTCCTTCCCAAAATACAGAATAGCCTAAGTATATAGTGCTCTACAAGCAATTTGGAGATAAAAATTTGAATCTTTAGGACCATTAAGCCTAGTTTTGTTCTACCCTTGGTGAATGCTCTCGCCTCTGAACTATTACATAAAAATGAAACGCACCACCAGCTTTGTGAATCCAACCATTCATTTTCCTAACTTACACACCCTCTCCCCCCTCACCTCACCCCCCACCCCGTTTCTAACAAGCTCTGTAAAGGGCATATTTTATTCTGGATAAACTAGAATGTTTCCTGTTGAGCAAAGCAATGGTTTCCAGTCACCTCTTTTCTGTGCTGAAGAATTTTAAATTGAATTTGATTTGAAACAGATCTTTATCTCAGTTTAATATTTTTTTCATAAAACATCAATTTTAAAAGCATAGGGAGAGTTGGTGTGGTAGTAGTAGTATTGGTGGTGGTGGTGGTTTTGGTTTAATTAATAGCTTGGGACCAGTTCTACAACATGTTCAGGCCCAGTGCTTTTCACTCTGGGATGCCAGAAGAGCTGTGAGGCTCTAGATTACTCTGAATGGGTCTGCAAGTTGGATAAGATGACTCTACTAAATCTGAAAAATTTCTGAGAGATCGGGATCTCTGTTAGAAAGCTGTCCTGGGACCGCAGATTGAATTCATGGAAAACCACAGCTCAAGTCTGATGCAGTAAAGCACATAGACACCTGCTCAACTGTAAGGAATATGCTGTGTCCTGTGGACTTTTATGAGTCTTACGGTTTTATGAAGCATTTTTCAGGACTGAGGTAGAGGACCCGGTGCAGGACCAAATCAACTCCTTAATGAGCTTACCAGAAAACCCCACAGGCATCCTCAGCGTGTGCTTTTTAAACATGTATAATTGGGTCAAATGAAAACTAATTCCCATTGGATTCAGGCCATGCCCAAGCAACCCTTCCGGGATTATTCTTTGAAATCCTTCAGGCAGAAATATTCCGTGCCAATTTCAACTTCAAAACCTTTTGACTGTGAAGCTGCTTGAGAATAGGCTGCTAACACGAATTCTTCTTCTATGAGAATTTTTCCTGTTCTCCATATCCCTCCCCTACCGTCCTTCTCCCTCTTGTTTTCCTCGCCGCCCCTCAGCATACTAGAAAAGGTCAGAAGCAATTTGATCAAATGTCCCAAGAAACAAGTGTCTTTGAAGAGAGCACGGACCTGCAGAATTTGCATATGAGAGGTTAATATTTTGAGGAATTGTTAAGTTCTGGAAATAGAGCTTTATAATGAAAAATCACCTCTGAACCTTGCATCTAGCTATTTTAGGTTAAAGAAGAGTAAGTCTTTTCACTGGGGGAAAAAGAAAGACCTCCTACCAAAGGTATCTTCTCCCCTCTTTTCCATCCCTTGATACATGTTTTACAGACACTATGAAATTTAGGTGAGAAACAAATGAATGAACAGGCCCAGGGGGCTGTCAGATTGCAAGAAGTTATAAATGAAAGACAGACTTGGTGTCTGAATTGGGGAAGGAATTAACACCTGGCTGTGCATGTTCTCTGAAGCAAGAGCTGCTGTATCTCTGCAGCTGCTGACCTTACCCTCCCTCACCAGAACCGCCTGGTCTTTTTAATGATTGTGCAGAGTGGATGCTGTATCACTGTTGAAATGTACATCATTCTTATCTGCCAGTAAGACTTGTGTTTGTCTATTTACTGATCAACATGGTCTGAGACTTCACCGATTCCCTCGCACGTGTCAGTGTACGCTTTCTCCTTGATTTCCCAGTTGGATTTGTCTATGTTGGAGACCGAGCCACATCACTTTTGCCGTAACTCATTTAAAAACTTGCAGGAAGTCAAGCCGCAAAGCAACTAGCTAGCTTACTCATCCCAGTGCTGTACCTTAAATCTGGAAGCGAGCTGTTCTGACTTGGCTTACACATTTCACTGTCAGGTGTTGGCCTTTTCAGTAGCAGCATTCCTCCTCTTAACTGAGAGATGGAAGCTGAGAAATGCTCCATCACATAGAGATGGGCTTTAACTCCAAGTGTTGGTGCATTCCATTTTGATCTCAGCTCTCTGATTTCCAAAAGTTCCACTTTACTTTGAGATCTTTCGGTTGTTTTAAGAGCTGACGCACAGTGTGATACTTCTCACAGAAGATTAGGGAGCACTTGCCAGAGGACGATGTTAGGCCTCTCTGAGTCCTTTAATGTGTAGTCTCTGCTAAGTGAATTCTCTGATCTTCTCTGGGATATTTTTCATTCTTGATGGTGAAAACAGGCTTAATCTGTTGGGAACAGAGGGGAATTATTCCTCAGTTTTTGGAAGAGAGGTCTCTTTTCGGTTTAGGACTGCTGTGCAGAACAGCTGGAATTCATCTCTGGCTCAACTCCTGTCTTTGCACACCTGTAGGGATACCTGCAGGCAAGGAGCATTTAACTTCCAGCCATTGACAGTAGAATGTCCCAGACCTTCTCTAGCTGGAGCTTCTGCATTTTCCCTGCCTCACATAATATGTAGTTGTCTTTTTGCCTATGCTGGCCTGTGTCAGCAGGGGACTGATAAAGCCCAGCAAAAGGTACAAAAATGGGGACTGATAAAACCCAGCAAAAGGTACAAAAATGGTGATGCCTTTTTTATTTTAAAGGTGGTAATTCTGGCGTTCTGGCTTGCCTGTAAGGGGTTTTATATATACGCATTTATTTTTTTTTTGGCACAAGAATATTTTTGTTTTTCTGCAAGGAAAAATAAGTGCTGCAGATGGCAGCCGCAGGGGGTGGATTGGTCACCACACTCCAAGCAATCCCTGGGAGCCCAATTCTGCCGTAGGGCCTGGCTACTGGGCATGCAGAGCCCATTAACAGGGAGAGGGACCCCTTGAGTTGCACAGCCAAGGGCAGAATTTGGCCAGCAGCAGACTGCTGGGAAGCGCAGATTGTGGGGTTCTCCCATCAGGCAGCAGCCCCAGTGTTTGGTGGATTTGGGGATAGACTGCAGTTTAGCCAAATGCACGCCAGTGCTTTGGGCGGGCCCGGAGCTTTAGAGATTTACCGCATTTAAACAAATTAACATAGTCGTGGTAGCAAGCGATTGGATTTTTCTGAAGGATGAACAAACTGGGGGTCTAACCTGCCATTCCTCAGAAATCTCACAATGTCGCTTCCCTAAATGAGGCCAGGGAGGATTTTTCTTGCTCAAAGTGGCCTCAGTTCAGGTACTGCTGAAAGGTCAGCCCTCCAATTCTTACTTTAGGTTTGGATTTTTTTTTTCATGTCACAGTGAATAAGTCTCATCCTAGACAACTAGTAACACCTAAGAATGATGAGGTTTTTTTCTGCTTGTTATCCAGCACAGCTAAACTGGAAGTCAGCCCTGGGAGATCTGTATGTCTCCGGTGTAGCATTTGTGGAGTTCATCAGAACAAACCAGAATTGATGACATCTTTAGGAAGGAAAAAAAAGAAAAAAGGAAATCAATTGGACCTAGTGTCAGAGCTGATCAGATGTACAAAGGAGGGAGGCATTGCCAGACAGTATCTGCAGCTGGATAATTCACATCAAAATACCCCCCGTGACAGAATCAAATAGTCTCTGTGATAAGAAAATACTTTTCTCCCAGTTCAGAGGATATTGAGCACCAAGATTTTTACATCCTCATAGAAACCTGAAAAAAACCCTTTTGTCCCTCATTGGGGCTGGTTGTTTATTTTTTTCCACTGGACAAACATTGATTTTTCTCACTGCCAAACTCTGCATTTCTAATGGAGCTTGAAATTAACAGGATTTTTTTTTTTTGGGTGGTGGTAGTTGTTTACCTCCTTGTTTGCACACCAACAACCTAAATGATGTTGGCAGAGCTCAAGGAACGAGGTTTCTTAAAGTTTTAGTTGAATGCAGCAGGGAAAGCATAGTGCATCTTTTTCTCCAGGCACTACACAAGTAATGACCAGCATGTGGTATAGAGGGAGCGTTTTCTGTGTCCATGATGCTGATTGAAAGGCTTGGGAACACCTTAATTTCTTAAGATGTTTGGGATCCAAGGGGCGTTCTTTATCATACTCTGCTGGGATGGTGATTTCAATCTGCTGCACATACAGCCATGAGGTAGCGGCCACTGTAGTACCACAAAATTACCAGGTTGGAAAAGACCTTTAAGATTATCAAGTCCAGCTGTTCCGGTCCTCTACTAAACCATATCCCTGAGCACCTCATCTATCCGTCTTTTAAACACATCCAAGGTCAGTGACTCAACCCCCTCCCTGGGCAGCCTGTTCCAGGCCCTGACAACTCTTTCAATGAAGAATTTTCCACTAACATCCAATCTGAACCTGCCCTGGTGCAGCTTCGTGCCATTTCCCCTTGTCCTATCTCCTGTCACCTGGCTGAAGAGACCATCTCTCACCTCTCTACACCCTCCTTTCAGGTAACTGTAGGTGGTGATAAGGTCTCCCCTCAGCCTCCTCTTCTCCAGGCTAAACACCCCCAGCTCCCTCAGCTGCTCCTCATAGGATTTGCCCTCCAGCCCCTTCCCCAGCCTGGTTGCCCTTCTCTGGAGACACTCCAAGACCTCAATGTCCTTCTTATGGTGAGGAGCCCAGAACTGGACACAGCACTCGAAGTGTGGCCTCACCAATGCCGAGTACAAGGGCACCTACTGCCCACATTATTTTTCATACAAATATCCTGGAATTCTGCTCCAGAGATGGAGAACCTGTTCCTGTGTTTTGGAGAAACCTTTTTGTTACGCCTGCAAATTAATCAGAGTTATCTCAAACCACAGAAAGTGGCAATTAGACTGAGGGAAGAACAGTGTTCCTAAAACCCCCTCACATGTCAGAATTCACTGTCCCTCCTGACTTCATAGAAAGGGGTGCTGAATTGGGGTGCTACCTTTGTACGAAGCCTTCTTTAATACAATAACCCGCTCTTGTCTGGCTCGCTGAAGTAGTTTCAGCTGGCTATAAATTACGGCCTGTGCCTTGTACAGTAATCTGAAAATCTAAATGTCTGGGTATCCTTTTGAAACTTTGCAGCTATCCTTTGGTCACAGTGCCTGTTCCCCTTAGTCCCATCGAATACACTTGGAAGAATCCTTGTCATCAGAGATAATGATTGCCTTAGATATTGCCTTTAGGGCTACGAAGATGATTAGGGGCCTGGAGCATCTCCCCTATGAGGATAGGGTGAGTAAGTTGGGACTCTTCAGCCTTGAGAAGAGAAGACTAAGGGGGGACCTAATTAAAATCTATAATTATCTTAAGCAGGGCATGCAGGGGGAATCAGCCAGCCCCTTTTCAGTGGTTTGTGGGGATAGGACAAGGGGCAATGGCTGCAAGTTGGAGCATAGGAAGTTCCACACCAACATGTGGAGGAACTTTTTTGCAGTGAGGGTGACAGAGCCCTGGGACAGGCTGCCCAGGGAGGTGGTGGAGTCTCCTTCTCTGGAGAGATTCAAGACCCGTCTGGACGCCTATCTGTGCATTATGAGCTAGGGAGCTGCTTTGGCAGGGGGGTTGGACCCGATGATCTCTTGAGGTCCCTTCCAACCCCTACAATTCTATGATTTTATGATTCTATGATATGGCTGAATAAGTACAAATAGGCAATAGTAGCAATAGATTTGTCCTTTCCTTTGATGTTTGTGCAACAAGTTTTCAAAAAAAAAAAAAGAATCTTTTAGGGCCCTGTAATTAGAAATAACTAAAGATAAGGTGCTCCTGAGTCCTTGCACCATTTTGGTAACGCGGGTGATTTGAGATCACTTTTCACCTCTCTACAACAGGAAAAGCTGTGACTGAATCCCAACTCTGCTCTCAGCAACCTCGATCCGTATTGGCCTGGTCTCATTTTCTCAGCCATCTGCCAAGAATAAGATGGGATCTTTGGCAAGAGTTTGCGCTCCTGCGTATTGAGAGCAGGAGATACACACTGTGGAACCGTCCTGTATCAAACCTGACTGGCAAAGTGTCCTGAATATTAGGTCAGCAATTTTCCATCAAATTGCTATCAGCTATTGTTGATACAGAGTGAAAATCATTAATTAAGCATAAAGGATTTGGGCAGTTCAGGGTCAAGGCTTGAGCAGCTCTTATTTAGTGAGTAAGAGCCTACTACCAGCATCCTTGCTAGCTATTGTAGCTGGAAATTCTTTGAAAATTAATGTGTTAATGTGCCGTTCTACTTAGAAACATGAGTGGGAATGTGACACTGCATGTTTTGTGTTTATATTCACTTGCTGACTTACAAACTAAAATCTGTTTGCTTTTCAACTCCAGCAATGATTTTTCTTTCTGCTGGAGGCACAGACTTCACCTGGGATCTAGAAAAATCAATCTAAGGCATCTTTATCAACAGTGATGATGTATGGAGCAGACAGACATAAGGCAGGACTCAAGGCACATGTTCTAGAAGTGCAGAGCATCCTCATGGGTGCTGCACTCCAGGCTCCATCTCATTCTCCTCTCTTGGCTCTGCTAGACCAGGAATGGAAAATACACGCACAATTGGCAAGTCAGTAGTTTCAAAACTGAGGAAGGGCAAGAAGCAAGCATGGTGGCTAAGGTCACCACTGTGCAGTGATGCGACCTGTGCTCTGTTTTGTCTATGCAAAGCCCCAGGGGTGAGGTTGTGCACCAGGAATGCATCGCTGTCACGTGCAAGAAAGCCATGAGATTTGTACTTCAGGACTGAGAGTTTGAAGGAGCTCATTTGGGGGTAAGTCAGCAGTCTTCCATCAGTAAGATAAAGGTGTTAATGAACCAGCACCTTTGTTCGGCAAGGTTTATTGCAAGCCAAGATTAGAAACTTTTTTTCAAGGTCTTTTTGTGTCTCTTGGCTGTGATGCTGCGGGGCTTGACTCAGCAGCATTCAGCAGCATTCCCTGGCCTTGGTTTTACTCCCTTTTCATTTTTGCTCTTAAGACTGAAATGTCCTACTACATTAAGAGCCCCATAGATGTCAACAGCTTGAAAGGCTTCCCCTTTCACTTTCAGCAGGAGTGGGGGCTGAGGTACTGTGTTGCTGAGGGTGTCTGATGGAGTTTTGCTAATAAGATCTGATTTCATGAGGTTTGCATCCTATTAAGACACGTAGGGATCAGGCCTGTGAGCATGATAGGAAAGTGCAAACACAATGGAAAGGCCTTTATGAATATTAATAGGCCATGAAACAATATGAGGCGAAGGTGGTGATGGGGGGGTTGGGTAAGCAACTGCTATCTGGTATAGCACAGCAACCTCCCCTTCACTTTGTTTCCCCTACCGTTTACCTGCAGCTTGTCACTCACAAAGCCTGATAGATTCAGGGATGCAGCTCAAGAATCTGATAGCTTCCCTGAACCAGATTCAGCTCTGCAGCTCATGGCCTCTGCGCAGATATGAGGGTAACTGAAGTATCTGATCCCTGTGCACCAGTCATCAATCCTCCCTAGCATCCCTACCCAGGAGCAAGTCAAAACCAGCTCTCCAACTATCCAGAGAGTTCTTTCCAAAAGTACCTTGACTTATCCTTAATAATCCCCTCCATGGATGAGATACTATCCAGCTTGATGATCTATATGCATCTTTAATGCCAGTATAAACTGTCAGACAGCCGGTAAGCTCCTCTATTTCCTTGCTGTTCCGGGACTGGCTCCCGATCACGGCTTCAGTTTCTTCCTCTTGGTTCACTTCGTCCGCTGTAGTTCAGGAGATTGCCGGTTGTGTTTTGCACAACCTGTCCTATGATGCACCACCTTTCCTGCAGCACTTTCATGGAGGAGTGCTGCTTGTCTGTTATCCACTGTAGTTTGTTCTTACCCGGCTAGAGAAGAACCGCGCTCCCGGGTGCATCTGTGGTTTTCAAAACGATACGCACACATAAACCATCCCAGCATCCCACACCAGACCCACCCTTGGCCCCATTTTACAGACTAAGAAGCGGAAGTGAAGGTGACTACCAACACACAGGTTGGCCAAGTTGGGATTAAACCTTGTGGTCCTGTAAGCATGCTCCTGTGAGTAGCCCTTTGGCAGCCTCCTGCCCGGCAGGGCCAGGCACCCTCAGTTCTTCACGCCCGTGGGAGTGAGTTGCTAGAACTCTGGGCTACAGGAATTTGTGTCGTGTACTGGCCTTCCAATTTGTTCACGTTTCATTTCTTACAATACCAATCTCTCTACAGAAATGTTTGAAAATCCCCAAGACATTGATTATCTTTCTTCACACACATTTCTCTATCAATTGAATTATTTAGCAAAGAGGTATGTTCATATTTTATTGATATAATTTGAGGCATAATCTTACTCCTTTTCCCTTAGCACTTGTTTAAAGAAAACAACATTTCCTTCTGTGTTGCTTTGGTTGGTTTTCCTTTCATTCATCCCTGAACCTCTAAGCATTTTATTGCTTTTTTTTGTGGGAGGCAACCGAGTCGTGGAGGTTAAATGATTTGCTGCCATTCATAGAAGGGAGCAGCAGCCGATGAGAAACAACATCAAGGAATCGCACCAGCTAGGCCGGCGCTGGCCATGCTCAAATGGTGTCAGGCAACATGTGGGCCAGTAGTGCTGTCCTTCTGTTAGGAAATAGCCCGTGGTGGAGCTCTTCTTAAGTAGGTGCCGTGGTTATGCCCCAACCGGCAGCTCAGCCCCCCGCAGCCACTTGCTCACTCCCCACAGTGGGATGGGGAAGAGAATCAGAAGGGTAGAAGTGAGAAAACTCTTGGGTTGAGCTGAGGGCAGTTTCATAGGTAAAGCAAAAGCCGTGCATGCAAGCAAAGCACAACAAGAAAACATTCCCCACATCCCATAGGCAGGCAGGTGTTCAGCCATCTCCAGGGAAGAGGGGCTCCAACATAGAATCATAGAACCATAGAACAGTCTGGGTTGGAAGAAACCCCAAGGATCACAGAGTTCCAACCCCCTGCTACACGCAGGGCCACCAACCTCCAGACCTGGATCCAGACAAGGTTGCCCAGGGCCTCCTCCAACCTGGCCTTGAACACCCCCAGGGATGGGGCATCCACCACCTCTCTGGGCAGCCCGTTCCAGCCCCTCACCACTCTCTCTGTAAAAAACCTCATGCCTAATCCAGACCTTCTCTGCTTTAGCTTCAGTCTATCCCTCTTGTCCTGCCATTGTCTGTCCTTTTAAAAAGCTGATTTCCCTCCTGTTTCTCTGCTCCCTTCAGGGACTGGCAGGCTGCAATTAGGTCCCCCCACAGCCTTCTCTTCTCTAGGCTGAATGAGCCCAGCTCCCTCAGCCTTTCTTCATAGGGGAGGTGCTTCAGCCCTCTAATCATCTTAGTGGCTTCCTCTGCACCCTCTCCAACAGTTCCACATCTTTCCTGTATTGAGGCCCCCAGATCTGGGGGTACATGTGTAACTATTACTCAGGAAGATAAAAGCCATCACTCCAAACAACTCCCCTTCCTTCTTCTTCTCCCAGCTTTGTAAGATGAGCATGACATTGTGTGCTACAGGATATCCCTTTGGTCAATTGGGGTCAGCTGTCTTGTCTGTGTGTCCCCCCAGCTGCACTGCTGCACTCCCAGCCTGGGCACTGGTGGGGTAGGATGAGGTGCAGAACAGGCCTTGGCTCAGCAGTAACTTAAACATCCATGTGTTACCAACACTGTTTCCAGCACAAACCCAAAACTTAGTCTCATGCTAGCTACTATGAAGAGAATTAACCCTGTCCCAGCCAGAACCAGCACAGTAGCCTCTACCTACGATTTCTTGGTAATGGTTTCACAGCTTGAATCAATTTTCTTGCCTCGCTGCTTTCTTCCATCTCATTTGCTGTCACTTTTTGTTGCTCTCTGCCTCAGTTTCCCATCTGTTGACTGGGGCTAGCTGTTTCAACCCATTTCACAGCAAAGGGGAATACGTCAGTGCCTGAACAGGCTGTAATACCACGACAACTGCAGAAAGCAAGTAAACCAAGATAGCCTCCTTTGGCAATATGGCTTTGTATTAATAGTCTGGAGAAAAGGTCCACCAGGAAAGCGTGACCCAAGCAGATTTTGCCTCACACTCGTTAAAGAAGTGAGTAACAGTAGTGTATTTAAACCACGCTCTTCGTATTGCTGCTCTTGGGTAGAGAAGTGAGAAGCTGAGCGCCACTGCTGTGCTGTCATCTCTGGCCCCTGCTTGATGAGAGGGGTGGTTTATGCTTGGCCTCTACAGGGAAAGGCTGCTTGTTTGCATTGTATTTGTGGCATAATTACTAATGGTACAGATCATTTTTATTAGCCAAGCTGTCTGCATTAAAATGATATATTTTTGGTATTATTAAGAACATCCAAGGGAGTCTCCGCAGCGGCAGGAGAAAGATGATAATTTTTCATTTAGCTTAAGAGCAGATGGTTACAGAAACATTCTATGTAAATAAATTAAGGAGAAGCCACCCTCGCTAATAGTTAAGCAAACAGCTTTGGAAGCAGCCGGCTCCGAACCAGGCTTCTGTGCATTTCCTTTCCTGCAAGAGCTTTGTTCTGCTCTTGGGCTTCCAGCCCCGTATGGCTAGGACGGTAATTAAACCGATCTGCTTTTGGCCCAAAGTCATCTAAAAAACTAAAAACCTTGAGTCCTGCTAAAGCAAGGCTCTCATTCACGGGCAGCTTTCCTGAGCGCTAGAAAATACTTACCTAGCCTAAGCATCTGGGCTGTAATCAATGTCATCGATATGCTTATCCAAACGTCTTTTGTCCTGGCAGTGAGTCAGTGAGCAATCCAAGAGGCATTACCTACATTGGGGTATTTTATAGCCACGTTCGGCGGTCTCTGATGAGTGCCGTAGCCACAGCACCAGGCGGCCCTGGAGAGTTCCCACTCAACAAAACAAGTAAATTAAAAGTGGAGAAATGAGAGGTAGTTAGGGGAGGAAAGGCAGATTCTGTAGCGCAAGGGCTGCAAATGCCTCAGCTGTGGTAGCTGGAAAAGAAAGTAGTGCTTCTCTTCCTGCCATCCAAAAGTGATTAAGAAACCTCAGGAGGAGGAGGTTGTGAAGAGCCTAGTCCTCAATGGGTTCACAAAATGAAAAGCTCCAAGAGCCTTGAGGACAAGAGAAGGTTACGCTTGATCTTCTTTGAGTGGTTCTCATCTGCCCACCTGAGTTAGAAGAGGAAGGTAGGCTCATCCCCTCTTCTGTCCTGGGAACCAGGCCAGTGCAGAAACACCACCTGGGCCACGGGTTTCTTCCCTAGCTCTACAGTTGCACAGCTGGATGCTTGCAGGAGGGTTTGGAGTCTCCGGCAGTGGCAGAGCACCTCCCTTATCAGGAGGAGATCATGTGCAGATGAAGCAGGTGGGTTTTTGGTTGGTGGGCACTGGAGCTAAAGGAGAACCTCTCCTCTTTCTAGTTGGGAACAACTATTTGCCTGGGATGACTTGAACAGTTTCTAGATTCCAGCCTAGATTTTCAGTTGGGTGTGGATGTAGGAGAAGGCATGATACAAAGCAGTCAGCATACCAAAGTGATAGAAACAAAAACACCACCAAAAGGAGACTCTGCACCTGAGGACTGGTAACAATAAGGTCTGGTGTAAGCTGAGAGCTCATTAGGAGGTTAAGGGAAGAGGTGGGTTAGAGTATGTGAGTTGTCAGGTAAGGTAGGGGAGGGGCTGAAGCTTACCAAGCACGTTATTTAATTCTCATGTAAGTAACCAAATCCTGTCTCAGAAACAGGGTTATTTGCCCTGGTACTCTTACTTGGGTATCTAAAATCTTACTGGTCTTTTGCTTAGAACCTCAATTTGCAGCCTAAATTTATTCATTAGCCATTTATACCCATTTCCTCCTTTGCCAGTGCTGTCTTTTAGTTTAAATTGCTCTCCTCCCTCCCTGGTGTTTATCCCTCTGATGTATTTACAGTGAGCATTTGTATCTCCTCTCAGCCTGTTCAGTTAGATTAACAAACCACACACTTCCAGTCCTCCCATGTACCACGGATTCTACACTGGCCCCACCACCCCAGCCGCCTTTCTTTCTACCTATATGCCAGTCTTGTGTCAGATTTCTTTTGCACGTGGCTGGTTGGTAGAGTGCAGAAAATTGACATAGCCATAGAATCATAGAATGGGCTGGACTGGAAGAGACCCCAAGGATCACAGAGTTCCAACCCCCTGCCACAGGCAGGGCCACCAACCTCCAGGCCTGGATCCAGACAAGGTTGCCCAGGGCTGCCTCTAACCTGGCCTTGAACACCCCCAGGGATGGGGCATCCACCACTTCTCTGGGCAGCCTGTTCCAGCACCTCACTACTCTCTCTGTAAAGAGCTTCCCCCTAATATCCAGTCCAAACTTTCCCTCCTTTAGCTTCAATCCATTCCTCTTTTAAAAAGCTGATTCCCCTCCTGTTTCTCTGCTCCGTTCAGGGACTGACAGGCTGCAATGAGGTCCCCCCGCAGCCTTCTCTTCTCTAGGCTGAGCAAACCCAGCTCCCTCAGGGTCTCTTTGTAGGGGAGGTGCTCCAGCCCTCTAATCATCTTAGTGGCCTCCTCTGAGGGGCCCTACTTCATTCTTCATAATTAAAGAGAGTCCCTAAGTGAATGGCCAGCCCCTCAAAATTATGATTAAAAAATGTATTTACCTAACCAGCTACGATAGGGTCCTAGTTGATGAGAGCATGCTGTTCCTCTCAAGGCTGCACAGAAGTTTGGAAACGCTCAGATGCCGGTTTTAAAAACTCGAACATCAACAGTAAAATTGTCATGTGTGCACAGGGAAAATTCCCCAGCCAACCTTAACTGCTGCTGATGTTTCACCACCCAAAGCCAGTGACAAGTCTGTTCTCAGGGAACATATATCTTCACCGCATCAGTGGCTCTGGAAATTGAGAAGTGATCTGTGTGTGGTCTACCTTTCTCTTGTTTGATAGACTGGTTTTCCTTTTTTTCTCTCCCTTACTGAAGCGTTTAAAGCAAAGTCTGTGTATTTCAAAGCAGCCAGCTACTTTAAAAGTAGTTTGCAATGAAGAAAATTCTGTTGTTACCAGAAGTAACCACACCATGAACTCAAAGTTGACCAGAATAAAATGCATAAGGTTTTGATACATGCCATACACCTTAGTGGATGACAGAAGTATGGATTGAGATGATGCTCATGCCAAGAGAAGATCTTTGTCTGCGCAAACAACATTCACATGCAACAGATTTAAGATTTTAACAGCTGCAGACAGGTAAATGCCTTACATTGCTTCTCTAAACCTCCCTGCTAACAAGTCCCTATCGAAGTGTTGTAGGGTAGGAATGGAAGTAGAAGGTGGTGAGGAGGTGGAGTGGGGTAAAATTTTGAAGCCTTTTCAAACTTTCTTTGGCTTTCTGGCATGCGAGGCAGTTGAGGGTTAAGTGAGCTGTGAGTTTGCAGCCTTTTGCTGGCTGGATTTGCAAACCTGAAGGGTTTTTGCTTTGATTAACGGGATAATTAGAGCTGTATTGTAAGCACAAGCTTCAGTGAGCTTCGCCAGTACTCATTTCTTACCTTGACCTCAGAGTCTCACTGCGATCCGTAAAGCCATGCAGAGCAGACCCAGGGTGTCTATTTAAAGACCTCCTGTGCACTTAGTCAGTGCCTCTTCCCTGCCCTGCCTTATGCTCCCCTTTGGCAATGGTGCTGTTTCATAGCTCCTGGGTGGCTTTTTTTTTCTCCAGGTTGCTGTCACTCAGCTTAAAAAATTCTCACTGAGGTCATTAATGCAGTGAAGTTGTGTGAGCAGTGAGGATCAGGGTCAGGAAGCCATGAGCCTCCATGGCACCAGGGGACAGAGGAGAGGAGAACAGCAGCATTACAATGGGGCTGGCTCAGATGCCGCTCCCCTGACACTAGTCCTGTATCTTTGTCCTCCTGTTCCCTCAGCTTCTCCTTTCACACTGGAAGTAAGTCCCACCGAGCAAGTCTAACTCGCAATAAAGTCTTCATAGTTATGCTGCTGACTCCAGAGGAAAGCTGAGATCCTCATCAATCATTTTGCCTACACAGCATCCCTCGGTAGACAGATTTTCAGCTAGCAGCGCCCGCTGTCACTCTTGAATCCTTTTGCAAAGTGCCTGGTTGGTAGCTCCAACCTATACCATAAACTCGAAAGAATTCGGAGCCTTGCATCAGGCACTTGAGCCATTCTGAGTTTCCAGGCTGCATTAATTACTCCTAAGTGACAAACGGGTCACTCGTGATCCCTGAGCAGGAAATCACAGAATTGTAGGGGTTGGAAGGGACCTCAAGAGATCACCAAGTCCAAACCCCTGCCAAAGCAGGTTAAATGGCAGGGGAGGGCAGGTGTTGGACTTTGCTACCTAAGCAGCTTCAGCCATGAACTTGGGGATCTCCCTGAAAATGAAATAGGCGGTGCAACACAGCTTGTTTTGCCTAAATCGACGTTAAATCAATCAAGGTTAAATCAACGCTCTACTTTGTAATTAAACATGAACTTAAGGTGCTGAACCTGAAAGTTTGCAGCCTGTGCTGAGATGTTAAAGTAGCGGACGCCTCCTGAAGTTTGTCAGGATATGTGACATTTCATCCAGGTGGTTACTGCCGCCCTCAAAACTCAGAGAGAATCGAGTATCTTGAAAACTTACGGTGTTTTCTGAGATCAAGGTCAGTCTTTCTAGCCAAATTTTAGTCTTTCCAGACCTAACCGCTGCTTTTCCATTTCCCCCTGTTTATGGATGGAAAGTTTGCTGCTCCAGAATCTATCATGTCAAAGGAAGCTACTTCCCAGGCAAGCTTTGTTTTCCACAGAGACCCTCGATGCATTGTGCAGTGGAGGAGGCAGGTGAAGGAAGAAGCAAGCGCACCCCAGCACTGCCACTGTCTGTGCAAGCAGTTCAGTTGCTTTCCTGGCAATGGAGACCAGCTGAACTGAACACCTAGGAATGCTCTTCCATATGTGCCAGCTCTGTCTCATTGCACCGGCTCCTGGGAAGCTCTGATATGCAGAATTCAGCCGTCATCAGGGCTTACCATAAGGATACATTTGCAAGCAGACCAGTTTTGGCTCTTGCCGTAGCCGTCTCTGAAAAGAGCCCTTCTTTCTGTCTTTCCTCCACCTCCCTTCCAGAGACATGACCAATGTTTTCCACAAATGGAGAAGTTTACAGTTCCCCACACATGACGGTCCTTGCCAGAAATTTTGTTTTAGTTGCCACAGCAACAACTTAACGAGTTTTTTTTAAGCCCCTGCCGCTGGCGGTGCCTCTGCCCTGTTTGTTCTCCCCGTGCTTTCCCCGGCAGCGTGCGAGGCTGCAGAGGCAGTGACTGAGAGCTCTAATAACCCCAGTAATGGATCCAATTATGGCCGTTAGTGCTTCTGTTGAGAATACATGAATAAGTAAATCTGCAGATAAGGATGAAAGAGTTTGTTTTTAAAGCTGCCTGAGCGGTCTCTGGGAGTGGTGACCACATTGCTCTCGCCAAGCCCTGAAGGAGGACAGCAACTGAGGACCATGGCTCCCTGCAAGTTGTTATCTGGTCAGTTGCTGGTGTCAGGAGCTCTGGCCATTGACTTACGGGCATGGCCTCACAACACAGGCATTTGTTCCTATTGCAGTTGCACTTCAGGTGCCTCTGTAGGGCAGCTGGATGGCAGGGGGTCTGCTGACAGAGCCTCTCTGTTGATGGCAAGCACACATGCAATAAATAGTGCTCCACCATCATTAGAAAGTGTCACCATGTTCATGTGGTCATGGGAATTGTGGCTGCAAATGGACTGGGCAGGACAGAAAAAGCACTAAGAACCTTCTGCGGGAGATGTGCCATACTTTGAGTGCTGCTGCATCAGTGCAGAATGATCCTTACCTCTTCATTGCACCACCAGGAAATCTGTTACTTCCTCTATCACTTCATGATCCGCAGATAGCACAGAGGCATCCATCCTTACCTGGCTCTCACCCACGGTAGCTGACACTGGCGCTCTTCTCTCATCCAGCAGCTGATCAGTCAGGGAAAAGGTGTCCTCACTTCTTCCTTCCTTGTCTGTCTTTTCCTAGCTGATGCACAGAGTGGTAGAATAAATGTGTTTTGGACAGTGTATTGCAGATTTTGAGGAGGGGGTTCTAGCTGTCAGCTGTCCCAGTGCTGGCTCCTTGAATATCAGAAGGGAGCTGTAGGGGCAGAAATCTGAGCAGGAGAGTTCGGCTGCAGAAGATCTTTCAGCACACAGTGCCCTATTCCTCCCCCTGTTCCCTGCATATCTGTGGTGGAAGGAGGAGACAGTGGCACTCCATGATTTGGGCAGTGGGCTTATTGCACCCCAAAGTCATTTGTAGGCACCAACTCTCAATGGGCATAACCAACCAGGGATCCTTAGGCTCATTCTGGCCACTCTTCCCCTTCCTGTGTCATTGTCTGTTTGTCCCAGAGCCCCATGGTTACACAGCTGCGCTGCCCACCTTTAGTCTTCTGGGGCTCTTGGGGTGTCCCTGTATGGGTTCATTCAGACTGGCTGCCCAAGACCATGGTGGTAGTTCTCCAACACCAGAACTCCACACTTTATGAAGGAGGGGTCAGTGAGCCTCTCGAGAAAATGATATCCTGGGAGATAACCCAGTGGCCCTTGAGAGCCTGTGAGTGTGAGGCTGGTGGTCTCCCCTGAGCACCCAGAAGGCAAGAGTGAGCCATGAAAGGGAAGCAACATTAGCTGGTTCTTAACAGCCTTAAGCTGCACCAGGGCAGGTTCAGATTAGATGTTAGGAGAAAGTTCTTCACTGAAAGAGTTGTCAGGATGTGGAACAGGCTGCCCAGGGAGGGGGTTGAGTCACCGACCCTGGATGTGTTTAAAAAACGAGTAGATGAGCTGTTTAGGGATATGGTTTAGCATAGGATGGGAACGGTTGGACTTGATGATCTCAAAGGTCTTTTCCAACCTGGTGATTCTGTGATTCTGAATTGAAACATCTGTTTTCTGACAATGTGTTGGAGGGCTGCTTCACAACTCAGCCTGTGAGGAATAGACTGCAAAAGGCTGACAGTACATCTCTTATGGGATGTAGATGTCCCCTTGAAACCTGAGAGCCATCGCTGAACACTGCACCCTGGGTCTGTGTGGCCTTTCTTTCTGAAGTGAGTTCTCATTTCCCTTGTTTCCCACAGGTTTTTGCAGCATTAGCCTGCTCCCCTTAACCGCTGCAAATCTGAAATACTAGGGTAGGAATAACAGCTGGGAAGAGGTCCCTGAAAGCTGTTTCTGGAGAGCAAGCCTGTTTCACATATAGATTTGCCCGTGCAGTCCAGGTCCCAAGAAAAGTTTAAGGCGCTCTGCAAAATAAGGTATTCTTTGTTACCTCCCAGTCATCAGGGGAGGCTGAGAAGTGAGTTGACGGAAGGCTTGTCTCCTCCCTGCTCTGCTGATACCTCCTGGAAGAAGGAGCGATTCTTTTTCCCCCTCACCTGGCCTCACCTAGCTGTGTCACAGGAGAGTTCATTTCTGTTATGCATCATTAATCTGCGCTTCTAATAGCAGTAAAAGACTCTGAACTTGGTTGTTGGAGAAGTTAACAACCAGTTTGTTTGAGTCCTAACGGTTGATCACTTAGCCTTGGTTATTAACTGCAGGCAAGGACCACTTTCTGGGAGATAATTGGGGTCATAAACAATAGCTGTGTAATGGAGACTGTGCCCTAGGAGAGGGACTAAACATATTCAGCTGCAAGAAACTTACTGCCTTTGGATGGCATCCAGGTGCTGCCATCAGCCAACTAGAGTTCAGACAGCCAAGCTGTTGCTGGAGGGGAAGGGAGGCTTTTAGTGCTCGGCAGACAGCATCTATCTGTGCTCAGATGGTCCCTAGCTGGAGAGATGCTTGATAAAACCTCTTAAGCAGAGATCTGGAAGGTGCGAATCAGAGGCCGTGTGTCTTTTAGTCCATCTTGGTAACAGGGCTCAGCGTTTAGGAACGGGCAGTGCTGCAGCCTGGGCTGGGCTTGGTGCTGTCTGGAGCAGAGTCTGACTGGAGGCCTGCAACTAGCGGTGTTCCCCAGGGCTCAGTGTTCGGTCCAGTCTTGTTCAATATCTTCATTGACAGCCTTGATGAGGGAACAGCATCCACCCTCAGCAAGTACGCCGATGATACAAAGCTGGGAGGGGTGGCTGACACGCAGGAACACTGCGCTGCCATCCAGCGAGACCTGGACAGGCTGGAGAGCTGGGCAGGGAGAAACCAGATGAAATTCAACAAAAGCAAGTGTAAAGTCTTGCACCTGGGGTGGAACAACCGTTTGTTTCAGTACAGACTGGGGGATGACCTGCTGGAGAAGAGCTCTGTGGAGAAGGACCTGGAGGTCCTGGTTGACGACAGGTTGGCTATGAGCCAGCAGTGTGCCCTGGTGGCTAAGAGAGCCAGTGGGATCCTGGGGTGCATCAGGAGGAGTGTGGCCAGCAGGTCGAAGGAGGTGATCTTCCCCCTCTACTCTGCCCTGGTCAGGCCCCACCTGGAGTATTGTGTCCAGTTCTGGGCTCCCTGGTGTAAAAAGGACAGGGATCTCCTGAGAGAGTCCAAAGAAGGGCTACGAAGATGATTTAGGGCCTGGAACATTTCCTTTGTGAGGAGAGGCTGAATAAGCTGGGACTATTCAGTCTCGAGAAAAGAAGACAAAGGGGGGACCTAATTGGTGTTTCTAATTATCTTAAGCATGGGATGCAGGGGGAATTAGCCAGCCCCTTTTCAGTGATTAGCGGAGACAGGACAAGGGGCAATGGCTGCAAGTTGGAGCACAGGAAGTTCCACACCAACATGCGGAGGAACTTTTTCACAGTGAGGGTGACAGAGCCCTGGGACAGGCTGCCCAGGGAGGTGGTGGAGTCTCCTTCCCTGGAGATATTCAAGACCCATCTGGATGCCTATGTGTGCAATATGAACTAGGGAGCCTGCTTTGGCAGGGGGTCCCTTCCAACCCCTACGATTCTGTGATTCTGTCAGCTGAAGGCATCTGAGGGATGGAGAGGCCCCATTAGGTTGTTCTGGCTGAGCGGTGAGCAGGACTGCAAAGGTCCTGCTGCCAGAGCTTTCGCTCGAGCCGATGCATGCTTGTGCGCAGCAGGCGTGAAACGTGTGTGTGGGGCCTCCTACACTGTTTGGGATGCGCTCTAGCCTTGCTGGAGAGTTAAGGTGTCTTTGCCTGGAATTCCTTAATACAGCATTGGTTTGTTGCTAGGAAAAAAAGTCCAGAAAAACACCATGGAGAGCTAGGAGGGTATTTAAATAGAAAAGATTTTTGATTGTACTTTTTAAGATCCAGTGTCTGTCTGCTGAGCCTGTTAACAATCCCTGCTGTGGACACAGTGTACACAGGGGTTCCCCAGGCCGCGACGAGATGGTTTCTTTCAGTGGAGGGCCTGTTGGGACTGGAAGGTAACTTGATGGGATCTCTGATGTGGCATCAGCTTCTGATTAGATTTATGTCACTCCAGTCGTTCCCTGTGTGCATTTGATTGGAAACAAAGGGAGGAAAATAAAGGTGCAAATGAGTTTCTGTAATGATTGCAGTGGTGGAGCTACAATGTGGCACGTTGGTGTTGGGATGTGGAGTTTCTGAAATTTTGTCGTGTTGAGAATGACCACAAGCTGAGCTGGGCACCCTGGTGTGAAAGCTGGGAAGGTACCAGACACAAGGATCCCACCAGCTCTGTACCGCGGTACTTGAAAGCATCCTTGGACACTTCCTCATTTTTAAAGGAATCAATTGTTCTGCTTGTTGCATCCCATGTATACAGTACCACAGAAGAAAATGTAAGGGCATTCTGTGGAGGAGGGTAATGTTGCCCTTCGTTTCCCGATAGCAAAAGCGCGACAGCATTGCCAGGCTGGGCTGCATTATAGAGTCAAGACAGTAAATACTGTCTAACGTGGATTCCTGATGCAAGACTGCTGCAGGGGGGCAGCCGATTTTTTTCCACTGAGCCCTTTGCTCTGACCGCAGAGTCTGGCTTTGCTTGGCTTTGATTCAAAACAGGTAGGTCCTGGAGAAGGGCAGCAATCCCAGAGGGGGCTCGGGTTCTTCAGGCTTTCAGCCTTTCCCCAGCACACTGCCATCCCAGTCAGCTGTACGGGAGGATTTCCAGCAGTTGGTGCAGTGAATGAGAGCAGAAGTATTAGGAATATTTCTGCTACCAGTCTTACATTAAACCCCTGCTGGGATCTGGGTTCACCAGGGTAAAGGGATGTCTAAGAGTTAAGGAAGGTCCTGCTGAAACTGGTGGGAGGTCATTTGACATCTCCCCGCTCCCGGTGCCACAGAGATGCACTGCAGGCTAGAAGCTCCTCAGCAGAGCTAGAAGCAGAGCAGGGAGGGAATCAGGCTCTTTGCCTGCACCACTACAATTCTGGCACTTTATTATAGTCAACCAAACATCTCCAGGCAGTGGCAGGGGATAAGCTAGAGTCAAGGCTGACTCAGGAGAAGGCCAAGAGGTGACAAGGGCTTCCCCCTTCCAGACACAGCAGAGCCTGTTTGTCACTTCTCTGGGGGGAAAAGCCAGCATAGATAGACCTCCCAAGAGAGGCTGAGAGTGTAGAGCCAAGCTGGTGGCTGCGCTGCAATAAGCAGAAGTCTCTCTTATTCGACAGACTCCTCCAGCTGTATGAGGCACTAATCTCAAAGGGAAGCTTAGATATTCCAGCGTCTCTATGAGCCAAACTGGGGCCTGGCTCCATAGCAGTCCTCCCACAGCTTTGAAGAAGAAATCCAATCTACCTACAGGACCAGTCAGAGCCCTTCAGTAGCCACCAGGAAGCTGAGTGAGCATGGCATCCCTGCTGTGCCATGTTGAAATGTGCCCTGGAAAGAGCAGGAACATGAATATGGAAGGAAACGAAGGGTACTGTCACACTGGCGGCTTTGCGTTCCTAAGCAGCAGCTCTTTCTGCAGCACAGAAGAGGATGTTTGATGTCTCCTTGGGCAGCCTCAGTGCTACCTCTAATTTATGCATTCAGGGCTGAGAATTCCAGGTGGCAGGCTCACCAGGGACACAACGGGTAGGACCGACTGGCTCACTTCGAAGCGAGAGGTGAGGGGACATGCTAGAGGTCGGGGCGTAGAGCTGGGCTGTGATATTTTTCTTGCACCAGAATCAATCTAATCGTCTGGAGGCACAGATGGGTCCCGTCCTTCCCTGCTCTGCCTGGCTGTGGGGGTGGGATGCTCTGCCTGTTCATCTCTTCATTCCCAGAGGCAGCATACCTGCCCACTCATGACTGCCGCGCTCTCCCTGAGACAGCTGAGGTGGGAAACAAGTTTTGGAGGCTGCGCCATGCAACACCTACCACCAGCAGCATAACAAAGGCCTTACCCTGCCTGTTGCTGGCATGCTGAAGTGTGAGCAGGGAAACCTATTCGTGCCTCTGTGGTAAATCCCCAGCTCGGCTGCTTCTATAGCACACAGCTTTTAGCTTAACTGCCTGGTTATCCCTTGGATGGACAGTAAGTCTCCTGGATAGCCTCCTGGATGAATGGGTCCTTTCTCTGAATTGAAAAATCTTCCCTCAGACCTTAGGTCAGTTAAAATGTGTGGCTTTGCTTTGTGAGCTGCCAACCAATTGGGTTTTTTTTCTTCAGTTCTTCCATGCGCCTCAGGGGATGGGCGGGCAGGGAGGGAAAGCACCTGATCTGGATAATGGGGAATTTCTGGGTTTCTCACTGGTGCTAGCCATCCTGCTGGAAAGCATCAGCATCCACTGCTCAGCTGCTCTGGGAGTTGGAAGAGGAAACACCTGAGCCTGAGTCCATCCCTACTACCAAGCCAGGGTACATTCCCAACTTTCTTGGGAGTATTTGTGGACAAACTCTCAGATGTCTCAGCTGTTAAATGATTGAGTGACAATCAGGTGTTTCCATAAGATAGAGTTATTAAGCCTTTAATAATTAGATACACGAAATGCTCACGGCAGTTGATGAACAAGCAGAGAAGACTTCTGCTGTCTGATCTTGGCAGTCCCGAGTGCCTCCCTGCTGGCCAGACATGACTTCCACTCTCTCATTCCCCTTCCCAAACTGCTGCTGGGACCATACCTCAGGCTCTTTTTGACAAATTGTGATTTAGTACTGTGGTCATAGGAAGGACTCCCAGCCTCAGTGGAAAGGGGAGCCTTAGCTGAGTCTGCCTTTGTTTAAAATCCACCAGGCAGCACTAGAGCATGGAAAAGTCACTCCTTACATAAGCTTGGATTATGTTATTTACCCTTCATTGTTTGTAAGGGCCTCATAGAACTGTGCAAATGACCTTTATTCCTCTATGGATTTTGTCCTTTTTCCTTTCACAATATTGATTATATTTTTCTTTCCTCTCCCGTGTCTTTATCAGAGCTAAATTAACAAGGCTGTTAAACAAGAACCTCTGATTCATTTAGGGTCTTTCTGTGCCAGGTACTTTCACAAGCAGCTGAAAGCTCAGGGAAGGATATGCAGCCACCATGGCAGAATTGGCGGAGGAGGTGATGTGCCCTGACAAGAGCTGAGCTAGCGTGGGTCAAAGAGCAAGCTTTAAAAGATGGTCTCTTTAGCCTAGGCACAAGTGCTAGGAAGTGTTGTTCCTAAGGAATAAAACTTTATCTGAAAGCTCTGTTCCTCAAACCATTAAAGCTTGAAGCCACTGAAAACAGTGGAGCCCGCTGGATTATTCCAGTTCCACCCACAGATCTTCATGTGAGATCAGGAGCCCATATATCACAGCAAGAAGTGATTCCCATCCTCATGATCCAAAATCTCAGTGTGGCAGTGGTGAGACTCAAGCAGGAAATGGAGCCATTGGTGCAGTTTGATGTGCTTTTTCTCACCAGGCTTTTAAGCACGCCTCTTGATTGATTCCAGACTGTGTAGGTGGAGTTGAGTGGAAATGGAAAGCAGTCAGGGGCCTGAAGTTCCAACAACCTAAGCCTGATGAGCACTTTTGATACTTTGAACACAAGTTGAAAGGGAAGGTATAGCCCAGGTCTTGCACCATAATACACCATTGGGGTTTCTTATGCAGAACCCAGAGGTTGGCAAGGGTGGGAAGGAAGCATCCACTGTGCAGAGTTCTCTGGGACAAGATGAATCTCATGCCTTTTGGGATCATCCCTCCACTTTGTCAGTGGCCTTGAGACATCCTGTAGGTTTTTTAGCAACCTGACTAGCCAGTAGCAGCAGCCTGACCTGCTGGGATGGAAGTAGAAATTGAATGTCCTGATTTCCTTCTTCCCAAGTAGGCAATGCCACTTGAAACTTCCCAGTGGGCTCTTCTTCCTTACAACCTGCACACTGTGATGGGAGGTGGCTTTAGCTTGAAATGAGACAATGGTCTCCTTAGGCTGGGTGCTGTGCAAGCCTACAGAACGGGGCGAGTCCTCTTCTTTAAGCACTTAGGACCTGCATCAGGGGATGGCAGCCTTTCGAGGGCTTTATCCCAGTGAGCACCTCTTCCTTTCTTAAATGAGAGCTTAGGTGTACTGGTGGGAACTGGGAGATCATCTCTCTTGTGGCACCAATCAGTGCTTATTAGTGTCCCATTTGCAAAATGAGGACTCCTGCCTTTCCTGGCTTGCTGGGCTTGGCAGAGCTGGGACACACTTCTGCCCCTTAGCCTGCACCAACCCACCCCATGCGGGATCCCCAGCGTGTTGTCAGAGCTGTCACACCACCCATGGCTGACACAGGCGGGTGGGACGCAGGGGAAGTGCAGCAGATGTAGCTGTTACCCAAAAAGTCAGCAGTAATGCTGAGATAAAAGCTGGGTCTCCAGGCTCCTGCCTGATCCGTGTCCTTTCTAGTATGGCTGTGGGCTATCCTGGTCTGCAGCATCATTAGAGACCATGTCTGTGCCACGGAGTAGCTGAAGTCTTGTAAACCTAGAGGGGGAATAAGGAATTAAGAATCCAAAGGGTCCCAGGGCACTGGGGGCGCTCGGGCTGTTCCTTATGGGCTGTTCCAGCTGTACAAAAGAGCTATTTCTGGATCAAGCAAGCAGTGATCTTCTGCAGCAGGGCAAAGGAACTGGGGGTGTTTTTTCTTATTTTTTTCAAGAACAAGAAACGGATCAGGATGGATCTTGGCTCTGGTATTGAAAGCACTTGGGAAGCAGGAGGACAAGTTGATATTCCTCCCCCAATTAATATCTCTTACAACGTGAAGCAGTTCAAGAACAAGAGTGGAAATGGCAACCTGCTGCCCGGGCCATTTAGCAGGTGTGTGTGAGGCTGGGGACCGTCTTTGGGCTTACTCAGGGCTGGTCAAGTGGGTTATTGGCTGTTCTGAGGCCAATCTTCCTGAACTCTTTTCAGTGGAAGCTTCACCAGTACCACCATGTCTTTAGAAAACAGTTTTCTGCTTTGATGACAGCAATGCTGCCCAACAAAAAAGACTCAGAAAACTCCCAACCAACTCTTAAGTCTCACACTTTCAGAGTCAGAGCTTTGGCTGCTTCTCCCCAAAGGCTCAGCCGAGGAAAACAAGCCAGTCCGTATCACTGTTCGTTTACCCTCCTGAACCCTGTCTCTCAGTGCTTCAAGGTAGATGCTTCAGCAGTTAATACTGCTCCCGAGGCATGTGCAAGAAACAATTAAAGCTCATTGTGCTGGTGAAGAGCCCTGGGGTGAGCTGGGCTGTGGAGACAGCTGCCCCGGTTTTGCTGTGTGCAGCAGCTTCCCAAACGATCCCATCTCGGAGAGAGGCAAGTATATGCCTTGCTGATTGCAGAATTAAAGTTTTAAAACTCAAAGGCTAAACTCAATGTGGCATTTCTAGGCTTTTTGCTGGTGGCGACTGTCTGGGTTTGTAGCGTTCAGGAGAGCAGGGCAGGGGAGAGCACAGCTGCTGAGCCTGCAAAGTCACTTCCAACCAGCCACACCGTGGGACTCATGGCAGGAGCAAAGCACAAGCAAACACTTTGCAGCGCTTCCTTCAACACTGTGCCTGTGACACTGCATCTTTGAGCCTAACAGTGACAGAGAGGACGTGAACAGTGGGTTCCTGCATTGGAGGCGTAGATGCTCACTACAGCTGCACCCTGCAAGAGTCAGCGAAGCCTTCTCCACCTGCAGGCAGGAGGCTTGGAAGACGGTGGTGTTCCTTGGAGAATGGTCCTGCTAGGTGGTGGGCAGTGAGATTCCATCCATGCGAGGCAGTCAGAGTGGTCTCTGCCTGCTTCACCTGCTTGTGCTAGGAGAGAGGTGTCTTGCACAAATGGAAAGGCTCAGCTATGGGATAAACTCATGTAGCTCCACGATAGCAGGCTGGCATGCGTGGGGAGGGGGCAAGCTTTTCCCTTGCCTTTGTGACTTGTCTGGAAACTGGAAACCTCTCTGGAGACAAATTGGAAGTTGTCATTGGCATCTCTACTGAGAATGTCAACAGGAATCTGTCAGTGCCAGTCATGGTGATACAAACACAATTTCCTCGTTTAAAGCACCGCACCAACTGTACCTAATTAACCTTCATGACAGCACAGCAATAGAAGGAAATAGGGATCATTAACTTCAGCTTTACAGAGGGGAAGAGAAGGAGCGGTGCCAGCCCCATGCGTTTCGAATTGAGGTAGGCTTGGGAAAATCACAAGGTTAAAAATAAGTCAGTCATTTGGGGTTCTCGGAGCCTTTAGAGTGCACTTGAATCAAACTTTCAGGTTTTTTCTCCAAGAAACATCAGGACTGGGAACTTCTCTCCCATACATACTTTTGTGTGTGTGTGTGTGTGTGTGTGACTCAACAAACCAAGGCTTTTAGAAAATGGCACAGTCTCAATCACAGCGGTGCAGAGGCAATAAAGGTCAGAGCAATTTGCTCAGCATTGCTTAAAAATCAGCTGGGCAGTAAGCTGGGACTAGGCTGTGTGAGTAGCTAACCCACTGCTCCTCACTTCTTCCTCCAGACCAAACGTTTTTCTGTGTAGGGGAACCTGCCTAAATCTTACCAGTGGTCACTTAATAGCTGCTGAAGGTATAATTCGGACTTAAACCAGTGACCTCATCCCTTCCTCTCAAAGGACGTGGCCCCTTGGGTTTGGGGGTCACAAGGGATTTCTCCTTCTCTCTTCAGATCTATTCAAACCTGAGTTTTGGTTAGAGGGTTTTTGCGGTACAGCTTCTGTTCCATGCTGGAGCTGTTGGGATGCTTCTGGAATGGCCTCCCACCCTCCTAAGGCCAGGTCCTCCATCCCTCCTCTCTGCAACCTGTGGGGTTTTAAGGACCACAAGAGTGGCTGGGGATGGCTAGAAAGTTTTTGACTATCACCTGGAATATAGGATGAATATGACCTGTTTCAGATGATGGCACTGACAGGTTACATCGTGGTCTCTGAGCCAGCCCAGCTCCTTCACCCAGCTCCCAGCAGGGATGGAAATGTCCTGAAGATGCTAAACCATACGTGCCGCTCCCTGACACAGCTTTCCTGCCTTGGGGTTGGTTTCGTGAGTTAGTAGGAAAGAGCACCTTGTAGGTGTCCTTTTTGGGGTATAGAGTTCTCCTTGCTGCCCTACCACCTGCTAGCAAGGGCCAAGAGGAAGAACAATGCCTGTGCCATTTGTACCAAGCAACAGCGCAGGCCAACACCTTGTCTCACCGAATACACGTGGTGCAAAGCTCCCAGGAAGGTCTCCATAGCAGCTCTGGAAGTTGTGTCTGTTACTACTGACAAACCAATCTCAGTTCTGCCCTGAGTCATCGATGCTGTTGGGATCAGAGGAGAAAACCCGATTTTGTCTGGAGTGCCAGTAGACAGGACCCCTGCTCTGGGAGAAGCCAGTGGGGACTGCAGAGGGCTGTGGCCAGGGAGGAGAGCCTGTTATGTGTGGTGCTGACCCCAGCCCAGAGAGCTGCTGTCCATACAGAAGTGCTTTTTATTAATCTCTTCTTCTCCTCCTTCTTCTTTTCAAAGCTGACACAGGGTGAAGGGAAGCTGAAGGGACCCTTGAAAAGGCCAAGTCACTGACAGAAAGGGAAAAGGGCTTGGGAGATGGTGAAGAGCTTTCATGAGCAGCATGGGCTGCAGCAGGCTCTGGGGAACAGAATTGTACCCCTGCTCAGGCTGTGTGTCTGTGTCTCTGATTATTTTGTGTATTTCATCTCTGCTGCTGTCTGTCTTGCCCTTAATCTGGGCTCCTCTGTGCCAACAAAATGCTTAGCTCACTCCATTGTCTGAGAGACTAATTTGCACTGTAAATCTGATGCTTATCTTACATGACAGCTTACTGTGGGGTTTTATTGCAGTCCTGAAGACAGACTAACTGGGGATGGCTAGAAAGCTTTCCACATGTCACCTGGAGAATAGGATGAACACAATCTGCTTCAGCTCGCTGCCAGGTCAGGATGTGGCCCCTTGGGGTTGGGGGTCACAAGGGATTTCTCCTTCTCTCTTCAGATCTATTCAAACCTGAGTTTTGGTTAGAGAGTTTTTTGCGGTACAGCTTCTGTTCCATGCTGGAGGTGTTGGGATGCTTCTGGAATGGCCTCCCACCCTCCTAAGGCCAGTTCTCCATCCATTCTCTCTGCAACCTGTGGGGTTTTAAGGGCCACGAGAGTGGCTGCAGACCTGGTGTAGACAGCATGTGAGCACCGTGCTCTACTGTGCTGCAGCTTTGCTGTCTCTGCCTAGCTTAATCAGAAAGAGCCTTTGTCCTTGTCTTTCTTCATTAGTATTTCCTGACACTTTCTCCAGTATGTTTGAGCTCTTTGCTGGCAGGGTAACACCCCCCTTCAGTCTTGTCTGCGGTCGCCTCCTTCCCTCTGGTCCCTGGGCTATCCACCTGCAGGCATCCACCTATCATCTAAGAGATTCACACTTGGGTTGTTCAGACAGCTGGGCAGCTCTAGCAGCCCCAGGTCAATTGAAACGTGGGCAGAGGCCTAAATCTTCCTTCAGTGGGGCTCTGGGTATCCTCAGGCACACATTTACCTGAGGGAAGCCAGGAAGATTATTGCTGTATTGATGATACAG
Organism: Laterallus jamaicensis coturniculus; assembly: GCA_022605575.1. Taxonomy (NCBI): domain Eukaryota; kingdom Metazoa; phylum Chordata; class Aves; order Gruiformes; family Rallidae; genus Laterallus; species Laterallus jamaicensis. The sequence continues at coordinate 22,015,630 of JAKCOX010000013.1, forward strand.
CTCTTGGTTCTGCGGCTGAGCATGCTAGTGGGTGTTTAATCCCCAGAGCTTCTGCACTGCAGTCCTATGATGGGACACAAAGGATCTTGCTTCCCTGAGCAGGGGAGTGGGAACAGAAGCCCTGCCATCCTCTGAGGACAACATTAATTTAGAGGATGGATCTGATTTTTGCTGAGGAGACCCCAACTTTAAAGCCTCATGAATTTCTGGACCCCTCTGTTCTTCCCACCATCAGAAGGCAAGATATGCAGACCAACTATGGGATAAGCTGTGTGTGGCAGCTGGGGGGCTGATGGCTGAGCTGGAAGTGGAGCCAAGGGGTCTCAGGAGCCTCGAGGGGCTAAAAAACCCCCAAACCAACCAAAAAACACTAGAGAAATTGTTGAGGAACAGGCAAGCAATACATTGTATACTGGGTTGAACCATAGCTGCTCAGCCTACAGCAGAAACTCCATAGTGGCCCTCTCAAACTCCGTGTTGCTGACCAGATTATCAGGTGGCTGTGTAACCCAAGGCTTGCCCTAAGTCATGGGAGCTGGTGAACACCAGACCCCTCACAAGCACTGTCCTGAAACCTGCCTGAGGAGAGCTCTGTACAGACCCAGGGAGAAACCTACAACTCTGGTAAGATTCCAAAATCTCCAAATCAGAAGAATCCAGGGAAAAAATACCTTGGAAAGAATCTTCATGCTGCCTGATTCAGTCTAGGGTAGGCTACTGTACACAGTCTCCTCTGAAGAGTCCTCCTTCTCTTCCCTGGGCACAAATGGAGCTAGAGGAACTGACTCACCCTGTGTTGAGTGCCTAAAAGTTATCAATTTGAATCTGAAGACAGACATCTTAATTTGTTTCCTAAGAGGCCTGCAGATGACATGGTGCAATCTGAGTCCCCAGCGTGAGTAGCTGGCTTCCCATCCACCCCAGTGCTTGTAGTACAGACAGCAAGGTCAGGTCAGGTTGTCCCTTCAGCTGTGTGCATCCAGCACCCCAGGGCAGCTGGTGCTTCCAAGGATAAAATCCGTTCCTGCTGCTGAGTGGTTTCTGTCAGACTTCTGGTTGGTTTGTTATTAAAAGAAGAGAAAAAAGAAAAAAGCTTATTTTTGAGCAGCTCTCAGAGACCCTACTGCATGGCAGGACGTGCAGGCAACGGGAAGATGGTCTCTGTTCCAAAGGATTCACAGGATAGCTTGGCAGAGGTGCACTGAATAGCGAGTGGAGTGAAGACATGGCATGAGGCGAGTTTGTAGTGATAGGAGGAAGAAGTTGGCTTGGTCTGACTAGGTCTGACATCTCTATCAAGCCAAGCATGAGGTGAGTGAAGGCCCCACAACTTGATGAGTGGTTGGGTCAGCATTCCAGCACTCCCAAGGCCCTTGGTTACTGGCAAAGGAAATCCGCTGCCTGCATCAGTGTTGGCTCTGGTCTGCTTGGAAATGAAGGTGGGTGGAAACATCAAGGAGTGGGTTCCAGGTAAGGTTTTTCTGTTGCCTGGAATATAATTAGCAATCAAGGAAAGCAGCTCCTGCCTGGCTGGATAAACAAAGGGGCTTTCTTCTCAGGGAGCTTTAGAGGAAAGGGTCTGGGGGGAGCTGAGAGAGTGGTGGAAGGGCTGGGATCTCAAAAGACAAAGTGTGTTCAGGCAGCAGCCCTGGGCCACCTGCCATTAGCTGTGTTAAGCTTGTCCACCTGCCTAGCTGAGCAGTGAGTCCTTTTGTGCAGCCCAGTCTGGGTGAGCAGCCGAACTGGGGTGTCTCTCTCGTTGGTGGCAGGGACAGATGCCAGGCCCGTGCCAGGGGACGGGTGCGTGCAGGTCTGTGCACGGCAGGCTGGCTTCTGCCTCGAGGTGCTGGCGGAGCCTCTGCTCTGAGGGGGTCGCTGGTGCTGACAGACGTGGCCCCAGTCCCAGGCGCTCTGCAGAGGCATGGCTGCACTGTGTTTTTAACGCAGGCTTTCAGAAAGCCCTTCCCATCCCTGTTGTTTCCCTGCTTCTCAGGAAACAGGGTGCGCTAAAGCCCTCCTGCATCAGCACTCTCTTCTGAGCACTGGGTTAGAAGGGCTGCTACTGCTCCAGGGATCCTGTATTCCCAGCTGGTGCTTGCTTTTTTCCCTGCCAGGATTGCTTCATTGTATTTTTTGCAATTATTAGTAACCCATCTTGCATACAGAGCTGGCAGTGGATCAGAAGTCTTTGAGTATCCAAAATATCTCGCCCCGCGAAAAGAGCAGCTCCTTCCTTCAGTGCCTGCACGCAGCATTGTTAGCTGACGCAAAGGGAGAGGACTGTGTGGAGGCTGGCGGGAGAGCTGTTGGCTTTGAGTCCCGCGAGTAGCAGGTCAGAGTCAGTTCTTTCCCAAAAACCTGCAAGCTGTGAACGGGTACATCTGCAGTGGTGTGGGCAGGTGTGATGGCAGTTTGGGTGGGTATATCGTGCTGGCCGCCATCCAGCTGGCACAGGTAAACCAGCAGTGACATGGTGTAGCAACTTTAAGCACTGTCTTAACACTATTAAATAGGTAGCTGAGATCTCCAGAGGGCTTGTACTACCTGAGGTGACAACCATGTTGCTGTACCCTTCCTGCAGTTTGCTATCCCTGCTAGCTCACTCACGGCCCTCGCAGATGGGGCTGTGCCGTGCCTCAGCCCCGTACCTGACATTAGTGCAGCCCTGCCTCCGAACAGATGCTTCTGAGGACCTGCAGGCCACACAAACGTCAGCCGATGCCGTCTGCAGTCAGGCCTCCTATGCTGGCATATGTCCTTGTGATTTACCGGCACTAGCCAACATGCCAGGGAGGGGATTTACGTCTCTCTCAGTAGGATCTTTGCAGCACAGCACCAAACCTTGTGATTTTGGGGCTGGAACTGTGCTACTTCCTTCTCTTCTCTGTCACATGGGAAGTTCTGCTCCCACTCCCTGCCCTCCTGAAATCCTCTCCTGCTGTGCATGCCGTAGGCCTGGGATCGTCCAGGTTCCTCCGTCAGGCACTGAGAGGTCTGGGGCTGCAACGCACCGTGTGTACAGGAGTGTGTGCTGTGGTGGGTAACCCTCCTGGGCTCGAAGAGGTGTGTAGGGAGAAGGTCTCTGGCACGGACACTTCTGACTTCTGCTTTCTCTCTCTCCCTGCAGATGCTGGAAAGGACCACCCGCAGCAGCAGGCAGGGGTGATCTGGAGGGTGACGGGTGGCCTGTTCAGTATCACCAGGGGAGCTGTGGGAGCCACATTGGGAGGAGTTGCCTGGGTGGGCAGCAAGAGCCTGGAGCTCACCAAAACAGCTGTGACCAGCGTCCCTGCTGCTGGCGTTGGACTGGTGAAGGGCAGCGTCTCAGCAGTGACCGGCGGCGTCGGAGCCATGGGCAGCGCAGTCGCCAGCAAAGTCCCTTTCACTGCAAAGAAGAAGGACAAGGCTGACTAATCCCCGTCACAGCTCCCGTCCAGAAGATCAACCTGCCCATACTCTCCCCCTACACAGCACCTCTTTGAGTTGGAACCAGCTGCTTCAGGGAGGGTCAAGTACCCGAGCAGACTCCGGCTGCAGCCTGCTCAGCACCGCCTGCGTGACTCAGAGCTCACAGAGCCGCTGTCAATGCCTTTCACTCCCATCACCTACTGGGAACCATCTCTACTCCGAGGGCTCCGTTGTCTCTGTCTTGCAGTTTCCTTCCTCCCTACTTGCTCTTGTAAGCACAGAGGGGTGGGAGATGGTGTCAGGCTCCGCCTGCCTGGAGGTGGGGGGAGTAACAGGGGAGGGGGGCTGGGAACTATGCCTGGTCTGAAGTGTGGGTTGCATAGTCAAATTGCACTTCAGCCTCTGTAACATCCCTTCCCTTGGCTCTGGGAGGTGTGTTTGCGGGAGTCTGCCTTGGGGAGAACTGTAGAAGGAATTCCCATTGACACAAAGAAGAGATACTGTGAAGAGGGGGAAGCCTCCCTCCTGCCCTGCGCTTCTTACCTTTTCTGTGCAGGGTCTATCCCACAAGCTGCTCCCAACCACTCCCTCCCTGGCTGAATTTCACCCTTCAGAGAAGGAATCCTCAAGCTCAGCAGAGCAGCTCCAGGGATGATGCCACGCAAGAGCATCATACGTCCTGGGCCATAAAGTTCTCCTCAGATTTCCTTGGTGAGAGGCAGGAGGATGAAAGCTGCTGCATGTTTCCATTTGGGGAAGGAGCTGATAGTGGCTTCTGCCAGGCCTCTGTGATACTTTTTGGGTTATCTCTGTGATACTTTTTGGGATAGTTTGGGTTTGATCCTTGAAGTCCTGGCAGTATCCCCATCTCCAAGCAGGGGTGTTTTGATTCTAGGCCATGCGCTCACTCCACAGATGTCATTAGTAACCATGAGCGACCATGTTCCCAAACACCACCCAAGTTCTGCTCTCCCTGTGACTCAGCACCCCGGGAGCAGTGGCCTGGCTGTGAGCAGGCTGCGCTGCACTGGAGAACGCTTCCCTGAGGGGCTGAGCGTCCTCCAACACAGCCAGCCTGTGTGGTGCACCAGCAACTCCTCCCTTGCACACTATTCCCGGGGCTCTAGCCCAGCTCCTCTAAATGACCGTGTTGCACTAAATAGCCCACCCGCACTCATAGTGCCGCAGAAACCCAGACACCTGCATTCATCTGGGAGTCACAACCATCCTCAGACCGGCCCATGATGCTCAACGGGCCATACAGCATCACACACACGCACACAACACATGCACACACACCCTCCAAGGTCCCCAGTAATGCTTGGGACGAGGAAACCCACAGGCTCCACCATTAATCCTGCTGCTCCTGGCTTTGGCAGGCGATTAGCCTAGGTCATTAGGTGTTGGGTACATAGGCAAGTGTCAGCAGTGTTTTATAAACATGCACCTGTGTTAGTGTGTGTGTATGTGTCGGCCCAAAGCCACGTCTTCAGCCAGGTAAACAGAACTGTGCCGCTGCCGCGGAGGAGTCTACATAGTCATCTTCGGCACTTCCAGCATCTCGTTTTTATATTAGGTCCTGGTCAAAGTAAAAATCACGTGTCAGAGGATGTTTTCCCCCTCTGTCGCCCAAGAGCATAGCTTACTGAAACCAAAGGAATGTGAAAAATCCCCTTTCTCCCATCTGCACCGCTTGTTTACTTCCGGCCCCATCCTTCAGACACTGAAGCCAGCTTCCTTGATCTTCATTTCCTGTTGGAGGTCGTTGCACTTCCTGGCTAATCTCTTGTGCTTAGGACATCAGGGAATATTTAAGTACACCCCCACCACCACCCCCGCCACCACTTTTGCTGAATGTTCTTGGGCTCGTGAAGCAGTTTGATCCTGACCTTGATTAAATCCCCATTTTGGGCCTGACTTAAGTCATTGTGTCCATGTGGTAGTTATGCCGGTGTTAGTTACCCCCCAGACCCTTCGCTGGGTAGTCCCTGCTGTTTGCAGTGGCAAGAAGTTGCTGATCTCCACAGCGTATTAGTCTTTGTAGCATGAGAGTGGTTTAACCTACATCTTTGCTGCTTCTGAAGAGGGAACAGCATTTGGGATGTGTGTGTATGTGTGTGTGCGTGCATTTCCTTGCTTTGTCTCTTTCTTTGTTCTGGCGAAGGCCAGGCTGACCCAGACATGTTGGTTTCGTCTCTGAAGGCAGCGCCTTCACAGGAAAATCAGACCTTGATGTGTGCCTGTGCCTGGCTGGGGTGCTCGTGGCAGTTGGCAAGGCCAGAAGAAATCTTGTCTGTTCCGCCTTTGTCTCAAGCACCCTGCAAAGCAGGAGGGCAGCTTGTGCTGCATGGATCTCTGCTCACCACCCTCCCTGAGCGCGTCTCATTTCTTATTCCAGATCACAGGCCACTCCCGAAGCCCGCTCTGACTCCAAAGCCGAGAGATGTTTGTGCATGACTAGCTGTGCTGTCACCAGTCCTCTCAGAAAGATCATCCCTTACCAACAGGGGCAGAAGGCAGTGTTCTTCCTAACTCCCTCTCACAGGCCTTGGACAGGAGGAGGTAGTATCTAAGGGGCTTTGCTTCTCTAGCCACCCCTGGCAGGTGGTGGGAAGCCCGTCATGCTCTAGGCTAACCCGTATCCTGCATGGGCTCTTGCTGTGGAAGGGGATACACCCGTCCCAAGGCAGTGTCTGCAGGCACTGTGTGTGTGAGGCAGGCATGGAAAATGGGATGAGGCTGCATTAAGGAAGGCCACGGGGGTCCTGAGGGTCTCCCCATCTTTTAATTTCTTCTTCTGTGCATCCTTGCAGTAAATGGAGTAAAAGTCGCCATTCATCTGGAACTGCCGTTTCCTTGCAGGATGGCCTAGAGAAGGGGAAGAGAGGCCTAGAGAAGGGGAAGAGAGGTGTGAGGGGAACTTGTAGCCTAACTGGCTGTTCTTCCAGCCCAACTAACAGAGAACTCATGACCATGTGTAGCAAAAGCGGTCAAGTCAGCAGGCAGGGGTGGAATATTAAATCTACTCTGCAGCTGGGGCCTCCCATCACTTAGCAGACGTTCAGGGATACGTAACTTAGGCAGGACTGGAAGGCCTCTGGAAAGTGTGCCTGTGTTAGCGTGCTAAGCCTGCTCGGCTCAGCCAGGTGACCCGGCCCCAGGCTGTTTTTCTGGGCACTCTCAGTGCCAGAGGGAAGGAAAACAGGGTCAGCATCCCTGCAGTAAAAGCACAGGTGCCTCCAGACAACTTCAGTTGCGAGACGGTAGGACCTGGATCAGATGGGAGAGATGTTAGCTCCTGAGGGATGCCCCATCTTCCCTCCTCCCCCACTGCAGAGACTCCAGCCAGCTTGGAGCCCACCTGGGCTGCAGATGCAGCCCTTCTCCCATTGCCCTTTCATGGTAGGAGGGGCAAAAACTATGTTGCACATCACTCCCAGCGCTGGTAGATGGAGGGGGGGCATGGGGAGGTGGTACCAAATAGCAGGAGGCAGCACTGAGGTGGAGGCAAGCACTGAAGGGAGTTAGTACAAGGAAGATCTCCAGTTTTCAGGTGACAGAAGATGAGGAGGGACTGGTGACAGGAGTGGCACGGAGTGGGGGAGCAAGTAAAAAGGGAGTGTGGAGGAATTTGTTTCTTAGGCTCTGGATCAGAGGATGAACACAATGGGATTTAGCCTAGGGAAGAGCGCGGAAAGGGCAGTGGGTGAATGTGATTGTTAGTGGGGGTTGGTGGTCCACATCTGGCTGCTGCCCTGCTTCTGTGGTGTTTGTTGGTGGTTGCCAGAGATTTCCATGTAGCCAGATCGGTGCATCCAATGGATGGTCGAAGCACCAGATCAGCTCCCTCCTTACACCCCCTCACCACATCAACCCTGGGCTTTTGCCATGATCTCCTAGTGGTGTGCCCGAGTCTCCCTGCACTGGAGGCGGGATGTGGCCCTACACACAGCCCTGTGCCCTGCCATGGCCAGACGTTCCCCATCCCTCCCGGCTCAGAGGAGAGCCCACCAGCACATCCTTCCTTTTCCCTTTGCTCGTCTCACTATCCTTCACTTCCCTTTTTATTTTTTTTCTCTCCCTTAGCTTTTTGTCTTGCTGCTGGATAGAGCTCCCCAAAGCTCTCCCCAGGACCTTCGTGAAACATCCATGTTCATACTGGCTGGGAGGGAAGAGAGGGTGACTCTTCACCCACCACTCCCCTGGCTGGGAGAGAAGTGCGTGTCTTCCACCCCTCCCTGTCCCCTTGTTCTGTGTGTGGAAAAGCTTAACTGCTCCTTTTCCTTCTGGTTCCCTCGTTGGCTCTCGTCCCCCCGGGTGGGTCATTTCTGTGTTTCCATTGCAAAGTCATCCTTGTCAAAACAACAGCCTGAGAGTGGGAACGTGGAGATGGCTGGAGAGAGCCATGGAGCTGCTGGGACAGATGGCGGGGCCCAACTGCTTCTCTAGGAGCTGAGGAGCCCTTTTGGCAACCCACAACCATCTCTGCGGCCACGCGGTCCCCCTGCACAGTGCTGGGCTCTGGAGAACACTTTTGTTCTTTGTCATTTCATTGTCTGTAATTGGTTTCCTACTGAATTTGTTTGCTTGGTTTGTTTTGCAGTGTGTTTCTGGGAATATTCTGCATCTCTGTATTTTAATTACAGTAAAATTTGAGGATAAAAAACCCTTGGTTACACTGGCTCTTGTTTCCAATGGGGGGGAAATGAGTAGGGGAAGCACATTTGAAAGAAGATGTTAAGAGATTTCTTGGGAAAATCAGATCTCTCCCCTAAGGGCTCTACATGAGGCACCAAGCAGGACTGAATCTCTGTCCCTGTTTAAACTAGGACACAGCTTTCAACCACGATTCAAAAGCCATCATGCTGTGGGCACATTCCCCGATCAAAATGGGAAGTGTAGTTTGGATTTGCCTTCTAAACTCCATTTCTTGTGTTATTTTAAAGACTTGCGTGCATGGTGGCTTTGAGGCAAGGGACAGCTAGATCCCCTATGTGGGACCTCGGCAGCCGAAGTTGGAAAGTTTTGTCTCTACAGAAGGTTTGCGTGGCCAAGGAAGTGTGGGAAAGCCCAGTTCCTTCTCCCACAGTGGTTTGACATCCCTCCCCAGAGCCCTGTGGGGCAGACAGACCCTGTGCATCTGCTCCCTGGCTGGCAAGGAGCCCACCAGCTCCATGTGCGTTTACCCAGAGCAGAGCAGCCCGATGCTCCCAGGGAGTGCACAGCCCTGGTGCCAGGAGGATGGTAACCCAAGGGCTGAGGTTGTGGGGCATCAGGCCCCAGACAGGGTGCCCCTTTTACTGAGTGGAGGCCAGGAGCCCATGGCTCAGCATTTGTTAAGTGCTGACAAAAAGACAAATTTAGTAACTAATAATGGGGCAATCAAGCCGTTTCTTTGGTTGACATTTTGCTGCCAATACTGGGTGGGAGTGGAGAGCAGCGTGCTGATGAAGCTGGCTGCAGCCACCTCTGCCGCTCATCCGCAGGCACAGCCGGGCGGCCTGGCTCGGGAGGCACAGAGCCAGCAGCAGGAGCAGGTTTGGTGGAGGAGGGGGATGGGTGAAGGCATCTGGGGTGGGGGCTCTCACAGGAGCTGCCCCCATGCAAACTGTGGGGAGGCAGATGGAGGAAGTGCCTGTCCTGAGGCACATGGACACCATTGCCCCATTCCTCTCCATGGGGCTGGGCCAGCTGTGTTGCCTAGCAGACAGGGCAGACGAATTACTGCTGCTCCAGCTGTGAGCCTGATTCATCACACACACACACCCCCACCCCCCAACCCCCCCACCTTTTCTGCAGCCCAGCTGGAGCAGGTTTGCTGCGTTAAGCCCGTCTGCAAAACACCACCACCAAGCTGCCTCTCTAGAGGTCTTGTGGTGAGGGCAGGATGCTGGATGGAGTCACTTGCAGCTTTCCCATGCCTCAGCCAGGCAGTGGATGTGCAGGCAATGTGTCCTAGCTCCCACTATCTCAGCTTCCCTGTGTGCAACTGTAGCACCCAGTCTCACCCTCTCCCAAGGAAGAGCTTGAGCTGGAAGCTGGTAGGCAGCAGACTTCAGGAGAGACCTCTGGAGAGATCTGCCCAGGTAAGTGGGCTGTGGGTCCTCAAATGTGCCTGTTCTGGGAGTGGGTGTAATGCTGGGTGTGTGCAGCCATAGGTCCTTGTCCTGCCTGACTCCAGGAGCAATGGAGCTGGGAAGCTGCAGGGGTGTTGCTGTTCTCTGTCCCCTGGGGAATGGCCACAAGGGCTTCCCACCTGCAGCTGCCTGAGGTCTTGGCTGTCTGGACGGCTCTGTCCCAGCCCAGCTGCCAGCTGGTGCAGCAGGCAGAGATGTTTAGCATCAGGTTCTTGGCACTCTGCTGCAGTGCTGTATTGCTCCTGCCCTGTGTACCTGGCTTCCCCAGGCTGCCACCCTGCTCAGCCCACAGGCCCTGTGTAGCAGAGGCTCACTCGGTTTCTGTGAGGTGCAGCTTGTGAAGAACAACATGTGCTGGGGCCATCTTTTTGTTCACTTGATTTCATTTTGGCAGTTTTATGGCCTAAGCTCGAGCATCTTGCTCTGGTCCTTCATGGTAGGGCATGCTGGTACCAGCAGTGCCAGATGTGGGGAGTGTGATGGGGGTATCAACAAGGAAGCCTGATGGGGCCAGGGTCACCATGCTGGTGCCATGAGTGCTTTGCGGCCTTGCACTTCGGTAAGCCCTGTACCCTCATGCAGTCCAACAAGCTCTGCAGGTGGGTGAATACCCACAGGTTCTTGGTTCTGGATAAGCTACTTGCATTTTGACATACTCCTGTTGTGAATGTGCACATGCCAAAGGAGGTGACAGCAGTCCCCTGCTGCCCTGAGGGGCCATGGTGTGGTTCCCCCCCCCCCCCCTCCCTCCCCAGCCTTGCCCCTACCCATTCCTGGGAGCCAGGCAGAGCAGGAGATGCTGCTTTCTGCCTGTTGGTGCATCTATCCCTGTTTAGTCACTGAGGTCTTGCAGTTGAAATTCACCCCTGGGTTAGTTTTATTGCACTTTTATTTACAGAAAACACAGAAATAAAGCATTTAATGTGTTGGGATTTACCAAACCGCCCAATCACTATTTTTTTCGCTTTGTGTGTGTGTTTTTTTGGCACAAAGAAACATCACAGGTGTTACCAAACAACCAGATAGTAGCAGCTAACAAGACTGCCCAGCCCAATTAACAAGACTTAAACAGACATGTCGCACTGAGATCAAAAAGAACCCCGAAGAGGTTGTTCCATGTTCAGCTTCCAGTCTAACCTGCTCATCGGGGGGCAAGGGGAGTTACTCCGGAGGGGGGACACCACCACTCATAAATTATATTTATATTTACCTCTTACATTGTAAAAGTAAACAGTGCAAAAGTACAGTACCTCAGGTACCCTTCGGTTTGGAAAGCTTGAAGGTTGCTTTGTACATTGTGTGTGTGTTTTTGTAAACATTGTTACCCATCCACAGTTCTAGCTCTTGCTTGGAGAGACCCGACTCTTCTTTCTGTCTGAAACGTGTTGAGGGGCAGCAATCACTTCCCCCTGGACTCTGATTCCCATTCAAGGTTTAGTGCAAATTTTGGAGAGAAAAAGACAAGGGAGAGAGAAAGGGAGGGATGGGGGGCAAGGGAGGGGCCAAAATGGAAGAAAATAAAATAAGGCAACAGTTAGAAACGGTCTGTATCAAAACCAGGCTCCCTCAAGGCTGCCTTAGGAGAAGGGCAGGAAGTCTCTCTCCTCTACCAGACTGATGGAGAGGTTCTTCAGCTCCTCCTCAGAGGCGGCAGTTTTGTAGCCGAGCTGCGCCAGCACCTGCTGGCAGGCGTGCTGGGCGAACGCCACGATCTCGTAGGACAGGCGGAACCGCCACTTCTCCGCCGTCGCCGCCGAGTTGCGCACTGTCCCGTACTTGTGCTTGGAGGAGGACCTGTCTCCTCGGGTGTTGTTCTGTATCCAGCGCTCCACGTTGCTGTCCATGGGGATGCCCAGGAAATCATAGATCTCCTCGGTCTTTTTCATGGGGTTCCTGGCCAGGTCTTCGTACCGCACCAGCATGTACTTGCCCTTGAGCCACAGCGGCCGGTTGAGGCCGGTAGACACGGAGTTCGAGAAGTCCTCGCACACTGTGGTGAGCTGGGTCACGTCCAGATTGTATGGCTTCCTGCCAGTGCCATCCCAGATCCTCCACAGCCGGTATGTATCCCGGAAAGTTTCACTCCGAGATGCCAGGATCCCCCGGGGGTCCCTCACCAGCTGGATGACCTTCAAGTTCAGCCGTGGGTCCTCCACCAGAGCCCGGAGGTCGCTGACCTCAGGCACCCGCACAGTTTTGATGGCCACATGGCTGTGCTCTCTGCAGGACTCAGTGGCCAGTGTCAGGTTCAAGGTACCGCACTTCTTCACGCAGTCTCCTTCCTCCAGGTGCAGATCAACAGCTCCCAGAGACTCGCAGACAGGTGGCGAGCACAGGGCCTTGCTGGCTCCCCTCCGGAAGAGGCGGTCAGTCGTGTGGTTGACAGGCTGTGGTTTGATGTAGTTCTCCAAGAAGTAGAGGTCACAGTCATACAGGCTCCTCAGCAGGTCTCGGCTGGCCCCCAGCATGACCCGCCGGTCTGTCGTACTCTTGCTCTGGGTCAGCTTTGGGATCAGGGTGTACTGGACGTGGTAGAGGGGCTCGAATAAATAGAAGACATCAAAGTGCTGGTTAAACAGCTGCCCGACAAACGAGGAGCCGCTGCGGGTGGTGGCGAGGATGAGGACATGTGTCTTCCTGGAGAGGTTGTACGCAAAAGTAGGACTCTCGTCGCACAGCCTGTCAGCCGCATCAGGGTCCTGGCTCAGGCTGCAGTTCACGGGGTTGGGGATGGGACAGCTGTGGAAGGACTTGGCAGTGAAGGTCCGGATTGCTGTGTACTGGATTGCAATGGATGCCAAGGCTAGTAGGAGGACAGCCTTCCAGGAACATTGCATGGCTGGTCACCTTCATGGAGCTTCTTCACAGGTCGTCTCAGTGTCTGCAACCCAACAGAAAGTTCATGGGTTGAGCGAGGACTACCAAGGAGGAGCTGATCACCCTACTGCAGCATGAGCCAGGAAACGCCCTCCCACAGCGACTGGACATCACCCATAACCATGTGGACCCCAATCATGCACTGCAGAACCCCATTTCAGAAGAGAGGCGGACCAGCCAGAGGCTGGCAAGCTCGGAGAGGTGCTACCAGCCAGGAATTCAGCCCCAAGGACTGCTTCTTTCCAGGCTGAGGGTGCATGCAAATCCTGTGCCCCACAGCTCACCCCTTGCCCTGCCACTCAGACAGGGAGGTGTTAGAAGCTGATGTCCACCCCACCTGTGTGCCTCCAACCAGCTGCTGCAAAAACTCCTCCCCAACAGCGCTGAGAGTCACTTGTCACCCCATCTGCCAGTGCTGAGGAATGGCAGGGGATGGTGCCAAGCATGGCCTGGAGAGGTTCATCTCTATCCTTTCTGCCAGCTGGCAGGACAAGGTGTGGCCCATCCTGGCCAACAACCTCCTGCTTGGAGGAGCAGTAATGGCCCTCCTGGAGCTGCAAACCTCCTTTGCTTAGAGGTCCACTAGCCCAGCCAGCTCTGTCGGTTATCCACCGGGAATGAGCAGCAGCCTGAGCTCTGCAGCTGGCGTCAGTGCTGCCCTAGCCACCAGCCTCACATGCCCTCAGCACTGAGCTCATGGTGCTGGCCACGTCCTGGTCAGCTCTGGGACTTAGGGTCCCCTGCTGCTCTGAGCACCAGTAGCAATACTGTGAAGGAGGCACAGGAAACTGAGCCCCATCCATCCTCTGTTGGCAGCTGTGCAGCCGCGGGAGCCCTATGCAGCAGCAGTGGGCACAGGTACAAGTGGGGCTGTCGGTGCAGGGGCCAACTTCAGCATGGTGGTGCTGACCCCTGTCCTTCTGCTGGTGGGTGAGGGCAGGGGAAGGTGAGCAGGATGCTTGGATGGGTGCTCAGGTACAGCCAGGGAGGAGCATCCCTGCCATGCCAGAGGAGTTGTGGCACTGTTGGGTGGGGAGGTAACCACAGTGGTGCTTCAACATCTCCCCCTGTTCACTCAATAACACAGCCTGTCCTGCTGCTCTCCAAAGCACAGGGCTTTGCATCTGCATGCCACTGCTCCCCAAGAGCAGGGGGGCTGGAAGTGGGGGTAGAAGATCCCAGAAACCCCAAACCAAGCCAAAACCCTTGTGCAGATGAGCCACCCCAGTATTACCAACAGGTTTGAGGCTCCCCTGCAACCAATTCCCCTTGCCCATCTTTCATGTCCTCCCACCCCAGTGTGGTACACTGACCTGTGAGCATGCCCCTTCTGCAGCTACCTGCCTGCCTCACTTAGGCATAACCAAGGGGACAGACCCAAAAATCTCCACTCCTCACCCAGCAGAGCCCTTCTTGCAGCATCATCGCCACCATTGCTTCTCCCTCTCCTCTCACGCTCCCTGCATGTCCTCAGGGAGAGCACCACACTGGCAACAAGCTCTGGTTCCCCTGCTTGCCCCAGCCGCCGCAGGTGGACTGCTGGGCCGAGGCCTCCAAGGGCGGCCGATGGGCCAGTGACAGATCTCAGCATACAAAGCCTGTTCCAGCACACCAAAATCCCCGATGGGCTCAGGATGGTGCAACCCTCCTGGTGTGTGTTCCCTGATGTGCCACTGTAGCTAGTATGGTGTGTTGTCCCCATCTCCCAAAAACAGCCTGCTCCCTGGAGACACCCTGCACCCAGTGAGCAATGCCAGGAGCCAGGAAGGCTCCTCAGCCCTGCAGGTGAGTTGAAAAAACTCCTTCCCTTTTTTCCTTTTAATGATTACTTTTATGATTTACTGGTTGCTCAGCACAAGCAGGAGGCTGCAGGAGCTACCAACTCCAGGCACCTCTTGCCAGGAGCAGGGTTTTCTGCATGCCTTGTTTCAGAGCATATCCCAGCATGGGGGGCAGGGGGGTACAGCAACAGCTGCTGCAGACCACCCCCAGCCAGCTATCACCACGTCTGTGCTCAAAGAGCCATGCCTTAGACCCAAAAATGGTATTTTGGAATAATGGGTTCCTTTCTCCTAGGCTGCTGCCTGCCAGAGATGTTGCTGGGGCCACAAGTCGCAGGCATTTGGCTAACGCCTCCCTGCACAGGGGAGACCTGGCCCCAGAGTCTACACGGATTAGCCTGTTCCTTGGATAAAGCATTTTCCCAGGTATGCTAAGTCAGGGCAGGACAGGAGGGTCCGTCCTGTCACCTCCCAGCCCTGGTGGCTCTGGCATGCTGCCTAGGCAGGCGATGCAGTGGGAACGCTTTCCTGCTCTCTAGTGATGGCCAGCCACACTGCATCCTTCATGCACGAGGATCTCAACTTCTTCCTCACTGCACCACTGAGGGATGCTGGAGCAGGCATGACTCAGGTTGTCCTCGGATACGCCAGAAACCTGCAGCCAGCTCCCCTGCGACCAGAGCCCAGGTGCCTCCTTGGTCCCAATTGCCGCCGGACCGCTGGCTGCGAGTGTTTTGGGTTCCCCACCCACCCAGACCTGCTCCCCTTTACCACGCATCAAGCTGCGGATGGGAAGAAACAGGGGTGCTGGCTGGCCCCCTGACAGAGCAGGTTGCAATGCTACAGCCCAGCTTCAGTCTTGGCTGCCCCTCGCCACCCTTCGTGGGTGCCCTGCCCATCAGCTGAGCCACAGCTAGGGAGGGGCAGGTTCTGGCAGGAGCCTTCCCTCCCCGATGTCTCATCTGTGGCCTTTAAAGCCAGCCAGAGGTTCCTCTCACCCCCTCCCCACCCCAGCTAGCTCATTGCCGCCAGTCCCCCAGGGAACATGGTTCCGGCTCAGCCCAGCCCTGGGATGGAGGAAGCAGCAGCACTTGCTCTCCCATCCCTGCCTGAGGGGACCTCCGTGTTAAATTGGCCTGCTCCTCTCCAGGCACTGATACTGGGATCAGCAGCCCAGACCAGGAACATGGGCTGTGCCCATGTGGGGCTAGATGTGTGCGAGTGCTGGGTTTTGGTTACTCAGCCCTAGACTGTGGGATGCTGTGACCACAGGAGTCCTCAAAAAATGCTGGCCTTGTGGACGTTTCAATGCTATAAAGTGTTCCCAGACAAAATCTCTCTCTGCTCTGTCTCCAGCTCTGCTTCACCAAAGGCAACGAGAAAACACAGCCCCAGGGCGGGAGCTGAGGCTGGTAGGTCCCTCCAGGCAGCTGGGGCTACGAGATGGAAAAATCACGGGTACCTTCCAGGTTCTGGCGCTGCTGGCCTAGCAAAGGGTCTGTGAGAAGGCACGCAGGCTTCTTTTTATGCTGTGCTGACCCCTGCCCCTTCCCCAACCCTAGCCCACCTCTACTCGCAGCATGTCGCACTATGCCCTGCTGACTTGCCTGCATCTCCATCCAGCTGCCTGCAGTGGCCTCAGGACCAGGCTGTCCCTGAGAGATGAACAGCACCCAGCTCTGAGCACTGCAGGAGGCCAGCAGGTTCCTGGCACGGGGACAGGAGCATTGTCTGTGGGAAGAGGAAGGTGTTGAGCTTTTCCTCTCTCCCTACCCCACTTCCCGCAGCCTTGAGCCCAGAGGAGGGACAGGATGGGCGCAAGCAGTGCAGCCTCCCCCACCCTGCACACCCAGTCAGTGAGTGCATAATCACCTGCCTTCATCTTCCTCCTCCTCCCCTGACTCCTAGCGCTGCTCCAGGGAGGATGAGCAGGCGAGAAGCCAGCAAGACAGCCCAGGAGTGCTGGGAGGCGATGAATTAAATTGAATGGCATCCGTGAGTCACTGGCGCGGGGAGCAGCGAGCACGGCCAGCAGCCGCAGCGCAGCAGGGGCCCAGGAGGAGATGCTCAGCGGTGGAGTCCTGCCTCAGGGACGGTCTTCCCAGGTTTGATGGGAATGACCTGCTTTTGGAGCCGTGTGGCAGGACGGTAGTGCCAGAGGCTGCCCTGGCAGCTGAGCTCAGGCCAGGCTGCTGCAGGGATTGATGTGACTTGCACATCTTCTCCCCTCCAAAAAGCTGCCAGGTGCTACACGGGGCAGTGCCCTGGAATTGGCAAAGCTTGTTCTCATGGGGGGTTCCCACAGCATCTTGAGGGTCATCCTGCCTCCCGCCCCAAGCCTTCCTTGCAGGTTCCCTTGCTGTTCTCTAGGGGTGGCTGGGTCCAGGCACCCAGGGTGCTGTCAGCTTTAGGCAGGAGACCCTTCAGTAGCTGATGCCGTCACTGCTGTATTTCCAAGGCTCTCTCATGGGCCAGTCAAAAAGCCTGTCTCTTTTCGGCTGACTTCCAGGCTGTCCCTCCTCTCTTGACAGCTCCCAGAAGTTGTGCCCTTGGCCCAGCTGGGTTCAGCCTGGGCTCCCTCAGCACTGCCAGGGAAATCCCTCTGAGCTTCCCTGTGTCGGTGAAGAAGGGAAAGGGGAGCGAAAGAAGGTGCGGGGGTCTGCGTGGCGCAGGTGCCTGTTCTGGCCCTAGCATAAGCGCAACGTACCAGAGGAGTGCCTGCACCCCGCAAGGCCTCCTCAAGGTGTGCCAGGTCCTGGTCCAGCTACCCGCACCCTCTACCCCCCAAAACCAACTCCTGCCAGCAAGGCTGTTTCCATGGAAACGGCAGAGTGACTCAGGACTTTGGGACCAGCTGGAAAACACAACTGTGAGCAGCAAACACCCAGGGAGGTGCCGGGGTCTCAGTGTGAGGGTGGATGAGCGGAGGGAGCAAGAAGGACAGGCTGTTTTGTCTGCCAGGGCACACGGAGGGGTACAACAGGCACACCCCAGACAAGGCAAAGCCCACGCCAGGACTTGTAAGGCAAAAGCCCCTTTTCCTGACACAAGCATGACTGCAGCACTTGGAGGGCATCACTGCAGCGTGCTCACCAGGGGACACATCCCAAAACGCGCTTTATCGCAAACAGATTCTCATCCTCATGCGTGCGTGGTCACCCATGGGAGTTCACAGCACCAACTCCAGCATCCTACCAGCGCCGCACCCCCATCCCCTGCCTGGCAAGCAACACCCTGAATGCCTTGCCCAGGGCTGAGCAGTTTGTTGAAGGGCTGGTCAGGAAGTGGGGGGCTGCAGGCAGCCCCCCCGCAGTGCTCCCCTGTCCAGCCAGCCTGGCTCCTGCAGCCCCACCCCCCATCAGGCACAGAAATTAAGTCACAAGATTGCAAATCAACTCTGGGCCAGGGACACGACGGCCCAGGCCCTGCCGCTTCCCAGCAGCCTCTCCCCAAGCAAAATCTATCTGGTAGAACAACACACTGTGGTCACTGAGGTAGGGGAGACAAGCTCCTGGCAGGGTTTAACAATGACGATCCCTGACCATGCCTATGACCCAGCTGGCATGGGCAGGCTGCACCCTGCTGCTCCCCAAGGAAAAAGGGGGATTGCTGAGAGAGGGGGGGGCCAAGAAGCCCCCTTCCTTCTCACCACAGGTGGGACCTGATTTCGGATAGCGCAACAGACATGTAACCAGGGCTGGTGTCTGTCCCCAAGCCTCCACGCCAGCAAGGCCCACCAAGATGAGATCCCGATGGGGTGCAAGTTAGCCTTCAGCCTCACCTCCTCTTCCACTACAGCTTCCCTAGTCACAGCTCAAAAGCCAGCCTGGGACTCACACCCTGTCACCTTCCTCGGGTTAGCACCGTGCAGTATGTGGAGCAGAGGTGCTCTGTGCCCGCCAAGACCCAGACTCGTCCTGCTCTCGTGTACATCGCCTCCCGGGGCACTCTTCTAACGGAAAGCCACTCCTGCATCCGCCCCCGGCTCCCCCATCTCCGCCTGTCCCCACTGCAGTTCAGAGGGACGGAGAGATCATTTGCTGCCGTAAGATTACTCCCCACTTTGCTCAGCACTTAAACCACCACAGAGCTTCCAACGGGGACTTTGGATTTTCCCTACCAGCAGGCAGCGTGCGCATTTTGAGTTAATTAATCACTATCAAGTAACATCAACCCAAATCAGTCCCGGACTTTTCTTATCGCAACATCCACCTGTGCCTGTTTATCCCTCATCTGCTGAGCCGCATCTGCTTCTTCCCAAGGATGCCAACGCCTGGGGTAAACCCGGTGCAGGGTTTTTTTGTGTGCTCTCTGCCTTCCCCCGAAACCCATCCACCAGCCTATTTGTGCAATGTCTCTCCCTCCTGGAGCATTCCCCTGGCAGGAGCTGGAAGGCTCATCTGCGATGAACGTGCTCATTCACCACCCCGAAACAGGCTCTTCGTAACGTCCCCAGCCCTACGGCCACATCGAGAGCCCGAACCCTGAACCACCCCAACCCGGCTTCCCTGTAGCACCACCCCGTGCCCCACTGTGATCAGACCACACTCGGTGAGGTCTCCTGGCCAGCCTGCGTCCCCACGGCAGGTTCATCAGACCACTTTTAAGGTCTCGACAGCAAACGCTGGGGCATTTCCCTCTCACGACGGGGCACGGCATCCGGCCTCCCCCCGTGCCACCGGGGACTTACTCACTTGTTCCAGGCGGCAGCTCCTCACCCAGCGACAGCCCAAGTTTCGCCGCAGCTCGTTCCCCCACACACACCCCGCGGGTCTCGGGGGCCAGCGCTGCCGCTTCCCCCGCAGAGGCGGCCCCGGGAGGCGGCTGGTCGGGCGCTCGAAGCCCGGGACAGGGTCCCGCCGCAGCCGGCGCCGGGGACCAGCGGCTTAAAGTCCTTCCCTCCCTCCCTCCCGCCACCGCGGGTGCTGCCTCGCTGCCCCGGAAAGTTGGTGGCGCGGAAGGGGTTACGAGAAAGCCCCGGGCAGCCCCGCCGAGCTGAGCTGAGCCGCGCCATCTCCTCCTCCATCAGCACCACCACCCGCCACCCCCAGCGCCCCTTACCTGGCGGAGCGCCGCGACGGGGTCTCCCCCCTCATCCCCCGGCGGGCCCCGTAGCGGCTCTAGGGGCGGCGGACGCCGAGCCCGGCCCGGCCCGGCCCTGCCCCGGGGGCTGCTGCTGGCGGCGGAGCTCAGCGGGCCGCGCCGCGGGGGCTCATCCCTGGCGGGGGCTCGTCCCTGTCGCGCAGCCTGCCCTGCCCTGCCCTGCCCTGCCTGCCCTGCCCGCGGGGGCAGCCGCCGTGCAGGGCCGCCTCTCCACGCCCCTCCGCGCCGCGCCGGCGGGAGGGGAGGGGGGGCAAGGGAGGGGGCTGCACCCGCTCTCCCCTCCCTCCCTCCTTCCCTCCCTCCTTTCTCCGGACCGCCCGGCAGCGCGTACGGGCAGCGCGGCGCGCAGGCAGCGGCTCCGCACCGATCCGCACCGCCCCCGCCCCGCGCCGCCCGCCCCGCGCCGCCCGCCCGCTAGGCTCCCGGCTCTGCCGGGCAGGGAGAACTCTTCCTTTCCGTTTTGTTTTCCCTGTAACTCCCCGGGGCTGCCTGGCCAGAGCGGACAGAGCCCCTCCTGTTGCGGGAGGGGAGGGCGAGCCCCCGGAAGACCTGTCCGCACCCCCCTCCCGCCCCCACTGGGTGTTGGCAGGGGGCGCCGAGACTCCCGGTGACCGGGTCAGGCCACCCTGCGCTCGGGGCCGGGGGCGAGACGGCGGGTCGCGCCCACCACCCCCACGCCCCGGGGCTGGGGAGAGAGCAGCGCCCCCCCCCGCCTCCCCCTTCCTCCCCGCACCTCCGCCTTCCCCAGGGCTCACCGGGGTTTGGTAGCGATGGCGGTGTGCGATTCTTCTCTCGCTTTCCGGGGGCCTTCGCTCCGCAGAGAAACATCCCGGCATGGGGACTCGTTCCCCGGTGCCAGGAATCCTCCGTGCACCCCCACGACCGGGTCTCAGCGGAAACCAAAACCCCCTCTGTGGTGCGGGGAGGCTGAGAGGCAAGGGGGGAAGGTGCCGTCACAACCTTCTTGACAAGATGGGACGGGGCCCGAGGGAATTAAACACGACAGAGTGTCAGGGCTGCTGAGGTGGCTGTGGGCTCATGGTCACATCTTCCCCCAGGTTCTGCTTCTGTTTGACCCCTCGAAGCAGGTCAGACGTGTACTTTTGGCAACTTTTGATGTTTCCCTTTTGCCAGGCACTTTCCAACTGCTCCGTGTTTTCAGCACTTAGGCGGCACCTCCACTGAAATGGCGGCTGCTGGCGAGAGCCAGCTCATGGGTCTGGGGATGCTGCGGAGGGTATTCTGTATATCCCCGGTTTATTTGGTGTGTGTTTGGTGCCGCCTGGGCATTAGAAGGAATCTCAGCAGCTTTCCTTCCTTCTTACATTCCTGTGAGCATCACCCAGCCCGTGACAGCCCCCTGAGCTCCACAAGCAGCTCCCTACCCAGCTCAGGGATTTCCAAGCCTTCACCCCTGACTCTGGGATCTGCCAAGTGTAACTGTGGGGTCACGGTACCATCGTGTCAACCGGCAGCTCGGAACAACTTCCACTCAGCAGTGAGCATGCTATGAGGAACAGTGGAGCCCAGGTCCCCGTGCCACAGTCATGTCAAGAAGGAGAGAGAGAGGAAGGGGGGGGAAATCAATCCTGGGGAACGCTGGCCTCGCCTCTGCTCTCAGCGGCCTGCTGGGCTGAGATAGGGAGTTAGTGTGGGGCTACGAGGTTGCCTTGAAATCCCTGAAAGCACAACAGCAGAGTCATCCTGCGTGATGTTTAGCATTTTGGACTTGGATTTACTGGCTTGGGAGTATCCCAGATCTTGCATGTCTAAAAATACCAGTGTTTCTCAAATCTTTTACAATAACTTGACAGCCCTAGCCCCCTTAAACTAATTTTAGAAAACTTTGTAGGGATTTTGTATTTATAAACAGTTGGTGCTTAAATATTATTTCTCTCACCATGGCAACAGCTCCCCATCGTAGCATTTGGTGTACAGTGCTGCTGCATTGGTGCATCCCTGTTTTGAGTGAGAAAGCCCTGAAGTCACTCTCTCTTTTGTTCCTTCTACAGCTTGCAAAGGGCAAGGACCAAGGTTCCTGCCTGTCCTGGTTCTGTTTCTGGAGCTGGGGAAGGTCCATACTGCCGGCTGCTGCTGGAAACATACTGGTGAACCTGAGGTTTCCATCACCAGCATTCCTCAGGTGATGCACCCACTTTCATGGGCAGGAGCTGCTGATTCCTCTGCTGTGGTAGAGCTGACCGCTCACCTGGTACCTGTGTGCTTCATGGGCTTTCTAAAGAGTAGTAAGGATTTGAACCTCTCCTAGACACCAACCCTGAAACAGTCAGGGCACTGAGACACCTCCAAAGTCCGTCTACAGAAATCTAGGGTGTCCTGCCACTTGGAGCAATCCTGGAGCTACTTGGACACATACTTCTGGGTGCTGGGACTTGTCCTCCCCGGCCTTTGGGACTGGCACGGGTGCCTGGAGAACTTCCAGACCCCAGCGATACATGTTGACTGGGTTTAAAATGGTGATGTTATACCCAGGGAAATCGAGGTAATGTGGTCATAGAGGAAGAAGAAAAGAAATTTGAGGGGATGATGCAAAAAAATGAGGGGAAAAAAAAGCTGGGTTGAGGGATAAACAGATGCTTCTGTTAGTTTCAGCTGGGCATGATCACGTTTTTCGATGCTCCTTGGTATTTTTAAGAGTTAATCTAGAGAGATGCCCATTGGTTTGAAAGTTGAGTTCTGTACTTCTGACTGGTGAGCTATATATTTATGAATATAAAATATGGTGCGTGTTCGAGGTCAGTTTGCCTTCTAGGGGGAAGGACCTCTGCGGCTGTACCTCACCCTTGTTGAGGAGATTCACCTGTTTCAAAGGCATTGCTTTTCTCCTGTGTGGCCCTAGGTGGGAGAGCGGAGAGGCTGCTGGTGACTCAGAGTCAAAAAAAAAACAAACCCTCACCTTTTAAAATTTTCACCTGAGCCCAAAGGCAGTTTGAAAGCATCCGATTTCCATGCTCAGATTTCCACAAAGGCTTTGCATTTTCTCCTCTTGAGTTATGGTTGCAAAAAAATACCTACCTTAACAACATAATCTGCTTGGGAATATATGTAATAAAATACCAATGTGGCTGTTAAGGTGATATGAAGGTTACTGTTCTAATCACTCAAAGTGCAGTCGGGAGCAAAGTTGCAATTCTCAGAGTCATCCAGCCACGTTATCTCTCCCGTACATCTTGTGAAATGCCATTAACATAAAGAGGGATGTATTAAGGCACGAAAATTTAAGGGCAGGCTAATAGAAAAATACTGTCTGTGTGTTTAAGCACACCAAGTTCTGAGAACCTGTGTCGGATTGTGCTGTTAACATTTCTAAACCCACCACGCAGAGGAGGGGAGGCTCTCCACAGGGCTGCAGTGCCGGCGTGGGGCTCCAGCAACCTCTCGGGGGAGATGGAGGTCCCTTCGACACCTGGCCAAGGATGCCAAGGCTGCTCCACTCAGGGAAGAGTTGGTAAAAACGTTGTGGCCGCACCGCCGGCCAAGTATGCGCAGAGGATTGCGAGGTATGTCACAGAGAAAGAGCTGCTGTTTCACTGGCCGGTGGCTGCTCATCAGTGGCTTGGCTACAGAAGGGATGGTGCAGCAGGATGGGAGCAGCACAGGGCTGTGCCGGAGAGGGGGCTGCTGCTGCCACCTCTGCCCTTCTCCGTGGGTCCCCGTTGCAGGGTTGTGGGGTGTGCAGGGTTGTGGGGTGAAAACCTCCTCAAAAGGTGTTTCTAAAGTCTGCTGGAGCCCGACACTGCACGGAGCCAGAGGGGCTTCCGAAATCTTTCCTCAGCTCCGTAGGAACGCCAGCCAGGATTTCTCACAGAGGGATTTTTGGGACCTTAAGGGACAGAGGCTGGGGACATTTGACTTTCAGAAAGCATCCTTTCTCGCTGGCCTTCATGTACAAGCTATAACAAAAGACTTTAAGCTTGACATCCCTCCGTAGTTTGGAAGGGGCAATAAACAGCTCGTGCCGTAATCCCTTCTCTCCAGGAGTTTATAAACCCCTCACCGATGGGGCTGGTGATGTAGCCGAGGATGCGTTTATTTCCCCCAGCCTTTGCACTCTCCTTTGGCTTTCCTCCCAAAGAGCCATGACGAGGCAATATAAGGCATAACATAAAGGAAATTAGTAAGAGCAAGAGTAACCATCTCGGTATTGTGCCGCTACTTCTATACACATACACCATCATGGCTACGGATCAGTTCATGGAGGGAAGAAAAGATGTTATCCTCCTCTACGTAAAAATAACCACCAACAACTATCCGTTTGTAAAATCACAGCTTTTAAACGCCAGAGAGTCACCGTGACTGTTTGGCCTTGCAGGCAACAGGCTGCTTACTGCCTTGTACCCAGTAATTCCTGCGTCAGAGCCGGCGGCGGGGCGCCGGCACCACCTTCATCTCAGGAGGCATTGCCGTGGGTGAGCTGTTCCAGAGCTTAGCGCGCCTGACGGTGAAACATGCCCCTTATTTCTAGTCTGGAGGTGTCGAGTTTTGGCTCCCAGCCACTGGATCGCATTATGCCTTTGCCTATTAGAGTAAAGAGCTATCTGCTATCTGAACTATTTCTCCTGTGTAGGTATTAATAGATCATGATCAAGGCAACTCTTAACCTCCTCTCTAAGAAGTTAAATAGACCAAACTTCTTTATCTCCCATGGTGAAGCAGGGGTTTCTGGGCTTTACATCATTCTTGCCATCCTCTTCAGGGCAATGTCTGTTTGGAGACACAGATGCCACAAGCACGGAGCATGCCAGGTCTGACTGTGGGAGCAGCAGTGCCAACCCGTCTCAGCTAAGGAACCTACCTTGGCTTGGCACACAATTACATAGCCCACCGTGATCCCCACACCCTTGTCACCAACCTGGGCTGATCCTTAGCATCCCATCTTCCTCCAAGAAACCTCCCAGGAAAAGGTTGAACCTTATTCCTACCACAGAAAACATAACTGGGATGCAGTGCAGCTCTCCCCCAGCCTCACTGCTTGGCCCACAGCCATGTTCACCCCTCCCAGGCTCATTTCCATGTTTCCTGAGGTGAGGTCAACTGGAGAATCACCTGTTGATGGGGTCCCAAAGCTGTATTGGGCTTTCACATGTCGTTGTGGTTTTATTTTCTTCACCAGAAGTGGAGTAGTTTGGTCCTTACAGTATTAAGCATGCCCCAAAAACCCCACTGGGGCCAAGTCAGCACTTCTATGTGGCCTTCATCTTTTGTGGCTCCACTCTCTCCGAGCTCAAAATACAGTAGTAACTTTAACACTGGTTCTAGTGTTTTTAATTTAAAAAAAAATGTTTGCATATTCTGAATTTACAGAGGGCTTGGTGGCTCCTTGCAACGGGACTCCATGTTTCTTGTAAAAGTGTCAGTGAAAACCAGAGATGAGAAGTCTGGTTAAATAGAGGTTTGCCTTCAAAGCAGTACCCCTCCCCAAGCAGCCCTGGGCCATGGCTCCCCACCCAGCTCTGACAGGTAGGAAAATGCTCAGGAAACTGTTTTTTAACAGGCTTCTTGGTGGCATGGAGTATCTGGGTTGCTTTCATCCCATAGAGCGTGACAGGGCCCTCAGAGCCCGCCACATGTGCCACCTCCGTGCTGTGCCAGGTTAAGGTTCCCTGCGTTCATACACTCGCTTGTCCAAAGAACTTCTGTAAGTGGCTGAAGAGCATGTGGGTTGTTTGTATTTTAATCATGGCATAGCATATCCCCAGGGGATATGTAGGATCTCTTTCCCCTGACCTGGAGGACATGGGTCCTCCCCATGTCTCCTGCATTCCTCTTGCTGGGCAGATGATAAACTAGGTTTTGGACAGATCTTGTCTGTCTGTTTGGAGTCATCTTTTGCAACTACATTCCTGATGGGCTAGCAGAAAGTAATAGCATTCTCTTATCTCCTGATACGATGGCATCCATTCTGGGGCTCATCAGACCTGGGCTTGGTGGTGCTCAGCTCAATTAACTGGAAACACATGCTTAGTTATGAACGCAGCCCTTCTTTTAGCCCTTGCTCTGCTGTCCTCCCATTGTACACACACAGACAAGTTTGCATTTGTCCATCATTCATAACAGCATTACTATTTCCATTAAAAGCTTCTGCAGGGTGTGAGAAGGGGAACAACCTGCCACCTGCTAGGCTTGGATACCAGGTGTCCTGCCTTGGGGGGAAATGAGAACCCAGCCTTGATATTTGCCTGAGGCTGGATTATAGGCATAGAAGAGCAGGCTCTGCTGGGATCCTGAAGTAGCTATGGCCTGGTACCTTGGGGTTTTTGGTGAGATTGATTTTATATTTTGCGAAAAGAATGGTGCAGGGTGTTAAAGTTTGTGTGGTGCTGGTTGTTCTTACTGTTGCTTGCAATATTTGGGGTTTTCTTAAGTTACTCTGATGTTGATGTGGCCATAGCCACCATATCTAATAGGGATCCCTTCAGACCAGAGGAAATTTGGGAGGAGCAAGCCAGTCCCCCGGGTAGACAGGGATGCTGCTGGATGCTGTTTGTGGTGCCAGAGACTAGAGAAGAGTCTGGCTGGAAGGCTGTAGTTCTGTCCTGAGATGGTTGTGCTCTACTTTAACTTGGGGACTGTGCATAGTGAGGGGCACAGCTGCCAAAGGGGTGTGAGGGAAGTGGGGACCTCACATGGGAAGGGGCTCCCATTCTGGCCACAGAACAATGAAAGGTGACAAGGAAGAGGCAAGGACTGTGGCAGAGGACCCAGGATGATGGTGCTCCCTGCATCCCAGAGCTGTGCCTCTGCTGGAAAGCCGTGTGGGACCCACACCACAGACACAGTACCCATTGCACCTCCCTGGCCCTTTTAATGTGGATGTTACCCTTCTGTGGAGCCTCAAAATAGCCCTCATTAAGTCCCTGGGGAAGTAGGAGGTGTCAGTGGAGCCTCTCATTTAATCTTTAATTGCCCAAAGTTCATAAAGCCTCTGTGGCACACACCCAGGATGCATTGCACGTGTGTTGCTGCTGTTTGCACTGTGAGCCTAGAAAGCACCTGAGGGTCTGTCTGTCTCAAAGACAGATGGGTCCCCTGTCTATCCCCAAGAACACCCTGTCTCCTCCAGCTGCTGCTCACAGGGTGCAGAAAGCTGTGCCCTTAAGCCCTGTGAAGGAACCCCTGCTGGGTACTAGCCCTGTGCCCCCTCACCAAATGGGGAAATGGCTGCTTTACCAGCAAGCTTGCACCCCTCCTTGCCAGCAGGCACCTCCTGGGTGCTGTGGGTTTGGAGAAGCTGGGAGGATTTGCCTCCAGCACGCTGCTGTCCCTTGCAGGGTATGGCCCAGCCTGGGGCTGCTGACCTTGTGTGGCTGCAGGTGCCGGCTGCTGTCACCGGATGTCTTGGGGCCAGCTTCCCCTGGGCAGGCGTCCTTCCTTCCTTCCTCTGTTTTGCATGTTTACTGGTGGCTACGGGAGCTTAATGTGTATTTACTGGTGGCTGCAGGAGCTGAATGTGGAGGGCCAGGCAGAGCTGGAGTCCTGCCACTGCTCCTCCCTCTCCAGCCTGGCTGGGTCCCACTCAACTCTGTCCTGAGCCCTGTGTATCTGGGACAAGGGAAGCTGAGAGCTTGGGGATCGGGAAGCGTCGAGGTGGTGGTAGTGGCCATCCTGAGCGGAGCTGCAGCATCACTGCCCAGAGAGGTTAGAGCCAGCCTTGTGTGAGACAGTCTGGTCTGGGTAGCCTGAAGAGATAGGATGCTGTGCTGGGGTGGTGGGACTGGGGGAGAAGGGGTAAGAGGATAAGCACAGAGGCTTCTCTTTTTTTGGGAGCTCCAGAAGCACATGCTGGGTGCCTTGTCCTCCTGCAGCTCCCAGCCACAGACAATGTTATAAAGCAGCCTTTTCATGGGGGCCTGGGAGGTCAGGGCTGCGTGGCCAGGCCCAGGGCAGGCCAGTCCCCACGGCCGGCTTGAAGCACGGGCACCCGCCGCCCTCAATGCTGCCTGTGTCCCGGCCTGCCCACCACCTACAATGAGCCCTTTCAGGGAGCTGGGGCCAGCCCAGCCACAACAGCACAGCCTCCCAGCACAGGCAGCAGAGATGTAAGCGGGTTGCAGGCAGCATGCTTAGGGTCTCTGTAAGTCAGGGTCCTGTGAACCCCAGGGTATCTTCTACCCTGGCCCTGTTGCCCCAGCGTTGCAGCACTCTCTGCTCCTGGGTGTGTGGGTCGCCTGCTGTCTGTCAGCTTCCCCTGCAGACTGGACTGGGGAGCAAGGTGGAAGGTCAGGGCCTTGGCGGTATGGTTCCACAGGGACAGGAGGGCCATGTGGGAACTTGGGATGGGTGCCAGGCAGCCAAAGAGCCTACAGTATTGTGGCACAGGGCCAAGGTGTGCCATCTGGGGTGCCTGGTGTGTTTGCAGCAGGCTGCCCGCTCTGGGTACCTGCGGCTGCTGTTGTTGGTATCTGAGCATTGAAACACAGACTTGGTCTGTGATACAGATTCAGCAGGTGCCTTCCAAGGTCACCCAGCTCCCCAAGATCCCCCGCCCACCCCCTGTAACCCCTTTTCCTGCTCAGGGCTTGCCCACGGTCACAGCTGCACCTATTCAGCCTCCAGTGCTGGCTGCTCTGACACCTATGCTAGGGGATTGACAGGGGAGCAGCTCTTGTCCCCACGGGGCATCTCTTCTGCTGAGCCTGCATGTTGGTGCTATTTCTCCTCTGGGCATAATGCTGGAGCTGATCCCCAGGTTGCTGACGCAGCTCGGGGACAGAAGGAGGCAAAGATGTGTGGGAGCAATGGTGGCTGATCTCCCTGGAGCAGTGTGAGAAAATGTCCTGGAGCCTATCGGGGCCCAAAGCAGCAAGGAGGCAGGGGCTCTGGGCCGGGACCCCTGTACTTTGCACAGGCTGTGCCTGGCTTTTCCACAAGATAGCCTTGGAAAAGGTTAATGAGCTGCAAAAGTTAAATGCTGGTATAGGTCTGTGTTTGTTTGCTGTTCTTGCAGCACATTTTGGGACTGTCTCAGGGCCTGATCCTTCCCTGAGGAGCAGGGTTAGATGTCATGCCAGAAAGAAGGCAGGGTCATGGGTGGAGGAGGAATCAATGCAAGGTGCAGCTGGGGCACGGAGGGCTGCCTTTGCTCCCCAGACAAGCTGCAGGACAACTCTGTAGAGCGAAAGGGCTTGAGCTCTGTATTAGGTCAACCGTGGGGACTTTATACTGGAAGTTTTATGTCTTGAGCCCTTTTGTAGCCCCATGTGCTCTGATGCTGTCCTTGTTTTTCCTTGGTGGCTTTGCCTGCTGTTCCTGGCAGCTGTAAAACTCCTTGCTTTTACCTTCTGGTTTGATTTGGGTGGGCCACTTGCTTTTTCCATTTGTTCTTTTGTCATACCTGCTTTGGAGCTCTATTGATTTCTGTCTTTGCCTGACTTCCACAAAAGCTGCTCTTCGCTCCCAGCCTGGATGCTGCTTTTCACCATCCCTTCTCTTCCCTTTGAAAATTCTCACCTTGCTAACCCCTGCAAGAAGACACCTCAAGCCCCCGAGTATTGGTAGATGAAAGCCTGGATGAGTCCCCAGTGTAAACTAGAGCAGTTCTGGGCCTGTGGTAGCTTAAACAGCCTTCTCTGAGCTGTCTGTGCCTCATCTATAATCCAACCCCTTTGTGCTACAGTTGGTCCAGAACTGGCAGCAATTCCATGGTAGCTGAGAGGAGATGTTTTGGGTTTGACAAAACTGCCCCTTCCCAAGGAGCACACTGCATGTCATCCCCTTTCACTATGGCTTTCACCTGCCCACACGCTATTCCGGGACCTGGAGTTTCTTCTTGAGATTAAATCAGAGCCCACCCTAATGCCTGCAGAGTCAGGGTCTCTGCTGACCTCCTGGAGCTTGCAGAGATCTGAGCAGGGATTTAAGCTGCTCACAGAGATGGACTGTAGCCACCATCTTTCCCAGACAGAAAGGTGGAACTGGGAAGGATTGTGGCTGTGGTTCCCAAGGGAAGGGATGAAACCAGATGTCTGGCAGAGCCCAGCTGGAGATGCTAGTGCTGCAGGAGAACACAAGGATTTCCTGGTGCCCACTGGAAGCACATCCCCTCTTCCTCCTCCCCTGAAGCCCTGGGGCAGCAGGCAGAAGGCTAGTCATTTTCTTCTGGAGCTGGGGCAGCCTGGGCTGCCTGACAGTGGGGTTACACCCAATGTGCACGTGTCACCTGCTCCTGTGACATCACCTGTCCCTGCTGCCCCCTGCACTATCTGCTCCAGCCACGCTCTGAACAGAGCCAACAAGCCAAGCACACTAAAAGCTTGAGCCCAGCTGGTGTTTACTGCTGGGAATAGGGGAATCTACTAGCTGCTTCCTACATCCCCCCCAACTCCCTTCTCAACCAGAACCCCACCATGCAAAACAACACCACCCTCATCTTTTCCATGTGACTCCTTGCAAAAAGGAGTCTCCATCTTCTTCATAGCCACTCTTTAAGTCCTGGACAATGGTGATGAGGTGACCCTGAAGATGCCTTTTGTCAGGACTGAACAAACCCAGTTCTCTCAGCCTTTCCTCATATGGCAGACTTCCCACTCCCTCTCTGGACCCTCTCTAGCCTGTCCACATTTTTTTTGTATAGTGGGGATCAAATCTAAACACAGTATATCCAGGTGGGTAGAGTGGGATAATGACTCCTTTATCTCTGCTGGTGATGCCCCTGTTGATGCAAGTATAGGGTAGAAGGATGGTAGGTCCCTATAGCTGCAGGTTGAAACTGAGAGCAGGATTTCAGGCTGGGTGCATCCTTGGCATGGATGGGCAATATGCAACTCTGGAGACCCCTAGCAGTGTCCTGAGACACATGGGGTGAGTTGCCAGAGAGACTGGGGCAGTTTGGAGAAAAACAGGAGAACAGGCTGGTAAGCTTGTGTTTGAAGAGAAACTAAAAGCCTTGTGTCTGATTGGTTAAATGGAGATGGGGTGGGAGGAGACAAATACTCAGGGGATGGGGGGAAGAGAGCTAGAGAGAAAGAAGTGAAAGTGTGTGGGAAGGTGGCTGATAATCCCAGGTCCAAGGCTATGGAATGGTTCCTGGGCACGAAGTGGAAAGTTTTCACATCAGCCTGGACAAAACTCCTGAGGGAATCAAGCTCCAGCAAGCTGATGGGGAGCTGCATGCCATGGGGGTTGCATGTGGTGGTACCTCTCTGTGGACTGCTGCAGGCAGAGCTGCAGTGAGGACCGGGTGACAGCTTTAGAGGACTCCACTCTTCTCAGGATGCTGGTGACTCACTGGCACCTGGGAGCTAAGTGGTGGCCAGGATGCAGTGGTTGATAGGTCTGTCCCCAGGAGGTAGCTCCTCAGAGGGGACGTGGTTGAGCCAATCCCTTGGCATATGCCATGAGGGTGGCAGAGCTCCACTCTCAGCTCTGCTCAGCCCACGGTGAGCTTATGAGAGTCTTCTGCATTGATGGATAGCATCAGGCCACTCCAAAAAGCATCATCTGAGAGCCAAGACACTCCATCCTTTCCTGCTCTTCCAAAACATCATGACCCTGCAAAAAGCTGCCTGTGGGGCCTGGATGCCACTTAGCCCTCTGGTCACTAGGTGCTTCTTCACAAATACTGCTCTAGGGTCATGTAAACCTCCAGATCAGCAGTGACATCTGAATATCTGCTTATACCCACACAGTCACCGTGTAGATGCTCATTTAATATGAGCATGCACCTAGAAACACAGCCATTCAGTACAGCCTAAGCGCCCGTGGGTGCATTATACTGAGTGCATGTTAATCCCAAGGGCTTTGTATTTTGGCATAACTACGTACTGAGGGTGTGGTGAGGTGTTTAAATGGGCAGCAGCTGTTACTGCTGACTTATGCTAAACCATATATTTATCAGAATTGGGGTTTTGACATATGTGTTTTTAAAAAAGGGTAGATGAGGTTCTTAGGGATATAATTTACCATAGGACAGGAACGCTTGTACTTGATGATCTTAAAGGTCTTTCCCAACCTCGTTTGATTCTGTATATAATGTACAATAAGAAGCCTCCCAGAATCTTTTTTGCCCTCCTTAACACAGCTGTGATACCAGGTCAGCATAGGTCAGATGCTTAGCATGTCCTGTCCCTGTGCTGAGCACCCAAAGTTGTGTTTTGTCATGACATCAAATTCTGCCCACTTGATACCTGTCCCCTAAAGAACAAGGATGGATGTCACCATTATGGGTGAGGTTCTGAAACAGCAATGCCCCCTCCACGAGTGCATCCTTGCCACGGAGCTGGCAGAGGAGGTGTCGCTGTGGAAAGCTCAGGGGTGGAAGTACTGGGATTTCCCTGCTGTCGTTTTTATGCTGGATCAATTGGAGCGGATGCTGTTGTAACTATTTCTTTACTGCACTCATGTGGCAGAACAGCGCCTGCTTGCCCGCTTCTCCCCATGGCGCACACATCCATCACACAGGGCAGGAGGGGGGCTAATGCTGCTCAGGGGGATCTGGCAGCCAGGGAAGGAGGGATGGTGAGTGGGGCTCAGGAGGGTAGCTCCAGCGCTGCAGGAGATTGGTACAACAAAGCCAGCTGGCAGGCAGGGTCTGGAGGGGAGCAGCGCCAGGAGTGCAGGCAGGGCAGAGCCCTCATGTCCCAGGGACTGTGGGGCTGCTGTGGGTGAAAGCCCCTGCCTGGAGGAGTGGAAACGGTAGAAGAATGGGAGAAAAACTCAAGAGAAGGAGCATCTGGGTAAAAGCCCAGAGCAAGGAATAGGCTTCAGCCTCAGAAACTTCATGGTCTCTGGCAAATCCATTCAAGTGCTGGGCAAAAACCAGCCCCTGTCCTCTCCCACCTCCTGCGCCCCCATACTGAGCTGCTTGGTGCTCCCAGCCTCCCTGCTGCGCTCAGATGAAGACAGGGCACCGTGGTCCTGGCAGTTTATAATCCATACCACAGCCCTGGGGGGTATAGATGGGGCAGGACATAACAACGAGGGTGGATTCGCCTGCCCGTGGTCCAGCACAGTGGTATTCAGGCTGTCCTGTCTGCCACAAGCACAGTCCCAGGTGGTGTCCACAATGCCAGGCAGCTCTACAGACCACGCTGGTCTTTGGAGAGTCAGCAAAGCTCCAGCCTCATGGCAGAGTCATGCAGAGCCAAAGTGTGAGCGTGCCTGGGATTCATCAGAGTAACTGCATAGTCCCAGCTGCCTTCCTCGACCAGTGTCTGGAGAAGTGAAGGATAATGTGCTCAGGCAGTCAGTGATGGATGGCAGGGCGAGTCCTGTGATGAAGAGATGGATGGTACCGCTTGTGGAAGAAGCAGGGGGGGAGGCTGAAGGGCAGGGGCAGCCCGCAGTCACTGGACCATGGAGAACCACTCAGGTGGGGATTATGGACCCTCAGCGTTGCAGCGAGGGTCCTGGGAGGCTGGGGTGCAGGGGTAGGCATGGCCATGGGGTAGGGAAGAGAAGCAGAGTTGATTTGGTTAGATTGTCTTAGCATCTTCCACCTCATCCCTGTCCTGAGATGGTAAGATGGATTGGAAGATGGGGGGGCTGGGGTCTGTCCCGCAGCGCTGAGCTGTTCTTGCATCCCCACCTCAGCTACAGACAGCAACCTCCTGCTACACAGAGGGGCCTCATCCCCAGGGTACAGAAACACAATCAGCTTGGAAAAAGGGATTCAGAAGTGAAGGGGGAAGAGGTGGGAGCCTGAACCAGTTTCACAGGCAAGCAGCAATTAAAGCCTGTACCAGGAAGGCAGGGGGAGGTGGTGGTCTCTCCCGTGTACACACCTTTGGGAGAGAGGGGGCGGGAATTGTTTTTATTTTGATCGGCAAAAGAAGCACAAAGGAGCACCCTGTCTCCAGAGAGTGCAGGCAGCTCCTGAGTCTGCTTCCTGCTTCCCAGCTCTCCCTTCTCCTCAGGGTTACAAATCAGGGAACGCTTGTCTGCTCCTCGGGTGCAAAGAGAGACAGCGAGTCCATTACTGTCCACAGGGCACCTGCTGTTCCTGTCATTTCCAGCTGGCTCTGGGAGAGGAGCGAGTGGGAGAGTCTCATTTCTGCAGCAATCCCCGTTGTCCAACAGCAGAGACAAATGCAGGCCATAGCCAAAAAAGAAATGACACAGGAGAAAACCCGAGCATCTCTGTCTAGCTAAGGGCAGTGCTGTATCTCGAAGCAGTTCCCTCCTCAGCTGCGGAGAATCTGTGGAAGGACAGGGGACACCAAAAATGTACCCAAACCTGACAGGGGGCAAAGTACTATCCTCCCTTCCCTGGCTCCTTGAGGAGGGAGGAATGTGGTGTGCTGGCACCTGGAGTAGAGTCACAGTGGGTTAAGCACAAATCCACCTATGAGGGAAAGTGGGTCGGGACGGTCTCTACTCAGCTCACTACCAGGTTAATTTGATTCCTCGTTTAGTCAGAGCAGAAGGAAATTGTGGGCTCTCATTCCCACCCTTCCCTTTGATCTCTCATGACTGCTGCAGGCACTCGCTTCTTTCTGCGAGGGTTGTATTCAGAGCCCCAAAAAGCTGCTGGCTGGTTGTGAGCTGAGATTACAGAGCAGGGCAAGAGCAGTTCAGGGAAGGGCCTGGGAGAGCCCCAACTCTTGGTGAGACAGCAGTGGGGGAGGAGTCCTATTTTTGTGAGCAGTTGGGGCATCCTTGGGCACCTAGCTCCAGCTCAGCTTGTCCCTCCCTCTCTGGGAGGCTCATCAAGGCCACAGCATCGGCTTAGCTTGCTCTTCAGCCCTGCTAACCTTGCCTCTGGGCTGCAGCAGCAAGTCTCCAGGGCTCTCCATCAAGGGGACCTGGCTATTGCGACTCTCCCTGCAAGGTGCTATGCTGATCCAGGTCTCCCTCTCCCAGAGGAAGCAGAAGCACTATGAAGGTCAGTGCTAAAATAACCTGTTTCCATATCTGCTTCGAGTGGTGAGCATCCAGGCAGGGGCTGGGCAAGGAAAGCCATCCATTCCTCCCTGAGCTGGTGGGTAGGGGTCCCTCCTGCGAGAGGTTGGGCAAGGAGCAGCATGGTGCTGGCAGGTAGCACTGGTGCCTTTGCAACCAGGGACCTCTGCCATTGTCCCATGTGCCACAGCCACCCTCAACCTGACTGATCCCAGCACAGGCAGCATGGCCTGGCCACAGCTTTTGGCAGTGCAGGTCATGGCTGTGTGGGAGCTGTGGGTTCACCTGCACAAGCTTTGGGTGTCCATCTGTCCTGCTGCCCCCAGGACATTGCTGCACATGCTTTGGGGGGAGTGGGAGGTGCAACCATCTGAGTATTGTTGGTTTATTTTGCAGGCACCACTGATAATTTTCTGCCTGCTGCACGCTCTTTAATTAACAGCTCAGAGGATGTGGGGTGAGAGGCATAATGAGCGCTCCGTTTGCATATCAAAAGGCAGCATCATTAATATCCCTGTGCTCACAAGAGCTCTCAGAAGGCAGGTGGGTCGCAGGCAGAGATGCTGGCGGTGGCTGAAAGCCCTGTCTGGTGTGTGAGGGGCACGTGGGCTCCATAGGTGTGCAGCTGGGTGGTGGGCAGGGAGCGGGCACCCGCAGCCTCCCATCTCAGGGTGGTAAGCAGAAGGGCTGTGCCGAGGGGGCTGGGTAACGGGCCGGTTTCTGGGAAAAGAGGGAGCTCAAGGAGGTTTTTTGGCTGAGTAGCCCAAATCCAGCAGTATCCCAGCCTGCTCTGCAGCAGCTCCTTTTCTTGCCTCTCCTGCCGGGCTGGAGGAGTTGTCCCCAGGCAACCCCTCGCTGGCCGGTGCCGGTGGCCCTGGAAGGCTATGCTGAAGTGGCTGGTTGTTCAGATAAAGCTTATCCTGTTACCCAGGCTGTTTGTCACTGTACGGCATTTGCACAGAGAAGTCCCTGTAGATCTCAATTTGACCGTGCTCAGCCAGCAGGATTAAATGTTCCTTTGCTTCTGTCTCCTGCATGGAGGAAATCAGCTACCCGGGTGATGGTTTACTCCTACACACACATTCCTCTTTTTTTGCCTTAGTTCTCTTCTAATTAAATACAAAAAATTCCCAGGGGGGTGGAGGAGATGGCATGCCAGGGCATCCTTGGCTCTCCCTGCAAGTCCAGCCGTGGCATGCTCTCTGGCAGCCCAGCCTTGCCAGGCTCCTGACGCTTTTTATCAGAAAGAGACTTGTTTTGGGCACCAGGTTAGCTCCTCCATGTACCCACGGCAAGGGGCTGAGGGGGAAGGCACAGTGGGATTGGCCCAGCCGGCACTTGGTTTCCCCAGAGCAAGGCTGGGGGAAGTCTTTGTGGACTTAACAAAAAGTCCTGGGATGAGGAATGTGATGACCTTATTAATGTTTAGAAATCTGTGAAAGGTGAGAGTCAGGAGGACAGAGTCAGTCTCTTCTCAGGGATGTCAGTGACAGCACAAGTGGCAGCGGGTGCAAGCTGGAGCAGAGGAAGTTCCACGTGAATGTAAGGAGGAACTTTTTCCCTGTGAGGGTGCTGGAGCACTGGGACAGGCTGCCCAGAGAGGCTGTGGAGTCTCCTTCTCTGGAAACACTCAAACCCGCCTGGATGTGTTCCTGTGGGATTTAGTCTGGGTGATCCTGCCCTGGCAGGGGAGGGGTGTTGGACTAGATGGTCTTTCGAGGTCCCTTCCAATTCCTAACATTCTGTGGTTCTGTGATTTCTTCTGCTCTGCTCCTGCTTTCTCTCAGCTCCTCCTGCTTCTGCACAAGCAGCATTTGTGTGGGTAACTTCACCCAGGTTACCTCAAGGAGATGAGGATTTGCAGCCTCCGGAAGAAGGGGCTGAAAGACTTTCTAGAGCCTGATTTTATTCCTCAGCGCCCAGTTAGACAGGGCATGCTAGACACTGAGAGATACTGTAAGGAGCAGGTTTTATGAGGGACAGGAGTGCTGGTAGAGCACATTACCAGAGGTACTTCTGCCCCCTAAGTTCATCAACTGTGCTGCAAGTTGACAGAACAAGCTGATTTCTGTGATTCTGCCTCACAGATCTTGTAAGAAGGCCAACCAAGCAAATGTACATTTAAGTCAAGCACATTGCAGGGCAAATTTACTACCAGATTCCTCTAACCCAGTTAGAGATGGAACAACACAATGATCAAATTAAGGGCACAATTAAGATTAAATTGATAGGTCTGAATGTTCAAGTGCCAAGTGAACACAGCAGGTAATCACATCAAACGCTGAGGCTGATATTAGAAAGAATGACATGGTGTTCATCTTTGTGCTGTGAGAGTCTAAGGAACAGCCAAATTGCTTTCAGGAGGGGCTCCAGTCAGCATTGCATGGGTACAGAGCCAGGGAAGGAACTGCAGGATGTGCAGGTCCCTAAGATCAAAGGCTTGTTGCTAAGGGAAATTCCTGGTAGCAGTCCTCTGCCTCCTTGAAGCTGAGGCTACCCAGGGTGCGGTGGCTTGGAGATGCCACTGGACCATTTGTCTCTCTGGTCTGGCTATTGAAAGGATGCATGCAGCAGAGCAAAAATAGGGTTAAATGAGTATGACTTTGGAGAGTAGTTGATTTGGGCCACCAAACACTTCCTTAGGCTGACAGGTGTTGGGTGTTGACACCAAGCACTTGAATTTTAGCCTTTTCCTCCCGAGCCAGACACACATTCCCTGACAGACTGCCTGCCTCGTTTGGCTGGGATCAGAGCAAAAAGCCCAGGTAAACAAACTTTCCCACCATCCCAAAAGATTTCACTTCCTTCTCTAGAAGGTTTGTTGGGTCCTTTTGTTTTGTTTCTTCCAGCAATGTTGCTCTGTCCATAGCTTATTTTCTTGGGAAGGAAAAGAGCTGCTGCCTGTAAACCACCACAGGAAGGATGTATAGCTCATGCGGGGCCTGTGGTAGTGATTCACAGCCTGTGTTGCTTTGGTGAGCAGATGTCTGGGAGGAGGAGAAGGAGGCCAGGAGCTTCCTTCACTTGCATAGCAAGGTCTTGGTACACCTCCTGTTTTGGAGATCGCTTTCCTGAGGACCATTTAGGAGCTTGTTTGTACAGCAGGAGGAAGGATTCACCGTGAGCATCATCACTGGCATGTCTGACCAGAACCCAGGGACTCTCGATATTTGAACTCAGGAGGAGCTGTCACGGTGTGTGTCCCATGCACGTCTGCATGCTCCTTAGTGCTATCCCTCATTACTAATTACCTCCACTGCTTCAGTGCCCCATTCCCTCACCACTATCCACTTTCCTACTGGGGTTTGGGCCACCCAGCTGTGCACACACACGTGTCAGGTCAGGTATGAGAAGCATCTCCTTGTCTGAGTGGAGGGGACACAGCTCCAGGGCATGCCTGCAAGCGACAGCCTGGGCACTGCACACCCCAGCAGCAAGGACAGCTGGCACAGCACTGCTCTTTGGGGAGAAATCCTGACCAGCCTTGGTTTTTTGCCAGAACAGTTTAATTGAGTTTCCTCTGGGAGAAGCATTTCCATCTAATTCAGCTCTTAATTAACCCTGTGCACCCCAAAGAGGTTCTGCAACCACTTGTAAATTAAATATGAAAAGCATTATTTACCTAGGAATAGCAGCCTAATGGCTGCAGCTCTGACTTTTATAGTTGCTAATGATGATGGATCTGGGAGAGAGAACTTGGGAGGGAATGTGGAGGGGAAAAGTTCCTTCTCTCTCAAAAGATACAGAGACAGATGTGTAAGGGCCATGTTCCTGGGGCACAAGTGGACTCCTCCTTTCTTTGATTAACAATTAATATGAAGAGAACACAGGGAGGCTGGAGGAGCACATTCCCAGTTTAATCCCCTGCATCCTATGTTGTGATTGGCAAGGTGAGCTGTGGGGCTGGTGTTGTGGGAAGGAGGTAAATAGAATCTGCTTGCTGCAGTGGGAAATGATTTTGTGGCTGATGTGAGTCAAAAACAAATGCCAGGAGCCTTTCTGCCTTTCCCAAGGAGACAGTGAAGGTGGAAGGCACAAAGCATGTGCTGATGCTCTTGCCCCTGTGAGAGCCCAAGTTTCACCCACGGTGAGGCAGCTGCGGGGTTAACACAGTCTCTGTTTATCAGCATCAAAAAACTCCAACAAGCAGAGCCACCTCTCAGAGGGGCTTTGAGGGAGGAAAACCCCAAGAAAGCGGCAGGCTGTGGCTGGGATGCACAGGGACCAGCCAGCACAGCTGAGGGTTGCCAGGGCTGTGTGCAAGCCAGCTGGGGCAGAGAGCGGCCCTGGGAGCCTCCAGCTTGGCCTTTCATTAAAGCTTTCCGCTTCCTATTTTGTCTCCACTTGAAGGTTTTGTCCCATTCCATGAAGCTGCCATCCCTTTCAGCAGGCGTGAGGGCTGGAGCCAGCTGCCTGCCTTCTGACACGGCAAGGTTTCCTCCCAGCATGGATGGAGGATATTCCTGGTGTGCAGTGTTCCTCTGGGGCTCAGCGTGGCTGGTGCTGCCAGGAGTGCCAACAGGTATGCCATTCAGACCGGGATGGGGGTGGGATAGTGTGGATGGGGCAAGGTGGGCCGAGTTTGGGATAGTCCCCCTGTTATGGGATGCGCTTTGCTGAAAAGCCTTGAGGCTGTCAAAAGTTTTCAGGTGCAGGGTGCCAAGGGAGGAGGGTTTCTGTCCCTGAAAGCTCTCCTTGTGCCCTCCTCCTGTCAGATAGTCATCAACCCCTTCAGCAGAGCAAAATTAACTCTTGGTAGCAAGGCCCAGGCAGGTAGGAGCAGTTTCCCTGCCCCTGAGTCGATGCAGCTGCTGGGGCAGGGTGAGGAGCGAGGCTGGCAGAGCAGGTGTGGCTCTGGCAGGCACTGGATAGCTGAAGGCCCAAGTGTGAGGCTTTCCATCCCCATCACAAAATGCTGCCCGCAGTACTGGTGCTTTGTGTTTTGTTGATATCTCTGTGTGTTTATCTAATCCAGTGGTGCATCTCATTGAGTTTCTGGTCTCAAGCAGCTGTTTCCTGGGGAAAAAAACCTCCACCATTTAATCTCATGCAGGGTGAAATGGCATTTTCCTGCCTCATGGCTGCATGTCACTGACCAGCCTGTCCTGCCAGGTGTCAGGGAAACCCACGCTTTCCCATCTTCTCTCTGCCAGTCTCACTCGTGCCTCCCCACCCACAGCTGTAGTCCCTGTCCATCAGGCTCCCCGCTTCTCTTCATGGGCACCCCTGCAACCCTGCCACACTCTCCCTACAGTGTCATCCTCATCCCTGCACTACTCACTGTGTTGCCCAACCTGTCTCAGAATCGCAGAATTACAAGATTGGAAAAGACCTTCAAGATCATCAAGTCCAACCTTATCCCTAAGTACCTCATCTACCCATCTTTTAAACACATCCAGGGTCGGTGACTCAACCCCCTCCCTGGGCAGCCTGTTTCAGCCCCTGACAACTCTTTCAGTGAAGAACTTTCTCATAACATCCAATCTGAACCTGCCCTGGTGCAGCTTTGTGCCATTTCCCCTTGTCCTATCTCCTGTCACCTGGCTGAAGAGACCATCTCCCACCTCTCTACACCCTCCTTTCAGGTAACTGTAGGCCGTGATAAAGTCTCCCCTCAGCCTCCTCTTCTCCAGGCTAACCACTCCCAGCTCCCTCAGCAGCTTCTCATAGGATTTGTCCTCCAGCACCTTCCCCAGCCTGGTTGCCCTTCTCTGGACTCATTCAAGGATCTCAATGCCCTTCTTATGGTGAGGAGCCCAGAACTGGACACCGCACTCAAGGTGTGGCCTCACCAATGCCGAGTACAGGGGCACAATCACCTCCCTAGACCTACTGGCCGCACTATTTTTGATACAAGCTGGGATGCCATTGGCCTTCCTGGCCACCTGGGCACACTGCTGGCTCATATTCAGTTTGCTGTCACCCAACACTCCCAGATCCTTCTCTGCCTGACAGCTGTCCAGCCACCCTGCCCCAAGCCTGTAGCACTGAATGAGGAAAGGTCTCAGCTGCATTGGGGCTTCTGTGGTTGCTGCTGCACCTCGAGCTAGGGCACCTGAGGCAGCCCTAGCCCACTCTGGGAAAGGTAGAGGAAACCTTCCCAGGTTTACTGCAATTCCACATTTTATGTTGCAAAGTGCATGTCTCTGCGTTTATCAGCATCAGTACAATTTGTCACCGCGGTACCCGTCCATACATTACAATCGGGACTCTCGGAAGCTCCTTACTGTCTCCTATGCTCATGAATCACCTGAAGATGTTTGTGCTGGTTTCTATCTCCTGCCTCCCTTTCTGCATCCAGACCATTCATAACACCCTTGCACGGCAGGAAGCCCAGCACGCATCCCAACCTCACCACAACTTAATCTTTTGCAGTTATAAACCCCAACTACATATCCTCTCTGGTCTGGGACTCCTTGCCAGTTTCCCACATGAGAAAAGATGGTGCCTTTTGGCCCCCTCCCTCTCCCCTGGCTAATTAGCTTTTTTAGCAGCCGTCTGGACAACCTTTTGTCAGAGGAGCTCTAAATAAATAGCCACTCCATTGTTGCGCATCCGCCGCTGGGCTGATACGTCCAGGGAAAGCTGGGAGATTAGCAAGACATGATTTTCCTTCGAGACGTGCACACTGAGTTGTATTATGAGATGTTCTGGTTTTAATTATCATTCCAATCAATTTGGTGCACACAGATGTGCGATTTACTGATCTGTAATTCCCCAAATTACCCCCAGAGGCTTCATTTTTATTGTCAGTGTAACATTTGCTACCAACTGTCTGTTGTTTGAGGGGGGTTTTTTTTTGGGAGGGGGGAAGGGGAAGGGCTTTCTTCTTGTTGTTCTTTTGTTTTTACACCTTTAGCCATCTGCTCTCCAGAAACCCATTTTTGCTCATTTTTTTTCTTCCTTGTTACTGGCTGTAAGTTCTCTTTGCCAGGCGAGGGTTTGATTTCCCCGTTTGGGAGTACCCCCGTGTGCTGCAGCCAAGCTGCAGGAACCCAGAGTCTGTTCTGGGCTCTGACAGTGATTTTAGTCTGTCGTCAAACCCCTCCTGTTATAACCCTGTCTGGATTTCCCTGCCATAGCAGACAGACACCAATCCCACCACAGCTCCAGGTACATGGACCTTAATTAATTAGCGCTTGTAGGGCGCAGTCAGGAGGTGCCAGGAAAGATGAACATATCTTAAGTGCCCTCTTTATGGAGATGGGTAATTGCTCCTTTTGTGGAGCTGCCAGCGTGGGATGGAGACGGCTCAGTGGGCTGGCAGTCGGACTCTCCGTGGGGAAGGCGGCAGTCAGCTGTGTCTCCTCGAGGAGACACAATTTCCTCTCAGGAAATGAGAGAGCAAAGCCAAGAAACACAGTGGGATGGGGAGTTTGTGTCCGGCCGGAGAGCCTGCTCTGCCACCTGGGGATGGGTACCCACCTAGCAAACCCCTCTCCCCACCATTCCTGGGCCTAGCTGTGCCCCTACTGCTCAGGAAAGGCCTCTCTGTCCCAGCTCTGAATCTGTGTCCCCAGGGCATCCCAGCCCCAAGCAGTTCCCTCCGTGTGTGTACCCCGCCATGGCACAGCTCGCTGGCCACGTGCTCGGCACTGACATCCCCCAAGACATGCTTTATCATGCACTGTGGGGCTTCCCTGAGTCCCACAGGCTCCTGAAGCCCTCCTCTGCCTTACTCTCTGGGTATTTAATTATTAATAAGAACTCCTTCCAGCCCTGCTGTGACGTAGGGAGCTGCAGATGAGCTTGTAGCCCATTGGACCCTCCATATGGGGGATGTGGGGGGGCTTTGGAGCTTTAAATCCAGCCCTTGTAATGATGGGGGACCTGGGCTGCCAGAGAGGGAGATTTAACAAGCACAGCGACCTGGCCCTGGCAGTGCGTGCTAGGCTGGAGATAATCTCCGTTTAATTCTCTTCCATATAATCCAGTCTCGGATGTGGTCCCATGCTCCCTGACCCCATAATCCTATTGCCACAGAGCTTGTTTAATGGGGAAGCTGGTGAGGGCTCCTGTGAAACAGCTTGGGGCATCCCCCCCAGTCCCCAGCTCTTTGTCCCTCTTTCCTCTCCCATTCCTTCCTGGCACAGATCTGGCACCAAAAAGAACCCCTTTCTTGCTGCCTGACCTCTTCCTAGCTCTCCTTCTTCCCCTCTGGCTGAGAGACCAGGGAAGTGGGATCCAGTTCCCAGGCATCTTTCCCTGGGCAGCTGTGAGGCCCATGTCTGGCCATGCAAGCTGGGTACGGGTTTTGCAAGCCTTGCTCTGTTGAGGACAGCACAGTGGGGAGGGAGAGGGCAGAGCAGCCCTCCCTCATCCCCCAACTTTTGTGTAGGAGCCTGGCACACAGGGAAGCAATGGTAAGCAGGACACTGGGAAGAAACAGGGGTTATAAAGCTTAAAGCAAGATCTGATGGAAAGGGAAGTGGGCTTATGGTGGGAAATGTCTTAGCAAGTTGATTTGTCATGCACAGCCTCCCTGACATAGACACTGTGAGCTGTGTCCCCAGGTGATCCCCAGGGTCAGCCCTGAGTGTGCATGGAGGAGAGTGGACGCTGGTCACTGAGCCCTTGCCGTGTGTCCAGGATGGGTTCTGCTTAAGTGAATTAAGCCGGTTTTCAGATATCTCCTCCCTGTCAGGAGTGCTGTTGTCTTCTGGTTTCTTGTAGGGCAAACAGAGCAGCTGTGCTGTGCTGCAGCCCCGCTGCCATCCTCCCTGCCTGTCCCAGGGCCAGCACAGAGCACGGCGGCTAACCAGACATGTAGCCATCCCTCCAGCCCTTCCTCGCTGCTCCTGCTGGTGCTCGCAAACATGTTTGCATTTGAATTTCCAGGGGACCAAGGTTGGAAACGAGGTCCCTGAAGGTGCATTTCATGCTACTGAAGGTTACCTGAGCAGTTTCCCTGGGTGCCCAGTGAGCTCTCTGCAGCTCAAAACCCTCCTTGTGGATGGGTCATCTCTTCATGATGGACCCACACTGGCTCGGCCAGGTGGAGCTGGCCATGTCTCTTGGTGACTTGCCAGGGCTGGCTGGGTTGCCGCCAGCCCATGGAGGATTCTGACCTTCCTTTGTGGCCATAAAAGCTATTTGATCGTGAACAAATTGTTCCTGGGAGCACGCAGTGAAGCGCTGGAGTCCTCGGGGGACGTGAGCCGTGCCCAGCTGACAGCTGGTACTCCCTTGCTGCCTTCCCACCACCCTCTGAAAGGCTGGTGGGGTTTGGATGCTGCCATGCCCCGCAGGCTCCCAGCAGGAGCTTTTACCCCCCCACTGAATTTGTGAGTGGGAGAGCCCAGATGTTCAGCTCCTTAGAGTCAGACAACAGGGAAACAACCTGTTCCTGTTCCTCTTCGTGCTTCCCTGGGCTGACACTGAGGGCGATCCTTTTGGGCTTGGATAGGAAGCAGAAAGGAGAAGCATCCTGAATCGCTTGGGAACAGCCATGTCTTTTCAGCACTGCCCATCGCCCCGCATTCCATCCTTGGAGGCAGCAAGGCCACGGAGAAGGTGGGGGGCATGGAGTGGTGGGTTCAGTGCAAGCTCTGAGTGGCTCCCAAGATGCTCCTTCTCATTGGCTCTTCCTGCAGTGGCTTTCCTTGGCTCTCCAGCAGCACCCACAGAGACCGAGCCCTTCAGAGCTGTTGGGTGTCTCTGCTAAAACCATCTTTTGGACCTGAAGTTTTTTGCAGGGAGATGCTTCATCTCTTGCGCTCTCCCATGCATATTCAGCCAGAAAAAGTGCTGCTCCCTTAAGGTGAAATGCTGGGATATTAATTTTCTGAAGTTCTCGATAAGCTATTGAAGATTAATTTTAGGGAAAGCCGGGGGATATGATGGATTGGAGCCCAAGCCTGCTTAAATATGCAATATTAAAAATTGATCGTTGTCTCTCCTTGTCATACACCCTGCCCCGGTGTCTGGGGCAATCCCCCTGCCTGACGAAAAGCCAGGAAAATACTCAATAAGCCCCATGCCCAGCTGAGTGTGGATTTTAATAACTCACATTGCCATTATTATTTTTAAAATCACTTTTATGAGTTTCTGTTTTGTTTAATGCCTGGCTCCGTTGGGTGGATTGGCAGCTGGGAGCTTTGAAATCCTCCTCTACCTGCCAGGCTGTGAGTTATCACCACCCAGCACTAGCTG
The DNA here is from genome assembly GCA_022605575.1 of Laterallus jamaicensis coturniculus. Taxonomy (NCBI): domain Eukaryota; kingdom Metazoa; phylum Chordata; class Aves; order Gruiformes; family Rallidae; genus Laterallus; species Laterallus jamaicensis. The sequence goes on from JAKCOX010000013.1 coordinate 22,059,947, forward strand.
CTTCCCTGTCCTCCCCCCTCACCAGTCCCTGCCATGGGGCAGATGCTCCAGGCTACCAAGGAGCCATGGTGAGGGCAGCCTGAGGTGGGGAGTCTCTGCAGGCAGAGGGCTGGTTCGGCCTGGAAGACATCCAAACACCTGTGTAGCATCATTCATGCTTTAGAGGCTTGCCCAGGCTGTGAGTGCAGTGGGCAGCCCTCCTGCACGGAGGGGAAGTTGCGTTGCTCGGTTTTACCGTGCTCAGTCGGGGCCCTGGGGCAGTTAATCCTCTTGCATTGACTCAGCGTTGGAAGCACTGACTCTGCTGTTTCTCTCCTGCAGAGCAACAACAGAATCCTGCCAAGCTGTTGGAGTTCATCAAAGCAGCAGCCATGAACGCTTAAACGTATTTTTGAAGATAGGCAGCAAAGTTAGAGCCCCTCTGTGGTGTCAGGTCCAAGATGACTCTACTGGGGCACCCAGCAGCAAGGACAAAGCTCTGCGGGATTCCTCCTCGTCCCTGCCTGGCTGGGGGGAGTCCAAGCGAGCTCCACCTGATCCACTCTGATGAGTAAGCTGCTGACATTTCTTTCCTCCTTCCTGCAGTTAAATGACTTAGGGAGCAGGGATTTACTGGCATTTGCACTTCACAGGCAGTTGTGAGGGGAGAAAACAAGTCCTGAAGAGGGTTCAGGGAGAACAAGAGGCACGGTGTAATCTGTCATCAGGCTTCTCTAACCAAGTTCTGTTTTCTTCCCGTACCACCACTAGATAAGCAGCACGGTGATGCAGAGATACTGCAGTGACTGATGGGACATAGAGCTCTTCAGGGCCAGTTTGATCATCAGCCACTCCTTTGCTGTCCATTGGTGGCCACCAAGTTGCAGCTGGACTGCAGAAGCACGTGTGCAGGGCCCCGAGGGGTGGCAGTGTGACCCCTCCCTCCCCTTTTGCCATGCATCCTCTGCAACAGGGTTAGCAGAGGAGCCACATTTGAATACAGACAAGTAGCACACTTGAGCAAAGAGCTATTATTTGCCAAAGGTCCAATCTTCCTTGATTTGCGCTTGGGCTGTAGTAGCACTTGTCCTAATGATTCATCCGTGCTCCTCATTGCAGCAGGCTGACAGTGAGGGATGAGTGTGTTTCTGCAGCTCCCAGGGGTGTGCGGGCTGTGCTGGGAGCACTGTGCCCCTTGTTAGCAGCCCCTGCAAAGGGATGTGTCCAAAACAGCTGCCTGGCCAGTGCAAAATTGATGCCACCTGGCCTCCATGGCTGCACTCGGTGGTGGCCGCCTCTTCTTCCTCCATGTCCCAAAGGCCAGGAATGGGGAGGTAGCATAGAAAGCTACAGAGAGGGGAATGGCACACCAGCAGCAAGCCCTAGCTTGAAGGGGCAATCAAAAAAACCCAAACCAAACCCATGAGCGTGACCCAGGGGAGCAGGAGGGATCTGAGTACTTAAAATGCTTTTGAGAGAGACTTAGAGCTGTCCCAAATGCACAAGGACCACTTCCAGCCCTTGTCAAGGTGCTCTCAGAGAATTTTGGAGACCTGATGTCACACGTCTGTGCACACACGTGGGTCAGCCACCATTGACCATTACAGGGTCAGTTAGTCCTACACAAAACTGAATTTGGACCCCAAACATGCCAGCTGGCTTGAAAGGAAGTAGTGAAGAATGGTGCTGGGCATGGATGTTACCATGTGGTCATTGGTTTCAGTTCACTTTGGGTGGTGCTAGCTCAGGACATGGCGTTTTTATTGTTGCTTTTATTAGCCTGACAGAGCGTGGTGCTCTGCAGCATGACCTCCTCGACACCCAGCAAGCAGGGCAGGCGTGCTGGCGATGTGCTCTCATGCAGGTGAACTCTGCCAGCACCCTGTAGAATTACCAACCCTCTGTCCTCACATTGGCAGTGGTGGGACTGTATGCAGTGCTGTTTCTCACCGCTGGCAAGGCCAGGGAAAGGAAGAAAGACAACAGGAAGGGGTGAGGAGTGGTGGTTGGTGGGGGTTTTTTTTCCCTTCACCAAATGCAGTTTTATTTCAACATTAAAAATTTATGGAGCCCTTCATTTAATATTTATAAGGTGAGTGTCTCGGTGATAAATTACTAAGAAACACTACAGGGCAGCCTTACTACTCGTATAGGAGTACCTGATGGGGACTGGGGGCTCCCCCTGCATCCAGTCTGCCCCTGCCCTTCATCCAGAACCCCTAGGTATAGCTGGGTTTGTGGGACTGATAGTGCTGCAAAAGACCCTCTCTCCTTGCCACTGCCAACCTTCAGGGTGCCTGGGCTGAGCTGATGTCTAAGCAGGACTTTTCCAAACAGGGGAGTGAGCTGGGAGCCCTTGAAGTAAATTGAATGCCCCTGCTCCTCTTGGCTGGCTGCATCGGTTGGTGGAGTCTCTTGCTGGCTGGCTAAGCTGCCTCCTGGGCTTTGGCATCACTGCAGGTAGACATCAACCATGGCCACTATGAGGGGTCCTGCTGTGGAGAGCTGGAGCTCAGCAGCTTGAGAGGGTGTCACCACTGACACCTGTAATCTCCAATACGGCCCCAGCTGTCTCCCACCCATAGCTGTCAGAGAGATGATGATGTCTCACTGCTTGCTGCAACCCATGAAGGGCTGTGAAAGACCCCGGAGTGGGATGGCAAAGGGGTTCCTAGCATCCTACAGCACCTTCTGAGGACATAAAATGTGGGGGTCCAGGTGAGACCGAACAGCAACCATAAGGAGCACTGGCTGGAGAGAGGCTGGACTACCACGGGCTAAGACAACAAGCACCTCAAGGTGACCTGAGCATCTTTTGAAAGCTGGGCTGGATCGATGCAATTGATCTTCCTAATCACTTCCTCTCCATCAAAGCATGAAGTAAAAGCCCTGAGTTCACAGGCAGCCCATTGGCCCCATGGCCAGGGGCCAGCCAGGAGCCCACAGCCCCCCATTTGTGAGAGGAGAGCCCTTCCTGCTGGACAGGGACTTCTGGAACCCCTCTGGTTCCTCGCTGGTGTGCCAGAGCTTACACTCCAGGGAGAAGGGACACACAGCAGTGCAGAGCAGCTGCTCCCAGCATTGAGGTTGCTTTCATGCTGCTTCCCCTATCCCTGAGATAGGTTTCTAACCCCAGGTGATAGAGCTGGCAGGGGAAGGGAGTGGCCATGATATGATCTGAGCTCTGTCTCTGATTTCATGCACAGGGCAGTGGCCCATCCCCAAATTTTCCTCCTGCTGCTGCAGATGTCACCCCCCTCCAGAGACAGCAACGTGGTGAAAGCCCAGGCACAGGCACAGCGTCAGAAGGTGCCTGTGTACCTGCTGCAGAGCCGATGGCTGCTCTGGATGGGGTTAAGTGACACTTCCCCCAAGCATTTCAGGATCACTTGCTCCCGTGCTCAGGCTCCCTAACTAGGCCCAAGGAGGCAGAGAGGGAGTGGACAATGTGGCCAAAAGCAATTTCAGTCCTTCAGAAGAAATAACTGGCATGTAACGGTGACAGGAAATTGTGCAATTAGTACAACAGGGCAATGTCAACAAGCTCTTGCCAGTTGTTATGGCAACACCAGGAAAAGAGATGTCGGTACTGGAAGAATCGAGAGACTGAGAAATAACAACAGAAACCGTGGATGTCAGGATGGGGCTCTGAGTTTGCTTGCAGGGGGCTGGGTCATGGTAGCCCCTGCAGCAGCAGCACAGGACCACAGCCGATGCCACAAGGCCACATCCTGGGGCGAGGACGAGCAGAGGTTGGGGACCTGGCCCAGCAAGCAAGAAACAGGAGCCATTAGGGGGGACCGGGAAAGGCTTTCCCACCTGCAGCCCCATGAAGCCCTTCCCTGTAGCACTGCCTGGTGGAAGGAGCAGTGGGAGCAGCCTACGTCATCCCTGGACATGAGTGTAGAGCATCAAATGTCTGAGAGCTGGCAGCCCTGGCTTGGCTCATCATGCTAATAAAGTAGCATCAAGTGAATTGTGAGAGAGACAGAGAAGACTGAGTGGGTTTTCTGCTTGTGAAATTACGGTGCTTTGGGTTTGGCAGCATATCTGCTGATCCTGGGCAAGCATATGGCCAGGCATGTTGACAAGGTGAGTCTCGCGTGGCTTTGCAGACAGCTGGCTCCTTTGCATCCATGCCAGGCACGTTCAGGCCTTTGTAGCCCTCCCCCACACACACTTAAGGCCACCACTTTGCCCACCATGCCCACAGTGGGCTGGCACAGAGGAGAACAGGGAGGCAGAGGGATGCCCAGCAAGCAGCTCAGCCCTCTCTCACGCTTGAGCTGTGTCACAGCTTGTCCCTTCACCAGCCCATCCACCTCACTGATGAGACCCTCTGGTGTGAGCCTGGGCTTGCCTGGTGATGGCTGGGCTGAGGCGTCACAGCTTGGTGTCACCAGCCTGGCTCTGTGCCCTGGTTTGCCTACGGTGGGGGTGCTCAGTGGCCCAGAGGGGCTGTGGTTTGTGGGGTGCATGTGGAGTAGGTCCATGGTATGGCAGGAGAGTGCCATTAATGCTGGAGCTTAGGGCATATGCAAGCAGCAGAAAGGTGGGGAACTTCTCGACATGCACAAAATGTGCCTCTTGTACCCTGTCCCAAATATGTCAGAAGGGAAAGGACTGGATTTCAGCTTACTGAGGCGTACAGCAGCTCACTCCCTCCCTCTCCCCCTCCCTCCCCATGCTCCTGCCTGCCTTGGCAAGCCCAAGCAGCAGGGTTCCCCCAACAGCCTCTACATCCGTGCCCTCTGGTTTACTCCAGCACAAGCCAGCCTTTCTCAGGATCATTATATCTCCCTCAGTACCAAATCTAGTGCCTACAATGCCAAACAAAGGATTTGGGTTACTCCCAGCTCCCTTCTGTGTAATATTACATCTTTTCTGGGAAAGTTCAGAAGCTGGGGGGGCAACCAAGACTCTGACACAGCGGAAGGATGCTGGTCCAGGGAAAGCTGCTGCGGCATACCTATGAAAGCTAACAGCATATGGCTTCAAAGGGAGAAACATCCTGAGCCCTTTGGAAAGAGCTGAGCGATGGGAGGATCAAAGCACTAGAGAGAATTGTGTTTTGTTTAAAACTGAGGACTTATGGTAGCTTTTGAGTGAATCTTAAGAAAACGTAATGGGATCTCTTGGAAAACAGCAATATGAGCCTAGCAGCGGGTACAAAGAAGAGCAAAGACCTGTGTGTTATTTGTGAAATGTTATTGTCCTTGCAGCAATAGCTGAGTTAGTCATTCAAGTAATTTAGGATGTTGGTGGCCGAGTTTTTGAATGTGAGGAGGTGCTTTTCTGCCAGCTGAGAGCTCTGTGTTCTGCTTCTACCTGACCAGACGGTAACACCTTCCCTCATTCCATAAAGCATCTTGCCATGGGAATGCTCTTATTGATTTTGCTGGAGCCGTTTGCAGAGCAAACACTGTAATGTGTGTGTGAGGAGACACAACTGAGTCCACAGCAAGGAGGAAGCTTCCATAAAGCTAATGAGCTCCTAATGAACGTGGCTGATTACCTGATGCTCTTGCCTGTGAATGCAGTAACAGCATGTGCACGATGGTAGATGACTGTAGCATCGCTTTGGAAAACCTGTAGCATTAATCCTTCCCAAAGATGGAGGAACCATCAGGTCTCTGCACTTCTGGGCCTGGCCAGGCACAACGTGGTCCATCAGTCCACTGTGCAGGTTGGAGCCAGGTAATGGAGCACAGCGGCACAACAGAGGTGGGTGGAGAAGGAGTTGTGCTGCCTCTATACCTCTCTGCAGCTGTCACACATGTTTCAGAAAGGAGAGGCTATTCCAGGGACGTAACAGGGAGCTTTGATGAGCCGATTTCCCAGCCCAGCCCACCTGCTAGGAAACATCTGTAGAGCTGCAGCATGACTTTCCCTCCTGCCTGACCGGCTGGTGCATTGCTGTGGACCACAGCAAGTATCCCATGTGTCCTGTGGCTATTTGGTTCCCCACTAGTCCCCTGTCTGGGATCAGAAATCAGGCTGGAGTGATGCCGTGTCTCGCTCTGACCCCCAGCACTGTCTGGTCTTTGCCTCCCTCCTTCTCTTTGCCTGCTTTTGCCTTGATCCCGAGATACCTTCTGGGTTTATTTAGGTCTCAGCAGGGGAGGCTTTCTCCCACCCTTGGCAAATGTGGCCACTCTCCAGCCTGTGCTGACAGCAGTGGACAGGAAACACTGCAGCCACTCCAGGAGAGGAAATCCAGCCTGTTAACCCATTCCTCTCATCCTTGATCCTAGAGAGGCTCTAGGGAGAGCAAGCCTGATGCCATAAGCAGCCCCAGGACACCTCTCCCAACCTGTGAGAAATAGGTCCCATCATCTTCCTCCTGAAGATGCCCTCTTCCCTTACATTCGTACCAACTCTCTAGTCTTCATGAATAGACAGCATAGAGAAACTGTCAGTTTTGGAGCACAGCTCACTGGACTTTCTGAGATATCTACCTTGTGGTGGTGTCCTGGTTTTGACCAGGCCAGAGTTTAGCTCCCAGAGCAGCCAGGCCAGGTGAGCTGAGTTAGCCCAGGTGAGCTGAGTCAGCCTGGGCTATTCCCACACCACCTGACACCACTCCCCCATAAAAGGAGCTGGGAGAGGAGGAGGGCTCCTGGGTGCTTCCAGGGCAGGCTGAATGTGGCTGGGATGTTGGGTTGGTCCTCGTGTGGATGTAGCACTCTGTTGTCATTAGACTGGTAAGGTACTCTGTGTTATCCCTGGGTATGAGTGTAATGTGCTATGGGCTGTTATTGTTCCCCTTTCACGGTGATTTTGTCACGGAACTGTCCTTATCCCAACCCATGGAGGCTCTGCCTGTTTCTCATTGGGACTCAGTGAGTGGTGTGTGGTGCTCAGCTGCTGCTTGGGGCTGAGCCCCTGCAGCAGGTGGGAATAAAGTGAGATGTCTGGCTTTCCTTCTTGCTCCCAGCTCAGTTATCCAAGTCCGTTGATCACCCAGGGCTGACCTCACCTCCTCCCTTGTTTCTCTGGGCTGTTACCTGACCAAGACCTGCAGGCATCAGAGAGGAAGGATGCTTTCTCCCAGCTCCGTACCTGAGTGGTGTAAGTTTAGCTCCCTTGGCTTCCCCTCACAGTCTTCTTGCTCCTTGGCAATCCTGAATATATCCATATTGCTTCTGTGCTGCCTCCTTTGATTTCTTCGGGGGAAGCCTTTGCTAGCAGTGCATGTGTCTGATTTTTTTCTCACTCTGCTGCGGCAGCTTTGGAGCTGTCGTGATCCCTGGAGACTCAGCAAGTCTTCAGACAGTCAGAGGAGCTGAGACCCAGTCTCCTGAGACATCTGAGCGCGGCGCAGCATCAGCTTTTTGATACAATGCTATCAAGACATTTCTCTGTATTTCTTTCTCTTTCCTCCTTGTGAATCAATAGAAGGGAGCTGGTTTCCCTCCTGCTGTTGTTGGGGGCTGTTGGAGAAGGAGGTGTTTTCATTTCAGATCTCAAGTCAAAGAATAAAGGAGGAGAAGAAGGTGGGGGAGAGGAGGTAGGGGAAAAAAATATTGGAGAGGATGGTAAGGGAGAGCATCTGCTCAAGGCTTTTCTGTGGGGCTGGCCCTCTCTGGGTCATGAAAGGAGGCAATCAAAGGGTGCTTCCCTGGCAAAGGGAATGGAGTTAGAAATCAAAGGCTGAATGGCTGGAGGTTGGTGCGAGTGGGGGGGGGGGGGGGGGTGGTGCTGTGAGGGCCTGGGACCTGCTGGCGAGCTCAGTGAGGATCCTTGCACCAATGGACAGCCAGGGCTGGGCAGGACAGGGCTGAAGAGGCCAGCTGGCTTTGACAAGCCTCTGGCTAGATCCCTTCAGCCAATAAACCAATGTGGTATGAGCTGAGTTCCTCCTTCCGCTGCTGCAGGTGAAGAATTGGGTTTCCCCCATCCCAGTGGGGTGTGTCGGTTCAGCCCCAGCCAAGGGCTGAGCCCCACACAGTTGCTTGTTCTTTTAACAAAAAGAGGGGGGGAGGGAAAGAAAGGGAAATGTAAAGAGGGGGGAAAAAAAACAAACCAAAACCCTGCAGGTTGGGATAAGGACAGTTTACTAAAATAGCAGAAAAAGATAAAAAAGAACAACCATGATAACACGACTTTAGAGCACAAAATACATGAAACTGGTGATATACAATGCAGTCTCTCACTGAACCACACAACTTAGGCCGTACAGCCCAGAGCTGTCCCAGAACCCGACTGTCCCCAAAAACCACATGTCCTGGAGGAGGATTTTTTCTACTCCCAGTCCCCCCTTTAAACTGAACATGACATAATTGGCATGGAATATCCTCTTTGGCCAGTTTCAGGTCACCTCTCCTGGTTGTGCCCCCCTCGTTTCTCAGTAGTTAGGGAAATATGAAGACCTGAAAAAGTTCTTGATTGCTTGGCAACAATTAAAACATCAGGGTGCTATCAGCACTGCTCCTGTCCTAACACCCAAACACGGCATTCCATCCACTGCTAAAAAGTAAATTAACTCCATCTTAGCTGAAACCAGGACACAGGGGCACCTTGCTGCACCCCTAGTGCCTTTTGAGGTCAGCCAGCTGCAGGCCCTGACCCAGGGTTCAATGGCCTGCCACTCCAGCGCACCCTCTAGCAATCCCATCTCCCTCAGCTCTGGAGCTGCCTTTGCCAGCACTTCCCAGGTCCTGGTCCCCACTGTTGCCCTGGAGCACTGTCTGTGAGGGACTGCCACAGGGATCCACCCATTCAGATATGGGGATGTTCCAGATATTGGGATGAACTACCTGGATAGTGCTGCCGAGCAGCTGAGCCTGGGGCAGTATCTGGCCCCACGCTGACGTAGGTTACAAGGACAATATGTTATACCTAATCCCCACTGAGGTCCTTCTTTGGGTTGGCCCGTTATCATTAGTATAAAAAAAAACCCTTGGCACAGTGTCCTCTGTAGAAATAATCCTCCCCTCCTGCTTGGATTGAATCTGAGAGCCATCCCACCAGCTATCCCAGTGCCTTCTGCAGGGCTCTGCTTTGTCCCAGTTCTGGCTTGCCCTGATTTAGCCTCTGCTCCATTAAAAGCACCTTGACATCAGACCCCTGCTGAAGCTCTCCAGGCATGCACCGTGTCCACACAGGTACTCCCTGTTCACTGCCCCAGCACATCCCTCGGCTCCAGTGGGACACGGTACCTTCAGCCAGGCTGCTGCTTACCCTGTGGGGTATCTCAGCAAGGACCTCATCTGCCCTTGGAGCTGTCTGGGAGTGAGGTGCCACCAATGATGGGGCCTCAAAGCCTTGCTGTACCTGCAGGGAGCATGTCAGTTGTTTCCACACGTGTTTCCTTTACTGCCCATATATTCTCCCTGCTCCTGCATGAATCCTCTCCTTCGAGCTCCCTTTGTTCTGTCCGAAGCACATTCATTTTAAATTCATCTGTGATTTCCTCTTGCAGCTTGAGGCACCCAAGCCTTTCTGCTCCATCCCACATGAGAGCAAAGGGGAGTGAAGAAGGGTGTTGGCACTTCCCCTCCTGCTCCTCTGCACTTGATCCCAGCTTCTTGGGAGCAGGTATCTACCTCATCCTCCCCACAGAGGGTCTAAGAGGCTCTTAAGCCCCCCACCTTACATACTCACACACTCAACTCTGCTAATCTCTGGTGCCTTTTAATAGCAGACCAGGCAAGGGCTGGGAAAAACTTGTGAGTCATTAATTCAGCTGGAATGATGAGCTAATGAGAGGAACCTTGTGAGCTTCCCTCCCCACTCCTGGCTGCTCTGTGCATATTAATCTTCCTGAGCGCATGTGCCGGCAGCATTGCCGGCAGCTGAGCACACTGCTGCGTGTTTGCTTTATGGGCCGTTGTTCCCCGTGCCCAAGACCTCTGCTTGACTCGCTATAGTTCTTCCCAGTGAATTTGTTCCAAACCAGATGATTTAGCAGCATGCAGAGACCTGGAGATGGCACGGGGAGGCTGCATGCATTAATGAAGTCCCTGTTAGTACACGCATGCTGTCACCTAGGCGGGGTACAGCTATGTCCCCAGTTCCTCTTTGCCTGGTGGGACTGAGCATGGTCCCTCCTTCTGCAGATGGTGACAGCCTCTGGGGTCTTGATTTGTCCAGCCAGGCTGGATGACAGCAATTCGGCTACTGTGGGGCAATGCTGGCATCACTGAAGTGTAATTAATTCTGCCTGCTACCCGGGGGAGGAAGGGGAGTTTGAATACGGAGGCTGTACAAACTCTCCTGGGTGAACACATCCATCTTGGTTTGAGCTTTGCAAGCTTTCCCAGTTGTATACCTCCTAAAAATATTCCCATGGAGCCACAAATTCCTGCGCAGTAACCATAAGGCTGCTGACAAGAGGCTCACTTTTCTTAGTTACATTTAGAAATAGTCCACTGCACCCTTGGGGGTCTGTTGACCCCCAGCTGTAAACCACAGGCCTGCAGCTGGAGGAGGGAAATGAGTGGGCAGCACTGGGATCTCCATCCAGATAAAGTTCTGCACACACTGGAGGTGCTGCAGAAGCCTATTACTTAAAAAACCCTCTGTCCACGGTTCTAAACCTGGGGCCATCGGGCCAAGGGCTGTGTGGTCCTGTCTGGAGCATCCCACAGGAAAGCACCATCGGGCTCTGGTGCGGGAGGATGCTCAGCACATGGTGGGCTCTGCATGTGCGTTGTCTGCAGCGTGGTTTTCTGTTTGTCTTCTCACAGAGATTGTTTGATTTCTCTTTAGAGGAAAGATTTCGAAGGGGCTTGGTTAGCAGGGCACTGCTGGAAGGATGGCCACCGGGTCACAGCCTGGACTGGGTGACAGAAGTAAGCATGGTTTGATGTCATCAAGCAATAACCCAGTTTTAGGTTTGAGCGTGGGAGGACTCTGTTTCTTCTTCGAGCTCAGATGGCTGCTGTTGCCTGAGCCCTAGGAGCAGGATGTATTTAAATATTACTGCTAATTAAGAATATTTTAGGCCTAAAAATTAACTCCCTTGATTTGAAACTCTAAGTCGTGGCATAAAATTACTGTGAAATAAACCCCATGTAAATGTGAGTACTCCTAAAACGCATGTTTGGTGCTCAAAAGTTAATGCTGAGCCAGCAGCACAGGAGGTACCCAAGGCCCAGAACAAAGCACAGAACCTGAATTTGGCAACAACACCGGGCTCTGTAAGTGCAGCGAATGGACTGTCTCCAGCTTGAGGATGAGCTTGGTCATGTTTGAGAAGCTGCAAACCCCCCCAAAAAGCAGAAAAGCTCATTTTCCACCCTTGTCTTAGCAGTGACATCTGCAAGGTTGAAATCTGGTCTGCTGAAAATCCTTAAGGACCCCAGAGCCAGGAACCGAGCTGAATTCATTAACTACCTCTAATGCTGCCTTTAATAAATTGTGTGGCTTTTAAATACAAACGTATTTTGAGAGACCTTTCAATTTTTTTTTCTGCCCTGTATCTAGGACAGGTAAGGTGGGCTTATAAAACCAAGTGTAGATTCTGAGCTTGCACGTTTCAGTTAATTACCATCCAAATTAAAGCTTATTCAACTGATGAATTAAAAAAAAAACCCATCAGCTGGTGAACAAATGCAATATTAAGCCTTTCAACACAAAGTGGGGGGGAAAAATCCTAATAAATGTTAATTACATAATATCTCTAATAAGCTGGTTTAACTACAATGGAAGCTGGCAAAAAAAGGTGTCCTGGGTTTTGCTGACCAGTGCCAGCCTTCTTTCTCTAGGAAAACAGCGAAGTAACTCAAATGTGAAACAAGATCAGAGTGGATTATTTAAAGGCTCCCTGTTTACAGATTTACATCAACTTGAACTGAAATTAATTCGTCCTTCCAGCTCAGGAAGAGAGCAACAGGAGCAGATCAGAGATTGTGGCAGGTATGATTCCCCTTTATTCCCTCTTCACCACTCTCCATAGAAGGATGTTTCTGTATTTTATAGTAATAAAAAAAAAAAAGAGAGACCCAAACCAGGTTATGAGTGGTTCATCTATCAATACTTCTGTGGAGGAGAGATTGTTTAACAGGACATTTCCCTTTAACAGAGGAAGCCACAGCAGCTGGATCACACCATGGCTCTGCACTGCTAGTGATACCCTTGCACCAAGGATGCTGCTGGCGCAACATGGACAGAGGCGGGCTTGCCTTCACGAGGAGGGAAGCAGGATGCTGTGCACCTGCTGCAGTCCCTGTGTGCCCCGAAGCTTCAGAGGAGCTGTGAGACCCTTGTACCCACCATGTGCCTGGCTGGGAAGGGGCCCCCTGCAGCACTGCTGCAGATGGGGCTGGTGTGACAGACAAATCCTGGGTGCCCTGGCTGTGCCAGATGCCTGGCACATCAGTGTTGCTAAGCAAGGAGAAGTTTTAACGTGTTGATTAATGCCCTGACTCTGGGTGAGTAATTAGAATTAATGTGGGATATCAAATCAGGAAATCAGGCATTATTAGGAGGAATTAGTGATTTATTTTCATTTTACGCCTGGCTCACCCCAATCCCCCAACACAGACGGGGAATTTGGCAAGAGACAAAGCTCCTTCCTTACAGCACGAGGCAGAAGTAAGTGGTGATGGGAGGAGGAGGAAGAAAGGGAACAGTACAGCTCCTGCATGGTTAATTGCAGTCTTGTCGCAGCCTGTGATTGCGGCGAGCGAGGTGCAGAGCAGCAGCACAGGACCCACTCAGAGCCATGGCTGGAGGGACAGCGTGAGGCCGCCAGCAGCTACAGCAGGGAAGCACCATCTTGGCACAAACCCCAGCACTCCCCTGCTCCAGTTTGCTTTTGCTCTTATAGCCTGCGGATGGGAAGAAGGTTCCAGAGGCTAGTCTGTGCCCCTACAACAGGGGCGTGGCAGCGGGGCAAGGCAAGGGTGAACCTTACCAATGCTAATGCTGGAGATCTTGCTCCTCAGAGGGGTCCAGCTCTGGTACAACAATGGGGACCAAGCAGTTTCGAGGTGCGCTGGGCTGCCAAGCCCTTTCCCAAGCCTCCTGCTGCATTACGCCTGATTTTTTCCAAAGCTGCTGTTGCTCAGCACGCGGTTTCAAGCTGCTGTACCTGGCTGACAAGCGGCTTGGGGCAGACAGTTTCCCAAGATGCTAAGGGACAGGAGCTACGGCTGTTCAAAGCTGGAAACTCCAAGCCTGCAGCCTGCCTTTACTGGTGCATGGGGAACAAATAGGGCAGGCAAGTGAAACGGTGTAATTTGGGACCCACAGCACCTGAGTTGTCAGGTACTGCTTGTTCTGAAAAGGGTGACGCAGGCCGAAGGGTGGAAGTAGAGGAGCCCATCAGACCCCTAGGCCAGCCTCAAGCCACAGCATGGGGCTGATGGGGATACCACAGCATCATCGCTGCTGGGAGAGTAGTTACTGCCCGGGGGAGAGCAGGGATGGGGTCCCGGCTGCAGCAGGTTCCTCAGTCTCACAAATATGATGATGGTGTTTCTCCACAGTTTGTTGACTATGTCTGAGAGTGAATTTTAATTACCCTGCCCTGGCTCAATAAATCACAGGGGCAATTAAAGTCCCCATTTGCAATGACTAATGGCTCTAGAGCATGGATTGTGATAAGACCTTAAGCTCCTTAGCCATGGTACAAGGCAGAGATGCAAAGGAACAAAGGTAGATTTGAGACCAAGCAGGAAAGAGGGGTGCAGATGGGGGGAGGTGGAGCCCACTCATCTTCCCTAGTCCCTGTCCCACATTCTTGGTCAAATTTGCAACTTGTTGGCTTATTAGAAAAAAGCTTAAGGAAATCTCTGCAGGGGACAGGTCCTTTGAAGTGCTTGGCTCTTGTGCTGGCTGTGTAAACCTGGTGCCCTGGGCTACCTTTTGCCCACACCTCTCCATACATCCCTTGCAACTCTAGCAAGCACGTGCTAGAGCTCATCCCTTCTCTGGGGGTCTGGCTCAAGTCACCCCAGCTGCCGGCCGGCTGCTGGCCAAGACTAAGAGGCTATGGAGAGATGAATGGAGCTGTATGGAAGTGTCAATGTCTGAAGGCAACCGCTCCTGCGGGACTTGTGATGCTGCTCAGTGGTCTGCTCCACGTGTGCTTACAGCAGATGAAGCTCTGACTTGTTGCAGCCCTCCAAGGAGGTTAAGGAGATCCTGGCCCCATAAGGAGGTAAAATGGGGTTTGCTTTGCTGTGATGGGGATGTGGGAGGGACATGGGGAGCAGGAAACACCTGAGCTCCCGTGCTATCAGGAGGGCCTGTGTCATGGCCTGCACAAACCCACAGAGCCTCTTGGGAGCAGGATATGGCCTGGAGCAGGACACGCCCAGTGAAGCAGCAGTGATGCTGTCTCAGGTGGCTTCAGCATCTCCAAAGGGGGGTCCCTTTCCAGTTTGCATGACCTCGGGGTTTAACTGCAATTAAACCTCATTTAACTGGGACCGAACTGAGCTGCTCCTGTTGCAGAAACCAAGGTAAAGCTTCATTACAGGTTTGGCACATGGTCCCTCTGCCTGTGCCCCACAGGTGGGAGGTGGAGTGGATATACAGGCTCCCTTCTTGCCCTGCCCTGGGAAACCTCTCCAGCAGCAGTGCAGATCAGCCCTGCAGTTATACCCAAGCAGGGAGCAGGAGCATCTTCCACGGGTCTCTCTCCTCCTAGGTGCCTTCTGCTGCAGAGCCACTGTTGCCACATGTTGAGCCCCTTACGGAGAAACATCAAGGCTGATGATTAAAATCTCCAAGATGGCACAGGCAGATGGAAATATTTCCTGGTTCCCAGCCACTGGAAAGAACAGGGTAAAAGGAGGAAAAGTCTGCCTCTCCCAGGGTGGGGGTTATAGGCTAGACACCTCTGTACAGGAGCACAGGCACTATGGGTGATCATCCTGTGCTGCTTTTCCATCTCGGTAGTGGCTGGAGGGAGGGGAGGAGCCCCAGGGGACTAGTGGCAGCATCCAGCTCAGCCTTTCCTTCTGTGAAAGAGTGGGGAGCCAGCGGGAGGGGATGTGGGTACAGTGCTGGAGGGGAGCTGAGCACCGTGATGGAGCCTAGGCAAGGGACACAGCCGAGAGCATCGTTTCTGGCTGGAGAGGGCTTTCCTGTGGCTGCACACTCCCCACCTTGGCATGTGTCCACAGCACCCTGAGCACAGTCTGCCTTGCTTGTCCCCCAGCAGCATCCAGCCCACCCCAGCAGAGCCAGTGCCCAGGGGATGCACAGGCAGAGCTGCAGTCTGTTGTGCCCCGGGTTGTCTGTCAGGGAGGGGATGGGCATGAGCAAGCAGGATGAATCCATGGCTATCTGAGTCTTCCGTGTCTTTGCAGGGACATGTAGCGAAGCACAGGCTGCCGGGACAGGGGAAGTGCGCTGAACACTGTCACCTCTGGCCTCCAAATACCGCAACAGGCACAGAGCTAATGAAGTACAGTCACAGGAGCAGTGCAGGGTCCGGGAATGCTTGTAGTGGCATGATGGGAGGTAAGGAGCCAGCTGCCATCCTCCTCCCTCTGGGGCTGAGCAGGGACTAAGAGCTACAGCAGCACCCCACCAGCCTTTCATCATCCAAGCTCGGTATCTACAGGCAGAGTTTAAAAGCTAACAAGCCCTGAGCTGGTTGGTGGAGCATGAGACCCAGCACTGCTGGTACCCAGGCCAGTGCTGGACAAGCCCTGTTGGGAAGAATCACGGAATCACAAGGTTGGAAAATACCTTTGAGATCATCAATTCCAACTGTTCCTGCCATGTGCTAAACCATATCCCTGAGTACCTGATCTACGCATCTTTTAAACACATCCAGAGTCGGTGACTCAACCCCCTTCCTGGGCAGCCTGTTCCAGGCCCTGACAACTCTTTCTGTGAAGAACTGTCTCCTAACATCTAATGTGAACCTGCCCTGGCACAGCTTCATGCCATTTCCCCTTGTCCTATCTCCTGTCACCTGGCTGAAGAGACCATCACCCACCTCTCTACACCCTCCTTTCAGGTAACTGTAGGCAGTGATAAGGTCTCTGCTCAGCCTCCTCTTCTCCAGACCAAACACCCCCAGCTCCCTCAGCAGCTCCTCATAGGATTTGCCCACCAAGAAGTGGGGGTAACCTCAGGTGCCAGCGCCCCAGAGAGCTCCCCTCTGTGATCAGACCCATCTGCAAATTCATGCTCTCAGACATGAATCAAAAGCAGAATTTTTTTTGCTCTTTCCCCCCCAGATGCATACATGAGTAGTGTAGTTACAGTACCCCCTATGGCATCTCAGCCACATCATGTTGCCTTTGATAGAGCTCATGTGCGGCATGCATCCTGGTAACAGTGGGAGGAAGCTCCAAGAGCAGCCTTCAATGTGCACAAAGTCTGTGTCTCAAGAACTTCATCTTCACAAAAAAAGGTAGGCAACCTTTCTGATTCTAATTACTTTGAGTCTATAAACAGCTTAAAGCTTCCTCACTCCCTTCTTTCTACTCATTCACCAGAGAGGAAGCAAACAAACTCAATCAGAGATGCAGAGACTGGGTGGCACAGCCAGGCCTCACGTACAACAGCCTGTTGCTCTACTGGAGTGCCCAGGCATTACAGACATAACCCTGACTGGCAGGGCTGAGCCTTCTTCACTTTGTACCTGGGATTTTCATCCCAGCTGAAGTGGCAGTCCATCTCCTGCTCTTGCACAAGGAAAAGCAAGGCTCAGTCCATGCAAGTAAACCAGTTGCTGCCCTGCCACACAGTCCTGCAGAGAGAGGCCAGGAGGAAGAGCTGCATTTGGCAGGGTGTGAAGACAGCTAGAGTGCTGTCTCCCAAGCAGGAGGGCTTGGGAGGTTTCAACCATTGTTAAGGTTCATCGACCATGCAGCCAACGCACTCCAAGGAGGCATGAAACTGCAGAGCTGACTGCTAAAATGCAACCTGCTGTGAAACACCCTGTGGATTTACATATAGATTTTCATCAGAATTAAGATGTATTTGTTTAATTAGCACCACCATGACACAGGCTTGGATGGAAAAGCTTAGCCAGGAAGACAGGTTAACACAGAGCTGGGCTCCGGGAAAGTGAGCTGCAGCCAAAGAGGCTGCTATGGCTAGATCGCTCCTGCACAAGCAGCTGGGAGAGGCTTTCCAATGTGGTATCTTGCAGGGCAGTTGGCTCTCGACTTGGACAGAAGATCTTTAGCCCGAGGAAGAAAAGCTGGGAGCCATTGCAGCAATCTGCAACCCCAGCCCAGGTGCAGCAGCAAGCAGAGGTTTTTCTCACCTAAAGCAGCGTATGTCACTCATTCAAGTTAAACGAGGCTTAAAAAACAAATTTTTAAATAACCCCAAACAAACAAAACAAACCCAAAGAGAAGGAAACAACATGTCTTAAGAATGCTCTGCTCTCCCAGCTGGTGCCTGAATACAGCCCAAGAGAGGGAGTGACATGGTGAATGCTGTAAGCACAATGTGCCAGCCCAAATGCCAGGACACCATCCCCAGACTGAACCGAGGGGCCACCACAGCTCTATGTGAAGGGACAAGGTTGTCAGAGGTGCTCCCAGCTGCCATGTGGTAGCACCACCGGCCCTGTTACACAGGTGCACTTGGCAGCCATATTGCCTGCAGTCATGAAGATCGTGCCTATGCCGTAAATTACAACCCAGACCCACCTCGTGGATGTCTGCATGTAAATGTTTCTCGTGTCAGGTGTTTCCATGTTGGAAAAGGAAACAGGGCATCTGCTGTGGCCTGCTGGCAGGCAGTGAGGTGCCTGCGCATGCGTGCAGCTGGTGAGGGACACTGGCAGCAGGAGCAGCAGGGCCAGTGAGGGACACTGATGGTAAGGAGCAAGGCCAAGACTGGAGCAATGGAAGGAGGCAGAGGGCAAGGGACAGCAGTGCTGGTCCTGACTAGTGGGTGCCTGCAGGCTGTGGGACAGGCACCACATCCTCTTCCAGCTGTCATCAGAGAGCAGCAGGGATCAGTGGCCTTCCCTGGCCACCTGGGTTGGAGGACTTGGGTTTCTGCAGGTGCTTGGTTTCTGTGCTGACTGCTGCAGAGAGGATCACAGATTCATAGGGGTTGGAAGGGACCTTAGAGACCATTGAGTCCAACTCCCCTGCCAAAGCAGGTTCCCTAAGACAGGTCGCACCGGGAGGCATCCAGACAGAGAAGGAGATGCCACACCACTCTGGGCAGCCTGTCCCAGTGCTCTGTCACCCTCACCACAGAACCACATATCGGTGCAGAGCTTCTTGTGCTCCAACTTGAGGCCATTGCCCCTTGTCCTGTCCCCACAGACCACTGAGAAGAGGCTGGCCATTTCCCCCTGTGTCCCACACTTCAGATACTTATCAACATTGATCTGATCCCCTCTCAGTCTTCTTTTTTCCAGGGTGAACAGCCCCAGTTCCCTCAGCCTTTCCTTGCAGGGGAGATGCTCCAGGCCCTTAATCATCTTTGTAGCCCTCTGCTGGACTCTCCAGGAGATCCCTGTCTTTTTTGTACTGGAGAGCCCAGAACTGGATGCAGTACTCTAGGTGGAAGGGGGAAGACAGCTTGTCTTGCCCTCTGGGTTTTAAGTAAGGATGCAAGATATGCCTGTGAGCTCAGTGATGGATAGAGAGTGGCATTAAATGGGACCGGGTGCCTGTCTTTATCTTGTCTCTAGCCATCACAGAGCGGGGTGACTGAGGCCTCGGGACCTGCTCCCTTCTGCTGGCCAGGGTGCAGGCAATGCCAGCAGCAAAGAACAGGAGGGGCTGGGGACATCACAGACCCCATGGCCCATTTTGCTCCATGGTGCTCTGGAAGCTTCCTTCTGAAATGAAATGCATTTGGAGGTCTCAGTGCTCAGGCTTACTAAATATTGGAAGCCTAAATCTTCCTTGATGCTCCCAGAAACCATCGAAAAGTCAGAAGAATTTGAAGAGGTGCAAGGTGAATCATAGAATTATAGGGGTTGGAAGGGACCTCAAGAGATCATCGGGTCCAACCGCCCTGCCAAAGCAGCTCCCTAGCTCATACTGCACAGATAGGTGTCCAGATGGGTCTTGAATATCTCCAGGGAAGGAGACTCCACCACCTCCCTGGGCAGCCTGTCCCAGGGCTCTGTCACCCTCACTGTGTAAAAGTTTTTCCACATGTTGGTGCGGAACTTCCTGTGCTCCAACTTGCAGCCATTGCCCCTTGTCCTGTCTCCACTGACCACTGAAAAGGGGCTGGCCAATTCCCCATGTATCCCATACTTAAGATATTTATAAACATTAATAAGGTCCCCCCTTAGTCTTCTTTTCTCCAGGCTGAACAGTCCCAGGTCACTCAGCCTTTCCTCATAGGGGAGATGCTCCAGGCTCTTAATCATCTTCATAGCCCTACTCTGGGCTCTCTCCAGGAGATCCCTGTCTTTTTTATCCCAGGGAGCCCAGAACTGGGCACAATACTCCAGGTGGGGCCTGACCAGGGCGGAGTAGAGGGGAAGGATCATCTCCTTCGACCTGCTGGCCACACTCCTCTTGATGCACCCCAGGATCCCATTGGCTCTCTTAGCCACCAGGGCGCACTGCTGGCTCATGGCCAACCTGTCATCAATCAGGACCCCCAGGTCCTTCTCCATAGAGCTCTTCTCCAGCAGGTCATCCCCCAGCCTCTACTGATTCAAGCGGTTATTCCTTTCCAGGAACAAGACTCTATGCTTGCTTGTGTTGTAGCTAGCTTTTTGTCTGAGCTATCCTACCCATCATACGGGGCTCAAAGAGGTGCCCCTGCCAGTAATGTCCCTGCAAGCCCCTGTCCCCAGCGCTGTCAGCCCTGGCAGAACAGAACCATAAATCTGTTGGGTTGGGGAAGACCTCTGTAAGATGTTTAAAAGACTTGATGCTGCAGGGATGGCCTTGGCTTGCCCTGGGGCTGCAGCTCCTCCAAGGGCAGCACTCTCTGGAGATCCCAGGCCATAGAGGGTGGATGGGGCAGCCCCCAGTGTAACCCTAAATGCCAACCCTAATGCTGGGCTTGTGGCAGGGGCTGTCACACTGGCTGCTGTCACCATGCCCCTCCGCTCCTCCTAACCTGGAAGCTGGCATGGATTTACTGGCTGTTGGACATCAGTGCCCTTCTCCCTTCATCTCCTGGGACCCATGGGACACCCCTCAGCCAGCCGAAAGCAGGGGGGTGCTGAAACAAATCCCTAAGGAAGGGAGAAGCCACCACCTGGGGACAGGTGAGGGGCCAACACAGGCACAGTGATCCCCAGCTGCATCCCAAAGCCCTGCCTGCTCCCCTGGCTCCAGGATGGAGGCCTGCACTGACTCACTCCTGCTCTGGCACAGCACAGGAGAAGGCACCACAGCAGCTGGCCATAGGTGGGAGGATGATGCCGGTAGGTTTTGGCACCAACAGCGGCAGGCACGCAGACAAAGCTGGGCTCCACTGCCAGCAGATTGATAGGTGTCTGGTGGAAAACGTCCTGCTGATAGCCCGAGAACAAAACGCAAACAGGGAGAAATGACAGCTGTTCCTGTAGCTTTTCCATCATCTCTGCCGATAGCAGCCGCGGCGCCTGCAGCTCCGCAATTGATGCATCTCCAGGGACTCCGGGAGCACGGATGCCACAATCAGAAAGGATAAAAGAATTGCTGCTAGAACCCAGAGGAGACTTCGGATCCTTATCAGGAACAAAAAGGACATCAATCTGGTGCCATTGCAGGCCTGTCGGCGCAACTGCACACTCAGCAACCAGCCCAGCAAGGCTGGCAAGGCACATCCATCGCTGCTGGGCCCTCTTCCCCACCTGGGAATGCTCTGTTCCAGCCAGGTAGTGCTGGGCAGCAGCCTTCCCAGGGCACGGCATGGCACCAAGACCCAGCCACTGCTTGGCCAAGAAAATCCTTGGCCGGAAAGATGTGGAAAGCAGAGCAGGAGGCAAACCTCTTTTGGAGTCCCAGCTGGCTGTGATGTGGTTGGTCCTGCAGCCTCACATAGCCTGACAGCCCAGCTGGCTACCTGCCTTTCAGCACCACAGGAGCCCCAGCCTGAGCAGTGATGCCTCACAGTTAGTCCCCTGCTCTCTGGCCCAATGCAATCCTGATACCCAGAAAGTATGCAACTACTTTGTTCAGCACTGCAGAGATAGGCATCAACCGCTCGGAGATGGATGAAGCCAGCATTTCCCTTTTAGGTCCTCTAGCTTCCTGATGTGCAAGGGGTCAAGGGATGAGGCACAGAGTGTTCTTGGTTGGAAAACATCCAGGTAGGTGCCTGTGGAGCTTCCAACCATACCCTGCTCCCAGCTGCTGCACCTCTGACCCATACAAAGGGCCCAGTAGTCGTGTGTCATAGCAAACACAGTATCCCTTAGGCTGCTGCTGCCTACAGCTGCTTCTGGGGCAGAGCCCACCAGCCCCTGGATATCTACACTGCTCCAACCACGCAGAGGTTAAAGACAGCAGAGTCTGTCCCTGGGGTATGGCCTGTGTCATGGGTGGCCAGGACGGCTGGGCTAGTGGAAGCTGGTGCTGGCCATGACAGAGGTTGACAGCACTGCCTCTGAGGCTGCCTTCTGCAGCATCCGTGCCTCCTGCAGACATCTCCCACCTCCAGAGTCAGGCATAGAGCTTCCCCACTTGGCGGTGGGTCAGGACAGGGCTGAGGAGAGCCCAGTTGCTTGCAGGGCCCTACTAAGCCAAATCTCAGCCAAAGGGGAAACTGCACTGATTAAGCTGGCGAGACTTTGCCACAGTGCAGAGCAAGTACTGATGCCACGTCAAGAGATCTAATTAGAATCATAGAATGGTTATGGTTGGAAAAGATCTTCAAGATCGAGTCCAACCATCTGTCCAGCCCTACTAGGTCCAACACTAGACCATGTCATGAAGTACAACACCTACCCTTTTTTTAAATACCTCCAGGGATGGTGACTCAAATGAGTTTCGAAGCGAAGCCCAGTAACAGTTCTCAGCATCTTGAGGAAATTGCATTGTGGCCGTTTAAATCTCTGATGATGCTGCCCCCTGGAGAAGGCTGGAGATGTTTCTCCCTCTCCTCCAGTAATGTTTGTCTCTGTGACAGTGTTTTGCTTGACTACTTCAGCTGATGCAGGGCTCCTGGAGTGCTGAGCCTGCAGGCAAGGAATGGTTTTCAGGATGGGCTTGGTGTGCTGCAGCCCACACAGGGCAAGCTGCGGTGAGGAAGGTAGTAGGAGATGTTTGGAAAAATGAGGATTTTGGGGATAAAGCCTTGAGGTTCATGGCAAGCTGGAGAGCTGCAAAGGGTGGATCTGGCCACAGCAGGTGTCTCAACATGTGTGCTCCCTGTGCTGTGCCTTTCTGAGGACTTGCTGTTGCTTTTGCAGCCCCAGCTCCTGAAGGCGGGAGATGCTTGGCTTGCTTTTCTCTCTCTCCCACCTCACTTCACTTTTAAATAAGCTTCTATCCCTCACTGCTCAGAGGAATGCTTTGAAAAACCTGACCCTGGTGCACCCTAAAAGCTCAGAAAGCAGCAAGTAAATAAAAAGAGTGCTTTCTCTTCTGACTTAAAAAATCACATTTAAGAAAAAAACTCCTAAACCTTTTTGCCCTGGTACAGGAGAAGATTTTTCTTCTCTTCTTTTAAAGCTGGTGCCTCCTTGAGATTTGGGATTGCAATGCCAGTGCAGAAGTAGCCAGGGGGGCGTCTGTGCCCCCTTCAGAGGATGCTCAATTGCTCCAGCGACTGGCTAGTGCTGCCACCCACAAGCCAGCCGTTGGTCGCTGTAGGTGACCATAGCGCTGCTCTCACTGGCACCCTTTTCTGATGGAGAGGTCCATCGTGAGCACAGGGGACAGGTACAGAAGCCGTGCTTGCGCCAAGAGCCTTGCCACACTTCTCTGGCCAGGGTGACTTTGCTCCTTAGAGCTCTCGGCCCCAGGGCTGATGCACTCACCTTGAGCTGCCTAGGTGGTCCCCATCCTGGTCCCAGGCGCCGGTCCTGGGTACACAGGTATCTTTGGCAGAGGGCATCCAGGACCTGGGTGAAGGTGCCCTCCGTGCCTTCTCCCCACTTCTGCTTGTCAGCTGTAAATGCTGGCAGGAGATATCCAGCTGGAAGCGGGCTGCAAGCCACCGGCAGGTAATTGCTAAAGCAAGCAGGGCTGCATTAATTGAGATGACGGCAGCCAGCAATGTGCTCTCTGTTAGTCTTGGCTTTGCAGCAGCTGGCGGGGAAGCAGAAAACCCAGGAGGACAGGGGACAGGGTCCGTTTTGCTACAGTGATGCTACAGGCAAGGGTCTGCAAGACCCCCTTCCCCGCCCTGCAGTGCTCTGAGCACTCATTAGCCATGTCCCCTGGCGTTCACTGGGGCTCCACACTGCGATGGTGTGGGCTGTGCCATGTCCAGTGCTGGAACTGGCTTTGCTGACGTGCGCTGGGGAATGCCTGTCCCATGAACTGTCCTGCCAAGGAGATGCAAGAGCCTGCTGCAGCCACAGGGTGGGAAGCAGGCAGCCATCTGTGACAGACATGTGCATGCCCAGCTGGGAGCAGCGAAAGGGAGCTGCAGCCCCCACCTTTTCGCCCCCTATCCTCCCACCGGAGCTAGAATCGTGCCTGGAGGTATAGTGGGCTTCAGAGGTGGGGGTGGGGAAGTGGGTTTGCAGCACCCTATCCCCAAACAGTTTGTCACCACACAGGGAAGATGTTGCTCAGGCAACACATGTGAGTGGGAGAAGAGGGAGGGCGATACAGGGCAGGAGTGAGGGGTGTTAGCAGAGCTGAGCTTGTAGTCCAGGGCTGCCAAGGCAGAAATTTGCCCCCCCCCCACCCCAGCCTCCAAAACCAGGGGATGGCCACAGACCTGGCTGAAGGCACAGCGGGATGGAGTCAAGTAGCACAGCTGGATGTGGTCCAGGTCCTGCTTTCTGTCATCTCACAGCCTCTTCCCAGTGACCCCAGAGCCTTCCTGAGGGCCACTGGCCAAGCTGCTAGAGCAGGGGCATGGTGGCTTGCTTTGACATGTCAAGCCACCGCTGGTAAGCTTGGACCTGCCAGGCCAGAGGTCTGCTCCTGCCAGGGCAGGATACACAGCATCATCCAAGGCTGCTCAGGAGGAACAAGGAGCTGTGGCCACAACAGCTGCTGGCTGCAAAATAAATTGGGAAAGAAAGGCTGGATGCTGTCCGTTGCCAGCAGCAGCAATGAGATGAGCAGGCCTCTCACAGGGTGCCCAGAGGGTGGGCAGCAGCCAGCAACATGCCTGTGCCACCCTCCCTTGCTGGCTGTCACAGGCTGGGGTGCCCTGGAGATGAGTGGTTCCAAGAGCAAGCATGTCCCACCTTACTATCACTGCTGCCCAGGGAGCTCTGCCACCAAGATGAGGGTTCCTAGCTTCTACAGGGACCATGAAACAGCCCGGCTGCCAGCAATGGAGGCTGCAGAGGTCAAAGCCACCCTAATCGCAGATGTTCCTTTCCGCTCAGCCCACAGTGCTGCCCACTGAGCTGTAGGGGAAAGGCTCAGCTGAGGGTTTTTAGGATAAATGGTGCAGAAAACCACCCGGTATGACCACCCTGGGGCTTGAGGGTGAGGGCAGAGCCCCTCTCATGTATAAGCAAGCAGCTTGCAGGCAATGGCATGGCCCAGAGATGCTCTTCTAGCTGGCTGCCTCTTTTCACACCCCACATGAGCGGGCATGAGGAGGGTCATCAGCCACCTGCCCAAGTACAGGCACCTCCTCTGACCCTGACGGCAGGGGAGGGATTTCAGGGACTCCAAAGGCAGGCGCCTCAGCTGATGGTACCACAGGGCAGGAAGAAGGCTGTGCCACAAGGCAGCTTCCTCCCCCCACACACTCCCCAAGAGACTTGCTCCTGGGTTGGGGTGTTTCACCCTGCTGCGTCCTGTAGTGGGGCAGCCAGTGGGGAGAAGGGAGAAGTCAGACGTGGCTGTTATGACAACAGAAGCTCTCAAGATTAAAGGAATGGGAAAGGCACTCTTTAAAGCTTGTTTCCATGGCAACAAGCATCTTCAAAGGCCTCTATAAAGAAAAAAATGAAATTAAAATAGAAAAGAAGAGGTTTCCATAGAGGTGGGGACTTCTGTGAGCTGAGCTGCCGCAGGTGCTTTCAGAGTTAAACGGAGTCTGGACCCTCCCAGGAGGGCTGGGGCCAGCCCTGCAAGGCAGAAAGAATGGGGGGAGCAGAGTTTTGCAGCTTAGGGGCTGCACTGTGCCTCCTTCCTCCCCCATGTTTTGGGGTTTTTGGCTTGCTGGGCCTTTGCTCTGTAAGATGATCAAGTTCAGCAAAGAGGGCCGGGAACAAATAGCTTGGTGGAAGCTGAGGGGCAAAGGAATGCCTGTGTTCTTGCTCTGGCTCTTCTAGCCTTGCTTTCCCCACCAAGGGGAGGACAACCCTACAACACCTCTGCTGCAAAGGCTTGTTGGCTCCACACCTCCCAGGGCCAGGAGGCTGTAGGCAATGAGTTCTGGATCAATACTGCAGCTGGGAGCGTGCAGCGTTGACTGCCCGATGGGGACAAGAATGTGGCAGCACGGCCATGGCTGATGTGACAGCAAAGGGACAGCTGCTTGTGGGAGCTGCAGCAACAGCCTGTCCTGCCTGGGGATGGGATGGGATGGGATGGGGTGGGGTGGGATGGGGTGGGGTGGGGTGGGGTGGGGCAGGGCCAGTGTGGCCAAGCACCAGCTCTATCACGCATGATGAACCTGCGCTGGGCCACATGAGCTCTGGTGCTACAAGATCTCAGCAAGGAGGGTCGAAAAGACTCTCCTTTCTTCTTAGCACGTGCTCCTTGACTAGAGAAACAGCAGATGCTCCTAGAGGGGCACAAGCTGCTGACGAAGGCCACGGTCAGCATCATGTGCTGGGCATGTAGGCTAGCCCAACTGGGTACTGCAGCAAATGTTCTCAAAAGGGGTTTCAGCCTCTTCTGTCTTCTTCCTTCCTGCCTTCCCCCAAAGGCAGATTTGCCCAGGCTTTCTCTGCTGTGTGATCGCAAGCCTTGGGCTCGCTCCCTTCATTCCCAGGGGTGTTGTCTGCTCACTGCCATGAGCAGAAGCAGGTGCCCCGTGCGTTTAGCTTTAGGGTTGTGAGGCTCATTAGCAGGCACCGAGCTGCAGCCCCTTTCTCTGCTCTATTGTCAGAGGCACCAGGCACCACCAACATTGTCCCAGCCTAATGATGAAGCCTCCTTTGCTTGCTCAGCAATGGTGAGCACGGACTTCTCTTTTTTTTAAACTTTGGGATGGTGATAGGGGACAGAGGGGTGCTGGCAGCAGAAGTACCCTGATGCTGAACAGGTCTTGACTGGAGGAGCTTTTTGAGACAGTGGAAAACTGTGGGGGGTCCAACTCTATAACAGTTGCTCAACAAAACAGATGAAAAGGCTCATTCCAGATGGTCCATCCATTCTGGGTACCTTCAGTGGGGGATGAAGTGAATTTTAACCGGTACCATTTCGTCTGTTGGCCACTCTTTGCTTCAACCAAAACCACTCACAATTACCAGGAGGGATGGTGCTAGCTGCCAGAGTCTTGTCCCAGTGACTGTCACTGGTTTTCTGTCAGAGTGCTCCCAGTGAGGTGGCCAACCACCCTGCAGTGCCTGGCCCCACACCAGTGCCCTGGGGGAGCGGAGGACAGCGCTCCGCTTCTCCAGCCCAGCTCCTTCTTTGCAGAGTTCTGGACTTCTGTGCCTTATTTTTAAGGCTGCTGCCAAGCTGGATGACTAACAAACCCCTTGCTCAAAGGATTCTGCTGCAGAGTAATGCTCCTAATCCTGTCAGTAGCCCCTTGGGATGCTGGAGAACGAGCAGTTTCCTAAACCCATGGGCTCTGCAATCACATACCTCCACTCACTGATGCCTGATGGAATAACCCCACATGTGCTCCAGTCTCCTGCTTTATCAACAGATCCGGAGTTGTAGCCTTACCTGGAGAAGCCACCCTTTGAGTGGATTCCTTCTCAGATTCTCTGCAGCAGCCCAGCATTGTTGGCAGGTGGCGCAGGAGTCTGGCCTCATGCAGCACAGCTGGGTAAAGGCAAACCAAAAAAGGCAAGTAATAAAGTCAGACGTGTATTAAAAGGCCACCATCAAGCGTACAAGTGAGGGAAGGATTCTGCATGACCAAAAAGGTGCAGGGCAAAGGACTGTATGAGCTGGGTGGATGAAGCAGGGCTGTGCAGCAGAGCATTTCCCCAGATCACAGGTGGCAACACAGGAGCAACCCAAAGCACAGCACCGACTGCCTGGGCGTCCTGCATGCCACAGCAAGGGCAGGAGGCACCGCATCTGCACTGTGGCTACTGTTAAGTCTCAGCAGCATCTCCTTGGAGAGGTGCCACAGTAAGCCAGCAGCTTCAATTACATTTATCAGGCAATTAGAGTCACAGCATCTTTGTTGAGTGTAAAACGAGCACTGAGGACCCCTGTGCTGGGGAATGCAGAATCATAGAATGGTCTAGGTTGGAAGGGACCCCAGGGATCAGAGTTCCAACCCCCCTGCCACAGGCAGGGCCACCAACCTCCAGGCCTGGATCTACACGAGGCTGCCCAGGGCCTCCTCCAACCTGGCCTTGAACACTTCCAGGGACAGGGCATCCACCACCTCTCTGAGCAGACCATTCCAGCACCTCATTGCTCTCTCTGTAAAGAACTTCCCTCTAATATCTAACCTAAACCTTCCCTCCTTTAGCTTCAATTCATCCCCTTTGTCCTGCCATTGTCTGCCCTTTTAAAAAGCTGATTCCCCTCCTGTTTCTCTTCTCCTTTCAGGGACTAGAAGGCTGCAGTGAGGTTCCCCCCACAGCCTTCTCTTCTCTAGGCTGAACAAGCTTCCTCAGCCTCTCTTCGTAGGGAAGCTGCTCCAGCCCTCCAGTCGTCTTCATGACCCTTCATGGCTCAGCTCCAGGTGGGTACCAAGGGCCCCAGCAGTCAGTGTTGGAGAGACTGGCATGGTGCCATTCCCAGTACACTGGGAAGCAGGAGCAGGGGATGAGCAGAGGTCAAGATACACACCAATGGGCCTTGCTCCTCTTCCTCCCAGCCCCCAGCTACCTGCAGTGGGACCAGTTCATGCAGGACCTGTTAGTGAGGGACTAGCCATGCCCATAAGGCAATTCCCCTCTAGTCTTTGGTACCTGTTTTTTTCCAGTCTGTCTTCCCCAGCTGGACACCCTGGGGCTCAGGGATGGCAGGAGAGGGGGCTCAGGGCAGAAGGTAAGTGCTGGTGTCTAGTGAGCAGCTGGGCAGGGTCTTTATACCCTGTGAGGGAGGAGTAGAGTGGAAGCAAGAAAGGGATGTCTGCTGAGGAGCGGGAGCCTTCCTTACCAGAAAGGGCATCACAGAATCACAGAATCATAGGGGTTGGAAGGGACCTCCAGAGATCGAGTCCAACCCCCCTGCCAAACCAGGTTCCCTAGGACAGGTCACACAGGGAGGCATCCAGAGAGGTCTTGAATATCTCCAGAGGAGGAGACTCTACAACCCCCCTGGGCAGCCTATTCCAGTGCTCTGTTCTTCCACAGCATGAATATGGGCTTAAGAAAACCAAAAGAACATTTGGTTGTGACTATGTGGACCCTGTGCTAACCCACACAGAATGAGGCAGTGGGGCTGTGATGCCCCAAGACTTGCCTTGGACATCGCCAGACTCCAGACTGTTCAGAGGAGCCCTGCTGCTCCTGGGTTAGGCTACAGCAGCCAACAGCTCCTCTGTGAGGCATAAACTGTCCCTTCTCTGCCTTAACCTGTAGGATAACTTGCTGGGTGCATTGGAGCACCGCCAGCAGCCCCCTCACTGCTTCTATTTTGTGCTGCTGCTGACCATGGAAAGACGAAAGGAATTGCTTTCCTTGCACTGCAGCAGGAGCCATGAGCCTTCTCCTGGGTCCAGCCCAAGCCTGTTCCTCAGCCTCATGCACGCTTCTCCTTGGCTGTCCCAGGCTCCGAGCTGGGTGGCCACCAGCAGCTCCCAGCTGTGGGCAGTCCTTGCCTGCCTACCATCTGCTCCAAGAAATTTGCGAGGTCAGGGCTCCTCATCCCATTTCCTCCCACTCAGTCTTGGGTGCCATGGGTCCTGCAATCCCCTTGTTAATATTCCAGGCGTGAGAGAATTCAGCATCATTTCTTCAGGAGCCAGAGGTTTAAAGAGTACAAATACACAGCACTACAGGCTTGGGGCAGGGTGGCTGGAGAGCTGTCAGGCAGAGAAGGACCTGGGGGTGTTGGGTGACAGCAAACTGTGTGCCCAGTGTGGCCAGCAGTGTGCCCAGGTGGCCAGGAAGGCCAATGGCCTCCCAGCTTCTATCAAAAATAGTGCGGCCAGTAGGTCTAGGGAGGTGATTGTGCTCCTGTACTCGGCATTGTTGAGGCCGTACCTCGAGTGCTGTGTCCAGTTCTGGGCTCCTCACCATAAGAAGGGCATTGAGTCCAGAGAAGGGCAGCCAGGCTGGGGAAGGGGCTGGAGGGCAAATCCTATGAGAAGCTGCTGAGGGAGCTGGGAGTGGTTAGCCTGGAGAAGGGGAGGCTGAGGGGAGACTTTATCACGGCCTACAGTTACCTGAAAGGAGGGTGTAGAGAGGTGAGAGATGGTCTCTTCAGCCAGGTGACAGGAGATAGGACATGGGGAAATGGCACAAAGCTGCACCAGGGCAGGTTTAGATTGGATGTTATGAGAAAGTTCTTCACTGAAAGAGTTGTCAGGGGCTGGAACAGGCTGCCCAGGGAGGGGGTTGAGTCACCGACCCTGGATGTGTTTAAAAGATGGGTAGATGAGGTACTTAGGGATATGGTTTAGCACATGGCAGGAACGGTTGGACTTGATGATTTCAAAGGTCTTTTCCAAACTTGTGATTCTGTGATAATGACAATGGTAACACTCCTGTACAGCCGGGGGGGTGGCGGGAGAGGTGGAGGCTAGAGAGGGCTTTGGTGTCAGCCTCCCCTCTGCCCAGGCTTCCTCTGGCCAGGTATTTTCCTCCTCCTCTTCTTGGGGTAATGTATCCTCGGTACCAAGACCCCAGGCCACAGGGAGGTGGAGGGCTTCATCTTACTAGTTTTGGGAAACACGGCTCATGAGCACATTGGTTCCCCCATGCTTCATGCCACCTCCTCTCCCCCCCAACCCCTCCTCCATTGCTCACGGGCCCTTCACGAGCAACAGAGGTGGGTGCTGGCTTTAAAGCATCCACTTTTGTGGTCGCAGTATGGCCATGCCCATATAACAATAGCCAAGGCCCCGTGCATTCCCTGGCAAGCTTGACCTAAATTCGGCAGCGAGGTTTATTCTGCAGCTCGTGCTGCAGTGGATGCGAAAGCCCGCAGCAGCTGGGGGGGGAGGGAGTACAAACTTTGAAAGGGGGAAGCTTGAATTGAATTAAATCTGAATCGAATCACAGCCATCTCCTCTGTGTTCCTTTAATTGGAAGTTCCAATTCAGTTTATTGTTCCCAGCTCTATCATTTTCCGGTTCCAACGTGCTGCAGGATTTGCCATCTCAAACCGGCTGTGATTGTGGTGCAGGGAAATTCTGACTGCTGCAGGTGCGAGAAACTGGGGAGGGCTGTGGTGTAGTTGGGATGATGGTTTATTAGGTTTCAGAGCTAGCCCCGAGCAGAAGGTTTCTGCCTCTGTGAGTCATTACCTGCTGCTTCTTTCATCACCTGTGGAAGGTATTCGCTGGGATGATTTATTTCGTGTTATTGCCATGACACCCTGGCATAAAGAGCGTAGAGAGGTGGCTTCAGCAAACTCCATTCTTGGGGAACAAGAAAATAGCTTGGTAGTGGCAAGTTAAATGGGTCTCATGCACGTGCCTTTAACCACCATAACCCCAGGAGGGTTGGAGCAATGATATGCTTAATCCTGGCTGTTTGGCCAACTCTTAACTTTGTTAGTCAGCTCCCCGGAGGAGGAACAAAGCGGCTCATGGCTGTACAGCTCTGAGCCACTGGCTATGCTCCAGAAAGCGGTCCCCTCTGCTGATGGAGAAGGATCCTCTCACCAAAGCTTTGTTTGTGTTCATTCAGGCATGTCCTTTGAAGGGATTAATGCTCAACAGACCCCTCCTGAAACAGACTCACAGAATCGTAGGGGTCGGAAGGGACCTCCAGAGACCCTCGAGTCCAACCCCCATGTCAACCAGGTTCCCTAGGACAGGTCACGCAGGGAGGCATCCAGCCAGGTCTTGAATATCTCCAGAAAAAGAGACTCCACAACCCCCTGGGAAGCCTGGTCCAGGGCTCTGTCACCCTCAGTGTGGAAAAGTTCTGCCACATATTGGTGTGGAACTTCCTGTGCTCCAACTTGAGGCCATTGCCCCTTGTCCTGTCCCCACAGACCACTGAGAAGAGTCTGGCAATTTCCCCCCATGTCCCACACTTCAGATATTTATAAACACTGATCAGATCCCCTCTCAGTCTTCTTTTTTCCAGAGTGAACAGCCCCAGTTCCCTCACCCTATCAAACACACAGAGGAAGGAAAATGCCACTCTCCCTTACCAATGGGTAGGCTGTTGGCTTCAGGTGAGGGCAAGAGCCAATGCTTGAAACCTTCTGGTACTGCCTTGTGCTCCTAAGCAATGTCAGGTTCTGGCACCCTCCTTAGCAAGGTCTCGGGTCCACCTCCACCACTCACCCCAGCAGACAGTTCAGCTGTGCTGTAGGAGACTAGGGAGGGAACTGGGTGGAGTAGGATGAGGAAGACAGCTGAGCTCATATTGCCCACCTCAGTGCAGCTGTCTCTCACCAATCATTGCAACCTTCCTGCTCAGCCTTTGGGAAATGCCTCTTCCCTGCCAGACAGCCCACCCCTGCTCCACTACCACTGCCTCCACTACCACTGCCTCCCCACACCATAGTGGCCCCTGGGACCAGCACTTGCACACTGTTGGCTTAAGAAACCCAAACCCATCAATTCCCATTAGGCAGCTGCCATCTCTGCTTCCCAGCAGCTCACACCAGCCAAATGTTGAAGAGCTGAGCCTTGCTGCATGATAAGCACCTGGGACCTGCCTCCTTGAGCTGCTGGGACACCCCACTGCATAGGGGGACCTGCATGCTTGGGGAGACCTGAACCTCCAGCTGCCCCAAGGATTGCTCCAAACATCCTTCCCTCTTCCTGGGCATCTCTAGGAATGCCTTGGAAGAAAGGTAGGGGCTTTTTTCCAGTTGGTTTTGGTTTTGTTCGCATTGCCGTGGAGGAGGAAGGAAATGCAGCTCTTCTGCTCTTCTCCAAGGTTAGGTGAGTTCACCTCCCTGCCTCCCATTATCCTGCCAAAGGGCAGGGGTAATACTTTGCTCCTCAGGGGGACTAGGGTAGGTTCTGCAGAGGTTTTGTACCCTTCATCTTCATCAGGAGGGCAGTCAGACAACACTGGGGACCCTTTGTAGTCCACCAGCCCAGCTCAGCTTTGTAGCCAGGATGAAAAGCCAATTTGAGCCCAAGTGCAGAAAACGAAACCAGAGCAAGGCAAAAGGAGAGTCAACCTTTGGTTTCCCCACCTGACCTAGCCTTAAAAACTCAATTTGAAGGTGGCATTAGAGAAGTAAGATATCATTTATCAGTAGCGACAGATCCAATCTATAAATTAACCAGCTCAGCCTGGGAGTCAGGAGGCAAAGTTATCTATCAGTTCCTCCCCAACAGGCTGACACAGGCACACAAATTTGGCCAATTCCCCAGAGCAGCATCCAGCCTCCAGCAGGTCTGAGGACCCAGAAGAGCTAGGATGAGGGGAGGGGGGGGGCACAGCCAGAGATGGGAATTTTATACTGGAGAGCCCTGGAGAAGAACCAAGCTCCCACCTCCACTCCACACTGTTCTGTGTGACACAGGGAAAAGAGCACCCTCCCCCCTCCCCCCCCCCAAAAAAAAGGGGTTCATGACTCAGTCCAAGGGCATGGTGTGTTCTTAAATGCACTGTCCAGGCATTGGATATACGATGAGCTGCAGAGCGGCTGCAATCCGTTAGGGAAAAGCTGGCTATTTTAAGATACAACCGTACAGTTTGCCTCCACCCTCCAAAAAGAAAGGATAAACCATGGAAATAATGTTTGCATTTTTTACGTAGGACCTACACAAATATAACTTTATGTGTACACAAACTACTGTCTCTGCGCTCAGTAAATCTGGGGTTTTAAGGCTTCTCACCTCCCAGCCCTGGGAATCGCTGGGTGACTTCTGGTGATGCTTGGCATGACTCTGCTGTAAAGGACAAGCAAACGAGGACATTTGCAACCAAGTCACGAGGCACTTGTCTCACTGACTTCCTTTTCTACATAAAACCAGAGTGGCTGGGCCAAATGTTTGAGATGGGTTTGATCAGGACCCCCTGGCAGGCTCTTGCTCCCACCTCAGGTAGCTGGGTCCCTACATCAGCTGCTCCCTGCAGGGAAGAAAAGCCAGCGGGGCAGATGAGAGTACCGCTCCCTCTGAGGGATGTGGAAACGAAATGATCAGGGGGCTCAGGTGGTGCAAGCCAGGAAGCCTGTTAAAGGCCTCGTAAATAAGGGCCCACGTAGACAGCAGGTACTGCGGGGCTTTATAGGCCTATAAAACACCCTGAGCTGCCACCAAGGCTGGAAGGGATGGGTAGGGAATCTAATTTCACAGGATTTAAAGCAGGTGAGAGAGATATAAATGTGTGTTTTTAATAGTAATTAATGCTGCCATTCAGAAGCACTTAAGCACTGGGTTCGGAGAGTTTCCAAAGACTCGCCTCATAAATCACGGCCCACTACCTGCCCACCCTGCTCCTGGGGAGCTGGACTGCTGCTCCCTCGCCTGACCCAGCCGTGACAGCAGGGACATTTCCAGTCCCTTGCGGAGAGCTCAGCATTGCTGCAACTGAGCTGCTCTTAAGCCATGGCAAACAGACCTAAATCTGTCCCTTCAAAACAGGTGCCACCCTGACATGGGTGCAGGGAGACCTTCCCCCAAGGCTACCCCCTTTTCTGCAGAGCAGAGAGACAAAGCAGCAGCTTCCCCATGCCTAGCTCTCTGCTCACTTCTCTGCCAAGGGATGCCAGTTTTGACCCTGCCTTCTTGAGTCATTTTGGCTATGCAGGCAGTCAGGTCCCAGCCAGCTTCTTCTGCCTGGTGTGGGTGGAGAGCAGAGGCTGCCACAGTCCACAGGGATGACATGGAGCGTGGGGGGTGCATGAGAAATGTTCAGGAACCAGACAGTGTATACAATCTGTGCTTTTCTGTGTGCTGCTGTGATTTCTATCAGACCCTTGGGGTCTGATTTCATACTGGTCTTGGATGGTGACAGAGACCACCTGCTTAGCAGAGAAGCCCAGTGTGGGCAACTGGAGATGTGCTCCATGCCTTAGTGTCCCCAGGCACCCCAGAAAGTGGTTGCAGGGCTCGTGACCTTCAGTCTGTGGGGTACACCCGGCTCCCACCACCCAGGGCAGGTGAGGCTGGGCTACAAGGCTAGGGCTCCCCTCCACCCCAACCTTGTCCACCTCTGCTCAGTCCTCCCCAGTACAGGCCCAGCCTTGTGCCAGCCCTGCCTGGGCAGGCTCCAACCGTGTGCCAGCCCTGCCCTCTAGTGTCACTTCTGCCACAGCCAGGCTTACAGCACAGCTGACTCCCGCAGCACCTCAGGTTCAGATGTTGGGCCGGGCCTAAGGTGTGACTGCTTCAGCCAGAGCCTGGCTTTCTCGCCGGGGAAACAGGGTAGGGGAAGAACCCGGGGCTCAGAGATTTTGCCAGAACGTGATGCTGTCATTTGGGAGGGGAAGGAACTTGCTGCTCCCATCATCTCCAGTCTAAGCCAGCAGTCGAAGCAGGTCCCAACCATTTCCCTGGGCAAGGCAGAAGTGCTGAGGAAACCAGAAAAGAACAAGATGGCCAGAAGAAACCTTCATGAACTATTCCTTATGTACCATTCTTATGGTCTCTTCATGTGCAGTCAGATTATCCAGATTGGGGATTAGGCATGCAGCAGATGTAGAGATGGTCTGAGATGTGTCCAAGTTTACCAGCTGACAGGGCACCTTTCAGAAACAGCTTGGGTCTGAAAATCCCAGGGATGCTTTTGCATGACACAGCCCACACAGAGGTCCTGTCAGACCCCACTGCCTCCATAAAGAGCTGAGTCAGCATGACTGCTCCAGGGTCCTGGCACCAGATGTACAGAAGGTGAAGAGCCAGAGCAGTGCTGGTCTTGATCCAGTTACAGAGCTGGTTTGAATCCAGCTGGGAGTTATCCCCTTCTGGGCTGAGCTCCAGCAGACTCTGTGGGTGTTCCCCATGTCCTTGGTGTCCAGGAAGGTGTCTGAGCTGGGTGCAGCTGGGTCCAAGCACTCTCCAGCTGGTGCCACCAAGCTGCTGGAGGACAACGGCACGTGGGGCAGACATTGAAGCATCTCTGCAGCAGCTGCCCAAGCCGACAAGGCTGGCACAAAACCACAGCTAATAAATGCACCTGGACCAAACCTGTTGCCATCTTGCTGTGACACCTGGCCTTTCTGCACTGGACTACCCAGTTGCTTCATGGTTTTCCACAACATGACAGCAGAGACGTCTATTCTCCTGCACAACAGAGAGCTATGGCAGCACTGCCCTGCCACGGCCACTTCTATGAACCAAGGAGAGCCCGGAAAGACGCTGTATCATAGTGGGCAATGCTGGTGTTAAAAACAGGTGTTATCTGAGGATGATACTAAGAAATGTCTCTATTCTCTCCCCTGGATTCCTCCTTACTAGCTAGCAGAAAGAGACCTGCTCTGGCTGTTCTGACCTGATAAATCAGGCTTGGGTTTTGTGTTGGTCACCTTCTCCTGTATTAATCATCAGCAAATGCAAAATAATGGTGTGACAGCTAAAATCTGTTGTTACTAGGCAGTATCTGCAGTCCAAACTTGAAAATTTGAAGTACAAATCAAGCACAAATCAAGATAATTGTGCTTGATATGTGGCAAACCAGAGGAATCACCGGTGAAGTCCAGTATAGTAATACTCCTGTCACAGGTGAGTCCTCCCAGGTTGTTGGTCCCTGCCTGGATGCTGTTGTGGGGTGATGCTGACTGTATGTAGCCTGAGCATATCTACATATACATATAGGATCATAGAAACACCTGGGTTGGAAGAGACCTTTAGATCAAGTCCAATCACAGCCTAACCCTGCCTAGTCCACCTCTAGATAATGTCCGTAAGGACTTCATCCACATGCCTTTTAAATACCTCCAGGGATGGTGACTCCACCACCTCCCTGGGTAGCCTGTTCCAATGCCTGACAACCCTTTCAGTAAAGAAATTCTTCCTGATATCTAACCTCAATCTCCCTGGGCAATTTCAAACCATTAATTGCATACTTACTTATGTGTTTGTCTATACATGTGTGTACATAGGTAAAGCTAGATTGATGTCTTGAGTCATAAGCACCTGTGTCAGGATTGCTTGTATTAACTGGAAATCAGATCCCCAGCCACACAAGGAATGAATCTTTAAATATACTGGAATAACTTCACTGCTAAGCTCGTTTCTTCCCATGTCCCATTCCAGGTAGTGGAATGAGCCTTACTTCTAACCCCAAAATGCTCTTCCTGAGACCCAGAAACACTCGAAACTGGTAATATCTCCCACTCTTTCATTTGCTATTCTACGTGATTTCCAAAGGGCCTATTGCCACACTAACACACTGGTCAGCGTTTCCAGGTCTCCTGCCTGGCCAAGAAATGCAATTTATGCCCTCCCACCACTGGGTTTGACCTACACTCCAAATACGATTGCTATTTTATCAGCCAGGCTGCTGGTTATCAGCTGATTTGCTTGCTTTCAAGTAGGTCATGTCATTTAAGGGGGAAAGGGAGAGGTCTCCCCTCAGAGGACCACCGGCTGTCATAGTTTAAAAGGTTTTCCGTTCACACAGACAAGGATTAAGATGCAGGAGTGCATGTGTGTGTGTGTGCAGACTGGTGGCAGGCCATGGGAACAAGGGCACTACCGAGGGCAGCCAGCTTTCCCACCACAAAGAACCTGTCACAGCTGCTTTTTTTCCAGCCTCAGACCTCCACTATTGATAATTGTTTATTTTGAAAGCACTGAGGAAACATGAAGCAGCACACTCCTGAGCCAGAAACAATCCTGTGCTGGCTCTCAGGGATCTGTGTGATCATGTTAATATACAACCAGGCAGCAGGGCAGGGGAATAACGAGGTGTCGTCCGCATGAGGAAGTGAATTGCTGCTGCTATAGCACAACAAATATGTTCTAAGGGAAGTTAAATGTATTTATCTTCTCAAAAAAACCTAGGTTAAAAGGAAACTTCATCTGCCTGTAAGCACTTGCTTGTAAAATATCAGCAAAGCTGTAAGAAGATCCAGAGGTTGAAATCTCGAGCCAGGCAACTCCAAGCATGAAAAGAGTGTATGTTATTTAGTGGGAAATAACCAGCCATTGGAAGAACATTGCTGCTGTCTGACTGAATTCAGTAGCCCTGGAATATTTTTTAGATTTTTTTCCCCCCCCCCTAAAAGATCAGCTTGAATTCAAGAATGAATTAATTCAGGGAAGCCCGAGGCTGGTGCTGTGCAGGAGGCTGGGCTACATTGTCACTACAGCTCCAATCGGCGTTATAATCCGTTTGTTATTACCTTTACTCTGAAATTTCTAAACCACCTACAACTTTAAATCACCTTCCCCACCCAAAAAAAAAAAAAAAAGCAGATCATCCTGGTGAGACAGGAAGGCAGGCAGAGTAACCCAGCAAGACTTTATTCAAAGCACTTGTCAAAACCATTGCCATGCTGTAGACAAGCTCTGCCTAGGGAGATTGACCAGCACAACTATCATAGAACTACCTGATTATTTGAGAATAAATCACTTTTATTTTGGAATACAGTGTCAACACTGGGGAGTTATATTAGCAGACCTGAGAATGCTATTCTGGTCAATTCTCCTGTGCAGACGTGCCATACATGTGTGATAAGGCTGGAGGATAATCCCCCAGGACAGCCAGTGAACATTTTATTGATTGGGATACTTCAGACTTGTGGAGGACAATGCAATCTTCTATGTGCTGAATGAACAGACAAGATGGGATTGAGGGTTGGGGTTTTTTCCATCTCTCATTTCCGTGCTTCACTTAGAGAAGACATTTTGAATAACACAGCAAGTGCATGGAGGGAAATAATCTGCATCTGGCTCTGATTTTGCCAGAGGCACTGTCAGATTTATGGTATTAGTTGTAGGAGAGATCATGTCCTTGAAATTCAAGAAAAATACTTGATGAAGCCACAGGTATGCATAACAGGCCATGGGGACCTCTAGAACTAAGCCAGCACCTCACACCCAGGCTGTTCACTTTCTCTTTCGCTTTCGCAGCCGACCGATCTCGTTTATGGGAGCAGTGCTGGGCCTGGCACTGGAAGGAGTCAGACAGGAAGGGATGCAGGATAGGAAGCCTACAAAGAACGAGTGCAAGTTGTACTTCCAGCAGCAGGATCAAAACATGGCTGAGCTAGAGGATGGACACTGGTTAGTAATTTCCAGCACAATGACAGCAGTTTCCCCTGCCTTGATGCCAGCCCCTCTGCAGAGTCATGATCTCTGTTGTTTCCAGGGCTGGAGCTGCAGAACACCCATGTCTGCTTGCTTTCACATCTCCTGTGTGCTCAGGCAAACAGCATGCACCGCTGTGGCTCCCCTGGCTGCCCATGCAGGTGGAGTGTCTATTGCAAAGTGCAGGGCTGAAAGCTGGCACATCTATTGTGGCTCCCCTGGCTGCCCACACAGGCGGAGAGGTCTATTGCAAGGTGCAGGGCTGAGAGCTGGCATGCCGCGTATATTTAGAGCTCCCGGTCAGCCTGCAATGGGCACCTGGGCAGTCCAGAGCGAACACCTGGGGACCAAATTTCTCTGTCCAGCCCAGGTGCTGTTTACAAAGGAAAGATACCTTCTTTTGCTAAACCAACTGGGAAAAATAAATTTAAAAATCAAGTACAATTTCACAGGTTTGAGAAAAGCACATTATGCCCGAAACATTTTCCAACCATATCAACTGGTCTAATGAAATACATAATTTCTATTCCCACAACCCCTGCCACACATCTGTCCTTCAAGCCTGCAAGAGCAGAGCTGCTAAGAGGGCAATTAACATTGCTGGCCTTGCCTCCAAAATTCCCTTAATTGTGCTCTCTGCGAATTGCTGGGCCCCAGGACATGGCAGCCCAGACGTTTTGCAGCAGTCTCAGCTGAAATAAGGAGTGTAGGATCATACTGGCCGATGTTTGACACCGAGCTTGCCGCTGCTTCCCCCGCCACATGGAATCTGGTAATAATTTTCATTGATTTTCTCCTATCCAGCAGTTTGGAGTTCAGTACTGAGGAGGCTGCTTCGTTACACAGCACCATTAAGAGAAGGTGGGATCTTTGGGCGCCTGAGTATGGGTAGAGGTGTCTTTTATATCTGGAACGACGGTTTGGGACTGTGGGATAACTCCTTTAGCAGGAGAAAGTGTGCACACAGCTTCCTGCGATGCCCAGGCGACCCATGGACGCGGTTCCCATATTGCTTGCCATGCCACAGAGCAGCGCAGGGCCGGCACAGCGGCACTGCCGTGCCTGGTGGCATTGGCAGGGGCAGTCGCCAGGTTGTGTATTGAAGCAAACACTGCAGGGAGAGAAGTAAGGCTGCTGGCGCTTCCCTGCACTGCCCTTACAAGCCACTGGCAGAGCCTACTTCGTTCGGGCGGTAATGGGCAGGTTAAATTTA
Source organism: Laterallus jamaicensis coturniculus (assembly GCA_022605575.1). Taxonomy (NCBI): domain Eukaryota; kingdom Metazoa; phylum Chordata; class Aves; order Gruiformes; family Rallidae; genus Laterallus; species Laterallus jamaicensis. Next base: position 22,099,548 of record JAKCOX010000013.1, read on the forward strand.
CCCCTGCAAAGAGCAGAGCCGTACTTTGTGTCAGGCTGCGAGCAAAAGCCATGCCAGAAGTTGGCCGCCATGCCCAAACCCCCGGCTCCGCTTGCTCCAACCAGCACGTCCCGGACACCGGTACGAGCTGGCAGAGCCTGGAGTCGATCCGCACACCGGGACTGCCACCCCCTTCACGCCCCGGGCCTGCTGCCGGACAAACACGGCGCCGGCCGCTACCGACTGCCACGACCTCCCGCTACGTGGCAGCGTTTCCCCAGCGGCCCTTACCCAAACCCCGTCGCTTCTAGCAGCACGGGGGTGCAGGAGGGCATCGCGCTCAGCTGGCCGCCCCTGGCTAAACCGCCCCGGTCACTACCCAGCCTCGCAGGGCTGCCTCCCCACCGGCAGCGACCCGGCCCGGGGCGGGGCGGCGGGGCCGAGCCCGGCCCTCCCCCGACATGGCGGCGCGGCCCGGCGGCCGGGGAGGCGCCAAGCAGCGCCCGCGGGGCGTGAATAAAGGGCGGCGGGCGGGGCCGCAGCGCTCTGGGAAGCGCGGGGCCGACGGCGGCGGGTGAGCTGGTGAGCGGGGCCGGAGGCGGGGGGAGGAGGAGGGTGGCCGGGCCGGTACGGGGCCGGGCGGGGGCTGACGGCCGTCGGCTGACGGCCCGCGCCCGCCATGACCAGGGCGCAGCTGACGCGGACGGGGATCCTGAGGATGGCGCTGGGCGGCGGGGCCGGCGACCCGCTGCTGCCGGCGGAGGGCGGCGGGGGCCGTCGGGCGCCCTTCCTGCTACGGGCCCTGCGTATCGCCGTGGTGGTCTGCCTCTACTGGTTCACCTCCATCGCCATGGTCTTCCTCAACAAGTATCTGCTGGACAGCCCCTCGCTGCGTCTCGATGCCCCCCTCTTCGTCACCTTCTTCCAGTGCGCCCTGACGGCTGCCCTCTGCCTGGGCCTCAGCATGGGTGCAGCCTGTGGGCCCCCCTGCTCCAGCCTGCCCACCCTCCGCCTCGACCCCAAGGTGTCCCGCAGCGTCCTGCCCCTCTCTGCTGTCTTCATTGGCATGGTCACCTCCAACAACCTCTGCCTCAAGCATGTCGGCGTAGCCTTCTACAACGTGGGACGCTCCCTCACCACCGTCTTCAACGTGCTGCTGTCCTACCTGCTGCTCAAGCAGACCACTTCCGTCTACGCCCTCCTGGCCTGTGGAGTCATCATAGGTGAGGGGGAGCGGGAGGAGGCTGCACCCATCCCATGGCCAGCCCCATAATCTCAGAGAGCTGGAGATGGAGTGTCTTCCCCTCATGTGCAAGGTGCCTCCCTGGTGAGGTGGGGTAACTCGGGGCTTGTGCCTCGTTCTCCCTTGGGCAAGCTGCTGTGCCTGCCTGGAGTACGTAGGTAACTCCTTAAGGAAGGAAATTCCTCTTTGTTGACCATGGCTCCCTCTTTCCTTTGAGCACTAAAACCTTTCTCCTCTCTAATGAAGTTTAACCTGCCTTACCCTTTTTTTCCCCCTCCACAAGGGCCATAAACCAGCAGGTGTCTTTCTCCTTCTCCTGTGCTTGTTGATTATTAACTTTGGTAACAAAAACAGTACTTAATGCCAGCACCATTGTGACCATACAATGGAGCCAGCTACTTCAGACAGGCTGTATGGATGTCATGAAGGGTTAGCTGATCTAGTCAAGCATAGAACACTGTCAGAAGGTCTGATTGTGTGGTTACAATGTAGGGCAGGGCATTGACTGGCTTAACAGGAATTGCTTACAAGCCTTTCATTCCAAAGGCATCAATAATGCCAAAAGTTACGTCCCATTTGAGTGCCATTTAGATGCCAAGGGTGGTTAAATGTTGACTTCAGTATGGCGCCAGGTGGACATGCGTTGGCTTTAGTGCTTAGCAAAGTAGATGGAGTTGGATGAAAATGAGACTAGAGAATCTCCTCTCTGTAGAAGAGGTGAAAAGGAACAGAATTACTGTTTCTTGCACCCAAGTCATACAAGAAGCTGCTTTCAGCTAGTTCTTGTGTTTGGGTATTGCCCAGGACTATGGGGTCGGCCAGCCTTACAGGGCTTCTCTAGACTGTGCTCCCATCACCATCTCCTTTTGCTGTGTATGTCCATAGCAGTGTAGCTGAACGTCTCTGTGGTGGACACCGCACCCTTCCTGTGTGTGCATCGAACCCATTTGTGTCTGGGCTTAATTTAAAGCATGTTGGCTGCTTTGCAGGCAGCTTTCCAGATGGCCTCCAACAAAAGGAGCTACTGGAGAGATAGTGCGGTGCTCCTTAAGTAGCTTTATCTCCTGTTTTGGTTTGCTTATGAGCAGGATAGGGAGAGGTCCCCTTCTCTGCCCTGGAGATGCAAAGCCTGTAGCTCTTGTTCTGGTGGTGGTTAAAGAGTGCAATACCCATCGAAGAACTTAACTGTGTTGAGTATACTGTACTCAATTTCTGACTTGTCACTTTTTTTTTTTTGACCAAGCTTCTTAGTATGTGTTTCCTGTCTTTCTATCTTCTTTTCTGGCCTGTCTTTCCATTCCTATTAACAGTGCAGTGAAGCCTTTAAAAAACAGAACAAAGATAAAGCAACCCAAAAAACCAAACCCCAACCTTGAGGAATATTTCTTGCTACCTGTGTCTAGATTATTTTAATTGAAAAGGGTAAAAAAAACACAGCCTTCTGAAAAGGGTATTGGAGTTGCTTTACCTTTAGTTCATGGCTCTTTGGAATAATAGCTTCTCATGCTGCCTGCTCAGTTTGGGAATCAGTCCTCTGAGATTGAGTAATACTGCTGTAAATTACTTGCACTCCCAAAAAGAAATCTTGTCAGGATATTTTGTGGGTTTGCTTAAGAGAAAGGGGAAGCCCAGAAGTCTGTCTCTGCTTGTGGTTGTTCAGTGTAAGGTAGATGATAAATGCTCACTGTATGTTTTGAGTCCTTCAGCTGTTGTTCAGGTGATGTCTGATTTGTTTGGTTGCAGGTGGCTTCTGGCTGGGTGTTGACCAGGAAGGAGAAGAGGGTACTCTGTCATGGACAGGTATATTCTTTGGGATCTTAGCAAGTCTGTGTGTCTCGCTCAATGCCATCTACACCAAGAAGGTGCTGCCTGTGGTGGATGGTAGCATCTGGCGCCTGACCTTCTACAACAACGTCAATGCTTGTGTCCTGTTCTTCCCCCTCATGTTGCTGCTGGGCGAGTTCCGCACCCTCTACCACTTCGACAAGCTGGGGAGCCCCAGTTTTTGGAGTGTGATGATCCTGGGGGGAGTGTTTGGCTTTGCCATTGGGTATGTGACTGGACTTCAGATTAAGTTCACAAGCCCGCTCACCCACAACGTGTCTGGGACAGCCAAGGCCTGTGCTCAAACAGTGCTGGCGGTTATCTACTTTGAGGAGACAAAGAGCTTATTGTGGTGGACGAGTAACTTGATGGTTCTCGGGGGCTCCTTTGCCTACACGTGGGTGAAAGGGCTGGAGATGAGAAAGGTGCAAGAGGATCCTAATGTGAAGAGCAGTGAAAGAAATGAGACTGGTGTGTAGGCAGCTCCTGTGCCTCTGTTTCTGTGCCTGGGGCAGGGGGGTGGGCTAGCACTTGGTGCTCTTTCCTCCTGGGGAGAAGAGCAGCAAGGAGCAGGAAAAAAAAATTACCTGCCAAGCGTGTGGGGAACTGTGTCAGGATCTAGAGCCCAAGACCTGACTGGATTATGTTTTATCCATGGGATCCTGTATCGGAGTTGGAGAGAGCATGTGTTATAGAAAGCAATCAGGTCTTTTGTGATGTGGTGGTTTTATTTGATTTTTTTTTTTTAAATGGATGTTGCTGTTGACCTAATCTGGGCAGTTTGCATCAGTGAGGCGGGAACAGTAACTCAGAGTGGACAAGAACTGGGAGGGGACCTTTGTGTAGTTAGGGATTTAGAATTAACAGAATCAATGCAGTCTGAAGGTAAAAAATCTTGTGAGGAAGAGGCCAGTAGCCATGCTATTGGGGATGGGCTCCGGGGAACTGTTTTGCTGGAAAAGGATTGGCAACAGCCGTTCTTCCTGTTGCTGATCAGTTCATCCCATCAGTGTGAAGGATGGGAAATTCCCCTCCCTTCTGTTTCTGTGCAAGTCTCAGCAGCAGCAGTGCCTCCAGGTCTCCTTTCTACAGAGTCAGTATCCCATCCTACTGAGCCTGGTTTGAGGTTGGTTTTCCTCCTCATTTCTTGGTTCAGAAAATCATGCTAAGGCTGGGCAATGAAAGGTTTCATTTCCTCTGCAACTTCCCTCATCGCCCCTGCCCCTGTGAGGGCGAGCAGGCTTTCTCAAGTGGACTTCTTGGGAAGGAGCAAGCTTGGCTGCAACAGGCAGAAGAGAAGTTACTCTGAAGCACTTCCTTCTGAAGAAGAATAGAGATCCCTGTTTGTGGGGTTCACAACACTTGTCCTCTTTACCCTTTGGATCTCTTCTGGCGTTTGTAGCTTGTCTTTCAGCTCTTCCTTTTAAACACACCCCTTCCTTGCCCAGCTCAGTGAATCCCTCACCCCCCAAAAATTCTAGTTTTGCTCAGCTCCACCAGTTCCTTCACTGAAACTCGCTGCCCTAGAAAACTGTCCCTCCATCTGCTCTCATGAAAGTGCCACCTGTGACTTCTGATCCAGGAGGCCAGCAGCAACATCCTATTGCCAGCTGTGATGTTCCACCAGCTCTCTAAACCCCCTTGGAATACAAAGGGCTGGTTTGAAGAGCAGTTGATGTGACCTGTTGTGTGGTCCTGCCCTGTGCATCCTGGGTGATGTACCATACCCCTGGGTGTGGTACCTGGATGTTCCTACGGAAGGATGTGTGGTGTTTTGGCTGGGATATGTTCCAGTCTAATTTTGGGGTGGGGGAGGGCTCCTGCTCCATGTTTCACGACCACAGGTACCTTCTTTTTAGGTGTCAGGGTGCTATTTGGGCATCTTTCAATTATTTATTATGGGGGTTGGGGCGGGAGGGTGTTTTAGGGGAACCGATGCTTTTCACGAGGCGCGTACTGACTTTGTAACGTCATACCTGCTGAATAAAGTCGGGGTCTGATGAGGGGTGGGAGCGGATCTTCCAGCGTGGGTCGCCGCGGGGGATGGGGATGGGGATGGGGGGGGGGGAAGGGTCTGGGTGTGTGATGCTCCGCCTACCGCCCGTGTGGTCCCGTCCCTCTGCGCTGATTGGCTGGTCTCGCGTACGCCAGTCCAGCCAATCAGCGCAGAGAGGCGGGACCACACCGGGCGGCGCGCCGTGGACCGCGGCGGTAGCGGATGGCGGCGGCGATGGCGGCGGCCGCCCCGGTCCCGGCTCCGGCCGTTTGCTGCTCGGTGCATTGGTTCCGCCGCGGGTTGCGTCTGCACGACAACCCGGCTCTGCAGGAAGCGCTGCGGGACGCGTCTTCTCTTCGTTGCATTTATATCTTGGACCCTTGGTTCGCTGCTTCCTCTGCCGTGGGCATCAACCGCTGGCGGTGAGTGAACTGAGGCGGCGGCCGCCTTTAGGCCCCGGCTGGGCCCAGCGGGGACCGGGCGGACTTTACGGCGTGGGATGTGGGTGGGAGCGGCGGGACCGGAGCGTGTTAAGGCCTTTGGAGTACCGCGGCCGGGTCGTGTCGTTCAGGCCGGGCACAGGCAGCCGTGACCGGTCCCGGTCCCCGGTGCTGGCGCCATCCGTGTCCGGTACCCGGTATTGCCTCCCTCCTTAGCTGGCCCCGGTACCCGATATTGCCTCCCTCCGTGGCCGGCCCAGGTCCCGCCTCCTTCTGTGGCCGGCCTCAGTCCCCCCTCCTGCCTCCCTCCCTATCCGGCCCCGGTACCCGGTATTGCCTCTGTCCGCGTCCGGCCCCGCTCCTGACTCCCTCCTTATCCGGCCCCGGTACCCGGTATTGCCTCCCTCTGGCCCCGGTACCCTGTCCTGCCTCTCCGGCCTGGTTCTGGCTCCTTCCGGGGAGGTTTCCACCCGCGATCGGCCTCGCCGCGGCTCTCACAGCGGCGTTGCCTGGCCGTGTGGGAGGGTGCCTTGAACTTTTATGTAATGTCGTTAGACTTTCCCCTGTAACGAGCGCAGAAAGCGAGGGACGTTTCGCTTTGGGAAAAGCTTTTTTTTTTTTTTTTCCCGAATTCGGAGCGGGGGTTGGCGGGGAGAAGGACAAGCGCATAAAGCTCTCCGAGCTGCGGGACCGCGCCACGCCTTCCCTCTGCCCTTTGGATGCGCGTAGGCATGTGCGCAAGCCTGCCTTTCCCCGTATTCCCCGCTCCGGGTTGTTTTTTGGGGGGAGGGGGGGGGGGAGGCGGGAAACACGATTCGGCTGCTGCTAGGACGGCGGGGACGAAGCTGTTGGGGCTTTTCCTCTGGCTGCAAGCGGGAAGGTGTCTAGAGAGTGAGTCACGGTAGTGCAGAGAGCAAGACCTTATGTACCTGTACCCAGTAACGTTACATAATGTTATTGTGTCAGGTCTTGGCTCCCTAAACATTTGGAAACCCAATCCAGGTAGGGATTCTCCTCCTGCGAGACTCCCCTGCATACAAATGGAGCAAATTCCTCCCCCTATGCTACCCTGTTGAGGGGGGTTCAGGACAGGACAGGCACCTGGCTAAAAGTCCTTTTAAGTGCTCTTTGACATGTCACGTGGCGCTGCCGTAGGGAACTGTGCACCTTAGTTTCATCTTAGAGGGATGGGGTGGTGCCAGCAATGTCTAAGCACTTCTAGAACCCTCATCGGAGGATGGCTTAAACCTTGTAAACGTGCAGAAACGACCACAGTATGGACGTTCAAATGACAGAAAATTGTGGATTCTGTCCCCACTTAATGTCCCAGGAGCCTGGAGTGATCTTTGCGTTGGCCAGGCTGAACAGGCGGCAGCAGACAGAAATGCCTTTCACGTGCTGCTGTTGTTGCTAACTGTCCTCATTTGGAGGAACCAAAGCAGTGCCCCCAAAAGATTAATTCCTGATCCATTTAATCCTTGTTTGTTTGTTTCCACCGATATTGGCGAGGGAGGGAAGCAGATAGCGGTTTTCTTTATGTTGTAGTCATTACACATATGAGCAGGTGAAGTTTTTAACAGTCACATTTTCTTGGAGGTGTGTCCTGACAGCAGATCTCAGAAATTAGCACCACTCACTGTGGGGCGAAAGCGTATTAGCAAGTGACTTATATTTACCCAAGTTCCACTCATTCCCATGGGGAACCTTGGCTTTGTTGTTCTGATTTATTTTTTTTTTAACATAATTGCTTGCATTTAGAATTCTGTGTTCCAAAAGCAGATCTTTGTGTTTACCCAGCTCTCAGAAATGTAGCTTCTTTAACTGTGCGGTGTGCGTGAGCCGTATCGTACGGAGCCCTGTTGAAGTTTTAGAGCAGATGGGAAAGTCGATAGTCCTATTTAATAGATGGAAAGTAGGCTGGGGGTAGGGGAGTGGTTTCTTTTGGTTGCTCAGACATGGGTTTGGGTCTTCTGTACTGTGATACTCTTAACCCTTCTTTTCCCGAACCCCGAGTCCCTTTCTCCCTCGTGACACGCAGAGAGAGCTTGGTCTATCTCAGAACTTCCAGTTCCCATTGTGGGCAGCGTGGCTGAGGAGAGAGGAAGAGCCTGGTTTGCAGAGCGATTGTAGCTGAGGTTTGCTGTTACTTGTGTGTGGTCTTAAGGGAGCTGATGCAGATACTCATGTCTTTCAGGTCACGCTGCAGAGTGGGCATGCAGGAATGAGGTGGAGGTAGAGGTTGGCAGGCTCGCTTACAAAGGGTTGTGAGTTTGCCAGCAGTGCCACGTGCTGTCGGGGAGATTAAAGTCTTAAAGCTGGTTTCTTTTGCAGAGTTAGGCAAAGTGAAGTCTAGTTACAATGTAGATGAGGGGTGAGGCGTGGCTGTGAAAGTGAAGATGATACTTTTGATGGTTTATAGCATAATGGGGGAGCAGTAAGTCTCATCATTAAATTCAAAAAGCACTTAAATGCTTTTTTACCGTTTTAGGGTAGGAGGGAATAGATTAACACCTTGGCATGCTCTCCTCTTCTTGTCTTCGTGGTGGAAGATAAATTGCAGTTCTATTTGCAGCTATTCCATCTACAGAGAGTTCTTGCCTTGGGAGATCTTGCTGCTCGGTTTCTTGGTACCTATGATTCTGTTTTTCTGCTGTGACATTGTGTGTTTGTAGCTGGAACTGTGAAACTTGCACAGTTCTTGTAGCAATTCATTACTTTCCTGGGAGTAATATATTGACATCTTTGTACTTTTGTATGCAAAAATCCCTTCTGCCCCAGAACACGTGAAAAATGCGCTGTTGGGAATGACATGGTTTTTGCTTTTCTCCATGTTGTAGCTGGTGGGGGGCACTGCCAGCTCTGAGGGAGAAGATGGGCAGGAGGATGCAGGAAGAAGAAAATCCTGAAAGCCTCCTGCATCTGGACAAGCAGAACATGCATTGTGGCTGACTGGGAGCTGGCTGGTGCTGCGATCCCATTGCAGTTGGTAGACAGACCAGGGAACAATATAAATTCTTCTTTTCTGTTTCTTGTCCTAACTTTTGGTTTGATTTAACGTGGGTGTGCTGGAGTTCCATGCAAATTCTGTCTTTTAGCTATAACTGGACTGGCTGACGCTAACTGCTTTTGTTTCTTCTCTGCAGATTTCTGCTCCAGTCCCTGGAAGATCTGGACAACAGCTTAAGGAAACTCAACTCTCGCTTGTTTGTCGTGCGAGGGCAGCCAACAGATGTCTTCCCAAGGCTCTTTAAAGTAAGGGAACAAAGTAATTTTCTGGGGCATGTGAAGGAACAGCTAAGTGTCCGGGTGCTATTCTTGTTTTCACTCAATAATGAACCACTAGCTGTTGGAGATCCCTTTGGCTTCTCTTAAACTGTAACTAATTCTTCACTATAGCAAACTCTTCTCTTTAGCTAACTTTACCTACCATCCATAAGCTTGGGAGCCAGATACAGTCTTGAACTCAAATTTGCAAAGAAATTTAGTAGTAGGGTGTAACTGGGATGCTTGAGCTTCTTTTTTTGGATGGTGGTCTTTACCTTCGTTTCCAAATCAGATCTTGCAGGGTCGCTCTGTAGTGCACCAATTCCTCTGTGTCAAAAGCTTCTTCTCTTCCGTGGCTTTTCCTCAGGATGTCTGTTGTGTCCATACACCTTTACAGACAAGTGAAGAACCATGTTGATCAGGGTGTGAATTGCAAATTGGGCTTTGAACTACGACTTCAGAAGTTGCTATGTTAGCTGACCTTCCTTTTCTTCTCCTGTTCATGGCTGCAGTTCCTTCTGCTCAGCAGCAGAATACAGCTTGGGTCTGTGCTTCCTGCTGATACACCATTTAGGATGGTGGGATATGCAGTGACCTTGGTAGTTGATGATGGATTAGCAGGATGCATTTCTAAAGTGGTAGGTCAGCGCTGCAGATTGTGAGAAGGACAGGGCTGGTAGGACCATCTCCTTGAATACCAGGGTTCCTCTAGGAGTATCATTCTCTGTCCTGCTCTAAGGTTGTATTTCCTGTTGTCTTTGAAGCTTTTTGATGGTGACTTTGCTTGTGTGGCAAAGCTAAAGGAAAATACATAGTTCACAACAGACTGAGTAGAGTTGGTCATGTAGACTGTACCTTACATAGGGTAGACAGGACTAATGTCCCCAAAGCCTGCTGTAGACCAACCTGCTGAAAAGGAGAGGTAAGCTTGAATCTCTATGTAAATACTTGCTGTAAATGGTTCTGATGCATATTTTCTGAGGGAGGGGAATTGGACTATACAGGTCAGAAGGAGCACTGATATTTTTTTTTTTTTTGGCTTCTGCATCTTAACACAACACCAACCATGTGCTGCTTTTAGCCTTTTCATAGCCTGGCTTATTTTTATCTTTTGATCTGCAAAATGTTCTGGCTAGTAGTAGTCCATGCTCACCTTATTTTACTTCAAGGGGTTCGCAGGATAATTAAAACATTTTGGAGAAAAATGCTTACTGTGGTCAAAGAATAAAAAGTAGTTGGCAGAGTTGGAGGCTTGGAGATGTGGTTCTGGAATCAGACAGACTTTTTGCTGCAATCTGTTTTGCCTGGGCAGAGATGGGTTGATAAACATCTTAGATGTGTTGTAACAGAGCTCAAAAAGAATGAGAGGGGGGCGGTTTATGCTGTTATGTGGTAAATATATGGCTTTCATGGGAATTCAAGCCTCTTTGGAGCTGCTGGTCTGAACACTGAATTAGCAGCAGCTCATGCCTCGCTGCTGAGAGTTATGTCACATGTGGTAATGCAACACTTAGACCTAATATAATTTCTGTTCTTGCTGCCAGTAGCTGAGATACATTGCCGATAACAGTCACTGCAAAGGCACTATTATGCATGGATATCATGAGGAGTGCACTTGCTAGCTCTGTGTTAACCTTCAAGGAGGGGTTTTTATTACTTCCTCTGAAGAAACATTTGCAATTTTACCTCTTAAAGAAAAGTGTGTCGTTTGTCCACTGAAGTTAGCTCACAGTCCTTTTGGTGTAAGGTTTGGGGTTTTCCCTCTGCAGTTTTACTTTGCTACAGGCTAGACTGTAGCAGTCATTACTTTTCTTTTGTATTTCATCAGCAATTTACTGTCACAGAGTTTACATACAGTTGCTCTCTGCTTCCTCTGTGCTGCTGTAGCACGGGCTTCTCAAAACTGTGGGAAATACCTGAATTTTAACTTTTATGTTATTATTTAAAATCTCAGCCTGAAATATCATTGTGGGATTTTTCTTTCTTTCGAGGTGGTAATGTGTGTTTCCTTCAAGACCAAAGGCATCTTTTCCAAGCCTTTCTGCTGATACTGTCCTTCTTATAAAAGAAGGAAGTGTTTGAAAGGATGCTGTTAAATCACATAGGATTGGGACAGGTCTGGAACATGCATGTTCAGCCCTTGTTCTGAGCTACGGATACTGTTGTGTTCTTATTTTAAAAGAGGAGTAAAAGACCTCTCTGAGATGTATATTCAATGTACATAATTGTTTCAGTTCCCTGTCCTTCCCAATAATAATTCTAGGATTTAATCTAAGTTTAGGAAAAGAACAGAGCTTGTACAAATAACCCGTCTTTGGCATTAATTTTTAATGGTCTTTAGTGAATTAATTACATTGCTTCTTTGTGCTTTGTTTCTTGTTCCAAGGTGGAAAAAAAACTGTTCTGTACAGACAGAAGTGACTGAGACTGTCTCACTTGAAGAATGTGGTTCAAATTTTAGTTGTGTGAGGGGTTCTTTAAGTGTCTCTATAGATTTCTGTCTGTGTTTGACCAAAGTGTTTGTTAAACAAATCTGTGGGCTGCTGCTCTGCTTGATGGATGTCTCGGGAGGGTCGCTGTGGAAACCATTAAACCTCTTCTCATAGGATTCATTTTCTGAGGAAAACTAGGCCAGAGTCTTTGAGAGCAAACTGTGCTCTAGAAAAGCCTGGAAGAGACTGAAAGCTATTTCATAAGGCCTATTCCATGTAATCTGTGAGAGATCTATTAAAGGTGTGAAGATACAGAATGGGTGCATAGCCTGGCTAGGGTAAAATAACTTCCCCAAGGCAGAACTTTAATTTAAATCTGAACTGCAGTATCATGCTGCAGTGTGCTGACCAGAGGCAGTCACTCACCTGCCATCCTTTTATCCTGCGCTTCTCGCTACCCTGGTTTTATGCTATTTGGGTTCGACATCGGTCCTCTGTTATGGGATGGCTTTAAAAAGGCGTTAGGAAAAAAAATATCTAGAGTGTATTGTTTTTACTTAATGGTAGTCCCCACGTAAATATTTGTGGGGGTTGAGTGGAACTTGTGTGGAATGAGTTCTCTGACATTCTTTCCCTGCAAATACCGGAGCAGGATGGTGGGGTTACTTTTGGACAGCATGTGCAGCAAAACAAGGTGGTATTAGGCTTGGGGGCTGAGCTGTGACCTAAGGACATCAGTAGAAAAGAACTCAGACTTCCTCCTAGTGTTTTAAACCTACTGTTTAGGAATTTGCATCGCAGATGCAGCATTTGATAGAGCTGATAAAATCTTTGGTTCTCTGGGTATCTTTACTCCAGAGTGCTGCTCTGCGCAGGAACACGCTCTTAAGCTTCCAGGACTTAACACTGGCCAGGAATTCTGACATCCGTGTTCCCAGTTGTGCTGGTTAGAAAGTCTCTTCTGCTTGACAGCTGTGTATACTCTGTTTCTTGCAGGAATGGGGAGTCACTCGTCTTACCTTTGAATACGACTCTGAACCGTTCGGTAAGGAGAGAGACGCCGCTATCGTCAAACTGGCCAAGGAGGCTGGCGTGGAGGTGGTAATAGAGAACTCCCACACCCTCTATGACCTGGACAGGTACGGGGAGAGCAAGGGCAGAGGTGCTGCTTGAGCTAGGCTGGTATTGTCGCGTCTGGGAAGGCTTCAGTCTCCTCAGTTACGCTGGCTGCTGTACGTTGATCGCTGTCATCCTGTGTTAGCCTGGAAGGTGTCAACAGGATTACTCTGCGCACTCACACTTTTGATTAGAGCACGTCAAAGTGCTGACAGTGACGTGAATGTACAGAAAGGTGTTGCCTCAAGCTTATTAAACTCTGCACTTGACAGTCATTTACGTTGCTCATCTGTGTCCTATTGATTGCTCTCCTTGAGCATGTCCTCACTGCACTGCTTTTTTTGCTTCATTGTAATGAGGATAGTTGAGTTGTTGTCTCAAACAGGTTATGAAGGCAGGGCTTTTAACTGATGGATATGCCAGGACAGCTGGAAGAAGTAGAACAAGGTAGATTGGGGCAAATTTCCCTTATTCTGAAACCTGAATGTCTTGTCTTTGTTGTGTATTTGCTGTGGGGGAGCCTTGTCTTGATGCTGATTTTTATATACATATATATTTCATCTCCATATATATATATATATGATCTCCTTGAACAGTGGACATAGTCTTTCAGCTAAGACTCCAAGGAGGTATGCTTGACTTCAACTGTGTTTCAGTACTATTCTTACAGGTGGCTTGGTTTTTTTTGTTTGGGTTTGGGTTTTTTGTTTGTTTTTTAAATAGAATCACAGACTGGTTTGGATTGGAAGGGGACCTTAGAGACCACCTAGTTCCAACGCCCAGTGGAACGGATTATTTGTGCCAGTAATACTGAATGTAGGTTTCCTCATGTAAATCTTTAGCATACATAATTTCCTGTGGGAAGGAGCTTTGCAGTTTAGCATATGCTGTGTGGAAATGTTTGTCTTTGGGGTGAGGGGGGGTTCTTTTGAACTCATCTCATGAGCAGACACTGCGTTAGAATTTTTGCATTAGAAAATACCATGAATCCTTACCCCTTCAAGGTCAGTGCCCATCGCATCTGTCTTCACATCGTCTTTGTTTTTTCTAAGGTGGAGAGTCTTAGTTTACTTCAGTTTTCAGGTAGAATCTGTCCCATTTATTTTCTGAGTTTTGTCACCTTTCTGTATACTTCTGGATATTTCTAGAAGTGGTGAAAGCTGTAGCAAATATTCAAAGTGTAGAACTGCCATGGATTTGTACAGCTACAGTGTTTCCTGCCTTCCCTTAACGGGCCCTAGCAGTCTTTTTGCTTTTTCTGTGTGCTGCTAAACACTGAACTGATGTCTTGGGGCTTCCTTCCAGAATGGTCATAGCTATTTAAGAGGCTGCTACTGCCTTAAATAAGTTTAGGACTGTGTAGCCATGCATATGGAGAAACAACACGACCAACATTACATTTCGCCTGATATTTTTGTCAGCTGGTCATGTGGTGTACAGGGAAATTTTTTAATTGCCTTTCATTTTCAGCTATCCCAGATAGCTTCTTGCGTCAGTAAACTTTATGATCATGCTCTTTCATTTTTTGTCTCTTCACAGATATTTTATGAATAATTTGAACAGCAGAAGCCCCAGCTCAGCTCTGTGTAGGATTTTTCCTCCTGCTAGAAAAATGGATTCCTGCTCTGTTCTATGTATCAAAGAATTTTCTGTCTGTAGGAACCTTTTCCTTTACCCAAATTTCTATTGGTTTCTTTACAAATTTTCAGTGAGGGCTCTAGTCAGATGGTTTCTGAAAATCCAGGTAGGGTACATCAACTGAATCTCCCTTGCCCTAGGCTCAAATGTCACTAATCGATTTTGAGGCACAACTTCCCTTTACTGAGGCCAAATTAACCCTCCAGCGTATCACATGTACCCATGCATTCGCTGATTCCATTAGGACTTTCTACCCATCTGCCTAATGCGTGTATCAGGCTCTGTTCTGTCAGCCCTCTGATGCCCTTGAAATGCTTTTTAAACCTGGAGTCGTAGTTGCTTTTTCCTTGTGTTTTACTTAGAGTGTTCTTTTGGTTTTAAGGCTAGTGTTACATGCAGCAGCTATTCGGTTGGGTATTCCTAGACGTCCTTTATGACTCCTGGGTGAATCCTTACTGGTCTTGGCAAGCTGTTGCTGTTCAAGCCTAGCCTGTGACATCTCCTGATATATTTCCTTAAAGGGATTCGGAGTCACAACCTCCCCAGATACCTGATAGTGAATATGTGTGCGAAAACAAACGCATGGGGTTTTGCTGTGGTGTTACAGTGCCTGTTTTTTTTATGACTTGGTCACCTCTTGACCCTATAAATATCCTGGAGTGTCTGTAAAGTGATTTTTTTTTCCCTCTTTCTAATGCTAATTATGCTTTTTTAAAAAAGGTTTCTCAAAGGTCTATTTGGGTTGGGAGGTACAAGGAGGCTGCTTTTGTGGCTTCTAATTTAACCTACCATTTTGGGGGCGTTTCTGTCTTTATTTGGCCTTCATTCTTGTGAAGGATTTTCCCTTCTGTTATTTTTTAATGATGCTACTCTTTAATTGTTTCAACTTCTGTGCTCTTTCTGAAATATTTTTGATGGGTTGTGTGCACTTGTTTTTTTCCCTCCAATGTCACCTTCAAATCATCTCAGTGTTGCTTATAAGTGTGTTATAGAAGAATAAGGCTTATTCTTCCTTAGGAGGCTTGTTCTTCCTTAGCAAACTTCCTTATTTTCAGGCAGTTCTCAAAATAAAAGCCATTATGGTATTGTTGCTCCTGGAAGGATGTTAAATTGATGCATGGCCAAAGCCATGGTTAGAACAGGCAAGTGGCAACTAACGTTTTCAGCTATCCCTTAGCACTGCCTAAGACTAAGCCACAAAGTGCCTTTCCTTGTGGCTTCGTGATTAATTGTTCTGTGAAGCAATCATTCGTGGCAAGGAGAAAATTGGGCTGTGGAAGGCGGTGGGGTGGGACAGCCAGTCTGTGTGGAGGCAGTTGAAGTCTCCGGTTACTCTGACATTTCCTGGTTCTTGGCATCTCTGAGATGTCTCAGCAGGTGGTAATACAGTTTTAATTCTGTATTTCTCCTGGAAGCCTCTCTCAGAGTATATTGCCCTCCAGTCTTGTTACCCAGTCTTTTAACTCATGGTTTGTGTTGTCCTTCTGCTCAGCCTACTGTTTGTCCTGCATAATTAGTAAGCTGGTGGTAGTGTCCTATTTCTCATCTTTCTTTAATTAGAGTTTCCAACAAGATTGGCAGGCCTGGTTTTAAACAATTTAGGCTAATCTTTCACTTCTACATAAATTATTCCAGCAGTCCTCCTCTTGTTCCCTGCAGTGCATTCCTGGTACCTCCAGCTCATTTTAAACATTTACAAAGAACCTGTTCTGTTAACATGTGAATTTGACTGGTTTTTACCCAGTAGGAGGATTACAATATGCTCCTTTTTGGCACTGCCAGCATAGCTGTATGATTATCAGAGCATCTTTCCCCTCCTCTCCTCCACAACAGGGAGAGTGCAATATAAAATCAGCATCAGCACTAGAAGATACTCCTAAGAAAATCTAGGAATTCCCAGTCAAGATTAATGATGTTCAGACTGTAGAAGTCAGAGAGAAAAGATAATCTCTTGGGTATCAGATTAGCCTGCCCAAAGCCTTTACTTGACAATTATTCTGTCTGACAACTTCCAGCTGACAGGTTGTTTTGTCCCTTCTCTGGATCTGCCTGTTTTCTCCTCCTTAGGATCTAAATCCTCTGTAGTCTGCTGACGGTCAGCACTGTGGCTTCTGTAATCCCAGGCAGGCCTGGGCTATTCAGGGGGGAGCAGTTTTGGCTGGAAAACTGTGAGCTTGTATGTTTGTAGGATGCATCAGGAGCAGCTTTTCCTCAAATATTGTAGCTGAAGGCTGAAATTACAGTTAAATACATTTTAATAGGAGCATTAAACTTAAAGAAACCAGGCACTGGGGAAACTTGGTGGTTCTGCAGTTCCTAATTATGCTATGCCAAAAAAAGTGATACATTTCCATCTAAAGAAGGTTAAGTCAAACTTCAGCCTGCCAGATCTTGTTATCCTCGTCTGTCTTGCATGGCACTTCGGTGTCAGGTGTTCTTCCTTTGCACTGACGCTTAGCCTGTCATCAAGTCAGTCTCTTCATCTTTCTTCCGCTCGTGTGTGCGACTCTCCAGAAGCTGAATTGTTCGCCCTTTGTCCAGCGTTTGTTCTGTGGCATCTCTGTTGGTTGTCTCTCTGTGTCCTCTTTGAATCTGTAGAAATACCCCTTGTCTTATGTATGCATAGCCCTGCTCGACCTCTCTGAAGCAAGGATTTAGATCAGAGCCATTGCATAAGATGGGCAAGCTAACTAAATAGTCCCTGTGCGTCTGTAGCAGGGTGCCTTGTTGAGCAGCCTGCTTGCCGAGTGCTGAGGAAGAGGAAGTGGGGGGAGCACTCTCGCTCCTTTGCCAGAACTGAGCTCTTGTCATTTGCTAGCAAGCTGAGATTGCCAGGTTTTTGAGGCGAGCAGCTTGCCCCTAGCTTGGTATCCATCCTGCTGGGGCACTGCCGTGGAGATGTGAGTCAGAAGCTGACACCTGTGAGGGTGTGTGCTCAGAGTCTGCAGGCACTCTGCTGTCACAGGTGACTGACTGTGGGGTACCTTATAATCCTAGCAGTGCCAGAGCTATGTCTGTTCAGGTTTTGGTTGCCTGCTCTCTTGAGGCAAAGCATGAGTAGCAAAAAAAGCCCTCATAACTTTGGCATTGAAGTACTACTGTAGCACAGCCATATTTGTGTGCTCGCCAGCACCGGAAAGGTTAGGTTTTGTATGACAAGTACAGGGCCTCTGCTTCTCTCTGTTCTGCTTCAAGCCAGCTAGAAAAATAACTGCCATGTGTAGTCTGTGAGTTGTGTCGGGGGAGACAGATAAAATGGGATTAAATGTGGGGACTGTCCTCCCTTTTTCCACCTGTCACTGGGGAAAGCCCTGTGACATGGTACTGCCTGATTAGATGGACAGTAGGAGGAAGAAAAGGACTCCTGCTTGGGGGGGGCTCCCTGTACAAATCTATGTACAGAAGGCTGAACAGTCCCCTACAGTACCCAGTGTGTGCTGTATAACACCCAATATTGTACAATATCCAGGTTTGATACTTCTTTTTGGGGAGGTATTGTGAAAGGCTCGGATTTCGTTGCATAACGCCAGTGTCAGGTGCTGAGAAATGTGCAGCTTGTCCTAGTGCTATCTCTTACAGCTTTGTGTCCCGGGTCCTGTAACTGTTTAGGAATTTAAGTGCTGTTACTTGGGTAACCTTACTTGTATTCTCATCCTTGAGGATGTCAAATACAGACGCTGGCATCCACCTGCCAAGCCGGAGGGATTTGCTCCAAGTAGCCAGAAGTTTTACCTGCAGGTGTGGGATGTGGCACGGACCTCAGGCTGAGCCGCAGCCTGGACAGAACTGTGGAAGAGAACTGAAAAAAAAGGGGGCATTGTTAAAGAAGTGACCTCCCCGCCCCCATCCCGAGCACCTCCGGGCAAACACGGTGCTGCTTTGTCACGTTTTCACTCCGGGCTCTGAACGCTGGAAACAAGGGAGCCCTCCCAGTGCTGTAGCTGGAAATGCCTCGCGGCAAGCACTGGTTTTCTGGGTATCTCTGTGAACTGAGGGTCTCATCTGGAGACCCCAGCGCTCAGAGCAAGCCACAGAGAAGATACTGGTGGGTAGTATCCATCAGTGCTCACCATCTCTTACTGTCCCTGGGGTGGTACACAGAGGCAATCGGCTGGAAAAGTGTGTGCGTGGAAGTGGGAGATGCTGGGTGCTATGGAGGTGCAGGGCAGCGTGTTGCCTGTGAGGCTCCCCTCAGTGCAGTTGTCTCGGAGGGGTGGCAGAGTGCTGTGCCCACGCTGTGACGATGTTTACAGCCTGGCACAGAAACCGCACGGCATCCCTGTGTGCATCCCGCTTGCCCTCCCTCCCGTTCCGTTCATTAGCGTCTCTTTCTCCTCCCGTTTACAGCTTAGAAGCGGAAACCGGGGGAGGGGGGCAAGCTGCGGGAGGCTTCACTTTTAATCTTAGCAGCTGCGGGGTGCCTGCTGCCATGGCTCACTGTCCCACCTGGGCTGGCGGTGCGGAGGAGGCCCGAGCTCTCGGGGCCGCGCCCGGCCCGGGTGGGGGCGGTGGCAGCGGGAGGCACGGCGCGGGGCCGCCTGCCCACGTTGCCGCCGCGCAGCAGCGGGGGAAGCTGGGTCACCGCGGAGCACACGTGAGGGAGGGCTCAGGGCTGGGGAAGGCCCCGGGGCCGGCATGTCGCTCCTCCTCGCTACACGTGCGGCTTCGGGGGGGAAGGGAAGGCACATGGCGGCTGCTGAAACACTCGGCTATAAGCCCGGCCCCTTGCATAAGCTGTTGACTGTAATGGGTGGGGAAGGCTGCTCTGCCGCGGCTCCTGTGTGAGCTGTGGGGTTGGCTGTCTCAACTTTATGTAATGCTGGTGATCCCTCTGCTGCCTGCCTTGCTGTTAACTCCTTCCTCTCCTCGCAGGAGAGGGGGGCACAAGCTGCATCTTTCACCCTGGGGAAACTTACCTTGCCTGGGGAGTTTCTCAGAGCTCTGTCCCATGGCTGGGGATGCTGGGTGAAGTAGAGGGATGGGGAACCGCGGTTGGCATTCCTGTGGCATGATCTGCCATAGGTGTAAAGCAGGAGACAGGGCCACTCATGACTTTACAGTGTTGAGGAGGATGGTGATTTCTCTAGTCAGGGGGAGAGAGGAATGATGCAGACCAGATCGGGATTTCTCTTAACTGAGATGGCTGGAGGATGGGGTCACTAACAGGCTGGGACTTTTTGCATCAGACATGGAGGAAGCAATGTCAGAATTGGGTTAGGGTATTGCAAGGGGTCAGGGGAACAGATGTGGTTCTGGGATTTACTATCTTGGGGTGACAGAAAGGCAGTAATCAGATTGCACTTTTATACCGGGATCTGGTGGGGAGCTCTGGGAGAGAGATGTTCTGCTAAGCCTGATTCAGCTGGAGCTGGTTTGGGTTTTTACCCCATGGAGATGAATCAGTAGTACGTGAGCTTTTGTTTAGTTTTGATATTCCTTTAAGGGTTGCATCAAGTGGAAGGTAAGTCTGTAAGGATTTCTGTGTCCAAAGTAAAAGGCTATGGTGAGCAGAGATAGTGGGATGCAGTTAGGCTGTCATTTCCTCATGTCTTATGTCGTAGCAAGGCTGTATTTTTTCACCTTGCTTATTTTGTCTCCAGAATAATTGAGCTGAATGGCCACAAGCCACCCCTCACCTACAAGCGCTTCCAGGCCATCATTAGCCGTATGGAGCTCCCAAAGAAGCCGGTGAGCACTGTAATAAGCCAGCAGATGGAGACGTGTAAAGTGGACATTCAGGAGAACCACGATGATGTGTACGGAGTCCCGTCCCTGGAAGAGCTGGGTATGTGTCAAAAGTGACGGCAAGGGTTAACTGTCAGCTGAAATGGGATATAGAGAAACTTTCTGATGGCTGGCATGTGCCCAGGACAACTCTGGCCTTCTCATCTGCTCTGGGTTGCCACTAGCCATAGAAGCAGCTTAATATTTTTAGTGAGTGCTGGACCTTGTGGGAACAGGCTACTGTCCTTTTTACTAGTGTTGAGCACAGTGTCTTCTTTAGCATTGCTCTAAATGTTCTATGTCTGTCCTTATGTTCTCTGCTATACTGAGTTTGTAACCACTGTGTCAGTGTCTCATGTCCTCATCAGCTGCTTTCCTCCTACTGCCACCTCCGACACGTTGTGTAACACACTTGAAGAGGTAAACTAACTGTGTACCAGGCTCAGATTATTTCATTCACCCATCTGGGAGCTTAGCAAGACACAAGATATTACAGAAATTTCTTTCGCTCATCTTGCTGTGTTTTATGGTCCTGTATTTTTGTTGAAGCAGGAGGATAACTAGAGAGCGGAGGCATGAGAAATGCTGCTGTGGTTGCTGCCAGAGGAGGCTCCTCTGTCAGTCTAGGGCAGTGCAGGGCAACTGCATTATTACTTCCCCTTTTGCATCAGTTCGTTGTTGCTAATCCAGTGCCTTCCCCAGCACCAGCTCTCAGCAGAATAGGAGCCTCACCAGGAGCAGTGAGGCTATCTAATGAGCTGCTGGTGTCTGTTGCAAGGTATTTTGTAAGGCAGAGCGTTGGAGCAGCTGCTCTAGCCTTTGGAGCTGACACACACTAGAGTGCTGGCTTGTGAGCAGTGGGAAAAGTCCCCGGGTGGCTGCCTGAGGCATTGCAGGGAGAGGCCCTTGTAGTGTAGTGTCATGAGTAGGCTCTCATATTCTACGGCTTGCCTGCTGTAGAAGGACTAGAGCAGCAAGTAAGGCATGTTAGGCAAATGCAGTATGTAGTGTCTTGCCGTCATTAATGCCTAATCCCAACTATAACCTTTGTCTAGGTGTGGCTTCAAATCTTACAAAGTTCTTTCCCTCAGGCTTTCCTACCGATGGTCTTGCCCCTGCAGTTTGGCAAGGAGGTGAGACAGAAGCTTTGGCACGGCTGGATAAACACTTGGAAAGAAAGGTAACCCCTGTTATTTAAGCGGCACTTCCTGCAAGCTGTGCCACCACTGGCCATTGCCCTGTTTCCCTGCTCTTCCTCTCAGCCTAGCGATGGTCGCAGCATTTACCTCTGGCAGGCATGGTTGCTATTGTACTCCTGTGGTCCTGGGTCCTGTGTGGACCAGGATGCTCCTGGGCTTCCTCAGACCCAAAGAAGCAGAGCTGTATTTTAATTATGCTGCTGTTTGGAACACGTAGGATTCTTCTGCTTGTTTTTACCCCTCTGTTTCCGTTAGAGGAGTGCAAACTTGGAAACTCCTGTTAAGTTGCTCAGTCCCTGCGACACACCATCTCCTCTGTCTCTGAGGTATTAGTATGAGTACATGCTTGTAAAAGAATGCCTTCCTCTTGTACATCGGCCTGTTAACGTGTTATCTCACTGGCTGGCATTCCTTTAGCTCCTTTATGAAACACATAGATTTTTTTCTAGTAGGCATGTGTTCTTCATTACAGTGCTCAAGGCAAATCATGTCCAAGTAATGAAAGGTGATCCATCTGCAGGCACATGACTTGATTTTAAACAGTCTGTAGCTTTTTAATGCTGGATGTACTGGTGGCAGTTAGAGAGATCAAAGTGTGAACTCTCGTGCTGAAGGGAGAACAAATTGTCAACATAATAAATCTCCACCAAAAGGTCTGAATTTCCTGGCATTTTCTTGCTTGGTGGGTGAAATGAGGTAGACATACCTGTACATAAACAGTGCCATTAGCCTACGTCCCTAACCACAGCTAGGGTTATTAGCTTCTGCATGCAGAGTAAATTCAGTCCTTTTCTTGACCAAAATGACGAAGTGGTTTAAATCCTGGAGCAGAGGTTTTGCATTTCTTGAATGGAGTGTGAGGGTTGGGATTGCCCTCTTGAGGCCTCTCCCGGCAGTGGTTGGAAGTGACTAGAAGACACTTGTGCTGACAGACCTGAGTGGCTTTGCCACCCACAAAGAGGTCTGCCCCTAGTAGTATCCCACAAAGTTGGGAGTTCTTTTGCTTATTTCTCCTGAATATGTCTAGGCATGGGTTGCAAATTACGAAAGACCAAGGATGAACGCCAATTCATTGCTGGCCAGCCCTACAGGACTCAGTCCCTACCTGCGCTTTGGCTGCTTGTCCTGCCGCTTGTTTTACTATCGTCTCTGGGAGCTGTACAAGAAGGTAAGACAAGATTCATCTGGAGAGCAGGATGGTTTTGAGCATAGTGTGATGCTCGTTTCCAGACAGCGTGCTGGAACGGCTGCAAAAGTCACCAGTGCCTTTGGCTCTTGGGCTAAGCTTGTTGCTACTACAGAAGAGGCTCTTGGGTGAGGAAAGGTGACCTTCTTATATATATGTAGCCAAGCGGACCTTAAATCTGCTGGTAGCCTGTTCCTCAGCCTGGACTCTTGTCTCATGAGCCGTGTAGAGATTTTTGCTGATAGTTTTGGGTCGTTCCAGTCTCCTGTCAGTATTACTGAGAGAGCTGACAGCTGGAAGCACTAACTTTACTACCTCGGGTTTCTGGTAATGGATGATCTGGAATTGAGCTCCTTTATGGGGCTTGTCAGTAACTGACTTCGGCATCATGTATACGTGCGTGGGTGGGCGCCAGCTCGGCTCAGTGAAGCCAGTCCTCCCCTGCTTGTGAATACCCTTGTTCCCTTCTCCACAGGTGAAGCGGAACAGCACGCCCCCACTCTCGCTGTACGGACAGCTTCTGTGGCGGGAGTTTTTCTACACGGCAGCTACAAACAACCCAAAGTTTGATCGCATGGAGGGGAACCCCATCTGCATCCAAATCCCCTGGGACAGGAACCCTGAAGCCTTGGCAAAGTGGGCAGAGGGCAAGACAGGCTTCCCTTGGATCGATGCAATCATGACCCAACTGAGGCAGGAAGGGTGGATCCACCATCTGGCCAGGCATGCGGTGGCCTGCTTCCTGACCAGGGGCGACCTCTGGATCAGCTGGGAGTCAGGAGTCAGGGTGAGTCTGACATGTCCAGAGGCTTGCAGGAGGCCATAAGGATGCACTTGCTGCAAGGATGGGCACACAGGTATGGCTTTGGCTTTGCACATAAAAGTTGCGTGGAAGAAAGGATTTGCCAGCAGGCTCTTGGCCTGCCGACAGCCTGACTTCTTTCTGCCTTCTGCCATGAGGCTCTGACAGTATCAACAGAATCCAGTAACTGTAACTAAATGTTAGTGGGACCCACTGGTAAATATAAACTGAGGTTTTGGGGCTTTTTAATATTTTTTTTTTTGTAAAAGTTCTTTCAGTCCATTAATTTTCTTTGCAAGTTCAGTGTTATTGTGTAACGGGACCTTTCTCCTCGTGCCGGTCAGGGAACGCTCCATGACTGTGAAATCTGAGTCTAGAGTCTCTCAAGGAAAGAGGTAAAAGACCCTCCTTTTGTGCCATGTGAAGGGACAGAGAGCTTGAACCTACTCGGTGTATGTACTGCCCTAAACAAACAGCAGAGGCAGGGGCGCCTTGTCACAGAGCAGCGCATAGCTGAAAGTTGGGCAGTAGAAGCACAGCGCCTGTGTGTGGATGGGAGCTAGTTACTGCTGAAACCTGTCCGTCTCTTAGTGTGCTCTGGGACTTTCAGAGGGGTTCTTCATTCTTGCTTTGGTGCTTGTTCTTCTGTGCAGCATCTTCCTGCTTCCCGTGGTGGGTTCTTTGCACTTGTTGCACCTCCTAGGTTAGATCAATACCCAAGGCTTGCTGCAGCACAAGGGTAGTGATTTAGGCTGTAGCTGCACGAGAGATAAGACGGCACTTTATCAGCGTGAGCAGGCAGTGCCTCCCTATGTGAAAGCACCTAGAAGTGAGGTGTATTGACCAGCCAGCTGGCTTCAGCCAGCGTATTGCTTCTTTGCTGCTGCTGTCTTTCCTTGGAGCTGTTCTCGCAGCTTGGTGTCTGCCGTTTGAAACAGCACCTTGGGTCCTTCTGCCCCAAAGTCCTGCCCAGGGAAGCTCTCACTGCTTTTTCCTCCAATTGCTGCAGGTATTCGATGAACTGTTGCTGGATGCAGATTTCAGTGTAAATGCAGGCAGCTGGATGTGGCTTTCGTGCAGCGCGTTCTTCCAGCAGTTCTTCCACTGTTACTGCCCAGTGGGCTTCGGTCGTCGCACAGACCCCAGTGGGGACTACGTTAAGTAAGTGGTGTGACTGGAACTTCTTTCTCGCTTGATCTGTGAGCTGAGGTCATTCGGTAGCTGAGAGGTGTGTGGTGCTTTCTGTGCCTTGTGAATGCCATGTTGCTGTATTTTAAGTGGTGTTTCTGCATCTTTTTTACTTGTTTTGCAGGAGGTATCTGCCCAAATTAAAGGGCTTCCCCTCGCGGTATATCTACGAACCATGGAATGCCCCAGAGTCTGTGCAGAAGGCAGCCAAGTGCATCATTGGGGTGGACTACCCCAAACCCATGGTGAACCATGCAGAGACCAGCCGACTGAACATTGAACGCATGAAGCAGATCTACCAGCAGCTGTCACGCTACAGGGGGCTCTGTAAGTACCCACAATTGCAAAGAGCGCTGTTAATAGGAGAGAGAGAACAGTAAGAGGAGGGGGTCATAATTTAAAAAAGATAGCACTAGTGTCTCTGGTCAGTCCTTGCATGAAGACGCAGTTGTTTTCCAGGAGGAGGTCCACTGAGCTGAGGTAAGCAAGGGGTTTGATTAGTTTTGAGACTGGTGATGGCACCCAACATCCATGAGCCACCAATGATCCATTCTTTGGAAAAAACCTAGGCAGAGCATCCTAAATAAATATGCTGCTAGGTTACAGCATCTGTCTGTGGCCAGCACTGGGTGAGCACAGCTTTGAAGTCATCCTGCTTTGTGATATGGATGTGCTGGTTGGTGATCACTGAGGTATTTCCATGTCAGAGGCTTTCCCCACCACAGATGTTTTTTATTTCTTAACTTTGATCCCTTTGCCTTTCTCTAGGTTTACTGGCATCAGTCCCGTCATGTGTGGAAGATCTCAGTGCCCCAGTCACAGATTCAGCCTCAGGGCAGGGCTGCAGCACAGGTACAGGTGAGTAGGAGCTATCTGTGTGCTTCTGAGACAGTTTCTCATCCACTTAAACGCTACAGGCAGGAGAGACAGATCCTTTCCTAAGAGGAAGAGGTTGTGTAGCTAAGAAAGCATAGATCACACACACCTTCCTTTAGGCTTTCTTAGAAGTCCCTAGCGAGCCTTCATTCCTAAAAGGGCTGAATAAAAGGAGTTCATTAAAGCCAATCTTTTATTGCCTATATGGGATCATATGCAGCCACTTGAGGAAGAGGTGCAGATCCCTGTAGAGCTAATAACATAAAATTAAGCTGGCCTGTATCAAAGGAGGATACGTTTGTGTTTGTTCTGGGTGACTTAAGTATTTTTGGGTTTTTTCTTACTAAATTAGTTTCCGAAGTTTTCAAGATGTTTTTGCCACCTCTCAGTGCTTGGGCACCGTGTGTTCTTCCTCCCTGCTCAGGGGCAGGTTGGGCTCGGGTGTATTTGCAAGGGGAACCATTGCACTGACTCCTCTTCCTCTGCAGTGATGAGGCTGTCGCAGACAGACCAGGCTTCTCCGAAGCGCAAACACGAGGGTGTGGAAGAGCTGTGTGCTGAAGAACTGTACAAACGAGCCAAAGTGACAGGTCTCCCTGCTCCAGAGATGCCTGGCAAGAGTTCATGATTGTGAGTATCCCCCGGTGTGATCTGGCCTAAGCTGCCTTGTTCTGGCACCTAGCAATCAATCTTACTTCCTCCCTGCATTTTAATGAGCGAAATGGACTTGCTTGTGAAGGGAGATGGCTCTAACTGTAATTCCCTAGCCCTGTGATTTGGCAATGGCTGGCCCTCTGTTTGTTCTGCGTGTGCTGGACAAGCTGTTAACTCAGCTACGTATCAGAGAGCAGTACAATGTTGTTAGAACAAGCAGGGAGCACAGTCGATCATGGCTTTGCTCTAGTGAGACTGCTTCTCCTTCCACAGCGTGGGTTTGCAGGTGGATTTGTGGGTGTGGTGAGGGGACCAAAGCAGGTCCAGTCATCTGCCCAAAAAGCTCCAGATCCCAAGAGGGAAGGAAGAGTCAGTTGCATGTTCTGACAGCTTTTTCAGTGTGAGAAGGGAGCTCATGGCAAATTCTATCTTTTGCTTTCTCCTACAGCCAGCAACGAGCACCTTAAGAGTGAAGAGGGAGAGTGCTGAAGGGGTGACCAGAGCAGTAGGGACTGCTGCCACAGAGGGACTGGAACTTGTGATCCACGACAGAAAATCTGGGGTTTTATATAAATGTGTAATTCCGATAGCTGCCACAAAAGGGCACTGCATTACTTGTGTTTGGGAATATTTGGCTTTCTGGTCTCCAAAGAGCCAAATAGATCTCTCCTCAGCCATACCCCAAAATCTGCCCCCATTCAAGGGGCAAGAGCCTTCTATCACATTCTTCACTCCCAGGTGTATCTTTCTTTTTGGTGCATGAGACTTGACATGGTGAAGTAGGGAGCAGCATCTGCGCATCTCAAAAAGAGCGAATGCCCTTTCTTATCACTAGTACTAGGCAGTGAGATGCGCCGATGAATTATAGTAGGAGCTGAGAAGGAAGCTGCTACAATGTCAAAAATAGAGTACCCATCCTACAGGAGAACAGGAAAAACCCAGCATTTCTTTCATTAGGCTAGACTGATGGGAATGGAAGTGCTGTCTGAGTAATTCAAGGTGTGATGCTCACATGGGATGGAAACAAAGCAGAACTGTAGCATGGGAACAAAGAGGTATGACTGTACACTTGAAAGGCACTTAAAACTTTCCCTGCAGAAGAACCTCTCTGCTGCCAGGTGAGGAGTAGTGCTCTTGCCTGGAACAGGCAGCTTCAGAGGGGTTTGACACCTGGATGGGGCCTGACGCTGCAGAGAGGAGGAATTCTTCAGAGAGGAAGATCACACCTTGCTTGACACAAGTAAAGCAGTCTCCTGGAAGCTTGCTGGCCATAATAAGAAGGGAGCTACACCTGGCAATATACTCCCGTACCTCATACTTAGCATACCGCTCCTTCTTGCCATTTGCATTCACACCGGTGCTTTGTTAGTCTAGCAGGACGATTGTGTAGCTTTCCTGGCTCCTCACTGTACACTCCTTGTCCTGGTCCTGTTACACGTCATTTCAATGCGGTGCTGGCAGAGCACCTCTGCTTGCCTTCCCACCTGGGAGGGCAGGGGAGGGTAGTACTGCAGAGGAGCCTCTCTTTTGGCTGTTTTCGAGAGGGATTAGATCAACTAGCTGGCCTCGTGCAATGGGCTGCTGTTGGCACTGTTCTCATCATCTGTCCGAAACCTTTCATCCACGCCTGGCACAGATCGTGTGGGGCTGTATGTGAGCTTGTGCAACTAACAGGAGCTGTCTCCTGCTCCCACTGGGGTAATCTGATTCCGTTTTGGAGCCTGTGTTTGAACCCAAGCAATGGGACTGCAAATAGAAACTGACTCAAATGTGTGTGGGAAACCTGAAGTGACTTGATTTGGGTCTGTGAGTTAATTCATTGGATAGCTGAATAACTTTCCTTCCCGGTCATCTCCCTGGGGCACTGACCCTAGATTCCTTTTCCCAAGGGAAGCCATTGGGCAGACTGACAAAGTAAACAAGAGTTACTTTTCCTACCCTTACCTAACTACTTATAGTCTGCCTAGTGAATAACCCCATAATCAGGAGGTTTTGTCTCCCTTCAGTCTGCCCAGACCTTACTCCCACCGTCTTGGTGGTGGAAAGGTATAAAGGAAAAGAGATCCTCCTCCCATCTTCTACTACAGAGAGAAGAGGGGGGGAAAAGACATGCACTTTGTACACTTAGGTTACAGAAATTGTGACTTCTGTCATTTGCAGTTTCATGCTTAGGCAATGGTCTGTAAATATGACTTTTTTTTTTTTATAAATGTCTTTAACCCTCTCTTTGCTGTCATCCCAAGTTATTTTGTTTGATAAGTGGTATTTTGGGGACTGGATCTGTGGGAGTAAAGAGCCAATAGGAGGGGAGGGAAAGATCTCATAAGTGATCTCTTGGAAGGTTTTGGGGGTGAGGAGGTCTCAGCCCCTGTGATGTGGATGGTGGCACCTGGGAGAGCTGCGGTTTGGGTAGTAGAACTGGGAAGGGCACAGAAACACAAGGACAGCCAAAGGCAAGGAGAAAAATTCTGGCAAGAAACCTGTTAAGTAGGCTGGGATTCATCCACTCAGCTGGGATTCTGTCTTTCCCCAGGTGAGATGATAAAGGCCTGTGAAGCGGTGTGACAAAGGAGTGGGGGATGATTGGTCCCTGTAGTGTTTGGGATTGCATGTGTTTGAATTCACAAGATGGCAGATTGAACGAGACTTGCACCTTCCTTATGTGAATTTGTTTGGGGCAAGCTCTTCCTAATTTCTGGGTCCTAGCAATTTGGCTGCTTTTTGGGGGTAAGGGAAAGCTGACAATAACCATTAGTGAAGATACCATCTTTGTTTTGGGAAGGAGCAGAGGATTGCTGGAGGCCAAGATAATAAAGGGAGGCATCGTGAAGCAAATGCCAGTTTGGGAATTTCCATTTCCTGGGATAACAACTGTTTTCGGGGGCCAGGTGGCAATACCTGACCTGATACAGGCACCCCCAAAGCAGGCACATGGGGAGAGCAAGTGGTTGTGTTTTGATGCTGTGAGAGCGGTGGCTTTTGGGACATTCTCCAGGGCAGTGTGGAGGCTCCTTTAGACTGAGAGGGTGGGCAGCAGGGCAAAGAAGCACTGCAGTGCCTCGAAGGACGTGAACATTGTCCACCATGATTGTCCTGTCAGTGGCTGAGCCTCTTCTCTCATCGTTTTTCAGCTAAGTCAGGAACCAATACTCCATGCACCCTGACACAGCAGTCTAGTAGCTAGCAGCGTGGTCGGAGTAGAGTTCTGCTTGTGCATTGTGCCAGCCTCAGTGCTCCCAGGTGGGCCAAATTGCTAGAATCACCTGAGGTACGTTACTTTCCTAGTAACCTGCAAGACCTCAGGACCCACAAGTAGCCGTGACTTTATTTCCAGGTTTGGCAACGGGCTGATCTAGAAGTTGCTGCAGCCTTAGTTGCTGGGTATGTTCAGAGCCCACTAGCCCAAACACCAGCTGAGGGCGTGTTACAGACAATCTAACAAAGCCAAGACAAAGTATTTGAAAGTGTTTTGAGTATATAAGTACTTAAAATTCAGAGCCTAATCTCTTCAGCAATTTTAAGATGTGAAAGGCGGGTTTTGAAGGGCATGTCTGGCCTGCAAGGAGAGCAACGTGTGCGGTGTGTTGGTTAACCAAAGGTGCGGTCAAGGTTCATGCTGTTGCTGAGTTTTTGCCTTGTCTCCAGCAAGGACCTCGTGGGGCTGAGGAAGTGACACATCAATGCTTGAGGTGGCTCTTATGTAACAAAAACCTTTTGAAAATAGCAGCCTGTGCCTTAGAAGGTGAAGTGACAGGAAGACAACAGACTCCGTCCAGCTTTCTCTACCCAGAGTGTAATAACGTTAATTAAACGTGGAGAGGTTGGGCTTGAGGCTTCTCCTCTCTGCTGCCTAGAACATCTCCCTGTCAGGGGAGTGATGGTGATGTGGCCGAGGTTGGAAACTGGCTAACCTTGGATTTCTAGCAGAGTGCGATTGCTGCTCAGTGTGCTGGTGGCTGGGGAAATTCCCTTCCCTTGTTTCTCACAGAGGAGGAGCTGGGGTGGCTTCAGGAGGGGCTGGCTGGAAGGTTTGAAAGTAGAAAGCACACCTGGATATGAAGAGATGGGGGTCAAGCTGGGGCCATTGTGGCAGAGGGGGAATGAGCAGCAAGAAGGGTGGAAAGCAGCATGCTACACAGGTGTCAGAGCTGCACCAGGTTGGTCAGCTGGGGGGCAAGAGGCAGGAGAACCCCTTGGCCCAGAGCCTCTCCTCAGGTTTAACTTGAGGCTGTTGCTGTGGGAGTCTGGTGGTCAGCTGGACAGTTTGAAAGACACGGAAACCAGACGCCTTGTAAGCAGACACTGGCCAGGGCAGAAGCGCAGTCACTGTCTTGCAGGAGATGTACAGGTGCTGACCCAGAGCCATGGGCTCTGATGTGTGTAAGGGGGTAGGTGTGACTGCCAGTAGTGCAGCCAGAAAGGCCAAAGGGGGTCTCCTGCCAGAACCCCTGAGCCAGGGCAGGGAGGAAGGGCCTGATGCCCAGACTGCTCAGTGCAAAGTGAGACATGCTGGTGGTGATCTGGCTGTGGGAAGAGGTGGCAACCTTACCTTCAGCCCCAGGTGGCAGGACAAAGCACAGCCATGCTGCGGAGGACTTATGCTTTGGTAGCTGGGGTTTATGCTTTGACGTGGATCTGTGTCGAAGCTTCCCCAGGCCCCACATGGATGCTGGTGAGTCTCGGGTCCATTCAGTCCACATCCAAACTGCAAAGGGGACACCTAGGGACACCCCCTTTGGGACTGTACCCCAGCAATGCGTGTGTGTGTGTGTGTGTGTGAAGACCCTGTGGGTATGTGCTTATTTCTGCACTGGTCCAGGAGTTAGATCTCTCTTGAGTTTGTCTGGCAGGAGATCAAGGCTTCTGAGTGATAGCAGGGCTGTGTGCCTTGGAGGCCTCTGCTTGCTCTTCTCTGGAGGAGCAGCTGATGTCCTGGGTCTTGGCCAAGAACTGATAATGGTGCCTGAAAGACGGTCTGTTCTGTGGTTTGAGAAACACTGATGAGACCTGCTCTATCTTTAAAGCTTGAACTTCTAAAACCGTGTCACCCACCCCATCCAGGACCATCACGCGCCATAGCTGGGAGCACGGAAACTTCTCCAGTTCAGGTACAGAAGTGGACAAAAAAAATACCGGTGGTGCCCACTCGCGCACATCCTGCATCCTGCTAGGAGAATGCCTGCAAACCGGGAGAGGGGAAGAGAGCCCTGCGGCTCCAGCCCTCGGGGGAGGGGGGCGGCAGGTACCATTTCCCGAGCTGCAGAGCTGCCTGGGCCCCCCCGGGCTGAGAGGGGGGCTGCCTGTTCTGGGGAGGGAGCTGCACACTCTCGATGCGTTTTGCTCCCCCTCCTACCCGTGCAGCGCCTGCAGAAGCTGCTTTTCCCCCGGGCGAGCCTCGGTAGGGATGGGGTTGGCGCTGGGGCTGACAGACCTGTTGCCGGCTGCGAGCTGCGGCCGGGTGCGTGCGGAGGCTCCTGCTGCCTCCCAGGCACGACCCCAGCGGGGAGGAGACCCCCGGACGTGGCTGTGGCAGCCCAAGAGCCCCCGCAGCGGAGGCTCTGGGGCTGCCGCCGACACCTGCGGCACATCTGCCGGGGCCGCGCTGCCTCCAGCTGCGGGCACAGCTCGGGGGACATCCAGCTGTGGGCACATCTGCCCCGCCGGGGACGGGGTGCGGGGTGTTCGCTTCCATCTACGGCCGCATCTGTCCCGCTGCCGGGGGCCGCGGGAAGGAGCCCCCCCGGGCTGCCCCACCCCCGGCGGCAGGTATGTCCCTCCCCGCCGGCACCGCCAGCATCCCCCTCCCTCTCTCCATCCCTCCTTCCCTGCCTGCCTCCTTCCCTGCCTCCCTCCCTCCCGCCCGCCCTCCGCCTGCATGGAGAGAGCCACAGAATGGCGGAGCGAGAGAAAGGAGCCGCATCCCCGCCCGCCTCCTCCCCCTTCCTGGGGCTGCACCTCGCCTCGCCCCCGAATTTCAGGTACCGGCCGACACCCCCCCCCCCCCCTCCGGGACCCCTGTGGGGCTGCCCCCGCCCCGGGCAGCGCTCCCCCATCTGCTGCAGCCCCCCCCACCCCGCCGCGCCGGGCCCCCGCCTTATCCAGTGCTTCTGCATCCTCTCCGTGCATCCATTCGCCTCCCACCCCCCTCCAGGCGCCGCTGAGCCCCCACCCCACTCATAACTCTAGCCCCACATCACTGCTTCAGCTCACACACCCCATACGTGGCTTTAGCCCCTACCCCCACCCAGCCATGTTGGCCCTCACCCCATATAG
The DNA here is from genome assembly GCA_022605575.1 of Laterallus jamaicensis coturniculus. NCBI lineage: Eukaryota > Metazoa > Chordata > Aves > Gruiformes > Rallidae > Laterallus > Laterallus jamaicensis. The sequence goes on from JAKCOX010000013.1 coordinate 22,131,382, forward strand.
CATTTCAGATCCCACCAGGTCCCTGCTTGGACCCCCAGCCCCTCCCTGGCCTCCTTACCTGTCTTATCTCCACTTCAAACACTTCTTCCTCATGGAAAAAAAAAAAAGCTTCATCTCTTTCTCCACGCCCAGGAGAGCCTTTTTCTAGCCCTTTCCTAGGAACCTCAGGTGCTCCCACTTCCTTCCCACCCTTGTGAAACAGGAACCCCAAGTGAGCCTGCCAGAGAGTGCCAGGATTGATCCTCTTGGCAATACCAAGCGCTTCCATCGATTTGGGATGCAGGGGGCCGTCTCTCCTCCAAAACCCAGCGAGGCTGCTCATGGGGACTTCCCATGGCACAGGCCAGGAGGTGCTAACCTGCAGGTGCTGCAGAGCCTCCAGTGCCTCCGAGGGTAGCTCTGGGGTCGGGATGCTCGGGGTGGGTGAGGGAGCTCTGCTTCTACCCATGGGTGCGGTGCCTGGCATTGCTTGCTTGCTATCTGGGGGAGGTTTGATGCTTCTGGCAGCTGTGCCTTCGTCAGCCATTGCTCTCCGCCTGCCTCCGGCACCCAGGGTGCCGTGGGGGATTGAGCTGAGAAGGTGAGATTAGTACTGGCTGCTTTCTGCTGTGAGATTTTGGGAAGGAAGAGGAGGGGCTGGTCCACACTTGGTGCCATGGCTGAGCTGGTGCCTCCGGCAGGCCCCAGCCCCTAGGCTTGGGGGCAGTGGGTCCCTGCGGGGGAGCGGGCAGGTGCAGTTGAGCTGTGGTGATGTTCGGGCAATTTACCCCTGAAGGGCTCCTCTGCTCCCGCCGCCCTTTTTCCTGAGAGGCTCTGGCAGCCACCTCCTATTGCAGTGCTGCCTGTGGGATCTGCTGGGAGCTGCTGCAACATGGCTGGGTAAACCCTGCAAACCGAGCGATTCAGTGCTGCCTCTGGAAACGTCCACCATGGAGAAGGGCTTTGGCTATGGAGCAAGAGGCTGGAGGCAGCTCTAGGCTGGTGCGAGGGTCAGGCTGGCTGCCTGAGACTGTCCTGGATGCAGCGCCTGTTCCCTGGGCACCCTCCCGCTAGCCAGCAAGCAGCAATGCCCAGGGAGGGGGAGCAAGGCGCTGCTTCTTGTTGTGCCTCAGACCTTTGTAAAGGGAGCCCAGCATGCTGGCAGCCTGCCCTGGGGAAGAACCGATCTCCAGGGGGGGAGGCTGTGCAGAAAGCTGGGGAATCAAGGTGGGAGGGGGGGTGTAAAATGGGTGCCAAGCTCGGGGGTGTGAGCCTTGAAATGGAAGGAGGTGTCTGTGATGCCCCTGAGCCTGAGGCAGGGCCTGGCAGGCCAGATGTGACATTGTGGTGGGGAGTGGCGTGCAAGGAGGGATCTCTGCCTAGGAAACATAAGTGAGCTGGTTTATGTGGGCCCCGCGTCCCTGCTGCAGGGGCTCAGCAAGCAGCCATCCCCCTGTGCCCGAGCTGGAGTCAGCAACGCTAAGTGTGACTCAGGATGAGGGCTCAGCCTGGGGCTGGTGGCAAAGTCCCAGGTGAGCCCCGTCCTCAGCCCCAGGATGAGGTGTTTCAGCCTTTCTGCCCTCTGGTACATTCATCTGCTCTTCAGTTCCCTGAGTGGTGACACACCGGTACAATCATTCGGTGATCAGTTGGCTCAAATTGAGAGAGGACGTGGTCCTGGACAGTGAGCAGCCCAATGAACGGGGGTCTGAAGCTCTGTTGAGTTGTCAGGGCCTGGAACAGGCTGCCCAGGGAGGGGGTTGAGTCACTGACCCTGGATGTGTTTAAAAGACAGGTAGATGAGGTGCTCAGGGTTAGTTTAGCATAGGACAGGAACGGTTGGACTTGATGATCTTAAAGGTCTTTTCCAACCTGGTGATTCTGTGATTCTCTGAAGAGGCCAGGGATGGTGGTCTGGCAGGTCCTCATTGCAGGTGATGGTCGGGTGTTGTATGAGAAGAGGCAGGAGGATGGTGAAATGGGCCCTTCTTTAGGCATGAGGACCTCCAGGGTGGCTGCTCACCATAACAAAAACAGCAGCATTTTAGGGGACAGCAGTTCTTCTCACCCAGCTTCCCTGTGGTCCCTAAACCCCCCAAGGCCTCACCGTGGGGGCTGCACCCTGTTAGGGCTCCTTAGGGTCCTTCTTCAGGACACTGTGTTGCAGCTCCTTGCCATGCTGAGAAGCTTTGCCATTGCTTGGGGCCAAGTTCTCCCATGAGGGGCTCTGGGGCTAGGGGTTCCTCTGAGCAGTATGAGAAGGACTGGTATGACGGGTGCAGCTGGGTGCGGGGCCCTGCTGCACTCACCGTGCTGCCTGCCCACAGGGGTGCAGCGCTGCTGTAGCTGGGACCTGGGGCTGGGTAGGTGGTGCTAGTGAGCCATCTCCTCTATCTCCTTCTGCTTTCCCTAGTAAAAGCAAAGAGCACCTACCTATAGCCACAGGGGCAGGAAGGCTCCCAGCCTAAAAATCCTTCAGGAGTGGTTTGCATGGGTCAGGAGGGAGTGGGAACTGTCCCACACCTGGGAGCAGAGTGTTAGGACTGTGAGCAAGCTGCTTCTGCTAAAGGGCAGGTAACACTGCCCGCGTCATGAGTTTATCAGTTCTCGTGCTTTCAGCAGGGCTGCCAGCTTCTGGGTGCCTCTCAGCGTGTCCTTCAGGTAAGCACCCATAACCTCTACCAACGCAAGGCTCCCCACCCTCACGGCCAGGGGACAACCTCCTGTGGACCTGTGATCCCATGGTGCCCACCTGCAGTGGTACCTGTGCCTCCACTGCTGCCGCTGGCAAGGGAAGCTGATCAAAATACCTGCGTGGGTCCCGCTTGGACCTGGTACTGCCAGTGGTCAGACTGAGGGGAGTCAGAGGGGTTCCATTTTTCTGGCATTCTTAGCCTCTTTGAGAGAAAGCAAGAGAGAAAGGCAGGGGTATTTGCAGTGCAGGGAGCGGGGGGACGTAACAGAGAGCCCTCCTCGTATCTCCTAGGAAGTCCTGGAGCATTCATGTGAGAGGAGAAAAGGGCTGGAGTAATCACGGAGACAGAGATTTCTTTATTCATCGCATTAAGCGAGGAGGTTTTGAGCTGAGGAGCCTCCAGGCAGAGCTGATAGGGAAGATGGAGCACTGGATACTGTTATCCAGGATCTGAGGGACAATGAACACGGTATCACGAGAGACATTTGCTGGTGGAGTGACCAGCAACAGGTTAGCTAGCTCAGTGAAGTGCTCCAGGCCACCCTGTGAGCGGGACTCCTGCCAAAATCACCCACCTTCATTTAAGCCGAGGTTCCAAGCAGATAACGGTGCCTGTTTGGCTGGTGGGAGATGTCACCATCCCTCACAGCCCCTGGAAGGAAGGAAAGGAAAGCTCCTGGAGTGGGTGCCAGCATGGGGCAGGAGAGCAGTGCTGCGAGGGGCAGCAGTGGATCACGGTACAGCTGGTGGGGAGGGCGATGCACCCGTCCCCATCTTGAAATTGGAGTGTGCACCTCTTTCCCAGATCTCTTTGGTCCCCATCACAGTAGGGTGAGGGGTGAGCAGCTCTGCATGTGCTCAGGGTCTCCAACATGCTGGTGGGCAGCAAGTGGGTCTGAGAGACAGGGGGGTGATGGAGAATATCCTGAGGCCACCATGCCAGCGGTTTGTCAGCACCACCTGGCAGCCCTGTCCCCCCACCCCGGGAAAGGACCCTGTCCCTTCAGCAGCAGCACAGGGGTGGGACCTGGCAGAGCAGCTCAACAGGCATTTCTCTGGCCCTTCTCTGGGGTTAGAGGTTGGGGAAGCTCAGCGATGGCCTTCCCTGAGGTGGGAACAGGGCTGGGGGTTAGGTGAGGTGGGGGCAGATGGGGAAGGGGCAGCGCTCCCAGCACTGCTCTGTGCCGACTGGGCTTGCCCCTTGGCAAAGGTGCTCCTCTTGCTTCCCTCTGCTTGGGGAACACAGCTGGCTGCGATGCCAGCCCTGCTGTGCTGGAAACACTCCGGGCCCTCGCAGTCCCGCTCAACCTGGCAAGAAGGCGGACAAACGCTCCCACCTCATGCAGGATGGGATCCCATCACTGCGGCAGGGCAGAGAGGGACAGAGCCCCTCGTCCCCTTGCTTGGCCAGCGATGCTGCAAGGGCAAGAGGAGGAGGCCAGGTGGCACGGGCATCCACACCGGGGTAACCGGATCCCCTGTGCCTACTGCGGGTGCTGGGGAGCGGGTGCTGGAGCAGGCCCAGGAGCCGGGCTGGCTGGCTGGCAGGCAGAGGCAGTCAGCATCCCCAGCAGAGTGCAGGGACTTGGCACGGGCTCAGCTGGGGAGGTTATTTTTTATTTTTTATTTTTTTCTCCCCTCCAGGACAGCTGATTCCATCTATTTTTAATGAGCTTCCCCAGGTTGCGCAGTGAGGAGACAGAGCAGCGCCGGCAGCCACAGACTGCGCCGGGGCAGGCAGAAGGGGCAGCAGGCACCCAGGGCTCCGCCGTCATCTCCCTCACTCCTCCTTGCCCTGGGGCTTGGGGATCTTTCTTGGGGTGGGAGTGTGTCCCCCGGGGAAAAGGAGGTCCTTCTCAATGCAGCTGCCCTTGAAAATGGAGTCGAGCACCGAGGAGGAGAGCTGGCTGGAAGATCAGTGGGAGAAATGGTAGGGGACCGACTGGGCCTGGGGGAGGGGTGGGCTGTCCTTGCAGGTGTGCGGGGTGGGGGGGGTGAGGGGCAGCCCCTCAGCCCTGGGCACATAGCCCTTTTCTGCAAAGGGTGGCCACAGGACAGGAGCAAACTTGGCACCTACTCGAGCTCAAAGTTTTTGGGGCTGCACAGGGAGCTGCATCACAGCCAGGTGCTGGAGCGATGAAGGTGGCCAGCCACACTCTGCTGCCCACCAGCATCTGCAGGCAGGGCTGTTGCTGGACGCCGGTGCATCATCTCCCATCCCCGAGAGCACAGGTAGGGCTGCCTGTCCCCATCCCGGAGCCAGGGGGCTCCCCGCCATCCACCCCAGACCCCTGCCAGAGCTGTGCCTCTCGCTGGGATCCCATGGCGCCTGCTGTGCTCCTGCGCCATGGTGGGCGGAGGCCCCAGTGATGGTGTCCCACCCTGGTGACCTGTGTAACCGGAGAAGGAATCGATCTATGTTTTGCGCTTCCTGCTCTGCATTCCCTCCCTCCTGCGGGCAGCAGCAGGGGATGGGCAAGGGGGAGGAAGTGGGGGGGTCTGGACACCCTGCCCTGTGCTGAAGGCTGTGTCTGTGCCCCGCCTCCCCATTATGCATCTTGTAGGGGCTGCCTTCACCCCAGGGATCCTCTGCTGGTGGGGTCCTTGGACATGTGGAGGGGAGACGCATCTTCCCCCACAAGCTTCTCCAGCTCCTTCCCCCTCACTCGAGGGGCCTGGACAAGGGAGGTGCTGCCCCTCCGTGGTTCTGGCTTGGTGCCACTGTAGGGGAGAGCCCCACAGTGTGTATGAGCAATGCTGAAAGTGAGGGTGGGAGCTCTGCAGGTCACAAAACACCCTTCTCCTTCCTTCCCCAGCTCTGAGGGCCAAGACAGAGAGGTGTTCTGGGCTTGGCAGAGTGCTTCCACCCAAACACCTCCCAGCCTGGGGAGCTGGGAGCAAGAGGAAATGGCAGCACGCAACATGGCGTCCACAGCCGCCCCAGGCGAAGCTCGGGGAGCTGAGTTGGTTGGCAGAGGGCTTTCGAGCTGGGCTCTTTTATTTACCCCCGCAGTAATGAATAAGCACAAGGAGCACTGCGGTGCCACCACCCAGAAATGTTTTAATGCGGAGAAGCCAGGGCTGCCTTGCTGTGCCCCCAGGGACATCAGCAGGCGTGCGGGGAGCCCGCTGGCCGGCACGCTTCCAGCTGCTAAAAGGGCATCTCCGCTAACTTTCTGAAGGGGTGCGAGGAGCCCTTGGGGCTGGCAGCCCGAAGGGGCCCCTGAGGCCATGCGGGCAGGCTCGGTGGCACCCATGGCCATGGGGTTGTCTGCAGTCAATGTGTTAGGGGCAGTGGGAGATCGCTGTCCTGTCTTACTGCAGGCACCTGGGCTGGGGCATCCCCCCCTTCGTGTCTTGGGTCATGCCATGGCTGGTGGGTTTGTGGTGCTTACAAGGTCCGTGGGTCTCGATGTGGTCACCTGCTCCAGTGGGTCCATCCTCTAGCTGAGCCCTGCCAGGACCCCAAGCCCTTCCTCTCCCTGCAACCCTGTGCCCCACTGGGATGGTGAGAGCTGAACCCTCCTGGGAACACCTGGCTGTGGTGTCTGTCCCATCCTCTACCAACCTGCATGTCCCTGCTGGCTTTGGTCGGGCAGGAGCTGGTTTGGGAGGTGTTCCTCCTGCCTCCCCACAGCCACAGACCATGCTAAGCCCAACTATTCAGCAGGGACAGACACATCCCCTCTGGAAGGAGCCTCCTTCCCAGTCTTTCTTCCCAGTAAAGACTGTGAGAGTCTCTCCTGGGGCAGGCAGTGCTGCTCCCTCTCTACACGCAGCACCCTGCCCCGCACCCTCCTCAGTGGGTGACCACCCCATCTCTGCTCCCTCCAGGCTCACCCACGACATCAGCCTTGAGGAGTTTGAGGATGAAGACCTCTCTGAGATCACCGATGAGTGTGGAATCAGCCTGCACTGCAAGGAGAGCTTGGCCACCCGGGTAAGTGGGATGGGGATGGGGACAGGGGTGGGGGTGGGCAGAGCTCCCACACAGAGCCACCAGGCCAGTGATACTTCTTCAGGGTGCCCATTGCCAGGACCCCCGTCCCCTCCACTCAGCAGTGTCCTTTCCTCACCGCAGCAGACCACAGACCCTTTCTGAGCCAGTCCAACCCAGGGGACTCAGCATCTCAGATGGTGCCTTTTGTCCCTCACTGTTCTGGATCAGTTTCAGTTCATTCCTCAAGGATGAGCCTAAGGGTTTGAATGCAATTTGGAGCATGCCCCCCATTTGAGCAGGATGGCCAGCAAGCTTCTGGCACCTGGGAAGCAAGGACATGTGTGAGGTGGCACTGAGGGTCCTGCACAGGCTGTGCCTCCTGCCCTTACATGCTGAGCTGGCATGGTGAGAGCCCTCCTCTGCTCACCTAGGGTGTTAATTCTGGCTGCCTTCAGCAGGAGCCACCCTCAGGTACTTCGGAAGCAGGAAACCTGACATGCCAGTGAAACAGGGATGGAAGGAGCAGCTGTAACCCCAGCATGAAGCAGAGGAAATAAAAACAGGAGCTGGGAAGCCTGTGCAGATGCTACAGGCAGGTCACCCATCTGCCTTAAGTACCATGGGGCATGCTGTGGAGACTCCGGCGAGGTTCACCTCATGTATTTGAACTGCCCCAGTAGGCCATGTGAGCAGAAATGTGGAGATAGAACTGCATTGGATTTGGGGACATGCACAGAGTCTGAATATTGTCCAAGTGTTTCATGCTAAAGGGATGCAAGTGCTGGAGGAGCAACCAGATGGTTTGGGAATAATTTCATCCCCCAGGAGAAATATTTCCTCTGTAAAAGACCCAGCAAGGAGGGGAAAGGCAGAGAAATTTGTCACAGATTTAGGATTAAAAAGCCAGTTTGTGGTGTTGGGAATCCCTTGCTGCAGACAGAAGGGTTCAGGCAGACCTCTTGCTGGGAGGTGAAGGTGTCTTTCCATGCTTCGTGGTCTCATTGGGGACCTTCCCAGCAGAAAGTTCTCTTCTCCCAGAGATGGGGCTGCCACTCCACATCTCTGCTCCAGCAGCCTCCTGCTGCTCTGGAAATGTTATAGCTGGAGAAGAACAGGGAAGGCCAGGGCTCACAGGCAGTGTGTGCCAGAGAAAGGAGGGATGGCACTGGAGGCAAAACCCAGTGAGAAACCTGTCATTGGGGCATCTGCAAGGGCAGGGCCTTAGCTGGGGTTTGGCAGGGAGTGAATAAAGAAGCGAGGGGGGAGCCTGCGGCACAACTGCTGCAGCCCTTCCTTAAGGGTAAGGAAAACTAGACCGCTTCTCCTACTAAAAACTGTTCACCCAGGAGTTTTGGCATCCCTGACCCTGGGCAGAGGGTTTGCTTGGGCTCTGGCAGCAAGCCTCCTGCCTTCCCCAAGGATGGATGGCTCAGGGCTGATTTGCGCAAACGCCTGGGTGCACTGGGAGTCTGCTGGGGTGGGAGGGGGATGCGAGGCTGCCCCCGGGGATGCAGTGAGCTATTCCTGAATGCAGCGAAGGAAGAAGCCTACCACACTCAGAAAAAAACCCACCTACTAAAAATACGTCCAAATGGTGTATATGGGACACAGAGGATTGCCCGAGGAGCAGAAGTGACAGCAGCAAGAGGGGCTTTTCAATCCAAAAAGTCAAAGGCAAGAGCCAGGGAGCTTCCCAACCCAATTGCTGTCCAGACTGAGCTCAGAGTGATCGCTGCTGCCCGGTGGAAGCAGCCAGGTCTAGAGGGAGCAGTTTGGCCAGGCCTGAGCATAGCCGGCATCGGCTAGATTGCATCGCATGAGCATGGCTGGCTTGGCAAGTCAGTCCAATACTGGGGACCGGGACCGGGACTGGGGGGCCTCACACTGATGCCCTGCCCATGGTGAGCTCCCAGTGCCCATGGTACGTGGGATGGAGGGTTGGCTCCAGTCTCCAGCCCGGCAGCACAGTGAGGGATATGGGGTGAGAGTGAGCTGGAGCAAAGGGACAAACCCTGCCAGGGTCTGGGAAGGTGGCTGCTGGATGGGGACAAGCGGTGACCTTGGTGAGGCAAGGGGTCTGGCCAGAGCTGCTCAGTGACAAAATACTGTGGCAGGACTGTGCAGCTGGTGTGGAGGTCAATGTCCAAACAGAGAAGAGGTTTGGGGGGGTTTTTTTGGTCCTGGTAAAACCAAGATGACTTCATTATAGGCTATTTTAGCAGCTTTCCAGAAATAGTGGCTCAGACACGCAGAAACTGCAAGGAGGTGTAGACTGATATTTGTGCAAGAGGGAACTCTTCCCACCAACAAGAACCGTGCCTCATGGATGGGAGGCCATGTAGTAAAAGTGAGGAATAAATCTCAAGCGTGGCTGAAAAAAAAACCCCTTCATTTCTACAAGAAGTCCCAGGGGAATAAAAACTGGGGGCAGATCAAGGGGAGGGCTGAGGGGAGGACTCACAGAATCACAGAATCGTAGAGGTTGGAAGGGACCTTCAGAGACCATCGAGTCCAACCCCCATGCCAGCGCAGGTTCCCTAGGACAGGTCGCACAAGGAGGCATCCAGATGGGTCTTGAATATCTCCAGAGGAAACTCCACAACCCCCCTGGGCAGCCTGTCCCAGGGCTCTGTCACCCTCAGCGTGAAAAAGTTCTTCCGCATATTGGTGTGGAACTTCTGTGCTCCAACTTGAGGCCATTGCCCCTTGTCCTGTCCCCACAGACCACTGAGAAGAGGCTGGCCATTTCCTCCTGTGTCCCACACTTCAGATATCACAGAATCTTAGGGGTTGGAAGGGACCTCAAGAGATCATCGGGTCCACAATGTATGAACATGGATCAGATCCCCTCTCAGTCTTCTTCTCTCAAGGAGGACTCAGCAGAGGAGCAGAGCTGCTGTTAGGGCTGTCGAGTGGTAGGGCAGGAGTCCAGCTGGGGAGAAGCAGGGGCTGCTGGGGCAAGGGACACCACCACCACCCCTGCCTCACAAACAGCAGCGGCTGGGTGCACTGGGGGGAAGGGTTGCAACACAAGCATCAGGCCTTTGCTTCAGGCTTGGTTTCATTTTGATGGCTTGGAAATCTGGGGTGATGATCCCTGTTTCAGCAAGATAGATCCCCACAGACAGCCAGGCTGTGGGTCATGAAGGCTCAGGGCCCTGTCTGTGTTCTGGGAGCTGCAGAAAATGGTTAATATGGGAATGAAAAAAAAGTGGGAAAGGAAAAGGAAGGGGAAAGGGGAGGAGAGGAAAGAGAATATAAGAAATATTCTTCTTCTTCAAGAACAAGTGCCTGAAGGTAAAGAGCTGATTTAGGGCTGTGCTGAGCCTTTGTGGTCTGCATGAAAAGTCCTCAATCAGCCATAAAGATCCAGACATATGAAGAGCTGCCCCTCCACCCCCCGCCAAAAAAACAACCCCAACAAACCCACTGCCTAATAAGAGTGCTGGGAAAGCTGGGCTTCCTCTTGACGTTCCCCATGACTGACCCAGTGTGCCACTGGCAGCAGCCATCCCCAGAAAGGGCAGTGGGACTCGCGGCAAAGCAGGAAGCAGCTGCAAGGAACCTATCCATCTGCCGATCCCGGGACTATCAAGGAGCCAGCTGCATGGGCTGGGAGCGAAGGGTCCACGGCAAGGCGGCTGCTTACTCTGGGCACCTTTTCCAAGGCTATCCCATGAAGCTGTCTCTGTGATCCATTGCCAGGTGTGGCTGCGCCAGGCTTGGGGCAATGAGGTTTCTCCTGTAGCTTTGAAGCTCCTGTTCTTTGAAGTCACAGCTGGGTGGTAAGGAGAAGGGACACAGTAGTCCCTGCTCCTCAGCAAGTCTCCCTTGCTTCCCCATCCTCATAAAATGCTTTTCCCACTTCTCCTATGATAGGGAAGGCTGCAGGGGTGGGGGAGCAGGGAAAAGCCTTTCTCCTGCTTGACCGTAGAGTTTAGGGACCAGGGTCACTCGAGCAACGTCCTGTGTAGCACCCTGCTCCCCTTGCAAGAGCCTTATCATTCCTAGGGAAGCAAGCAACACCCATCCTTTCCTGAGGCTGGCAGCAGCTCCCATGCAGGTGTTTTCCCCGATTAGACCAGCGCTAGCTCACGTTGCTCCGGTCCCCCCAGGACCCATGGACCACAGCATCATGACCATCAGAGACCAGTTGCTGGGCACCGGTACTTCTTGCCACAGGGATCTTGACAGGCTTGAAAGGTGGGCTTGAGTGAACCTAATGAGGTTCCACACTGCAAAGTGTAAGGTGCTGCACTTGGGTAGGAGGAATCCCAGACATACATACAGTCTGTGAGAAGAGCTCCTTGAGAGTAGCCCTGCTGAGAAAGACCTGGGGGCTCTGGTGGATGAAAAACTTAACATGAGCCAGCAGTGTGCTCTTGCAGCTCACAAAGCCAATGGGATCCTGGGCTCCATCAGAAAGCCGTGGTCAGCAGGGACAGCGAGGTGAATGTCTCTCTCTGCTCTGCCCTCGTGAGGCCAAGCTGGAGTACTGCGTCCAGATCTGGGGCCCCCAATACAAGAAAGATGTGGAACTGTTGGAGAGGGTTCAGAGGAGGCCACGAAGATGATTAGAGGGCTGGAGCACCTCCCCTACAAAGAGAGGCTGAGGGAGCTGGGCTTGTTCAGCCTGGAGAAAAGGCTGCGGGGGGGACCTCATTGCAGCCTGCCAGTACCTGAAGGGAGCAGAGAAACAGGAGGGGAATCAACTTTTTGAAAGGACAGACAATGGAAGGACAAGGGGGATGGATTAAAGCTGGAGGAGGGAAGGTTTAGATTAGATATTAGGGGGAAGTTCTTTACAGAGAGAGTGGTGAGGGGCTGGAACAGGCTGCTCAGAGAAGTAGTGGATGCCCCGTCCCTGGAAGTGTTCAAGGCCAGGTCGGATGGGGCCCTGCAAAACCTTGTGTAGATCCAAGCCTGGAGGCTGGTGGCCCTGCCTGTGGCAGGGGGGTTGGAGCTCTGTGATCCTTGGGATCCCTTCCAGCCCCAACCATTCTATGACTCTATGATGGCACCGTGCAGGTGGGGTGTGGCTGCAGCAGGAGGAGTGCACCAGCATCGTGGCTATCCCTGAGCTGTAATGGAGGTGACAGAGCTGTAATGGAGGTGTGAGCCTGCCCATGACTGCATTGGGGTCCAGATGTGCATCTTTTGTACATCCCAGGTCCTAGACTTTCCCACTGGCTGAAGGGACTTTGAGAAGTCACTTCACCGTCCAGTCTGTACTGAGGTGTGGAGCATATGGAGGTCGGTCTTGGGTTACGTGACCTCATTCCTAAGAGGGCTGACGTGGCAGCCTGTTCTGGTGGGACAGCAAGTGTCCTTCCAGTTAGAAAGGCTCCCCAACATCCAGTCCTTGCCCTCGCTTTGCAGATCACTGCAGGTCTCACTCAGTTGGTAAGGTTATCTACTGCTGTGTGGTTTCAAAATCACTTTGTTGTGCTACAGGCTATTAATATGTATGGGGGGGTGGTGGTAGGTCCCTCCTAGCTATTGAACCCTGGAATGGCATGTCCCTCCTAGGGTTCACTGGTCTTTAGAACAGGTACTGCTGTGCTTTCCTGCATCCCTTTGGGACTTCCACTGCTCTATGAGTTTTCTGAGCGATTGCTACAGATTCAGGATTACTGAGACAGCATCCTTAGCAGTTTAGATGGAACATCACCAGCTAACTCTAGCTGGGTATGAGCTTTGGAGCCAGAATTTCCTCCCAGTTCTTTTCCTTTGCCTTTCTTTCCTTGCCAAGACCCATGTGATTTTTTTTAACATCTGGATTTCAAAATCCACACTGAGCCACCAGTGCGACCTGCCATGGAAACATGGACTTTGTTCTGTGTTAAAATGTTAATGTTAAAAACAAGTGAGTTGAATGGTTAAAGCCTTGAGAGGATGGGTTTTGGGGATAGTGCTCCTCCAGGTACTTACCTGGTGCCTGCTGGGACTGCAGCAGGGACACTGGGGTGTAGTGGCCCTGCGAGAGGGGTCGTACCGTGCCCACAGCCTGCAGAGCCCTGCCTGTGCTGCCTTTGGTCTGACAGTTCAGGAGCTGGTGGCAGCGGGGCTTCTTGAAAGGGCTGCCAGAGCTGCTGGGGTTCTTACTTCTCCTATGCCTCAAGGGGTGTCCCCCATGCAGCCGGAGACACGGATAGTGTCCGCTGCAAAAGAATGCCCTTCTCCACCTTAGCCTGCTGATGAGCTTTCCAGCCACCACAAACAGCTGATAACACAGGGAATTTAACTTGCTAATGCTGAGGTTCAGCCTTTATTGCTGGCTGCAGCAACCTGTGCATGTGCCAGCTCCGGTTACTGCAAGGAAGGTGGCTTGGGAAGGAGACCACTGACCTTTAAACACCTGGAGCCATGGGCCAACGTCAGAGCCTCTTTGCCTGGGAACAAACACAGCCATGAGGGCATCTGCTCCTCACAGCCCTCACAAGGCCACCTTACTCCAAGGGTGCACAGGGAAAGAGTGGGGCTGGTCCCAGCCAGAGCACAGCCATCACCAGTGGGTGACTAGAAAGCTAACATCGGGCTGGTGGCTCATTGAGCATCCCTTCTTCTTGCAGCTCGCAAGGCCAATGGTATCAGGCTCCATTAGAAGAGGGGTGGCCAGCAGGGACAAGGAGGTGATTGTCCCTCTCTGCTCTGCCCTCGTGAGGCCCCAGCTGGAGTACTGCATCCAGATCTGGGGCCCCCAATACAGGAAAGATGTGGAACTGTTGGAGAGGGTTCAGAGGAGGCCAAGAAGATGTTTAGAGGGCTGGAGCACCTGCCCTATGAAGAGAGGCTGAGGGAGCTGGGCTTGTTCAGCCTCAAGAAAAGGCTGAGGGGGGACCTCATTGCAGCCTGTCAGTCCCTGAAGGGAGCAGAGAAACAGGAGGGGATTCAACTTTTAAAAAGAGTAGAGCAGGACAAGGGGGGGATGGATTGAAGCTGAAGGAGGGAAGGTTTAGATTAGGTATTAGGGGGAAGTTCTTTACAGAGAGAGTGATGAGGTGCTGGAACAGGCTGCCCAGAGAGGTGGTGGATGCCCCATCCCTGGAGGTGTTCAAGGCCAGGTTGGATGGGGCCCTGCAAAACCTTGTGTAGATCCAGGCCTGGAGGCTGGTGGCCCTGCCTGTGGCAGGGGGTTGGAACTCTGTGATCCTTGGGATCCCTTCCAGCCCCGACCATTCTATGGTTCTATGATTCCACACAGTTTCACTGCCCCATATATGCAAATGCAGGGTGTGGGAGAAGAGGCTTGTTCAAGATGAGGATGCCAAGAGGGTTGTGACTGCTGTCCCCAGGTGCCTAATGGGCATTACAGGGAAGAAGGAGCCTGGCTTCTCTCAGAGGGGTGGGGCGAAAATGTCAACCCCATGGAGAGAGAAACCCAGGAAGAGAGAAAAAGTAGTAGTGCTGCAGCGCTGGCACCAGTGCCCAACGTGGTGGTAGGTCCTCTGTCTGTGAAGGTACTCAGGTGTGATGGGCAAAGCGACCTGCTCCAGGCAGGGCTTGGACCAAACCTCCAGCCAAAATGATTGCATGCTTGTGTGAGTCCCAGCTGTCAGGACAGGAACCAAGAAAGGGTACAGTCTGCCTTGGGAGGAGGAATCCAGCCTAGGCTGGAAGGGACCTTGAAGGATCACCTGGCCCAACCTTTTTGGGGGAAAAGGAGCTTGGGAGGTATTATCGAGCACCTTGCCCAGATGCACCTCAAAGCCCACAGTGATAGGGACTCTGCCACGTCCCTGGGAGGGGACTATTTCAGGGAATGGTTGTTCTCACCCTAAAAACATGTCCTTTTCACACCGAGAGGAGACCTGGGTGTGCACACTTGTGCACTTTGGGGTGAATGCACTTACACGCGCCTGCTTTTGGGGGGAATCGAGGGGGTGGGGGGAGTTTCCCCAGCCCCGGGAATAGCATCCCTGCCCCTTTAAAAGGAAGAAGCTGCCGGGTGCTGATGCGGCTGCACTGGCGCCGGTCCCCCTCCCCTTCCCAGCCCCGGCAGGAGGCGCGGCGGCTGCTGGCCCGCCCTCCCCCCATCTCTCCCTCGCTCCCTCCCGGTGGCCTGATCGCGGCCGCTAATCCCGGCAGGGCCATGTGAGCCGGCAGGGCGGCGGGGCCCGGGCGGCGGGCGGCGGGGAGGCCAGCCGGCTGCAGGCCGAGATGCTCCAGCTCGACCTCATCGACGCGGCGGGGGATGCGCCGGCCGAGGAGCAGACGGCGCCCGAGCCGCTGCAGAAAGAACCCCCGGCCGGGACCACGGATGTCTACAGGCCCAAGAGACCCACAACTCTCAACCTCTTCCCACAGGTGCCTCGCAGCCAGGTGAGGCCGGGATGGGGGGGGGAGGATGGGGGGGAGGGGGCGGCCGGGGGGATCCGGAGAGGAGGAGGAGGGATGCTACCGTCGCCGGGGGCTTTTGTCTCGAAGGGATGAGGGGAGAGATGGATGACGGGGCTTGGTGGGGCTCAGCTGGAGGGATGGCGGGGAGAGGCTCCGCTGCCCATCCCCGCAATGCCCGGCTGCCCCGCCCCGCCCCCCAGGGGTCCCACTGTCCGCATCCCCAGACCGATCGCAGCACAGAGCCGGAGGGAGCGATCTGCGACCCCGGGAAGCACCGGACGGGATACGGGGATGTGCTCTTCCCCTGCCGTGCCGCCCCTTCGCACCGCCGAGCCCCTTTCAGGCCGTGCCCCCCCTCCCCCGTCCCGCACGGGGCACCCCGTACGGCGGGGTGGGGGGGGGGGGGAATGGAGGTATGCTTAGGGACCCGTTGGGTCCTCCTTCCATCCCGCTGCCGACGAGGAGAGGGAACGGGCCAGGATGGGGGTGAGCCGTGGCCCCGGCAGAGCTTGTGGGGCAGGGCAAGGTGGCACTGGGGAGGGGATCCCGTAGGGATGGAGAGCAAAGGAGTCATGGTGTAAGGAATGCATGAATGAGCCATCGCAGGACAGGGCAGTGCGCCATGGGGCTGGCAAACCCCCGGGGGGGGGGGGGGGAGCTGGTACCACTGGCCCACAGCTGGCTGGGCTCCAGCCCAGGGGCAGTGGCAGCACCAGCCCCAGAGCGAGATGGGGATACCAGGTACCCAGCTCCAAACAGTGGGGACGGGGTGGCATCCGCTCCTGAGCAGAGGTGCCCAGCAAAAGAAGCATTAATGTCAGTGCCCCGTGCCAAATTTGAGAGACAGAATGGTAACGCCCAAAATGGTGGCTGGGAGGACAAGATGAGGGGGTTCTGTTGTCTCACTCGTGCTCAGGTTTTGCACAAGGTTTGAATGGTTTTCCTCCCAAGATGGCCCATCCCACACAGCCTCGGGGATGCAGTCGTCCCTGGGGCAGGTGGCGTTTTGGTGAGCTGCACACTGACCCTCTGAGAGGCGGCCGGGATCCCTTTGCCCCATCTCTCCTGCAAACTTTGCAGACCCACACAAGGTGCACGATGCACAGGGCTATTTCTGCCACCCTCCTGCGTTCAGCCGTGCCTCCTGCCAAGTAGGAGGATTTTCATGGCAGTGACGTTCAGCTGAGGAGCATGAAGGGAGAGGCAGGTGTCCCTGTGGGTGACAGATGGGGAGCAGTCAGAGCTGGGTGTCACCAGCTCAGCTCCCGAAGCTGATGCCAGCTCTCTGCCTGAGGCCATGGGTGGGAGGAGGAGGAGGAGAAGGGAGGCACAGAGCCAGGATGGGCGCCCTCGGGGCAGCTGGCACTGGGGACAAAGGCAGCACGGCTGGGGGGGGGAGGGCAGGGGGGAGGGGAGGCTGCCCTGAGCATAATGGACAAGGCGACAGCAGCAGCAGCAGCCTTGTCCCACCCTGCACGGGTTCCCTGAGGAGCAAGTGGCATGTGGCAGCCACGACCATCTGGGGGAATGGGGCACAACAGGACCCTTTCCTGAGCAGCCGGTCCCAACCAGTGTCCAGGGGTGGCAGGAGGACTGTGGAGAGGGATTTTGGGGTGTGTATGTGTGGGTTGCATAGATGGTGGACTAGGAGGCTGACGGTTTATGAGGCCACAGGCATGGCCGGAGCTGAGGACATGGGGAACAGGAGGTGCAGGCTTAGTGGCAGCCAGCAGTGGGATCCCAGAGCCAGCAGGGATGGAGGCACAGGGCTGGGGCATGGCTGGCCAGGGAGGGCAGCACTGGCAGTGGCATCTAGTAAGAATCAGAAGTGTCAGAGGCAAGCTGGCTGTAAAGTGCTTGTGGTGTCTGTTCTGGATGCTTACCTCGGGCCAAAGGCAGGCAGATACTCCTGCCTTTGTGTGGTGCTCTGAGAAGAAGACAGGGTGCAGAGCATCCCTTGGGGATCGGCCCAAGATCTGCCTGCACCTGTGCCAGAGCCTCCAGTACCCTTCTGGCCCACGCAGCTCCCACTGTCTTCAGGTGGTCAGAAGATGGACTGTGGCCGTGTGTTCTCTCTTGAATGCCCAGACAGGGCAGTAGGCCACCCTCTCCTGCTCTAGCCTCATTGTGCTGGGCAGGGTGTGCTGTCCCACCCTCTTCTCCAGCTTCTTGCCAGGTCAGGAGCTGGCTTGGTGATGGGCTGCTGAGCTCTCTGTGAGAGTCATCCCAAGAAGGTGGCCTGGGATGAGGGGAACATCCTCCGCTTCCCAGTAGCAGAATAAACAGCTGCTGGGACTGACTAGGCAGGTTTAGCCCCTTGTGAGTGCTTCTCCACCCTGGCTGGGCATTATAGACCCCAGAGTGCCCCGGCCCTGAGGAATGGGTGAGCTTGGTGGTTCTGCCTGAGGCATTGCTGCCTCCTGTCCTGGCCCTGGCAGCTAGGCTGGCTCATGTGCTGGCCCTGTGGCACTTTGCACGCAGAGGCTGTCACTGCAGCAGCTCGCCTGGCCCGTGTCCCGGCCCATCGTGTCCCTGGAAAAGGCAAGCGGTGAAAGCACTGTTATTTGCCTTGGTGCAGAGGGGGCTCACGGAGGCAGCGCCGGGAGGGGGGTCTGTGTTCCCCTCCTTGCACGGAGCAGTAGTGTGTGACTCGGCAGAGTTTCAGGGCAAAGGTCTGCTTTGTGCTGGGCGGGGAGGCAAAGTCAGGGGCAGCTCTGGCACTGATGGTAATGGCTGCAGGCTGGTGATAACCATGAGAAAACGGTTTTCCCCCCAAGATGGCCCATCCCACACAGCCTCGGGGATGCAGTCGTCCCTAGGGCAGGTGGCGTTTTGGTGAGCTGCATGCTGGCCCTCTGAGAGGTGGCCAGGATCCCTTTGCCCCATCTCTCCTGCAAACTTTGCAGACCCACACAAGGTCTGCGAAGGGCGTCTCAGTGGGGCTTAGCACTTGAGCAAAAGCTAACGGTGTGGAAAACGCCGCTGCTGCTGCTGGGAGAGGAACATCCTTGCGGAGATGGGCAGGGAGGACTTCTCTCATGTCTGCAGGAGGGCCCTTGTCAGGGGGGCACCCGTGGCCTTCAGGCCTGGTCCCAGACATGGGGCTGCTGTGGTTCCCTGTCCTCAGTCTTGCGGTGAGGCTGAGCACACGGTGTTCCCCTGCCTGCACACATGTGTGCACATGCATGGCCAGCCACCCAGGGCGAGGCAGGCAGGACATGGCATCCATGGAAACTTGCCTGGGCATCATGGGTGGCCTGGTCCTGCCTCGCCTCTCCAGCTGGTCAGGGTTGGTCTGCCTGTACACTACATCATTAAACGTGGGTGTGTGTGTAGAGGTGTGCATGTGTGGACCCCTGTATACAGCTGGTGGGGGTCATTCCAGTAGCAGGTGCCAGTCTGCCCAGTAGCTGAGTCCCAGCTGGGCAGGACCACAGCCCCTGGCCCCTGGGGCTTCCCCATTTGATGACACTGGGTTGTTTGAAGGTAGGTGAGGCCTGAAGGGTGGGATACCCACCCAGTCCAGGCAGGCTCAGGTCTTCAGTGGGCTCCTATATCTGAGTCTCCCTGGGGCGGGTTAGTACATCCAACCAGGTGAGACTGGCCACCTGCCTCCCAGCCAGCTCTTTTCCTGCCTTGCTTTGGCCACCACACCATCTCTCGCAGCAGTGACGTGGTGAGATGTGGGGCTGGCTGGGGGCTCTCTCCCAGTACCATGTGCCTGGGCAAGGAGGGAACTGAGTGGGGTGCTGTGGACCTGGGGAGGGATGGGTGCTGCCACTGCTGCGCCACGCACTGTTTACTGTTTGGGCTACAAGGGAGCTTTGTTCTTCTCCTCAGGACACTCTGAATAACAACTCTCTGGGGAAAAAGCACAGCTGGCAGGAGCGGGTGTCCCGGTCATCGTCCCCTCTGAAAACGGGTGAGTTCTCAGGCTGTTAGGTAGGGGCAGCTCCTTGCACCCTTCTTTGGCTCTCAGGAGCCTGGGAAAAGTGGTGCTGGAGCAGGAGGTTGGGGAAAACATCCCACATGGATGCAGGGTGCACATCCATCTTGAGCCTGAGAGGCATCCCTAGCAGGGAGCATCACCCTCGGCAGGGCTGTCAGTGCTGTTCTCCTCCCCCGACAGGTGAGCAGACCCCTCCCCATGACCACGTTTGCCTGAGTGATGAGGTCAATCACCAAAACAGCACAACCTCCACCAAAGACCGGGGCACGTCCACAGAGAGCCCGTGCCGGCGCACAGCAGCCACCCAGATGGCACCTGCCTGTGTCGCCTCGTCCCGGCCACCTGAGAAGCACCAGGCCACCAGCCGTCCCCCGCCACACGGTGCCAGCGTCGTGGTGGTGACAACGAGGGGCCCTGAGGCCCACCGGGACCGCATCCGCTACCAGACGGATGTGAGGCTGGAGGCCACAGAGGAGATCTACTTGACGCCTGTGCAGAAGAACTCAGACCCCCTGGAGACTGACAAGCCCTTCCTGTCTCAGTCCAGTGAGAATCGCATGTCCATCAGCTCCGACATCGACACCTCTGGCTATTCAGCCCTGGCAGGGAAAACCAACCCCTCCATCAGTGAGGAGGACGAGGTGCTGGACTACATGTCCTCCCCTGACAAGATGAATCTACCCAGGGCCTCCTGTGGTGTTGGGAGTGGTGGCTCACGGCCGGGGCACAACCTTCAGAGAGCCTCAGTGAGTTCGGACACCAGCGCCCTCTCCTATGACTCGGTCAAGTACACGCTGGTGGTGGATGAGAATGTGCAGCTGGAGCTGGTCAGCCTCAAGCAGTGCTACTCAGGCTACAGTGATGAGAGCGACTCGGCCACTGTCTATGACAATTGTGTCTCCTCGCCCTATGAATCAGCCATCGGTGAGGAGTATGAGGAGGATGCGCTGAAGCATGACTCAGTTTGCCTGTCTGAGGACTCCACCCCCGAGGCAGACATCCACTTCTCCAAGAAGTTCCTCAATGTCTTCATGAGTGGCCGGGCACGCTCTTCCAGTGAGTGCTGGGCATTGGGAGGGGGGGTAGGCTGGTGGCTGCCTGTGTGGGCAGCCCTGCCTGACCCTGGTACAAGGCCAAGGAAACACTCAGGGTCCTGCAGCGAGGTGGAGAACCACCAGCACACACCACCCCTAGTCCTACTTGCTGCAGCCTGTGGCTTCATCCCTGGTGGACAGGGAGGGGTGGGAGGCTTGGAAAAGCTTTGTGATCTGCAGGTCAGGGGGGACTGGAGGTGTTTCAGGCAGCTTTTTTCGGCTAGCCCGAGGTATGGCTGTGCAGAAGGGAAGGTTGGGTGGTCTCACAGGGGAAAGACATCCTCCCTGGCGCGTACCCCTCTTCCCTGAGCCCAGAGGAGCACCAAGGCTGAGCTTCCTGGGTGCTGGTGACACAGGCTGTCCAGCTGTGCAGGGAGATTGTGGTTCCAGCAAAGACCACAGGACACCAGTGCAGCAGCTGTAGCCTTGCCTTTTTCTTGTGTGGCACCACACAGCTTCATCTCAGTCAAGCTGCTCCCCAGGACCATCAGCAGCTATGTTTGGCTTGATGTCCATCCCATGGTTGTGATGCTGACCCCTCAACGCTGAGGTGTCCCCTCTGCCTTCATCCCCAGGTGCAGAGTCCTTTGGGTTGTTCTCCTGCATGATCAACGGGGAGGAACAGGAGCAGACTCACCGTGCCGTCTTTAGGTGAGCTAGCAGGCATAAGCAGTGTCACCAGCCTGTCATGGGGCAAAGCTGGTGCTACCCTCCCACCACAGTGGGGCCAGCCCAAACCCTGGTGTCTCGTAACTTTTGGGAAGTGCCAGGGACCAAACCACTGCCCATACATAGCTCATGTCCTCCCAGGAGTGACACCTGCCCAGGTTGCTGCAGAGGCAAGACCTCCAAGGGCAGCTCTGCGGAGCAGCACGAGTGGTGCATAGGGATACCTTTGCCTTAGGTATCAGGGTGCTGCCACCTTTTGAGTCGAAACCTGCTCAGATGCTTTACTCAGGGTCTTGGGTCCCCGTGCCTAATTAGACCCATCAGAGTGCTGCCCACCTGGGCCAGCAGTGGGTTTTGTGTTGTCCCCCTGCCCCAGCAGCATGCTAGTGAGATGGCCACCAGTGCTGCTGGCCGGCCAGATACTAGTGCCTCCCTGCCCAGGTTTGTGCCTCGCCATGCGGATGAGCTGGAGCTGGAGGTGGATGATCCTTTGCTGGTGGAGGTGCAGGCAGAAGACTACTGGTATGAGGCCTACAACATGCGGACGGGTGACCGGGGCATTTTTCCTGCCTACTATGCTATTGAAGTCACCAAGGACCCTGACCATGTAACAGGTACCAAGCCTCTGCATGCAGCCTGCTGATGTCCCCTGTCTTGTGTCCACCTCCTCTCTCCTGAGAAGGGCCTGGTGCTAAGCGGGGGGATGGAGGGACAAGCTAGGTGGCCACCCAGCAACGGGCAGCTTCTGGTGCAATGCTAGGCCCTGGGACCTGGTGCTGCAGGATGCCTTCCCTGGGCAGGGAAATAGGCAGAATTGGGAATATGGAGCGGGGAGATGGATCTTAGCAGATATTCCTGGTCACTGGAGATGGATCCCAACCACATGCTCTCTCTTTCAGCTCTGGCCAAGAGCAGTGACTGGGTGGACCAGTTTCGTGTGAAGTTCCTTGGCTCGGTGCAGGTTCCCTATCACAAGGGCAACGATGTGCTGTGCGCGGCCATGCAGAAGGTAGTGTCCCACCCCACCCCTGGGAGCAGGAGCGCCTGCTTCTCCTGGCAGCAGGGCAGCACCTCGGTGGGGGAGGGAGAAGGTGAGCCACCATTACGGCTCATGGGTGCCAGGGCTTTATCTCTCTGTCTTCCTTCCCCTCAGATCGCCACCACGCGCCGCCTCACTGTGCACTTTAACCCACCCTCCAGCTGTGTCCTGGAGATCAGCGTGCGTGGAGTCAAGATTGCTGTGAAAGCTGATGACTCCAAGGAGCACAGCAAGGTAGCGAGCGCCCTGCTCCCTGCTCGTTTTGTCCCTTCCCTGGCTGTTGGCTTGCGCTCTCTGTGCTACAGGTCATGTAGGCATATGAAAATGGAGGTTCTCCACCCATCTAAGGGTGTGAGAAACACCATCAGCAGGGTTGTAGGCCCGCTGTCGGGGCCCATTGTGCCTCACAGGATCCCAGCTTTGGGCTGTACCCCTGGCTCATGCCCTGGCAGCTGCCAAGTGTGTAGCTGTGCTGGGATGCTACGAGCTGAGCCGCACCGGTAATCCGTCAGCTGCTCCTAAACCTTCCTGCTACTATTTTGAGTGGTGTCCTCCAGCTCTGCCCTGTAATCTCGTTAGCTGGCTAGGGCAGGCTGCCGATTAGCACTCTGCGTAAGTAGCCTAGCAAAGCGTGGTGAGATGCTGGGCAGAGGCAGGCGAGGGCTTTGCAGCAAGCTGTTGGGGAAAGCTCCTACAGCTGGGGATGGCTCTGAGTGCCGTGGCTGAGAGCTGAGCTGCAGTTTCTACAGGCCTTGCCTGTATCTGGAGGATGCCATTAACATAGTTGCTCTTTAAAATCCTATAGGTAAGGTGTTTCTGGCTGGGACCCTTGGAGCACCTGGGCCTGAAGGACTTTGTTAGTTCTCAGTTCCCTGTTGTATCTGCTGGTATTTCTGAGGCGTTTTTAGGGCGGGAGAGGGCTGTGCACGCAGGGTGTGGAGCAGCACTGGCCCCATCCAGCCCAAGTGCAGCCTAACCTGGGGTGCCCTGGGAAAGCCCTGCAGGAGCTGCTGGAGGTAGAGGCTGGGCTGGGAGTCCACTGGCTGCCCAGAATGGCACCTGTGGGGGCAGGGTGGGGCTTGGGGCCATCCTGAAGGTGCTGCTGGGTCACAACCCAGGATCAGGCTCCGATCCGTTTCACTGCTGAGCCCAAGCACCTGTTTCCAGAGCCTGGCTGCTTCACAGCGTGATGGGGAGGAAAGCTCTGATGGCTCACCGCCCTCCGCCCTCTCTCTTTTACCCCCAGGTAAACAAGTGTAGCCATTTTTTCCAGCTGAAGAACATTTCCTTTTGTGGGTACCATCCAAAGAATAACAAGTGAGTAGTAAGGGGGTGTGGGGCAGCTCTCAACACCAGCAGTTCAGCAGGGAGACTTTGCTGCCTCTCTGCTCCCTGGGGGCAGCATGGCTGGGGCTGGGAAGGGGAGGAAGGGAAGGGGAGGCTTCCCAGTGCCCCATTCCTGAGGAATCTCCTTCATGTGTGAGCCCAGCACTGCAGCGTTGGGATGGGAATTATCCCAGCTCCAGGCATGGTGGTAGCCACTAGGGTTTGGGGAGGGGTGCAGGTGCCAAAGCTCTGCACTTAAGGGCGAGTACACCTCGGGGATGCTGAGGTACCCATGCTGTGTCTGCTGGCTCAGTCACTCACACCCACTCTCTCTGCCCTCAGATATTTCGGGTTCATCACCAAGCACCCTGCTGACCACAGATTTGCCTGTCATGTCTTCGTCTCAGAGGAGTCCACAAAGCCGCTGGCGGAGTCTGTAGGGTGAGTCCCGGCTGGGCAGAGGGGTGGCACTTGCTCCCAAAGGACAGGAGGAAGGAGGCAACCCAGCCAAATCCTGCCACCTCCCCGTACTTGTGGGGCTTGGACCTGGCCCTGGGCTGGCACCTCTTCCCTCAGATGAGGGGCCCAGGGCCAGAGCCAGGGCTGACAGGGCTACAGGCAGCATATTCCTGCCAGTGCTGGAACAAGGCCCAGCGCAAGGCTTCATGGGCAGGTGGTTGGAAGTCACATGCTGCCCAGTGGATTGGAGCAAGGATGGAGACCCTGCAGCTCTGGTGGCAGCTCTGGGTGCTAACACCAGAGGGGACAGGAGCTGGGGAGTGGGGGGGCTGGACAGTCAGACAGGGTGAGAAGGGAAGCGGGGCTCTGTAAATGCCTGGCTCAGCCTTGCCCGGTGCTGTGTTGCAGGAGGGCTTTTCAGCAATTCTACAAGGAGTATGTGGAGTACACGTGCCCCACGGAGGACATCTACCTGGAGTAGGGGCTGGCACGGGCACCTCCTGCACAGCAGGGCTCCAGTTTCGCCCCCGTCCCCGTGTCATGCATGGACAAGAGCTGCTTTGAGCCTGGAGGAGGAGCAGAGCTGGGGCAGGGCTCCCCGGGGCACCGACTGTCACCTCTTTTCATGACTCCCCTTCCTCGGGCTGGGGCTGGGGGGGATGGGAGGGGGGAGGGCTGGACAAATTGTGTTTATTGTACAAAATACTCTTAGTTTATTCTATGGGAGAAGCACCCGCTGGGTGCCCTGCCTGTGAGCATCGGAGGGGTGGGCAGCAGTGCGCTCGGGCCCTTTCCTGCTGCAGGCTGGGGTGACGGCATCGCCTCCTCGGGACCATGGCCCAGCTTCCTGTCACATCCCTCGGGGGTGACTTTTAACGCACTGGCAGAGTCGGACTCTCGCAGTATGAAGACGCAGCAGCTGCAGCAAACAAGATCCACGTGCTGGCTTGTGCCTGGGAGGTGGCCTTGTCCTAGGTAGGCATTGCCTCCCTGCCAGGCTCCGGAGCCAAGGCTGCTGGGCAGGGATGACTGAGGGAACCCTGATATCTCCTCTGCCAGAGGTGTGCCAGCACCAGCATGAGCTGAGACAGCTCATCCCTGCCTCTGCCCTCATCCCCACCCCTCCCCCTCTTGTACCTGTGCCCTGTGAAGAAGAGAGAATAAGTCCCACCCCCCTCATGCCTCCCTGCAGTAACTGCACCCTTGGGAGGGGAGCCTTTCCCTGCCCCTTTCCCCCAGCTGCGGGGGGGCAGAGGCAGCAGCAGAGGTTGGGCCACCCCAGGGCGGTGGGGCTCAGCCTGGGTGCAGAGCTGGGTCCTCCCAGAAGCAGGGCAGGGAAGGGCTAAAGCCCACAGGGAGCCATGTGAAGCCTGGGGAACGTAGGAGAGCTCTCCTGGTCCCTGCAGCCTACAGTCTCTGTGCTTCAGCTGGATCTGCTGTGATGGCAACAATTATTAAATATGATGGTTCATGGCGCAGGGCTGCTGTGCTGTTTGTGTCCCACTGCAGTAGGTTTGAGCTCTGGGTTTCTTCCTTCCCTTGGCACCCCACAAGGAGCTGGAGCTTCTCAGGTTTGATCTGAGCGCCCCAGTTGTAATGCACAAGGGGCGGGAGCACATCAGATGATGCTGAAAAGGGATCATGGGAATGCTCTGGTCCCAGCCAAGTAGGGCTTACCCTTATCCCGCCCCTGCACTCCTCACCTACCCTGTCCTGCAGCAGCGGTGGGCAGGTGGGGCCAGGGCGGGGGGGGGTCCTGGAGGCTGGGCTGCGGTGGGCAGGAGGGCACAGTGGCTCACGGATGGGCATCGTAGTAATACTCCAGCAGGTCCAGCTCATCCCGCTTGCTTTTTTTCTTTCTGGCTCCGCGCATCCCTGCCAGGCGCTGCCAGGCCATCGGCGCTCGGAAGCGGGGCTGCTTGGGTTTGATGCCATAGTCTGAGGGTAGAGCGGAGAGGCTGAGCTTAGCCCTGGGGCTGCAGACACCTGCCCACCTGGAAAAGGCATTTGGAAGGGGCAAGGAGAGTGCCATACCATCCACCAGGCCAAAGTGCTCCTGCGGAAGCTCCAGGGGAGCAGAGAAGTCCTCAGGGACCGAGTAGCTGGCCCTGCAGAGGATAACCAGGAACAGGCATGAGCTGGGAATGTACAGTGCCCACCCATGCCGGCACAGAGACCTACCACACGCCCCTTGTTCTCATCCAGCCCATTGGCTCTCAGGGCTGGGTGCCACAAGTGCCAGCCCTAGCCCAGGCCAGCAGCCCTGGGCTACCTCTGCAGGTACCGGGACAGGGAGGAGGAGAGGGAAAGGCCATCACCTCTGGCGTGGGGGGTGCGGGAGGGCAGACCCCAGCAGCAGGGCAAGCAGCAGGAACCAGCACGGCATGGTGCTCCCTGACACCAGCTGTCAGGGAGAGTCAGGGATGTCACAGAGAAGCCACCTTGGTAGCAAGGTTACCAAGAAGCCACCCTGGTAGCCCCGGGATACCGTCTGTGTTGTGCAGGAGGTGGGTCCCCACCCAGGCCATACTGCCTAACCTGTTATGGTACCTGAGCTTCTGGTCCTGGGCTGCCTGGCCACGTTTTGGCCACAGCAGCTGCTCCCAGCCCATGGCACACCTGTCTCCATACAGCCACAGCTACAGGGCTGCTTCCCTGTGCCTCACCACCACCCTTCACTCCCTATCAAGCCCTCTGAAGCCAAACTCCTTCCTCTATCTCCCTGTCCCCAGGAGTGAAACCCTCCCAGTGCTTTCCACCCTTTGTGGTATTCATCACCTTCCTCTGCTGTAAGCCTAGACAAAGGGAGCACAGTCCTTGGCTCCCAGCTTTTCCATGCAGCTGCATTACAGCGCATCACTGCCCACAGAGGTGGCAACATGCCCCACAGCCCCCTGGCTCCTCACTGCAACGACACCATTAGGGGCGCAGGGGGTACACCCCCCATTTCAGGTCTCGAGGCAAGAAGACTGTGACCCCTGCAGCCCTCAAATCCCTCAAGGATAGCTGAGGCAGGAACACTCCTGGCAGCTGCCAAGGGGGCAACCCAGTGCCGCCAGCTGGGTACCACTTCGTCCTGGCTGCGAGAGCCTGCAGCAGCTCATAGAGCAGCCTCCGACTGCACACCAGGTAGCACAGCAGGTGTAAAAAGCCACCCAGACCATGCCAGGGTATTTGCCAAATTAATTTCTTCAGTACTCCTCTACCCCACAAGCGCTTGGCAGCCATTCCTCCCTCCCTTTTAGCACAGAGTGGGTGCTGAAAAGCATCCCGAAACTCCCTGTTGCCCCAGGGGAACCCCAAGCAATGTGGGACTGAACCAGATACCTACAGTCATCCGCTGAGCAACAATTCCGACACAGGCCAGAGCAAAAGGTGGGATATCCCAGCATTTCCCAGTGCAGACACCTGCAAAAGCTGCTCCTTCTGACAGAGAGCTGGTGTCCCGTACAAACAGGGGAAAAAGAGGTCCTTCAGCTCAGTTCTTTCCATCCAGTCACTTTATTTGACAGACAAGCCCACTCCAAGCAGATGGGCCAGACATGGCCAACACAAGCAGGCTGCAAGGTCAGTCTCAGCACTGTGAGGTGGGAGATGACGCTCTCCAAAAACCACTACGTTGCCTGGCTGTCTTACAGCACAGCCGTACAAAAGGAGAAGGAAAACACCCCCAAGTGTTTACAAAAAAAGGGAGGTCATCCCATCACTGTCGATGCAGCCACAGAGGTCTCCAAGGAAAGAGGTGGCCAGGGTCTCTCCACACATGACAGTGTCCGTCGTTCACAGCTAGGTCTGTTAAAAAGAGTTACATACACCCCCTCCCCCTCCCCACCCTGCAGCACAGAAGCTTCTCATAGATGGTTTAACCGAAAATTAGACATTGTCAACACCCCTCTCCCAGCCTGCTCGCCCTCTGTAGAAACGTCCAGCCACGATCTTCGTAGAGAACAACCATCTTCTCATCAGCCCCAGTTATAGAAATAGATTTTCTGCCAAGCGGGCAAGTAATCCATCAGCGGCCCTGAAACCAGAGAACAGGGCGATTGCACCCGCAGAAAGGCAGGGATAGGAATCTCTGTGTATGAGGGGGGTACATCCCCCTCCTTGGATCCCAAAATCTCTGGTTATACAACCCAGATGAACCCAGGAATTGAACAGTTACTTCTGCCAAGGTGGGAAACAACTCTGGGATGTGGTGCCAGGGATTAAGAGCAGGACCAAGCAGGCTGTGAAGCATGGTCAGTGCAGCCGCATTGTAGGACACCGTTCTCTAGGAGCCAGCACACCCAAACTCCAGCGGGAAGGGGAAACCCTGCGTGCAGCGAGTCAAGGTGGCACTGGGAACAGGGAAGACAACTTGGCAGTAACAAGCAGGTGCAGGCTCAGGAGCAACTGCTGGAGAGTGGAAATGCTTACGTAGCACACGGCCTAATGCAGGCTCCAAAGCCTCTCCAAAAATCACTGACTGGAAGAAGCAGCTCCTGAGCTAGCCAGCTTTGTGAACTCCTTCCCCAAAGAAAGGACAATCCCACAACGCCAGGCTGATCTAATGCCACATCACTGCCATGAATCACCCCACAAAGGGCTTCATATCAGCAGGGAAGAGGGGGAGGTGGAATTCTGGCACATAATAAAGGGATCCTTCTGGTGAAGGACCAGAAAACAGATCTGGTTCGGCCCTTTGATCTACAATCCGCTCCTGGCTGGGTCAGGAACTCCAGGCACTCATTTACCCTTCATATCTGCACTGCAGATTGAGGATCAAGATGCTCAAAACCAGGGGCTGCCAAGTGGGGGTCTGGTGCACCAGCCTGTAAGGCTTTACCACTGTGGTCGAGCACCGGTCCCAAAGAGCCAGCAAGCAATTCCTCCTTTCCTGTTCCAGTTTAGGACACCACAAGCATCAGTACAGGATGTGCTGGTGCTAACCATTCCAGGGACTCCCCAATTCCTTCCTCAGGTTGGAAGTAAACTGACTAACAGTCTGCCCAACTCCCCCAATTGTTCTCCACCCAACAGAAATGGGGATATAGTAGTGGGGCACACTTACGTGTGACAAAGCCAACTCCAGGCACATAATCAGCCAACAAGCGCAGGAGGAGAAGGATCCTGCCCCTAGGAAGGGAGAAGGTATGAGCAAGTCCAGTGGGACACTTCCTGCCCCCACCCCCGTCCCTGCCCCCAGCTGTTGAATGCACAGACAGCAACAGCAGCTATCACACTGGGGCTCAGTTAACATGGCCCCTGGCACCCAGACCTCTTTAGATCTACTCACCCAGTCCCCTGGTGCTAGGTCTGTTAAAAGAGAAATTTTCTGGAAAAGCCCAGCAGGGGCCTCTTACTCTGAGTATCGGTCATAGAACGGCGATCTCAGCAGATAGTACAGCAGCAGGATGGTCCGTCGCCTCAGCTCTGCTCGCTCTCGCCTGTTCAGGTCTTTCAGATCACTCAGCAAGCTCAGACTGGAAGGAGAAGGACAGAGAGCTAACTCGTGGCAACAGCAGCCAGCAGAGAAAAGCAAGCAGGCTTCTAAAAGCCCTCTGCTCTCAGCAATACGCAGAGCACGCTGCACTGGCTGGGAACAGAGCGCAATGCCCAAGTGCTGCAGAAGTGACCTAAACATGTCAATCCCATCACTAAAGACCAGCCCTAACCCCTGAGCCTACTTCCCCCTGCGACCTGGGCTGGGGAGCAGGGGGAAGCACGATGCTACCACCAATCTCAAGTACCCACAAAGACCCTTTCTCAGACTGACCTAGAGATGTCCAGGACTGCTGAGAGGAGCCAGGGTTTCCATGATCTCTGGCCCCACACTCCTAAACTCAATACTAGGAGCATACAGTCAAGGAAGAGAAAGAACCAGAGATGCCTGACAAGGCATGCAGACAAGCCATCCCCAAGGGACAAGCAAAGCTCTGCCACGCCCAGAAGAATGCGATGAGGTGCAGAGGGGTAGAGGGTCGTATATGTGTGTGTGTGGAGGGGAAGGGGCTAGAAAACTTGCAGCCACAACTCCAGTGGATGAGTTGGAGGCATAAGAGAAGTGGGGAGTCCCAGTGCGGAGCAGCAGCAGGGAGAGGGAAGCCTGGCACGGTACTGCCCTGCACCAGGACCGGGCGGCAGCACCCTCTGCTGGCAGCCGGGGCATGGCTGGCCCGCTCGCAGCCGGGGCAGGATACGATGGAGCAGAGGGCGGGTGATGTAGATGGATTCCGCAATGGTTTCCTGGAGACCCAGAGGGGTGGGAGGCTGGTTCACCTCCTCCGCTCTTCGGCTCTGCGACTCTTCCCTCTGCTGGGGGGACCCCCAGTGCCGGGACTGCAGGGATGGGGCTGAAAAAAAGGCACGTCAGGTCACTCACACAAATAAAACCTCTCCACACTTCCCCCACACCCCCTCCGCCATGCTTTCTGCACTGGGAAGGTGTGAGACAGGAAAACTTGAAGAACATCACACACAGCAACTGCGGCGGCTGACCAGCACGCTCAGAGGTTGCCTCACAGGGTGACAGAACAGGGACAGGTACTCATAGGGACCGTGCTCCTCAAAGCACAGCCACGCTGATGGGTTATCTCCATTGTGCTTGGAAAAATACAATGTGCCTGAATCCCTGTTGCTCTGACATCCTCCCACCCACAGAGCCCAGTGACTGGCAGGATATGCCCCAGCAGGGGGTTCTGCTCTTTACTGCCCACACCCGGGTAATTCATACACAGCAGAGTGCTAAACAGCTCAGGCCAAGACAGAAAACAGGTTCAGCTACTTACTGCTCTGGAGAGAGCGCACAACACGACTGGAACGTCTGCCAACATAGGTCTGATCCTTCCCTGAGGAGCTGTCTTCTATGTCTGCAGAAGAAAACAGGCATGGGGGGGGTCAGGCTCCAAAGGAACACACCTCACCTGAATGCTGGCAGCACCCTTCCCCACACTGCCATCAAGAAAACCAAACTCCAGGTTTGACTTGGTGCAAACCAGACCACCCTGAAGGGGCTAACCCTGTGCAGAGCTGTCGGAGGGTGAAAAGGTCTATCAGCCTGACACTGCCCAAGGGGACACGCAGCATGACTCACATTTCAGGCAGTGGTTCCACGCTTAGAGTCCCCCACCCACTCTTTCCAGACTGTAGGACAACCCTGGCACTATGCTAACTGGTGCTCTGCAGCAGGTGGAAAGTTCAATGCAGCTCAGCTTTGTATGCTGAAGCCTTACAGGTCCCTGTGCCATTCAAGTCACTGCTCTGATGAGTAAGTCCCAGCAAGACAAGACAGGTATCCCAGCAAGGCACCAAGCCAATGATGACAGCACTGTGGGCTCACCTTGGGGGTGGAGAGGCTGCTGCTGCTCCCTGTTCAGGGGCACAATGGGAGGAGATGTCTGGATGCCAGCTTTGTACCACAGCAGGAGCAGGAGACGAAGGATGGCTCTGTGAGCAGACACATGGAAGGAAGCCTTCAGTACCAGGCTTCAGTACCAGGTTCCTGCCATGCTGAAAGGCGGCTACCAAAGAAGAGGCAAACACCCAGGTCTGCCCAGGGCAGCTGGCAAGGTGAGAGGGATAAGTGTCCCCTTCTGCGGGGCTGTATCCAGCACACCGTGGGGCTCCAAATTCCCCTGGTCTCATGGACTGGCAGCTCAGTCCCACTTGGGCTTTCTCCTGCAGTGCTGCTAAGCCCCCTCCAGGTGCCCTTTCCGAGCGCACACTGCCCCTTCCCCTCTGCCCATGGCACTTACTTAGCCAGCTGGATGAGGACAATGATGGTCCACCGGCCCATCTCCCCCCATACCCTGGCTGTCCCCATCTCTGCAAAGACCTCCACGCATTCTAGTACACTCAGCCAGGTCAGCAGCTTCTGCTGGGGCAGCGACTGCAAAACACAGAGGGGAGGAGGGGGACAGGATGCAGGTTCTGCTTGGGAGTTTAACGGGGCAGAAGCGCAGCCTGGTTTGGTGGGACCCTTGGAAATAAGCATCAGATGGCCTTGGAATTCACAGCCCCAGGTAAAAACAGTGGTGCCTCCACTGCAGCCAGAGTCTACACACAAGCCCACTTCTGCACCTCCCAGCAGGGCCAGAACGAGACATTGCAGTATCCCACAGAGCTGCTGCCCCAGAAACAGGGAGAACATCACAGCTGTATCTTGGGATTGCTTTCCACCCCAACTGGCCCAGCAGTACAGTCTCCTGGGTTGTGGCACTGTGCCTGAACTCCATGGCAAAATTCTCGCTTCTTCATCCCGGAGCTGGGATAGACAACAACCCTCTGCCCTGGTTAGAGCTGATGAGGGAATACACTCAGAATAGAGGGAAGGGGACCCAGAGGCCACAGCCACACCAGTGAATGCCTGCCGAATACGCCACTGGGCTAGACTGGAGGTGTGAAGCCCATGACAGCAGGTGTTCTTCCAGCCTGGTTCTCAGCTCCCCACATGGGAGCTTGCTGGTGCTATCGACCACAGGATTTGCCCACTGAAAAGCATCAGTACAGACAATGCAGCTGAAACTCACTCCAGCCTTTAACAACCAGGGAAGCGAGTCTTTTGCAGTCCTGTTTGTTCCACACCTGACACTCCAGCCAGAGAGATGCCAACACCCAAACCCACACTGGGTTTGCAGCCACTGGCTGGCTTGCAACAGAAGAGGCCTGTTTGGAAACAAAACCCTCCTCCTCATTCCCCAAAAGGTTTAACAAGTGCTGGAAGCCAGGCCAGGGCTCTTGCAAGAGCCACATAAGCAAGGTGCTTAGGCTTGCTTTGCTCAATAGCATGTGTAAAGGAAGAGTACGATGGATGGAATTAGAGCTTTGGTGCTTCACAGTCAGGGGGCTAGAAACAGCAATGACTATTTGGCAACACCTTTGCCTATCTCAAGTTCTGAGCGCCTCAAAACATCAGAGGAGCTGCTGGTGCAAGTCAGGGCCTGATTTCTGTGGTGCAGGGAGTGCTGTAGCTGCTTCTCCAAGCAGGCACAGGACTGCTGCTTCTGTGTTCAGAGGGTGCCTCTGGCCTCTACATACCTGACAGCAGAGAGGCCACAGCACAGACCCATCAGTTTCTACCAACACTCCCTGAAAATTTCTGCAAGGAAGACAGTGTGCGCCCCGAACCGCCCTCCCACACCCTCCAGCCTTACCACGGGCAGGCTGCGCTGCAGCTCCTTTCGGAGAATCCAGTCGTTTAACAGCACCAGGAGGTTGGAGGCCGAGTACACTGGAAGAAGAATGGGCACGCCAAGGTTAGGGGGCGCAGAGAGAGCCGAGCGAACCGAACCGGGACAGCTGCCTCTTTCCCCAGGAGGAGATGAGGAAGGAAGGGCAGCGACCCGCGCCGAGTCCTCCCGCCAACCGCTGGAATAGACAGCCAGGCGTGAAGTAAGCAAAGGGCTCGGGGAACGGCCCGCACCCCCACAGACGGCCCGCACCCCCACAGACGGCCCGCACCCCCACAGACGGCCCGCACCCCCACAGACGGCCCGCACCCCACTTACCTAGCTCCGACAGCGCGTGGGAGTCCGAGAAGCGACCTGCGAAGGGATGAGAGCGGCTACCAGCCAGCGCCCGGCACGGGGAAGGCCCCGCGCCCCGCCGGACCCCAGCACCCCAAACCCCCGCCCTGACAGGTACCGCAGCGGGGCCCGGCCCAGGCCCCGCTCCGCTCCCGCACCTGGCAGCAGGTAGGACAGGCCCCGCACGGTGCCCTCCAGCTGGGCCGTGGCGGCCGGGTGCCGCCTCACGTACTCCTGGTAGCGCTGGCACAGCAGCCGCAGCCGCGCCGCCAGGCCGCCACCGCCACCACGAACCAGCTCCGGACCCGCCGCCATGGCTCCCGCCGCCATGGCTCCCGCGGCCGGGCGCTTCCGGGGGCCGCCAGCGCGCCTGCGCGCCCGGCCCAGCCCAGCCCAGCCCAACCGAGCGAGAGGAGAGGCGAGGAAGGGAGCGTAGCGGGCCAGGTGAGGTTGCCGAGCGTCGCGCAGCCGATCGGATCGGGCGGCGGGCCGGGGGTTTGGAGGACCGGCAGCGGCGGCAGGCGGGCAGGGTACGGGGCTCCTGGTTTTCGTGGGGGTCGAGGGAGGGAGCCGTGGTTATCGCAGGGTGTAGAGGTGGGGTACGGGGCAGCTTTGGTGGCCGCGGGGGGAGAGACGTTCTCGGGCGCCGCGCCGGGGCGGGGGGCGGCTCGCGCGTGGGTCTGGCGCTCCGCGAGCCTGGGAGCGCCGTGCCCCGCGCTGGCTGCGGCCGCCGGCTGCGGTGTGGCGAGCGCCGGCCGTGCCGCCCCCCCCCCCCGCCGCCTTCCTCCCCGGAGAGCTGGTGTGGAGTCGCTCCGGGGAGCTGCTGGGTCCGGCGGCGGCGCCGCTCAAAAGTTCCCGGTGGCTTGGGGGAGGCAGCGCGGGTGCCTAGAACGGCGTCTGCGGAAGCTCCTGTCCCAGCCTGTGCTCCCCTCTCCTCGGGGGGCGGGTTGCTCCGAGGGACGCCCAGGGACAGCGTTTGGCAGGCACCGGGCAGCCGTCGCTTTGCACCCGGCCGAGGGCTTTATTTCGGGGAGCGCAAAGCGTGAGGTAGCGGGGGGTGGGGGCAGGGGCAGCCCCCCCCCCTTGTCAGAGCCCCCCCCCCCCTTGTCAGAGCCCCCCCCCTTGTCAGAGCCCCCCCTCTTGTCAGAGCGGTCCCTGCCCGCTTGCAGATGTCCGGGGGCTGGTGCGTGTGTGAGGCTGGGGGTGGTTTGGGGACAGGAATGGTGGCTGCCAACCTCGTGTACGCCTGGCATCGTGCGCGGCGGCGTCTCTCCCTGCCCGGAGGGAGCAGGAGGGGAGCGGAGAGGGGGCGGTGAGGGCCGTGATGGCGGGGCCTGCCCGGAGCCCGTGCGGCTCCGCACAACCCCCGTGAGGCCCGGGGCTCGCTGCCCCGAGCGCTCGGCCCCCTCTGACCGGCTGAGGCACGGACCCGTGTGGCAGCAGCCTGTTGCAGGAGAGAGCCCAAAGCCGCGTTCGGGCCCGCGGACCCTCCTTGCCGTGCCAGGCAGTGCTCCGGCTCTGCCTCGCACTCAGCCTGGCCGCCTGGCCCGATCATCCCTGACCCTCTCCGGCACCCGGAGCGGGGCCTGGCCCTCGGCACACCTCGGGGTGCAGAGATCGGCACACACACGGATGCGGCTGCGTGCCTCCCCGCCGAGCCTTCCAGGGTGCGTGGGGTGGGTGACCAGGGTGTTCCGTTGCCTCCTGCAGGTCTCCGTAGTGCGAACGGAGCTCTGCCTGAGCTGCCTCTCCCTTGTCCCGTCCAGTTACCTCTGCACAATGGATGCAGTGTGTGCCGGCGGCTCCCTCGGCAAGGATTGCAGTTGCACGGGCGCTTTGTCCTTACTGATTGCTCCTCTTCTCCCTCCTTCCCTTGCCCCAAGGGTTTGTTTTCCAGCAGGCTGAGTTCAAAAAGGGGCATAAGATGCTTTCTGGCAAAGCAGCCTGGTGCAAAGCAAACCTTTTCAGCCCGAATCCCATGGATTGGACCCAAGTTCCCATGCGTGTTTGGTGCGCTACCTGTGAGCGCCTCAGAATTTCATGGGGGCTGAGCGGCTAGTGTGAAAACCCCGAGGCAGGTGAGAGAGCACCCAAAGCATGAGGCAGGGGCCTGGAGAGCAGTGTGCTGGGCATAGGGGTGTGCTGCTAGTGACCCTGGGGACATATCCAGTTCAGACTGCCAGAGCTGCTCTCCTTCAAGGAGAAGCCAGACAGCAATCTGAGAGCCGGCTGCGTAGGAGGCTGCCAAAGATACTTTGTCTTTGGCCAGAGGTGAAGCTTGATGCATGAAGTCCTTGGGCTACCCTGAGCAGCATAGCTAGGTAGTCCGGTTCTGTCCCCGAGAGAGAAGCTTTTTGGCAGATGCTTCCTCTTCATCCCTTACCTCCATCCTCCCTCCTACCCACTGTCTGCCCCATCCCCCCTTTCTGTTCAGGTCCCCCCTGCAGTGAGGGAGTTCAGAGGACAGATTGAGCAGCATCATGCTATCTTTTTAATGGTAAATATGCTGCAAGGGAGAGCCGTAGGAGGGGTGGCTTCTCAGCACAGCAGAGAGCCCATGAGTTTGGGCAAGTGGTGGCCACGGGGTGTGTGGGGGTGGTGGGTAGGAGTCAAAAGGCTGTGGTGAGGGGTGAGTTTCTCTCTCAACCATACTCCTCAAGCTCCGAGCAGCTCCTTCCTTAGCGCTTACTGCCGGTATGGGTGCCAGGAGCCCATGCTTACTGAAAATCCACTGGCTGTAACTGAGGCCATATAGTTCCTATGCTCTGCTGACAAGGAGTGCAGACTCAGCAATGCTAATGGCAGGCGAAGAAGCAAACCAAAAAAATGATAATGTTCTGCCAGCCCATCAGTGGGCGCAGTGCTGAAGTCCAGCTTGCTGGGCTGCCAGCGTCTCGCTCTTTGCTCAGATCCACGAGACCGTTTTCTGGGGACCCTGACCCCGGGCAGAGCACTGCCTTGGGTCTGAGGCAGCTCACCCGGAGTAAGCCTGGCTCAAAACACACCTTGCAGGGTGTGGAGTAGCTGAGGATAGATGCTGGCCTTTCTAGCCCTGTCTCCTTAGGGTATCCCTTCCTGCCTGTGCAGTGGTGCAGATGAGCTCAGGCAATCATTTGGGATAGCTGGGGATAAATTGTGATTTGCTCCAAATAACCTGTAGACAGAGGCATGTTCAGGGAGTATTTTAGTCCCTGACACATGAGCCCTGCTTAGAATGGAAGGCCTGATTCGCTCACAGTATCTCGCTGGAGGCTGGCACCTCTCAGGGCACCTCCAAATCTCAGGCCAAATGAGGAGACAAGCACGCCAAGGTCCGAGCGTGACACTGCTGGTGGTAGCTTGCTCCTCTGATCTCCAGCAGCCCTCCTGGGATCTGGAAAGGTAGCAGCTGGCAGAGCATGTTGGTGATGTAGTCCTTGAGTTCCTGAAGTGTTGCTGACATGTCTATTGCTTGAAGTGGTAGTTTGAGGGGAAGGGAAACTCAGGTCAAGCAAGCTTAAAGGGCTTTTTAATGTGTGTTTTGACTTGAAGGCATTTTGTTGCTGTTCTCTATCAGGGTGCTGCTGCCTTTCCCAGCTTAGCTGGGACTTGGCAACTCAGGAGGGAGGCTCTTTTTGGCTTCCCAGGAGGACCAATACACCTGACGATGTGTACAGAGCCCTGCTGTGAGATAGCGACTGCCTCCTGCCTCCAGATGCCTTTTCCAGAAAGCCATTTAGAGAACCCAGGCTGTTACTTGGATAACTCTCTCCCCTGATTCATTAGCTATGTGCAGTCTCTCCTATAATATCCCAAATCTGCCTGTGCTAAAGGCTGAGAAGGAGAGGCCATATCTTTTAATAACCATGTGATGCAGTTGGAAAAAACTTCTGGATGTGCAGTTCTCTGGTGAGCCGGGTTCATGGAAACACTCCAAGGGAGAGATGCAGATGTGTCCTGGGAGCAGATCAGACACCACAAGCAGCTGCCCTGCTCGCCCTCTCTCCTCTGTAAAGAACTTCCACCTAATATGTAATCTAAACCTTAAATGCAAAGGTGATGCAAAGGTGATGAGTGCCAGGCAGATTTGACTTCCTGGTTCAGATCCCATTCCTCCTGCTCCAGAAGTATCCATATCCTAGGTTTCCCCCATCCTGGTTTCAGATGGGATAGAGTTAAATTTTCATCTTTGCAGCTGGTATAGTGCTGTGTTTTGGATTTAGAATGAGAATAACAGTAATGACACACTGATGTTTTAGTTGTTGCCAAGCAGCCAGGGACTTTCCAGCTTCTCATACTGGCCTGCCAAGGAGAAGGTGGGGGGCACTCAGGAATCTGAGAGGATGCAAGGCAAGGACAGCTGACCCAGGCTGGCCAAAGGGATACCCCATAACATATGATGTCATGCTCTGTATATACCTGGGGGATTTGGCCAGGTGGTGCCCAACTCAGTAACTAGCTGAGCATGGGGTCTGGGTGGTGAGCAGTTGTGCTGGGCATCACTTGTTTGTATATTCCTTTATCGTTATTATTGCCTTTCTTTTCTGCCCTATTAAACTGCCTTTACCTCTATCCACAAATTTAACCTCTTTGATTCTTTCCCCCATCCCACTGGGGAGTGAGTGAAGGAACTGGGGCTGCCTGGTTTTCTTGGCCACCAACCAGGTTAGAGTATGACACCCCCTGAGATTCCTCCAGCCTGAGCTGGGAGCTGGCAGATGAGGATGAGCAGAATGGGCACAATGGAGGGAATAGGTGTCTGTTTGCTGATGTGTGCCATCGAGTTCCCTCCTCTCCACCGGTGTCCTCTCTCTCTGGCTGCTGCCTTGTAGCCAGTTGCTCTTTGGGAGGCTCCCAAAGCAGAAGCAGCATCAGGCTTTGTTGCTGGAGGATGACTTTGCTGAGCAGCTGCGGTGCTGTACGTCTTTGCTGGAGTCTCTGGCTTCTGCTTTGCAGGTGAACAGCTGTTGGGAAGTATTTCTTACCTCCAGCCCTTGCTGGGATTGGTGCTGCCTGCCTTGTTCCAGACTGTGCCGTGCCAGCCTGACCTGGGGTTTGCTGTGCCAAGAGGGGCGCAGCGGGTGCTGCGGTAGGGCTGATGCCCGGCATGCTGCGTGCTGCTTCTCTGGTCAGGGTTTTAAAACAGCTGGGACAGACCAGAAAGATGGTTTTGGTTGGCTTTGCCTCCTCTGAAGGTCCCTCCTGCACCTCAAAGCAATGATGGGGGGCTTTAAATCAAAACTTCTGATGTCTCTTTGGTTCCTTTGCCTTGGCTTATGTGCGGGGCTCTGTGCTTCTGGTTTGGGACTGCTCCCGCCAGGGAGGTGATAATCGCTGTAGCCTCCTGGGAGGAGGGCTCATCTATCCCAACCTGCAGCTGTGGGGTGTGTGTGCCCAACTCTGCGGGAGCAGGAAGAAAGGGGTGCACTGATGAGATCCCTCTCCTTTTCCTCCAAGGAGTGACATGGGCAGGCTGCTCCACTCTGTGCAGCACAAGGTGCCTGGTGTTTTTTGTCTGCCTTCTCGCCTCTGTCTTGATCCCTTCTCTCTCCCTGTTGGGCGTCTGCCTGGAGAGAACCTCTGGACTCCCCTCCTGGGACTGCCCAGGGTATGTCGCAGGGGCTCAGGTTACTGGACATGATAGTTAATCCCTTCATTGCCTCACAAGCTAAATACTTGCTGCTGCTATCACTTTTGGGAGGGGTCCAGGGAACTTTCAACTCCCTGCGCTCCCCCCTCCCCACCCCGCCCCAGCTCCTAATCCTGCTGAAGAGTCACACATGCTGTGAGGGCTCGCATGTGTTGTGATGGAGCACGGTGGCTGTGGCTCTGCCAGCACTTCTGGGGACATGTGTCCAGCCCTTGCGTGGGTGGGAAATGTGCCACAAGACAGTGCAGTGATCTCAGACAGGGAACACGTAGGAGGCAGATAGTTTCCCATGGGCTGTCTGGGTAGCCTTGGGTGACACTGAGCCATGCTTTGGGTGGGGGGGCAGGGCAGGACGGAGGTGTTGGGTGCTGCTGCTCTGTGATGCTTTTGTCTGTACAGGGGCCTGTCTCCAGACCTCTCTTGTGCAGCAGCTCTTCACATGACTGTTTGTCTTTTGTGTTTCAGGTGATGGCAACCTCCAAAACCCTAAAGTACATCTGAGATGTGCTATCTGCCCTTCAAGTTGAGAATCGCTGGTTAAAGTGTGGTACTCACAGCCCCACCAGGCCCTGCCAGCGTCTCCAGCTGTTCCCAGGTACCCCTGCAACATTGGCAGCCTCCAAAGGTTAGTTGCCTTGCTTGTTAAGTAGATGGTTTACCCGTGCCTGCTCCCTTCCCAGCTTAGTGTTTCCGTACCTGTGTCCGTAAACTGGGGATAATTACATGGCAGAAGGTCTTAGCTGTGTGGATTTTCGCTCCAACTGAGCGTGTGGGTATTTGGGACCCGTGGGGAGGTTCTGGAGACAACGCTGGCACTTGTAAAGCCCTGTGGCCCAGTTCCTTGGGGGAGAAACCCACCAAACAGATTCCCTGCATGAATCCTTGGAACAAAAGGATTCCACAGCTGTTTTGGTTGCACTTCCCATGGATGTGCATGTCTGGATCCCTCTCCCCAAACACTGCTGTGGTCTATTACTTGTTTTTAGTGTAGTGGGCAGTAGGTGACTGGGACCTGGTCTGAGGAGCTCGAGCAAGCTCCCCAGGCCAGGGGAAATTGGAATACCCCCCTTCTGAAGGCTGGGAGTTTGTGCTGGCCTTGTTCTGCCCCAGCAGCTTCTTTTCCCTCTGTCCCCTGCACCAAATGCTTCTGTGGGGCCACTGTTCCCAGTGCCTGCCTCTCTCTCCTCTGCCCCTCATTAGTGCGGGGCTTGGCATAACAGCAGGAGGGAGCCTCAGCATGTCTGTGCCTTGATCGGATTTGTCAAGGCTCCTTCCCTTTTCTTCCTGTACATTGAGGGCTGAAACAAAGGGAACAAAAGGGAGGAATTCCAAAGAATAGGAGTGAGGGAAGAGAGGGATGCTGGAGTGACAGGCTGCCCCTGCACACACATGCACACCCCCCACCTTGCTCTGCGGGGGCAGAGCATTTTGGGAGACTGAGAGAAAGCTCTTCCCTGGCACTCCTGTTCCCAGTCACACCATCAGCTGCCTTGCTCCCTGGGCTGTGGGGCCATGGTGGCGTGCTGCAGCCCAGGGAGCTCCTGTCTCCATGTCCCAGGTGGCTTCCCTGGCCAGGCTGTCCCCGCTGTGCGCTGAGGTGCAGCCAGCTGAGGGAAGCGGGCCGCTGTTTGAGCTCCTTTGTTTGTCATGGTCTGTGGTTAAAGGTTTCCCTCTTTACCTGTGCCAGGAAAACTTTCCCCCACCGGGCAGCCTCAAAAGAGCCTGGTGCAGAGCTGGAAGTCCTGCCTGGGTGCCAGGGCAGCAAGGCGCTGGTCCCTCCCCAGATTGTGGCCAGATAAGCGCTTGAACAAGGCCCTTCTGTGCAGACAGGTCTGGGAAGTGGAGACAAAGCGTGGCCTGGCTCTTGTCCCAGGGGGCTGGGGACTGGGGAAGAGAGACGTGGCTGGCTAGGAGAGGCTGCTGCAGGTAGAGCTTTGTCCTGTCTGATGGAGCTCCTTGCTCCTTCCTCTGCCATCCCCAGCCCCTTGCACAGGTTCCTCTTCATCCTGCCGCCAGCCCTGCTTTGGGTTGGATGGGGGAAGGCAGCAGGTTGCTCAGCAACCCCGGGCAGAGAGCACTTGGGGTGAAATGCACCCCTCACTGATGACACCCCGTCTATTTAAGCCACGGGGAGCAGCCTTGAAGGCACAGCCTCTTGCCTCCTGGCCCTCCTCTTTTTTCTCCCCCTTCTGGCAATCTCTGCACCCTGCGGTTCAGTTGGAGTGAAGAGCTTAGACTCCAAAATGTGCAGGTTTGGGGGTTACTAAGCCTGTTCCTCATCCTGCATCCTGCTCAACCTGTTCCCCAGCTTCTGTCCCGAGTGGAAACCCGGCCAAATTAAAGACCTCTACCTCTCCTCTTGCTTGCTGCGCAGAGGAGGAAGGGCAAGGGGGAACAGGAGAGCCGTGGGGAGAAGGGAAGTGAGCTGTTGGCTTCCAAAATTCTCGAGGTGGGTTTTTAGTTGACATTGGATGTCTTTGTTTCTTATGTCCTGGCTAGTTTGGGTGCTCCAGGAGCAATACAGCAAGGGTTTGGTGTTTGGGCATTGGGGTTTTTTGAGTGCTGTCATCCTGCTCTGACCTAAACCCACCCTGCCCCCCCTGCCCCTCCCCCCCCCCCCCCCCCCCAAATGTTTCTACCTGAGGAAAGGACTGCTTCCCTGGCACGTGTGTGTTTGCTAGATGACTCAGCTCAGGCCCTGTGCCTTCCCTGAGCGTGCGGACCTCTCCCTGTGCTCCCAGCTGCCTTGTCCTGCCCTCTAGTCCCCAGCGTATGCCCGAGTGAGCAGCGCTGCTGGAAGTGCAGGGCTCCCCGCTGAGAGGAGGAGGCTGGTGCCTGGCAGGGCCGCGGGAAGCCAGCCCTGTCCTCGCCCACGGAGGCTGAGATCCCTTTATAGGGCATAAGCTGTCAGTGTGAAGAGGAAGGCGGAGTATTCCCTGTTCCAGATGGAGGCACTGGTAGGGATGCTGGGTGTGGTGGGTAGGATAAGACGCTTCCCAGAGGTAGGAGGGGAGCTTGACCCTGATGGGTCACAGGATGGGCTGAGCTCTTATGCCTCTGTCCCACTCCTGGCGGGGGCTGGGTGCTGCGCAGAGCTGGCTGTGGATTGCAGGAGACAGGAGCTCATGTCCTGAGCCACCGGTCGCTGCTGAGCTGAGTTGAGGTATGCTGTTTCTTCCTGCCTCTGTCCTGCGTGGAGGAGACTGAGGGGTGACCTTATTAATGTTTATAGATCTGTAAAGGACAAGAGTCAGGAGGACAGAGCCAGGCTCTTCTCAGTGATAGCTAGCGACAGGACAAGGGGCAGTGGGTGCAAGCTGGAGCAGAGGAAGTTCTATGGGAATCTAAGGAGGAATTTTTTCCCTGTGAGGGTGCTGGAGCAGTG
This sequence comes from Laterallus jamaicensis coturniculus, assembly GCA_022605575.1. Taxonomy (NCBI): domain Eukaryota; kingdom Metazoa; phylum Chordata; class Aves; order Gruiformes; family Rallidae; genus Laterallus; species Laterallus jamaicensis. The sequence goes on from JAKCOX010000013.1 coordinate 22,173,389, forward strand.
GGACAGGCTGCCCAGAGAGGCTGTGGAGTCTACTTCTCTGGAGACATTCAAACCCACCTGGATGCATTCCTGTGGGATGTAGTCTAGGTGATCCTGCTCTGGCAGGGGTGTTGGACTAGATGATCTCTTGAGGTCCCTTCTAACTCCTAGTGGTCTGTGGTTCTGTGAGTCTTTGGTGTGTGAGCTAGCACATAGCTTAGCAGTGTGAGAAGCCCCAGGGATGGGAACACTAGGAGCAGCAGCAGGAGGGGAGGAATGCTGGGAACATTCAGTAAGCAGTTTGGGTGTTGGGAGCATTCTCCTTTCCACTGCGTGGCTTTGGGAACCACCTTCCTTCTGGGATCTACTTCCCCTCCTTTTTGCCCTAGCAGTTGCTACATTATTTCTAGTTTGCAAAATGCCCCGTGTGCTTTTTTTGCAGATAAGTTTGCAGCCTCTTAGTCCAGCCAGCAGCTCTTCCTCCAGGGCCATCAGAGCCTGTTGGCAACGTGCAAGCCTCTGCAGCTCAGGTGTCACTGCAGGTCTTACGAAATGCCCTGGGGCACCTTGAGTGGGCAGCACCACTGCTACTTGGATCTTTTAGAGCCTGCCCTGACCCATCCTGGTTTGCTATTTATAGTGCAGTTGTTCCATTCCTGTGTGGATGAGCTCTGCTTTCAGCCTTGCTTGAGCACTGAAGGCATCAGTGCCAGGAATAGCTCTGGGTGAGGAAGACATGGGAGTGGCTGCTGGAGCACAGCTCCCAGTTTGGGCCAGTAGAAGAGGCACCAGGCTGCATCCCAGAGCTCTGGCTTTCTTGGGTGTTGGCCTCCTCTGCAGCAGAGCTGTCTTCCGCACAGGGTAAGCAGAGGGATTGACTTTCCTTGTTGGGTGCCCTGTGCCCATGCCTGACTCCCCTGTGCCACCAAGGTAGAGTTCGGCACTGTGAAGGATGGCATCTGGTGCCAGGCACCAACGGGAGTAGTGAGGGACCTTGCTCTCCACAGCACGAGCACATCACACCAATTTCCACAGAAAGTCCTGCTCCTGGCATGTACTTCAAGCAGGGGCACTGACCTCTTGGTTGGTGGATGCCTTTTTGGAGGGGCACCTGCTGTGCCTTGCACAAGGGTGTCATCCCTGCTGCCCTTCTCCCTGGGGGAGCGCTTGCTGGCCTTGAGGAAGCTCAGGATGAGGTTTGAAAGGAGCCTGAAGTGCAGAAACCACCAGCACCCTCCATAGCTCTGCTGCTTGGGCAGAGCTGCTCCGGCCTTTTGGCTTGTGATGCTCGCAGCTTGTCCTGAGAACAGAGCTGAACCAATCATTAATTGCTTCATTTACTGCCCAAAATGACAAGCTGGAGTTTGAGGGTCACATTTATCTTTTCTTTTAAGCGTAACTTGGCTTGATTTCAAATAAAACAATGCAAAATGAGACTTTTTGCTTTGTTTTCCAAGAAAGAAAAAAGAAGTAGTCCTTGTCCAAGCTTTGTCATGCCATAGGGAATAGCTCTGAGCTGTCTGGAAGTGGCAGTTTCCAATCAATAACTACTCAGCCGAAGCCACTTAACCAGCTCTGTGGTGACAATGCAGAGCAGGCACCTGGGGGCCTGGCTCCGAGCCGTGCCCCTGGCATCTTCCCAGAGGTGCTGGGCAGCATGGTGTCGTGCCTCTTGTCGGCTTTTCTGGACAGAGCAATGCTCCAGGGTTGTTGGAGTCACTTTGTCTCCTTCCCCCTCCTGTAATTAACCTAATTAATTTTGTATTAAATGGTGCAGACTCCACAAGCCTGTGTAGCAGCTGAGTCTGGTCGGATGTGCTGGGATACGGTCTCCCTTATCCCACCAGGGAGCAGCTCCTGGTGCAGGAGCATTTCAGGGGAGCAGGGCGATCGGGGTGGGGATCTCCTGTCCATCCCTCCCTGGACACTGCTAGCTGGAAACTTAAAGCATCACTAGTTCACAGGGTGAAATTCCCACCACTTTGCTGTGTGGGGCATGGTGCGTGCTGCCTGCTCCGGCTGGGCTGATGGCAAAGCTGGAGCTGGCAGAGGGCTCGCTGCAGTCTGGCTGGGAGAGGAGCTGGAGCTCCTGACAGCTGACCCCCGCTGTTGGCTCTCAGCTCTGACCCCAAGAACTGCTGTCTGCCGCAAGCCTACGGCGGTGGAAGCTGCAGAGGTGAACAGGTATTGATGCCCGAAGCGCATCCGGAGCCTGAGACACGGTGAACGTAATGGATTCAGAGCTGGCCATTAGCTGCAGCACAGACGTCAACAAAAATGCAGATATTAGAAACTTAATCCCAGCAGAAGGAAGGGAGCTGGAGATCAGCCCAAACGCTGCTCCTCTTCTGTTTCAGGAGGCAGGCAGTGTCTTCCTGCCCCTTGTAGTGCTCAACCACAGCGCTGAGGCTCCTCCTGTGCCTAGGGGATACATGAGAGGGATTTGATCCAGGACCCTGCAGCCTCTGTGGTGGTGTTGAGCAGTTGTCCTGAGCCAGGCTTATGCTCTGTCAGGCCCAGGAAAACGCCAGTCAGTGGCAAGACTTAACCAGCCAAATGTTCTCCTGGCATCAACCCTCTTGTGGTCCAGGGAGGTAAAGCTTGAAGCAGTGTATTGAACAGGTATCTCCTCTGTGAGCTTGATGGAGCTCTCAGCAGCACATGGCAGGGTTTCATGTGGGACCGGAGACACTGGGGACACTTCCAGATTCCAGGCTGGGGCTGGTGTACCCCAGCAGGCTGTGCAGAAGGTTTGGTGGGAAAACCATGGCCATGCAGGGAGTTCCCTTACCCTGGGCCCGGCATTGAGAGCACAGGGCTGGCTGACCACTGGGGGAAGGTGGTCTAATCCAGAAACATACTGGGGGGGGAGGTGTCAATGGACCTTGGGTGACAGGCTTCTGGCTGGCAGAGACTGACTTGGTCCTTGAGAGCTGATCCCAGCTGGTGGTGTCGGCATGTCTGGGTGGGTGTCCTGGGCAGCATGTCTGGCATGCTCCAGCTCTGCTCACACAGGTATCTCCTCTGTGAGCTTGTTGGGGGTGTCAGCAGCATGTGTTCGTGTGGGACACGTGCAGAGCAGTGCAAGCCAGCACCCTGTTTTCTGCTGCCCTGGTGTCCCCACCAGACATGGCTGAAGGCTACAGCCAGCTGGACCCTTCCAGTGGGCGTTGAGGGACTGCATCTCTTGCTGAGTGGCCCCTCCTTCCTTGCCTGAGAGTGGTGGCAAACTGCAGCTGCCCAGCTTGTGAGCATTGCGGGCTGCCTGGTATGGTAGTCCTAAGCCTCCTATGCAGCCCTGGCAGGCTCTGCCGTGGCACCGGCCTCCCCACGCATGGCAGCACATCCCTCTCGCCAGCTGCGGCCCTGCTGGGCAGTTGAATCGGTGCCCGGTTGTAGAGGGGGAGACTGGCTGCAGTGCCGCTCCGCAGGAGCAAACTGTCTAGCAGGGCCTCGTGATCAGAGTCCCTGCCAAGAAGAGTTGTTCCCTGATGCATTCCTGGGGTTTCAGACACGGAGAGGTAAGCGGTGAGGCGTGTTCCTGTGTCAGGCCCAGCCTGAACTTGCTCGTTTCCTCTGGAAAAGGGGGAGATGGTCTGATGAGAGAAACCCCTGCTTCAGCCAAGCTTCGGCTGACACCCTTCCGAGGCTGCTAGAGCCTCTTGCCCGAGCACTGTGCTTCTGGCAGAGAAGAGAAGGTGGTTTTTCCATGAGACCTTTGTGTAATAAAAGACTGAACTCTTAGAATTGCCTAGGGTGATAATCTTCCAGGTCTGAGGAGAGCTCGATGCACAAGAATGAGTGCCAGGAAGGTCTTCACCTGCCTGGGATTTTCTCTGGAGTGGGGAGATGGGGACACTTTCTCCTCTTACAGCTGGCATGCTGGTACCTGGCTTGGCAGCTGCAGCTCAATCCCATCTCTAGAACAGGGTGGCTGTTGTGCCTCAGGTTGTTCTTTCCAGGGAAATAAGAAGGTGGACTTCCTACTGAAGTTGTGCTTATCATAAGACTGGGGGTGGTGGTGGCTGGGGGAGTGGGGGGAGGGACGGTGTGCTAATCCGGAGCATGGGGTTTTAATCCTGTTCTCCTGGCCAAATTCCATTCTGCCTCTGTGAATTCCTGCAGCTGCCCTGCTCTGCCCTGCCTGTGTTGTGCCAGCTGGCAAGCCCCCCCCAGCATTTCAGCAATGGGGAGGAGAAGGACCGGGAGGTGCCCCCGAATCATCAGGTGCTTTGTCAGATGGGTGCTGCGGTACCTGCTGTAAAGGTGACCCACTGAACAAGGGACCGGCTCATCTCCTCCCATCACTTTGTAGAAGCACAGGAGATCCCACACCATCACCTCTGTTCAAAGCATGGTGCCATGTCCCAGCTGCCACCCTTGGCATGCTCTTGGGCCCTTCCTCACCTCCTGTGAGCCCAGGAGGCTGCTGAGGCAGTCCATGCAGGTCACCTGTTGCTGCTCTCCCAGCTCCAAAGAAAAATGAGACATGGGAGAAGGATTTGGGGTTTCTGCTGTCTACAGCTGAGTAGGGTGGCAGGCACGTGGCTCTGCAAAATCACTCCTCTCCTGGATGGATGGGGACAGCGGAGTCACCTCATCCCTTTTAACGCCTGTGGAGGGGCAGGCAGCACGCCCAGGGCTGTCCTTGCCCGCACTGATCATGACTGGGGTCCTGTGACCGGCTGACTGTCTTGCTAGGCCTCAGCATCCCCGCCCCTGCCCCCAGGAGTGGCACCAGGCTAAGCCACCCACCTTGAGGTGGGCTCTGCTGCCTGCTGCCATGCCCTGAGAAGACAGGGCTGCTCCCTGCTTCGCTTCCAGGGCTGGGGGAAACATGCTGATGCGATGGGAAAGCTCCCACTGCCAGCCCTCCCTAAACATTAACCGCTCACCTGACAGTCCCTGGGCCGGGGAGGCTGAAGGCCAGCCAGGCTGAGCCATCACATTCCTAGAAAAAGAGGGGATCTGGGAGGAGCGGGGAGCATAGGGGCAGCTTTGGGGCTGGAGGGGAGCCTGGGGCAAGCAAGGTGGACGCACTGTCTGGGGACTGAAGGTTGCTTGTGTGTGTTGAGGAGAGGGGAGGGCAGGCAGCCTTTGTGTCCTGCCCACTCCTCGGAGGTTGGGGTGAGAGTACAGCCAGTGTTTGTGTATCTGCCCGGCTCTGCTGGCACAACACTCCCTGTCCCCTGGCTGTCGTCCCTGGGGGCAGGGGTGTCCGGGGGGTCCTCCCTGCCCCTTTCCTGGTGCCTGCCATCAGCCTCTCCCAGCCAGGGAGGAGACTTGGGGGCCTCTTTATGTCTGTTTGCCACATCCTGGTCCGTGCTGAAGCAGGAGCCACCCTGTTCCAGGAGAGAGCGTGGGGGAGGGAGCATAACCTGCTGTGAGCAGCACTTCTCCCCCGCACCCCTTGCGCCCGGGTTGGGAACCTGCAGTATTGGGAAACTTCTCGTCTTACTGCTGGCTGCTCTTGTCTGGCGTTGGGCAAGGAGACTAGAGAGGGAGGGGGCGGGGCTGAGCAGCGGACAGGGACAGCTGGGACACTGCTGTGCTGTGCCCCTTGCCTGCAAGCTGCTTCCAGCCGTGCCCTCCACTTGCTGTGCCTCTAACGTTTTGCAGGGCCGGGGAGGCTGTGTAGCGGCCTTCCCACTTGCCACCTCCTCCCAACCGCCATAGACACACTGCCTCACCTATGCTTCCCCAGCAGCCTCCCTGCTTCTGCTCCTGCCCTGGCTGGGCCTTACTGCACCGGGTCTGGCATCGGGCCCTGGCAGGGGCAAGAGAGATAGGAAAGGCGTGCGGAGCGGCGGCAGTGCCCAGCCGGGGCACAGGGTGCTCTCCACCCCGGGAGCAGCGCTGCTGGCACGGGGCTGCAAGAGTTCTGGGCTTCTCCCAGAAGCGTGGGTAAGCCCAGCACAGCCACTGCCTCTGACCGCAGAACCACAGAACGTTAGGGGTTGGAAGGGACCTTGGAAGCTCATCTAGTCCCTCTGCCAGAGCAGGATCACCCAGACTAAATCCCACAGGAACGCATCCAGGTGGGTTTGAATGTCTCCAGAGAAGGAGACTCCACAGCCTCTCTGGGCAGCATGTCCCAGTGCTCCAGCACCCTCACAGGGAAAAGGTTCCTCCTTACATTCCTCTGCTCCAGCTTGCACCCACTGCCCCTTGTCCTGTCGCTGGCTATCACTGAGAAGAGCCTGGCTCTGTCCTCCTGACTCTAGCCCTTTACAGATCTATAAACAGAGGAGCAGCCCGCAGGTCTCCTCCAGCCGGGGCCAGGAAGGTCCTGCGGGGAGGCGGCTGCCTGTAGCCACGGGGCTAAGCGGGCGCTGCCCGGGCCGGGGGTAAGCGCATCCCCTGCGGCAGGGACCCCCGCGCTGCCCGGGCGGAGCCCCAGCCTGCCCCTGCCCCGGGGGGCTGCCTTTGCAGGGCTGCTCTGCCTTCGCTCGGCAGGCTGGGGCTTGCTGCCGCCGCGGGGAGGGGATGGGGGGGGAGGGGGGCAATTTCTTTTTCATCTAAATTGCTATGCGGGCGGTTTGCATCCTAATCCCTCCGTGTACTGCCGGGGGCTGCCTCCTCCCCACCGCACCCTGCCTCCCGCGGGCAACCTCCTCCAAAGCCCGGGGGGGGGGGGGGTTGCTCCTCCTTCCTCTCCGACCCCGGCCGGGACCCTGCCGCCTTTCCCCAGCGCTGAGGCCGGGGGACCTGCAGGTAGAGAGCCTTGTCGGCATAGTTAGCATTCCCGGCCCGGCTTCCCGCTCTTGTAGCCATCCCCCACCCCCGTCTCCTGGGGCGCAGGGCAGGTCTGGGGGATGTCGCGCTCTTTGGGGAACTCCCCTTCTCCTGGGCAATCCTTCTCCTGGGCTGGTGGGGCTCGAGCAGGTCCGGGCAGTCGGGGGACAGCTTCTCTTTCCTTTTCAAACCTGCCCAGGTGAGGGGCTTGCGCTCAGACCTCCCTCTCCTCTCGGGGGGGGGGGGGGGCAAGGGCTGCCTCCCACCCCGGCCATGCTTGCGTCCCAGGCTGGCCGGGCAGCCACGGGGCAGATGGGGGAAGGGGGACTCTGCTGCCTTCCGAATTCCGCACATCCCACCCCCCCGAGTATCTCTCCGTGTGGACAAAGCCTCCTGCACCTGCCCCGGGAAGAGGAGGGGGCAGGTGCCGGGGGAGGGGGTAATTAACGCCGATGCTTCTCTTAGCAAAGGAGGAGTGTTGGGGGGGAGGGGTGTGGTGTTTGGGGGCTGGGAGGGGGCGGGTGGCTCGCTCCCGCCTTCCTTTGGGCAAAGCCCGTGCCCCGACGCTGGGGGCTCTGGAGTAGAAAGCGAATTTAATCTCCGAGTTTGTTTGCTCGTTCTTCCTCCCAAAGGGGGGCCAGCGCGGGGGGAGCTGGGGCTGGAGGGAGGGGGGTGTGAGGGGTGAAGTGTCAGGTCTGAAAGGGAGGAGTAAGGGGAGGACGGGGAACGGCAGAGCCGGGAGGGAGCAGCGGCACTGGGCTGCCAGCCGGCTGGGAACTGCTCGGGCAGGAGAAGGAGGAGGGGAAGAAAGGCAGGTAAGGAAATCACGTCCTGGGGGGCAGCGGGAGGGGTGGGGGGTGCTATGGGGGATGGACGGAGTCTTTGGGTGCCTTCTGGAGGGTCTTTGCCAACTGGCCTGTTCCTGGTCCCAACCTGTCCCTGAAAACTCTTGTCCCATCACGTACTGATGTGCAGGCTGGGGACAGAGTGCTGCTCCCGCAGTGAGCGCCCCCGGAGAGGCCAGGGGGTGTTCAGGAGGGGTGCTGCTCCGTGCCCCACATTCCCTCTCCTTCATCCGCACTAAAGTCCCTTTCCTTCCTTCGGCTTCCCAGACTGCTCGGTGCCGGCTGCTCCCGCCGCACCCCTGACTCTTGTACAGCGCAAAGTTTGGGGGGTGCCCAGGCCAAGCAAGGAGGGGTGGAGATGGGCTTGTGGGAGGGGAGAGGAGGGCAGGTGGGCTGGCAGCAGGGTACAGAGATCACGGCCGTGGTGGGGAGAAGGGGTGCTTGGCCATGGGTGCCTTCCATGTGTTGGCCCCCTCCTTCCTTCCGTGCCCGCAGCAGAGAAGCAGGGCAATGCCAGGCACCGTTTGCAGGGACCTGTGGTGCCAGCAAGGACCCCTTCTCCGTCGGGAAAAGGGTATTGGGGGTGCCCGCTGCTACGGGGGCTCAGCTGCATCCCCCAGGGGGTCGGGGTAGCCGTGCTTCCTTGGGCTGGCCTTCCCCCAGCCCTTTCAGAGCCCACGCGTGTTGGGTCATATCCCTTTGCTCTTGGCAGCCTTGGCATCTGCCCTCTGCGGCTGATCCCTGAAAATTGGGCTGCAGCGTTTACACCCTGATTTGCCGAGGGGCTGCTCAGGGTGGTGTACTGGCTGGCTGCCTGGTGCAGCCCCCCCCTCCCAAGGGCTGGTGGCCCCATGGGCATCTGCACATCAAAGGGCTCTGGATGTGTGCAAGGGGGAGCAGTCCCTAATCGCCCATTCATCCCTACGGGTGTGTGCAGGGGGGAGCAGACCCTAATCCAGTCCATTCATCCCTACTGCAGCTTTTGTTGAGCCTCCAGATGTTGGTCGGAGGGCAGGGGCGTGGAGGGAGGGGAGGTTGGTGTTCCCTTGCTTTGTGGGGTCTTTGTCTGCCCCGGGTGCCTGGCTCTTTGGGATCTTGGGGCAGAGCTCTCTGGAGACAGGCTTTCTGTGCCCACAGTGGGCTCGGGTGCTGGAGCCAGGCGGGGAGCGTGGTGCTCTGCCTGGCGCGGGAGCGTCCCGCCACCATCAAGGAATGAAAGCGGCACAGCGCACGTGGCTAGAGCACGGGGCGAGGGGTTCTTCTGGCGTACCCCATAGACCCAGTGGGGCTGGGAAGGGAGGTTCACCAAAATGTTAGGGATTTTTCCACCACACTTGGTTGGGGTGGGTAGCTGTGAGCAGAGGGTGAGGTGTTCAGCTTGCAGCAGACCTGGCCATGGGAATTCCCACCTGTGGGAGGGCTGGGAGGGAGCCCAGTGGGACTCCTCACTTGGCTCCCTGTGGGCTGTGCTCCTACTCAGCTCCCACCCAGCCCACTATGTCCTTGAGGCTCCATCTCAAGATCAGTCCTGGCCCCTTCAGCCTCTGGAGGCGGTGGGGGAGGGATCCATGCTCCCTCTCAAGGGCAGGCTCCATTAACCATCCCATGACTGGCCACCCCTCCAGCAGAGCCGCTCTCCTCTCCCTGGGAGCTGTTCCTGCTCTCCCCTTGCCTGTGGGGTGGCAAGGAGCAAGGAACAGAGCTGGAGTGAAACTGCTTGGAATGCTCATTCCCTCTTCCCATTTCTGAGGGCCCCCCGAGAGCTGTGTGGCCACAGCAAGGTGGTGAGACAGGCCACGGAGGGGTTCAGATGCCCCAGCGCTGGGTGGGAAGGTGCTGGCTGGGAGAGGCTGCCGGTAATGGAGCGGTGAGGGGCATGTGTCTTGCTTCTGCGAGATACCCTGCTGGGGGATGTCAGGGTACCTGGGCTTGGGCTGGTGACAGCTTCCCTGCCCCTCACAGGCTCTAGGATGCTGGGACCTGCCGGGCTCGGGCTCCCCACTTGATCCTCACTGCCCATGTCCTGCCGGAACACCATGTTGCGCTCCTGGCGTGTGAAGCTGAAGCTGCTGCTTGCCACGGTGACGCTGGCCATCCTCCTCTCCTGGCTCTACCTCTTCATGGGCAGCCTTGAATGTGAGTGGGTCCTTCTCTTCCTCCTCAGATCAAGGGGCGGTCCACATCAGAGGGTGGGCAGGGGAGGCCAAAGCCTTGGGGTGATTGCCCGGCAGCTGTGCAAGCCGCCATGGGTACATCTGAGATCTAAGGGTATCTCTGAGGGTGGAGGGGGTCAGGGGAGCAGAGCTGTGACATTGTCTGGGCACATGTGGAGCGCGCGGGGACCTCTCAGCTGGGGGCTCTGCCTCTCCACCCACACCCGGTCCTTCCCAGCTGTGCTCCATGCCCATGGCGTGGCCCATGTCTCTGCAGATGGCCGCTTCCTCCTGCTGCCACCCTGCCTGGGCGAGCAGCCGAGCCGGGACGTGGAGCGGGAGGCACTGGCCTCGCGGGTGCGCAGGGTGGAGGAGGAGAACCAGCAGCTCCGCCTGCAGCTTGGCCAGGCGCAGGCGGAGGGCAGCGATGGCAGCCCGCAGTGGGGGGCTTCCGCTGAGGAGGGGGACCCCACCGGGGGCGAGAGGAGCAACCGCACGGCCTGCCCCAAGCAGCAGACGGTGCACAAGTGTGAGGTGGGTGATGGCACCAGTGTGGTGGGATGGAAAAGGGTGGATGGGATGTCTGGGAGCCTGGCTGAGTGTGGACCAACTCGCCTGGTCCTGCTTGCCCAGGCGCTGGCTGTGCTGGGGCCTCATCCTGTCTCTCCACAGTGCTCAGCAAGCCACAGCTGGTGGGTGAGGGTGGGCTTCCCAAAGAGGGAAGGCAGGCAGGGGGAGTGGCAGCCAGACTCCTGGTCCCCGCTTCTGGGTCCTGGGGACTCCCACCTGTCTCTGGGCCTCCTTCCCCAGGGCTGCGGAGTCTCTTCCCAGAGCGCGGCCCCAGAGAGGAGCTGGCCAGGCCCTGTGGAGTGGGTCAGGCTCATAAAGGTGCTGTTTGTCTCTTGGCAGCTCCTGCACGTTGCGATTGTGTGCGCCGGGCACAATGCGAGCCGGGATGTGGTCACTCTGGTGAAATCCATCCTTTTCCACAGGTAATGGTTCCTGGGCCTGAAAACCTGCTGGTTTGGGGGTCCCAGATGAGCTGCTGCAGGGGGGGCAGTGCTGTGGGAGAGGGGCTCTCAGACCTCTCGCTACACCCTGTGCTGCTGCTGATGGGGAATTCGTTTCCCCCAGGCAGCTGGTTTGTCTCCACCTGTGGGAGGGGTGAGGACCATGTTCTCTTCCCCTCACTGTGGTGCTGAGTGCTGCCGCGCTTGCCCTTGGCAGGAAAAACCCCCTCCACTTCCACTTCATCACGGACTCAGTGGCCCACCAGATCCTCCAGATGCTCTTCCAGTCCTGGATGGTGCCCTCTGTCCACGTCAGCTTCTACAATGCAGATGACTTGAAGGCAGGTGCTTACCCACCCCGAACCTTTGACCTGTCCCAGCCCTGTGCTCGGACTGCTGAGTGGAGCAGCAGATTGGGGCAGGCAGGAGGGTGTTTATTAACTCTCTTCCTGCTGATCACTTACCCGCTCCTCTTTCTTGACTTACTGCTGGTCCAGCTGAGAGGTGGGGGCACAGGGCTAGGGCTGGTGCTGGAGGGGTGGACAGGCCCCCCTTGGGGTAGCATCGTTGTGCCCTTCTGCTGGCCGCCCCTGTGTGGGGTGCTGGTTGCACGGAGCTGTCCCACCTGGGCAGGGGACAGGCATGGCCGTGCCCAGCCCTGAGGCTGTGCCGCCTTACAGCCGGAGGTGTCCTGGATCCCCAACAAGCACTACTCCGGCATCTACGGGCTGATGAAACTGACGCTCACCAAGGCGCTGCCCTCCAACCTCTCCAAAGTCATCGTCTTGGACACCGACATCACCTTCGCCACTGATATCGCTGAGCTCTGGGCTGTCTTTGGGAAGTTTTCTGGTGAGGACAGGGTATCACTGGGACCCGCCGGTGCCCTTGGCAGGGCCCTGGGTGCTGTGAGCCTGCTATCCCCTTGGGGTGGCTGTCCCCAGGTGGCACAGCACTGGCGCCCTCTGAACCTGCAGCAAAGACGGGCCAGCTCCACATCCCTCTCTTTCCTCAGACAAGCAGGTGATTGGGCTGGTGGAGAACCAAAGCGACTGGTATCTGGGCAACCTCTGGAAAAACCACAGACCGTGGCCGGCTCTGGGACGTGGCTTCAACACGGGTGAGCGTGGGCTGCCAGGGTGGCCCTGCAGCCTGGGGGTGCATCTGCCTGGGGTGGCATTTGGCGCAGGGAGGCTGGGGAAGGCCAAGGCCAGGCAGGAGAGGCTGGTGGGCATGGGGGGGTGTTGCTGCAGCCTTCTGAGGTCATGCTGGTGGGTGCAGAGAAGCAGCACATCCCAGGGGCTGAAGGCACACAGGCTGCCCTGCTCCAGCTCTGCAGTGGCTGGGTGCTGCCTTGGTGACCTAGTGCCCTCCTCCCTGGCACCCAGGGGTGATCCTGCTGCTGCTGGACCGCCTGCGTCGCCTGGGCTGGGAGCAGATGTGGCGTCTGACGGCGGAGCGAGAGCTCATGAGCATGCTCTCGACCTCGCTGGCTGATCAGGTAAATGGCCCCTCCTCCGGGGTGGTAGGTCTTGCTGTGTTCCCATGGGGGCATGGGGAGGACACGCTGTCTTCCTCTCCTAGGACATCTTTAATGCAGTGATCAAGCAGGACCCGTCCCTAGTGTACCGGCTCCCCTGCTTCTGGAACGTGCAGCTCTCTGATCACACCCGCTCCGAGCAGTGTTACACAGAGGTCTCGGATCTCAAGGTGGGTGGGTTTGCTGCCTTTGAGACTTGGGGAGGGCCCTGGGTGGGGACGGAACATGTGCAGGAGCCAGCATGGGGCCTGGGGGCTTGGGAAGTGCTGGGTGCCACTGACTTCCCCTCTGTGGGGTGACATGCCTCAGGTGATCCACTGGAACTCACCCAAGAAGCTACGGGTGAAGAACAAGCACGTGGAGTTCTTCCGCAACCTCTACCTGACCTTCCTGGAGTACGACGGGAACCTGCTGCGCAGGGAGCTCTTTGGTTGTGCCAGTCTCCCCAGCCCGCCCAGCAACCAGGTGAGGGCAACTGCAACTCTGCTTCTGACCCCCAGGGCAGGTAGAGATCCCCTCGCAGCCACCCTGGGGCTTCTGCTGTCCCTCACCTTCCTGCCATTGCAGCTGCAGCAGGCACTGGAGGAGCTGGATGAGGATGATCCCTGCTATGACTTCCGCCGGCAGCACCTCACGCAGCACCGCGTTCACCTGTTCTTCCTGCAGTACGAGTTCTTGGCCCTTCCCAACCCCACCGACGTCACCCTCGTGGCCCAGCTCTCCATGGACAGGTACTTGCTGGTGTGGCTGGCAAGGAGTCAGGTCTCTGTTCCCCACTGCTCCCCCAGGTCTCCATCCTCCGCTGCTCCCCAGCTCAGGAGCTACCAGGGATTTCTTAACGCAGGTTCCTCATCCTTACACCAGCAATGTGTGGTGAGGAGTAACACCCTGACCTGGTAGCACCAACTCTTCCTACTCCCCACTTGTCTGGCACAAGGCTTACTGACCCAGTTCTGAGTTTGGCCAAGCTGGATGTGGGGCTCTGGCTCAGACAGTGCCTTCTCCTTTGCAGGCTGCAGATGTTGGAGGCCATCTGCAAACACTGGGCAGGCCCCATCAGCCTGGCGCTGTACATGTCGGATGCGGAGGCCCAGCAGTTCCTGCGCTACGCTCAGGCCTCGGAGGTGCTGAGTGCCCGTCGCAATGTCGCCTACCACATCGTCTACAAGGAGGGGCAGTTCTATCCCATCAACCTCCTACGCAACGTGGCCTTGGCCAACACGCAGACGCCGTACGTCTTCCTGACAGACATTGACTTCCTGCCTATGTACGGCCTCTATGATTACCTCAGGTAAGTCTTCCCCCAGCCAGCTCCTGCCCAGCCAGCAGTGCTCCCCGAGCACCAGGGTTTGGGGGAGACACCACAGGCAGCTGTTCTCAACACACAGAGACCACGTCCTTTGTGTGCAACCTTGGGATCCCGCTTTTGTCAGACACCAGCAGATGAATCATAGAATCACAGAATCGTAGGGGTTGGAAGAGATCATCGGGTCCAACCCCCCTGCCAAAGCAGGCTCCCTAGGACATATCACTCAGATAGGCATCCAGACGGGTCTTGGATATCTCCAGAGAAGGAGACTCCACCACCTCCCTGGGCAGCCTGTCCCAGGGCTCTGTCACCCTCACTGTGAAAAAGTTCTTCCGCATGTTGGTGCAGAACTTCCTGTGCTCCAACTTGCAGCCATTGCCCCTTGTCCTGTCTCCACAGACACTGAAAAGGGGCTGGCTGATTCCCCCTGCATCCTCTGCTTCAGATAATTATAGACATTAATTAGGTCCTCCCTTAGTCTTCTCAAGGCTGAGGAGTCCCAACTTACTCAGCTTATCCTCATAGGGGAGATGCTCCAGGCCCCTAATCATCTGAAGAAGCAGCCATGGTTGTGAGGGGGTGCCCTGTCCCTCCTGCCTCTGCGTGGCACTACTGCAAGGTGGCCAAACTCTGATCAATGCCCGTCTGGAGTGGTGGGCAGGCTGGAGGGGCTGAGGAAGGGGGCTGTGGCCATGGCTCACAGCCAGGAAGACCTCCCAACACCCTTCCTACCACCATAGGAACTCCATCCAACAGCTGGAGCTGCCCCAGAGGAAGGCAGCACTTATCGTGCCGGCATTTGAGACCCTGCACTACCGTTTGACCTTCCCCAAATCCAAAGCGGAGCTGCTCTCCATGCTGGACATGGGCTCCCTCTACACCTTCAGGTAGGAACCGGAACTGTCCGCGCCATCCAACAGGGCTGTCACACACAGCAGAAGCCAGTTTTCATAGAATCATAGAACCATAGAATGGTCTGGGTTGGAAGGGACCCCAAGGATCGCAGAGCTCCAACCCCCTGCCACAGGCAGGGCTACCAACCTCCAGGCCTGGATCTACACAAGGTTACACAGGGCCCCATCCAACCTGGCCTTGAACACCTCCAGGGATGGGGCATCCACCACGTCTCTGCAGCCCATTCCAGCACCTCACCACTCTCTCTGTAGAGAACTTCCCCCTAACTTCTAATCCAAACCTTCCCTCCTTCAGCTTCAATCCATTCCCCCTTGTCCTTCCATTGTCTGCCCTTTTAAAAAGCTGCTTTCCCTCCTGTTTCTCTGCTCTGTTCAGGGACTGACAGGCTGCAGTGAGGTCTCCCCACAGCCTTCTCTTCTCTAGGCTGAACAAGCCCAGTTCCCTCAGCCTCTCATTGTAGGGGAGGTGCTCCAGCCCTCTAATCACCTTCATGGCCTCCTCTGAACCCTCTCCAACAGTTCTACATCTTCCCGGTATTGGGGGCCCCAGATCTGGACACAATAGTCCAGATGGGGCTTCACGAGGGCAGAGTAGAGAGGGACAATCACCTCCCTGTCCCTGCTAACTACCCCTCTTCTGATAGATGGTTTTCTTCTGATGGTTTTCTACCCTTGGGGCTTGTCCTCCTGCCTCCTCTGCCTGGCTCAGAGACCTGCCGGTTTTCCCCAGTCTCTCATTCCCATCTGCCTGTAGGTACCACGTGTGGCCAAAAGGCCATGCCCCAACGGACTATGCCAAGTGGCGGACGGCCACTGTGCCGTACCGCGTGGCGTGGCAGCCAGACTTCGAGCCTTACGTTGTAGTGAGGCGAGACTGCCCCAAGTATGACCAGAGGTTCGTGGGCTTCGGCTGGAACAAGGTGTCCCACATCATGGAGCTGGATGCGCAGGTGGGTGGAGGTGCCAGGCCTTGGGGGGGGGTGTTGGCGGGGTGGTGATGTGGTGGTACCACCCCACCCATGCTGCCGCTTTGCCTCCAGGAGTACGAGCTGCTGGTCCTGCCCAATGCCTTCATGATCCACATGCCCCATGCCCCCAGCTTTGACATCTCCAAGTTCCGCCTGAGCGCCGGGTACCGGGGCTGCCTCCAGACACTGCGGGAGGAGTTCCACCAGGACCTGTCGCGGCGCTACGGGGCTGCCGCACTCAAATACCTCACTGCCGAGAGGAGCCTGTGATGGCCAGAGACTGTGGGGTTGCGGGGTGCTAGCGGGTCCTTCCTGCCCCAGCCTGCTGCGGCAGCCTGGCCTGAGGGAGCCGAGCTGGCAGCATGGCCTCTCCAGCCCACAGCCAAGATGTAAGATGCTGGCTGCGAGAACAGGCAGTGTCTGCAGGTCAAGCTGCTGCAGTGTGGCCCCGGGGCGGGGGAGCCCTCTTGTGTTACAGGGCAATCTTCCCCTTGTCAGGGGCCAGGGAGATTTGTCTCCTCCCCCCCCCCCCCCCGCAATCCCGTCTTCGTAGATTTGGGTTCTTGGCTTTCGTTAGCTCACCTCAGCTGGAGGCCTGGCTTCTCAAGAGCTGAACTGTACCGTGCTCTGCCTCTGCTCTCCACTCCCAGGCCCCAATCCTCTGCGCACACACCCTGCCCCCCCCAGGGGCTTTGGTGCAGGAGTCTGGGATGTAGAACATCCTTTTGGATCCTTTTTGGAGCCTGGCTCAGCAAAAGCCTCCTGGTGCCCTGGGTGGTGGGGCTAGGGAGCGTGAGGAGCTGTGGAGACCTGCTTCGAGCTGGGCCTGAGGCTGGTAGTAATGTTGTACCTGCTCGTCTCAATGGCTGCAGTCTCCAGTGGGGTTGGCCCAGTACTGGGGGCGTGGGGAGTCACCCCAGCCAGGGTGGGCTGGCTGCTGTCCCCAACAATGAGCTCCTGCTGAGGGCCTGTGCATCCTGGCTGGAAGCAGCCATGCTGGTCACAGGCCCGGTCCCAGCAGTGCCCCACAGGGCAGAGCTGCAACCCACACCATCGCGATGGGCAATGCAGCTGCTTCCTATTCCACCACATGCTTGGAGACAGGCCCACCCCATTCTCCTCAGTGCAGACGTTGCCTTTGAGAGTCAGGGATGGTTGACACTGGACAGGTCCGTAGCTGAGCCCTGCGGTGAGGTCCCTGGGCCAGGCACGGCTCGGCCAGGCACGGCTCGGCCAGGCGCTGTTTTGCTGCCATCACACACTGGAGCGAAGAGGATGCGTTGCTTTCCTCACACTAGTTAAATTATTTAATACTGCTGAGGGTTCAATGATAAGGGGGTCCTGGGTTTGCTTTTTATAATACTTTCTTCCTGCTGGGTGATTTTTGGGGTGGCCCCGGAGGTTCCTCTCCAGGCCAGTTGCTGCTGCAGGCTCCACTGTTCCCTCAGCATTACTCTGGGCTTGCCAGAGCCAGGTCTGTGCAGGTGGAAGGATGTCCGTCCGCGGTGGGAGCAGTCAGGAGGAGCCAGACAAAGCACCTCTTGCTTATTTTTCTCTCTTTTTAATTTAATTTTTAAATTAAAGCTTTTTTATTCTTTTTCACAGCCTTGTCAGAACTGCCTGGTTATTAAGTCTTGAGTTTATTCCCTGCTGTGAGCTGGTGCGTGGTCCCTGGAGGGAACTCTGTGGGAGGAGATTAGTGCAGGGGCAGCCCAATCCTCAGCTGGGGAAGAGCATTGCTGGTCTTGGTGCATTGGAAGCCTTTTCCCCTTTCCAGTTGGCTCGGCAGGAGGGTTGGGGAGCAGGGAGCCGACAGCAGGACCAAGCAATGCCCAAGTCACCAAGCAGCAGGTGCACCTGTACCCTGCCAGCTCAGAAACGGCCGGCGGCTGCGGTGGGATCAAGTCCACCCGTTCCTGGCATTGCAGCGGGGTGGGGAATGAGCTGTTGAGGCTTTATTTGGGAAAGGAGAGGAAAGACTGTGCTTATGACTCTGCAGCTGGGCACAGCTCCATGTGCCGTGCCGTTAGCAGGCAGCTTTTAATCCAGCCAAAGCTCGCCGATGCCACTCTGCTGCTGCATGGAGCCACAGCACAGGGTTAGGCAAGAGCCAGAGAGCAGCTTGGCACACGCCCTGCTACCGGCACAGCAGTAGAGCTGTGCCAGGATGGAGCAGGCCTCTTCGGGGCACTTTGATGGTCAGAAGGCTATGGAAGTGCTGGCTCTGCAGCTTTTTCGGAGGGGTACAGCCCTGCCTCTAGGAGGAGGACTGTGTGCCAGCATTTTCAGGTAATCCCTCCCAGCCAAGCCACTCCTTAAGCTCAAAAACATGCTACCTGGAGACCCCTCAGCTTGGGTTTGGTCTCCATGTGTCCTCTGCCACGGTGGCATCAGCTGGAGGTGACCATGGAGTCGGAGCCCCGTGGAGGTTTTCTTCACCCAGCACAGTCCCTTTGAGAGCTACAGCTCATTTCTGCTGCTGCTGCAGCACCCTTCTCCCTGCCAAGAGCCCAAGCCTCAAGCCATCCTGCGTAGCCATGCTTGGAAACGGCTCCGGGGGCCGGGGGACTTTCCGGGTACTCTGTGCACCGCACCATCCCCTGTGCCTGTGGGACCCGGTGTCCCCGCCTGGTACATACAGCTAAAGAGACGAGAGGTTTTATTGTGTTTTATTTAGTAAAATGTTAAAATAAATAAATACAAATTGATCAGATGCTCTGTACCCCCTCCCCCCCACAACTTTAATCTGCTAAAATCTAAACACATCTGTACCAAAACTGAAACCACGAGGGACTCGAAGGCAGCAAAGAGACTGCAGATCACTATGAGCATCAGTCTAAAAAAAAAGTAGAGATAGCTAAAAAGAACCCAAACCAGCTCATGAGTCGGCGTTCTCAGGGTGGGATTCGGTGACAATGGAGCAGTACCGGTCAGAAAGGGCATGTTACACCAGGCCTGCAAGGATGGGGAGATTGGCAGGGAGAGAGGGGCAGCACAGGCGGCACCAGCACAGGGAAGACGGAGTCATGGCTTTGCCATGCAGAAACCCAGCTGGGAGAAGCTGCCACTGTCCCCTGGCTGTGCTGGGCCCTCAGATGTGGGGTGGGGCTGCACTGGCAGAACAGGGACCAGAAGCACCTGAAGAAAGTGGGGCAGGCTGGGGAGGGAGCAGGGCTTGGATGCAGCACCTGTCAGCGTCAGCTCCTGGTCCAAGCCTGAGCCAGGACACTGCTTGCTTTACGGCTTTGGGTCTCAATGAGTGGCTGGGGGTGCGCAGGGATGGACCAGAGCATGAAACAGGTGGGGGTGGCATCAACACCTCCACTGAGGTGCTTCCAGCACAACCACAGGAACACAGAGTTGTAATTGAGGCCTGAGTGGTTTCTCTACACAAGCAGAGCTGCCTTCGCAACCCGCCAACCCCAGCCTGGGGCCAACACAACGGGTGTTGCAGATCTGAGGCAGTCAGCCCCTGAAAGACAAAACACCTTGGCGTGGGAAGCCACCCACTGCAGCACCAGGCCTCCCAGGCAGGCAGCGGCTCACTCCTACTTCCCTGCACCATGGGCTCTGCTGCTGCTGGGGCTGCCAAGGCCTTTCCTTCCACAGCAGAAGCCACAACAGGCTGGCGCCCACCACCTCCCCGCCCATTACCTGCCCCCATCTTTGCTTAACGGAGTTCACCAACAGCAACACGTGCCTTGCTTCTGTGAGACCATGAGAGCTGGCCAGGAGGGTGCCCGGGGAGGGGGGGGGCCTCGCAGCCGAACCTGGGGTGCAGCAGCCCATGGGGCATGACCGCCTGCTGGCTCTGGATGTGTGGGGCTGCAGGAAGGCGGCCGAGCCTCAGGGGTTGTGTGGTAGGTAGCAAAACCCCTCCTCAAGGAGGGTCTTGGCTGCCTGTCAGATGGCTTCAGGAGTGACTGGAGAGATGACGTACCTCCTGGAAAGGAGAGCTGCCGGGTGAGACGCTACTCCTGGCTCTGAGTCAGTCACTGCGCGGTGCCAGCAGTAATTAAAGTACAGAAACACACGGGACTGTGAGCAGAGATTAGCCCAGAACAAGCCGAAACGCACAGCCAGCACGGAGCGCGACTGTACCCCTCTTCTTTCAACAGCACCTGCAGCCCCCCAAAAACAGCCCTTGCTGTGTCAGCACTACTGGTACCCGCTGTACAGAGGGGAACACAAGGCACAGGCAGATTGATTCTTCCTATCGCTTTTAAACAAGGGTGTCCCCCAGTAATTTTGGTGTGCCCCACCTGATAGACCTGGGTAATGAGCAAGGGGAGCCCCTGCCCTTGCTTGCACAGGCACAGCATCTGCCCAGCGCTGCTGCAGTGCCAACCCTTGGCGCTGGGGATCTGAAATAAAGGGTGGGCACTGAACACAGCTCTGGGGACTGGCCTCTGCCAGAGCTGGACCCGAATAAGCCACTGCCTCCCTTCCCCACCTGAGTTACACCCCACAGGGACCTTCTTGTTGCTCGCTGAAAAACTAAGTGCTTTCTCCAAGCTCAGAGGTAATGCTGCTTCGTTTCCAACCTGGATAAAGGTTGCAGGAAACAAAAGGGCAGGAATTCTCCAGGGTAAATTTAGGGAAAAGGAGAAAGTTGCAAATCGCCCATTTGATGCCTGCTGAGCACCGGCAGACTAATTCTGCTCATTGCTCCCCACTTCCTGCCTTTCCATGCCACCTTTCCAGCAGGATACACAATGGCTTTTGGATTCCCCAGGCGCTCCTGATAGTAAACATGCTCTTAAGTACTCCTTCCTTCCTAGATGGGGACTAGGCTGGGTTTCTCTGAAGCATTTGACACCTGGCTCGGATACTAGAGAGTGACACAGAACAGACATGGAGCGCTGACTACGCTGCTGATACACTGGAGCCAGGACTGCTGCTCTCCCAGGAAGGCATCCCATGGGCTGCTGCCTTGGGCTCTCCTGGCTCAGCTCCTGGGTGGTTACATTAAACTTACCATCTGCCCCTGTCTAGCTGCTCTGGGGAACTGCTGCTTTTATATGTCCCTAAATATACCGGGACCTAAGGGAGCAGGGAGGCACTGCTGCACAGAGCTTTTGGCACAGAACTGGTGGCCCAGAGAACAGGGACCTTGCACAGATACTCCAAGACACAGCCAAGAAGTACCTGACCCTCAGGTCCTGCCTGGCATCATCTCTGCCTGACAATGGTCTCAACTAGGCTGATGGTGACACTTGAACTTGGAAGGTAAAACCACACCAGCAAGCTGAACCTTTGGTGAGTCCCGGGAGTATTTCTAGCCAGGGAACTGTTTAATTAGTTCAGTCTAGATTGGAGCAGGTTCTGGCTACCCCAAGGTCTGTTTGATCTGCCTTGTCCCTCACCAAATAGCACACAAGTCGGACAGGGCTGTGCTCAGGATGGGATTACTCAGCGGCAGCAGTGGAGCTCAGTGACCGCTTCCTTCCCCAAGTGCAGCTGAGAAGCTCCTTCCTCCCACCACACACAATCCTTCTGGAGCACAGATGAACTCAAGCCAGAAATCGAGGTAGGATAAAGGGCCTTGTTGTTCTGTCTTTCCCTGCTGTAACTGCAAGGATACCTGCGTGCTCACCAAGGAGCGCCACTGCACTCCTGGATTTCTCCTACCCTCGCTTTCCTTTCTCCTCATCTCTTTCTAGCTCTTCTCCCTGCTCTGCTTTTCCCCAAACAATCTGCTTTTCTTTGCTCCTCCTGCTTCCCTTCTTCCCTCCCATCCCCTGTCTCCAGCCCTGCACCCCTTCTCACTGCCCTTGCTTCTGTCCTTTCCTCTGCTCCGGTGCACTGCAGCGATTTCAGCAGTACCAAATGCTCCTTGGCGAGCTCATCTCCCATTCTCTACTTGGGCAATAGGTCATCATTTAGCAATACTCACAGGGGATACAGACAGACCCTCATACAGGTAAGGCCTTGATTCTCTGAAACAAGACCCTCTCTCAAACGAACCTCTAGGACAGGTGCTTGTCTCCTCAGGGGTCTGTAATTACCAAGCTTACCAGCGCAAGGTAAGAATTATTTCCTTTATTGGCAAGTTTCAACGATGTGCTCAGCCTACACAAGACACGACATTGTCCCGGGTGAAAGATAAACACGGAGGAGATGGGAGTTAAGGGAAAAGGATGGAGACTGGTAGTTTTCAAGTAGGACATTCCATTCTGAGGTGTCATGAAGGATGCCAACAACCTGGAGACAAGATGCCTGCAAGCTTTTGTTTTCTCTAATCCCACCCAATTTTTAAGGCGTTCCCTGGCCCAGATCTCACCGCTGACCGCAAGGATCCAGCGGCGTGCTGCCGCAAGACTCGCTCGCGTGCCCCTCTGAGATCAGCACT
Source organism: Laterallus jamaicensis coturniculus (assembly GCA_022605575.1). Lineage (NCBI taxonomy): Eukaryota > Metazoa > Chordata > Aves > Gruiformes > Rallidae > Laterallus > Laterallus jamaicensis. The sequence goes on from JAKCOX010000013.1 coordinate 22,195,194, forward strand.
GGCTGTCAGGAGGGCTTCTTTGAAGACCTTCCACTTTTGGAATGCCAGAAACTAACAGAGTCTGCATTGTGCTTGGGAATGGCCTTTGCTGAGGTAGTTTGTTGGCCAGGTAAGCCGAAGCGCCAAGGATTAGCTGCATGATAAAACATCTTCCTCTCTCTCCAGGTTTCTGACTCCCCTGAAGAGTTCCTACACGCTTGTTGGAAAACTCTCTGCAGTGACCTGGCAAGGCTGAACTTGCCCTAGATCTTCAGAATCCCAAAGGAGGACAAACAGAGGTGAAGAAGGGTCAAAACCAGACATGACAGGTTCTGCCCGAGAGGCACGGGAAGCGTAATCGTCGGTCTATCAGTGGCTATCTGAGCAGCACACCGAGCAAGGCCCTCAGTGAGAGTGAATTTTGGCTTAATGACCGCATGCCATGTTTTAGAAACGTTTCATTAAAAAGCAGGTATTCCTCATTAGCGCTTCGGAAGCAAAGAGGGGCAGGGAGCAGCCCAGCTAGGGAAAAAAGGGAGAGAAATACACGCATGGCAAATTCAGGAATATTTTCCAGTGTATCCACATGGGAAGGAAATTTCAGAGTTTACTGCCTGTATTGTAGGCTGCCACAGCTTGGTGGGGCTAAGAGGGGTATTTCCCTCTGGGTCCTCCTGAATGCTGATGCTTTTTGGGGCTGCCTCTGCAACAGTGTAGGGAACAAGATGTTTCTGAAGCCGAGATCAAACTTAGGGTTCACATTTCTAGACAGCCAGAATACAAAAGTGCTTTCTTAAGCCTGGTCAGCGAGGGAGGATAAAATACAGTATTGGTTTTTTCTACCGACAACAAAACCCAGAGAACTGCCCATAAAATTGTCCCCTGGTTTCCAGATCAGCAACTTCTCAATTCACATCTCACTGACAGAAACTCACTTGCAACCAAGTCCTTGGTTTTATTCATGCAAACCACTCATTGGTCCTACCAACCATCCAAGAAGCCCCACCTTCACTGCATTCCATAAACCCACTGCTGGCTCTGGAGGAAGGTAAGGAGAATCCTTACTGATCCTTCTAGCCAGGTCACACGCTCGCTCTCCCATTCTCATCACAACACACCTTTCCAGCCATTTAAAGAGTGGGGAGCAAAGAGAAGGGGAAAATAAACCCCAACCGCTTGTGCAGTGCGTACTCTTGCTTCTGAGCAAGGAAGCAGCGTGACTTCTTAAAGCCCTTGGTACTGGGCTGAGAGCCAGGACTGCCTCTGATATGAGCTTCCTCTGTGGTCTCATCTCCCCCTTTATAACAGAGGTTTAAAAGCCACATATTTCCCCTCAATGTCAAGCAATGACATAAGAATTAGTTAATACCGTGATGGCGGTTTGGAAATACAAACCACCAGTCATTACGACAGCTTCCCCAAGAGCAGAAGGCTTTAGTACAAACTCTATCTCAAATGTCACATGAGAAGAGAAAAAAACAACCCACCATCCCCAACAACACAATCCCAGAAGACAAGTTTGAGCTGTCAGAGAGTTTCAATTTCTCCCTTGTCTGGAACATCTTAGAGCAGTTAGGAAAAACCCAACCCTTTCCTCTGGATTTAGCAAATGCCAATTCCCCTTCTGCCCTATTGTGTGTCTCATCGGGCTGAGATAACCCCAATTTACTCACGTATATGTAGTGGCATCATTGCCAGTGTCAGTGCAGCCCTGGGAATGCTCCTTACCTACTGACAGACACTGCCGCAGAGCCAGGACAGAAAGCATCCAAACAGGATCAGTGAGAGAGGGAGCTACCTAGCAGCACCAAAGAGCCCTGTTAGGGTCATTTCTCTGCCAGGTAATGATTAACCATCAGCGCCCTCTTACAGTCCGGAACACAACTGCTGTAACAAAAGGGACATACAAGTCTCTACTTATCTACTCAGGTTCTGGAGACAAGCAGACACCTCAGAAAAGCAGCGATAGCTGTTGGTACATCCCCTGACTGGTTAAGTGAGCTCAAATTTAAATACGACTACCAGGGAATTTCCCTTCCACACCCCCCTCCCCCAAACTGGCAAAGAAAACAGAAGGACCATCAAGTCTCTGGGCATAGCATGCTACCCCAAATAGTGCCATGCTGCCAAGAGAGCTCAGGGGGTAACACCAGAAATCACAGCGGGAGAACCAGGAAGCCTCAGCGCACCTATCCTTAGAGACTCTCTCGCACCAGGAACGTACTTGATGCTTCAGAAGATGATGTTAACAGTGGCTGTTAACAACCTGGCAAAAAAAGGCAGTTTCTCCTGAGTACTTGGCCATTAGCTGTGGGCCCATATTCTAAAGAAAGAGGGCTCATGTTCAGTTTGGTTTTTGTCTTCACCCCTTGACATACACGGTCCACAGAATCACAGAATCATAGGGATCAGAGGGGAACTCCAGAGACCATCGAGTCCAACCCCCATGCCAAAGCAGGTTCCCTAGGACAGGTCACACAGGTCCTTTGTTTAAATGCTACTTACGAGTTGCTAGCCCAGTGCCAGCCTGTGGTGATGACCCCCCCTCGGTCCCTGGGTTGATGCAAGGACACTTTTAGCTTGATCAGTTTTGACATCGTCCGCCCAGTCGTCTCCTTGCCACTTGTGCTAACTTATCCTTCCAGCTCTGCTAGTTCCAGAATAGAACTCAAACATCAAAAGACATAGCCAAGGTTATCAGAGGTTCAGCTGAGAAGTGCACCTAAGAGTCACCTTCCCAACAACAGACAAACGTGAGAACTCAGGATATCAGTTCTGAGCTCAGAGCTGAAAATAGAGCATGCTCCTACAGAAGGGATAAAAGTCCTTAAAGGTCAGAAGAGCAGCCTAAAGGAGAGGGAAGAAAACAGCTCCAAGAGCCCACAGAATTGTACTTGGACTCTCTCCGGCTACGAAGTGTCTGGAGTTTTCACCACTTCCACACTCTGAAACGGTGTCCTTGAAATCCAATGCTTTTCCCTCTTCCACCAGAAACAGGACGAGCAGGCCTGAGGAGGCCTGAGCAGGTCTGAGGAGGCCTGAGCAGGTCTGCCCCGCCCAACTCTGCCTCACATCGTGCACATATGGCTCAACTCTGCTCCCACTGGAAGCAAAAGGAGTTTTCTCAGTACTTCCAGTGGAAACCGGGGTTTGCCCAAAAGTTTCTATATGCAGCAGTGAAACCAGGCAGCCCTGGAACACAAAGCTAACTGAGCCAAATCAGTGCCCTAAGCTGAGTCAGGCCCCACAAGAACAGGAGGGGCGAGGCAAGCTTTGCTATCTCGAGTGAGAAGATCACACAGAAGAGATGAACTTTGTCAACAAGAGGATATACCCGAAGGCGATTTTGGTCCAACCAGATCCCTGTCTCTTTCATTCTCAAGCTCTGACCGGCCCATACCACAAAACTACAAAGGCCTCAAGCAAGCATGCTGCCCAACTGCTTTTCTCTGGGCTATGGCCCATGGAAGAATGGGGGAGATCCGGTAACAGCAGAGAGAAGCCTGGCAGACCCTCCGGGTTGGGGTGAGAGCCAGCACTGCAGGATTTGATTCTCCTTAAGAGTTTAGCCAGTTAGCACGTACGGTATCATCTATGGAAACTGTCCCATGGGTTTTTAAAACACAAACACAGCAGAATGTCATCATCAATAAGTGAAGTCTGTGTTAAAAAATTCTAAGTACACGGCATTTTCTCCAGTTCTGACACCTTTTTAATAGAAATCACTTGTTTAGGAAACAAATAGCACTTTTGTAATTTTTTTTTACAATGTTTCTTACCTTGATCTTATTTTAAGTAACACTAGGAAGACCTCAATATCTTTTATTTTCCTTTTTAATTTAAAAAAGTTGGGTTTTTTTTTTCCCCCAGATACAAAGATTTTGCCCTTGCATAAAAAAACAGTGCCCAAAACGATGACACAAGGACTCACAAAGACTCACTGTATCTCACTGACACTATTACTTCTAATCTATACCATGCAAGGTCCCATCTACCTCTTTAATTAGACTGTCAGCCTGAAAAACAGCTTTTCTATTCCTTATTTAGTTCTTGTTACCAAAAGAAGAGAAAGGAAGTGAAAGAAAAGGACATTTCTCTGTTCAGTTCACACATCTGGGTCATGTGCTACTTTGTTCAGGATACCTTTGTTGTTTATAAATATAGAAAAGGGTTGGAATCTCGTTTTCAAGTAATCGATGCACATTTTCTCTTGGGACACATCTGTCCAACGCTCCAAGCTGACCCTGGATTCTGGCCCTCTCTTTTCCCATTCCCAACACAGGCTTTCTGGATGAGTGTGAGGACCCAAACCAATTCTGCAAAGCGTGTCTGTTGTTTAATGTGAAGAAACAGGATTAACTGAAAGCTGTCAGGACAGTAGATCCTCAGCCTGTGTATGTGCTGGTTACTCAGTGAAAAGTTCATCTCCTTTCCTTTTGTACATCTCCTGTCTAAACAATAGTAAATACTGCTTATTTGATAGACTTGTCCCTTCTGGGCACTGGGATTTGAGAATTTATATTTCGGGTTGTTTTTTTTTTTTGGTTTAATAGTACTGAGAGTTTAGAAACAGGAAAAGCCCACAGGCTCTTTGGACTTGTTTTCATTTTCCCCTAGCTAAACAAACTGTTCTGCAAATAAGGATTTGAAACCTGCTCTCCTCCCTCATCCCTGCTCCTCACCCCAAACAAAAATAAAACAAACCTATAGTGGCTGTGGAGGCTGCTGCAGGCACACACTGGTGTAAAATATAGAGAGAGTAAATATATTATTTCACTTGGCATGGTGCTGGCAAAGAACCCCCAGCTGGCACTATTCATGTAACATGATCCAAACTTTGCATGTACACACAGAATAAGAAGGATCAATTGGCAAACTCCGGTTGCCGCCTGGCACAAGCATCTTCACGCTCTCTCTGGAACCAAAGAACTAAAGAATTCTGCACTTTCCAGAAGAAATCCGGTTTTGCTTTAATAGAGTTTCACTATTTTGCTCTTCCTCCTCGCCGCCACCTCCCTTGCTCCTTCTTAACTTCACTGTGTTATTTAGTCTCATCGCCCTTGTTACAGTTCACCATGCAGCTCTGGGAAGGGGAGGGGGCTAAGGTGGAGGTGGCAGCATTAGTATTGTTAGTGGAGTCCATGCCGTTGGAGATGGCTACTGAATTGACCTCAGAGTTTATGGGTTTTGAAAGGTCGATGCCTTGGATGAGGCGGATCAGCTGTTTTACCTTCTCCAAGGAGCTGTGCATCTCCTTCTGTTTTGCAAGGATGGTGTTCTTCATTTCCATGCATTTCTGCAGCAAAACAGAAAAGCAGCACTAAGTTCAAGCTTACAAACAAATGAAAGGAGGTAAGAGAAGGAACGTGATGTTCACAGATCTAAATGTAAGCATGCAGCAAAGACCGCTGCTTCAGTTTCACCTTCCCAGCCTAGAAGACTCTCAGGGCCGTGTTCACAGGAGACTTCACATTTGCAGGCTGAGGAGTTAAATTGCCGGCATGCAGCCACCCCCTTTCATCCCAAAGTGTCATCTCTGCAAATCCACAGAGGCAGCTTCATCCTTTCGAAGGGAAACTCCCAAGTACACGTTCCTACTATTTTTCTATTAGGACTGCATTGCTGAAATGTCTTTAGCTCAGATCTGCAAACTCAAGCATCCAACTGCAGCTGACTGCTGACAGTGTGTGTCCTAATGGGATACAGCCTCTACTTCCACAGACATTTTAGCAGGAAATTCACTTCCTCCTCTCAAGAAATAAAGGGGCACTTGAAAAGGAAAACAAGCCCTTCTTCTTTCTTTGTGAAAGAAGCGAAATCTGAACTTTGTGGCTATTTCTTTCTCTTAGAAGCAGCAGTAGCTTTGCTAGCTCATCAGTTAAGAGTCAAGGGAAGATAACGTTTTTTAAAAAAAGCCCACAAATGATGTTTCAAGTGTCAAAAACAGTTTATACCCACATTCAAAACTCACTAAGGAGGAGATGCCAGTGATTTTATGTCTGTAACATTCAGGTTCTTACATGAAGATGGCAACCTTGGTTTCAGCTTTGATATTTTCACACGCAGCTCATGGCATCACGGATGTTTTATTTGTATCCTCAGAATTTAGGGGTCTATGAACACGGGGCACTTAAGGCAGTCTGTACCTATGTATCCAGCCTTAGAGATGCTGCCACGCAAGACTGCGCAGCATTTTTCATCCCATGATACTGACTAGGGCTACATTCTAACTTTACACTAGCTATTCAAGAGCGTGATTTGCAAGTTAAAGGGAGAAGAGTGAGCAAATTAGTATGTATGCTGCAATTACTGTGATAAACTAAGGTGGAAACTTCTGGTGAGCAGTAGGACATCGTCTAAATAATAATATGCAGAGGCATGCACAGCGTCCAGCTGCTGACATGTCAAGAGCCTGAGAGCCAGTCATGAGTAATTGGTCACTTTTGTATTAGGAAGGTCTGGAAAGCACACCGTGACTGTAGCTCTTATTATACACAGAGGCCCAACGATTCATGTCTAAGCGAGCTGCTGGAGAACCTGGCTTATCTCCTGCCCACAGACAGTAATGCTCCGGGTCGTGTTTGGCACCTGCTGATACTACAGGTCACTGCATACGTACAATATACATCAGCAGAGATCACGTATAAGTGACTCTATCTAAGCATATGTCGCCTGCATTTCATTTCTGCCCTCCCAAGTCCTAAAAAGCAAAGGGAAAAGCTCACTCGGTTCTCAGCAAATCCAGTGGAAGACAGGTCTCATGTATGGAGACTCGCTCTATGGTTTTCTCTCTGCACTCTAGTCCCAGAAAACAGGCACAGAGCTATTTGGGAGGATAATACTCACCGTTATAGAATTGCTGAGCTGTTTGACCTTCTGCTCTAGTTGTTCTCTTTCCTGCTTTAAATCTGAACTCCATTTAAGTAGTTTCTGTTTTTCCTCTTCTTTTGCTATAAAACAGAATATTCATCAGAAGATTTGCACTATTCCTGTTACAACAGTGGAGAGAGGCTCCAAACTGGCGTGTGTAAAGAGGGGAATGGTGTTTAAGGTCAATTCAACAACTCACACATTAAATCGCACCCACAACTTCACCTACATACTCAAGCTTCACCAATAGTCAGACTGCTATTTCCAGTTCAGTAGTGATTAAGCTTCCTCCCTTTTAATTTCCTTCTGTAAAGGAAGTACTGTTCTATCCCATTCCTGATAGAACAGCATCCATAATTAACATGGAAGGTGGTGTTCTGCATTTTCCTACCTGCTTTATATGCAATATATGAATGAACAATTGCTAAAGTTCCTGGCCACGGGATTGCTTCTTCCTTCTTTAGCATCTGAAAGAAAAGCATTTAGAGATTTAGCTGGTACACGATCTACCTCCAGGAAAGCAAAAGGGAGAGAAAGAGGGAAAGACCAAGGATTTTCTTTAATGGCTATCATTAGTCTCAGCGCTGTTAACATGAAGCTTCGCAGGCCTGTTCTGAGATTTAACAGAGGGAATTACTCACGACCGTGTCGTGTCTCCCCGAAAGGAGGCCTGTTTCTTACAAATGTCAGCATTTTCTCAAATTCCCTCCATAGCCACAAATAAACTTTACTAAGGAAACTGAACAACTTTAAAGAGGAACGAGAGGATAATGTAGCCAAATTCAAACTTGCCAGGAGACATAAACATTATTTCACGGTGCAGGGAAGTGGTAACACCCCCTCCTTGCTTGCAACCACTGATCCAATCATTTGAGTTTTGCATTTTCTTTCTTCTGAACAGGATATATTCTGAACACTGTTTTCTTGCATCACCATCTGGCTAACTGAAGATCACATGGGCAACCGAGCAATACACTACATCAGACAGAAAGCTAACAGCTTCAGGCTGCTGCTGGTCAGCAACCCTTTGCAACTTCTGAAGTTCCACCTAAGAGTCAAGGAATACCATAGTTTACGACTTTGCCTTGTAATCTCAATGAAATTATAAACAAAATATCAACTTATCTTCTACTCACTTCCAGTGTGTACTTTCAGAAAGGGATCTGGAAGGAAGAACCATCAAACTGCTCTCCTATCCTTGTAATATCAATGCTGGATGACATTATTATAGAGATCACTGAAGACAACCTCTCTGATATTTGATTTCTGTGAGCAAACAGGGGCTTCTATTTGCTCTATCTGTTGAAGCAGGCTTGTGCAAATGCTTTATTTATTTGTCCAGAAGAATATATTAATAACTTTTGAAGGAACAATGAGCTTAAGATGAATGGGAAAATTTCAATGGGTCATACAGAACCTTTCCCAAATGTCTGCGTGCTTTGGCCCAGAAAGAGAGTGAAAACAAGGGTAACAAATAAAAACCCCAAATCTGGCAGCAGGACTTCACGCTTTCATATTTGCACACACCCCCACAGAGTTAATTTGATCAGATTCACACAAGCCCTGTTACAGATCAAAGAGACATGGTCAGTGCCAGGCTCTCTCGATCTGAGTAAGCCAAGTGATCCAGTTATTTTCTTTAACATGGAAAAATCTTTAGAGAACACCGTGTAAAACTCTCTCTGTCTGCCAAACATTACCTGGTCTTGACATTTGGGACAGATCCACATGCCCTTGGGAATGGTTTTCAGAGGCGGGTCCAGACAATCCAGGTGATAAACACGTGAACATGTGTCACACATCAGCAACTGCCCACTTTTTCTGCAAACACTGCAAAAATCCTCATGGATATCGCCCTATAAAATTGAGGGGAAGGGGTGTGGGTAAGAGAAAGAGAGAGAGAGAAGGCAAAAAGTGAACTTTGACTTGACCTTTCACATCTACATCCCAGTTAAATGCAAAGTTTACACCACAAACTATGTCTAAAGGGATTGCAAATAGTCAAACCCTTTTTAGGACATGAAACGGGAAACCAGGCAAGGTGTCAGAAACCCTGACTTCTGTCCTCCCAAGTCAAAAGCAAACACTTACGATCATAACTTCTCTTAACAACTGCTACCCTATAGCCTACCTTCTTTAAGATTCCCCCTTTACCCTGCTTTTTTTTTTTCCCCTAAAGTGATGAGCTCCCTACTTCCTTAACCCTTATTTCCGTATTTCACTTCAAGAATGTCGAAGACGCTGTCTCTTGCCAGTAATAGTATGTAAGAAACCCCAACTGAGTGACTTAAAAACACATTGTCAAATATTTAGGTCACCTTTAAAAATGAAACTGGAAAGAAAACACGTGTGCTTGTAAAAGAAAAAGGATGGAATGAATTATATTCCTAGACAAGTTTTTTTACTTCACTTAGGTTACCTCAAAGTGCGCTGAAGAAGCTGTGACTCAAAATTTTCTTTCTATATAGACTGTGGTTTATGTTTCATTGCTAACATAGGCTGAGCCAGGAAGAGGGAATATCAAGAGAGATTTTCGAACCAAGAGAGTTTTTTTAAAAGAAAGAACTGAAACATTACTGGCAGTGTCTCTCTAAAAAAAAAAAAGCGTTCTGTTACTATTGCATCACCATCAGAGAGTTTTTTTCCACAGCCATTAACTTCCCAGAAAGGTAGGTCTGATTTTTGTCACTCTTTCTTGTCTCTCCTCCTGTTTGGGGTGTGTGGTGGTGGTGATGTTTTGGTTTTTTTGGATTTTGGATATTTGAACAAAGAAGCATGAAAGAAAGATGGCTCAACATCCACAGAGGATTAGAGGAGCCCCCCCTCATTCTACCCTAGCCCTCTCACTGCCTGCGGGCTGTCCTGGCAACATGACATATCCAAAGACCCATCTGGAGACTTCAGTCAAGATTTCACACACACCAGATCTATGAGATCATGATCCTACAATGCCTGTCTTGAGTTAAACTACATGTATGTGTTCCCCAGGGATGAAATATCAATGTGTGCAAGGTTTCACTTTGAGCTGGACAGTCTTTTCAGGTGGGTGAGTTAAGTTCTATCAATCTGGAGGGATAGCAGACTCGGCCGTGTACTCACACATTAAGTTGCCAGGCAAGAAAAATGACACTAATCTCCGCCATGGATAAAATATTAAAACATATTAGAAGAACGACACACGAGCAATCTGCTCAGGTTTCTACTCCACGTCCCTACTGCTGATGAGGCCTTTCTTCGAAGAGAAGGCTATTCTTCTCTTATTTCCCAAGGTTAGTGCTGATGTCATGCTTTGTAAAGGATCAATCTTTAGTGGATTTTCAGTGCCACGTTTTGGTTTGGTAACACCCAAGGATCACAGAGAACTGGGTTGTGGTATTATTTCATCCTTTAACACCAAGGTGTTCTTCAGCATTAAGTGAAGAACTGAATGAGTGACATTTCATGCCTCTTGTGATCTGTGTAACCAGGCTGGGAAGAACTTATTTTCCTCTATCATGCACTCTGTGAGTGCAAGGAAAAGAAGGCAGGCAGGAGATGTTATATAAGTTAAAGGAAAATCCTCTGCAACTTAAGGAAAAAAAAATTGGAGGAAAATTCCCACATTTTAAAAGAAAATTCTCATTCTAGAGCATCTCGTGAGTTAAGATGCTTTGACTGCCACAGACTACAAGGCAGCACTTGGTAACTGGTTCAGGCACTTACTGGTGTGTGGAAAACCAAACCTGTTTTGTCTAATACCCTGCAGAAAGGGGCCTACACAAGAGACACATCCAGTTGCTTCTTGAAGGGGAGACATTTAGAAATTTAAACCCAGAAACTTTTAAATTCAACTGAGTGCTGCAAAACCTGAAGTGACAGAGCTGATCAGCATGCAGCTTGGCTGAGTGTGTTAGGATTCCTACTTTTGACCTCTCCATCCTTATCAACAATCCCATCTCACGTTCCTGCTTCATCCTTCCTTCAAAATTTATCTCTGTCATTCAAAGGATGACAATGCATGAGAAAAGCTGTTCTGTGCCATGGTGCCTGGCAGCAAGTGCTTGGCCTGATTTGCAATTTTCATAGGTCGGCTAAAGACAAAGATTACTCTGGTGCTAAATTTCAAATTTCCATTCTAAGGTCTATAGGAATTGCATCATCTCAGCAAATTAATGCAAAAATACTTTAAAGATGGGCAAATCTGCAGTTTAATTTTGTATTTGTCTGAAAAACTGCTCAATTGTTCTAACCAAGACTTTCAAAATAGCCTTTTCCTTAGGCATGCACTTGTTTTCATTTTTAAATCCCCAGAAGCTGGAGGCTGTAACTATAGACAGCATTTTCTGTCTTACCTAGAGACACCTTTCTAACAGTGCAGACCCATTTTACCATGACATGGACTGGCCTCACTGCCAAAAGTGATCCTGCCTTCTCTGTATGCCTTGACAATCATTTCTGTCCCCTGCACGAAGCTGGCACAAGACTATGTGTGTTTATAAAATTACCCAGATTAGGGCACAATCTTGCCTAACAGGTGTTTTGCTAGACCAGTTCCCTCACACAGGTCACAACGTGGCCTCAGACATATCTGTGCTGGAACGACACAGGAAGCATTTAAGGGATGAGAGAAGACTGCTAGTGACAGGCAGGACAGTTCTCAGTGGTAGGACCAGTCACAGGGGTATTTCAGTGTATACTATATTCTACATCTAATTAAGCTGCAAGCTCCTTAAATGCGAAAGGTGTCATTTTCCTCTCTGTCTTTCTCTCCAGCACAACCTGGACTAGTTGGTGTTCAAACAGATAGGACTTTCCACAGTTACGCAGCCCTTTTCCAGCCAAGGATGCTACACGTTTTTACAGGTATAGCTCAGATATGACAAGGAAGCACCATGCCAAAGTGTATAAACAGGGGAAACCAAATCTCAAAAGAGGGGTGTGACTGCATGAGCTTATATGGCAATTTTATGAGAACATATTAGCAGAAGATTACCTTCCAGCTCACTGAGGGGGTGGGTTGTGAAGCCTCCTTCTCGGGAGATATTCGAGACCCGCCTGGACACCTCCCTGTGTGACCTGTCCTAGGGAACCTGCTTTGGCAGGGGGGTTGGACTCGATGGTCTCTGGAGGTCCCTTCCAACCCCTACAATTCTTGGAGTTTGTGAATACCAAATATTTTGGAAAAGACTACCAAATTAGCCTAAGTGCCAACGAAAATGCATTGAATGCAACCTTGGGATAAAATTCCTTCAAAAAATAAACCCACAAAAATATTAGTGCTGTTGCAAATGTATAAATTAAGCAACTTGTCTGGAACTATGTCAAAGGAGATTTATATAAGATTCTAAAGGGTAAAGAGAGCCACTGTGCTGTAATATGCTCAGGTAAGACAGAACATTAATTACCTGTGTGTAATCTTCCATTGTCTCCTTTAGAATACTTCTGTTTCCATTAACTAATGAATATTAAAGTAATCCAAGGCCTAGGCCTAAATACTATCCAATTTCAGAACACTCAGGGCATTCAGAAACTGGAGTAGAATTTACCAGAAACTCACTATTCTGGATGCAGCCTGCTGCCACTAGGCACTGCAGGAAACAGGGCAACAACTCATTATACTGAGATCCTGCATAGTGGGGAAAAGACTCAGCAGTATGATGCACATACAAGTCAGTGATAGAAAAGACCCACCACCACACTATCCAGTCCTTCTCTGAGGGAATATGTAAAAACATGTGTTCTCCAGCACATTCGCTAGTTGATTGTACTGCTTTACTTTTAAAAGTCCCCACAGACGGAGCCGCCCCACCTTCTCCCTGAGGAGCTGTTCCAGGGTCCCATTCATCTGACTGCCAGCAAAGTATTTTTACAGTCAAGTGCTACTCTGCTCTCAAAAGTCACTATATGAAAGAGAACCTTTTAATTTCACATATGTATTCCCTGGGTATCAGAATTGCATCTATTTATTTCAGTGAGTCAGACACACTCGTACGATTTCTTTTCCTGTTTCCTCTCCAGAGCAAATACAGTTCAGAGGCAAGAAATCGACTGCTATTCCCTACTGTATGTGGCCAGCAGAGCTGGTCTCTTGCTCTGTGTACTTACAGTGATGCAACTGCAGAGACGAAAATAAAGCAGCCCAACTTCTCCCCCTAAAGCACCATTTTCAAATGCTTGGGCCTGGATTATATGTGATAATATGCTTAAAAAAAAAAAAAGGAGAAAAGAAAAAAAAAGAAGAGGCTGCTCTGACTCAGATTGCAGGAGGAGTTTGCAGCATTGCTATGAAGAAATAAGCAACCGCTGGTCTTTAAAAAGCAAGGGCTTTACTGCACTGCAACTCCTGCCAATGTTTGAGCAAGGGCTGCATGCCGTAGATACAGTCACAGTACACTTCCAGACAAACCGTAGTGTATACAGTCCCTTCATTGTGACACTTTGGGCCTACATGGCGACTCCATCCAGCTCTTCCCACACTGTTTATCTCCCAAAGTTTATGCATGACTTTTAATTCTTTCTCATCATGTTTTTGGAAGAAATAGAAACAATGAAATGACTGAAGAGTTCTCAGGAACTTAAAAAAGGCTTGCTTTGGCAATAAAATCTTATATTTGAATTAACTTCAAGTAAGGACACTGGGTTCTTCATAAATTATAACAAACCAACCTGATTTCACTCCAGAGAGATTGTGTGATCTGGTCATGGGGGTGATATATTTAGCTATGCCCGTACACCATAACTGCTCTGGGCTGTCCTGGGTGACTCAAGCAGTTTCCTTCCTTCTCACATTACAGAAACACCCCAACTTTTTGTTACTAATACTTTTCATTCTCCCCTTCCCCCTTTTTCATGGATGACAGATTCAATTCAGTCAGACAAGATCTCAGACACTGCACAAAGGAAATGAGCTCATCTAGAATGCCCGGTGCCTCCCAATGTTTCAGCCCACTAAAGGAGTTATAAATAAAACCTCTACAGGATAAGAACATAGGTGCAGGAGGAAAAAGGAAAAAGAACACCAGACCATTTCACTGCACGGAATCAGGACAAACGATGAGTGAGAGTAAAGAAACAAAACCCTGCAATGATTTTCCTTGTAGCTGTCTCTGTGCATCTTTCTGAAAGTAACCCCCTCCCCAAGAGTTACTTACGTCTGTGGAGCTGGGGCTAGGCAGGGACACAGGCTGAACAGCTGCGGGGAAAGTAAATGTGGTCTCTGTCTTTTCATTTTCAGGGGAGTCTGGATAACCGGACAGAGGGGATGTGGGGGTCAAAGCCCCAAACCCCAGCACCGTGTTGTATTTAGGTGGACGACCTACATGTTAACAACAGGGAACACAAAAAAAAAAAGAAAAAAAAAGAAAAAAAAAGCAAAATGATCTTACATACCTTTGGCCAGTGGTCCTCATTGGCTAGCGTGAAAAAGGAAATGATGTAGCACAGAGAGGAAGTTAATATAAAAGTTACAAGTAGAAGGACAGAAGCAAAGATTTAAACTTTTTTTTTTTTTAAGAAATCTTTAAGTAGAATTTTGCAAGGAAAGAACATTTAAAAGATGTATTTAAGAAGGAAATAGAAATAAGCTCTGTAGAAGGTTGAAGAATCACTCCCACAAAAGCAGTGCAGGGACACTCACCACTTCTAGAAATGTGGCTATTCAGTTTTTAGGGAAAACATGTTGCCATCAAAGCTGGAGAGAAGCTACAATAACCACTATTAAATCCTTTCTACTGTTATCCCATACCTCCCTATCTTTCTAGTGCCAGCATAAAACTGCACAAAGGTAAAGTCCTTTATCAGAGGCCAACACTCACTGACCCCCTCCTTTTCTTTCCCTTTTTTTAAACCCACTCGCCCACAGATCATAATTTTCTATCCTAGTGGTACCCCTCTGAAATCAGGCTGGTCCTCTTGCCTGACCTGTAAGACCAGCACTACCAGTTGTAACCTAGCACTGGTCTTTCACTGTAATCCTCCTCCAGTTCTGTACTCTTCCTCAGTCACATGTGTCTGATGATACACAACTCCTGTCCGCTCCTTCAGACCAGCAGAAGCACAAAACTGCGTCCGTAACAATTTTCATAAAATTAGGTATGCAAAGCAAGCCAGCAAAGCCCCAGCATGTAACCAGCATTTCTGCCTCCCTTCTCCAGGGTAATTTATGGATATGCAAACAGAAAGGAGTTAGGATCTAGGAATAATTCCCCAGATTTTATGTTTACAGATTGTCAGTCTATACCTATTAACATGCTAAACATTGCATTTAAGGTCTGGATATGTTCCAGAACTAAGTATGTCCTTGGAAAGGGATTTCTGATAGTGATGTCCACGGCTGAAATTTCTGACATCCTCAGCATCATCTAGAATTAAACTAAAGCTCTCAAGGGCACATGCCTGCATAAGCTTTTCACCTAATGTACTGCTATACTAAATCACAAAACAAATGTATACAGCCAAATCTTTTGTCAGTTGAAAACCTGCGCTACTAATTTGGTGCTGATGCAAGGTACAGGCTCCCAACAGGGTGTGAGGGGGAAAAAAAGGAAGTATAATAGGAGTCAGTGTGCAAAACCAGGCTAAGAGAGTATCAAGTACAAAAGCATGCAGTCATTTCCATTGATACAGTAATTGTTCACAATGAGTTAGAAAATAGAATTAAAAAATCATTACTAGAAGAAGGAACATTTACTTATCCACAGAGTAAACGCAAAACTCTCTCTCTCTGGAATCTACATTATATCATTTTAAACAATATGTTTAATGTTATTAGAGGATGGCAGTAGAGAATGAGGTCTTTTATTTAGGAACAGCATAGCTGCAGAAGTGTCATCTTTGCTACACTGCCTGCTGGACTGAAGAGGTGTATCAAGGAGAGCACATATCAAATGAGTGTTTGTCCTTGCAGCCAAAAACCAAAGATAATGGAACCAGTCAGTGCTAGGTAGGGCTATGGTTTATTTTTTTTAATTTATTGATTACATTTTTTTGGACAGAAAACTCAGGAGAAGGTATTACGAGTCTTTAAGAACTGCAGAGAATCATCAAAAACCAGGGAAAGATTGTCATAGATGTGTAGTGGATGCCATGCACAAAAAAAATCATGTTCTCTCCTGTGCAGTCCTGACTCATCTGTTTCACCATCATCTCTTAAAATTTCACCTGTTCTACAGAAGGATTTCAACCGAATAATGCCACATAACATCATCTCTCATTTTAGGACAAGTGGCACTCTGGTAGCAGAGAAGTGCTCAGTAGAAGCACGATAGCCTTTCTTACTCAAGATAAATTCTTTTGAAGGATCCATCTCTACCCCCCAGTGGGGAACAAGGTTTTTGTCACACTAAGTTTCCTCTCCTATTCAGGGCACAGCCACTTTTTCCATAATCATCTTCTTGACAGTAACAATACAATTTAGTTATTAACAAGAGGATCTTGACAGCAGCTTTATACCACTAAAAGATGTTCAAACATCTCACCTTTCACTTTGCTCTATCAATTGTATTTTTAATTTCTTTTTTTGGAGAGTGAGACTGAAATGAAACATTGAGCTGCCTAATAAAACCCACTATGCTAATCCCTAGAAGTCATAGTTGTTGTCTACCTTGGAAATTTACTGGAAAAATGAAGTACTGTAGAGTCCTTCTTTGTTTTGCTCTTCAAATCAACAAGGGGATTGCAAAAGTAAGTTGGCAGAAGAGGCATACAAGCGGGGAGACAGGTCTAAGTATACCTCACCTCTTTTACGTGTCCCAGGATGCATTGTGCTGTTCAGGTACGTGACTGTACTCTTCTTGCGCTGCAGGGAAAAATAGAATGATTTTTGTTGGCTAACATTTTTGGCAACAACCATATGCAACAGCTGAGGAACAGCCCAGTAGCACTAAGTGAGATTCCTGGCTACTTTGCTTCCTGAGGCAGAGCTTCGGAGAAGTTAGCTTTTTTACACTACTTCTGACAACTGGACTGCTTCAGGCTGACACGCAAGCTGACCCAATGGTTAAACTAACATGCACTACCACTCAACGTCAGCTTTACAGAGGAGAAGGCAGAAAAAGGTGCAAGTATTAGAACAACATCCCAATGTATGTACTATTTAAAAATCTGAGGGCCATATCATTACAATGGCCTTTTGAGTTAGAAATGATATTGCCTGTCTAGTTGGAACTGAGGTACCTCAGGAGGTAAGAATATGGCAGAAAGACACACAAGCTCAGAATGAAAATACCAGCTTCCCCCAGGAAAAAAATTAATACCTCAGGCTCAAAAACGGCTCCACTGTACACTGGATTTGCTGTTGTTCTCCTTTTCCTCTCTTGTCGCTTGCTTTGGATTTCTTGTAGAACAAAGCATTCAGGTTAGAAAACAACAGGTCTCAGAAATTATATAAAATTCTCAGAGTTCAGTTTGCATGTGAGGAGAGCTGTGAGGACTCCTACAGCACACCAATCATCCCGAATACAAGCAACTGTTGTATTCCTCATTTCTGAAGGTTTGAAAACTAAGACCTGACAAGGACTACAAATGCAATGCTCAACTAACAAACAAAATGACTGCCATCTTCTCACCATGTACTCCATGACAAAGACCAACTCATGGTCAGCATAACTGGGTTCTAAACCAAAAAGCCTCTGGTACTTATTTATTGATACTTAAATAGAAATACAGTAAAGAAACATGCAAGCCATTGAAATGTTAAGCTCTGTTTCACTGTCTGGGAACAAGGAGTTCAAATTACAAAGCCAATTATTATCTATTAACTCATTCACTACAGATTATAGTCCCATGACATAAGCAACAAATCCAGACGTCCATGATGTAAACTTTTCACATACAGAGACTGCCCAGAAAGCGATGGGATTGTGACAAATGTGTTTCCTCCCATCAGAGTACAGACTTTTTTCCCAACCACTGACGTCAGCTGCATAAGCAACTGCTTTGTTTCAATGTAATAAGAGGAATAAAAAAGTATGCACAACAAACTACTTTACATCAAGAGTACCGCCATCCCAAACGCACTTTTGTGAAGACAAAGCACCACACCACGTGACCTCCGTTATTTAATACAGAATATTTTGGACCTTTGCTTCTAATTCAGAACGGCCGTGAAAGAGGCTCAAGAACCAACTTAAGATGTTTTTCGTACCTTCCAGATGGTCATGAGTAACTAGTCCCAGGGACACCATGAAGGCAAGTTTCTGTGAGGGGGGAGAAACAAAAAGATCACAAGTTCAACTCTTAGGGTGAGCTTTGTCACTCAGGCCCTCTGAAGTCAGATGACAGGTAACTAAGCAACAAAAACGTTATTAGTAATACTTCTATAAGTCACTTTTCATTCCTGTATGTCAAACTGCTTTACAGAGGACAGACAAATCCCACTTTCTAGAAGGGAATATAAGCTGAGATACAGGGAAATGCCAATTGCTCGTGGTCACAGAGTTGGGAACAAGAAAGCAGTTTCTTTACTTCCAGCCCAGCACTGAACTATGTGATGGGACTCTCAGCAAATACTTACATAGTTCAACTGCCAGCAAAATATTGCCAACTACAAGGAGCAACTCCGGCTTACGTCTGCTGTTCAGCAAGGGCTATGGCTTTTCTTAAAAGGTTGGAATTTTAGTGCAGGAAATGCACGGACGTGTAAAAATCAGAATTTGTACCGACAGCACCTCATGCTCACACAGTACTCTAAACCCAGCTACAAAATATAGCAGAGCATTTAGCTGTAATCAGTCTGCAAGACAAAAGGCTTTAAAAAAGAGCTGTTCTGGCCACTCTTTCCCCCAGACCAAAGTGGACCTAAACTAGGATAAAACCCAGGCAGAAAGTGAACACACACGACTCGCTCCAACCCACTCACTAGAGCACAAATGTTTTGTAAAGCAAAATAAAGACATTTCTCTGGGATTAAAATAACTTCAGAATTCTAAAACCTCAAAGGAATGGAAATCAACACTGTAATCTAAGCCTCCTAGTTGAAGGACGTATCAGAGGGAAATGATGCTTTTCTAACTTACAAAAGACTCAGAAGTCAAATGCATTCCAGGATTGAAAAATGCAATGCATTATACTTATATAGATTTCTTATTCTGCAGCCTTATCAACTACTGCCGTCCAACTGGAACGTATGGAATGTTAAAGGAGTCTTGAGAGAACAGTGCAGGGAAAAATGTTTTCTGAAGGACAGAGTGTTTTCTTTTTTTCTTAAAAGAAAGCTCTGGGTGTGTTGTGATACCTGTGGATTTTCTTCTCGTTTTGGCTTTGGTGCAGCAGGTGGAGTAACTGTACGGCTTTCTGTTTGCTTCTCTTCTGCTTCCACATGTGGTTTAATAGCCTGAAAAAAAACCCCAGTGTTTCTCTCATTCAGTGATAAGAATGACTTTTTTTTACTTTGACTAGTAAAGCAAAACAAATACCTTCGCAGACACAGGAGAAAACCAGTTTAAAGCTGGCAGTGGACTAACAAAGACTTAATTGAGGAATCTGATGTGAGAGGAATGTTAAATAAACTGTTTTCCTTTAATAAAGGATGACACAGCCTTACCACCATTCCATTAACCCATGCAGTCATGTAAGCAGAGTTAAGAGTTAACTCCATCATAGCAATCACTACATGGTATGGGAAAACTAACAGACACTAAGAAAGTGCATCCCATGGAAGACTTCCAGGGAAAAAAACATTCTGTGTGGCATGTGCATTTTGTACTTCTCACTCCTCAGTCTTCATATTTCATAGAATTATGAATGGCTGAAAAACTGTCTCTCTGACTCCTGTGATCGCAGATGTTTCTGAAGCTTTTTTCCTTTTCTGAAGTGATTATCTTCTGCCCTGGTATCCCAAACCCCGCATGACAATCCCTAGGCCCATGTCACGGCTACAAACCGAGTGAGGAAAGCTACAGAGACACAAACTTCTCCACTTTATGATATGGAGAAAACATACAGAAAGATTAATGTATTATATTCTTCTGTAGGCTTTTCAACAGTCGAATTGCCAGTAATTATTCAAAGAGCAAACGAATGTCACTGACATCAAAAGGAAGAGGGATATAAAAAAACCAGTACTGTAGGACTACAACTTCAAACCACACATAAAGAACAGGCACTGCTGAACAACTTGAGGAGCAGCCTTAGGTATGCAAGAACCCACTCAGGAGAATTTGTAAGCAGAACTGAGCATGAGTGTATCCGTCATGCATACGATTTTTACAGTCTCCATAGGTGACTTCAAAAGCAGCCCATAACTTCAAGGCACGTTAGTCTATGAAAGAGTTACAAATGAAATATATTCTACTAATATTTATATATATTACAGAAACATTATATGTAATAGATACTGTATAATGTATGATTTAGAAACGAAACAGAAGATTGCTTTGCTTCAACTCAATGTCAAGGATTCTCAGTTGCAATCCACACTGACTAGTCAGGTTTTATTTTACAAGTCTTATCTAGAGAGAGAAGTTAAACATACAGAACCCTCTGTTCCTGAGGGTCTCCTTTCCAACTTAGCCACAGGAAACTATCAGTCTTCAGAAGCTGAGCGAGACTATTTTGCCTCTAATTGGAGGAGTCTCCAAGACTGCAATACCAAGGAAGACAAGGCTGCATTTATCATATTAAATGCCCCTGTGATTCTGTGTTGGTTTTGCCTTTCTCTCAGCCACCCTCTGAAAAACAGAAACATGGAAAATGTTTTTCCAGTGCTTCTTAAAGACCTGATGTGAACACAGACTTTGGTTGGTACTTGGTCTCCAGGTATAGCAGTACAGCCCTGCCATGTACCTAGCTTATAAACTACTGAAGACAAGACAGCAGAGGGAACATAAAAACACTGAAGCATGAGAGAAAGATTCCAGTGGGCTGTATTAAAGAAAATGGTAACTTCTGCCCTAAGAGTCGCAAGCCATTCCATTATCAGTCCTGTTGTCAGAACATGGGGATCTTCAGTAACCACTGAAAATCTCACAGAATCACAAGGTTGGAAAAGACCTTTAAGATCATCAAGTCCAACCGTTCCTGTCCTATGCTAAACCATATCCCTGAGCACCTCATCTACCCGTCTGTTAAACACATCCAGGGATGGTGACTCAATCCCCTCCCTGGACAGCCTGTTCCAGGCAAACAGTTCTCCATGGCTATCCTCCGCAAACTGGCACAGTAAAACAGTAAAGCCAGTACATTGCACTAGTAGGCACTTCCTTATCCGTACCTGTTTTTCAATGTTTGGTTTGCTGATCTGTACAGTCTGAGGTCCAGCGAGCCTGGTACCCGGTGCTGCGATCACGATGCTGGTGAGCTGTGCCATAGGGAAGGTTTTGGCTATGGTTGCTGTCTGCCCGTTAACTACACGAACTGGATGTATGGAGTTCTGAGAGTTGGGTATAGACGTGGGTGTGAACTTTGTTGTCAACATCACAGGCCTCTGGATAAGTTGAGGAGCTGCAAGCATTGGAGGAGGTGCTGGAGCAATAGGAATGTTATTCTGGGCAACTGGTTTTGGACGAACCTACACCAAAAAACAAAAGCAAAGAAAGAGAAGAAGACAAATTTGCCTATCAGTATTTCAAATGAACTTTTTAACCAAGTCTTTCAATTCAGCCTGTATAATCTGCAGAAGGTCGCTTGATTTTTATGTAGAATGTAATTTTTAGCATAGTGTCCCAAGTACATATGAGAAGGAAAAGCCGCATTTTCAAACCTACTCGCATAGAGCCCATTTCCAACATTTGCATTTGCAGTCGCTATCCCTGCAGCGGTGTTCAGATGCACAGGCACCTTGTGTGTTCACTGCCAAGTGCCTTATTTGTATCTACATCAACATAGTGGTTTGGCAAGCCAAAAAATGCAGGCACAGCTGAGGCTCTTGTGTTCAGAGTGTGTCTCAGGGCTTTACACTGAGCCTCCAAGAAATCATGAACAGTTGATTGTGTCCTGAAAGAAATAAGTTAAATTTTCACCAAATCCCTCTTACCTCTATCAAATCTATAGTTTTTAGACACCTGCACAACCAATCTTGCTAAGTAAAAAAAATGCTCAGGATTACACAGTAATCCCTTCTTGAAAGTGCAGAAGCATACAGGTAAATGCAGTCATTAGTCTTTTCTTCTTCCACAAGAAAGAAAAGAGCCATGAGAATCTTCCAATCTTTCACCACCAACACTTGCTTATTTCTTGCCCGCTGTTAAGTTATCACATCATTACAGAGCACAGAAGTAGAATGGCTCTGAAAATAAAGTCTTTTTCTTTGTTTAATTTCTTCTCTCCTATCCACCTTTAATCTCCATAATGCATTTTATCATGGAAAACTAGGTCACATTTCAACAGATCTCCCCATCCCCAAATCTTAATCAGATACCAGCCTATACTTTCTTTTTATCTTTTGTAAAAGATGTAGACTTTCATTCACAGCGCCATATATTTCTTACAAATGAAATAGTTTCTCCAAGATATTTGTTTAAATGAAGCAGCAATCAGTGTCTTTCCCAAACCATGAAAAAACAGCAAGCCACAAGTTTCCCCACTCAGCTGCGGAGCGAGGTCACACTGTGGCGATACAGAAATACTTGGGAACTCTCTCTTTTTCCTTCTTCAGCAAACAACAATTAGAGCAATTTAAGGCCTTTGGGAGATGCTTTGATTTTGCTGACACTGGTTCCGTGGGTTCATTTCATTTGCTGCAAATAAGATCATATATGATCATCAAATGCAAATTTCATGACCACAGACTTGTGCAGGCTGGGAGGCAGCTCAGGAGGTCTCTAATCTGATCCCCTGCTCAGAGGAGAGCCAACACTAAATGCAGACCAGGTTGCTCAGGGCTTTGCCCAGATAGGTCTTGTAAAACTCTAATGGTGCTTCCACAACATCTCTGGGAAGCCTCTTCCACTACTAACTGTCCTTAAATAGAGAACAGTTTCCTTATATGCAGTCTAAACTTTTTCTGTTCCAATTTATCGTTATTGTCTGTAATTCTCATGCCAAGCACCTATATCTCCATCTTTTTGTGAATGTTCTTGCTGATGTTGGAAATAAGGCTGCTGTTAGGGTGCCCCAAAACCTCTTCTCCAAACTGAACAAGCCCAGATCCCTCAGCCTCCCCTTGCAAGTCATATTTTCCTACCTCCCAGCTATATTAGTGGCCTTCCTCCTCTGGATTCA
Organism: Laterallus jamaicensis coturniculus; assembly: GCA_022605575.1. Taxonomy (NCBI): domain Eukaryota; kingdom Metazoa; phylum Chordata; class Aves; order Gruiformes; family Rallidae; genus Laterallus; species Laterallus jamaicensis. The sequence continues at coordinate 22,218,180 of JAKCOX010000013.1, forward strand.
TTCAAATTTATCACCTTATTTCTGGTACCAGAGGGTACAAAACTGCATGCTGTATACCAGATCCAGTTCTACGGTTGCTGAGGGAAGGCAGATAATCTTTTTCTTTAATCTACTGGCTGTGGTCCTGTTGGTACAGGACCCACAATGCTGCTAGGCTTCTTTGCTGCCTGGGCATACTGCTAGTTGCTTGGTCAGTGTACACCAACACCTTTTAAGCAGCGCACCTTCCGAACTAGATGGTCCCCAGCCCGTACCTACCCCGGGGCTTAGTCCATCCCAGGTGCAAGACTTTGCCTTCTTCCTGCTGAATCTCAGAGGGTTCCTGCTGGCCCACTCTCCAGTCCTGTCTAGGTCCCTCTGACTGCCCTCAAGAGTATCAACTGCACCCTCAAATTTGGCATCACCTGATGAGGGTAAACTGTCTCCTCCACCACATCACCAATAGACTGACAAAAATGATGCTCATAGAGAATATCTCCTATCTATGCTACAGTCAAGTTCCTCCTTCTATTGCTTTTTCTTTATGCACTCACCTGTGGAAGAAAATTTGGACGAGGAGTGAGTCTGGGAGGAGGGATGAACTGCGGCACTTTTATGGGCTGAGGCGTAGCCTGAACCTGCTATAAGAATGCAAGAGAGTTCAGCAAGAGGAAAAGAGCTTTGAAGTTGTTTGTCAAAATCAACATCCCAAATGTATTTCCAGACCTGATGTTCCTAGTTTTCTATTCTAAATAATTTTTCACAGTAACAGGCTTTTCATAAGAAATTTATTAAAGACAGAGCTAATCTTAATTTCCAGTTCCTACACACCCCACTTCATGGACTGAAAGGATCTTTCCTTTTAGTTCAACTGTATTAACTACTGTGCTCTGCAGCCTAAAATCATTTCATCTGAAGATAATGAAAATACCTATTTGTTTTAATAGTTACACATCTCATCAATTGTAACAGCTGTACAACAGAGAGCAAACAGTAAGAGACTTCGATGTGCAGCTATACGAACCACTGTCCCCTCACTGAATGGCACACAGGAGGAAAGAACATCTTCGCAAAGAGAAAAGATCTAGAAGTTACAACTTTGAGCAACAGTAACGACACTGTGAGGGGCTCTAAATACACAACTTGAAATGTTTAAAGTAGCCCGTTCATTTGAAACAATTAAGCTCTGATTTTAAGGCATCCTATGCACTTCCTTGTCTACCTGAAATCAGTTGGATGGAGCTCCCACATGACAAACTCGCAACAGCTCTACCAGCTACCCTGAGTACCTGGTGAGAGTCTCTGAAATTAATGTCTGCAGTAGTTTCCACCCTTCTGCACTTCTGCCCACCCACAGAAGATTGCAATTTATTTCAAAAAGGTCTTGTACTGATTATTTAATGCTTGGGAAAATATTCTGAGGTCTTTGATGAAATTTGCTAAAGGAACACAAACCATGGACAGTTATTAAAACAGAATCACACCCCCAAACCTAAGTGAGTTATTCAGCACAGAAATGAAGCACAGACACAAAGGACAGATGAGAGTGGTGTAAGGGATGATGTGGAAAGAGAGAACAGTAGGAAAAAAACTCCACTTTCCTCTATTGATTGCAAACAAATGCCTCATCGGGGAGCAAAACTACTTCCATTTGCATTATTAAGCTGTATTTTTAAACAACGATAAAGTGGTGAAGCCTTAACCTTTACTCCAGAAGTAAAATTTCCCTGTTACAATGCTATACGATGCCCGGTTTCCAGACTAAGAAGTCTATATAACCCAATACTAAAACATTGCTTCTTTTATTTCTAGGTGGCTAATTATTCTGGAAAAGACTCTGTGATGTAACCAAAGCACTTTCCAAAATCTATGCTTAATGAAACAGTGTCTGTGCATGAAAAAGTGGTGAGCAAAGACATGGCAGTGGGCTGAGTTAACTGACGGGCGTAACTCTAGCAGCTTCATCATGCGGAGGGAACAAGAGAGATTAGCTCAAAAAAATCCAAGATGAAACCCCAAACCTATCACATGAGGAAAGTCTTTGCCAAAGGAAAGGGTAGGAATTCTCCAGGACACAGCCACATAGATTAGGTAGGGGCGAAACAGTAATTTCTTCCCCATGACTAATAATTGCCAACAGGGGAAGCTTTACGCAGAGGTGATGATAGCACTGTTTTAGTTCTATAAAGTACAAGAGTAATAACAACCCACATAGATCGTAAGTGCTTTTCTCTTAGGCTATCGTTATAAAATCATCCACTAGTGAAGACTCATGATATGTCACCACCGCTCTCCTTTCTCTGCAAAACCCTGGCCCCTAACCCTTTTCCCGCTCCCCCTCTCCCCCCAGTAGCCCTCTTGTAAACTGAACCCACACGTATCTGCAGGGCAAACACACAAAACGCTTACCAAAGTTACTGTGTTTTTTGCCACTATTTGGACTGCCTCAGGTCCTGGCCCAGTGACCTTATTTGTTGTCTGGAGGTTGACTGGTGCATTCTGCGCATCAGTGCTGAGGACTGCTTTCTGATTGTTGTTGATAGCAGTAACCATGGCAATGGTAGGTCTCTGACCCACAACAGAGGCAGGCATGGTCGCAGTTGCTGCTTTCAAGACGAGAGGTAGTGTCTTAGTGGTGATCATAGAAGCTGTAGTTACAGTTTTCTAAGGGAAACAGAAAATACACTGTAAGAGACAGAGACATGTCGTATCAGACAGGACGTGGGTTGGTTAGTCAGAAACAATAGACAGTAAGAGAAAGAAAAGGCAGCACTGAGTCTTGTCTACCTGCTGTTCACGCAAGCACGTTACCTAGCGCCTCTGAAAACCAGATAGCTAGGAAGGATTTTCACTGGGACACCCATTGCATCTAATGTAATAATCATCTGCAGCATTATGGATCGATTCAAACCAAATTCCCAAGAAAATGGCAATCAACTGTTAGCGGTGTATGCATTTCTGTGTCTCTGAGTTTCATATTCCTTCCAAATATGCACTGTCAGTATCAAACCTACAAGGTGGAAGGTTTATGAAACGCACCAGCAGACTAGTTTCTCACCAATTAAATCTCAAATCTGGAAATTAAAACTGATGGTGAGAGGTGCTCACCATCAGAGGAAGAGGGAAATAGCATTCATAAATTGGTTTCTTTAAGAACAAAAGTGTATTTTGATTTCAGGTATCCCAAATTTCAGCTTTAGCCACACATGCAGTTACCTAGCCTTTAACTGCATTTCCTAAGAGTATCAGCAGGGTTCTCCCGAAGTTCTAAGAGCAGACTGTCTGTCCAGCTACAGGCAACTAAGTTTAACAACTTCTGTGGAACTTCTGTTTCGGAATATAAATGTGAGCCCACGACTGCTCTCGGCCTGTGTTAAAGAGAGTGGCTTCAAATCACTTCATGTCAGCATTTTATCTGAAACACCTGAACGTGCTACGCCCACAAACCCAAAAGTTAAAGCAACTATCATCTATAGTTTGGTTTTAGAATGTACTGACTTTGGAGATGCTAAGGGAAACAGCCAATTAGGAATCTCATTCAAGAAGCAATGAAGCAAGAGACTCTAATATAAAACCAGAACACAACGTGCACAGAAAACTTGTGACAAGTGACACTCAACGGAATGGCAAGCAAGCTTATTTCTTGTAACTTTGGTGCAAAAAGCCCACGGTACCAATGGTGCTGCATCTTCAAAGCAGCTGCTGGTGTGATCAAATGCTCTTACTATAAAATAACAACTGTTCCCCCCTGATGTCAGCACGAGGCTCTGCGGCAGGAATAAATGGAGAACCAGGGATCAAGAAGTCTTTTTTTGTGTTCTGAACATGCCTTCTTTAGGCTGCTTGATTTTAATCCCACACGACCTTTCTCTTCTTTCTAATAAAGTATGATACGTGTATTTCCAGTTGTATTCTTCAGTATTTTCAGCAATATTATTTCCTTAAGCAAAAATGCAGTTTAACTTCACACCTCTTAATTCCCTAATGCTTAAACTACACCCCCCTAACTGCCAGTAATGCACGAGTGTGTCAATTTTATAATTTGTATAAAATCCAGGCATAATTATTCAACACAAACAATAGCCTTAACTTTTTATCTGAGAATCAAGAACTTATTCACCTCTGCTCCACCTTCTCCAAAGCAAGAGACTCCACTCCCCCAAACAAGAACATTATTCAAGCTTTTCCAGTGAGATGTAACACGGCATCCTTTTCACAGGCATTACATTCATCCATAAACATTTTAAATAAAAGTCTAATGGAACATGTAATACAAGACTGCGTCTCTTTCATGGGGTTCTAGTAAGTCTGTAAGTACTAAGAGCGGAGTTTCAGGCAGCAGATCACAGAGCTTGAATAATGCTGAGCATTAATTACCTTGGTTATTCTAAAAGTTTTGAACGCATTAATTTATACTTCCAGCAGCATTCATAGTAAGTCTGCATTATTTCCCCTAACAGCACTGCAGTAATATGACCTTTTAGCGGGCTTGCTGCTTTATGAAAATTTAAAACCCCCTTCTCACTGGACTATAGTATGTTAAAATGTCACTATTAAGGCAGTGATATACATATATATATATATATATATATATATACACAGACCCCAGCCTCAATTCCTAAACCAAATTACTCTGAAAATAACCACTGAAAGCATTCTCTCTAATGGCACAGCCTTGAAAATGTATTATTTACAAAAGTAAGCACAAAAAAACGTTTTAGAGACAAAACATTTGACTTTTCTTTGCTGAAAGAGATTGAGGGGAAACGGGATAAGAAGCACAACCTTAGATGTTAAATGTGTGAGAAGCAAACGAGCTTACCTCAGAATTACACCAACATAAAACCAGAAGAGTGTAAAGGATTAAAGCTCGTGTATTTATTCGAAGGAGAGGACAACCTGCCTTTCCCAGTATCAGAGAAGGGTGTAGCAGTTTTTGCACTGTTTCACTAGAGGGCTCTTTAACTTTGAACAAAACCTCAATTTTTACAACCCAAGAGATGACCTGGAAGTTAATGCATGAATGTGAAGCGTGGAATACAGAGAAAGGCATGAAACTGCTTTTGCAGCTGCGTTTCCTGACTGAAAAAGAGGGACCGGTGATACAGCAAAGAAAAGTCCACTGTTTGCCTGTAAATATTTTAGGTCACAGTAATATTTATTTCTTTGTTCTGTTTTACCTTTGATATTGACATTGCTGCTCAGAAATGTCTTTTCCTCAGTTAAGTTTGCTACATTTCTTCAATATTCTCTTCTCAAAAATGTAATTGCTGAAGCCACACAACTACGTTTTTCGGAGTTCATCCGAAACAACTTGCTGAGTTAATGAGAGAACTAACAGCCCAACCATTTCTCCCTCCTCTACTTCCAGGAAAAGGGAAGATAAGAATCAAAGCTATGCTGGTGATTCATCGCAATGTGCACTAAGTAAACTTCATGGGTGAATTCTGCCATCTGCCTATCCAAGTAAACACGAGCTGCTGAGATTGCATCAACAGGAAAAAAGACCTCACAAATGCTTCTTTTTGCAAACACCTCCCTGCACTTACTAGCTGTTTCAGCAGCACCCTTTGGGGATTCTAAAGTATTTGAACAGGAGAAACCTGGAATTCCCCCCTCCGTAGAAGCAGGCCACTTTCCCTGGGGTGATCTGGGATTAGGCCTCTAGTTCTGTACACCGTACAGAACGTCAGTGAGCCTTTCCAAGCAAGACACTGCTTTCTAAAACTCGAGCTTTGCAATTAACGCTGCACACTTTTAGACAAACCCCTGCAAACACAGGTATGAGCTATTTGATATGAGTTACATCTATTTAATAAGAGCCAAGCAGAAGGAAGATGGAACCCTTTTCTTACATTTGGTTCATAGATTCAATGAGGACTCTGTCAGTCTTTTAAAATTATTTTCATTTTTTAATCATACACCTCATACTGTGCATGTGAAGTCTTCATTGTTTCTTGAGACCTACTGAGTATGGGCAATCACTCACGCACCTATGAAAAAGAGAGGTTCCTTTCAATCAATCGTAGAATCACAGAATATACTGAGTTAGAAGGGACTCATAAGGACCATTGAGTCTATCTCCTGAACTTTCACTGATTTTTATGGAAGGCAATACTGCCACCCTTCTTTTCAGGGAGGTTATGATTTGACTTTTAAACACTACATCCTTCTTTTACTCAGGGGGTTAGTGCCAAAAAAAAATAAATCCACACAACCAGTAAGCGCATATGCCTGGAGGGAGAAATCCATGTCAGTACACTATTGGGCATAAACCAAGGTTTGTCATTTTCTCTTTGCTTTTCACTTTTTTTTTTCCCCAGTGAACTTCTGCAAGGAAAAGAATTCTTGGAGAGGTTTCTACCTGTGATCCGATCACGTTTGGAGAAGGTGCAGTAGACTGCTGCTGCTGTTGATGGTGATGTTGCTGTAGCTGTTGTAGTGGTTGCGGCTGTGGTGTCTGTAGTTTGTTTTCCGACTGTGCCAAGGGCTGTATTTGAAACTTACTGTCTGGCTGTTCCTGTTTCACTATCAAATTCTTTCGAAGCTGTTCCACCACTCTTTTCTACCAGATAAACAAAAACATAAAGAGAAATTAGGACAGTTATTTAGCTGCAGATATTAAAGAAGATAGTAACACCTGAAGTTACATTTGTTTAGTGTAAATAAAGAACTGCTCACAGAGCTCAGTGGGATTTCTATTTTTAGAATTTTAAATATTGATGTTATCTAATGGGCACGGTGTCAAACTAGGCCACAGAGGACTTTCACTGCCCAGCACAGCCACCTTGCCGTCTTTGCAGAAACCCACTCACCAAAATTCATCCCATTCACAAACCACTGCAAGGCCTCATGAACCTATATGCACTTGAAACCTGTTTGTATTCAAATCCCAAAGTTTCTCTCTCCATCAAACATGCACCATTCCTACAAAGTGACAAAAAAGGACTTCAGGTGGAAACCTCTAGACTGACTTGAAGGCAATAAGGATGCTATTCTGTACCAGGCACTAAAACTGAGCGGAGAGACAGTCAGTTTGAGTGAGAAGTGGTGAACAGGGAGGCTATGGATGTGTAGTCATTCTGTTCAGCATTATTGTCATCTGAAAGAAGATCATATAGGGCTACGTTGGAAGGAAGTTGCACAGACTTATTGCTCCCAGCTCAAAAGGCTTCCAATTACATTATAGCTCCTATAGGTCTGAAATGATTTAAGAGAAGTTTCTTCTCCTGGTAGCACGTTGTCAACAGACCTAAGAAAAGACCAGGTGATGTGCAGGATAAGTAACCATGTCACCACATGGGGAATAAGGGCTCATAATTTGTTCATATTATGCTTTACTGTAACAAGGGTGAAAACACTATGAGGCTCTCTGCAAGGCACGACAGAAAAAGCAGGCATCTTTTCCTACACTCCAAACACTCTCATATTAGGGCAGCGTTAAAAAGATTTATACATATACTTAGGCTCCCTTGATCAAGTGCATACACGTACTCCAAAACAGTTATACAACAAGGCTGGGTTTGGAGGAGGGCAGTAAGGTCAACAGATGTGGTAAGGGCTCAACTGAGAAAGCTCTAATGGAAAGAGAAGTGGTCAGGAAACCTCTACCAGAGCCGGGCGCTGACAGAGTGGGCTGCCTGAAGCCAGAAAGGAAAAAAACCCCACTCTGACAGCATCAATTTTGTTTTGTGTTTTTGAAACATTAGTATTCAGACACAGCTGAAAACTGAGATGGAATTAAAAAAAAATAAATCTAGGTATTTGCAACTGACTGAAACAATTTTTCCCTCACACATTTTTCACCCAGGATTGTGAATTTCTGAGCTAACACAAAACAGCTGTTCTGTGTCATTCTTGTTGATGTACTTGGGACTTTTGATTCCGAGTATCTTGCTTATGAGAAGTTAAAATGATGCTGTGACTCACATGCTGAAGGTGCACCTCTAGTCCAAAAGAGGATAAGAAAACGTCCCAAACCGGCAGATTTGAGAACAGGAGTTTTAAAAGTCAAATAAATAATCAAAATAATCAAATAAAAAACCCACCATAAGGTTGAAAGGCGTGAGCTCACATGACTGACCTCTTTGCAAAAGTGTGAATTCAGCGACTCAGATGTATACAGAAGGAGGACCACCTGGCTTCTACAAACCCCTAGCCCCGACTGGAGACAAAGCAGGCTCCAGTGCTGAGGACAAGAGGAACACAGGCCCAATCTCACGGGAAATTCAGGGAGTCAGTAACGGATGGCAGTATGAAAGAACTATTTTACACTGCATCCAGAAAAGCGCTAAAAGCTGTCAAATCTAAAAGCTGTAAATTGTTTTGTTCCCTTCTAGAACAAGGGGCAAATAATAGGAGGGTAGAAGGTATTTTTCTAATTCAGATATTTTACATAGTTCTAAATAGTCTGTGTCTACAGCTCGCTCGTACACCCGAACAATCAGTTAAAGTCGCTTTCTGAAGAGACCAACTGGGTAAATGTGCAAAGCAAAGTGCTGTCTCAGCAAGCTGACACAAGAGCTGAAAAACCATTTCCAGAGCGTAACCCGACGGCAAGGAGAGAACAGAGCAAAGCAGGAGGGGAATATAATGCAACATGACTATGGAATACCTACCAAAAAATGGACTGCACATACACTGCAGAGGAGACTAAAGAATCACCATACCCAGCCTGACCAGGAAGGGAGGTTTTGTCTTCTGCAGCTGCCTGTATGAAATCCAGTGATAGTGGTGCTCTGCTACTCACTACCTAACTCAGCCGGAAATCCGCAGCAATGGCCCCAGAATTCCTTTCCATCTTGTTCTTTACAATGGGAGGGAACATGAGGGAAAATATTTTTTAAAGAAAAAAACTAAAAAGTGAGAGGAGAGGGAGAGGCAGGCTGTCAGACTCCTCTGCCGTAAGCCAAGGCAGGGCGAGAGCCATCAAGGGCTCAAGGATGGGAGCAGGAGTGAGCAGGAACGAGGTGAGTCACATCACATTCACAAGCCGCCTGTTCCTCCACAGTCGGCCCAACGCTCCCATCCCCGCCCTCCCCCCCCCCCCCCCCTCCCCCCGGTCTGAAACACGGCGTGCAGATCTGGGGAAAAACAGGAGCGGAGCACAACTTTTATTAGTGCCTTGTGCCAAAACTAAGGCTCAGTGTTTTTGGGACAGGATGGATAATGTGAGTGGAAAAACGCTGTTGCAGAGTCTGCGCTAGCCTGTTAGAAGCTGTCGAGAGCTGCCTGGCAGCAGCGGATCCTGCCATCCATATCCATTATGCAGATATTAAATTGGAAGAAACATCTAATGCTTTTAAGATTCAGAGAGTAAAACCAAAGTTCGCAGTGCATGCCAATTGCTTACGCACTTTATTAAGCTGCTTCTACCAACTGTCAGTAAAAATACCACTCTGAATCTCCAGCAATAATTTTACTACCTGCAAGGCTGTTGGGATTATCTGCTTGTTAGTACTCTGAGGGGCTCTGAACAATATATTCCAAAACTACTTTGCTTCATTAGCAAAACTAGATGGGACTCTCAGGGTTGCACCTACACAGGAACTAAGAGCAGCCCTACTCCCATTTTCAGCACTACTCTCCACTGTGTCCTCCCCTGTGCAGTCTCAGCCCATGCTGTCACTCCAACACCCTAAGGCTCCTCCACAGCATCCTGCTGGAACCGTGGCTCCACAAGGGCCCAGCATGCCTGTCTGCAGCAACAGAAACATGGGATTAAACAAGAGGGCAGTATGAAAGAATCCTCTTTTCTGCTGGCAGACTTGAAACTTCATTAAACCCATACATTAAAATTGTTCTTCAGTTACTAAACTGTTACTCAGTTTTGAAGGCAGCTTGTGCTGCAGAAATGACAGTCCGTATTACTGAGGTTTGCCACGGCTGGAATAAACTCCTAGCTGTGTGCCTGAGGACCAGGAAGACTGAGGTTATCTGGAAGTACCCCAGAACACTCAAGAAATATTCCTAATTCTTTAAATGCAGTCATTGCCATTTTTTCTTCCCACTCTTAAGAATATTCAATTACGTTCTTACCAACAAACTCACAATTTTAAGTTGAGATTAATTCAGACATAAATGCGTCACCACAAACAAAATTTAATAGTTTTCTGCATGAAAGAAACTAATCATCACATCCTCTCTTCCAAACTGGAACTGCTGGCCCTCTGCAACGGTCACTATCAGACCACCATCGAACAGTGCCCCGTAAGCATACTACATTATCTTATGGCTCCTGCTGCCTTGACATCTTCATTGTTGATCTCATCAAGAGCTTCACACCACTGAGCTCAGAGAGTCCCAGACATCATATATGACCCTTTCTTAAAGGTAATAATTGTAATCAATATTGTGACATTTAGCGAAACCATTTTCTTGTCTGTGCCACAGGCCAGACCCTAACACAGCGCTGGAATATTATTACAGTTTGATTAAGCAGAAAATCTGTCCCTTCATCTTGTTGGCCACAAATCTATGCCAAAAGGTGTCTTCTCTGTGGTCATATAAAAAAAACCTATGAGGAGTATGTTGCTATAAGGGAAGTCCTTGGAGCAAACTTTATACTTAGACCTTACTAAGCTTTATGTTATTAAGCATTATTTCAATTTTAATCAATGGATCAATAATAGTGACACATTTCATCTTCACCCAGGAAACATGTTCAGAAGAGCACCAATATGTGGAAGATCTTTTTCACAGTGCCGGTGACAGAACACTGTGACAGGCTGCCCAGGGGCGTGTGGAATCTCTTATGGAGATATTCAAGACCTGTCTGGATGCCTCCCTGTGCAACCTGTCCTAGGGAACCTGCTTTGGCAGGGGGGTTGGACTTAATGATCTCTGAGGTCTCTTCTGTGATTCTGTGATCCAACAGATAGGCCTGGTTTTAAACTTTAAAAAAAAATTCTATAAAAATTAAAACATAAAAATCTTCTACAAATGAGAGATAAAAGTACTAACCAGCAATGCATACTTTTTACATCATAAAACCGAAGCTGATGCGCTTTGAATTGCTCAACTGCCTGCTAGTGACCCGCTTTCCCGCTCCAGCAATTCCAGGAAGTCAGCTATTAGGGAGCTGCAGTTACCTGTTCCCTGCACCCACCAAGACATGGTCTCTGGGTTATAAAAGTTGCCAACTGCTGCGAATGAAATGGTAAAAGCAAGTACTGATTTGAAATAAGCTGCAGCTTGGGAGTGGGGAGGCTGGAGGGAATGTCACTGCTCTGCAATCTGCTTTCCCTCCCCTCTCCATGTCAGCCCCATCCCCTGCCGTTACCCAAAGAGAGGCAAAATACCTCTGCTTTTCGACAAAAGAGAGGTACCAGAACTTCTGTGGCGGAAAGAAGTGAAAAGATTTTGGAGCCCTATCACAGTTGGTGCCTAACCTGCAGAGAGGGTGCATTTTAGGAGTGGGATTTGGGAGTCAAAAGACTACAAGCAATGAGGATAATAGTACATTCAGCTGCTGCTTTAAGATAGTATCTAAAATTTAAAATTGGGAAATCCAATTATAGAAATTGATGACGCAGAATCTACACCAGTGAGAAAAAAAGCTGTTGTACAAAATACTTGACTTTAATTCCATTGAAAGAGTTATCAAAGGACTCCAGAAATATTTTCAGCCATTTCTGTGGTTATCCTGTATTTTTATGGAACTTTGCACTTCAGTCTGTGCTTGAATCATACCCACATCATCTTATCAACAAAAAAAAAAATCTAAACCACTGAAATCAGAGAGAATTTTATTCCAAGAAAAAAAAAAGCATGGTATAATTTCCTACTTCTTAAGGGTGATCAAACTTGCACCTCTATCTTTCAGTCAAAAAGACTCTCCAAGGAGAGGGGTGTTTGTCTGCTTGAAGGGGAAAATAGCAGTGGGAAATGACGTCCACCTCAGACTTGAACGCCTCACTGGGCACGATTACCAAAATGCACACTGGGTTTTTTATGGTTTAAAAATGCATTATTTTGGTTTTTAAGCTTTTGTTAAGTACCCAGGTGTCTTAACCATACCCAGCTGACTGCACTGCCAGCAATCCAGGAGCTGCCCCAAAGCTCACGTGTTGCATACAGCCCACAGGAAACACGGCTGAAAGCTGCACAAAGACACAAGGCCTTCTCCCTTCTCCCACATCGCTAAGAGAGATTGCGGAGCATCCTAGGGGAAGGGAATGTTTCTCCTCCCTCTGCCCTGACGGTCCTATGGGATAAACCAAGCAATACATTTATGGTGAACACTGGAGATGGCCCAAGACCGTACTGTTAATTTTGGTAGGCCCTAAATTTATGAGCTTTCTTTGCACTCCTGCTACCTTTAATACAATCACTGAGTACAGCACAGGTTACCTTGTGTAAAAAGGAATTTAAATACATCATCACTCTGTAAAAATCCAAACTGGCATTTTGCCAGCTAAATATTGGGATATAGCACCAGCATGATGCGAAAAGTACTTCTGTCATTAAAAATGCTGGTAAAGTCTTCATTATATTTTAGACCATTTCAACTATCACAGGTGTGATTCTGAAACAAGTGTACAGCTTACACACAAACACACGTACTCCGAAAAAAACCCGTGGGATTTTTCCTTTATGATAGAGAAACACTAATCCAAGTCGCTAGAAATCATTCAGAAGTGAATTATGTACGTTCTGGAAATAACGTTCATTCTTTCATTCTTAGCAGGGGAGAACGCTTATCATTTTTTATTTTCTTTTAAAATATCACCAGAATTATAAATGAAAATGACCCAAAATAGCTGCTGTGCCATACTGCTTTATATGACTTCTTGATTGCTTTATTTTCAGTACTGCGTCTTTTACCGTTTGCAGCACCACAAGACCAATTAATTTCTGGACGGGAATGTTGCACCGTAAAATGCCTTATGCATCGCTGTCTGTCTGCTTGAAAATTTTTACTCTTGCACAACGTAGGAAACAGGGAGTGAAGGAGTAGATGCAGCACACACACATTTTCCTGCAGCTTACAGTATTTACCTTCTTACGCCTGTACTTATGTTAGCAGAAAGAAACTTGTGAGAACAGCTACAATAATTAAACAATGAAACAATTAATGAATGGAGAATTAAATGTATGACAACAGGCAAATCAGAACAGGAAAAACTGTTAAGTGCAGTACTTTGAATGTAATTAAGGAGGAATGGAATGAAAGGAATGAAATTAATTTTTTTTATTTTAAAATTTGACAAGGTTTGGTTTTGTTTAGGTTTTCCTGCTTCCCAGAAATGTTCCCAAATACAAACCAGTAAAAGGATGTGGGGATCACCTCAAGATGAAAAGTCTGAAGAAATGAAACACTTAAACTGCTGACTACCACGGAAAATTTTATCTCGCCCATCTCTGTATTGTTCTATCCCCATTTGTCTGTTTCAGGGAAAAAAAAATCTCATTAGGGGAAAAAAAAAAAGGCAGGTAGGTTGTGCAGAAACGAAACAAGTGTTCTTTTGTACTTCAACATAAAGTATGTTTCTATGATCTCTGACTGAACCTAGCTTTCCAGAAGTGTATAAGGTGGCCTTGTAAAATCTGTCATGGACCAAAGATTGGGATATAAAATCTCAGCACAGAAAAGTACCCTGGATTATTATTCATACGCAGGAGAACACACAGGAACAACCACCCCCATGGGAAAGCAATTCACAACTATACAGGGTAGCTAGTTGCCTAAGCTAAACCTCTCTGCTAGGAAAATCCTGCTGCTTCTCTTCTCTGACCTCTGATTTACCTCATAATGTGACATCCTTTAAACGGAATTTGTCTGAATTAAGCAAACACAGTAAAGCAATTTAAATTAGCAAACTTACTTTTATGTTTTAGAAAAGATATACTATATTAGAAGTATACTTTCTAATCTAGCAACTCCTCCCATTTTTGAGTAACCCAAACGGAAAGAGCAGTCATCAGGTAATTCCACAGCGTGCTGCCACACAGTAACACAGTGCCTTAACTAAAACTGAATCAGCTTCAGCAGGATTCCCGAGCTTCTGACAGTTATTTCCACTAGTTTTACTTCACCACAGAATGCCAACTTGTTCTTTTGTGAACAGAAAGATCTGGATGCTCAAACGATATTGTACAACCATCCGATGACTGCTCTGATGTTGTTAACAGCACCTAGCATTTCATTTCTGCAGTTGCTTTACAATCGTCACAGACTAACAGCAGTAGACAGGCTTTTTCCCTATGTCGTCAACCAAATACTCTTTAGCACCAATTAAATTAAAACCCATCACGTAGAAATTCGTTGTGGATCTCTGCTTCGCATGCAGAATGAGCTATCAGAGCAAAAAGTCATGATTTCCCCTCACGCGAGTGAGATTGTCTCTTCTCCCTAGTCATTTGAACAGTGTATGAAATACAGATGTTGTGTCCAGCTAAATACACCTGCTGTGCTTCTCTCTTTAGTTAACCAAGCATGATCAAAACAAAGAAAAATGCCTGGTTCCCAGAGAAGACATCAAATTAAATCACTGCAGAAGAGCCAAACTGCTGTTCTTCAATTGTATCAAAGTTTGTGGATCAATCAACAATGACGCCTTGAAAAAGAAAGCAATGGTTCTTCCTTAGCCTCCTGACTTAAACTGCAGGGGGAGGGTGGAATTTGTCCCTGTGTTTGTTTATCTTAGCACAAAAAGTGCCTTCACTAAGTAAGGCTAAAACTGCTGAAGAACTGAAGATTTGGTGAACTTCCACCTCTCTTAAAAACACTCAAGAATAGAAATTTCACCAAAAGAATGGAGAACTAACTACTTCACAAGGGATGCGGAGCTACCAGAGACCGTTCAACGAGAAACCACAAACAGTCAAGGACCCAACACAGCGTGCAGTGCAATGCGAGGCTCACTGGGGCTCAGCATATCCAGTTTACTAAGAGGTGACTTTTCACTGGGTACAGATGTGATGGGAGGGATTTTAGGTTCTCTGAGAAATGTAAAATGATGATTCTGTGGCCACAAGTTGAAGGTAGACAAACATAACCTTAAAATAAGATGCAGAGAACGTTAAATGCTGAAATGCTAATAGGAGAGGTAACAGTCTACTGTGGTTTGAAGTCTTTAGGAGAAGGCTAACTAGCTTTCTGAAGGAAATGCTTCACTGAGCTTTTGTAGGAGATTGTACAGTACACATGAGGGGGAGAGGACTCTGGAACATGGGATGCCTCTCCTCATTCCTGTCCCTTACCAGGGACAGTACAAATACCAGCATGCTTCTCCAGCACGGCAACTCCACATAGACAGCCTCACTCTTCAGAATATGAACATGTCCAGAGGCGCAACCAACCAGATATACTCGAGGTTGTTTTTTTACCTTCCTCTGGAACACAAGATATTGGTCACAGCTAGAGAAAATAAGCAAAGCACGCTTATTTTCTCCCTTTGATGCCTTGTACTGTATGTCTTTTATTTACATATTTAGATTCTTACTGATTTTAGACATGGAATGGGAAAAAAATTTCCCCAGCCAGACTTGCTGGGATGTTGGTTTTTACCCTTCCACTGCAACGCAGGATGTGGGCTTCCTGCTAGGAATACCTGGGCAAATTTCCCTTCAGCAATCTGCTGACATCACCATCGCCTTCACAGTTAACTGGCAGCCCAACCCACCACCTCTTTTCTGGGACACAAAGGTGCAGAAGGCAAAAACTTACTACCCTCATAATCAAACTATCCCGGTCTCCCTGAAGTCAGATGACACCACACAAGCATATTGGGGTAAAATATAATGATCTGTAAGCTAAAATGGTAAATCCCTTTGCCCATTTTGGATTCAATGTGCAGTGGCTTCCCTCTACTTCCCAGATGCAAGGTCAGAACTGAAGTTTATCAATATTCTTTCACAGAAAGAAACCCAACAACTGTGTGCTACGGAAAAGACATTTTACAAACACAGTGGTTTTCAACAGATAGACATTGTACTTAATTTAATTAACACTGTCTGGCTTTCGTATCTAATCTCAAATTACACATCTAAACCTCAAGTTTCAGTTAGTTCTTGGGACATACACCACAGGAACTGTTCTTGTCTTGCCAGACTTCTTTTCTACGAAGGATGAATTCCTTAGTATCAAAATGCATTTGGAAAGTGCCATTATGGAACACAAAGATCATCTTGTTTCTGATGGATACACCTCAAAGGAGCTGCATTTGAGTCTTATTATATCAATATATGAAAAACGTCCAGCATGAAAAAAAGTACTAACAGAGACCACATAAGAGAATGTAAACACTCCTACCCATAAGTTCCTACGCTTTCTTCACAGTGTGCTTTCTTGTTTGACAGCTATACCGTCATAATTTTAGACTGTTAAACCTCTGCTCTAGGGTTTAGAAAAGATCAGAGCACTTGTCACTCTCAGAGCAGGTAGAGTGAGATAGAGTGGTTGAGCAGTTCATTTTTCTTTCTAATTACACTCCATTAACCTTCCACATGAGAGCTCCCCTGCGCTTTCATACCAGCAGCACCAACTGGCTGTATTTGATAAGGCTCAGCAAACTGCAAGACCAGCACGTGTAACTGAAGGAACACTTCAGCGCCACGGACTTAGCAGAGGCTGGTCTGGAGCTCTGCTAGTGAGCAGCAGTCACGTTCAGCTAAATTATACACAGATGGACACCGGCCTCACCCTACCCACTTCCGCCACAACTCTACTCCCTGAACTTCATAGCTACGTGATCCAGCATTTGAAAGTCGAATGCAGAACTAGGGAATTATTCACTATAGGGAACTGAACAGTTCCCAGGCTTTCACCTCACTGCAGAGACCTGCCAAGAGAAACGCATTTAGAGCATTAAAGCATGCAGGGCAATAGAAATGAAGTTGTCATTACATTATAATTAGATCATGTTAGTGTATGCAACCAGAGTACAGAGAAGGAAAATTACTTTTCAAATTTAAATCTTTTTTAAATGCACTTTCAGTATCTGGGGTTGTTTGTTGTATGTTCTGAAGACCACACTGTAAATAAACAGCATTATATTTATCTATAACCTTCTCAACGGTGACCACATAAATGATAGGCTTTTCTAAAAAGAGAGACTTCTTCGATTAATAATGTATTCCATGGGAGTTTCAGACTCTGTGCCAGGAAAGCTATTTCCATGTGCATGAAGGTAGATTAGCATTTGTGTATACTGAGCAACAGTGTCGGCACATGCTTACACAGATAAAAGGGAAACAAATTTGGAAGGTGGGATTGTAAACAATCTGGAACAGAATCCAAATTATTTAAAAAATAAATGAAAGACTACAAAATCTGCACTTTCAAATGCCATTTTCAACTATTTGTTGGACTTTTTAACTGTTTCAGGTGATTTCACAATGTAATGCTGTATATGGAACTGCCCTATATAAGTGAGTGATGGTGATACTCTTTTTGCTATTACCTCATTATCCTTCCCCATTCCTCTCCTCTGTTTAACGTATTGTCATACATCTGCATGCATCTCCATAAATAAATAGAACTTACTTCTCTTCAATGGTAAGTTTCCCAGCCTTCAGCTAATATTTTGAAATGATGTTCTGTTTTCTATGTCCTGGTAACTTTGAAACAGCTGAAACAAAATCTGTTTGCACTAGAAGTCAAGCTAGGGATCTAGCACTGTGCTTGTTCAGGATGGCATAGGCATTTTGTTTCAGAGACCTGGTGGATGTTGTCAAAGATCCCCTCCATTACAAAGGAAACAGGTGGCCAATCTCTGAGAACAGAATGGTAAACACTGCTACTGGACCCACCTAACGTACCCTGAAGAGACTTGTTTTTCAGAATGATCATTAAAGGCTCTTAAAGTGAGACCCACTTTCTAAACATAAGGAAGGAAGGAAGATTTTGGAACTCCATTCCCAAATTTTCTGAAACTTCACCTAAGGATGCCAATTCAAGTCTTTACTGTGATTTAACATGTGCATTTAAGCCTGTAATACATGACACAAATTCTGTCTTTGTGGAGTGACCTAACAGGGTGATGCCAAAACTATCAAGCTGCTGAGGTTGCCTCAGGAAAGCTGAGTAGGCAGAGGACCACTGAGTTAGCTCTTCCCTCTAAGAAAGGCCTTCTCAAAGTGCAAGCACAAGTAGCTTTGTAACAATAATTCCTTGAATGAACAATGACTATTGTTGTTGGGATGCATTTGGTATCAACTAAGACACAAGATGAATTTTGTCAGACGTAATTTCTCTATTAAAGATGATGTTCACTCCCAAACCTAATAAGTTTGAGACAAACCTGATTAGGACATTGAATAAAATTATCTAAAGCAGCCGTATCTCTTGTTTTGTAAAAATGTATCTATCTATAGTGCTTCAATGCTGTAATGCAAGGAAATCTTGTCTGAGCTGGGATTAAAATTTGCCAGGACAGGCAGGACAGCACTGTGAAGGAAGGGAGAGACACATTTTTGTGCAACACTTAGCTCTGACTTTTGTAAAAAACCATTTTATGTACAGGTGACCAGTACTTAATACCCCTGGAACTTTTGTTGAAGTACATACTAGATACATGACTGAAAGCTCCAAAATTTCTGGCTGCAATCATTGAGTGTCGAAACTGCTTTTAAAACAAAGCATTGCAGAGATGCTTCCACTTCCTGGAGCGGCCAGCCACCACTGCTAACAACATTTGGAACGCTGCTTTCTGACAAGTGGACCAAGCTCACCTCTGAAGAATGCAACACTGTAGTTGATGGGACCTGGTTTTAACTCATTGCTCAAGAAATGTGCCTCTTCAAAACTTTTCCCAAAACCACTTTGGAAATATTTCACAAGTATTTTGCTCAACGCTGGCTCTTCAGTCTCTTTTTACAGAAGAGCTGTCAAAAATAATGCAAGTACTTTCCTTTTTTATTATGGCAATAAAGAGTATCTCTTGAGGGTTTTGGGGACCGTGAGGTGAGTGAACAGATCTTTTAACCCAGCGCATACAAAAATACAGAGTTTGGTGAAGGACCCCTGGAACTGAATTGTTGAGGCTTTTTATATTGTCGTTGTAATAAACCTTGAAGACTAAGGGACTGTTGATACCACAAACAGAAAATTGAGAACTTTAAATAGTAGAAAAGAAGTCCAAGTGGGATATTTTGGGGGAGTATTTCTGTTAATAGTGTTTTATTCAAACTTTTAAAGATGGGCTGTAAATGTTTCAGATGTAAAGTGAACACTGAAGAAGCCTTGTATGAATTTCTACAATTCTCCAAATTCTTTGTCAAAGAGAGGTAATAAAAAATAATCTCTCTTGTAATTCCTCTTTATGTGTTTTTAGGAAGAGACCAAGATTGCTTCTTTGCCTCTGCAGGCTCATATTACATTTAAGCAGCAAATCAACTTTTTTTGGTCAACAAAAACGACTGTATATTGTCATTACATAACAAAGTACAAGTTCTTTTTTGAGACCATATGCTTGGCCTGCTACTTAGTGCAGAGAACACAAACTATATTGCCAGATGAACACATTTCACGCAACAAACCAGTCTGACCAGCCAAACCTGCCTCCGGAGGTATCAGACAGCCACATCGAAACTCAGAAGTCTTATTTCATTGGCCCTTACTCTCCATTTCTTGCGTGACAATTCAGCTGTGAATATGTTTGGAAACATTAGCTCAGAACCCACGGACTTCTAAAAGCAGCATCACAGAGTCTCTCTCCGGTATCTCTAAAGACACCTATCACACGGGTCTCTACGAGCTGTAAATCACAAAAGTAGTTTTCCTCCCCATGCTTTCACACTGATGGATTTTTTTTTAAAGGAAACACATGTTGCGCTGTTGAGAAAGGCTGAAAGATTACAGAAACCTAGCAACCGAAACACAGGCCGTTCCAGCGAGCCATCTTGCTTTATGTCCTCAGGTCTGGTAACTTTACTCATACCGGGATCTCAAGCTCTGTTATTAACCTGAAGAATTACATTAAAGCTGCACTGTCTTTGTAATCAGAGCCTAATTAAAGTTTCATACGCATAATGTGTAACCTTTTAAATTTCAGCCCATAAAAACTAAGCCCTCACACAACCGTCTTTCTCAGATAACTTCACAAAACAGTAATCAGAAGGGGAGTTTCAACATTAGTAGGTTGGCGCTGTGGGCTCTGAGGTGGGGGGAGACAGGACAAAACAAAGATGCAGCTAAGAGAATGTTTTCCTACATAATCCCTCTGAATAAACCAAAGTGCTGCTGAAACGCAGGGGGTGCTTTAGAGGAAAAGCCGTTCAATGTTTCTTTCTGTTTCCTAACAAGCAGGACAGGACACTTATTAAAAAAAATAGGGCATATTTATTTGTTCGGTTTGATGAAACTATTCCTCTATTGTATTTCAACTCAAGTTGGGGCAGGATGCAAGCAGAGGAAAGCAGCTTTTAAAAGATCTATACCACACGCCCACACACTTGTATCAGTAAACACATGCGAGCATATAAACGACTAGTGATCTAGCTTCAAAAAACAGGTAAACCTGAACCAAAGGTTGAGAAAATATTAACTGGTTGGAATAACAACGCCAAGGTGTGACAGGTGTTGCAGAAATACAAGAAAATACAATGTAAAGATTTCAAGGTGCAAACACAAATAGTTGTCTTCATACAGGCAGCATTCATTAAACAGAGCAGGGTTTTCATGGTGATTGTCTGGAGGATCATGTAAATACATTTGTATCGAAACCACACTTAATCCAAAACACTTTTATCAGCCTGCATAGGAAGACAGTCAAGCTGTCATTGATAGTGAGGAAGCTCAGAGGAAAACAAGAAACAAGCTCCAAAAAAATAATACCAGGAAAAACAGAAAGGAGCATGAAGAAACAGGTTCACACGAGAAAAAGGCATTCGCAGACAAGGTAAAGCTGAACCAGAAAGCAGTGAAGTCTGACAAACAAGAAATAGTCCTTTCTCACAGGCAAGGCTTGCAGGAGAAAGTATGGTCCTTTATCAGGGTAGCCAGGAGAAAAGGGCACACTTCTGGTCACGTAAGCCCCTTTAAAGTCCTTCCTCACCAACACATCAGCCATCTCAGAGGGATGTCTGAGGTGACTCGAGTAGCACAGGGCTTACATGGAGATTTTTTTTCCCCCCAAATAACTTTCTCATTGAAGAAACAAAGTCCATGCTTCACATACACATATACAAAAACGGACCAGGAAACCATGCCAATTTAACCCTACAGGCCCACATTCATAATTGTTTTTCCTCTGCTTCCCTGCTGGTGGGTTGCACAATCAGACCGTACACTCTGCAGGCCAAAAGCCTGGTCTGCAAATATCTTTTAAATATTTAACACATACTTGTACTATGTAAATAGCAATAATAATTCTGTGGCCTTTTGCTGCTCTGCATTTCAAGTGTATTTATTAGGAGCTAGACAAATAACGCAGAATTATTCTGACTCCGCACTCCTCGTCTTCCTCTTCCAGTTTACCAGAGCAATGACAAAAAGAAGTGGTTTTGCTCCAACCCTTTAACGCTTTCAGCAGAGATACTCATGCTGTGGAGCTCTCCAAACTGGGGGATCCATCTTTTGTAGGGGGGCAGGAACCGATTTCCTTAATCGATGTAAAGGAGATGAGAAGCCTGCCCGCTGACCCACATTGCTCGAGAAACAGCACCAGCAGTGGAGGCTACAGAGGCAGCTGCTTTTAGGCCAGCAACAGCATGCTCAGCATGAACAGACTGTACCAAGATTTCTCTCCCACACACAAAACCCAAACTGTTCCTGTGCCCCCTTTGTGCCTGCCTTTCGGTTGATGAGCAAGTCGCTATTTAGAAAATAATTTCTCAACCTATTTTGGAAATCTGCAGTCATGTACAATTGGCTGTGCTGGTTAGTATTCAGCGGCGATTTCAAAGGCTCTTTGTCCTGGGGAGAAGATCCGACCATTCACCAGCACACCAGCAGAACTGCTGAGTACACAGCTGGAGCGTACGTGGGGGGAAGGGAAACGGTGTATGATTTTGCGATGATGCCTGTGAAATCCATACAGCTTTGAGGAACGATCACTTGGCATTTCTGCTATTTTGCAAGTGAAAAACTTCTAACACGCCTGCCAGAATTATTTGGCTGAGGGTTTTTTTTTCTTGTAAGAGGCTAGAGGATCAGCGCAGAGAAACGTTGAGTCACGCGGACGTGCTACATAATTGGTTCTTTCAGCCACTTGCAGTGCAAATGATTTGCAGGAACACGCTCAGCACCTCCTCACTAGTTAGCAGCCCAATCCAAGACAAATACATCAAGAAAAGATAGAGAGGAAAAAGCTGTGGACAAGATTAACCACGCTAGCTCGGCTTTTTCATGATGCTCACATTTTTTCTATTACCCAGCTGCCAGATATTCAAGAGAAAACAGGGTGCACTATAACAACTGCTACAACAGGCCACGAGAGCATAAAACCAGTAAGAAACCTTTCTGTTTGGCTCTTCACAGGCCTCTCACTTGCACTAGAAAAACGTCACTTTGATGCCCTGTTTGCATTCCATTTCCAACAACAAGGAGGAGGATGGAGGTCTCCAGTTTCTATGGCAACCCAGATGGGCCACAATACAAGATACTTACAAATGTTCCACTGCGGGGATGCCAGATCAAATTAAGCTAGAGTTTACACTACTTCATAGAAACTAAAATGAAAGAAAAAACCCAAACAAAACATGAATGTCAAAGGAAGGATGACATTTCCTCGGTACATTCCAAAAGATTTCTGAAAGTAGATGATAAAGAAAGGAGGGATTTTTTCTCTACAAAAATAAATAATGATGTCAACACCAACAAACCGAAACCCTCATTTACATGAGTAAATGTTTTCATTAAAACTAGACTACTGGAAAATTAGCATCAGACATAAGGAAAAACGGGTCCAAAAAGTAACACAACTTTATTAATTTACTTAACTCATTATAAACTGGCAGATTTGTCATCTGACTGTTTGGTATGGCTTGTTTAACGCCGTGAGTTATAATTCACGATAGAGTTTATTTTGCTGTTGTTTACCCTGACCTGGTCTTATGTGACATTGTTCAAAAACCACCTGGGTGTAGAAAACACTCTGCATTCGACCTGAAGAAGTGAAATTAGGAACAGCGAGGCGGTTTTGGTGACACTAACCAATGCGTGCTCCTCGGTGTGAAAAAGGTGGAGCAAGCTTCCGAAAGGCATTGCCTTGGTGTGCTGGGAAGGCAGGGAACTGCAACAGGCAAGCCAGTTCAGGCAGCGCCAGGAAAATGCCTTCTGAGGAGACGTGTAAAAGCTTTTTGTGAGCTTTTCAGATGTGATATACATAGATGTGGTTCCCAAAACAAATCGAGTTAAAAGAATTCTTAATAAATGTGTACTTTCAGTCACCTTATTTTCAGAACCCAACATTCTGACACAAACTAGGTATTGTCTTTCTTTTTCTTAATTGTCCTATTTCAAGTTACTCTCTTTCCCCTTAGTCACAAGGGAGATAATAGCCATCATCAAATATGTAATAGCCAGTAAGGCTGCTGGTAAGACGGATAACTGTGGACTTTTAGCAGCTTATGTTCTTTGGTAAGAGGAGAGGCAGAAGAGGAGAGGAAAGGCTTAACAGCTGTGCCTAGTCAAAATAATCCAAAATTAGAGGGACTGTAACATTTAAAATAGGAACAGAAAGCCTTGAAATCTGGGTCTGTGCAGATATCTTTAAACGCTTTATTAAAAACTGCAGACACTTGCTCTTCATACATCACTCCCCTTGGCAGCACCGCTAACCAGTACTATTTACACAGGGCTCGTGAGCCTGGCTTGGAATGCCACCTCATCACCCAGGAGCACCCGGTGCTGCCAGTTGAATGCTACCACCCCTCGCATCAGTTGTCTGTGCCTCTCCCTGGTCTCTGAGCCTCTTCCCCTATTTAAGGAACCAGTCATGACCTGGGGACCGTGGATTTAGAGCATGGGCAGACAGTGGTACTAAGACACCCAGGTTAGCACCTGCCTGTCACCCACTCCCCAGAACTCCTCATCCTTCCTCTTTCACCCCAAGCCCTCCAGTTCAAAGCTGTCTCCCTGAGAACGTCACAGCCCAATGCTGCGAGGGTTCTCACCATTGCTGACAGGAGCACAGCTGGCACAAAAGCAGCCTGCTCTGCCACGTTCTTTCACCCCACGCAATGGAGAGCAGAGCTTGGGAGACACACTGCGGTGATGGCATCAGCATCTCAGCAGAGTGCTCCAGGGATTTACAAGGAGCTCCTGCAGAAAGACCAGAGTGTCTCAGTCCTGTGGGGTGAAAAGCTGAAGGCTGAAATTATACGTCTGTAATAAAAATTAAAATACCTCATGCCTCTCTTCAGCTACTGGGAATTAGCTGGAAGTGACAGATTAGGATGGAGATGTGTGACTAAGGACACAGCTGGGCAGGATTTTCTTAAAACCTGGTACTGCACTGCTTCGACTTTGGCTCTACAGCTGAGGCTGTGCAGTCATAACATAAACCTGCTACCTGTGTTTTGCATATACAGCAGAAGAGAAGCAGCGATGTAATGAAAAACACAACTTGCAAAGTGCTTGTGCGTACAAAAACTGTAACTTCAACATGAAGAAGAGAATGAACTGGAAATAACAGTAGGAAAGATCTGTAAGTTGCAAGAGATGCTAGCGAGGCGATGAAGAAGCTGCTTGACTTCACATTGTTAGAGTTGTTCTAATCGCTATTTGGTTTAAGTATCAAGAGACCGGGATGAATAACCAGACCAGTGGGTTCCTCTCACAGCCCCTATTGCCAATCACAACCCCCAGTCATTTTAAAGCAAAGAACTTCCACTCTGCAGTGATGTGGCTCAGAAGAAAGTTACATTTGCAAATCGCACAACATCCGCCCGTGGACCGGGTCGTTGAACCACAACAGCGTAACTGGTTACTGACCCCTATAAGGAATTCTTTCTTAACAATAAAACTTAACAAAACATGTCTCCCCTCCCCTCCCTCCACCTAACTCCGACCCCCATCCCCCCCACCCCACGCTCCCCCATCCCCCCATCCTGAAAGATAAATTCAGTACTGAAAGTAAATTCAGCTACAGAAGTCTTCATTACCAAGGAGTTATAGCTGGCTGGTGCTCCTGCTGACTATCAAACTCAGCGAAACCCAAGTATCTAAAACTAATAAATTGTTTAGGGCACACATCCATGAATGATATTAACTTTGTCCTCTTGGAATCCTCATGCTCTGGTCATCATCAACACTAAGTGCACAGTACATTTTTTTTTATTCTTTTTTTTTTAGAACAGCAGGAAACGTATTCGCAGCCTTCCAGTACCTTAGCTGACCACAGCACAGTTATTTTCAGAAAAGCCATCTACACTGTGTACCCAGGATGGTATTCAACTCTTCTAATACTGTGATTAAGCAATAAATCAGCCTTTGCCTCCATGTATGGTCAACAGAAACAGACAGATGGATGGTTGAACAAGTAATGCTTGGCATGTGCCCTGTCTTCACGAATTCCGGACAGTTCAGACTACTTTTCACACAGTTAAAATTAGAAACCCTGAGCTGACTCCCTAGAAAGACCATCTCTTCTTCAGTGCCACAGACCCTTCTTTTACTGCGCTGTTACTTGCATGCATCTATCACTGCCTGATATTATAAATTAATCTGTCCATCATTAAAAGCAGCAACTACACTCACCCTCCGCTTTGTTGTCGACAGACAGCAGCAATCACTTACAGATGCGCATCCCGATGCCAGTGCAGGCAGTACAACGCAGCGCCTCTGCCCTTGCTGACATCCACTCTGCTTCACAAATACCACCCACCTCTTCCTCTCCGACTGACAGTTTTCAATTAAAACTCTGAGTGACTGTTCTCAGCGTGTTCATAGCTTAAAAAGTCCTTTTTTCCACTTTGCAACTCTAAAAGGTTTGCACTCATGGTTAGGAATAGCTTCTTTGAATCGAAGACGCTGCCACAAACAGAGACACTCCTGCAAACTTTGCCACAGTGAAATGATTCAGAGCAGACCTCCCTGGTTATACATACATCTCGCTAGTGTGATTATGAACACAATGGAGAAAGAGAGGGGGTTATCTCCTAAATCATCTAGGAAATCCCCTTAAAACAACTCTGCCATATGATCCAGCCAAGTATTTTTAACTTAATACTAACTTGAGGTTAATACTAAAGTATTTGTAAATCATTCCTGCTCCAGCATGAAGGAGCTCTAACACAGAGTTTTGCTCGACTGAACTTTCTGCAAAGGCTCAAGATACTATAGGGAAGTCTGTCTTCAAATTTCCAACACTGTTCATATTTTCAACATCTGTATGGCAGCTTACTGAATTTCCGCCAGAATTTACACACTTGGGGTGTAGAGGGTGTCAAAAAGTAGATAATTTCTGAGATTAAAACCCATGAGACTAAAGAACTACCAAGGATTGTTAAGACTTAAAGCTAGCCTTACATGTTTTTTTCATTGGCTTGGCTTTATGGCTATAGTGAAATACATAAACTCACCTGCACAAGAAACTAAACCAGCTTGTCTTTTAGCAGCTGGTAAATTATAATTTTAGAACTGACCTTCTGTTAAATTCACATCCAATAACAACAACAACAACACATGAAATACATCAACGTTTGCTGACCAGAATAGGATGAGCCAGATGAAAAGCAGGTAACATACCTGCTTCTAACAGGCTTTTTAACAAACAGGTTGAAACAAAAATACAAACATTTATAAACCTCAAAATACTTAAAAGCAAGCTTTTACATGTTCAAATAATTAAATGGTTGCATCTGTAAATGCATCCTTCCTCTGGGCTTGACATTGTATCAAATCAATGGTCATGTTTTCAGTTATGTGATGGCTTAACAACACTGATAACAAATTGATGCTCTTGTTTTCACTCAAACTCCTGACAACACTGAGCAAGTAAGCATTGTTGCAAGACAGTTAAAACACTTTCTTGCTGCTATATTTTGTTCAACACCCAATCACAGTACTAAGCATTTATGCCTATTGTTGTCGGCCTTTGTACTTTTTTTCCCCCAAATCAGCTCAATTATACTACGTATGTGCACCCAGGAAAAACATATGTTCTCAAAAATATTCCTCCACAAATGTTTCTGTATTAATTTTCAATTAATTAGGGTCGGAATGGTCTTTAAAAGTACGAAAGCTAAATGCTAACAATCTGTCAGTGTAAAACAAGCACTGAAGATAAGCTCATGCTGTTCAAAGTACTGGCTGTTCCATGCATCTGGAAGAATCTGCCCTCCTCAAGTGTGAACGATGAGACTAAAAATTACCTTAACAGAACACGGATGTTGTTGCAGTAGCAGGAGCCCTGAGATTCTCAATAACTGGTCTTCCAAGAAACGACATATTTAAGGTACATAAATAGGTATTTCATGCTATCCCTCCACCCCTCATCCCCCTAAAAAATACCCCACCCTGAAAGACACCAAAAACACTTGCACAAAGTTTTGCATTCTTTAAAACGAACGGAAACTGCTACAAAACCAAACACCTAAACCAAAACTTCACAGATTTCTCTCTCACACAGAGCTGGAAACGACAGCAAAAAAGCCCCGAACAAAAAACCAAACCAGAAACCAACCCCAAAGTAAGAAGTGTCTCTTCCACAGCGCTTCTCTAGAGGCCAAACCACCAAAATGGCTAACAAATCATTCAGGAGTGAATTCAGGGATCATAAAACTTTCAATTTCTCGGACTGTACTGCGAAAATTCCTGTTTCAATACAGAACGGCGCCATCCTACCCCCACTTTAAAACCCTGTAACAAACCAGAGAGCTCAGAGGCGCAGCAGTTACCTAAAATCATTCGCAAATGCTGCCAGCGTTACAGGCGCCTACCCGCAGTGGAAGTAGGTACGGTGCGCACCCCACCGCGCTACTCTCATGCCTGCGCTACGGAGCGCAGAGCGCGCAGAAATCCCTCCGTTTCTCCCCGAGGGAGGGAGCCAGCCGTGCCCGCCCCACGCCGGCCCGGTCGAGGGCTCAGTGCTGCCGCGCTGGAGCCGCTGTCCCATCGCCGCTCCCCGGGAGCCCGGAGCGCTGTCCGCCGCGCCGGGAGGGAGCGGCCGCCATCTAGCGGGGCGGGCGGCTGCCGGCGGCAGGGAACGCTCCTCGTCCTCTTTATAGGTACCTCGTCAGACGGCGGCAGAGATGGTAAAGGAAAGGCAGCGAGATACAGGAAACAAGGCCGAAGCAGCTGTTGAATTCCCGAGGGTTTTTTCAGACGCCCAGAAACACCTCAACCTGCCCGCGACCGAGCACTGCTGTTACACTATGGGGTTCTCACTGTGTCCTACCCCCTCCTCCCCCAACAAAGTTATTTCCTAGGCTTAACTCCACAGGTTGCACTGAACCTCTCTGGTGTGACATTATTTACTCCTAAATCACACTACAGCATTTACAGAGGCTCTAGCTGAAGACAGAACACGATTTTAGAGACTTCCATTGCCGATCCCCACTCCAGCTGCTGTGTGCTGCTCCAGGCAGCTGGAAAGCCAGAGGGAACAGCAGCCCAGGCCCTCCCCCAAGGCAGGAGTCCCTCCCCAGATGTGGCACAGCTGGCAAAAAGCTAGGCACTGCTCCCTGCCAGGCACAACCAAACCAGAACTCTACACCCACGCTCAGACTCAACCGCCCTCATGGCCGATGGAGTTAGAGCCAAGCTTAGAGGTCTGACAAAAGGCTTTCAGGCTCCTCGAGCTTAGAGCAGTGTGTAGCCTACTTTCATCTGTCCTCAAAGGAGGACAACATAACCAAGGCACACACATTGATATAAGGAATGCAAATAAGCTAGTATTACAAGAGCTCTGGTTCTGTCTTTCTGAAAGTTAAGGCAGAGTATGATTTAAACGTGATTTGCAATGCACGCGAAGTTTAAGATTCCAGAACACAAATACTGTTTCCCACAGGCCCATAACACTGGTGCCTAAACAAAGTTTAAAATGTCCAAGACCAGCAGATACCTGTATGGCCAGCCTGAGAGCCAGGCCTCTAGCAAGCACCCTTCAGAGACACGTACCAGTATCAGCTGTCCCTCAAGCATTGCCTATTTCAATGTTCCAGAGCTTGACTCAAACAGTCTCTTTGACACACATCTCTGCTAAGCAGAAGGTGAGAAAAACAGTGTTCTATAAAATATACAGCTTTAAGGAAGGTGTAGTGAGCTACAAAGCAAGGGACACTCACTGTTTTTTGTGGCTTTGTCCAGTTTAACATTTTATTATTGAACTTGGCCACGAAGCATTCAACCTGTAAGGGTGACAAGCTATTTCTTTTGCCTTAGGAATGAATTCACATAGATTGCACAAGGGTATTTCTGCAACATCACAAATAAGAAACACAGAAGAAAGAAGACTCACCCAGTTCAGCCCTTAAGATGACAAATCCATATATTGGACTATCCCGCACAAAACCACAGCTCTAGTCAGGTGCCTCTCCTCCAAATAGGAAGAAATTCAAGGAAATCCAACGCACGTTCAAATGCTGCTTTAAAAATAGCTGTGTTTTTGGCAAACACATCAGCAAACTGCTTTTGTTACTTCTCCCACTATCCCATTAACTCAGTCAATAGCGAGCTGTGCTGAGAGCTACTGCAAGGTCCTTGTTTCAAACATAACCCACTCGCGTGGGGACCAAAAGCAGTCTATTTATTATGGTAGCCAATACCAAAGTATGATGGTGTTGTGTGTCCCTCCCCCCCCCCAGTTTTCTTTCCTAAATAGCTGATTTGGTTCACAGGAATATTTTCTCCCCAAAAAATCATCATTGTCAAAAATACCATGACTGAGACTACAAGGACATACAACAGAAGACAGGTGTTGGAAATTTCATTCGCTTCCTGTGTATTCTGTGTCCCACACACCGTATGTTGCAGCATGTGGAGGCTGAGACTCGCCGCCCTCCGCTGTCCCAGCAGCTCTCCGGGAGCAGAAGCCCAAGAGGCTGATGGGCCAGCAGACGTTCCAGCGTTGTCTAGAATAAGGATAGATTTTTCTTAACTTCATAGATCTGAGATAAATCTGTAGCTCCCAAACTTTATAAAGGACCTGTTAAATATATCCACGAAACTAATCTTCCTTTCCTCTTCTCCTGACATTTTTGCACCATTTTCAGAAAACCACCCCAAAAGCCTGTTTGTATAATTGTTTAATATACTACAGCTTTAATCTTAACTGGGTCCTCTGGCTGTTTACGTTAATAAGCAAAAAAAAGCCTTTAACTGTTGGAAGAGCTGAGCTAAACTGAATCCTGTGAATGCAAAATGACAACATGAAACTTTT
This sequence comes from Laterallus jamaicensis coturniculus, assembly GCA_022605575.1. NCBI lineage: Eukaryota > Metazoa > Chordata > Aves > Gruiformes > Rallidae > Laterallus > Laterallus jamaicensis. Next base: position 22,248,428 of record JAKCOX010000013.1, read on the forward strand.
TTCCCTTCAACTTGCGTTTGAACTCTGAAGGAGGAACACGCAATAAAAATTTCTAGATAAAATTAGAATCACGTGAAAAGGAAGTTTAAATAAGGAAAGTACAAGGCTGAACTTAATTAAATATAACATCATAGTAATAATTAAAAAATATATGCATCAGAGCACGTGGAATCAAACAGAAATGTAACAATTTTTCTGTCTTATCTCCAGTCAAGAACATCTCTCTGCTTAAAACAGAAGCATTTATTTTAGAAAGTGAGGAAACAGAAAGAACAGAGGTTTTTAAAACAAGAATGCCAGATGTTGAAACTAAGGCTCTGCTCAATTGTCTTCCTGGATACTGCTGGAAATCACCAATTGAGGAACTTTGCTCTATTTTTGTTCCAGTGCATTACTGACTTTCTGAGGTGTTATTAATAAACTTTTTAAAAAAATTATTCATTAATATTAACTTTGGCTGAAATCTTCCTGGAAGCTAATACTTTTAAAGGAAGCAGACCAGTAAAAATGCACTAGCCACAACAGTTAAATAAAAGAAAGCGCTCGATTTGAGAAAGGAAGTTACTTCTTCTAAGTTCACTGCCCACAGTTCAGAGTCAGTAAAACTGGGATCATGCTGCATAAAAGACATTTTCAGGTGTCACTTTTTGCACCTATGAAAAACCAAAAAGCAATGGCAATTTACCAACCCAATCTACTTTGCTCTTCAATTTGTCTAAATAGAAGGTAAAGTAAGATAAGGAAGGAAAATACCATGGGTGAAACCATGGTATATAAGCCTCAGAAGCCTAGTAGGCGAGCAAAGTCTGTTGGACACCATGAGCTGTCTTACAAGCTCCCAGAGCTACTGAGTTCTAACTTACTTCGTTCCTACTTTTTTTTACCCTTTTCCCCCTAGTGATTAGAGCAGCACAGCTCCACACTACAGAACCAAGCACGTTGTCCCAGCTACACGTGCACAGACTCAGATAACCACACTGGGCCACCTCCGTACGTTATGCAGTGCTTTGGGAGAGTTGATGCAAAAGAAAGATTTACAACACCTTGAGTCCCATTAGTCCAATTGTACCTACAGGAGATCCCAAACAGAAAGGATGCTTGAAATCCCATCTCTTCTGCACACTTAGGCATCTACCCACATTACTCTGGCAGTGCTTGGCTGCACATGTCCTTGTGATTGGAGTACTCACCCAAAAAGTGACAGATGACATTCATTTCCCCTTTCAGCTTGAGATTATACAAAAGCACATCTCTCGCTCTCCCAAGAGGTTTCTATGCACCTGGTAGTATGTGAAGTTGGGCCAGGGACACTCCATATCTCCCCTTCTTAGCCACAATAGAGAAAAGAACCCAGAATTCCCAGGGACAGGGTGAGAAGGGAAGAGGGAGAATAAAAAGGAGGCATTTCCCCCGAGAGAGAACGCTGTTTCCCACACCAACATCCGTGTATTTTAATGTTTCATTTGAAACTACCAGCTACCATACATATAAAGTATTCCCATACAGCCTGCCTTATCGGGGGACACCCCCCCCCTTTCCACTCCACTGCACATGAACTATAAAATTCCACTTCCACAGTCATTCAGTCACTGCCACGTCTCCTCCCCCGGAGCGAACAAAGCTCTGTAAGACATCCCAGGGGCATTCCACTACCCAGATTCCACCGAGAATCACACGCAAGGGCTTTTGCTGCACTTTGATTTAGCGGGAGGACTGCATCTTGAGCCTCTACCTGAAAGAGCTGCACGTTACCTACAGGTTTTATCCGCTCCATTAGAAGAATCAATTAAGTCAATATTATTCCTAGGCTTGTTTGGATTCATTTATTAACTTCTGTATCAAATATTTCTGGCGTGTTTATTTTACTTTCCTCTTGAAACACTGTATATAAAGTAATGAAAGAAGCACATACAGAGTGTACTGAGAACTGAGTTGTCCTCTAATGTCCCAACACAGAAATCCTGGACTGTAAAACCACTCTACAAACTACAAGCAGAAGACGGCTGCAGTGCAACATGCACAGCATTAAATTGTTTAAAGCTGTTCAAATAAAGCTCATAGCCTTTTTTCCTTAAAAAACATTTTTCTACACTCAGTTGCCACAGAAAAACAAAAACGAGGTTGTTATTTAAGTGTAATTATGCCTTAATTCTAAAAATACCACACCCCACTCTCCCCCCATTTCTAAGGAGAGGAAAAAAATGCTACAAAAGATGAGAGCTTCCAACAAACCCGTGCTGTTAAATGAGTCCAACAGGGTTTCTCATTTGCATTTTGCCTGTAACAGTCACTGAGCACTCTCACGTAACGCACGCTGCTAACTGCTGTGTGTCCCCCCCCTCCAAAAACCTATCCAAAACGCAGAAACCCAAAGTATAAGCAGTTGCTTTAAGGAGAAGGGTGGCTGACTAGCAGGTCATGATGATTCGTCTGCAATTCAAGCTGAGCTGCAGCTACTGACCATTCTCAACCTAGACATTTTGGAAGAAGTTTTGTATATCATGCCCATTAATATTTTTAAGCCTCTTGTAAAAGTAGCTCGTCAAGATCATTTTAATGTTAAAGTGAACTCCAGCATCAGGTCCATACAGCACCACATGCAGAATCCATTTAAATCAGCTGCAAAGCTCCTGAACCCTTCCGTGGACTAGGAAAAACCCAAGTGCTGCCTTTTGTTCATTTAAAATACGTGCTGCACATTTTGGATTCTGAAACATGTTGCAATGCCCCATAAACCTGTAGTCTCAAGGATTCATCTGTATAGTCATACTCAGGCAACGCTGCCACCAACCTGAACCCTTTACCTGTGCAGCAAGGGTGAAAGAGGGTAGAAAGAGTAAAAACTATATCATTAGTTTCTGTTGCAGCAGGAATGAATACAGTTCCCCAAGTAATGATCATAAATGTCTGCGAACCTATGCAGGTGCTCTGTGTAGCTTCAGGTAGACAACATGAAAGCACCAGGAACAGTACCCGAATGTTTGATGGCAGGATGACGTCACGCTTCCCTTTTCGTCCCCCCCAATAACCTGCAGATGCCTGAGCCTCCTTCTCACAGAGATGAATTACAGTAACACAGCTCAGTGCAGGGCACTGGCAGAAGTTACCATACTTACTAATGTATATAATAAGGTGTACTCAGAGCAAAACCACATCTTCACTGTGACAGGACTGGGGTGAAAGCTACCAAAGAGCAGGGAGTCTAAGCAATACTTCAAAACTAGGCTTTCAGAAAGGTACAGAGGTCAGTGTTACCTATTGGAAAGTCAGCTCCTAGAGGGAAATGACCCTGATTATTAGGTTGGGCCTGCCAACGGGTATCGAGACATTTTCTGGTTTGACCTGGGCTAAGTCAACAAAGTATTATTTTTTTAAATATCTGTTCTCCGAGTTCTTCACGTGGTATCAGCTATGTCCTTAACAATTTACAATTAATATATTTCCTTTGCGTGCACACTATGAGATATACAGTATGTTGTCCCAGGGCCTGCAATTTCCCATTTTAAATAGTTGGCTTCCACTTTAACTCCTTGAATATACAGAGAAAAGCTACTCCTCATGTTTTTTAAAGCCTTCTAAAGCATTTCTGGGGTGTCAGCATTCTCATTTGCTACTAGGAGCTCTTTCTGATGAGCTCAGGACTTCAGCTTCAAATCAAGTTACATCAAAATGACATCAGCTGAATATTAATCAGGGTAGCATGCACAAACAGGTGTGACAAAACCATGCTGTGATTAAAATGTGAAATTCAAATTCATATCCAGGCCCAGAAGAGCCTTAAGTCCATCCACTGAAAAAAAAAAAAGGACACTAAAACCAATCAAACATACTGAAATGACTGAACTGTTCACCAAAAAATTCCTGCACCGCAGCATCACCCTCAAAAAAATATATAATCATAAAGCAACATATAGAACTACCAGGTTAGTGTAATTCAAACATGGAGAGTGACACACTCACTTCTGGATGCTGATGGGGAGGCTGTGGTTACCTGCCACTATTACACACTACTATGTTACTGATAAATTCAGCCTTTCTTGAGGCTACTCATTTCTTTGGTCCTGCTGGCTCGGCTGTGGCTGGAATAAAACACACGCAGCGCAGGGAAGGAAGGGAGGTAATTTAACACCCAACAGAATAGCAACAAGAAACTGCTACCTACAACCTTGCAGAAAAAGCAGGATGCTGTTGACCTTTGCTTCTAATGCACCTCTCCCACCATGTATTCAGATAAAGAAGGGAACATCCACCAGTAACATCATAAACAAAACAGATCGTATGAATACAAAGACTCTGACAACACTGCTGTCCTTTGTGATTCCCAGAGGCAAACATCTATAGGTATCCCCACATTATCGGGGAAGTTAAATTAGTTACCATCTAAGGATACATTTTATCCACTGGGGCACACAAGGAAGTTAGGTTTGATTTTTTTTTTCCCCTTTGAAAGGGAAAATCTTCATTTAAAACAGCTGGGTTTTGATCTTTCCTAAATTCCTTTTTAACTTTTTTGAAAAAAGCTGGTTCTTACTGGCTGTGAATCTGTAAAACAATGAAACAAGAGTCTCTAGAATTTCTTATCTATTTTTGCTAACCTGAAAGTAGCTCAGATCGACCTATTTTTGAAGTAAAAATAAAGCCAAACATACATTCAATGTATTCATGTATAGATAGATTACTGCGTTCAAAAATGAGTATTCCATATCACTAGATTTTTATTCTTTTAATCTCTTACTATAATTTGTGGCAAGAAGAATATCAATATTGCACCAGAATACGCTTTAAAGGAGACCAGTACAAATATATTGACTGTGTCGCAAATATGAGGGGGAATCAAAGGTTATCCAGGCATGATTTGCCTTTAAGACAGAGGGAGTAAACAGAGAAGGGCATAGATAGATACAGACTGGGAGAAAAGCTTCTTGAGAGTAGCCCTGCTGAGAAGGACCTGGGTGTCACCGTGGATGAGAAACTTAACATGAGCCAGCAGTGTGCTCTTGCAGCTCGCAAGGCCAATGGTATCCTGGGCTCCATTAGAAGAGGGGTGGCCAGCAGGGACAGGGAGGTGATTGTCCCTCTCTACTCTGCCCTCGTGAGGCCCCACCTGGAGTACTGTGTCCAGATCTGGGGCCCCCAACACAAGAAAGATGTGGAACTGTTGGAGAGGGTTCAGAGGAGCCACAAGGATGATTAGAGGGCTGGAGCACCTGCCCTACAAGGAGAGGCTGAGGGAGCTGGGCTTGTTCAGCCTGGAGAAGAGAAGGCTGCGGGGGGACCTCATTGCAGCCTTCCAGTACCTGAAGGGAGCAGAGAAACAGGAGGGGAATCAACTTTTTAGAAGGGCAGATAATGGCAGGACAAGGGGAATGGTTTAAAGCTGAAGGAGGGAAGGTTTAGATTGAATATTAGGGGGAAGTTTTTTACGGAAAGAGTGATGAGGTCCTGGAACAGGCTGCCCAGAGAGGTGGTGGGTGCCCCATCCCTGGAAGTGTTCAAGGCCAGGTTGGATGGGGCCCTGGGCAACCTTGTGTAGCTCCAGGCCTGAGGTTGGTGGCCCTGTCTGTGGCAGGGGGGTTGGAGCTCTCTGATCCTTGGGGTCCCTTCCAACCCTTGCCATTCTATGATTCTATGATTCTAAGGGCCACCTGACAAGGCGCAAGTGAACTGGTTTTAGTGAACATGTCCTTCAAGATTTTAGAACAAGTTGATCTCGCCCTTCTTGAGCTGCTTTCTACTTACAGATTAAGATAGGAAAGTTTCACCATCGTTGTTTTTCAGCTCTTTATGAAGTAATTATGAAGCAGAGTTAACTGGACACCCATAACTGAGAAAACAGGCTCTTTGCCTGCAGAAGGGACTACTACTGTCATCATTTAGTTTTACACGTACACGATAATTCAAGTGGCGTGCACCAAGTAATTTCCACGAGGTCACTGAGGTTCGAGATAGCAGAAACAACCTCCTACTGTTTAATATAGTATCTTTATTAAAATCAGATTTATTCCAATTGAAATGGGGCCTGACATTGATTCACAATCATTTCAAATAGGTACATTTTAAGATAAAAATAGGAATTTAAATGAACAATCTTTTCTTTTTCAAACGATCAGCTGCTAACTACTCATTGTTGATTACTACACATTTACCTATAGGATGAACCATGGAAATACCTAATAAAGCACAGCAATACTGCTTGCAATATTCAGGCCTTTATTTATAATGTTTACAGACATAATTAATCCTCACAATAACCTTGTAATGTTGGTAGGGAGCAAAGTATTCATTATTCTTTAACTTCACATATGGGGAAATGGGAATGCAGATTAATTTAAAAACCAAAACACGAGTGTAGGTCCCCCAAATGTAAAGTCAAGGCTTAAGGGAAGAAAAAAAAAAGGCTAATTTTAAAGGCACTAAAATCAATAAAAACAGATGGGGCTCTGAGCTTGCGAAAACAAGTTTTCTACAGGAGTATAACATTAGACATTTGACAGTCTGGGCTAACATCTTTATTATAGTTTATTTTTAAAATTTTGTTACATTATTTTCCATAATTAATGAAATGGATGTCCAGTTCTGTAGCAAGATTCACAGGTCTTGTTACAGCTTCTAACCCATGACCTTACCCACCTTTTAAAAATAATTTCAACTAAAAATGCTTACTAGTTCTCCTGATACAGGCAAACAGAGGGGCCTTCATTGGACACTACAAAGAACGAAGAAGTTAGTGCCACCTTCATCGGAATGAAGGCAACCAAGCACCAGCCTAGACCCACTTTGGTTTTAACAGAAAGCAGGAAAATGGTAGCTCCAAACTTAAAAGGTGAGGATACTTTCCTGCACGGATTTCTACTGTACAGAAGTAGAAAGATTACTGTTTTCTCCTTCGGCTATTCCAATCATTCACCATGGGTATATGAACAGTATATACTATGCTATATCAGTTCAAGTTTCAGTTCAAATAGCTTCCTAGCAGGACACTGTTGTTCTTAATTCGGCTTCACTTCCCTTAAAGGCACAGCATTTTCTTCCAAGACAGTTTTTAACCAGTGAAGAAACATTCCCTCGCCCAATATCTTACACGTACATTTTGATTTTTCAGAGCAAAACCCATTACTGCTTTGGGTCAGGACTTTCACTGAGACTTTTCACTTACCTCCTTGCCCACTTCCCTGGCAAACAAAAAGTTTGTGAAAATAATTACAAAAGAAACACTTCTCAGTGAGCGTTGACTGGGGAGCAGTGAGAGGAAATATATTCCGACACACAGCTGACGTGTGTGAGCCAAGGAAAAATACGTGTACTTGCCCAGAGCTGGTCTGGTCTTTGTTCCCGGGCTGGAACAGATTTCTGCCAGGGACACGAAATCCAAGGATGCAGAGACGATGCAGTAGCAGAAAGACGACACGAGGTGGTGGTCACTGAAGCTCAGAGAAAGGAACGGGAGCAAAAAGCCTGAGTGGGAAAGGCCATGAAATGGGGATGTTGGCTCCAGCCCTGGTATCTGACTGTTGGGCAGGGGATGCTCTAATGGAAAGCACTCCCTTTGAATCCAAGCCAAAAACTTAAAAGCCTCACCACAGCTGCCTGCATTGTGTTACTTTAGGTTTCAAAGGGGAAGGAAAAAAATCTGGATCTACCCCACAGCTCAGTTCACAAGCTCCACCAGTTTCTCCAATTACGCTTGGAAGCTCCCACAGACACACAGCATAGTTTACTGGACACATACACATGGACATCTGTGAACACTGCCCAGAGACAGCATCCCTTTGGGGAAGGGCACTCGCTGTACACCTGGAATTACAAACACTAACTGCTATCTTAATACTTCAGAGAAATGACCTGGGTCAAAGAGCTTTACAAATAAAAGCAGGGAAAGTAAAACCCCGATATCTATGAGGAAAAAAGCCTTTTACCAAGCGAAAAAGACTCAGAGCATAAAACAAGCAAACAAAAAACCCACACAGAACAGAAGCAAAACAGCAAGAAATAAACCAATTTTATCAATGGTATATGACTGAAGAGGTTATTAAGAGGCAAATGCACATCCTTCCAAAGGGGGAAGTTCACCCCTAGCAAGCCAATAGGAGGAAGTATCAATTATGACAGGTGAAAATGAAAGGTGGAAATTAGGTGACATGAGAGGAAATGTGATCAAAGAGCAGAGCTGTAACAGCAATACCAAGGCATTCCCGAAATGCATCAAAGAAGGAAAGCACCAGTCTGCTGAAGAACCAGTGGACAGCTAGGGTCAAAAACTAGCAGAGAAAACAAAATTATGTTTTTGTATCAGGTCATCTTCGCTGCAGATGAATACATGCCTATAACTTTACTTCTCATGTATCTTTATGTGATACCTGAGATGCCAAAGAGAGGATGTTGGAACCAAATTACAGGAGAAATACTTACTGAGAATATATGTATCTTGAAGGACTTCAGCAACTGATAGAAGCAGGTATTTTACAGACACCAGAGTACTCAAATATAAACACTATATACATCTTAAAGCTGTAAAAAGAAATCCTCAAAATAAAGCTGGTTTGGCTGTAATTTCTATGTATGCTTACCACAGACAATCCGGTGAGCAATGATATAGAAAAATCAATCTGTAAACACATTTGAAATTAAAAGTCTTGAGTTTTTCTTTTTGAATCTGTTTTACACAGTGTGAAGAATTAATTTTAAAAACCTAAACAAAAAGCCAAAGCAAAGACGGTGTAGTACACAAATGATGCGGTACTATATAAACCAGCAGTGGGCCTAGGAACCTAAATATTTGTTCTCCCAAATTCTGTTCTCAGAAACAACCAAAATTTATTTAATTCAGTAAGAGCCAACACAAATAAAAGGCTTCGAAAGATTTTCATGTGAGGGAAAAAAAAAAGGCTTATATAATTGATTCAGATGGAGTGAATAAATGCTACAGAAAAAGGAAGTCATCTTAGTACTTTTAAAAACTGAGCAAAGGAATACTAAAGAAAAAAACTGAAAGCAAACCATTTCAATTGGAAATAAACAATTTTTGTTTAATAACTTCTAGAACTCACAGCCCCAAGGTAGCACGATCTTACATTCACATTTATTTAGGTAACGGCATCATTATGTAAAGAAAACTCTTCCTAATCCTTTTTCCCCCTTTTCTTCCCCAAAACACAGAAAATCTAATTTTCCCAAAGGCTTAAGGTACCAAATCAACTGCAATCTCATAGCACATTTTGATAAAGAAGTTAATTACATTATCTCAATATGTAAAACTACCGAATTATGTCCTTTGTCTGGAAGACTGCAAACAGCAGAACAAGTCAAGATGTAACGCAACACTCTCCACTGCTTAGCTGTCAGCCTGGTTAGAACAACCTTACCATGGAACAATTCCTCATGTAAAAAGGGAAGATTTTTTTTTTAAAGACCTCTGAAGCTTGCTGGAATTATAGAGCAAAGGAGCTGGGAACAGTGGCAAAGGCTGGAGGGAACTGACCTTTACATGAAATCAAATCAATTGGTAAAACTCCTGCATCTGAGTGGTGAAACAAGTCACTTGGGCTCTTCACCCTTGTGCGTTATGCAGCCATCATGTCAGAAATTACCTCCAAGTGGAACCTGCCTTTGTAATTCCCTGTGAGTTATGAATGGAGCTGCCCTAATATTTAAAAATGCAATTCTAAGGTAACACTGCTGCATGTGTTTAAAATGTCAATTAAAAAAGAAGTTAAAAAAGCTAAACGTGAAACAGGCTGATAACTAGTAGAGACTTAACTTTCATATGCAGCCAAGTTTTGTGCAACGCTCAATCTCACCTAACATCATCGTTTCAGATGGCATTCAGGGCATGTAAACAAGTCCTACCACCTCAAGGCGTTTGATTCATGCAAAAATTCAGTAACCAACTGTTACACAGAGTTTTCAGATATAAAAGCACTACACCATTCTAAAGCATTGAAAACACTGAAAATTTGGGTTGGTCCATTTATTTAATTTCTTTAGAAAGTGAAAAAATAAAATGCTTGGTGTATACGTACAAACAATCATCGCTGGGATCTGATGTGTTACAGCCAAGCACAGCAATCTAGCTACCAGCCTGCCCGATTATAAATAGGCTGCCAATCCGGGCAGCAGCGGTGGCAGCAGCTGTCTCTCATCGTTCTGCTTTCCCCCTCCATTTCTATCAGATTTCTAACATGATGTAGCGATTTCTGCATGTTTTCTCCACACTCTGCAATAGGCATGACAAGCACAAACACAAATACATTTGTTTTTAAGATTACTCACAACGAACACAATTCTATACTAACCTGTTACTGTCTACCTGATTTACATATGTGTACAGACTAACTGGCCTGCGCACTTGCATTGTCTGTTTTAAGTTAGACCTTTAGTCTTATAATTCAGCTGTCCTTAGGAAAACAAGTAAAATGCCTGTCCTATTAAACTCTATATTTTATATTATATAGAAATAATATATGCACCTGAACACCGGAGCCTGCAGCAAGACCCAGTCCAGCCTCTGTGCCTCTCTCATGCAAGCAACACAAGCTGTCCGCCTTATTTGAGGTACTTACTCAAATACCAACGCAATGAAAAGCACACTCAGAAGTCTGTCAGCTCATTTTAAACATACATATGACCTAAACCTCAAAATTATAACTAAATAAAGCTTATTTCTGATGTTACATGCAGAAACGCCTTAAAAATAACATAATTCATGTTCTGGAATGCCTTTTGATACTGTCTCCCATAACATCCTGATAACAAAGCTGAGAGAGCATGGGACAGATGAGTGGACAGTGAGGTGGGTTGAGAATTGGCTGTCGGACCGAGCCCAGAGGGTTGTGATCGGTGGAGCAGAGTCTGACTGGAGGCCTGTGACTAGCGGTGTTCCCCAGGGCTCGGTGTTTGGTCCAGTCCTATTCAGTATCTTCATTGACGACCTTGATGAGGGAATAGCATCCACCCTCAGCAAGTACACTGATGATACAAAGCTGGGAGGAGTGGCTGACACGCAGGAACACTGCGCTGCCATTCAGCGAGACCTGGACAGGCTGGAGAGCTGGGCAGGGAGAAACCTAATGAAATTCAACAAATGCAAGTGTAAAGTCTTGCACCTGGGGAGGAATAACCGTTCATTTCAGTACAGGCTGGGGGATGACCTGCTGGAGAAGAGCTCTATGGAGAGGGACCTGGGGGTCCTGGTGGATGACAGGTTGGCCATGAGCCAGCAGTGTGCCCTGGTGGCTAAGAGAGCCAATGGGATCCTGGGGTGCATCAGGAGGAGTGTGGCCAGCAGGTCAAAGGAGGTGATCCTCCCCCTCTACTCTGCCCTGGTCAGGTCCCACCTGGAGTATTGTGTCCAGTTCTGGGCTCCCTGGTGTAAAAAGGACAGGGATCTCCTGGAGAGAGTCCAAAGAAGGGCTACGAAGATGATTTAGGGCCTGGAGCATTTCCCCTGTGAGGAGAGGCTGAATAAGCTGGGACCGTTCAGTCTAGAGAAAAGAAGATTAAGGGGAGACCTAATTGGTGTTTACAATTATCTTAAGCGTGGGATGCAGGGCAAATTAGCCAGCCCCTTTTCAGTGGCCTATGGAGACAGGCCAAGGGGCAATGGCTGCAAGTTAGAACACAGGAAGTTCCGCACCAACAGGTGGAAAAGCTTTTTCACAGTGAGGGTGACAGAGCTCAGGGACAGGCTGCCCAGGGAGGTGGTGGAGTCTCCTTCTCTGGAGATATTCAAGACCCATCTGGACGCCTATCTGTGCAGTATGAGCTAGGGAGCCTGCTTTGGCGGGGGGTTGGACCCAATGATCTCTTGAGGTCCCATCCAACCCCTACAATTCTGTGATTCTGTGATATAAAGGGTGACTCTCAGGTTACAATTCTTATTACAAAAATTATACTAAGTGATTTCTGGGTTTGCATTGCAACACAGTCTTGACACTGCTCCTACTTGACCACTTACACTTGCTGTCCTTTGAGTTGTTGTATTACCATAAGTGACTTATTTTGTCAGGTAAGCATTAGTTTTTCTCTCTCATCCTGTTGGCAAAACTGTATGTTGTGATCTCACTGTATCAGACTATACTCTTCCATGTAGTGCTGGTATTTTTAAGACAAAGTACACAGGTAAAAACGTTCTCGGATGGCTGTTAACGGTTATAACACTCCATGTAATTCAGAATGCATTCAAAACTCTTACGTGCTCCTTGGCTGAAAAGTTCCAAGTCCAGTTATTTTAGTGGTGACTTCCAGCAAAGGCAGGTAATTTTATTTCAATATACCCACACTATATTACACAGCCTGTATTTGTGAATTTTCAGTGGGATCAATTAAAGCCTACCCTGCCTACTAAATGCTTCCTCTAAAATACTGAAATCAACATTTGCTGGTGCTTCAAGTACAGTTCAAGAAAGCTGGAAGCAGATGCTCTCAGCAAAAAACATCAAGCTGTAGAGCACCAATACTGATCAGAGTTAATCTTATGTCTTCCTTTACAGCAATACAAGAGATATTTGCTTCAGATTTTTCAGACAGGATCCTACGGCTAGAGTCAAAACTGTGTTTACAAACCACCACCCACCCACCCAAGACCCAACTATCTGCACTCCTCATACAACGCTAGGTAAGATCACACGGAGTTAAAATTCTGAGTAGAAGCCTATGTTTTTGCATGACACAGTATCAACACGGGTGACAGAGACACATACAAAAATAAAATGCAGAGCTTTTCACCTGGCCTTCAAGTTTTATCAGTATTAACATGTACAGATTCCTGCTCCTGCCCAGGCACTTACTGATACCACACATCACACAGAAAATCACTAGTAATCTTTGCAAGCACCACACCAGTTCTGAAGTTGTATCTGTTTAAACCTGTTGTACAGCACTGACACACAAACAACACACTAGCTGCTTTCCAGACAGCTCGGGCTCCAGATACCATCTTCTAAGTCTGCCTACAGCCCTCTTAGAAGTTACTCTTCCCCGCTTAGGCTTCTATGTTCTAATGCTCTGTGGAGGAAAGCCTGAGGCTGCTTTGCCCCAGGTTTGGTCACTGTCAGCTTGCAAAATATACGATTAGCTGAGGTGCACACCACTTAACTGCTGCTGGTCATGTCTTAAATTATTCCAGCCATTTCGGTATCTGTCTAGGCACTTAAATGGAGTCAGTAATACGAGCAGCAAAGAGTTTATAGATACAGCAAGGGAAGTTACAGAAAGAGGAATAAGAAACAGGAAAGATTATGTTTTGTAGGTATTATTCAACTCTGCTTCATACAAGCAGAAGAGGCGTGCTTTTAAGCGGGACTTAAGACGTGGACAAGCCGAGCGCTTCTACAGCTGAGTCCTGGGAGGTCACGAGATGCATAGATGGCAACATGGAAGCAACTGCTCGAGAAGTGACAGATGGATGTGTGGGAACATTAAAGAAGTGGAGCGGGTGGGGGAGAGACAGGAAACTCAACAAGGGAACATAAGTAAGGAAGGGCAGAATTATATAGAACTTTGAAAGTACTGAAAGGAGCTCACATCTGATGCAAATATGGGTGGTGAACAGTAGGGGGAATACAAAAATAAGAGTGACAATTAAATCAGCAAGCAGGAAGGATTATTTTAACAGCTACAAGTTAAGAAGCGAAAGCAGTCTCTATTCCTCCTGTCATAATAGACATGTCTACAACAGAGCTGAAAACAGTGAGGTGAGGTGGTTAAGACCTGGCACAAAACGACACTTGCCCATAGGGATACAAAAGAAAAAAGCATGTCTTAAAGTGCTAAGAAAGCAAGCATCAGGTTTGTAGCTGACCTAGATGACTATAACCAGCGGAATGAGCATATAAAAAAATTAAACATTGCACAGTAGACTAATATAGAAATTGAAAACTGTATTGTTGGTGGCAGAAAGAGGCAGAAACCTATGAATCCGGAGAGAAAGAGAGCAAGAGATGAAACTTTGGCCCTACTGAAATAAAGAGCAAAATGTGTAACAGCTTCACTGGTATCTGGATTTAACAGAGGGAGATAATTTTTGGCCATTTTTCAGCTGATGAGATGATATCAGAGAAACATTGTATAAATGACTGCTAATACTGGGAAATGGATCTGGAGATATCATGGAGAAGCAGAAAAAAGGTAGTTTCTGAATGCAGATTAGCAAGATCTCATGAAATAATTTGGGCAGATTCAAGAGGTTATGAAAGGAGCTGAATTTTTTTTCCTGATTTCCACCAGCCCAGTACCAAACTTCAGACCATTTTCACTACTCACATTCTAATTTGACGAAAGATTACTCGCAGTTTTCATTAACCCATTTCACCAACATTTAGAAAGAAAGCAGGACTGCATCTGTATTGGGTCAGTAAAAGACACTGAAAAATCTAGCAAAACATCTGCTCTATCTTCTACTCCAATGAACTCTAGAGACTGGCTGGAGTTTTGCACCCCATTACATCTGCTGTAATCTTTATTTAACTTCCCAAATTTTACACAACAGTCCAAACGACTACAAAGTTTGTTTACCATTAGCAGAAGGTGAGCACTTCAAAGTCTGCACCTTTGGGAAAGTCAGACAGTCCTAATTTTGGAGAATTATTCCATGGTTCCTCTCAAATATTGAATGGACAAAGCCAGGCTGATTACAAATGAAACATATTTGAGAGAGAACTAAGACCTACAAAAAGCAAGATTAACCACTTGTTCCACAATTAAAAAGCCCCCACTATTATAATCTATTTTGTTTGGACAGCAACTCCTGTGCTTTCAACACATACATAATTCTCAATAAAGCTCATCAGAAAGATAAATTATTTTTACCCAACTAGGATGCTGGCATAAAAATATAGCAAATAATGTTATTTCATAAATTGCCTGGTTTAACTATTCTTAGGGTTGTTGTTAATGGTGTGTTTCAAGGATTTTTCTTCTACATATTGACTAAATCCCTGAGATACTCACTTGCTTCTCATGCCCAATACCCTAAGGTAATTTCTCATCAACTCAGTGGACATTCACCCCAAAGAGCACTTCAAGAACTGGCTCTATTTTCTGACATATTTCCAAGTGTGGTTCAGAGTTTCGTTCTAGAGTAGGTGAAAATTGAGAGCAGGACCAATAAAACACTTGAAGAACACACCCACTTCCACTCAAAGCCTGCATTTTTATTTTAATGAAAGAATACACTACAGCATTAATTCACGCCTTATACGCGGATCTTAAATCAGGGCATTAACAAGATTAATTTTAAAATATTCATAAAGTTCTGTGGTTGGTGTAGTGATTATAAGTGTTATCAACACTGTCACCTTTCTAGTATTCAGTATATTTGAGAAAAAGCTACCAGTATCGTTCATGATGATGGCTAGGGATGCTGCTCTGCACAGGCTGTCTGTGGCATGTCTTGGGGTTTTCCTCTGCCTGTTTCCTTTTTAAGATTAACTGTTTCATTTTCTCTGACAGCAGAGGTAAATTTACCTTTTAAAACACAAAGGGAGACCTGGAGTTCAATTATTTTTTAGTGATATTATGTATTAAATTTCAGAAAATGCAAGAGTTTTCCATAGGAGGCTTGATTATCAATTCAAGTGAACAGAAAAAAAAAAAAGGGCATTTTAACAGATGAGAATAAGCCCAGGGAAGGGCTGGAGTATGCTACATACTGCACTAAATAATTAGCAATACCCACAGATACTCTTTGATACATTACTTATTCACATGTGTGCGTACTGCATTATATATGGCGGTCCATTTAGGAGATCTCATGTTCTGTAAGTTATACAAGTGAAATAGAAGTTTTGTAAACTTTTATTGTTAAATACTGCTGAATTAATTCAATAAAAAATAGGTATTTCTATTTCATGTCAAGTTAAACCCAAACAAACTTTGAGAGATACTGTTCAATAATTTTGATCCAATTCTTTATCTTCTCTCATTCCACTCAACCTGCTTCAAAGAGCAAGGAAATATTTTTTGAGACTTCTGGTTTTGGTCTAGAATCTCTCCAAAGCTGAAACAAAGACAACAGTTTCTAACAAAAATTTAGACCATCCTTTTGTGAAATTAGCTCAGCTTATTTTCTGCAGCAGCACCAAAAGTCATCCTTTGAGCTGAGCAGAAGTGAATGCTCAATAGTCACCAATGACACAAGTGCAGTAGAGAACGTGTACCAGTGGTGCTTGTGGCACCCCACCTCCCCCTGTACTGTGACATGTGTAGTGTACTTCACTCTCCCATCACCTGGATTTTTTTTTCCCCTGAAGAAACTCAAAACTTTCCAAATAAGATTAAGTAATTATGTCTGAGTGAAGATTACCAGGAGTACATCTGACTTTTCCTTCTCTTCCATGCTTAATTTCATAGCAAGACGAAGCATGAAAGTATATTCCAGATTCACAGGTGAAAATACTGAATGAACCCCAAGACCTCGTTCTAAGCAGGTGTTTCTATCTGTAGACTCACCTACACAGATGGTTCATCCACATACACACATCTAGATGGTGTCCAGACACTGTGACATTATACCAAACTGATGGCAATGTAACAGAACGCGTCCTTCCTTATGTATGAGCAACTCAAGTACAACGCTGTTTTGTCCCTATTGCTTATGAGGCAATTTAATACTTCAAAGCACCACACAAGCATTAACAAATTGATCTAGAGCCTCTTTTATGAGTTATTCTACACAAGTAAATTCTACAAAGTAGAAACTCTACATTCTACAACTCTTCACGTTGCAACAATTTCTATGCTTTCATTTCATGCACTGGGGAATAAAATCTTCATTTACGTGACTTCCAGCATAATTACTTCTAAATGAATTAAAGCGAGTAAGAAAACAGCAGAACAATACAAACAATGCCCATGCTATAAGACATGGGGTTTTTTCCATTTACAGCCTTCTTCACAAGGCTGTGAAGAAGTCCTTCCTCCCAGGGGTGGGGGGAATGTCAAGGTATCCAAGTTTCAGCTGACTACATCTACAAACACTGCCACATCGTTCCCCACTTTTGATGTAGCATTACATATACATAATGAAAACTGCCCTTTTTTAAAGAAAATGACCCATTTTCAAAAATCAGCAGTTTTTTGTTCCAGGTGAAATATGAATATTTATCCCTAAAAGTGATGATGCCAGAAGCAAACATTCCAAACAGGATTACTGATGTGAGCATTTCACTCCGGCATCCTGGAGGACAATCCTCTAATAAATTTTCCTAGCCCTCAGAACTATAAATCGTAGATAGGGCAGCTACATGCGAGG
The DNA here is from genome assembly GCA_022605575.1 of Laterallus jamaicensis coturniculus. Taxonomy (NCBI): domain Eukaryota; kingdom Metazoa; phylum Chordata; class Aves; order Gruiformes; family Rallidae; genus Laterallus; species Laterallus jamaicensis. The sequence goes on from JAKCOX010000013.1 coordinate 22,265,676, forward strand.
AAAACAATGAAAAATTAATCCCTTTTAGAACCTTAAAATGTGCACTTAATGATTTATATCAGGCAATTTAATAATTGAATTTGCAGTAAATCAAAGGAACTGGGCAAGTTTGGGTTTGTGGTTAACAGCTTTAAACCTATTTCTCTCTTTGCCATATATTAACAAACCCTGCTCACTGGGCACCACGGTTCACACTGGCATTAAACTTATCATGATGACACTCACCAAAACCCAGTTCAAACCTGACAATTGCTCAAGGATTTTGACAACTCTTAATACAGCATACTTCAGGAAAATAAGCCAAGAAGCATTACATTCTACCCAAACCTACACAAAACCCCCCTTGCATCAAGACATTGCTCTTTCCTTCCACCTGGATTACACCTTTTTTAAGTTCAACAGAAACCAAAATTGTCTGCTCATCTTGATGGGCCTTCTTTGACCTGTGGCATGGAACTTCAAAGTAAGATTACACACACACCCCCTGCACCCCCCCAGTTTAATAGGCACATTTCTTTGCAAAGTACATATTAAAATGTTGTATCTTACACTGTTTAAATTTACAATTATTTTAGAGTTGTTTGTTACTGCTTTTGTGGGGAGATGAGCAGGGCTCCTGCCGAAGCTCCCTTTTTCCCTCAGACATACTACTCAAGCAACCCCCACGCCACAGCACTCGCGCAAATGTTACTGCCTAATGAAAAAGCTTTCATTGCCTTGTGCATGTTTTTCCCTGGAAGACCAAAAGACATCCCAAAGTTTTTCCACATATGGGAAGGAATTCAAAAACGTAACCCAACAAAAGGAGCCTTTTCAGAAATGAGAAGCCATACTGGGGACATCAGTACGGACATCAGGCTGCTGCTACGTCCATGCCACATGCATAGCCTCAGATGGCTTGCATTTAATAGCAACACGGCTCTTTGCATAAACTAAGTAGTTTGTAAACAGAAATTAAAGAATCCTCAGTTACTTAGTTACTTGATGACATACTCTGAGCCATGTTTAATTGATCAGGGATCTGGCACAGAGAAGCAAAAGGCTTTTGTAAGTACATCCAGTGAATGACAGGAAAGTAGGAATTAGAATTCAGAGCAGTTCCTAATTCCAGACTACAGGGCTTGGTTTTTTTTTCACCTACTCACTGAACAGTACGTGCCACAGAAGCGTTCTCTAAAGAGAGAATATGAGGAAAATACAGAGAGTAAACATCTTCCCCTCCTTGACAAACCTCTGAATGAAGATGACCAAAACTGTAGTCTGCCACCCCCCGCACCTTCCTCCCTTTCTTTCACAACTACTCTCAGTTCCATCCTTCTCCCAAGCAACTAAAACCACCGAGTGAGCAGCTGGGATGCTTTAGGGTGAACAACAGGAATCAGTGTATCAGAAGTGTAATTAAATTTTAAACCAGCCTTTTGGGGACTCTAGTTAAACTGAAAGCCTGCTACTTCCCTTTGTATTTTTATCATTTCAACAGCACTAGGAATCAGATTTTCCAGTGTGAGCATCTTTGCTCTGAAGTTGATCCACATTATAGGGCTGCATGGAGAGGGCATGTGGGTGCTCTAGGTGCACTGATATGCCCTCTTTCACAGCATCTGTGGGAATACCTCCTGGCTCTTTTTATGCAAACTCTTTTGTCTCCTTAATCAACTACAAAATCTAGAAGCTTTTGCAGATGGAATAAAGAAGCATGTAAGTTACAGGAAAGCATGGGAGATCTTACGTAATTTAGTGTGCATCCTTAACTACAGACTGGCATCTGCCAGCTCACGCTTACACAAAATTCACATTTGAATCCACATCTCCAGTGAGCAACCCAGTCAAGAATTAAATCATGTCACACAAGATGTACACACAAGGACTGCAATAGGACTCAGAATACATTTTTGAGGGCCAGGCCACATGTAGGTAACAAGCCCTATAGTTAAAGGTACACAAAGGGACCTACAACCAGCAGACAGAGCTGCCCAGTATGAATGGCCAGGTTGTCCCACTATCAACACAGCAGAGACCAAAGGGGAAGTTTCTGAGGGGAGGTTGAAGCAAGGCTAAAACTCACACTTCAAGCCAGACATAAGGAGGACTTTAATTTCTAAACCACCACATCCCTGAAGATGAGATAAGCACCTTGCATATTATCACTGCAGTTCACTGGAATGACTGGCATCCAGATTGAAGCTGATACGTGAGCAGGGACACTGCACTGTCATATCCCAGTTACGGCCTTCCCAGAGGCAACAACTACCTACAGTTTGGTAATAGAATTTCAGGCCCTAGCACAGGCTACTCTTGTGTTGCATGTATCAAGTGGTGTGTTCTTCCCCATGGTAGAACTCACTAACCCTTCCAGACACACGATGGAAAGAACCACAAAAAGCCATCAGAAAACTCTCACAATGCAATGAGACTACAACATCGCTCATGCCAAAAGCAGTGGAAGTTTGGGGTGTGCATGTGTAGGAGAGTTTGTATGGAAAAGGGAGCATGAAAAATCCTGAGAACAAGTGTGGAGGTTTAGCCCTGGCTGGAGGCCAGACACCCACCAAAGTCAGTCTATTACTCCCCTTGTAGCTGGACAGGGGATAAAATATATATTGAGAGGCTTAGGAGTCAAGGTAAGGACAGGGAGAGATCACCCTGTCATCAATGACATGGGCAAAACAGACTCAACACAGAGTGAAGGAAAGAAAACTATCTAATTTATTACGCTACACTACAAAAACAGTGAAAACTGGAGTCAGGAGCGCGACCAGATCTTCAAACAATGTGACCAGATCTTAAAACACATTCCCCCCACCACTCCCTTCTTAGCAGACTTTAGTCAGAATTTTGCTCCTTTCTTCCCTTCTGTTGTGGCACAGGGAGGGCAGGGACATGGGAAAACGGGGTTCTCAGTAGCACCTTCTCCCCACCCCTCCATTCTAAGCAGACTTCCCTTTAGTCATGATTTTGCTCCATTCTTCCCTCCCCTGATGGTGGCACAGGGGGGCAAGGGACTGGGAAAATGGAGCTCTTGGTCACTTCTTCATGAGTTGTTTTCCTTTTCCAGATCTTAAAACACCTTTACCTGCCCCCCTGGCACTGGCTCCCTTCTTAGCAGACTTCAGTCTAGTCGTGATTTCACTCCCTTCGTTCCCCGCATCATGGCACAGGGTGAGCAGGGATTGGGAAAACTGGGGCTTCGGACAGTTCCTTGCAAGTTGCTTTCTTTCTCGGCCGGGGTTTGTGGGGGAGGGGGCATTCATTCCACACCTTCCCCCTGCTGCACCGTGGGGTCCCACCCACAGGAGACAGTCCCCCACAAACTTCTCCAAAGTGAGTCCTTTCCCACAGGGCTTTATCTCTTCATCAGCTACACCACCGTGGATCACTGCTATGGTGGGCAGTAATAAATCACAACATCTCTCCAGTCCTCCACAGGGTCACCAGCCTCCTCCCAGCACACCTGTTCACACGCAAATCTCCCTCTCGCTCATCTCTGTGTCTCTGCTCTTCATGGGTTGCAAGTGCTGGCAGAGGCTTGCTCCAACGTGGCTCACAGCATCTTCTCTATGTCTCCACCTGCTCCATCCACCGTGGAGCCTCTCCCTGGGCTACAGGTGGGGTCTCGGCCTTTTCCATGGACTGCAGGGGGGAACACGCACTCCACCATGGGCTTCTCCATGGGCTGCAGGGGCATTTTTCTCTTGGGAACCTGCGGCGCCTCCTCCCGCACCCTCCCCAGTCTTAGTGTCTGCACATCTTGTTACATCTCCTCACTCCCTTCTCCTGTGGCAAAATGCAGCTGCTTCTGGTTGTTTTTTTTTTCTCCTGTATGTGACTGTCAGAGGCGCTGTGACCAGCTCCGATTGGCCCGGTCGCAACTTTGGCCTTGAACTGGACGATGTTTACAGTCTGGGAAAACTGTAACTGCTGCTTGCAAAAGCCATCTAAGCAGCACAGCAACACAAGACTGCAACAAGAAGCCAGCTTAATTCTGTAATAAGAATACAGACTTCAGGAACATTTGTATTTCTCTTTCGTTAAACTCCACTGACAGCTTCACTATTGTGAAGTTTTACTGATTTCCCAGAGTCTGCATCTTGTCTGGTTTTAGGCTTGCATGCATCTCTGGTTTAAGAGCACACATCAGTCCTTTAACAGTTACCCCTGTGAGTTTATGTAGTTACTGAAGAGTTGTCAAATGCTTGAAATACTGAAGAACAGTTCTAAGTTATTGATGCTTATCATCTATTATGGTTTGCTCCTAAAGTAACGCCTCAAAAACCGACTAGGTGTTACCACACAATGGCAAGCCATTTCTGTAGTCATCTGTTGGAACTGAACTGCCCAGCTTTTGCAAGCTTTAGTTAGCATTCGGCATGACAGATTATGAAGCCACATGCTACCCCATCATTATTCTCTGTGTTTCTTGGAGGCTTTCTCTGCCTGCATACGCCTGCACGGAGCGTGTGTTCTTAGTCAATTCACACACATCACTGAACAGCAAGAGGACAAATCTAGGACCACAGCAGGGGGGTTAATTAACTGTACAAGGGACAGAGCTAGCTCTAGAGCTGCCCTTTACGTGTATACAGAGAATAAACAGAGCTGGCACTCAAGGGAAAACGCAGTAAGTTTTGCACTCCTTACTTCCTTGTAAAGAGACACTAATTTAAAAAAATAAAAACAAAAATACAAGTTTAGCACCAGCCCTAGACTAGACTTAAGAAAGATCTCAAACTGACACTGTAACAGTCCATTTAAGACTCTTTCCAGGCTGGAGTAAGGCCTTGCAGATGGAAAAATGAGAACATTTATCTCCTTGCAGCGCCTGCTCAGATCTACTGCAGTTACTAATGGCTGGATGCACAAGACAAAGGCGCTGGTTGGTTAATTCCCCATTAAGAGTTAGCAGACAACACAGTCCCAAGCTCCATTTACATACAGCACCACTCCTCTTAGCGTTAGTGTCAGCAGAGCTGCAGCAGTGTTATGCCCTGGAAGAGGTTCAGAAAAAGAGTCTTTTCAAAACATCTTCCTAAAACACTGCAAGGGAAGGAAGCTTCCAGCCCAGGAAAATAAAGTGTCAAATATATGCGTGAACATATTTTGACTGATAGTACATGGATCAAGTTCAGACAGGGTTACTAAATAATACAAATGGGAAAACAACTGTTCTGCTTCTATTCAAATAATGCAAGTCCAGGCCATCAATGCCTTTTGGGAGACTGGTATCACTTTATTCATGAAGTACATATGTGCTTTGAGCAGGAGGTTGGCCTGGACAACCCCTGGAGTTCCCTTACTATGCTTCATCAAAACACCAACTGTGGTACCAGCCCTGAATGCACATTACAAAAATAAAATTTGCACTACGTGCTCGAGTCTACCTCATGCCTGAATTTCATCTCTTCCACCTCCCTGTGCCATAACAATGCTGAGACATAACTTGCTTCTGAGAAGCATCCTGTAGTTTCGCTGTGTCTCTGCAGCTATGTGCTCTATTAACAGTGCATTTTGGGGGGTAGGGAGCACTTGGGGAAAGGATATAACAAGCATAAGCTAGGATCAAAGGAGGTTTCCTACCTCCTCCATGTAAAAGAGCCCTACCTCCACCTACTGTCACTGAGTGTCTCAGAGTTTCTTACTCTTTAGACTGAGAGGATTGAGGGTGAGGATAAGAGGAGAGATATCTCTTGGGGTTTCTTTTTTCATTCGATTGGTTCTGGTAGCTTGGTGGTGGAGGAGGGAGGTTGGTTGGTTGTTTTTAAGCTCCATTATGTCAGCCTTTGTCATTTACAATTCCTTTCTGGCTGACCTGGCTGCTGTTTTGTCCAGAAACAACCTGACTGCATCAGCACAGCAGTGAAAAAATTACTGAACAGCATGTTAAAGTTTCACAAATGTCTTTCCTCTCAGACAACCTAACCCATCACCCTACTACCATACAACACATTTATGACGGAGGATGTGCAGGCAGGGGAGTGCAGAAGAACAGAAAAATTAAGAGGCTACCCATCTTGGAAAAAAGCAAAAAACCTCTTACAAGTACCTGTCCCAAGTGGTAATTTTCATTTAATATTAAAATCTACACCTATGATCAATTAAATGGGAATGTCTGTAACTCTTACGCTTTAGCACCCTTTGAGTTTCCTTAGAATTTTTAAAATAAGCTGTGTCTGAAGAGCAACTGCTACATACTCATCCAAACCACAAACAAGCCCTACAGGGTTAGGCTGCAGTTACCTTCTAAAAGCCTTGATTCTGAAAGCGATTTTGTTAAGTTGTACAGCTAACTTCTTGTTACAGACTCAGCTACACTTTGAAACACAAGCACAGAAAAGCTGTCTTCCTTAGTAGCTCAATTTCTACATATATTTAAAGGCTGAAAAAACCCCAAAACAAACCAAAACCCACCAAACAAAAGAATTTACTGGTTTCTATTTATGTTGAATCAAGTCTGCAAAACTGAGAAGGAAATACTTGTTTCTATTCCAATTGGTGCAGTAAAAAAACCCAACCCAACACTTCTCAACCAAGCTCCAAGTACAGGACAAATTTCCACTGTAGTTATGCTTGCATAACTAAACAGAAAAGAACAGAACAGAAAAGAAAAGCAGCTGCCAAAAGTTCACATCCTTTTTGGTAGAATTTAGGGGCTTTTTTCATAATATAGGTTTTTTTCATGATTAGACAACAGGAGTGGAAACCCATGATGGACTATCACTTGGGTCTGATTTTCTGTTGTCTAAATAGTTTTATTCAAAGCCAGAGATTAATACATAAACAAAGGGCTTGACTGATGCAGATTTCAAAGACAGTTTGGCCCCAGTGTATGTGATCTATACGCAAACACTCAGGACTTGCAACAGAAGTTCTCAGGCAGAATTTAGAAGTTTTGTCTCTGACTGATTCAGTTTGAAATTCGCTGAACAAAAAATCATAGTTCCTTAGAATTCAGGTTGCTCTCTGCTGTCAAACAGCTTCCAAAATAACCTTCTCAGCTGCTCTTCCTATGTACAACTCAAGTTACCCAAATCCAGTTCTTCAAAGAACACTCAAGAACCGTTTTAGATTTCTTTTTGTGTTTCGTACTTCTTGTGTTAGGTTATACTGAAAATAGCATCAATGGTGACAAACAAAACGCAGAGCTTTAGCAGAAATGTTCTATGTGCAATAGAACAATCTCCATCCTCTATATTTAAGTCCCAGTCATTCCAGCCTACTGTCGTGCGCGCTGTGGCTGCTCCACGCATCGGGCCGCTATGTGGATTCGCAACCGCAATGGGAGAAGGGCGGTGAGACGCAGCCTGCCTTCCTTCCTGCCAGGCAGGCGCTGCAGGTACATCTAACCTTAACCGCGCCCCTGAAAAGGGAGACGAGCAAGCCACAGACTGGTGTCAAAGCTGTGGTGACACAGCTGCTTAGCCCAGGATAAATTCAGGCAGCTGTCACACGAAAGTTGTTTCACCCTTCCTTTGTTTCAAGCCCTTCCTTTCTGCCACTTCCCTTGTGCCAACAGCACCATTCATTCAACAGCACACAAGCCAAGCAAGCAAGCTGGATCGTGATCAAAAACTAGCACGTCTCAGGGTTAGTCTGCAGCCAGACAACTTTTTGACTCTGGTTACTACACAGCAACACAAGCACTAATTCTGGCATATGAGAGCAGCAGAAGTTAGCAGTTAGACCAGACAGGAAGGCAAGCAACCACTTTCACAGCAGCAATCTAATTTGCAGCTTAATCAAAACAGCCATATAATGACAGCCTACGGAATCACAAGCTATGGGAGCTGAACCACTGGTTCTAGAGGACAAAAAGGAAGTGCAACCCGACTCTCCTCACTCCTCCACAGTGCTTCAGTAACTCCAGAAAACCACACCACTAAGTGCTATCAGCCCAACACAGGATGTTCTTAAACAGATTTTTCTTCAGCAACACGCTTACGGTCTTTCAAGGACCATTAGGAAAAGACAAAGAAAACAGCAGTTTCTTAAAAGCATGTTTGGGGGTATTTTTGGTACAAGGTGAACATTTATTTTTTAAAAGCGGGTATTTCTTTAGTCTGAGTTACCAGAGGCCTGTTAAAGAAAGTACAAAAGCTTCTTAAAGAAATGCCTGGCTTTTAGAATGGGCACCACAAAGGGAGATAAACTCTTCCTATAAATTGTACACCTCACATCAACCGATTAAAAGATTAACTGAAGTGCCCTCAGCCCTACAAAACAAAAGATTTCAAAACAACATGTATTTTTTAAGACAGGCAAGGTAAGGGCATGCACTGGGGTGGCGGGGCAGGAGGAAGATCACTTCTAAAGGTACTTTCTTACTACCTTGTTTCCTACAGAACTTAATTTGAGCCCTTACCAAAGGAGTTTATATTTAAATATTAAATTACCTAAATCTCTATAACAGGCATTTTGTATTTCTGATGACCTTGCATTTGATGCCTACTGTCCTTGTGGCTTTCCTAGCACATTGAAAGCACAGGCTTGCCTTGGGGATGTTACACGGCTGCGAACCACCGCAGAGTATGCCAGGGTGAGCAGGATATACACGAGTCCCATCAGCCTTTCAGGTGATGTATCCCACTCCTCTCTCTGCATTTCCTCCAGAAATAACAAGTGGGCTGCAAAGAGGGCTTCATCGCTAAGGACCAGGGATAGTCTGGGTAGGGATGAGGTAAACACATGGCACAGTTGGGTAGTTTTCCATGAAAGGAGCTGTGAAAGCAGTAATGGACACTGGGAAACACCAAGCAAATTGACATTAGATGGGTAAACAGGACTGCAACTGTTCTGACAAGTTTAAACTGCTTTTGGGTGCAACTGCTCTTATAATCCAAATCCAGGGACTAGAGGCAAGCTTCCCTCCTGGCATCAATAAACTTCTTATGCCATGACTTCAATATGGGAGAGTAAGCGACAGATACAAACAGTGCCTCCCCTCCTTCCTCAGCAAGGCAGACAACAGACCATGGAGAATGGGCCAAACTCCTAACAAGCCTTCAAACAGAAGTACGCACACCCCATACCAAACCCAACAATAAGAAAAAAATACACCAGCAATGCAACACCAACCTCAGCACAAGCTCCTCCTCAGAACTTGCTGCTAACAGTGCTCACCAGCTGCCCCTGGGCCCCTGCAGTCCTGCCTTCCTCTGACTTTTGGTTCAGACACACATACTTGTCTTTGTTCTGGTCCAAGGTGATTACATTCATCTTTCAAACTGATGTGGCAGTAGCAGTTCCAGCTCTTAGAGGAAAGTTTTATCAAGTGAGTCTGAGGTCATTACAGAGCCTAGCATTTCTGCATGACCTCAGAATGAGACACTTATTAGATACTGTAAGGGGAAATTTATCTTGATAGAAATTTACCCAGCTAATTTTCAAAATACCAGGTGGGGAAGGAGGGAGGATGGGCTTTGTTTTCACAGATATACTGGCTATCCCAGCAGTCCTAGAAAGCACTGACACTATCCTGTGGGTTGTAGGAACAATTTTAATAGAAAAACAAAACAAGAAAATGCCACCCACCCCCATGCAGGGTCAAATTTAAGTCCACAACCCATTTCTTCCCTCATACAGAGGTTTATGAGAGATTATGTGATCAACTAGTCAGACCTTGCCTTTTCAAGTGAGAGACCTCAACTCAGGAGGCCTTAAAATATTTCATATGGTTCAAGACATGTAAACATTGAGAAGCCCGGAGTACCCTAAGTGGTAAAGTTTTTGTCTCAGCATTTTCTAGTCTTAATCAGCACATTGCATGAGCAGACCATTAATATTTTAAAGGCAAATAAAGGATGAAATGAAATTTTGGAGACATTTGACCCAGTAAAATATTTTTGAAAGCTAAGGCTCAAAATGACTGTATGTATGTGTGTCAGTTAAGTGGGTCTCCTGCTAACTCATGAGAGGTCAAAAGCAAAGCAAACTATTCACTAAATGCCATAATTCACACACCACCTAAAAACACACAGTCCTGAATAGAGAAATTATATATACTTTGAAGTGTAGCAAAACAGCCACCATTCAAAGATATAAGTGAACTAAGATAAAGGAAAATGAGATTCTATCACCTGCAAGGCTTCAAAGGATCAGTGATTTTCATTTATGCAACTTCTGAATAACTTGGAGCTCACAAAGGTTATTCTGAGAAGGGGTACATCAAATTTAATTCCACGTAGCTAAATCCAAGTGACGCAAAAGCTCTTATGAAGTAATGAGATAACTGCTTACATCACTTAATACAGCAGAAAGACATAAGCAGGACAAAGGAAAAGGAAAGCGCAAGACTTGTTTGTTTTCTGCTTGCCTTCTAGAAGTGCTAGATAGATTACTTAATGTGCACTGTACCCCAGCACCAGGGCTTTGAGAGCATGCCTGATTATCGTAGAGGATGGACAAGCCATGTGCAGGATCTTGTGCTTGGCCTGCTGAACTTCATGCAGTTTGCACAGGCCATCCTCTCAAGCCTGTCAAGATCTCTTTGGATGGTACCCCTTCCATCCAGCGTGTCAACTGCACCACATTGCTTGGGGGAACACCTAAACCAACTTCCAAGTGTGCGATTCCTGCTTATCAGAGAAGATAAGATGTTGAAAAAGGTAGTTCTTCCATGGCAGAGAACTAAGTCTTGGACAGCCAGTAAGCTGCTCTCTTTTGAAAAAAAAAAAAATGTAGAAAAGGAAAATCATCTTCTGTTTCCAAATTTCACACTGAGAACATAGTGCCTTTAGGCCATGCAGTTTGAATTGCCCTGCGGACAAGTGTTAGGAGCTTAGTGTTCTGGGCTGCTGTAAATCTGCTTGCCCCAGAACAGGATAATTCTGTTTCTTGAGCTACACAACAAAATTTAGAATGAGTTGGCAAATTCAAGAACGTAGTTTTTTGTCCAAGTTGATCGCTGAAGTGTTTGTTATCAGACCAAAGGTGCGTGTGGAGCTTTTGGCTCTAGACAGCTGCTGACAATCAGGCACTTCCACACCACTCTTGGCTGGCCGCAGCTCTAAAGGACAAAGCACTGCTCTGCAAAGCTGTCATACTAGAATGAAAATGAAGCAACTTATAAAGGAGAGTGCACGGATATGGAGCAAGATGCCACAGGCTTAAATACTGCCAAGCATTCAAATTTTCAGAAGTTTAAAATAAAAGGATAGCCACTTGCTGCTCAGCAGGACATAAGGCAACTCTAAAGCATGGGTCTCAAAAATGCACATCACGTATTAAGAGTTCCTTTGTAACTTTTCTCTATTTTTAAAGGAAAAAAGTAAACAAGTTCTGCTTTCTACAAACAGCACAAACACCACCATTAAGGTTTTACTTCTTGGATAAGGCAAAAGCTGGTTCACATCTTTCTACATAGGGCAGTCTAGGTCCAACTTTTTACACACTAGTGTCCATTTACTATGGCACACTGCTAACATTTTGCTAAGGAAATCTTAAGGTAAAAAAAAAAAATCAAAATACTTAATTGTTTTGGTCTCACCTCATCTAACCTTGAAAGGAGTTTATGGGCCAAAGAAGAAAATGCTCGTAACAGCTCAAGGGCTTTCTCACTGCTAGCTTTCAAAAGTCTACTGCAAACAGACTCTTAGAATAGAACAAGAATACATTTCCATTAAATACATCAGATAAGTGTTGTAGCAAAAACATGTAACGAACTCACAGGAGTTACCTGAAGCCTAACCTTCCTACAAGCGTTCTACAATCAGTGGAGCAAGGGATGGACCTTTGGAGAAGCAATGCAGAACTGCGAGAGTTAGTTCCTTTGTCTGAATTGCCTCCTGGAACGTACTCGCTCGTCGCCTCTTTACTGATCCCCACAGCAATTCAAACCATTTCAGTAAAATTTCCATCAGAATTTTCCACTCACCACTGCCTGAATCCACCTGTTACAGTACAATACGAGGGGGAAAGTTGAGAAACACACCTTACACATCAATACCAGTTTTGACAGACTTCGCATGTAGGAGGACGTAAGAAAAGCTCAGAGAATAGTGGACATAACTAAAACAAAAAAACACATGAAGAAAAGCTACATGCTATCTGACCTCCACCATCCATCTTCCCTAACAGCGAAGTTCCCAGTCAGGTGTCTCTGCTGACTAGGTATGACAATGTAATTGCAGGGGAAAGTTCTTTAAAGAGATTACATGATTTCTGGAGTTTCCAAAAAGTCAGAGCAAGTATTTTAAAAGTTAACCCAGAAACAAGTACAATACTGAAAGAAACTGCCTATATATATAATGCACACAAATAGTAGTTCACGTTCACCTGACCCACATTTGAAGAAAATCCTCTTAATTATCTCTACAGAAAGAAAACATATACCAGGTTATAATTCCAGTGAACACCAATGCTTCCTGAGGACGACAACTGCATTCTCTCCCTACAACACTGTCAATATAGAGGAGGGAAAAAAAAGAGCACAGAGGTTTAGTGAAACCTCAGCAAGGGCATTCTTACCCTTTAATCTTGAAGGTTTGCTGTCTCTTTAAGCCCTTCAAGGCCCAAGCCTATCACAGTATCCATAATAAAATGAGGTAAAAAACCTCACAGTGACTAGATCAGCAAGGGCAGATAACACTTATTGAAATAGAAAAGTCAAACCCTAAAATAAACTTTTACAGAAATTGTACATGTATTTGGCCCTCTCACACTTCCTCAGCATGCCATCTGCTCTCTAAATCACTTCCAGAGGGGTATATCCCTTCTTTATCTGTCCAGTGGCCATCATAGGGGACCCCCCAGTCCACCTGTAAAGGCCAGTACAGTTAATAGAAACCAGTTCCAAACTGGCACTACAGAAGCCATGTAATACATTGAGTTCGTCTCTGTCCCTCAGTGCAAGGAGCTGAACCAAGCGGTTCCACAACGCGCTATGAGGGTGTAACATGTAACCTCTATGTTGGAAAATACTACCAAATGCTGATTACTCCAGCCAAGTCTTGTTCATGGCAAAGTACCATCAAACAAGATAACCTTTACCAATACATTTTCTTAGCCCACAGCTGTACTACACTCAGTAACCCACAGCACAAAGTAAAAAAAAAAAAAAAAAAAAAGTCTCAGGAAGTGGCCTGATGTCCAATCAAGTAAGAGGCAGCAGGGAACAAACAGCAAGGACAAGTTTTTGCCTGTATTCCAAGCATTAGACGTGCTTTTTCTCTTGCCTTCCAAAATTCAATGCAATTTTCAGGAGGGCTCGACACCAAACAACTCCAACAGGAACTAAAGATCCGTAAGGCTCTGAAAAGCACATCCCTGGGATTTGACTCCCCTTCTAACACCGATACTCTAGGAATAAAGCAGAGTACTGTTTTTGTGGCTGTGAGGTTGTTCCACGGAGTCATGCAGAACATAGAAGAATGGGCTATTTTCATCTGATTTCACTTATAAAAATTCATTAGTAGATTTAATCCTTTTTCCCAGCCTCCAACTAAGACGCCTTTAAGGGTGCTATACAAAACATCCTAAATCCCAGTCATCACAATCTGATGTTTTGCCTGTCTTTCCTTCAAGCATAAAAAAAAAGGGAATAGTAGGCCTTGAAATAACTGCTGATGTGTGAGGTTATCCAGCCAGTCAAAACATGCAGGAGCACCTAATAACCAACTCTCACCATCAGTAGGGGATCTTCAAGGAAATACTGTAGTTTAGCCACTCATTTTTTATCTACGCTGTTGATTTTCAAGCAGAGCAGGCTATTTTGGAGTTATGCCCTGGCTTATATGAAGATGAAAGATGTAGCCAACTAGGCTCAATTTAAAAAGTTCTCCAGCTGCATCCAAATCTGGCTTAAATACAGCATGAACTCAAAAATTAAAAGTTGAGCCAGAAAACCAGTGCTAAAAGAAGGGTAGCAGGAGGCAGGCATGGAGGGGTTTACTTCTTTTTAATGATATCACAGGTACTTTAATTTCCAAAATTAAGTTACTCCGGTGCTAATGTGTATCAGATATGCAAAAATTGAGTTCACAAACTAACAGCAAGAAGTCTAGGTGGAGTTAGACTAAGAGAAATGGAAAATCCAAGTTTAGACGCCAGAATGGATTTAATCACAATTTAAACATTACAAAAGGTTTTGAGAAAGCTTAGCAATATTTCAGTCATATGCAAATTATTGTAATATCAGTTTTGCAAAAGAGTTTGGAGCAAAAGTGTCAGCAGGGAGAGATGCATGCACTTTGCCTCTCCATAATCACCTGTACAACACTCAGAATTTGTCTCAGCCAGTATATCTTGAGAATATGGAAGATGATAACTTAATGAGAAGTCATTATATTCACATTTTCACACAATATTTGGATGCAAATTAAATAAATACCAAAGATTAAAATAGTATGCTCACGCAGATTTCTCAAGCAAACATTCACCTTCTAAACAGGTGCTGTTCACACTGATCAGAGGGTTCAGAAGGGTTTGACTGTTCACAGAGGCAGTTCACTTACTTATTTTTCTTGTCAAAAACATACTGGTCTATGTGGAGGGAAGCAGGAGTGACAACTTCAGACAGCCTAAGGAAGGAACCTACAACAGTCAATTACAGAAAGAGGCAGAACTGAGTGTATCACTACAGGGTTTCCTTATTAAGAACAAACTGTGGGAAGGTACAATATTGTTTTTCATATATTTTAAGACTGCTTTATAAACAGCTGGCATAAATGGATGCTTGCAGATGCACAGAAATTAGCATATCTTTATCATTCATGCCATTTACTTTAAAAAGAGAGGTGTTTAGTAATACATACGGTTCCAGATAAACAACTGGAACTGAAATTAAGCACCACCTGCCTCAAGTTATTAGGTAGTACACGTTCATATGGCATATTTGCACACTTCCTCCATTACTGACAGCATAACTAGCATTTTAATATGCCCTTGATAGATCTTGGGGAAGAGAGGGATTAGAAACTCCAGACAAAACTGGCAGGAGTGAGAAGTGAATGACTTCATTATTTATTTTGAGGTTTCGAGCTTTGAATTTCCCATGGCATTCATTAGATATACATGGTATACATACGTTCTTATGCAGACACATTTCAAAGTGTGCTTTTCTACCTGTTAACTGCATCCAGTTTCCTTCCTGCTCTCCAGCTTTCTGTTTTGGTGAAAGTAAGCACAAGAGTCTTTCATCTTTACAGAATATGATGGAGCATGTTTCGGGTACAATTTTCTGATAATGTGTTCAAAAAGCCTCCATAAAAATTCACCTTTACTATGGATGACAAGTGTTCAAGAACAGTCTCACAGGATGAATTTATGCACATTACCCATCTTTTCATTACTTAGTTATGGTACCTGTAATAAATACAGCAAGATTAATGCTTAAACCTATTCGTGACAGTTTTTGAAGACTTAAGATAATCTTTCCTTTGTCAGTCTAAACTGCATGTTTACATTTATTCAACTCTACAAAGCCATGGTTAAATTACACTACAATTCATAAAATCCCCCCTCGATACCTATTCCTATTACCTGCAAGGTTAAAAAGAGTTACTCTAAATGCTGTATGTTCAGGGTAAAACCTCAATTACCTTAATTCGCCGCAAACTTAAAATATAAGCAAAAGTCACTAGATCTGCCTATTCATCATAATACAGGTAAGCCCACGTTTATAGAGTGCATTTTTTCTGATGATATTCTACAATTTCAACTATTCCACAGTAAAGTATGTTCAACTTTTCTCCTATGAAAAACACGAGCATCCCTATGCTAGCAACTGTTTTGAGTACTTTTCCTGACAAGTATATACACCTCTTCAGAAATCAAAGTAACAAAGGGATCCACTTTATTCTTTCCATGTCAAGAGCAAACGCATTAGAATACAAGTCTGGTTTTCACAAGACTCTTCTGAAAGATTCAATGAGTTTCACTGCAACCACAGGAAGCGACGTTTTCATTTTATTTTCAAATCTAGGGGGAAGAGCCGTGCAATTTCTATAGTACACGCTTCTCACCATCACCTTTTTACCGTAAGGTCAGAGAACTACTCCTGTAGTGGCTTTCTTCCACATTTAAGACAGAATGTTGCCCCAATTTTCCAAGAAATTGTGATAAGGACAGATGTAGAAATTCCTCTGTATTTGACATGACATTGCTAAAAAGCACGTTTGCTGCCCACTTGTTTATTTAGTCAAATAAATATGATCTCCTTCTTGTCACTGGGAAGAAGTACTGTTAGGATACCTACTCAATGATGTATCCACAAGAATATATTATTTTTTAGTTAACTATGGAGAGAAAGAAGCGGGGAGAGGGGGGATGTGTTACTTGAAGATCACATCCCTCCGGCTCCTTTATGATAACTCAGCCCTACCTCAGTCTTTCACTAGTGTCACGGCTCACAATCTCCACACCCCACCTACCCCAAGTAAAAAAGTAAGCTTCCCAGTAAATTAAATAGCTCATCCTTTATGGCTTGTTTTTATTTTAAGGAGTGTACTTAACCTTGGCATGAAATGAGTGGTAACAGGTCATTGTGGGTAAAGGTCTACAAAACAGAATGCCAAAAGTGGAATAAAAAGTGAAGGAAAACAAGTAAAACCATTACCTTCCTTACACAGATGGGAAAATGTAATAAGAACCAGTGCTACATAGCAACAGAATTATTTCATTTCTACAACACAAGCTTAGATTTTGCCATTAAAACTGCTTTGCAAAAAGGTGCTCTTGACTTCTCCTTATTGAAGAGATTGGTGGGTGAAGGAGGAAATCAATTTTAAAACCAGTGCAATCAAGATTTCCAAACTGCAGCATTCACAGCTGAGGAACAAGACTGAAACCGAATTCACCTTATTTTTCTAACCAGGGGACAATAAGCTAAGCACAGTTTGGAACTCCATGATTAATAACATAAAAAGACTAGCAGAGGAAAATAATCATCTGAAGGATTCATGTTTACATCCTTTATTATCTTTTTTCGTCTTTTGAAGTTTTTCTTCCCTAGGCTAAGGCAATCAGCATGCATTGCTGCTTCATCTCTCAGGTGAAACAGCTCAAAGCATTTACTTTCACCTCTGGCTTTTTCAAAAAGTGAATGAATATATGCTATACCTTACGCTGTAACAGGTTAACCCTGCATCAGCTAACAAATTTCTTGAGGTTTAAGCCTACACGCTGCACAGCCTACTTGCCTTCTTTTTGTACTTTGCCAGATCTCTTCAATTTCACAAACTTCTGAACAGAGCTGTCATCATTAATTCTCAGCAAGAAACCTAAGCCACTATGAATCACTGCAGCGACTGGCAGCAAGTGTCAGCACTACTCTCACAATGCTTCAGAAATGGAGAGAAGTCCTAAAGCAACTAAAAGCTTTTAGCTAACCTACCACTGACTTGGTTCTTGCACAAGTCTTCATGCAACTTCATTAAATAAAAGAGCAAGGGGGAAAAAAAAGTACATTAGGCTGACATAATATTTCAGAAGCCAGAAATATTTCAGTGTTCTGCCTCTCTAACACCAGGGTCTCAGCTATACACCACAGCAGCTGAGTAGGGACATGACACAGGCACTGAAACTCTGGGTTTTCGCACTCCATTAAAAGCCTATCAGACACTGACAATTATGCCTCCCACAACTGCCCACAGCAGCATTTATTCATTGGACATCAGATATCAAGACCACTTGGCTCCAGACTAGAGTAGGGACAACACATGTTGCACCCCTCAAGAAACACACCGCATACTGTAAACCATTTATTTACTGTATAAACCTGCACATTTCTCCGTGCTGTGTGAAAACTAAACTGTTGAATAATATTGCCCCCATAAAACAATTGATAATAATTATTTTTCCTGAAGAGAAATGAAAGTGAGAACAGAAGAGAGGCCTCTCAGCTCCTGCATTGTTAAGCCACAGATGTCTGTACAACCGGTTCCTACAAATAAGAGGGAGCAAGCATTTCTCTGCATTTCGAAGTTGTGGGGTTCCCCCTGACACACACACCCCGGAACTCCCATTTACCTTTGCATTTTAGCAGTCATACTACTGTAACACTGCTATCATCTGCAGCACTGGCAGCTCTGTGGTCCAGTGCCAGATACAACAAAATATTTCAACTTCGAGCAATCACAGAGAAGTTCACTGTTCTACTCATCAAAGCCTTAAAAATACAGAGAAGAAAACTTGACCATGACCTCATACCAACTGTATTTGCTGTGTGGTGAAAGTGAAGTCAGAAACTTATTTTTCCAAGTCTTTTGGAAACAGCCCATGTTCATTCCATGAACAAGGGTGCTTTAGTACTTTGAGCTGTAATTTTCAGAAGAGATACAGCTGCATTTCTGGTGACAAGTAAATTAAAACATATGTTAGCACAGACCACTCTGTGACATAACTTTAAGGAGTTATGAATCCAAGTTACAGTAAGATATACTTCTTTCTTACCATCTCGCTGTCTGTCCCTGCTGCTGGTGTACTGGCAGTCAATATGACTTGCTTTGTGGCAGCAAGGCAAGCTAATTTTTAAATTACCACGGGCCTCCAGAGCTTACCAGAGAATTCTGAAGCAGCCTGCTGTGAGACATAGCCACATGCAGAGGCTCATGCTGCTTTTAGAGAATAAATCATCTTCAAGAGTGGAATGCCATCACATCAGCAAAACCTCAGTTTGTGTTGAATTAGTATTCTAATTAAAAATAATAAATTCTTTATTACACGTTCCTTCCTAAACTCACTGTTCTACTGCTAAAAAGGGACCATAGTTTTTTAGTATGCAAAATTTCTAGATAAACGTTAATCACTGTCTGCTCATCCTCTTAGAAAAGGTAATTCTCAGAACAGAACACAGCAGATACTAACAGATGAAACACAGGGATCTAGATGAGACATTAATCACAATTATATTCTTACCTAAGCACACGTTCTAAAATGTTTCCCCAACAAAGATGTTATCCACTGACCTAACTGGGTTCTGTTATTCACACAGCAGCAATACAATTAAAGGACTTAAGTCAGTTCAGGTTTTTTGCTGGGAATTTTGCATATGAGGGGTTTGTGTGTGTTGCTGGTTTGTTTTTTTTAAAAACAAAAAGTGAGAACAAGTTCTGCAGATCTCTCAGTGTTACATATTTTTCCTATAATTTCCTACACAACGCAGCGTCAAGTTCCACAATCTTTTTATTAACCATACAGTGTAATTATTACACATACTTCAGGCCTGTCGAAGAGAATTCCTACCAAATAGCAAGACAATTGTGGTGTAATTTATCATGGTAAAAACACACAGATAATTTCAAATTGTCTATTAGGTATCCAGAACTGACATGAATTTAGTTGGTCTAGGCATGAAGAAAGATTCCAGCACACTCAGCCTGGTGCACATTTTGGCCAACTAAGAAAAAAAAAAAGTCTAAAGGTTTGCCTAAACCAGAATGGTTTGGTTACAGTAGGTTTCAAGAAAATAATCAAGGAAGTGACAAAATTAATTCATTTTCCCAGCTCCCTTCAGCTATTTTTCTTGTGTTGAAACTAATGTTTTATATGTAGTTCCCACTGATTTTCACTGGTTGCTTGTTTGATAGGATGAGCACTTTCTTTTGTTGAGAAACTGAATAAAAATCAAAAATGTCTGGCTGCCCACACTTATTTTTACACTTAAAAAATGTAGCAGCTCTCTTGGAAGCTGGGAAAATAGACATCTTTAGAAAACGGTGTTAAAAATACATCTCTGTTTGCCTACCTGTTTCTCACTCAGAGCTGTGATTTTGGCTTGAAGTTCATGAAGCTGTTTCTTCAAATCAGCGTTCTGATTAGAAAGAAAAAATATCTGTGAGAAAGATATTCCATTTGTTAACATAGAATAGTAGCAGGAAGGGTTGTTTTTTGTGTTGCTTTTTTTTTATTGCATAAGGCACTACAAATACAGCACTTCTGGATGTACAGCCAATAAAATTCAAGAGGCTCAAAGCCTTACTTAAGTCACCGAGTGCAACAATAACCAAAGGACCTTTCTAGCACTCAGACAGCCCAGTTTGGAACGAAGATTTCATTAAAACATCCATTAGTGCCTACTGCATTATAAAGCACATTTGTACATTTCATCAAGCTTACAAATTAAATGAGAATTGTTTGTTAATATGTAATACAATATTACCATACTGTATACACTAGCATGCTATATATATTAGCCAAAGCGTTCTCACCTATACTACTTAGGCAAAGGCATTATTATACATTTGACTACGTAGAGCAAACATATCTATCAAATCTTAACTGACACACATGTCAAACAGAGGCAAACATATCTAAGGCTTCATTTCCATGTTTATGCTTTAGACTGTATTTAAGAGAATTACGTTTTCCTTATCACACCATTCATATCAGCACTTTGCTTACAACAACTCTTTCTTAAACTTAAGATTTGAAAGCCATAAGCATCACTATAAAGATGCAGCCAGAAAAAAAAAAAGAAAAAAGGGTTACCATTACTTTCCTATTAATAATAAAATAAATCTGTCCTCAGTTTAAAGCTTGCTCACTTCTACAGAGCTTCACAAGCTTCCCTCCATTTCTTCCTTTCCACTTTTTTTGTTCTCATTTATGTTGTAAACACTTTACCCGAGACTATGCTGGCTTGCTGTGCTGTACAGAAATACAGAAATGTAGGACTAACAGGTACAGGAACTTCATGCTCAGGACTATTTCCTTATCTTTATATTCCTCCATACAATTCTGAAATGCATTATTGTAGACAGTCTTCTCCAATATACATACAATTCTATCAAAACCAGATATTGATCAGTCATCCTCCCTCCTCCTCCTAAATTCCACTAATAAAAATACAGTGAAGGGCATTGGAGGCAGGAACTGGATTTACTCTTCCTGGCTCTGGGAGCTTTGCGTGGCTGCTTGCAACATGACCTGGCTTTCAGCAGATACAAACTGAAAGCAAACTGCACATTTGCCCAGCAAGTAAGAGTAGCAGACCTTACCCAAATCCCATCAGAATAAGGGAGATGTAGAAAGCAGGTTTTCTAATACCACTATACTCTCTGCTCATCCCACCCACTCCACTGAGCTCAGAAAAATATATGCTCAGAAAATGTCAGGGCATTTAGTATTGTATGGGGATGGAAGCACTTAATAGCAAGCCTCAAATGAGCTGTCTTTATACCCTCCCCGGAAACATTTCAGACTGTTTAGAGAACTCTGCGTAACTCCCCACTCAGCACACTGGAGTGTTTAATTGCTGTACAGGATAGTCCAGTCTCCTTACACAGTTGGTTGGAAAGGGATGGACTCTGCTGTCTACACAAGGAGTCTAGTTATCCAGCTTCAGTAGCTTTGAAACACCCCAAGGCCAAGTGCCTGCTCTCTGAACACTACAGCGCTGAAGTTGGGTACCCATAACACGCAATCTGAACACGGTCTTAAGCAACACTACTTGGACAAAATACCCTGTCTCTTCTGTTACAAGTGTGAACCTTCCACTCCCCAAAAACCAAAAGTTTAGTAATGGCAGATTTTATAAAGAGCAACTTCTAGCAGAGTCAGAAACTTGCTGCATGTATGAACTGTGCCAAAGCCTGCAACATTCGCTTGATATAAAATATTTTAAAATAAGCAAAGCAAGAGGCTCCATAAAGGCAAAAGTTTTGGTTTTAAACTATTCAATCACAGTTTAAAGACTTGTTCATAACAGTTTTCTTATAAACACTGTGTTAGCAAGGAAGAACATGATCAAGAAGTATCTCAAATTCTGAAGCTTCACAAACTTATTTCCTGCCTTCTTCTGGGTAAATAATGTAATATAAAAATCAATAATTACCTGTGGATCTTGCTTCATTTGGGCAACCAATTTCTAGAAAGAAAAAAGATGCAACAACACAATTATAAGTCTTGTTGAACAATTTAACACTCATCTTCTTTGAAGAACCTTTGTAAAAGCAAAATATTCTGTTTATGGTATTTCAATAAAAAGGCCTGGAATCCAGCACTATATAATTTCCAAACTCTTTCTTATGAGCATAGTAAAGCTACCACACTAAGCCACTACCTTTTGCTCTTTCTCCTAAACATCTCTTGAACAAGTGATGCCTTTTAAGGACAATTTAAGCCAGCTGGGTAAGAATCTAATAGCTGTATCTCCTCCAGAACTGCTGCCTTCTTTGCTTGCAGCCACAAGAAACACAAATCACAGATAACCGCTGCGGGCACACAAGCTGTCTGTATATTCAAGAGCAGAACCTTTCAAGTACTGAGGGTCTGCCCATGTGTTGGTATGGCTGGTACCACACGGAAGACCTATGTTCAGAAGTATCTTTGCCACTTTTCTCCCTCAGAGAGAGATTGAGATCATTGTAGAAGAGATGCCCTCCACATCCAAGGGAAAGCAGACAGATGGTTACCATTCACTATTCTTCCTCCTTCGCTTCCTTCAGGCAGCTGCAGAAGAATGCTGTCTATTGCTAAGTAAGAAAAAAAGTTACCAAGCTGTCACCAAAGAAAACCAGAGCCCAGAATGAAGAGGCAATATAAACCAAAAATTCCCAATTTCCTTTTGGGTTATAGACACATTTATTCATCACATTGCCATGTCCCTTCTGCACACACAAAAACAGTAACATCTCTACTTTCTTCTCCATTTGCTCATCAAAATCAGGAAAAGGAGTAAGAAACAGAAGGAGAAAGCAAACAAGAAAAAAAAAGCATGTTTCATTCCACTCGCATTGATGCCGCTCAGAGAATTCAGGCTTTTTCAATTAACTGTCTTCAAAAGTTTATTTCATTTCTCAAACTAAACACAGTATTAAACAGAGAAAAGCATAACACCACAAAGATAATTCTGTGTCACTGCCTGCTGCATTTTCTTTCCGGTACTAGCCAATTGCTAGCAGCAGCACGAGCACAATGTCTATGCTGGACAAGCATAGAGTGTTACCTCATATCTTTTAGAAGTTTATCTCTCTGATGTCTTCAAAGATTATGTCTTAGGTTTAATAGTTAGTTACACACTTTTCCTCCATTACTCTGCCTTAATTGCTTTTTAACTCAGGAAAACACCCAAGATTCTGTGACAATAAGCTCCAAAGTTATGCTACAGGAGTCTTATGTAAGTTATCTCCTTTTTCTCTTGAATCTGTCTCCTGATAATGGAAGCATGAGAGGAAAAGATTACAGATAACCAGTCCTGAATCAAGAGGAATTGGAAGTTGGACATTATGATCCTTATGTGTCCCTTCCAATTCGAGATACGCTATGATTCTATGACTGTTTCTCTATTCATCTTCTTCCTACTCTTTTTCCACACCACGTATTCCCCCATCAGTCATTGCTTCTTCAAACTGAAAATCTTGTCATGCACGCATCACTCCAGTGCTTGTTCACTATTGGCACTCTTCAACATGCAACAGTCAAGTACTCTGTCCTATAAGAAGTCCTTCCTCCATGCTAACAGCTGATTCACAACCTGCTATTGCAGATGTGAAACGGGACTGTTTATCCACAGTGCATCACCTGGCATTTGCCTACGCTGAACGGTATTGTTTTGTCACGCCGCCATTCAGCGTCACGGGTGCTAAGGTGCTGTGATACCCTCTTGCTTACACGCCCAGCTTATTTTTCTTCAGTGCTTTTTGCCACGTCAGAGTTTGACAAGCAACAAATCCAATGTTTTTTTTATACAAAGTGCTTGTACAGACTCAGTCATTAGACAGTCAGTGACTAAACTGTTCAGAAAGTATTGCACACAACACCATGTCTTCCAATCTTAAGAAAAAAAGTTCTGCACAGGGCTCAATGCAAGCTAAATTTAAGAAATTTTAAATCCTAATGATTTTTTTGATTTATGAAACAAGAGAAGTAAAAGGATGGTTTAGGTTCTTTCTTTTCAAGGAGTCATCCATGAAGCCCAACCCTTCTGTGAGAATAGCTAAATATAACTCCTTTAACACCTCTTGTGATCAAAACTATAAAGAGCAGCCTGCTTCAAAATAACCGTCATTAAGTCAACACAGTAGCAGAATGAGCTACTTAGATCTGATGCATCAGGACAACCAATATAGCTTTGACACAGAAAATACCTGAATATTGGAGTCCTACTCTGAGATAGCAAGACCTGGTCAGACTTCATTTGTGGAGGATTCTTTGATCAGCAAACCCAAAAGAAACAAAGTAGCTTTTCCCAAATAACTAAACATCTCTTCTGGGTCCTTACTGGTAGTTCAAGATACATTGCATCAAAGCTTCAGACAGAGCTCTGGAGGTGAACTAGAACAGGCAGGAAACATAGAGCTGTTCCACAAACAAAAATAGAGTCACACTGAGCATCGCTGGCTACAGCTATGTAAGCAGTCCCAAGGACATGCTGCATCAGGAAGCAGGGAGGCTTCACTCACGGTGCAGAGCTGAGCTCCGCACACTCAGACACCTGTGCACCCCTCAGAGGGGACCACAAACCGTGACTGTATGAGCACCGGCAGGTTTGTTTGAAGGGGCCGCAGAAAAAGAAGTATTAAAGAAAAAGATGACAAATGAGACAAATCTCCACAAACCCTGAGCACTGCCAAGAGAAGGGATATATCGTACCTCTAAGTTACAAATTTCAGATACACACCGCAGTTCCAGTACTTCATAGGAACAGTATTTTTTATGCCAAACCCAGTTTAATTCCTGTCAGTGCCCATTCGATGAGCTGGGCAGTAACCGCTTGTGCGAGGCTCCAGAACAGTTTACTGACACACCCAACATGCCGCTGCAAGTGTTACTGGCCACTGGAAGCATTTAGACCTTTCCTAGCCTTAATTATGGGAACATACAGTTTCCTGAAGGAAAAAAAAAAAGACAACCTTGCAATAGAATGGCTTGTTTTGTTTCACCAACTACAACCAAATGGAATTAAAGTTTATTTTGGTGTGGAGCTCATTTTTCATGCTAAAGTAAGGCAAACAGGGTCAAAAAAAACCCCTTGTACTTGTTAAAATAAGTCTTTTTAGACATTTTCAAGTCTTCATCCCTGTTCATCATCGCCATTATGAAATGATGCTAAAGGTTATTAAAAATTAACAGTCTTAAAGCTTTTCATTGGCTTAGGTGTGTAGGAGAATAAAGATACACACAGGAGGTAAACACTTTTATACAAACCGAAGTGTGACTAGCGTTCTGACCACCATACAGCAGGTGATACTTGAATTCTTCCTGGCCTTAAACATTTTAATGCCTCCAGCAAAATGCCACAGGTAATATCTGAATCTCCTTACCCCCACAACAAAATTAATTGAAGCTCTGAATGCCAGGGTCTTGGAGCCAGAGCAAAATTTGGAAGAATTGAGGCAAAATACTTGTCTGTCTAGCTTTTTCAAGCTTTCTTCCCTAGCTGAAAGTTGTACTTTGTTAAAGCTGATATAGCTTCATTTTACTAATCCAGCCATCCACGTTCCTGTACTATGCTCATCATTGCAGCAACTAGTGAACAAGCCATCTAGAATACTTATTTAGACAAGTCAGCAAGTAGTAACATTTGGAAAGGCTTCCAAATTTCATATTATGGGTCTCTTTTATCCACTGTGTAACAGTGGGTTTCAGATATCCAACAGAAATACTTGGAAAACTGCCTTTAGAAATGGTCTCATTGATAAATTTACTACTTCAAGCTGGCAGCTACTCTGTGTTTATGGTTTTAACAATTTTGTTCCAAGAATTAATGTGCGTATGTCCTCTTACATTTGGTAAATCAGGCTTTATTATTATTTTTAATATTTCCCATTTGTATCATAATGAGAAGCTGCAACTCTAGCAGCATACAGTCCTGAACAGGCTACCAGTGAGAAGACCCAACACGTAAAAGTTTCCAAGTCCAGGCACTATAACCTTCTGGTTAGTAAAACTACACAATTCCAGGTTTAGAAGCTACTAAACCAGGAAACATTCCAGCAGAGAAGCACCAGATGAGATGCAGCACTACGCATGTTTCACTTGAAAGTTCCTCCACCATATTATTCCACTGCCAACTGAATAACAAAATTGGCTTCAGAATATTATAAAAACCTTCCAGACAGAAGTTGCTGAACAAAGAGTTTTTAGAATGTTTTTATCACTGCTTCAAAATAATATAAAAAACATTCCCACCCACAGCCTGATATGTAGATTTTTCACATTTGCTAAAAAAAAAAAAAACAACAGGTGGTGAGGTCAAAATGTAGAGTCTAAAATTCTAGAGTAGTTTCAAGCTTGTAAAATAATTATTACTGTGGTTGTAGTGCTATTACTTAATGCTACCATTAGTAGTAATACTATCAGTGGTACTAATGCTGCTATTACTTAAAAGTAAAAAGCAAGGAAGAATAAGGATTACCTGGTGAACCTGAATTTCTACTTTCAGAGCCTCCTGTAGAGTCTGCAGCTCCATTCTCTACCTTCTCCACTTTCTCTAGAAGTGTCTTTGCTGATTCCAGTGCCTTTAGTTTCTGGTTTCCTCTATAACACCAGTGCTATAGAAAAATAAAGGGTTTCTTTTGGTTAACAAAGGAGAGAAGGCTATTTGAAAAGAAGAAAAAAAAAGTTATCACAGAGCAGGAGTGAACTGTATTAAACTGCAGCTTTCTAGTGTAAACACAAACAGTGTTTCAAATACAAGAAATCTACAGGCTGTAGAAAATGCCTGCCCTGGACTTGTTCAGCCAAATTTGTTACTTCTCTCATATCCCAAAGTTCTCATACTTATCCCTTATCTTAGCTTGCAGGCAGCTATTTCCTACCAATATCCTACAGCAGTTGCATATTAAATTAGAAAATTTCACTATTAAGGTTTTAAAAAAAAATATCTGTGTAGATGAGAAAATATTCTGGAAACTAAAATTCTGCAACCCATACATCAATAAATTGTTAAACAGAATGTATTGGATTAACATACTTCAATGATGCAATAGAGCTGTTCTTAGGTGGGATGGTCTGCATTCAATTTGACAGGACAACATTAATATATTAATAACCCACTGCCTAAAGTTTGTGCTGAGTTTGTCGTTTCAGTTGAAACTTATTTTGAAGGAACACAAGATTGATAGAAAGCAGCTTATTCAAAACCATTAATTTTAAAATACTTGCCTTCTACTGGAATTCTACTCATGGAATATAAGTTTACTACCTTCACCTGCACTCCAAACAATTTAATCCCCCCAACCTCTAGTACAGAAAAGCACTGAGAGCCATACTTCTAAGAGCCTTGAGAGTTGGGCACAAGAATTTTGTTCAGAAACATGTTAAAAGTATCAGCTTCTGAAACAGGATTAAAATGCCTGTCTCCATCCCACATGCTCAAATCACAATGGAACCTGTGCAAAAACGGGATGGAAGCGCATCTATATTAAATACATACACATAAAAGCCACCAGAAAACATTATATAGCAATCTTTCCAGTCACTTTTCCAACCAGACACCAAACATTACAGAATTGCTGGAGCGTTAAAATAGTTCCTATTTTTATTTTTTGGAAATTGCTCACAATTATTGTACAGGCATTGTAGGCAACTCAGAAGCCTTCATAACAGGACTTCATTGTTTTCAAAAAGATATTTACAGTTTATATTAGATATATGGACTGTAAAAACAGAGTAATTCCCATAAGTTAGAGAATTTTATTTTAACACTGCAATAAACTGGAGTGCTGGACAAGTTTGTGAACCCCTGAAAATAACGGGGTTGGGGGGAGTTTGTTTTATTTATTCAAATTAACCGTTTCTCATTCCAAACAGAAATATGTTACAAAAAGAAAAGACTATAAAGGGGTTTTAGAAAGCTTTAAACTCCTTGTTTGTCAGCGTGGTCTGCTGTTAGCTTAAAGTTACTTATTTAAATAACAAAGGCCTGATCAGGCTTTCTAGTCAACACATGAAATGACCTTCTGCAAGGGCCTCTCCCACATGTGACAGACCAGCAAAAACAGCTGCATTTGCAGCACGACTCTCCATAAAATCGTAATTTGTATCAAGGGATACATGGAAATTACATATAGTTCCCTGTTCTATTACCACAAACAGTAATGAGAAAATAGAATCCCAGATTATTACTTCCACTCACTGACAAGAACAACTATAGGCTGCATTAAGTCCCTACCATTGCAGTTTCGAAAGAAACCATGCTTCAGAAAAACACATGGGAAACTGCCTAATGAAAACTGGAACCCACTGCAGAGGTAAAGAGACTTTCATAAGCCTTGGAAATTCGATTTTGGGGTAAAGCTGCAGGCAGATACGGCCTCTCAGTGTGTCTTCAATGAATGAGAAGGCACTCATGACTAATAGCTAGCATCACTCTGTACCGACCTATTAACTCTGAAGTACAAACCAGCAGAAGAGACTAATCTCAACTGAGAACGTAAACAATATCCATAATTTTAATAAATGTGACTAAAGGCCAGTACTACTTCACAGGAAAAATGGCATATTAAAAAAACATATAAAGATTGAGCAATTACTATTAATGCACAACTTAATTTGACAGATAGAAATTGTAGTATTGATGGTTTGTAGAAACTAATCCAACCTAATTTCATAGATGTCTTCAACAGCCACAAATATTTTTCAAAATTAATTTTTAAGAGGTTTAAGAACAAAGTGATAGTGCTTTGCAGAAGCAAGTGGCTGCTCTGCCTAGCCATGTTTACAGGGGTATAGACATTAACAAATGTAATTCACTGTCAAACACTGAGGAACACATATTGTCACAAGTAAAAAACCCAAAACAATTCTAGTAATATACCAATCATTCAGTTCCATCCCAAAACATCTGTTATTATTTCAGATTTCTTCTTCCATATAGCTTTAAAAGTTTTAGAGTCCTTCAAATTTATTCCTTATATATATATAAATTTTAAATAGGTGTCATATTGCAACATCCTGGAGAATTCATTTCAATTCATAAGACTAAAGCTTCCAAGAAAAGGCAAGAGAGATTAACAAACTTTTGACCTTATTTTTTTCTGGTAGGTTTTCTAACTCAACTCCTTCCTACCTCCCCTCCCCCAGCATTCCCATTATAGCCTCAGAGCAACTTGCTTTGCAGTATCATTTACTTCATGTTACCTTCAGATGGCAAAGTTACACTGAAGCACATTTTAAACCTAGGAAACAACCTCTTCTTCAAAAACTAAACGTCCTACATGTGAGAGAAGAGAAACTAACATTGCTCCATCAGCAAAGACCACACAATAAAGAATGATCACAGAATCTTAGGGGTTGGAAGGGACCTCAAGAGATCATCGGGTCCAACCCCCCTGCCAAAGCAGGTTCCCTATCTCATATTACATAGATAGGCGTCCAGACGAGACTTGAATATCTCCAGAAAAGGAGACTCCACCACCTCCCTGGGCAGCCTATTCCACTGCTCTGTCACCCTCACTGGGAAAAAGTTCTTCCGCATGTTGGTGCGGAACTTCCTGTGCTCCAGCTTACAGCCATTGCCCCTAGTCCTGTCCCCACAGACCACTGAAAAGGGGCTGGCCAATTCCCCCTGCAACCCATGCCTAAGATATTTATAAACACTAATTAGGTCCCCCCTAAGTCTTCTTTTCTCCAGGCTGAACAGACCCAGCTCACTCAGCCTTTCCTCATAGGGGAGATGTTCCAGACCCCTAATCAACTTTGTCGCCCTTCTCTGGACTCTCTCCAGAAGGTCCCTGTCTTTTTTATCCCAGGGAGCCCAGAACTGGACACAGTATTCCGGGTGGGGCCTGACCAACGCAGAGTAGAGGGGGAGGATCACCTCCCTTGACCTGCTGGACACACTCTTCCTGATACATCCCAGGATCCCATTGGCTCTCTTGGCCACCAGGGCACACTGCTGGCTCATAGCCAACCTGTCATCAACCAGGACCCCCAGGTCCTTCTCCACAGAGCTCTTTTCCAACAGGTCATCCCCCAGCCTGTACTGATACAGTTGGTTATTCCTCCCCAGGTGCAAGACTTTACACTTGCACTTGTTGAATTTCATCTTTTGCATTTCATCTTTTGCAAACACCTCTACTAGCTGCTGTATTTATCAGTTAACAGCATCAGCGTGCTTGGTAGAAGAAGAACCAGGATTAGCAATTATAAGAACTTTGTAAAATTACAAATAAGATACCACATATTGGGCATGACACCCCAGCAGAGGCATTCATCACCATCACTTTAAAGACCAGGAAACAGGCAACGGACAGTGAAGAATTTATTAAGGCATTCTGAAGTGCTGTTCCCAGCATTGAAGTAATTGTTGGGGAGAACACATTCAATAAGATATCTTAAGTTTTTAAATGAACATTTACTGAGTGTTAATTAAGAGTGATCACCACTTACATCCAAATCCTGGACTGTATTATTGCATTTTATACAGAGTAACGTCTAGAAACATCTATGATGGCAGCTCATAATCTATCACTAGTACTTCATATATATATATATATATGTATATACACACACATACATATGAGTATGGCAGGTACAGAACAACATAAGCAAGGGGTCACACATGTTGAGAGGGCAAAAACCTTCGCTATTTTTGAACTTTTATTACTTTAGACTGAACTTCAAGAGAAGGTAGTATGCCAGTCCAGTGGCACTTTACCTGGAATACCACATCTAAAGATGTATAAAACCATCCCTGGATTAATCATAAAAACATATTGCACTTTCCACTTTACTTTTGTGACAGCAGAATTATTTTAATTAAAAAGCTTCCAGGTGATTGAAATTGCATGGGTGGGTTGGTCCACAAACATCCCATTAGTTTTTAAAGGAAAACTTGTAAATACTTTGGTCAATTCTGGAATCAGCAGTTTCCAAAAGGAAAGCAGAGGACTGTGGAGTAGATGCAACTCTTGCACATCCAGACAAACTTCCAAGCCTCAGCTGGGAACAGCACTGAGAGAAAGAGGTGTATTTGCTATTCCTTGGGTTGACTTCAACTATTGGAGGCAGCAGTTCTCTACTCAGCTCCTTTCTGGCATGTACTTGTTATAAAGAATCCCTTCTCTCTTATGAGGTTGCTTCAAGACTTAAGTGTCATACTCAGGTAAGTACCCCAATACATTGCAGTTTAGGTAGTAGATGTTTATACACTATAGAAATACTCAGAGACTGAGTAAAACCTTGAACTCTGTAACAATCATGAAAATTAATTAGCATTTCTCTATCACCTCAATACAAACCAGTCCACACCAGAACCTACAAAATTCCACAAAGCCATTTTAAGTGACGGCAATTTGGTAAAGTACACTAGAAGCACAGATGACAAGTATTTGATATATATCAAAACAGAGGAAGGACTAATGCAAAAGCCATGAATGCCTCTTATCACAGAATGGTCTGGGTTGGAAGGGACCCCAAGCATCCTACAGTTCCAAACCCCTGCCACAGGCAGGGCCACCAACCTCCAGGACCTGTGAATATAGAAGGATTCTGAATAGCTTTAAAATTTTAGACAGAAGTCTTCCTGCACCAAAAATCCCTTCAAATAGTTTTCTCACGTTACACAGAATAAAAGAGTTAACGTTATTGTTTTTAAGCAGACTAAATTAAAATCCACTGTACTTAGCAACACTTGGGCCCAAATCTCAGTCCTATGGTGATTTCACTTCTAAGAATGGGGCTTCCATCAGTAACTTTCAGGTTTTAAGAATTAACTTTTGAATATAAGAATAGAAAGGATTTCAGTTTCAATAAACATTGAACTTTTCCAGGAATGGATGTCAGCTCTTTGTATCATCATTCTTAGGTAAACTATCTTAGTCCTGGGAAGAAGTACTTACCAGTTTTAAGAAAGTTATTTCCTTCAGCTCTCTACCCCCTCCTACAAGGGAAAAAAACAAAACAAAATAATTACAAACAGCTTAACTGCAGTTTGAAACAGAAAAAGAAAATTCAAAGACTTGAGAAGTTGGGGTGGGGGAGGGGTTTGAGTGAGTTGTTTTGTGGAGAAGTTTCGGTTTGTTTTTTCAAGTTTTGGCTTTTTTTTTTAATACAGTACCACTTGGAAAGAAAAATCTGTTTGACACATCAGGAAAAGACAAGGAGATTAAAATACAAACTATTACTGTCACTAGGGAAAGAAGAGATTATAGGTACAAGCTTTTCTAGTTCTACACAAGACCTGTGTCCCCCTCCCCTGCAGAAAATACCTCCTCTTCATCACATTTATTACTATCTAAATCACGAGCCCTGCCAGTTGTCACAGCTAAATATGTCAGGGTGACCCAGCTCAGGTATTTGCCCACCACCTCTGCTGGAGATTATACCAACACAACAAAGATGGTAGAGCAGGTGGTATGTCAGTGCAGTCACTAGGGCTCAAATCCCAGAGTCCTTATGCAAACTGAAATCAATGGCAGTTTAAGCTAATATGCTAGGTCATGAACCACAGAGGCAGCGAAGATACACTGCACATTACACCGCCAGTGTCACAGGAAGAACAATGTTTAGTAGTGGAGCAAGGTAGTACCTCCTAAATCATCCTCATATGAATCATAAAAAACTCGTGAGTCAGAGTCCTAAAAAGATAGCTAAAATATAAATGATAACTCATTTGCTCAATTACTTTGCCTGATGCTAAAAGCAGCCTCCAAAATACTCCAATTTTCTAGTAAAATACTAGAATATTAGCCTATTTTAAGCTTCAGCTCCACAGCTAACAAGATCTTTGCAGATATCTTTCTATCCACACACAAGTCATTGCAGAGCTGAAGTTTAAGCCCCAGCCTTATAAATAGATACAGCAGTAGAAAGCCGCATAATCATCTCTTACTCAATGGAGACCGGCACAAGTGGAGGAGTTTACATTTACTAACCAGGGTGCCAATGAACACCAAGCCAACAGGAAGCCTACTGCTGGTAGTGACTTTAAGTACTGATGCACTCCGAGTCACAAATTCTATTGCGCGTTCTGAAGCAACAGAGTATTACAGAGGATAAACTTTTAATTTTAGAGCTATTTCAGGGTACTTTAAATAACATCCAACTGCTAACATGGTAGGAGATGAACTGAGAAGGAATGACTCTTTTGAGGGTATATTCAAATTAAGTGCATTTGCTCTGGATGCTACAGAATTTGAAATACCCTCATTTTTGAAGGTGCTGAAGAGACAAGTGTGATTCTCAAACTCTATTTTCTTCTTCAACATTAAAACCTTAGTTGTCACCTCCACCTCCCACTATCAGTTGGTTAATTCACTGGCCCAAAAACCTATAGGGGAAGCTCCATCATGCAAGCACTAACAGTCCCTCTTCAACAAGCAACTACAACTATGCCTTCACACTAATAATAATTTTTTAAAAGTCTCACTGCTGTAGATGACTGACTCTGAAAAGCTAAGCAAGCTGCTCAGTACTACACGTCCACAGTCTTAGAACAAAAGAGTGTGACTTATTTTTTAAAAGAAAAATACCCATTTACTAGTGGCACAAGTACATACCAACTGAAAATTGTCACTTAAAAATAACAGCGTGAGGAACTGCTCCTTCTTTCCTGTTCACCCCTCACATAGAGCTCTGCCCCCACAGCAGGGCCCTACCTTCATCAAGACTGGACCATGTAGGAAAAAGCTGCGTGGCCACAAGCCTCCAGATTGCATTTAGCCACTCTGAAGGACTACAACCCCAGGCTGAGAACCCAGGGGCTCCCCAGGACAAAGTTAGGAACACCGGGAGTTTAATAGTGACTATCCAAGTGATTTGCTCTGTTGCCTTGGAGAAATCACTTAGAAAGGACCTAGACAAGGAATGGAAATACATTTGCATCCCCCTTCTGTACATAATTTAGTTTGGGGTTCTTCTTAAATGTTTAGAACAGGTTAATGTTTGAAAATCAAGTCTTGGAAAACACAAAATAAATCTGCCCTCCTGCAAGTATTGTATTTTTACTGGCATTTGCCTCATTTAGCAGAGAGGACACGCCTAAAGAATGAAGCATCACTTGAATAATTTCTTTTCATTCTAAGTTTCCACTTTGCATGTGTTGTTTTTTAATTCAACATCTAATCTCTACAGCAAATAAAGGAACTGGTTTTAAGCAGCACACTGAGAAGAGCCACAACTTGTGCCTGATACAGGAAAGTTTTCTTAGATAGGGAACTGAGACAACGAACAACAAATATTCAAGATATCCAAGACTGGTAACTCCAACTATCTTAAACAGACATGTTTTTCATTGCTCTTAATGTCTTTATAATAAATATCAGTTTATGACCTACTTAATTTGTAGCTTTGGTTTTTGACAATTCTCTTTGTGGCTACTGGGAAGCAAGCTGGAACAGTATTAATGAAAAAGGTACCAGATAACATCTTCTCGACAGATGAAGCGAGATTATTTCTTTTTCACAGCAAGAGTACATACAGAAACTCACACTGCCTCTCTAACTCTTGCTAGAAAACACA
Organism: Laterallus jamaicensis coturniculus; assembly: GCA_022605575.1. Taxonomy (NCBI): domain Eukaryota; kingdom Metazoa; phylum Chordata; class Aves; order Gruiformes; family Rallidae; genus Laterallus; species Laterallus jamaicensis. Next base: position 22,300,011 of record JAKCOX010000013.1, read on the forward strand.
TTAGAAAGTTAAGATTAGACAGCTCATGATCTCCCATATCTAAAGAGAAGTCTAAAGAATTTAGCACTTACAGGTCTTCTTAGCAAAAAACTTTGGCAAATAGAAATGTATCACAAAATCTCAGCTCCTCATTTTACTGAGGTTGCTCTTTGAAGGCTCTAAAAACCCATGCTGTAAACTGTCTGAGGTGTAAGTCTCCATGGCTAACACTCAGATTATTACAGCATACTCTGCAATCTTCAGGGATTTTAAAAACCCCATCTCTGCGAGTCATTTTTCTATATCCAACTCTTCTTTCTATTAAGAACACTGGTGCCTCTCCAAAACATACTTGTGAGCAGAAGAATAGCTTGAGCTATGCTTACCAGTTTACTACAAGCTAAAACCAAAAAAGCAATTAAAATGAGCATTAACCACATAAATCACGAAAGTTTCAGAAATACATTTTTCTTAGTGAGATTGCCTACCAAGAGTTTGATGCTCGTGTTGCTAAGATGGGTGTTTGATAATATACATACACTTGAAGTAACACCCCATGCCCCCAAAAAATAAAGGGTCTTAACCTTTTCAAGAGCTCTAGACAACATACCTAAGGAAACAGTCATATTCTGTAGATCAACTTTAAACTTTTTGCTGAAGTTTGTAAATAAGGAGAACAGTTACTAATTTCACAGGACTGTTACAAAAACAAAGACCTGGACACAAACCTCCTGCCTTTATGACTTGGCAGCCCTTGAGCACATCAGAAAAACTACTTACAGTGGTTATATAGCACCTGAAAACTACTTACGGTGGTTATAGAGCCTGTATGTTTGGTTACACCAATCAGATGCTTGTTATCACTTAAGTTATACAATAAACTTAAGCTGCTGTAACCAACCATTGGGAAACAACAGGAGGAACAAAAAGTCATGTTTGGCCATTTTTAAAGTCAGCATTTTCCCTAACTCTGGAAGCTAGCTGGCTTCTTCAGCGCACAGGGAGGAGTCAGATGAAAAAGGAGTAGTTGTGCAGAGGCAGCTACTAGCAAGACATTCATGTTTCAGACTTGTTTGATAATATTAAGGGTAAAGCATTAAAAGTTGCTGGGGGTTTTTTGTGCAAAATACACCACGTGTGGAAGTTTTCTCTACATCTGTCTTTAAAGCAGTATTTGAAAGGCATCCCGTATATTGAGAGCACTACCAGTACCTTCTAGGAAAACAAGTCGTAACAGTTACTTTGCTGTGATTTTCAAGTCAGAAATGAAACAACTCGTATTCCTTAACAGGATGGGACTTCTGCAATCTCAAGAAAAAGAGGGACCAGACACAGCCCAAAGGGGGGCTATACAAGCTATTTCCAAGTACATTATGATAAGGCTCATGTTTCAATGACCATTGTTTGCAGCGCTGGTGCTGTCACTTCCGTGATTAAAGACCAAGCCTCCCATGTGCCGGTGCAGAGAATCTGGAATCTGATCTTGCTGTCGTGCTGCAGCTGGGAGAACTCCCAGTCAGCCCCAGTAACACGTGCCAGGCAGGTGGCAAAGGGACTAACAGGATTCCCCAAGATAACAAACTGCACTGAAGTGTACTAGCCATACCTTCTAGTCCATCCATCTGCCCAACTCCTTTGTAACCTCTCTCTTTTCCTCCTCCACCACACACAATACCAGTGGGTAACTCCTACCGAAGGAGCTTGGATTTCCTACTGGTGGACACAGACAACATACAGGATTCAAACTACAAGCTTCAGTTATGCCATCAACTTCCTTCTACTGCTATGATTAGCTAAAAACCAGATGCATTTTGGAGTTTAAGATGCAAGAAGCTGATTTCACGTAGGCATAGATTGTTTCACCTTCTCTAAAACAGTGTATAAAACCATAACACTAAGTTTAAACCCAAGTGTGCGACACCATCATTTGTCTTTGCAGAAGCAGTACTGTATTTAACATACAGAAAATAAGCTAAAAGACTCATCACAGCTAAAAAGACCAACCCATCCCTATTGTAAAAGCAAAACTACTTCACAAGCTGATTTTTAAAGTATCAGCTAAAATTTGCTGTGGCAGCCAAACATATCTAAGCAGCTGAAGACCACCCTCTTTGCTCTGCTTGCCCTATGACTACAGCTCTGATGGGCCTTAGTAACTCTTCCTGCACACAGTCTTCCCTGGCATCTAGGGTGTGGGGCAGGGGATGATACCACGATTTCTAGCAAAAGGAAAAGCCACATTTGGCCCAGTGGGGAGTTATCACAAGTATGTTTTAATGCCTGAGGATTGTCTCTCTCATCTGAACAGATTTAAAGTACACAGATTTGTTCTCTTTACACACTCACAAACCCCTCTTTGAACAGTCTTGGTATATTTCTCAAATCGGAGCAGCACACCGTAAAGCCACTTACACTCAAAAGGGGAAAAGTTTTCATAACTTGACTCACTGAGGATTAACCATTTAAGCCAACTTTAAAACAACACTCATCCTCCCACTTCTCTCACACACAGAAGAGTAAGGTGCTGCCATTTAAAACAAAACAAAACCAACCAACAAATTCAACTCCCTGGTCTTCTATTTCCTTCTGTATGATAAAAAGGATTCAGGGACCCAGACTTAGTTTTTATTTAAAAAATAAAAAATTGGGGGGAGAGGTGGGGGGGGTGGAAATCACAGAAAGATTACCTTTCTGACCTATGACCATTAGTAAGCCGGGCAGAAGTTCTTCCTGACATCATAGCAAGGCCTCATCTAACCCCCTTCATAAAATTATCATTGGGACAACCCTGCTTTTTGTATCCAGAGGCCTGTGTGTGGGTATGTTTTACAGCACTGCTGCATTCAGAAGTTGACACCGCAGAGAAACAAATACAAACAGCACTGAGAAGCCTCACTCTGCTCAGAGCATCACCATTCACCGCTTTTCAGATTAACACAAACCCACCTTCTATGCAGTGGGGCTAAACTCCTGCTCAGGTACAGAGCTGGATGACCTGAACTTTTATTTTAGTGACTTTGGTTTCCTCTTAGTGTAAGTATAGATAATCAGTTCGTCTAAATAACAAAGTCTTAAAATTAAGTCTGCATTTTGCTAACAGTGCAACAGAAAAGTTTCATATTTGAAGCAGGGAACCAGAGATTTTTGTGCAAAATTAAAATTTTTACATAATGTAAAGATATAAATACATGGAAGGCAGAGTTCAGTGTTTGTTTTTAACAATTTTTATTGCATTCTGACATTCTATAAAGTTGCTGGGAATGTGTATTTTTCAAATTTATCAATTAAGCTTCAAAAACTTCAGTTACTCTATTAAGTCTCAAGATTGGAATTTAGGTTTTTTAACATTATTTTCAACATATTTAGAAAATATACATACAGCTGGAAGGCAAAAAAGGATCGAAGATCAACAGCCCCTCCCACTTGTACTAACCCATTGGTTTCTCTCAAAGTTTATAAGAAATTGAAAGGGAAGGTATTTGTAGGTTGGGGTAGGGGGTGGCGGTGGTGTTTGTTTTCAATAACATGCCTAGAAAAAGCAGCTCATTAACCCCGACTGTTCTTAAGGTGCGTTGTAAATTTCTCATTCCAGTCATTGAGAAGTTTCTGCCTTCCTTTCACACTTCAGAGACAGAGGGCTATTTGGTGAAAATGAGACTGAGAAGACTACTTTTCAGAAAAAACACACACACACAGAGGAAATCCAAGTAATTGATTTAACAACTGGAACAAGGAAAAAAATTAAGAAAAATTCAAATCTAGTACAGATTAAAATAAATTTCCCCCTTCAAATTCAATTTCTGCTATGTCAGATTTTTTTTTTTTTACTCTTTCAAACATGAGGATAAATTTTATATTGAGTGCCAAACTATTTTTCCCTTTCTAGCAATCCACGATCTTGGAAAGAACTGGCTTGCGGGAACGATGTGTTAGTGAGGCAGAAGTGCCTTAAGAGTTTTGGGAAGAGGTCCAGGGTACAAAAGGAGATGATTTGGGTAGCACTGCAAGACTGCAGGCATGAAATGCAAAACTAGCACTATCTCTGCCTATTGCTGGAATTGCTACTGCACGTCTGATGGGGAGAACTTCAGTTATGTGCAGATCCCCAGCTTGTACAAACTATTATTTGAATTTTTTTTTCTATTTATCAGAGATGTTCAGAGGTAAAAAAAAACCAACCAACCAACCCAGAAAATAAAAAGAATCAGCAAAGCAGCCAACGCCTCAAGCATAAACGGTGACATTCAAGGACAACCACGGCCTTCCACTTCCAGAGCGGCAGTGCTATTAACTCATCTGCCAGCAGGGGGAAATGCCAAACAAGTGAAAAAAGTTGAAAAAGCGAAACACTGAAGACGACGAATAAAATTAAACAAAACCGATATACCCCCAGTAGCCTCAGCAGTTAAGGAAGGAAAAGATCCTGCTCCTGGAGAAGGGAGGCAGAACGAAGGATACATCTCATTGTTTTGCTCATTCTTCCAGGCTTTAGAAAGTGTGACAGGTCAAAAATACAAGCATTTAAGAACAGTACTAGCAAACAAAAAGCAGCTTTCAGTTTCAGTGCTAGCACAGAGGGACTGCAAATCAATTATAGTTTTCTTATATCTAGTAGTTGATTGAAGAGCAGAGTTTTCTGATTACACAACTGAGAGAACTGACGTCAAAAAATATGACTTTTTCAAGAACTATGCAACATGAGCACACAAACTCATTTAAAGTGAATCCCTATATTCTAGAAAATCATTCTGCATTACAGAGGACTTCCCATTACATTTATGCAGAATCCCAAGAGCCTGTACTTTTTTTTGCTGAAGAGATTTCAGAACAGTAGGGGTCCCATTAGACACCCTGTTTTTCCCTCTACCTTATAAATATTTTCTGTACACCATTTCCATGGTTACAAAGTATAGTGAAAACTACTTAAAGGTGGTACCAGTTAAGGGAATAAATCCGTGTTAAACATATTCTGATGAAGGGCAACTTGCACGGAACAGACAGGAAACAGACAATACACAACACAGGTTAAAAATAAGACACAGAAAACAAAAATGTGAAAAAATTTGTTGAAGACATTTAAGGTGCATTAACAAAGGAAAAAAAAAACAACAACCCCCCAGCAACAAAACAGACAAGCCCTGCAACCACAAGGACTTTCAGTTGAAAGCATCACAGGCTAAGAATCACAAGGTCCAATGGGGAGATTCTCAGTGACAGATGGATGGTGATTAGTTACACAAGTTCTGCTGATGTTACCTTCTCAGAGATATCAGGCAGAAGCTAGCTACACCAGTAACAATAAGCAAACATTTTAAAAATACAGATGAATTGTGAATAGTGATTATATGTTAGGGCACCTTACAACAACATGCAATCTTTCACGCTTCCATAGATGTTTCAAAATCAGATACTGTACTTTTAAGTACAGCACTGCACTCGATGTTCATGGAAGTTGCTAACTGAACAACAGTACTTCAAGCACACATAAGGAGAGATTAGACTAACAGTATATCAAGAGGTTTAAGTAAATCCCAGTTCTGCTCAGAGTTTATAGTTCTACCTCCAGTTTCTCCACTTTTATTTAAATTATGCTGCAGCTGGAGCACTCCCACAGGCAGCTAATCTATCTGACCAAGGCTGCTCTTTATGTCCCCTTCCAGCTGTGAGCTCCTACCACCAACAGCCCGCACTATTTTTCTACAGCATGTGGGGGGTGAGGGGTGTCACACTCCACAGAAAGTTGAAGCGACTCCCAGATAGGTCTGGGGGAGCACCAAGCACAAGATTAAGCAGCATGAGCACTGGGCTGGCAGCAGAAGGGAGACGGACAGACCTCCCTTCCTTCAGCAGTCACTGAGTTCCAGCATGCTACAGCAAGTAAGAGATGGAGCCTTTCACTGCTTCTCTTTTTAACTGAAGCAATCAAGGAGTCATCCCTCACTTTCCCCGCCTGGTCAGAAGTCTGGCTTGCAAGTTATGTTTTCAGTGATCCAGTCACGTAGACGTGTTCCTTTCATTTGGAGACTGGAAGACCCTCAGGACGACTGGGGAAAAAGGAGCATCTGAATTCCATATACTCTGCTTGATACTCAGGCAGAATAGAAATCAGTATTATTTCCTACTTATCATTGTGGCACAGGGGATAACAGCTCTTTACTTGTTTACTGTATTTCCAGTAAAATTAAACCAACCTGTGCTGGTTTTGCTATGGGTCAGCTTTCGTACTGGAACAAGCAGCAGTCCACACTTCCTGCCTGGCACAGTTCTTGTATTAAACAAGCCTCTACAGATTATTTTAGCACATGCATGAAAAGTAAGCTGTTTCATGTATATAAACTACAGCAGCATAAACTTGAAAATCACCCACTAATGCCCATTCTTGTGTTCAGTATTTAGGATACTAAAAATACCTACAGGAATATAGGAGCTCATTTTATCTTTGGTATAACTTTTAACAGGAAGCAGGGTGGCTAAAAATAAGAAACTAGAAATTCTGGCCTTTACAACAGTACAGATCACTGACTTTAACATGTCATGGGCTCCAATATGAAAATGATTTGTTAGTGAGCAGATGCTCACATGACAAGTATCAGAGAACAATAATTTGTTTCTTAATCTGTCTTCAAATTTTAAGAACAAGATGGAAAAGGTAATGCTTCTCACCTGCTAGAAGAGATTTTTTTTTTTTCTAGAAAGAATACTGGCAACTTGATTTCACACAGTTCTATGCAAATAAGTCTCAAACTTCTGTTGATTTTGCTAGGTGCTCTGAACCCTGCAAAAGGCGGCTGGGACCCTCTGTTACCACCAGAAAGGTATCACGTTTTCCTTTCCTCTTGAATAAATACAACACCTGTTCTAAGTACAGCCTGCTAACATTTACTAAAAAAAGCAACCAATACAATCTCATTCTACACTTGAATTTGATTTGCTTTTTAGTCAAAGTTATTTTGTTTCACCAACTATTATTTCATTACACTATTTTGTCATCTCTGATCTCCTGAGTGCAGAGACACACTAAAAAAAAAAGTAACAGATCAGCTTAAGAGCCTCTAACAACAAGCACAGTATGCTCTGTGTATAGACTAAATAAAGAAAATACACAGCATTAGGCTTTTCACGAGTTTCTAGTTTTGTGTACTGATAAATAATGATAGAGCACTTAAAGACATCAACATGCTTTACAAGTAGTCTAAATAAAAAGGCAGTAAACAGAATTAGGTAAAGCACGCTTGTTTCAAACTCTGAACTACACAGAATATTGAAAGCTCCTTCCTCTCCCCCTCCATCCCAAAATAAAAGTGTGAGTGAGAAGGGATTTCATTACATTCTTAGAACTGTTATAAGCAAAGTCACATCCAGCCACTCGCATTTAGCATGCAGGCTGTACACACTCCCAAGTACGTCACGCTGAGAAAACACACTTGCTGAGCTATCTGCCTTCCCAAGGCCTCCAACGCAACTGTCGCTAGGCCTAAATCAGGTGGGCTCTGCGTGCAATGCTGCTGCAGATGAGCACGAGTCCAACCCTTCTCCCCATTTCCCACCAGATTTAAGCTACCAAACCATTTCAGCAACAGCTTTTTTTCTCTGCTTCCTTTAGCTGTAGCGCCTGTATTTAAAAAGACGAGGGAATCACAATTTACTGCGCAAGATTTGGCCCTGTGTTTTTTTCTTTTTTACTACACCAGCTACCCTGCAGCTCCTGAGCCATCATTGGCTGTTGGTTTTTTATTCCTTGAATGCAACAGGACGTATACTGCCAGGCTGCATCACTGTTTTTGCAGCATACCTCTAAGGGGGAAGAAATCCCCTCCTCCTCACTTGATTCCTGCTGGGCTGTGAACATTCAGATTTCTCTGTTCTCTGAAAAGATACACAAGTCCAACACCGGTTCAATATTCACACGTTTCTCTCAACACCAATTTCTTACTCCCTTGTTTATTTTCATACAAAGCTATTAAATAAAAGTGCAATTAAGTGGTGGCCCAAGTACCTCAAGTGTTCTCTTATAGAGAACTTGATTTCTCTGCCAGGTTAATCCCATTCTGACAACTACTTTAAGCCTTTTACTTTACCTAATTCAGCATTTTTCTGCTCTTAGAATTCCTAATGTACCTTTGCAATACCCAGGTTTAGGCCAAAAAAATTAAAAAGTAGTTTTGTCTCTATATAGCATGAGCTTTCTCATCCAGGCAAGAAGGAACAATGCTGAGATAAAAAACGCTTTTTCTAACAGCTTTAACCTGAATGACATTTTGGGTAAAACACTTGACGCAATGTCTCATGAGACTGACACAACAGTACTGGGGAAATACAACAGCATGAACTAAGGGGTAGATGAAGTCTCAAAATCCATCTTCCCCAGGCCAAATAAAAACGGGGTAACACTCTAGAGATGAAATATATACCAGAATACTGCAGCTTACAAAAAACCCCCAACAAAACCACAAAACTTAAAGAACATTAAGGCTCAGAGGCAAATAGAGAAATACATACTTTACCTCCACAATGGAGGCAAATATATCTTCTTTTAAAATAATGCACATACACAAACAAATATTAAAACCAACCTTCTCTTCTCCCCACCTCCCCCCATCAATAAAACAAATCACCAGTTTGTTTCTTCCAGGGAACAGTCCATAGCAATTGAAAATTAAAATATTTTCCAGCCAATCCAGAGTATATGCAACCTTTTAAAATAAATATATCATGATTTAAACAGTGATTTAAGTAACTCCTTGACTCGGAAATCCTGACAACACCCGATTCATAAATCATTTATGACGGAGTTCTAAGGAACTCCAATTAGACAACAACCAACATAAAGCTGATGGGAGAAACGAAAACAACCTTATATACACTTTGGTAAGACTTATTTTCTCTTCCCCATTAAAGATTTTTTTTCTGATCTCTGAATCCAAGCAGTCTTCCCCCCTCCCTGTTCTGCACAATACACCTCAACCGAGTTCCAAGGTTTATTTCAGACCCTCGCCTTCCAAGAAACACCTGCCCTAGACAGAAGGAAAAGGAGGACCACACCACTCTCCACACGCTTTTCAGCCCCCTTTGCTGCAAGAAAACTCACATCCTCGTACCAGGCAGTAGGTATTTAAATTCCCCAAACCAATGTGCATTTTAAAGAATTCTAAAACAAGAGGCATTTAATGTCTTGGAAGTCACTCCTAGTGAATAATAGTCCCTATTGTCATTTTAACTGGTGCTAAATGGAGTATTTTCAAATCATCTATTGGAGAAACATTAAGAATTTCAATTATTTCAGCCCTTTCTATTTTCTTGAGTTGCATTAACAAGCACATATTATCTGGCACAGGTTCTGTGGGGGAAGTGGCTTGTATATCATCTTTTCATACACACTACAGGCCCAGGTAGAAGGCAGAATGCTAAGTACAGAAGAGGACAGGATGGTTGTTTAGGGAACAAACCAAATGACCCTGGGATCAGCAGCAGCACATGTTCCAAATCTCAGAACTCGTTCATTTAACAGCCTGTGAAGTCACTTCAGTGTCACATCTTCCACATACAAACCCACAATAACAAAGACTGGCTTATAACAATGCAAATATTAATTTCTTGGCTTTCTATGGTTTTAGAAGTGTCTGAATAAAGTTCACTACTACACAAAAGGATGGTTTGCCCAGATAGAGACAGAGAACAGAAGCAAGTTTCAGCTGCTGAGGTTACACGTGCTACAAACTCAAAACACATTATTCAGCCTTCTCATTCACGAACATCTAAGCCTGTCAGTCTTTTTTTTTTTTTTTTCTTTCAAACTCTGTATAAAAGTTCTTACATAAGCAGCTAAGGTAACTACTTTTTATGAATTGAACTTTTTCCCAGTTATGAAGTTCCTGCTGCAGTCACACAGTACACTAGGAGACTGTTCAGCTTCGACAACAGATTAATACTTAACCTACAAACAAAATATTTTTTCCACAACTTGCAAACATCACAAGTCGGTACCCACACAGGAGCACAAGCTGCTAAGAGCTTCTGAATATAATAATGTAGAGCTATAACTCAAATTATCGAGTGCACAAATGGCAAGGAAGTTGAAAGGGGGTTGATTCCCCCAACAGTAAACTGCCAAGATATCTGGAAGTTTGCACAATCTGTACATAGGAGAAAATCTGAAGTAAAGGACAGAATTCCTCCAGCAGGTAAAGCGTTACAGTCTGGATGTCACATCTGCATGTTCATACATGAAACATTAAGTCTGCTTGTCCTCTAGCCTATAAATCTTCTGGACAGAAGTGTCTGTCACAGTCCTCCTTCCTACCCCTCAGATGTAAAAACGAACACATGTACTGCTCTGTCAGTCTAATTATTTAATCCTCAATCAATACTTAGAGCAGCAAAGAAAAGGTAAATTCACATGTAGAAGCATAATCAAAAGCAGCATTACTTTCTAGCAACACTTCTACTCTGAAAACTGTCTAGTCTCACTTTCCTAAAAATTCAGCTAGTTAATACTAAGCACCCCAAGAATAAAACTGACATGTTCTAGTTAAACCCAGATTAAATCTACGGGAGTTAACATCTGTCCTTTGCGTGACAGGCAAACTGACGATCATATCATCACTTACTGAACTCAATGCTGGGCAAGTGAGAAGTTTTAGCTTTCTACCTAGATTTTCAAGAAAAAGCTATGAAAATCCTACAAAGATGACAAAAGTAATGGATCCTTGATATTCACGCAAAAACACAAGCTGGTCATAATAAAAACATAACAGACTTGGTTAAAAAAAAAAAAAAAAGGAAGACATGGGCTTCCACAAACTATAGGAGGAAAGAACTAAAAAAGAGAGGCAGGGAAAGCTGCTACCTACCAGAGGTGACGTAATTCAAGCTTACAAAGCACTGGCCATTGAACATTAAAAAAAACCCCAAATATTATATCCCCAAGGAATACTCTCTTCTCAGCATTCATATAGAAGATTGCAATCTTAATGAAGTTTTTGGACATCCAACTTCAAAGCAAAAGAAAGGAGACACTGGAATACATGCATCTTGAACAGCAAAAGGTTCATACACCACACTGCATCAAAACCAAAAGAAGCTGGATCCATTTATACACTTCATACTTCGCAAATTCCGTAAGAGGACCACCCCCTTCCTAAGAATATATTAAAAGATTGAAAATAAAGAAAACACTAAACAGTCATAAAACAGTTACCATAAAAAGAATCTGTGTTGAGTCTGTGAACATACTTTTAACTGATCTGGCAAAAAGAGAGGTTGCAGACATTATGATGCTTTCCATTGCTGCAGATAGTTAAAATTAAAGCAAACTTCAAAGAGTTCTAGGGGATCTGATAACACTGAATGATGGATTTTCATTTGTCATTTTATTGTCCTGTGTCAACAAATGCAAAGTAACATACTCATGATGAAAAAAACATAACCCCAGCTATAAATACACAATGATGAGCGTAAATGAGGCATTACTACTTACAAAAAAGATTCTCAGATTATTGCGAGCAAACAGTTTGACTCCCAGCAGCAAAAAGTCAGAGAAAATCTCAGAAGGTATTAGAAACAGACCAGAGAACAAACAGGGAATGTTCTGCTGTGATGCACACTGCACGTAATTCTGGCTGCTCCACCTCAAAAAGGTGAGGGGTAGGAACGGTACAGACAGGAATGACACCTGGGGAGCACGTTTAAGACAAATGAAACTCTCACACATACCAGGCACACAGTAAATGCAGTTAAACCACGTGGAACTTGCTGCCGTGAAACTCTACAGAAGCCGCAGACACAAAATGAGTTCAAAAAGGCAGCAAATTCACCTATAAATAGTTTGATGTTGCTATTCACAGTGCAATAGCCCAAGTGTAGCTTCCATCTCAGTCAGCGGCTAAACAAGTGCCTGTCAGAAATTTACTGTTAACATTTCAGCAGCTGACAGAATTCACCCATTTCCTACGCAGTTCAGTCAGCTGCTGCTGCTGACCAGTGATAAAGGAAAGATACTGGAGTAGATGGACATTCGGTCCGGCACAGTATGTTAGTTCTTATATTTAAATCACACTGAGCAGTCATACCAGTATATAAAGTCGTACATTGTTTTGGAGGTTGGGTCTTCTGGTAAATAAACCAGGCTATAGTTCAAGCATGTAACATTAAAAGCAGAAATTGAAGCTTCTGAAGCAGAAAATCAAACTGGTTTACACTTTCTGTGGATGATAACGCCACACTGAAATAAAGACATTATCAAATACTCAAGGACATGGGGGGTGGCAGGGGGGTTGTTATTATATAACCTATCATCACAATGCTGGAAAACTCTCCTACAAGCAGCCCATCACTAATCAGGATGTCAACCCAAGGAGATTCAGGCAGTTAGTCTCTCCTAACCGAGAAAGACCCAGAAAGTTGGAAAGCAGCACTAAACATAAGCCATGGATGTTTGCTGGAAAAACTGCCAAGACCCATTTAAGATTGGCAACAATTTGGCTTCCTCCCAGCTGACCGGAGGAAAGATCTCCTGAACCAATGGATTCAAAGGAATATATAGATGAATGTCTGACTCCTCTCCAAGAAAACTGATCTTGCCAAAGTCATCAGGTCCTGTCTGACCCTGGAGCAGTACTGGATGCTCTCGTTTTTAATAAGGAAGTCTAGCTGAAGAGGTACTACTGTCACAGCAAATGCATAACCTCAGGCTTACGCCCAGGACAAACACCGAACAGAATTCTGCTAGGAAGTACTGCTAATCCTGCACTGCCTAAACAATTTGGTGAATGTCTGCTTTCTCATCACTGTCAGCTTCCTTCTCTTCTGACAGATGAGCTTTTCAAGATAGCCAAGCTGAAAGCCATGTAGGATAAACAAGCAGGTCTCAATCTGTGAGAAACACAGAAGTTCCATTTTCTAGAGCCCAAATTGCAACTGGTCTGGAAAACAAACCAAGTGTCCAGTATACACCACCTTTCAGTGCTGCTGTAGGCAGTAAGATGAAGATGGATGTACCCAATAAGCTTATCATCCTTATCAGGAAAAAGCAAGTAGCAAGGATAAAAACATATAAGAGCATGCAGAAGCTTTGTGATCAGTTTCACAAAGACACAGACATTGCCATAACAGAATTATTGCTCGGCTATACTGGTGAGAAAGCTGACCACAATCCAGTTTACATAAGCAATCCCTTAAGTCAGAGGAAAAAAACAACAAAAATAAGAATTTCAGGCTATGCTACATTTTGTTTTCACTTCACATAGGGGGTAGTATCATTTTGTTATTTAAACAGCATTCTGCCTATGTTAGTTTGGGGTTCTTCATTTTGTTTTGCGAGGGGAGGTTGTTATCTAAGCCAGTAATAGCATTGAAATTGCTCCTGCTGAAAGAAAACAGCTACATAATGCCCTTGTCGTCCTAAAGATCATTTGTGCAAACTACACAGGCAACAAATAGCACTACAAAGTAATAATTCAAAAGAAATTGACACTCGTAGTTGGGAACTTCAGATTTACTAGATCTTTTCTCACTCCATGCTCAGAGGCCGAATGTTTCAGGTTGAGTTTGTCACCATCCCCAAGAGAACCACAAGAAGATTTAATCATAACATGTGCATGTACCACCTTTATTCATGCTTCAGTGCTTCTGCTGATCATCCATCAGGCAACATTTCTCTCTTCTCCACCCTCCCTGTAAAGGCCATCACAGATGCATAATTTATCTTCCAGATAGGTAACTTGGAAAAGTTTTCTTCACAAGTGCCCCATCTCTCGCTGAGAGCAAATTCTAGTTCCAAGAAAGTCATAAAAAAGCTCCACACAGTATCAAGATACCTCTCAACTCTCATTCACCTTTTTTTTTGCTCACAATTGAAAAGAAAAAAAAAAAGTCCTTATTCTCTTGCTCTCCTCCTAAACTCAAGGGGACTTTCTGTTCTCTCCCATGTCTGCTGATACTTCTTCAACTATTACACAGGAAAGCTCAATTGATTCCAAAATATTCCAAAAATTCTTTGGCCATAATTTTGATGCATCTTCTTCTATTTTCATTCATTAAGTTGCACACAGACAGAGGAATAACTGAACAGTTGTATGGATGTCTCCAGATTTATGCCCATTTGCCTACAATTCCAGGTCACTGGTCTTAGTGATGACACAGGCTTGACCTTTCTGGTGCAATCCAGTTCTCATGTTGGTTTACTTCACATTTCCATAATGCTTGCATACAAAGCAGAACTGCTTCCTTTGGCAACACGTGGAATAATTGGAAGCCTGCGCTCTGAAAAACATTGTGCCAGCCAACACTATCTCTTTGGATCTTGGGCCTTCGATGCCAAGGCAATAGACCTTGGAATTCTTTTAGAAACATCATTTCATTAAGTAGTGATGATGTAAGTGGGACTAACTGCACATGAACAGAAGCACGCCAGTCACTAAATTGTTCGCACAAGAAGATACTCCAGAACTTTTCATTACACCCATATAAATCAAGAGATCACCAAAACAAGAAGCCACACTGAGGAGCACGAGATGCAGTAGTTACTGGAGTTGCCTTGCATTTGGCCTTGAAGCTGTCTCCACAGTTACAGAGTTGAGATGTCGCAACACAAAAACACTTCATGAGATTGTACTAAACCAGCTTACTGCCCAAAGTCAGCCCTGAGCTCATGCAGAACCAGAATCTCAAAACACAAACAACTCTAATTAAATGTTAAGGGGGCATATGGCAAAGTTCCTGATCTGCACAAATACTCCAAGACACCAGCAGTCACCAGACACAGCTCCTTTAAGGGCTGTAACTGGCAATACTTGAGAACAAGAGGCATGCCTTTAATAGATTCAGTATCCCACCAGAGCCCAAGCCTGATGTCACAGTTAGTCACAAAACCAATCACACCGAGTTCTAAGCACCAGACTCACACCTATAAGCGAACTATTTCCAGTAGACAGCAAGGTATATGAGAAAAAGGGAGTCATACCTTTCATGTTTGCATTGGAATATAGTGTCCTTACTAAGCAGCACTAAAGGAGTTAGTGGCAGCAACGCTGGACCCAGCCAACTGAGACAGATGCAGATATTTGGATATTGCTGACTCTGCTGATTTTCCACTTGGAGAAGTGGTTTGTCCAAATTAACAGAATGAGATATCTGTCCCTGAACAGTACTGGCGTGGGAGGATTGGAGAATTCTGGTCACATAACCAATACACGGAATAGTTAGGACTTTGGCGCTGAGGAGACTAGTTACTCAGTATTACTTTTGCTGTGCATTGAACCATTCCATGCAACTAGCTACATTAAGTCCTTCCTACCAGACTCAAAGTGTGATACAGAAACGATGGTATTATGCAGTAAAACTATTGGAAGCTCATTCACACTCTGGTCATAGACAAAGTACATTCTGGACGTGTTTCAGTTTGGCAAATAAAAGCACTAACCTTAGCTCTGACCTTCTGGATACATTTAGGATGTGTGCGTGCATGTATCAGTATCTGTAAAAACATAGTCATCCCTACACAGTAATATGCTACTTCTTGCACTAACTGTAGTGTAACTCAAGGGAGTTAGAAAAGTAGACAAAAAAATTCAACAGCAACAACAACCAGCACCATCTTTCTTCTGTATTTTTTCAGATTTTGCAGAACTTAATTCAGGACTGTTTCCTGGCACTAGTGCTTACCTAAACAACTCAGATTTCACCAGATTATCAATTCACGTTTATTAACCATTATCTCCCCTATGTATCAGGTCTCCCAACCCCATTCAAACCTCCACTTTTTCTTCAACCCAAGATAACCTAATTAAAAAAAAAAATAAATCCAAAACTTCAAAAACGAAGTACTCTATTTTGTACAACCAGTTTCACAATACTCTCACCTCCTTTGGGGCAAGCACTGCTTACTGGTGTAACACCCCTATGTAATCAATAAATCATTTTAGGCTTATTTTCATTTGCAATGTAGTAATGTTCAGGCCTTGAAGGAAGCAGGCATTTTACTGGATTAAACACACAAGCAAGGGCCTCTGTTCCTAGCTTCAGGTCTCCAATAAAATTACTGCGATGTGGAATAAACCAATTTCTCTCTGCCTCAGTTTCTAATCTGAAACACAGGAACAATACTACTTACCAGACTGACCTGTTATCTTTCAAGTGGAGCAGATTCTCAAATAATAACAGGCACACCTATGCTCAAGTGAAAAAACTATGCTGATTCACAACAGCAGATTGCCTGGGCCAAATTCCATGCAGTATTAACAAGTCAACAGGAAGCACTCCAAAATTATTTCACTGATGTGCTCTGATCTTCCTTCCCTTACGTTCCAGTCAGCTGGTACTCTTGCTGCTCCCTGTAAATATACAGTCACAGGTATCAACCTCAAATTCTGCCTTCCTTTCCCCTTTTATCATGTTCTCCCTCCTTACCCCTTAAGAGCTTTTTTTTTTTCCCTTCCTTCTTAAAAGCACACGAAAGGGAACTGTAGCATCTGGAGAATGGTATTTGTAGCTGGGGTAGTCACACTCAGTGTGGGAGTACCGATGGTAATCACTAATCTGAAAGGAAGAATTCAAGTAACCATACATTTAATACAAGTTCCTTTCTTCTCAAAACCATGATTATTCAATATAAGTAAAAAGATTTACACGCTGTATCACATAAACATAACACTGAATCACTGTGCCAATCTAACATGGAATCACATAAGTATACAATTAGTGTTTAACAGCAGAAAAGCTGAGTGCAAAACTGCTGTACAATTAAAGTTGACTTCAGCTACAAGAAAAACAAAGCGTCCAAAGTGTTTTTACTTGCACTGATTGCCATGGACTTTTAACTGATTGTTTACTTAACAGAAAGGCTAAGCTGCAGAGTTATCCATTTTTAGTGGCTACTATAACCACCTGAAAGGCAAACCATTTTCAACTTTCATAATGCTGATAGAGAATGAAAGGACATCATGAAGCATGGTGTGATTACGCTTTTTAAAAGCATGGGCAGTTTGAAAGAGACTCCTGGTGACAGTCAATTTTCCCTGCCCATCAAATTATTTTTATTCCCAAGAAGCCATGACCTACCACCCAGAGGTTTCACCCAGAGGAGAAGACAGTAACGTACTCCTGAGGCACACTACTCTTGCACGTGCCCTCACACCAACATCAACACATTCTTCACCTGCCCTCCTGGGACAAACTGATTCCACATTCGCAACAGCCCCACTCCATCAGTGTCCTAGGAGATAGAGACAGCCACCACGTGGCAATAAGGCTTACCATAACAGCAGACACTAAGATGAGACAAAGCCATGCAGAGCACTAAACTAGTACCACATAGGCCAAAGTAATATCAACACTTCCAATGATATGTTTAGTCACAGAACGACTGTGGTATCAGTGCAGTGCCCATAATTGCACCACCTTCTTTGCAACGTTACTCTTTAAACAAATTGTTATCTAAAACTTAGTGCCTATATTTTTAAGGGTCCTATTGCTGTACTAGAAGAGATGCTTAAAAAGATGTTTAAACACATCTCTCCACACACAGAGAAATATTCTTGTGCACTCCTTTCATTACACTATCCTTACATATTCCTCTCCTTACTATTTCAAGGATGGCTTTTTTTTGTACACTCACCCCCTTCCTTTTAAATCCCTTTGAGAAAAATCCAAGCTCTTCTGAATTTAGACTCTAGTTATTACACAGTAGAGAGGAACAAACACTGTATGAGGACCAGAAACATATATAAGAGTTTATTGTGTGATTTTAAGTCCATTCAACTACGACTTCTCACCCCCAAGAAGTCCGTATGAGCCTTCTTTCCTACTGGACTACCAAGGACCACAGCACAAAAAGAATAGTAGAGGAAACAAAATCTAATCATAACATAATGGAATTGCATATCTGAAGGCTTAAAATGTAATCCTGCATATGTGGAAAAATGGCAAAAATTACGAGGAAAAAAGGTATATATATATGGATTATATTTACCTCTAGTACTTAAGAGTTCCTGAAGAAGATGGAGTTTCTGACACGCAAGCGAAAGACACAGAGGTGTTTCACATATAGTACTTTCTACACACAAACCCCAAGGATTTCACAGGTTCTTTCCTCACTTTGTTTTCAAAAGCCTTAGAGTAAGATGGTTTATATACCTAACGATGACAAAATCATCCAATATATTGACAATGTATTGTCATAAGGGAAAAATCAGCATTTTGGGGGACAAAAACAATCACATGCAGGGAAGAACAGGATCAGTAGTTTCACTCCTGGAATTCTGTAGCAATGACAACCTCAGTGCAAAACCACAACTTTAGGTACTGGCATTCACAGAGTCATAGACCTGCGCTGAACTAATCAACTCTGCTACTGAGAAGATACTGTTACTGCCATGAGGGACTAACCTGGAGCATGCATTTAACAGGCCAACAACATCAGGTTTTGACTGGCTGCAAAAAAACTGCAGCTCATCATCACAGGAAAAACGTTTGATTAAATTATACACTGCACAATCTATTAGAGTTCTGCATCAACAGCCAGGCATCCAAATATAATTCCTCAAGAAGTAAGGTGGGAGAAGGCGCTGAGAGTTTTAAGCCAAGAAGAAATTGCCATACAGAGATGAGAATTCTGTGAAAGGGGAGATTTCCATGTTTACTTTAGAGCATGAAATTCAAAGGAAAAGTACAGCTGGTAAAAGATGACAAACTGAGGTGGGAAATGGAAACTAAGTCTCTGATTCTGAAACAGTTTTCATGGTGACAAATCCACTGATTTCAGCAGAATTCTCTTAGAATGCAAGATAAGGGGTATGGTGGGATTCCTCCTTGGGAGGAGGTCTGCAGTTGACTCAAGGACAGATTATCCAGCCTTCAGAAACAGCACAAACCTCACTAGTGCTTCCCAATTTATTCCTGACCAGAATGTACTCTCGTGAAAGGTAATAAAGGAAGCTCAGGTAGCCACATCCTTTCCATTTGGGGTCACTAACAAAAGCATCCCTAATACCACAAATTCATGCTACACACATCAATAGATTTACATGACAAAGATGCTTATCAGAGACAATTATTGCAAGCTAAGCAGCAGTGAAATAAGGTATCTGACACTCCAGCGAGATGCAAATTAACAAAAAACCCCAAACAATTTCTTCTTAGCAATATAGGCCATTGGAATCCTTCTATAAAGTTATGAAAAAGGTTTGTTAGTTGAGGGAGCTGCTGGGTTTTTTGTAGGGGGTTGTTTTGGTTTTTTAATCCATCACAAGTCAGGTTATTCAAATTTCAGACTCAAGATCTTAATTGGGGTAGTTTTGTCATACTGGCAAAAAGGAAGAACCAGAGACAAAAAGTATTCCTTGGATACATCAAGGACTAATTTCTGGCTTTCATGTAAAATTTTTGTCACGTTAGCAAATTAAGCAAAAGCCCTGAATAAATAGATTCCAAATTCTTACAAAGCATTACAGGAGCTCAATATTATCCACTTTTTTAAAGGAACAGCAAAGACACTAAGAGACAAAATACTTGGTGTGAGATCCCCCACGGGCCAGCAGCAGCATCTTAAACAGATGTGAGACTCTTCAAACTTTGTCAGGTGCTTCTACCCTGCAAAATCCACTTAAAACTACCTTTCTGGTGGA
Organism: Laterallus jamaicensis coturniculus; assembly: GCA_022605575.1. Taxonomy (NCBI): domain Eukaryota; kingdom Metazoa; phylum Chordata; class Aves; order Gruiformes; family Rallidae; genus Laterallus; species Laterallus jamaicensis. The sequence continues at coordinate 22,319,609 of JAKCOX010000013.1, forward strand.
AAAGAATGAAATCCTAACACTCTTGATTCAACTGGGAAGCTTCCCATCGATTCCAGCAGGGCCAGGATTTCCTCCCAGATCAGGACACATTTGCTCTTATGAGATAAGAAATACTTACAGAAGAGTTTTTTCCTTTACAACTATGCATCAAACCCTTTTGTACATATCCCTGTTACCCACTTTCCTTATCTAAAATACCCTGATACAGCAGCATTACAAAGGGCACTGTTGCAGGCTCTCTAGAGAGGGTAAAATGTCCTTGAAGGACAAGATACATCATCGTTCTGCTACATATAGATTTATCTTGGTTTCTTCTCCTGCCTGTTGTGTAGGCCCAATCAGTCAATGAAAGGGAATTTCATCCTTGCACAGCAACAATGACAGCCTTTCTAATCACGTCAATATACTAATAGTAACTATTTCAGCTAACCGTGTGTCCTGTCAGCAATTTGCTCCACATGGGCTGTAAAGGGGTTGGGAACACTTAACACTATCAGTGTTTACAAACTCTATTACAGTTACAGCATATGTAAGGTTTTTAGATGAATCTCTGTATAGATTTACCTTTTTTGCATCAGTTTTTAACAGAAGCGTCAGCAATGTACAGCACGTACAATGCATCAGTGCTGACAAAATATATTCCGGGCCTCAAAGAAGCTACTGCCTAAATCTGTCATATTTACAATCTGTACAGGTGAAGGTGAGAGCAACTTTTTATTGGGTGGAGGGTTTTTTTGCACAACTATGTAGCAAATACGAACTCCAAATTTATAAGGAGTAGAATAGCAGGGCGCTTATTAAAAGAGGAATTTTGCCACACAGACCTAGATGTAAGTTAACTGCAGCAAACAGAAATAAGCGACTTTCCAACAACGGAAGTCTGGAGGTTGCAATTTTAGGCATTCAGATATTCTGACTTCCGTGGGACTTAAAGTAAAACACACAACTTTTTGTAAGACTGGAGCTCTGATTTTTCCACAAACATCAAAAAAGGTTTATTTCATACCATTCAGTATTTAAATATAAACACATTTTTATTATCTCACACAAACTGAAGAATAAAGAAATTGATGGGGATCAGTTAAGTGTTTGCTCACTTAAAAATTAAGGCAACTGCAGTATCCAAAACATGGCACATGAGACAACGAGGGGTACTAAACTTGCTACTGGCCTAACCAGAATAAAATTAACATCTGCATTAACTTCAGGAAATTCTGTGGAACTTTATTAGCATGAAAATGCACAATTCTTATGAGTATTTAAAAAAAGCATTCTGAAAGCTACAACAGTAACACACTCTCTTTCCTCTCTACTCCTGATCCAGAAGCACTTCACCATCGATGAGAGTTCGATTCGAGTTCAAGCACAATGGTCAGGGCTCAAACACACCAGACAAACTGCCAGGTGTGCTCTGCTCCTGGTGGCACCTGCCAACTCCTGAGTTTGAGACCCTGCGTCTCCTTGGTAACCAGCAGTGCCATCACTAACCCCCACAGCAGGACAAAAATGGACTCCCCTGCACCGCTGTGTAAGGCGGCCACGTCACTGCCCGACCTCAAGAAACAGGGCAGAGGAGCTAGACGTCAGCAGGCGAAGAGGCGCTGAAATCCCCTTTCGCGTGGGCAGAAGTCCACTGAGGCATTTGGGCAGCAGTCTGAGGGGACAACATGGCACCCACACTGCCAGTAAGAGAAGCCTTCTGCCAAACATTTCCATCCCTAACATTGCCTTCAAGGACTAAAAATTTCCAGAATATCAGAGGATACCTTCATTTGCAACCGCAAGTATTAGTGGAGTTACTGATACATCCTTTGTAGAAAAACACACAGCCAGACAGAAGACTTATTTCATCGACTGCTTTTCCCCAAACATACTGCCCCACTAAAAACTGTCTTCCACTTGAAAATGAAAACATGTGCTGCTGCACAGTAAGAGTGGCAGAGGTTTAAGCTGGCCAACCAAGAGCCACATGAGGTATTGACAACTCAGTCTCCAGAACGTTACAGCATCTTTCACTTGTCACCCCGAATCACCAACTTCTGCCCACGAAAACTACAGGTCCCAGGATGCTTTGGTACATCACGATACAGGCAAGCTGCTCGGACAAAAACACAGCACTGCACACTGGGGCCTGTAGTTTCCACGAGCCACATCCTTACTGAAGATGAGACCAGATGTAGGCCATATTGCACACTTCCACGGGCCAGCAAACACACACATAATGCATCATACAGGGAGACTGCTGCATATACCCCTCAGGTAAGCCAGATCAGTACCTGGTTCCCATGCACTGAAGTTAAGAGGACAAAGATTTCATTAAAAATAACACATCATCTATTGAATAATTCGCAGTTTAGCTACTTTCAAGCATGCAGAATAGGTCATGGCTTTTTAACATTTTTATACTAAAGTGCAGTAAGAATTCCACCCCCCCCCCCCCGCCCCAAGGCAGCTACATTTATTAAAGAGTGCTCTTCTGAATATCAATAGGAAAAGTATGTTTGGCATGGGGCATCTTCTCCCTGTCCAGAATTTAGTAATCTGGAAACAAATGACTCTCTTCCTCCCTTTCTAAATGATACTGAAGCAGGAGCCTGCCTCTCTCCTAAAAAGAAGCAGAGCTTAGCTGAAAATTAAATAGCTGTATCTCAGCGTAGGCCTCAGAAGAATACGCTGTACTTCAGTTCAGTAAAGGGAAAGGCAGCTCCCCCTACCAGTCTGTTCTAAGAAGGTTTTAATCAAGGAAGGAAACAACCAGGGATCAAAATGACTAAGTCCTCTTTTCTTTTTCCTTCCTTTTCACCGAGCTCTAGGTTATTATTAAAAAATAGTAATGTGCATATATAATTCCACCTAGGTACTTGCATGCTTCACTAGCCCTTATAGAACAAGGCAGCCTTTGTAGCATTTCCAGGTTAAGCAGGCAGCACTCGCAGAAAAACAGGCAAAAGAAAAAGGACCAAGACTCCGACCCAAGAGAAAGGCAGCATCCCGTTGCAACAGAAAGACAAACAGTGACGCATCAGTCGGTCACCTGAAAGGCATCCCGATGCACTTCCCTAAAGAGGCAAGAAGCTTCGGGAGCATCTAAAGGTTTTGTCAATACAGCAATACTGTCCACAGGCCAAAGACAGCTGTTACCATAGTTACTATCAGCCAGCTTATCAGAAAATAATTATTGCGATTACTCAGAAGTTTTGTTAAAACAATTTAAAGCTTCAATAGGATACCACTTGATCTCTTCAATTAACTGTTTGCAACTACGCTGCCTTCAGGATCCACATAGTTAATGATGCTTGGATCCGCAGGGTTGGAGAGGAACAAGGGAAGGAATCAATGTTCCTTCTCCCTTTCATACTGACAGCTTGCATTTCGCAGGCAGAAACGACAAAACCAAACTGACCGTAAGCTCAGCTGCTCTGCTATACTTCTCCTCTCATGGGCCTGGAGATCACGTCCAAGCACAGGCCATCTTAGAGTCACAGCCTCAGATCTGCCCCCGCTTGTTTTAACTGTTCACATATCCGTACTCCCTTTCAAGCAGCACGCTGGCTACATTTTCAAAACCTATTTCCAATCGCACATGCAATGGTAGAGTCCCTCACTTAAGAAGCAGGCGACACAATTTCTGTAGCAAGCGAACTCAGCAACATTCCCTTCTGCCCTACAAGCACCATACTGTCAGGAGGCAGGGTAGAATTTGGAAAATGCACATTTTAAAGAATATGACATTTTAAAAAAAAAAAACACAACCCAAAAACAAACAACAGAGAAGCTGTATGAACGTGGACTACACGGAGATCACACCAAGCAGAGCCTCACTCCTTATGTACTATCTATAAACACATTCCCACCAGTAACAACAAACACCAGGCTAGGGCTGGAGGACATAGCAGTATTGGGTTGGTGGTAGTTGTTCTTTGGTGAGGGCTTTTTTTAGGCCTGCTTTGGGGATACAATCTCTAATCAAAGGGTGAGCGTTAGCAATGACAGTGAACAAGGAATCTCAGGTAAGAGGGAACGAATAATAGGTCAAACCGTCTAGGCAAAGAGTTTTAAAGTACAGGGTACTTAACATTTCTCTTGGAATTATCAAGTAAACAGTAAAACAGAAAAAAAATGCTGTGGAGAAGCTTATACCAAGTGGCATGTTGTTGCCTCAAAATCCTAGGACAACTACAGTATAAAACCAAAAGATTCTGTAGTAAAGTTCAGGCTTTGTTAGGGCAGTAGGCATAGCAATTCAAAACTTTCCACAGCTTTAAGAATTATTCTAAGGACAGGTGATTCTGATTGCAAAGTCTGATTGGCACACAAGTGTGCCTTCCCTCAGCACCAAGTATGTTTTTTAAAACCATCTAGATTTGCATATGTTTTATGGCCGCTCCACATCTACACTTGCCACTTTGTTTTTGTGAGGTTTTGACGTAACAAAAGCAGAGTCCAACAAACTTAAAATCATACTTCACTGATTTTAATCCAGTGAGGAACTTGGTAAGGTGCAGGAGCTGTAAATAATTTAAAACTTACAAAAGAAACACAGGGGCTTTTTTTTTTTTTTAATGGACCATATTTGCAATAAGGAAAAAAAAAAACCAACCAAAGTTCCTCCCCCCTCAAATGTAAATAAACTTCTTTTTTGCCTGCATAATGCATATCTCTGCCACCAGCACAAGCCAGACTGTCTTTGTGCTGTACTGAACATGCAATATTAATGTAAGATACCTATAAAAACTATCCTTCAGTTCACCCTCTTCTTACACAGTATCTTGCCCCTTGCATTCGGCAGACATCTCAAAACCCTCTTGCATACTGCCCCCCCTTTCCAGTATATATTCCTAAATAACCTTTGTGCAGCTAAAATGCATCAGAAACAGGATGTGAGCTGCTTTCTGGCACAGAGTAATTGAACAAGGGCAATTCACGAACGTACAGGAGGCAGGCCTTTTGTAGAGCCTTACACTTCTAGTCTGCAGCTACGCATGTGACTGCAAAGTTGTGAGCATAAAGGGTGAAGAGGACAGTAAAGAAATACTATTAGAAACTTAATAATAGGTTTTTAGCTCTGCCCCTTCTACACCAGGATCCTCTCCTAGAGGCTGGTCTGCTTTGCAACTCATATCACTGTACCATGGCCCCGCAAAAAGCAAAGCCCTATCACACGAACTTCTTTCTGGAAGATTTTAAGCAAGTAAAACCAACAAACTCAAAACAATGGTAAAAAGGTTAAGTCACCAACACGTGTTCCTCACATGACGTTCATCTTGAGTTTCTGGTACCCGCGCAAAATGCTCACGACGCTTGAAATAAGATAGGCCACCAAGGTTCTTACAAGCTGGTATTGGAATGAAAGAGAAATCTCTGTTGTAAACAAATTCCAGGAGTATCGATTCATTTGACTGAATAAAGTTCAGGGCTCTGAGAATAAGAGTAAAGAAACTGAACAGCTATGATGTGTTCATACGCAATAGTGACCATTATAAACGCACCGCACGAACAGCCAAAGTGATGGCCAGGCTCACTATTAAAGCTTTCCAACAGCACACACAGTTTCACAACTTTCCAAGGTGCCATTAAAACATGGTTTATTTCCTTAAGAAGAATAGAAAAAAATCCCCAAACAACCTGAAAATAAAAAGAAAACACAAAAATGCATGAAAGTTATCTCCTTTGTACAGATTCAATCCAGGGGGGGGTTATTTTTTTTTATGTTGTAATTTTTGCAGTGATGTTACACACACACACACACGAAACCTCATCTCTAGAGAGGAAAAAGAAAAAAAAAAAAAAAAAAGAGAGACACACAAGTGAAATTGGAGCAAGAACCTTTTAGGCCCAGTGCTTAAAACACAGCTGAAGCTGAATGGCCTAGGGTGAAGTCAGATCTTTACAAAATCTAAACTGAAAGCAGAGATCTTACTGTTGAAGCTGGAAAACACAACAGCATTTTTTTCTCTGAGTAGCATAAGTTTTGGTTTCCCACTTTTGCTACTTTCTTTTTTCTTTGATGGAAAGTTTTGTATTTTAATTCCCTAGGTGAAGAAAAAACACTTTCAAACACCTTCCTCGACAAATCCAATTCAAGATGCAAATAGAGAAGAGCAAATATTAACATGATTAATGGTAAAATAATTAATAACAAAATACCCCTTAACAGGAATTATATACCACATTAGCTTTGTTAGTTAACTTTAAAAAAAAAAAATCACTAAAAGCCATAACTGGATTCACTCCAAGTTTCTTGTTGTTCAGGTCAGTATAGACAAAAACCTGGAGGGTATGACATACTTGACATCCAGCTGGTGCTAAGTACATGGCAAGCAAGCACCTAGCTTCTGGGGGACAACCAGCCTCTTAAGACCTTGAAGTGATACTCCATACATGCTACTATGCAACATTATATCAATGGATAAAGAGGTCGCTTCATACTCCCTGTGCAGCAGCTCAAACTTCTAGCTGATATAACTATCATAAAATAATCTAATTTCTCTAACACAGCGCAGTTGAAAAGCTTAAAAACACGCTTTTCACCCATTTTTTTAAAAAACACTTTTAAAGTGAGCTAGAGAATTCCTTTTGAGAAAACGGTAATAAAAATGTCCCCAAAGAAGCAGTTTCATTCAGCGATCGTGAAACACATGCAGATAAAAATAAAATTCCCCAAGCCTGTGATCTTTTTACTAAAGTGCAGTAATTAACTTCTCCGACTAAGATGGGTAGCTATGCACAGTTTTCGTTTCTTTCTTTCAAGATCCTGCTCTTACTAGTAACTTAATGTCACTATTTTTAATATAAGCTACAAAGTTACATAATACACAATCACTAACAAGCATAATATAAAAAAGTTTTAGCATTACATGTTAACCAGTTAGAAGTCATGAACTGTAGATTTCTAGGGTTGTTGTTTTGCTGGGATTTGTTTACTTTCCTCTCCCTAAGGCTTTGAAAAGCATGTTATTTTCTTCACAAATTAACCCCCAAAATAAGCTGCTTTTCATCAAAGTTAAACATTCCCCCACTCTGTAGTATCCAGCCTGAGCAGCTAGCTCGGGGTCAGTACAGGAAAGCCAGAAGCTGACTTACAAAACTGAAACTAGCAGGTGTCTTCATTGTTAGAAGTAAGCACAATGAAGGAGAAAGGAAAGAAAGAAAAAAAACAACAGCCCAAACAAACAAAAAAGTAAACAGCCAGCCAAGAATCCTTTTTATTTCCAATACCCGAAAATCTGCAGCTAAGATGATAGATGCATCTCTCTATCAACACTGATGTATAGAAGTATCTGTTCTGTAACCTGGTACAAGCAACAGCACATCCAATTAAGCAAACTTCACTGGCCCAAAGGAGCCTAACCCCTTACTGGAGCCCTGCCATTAGCACATGTCCCCACCTGGCTTTTCCGCACTCAGACATAGCGTACATCACGGCACACAACTTTCTTGCCACACGCAAGTTATTACCCCCAGAGGGACATTTTTACACGAAGCCTCCACAGCAAACAAAAGTTCATTGTCAAGCTCAGCACTTGGGCCCAAACAAACATCCAGGGGATAGGAGGGGGAGACAGAGGGGAAGTGCGCCTATCCACAGTTACAAGACTCGCAGGCAATCACCGTTACTTACAATTAAAAAGTGGGAACAGGTGTAGCAGATATCATACTTTGATAGCTGAACAAAGAATATTACAGCACGTGACTGAAATGTGATGACATTTGTTCACCAATCGAAAACAAAAGCCACTCTCCAATGGCACTCTTTCCTCCACCCCCAAGAATTAGGAACTTGGAAATCTCTCCATATTGAAACACATCTGTTCATAGCCTCATTTTTTGACACTTGAGAAGAAGTTGAATGAAGAGCTCCATGCATTAATCCAATACGAATTCACCCCCAAAAAAAAATAAATAATCTCAGCGTACAATCCCGCCAGCTCCCACCAAACTGCAGAGGTGGCTGAGAGAAAAGCTCTACCGACAGCAAAGCCCGGAATAATAAAGAAAAGGAAAAAAAAAAAGCAAAACACACACCAGCGCAAAAAAAATCCCCCAGGAAGGCAAGCGAAGAAAGGAGCATGCACGGGAGGACTACTCCAAATGGCAGAGTCCCACACAGAGCCCCACTCCACCTCCACAGGCGCAGGAGGAAGGGGGGGAATAAAATAAAATAAAAAGAAGTAGCCGTCCCCTATGCCGGCAGCCGTGCCGGTGCAGGAGGGGGAACCCCGGCGGCGCCCCGGCCCCGAGCTCCGTACCTGTGCGGGAAGGGCAGCCCCAGGGCGAGGGGGGGGGGCAGGCCCGGCTCCAGAATAACAAGTTGCAGAAGAAACGGAATTTTCCCGGCGCTGCTCGGGCCACAAAGACGAATGAAAGGAAGGAGGGGAAAGGGGGGGGGGGGGGGGGGGGGGGGGGAAAGGAGAAAAAAAAAAAAAAAAAACCCGCAGCAGCGGCTTTACTACGAATTATCCATCACCGAAAGCGGCATCATTTCCCAGATAATAATAAAACTTCCCCGACAGCATCGCGGCGAAGGACCCGACCGAGAGAAAAGGGCCTGGAAATAATCATCCTGAAGGAAACCGGAGGGGAGGGGATAAGCCTCCCTCCCCCACCCCATCCCCAGTGCAATGTGTCATCTCCTTCCCCTGCTCCTCCCCCCAACCCCAATGTGTCACCTCCTCCTTTTACCCCAAGTGTCACCCTCCTCCACCTCTCCCGCTCCCGCTCGCAAACTTCTGCCGGCGCCCGCCGGGGAGGCCGGGGGGGGTGGGGGGGGCCCGCGGCGGCGCCCCGGGACGCTCCGCTCTTCCCCCCCCACCTCCCCCCCGAGGGAGGGGCCGGGGGCCGCGGCGAGAAGTTGCTGCTCCTCATCGCCAAGTTGGCCAGAGAGTGCGGGGCGAGCCGCCGCCATCCTCGGCGCCCCCCAACCCCGCGGCGGCTGCGGCGGGGGGCGCGGGCAGGGAGGGGAGGAAGAGGGGGGGAAAAGGGGAGGGGGGAGAGCGCCCGGGGGACGGGGGGGGGGGGGGGCAGGGGAGGAGGAGGAGGCGAATCCGAAAGGTGGGATACTACACCCTGCTGGCGGCGGCGGTGCTGCTGCGGGCCGGCCGGGGGTCCCCCTGGCAGGACCTCTCTGTGAGGGGGAGGACTCTTCTTCATAGGGGGAGGGTGCCGGCGCCGCCGCTCCTCCGGGCCTCCCTGTCCCCCTCTTCTGGGCGCCTCTCTCTCTCTCCTCCTCTCACTTTCTTTAAGCTAAGCGGGGAGTGGAAGATGGTAGGTTGCTCCCTTCTCCTCCTCCTCTTCACTCGCTCTCGCCTCTGTGGGGTCCTTTTCCTTCCCCTTCTCCGCGGGGGGCTCCTCCTGCGGCGGGGAGGAGGGGGCGGGCGGGGAGGGAGGCACGAAGCCGGAGAGGCGCAGGAGGAGAGAAACTGTGACACAAAAACAAGCCGAGAAGCTGAACTCTTCTTCAATCCCATTCACCCGGCCCGGCCGCAGCACCGCTCGCTGGGATCCCTCCGCCGCCGGCCTCCCTGCCTGCCTGCCTGCCTGCGGCGCGCTCCCGACACGCCGCCGCGCGCGCCCCCGCTCGCCCGCCCCGGCCCGGCCCGGCCCGCCGCCGAAGACCCGCGGGGGAAAGGGGGGGGGGGGGGGAGGGGGAACGGTGAGAGCCAGGACCGACCGATCCGCCGCGCCCCCTCCCTACAATGCGGCGGGGCGCCGCCGGCCGGGCCCGGGCCGGGGAGGTGGAAGGATAAGCGGGGGGGAGAAGCCGGGAGGGCGGGCTCGGCGGCTCCTCCTGAGGGGGACTACTTGACGCGTCGGTGCGGCGAATTTATTTCCCTTTGCCTAAGGAACGGGTTGTGCTGCGGCCCCCATTGCCTAGGGAAAAAGCCCGGATGTAAAGTGAGTGAAACTAAAGTAGAGTGAAGTAGGGCACCAAACTCTGCTGGAGCGGCGCCGCCGGCCGCGGCAGCGGGGGGCACCGGGCGGCCCCCGCGCCCCGCCCCGCCGCCACCGGACGGGGGCTGTGGGGGTGACTGAGTGAAAATGGGGGGGACGGGGCTCGGCCGGAGCGCGCACACACCGCACACACACACACATCCATCCATCACCCCCCCCACACCTTCAGTCGCCGCTTCCCCTCCTCCAACATCACCCCCCTCCTCCCCAACCGGCCGGCCGGCGCGCGGGGCTCGGCGGGGGCGGCGCGCGCGGCCTTGACGGGCGCGCGCGGGGCCTTGGCGGGCGCGCACGGGGCCGCGCGCAGGAAGCTGGGGCGGGCGGGAGGAGCCGCGCGGGGCCCCGCCGCGAGGGGCTCCGCACAGGAAGTTGATGCAACAGGGCCGCGGGGGGGGGGGCGTAGGGGGGGACACGGAACGGACGGAGGGGGCGCGCGAAGGAAGCCGCCGCTGCGGCGGCGGGGCGGGAGGCGGGAAGCACCGCCCCCTCATCGCTAGGCACGGCCTGGGCTGGGGCGCCGCGGCGGGGCCGGCGGCCGGGCTCCCGGGAAGGGCCGCCTACCCCTGCTTCTTCCCCTTCCCTTCCCCGCCCTCTCCCTTCCCGGCGCGTCGCCGGTCCTGCCATGTTCTTCGCAGGCACAGCGCAGCCGCCCGCCTTGCGGCCGGGGAGGGGTTTCCCTCCTCTCTCCTCCTCCTCTCTCCTCCTCCTCTCCCCTCCTCCTCTCCCTCTCTTCTCTCCCTCTCTTCTCTCCCTCTCTCCCTCTCTCTCTCTCCCTCTCTCCTCCTCTTCTCCTTTCCTCCTCCTCTTCTCCTCCTTTCCTCCTCCTTTCTTCTCCCTCTCTTCTCCTCCTCTCCCTCCTCTCTCCTCCTCTCCCTCTCTCCTCCTCTCCCTCTCTCCTCCTCTCCTCCTCTCCTCCTTTCCTCCTCCTCCTTTCCTCCTCCTTTCTTCTCCCTCTCTCCCGCTCCTCTCCCTCTCTCCCGCTCCTCTCCCTCTCCCCTTCCTCCCTTGGCCGCCGCCGTCCGCCTCACAGTTGGTGCGGTCCGTTCCGCTTCTCTGTTTATTAACCCGCGACTCCCGTGCGGCGCAATGCTGCCATTTGCTTCCGTGCGAGGAGCCAGCAGCGCATCGGCTTTCCCCGCCACTTTCTCCTTCCTCAGACCCCTTCCCCAAAGCGAGCAAGCAACCAAACGATAAACCGCGGCTCGCTGAAAGTTTCCCGGGCAGGAGATGTGTACCCAAGCAGCCAGGAGATGTATACCGTTAATCTCGACGCTCCCGCTGTGGCCATTGGCACGGAAGGCAAAAGAACGTGGATTTCACCGGGCTGCCAGGGTGAAGATGTTGAGGGAGCTCCCTGAGTGTCACCCCCAGGTTCCCCGCCACAGCACAATGGGCTGCCCAAACCGTAGCAGCTGACACACGCGAGGTCAGTCCTTACAGCCATAAACTACCTGAAGTTACAGGTGGGGCGAGCACCTCCTGTGCTTCTCTAGCTTCCGAAAGCACCCCTGGTCTCAGAAACACTTAAAACCTACTCTGCATCGGGGGCACCATCACCAAAGCAGTGGGGTGTGTCCTGGAGGCAGCGGGGTTTGCAAGAGCTTCCACAGAAAGCCAGGCTTCGATGCAATGCAAAACCCAATTGTCTTTTTTTGCTAGCAGCCTCCAGCATCGCTTTATGTCTTCAGGACATCCACAAGTTGGGAAGAGAAGTGTTTGCGTTATCTCTGCAGATGCTTCGGGAAGCTGCGGTGAACTCATGATTACGTTGTGAAACTGAATCCACAAGGCAGTCATGATGAGTAACTCGGGGACCCATCGCAATCGGGCAGTAACTCAGGGCTTTATCATCCGGAGGATTCCAGTGCGTGTCCATATGAGCGGGGATTTACAGCAAGGTTTCCTCTCAGCTGTCAAAAAACATGGGGCTACCGAACCATTCTTTATTTAATTGCTGTTAATTTTCCCACTGCTTTTTCTATCACTTGGTTGCCAAGTTCTGTGGGATTTAATTGCGAACTTTACAACATTCGGTGCCTTTTTTAAAGCCGTAGCTCCTGGAGTCCTACAGTTATACAAGAAACTCGAGGTCAGGTTTTTTTCAATTCAGCTTCTAGCCTGTGAGTTTGTAGATATGAGCTGGAAGACACAAACCTTAAAGGCATGAAAAGGAAAAGGTATAAAGCAAGTAGAGTCATCCAAAAAGGTGTGAAACCAGCAGTCTCATCCAGAAATGTTTTTTTGTCATTGTTGTTTTATGGTCACATTGTTTTACTGTCACATTTTTTGGCTTTTTGAGGCAACTTCTCCCAGCCTCCCTCCCTTTTTTTTTTTTTTCCTTTCTCTCTCTTTTCTTTTCTTTTCTTTTTTTTTTTTTTTTGTCTTTTGCAAGCCAGGTATGACTCTGAACAGCAGGGTTGATGGAATACTGTGAAAAAACAAACACTGAAAATACCCGATTGCTCGTCAAACAGCGATAGGTTCACAATTTATGGGTTAGCAGGTAAGGCCACGTGCGCAGGAATACCTGAAAATCTCATCAGCCATCGCAGTTAGTTTTCTAACATGTCTGGCTGCGTCAAGAAACATTATAGCTGGTATAATAAAAAATTTCCACATTTTTAAATAAATGTAGGTTTGCTTTTTATACTTCTTTCTACTTTACTTCTACAGACACTCAATAGATGAAGTAATACAGAGATCAGGTCAGGTACTGTCAGATCTACACCTCAGTTTCCCGTGTTTTGTCTCAGGCTTTGGGACTGTTGAGCGCCCTCCCTCCTCTCACCTTCCAGTCCTAAGTCCATAACGTTTTTAAACCCCTCTAAAAATCCCTGCCCTGACACTCAGATTTCTGCATGATGCCCCCACCACCCCCAACTCCCTAAACCTTTATCGCTGTCAGTTCAAGTCATGGGGGCAGAGCGTTACAACGCAGGCAACAACCCAGGTTTTAATTTTGCTTTTCATGAGAGTTTGAAGCAAGAAGAGGAGTCCGCTCACTCCAAAACCAATCAGACTAGAGCTGGTTTTGTCCTTCAGGGTTTTTGATAGAGGCTCCAGAAAAATAAATGCCAAGTGAAGGCTGTTTATTTCACCAGGGTTTATCTTTCTGGTTAACAAGCAAGTTAAAAGGAGGTAGAGCGAGTGATATTAGAGATTCAGCATGTTTATTCTGCCGAGGAGTCAATATGTGCAGTTTGACTGAAGTTTGTTTTAGAGATGAACTTTGGACAAAGTTCAAAGGAAAAAAATCATTGGCTGTTACTGTCGATGTGCAAAGAAATTTAGCATGGCTTGTCTTAGACCTTGGGGTCTGATGGGTATCTCGTGGTACCAGTTACATTCAGTGCATGCTGCCCACAGTGATCCTCGGGTCACGGATGGGTAGAGCAGCTCAGACCCTTTCGTACCCCGAACTCAGCAGTTTGAGTTACAGATCCTGATTAGCGCAGACACGCTGAAAGTCCTGCCTTTAAAAATAGCCCACATGCCTCACTCCTTAGTTCAGACTTGTGGTGATGAAGGGGCTGGTCCCAGCCTCCATGGTACTTAGCTTTGTTTCCACGCCAGACACTGTAGGTGTCTGTGTAGCATTTGCCTTCCAGTGGCATTAGAGGTGGTTTCATGTATGAATTTGGAAACAACGGCCCCATTGGATGCGCAGCTAAATGCCTGGACAAACTGGCTGCTTTTGTTTGTTGGCTTCATGCTTTCCTGGCCCTGAAAGGAAACCTTGCTAGAAGCCTAGGAAAAAAAATCCCTCCTTTGCTTTCTGAGTCTTTGGGCACAAAAGTTGCCTTCCACACCTCTGCCTCGAAGTGTGGGCTTCATGCTGCTCCTCAAAAGTCACGGTTGGGTTTCTCTGGATTTTCCAGATCCCCAATGGATCACGTCACCCTGGATGCTCACCCAGTCCCCTTTGCCCAGCTTGTTTCCCTAAGGGCGCTGACAAGTGCAAGGAGAATCCGAAGCCGCTCCATAGTGGCAAGCTCACCAAACCCCAACAGGCTTTCGATGTGGAGTTGCAAGCAGCTACTCAGCAACGATGTGTCTCATTGAACGTTGTCCCACCAGTTTGGTGAACTTCAGAGGAAAGAAGCAGAGCCCATGTAAAACATTAACGCAGGGGTGGCTCAAGAGTAACTGGTTGCCATCACTGACAGTTACTGTAATGAGCATTCAGAACACTAAGTTACATCACGACATGCTAGTTCGGCGATACCCAGCCCACCTTATGGTGCTGTTTGCTGAGAACACTTAGAGCAAGATCTGAGAAGACACCCATTAACCTGCAGAAACGATCTTGTAGCAATCCACGTTGAAAGGAATTAGCAGCACGTGCAAAGGCTCCTAAACTACAAGGGTTTTTGAAGCAGAACAGCCACGCAGCACTTTCTCTCCCCCTGGTTTTCAGCCACAAAACTACCTTAAAAAAATAAACACAGGGTTAGTTACTTGCCTGTTACTGGTTTTCACTGTGCTTTTGGAAGGGATGCTGAATGGCTGCAAATAAGAGGGGATAGAGCCTGTGCAGCCATGCTTAAAAAGAGAAAGCCATATTTTGGGCAGGACATACCTCAGCCTAAGAAAACAGTCGGGCACCAGCCTGGTTTTCTCATCGGTGTTTGATCACGGGGTTATCTCTCCAACAGGATCCAGGCAAAGAGCTCCTACAACAAATGCCTTCCTCTTTCCCAGGGTCAGGGAAGGATAGGGCATCACTCGCTTCCAGACAATAAGGAAAATTAAGCAGATGGTTTAGACCACTGGCTGGGGCTGGAGCCTGAAAACATGACACACAGGAGACACTCGCCATTAAGGACATCAGCCTAGGTACAACCTGCGTTGCTTAACACAACGGCGACATGGATTATTTTTTTAAAAATTAATCCATGCATTACTTAGAACAGCAAATGAAGCAGACCCTGGCTTACCTACCCTGGCCCATCTGAAAGGGCTTGCTGGCTCGGCAGTTGTCTGTCAGTCCAGACAGGAGCGGTGCAGCCACACATCTTACTCTTCTGATGCTCTGCCTGGGAGGCACCGGTTAAGTGGGTGAGCTAAAGGTGTTTGTGGGAGTGCTTTACCAGGGATCTATAATCCAAGAAAGGTAACTCAGCCTTCGGGCTGCCCAGTTTGTTTTGCAAAAATTCCCGTTCTCTAGGCTGCCCCCAGCAGGATGTCAGCACAGCACAGCATCGCTTCTCTAGCAGGGTTTCACTGGGGACACAAGCTCTTTTGAGGGTAGCCTTGAAAGGATGACAGTCTTACTTTCTCTTCCCCTGATCCCTAAGCGTTTTGCTTACCAGAGGCACCTGTTCCTTCATACACAAAGTAGAGGGGACCCTAGCTCAGAGCGGGTAGCCTGGCCTGTTGCACCAGAGAGCAGGGGGGACCTGTGAGGACCCACCATCATCTCATACCTTGCCAGCAGCTCCCAGAGCTCTTCTCCCTTGGCTCCCTGCAGTGCTTCAGTAATGTTAAGGCTTCAGTACGTAAAGCCAGGAAGGTTGGCAGCTCCTTATCTGATCCAACCTCCATCAAAACACTGGCTATTTCAGCCAGTAATTCTGTACCAGGTCTGCAATTTGGGGAGGCCAGAGTGTATCTTACCCAGCTTTCCCAAGCCATTGCTCTGCTTCTGGAGTTGTGTCTGGTTTTGGAGAGTCTGGTGGTCTGGCAGCTTCTAGATTGAAGGAAGATCCGAGCAGCGATACTGTCTCTGGGAATCAAGAGGAATGGGCTTCCTTGCCCGTTTTTATCTCTCCCCTTTAACTAGATGTGAGCAGTCATAAAAGGGACTCACGGTTCTCAGGTGTCTGGCCAGGCTGACTAAGCCCACTTACCAATCCCATACTCTGTTTAGAATCACAGTGAGCTAGAAATTATCTTACAAGATGCAAATGGTTGGGGGAACTGTTTCTCATTTTCAAGCTAGCAGTGTGAAGTACCCTAGGAGCAATTGCAGCTCTGTTATCAGGTTAAAGATGCTCTTTTTGGCTCATTGCACTTTTTTGTTGAACAACCTGGTGTGGTGCCCCCTTAATTCAGGCTGATTCATTGTAACGTTGGTCACTCCACTAAATTTTTCAGCTGGAAATTGTTGGATCACTAGTGATTAGGGGTATCTGGTCTTTATCAGAATAGCCTTTTCCAGAAGCCTTCAGCAAAATTCTCTCCCTTTTACTTTCAAAGATCCTGGAGGGGAGAATGCTTAGTGGAATTGGAAAGCTGTGGATGGAAATGAAACTGCTGAGTAAGCTTTCAAGGACCCACTGAAAGGAAATTTTTGTAACAGAGAGTTTCCATGTGTCACTAACCTGATAAGTAAATAGAAGTCCAGAATGGTGAACCAAAGGCACAAGCCATACACCATGACCAGGTTGTAATGGAGCCAATAAGACATTACAACAGGGAGACCTCCCATACACACAGAAATCAGACATTGCAGCAAACAGCATCTACAAAAAATGTCTGTCCCTATAAACGGCACAGCAGCAGTAGGCAGGATGCTGTACCTTTTTTGTTTGTTTAGGTGTTAATGGTTATTTTTTGGCTCCTCACAGGAGAGATGTGATAATGCAGAGTCTGCCCTGAGGAACATACAGTTTAAAAGGTCACAGAACCACTAGGTTGGAAAAGACCTTTGAAATCATCGAGTCCAACCGTCCCTGTCCTCTACTAAACCATATCCCTGAGCACCTCATCTACCCGTCTTTTAAACACATCCAGGGTCGGTGACTCAACCCCCTCCCTGGGCAGCCTGTTCCAGGCCCCAACAACTCTTTCAGTGAAGAACTTTCTCTTAACATTTAATCTGAACCTGCCCTGGTGCAGCTTTGTGCCATTTCCCCTTGTCCTGTCACCTGGCTTATAGTTCACCTCTCTACACCCTCCTTTCAGGTAATTGGAGGTGGTGATGAGGTCTCCCCTCAGCCTCCTCTTCTCCAGGCTAAACACCCCCAGCTCCCTCAGCTGCTCCTCATAGGATTTGCCATCCAACCCCTTCCCCAGCCTGGCTGCCCTTCTCTGGACTCACTCGAGGACCTCAGTGTCCTTACGATGAGGAGCCCAGAACTGGACACAGTACTCAATATGCAGCCTCACCAATGCCAAGTACAGGGGCACAATCACCTCCCTGGACCTGCTGGCCATGCTGTTTCTGATACAGGCCAGGATGCTGTTGGCCTTCTTGGCCACCTGGGCACACTACTGACTCAACACCAGCTGTCAACCAACACTCCCAGTTTTTTCTCCTCCAGGAAGCCACCCTGTCCCAAGCCTGTGTTGCTGCACAGGGGAGAGGCAAGAAGCCAAGGTGCCTTAGGAAAACGAGGTGACAATGATAATTTCAGGATGTGAAGTACTTCAAATACAAATACTGATTGTGGCTTTCAAAAACACATGCCTAACTTTGACCCCTAAATCCTTTCATGCCACTAGATACATAAAGAGCCTGGGTTTTGAGTGGTTGGAGCACCCAAAAAGCAATTCAGTTCTCTTTTAAGTATTTAATTAGGCATTTGTTTGAGCTACCAGTTTGGGACTACCAGCTGAGCAGCATCTTCTCCTATAGCACAATGCACCAAGAATACCAGTGTTTGAGAACAGTGCAGAAGTAGCAGGCTTTGGGAAATGCTAAACTGCTGGAATCCCATGTATTCATTACACATTGTCCTGACATCACCGTGTTGAACAGCAGCCTGGTACGGGCACAGGGACAGGGGAGGGAAGAGGAGCTGTGAAATAACTGTTAGGAAGGAAGGATGGGGAGGGGGAATCCAAGAGTGGAGCTGTGTCTGGCTTTGCACCTTAGAATGAGAGAGTTCACAATGACTCAGTGGGCAGAGAAGTGGTGTTGGTGCTTGGATTCAGACTGGGTTTTCATGGCCTAACAGTAAATAGTGTCAGTCAGCCCTAGATTATCTGGGATTAAGTGCACCATGGGCGCAGGTACTACCAAGGGGACCGATGCTGAACTAGTGTGGGTTTATGGCACTGTGCCACACAGCATTGCAGCTTCTGAGGAGCTGTGGTCCCCTGCCTTTCACATCCTCTGGAGTCACCAATCCTTCCCGATGGCGTGACACTCTCCTTTCTGAGCTTCCTTGGGCAGGTCTGGCTGTTTCTGGGTTTCTGCTTCGTCCACGTTATCTCATCTTGCCACTTTCTCTGATAATCCAGAGTGGAATGTGGCTGTTTTTCGAACAGAGTGGGAAAGGGGGAAAGTAAAGATCAAAAAAAGAGTCAACAAACCTGACAGACGTGGAAGGCAACTGCACAGCAAGACAATGCCCTTTTTACTTAGTTGTGTCTTACGTCTACTGCTTCATAAACTCAGAGACACATGTATAGAGAGAGAGGTCTACACAGACATTTTATGTACAGTTCATTTTAATATCTGCCACTTGAGTCCTCTGTTGTTTGCAAAATGTATCACTCAAGAGTTAGGGAATTCGGCAATTAAGCCTGTTTGTGCATTCTTTGTGCTCAGAATTGATTAATAACAGGAAGGCACACCAACATTATGCTATTTCGGCTAAAAGATGGTTAGATAACGTCAATACATCCACAAACCTCATTGGCATCACTTCCCTACATGAATAGTACATGTAAGCATAAACATTGCTCTCTCACTAGGAGGGATGGAATGAAAAGGCTTTTTCTTTCAAAACTCTATTAGGCAATCAAGGGGAAACGATACAATTTGATTAGTTTCTCTCACGGTGGACTTGGGAACTCACAGTGGACTCACCATAGCGAGTCTGAGTAGAAGCCTACGATAGTTTGAAAAGCTCCTGCACACCTTAGTCTCAATGGTAAGAGCAGCAGGGCTACTGAGAGCATCGACTCAGGGCTTGCCATCAGCTGGATGTTATCCAAAGTTTATAAAACTCAATGGAAACTTGTATTTTGCCTATTTATGAAGCCATTGCATGCCCACAGAGCAGGCTGAAGGACGTTGTTTCAAGGAAAAAAGGTAGCTAGAATTAGCAAGGCAACAGAAGGGAAAGAGAGGGGCTTTCACCTTGAGGGAAAAAACCAACCAAACTTGGAGACTAGGACTTTTCAGCTGCAATAAGAGAAAACTGAGAGGGACCTGATAGATTGAGAGTGGTATGGAAAAGGAAAATAGGGAGCAACTGTTCACTTGTCCCTCAAGATGCAAGTGTGAATAGCACTGAGTGAAGGGATTAGACAGCACTGAAACCTAACAGAAAGCAAGGCTTTTTTGCTCAAAGCATTATTACATTTGGAACTCACTGCTGCAGGATTTTGTGAAGCCTGAAAGTATAAACATGTTCAGAAGACTGTGAAACAAATGAACCGAAGGATACCACATCTGACTCAGCCTTTTCACCACTGATGGCCAGAGGCTTCCAGGAGAAGATTCTTCTGGATGTAACCCTCCTTAATTACCAAAGCCGGGACACTATCAGAGAAAGAGATGTGCCTTTGGTCTCCTTCACTATTGTCACTTTTATGAGTTCAGGAATAAAGGAGGTAGTAATATTTTGGCAGAGGAGAAAAAAAAAATCATTGCAAGAGGCTTCTTCTCTATTCATAGGTGCCAATAGCATGGAGACTTTGCGCTTTACTTGAACAGAGTGAAACTTCTTGTACTGGGGGTTGTGTTTCTTTTTTCTTCTGAGAATGAAAACGGCTTATGTTGCCATTCATACCACATTTATTGCAACAAAAGGCAGTTTATCTTTTAATAAAGCCAGATTGTTCAAACAGGAGTCACGTAAGGGGGCTGTCTGAAGGCTGTGGAGGAACTGTGCTACATGTGCCTACAATCCAAAACAGCATCCTCTCTTCCCACCGCTTGAAATCCTGCTCACAGGTGGCCAGCACTAGGCAGGAGCCAGCCGGGGGACTGGCCAGTGGTGCCCAGTGGTGCCCAGTGAGCTCTGCTGGGCCCCTGCGGTAGGTTTGGAGATGCACATGGGCATGTAACCATCCCAGCCAGCCTCTTCCCTGGCGAGATGGAGATTAGGGTCAGCCCACCCAGCAGCTTCTCACCAGAGACCACTGCTACATAGAAGGGGAGAAGGAAGAAGAAGCAAAGGAAGAGTTCAGAAAGCATTGCAGGCTTGAGATCTTATTTCCAGGCATGAGGACATCTGTTTGTAAAACACTTGGCAAGAACTAATGTATGAAGAGCTACTGTTTCTGTTGATGCACACAAGAGAAAAGAGATGTCCAATGGGAGCTTCAGGGGCTGCTTCGTTTCCACCCAAGCTATTACTGGGAGGGACTGAAAAGTCACCCCTCCATCCAAACCTTCTCCCTGCACCACCTGAACTTAGAGGAGCAGCGAATCCCTTGTTCCTGAGAAGACATCTGAGGTCAGGGAAGTGAAATGTTCTGTGTGACAGCAATTCAGAGAGGAAGCCGTGCATGTTATCACAATGAAATTCTATTTACAAATAATCTGCATGGAATTTGCAGCTTCCAGTTTGGACCTAAAGAAAGGCTTGTGTGCCTACAAGTGATACTGGTTAATCCCATATATATACATATATATATATATATATATATACACATATACACACACATTTTTATATATATATGTAATGTTTTATATATATACAAATATATATAATATAAATAAGTAAATAAATATTTGCCTTCAAGACTTGCCCTTCTTTATCCTTAGGCCATAGCAACAACGACACTACTAAATATAATATTGAGACTTGGCAAAAGGCCTTTTTAACTCCCTAGTTTCACATGAACCGTGTCTTTTCCTCACTTGGATGGGACACTCACTATTTTCTAAGGCTTCAGTATGAGCAAAACTGAACTCACTGTGGCCAGGGAGTAATTATATCAATGGATATTTCTGGGGAATTAATTCAAAAGTTTACAGTCCTTCAGGGAATCCCTCCTGGCAGAGATGAGAAGGTTGTATGAGGAATATTAACCTTGGTGGATAAAATAAGAGACATCAAACTCTACCTGCCCTCCTGGAGAAGAAATGCCTCTTCTACAGATTAAGAGTGAAATTCAAGGAAAACATCAAACTAGGTACAGGTGCCGAAAGCCCATTCCCAGCCCACCACGCTCCTCAGCAATTTCACCTTCACCCAGGCCTGAAAGAAATTAATTATCCCCCAGAAACAAATGTTTCTCTGCTGTTTGTAAAGAGCTAAGGTCTAGGAAGTTACATCCCTTCTACCGTGGAGTCCTTGGAGGGGATCGAATAGCTTGTGTTTATTTATCTTTACTAGCATAACCGGCTGTCAGCGGATTATCTCCTCCTGGCATCGAGATGGCTCCTTTTCACCATCAGGCAGCTGCAGAAGCAGCAGAGATTCTGATTTTATTTTTTTTTTCCTGATTTTTGGCTTCCGAGTTGATCATGTCTCTTCCTTTGGTTGCTGTTGTGGGGAATCTGCCTCGGAGGGCGGCCTGTCCTACTTCTCTGCTGCACATCTGGGAAGTTCAGCGACTCCTTCTTTGTTTCAGTATTGAGGATAAACCGGCATGATTAGATAGATAAACAATAGTGTCATTTTGCATCCTCTGGCTCAAGATAACAGCTGCCCCCCTGGCTGTGTTTTGAAAGGATACAGGAGCTTGTGCTGGGAAGCAGGGGGATTCTCTGCTGCAAGGAGAGATGGTCCCGGGTGACCAACGCTTGTCACAGTACAATAGCACCTACACCTGACTCAGATGACAATCAGGGGCTTGGGTTGTACAGTTGAGGAAAAGACTTATTTCCATTCCTGAAAACGGTAATATACAGCATCAGCATCAGCAAACTCCAGCCCTTATCTCAGTCGGAAACTGCACATGGTGAGAAAATGTGACCTGTCTTACTGCTACCCTTACCCCTAACCCTGGGCTTAACATCTGCAGAGGGGATGTGCCTGTGCCTGAACAAGTGTGCAGCATTAGGATTATTCAGGTATGGTCCTTATCTCCAGCTGGAAGCAGAAACTGAATGTGGTAATGAGTCCTCCTCTATGCTGGCTGCGTCTTTCCGTGTCACCACAGCTCAGTGGACATAGGAATCTCCTTTCTGTTGACTTCACATGGGAGCATCTCAGGATGTGTCACTTCAAGTGGTGTGGGGTGCAGAAGGTCCTAGTGACATGTTCATCTGTGGGGGTCTGGGATATGTCAATAGTGTGTGGGTCGGGGCAGGGTGGTACCTGGGGGCAGGGGATACACTTGCATCTGGGGTGATCCAAGGTGCTGCCATGCAGTGGGATGCAGAACAAAGTAATTTGGAGGCTGAGGGACTGGTCACCTCAATTACAAGGGGACTGAGATGCTTGTTTTGGGACCACCTCGGTGCCAGAGACATGGATGATGCCTCAAGAAAGAGACTTCAGGCTGCCACAATTCATAAGTGTCCCTTAAGCCTCTGTTTGGGGTGATGTGGGACATCTCCATTTGGTGTTGACAGGACACCTCAAATTCACTGCAGAGCATGGATTCTGTGAGGGGCATGCATGGGGCACTTGGCATTCAGGGAGGTCAACAGACATGCTAAAACTGAGGTTCAGGGTACAACCAACTGGATGGCACGTTAGCTCAAGGGATAACAGTTTTGGAGTGCAGGACTAAGTGGTATAGAGGGGACCAGAGAGTTTCAGTTCATACAGAGGGGGTTTCCCAAGGGCACTTCCATGGTGCTGCCAGGACACCTGAGTATGGTGGGTGTCAGAAGAGCTTGGAGATCTCCAGGTGCCTGGATCTGGGAGGGTACCCATGCTGAGCACCATGTCCACTGTGTTGCTGGCCTCTTAATTTGGGAAGATCCATAGTGCCTTCATCCTCTGTGAAACCCTTGGTCCAAACATTACTTCTGGCATCCTTTATGCAGTTGATGGGAGGAGTGTAGGAAAATACCCGAATGCAAATTTATTTGGGCTTCCCATGCCTACACCTCAGCCCAGTGGTGAAGCTCAGAAAGTGTCCTGGTGTGGCACCGTCATCCCTGCTTGGCTTCTGGTCTCCCAGCCTTACCGTTTGTCACGGAGCACCCCAGGGTGGGGGAAGGCCTCCCAGCCATAACAGGGGAAAGAGAGAAAAAGGAACCCACAATTTTTCTGAATTCAGATCAAACATTTGGATCAGAATGGAAAGTCAAAAGAGATTAGGGATATTTGAATGTGAAGCACGAGGGACCAGAGAGCGTGAGGTCAGGTGTTGAAAACTATTAGAGAACAGACGTGACCATGGGCCTACACACGGTGGAGGGGGATATTCCTTTCTGCCAGTCTTCAAAGAATTATGATGTTTTAGATACTTCCCTTTCATGAGGAGGAACGAGATACCAAAGATACCCTGGGAAGTTGCATGAGATCATCAGGGAGAGCACCCAGTCTCAGTGCTGTGTGCAGGGCAGATGCTTTGTCAGGGGTAGATAGGAGATAGTTTCTAGAAGCGGGCACCTGGAAAGAGAGAATGAGGGAGAGAGGTGAAGAGGAGGCATGGGCAACAGAAGAACTCCTGGAGGGTATCAGAACGGGGTTGGTGAGGACAAAACAATCCAAAACTGAGAAAGTTGCTTGAGAACTGTAGGCAGAAAGTGAAATTAGGCTGGAAAAAATGTGAAAGGAGAAGCTAAAAGAAAAACAACAGAACCAGAGAGAAAGTGAGAACAAAGAAAGAAAACCAGACTGTGAAATCCACCTGTAAAGATAAGCGAGTTCCTCACTTCCTATCTCTCCCTGCAGTGAACATTTGGAGGATTTGACTTGCTGCCTGAGGCAAATTATGTTAAGTAATGGGGAGGATGCTGGGGTTTACACATAGAAGGGTCTTCTTGCCTCCCTACTGCTGTTTCAGTAACAAGCTTGTGGCTTTGCACCATGTCCCTTGTACAGGGAAGGGCCCCACAGCATGTCAGGGATGTTAGAGTGAAGTGAGGATGTATCCCGGTTGTGGCCAGGCCAGAGTTCAGCTGCCCAAGCAGCCAGCCCAGGTGAGCTGAGTCAGCTCTGGCTGTTCCCACATCACCTGTCATGGCTCCCCCACAAAAGGGGCTGGGAGGGGAGGAGGGCTCCTGGGTGCTTCCAGGGCAGGCTGAGTGTGGCTGAGGTGTTTGGTTGGTCCTCTCATCATGCAGCGCACTGTGTTATCGCTGGGTCTGTAAGGTACTCTGTTATCCTGGGATGTGAGTGAAGTTTTCTACGGACTGTTATTGTTCCCTTTTCATGGCGGTTTTGTCAGGGAACTGTCCTTATCCTAACCCACGGAGGCTCTGCCTGTTTCCCCTCTAGAGGGAGTAAGCAGCGTGTGATGTTTGGCCACTGCTTGGGGCTGAACCCCCACAGCCTTCCACTAGTTACATTTAAAATGTCAATCTATCAAAGGGTCCTGTGAGACAGTGCCAAAAGCCATGCAAGGTGTAGGATGTCCCTTGCTTCCTGTTTGCCCAGTAAGCCTAATGTTACTGCTTGGGGCTGAAGCCCCCCCGGCTGGGGCTGGGAGAGGTGAGTTTGCTTGAAAAGAAACTATTAAGAAAATAGATGTTCAAACTGTTGTTGTGGGGTTGGTTTTTTTGGTGGTTTCTTTTTTTTTAGTATATATTGAGTTCAGAGCTGTTTTAGGGAGGGGTTCTGGAACACTCTGAGGCTTTTCTCCTTTCCTTCTCTATTTTTTCTTCCCCTAGATTTCAAATAATCACCTTTTTTCATGCTGTGTTAGGATTACTGTTGTCCTGTTTTCTAGCTCCTTTTTTTCCCCTTGTAGAGTCTCCCTCATCTGTTCTAACAGTCACATTTCTTTTTTTCCTTTTGGACCTACTTTTCCCCCTTTCTTTTCTTTCAGACCCAGGTGCTTTCCTCATTACAAGTGTACTTCTAGCTTTAATTACTCCCCTCTATGCAATCTCCCTTCTCTCCTGCCTCTTGATGCATGCTCTCTCTCTCTCTTACCTTTCTACTTCCCCTCGCTCTTGTGCATCTATCTTTTCCCCCATCCTTCTCTGACATTTTCTTTCCTCTCCTTGTTCCTGCCTCTATTGCAATGCCTGTCCCTGCCTTCCCCTCCCTCTCTCTCCATTCTCTTCCTTGCTTGCATCTCCCCTGACTCCCAGCTTTCCCTTACTGCCAATGCCCCCCACCAGCCCAAATGTCTCTCCTCCATGTGGGAAGACAAGCTCAGGAGAGGGACAAGCCTGAAAAGAAGCCCTTACGGTGAGAACTTGAGAAGAAGCAACCACAAGGAAAGCTGACAAAGTGTGTAGGAAGAAAGTAAAAGGAGGGAAATGAGACCAGGGAGGCAAAAGCAGAGAGAAGGACTAAGAAAACACTCGGACACGGTGTGGGGAGACACACGTGCACAAAAAGCCCCATCTGGTGGAAAATGCAGTGGAAAAGATAAGGGTGTTCCCAGTTATCTGGTGCTGAGGCAATGAATCAGAATTGCTGAGTTTCTGATGATCTCCTATTCAAATGTAAACAAATACTTTCTCATCTGTATTGCAGTGATGCCCAAAGGGTGCCAATCAACCCACAGCAATGCAGAGTTGCTTATGCCTGAGAGACCTTGCGCCCTGGCAGCACTCTTGCTACCATACCAAGAGCAAGGAGGAAGGTAGAGCACAGCTGCAAGGGTGCCAGGCTGGGGGGGGATGGGGATGTTAGTAACTGGTTGAGGTTCTTTGGGTTGTTTGGTTTTTTTACCACCTAAAGCAAAATACATGAAGGTGCTTGCCCTCTGATGAGCCAGGATCACGCCTCTAGCATGACAGCCTGGTCCTCACCAGCTATGGTACTCCTCTTTGGCCTGGGGTGATGTCCAGGAGCTAGGTAGTCTGCCCCTCTGTCCTTTGCATCCCTTAACTGGATTCTAGCTGTTCCCAGTGGCTCTTACATTGTGCAGTCAGGAATGCCTGACCCCTGTTTAGGAAAGTGAACTAGAGGAAAGTGCTCGATGCCCTTTGTTCAAAATGATCATGTTCCGGGACCATGGAGTCTGTAGGATCTACCCATTTGGCTCTTCCCTTTGGGCACATAACCACACAAAAATAAAGTATAAGAAGAGAGTGATTGTAAGGTAGTCTTCTAGGTAAGTCTTGCCTGTGTCTGGCTGTATGTCAATGGGAGGCTGCTTTCACCCTCTCTGTTTACCAGGAGGAGCTCAGTAAAGGTTGTATTAACTGCTGTTTGCCCTGAGCCGGTGGTATGCGGCCAGTGTGCAATTCAAAGACAACTTAGAATGCTATTGCTGCTCCTCACGATGGTATTTTGCACTCCTTTTGTTTTGTACCAAGCAAATTGTACCCCAGGTGCTTAATTTTCTTCTAAAAAAAAAATTAAGGCATTAAACATATTTGCTTTTCAGCTTGTGACTGCTCCATCCCTCTGATGCAGTGGCTCTGAATTCCCAGGGACTGCCTGTCTAGAGGTGTTTGTGCAGAGCTGCTCACTGTACAAATACACCTTTAGGATCCACTCTTAGCAAGCACTCCCTCTTTAAACCCACGTAAGCAGGTCATGGAGCAGAAAGGTCGCTGAATATACTTTGGCCCTTGCAATCACAGCTGCTTTCTGAAGAGCAGAAAGTTTCCTTGGGCAGCAGAAATAAGTTTGCCCCATCAGCAAGGAGGCACAGACTGGGGCTGTTGACACTTGATGCGTGTAAATTCTCAGGAATCCCAAGTCACCTGTCCAAACCAGCTCTTCTGAAGGCAATGCACTCTGCTCTTCTCGCTTGCCTCTCCAAAATCCCCCACAAGCCTTGACCAGCTCTTCCTGGACAGAGATCTCTGTGCTGGAAAGGATCGCACCTTCTGTAATGCTGTATTTCAAACCTGTGACAGGTTACAGGGAAATGACCCACAGGAAAAGCCCTCTAAGTTCAGATCTTCTCTCTTTCCGTGGCTTTGCCAGCAGTGCGCTAGCCAAATCTCTGGGTTTCTCTGCCTACTCTTCCTTATGCAAACAAGGGGAAGTGATACTTAGTCATTATTATAACATCTAGGGATGCAAATTACTGTGTCAATGATTACTGTTTGTTCTCAAAATACATTCCATTTCCCTTTATCCCATTTACAACATGGGATTAGTCACTTCCAATGTTACAGAATCATAACCATTCATTCCTTCAGATGAACTACTAGTTTCCCTAAAAAGAGACTCTTAGAGGTGGGCCGCTATTTAAGTCAAGGTGATGTGGGATGGAGTTGCTTAGATACTCGGGTGATGGAGGCTATTAAGTGTAGAGGTGACCAATAAACAGCACTAAGATGTGCATAATATATTGAGGATATAGCAAATGCTCGTCTAATGTAACATCTGATGGCTAATGAGGACTTGTAACTCGTCTGTAAGAACAGCTTTACTTTCTTGCAATGGCACTGATTGCATCAGGAATTTCACAGTAGCATGGAACAGTACATAAATTAAAACCATTAGACTGATGGGATACACGACAGTATGCTTCCTTGAATGTGGATTTTTACAAAGTGGGGAATAGCTTCAAGAATCTTCATGGGTTTGGGTTTTGTTTTTTTTTTTGCAAAGGGCTTTTTTACCACTACATGTGTATTGGTGCCAGCATCTCCCTCACACAATTTGGGACTGTAAAAAAAAAGAGTCTCTGATCTCTCGCTGCATATTGTCCTTGTGAGGGAGGAAAATGTTTTATTGAAGCTTGCTGGAGTTTTGAATGAGCTTTAATCACTGCGATACTGGAGACAATGACTTGGGCTATGGCTACACGCAAAATTGCAGTGATTGAACTGAAGATTGGGAACTGATAAAGCAGCTCGAGCCTGTGTAAAAATACCTTCCTCTGCTTAGGACAGTGTGGGCTTTCTACACCCTTCTTCACAGGTAAGGAGGGAGTAACAGTCGCCATGCATCTTGATCCTTAGAAGGTTGCAACACTGTTCCATGTAGCGTCCTCCTAAGCAAACAAAGGAAATACAGTTTAGACAAAATCCTCATAAAGTAGATGAATGGCTGGTGGAAAAGAAAAACAACTTTAAAACCCAATTGTTCTCTGCCAGACTTAGAGGGGCTTTCAAACGGGGTCCTTCTGACATCTGCATGGAATCCATTTTATGCAGTATTTTCATTAACAACCTGTGACGAGGGAATAAAGAGTACTCATAAAATCTGCAGACATCATCTAGCCGGGAGAGGATGCAAACAGTTTGGCGGATGGACTGAGAATTCAAAATGATCTTGCTAAATTGGAGAAAAATCAACGACTCAGTAAAGAAAAGTACAAAGTGCTACACTTAAGAGGAGGAAATCAAAAGCACAAAGAGAAAAATGGGGAATAAGTGGCCAGGCAGCAGCGTTGCAGAAAGGCAGCTTGGGGTGTGAGCCATGAACTGAATGGGAGTCAACAGTATGGTGCTGTTCCAAAAAAAAAAATCATAAAAAGCAGAGCAGCTGTGAGGTGTTGGGTGCACGGCACAAGAGGTGATGGGTTTGCTTTTGCTGGTATGGGAGAGGTGGGGCATGAACTGAAGGTTTCACAGCTGAGCAGCAAACCTGAGAAGAGGCTTTTTAAGGACATCCCGTGAGGAAAGGTTAAGGTTTGTTTGAGAAGGGCAAGACTAGGGAGTGATGTGGTAACTGCTGGCTTGTAAAGATGAAATGTCCTCAGCAATGGCTGGGAGCAGGGCAAGAAGATATTTCTGCTGCAAAACAGAGACCTCAGGAAGGTACAAAAACATCTGCTGTTTAGACATAAAGGAGTGAGGTTGTGAAGCTACAGAGGTGGCCATTTGCAGTGCCCTTCAACACAATGTGATCAGCTCCCTCCAGCGATGTGCTAGGTATGCCTGGGCCTGCCTGTGGGCAGCAAATGTAGGATGCTCTCCTGTTGAGTCCATTCTGAACGCTTTGGGGAGGAGATCCCAGAGCGCTTCCAGGGGGCTGTATAAAGTGCCTAAGCCCCTGTCAGCTGTGTCTTGCCTACATCCATGTGGACACTTTGCCTTTCAGTAGCTGCTGTCTCAGTTGTGATTTAACCGGGGAGAAAACTGACAATATTTTCCTCCACCTTTTCCACTCTTACTAGAGCTGGCTGCAGTTTCTTTGAGTCTTGGAGCTTTCAATGTCATTGAGGAAAGAAAACAACCAAAACTACAGGGTAATCCCAGAACCAAGTGAGTCTTTCTCCCTGTTTCTCAGCCAGGAGAAGGCTGGCACAGCCAACAGTGAGTAGCAAATAGGGGTTCACCCCATTTAGTGACTGAGGTCTCCTTTCTTTTGGGTAAAATGAGATTAGCAGATGCGTATTGGACTTTAAAATCAATCAAGAAGCCTAGGGTTCTATTAAAAACAGGGAAGTTGAGAAGCCCTGTGGAGGGCCATCATTACTTAGGAAGCTGTGTCCTCTGCAGAGGACCCGTAGGTGGAAGGAGGCAATAAAGCTGAAGTGTGCTGTTGTTGTGGAGTGCAGAGTGGGGAGAACAAACAGCACAGTGGTGGAGTGCGTGGCTCGGCGGGCAGAGGGCTGGGTGGGCAGGTAGCGGGGACCAGGACCAGTGGGACTT
The DNA here is from genome assembly GCA_022605575.1 of Laterallus jamaicensis coturniculus. NCBI lineage: Eukaryota > Metazoa > Chordata > Aves > Gruiformes > Rallidae > Laterallus > Laterallus jamaicensis. Next base: position 22,349,046 of record JAKCOX010000013.1, read on the forward strand.
CCTGTGTGACACTGGGGAAAGTGTTTCATCTGTCCCATGACATCTCCACCTGTGAGATGAGATAATGAGCCTGGCTTTTCCTTGTAAATAACTTTAACTTTCCTTATGAATGACTTTCTTTACAAATAACTCTCCATATAAATAGCTTACACGGCGAATATGGCATGGGACAGAACGGGCTTGGTGGTCTTTTTGGGAACAAACACCTCTTTGAAACCCAAATAGCTGGGTAAAACAGTTGCAGGTGCTATTTCTCTTAAGGGAGACGTGTGCTTTCAAAATGTGGTGTTAGGATTTGGGCAAAAAAAAAAATCCCCAATTCATTGGGCTGATTTAAATGTATTAGCATCTAACCTCCAGTAATTTAATTGCAAAAAAATTAATTGCAAAATTAAAACAATTAGCAAGGCAGCCAGTGATGTTCAGGAGACTACATCTATTTTACACAGAAATGGATAGTATCTGAAGCACTCTCTAAAATAAAATAATCACTAACTGAAGGTGAGGGGAGGCAGGGAGGAGAAGGGGGCGACTGCGTGTTTGCAGACCTGTTGGGTTAGAGTTGATCCCGGTGAGCGTACCCATCAGTCATAGAGTGGCTGCTGGCTCAGGCTGGAAGCTGGTCTGTGCCAGCACTCATTGGACCAAAACTGTATTTTACAGTAGCCCAGTGTAGCAGAGGTCCCTCAGGTGACAGTATCTAGCTGGGCAAAGAGGTGTCCTGTGATCTACATAGGGAACAATCCACATCTTCCAATGGTTAACCAGAAATGCAAGACAAGAGCACGGGCTGATCTGGTTCACCCAGGAAATAGTGTATCTTAAAAGACTCTTTCCACTCTCCTTCCTTGGAATGTTCTTGCACCTAAGTGGCTTCCCATGCAGTGAAGCTTCCCCTCTGCTTGCAGGTTGAAGTTTACACACTGGCTAATGCTTGTTGGTGTCCCCAACACGGCGCAACTTGTTGGAGAAGGTGGTAAAACATTGGGTGGCTTGCTTTTGGCCATGCCCAGGCAACGATGATTGCTTGGTGTGGTGGGTTGGCCATGGCTGGAGGCCAGGTGCCCACCCAAGCTGCTGTGTCACCGACCTCCTCAGCTGGACAGGGAGAGAAAATAGGATGAAAGGCTTGTGGGTTGAGGTAAGGACAGGGAGCAATCACTCACTAATTACTGTCACAGGCAAAACAGACTCAACTGAGGAAAATTAATTTAATTTATTAGCAAACAAAGCAGAGTAGAATAATGAGAAATAAACCCAAATCTTAGGAGGCATCCTCCCACCCCTCTCTTCTTCCTGGGCTTATCTTAACTCCTATTTTCTCCATCTCCTCCCTGTAGCAGCACAGGGGGATGGTGTTGTGGTCAGTTCATCACATGTGTTCTCTGCTGCTCCTTTCTCCTCAGGGGAAGGACTCCTCCCATGCTTCCCCTGCTCTAGCATCAAGTCCCTCTCCTGGGAGACAGTCCTCCATGAATTTCTCCAATGTGCGTCCTTCCCATGGGCTGCAGTTCTTCACAATCTGCTCCAGCGTGGGCCCCTTCCATGGGGTGCAGACCTTCAGGACTAGACTGCTCCAGTGTGGGTCCCTCGCAGGGTCACAAGCCCTGCCAGCAAACCTGCTCCAGCATGGACTCCTCTCTCTACAAGTCCACATATCCTGCCAGGAGCTTGCTCTAGTGTGGCCTTCCCACAGGGTCACAGCCTCCTTCAGGTGTCTCCACCCGCTTCAGCATGGGGCCCTCCACAGGCTACAGGTAGGATCTCTGCTCCACCAATGTCATCCCCCATGGGCTGCAGGCAGATAGGCTGCCTCACCATGGTCTTCACCACAGGCTACAGGAGAATCTCTCCTCTGGCACTTGAAGCACCTCCTCCTTCTGCACTGACCTTGGTGTCTGCAGGGTTGTTCCCTCTGATATCTTCTCACTCTTCTTTCTGGCTGCAAGTGCCCTTGGTGGGTTTTTTCCTCCTCCTTAACTATGTTATCCCAGAGGTGCTTCCACTGTCGCTGATGGGCTTGGCCTTGGCCAGCAGTGTGTCCATCTTGTTGCTGGCTGGCATTGACTCTGGACATGGGGGAAGCTTCTAGCAGCTTCTCACAGAAGCCACCCCTGTAGCCCGCACACCCTGATCCTTGCTGCTACCATAACCTCACCACACACACCTGGTACATCTGGGGAATGTCTGAATTGGCACTGGCAGCTCATCATCTCTTTGTGGGATGGCTGCCTTGGGTTTCACTCTGACTTTGGCTTCAGAAGTCAAGTTGATGCCAGGGCTGGTGGGCCTGGGGCTTTGTTCCCATCATCTTCCAGGAACTGCTCTTCAGTTCTGAGAATTATCGAGTGCTGAGATTGCCGGCTGAGCTGGTTTCTGGTGGAGCAGGCAGCGTGGACGAACTTGACCCGGTTAGCAGGAACACACAGATCTTGTCAGATGTTTCTCACAAAGTATCCAGTGGTTTCATTTCAGTTACAGTCACAAAAACTTCCCTTCCCCAAGGTTGAAAACGTCGCATTTAAATTATTTGAATAAGGCAAGCATGAAGTTCAGCTCTCCAGCCTTGTCAAAACAAGGGGCTTCAACCAGACCACTGCTGGGCCTCCTGGCACCACCCTCCTGATGGGACTGCTCCTCTGCACAGGCAGTTTTCAAAGCCCTTTCACAACACCTTCTTAGCACTTTCCAAGAGCCATTTAGCACTTAGCACAGTAAGTGAGATGTGGCTGAGGAGATGGGAATAGAAGAGGGATGTATGACTGCTGTTTGAGGGAATTTGCTTATTAAGGCAGATGATAATATCAGGAGCAGTAACCAGGCACCATAGTAGGCAGGGAAATAACCTTCAAGGGATAAGTAGCTCCAGACTCTGGTTCTGACTGTTTTTTAACCAAATCAAAATCCACAGTTGCTTGAGGCTCAGTGCAATCATAGAACCATAGAATGGGCTGGGCTAGAAGGGACCCCAAGGATCACAGAGTTCCAACCCCCTGCTACAGGCAGGGCCACCAACCTCCAGGCCTGGATCTAGACAAGGTTGCCCAGGGACCTATCCAACCTGGCCTTGAACACCCCCAGGGATGGAGCATCCACCACCTCTCTGGGCAGCCCATTCCAGCACCTCACCACTCACTCTGTAAAGAACTTCCCCCTAATACCTAATCTAAACCTTCCTTCAGCTTCAATCCATCCCCCTTGTCCTGCCATTGTCTGCCCTTTTAAAAAGCTGATTCCCCTCCTGTTTGTATGCTCCCTTCAGGTACTGGCAGGCTGCAATGAGGTCCCCCCGCAGCCTTCTCTTCTCCAGGCTGAACAAGCCCAGCTCCCTCAGCCTCAGTAGGGGAGGTGCTCCAACCCTCTGATCCATGTCTCTATTTAGTTTGAGTTTAAGTAACCGGCCCTTAACAGAACTGGCCAATCATCTGGATATTTCCCCCCCATCAAATAAGCATACACTATGTGTGGGAGAGAAGGTGCCCATCCATTACCTGGTAAAAGGGATGTTTGGCAAACTATTCCAAGATAAGCTGCTCCTGAGCAGCTTCCTGCTTCTCTCTTTTCCCCACATTGTCAGCTCATGTGTCCATGATTTGGACTCGAGACGGATGTATTCTCTGTGTGATATATTCTCTGTGTGACGCTTCCCTTGCTGCATTTTGCTGCAGGCCTGTGGCTGGGAAAGCTCTGCATGTGCCCTCCGTGGAGCACGCAGTTCAGCCCCAGCGTGCCCTTCATAACCCTCCTCCTCTGCTTTCAGTCCACGGGCGGTTTCTCCATGTGGCTTCCCAGGAAGCATGCTATGCGAAGGGCGCACTCGGCTTTGCGGGCGCATTTTGAACCCCCTTTCCTAGCAGCTCCTTCAGAACGTAGCATCCCTCTATAGATTTTTCCCACTGATTTCCACTCCCGTTTCTGTGGATGTTCCTTCTTCCCGATGACCTGCAGACAGCTTGGCAGCCCAAGGAGCTGCTTCTGTGCAGGAACTGCGGTCCTAGGGCGTGCTGAGCCAACATCAAAGATAAAACACTAAAGATACTGACACAGCAATGGCACTGGCAAGCGGCTCTCGCACGTGGGAAGAATCTGTAAGGATGTCCTTATGCACCTCCTTTCATCCATCTAATTAAGGTGATCTGCTACTGCTTACATCCCTTGGCCAGATGGATGGATATTGGCCGGTTCGGCCTCCTGTCACCAGGAACATTGGTATCAGTAGAAGTTTCCATGGTCCTGTAATTATCTGCTACCTGTTGCAAGTGTGATTACTTCTCGAGTTTAGTCAAGCACAGTGAACCCCTTATAAAATCCTAGTTTTTACAAGAGTGAGGAGCTCACCTGGGTTAGCAGACCTAAGAAGGGAGGGGTGGGGGGAGATGTTTTAAGATCTGGTTGCATTTCTCATTATCTCACTGTGTATAATGTAATACATTAGTTTTCTTGCCTTTATTCTGTGTTGAGTCTGCCTGTGAGGCTGATTGCGGAATAATCTCTCCCTGCCCTTATCTCACTCCTGAGCCTCCCAACATCTATTTTCTCCCCTGTCCAGCTGAAAAGGGGAGTGATGGAGCAGCTTTGGTGGGCATCATGCCTCCAGCCAGGGTCAGACCACCACAACTCTGCCCTTACCTCTTGTTTTCTAGCTTTGTCTGGGTTTTGTTTTAAATCTTAGGTGGCTTTGGAAAAGGGAGGTGCTTGATGCCACTCAGAATGGGAGTCGAGAGGCTGCAAAAGTGGAAAGAATTGATTCCTCGCTTATCCCATCCTACTGCACAGCAACCCCCCAGCTCCTGCAGGAAACAGGTGACATGACACCGTCAACATCATGGCATACCGCGAGTGCTTCTCACTGCACCGCCACTTTGCTGCCTGGGCAGTGGAGACAGACTGGAGGCAGATGCCAGCTAGCAAGTCTTAGAATGGTCTGGGTTGGAAGGGACCCCAAGGATGATGGAGTTCCAACCCCCTGCCACAGGCAGGGCCACCAACCTCCAGGCCTGGATCCAGACAAGGTTGTCCAGGGCCACACACAACCTGGCCTTGAACAGCCCTAGGGATGGGGCATCCACCACCTCTCTGGGCAGCCCGTTCTGGGCAGCCCTACCAGTATAGCCATGGCTCCTGGAGGGAGGGGAGGGGTGTGTGTCAGTAACTGGGTCCTTCCCCAGCTTCTCAGCGACTTTGTAGTTGATGGGAAACATCACGCCACTCAGACAGCAGCAGTGAGGAGCCAAGCTGCCAGTGAAAGCCACCACTAGCCACTGCTCGGTCTGCTTTCTTCAGCAGGAGCCGCAGAGCCGCAGCTAGGCCGGACACCGGCATCCTCAGCCATCTCCGCGCTTGGAGCCCGGCTCGCTCGGGGCGCTCGGGCGGGGCCGGTGCTCCCGCACCAGCAAGCGCGGCGGGGATGTACGGGCGGGGTCCGGCGGCCCAAGTTCTCCCCGGAGATGCTCCGCGGGGGGGACCCCTGGACCCCGTCTCTGCGTGCTGCCCGTCCCTCGGTGCGGCGGCGATGGCGCGCGGCAGCCCCTGCGCCAAGCCCCGCGCCACAAGAGCCGGGCTGGGGCCGCCGGGCTGGGGCCGCCTCCGGGCTGGGGCCGCCCCCGGGCTGGGGCCGCCTCCGTCCCACGGCCCCGCGGGGCGCTGGCGGTTGATGGCGGCGGTCGCGGGCCCGCCCTCCTCCGCCGTCACCGCGGCGGCAGCGCCCCCTGGCGGTCATGAGGAGTGCGAGAGGTGCCGGTGCTGCCTGGGACCCCCGCCCCCTCGCCCCGCCCCGTTTGTCATCACGTCCCCGGTGCCGCTGGGACAGGTGTGGGGGGGAATCATTTTCTGAATAACGTGACGTTAATGCCGGGGGTGGGGGGAGGATAGAAGGTCCCCAGAACGGCTGGGGGAGGTGAAGCGGAGGGGACAAGGGGCACGGACACGGTGTGGATATGGACAGGGACACGCACACAGACACGGTACGGACACGGACACGGTGACAGACACGCACAGGACACGGGCACCCAGGGGCACCCAGGGGCACCCCGGGGCACCCAGGGGCACGCACATGGACTCGCACAGCCACACGCACACGGCAGCGCCGCCCGCCCGCCGCCAGGGGGCAGCGCCGCCGCTGGGCGGGCGGTGGGTGCGATGCGGTGCGCGCGCGGGGACGGGGCGGTGCGTCGCCTCACGGCGGGGGGGGGGGGGCAGAGCTGCCAGCTCTCAGGCCGCCTGCGGGCGGGCGGCTTCCCGGCAGCGGGCCCCGGCCGGCGAGGCGGCCCCATAGTGGAGCTGAGGCCGCTGTGCCGAGAGCTGCTCCGCCACCCGCACGCCGTAACGTTACTATCGGGCAGGTAAGGTGGGAGCGGCCCAGGTGCGCCCCTCCCCGCTCCGCACCCCTGGGGCGGGGAGAAGCGCTGCCCAGTGCCCAGGTCCGACAGCCAAGATGGACCCCGCCGGCCGCCTCCCGTGAGCCGAGCCCGGCCCCGGCCCCGCTCCAGCCCAGGGAGAGCAGCGCCGTCTGCCTGCGGCTCCTCTTACCGAAACCCGCCGGCTCCTCGAGCTGCCGGCGTCCCCCCTGTCGGCAGTGCCCCCGCTCAGCCCCCCGCCGCGTTTCCCCCCCTCCTGCTGCGCCGCTGTTCGCTCCAACGCGATGGGCGCCGCAGAACCAGCGAGGGCCCGAGGGAGAAGATCGCATCACGTTAGAAGGGAGGGGGGGGGGAATGCGACTCCTCGTCTCTCTCCCCGATTTTTCAGGCGGCAGACGTTGGTAGCTGTAGGATGTGAGGGGCTCTGGCCCACGCGCTCTTCCTCGGCGCAGGAGGTGGCGGGTTTCAGGGCCAGAGCAGCCCTTGGTGGGTTGCAGCCCAGCAAGTTCTGCCTTTGATTCAGAGGTTGGGTGCAAAGGGCCAACCAGCCAGGCGGGTTTTCTGGGGGGAAAAAAACCCCACAAAACATACCCAGAAACAAAAAGCAATTGAAGCAAGCCGTTCCTTTCGAAGATAAAAGTGAGGTGCCACAAGTGTCATTGGAATTGCTGAGCATCTCTGTACTGCCTACGTTACGTTCAGAGGTCAAGTGCCGTGTGAAGGCAATGTGAAAAGCTTAACTGCCAAGGCATCTGGGCTGTGTCAGAAAGACTTGCTGCTCTCTGCTTTCTTGGAGCTAAAATAAAAATCAGTAAGTTGCTGAGCTGAATGCTTCATTCTCCTCCTTCACAAGCTTCTGGAGGTGACAGATGTTTCCTCGGGGCCTGTTATTTTAGACACCTCCGTGATTTATATATCTCTGCAAGCCTGGTGGGTGGAATTGGATGTCACAGACAAGCTGAAAATAACTCGTATACTCAGACTGATATCTACTGGCCCATGTAGAGAAACTCTGAGATCAAATTGAATCACATTGTATGTGCCTGGCAAATGCATTGAGATGTGCAGATGGAGCAATGGTAGGTTAAAGTGAAGTTGAAATGTTCTGTGGAGAGCGCTGGCAAGGGCTCAGCAATAAAACTGCACAGCAGAACCACTGTGGCTTTAGCCCTCGCGATTGTTTTGCTGAGATCTGCAGTAGCACACGGAGGAAAACTTTGCGCTTGGAACAGTATGTAATTCCCTGTGTGATCATGATGCAGAGCTGGACAGATCACAGAATCCTAGAATGGTTTGGGTTGGAAGGGGCCTCAAAGACCATCTAGTTCCAACCTCCCTGCCATGGGGGGGAACACCCTCTACTAGCCCAGGTTGCCCAAACCCTGGCCTCAAACCCTGCCAGGGAGGGGGCAGCCACAGCTTCTCTGGGCAGCCTGCACCAGGACCTCACCACCGGTGCCTTTGGCCTCCATGCAAGAGGTTTAGGAAGATACCTGGACAGATGGCATTACAGAGCTGCGCTTCAGCATGCCTGAAGTGTGACTGAGGGGCTTCAAACCTGCTGCCAGGGTCCTTCTCACTAGAAACAAGACTCAGTGGGAAAATACTGCTGTGGGACCTTGGAGTCTCAAGCTGTTAATGTCTGGTTGGGTATGTTGGGATAGTCTGGTAGAAGATGAATAAAAACACTGCTTCCACACATGCCCATCACTCCAGACATACAAATCAGGGGACACCAAAAGCAGTGTCAGGGCTAAGATGTAAGGGGGCGTTCTCAGATACACTTCTCAAAAGCCCTGTTACCTACATGTCTCCGTGTGTAGAGCCCAGGGAGTTCCTTCATTAAGGATCCTGGTTTTCCCCGAGCGCAGCCTGGCCCCCGTCGGGCACAGCTCAGAACCAGCTTCTCTGGGAGAAGACAGTATTTTCCGAGGCCGAGCCTTGCCAGCCTCCCAAGGGTACGGAGCAGCTCTGCAGAAAGGGCCTGGGCACACTCGGACACACCCTGGAGCCAGTGGTAGGATGTTCACCCACTGCCAAGGTAAACTGGTGAGCCCTACGCTGCCCCATTCACTTCAGGGCCAGATCTGCAGAGCAATAGCTGCAAGCAAAGAGCGGTGGAACTTTTAGCTCCTTGTGCAGAGCTGAAGGCAGGACTCGCTGCGGAGAACCCAGACTCCTGGAAGATACTCCCACTTACAGGGAGCACGTATCTCACAGGGTTGTGGTTGGGAGTTTCTGCTGTATCACAGCCTTGGCATGTGTCATCTCTGCATCTAAAGCCTTTTTTTCCCCCTCTCAAAATAGCCTTCAGGTATTTGTTTCCACTTACCTGGGTGCTTCCTAAACACTGGGTTTAAGCTCACCACTGTCTCTAGCTCCCTTTGGGCACCAGTATGTGATGACTCAGATCTCCCGAAGCCTAAGAGCTTCCATCCAGGAGTTGGTTAACCTGCCTCTTTCATTCATCAGAGATTATTTGGACTCAGTGCGTGCTCCTTTCCCTTTCTTCTCCCACCCTTTGCTTGCATCTTTTGTCCTCCATGTCCCCATGCTTGGTTGCTGTTCCTTTTCCTTCTTTGGAGTCTCTCTGCCACAGGGTGTTGTACAAAGGGATACTTTAGGATCCAGGGTGGAGGGGACAGGGTACGTTAATCCTGCTCTCAAATGTCCCTTTACAAAAACATCCTTTAAACACCCACAGAGGTCTAAGCCAGAAGGTTTTAATTTTTAAGCCAATGAACAAATAGTGTGTCCAGAGTCAAAATATTTGTGCTGATAATGGTGCTGTGCTGAAAGGGAACTCACTGGCCAATCTTGTATTACTGGACTTTCCTGCCTGCAGATACCTCAGTCCAGTGACACTCCATTGGTATCCCAGTTGGAGACTCAAAGCCCCACTCCCTCAGGAGGAAAATGCTGCATCTTTGGAAAAACAGAGGGGGTAATGGTATTTTAAGCACAGGAGGAGTAGAACTCAAAACCTTGTGCTGCTTCACTGCCACCCAGCACATTTAGGACACATCTATCCAAAACTTGGGATGACATCAGTGGGATCAGTGGTGTAAAATTGCTGTTCTGACTGAGAGGGTGTTAGATCCCTTTGCTCTCATTGTATGTACATCTCATGATGCGTGTGGCCATACAGGAGCGTGGCAGCAACTCCTCTAATCTTCAGCCTGTTCTTGCAGTGGAAGAAATAGCATAGAAATATCACGTAATTGTTTAAGAAAATAAGTTGTTGGTGGTTTGTGGGTTTTTTGTTTTGTTTGGTTTTTTTTAAAAAAAAAAGGCCTCCCGATTCTCCTGTCTCTGGTTGCAGTCCAGGAAGCTTTGTGTTTATTAAGCACTGTGTAAATTTGCAGCTCTCTATGAATGTAAAATCAGTAGCCATGATAACAGCAGCGAAGTGCTTAGTCCAGCTCTGATAATAACCCACGACTGCTAACTTCTTGATAAGGTCACTGACTTTCCACAGGCACCTCCTCTCCATCTGAAAACATGGGGCACAGAACAGAAGACACTTGTGTTCCCTGGCAAGAAAGAAAGTGCTGGAAGCATGTAATTTCCATCAGGTGTCAATGGGAAGTATTGACCTGGAGGACTCTCTTAAAATCTACTTGGGGAGGCCTTCACCCCTCCACTAAAGGCTGCAAACACAACCTTCCTCTTCTATGAAATTAAAGTTGGAAGAAATACCTGCTTGGTAGCGGTATCTTTTTTTCATCTCACAAGTACATGAGAAAGGGCAGTCCCCAGTAACCTGATAGAGCAGTAACCTGATGGTGGTGAGGCCACACCTTGAGTGCTGTGTCCAGTCCTGGGCTCCTCACCATAAAAAGGACATCGAGGTCCTCAAGTGTGTCCAGAGAAGGGCAGCCAGGCTGGGGAAGGGGCAGAGGGCAAGGGCAAATCATATGAGGAGCAGCTGAGGGAGCTGGGGGTGTTTAGCCTGGAGAAGAGGAGGCTGAGGGGAGACCTTATCACCACCTGAAAGGAGGGTGTAGAGAGGTGAACAATGGTCTCTTCAGGTAATAGGATAAGGGGAAATGGTCTTAATCTGTGTCAGGGCAGGTTCAGATTAGATGTTAGGAAAAAATTCTTCACTGAAAGGGTTGTCAGGGCCTGGAACAGGCTGCCCAGGGAGGGGGTTGAGTCACCGACCCTGGTTGTGTTTAACAGATGGGTAGATGAGGTGCTCAGGGATATGGTTTAGCATAGGACAGGAATCATTGGACTTGATGATCTCAAAGGTCTTTTCCAACCTTGTAATTCTGTGATTCTGAAAACTCCATCTCTGGAGGATGAACAGTGTGATGGCTTCAGTGGCTGACCCCTCTGAGCTCTGGCCTCCATCAGTGATGCCAGCACTCAGCTGCTTTTTGTAGGGCACAGTCGGGGCAGATTTGGGGGGGGGTATGCTGGGACCATCCTTCCACCTCTGTCCTCAGTGCCTTGCAGATCTACTTCCCCCTCTACCTTTGCTACAGCGATTCCCTTAAGGGTGGAAGTGCTGCAGGCAGCTGTGGTCATCTCCATGCAGTCTGCCCCTCTTCACCAGGAACCCTCTGATGCTAGTTTTAGTGTTCCCAGGTGGTTTACTGCCATCCCTCAGGTCTCTGTCATGCCAAGGAGTTCGCAGATAGGCCTGAGACTGCAGAAGGAATAGCTTCCCTGCTCCCACTGACCTCTGTCAGTAAGCCTGGCCTTGTCTTGCTATGTGGTAGGTCCACAGTCACCTTTGGGCTTTTTCTGTGCCGTGCTGCCGCGCTGAGTCCATCTGCATATCAGTATCCTGGTGTTTTCTTCTTCCCTGACCTCTGCCTGCTAACCTGTCCCGAGGTCTGGTGACCTCCAGCGCAGGAAGAATCCTCCTTAAGCGCCCATCCCAAAGGCGGCACTCCCCCTCGTAAATAATAGTCCTACAGTAATAATCACCCGAGGGCTGGCAGGGACTGCAGGAAGTCTCTGAAACCACCCCCCCGCCCCCCATCCTCCTCTCCGAGGTGGAGTCACCCAGGAGCAGCGCTGGATACTGTGTGCAATGCTTCTAGCAGCCTCCCCAGCAGCCCCCTGCGGCCCAGGAGACCGTCCTGGGCAGAACGCGCTTCCCTGAGCGCAGCCCAAATCTCTCCCGTGAAGCAGGGCTGTCGTTCCGGCTCTTCTGCTGGTGGGTCTGGAGAAGCACCGATCCTGGTCTGCCTCACAGCACCCTTTTATGTAACAGCAAGACAGCTTTCAGAGTAACAAAAAGAGAGGCGTTTGCTCGCTTGCAGAGTCAGGAGATTGCCTGCCAGTGGACATTCTTTGCCGGGGATCCTTTGCCAGCATAGGCCGAGCGCTCAGCCCCACAATCTGCATTTTCCTTTTGAACGACTCCCACAAAATAAGCCGAGTATCACATCCAAGGAGATTTATTACATCCCTTCCAAGGGCGAAGCATTCCTTAGCTACATTCCACTTCTGTCTTTTGTGCTTAGGAAAGGGGAAAAAAAAAACCCTCTGTGATGCCTCTGGATCCCACCCCTCGAGGGCTTCTGTCCTTAATAAAGCTGAGCAGCTGGAGCCAGATTTGTCAGACTGGTCCTGAATGGCTGGCTCGCTCCTGTGCTGCAAGAGCAGCGCCATCAGAGCAGCCCAAGGATTCCTGCCTCCGCTGGAAGATTAATAACTCGTGGCACCACGTTTCCTCAGTAAAAAACACCTTTTGTTGTTCCCAGTGACACCCTATCCCCGTGACAGCAGCTGCTGGAGTGGATCTTCTCACTTCCTAGCTGCTCTGGCTTCTCCTGGCTCTGCATGATGCAAGAGTTTGCAATGCTTTTTGGGAGCTCAGACGTGCTCTTAGGGACTCTCAGCTTGAAGCGATTGCTCTCTCCAGGCTTTGCAGGGAAGCTTTTATCCAGATGTGTAAAGGAGGATGCATACAGAGGGCGGGCGAGGGGGTGAAACCTCTCTTGTGTTATCTGAGCTTAATTAAGCAGTCGCTAATTGCTTGACCCCAGTACCGTAAAAGGGAATAAATTTACTGGAGCTCATTAAAAGAGTTTGGAATTTCTCTGTGTTTCAGAGATGGATACCTTGGGCTGATGCCTTGCTGACTGGTACCAGGGGTAACAGTGGGTATCAGATCCATTGTGGTTTCACAGGCTTCAAAAGCATTTCACAAAATCAACCAAAACAACTCCTCCCCAGACCAAAAATTGGTTTGCCCACTGTACAGTGCAGCCACTGCAGGCACAGGTGAGGCCAGCTCTGTGACAGCACGGGGCAGCACCTCAACACAACTGTGCAGAACGTGGGGAAAGGGGAAAGGGAAAAGATGCTGTGTCTGAGGGGAGCTGCAAAAGGACTGAAGGGAAGAGGACTACACCCTCCCAAACACCTGGGACATTGACTTTACCAGACATGCTGAGATTATTTCTAGTCCGATGGTGTTCAGATCTGCCTTATATGATTGAACCTCCACCCAGAGCCACATAGAGCACAGAGCAGGGGTTCAGGCTCACACCGAGCAGCAGATGCCTTCTCCAGTACCTTTACAAGGACGAAGTGTCTGGAATAGCAGCTGCACTGGCCAGCTTTCACAACCAGCCCTTCTAAAGCTCCATGTATCGCTCGGAGTCAATTCACTGTGGCTCTAGTCTGCCTTAAAACCCTTTCAGCTGTGTTTTTAAAGCTCATCGGAGCATGGAGAGGAAGGCCCAGCATGTAGCAAGCTGATGGGAGCTGTGTGAGTCTGAGATGTTGTTGCAGATTTCAAGCTTTTCCCATCAGACTGAGAGTTGCTTTCCTTTTTTACCTCAGTAGGGTAGACTGGTGTCCCGTTCCCTCCTACTCTCCACCCATGAAGATGCTCATCTCTTCTGGAGAGGTTTCTGTGCGTTATGTGAAGTTTGCAGGGATTTGATGGAACTGTCAGCTGAGCAGCAACATGGACAGGTGACACCTGCCCTACGTGGTTTTCACTGAGAATGCATCTCTGCAGTCATGTCTGTCTATTGTTGTCCTCAACCTGATCATCTTTATGCCTTCAGAGCACTTCAGAGTTGCTTTTCTGTCTCTTCTGTTTAGAAGATGTTTGTCATCAGGGAGCGTGTACAGGAAAGCCCCAATCTTCACACCATGTTTGAAGGACACTGGTTTGTTGGGTCTCTGAGTTTAGGGAGTAGCTGCAAGAATAAGTCCGTAGGTGTAGCTGTGAAAAAGAGGGACTGCCACTGCCTCTGTGGTGAGGTGATGTTTGTCAGCAAGGAGAACTGACCCTCCAGAAGAAGATGCTGCTGAGGAAAGAGAAGCAGCCAACTGTCTCTTCTCCAGAGCACATGGACTTCCCTGTCCTGAGAAGGACACTTGTGACCCTCACAACCTTCAACTGCTTGCTCTGTCTACTTCTTTCTCTTTCTTCTTTTCCTCTCTCCCCAACCACACCCACTATTTAACCATTTAGATATAAAAATAAAAAATAAAAAAACCCACTCAACCCACTAGACAGAGGGTTTGCTGAAGAAGGGTAATTTTAAAAGCGAGCCTTTGAGGTCAGCGTGTAATTGTAACATTTGAACGATGTGGTCCAAGACAAAAATAATCCACTGGGTGTCTGGTCAAGGAGGAGAGGATGGCAGCCTGCTGGGAAGGAAGAGGCGCTTACACAGGCTTGATCAGATGGCAAAAGACCAGCCAAAGCTCTTTGCTGGCACCAGGACTAATATTTCTGCAGGATACTGCAAGATCTTTCTGTCTGGGATGGGATGGTAGGAACTGCTTTTCTGTCACAGCCTCCCTCGGTCAGTAGCCCAGAGGCCAGCACTGGGTGTCTCCTGGGAGCTTAATGGACTTCCATGGGAATACAGATATAACATGGAGTGCATTTGTTTATTAACCTGCTCATAAGGAATAGTTCTGGTTTGGTCTGGAGTTTAGGGTGCCAAGGTTTTTTTTACCAGTTCCCCATTTTCAATCCCCTGCTTCAGGTACTTTATGAAAACCTGTCTTCTTCAGAGGGTTCTTGGTGCTGCAAGCCATGCCCTTTCCTTGGGTAGCATCACAGAAGATATTCTCACCCCTACAAACGTTGGGTCCTTTTGTCCCAGTCCCTTCTCATGTATAACTGGCAGCAGTATGTTATGTGGGCCAATCATGTAATGTGTTTCACCAGTATTTCCTCCAGCACATATGAAATTAAAAACCAAGCCTCATAAGCCCCCAAATATTTCTGCTGTCTCTAGCCCTGAGAGTACAGTACAGGGGGTAGAAGGACCTCACCATAGTGCTGGTTCTGTTTATCGTCCTGGTGAGAGACAGCAGCAGCCCCCATCGCTTGGGAATAACAATCCTCATTCTCGTAGCGGTGCAAAGCGCCGGCTGAGGACTGTGATTTTCCTGGCTCTGGAGGGTAGGACCCCAAGGAGCCTTCCATCTCTGTCTTTGCTAACACCGAGTTGCTTTCAGAGAAGAATGGGTTTCACTGTGAAAGAAGTGCCAAAGGCAGGAGCACACCTCCACAGCAACACCGGTGGCTGGGGGGTATAGAGCTGTACCTGAACTGATGTTGCATGTCGTTCCATTACAAGATGTCCAGGCATCCTCAACTCTCCAAGCTCTCCACCACAGTTCAGTCTTTCCCCTTCACAAACCACTGCCTCCACATGAAAGGGATTTATTTTTAATCAGGATCCGGCACTGGTTGCAGGGGTCTTTACTTTGGGACCTTCAATTCTGCTTCCAAGAGGAGACAGTGGGTTTCAGTACCTTCTTGCTGTGGCTGTCTCTAGGTCAGCCCCTCCCAGAACAGATGCCACTGATTCAGGAGGGCTTGCTGCCTCCCCTTTATTTAAGTGCTGGTTACACAGCTCCGCCAGGATCCGTTGCAGTCACAAACCACGCTCAAGGGATGAGCAATTTAGGGTTTGGAGTCATTGTGGAGCAGCCCTGGAGACCTCATGCAATTGTTTTTCATCTCTCTTACACCCACACTTCTGCTACATGAGAGTTCCTGCAGAACCCAGAGAGTTTCTGACTTGAATTTGAGTTGGGAAAGACATACAAAAGAAAGACATTTGTGTTGGAAATTAGATTTCTCAGATTTCATTGATTTGTCATGGAAGTGTGGCTCAATCTATGCAGTTAGAAAAAACATTTCATGTATTCAAACTCTCCTGATGCTATTCAGTTCTCCATCGTGGCAGCACACAGTGACTACAGGAGAGGTAAGGTTCATTTCACATCAGCTGTAGGAGAAAAATGACTTGGCATCCCAGCTGGGGAAGCATTAAAACTTGGAAATGAGGATTAGCCTAGAAACCATTCCCCAGTCCTGGTGATCTATGTGACAAGACTGGATTCTTGGCTCAAGTCGTTTTCTGCCCCCTCCGAAATGTGCACCAGGATATATGCTGCCTCTTGGTGCAGCTCAGGTCAGCGGGAGAGCACCCAAGTACACCCTTTGTTGTGCTTCTCCAGGATCCAAAACTAAAACCATAATTCAGAGCTCAGTCAAGGGGGGTGGTCTAAAAATAATAGGACTGAAACCAGTAAATGATGATTTCTTACATTTGCCCAGCTATGTCATAGCCAGGGGGGGTGCATTTTCAGCCAGTTTCCTCCAACCATCAGAAGTCAGCTAAGAAAAGAGCAGGGGAGGTGAGAAGCTGCCACTTGCCTGGGACACCAGGTGCTCAGGCTTTAAGAAAACCACTACACAGCCTGAGGTACCTGGAGAAAGAAAGATCCGGCGACACTGTCAGCCCCATTTGCCACATAATCCAGAACCTCCCATTTCTCTTGTACACCAGTGGACATTAGAGATGCACAAGTGCAGTGCTGCAGGTGGTGGGTTCTCGAGCACTTATATGAGCCTTTTCCTTACTGCTGCTGCCTTCAGGCAAGCTTCATGCCTCATGCTTTGGGCTGCTGCCATGCTCAAGCTCTTGATGAATCGAGAGCTGTAGAGGATATGGCAGCACCAAAGGGACCATGCTCAGCATGCCAAGGAGACAGGTACTCTGGGACATATGAACCAGGGACTCTACTGCCTTGCCTTGCTGTGCCTTGCTGTGCTGTGCCTTGCCTTGCCTTGCCATGCCATGCCTTGCCATGCCGTGCCTTGCCTTGCCTTGCCATGCCTTGCTGTGCCATGCCTTGCCTTGCCTTGCCTTGCCATGCCTTGCCTTGCTGTGCCTTGCTGTGCTGTGCCTTGCCTTGCCGTGCCATGTCGTGCCATGCCTTGCCATGCCATGCCTTGCCGTGCTGTGCCTTGCCTTGCCATGCCTTGCTGTGCCATGCCTTGCCTTGCTGTGCCTTGCTGTGCCGTATCTTGCCTTACTGTACCATGTCTTGCCATGCCGTGCCTTGCCTCGCCTTCCCTTGCTGTGCCATGCCTTGCCATGCCTTGTCTTGCCATACCGTGCCTTGGTGTGCCGTGCCTTGCCTTGCCGTGCCTTGCCTTGCCTTGCTGTGCTGTGCCTTGCCTTGCTGTGCCTTGCTGTGTCATGCCTTGTCTTGCTGTGCCTTGCTGTTCCGTGCCTTGCCTTGCTATGCCGTGCCTTGCCTTGCTGTGCCTTGCCTTGCCGTGCCATGCTGTGCCATGCCTTGCCTTACTGTGCCTTGCTGTGCCTTGCCTTGCCTTGCCGTGCCTTGCCTTGCCTTCCCTTCCCTTGCCTTGCCTTGCCTTGCCGTGCTCTGCCTTGCCTTGCCTTGCCGTGCCTTGCTGTGCCATGCCTTGCCGTGCCATGCCTTGCCATGCCATGCCTTGCCATGCTGTGCCTTGCTGTGCCTTGCTGTGCCTTGCTGTGCCTTGCTGTGCCGTGCCGTGCCATGCCTTGCTGTGCCTATCTACCCCCATTCAGCTGGAGGAAGCACATCTCTGCATCTGTTTCCTTGTTGGGCACCTACCTAGCAAGCACAAGGAGTTTGCTCAGTGGGGTTTCCGGAAGGCAACAGGTAATTTTTATCTCTTTCTTTTGGAGCCTGATCAGTGCGTGAAGAGGGTTGAGTTAGATGCTTGGCTGCAGCTCTATGAGACTTATTGACCCAGGGGGTCCCTCCCTTCCTTTTTGCAGGTTGAAAAAGCCACACTGGGGCTTTTCAGTCTGGAAAGGCTGGTCAAGCAGGGAGCTCTGCAAACCCTGCTTTCCCCAAAGCGGTTCTTGCTCAGCAAGAGAGTGATTGGCTGGCTCAGGTGAGCTCTCCTGAGGCTGGGGGAGCAGCAAGGCCAGTGCCAGGCTGTTTCCAAACGCAGATGCATGCCCAGGCAGCATGGGCAGTGCCAGCTTCACCTTGCCTTCCTACGGCCAGCTCCATGTGCCACTCAGGCAGGGAAAGACAGGCAGGGGAGTTCACTGTGGAGAGTGACACATCTGCGTGCAGCTGACAGCATCTGTTGCCATGGAAATGCGTATTTGAGCCTGAGCGAAGCGGCATCTTCCCTGAAGTTGTGAATTGAGCTTAGCTTTATTTTAAATAATTGTGCTTAGCTTTATTTTAAATAAATAAACCCAACTGTAACAAGTGATGGAAAAGGAAGAGACACGTTACAAATCCCCTTGCGCAGGCTGTAGCCATATGAGTCAGAGGCACTGCGGGCTTTAATCAGCCCACCTGACGTCAAACCTCTCCATCAGGGAAAGTGCCGCCTGGAAATGTCAACATGCCCAAATGGAAAGGCCAGAAGGTAAATCTTTTCCTGTGCTCACTCACCGAGTAGGAAGGAACAATTAAAATTCAGCCAGTTACCCAGACACATCTTAATAGCAACCTGACGGAGCGCTTTTCTCCTCCTAGTCCTCACCTGTCGCTGCCGTTAGCTGCCTGGGGACAAGGCCTCAGGATTTAAAGCATCTTTCTGCTACAGCATTGAACCCCAGGTCTTGCAAGAACAAGGTGTTACCACCAGCAAGGAGAACAGTCTCTGCAGGCAAACCCACTGTGATGAGCTGTCCCACAAACACCGAGCTAACTGCCAGGATAGCGGTCCCGGTTTCACCTATGTGAATGCCCAGGGGTAAGAAGAACAACTTATCTCAGACCTACGTCACTTGCCAGCAGAAAGTTGGAGTGAGGAAGAAAGTAGCAGGGGATGTTGGGACTGTGTTTGCCTGAGAAGGTGTCAGGCACCTGTGGGCAGGTCAAGTCCAGCCCCGAGAGATGTCCCACAGCAATGGGTAATGGTCATGTGCTGTAACAGAGGAGAGTTCTATTGGGGAGAAAAACCCTCCTATATTCTTCCCACATCCCTCCTGACAGAGCTGAAACTTTGGGCCCTCGCGGTATAGAAAAGCTGATAAGGAACCCCCGGCTTTGGTTAGCATATATGGTGGATGTGCAAAGGGGAGGGGGTCAGCCAAGGACACCTACGGCTTCAGCCGCCCCTTTGAGGAACATCACTAGGAAGCCCAAGGAAACCATTCCTTCCCAGCCCACTGGCATTTGCCAGGGGTGACAAAGGGACACATGCAGACATTGGGGGACATGAACATGTGGAGGAAGGGGAAGGGGAAGGGGAAGGGGAAGGGGAAGGGGAAAGGGAAGGGGAAGGCAGGAAGGCAGGAAGGCAGGAAGGAAGTAAGGAAGGAAGGAGGGTGCAAACCGCACCGCTTAAAAGCAGGGTGGCTTTCCAGTTCCTCCAAAGTGCTCCCCACACCCAGTGCTGTGCATTCGCCAACCCAGTGGGCATCTGACCTTCCCAAATCACTTAACACTTCTCCTCCTTTTATTTTTGTCCCAAATATAAGCACTTTACTGTGGTGGCTGATCCTGGCAAGGTGCCCCAGACATTACACTGGGGTTGCTGTTGCTCTAGGAGATAAGTCTGTAATGAAGGTTTCCTCTGCCATGTCCCTCTTTCCCCCGCAGCCAAAGTCTGTAATTACCAGTGAGGGGCGAGGCAGGCAGCACTGAAACAATGTCATTTGAATGGGGGTGAGACAGGCCTGAATTGCTGGGTTGTGCTTTCCTCCTCAACAGGACTTCGTGTGGATCCAGCCCTTGCTTTTAACCCTTGGCAGGGCAGGGCACACTGCCCGCCCCTCCCAACTTCCCCCAAGCAGCCTGCGTGTGCCTCATGCTCGGCTCAAGGCAGATTCTGTTGGACTCAGCCAAGATGTGAATGTGGGGTTCCTCCGCCATGCTTGAGGGGCTAGCTGGCACAAATCAGCAGGGATAGCCCCCAAGTCATCCTGCGGGTAACTGGGGGTTTGGGGTAGGCTTTAAAGGGTACGTGCTACTGTGTCAAAGAAGAGCTGTTGCAGTCCCCTTGCCTTGGCTCTGCTAGTTCCAGAGGTTCTTCAGCTCCCTCCTTCACCAAAGCTGCCTGCTTCCAGCACCTTGATGCAAGTTGTCTTCTTGGGGTAAAATTCAGTCAAAGGGGGTGTGCAACTATACCCCTCACCTTTCCTGGTCTGAGATGTAGGAAGTGGTTAGGAGAAATACTATGAAGAGAGGCTGAGAGAGTTGGGGTTGTTCAGCATGGAGAAGAGAAGGCTCAGGGGATACCTTATAGCAGCCTTCTGGTCCCTGAAGGTGATCTACAGGAAAGCTGGGGAGGGACTTTTTAGAAGGGCATCTAATGATAGGATGAGGGGGAATGGCTTTAAATTGGAATGAAGTAGATTTAGATTGGATATTTGGAAAAAATACACTGCGAGGGTGGTGAGGCCCTGGCACAGGCTGCCCAGGGAAGTGGTGTCTGTCCCCTCCCTGGAGGTGTTCAAGGCCTGGTTGGATGGGGCCTTCAGCAGCCTGGTGTGGTGAGGGGTGTCCCTGCCCACAGCAGGTGGGTTGGGCCTTGATGATCTCTAAGGTCCCTTCCAACCCAAACCATTCTGTGATTCTATGAAATGAGGCAGTACCGCTCCCGCAGAATGACTCTTCGGCTTGTCCGCAGCCCCCAGTCCCCTTTGCAGGCTGAGACTGTGTCGCAGTTTTGCGTGTCTGGGTCCTGGTGGAGAAGGGGCAATCGAGAGGTACAGTGGGCTGTTAAAAACTACCCTTAAAGCAATGGGTGGTGGAACCCTAAAGAAACTGGGATATGCATTTAGCCAAAGCCACATGGCTAGTTAATTCTGGAGGATCTACCAATTGAGCTGGCCTCACCCAATCAAAAGTCCCACGGATAGTGGAGCAGGATAAAGCCCCTGTAGTACACATGAGAAACCTGTTGGGGAAAACAGGCTGGGTTGTTCCTGCTTCAGGTAAAGGCAAACCCATCCGTGGGATTGCTTTTGCTCAGGGACCTGGGTGCACTTGGTGGGTGATACAAAAGGATGGGGAAGTCCAGTGTGTACCCCAAGGGGATTTAATTCTAGATGAGGACAGCCGCTACATTCTTGGTGTATAGAAATCAGTCCATGGCAGGTATTCTACATAATAGATAAATGATGTCATGAACCTTCCCAATACTCTGAAAATGATGTAGATGGTGTGGGAAAAGGGGTGGATAACCCCTGGTTCCAGCCAGGCCAGAGTTCAGCTCCCCAAGCAGCCAGCCCAGGCTGACACCTGACATCACTCACCCATAAAAGGGGCTGGTTGGGGATGGGTAGGGGCTTATTGTCTCCAGGACAGTCTGAGTGTGGCTGGGGTATTGGGTTGGTCAGTTGGTCTGTACTTGCTGTTGGGCAGCACTCTGTAATTGTCGGGTTGGTAAAGTACTCTGTGTTAGCACTGGGTGTGAGTGTAACTGGCTGTTACTATTCTGCATTCACAGTGATTTTGTTAGGGAACTGTCTTTATCCCAACCCATGGAAGCTCTGCCTGTTTCTTCTTGAGAGTGAGCAAGTGGTGTGTGGTGCTTGGCTGCTGCTTGGGGCTGAACCCCCCACACTGCCACCATGCAAGCTAGAAGCCTGTTAGAGTAAATAAAAATCAGTGCTTGGGAAGCTGAGGCAGCCATGATCTTCTGCTGTTCTGTAGCTTCCTGCTTACCTGTGTTTCCTGCAGAGGACTTGCTTGCAGTGTCTCCAGATGCTAACAAACAGCTGAAAGGAGATGCCCTTATGCTGGACTTGCTCTCCATTCAGCTTGTCCCCTCAAAGCTGTCTGGTTCTCCAGGAAGATATCCAGGGGAGATGAAAAGAAAAAAAAAAAGGCAGGGTGTCTCCTGTTCTGGTGTGGGGTAGGGAGAGCAGATGGTGTGTGGCAAGGCAAAGAACATCCCTAGCCCCAGAAATGAAGGAGGTATGAAGTGACTTTTTTCCCCCTTTATCATTTACTTTGAAGCAGTGAGTTTTCAGTTCTCATCTTTTGTTTTAGTACTCACTTACTGCCTTGGGGCTTCACATTCTGATGTACCTAATCCTGCCACAGGCAGCTCAGCTGCATTCCCAGGAGGCTGAAGGGGTTCCATACAGGGATACTGCCAGGCTCTGGTGCCTTGTATTCAAGGCTTTCCTCTCCCTTGATGTTGTATTCCTGGGATATTTCCCTGCCTGTCACTCCCCTCCTTATTTGCATGGCTGATTTATATCTATCCAAGGGCCCTGAGTTCACCCCAGAAAGAAGAATAATTGCAGTGCTGAGCTCCATGGCTTCCCTTTCATTCCCCACATAGCACTGGGGTGCTCACTGAAACCACAGCATGGATCCTTGCCATATGCAAACATGCTATTAATATACTCTTCACTTTTCCCTCCACTTCCCAAGCAAGGGGGGGGGGGGGGGGGGGAAGCACAAGTCATGGTGAATGTTCCCTTAGCATTGTGTGTGTGTGTGTCTGCACCTTGCTTGAGTGCTCCGGCGTGGCTCACACCTCTCTGGACTCCGGGGTTACCGATGGAACATGTCTGCTTGCAGGCAGATGTTTAATCTGATGCAGCACCAGGTCTCAGTAGCTGTGGTGACAGACTTATGAAGGTTTCACAGGTCTTTCCCTCCTCCCTCCCCCCTTTTTTAATGTGGTTTTAGCAGGGTGCTGAGATAGGTGTCATTTCCTTGGCGGCTCCCCTTCCTGCCCCACTGCTGCTCACCAGCAGTGGGGGGCAGGTGTATGGGTACCTGGCTGGGGGACAGCACCCAGGAGGAAGGAGGAAATGGCAAGCGACTAAAGCTGGCTGGAAGGAGAAGTGTGTGTGTGTATGAGGGAGTTTAAACCAGCTGCTGGAAGGAAATCAAAAGGGGAGCCGGATTTCCCGGATGAGGCAGGGCTGTGGAGCAGAGGGCAGAGCAAAGCTCCAGCAGCTGCAAGTCCTTCCTCGAAAGTTACCTTTTGCTAGAGGATGTTTTGCTGGATTCCTCCCCTCCTACCTTGATTTTTTCACCAGTTTTGAATTGTTCCCACAAAACCTAAGCTGGGAAATCGCAGCCTGAGCGTTGGACATGTAACTTCCTGCGTCCTGGCTCCTGAGGGATTGCCTGGGGACTGCAGTGCCTCTTCTTTGAATGAGGTTGAACTGGGTCTCCATCCTCACCTTGTTCTCAGCGGGACTTGAGGAGCAGAGGGGACCTGCAACGCAGCATTTGCTCTCACTGTCTGTGTTGCATAAAACAATAAGCAAAACCATCCTGCAAGCAATATCCCAGGAGGTAATCAAATCCAGAGAAAAGCTGGAGAGAAATAAAGGCAGGGCTGCTATAGGGAGCTACTGAAGGGCCAAAGTAGGGAGCCTGCACAGCTCCAGAAAGCTTTTGTGGCGAGGGAGATGGCTTGTGGCAGAAACCAGCTATTCCATCCATATGAACACCAAAGCTGGAAAAATAAACAGGACTAACAGTATCTTTTGCCAGACTTGAAGTAAAAGCTCTGCTGTGGTGGCAGTCCTAAAAAGCCAGCCTGAGCCCAAAGCAATCAGCTCTAAGAGTGTGAATCATTCCCATACTGGCTCTCCAGGCTGCAAATGAGGGTGAACTCCATGCAGATGACCCCTCCTGTGACTTGCAGCAAACCAAAAATTGCAGACACGGGCAATTCGCCCCACATTCCTCAAGAAGCACTCATCCTCAACAAGTTTGTGAAACCTCCTGGCTTGGCCTGGGCCAGGACAACAAAAGCTTCAGCTTTCCAGGCTGCAAAATGGCCTGGATGGCTGCGCGTGTGTCCCAGGGGCTGCTGCCTATCTGGCGCATCCTGATCACAATGGTGAAGGCAACGCCAATGCAAGATGGCATGACAAAGGACTCGCAGTTCTCTCTCCATGGGTATGAAGACAGGAAGTGGTGGCAAGGCCGGGCAGGATGAAGCAGAGGGAAGCAGGATCCCTTTCTTAGGAAGACTCTTGATTCACTTCCTAGCACGCGTAACGTGAGCTTGGAGGCAATACTGCATCTGCAGGATTGAATGTAGTGAGGCTGGGAGGGCTGATCTGCTCTCGGTGTGAGACTTGTTCAATCTCAGCGTGCGTGGTGGCCATTTTGGTCACCTGCTGTGATCAGATTGCAAATAAATCGAAATACAATGTTGGAGAAAATAAGGCGGGAAGGGGATATGATTGAACATGTGAGTCAGCCCCTGCCCCGAGGCTGTGTCCTGATCAGATCTATCTGTGTCCCAAGAGAAGGCTGCAGAGCTTTGTTTTGAAGATGTTCTGGTGACAAGGACATTGCTGCTTCCCAGGCACCTTGTCTGGGTGCTTGTACCTTCCCATGCAGCAATGGAGAGCAATTCCTGCTTCCTGCAACTCCTTGAGCACCTGAAGACTGATGGTGTGAGAAAGACCAAAGAAGCACAATTCCCAGGGTCCCCTTTTATTCTAGTCATTCCCACTGCCCTCCTCTGGACAAACCCATAGTGGACCCCACCTTGCTTGAGGGGTGGAACCCCGGATGGGTATGGTGTTTTGGTTGACGTGATACTCTGTGCTGGTCCTCTGCAGACCGGGAAGGAAACTTCACATCACAAAGGTTTCATAGAAGGATTCCTCCATCGATATATCCCAGGGAGGCAACTTGCCTTTGTCACGGACTCATGACACTGCTCATGTTGCTCAAGTGTGGCCAGTGCTGAAGTCACAAGTCCTTTTCTGCCTCTTCCCCCCTTTGCTGCAGGCACCCCCTGCCAGCTGCAGCAGCACGTCTGGCACTTTTCAAACCGCCATCACCTCCCTTCACCCCATTGACATTTTCCATATCCCCCAGTCTCTCTGGGAGCACGGAGCTCACCTGCAGACCACTCTCTCCTTTTTGGCTCCCAAGGGGCAGCAGCGACACTCAGACGTGTGGCCTGTGGTGGGCTATGCTCATGTCCAACCTGCGTCAAGCGTCCATTCCAAAGCTCTACACGAGTGCTAGGGACCGGGGGTCCCTACCAGCGCTCTCCAAGGTGGGACAGAGCAGCTTCGCAGTATGACACCAGCAAGGTTTGGTACAATCCTTCCTTGCCAGCAGAGGTGTGCAGCGATAGATGGAGGAGCCACGTCTGGGCTATCATGTTCTGTGCTATGAAAGTATTGAGTAGAAGCAGGGTCTCAGAGCAGGCAGCTCCTTTTTCATGGGATTCCCAGACAGCGCAGCCTTTGGAAAGGGCTTCACAGTCACTGTCTGAATGCGCTGACGCATTTTTCCTTCGGAGTGTTGCAGGCAAACAAGCGAGGTTTACTTTGCTTGACCTTTTCCGATGACACTGCCACCCATGCTGTGCAAACAGTCACTGGAGCTGACACCGGCCCCGCTCCCTCAGCCTGGCGCTGGGGTGAAACACAGCGTGCGCCCTGGGAAGAGGCCTCCTTCTTTTAACTTGGGAGAAGTGCTGAACCAGAAACTCTCGGTTTCGTAGGCAAGTCTTCGCAGTTGGGGAAGCGCTATCTGTGTTCGGTTAGTAGCAGAAGCTGCCCCATGGTGGCTCTGCCCGTGCTCTGTGACCCTGGGCTGTCACTTCACTGCTATCACAGGGCTCAGCCCTTTCTGCTCCTCGTGGCTGAGGACTCCACTGACCGGGATGCTAAAGGGAATATGTCTTTCCCCTTGCTTGGAGATGCAGGTTTGCTTCTTGCTGAAGCCTCTGGACATACTTCTACACATCTTTCAGTGTGGCAAATGTGTCTGTGTTCCCACCTTTAGACCTACTGGCACCTGCACTGACAGAGGTTTCTCTGCTGTTAAGGAAGGAGGAGTGCCGTTATTTTCTCTGCAGAACCCAGCCCCGGCTGAATTTGTCTCTAGCCCTTTTACCCAAAGGCTCTTTACACTCAACTGTGACGTGAGGTAAAAGTGCGTGGAACTGAAAGAGCCCATTGTGTGTGCGAGTATAAAGGCTTTTGTTCCCAGGAGGTAGTGTGCGGCTACTTGTGCAGCAAGTAGCCAAGGAGCACCTTGGGTTGTGCCGCTGTTAGTCCTGGGACCTCTGGGGAACATGGAGCAAGAGCCCGTGTCTGGTTCAAGTGCAGGCTCCAGCCTGCCTCAGATCTGCACCCAGGACCCTCACTGTCAGCAGCTTTCAGCTTGGTTTCTTTCGGGAGGGGTGTACCGCTGCCTTCTATCTTACCCTGTATGCCTGTCACCAAGAAAAGCCCTGCTGGAGCAGGGACTCCAGCCTGGTCTCTCTGGAGCCATGAACAAGGACAGATTAATAAAACATCAGGGCTTCTTCAGCAGGATTATTATAAGTGGTTTTCCTGAGTGTTGGTTGGAGTGAGGATCGGAAAGAACAGGGATCCATAATCCTATTTATCTGGAGCCACATAATCTTCCTGAAGCTCTTTAATGGTGCCCAACTTTTTAATTACAGCGCATCCACACGGGCTGCTGCAGCCAGGTCTATCCACAAGCCCGCCGGGGAGAGCAGGAGCGAGGAGATTTCCGTGCCAGGTTCCTGCTCCCCTTCGGGCACCGGCCCTTCGGAAGACCCATCTTTCCCACCCTGCTCCCCGAGGGATGCAGCGGGGCCGGCAGAGCCTGCCATCGCCCTTCTGCCGGCTGCTGAAGGGAGGGTTTGCTCAGCTCATCGCGCTGCATCGCTTTGCCAGTGTCCCCCTCCGGTCCCGTCTGCAGCCCCGGCAGGGAGGAGGAGCGCGGCAGCCCCGGTCAGCCGCACGACTCGTCCTCGCCGGCGGTGCGGGAGGACGCGGGCGGCCCCAGCGGTGCGGGGAGGGCCGCCCGGGAGGCCGGCACGTCGCGCTGCCTTAAGGGGGTGTCGGTCGAGCGAAGTCCCGCCCCGCCGGGTCCCGGTGCGCGGGCGGGGGCGTGCCGCGGGGCGCCGCCTGCCCAGCCCCTCGGCAGCGGGGCACTGACAGCTGCCCCGAGCGGGCACCCGGCGCGGCGCTCCCGTCCCCGGCAGGCGGCTCGCTCCTCGCCTCGGCCCCGCCGCCCCATGGACCGCCGCCGCCGGGGGGCGGGCGGGAGCGTGCCGCCGCAGTGAGCCCGGCCGGCGGAGCGCGGGGGGCGGCCGAGCGCCCGCGCCGCGGGCACCATGGACAGTATCCTGGAGCCCTTCCCCGCCGAGCGGCTCTTCCCCGCCGCCGGCACCGGCTTCCTCGACCTCGGCGACTTCACCGAGGCGGATTTCCTCAGCAATGTGGTAAGGGACCGCCGGCAGCGCGCACACACACGGCACCCCCCACCCACCCCCCTCCGCCCACCCGGCTGCCCGGCGGGGCGGCCCCGGCAGCCGAGACGGGACAGGACGTGCCAGCGACATCGCCGCGGTCCCCGCCGAGTCCAGACTGCCCCGGGGCTGCGTGTGCCGGGGTTCTGCCCCTGAGCGCAGGGGTGCGGGCACCCGGGTGCCCCTCGCCGTGGTGGCCGGTCCTGCCGCGGGCACCCCGAGGAGATGTCACTGGGGGAATATCGCAGGGTGAGATGGTTTTGGGTGGGTTTTTTCCTTCCCATGCGGTTTTTTGCGGCTGATTGCCGGGGGAGAAGCTCGCGGTCCCAGGCGGGGAGCGCACGACCTGCCGTGGCTCAGCCCTGGCAGCACCAGGGGCATGCCCGGGTGCCGTCGGGAGACCTCTGGGATCCGTGCCTCCGCTCTTCTTTGCTTGTAACTTTTTCTTAGAGCAGCGTGTGGGGGACGCGGCATCTCCCGCTTGGCGTTAAGGCTGGGCTGGTTTACTTTGGAGCGAAGGGTGAGGGGGAAGAGTGACTTGGGAGGAAAATGTCATTGCCAGTCCCAAGAAACCAAAGGGGCATTGTTCACCTCTCGGGAAACTGCCCAGCCTCTCTGAGGAGTCATCTGAGTCCCAACAGCTCTCCCTTGAGCCGCGCATACGGGCTCTTTGCTGTCCTGTCCGAGCTTTCTGTGGGAGTTTGCACTGGGAATCCTGGTGCTGCTCTGCCAGGGAGGACCCAGCCCCGAGGCAGAACCGAGGCGGTTTGGGGCGAGGGTGAGGGCTTCGTCTGATGCTGGACAGTGGGATACTGCCTGCACTCGAGCCCGTGAGCAGCTACAGCCATGGGACAGCGTGCCTGCCTGGGGCAGACGGCTTGCTACTCCCCATCCCAATATCGGCACGTCCTGCATTCCCAGCGTAGCACTGTGAGGGTCTCTGAGGACTGCCTTTGCCACGGGAGCAGGAAAGATGCCAGCACCATGACATTGCAGCAGGGGACGGAGAGAAGAGGGGGCTGTGGCCATCAAATACCTCACCTGATGAATCCACTTCTGCTTTGCTATGCAGAAGATATCCACAGCCATCTACACTGCCTCTCATGTAGAGGATAGAGATGCAGAGTTGGTGTGTATGTTAAGAGCATCGCACTTGGTGTGTGGAGGCACGCCGGGTCTGGGAAAGAGATTATGCAGGCAGCCCCATCTCTCACATATCACTCCGAATTTCCAAGATACTACAGTGCCTCAAAGGACCGACTGCAGTCAGGCTTTACGGGCGGCGGCAGAGTCCCACTGTGCTCAAGCAGACCTTCCCATGGCACGTCACCCCGAGACTGAACGCTCACTTGCACTGCAAGACCTTGCCTGCTCGCATCCCAGAAACCCTGGTGTCATGAGTCTTGTGTTTTCCCTAATTCCATCTACGTGTGGCTGGAGCTGCACTGATAGGAAGTGCCAGGGCTGTTGGTTCCCTTACCAGAGTGAAGGCAGTATGTACCGGCACCGGCCCCCTTACCTCGGTCAACAACAGGGTGCGGTGAGAAGGCAGGGAACCCCTAACCAATGCGGGTGGTACTTTTTATAGCTTAAACGCAACTTCTGCCTGCACGCAGCCCCCGTGAAAGAGAAGCTTCTGTGTAAGAGTGCCATCTGGTGCCACCTGCCAGGACAGTGTGTGTAACTGTGCAGGCTGGCTCCGTCCCACCTCATTTATCTGGCCTTTCTGCTTGGAAAGCCGCTTCTCCACATAGCTTTTTGCTTGCCTTTACGTTAACTAGGCTATGGTGACTCGGGCATCATTGTCCTCGGCTTACAAGTAGACAAAGGAATGTGTTTGTGGATCTCTTCCCCAACTGCCAGCACCACAAACTTCTGCTGGAGTTCAAGAGTCAAGCTGGGATCTTCTCCTCCTGTGTGTAATAAATATGAGAGAGTCTGTAGGCACTTCTTGCCTACCAAATCTCTTGGTGATACAAGAGCCAGAACATCATACATCACCCCCTTTGTTCTTGCTCTGCATGACACCAAGGAATACACTTACATTTTCTTACTAAACTCAGCAAATCTCCTGGGACCTTGGGATGTCTTGAGAAGTCCTTTTAAATAGAACTGTGCAAAGCATCACCGTGCACAATAGCTCATGCAGTTGCCAGTGCCTTTGCTTCAAAGATGGACAGACTTTTCCAGATATTGTTCAGCAAGCATTTTTCTTAGAGCTGGCCAGGAATTTTGGCCATAAAATGCCAGTATGAAACTTTTTCTGAGGATGATTTCTTCTGTTCAGAAAGGAAATGGAAAGAAAAGATGGATGAACCTTACTGCAGAGGCTGTGCTCCTTCAGGGCAAGAATTACGTGTCTCTAAACTACTCTCCTTTCCTGAACCTTGGCACTCCTAATGAGTCATCTTGGTCTTTAAAAATAGGTTCCCTATATTGTTCATCTCAAGTTGTAAAGTAGTAGTGAAGGCACGTCTGCAGATGCGTCCTCAGAAAGGGCTGTGTGCTTGAAACAGAAAATTAATTTGGGTAAGTGTGAGGGTGCTGTTCAGAAGGACCTAGATGTGTAGGAGGAACGGGTCACCAGGAACATGGTGAAACTTTTAAGGCCAGACACTGTCTCCTGCCCCTGTGATGGATTGACTCACCCACCAGAGTCAGTGCTGTGTCCCAGGACAAAAGGCAGCTTGCAGCTAGCAACAGGAGGGTGGCTGTGGACAGAGGGATGTGATCATCCCCCACCCCGACAATCATAAAGCTGTGTCTGAAATGCAGTGCCCAGGTTTGAACTGCCTGGTATCAGGAGAGTGTTGATAAATCCAAGTGTGTGGAGGGGATGGTCACCAAGATAGCATGGGGCTGGAGTGCTTCTCCCGTGAGGAGAGGCTGAGAGCTGGGCTTGTTCAGCTGGAGGAGAGGCAGCTCCAGGGGGACCTAGCAGCAGCCTGCCTGCACAGCTACCATGAAGATGGAGCAAGGCTCTTTCCATAAGTGCACGGCAGGAGGATGAATGGTCATAAATTGGAATGAGGAGGGTTTAGGCTGGATATAGGGAGAACATTTGTCATTGTGAGGACAATTAGGAGTGAGAAAGGCTTCCCAGAGACACTGCGAAAGCTCCTTCCTTGGAGGTTTCCAAGACCTATCTGGACAAAGCCCTGAGCAACCTGGTCTGCATTTACTGTTGGCCCTGCTCTGAGCAGGGGGTTGGATTCAAGACCTCCTGAGCTGCTTCCCAGCCTGCACAAGTCTGTGACTGGGTTCAGGTTCTTTGGGAAACTCCTGAAGAGACTGGTGCCTGCTTGATACTTGGAGGGGAAATCTCCAAGGGGCACAGAAAGCTCCTTTTTACTTAACTTCTGCTAACCAGACTTGCATTCAATGACTACTAACAACATTATCAGTCTCCTTTTGCTCAGGAGGCCACCTACTGCTCTTGAACTTAGGTGACTTTGCTCATTTTTTGCGGAAGGACCCACTGTCAATGAAGCCAACCCCTCACGCAGTCTCTGTTTAACAATTTCACCTGTCTGTCTCCTGCCTGGCCCCACATTTCTGGTCGCTGCTATGAGCACCCATCTACTCCTTTACTGACTATTACAGCTGCTCTCTGAGAGATCTTTCTTTCCCTCTTATGTCTTAACAATGCTGTGAAACTCTGCAACAGCCTTATCTTTTGAGTCAGATTCACCACTGTGCTTCACTGGGCTTGTGACACTCTGATGTCAGAATGATACCAGAATAAACCAGCAAAACGGGAGGCATGTGTTTCTTTTTAACCCAGTTAAACCCTCTTTCTTCCCTATGTTGCTGTATTTTATAGCATGAAAAATGCCTTCAAAGATGACTTCGGATGTGGGTGTAAACACCTCTCCATTCTGGCTCTATGCTTTTCAAAGTATATGAGCAGAATCACAGAATCATAGGCGTTGGAAGGGACTTCCAGAGATTGAGTCCAACCCCCCTGCCAAAGCAGGTTCCCTAGGACAGATCACACAGGGAGGCGTCCAGATGTGTCTTGAATATCTCCAGAGAAGGAGACTCCACACCCCCCTGGGCAGCCTGTCCCAGTGCTCTGTCACCCTCACGGTGAAAAAGTTCTTCCGCATTTTGGTGCAGACCGTCCTGTGCTCCAACTTGAGGCCGTTGCCCCTTGTCTTGTCCCCATATTCTTTACCTCCTTCTGAAAGGAAATCTAAGGCAAAACCCCAGATACCCTAGGTGCTAGTCGAGGCCTTCTCTGCGAGAAGCTGCAAACCAGCAATTCGGGCTGTCTCAGTAGTGCTCGCGCCGCTCCGTTGGGGAATGCAGGGTTACACACTCTCACTGCGTGATCCTTTCTGCTCAGGTAACATGACAAGCGGCATCTTCTGGAGCCTACTGAGGGACAGCAGAATGGGAGGGGAACAGCTTGTCCCTCTGGGGATGTTCCTTGAGCGCAAGCCCCGGGTTGTGCTGACTGTGCATTCTTTTCTAATATCGCCCCGGCCAGCAGAATGGAGGAAGGGAGCAGGGCTGTATGTAGTGAGGAGGGTGAGAGTAGTGCTGGTGAGCTCAGAAGGGGAGTTTCCCTTGAAGATAAAGAGAGGCTGTTCTCCATGGATGACATGACGTACGATTCTATTGCAAGAAGCCTGTACACACTTCTATTCCTCTTAGGCCTACTACAGGGATGTAAATAGTGCTTAAGTGGTGCTTACGTCTTGGAATGACCTTTGGTCTGAGTGAGCTTCATGTTGTGTAAGCTGTCTCCCACCATCTCCACTCACAGGGAAGACAAAGTGCTCAGGCAAATTTGGTCATCTGCTCCTCAACCTTCCCAGCTGCTGGAGAAGGGCGTTCTGAGGCTGGGTCTCTGGAACTGCTGATAGTCTCTCCTGGGAACACATGCAGCAAGCATTTTGGCCCTCTATTCCCATTGCTGGTAAAATTAGGTCAATGACACTTCTCTGGTGAGTCTCCCAAGTACTGGGCAAGGCAAAACTTTTATCTTTATGTTTTTCTTCAAATTTGCCAGTCCTAGATTCCTGTGGGATCTGGAGCACAGATACAGAGATCTGGTGGGGTCATCAGACCCGGCCTGATGGAAAAGAATCCTAAAATAACAGTTCTCAGATTTTCCTATTTCATGAGTCTCTTTGTACCCATCTCATCATTCCTCCATTTCATATCCATGCTGCTCCTTAATGGCTCTGGGACTTAGACCTGCAGAAGTGCAAGCAGCAGGATGAAAAGAGAGTTGAACACAGCAGTTCATGGGTCTCTCATCCTACTGCATCATCACCAAAGGGTCTTCAGTAGATGCATTTCCACTTTGGCTATGAAAAGGGGGAGAGACTTGACTCTCCTCAGAAGACTCTAGGTGAATACCTTATCCAGAGAGACTGGAGATGATTCTCGTGTCCCTCCTAGCTCCCAAGATACTGATAAACATTGGGACATTCTTCCTAAATAAAAATGTTCATCTGTTGGACAACTTGCCTGCATGTGCTGGGGATCCACTGGCCAAAATGCTCATCCCAGCCAAAGTGGGAGAACCCTTCAATTGCGCCAGTAGACCAGGCCTAGGAGAGAGGTTGCAACTCAGAGCAGGAGTATGGGAAGGTATGCATCCAAAACAGGGTTAAATAGTGGAGACAGAGCCATAGTCTTAGTGGGGAGCAGCAGGAAGGACTTTGGTGAAGTGCTTGCAGAGTAAACAAAGGGAGTGTTTGGCAGGGGGTGGAAGAACATCTGTGCATACAGTCCACTCCCACTGAGGGAGGCTGTCAGCAGCACCAGCTGGGAGATGCTGGAGTTGTGTACAGCTCGGGCTATGTCTGCCAGGTAATCCCCATCCCCTCCGGCATAAGGCAGTCAGTCATTTGGTGCCACCACTGCTATCAGAGAGGAGGAAGCATAGGGGTCTCATCTGCCCAGACCAGGCTGTAGAAAGCCTCTGAGACTGTTCCACTGGACCTATTCCTGACACCTGTGGGAGTGTTTAAGTTTGCGCTCTGATGGCTTCTGAATCCTATGGCAAGTGTCGAGTTCATTGATGCAAAGTGCCTTCTGCTGCTCAGGAGCCCATCTGGTGCTGCCCTGGTCCCATCCCATGCTGCACTCCTCTCATCCAGCACTGCCTGGTCTCACCCAGTGCTGCACTGGTCCCATCCAGCACTGTGCTGGTCCCATCTGGTGCTGCTGCACCGGTCTGTATATAGCCTGGAATGGAGCTGTCTCTGGTAGAGGTGGGAATTTGGAAAGAGCGTGCCCGAAGCAGCCCCGCTACTCCAAATGTGGCCAGGCTGATGCCTGTGTGATGTACTCCTGTGCTGCCTCTGAGAGCAGCCTACTCTGGGGTTGCACTTCACTGTAGTTTTTCAGACTGTAGTATTCAATGAACATTTAGTATCTTACTCATCAACTACCTAAAACATTATCAGCATTAAAGGGAGGGATGACAGCAGTGCACCTGCCACATGGGAGGTGTTCTTCTCATCGCCCCAGGTAGGATTGGGCCCAATATGAAGATGTGCGTTTTAGAGAAGGGATGAGTCAGCCCTCCAAAGCTTGTGCATCCTTGTCCTGTTGTGGACAGTCCACTGCAGGAAAGCAATGGGATGCATGAGCCAGCTGGTGACTCTCCTTGCTGCAGAGATACAGGGGAAGGGGTAGGGTACCAGGGATGACGGGGCGCAGCTATGAAATGTCCAAGAGGAGCCGAGGGCACAGCCAGAGCAGCAGGGTGCTGCAGGTAGCACGCTGAAAGGCAGGCTGTGTCTTTCAGCCCAGTTGCTCCCTGCATGCTGTGCAGTGTTTAAATCTGTCTAACCTATTCCTAGCTGCTCAATGAAGTTTGGGGGGGGGGGGGGGGGGGGGGGGGGCGGGGGTTCCTCCCTTCTGCTTTCCTGTAGGATCACATCATTTAAAGTTTTCCTTTCCTGTAATCTCCTGACCTGAACACCCCAGCCTTCCCCTCTCACCCATCCCTTTCTGACTTCTTTACCCATCTCCTCTCCTCTCCTCTCCCCTCCCCTCCACTCCCCTCCCCTCCCCTGCCCTCCCCTGCCCTCCCTTCCTCTCCTGTCTTTTGTTGCATCTCTCCTCTTACTCCTATATTCTTAAATCTCTCCAGGGCTCTCTGCCTGTGTGGAGCTGCTCTGCTGTAGTCAGTGGCCAAGTGATGGATGCTTGACAGTGATCTTGACACATTATTCAGCCAAAACAAGGTCTGGTGAAGATTGGACCTGCAGATATCCACACACTTTCACTCCTTTCTTTCTTTTCCTATTTTATCTTCTCACTTTCTAAGATTGCAGAGATTCCTCGTACGGGATGGAAGCAATGTTCATGGCTCTCCTCCCTGAAACTAGCCTGTAATTTAAACCAGGGCTGG
The DNA here is from genome assembly GCA_022605575.1 of Laterallus jamaicensis coturniculus. Lineage (NCBI taxonomy): Eukaryota > Metazoa > Chordata > Aves > Gruiformes > Rallidae > Laterallus > Laterallus jamaicensis. The sequence continues at coordinate 22,383,250 of JAKCOX010000013.1, forward strand.
GGTAATTAGTACCATCTCTAGGGCTCAAAGGTGATGCCTTATGTGAGGTCATTCATTAAGATCACTGCCCAGCCTGTTCCAGAGGAAACTCACCCCTGACTACCTCAGCAAAGTTGCTTTTGGCTTCTTTACACTGTGACTTTGTCTTGATTAGGAAAAATGTTCATTTAGGTCAGTCTGGCTGACCTGATTAGCGAAGCCTGCTTGAAACGCAGCGAGCATTTTTCCTAGAAGAGATGCGATGTAACGCGCCCAGCTCAGCGATCCCTGCCAGGAGTTCCCCTACAACGGGAACGTCAGGGCTCCCTTGGGAGGAGCCCGGCAGCCAGGGCTGGAGGAGAAGCACAATTTGGGCCTGACACCAAGCACGTTACACAGCAGGGAGCTGGACTCCACATTGGGTTTGGACACTCATACTGAACTGTCAGCATCCCTCCTGCAGGTGAGCCTCCTTAGATCGATTCCCAAAGAACTTCCCTGTGCTGAGCAGTGTCGTGGGACACTGGCTTCTCCTCCCAATGTCATGGCATGTGCAGGTGGGAGCATCGCAGCTTAGGAATTACAGGTCTCTGCTGGCTGAGGCACAGGGGGTCTACCTTGCCAACCTGCTCCTGGCTCTGCAGTATTTGCAGCCCTCCCTCTCCTGGGAGGAGAGCTTATCCCTCCAGAAGAGGTAGTTGAAGCAGAAGGAGACCAGGATGAAGAAGACGACCAAGGTCCAGAGCCTCGGCAGTTAATTTTTGCATGCCAGAGCAGCTTGAATTTTAATTAAATGAGTCCCATAGATCCATGACAGTTGAAGGAAGGAGATGGGCAGGTGCTTTTGTCAGGGCTCAGTGCCATCCTGGGGGAAGGACTGCAAGCCAGGCAGCTCAGGGAGGAGGACACCAGCTCTGACATTTGTAAGGGCTGTTGATGGAAGGTTTCTTTCAAAGCCTTTTCAGTCTCTGGATCTGAGCACTCTTTGCCCAGGGAGTGCTGGAAATCTGGCTCTTCTTCCCAAGCAAATGTGGCAGACAGAGATGATGAGGTGCTGTTGAGCCACAAATCCTGAATTGTCCAACTGAACGATGTTTGGTTTGGTTTTGTTGTGTTTTCTTCTCTCCCTATGGACAGTGGGGCAGTGAGGTTGTCAGGAATGGGAGAACTGTATTTTAGTCCCAGCTCTGCCGGTTACTTGGCGTGTGTTCCCAAGGGCATCGCTTGCGGCGGTGCAGCTTTTGCTGCTTGTAGAATAGCTGACACCCTGATTCGTACTGGCACGGGGCAGTGCCATCAGTGGGTGAAACAGAGTCATGAAAAGTTACACTGGGGTGGGGTTTTGCCAGCAGATACCTGCCAGGAAAGGTCCACAGGAGCTATTACTTCACTTGCCTGGTCTCTTTGAATGACTTTGCAGCTACAGATGGCATTTGCAACATTGTCAGTTTGACAGATCCACCCTTTGCTGATGTCCCAGCTATCCTTCACCCTTCTCCTGTTCATTACCACCGGGGACTGCACGTGTCCGATTGTGACCTCAGATTCTTCAGAGCTAATTCAGAGTAATCTTTCTGTGTCAGTCTGAACGACTATGTTGGTCAACATCAGGATTTACACTGAGGTACTTGGCCCATGCTGCTGCTGGCCTGACCTCTTTGGTCCTTACTGAAACCCAAACAATTTGTGCTTTATAAATCCAGTGAATGGGATGTTCTCATGCCTCATCCTCCACTGCACAACCAGACCATGGCTCATGCACAACCTAACTTCTCCCAGGGTTTGGCACAACTTGCTGAGAGTACCCTGTTACACTTCTGCCCAAAACTGCTGCCTGTGCCGAGTTCCCAGGCTCCCGAAGTACATCTCCCTGGTTTGTACCTGAGAAGGAGGTAACAAGCTGAAAGGACTAGGGTGCCAGGGCTTTAGCAGTCCTGTTGCAGGGCTTTCAAGACACACATGAGACCCTCCTCCTGCCCAGTGCCCAGATCAGTGCTTTCCCAGTCTCTTTGGAAGAGTCTTTTCCCTGCACTAAGTCTGCCTGACCTGTTGTAAAGCCGGGATTGCAGCCGTCCACTGGGAAGAGAGACGTGAAGATTGCTGTCCTGATTGCTGACAGCTCTCCTGCTCTTCGGGACTTCTCCAGTGTGGCAGCAGTCCAGCAGCTGGATTAGCATTAAATAATGAGCAAATGGCCTGCAGCCTTTTTTCAGAGCTGCTGAATCACCTTTCGTTCTTTTCCTAGGTGTCCTCCAGCCCTGTTTCTGCCACACCAGACAGTGGAGCTCTAGGCAAGGCTGGGGACAGAAAGGAGGGTGCTGCTTTCCTTTTTTTTTTTTTTTTTGGGGGGTGGGGCGGTAGTTAGTACCAGGATGGTAGCTAGAGGCTGCTAGAGCAAAACTATTGTCTCCCTCCCCTAGTAACTGCAGCCGCGGTAAGCAGTCAGTGGCAGCTGTGAGCAGCCGGGGTGAACTCCAGCAAAGCAGGAGCGATGCTCCTTTCTTATTTCTCATATATCCTCCAGGCTCCAGGGGAGCAGCCCTGGCCACCTCCTCCTTTGTAGCCAGGGGCTGAAATCCCAGGTGAGATGAAGGCACATCTTGCTGTGTCAATCCCAGTGGCTATGCCATGTAGTAAGGTCACCCAGCAGCCTTGATATCTATGAGGAAGTGCCAAGGACCCATGTCCGAGGACCCAGTACCTCCTCCGCTGGTCTCATATGCCTTTCTGATATTCAATTAAATTGGATTATGCGGAGTTGCCAGAGGATTTATTTATTTCTTCTGGGAAAGGGGAAAGGGAAGGAGGCCAGGAAGGATGGAGAATGGGGAAAGAAAGAGGGAAGAAAAAAGCAAAGGCAAGAGAGGGGTAGCTATGCAGTGAGCATTCCTGAGCCATCTGGACCTGTTGGCATGGCCCCAGCTGGACAGGCTCACAGGTTTATCCACAGCATGATGTAATCTCCATCATCCAGCGTTTGATTTTTCTCCTTGTGCTGGATGGCCTCGTATCTGGTGCATGTCTGGAGCGGGCACTTTGATTTCCTGTTGCTATTTGCAGACTTTTCCTGGCTGATCCTCAAGAGCAGCTCTGGTGGTTTGCATTCCTCAAGCTGGAGAAGCGATGCCACCCCGCCAGCACAGAGCAGAAGCCAGCCACAGCCAGCCTGCCGGCTGGGGAGGAGCAGCCCTACACGGGCAACCAGCTGTGGGCTGCACCCTGCCACAGTTGGAGAGAGGATGAAGATGACTCCTCCACTGGGTGCTAGGGCTACTGCTGCAGCAGAGCTCAGGAGTCAGCTCAGCCTTCAATGCCAGCACAGAGAGGGCCTGTAGGACACCCTCTTCCCAGCTGCTCCTGGGCCTTGCAGCAGAACAGGAGGAAGGAGAATTTTATTTGGTCCAAGACATATTCCTCCCTTTGTTTGATGTGAGTAAAAAACAACCAATTATCTCAGTCCTTCTCCCTCACTAACACCAGCACCAGGGAGCAGCGGGGCTCTCTGCTGCCCTGTGAAGCAGGTGGGCTTCCCAGCACGTGAGAGGGGAGCAGCTGGGGAGGACACAGTCCCATGCTATCAGGTGTCCACCCTTGCTAGGGGCAGGCTTGCGATTTTCCAATCACTCGGTGCCACTTCCAGGAGGCAGAGCGGTCTGATGGGAAGGACTCAGGCTCACATTCCCTCCGTGGTCTCTGGAAGAGAGCCATGCCTTACCAAGACCACCCATCTTTTTTATCTTGAGTCCTTCCCAGCACACGAGTGGAGAGGGTTTGCATGTCGACCTCCACAAAAGTGCACTGCTTGAACATCTTTAAGTTACAGGAGTAACTTTGCACACGGGTGCAAAGTGGGCTTCTTTACTACCTAAATTCAGTGTGAGGAGGGACAAACAGTAGAGCCATAGGTCCTCTCCTGCCTTCAGAAACAGAACAACTCCTGCACGGCTGGAAAGGTGTGAGACGCCCAGAGGATGAAGACTGGATTTCTCTATAGTGTTCCACTGCTTCAGGCAAACCTCAAGCCCAGCGATATGAGGGGCCTGCTTCAGAGTATGCTGTGCTCTGCTCTGACTCAAGAGATAGGCATTGCTGTGTGAAGAGCCATTAAGCAACAGTTTGACACAGTCCTCCCTCCCTCCTGATGCCTCATCCTGCCCACATGCCTTGGTTAGCTTTGTTTCCTCCAGAGGCTTGGGAACAAGAAAGTTGAGTGCAGTGATCTCCCCAGGGAGCAGAGGTTTTTTTCAGCAGAGAACCCTGCCACTTGTTTCAGAAGTTTGTCCTGGTTGCACCCAAAGGGAGAAGAGCTCTGCTTTCATAATACCCCAGGGACTGCCTGTCCACCAGGGATGGACTCCCTGGAACCACAGAGCTGAGCTTTTCCACCCGACTCAGCTCTGCTGAGCGAGAAAGTAGCTGAGGAAAACGATGGCCTCTTTATAAATCGACTGGCAAAACTTTTGCCTCTCTCCTGGGAGCGGGCCAGGGATTCTGAGTCACTGCTTAAGTGGGTTGTGGCCAAGGTAGTCTTACCCAAGACATTAAGTGAGAGAGAAGAGATCCACCCAGGAGTGCCAGCAGAAAGAGAAATAGTCATGACCATAATTAACAATAATATAATGATGAAAAGATTCAGAAACACGCTGCCCACTCCAAAAATAAAATCTGAGGACAATTCAAATGCTCTACAGAAAAGAGAAGAGAGGAAAGAGTCGAGAAAGACCGCCAAAGCCTGCATGTCAGCTGCAATGCAAGGCGTCCCATCCAGCTGGCCTGGGTTCAGAGAGCTCCTATTGTCCAACAGCATTTCCAAGACACCATTCAAAACTTTCAGAAAATGAACCCAAGATGCAGGGTGAGATTTATCACACAATAAAGGCAAGCCAGATGTGTGCACCCTTTCCGAGAGAGGAGGCGGGAGGAAGGTGATGGATGGAGGAGTGAAGCAGGGCAGAACCAGGCAGGAGGGAAGGGATTGGCATGAAGTTTGGTGCTCTGAGCAAGCAGGCAGGGACAGGGGCTGAGTGTGTCTGTGCTGGGACACACGCTGGGCACTGGGGAGGGGTTTCATATATATGGAGAACTCCATACTTAGGAAAAGTCACTCAGCAACAGGATTGAGGGACAGAAGGGGAAGAGCTCACTGATGCTTTTTCTCCTTTGTTGCACATAAAACTATGATAGATTCTAAGAGGTTAGTGTTGCTTCTGCTCCTGGATTACACACCCACATGATAAGGCTAAGTCTGAAAGGATGCCCAGAAGCCAAACCACTGTAGATTTTATCTTGCTTTTCTAGAGCTGTGCAGGCTTTGCGGTGCTGGTGGCCACAGCAAGGCTGTAACTTGTGAATCACTCGCTTCCACCTGCGATTTGATTATGTTAAAATCTAGCAATTCATTATACAGAAACATAATTTAATCTTTGAATCTGCTGCTCACAGTGGTGTTACATGACCACAACTTGCCATCATTAAATCGGTCCTCAAGCTCTCCCTGCCTGCAGCAAGCCCAGCATTGTTCCTGCTGCCTGGAGCACAACCCAGTAGGAATGGCCATGCGCTACCACGCTCCACAGATTGTAAGGTGGCTTGGTTTTGTTCTCAGGACGACCTCTGGTTGTAAGGACTTGTTCATCTACGAGCAAAAAGCCTGGGAAAACACTTTGGAGGCATAAGCTAGAGCATCCCTCTTCACAGTGACTCATGTTTGGTGGCTGTAGTTAGCTTCTAAAACAGTTGCATTTGGGCTTGTTTTTTTTTTTTTTCTAGGAAGGGGTGGCTTTATCTCAAGACTTTAAACTGAGATGAGATATTTCTTCCTGTGCTGCTCAGTTGCAGGTGAGGAATTTGAAGCAGGAGGCTTATGAATATAGCTCCCGCACTCAGCTGTGTAAAGAACCATATTTGATTACCAGACTGGTTCCTTGAGGCCCTAAAACCCATGAAGATACCCATTGTCTCCTTCTGCCACTCCAGGGGTGTCCACAGAGTGGATTCTCAAATCCACCAGCTTCTGCAGACACACTGACAGTGCTGGGCTGCAGATGCCTGCTTGATCTCAGACATGGGAGCTTTCAGGGTGGGTTTTCAGGGCATGAGACGTTGCCTGCCTTCAAAGGGACACAGAGTCTTTTCTTCCCAGAAGCTTCTGATTTAACTTGAGCACACAATCCCAGGCATCCACACCTTTCTAGTTCTTTTCACCAGCTCCGTGGTATTCAGCTGCTGAACCTTGTTGTGGAGAAGTCTGTCTTGGAGAGGGGATAGCTGGAGAGCCACGTGTTCCAAAGGGTTCGCACAGGCTGCTTTCCCCCTTCAGCCTTGATTTTTGTCCTGTGGTTCAAGTGGCTGCATTATCACTGACCAATCAGATCTCCATCCTCATATTTGGAAACACAGGGCTTTGACCCCTCCTTCACCAATATGATACCTCTATTACCCCCCAGGGTGGTGTTAATTTGGGCTGCCCCAGTAGTGACAAAGTGGTCTGAGCAGTTAATGCCCTTCACAGACTAGGAAGGATTTCCCCGTTCTCCAGAGACTCTGGTTTCTGCAGCTCTACCGAGGTGAAAATGATACCCTCAGCGTTGGAGCTGAAGTTTAATTTCCTATCTGCTGCTCAGGGCACAGATTTTCCACTGGGATATTGGCAGCAGGTCAGAAATCTGCATTCCAAGCCGAATTGCTTTGAAAACAGTCCTGGTGTGGGACCCATTCAGTCTGCTGGTTGCAAAACCCAGTGCTTGCCCAGCCTGACCACCAAAGAGAGTCCCAGGTCTCGCTCTCTCAAGATTTCGGGTGAAAATCCTTCACATCCCTGAGTCAGAAATCAGCTGGTCCAGACTAGGCTGCTCTTTGTAATTGTCCTTTACAAAGGCCCAAGGAATGAAAGCCACCAGCAATGTTTGGTATTAGCTGCGTGCCTTGGCTTTTGGACTTGAACAGAACACAGCTATCTTCCCCCTCCAAGGCCTGCTTTTCTTTATGGGTCTCCAGGGACCTGACAGGGGACAAAATGTGAATTATCTCTGATTGTGCTCTCCGAGCACTAAAGAGAAACAGTTTTGATGAGACAAATGAAGCTGATTGTAAAGATAATACAGACTTTTCTTCCTGCTTTGGTTTTCTCCCAAAAAAACACTTCTTCCATTTCCCAGGGCACCTTTCTCATTGCTCAGATTGCCTTTCTTGCAAGATGCAGGGGAAAAAAAGGCCCATAATGGCATGGAGGAGACAAGCTGCATGAGAACAGGCTTCTGGCCCTGCTCAATATGGAGCAGGACCAGGAGCTTCCAAGAAAGAGGGAAGGGGCATTAATTCCACATGCTCTTGGCTATCTAATAAACTTCTCCATCCCCCTGACTGGTGACTGGCTGGAGCCATTGCACCTCTCTAATTTATTTTAAATTGTATTGAACTATACTTCATGTATTTTGGGCATGCAGTGACCTCGGCTCCACATGTTCATCTCCCTCAAGCAGAATTTTCTCCTAAATTGTCCAGGCAGAGGTGACATACACAAGTAAGTTGATGTAGGCTTTCTCAAGGTAGAGTTTGCCTCCAGGTTTGCATGGCTGGGATGGAGCTGTGCTCCTCAGTTGGGCAGGGGTGCCACATGCTGACAGGCATGGCTGCAGACGTTCACGTGCTTTCTGGCTGCTGTGCCGTCTGTGAGAAGGGATGGATGTGGATGCATTTGGGTTCTGTGAAGGGCATGCCTGGGCAGAGGTGGATCTGGGTGATGTATCAGATAGGGCCTCCCCAAGGATGATGGATCCTGTTTTCATTCATAAGGAGATAAAAGTTCACATGAACAGTGTTCCCCCGAAGTGACAGCAGCTGAAGGACTCTTGCTTCCCTGTCAGTGTGGAGTTAGGGTGTCTTTGGGAGCCTGCTGCAAACTCAGCTGAGGCTGCCAATTTAACACAAAGAGGTAGAGCACCAGTTCATACAAGAGGGCAGAGACCCAGGGGCAGTGATGATGATACAGCTTTTTTCTCTCAGAGCTACTGCTCATGTGAAAGTCTGCCTGCAGACTGCTGACCTCAGCTGGGGAAGGGGCAAAGAAGAGGAAGAGACCCCTGCCAGCTTGCCCAGGGTACCTACATTACCACAGAGAACACCTCTCACGCATCTCTCTTCGAACACGGCCCAGCTGCCACCATGATGGTTCAGAAATAAAGGCAGCTTTGTTTGTAGCAGGCAGGTGTCTTCAGTTCTCCAAGCTCAGGAAAGGCCTCGAAGGACAAACTTTTTATTTACCTTTCACAGACTCCCAGAAATAGCCCCCAAACCTTCTGCCAAATGAGGGTTAAGAGCAGCTGATCTAAATGTTTCATCCTGAGAGGGCCATTTCCAAATCCTGTATATGGTTTAAGTCCTACTCTAACTTTTTTTTTTTTTATCAGTCAGCTGCAAGGGAGCTGTAAGCCAAAGGAAATTTGGGATGTTCTTTGCATATATAGCATAAATGCAACAAAAGCTCGCTGGAAAGCAGAGGCATTCCTCTTTATCCTCTGGGGTACTGTGGCTGGGAGGAGAGGTGCTCCTGTCTCCGCAGACTCGGCAAGTCTCCTGCAACAGGCAACATGTGGCTGCTTTCCACCCTTGGGGTCAGTGAAGTCCGGTTTGCTCATGTAGAGGCTCCTCCACCCTAGCACATCCATACCTGCTCAGCACTCTGGTGTCCGGCAGTGGTTTGGGGCACACAGATGGCCACACCACTGTGGCCACACCACTGATGCCATTTGTCTTTTAATTTGCCTTGCCCTGGGATCTGCCCTGATCCACAAGTCATTCCACTCACGAGGTGCTTCCAGTCTCTCCCACATTGCCGCTGCCCACACCAGCTGCCAATCCCATTTACACTGAGCACACTAACCCCAAGTGTGGGAGCACACCAGTGTCCATCATTGTCTGGCCACTGCAGCAGCAGGTGCTTTCTGTGCCTCCTTCGGGGCTGCTGGGAAACCCAGCCACAGGCTGCGAGATTGCAGCTTTCCATGTACCTTTTTCTCTTTTTGTTCGTTCTTTTCCCTTCAGGGGCAAAACCATCTAAGTTAAAGACTTAACTCACCTGCTCCTCCCATGCCTGGATGCCTTCCAAGATTCCTCCAGCAGGCTCACAAAGCCTGAGATGGGTATTACGATCGCGGCCACAAATTTTTGGTGCAGTCTGTATTGCACGTGTGATCTTAACAACGTAGAATCACCACAGAAGAGTCTCCTGGGTTGGAAGAGACCCTTCAGATCATGGTGTCTAACCATAGACTCAACCCCATTCGGAGGGAGCTGGCGTCGTTGATCTGGAGAAGAGGAGGCTGAGGAGAGACCTTATCACTGCCTATAACTATCTGAAAGGAGGGTGTAGAGAGGTGGGCGATGGTCTCTTCAGCCAGGTGACAGGAGATAGGACAAGGGAGAATGGCACGAAGCTGCGTCAGGGCAAGTTCAGGTTAGATGTTATGAGAAAGTTCTTCACTGAAAGAGTTGTCAGGGCCTGGAACAGGCTGCCCAGGGAGGGGGTTGAGCCACCGACCCTGGATGTGTTTAAAAAGGGTAGATGAGGTGCTCAGGGAACCTTCTGATTCTGTGAGCTGGTATTTCTCCCCCACCCCCCCAGCCCCAACCTTCCCAGCAGGGTTGTAGGGAATGAGGGGAAAAGACCCAAAAGCTCTATGCCTGCCTCCGGCGAGGTTACTGCAACCTCCGGGCGCAGCGTGTCCCAGGAGGGGTGGGTCTCCCCTCATGGCCGGGGCCATGTTCTCTGAGGCACTCCTTGAGACATCCCAGGATGGCGAAGAGCCGTGAGGGGGCAACTCGTCGAGGGGGCAGAAGACCGCGGGAGGGTTCTTCTGCCCCCTCGACGAGTTGCCTCAGCGCGCAGCCGAGCCGTGAGGCAGCGCGGGGGGGCAGCGCCGGCAGCGGGCAGCCCGGCGGGGCAGGGTCGTGAGGCGAAGCGATGCGCCGGGCCGCTCCGTCCTAACCCTGCACTCCTCCCGCCCGCCTCGCGCGGCTCCGCTGGCAGCCGCCTCCCATTGGCCGCGCGGCTCGGCGGCGGCGGCCAATGGGCGGCCGCCGCTGCCGCCCGCTGGAAGCGTGCCGCGGGGACCGTTAGCGGCCGGCGGCGCGGGAAGATCGGGTCGTTCTTTGCCGGCGCCTCTTGGGTCCGGGCCTGGGCAGGACAGGACAGCGGGGACCCGTTCCGCTTCACGAGGGGGTTAGGGAGTGGTGAAGCGGCTGCGCGTCCAGGCGGGGCCCTCGTCGGCTCGGCTCGCTGCTGCTCCTCCCTCGCTTGAGGGTAGCGCCTGGCTTTGGCACGGCGCCCCCAGCCTCCTTTCCCTGACGGTGCCTTGAGGCTCCGCCGTTCCCTCCCTAGGCCTTGTGGCGCCTAGCGCTGCAAATTGTAAATCCAGGTCCTCTGGCACGGGTGCGCGGTGGAAGGAGGTTTGCGCGGTGAGCTGCGGCGGGACTCAGGAGCGAAGCACCCGGGGACGCGGCTGCCGTTGCTGCTGTTAGCGCCTTTGGTCTGCGGGGCTGCAGCCCCTGCAGGGAGGGAGCTGGTGGCATGGCTCACCTCTGGCGAAGCAGGTTGCCTGCCTTGCTTTCAGCGTCCCTAACGCCCCTGCCTTTCCTTCTGCATTGTTCTACAGACGGCGATAAATGCCAGGGACGGATCCGGCTTCAGTCAAACCCTCTGCTGCTTGGAGGCTGAGGGCCTCGGAAGCATTTAATTTACCATCAGTCACAGGTTACTTGGGCGTTGCCAGCGGTCTCTGAGAGGCTGAGTGCTGCTAGTCAGGATGCTGTTCTGTGACTGGAGGGAAATAACAACAGGGTTTGCAGATGGTTTGGTCTGAAGCGCTTCATGGAAGCCAGTGTGTGGCTTCCATGCTACACAGCAAAGCCGGGACAGCAAGGGGATAGAAGGCAAGCTGTCCAGGCAGATTGGGGGCCTGGGCAGGCCAGGCATGGAGCAGCGGGGAGGAGCTGCAGTGCATGAGGAGAGAGACCAAAAGCAATTCAGGTCAGGACAGAGGGGCACCAGAGGGGTTTGAAAGAGCCAACACGTGGTCAGTTGGTAACTTATGCCCCTTGGGGTGAAAATGCACTGACGAGAGTGTGAGGAGTGTCTGTAGCATCTGACCATCCTGCCTGGATCCCATTAATGCTGTCAAGACCTTCAGTTTCATAAGGTCTAAAATTCACTGCATTCTAAAGAGAGCAGAAGGACTGTCTGGAGTGTATGGGCTCTTCTTTCCTGGAATGTAAAGGAAACCTCGGCTGTGAAGCTGGAGTGCAGGGGGCTTCATTCCTTAGTGAAAGCAGAGAAGGGAAATGCAGATGTCACAGCTGGGACAGGAGATTTATCTTGGCAAGCAAAGAGGAAAAATACTTTCAAAAAGAAAAGAGAAAACTCAGAAGAATCCCCTCCCCATCTACACTGCCTGCCAGCATGAGCAGAACCTCCAACCTGCAAAGGCCCTTCGTCTCTTGGGTCTGGGCTGCCGCCCAGCTGGATTAGCCCCTCCACGCTTTCTCTTTGGAGCAAGAGAGGGAGCAGGGAGCAGGGAGGCTGTGAGAACCAAACTGATCCTGAAGGGAGATTGTCTCCAAACAACTCAGCTGGAGGTGGGAAGGGGAAAGTCACAGTCAAAGGATGGTAGCGGGAAAAGGAGGGCCAGATGCAGCCTGTGTGACCACTGAGGAGAAAGAGGAAATCATACCCTTCTCAGCTGTGCATGGTGCCTCTGGACTACAAGTGTGGCACCTCCAGGCATCCTGTGCGCAGCCCGGCAGAGGAAAAGGTTTAATGCCTCCGTGGCTGCCTGGGGCTTGCAGAGGTCTAACACTAGCTTGGGGGTGGGTGGAGGGAAGACTAGAGAGGTTGCATTTGGATGTCTGGATGCCTTACATTAGCTCCCAAGATAACTGTTGTACAACAGGAAAGGGTGTTCAAATGAGTAGTGCACGCACGCACATACAGTGTGCTATTTAGACAACCCTAAGCATGAGGTCAGGGTGAAAACATGTGGTGGAAATATGTTTGGAAGAGTCAGTGCCTATGTCGGTCACCAGGAGTGGGAGGGAGCAGAAGCCAGCAGCTGACAGATTCGCACTCTCTCCCTGTGGCCGAGGTGGCCTCATCCTGAGTGGATTCTCCTGTGGCACCAGAGCAGCTTAAGGCTCTCTGTTGGGCCTGGAGATGCAGTGGTCATTGTCTCCCTTGTACCTGTGTATGCTGGTTCATCCTGTTCAGGCGCTGCCTCTCTGTCCTCCCAGAACTGTGGTGGGGGGACAGGCAGCCAGAAATCGGGCTTGGATCAGGAAATCCAGCACATCCTCACCATTGCGTTTCTGTCCCTTGGCTGCCCCCTCCCTGACCGCTCACTGGTAATACAGCTTTGGAAACACATCTCGTGCTATTTCTTGGCTTGAGAGCATAGTTAGAAGGAGAAGAAAGGAGGGTGTGAAAGGGAGGGGGAGATATCAGGAGCGAATAATGCAAAATGAGACTGTGCTGTGAGCTTCATATCCCATCTGGAAGCTGTTTTCCCCCAGTACGCTTCACACCCGCTCCCTCTGGGCCAGGATGGTAAAGAACACGTTTCCCAGTTGACTGGTCCCCCTTGTTCAAGCTGGGCCCATCTGCATGAAAGCTACTTGAGATATCTTAAAGGAAACACTCCCCAGAGTTGCAGAGTCCTTCATTGTCACAGTTAGAAAATCTTATCTTGTCTGCTTCCCTGAGGGGTGAGAGCTGGCTGATCTCAGCCTGGCTGGAAGGCGCTCGTGAGGAGAAGCTCTAGGCCTTGGAGAGGCTGTGAGAGGGTGAGCCTGCTCTGCTCGTGCATCTCTGAACATCCCACCTTCATTCACATCCGAGCCCTGTGGACTTTTTCTTGGATCTTCCCCCAACATGTGCCTCTGGTCTGCTGAGATCTTTGTTGCCATGGTGCTGGTGAAAGTTGTTCCATTTAGTGGCAGCACATGGCAGGCCTTCAGCTGGCCCCAGTTTGGGTGGAAAGGTGGGGCTAGTGGCTGCCCAGCACCTCCTTTGGCATGTGCCCTAACAGCTATAAAGCTGTCATCCGTTTGGTCCGGTGATCAACCTGTTTATCGCTCAGAAACTCGGAGCACTGACCCTGCTGTGGTCCACATCATCCCTGGGACCTGCAGCTGCCTGGAGCCTGCTCTCTAACATGCACTAAGGAAGAGTACGGCTGAAGCCACCTCTGAGTTTTGCCAGAGAGGTGCAGCTCCCACAGCAAAGCTGGGTGGGACGGAGTTTGCATATTCTGGGTTAGCAGGCTCCATCTAAACTAGCAGTGGTTTTGGTGACATCTATCCAAACTAAGTCTGGGCTGCTCCACGCTATGCCCATCACAGTTGGATCTGGACCAAAGGACACTTTTCCCCATTACCATGTGGTTGTGTGCATGGCTGTCCTTATAATGATACAAAATCTGCCCTGCAGTCAACAATACCCCCAGGTGTCAGGAGCAAACAGAGCCAACCCTAGAGGCACAGCAGTCTTCTGGGACCTGGTGGTTTAACTTCCTGCTTGTCCTGCAGCCTCTGTTGTGGATATAGGCAGCTACAAATCCATATCATTATCTTTGCTTTACCCTTTCTCCTCCTGTTCCCTCTGCCTCATGCCACCACCTCTGACTAAAATAGCAATCTCCAGCTCTGTGAGAAGCTCTGGGTGCTCTCCCTCTCTGAGGGTGTCTGATCCTTGGTGTCCTCTCTGATAGTTGTTCCCAGTCTGATAGGCTAGCTCCCTTCTCTCCATCGTTTGTGTCTGGAGATGTTCGACTGGTGTATGTGTGACTGGCAAGAGATGAAAAGCGGCTGCTTTGATGAGGAGGCTTTGCCAGTATTTAGTTGTGCTGGAGGACAAGACCCAAGAGCCCCAAGAGGAGAATGTGCCCAACGTTTCTGGATGGGATTCACTTCAAGGAGGGCGCGAGTTTCATTCTCTGCTTATCACCTATACTGTGCAGTAAGTCTCTGTCTCTTGGGAGAGAATGGGCTCTTGGAGAACCAAACTCCCATGTCTCTGGGAGAACAGCATTGCCTTCGTCCTCACTTCCAAGCAATGAGGTCTTCCAGCAACCCTGCTGCGTGGTGTCTAAAGGGAGAACTGGAAATGTGCAGTTATTCCTGCCAGTGTTGGTGCGACCATGTCAGGGCTCTGATACTCAACCCCTTGCACTCATTACTCATCTCTCAGCCCTTAGCCACTGCCAGGGAGATCTTTTTTCTTTCAGAATAAAACCAGAGGCACATCTCCTCTTCCCTCCGGGTAGGTTTGTCCTACAATGGGAAGACTGGCCAAGAGATCCTTGTTCTAAGTGTGGGTGGGATGCTGCTAAAAGACGGTGTGTGGAACTACTGCATACATACATCTTCTTGACTCTCTCTACTCCCTCCTCTGCCTTTGTTAATGCAGTTGCTAAAGAAATTGGAAGCACATGGCAGAGTTGCAGACAGCCCTCCTTGCAGCTGTCCACCCAGCCCTGCTTCTCCTCCAGGGTTATGCGGTGGTTCTGGTTTTGATGGTTATGACCAGTATATATGATTTGAGTGCCTTGTGCTGGATCTCAGCTCTGCTGTGCTGTCGTGGTGCATTGGCAGCCAGAGCTCTGAATCCCTTCACTCTGCTTTGGTTATGTTCTCACCCTTACCGTAAGGCTATCGTGTTCATATCCTGTGTTTGCTTGTGGTGTTTAGAGAAAGCAAGACAAAGAACAGCTGTTACATGAGCAGGCACTCGCTGGGGTTAATGCTCAGGACTCCAAACACTTTACCCCTCTGTGCTGTAGGATAGGATAAATCCTGTTTTTCCAGAGCTTTTTAGATAAATATCTAACCCAGTTCCATCTGCTGACTCAGCTCCCTCGGCAGAACGCTTATGCTCGGCACAGATGGGAGGTGTTTTCTGTCGCTTGATTCAAGTGCAGAAATGCTTCTAGGCAACTTGGAAATGGCTAGGTAAGATGTTACCAAGCTAGCCTGCCAACTCAGCTTCCGGTATGGGAGCAACTTGAGCCCAGACATCCCTGGGCAGGCCTCAACTCTGGGCTTTAGCATGTGTGCCTTCTCCACCTTAACTGCACATACAATGTCTGCCTTCCCAGAGGAGCCTCGGATGGTAGTGTTGCTGTTGCTCCAGGCAGTGGGAGGACAGGACAAGGGGGAAGGAATTTCAAAGAAAGAGACCTTGTATCGGGCAGAATGTGGGCAGCAGGGACTAACTCCCACTTCCAGCATGCTCTGTGGATACTGAAGTTTTGCAGTGACTAAGACTTGATACTGGAAGGTGAAGGGCATTGGCCAGTTGGAAACTGCTGAAGCTCACTGTGTCTCTCCACAACTTAGTGGGAAGCGTGGGTCTGTTCAGCTGGAGTCTACTTCACTCCCCAGCCTCACCCAAACCCTCTGACAGCCAGCATAATGTTGACAGAGTGATACTGTGATCATATAAAACAAATACACCTTCCCATAGGAACAGGAACCTGCAGCTCCGGCATCCGGGGTCCTCTGGCCAACCCCTCCCTTGGTCCTAGTGCTGGGGAAAGAGAGGACCTCATGCACCCCATGCCCTAGGAGCCAGTCTCTTCCCTGAATTCACCTCTCACACAAGAATTTATTTGCCTTCAAATTTCTACTCTAGGACCTGCGTGTGTTCTCCCACTCTTGCTCATCCATACCCTGTTGCTCTTGGTATTTCAGTATGCTGCTTTCAATGCCTTTCTGCCCACCCAGATGATGTTCCGAGAGTGGCGGGGAATTGGGGGATTCTGCCTCTGCTGAGCTCTCTCCAGTTCATTTAAGTTACACAGTTCCGTCTGTGTAATACAGTCACTTGAATGTATCTGTCTTTTCTTTCCTCTCCCTGAGCCAGAAGCCTCGATCTGCCAACAAATGGGATAATTTTTCAGCTGGTGTTTGGCAATCATCATTTTTCTCTCTGCCCAGCCAATGCTTTGTTGTAGCAAATGGAAAAGTTAGTGATTTGACTTCTGAATAGGAGGATATGCCTCAAAGGAAACAGGTTCTCTGTAGCATCAGGAGCCCAGCTCTGCAGCACCACTAGCCAGATTTAGTGACTGTTACTGGAATGATTAGTGGAATGATTGTTTGTTGTTAACAGCCCATCTGTAGTGTTTAAACTTCATCGGGGAGCAGAATTTCACAGGCATTATCTGGCTGGAGGACAGCCTCATATGGTCCACAGAGGGGCTGTGAAATCCCAGAGGAAATTAAATACAACAGGGGGCCTTCCTGTTATGTTGATCTAACTGATCTTTTTTTCTCTGATAGAAATCAGCAGCTGAGCTGATGTTCTCTGGGGCATTGGAGTGCCTATTGCTGCTGGCAGAGAGCACGAGAAAGTGTTTGCCACTGAGGACAGGTGCTGAAGACTGTGGTTTTCTGCCACACTTGCCTTTTGTCATCACAGGGATTCCTTATGCTCTGTTCAACTTGTCGTCAGTGAGCTGATGCTAGGAAGCAGAAGATAGGTACCCACAGAGGAAAGGGAGATGCAAGAATACAGGTTTTCAAGAGTGCTTATGGTGTAAATAAACAGGTGGAGAAGATGTACAGGACCATGGCCCTTTCTATCTTAATTCAAATGCTTTTATCAGACTGATGCAGGCAAGGGATAAGAACTGATTTCTCCCATCCGAAAAGGGCTGTTGCTGAGGTTTGGCTCTCAGAGCAGGGAAAGGCTCTCAGATCCCTCTTGGAGCTGACACTAACACTCTCTCTCCTTTTGTCATTCCTCAGCACTTCTCAGAGAACCTGGATCACTTCTCTGACAACATGGAAGATTTCTCCAACGACCTCTTCAGCAGTTTCTTCGATGACCCAGTACTGGCTGAGAAGAACCCCCTGCTGGACATGGACCTGGATCCACCCACTCCAGGCATCCAGGCAGAACACAGCTACTCCCTCAGCGGAGACTCTGCTCCCCAGAGCCCCCTCGTGCCTGTCAAGACCGAAGACAACGCTAATGGTGAGCATGAGATGCACACTGCACAGCTTTGGGCACATCTGTTAGCAGAGGCTCTGTCTGGCTTCCATATATAAGGACAAACTGGCTACTCCTTGGCTTTGTGCGTCGCTATTCCAGGGAAGAATTTGATCTGCCCTTCTCAAATACAGTCCACGTTTTTTTCCCTTCAGTTTGCACTCAGACAGTCACATTGCTCCTTTGCTGGGCTAACTGTTGTTTTACAGGGATGATAATTGGTTGAGGTTCGGTGTGCTGCCTGCTTCTGGCAAGCAATAGGCAATGTCTCTTTAGGACCCTGCAAACCTGGGTGTGGATGCCCCAGATCCAGGCCTGTTTTGGCATCAGGCAGCAGGGTTTTGGCTTGAATATAGGAAGCATGAGTCTCTGGCTGCAACCAGTGTTGGTACATGTCGGAATCTAAGTGGCTTCTTTACCAGCAGATCTTTTAGCAGGAGACAGAGAGGAACAGTCATTTCAAAATCTATTTTTAAAACAATTCATTTCAGGATAATTTATGATGGCTGGATATTTTTAGAGCTGTCCTTGCAGAGAGTCCTGTAATTTGCGGGACTGTGTGGGTGTCCCAACAGCTGATGGACACCAGGCTGCCTGAAAAAGCAGTGGCATAGGCTCAGTATACACAGAAGAAAGCCACTCCATTGAGCAAAAGTGAGACCTGGGACAGAAGCTTCACTCTCATGGCCAGGAATGATCCCAGCTCTCTGGTACAAGCGCCAAGGAGAAGAGGAGAGGAGCTGGTCTCTGCTCCCTCTTTGGGTCTGGCAAAGGGCGCAGACCTCGGTACCACATTCCTTAGGGGTGGCTCAGAGTGGTGCTGGGAGAGATGCTCGTGGCAGACCAAGCAAGTGATGCCTTAGTATCAAACAAGATTTCAGTTTCTTTTTCCTTAGCTTTAACCTCAGTACAGTCCTGGAGGGAATTCAGCCCAAGCAGGCAAACAGATGACTAACAAAACAGCAAACCAGCCTGAGTGCATAGACACATCCTTATTTTGCCCCTGCAAATGAATAGGAGGAGATGAGGCTTAGGAAAGAGAGAAGCGAAGAGCACGCAGTTGTAGAAAGCGGTGAAATGAAGGCTGCCTGCACAAGCTATCTCAGGGACTCCTCTCTGAGAAGTCTGTCACCGCTTCTGCTCCTCTACAGTCTCCAAGGCAAAGCTATGACTTTCCTAAATAGGCTGTGACACTGATCCTTGGGCAGAGGCCAGCACAGGGAGTACAGCGCAGAACCCAGGAGAGCTTGAGAAGGACCTGGTACTTGCTGAGAGCACAGTTCAGATCTATACAGGGAGTAAGGCCTAGTATTGTGGCTGGAAAAGGGGTATCTGCACACCCAGTCCTGCAGTGAGATAATTCAGCCCATCTTTCCAGGGCTATCTTGGCTTGCGACTGGATGTGAGTCATATTCCAATGTAGTCCTGAGTTAGGTCCAGTATTTGCAACACTGTGCAGTCCTTTTGGCTCAGCTCCATCCAGTCTCAGTCCTTTTAGACATTCGCTTCAAATTAATTACTCAGGCTTTTCTTTAACATTAAGCAAGCTCTGCTTGGTCTGCAGAGCTCCTCAGGAATGCCTGGGCTGTCTAGGCTTGGAGCTGGCTGCAGCTTGCTATTTATCAGCTTTCTCCCGGCTTTCTGCAAATCTCCCAAACACTTCCAAATCCTGCCCCTTTCCCACATGGTTCCCACTAACAGAGGTCAGCTAGGGCAAGCCACTGGGTGCACTGTGACCCTGCTTATCAGTAGGGTCTGCTTTCCAGATGGTTTTCATGTAGGGACTCACTGCTCCGGTTCTCAGTACCAGCCTTCAGTTCTGCAGGGAGTGATTTGATGCCAGGAGGAAGGGGAGGGGTTGTACAGAACAATGGGTGTTGGACCAGCCCCAGACTAGTGCCCACACTCCTGTATGGGTCCTGCTTCCTCACTGCTCTTTGCCTCACCTCCTCAACCCAGGGCAGCTGTGGATACCTTTCAGCTATACTTCTTCCCATCAGGTACAGGATATCTAGAGCAGAGGATAAGCTTCCTGGCATGCCTCAACCAGCGGCACATGTGAAATCTGCCGTGGTTACAGGCTGACCATACCTCTGAAATGTCCTCTGAAGCGGCAGAACATGGATGTATCCCCACAAAATGCCTTCTCAGTCCCTCATTGACCCTCTGATGGTTTATGTGTCTCTGATTCTGTAACCCAATCACTCCCCAGATGAATCTCTGAGGGTGGGAAAGAGAACAGGGTCAGAATGTAGACAGGAAATGGGAGAACAGCACATACTTATTTGGGTGTCTGCTCCTTGGACTGTCTGGACTAACAGTACTGGGGGCTGCTCTCTTGCCGAGTCAAGTCTGAGTGGGGACAGCCCTTGGTGGTCTGCTCTCCCTTGTCTGGTAACTTGCTTCAGGAGCAGCCCTCCCAGACAGACAATGCCCCACATCTCTGAGAAAAAGAGAAACGAGGAGCTTTGCAGCAGAAAGGGAGGATGAGGAAGATAAGGCTTAAAATGACAGCAAGGGTACTTCAGATTAGCCAGTGGGCAGAACCTTCCCATAGTGGGCACAGTGAAACCATAAAAGAGATTTAATGTGGAAAGCTGCAGATTCTTCAAGACTTTGCAGAGGGGTAAGAAAAGTCAGACAACCATCTTGTCAGGCCTGCCACAGGTTTAGTTGAACTTGCCTAGAAGACCTCTCAGGTTCCCTCATCTCTGTGACAGGCTGCGCTCAGTCAGAAGAATTCAGTCAAGTTTTCCAGCTACAGACACTCGTGGCTGCATAACACCTTACCTCCTTCCATCAGCAGGGGCTTGTTGGCGTACCAGGGATACCTGGGATTTCCCTACCAGCTTCGGGCTGGGTGTTCTTAGGACAGGGGAAAAAAACCCATCATTCAGCCTGTGTCAGCCCAGCAGCCCCCCCACGTTGTGAGTACTGAGCAGTGCACCCCTGCCTGACACTGCTGCTTGAGGGCGCTGCCCCTGCTGCATTCTGGGAAGCTCTAGGAAGTTACCCTGCGCGGAGAGCAGCTGGCGCAGCTGACGGGCACAGAGCAGCCAGAGCAATTCGTGTCTGCGCTTCAAGATGTCCAGTCACATCACACAGGCTGGGAGGAATGAGTCTTTGCTAGAGACACCTATCCATTAAGGGGTACCAAAGACAGGAAGAGAACATACTCCACTGGCAAGGACAACACCGTGTTAACTGGTATAATTTCTGCCCACCTTGTAACACCACTGTGTCCATGCAAAAGCCAAAGGCAGGATTCAGCCTCATCCTCTCCTGAGGGCAACAGAGCCCGAATTGGGCAAAGTTGACATTAGGTCACTTTTACATGTAGTTCAGATGGCAGCTCCCACATGAACAGCTGCTTGCTTGTACCCTTCTTCATGCAGGCTTCTCTGGAGCTGAGAAAGACCTTTCTCCCCCTCTCCTCTTGCCAGGATATCTTCTAGACTGAGACCTGCACTGCAGACCTGCTTTGGGCAGCGGACAACTAGGCAACACCCCTGGGTCTGTGAGTGCTGTGTGCAGGGAGCAGCAGAGGGGGGTCGGGGAGTGAACCTGACTGTGGCCTCGTGTTGAGCCAACTGGGGCACTGCCTGGTGGCACTCTTAGCAATGGGCTGTTCTGCATCAAGACAAATGTTAGATAAAAAGGGGAAGGGATGTGGATTAGGGAGGAGGATGCAGGCTCCAGGCCAGCTAGGAGTAGCTTTTTGGCAGGCAGAAGTGTTTGAAGAGCAGTGAAGAGGCCAAAACTTCAGAGCAGAGCCCAGGCAGCTCTCCTGCTTAGCAGGTTTTTTTCCCCATCTGAGGGGCAGCTTATCTGCCGCTGCCTGAATCCCAGCTCCTGGGATCTCTGCTTCCAGTGACAAGCCAGGCTTATGCCACAGATGTGCACAGGATGGAGCAGGCAGGGGGCAAGGGGAGCATCCCCACACAGCTCCATTCAGTTCTGCTCAGACACTTCCTTTCTCTCGCTGCTGCTTTGCCCCTGCCAGCAGTGGCAGTGGGGCACAGCTGTAGGCAGCAGTCCCCCTCAGCAGCATGGGATGGAGGAGGGAGCCTCAGAGGGGAGCAGCAGTGGGAGCAGCCTCACAAGCAGGTGCCACGTTTAACTTCCTTCCACAGAAATGGACCTTCCTCCTCTCCTGTCAAGCAGCAAAGCTCTGGTACTTGGCACAACATTGGCGGGAGGCGAAAGCAGCACGTACAGCCACCTGTCAGCCCTCCACTGTCGTCCTGCTTGCCCTATCGCCAGCTCTCTAGCACAGAGATGGTGCTATTCTTGGTAACACACCTGGCAGCTCTGTGATGCTGGCCACTCCGCCTCAGGAGTCACAGCCCAGCATCCTCCTCTCACTGAGCTCTAAATATAAATAAGCTCCAGAGGACAAGACCAAGACATCACTGGGGGAGGAAACCCTGCAGCTGTCTTCGGGCTGCTCAGTCAGAGCAGAGCAGAGACACAATTCCCTCTTTCCTGTCTTCTCCCTGCACATGGGGGGTTCATTCCCGTTTGTACTCTCTGTTGTGGGCCTGCACATGCTTGTGTGTTGACAGTGCTAAACTTGGAAAGGCAGCCTCCCCAGATGGGGGGAACTGTCTTCACGGCTTTTTTTTTTTCCTTGTCCTGTTCTTGCTGGAGTTTGACTCTCACGTTGTGCATGTTTCAGAGCTGGAGAATGGAGTGTGGTCGCTGGGGCCCAAGCTCTGCTCCATCATGGTGAAACAGGAACAGAACCTGGCTCTAGACCTGCCTGAGTCCCAGCTAGCTGCCAGCTCCATACCAGTGCTGAACCTCAACCCTCTGCAGAGACTGCCAGTCCCCGAGGAGGTGAGCCCACCTAAGATCCATTGGAAACTCGGGCTCTCACACAGCGGCACCCTGGTGATGCGGACCCAGGCATATGACTGCAGGGTCCTGCTAGGTGATTTAGCCACTGGACATACAGAAGAAGGTGATGCAAAGCCCAGATACAACATTATTTGTCACTCTTCTCTTGAAATGGCAGTCAGAGGAGCAGCACACCTGATGCTAGCTAGAACTCTGTTCTTAATTCCTGCAGTGAAGCTACAAGACAGCTTATCCTTCCAGGGCAAACAATGGAAGGAGGGTTTTCTCCAGCACAGGAAGCTTTACAATCTTGGTTAAATATGAGTGTGTTTCCTTGACACAAAAGTCAAATGCTTCCACGTACTGGAGGCCTGTCCCCTCCGCTCTGCCTGTATTTCTATAGCCACTCTTGCCTTATTTTCATTTTTCAGAGAACAGTGCTGAAAATGTCCCCACTACTCGTGAGTATAGGCCCCTGCTCTGCCACTGTCTCTTGGGCCTCTCACTTTTCTCTGCTGATCACTGGAAATGTAGATCCCGCTCTAGGTTCTGCTTGCTTTCTCCTATAAGGCAGCAGCAGATATTCTTTCTAAGACATGAGGGGACAAGCCTTTTGGTCATATCTAAGTACTTAAGAAGCCTGTTTGACTGAAGGATGTACTTGTGCCACTGGTATGTGGGTGTAAGCTGGGGGCTCGGTTTGACTGGCCTTGAGTCCAGCCATGTTGGATGGGAAGGTTTGACCAGTCTCACACAGACCTTAACTATCTTCTAGCAAGTCAGTAGATAACAGTAGAGCATCTCTGGGGCTCACTTCCTTTTTTCACTCATGCTGAGTATCTTCCCATTTAAACAACCATCCAAAACAAATGGGTACTTCCAGCCAAAACTGTGCACAAACTTACTCCGTTATTTACACAGCTTGAACTTGCTGTGCCCTCAAAGCTCTGCTGTGTGTGCTCAGCAGCCATACCATCGTGCTCTCTCAGCTGTGTTTACAGCCTGGAGGAGTCTGTACTGTGTCTGTTTAGTGTAAAAACTCCCCCAGCTTATGGTGGGCTGGGGGTTGGCGAGCCAGAGAGCTGAGGGGCAGCGTAGCCCAGATTGGAATAAATCTACTCTTTATTTAACTCACAGTCCCCTCCAATTGGAAACAGCTGCCCAGTGGCCCTGGTGAAAATCATGTGAGTAGGACAGGGAGTTTGTTCTGTTTCTGTTTCTGTACAACGTCTATATTCCCATTTCTAATGAAGGCAGATCAAAGAGGGACTGGCCATGGTAATGCAGAGGTTGGTTTAAATTCAACTGTCTGGGTCTAGCAAGAGAAGTATTGCCAGGGATAAAAGCCATCTCCCTTTTGGAGGTACTCGGTGCATGGCTTGGCAGCGTATCCATCTGCCACTGCTGTGGCAAACGTGTTTGCACGCTGTGTGCCCAGCAGCACAGACTTCAGGGGGCTTATGTTTGGACTCCTGGTTTCTATTATGTGTGGTGAGAGGCTACTTTGGGGCAGAGCTGTGAGATGGGGCAGAGCAGAATGGTGGGGAGCCATGGCTATGAACAGAACTGGTGGGAACCCTCTGGGCAAGGGAGGTGGCAGCACCCAAGAGCTCTTTATGCTTTTCTTCCACAGACTCCCATAGAAATGACTCCAGCACCTGTGATCAAAGTTGAACCCAAAGAGGTGAACCAGTTTCTAAATGTACCTGCAGGTAAGAAGATAGAATTTGCTGGTTGACTTAGATCGCTCTATATTACTCAGATACAGACCATTGCTATGCTGGAGGAAAGATGGCAGCTGAGAGCAGAGCTATACATACAAGGTAATACTAGGGTACACACAAGTATTACGGAGGAGTGAGTGCTGCACTATTCCAACTCAGATCAGTGTCTGGACCAGCAGCCACGCTCAGAATTGTTCAGACAGGGACTCCCAGGCAAAACAGGCTACCTCAGAGTTGGAAATATGCAAGAGTGCCTTTAAAATCCTCAGAGGGACTGCAGTGTTATCCAAAAACAACCATCTGAAAGTCAGGAAATTCAGGATCCAGTTTAGTTTGAAAGAAACCCAAGCATCTGAAAATCTGCCGATGCACAAATGAAAGCACTCCCACTGCCACAGAGAGACATTCCTTAGGCATATTCCCACCTCCGTTAGGGCCCCCAGGGCTCTCCAGTACAAAGCGGGGGACAGTTTTCAAGTGCTTGGCAACCAGCTGAGTGACCAGAGTCCCTTTGGATCAAGTGTGCTGGCAAGTGTGTGAGCCCTGTGGTGCTTTTGGAAGAGCTCTTGCCTTACAGAGCTTCCTGTACTTGTGAACAGGCCATGGAGCAAAACATCACAGGCTTTGTCCTGCATTTTGGTTGACACCAGAGTACCTTATTGCTTTGTAAATACCTTTGGTGTCTTGGCAAAATCCCTGCCAGCTCTCTGACTCCTGCAGTTCCTAGTTTAGCACATTTGAAGTCAGCTTAATCTCTGTCTTGGGTAGTGCTCAGTCCAGCCTTGTTTTCAGACTCTCCTCGTCGTGTGAGACTTGTCACCCTCTCCTTTCAGTGCTTTGGTACAGCAGCGCCTTTTCCTGTTGCTCCTCAGGGCCCTGTGCCTGTACCAACAGGCTGACACGAAAGCCACTGACGTGACCTCCTTATTTCTCAGTAGATGACCTGGTGCAGATGCCTCCAACTCCACCCAGCAGCCATGGCAGTGACAGCGACGGATCTCAGAGCCCCCAGTCCCTGCCTCCCTCCAGTCCAGCCCGACCTGCCGCTCGCTCTTCTACTGCCATCTCTTCCTCACCTCTCCTCACAGCACCACACGTAAGGAGGCAGTGGGATGTCACTGGGGCACAGGGTTCCTTGGTGCTCAGAGGGGGCTGGAGGCTTTCTGAGACTCATGTGGGGGACTCTGCCCTTTGTTAAGGTCTCCAAACTGAAATGCTCTGGCAATGCAATGTGATGTCCTAGCACAGGGGTGTGGGGACAGGATGGTGCTCACGGGAGTGAGGAGAGGCACAGTAAGTCTGGTATAATGCCTACCAGCAGCTATTTTCTTTTAGCAAGGGCTGTCTTTCACCCCATACTTTGGGAAATGGCTTCAGTACTGGAGGACTTTCTGAGGAGCTTAATGGAAGAGAAAGGAATAACTGAGAATTCCCACAACCAAACTGGTTTTTAACCATCACCCAAAAGGCCTTGGGTGGCATCCTGCAGTGCAAGTGTGTAGCCAGACTCACCATGAAGGAGCAGATGCCCTCCCAAGTAAAAGAGGAAGGCAGTTGCTGAGCTGCACCCCCAGGATCAGGCTGAGAACAGGAAAGGGCACTGCCCTGCACCTATTTGTATTGAGCCCCTAGCTGCTGTGCAGGGCTTTAAGGACAATCACTGGGATAGAACTCCTTGCTGATGCTGGCAGCTGCTCTCTGTGTGTTTCAGAAGTTACAAGGGACCTCTGGCCCACTGCTCTTGACTGAAGAAGAGAAACGCACCTTGATTGCAGAGGGCTACCCCATTCCTACAAAGCTGCCCCTCACCAAAGCAGAGGAGAAAGCACTGAAGAGGGTCAGGAGGAAAATCAAGAACAAGGTGACTGTTTGCAAATGTAACCATGCAGTTCCCATGATTCCTGAGCATTCGCAGCTGACCAGTGGTACAGTTACCCTCGCACCCTCAGCCACAGGGCAGCTCAGGAAAGGTGGGATTCTGCCTTTTGGTGCCCTGACATGAACCTCTCAACCCAGCCAGAGGTGTCATGGGGCATCTCTGCATGAATGCTGTGCCTGCAGCCATATCTGGGGAGTGTGGCTTCCAGCCCAGCTCCTGGGAGTGTGTGTGCTGGGATGAGGCCCCCAAGCTAAGGCATCACGGATCAGAATGCAGGGGTGGGGGCAGGGCAGGGAAACAAAAGCCATTGCAGGGTGCAGGACGGGTGACGCGCAGAGCTCATTAGCCAGGCAGAGGCTGTGAGACCTTAGACTGTGATTAGAAAGCATCTCGTGGGAGAACCGATGAGACCTTGAGTTACTCACCCAGTGACTCAGCAGTGGTCTGGGGCAGAATCTGCCCAGATGGCCACAGCACATACCCATATGAGTCAGAGGACTTCAAAGCAACCTTAAAGATGCTCTCAGCAGCGAGGGGGTCAGGCATACTGCAACAAATACTTGTGGCCTACCAGCCAAAGAAAGCTTCGCACTTACAGCATCCCTCCCTCCCAGTAAAAATGGCAGTCTGGAAGGCAACTTCCCCATTTACCCTTATGGTGCTACATGTACAACAGACAAGAACAGACAAGAAAAGGGAGACACATAGAAATGTCTAGAAGCTTCTGGTACTGACTGCTCTCTCACGGCTGCCCCCCTCACAGATCTCTGCTCAGGAGAGTCGCAGGAAGAAGAAAGAGTATGTGGAGTGTCTAGAGAAAAAGTAAGTTTCTTCTTTCAGTCTTTCCTCTGAAAAAGGAGTCCTGTCCATGTACAGCCACGCTTTCTGGTGCTTTTGTCTCTGAGTTGCTCAGAGATTATGATTCCTTGCAAGGCTGGCTGCACAGGAGTTTGGTTCGATATCCTGCCCCTATGCACCTCCCTCCTAGAAATCCTCTTGTAGGATAAAGGAGCAAGTTTCTTGCTCTAGAAACCTTGTGTTTCCAGCTGCTTTGTTTGGCTGCTCCCATAATCAGCAGACCCTCTGAGGGCACCGACCATGGCATTTCCTCCTCTCTTCCCATGAAGGTGGACACAAAAGCATTTGATAGCAAGAAAAACCTTGCACTAGTTATTCCCCATACTCCCCCTCCACCCTTTCTATCTTTACCTGCATGAGCTTTGTTTTTCTCCTTGCAACCCCAAGGTCCTGCATCTATGGCACCCATAAGCCTAAGGTGACATCATGTGACATGGATGGGGTAGAAGGTAACTCTTGAGGGCCTGATCCGGTGATCCCCTTTGTACTAGTATGATGTACATTGTAGTATGATGCCCTGATGAGCATTCCCATGCCAAGGAGAATGCCAGAATCCAGGTGCAAGTTCACATTTCTGTCTGAATACCAGCTTCTTCCCTGTTATTTACACCACCTGGTATCAGCAAAATGGAAAAACCCAACCCCCAAACCCCACCTTAGCTAATTCTTCTCTCTGATGCTATTTGTTTATGTTCTCTAACTGCACAGAAATGGTGAGTGAGAACAGGTGACTCCAGGCTCCTTCAAGTTCTCATGGCCTTCCCTAAGCAGCACTTTGGTGTGCATGTGTGCCCAGGCATCACAGCCCATCACCTCCAGCTAACATCCCACACTGACACCCAGACCCTTCAAGCTGGGGCTGGTCTCACTCAAGTGAGGGGTCCAAGGCCTTTCCGTGCTGGGGCCCCTTCCCCAGCCGTGGCTGTGGTGCCTGTCTGCACTCAGCGGTGTGTTGCGCTAGCGCATTGCTGTGACAGATGGCTTTCAAACAATGCCAGCTTTAAATATGAACCAAAAGCAGCATTCAGCCAATTTTTTTTAATGCAACAAGTCTTGGGTCAACTTGGCTTTCTGTAAAAGCTGCTTTGTCAAAACCTGTACTTCAGCCTTTTACCATTCAGTTTGACACCTTTTCTGCGAGCCCAGTTTTTACACGGAACGCCTGGTTCGGAGGCTGAGCTGGAAAACTCCATCAGGATCAGGCTGTGCCCATGGCTTGTCTGTCTTCCCCCCCGGCTTGAAGACATTCCCCGTTCCCTGTCCCAAACGCAGCCTAACCACTTTCCGAAGCAGCGGGAGGGAGCCTGCAGGTTCTCTGCTGCCCTCAAGTGCCTGCAGTCGGAGCCGGCCCAGCGTTTGCATAAAAACTGCCTGGTTTTCATACAGCAAGTCCCACAACTAGGGCAGGTGCTCAGTTTGAGTGAAAGAGGTTTGAATTTGTCCCCCTGTTCCTTTTCCATGCTCCTTTGGGGGCTTTGGAAGTGATGGAAATGTCTGCATAACTTTGGGTCTGTCCTGACATGACCTGACTGTAGCTGGGTGCTACTGCCTCTCCCAGCCCTATGGAAAGCCTGGACTGAGAAATGTCAGATGTAACTGTCCACCTGCCATCTCATCCCTGGTCTGCTGGGGCTGGCTGCAGCCAGATGGGTGAGGGACATCTGGCTCCAGGATCATATCTGTAGGTGATGGATGGGGCCACTGAGACTCTGCTCCCTGAGAAAGGCAAGGACTGCATTTGCCTTATGTCTGGCCTGTGTAACTAACTGGCCATGGTTTTTATTCCTGCAGGGTTGAGACATACACAACAGAAAACAACGAGCTCTGGAAAAAAGTGGAGACCTTAGAAAATGCAAACAGGTAAGAGGGGCTAGACCTGACCCTCTGTGGGCAGGACGGAGTGGGCAGGAAGGGAAGGCGGGGGGCATTGTGGCAGGGGGAGAGAAGAGAAAGACAGGCTCCTCCAGCTCCTGGCGGGACGGGTGCTGCTCGGTGAGGCGCTGGTTTTTGGCCCGTGGCAGCAGCAAGGCAGCTGGGTTTGGTTAGTGAGCCTGGAATGTTTGTGTTGGGACGGCCAGGCTGCGCCGCAGCAAGGGGAGGGAGGGAAGGCGCATTTCTCACATCTCTTCCTCCTTCTCCCTGCAGCCCTTTGGGCTCATGCTGCCCTCCCCACTGCCCTCCAGGCCTCTGGCTGCCTCCAGAGCAGCTATACTGAGGCAGGCCCTTCACACCAGCCTCTCAGACCCACTGTTTCTGCTCGTGTTCTTTGGAGGAATACAAGGCCCTGGGCATAAGTTGTCTAGTTCAGGTTTCTCTTAAGAAAGAGCTGAACAGACTTGGCAAATACAGAGGGAGCCCATTCCTCTGATAAAGGTGGAGATCCCAGTTCCTACCAAATCCAGGGCAACTCCCCGTGGTAACTCAGCTCTTGCCCTGTGGCTTCCCCTTGCAAAGCAATCCTGAAGGATCTCCCCACTATCTGCTGCTGCACACCTGAAAGGAGCAAGCTGCTCCCACAGCCCCACAGCAAACCCGTGGCTCACTCGCCCAAGAATCTGGTGATCACTTGTGTTCCTAATATGCAGAGCTAGCCAACTGATCACCAGGGGAATCTGCTTCCTTGGAAGCAAATAATAAAGACTCCTCTCTTGTGCAGTGGGGATGGGTGGCAGGAGCTAAATGAGGGCCCAGATCTGCTCCCTCTCACTGGGTGCGATAGGTGTGAGCAAGGGCAGGGGCAGCTGCAGGCCTGGTGAGGTGGAAGCTCATTTCTACAGGCCTGTTTATATTGCCTCCAAATTGAACTGAAGGGAAGAGACACAGCCAGAGAGCCAGTCCTCCCACCCACCCCTCTGCTGCCACTGCCACCTCGTGGAGTACTCCTTGGGGCTCTGCTGCACTCCTTCCTCCCATCCATCACACGAGTGTCGTGACTCCAGTTTCCAGGCCATCCACTGGTGTGCGAGTGGCCAGAGCATCCCATCTGCTGGAGACACAGCTGCCCGACTGCTGTCATCCACGGGCACAGCCTGCCACTTGGCCTTGCTGGGAGTACAAGCAGCTCCCACTGCTGAAAGAGCATGAGCCCCACCCTGAAAAATCAGGAGATTGACCTAAAAGCCAGGAGATGTATTTTGCTCAAAATACACACTGCGTTCTTTCTAATTGGGCTTGTTTTTTGAGCGCTGCCAATGGGACACTCTGTGCTTCTCTCTACATGTACAAAGAGCAGAAGAGCATTTGGAAGGAGATAAAGCTGGGATTCTCCTGCAATCTCCTGGCTCCAGGACCTGGCATTTTATAAAAGCTTAAACATATTTGTGTAAAACAGTCAGTGCTCCCAGAGGGGAACACTCAGAAGTCTGCCTTTCAGCAATTTGCAGCCTTTGGGACCTGTGTGCTCTGTAGTGTCCCTCATCACAGATTTCTTCATCAGGCCAATGAAGGGTTCAGTGGCTTTTTGTAACACACCTACCAGTGCTCTGGGCTTATGTGCACTGATATCCATGTTCAGTCAAACAGGGCAGAGAGACCTTAGCACGTGTTCCAGCCAGGGCAGCCAGAGAATAAATTAATTGTTGAACTCGAGATTTGGCTTTGCCCGCATCCCTTTGCAGAGTTTGCCAAGACTAAAGAAGCTGGAGGGGATCAAAACTTGTTTTTTGTTTCTCTCCCCACCATATGGTTTGGGGCACAGGTTGAGCTGCAGAGCATGTGTCTCTGAGTGAAGTGGGAGCAGGCGGGTCTGTGCTCAACATCTGACCTGACTACAAAGTCCAGCTCCTGTCCCAGTACTTGGTTTTAATGGTAGCCTGCCTCTCCACTGCTTTGGGAGATGGCTGGCTGAACTTTAGGGCACCCAGGACTCCTAAATGAGTGGGAAGTTCATAATGGTGGACAGTTGCAGGGAAGGTTTTGGTGTATCTACTGGTGAGGAGACTGAGGGAAGGTGCTGCAGGGGGTTATCACAGCATAATGGCACCTTGGGGCCGCACCTCCCATGCTTGGGACCTCAAACTCACCCTTTTTTGTTTCATGCTTCCCAAGCCTGTTTGGTCACAGAACTTGGGCAAGACAGGGGATACTTGTTTTGATGAGAAGGGAAAATCATGGTTGAAAAAGAAAGGGGTAGTGGTATTCTTGCATCACTTACTGGCTGTTACCTCCTTATCAAGTTTTGATTTGAGTTGCTTCCTACCCTAGGACTCTGCTCCAACAGTTACAGAAGCTGCAGGCTCTGGTAGCTGGGAAAGTCTCCAGACCTTACAAAATGGCTTCTACGCAGACTGGGACCTGCCTAATGGTATGAACTTCATTTCCACCTTCCTTGTTGGCCTTGCTTCCCCAGACACCTTTGCCCAGCTGGGTTGCCAGTCACATATGCTCTCTCCTTTTGTATCAGAATCATCAGAGCTGGGCCCTGTGTCATACGTACATTGGCAGCGTTAGCTGTTCAGGCAGCGGCGTCAGAATGATTCCTGCATTTTCACCGTCTTGTTCTTTGGGCAATACAGCTCTTTGGTTTTCATTAGCTCTCGGCCATTCAGCAAAAATCTTCCATGAGCTTTCATCATCGTGGGTAGTTTTCTTCTGCTGACTTGGTAATGCTTAATGTTTAACTCAGCAGGGCAGGCGAACAGTTCAAGAATCCCTCCCAGTGGGCATTACCACGTGTTTATCAGCAAGAAATGGCAAACACATCAGGCTTTGTCAAATCCAGCTGGAATTCTCTTTGTTTGTCCTTTTGACTAACCAAAATGATTTGGGGTTGTCTGTTGGTTCTAGTAATCCCTGCTTGCCTCTCATTTCTCATCGTGGAAGATCATGGTTAAGCAATATAGGCTTCACTGTCGAGCTTTGGGGCATGCCAGTGTGTGGCCTTAGAGACAGCTGCTTATTCTACATCTCATGTCTTGCCAGGGGAAAGGTTTCTGATCCTTGATAAAAATATAACCTTCAGCCCTGCAATGTCTTTGCAGGATTGTCACAGTAGCTGCTTGAGACAAATTTGTCAATTAGCTGTACCGTTAATGGTCATGAAATACAAACAAATGAGGTGCTTGTGCCACTTTCTCAGCACCCTCAGCATCCTGAGGTTTTTGCTCTTGGTTTCCTTGGTTCCAGAACCCATGCTCTGTAATTTCCAGCACTTTCTCCTTTCAAAATCTGCTCAAACTTTTGCTACTCTTTGCTGCCCCCATGTCAGACCAGATTTTAATGACTGACTTCTTTTGGCTGCTCTGTGGCTTCATTCCCAAGTTTTTTCCACATTTTCGGGTGTGACCCAGCTGGGCCCAGTGACTCACTTCTCAGTGCAGCAGCTCATCAGAGCTCCCCTGGCTCCAACGGTTCTTCATCAATGTTACCTGGAATGAGCAAGTCCAGGAGAGGTGCCTTCCAGACATCCTCTGTGCTACGGGCTGATAAAATACCTAATTTAGCTTCCCAACAATGTCTTATCTCTCCTTGCTGCTCCCTGCATTCCGCGGAATCCCGGCCCACACACCAACTCTCTCAGGCTTCCTAGCTTTGAAGCATTTCAAGAATTTGCAATTTGCTTTTCTATCTTTGGCCAGTTCCTCTCCCAGGCCTCTGAGTTCCCATTCTCCATTTTCGAGCACAACACTCCTTATCATGACAGATATGTAGAATCACCATGCCTCGCAGCACAGGAGCGGAGCAGAGTACCCTCCTTTTTGAGCCCTGTGTCATTGCTGCTGGATATTTGTCCAGCCAGTTTTTGAAGGCCTCTAGTGAGAAGCAGTCCTCAGCCTCCTCAGGCAAACCATTCCAGTGCTCTGTTATCTTTCCCAGATAAAGCTTTCTTACTATCGCAACTCAGTCTTCGCTTTAAGCCTATTGCAGCTTCTTCTGCCCACTGTAAGCAAGATGAGTTTACCCTCCTTTTCTGCAGCTGCATTTTACTTACTTGAAAACTACTGGGTTTTAGCAACTCCCTTTAGTCTGCTCTGCTAAATCACCATGATTTCTTCAGTCTTCCCCTGTAGGCTGAGTTATTGAATCCCTGCTTGTTCCCAGAGCTCTCTTCCAGACTTTCTCCGATTGCCCCATGTCTTTTTGGAAGTAGGGGGCCCAAAGCTGGACACAGTGTTCCACTTGACGGCCAGTACAGAACCAGCCAGCCAGAAAACGCATTCAAACTGCCCAGGCTGATATTTGCCCTTTACTGAGTGACACTGACTTGTGCCCACCTTGTGCTTCTTTTAAACTCCCAGATCCTCTTCTGTAGAACAGCTGCTGGGCCATGTAGTTGCTCTGTTAATCAGCCCTGCCCCTTCATGGGTCTCAGCAGGTCTCAGCATTTGTCCATATGGATCTGCCCACTGTTCTTGGACCACTTCTCCCTGTGGTCAAGATGCTGTAAGTCTGAATCCAGACCAAAAGCCAGTCTGCTTGTAGTCTCTCCCATCTGCAGATTTGATACAGTCCATCATTGAAGTCAAGCTTAAAAATGTTAACTCTTGGCAGAGGCATAACAGAGCTCTCTGCTACTGCATCTGCTACTTCCTCCAAGTCTGACAGTGAACCGTTTGATAACTATGCTCTCAGGATGTCGGTTTTTTTATTCATTTTGCCTCCACCTTTGCAACTGATTTTGCAGTAGTTTCCTCTAAGGTCAAAAGGGTGAGATGGCCAAAAGCTGTGACAGTGAATGGTACTCAGAGTCAAACCAAGAGTTACTGTTAGGAAGCGTTAAGTGTTAAGAGCTTCAGCAGGAACCAGGTACGAGCAGCGATCAGAGTTAACCTGAAACAAAACCGGGTAAGAACAATGCTGGTTTGCACAGCCCCAGTTGAAAGCTATGTTAAAGCACAGTGTTATCTCTACTGCTCTTTCCCAGCTCATAAAGCTTGTTTTGTTTTAGAAGAACAGGCTTCACGGGGCTGACTCCCCTTTCTGGAAGTTGTGTGGTTGGCTGTGATAATGCCAACAAACACCCATTCAGGATTCCCCCCACCCTGCCTATGTTTTGAGGAATAAGTGTTCTAAATGCCTTGTGTAACTGATA
The DNA here is from genome assembly GCA_022605575.1 of Laterallus jamaicensis coturniculus. Classification (NCBI taxonomy): domain Eukaryota; kingdom Metazoa; phylum Chordata; class Aves; order Gruiformes; family Rallidae; genus Laterallus; species Laterallus jamaicensis. The sequence goes on from JAKCOX010000013.1 coordinate 22,416,600, forward strand.
TGGTGCCCCTAGACAGCATCTATGCTGTCCATATTTCATTTCCTTACTTTAAAACCAGCCATGAAGAGTCTGAACAATTAAAATCCCTCTTTACATAGTGTAAAGACATTACATAGTTTCTTAGGGATGGCTATTCTGAAATAGGTGGCTATTCTGAAGAGCAGTCACGCAATTGCTGGCTGTCCCCACAGGTGTCCCCAGAGGTCAGACTTAGCTAGTTTATACTTAGCGATGCACTGCCTCTTTGACATGCTCGGTCTGAGCACTGAGCTGGCTGCAGCTAATTATATTCCATCCGTGGCACTTGGGTGGCCAGGCAATAAGGATTTGGCTCTGTATCGCTTCACGTGTCCCCTCTTGCTCTGTACTGATAGTTCCCTAAACTCTATAGAGTCCCTTACGATCAGCACTGGCATCTCGCTCTGAAGCTTTACTGCTACGGCAGCATTTTACAGACAGGTGCAGACCTACCAGAGGGGGATTTCCAGGGAGCTTTCATCTGCTGCTCTCCTTTTATCACTGCCCACTGGCTCTGACTACTCTGCCTGCCAGCAGAAGGCACAGACACATGGTCCTGTGAAGGTGCATGTCAAGCATAAATTTAACCCTTTCCTTGGGCTCTCCATCCTTGTGTGGTGGTCTGACCCTGGCTGGAGGCCAGACACCCACCAACATTTCTCTGTCACTCCCCTTTTCAGCTGGACAAGGGAGAAAATATGTATTGGGAGGCTCAGGAGTCCAAGATAAGGGCAGGGAGAGATCATTCCTCAAGCAGCGTCACGGGCAAAACAGACTCAGCACAGAATAAAGGCAAGAAAACTTTCTGATGTGTTACACTGTACTGCACACCCAGTGACACCAGAGTGGGGTAATGGGAAGTGTGACCAGATCTTAACACACCTCCCCATACCCCTCCCTTCTTAGCAGGCTTCACTTTAGTCATGATTTTGCTCCCTTCTCCCCCATGGGGTCCCACCCATGGGAGACAGTCCTTCATGAACATCTCCAACCTGCGTCCTTTCCCATGGGGCTTCAGCCCTTCACCAGCTGTCCCAGCGTGGGTCACTGCTATGGGATGCAGTCATAAATCATAGAATGTCTCTCAGTCTCTCAGCCCCAGACTGCTCTAAGCTGGTCGCCCCTGGATTCACAAGTTCCCCCAGCAAACCTGCTCCAGTGTGGGTGTCTCTCTCCATGGGCTGCAGCTCCTGCCAGGGTTGGGTCACAACATCTTCCATGTGACTCCACCCGCTCCAGTGTACAGTCTCTCCATGGGCTGCAGATGGCGTCTCTGCTCCCCATCATCTTCCATGGGCGGTGGGGGGACAACCCGCTCCACCATGGTTTTCTCCAGACTGCAGAGGCATCTCTCTCTCAGTGCCTGCAGCACCTTCTCCCCCCACCTTCTTCACTGACCTTGGTGTCTGCAGAGTTTCTCACTCCTTTCTCTGGCGGCAAAAAGCAGCTGCTTGTGGTTTTCTTTTCTCTTAAATATGATTCCCAGAGGTGTTGTGACCATCACTGATGGGCTTAGCCTTGGTCACCAGTGGGTCTGTCCTTGAGCCCAGCTGGTAATTCCTCTGTCAGGCACTGGAAAATCTTCTAGCTGCTTCTTGCAGAAGCCACTCCTGCAGCCCCCCGTTCTCCACCAGAGCCTTGCCACGCAAAACCACACCACCTTCCTCTCAGGTGGCAGTTCTGCTGTCATTTCTGTCCTTGCATGGGCAGTAATGTCACCTTGCTGTGTGATGTGACACTTCACAGATTTCCCCTGTTCCCTTGGCCCCTGCTGAGCAAACGGTGAGGTTCCCTTTAGTCATGGCAGAGCCCTTGTTTTGAGTCTCCCTCTTTCTCACCTTGCTCCCCAGCTATGCCTTCCACCATTTCTCATCAACTGGATGGCAAGTTCTCACTATTGAACCAGAAATACTTCAAATTAAGCAACACGACAAAGCATCTCACTTCCCCTCTTAGATGTGCAGCAAAGATTAGCAGAATGAGCCCTTCCCCTCCCTGGAGGACCACAGCAACCCACTTGTCAGCCTGACCACATGTTCTCACCCAGCCTTGTGTCTGTGTGCTACGAGGGGGAGGGTTTCCTCAAGGCTACCAGCCTTAACTCTGTGTTGATCTCCTCTCTAGGTGCTGGCACTCTGCTTCGTTCTGATCCTGGGGTCCCTGATGCCCTGTCTCCCCGAGTTCTCTTCAGCATCGCAGACAGTGAAAGCAACACCAGCGCCAGACATTTACACAACTAGTAAAAGTGAGTTTAACATCACTTCTCCATTGCACCCTGTCAAACCGTTTCCAGCTCTTCTCTGGACACTCCTGGTTCAGGTGAAGTGTCCTCCCCACAGCGCCTGCTCCATACGCTGGGTCTCTGTCGGGGGAGGGATTCCTGGCCTGTCAGTGGTTATGGACTCTGGTAGCAGCACCCTGTTTGGGCCTCTTGGAATTCTCAGCTAACATTTGCCCCAAAACATGACAAATGTCAAAGGAAGCAATGGCAGGGTAAAGTCCCAGGGCAGATTGAGTCTTCGGAGGCAGCTGCGTGCCTGAGGGGCGTTTGCCTCTTGAAGCTGGGGAGAGGTGAGTGCCCTGCCGAGCAGGCCTCCAGCACAATTGCACATGGACCGGGCTATAGCTGGGTGAGCACATGCTGACATCACCGCTGTGACGCACACTCATTGCAAAGGACCTTGTCCTCATCGTTAACCAATGTTCTCCTTTCTTTCCAGTTCAGTCACGGAGCCTCCTTTTCTATGATGAGGGTGCTGGCTCCTTAGAAGAGAGCTATAGCTCCTTCCTAACCATGGACCATCCTGAGGGGTGGGAAGCCAAAAAAGGGCAGTCTGAAGAGGGCAGGCCTCATCTGGCCAGGATACATGAGACAGACAAATACCTGAGCAAATCCCAGCTGGAGGGTCCTGGCCAGAACCAAACTGACCCAACTTTCGCCCACCTCAAAGAGCAAATCCATGAGAGGTAAGCAGGTGGGGGACACCCTCTGAGCCCTAAAACACAGCATGGTGTCTGAGAGTGAGAAGCAGGCATGTCCTCTGCTGCAAGCTAAGAACAGCTGAGCTGCCTGGGACAGGTTGTTTCCTAAAGAGCAGTGGCTAGAGGAGGCCAGTGCTGGCAGGGAGCATAAGTACAAGTTTATCTTCTAGAGCAAAAGTTTGGGACTCCACAAAGCAGTGTCCCACTGGCACAGAGCAGAGGAGGACTGGGTGTTTCAGGTGGTCCCAGGCTTACTGGTCATTCAGCCTCTGTCCTGGTGAGAGCAAATCAGTTGCACATGCAGAGAGGTGAATTTGCATAGGAGGCTGCAATGAACCTTGACTAATGCCTTGTATTTTCTTTTCCTCAGGGAGACAAGCTCCAGTGAGACAGCTGAATACTTGTAGCAGCTGCTGGACCTCAAGGCCTCATCTGTCTGATTGCAGAATTCCCTCCTCACTGAGCAACTGAGGGGACTTGGTGGCAGAGGACGCTGCATTCAGACACTTCTAAACTGGCCTTGGGTTCAGCTCCTCCCCTTCCCTGTGCCCTCCCCTCTCTTCCCCCCTTAGTACTGATCTCTCTGAGGGGACTGTCACAACTGCCAGAACCATTAAGGAATGTCCCTGGCAAAGCCCAGAGATGCCCTCTTCTCCTGGCCTCATCTCCTGCTTAAATGAGCGCTACCCTATGGGTGTGGGCTCACCTTGGAGTGGAGGAAGATCAGGGGAAGCCCTCAAACTATTCAGCTCACTCCTCAAAACCTCCAGACCAAGGGGGCTGTCCCTAGGTGTGCACCCCTTGGCTACATCAGATGCACCTGAAGGAGAGAGGAGGAGAGAGAGAGAGAGAGAGAGTGATGGACTTCCCGTCCTGCCTGGGGGTCTTCAGAGTGGGGATACTGGTGCTGGAGAGATGGCTCTGGAAAGTTTGAGCTCATTCCTTTCCCTCCCTCTGTTAGTATAGTTCTGCTTCCGTTGAGAGAAAACCTAGTTCTTCCTTGCTCTAGTTTTCTCTTGATGGACGTGCCTACATAACTTCCAGACCAACTATCTGCAAAGATCTGCACACAAACGGAGTGGGGGAGACCAATCCCAGACAGCTAAACCAATATAAAAATTGGCCAGGAGCTCCTGAGCAACCAGAGCTCTGAAACAGAGAACAACTTTTCCCCACAGCCCCCTCCTCCCCACCCTTAGCACCCTTGCTTTGGCAGGGATGGCATTTCCCTTTCTGTTCCCAGCTTGGGCCCTACAATGCAGTGCGAACCAGGCCAGTGGCCTCCTCGCTTTCCATACTGCAGGCAAGAGAAACCTGCTCCCATAACCTGATACCCATCCCAGCTCTCCAGCCCTGATTCTGCTTGATGCCAAATGGGGTCTTCCTAGGAGCCACCAAGGAGAGCCCGGCAGCCTGTCAGAGGGCTGTTGGATTGTTATTGTTCCCCTCTCAACCTTCATGTGCACAGCAGTGTAGGAAAAGCCGCTGGCATCTCTGTTGACAGGTGTGTCTGTCAGGAAAGAGGTGGCATGTTTAATTGGCCAGAGTCACCAAAGACTGTTTTAGACCTCTTCCTTTCAAGTGCTGGCACCAAAGGTAGCAAACTCTTGCAGTAACACTCTTCGCCAAGTTTGGTGCTGAAATGACCTCATCTCAAGCCTATGCCATCCTCTTTAGCACCTGGACACCCACTTCTGACCCTTCTTCCTCCCTGGCAAAAGCTCTGCTGAAAGACAAAGTACCTCCTCACTCCATTCCCTCAGCTGCCATTTGATGGAAGAACAATGTAGGACACAAGTGTTGGAGATCTGGGATGGGGCAGGTTGCCCCGTGTTTGTACGTGGGAGTCCCTGTTGCATTCCACCAGGTCTCACAGCAGGTTCTTCTTTGCCTTGTTTCTCTTTGAGCACCCTGGACTCATTCTGCACTGCCCCAGCCTCTCCTCTCCTGCCCAGCTAGGAGTGGAGAGGGCTCCCTGGAGACGAAGTATGGGATGGCTGTTGCTCAGCAATGGGGAGAAGTGAGGGACAGGCCCTCACATCCCTCTTTTCTCCCTTTTGAAAACTGGTTTTGCCCCCTGAAGCCATTTAGGACAAATTTGGACATTTGAGTGGCCAGTGGGGTGAGAAAGAGGAAGGCCTTCAGCATTGCTCTGCTCTTCTCAAGGTTCACACTGGTCACCAGACAACACTTCATTCCCCATCCTCCACCTCCACCTCCACCTCCACGCAAAGAACCACTGCTGGGTCCAAGCACGCCTTCCTCCCCCCACCACTTCACTGAGCATGTCCCCCTGCCTCCCACTCCCACTGTTGTACAGAGACCAAGAGCAGAACTCGTTTGTACATAATGAACCTTGTTTTGTATTATTGCTGATCCCTTAAGATATTGTATTTTGGAGACTCTCAGATCCTATTTTCAGTATTGTATTTTATTAAGAATTAGTGCGGGCTTGGCATCTATGAACTTCTTCCTGCTTAGCAGCTCGTTTTCCTGGTATACTGCAGGAGCTGCTCCTTCCCTCCCATTTGGTTTTTGGTTTTGGTTTTTTTTTGTTGTTGTTTTACTTGGTTGGTTTTTCAAGCCACCTTTTCTCCTCCTCCTTCTCCTCTCACTTGCTCTGCGTTTGCTTAGTGAAGCAAAATAAAAATAAAATAAAAAAGATGCAGCATCAGCCCTGGGTTGACAGCTCCTTTCATTGAGGTGTGGTCATCAGGCCAGCCCACGTGCACAGCCCCTCACCGCCACTGCCCTGCTCCCTGGCCACACGCAGGACTGGTTCGGTGCTGGGACCCTGTGCTCGGTGCCAGGGGCTGGAAGTGAACGTGCATGTTTTTGTTTCCAGCAGTGAACAAGTCGGAGATGTTCCGCTAACATCATACTCTCGGAAGGGGGGAGATCCGAGATCAGAGTTCATGGAGGTGCAGTGAGCTCTTCTGATGAAGGGGCTGTGGGGGGGGTCTGTACAGCAAGGACACTGCTGGTGTCAACGTGGGCCTGGTCCCATCCAGTCTGGAAAAAATACTTAAATCCTTCAGCTACCCAGGGAGCCTGGAGCATCTCCTCTGCGAGGAAAGGCTGAGGGAGCTGGGGCTGTTCAGCCTGGAGAAGACTGAGAGGGGATCTGATCAATGTTCATACATATCTGAAGTGTGGAACACAGGGGGAAATGGCCAGCCTCTTCTCAGTGCTCTGTGGAGACAGGACAAGGGACAACGGCCTCAAGTTGGAGCACAGGAAGTTCCGCACCAACATGCGGCAGAACTTTTTCACAGTGAGTGTGATGAGCCCTGGGACACGCTGCCCAGGGGGGTGTGGAGTCTCCATCTCTGGAGATACTCAAGACCCATCTGGATGCCTCCTTGTGTGACCTGCCCTAGGGAACCTGCTTTGGCAGGGGGGTTGGACCCCATGGTCTCTGGAGGTCCCTTCCGACCCCTACGATTCTGTGAGCCTGTGAAAAGCCTAGCACAGTGCTCAGGTCAGTAAGGCCTTGGGGCCTGGCTGTCTGCCCATATCCCTGAAGGTCCATTTACAGCCACAAAAAACGGGTAGGCTTTGTCTTGATTTTGTGTGAAACACAAGGCATCAGCAGGTCTAGAAAACCAATCTTCATTTTCTAGAAAGCTCCAAGTGGGCGCATGAGAATTTGGCCAACTCCTCCCTGCGACCAGGCCCCCCAGAGCTGGGAGGATGCCCAAGCAGGAGCCCCTCCCGGAGCTGCTGAAAGGTGGCTCTGTCTCCTGTCTCTGGCCCAGCTGGTGCAGCAAGGCTCTGTCTTTGCCACAGGAGGAGGATATGAGGCTGAGGCTTGCAAAGATCCCTTTCTGTGGGCTACAGTTTCTCTGTGGAGAGGGGAAAAGCCCTGTTGTGACCCAGCTGGCCATTGAACAATGGCTGTGAGGGACAGGACCTCTCTTTTCTTGGCTGGGCCTGTGCTGCTGAGCGTGGCTTTGACATGGGATCCCTGGTGTGGGTTTTACAGGCTCCTGCCGAGCTCACTTCCTCTATGCGTGCCCATGGATGCAAGGAAGCACCTGACCTGGCCCTGAAGTTTGTGCTCTTGGCCAGAACTCGTTTTAAGTTTAAGGGTTTGATGTTTTCCCTGCAGCACTTTGTCCAAAAGCAGCCTCCCACCCGTGTCAGTGTGATGCACCTTTCCCCACCATGCCACTAGGATTCTCCCCACTCCCACCACAGAATATTGGGAGTTGAAAGGGACCTCGAAAGAGCATCTCATCCAAACCCCCTGCCAGAGCAGGATCACCCAGACTAAATCCCGCGGGAACGCATCCAGGCGGGTTTGAATGTCTCCAGAGAAGGAGACTCCACAGCCTCTCTGGGCAGCATGTCCCAGTGCTCCAGCACCCTCTCATGGAACTTCCTACACTCCAGCTTGCACCTGCTGCCCCTTGTCCTGTTGCTGGTCATCACTGAGAAGAGCCTGGCTCTGTCCTCCTGACTCTCACCCTTTAAATATTTATAGACATTAATATGGTCACCCCTCAGCCTCCGCCAAGCTAATGAGGGTGGAGGGCTCTTGACTTGCTTGCCCCTGTGCAACATCACTCAGCTCTTTGGGCATTGCCTTCCAGGGAGATTCTGGCCTATGACCTTCATGTGTGCTCCAAAACATCAAGGGAAAGTGGGTGCAAGAGGGGAGCTCTTTCAAAGGACTATTTCACAGGCTTTAGCTCTCTCAGCACTGATGTGGCTGGAACAACTGGAACCCTCATCCATCAGGAACAGATTTCCCTTCATCTCGACAAATCCTCCTAGTTCTGCAGTCTGCCAGATAACTCTGAGCTGCTCAAAACAGGCCCATTAGGATCTTCTGATCCCCACTATGCCTCCCGAAATGCAGCCAGCAAATCACACCTACCAATTTGTCCACAGCGACTAATTAGAGCAGAAGGAGAGAATCAGCGAAGTGAGAGGGCACCTTCTTCACAAGCCACCTTCAGCCTCGCTCAGTTACGCTGGCTCTGCTCCAAAATGCCCTCAACCAAGCTCCATCACGCCAAGCCAGGCTTTTGCCTATTTAGGGTCACATTTCTACCAAGCCTCTGCGCTGTCGATAACGTACGAGCCCTGAACAAAAGAACACTAACAGAACACAGCCTTCGTTCTTCAGAGACAAATTATTCCCAACTGTTCTCTGTTACCAGGCCAACTTGGGGCGGGGGGGGGGGGGGGGGAATAGAAAAGAATCGGTGTTTGCAGCTCGCCGCTGCCGAGCGGGCGCTGGCGATGCGTGCAGCAGCCCAATGGGTACATTGGGTTTGTTACAGAACAACAGGTGCTGTTTAGGACTCTCAGGAGAGCACCCCTGCTCTGCAAGTCTGGTGCGGTCCCTCTTGCTGGTGTTTGGAGCTGTGCTAGCAGTCCTTGCATGGATCCATCACGGGGATCAGCAGGATTCTATCCTGCTGCCTGGCAAGGGGCCCAGGCTTTTGGAGACCTTCTGGGGAGAATGGGGAGGGGTTGGCCTCTCCTGACAGCACACACACAACCCCCAAAGGGTGCTGAGGGCTAATAGTGATGGTACCTGATCAAGCCTGGACCCATCCCACCGCAGCCTTGAAAAACCTGTGTTGGTTCTCTAACCTGGCAGGTAAAATGGGGCTTTTGGGTGAGCGGGGGGGGGAGTTTGTCTTCTTGTGCCCAGGGAAGGAGACTGTACCATCCCAGAAGTACTGCTGTGCCTGCTAGAGATGCCACTTCCAGAAACCTGGTGCCCTGCCCGTGAGTGCAAAAGGGAGGGCAGGATCTGTACAGCAATGCTGAGCCACCCTTGCACCGTCCTGTGTGCCCATGCAAAACAAAATCCCTTTTCAGGGCACGGGAGAAGCCCTCTCCTGCCTGTGCCCCTAGTAAGCAGGGATCCCTGGCTAAGCAGGTGACATAACTCAGCTGAAGTGGCAGGATGACAGGACTGACCCAACCCAACCCCACCACCCAGACCAGACACACTGTCCTCCGTCAGCATCTGCCTGTTCTTCCCAGGTCCTCAGGAAGCTCTGACGGCATCCTCCAAGGGAAAGGTGACCCCATTAGGGACAGACGTGTGAGATGTAGACACGGGTGGGCAGAGAGAGATGCAGAAGCCTGAGCAATCCTTTACCTCCTCTCATGCAGGTGTATCCCATGATGTCTCTTCTCCAGACACACCATCCCAACACACTGCCTGTGTGACAACCATGCAGTTTGGTGTATGGGTAGAAAGGGGTAAAATCCCTCTCCTGGTTACTCTTCCCCCCACAGGAGCACAGGATCAGCCCCCGCAGGATGGCAGGAGGCACCCACTGTCCTAACCCTCTCTCTGATTCGACCAGAAGTGCTACAAAACCCCAGGGCAGCATCTCCTGAGAGCATGAGAGGACCTGAGTCCTGCATCCCCCATCTATGGCTCCTCTGGGCAGCCCAGCTGTGACCTGCCCTGTCTGGTCAGTGCTGGTGAAGGTGGCTCTCTCTTGTAGCCCCCCAGGGCAGACAGTGAGGCATCACCCAGGGGGTGGTGAGAAGCTGCGAGGGGCCACGGGTCCCTCTGCACTAGCTGGGTACCCACTGCTTCTCTCTTCCCACAGCCTGCTCCCAATTCCTTTGGTGCCTGTGGGTGGCAGGAGGACACAGAGCAGGGCCGTGCATCCGTGCAGGGAGTGCTGGCAAGCTTCCAGGAAAGTCTTGGTCCCAACAAGAAGGGTGAAGCCCTTCCCCTGGGCCGGCTCTGCCTGTCAGGGAGAGCTCGCCCAGCATTGCTCTGGCTTTCGAGGGGAACAAAACCCCTGTGGGGGCTGGAGGGGCTGAGTCACGCACCGAGGAGGGTGCGGGGCTCCCCTGCAAGTCACGACTGTGCGGAGGAGTGGGCTCGGGGGCTGCTGTGCCCCTGGGAGGCACAATTTCCCCAAGCAGGTGCAGGATGGGGGAGAGATGCCACCGTGGCATTTAGGGCCAGGCAGAAGTTCGGTAACTTGAACTGGATGTTCAAGGGGCTCGCAGAGAAAGGCACAGCCCTTCTCCAGCTCCTGCTGCTTCCCAAGCTGGCCTCAGGCGTGGCATGGGAATGTGTGCCCTGCTGCTGCACCCTGCAGCAGAGGTGCCACAGGATGGCAGGGAGGTGATGGAGAGCACTGGGAAGGTGGATGAGCTGCTTGCGCTGACTCCCAAGGACATGTTCCAGCCCCTGTCATGCTAGCCCTTCAAGGCAAGGTACCAGGACTAGGCAGGATGCCAAAGTGTTCTCAACACTCAATTTTCCCAGTGCCCAGTAGGCAAAGCCTCAAATTTCCCAGTGCCCGGCAGATAAAGCCTCAGCATGCAAATCTGGGGCAGAACAAATCCAAACCAAGCAGCCAGGCACACACAGGAGCTTTGTGGGGATCTCTCACCCCAGCCAGCATCCACAGCACCAGGGCAGACCAGAACTGAGACTGGGTCTACAGGGTCCGGTCCCAGCCAAGGACAGACAACGCAGCTCTCCTGATGGATGTGGGCTGGGGACAGAAGAGTCTTTTTACTGCTGGATGCCAGGACTGGAGAACAAAAATGCTTTGAATTAGTAAAACGCAGAGATAACGTGGCCTCCCAGGTGGCAAGGAGCTGATCATGCCTGCTGGGAGGAGGGAAGCTGCACTACAGCCGTACCTCTCCTTGGGTACCCCTGCACAAAGCTGAGGACCCCATCCCCAGACTGCTCTCATGTGTATAAGGCTGCTGGCCAGAGCAGCAGGTACTGTGCCCTCCTGGGACTGCTGTCACACACTTCTCTTGGCTGCCTGACCTTACCTGACTGTGCACCCTGTTGAGAGAAGCAGCCGAGATGCAGCTCCCTGAGCAGCCCTTGGAGGCAGGCAGATGCCAGCTGGGCTACGAGCAGCGAGGGGCAGCTGAATTGTCCCCCTCCTCTGCCTCCCTGGCCTCTGAAGGGTTAAGTGCCAGTTTCCCAGTGTCTCTAAGGTGACACCAGGCTGCCTGGCTTGGTGCAGCTCCCCGCAGCAGCAGCCCCCCTCCCCACGCACACACTCACGCTCTCTTTCTGCTTTGTCTTTTCGAGGGCTGCTGCAGGATCGGTGTGCAGGCACCTTCCTCGCTGCCTACCTCTGCCTGCCTCTCCCCCTCGGCTGCCGCTGCCAGAGACGCTCCTTGAGGGGGGACACCTCACCGACGGCATCCCATGCTGTCCTCCGGCTGCTGGGAGCATCCTCATCCCTGAACACTCTCTCTCCCTAAGACTCCTTCTCCGGCGTGTTTCCCGCTGCCCTCACAGTGCCGGCTCCTCCGAGCAGCACCGCACCGACGGCTCCGGGTTCCTGCCAGCCGTTCCTCCGCTTCGCTGTGGCCGGGCAGTGGAGACAGAAGGAAAGCTGAGCTGCCGTGCCTGGGCTACCCAAACTGCTAGCGAGAGGGCGATAAATACCACCGCCGAAAGTTGGGCGCCGCTTTTCCCCTGTGCTCGTGCCCCTCTGGGTAGTTAAACCTCGCTGAGATCGTCCCACGGTCCCTGGGGAAGAAAGCCGAGCAGCGCCGTGGGACCGGACCAAGCTGCCTGAGAGGTGTGTAGGGAGAGAGCAGGACTCCCTGCCTGGAGAGGCACCTCACCCCAGCATGGCTGAAGGTCCCAGGAGCTGGAGAGACTTCAACCCGGCCAGGGGGGATGGCGAGGCAGCCAGCAGGGCTGCAGCAAACCTCCCGGGAGTGGCAGATGCAGCGAGTGCCGGGCAAGCACAACACTCCGGCCTCTGCAGTGCAGACCCAGCCTGGGAGGAGATGAGAGGGGCAGTGGTGGTGACAGAGGTGGAGGAGCAGTTCCTGCACTTGGCCATCAGAAAGCAGGTCTCCTACAGGTAGGAGCTTCTGGGTCCCAAGCACTGGGGCTGGGATGGGGTGGAGGAGTGCCCTGTCCTGTTCTGTCCTGTCCCAGGGCATCTCCTTCCCGTGAGTGAGGGCTGGCTCTTCCTGGTGGCCATGGGTGCTTCTCCCACCAGAAACCATCTGAACACAGGGGCAAGGGAATGAGTTAGCCCCTTCCCTCCCTGCCCATTCAACAGTCCCCTCACGTTCCCCCTTACTTCTCCCTCTCCCCTTTCCCATCCTGGGGCTGTGATATCTCCCAGGTGGTCCATACCAAACAGTTTCCCACCAGCTCTGGCACGGGGCCATGGGCTGATGTTTCCCTCTGTCTCTGGGAACTGGAACACTGGCTTATCAGTTCAGTGCTTGGGTGCAAAGGACTTCTGATAAGACATTTTCTTTCTTCTTCCTCCTCTGCCGCAAGGCAAATAACCCTTTGCGTGCAGCTCTCATGTCCAGAAACTTTGATCCCGCCTGGGGAGGACTGAACAGCGATGCAAAGATGAAGGAAGGGGCTGAGGGTGGGGGTTGCGCTCGAATCATGCCCTTTGTGGTCACCTTGCAGCAAGAGGAGGATCTGTCCTGGCTTTTGGTGGGGCTCCTCTTCAGGGACAGCCCTTCTTAGGACTGACCTACCCCTGCTATAGCCAAGCAAAGCCAGTTGAGGCAAAGAGTGGTTTTCATAGCTTCCTGGGAACTTTTATAGGAGCCATTGGCTGGTGGTGCTCAGATGAGCTCCCATCCCCAACTCCAGTCATGCGATGTCCAAAGTCCTGCTTGGGTCAGCACCTCCAGGAGCTCAGCTCTATTCTTTTTCTCACAGCAGATAAGGTCTGGCGTCTCTCCCTCTGCTTTCTTTCACCCTTTAAGCCCTTCCACCATTCAGTACCTCTGGGCTTTGCAGAAAAGATCTCAGGTGTAAGGGAGGAGAAACCCTGCACCTACCTGGAGTTAAAGTGAGCACTCGCAGGGCTGACCCTGGGCTGCTGCATGGGTCTACGATAGAGGGGAGAAGGCCTCCTTGCCCTTCTCCTGAGCTGGCTTGGCCCAGGGATGCCTCTGTGTCCCCTTGGGCTCAGTGCCACCATGTCACTCCACGCTCAGCGAGCACCAGGTAGCTTACAGACAGGTGGAAAAACTGGTGAGTCGTGGTGCTGCCATGGTGGGCAGAGGATGGACAGGCTCTCTGGCCACCGGCCCGCAACTCGGGGTCTCTAGAGTGCAGAGCACTGTTTTTGGGGGGCGGTGTGCGCAGATTTGGGACAGGAGCTACAGGTCAGTCCCCAGCTGCGCTCCCACAGGTGTGGCAGCCGCTCTCCCTCCTTGTGAGGGCTGTGGTGGAAGCTGCGAGCAAATTGTTCTCTAATCCTGCGGTAATGGGAGCTAATGGGGAGGCGTATGAGCGCCTGCAGAGCAGGAGGGGCCCCGGAGCTGACTCATCCCCGGCACTTGTTATTTCTGCAGTGGGCGGCAAGCAGGAGCCGGGGTGGCAGAGTGCTCCCCAAAGCAGCCCTGTATCCCTGCGCCCCGCCGGGAGCTGGGCAATGCGCAGCCCCCCCATCCCTTGCTCGACACCCCAGGGATTCTCTACCAGAGCTGGGATCTCTGGCCTGATGCCACCGAGGGTGAGGGGTCACTGCGTCAAGTAGAGGGGACGGAGTGGGATTTTTCTCCTCTTAACCGTCTTCCTCCAGATGCGTGTGGAGCGCTTGGCAGACGGGTTAGCAATTATCCAATCTCCCCAGGGGAGGAAGGGACCATACTGCAACCTAATTTGATGAGCAGGAATTTGCTCCAGAATTGTCTAAGGTTGCTGGGGATTGCTGACATCCTGCTTGTCCTACCCCAGCTGCCTTGGGGCAGGCAGATCCACTGACATGCTCCAGCCTGTGCCGGGCTTCTGCAAAGTGCCCCTTGTCCTCCTCAAGCCTCACAAGGGGTCCCTTTACAGGAGGCTTTGCTCCTTCTAAGGTGGGCTTTGCGTAAGAGAGAAATCTGGCAGGATCAGGGGCATGCTCTAGCCCCCTGCAAGCCAGCAGCGAGGAAGGAGATGGAGTTTGGGATGAGGGAAGGGGAAACCAGAGAGGAAGCGTCTGGGGATGGAAGTTCCTTGTGGCATCCTGGGATGCTCATACAGAGTCCGGTCCGATGCTCCCTGGAGGGGGTCAGGCAGCAATGATGACTTGATGACCCCTGGAGGTCACTTCCAACCCCTAAAATCCTGTGAAATTCTGTGACCATTCCCAGAGCTGGGCTCTCCTGCAGCACAAGAAGTCCTGGGGAGGCTGACAGAAAGCCCATCGCCACGCTGCCTGCTTCCGGAGGCACTCACCGAACATGGGTAGGGAGTTTGCAGGACCTCTTTGGTAAGCTGTGGGCATCACAGGTGTCCTCAAAGTCAAGCGAAGGTTGGAGGCCACCAGTCCTCCTGCTGCCAACCTGCTGGTTCCTGCTGGGGCCCGTTAGTCATCACGAGGGGCAGGCAGCAGGAGCTGCTATATAAAGGCTCTGAAATGAGCAGAAATGATATTAAGCCCATGGAAATAAAGTTCCTTCCATAAATAGCTGCCGTGGTGTATGGAGCCGCCTTGGGCGGGTGGAAGAGAGCTCAGCACTCAGGTTATATTTAGGGCTTTGAGTAGCAGTTTCGTGCCAAGCTTATTAATGATGCTGGCTTGTGCACCAGATTTGCACGTTCTGGGACAGTTTTCCCAGTAGGAAGATGCTTCTAAAAGGCCAGAAGGACCCCGTGCTCTCAGTCACTGCAGCAAACCCTGTGTGCCTTGCTCCCGGAGAGCGGCCAAGGGGAGTCCGAAGTCACTGCGGGTGTCTTAAAAAAACTGGAGTCTGGAAGGCCCCAGGGCAGGTTCTGGCTAGCCCCACAGCAGCACCCCACAGCCTCCCTGGCAGGGCTGGGGGACCTGTGCTGTCAGGGCTCCCTCTCATCTTTAGATACTTTCTCAGTTGCTTTTGGGATGGTGCTTGTCAGGGACAGCCTTTGTTGCTGCCAGCAGCCCAGCCCGCAGAGGTGTTTACCCAGAAAGGAAACCACAAGTGCACAAAAGCTCGCTGCACGGGTTCCCTGCAGTCTGGGGGTGGGGGGTGAGGGACCCATCCCCTTCTTGCCCTCAGCCACCTCCAGAGGCAACACCCCCGCACAAGCCAACGCACTACGGGGCTCCTCGCAGGGCTCTTGCAGCGCCTGGAGGAGGGGTCCCTGTGCCCCCCCCATACCCCCCTCCCTGGTGTGGAACAAAGGTGTACGTCCCCTTGCCAGGTCCCATCGCCGCTGAGGAGATGCGGGGCACCTCCTTTGCTCAGCGTGGTCCCCGGCTGGCAGATAGGACACGGGGAAATGAATCTCACAGGATGTTCTGTGCTGGGGGGCGGAGCTAAATATAACCCAGAGAGCAGGGAGGAAGGGGCTGCATTGCAATGGGAATAGCCAGGGAGCTCGGGCACGGGCACAGGCCAGGCAGGGTAGAGGGGAGAGCTGGCAGGGCCTGCTGCTGAGGGGGAGGTGGGAGCCCTCTCCGGGGGGCTGGAAGGCAGCTGATAGCAGCTCTCGGACATCGTGTCTTCCTTCTGCCTTCAGATCTGGCTGGGCTCCCCGGGATGGAGGGCGTGCACCCCCTCCATCCCAGCTGGGCAAGGGAGGGCTGGAGAGGAAGGAAAGGAGAGCTTCCAAGCTGCAGGCAGAGAGGGGCAGAGCAGGGCCTCCTTCCTCCAAGTCCTGCCTGCTGGCCTGTTAATCGCGTTAGCTGGGCTGTGCAGAGCAACATAATCAAATTCCCATTCGTTCCCAGCAAGCCAAGCCCGCGCCACTCTGACAGAAGCATCTGACTCTGTGTCCCTCCGTGCAGCTGGGAAAAGGAGATGGCTGGCACATCATCCCCTTACTCCAACCCCCCTCCCCCGAGCTTGGCCGGGGTTGGGAGGGGAAGCTCACAGCACTGGAAAGTCCCAGTGAGCTGGTGTGGGGGCATGACAAGCAGGTGTCTCACCATTCCCTGCCCTGCCCCCCGAAGAAGGCAGAGAGGAGCTCTGTGTGCTGGGCACAGCGCTTGTGAGAGGGGCAGTGGCAGCTCTGGTGGGCACAGGGATGGGATGGGTTTGGAGTCAGCACCACACAGTGAGTGCTCCATGGCTCTCACCCTCGACAGTCCTAAGTGCAAGGCAGTTGGGCATTGGGCTGCATGTAATAAGAGATGGAAACATCCCATGAGGCGGTTTTGGAGAAACTGGGAGGCTGTGGGCATGGCCTGGCTGCACAGGGACCTGCCTGCAGCAGTGCCAAGACAGGGCAGCATACCGCAGCCACAAGCCCCCGTCTTAAAGCAGACATGCTCCCTAGTTGAAGCCAACCCAAGCCCATGCTGCTGCCTGAAGGGATGCTCCTGCCCTCCCTCCCACTGGTGTTTTTCCATGTCGGGTGGGCCAGGCCTGCTGCTTCAGACAGCAGAAGACACCTTAGCCTTCCCTGGTTATAGCTACAGCCTTCTGGTGGGGGGGGGAGGGGAGGTGTGAGAGCAGGCAGGTAGGGAGGTTTTGTCAGGGGCAGTGCATCCCCACACACCTGGCACACACCTGGGTGGGGAGAGCTGGGATCCCTGAACTAAAATTAATCTCCTCCCTTGGCCACCCCCTCCCTTATCTGATCCCAGCAACACACACCAGCAGAGATGGAGGGCCACTGGATCACAAACCCACCCAGCACAGTGACCCGCCCCCCCCATCCCCATCCCCCTCCAGTGTGGCCTGCAGAATAACCAGTGCCAGCAGGGTTGTCCCCTCTGGTCTCCTGACCGAAAACAGCCAGAACTGGGCTTGCTATGGGATCCCACATGGTTTTCTGCCAAGCCCAAGGGACAAGACTGCAGAAAGACACACAGACACAGCACAGAGGAGGGCAAAGGTCCCCGGCTGGGGCATGTTACTTCTCCAACAGCCTCACCGAGCCACCTTCCTGGATAAGGAACTGAACATCAGTGCTGCCAGGCAGCACAAAATGTGGAAGGGAAATACCTACAGGCGGGGAACACATTTGACCAAGCCATGGTGACATGCAAAGCAGCAGGGCTGAGAACCCCCGCTGGTGATAACAAAGCCTCTCCCTTCTCCCACCCCTGAGCTGGATTTAGGCATCCAGGACCTGCCTTTTCCTCCCTCTTTAGGCTAATTAGTGCAGTGGGGTTGTGCTTGGTTTAAGAGCTCGCCTGATGAGATCAAGGTCTGCCTGTAGGTTTGGTAGTTGGGGTTTTTTCTCCTTTGGATGATGGAGTCTGAAGGAAGACCATGTGGCCCTTCAGAAATGCCACCTGGTGAGGGCTGTGAGGGCTGGCTTGCTCGCTTGCTTTTCTCTGGCAGCATGGAAACCATCCACAGGCCCCCTCACTGATCTGAAGGTCCACAGGAGCCAGAGCAGACCCAACAGCATCTGGGGTTTTGGAGCTGGGGATGTGCTGAGCCTGCAAGCTCATGCTGTGCCCTGCAGACCCACACCGGGAGACAGATGATGAACATCAGCCTGTCTCTCCGCTCTTTGGAGGCTGTCCCGCAGCCTCCCAAATGCTTGCACTTCCCACCGTCCCCATCTCTGTCATAGTCTGATGGTTTTTCAACATGCCCTGGCACAGGGTCAGCAGGCAGCCATGGCTGGAGGGTGTCTGGAGACCCACCACACGGGGGGGACACGCATGCAGCTGGGGGGCCCTGTGTGCCGCGGTACTGCGCGCAGTGAGCACGCACATGGCACAGGGTGGGCTGCAGAGGGACAGTCCCTGCTGCCACGGCCCTGTTTGCACGGCGGTGGTGCTGGGCCAGCTGTGGGAAGAGGGGGCTGTCTTGGAGCCCAGGGGCGAGGGAGGTGAGGTGAGGCTCCTCAGCGCACACCCCGGCGCGCCAGGGCGTGCTCCTGCTTGCCCAAGGCACGTGCAAGGCTTCTCCAGAGAGGGCCCCACACCATGGCCTGCCGTGGGAAGAGTGCAGCGCAGCCGGCTGCAATGACAGACGCCCTCACACTTCCAGGAAGTGCAGAGAGAGGAACCAGGTGGAGGGTGAAAACAAAGCCGGGGCCCCGGCCGGGCAGCCGGGTGGCGGAGCACTGCCAGGGACCTGCCCTCAGGATGACTCCGGAAAGCGGCCACAGCGGGAGGAAGAGCGAGAGTGAACCCCGGGCCGGCTGAGCGCATCAGCTCGTGCTGCGGCAGATGTGGCGGCACCGCTCCTGGGACGTTCCCCAGAGCCCTCCGGGGGACTTAGACACAAGGTACCCGCCGAGTTGGGCTCTGTTGCCTCCTTCTCGCTCTCGGGGGGTGAGGTGCTGCGGCTGGTGCTGACAGCCGGCGCTTTGGGGGTGCGGGAAAGATCTCCCATGTTTTCCTGGTGCATTGCCAGCAATCCCTTCCTCTTCTCCTGGGCTTGCGCAGCACAGCCTCCCCAATGGGAATGTCAGAAGGCCGCACGGGTGCTTTCAACACCAAGCCTGTGAGTGCAGGAGGGGATCAGCAGCGCTTTGCCCCAGGCTGTCAGGTCCTTCCTGCAGCCGGTGGGAGCTGGAAGGTATCTCCCCATCCCCACCAGCCCTCTTGGGAATGGTTGAGTGCTCCAGGCAGCTGGTAGGACCTACCCTTGAGGGGGTTTCAGAACTAGTGGCTGTACTGGGCTGGCAGCTGCGACCCTGCCCGGGCAACCCAGCGGCCCTGGCTTTCACCCTGGCTTGGCACCCTTGGTGGGGAGTGGGGAGGGAAACCAGCCATCACGACCAGCTTCATTTTCCCTTCAAAACCGGGCTGCCCATCGCTGGGGGCAGCCGCAGCATTGCCAGCCCTGGGGTGCAGGCCGGCCGAGCCCGCAGGCCACACAGCCCCGGGGAAGGGGGAGAGAAGCAGGGCAGACGGCTGGAAGGCGGGCAGGGAGCCGCGGTGTCCGTCCCGGCAGCAAGCGCGCCGGTGGCTCCCGGTCGTCCCCGGAGAGGATGGTGGCGGCGGCAAGCGGGGCTGTTGGCTCCGTCCCCCGTCGTCCGGCGGTGAACAATGGGAGGCGGAGGTGGAGGATGGGGGCGGGGGGAGGCTCCACTCCTGCCGCCGAGCCTCTTCCCGAGCGCGGGCGCGGCGGTGGGGCTGACACCGGGCTTCCTGAGCCGGCAGCGCCGGGCACCGGGCCACAGCGCCGGGCCGGCTGCCGCCGCGGGGCGCCCCGGCCCCGCTCCCCGCGCGGCGGCAGAGGGCGCTGGCGGCGCGGCCTCCGGGGCCGCCGGTGCGCGGCCGCACTTCCTGCCCGCCCGCCCGCCAGCCCCGGTGGGGCGGGAGTCCTCGGCGGCCGCGCCGCCCCCGTCCCCTCCCCTGGCGCGGGGCGGCGGTAAGCGGCGGCGACGCCGAGCCCCGAGCCCGGCGATGGAGGCGGCGCGGCCCCCGCCGTCCGGCGGCTCGCCCTCTGTCTCCTCTTCCTCCTCCTCCGCCGCCACTGCTGCCTCCTCCGGGGCTTCGGGTGGCGCCGAGCCCGAGCGGGGGCCGCCGCCGGGCCGCCGGCACAGCAACAAGCGCTTCACCGGCCTCAAGCTCTTCGGGCGCAGGTGAGCATCGGGCGAGGCGGGCGGGCGGCAGCGGGACCGTGGGGTGCCCCCGGCCGCCGCCGGCCGGGCGGGCTCCAACCAGCACGTCTCCCCGCCGCCCCGGCACCTGGCGGCGACCGGGACGGGGGGAAGAGGAAAGGGGGGAGGTGGCCAGTACCGCGGGGCAAGGGACCGGCCCCGGGTGGCTGGAGCATCCTGAGCGGAGGCTGCGGAGCCGGTGCCTCCCCTTCGCCCGAGGGGAGCCTCCTGGCAGCTGTCAGCAGCCGCCGTACCCCGAACTCTCCCTGCCAGGCCCCGCGGAGGTGGCTGACCCCCGGTTATAAAGCCGACACCCGGCCGAGCACATCTGCCGAGGGATGCGGGACGCGGTGTGGGGATGGAGCGGGGACGGGTTTGCTCTTGCCCCCTTTCGACCCTGAGCAGCCGGAAAGTTGGGAAGTGTCACTTTAGCTGCGCCCGGCCCTCCTCCTCGGGGAAGTCCGAGCCTCATCCCTGGGGAATTCGTTTCCACCCTCCTCGGGCCGCACGGACCTCCCCAGCGCACCCGCCCCGTGCTGCGGGCGTGAGAGAGCGGGGTCCTGCAGCACCCGGCCCGTGCTGCCCGGAGCCTGGGATCTCACCGGTTTCACTCACTGCCTCCCCGCAGCCTTGCTCTTGACCTTGTGGGGTTTTGGGAGGTTCTCAGCCCGCGCAGGCGAAGGGGTGCCCCTGCCGTGTGGGAGGGTGTGAAAACACCGAGTAACTGAGGTCTTAAGGTTACTGGGGGCCACCTGGGCCACCCTAACACCTCGAAACAGGGCTGAATTCAGTCAGGCTGATGAGTTTTGGGTGTCAATCGAGATGGAGACCACGCAGTGTCCCTGAGCACCTGCTCCCATGGTTCAGCTCCTGGGTTTTGGTGGGGTTTTTTTCCCTGATACATCTTCAGAGCTTCTCTTGTGGCAGCCTGTGCCTGTTGTCTCTCAGGTTGTCTCTGCACACTTCTGGGCAGCATCTGGCTCAGTCTTCTCTGTACCTTCCCATCAGGTACCTGAAGATGGCAGTAACCCCCCCTAACCTTTAAGGGGGTAATAACCCCCCTTAGCCCCCGTTTTTTGCAGGCCAAGCCACCCCCCGTTTATCTCAGACTGTCCTTGTATCTGATAGGTCCTACCCTCAACTGTCTTGGCCCTTTTCTGAACTTGCTACAGCTCATGGTCATTTTTTGGCATATGGTGGGGGTGGGGGGAGGTGGTGTTGTAGGTGCTGGGTGGAGGAAAAAGGCCCCACTTTCAACCTCCATGGCCAGGCTGGAGCTGGTAGTGAAGGGCTTGCAAGGTCACCCCACGGCAGAGAGATGCTCTCTTCTGCTGTGGTTTCAGAGCTGCTGGCAGTGCCCCCCTGGAGCTTTTGGCAGTCTCTGGCTTATCCTCAGTACCCTGTGGCATCTCTCTCTGGCTCCCAGGGGTTTGGGCTGCCATTTCTTCAAAGTATATCAGAGCCTATGTGGAGGGGAAGTTTTTCATGTGTGAACAACCTTCTGCAGCCCGGACACGTAGGGGAGAGGCTAAGTGGGATGGGCAGGGGGTATGAAGCTGGAAGGGGCCAGCACACCTGCCAGGGCAGCTAGAAATGCCTGTCAGGTTGCGTTGGTGTGTGGATGCTTCTCTCGCTGCTCTTCTGCTGACAGTGAACCTGGTTTTCTCTGGCTTGGGGTGATGAATGCAGCACCTGGGGCTCCAGGGGAGTGAGGAAGAAATTCCCGTGGGCTTCCGAGAAGGAAGAAGCTCCCACTTGGGCCCGTGGGAGGTGGGCTCATCAGGAAGCAGTGCAGCATAATTGGCTGCATGCTACCGTATTCATGCCTGCCTGAGCATCAGAGCCAAGGGAGATGTGAAGTTCCACCTCCTCTGAGAGACTTGTGGGGGAAGGCTTCACCATGCTTTCTTTTGGCAAGAAGAAGCCAGCCCCTACCCCCCAGATGCTTGCTAACAGCCATCAGTCAGGAAATTTGCATTCCCTTCGATTCTGGGCATATGTGGCTGGGAAGTGGGTTTCGAGGAACCTTAGGCGAAGACCAGTGGTGCATCTCTGGAGACCCCAGACCTCAAGCAGAGGGGTGGCTACGCACTGCTGGGCTCTGCCCAAGGTCACACTGGGAGACACACCGTGGCCAGCCAAGGGACATACCCACAGAACGTCAAGAGAGCCTGCCTTGTCCCCAGGGCAGGTGTGCCCCAAGGGGATTTAAAGCAAAAGAGGGGTGAACTCTTACCTCCAATGGTGCATTAGTGTTTTGCAAGCGGGCTTATTTCTGTGCCTTGTAATTGCCTTACAGGAGGTGTAGTAATTGGCTCCAGAGCTGACAGAGACAAGTGCATAATGCGTGCATCCGGGCCATGGATGGGTAATTCTTTTAATTGGGCTGATAAAGAGATTGGGGCTGATGAGATAATAGGTGGTTAGGATTAAATTTCCTTCCGAGGTGCCCCGTTTCTTGTGCTGCAAGCGAACAGCATGTTTAACCTTTCCATGGGAAATGTAGAGAGGGAGCATGAACGCTCAGGACAAAACCCCTTTTTTGTTCTCCCCTGGGCTGGAGAGGTGAGATGGCTGAAATGGGTCTTCCTTTGTGGGCTTTAGAGTCTTCAACACATCCCCCTTCAGAGGAGGTACATCTGGTGGCTTACACTGGTGTAGACTGGGAGCGTAGCCACCATTGGGGCAGCTGGTGGGTAGTTGCCCTGCAGGGAGCACGGGACCAAGTTTTTGGCAGTGGCCCTTTGGCAGGCCCAGCGCTGGAGCCTTGCACGCAAGCTCGGGGGTGCCTGCCCTTGCCCCCAGGGAAGGTCTGTGGGTGGCACGGCCTGTGGGTAAACGGCACTCGAGAAACTGAGCTGAGCACCCGCCTACGTCCTTCTGGGATGTCACTTGTCACAGTCTTTGCAGCTTGACGCTCACGCCTATGTAAAAGCTGGGGGAGACGTGCCGGTGGTGGGACAATCATCCCCATCGTGTGGGTTCTCAAACCTGCTGGCCTTGGGCTGGTGAGCAGGTCCAGACCGGGTACAGGGCTGTGTGTGGGCTTTTCCCTAGCATTGGCGGGGCAGAGGGGCTGTGCGGTGGGGCCAGGCCCCCTGGGTGCCCTGGCAGACAGTGTCGAGGAGGTGATTTGCATGCTGCCAGGCTGAGAGCAGCTCTTACCTCCGGACAGGCTTTTTCGCGTGCACCTCGCTGCCAGCTAGCTGTTGAGCAATCCCCCTCCCTTCTCCACGCATGCAGCTTTTGCACGCCTCTGCCTCTGAAATCCGGCACCCTCTGCTCCCCATCCAGCTCGGTAAGTGGCAATAGCTGGGCCCTGGGCCAGTCCCACCCATGGGAGTCCCCAGCTGTCCCCTGCAACACTGGGGCTGGTTTGCGGGGAAGCACAATGTGCTGGGAGGCCTGTTCCTCATCGCCATGTGTGCTCTGCGCTGCTGGGTCACGGGGCGGATCTGGGACTTTTGATCTTGCCGGAGGGGGAAAAGAAAAGAGGGCGCTGCTGGGCACGCTGGGTGGTTGTGCCTGTCGGCTCTCGGTGGGGCTGTTGGGATGAGGCAGGGAAGGATCAGAGTGCAGGAGACCTGGCTGCTATGGGAGGCTGGGCCCTCCCTAGCACCCTCTCTGCCTGTCTCCCCGGTCCCAGCTCCGCTGCCCTCCCGAGATGAGAGCAGAGGCTGCTGCTGTGCTGTGCAACTGTATCGGAGAAGGTGGCAGGACCTCTAATCTGTTTAGGAGTTGGAGCATCCCTTCTGGGAAACCCTGTAATCTCCTCAAGGCGCTGAGAGGAGGGAGGACAAGGGACCTCTTTCCTCCCTTGGACAAAAATGATAGTAAGAGAGAAGGGCAGCGGAGGGGTAGGGGAGCACTAGGAGCAAGGAGACCATGTTGGGAGGAGAGAGGCAGAGCCGTGAGCACTGCAAGGGTGGAGAGTTTGAGGGTTGTTTGATTTCATGGACCCTCTGGGGGACTAAAAGCAGATGCTCGTTGGGGTGATGCCAGCCCTCTGGGATGGGGGGGATGCTGTCATGCAGGGCAACCTGAGCTCTAGCAAGGCAGTGGGGGATGCAGTGTAGGATTTCTCTCTCATCATGGTGTCATGCTTGGGGAGCAGACAGTCTCCCCAGAGACTTGGCAAAGCCTCTGTATCTAACTTCCAGCTCTGCTCTCAGTGGAGTTCTTGTTTCTCTTTTTTCAGGTGACTCCATGAGCTGAAGCTCTTGAGTTAGCTTTCAGCCACATGTGTTCGCTTGCT
Source organism: Laterallus jamaicensis coturniculus (assembly GCA_022605575.1). Classification (NCBI taxonomy): domain Eukaryota; kingdom Metazoa; phylum Chordata; class Aves; order Gruiformes; family Rallidae; genus Laterallus; species Laterallus jamaicensis. Next base: position 22,440,296 of record JAKCOX010000013.1, read on the forward strand.
TGCTGGCTTCTGGTGCTGACTGAGATGCTAAGCTCAGGAGCAGAGCTAGGGCTTCAGAATGAGGCTTGGGCTCCTTACCCATAGGCCTATAAACCATCCTTTTTGTGAGAGTTGGGGACTGGCAAGAGGTGAATTACTTCTGCTGGAGACTTTGAGGTAGGGACTCTGGCACAGGGCCTGCTCCAAGACATGGACAAGGCATGGGAATAGGGGAAACCTGTCTTGCTGGTTCTTGAACTGGCACCAGGCTCAGAGGCAATAAGTGCCTCCGTCTTTGTGATCCCAAGTCCAGGAACTTTCCCCAGGCCAGCTCTCCAGTATTACAAAAGTAATGCCCCGTGTTTCTGTCGCAACTTGCAGGCCTGGCTGCAATCTGTCTTTGGGAGCTGGGAGGCTTTTTTCTCCCCATCAGGTGGAGGGTGAACCTGTGCCAAGGCAAGTGATGAGACCAACCCTCTGTCCATGCTGGATGCAGGCATTAGAGCCAGCCCCATTCTCCTCCTGCCTCGAATTTAGGGATTGATGCCTGGGGGCATTAACATTGTAGTTAACTGGGAGCTCTGCCCCCAGGGGAAACTCTTCTTCGAGGTACCAGGGATTAACTGAGAGGACATCTTCCCAGTCCCTGCCATCCCAGACAGTAGGAGTTAATGGCCTCCTGCCTCAGCCCTGCCTGCGGGGCAGGTAGTGCTGTCTGGGCTAGGCTACCAATTCCAGTTTCTACCTGCAGCCCTTTCTGCTGGGCCTGGGAACAGCCTGCCTGAGCTTTGCCCATCTCACAGTGGTCAGCCTTTCTCAGCGGTTCAGGGCCTGGGGAAATGGGCTGAGCATTCCCCCCTGCCCCATCTCAAAGGAGTCCTGCCCAGTCGGCAGGGACCAGTGAGAGCTGGGGACCTGTCTCTGGGGGATTGGGGGATGCTACCTGAGATGCAGGTGTGGGGTGGTAGGTACATGGCACTGTTGTTGGGAAGCCCTTCTCTGGGGGCAGACAGAGGTCTGGCCAGGGTAGTCCCACCTTCAACTGCTGCCCTGTCCTCAACGTGTTCCAGGTCTATGTCCCTCGTGGGCTGCCACAGCCAGCCTTGTCTCTGCTCTGCTGCTGCTGCTCCCAGGACGTTACTGCAGGATGCCAGCTTGAGGTGGGCTCTACCCACACCACAGACTGGTCCCAGCCAGAGAGGCTGGTACCCACCCAGGACCAGCAGGGTAATGCTGGGTGTTTGCCCCTTCCCTGGCTCCGTTCACCCCATCTATCTCCCCCTGCACAGCCTGCTGCCACTCATCTCTGTGCGGGCGGGAGCAGCTTGGGCTCCAAAACATGCTGTGGCTTTGCAGAAAGTCACGTGGCCCTGCTGGCTGTCCCAGGAAGTCAGGGGAGCTAACGAAGAGGCTCGTTGCAAAGGGTTTTCCCCTCATTTTGGCACAGCTCGGCTCCCACAGGAAACGTGGGTGCCGGAACAGCCTGTCCCATGCTTACGGTGTGCAGCCCAGGTGCAGAGCCAAAGCAGGCCTCACACACAGACTCCTTCCTGCCTGCTTCCCCCTGGCTGGGGAGGTCACACCTCCTCTCCAGGGCAGGTGTATGAGGATGGAGAGTCATGAGGCAGAAGTACCCAAGACAGCTTGGAGCCTCTTCCCAAGCTCCCAACCTCTGGGCATGGCCTGTAGCCAGCCTGGAGAGGGAGCCGGGGAGGGGGGCCCATGCAGCCAGCCATGTGCCGGCCCCTCCGTGTGAAAGTTCCCTCTCAATCAGATTATCTATATCTCGTCCTGCCTTGCTGCCGCGGCCATGGCCGGGAGCTGCTCGGATCCAGCGCTAATCCTCTTACCACCCAAGCCTGAGGTCACCACGCAAGGGACGTGGCATGGGGCACTCTGGCAGCAAGTGCCTGGCAGCTGCCACTACTGATATGTGGCCGAGGGGGGGGGCGGGTATGTGTGTTGGGGGGTGGTGGGTTAGAGATGTTCTCTGCAGGGATTTTACACCCGTCAGAGGCTGACAGATGGTGGGATTAAGAGGCAGTGGGGCTTCTGTCCTGTGAGAGCCACTGGTATGCATGGCTGGAGGCAGCCTGCTCCCCCACCTGACTCTTGGTGGGGCTATGGGTTGGCCTGGGGCCAGAAGATGTTCCAGCCGAGGCTGGTGATGAGGACCTGCTGCCTGGGCTTGAGCAATGGCATTACCTACCCACGAGTTTTCTTGTAATTTGAACTACAGAGGAAGCAGATGTGGTGGGGGTTGTTGTTGGAGGGTCCCAAGAACTGTTCTCTGCACTGGGTCACCAGGAGCTTTGCTGGTGGTCGGTTGGGGCTCCTAGGGCTCAGTGCCCATGCAGGGGCCAGAGGATTGGGAGCAGGCAAACTGCCTTGCCCTGACTGGACAATGCTCCTCCGTGCAAGGCTTCACGAGTGCCTTAATGATTTATTTGAAATTCAAATCTATGCCTGGACCCAGCAGTTGGGGTGAAGGCTGCCAGGAGCCAGGCTGGCACAGGGCAGGAGGGAGGGAAACAGGGCTTCCTCTCTGTGCCAGCCTGGCCCCGGTCCTAGAATGGTGCACCCCATGGAGGTGCAGGGCCTGAGCACCCTTTGGCTCCTGCAGCTGGCTGGCGTGGGCTGGAGGTGACTCTGGACTGGGGCCCCTGGAACCGGAAAATGCTGAAGCAGTGGGGAGAGCGTGTGGGGTGGAGGGGTGGCACTGAGGCAGCAAAGCTGCAGAGGGGGAGGACAGTGCTGTGTGCCGGGCAAGCAGGTGTGTTTATGGCTTGCTGACCGCTCTCTTTGTGTCCCTAGACTCCACCTGCCCCACAAAGGTGTCTTCCCTTGTCTCCAGGGCAGCCAGCCCGGCCGATGGGGATCCAGGAGGATAAAGCACCGGCCGGCGGTGTATAAGTATGTGGCATTTTTATTGGCTTGCACAGGCTGTGCAGTCCCGGCAGCTGCCGCAACATTTCTGCTCAAGAGCTCTCCTCCCTCCCACCCACGTCTCACCCCAGGTCACCCTCATGTGTCTGCACTAACCAAGGCTGACAAAAGCCAGGCTGCCTGCCTGCTGCCTGTCTCACTAACCTTGTTCTAGAGGGCAACTTACTGCTGGACTTCCATCGGCTAATCTGGCAGCCCCCTGTTCTGCTGGTGTTTGGAGTGAGGGTCAGTTGAGGTCCTCCTCCTCCTCCATATCCTAGCTGTTGTAAGCGTAAGGGCCGTAGCATCTAGACACTGTGCATGCTGAGTGCTCTGAAGACTAAGATGACAACTCTGGGGAAGCTGGTTTAGCTAAATGCCTGAAACAGCCCAGTCTGAAGTTCAGTAGGGCTGGTGCTGCCAGACATGGTGGCAAACCAGGGCCTGGGAGGCAGCCATGATTGCTGGGATGTGGTTGCTGTGTGAGAACCAATACCTAAGCTAGCCATGGCGTTAGGAGCTCACAAGTGCTCCTGAGGACATGCAAAGGTAGGGACAAGTTCCAGGCCCTATTCCAGGGCTCCCTACACCATGGTCTCTGTGGAGCAGCACATCAGCCCGGTCAGGATTTGGCCGCCTTTGTGTGAGCGCCACGCAGAAGCACCGCAATGGAATACCTCCTACTGTGGACTGCTGCTTCCTGGCTTCTGCTAAATGGTTCCTCTGGGTATCACCCGGCCTGTGTGTGCCCTTGGCTGTTCTGAGGTTCCCCACTCAGTCTCCAGTTTGCCTGACCTTGTAATCACAGAAGTCTTGCGTCTCCTGGCTGGTCAGGAGCCTGCGGTTGGAGGCGTCAGGGGGCAAGCAGCAGCGTGGCTGGTTAGTGCTCCACGCAGGGGGGCAGATGGGGTTTGGAGTGGTCCGTCCAGAGCCCCGTGAGTTGAACAACGTCGTGGGTTGAACACCAGAGGGCATGGTCGCTCTTCGGAGCGCAGCGCTCTGCTGTGATGCTCGGGAACTTCTTTCAGGTGGGTGTTGTGGCAAGTCCCCTTTTCAGGGTCTTTGGCTTTCTCACTCCTGTTTTTTCTCTCCTCTCTTCTGCGAGGGAAGGCTTTGCACAGTCTTCGTGTAGAGGGATTTTTTTCTGCGCTGTGGGTGAAGCAGGCAGTGAGCTTGCTGGCTTACTCTTGTCAGCCACTGCCATGGGCTGGCTGATGCTCAGAGGCAAACCTCCAGCCAGCTTGTCACTCGCTGTGCAGGCTTCTGTGCCCTCGCAGCACTCGGAGCTGCGTGGTGGCACCTGCCCAACCTCTGCAGCCAGAGCCTGAGCTTCTCCCCTGTCTCAAGTGGTCTCCAGAGCACCCAGTGTCACCCTGAGGGAGCAGGAGCAGAGAAACTTGGGGAGCAGAATGAGGCAACCCTGTGCTACCGACCTGCGGAGATGTCTGCCCTGGGAAGGAGGAGAGTGGTCCAGTCTGCACTGGCAGAGCCTCTCCAAAAGACAGCAGGAGCAAAGAGCCCATGGTTGGGGCTGTGGAAGCTGGCAGATGGGGATGTTAGGATGAGAGGAGGAAAGGAAACATGTAAGAGCAGTTATGCAGAGGGCGTTTGAACAGAAAGGTTGAGAAGAAAAAAACCCAACTCCTCCTCTTTCCCTCCCCTTTCAAGCAGATTGACAAGCTGACATTTAGCAAAACCAAGATGTGATAGAACTAAGGTTGCTGGAAGGAGTTACTTTAATTTTGACGTGAGATGGGAAAGAAAAAGACCTGATAGCTTGCTGCCATGGGGTGAAAAAGTGAAACCAAAGATTAGAGGTGATATCAGTGACAGGGTCACAGTTAAACCAACAGATGCCTTTTGGGTGGCATGCTTGCGTCTGCCTTGCTTAGTCACAGGGTCATGATGAAGGCTTGGGATGAAGAAGTAGGAGGTGTCTTTCCTGTCTCAACCTCAGACTTTGTGGGGGCAGGGGGAGATCGCTGGGACCAGGTTTCTCAGGGATGCTTTTGTGTGTGTGTGTGTGTCTGTGGCCCCCTTGCAGACACCTCTGGGGGCCACCATTTGTGGTGTGGTTTCAGGTGCGTGGGACCAGGGTGTCCTCACTTGGAAAGTCTTCCTCAGGGCTGTGTGGGGCTGGGGAGCCTCTCACCTCAGAGCAGTGGTTTCTACTCATAACACAGCAGCCTGAAACCTGTAGCTGCAGTGTGGGGAGCCAACAGTCTCCCTCGCACCCCCTTCGCCTGTGTGTGCATGTTTGCAGGGTGAAGGCTTAGTGAGTCTCTGGGGGAAGAAGAACAGCGACTGGAAGTTTTGGCTGGCTGGCTCGGGAAGAGGGGTCTTGGGCTTCCCAATCCTGCTGCCTCCAGGGAAAGGGACTTGGAGAACTGGTGACCTGATTGCTTACTGGTCTGCTTGACTCGGAGGGGATTTTTGGGCCAGATAGAATCTGCCCTGGGCATCCCTCTGGGCTGTTTGTGAGTCACACATATCTCTTATCATGCTACTTTGCTGTGAATAGGCAGCTGGTTATAGCATGATTTTAATTTCCTCTCTGTTAAAACATCCTGCCAGTCCCAGTAAGTGGGTCTTAACAGTGGTGGACTGAGGACTATGCCAAGGGGGCCCTTCCACAGCCTCTCCCATGGTCACCGCTGGCACTGTGACCTCCCTGGGGCTGCAAGGACACCAGGATCTGCCGGGATCTGCTTGGCTGCTGGCAATCTGCTTGGCTGCTAGCAGCAGCTGGCCTTTTCCTGGCACCAGGGAGTCCAAAGCACGCGTATCCTGTGTGGGGAAGTAGGCAGAGTCCTCTGTTCCTCAGCAGCTGCCAGGTTTGAGGCAAGGGAGGTCTGGGCAGGGGTGAACATCACCTCCTGCATGCCCTGGGCATCTCCAGCTCCCCTTCCCCAGAGGCACTGTGAGAAAAGGGGCAATCCCCACAGCAGCTCTCACAGCAGAGAGGTTTGCTCACGTGTCCTCATCCACCCCCAGCTCCCACCACTTTGCAAAGGCCTCTCGCTCCTTCTGCCGTGACAGAGGTGGCAGCGGTGGTGGTAGCTCAGCCTTTGGGCCTGGCTCCCCTCTGATTAATGGTTTCCTGTGAACTGCTTTCAAGATAACCCATTGGGGAAGGCAGCTGCCATGCTGGCAGCAACCTCCCCTGACATTTTGTTATGATCATTTTACTGCAGTCTGTTTCCAGGCCCTGTGGAGCCCTAAGCACAGTCCAAACACACATACGCTCACACACATGCAGGAGAAGAGTTCCCTGTTTAATTTTAGCCGTGACATGCAGGCAAGGGGAAGGGGCAGGCAGGAGGAGGCAGGGTGTGAAAGGACGAGGTCCCAGCTGCGGCTGACCGTGCTGACTCACTACGGGCCGCGTGTGTGGCTATCGGTTCCCATCACAGGGTAAATGACCAAAATAACAATAACTGGTGACTCATGCCTTGCAGGAGGCATCATGGATTGAAGCTGGCCTTCAGCGTGACCCGACCCCCCGGCAAGGGCCAAAGCAGAGATGAGTTTCGTGGCCCAGGAATGGAGCTGGGTTGTGTTTGGCCAGGAGCAGGTTCTGGGAGTGTCTGGGGGACAGGGATAGCAATGACACGTGATGGGGAAGTCCCCAGCCAGGCTGCCAGGAGTCCTGTTGGGGGGTTGCAGCTACAAGAGGAGGAGGTAAAAGCTCCTGAGACTTGTGTGGCATCTGCCTGGACCGGACCCTGTCCATAACTCGAGAGCAAGTTACCTCCTGTGTATGAATGCAGGCTCTCCATGGCAGCGTGGCTCTCCTCAGTTGTGCTAGCCCCTTTATCGAGGTCCCCAGGAGGAGGGAAAGAATCACCTCCTCACCGTGTGCCTCCCCTAATCTATGTCTTACCCCCTCCGAGGGAAGCCATGGCATCTCCTGGCTGCAGTCGGGTGCTCAGAGGACAGATGGGTGCTGGGGAGGACACCCCCTCTCTTTCTGGGCCGCCTCTGGTGCATGTGGCTCTAGCTGGGGACGAGCCGGCCTCGGGCTGCTGGGAGAGGAAGTGCAGTTGGTTATTTTAACGAGCACAGTCAGGGTTTGCAGCGCGGGGAGGAGGCGGAGGGACGAGCCGAGCGCTCACTCTCCAAACTAGGACTTGGTTGGGGAGGGCTGGCCTGACGCTGCTTCACGGTCACCGCTACCCACTCGGCACCTGCGGGGACCCCTGCGCCACTCCGGATCAGGTCACGGGGGGCTCTTCCCCACGCTCTCCCCTTCTCTATTCTTCTTTTTCTTCCTTCTTGCCCCCCACATTTTCCTGCTTTTGTTTATGCCGGGTGGGGGATGGGGGGGTGTGGGAGAGCCAGCCCTTAGGCTGTGGGTATGGTGTGAGCAGGTACCAGCTCCCATCCCGCTGGGGAAAGACAGGGAGAAGCATCTCAGAGACTTTGCTCTTCCTGAGCTGTGTTTGCTCCCTGAGGCTGGAGGGGCCAGGACCAGCCCCCATCCCCGGAGCTGAGGCAGGGGCTCGGTGAAATGCAGCGGCTGTGGCACTTGATGGCACCTGGCTGCTGTTTCCTCATTGAAAGGAGGGGCGGGGGTTTGGTGCCTTTCCAGCCACTCGGTCTGCTGCCTGTCAGGGCACTGACCGTCCTGCCAGCCCATGTGTCATGGGGATGGCAGCAGGGAATCTGGCAGAGGACAGCAGCATGGGGACATACCTGTGCCGCACTGGGACCTCTGGACCCCAGCCGCTTTGCGCTTTGCCCTGGGCTAGTTCAGAGAAGCGGGACAGGCCTGTGGGCTCCTGGCACCTCTCCAGTGCTGGTGGCAGTGAGTGCCCTGCTTCTGCTGGGAGTAGGAGGATGCCCACCCCAAGAATGCCATCTTTCTGTTACTGTGATTCTAGCTGAACGCCTGAGGCTTTCTTGACTTTGCTTTGGGAGGTGCAAAGACTTCCCAGCCCTGGGAATCACTGCTTTGCATCTGCCACACCGCAGCTTTATGTTTACACCAGGTTCATTACCTCCTCCCTGGGGCTGGTGCCTTGGGCTGTGTGTTACCCTGCCCAGGGTGGCACCATGCTGTGATGTCCTCCCTGTGGGCAGGGGGAAAGCTCTGGAGCTGCTCAGAGAGCCTGGATCAGACATCTGGGCTGTAGGACCAGCCTCCCTTTAAATAGCACGTCCCCCCCGAGTCCCTTCTCTACAGGAGGCACAGAGCTGCTGCATACTGAAGGAGGGAACCAGCCCTGGGGAGGATGGTGGAAATCTGCTAAAGGAACCACTGTCTGGGCATCCAAACTGCCCGGAGTGCCTTGCTGAGTCCCCACCGCTTTGCTTCACGCATGTCATGCTGCAAAGGGAGCTCAGAGAGAGGCAAGAAATTCGAAAAGCCCTTCCCAGCCAGATTGGCTGGTCCTGCTGATGGGACCAAAATAGAAACTGCATGGCCGGCCTCTTTCCCCGACCCCTGCTCTGCCTCAGCCCCGGCACTCTGGTGGTAGTTGCTCACCCTTTGCGTCTCATCCCAGATTAATTTGTTGCCTGAGGCCGTCAGTTTTGCCATTTGGCTCCCCAGCCGCAGTGACAGATTGTTTAAATCAGGGCTGTCGGGTTTCTTGATAACTGGGAGGCAGATTATTTACTGTAGTGGCAAATAAACTTCATAATGTTATGATGGTGGAAAGTTGTCAAGGGATATGAATGCCCGGAGTCAGCCCAGGAGCCTCCAAGGAGACGGCTTTGGTTTAAATTAAGACAAAACACTGTCTTCCATGGATTTTGGGAAGGAAATCACTGTTGTAATGGGAACATTACTCTGTGCCTTAGGGCTGGCAAACTGTTGACTTTATGAAGCGTAAGTGGAGGGTCTGAGCTGGCTGGTCTGGCAGATGTGCCTGAAAGCACAGCTCAGGTTTGTCAGGAGAAGACGATGAAGGGGAGGTGGCATCGGGCTGTTGTGCAGAGCTTGGTGAGAGGCAGGACAGAGCTGCTGCCAGAAGGATGTGGGATTATGCTAGGAACTGTGAAAAAAATCTCGGGCCTTTCTGTTCCTGGCCACTGTTCTCCCAGCAAGCCAAACTTCAGAGTGTTTTGTTGTGAAGGACCAAGCAAGGATGCCTGATCCCTTTTTTTCTGACTTGGTCGAGGCAGGGCAAGTTGGTGAGGACCATGCTTAGGTCAGCTTGGGCAGTTCCTTCTGCCTTCAAAGGGGCTTTGCCCTTGGGTAAACTTCCGTGACAAGCTGCAGAGCCACGGTGGGATTTTTTTTTCTTTGCCTTGCCTACAAACCCCTGCAAGGAGCTGCTGGTGCCTGTCCCTGGATCAGTCTCCCTGCCTTGCTCATTCAAAGGTGGCACCTGAGAGGCCATATCTCCTTTATATGGCATCCTCAGCTCCCAACAGAATGTGAATACCCTGGCAGTGGTGTGAGGTTAAAGTCAGTGGCCATATCTCATCCCTGGTGTGGACTGTGTGGTGATGAGGAGGCTGCGAGGTGTGCCCTTGCTTGGTCACGTGCAAGATGGGCACAAAGAGGCCAAAAGGAAGTTGCTGCCTGTCCCTTGTGAAGCAATGCAGTGCAGTCCTGGGGCCTTCAGGTTGGTCAGTCAAAGTGCCCAGTAGCACTGACAGGTTTCTGAGCCAGTTAGCAGAGTCCTTAGATGTTGCCAGGCTTGCCTTGTTCTCACTGTGCATGCCCAGTAGCCCTGGAAGGGGTGGCAGTGCAACTCCCTGCAGAGACAGGCGCTGGGGCAGTACATGCAGAGGCCTCGCAGCTGGGAGGAAGTCATCTACAGCTGTGTGTGTGTGACCAGCAACCAGTTTCTAAGCCCCTGCCTTGCTTTCTCACTAGGAAGGCGGTGTGAAGCCCTCTGATCAACCCCTGGGGTTTGCTGAGAGATGGGTGGTGACCTCTTCCCTTCTGAGTGCTCTCCAAGGACCAGACACTGCTTTCTGCAGCCTGGGGGGACAGCCCTAAAGGCTGCAGCAGTAATCCCCTCCTCCATAGTATGAGGGTGGCAGCGCAACCGAGGACTGTACAGCACGGGGTGGTACGGTACGGCCCAGAAGTGCCGTGTTCTCGCAGCTCGGGATCCTGGGCGAGAGGTGCTGCAGCCCACGTAGGCGGTGGCACTTGTTACAGTAGATGAATGAATCCTAAAGTAGAAGGAGAGCCCTGCCTCGCCCCTTGTGACACTTTTAAAGGGTCATGGTTTGGATGGAGCCACCCTACCCTTATGCTGGAGGGGAGACACATCTCCTTGCTCTAGCTGGATCCAGCACGGAGGAGCTTCTGACTCTTGTTTTATTCTCGTGGTATTTGAGACTGCAGCTGGGGCAGAAATTTTGGGTAGAAACAAATGGTGCAGAGTTTGGGAACTTGCTGATCGCGGCTCACCTCACGGCAACCAAAGCCCTGAGGCTTGACCAGCATGCTCCCTTCCCCAGCTGGCATGGGGGCACCTTCCTCTGCAGACCTTGCTGGTGCCAGCTGCCCTTCATAGCACGTTGGAGAGGACTGGCTGGGGAGCCCGAGGGAGGGGAGAGGTCAGTAAGTGGGAGGCGGGATGGGATTGCGGGGACAGGATCTCAGCAGGGGTGGTGTGGGGATGGCAGCATGCGTGGGAAGATTGCCAAAGCACTGATAGGGCAGTGGTGATAGGGAGGCGAGCTCGTAGTGGAAACTGAGGCAGAAGGCAAGCAGCAGTATGTCAGTGCGGTTGGGGATGAGCAGTAGCTCATAGATGGGTCCCTCAGTCCCTCCAGTGTCCTGACAGAGAGGACACAGGGGCCCAAGAAGTCTTGGTGTCATGCTGGGGCAGCTATTAATAACACGCTTTCCCTGTGATTGAGCTGTGCGAGTCAAGTGTCCTTGCCAGGGCAAGACAACTTGTAAACTGAAGCGGGCTCCTGCTTGCGCAGTGCCAGCTCTGGTGCCGCAGCAGCTCCCCAGCACCCATGGCAAGCTGGGACGCAGCCAGCTGCTGTCATGCCGGGTGCTCGTCATGGAGCAGGGCAAAATTCTTGGACTTGTTTCCTTTGCTGTAGCCCTGTAGTTGGAAAAAAATGCTTTCCAGTCAACTAACAGGAGGTTTGAAAAGTCAGAAGGAACTGAGTCAAGTCCAGACTTCTCTGGGGCCTGAGGCTAGTGTGCTGTGTTGCTGGAGCTGTCCTGCAGTAGGGTTTGCTTGGTGCCAGGAGAGGGGTGCCAGGTTTGGCACTGGTTAGGAAGGTTACCAGGGATCTCTCTTGCTTCTGGATTCTGTCAGGAAGAGACCAGGCTGTTGGAGTGACAGAGGGAATAATAATGTGGAGGGAGGTCTGAGCAGTTGTGTGGCACAGCATCCATCTAAGGGCCTGTTCAGTACACTACATGGGGGTTTGCTTGAGGTTAGTGAAGCAAGGCAGAACAGCGGAGCTAAGTGTCAGGAAGCTCCCTGTGATGTGGGCAGAGCCTATGCCTCAAGGGACACTGCGTGTTTAGCCCTAGGAGTCAGCCTGTCTGGTCCAGGAGCTACCACCACTGCAGGAGGGATGGCTGCTGGCTGTCCGGAGAGCAGGGTCTCCATAACGGCGAGTCCATAAGCTCTGTGTCCACTGAAATGACAAGGTGCAAGTTCTTGATTTCCTCTTGACTGTCCAAAGGCATTTGCATCCTGCCACTGAGGCTCTGTTCTCAGACTGAGTGTCCAGGGTTCCCCTTTCCTTATTGTCCTCACTCTTGAGGACATCACTGCTGCCTGCCCATGCTCCAGGACATATTCCTGCTCCAGCAGCATCTCTGCCCACCAGGGTCAGGAAGGGAGCATGGGAGGCTAAGGAGCTAGGAGAGGTCTGGATAGAAAAAACCCCCAACTCCCAAGAGCTCTGACTGCAGATCATGAGCAAACCAGGGCTGCTGGCTCCTTCCTCATTCGCAGCAGGAGATTGAAGTGATAGTGCAAAGCTGCTTGTAAGTAGAGTTGATATCCTAGTGCGTGCAGCAGTACTTCCTTTCCCTCCCAGCTTGCAAATGCCAAGCTGCCTCCATCCAGCCTCCTTACCTCCCTGAGCGATACAGCCTGCAGAGCAGCCGCAGGCGCTGGCTCTTCTCCGTCTTGTTTCAGTGACACGAAGTGGAGATCCCAGAGATGTGATGGTGATAGGCCAGGGTTTTCCAGGGCTTAACTCCTCTTGGGACTTCTCTCCACCCAAGTGTGTGGTCCCCCTGGCTGCTCTGCGTGCAGCTCCACTGTGTGCACCAACCTTGAGCACCCTCAGCAGTCAGTCCGTCTGCCCTGCCAGTGGCAGCTCTCCACACTCACGATATGCCGCTGGAGCTCAGATTGGAAGTAGGTTGTGTGAGAGATGGGGTTATCTTCACAGTAATATCTGAGCTGCCACATGGCGCCCTGGCAGGCTGTCAGATGGTTCCCCAGTAATAACCTTCACCGCTGGTGGCCAGAGTGTGAGTCCGTGTGCCACTAGCAGACAGCCCTCAAGATAAAAAGGGCCATAATCAGCTAGGACCCAAACATAAATGTCAAGCCAAAGGCTGTTCTAGCAGATTTCCTCACGAGACTGTGGTGCAAAAAGGAAGGAAGCTGTGTTGAGAGATCTTCCTGCCTGTAGCAGCAGCTCAGCAAGTGGCACAGCAGCTTCACACTAGTGGAATATCTGGGGCAGGAGGGAGCATCCATTCAGCTCAGCTTAGATGTAGTTTGCTAGTATGTTTCTCCCAGCAGCTGAAGCTGGCCAAGAAGGGTCTGCTGCAGCATGCCATGCCCCAGCAGGGTTCTCACTTGGATTTTTTTAATGCTTTATTTATTCAGGTAATTTTTAACACCTGTTGGTAATGATGTGGTTTACTGGGCATCATCCTGCAGGTGATGGGGAGAAGGAGCAGGAGTGGAGTGCTGCAGGGTTGGGAGTGGGCTGGGGGTGGGGGCTGATCAGTAAAATGTGCTTTTGCCCTCCACAAAGCTACAGGGACCATGGCAGTGAGAGGTTAACCTGCTGGTGAGCAGGCAGGGCTGGGTGTACCTGCTTCGCTCACTGTGCTGGGATGTGAGAAGGCCTTCTGAGGAGGTGGCACTTTGTATGTGCTTTCAGTTCAACCAGGCTTTCGGTTGCTCTGATGCCACTGTCTGAACTGCAGATTCCTCTGGAGGGCATCGCTGTCTTTCCTTCCCACCTTGTGCTACTTAGGGAATACAGGCAGGGTGTCAAGACAATAGGAACTAAGGACCTGGCTTTCTCGCATGCCAGGCTGGAGGAGAGCGAACCTTCTCCCACAATAACAAACTGGGCTTGGTATTTCTCCAGAGGAGCTGCTGAAGAGAGGTGGTGGCTGGAGGGTGGGAAGGAAAGCATTAGCTCTAGAGTGGAGGAGAGCCATCCCTTTCTGCTCCAAAGCCTTTGCCTGCTGAGATACCAGTACTGAAGCTGCTGCAGCACCCTCCACCCATGGCCCAGGGATTTCCATGGACTGCTGCAGTCTCTGGGCAGCCTGTCAAACTTTGAGGGCTGGGCTGAGCAAGTTCGAGAGCCCCCGAAAAGCTCTTATCACCAGGAGAGGGAAGTTTTGTGCAGGACAGATGGGATGATTTTCCTAGCTCTCTTCCACACTACTAGAGCCCTCCCAGCCTCTGGGTCTCACAAGCAGCTTCTAGCAGATCTGCCTGCCCTGCTTTTACGTGGGTTTCTTCTGTAGTATTCGCAGGGGCATGGTTTCAATTTGTTGGGGCTGATGCTTAGCCAGAGCAGTCCCCCTCTTGCCCTGCCCACTGCAGCCCAGTGCTAGGGACCCATGGGGAAGCCTATTAAATTCCTGGTCTCTGTGTTAACAGCCTCCCTTGGGTACGATGGAAACCTTTTTCAGGCGGCACTTTGGGAGGAAGGGGCTGCGGCGCACCAGCGTGGTGGCTGTGCCCACGGGCAAGGCCAGGCGGCGGTCCCAGGCAGGCCTGCCCTCCACCTCGCTGGCCCAGCGCCGCCGAGGCTCGGGTGCCCCGTTGCCAGCCCTGTCCTGTTTGGGTCTGCCCCGTCACCCCAGCCCCCGTCGCCGCTCCAGCACCATGCCGCCCAGCCTCAGCCCCAGGTTCGCCGTGCAGACAAAGCTCAGGGGCCGGGCACAAGCTATCGATGCCCAGCTGGTGGGTCCTTCCATCCTCCTGGCCAGCCTCATCCCCACCGGAGAGGACGGGGACAGGGATGGGGCACCCCGCACTGACAGCTCTGAATCTGAGTCTCCGGAGGATGGCAGTGTCGGCGTGGCAGCAGGAGCTGAGCAGGGTCGGGGCAAGCAGTGTGCGGAGGAGAGGTGGCTGGCCATGCTGCCCCGGCTGCGGCCGCTCCAGGCTGGGTTGCTGTCGCGGGGCCCCCGCTGCCTGCGGCGTGCCTCCTCTCACCGCCTGCCCACGGAGTTCATGTACAGCCGGGCCGTCTATGGCTTGCCAGGCTGCTACCGCCACCTCAGCCAGTGCCGTCGCTCCAGCAATGGCTCCCGAGCTGGGCTGCTCCCCTCCAGCCACCTGCAGCTGCTGGCCCAGCATTGTGCAGGGGGTGCCGGAGCCAAGCACCCCTCTGCTGCCCTCCCCGAGTGCTTGGGACCGGAGCCTGCACGCCATGCTGCCCAAGACGGCTGGAGCCCCAGACTGCTGTATGTATGGGGGCGTGCAAGCAGGCGATGCCTTGGGGAGGGGAGGCTAGATGCAAAGCCAGGCTCAGCACCATCACCCTGACTGCCATCAGTCTCTTGCGGTGCTGCTTGTGTCCCTCAAGCATCTCCCACTTGAGCCAGCACTGCCTCCGATGCCCTTGGTGCAGCCCCTGAGGCTTGTGGGCATCCCCTCCTGCCAGCCTGGGGCCAGAGGGATGTGACAGGCCTGACTGTGGGCCGGAGATACATGCTTTCTCCAGCTGACCAGCTCTGCCGGTCCTTTCCGACACCCTAGCCCATCTGAGGGATGTTTGCTAGCCATAAACAATCAGCTGTGCTGTTTTTCCAGCCAGTGGTACTGGTCCCCACAAATGCTCCAGGCTCTGAGGTGTCTCAGTATGGGAGAGCTGCGGGAGCCCCTGCCAGGCAAGGGCTCTGGGTTGTCCTTGCCAAGGCAGCCCCACCACCACAGCTCTGTGGAGCATCGCAGGCTGTTTTGCAATGGATCTGTCATCTCTGAGGGCTTTGACCCAGCGGGCCCAGGCTGTGCCTTTTGCTGGGTGTCTGTAGCTCAGCTATCAGCACCATTGGCAGCACCGCTTTCTCCCACCGGACTGCCTTGCAGGAGCATGTGCTCCTCAGCCAGAAGTGCTGGAGATTTACCTCGTTTCCAGCCACTTAGTCCTGGAGCTTTTCTGCTTCAGCCTCGCTGTCCATCCTAGGAGCAGGTTGTGCTTTGCGTGTATTCTTCCTCCTCTGATCTAATAGCCAGCCCTCTTGTGTCTTCCAGGAAAGCTATTGCCAAGTCCAGCCTCCAGCACATGGTAGCCCAGCCAAACCCAAGGAGCGACTCGGAGAGGCAGATACGCAACACCGTGGATTGGAGTGTAAGTTGCAGCAGGTTTTTCTGGGTGTTGCATGAAATGGGCTCCGGGCCAAGAAGCAGCAGGCTCTTCCCAGGCTGAGGTTCCCAGGTGACTTCAGTTCTGACACATTCATGGCCCCCGTGGTTGCCACCAGCTGGTGCCAGCATCTGTGCTGCTGGCAGTACCCTTTGATGCTGCAGGGAGAGGCTGTGCAGGCACAGGTGGCTCCTGTGAGGATGGCATAGCTGTTCAACTGTCAGCTCTTCTGCTCCTGGCAGCCAGGTGCCTCTGGTGGCTGAGGCCAAGCAGCAGGAGCAAGGCCCTGCTCCTTTGCAGGCCAAGACCAGCCGGTTTTAAGCTGCACCTGAGGTTGTAAGAATAGAAGCTGTTTCAGGAGAGCTTTTCTGCATTGAATTTGCCGTGGTGCCCTCTCTAAGAGGGTGATGGGAGTAGGTCCCCTGTGTTGTAGGACACTGCAACTGGGCTGTAGTCCTTGCAGGTGATTTCCTGAGGTCCTCTTGTTTCCAACAGGTGGGCCATGGCAGCAGCTTTGTAAGGTTTCCTCTGTCCAAGTGTTGGCCATGGTTGTTCTGTGTATCTTGTCTCCTGGCCTACACTTAACTCCAGCTTCCCAGACCCTGATTATCCAGTATCTTGTCTGTCACACAAAGCATTTTAGGGGCTTGGATGCTCTTCTTGGAGTGCTCTCTGGTAAAACCTGTGGTCTTACGCCTTTCAGGAGGCTGCGGTCTATGGGGAGCACATCTGGTTTGAGGCCAATGCCTCTGGGGACTTCTGCTACGTCGGGGAGCAGAACTGTATGGCGAAGCTGCTGGTGAGTCACACGGGGTCACCCACCTTCCCAGCAAGGGCTGCAGATGTGGTTTGTGCGGCCGCCCAGCAGGGAGACCCAGCTGCTTTCCTGCGGGGTCCTGGGGGGGCTGCCAAGGTGGGGAGGGTGTCCCTCCTACCTCTGCATGCTGGAGGGCCGAGTCCCTGGTTTCTGTGGGTGCTCTGTGCAGTAGGGACCTGACACAAGGTCACTGCTCAGCTGGAGGCGGTGTGGTGAAATTCCAGGGAGAGGCTGTTGGGATCCCACATCTTCAGGGGGACAATCTGAATCCAAGAGAGGAGAAGAGCGAGTGCTGGAGACTCAGGCCTGCTGCCTTCTGACCCTGCAGGCAGCACTGATCTCATGGGGTTGCTGCAATGCTTCCTCCCAGCTTGCAGGCTCAGGCCTGGTTGTGGTGCAGGTTGTGGAGCGCTGGTGCCATCCTGTGCCTGCTCGTGGGGTTACTGTGGGAACCCTGTGGGTGCCTCTCACACCAGCTTCCATGGTGCTCTGAGGCAGTGTCAGGACCTGAGTCCAAGGACCCTGGAACAGGACAGCGGGAGAGCACTTGCCTGCTCTGTGCCAAACTTTAGACCATGATTAGACACATGATTAGACCCCTTCACTTGCAAGGAGTCTGGGTGGTGTCTAACCTTCCTACAGGACTCGTTCTGCCTCCTGAAATCCACGTGATGGGAGGCTGAGCTTGCTGGCTTCCAAATCCTGCTATTCACACATGTGTTTTTCCTCTCCTTTGCTCATCTTCCAGCAAAAACCTCTCTCCAGGCGTAAGTGTGCAGCTTGCAAGATCGTGGTGCATACACCCTGCATCGAGCAGCTGGAGAAAGTGAGTAGAGCCTGTAAAGCCCCTCTGTGGCTCGCAAAGTCCTAGCAGCCTTTTCCTGGGCAGCCCTTCCTTTCTAGTAGCAAATCACAAAAAGGTTGGGGAGCTGCAATGTGTCATTTGAAAGAGAGGCCTTCCAAGGAGGCACTACCAAAAGGAGCATCTAGCTATGTGTTTGTTGGGACCCCAGGCCCCATTTTGGTCAAGAACAGGGATGTGTGAGGTGTTTTGCAGTGAGCACTGAACATCTCCAGAGGCTCTGGGCCTGCTGTAGCAAACTCCAGTAGATAAGATGGTTTTACTGATTTCTCTCAGTAACTGTCTCTCTCATGTGTGTTCAATCTACAGATAAATTTCCGCTGCAAACCTTCCTTCAGGGAATCAGGATCCCGGAACGTGCGGGAGGTGAGAGCTGTGCCTCTAACGCTGCCCACATAATCCCTCCACCCCTCCCAGCCCCAGCTGTCAAGGTTGGTGGCTAAGACATTAGATGCTGCCACCACGTGTCCCATCAGAGCGCAGGCATCGTGCTGCCTCCTGGCTTCAAAGGGGTGACACAGCGAATAGGATGTCTCTTTGCAAAGGCAGCAGCACAGACTGGGTGTGTGGAGTGAGGAGCTTGGAGGCAGTGAAGGCAGAGCATCTGCTGGTTTGCATATTCCAAAGCTCCTGCATCTGCATGGGGTGAACCTGCCACTAGTGTTTTCTGGGAGAGGTTTTTCCCCCCTTGTGCAGCTCCCCAAGCTCATAGAGGAGGCTGTGGGAAACAGCAGTTCCCCAAGTTTCCCACAATTTGAAGGGAGCAGCACAGGGTGGCTTCTGGCTTTACCGCTCAGCCCTGACCTGGGTGCCACAGGTACTTCAGGTAGCAGTGGGAGATGTCCACAGTGGTGCTGTCGGAGCCCTTTAGCTTGTGTTTTAATGCACTGGGCATAAGGAGTGACCTGGAACCTATCTGCTGACAGGTGCACTGGTGGAAGTCCCTGTAAGCCTTCATGATTCACCCTCCAGCCTGTGCAGTGCTCTGGAGCGGGCGTTCATGGCTCAGCCATGAGCCATTTAGGTACTGGAGCTGCTGCCCCCACACCATGTTTGTGCTGGTGCAGCAGGCACAGTGCAGGAAGGGCAGCAAACACAGGGCTGCCAGCTCACAAGTACGAGTAGCACCCGGGAAGGTGAAGCTTTCAGCATCCCTTTAAACTTTCCTTTCTTTGTCTTCTCCTGCCATGCCTCCTTACCATATCACTCTTAGCCCAGCTCCCTTATTTGTCCTTCACTTACTTTTTGGGCTCTGCCTACAGCTCACTGCTCTGTGTTTTATTTTCCTCCTCACCAACCTCTACAAATTTTCTCTCCCTCCTCTTTCATGGTTTTCCTCCTTTTTCTCACAAACCCTGCTTTTCCCTCCTGTCTTTCTAATACTCAATTCCTCCAAGGGCTTTTCCCTCCTTTTTCCCTATAAAAATGTTGTTCTAGCCTTTGTGCTGCCAGAGATCCCTTCCAGGGTCTGCCCTTTCCCTAGATGTGCATGCTGGGACCCAGAGTTGAGCTCAGGGCATAAGCGCCCCCCCCCCCCCCCCCCCCCCCCCCATTCTCCTCCCACTGGATTGACATCCACGAAAGCCAACAGGATTCATTGTCCTCTTCCATGTGCTGCACTCAGAGCAGGCAAACACGGGAGCTGACCCAAACCTCCTGCCACCTTTGGCCTCTGTTATTACTACTCTGAGCACTGGGACACGCTGCCCAGGGGTGTGTGGAGTCTCCTTCTCTGGAGATATTCAAGACCTATCTGGACGCTTCCCTGTGCAACCTGTCCTAGGGAACCTGGTTTGGCAGGGGGGTTGGACTCAATGATCTCTTGAGGTCCCTTCCAACCCCTATGATTCTGTGATTCTGTGATCATTGTGATCCCAAAAGCTGCCAAGAACAGGCTGTTGGGCCCTATTGTGCTGGGCTGTGAACTCCTGCTGCCCTCTTTTCTCTTTGCTGCCCTCCCTTCAGGGCTGTTCCCAGCCCAGGGCTGGAAGGGAAGAGCAGGATATAGGAAATTTGGCCCCCTCACAATTGCTCCTGCAAAGCCCAGCCCTCCCCTAGCATGAGCCTTCAGGTAGGGAGGAGGTGCCTGTGAGCATTCTTGCTCCCCACCCCATGGGCAGGGGCTGAGGCAGGCTGGCAGGACTTGTCCTGAGCTGAAGAGCAGCGTGAAGTTGGGGGGGATGGAGTGGGGGCTTTGGGGCTGCTGCTGTCTTTGAGGAACATGGAGCTAGATGGTTTGCTGCTTGGCCATGAGCACTTCCATCTTCTTGCTCTGGGAACAAACTGTGTCCCCTCAAGGATTCCCACACCTTCCCACCAGCATGTTTTTCACCTCACACTGGGGGGCTTCTAGGCAGAGACATCAAGGAATGGACATGGGATTTCTGGCCAGAGTAGCGCTCCGTGCTGCTGTTTGCCCATTCGCAGTTGGGTTTGCTTTGTGTGGTTCTGTCTTCAGTTTCCCTCCTCTCTTCCTGTTTGGTTTTTTTTTCCTGGTTTTGATGCCATCTTCTCTGAGCATCTCAGCCTGGCTCTTGCCCCCTGATTCTTTGGCTCTGCCTCCTCCCAGAGGGTTGGAGCTAGTGCGTGTGAGCAGTGGACGTGCTGCAAGAGCAGAGGGCCTGGCTGGCCTGGATCTGTTCCCCTGCCTGCCTCTGCATTCCCTCACTCACTGGGCCTTTCATTCCGTTTTGCTTTCCCCTCTAGCCCATCGTTGTCCGGCATCACTGGGTGCACCGGCGGCGGCAGGAAGGGAAGTGCCGGCAGTGCGGCAAGGTGAGAGGCCATCATGTTTTGTTCTGTTTCCTTTCTTTCTCTGCCTGAAGGAAAGCTAATGTCAAACTAGAGGCAAGAATTGAGCTGGGGACCAGGCTCACCCCCCCATCCCTGTTTGGCAGCAGCAGCCAAAGATGCCTGCCCTGTTTGGGGGGTGAAGCGCTATATAAGAGCTTCCCACATAGAATTGTTCTCCTCCTGGGACAAATCAATCCTGGAGGGCACCGTCTTCCTGACACACTTTCCTTGAGCAATAGGGACACCCCTGCAGAGCACAGTGGCCTCCCTGATGCTGTAGTGGTTGGGGCTATCTGACGGAGAACAGGAGAGCTCCAGCTGCAGGCACGCTGTCATTGTCAACATCTCTCTTAGTGGTGGGAAAGTCCTCTTGGATGGTAGAAAGCTGTGAGGGAATTTCCTAAGCCTCTTATCCTTCCCTCTGCAGGGATTCCAGCAGAAGTTTGCCTTCCACAGTAAAGAGATTGTAGCCATCAGCTGTTCCTGGTGCAAGCAAGCGGTGAGCAAAGCCCCCAGTGAATGCTTTACCCATCTGTTCTGCGCCTAAAGACCTCTGCTTTCTGCTGGGACTTCCCAAGTTGCTTCTCTGCAGCCTGCCCTTAACAGCTCCCCTTACTGGGAGAGGCTGTACTGTGATAGCTATGAGCTCTTACGAGGAACCTTCTCCTCATTGCCTTCACATTACATAATTCATGCTTGGTTTTACTCCAGCAGTCCCTGCAATGACATGGGTGAATCTGGAGGAGAAGGTGGTTGTCCTCATGAAACCGAGGAGCTGAGTTTTTCTCTCCATCTTCTCTTTCCCCAGTATCACAGCAAAGTGTCGTGCTTCATGCTGCAACACATCGAAGAGCCTTGCTCGCTGGGGGCTCACGCTGCTGTCGTCGTTCCTCCCACTTGGATCCTGCGGGTCCGGCGGCCTCAGGTAAGTCACCTCAGCATTTGTGGCTCTTTCACACCTCCTGCTCGCCCGGCAGCTCCTCACGGAGTTTTTGGGTTTGTTTCTTTTCTCTCTAGAATCCACTGAAATCCAGCAAGAAGAAGAAGAGGACGTCATTCAAGCGGAAATCCAGCAAAAAAGGGGCTGAGGTAAGAGATGAGGGGAAAGGGAATAACTGTGTCTTGGAAGGGTGGAGGAACTGGGCTGTGAGGAGCAAGACTGTGAAACAAGGGAGCTTTGCTGGGTCTTCACTGAGGTTAAGGAGGGGGTGGCCTGCTGGCAAGGCAAATCTCAGGTTTAAGGCTTACACGGCGGCTAGGATATTCTCTTCCTCCCACTCCTCCCCTGTGTGATGTTACAGCTCAGCTGGAGGTGGGAATTTGCATTTTCCCAAGTTTGTTGAAGGACCTGCGGTGTCTCTTGCAGGAAGGGAGGTGGAAACCCTTTGTCATCAAGCCCATGCCAGCTCCTCTCATGAAGCCCTTGCTGGTGTTTGTGAACCCCAAGAGCGGTGGTAATCAGGTATGGCCCTGCTCTGTGTATCCCTGAGATATCCCTGATATCTGTGAGGGCATTGCCCTTTGTCTGCTGAGGTGTCATCATAGTTTTGGTGATGTCTCAGCTGCAGAAGAAGGAAGGCAACCCTCTCAATGCCTGTTTATTGCCTGGCAATTCCCACCTAGGCAGGCTTTGCCTGAGGCCCCCAGGACAATGTTGACTTGGCCTGTTCCCAGGACCTTACGGCTTTTCCCCCATCCACCCAGAGCTCCCTGTTACTTCATGTCTTTCTTCTCCCCATAGGGAGCCAAAATCATTCAGTCCTTCATGTGGTATCTCAACCCACGGCAAGTTTTTGACCTCAGCCAGGGTGGACCCAAGGAGGCGTGAGTACTTATGCGGGCAGCAACCTTCATTCTCCCATCCCTGCCCTGGAAGTTCCTCCACAGAGCTCTTCCCACAGCTGGCAGAGGCATGATACTCCATAGCTCCTTTGCACAAAGAGACCTCCCTCAAGTCCATGCTTTGAGAGGCCTCTCTAGGATACCTAGTTGGTCATTTGGTGTTTCCTGCCAGAGAACTGATCTAATCTTGAAACTGGTTGTGAAAAGACCAGCTGTGGGGTGATGTTCCCAGCCCTAGTTCCTTAATGTCCGATTAGCATTGCGTGAGTCTTGGCTCCTTGCTAGGGTTCGGTTCATCCGTGCATATGCAGACTGTGGACACTCTGCTCTCCCTCTGCAAGAGCTGGTGAAGCCAGAGTTACTGTGGCTTCTTTGCCCACCTTGGTGAACGGCTGCAGCAATGCGGAGGGAGATGTGGGAACGCCAAGGGCTCTGTGGGGGCAGGGACCTGCTGCGTAACACCTTTGAGGCCTCTTCCCTCCTGTTCTCACCCTCCCTGTTCCCTGCAGGCTGGAGCTGTACCGCAAGGTCCACAACCTCCGGATCCTGGCATGCGGGGGAGACGGCACGGTGAGTCCCCCAGCCCCTGGTGCCTGCGGTGCCCTTCCCCCAGGCCTTTCCAGTGCTGGCAGCTGCCCTCCCTGCTGTAATCTGGAGCAGGGCAAAATGTGTGCACCAGGTCCCTGGTACAGCTGGTGCCCCCTCATGTGCCGCCCAGGGAGTTCTTCTCTGTGGTGCGTCTGGATTTGTAGGGCTTTTAGGGGCTAGTACCCTCACTGGGGTTACTGGTACCTCCCACAGCACCCCTTTAGAGCATTAAGGACTGTGAATAGCCTCAGTGATGGCTAATGGGACCCCATTGCTGCCCCTCTGCCATCGCTAGTGCTCTGAGTCACCTCCACCTGCCCACTGGACCCTGAAATAACAAACTATTTCTCTGTGCTCTCTTGCTTGAGCAGGTGGGCTGGATTCTCTCCATTCTGGACCAGTTACGCCTCAACCCACCACCTCCTGTAGCCATCCTACCTTTGGGGACGGGGAACGATTTGGCCAGGACGTTGAACTGGGGTGGGGTAAGTGATGGGTACAAGAGCCCACTGCTGACAGAGCAGGGTTCTGCACTTTCACTGGTTCTGGACACGTGGGTGGGGATTTGCATGGGCTGACTTCTCCTAAATACCAACCGGCACATAAGTGCCATTGGGATGGTTCTCTACTTCTGTTGTTTGCATGACTCTGTGTTAGATTGTCATCTATTAGGACATTAACAAAAGCAATCTTTATTTCAAATAATACATCAACTTCGAGATTAATTGCTTTAAATAAGTCCTGCTTTGTTGTCCATTCAAGTAGAATTAATCTTTTCACACATCTTGTGCTCTGGGATGTCTTCCCAAAGCCCAGTGTTTCTGGGGTATCTCTATGGGAGGCAGGTAGGAGACTCACCAAGTCCTGCTCTTCACCAGGGTTACACAGATGAGCCTCTGTCCAAGATCCTGTCACATGTGGAAGATGGGAACATTGTGCAGCTCGATCGCTGGAACCTCCGTGTGGAGCCAAACCCTGATGCAAACCCTGAGGAGAAGGATGAGGTGGCCACCTCCTCTGACAAGGTGGGACACCTCCTCTCTATATTTGTTCCTTTGTGCTGGGGATCTGTGTTCTCCCACTGTCTCAAGCAGTCCCAGAACCTGGGGCTACATATTGGGCTGACACTTCCTTCTCTAGCTCCACTCGTGTCTCTGACCCTCAGCACTCATGGTGAGGTGTGTAGAGACCAGAAATACATGTCCACACAAGGTTTTTAACCACAGCTTGCAACAGTCCTCTCTGAGATTCTTTCTTTAGCTGAAACATAGGGGATTGTAGGTATCTTGGAGAGCAGAGTGTGTCCCCTTGGGCCATGTCCCTTACCCCTAGGAGCTGGGGTCCATGGTCTCAGGCTGGTGACCTGTGTATTTTCCTGAGGGGGAGGAAGACAAGCATCCATTCCCTCAGCCTTGTGAGCACAGTGCATGGCTCTGATAGCCTCACCTTGTCTTTGCCATGGCCACACACTGGCAGCTTCATCTTTGTTCCCCCTTTCTGTTTCAGCTCCCCTTGGATGTCTTTAATAACTATTTCAGCCTTGGCTTTGATGCACGGGTGACACTGGAGTTCCATGAATCCCGAGGTACAGTGGGAGTGTGACAGGGCTGTGGGGCAGTGTCTGTAGTGATGGGGTGCCTGGAGGTGGGCCGGTAAAACACTGGGAAAGCAAACAAGAGGATTGCCAGAGGGATGGGGCTGTAGGTGAAACCTGAGAAGCAAGCTGAGGCTGCAGAGGAGGAAGAGGGGTGTCTGCTTGGGAAGGGAGCTGGGTGCTGCATTCTGGCCACGGCTGGCTGGAGAGCCATGCCTGGGGAGAGCTGGCAAGTGAAGTATTTCCATGTGCAGGTCGATGACCTGGGCTTTTTTTCTCCTTTCCCCAGAGGCCAACCCAGAGAAGTTCAACAGCCGGTTTCGGAATAAAATGTTCTACGCTGGGGTGAGTGAGTGGAGGATATCTAGGCATGCCTTCATAGCAGCCTCAGCATCAGATGGAGCACAGGCATGGCCTCAGCTCCTGCCCACACCCCCAGCTCACTTGTCCAATTTACATGGGCCTTCACATGCACCCAAGCTGAGCCCCCCACAAAGTTGGAGAGGTGCTGGAGAAAGGCTGCAGCCCTGGGAGTCACAGCTCCTCTGGCTGCAAGCACAGCTTGCTCTCTAGCCTGTGGTACAGTTGCTAGCTTGATCTCCTGCCACTGTTGTTCTTGTTCTCTGGCTCACAGATAGTCACCCAGGCAGGACCTCCCCAGAGCTGTGTGGAGACAGGCTGTCCCCCCTGCAGAGGAACAGGAAGCCTTTCCAGAGTGTCCCCACACTACTTTGGTCTTTTATTTTATAGCTTGGGACAGTTACAGCTCCCTGGCTAATAATGTCTCCCTCCTGTAGCTCATTTCTAGAGCTTTGTGTCTCCGTGTGGTCTTTGTCCATCCCCCCCACATCCCCAACATACGTCCCTACCTGTGTGGCTGCGCAACCAGCATTTCAGGAGTGCTTCTCCGTACCATCTCACATCTCTTCTGTGTGTCTCCCCTCATGTCCGTACGGATAAACCCGAAGGGGACCCTAGGGTCTGTGTAACGGGTATCTGTATCTTTAGATGGGGTCCCATCAGCCCTGTGTTGTCGTGCTTCATCATAGCTTGAGACTGATCTTGTCTCTTGTGACTTGAGCCTCACGAGGGGAGACCCACCTTGCCAGCTCTTCCCTAAAGCTGGGCCTGGCAAGGGAACCCTGGGGATGTTACTAAAAGCTGCACTGAGGTTCGTGGTGGGAAAAATTGCCAGAGGAATGGATCAGGTTGTTTTGGGAGGGGAGAAGGGAGGGCTTCTGGCAGTGGACAAGGCTCTCAGTAGCTGATGTCCGAAGGTCAGTGTCAGGCTTCCTAGCCACCTGTTTCGGTGAACATGTGGGCACTAATGCTCTCTCTTGCCTTGGCAGACGGCTTTCTCTGACTTCCTCACAGGGAGCTCCAAAGACTTAGCGAAGCATGTCAAGTTGGTGGTGAGTGTGGAGGGCTGCTCTGGGCCAGGGAGGGAGTTTTGCTGCTGAGGGGAGAGGAGCGCTTCCTTGTCACGCTGGGTATCTCAGGACCAGGGAGAGGATGTGTTTGTGGAGACATTGGGTTCCCCTGGCTTGGAGAAGCTGGGGGGAGTGGAGGGGAAAGTAATTTCTTCCCAGGTGGGTAGCGTGGGCCAAGCTCCACCTTACAACAGCCTGAATGTCCCTGCTTTACCTCCAGTGTGATGGGACAGACCTGACCTCCAAGATCCAGGACCTGAAGCCCCAGTGTCTGGTCTTCCTGAACATCCCCAGGTGAGCAGCTCCAAGTCCTGCCCTCATGTCCTGGGCTTCTTACCCCCACGCCGTAGATCCCTGCCCGTGTTTGGAAGGGCCTGTTCATGCACCTCTTGCTGTCCCTTCACAGATACTGTGCAGGCACCATGCCTTGGGGCAACCCCGGGGAGCACCACGACTTTGAGCCACAGCGCCACGATGATGGCTGCATTGAAGTCATTGGCTTCACCATGACATCTCTGGTGAGTTGGTGCTGTTGCCAGCTGTACCTAGCAGTGAGGGGAGTGACTGGTACCATTGGCCAGGCATCAGCCAGCCCCCTTGCTCCTCAGCTTCCCTCCTGAGGAGCTGCAGTACTGACCCATGTATAACAGTGTCTACTCCCTGAGATTTAGGCGGGATGCTGCCATGCTCTGGTCTCTGTGGATCCATTCCAGAGCTTGGTTCGTTTGTAGCATCTGACTGACAATGGGTGCTCCCCCCATCCACCCCTCAGCCCTCTACCTGCTCTCACTCTGGACTCTTTCACAGGCTGCCTTGCAGGTTGGTGGCCACGGAGAGCGGCTGTGCCAGTGCCGGCAGGTGGTTCTCACCACGTCCAAGGCCATCCCCATGCAGGTAGATGGAGAGCCCTGCAAGCTGGCACCTTCCTGCATCCACATCTCCCTGCGCAACCAAGCCAACATGGTGCAGAAGACCAAGCGGCGCAACTCCATGCCTCTGCTCAATGAGTAGGTTCTTGAGATCAATCTGCCACCTCCTCTCTAAAACAGAAGGGATGGAGGAGGAAAAGATGGGACTGATCCATCGTTCCTGGAGACAATGTGATTCTTTGTCCAGAAGGGCCTGAGAAGGGATCAGGTCACAGTATAGTCAAGGCCCTGATGCTGGAGAAGTTGCTGGTGCCAAGTTTCCCACCCTAGTCTGTATTCTTGCCTGTTTTGGAGGGGTGAGTGGAGTGAGAAGAACGTGGACTGTCACTTTCTGATCCTTTTCCTTCCCCCCTGCACACAGCCAGCAGCCGGTGCCCGAGCGGCTGCGGATCCGCGTGAGCCGAATCAGCATGCGGGACTACGAGGCGCTGCACTATGACAAGGAAAAGCTCAAGGAAGCCTGTGAGTGGTCAGCTGAGTGACCAGGGGCTGGGAGCTGCAGTCCCCGAGCCTGGCAGTGCTCTTAGCTTGGCTGCATGAGGTGTTGGGGATGGGGATGGGCATGGGCTGCTCACTGAGTTGCATGTGTCCTGTCGTGCAGCTGTGCCGCTGGGGATCATTGTGGTACCAGGAGACAGTGACCTGGAATTGTGCCGGACCCAAATCGAGAAGCTGCAGGAGGTGAGGCTTTACATGGGAGGTGGTCACAGCTGGATGTGGAAGATGGAGGGGCTCAGGGAAGGAATTTCTGTGCCTCCTTGACTTGCTCATACCAACACATGTGCTCCTGTTGATGGTTTGCCTTTACCCCATGGTGGAGGCAGGATCCCAAATTGGATGGCTTGTTGCTCCCTGCTTTCTGGCAGCTTCTTTCTCAGCGTTGCTCTTCTGACCTTGTTCTCCGGGCTCAGAGTATTGGTTGCCCAGGAAAACTATGGAGTAGAGAAAAAAGCCAACATGCATCCTATAGAGTCCTACCCTGGTTGTTTGGGGAGGCCTTTCCTCTATCCCTTTAGTTGCTGTGGCTGTGTTCATTCAGACCTCTGTGGGCTCCATGTTTCCTGGCACAGCTCTGTCTGTCTGGGGTGCCTGGATTATGGTCGCTCCCCTCACCCCCCACAGTGCTCTTCATTTTCAAGTACTAATTTTTGTGCTCCTGCCAATGTGCTAGTGCATATCCATGACCCAGCTGGGGGCTGTGTAGCCCTTGTTCCTGGGCCTTGTGAGCCCACAGCGTGCCTCTTGGTGCTGCACTGCTCCATCTGATTTTCTCTCAGCAGACATGAAGGGCTCCGTTCCCATGTTACCCGGCTTTTGTGCCTGAGGGGATCTCATCCAGTGTGTGTATAGTGTCCTGTGGGGCTGAGTCACAGAGCCTTTTGACTGGGCTGGCACACTGGCATCTGCTCCTTGCTCTGCATGTCTGTCCCCTGTCCACCTTGTGCCCAGGCACTTGGTGAGGACACATAAACAAACACATGGCTGGAAGCTCCCAGGTTCAGAGGGTTACGTCTTCCTGTGGCATCAGCCTGGTACACTGATGCTTCGGCAACCTCTTGTACCTCTAAAGCTGTGCTCTGAGGCTGGTGGTCCTCTGTCATCTCGTGGTTGACGTTGTCTCTCTCTCCTTGGGCAACCACTGTGCTCTGACCTCAAAGCAGGGCAGGGACCAGGGACCTTGGCCAGGCAGTGTGGAAAGCCAGATACAGCACACACCAGTGGGACAAGAGGGGCTGGGGGCCCACCCAGACAAAGACTGTAATGGCATGTCTTGCCTTTCTGCAGGATTTCCTTCCACAGCCCTCTGCTCTCGAGCGCCTGCTCTCCCAGGTGTGTATGGCCTCGCGCTGTGTCCGGGGCCCGTCTGTCATGTGCCCTGCGCTGGTCTCGTGGGCTCATCTTGTGGTGCCTCTCTCACCAGTGAGCTGGTACATGTCAGCCCCAGTCTCCCATGCTGCTTCCCATTGCTGTGTGCTGTGCCTGTGTTCAAGTTGCCTTGTAGATCCAAGCACCTCCATCTCTGCAGGGACCTCCCAAAGCAGGAGGGATGCTCCGGGGCGAGATGACAGGGCCAAGAGATGTGACTTTGTCCTCTCTCTTTTATGCAGGAGGGAGATGGAGACAAACTGAAGACGCTGTCATCCCAGAAGCTGTCGCCCAAGTGGTGCTTCCTGGACTGTGAGTATCGTCTTCCCCTTGGAGTGCTGACTGTGTCTGAATTTAGGGCAGTGAGGGGACAGACCCTTAGTGACAAATCACCGAAAGCCACCTGGGACTTGGGACCGATGGATGTCGGGGTCTTTGGGGCAGAGTGCTTTGTCCTAGGCTCTGTCCCTGGCTGCTGACCACCGGTGGAGTAAGGGGTGTCTGCTGGTCTTCTGCCTCCAGAGCTGAGGGCAGCTTGTCCGTGTGTGTTCCGTCACTGCGGGACTGCTGGGGATGCTCTCCTGTATTGTGCAGGCAGGGGGCCCCCCTGCTCCAGCACACCGGCAGCTTCCCGGTGGAAAGGGAGCAGGCTTCCTGCTGGGCTCCAGCTGCTGCTTCTCCCCTGCCTGAAAGTAGCTCGCTCCTCTCCCTTCGCCTTCAGTGACCAAGAGGCTGTAGAGCATCCTGGCTTGCATCGGGAGTAGCAAGACCAGGGAGGTGGTCGCCCCGCCCCATACTCAGCTCTGGTGAGGCCACACCTCAAATACTGTCTTCAGTTTTGGGCCTCACTCTACAAGAAAGACATCAAGGTCCTGGAGCATGTCCAGAGAAGGTCAACCAGGCTGGGAAAGGGGCTGGAATGTGAGTCTTATGAGAAGCGGCTGAGGGACCTGGAGCTGTTTAGCCTGGAGAAGAGGAGGCTGAGGGCAGACCTGAGCTCTCTACAACTACCTGAGAGGAGGCTGTGGTGAACTGGGGCTCGGCCTTTTCTCACAGATAAGTAGCGATAGGACAAGAGGGAATGGCTGCAAGTTGTGCCAGGGGAGGTTCAGGTTAGAAATTAGGACAAATTTCCTCTCAGAAGGAGTGGTTGGGCAATGGAACAGGTTGCCCAGGGAGGTGGTGGAGTCACCGTCCCTCTGGGTGTTCAAGGAAAGACTGGATAAGGTAGTTAGGAACATGGTTTTGTTAGTAATATAGGTAGTAGGGGGACAGTTGGACTAGATCTTGGAGGTCTTTTCCAACCTTAATGATTCTGTGAGCTCTCCCTCTGTTCCTGGAACGTGGCTGAGAGAAATGACTGCTGGTGGCACTTCATCTCCATGACTTCCCAGTATCATGGCATAGAGCACAGCTGTGGGTTACACAGTGGGCCAAGGAAGCTTCATGCTCAGCTGAAAGGATGCAGCTTCTCCCTTTGGGGCTCTGACCCTGTGTGTGGGGCTGCTGGTGCTGCTACTCCCAGGTGTCACTACCAGGATACTGCACTAGGACTGCTTTCCCTCCTCCTGATGGTCTCCCAGCAGGGCTGGGCTCTGGAAAATGTGTCAGGAGGGACACCAGAGCCTCATCTAACACAGCGCAGGCTCATTCAAGCAGCTGAATTACAGGCCTTCAGCAGCAGCTCCCTGGCTGTAAATCTCCAGCTGGGACATGATAAATGGGGTTCTTTCACTCCTCTCATCTGCTCTGTCCCACCTCTGCTCTGTGGAGACAATTCCTCAGGTCCCCCAAGGGTCCCACGGCAGCAACCTCACCTGTGAAGGCACCAGCAGTCTGGTGAGACACGGGAAATGCCATCCTGTGTGAGGACCCCATTGTCCTGGAGTTGTGTTCTTGTTTGTAAGTCTTCAACCCCTCCCTGCTCCCCCTGGTGTGGTGGGTGCATAGGTCTGACTCCACTGACTTGCTCTGTTGGAGCTGAAGGACCTCTTCTGCTGTGGGGGTCTTTCCTCTAAGGAAGAGGGATGAGCAGGAGGGTGTACTCGAACAGACTTCTGCCAGCAACAGGCTGGAGGCTGGTTTGATGTTCCCCTGCTGTCCTAGGAGGCAGGAGCTTACACCTACAACTTGTGGTGATGTGCTCCACTGTACATGACTGTCACAAGCTCTGACACGATCTCATGGTAGTCTGAGGGATGTAACTCCATCAAGTCAGCAGGAAGCTCTTCTCCTAGCCCCATTTAGTGCCCAAATTTCTCAGTGCTCTGTAACAAGATGCATGATAACATTCAATCAGAGCAGTTCCTCACCTGGTGCA
Organism: Laterallus jamaicensis coturniculus; assembly: GCA_022605575.1. Lineage (NCBI taxonomy): Eukaryota > Metazoa > Chordata > Aves > Gruiformes > Rallidae > Laterallus > Laterallus jamaicensis. The sequence continues at coordinate 22,470,760 of JAKCOX010000013.1, forward strand.
AGCAAGTGCTGAGATGTGCACTGCACAGCCCTGAGCATCATCATCTGCTTGGGCTACAAGGCTGGGAGACTCGAAAGGCCCCAGGAAGGCCATGGCATCAGCTAGTTGTGTTCTTGCCTTTCCTGTGGCTCCCTACCAGGAGTCACTGAGGAGGAGATGGCAAGCAAAGCGTGTTGCACAGGGACGTGGTGGTCTGCAGGCCCAATGGGCTGCCTTTAGGGTACAGAGGACAGCAGCATCCTGAAGGGAAGGGGGCTGCTCCTGGTCAGGGGCTGGTGTTCACTTTGCTGTGCCTTCCACACAAGCCATGAAGGGGCTGGATAGTTCACCATCACTTGGTGGAAGGTGGTTGTCTTTCTCTTCCTGTGCAAAGAATCACACTGTCTTGCTCTGTCTCTGTCTTGCAGCAACTACAGCCGATCGGTTCTACAGGATAGACCGCGCACAGGTGAGTGCAGCCTTGTCCTCTGCTGTGGTCCCCCCAGCACCTGCTGGGAAGGTGCTTGTGTCCTGCAGGCCGACAGGTGGGCTTAGCAGTGGGGGCATGCAGGTCTCACTCTGCTGCCCTGCACTGCCCTGCAGCATCTCCTGAGGGGTGGTGTGATGGGCCAACCCCAGCACCTCCAGGACAAGGGGTAATGGGCTCAGGTTGCACCAGGGCAGGTTCAGATCAGACATCAGGAAAAAGTTCTTCAACCAAGAGGGTTATTGGGCACTGGAACAGGCTGCCCAGGGAGGGGGTTGAGTCACTCACCCTGGATGTGTTTAAAAGACAGGTAGATGAGGTGGTTGGGGATATGGTTTAGTGGAGGACAGGTATGGTTGGACTTAATGATCTCAAAGGTCTTTTCCAACCTTGTGATTCTGTAATTCCTGCAGAAAGGGAGGGAGCATGGTTGGGAGCACAGACACATGGGTTGGAAGCTGCCTGCAGGACCCTACAGTGGAGGGGGTGAGGAATAACAGCATAGCAAGGCTGGCTAAGCACCCACTGATTGGGGTTGTCTTAATGAGGGGGGCATGGAGGTCACATGCTAAGTGAGCAGGATTTTGGAAGCCTGAAAACAACAAGGAGACGCAGAGGCTTCCCAAGCACAGGTCTGAGGACTCTGAACTGCCGTCACCCTCCTGAGCAATATTTGAGCGCTCTCCCCATGGCAAGGGGTGTGAGGGGATGGAGTTATACAGGTCTTGCTCCTTGTGTCTTCTAGGAGCACCTCAACTATGTGACAGAGATCTCTCAGGATGAGCTCTATGTGCTGGACCCAGAGCTGGTGATTACGCAGACCGTGGGCACCTCTCCTGCCATGCCTGACCTTGTGGACTCATCTGCCACACCCACTGGGCATCATTTTGCATTCCCCTCCTCCTCCTCGTCTCCACCTTCCTCTCCTGCCCCCAGGTGGGTCTGGAATGGGGATGCTGAACCTCAGGAAGGATGGGAAGTGATGGGAAAGCCAGGGTTGTCTTCACAGCATTGATCTGGAGCCAGATTACAGAAGGGGTCCCTGAAGTGAACAGGAATTCAGTGCTGAGTTAGACCAAGGGGTGAGACACCATCCTGTCTTCTCCGCTCCTCTGCCAGCACTGCTGGAAGCAGTGCAGCATCACCAGGTGTCTCAGCCATGGGGTCAGACTCCAGTGCCTGGCATGTGGGACAAAGCCCTTCAGGTAGGGGTGAGCATCAGAGCTGGGAGCAGCAGTAGAAGTGGGAGTTGGGGATGGGGAAGAACCCAGGTCACGGAAGAAGCAGATGGCTTGGCTGAAGAGCAGTGAAGTTCCTTGGCTCCTGCGTGCTGGAGGAGTGCCACAGGCAGGCTTCTCCAGAGCCACCCTCTGCCCTTTGAGCTGATCTGGCAGGGTTAGTTATGCATTTTCTTCTTCTTTCCAGCACCAAGCCTGAGCAGTGCCGGGAGGTGCTCACACACAAAGGTGAGTCCTGTACCATAGCCTGTCACAGTGCCTCACAGCTCACACTGCTTTGGGTCCCTGCCATTTTTTTTAGGCCTGTTCTTTCCTTGATGTGCAGGCAGAAGCTCTGCTGTCTGTGTGCTAGGTGGGAGTACAGAGCCACACGCACAGAGGCGGGTGACCCAAGAGGTGGGCAGGAGTGACCTGACAGTAATTTGTGGAGGTGCGTGGCCAGGCACCTTCCCTACTCTGCTTTGGGGGAAATGGTGTGGACAAGGGGTTAATCCCCCACCTGTGCAGCCCAGTGATTGCTGTGGGCTGGGCTGGGGGGGGCTGTCTCTGCTAGGCAGTTGATGGGGAGCTCAGGAGGTGGGAGCAGGAGGTCAGGGGCCTTGAAGTGCTGAGCAAATGAGTTTCCTGGAACCTGAGTGGAGCCCAGTGCCTGGAAGTGTGAGTCATGGGTGAGAGGTGTCTCAGCCCTGGCTGATGCCCAGGAGATGTGATCCCCACTTCCATCACATGTCATGATAGCTTCCCCCTGCATGCACACCTCCTTGGGACTGAGGTCTGGCTACACTCCTAGCTAGGTGGGGTCTCCCTCCTTCCCTGGCTTGTTCTTTACATGCCTGTGGGTGGAGGAGCCATGTAAAACCAGTCTGACCAAGGGGTTAGCACCTGGAGGAGACTACTAAGCCTCAGGTGCCCAAACCCTTGGCTCCCCAGTTAGATAAATGACATTACAGCTTGGCTTTTCTGACTCCGACCCACCTCCTTTCTTTGCAGATGACCTTCTGATAGAAGCTGCCAAGAGCGGCAACTTCAGCAAGGTAGGTGCTCCCACTGCCCACTGTGATACACAGCCAGCGCTGGCTGTAGGTGTTTGGCCAGCAGCCTCCCAGCTGCCTTTCCCTCGGGCTGTGGGAAGCCCTGCCAGCCACACTCTGCAATTGCCCTGGAGCAGCTCCTCTCCAGGTCCTTCCTCCAGGAGCAGGCAGACTCCTGGCAAGAAGCCTTGTTTCTCTCCTTGGACACATGTAGGGAAGGGACTTGGTGGCATGGATGAGCTGGACAAAGCTCCCTGCAGGGTCTGAATATCCCATACAACTTGCTGGGCACCCCAGGGATGCGATGCTGGGGCTTGGGGCTTGGAGCTGGGGAAAATGTAGCTCATCCTGGGCAATCTGGTAATCCTTTAGTTCCAAGAGCTGCACCAGGCTGGAAGAGACCTGATGGTGCGAGATTCCTCAGGCCAGACCGTCCTCCACCATGCTGTCAAATCAGGGAGCAAAGACATCGTCAAGTACATCATCGATAATGGTGAGCTGGGGCCAGAGTGCCACCCTTAGCAAAGGAGCCCAGCAGCTGAAAAAGCCCAACCCTCTGCGCCAAGGAGGAACTTCTGGGCTTAGGTCCCTTCCCTCTGGCTTTGTTACATCCATCCTCCTTCTGGTGTGTGGGCTTTCCCTGGCATCTGCCTTCCAGTACTGCGTTGCCTTCATGGCTGATGCTGCATGCAGGCAGGGACCATAATGACTCTGGGAAACGTTTCTCAGTGTCCTGCTTCTGCATTCAGGGCAGCTGACCTGCTGAAATACAGGCTGCTTTATTTGTATTTCCATATTTCTCTGTAGTAAGTCCACAGTAACTCTTCTTCCCTGGGCTCAGCTGGGCTCAGATGCTGTTGCTGGCCTGAGCACTTTGGAGCTGGGACCTTTCTTGCAGCAAGAAAGCAGCAAGCCCCCATGGGAAGAGGCAGAGGGTGACTGAGGGAGTAGGTGGGTCCATCTGCGCCCTGCAGCCAGGTCTCACTTGCCCTGCACTGTCTGTCTCTCCACAGCCCCTTCAGAAATCCTTGATGCCACAGAGGAGGAGAAGTAAGTTGCCTGCTGACTTGCATTGCCTGTTGGCCAGATCCTCTGTGAGGTGACTGGTTGCCTGGGCACTCAGCAGCACCCCCACCCTCGCCCTAATTACCAGCTGTGGTTCCCAGTCCACTTTGGACTGACTGTCCCGGAGCCATACACCCCCCATCCCCTGCCTGCCCCACCCCAGGGCTGCCTGGACAAGTGTGCAGCCCACCACGAGCTTCTGCTGCCGCCAGATTGCTGTCCCTCACTGCCATGCTGCATGTCCCTGTTTTTTGGGTGGGGGGTCATTTCACTTCTCCCACTTTCTCCCACCCAGTGGTGAAACCAGCTTGCACCAGGCTGCAGCCTTACGCCAGCGCACTATCTGCCACTACATCGTGGAGGCCGGGGCTTCGCTCATGAAGACAGACCTGCAGGTGATGGTGGGAAGGCTGGCAGTGGGGCTTTCTGGGAGGACTGGGGGGCACTGGTAGGAGCAGGGCCAGCAGGAGAGCAGGGCAGGGGTGATTTGGCTGGGAACTTTGCCAGACAGAGAGGATCTGGTATGAAGCCCCCATGCTTACCCATTGAAGCCCAGCTCTGGAGGGGTTAAACCCCTTCTCCTCCCTGCGCTTCTCTCCCTGTTGTTTTATTAAATTAGAAGTGAGGGGCTGGAATGTCTCATCCCTGTCTTCCCCTTTCCACCCTCTGGGGTCAGAGCAAGGACAATCTCGCTATGAGCTCCCTCCCAGCTGCAGGGCTCCCACCACTCTCCCCCACCAGCAGCTGTGATGGGGCACTGGGAGCTCCTTGCGGTGGGTGAAGCTGGCCTTGGGGAGTGGAAGCAGGGTGGCAGTCCTTTCCCTCGCACGCTGAGGTAGTTGAAGTATGTCTTAGTACTGGGGGGGTTGTGCCAGCCCCAACAGAGGAGTTGGAGGAAGGGGACTTGAAGCCATGTTTTGGTACAGTAGATGGATGATGGAGGCAGGTGGTGGTGGGGGACACGATGTGTCCATCTCCCAGAGGCTTGTAGGGACAGGCTGTAACAGAGGAGATGCAGGAACAAGCCAAGAAGGTGCAGCCGGTGGGTTTGGGACACAGGGCAGGAGCAAACTTGTTGGTGGAGCTGGGGGGGCTGCCTCAGACAATGAGCAACCTCCTTGCCAGCTGCCAGGAAGATGTTGCACAGACAATCGCTGGCTCCCCATAGCTCCTCCTTGGTCCTGGCTAGGCTTGGGCCTCACCCAGCACCTGGAGCAGGGCTGGCCTGGCTAGAGACTCAGCTGGCAGCCACATGATCAGGACCACAACACCCAGGTGAGGTGGTAAGTAGGGAGAGGCAGGGGGAAAAGGACAGCTCTGGAGGCATGGCCCCTCTCTACCCCCCGGCCTGAAGGAGGGGAGCAGCCCCCAACCTGCCAGCAAACGGAGCCCTGCTCAGGCATGACGGCTGCCCCAGGGAACAGGGCTTGCCTGTGCGAGCACACACGTGTGTGGGTCTGCAGCTGCCTGGGGACCCCTCTGCACCGACCTCGCCTGGGTCCTGGGTCACAGCCTGCCTGTGTGGGCAGGAACCCACCTTTTCAGAAGCCCCAGCCTCAGACCTGTGGCCTGAATTTGGAGCGGGCTGATCCTACACCCTGCAGCAGTGAGGGAGGCCGAGCCTTATCGGTTGTTGTGCCTCAGCCCAGCTGGGCAGAGGGCCCCTGGCAGCTCCGGTTTCAGGCTGTGGGCAGGCAGCCTTGCAGTGGGGCTTCTTCAGGGGAACAGCAAAGAAACTCAATTCCTCTTCTGATCTTTTCCCCCGCTTTGTTAAATGAGCTCTCTTGCGTTCAGGGGCTGCAGAGAGGAGGCCCCCCGAGGAGAACTGGCACCAAAGCACAGAGCAGTGGCCCCCCCAGCCTGCCCGTGCATGGGAGGAGGATGTGTGCAGGACCATGGGGTGTGCCCGGGGTCTTGGTATGCACGTGCAAAAGAGGGGGGGGTTCTCGGTGCATCACCCTTCTCTGCGCATCACCCTTCTCCGCAGCCAGGCACGGATGGGCTTTTGTCCACAGCCACGTCCAGGCCCCGCAGAGGCTCTGCATGTCTGACCATTGTTCCTGCTGGAGGAATACACTGCAGGTTACCCTGCGCCCTGCCGCAGCCACCCGTACCCCACTGTGCACTGGGGAACGAGCCAGGCAGGCCGGGCATCCCTTCAGTGGCAGGTTTTCAATGGGCACGGCAGAGTGCCAGGTTTCTGCGGCCTTTCTCAGCGGCACAGCAGAGCCCAGACGTTTGGTGAGGAGGAACAAGGAGCAGGGGGAGGGAAGAGGGGAGAGGAGACAGAGCTGGGAGCTGTTAACAGATTTGCTTTTTATGGAGTGCGGGAGTTCATTAGTGGACACAGTCCAGATGGCTGCAATAAGCTGGTGAAATGTGATCCTCCTCTGGGAGAGGGAGCGCTAGCCAGGCTGCCGAGAGGGAAGGGGGGTTGGTATTCCCGGGCATTCCCCAGACATACCCCTCATTCCTCACCCTCTCCCCCTGCCTCCCCAGCATAGGGGAAGAGGAGGTCATGGGGACCAACCTTTGTCTCCTCTGGGGGAGGTGCTGGTGACAGTCAGGGCTGGCTTCTGTCCGAGCCATTGTGCACGGCCAGTGACCCTTCAAGGGACAGTTTCCAACCCTGCAGCTAAGTCAGGCTCCTCAGGAGTACACTTTCACTCTGTGGTGAGCACACTGGTTTTCAGCTTGGGGCTTAGCTGTGGGCTCTGCTGGATCCAGCTGCAGCACCTTTTTGGTGCGGGAATGGAGGTACCTTTGGGTGCCGAGGCAGCCTTTAGGCAGCACTTGGTGTTCTGACATCTTTTGCCTCCCCTATGCAGGGAGACACCCCAAAACATCGGGCTGAGAAAGCCAACGACCCTGACTTAGCTGCCTACCTCGAGAACCGACAGCACTACCAGATGATTCAGCGGGAGGACCAGGAGACGGCTGTGTAGTGCTCGGCGTGCCTTAGCCCCAGCCAGCATGGGCAGGACAAGAAAAGGACAGTGTTGGCAACTGGCAAAGCTGTGAGTCTGGGCCAGCCCTCCCTTGATGTCAACCTGCTCCCCCAAGGAGATGGAGGCAGCAGAGCTCCACTCCAGGCTGGGTTGGGACTCTGGTTATGAGGACAAATGGGTATTTGGGACATAGAGCCTGGCTTTTTGTGCGTGTCCCCCTTCATCCCTCATCTACCACAATCCCTGCCCTGGACAGGCTCCATCCCACAGCCCTGCTGAAGCCCTGTGCCACCCTTGTGCGCTGGGGTGATGGCAGGGCCCCTTCTGCAGGCTCCTACCTGTGATCCCTGTGGGGTGTCATTGCTTGCCCTTCTACCTGCTGGCACTGCCCCTCCTTTAGATACTTGGCTAGGTCTGTGCCCTGTTCCTCCTCTCCTGTCTGATACAGCCACAGGAGGCACAGGCTGTGCGGACAGAGGCCATGAGCCTCACACTTTGCCCCAAGGGAAGCACCATGACTTACTGCCGCAGCCTCCTCTTCCTCCTCTCTCCTGTTGGTTTGGGGCTGCTGCAGGTCTCTCCGTTTTCCTACTGCAGTCTTCTGTGACTGGAGGGAAGTCCCAGGCACACCCAGCCCTTCCTCAGGGCATCTGAGGCTGGTGCAGCTGGAAGCAGGGCAGCTGCTGCCCGACTGGTTGCCTTCAGTGCTCAGCCAGTTGGCAGTCTGACCCAGGGCAGGAATAACATGGAGGAAGGCTATTGAGCCCTCCCACTGTCCTTCCCCCCAAGGACTGTCCCAGCATCTTTTTGTGAGCCTGCTGCAGCATGTAGCCGTGGTGGAGTTGCACCTGGCCCAGGCAGTGGCTGCGGTGGAGTCCATTATCTTCCCCAAACGCTGACTTGGATCTGGCTGCCCTACCTGCTTTCAGCTTCCCCCCCACCCCAGCCCCGATGCTAGACATTATACTGGGCTGGAGGGGCAGTGCTGGGGTCAGTGCTCCTCTCAGGGATTCCCCCCATGCCTCCCAACACGTATCCACTCAGTCCAACTCCTGCTGTCCCATAAACTGGGCACAGGGCTTTGCAGGGAAAACTTGGGAGCTTGCCCAGCCCAGACACAAGTTCCCTGGACGGGTCACTAGCTCACACTTTCCAGTTTTAGCAGAGAAGGGGGATTCGGGTGTATAGGAAACATCGGGGCTCCCAACCTGGAGTCACACCTGCAGTCAGATGATGCATTTTACCTGCCGTACAGCTTAAGGCACCACAACCGATCTCCCCTGTGGATGCTGTGGGTGCTGAGCATCTGCAGAGGCATCAAACCCAGCCCTTCAACAAGGCTTTTGCAGCACTGGCAGTCTCAGGGACCAAGAGGTACCAGCAGAGGATGGGAGTTGATGGCTCTGGGTTTTGCAGACCTGCTTGGCCCCCTCCTCGGGTAGGTGGGAGTTGCGAAGCGGGTTGCTGCTCATAGCTTGGGTCCCAGGAGAGGAGGATGCTGCTGTGAGGGGTTCTGTGTGGTCCCACCTGCACTCACACCTAGCTGCACCCACTGGACAGTGCTGGATGGCACCCTTTGAATCTGTTCTGATACCAAAAAAAGGGTATGAAGATACCACAGAGAATCAGGATGCCCTTCAGGCTTTTTGGATAGGGGCAGAGTTCCCTTGGAGGACGGGGGATGCTGTGGTAGGGAGCAGAGTGCCAGGGACCAGTGTCAGTATTGGCCATTATTATCAATAGCATCTCAGCCACGATCGGAGCAGGGATGCGCCAGCAGCGCCCGCAGTTCCCATCAGCACTGCTCGCTGGCCACTGACAGACCAGACACGTTCATCTTCTCAAATTCGGGATGCCCAGCGTGGCCCACAGGCATTTACAGCCCCAGCTTCTTTTTGCCTCAGTTTTGTATCTTCCCTTACAGATTTTTGTACAGGTAGTTGAGAGACACACTGTCCCCTTCGCCACCTGGCCCCTTCATGTGCACGTGAGCCGAGTTGCTGAGCAATTCCAAGCCTGGCTTGTGTTTTGGTAAAGGCGGAGGGGGTGTTGGTTGCCCTGCCCACAGAGGGGCAGGGGTTCTGTGCAATACCTGCGTTTGTGTTTCCTAGATGCTGTTGTAGGACTGTATTTTTGTAAGTGGGGGGGTGCCCGCTCCAGCAGGCCAAGGGCCCAGCGCTGAGCACACGTTCCCCTCACTTTTTCACTCGGACCATTTGGATGTTGTTGTTTCTTGCTGATGAAATAAAGAGTTGGATGTTTTAGATCCTGTCTGCAGCTGCATCCGTGAGAAGGCAATGGGCACTACACAAGTGACAACCCTCAAGGTTGTACCCCAAGGCTTCTGCCCCTGTCCCAGCTGGGGGTGCTCTGGGGAGTTCCCTGCTGGGCCAGGTCCTTGCCCGCTTCCTGGCACAGCATCCTTCTGAGACAGTTCTTGGATACGGTGACTTTGTCCTGAGTCACCTTCTCCTCAACTTTGTGGCATACATTGATATGTGGTGTAATGTGGCACAGGGAGAAGGTGCTCCGCCATCCCAGGAGATCCAGAAGAGCTTCCGAGTTGGGAGCCAGCAGCCTGCTGTTCCTGCCTGGCTCTGGGCTGGGAGGCTGCTCTATGGGGGATGAGGCTGCTCAGGGCTTTTCCTGTTTTTTTCCCAGCTCCAGTGGGGGAAGCATTGGGGTCCTGCTTCCAGTGCTGAGCAGTGGGGCGGCAGCATCCATGGCTGGGATTATCTCCAGCGTGGGAGGACCACTCTCCTATTACAAAAGCAGGGGATTAGGGATGCTTCTGCTTACAGCCCTGGATTTGTCAGAGTGACTGCAGCCAATGCTGTCTCTCCTGCAGTTTCCTTTGCAAAAAGGACGTTGCATCTCCAGCCGATGGCACTGGTGAGGGAGCTGGGGATGGACATGGTGGGTGATGGATGGGAAGCTGTGCTTGTACCTTCGACTCAGATTCCTGAGGGCAGCTTGGCACTCAGCCTGTCATTGCTGTCACTGCCTCCCCAGCCAGAGAAGCAGCCTCCTCCCCCTCCTGCCCCATCCCTTCCAACCCCCTGCGCCTCTTTCATGAACTTCAGCCTTTCAGCTCCTGCCCGGAGCTAGCAGCAGGGGTCTGCAGCGGGTGTAAGGCACACCGAGCTGTCTCAGCCTCCCTGGGACGCTTCCCAGGGAGCCAGCAGACATGCAGCTGAGAGGAGGGGGCCTGAACCGCTTCAGTGCCCAGACCCTGGCCTGTTGGCGCTTGGCCCATGTCTCCGCAGCAAGGACTGCCAGTAACCATGGCAATGAGAGTTTTCCAGCCGCCCTGGTGTCAAATTTATGGTGAGGCAGAGAAGCAGTCCCAAAAGCGATTGTGCGATGGGGGCGGGGGGCAGCCTACCTTTGGTGGAGAGCCATACCCTCGTCTCCAAAGGGCCTCAGCAGCTCCTTTTCCTCCCTCGCAGCCCAGTGTCAGAGGGGCAGAGGTCTATCTGTCCTCCCGTGGGATGGAAACACACCTCGGGTGGGGTGGGGGTGGGGAGCACATGTGCAGGCTGGGGAGGGTCGTGCACGCCCAGCCCCAGCTAAACAGAGGGGAGATGACAGCAGTTGGCTGTGTTAATGATTACCTGCCATACGCCTGCCTGCCTCCGCAAGCCTGCGCAGGGAGAAGTAATGTCCCTCCCCATGCACAGCTGCGTCCCTGCGCTGGCACTTCAGCACCGTGAAGGAACAGTCCCCCGAGGGTCGGGTTTTGACCCGAGGGGGAAGAAGCCGAGCCGATGCACTATTAATTACCTTGCAGTGTTTTTAGAGGGTAAAAGCTCGAGTTAAGCAATTGTAGGGAAATACACCTGAGTTGGCCGTGCTCCCTCTTGTCCCTCCTTCCCGCAGCATGAGGCCCCTTTCTGCAAACACAGCCGTCTGCTGCTTGTTTGGGCTGGGCACAGAGCCATTCCTCCCCATATCCCTCAGAAAGGGCCCAATGGGCCCAAGCACAGCCACCGCTGAGAGCGATGTGCACCGACACATCGCTGCTTGCCATGCAACCAGCACCTGTCTCCTGGTACCCAGCCCCGAGGAGGCAACAGGAGGGGAATGGGACCAGCTGGAGGAGGAGGGAGGACTGAAAATTCACACAGGGCTTCATTGCACCTTGGACTGTTCTGCCTTGGGGGTTCTCTGGCATGGAGAATGTTTCTCTGGCCAGAAATGGCTGAAGAAAAGCAGCAGCACTTGCCCCACGTCCCACTCTGTCACAGCTCTGCCAGGCCCTGTTTTTCTCATTGCAGTCCCATATTGGTTCCACTGAACCCCAGCCAAAAGCAGCACACCTAGACTCTTCCCCTCCTTTTTGACCATGACGTTTGTCCCTGCAGCTTTCCTCAGCTTTGGTTTAAAGGCCCAGTGATGGGGGCTGGGGACACTGTTGGCACTGTCCAGCTGTCAGGACCCCTTTCTGCACCCTGTGCAGCCTACCACATCCAGACCCCTCACCACCCAGAGCAGCACCCGTTGCTGCGTGTGCAGTGAGCCGGGGAGGTGATGTGCTCCCATGGTTGCCAGCCCTCCTCTAAAGCTCTGCAGATGTTCAGGAAGCTGCTGGCAGGGTGTGAGTTAAATGTGTGAATCTCTCAGAAAGCAATTCTTGGTTGTGAAGCAGCTCATAAAAAACCAGTCATGTCCGCCCCCCCCTCATCCACAACCCCACCTGTGACAGCACTACTCTCAGCAGCCTTTGTCCAGAGTAAAGGGTGGAAAAATGGCTTGGTTCCTGACCACAGCCGCGTTCTTCTGGCACAACACTCACCTTTCTGGCTGGTAACCCCCAAAGAGAGTTGGTTCAGCCCCTGCCTCTCCTCACCTCCTGAGAAAAGGGGATGGATGGGGGGAAGGGAGCAGTCACATCTGCAAGGCCCTTTCATCCCCAACCAGCAGTCCAACGAGAAGGGCTGCAGCCTGGCTAAGCTGGGACCAGGCAAGACATGAGGGATGGCAACGGGGGGAGGGGGGCGGCGGGGGGGGGTACACGCAGGCCAGCATAAAAGTGATAAGCTGCTTTGGGTGCTGAGCAGGTACCCCCTCCCTGGTACACTCTCATCTGGGGCAGAGCAGGTTGGGAAGGGCAGAGACCATGCAAATTCAGTCCATTGATGCCGGTTGCTTTGATGGGGAAGGAGGCACTGGCAGGGATGGTGGAGACACGGGTGTTTCCCCTCACTCCATCCACACCCAGCAGTGCCCCAGGGGCCATCTCCCAGTGGCGCTCGGAGCAGCGGGCCCCAGGAACGCCCTGCCCGGCTGTTCGGCTTGCACCCCTCAGGCGATGTTGGGGTGCGCGATCGGCTGAACCCCCACACGGCTTCCTCGGTACCAGGCTGTGGAGCTCGGAGGAAGGTGAGACACCCCACGCAGGGCAGTGGGGACACGGGACGTGCCCCGATGGGGCCTGACCCGTTCAGGTCTCACTCCCAGCTTACGCACCGGCGCTCCCCCCTCCCCGCCGGCCGGGGGAAGAGGCCAGCCTGCCCCCCGGGGCCGCCCCTCCGCCGGCCGGCCGGCCTGCCTTTGTGCCTGGCCGGGGCGGGGAGGGGGAATAGGGGCTCAGAGGAGGAGCTTGCGAAAAGTTTTGGGCTAAAAAACCCACCTTTTTGCTGCCAGCCGAGCCCGACGTCAGGGGCCGCTGTGCGCTGCGCGGGGGCTCCGCACGCGGCCGCCACACAAAGGCAGCAGCTCCGCGCACCGCTCCGCGCACCGCTCCGCGCACCGCAGGTGAGTTTCACCCCTCCCACCCCCCCGGGGCTCGGGGTCGCCCGACGCCACGGGGATGGGCGCCTCGGCTAAGACGGGTGGCCACCCCCTCTTCGCCTCCCCGGGGAGGAGGCAGTGATCCGGGCTGAGGGCTCCCCGGACGGCGGGGAGACGGGTTTTGCCGAGGTGGGGGGAACGTGGCCCTGGCTGGGGAAGAGCTGCGGAAAGGGCGATTGGGGGGTAGAAGAGCCGGGGGAGGGGGTGGGGGAGGAGGCGGCGGCAGCCCCTCCGGGTGCGGGCTGGCTTGCGAGGAGCCAGAGAAGCGTCTGGGGATGCAGGGGAGTTGAGGAGAGAGGCAGGACTCCTGCAGAGCCCGCAGGGCTTGATCCGGTGGCCCGGGATCTTAGCAGCTTCTCCCTCCGCCCCAGGGGGCCAGATCCACACTGGTTCGGAGAGGGCTCAGGTGGTGGGAGATGCTCCAGCCGGAGCCCGGGGAGCTACCTCCGAGCGGGCTCGGCCACCGCCAGCCTCGCCGGGGGCTGACTGGGTAGGGGGGCGGCGGAGGGGAAGGGGGTGTCCTGTGGAGGGACCAGAGGGCAGGAGGGTGGAAGGAAGGGCGCTGCCTGCTCCGCTCCCCGCCCCTCCGCGCAAAGGCGGAACGCAGAGCAACCCCCTCCCCATAGCATCTTCTCGCTGTGAGGGGAAGGTGAGGCAGCCCGCTGGAAAGCCCCACAGTCCCCGCGGCTTTGCTCCCCTCCAGTTCCTCCTGCAAAGCTCCCCGGTCGTGCTAACTCCATGGCTCACGGGGAGAATCTGTCTCCCCTTCTCCTGGCAGCAGGGAAGATCCTGCCGGCGGGGTGCTGGGTACCCAAGGATGTGCTCCCGGGAGCGCCGGGCTCTCTGCCCGGAGGCTGGGGAGCAGCTCAGCCCGCGGAGGGAGGGCAGCAGTCCCGCACCCTCCTCTGCCAAAGCCAGCTGCAATTTGAGCCTTTGAGCAGAGAGGTCCTGCTGCTGGAAGAGGGGCTTCAAGGGGGCTGATTGCCCAGAAGTCGACCTGTTCCCAGAAGAGCACCAGAGATGCAGCAAGGGGACAGGAGCCGGGGATGATGGTGTGGCCCATAGGAGGAGAAACATTTGCCAACGGCAGCACCTGGCCCTAAGCAGTTGGGGCTCTCCCATGAATGCAGCAGTGGGTATCTGGGCACTGCTTCAGCATCACCGGGTGATGAGGTTTTTATGAAGTTGATCCTAGATTATTCCAACCCAGGACAGCTAGAGGAAGAGGAAGAATGGGGAACAGGGACTGCTATAGTATGACCAGGCTCCAGGCTGCTCTGCTCATGCAGCCCACTCCTGGGGGAGACCAACATGATGTGGGAGCTGCTGGGATCTGAGCAGGAGAGGAGCCAGGGCCCCACAGGGATGCAGGAGGAGCTGAGCTGTGTGAACATGCTGAAGGTGCTGGCAGCCAGGCCAGGAACAGTTAGCTCTTGTTTAACCCACAGAGAAGGGACCAGGCTGTTGAGAAAACCAGCTGGAAAACTGCAGTCCTTGTCCCTTATGAATGCTTGTGGATGAGCCATGGCTGAGAGTCACTGCGGACCTTTGACTGGGGGATGTGATGTGCCAGGCAGAGCTTGGGGAGCAGATCCAGGAGTCTCTGGAGAGGTAGCTAGGCTGCTCCTCAGAGCCCCCACTCCCACATCCTTGTCTACCTGTGGGCTGGGCCCCACGGTACCCATGCCACCAGTGAGCCCAACAGCTGGGCCCGTCTGCCCTCGGGCGCTCAGAGGCCACGTCCATGGAACTTGAGCTTGAAGGTCCTGGGCTGGGAGGCAGATGCAGGAGCACATGGGACGTTTTGCAGCAAAGGATGGAAGGAGTTTACAGAGCAGCTGATGTCAGGGGGGTGCTGTGAATAGTGTGGGTGCCAGAGGTACTGCAGAAAGCAGGAACAGAGGGCCTGCGTCCCCGCTCAGCCCCAGCCTTGCCATCTGTAACTCAGCGTGTCTGGGCTGAGCTCCCGCCCCCTTTGAAGGCAGCTGGGTGGGAACAGGGCCGAACTGTGCCACACTCAGCAGAATGGCTCCCAGCCAGGCTGGGCGCTCTTGCTCCCTCAGCCAGCCGGGCTGTGTAATTCCCTGTGACAGCTCAATGCAGAGCAAAGCCGGCCGCGGCAGATGCATGAAAGGTGAGAGCACTGGAGCCTGAATAATGCGGGGGAGCTGCTCTCTCCAGCACGCAGCCTGGGGGCAGGGAGCACATGCTGACCCCAGGCTCTTCCCTGCACTGATGTCCCCTGGGGCACATGGCATGTCCTACTGACCTCTGCAGCCTGGTCCCACCAAGACGCTTGTGGAGCCAGGGCATGTCCTGTGTATTTGCTGACTGGCTGCTGCCACACAGATGTGGTTGTCACCCAAAGAGGCTTTGGGGAAGCAGGGAAAGGACTACCAGGCTCAAGATGCCGACTGCATGTTTGCACACTTGCTGGGAGTGGGAGCTGGGACCCTGGTAGTCCCACTGAGGCTTGTGGCAGCAGCCAGCAGGGAGCTGTCACCTGGCCCAAGGCCACTGGGGTGGTGGGGCCAGAGCCCCAGGAGCTGCACCCTTGTGTCATGCCCCCTTGTTCCTGACCTGCTTCCAGGTGCATGCACATGCATGCTCTGTCTGTCCATCCATCCCTGCATGCTGGTGGCCATGGTGCCAGCACTGGGTGCAACTCTCTGGCCCCCTCTCTCCAATGAGCTCCCATGCTGTGGGGACTTGATGGTTTTGGGTGTTGCATCTGTTCATTTAGCTCTCAGACGCCTCGCAGCAGCGGGTTTGGTTTTGCTGGTTGTTTTCCTTTCCCCCCCTCCCCTGCCCCCAGATTCCTCCGGAGCAGAAGAAATGGCAGCTGTGCTCCCCCAGCCCCCAGACACTTTGGTGTGGGACACAAGCCTGCTGGGTGCTGGATAAAGTAGCCACATGGAGATACAGGGTGGCAGAAGCAGCACAGGTCCTGGGGCTCCTGGTGCTGGATGCACTCAACCTTCCCCAGCTGCTGTGTGGGGTGTGGGGGTCCCCACGGGGAACACCGCAGCCGCACATGGGACACAGGGGGCTGCAGGGATGGGAAGATGCTCTCAGCCCAACAGCTCCCTGGCTGAGGGCAGTTGCTGAGGAGCACGGTTAACCTGCCTGTTGCAAATCATACACGTGGTCTAACGGGCAGCAATGAGCGGGGCGCGGTGGTTTGGGCACATGCGCACAGGCAGCATGTGTGCAAGGGACGAGGCTACTGTCTTGCTCCCAGTCTGGCTGCCTGCAGCGTGCCATGCCCCCTCATCACGCCCCGACCTCTCACCTGCCTCACCCTCTTCCTCCTCCCCAGGCAGAATGCTGGTCCGGAGCCTCCTCCTCCTCCTGGCGCTGATCCTGATGGCTGCCACGGCTGAAGCTGGCAAGAACAAGAAAGGTGAGGGGCAGCCTGAAGGGCTGGTGGGGCTGGGGAGCAGCCCAGGGCATGCTCCCATGTCCCTTCACAGAGCACCCACTCTCCCTTCCCTCACAGAGAAGGCGAAGAAGGATGGCTCTGACTGCGAGGACTGGCGCTGGGGACCCTGCGTCCCCAACAGCAAGGACTGTGGCCTGGGCTACCGTGAGGGAACTTGCAAAGACGAGAGCAAGAAACTCAAATGCAAGATCCCCTGCAACTGGAAGAAGAAGTTTGGAGGTGGGTGCATGGTGGTGGAGCGGCTGGGGACCACCCTGGGCTGGGTGGCTGGGGCTGGTGCCCACGCCAGGGCTGGATGGGTTCCAGCGCCTCTCCCCTCTCTTCCAGCTGACTGCAAGTACAAGTTTGAGAGCTGGGGGGGCTGCAGTGCGCAGACAGGTGTCAAGACTCGTTCTGGTGTCCTGAAGAAAGCCCTGTACAATGCCCAGTGCGAGGAGATCGTCTATGTGACCAAGCCCTGCTCTTCCAAGATCAAGTCAAAGTCCAAAGGTGAGTCCCCATTACTCCTGGCCCCATAAGGGTCCTGCTGGGACCCCAGGCAGGGGCTCTCCAGGGCTAGGTTGGCGCACTGGGGGTTGGGCTTGGCTAGTAGTGTAGGGGATCACATAGGGATCACATATCCCCAAAGTGCAGTCACGGGTTGGGTGGGATGCAGATGCTGCCAGAGAAAAACCTGTCCTGTGTGTCGTCCCCCGTCCCCACCCCCCCCTCCAAGTGACCGTCATTTCCCCAGTGGGGCTGGTGCAAAACCTGGCTTTGCATGGTGGGAGGAGGATGCCTGCCGGGATGCAGCCCCTGCTCTGTGCTGAGCCAGCAGTGCTGGCTGCCTTTCTGCCACGGCTGTGCCTGGGGGGAGTCAGTGAGCTGCCAGCAGACATACTAAACCTTGTCTCATGTGCTTCTCCAATGCAGCAAAGAAGGGCAAGGGGAAGGACTAGAGTGGGAAGCCAACATCCTCGCCTGCCTCTCGACATGGTGCCCACGGGGCTGGATGCCCAGCTGCAGCCGGCCCACACTCCAGTCTTCCTTCTCTCCTTCCTCTTTTCTGCAACCTCCCCTTTCACTGAGATGCCTTGTTTTAATTGCTAGTGTTGTAGAGAGCAAACCCCCCTGCCCTGCAGGAGGGGCTTCTCCCCCCTCCTCACCACTGTTGCTCGCCTCCTCTCAGCTGGTGTTGGGGTTTGCTGGGGATGCACCTGGGGAGCTGGGATGGGAACACACACATTTCCACCCTCCGGCATGAATGAGCTGCCTCTGGCGCATCCTTCGGCAAGCCCAGGAGCCTCCCGACACCTCTGCTTCCAGCACAGAGGGGTGGGCTGGGGGTTGAATGCCAGAGGAATCCCACTGCTCCCACAGCCCTCACGCGTGTGAGAACTGCTCTCAGCTTGGGGGACGGGGGGGGGGCTTCTTCCAGCATCACTTCAGCCAGGGAAGGGCTTTCCTGCAGCAGTTGGGGAAACCAAAGCCACCGTCCCCAGGAACTACCGAGTTTGGTCTCCTCCATCACTTCTAACCATGTGTGTCCATGCCAGGGGCTGCAGCCCCTCCACCTTTGAGGTGCCAACACTGGTGCTGGGTGGGAGCTCTCACTTCTTTTGGAAAATGGGGTTTGTTTCCTTTCCAATAAAAATCTTTTAAAAAAAACCACCCCAAAACCAAACTCTGAACCCACCTGTCACCACTACACAGTGCTGCTCAGCTGGAAACCCCAGAAAATATCGGCTTTACCGCCCCCCTCCCTGCGACCAGCAGTGAAGTCATCATGTGGGTACCACCACACATGGTCCTGGAGAAGGTGCGTGGGTTAGACCCCCACACCCTCTTCTTGGCAGTGCTTTGGGCTGCCCACCTTCCTCTCTAGGGGGGCATGGGGCTGTCACCTGCACGCTGCAGGGAATGTCACCAGGGAGCTGTCGAGGAGCGACAAGGTGGCGACTCATTTACTCATCATGTCGTGGCGAAGGTTGGTTTCTGCTCCGAGGTCTTTATTTGTTGGGCCATGGTTGTAGCAGTTTAAAAAAAAACCCAAACAAAACCCAAACCAAAAGCCCACCAGAGGTTTTGGGCACTGCTTTGTGAATTGTCCTAAAGGCAGTGGCAGGGGGTGTCCCCACCTGGGCTGGGACAGCCTGGTTGCACAGCATCACCCAGCATGGGGATGGGAAGGACACAGACGCTGTGTTTGGTAGTGCCAGCATGGCTCTGTCCGTTCCTTGTCCGCATCTGGCACTGGCCACCAAGGCTTGCAGAGACCTGGCTTTGGGAGAAGCTGAGGAGAAGCCCGAGTGGTCTGGGCTGTGTACACAAGTGGGCTGGGAGGGGGCTGGAGACACTGGCTGAAGCCTGCATGCTGAGGGCTTCACCACAACACCGACGACAGGGTTACATCCATTTACACAAAGATCAGCAGCAGGCTCCTTCAGCCTCCCTGGGGCGTCCACCTGCACCCTGGGCAGGAGTGGGGCTGGGGACCACCGCCATCCTCTCCTGCCCCCAGAGCCAAGTGTTAGGCCTCCCACACCCACCTTGAGGAGAGTGGGAACCTGCTCATGGCCCACGAGTCAGGGCACCTCAGCCACATTGCAGACCCTTTTCCTGACCCCCTCCAAGACCCCCAGCTCCCCCCCACCCTGTCCCTCCCAAGAACAGTTATTTTCACTGGCGTGGCTGCCTGTATCTCGGGGGCCATGTTCCACCAGGGCCATGGAGAGATGTCCTGTGCCACATCGCTGCTTTTCTTTGCAGTTCTAGTTTTCATCACTGTAGGAGGTGACTTGTTTTCACATTCCTCACCCAGGAGTGAGATGCTTGGTTTGTCTGTCTGTCTTTCCAGCCAATTGCTGGCTGAGGGCAGAAATGGCATGAAGGGGAGAGAAGAGATGAAGCCCAGGGACTAATTCCCACCCTTGTCCTTGGATGAGGATGTCTGACGGTGTCTCTCAAAGGAAAGGAAGTAGCTTGCCATATCTGCTAGGGCTCAAACTTGATCACCTTCAGTTGGTGGGGGTGGAGTGCTGGCTGGGCCATCAGGACTCCCCATGAGCATGCCTGAGCCAGCCTGGTCCTAGATGGCTGGAAAATGTTTGCCTCTGGTTTCTTTTCACTTCTTGGGTGATAAACAGCTTAAAAGCTATTGAAAGCAACCAGCATTAGGCTGTCTGCATGCAGACAAGCTCTGATGCCCTGGAGATGGTCATTTAGGGAGAGAAGAGGCATCCAGTCTTCAGACAAATACTGATGTTGTCTGGATGGCCTCTCAAGAGCAGGGACCTGGGGAGGGCTCCTGGTGAGCACATCTCCTCCTAGTGCCTCTGGCTTTCCTGCTAGCTCCCCAGCTAGTCCCCAGGCCCAGCTGCATCTCTGAGGTGCCTTGGGACTTTCACCAGCGTTGGAGGATGAGCATCATCTGCAATCACTGCAGTCTGCACTGTTGCGAGTAGGGAGCAGAGGACCTCCCCTGGCAGAGGAGGCAAAGGGAAGGGCTTCTGTAACGTTGCTGAAGTGGTCCCTGAGTGCCAGTTTATCTGGCTGTGCCAATGTTCCTGTACTGGCACATGAGAAGGTGCTTGAAGGTTTTCTTGAAAGTGGCATTGCAGAGGGCGTAGCAGGCTGGGTTGATGGTGCTGTTGACATAGCAGAGCCAGTAGCCAATGGACCACACAGTTTCCGGTACGCAGGTCTCACAGAAGGTGTTAATGAGGACCATCACGTTGTACGGAGTCCATGTGAGTATGAAGGCTAGCAGGATGGCAAATATGGTGCGGGTGACTTTCTTCTCACGGGCTGCCATCTGCCGCTTCTTCCGTACCTGGCTCCTGGCGATGCTGGCGAACTTCCTGGCAACGTTGGCTGGGCGGCTGTTGGCCAGAGAGTTGTGGTCAGAGGCTCCTGATTTAGCTGGGACGATCTCGATGGCAGTGACACATTCAGTCCCAGTCTGCTTGGTGACAATCTTAATCTTGGACCACTTGGAAGTTGGGTTCACCCGGGGGTGGGATGGGCTCTGTCCTTGCCCTGCTGGCAAGATTTCTGCTGTGGGCTTGTCTTTCGTGGTCTGGGTCATGCTGACCGTGCTGGACTCATTGGAGGTCTCCTTCTCCTCCTGATGGCCAGTGGCCTCTGTCTGTGCTGAGGGCTGGTCATCCACTTTCCCATTCCTCACCTCCTCCTTCACCTCCACGATCCTCTTGGGAGAGTTATTGTTGTTCTGTTTGATCAGGGGGCCCTTGAAGAAGCTGATGGACTTGCCTTTCCTCTCTTTCCTGCTCTCAGGCTTGTGCCTCCTCACCCTGCTCCTGCTAGCCAGGGAGATGTGGATGTACAGCACCGTCATGATGACAACAGGCAGGTAGAAAGCAGCGATGGCTGTGCCGAAGGTCACTGCCGGGTTGGAGAGGAACTGGATGTAGCATTCCCTCTCAGGCACTGTCCTCTTTCCCACAATGAACTGCCAGAACAAGATGGCAGGGGCCCAGAGAATGAAGGACAATATCCACGCGGCTGCAATCATTAGCCCTGCCATCTTGGTGGTCCTCCTGGCCGGGTACGTCAGGGGCTTTGTGACACAGAAGTACCGGTCAAAGCTGATGATGAGTAAGTTCATGACAGAAGCATTGCTCACCACGTAGTCCAGAGCCAGCCACAGGTCACACACCACAGCCCCCAGTGGCCAGTAACCTTTGATGATGTAGACTGTGTAGAGGTTCATGGAGAAGACCCCGATAATGAGGTCTGCACAGGCCAGGCTGAAGAGGAAGTAGTTGTTGACTGTCTGGAGCTGGCGGTTCACCTTGATGGACAGCATCACCAGGATGTTCCCCACCACAGTGACGAGGCTGAGTGAACCGGTGACTGTGGCAATGAAAACCAGCTCCACTGTCTTGTAGTTGGTGGGAGGCTGGATGGCCACCTCAGAGCGGTTGCCCAGGGTGAAGTTGTCATAGGTCAGGTTGGCCATCTTCGCCTGCCAGGGCTGAGCAGAGAGGTTGTGCATGTGGTCTGCCGGCACTGGGGACAGAATGGGAGAATGTTATCCCTGCCAGGCCCTGCATCTGTCCAGCACACAGCACCATGGGCATAAGCTGCTGTAGCTTCATGGCATCCCTTCTGCCTTCTGTCCCTCCACTCCCACCGCCTGCTCTTGCTGCACTGCTGCTACCTGGCCCCTTCCTGAGCTGTTGTCTTGGTTCTGGCCAGGCCAGAGGTAACCTCCCCAAGCAGCAAGCACAGGTGAGCTGAGTCAGCCTGGGCTGTTCCCACACCACCTGACACCACTTCCTCATAAAAGCAGCTGGTTGGGGAAGGTTATGGGCTTGTTGCCTCCTGGACAGCCTGAGTGCAGCCAGAGTGGTGGGTTGGTTAGTCTGTCCTTGCTGTTGAGCAGCACTCTGTAATCATGGGGTCAGTAAGGTGCTCTGTGTTAGCACTGGGTGTGAGTGTAACTGGTCATTATTGTTCTATGTTCATGGTGATTTTTGTCAGTAAACTTCTTATCCCAACCCATGGAGGCTCTGCCTGTCTCTCCTGTGTGAGTGAGTGAGCAGTGTGTGGTGCTCGGCCTCTGCCTGGGGCTGAACTACCACAGTCCTTTTTGGAGCCCAATGTGGGGCATGAAGGGTTGGGATAACAGTATGATCTGACCCAGTGGTGTTAAAAAGCTGTGATAAAATGTTTATCATGTTATTTGAAGAGGTGATGGTAACAATGATGTTTTGTCTGTTCACCTGGCTTTGGTATGTGAACTCACACCCACTTTATGTAATCCCTGCTCAGCTGCTTATCACATTGGGGGGGGAGTCAGGTTCCTCATTCTGTTGTACTGTGTGATATTGTTTTATGATAAGGTATCATATGTGTTTGTCAGCCTTGGAGAGCATCTATATGTGGCATTTTCAACTCTTGGGTCACATAGCTTTGTTTAATAAGGACACTCAATTTATGGGGAAGAAAGGGGGGGATGCTTCCTTGACCCCTTTTTCCTTCAGACTTGTTACAACAGCCTTTAAGAACTTTGATTACCCGGGGATGTTCAGACTAGCATGTATCTGTTGCTCATTCTCCTGAATGTTCTTCAAGTTTTAAGTATTACAAGAATTTGGTTTAAGAATGTTGCCAGGAGACTTTCTCTGGGTCTGAAGTTTCAGGGGTGGCACGGTTCATGGGATAGTACAAGCAAATATCCAGGCAAGGAAAACAAATCAATAGACTCGGTGGCTACCCAAACCTTAGAAAAACAAGATTGTATCTGAGCCAGAAAGCACCCTTACAACAATGACTGTAGCTACTCAGATGTCAGAGGGTGCAGCTCCTCCAACTCCTACAAGCACTATGGCTACTCCACCTTCAGAGACTGTCGTTCCCCCAGTCCCCACAATAAACACTGCAGCTACTTAAAGCTCAGAGTCTGACCATGTAGTCAAGTCAGGAAGCCCACCAGTATCAGTCACCCCTATACAGAAAAAGAAATACACAATCAGTCTGCATTGTGAAAGAAGATGATGATGAACTGGGACCATCGCAAGAACCTGAAGAAGAGGCGATACCAGAGGTAATAACCTGATCCTTGTCTTTGAGTGAGGTAAGAGACATGAGAAAAGATTTCAGCCGCCTCTCAGGGGAACACATCATCACCTGGCTGCTTTGATGCTGGGATAATGGGGACAGCAGCCTGGAATCAGAAGGCAGGGAGGCCAGGCAGCTGGGATCCCTGTTGACAGAAGGCAGCATTGACAAGGCCATTGGAAAGAAGCTGTAAGCCCTCAGCTTCTGGAGGTAACTTCTGTCAAGTGTAAGGGAAAGGTACCCGTTCACTGAAGTTGTTGTGTGTTGGCCAGGCAAGTGGACAACCATGGAGTGGGGTATCCAGTACTTGAGGGAGATAGGTCTGTGAAAAATGGTCTACTATGATCCGGATGACCCACAGCTGATCACTGATCCTGATGAAGTCCCGTGTTCCCAACCCACATGGTGCAAGTTCATGCAGAGTGCACCGCTGTCATATGCCACCTCATTGGTCCATAATAGACTGGGGAAAGGAAGATGCACCAACAGTGGATGAGGTGGCTGGCCGACTTGTTTGTTTGAAGAAAGCCTCTCTTCCTCCCTTATCTCAGCTGTGCAGAAGTTGTCCTGAAAGGTCCAGCAACTCAAAGAGGATATGTCTTACTGCCCACCTGTGCAGACTATGATTTCAGCCATCAGAAGTAGGTGTTCCTCTGTTCCAGAAAAAACTAATAAAAAGTCCACCCCATAAGTCATCCTGTGGTTCTACCTGTGTGACCATAGTGAAGACATGAGGAAGTGGGATGGGAAACCCACCTCAGCCCTAGAGTGAATGAGCTGAAAGGAAATACAGTTAAAAAAAAATTCCTTCTAGAAAAATGCTGTGCCAGTTTCCAGTAGACAGCCCACCAGACTCTGTGGTTGTCATTGTAATTGTGACCTTCTTGAAGGGACCTCTAAGTCCTTGCAAGAAGTAAACAGCAAATACAATGAGCAAGATTAGAGGGGCCCTGCTTCCAGCCAGGTGGAGGAAAAGGATAATCAGATCTATTGGACTGTGTGGATCCGATGGCCTGGCACATCAGATCCACAAGAGTACCAAGCATTAGTAGACACTGGTGCCCAGTGGACTTTAATACCATCAATCTATGAAGGGTCTGAGACCATCTGTATTTCCGGAGTTACAGGGGGATCCCAGCAGTTGACTCTACTAGAAGCTGAAGTGCGTCTAACTGGGGATGACTGGGAAAAGCACCCCATTGTGACTGGCCCAGAGGTTCTGTGCATCCTAGGCGTAGACTTCCTCCAGAGAGGGTATTTCCAAAAGCCCACTGGTACCCTTTTGGGTCTTCGGATAGCTGCCTTAGAGACAGAAGAAACTGAACAACTGTCTCTTCTGCCTGGACTGTCAGATGACCCTTCTGTTGTGGGGCTGCTAAAGTTTGGAGAACAGTGGGTACCAACTGCTACCATGACGGTGCATAGAAGACAATATTGCGCCAACAGAGACCCCCTGATTCCTATTCAGAACCTAATTCATCAACTGCAGAGTCAGGGAGTGATTGGTAGAACCCACTCACCCTTCAACAGTCCAATGTGGCCAGTGAAGAAGTCCAGTGGAGAGTGGAGGCTGACAGTGGACTATCGTGGCCTGAATGAAGTCATGCCACTTATGAGTGCTGCAGTGGTGGATATGTTGGAACTCTATTATGAACTGGAGTCAAAAGCAGCCAAGTGGTATAGCACAATTGACATTGCAAATCCTACTTTCTCAATTCCTTTGGCGGCGGAGTGTGGGCCACAGTTTGCCTTCACCTGGAAGGGAATCCAGTACACTTGGAATCAACTGCCCCAGGGGTGGAAACACAGCCCCACTATCTGCCATGGACTAATTCAGTCTGCATTTGAGCAGGGTGAAGCCCCAGAGCACCTACAGTACATTGATGACATTGTTGTATGGGGCAACACAGCAGTAGAAGTTTTTGAGAAAGGGAAGAAAATAATCGAGATTCTGCTAAAAACTGGTTCTGCCATCAAACGAAGTAAGGTCAAGGGACCTGCTCAGGAAATCCAGTTTTTAGGAATGAAATGGCAAGATGGGCATTGTCAGATCCCCATGGACATTATAATCAATAATTATCATCAATAAAACAGCAGCAATGTCTCCTCTGACCAACAAAAAGGAGACACAAGCTTTCTTAGGCATTGTGAGTTTCTGGCAAATGCATGTCCCCAACTATAGTCTTATTGTCAGCCCTCTCTATCATGTAGCCTGGAAGAATGATTTCTAGTGGGGCCCTGAGCAATGACAAGCTTTTGAACAGGTCAAACAGGAGATAGCCCACACAGTAGCCCTTGGGCCTGTCTGGACAGAGCCAGGTGTAAAAAACTGTGCTCTACACTGCAGGGGGGGAGAATGGCCCTACTCAAGGCCGACCGCTGGGGTTTTGGAGTCGGGGCTACAGAGGATCCAAGGCCCTTTCTACACCGACAGAAATGGAAATACTGGCCACATATGAAGGGGTTCAAGCTGCTTCAGAAGTGACTGGGACTGAAGCCCAGCGACTTCTGGTGCTGGGCTGGATGTTTAAAAGAAAAGTCCCTTCCATGCACGATGCCACATGGAACAGTGGCTCATGGGCTACGCTGTTAGAAGGAAAGGGAGCCCATGAGAGCTGCGAAGCATTTAAACAGCACTTCTTCCAAGCCCAGGATCAGTGCATCCCTTTGAGTAAGAAATCAGGAAAGAGTGGCAGAAGACCTGTGTGGATGAGCAGGGAGCTCATGAATAAACTCAAAGGGAAGTGGAAGGTCTATGCATTGTGGAAAGAGGGTTGGAGCACTTGGGAAGAATATAGGTATGTTGTCAGGGCCTGTAGGGACTCGACTAGGAAGGCAATTGGAAGAAAAGAAGGTTATGAGGAGTAGTCAGCATGGATTCACCAAGGGGAGATTGTGCTTGACCAATCTGGTAGCTTTTTATGTCATCACTGGCTGTGTAGATGGAAGGAGAGCAGTGGATGTCATCTACCTTGACTTCAGCACGGCTTTTAATAGTCTCCCATGACATCCTGATAGAAAAGCTGAGAAAGTATGGGATAGATGAGAGAACAGTGAGGTGGGTTGAGACCTGGCTGTCAGTCTGAGCTCAGAGGGTGGTGATCAGTGGAGCAGAATCTGAATGAGGCCTGTGACTAGCAGTGTTCCCCAGGGCTCGGTGTTGTGTCCAGTCCTGTTTAATATCTTCATTGACGACCTTGATGAGGGAACAGCATCCACCCTCAGCAAGTACGCTGATGATACAAAGCTGGGAGGGGTGGCTGACACGCAGGAACACTGCGCTGCCATTCAGTGAGACCTGGACAGGCTGGAAAGCTGGGCAGGGAGAAACCTAATGAGGTTCAATAAAAGCAAGTGTAGAGTCTTGCACCTGGGAAGGAATAACTGCTGGAATCAGTACAGGTTGGGGGATGACCTGTTGGAGAGGAGCTCTGCGGAGAAGGACCTGGAAGTCCTGATGGGCTACAGGTTGGCCATGAGCCAGCAGTGGTCCCTGGGGACTAAAAAGGCCAATGAGATCCTGAGGGGCATTAAAAGGAGTGTGGCCAGCAGGTCAAAGGAGGTGATCTTCCTCCTCTACTCTGCCCTGGTCAAGCTACACCTGGAGTATTGTGTCCAGTTCTG
Organism: Laterallus jamaicensis coturniculus; assembly: GCA_022605575.1. Taxonomy (NCBI): domain Eukaryota; kingdom Metazoa; phylum Chordata; class Aves; order Gruiformes; family Rallidae; genus Laterallus; species Laterallus jamaicensis. The sequence continues at coordinate 22,496,931 of JAKCOX010000013.1, forward strand.
GGCTCCCCTGGTATAACAAAGACAGGGATGTCCTAGAAAGAGTCCAGCAGAGGGCTACAAAGATGATTAAGGGCCTGGGGCATCTCCCCTATGAGGAAAGGCTGAGGGAGCTGGGGCTGTTCAGCCTGGAGAAGACTGAGAGGGGATCTGATCAATGTTTATACATACCTGAAATGTGGGACACAGGGGGAAACGGCCAGCCTCTTCTCAGTGGTCTGTGGGGACAGGACAAGGGGCAATGGCCTCAAGTTGGAGCACAGGAAGTTCTGCACCAATATGAGGCAGAACTTTTTCACAGTGAGGGTGACAGAGCACTGGGACAGGCTGCCCAGGGGGGTTGTGGAGTCTCCTCCTCTGGAGATATTCAAGACCTGTCTGGACACCTCCCTGTGTGACCTGTCCTAGGGAACCTGCTTTGGCAGGGGGGGTGGACTCAATGGTCTCTTGAGCTCCCTTCCAACCCCTACAATTCTGTGATCAACAGAGGAGGAGGTGACACATGCTGAAGAGGCCCCTCTGTATAATGAACTGCCAGAAAATGAGAAAAAATATTCCCTGTTCACTGATGGGTCCCATTGTCTTGTTGGCAAACATTGGAGGTGGAAGGCTGCTGTATGGAGCCCCACAAAACAAATTGCAGAAGCTGCTGAAGGAGAAGGTGAGTCCAGTCAGTTTGAAACGGTTAAAGCCATCCATCTGGCTTTAAACACTGACAAACAAGAAAAGTGGCCAAACTTGTACCTCTATACCGACTCCTGGATGGTGGCCAATGCCCTGTGCGGGTGGTTACAGCGATGGAAACAAAACAACTGGCAGTGCAGTAGGAAACCCATCTGGGCTGCTCCATTGTGGCAAGACATCTCTGCCCAGTTAGAAAACCCAACTGTAAAAGTATGTTGTGTAGATGCACACATACCCAAGAGCTGAGCCACTGAAGAACATCATAACAACCAGAAGGTCAATCATGCTGCTAAGATTGAAGTGGCTCAAACAGACCTTTATTGGCAACGTAAGGGCGAATTATTTATAGCCCATTGGGCCCATGACACCTCAGGCCATCAAGGAAGAGATGGCACATATAGATGGGCTTATGTGCATGGCGGATTTGACCTGGACACTATCTCACAGGTCATCCATGAATGTGAAACATGTGCCTCTATCAAGCAAGCCAAGCAGTTAAAGCCTCTGTGGTATGGAGGACGATGGCTGAAATACAAATAGGGAGAGGCCTGGCAGATCGATTAGATCACTCTCCCGCAGACACGCCAAGGCAAGCGGTATGTGCTCGCAATGGTAGAAGCAACCACTGGTTGGCTAGAAACTTATCCTGTGTCCCATGCCATTACCTGGAACACCATCCTGGGTCTGGAGAAGCAAGTCCTCTGGTGACATGGCACTCCAGAAAGAATTGATTCAGATAACAGAACCCATTTCTCGAATAATCTTATAGACACCTGGGCCAAACACGGCATCAAATGGGTATATCATATAGCCTACCATGCACCAGCCCCCGGGAAAATCGAGAGGTACAATGGGCTGTTAAAAACTACCCTTAAAGCATTGGGTGGTGGAACCCTAAAAAAACTGGGATCATAGAATCATAGAATTGTAGGGGTTGGAAGGGACCTCGAGAGATCATCGTGTTCAACCCCCCTGCCAAAGCAGGCTCCCTAGGACATAGGGATATGCATTTAGCCAAAGCCACATGGCTAGTTAATTCTGGAGGATTGACCAATTGAACTGGCCTCACCCAATCAAAAGTCCCACGGACCATGGAGCAGGATAAAGTCCCTGTAGTACACATGAGAAACCTGTTGGGGAAAACAGGCTGGGTTGTTCCTGCTTCAAGTAAAGGCAAACCCGTCCATGGGGTTGCTTTTGCTCAGGGACCTGGGTGCACTTAGTGAGTGATGCAAAAGGATGGGGAAATCCAGTGTGTACCCCAAGGGGATTTAATTCTAGGTGAGGACAGACACTAAATTCTTGGTGTATAAAATCAGTCCATGGCAGATGTTTTACATAATAGATAATTGATGTCATGAACTTCCCCAGTACTCCGAAAATGTAAGATAGATGGTGTGGAAAAAGGGGTGGATAATGTCCTAGTTCTGGCCAGGCCAGAGGTAACCTCCCCAAGCAGCAAGCACAGGTGAGCCGAGTCAGCCCGGGCTGTTTTCCACACCACCTGACACCACTTCCCCATAAAAGCAACTGGTTGGGGAAGGGTATAGGCTTGTTGCCTCCTGGACAGCCTGAGTGCAGCCGGGGTGGTGAGTGGGTGGATGGGTGAATTGGTCGGTTGGTGAGTCAGTCCTTGCTGTTGGGCAGCACTCTATAATTGTTGGGTCATTAAGGTGCTCTGTGTTAGCACTAGGTGTGAGTGTAACTGGTCATTATTGTTCTACGTTCATGGTGATTTTTGTCAGTAAACTGTCCTTATCCCAAGCCATGGAGGCTCTGCCTGTCTCTCCTGTGGGAGCGAGCAGGTGGCGTGTGGTGCTTGGCTACTGTATGCGGTTGAACCACCACAGCTGTGCACTGAGTCTGCAGCAGGGGAGCAGGGAGGGTGGAAGTTGGGGGGCACACCCCCATATCCTACCCGAGCTGCCCTCTTGTAGCAGTACTGAGCTGCAGAAGTGGCATGTCCCCTTGTTTGGGCTGAGCAGAGCAACACCCTGTGACACAGCCTGTGATGCAGCCCTGGAGATGAGGAGCGGGCACTGGCCAGGGGGGCTGCCCAGCCCCAGTGTGGGCAGCATTTGCTGCCTTCCTGGTTTCCCAAGTCGGTACTGCTCAAACATCTCCTCCTGCCATTGCAGCCTTCACCCCAGGACCTCTCTGAAGACACTCTTTGTGTCCCCATTTAGCAATGGAGGAGGCAGGTTCAGATTAGATGTTAAAAAAAAAAATTTTACTGAAAGAGTTGTCAGGGCCTGGAACAGGCTGCCCAGGGAGGGGGTTGAGTCACCATCCCTGGATGTGTTTAAAAGACGGGTAGATGAGGTGCTCAAGGATATGGCTTAGCATAGGACGGGAACGGTTGGACTTGATGATCTTAAAGGCCTTTTCCAACCTTGTGATTCTGTGTTAGGGAGCTGACAGCTGCAGCAGTGCCTGGGCTTGTCTTGCACACACAGGGGACAGACAGAGAAATACTTCCATACTGCCATTCCCTGAGCCTGTCACACGTGGCCCAGGAAGGCAAAGCACTTTGAAGAGAAAGCAACACCCTTCAATAGCTACTGGGGAAGAGCTGAAGCCCTGTGGGAAAGGACTCACGTCAGAGAAATTCATGGAGGACTGTCTATCATGGGTGGGACCCCATGGGGGACAAGGGGAAAGGTGTCAAGAATGCCCCCCACAGCCAAGAAGGAGAACATTTTGTGAGGAACTGACCAAAACCCCCATTCCCTGCCCCTCCCTGTGCCAAAGTGCAGAGGAGAAGGGAGAAAAATTATGACTAAAGTGAAGCCTACTAAGAAGGAAGGGGAGGGGGTACTTCTCAGTACCTGACTCTGGTGTCACTGGGTGTGCAGTGCAGTGTAAAACATCAGAGAATTTTCTTGCCTTTATTCTGTGCTGAGTCTGTTTTGCCTGCGATGCCAATCGCGGAACGATCTCTCCTTGTCCTTATCTCACTCCCGAGCCTCACAATGTATGTTTTCTTCCCATCCAGCTGAGGAAGGGAGTGATGGAGCAGCTTTGGTGGGCGTCTGGCCTAGAGCCACAGTCGAACCACTACAGTCCTTTTTGGAACTCAACATGGGGCTCGAGGAATTTGAGATAAGGACAACAATTGGATGAGGGAATGGGCAGAACAGACTGAACACAGCAAAACTACGACAAGCTCCTAACCGCTAAACACCATCGGGACAAGGGAGCCCAACAGTGCTGCCCAGCTCTGGGCCAAGCCTCATGCACAAGGGACGCATCAAAGGAGAGGAAGAGGGTTTTCTGCTGCCATCTTTCCTGGGCTCTGAGCCAGGGATGTGAGAAGAGGTGAGAAGTGTATAAAATGACTTAAAATATATAATGGTGGCAGTTTGGAGGTTGGTTTCAATAGGATTGAAACGTATTTTAAATTCTTCACTTTGATGAGCTAGGGAGGTTTAGCTGTCATTCCTGTAACAGCTAATCAAACCCATCAGACAAGCTAGCAATCAAGCAGATATCTACTCCAGCTCTTCCAGGAAGAATTTGGGGGGTGGGGGAAGGGTGTGAAATCTTGAAAAGAAACCTTTCCGTCTCTGTTAAAATGAGGGTTTGGTTATTTTCACTTTAGTCTGTGAACCAGCGTCCTCTTCTAAGTGCCTTTAATTAATTACCAGCCTCGACAGAGACTTTATGCGCTGCTTCGTTGCCTGCAGCAAGAGCAGCCTGGCTCGTCCCACTCGCTGAAACCACCGGCCTCATGAAATGCAGGAGGAGCAGCGCACAGCCCCACTCATGTGTCTTTGGATGCCACCCAGAGGTGATGCTGAAAACTGCTGTGCTGAGACAGGTAACCCCGGGCCCCAGGGAGAAGGGATTTAATCTGCCACTTGGAAAACAAGCCTTTACTGAAGGGCACAGATACAGCCATCTCCCATCTGAGGGTAGGAGAGGCATGAGAACAGTTAAGCCGGTGAAGATATGTGCAGCAACATGTACAAGCCGGCAGATGAGTACACTGCTCACCCCTGCTTCAGACACCCTGTCTATCTTCTGCCATGCCCCAGCCTATCAGGCTTCCCTTCTTTCCCTATCCCTGCTCTCCCCATCCTAATCTGTCTCACTTCTGCCCTAGGCACCCTCTCTGAGCTCGCTGGGAAAGCCTGGTGCCACCTTTGGCTCCCTAAGCAGGGCAGGCAGCTCAGTCCAGAGCTGGGAGCAGGCCACGGATGCTGTGAATTCACCAGGTCTTGGAGGGGCCGACCAAGCCATGACATGTGCCTGCGTAGGCACTACAGATAGAGCCCAGTATTTGCCTTTGGGATGGACATGGGGGGGGTGGGGGGGAGATAAGACATGGATGGGGATGACACACGACATAGCCCTCAGGCAGCTCCAGCTCTGCCTGCACCCCCAAGATGTGCCCAAGGACAGAGGGACCACACAGGAGAGTTGCAGCTCTGCAACGGACTCACCAGTGCATCCCCAATAATGCCTCCCCAGTACCCATTTCTCTTTTTTTGCACCTCCAGGAGCACATTTCTCCCCTCCTTTCCTTCACAACCCCTGCCCTAAATTGCCCTCGCTGTCTCCAACCCCCTTTGCCCTTCACCTTCATGCTGGAGCCACAGCCAGGGAGGAGACACAGTCTTGTCAAAGCCCAGAGGCCATTTCAGAAGGGTTCCTAGGCCTGAGGCTCCTACCTGTGACACCAACTGGCTCTTCAGCCCACACATGCTATTACTTGTCTGCAAACCTCAGTGGGTGCTCTCCTGACCTGCTTTCACCAACCAGCTGTAGCAAACTCCATCATCAGCTTCCTCCCTCCCTCCTTCCCTTCCTCCCTCCCCCCTTCCCTCCCTCCCTCCCTCCCTAAGACTTCCTGCAGTGGTTTATGGCTGGTTTTCTCCTCTCCATCAAAGCCATTAGGAGTCTCCAACGCTTCACCAATAGCGTCTTCTGGTCTAAGAGCTTCTGTGGCTGCTGCACTGCTTAGCAAGCATGGCCTCAAGATAGGAAACACCTTTTCCTTCCCACCCAGCATCTTGTATGTTCATGGATGAAAAGATGAGCCACAGGCAGCCGGAGATCCAAGCAGAGAAGGTTGTAATTTGGGTCCAGCCACAGTGTGCAGAGGGAGAGGAGGGAGAAAAAAAAGAGGCAAAGGGTAGGGGATGCTGAATGGATGCTTGTGTTGATGGTGTGTACATGTCTGTGACATAAAGGGAAGGGGTGACACTCTGGGGAGGGATGACAGTTTTTGGTGTTAATTGCGTTATTTAATAGCCGTTAATTAGTTCCTGAGTCACGGCACCAGTTTGCATCCAGTGAGGATTTGTTCTGGTTGACAGATTCACACCCCTCAAAGAGTGTGAGAATAGAGCTACTGCATACTGGGTACACGCACCTTAAAAACAAAATATATGGGGGGAGGGGGGGGTGAGGGTGAAATCTGGGGTGGGGGGAACCTGTGCCTGGCAAGGGGACTAGCCTGGGGTTTGTGTGATGGGGCAGGGCTCTGCTGGGCCCGTGTCGGGCTGCTCGACAGCAGCAGTGGCCAAGGCAACAAACCACCCAGCAAAACAGAAAGGAGACAAGGGGCTGTCAGGATTTGCTGTGTTAAGATGGCAGGGCTCCCTCTGCCATCCCACATCGCCTGGTATGGTGAGTCTGTGGGACCCTGAAGTCCTTCTGCTGCCCCAGAGATCTGAGCTGCCGTGCGGGAGAAATTGTTCCTCGCCCCTAATATAAGGGGACTGATCTGACCATTTTATTGTTCCTTTAAATAACTTACTCCTCTTTCTTCTGCTGCTTAGTGGGTTCTGAGGAGACAAAGCAAATTCCTCTGTCCCCACAAGCTGGGTGTCTCTGACAGCTTTTTGCCGAGCCACCGGAGAAGCAGCGAGCTCACCATGGCGCAGGAGCTGGCAGCTTTCAGGGGGAGGCGAGTGGGCTGGAGAATCCCCCCCTGCATTTGGCACGTGTTTGTGCATCAGGTTTAGAAGATTTCCTGCATCTGGGGCCAGAAGGGAGCGTTGCAGCCACCTAGCCCATCGACCCACACCGAGCCAGCCAAGAACATCCCTTGCCTCCACTCCTCTCTTGTTGGGTTTCAGAGCAAAACCACCCCATCTGTGGCAGTGTGCACCTGGCCATGAGACGCACTTGCAGGGCAACCCATCGCTTGTAAGCCGCCCACATAAGTAGTGTATGGCCCGACGTTCTCATCGGTAGTCCATTGCTGACGTGGCTGCACCCTCCCAGCCTGAGCTGGACCCCCACCCCACCCCAGTGCTTGCCTGTATCTCTAATGTGTCCCATATCACACGCAGCTCAGGAAGGGCCACACGCTGTCTGCCCTCAGTGTTACCAGGAGAGACATGAATTGGTGAGAAAGTGAGGTTTAAGTGGTTAAAAGTCACTCCTAGAAATAACCTCCCAGCACTACTGGCCACTCTGACAATGAATTAACCACCTGCCACCCAATTATTAGGCCCGATAAATAACCTACCAGCAGAACGCTAACAGCAAGCATGCCCGGCAAATGCCATGCAACTCAAACCCAGCCCTACCCCGCTGTGCCCAGCCTGCAGTTCCCAGGCACCGGTGTCTCACCAGCAGCTCCCACACCAGCTCCTTTGGGTAACATCACCGGGGGATGGGGATGGGGGGGGGGGGGGGGAAAGCAGACTCACCGCAGGGGGGTGGCTGCTGTTCCCACACTCCTTAACTGACCATCTTCCTTGGGCCTCCCAGGGCTGTGGCTCCGGGTTGGTGTCAGAGCTCAGCCCATGCTGGCAAGCCAGGACAGTGCTCAGATGAGCCTGGGCTAGAGCTGGGTTTCTTCCCTCCCATCTACTGCATTAATGCTCTCTGCCTCAAAGAGATGCTCATGTTCTTTTATATCTCTGGGCTGAAGCTTTAACAGGACCCAGCTGTTTCGAGGCAGCAACAGAAATAACCCTGCTGCAGCTACAGGTCCTGCTGCCAGGAAGGGTTTGGGCTTAGTCGGCAGAGGGGAAGGAGGGCGAGGATGACGGAGGATTACAAGAAGTGGCTGCCTGGATGAGCTGGGCTTTGCCCAGGGAGAGGTTAGTGGCAGGGATCAGATGCCTGCGGGAGAGGGTGCTGGAGGAGAGGCTAGGGAGGATGGGATGAGGGCAGGGAGCTGCAAGACCTCAGAGCTGGTTGCTTGGAAAAGCAGCTCTCCCTGCCTCAGGGACAAGGATGGGCCATGCTTAGAGACAGCAAGGGGGGGTTGGGCTCAGCCCCTCTTCAGGAACACCAGTTGCAGGGAAGCCCACTCACTCTGCTACCACCCTGCACAGATGTTGTCACCCATACCAGGTACCTGTCACCCGCCTGGGGCAACAGCTCCTTCCCACCCCCCAGGAGCCAGAGCTGGTACTGGCATGCAACCTGGCCTCTATGCAGAATGCCACTGCACCCTGCGCCAGCCCGCCTTGCCTCCAGGATCCCCAGGGGCCCTGCAGTGGTGATGCAGCTCAGGGCATCAGGGATATGGTGTTGCCCTTTGAGAGGGAGGGAGGGAGGGAGGGAGGGAAGGGTGGACCTGTGTTTCTCTTCAAGAAACTTACCCCAGAGCCAAGGCCACAGAGGGGAAAGCAACAAGGTGCTCATAAGAAATTTTAAAGACGGGGCAGCAGGAGCCATAGTTCCCTGCCCTACAGAGTGGGGTGACACTCTGCGGAGCTTTGAGAGGACAAACAAGTGATGAGAGAGAGAGAAGAGCTGACAGAGCAGACTGCCATGGCAGGAAAATGGCCAAGAGAAAGGAGCCTGCAGTGTGGATGTGGCTGTGACAGAGGGGAGCCCTAGTCCTGCGAACACGCAGCAGACAGGAACCCTCCAGGTAGATAAGAAAAAGGAAACCAAAAATATTTACATCCCATTTGACTGCAAGACAGGCCAGAGGGTCTGGTGTTGGAGGTGATGCCTGAGCAATGAGACAGGAGCGAAAGCAGAAGGTGGGCAGGGGAGCCCAGGGCATGGGCAGGGAGCAAGGGAAGCACAGGGGCCAGGGGAGGAGAGCAGACAGGAGATGGATCTTGGTGGCCACAACAGAGGAGGGAAGGGGTTGCTAGAAAGGAGGTGGGAATAGCTTCAGGCTGCCAGGGTGGGATTATGCATCTCTCACAAAGAAGAGCCCTAAGAAACTCTTCTGAGAGAGGAAGAGAGAGACCTCATGCAGAGAAGTATGCCTGCAAACCTCTCCCTGCTGCCTTCCCTGGAAACCCACCTGCTCCTGGCTGGGCAGAGTAGGAACCATGCTGGGGCTGGAGACCTCTGTGGACTGCAGCTTTCCTGCTCCGACAGCCCAGCTCTGCCAAGGCATCACCTCTCTCACTGTAGGACGGTGCTCCACAGCCTGGTCATGGCCCTGCAAGTAATGCTGCGGATGGCACCCCACAGTGCTGCACGGGGTGGGGGGGTTCAGTCACCTCACTGCCCGAGGCTGCACAAGGTAACAGGATGTTTCATGAGCTGGGCATCACTTCTGTATGGGCCAAGGAGGCTAAACTGAGCTCTGCAAATCTCAGCCTAGAGATGACCGTGCTCCACGCTGCTCCTGAGTGCTGCAGAAAGGCAGACCCAAGGCCAGGCAAGTTGTGCCTGGTGTCAGGCAAAGGCTGATGCCAGTAGCGTCTCATTGCTCTTCGCCCCCCCTTGCACACACGCACATGCATGTTTTTGTGGCTTTAAGTGGGGCTGTACACAATGTGTACAGGCTGTACCCAGCAGACCTGGGATCCAAACTGCCCCCAAGGCACCAGAGAAGGCAAGGTGCAGGCTATGCTCCTTCCCATCTCAGTCATGCAAAGATCTCACAAGGATGCTGGTCCCTCTGCGGCAGAGCCAGCCTGCTGCTCTGCCCATGGAGGGAGGGGTGGGGGGCAGCTCACATCAACATCAGGAGGGTTGGTGAGCGAGGGGGTCACTGATGCGAGGCGCCACGCATGCCTCCAGAGAGCTGCCCCGTGACCTGGAGTGGACGCCAGGCCGGGGACGTCATGTTTGCAGAGTGATGTTTTCGGGCCTTGGTGTTGCAAAACTGGAGCTTTGAGTCTCCCACAGATGAATCAATCCAACTCTGTTTAAAGAAGCTAAAGATGTTAACCCGTGAACAGGCCAACCCAAAACAACTCTGTGACCAGCCTTAAACCTCCAGGCAATATTTCACCCCCATCCTCTGGATGCCTCCAAGCTGAAGGAAGCTGGTGCCGGCACCTCCTGCCTCCTGCCCAGCTTCAGCAGTGCTCAGGCATGCTGCTGTCATGACCTGCAAACTACGAGGTGCCGTAAAAATATGTGAAGACTTACAACAGGTGGTAGCAGAGGGGCTGCTGCTCTGCTTGGCTTGCTTCTCTGGAGGAGTGCAGCTAGCCTCAGCAGCTCAGTACCAAGTCGATGGCTCTGGCCAAGCCTGCTGCATCCGAGCAGCTCTATGGTTTGCACTGAGTTATGCCTTTAAAGGACAAACTCCCCAGCTGCTGCTTTTCCTGTGCCAGCTGACCTAGGATGAAACTCCTCTGCAAGGCTCTTGAAGACAAGCAAACAGCCCTGTGGCTCCCCACGTCCCTCTTCAGCCCTCTCTGAGTCACAGAAACAGTGCTCAGAGTCCTCAGCACCACCGTGTCTCAGCCTGTCTAATGCTGGGACAGAGGGAGGGGACAGGGCACATGGGCATCGCTACCGCTGCCTCATGCACTGAGTGGGGCATGAGATGCTGGGGGTGACAGGGACACAGTCATGGCAAGAAGGAGAGTCGGTGTCACTCTCACGGCTCCGATGTGGAGGACCTCCAGCAACAGTTTCAGGGACTGGCAGAAGGACGAGGCTCTGTGCCTGCAGCAGCTGTGTTTGGAGGCTAGGGCAGGCTGGGGAAGTGATTCCTCTCAGCAAACCTAGGTCTCAAAAGGTATAAACTGAGTCTTTGAGTTCTCCTCCATGCAGGCAGTGCAGCCTTCAGGCCGAAGGCATCTCTAGAGAATCCTGAGAGCCGGGGTGAAGGCACAAACAGCCATGCCCAGCACACAAGGAGTTGGGCTGGGGAATGTCACCAGCAGAGTCTCGCTTGCCAGTGCTCTCTGTGCCAGGGGACTCAAGGTCTGAAGCCAGGTCAAATAAATGATGGTGTCCTGGACCAGCGTCCATCTGGCACAGCAGGACCAACACATCTATCCGCAGGGAAGGTGGGACAGATGCCAACATGCACACAGGGTGGTGACACCCAGATGTCTGCCGGGGGGTGGTGTGTGTGCCTGCTGCTAAACACCAAAGGGGAGGGTCCTGAGGGAGAGACACCCTGCCCTGTGCTCCTGCGCCAGCAAAATACTTGGTGCAGTGGGCAAGCCTGCCTGGGGAGCAGCCGCAGATTCATCTGGCCATGGAACACCAAACTCCCCCTTGAAGCTTTCACAGATGAGTTTGCCTGAATACAGCACAAGAGCTGGCCTTGCTAGAGGGATGCAGTGAGCCCTCCCTTGCCTAGGAGGGTTAAAGGGATATTGTGGTGGTGGCCAGCACTCTCCCAGGGGACTGTCAGGGCTTGGCTGAGCTAGGTAACAGCTGTCCATGAAGACCCTCTCCAAGACCCTCACCGCCTGGCCTGCCGAGAGCACGTGAGTATTCCCAGAAACTGGCAGCTGTTTTCTAACTGGTTGCCCAAATACCTCGGAAGAGGGATGGCTTTGGCGTGGCTCCAAATGCTGGCTTGAAGAGGCTTCAACACAGCCCAGGTGCTGAGTTCCCCCCCAGCATCCCCCTCACCACCCTCACAGTGGGTGCTGGTGCTAAGGTGGTCTAAGGAGCAGCAAGTGAGGGATGCAGGAGGAAAGATGAAGTGAGGATGGGAAGTAGATGGGAACAATCTGGTCTAAACTTCCACTTCTTGGCTGTGTCACGTCCGGCACCCTCACATCTCCCCAGGACACAGGTGCTTTGAAAACACAGTGTTAGAGCCAGCCTAGAGTGGATGCTGAAACGCAAAGTCTCCTCCCTTGGCTTCCTGGAGAGCAACAAGGGCATAGCCCTGTGCCAGTTCACACAGAGACCGGCTCAAGGACAACGCCTGCTTCCCCAGAAGGTGCCCATCAAAGCCCTGATTTAGCATGCCAAGAAGAAGGGGGTCAGCTGGCACACATGAGGCTCTTGCTGCGTGCACGTGCATGTGGAAAAATGAACTGCGCTTGGTGTAGAAAGCAGCAGCCCCTTGCGAAGAGCCTCCATTTCCTTCTCCTCTCACCATCACGCTCTCCCTGCTGCCTTTGCAGAGCTGTGCCTGCCACCTCAGCCAGGTGCTCACCAGCTCTCTTCACCCCAGCGGGTGCTGCAGGCCAGGGCTCAGCAGGGCAGGCAGGGGTGGGCTCCACAGCAAAGGCATGCTAGGGACTGCTCTGCATCAGATGCTCCTCCTCGTCTCACTGGCTTTATTCCCTGTTTTAGTTTGTTGGGTTTTTTTCCTTGGGAGATGTCTGTCATTTTAATTTTAAAAAAACCAAAAAAACCCAACCCAAACAATCCCCAAACAAAAGCAAAAGACACAAACCAACAAAAACCCAGCCATGACAAACCCTGATCTCAAGAGGATCCTCGTGGGGACAGTTTAAAGAGAAAAACCATGCTCCTTCTGCAAACTCGGAGTAATTGGATCACAGCATTAATTAATCATTTCAGTTCATTTCTCTTCTGTGAAAGAAAACAGACTGACCCACCAAGATGGGTATGCCCCTCGTGAATAAACAAACCACTTTTACCAGTAGCCTTCCTCCTCCTCCCTCCAGCTTCCTTCTGCCCACTCACCAAGTCGCTCCCGGGGCTGCTGCCGCTCTGTCCAGCAGATCTGGGAACTTGCCGCCGACTCCGAGCAGGGCATGTTGGCTTGGTTCCAGCAGGAACCGGGGGCTGCTGTGCATGGGGACACCACCCCCTCGCAGATACCTGCTCCAATCCCCACCTTCCCCACCCAGGGGCTCTGCCTGCTGGCCACCAGCCTGGCTGAGGGGTGAACCAGGGATAGGCTGGGATTTTGGTATGGGTGAAATTGCCAGCTCAGGTGCTCTGCTCTTTGTTTAGATGCTTCACAGGGGCCTAGGCTAGACTGGAGAGCAGCAGCAGGTTGCTCAGATCACAGAAGTCGAGATGGCAGGAAGTAGGAGTTGATGCCCAGCAGTAGTGACAGTGAAAAACATCTTGCTGTCCCCTGTGATTTCAACATGAGTGTTGTCACTGGTGGTGTTTCACCAAAAGCCTGGGCTCTAGGACCCTGGCATCTCAGCGTTTTGATAGACATCAACAAGACACCCCGCTGGGAGGGTACCAGCCCTCCCAGCCCCTTTGCTCACCCTGCAAATAGTGACAGCAGAAGCTGAGCCGCCCTCAGAGGTCACACAAGGCACTTGTGCCAAAGCAGGGAGCTCCAAACACCCAAGCAGAGCCCCACCACCACAGCTGCCAGCTGCACAGGGCAAGGAGGAATGCCGCGGGCTGTTCCTCAGGTTGGGAAGTATCTCCCAGAGCCTTAGGCTTTGCAAAGATCAGCCAGAGAATGTGTCCGCAGCAGAGCCAGAGGGGTTGAAAGCAGGGCAGAAGAGAAGCCAGCGCTTTAAAACAACCATAAGAGCCGTTCTCTGACTTGTTCCGTTATTTTGGGAGATAAGAAGGGTGGGGCTGCCCAACTTGCCCACAGCAGAAAACGGAGAGCACAGGAGAGCTCTGCCCTTAGCAGCAGGGAGAGCGCTAAAGGGCAGGTGGGATCCACACCTAGGGAGTGGGCAAGATCTGTGCTCCTTGCGATGCCCAACCTGGCAATGGCTCTGCGGAGAGATGGGGCAACTTCTGCCTAGCCGTGTCCTAGGAGGTGGCCGCAAGGGCCCAAGGGGGTTTGTCCAGCACAGGGACAATGTATCCCAAAGATCCTGTCACCACTCCTCTTGCTGGAATATAGAGGGAAGCAAAGAAAGCATGCAGGCAGTTTCCTGCCCAGGAAACAAATCTTCCAAGAGGAGGCACCGTGGGACCAAATAACCCCCCCGTCCTGGGTTTCCAACTGAGGGGGTCCTTGCCCCCAGGGCATAGGCTGCTTACATCCTGTAGCAGGGTGCTGACAGGGCCACGTTCCGGGTGATCAGCAGGACCTGAGATGCCGTGGAGCACAGATCTAGGGACCGGTGGTGCTTTGGATGGGGGCAAGGAACGGGGGATGCCAGCCATCGCCCCGGCGCCCTGGCAGGGCACGACTCCAGGCATTCTGGGCAATGAACCAGTGCGGGGGTCCCGACCCGCGGGGCACCCTTCGGGGTTCCCGGATGGACGCAGGAGTGCGGGAAAGTTGTCAGAGAAATAGCCCCCCCAACCCCATTCCTGGGGCGACCGACCGATACGTTCCCGCGGGTGCACATCCCTCTCCAAAAGCCCCCTCAACCCAATCCCCCCCCCCTTCGCCAGGATTCTCCGGGGGGGGGCCCGCGGGGTTGCCCTGCCCCCCACGCCCTCCCCCCACTCCCCCCTTCCCCCTCGCGCACACGGAGCCCCCGAGCAGCGACTCACCGGGCAGCCCCCAGGCCGCGCCGCCGGCCGCCGCCGAGCGGTTCTCAGCGGCCATGGTGCAGCGCCGAGCACGCCGCCGCGCCGTCGGGGGCTCCGGCACGCATGGCCCTGGCCGGCTCCCGGCTCCCGGCGGCGCCGTGCGCGGCGGAGGGGCGGGGAGGGGCGGGGGGAAGGGAGGGCCCGGCGCTGCCGGCTCGGCCCGGCCCGGTCCTCCCCCCCATACCCCCGCCCCCTCCCTCCCCCGCTCCCCAGATGTGCGCCCCCCCAAGACGCACCGGGACGGATGGGAAAGAGGAAAGGAAAGGGGGAGAGGACAATCCCCACGCTGCAGTTCCCCCCCATCCCATCCTAGATGTGGCTGCCCTCCCCCGCCAGATGTTTTGGGGGGAGGGTGGGAAGGGGCGGTGCCGGGCAGCTGTGGGTCCCCCCCGTCGGGCCGATGGGAGTGTTCCCCGGCAGCACCGCGGACAGCACCAGCCGCCCGCCCCGGGACCGCCCCGCAGCCGCCGCCGCCGGCGGGTCCCGCCCGAGCGCGGAGGGGGGTGGGGGGTGGCGCGGCCAGGAGCCCCCGCTGCTCCCCCGCAGTCACCAGCCCCGTTCGGAGGCCGGCGGGGGATGAGACCCGCTCCGCTGCAGCCGGCAGCGCCGGGAGCAGCGGGAAGAGGCAGAGAGAGGACCGGCGCAGCCCGGCCCAGGGGACTCCTCGATGCCTCCCACCTCCCCCCGGGTTACAAACCCGGCCCTGCCACACACGCCTGCCAACTTTATAAGCCCTTTCAAGTCCTTCACCTGGTTGGGGGGTCCCACTGGAAGGAACCCAGTATCAGGCAGTTTGGTGATGTGCCCCGCGGGTTCTGCTTTCCCCTTTCCCTGCGGCCCTGAGAAAGTTTCCAGCGAGAAGAAACAAAGGAACAACAGCAGCAGCAGCAACAAAAATCTGCCTTCCTTTCCCTCCTCACCTTTCCCCCTCTCCCTGCTCATACCTAGACCGACTCCCCCCCGCCCCCCTCTGTGCTGTCTCGCAGGCACACACGGGTGTCACTTCCCCATCTGCTCAGCTCTCACACATACACACATAAATACACATAAACAAATCAAACGCCCCACTTTCCCCCTCCTTTGAGTGATTACAGCCTCAGACGTGTTCCCACCAACCTCTCCCTCACCTCTTCACCCTCCTCCTTTACATCTATGGCTCCAGGAGGTGGCACTTAACCAAAGGCCAGCGCCTGATGTAAACATCTTGCCTAAAACATTAGCCAGATGTGCCTGGTTCCCAGGTTTGACCTCGCTCTCCCCAGATCCCACAATCTAGCATCTTCTCCCTGGAGATGAAGGCACATTTCTGAATCCCAGCAGAGAGAGAACACTGTAAGATAATTCAGACAATTTTCTCTGCTGACACATCTTCAGCTTCCCAGTGCTTCACTCCGCACCCTGGGAAAGGTTAAAGCCTCTTGGCACATGCATCCGCAGCTTAGCTGCCCCTTTGTGCACCGAGGCCCCACCACAGCAGAGAGGCAGCTGCACCATCTCTATTTTCGTCACCCTAGACCAGATCCTGGCATTTCTTTAACGAGTGTTCAGTCAACTGGTATTCCTTTGCTCTCCAGCCTTCCTTGCTGGAGCGAGAAGACAAAGCTTTCACGGTGATGGCTGGTGTGTGGCCCTGCGACGGCGCTGGCCGCAGCGTGGCTTCGCTGGCTTCTGCCAATTCAACATCTGCCCACACCGCTTTTGTAGTCACAGATCAAAACCCCTCAAAGGCTCCAGCCCGTTAATTGGAGTCTCTTGCCTCTCTCCGAAGCCCTGACCTCAAATATATACCACCCTACCCGCCCCCCCCCTCCCAAAAAACAATTAATGTGAAAAAAACCTTTGCCACGCTCTGGGTGAACTCATCTAACCGAGGAAATATCTTGCTTCAAAGCCAATCTGATTGCACTGGAGTTGGGTTGTTTGATTGGACTCTTGTTTCAAACTACAACTCCCCACGGAGAGACAAAAGGCTGTAATGAACAGTGAGGAGTTGTCTTCCAAAGCTGATCAGTCATGGAGACAGAAATGAGTAACCAAATTGAACACAAAAAGAACTTTCCAACTCCTAACTCTTATCCTAGCCTCATGCGCTCTCATTAGTCAGAAGCGAAGTTTCTGCCAGCCCCGAGTCCCAACACGTATTCCAATTAAAGGCAGCGCTTACCTCGGCATATTTGCATATTCCCTGCTCATGGGCTGTGGGCAAGTTTCACCCGCCTCTCTTACTGTCAGTAAAGTAACATCACCTTCCTGTAAAGGCCATGTGGGCACTTGCCAAGGAAAAAAATAACTCCGACCCTTTCCCTGGCCAGACACACTGTGCCAGGCGGTGGGGTAGGACAGGAGGAACTCGAGGTTGTTCCACATCAGAAGGCAGAAGAAGCCAACCCACCCTCATATTCTGTGTCTTCCCTCAGTGTGCCTTGGGATTAGGGCCTGTCCCCTGCCTGAATCTCCTGCCATCCTGCTTGACTGACACAACTTGGTCTGGCTGGTACTGGGGCATAGAGGCAAGCACACACCACCTTGCAGGAATCTGGGATGCTCCAGGAGCCGGACGTTTTTCATATAACTGCACATCGTCCTGTTTTCACCACTGGTCTCCCATCCTCTATTTTTGGCTGGCTTCTTTGTGGGTTTGTTTTGTTTGGTATGGAATTTTTTTAATTCTTTTTCCCCATGCCCATGAGCTTTGCTGTGCCTGATGTCTAATCAGCAACTGCTGCTCTTCCATTATCAGTTGGCAATGCTCCATCAGCCTCCTCCAGCTCAAAAATTGTCCTCACACCAAAACAACACAAGCACCTAGAAACAGGCAAAGCTACTCCCTCCTCTCAGGCCCCAAGGTGGGAAATGCAGGGTCCAGTGGCAAGTGGCCACCTTAATGCTCCACCTTGGCTCGTTACAGCTCCCACCTGCACCCATCCTGAGAGGCAGAGGGGTGGTTACACCGTGGAGTTGGTGCTCCAGAAATGGGTGTGTTTGGGGAGTGGGGAAGACAGTTACAGGCAATTCCTGGCTTCCCACCTGTCATCCCTGAAAGATTCCCAGTAACTGCACTCACACACACGGGGAGAGCATGCAGCAATCCTGGCAGTGGCTTTGCCTGCGGCCGGAGGGTTTGAGAGATCCACTCCTGGCCCTGCAGCCCCACGCTTGTGGCAGGGACTCTGCAGCGGGAGAGGCAATTATCACCCACCCCTGCAGCACACACAGAGGCCTCTGGAACCTCGGTGCTGCCTGGGACAAACCAGGCTTCGCCCAGGCTTTCCCCTCTCCCCTCTGCACACCCTCCCCTAAGACTGGCAGCTCCCACCGATCCCCAGCAAAAAAACCACCTTGGCCCCAGCTTGTCCTCCTGTCCCGCTCTAGAGCGGTGCCCTCCTCATGCACGGCCTCGCAAGCTCCCTCTGCCTCCCTTCCGCCCCTCTCCAGGGCACTCAGGTTTTCCCTCTGCCTCACACCCCACCTTTCACGCTCTGCTTCCCTCCCTCCCTCAGGCACCAGGTCCCTTTGCCCTCAGGCGGATCCAGCTTGCCTCTCCCAGCATAGCCCAGGCAACCAGCCCTCCCTTCACCAGACGTACTCCCACAAACCCACTGAATCCATCCACACCGCTTTAATATTCACAGGAATCAACCTTAGTCTAAAGAAAACGTGGTCGATGATGAAAGTATTTACATTGCAAATCGCTTTTAATAACCCTCTGGTGCTCAGCCTGGTGATAAATGCTAATCCATCTATCAGCCCAACAGCAACACAAACCCAACTCCAAGGGGAAAGGGGGAGAGAGAGGAGAAACCAGCTGGTAACGGTGACAAAGGCTCAGCTCAGCACCTCCCACCCCGAGCATCACCAGGAGATGGGCACGAAGGCTCTGCTCAGCAGTTGGTGAGGACATTAAAACATCAACACAGGGAGCAGGAGCTCCACCTGCTCTTGGCCAAGTGAGGAGACACCCAGGGGAACCCATGAGGGATTGCCAAGGTCAGGGCAATCTCCCCCAGCCCGGCACACAGCCCTTGGCTCCCTGGCACGGAGTGAGGGCTGCTTGGCAGGCGGTGGCTGTCTAAATGCCAAGGCAGTAACTCAGCCTCTCTGCCCGTGCCCGGGGGCTGCAGGCAATGTGGCAATACCATCCATGGGTGGGCTCCTGCCTTGTGGGTGCCAGTGGGTGAGACACAGCCCGTGGGGGATGTGGTGGGTTGTGTCCCTGGGCCAGCATCATCCCTGCAGGAGATGGGAGAGAGGATGGCACCTCATGGTTACCTGCCTCTCTCCTAATACTTTGCCTAAGGGCACGGGACTGCACATTCGGAAAGGGGCTTAGGGCAGTTTGAAGGGTCTGAAGTAATTATCACTCCCAGGCCGCATGTGCTCAGAGCATCCTGCAGCCACTCTCCCAATTGAGGAGAGGCAGGGTGGTGCGAGGATGTCCTCTTCTTCCCCATCAAGCACCATCCCTAGGGAAATGCCAGCCTTTTCGCCCCCATCCTGGTGGTCCCTGAGGCAGCAGCAGGCACATACCACCCCGTGAGCACCCTGGACTTGAGCTCTGGGGAAGGGTGGTTTGGGTGAGCCAGGACCCAAATTGTGCTGGGACGCAGGGAAGAGAGCAGGGCTGGAGCCAGGTGGGACCCGGGGAAGAGCAGGGCTGCTGCAGCCTGAGAGAGGACGTGACTGAAGACACCTGGCCATGCTCCTCTACCTTGGCCAGGGCACAAGGAATCATCCATATCCCATCGCGCTTCACAGCATGCCTGGACCAGAGACGAACAAAAATACGGGTGCTGAAGCCGCATTAGACACACAGCTTAGTGCTCAGCTGTCCCTCAGCCTCCCGGGCTGCCTGGAGAGACAGTGTGCTGAAAGATTCTCCTGTTATTTGGAAAAGTGTCATTTTTAACACCAGTGAAGAATGCCGGAGCTGCAGCCCCAGGGAGCGGGTAACCTTGTTTAGCCACACAGCAGGTGCCAGCCCAGCGGCTGTGGTGACAGTGGCACCAGTGGCCCTGGGAAGGCCTTCCCCAGCCAGGGAAGCAGGGTACAGCCGCTCCAGCCCACACAGAGAAGCCAGGTGAGTAGGAAGATTTTGTGTGACCACCTAGAAAGTCATCCTCCCGTGCCCAGCCAGCACACACACTGGTGTCATCGGTACATAGAACCATAGACTGGCCTGGGCTGGAAGGGACCCCAAGGATCACAGAGTTCCAACCCCCTGCTGCAGGCCGGGCCACCAACCTCCAGGCCTGGATCTACACAAGGTTGCTCAGGGTCCCCTCCAACCAGGCATTGAACACCCCCAGGGATGGGGCATCCACCACCTCTCTGGGCAGCCTGTTCCAGCCCCTCACCACTCTCTCTGTAATGAGCTTCCTCCCTAATATCTAATCTAACCCTTCCCTCCTTCAGCTTCAATCCATTCCCCCTTGTCCTGCCATTGTCTGTCCTTTTAAAAAGTTGATTCCCCTCCTGTTTCTCTGCTCCCTTCAGGGACTGGCAGGCTGCAATGAGGTCCCCCCCGCAGCCTTCTCTTCTCCAGGCTGAACAAGCCCAGCTCCCTCAGCCTCTATTCAAGCATCCTTGAAATGCCTGAAGACCACCAGACACCTGCGCTCTCAGCTTGGCGGCAAATACCAGCCCCTCAGCTCACATGAGGGGGCACGGCAGGCAAAACGACACGCCTCATCTTGGTTCAGTGGGTTGTGGGGCATCACTGATGGCTACAGCTCATCAAAAAGGGGAAGGCAGATTGCAGGCTGTGCCCGCTGCAGCTTTCCAGGAGGCACAGGGAGCACATACCTCTGGAGAGAGTTAAACCCAACAGCCTGCTACCCAGCCCGGTGTGCCACAACCTCTTCAGTCGATAATCATCTGCTTTTCTGTGTGGTTTAAAAGACTGTTGGTGCTGCTATTTTAAGGTTGCGCTCAATTTTGTCACATTTGCCGTTATAAGCACGACTTCGAATACTTCAGTGTAATTGTTTTGTTGCAGTCCCCATTCTTGCAACTCTTCTTTGCTTTCTGGATAATGGAAGAGGAAAAGTGCTTCTGAATCACTTCTTTTATGCTCATTATTTAAAAAAAAAAAAAAAAAAAAAAGAGGAAACTTAGGGGAAAAAAAAGGTAAGATGTAGCCTTGCACTGTTCCCCTGCCATTTCCCAAGCCGCCACAGAAGGCGGCACATCTCCCCCTGTGACTGTTTCGACCATGGGCAAAGGCTGGCCTCTGGAGAAACACCTGGCCTGCCAGTGTTGCCTGCTGCTGGCTTTGGCCACCAGACTGCCTGGACCCCTCTCCCACTCACAGTCCCACAGTGACAGTGAGAGCGCTCAGCCTTCCGCCCTGCCATGGAGTTTGGTCCCCAGCAGCCCACCAGGCAGCACAAGACTCCGGTGCCTCTGGCTCACCTCCAAAGGCCTCGGGAGCACGAGAGCCTCCCAGCTCTGGAGGTCAATCCATACCGGTTCTCTATGCCGGTGGGTTCTGCAGAAGGTGTCAGTGACTCTCGCTGAGCTCAGGAGAGGATGGCTGCAGTAAACACGGGTCTGCCAGTCCCCAGATTGTGGAGGGACAGAGCTCCTGAACCTCACAAACTTCACGAAGCCAAACCCACCCTTGATACAGGCAGCTGCTTGCTGGAGGAGGAACTCATCCCACACAAGAAGACAAGCCCAGCCCTACACAGGTCCTGAGCTACCAGGGCAGGTCCTGAGCTACCGAGCATGGACTTGCCAGCCTCCCTGCACCAGGGACACAGAGACAAAAGCAAACCTATCTGGGGGCTTCCCCGCAGCCCTCCTTCCCCCTCCCCCACCCCCCAGGTTCTGTGCAGCCCTGCCTGCAGCTCAGTCTCTGTCACCAGCTTTAATCCACTGAGCACCTTGGCTGAGCCAGTTTCTGAACACACACACACAGCCGAATATGTCTTTGTTTCCACGCACCCTACTCTTAAAAACATACATTTCCCTCAGTTTGGGGTCACTGTCGGTGCTGCTGGGGGACCCAGAGCTTGGGGTGTGGGTGCCCTTCTCCTCAGACAGCCCGGCTCAGTCCCTGTTTGGATGGAGTTTGTGCTCCCCATGCATGTTTTTACTCACGTGGGGCCCCCCGTGACTCTTGGTGCTACCTCCAGATCTCGTCACAGGGAAAGAAACCAGGAGGAGCACAGTGAGCAGGCGAGAACCATGGCGGGTGATGAGCCCAGAAAGGGATTCAGCCCCGACAGAACGGAGCAGGTCCTTTCTCCCCTGGGATGCTGGCCCTATACCTGGCAGGGACCTGCCCCCCTGGCAGGGGCCAAGCATGACAGTGGGCAGATCCTCAGCACTTACAGCTTGTGTGTGGGTTGCTGCTCCTCTCCTTCACCTCCCCACCCCCCAGCCCCTCCCAATTGAAGGCTTGCATCAAGGGCTGGTGCTGGGTACTGAGCCACAGGGACAAGGGCAGCCAGGAAGACCCTGATAGCAGGGTCAACCTCAGGTCCGTACCCCCTACCCAGCCTCAGGACCCCACCAAGGAGACTCCAGCGCCCCAAGCCAAGAGGAAAACTTGGATCAAGCCTCCCATTATGGCAAGAGGCCATTTCTCAAGGCAGAGTCAGGGACGGAGGAGACTTGAAGCTCCAGGATGTGAGCTCTGTTCTCTGCTGGCTGTGCTAATAACCCTGTATTAAATTACAAGCCTGGGTTCAGTTTTGGTTGGGGTTTGTTTGGTTTTTTTTTTATAAGCTGTCTGTTTAGATTTATCAGTGTAATTCCTGATACTGCCTTGTCGGGCATCATTACGATAATCTCCCTACTGTGTCTGCTGGGGAATTGGGAGGCGAGCAGAGGGCTGCTGCAGAGCGTGAGGGCAACGGGGCCGAGGACGCCTGCAAGGCACGGGACCACAGGGAACACTGGGGAAGGGGGGGAGTGCGAGGGCGTGAGCCCCCACAACAGGACTCTTCACTGAAAGAGCCGGCATGGTCAGAGAAGACACCAAGGGAGGAGGCAACCAGCCTCCATCCCTCTGCTGGTTTCACCCTGAGAAAGGAGAGAGGGGGAGAGGGCATCCAGAAAAACCTGGAGGGTCTGGAGAGGTTGGAAATATGCAGCCCCCGTTTTGGCTTTGATCTCTCACCTCCCCTTAATTCCCAGTAATTGCATCATTTCTTTGAATATGGTTTCTCAGAGCAGAGCGCACAGGAGAAGGAGGAGGATGGCAGGAGGCCGCCAGCCCAGCTGTCTGTCTGTCTTTCCAGGCTGCAGCCCCTATCCCTGCCACGGGTGCTCCCCTGCATGCACACACACATACACACATGGAGCCCCTCCCCCACTCCTCCTCCTGCTCCACCATCTTTTCCCGTGTCAGCAGCCAGACCAGCTCCTGCTCTGCCCAGGCCCTGGCCATGCACCAGCCCCCAGTTTGGCTGGTGAGCCCTGGCAGGGCAGGCAGTAAAGGAGGGACCTGGCACCTAGAGGACCTGGCACTGAGACCCTCTCCCACACCAGGGGGGAAGCCTCAGCGCAGCACCACAGCTCATCTTCCCCACAGCCCGAGCAGGGTCTGGATGAGGAGCTGCCCAGGGATGATGGAGGTTTGGAGGTTTTTTGGGCTTGGCGTGTAACAAAGGTAACTGTGGGACCCTATTAACCCGTGCGGATCATCCCTCTCCCTGCTGGGCAGGGTCTGGGGGAAACAGGAGGGAGGCAGGTCATCACATCAGCTCAGTACACCCCCCAGCCCAGCCTCGTGTTTCTATTATCAAAAACACATCTGTGATGGGACATAATTTCCAGCCCCTGGGTAATTAGGCTGGAGGATGGAGCTGCAGTGAGGGATGTGGGGGCCCAGCCAGGTGCAGTCAGGGGCTGTGAGGGACCACAAGCCCCTTCCATGTGGCCTTGCAACCTGGAGTGTGAGGAGTGGAGCTGCCAACACCTCCAGAGAACAAGTGTTTCCAGCTGCCTCGCTAGTCTGGGTGTTAACAGGCACCATTGCTTGTGCGGGATGAGGCTTAGGTCGGTGCAGGAAGACAGGGTCTTCAGACCACAGGGGAGGTAGCCCCTGCCCCTTCCCACATACCTTTGCCAGCCGCTGCTCCTTGCACCCCTACTTAGCAGGTACTTGGCTGAGCAGCCCTTACCCAGCCCCTCCAGTCTCCCTTTAGCTTCTGCCCCCACAGCCACTCACACCTGTGCTGCTCTTCCCCCAGACTCTGCAGCATGCCATGGCGTGGCACGGCAGGCAATCCTGTAACGCAGGGCAAAACCAGCTAGGAGCCCCTCTCACCACTGGAAAGCAGGGGGAAATCTATTTTCATGGATTTTCAGAGCTACATGAGGGAGAGCAATGCATTTGGAGGGCATATTTTTCTAAGGAGGGATGATGCACCCCTGATGAGCTGAATTAATTCCTACCCACTTGAGTACCTGACCCTGAAATGGATTTTATCACTGAAATTAAAAAATGCATCATCTTAGGGGTAGTATTTCAGAAGGGGAAAGCAAGCAGCTGGGGTCTTGGTTGTTTGGAGGGCAAAACTTTTATTTCTATATTCCAGCTGTGTGGGGACTGAGAGCCTGCCCATAATCCTGACAGCAGCACCAGGACAGGGTATGGGACCTGTCCTGCCTCAGCAGTGGGGCAGAACACCTTGACTTGTGGGTGATGGTGTGGGAGGACCCTTGCAGTGCACAGAGCCTGTCCAGAGAGAGCAGAGCAGAGCAAAGCAGCACTTCACAAATTCCCACTCCCCTGCAAAGAGCTAAAGACACTCACAGGGAAGAGCAAAGCCTTGGGACCATGAAGGGCTGCTCCCAAACCATTAAGGCTGAGAAGAGGGGATGGGGCAGCTGGCAAGAGAAAACCTGTGCTCCTACAGGGGATCAAGGGGATGTTCCAGCTGTTTCTTAAAGGCCCTGACCTGTTGCATCTACACCCATCCCCCAGCAGTGGCTGCCACCATCTCAAGGGGATCCAACAGGCACCAGCCCACAGCCTCCATGCAGAAGTCCTTTAGGTCCCTCCTTTCCCCCTGGGTGCAGGGCCTACCTCCCCGCACTGGGATCCAGAGTGCAGTCCCTCCATCCATCATCTCCTCAATGAATTGAGGCAGACATTCCCCTGGCCCAGCCAAAGTGTTACTGCCAGCCTTGAGCTGGGATGCTTCAAATAGCTGTGCACTGCAATACAAATTGTACTTTGATGAGGTCCATAAGGCCATCTGGACGACCTTAAACAGCCTTGATGAAGATGGAGCAGGGGCTGCTCAAGGCAAGAGGAATCTTGATGGTTTCAGGGCTGTTTGCCATCCCTTAAGCTAATATTTATGCAGGTGGGGGGCAGAGGGTCCCATGATAGGTGTTGGGGCTAGCAGCATCAGGGAGTGGGATGGCCAACATATGTCCCCTCCTCAGGTTGTCTGGGGGATATGGGCGCTCACAACCTGGCTGTGCTCTCTGCCAGTAGAGCATGTGAATCTGCACCACCCCGACACATCCCAAGGATGGCTTTGAGCCCTGGTGAGCATCACCTCCAGGCCATCCTGCCCCCATCAGCCCTATTAACTGCGTGGGTCCTGCAAAGGAAAGTCCATGTGCGCTGAGGAGTGTTAAGGCTTGTAATGCTCTGGAGTGGGTGGAAGAACAAGAGGTCACAGCAGGGTTTTAACAAAACTATTCCCCAAGCTTGATTTCCAGAGTAATCTTTAGGCAACAAGCTCAGCTCCTCCGCAGGATGGGACCCACTGGTGTCACCTCAACCACCCCGACCTTCGCCTGGCTGCCCGCAGCATGCAACCCCGTCTGTCTCCCTGCTGCGACCTACATTCGGCCTCCCCAAACATACGGCACGGCACTTAGCTGCATTAAACCCACAGAGTGCTGTATAGGGCTAATTTCCGACCAGGCTGTCAGGAAGCGTTATGTCAAATGCCTTACAGGAGCCTAAGCATATTGTGCCGACACAGCTACCTTTGTCAGACAAATCTGAGGTCTCATCAAAAAAACAATGCCGGCCTTCGCCACCCTCAGCACCTCCAGAGCAAACCCATCTCCAAGGCTTCTCCTGGGTCACCACACCCCGAGCATCACCAACCACTCCGCCTGGGGCTGTGGCTCTATGGGGAGCAGCTCGAGAGCCACCGCAGAGGAGCTTGCGTGACTGGGAAATAAAGGGTCCCTGGAGCGAGATCCTTACTCCCACGCCATCGTTGGTGGTGGCAGATGGAGCAGGGAGGGAAAGGCCGGGTGCAGGGCAACACCATGCCAGGTTACTGCCGTCATTGAGTGCTCAGCTCACCCCAAGGCCCAGGCGCTCCCTGTGCATTACAAAACCACCTTGTCCTTCTCTGCACCACTCATCACTGCTGGTCATACTGGGACCCAGGTCCCCAAAAGCTGCTGTTTCGTGGCTGTGCTCAGCCCAACCCCAAGATACGCAGCAGAACCAGCCTCAATCCCTCCCTAAATAATTGTTTTAATTAGCATCTGCTTTGATGTAGGTGATTAGTGGGGGGCTGCCGGCAAGGCTTCCTGGGGAACTTTCGCAGCGGGCAGGCAGACAAGCACAGCCCTCAGTGCTGCTCTAGCACACAAGCGCTTTAATATCAGCCCCCCCCACAGGTGCTGACAGTCACTTTTCAGGGGCCTCTTTGAGCCTTTTCGCTTTCTGCCCATGGCCAGCACGGTAATGGAGGTTGCAGCATCTGCCCAGGCACGCAGCAGAGGCAGGGACCCTGTGGATGAGTGCCCACATCAGTGCAGGGCACAGCCCTGCCTGAAAGGAGTCAATCCAGGGGTAACAAGCCTGAGGGAAAGGGCAGAGCCAGAGTGTTGCGCTGCAAAGGTTTGACAAGGACCCTGGGGAAGGAGAGAAGCACAGACTCACAGAATAGGGGTTGGAAGGGACCTCGAGGGATCGTTGGGTCCAACCCCCCTGCTTTGGACACCAGCCAGCAAAGGGTGACAGAGCTCAGCAAAGGCTTTCAGTGGTCAGCAGCCAGTAACCACCACCCTGGTAACAGGAACTTGCTTGTCCCCTCCTCCAAACTGTGCCACGAAAATCATCTGTGAATTAAAGTCCCCCTGAAATGGGGCAGCAGTGCCCAGTGCTGTGCCAGAGGAGGGACTGGAGCTCATCTGCCATCAGAGCAAGCTCCCGATCCTATCGGTATATTACTGTATTATTGAACTGGGGATTAAGGGATGGGCTCTAATAGCTGCGATGGTATCACGGGTCCAGCATTAAATTCCAGGAAGGGCCAGGGCTCTGTGTGCTTTCCCTGCTCCAAGGCAACCATCACATGCCATAAAAATATTTTCATCTCTGCACCAAATTAAGCCAGGTTCACACGTAACGGCCACTGGTGGGGGGCATAAGCCCGTGTTCGCCAAACACCAGCCTTTCAAACAGCCCAGGAGAGCACCCTTCCCCTTGGGCACCTATACCTCGGTTCACAGGCGCAGCTTCATGGGAGACCCAGGGGTGCTGCCAAGGGGTGGGGGAGACACATCCAGACCCCCTGCCTGGGCACTCTCCTCTCTGCCAGTCCACCCACCCCTGCTGCTGGTCCAGAGCAGCCCCCAAGCCCACCCCTGCACACAGTTGTGTGGATGCGATCTGCACCCCAGCTCTGCTCCCTCAGCACTGCAACCTGCCACCCTGTAGCACATCTCAAACTCCTGGCAAACAGATCCGGCCTCAGAGGAAAAGGAGAACATGCCAACGTAAGGTAGGGCTCAACCTGGACACTTCATGGGGTGTTGGTCAGGGATTCTGGAGCTGATTTAACATGGAGCAGCGAGCATGGGCCCCATGCTCACACTTGTGCTGGGCCCCGTTGCACATTAGGGACCACTGGCCAAACCCCTCGTGGTCCCTTTGGCCTCTTCATTTCCCCAATTTACTTACCACAGAGCATCTACAGAGCCCCACTGTGACCCGTGCTGGTCTCCTGCTTTCCTACCAGATGTTTGAGATGTCCCTCTCCCTCGGGAGTTGTGAAGAGTGGCACAGCCATGAGGACAGCCTTTGCTGTGTGTGCCAAGCAACGCTCCAAGCGACAACACCTAGCCTGGAGCTCTGCTGGTCTGCCATCTGCGTGGTGTGGGGAGAGTCATAGTAGTGGGGTACCCACGGCACCCACGTTGGTGGGAGTATTGGCCTGGGCATGTAGCTGAACCTAAGAAACAGAAAGGACCAAGCTAAAGTTACCAGGACACCTTGCAGAGCTTGTGGTGCCTGCTATTTACCCCGCCTCTGTGAAGGCGGAGAGGAGCTCAGAGAGTCACAGTGGAGGGCCAGGAACCTTCCTGTG
Organism: Laterallus jamaicensis coturniculus; assembly: GCA_022605575.1. Classification (NCBI taxonomy): domain Eukaryota; kingdom Metazoa; phylum Chordata; class Aves; order Gruiformes; family Rallidae; genus Laterallus; species Laterallus jamaicensis. Next base: position 22,524,494 of record JAKCOX010000013.1, read on the forward strand.
CTTCCCGTGCTTGGACAGAGCCAGACAAGGTGGGGCAGGGCTAGATGCAAGGGCAAAAAGAGAAACCTCAGTGGCTGCCAGAAACCACGTGCCACTGGGAGCTTGCTGTCCTGCCAGCCACAAGCTGAAACAAAGCCCAGTTGCAGCTCCACACAAGCAGCGGTCCAGTTTCAGCACCAGGTCCTCCTGGAGACCTCAGCATCTGCTCACCCCTTCCAGCAGTGGCACACGTTCCCTGCTGTGCTCATGTGTCCCATTGCTCACACCCTCCCTCTCCCACAGACTTAATTCCAGCATGGACTCCTCTGTCCCACCCCCATGGCACCACTTTGCTGCAGGAGCCTTGCCCGAATTGGTGGGCAAGACCCTGGCACACAGAAGGTGGAAGCTTGGAGGCTGAGGAAGAGCACGTTGATTTTTGGATGGGAGGCAGAAGGAAAAGCCTCTCCTTGCCCTCTTTGGGATGCTGGGTCCCGGCTGGGAGGAGTCGATGCCCGGGCCCAGCATCCCAGGGAAGACAGCTCCATCTCCCCCAGTTCCTACCAGTGCTGAACACCAGCAACAACCTCTTGCAAAGGAAAACCCACAGGAGCAGGGGGAGCCGACCGAGAACAGATGTGAGGTGCTTCTGTTCCAGACGCTGTGGGGAAACAAATCCCTGGTGCTCACTGGAGCGTGCCGAGGAGGCTGCAACCAGCCGCCCGCCTATTACCGCGGTGGGAGCAGGGCAGGGAGGGGAGAGGCTTCTGCTCCTCGGGAGCAAGGAGAAAGGGGCACTGACATTAATTGGTTGGCAGAGGGTGGCAGCTGGAAATTAAAAGTCTGCCGTGTTCCCCTCCCCAGCCCCTTCGTGCGCCGAGGGCCCCCTTCATGCAGAGGCAGCAGTGGCATGACATTTATGTGCTGCACACTGAGATCCCAATTAGAGGCGGATGGCTCGCATGCTGCATGCTTTAATTAATTGCCTTTTCCTGTTGGAGAACAGCTTCTCTGACAGATTGGGACCAAGCAGAGGGCAGCAGCTCCCTGGCCAGCAGCCCGAGCAGCAGGAGGGGGGACTGGTGTGGGGCTCAGCTTCAGCACCGCTAACATGGGGAGGGGAGGAGGGGGAGACTACCCATGCACCCAGCAAGGACCCAGACTCTGCCCTCTCCTTCCTGGCCCTCATGTAGAGGTGGGGTCCCAGTACCACCCAGTTGTAGGGTCACCCTGCACCGGCCACACATGGGACTTCCAGGGGGAGTCAAATGGAGGTTCTGGAGATGGAGCAGCAGGCCAGTGAAGGAGAGAGGGCCGAAAATGCAGGACTCACGGGAACAAAAGTGTCTGAACGCTTTGCTGTACCACCTGCCAGGGTTTTGGGCAGCCCCCACGGAGTCCTGGGTGTCTCCTCCAGGCAGTGCTCACCAGCTGGTTGGGTGACAGGCCGGTGGGTGCAGGTTAGTGCTGTGAAGGATTCACACAACAGCCCCCTTCCAGCACAGCAGGTCCAAACATTACCTCCTCCTACCACCCCAGGCTTCTGGCACCTCCTCTCTTCCCAGCTAACCTAAATAATTCCATATCCTCAGCAGTTCCCCTCCTCTTCCAGCTCATTAGGCCTTTTAGAGACCACTGGCTCCTACTACCGAACCCGTCAACCCACCATTAACCTCTTTCCACACCAAGAATCCGCTGGTACTTTTGACTCCAATTCCCATTTCAGTTTCCATCTCCAGGAGGACTCTACCCCTCAGCTTTGAGGTGACTAAGTTTTTTTTAATAGCCTCTTGTGAGGGACTTTATCAAAAGCCTTTTGAAAGCTAAATAAAATTCTTTGCGTGGTATTTCTCCTTTCACCAGGATTCTGTTGCACATTTAAAGGCTCCTGACAGGCTAAGGCTGGGAGAAGCTTTTTAGTTTTTAAGATTATTTCCTCAGCAGCAGAGCTCTCGTTTTGTTTCCTGTATCAGGCCAGCGAGCACGCACAGCTCTGGGCTGGTTTCTTCAGGCAGCTCTTGTTGGATTTCCACATTCCTCCTGGCAGGGCATTCGGCTCAGCGCTGGGTTAGCACACTGCAGGTAAGCTGCAAGGTTTGGGACGGGAACCCCATACCACTCCTGCACTTGTCCTGGATGTGGGCAATCCTGCTGCTTCCGGTCCTGCACAGGGCACCATGCCTCAGGTCCTCGTCCACAGGTGGTGTACAGGTCAGTTTAACCCTGCTCAAGGAAGGTGGCTGGGCCAGACCAGGGTAGTCCAAGGCACCGGGAGTTTCGCACCATGAAAAGCATCTGAAATAAATCGCACAGGGGAGGAAAGAGGGGAGCCCAGGGCATAAAGGTGCTCAGTTTTCTCTCCTGTCCCACTTCTGCCCAGCCACCCACCTCCCTCCAACTGGACAGAAACTAAGTGTTTGCAGATTCTAGGTTTGAAACTCAAAAGAAGGCAAGCATTGCACACTCTACATAGGAGCCCACCAGCACTGACAGCAGGTTCTTTGTTGTGTGGCCCCAAAGTGGATCATCTACAAAGCACATCCAAGGCCACATCTGAAGATTAAGTCCACCCACCCACCCTGTGCCCCCTGTAAAGCCCGTATGAACACTGGAGTAAGGCTGCCGCTGTTACCAGCCTTTGGCCCAGAGCTACAAAGAGCTGTTAGAAGAAACATCAAAGCTGCCTCCTCTGATGAGGCTTCCATCCTTACTTCATCTGGAATTTTTCCCTACAATCCTCAAATGGAAATCTGCTTTGGAGCTTCAGAGATGGTCCGAGTCAATGTCAAAGGCAGCAGCTGTGGTTTGCTCCTGGCTCCCAACTGGAGCTTACTGCCTGCTCCACCACTGTCTCCAACAAGGGTACATCTGGATTAATGAGAAGTCCTCAGCAAGGCACTCTGGCCAGTGTGCCCAGCAAAGGGGCATGCCAGGTCTTTTGAGAATCTGCCAACACTAGAGCGAGACATCCCAGAAGACCCTTCTTCAACCACAATGGAAAATTTTCCATAGGTGGTTTGGCTCTGGCTGTGGAAATGGCCATCTGCAACTGCTCTGTAACACATCCACCAAGAACGGGCCTCAAGACTCTTCCAGGAATTGAGCAGGGAGAAGAGATGCCAGGCTGAGCCCAAGCAGAAACAGGTTTTTTTCCAGACGCTGTTTTTGTTTTCAAGCAGAGCAGTAAACAGCTCTGCCTAGACCTGCACCGCCCTGTCTGCCCGCCTTCAGCTGAGACACAGCTCCTCTCGCTCCCAAGTGCCAGCACATCCTCAGGCCACCCCACACTGAGGCAATACAGGGATGCATGAAACCTTCCTCACCACACAAGGGAATCCCGTTTTTCAGACTACTCTCCTGTCAGATCAGGGATGTGGTAGGCTCAGGGCAGGTTTTAGAGCCTCATTAACACTCCACAATGAGGCCTGGCAGCAGCTGATTTGATTTAAGGTTCATTTCCAGGCTGTGATTTAAGAGAAGATTTGCTTAATGTTCTCTAACAGATTCTTCTGACTGGGAGCTTGAGTGCTGCCTAATGACAGCCTTATTTATTGTAATGTCTTTGCAGCACAGAGTCTAGAGGAGCCGGGGCAGGTGCTTGGGCGGCAAGGGAAGCATCCCTCACCATAGAGCAGTAGCACGGGGGGCATGGATTCCTTCAGCCAGCCAGATACTGTGCCCCTTCTCTCTCCTGACAGGCCAGCAAGGCAGCCCACTCACTCTCTGCTTGCCTGAGACAGACAGTGCTGCATCTCTACGTACCTTTATCAGCGGGATGGGAGGAAGGCTCCTCATTCTCCCTGCTGCTGTACCCGAATGGATGGGAAACGCGGAAGCTCTTGCTCATGTCCAGGCTGGTTAAAAGGTGACTTGCAATCAAGACTCCCAAATGCTCCTTCCTCGTTTCCCAGTTTTGGGCTTTCAACTGAAAGGCTGAGCCCTACCTTCCTCCTGGAAGGGGATGGTCATCATCTGACATTTGTAAGCTACCTTGAGCTTCTGAGCTGGATGTACTTATCCCCAAGGGCAAACACAGAGACCACCATCACACAAATGAAGACAGTAGGTCAAGCAAGGGTTTGTCATATTTTAATGACATTCATCTTTGGTGTTTCCCTCGTTAGCACTCACGCTCTCCCCGTCCTTCCTCCACAAGCCTGCTAGGGATGGAGAGTTACAAACGAAAAGGAAAATCACATTTGAGACTAAAAAGAAAATATCAGAGCCTTGATTTCTCCACTAGAAACTACATGTACAAGGTCAAGATTTCACATGCAACACCTTACATCACAGACCCATACCTCACACCCTGGCCTGGAGCTGAAAGACATTTCCTGCTCCCTGTCAAGGAGGTGCAGTTCAGTCCTGGCACCATGAAACCACCGGGATGGCTCATCCATGTTAATATTGGCACAGCTTGGAACATCCTTGCATGAACTGCATCATCCTGGCTAGAAAGCAGCAGTCCCTGTCCCTCTTCCCATCTATACAGCAGCCCTGCTTAGGTCCCTGCCAGGTACTAAACTAACTCTAAAAAGGAAAGATCCCCACCTGGAAGCACAGCCTGAGCTGTGCAGGTTTTGGCAAAGCCCAGTTCTTCTCAGGAAAGATCAAAGCACAGGCAGGATGGGTCTCGTAACACCACCCTCTGAGGAGGGACCAGCGCTGGGCCATGGAGAGGGACTTTGGCCTGGAAGACTCATCCACTCCAGCGACAGAGGTGGAGCATCACGCCCAGGTTTACCCAGCAAGACTGCCTGGCTCCAGAAGGATGCTGCAGGCCCCCTCCCCTTCTGCCACTCTGACAATCAGCCCAGGTGAAAAAGGAAAGGAAAGAAGCTTTACAAAGGGTGACACTGACTGAATTGCAGGATAGGGCTGAGCACAGGGCATTCCAGGGGGCTTCAAAGCCTGCATGATGTGCAGCCAGCACGGTCCATGTTCCTGTTAACTCTTCAGCAGTGGGAATGTTGGCAGTTAAGTACGCTTTTGTCTCCATGGCTTCCCTTGCAGTTCCTTACCCCTTCCCACTCACCCAGGACAAAGACGCCCTCAGAACTCCCAGCACCCTGTTAGAGCCACACATCCCTACTCTTCCAGCTCCTGGCCAGTTGTGAGGTACAGGTCTCTGCTGAGCAGTACAAGGGTAGCACCAACACACAACTCAATCTCTACCTGTTCCGCGACTCCTCACTGGTGCTGTCATTACTATAGAAGTTGGTACTGTCAGGAAGATGGTTATTATTAGTTAGGTCACTGTATTCAATTGGTCCCTCAGTGTCCATGGAGGACTGGGCCTGCTCTGGCAGGTCCAGATCACCAGCGCTTTGTCCTTCACTCCCACTGGAGGCTGTCCGCGGGCTCAGGCCATGCTCTGACAGCTGCATAGACTCCGAAAGGATCCGTCCCTCCAGCTCAGCCGCCAGCTGCTGCGAGGGGGGCTGCTGTGCTGACGTGCCCTCAGCTGCGCTGGACTCCGCACCAGTCTGAGAGCTGCGGTGGATCCGGTGGCTCACAATGATGTTGTTGCCGAAGCCGCCCATGGACGCCATGGTGGTGCTCTGCTCCCGCTGGACCACGGCAGTCATGCCACCTTCTGCCATCAGCCTTTGGATCCTACTCAGGGCATCATCCCCACTGGCCCCATATTCTGGACCTTCACCTGTCAGAGAAAGCAGAAGCAGCTTTGGTACACAGAGCAAACCACAACACACCAAGAAAGCATGCTAGGTAGATGCATCACGCAGGTCATATGAGCTTGGACAGAAGGTGGGTTTTGTTCCAGAGGGAGCTCAGTATTTTAATTCTATAACTTTTGGTGAGGTGCCAAAGGCACTAAACTCGAGAACATCTTGGCCACAGGTGTCCCTCTCAGACATACATGTCCGAGCTTTGGAGAAGCAGCTCATATCCAGCCATACAGATGGAGAAGAGAGCAGTGCCACAGAGGCAGTGTGTGTTCTCACAGCTGCATGGCCAGTCCAGCATGGCAGTAGGAAGAAAAACTTCAGTTTTCACTGCAATAAACCATACATTTCATCATGGTGTTAGAGTCCTGTGACCTTTCCTACTTCATCTGTTTGAGAACACCCCGGGCAGATGACATGCTGGCACTCTCCCCAGTATTGGGGAGGATATAGGCAGCTGGCCAAGAGCAGACAGCAGCTACAGAACATGGTCTGTGCTTTGACACCAACTATGATCAAGGAAAGATCAAATGTGTAGAGTCCTGCTCCCCTTGACTGGTATTTTGAGGAATGCAAAAACCATCTCTTATGATTGAGAGTCTTTGTCTATTCTATCTCTGCATCTTCCCACCATTGTCAGGCTGTGCTGAGCTCTGAGGGAACCGCTGTCAGATGCCTTGGTTGCTCAAGATTACTTTTGAAGAATGAAAATAGTTCATGTAGGAGATTAAATCCCTACGGCAGGAAAGTCCAGCCCAGTTCTGTTTCCCAGCATCTTCTTTTTGCTACAAGCCCTATCCGGACTGTTTGGGGAAAACAGTCTGTAATCATAAACTGCTAGAATCATTCCACAGTGGGACCCTGATGATTCTTATTAAAGAGATAAATCTCACCCCCAGCTCCATGAAGCTATCTCAGTGCTGATTACAGGAGAGGAGAAAGCCATGAGCTCTCCTGGCACCAAGGAAATGAACACAAATGTCAACAAGGCTAGGTGTAGGCAGGAGTTAAAACACAATAAACCCCCAAAACGCTATGCTGACTAGGAAGACAAAACCGCCTGGGGCTGTGGGGTGGAGATCATGTATTCAATGTGAGAGCTGGGGTATCCAGCACTACCTACACCATGCCATTGTAGAAGCTGTATTTTTAAAAAGCAAGACAGTTAAAGCTGTTAACATGTTGTGCAGTCAGTCAGTGACAGCTCGCTGCCTTTCCTCATGGGCTTAGTGATACTTGTCTCAAACACCACCAGCTTCCTCCACCACAGGGTACAGCTAATTTAATCTTCAAGCAAGTCTGTTGACCTACTGCCCTGCTGTCGAAATGCTATGGACATTAAGGGCAAATTTAATTCTCACAAGTAAAGAAAATGCCTTTCTGCTAGGGAGGTACTAAGCCTGCTACATCCACTATACACACAGCAACTACTCAGCCCCTTGGTTAGAGCATCGATGAGACCACAGAGACACCTGTAACCACGCGCTAATCTGGAGCAAAGGCTCGAGGGAGTGAGCAAGAATACCCTCTGGGTGGAGCCTGGCCCATAACTGGCCCATCCTGGTTGGGATGCAGCTGGTGCATGAACTAGGAACCTGGCTGGCCAGCGTGAAGGCTGAGGAGTGAGGCAGCTATTAGACTGGAAACTTCAGTGTGAAAAGCACATGTACCGGGGTGTACCGAAGCATTCATCACGAGCAGAAGGGGAAGGTTTGAGACACACGGCTTTGGATTCACTCACTGCCTCCTTCTGAGGGCAGCTGTAAGCACTGTTGGACCCGATGATCTCTTGAGGTCCCTTCCAATCCCTACAACTCTGTGATTCTGTGATTCTGTTACCAGCCATCTGGCCAAGGCCAGAGAGGAAATTTGAGAAAGAGAGGATGTGCAACCTGGCTGAGTAGAGTCCCACTGGTCAGCCCTGTCGACGCAAGTCCTGAAACAGCAGGTACTCTGCTCTTGACTGATCACTTGCTACTAGCTAGCCCAATATGGGAGCACTGGAATAGCAAATAATCAGGGATCCCCAGTCAATGCTGCTTGGCACCACAAACGTGCTTCACCAGAGGAGTCCATGCAGGAAGGGCACACCACAGCATCCCCTGCTTTTCCCCACCCCTGAAATACCACACTCAAGGGCTGGATTTCCAGTTGAGGCAGCTGCTTGCTCAGAAGGAAAGACAAGGGCTGATGTCACAGCAGAATCCAGCAAGTCATGAGGCTTCCTATCATTAGCGCAGAGATACAGCAGTGTTGGGAATTCCAGAAAGCCTGTCCATCAAGGGCCAGAGGCGAGCCTCACCATTCAAACAGCCAAGAAGAACCTCTGGTTTGGGGGCCGTCCTCCCCTTTGAGTTTCAACAGTGACTCTGGCTGCCTGGTTCAGAGCAAAGCTCCCTGCATGATGTGCCCGGAGCTGAGCTACAGCGCAGATTCACATACAGCCCGTTTCTACTGCCTGGTGACTCCCACGCACGTTCCTTCACCAGGCTGCCAATGCAGGCTACAGGAGCACTTGGTGCATGGGAAGTAAGTTAACTTCCATGTGGTGGAGGTTCAGAGTGTGCACGCAGGCACTTAGCCAAAACAGCAGCAGTGCCACAAACCCCACATCTGAGTTTTGACTTGCTGCAGTGGCCAAACTCCATCGCTGGCACTGCCAGCTGACCAAAACCAGGACAGAGGGAAACCTCGTACTCCTGACGCTTCTTGCAGACTCCAAAGGGTTTAGGCATATCCAAAGCATGAACCTCAGCTTGTGCAGGGATAGGCCAAGTGACAGCACTTCTAATTCTCCATATGGAGAATGCAATTCCTCTTCTCTCACTTTAGGCTCAAAACTACATCCTGATATCCCAGGCTCTGTAAAAGCCTTTATCTTGAGCTCTCATTCTTCAAGGCCCACCTAAAAAACCTCACAGAGCGTTACAGACAAAAATCTAAGTGGCTCCAATATATGAAGGACCAGTGTAAGCACAGTATCTGCCAAGACATCCTCCAGCTAGGTTGCCCCTGTATCAGAATCCATCATAGAGCTGGAAGCAATCTTGAGATCGGGTCTCCACCTTGTCCTGGGACACAAGTTCCATGCTTGACACGACAGAAAAGGATGCCCCATGGTTCCCTTCCACAGTGTAAGTATTAGTGTTGTGTCCATGGTGCTGTGCTCCTACAAACCTTTTCTACTTTAACCAAAGTGCCCTTTCAGAGGTCCAAAACCCCATCAACCCCAACCACAGACACAAGACATCACTCTCCAGTGTAATTATCCCAAAGACTAGGGGATTTCTGTCAATCTAGCTGACTGCTTCCAACATTTAACAAAATATTCCCTAGATAAGCATCTCTCTTTAGAAGTCCTCTGCCACACTACTCTGGCAAGACAGGAGCTCAGCACAGAAGACTACAAAGGTGAAACATCTGGCAAAGTTTTAGTGGAAGTGGGCATATGGCAGGAGCATTGCGACTCTTAAATGAAGTGGGTCTCTGAAGTACTTATGAAGAGTACAACTTGTTTATCTCTGGGCATGGATGGCACACACTGAATAAAGAGCAAAGCCCACAGAAGCAAGGATTAGATGGAGGTTCCTCTGCGGCTGTGTGATATCCCCACGTCGCTCTTGACTTTTTGCCTATTTTCAGCTCCCTTTCTAAAGCCAGCAGTAGTTAGTAGCCAAGCTTGCAAACAAAGCTTTAAAATTAGAGCTGAGAGTAAGCACCACAGAAATATCTAAGTCTTCAGAGAACATGGAATAATAGCTCTGAGGTGTGAGCTGACCCACTAATTCACATGCTCAAAGATAAAAATACCAGCATTTTAAAATTAATTCACTCCTCGCACAAGAATAGGAAAGGGAGGGTCGCAGCACTGCATATGAATAATCACAGCTCCCTCAGCGCCAGAAGAAATACTACCAAACAACTGGTTGGATTTTTTAAGCAGCCACAACTGCTTAAACTTTGAACAGATTTCTTAGCAGTATCTCACCGTAGTGATTTGTATGAGTGAAACTTAGTTCTGTAATGAGAGTTTAAAAGTAGTCCTCATAATTTACTCCCAAGAGAGCCAGGTAAAGGCTTGCGTAGTACATGCTTCTGAACTTGATTCTATTTTTTTAGGTAGTGCTTTTCAGAGGGCTTTAAAGAGAAACCAAAATTTGCAGTTCTATAGGACATATGACGCACATTTTACAGATGGACAGGCAGATGAAAGGCTAAGGGATCTACCCACGTTTCTACTTGGAGAACGAGAGGCAGATCTGGAAGCTGATCTCTGGTTCCCATTTCCATGCTAATCGCACAGAAGTCACATCACATCTGACAATAGCATTGCAAGAATGTGTTCAGCTACCATAAAACAACCTGTTTCTTTTTAGCATTCATGAGGCTTGGCTGGGGACATTCCTGCCCATGCAGCCCAGCAATACACATTCCTCATGTGTCAGATTAAATGAGTACTACCACAAGCAGGCACATTAGCTCTGCTTATCATAGAACCATAGAATGGTCTGGGCTGGAAGGGACCCCAAGGATCATGTTGCTCCAACCCCCTGCCACAGGCAGGGCCACCAACCTCCAGGCACGATCTAGACAAGGGCCGCCTCCACCCTGGCCTTGAACACCCGCAGGGACAGGGCATCCACCACCTCTCCGGGCAGCCTGTTCCAGCCCCTCACCGCTCTCTCTGTATAGAACTTCCCCCTAATATCTAATCTAAACCTTCCCTCCTCCAGCTTCAATCCATTCCCCCTTGTCCTGCCATTGTCTGTCCTTTTAAAAAGTTGATTCCCCTCCTGTTTCTCTGCTGCCTTCAGGGCCTGGCAGGCTGCAATGAGGTCCCCTTGCAGCCTTCTCTTCTCCAGGCTGAACAAGCCCAGCTCCCTCAGCCGGGCAAGATGGGTATTTGTACTTGCTGGTGAGAAACACTTCAACCAAGCGCGGTAAAAGCTGTGTATGGCATGGCAGCAGTATGTTGCTCCCCCAAAGACAGGCACTGCCAGCAAGTCTTCTGATGGGCTACAACTTCAGCAGTTTGTAACAAGTGCCTACTTGCACAATGAGCATTGAGCTAGATGACCGAATTTTAAGCCCCAAAGACAATGCAGATGACAGGAACTGAGACAGAATCACAAGGTTGGAAAAGACCTTTAAGATCATCAGGTCCAACTGTTCCTGTCCTATGCTAAACCATATCCCTGAGCACCTCATCTACCCGTCTGTTAAACACATCCAGGGATGGTGACTCAACCCCCTCCCTGGGCAGCCTGTTCCAGGCCCCAACAACTCTTTCAGTGAAGAACTTTCTTTTAACATTTAATCTGAACCTGCCCTGGTGCAGCTTTGTGCCATTTCCCCTTGTCCTATCACCTGGCTGAAGAGATCATCTCTCACCTCTCTACACCCTCGCCCTCCTTTCAGGTAACTGGATGTGGTGGTAAGGTCTCCCCTCAGCCTCCTCTTCTCTAGACTAAACATTCCCAGCTCCCTCAGCTGGTCCTCATAGGATTTGCCCTTCAAGCCCCTTCCCCAGCCTGGTTGCCCTTCTCTGGACTTGCTCAAGGGTCTCAATGTCCTTCTTATCGTAAGGAGCCCAGAACTGGACACAGCACTTGAGGTGTGGCCTCACCAATGCCGAGTACAGGGGCACAATCAGCTCCCAAGACCTACTGGTCACACACAATTTTTGATACAAGCCAGGATGCCATTGGCCTTCCTGGCCACCTGAGCAAGGAGATGACAACTGCCTTTCAGCTATTTCCATCTAGGTTTTTTAATCATAGAATCATAGAATGGCAAGGGTTGGAAGGGACCCCAAGGATCACAGAGCTCCAACCCCCCTGCCACAGGCAGGGCCACCAACCTCAGGCCTGGATCTACACAAGGTTGCCCAGGGCCCCATCCAACCTGGCCTTGAACACTTCCAGGGATGGGGCATCCACTACTTCTCTGGGCAGCCTGTTCCAGGACCTCACCACTCTTTCTGTGAAAAAACTTCCCCCTAATATCCAATCTAAACCTTCTCTCCATTAGCTTTAAACCATTCCCCCTTGTCCTGCCATTATCTGCCCTTTTAAAAAGTTGATTCCCCTCCTGTTTCTCTGCTCCCTTCAGGTACTGGAAGGCTGCAATGAGGTCCCCCCGCAGCCTTCTCTTCTTCAGGCTGAACAAGCCCAGCTCCCTCAGCCTTTTCTTTTGAAACAACTGCTTTACCAGAAAGATGTCTTGATATACAGTCAATAGCCAGGGGACAAAAAAGGTGCACAAGTAGGCATCCTACAGCTCTGCAATGGTCCCTTTCCCTCAGCCTTTGCTGATGGTTACTGCTACTTGCTCCCGACTGTCCATTTGCAAGGGAACGCACAGTGTAAGTCCCAAGACATTATTTCTAATTAAGAGCGTTTCAGAGTTACAACTCCATCACTCTTTCCACTATGTCAGTCAGCTTAAAAAACAGGAAAAAGCTGAAGGACTGCTTCAGGCATTTCTTGGTACCTCCCCATGTCTCCTCTCAACCCTAACTTCCTTTGGTTTATGTGTGGCTTGGGAGCAGAGTTCACAAGGCAGCTATCGACTGCTGGAATACAGAGAGATACAGACGTTGGAGGGATTCACTTCTAATAAAGTCATCATACACTCATTCCTCCAAAGGAGGTAGAAAGATAATCAGAACAGCAAAGTCCCCGCAGAGCTTTGCATGAGAAAAGGAAACTATTTATACCCGCACAGAAGCTTAATTAGATTTCTGATGCAATTCACCGTACTTTTTTTTTCTTCTTTTGTACAGTAAGCACATAGCTGGAAGAAATGCCCTAAGCCCGAATCCCCCTAACAGCTTCACAGGACACGGGGCAGAAACCCACTCCTCGGGGTAGCACTAGCCTTCCTTTTTCCTTCTTGAAACACACCAAGGGGGTCTGTGCCCCCCCTCACCCCTGATGAGGTGGTAACCAAACTGCTTTCCTTTACGTTCCTCAGAATCACATCTGATTTATCCATTCTGCTGCTGATAATACTAAGCCTTTACGTAGTGATTTACATCTTCAAAGCCCCATACAAAATGCTAATTAATCTTCACTGCTCCTGGTGTACTGTGCTACGGGGAAGATTTATTCCCATTAGGCAGATGATTAATAATTTGCCCCGGGTTGCACACCAAGTTGGTGGGAGTGTATTTTTTCCCTTTCGTGTCCCTGACATCTAGATCCCGCTCTCAGGAAGCACTGCTTCCATCTCAACAGACAGTTATGTTAGATGCAGTGGGCAAATTAACCATCAGCAAAGCAGCACAGCACCTAACCTCACCTGCCTGAACATGCTGCCTGAGTGTCACAAGAATTTATGTTGCTGGAAAAACAGTAATGGGCAGTGCAATGGGGCTCGAGCATAATGTGAAGCACAAAGACTCTTGGATGAACCAGACCACTGATGCCACAAGTCCCTGGCTACCTGGCTGGGGTGATCCTAACAGCAGCTGAACATCGGTCTTTCTGCTTCATGATACGTCCTTGTACTACTCCTCTGTCATGGAGTGTCTTGACAGCTCCCCGTTTTCAGCTGCTCTTGGCCCAAGAATTTCCACCAAGGAGGCAACTGACATAAGAACTGGTCAATTATAGGGTAAGACCACTTGACTCATCTCCAGTGCATGCATCCATACTGGAGTAACTCTAAAGATCCTTATATAGGAGACAGGAGTGTGACAGCCCATTTTGCAGGCGAGGCCACTAGCAAAGGGACATGCAATATGTCAGCATCTGAGCCAGAAATCACACCAGATGTGGAACCCACCCATCTTCCAAGCAAGAAAGAGAAACAAAGCGAAGTCTCTGATTTAGGCTTGTTACCTACACTCATTTTCTTCCAAATGCTACATGTATTTTGCTTCTTTGTAGAGATACACTGCCCAAGGCACTGGTAAAGGACGATGCTCTCCCATGTCATTAATGGTCTAGTTAAAAACCATGATCTAGACCTGAAAATTGAAAGGTTAATTAGAAAAAACGAGGTAATGAAACCTTCAGAGACCTCGGCAGCAGAGAGAAGCAGCACTGGAGAACTGGAATGGTTTAACAGAGCAGAGAAAGACCCCCAAGCCTGCAGCATCAGCCATCCTGGCTGTGATGCAAGAAGGTCTCACACTGTTCTCAGTTTGCATACCACACTGATGAGTGGAAGAACCAGTTCTCACAACTTCAGCATTCCTCCAGCCATGCTACGATCCAGTCTTATTCACACGCCCTCAACAGTACTAACCTTCCAGTGAGGTTAATCTCAGCTCTGCTAAGGGGATGGGAAACCCCAGAGGTTAGGAATTTGCCACTTTGAACACAGGAGCCAAGACCAGAGAAACACAAAGCCTTATCACACACGCTGGATGCTGCACAGCAGGCATTGTGCAAGAGTCACATGCCAAAAAGCTTCTTTTGGAGTGAGAGAGCACAAGCAAGCACAGAGGCAGAAACAGGCATGCCATGGGCTGCTTCCCAAAGCCAAGCAGGTTCATCATCATCAAATTCAAAACTGCCTCTTCCTCTGTCTTTCCTACACGTATTCTGCCCAGCTCCTTCCTAGCCAAGCCTTCAGAATTGGATTCAAGCATGATGCTACAATATAAAGATGAGCCTGAAAAAAAATCATCACGCTTTCAAAAGATCATAGGAATCGCACATCAGCTGCTTCAAGCTCTTTGCATGTTGGTAAGTTTTCCTGGACCAGAAAACACCAGAGGCATTTTTGAATAGCTGTGCTGGACACTCATCACAGCCTTCACTGATCACCCAAACCAGAATCTCATAACCTGCTCTGGAGAAGTTATTTACAGTATTTTATTTTGTCTCCAAAAGCTGAGCTTGTGAAGCTTGCACAAGTTTTAGATGCAGAGGTTGAAGGACCAAGGTAAACTAACACAGAGGCAGAAAGTACAATTCTTATCAGTCTGCAGTCCTACAGATGCTTAAGTGTTCAGGAGATTTGAGGACTGATGCCAGTACAGCTGATTCTACAAGGATACAATGACCTGGAGAGGAGTTCATTTTGTCCTCTAAAAGCTAGTGAAAAACAACTTCTGGAATCATATGGACAGAAATTCACTCTCCTAATCATCTTGGCCCAGCTCCAGGCAAATTAGGCTGGAGAAATCTTTGCTGAGAGATAACAGGAGCATCCGAATGTACTGATAGGATGTGGAACTCATGCGGAAACTCCTCATTCACCAGTTAAGCTCCATCAGATAAATCACTGCTTGAGCTCCTACCTTCCCCGGTCCCTGCAGAGGCGGATTCCTGCTCCTGTACCTCTCTCTCTGTCTGAGTCTCGGCATTCTGCAGCTGAGGCGCCAAGGTCTGGGTACCCTGCGAAGTCACAGAGGTGGGGGGGTTTCGGGGTTGCAGGCCTATGGCATTCATCAGGCCCATGTCCCTGTCTGTCCTCCATGTGGCTCTGCTGGTTCTGAAAAGAGAGAAAAACAAGTAAGACCAGGAGCACTGGCAGCAGTGTGCCCCAGCACGACCGAAGCATCTGCCCGAGCCTCTTCTTGCTTCCACTCCAAGCAGGCACCTGCTGGCCACTATGCAGATGGGGCTTAAGGGAGTCGTGACCCGCGCTTATTGACACATACACAGACACCCCTCTCCAGCCTCAACTGACTGGCCTCTTGAGTTTTAAGCCAACAGAGCTTGGTAGTCCACTCGCCTTTCCACAGAAGCAGTGTCTGGCAGGCACAGATATCCCTGCAGCATCACTAAGCCTGCAGAACAACTCTGTCTCAGGTCACCGAGTTGAGCAGGCAACACGACATGCAGCACAGGACCATAAACACACAAAATCTTCCTCTGCACCTCAGCAGGGTGGTTGTAACTCCCAAGGATGCAGCCTGTATCCCTTCCCTCCTCAGGAACTCCTCGTTTGTCAGCATCACATGTGAATGTACTCCAGCAGGCATTTCTGCCTGTTCCAGTTGTACAAGACAAATTCTCCACTCTCAAAAGCAAACAGGAACCACCTCAGGGCTCATTAGCTTGTCAGAATTGAGCAGTTGGAATGTACGATGCTACAAGATCTGAATCCTGACAATGCTTAGATGCTCTTTCCAAATCTGACCTCTGGCTCTAAGTGCTGGGTAAAAGAGATTTTAGGAACGACTGCCCCATTCACACCCTTTTTTCATAAAGTTTTGAAAGTTGCCACGCTTTTCTTGCTTTCTCTTTGAGATAGTTCATTCTTGGAGGGAATTTCTGCCTTCAAGCTGCTCCTGAGCCCATCATGCAAGACCAATAACATGCTGTCAAAAATGTGAGTAGTAGCAATAGCCACTCACTTGGCAGAGCAAAGAATCTCTACTACTTATTTGTCACCTTCAACCACACCAAGGCTGCAGGACAGCACAGACATTGCCCTGTACTCCAGCTGAAGCTCACAATTCAGAAATAAGACCACCATCCTCTTACCAAGAACACCTGGCTTACAGCAAGAGAAGTACCCACCACTGGGGCAAGAAGCAAGGGACTGCAGCATCACCCTCGTGTTGAGTAATACTGTTGCTGGACAAACTAGATGAAGCAGCCAATAGGGCTGTCAAGGGATCTAGCTTTATTTTTAGAGTTTATGGATGAGAAACAACTGTCTCACAACCAGAAATTAAAAGGATAAAAAAAACAGTCACCAGGATTGCCCAAAGGGTTTGCACTCCTCTCTGAAACCCCCCATCCAAAGGCCATTTACTTTGCATGGTGGTTTTGATGATCAAGCCCCATGTGTTCCTCCTGTGGCTTGCTCACGGTTGTTACTGAGGACACGGATGACATGTACTTCACTGTCACTGAACGGCAGCACTTTAGGGCACTGAACATCACTTGCTGGAAGCAGGCTGGGTGATCTAACCAGGGGATGGGGGTGGGGGAGGAAATTTAAAGCTGCCAGTGCTCACGGGACAAAGAAGAAGTAGTGGTGCTATCAGATGTAACAAGAGGGGCACAGAAAGGGTCAGGTCTCTCTAACCCATACCCAGGAGACTCACCCAGGCCGCTCAGTGCTCCTGCTGCTGGAATGCACAGTGAAGACGTTCTCATTCAGCTGGTCCCAGTGGTACTCAACTCCAGAGTTTAAGGCCCTTGAAACACCAAAGAAGGAAAAAATATTAGCAGGTCAGGACACTATTCAAGTTGGCACACATTGCGTCCCCACAACATGAAGGGGTGTTGATTCCTGCCCTACAGAGGCCGCAGAGCTTGCTCAGTTCACATTTTTGTTAAAAGGGCTCATCGTCACGAACAGCCTTGCAGCCAGGGAGCTCTGGAATATTCCATTCACTGCAATTCAATATTAGCGCAGAGGCACAGCAACAGGAGCAGAGAGGTTTTCAGGAAATGAAAACATACAACTGTGTGTACAAAATCAGGTTACTCTAACTCCAGGTGACTACACAAAGAATTGGAATGGGAAGGCAGACTCTCTGTGGTGCCTGCCAGCGTTTCCTGTGCTGGGTAATACCAAGTACAACACCCGGGTCCTTTGCAAATGGTTCTCTATCTCCCAAACACAATTAATTCTGTATTCAGCCCTCTCACTGACAGTCACTGTGGGGTGAGGGCAGGTGTAGAGGGTGTATTAATAAGTTTCCACAAAAGAGTTTGTACCGGATCAACTGGATGAGTGCCTGAAAAATCCCAAACAGTCAATGCTCAGGCAACCTTTCACAGTGCATTTCCCAAAGAGATATGCAAAGCCAGGACTGGAGGTCAGCAACCATTTCACTGATGAACACTACGGGCAATCACAGAAACTAAACCCCCATCACGCCCTAAGTGCATCTCCCACTCTTTCTAAGGCCCAACAGTTCTTAAACTGGAAGAGGATAAGAATGAATCCAGCTTACTCCATGCTATACCGAAATGTTCAGAGGGCAGGAGCTCACTGAGCAGGCCAAGGCAGCATGGAGATCTCCGACCTGCTGCCATGTCCCACCTCCAGAAGCACCATGGGCATTACCACAGAAGAGACTTTCTGTACAGTGTTTTGCCACACTGTGCTGAGACACCAGCTCCTTGTGAGCTGGCCTGCGGGTTTCCAAATGTTGCTGTGTACACCCCATGGCTGCTGGACTACAGACACCTGATGCTGCTGCTAGGTGGAGAGTTAACAGTGCTGCACAGCAGTCACCACAAGGCATGCAAAGAACAAAAAAGAAGCAGAAATAAAATAGAAAAAGGTCCTGTGCAGACAGAAGGGAATTGCATCTGAAGAGCTCGATTTGCATCACGCCGCAGGCGATCTCAGAGCATGATCTAAGGGAAGTGCCACAATGTGAAGGCAGGATCCAGGGCAGGTGGCTGGGAGCCGGTTATGGCTCGGGCACAAACACGGTGTTTTGCACACATATAAAAGCTGTTGTCACTCTAATGAGATACTTCAGCAGATCTGGCAAGAAACCCAGGTTAGAGGTCGCTGCAGGCCAGACATGCTGCAAGGAGAGATCTGTGAGTGCTGGAGGCCTGGGGCTAGGCTGCTGTGGTGACAGCACCCCACTTTGGGACCAAGGGTGGAAAATCAGGTCAGCAAAACCATGCATGGAGTGTATGGGAAGTAATCAGTCATCGCTTTTTTATTGTGCAGAGCTAGCCCTGTGCTGCATTACACCCCATGGAAGCAGCTACTGAGGAGATGTTGATTTACAAAGGCTTCAGAGTTTATTGACAGATGGTAACCTGTCACTAAAACCGTGTCAGTCCCTTTGGCAGCTCCATCCCCTGCCTAGTACTCTGAGGTTAGCTGTCATGCTTTGCATACAGCAAAGTGGCACGCTCCCTAGGCAAGCAAGACTTTCTGACCTGGTGGTAGTCAAAATTTCCATAAAAAGTCTAGTTTGCTTGGTATCTGCAGCTCTTACACAACAGAGCTAAACTGACCCTCGCTCTTCTCCCCATCCTTCCACACTTTCTCATGCTTTTCAAAGTGCAGGCATGATCCCCACAGCCCCCCACATGACTGGTATTTCTTGCCAAGGTGCTCAGTGTGCTCTACTTGTCTTTGCCAGCCTGCCAGCTCCCAGGACAATAAACCAGAAGACTGCAAAGCCTTCCCTAGGCCAAAATGCAGGTTGGCAATACCGTGTTTCCTCTCTTGCCCCTAAACAGCGTGTTCCTGTACTACACTCAGCTCAGCTCCTGCACACACGCACGTCTTTGAATCTGATTCATCTCACATCTACAAAAGCATCATAGCATCGTGGTACCACACTGACATGCAGTACACACCACCTTAGAAACTCCTGTCCCTGCTCCCACCTATTCTGCAGAGGCTCACTGCCATTCCATCAGGCTGCTGGACAGGAAAGTCTGTACCAACTCAGCACTGTCAATTTGCACCTTCCCCTGGACAATGAAATCAATAGCCATTCCATTTAATCCATGACTTTGCACATTGGCTTTAAACACTGCCATTTATCAACCGAGTTGCACTGCCAGGGTCCTATTAGCCACTCATTTACTGCCAGAGAACAGAGGACTTTGCTTTCCTTTCCCAGAAGGAGGACCTGTAGCAGTGCCACTGTTCCTATTGCTGACTCTGGGACGCTGATGAACAGGCTTTAGTCGAGGCCATGACACCTGGCCACGGTGTGGGCTCAACACCCTCAACACCACGCTGACCTGACTTTTTAGCCCAGGCTGAGCATGCCTTCCTGCAGGGCCAACAAAGTTGCTCAGAATAAAGAGCTGGCACTCCCTACTCCAGCAGCAAGCATCCTCACTGCTACCTTTCAGCAGACTCTTCCCTTGGCCAACCAACCAACTTAGCCACAACCAACTCCACCTCTTGCAAAAAGATTTCAAGTGATAAAGCCCTCGGCACAATCTTTGTTCTCTTTTGCATGCATCTGCATCTCTCTGACCTGGAACACACACCTGCCTCTCCACAGCCCTAAGACCAATATCCAGCTTTGATCCTCAAAGTCTCACAATCTTTGGATGATTGACTGAAGCTACAGAAGAGGTCACAGAATCACAGAATTACAAGGTTGGAAAAGACCTTTAAGATCATCAAGTCCAACTGTTCCTGTCCTCTACTAAACCATATCCCTGAGCACCTCATCTACCCATCTCTTAAACACATCCAAGGTCGGTGACTCAACCCCTTCCCTGGGCAGCCTGTTCCAGGCCCTGACAACTCTTTCAGTGGAGAACTTTCTCCTAACATCCAATCTGAACCTGCCCTGGAGCAGCTTTGTGCCATTTCCCCTTGTCCTATCTCCTGTCATCTGGCTGAAGAGACCATCGGCCACTTCTCTACAACCTGTTGTAGGTTCCTTCAGACCTGATGAAACCTGATGTTTCAGATTGCAGCAAGGTAGCATGAGGAAAGCTAGTATCTGAACTTAACAGAGGGAACTGGTTGGGCACTACTTTTTATACAAAGATCACCACTTTCCTTCTTAATAAGCAAAGATATGAAATAAAGGCTGCTACTGTATGGGTTAAGTGGCAGTTTTAAGACCATGTCTGTACATAATCGTACCTTAAACCAACTTCAATACACAACAAGATGCGTGTGGCAACCACAATTACTTTGGTTTAAATCAGATTTTCAATTAGGCTTAAAGATTTGCACTGGTTTAACCACACCTATTTAAACCAGTGTGATCTCCCTTTTCAGAAAGCCTAAAGGGTTTTTTTTTTTTTAAATCCCATTGCAAAATATTGCTTGAATTTTGTAAATTAGCAAGCCTTTCACAGTACGTTTCCCAGGAGATTTGCAAATCAAGGTCTGACTATTCATTTCACAGCAGCGGAGCTCACACTGGAGAAATGAATATTTTTCAGGTAATGTAAGCATTTAACTTTTGCTCCATCAAACTCTAGACATGGAAATGCTGGAAGCACTTTACATTTTCCAAGGCATAAGAGCATGGAGCATGTTGCCACTTGGATGTGGATGCAGTAAGGAGGACATTCATTGCCCTGGGCTTCTGGGTGAAAAATTGCAATTCTCCACAGTGCGTCAGTCACGGACAGTGAAGTCCACTTAGTCAAGTTTTTATTTTCTTCCTTTTTATGGCTGTCACTAAGCTCTCTAAGCCCTCCCTGGAAATTTCCATTAGGTTTGTTAAATGCAGAGCTGCTCACAGCCTGGCTTTCCCAGCAGGGATCTGTTCTGAGATGGACTTTTCCTTCACGCCTGCATCCAGCTCACATTATTAACGAGCTTGGAGAGGATGAAGGGCACAGACTTGTGTGCTTTGCTGAAAGTCGAATAAGGATTCAGAGCAGAGCCTGTTAAGTACCAAGAGCCAACAACTTAAGCAGCACAGCCTCCCCCTCTGCATGGAGGCCTGCACAGCTCAGGTATGTCCCCTTGAAGGAACTAGGGCCAAACTCTAGGAATTAATGACAAAATTATTCATACATGACAAGAAAGCTGAAATATGATTTACTGCATAGGCTTAACCAGTAGTGGAGAAGTGACAAAGCACAGGTGGGCATGAACTGACCTAAACACCTGGATAACCCTTCTGTTACTGGCATATCCGAAATCCGGAGTTGAAGAGGAGGGATTAGGAACAAAATTCCTCGACCTATCATAACAATACAGCTCATGAGCAAGACGGCAAGTCAAGACCCCACCATTTGCAAGTAGGATATGCATGTCCAGGAAGGTATAAATAGCACTTACTGTCTTAAACCACCCCCAGCACTGAAGAAGGTAGCAGCAATGGGCAAATGCGGTGCTCCTTCCCTTCAAATCCTGCTATGTGGAAAGGCCCAACAGTCCCATACTTACCTGCTACAGGTATTAAATTTTAAGACACT
Organism: Laterallus jamaicensis coturniculus; assembly: GCA_022605575.1. NCBI lineage: Eukaryota > Metazoa > Chordata > Aves > Gruiformes > Rallidae > Laterallus > Laterallus jamaicensis. Next base: position 22,545,960 of record JAKCOX010000013.1, read on the forward strand.
GAATTAAATTTTAAGACACTGCTGCCTCCAATCCCATGTAAAAATATCAGCATTACTAGAATGAAGAACGTGGCAAGCCCAACATGGAGAAGACTAGCTGCAAAGTGATGTCACACAGCCCACAGCTAGGTGAGTATCTGATTTCCACGCTGCCAAGGTTCATTTTCTCCACAAAAGAAATTACTCTTTAAAGCTGATTTCTCAAATATATTGCTCGTCCAAGATCACTAAAAGCAAGCACATGAAACCCGGTTAGCTTCCAAAGGATCTGAATTCCCAGATGTGCTTTCCTCCCTTTGTGTAAACCTGTCATTCAAACTGCATCAAGGAAATACCAAGACTGCTACAGAGAGCAAGGTGACACTATGCTAAGGCACAGGAATCCATTGTCCTGGTTTAGGAAAGAAGCAGCAGCACACGGTATCTCACGCGACACAATGCTCGGCCAGATTCCAGATGCATCCTTGTCAGCAGCTCATTATCTCTTCTGCCAGCATGTGATGATCAGCACAGCAAGCCCAGCCCTGGCTCCCATGATTAGCTAGGCAACGGTATTGTCAGTACAAGGCAAAGTTTGGCACTCCCAGCAGCTGCCTGGATAGGAAAACAATCATTTCTAACACCCTACTTCATAAATATTTAGCTTTCTGTGCAGGCGATGAACCACGTGCAGAGAGGAATCCAAGTGAAAATTGGCTGCAGCACAAACTGTATGGAACCAGCAAATGGGATTCCTCGAGTAGCTCTGCTGGGCAGTAATTCCCTTTGACCAAGCAAGAGGTGGCAGCTTCGCTGGCACTGGCCTATTTCAGAGCACAACCTTGGAGTAAAGCCCACGTATATCTAGTGAGTGGGCTAGTATAGTCTGAGTATAGAACTTCCTAACAAAATAAGTTGCAAGCACACAAGATCTGCAGTTTACAGTTAATAATCACACAGACATTTAACTGATGTATGAAATCACCCTATTAATCACATTCAGAGGAAGAAGGGAAAGCTAACCCCTTCCACACAACTAGCAGCAGGATCATTTTTACACCCTATACTGATACAGCCCAGCATCCTGAAAGCTTTGCCTGCCTGGAAACTAGCACCCATGCAGAAACACATCCTGCCATCTACCTGAATTGCCAAAGGTGCTGCAGAAGCAGGACAGCAATTAGTTTGGTACAGCTAGTAACCATGTGCCTGCTTCAGGGAGGAGGCCAACTCAGAGTGCAATGCAAGATGACTGGCCTTGTTTATGCCAGCTAGGTTAAATACAGGGATTTTTGAGAAGGCTCTATTCAAATATTTAAATTAGGTTAGCATTAGAAATTTGGGGGCACCAGTAGCTAATAACACTTTTCTGTAGCAACAGCGTGAATTTGCACAAGCTTCTGTTCACCACTAGGCAACGACAGCTGGACACAATCCATGCTCTTGCGGCCAGTGGGTAAGATTTAGATAGAAGGCACATCTCTAACAGTCATTTTCTGCGGGTAAAAATGTGATATCTCAACTAAGGAAGAGAGTCATCAGTCAGCTAAGATGTTAGATACCTCAGAGAGAGAAAGAGAGAGATGAACACAGTAGGAAAAACCCAGAGAGATGTTTTTTCCAATCCACAGGGTTGCCACAGCTAACACCCAAGTGAATTCCAGGAGTCAGCATCTGTAACCTCCCTACAGCGTGCGTGTAGCAGATGAGCAGATTCATCAAATGAGTTGAAATGGAGGACACACCAATAGAAAGCACAAGAAAAATTTGCCTTACATTCCAAGGGAGAAAGTCTTAAATTATGATCAGTCTTCCAACACGTTCAACAGGAGTGATACACAGAAATTAAGTACCAGGACTGACAGAGCAGAAGAGAGTTTTGTATAAAAATCTGGATGTTGATTACCTTGGGTCTCAAGTACAAATACTGATATTGAGACCACTACTCTTAAGGGACACCAAGCTACACAGCAAAACCTGTGTTGAGAATAAGGACAAGAAAAGTCTCTCACTGACAGCCTTAGTGCCAGCAACAGTTCTGAGGAAGTGCCACAGGAGGCTTTTTTAAAGCAGCCCCTGCGCTACTGACGTTGTAATTGCACATCATCTACCTGGATATTTAGAAGAGATATATCCCAACTTGGAAGGGACATACTGAGGCCATGATTAAACACAAAATATTTGAATTAATGCACTTCTGTAAGCAGAGGGACAAAACACTTGTGTGAAGAAAACCCAGAGTTAAGATTTGGTCCTACAACTCTCCTTAAGATTCTTGGTGTATCATAAGACTGTGCTATATGGTAGTTTTAGTGGTATTTATTAAAACAAACAAACCAACCAAAACAACCAAACAAAACCCCACTGTGTTTATGTGAATAAGAACATACCACCCAGGACAAACAGCCTAGAATAAACAAGGCAGAAATAATCCAAATAAGAATTTACTGAATTTTCATTTATTTTCTTCTCACTCAAGTTCTTGCCAGTATTCCAGGGTATCCTTCACTCATCTAGCTCCATCCAAGTAGTATGCAGGGATCCTCTGAAAGGTAAATAACAGATGCCAGAATGCAGAGCTTTAAGTTCCTTACAGAGAAACAATTTAACTTGGTATCACCTTAAACCAAGCTCTAAAGATGGATAACTTGTTTCAAAGTCCACTAAAAGCCCAAAGGCTTGTTAAACGCTTAAAGCGATTACAGGCAGACTATACTCCAAATGAGCTTGGAACCCTCCGACTGTCTTAAGCTGGTTATGATCTATCAGCTCTTCCAGTGGCTTAGACAATTTAAGGTGTTTGGAGTCTTTGGGAGAGTGCAAATTGCTTAAGCCTTCTAAGGCCTCAAACATCTGAAAGGGCTCCAAGTCTCCAGAGCCATAGTCACTCTTGAGTGCCTTTGAACTTACACTAGCATTTTAGCAGAAATTGATATTTATGGTGACTTACAAGTGACTTCCAAGTAGGCTGGCTTTATAGATCTTACGCCAACAAACCAAACCAGGAAAATGCATTTACAATGGAAGGAATCAATTTCAAAATAAACATTTAAAATTATCAAGCATGGCAAATACCTTCCCCCCCCCAGCCCCCCCCCCCTCTTAAAAATAGAGTATTATGATGTGCACACACAAAGCTGACAAGCTGGAGAAACCAAGATTTTGGCTTGGTCTAATCTCAATGAAAGCCAGGGGGCAAGCCAAATTTTATATTTTTAATCTTCAGCAGCTCTGAAATTAGCCAACTAGAAAGTGTGCTGTTTAGGGGAAATCTGATTCTTAAAAAAAGGGAAAAACTTAAAAAGCCCTAAACCAACCTCCAAATTAATAATTACATACACTACTCAGTTCATAGACACTGAGTTGAGACCATTTACCTCAACCAGATAGCTTGAGATTTTAAAAAGGGAAAGAAAATGAAGAAAAAGTTGGCTGATTTATTTGCTAGCTGGATTTACTACAATTCTGCTGGAAAATATGCACATAAGGGACAACACATAAAACTCCACAAATAAACTGGATCAAAGACGACAAAACTGAAGATGATCTTATTGGAAAGCCAAGGGAATAAACAGCTATACAAGGAAAGTCTAGTATAGACCCGCGGAAAGCAGAAAGGTTGTAAGAAAAGCAGGAATGACTGGTGCTATGGAAGAGGGAAAAGACGTTCTAAAAATAAACATGAGGAAAATGGCAGTAGATGGAAAAAGTGAGGCTAAGGACAAAAATCAATGATGACTCAAAGTGGACAAGATACTGAATATTGCCTCTGGAGTCTCCACTTAAAAAAAATAGCCAAGGGTTCTTACGCAATTAGGGATTAAGAAAAGGAGCCAGATATAGCAGCTAGTTGCAATCATTAAGAAAATAATAATAAAAAAAAATAATTAACTTTAAGTCATTCGCACTCTTGATTTTTAATGCATTATAAAAAAAAGAGAGGAAGTGACAAAAGGCCATAAAAGTCAACTTAACAACATTCTTCAAAAAGAAAGGCATACTTAAATTGACAATTATTCTTCCCTAAGCATAACTTTTATCCTTAAAGACAGTAATATAACAAAGAGAAAAAAGAAGATATATGAAAACAATGAAAGAGTGAGCCACATGCAGTAGGCAGTAAGTCAAATAATTGCTTGCATGGAATTTAATTGCTTTTGTAGAGAGAATTAGAAAAGAGTAAAAAGAAGAAAAGGCGGCAGATGTGATCTGAATAGATATAAGTGAAGCATATAAGCCAGGCAATTGGTAACTGTTCTTAAAAGTACGTGGCTGTGCTCTTAGAAAAACTGCTACCCAACCTGAGAACAGTAAGGACCTGCAGAAGTCCAGAGACATAGGACACAAACTGAGTAGCAGGTTAAGTTTCTTCCACACTGAACTCTGTACCAAGTTCCCTTCCTCATGGTGGAAAATCAATGTCAGTAACCAGTCAGTGCTTTGGCATATCTTGAAGAATTGGGTGAGGGAAATAAACTTGCTAATAACCGAAGACTTAAAGCAGCTCTCAAAATTTATCTCTAGGATCATGGACATATTAAGTGGAATTTTATGAGAACATCTTCCACCTGATGCCATCATTCATCCTGGATATCAAATCCACATACAGAAATGGAATAAAACCTGGTATGAGAATAGATATATTGTTTCAAGCCTCCACATTACCACTCTGCTTCACTTGCATCTGCCATGACCAAGCCTCTTGGCACTCAGGGACACTGAAGGCTTCTCTGCACATATTTAGAAGTAATTAATTTAAAAAAAAAAAAGCATCAATAAAATCCAAATATAAGCTTTCAGAATGCATTTTTAGCACATAGCTGCCTGCCTTCACCCCTTTTCAGTCCTTTTATCAGTCAAAATAATATTTTACCCTCATTTATAAAATTCTATGTATCTTGTGTAAGCATTCACTTACTCCACCATGGTCAAAAGGTCTCTATGCAGATGCTGCCTTTACAGAGACATAACCAGTATGTCTAGCTGCCCCAGTTAACAGCTGCGAGAGCTCCCCACCACCCCCCCCTTCCCCGTCCCGTGCAGGGTTGCCAACATCCCTCCATTATACACGAAGACAGACAGCTCCTCCTTCTGTCTGTTTACCCCATCCTCCAGAAGCTATTCTTAAAGGCAAACAATGCATCAGGGCTTATGATGCTGGAAGCATCATTGCTAGAGGCTGAAGAGCCTAATGGAGCCAGCCAGTAGAGACAAGAGGTGCCAGACAGCCAGACAGATTACCAGCTCTTTACCACCCTGGTTACTAGATGCAGATACATTGTCCCCATTACCAGATGAGAGGATACACAATTCTCAGAGGGGGAAAAAAAAACAACCCCACACAACTGGACTGGCTGTAGACAGACAACTGCTATGATCCTCTGCAAAGCACAGGAATTTCTCATGAAGAGAACTTTCCCAGAATAACTTCATCGCACCACAAAGAATTAAAATATGCACACTGCATAGCACAGAATCAATCTGAGACTCTCCACACCTACTTCCCAATGACAGTATTCCAAAGGATGCTGCTTTTGAACCAGATACATCTTCAGGGGGGTATTTTAATTCCATTACCAGAGGATCTGTCTGCTAGAGAAATCCTTCCTCTCTTGCGGATGCCTGCATCACATAGCTAGCCCTCGACAAGGTGATTTGAGTGCATGGTTTTAAAACAGTTTTTAAAGAACGTGGAGGTTTTTGCTTTTCAAAGGCATGTGAGCACTGAGCTCTTCCAGAACCCTCTCCTGAGCATGGGGGCGGGGGGCACTGAGGGTGAAACCGTGGAGAACTGACACTTGGACCCCCTGCCTTTCTCCTCCCCAAAAGAAGGCAAGAAAAGGGCAATAAGCAGCATGCTGTCTGCTCCTCACTTTCAGCCTCACCTGTTCACGTTCTACATGACAATTAACTTCTGAGAAGTACCACCAGGTGTGTTTCTGAATGGGAAAGCTTGTTAGGATGTGATAGGACTGGAAAGGCTGTAAGCACTAAAAACCAAATTCCTCTAATTCAGTAGAGATGATGCTACCACACAAGACACTGCATATTTCATTCCATGTTGCAAACCCCAGAGGTTCAGGAACTCAATCAAATCTTGAACTACACAAAGCCAAGAAAGGTGTACTCTATCAAGCATTAGCACTGGCCACAGTTACAAAGGATGTCAGGTAGTCTGTGGTTGGGGAGAAGCAGCTTGGGGAGGCTAAAGAGCACTAGCAGCCACACATACAAGCCAGCGTGCAACAGGATAGCAGAAGGGTGGTAGGAAAATTTCACACTGCTCTGCTCCACCTCCTGTCACAGACCTCCAAGGCCACAGTGAGTAATGGTCTGCTTCCTTTGCTTTGTGGAGCACAGCACCTCAAGCGGCAGGCATGCCTAAAGGGATTCCTCGTTTTGTGCAGCATGGCATGGAATGATTTTAGCGTCTTGATTTAGCTGGACAGTGTGCCTACTCTCTGTAGCAGCCTCAAAGTGTTTTGCTACCACACTTCTGGACCAAGCACAAACTTATCTCACATCCAAAAATCACATGCTGTCATGTGGCAATGTGAAGCCACGTGCAGATGAGCGGCAGATTCATGGCCTAATATGTGTGCACATCCATCAGTTGGCAACCACCGACACAAGGAACCATGATCCTCAAAAAAAGGAACAGGCTGTCACAACCTCATAGACTGTCACCCATTTCCAATCCACATCTGAGGGCCAAAGCTCTTAGCAGGACTCACCTGTGAGCCCCAGACCTCAGTACCCTTCCTCCAACCTATCATCACTGCGATTGGCTAAAAAGTAACAAGGCATGCATGAAGCATCTCCCAAAGACACACTGTCTACGATCTCTGTTCATTACTCTATGCATCTTCAGGACTTGAAGATATATTTCTTCATATCAGGTCCTGAACTTTGTGCTCTCTCCCCAGGGGTCACTTCCATGGAACTTCTCCCAGTGAATCCTCTTACACAGTGGCTGATGATTTTTCAAATGAAAGATCAGACTTGTAAAAAGTAAATTGCTTGTCCTGTTGGTCACCTACAGAGCAAGCTGTTTCTGAGACCTGGGTTCCTTTCCTCTTGCCTGCACATAGACCAGTCCTCAAAAGGACATTAATTCACATCAGAAAAAGTAAAAAAAAGAAAGTTTTACACAGGTCACAGACACCTGCTTTAGGATGGATAGTTTATTTGCAAGAAAGTGAAACCAGCAGCTGAACAAGCAAAAGAAAAGGGCAGGCAGACACACTGCACCAGCTTTGCTATTCATCATCCTTACTCGGAATAGTATTTCTGACAATTGGGATCCCTGAGTTTTCAATACAAGTCTGTATCTAATACTGCAAATATGAACTAGCATATTAATACACAACATAAGTTGGTTGGCCTCCGAGTATTTGGGAAAGGAGAAACTTTCCTGATCTTACAGTAGAAGTTTATTCCAATATACTCACATAAAAAGCAAAGCAAACAAATGAATGCTTTTCAACAGCAGTTTAGTGACATAGGTGTCACCCTGAAATCTAAGGAGACAGGTAGACAAAGTCCTTTCTTTCCTTTACTCAGCAATGCAACCCTGCTAGGGCTTACAACTTTGTCTAATAAAAGCCTTTATTCTAGACTCATGAATGCCAGTCTCTTACAGGCTTCTATCAGGCCACTGGGTGTATTTCCAAGTGTGGATGAACGCTGCTTTCACCATCTCACCTCCCAACAGTACAGCAGCTCTGACAGCCAACTTGCCAACACCTGTTTTGACATGGACCTTGGGTTTGAAATCCTGAAAACTGCCTCATGGCTCAGCAGTCCAGTCCCACCCCCGGTCACAAGTATTCCAGCAATACACTTCTCTCTGCAAATAGCCAAGCTGCATCTCCCAACAGCAAAGGCTTCTGCATCCACCCAACCGAGGCACAGGCTACTGCAGAAGCCAGCTGGTTAGCCACCTTTCTCTAGTTTGTAGACACAACCTAGTCATGGTCAATTCATGCCTCTTTGTTCTCTAATAAAAGGATATACATTTAAATAGCTCTCCTTTCCTGGAGATTTATGGAAGGGTCTACAACCCTCTCTTGTAGCCCTTCTAAGGGCTGCTGGTAAGCCTCCTTGTAAGCCCTGCTGATGACCCCAAGCTGCAGGTTTTCTAAGATGAAGAAGTTTCACTGACCCCACTACCAGCTCTTCTCAACTGTTGTACTGGTTCATAGACAGTTCGGAAAATGGATATGTCAATTTTAAACTGTTCTATCTTACATATCTAGTTTTTTCCACAGCGATATGCATATTTCACACTCTCTGCTGTTAAGCATCTTGTTGGTTTTATAGCCTCATGTATTGATGGCTTAATCACCTACAATCAACTAAACCCTCCGGTCTTTCTCCTCCTCTGTCATTTTAGCTACTGAGCTCAGTGCTATTAGTCACGAAGTGCACTTTGTACTGTTGAGTTCTCATTTCTATAGCTCCAGTCACTTTCAAGGCAATCCAATTCTTGTGCAATACTCTTTATCTTTCTCTGCTACAAGGCTAATGTCACATCTTCTGGAAATTTATTCAGCCCACCCTACAAGGCATTAGTGTAAATAGTATTAATGACCAGACTCAGGAAGGTTCTTAAGGAAGGTCAGTAATGACCTCTTCTGTGACAAGGTCCATCTCTCATCTTGTAGTCTTTCCCTTAGCCAGGCCTTCACCTACTTTTTTACCAGGTCTTGTTTTAATCCTAATTCTTTGCAATTAACTAGATTTATTGCTATTCCAATATGGGAGCTGCCTTACTGAGAAAGAGAGGTATTAGACCTGGAGCAAGTCCTTAGTCGATCCTTTAATTAACAATAACTACGTAAAATTCTCAAGGACGGGTATCCAATGTGCTGTACTACACCTCAGACAAACCACAATGCATTTGCTCCTGCTTTGCATGGTTTTATTTCTCCTTTCCTTCAAAACATACCCCATAAATCTGTGCATCAAGTTCACATTAGGGACTGCTAACACAACCTGACCTTCCCCATTTCCCTCTGCAAGAAAAACTGCCATTAGTGCTACATCAACATAGCAATATAGCCCAAACCATTTGGTTTTAATTACTGCTTCTTTAGAACTCTGGAAAGATTACTTGGATTGTCTCTCATGAGCCCATGGAGCTTCAAGTTATGCCCTTTTGTTTGGGCAGTTTGTCCTTCCATCCTACTCATCTCATTTTCTCTAAGCACATGCTTTCCAAATCCTGTATTTGAGGCACAGCTGCTATTGCAACCTGTTTACGTGATCCCTGTAGTACTTGGTTTCAGATGCCTCCACTGTACATGGGAATAAAGACCCAGGGAATTAAAACCATCTCAGTTGTTTGCTACTGACCACAGTTCTCTTTGCCAAATTAGAACAGTGGGGGTGTTTTCAGCAGTCCAGTGTTTTCTTGATCCCTGCTGTTTGCTAGGCTACCCCCCATGCAGTACTCTATCAGTTCTCAAATCCTTAATTTAATATTGCTCTTCCTCTGGATTACAGTGTATGGAAACCACATAAATATTTTTCATTTTTCTCCCCACTTCTCAACTTGAGTCAACAGATAACCTCAAACCAAGTTTATTAAAGCCAAGAACCACTGAGATGGCATCTGCATGTCAGGCTTTTTCCTTTGAGAGCTTTCCAAGAAGATCTGGGGCAGACATCATAGCTGCAAGCCCCTTCTGCTCTGATAGAGCCTCAGTGATTCGTGCGTTCTGATGTTTGAGCCTCAATGCAAAATTATTCAGCTCAGTGAATATCTACACCTTCATGCAGAAGTTTTTATGTCACTCTGGCTGTTGTAGGTCTATAAAATGGTGCAGTTGAGAACCGAATGTATCAGGTGCCCACCAGTCCATGTGATGTCTGCAATAATCCCCAGAAGCATCAGTCACTCCAATCCACCAGTAGGAAGGCCTACTGTCAAACCACCAATAAATATCCACCTCCACAGCCACTTTGCTTCATGTTCACACACAAAAAGTTTATTTTTGTTGGAATTGTGCACGATTGTTACTGGGACAAAAGTAAGGACATACAAGAGTGCCCTAGCAATCTGATGAGCTAAGAAGGTTTCACATGCTGCAGAAGGACTGACAATGCCATGAAAGAATGTCATGTCTTTAATTAATGAGATGTCAAGAGACATGCCATTGTGCTGGCTTTGGTGTGGAGAGACTTAGTTTTCTTCACAGTAGCTAGCAGGAGGCGGTTTCAGATTCATGTTGAACGCAGTGTTGATAATATAGAGATGCTTTTGTTATCACTGAGCAATGCTTACACAGAGCCAAGGTCTTTTCTACCAGGGCACACTGCCCCACCAGCGAGTAGGCTGGGGGTGGACAGGAAGTTGGGGAGGGGACACAGCAGAAACAGCCAACCCCAACTGACCAAAGGGATATTCCATACCATATGATATCATGTTTAGTGCATAAAGCTGGGGAAAGAAGGAGGAAGAGGGGATGGTTGTGGTGATGGTGTTTGCCTTCCAAAATCACTATTACATGTGATGTGGCCCTGCTTTCCTTGAGATGGCTGAACAGCTGCTGATGGTAAGTGGTGAAGGAATCCTTGTCTTGCTTTGCTTTCCCTATTAAACTCTCTTAATCTCAACTCACAAGTTTTTTCACTTTAACTCTTCTGATTCTCTCCCCCATCTCACATGTGGGGTGTGGCAAACAGGACTGCCAGAGCAAGCTGGAGTTTGCAGCATTCAACCTAAGCATCTACCCTGAGGGAGATTTCATTTCCCTAGGTTCTCATCCAAGTTCATCTCATGAGTGATAATCAGTAGACTAGATTTTATCGCTTCACTATACTGAAAATAACAGAGTAACTCTCTAGAGTTTGAGAAGAGAGCCATTATTCCTGAATAATTCTTCTGCTTAGAAGTACAGCAACTGTTCTTGAAGAAAGCCACTTATCTTGGAAGAGAATGATTATAGCTTATTCCATAATAATATCTTGTAGAACTTCGTGTATAAATAAGGCCCTGATGAAAAATTACGTACCAGAGAACAAGAGTGCTGTTTGAAGAGCACTGGCATTCTATACCACTGAAATGGGTCCAATCTGAATTCCAACTAGATTTCACCAGAAGGCTGTACTGAGTTAGTCATGATTACAATTGTATATATTTATTCTCATTTAAGATAGTGGTTCCACACTGACCATATTACCCTCCTCAAGCACCACGTGCCCGATCTCCTGCACAACAGATGGAGCCTGCACGCATGTGGTAAGATCACCGGCAGCGCTGCAAGTTTCTAACTGCCAGCTTTGAAGTTACAAGGAAGTTCAACTTGTGAGGCATAACCCAAAAGAATACCGAGGTAGTTTAGTGCCAGGAAGTAACTGAAATGAAGAAATCCCTGAAGTGTTCCTGCAGCACAGAAGAAACACTGCTCAAAAAGAAGCACTGGCACAACACAATGGAGAAAAGGGTCTCAACAACGTATGGTGCACAGACATCCCCAGAACACTGAAAGCAATACACATTTCGCTGCTCAGATGCTCAGTCATCAACTGTGTCACACTACATCTAAATTAGCTTGTGTTTAATTGCAATTTACAAAGGGACAGTTACACTTTTCATGGCACTGTATAAATAAGAGCAATCCACTGGCTTGCTCATAATCACGACCAAAAGAAGTATTAAAAAAAAAATCACAGCAATCTGTAGAATCTCACGCTGGAATACTGTAACGAGTATTTGGTAAGGACAGGTCAGCAGCTTCCCAGTTGGTTGGTGGGTGCCAAGGGGTCTATGAAAGCTGAGGAAAGCAACTGTAACACTAACAGCTCAAATTTGCTGTTCTCCATCGGAAAAGAAGTTAATAAATCTACAGACTGAAGGATACTGTGCTAGACATATGTGAAATGAAGGGTCCAAAGAAGCCTAGAAAGACATGGGAAATAAAATGAGCCACAAGATGCACTTCAAACAGTCTCAGAAATTTATACTCAGCACCACACACATTAATTGTAAGAGACTCAGGTAAATGCTGTGGAAGTCCCAAAGGAGAATATTAAGAGTTGGGGGTTTTGGGTCCTTCAAGCACAATGCCCCAGACAGTGAAAAGCCACTTTACCCTCACTGCCCCAAGAACAGAACGGCCAAAGCAGCTGTAACATTATATAAGGCAATCAATCACTTACTCTGGTCGGCAAATCACCAGGTCCCCTTTGTTGGTGCCGTATGCCAATCCCAGGCCTGGCTCGGGCAGCCAGCGAGCAGAGTTTATGCTGACGTGTCTTCTCTGGTCGGCAGGCATTGGGTACAGAACGTTGAAAACTCTCTGAAACAATAACAGGATGTTACTTGACAGAACAATAAAAGGCAGGAGAGCCAAGGAGGCTCAAACAAACGTTCAGTCTCCCTGAGGCAGCGCAGCTGGCCAAGGAGACATGTCACTTTACAGGATGTTGCAAGAACTAATCCAGCAGCAAGGGTAAGCAGCTGCTAGAAACGCACATACATGTGCCCCTAAGTGTTTAATAGGCTGACTGGCATATAGTTCTGCCCCCAGGAGAATCTGCTTGTCACTCAGTATGCTGCACAGTAAATTTATTCAAACTAATTAAACAAAGCGATGGGGACAAGTGGTACAGTCATTAGAAAGCAGGACAACTGGGACTCTTCTGGCCTTCACCTCTCAGGAAACTGGCAAGTACATGGGCTTTCAGCATCAAAAGTTTATCATTTCTATCAAGCAAGCCAAACTTTATGAAAAAAAAAAATACAATTCTTTCCTTTTTTAAACATTTAAACAGCCTCCTGAAAATATTTCAGAGTTTGACCAGCCCCCACACTAGCGCTGCACAAAGAAAAAAAGTCAAAATCCAGAGGTTATGAGACTAAAACAAGTACACAGGTAAGAAATCCCTCAGTTCAAATCCCCTTTCAACACATTTTATCTGCAGCAAGGTGAGAAGCAGAAGAGCTGCTAAGGCTGCAGGTAGCTAGCATAGCTGCAAGCCAGTGCTTCCTAAACGCTGCATTTAACGTGGGCAAACGAAACTCCTGGGCGCACGAAGGACCAACAGCAAGCTCAGCTTTCTGGTCTGCACAGGCTTGGTTTCTAGAGCACGTGAGCTTGAAAAGCAAGAATGATGAAGCAGAACAGATCATATCTACACAGATACTTGCCTTCTCCTCCATGAAGCTAGCATCTTTTGTACAGCACAGTGCTTTCCTGCACCCTGCCATCCAGGAGCCAGACCTGGATATACTGACCACACTCCATTTACCGGAAAATATAACATGTGTAGATGATAAAATCAGAGGCATGGGAAGTGGGAAGAGAAGGAATGAGTCAGTTTGGTTACCAGGAATAGATAGGGTCAAGCTGCTTCAGTGGACTGGCTATCAGAGCACATTCCATCACAGCTTCAGAAGGGTAGGATTTCTAAGTGCAAATCATGAACAGAATTTCTGCAGAAATTTACCTAGGATTTAAACCTGGAATCACTGCAGGTAACACAGACTTCAAATTCAGATTGATTTTCAAGGGGTAAGACCCAGGTGAAAGATACATTTTTATCAGATTTTTCCGGTGGGTGACCATCCATTACAAAATCCTTCTTCCAGACTCCCCCAAAAAGGGGATGGTGCTGGACTGGGAAGTAGGGAAGGGAATGAGGATGTGCTGGAACAACAAGCTAAAAGTAGACTGGAATGCAGATCAACTACTACTGCACTGTTGAGGTGGCCTGAAGTAATAATTAGAATTCATTAGGGTGGGACTTGTCAGCTAGCATAACAAACTGGGTCGCTTTCCTCTGTAGCTCTATTGCTCTCCCTACATCTCATCTGCTTGACAGCTTGAGAAGTCAGGAGGCAGAGACTGCTTAACTGTGTGCCCTCCAATAGCCAGTACCCAGAACCTTCATCTTGACCACTGTAATACCAAGTAAGCCAGAGCAAAACAATACAGCTACATTATTTCCCCTCGTCAGGTAACACATCTAACCTCTTCTCTGAGAAGGCCACATTAGAGGGAAAAAAAGTCCTTAAGGATTTCTCTGTATGACAGCACCTGGTCCCTCTCTGCCCTGGCTATCAGTCAGCAGTTAAGTGTTTTCGGAGCTGGCTGTTTGAATGGAGGGAGCAGGCCCTTCAGGATTTAACTAGTTCTTACCCATCTGTCATGTCTGCCCTGTTCCCTCCCTGCCTCGCTTGCTGGGGGGTGGGAGGGCAGGGGGAGAAAAGGAAAGGGGGGGGGGAGAAACTCAGATGTACGATGGTAACACCTGTTACCATGGAGACTATGGTGCACTCTGAGATGGGGAGACTGGATTTTGAGGAGGAGGAAGAAGGAGGGGTCCGCCAGAGCTGGGAGAATAAATTCATAAAATAAGCATTCTGAATCTCTTAAGAACTACAGGGGTTTTCCATCACATCTTTCTTTGGCAGATCAGAAACAAATGGTTTCTCTCCTCCTGAAAATGGTTTATCGCAGCTACAGAAGCTGCCTCCTCCACTGGCAGGTCAGTTTGCGGAGCTGTGGTCCCACAGGCTCTGCAACCAGCCATATGAAGGAGGGAGGCTTGCTAGCTACACCTCAGCATCCAGGTGCTTTTGCAGTAAACAGCACCCCATGGAAAGTGCTGCCAAGGACACAGGTCTGGTTCTGACAACCTGTAAAAATGTTGGCTGAGGGCAGAATCTCAAAGACAAGATGGCATAAAAATTCTGTGTAAGAATAGTTGCTTCATCACTGCACTCCATTCATTCCTAAACAGCTTGTCACACCGAAGAGCTCCCCTCCCCTGCTGCTTCCCACTCCCACACTAATGGGACAACTCCATGCAGTGTTAAGGGTGATGACATCCACGCGTGTGGTAATTAGTACATAAAAAGAGAAAGCAGCTGTACTGGCATAATCACCACTCGCAGCAGTAAGCAGGACCCAGCTAATCAATCTGATGCAGTCATACACACTGGCTGTAGCAATTGAATCCATTAGCAAGACCCCCTACTCTATCCAGAGTGGGGAAAAAAAAATATTTAAAGTTCCTTCAACATCAGCAGGTCTGTCCCTCTCCTCAAAGAGGGGCAGAAGCCTGCCAGGAAGCATTATTCTTCACAGATCAAAGCTAATTCCTTTAGGATTTCTTTTGCTGTCTTTTTGTTTCCGTTGATAAATCTTTTTTTAAAAATTACTGAGATATTTCAAAGTAGCTAGCTTGAACATGTACCACAGAGCAACCACACCTCTTTGTCAATGGGACTGTCTGTGCTTTGCAGTTCTGAACTTCTAGGAATAATATTCAAGTTATTACAGGAATCCTACACGATTCTCCAGCTTCTGGGTCAAGAGACTGCTGCCAAGCCTCAAACACTCTTAAAACTAGCGATACAAATGCATAAAGTTGTATTCACCAGTTCCCTTTTATTGGTGCTAGTCCAAAGACTAGTTGCAGGCCATGTGTAACAGCCTTGTCGGTGGCAAGGGTTCAGGAGCCAGTTTAGAACCACTGTTGTAAAAGTCCATTAACCTTTATGGTGCCCACTATACCCTAGCACAGCCTCCAGAGAGTTTTTATCAGGGTGGGATTTTAATTTAGGACAGATATCATATTGCATCACACTTTATCAGAACATAATCACTGCCAGCAGTCACAGCAAGCTTCCAGGTTCTTCAGCATAACCACCACTGAACTTCCAGGCTCTTCCCCATAACCACCACCAAATTACTAAATCAGCTACACACTTTGATGTGACAGCTCAGCATTTTATGAAGCTGGCAGCTGCATTAGTTTCCAGATACTGAGATACTGCTCTGAAACAAGAGTTTTGAGTGGTATATTTAACTCTAAACACTCAAGTTTGAGAATGTCCAAAACATCCCTATGGAAGCCTAAACCCAAACAGACAACATAAGTATAGCAAGCTGTTCTCTTCTTGGCAAAACCAAACCTATAAATGTCATTTCAATAGGCAAGAGAGGTCCTACCCCTTCCTTTTAGGGCCATGTAGCCCAGCCTGGATCACACAGAACAGTTGCTTGACCTGTGCTTATGTTTGTAGAAA
Organism: Laterallus jamaicensis coturniculus; assembly: GCA_022605575.1. NCBI lineage: Eukaryota > Metazoa > Chordata > Aves > Gruiformes > Rallidae > Laterallus > Laterallus jamaicensis. Next base: position 22,561,981 of record JAKCOX010000013.1, read on the forward strand.
AGCCTGTCTCTGGTGATCTCACCACAATTCACAGGAGATTCCAGAAGTCTTCTGCCACTTCAGGGACTCCATCTCTCCTCTTCAGGGGACGTCAGCAAGGTAAGAATCATTCTCTGGAAATACCAGAATTGTCTACGTAGCTAAGCTTCAACACAAAAGGCAACTCTCATACAGAGAGAAAGCAACACTCACTAAAGAAACAGCTGGTTGTTTCTGTTCTACATCCCTGTAACCGTGAAGTATGGGGAAAGATTTGGTTGAGTAATTCACATCTACACTATTTCCAAAGATCATACTAGAAGCGACTAATCATCTCTTCAGTGTGCCTTTTCTGTCCTCCCTGAACATATCTCATCCATGGAACTCTCTAAAGCTCATTTCATCACTCCAGACACTTCTTCCATGTTGAATTCAGCAGGGGAGAAGATGGCTGGGAGGAAGCAGGGCTGTAAGGCACACACACACACACAAAAATAATAGGCTCTCAAAGGGCTCAGCAAACATGCTGCATGTGGAGTGCATAGGACACCTCGAGTCTACTGCTGCTTCTCCCTCTCCAACCTGTCAGTGCTGGCACATCTACACTGTAACACCTGTCTCATGTACCCCTTTAGGTATTAAACTAAATATTCACTTATAGCAGAGAGCCAGGAGAGGCTGCGTTGACAATCAACAGCCTCAAGGAACCTTTCTGATGATCTCTTCCTCACCATCAAGCTGCTGTACTTCGGTGGGAAGAAGGGGGCCCAGGGCACAGCATGTAAGCCCAGAGCTAGGCAGTTAATTTGTACCTGCCCCAGACGGTTAAGAAAACTTTTTGCTAAAAGCTTCTGCTCTGCAAGGCCCCAGTTATTGACCTTGTGCCTCCCTCTTCCTCTCCCACTCCATCCCAAGAAACTTGCTGCTATTTAATAACGCTCTTCCAGTTCCACCTTTTCCCTCCATTTCTGGGATGTGCCAACATTAAAAAGCTGGACAGGACAATCGCCAGGATCCTGTCAGTCATCAGAGCAGCAGCTGCCCCAAGCCTCTGGCCCTGCTGCCAGCTGGCACTGGTTCTGCACCGCTCGCCTGGTCTGAGCAGCACCACGCCTGACCTAAGTGGAGGCACCATGTCATCTGTCTCTTTGCTCAAGGCCTTCCTTCCCACCTCTAAGGAGAGCAAGGAAAAGCAGGGGAGTGCTGAACCTAACTTCTTTGGCAGAGTGGGGCCTTTCTTCTCCTTTCTGGCACTCAAGAAAGAAGAAACATGTTTTGAAGCTGGAGGAGAAGAGAAAGTTGGCACAAGCGGGTAGGGAAACTCAGCAGGAACTCTTGCTTTTTTTTTTTTTCTTTTAATTCAATATAGACATTTCTGCTCTCATCTAGATGCATCGCCTTTCAAGATGCCAATAAATTTCAAGCCATTACCTTTGTGCTTAGCCCAAGCAGCAAGTTGGGCTGCTAGATCAGCCTTGATAAAAACCGTGTGGGGAGGGGGTGCAGAGGTTCTCTTGTTTACATGGGGAAATCGTGTCACCCATGAAGCTCCTTCCTGACAGGTAAAGGAGAGCAAAGGCTGGAGCAGATCAGGTGGGTTTATCACGCACCAGCCTGAAACGTAATTACTCATTTTCAACTACATGAATGTCACCAGAGGCTGACCGACTAGGGAAACACACAGGAAGAGAAACATTTAATATGCTAAACCCAACAGAAACCTCTTACTGAGAGGATGGGTGAAATCCACGGTCTCACAGCTACACTGACCTGGGTGGCAGAGAAAAGAGCTTCTCAGAAAGACATGCTGATCCCTGCTGGATGGGTACATTTGAAGTTTATGCTGGTAAACCACGTGCTTTTCAGATGGATACAGGTTACGCCACTGAAGTAATGGCAGAGGCTGCACAGGCTTGCCCGTGTAACTGCAGCTGTACCAGAGCTTCTGGCCAAGCACAGGCACCTCACTTTGTAACACACTTCAGCAAGCTACACTACATGAAGTATGCAATGCAGATGTCACCCTAAAAGTACAGCCAACCCACAACACTGTATTAGGCTCACCAAAAGCACACCTCCAAGCAAAGCTTACATACCATTTGAAACTACTCAGAGAAATTTAAAAAAAGTGCAGAAAACTATAACATGCACTTGTATTTGCCAGCGCAGCAGATGAGGTGCAGCGACAGGATGAAGGCATAAACAGAGCAAACCAAACAGTGGGACAACTAGGGCTGCACACATTTTGCTTTTCTCCCATCAACCACTCATATTCTGTCCCATAATCTGACCTTAATCAAGAACTTGAAGTTCCACTTAATTAGTTTTTTTTTAATTGCAAGCACCTTACTCTTTTTGATTGAGCAGCACCTAAATAAACTAATTACCTTTTTTTGCCTTACTCACACAAATAGTATGTTGCCATTGGAAGATCTTACCCCATATATATATATTTATTTTTTTTTTAATATCAATGTGTTAAATAGTTCACCTCCAACACCAGGGTATCAGTTAAGTTGCTACAAAGCCTCTACCACTCTACTGAAAGCACTGTAGGTCCTTTGCTTAGTGGCCAGGAAGCCACCTGCATCACTGACTCCTATAATGCTGCCAATTAGTTTAAACAAGTCTGTGGCTTTTTAAGGTCCAGAACCATAATAAGAAACAGACTTCCTAACCTGATCTCCTTAATAAATAACACTATCCCTTTCTTGCCTGGAATACATTCCTTATTCTGCCTTTTATTAATGAATTTTTGCAGAAGCTGCTGAAATTCAGGCTTATGCCTAGTGCTGTCACAACCCCCAGAGCCCTCTCCAGCAGCATCCCGGTCTGGGTTGTCCAAAGCAGAGGGCTTTGAACGCAAAGTCAAACACTCCTGGCTCAACACTCTTATTCCTAAGAACGTAGATCAGTATTTTGCAAGGTGGCAAGTCTCCCCTTTGTTTGGAAACGAGGTCTCCTTTCCAGATCTGTACAGATACAGAGAAAAAGGCATTTCCCATGATCAGACGGGGGAATAAAATAACTTTTTTGCTCCCAGTCTCCCCTTATGGAGCAGGTTGGTCTGTGCTGCTCTCAACCCTTCCCCCACAGCTGATTGCTGCCAACAACATACACGTCTTTCCATTAGATCTTCTCTGCTAAAATGGAAGAAGCAAAAAAATAATGCACTTATCTTTTTGGATTTGTCAGCCTTATCCTCAAATGGATCTTATCATCCAATGCTCAGCACAAATAAAATTTCTTTCAACTCCATTTATCTTCCCCAGATGCAATGGGATCATATACGAAATTCTTCTTCAGTCTTTAGCAACATAACAAACCTCTTTCTGCCTTTTTCTGCATTTGTTCTCAGTGCAAAAAATCCTGGCTTTGCTTTCTGATTCACAAGGAATTAAATGAGAACTAACCCTTAATTTTCAGCAGCAACTGAAACCTTAATTGAGTGTACTTGATCCAATTCCTAAAACAGGTCAGCACCTGTAGCTTCTGTCGGATGGGGGGGGTTGGAACTAGATGATCTTTGGCATCCCTTCCAACCCAAAGCATTCTACGATTCTATGACTGAGAAACCTTCTGCAAAGGTAACAAACATTGTTGGTTCTTCCTGACCATACCTATTTTATGGTATTTATTTTTTCCCCCTGATCTTTTAAATCAGGAGAATAAGTATTTTATTGCTGATCTTTTAAAAGAGGAGAAGTCTCATTACAGCACACCTAACCCTTTTTTTCTTAAGGCTAGCTCTTGGCATTGTCAGCTGGTACTTTATCTCACAAGCCTGCCATGCAACTACTACATGAGAAAGAGCGCAAAAGTAACCAGTTTAAAAACATTAACAAGAACTAGGTCTTATAAAGAAATGGATTACCTCGCTCAGGAAGACACACTTGCAGTGAAGTGGCTCCTTAATTTCCTACCTGTCTCCCAAAGGCTGCACAACCAGGGCAATACCTCCAAGAAGCCCTTAAGGGGACTGGTCCGAACCTGGATCTGAAACCTAGCGCTGAGTAAGCAAGAAATTGCTAAACAAAACAATTGTCCTTTCAACTGTACGTGCATGTGGTTGGAACAGATTAAAGGAGAGAAACAGGAATGCCAAAGCAGGTGTTAGCATGACAGAACAGAGACACATATATATTCAGTGCAGATGTACAAGTGAACCGCGCTGCACAAACAGGAACGTGCCCCCAGCTACTGCCATCCCTGGCAAAAATCACCAACAGCTCGGGAGCAATATAATAAAAATGTGCCCACTGCTATTACAAAAGGAGTGACAAGCTTCTTCATTTTTGCCCTTAACTCAGACTGCAAACCAAAAGCAGTACCTGTGAATTCCCCATTAAATGTCATGCTGAGACTGTAACAGCGAAATCTGCGGCATGTTAAAGATCTAATGACAAGAGCAAAGGATCCGCGCACAGCTGCCATTCCACCTCACTCTCCGTCTGCTGAGCCTCAATAGAACGGCATACAAGATCAAGTGTCAACAATATGTTGATGACAGAGCTACATGCATCCTCATCTAGATGAAAAGAGGCTGTCATGCAGCTGCCTACACGTCTGGAAGGAATAAATACCGGAGGAAAGAGTTGGCTTAAATTTTATTCAAGAAAGATGGTAGGAAGAAGTACTGCAAAAAAACAACCCACCCAAACCCTCATGAAATTGCAAACCAGTTCTTAGCCTGTGGCCAGTTTGGTGCAAATCTGGTAATAATTCGTCTTGGCTCTCTTGCCCCTATCTGATTTGGGCAAGAAGACTGCACATTAATAATCTCAGACATGGAACCATTCTTTGCAAGATTTTTTTTCTATCTAGTTAAAACTATGTACCCAACTACACCAAAGCTAACAGCAGCTACTGTGGGGCAAATGGGCTCAAGGCTAACAGACCTCATTTTAAACAAAAGGTCTTGGCTCTCAGCTTCACATCCCATGAAGTAAAAACATCCTGAATAGATGTTGTCTGCCTTTTCTTCAAACCAGTTTGCTAAAACTGATGCTGCTCCCATGTTTAACCATCACATGAGATACTAACACAATTATTTGATGAAGGGATCTTAATGAGCTTTAAGTTACAGTTTCTTGTAAATTCTGTCTCAGCAGCCTTTATGGAGACATAGGTGAGCTGACCAAGACAGCAATTTAACCACCTCTCACAACGTACTTGTTCCTGCGTCTATGCACCCACACAAACCTTCATGCCCCCTGCCACACCACAGTGGCCTTGCATTTTCCAGTGATGGCAAATAAGCTCTTTCTTACAGCATCCTACATAAGCAGTGCTTACCAATGTGGGTTTTGGATATGCCCTCTTTCTCTAAAGATACCTGCCAGAACCTGCTGATACACAGAGCCTATAAAATTATTTGACCTCAATTAGACTATTATGCTCTACTTTATATTACAAGGAGGGATTTCCCATATGAGTCAGAAATGGGTTCTGCCCCCTCTTCCCAATATCAACAAGTACCCACAGCTTGGACTTTTGGTCATCTAAGAAGAAAATATTATTTGCAGTTCTACTCAAGAGTTGTCAGAACCTCCCTCTGTCAACCCAAAGATGTCAAAAGCCGTCTCAAAAGGAGACACAAAAGACCACGCCAATAAGCATGCCTTTGCAATAGTGCAACAAGAGGTTGGTACTCTCTTTCTTGCAAACTACTCTCCTTTCCATGGGAGCTTCTCCACTGGAAATATTGTATTACAGTAAGCCATCTCCATCTATTGTCCAACTAAATTTTTACTTCACATTATCAATGGTTCTGACAAAACCGTAGCTTGGACCCCAGCAAAGCAAACACACACAACTGTTTGCTTTCAGCTTAAAGCCCCTTTGCTTACAGCTGCAGGCGTGTTCACACATCCTCCAGTGAGCCCCTGAGGTCTGGCATTGACCTTTGCAGACCACACTGCGTATGTTTCACTGACCCTTGCATGAAGCTCAGAAAACAACAGCACTCAATGAAATTGTGCATCTTCTCACATATTCTGTGCATTGCCCTCATTAAGAGTTAATAGGCTGAAAAAAAGCTTGGCTCTGTGCTAAAACTGTGTGTGCTTTTCTGCTCCAGGCCCTTCTTCCTGTGGTATTTGGAATTCTCCATCTGCTTACAAAGGAAGTACATGTATTCTGTTCCAGCCAGGCTACTGTCGGACCACTGCAGCTGGATGTTTCCCAACTACCAGCAGTCTTGTCAAGAGTTAATCCCAGATGTCCACAGCCTGAATTTCCTTCCAGATTCAATGCACAATGCAGTATTTGAGATGGGCCTTACTGAAGTCACCTCTTATCCCCCTCAAACTGCATCATCTCCTCTTTAGCTTCATGTCAATCAAGTTTTTCTATCACTTCACTCATGTTTCATATTCTCAGCTTAAAGGCTCCTTTCCAAGTTTTATTTTAATTTGCATTACCTTAGTTATATTTTCCTGGTATTTAGAGTTAGCTTCCTGTGGGTAAAATGAAAAACACTAAACATTGCAAGGGCATGGGAATTTGTAAATGCCAGAAATAAAACTACCTTCTGGCCTCCTTTGTCTCTAATACCCGCTGCTAACAGATCCAGGGCAATATGATCCTTACTCTTCTACATTCCTAAGGAAGTGCAGCATCAAACAAGTTTCTAATTTCATGATCTTCTATGCTCTTTAACCTTCATATACTCTTGGAATCACCCAGAAATCAGAAATCACCCCAGATCCCAGCAGCTTGAAAACAGATCCTCTTTATTTGGAGCCCAGCTCCACCTATGCTTTCAAAACAGGCTACAAAATCGATTCTTACTCCATATTCAGAGGCCTTTCTCCAAACTTCCCATCTCTGAAACTCTTGTATTTCCAGACAATTCTCAGTAGCACTGCTACCTGTACCACTCCAAGCTGGAGATCTGCTAAAGGCAGTTCCTTCCCTGCACTCTCTAGCTACAGATCATTTCCAGGTATGTTAGCTAGGTCTGCAAAAGCAACTAACCAAACACAAGCAACACAAAATTAACTTTATGCAAGCCACTCCTGCTAAAAGTCAACACAACCAGAAAACCTTTGAGGCCTCAGGCTAAAAACCAAGGTTGTTCTTCAGCAAAGCCAGGTTTCTGACTGAAATTTTAGCCACACCAATCTTAAGGGACTGAATAGAAAGAGCATGATCCTCCAGCTCACGATTCTACCATATCCGATGACAGTTCACTACTTTTCCTATTTCTAAGCACAATTCCTGTCAAACCATGCCAGCCCTGACCCACAGAACTCTACCTAGTATCTGAAATATTAGGAGCAAGATGTACATAGATAATGCACGCTTCTAATAATTAAGATGCTCCTTAGCACAATCCAAAAGTGCTATAGTTCTTGGAGAGAACATTTCTCTCCAAGTCTGAAAATTACACCAGCAGCCAGTGGATTTCAAGGTGCAATTACATGTATTAGGGTTTCATGTAACAAAGCTGGATAATTTAATCTTCAAAACCATCTATTTCAACAACAAGATGGAGGAACGTCTCTGAAAAATAGAAACCTTCTAGTCAAGAATGTGGAGGGAGGGTCTTTCCATTTTAATTGGAAGCAGGAATAATCACTGTATTTCACTCCTCAGCAGGTTGCCACGCTTCTGCGGTGATTTACAGGCTGCACTGCCAAGCCCTGCTCTCCTGGTTCATCGATTACAAATCAAAAGGCATGAGGGAAGGAATCATGAGACAACTTATAAGAATTTTCATAGAAAGCAATGTAGCATTTCTGTTTAATTTCTCTCTTGAGAGTTTTGTGAGTAATGTAAAATTAAAATATCCACAAAGCACTGCTTTAGAACATGACTATGACTTATTTTTAATTAAGAAGTTGAGTAACAATTGCTTTGTATTACAAGCTGTTGGCAGAAAGGCAACAGGGATGCTTCTGATTCTCTCTAATGTGCATATTAAATGAGAGAGTGAAGAACAAGAGTTCCACCAGGTTCCCTAAATTTTTTCTACTTCATGGTGGCCAAGCTGCAAACAGGTTTATACTCAACTGAGTATGAATACCACAGCTCCTATAAAGACAATGTGCTAGGAACGTTATAAATTTTCCTACTTAAAGCTCTGTTTTTGTCTTACATGTCCTGAAAAGTATTGCAAACTTTAAGACAGAAGAAATACCTAGAGTTGCTCTACTAATTTTTACAACTAGATGAAGGAATAATGTTTGCAAGATTAAGAGTTTTATGCTTTCCAAGCTTGGTCCTACAGACCGCACAAAGATGATGACACACCAGAACATTGAAGCAATACTCAGCTTCACCCCACAGGAAGGCTCTTCAGCCAAATTAATTCAAACTGGTTTAGTTGTGACCCTCTCACATATGCAGAAAGCTGAAAGTCCAAAGCAGTCAGAAATGAGACATTTTAAACATGATGTGGGTAAGGGGAAAACAGCAAATTAGTTAGCAAAGCCTGCTAGACAGGATAGATTTGAAAACGTGGGGGAAAGGTTTTAGGAAGCTAAAAATACATGTGCAAGAAAGATGAAAAAAGCAACCTTTAGAATACATGCAATCCATCTGGAGAGAAATAATCCAGAACTACAGCAGATGAGAAAGACAGGAGTGCAGTGATGTGGAGCAAGTCTGAAAAGCAAGAGAGGGAAAAATTGTACAAAATTTTCAATGCACCGTAACAGAAAGAAAAAAAGAAAAAAAAATGAAGGAAAAAAAAAGTTTTCTGGTGCAAGTAAAGCCCTGTAATCCAAAAAAAGCAGAAAAAAATACCCTCTCTGGGCTTCTGGTAAGACTATGCTTATCATATTACGTACAATTAAACATATCCCAGAAAATGGGTAGCGGGGCGGGGGAGGGTATTTTGGAGAGAATTCAGAAGAGAAGAAAAGGAAAGATGGAAGATTGAATTACAAGAAAAGATTAAGAGAATACAAAGCATTACTTAACTAAATGGTGACTAAGACCCAGCGTACAAGCATTTGAAGAGTGTAACACACCATAGGGAAAGATATGTTTGAAATGGAGATGAAGAAATATAAATTAACATTTAGACAGAAGCTTGCTGATATAGCTGGCTCCAAAAGGAAGGACTAGAAGCCATAGCAACTGGAGTTTAGAGCAAATGTAAAGGACAGATGAGAGGAAGAGACAATTTTAGCTAATAGGACTTCTTTATTATGATACAGTAAAAAGACTGTGGGAAGGGATACTCCCGCATCTGGCAGAAAGAGCTGTGTATTTCACCAGGATTTAAAAATACCTGAAAAAAAGAAACAGTACCAGGGCAAGCTACACTTTTAAAGGGCTCTAATAGGATACTGAACCCATGTAATTAGTGATCTTATCAGATCCACACAGCTTCCACCAACTGTACCTGATAGCCAAATTGTGCTTCTTTTCATAAATACTTTTTAATTTCTGTCTTACTTAAAGAGGCCCATACCAGAAAACCAGGGCTCAAAGTCCTGACTAGTGCACCAAAGAACGTCCTCATCTTTGATCTTCCCTTGCCTTATAACATGGAGCAGATGATGACAATAAACAAAAGTGTTTTATATCATCTGATAAAGCTGGTTGTGTAACGATGCAGCTGAGACGACCCTCTCTGATTCACGAGCAGCCTGGAGAGCAACTACAGCGTCTGAAGGTGAATCCAGCAATTTGTCCCAGAGACAAGTCTCTCCCTGGTGACAGGCCACTAGACAAATGGCTCACTGCAACCCTGGTACACTGGGAGAGCTCTGCCAAAAGCAGCAACAATCAGAGGGTACTTTTTAAGAAAAGAAAAAAAATAATATCCCAGCTCCAATTTCAGCTTTAGAAATTACCTAGTTCTGCCTCTTCAACTCTGTTTGTACATTAACAGTTGGACATGGCTTTTCCATCTTAAAACTGCTGCTCAACAGCTGTTGTGCTCCGCTGATGAACAAAGCAAAACATACACGTTCTCTTAACTCTATTTGCCAGTTTGCATAAAGATGAAGGGTTTCCCTTAGGTACTAAACAAGTCAGAGTGGGTCATGATCCAGCTTTCCCACAATGCATATACACAGCACATACATATACAGAGGAAGCTCAGAGAGAACTAGCCAACAAAAGCCTTTTTGGCAAAAGCATGGTGAGCCTCACCTTCAGTCTCCAAGTACGATACGATGCTTGGCTCCTACTTTTCCTGAAACTGCTGGTGGCTGCTCTCCTAGAGATTAGCTGCTTTTAGGAATGCTAGGAAATAATCTTGAAGCCTCAGCTAAAAAAACTCCCTCCTCAGCAAAGCTGACTGTAGTACCACAAGCAAGACACGTATTACCCGAAGAAATACTAAAGACCTACTAAGTACTCTGAAGGATATCTAGGCTTAGGAATGTATGTACTTGTTTGAAACCAGAGAAAAGGCTCACAGTTCTGTTGTATTTATGTTCTCCTGCCATGTTTGAGCACCTCTGTAATAAATTCCTTCACGTGTTTATCATTCAGTAGGCCTGGAGCACAGCACCTCTTTGTTGTCATAACCCAGCAACTGCAAATGTTAAGGCCAAAGTGACACAACATCGCTTGTCTGAAGACACGCCGAAGCACAATACAGATGCACTCACCCTCATAGAGGTTTCTCCACCGTGGGGCTGTTGCAGCCTGAAGACTTGAGCAACCATGTGTTCTGTGGAGGGGTGCAGCAGGATACGTCGGGAAGCCAGTCCCACCATTACATATCTGCCCATTGGAGACAGGCTCACAGAAATGGCATTAGGGCCTAGGAAGCAAATAGGAGTTATTTCTCACAGGTTAACACCCCTCCCCATGCTTCATCCTCACAGTTTCTTCATTCCTTTCCAGCATTCCCATAATGTATGGCATACTAAATTCCTCCTCATAAGGGGTAGAGAAGAATAAGGAGACCTGTACAAGTACAAATTTTGCAAGACATTTCCTTGCTGAAAGCATTCTCCCACCAAGACAGTGAAGTTCTTTAAGGAATAAGTTTGCCAGTACCAGCACCTTACATGTCCAGACTATACCACGAGCTCCCCCCTAGCAGTATTGTATTTGTGCCTGGCTGAAAGGCCAGTAAATTATTTCCTGTTACTAAAGTCACTGACGTTCGGGCATCAGGATTTCTCACTGAAGGACGAGTTCTAAGGAGACTTCTCACACCCCCACCCACCCTGAACTCTTGGTTGTGTGCTTACCAAATCGCTTTGTGTAAAGCATCTCGCCCAAGTTGTGGGGTGCCAGTGAATACACAGCCAGTATTCCTTCATCCGGGAAGCCTCTTTGACTGCTGGGAATGAAGGCTGCCAGCAGCTGCCCATCGGCAGAGATATCACAGCTAGCATCATTGTAAATTTTGCAGTTTTGAACAAGCACGTTCACAGAGGCTGCAAAGAAGAAAGGAAGGAATGGTGATTAAAGCACTTGGGTTCAACACAAAATACAGGTTTAAACTTCACAATGGAGACTGGACAGTACATGTAAAAGGCACTCAAGACATTCAGCTTCCTCCAAAAGTTTATGAAATGTTAATACCCTGATTAATGTAAAAGTTGCTCCAAAACGGAGATAAGACACTGCAATGAGCCCAGGAAATGAAATCTACTCACCTCCTGAAGCATTCAGCCAAGAAACAGTGGCAACTGCACTTTATCCAACCCCTCCTTTGTTGAGCGTAACACCATCCTTTGCAAAGGACAGCACAGTTTAAACAAGTCTCAGATTGTGAGACTCTGACAAACTCCAGCAGCAGTATCATTAGAAACAGTACACCTTAATTCATTTCCCCTTCTCCTGTGCAGCACCTAGTTCCAGCTCCCCTTATCTCCAATAAACAGGAGATGAGAGAAAAATTCCTCCCTGCAGATACAGACATTCGTTTCTGACAGCTGATATTTACACCAACCCTGGACAGAACAAGTGAGAAAGGGCAGAGGCTTCTCCAGCCAGCCCTCCATTTAATTACACTGGTGTCTGACACATTCATGCAATCAGTATGGGAACTGTTCAGCAGGTAGTGTAGTAGTGATCAGCGATTCACAAAAACGTTATGTTTTATTTTAATCTCTGCTAGGAGTTTCTGGGTGACCTTGTATAATTCTTCTCCCCTCCATGCCTCATATATGCAGGCTACGAGCTCTTTGGGCTGCTGAATCTCCCTACACACTGGTGCTATTCCTAGTACAATGAGGTTCCAAGCCCTTTTAGCATCGTCATCACCAACAGTTCAATGGTGGCTTGATAAGACAAGGCTGAAGTTAGGCTAGGATGAGGGAGTGAACATGAGTGTGGTCTAGTTTTCACACTAAAACCACTGCAATTATTCCAGGAGGTTTGGAGCTTAAATCACACACATTATTTTGGGGACAGAGTAGTTTCAGATTCTGGTATTTTCAAAATCAAGGAGATAGAAATATAAAAAAGTATAAATAAAGTGCACATACAGTATCTTTGCATGCTAGAGGACTGAATACCCCATCTCACATACTTGAAGCTATAGCATTATGTGGAGAACAATGTCACCTTTTACAGTCCAAAAATTCTCTTCTACACTGTCAGACCATGGCCAGCTTAGAAGTAGCTTTGATTTGTTCAGCTAAAATTGAGATGAGTTTATGAAGACACTTTGTGGGACAAATTCCTTATTAGTTTAACAAAAGAACAGTGTCAAGAATACTTTGTGCCTACTTCTGAAAGTCTGAACTTCCAAATCAAATTCAGGCTGTAACTCAATGCTTTAACAAACTGGCACGCTGATGCCAGAAGAAAACAATCCCTGCCCTTCGTTTCCAACACTTTTGTGGAAAGCAAGCTACATCAGGGAATGGATATGGCTGAGAAACTACCGACTGTTGTCTTGAGCCAGAAGAGTTTCCCAACTTGGTGCATCATATGGCCATGGGGATGCTCGCAGCAGCAGAAAAATACGCCATGACAGGGAAGCAGACTGGACCACTCCTCCCAGCGCTGCTGATTTAAAGCACTCACTAAACCACACCTTTAATTCTTCTGGTGTCAAAGACGCTTTTCCTGGGAACTGCTTTCCTACAAGCTCCAGTATCAACTTCTGCTGTTCCATTTAAGAAACTCAGATGAAAAAGAAAACGAGGATAAAAAGTGGACTATGTAATTACATTCTGTACCAAACCACCTACACCTGTACTCTAAATTTATTCAACCGGGTTTTTTTTCCAGTCTCGAAGCCACTAAAAACAGTAATTTTCAGCCTAGTATAAACAGAAAGGTGCTGAACAGAGAAAGGTAAATAATGGCAGTCACTGTCAGCGCTGTACTAACAGAATCTAAAATACAAACGGTCCTTCAGAGAACAGACGGTCCAAAATATGCCAAAATTCCTGAGTGCTTATTCTGAAGCTAGGTGAACAGAAGACAAGAGAATAAAGATTCTATCTCATTTTGAAAGAGGTAGAATTAAAATCTCCTCCCTTTCCCCCTTTATTTTTTTTTCAATCTAGGCTTTACTCAATTGCTCACCATGTCATCACAAGATAAGATGGGCATCAACAGTAGAACTGCACTGTATGATGTGAACTAGCTAAAGGATACATGATACCACGTTGCACTAATCCCCATCAAATTAGGAGGAATCCTGCTGCATTCTTCAGCGATTCATTTCAAAACCAGCCCTATTTATTCCCTTTATCAATGGGTTAGCCACAAAGCTGAGCCAGTTGATGAATTTGTTTATAAAGTTGGGTAAATTCATTAACAGAGGATGATCAGATTGCACAGTGAACTGGAGAACTTAGAGATGTTAACAGAAGTAACTGAAAGAACTTTTAAGTGTGTTTACACTGATAAATTTCTGCTTTACCTAGGAGCTTCTCAGTTGGAAACAAGTGAGGGTCCACTTTGGTGATCATAGCAGAGGCAAAGCCATCTGCGTGGTGTGAGTATGGGATAGATGAGTGGACAGTGAGGTGGGTCAAGAACTGGCTGTCAGACCGGGCTCAGAGGGTCGTGATCAGTGGAGCAGAGTCTGACTGGAGGCCTGTGACTAGTGGTGTTCCCCAGGGCTCGGTGTTGGGTCCAGTCCTGTTTAATAACTTCACTGACGAACTTGATGAGGGAATAGCATCCACCCCTCAGCAAGTACGCCGATGATACAAAGCTGGGAGGGGTGGCTGACACGCAGGAACACTGCGCTGCCATCCAGCGAGACCTGGACAGGCTGGAAAGCTGGGCAGGGAGAAACCAGATGAAATTCAACAGAAGCAAGTGTAAAGTCTTGCACCTGGGGAGGAACAACCGCATGTATCAGTACAGACTGGGGGATGACCTGCTGGAGAACAGCTCTGTGGAGAAGGACCTGGGGGTCCTGGTAGATGACAGGTTGGCTATGAGCCAGCAGTGTGCCCTGGTGGCTAAGAGAGCCAATGGGATCTTGGGATGCATCAGGAGGAGTGTGGCCAACAGGTCTAAGGAGGTGATCCTCCCCCTCTACTCTGCATTGGTCAGGCCCCACCTGGAGTATTGTGTCCAGTTCTGGGCTCCCTGGGATAAAAAAAGACAGGGATCTCCTTGAGAGAGTCCAGAGAAGGGCTACGAAGATAATTAAGGGCCTGGAACATCTCCCCTATGAGGAAAGGCTGAGAGAGCTGGGGCTGTTCAGCCTGGAGAAAAGAAGATTAAGGGGAGACCTAATCAACGTTTATAAATATCTTAAGTATGGGATGCAGGGGGAGTTGGCCAGCCCCTTTTCTTTGGTCAGTGGAGACAGGACAAGGGGCAATGGCTGCAAGTTGGAGCACAGGAAGTTCCGCACCAACATGCGGAGGAATTTTTTCCCAGTGAGGGTGACAGAGCCCTGGGACAGGCTGCCCAGGGAGGTGGTGGAGTCTCCTCTGGAGATACTCAAGACCCATCTGGACACCTATCTGTGCAGTATGAGCTAGGGAGCCTGCTTTGGCAGGGGGGTTGGACCCGATGATCTCTTGAGGTCCCTTCCAACCCCTACGATTCTGTGTGATTCTGTAACAGTGAAAGAGGTGGGAATCCTAAGCCACACCAGGGCACACACAATAGAAATACCAGCGCTGACATGTAATCTTGTGCTGAGACCACCTGCAGGATACCCAGCACTGTTTTGGTCAAGAAAAGATTCTAGAAGTATTAAATCTTAAATGGTAAGAAGTCCAGCAAAGAGCTAGGTGACTGGGAAAATAAAATGTGTTTCTTTGTTTTAAAAAAAGATTGCAAGGAAATAGGATTGTATTTACAAAAAAAACACCAGAAAGCGCGCCAGAAAAACATCAGTTCTCTTCACAAATGATGCGGACATGTAAAAGCAGTTATTAAGTTTGGAAATTAGAAGATTTCTACCAGAATAGCAAAATTCTGGAATAGTCTACAGAAGTGAAAGAAGGAAAGAATTTAACCAGTTTTAAGACCGAGTAAAAGGAACTATGGGATATGCTTGCCTTACGACAGCAGGCAGCTAAATTCAATGACTAAAGGGGTCTTTTCTCACTTCTTTGCAGTTGTGCTCTCATCAGCAGTGAGCTAAAAATGGGGGGGGGGGGGGGGGGAAGGGGGCAGGGAGGAAGAAGGAGGGAAAAAAAGAGAGGAAGGGGGAAATGGGAACTAATTGGATAGATGAATATTGGGTCTCTCCCAGCCAAACCAGTTAACTACTTAAAATGAGAGCCAGGCAAGGCAGCCAGCGACAGAACAAAACTACACATTATAGAGAGTGCATTACACAGCCAGAGGTACAACTATGAAACATGCCCTCAACCCCCTGTAAAAAACTCTGATTATTAGGAGAGAAATACAGTCCAGTCCCCTTCTCTGGGGTCTAAGAACTGTTCTCTCTTGTTTCTGTTATGCTGGATATTTAAGGTTTTGTCCTGCATCTCTGCTCAGGATGTAGTTTCCACGAGGGAGCAATGGTTTCTCTGCATTGTTAATTACTGTCATTCAACACTCAATATTAGAAGTAGTGAGGCTGTAGATCTGCTTCCTCGGACCTCATGACCACGGGTCTCATTTAGCCCAGGGACCCTTCTACACTGATGAACTCCTGCTGCTTTCCAAAGAGGCACAAGAAGTTTTAGAGGGGACAGGTAGTAAATTTCTCTGAGCACCAGCAATGTTTCTTTCTTGTTCCTATGGCTACTGAAAATCACTGTCTACAGGATCTGTGTCTCTTACCAGCTTGTAAGGTTGGGGCTTTTTTTAATCTAATGCAGTCTTGGACAGTCACTGGAAGAAAGAATCCCCCATCTTTATTTCTGTAAGGTAAAAAACTGCTTGTATTTCTTTGGTACCATTTACAGATTCAGGGACAGTGTACATGTCTTGTACACATCCTGTACATATCTCCTCACAGTTCCATGGCTATTTTTTCTCCCTTTCCAGGTCCGTAATTCTCTTCCTCATCTAGCATTTATTATATGTCCTTTTAAAACCATGCTGGGTTTAGATCAGCAGTCACCAAGAGTCTCTCACACAGTGCACACTCTTTTCCTATTTGCAGGGGTTTTCCTTTTTCCCACCTGCCCCTCCTTCTGCACAGCATAGAGGTTTTTGGTGAGCAGTCCACAAAGATGGCCAACGTGACCACATGCCTCATTCTTTTAAAAAGTTTGTTGTATATGGTGAATGCCTTTTGGCAAAGCAGATTGCGAGCTCCCCTGCCAGAAGTTAACTATCTTTCCCCCTTGATGTACGCCTGGAACATAAAGCACCACAGATGCACGCTGTGCTAAACAAGAGAGCACCCTTTCAATAGCTGATTCACACGCTGGCATTATGGCTTTTTGCTCTTCCCTTACTTAAAAAGGATAAGGGACTCAGGTAGCACTTGCACCTAGAACCAAGGGAGTCTACTGTGTCAGCAGAAAAAGTCTAAATGTGAGGAGTGGAGATCTCAGCAAGGTTTCATTTTAATGGACAGCATCTAAGAGATTCCAAAGACGTGGGAAGGACAAAGATACCCATGCATTTGACAAAGCCACAGGCTATTTGATTCCTTTGAGCCTGAGGACTGATCTATGATAATGAAGCAAATACAGAAAATTTTAGGGGGAAAACCTGCTATTTTTAGGAAAACTATTTACAACAAGGCTGCCCTTTCATCTCTTGTTTTCCTTTGTTGCTAATGCAGCCGTCGAGCTGACAGAACAGATCAAAAGAAACATCAGAGAACAAATTAATCAAGCTGTTGTGCCAACTTGGAGTGCTTACACCTACAGCATAATTATGCTTGAAGCTGGGGAAGGCCTGGAATGCTGGCAGGAACAGTACTCTTTGCCAAAGGAAAATAGTGCTGAGCACACTATCCACTCCTAACCAGAAAGTGTCATCCTTAAGGGTGAACAGCTGCTCTTATTTATACATTGTTTAGCATGGGTTTGGGGGTGGGTTTTTTGCCTTTTCTTCTTTTAAATTCTTCCACATCCTAAGTACTGATCAAGTCACCTTCCTCAAATCCCAAGCCAGTGTTAGAAGAGGACAAATTCCTGATGTATGATTAAACATGGAAGAACTAGACCAGTCCAGCCACAATGGCTAGAAAATGAAATAAAGACTAGCATGAGAGAAATTCTATTCCAAAGATATAAACAAGAGAGAAAACCTTCAAATATTTCACCTGTGGAACAGCTCTATTCTACCCTGTTCATTGATTCCATGCTTACCTGCTAGCGGGCAGGAAATTTTAAGGCTATGCAACACTTGACTAGTAGAGTATTAAATAACTGCCAGAGATAGCACTGTCTCTGCTGCCAAACAAATTCCCCACCCCAATGCCGATATAGCAGACAATTACAGTTTAAGACCAGGTCACGTTCATTTCAGAGTTATTAAAAGCAAAACCAGCAAAAGGAGAGAGGAAATCTGAAGCAATCTTTCCCATTTTGCAATTAATAGAGAAAGACAAGGTAGAGCCTAAAATCCCACAAGCCCTGGCAAAGCCATTTCCCTGAGACTGCTGGAGTCCTCTTTCCTGTGCTTGCAGGACTGAGCGTTAGCGAGGTCGCTGCTGCAGAGCCGATTCCCGAGCCCAAGGCTCTGAAGGATGCTGGAGTTCAGCTGCTGAGATCGCAGCACTGCTCCCACTTGCTCAGATGCGTCCGTGGAAAACATCCTACTTCCAAACTATCTTTTCTTTGTTTAACCGTAACAGGAAGAAGAGCTCCTCGGAGATGGAGGTTTGCCACAGAGTCATTTCTTTGATGGACAGTGGGGCTGGCAGGCAGTCCCAAACTTCAGCTGTGTCGCTTCATTCTGCCTGAACTCCCGAACCACTTGTGGCTCAGTCAGCCCCAGGAAGCGCAACAGCCCCCTCCGCGTAAGCGGACTGTCTCACAGCGTCACCTCCGATTTATAGGAAATGATTGGAAGAAAATAAACGAGCTACTGAGGTCACAGGCTTTTCTGGGAAATAACATCTTTACATGACCACGAAGAGTCAGAAAAACCTCCTCCAACCCCACCATTCACATTTAGCTTTACATGAGCTCTACAAATTTCTGCGCTGCAGCAAACTTGCAGCTTGCCTTGTTCTGTGCCCAGACAAGCTTGGCAGATTGGTTGAGGATAAGCACAGCAGCTACATCTTCATACCTCCCTACTGGACCTTGGCAGAGGGAGAGGCAGCTAACAATCTAGAAATGCCAGAGAAGGCTCAGCACGTAAGGAGGAACAAGCAGAGAGATGGACAAGCCAAGTACTATGCAGCACAAAGTGGCGAGTGAGCAGGGATGGGAATGGACTTAAAGCTGGAAGCCTGCCTGCAGGAAGGGCAAGATGACAACAGAAGCCATAGCCCAGTTTCCAACTAATTGAAAGCTATTTTAGAATGGAAGTGTCCTGGTAGGGGAGAGGGAGAAGATTGAAATACTGATGTCCTGAGGAGCAGATGGTTCTTATTTTCTACGGAATTCCATAAATTACAAACAAACATCTTCTGCCTTTTTTTTTTTTTAATCAGCAGCCCTCTCCTCATCAGCCAGATGAGGCCAAAATAAGCTATTAGCAGCTGTAGCACTCTTCAAATACTTTAGAAGCACGCAGAGAAGTCCCAAAGAATTTAAGACAGCAAGATGCTTCCCCCTCTGACTTAATCTTTATTTTTCTGTTGCAGAAACTGGATAGACCATGAAAGTATTGCCACCGCGTGGCAAAGCTTTGCCTTGACCACTGATCCTCAGCCTACAACCTTTCACTAGTACTACCAAGTTGGGCACTTAACGAGACACGTCAATGCACAAGTGCACCACAGTATTCACAGTCCCCCACCACATCCTTATCTCTGAATTGAAGAGATGTGGATTTGATGGGTGGACCATCTAGTGGATAAGAAACTGGTTGATAGAATGTAGACAAAGGGTGATGGTCAATGGGTCTATGTCCAGGTGGAGGCCAGTGACAAGCGGGGCCCCCCAGGGGTCTGTCTTGGGACCAGTTCTCTTTAATATCTTTACCAATGACATCAATGATGGGATTGAGTGCACCCTCAGCAAGTCTGCGGATGACACCAAGCTGAGTGGTGTGGTTGACACACTAGAAGGAAAGGAGCCATCCAGAGGGATCTTGACAGGCTGGAAAGATGGGCCCAGGTGAACCTAATGAGGTTCAACACTGCCAAGTGTAAGGTGCTGCACTTGGGTCGGAAGAATCCCAGACATAGATACAGACTGGGAGAAGAGCTTCTTGAGAGTAGCCCTGCTGAGAAGGACTTGGGGATTCTGGTGGATGAGAAACTTACCATGAGCCAGCAGTGTACTCTTGCAGCTCACAAGGCCAATGGTGTCCTGGGCTCCATCAGCAGAGGGGTGGCCAGCACGGACAGGGAGGTGATTGTCCCTCTCTACTCTGCCCTCGTGAGGCCCCACCTGGAGTACTGTGTCCAGATCTGGGGTCCCCAATACAAGAAAGATGTAGAACTGCTGGAGAGGGTTCAGAGGAGGCCACGAAGATGATTAGAGGGCTGGAGCACCTGCCCTACAAGGAGAGGCTGAGTGAGCTGGGCTTGTTCAGCCTGGAGAAGAGAAGGCTGCGGGGGGACCTCATTGCAGCCTGTCAGTCCCTGAACGGAGCAGAGAAACAGGAGTGGAATCAACTTTTTAGAAGGGTCTAGACAATGGCAGGACAAGGGGGAATGGATTAAAACTAAAGGAAGGAAGGTTTAAATTGGATATTAGGGGGATGTTTTTTACAGAAAGAGTGGTGAGGTCCTGGAACAGGCTGCCCAGAGAGGTGATAGATGCCCCATCCCTGGAAGCGTTCAAGGCCAGGTAGGATGGGCCCTGAGCAACCTTGTGTAGATCCAGGCCTGAGGTTGGTGGCCCTGCGTGTGGCAGGGGGTTGGAGCTCTGTGATCCTTGGGGTCCCTTCCAACCCATGCCATTTTATGATTCTATGATATTCTACTTTCCAGATGACGCTGCATGCGCCTTCCCAAGAGACAGACTGGTTCTCAAGGACAAAATATAAAGCACCTTCCCGCTTTACCGTTACTATTTCCCACCAGGCTATAAATACCACACCACAGTGCTCTGTACAATGTGAGGAAGGAGATGATAGAGGAGATGTAGTGATAGGACAAAGGAGAATGGCTTAAAGCTGGAAGAGGATAGGCTTAGGCTAGAGGATAGGCAGAAATTCTTTACTATGAGAGGGTGATGCCCTGGCACAGGCTGCCCAGAGAGGATGTAGAAGTTCCATCCTTGGATGCATTTAAGGCCAGGTTGGATGGGGCTTTGGGCAACCTGGCCTGGTGAAGGTGTCCCTGCCCATGGCAGGGGGGTGGGAAATAGATGATCTTTGAGGTGCTTTCCCAAGGCATTCTATGATTCTATGAGACAAACACTAGATACTGTGTTGTTCCTACAGATAAAGTAAGAAAACCTTTTGTACTGGGATGGGCTACTGGTAGCTTTTCCCTAGCTCCTCCAATTTCACAAGGACTAAGAGGTAAATGGCCCCACACAGGTTGCTCTAAGAATCTGTGTGCTCCATTGTTGGAAGTGTTCAAGATCAGACTGGATGGAGCTTTGAGCAATGTGATCTATTAAAAAACATCCCTGCCCACAGCATGGGGGGTAGACAAGGACTAGATCTTAAAAGCTTCATTCTAACCCAAACCATTCTGTGATTCTATGACTCCAGTTCCCCACATCTCTGCTGCTATGGTGGCACTATATGTGCTCCCTCTGTGGGTTCTTTAAGCAACAGGGCAGTACCACAGCCCCCACCTCCCCACCCCCTCACCTCCCCCAAGGCCTCTGTTCTCAGACATGTAATTTCCAGAATTGGAGGACCAGGCTGGGACTGGAATAAACTTTAATTTATTTCA
Organism: Laterallus jamaicensis coturniculus; assembly: GCA_022605575.1. Taxonomy (NCBI): domain Eukaryota; kingdom Metazoa; phylum Chordata; class Aves; order Gruiformes; family Rallidae; genus Laterallus; species Laterallus jamaicensis. The sequence goes on from JAKCOX010000013.1 coordinate 22,583,249, forward strand.
ATGGCTGCCTATGAAAGCAGAAGTCTCTCTGAAAAAGATCCCCGTTCTACTTAAAAAAAAGTCAGTCCCTTACAGCAGAGCTCAATTTTTGCTGAGAAGTCAGGCAATGAATTTCACATGTGCAGAGAGATGGCCTGAGCTAAAAATTGTTGTATAAAGAAACATTCATGAATATCTACCTCCTATCTTCATCCCATGCAGCAACTATTTCTGCAGCTGTGCAGCAGGCTATATCAGGATCCCATACGGGGTTAAAAATAGCCTTCCTAGTCAAGTTAGTTTTAGCCACAAAAAGGTCCTTCCATGATCAGCTGACACAAGCATCAAATATGCTTGTTCCTGCATAGGAAAGCCTCTGCCAGTGTGAGAGCTGGCTCAGGCCATAGAACACCTGTAAAAACATCGTCTAGTTTTCCCAAAGGGAAGGAGAAAATACATACATAGAAATCAGCAATATTGCTGACATTCTTGACCCAGAAGCAGCTTTCACCTGAGATAAAAAGCAGAATCACTGCTTCTGCAAATAGCTGGAATCTACATCTACTCCCCCTGGCTTGCCACATCGTGTTAAGCAACAAACCATGACCTCGATTCCCAAAGTGTACTACAGAACTTTAACCCACACTAATGTCAATAACTTGGAAACTTCAGACCCAGACCCTTAGCAGGTTCTAATTTAAAGGTAGAGAGACAATATCCCTCTACAAACTTGTTGGGAAAAGAATGAGAAGAACTCTGTACCCAATCTCCTAAGAGGATTGTATATTCCTGTGAGAATGCTCACAGAGAAAGCCCCATTTTTGCACAGATTTGCCAACAGCAAGAATACACAAGCTAGACCGAGTGGGAACAGCTGTGCACGCTTCTACTCAACCTTCTCAAAAGGGAAAAGCATTTTACAGCTCCCAGTGCAGCAAGACAATCAAATAATCCAAGGCCTGCAACATATGGCTACCTTTGTAAGGTCTTAAAGCTTATGGTACCTCTGGTTGGCATAGACTTAAAGCACTGGTGTCTTTTCCACCTTACCATTGCTAATTTCAGGCAGATCAAATTTTGTGAAGTCCCACCACTGGAGTCGGTAGGTGGTGTTGGCAATGTTACTGGCCACAGCTGACTGTCCATCTCCAATCACAGCACCTACAAAAAGGGGGGAAATAATTAGCAATTTAACTTCCAGATTATCTAAAAAAGAGCTTGTGAGACAATACCAAGAAAACCTTTCAAAATGCAATACAAAAGCTTCCAGATTCTTAAAGAAACCTTATTTACAGAAACAGCGACGCCTCCTAAATAAGCCACAAGGCACAGGAAATTAATAGGAAAGCACCACCCTGCAACACATTTCTGAAAGAAAAGAAAGTTGATAAGAGACAAGACTTACCCAGCCTCACAAGGCATAAATCCTAATCAGTTAATTTGGTAGCAATGCATTCTATGTATTGGTATTAGCAAAGCTGTGTTTTCCAGGTCCAAAACTGCAGAATGCACACACAGGAAAAGCGCTGTCCTGGCAAATCACACACATCTGTGGACATATTCCCTCCTATTGCTGTAAACTCCACTGAGAAAATACAGGTTGCCTACACTATTTGGCACACAGGAAGAGGTGTATTAGCAAGGACCACCTACGCGCTGGTCCTATGCTGCTCTGGGTGGCCCAACCTACAGCAGGCAGGGGCTGCCCTGACCCCAGGCAAATGACATGACCCTTGCTAACCACCCAAGCATTTGGGCAAGAGCCCAAAGCAGAAGGTTAAGCAGAATACTTCAGAAACTATCACAAACAACAGAATTTTCCAGGCAGAAAGGAATTGCCGCTGGTAACTCAAGTCAGCATGTATTTGTGAAAGCTTGGAGGCATTAAATGCAATCCCAAGAGACATAAGGAGAGAGAAGTAACAGTTCTCCCATAACTGTACTAGAGTCAAAAATCTCATGCTGCTTATAGTCTCCAAGGCCTTCATATACATGCAGCCCTTGAACTGCACACACATGCAGGCACCCAGAGAAAAATCGAGGTAATAGAATTTGATAAGGGAGAGCAAAACAAGATCATCCCCAAGCACAAATGAGGAAAAGCACAGCCTCCACAGTCTACCCAGTCTGGATTTCAGCATCTCCACACTGTCTCTGGTGGGATGCACAGAGAAGAGTCAGTGGCTTCATTCTCCCAAAAGGCCTGGCTCAAGACTGCTGCTACAGCAGTGACAGTAGAAGAGACATCACTGACAACTCCATGCCCAGTACAATACAGTCCAGCTGCCTGTGCAGCGTGCTAAAAGCTTGGTAATTGCTGGTAAACCAAGGTGGTGTGGAGGAAAATGAGGGGATGACAGTGGCTGGATTCTTATTTTCTTAGGAAATCAAAGCAGAACACTCAAGCTTGTAAAAAAAAAAAAAAAAAAAAAAAAGGCATGAACACAGACACACAGGCAGAATGACAGGGTTTATGTTTTGTTTTCTCTGCAAAGTAAAGAGCAAGGGTGAATAAGGGCAGGGCAAGGAGAGGAATCAACTTCTAGACCGGTGATAATAAAGACAGACATTGAGAAGTCTGCTGCTAGCCCTCTTTTTCATTGATAAGCTGTCTTGAGTCCTGATTTTTGGTTCTGGAGAAAGCTCAGAAATACGCCAAGAGCAAGACTTCTGAGCAGACAGCTCTACACTGTGCAGTCAGCTGTGCCAGGCCTCCAGCAATCCACAAACCTCCACCCTGCGTCTCCTCAGTCGCCGTATCTGCCTCTGTCAGACATCCACATATCACTGGGAGAGCAGAGTTAGGAACATTTCCATTGCTCTTGCACATGCCCAGGGCCTTGTTCTCCATATCCCCCAAAACAAATGGCTCCTCTAAACAAAAGCTACTCACTGGAGAAAGCACATTTGATGCATTAATGAAATTACATTTTGCAGCCAGAAGTGGAAGAAGGACAATTAAATTTTACGTCGCTTCATCTTTAGTAGTCTTCTTGCAAGCCCAGGCTTGGTACCCAGGGCAGCCCTTCTGCTGCCCTGCCTCCAGCCACGTGTGGAGAACAGAAAACTAGTTTCTGTCCAAATTTCAAGCAGTGGGACTTGCTGCAGGGAAAAAGTAACTTACACCAACTAGGTAGCAACTGCCTTATAGGGCTGAGTCAGACAAGGAGAAAGAACACTCTTGTGTAGCCAACAGAAGTGCTACTCAGGGCACGTAACTCCAGAATATTGATCTTATTACAGATGAACATTATAAAATCACCACCTAGTTTGCAGTGAGAACAACCCTTGTAGGCACAGCAAGCAATATATAAACTGACAAACAGTATATCCTAGGAGAGCAATCGTATGCTCCCCCTGCATCACAGAAGCCTGGCAGCATCGCTAACTGCTCCACAAACACCAAGTTCATCTGGCTTATGCAACTCTTGCACCTACTGCTACAAGTACCACAAAAAAAGCTGTTGGCAAACAGTTGTGGGTTTTTTTCTGGAAAGATTCTGCTCTTCTCATCCCTTTCCCCAGAACCTTCAGTTGAGTTGCGGTGTTTGCTTAAAGCACTCACATCCTACGCAGAAAAGCCAACAAAGGAAAATAGCAGTACCTCCTCATCTACAGGACAGCCCTGCACACATTTCAGAGCCAGCAACAGCGACCAACTAACGCTAGTGCTTCAGGTAACAGGTACCTTTACCAAGTACCAAAAAGATTAGGACACGGGGAACAAGATTCATAGAGCACAACGTGCCTCTTCAGAAGGATTTGTTTGGTCCATTTCTCAAAGGCTCCAAAACATGGTGCCTAATGCTAATGACATTCATGATCTACATGTTTTTATTAAGGAATTACCTCTGCTTATACTAATTATGTAATAGAGAAGCATAATTATTAAATTATATCTAGCTACACACAACAAAGTGGAATAACATTTGTATCACAAGTCCTGACAGAAGCCTCCCACATGCGCTGTCCCATAATGAAGACGATTAAAAGCACGCAAACATTTCAGACATTGAATTTAGGAAGGGTTATACAGCCCCCCTTCCCACCCCCACCACACCCCCCCTCAGTACACACCTATGCTATCCCAACCTTTGTAGTTTGCTTTTTCCATTGGTTGACTTGGAAGATTTGAGACCACAAGTGGAAAAAAGAAAGTTGAAATCCTCACTATGGGACTTTTGTTCAGTGTGGCATGAGAACTCTGGGCTTTGTCTAGTGAGGGTTTCAGCCTGGGCAAGAGCAGAAGGTGCTGTTGAGTTCTAGTCTAACCTGGAGGCAAACTACACATTTCAGCATCTTCAGCTTCCGTGGGCAGCAGCAGAGCAGCTCTTACAAGCAGCCGTTCTCACCAAGCCCTTGACATTCTGTCCTGATTCCTGGGTCAGTTGACGGGATCACAAGTGGCTGCAGTGGGTACTGAGGGTCTGGGGCTTGTCATCCCCATGAACAGAAGGACCTTTTGCTGCAGAGATGATGTCGATTTCAAACTGCTGAAATCTAAAGCGAGGGCCAATTGAAATGCAGGGAACGTAGGTTTGATTGGCAGCTTTCCTGCGTCTGTCTATCACTGCGTAATAAACACTGGGTGATGGCAGAAATGAAGATAAATGCTTTCAGCAACCCTCCCTTCTTCCCCCCCCCCCCGCCCCCCGATCTCCATCCACCCCCACTCAGCACATGACAAGAGAGTTTAAAGAGTGGGGTAAAAAAAGTCTTAACAAAGACTTAAAAAAAAATTAAAAATCCTCAAATCTTTTCTTATAGGCCACCTACACGTGACAGATATTTATCCGTCAGTCACAAACCCCTCAGAGGGTCCAACTCATCTAGGCATGTGGAGAAATGAACCTTTGCCAGTCAGCTATTGCTCATTTATGAATCAAGCCATGCAAGCCAATGTCTGAGCTTAAACTCAAGGGAAAAAAAGCAGTGCAAAATCCACTCCAGCACTCCTTCAGTGAAGATCTGGATACTCACAGACTACTACTACCAGACTCTCTGAGGATGAGCTGATATTCTAGAGCTATGCAGGCTTTGGGGTCCAAGTTTCAAGAACAAAGAACATCTGCATATTATGAGAATTTCTTTCTTACATATTTAACAGAAACCTGAGTTGTTTTTTTTTTCCCTAGACTAGAACCTTCACTCAACTTTTTAGTCCCTGGCAGGTCCCCTCATAGTAAGAGAATAATTTATTAAGACGCTTACAGATAAGCGTGAGAAAGCAGGAAACATCCCTGAGCTAATTTGTGACTCAATTTGAGACAGCGCTTAGGCCCTGGTATAAAACTCCCCCTAGATTAGGACTTGCATCTTTAAGCATGAGTACCTTTGAAAAGTAATTTCCTCTTTATGAGCCTGCTTGTAACTGTAGCTAATGACACCGAGGCTGTCCTATGCTTACAGAAAGGTTCTATCACAGCTGATGAGTTTTACAACTACTAGTTCTAGATATACTATAATCCAGGCTCCAGGAAGCCCAAAAGAATGGACAAATCTACTTGACAAACCAAGGATAACGCTCTCTGCTCCAAGACTACGCCAGATTCTCTCAACCAGTCCTAAAGTAATTAGAATTGAGCTGAAATGTGATTATTGTCTCTGAAGCCTAGCAGAGATGTTGCAGGTTCTTGCACATAGCTGATCCTAAAGTATTTTACAGGGCAGCATGGTTTTGGGGACTACCTTTAATCACACTAAACATATTAAATCCTGAATAAGAAGTTGACAGGTCCCAACAAATCTCTGTTCAGGCTACCATGAAGACACTGCCTTTGCAGTGGCCGAGTGGGCTAATGCTGTAGAAACAGTATGCATACCAACCTGGGATTTTCAAGGATTTGTTTTGCTTGGTTGTCAATGTACCAGCAAGCTGTAAATAGGAAGTGGGCAAAACTATTTTCATGAATGGATGCACAAAACGTTAGTAAGGATAGTTTGGCACATGCTAAGCACTGAAAGGATCTTAGATTCAGTGTTAGCTGAGAAAGCCTCCAAGAGGTAGGTCTATGCTCTCTGAAGGCTGAACCCTTCAAAAGGCTCTTATTTTTCCTTTACCCCAGATGTACAACATCAGAAGAAAGGCAATTTTCCATTCATGCTCATTCCTATTGCAGAATTTCCTTTTAAAAGGGGCAAAGCTTAGTAAGCCAGTTCCACAGTCTTATCAGCTACAGGAATTTGAGTTGGTCTCAGCTGCAGGTAGGGAAGATGATTGTCCTAATAGGAGTTCCAGTAAAGTGCCCAAGGGCTTCACTCACATTGTGAACAATGCAAGCATCATACTAGAAAGGGATTTTTCCAGCTGCAAGTTTCAGACTTCAAAAGGAAATCAGTTTATTTGCAAGGAATACAAACAATAAACGATCAAATGTCCTGCCCAAAGCCTCCAATCCCCAGTACAGTCATGATGGCTCCTTGACATCTTACCTTCCTTTGCCGGATCACAAAACAATTAATACAGAAATGCACAGGGGATGCCTTTGTCTTTGATCGTAGGGCCCATTTTTCCCTCAGGGAAACTAGATGAGGTTAAGGTCCCTTTCAAATGCATTCCCCTCCTATCTGAATTGTCTACACTTCACCAAGCAAGCTGGTAATTTTTTTCCTTAAAAGAATATTCACTTCTCTGTTGTCGTTCACCCCATAGAGATGCCCCTGGCTCACTTCACCCTGCTACACATGGAACCTGGCAAACATATGAAACTGCATGGAGTTTCCAAAGTCAACAAGAATTGCACCAATACTATTCACACTGAACCTCTCAGATGAGGAAAACCCTGTACCCTCCTCAGTGACAAATAAGGTTATCTTATCACAGCCTTTGTATATACAGATTGAAGCAAGCAAATGGCACTGTTTAGGAAGTCCTCATCCTGCTCAGGATGACTGAAATGGAGCAAGCAGTTCCATTTTCTTGCTGTAGCTACCTGAACCCTCTCAGCTACTGTTAGTGACAGATTGTAGTCGAAGTTTCTAACTTGCCAAGAACTTCCTGCAACCATCCAGTATCATATATGCAGTTGAACAGGAAAAAATCAACCAAATAAACTGGATGGAAATCCTTCTGCCTCCTAAATCACTACCACTCCACCTCATGTACAGCCTTATCTGACAGGATTTGAAAAAATTTTTGCACACTCTTCTTTATCTGTAAGATCCATAACCTCTCATGCCATTAAAAAAAAGGTAAAGAGAAATACCACCTGAGCTGTGGGCATACCAGAGTGTCTTATTCATGCCTCACCTCAGTGATGAGTGGAGAGCAACATATAACTGCTCAACAACTGCTGGAAAGGAAAAGGGATGAATGAGACAAGTGAGATCTTGACTCTGGCACTGAACATAAAGCAATTGTTCTGGTAATTATTTAAGCTTATGCTTCAGAGGATACTTTGCTTGCACAGTTTATAGGTTCATTCTTGTAGGGTACTACTTAAAATTCACCAGAGAACGGAAGCCTCAAAGCCTGCTTGCAAAAGCAGAGCTGTGAGTCTTAGTGGTGCTCCTACATTTGCACGGCTCAAATGAAGCCAGTAAGCATAACTTTCCTCTTTATAAGAAAACCTTTAGTAACAAGGACTGTTTAGGCCCAGCTGTTTGTTTTCTCATTTGTCATTTAGGATGCTTTTAGCTGCAGCGGCTGGGAAGTTCTGTGGGAAGGCTCCACTACATTGCTTGCTTTACACCATGTAGCAGCATGCACACATACACTTTAAACAGCAAAACCCCACTTGTTTAGGGACCGCTGTGAGGGTCTCGGAATTCTCCAGTACCAGACTGGTAGAGATGCAGGTGCTCCATGAAACATGCAGGTGGAAGTAAATGTTGCAGGCTAGACAGTCAAGAAAAATCCTCCTGCAAATAGAGATGCTGTATTGTTAAAAGAGGTTGACAGGAAAAGGTTATGGAAACAGAAAGAAACATCTGTTACCGTTGGCTGAAACAGCTCACAAGTTGAGGAGTGGGTGGGCAAACAAGTTTTCCCTTTTTTCATTTGGGCCCCTTGCTGAGAAAGGGAGTCAAGGCTGGAGTCTTCCGCTAACTGCTGGAGCTGTTAAAGGACGTCGTTGCTTGTTTTGAGACTATTTCTTTATTTCCATGTGACAGCAGCATGTGTTAAAAGCATGCCTCATACTACCATATGATTCAAGCAGTAAAACATGTTTTCTACAGTACAGCCTTTTAGGGGAAACAGTCAAGCACTAAAAATACGTTCCGATCTGCATTTTATTTAACTAATGTTTGCTTTTGACATTTTCTGCGTATTTTCAGCCTTTTAGATGGTTGTGTCTGTACGTATGAAGAAGTCCTAACAAAACAACCCCAGTGAGGAAAGGGTTGGAGAAAGGGGTTTATGCTTTCTTCCAAATTTCTGCTACTCCTTACACTGTAAAATCCTCTGATACTTACAGAATCAGCTGCAAGAGCTATCAGCTACTGTCTTGGTATAGGAATCAGAAGCCTATTTATGGAAAAATACTGGGCACATAGAGACAACTTTAAGGCGTCAATGTGAGGAAAAACAACAATCTGAGACCCGGTTATTTCTTCATCTAGAGGTCTGTATCAATCTACTACAGAATCAGTAAGACAATATATTTCAAATCAGCTCCCAGGCAACTGGTGCTGCAAGAGAGAAGTGTTTTTCAGAATTAAATGAGGGGGGCACCAATCGAGGCCAGGGCAGCCTGCTAGATGAAAAGGTAGAGGAGAGATGAACTTCGCAGTCTTTAAAGAAACGTGTATTCTCCTCCTTCCCCTCAGTTTGAACCCACACACAAGGGCACACTCAGCCTTCCTCCCTTCTAAGCCTCCAGTAACAGTAGGTGACTCTCCAAACCGAAACACATTTCTCCTGCCAGCATTTAAGTTTCACAAAATCCCTGTGAAGGTGAACTAGGAAGGCCTCAATAGCTGATGTGTGCTGTACACCGCTTTGGCTCCTCCCTCTGCCAACTCTGCCCCTTGCAATGCCCCTGCTCTCTCCCATCACTAAGTCCCTTGCATCATTACCAAGCCCTTCATTAAATGCTGTTGGAAGTCTGCTTTTTAAACTTCACATCTGTGTTTATTCTCTGCACAAAACCAGAGCAAAATCTGTGCCTGGCAGGCATTTCCTTTAGTAAAACTCCTTCTTCTTTCCCTTTCTGACTTTTCAGAGCATGAAATGTGCCTGCTAATCCTAATTGCCTCCGATGGAGTGTCTTGCTAGACAAAGGGGGCACTGCCTTCCACCAAGGAGCTGTGAGCAGGCACCAGACTCTAAGCTCTTGAGTCTCCAGAGCTCCCATCTCACTTTGCCGCATTTCTGAAGAGCACAAGGACAAACTTTTCCAGGAACAGGGACTTGCCTTTCCAGTCTTCCCCTCTCCTGCTTAAATGGCCCTCCCAGCACAAGAGCCCACCTGAGCTCACTGCACAACTTGACTCAGGCTGGGCAGAGCCCTCAAATACTGCTGCTGCATGTCAAAGCAGAAAAAGTTAAACATTTGACTTTTAAGGGTCATTTGCCTGTCTGCATCCCAGTGCCAGCTCTTACCAAAGCTTGCAAGGTCCCACTGGTACATCCAGGGCAGGCCTTTCCATTAGCAGTACCCTGGCCAGTAATAGAGGCACTGAGAGACTGGATGACTACGGTATGAAGTCAATTTTGTCTCCAACACTCACTAAAGAAGTTAACTTTTCAGTCTAGCAGAGTTTGTCCCGATTCAGAGGAATATTTCCACTGCAGAAAAAACCCCTCCTTCACAGCATTGCCGTCATTGCTTAACCAGAACATCTTTACCAACCAAGGCTAATGCTTGTGTCCTCCACAGTTGTCACACCACCCACGCTATCTACTAACTAGGTCTGCAGTTCACTTGTCTAACATAGATGCTAGCACAGTATCAGATTAATTCAGCCTTGCCAAAACTGCTTTATATAGTTTTAGATAATTTAGAGCTCCTACAATTTCTTAAGATTTTCTTGTAGAGACTGTTTGTCAGGACACTTGTCAACTTTCGCCTCTATTCCATATAGGGAATCATCAGCTCCACAGCTCATAAATTAGTGTGGCCACAGTTTCAGCTCACACCAAGTAATTCTTCTCCTAGGCAGTGTTACAACAGCACCACCATCTAAGCAACCCAGTTATGCCAACAGGTAGATGCAGAATAGGTGCAAAACATGATGGGTGAAACTGCTTTTACATGGAAGAGCCTTTCCCGTTGTGAGTGTGCATTTTAACGCCATGAAATCCTATTAATCCAAACAAATCAGTAAGCCAAATGCCTGCTACCGCCTCTGTAGCTCTTACTGCAAGAGCGCGTGCTTAGAACAACTTTAAATGTGTGTGTCTTACACAAAACACTCATCTGCAGTGGAAAAAAAACCTCCTTCAGCAGTATCTTTGTAGAGCACATGCATACCTTATCAACCACCAAACTTTCACTAATCTAAGCAGCAGTATGTTCCCTAGAAGGGTTTGAGTTCCTGAGATTTAACTGTCTATCAGCACACCACCACCAAGCTTTCCACACTGGAGCCACGTCTCATTGTGGAAATAGCAGCGTGCAGCATTAATAAAAGCTCCAAGCACAGCAACACATTCAAAGCCTTGCACTTGCCAGTGAATGGAAGACTTGCAAAAACTCTTACTATCTTTCAACACATTTCAGGACTGCTGTACTGAAGCAAAAGCCCTGTGCATCCAAACCTGCAGTGAAAACGTTGTGTTGGCTTAGCTGTCACCACAATAAAGGACACTAAGCTGCACAGGCTCTTTGGTTGATTACATTTCACAGCCATAACATCCTGCGAGCAGGACAGGTCTGTGGAAGAAATACTTGTCCACACTGAATCTGTACTCATCTAGGGAGGTAACAAGTCACATGTTCTCACAGTAAAATGCATCTCCACCAGTAAGAATACAGGTCTTAAATAAATCCATACAATAAACTAAGAGTTTTAAAACAAGTGAAGAGTTGACAGGTGACATTTGTGAAGTGCCTTTTAAGGGTGCGCTGCACTCACCAAGGGCTTGCGCAGTCACTGCGCCTGCAAAGAAAATGGGTGCTAACCTTGAGCAGGGAATTCAAAGCTGGAAAGACATCGTTAAAGGAAACAATTCAAGAGGTATTTTCTTGATCCCATGAGCAAAAGAAGAGAAGGCAGGACAGGAACTGAGAAGTAAACAGTTAGGCTGTTTCCTGGGTAAAGGGGTGAACAGGGAGACAACCAAAAAAGCAGAAAAGGAGGAAACTGGGAAAACACAAAATCTTAACGACAGTTTAACTAATGGGAAGGTAGTTTAAACTTAAACACAGTGAGATGGGAAAGGAGGAGGCCCAGGCTTGAAGAACACAATGGGGAGAAAACATCATTCCAGCTGGAGAAGAACAAAGGAAAAGAAATCTACAGCAAATCAAGTACCTGGGTCTCACAATGTTTTGAATATTTTCTGATGGAGGAAGTTTTGAGGGCAGTTTGGCACGGTGTAGGTGACAGCAATGGAAACAAGACTCACCACCACTAGCTTTAATGCACAAAGCAGGTATCAGCACCTCAGTGAATCTGCAGAGATCTCCACATAGAGCCAATGAAGAGATGCAGGCTCAAGGGATCAACCAGATTCCAGCGGATGCAGAGCACGACTGATGAAGCATGCTGGTCCACACCCTGATGGACCACTGTGTAACAAAGTAAAAGTAACACTGGGACATTCAGAACAGTGATGCAGCATCAGAGATCCCAGAGCACAGCAGGACTCCACCAAGGAGTTCAGCCAAGCTTGTAACCTGCAGAGACTTCTGTAGATCAGTGACACAGCTGAATTCCTTTCAGACAGGTCCAATCCACTGCAATTACAAAAGCAGCTCCAAGATGAGAAGAGACTAACCCTTTAGCCCATTAGTTAAGGAGCATTAAAAAAAAAGAAAATCAAACTCACAGTCATGCACATCAAAACTAAGAGAAGCTCAAAGCAGCGGAAGCACATTGTAGTTACTGAGCAGGCAGGCCCTTAGCTGCACAGCGGATGGATACCTCAGGTGAGTTTTATTTCTTTTTAAGGGCAGACTTGACCTTAATCCATCCTGAGTTACCTCATACTAGTTCCAAACTAAGCAGATCTGTCCAAGAAGCTGCTATACAATATAAATCACCATGGGTACCCCACACAGCATTTATAAGCAAGAGTGAAGGGAAATTCAAATGATGAAACCAGAGCAATCACAATTTACGAGTTTGTGGTAAGATTTTAGACTATAAACAACAGAAATTTGAAGCAGGGCACACTTTATTGGAGTAGGGTGTCACAGTTGAAAGAGAAACTGTGGTGAGAGGCTCCAAGATCCCATCCTCCCAGCAGCAGAGCCAGAAGTCCAGCTACTCCCAGATCAAAGAATCAGCAGTGGTACAGCCTAGAAGTTGATGAGGTCAGCCTCTCAAGTCCTAGGACTCAGCGTAAAATTAGTCCAAAAAGGACAATTTTATTAGGCCTGAAGTCAGAGAGCATCAGGAGCCAGGCCATCACAGGAGTGGGTGGACTGCTATCCAGTTATAGGTCATTTCTTTGCAAGCAGAGAAGTTAGGACAGGGTTTTGCCTTCAGCTTTCCCTGTTTCCTGTGACAACAGATATGTGAGTACCTAGCAAATGAGGGGTCTTCTTGGCCTCAGGGGCCAAGCTTGGCCAGGAAAAGAGAAACACACTCACCTTTCCACGCCTCCTACAAATAACCCAAGCCAGTCCTTAGCAAGATGATTTCTACCATTCAAATTCTTTGCTAATCTGTTCATTCCAGCTTGCTAGGATTTCTAGCACAGATAATTATTTGTCTGCCACCAGCCCTCTTTTTCCTGTGCCTTCTTTCCCTTCCACCCTGTCAGAGTAGTCTTGAATTTCCTTCACGCTTTTCAGTGTCCTCATAATGGGGGCCTGGGGGTGTGTAGGTATGCGTGTTGGGTGCTTGTTTCCTTCCTCCAGTTGAGTTCCCAACCAGATTTTGAGTCTGATCCAGCCCTGATACCAGTTCCCATTCCATCATCTTTTGCTAGATGACTAACAAAAACTATCATCAGACCAATTCCCCCCACTAACACAACCTTCCTCTTCTACTATGGCACCTCAGGGGAGACGGAGATCTGACTGGGTTGGTCTGACCAAGACAGATCCTCAAACACAGTGTGTGTGCAGCACACTAGGAGACATCACATGGATGGGTGCATGCAAGCCCACACCATGAATGCTAATATGAACAATTGTTTGAAAGAAGACAAAGTGCTTCTCCAGCTTAACTGAAACCCACGCCTGTAATCCCAGCTGCCTCATCACCACCTTTGACTCATTCCTCAAACCCTCCCCTCCTCCAGCCTCCATTTCTCTCTGTGCAGAATCTCAGTTGCTTGTAAGAAAATTACCAAGTGACATTACTTCCTTCACCCTTTCAACCTTCCCTTCCCCTCCTGTAATTCCTCCCATCACATCCAGAAGCATTTTCCCAACCCTTCCAAGCACTCCACCTGCCTCTATGATTTTAGCCCCATCTCCCTGTTTTGTGCCAGCTTCCTTGCCATGAGGGCAGCACACGTTTGCACACTCTTCTCTTTCCTCTCACAATACAAACACGCATAAACTTCTTCCATCTACAAATTCCTCAGACTCTGGATCACAGTTGGGATGTCTAGGGTGAGAAGGGGAAATGCAATACCCCAGTGTCGTTCTCATCTCTAGCTCTCAAACTGCACCATGTGAGCTCTCTTCTGTCAAATCCAGTTTGGATTCTCTCCAGCCTACCTTCCATCTCTCACATATTACCAAAGCTCTAGTGACCCCCTTCCTGGTCAAAGCTCGGGACCAGTAGTCTAATCTCCATCATTATCTTTTACTTAGCAAAGGTGGGAACATTTCTGATTCTTGGATTACTCTTCCCTTGCCTCCTGTGAACGACTTGCACCGCTATCACTTTCATCACCCCCAAATATGCTGAAGAAGACAAATGAGCAATTGTGAACACCACTACAACTTCTTCCATACCGACCTCTCTGCTTGCTGCCAGCTCTGAAGTTATCTAATGGGGTCATAAGCCACATCTACATACTCCTTCCCATCCACTGCTGCAAAAACATGTGGGTTGAAGCAGCTTGATACAGCTGAAATTGTACATAGTTTCAGGAAGAGCTTGTAGGAAGGGGAAGAGATGTGAACCTAGTTCCCAGATGAGAAAGAGCTGGACTCAGAAGCCAAGCTACCAGGGAACTCAGGAGGACTTGAGAGCCCAGAGCAATTACACTCAGAGGCTGGCTCACAGCTCCTGCTGATTTTGAGCTCTCAGAAACATGTGTGCCAGGACTGCTGGATTACAGCCCACACAGAGCTCAGCAGGAGAGTGTGTCAACCTACTGCTCAAGAAAGCAAAATACAGCTTTAGTAGCACTGACTTGCAGCTCCTCTTTAGTTCAAAACCAACTCTCCGAGCTCCTGCAGACACCAGAGACCATTCCCTCTTCTGCCCCACTCCAGAGGTGGTGGGATACTAATTTTAAAAACAACCAGGGGGTGTGGAGGGGGTAACACCTGAAATACGCTTCCACCCTTGGTTCCTGTTTATAATCCATCGGTGTAGAACATCTCCTGCCCTCTGCATTTACTTCCAATTGACTTCCAAGGCAACGAGTTAAAAAGCTGGCATGAGTTTATTCTGTAGTGCTCTCATCCTGACTAGGACCTGTGTTTGTTCCAACCTGTTTCGACCCTCTGCTTGGTTTTCTTCAAGTATTTCCTGTGTCTCATGCAGGACACTTATACCACCTTTCACATGTTCAATACCCCTAAAACACTGACAAATGCAGATTTTATGTTTCAGGAAAGGTCTACAGCATAAACATATGGTTTAGCATAGGATGGGAACAGTTGGACTCAATGATCTTAAAAGGTCTTTTCCAACCTTGGGATTCTGTGTATTTCCCTAGGCTCTGCCATTGCCAAGGGCATATTCAACTCCTCCAGCCTCCATACAGTGAGGGTGACTTCTCAGTGCAGCTCACGTTAAGGTAAACCAGCACAGGTATGGTAAAGCCATCCAGGATGAACAAACCCACAAGCCAAAGGTAGCTCTGACAAGTTGTGAGTAACCTTACACCACTTTCTTGTGCATTTTCCTCCATAACTGAGGAAAGCCAGCAGGCCAGAAGTATGAAACCACAGGAGCAAGCTGAGGTAACAATGCTATGTGGAGGGGAAAGCTATCACTGCAGAATCTGCTAATGACAACCTTGGATTTGTATACATAAGTGTATACAGTAAGGGACTGAAATATTAACGCTCAATTATAAAAACCCCCAAATCTCCAGGATACCAAGGAGCAGGATCCAGTGGTACAATCCTGCCTATCTGGGAAAGGGAGCTGATGATCAGAGCACAGCATTATCAGCACATCAGTTACACTACATACATGTTGCCATAGCAAGAGCTTCCTCCATCTCTATGCCAGGGTGGCTTTAAAAATGTCTGTGAAGATATTCTATATTAGGTGTAGCAAATCTAGCTCAGGGTTTGCTTTGTGGTGGGTTGGGTTTTTTTCTCTCTCACATAAAACACACAAGCAAAAATCATGACTTTCTCTTCAAAGATGACAGCCAAATGCAGCAGGCCACTGAGAATTCCTACCCCTCCGCAAAGCAGATCGCACAGGTCCCTGCCTCCCCTCTGCACTCTGGAGTGTGGGTAATTTTTTATCATCTCCCCTCACTCCTCCCCCCGCCCAAAAAAAAGGAGGCTGCAAGCTGTGGGAAAATACTTTTATGGCTAAGTGAGCTTTACCACCCACAAAGAGACAGGTCCCCAAGGGGCCCTCACCACCCACAAAAAGATGAGCCTTTCTGTAAAGCCTTACCCCTTCTGATACAATGATATCTAGAAATTCATCACTTTAACAATGCACACAAAAGGAATCAGCCTGCACCTTTCACTTTTAAGAACATCATCATCTCTCTCCATTGCCTTTCTGAATCTCAAAGCCTGCTTCAGCTTTCCAGCCACCAAGTCAAAGAAAGGCTTACTGGGACAGTCTGTGTCAGCAAATACAAGCTTTCTCTGTCAGCACTTGCTTCCATCACATGGCACTGGAACAGACTACAGCTTGTGACATGATCCAAATGGCTAGCAGGACCACTCCTACACTTTGACCACTGAAGACACCCCATCACGATTCCTGCACATACACCAGGAACTGTGGGACCAGTACTAGGCTCTTAAATTCCCCCTTCAGCCCAGGCAACAATTCTACTAGTCTGAACACTCCATGTACTGGGAAAAGATTCACTCGTTTCAGCAATCAGCTACCTTAAGGTAAGAGGTGAACTGTAAGCAGCAGGAGTTTGAGAAATAGAAAACCCTACCCCCACACCACCATCATTCCAGTATCTGCTGCTCATTTCCAGTCTAAATCGGTCTGACATCAGCTTCTGCATCTTTCTACGCCTTCTGTCTACTGAATTAAAGGGTGCTCTATCAGAAATCTTTCCCCCACGTATATATATCTATACCAATCGAGTAACAACAACTACCTACTACCTCGATTAGCTAAGAACACTAAGCTTATGTCATTCTATAGCTTAAGCTTTCCTCAGCTGATTCTTCTTTCAACTACTTTGAAGTCTTCTGAAGTACAGACACAAGAGCTGCACATGGATTTGCACACCATCTGGAACAGTGGTAGTAACACCATATAAAAAGATAACAGCAGTTTCACTGTCCCTGACATTACCTACCTATATAAGGTCTCGTAGAGCTATGTCATCATGACAGGAATTCATGTTCCCTTGGTCCACAGGCAATTCCCCAAAGACCTTTTTCCCAAAAGAAACCTTCATAAACTGCAGATGGGACATCCGTTACTTGTCCCAAGGTATCTAATCTCAGCCCAGGCTACAATACCACCTGCTTCCCTACAATGTACCACTGCTTTGACCATTGCTGGAAAGGAATCGACTGCAGGAAAGATTTGTCCTACCAAGTAATCAGACTGAGATTGCCACTGCCACATTCCATGTTTTACTACTTACGGACAGAGGTGGATTGACCCCAGACCCCAAACACCTGGTTCTTTGAAAGGCCAACATCGACAGATGGCTAACACTGAACTCCAGGCTCTTAAAGAGTGCAGACAACTTGGCTTGTTTGAAATATGTTTTCCCTCAGGGCCCTGAGTGATTCCATGAAACTGCTTCTTTTAAACTAACTAAAATCTTCCCTAGGCTTTCAGTCTAATTCAAGGCTAATTCAAGACCACTCTGTTCCCATTTGAGTATCTTCCACAAAAGCACATGGAAGACTAGTACCAGGGCTGGTAACAATAACCCTGCCAATTGCACCATCATCTCTTCTAAGAAAGAGAGAGGTAAAAGCATAATTAGCAAACCTAGGCTCTGTATTTGGGGCCTCTTAACTCTTTAACAGTACTTTCTCATGTGGAAGGCAAAGTCTACACATTTTTCTAACAAACTTCTCCCATGGTACAGTATAGCCAAGCACACAAACATCTCCACAACTCCTGAAATGCAGCCAGTCGCAGACAGTGTCTGGCAGGCTTGAGTAAATGCAGATCTTTCCAACTACTGCTAATCTCAGTGTAGTCACATTTCCAGATACTAGCCAAAAATCCCCTGACACCTCAGACCTCATCAAGCATATCCTGCAGAAATTGGTCTGTGCTGACTCTGAACAGAAAAGCTGGGCTCATGCTAATCTCACTGGCAAATAACGTTGCAAATGATGCTCATAGCAGGCAGCTGCTAATCCACATCACCTCTTTCGACGGACACTTGTGCTACGTAAGTAGGCGACTGAGGGGTTTTCAGCTTTCAGTTCAGCTTACCAAATGGAACTGAAAATGAAAGACTCTTGGCACAAAGTAAGTATCCTCATGGAACACTAGTAACAAACCACTCTCCAGTAACATCTGCTCTCTCTGACAAACCTTGGAAGAGCCAGAAGTCCGCTACAGCAACAGCCACAAGGTTTTACAATGGATTTAACACACAATGCCTACACATCCAACCAGAGGCAGCTGTACCTACTGCTGAACTACAGCTTTTAACACAGCTTTAGCTAACACAAACTCGGTTCTCACCTACACTGAGCCCAACCATTGTGTCACTGCTCCTGCATACTCACACGATTCAGGGAATCAATGAAGGCTGAGGGTGGCAATGACCTCTGGAGATGCTCTAGTCCAACCCACTCCTCAGAGCAGGGTGAATTGCAGCAAGCTACCAGGGACTATCCAAGGTCAAACTTTGGATATCTCCAGAGATGAAGATTCCACAAACTCCTCAGGCAACATGTTTCAGCATTTGATCACTATTATACTTCAAAACGGAATTTCAATTTGTGTCCAATTCCTTTTGTCCCTTCACTAGGCACCACTGAGAAGAGCTTGGCTCGCTTGTCTTCATTCCCTCAGATATTTATACATGCTGACAAGCTCCCCCCTCCCCAAACACCCTTTTCTCCAGGCTAATCAGCCTCAGCTCTCAGTCTCTCCCCTCAAGTCAGTTTCCAGTTCCTTACTGGTCTTGAGAGCCTTTGTCTCAGTCACCCTATGTCCATGCCTTTCTTGCACTTGGGGACCAAAACTGGCCAAAGCACTCCAAATGTGGCCCTGCCACAGCTGAAAAGAGGCAACACTTCCTCTTCCTAATTCAGCTCAGTACACTGTTGGCCTTCTCTTCTGCAAGGGCACATTTGCTGGCTCATGTTCAACTTGCTGCGCACCAGGACCCCCAGGTCCTTCTCTGCAAAGTTGCTTTCCAGCCTGTAACAGTGGATGGAGTCATCCTGTGATATATGTCCCTCTGATTCGTGTTAATTTGGAATAATGTTGGGGGTGCATAATGACAGACCCTTGTATGGTCAGGATCCTGGGAGGGACAGTTGGAAATTTTGCATGTACTGAATGATATAAAGGATGTGCAAATCATCGCCTAAAGGACCACAATGTAGCACATTGTGTGCATTGTGATACCTCTGGAGAAACAACTTGTCTTTGAACAGGTGATCAAGAATGAAGAAGAGGAAGGCATCTGAAGTCTACAGAACCAGCTGCCCGACCATTAACAAGACAAAAGCTACAGGATGTCTTGCGGGGGTTACCTGGACGACACTCCAGCACGTCAGTTTAAGATGTATATGGTTATGTCTTGTGGGGGTCACCTGGCAGCACTCTATTCTGTCAGTTTAAGCCGGTGGGCTGTGCTATCCCTGGAAGGTATATAAGCCAGGGACTGGAACTCTTCAGGGTGCATCTTGGTGGAGCAGAGACTGTCAGCAGTCGGCAAACTTCTGCAGCGTGAGTCCTCTCTATTGGGGAGTCATCTCCTCACCACAGGCCTCTCAGCAGGACTCCCTTCCATAGGGTGCTGACATTCGGGCCCAGACTCCCCTGGCCTGGTCCCCTGCAAAGTCACAAGTCCCCTGGCAAACCGGCTGAGGCGTGGATCAAACTTCAAAGGGCATAGGTGTCTCTGCTCCCCGTCCTCATCATTTTCCTGCTGTTCTTTTTCTTCAAGTCGTTCTACTTTTAGTACAAACATTGAAGTTGGAAAAGGACGTAAAGTCCTGATTGCACAATCACTCTCCTCCTGACTAAACGGCCTTTTTGTATTTACATACATGTTTGTACATCTTGGTGTTTCAAAGGATCCAAAAACAGGCCAAAAGATAGGTAGTCTTAAAAGCTCCTTTGGCCATTCTATCACACAACACTGAACTAATTTTAATTTACTTTTTCGTTTTCTGGGGCCCATATCATTCCAATTTTTAATCATTATTCCTAATGGATGTCAAATAATTTGCTCCCCGGGTCTGTCGTCTGACCCACCTAGGAATTTTACTATGGCAATTCCTACAGCCCTTAGTTACCTTAGTAAGAGTGTCTTGCAGGGAGTTTAGGATTTCCTCCACAGTCCACATATGACTGTGGGCACACCCAACCGAATGGTATACGCAAGATACTCATTGACTTTGTCATCTTCACTCAGATCCAGCCGAATGGTATATACCTACGCACATGACTCCTGTCGTCCTCTTTTGAGCAGCCGAATGGTATATGCCTTACGCTTTACGAGTGTTGTTTTCGTTTGGGTATCTTCCACAGTCCACAGTCCACATATGACTGTGGGCACCATTGTACCTATCACCCACTCACGAATCCTATAGGAATTGCTTCGGTCCTTCACCGGCCAAGTCCCTCGCGTGAGGTTGGAACCGCGGTTAGAAGACTCGCTTCGGGACTATGTTCCGTCTCAGTCACACTCTTTCACACACAGGCAACCGATTCCCACCCAACCGAACACATTGAATACTCATACTCACAATGCACGACTCCGTTGTCTTCATTCGGGATCGAACTGAATGGTATAACTTCGTTTGGGTCTTCCCGTGCAGAATTACAGGCAAAATACACCTTCATTCGGGATCTCACCGAATGGTATACTGCTGCAGCAGGCAAGGGAGCTTGAAAAATCCAATTCTTTGCTTGCCTTTATTCAGGTTCAGGATGGTGTTAGTCCCGATCCGACCTGATCAGGAGCCACCAAATGGTGGGGCGCCCCTCCTAGATCAAGTCAGAATTCAAGAGCTATAGCCATCCTGCACGAGCCCCCAGTGGTGATAAATGACTTGGTCCGAAACAGGATTTTAGCCAAATCGAACAATTCATTAAATGAATAAAGGCAGCAAACATGCTGGGGTGCACAGTCAGCACAGGGTGCACCGACCGTCTCTGCTCCACCAAGATGCACCCTGAACAGTTCCAGTCCCTGGCTTATATACCTTCCAGGGATAGCACAGCCCGCTGGCTTCCTAAACATAGAAAAGAAAGCAAGCAGGTGAGCAGCGCTGGTCAGCAGCAAAGTTATAAGCTCCCTTGGCATTGCCACTTTGCAAAGCAGTAGATACTGCTGGAAGCAAAGTACACGTGAAAAAACACGCACCATACAAACCAAACAGCAGTTCCTTTTCTTCCTCTCAGAGTTCCTGCTTGCTTGGCTTCTTACACCACCTTTGCTGCTGTCCTTTCATCCCGTCTGCTCAGGCTCCTCTTCTAGCTATCATCCTTTCTGCACTCAGCCACCCGGGCAGAATGCAACCTGCCTAATTATAGGCATCTAAGGTATCCACAGCAGAAAAGCACTTTTCCAGAGCCCCCTGTATAATCAGGGATAAATAGACTGGCAGCTCCACAGAAGATTCAGAGCACCTAAATTTGGCTCACCTTCAGGTGATGAATCAGAACAGAAGCTTCTTTTTCTCTGCTAACTCTACAGGAAGCTTATCCTCCCAAGTCAAATGCCCCCAAAATTAAAATGTAAGTACCCCCCATGGTGCACATAGCTGTGGATTCTTATCTCCAACTGACTTACATCCCTCTCAATTAACACATTCTCAGATTTAGCAGATTGAGATGAACTACTGCTTGAGCTGCAAAAGCATGAAGGAAAGAAAAGAACAAAAAGGATTGAGCAAAACCAAGCTTTAAAGCACTATTTTGTTTTACAGTCTAGTTCACCTTTATTGTGCAATATTTAAGAGACTTTGGGACCATCTTCAGCTCTCAGGTATGAAGAAACAGCTCTTTCCATATAAAAGCCTTGATACACAGAATACTGTTACAGATTTTAGAAGTCAAACTGGGTTTGGACTCATTGAAGCCTGTAGAGCATTCCCTCTGGTCTCTGGAATAACATATGGGATAGCATCTTGCAAGGGTTCTGATGCAAGTTCATCCCATCCCCTTAGTCTCTATTGCTCCACGCTCAATGTCCCAACCAAAGAATTTAAACTGGATCAGTTCACAGCTGACAAGAGAGAAGTGACTCTGCCCACAGAGCACCTCTGCTGCTAAATGGAAGCTGCAAGCAGAGAGGCACAGAGCAAGCATGGCATTATAAGCAGCCAGCCAGATGGGCATTGTTCCCTTCCAGCGCAAAGTACCCAAGAAGCTTCCTCGCTGCCCCTGCTTTCTGCATGCAGCAGTGTTCAGCGGGAGAGGACATCAAAAAGACTTGTAACCACACATCCTCACTGAGGAATTTGATCTTCTGGATGGGAGGGAAAGGCTACCTGGAAACACCACACACACCACCTCACCATTGCATATGTTAATGGATTTCTCTCTACCTACCATCCGCATCCAGGAGACATCTAGCTAGACAGAAGATCTAAGCCTCCTCTAGCTCAGAAGAGCATTTATCTGCATCAAACGCAATGCCATCGTTATGGGGTCTTCGCACAAGACTAGTATTTCAGAAGAGATGGCCTGTGGGTCATTCAAATAACAACATGAACTACCTACCCACCTTTATTGTGCCATGGTACAATGCTGCAGGGTGGAAGGAGAAAAGGGCAGCTGGACTGTCAATTAGAGCACAGAGCCAGAACACACACCCAACCCCCCACCCCGCCCCCGCTCCGAAAAAAACTCCAACCAAACTTACTGGTGTCTTGGCATAGAATGAAAAATGACTGATGTACTATAAAGATGGTCCTGCTAGGGAGAGCATAGCATCTGTGGATCAACTATCCAATTCCTGCGTAACCACAAGAGTTGTTTTTTAAGCTTGGTTTTTTAAGCATTAAAAAAGTGATTTCTACCTTCTGGGAGAGGGATTTCATTTGAAGAATGTTTGCTAACAAGTTCACCTTCTGACCACAGACTTGATGTGGTACAATGCTGTATAGCCACAGCTACAGAACCTAGGAAGTAGAAGGCAACAATGGATATAATACTAAGATAAAGTTAGCTCACAACATATGACTTTATTGACCCTTCATCCAATCCATTGGACACTAAACTATCAGGTGATTTTATATATGAAATGCTCCACCATGATGGAGCAGCACCATTAAAAACCTTCATGGCCAAAAGCTGCTCTAAGAAAGCAGCAGTTGGACAGACACAAAGGCAGATGGGAGCTGAGATCCAGCAGCTTACCTTCGTGAAACCTGCAAGTATGGCACCAGAACACCTGAAGCAAGTTTAAGTGAACACTGAACATGATTTAAAAGTCTTTGCCACACTTCCAAAGCTTCTGAAGACAGCAGGATTTAAGTACCATGTTGAGGTACCTTCCACGTTGAGGAAATCAACAACTCTGAGGATTGCCCTCACAAGTTCCATAAAGGCACGCTTTCCACTCCCTACTGCAATGAGTTTGTTCATGCACTTACAGTGCAGCACTATAGCCTCTTTTCCTCCTTACATTTCTGCATGAAAGGCTGCACTTCTACAGAAATCATAAAGCTTTCTCAAATCTGTGATGAAGGCAACAGGTTACCTATAGCTCTCAAGTTGCAGAAGAATTTGAGGCATATTTTAAGACACTTATGTCATTTAGTGTCCAATGACATAGATCACAAGTACCACAGGGACTCCGCATCAAGGAGTATCCAAAAGAATGGAGGCACAGTGTAGAAAGCCATACGGCTACGTTCATGGATTGCATTACTCTGCAGATCTGGACATTGTGAAAAGCAGGATAAGATCAGCATACTAATCCAAATGCATGTTGTTGTCTTAGATGAAAAGGCAGAAGCAAGCTAATAGCAAAGACCTGCTGATGGACAGCTGAAGGCACAGACTCAAAACAACACTCAAGTCTCAGGCAACTGTGCGGAAAGCCTTGCCAGAGAATGTACATGTACTGATAGAGAGAAAAACAAGGGTACATCTGATCCCATCAGCTTTTTCTAGCCCTCTGGAGCTCTCCAGTCATCTTAGTCCTACTCTGTACAGTTCTGCATCACTACAAGCACATTTGAAGGAAAGGGCACCTCAAAACAGCGTTCACAGCTCACTGACACAGTGTGCGACAGAACCCGCTCAGGTCAAGAAGACTTGAGCCACAGGAGGCAATCACGCCTGCAATGCCAGAGGAACCAGCGAATCTGTCTGCAATGTGGTTTCCCAAGGCAATCAAAGCAGCCTCTTATTATGATTACTTCTATCATTAGAGCAGAAGTGAAAGGTTACTGGGCTAATTCTAGCTGCAGCAGCAACCAATACTCTATTCAACTGTACATAGCACAGGCACATCTACATCCCTTTTAACTGGCTTTAGGATAGAGCCATTCACTTGCATTTGAACATCAGCCCCAAACACAGCTAGAGCAGTGAAGAGACTGGGAACATGTGCCAGCAGGCACCTTAGTTAGTGGCTGTGGTTCAAAAATTTGACTGGTGAGAGGTCATCACCCTAATTCTTGTTAGGACTACTATTAAATGCTCAAACAAATCTTCCTGTCACAGAAAGACAACATTTATCCACCATCTTAGCTACTTTTCACAGAATCGTTAAGGTTGAAAAAGACCTGCAAGATCATCAAGTCCAACCGTCCCCCTACTACTCACATTACTAACTAAACCATGTCCCTAACTACCTTATTCAGTCTTTCCTTGAACACCCAGAGGGATGGTGACTCCACCATCTCGTTGGGCAACCCGTTCCATTGCCCAACCACTCCTTCTGAGAGAAAATTCAGCCTAATTTCTAACCTGAACCTCCCCTGGCACAACTTGCAGCCATTCCCTCTTGTCCTATTGCTACTTATCTGTGAAAAGAGGCCGAGCCCCAGTTCACCACAGCCTCCTCTCAGGTAGTTGTAGAGAGCAATAAGGTCTCCCCTCAGCCTCTTCTTCTCCAGGCTAACCAGTCCCAGTTCCCTCAGCCGCTCCTTGTAAGCCTCGTGTTCCAGCCCATTCACCAGCTTTCCTACTGATGAATCCTGAAATGCTTTAACAGTTGTGCATTAGTCACTTCTGGCTGAAGTACAGAAATTCACTTGAAGACACTCTGACCTAGAATTCTCTTAGGGAGCCAAGCTTTGAAGAATGGGATAGCTTATATGATTATTGGGAAAGCAGCAGCTGAACATTACACTTTGAAGTCCTAGATCCCAAATAATGGCAGGTTATCAACTGATTCTTAGCTTCAACTACAGCCTCACCCCTACCCTGGTGCAACAAAGCCAGACAGCTTTGTTTGGCAACCCCAGGAGAGATATCCAAAGCTGCACTGTTATTGCTCTTGTAGCGGGTCATACTCTGAATAGGTGCTATGGAAAAAGCTGTAACAGCAAGCTCAGTCTTTGAATACATGCCAAGTGTTCAGTCTCTGGTTTGAATCTATTACCCTGACAATAGCAATTAAAGTCACTCAAAAACTGAACGTGTCGAGTGTTGTATCTATCACTCGGCCTCTAAGCTGTGCTGAGCCTGGATGTCCCCATGAGGTGGAGAACTCAAAGCAACTGTGTTGGATTGCATTTCAACAGATAGTCTTGTGGCACAGCCAGGACACAATGTGTGCCTGTGCAAGGAAGAATACTCTGCTTGTTGAGATGCATGTAACTGAATAAGTGCCTGTTGGGGTTTAACCCCAGCCAGTACCTGAACACCACATAGCCACTCGATCACCACTCCTCTACCCACCCAGAGGGACAGGGAGGAGGATGGAAAAACCCCAAACTCGTGGGCTGAGATAAAGACAGTTTAATAGAATAACAAATGAAGATAATAAGAAGAAATAATAATGATGTACAAGTGCAATTGCTCATCACCTGAGGAGAGAAAAAACCCAACCCTAATGTCCTGTCTCTGAACAGCAGCCCCATCTTCTGGCTAGCATCCCTAGTTTTACACTGAACACCAAAGTATATGATATGGTCCGTATGGGTCAGCTGTCCCAGCTGTGTCCCCTCCCAGACTCTTGTGATAGGCTTCTCACCTTCCAGCTTCTCACACCAACCTCGCTGAAAAACCCTTGACTCTGCACAAGCAGTAACCAAGACATCTCTGTGTTCCCAACAGTTCCAAGCACAAGTCCCAAACAGCCCCATACTAGCCACTATGGAGAAAATTAAGTCCTTCCCAGGCAAAACCAGCAAAAAGCCTATTAAACCCAAGTGAGGTGAGACAGAAGCATTTCACAAAGCTAGGTAGCTATCATAACCCAGTAAACTTTCACTTGCAGGTCTCCTGCTAACAGGAATGTCAACAAACCGACAATTTTTAAAGCCTCCTGCACAGTTCCTTGGCAAACGCTGATTTTCTTTCTCCGCTGAGTTTCCAGTGAACTGAAACTAAGGCCTTCTTTGTTCCACTATACCATTAGCATGTCTCTGTCTATCCCAAAGTAGTCAATTACTATAAAGCCTAAAGGAAAAATTCACGTAGGTAAACAAGAGGTCATAAGCTTTTCAGTGGCAATGAAGAGGATCTTTTTTAAAAATGCATTTACTGATTTTAAAAAACATACCAAAGTGTACATCTGTCTACTGTCAGATATCCATGACTTGGCCCCTAAATTACTTAGCAGCATCCTGCTCACAACATGACTTAAGATAAATTTATTTAAAAAAATCCTAACCAAACAAAAAGCCCACCGAAAAACCCCAAACACAGCAAAGCAAAGCCACCAACCAAACTGAACAACACCTCCTCCCAACAAGAGTGTGCAGAAATATTCAGCTTAAAGAAAAACAAACAAAAAAAAGCAGTAGGAGGTGGTAAACACAAGTGAGCTGTGTGTTCCTTGGATCCAGAGCCAGGCATGTTAACACTGCTGAACTCTGTAGCAGTTCAAACTCCCGTTACAAAAGGTGTAACCTCATCCCACAGAACTGCTCTTTGATATCTCCTAGGAAGATCAGGGGAATAAAAGAAAAACAGACAACACTCCATTGGCCTGCAAATGGCAGAAAACTCAAGAGACTAGATGACTGAAATGGCCCCAAGATGTGTATCCCACTCGCACTACCAGACGCAATGGGCCAAGTCATGTCAAGTGAGAAGCCAAGATGTATTTCCAGCTTTCATCATCACTTCAGCAAACAACCACTTCAACTAGCCTTCCCCGTACAGACGTTTCCTTGAAGACCACAACCCCATCACTTACAGCAGGAGAAGGGAGTCCAGAGGGCAGCTTACAGCCCACACTACAGAGTATTAGGAGAGCTGCCAAATGAACTCTCAGGTTTTTTGATGAGTCTTGTAATAAAAGCAGAATGTGGAAGACTGAAAAATATGCTAGTGTTATACCAGTATTTTAAAAGGTTGAAATCGGATGAGACATGTCAGTCTTGTCAGCCTGACATTGATTCCAGACAAAATAATGAAAAAGCTGATATAAGACTCAGATAATAAAGGATTAAAGGAGGACAGTGTAATTACTGCCAATCAACATAGACTTTACAGGAAAATATAACTTGTCAAACTACCAACACTTTTTGGTGTGATTACAAGTTTGAACGCTAAAGGTAACAATGTTGATGTAATATATTTTCACATGGTGTTTAACTTGGTGCCAGAAAGCAGTGATGCAGCGCATCATATCAGCTGATAGGTCTAAACTGCACCAGTAGATAAGGATTTGGGCAGGGACAGGGACTTGCTACTGGGGCTCGTTGTTGTTCCAGTCCTACATGCAAATTAGGCTGCTGGCACGGAGATAACTCTGTCTGTCATGTTGACTAGTATCACTTTGTTCTCCCCCTGAACTCCAACCGACTCTACCCGTCTGTTACCACCTTTCTTATACTTTGTGTGGAAGCCCCTTGGCGCTGGGATGGCCACCACCACTCCCTGATTAGTACAACGGACTCTCTAATCCCGACCTCAGCCCTGCCTGGCACATCAGACTCATTCTGCCAAACCCACTGTGTTGCTGTATTAGCCTGTCTGCTTAGATAACCTGTAATTTTTGGCGGTTCATTAAGCCAGACTGCTCTAAAGAATGTATTCACAAGGCAGCCTGTCCTAGCACGGAGCTATTGTCTGTAACAGTTGCACAAGAATGATACTTAAACAACAGAAAGCTGTTCATACAAAGCAGAGAGCTGAAAGTAAATGTGGACAGAACTCGACAGCAGTAGCTCTGACATTAAGAAATTTAGTCAGCGCAAAGTAATTCACAAGATGCTCCCTCCCCACTTCTTGTGCACCTCCTCGCTGGCAGAGCATGGGAAACTGAAAAGTCCTTGACTTAGTATAAGCATTACTTAGCAACAACTAAAATATCAGCGCGTTATCAACATTATTCTCATAATAAATCCAAAACACGGCACCAGCTACCAGGAAGAAAATTATTCTCTTTCAGGCGAAACCAGGACACATACCCATAAGATTCTGACTGCTGCTTTCATTTCCTCTCTGCATCAGCAGTAACTGGGGCAGGGGACAGGAGCACATGTGTAATTGGGCATATTTTCCCAAACAACACCTCTCACTCCTAGTTGACCACAGAAGTCTATCCTCGGTTTTTACAAAGCTGTCAGGTTCGGAATAAGGGCTTTTTTGGCATCTTTCTCAAATGCCATAGAGGTTACATAAGAACTACATTTGGCATTTATGCATTTAAACATAATTCAGAAATGACAGTCTAGATACAGGGTAGGATGAAGCAATTTAAGGCACTCAAGCTTAGATTAACCTCTGTTAATAGGAAGATGGATGATTGATTTTTCCCTCAGCCCAGGCTGGCAACCTCATCCGTAACGGCCAGCCTGGGTTAAGTAGTTCTGAACTCGAGTAGAGGTTTTTCACCATGACAGTGAAGAAAGAACTACTACAAGCTCTGGCACAGGCTAACTGAAAAGGAAAGTATATTATGAGCACTGCAACTTTCAATGGCTCCAAAATAGAATACTGAAGGTGACAATGCTGCTGACCAAGAATGTCTTTATTCCACAGTTGCTGCCTCATTTTATAATTCTCATCTTCCAAGCCTCCACCTAACGTTTACAACCTCAACCCTTCTGGTTTCTGCAACACATTAACATGTTTTTGAGCACAAATGTAAAAAACATTTTGAAAGCTGAAAGCGTAGGTACAGACTAAAATAAACAGGCTATTAAAACAACATATCACAAGCAGCTGCCGCATTATGGGAATTAATTTTGTGTTTAAGTCAATAAAAAGCCTTTACTGTGGAGTCCCAAATATTCCAGTGTGAGGTTCCACCACGCTGTAGGAGCCAACAAACTTTGCCTTACACAGGCTCAGCACAGCGCCATACAGAAAGGGATTCATCTTGTTTTTTGAAAGTCCTACGATTAGAATTTCTACCTTCTTTGTCTTGGTGTACACACAACAAACAGTAAGGAAGCACATCTATTTTGGGGCTCAATTTCCCAAAAAAACCTGTGCATGGAGAAAAAGCTAGGCTGTTTCCCAGCCACCAAGGAACAGGCAAACTGCGGGGAAGGCTGGAGGAGGGTTGAAGACAGGTGTCTCCAGCAAAGCGGGGCCACACAAGTTCTGCAGTGTTGCCTGGCAGCAAGTAATTATCTGCCAGTGTGCTGCTTCCACGTGCCAAGAGCCAAAGCCCACACAGGCAGCAAGCACGGGAGAGTACGTGCGTCAGCTAAAGCTACAGGCTAGCTCCACTCTCTCCTATGGGAACAACACAGAGGTCTTCGGAGGCTAGCCGTTGGCTGAGCTCTGCAACAGCAAGGTCTGTGAACCATGAAGTCAAACCAAAAATGCCCAGAGATAAAGATCTGGGAGATACCAGAAATAAATCAACCCCCAACAGTTCCACCCCTAAATGACTGGGAAGACTCCAGTGAAGACTCTTAAGAACAAGGTTAGATAAATCCTGTCCAAAATGGTTTGGGCACACTCCATCATGCCTTAGGATAAGGTAAAGGGTCACGCAGCCTCTTGAACAAACCTATCATCACTCCTTTCACTGGCGGTCCTATGATTACCTGCAGGAAGGAAGGGACCCATATTCCAACCTACCGGTCCATACATTATCCCTTCTTCGCCCCCAAGCTCCAAGATGACTTCCCTGCACTGGGGTTAATTACAGAGCAACTCAGACGCAGGCAAAAAAGACCCACCCTTTAGATATGTGTCATCTATAACCATCTCATTCATGAGCTGCCAGAGTGCCATACTCCTCCTCTTCCCCCCACCTCCCTTCCCACCTCCGCTTGCCCTTTAAGGCTCCCAAATGCCTGTGTGCTGTATGTGGTGGCAGTTGAGTTTTTTTAATATGCATTTATTAAGATCCTAATTGAATCCCGCATTGCCTTGTGTGCGTCTTGCCAGCCGGAACACGAACAAGGCACCCTATAATTCAATTAGAAGGACCTGCAGCAAGCTGATCATTAGTCTGTCAGGTTGTTAAGGAAAAGACATCTAGGAATAGGAGAGGAAGTTAAACAAAGGGAGAACTGTTAACAGCACCCCTCCACAGTTCATGCAGAGACTCCCGTACTTGAAATGTGGAATCTGCAAAGTCCAAGCACTTGAATGACAGCTCATCACTCCAACAGTCCATTCCTTTGTTTCAGGCAACTTAAATAAAACCTCAAAAGTTGAAGTTAGATTTTTTTTCTCATCAATCCTCTGCTCAGATTCACAAGAAAAATACCACTAACCTACAAATAAGGAAATTTCATTACCTGCCAAAACCCTGTTGACAGAGGAATGGGTGGCCAAGCCAGGTTGTCCCCGTTCATGGAAAATCCCAGCATAAGGCAAGTACTCTGGCAGCAAGAAGCGTCTGCAAAACAAAGAGAGGAGGCTCATATTAAGAAAGGCATCCCAGTGTACTACAGCACTGGACAGCATCCTCAATTGCTTTTAGGAAACACAACTGTATTCCAGCAGACTATAGTACAGGGAAGGCTAGACTCCTCTGCTTAGCCAACCACTTTACTGCTCCAAACAAAAGGCAAGTTACAGATTACACTCTCCTCTGATCAATGTGGCTGTGAAAAAGATTTGCTTAACGCTGACTTTACCTCCTACAATAACTTCCTAATCTCAAACCAGCACACTGTGCTGCCAATCTCTAATCAGATTCTTTTATCCTCCTATTCTCCCTTCACACAGGAGCCCCAACCTGCAGGTAAGAAGCACTAAGACCATACTGTCCTTCAGATGTCCCAGGATGAGCTGATCATACTAGCATGCCATCTCAGGGGTCCCAAAAGTTGCAAAACATGGGGTACAGCAGACCTGTGCAAGAAAAGGAATCTATGTGAAAGCACCAGAGCACTGTACTACAACTGGTACCTCCAGGATTTCCACACCCTTTCACTCTTGAAGAACAATTCTTACCTTGGAACAAAGCGCCCCAGTGAGGGAGCAGACATGCGGGCATTCCGGGGAGCTCGGTGCCTGGATCGGTCTCCGTTGTCCCTTCAGCAAAAGAGAAAACAATTATTGTACATTAAAAATACGATGTAATAAAGTAATCTTCAAGAAAAGAAAAAACCATCACCTCGACATCCTGACTATGCTTTGAGACTTAACAGTTCTCTTGTGCAAGTCACACACATCTAATGTCCCAAATTCATACAATTCACTGTACCGACTCCTGACAGTTTTACAAATGGGTAGCCTAATGTCCACTTTCTTCATTGTTTATCAATGTCAATCACCCAAACACATGAACAAGAAACCTGAGAATTTGGGCCAGGACAGCAAAAGCAAGCACACCCCAGTCCTTACGGGAACTTTCAGTTAGTCAAAGAGACAGGAAGTTTTGCATTTTCGTTCCGAAGAGTGCAGGCAAAAGAGCATCATCTGCAAACTATTATTCTGTGCTCCTTCCCTCAAGGTGCAGTTTAAATGCCCTCATAGTTTAAGACAATCTCACCTTACAGAAGCTTCTCCAGTGAAGTCAGAAACATTAGATGGTGTCAAACAAAACTGTACCCCCTGAAAAGCCCCTCATGTGGTTTCCCAATAAACGTTTGGGCCTCGGGGAATGAGGGGAAAGGGTCTAGCACCTATTGTGCCACAGCAGACGCAGGAAAAGTTGTCTTCCACAGGAGAGCAGTGCAACACTGGCAGGTTACCCAGAGAGGGTGCAGACCTGCCATCCTTGGAAGTCTCAAGACAGGAGTTAAAGCCATGGCTCACCCAGTCTGACTTTGGCAATAAAAGAAACCCTAAGACAAGCAGGAGGCCAAACTGGAGGACCTCCAAAGTCTCCAGCAAACAAAATTTCTGATACTGCATTCATAGGTCACAAGAGGACCTGCAATTACACAGCATTAAAAATAATGAGGCTCCACCAGTGACTCTAGAGCTCTGAAATGGGCCTCTGCAGTGCTTTGTTCTCCATTCAGAAATTTACTCTCTGCATGACCTTGCTCAAGTAGCAAGCCTGTTCTCCCTGGATTGCAGATACCCATCTGTAATTGCAGCCCTACTTGTCTCTTTCCCAGGCAGTTTTGGGGAAGAGTATTAACTTGCAGAGCCTTGGAATCACTAGGAAACTAAATATTCCTTATGCAACACACTAGCGGCACATTCCTAACCCACTCCATCAAGCTGTGCATTTTAGAATTTTTTTTGTTTTGCTTTTTTAAAGTCAGTGAGCAAGAAACGTGGGCTGAGAAGAAAGTCCATTACGTGGCTGTTTCCCACACACTTGAGGAACCAGGAACACAAGAGCAGAGGTTGTTCTGTAAAGCTCGTTAGCATTTCAAACTATTTCACCAAAACAAAATCTAAATCCGAGCTCAAAGCTTCCATTTCTCCTCCCACTGCAGACGCAGCACTTGCAGTTCACAGCCAAAGCCCCACCTCGCCCTGAGGTTTCTGTGTAAGAAGTAGGGTTCCTGAAATCAGCAATGTAAAAAGCTGCTGGGGTTCTTTTATCAGAGATCTCCAGCCTGTTAAGATGTGGATCAATAACAACTTGCCTACCAACTTGGGTGCTGACATACTGACTTTTCCTGCTAAAGAGAAAAAGTGAAAGGGGGATAGAAGTGTTGTGTTCCAGATCTTGCCACACACGGGAAGAGCTAGTGAAAGTCAGAGATTTAAAAGTCCATGTAGCACTTTCTGAAACAGCGCCAATGTGTAGCCCTGAAAGAGGAGCAGCAGTCAGATTGTCAGGGGCGGCATTTCGTTTGGACATTTACTAGAATGACACCTACTAGAATGACTAGGATGACACCCTGCAGAACTCTGCAGATGAAGAGAAACACTGCGGCGGGTTACAAAAGGAATGAGGAATTAGCTCCAGCAAATACAAGAATATAAAGGTGCTGTCTCCTACAGTCCAACTCAAGAGACCTAAAAGAACTAATTGTTCAAGTTTGTTTTGTTTTTAAATGCCACTAGTCAATGCTGTCAGCACCCACAAAAGCTTTTTTGGACATAAATTTTCTTATCCATGAGACTTCCTGATGTAAGAACTCCACCCTGTGCTGTCCATTCACTGTGTGTATAGCCCTTCCCCAGTACAAAAGCCTAAAAGGGAAAAAAAAAAAAAAAGACTAGACTTTCCTTCAGTTTTTACCACCACAGACACAGACTCTACTGATCCAAGAGACAGCGATCTATTTTTAACATCCACTTAAAAAGAAACAAACAAACAAAAAACCCACCCAAAAACCCACCACACCCCATCTGCTGCTGCCCCAAAAGTCTACCAGCAGAACTGGGAATGAGAAAGAGTGACTACCCTTGGAGAATGTTAGCATTCCTATTTACTGTAATGGAAGTGCAAGACACACTTCCCTGTGCTAAAGAGGAATATTACTAAACATTACTCTGAATCACTAATTTAGATTCATTTATATCTAAATTCCCATGCTCAACTACATGCAAGAGTGTTTTTAAGCGTCTAGTGCCGAAAAGCTAGAACAGCTGATATTA
Organism: Laterallus jamaicensis coturniculus; assembly: GCA_022605575.1. Lineage (NCBI taxonomy): Eukaryota > Metazoa > Chordata > Aves > Gruiformes > Rallidae > Laterallus > Laterallus jamaicensis. The sequence goes on from JAKCOX010000013.1 coordinate 22,616,900, forward strand.
CTCTGGTGCCAGCTGAAGATTATTTCTGCACCTTCTAAAAAGGAAAATAAAAAAAACCCCTACAGCTCGGTGAAGATGGGTGGCACTTTGTGTTATTTCTGTCCCACATACAGCCTGCTGACAGAGGGAGGAGAGCAGATGTTAGCACGACTGCAGTGCCAGCGTGAAGCACGGCAAGAAATGAAAAGTTTCTAAAGTTCTCTAAAGTACTGCTGAAGATCTAATGCTCTACTTTCTATTTAAGCGTCAACTACCTACAGGCTCATTAACTAATGATGTGTGGTGGACAGTTTAATTAACATAGCTGGCAAAAGCAGATAGATCCCTCGGAGTGCGTGCATCTAGATTTTAAAAAAGTCTCTTCTGTAAAGCAACTCAATAACCTGGCTTAAGTTAATGAAACAAAACGTGCTACAAGAGCTGCAACCGGGCTAAATAGGTGTCCTGCAATGCCCCTTATTTTAATAGCACAGGGCAACTTCTGCAGTGAAAAAATAACTACAGAGGAACTAAGCAAGCCATTGAGCAGAGAAAGAATCAGAAGTAATCAGCATATAAGGTAACAAGAGAGACTTAATACTATAATTATTAACAGACTCATTTGTCTCAGGAGAAAAACTCTAGGAACTAACAAATGGTCAAAACAACTTCAGCTGTCTGGCTCAAAATTCAGGTTATCCATAATTTGTTCAGGTATCAGTGTGGGACGAGTCAAAACAGCGATACAGAGAAGAGTTGGTAGGGAAAACCCAGCATTAACACCAACTCAGAATGGAGTGGGAAAAGAAAGCAATTCCCAAACATTCAGGAGATCTATGGACCTTTAGTAGGGCATAGGAAGAATGAAAGTTTAAGATAAACTGGATAAGAGAGTCAAACCTCCTTGGATTTTTCTGCTACTGGTTTGTTTGCTTGTTGAGAGAAAAGTTGACCAACATAAATATGACCGCTCTGAAAACTGAGACGGAGAAGCAAAGCTTCGCACCCTAGAGTTTGGGGGAAAAAGCATTCTCTCTCATCTGGTAACGTGGGTACTGCATTAATAACCGAGCGGGTGCGGAAAACAGGACTGTCAGAAAGGGAACTGCTTTTCTGTGTTGGCAAGAATTCTCTTTAATATTAGAGATTGGTGTATCAGGAAGTGAAACTAAACACGCAGCACGGGGTTTCTAATGCAATCTGTTGGCCTAACTGTTCCCATTGTAGTCAATATTAAAACTCCCACTGATTACACAGCCAACAGAATTAGGTCAACAATGACCATTTTGAAAAGCCATTTAATTATTAGCCAGCACCAGTAAGCCATGCAAGTTCAGCAGAATCAAATTATATCAGACCAAGCCAAGTGTTCCATATTTTCAGCATTTTATCGTGTTTCATGCGATCCAATTTAAAATGCTACATCAATTTCTATTGCAGAGCTTAGACACTTAAATACAATAGAAATGCTAAATAACTGGTTAAGTGGTATCTTTAAGATTTGGCACTGGATTCAATTGCACCATCTTGATGCAAGAGGAATAAACCAAACCAGGATAATTTTCTCAGTACTTCAAACATTAAGTATCTCCACTTACACATTATCAATTTTTTACTACTGCAAGAGGTTATGCTGGAGGAGATAGCACAGAGGGCAGAAGCACCACAGAGGAGGCTTCCAGATAACATGAACTTATTTGGCTTTAGAGGTTGGTCAAGACTGACCCCCGGGTCCTCTCAAGAGTGTACCTGGAGGATGTCATGCCAAACTGATCCTGAAATCTCGCAATTCACAGTATTCACTGCTGATTTAGATAAAACCAGATGATAGATGTTCTGAGAAGGGTATACTCACAAAAGCATAGGACTACCAGCCAAATTGTGTACTGTTTTACAAAGGGTAGAGAAACAGGAGAAAAGGTGGTGAGGGGAACATTGCATTTGTGGGTGATTCTATTCTAAGAGCATGTCAATCACTTTCCAGCATCATTCTGATGAGTAAGGGAGAGGCAGTGTTGGGAACGCTATGATAGAAACTTAACTAGCAGCTTTACAACTCAGAGGAGCAGCCAATACCAGAACATGTTAAAACTTTAGTTCTTTTTATGTTTGATCCTGAAAGATTCTGAGCATCACCTACAAATGAAGTCAGGGAAAACTGGAAGTGTTTCTAGGAAATAAGCTTCTCAAAGTAGAGGTAAACATGAAATAAACCCCTGGCATTCTGAATACTTCAGTGAGATACAGGTATGCTGGAAGACAAAAGGGAAAAGCCACATCTCAAGTTGGTTGTAACCCTGCAGAGAGACAGAGTATCTGAAATAGTATCTCCTGGATGAGTAGGGATACTCTCAAAAAAACCCCAGTTTCCATCCAGTATATGTTACTTTATTCATGGTCCTTTACTCTTGAAAAAGTTGTTAACCCAGGAAAAAGGGACCACCCTACATATAACTCTGAGGACAGGGGTCTCTCACCTAAAAACAGACCTTTGAGCAGAGACCCTTTTCCACAACTAGATACAAATAGACAAGTCAGGAGCACTGCTCCTATTCAAAAAGGGTACAAGTATTGACATCCACAGACATTAACACAATGAAAACCCTGATTTAAAAGAAAACAGGTAATGCAGTAAAAAGGAAAGGCAAAAAGATAAATTCATCTGCCCATCTTGGAAGGGTATGACCATTACTGGAGAAGTACTTAAGGCAGAACAGAAGGAGACAATAAGGAAGAAGGAAATTTCAGCAAAAAAGCAGTATCTGCTACACAAAAAGCCTTTCCTTTCATTAAACATAGCAGGACTATGGAGCAAGCTCCCAAGTATACCACCAGAAGCCAAACAAAATTGAAGAACTGCAAAGAGCAGTGCTACCCTGCTGGAAAGACAGGAACTAGAATAGATCTTTAACATAGCTACTTAATACAGTAACTGATGAAGAAGTTAGTTAAGTCACCTGAGACACACTGCCCTTCCATCTTCCTATGTTCTTTTGAAGGCTTAAGTGCCAGTTTTTCACTGGCAGCTTTTTGAAAGGAACATCAGGGAAAACTTGTGTCTATGTATCAGCCAATACTTCCTATAAAGCAGCAGGCTGCTGACTTAACTAATGACTCTCCTGACCAGTGCAAAACAAATCCCCCAGCCTTGATTACCTCTCAGAGGGCTGTTCAGGAGAAAATGTATTTGCAAGATTAAAATGGCACTTCAGAAGATCAAGTGTTTCGGAGAAGCATCACATGAGAGGATTTATCACCTGGTCAAGAGAAACAGCAGCACTTGCCCATTAAATGCCAAGGATTAATTGCTTCAGAGAAAGACTGATTTGGAACCAGAATTAAGCACTCACTCTTATCTAGGCACAGTATCCAGTTGTCTCAATTTAAATCACCTCACTGTGTGGCAGGCTTACAAATTGATGACATGTTTTAGAATAAGACTGATACACTCCATAGTTACAGCAAATGATTAGAAAATGGAAACATCAGAGGGCAGAGGAAGGTAGAGAATCCCTGCTCCTTCGCCTAGACCTGGTGCACAGCCGCTATGGAAATTTAAATCAGTGTTTAAAAAGGAAAAAAAAAAATCAAAACCCAAACACAAGGCATTCAGCACTACAGGAACCCTTCCCTTGAGACCCCTGAATCAGCCATTTTCAAACATTCATCCAAACACAAACTTGATGAGGGAAAAACACCACTATGGCTAATTCTAATTACTTGGGAGCTTCATAACTGGAGTTCCTTGAATGGAGCTGGTAACACAGACATACAGTCGGGCACCCCACCAGGCTTCAATACTGGAATAAAGTGTCAAAAGTAAGCACCAACTTTTTTTTTTTTTTTTTAAAAGGAAAACAAACATGTTGCATTGTTATCCTACTGCTCTTCCAAGGGTAACAGGTATGAACATCTGCAGAGATGAAAAGAGATACAAAAACTGCACAATCAATGCTAACTGATTAGACCTACAGGCCTGAGGCATGCTAACCACGGCGGGCTCTGTGTGGCTGGTGACAAACTCCTAATAGCTTACTTTCTAATCACTCCCCTTAACACCAGACAGTCACCCAGCAGTTGACCTGGTTTGACTTAAGAGTTTCAAAGACACAAAATAAAAGCAAAAGGAAAACAACGAACACAAGTAGCAGAAAAACTCAGTTCTACCATGTTGACATCCAAACTGTTTCTACGAGCCCAGGCAACCAACAGTCCGGAAAGTGATGAGAGCTTTTCTGGCAACTGTCATCTTTCAAAAAGCACTCATTCCCTCACCACCCTGCTATGAAGACACTTGCCTTGCTGGAATGTGACTTACTGGTAAAACAGCATTATGCTGGAGAGGTTAGCAATATCCTGCAGTACTGCTGCAAGGAAATAGTCATTGCCTCTCGCTACATCCAGGCAGCATTATTAGACATTCAGACCAAGATAAGGGGAATATAAAAGACTGTCACAAAAGATAAAGATAAAAAGAATAGGGAAAATGAAGCTGGAGGCTACTATGAGTAGATCACAAGCCAAGCTAAGACTCCAAGTAATCCTTGAAAAATGAAGTTCAAAGAGTTGATTCAATATCATTCCCATTCATCCGGGACTTGTTAGAATTCTTAGCCTGCAACTGTGTTTAAAATGATGAATATAATTAACATAAATTGCTACGTATCCTGAGGCAACATCCCAGGACTAACTGCTCCAGAAACCTGTAAAAGAGAAGAGAAAGAAAAAAACCCACAAAACAAACCCTCATCAGAAAGTGACCATCAAGATCCGGAAAACTCAGGCCTGCCTTGCAAGGCAGTTTTGAGAAAGTCCACCTTCATCAAAAACAATGATGCAGAGCCATATTAAGCCAAGAAAGGGAGGAAACTGCATCAAAGCTACAGATAAAGAGACACCAGGGAAAATAAACAAACAACAAAGGCAGGTAGGTACAGCAAACATCAATCCTGCTTTTAATTTCTTTATCTGAACTCAAATAACAAATTACTAACAAGAATATTATTTGTAGCTGCTCAAGACAGTTAACAAGCTGTCCCACCTAACACATCCAGAAAGAAAGAGCTGCTTTTTCTGCAGTAAACTGATGTGTCATGGATCCTACAAATCCATTTCCATTGGCATTTAAGTGAAAACAGCAGGTACATCTGATGTGATTGCATTTCTGCAGATTAGCACTCCCACTGCTCTGTCTCCAGCAAACAATGATACAGAGTCAGACTGAAAAGGTAGAGGCTGGATTTAAACAGGAGCTTGGAATTCCTTCACAAGGGTAAGGAGGGAGTTATTTCTGTAGCTGGTCATTTCTAACCTTTCTCCCTCCTCACACAAACTTTCCAAAATTGCTTTCTGTCCCCGCCATTGAGCAAGCAACACACTTATTCTCACCATGACACACAACTCCCTCCCTGAAACCCAATTCCACCATTTCACTTGAAGAGCAATAGGGGAAACAGAATCCAAACCCAAAGCTACTACCCAAGCACACACTGCGTAACCACACTGCCACAGCCTCCCCTTCTCTCACTGCATGATGTTTGTTCAGACACAATTACTTCCTTTGTTAATATTTTCAGGTATCAATGTACAAGTCGAAGTTCTCAAAGAAGCCAACAAGAAAAACACCTAATGCTTTAAGGGAAGACATTGCAAAAGAAGGATGATTGCCTGGGTATCTTGCACGAATGAGACGTGCACTTTCTTCTTTAATACAAACAGAAGTTAAACCAAAATGCCACTTTGAAGTGGATCACCAAATCTGACACAAAACAGACTTGCAAACTAAACACTTCAACTGCAGAAGAGGCCAGAAGGAACCCACCATACTATTCTCCGCAATAAATGAAAATCATCATCAAGAAACTGGATGCAGTACTACAGCTTTAACATAGGGACAGACAGCTGGCAGGTTGTGATCTTAGAACTTTTTAAGTGAAGAGGCTACTGGAGGAACTTAGATTTGGCAGGTCCTGCCATGACAGTGTCAATAAAGCAACAAAAACCAGATGAAGACAGACATGGCAGACACTCATTTATCTTATGCACTTACGAAGAGACGCCTGCAAACTGCCCACCTGAGAAACCACAAGTCTTGCTCCATAATATGCCTTAAATTCAAGGATTTTAGGTTGTCAAATAAAGCCAGATAATATCATCATGAATCTTGTAAGGTTTCCATAAGCACAAAAGAGCACAGCAAGTTCCATGGGAATGTAAGGAGGAACCTTTTCCCTGTGAGGGTGCTGGAGCACTGGGACATGCTGCCCAGAGAGGTTGTGGAGTCTCCTTCTCTGGAGACATTCAAACCCACCTGGATGCGTTCCTGTGGCATTTAGTCTGGGTGATCCTGCTCTGGCAGGGGAGTTGGACTAGATGATCTTTGGAGGTTCCTTCCAACTCCTAACATTCTGTGATTCTGTGTAATTCATTCTCTCTGCAAAGCAAGAGCTTGCTTCCACAAAACCAGAATGCCCATTGTGGTCTCAGGAAAGCAGTGCCTACAGCAATCATGTTCTCTGTCTGAGTGCTCGGTGGTGTCTCAAAAGAAATTAAGAAGATAAAGCACCAAAACAAGGTGCTTTATCTTCTTAAAGATACATCAGGCCTGTGAGGTAAGGCCCTTCCTAGCGTGACAGTGACAGAACTGAATGGATCCAACCCAGCAGAGATCCTCCTGGGAGGAAGGAAAAAGGAGAGGCTAGAAAGGGGAGACGCTGCAGACAATAAGAGAGCGTAATCTCCAAGCACCTTCATATCTACATTCTACCAGGCAGCTTGCTCTCAAAAGTGGAGTTGTCAGCTAGTCGCACCTTTAGCCCTGGCTGGAAAGCTTTTATAGAACTGCAGTGAAGGATTTGAGCAGGGCTTTCAGACAGAGCTGGTGCACTGTCCTATGTATCTGCTTTTCAATCTGACAGATAAAACGAACCCATATTTGTTCCCACACTTACTGCAGACAAAAAAGGACATAGATGGCCAGAATTCATCTGCAGAAACACCTTCACATTCCCATTATGGTGACAGATTTAGAATCACACATGAAAAAAAATGAGCTTGCGCTAAGGAGTCCTAGAAACTTCACCCACAGTTTCCAGCATCAGAGTTGTTCCACATTACAAGAAGTCTCTAGAAGAGACCCAAACTTGTTGAAGAATTCAGAAGATACTAAGTTTAGATTTTTAGAGCTAAACTCTGTGCTCCAAACATAAGACACACACAAAAAAAGACCTTGAAATAAGAAAGTTCAACATCTCTGACTTGTCTATAAAGAACCTATTTTTACCACTTATGCTGGAAGACTAAAGTGACATCATTCTCTGCTCAGAGATTTTTATCCCAGAATACAAGAAGCCTTTTCATTTTAGCTTAGGATTCTGCCAAAGCTAACCTTAAAACCCACTCATATCAATTTATCTGTTAATAACCTAATATTACAATCTGTATATATATTACAAACTGTATTCAATGCTTTGCTGCAGACATGACTAAGTTTACAGTTGTCAGTTGTATTCAATAAGCAGTAGTAAGATGACAACAGTGACAGGTTAAACACAGGCAGCGCATGTAGAGAGATAACATCTCATTAGACCAAATAACACAGGTATAGAGCGTGTCTCCCTCCTCCTCCCTGTCCATAAAGCTGGTGTAACAGGAGATTACTAATACCTATAAAACCACTCTACTTCACATTCTTAGACCAACGCTATTGCTATCACAAACTAACTGTATTTATGAATGAATACAATTGAAATTCTGGAGAACCGCATGGAAAAGACGACACCTATGGCCTTAGACTGATGGGCTTTAGAGACCATATGAACAGAAACAGTGGAGGGGCCAAGCTTTTCATGCCCCATACCAGGTAATTAGGTAAGAGAAGCTGAAAAGATACTGCCCTGGGTTCTCTCATCCTGCTGTGGGGGAGGGAGTGAGTGGCTGTGTGGTGCTCAGCTGCTGGATGGAGCTAAATCATAACAGATAAAATAATGAATCTTAGAGGAGGCAAAAAGCTCAGAACCCAACAAAAGATGGAGCCAAGGAAGGCTTGTCTCCCAGACACCCTGCACAAAACCAGGGCTTACTCCTGGCACAGAGCACTACATATAGTAGAATCAACGGGTATTTAAGGCCCCCTCACATCTTCCCCCTGGTCTCTAGGAAAATGCAAGAAGAGAGAATATTTACCAATTACATTAACCAGTACAGAAAGATAAAGCATCAAGGCAATTTGCTATGGCTTTTACATTAAAAAAAAAAAAAAAGTAAAAGAAAATAAAGTCACAGGGTTCTGAGGAAAAAAGCATGAGCTGCAGATGGCAAATCCCTGTCCTACATCAGATGTGCAGAATCAGGGAAGCCAGGGCCCTAGATCAGGGCAAGAAAGAAATACATGAAGAAATACACCACTCTGCTCGAGTGAGCAAGTGAAGAAGGAAGGATGCATTGTGAAGTGTCAGCAGAAGAAATCAAATGAGTCACGAGACAAGTTCCAGCTCTAAGGACCCCCGCACTTCTAATCAGCTAGGAGAAATACCAAAGCAGAAAAGGAAAAAGACAGCATGCCTTGAATGCACAGACAAGAAATCAACGTGAAATACTGAAAATACAAGTAGCTGAACAAATTCAGCCACTGCACAGTGAGGAATAAACACATCTTTTTGCTCAGTATGAAACAAAAAGGCAACCTTAGCATGGCTGATTGAATTGCTTCCCTGACTAGGTGCTCTTACTGTATGAGCATTATCTGCAGGGGAACACACTTCTCTGCAGGCATTTGCCTGGCTCTGAATGAGGAACTTACCATCTTTTCTCTTCCCAGCAGACCAAGCCGCCTCAGACAAATGAAATGGAATAATGGAAATATTAAGGCCTATGCTTGCGACGCACCCGCCTCACATAATGGGCCCAGCAGCCACCATATTTCTGCTCTTCCAGACCACGAAGCTTCTTGGGAAAAGCTACAAAGCAGTAACTCTGCTCCATTATCTCCCCTCATTTACATCTTACACAAACAAGGGCCACAATGACAGGGGAAGACACATTCACTCACCCTGTCCTTATGAATATTTAATTGCTGGAGCATAAAATGACAGCTTCACAGAACAATATTCTAAGGAAGTAAAAAAAAAAAGTCTACCACCACAGAAAAAGTAAGAAAGGGACTATTATCTTGCTTTTCTGGAAATAGCTAGTGTTACTGGCATCCTTCATAAAGGGACTTCACCCTGACACACAGGACATGGAGCTTTAACAACTGTGCCATCTTAAGTATGTGCCACTGCAGCAAAGGAACGTGAAAGTCAAGATAGTAGCAAAGTTCACAGTATCCTCTGCTGGCAGCACCAACATAAAAGCACAGATTTTTGAGAAATTCACAGGTTCCCTCAAAATCACCTCCCTACTACTCTACCACCACAGATGACTTCTATGACCGTGCTCAGAATCATCCTGTGTTTTAATCACTATATACTCAAAGGGGGAGAGAAGTTAGTGTAACATTTCAAAGGACTTTCAGAAAATTCTGTATTGAAAAGGAAAGGATTGAAGAAAGACTGGAAAGGGTGTCAATGGTTCAGCCTTGGATGGCAGCTGAACACCACATGGCCGCTCGCCCACTCCCCCCATGTTGGGATGAAGAATGGAAACACAAAGATGAAAACCAGAGGTAACACTTATCTACTGGGACGACAAAGGGAGGGGAAGAGAATAACATCAGTCATTACAATCTACAAAATGGGTGATAACGCAACTCTGAGGAGCAACCAGACACTCAGCCTATCCCCAGAACCACTCCATCCCTCCCTGATTAGACCCCCTTTATAATGAGCATTGATGTCATATGGTATGGCATACTCCTTCAGTTAGGTTGGGCCACCTGTCCTGGATGTCCCAACTCCTTGTGAAAATTAACTCTCTCCTAGCCTAAACCAGCACAAAAGGTCATATTCTCTTTTCTGCTAAAATGGATTTTAATCTAAATTCCTGAGCTTTTGGTCTTCATGACATCTAAACAATCCATTACTTTGTTTCCATTTTTTGGAAAGGGCTTGCAACAGATCTGTTTGCTGGGATTACAGTGGGTATCTCAAGACGTCCAGAAGTAGATGCTGGAGAACAAACTTTAAAAGTTGGTCAGGAGAACCACTCAGAAGGAAATACAGTGGCTTACAAGAGTGCTCTTCAAAGGTTTGGATGCAGAGTTAGTCATCACTTTGACACAAGAGGCCATTTGCTCTCTTTAGAGGAAATAAAACCTTAATTTACCACAGACTCAACAATCATCAAAACTTCCAAAAAATAGTTCCAGGAACTTCAACTCATTTGACAAAGCTCTACAGACAGAGCAAGTAAAACTAACAGAACATGTTTGACTGTCTCCTTCAACCTTAGACTAAAGAACTAAGTCCAGCAGAGCCTCTTAGTGGTGCCTGTTTTGTTTTGTCTCAAGATTTGAAAGCTCTAATAAACTCTCAACCCCTCGTCATTCTATGGTGAAAAAAAAGATTCTCCTTTTCTTTGTTTAACCAGTCTTTTAAATCTGTCTGAGCTAGCCTGGCATATTGAAGGTAGCCTAAAGCATCCTTAATTTTCATAACAGAAATGACAAGACCCATTTGTAGCAATCACTGCTCTAATTATTGATTGAATGACTTAACCTACAGTTTAAGTTCCTACAGGAAGCCTGAGATGTCTTTGATTAGTAAACAGTAGGAAGCCAACAAAGCAGTCTTGTGTTGACAACAGACTGAAGCAAGAGGGCAAGGCAGCACACACACTTACTCAAAATCTTCAAATTCCAGATCGTTTCCCTCTACAGATGGGTTTGAGTTCTCTGAAGTGGAAGAAGAGGAGGAGGAAGAGCGGAGACGGTTTTGTTGGTATCGCATAGAGCGCTGTCGAATACTGTCCCTCCGGGAAAGATACTGGATCATCCTCTGAGCATAATATGCAGCAGGAGACAACCTGAGCAAGGGAGAGATACACAGGCAATTGTTACAGAAGTACAGAATGACAGCAAGTCCTATTTTCCTTCAGAGCTCCAAGTGACAGGACAGTACTGGCATACCACAAAATCAGCTGTTTGCGCTTTACCAGTGAGTAAGACAGAGTAAACAAAGCACAGGAGAAGTCGTCATTTTCCCTTTATACGCTGCACTCACACGTGAGTCCCTTCTTGTGCAAAGGGAAGCACTACATGGTACCTATAGACAAAAAGCTCATCCACAGCATAGAGAAGTTTGCTTCTCAGGACTCTGGAGGTAACTGTTTCAGTTTTTAATCAGTTCACAGAACTAAGCTCAGCAAGTATCCCTGGTAAGAATCAAGCCTGCTCCCAATGTGAACTCCGTTCGCAATGCCAGACAGCAGCAGCCTTCAAATAAACACTGATGGGAGGAACTGTTGTTTTGAAGGTACTTATGGAGCACCATAAAGTATAAATCAAGAGGGGGAAAACAAAAAACCCCAAACATTTAACAGTTTCATTAAACCACTTTGCAATCCAAATGGTAGGGATTTCACATAGTGGCAATTTCATCAGATCCAGTAGATATATGTGAAGGAGTGTTACATCCCACCTGAATGGGGATGTACATCCCAGCCTTGCATCCCACCTGAAAAGAAAGCCTTTCTCTCCAACTAACTCTCAATTCTCTCTCATATATAACTAGGCCCTTATTTGCATTCACTAATACATGCCAGTATTAACCCCTTCCTTGATGCTAGGCAGGGGAAAACATACTCTCTTTCCCTAGCCTACAGCTTCTAGTACATGCTTTCTGCAACACAGTTACTCAGATCCTGAGATGCTTGAATAATCGCTTCTTTAGCCTTATTTCAATTAGACTTACACACCGATTTGGGGAGAGGACAGGAGATGAGAACAACCCCCTTCACCTCCTCCCCTCCCCCTTTATCTCTTCCTTTAACTTCTAGCTCCTTCCTTCTCCCCCTTACTCCCCCTTCTATACATATGTTTGATTTCATTATTTTTCACTCAATTAAAGTTACTAGACTGGTACTTCCCAGGGTCATGAAAATACAATCTCCTTTCTTGCAAAGGCACCACTGGCAAGAGACTGATAATGGAGAGAGCAGCCCTAATTTTTAATTTATAAATGAGAGTGTGAACAGCTTTAAAGAAAAAAAAAAACCAAACAACAGAAGCCTCAAATGAACAGTGAATTCTAGGGGATAGTCTAGATATGAAAATACACTCATTTGCATTCAAAGAGAGAGGTGGCCTGTCTGCCTTACTGGAATGCTACCCATTTTCAGAAGAGAGTGTCAAGCCACCTTTGTTTTACCATGGACCTCACCATCAGCCATGGAGTCTCTCAAGGATATGTATAACTTCATAGTGACCAATATCACATGGTTTCACTGCGTTATGCTATGACCACAGACAAAAACTCCATAATCATCTCTAATAATACGACTGTTAGATGTTGTTTTGGCTGCAGACCCCCATCAAGGACATTCACTCTGCTATATATAGGGCGACAAAGATGATTAGGGGTCTGGAACATCTCCCCTATGAGGAAAGGTTGAGTGAGCTGGGTCTGTTCAGCCTGGAAAAAAGAAGACTTAGGGGGGACCTAATTAGTGTTTACAAGTATCTTAGACATGGGTGGCAGGGGGAATTGGCCAGCCCCTTTTCAGTGGTCTGTGGAGACAGGACTAGGGGCAATGGCTGTAAGCTGGAGCACAGGAAGTTCCGCACCAACATGCGGAAGAACTTTTTCACAGTGAGGGTGACAGAGCCCTGGGACAGGCTGCCCAGGGAGGTGGTGGAGTCTCCTTCTCTGGAGAGATTCAAGTCTCGTCTGGACGCCTATCTATGTAATATGAGATAGGGAGCCTGCTTTGGCAGGGGGGTTGGACCCGAAGATCTCTTGAGGTCCCTTCCAACCCCTAAGATTCTGTGATTCTGTGATTCTGTGATATGTTCAGGGCATGTAAGCAAAACAGCAGGTTGCAAGAAAGAAGTAATTAGAAGCCACGCAGACACGAAGAGTGTTCCTTGTACCCTACTGAGCTACCGTATCTTGGTAAAGAGCCAGGCTAAGACTACAGGCACAGGGGTCTAAAAACTTAGTCGATAAGCATCAGAAGAGTTAAGGGGAGCCACACACACTGTTTTGGATTCATCCTGGATCTTTTACGCACTGTTTGATGACTTAAAGCTGTTAATGCTTATATAACACAGAAGGCTTCACTGTACAAACACAGCACTTCTCTCTACTCCCCTGAAGATTTAACAGACCAAGTATAAAAAAGCAAGGCATTACAGCAGTGCACTCATAAATGAAGAGCTGTTCTCTTCCTTGGCCTTTTCCATAAGCCAGAGCCTCTGTGAATGCCTTAAAAATAAGTCTATGGCATAATATGTACACATAGAGAATGAAAGGAACATGGAAAGAAGGCAACACTGGAAAAGATGAACAGTGATCTCAGCAGTCCAGCAGCGTAACGACAAACTTTTCTCAGCTAATATCACACACCAAGGGAGAGTTCTACAGAAGGATAAGAAGAATGAATTTTGCAGACATTTAGCCTTCAAATTATGCAACACATTACAAGAACAACCACCTGCTTGTTCGGAAAAGAAGAAAGAGAAAGGAATAATGGCTGACCATCACAGGTGATGAGATGCCAGATTCAGCATCCTGACAGAACATGGTATGTAGGCTGTGGAAGAGAGAAGACCAGAAGCTTAAGTCTGGTACACACAGAGAAAAGCATGAGAGATAAAGTACAAAAAGGCAGAGGAGAAACATTCAAAGCAATAGGCTACAGAATTAATCTCTGCAGATGAGTGCACACAGGGCAAAAAAAATAAATTGTCTGTGTCAGGTTCTATCTGTCTTTTGAATACAGTTATGACAAATTAGACCCAGAGCCAAAAGCTAGTGTAAGAGATTTACCTGTCCCGGGGGGAGGAGAAGGCTGCAAAGCAGCAAAAGAAACACCAGCTAACAGTAAACATATCTCTTCAGTTCATTCAGCTAGTGAATGCAACTGTAACTCAGCCTCTGCCCCAAGTCAGTGCCCCAGCTGGCTGAACACACACCAGTCACACAGTAGGCTGTCTGGTGCGTTTCTTTCTGACCTGTGTTTCTAACAAAGCTGGGGTTGTCCAGCAATTCTTCAACCAAGTTTGCAACCACAGGACACAAGCTGCATGACAACACCACAAGAGCTAAATGAACCCAGTCTCTGAGGTGACTAGACCCTGTTTACTGGAGTAGATGGTACAGAGGAGGAGAGGCTGTGTAACAAGGCACTGAGTGGGAGAAAGGCTGCAGCACAAAAACCAGACCCAAACCCCTTCCATCTCATCCACCAACCATGTCAGCAACAGGCAGTGCATTCTAGAGGGACCCAGCGCTGCTGGCTGGCCAGCATGAAGTGGAACAGAGAGAAGGAAATGGCCTTCAGCAAGCCTTCAACAGGCAACATTTGTCCTGAAAGCCTCTTTCCCTGTAACTTTCTAGCATCTTTGATTTTTTTTTTCCTGGAGAAGCATCTACCATCCTTGTGACACTTCATACATGCAGTCTGGAACCATCTTTTTGAGTATTTCTATTTTTAAAAGAAAGTGTTCTCTGATGACAGCTTCATTCCATTCCTCTGCAGATTGTTTCCTAAACCCTGTACATACGGAAGCCACGGAGAACGACAGAACAGCCAAGCTGACCTTAGGGGAGATCAGCAAGGCCACGGAGAAAGACTTGCTGCACTCTACATCAGAATATTCATTCTAAATCTGAGGGAACTTCAAAAAATGCTCTCCTGCCTCAGCCCTGACCTCAGTTATTCAAAGAGAGCACCAATACAGACAGCAGAACAAAGCTAACACACACACTCTCAAAAATAAATTCTTCAGATCATGGAATTTAAAAAAAGACTCCACTGGAGACAGCTTGATCTTAAGGATATGTATTTTTTTTTAAATATGTATTTAAGCACATATACACAGACATTGACTCACCTTTGTTTCATTTTTCCACTTTATTATTTAAGAACATCTGAAAATCACAGCTTTCTGTTAAAAAGGAGAATGCTACAAAAAACCCTCAAAATGCAGTACCACACCTGTTAATCACATTCCCAATTTCTAACAAGTTGAAGGGACAGTCAAAAAGACCCTACTATCCTAGCACACCAGTAAGGTTTGTGGAGGAAGACTCTAACATTACCCCAAGCTTCTGGCTCGTGCTGATTATGCATCCATGAATCCCATTCTCTGAAATGGACAGTGACACTGAGTGGAACAAATTAACCCTCCTTAGAAGTTTTGACACTACTGCATCCCAACAAAGAGCAAGTCAAGCAAAAACACCCAGAGGCTTGCATGGATGAATAAGGAGCTCCTGGGCAAACTCAAACACAAACCAGAAGCCTACAGAAGGTCAAAGCAAAGGCAGGTCCTGAGAGGAAATCAAAGAAATTGTCTGAGCAGCCAGGGATCAGGTTAGGAAACCTAAAGCCCTGATAGAATTAAATCTGGTCAAGGACATCAAGGACAACAAGAAAAGTTCCTACAACTATGTCAGCGATAAAAGGAAAATGAAGGAAAATGTGGGCCTCAGCCAGAATGAGACAGGAGATCAGGTTACCCAGGGTGTGGAGAAGGCTGAGGCACTCAACGAATTTTTTCCCCTTAGTCTTCATGTGCAAGGGCTCTAGTCACACTGCCAAGGTCACAGAAGGCAAAGGCAGGGACTGAGACCACACAATGTAGGAGAAGATCAGGTTTACGAACGTCTAAGCAACCAGAAGGTGCACAAGTCCATAGGACCCAACAAGATACATCTGTGGGTCCTGAGGGAATTGGCAAATGAAGTGGCTAAGCCACTCTCCATCCTATTGGAGAAGTCGTGGCAGTCAGCTGAAGTCTCCACCAACTGGAAAAGGGGAAACATAACCCAAATTTTTAAAAGGGAAAAAAGGAAGACACAGAGCTATAGACCAGTCAAGTGTTGTGCCCGTGTCCAGCAAGAATGTGGAGCAGATCCTCCTGGAAACTATGCTCAGGCACATCATAAAGGAAGAGATTAACAGCCAGCATGGCTTCAGTAAGGGCAAATCATGCCTGACAAATCTGGTGGCATGCTACAATGGGGTTACAATGTTGGTGGGTAAGGGTGACACATGTTATCTACCTGGAGTTGTGCAAAGCATTTGACACTGTTCCACACAACATCCTTGTGTCTCAATTGGAGAGACGTGGATTTGACAGATGGACTGCTCGGTGAATAAGGAATTGGCTGGATGGTCACACTCAAAGAGTTGTGGTCAGGGAAATAATGCCATACTGGCACCATTTAACATCTTTGTCAGGCAGGTACAGTTGGATTGAGTGCACCCTCAGCAAGTCTGCTAATGACACCAAACTGTGTGGTGCAGTCGACACGCTGGAGGGAAGGGATGCCATCCAGAGGGACCTTCAAAGGCTTGAGACATGGGCCCATGCAAACTGCATGAAGTTCAACAAGGCCAAGTGCAAGGTCCTGCACACAGTTGGGGTAGTCCCAAGCACAACTACAGGCTGGGCAGAGAACAGACTGAGAACAGCCCTGAGAAGGACTTGAGGGTGTTGGTAGATACAAAGTTCAACATGAGCCAGAAATGAGCTCTTACAACCCAGAAAGCCAACCATATCCTGGGCTGCATCAAAGCCAGTGTGACCAGCAGGTCAAGGGAGGTGATTCTGCACTTCTACTCTTCTCTGGTGAGACCCCACCTGGAGTACTGCATCCAGCTCTGAGGTCCCCAGTACAAGAAAGACATTGAGATGTTGGAGCAAGTCCAGAGGAGGGTCACAAAGTTGATCAGCAGGCTGAAATGCCTCTCCTATGAAGACAGGATGAGAGAGTTGGGCTTGTTAAGCCTAGAGAAGAGGAGGCTATGGGGAGACCTTATAGCAGCCTTACAGTACCTGAAGAGGCCTATAGGAAAGCTGGAGAGGGGCTGTGTCAGAGAATGTAGTGATAGGACAAGGGGTAATGGGTTTAAACTAGAAGAGGGTAGATTTAGAATAGATATTAGAAATAAATCCTTCCCTGTGAGGGTGGTAAGGCCCTGGTGTAGGCTGCCCAGAGAAGATATGGCTGCTGTATCCCCGGCAGTTGGATGGGACTCTGAACAACCTGGGCTGGTGGAGGGTGTCCCTCCCATGGCAGGGGGGTTGGGACTAGATAATCTTTGAGGCCCCTTGCAACACAAACCAGCCTGGAATTCTCTGATTTTATTCCAAAGCTCTTTATAAACCCAAGCTACTATAAAACTTCTTCTACAGCCTAAAAACACTTGATCTGTCACATGAAGAGCATCATATCAGATAAAAACCGGCTTCAAGTTGAAAAATATTTCTGACAATGCTCCTTATGCTAGGAAATGTCTCAGGCATCAATCCTTTTTCATACATGTTATTGAGCTTCATCATTGCAGAGATGTGACAGAAGGGGAGAAAAATAAAGAGATTTCAGCAACCTAAATAGGCCCTCCTCCTTTTCTTTGTCAAAAGGCAGTTCCCAGAGACCCAGAATTGGTTCTTACAATCAATAAATCTGCCTTCTTTGGATTATACATTCCAGAAATAAGGAACAGTGCACTTCCTTAGCCATTGAGCAGCTCTTGGCATTCCTAAGTTGACCTGAATATAGTAATATCTTCTAAATAACATTTATAAAATACCATTTTCAGCTTTCCAGGTAAATCACCTGTCATTTAATCAACTGCTATTTGGAAAGCTTTTACATTTATCAGCACCATTCTGACACGCAGTTGCCAAGACCTTCTGCAGTTACCCAGGTTGGATTCCCAATGACCTTGCATATAGGTAGTATACTCCACCTTACTTTCACCCCACTACAGTCAATTTCATCCTTCCTATGCCTCTGAATTATCTTTACAAAGCAACTGTCATCACAATTGTAGTTTTGCGTGGCAAGGCTCTGGTGGAGAACGGGGGGCTGCCGGAGTGGCTTCTGCAAGAAGCAGCTAGAAGATGCTCCAGTGCCCAACGTAGTAACTACCAGCTGGGCTCAAGGACAGACCCGGTGCTGACCAAGGCTAAGCCCATCAGTGATGGTCACAACACCTCTGGGAATCACATTTAAGAGGAAAAAAACCTGCAAGCAGCTGCTTTTTGCCACCAAAGAAGGGAGTGAGAAACTCTGCAGACACCAAGGTCAGTGAAGAAGGCGGGGAAGTGGCGCTCTAGGTGCTGGAGAGCCTCTCCTGCAGCCCATGAGGAATTCTGATCATCGTGTAGCACGTTGTTCCCCTGCAGCCCATGGAAGAGGATGGGGAGCAGAGACCCCAACCTGCAGCCCATGGAGAGGCCCTATGCTGGTGTGGGTGGAGACACATGTAAGATGCCGTGACCCATGTTGGAGCAAGCTCCTGGCAGGAGCAGCCCCTGGAGAGAGAAGCCCATGCTGGAGAAAAGTTTGCTGGGGAGCCTTGTGACCCCATGGAGGACCAGGCTGGGGCAGTCTGGGCTTTAGAGACAGAATCACAGAATCAAAGAATTGTAGGGGTTGGAAGGGACCTCGAGAGATCATCGGGTCCAACACCCCTGCCAAAGCAGCTCCCTAGCTCATATTACACAGATAGGCATGCTATATGACTACATCACACTGACCCACGCTGGTGAAGAGCTGAAGTCCCATGGGAAAGGGCTCACATTGGAGAAGCTCATGGAGGACTGTCTCCCATGGGTGGGACCCCATGGTGCAGCAGGGGAAAGGTGTGAGGAATGCCCCAGCCCCAGCTAAGAAGGAAAACAACTTGTGAAGAACTGACAGGCACCACCTACACCCTGCCCCCTGCCACTCTGGGAAGAAAGGAGCAGAATCATGACTAAAGTGATGTCTACTAATAAGCAAGGGGTGGGGGGAGATATGTTAAGATCTGGTTGCACTTCTCATCATCCAACTCTGGTGTCACTGGGTATGTAACACAGTGTAATAAATTAGATGGGTTTTTTTATTTCACGTCGAGTCTGTTTTGCCCATGATACTGCTTGAGGAATGATCTTTCCCTGTCCTTATCTCACTCCTAAACCTCACAATAAGTATTTTCTCCCCTGTCCAGCTGAAAAGGGGAGCGATGGAGCGGCTTTGATAGGCATCTGGCCTACAGCCAGGGTCAAACCACCACAACAATAAATGGAAAAAAGAAGCCAAATGTAAGATTTCACCTCAGCAAGGATTTGCCTACAGAGACAGTCAGCAAGGAGCAATTTACCAGCTTAATTATACTGTCTGGCCAGTTTGCAACATAGCCCTCTTTCAGAACTTGTAGGTAGAGCATTATTTGTATAAAAATTCAGGTTTTGTTGTTAATGATGTAAAAAAGAACGAGATTTCAAGAGAACAAACAAAGCTCTAAGCGACTTAGGTATTTCTTTTTCATGTGCTGGCATTCCTGTACTCTCCTTTATGATAAATCCCAGTAGCCTTCAACTCACGCAGCTATGCCAGAGGTTCCCTAAAAGCCTAAATCAGAGACATTTTACACTTACTGAATTTTCCTCATTCAGAGCTTTGTTAAACCCATCCAAAGAAAGCCTATTTGTCACGATTTATTCTTTGAAAGCTTTCAAAGCTGCTTGCTGTTCACGATTCTATCATTTCTTCTGACAGAGTCTATGGGTCACATTATTCCATCTGTTGCTTTCTTAATACACCAAGAGAAACTGCAAAGATCACTCCTTTCCAGTTTTGATAGTTCTGCCATGTTTGCTTTTTCTAGTCCTCTGAAACACTCCCACCTCTTCTGGAGATTATGCAGGACTACAGGTGTTTCTGTGTCTAATGTCAGTGATTCACAACTCTTCAGAACTAACTGTCAGTATTTTGTTTTTAGTTAAGTATACATAACATCCTGGTTATAGGCTTTCTCATATGGATACATTTATGGAGACATTCCATTCCTCCAAAATCATGCTGTGGGCTCACACCAGCTCTTAACTGCCTTTACTGCATTCTCCCTTACTGTATTTTTTCCCTAATTTTTTCAAAAGAGATTTCTAATTTATTGATATCGTCTCATTTACTGTTGGATCTGCTTGCCACCTAGTGTTCTCCATCCCACATGGTTTCAGCAATCCTTAAGTGCTTACTTTAACAGCAATTTCTTCCTCTTTTCCTCACCCTCTCCTAGACTTATCAACATCTCCTCATTTGGGTTGCACTCTGCCCCCATGGCAAGTCACTGAGGAGGACACGTGCCTGATATTAGAACAATTTCCAAAGGATTCAGTTAGTTATACTAAACTTATGCTTTTGTCTATGAAACTTGAATGTCTTTTGATTGCATTTAGCTCTTACCTGGCTGGATCTGGGTAGATTGGATGTTCCCGGGACCCTGCTCCATCGTAGCGAGACAATGAAATGAGGGAAGACTCCAGCAACCTCCTAGAAAGGGAAAAACCAAATGACAAAGTCAAAGACCATTCAGGAACATCCCCCCCATTTATGCCCTACTTTCTGAAACCCTTTAAGAGTATTTCTATCATCAGTGGAGAGAATTCTGCAACATGCTGCACCACTCACTGACGGTTTAAGTGTTTCCACCACACAGGTATTCAAAGCATATTCTCACTTTCATAGAAGAAAGAACACCTTGAGTAAGAAAGAAGAGTGGTCCCAAACCTGCTCCCAAGTTTCAAGAGAAAGATGCAGACGCTACTTCCCCTTTGGAGACAAGCCATGCCAATTTATCAGACTCATAAACACGAACCTGTTGGTCACCTGTCAAATTCTTACCTATTCAAAAGGTGGCTACACAGGGGATGGACCAAGGAGCACAGGACAAAGAACACACCTCGGCACACGGGCTTTAACTTAACCACTGGTGTTTTTTCATGGTAAGATATTCAATTTTAGGCTCAAGGCTTAGAAAGAGAGGCTTTCGGCTACAAAAAAAAGTTCGTTTCCTCTGTATCTTAATCAGCCACAGGGAGAGATACCAAGTATTCACTCAAGAAGTAAATGTATGCAAATGCAGCCAGACAGCTTGAGTATGTGAGAAGCGAGTCTGAGTCATGAAGGCAGCAGAATCAAAAGCATATAGCAGGAACATGTCCTCCACTCTGGCTTCTACATGCACCTCTTGTCATAAAGCAGCAGATGGCATTGTTTCAAGACTGACTCATTCAAGCCCGTTGCAGCCATTAGATTAGCACAAGAGAGATGATCTGGGGCAGATATGGAGAGGGGAGGAAAAAAAAAACCTGCCAAAGTTTGTAATGCTGCTGAGCTCCCTTTCGAGTCTTTTTGCCTCAGAACTCCTGCTAAACGTTGTTTTCCAGTCTTTGTAACTTAATGAAAACTACTGAGACTTTAAAGTCAAAGAGGTCCCGCACCACATCTGCTCTATTCATCCCCCTCCACAAAACTGGTGAGAAAGACTTGAACGTGGCAGACTTAGCCCCGCATTAACTGGCAGTTAGCTTCTGCAATGCAGGGCAGCAAGCTTCAACACGGGAAGCAGGAAGAAGGACCTGATAAAATCTCCATCCAACTTCCTATTTCTAGCCAGCAGGAATGCAAATCAGATGTTTTTCCAGCAACAGCCCCCTCCTCAGTATCACAAGACAATTTTTCACTGCCTTCCAGCAATAAAAAACAACCCGAACCAAAAAAAACCCTTCAATTTAAATTATATATCTAGAATAGAGAAAACACCAAGAGATAACCTGAGTGTCTTGGAAAGGCATCTGTCAGGTGGAATGACTTGGTACTTTGTTACAAAGCCCTGAGACTCTACAGAGGGCGAGAAATCTTGTCCTCTATGGCACAAAGTTGCTTGGCAACCATTTGTCTTATTCAAGAATAGTTACTAAATCTCTTAAACTTTGAGATTAATTAATTCCCCAGGTTACAGAGCCAAAAGCTCCAACTTTCAACACTGCTATTAGGATAGCAAGGATATTAAGAATCCCTTGGGTCCCCAGAAAGTTACCATACGTCATTCCTGCCTCAGCAAACCCTCTCTCCTGCTCCAAATATGTAAGTCAATACATGTAAAATCAATTAATCTAGAACAAACAGTGCAATAGCTTTGAGGTATACCTAAAGTCCTAGCCCTGTGAGATATACCTATCACCTGCATCATGTATGAACTGCTTTTATTCCTTCTGGAGGGAAATGTAGGCAGATTAAAATTAGCAGAAGGGTATTCCACCTATCCAAGTTAGCTGGCTCTTTCTGAACTGCTGGCTCAGAGTTCAGAGACTGGGTTACTGCCACCACAACACCAAGGTGCTTTTCAGAGCTGCTTATGCAGAGCACTCCAAAACCAATGGCTTGCAAGCAACCTGGATGTGTGGAGGCTGCTAGCCTTCTGGACGTTCCTGCCTAATCACTGGCCTTTAAAAACAGCAGCCACCTTCTTACAGATGTGAGCAACATGCACACAAGCAGCTTGCTTGATGCCATTTCCTTGCAATGCCTGGTGTCCTTATAATATACACGCACGAATAATCATCAAACTCACTATCCCTGCCAAAAGCCCTGGCACCTTTACACTACACACCACCCTCTTTCACAGCATTTCATGGTCTAGCCACTTAAATGACACACAAAGATTAAAGACACAGGGAAGATGACCAGTACATCCTGCATGGCTCTGCAGGCTGTTAGAAACGAGTCCCCAAGCATTCTCTAGTCATACTTCTGACCTTTGGAAAGGCTAGCCATTGCCTGAAGATCACTGATTTGGAGAGATCACAGTCAGAAAGCAGCCAGCAGCTTCACTGAAGGAAATCAAAACGTATACCAACCAGAGGGACCAGAAGGATGTGGAAGCATCCGTCCACACAGACAGTCATTATCCTAACATGGTGCGGGTCTGACAGGAGACCCTCTGTTTTGCTTCAGAACAGCACTCTGGGGAATCTACAGTTCTCACCTCTGCACCCTATCTGATCCTTGAGATAAATACCTTTAAGATCCTTGTTCTACCAGGTACCTCCCATGAGAACTGGTATGTGTAACTTCAGTAAGACACAAACCAACAGTTGCCTGAGCCACACAATGACCAGGTACCCAGGTAAAGACTTCCTAGAGGCCTCATGGCCCTGTGATTGTATCCAAACAGACTGCAATCCCACTCCACGAAGCAACAGGAGCTGCTGCTGCTTTAAGACCACCTCTTTCATTAGAAAGGCTCCTTAGGAAGACCAGTAGTTAGGGGGTTGTGAGGACCAGGATGACAAGCGCGCTGCATTAAACACACTCCCATGACACTCTCTGTCCAAGTTGAATGGTCTCAGCCAAAATGACCTTTCCAGCAGGGCCTCCCAAGACCAAATTCAGCTCCAGCACTAATTCACACAGAGACACAAACCACATACTAGGGCCACATTCAGACCAGGTGGGCAAAGATACTTCAGTTAACAGTAACAACTAAAAGCTACAGCTGATTTTAAGCCTGACTGGTAATTCTTAATTGTCCCACAACCTTGTCCTCACAGATCACAAAGCAATGAACAACAGGTAAATATAAATACATAAGGTAGGCAAAAAAACTCCACAACAAGGCAACAGGCATTTGCATGAGATCCAGAGGCACCATCTCTGTGCTTAGTGCTCCAGAGAATTAATAGTATCTGTATTGAAATCAGAGTAGTATACACAAATAAAATCTATTATTTTACTAACTCATTCTAGACTGAGCCCTTGAGGGCCAAGTTACAGATCTGAATGTGTTTGGTACTGACAAATGGATTCAATAATAGATACACTGCTATAATCATCAATAAAATGTCCCATGTGTGACACTAGCAGTGTAACCTACTGTCCTCTGGGAAGGCACAGATAAATGTTTTTAGAGTAAATCATGCTGCATTCTATCAAGTCAGATACCACGTTCACAGCCTTTGCTGCCCATAGTCACAGAAGAGAGAGGCTATTTGTTTTCAATAACCCCAAACTGTAAGGTAGCCCAACATCCCACCATGGTAAATGCTGAGTCTGGGAGCAGTTCTGGTCATGAGAGTAAACATAATCCAAGGCTGAATAGAAGCAGCTCTGTTACAGGGAGCTGCTAGCCACTAAACATCTAAGTTTCCAACAGAGACACGTACAAAGAGAGAACAGAAACACATATTGCTCACATCTCCTTTTGAAACATTTACCGTAGATCACACTTGACTCCTGAATCCTTTATGGAGCTTACAGCACCCTCCTCCTCTCCTATCTCTCCACCTCCCCCCCCACACCTTTTTTGCTACCCAGATACATAACAGGCTAACACTAGGCTCTGTGGAAGCAATTGCTCCACCATCTCTGTCTAGACAATATGAAATTGTCACAAATGACATCTAAAGTACAATTAGCAGAGAAACTGCAATTTCCACTCTCCTCCCCCGCTCACCAGGAAAAAAAAATATTAAAAAAAAAAAGAAAATCACACATTATCATCCTCCAGGTTGTCAGTCAATGCCACAATGATGAAGATTATCTCTGCTCACCCTAAGAAATGCTTCTGGCCCAACTTGCTAAAATAGGAGGGAGGGGGATTGTAGGGTTTTGTTGGCTTATTTTTTTTTGATTATTAAAACTACTACAAGAACATATAAATTGCCTCTTCAGCAGCACTGAGATCTCAACAGACTCCTTTTCTGTCAGTCCTCAGTAGCTATGGAACCGCTGCCCTACGCTTTGTTACCTCGGGTCTGCAAACAGCAGCAATGGCTAGTGAGGGGGAAAGGAAGCAAGGTCTGAGACACAGGGCACCTCTACGCAAGGGAGAAAGGCAGCGCACGTCACATGGGACATAACGAGCAGAAAAAGGAAATTTCTCAGGAATGAAGCAGCTGAATGCCGGGAGCTGCAGATCCAAGGGGGAAAAAGTAAGTAAGCAACCTCCTCACAACCCATCAGCCATTGGACTATACCCACACTCTCCCCGCGGGGGTGAGGATCACCACCAAAGCCTCTTGGGACAGAGTGATTCATCTCGGCAGGCTTTGAGAAGACACCTAAATGCGGCAAATTTAACTTCTCAGTAACAGTTTCTAATGATATGCAATTCCTACACCACAGCTTAGATCCGCTGTCACAGAAGGCGCATTACTGAGTCGCACTACTCCAAGCAGCACCCAGGGAAGGGCTTTCTTCCCCATCTGAAAGGGAGGCACTAGCAAACTGTACAGAGGCTTAGCTTCCTTAAAATCAACAGGGTTCTCAGCTGCCATCCTTCTAAGCTTCTGCTGCACGCCAACAACACCAGGGCAAACCAGTAAAATGAAGCATCTCTAAGGACAGTGAATACACCTACCCTACTCATCATGCCAGCCTTCAGCTCTGAAGAGAACCTGAGAGAGAGCAATTCAGTTATCCTCTGAAGCAGAAGCATACTAACAATTCCGAGTTTCATTCTCTGGTTTTGTTTCTTCCCTGGAAAGGCTTCTATATTCCCTACTGCCTATCTGGAGGCAAAATTGCCACGCTGCTTCATATTACATCCCTTTTTCAGCCCTCTGAATTACAGCCAGCAGTCAGTTCTCATGAGCGCTCGTCCCTACAGACATGTTCCTGTGGTTTCTCATAGGAACATAAGGAATAGCAACAGTTTAAAACTAGATTGCTTTCAGTCACCTTTCTCCTATGGCAGGGCAATGTTTAACCTAAAGATAACAACAAAGCTGAAGCATGAAGACAGATGAACATTATCCAGCTGCCCAATAGCACTGCCACCCTCCTTCAAATTCTAAGCTCAATTATTAACTGGTAACAAGCCCAATTAATTTCTGGAGATCAATTACAGCCTCAAAAAATGTTAGAAAAATAGCCTAAAAAAAAAAAAAATCTTAACCAAGGCAATGCACTGCCTTCCCCCCTCCCCTTTTCTCAGAATACAAAGAATTATTCCAGACATCTCTGCATTGTGTTGCCTGCTTTCAAAGAGCAAATTGAAATCACATAAGGAGAAACCATCAAGTGTTTTGTTCCACAGCTTCCTTTGCCATAAAAGTTTTGTAGTCCTTGTCAAACAGAAAAACACTATTGCTATCACCCGTTTCATATGCAAGCTTAAAATAAAAAAGCAATCTGTATGCAGTTCTAAAGATTGCCTGAAAGATAATTTCTAAAATTAAGTCCTTAACATAATCTACTCTGATACCTCTAAGTGAACATTTCTAGACTGTTTCAGCTTTCACTCAGTTATGGTTAGAGACATTTAGCCCAGCATCAAGATCTCAATTAAGACAGGTCAGAAGCCAGTTCTTAAGACCGTTGTAGATGTCTAAGAACGATAAATACCCTGAGAGTTTCACTACCGATGAAAACCTCAACACTTTTGTAGTTCTCCAAGTTAGCTCCACCATCCCTTTGTTCACACCTTTGTCATACACCTCTGATCCTCAGTGAGACACAAGAGTTGGTGTCTGCCTTTCTTACAAGCATCCAAGCCCTGTTAGGCATTCTTGCCATTGCCTTTTTTTCCTTTTTATAAATTGATTCCACATAATGAATGCTCTTTGCAATAAAATTCCTTTCTTTAGGGAACGCAGTGACAGCAAAGATGCAATACATTCCGAACACGGCCTTTGTAGAACATTTTGGCCTGCCTTTGAGAAAGAACTTGTGCTAACTCTGAAGGGCAACCAGGGACAGAGAAGACATCCTTCCCACCTGGAGGTGTGGAGCTGTCAGTGAAGCAGGTTTAATATGGGCCAGAAGTTATCACTGAAAACATTTTTCCCCCTTCACTGATTCTGGGCGAGAATCCTGCCGAAAACAAGCTGCAAGGATTTCTCAGTCAGAAAACAGACAGCACGTCAGGTCTTCAGCCAGGATGGGAGGAGTATATTTGGGAAGGAATGAAAAGGAGCATAACTACACAAAGCAAAGAACTGTAAGTAAGAGTTCAAACAGCTGAAAAACTTTTGAGTTCTGATGACAAGGCAGGGAGCAAAAGTTTCAAGAACACTACTGTTAACCCTTAAAGATTTACCTGCTTCAGGTTAACTAGAAAGTAATACGTGATTAATCATGCCATTACTGCATCACCTTCCATTTACCACCTGATGCCACAGGAGATACACAACGCCTTTGGACCTCATCACAGGGAAAGTCAGTGGCTCTGAGGAAGATGACAGATTTTTTTAATCTGCGACCAAAGGTCCCACTGTTGATCTATTACTTCACCTGCTGACAAAGGCCATGCATCAGAACAAAAGATGAGCTAGCATTATGCAGAGGTCCTCATCATGCAGCACCCATGGAATGATTAATGCGTTATTTCAACAGACAAGAGGAAACACACATCCATGATGGACATTAAAAGGGTCAAGAGCAGCTACGGCAGCAATCGATTAGTTTGGCAACAACTCCAACATGGACCGAACGATGAAAATGTTTACACTCATTTTGTAGGGTTAAAACTTGAGGTGTGGCAAATAGAGAAGAAAGTTAAATCAGCTCAAGCTACTGCATGTGCTGTTTTGTTCTGCAGTGGTAGTTCTCTCACAGTACTCCAAATGGGGCAGGCACCTCAACCAAGCTGAGGACAAACACTGCATTCCTCCACCCAAAGCCTTAACAACATGCAGTTACATCAGAGATTCAGCTAGAGGGCATCAGTTCCTAGTCATCATGGTTATGATAACAGGCTTGAAAGCATGGCCAGAACATAGCCAACACAGTGAACTCCCTCAGCCTGCAGACAGCTTCACTTTTCTGAGGGCTCTTCTACCTACCTTCGTATGTATAATATCTGCTTCAAATTCTCCTTGTTCTGGGAGTTCCCAACACCACAGATTGTGTGGACAGCAGAAATTTCTGCTTACCCACGCATGCAGATCTGCGTCAGCTTCTGGG
Organism: Laterallus jamaicensis coturniculus; assembly: GCA_022605575.1. Lineage (NCBI taxonomy): Eukaryota > Metazoa > Chordata > Aves > Gruiformes > Rallidae > Laterallus > Laterallus jamaicensis. Next base: position 22,644,724 of record JAKCOX010000013.1, read on the forward strand.
ATAATTACATAGGGCTCCTGCTTCTCCATAGGGAATTGAAGAGGAGGTGTCTTTCCTGAGGGGGCAGAAGCCATACTGTTATCTCCATAGGCTTCTATGGCTATGAAAACAGAGGTCCCAACCACACATCAATCACCTTCTTTAAAACGTTCATGTTTAGCCTGGAATAATGAAGAGTCAGGTCAACAGATGACCATCAGGGCAGCTCAGCCACTTACCCCAGCCCTCCCACTTCATGAAGACAGGGGAAGGATTTGATGCTAATGTATTTCAAGCAGAAAAATGAGTCAGTTTCCTGGCAGATAATGAACCCTGTTTATTCACAGCCTTCAGTTCCAGCAGGTGCTTTCTCAAGACGAGCAAGGGAGGGGGTCAGTTGCATCATCACACAAACAGCCATTTGGTGCAATCAGTTAAATATGTATGTGGAAAATGTTTAAAATGCATGTTAGCTATTCAACAGACCAGAACAGCTCAACTGGAGAAATCTAGACTCATCACTATTTCGGTTACGGTTGTATTACTGAGTCAGAATCCAGGTCCCTCTTTCCTTGCTCCAGGCCCAGACAGTAGATGCATGCTGCTCTACCACAAGTTCTCCAGCCCAGATTCTGTACTAAGGAGCAAATAATTGGCTGAGGGCACTTTGTCCCCAGGCACACTGCGCTGTGGGCATTTGTAAGGAGTGTGAAGAATGGGTGAGTGTGTGCAACATATGTACAAGCACATCTAACGATTGGGGCTTGTGCTGGCAGCACAGTCGTGCCTCTTATGCTGACAGCCCCAGCTCCTCCCCTGCTCAAAAAAGCCAGCAAGAGCTTTTAGTTGAGCAAGCAGGCCTGAAATAGAAGGTCTGAGGGCCCACCCAAAACTTGTTTCCTGGTAAAAGCGAAACAAAACTCTGACATTGCTGTACCATTACTTAAAGCCAGACAAGCAGCTCTAAAGAATCACAGCTAGATGATTGTCAGAGACCACCATTAATCCTACACCAACCCTCATGCCTGAGTGAGAACACTATGAGTACGTGAACTGAGTGGGCATAAAGAAAAAAATGGAAACAGAAACAACTGTTCCAGGCCAAGTAAGCTTGTCTGGACATCCTGCCCAGCCTGCAGCAGTTGGATCAGATGGCCAGAGGGAAGCCACGTGCAGACAGCACAGCAGACAGACAACCCAACAAAGGACAGGGAGAGGGAAGCTATTCACACTTCTTCCCTGTCTGTAGGAAAGCTGAGAACTGGGGTATGTTTTATACATCCTCAAATAGCTATCTGTTTGAAGTCAGCTGTCTTTCAACTTCTAAGCAACCTGTCTTTATCTAATATCTTTGTTGTCATCTCATGTAGGCCTTCCTCAAAAGGAAAGAAAAAAACCAAAACAAACCCATCCCAAAACTGAGAACAAGGCACTCAACACTAGATCTTAATACTCCTCCATAGAAGCAACTAAGCAAGCCAGTTTAGAAGCATATACCTCTTCCATCTTCATTAAGGAACACCACTGTAATCCAATTTGAACAAGTTCCCTTGTGTTTGCTGAAATATGGCAGCAAAGTCCCAGAACAACCCCACAGACACCTGCAGGGAAACGGGTCTCAGTTTCCTGGGGACTGCAGAGAAACAGCTTACCTACTTCTCTTGTAGGAGATCTTCTCATTGCTAACAGGACTAGGGCCTGGGCGCAGGGGAGGTGGGTAGAAGAGGAACGGTTTGACTGATAACACATCATGAAGGTATTTGAGAATGCAGTTATTTCTACACCTGTTTAATTTGCAAGCCAAGCTGCTGCAAGAGTAACATGTGGAAAAGATTCTTTTTTGTGTGCTACAGCCATTGCTGTATATTTAAATGCAGGCCAAGAGAAAGAAAAGGCAGCTTAAGCCTCTCTGCAGGTTTGGTGGAGGCTGCATATACCCAGCTCTCCAAAGTATTCAGGGAAACTCAGCAGCAAGGAGTGACCTCTGTTAGTCACTGCAAAAGGGAAAGCACAACGCATCAATTTTTCCCCCCATCAACTCTCAGTAACGAAGTAAAAGGGCTCTAGCAACCGTACATTAATCTTCAATCATGAGACCAGCAAAGGCAGGGGGAGGAACCTCTGTGCAAGAAATCAGGCACCTCTTTCACTTGTTTTTCCTCCCTAACAACTACCAGCAGATTCAAGAGCTTAAAATTCTGCCATGTCAGTAAAACAAAGTCTTTCCTGCCCACGCAGAGACAAAACACCCCACAAAGCTGGAAGGGCGGCAGCAGTAACCTCAGAGCTCACATAGGTATCACCCGCTCATTTATATATCGTGGCAGCCTCTCACACAGTTCAGGCTGTGGTTACCTTCTCATGATACAGCTAATTTGTATCTTCCATTTTCAGAAAAGGCCAAAAAATTAGTACTTGCCAAGAATGCCCACAGCCTGCGTATCTCTCCCATCACCACTATGTCTAAATGCTCACATCGCCTTTGGATTACCACTTCAGGTTTGGCACTAACAAATTAGGTCTTCATTCATTCATTCCTGTGTGTCCAGGCTAAGATTTCCAGAAAACATTCCTCCACCCCAGCTTTGTTTTTCTCCCCTCAAGCCCCTCTTCTCAGCCACAAAGCTGAACCAGGTCTCTGCTTGCAAATCCCCTCGTAACTTCCATTTACCCCAGTGTTCCTCATTACCCACTGAGATATTGCTTACCTCTAGCACCATCATTTTCAAGAATTGTAACAAGCATCTTTGGAATGATTTCTTAACAAGCCTGAAAACAGCACAGCATAAACTTTTCCATTACAGAAGCTACAAGGCTGCCAGAAAAACTCTTCTTTCCACAGCGCATGTAAGGTCTACACACCCTAAGTTTAAACTGAGCCCAAACTGCAAACAGGCTTCCATAAATAATGGGCACGAATGTCAGGGGTGGGGAGAAATGATACTGCATGCATATCCATTTGGACTTGGCACGGACCACATTCCCACTGATGTGCTGTCTGAGCAGCCAGTATCATACGGCTGTCTCTCCATGGCTCAGAGGTGTGCCTTCCTCCTCCTCAAGCCTCCCCTTTTTCAGTGAACTCCACACATGACTGCAGCCATCAGACACTAGATACTTGAATAAGCAAGCCACAACTGCTGTAAGCAATTAGGAAAAAAATAGTAACAATGCGGGGTTTGTGAAATAAGGAACAAAACAAGACAAAATACACTAGGTGTGGGTTCTGTCTACACCACAAGATGCTTTTTGTAGCTTTAGGTACCGCAGTTCCCTCCTGCTTTAGTTCCCTTCCCTCCAAAACCCAGTAAAGGGAGCAGCACTCCCTTTTTTCCTCATTATTTTGATGTTAAATTTCAGCCCCAGAACTGTCTCTGCAGGCAACTCTGTACCCACAGCAGGGGGCAAAGAAATGTTCTGGTGGTTTTGTTTTTAAGGCGAGGGTATGAGTGACATGCACCTTTTCATTCAGTGCTTTACATGGTGAGAAGGCTACCAGAAGCCAATATTCGCACAGATCTGAACAGCCTGGTCATTTAGATCAAAAACCAGAGCAGAACATCAGAAGCTCAGGCTTCAGCAGGAACTTAAGAACGAGCTATCAGAGACTATATACTCTTTTCTATACAGCACCAGCCATTGCTGGACAAGAATGGGAGCGCTCTAAGCCTGTCAATCTATTTAACCACTGACCACAAGTCAACACCGCATCTACAATTTAGAAGGGGAAGAGGCATCCCCTCCTGGCCTCGAGTAAACCGTACCTATTTGCATCAGAAACAAACCAACCAACCCAAACCTGCCCACTGCCTTCTTATGGAAAAGCCCAGGAATTTCGGTAATAGCTCACAGCATACTTGAACAAGAAAATAAACACAGCCCCAAGGAAAAGGCCAGGCTCCAGTCAACATCTGCAAGCATTCCTCCAGAAAATAAATCCAGTATTATGGAAGGCTCGAGGATGGATGAGCAACCATTTAAATGCAAATAAACCCTCTGACAAGGCAGACTGCAAAGAAAGGTCTGCTCCAGGCTTGGCAATGAGCAAGAAGTGAGACCATTTCCGCCAAGCTGGTCTTATATAGCTCACCGGTATTTGCATGTAAGAAAGACAAAATACCTGCTTCACCTCCAGATCCCTACGTGTTCCTTTCAAACCCCAACAAAAGATAAGAGGATAAGCTGTTCCCTTGCTTGCATTCCGTATCAGATCCATTTCCCCTTAGGATCCTCATTCACGCCTTTCCACAGACACTGAACAACTCGCAAATGTATGGTAACTAAGCAGATAAACTGCAATTTAGGACTGGGCTGGGGGGAGGGCGGGAGGTCCTCAAGCTCCCTTGTTTTCTTTATACAAGAGCTCAGAAACTTTCTGGTTCCGCCAGAACAAAGAGCAGAAGCAACATTACCCCCTTGTGGCAGCGAAGCGGAGTGTAGATGAAATCGGTTCTGAGAAACCAGAGGGTAACAAACAGGCTAGAGGTTCCTTTTCATGCCTGCTGTACGGATAGAGAGCTACGTGCTGCCAGGAAGGCCGTCACGACTGGAAAAAGCTGTGACATGAGCCAGAGTCACTGCTCTGCCCAGGCAGGTGAGGATGGTGCCATCACTCCCATCCTTCATGCACATCCCTGACAAGAGTGGGGCACACAGGCCTGTGTTTGGCTAGCAGGTGAGACCACTGGGAGCGCGTTTATACCTTGGCTAAGGGAAAGGAACACAGCCAAACTCATTTGCAGTGTACAGCATCAATGCCTGGGTCAGTCATAATCCTACAGCCTTCTCACCTCACCTAGACAGAAACCCTAGATTGCTGAGTACCATGCAGCTGTTATAAATTATTTGGTCCAAAACAGGATTTTAGCCAAATTGAACAATTTATTAACCGAATAAAGGCAGCAAACGGTGCTGGGGGGCACGGTCAGCACCGGGTGCGCCGGGAGTCTCCGCCCCACCAAGACGCACCCCGAACAGTTCCAGTCCCTGGGTCATATACCTTCCAGGGATAACACAGCCCCCCTGTGTAAACTGACAGGCTGGAGTGATGCCAGGCGACCCCCACAAGACATAACCATATACATCTTTAACTGACATGCTGGAGTGCCGGCCCGGTAACCCCCACATCCTGTAGCTTTTGTCTTGTTAATGGTCGGGCAGCTGGTTCTGCTGGTTCTGCTGGTTCAGGGCGCCTCTGTTGATCACTTTCCTTTCAGAGACAAGATGTTTCTCCAGAGGTATCACAATGCACGCAATGTGCTCCACTGTGGCCCTTTAGGTGAAGATTTGCACATCCTTTATATAGTTTATTGCTGTTTGAACAGAGTACGTGCAAAATCTCAAAGTGTCCCTCCCAGGCCCGCCACCATACAAGGGTCTGTCATTATGCACCCCAACATTATTTCATGTCAACACGAATCACAGGAACATATATCACACAGCCGTAGCTCAGGAAAGAAGACAGGGGAGCAGGCAGGAAGGACCTCAATACTCACACAAGAGCTGACAATATGAAAGACAGAAATTTCACCCCAGACCCTGTTACATGGTTCAAGGGAATCTGATCTGTCTGTACTTGTGCACACTGCATCCAACAGTCTGAAAACATGGAAAAGAAACGCCTCTGGTCAGCTGTGCAGCTCCAACGGGTCAGTTATTCACACAGCTCTGTGGACTCTGCACTTTTATATGCTCACTAACAACAACACAGTTTATACAAGTGTCTGCAGACAATACAAACTCTCCCACCTAACACAGACTTCTTCCTACCTGTGTGCATCACACAACCATCACCCAGGACAGTTCAAAAGACTTCTCAGATTTTTCAGGTAACTTCAATTGACTACCTTTTCTGCCAAACTACAGTGTAAAAACATTTCACATCAGTAAGTTACAGGCACAGAAGTTATTCATACCACAGCCTACACAAATTGACCTCTGGAATAAGTACAGTGGAGTGGTTAGAGAAATTTAACATAACTGCCAGACAAAGGTTCTTCATGGAAGAATAATTAGCATTTCCTCTCGAAACACAGGCTTCATAAAACCTGTCCAGCAATAGGACAGGGCTTGTCTTTCATTTGCAGTAATTAATTCAAATCACTAGTCAAAATAGACAGGTAAACAACATCAGAATTGCCCCTTTAACATATTACAAGCAGCTAAATCTTGAATGCTTAAAGGATAAGTTTCCATATGTATACCTCTCTTCCCTGTTTCTAAGGACTGTTTCACATATTAAGGTTTGAAATACTTCAACAGGGACACACATAGCACTACTTGCTCCTTGCATCCACTCTAGAAAGACTGTGGCCTGAGGTGCTGCGCCAGAACCAAGAAATACCACTAGATTTAAAAAGCCAGAGGATTTTTTTTTTAAAAACACTAGTTTTATAGGTACCATTTGTGTTGTATTCAAATAGCCAGAGGCGTTTGAAGATCTGGATCAGTTTTATTAGGTGGCATTGCACTGTGCCTGTCATTCATAGCACTGCTAGGATTTTATATACCATTTTCTTAAGAAGGTGGCACTAGCTCCTCTCAAACAAGCAGCCAACTAGAAGAACCCTCTTTCATTCCCCGTTCAACTTTTCATTATCAACCTAAATTGGTTGGCTTAAATGTACTTACAGGATCTCTTCCCCCACTAAGGATACAGTATTAACACAATGTTTCCTCAACTTGTTTTTTAATTAACAGAAAGTTATAAAAAGTTAAACTAGCTATCATCTGTTGCTCGATTATCTTTCCTTCATGCAGATCTTGCCGATAGTTTCTATCACAAATTTTATTCAGCGTGCTTCACATAACAACTTCAGGGACTTCTGAGGCTCTTTTCACTTTGATGTTAGAAGTGAGGCAGAGATGGATTCACAGAGGAAAACTCCCTACGTCTGAATTAATCTGATCAGCCTGGAGAACCTCAAAAAAGCTGTAGCTCAGTCTCAACAACTTCTGCTTAAGGCAGACCATAAACCTTCCTCAATTTCGTACATCACTGATAAAGCTTCAAGAATCACGCAGCTCAATCGGATTGGGACAGGACTGTCACTGCCCAGGCTCTCAGCTGCATACATGTGCCTCCCTAATAGACGTGCCAGAGCTGTTAGGCTGGAATAGCTTCATTACATGCCTACTAATCCCTTCATGATTAGCCCAAGATAATTAGCCCAACACCATAACAGTAACCAGAATTCTCTCCTTACCAAGCTGGCATAGCTGCATCAACAGAAATCAAAGAGGAACAACCTTCATTAAACTACCTATTAACTTAATTGACCCTCTATGGTGGTATCTTCCCAGCAAACTACTTCTCAGCCAGGCAAGCCAGGTCAACGAATGGATCCTACCCATGGACAGGGAATGTGAACATACAGCTTCCAGACACAATTTTTATATTAAGTTTTTCAGCCAGCCTTTGAATACAGAGCTCAATTGCCCAATGAGGACATCTAATGGAGAAACAAAGAAAAACAGAGTATGAAACAGGTTACAAGCCTGTTCCCCAACACCAAGAACTCCCCTAAGGTCCACAGGCATAAAATTACACTGTCTGAAAGGGTGCATGCAGTTACCAACTGCACCCTTGGGCCTGAAGGCTTACCTTCCCTCTTCTATTTCCCCAACACTTTCAGCATTACGCAGCTTACATCTCACAAACCTTAGTCACCATCTTTGCATGCTTCTGCAGCTGCAAGGGCTAATAGACATTTTGGACTCTGCTGTGCAGGAGTGCATCCAGAACTTCCAGTTGCGGGAGCACACCCTAGGTCTGGGAGCCAAGAAGGCTGGACCTGAGTATGCTCATTCTATGCAAAAACCATGTCAGTGGATGCTTGTTGGCTTGTTACTATAAGGGAAAACATAACAGCTAATTTGAGGAGGAGAAGAAGAAAAAGAAATGACACCTGCAGGATTTATTTGTCCCACATGCAAGGCTCCTTTTGAGGGGAGAGATTTCATAAAGTTCCACACAAGCCCACCCAACGTGTTCAACAGGACAGAAATGAAGTTTTACTTCAAGAAAAACTGCCATGAGCATTTAATACCAGACTGCTCACTGCTCTCAGCTTCCTTCCCTCGCTACTCTGCTGTTCCCTTAACTTCAGTCAGAAGGGAAGCAGAAGCCCCTGCCAGTTTTGTTCCTGAGAAAGGCCTGGTAACAGAAGCAGGGGGCTTTGAAAATAAGAGTTTCTCAGCAAACTCGGTCACAAGTTTCACTAAAGGTTTCATTTTACTGGAATTCCTCTGGAATATAAACTCACACTTTGAACTGACCACACCAAATTAATGTCTTGGTAAAAAGCACCTGCTTGCACAGGCAGCCAGCTAGGTCAGTAACCCTGTGCAGATGCTGCAGCCACTGAGCAGGCAGCAGCAACCACTATGCGCCACGGGCCAAATGACCCAGAGATTTGGTCATAGGACTCCAACTGTGAGGCAGTGACCCATCCAGTTCCCGCACACTGGGGTGGACTAAGTTATAGGCCTTGGGATGCTTTTTAAATTATACAGTTCTCATGGAAGAGATCCCATCTGCAGTACCACCACACCTCACTGCCCAAATACGTGTCAACCTCCTGATCAATAAGAAAGTTATTTTCCTTCATAATTTCTGACACTGCGGTGACTCAGCCAGAGAACAAGCAATGCAGTGGAGGTACTACTGCAGCTATTTCAAAATAAAGATAATACAAGACTTACTCAGTACCATTTTAAAGCTAAATTTGTCACCTCCTTCTCACCTCTCTGCCCTTTAAAAGGGGACTAGAGGATGTCTGATTTAAATTAACGACAGGTAAGTCCAGGCCCAAGAAAGAAGTAGTTACCATGTAATCAGCTTGAGACTGTCATTGTGGCAGGCTATAAAAAAAACTGGGGCAAGGATTTAGAAGCAGATTAATAATTTCATGACCACCACCACTTATTTGCTATGCAGCAACAGCAACAAGAAAGGCAGTCACAGTTCCAAGCCTGAGTATAATCAGCTTATCTGCAGAGAGAAGGAAAGAATTCCCTTTCCTCAGGCACTCCTATGTACAAAGCTGCCTCAGTCAGTTACATCTGCATCCAACCTGGAAACGTCATTTTCCTACAGCACAAAGCACTCATTTCTGAGAAAGAGCAGGACTGGGCCTTTTCCCTGACAAGACAAACCACTTGACAGAGTGAACGTTGAACTGAAACATGGTGGTCCTTATCCAAGACACCAAATCTTATCCAAACCAACCTTATCCAAGGTACCAAAGTAGTTGAATCAACCATACAAGCCAATGGAGATGCCTTCATACAAAGCACAGGTCCTTTCTGGGGCAACTTTGATTTGGCTTGTTCTCTTTCCTGTAATGCCTCTGAAGTATATTTTATGTATGTATATATATCCTTACAAAAAAAAGAATCGTCTTCTTAGAAAATACAGCAGAGCCTAAATTTTTCAGTTACAAGCATGCCCCCAAACAGCTCACTACAGATTCAGGTCAATAGGAGCCACTTTCAAAACTTACCTCTTTATCAAGGCAAGCAAACTGTGTGGATTTGACCAAACGCTCACAACTAAAGCCCATGCCCAAACCTCTGACACAGAGCTTTGACTTTTTTTGTCCTGTATGGCAACACCAAGGAACTGACTGTTAACCTTTCCAACTTCATGACTACAACCTTAACAAGACACTGCACTCAAGAAAGCAACTCTCCCTACTCATGCCTACCTTGGGCAGATTCCTAGTGTGCAGCACATGCATGATATGAGGCACAAATGACAGCACAGCACATCCTACATTCCCACCTTTCTGCAGTGTCTGAGAAGCACCAGGAGCGCAGTTTCACCCCAGACATCTGCTGCCAGAGCCCATACTTTTGTCTGCACTACCAATCTCCTTTCCCATTGAGAGGTCTGGTATTTGTCCTTACAGACATCCTCAGAATCTATCTGCAGCATGATGATGCCAGCTACAAAAGACATCAATGCATTTGGATTTTCAGCTACACAAATAGCACAAAACCATGTAAGAAAAGGCTTTTAACTCTGAAAACACTGGAAAACTCAGACTAGATGGGAAAGATTTAAGAAGAAATAGAGGAGGAAGGCCAAGCATGTATCTTACCTCCTGAGTGAATCCTCCTCTGAGCTTTCCTCAGGCATTTCCTGGTTTAAGGCCTCCTGTGATACATTCCCAGGTCTGCTTGAAGCCGACTGGCTGTAAACTCTTTCCCAGTGCCCCGTCTCCTGGTTAAAGACCACTCCCACGGTCCTCTCCTCCTGCGGGGTGGAAGAGCTGCCCAGCTGCAGCCTGCTAGAGGCAGGAGCTCTGCCCTCGGTTCTCTCTGCAGGCTGCACCTGGCTGGTATTTGGAGGTACACCCTCAAACGTGCTTTGGACCTGCCCTGGTGTGTAGCTAGGCGTGCTTCTTTCCCAGCGCAGCGTGTCATTGTTAAAGGTCAGCAGGTTATGACAAGCGCGACAGCGGTTCAGGTGACCCCGGGACAAATTGGAATTGTTTTCACTGCTGTGTGGAGTCTGCTGATGGGAGGGACCCGGCCGATCAGGCTCAATGTTGTTGTTGAGCATTTCTTGAGCCTGTTGAGAGTGGCTGGGCTCTCCACCAATCCCCTGATCTAACTCCTGAAGTCGGTCATATTCCAGGAAGAATCGCCTCAAATCACACTGGAGCTCATTACGGATGCTGGCCGGATTGCTCGGACCAGCACCACTACCACTGTCCGCCTCAGCCCCTGGGGCCAGAAAGCCTCTCCCTTCTGTTGCAGAAGTATAGACCGATGCCTGGGAACCTCCCTCCTGCTGTCTCAGCACCGACAGCAAGCTCACAGAGGAGGCACTGGTCCTAGGGGGAGGCATGGCTTCCAGCTCTGACCGCGAGCTCATGTTCAGCACTGTCCTGGACCAGTCAGACCCGCCTAAGCCCGAAGCCATCTCTCTCGCAGACTGTTGGTACCGGGACTGGTGACCTGCCAAGGGCCCACTGAGGGACCGCCGCGTGGGGCCCAGGCTAAGGTTGCGCAGGGTGTTGCCAGCAGTGCTGCTCTGAACTGTGCTGAAAGCAGAGGGCCTGTTAAGTATCCCCTGCTCCTCCTGCGCTACGGACGCCTGCTCTGGGGGTTGATAAGGCTCTGTCTGCACAGAGGAGAAGGAAGTGCCAGTGGCCCCAGAAGACGTGGAGGGTGCGTTTTCCTGGTGTGGGAAGAGAGAAGAAGGAAGTCTTGCACTAGAGCATCGGCTGCAAAGGCACAACATCCCCAGGTGCTGGCAGCACTCTGCTGTGGGATAGCTGACTCGCTCCCGGAGCCTGTTATAGACAGATGCCCTTGTGTTCTCACTGGCTGGAGGTGGAGGTGGTGGTGGTGGCGGTGGTGGAGGGGATGGGGTAGCAGAGTCTTGAACACTGTTTTGCTCTCCCACCTGTATGCCAGAGGAGCGGGAGGACAACATATGGAGGAAGTTGTGGAGGAGGGGCGTGCGCCTCACAGGCTGAGATGGAAGGATAGCGCGCTGGCGATAATGAGGCATCTCTGTGCTGTCCACGGAGATTTCCACTTCCTCATCGCTCTGCAGAAGGAAGCAAAGTTCAATCACCTCACAGCAAAATCCTATACCTCCAAATAAACAGCAGAAAGTCAGCTACCATCCCAAACAGATGAAAGGATGCGGTAAGTCCCTTCTTAGAGGCCTTGACTTGCAGGAAACCAGCTGAGACTGTTTCATAGCTCATTTCATGGATCCAGACAGTCTCTTCCTACAGCCCACAGACCTCTGACAATAGACTATTCACATGAAGAGAAAGAAGCCTCAGCATCTGAAGGTCAGCAGCTGAGGGGAGCAGCTTCCAATCCAGCAGGATGTCACAACAGGACTGAAAGTGCAGGGCCACTGGGACACTTGTCCCACCACTAATGGCACAACAAGAGCAAACCAAACACACTCTGGAGAGCTCTTTAGCAGCTCTGCACATGAAGCAAGAACATTCACACGATGAATTAAGGCGAGACAGAACTCAGCTTAGAAGGACTTCAGAAAAGCACAAGGCTGCTTAGGAACAGATGAGGGTTAATGTTTGGAGACCATCCTCTAATTAGACAGTCAATACAGATACTGACATTCCCCTTACCTGCTGGTTAGAAGGATTAACAATTGCTGTGAGCAAATAGTGTCCCAAGGGATCAAACCGTACCAACCTAAAACAAAAGCAGAGCCACAGTATCAATCACGAGTTCAGATTCACCTTGACACAGCAAGGAAGAAAACTCCATGGGAAATACTTACAATGAGAACATTACCATCATCATCAAGTGAAGGATGTAAAAAAATTTAAGCATTAAGGAGGAGATAACATACTTATTTAGCTGAAGGCTGCAGCTACATTATAGTCCGCAACAACACTATGCAGAAGTTAAAAGCTGGAAGGAAGTACTGCTGTACCAATTGAAATAGCCAGGAAATTTGAAGGAATACATATATATTACAAATTGGAATCTGGTGCAAAGGGAAAGATTAACTTGCCTTGAGAGTTACATCAATGTCTTATTTTAAATTGCTCAAAAGAAGGCATCAAGTTTCCAGCAATGTAGTTTCCTCTATAACTGCACCAAAGTAATAGCTCAGCATTCCCTTTCAGCAGCTCCTGGGTTCTCTCATCCTTATGGCCGAGGAGTTTAATTACCAAGCATATAAAACATGAAGTAGATTCTGGGCATTTCTGGGAACATGTCTGACTACAAATATGAACAACCAAGCTCACACGTTATTTCTCGTTTCTCTTTTCCTGCCCACAGGAGTGTTTTTCTACCAGCTGAATCAAGGAGCTCCAAGCAACACTTTGCTGCCTCAGTGCAGTATCCCAGAGAAACTCCCCAAATCGGAAGATTTTTCGCATACAGGTGTTCTCTTCCCCCAGAAACAGGAACTCACCTGACCCGCTCCATTTCACTGGCTGTTTTCACCACTGCAAAAGGCTCCCGACGACTCCAGTCCCAGAAGTGTATCTCATTGGCAGTTGCAATCAGCAGGAGCTGAGCCGTAGGATGAAAAGCAAGCGACGCAATGGCATTGTTGCTATCTGTGAACCAGCTCTCGCTTCCACCCTGAGTGAGGAGTAAAGAATTACACGCAGTTTATCACAGAGTTTGAGTTCATCAGTTTTCCACGTACATGCCGCCTCTCCTAGAATCCGTCTAGAGCATGGAAGGGAAATGCTTTCCCAGCAAAAAACAACAGCTGCTCTCATACAAGTCACATGTCATGCCTAGAACATAACCCTACTTGCAGCAATGACCACAGATGTAGTTTTGTAGGTAAGTGTGTCTCAGGCAGCCTGTAAAAACGATGCATTTCAAAACAACCAGGTAAGCACGTATGTTTTGTCTCTCTGCCAAGCACCAGGCTAGGCAGAACTGGCAAAGCAGCAATTGGGTCTCTAATGAGGAGTTCAAATATGCCCAGTGGAACGAACAAGAGCACATCTTTCACATAAGCTGAACAGGCACTTTGCACAATGTTCTCCAGTATTATCTGTACCACTTTAACCAAACAGGCATGGCTAAGCAGCGTGACCTACCTGGCAGGACTGAGCAAAGCATGTGTCACCACCTCTCCAGACAGGAGAGGATAGCTCTGATCTAACCTGCACTTTTAGAGACAGGTTCCAGCAAAGCTTCCAAACAGCTCTTACAAGGCAACATTCAGGAAACAAAACTCAGACACACACAAAAAAAGCCACCACCCACCAAATACCAAAAGCACATACGTTTCAGGAAAGACTTACGTGTAAATCCCAAATTCTAACCTCCCCATCTAGACATCCTGAAGCAATGAGGCCCGGAATGGTGGGATGGAAGGTGACACACCAGGGAGTCCGGCGATGTCCAACCAAGGAATGAACACACTTGCCCGTTTTGACCTCTGTGATATAGATGTTGTGGTTCACATGTGTGGAAGCCATTAGGGTCCTGGGAACGCAGAAGGTGGGACAAACATTACCCGGAGAAGGGTACAGTAAAACCAGACCATGGTTAGCTTCATCTCAACAGGGTCTGTTCACACCTAACCCAGCAGCTCTCCCACAGAGAGCTCAAAGGGTGAGAGGCTACTGTTTCATCAATGGCCACAAAGCTTCCTGCAGCCAGATTCCAGGGTCCATGCAAATGTGAGCTCCTCTGATCTGCAAGCACAAACTTGACTTTCAAAATCAGAGTGAACATGCAGCTCAGAAGTTACTCCTGAGTGACAGTTTGGGGCATATAAATATTCCCAGTTCTCCACACCACCTCAACCATTGTCAAATCAAGTGACGCTAAGAAAGATCCCACCTCCATTTCTGCTTCCAATACACGCATCGTTCTGCTCTGTTCTTTAGTCCTAGATACCCCAGTGAGTTCCATCACTCAGCATGTTGTGCTAAAATACCCTTTCCTCCCTCAAGGGTCTTATGAAATCCCACAGTAGCTGCACAGAACCTTTTTCCGTTGCTCGGGTACCTCAGGAATTAACCACCAACTACGCTGGAAGCTGTGAGATTAGGAAGGTGCGCATGTTCCGTCCATGCATATCAGGAACCAGACGCTTCACTCTGCTATTCGGGAGTGGGCAACTCAATGGCATAAGCCTCCATCACTTTTGTAAGTGTAAGGAGACGGCTGAAACAGGGAACGAACTAGGAGTTAATTACCTGTCTGGACTAAACGCCAGCAAGAAGGTGGAGCGTGGACTGTCTGGTAACTCAACTTTCTGAAAAAGCCAACAAAGCAGGAAGTGTTGCAAGTGTCACATGATCATACGTTAACTGTAAGCCACACAGACAACAAGGGGAACCCACTGCAGGAATGTATTTAGTGTCACATCACTGCAGGAACTGAATAGAGCCAGAGAGCATATCAAGTGTAACACATCAAAAGTATAATCATGAGACAATGTATTTCAACCCCCTGCCTCCCTTCCCCCAGTCTGAAGTCAATCTATCCCACAACCTTACCTTGCCCTCCCATTTCATCCATCGAGTTTTATCCTCTACCAACTCTTGCAGGAGCCGCTGAGCACCCAAGGCTTGGGTACCCCGTTCCCTACCCCACAGGATGCGGACAGCATTCTTCTCTGGTACAACCTTCATGGCTCTCGGCAGCCAACGTTACAACAACTACTGGGAGGAGACACTGGCACGTTCAAGATGACAACCACCACCAAGCTACAAACAGGCTATCCACATTTCAGTTATTTATCTTCATGGAAACCTAGAAAGAGAAGAAAAGGATAAGCAAGGCAGGTTTTACCTTGATCACCTAGATGAAGTAAGAGTTTTACATCCCAGAAGATTAGATTTAATAAAAAAATCTATTCTCTCCCTGCAGCCTTCGCTTCTTTCTTCCATTATTGAGGCACAATTTTGATATTTCTGCAGCTAAAGATTACTTTGAAAGGTTTTTTAATGCAACCAGACCTTTCCTTGTACACATGCCCATGGCATACCACATCTAAAGAGAATAAAAAATTGATCCTGCAACTATTTCACTTCCCTCTGACTTCTGATGCATGTAATAAAGAAAAAAAGATGTATGAAGCGACAGTCTTTATGCCTCAAAGACTTGGGTCCTATCTGGAAAGGGTGACCGATAGCTAGAGGAATAATGTTAAAAATCAACAACAGGACAGAAGAGTCTCTGGGGAATTACTCAAATTTCAGTAATAGTAATTACTATCATGGCAAAGGTCAGACGACTGATAGACCTCAAATCCAAAGTACTTCCCACTCCATCACAACATCTTACAGGGCACAACAACCACCATGCATCGGACCAAAACCTTACACAGCAGTAGCAATTTTGCCAGCTCTATCAAGATGATTCATTTGGCCAGTCTGCATATGGTCTCTCCATCCACACTGCTCTTAGAACAGCTCACCCAAGTAACGCACGCCGCCAAAGATTAATGTCTTTACTATGCTTTGAGCTGCTAAGGAAAGCATTAATACCAATTTTCTAGGGAAAAAAGTTAATTCTTTGAAAGAACTAAATATAGCAACCCTAATAGCAACCAAGTTGCACAGCTTTTGAAAGGTCTTGTACATTGGAGTTTGCCACCAAACGCTCTCGAGAAACTAAACAAAAAAGTTCCTTAGAATACATAAACCAAGAAACACTGCTGTAATGCTATTACCTTTTGATCCCAGCAGAGCATGCACGCTATGCTGTCATCTCTTTAGAATATAAAGATCTAAAGATAAATCCTCCTTGGTTCACATTACTGTGGTGGTTTTGGCCCTAGCTAGAGGCCAAATACCCACCAAGCTGCTCGCTCACTCCCCCCTTCAGCCAAAAAGGGGAGAAAATAGATATTAGGAGCCTTAGGACTTGAGATAAGGACAGAGAGATCACTCTCCAATTAGTGCAATGGGCAAAACAGACTCAGCACAGAATAAAGTGATTTATTACTACTAAAACTAATACACCCAGTGAACCAGAACGAGATAAGAAGCAGCCAGGTCTTAAAGCACCTTCCCTCCACTCCTCCCTTCTTAGCACACTTAAAACTCATCACAATTTCACTCCCTTCTTCCCCCCCAACATGGTGTGGGGAGGGGCAGGGAATGGGCAGTGGGGTTCCGGTGATCCCTCACAAGCTGCTTCTCTTCCCCAGATCTTAACACTTCCCCCCACTCTTCGCACTCTTGACTTTAATCATAGATTTGTTCCCTTCTTCCCTCCCACTGGAGCACAGGGAGAGGCAGGGAATGGGGGTTTTCAGTCCGTTCCTCCCATTGTCTTCCATCTCAGCTGGGGGGGGGAGGGGGGCCCATTCCACACACAGACACACACACATATACTTCCCCGGCGGCACAGTGAGGTCCCACCCACGCGAGAGTCGTGTCCACGAACTTCTGCAGCGTGAGTCCTCTCTATCAGGGAGCCATCTCCTCACCACAGGCCTCTCAGCAGGGCTCCTCTCCATGGGGTGCTGACATACAGGTCCAGACACCCCCCCCCACCCCCGGTCTGGTCCCCTGCAAAGTCACAAGTCCCCTGGCAAACCTGCAGAGGAGTGGATCAATCTTCACAGGGCATAGGTGTCTCTGCTCCCCATCCTCATCCATGGGCTTCGGGGGGACACCCGTTTCACCATGGTCTCACCATGAGCTGCAGGGTAGACTCTCTTTTCGCCTTCTTCACCCGCCCCCCCACCACCACCACCCTGTGGGCCTGACCTTGGTGTCTGTGGAGCTTGTTACATCTCCTCTCTCCCGCTCTGGTGGCAAAGTGCGCCGGCCAGCAGTTTTTGTTTCTCCTATATGTGATTCACAGAGGTGCTATGACCAGCTCCGATAGGGCCAGTCTCGAATTTGGCCTTGAACTGACCAGTGTTTTCAAAATACAGTGCTAGGAGAAAGCTGTAACTGCGGCTTACAAAAGCCATCGAAGCAGCACAGTCAGACAGAACTGCAACAGTTACACTAAACAAAAGCATCAATATTCAACTTAAAAGAGGGGGGGGGGAAAAATCACACAGAGAAAAATGGTTCACGTATACAAGAAGAGGTGAATTGTTAAATGACAAAACTCAGAACGGTCATTAGCAAGCTTTTCTTTCCTCCCACTCTCCCTAAAAAAACCCCTCCTGAACAGATGATTTAAGACAGCTGTTGCTTACCAGGAGGAGCTGTTTGAAGAGATAAGCCGGGAAAATAAGTTCTACTAAAGCAGACCAGTTTTCATTTGTTATAGTACAATAGTGATGAACAAGTGAAGGCATCCATCTTCCTAGAAAAGAAATCCACCACAAAGAAATCCAAGCTAGCTGGAAATTCCCTGATGTTTAATGTGAACAGCATGGGGATCATCTATTTTAGAGAAGTTGAACTCTGCAGTGTAAAATAAGTCTTCTTTTGAGAATCTGTGAAAGTCAGCCAAACATTGGGTAGGAATTATTCTACAAAATAAAAGCCTTACTGGAAAAGAAAACACAAAAACTAAAGATGTCATGCTGCAAGCTGATTCTTAAGAGCAACTGAAGAGATTAAAAGAAGCCCAAACCCCCAAAAGCTAGAACAAGGATAACTGCAGTAAATACAGCCAAAAGCACAGAATAAGACTAAACCAACTATCTTTTTTTCACTAAATGCTAAAAAATCCTTATCTGGGTTCTGCAAACAGTGCTAGGCACCCATGCTCGGAAATGACTGGATGCAGATGGCAAGCTGCGCCGAGGGGAAGGACACCTCAGAACGGTGGACACGGAGTAAAAACTGTTTTGCAGAAGGAAACCGTAACTCTAGCTTCAGCTAGGAAAATTAAGGAAACAGTAGCTGAATATTCTATATGGCTACATTCAAGGAGTAAGGACTACAACCACCCAAGAATAAACAAACATAAAAATATCTAAAGTGGACACAAATGGAGAACCAGACCAGGAGCTGGAGTAAGCTGGAAGTTTAGAGAGGTTTCAAACATTAAGTTTTGGAATAGCCTTTTGATTGCTGCAAAGGACCAATAACCTAAATAACTTAAGAGAGCCTGATAATTTACAAGCAGGATAACCCAATTACTTATGAGAAAGAACAAAGCTCTGACAACATGGGAACATTTCAGTCCTATCTGAAAGACTAATGTTCCCTGAAGTACAATAGCAACACGGAAATCAAGAGGTTTAACAAACATCTTTGTGTTTATTTATGCCACAAGCAAGTTCACATATTGGAAAATAAAGAAACAGGCAGGACCTACAACTGCAGTTAGTAGAACCCTAGTATTCACCTCACTGAAAGATCAAGTCATCTTCACTATATAAGAATCAAGTACCTACATTAAGACAGCTTATCTAAATCTTTGCAGATGTATACTAATTTCTCAAACTAATTTGGCTTCATATGTGAGCCTCCTGTGTGCATTTGAACTTGATGTTTTTTCCTTCAGGGACAGCCCCTTGGTTTTGCAGGTTCTTCTGACTCCCCTCTTTATCCCGTTGGAGAAGAAAACAAAAGAATCTCAGGGCTCTACATGCCTGCACAGTACCCTGCCCAGGATTTTTAAAAGCTGGGATCTCTTCAGGAAATACTGAATGCATCCTTCTCAAGGGGGGCTGGCAGTCCAGTGTTTCCCTGAATCCTTTGGGGGCCAAGCTTTACCCATGCCTCAATAGGTGAAAGTTTAGCCCTTTATCTCAATGACCCTGAACATAGTAACTGCTCTCCACTAGCTAGTGACACATTTAATGACACTTCAGACCAACAAATAAAAATAGAACCTTCAAATAGAGAAACAGATGCAGTGTAGATGTGGGCATTACCTTTGCTCACTCTATTTGGAAGCCTCTAAACTTATTATGGGATCATAGGTTCAGTTTTGGTTCGGGTTTTTTTGTTGTTCTTGAGGTTTTTTGGGTTTGGCAGGGTTTTTTTGTTGTAGTTGGGTTGGGGCTTTTTTAAAGCAGACAGTTCCTTCTCTGATCTATTAAAGACACCCACCAACTTCAAACATTTTGCTCTATTATAAGCAGCCAAGCAATGAGAGCATATTATTAAATACAGCTAGCAGCTAAACCATGGAAGTACCAACCATGTCTATAGCTACTGAGTAGCCACCTAACTAACAACGTTTAAATGAAACACGGTGGGTCTTAAAACACTTCTTAGGCCACAGGATAAAAAAGACTTGCAGCTCACTGGGTCAAACCTATCCAGGAAAGCCATGGACTGATTCAGTAACAGCTTCTATTACAAATAACCATGCTATCAAAACTTATAAACAGCTGACCACCAAAACAAGGAACAGTTCAGGGATCGGTATTTTTGTGTTTTCTTCTTATTCTTGGGTTTGGGGGTTTTTGAGGGGTTTGGGGGTTTTTAATGACCAAAAGTGCAGTCCAGCAACTGGAAGATTGACTGATGCCCTGGATGTGGGCCAGGGCACCACACAAACTGGAGAGTCAGAAATTTTTCTATAATTGGCAGCTTTGTTTCCTTAACAGTTTTCTCCCTTCGGGGCATTTCAGGACAACATGCTGGGCTGTTTACAGTTTTGGAAAGAACCTTGCACAGCCCGGCCCCAAGTCTTGTACTTGCTCTGCACCAGCTGTCCTTGAAGAAGCCTTAAGAATTCACATCCTCGGAGCAATACAAGCTCACTTGCAATTGTCATTTTTACAGACGATGAACCTCTAGGAAACCAAAGCGAAGCAGCAAATCAGTAACACTTCATAGTGACCGCACAAGACCTCATGAAAACCGATGAAGAGGCAGGGAGAGAAGAGGACTAAAAAGCAGCACATTCAATTCACCATACAGAAAGGATACCGAGATATTTCATGCAACATGCAGCAGTTTACCATTCTAATTAGACATGTAAGCGCTTTGCAGAGATAATGGTCCCATCTCCTAACACAATCCCATCCCTGCTTCCCAAACATCTTTGGCATTACTGATTTTGTGGAGATTCTGGTACCACCTTCTGGGAGCAGAGCTGGCTTTGATATGAAGAAGAATACTGGAGTACTACCTCATGTTATTCAATTCTCCATCGGGGAAAATAAGTTATTTCATGTGGCCTTCAGCTCTCAAGCTACAAACCTATTACCACTCCAAAGGATGGCTTGGTTCCGTCACGCTGAGTGCAACACTAAAAGCCTTTCCTGATGCACGCACACAGAAACAGTGTAAACAGCTATGCCAGTGTGCAGAAAAGAGGGAAAAAAACCCCTTACAATTGGTAAATTCTATTTATAACAGAACCTCTACAAATGTCCAAATAATTTCAGACAATTTTGCTGCCCAAACAGGTCTCAAGTGACTAATGAAGAAAGAGGCAACGTTAAATGAAGTATAAAAGCTACCTCTGGTTTTGCAATCTGGAATCAACAGAGAAAATATGTGTATAAGCTTCTCTAGAAAAGACAAGACAGGAAAAACACATGTGCTGGTGCTTTCTGTCTCAAAGTCCCTTGGTCAAGTTTTAAGATTTCCAGAATGCATAGCTGTCAAACAGGTATGATCCACATTGGTTATGGGCCAGTGCAAGCTGTGTAGAGAAACAGATCATTAGTACCTGAACTATGCCAGCTCAGGCACGGCTCTACCTATCCTGTAAGCCAGTGCCTTCACTATCAAACGCAACATGTCCGGGGCTAACAGTAAAGCTTGCCATTTAATTTGTTCCACATTCAGCTGCAACATGTCATGCTTTGAATCTCAGCAAGATATTAGAGTCCAAGAGTATTTTATTTTTCATTTCAGTAATTTAATAAATATTACTATGAATTTAGTGTTCCCATTATTGTACACGTGGGTGGGTTCTCAAAGAACAATCAGAAGGTACCAGACAGGCGTAAAAGCAGCATAGGCAATGGTAGAGCCCAAACACTTTATCTTCACTACCAGTGACCCTCATGAAGGCTGCAGTCACAAAACATGCTATTTCCTCAAAGTATTTTGTACTACAAATCAGTTTCCGTATATTTTACAGAGTTTAAGTTTGAGGCAAATTGCTCTGTCAAGGCACCAATATCTTTCGGAAGCTCAAAGGAGCAAAGAAGAAAACACTGTGCATAAGAAACACAGCCAGAGATCATCCTGCCCATGACTACAGACTACACAGCCTATGCTTTCTCAGGAGCTTTGGTGATAAAGCACTAAAACCTGGTTCTGAGACCCAGAAACAGATCGCAAAGAACAAAGCAGATACCTAAAATGTCACTGGTAATATACGTGAGCAATCACACAGCTCCAGGGACCCTTTGTGCTCTTCCCTGTTTACACTCTGAGTTTTCCTTCTCCTCTGCAATATGGAGAAACAATATCACTTAAGATGACCCAGAAGTGTTATCCCAGATAAAAGACCTGCATTCTACTATGAGTTTTATTAAAAATAGGGATTCAATTCATACCAAGCGTCACGTCATTCCCACTAACCCTTTTCATGTCTTCACTTGAAATACAAGGCAAAATTGTAAAAAGTTTACCTAAAAACAGAAGAAAAAAAAAAAAAGCCAATTTGCCCTCTGCATTGCATCAGCTCAGCTCAACAAACACGACACCTCAGAGAGCGCTGGTTTGGTAAGTAATCGAACTATGTAGCACTGGAATTTGAACAACGCTACAAAACAACAAAATTGGTAAAGAGGGGGGCATACATGACCCACCCATTACACTTTCACACAGATCAAAAATTAAGACAAGAGTTGGAGGAATGGGACAATGTTGACTAGCAAGCCACAGGGCCACGTGAATTTCT
Source organism: Laterallus jamaicensis coturniculus (assembly GCA_022605575.1). Classification (NCBI taxonomy): domain Eukaryota; kingdom Metazoa; phylum Chordata; class Aves; order Gruiformes; family Rallidae; genus Laterallus; species Laterallus jamaicensis. The sequence continues at coordinate 22,666,924 of JAKCOX010000013.1, forward strand.
GACAAGACACCTGATTGGCTACATAGTTAAATTTTCCTCATACAACATGATTTGTCTTCCCTTGACTCCACTTGTGGTACCTCCATGCAAGCTTTATGACCATTCTCAGAAGTCCTAGCTCTTCTTGATTTAAAATCCAACCAACAAATGAAAACATTTTGCACAGCGACAACTTTAAGTTATCTTGCAGCAGCATCCTGCAAATGAAGTTACACTGCACTGGAATCTTTAAACAAGGCTAACCCACAAAAATAGCCCACAGAGGTATAACGAACAATTACCCTAAGCATGATTAATCAAAGCAATGAGAAAAACAAAACCAGAATCCATGTTTTTGCTGTTTCTACTTCTGTGTCCTTCATTACGCTTTTGAAAACACAAAGGCAGCTTGATTGAAGACACCAGAATCACATAAATTCCTGACATCAGTAGCTCTGTGCTCTAAGCACCCCCAAATATGAAAAAAACACACAGTTAAAAAAAACCTTAGTAAGAAAGAAAGTTAATGATAAAACTATGCAACTAGTATCATGAAGGCACTCTTGCTATATGGCCCTGGTTTTTGTTTTCAAAGTGTATAAGATATTCCCAGAAGTAGTATTCTGCAAGCTGAAGTTATCCCTTGATTAAGGCTAGAGAGATCTGGAAAGTAATTCCAAAGCATATCTTCTCCAGAGGCACTAGATACACTGCTCTAAGTTATATCCACAGCTCTAAGCGCTTCCACATAAGCCAGAACAGGGTTCCTAAAGAAAAATAACTTGTATTAGTGCTTATGATTTAAAAATTAAATGCCATGTTTTACTTTTAAACTATAAACAGCTCAGGAAATTCAATTACATTTCAAAGTTGTCAGCCATACATCGTCATTTCAAGATCCTATACGACTGCAAAAAGGAGCTGATTACCATTAGAATCTTAATTTGTATTCCTTGTCTGGATAAAATTAATTGTAATACTCTTAAGAGAACTTTTCAGTCAGAAGTAGTACATTAAATTACTAGTTATTTACAGCAAAATGATGAGGAAGTGGAAGAGGAACTTGTGGATATCAACTCCTGAAGGTCAGAAAATGAATGATAAATATAAGAAGGGAAGTAATAAAAATTAAAGTGATCAGCTGCATCTAGAGTCTGGCACCAATGAGAATATGGAGCACTTTTGTGACTATTATTACTGTGTCCACATAAATGTAATGAATTCTTGAGAAGAGAGATATTAGTTCAAATCCAGAAGACAGGAAGAGAATAAATGTAATTTCACAAAGCTGTAAGGTAAGTCAAACAGCAGAACTGAAATCCAGAAGATTAAAAGTTGGTTTTCTCAATTCCATACCCAGAGCAAAGCACCAAAGTACTGCAGATAGCAGGAAATCAGGGAAAAGAGAGAACTAGACCCATATAAATAGAGAGAAAGAGAGCAACATAGAGTCCAGATTAACCCCTGAATACAATTATTCTGCTTTAGATAGGAAAGTAAGGGAATTTTCATTCAAAATCCCAGTATTGACATTAAGTGATATCAGGATTCCTCAAGCCCAAGAGCCACAGCCAAATGCCCCCTAGTGACATCATACACACAAGAGAAATTTGGAAGCACCAACATTACAGAACAGTCAAAGTGACATCGGGTACCTACAAGATGAAGACAAAGTATTTTACACATGCCCTTAAGGCATGTGCACCTTATCCAAGTGATAAAGAAAAAGCAACTGGAAGCAAGAACATAGTTCAAAAAAACCCAGCATAGTTCATACGATTTCCTGTGCACATGGAAATAATCACATACGGTCACAAGCCAAAAAGCAAAAAGGCTCTACACAGGAGCTTCATGCACAGCTGTATCAGAACTAAAGAACAGGTGGGGGGCAAAGAGGATCTAGACTCTGAAACAAAGAGAGACAGCCAATTCTTGACACACTTTCCCTTGTTGGCCTTGGACTGAGATTGGGAGGAAAAATAGAAAGAGAGAGAAGATGGTGTCCAAGACACCATCAGAGATCCCTCTCAGTAATTTTATGCTGCTCAAGGTGGAGAATTAGTGCTGCATACCAGGAGAAGAGTAGCAGGAATGACCCTGCTGTGACAGCCCAAAAGACCTAACTGAAAACATTGGAAGTGGAGCTGTGTGAGCTCACAGATTAAGACGACTCTCTCCAAGCTCAGGCCTGGCACCTCATCCTCCTGCATGCCTTCAACAAACAGTTTACAAAGACTGGAGACAACAAACAGTTACTAGACAACAATCCCAGTCAGAGCTCTTCACTAAGATAAGTACATCTCTTCTTGTCCTAAGCCACCCAATCAATAGGGTCTTTCATTAAACATCATTTAACTATCCTTTAAAACATTTCTAATAATAACCCTCTGCTACTGCACATCACCTCATCATTCCTGAAGATTTTGGTTCTGTAACCCCCCTTGCTACGTTGCCACAGCGGCTGCTAAAGCCAAACACACAAGGTAGCTATTAGCACACACTACGTGCTTTATCAGGTCTCCAGCAACACAAACTCAATAGGAGGAGGAAAATATATGCTAACGTTATTTGCATTAATAGTATTAATAAGTATTAACATTGACAGTAACTTTGTAAGGTCCTTCACTTCAGTTAGCTTGCTAACCATGGAGTAAAAGATACTGAAGTTACTTCCCAAAACTTTCATTAAAAAATTACAACATATAAAAAGGAGTAAGTATTCAAATCCCTAACTCACAGCAAAGGGAAACTGGCAGACAGTATCGGTGCTTCTCCTCTTTACAACTGGCTGTTACAGCTGTGCAGAAGTTAAAAGTGCAGCACAGAAAATGGAAAAGTAGAAAACAACCAAACAAGAATCCAGAGGGTCATTTATGACTCAGAAAAGGGCAAAAGAAACAAAACTGAGAAGCTGTCAGCAAAGTAAACATTCTGTGTAAGCTCCCAAGCAACTAAATCTGAAAAGGCAAGTCCAGATACTTGGATCCAAATATATACTTCATTCCGAGGACCAGAAAAAGTATAAATGCTAACAGACTGCCATACTCATTAACAGCCATGCTGCCACAAACCAGCAGATGAGTTACAGGATACTTGTTACCATCACAACACAAACGGACCAACTTTAAAGAATGTATCTATCTCCAGCCAGCACTAGCTGTGGACTACAGAACGACAAAGCAAGCTACACTGAAGAGTTATGAAATGTTAGAAATCGCCTCACAGCAGCCTGTCAGAATACAAACAGGTATTTTGAATTTAGCAGAGAATTTCAGGTAACAACGCCTACATCACCTGTAAGGTATTCAAATCCACCTGGATTTAACCCCACACCGCATTCTGAAGTCTGACCCAACACCAAAATTGAAACAGTCTGTAAGTGGAATGGCAGTAAGCGTACACTACCGGCAGGTCATTCCTAGGTCCCATTTTAACATCCCCATTAGCAATCCGAAAGAGGATGGGAGTGGCAAAGGCAGAGAAGCCAGATGACATCTGCAGAGGACACTAAACTGGGTGGGGCAGTAAACAAGGACCAATATAGAAAAACACATTGGGTTTTTATATAAAGATCTAAGATTGTTTCATACAGGGGAGAAAGTGGAGCAGCACTGCGCGCTCTCCCCCAAGACATTCACACAGACCCTGTGCCCATACAGCTGATCTTGTGCAGGACTAGCTTGCCCAGGCAACAGCTACGCTTGAGCCAGTCTCTTACAACACAACGACGCTGTAAAAGCCTGTATTGGGAAAAGTTACAGGTAACCCTGTAAAACACCTCTTGAAAAGGAAATGCTGTTTCAGTGCAGGAATCAGGATGCAAAAGGCGCCTTCCAAAGACAGCAGAAAGCACAGTGCTGCCACAACCAAAAGTAATCTCAAAAAGCTCAATGAATGCTACAGAAAATTACGGGCTGTCGGGAGGAATACCTTAGGTGGGAACAACACTGCTCCTGTAGCTGGGGAGTTAACTGGGGGTACGGCCCCTCACCAGAACATGGGTAAGCAAAGGTTACATGGGTAAGCTGGGGGCACAGGGGTGCATTTTGTGCGAATTACTACTTACACAAGCAAGTGCTCTGCAGCACACGATGAAAACCAGAAGGAGGGATAAAGAGGACACTGCTTACTCCATGTTTTATTTGGCTAAGGTCGGAAAATAGCAAGAAAAATATGTATTACTTCCGAATAGCAGCCCCAAACGCAGCCGGACCCTCCCCAGCCGGCGGGTGCGTGGAAGCCCCTTCCCGCGCCTCGGGAGAGGCGGGAGGGAGGGGGCGACGCACAGGGGACCTCCAGGCGCCCAAGATGGGATACAAACACCCCATGTTCAGGAGCCTCGGCCACGGGGCACAGACCCCCGGGAGCCGGGAGCCGCTCTCCCCGGAGGCCTCCCCTCCCGGCCTGCGGCAGGTGACCGCCCCGGGTTTCACCCTCCGTGGGCTAGCCGGGGAGGTGGGCCCGCGGGAAGAGGGGCCCGACGGCGCTGCAGCGGGCTCCCCGCTCCCCCCGCCACAGGCCGCAGCTCCCGAACAAAGGCTCCGGCAGCGAGCCCCGGCCCTTTCCCCGGCCCCGCTCCGCCTGCCGCGGCCGGGCGGCCCAAGTCCCCGCCTGGGCAGGTGCCCGCCGCCTCCCGGGGCGCCGTCGCGGAGACGGCCGCGCCCGCCCGCCTAGGGAACAGGCGGCGCGGCCCTGACCGAGAGCTGGGCCGAGAGCGTAGGCCCAGAGCCTACCTGGTACGGAAGGGCCGGAGCCGGGCGGGCGGAACGGAGCGCTGCCGGGGCCAGGGCCGGGCCCGGAAGGAACGGTCCCCAGTGCTCGGTCGTCTCCGCCGCTCCGACCAGGCGAGCCAGCCGAGCGCCGAGCCGGACCCGAAGAGCGGCGCCGAAAGCGGTACCAAGGCCCGAGCAGCCGAAACTAGAACTCCGCCAGGCCGCCTCAGCCGAGCGACGAGATCTTCCACCGCCGTGCGGTGCCGCGCCGAGCGGTGCCGCCAGGGGGCGACGGGCGGCAGGCGAGACGAGTCGAGCGCGGAGGAGGCGGTTGCCGGTTGGGACTGGCTGCGGGCGGGCAGCGAAGCCGCGACCCGCGCTGTGCCAGGCACCCGCCGGGGGAAAACCGGCTGCGCGCCCGCCGGGCCGTTCGAAACCCCTCTGGGCTGTACCGGGCTGCGTCTGGGCCTCGCACGGCTGCTCTCCCGCCATGAGGAGGCCTCTCGGTCCCGCAGCACCCGCCGGCCACCCGCCCGGGCTGGTTCCTCACAGCTCGCCCCGCAGCGCGCTCTCCGCGCCCCGTGCCTTGTTTCACCCTCAGGACTGTGCCCAGCTCTGGAGCCCTCAGCATGGGAAGGACATGGAGCTGTTGGAGCGCGTCCAGAGGAGGCCACAAAGATGATCAGAGGCCTGGAGCACCTCTCCTGTGAAGCCAGGCTGGAGAAGAGAAGGCTCCGGGGAGACGTTATAGTGGCCTTCCAGTACCTGAAGGGGCCCACAGGAAAGCTGGGGAAGAACTGTCCATGAGGGCATGGAATGATAGGACAAGGGGTGATGGTTTTGAACTCAAAAAGGGTAGATTTAGGTTGGATATTAGGTAAAAGATCTTCAAAGTGAGGGTGGTAGATCACTGGAACAGGTTGCCCAGAGCGGTAGTGGAGGCCCCATCCCTGGAGATACTCAAGGTCAGGCTTGATGGGGCTCTGAGCGACCTGATCTAATGAAGATGTCCTTGCTCCCTGCAGGGGGGTTGGACTAGATGGCCTCTAAAGGTCCCTTATGACCTTACACATTCTGTAATTCTATGACTTAGAGCAGAAAAACTGGCATTAAACATAGGCAAGAAAAGATAAGATGGTGTCTGAATGAAACACATTTGGAAAGAGAAAAGTGTATTGTATGAGATGTGACAAGATTCGCTCTTCTGAAACAGCATGGTGTTAATATTTATTGTTTGCTATCCATCTCCAACATGATGGATGGTGACAACACGTGTGTAGCCCCTTGGCAGAGGGGCACCCTGCAAAGCCTTGCCTGTATGGGAGGAGAGAGAGCTCAGGACCAGCAGGGAGGAGACTTGAATGTTGAGAGGAAAAATCTCAGGAAGCCATGGCACTTTGCACCAGTAAATCAGCAAAGGAAGAGTCAAAAGGCACAGAGAGGAGAAATGGACTCAATGATCTCTGGAGGTCCCTTCCAACCCCTACAATTCTGTGAATTTAAGGCTTGAGGTTTGCTGTAATAAGCAGGATTGGAGGGAGCAAAGGTGGCCTGCAGCACAGCTAGGCAGGCATTGAGGAGGTGCTTAAAGGGAAAGCTGAAAGGGGCTGGTGATGTGGTTTTATAAGGAATTCAATCAGGTAGGGAAAACTGCAATACCTCGGACAGTCAGCCACTGTCATCCTCCCACAGGTGATTGAGATTTATCAGGCATTATATGGTCAGAGAAGATTTCACTTGTCAAAGCTCTGACAGTGTGCAAACTTGTAAGTACTCCAGAATGCAGCTGGCAGAGGTGAGAGGTGGAAAGTACAGGGGAGCCAGAGAGCAGGAAAGAAACATGCATCTCAGCTGTCAAATTTAAATGCTGTCTAAACCCAAGGGAAAAGTCTAGATGAATTGCTTGGGAGGTAAAATGTTCTTTAAATAGGGAAGTGCCCTTTCCCAAGTGAACTGAAGGGTACTGACATGTGACCCAAAGGAAGAATGGCAGCTTTGAGTGTATTGGTTTTGTCTGGTGTGAGCTGAAGCAGTTTTTGCTCAAACTGATAAGCAGTGAGATCAGTTTTGAAATTAAACTCTTCCAAAGGTGACAGTGGCTGAAAGAAGACAAAACCCAGCAGCAAGTGCGTTCTGGGAAGTGCTTCCACTTTTGAGTTCACTCTGAGAAGAGCTATTCATAGCATAAATTGAGAAGCTCCAGCTCATTATTAACGTGACCGCATTTGTACCTACACGTGTCCCAAGTCTCACTTGACCTTAGTGTCATCCATGCAGCTTATTTGGTGTTTGGGTCTAAAGAGATGTATTTTTAGCATGGACTGTCAGATATGATTATGAGCCATATGGCACCATACACAGCAGCAACTCCTACCTTGAAAGTGCCTTTTTTTTTTTCCTCTTAGAAAACAATATTTGTATGCATCACGCTGGGTAAAAGAGGCAGGATTTTGCCACAGCAAGCAATAGTCATTCTTACATGACACCTCACAGGAAGACACAAAGAAAATAGAATTACATCTATTTTACAGTTCTCATCAAGGCTTGTGAAAATATCTTGCCTGCACATCATAAAGCATGCTTGGTTTTCTATAAGCTAGGAAGTGTTAACTGCCATGACAAACCTGGCAGAACTGCATGCAGTCCTGCATCTCCATCCTGGGCTTAGGAATGTGCCCCATACTTTCTTACTCTTCTGACACGGGGCACGATGCAGGCTCATTTCCTCTAAAAGAGCAGACAAACCTGCTGTGCCAGATGGTTGCACTGCTGCTTTTAACTAACTACATTTCTGCAGCGTTCTGCATTTCCCTACTGCTTCTATTTCATATACTGCCCAGTAAATAATACAATCCAAGAAACAGAATTTTCTTAGGCTGCTGTCAAGAGATCCTTGGAAAGACCTGCATCTTTTGGAACAAGAACATTGCCAGGAAACTTCCCAGTCTTGTGCCAGGAACAAGTGCGTGCCTTAGTTGTCTTTTTCCGCTGAGAAGGGAGATTGCCAGCCAGCAATAGAGCAGCCTTCCTGAACATCAGTTCTGATCTAAATGGAGAACTTTCGCAATCACTTCTGTTTCTGTGACCCAACCAGTCCTTGGTATTTCTTTTCCAGCAGCCAAGACGACACTGGGGCAGGTGTATCGAGAACGAGACTGAGGCTGCCTAGCTCATTGCCTGGTAGCTCTTAAGTAACTGAGTTAACCACAGAGTTAGCTGCAGGTTAACACCTTCTCCAGTCTGAGAGAAACGTTCAACCTGGCCTTCTAGGTACAGCAAGCACTAGTGTGTACCTCTCCCAAGAACACAGCTGTCAAGAGGAACTGCAGCTTTTGACATCTCACAAATACCAGCAAGAATGGTACTTAGCAGGAATTCATACCTGCAAACAAAGAGAGAAGCATTTGCTTTGCTGCTCGTGGATTCACGGCAGACATGAGCTCCCATGGAAGTTTAATTTGTGTGAAATGCTGTTTAAGCCATAAGTGTTTTGGATTACAAAGTGGCACAGGATCACTGCTTTGCAGAATAGTGCAAGGCTTACAGATTTCTCATAATTATCCAAGGCAATTTCCCAAGTTTCTCCACTGATCTCACATTAGTCAGGCGAAAGGGGATCCAAGCATCGAAAGGGATCTAAGCATCAAAAGGGATGTTCTTCGCATCCTTTCGATGTTCCCCATCGAAAGGGACTCTAAGCATCGCAACAGTAAAAACTGAGTGATTAAATTACATCTCTGGAGAGATGAAGAGAAGTTCAGAATACCACCCGAGATGAACAGAGTAAAATTTCTCCTAGTTTCACATCTACTTAGTCTTCACAGACTTAAGAGGAAAGGGCATATTTACTCTCTGTATCTTCCCAGACACAAACCGTTAGACACCTTCTCTCTATCACAACACTAGCTAAAATGAGTAAGTAAAAGTTGCTGACGAATACGACAGGCTTCTGAGTCCATTGATTCCATCTGCTCATACTCTTCTTCCGGTTGTTCCATGTGCCCTGTGGCTGGCAAAGACCACACGTCCAGCCCGTGTTCCAGGGAGATGTTATGAAGCACACAGCAGGCCAGAATGATGTGGCTGGATTTCTCTGGAGAATACTGTAGAGTGCCTTTGGACCCATCCAGGCAGCGGAAACGCGACCGAATGGTTCTGAATGTCCGCTCAATGATGTTGTGAGTGGCAGAATGTGCCATGTTGTAACGATATTCTGCAGGTGTCTCGGGGATATGCAGAGGGGTCATCAGCCACGTTCGGAGAAAGAAGGAGCTGTCACCTGTTAGCAGTGAAAAGGAGGAGGACAGGTTACAGTTAACCATGGATTTCAGCTCCTGACCCTTGGTTTTCTATGTTGCAGATACAGGATAACTTATTTCTCTGGCCAAAAGAGAAGGCATGAGAAACCACAAAAGAGGAACAGTAACTCATCTTTGCAAATGTGACAACAAAATGAAGCCAGTCTGTTTTTTCACAGGGAAATCCTGGAAGAACACAGAAGAGTTTAAAGAGATTGAATTTAGTATGTAATACTGTGAAAGATAGCTGAACTAGGAGCATGGACAGAATTAACAATTGCAGATTTTGGCTTAAAAGGTGTAAAATACTGAAAACAAGGTCTTTACAGAATGAATCTAAAGACATACTTACAATAATCAGACCATATAAAACACAGATTGGAAGTTACCTTTCTAGACTTTTAAGAGAAGGATGGCCCAAACTGAATTTAAAATCTCCAGGAATTAGCAGGAAAGAAATCAAAAGTAAACATATCACTTGTGCCCAGAGGCTCTAGACTCAAAGAGGAACCAACAGACTTCCCACAGAAAACAAGGATGAAAGAAATTACTTACCAAGCAGCCAGCCATCTTTATGCAGCTCAGTTTCAAACTGGCTGGTAAGGGCTGCCTGCTGTAACACTGTGCAGTCAGGCAGGCTGCCTGGCCAGTGCGTCTCCGCACTCAGGAGGACTCCTCTGGCATCGCACACCATCAGGCAGTTCAGAGAATGGAGACCCTTTCGGTTCACATAGGACAGGTCCTCAGCATTGGGCGCTTTGATTGCCACGTGGGTGCAGTCAACCACCCCCAGCACTCCTGGCATGCCTGCCAGCCCATAAAAGTCATCCTTCAGGTTCTGTACAGTAGCTTCATCCTCAGGAAAGTGAATAAACTGTGAGGCTCTTTCCACCAATGCCTCAGTTACATTGGCAACACAGCGGCTCATGGAGGCTTGACTGATGCCAATAGCATCCCCCATGCGAGTCTGGAAGGAACCAGAGGTATAGAAACCCAACGCAGCAAGTATCTGCGTCTCTGGACTGATGGCTCTGGACCGCTGTGTAGGGCGAGACAGACTGGCTCCCAGGAGATCCACCAGGTAGTAAATGAACTGTCGGGGAAAGCCGTACGTGGATACTAGATACTCATCCGTTACGTCCTCCAGCTTGAAGCGATCCAAAGTCCTGTGTCCGCGGCCATAAAGCAAGAGGTCACAGTCAAGCACAGCAATAGGTACAGCCATGGCTGGGAGTCCTCCAGGGCTCCCCACCACTGAGCTGTCCCAGAGCCTTCACAAAGGGGATGGAAACTCAGGAGGGATTTTGCCACTCATCCTTTCAGGCTCCCTCACCCCTTTCCTTTCACTCGGGTTACTCAGCAAATCTTTTTGCTTCTCCGCATCTGCTTTTAGAAACGCGGGGGCCGAAGCGGGAGGGCTCACCGCAGAGCTGCCGGCTCTCTAGCCCTGCCTGGCGGGACGGGGCCTTGGCGCTGACCGTGCCGGGGAGGGGGCCGGTGCGCCACAGCAGCCCGCTTCCCGGGCCGAAGAACCGTCCCCAGCCACCGCCGACCCGGGCACGCTGACACCTGAAACGGCAGCGCCACGGCAGCCACGTGTGAACGGCCGGGCCCACGGGCCCTGCCCTTGCCGCTGCGGGACAGCGAAGCGACCCCGCCCGTCGCCGACCCGGCCCTTATCGGCCTGCGGTCCGCTCCAGCCGGTCCCCTGCCCCTGAGGAGCCCGCCGCCGCGCTGCCCACCGGCGCGGCCCCCGCAGCGGGTGGTGCCGCCGCCCCGCCGAGGCCCCGACGTCAGACGCAGCAGATTCGCCGCAGCGGCGGGGCTCCCAGCGAAAGCAGCGGCGGCGGGCCGGAGCGCTTTTATCCCGGTTCCGGCTTCCTCCCCCGGCGGCCCGGGAGGACGCGGGTGGGCGGGGAGCGGCGGCTCCGTGTGGAAAGTGCCGCCGCGGACACCCAGGCGCCGCCTTCCTTCTTCCCCCCCTCCACTCCCTCCCCCCCCTGCCCACAGCGGATGAAAACAAACAGCGGCGGCGATGGCGGCGGCGCGGCGCAGGCCGCGGCTCTGAGGGTAGCGGCAGCCCAATCCCCGCGCCCTCACAGGCGCTGACAGCCGCGGCGAGCCGCAGCGGAGCCGGTCGGCTGTGACATCCTCGGCGGCCCGGACGTCGTGGTTCGGGATCAAGGAGGAGGCGGAGGAGAGGTGCCGGCCGGAGCCCCAGGACGGCCGCGGGGCCTCTGGGGCTTGGAGGCGCCGGTAGCGGCCGCGGGGCGCTGAGGAGACGCCGGGGCACGGCGGGGGAGCGGGGCGGCGGGCCCCCCTCGGGCAGCCGGGTCTCCGCGCGGGATGAGCCGCCGCGCCGCCAGCACTGCCGCCCCCGCGCAGGTACAGGGGCCGGGCCGGGGGGGTCCCGGGCCGGGCCCCGCGGGGGGTGGGAGGTCCAGGAGCCCGCGGGCGGCTCTGTGGGGAGGGGATCGGGACGTGGGTTTTAAGCCTTTGGCTACGGCCTCCTGTCTCCCTTTTAGTTTCGCTTCGCTGCTCGGTGAGGTCGGGGCTCGCTGCAGCCGTGCCGGTGCCCCCCGGCCGCCTTTCAGCGGCTGGTGGCTGTGGGTGGGGATCGGGAGGGACGTGGCCTGGCGAAATCTCTCCAAGTGGTGTCCTCTGAACTCAAAATGCTTCAGAGCCTGTTAAAAACGTGCGGAACTTCGGCCCCCCTGGTTCGTTGCATAGTTTTCCTGCAACGGGCGAGTTGGCCACCTGTTAGGGGAGATGGGAGTTTATAAAGCATCACAGGTGGCTTTCCTGAGGGAGCTGTGGCTCTCGGGCCACCGCCAGTCAGTCGGCGGGAGCGGGGACACCTTCCCCGTCAGAGGAACGATCGAACAGGGCACGCTTTGGTCTAAAGCCTACGGACTGCCTAATAGAGCTCAGAGGTGACATGACTAGCCATAGTGCAAGGGGGGAAAACAAGCTAAAGTACTGCCCTAGTTGAAAATTAGTTGGCTATGCAAATTAAGTCTGGAACATCAAATTACAGTAGGAGTGGCCTGACCTGGCGGAACCCTTCTTCTTGTGGCAAAAAACAAGTCATTCAGATGAGCCAGGCTGTGTTTAGATGTCTAGAAGGACCGTACAGGATCACCTTATGTTTCTTAAACAGTATTGTACAGTTTCTTAAAAGTTGAGACCTGGCGCTTGTGTTGGTGGTTGTAGTACAAGGCCTGTAGAAGCCGATTCTGGTTCAGCTTGTATACTTTAGCCTGACAAACAAAATGAAGGAGGATGGACCTTTGAACAGACACAATATTTAGAACTTTGGGAAGTACAGAATGTAACTGCTCGTCAACAGGAATTACTTAATATTGTTTTTAAGCCACTGGAGCTGGCAGTTGCAGGCTTTAGTAGATATGTCCCAAGTCATATCAATTTACAAAGCAATTTATCAGTTACAAAGTAAGTCTGTTTGCTGAGCACGAGGAAAAAATAACCAAACAGTGAACTACAGATCCTTTTAATTTTCTCTAAATATATTATGTGAAACAGTTTTTCTGCTAGAATCCATAAATCCATAAATGAGAGTGGCACGCTTTAACATTTAGAACTGCTTCCTCCCTCTCCCCAGGTTTCTGACTAACCGACTAAGGAGGCAAAACCGAGATTAAGTAACTGTAGGATACTGGAGTTTCAGACCCAGCCTTGAAACAGATTGCTGTCTTTATGGAGATCTTTTTATAGTTGCTTATTAATGTGCTGAAAATACCTGCTTGCAGTGAAGCTTCCTGGTCATCGAAGGGGATGTTCTAGGAAAGCTTTCTTGGCAGTCAAGCCTATTTATCAGAGGCACTCTATTAAAAGCTTCCAAAACTTCCATGTGCTTCTTGTTTACCTGTGTGATTCAACTAGGTTGTCTGGAACTTCACATAGGACATCCTTGAAGATTAGATTTAGATGCTGGGTTACCAAAGAAGTTCTGGAAGAGTGGTAGGGACAAGGAGCCAGGTCTTGGGGAGCTGTCAGGTAACTGTGACTATACAGCTGGGATGAGAGCTGTCCACAGCTCACTCCATACAGTGGCAGCCCTTCTTTACTCTTTCTGGTCTTTTGAATTTCACTTTGGGAGAGGAACTGTGAGTAATTATTTTGCATTGGTAAATATCTGTTTGAAAGGACTTTTTAAGTTGTAGCAGCCATGGCTCAGAGGGAAATCCCAGACAGGGGAGGTGATGGAAGCGGTCTATATATACCTTCCCCAGCAGCAGTAATCAAGCCTGGTATGTTTTGGGTGCTTCTGCTCCTTTCCCTTGATTTGAGTGAGTGTCAAACAGATTACATGCTAAATTCCTACGTATAATACACGCACAAGTATGCCCAGGCGTGCACCTGTTGCGTGCCTGGTTACAGGTACCTGCAGGCAGCGGGCTGCGGCTGTCAGATGGGTGCACGGCATGCTGGTAGCTGTAGTTTCTCTAGGTTGTACCCAGGTATCAAGGGGAGGGCTCTTTGCAGTTGATTACATCATGCGAATAGGATGCCAACAGCTTACACTGATGTGTCCTCCTTGGAGAGTATAAATACCAGCAGAGTAAGGCATGATGCTTAGATGTGAAATTCTGGGATAAGTTTGGTGATCTTATCTGCCTCATAACCTAGTGAGAAAGAGTAAGGCTTTAGTTAAGAGCCACATGTGGCAGTTCTTTGAACATCTTCTCTGGTATTTCTGCTTAGAAGATAGTGGAGACAAAGGCATATAAACAAAGTAAACTAGTATGAAAATGGATGTTGCAGGAAGAGGGAGACAAAGCAGAAAGCCACATGGCCAAGTTGCTTGGTTTTACCTGCAGACAGCCTATGTGTAAGGCTAAAGAAGTGAGGCATCAGTTTACATAAGGTATTTCTTGGTTGTGGGGTTCTAACCTAGAGCAAAGTTTTATTTCCTTCTAGTTGTTATTCATTGTCAAATTGGACAGCATTTTCCTTGAGCTAAGTAAGCGCCGTCCTGGCACTTAACAAGGAGCCATGCAACCTACAGGACTTGCAAAGTTGAATGAGTGTGGTGGAACTGAGATTAAGAATGTCCTTCCTGTTCAGGTCAGCTGGTGACAGCTAAGCTGAGCGTTCCAAGGCATTTTTGTGTTTGCTGTAATTTTAGACCATCTTGACTCTTACCAAGAACGATTCTAAAGCTAAACACTCTCCTAAGTCTTGGCAGATCTTAGGTAATCACCAGAGGCCCTCCTGCAAAAACGAGATGGTGGTCATTAAATGACAGCCCTTAGAGACATTAGGAGCTGAGTTCCAAGGTCTCAATTTCACCCTGGAATGACAGGTTCCTGAAGGAAACCTTGCCCGATAGTTTCTGCTTTACAGTAGGCTTGGGTGAGTCAACTGTTGCTACTCTTTGGAGCTTGAGAACCAAGAGTATGAACCTCCAAATGTTTCATGAACCTTCCAGATTGTATGAGGTCTTGCAGGAAGAATCCCAGTTCTGCTGCAGCAGGGCAGAACTGTGAAGCTATCATTCTTTGAACCCTGGATCTAAGACATGGGTCTGGCAGCTGTTTCTCTCCTCTAGAGACAGTTGAGTATATAGTCATTAGAATTAATCCCTGTACTGCACAGGGAGCTGTGCTGATGATCTGCTTTGTTTGTTTCCTAACAGACCAGCGAGCCCAGCACCCTTGTCTTGCAGTAGTCGATACCAGAATTCTTCTCCAGCCCTGTAAGGCAAATGTAGGTGTGTTACTCTGCAGCTCTCCTACAACATAAGGACATGCATACTCCCTTGCACCTTTCTCCAAGGGTCACATAGAAACGCCCTGTCACTTCTTTCCACATTTAAAGCTGGTTTGATTTCTCTTGGTGTTTAAATGTCAGCATTCTCTTTGCTGAGAAGATGTATTTTTTAATGCAGTGCTTTATTGCCTGTATCAGCCAGGTTTTGTTGTAGAATTCATGTCCCCTCAACATTTACACTGCTTTACTTAGTTAAGTCAAAAGAATAACAGCAGGACATTCTCCCTTTTTTTTTGTAGTGGGAAGTGTCTATACTAAAAGCTTTTTTTTTTTTGAGATGGAGTGCTGCAGCAATTCAACATCTAGGATGACTTAAGTGCTGACTTCCTTTTGCATCCTCTCCCACAGTAGAAAAGACCTGTAATCTCTGTCTAGTGGAGGTAGAGGCAGTGAAAGAAAGTATAAAACTTTTTATGAGGATGTTAAAATATCCAAAGAAGAATTTGGTGATGCATCTAATATTGAATCATTGTGGTGTTAGTTCTCAAGTTAAATTTGTGACGTGGACAAGTACAGCGCTAGGAGACGCTGTATAAATGTAGCCTAGGAACTTTCAACCGTGCCAGACATCCAGCTTTCTTAGCAAGCCCTTCAGAAAGCAGAATTCTTCTCTATAAGCACTCTATAAATGCAGTACTCTTATCTAGCAGCCTCCTTGGATGACGTTCCTGAAGCTTTACTTAAAGTAGTCATTCACTGCTATTAAGTGAAATATTGTAAATAAAAGTTCTGGATGTGTGTAGTCATTAAAGACTACATGGTCAGCCCCTGTCTCCTGCTGTGCTTTAGTTTGTACCGTCCTGCAAATCCAGTCTTTGCTTAAAGACTGAACACTGAGCAGGGGACCCTTGTGCACGGCAGCCACTCCTGCTTGCTGACCTCAGACTGCCAGCGTGTGGTGATGAGCAGCATTCCTTAAATAGGTGATGTTTGACGAGCCGCCTCGGGGTGATGAGCTGTCTCAAAACAAAAACAGCAGCAAGGAGTTAAGAGTGAATGAATACTTTGAAGGCTTATTGGCCAGAAGTACAATTAGTGCTGCTAATTAAGGCGTTCATTCCTCCCCATGGTCTCTATATGATTATTAACTTACACATGACGAAACTGAGAGACAGAAAAATGGTGGTTTATCCCAGGCCAGGTGGCACGATGGTGGCAGGGGTCTGATGAGGGCCTTGCCTGCCTCACCTCAGGCGTGGAGCAAGTTCCTTGTATTGCTAGAAACAGTCATGGTTTGAAAAACAAGGCAGTGGGAATGTGGGAGCTAAGTATTTGTTGTCAAATAGAAGTGAACAGAGAATTTTGGTGTTCCCCTTGGCAAAAATAGATCTTTTCAGTTCCTTGTAGCTGTACAGGTTTACCGCAAGTACTACTTGTTGGAAGTAAAGCAGCTGTGTAGCCTGTTCCAGCAGTGGTTTTGTATTATGGCAAATTACTTTGAAATGTTGAAGTAGAAGCAGAAAGCTGAAAGAAGACTTCAGTCCTATATCTGTGCTGTGTTTCAGATTGTCATATGCAATGGACACTGATCTCAGTTCCCAGGACAGGAAGGACCTGGACAAGTTCATCAAATTTTTTGCTTTAAAGGTAACTCTCCTGTGGGCAAATGGCTCTTCTTTCTTGTTTAAAAAAAAACCCCCCAAAACAACAAAACAAACATAACTTGCTGGGTAACAAGGTTGGGTTTGTTTTGACTTTTTTTTTACTAAAGACCAAAAACTGATGACAAACTTAGGAGATGCCTGAGAATAACTAGAAAGCCATCTTTTCCCCTTTTTTCTACCTTTGAATCCTCTTCCTTTCCCCAAAAGTGTCCTGCTGTAGGATCAGATATAGGCACTTGAGCTTTGGGCTGCTATAAACACATCTAACCATCAAGCTCTTAGGTAATATCTTCTGCTGGACCCCACTTTCTTTTCAGCCCATGTAAATTTTTATATTGGATCCAGAAGCAGGTAATACCAGAATGTTTTTCTGAGTTACAGTGACAGGTAATGATGAAACTTGTCTTCACGTGGTACACAGATACCAGTAGACACTCTGACAGTAGCTCTGTTACGAGGGTACACATTCACCAGACTTTGTTCATGTGTTCAGTTTCAGGATATAGTTGTAAGTTTTGGTTCAAACTGTGCAACTCCTGATCACAAAATTGACTTGGTCACTTCATGTTATTACCAAGAAAGGTCAGCTTAAAATTATTTTCTGTCTGAAATAGGTTTACTCGTTATATGTAATAATTGACGTTGATTACAAGTGAAGATCAGTGTAGCAAAATCTGCTTCTCTACATCCTGCTCAGTCCTTTGGTTTTTTGACTTGGAATTTGTCTAGCTCAGGTTCTGAACTGAGTGAGGGCTCTGCTGAGCTCCAAACAAGAGTGTGCATCTTGTCCTTTCTATTCCAGACGGTACAAGTAATTGTCCAGGCCCGACTTGGAGAGAAAATCTGTACCCGATCATCATCCTCCCCAACAGGCTCTGACTGGGTAAACTCATGTTTCTTACAGCAGCTCCATAACTGTTGGGGGGTTCTCTGTGTGCATTGTTAGGTAGTTGTTTTAGTTTTGTGCAGACTGCAATATCTACCCATAGAATAACTACTATATCCAGTTAAGCTTGTTGGTGCTGAGGGGTTTCTCTTTGTTGCTCTTGACGTGCAGCATGTCCCTGTGGGCTCTTAAGGACTGATTAGAGGAGAGATAAGTCATACCTCTCTGCCACTCTGGCCAGCCAAGGTGCATCTCTAGGACCTGCTGGGGGTGGGGTGATGAGTTCTTTTCTGTTTGAAGGTTGCAACTCTGCAATTCAGGACTTTGTAAGTAGTGGGCTTTATTAAAATTGAAGAGCCTCGGGATACTCTAGGTGAATGTAGGACTCAAGCAAAGGAAAAGGAACAAGAGTTTTATGGCAGGATCAAGAAAAACATTTGAATTAGCAGCCAAACAAATGTCTGCAAATATGCAAAGCCTGAGCCCCTGTGGGAATTTTCTGTTTCATAAATATTTCATCGGACTCTGACCTAGTATGTTACACGTGGGTCTGTGGGTCTGTTTGCGGCGTGCCGCCAGGCAGGGTTTTGAGTAAATAAAAAACCGGAATCATCTCTCTTATTCTGCAGTTCAATTTGGCAATCAAAGATATACCAGAGGTTACTCATGAAGCAAAGAAAGCCCTGGCAGGACAACTACCTGCTGTTGGACGGTCTATGTGTGTGGAGATTTCTCTCAAAACCTCAGAGGTGAGAACTTAGTCAAAATAGATGCTGGCTTGGTTTTTTTTTAATTTGAATCTTAAATCACCCGCCCTTTAGTCTGCAACAGTGTGAAAATGCCTTCATTTATGAGGTCAGGTAGTATGCTGATGAAAAGCAATGTATTGTTTAATATCTGAAGCCAAACATACAAATAATAGAGCAGCAAAATTTAGTTTCTTAGACTATGAAGACCATAGCCATTCCCAGGAAGGTACTCCCTTGGGTGATCTAATTGTGCAGTGAGACTTCCAGGGCACCTTTAACGATTGTTGCATTACCAGAAAGAGTGAGCCAAGATAAACGTCTTCATTGAGAGGTGTGGCTGTTGCTGGTCATTAATGAGATGTGAAAAGGTTTGTGTCCTGAAATGAGCCTTTGTTTGTTGTCCTTTTTCTAATCCAGGGGGACTCCATGGAGCTGGAAATTTGGTGTCTAGAAATGAATGAGAAGTAAGTGCATTTTTCAGTTTCTTTGTGCATGTTCGCTTGTTTTAGCTGGTGCAAAAGGGAAGTGTGCTCTGTTAGTGGTGATGATTGAGCACATACTGGCTGTCTGGCCTGGGACACTTCAGAGGAAAGTCCGCTCTTTACCTTCTGCAGCAGTCAAATAGTTTAATATCAGTGTCAAGAAAATAAATGAGTAGTTTTCTTCCTTGTTCATTCTTATATTAAATCTAGTATGCTTCCTCAGATACAAGAAGTGATATGCTCTATAATGACAAACATTCTTAATATTGAAAAGATGTTTCTGTCCAGTAGAAGGCTGCATGGCATTTTTCAGCACCTAATTGTACAACAGGTGACTAGACTGATGTAGGAGTCTTAATTTTGGCCATAGAACTGACATTAAACAATCGGTCCAAGCTACTTTTGCTTTTTAAAAAAACTAAAGCATACAAACAAACCAAAACCTTCACTTTTTTCCTTTGTGTTTCATAGATGTGACAAAGAAATCAAAGTTTCGTATACCGTGTACAACAGACTGTCTCTACTGCTGAAATCTTTGCTTGCTATAACCAGGGTAACTCCAGCCTACAGACTCTCAAGGAAACAAGGCCATGAATATGTGATATTGTACAGGTAAAGCAGAATATGAACCCTCCCCTTTAGAGATACAAACAGCAGAGACTAGATTTGCACAGTGCAGCTGCTAATGTTGTAAAAAGGGATGAGTGTTAAGAAATTCAAATTACTTGGATTTAACTACTACTGACCAGTGACAGAGAGAACTTCAGGCTATATATATAGCTGTAAGGTGATACATACATATATTTATATCACCTTGCAGCCTCCACCTGAGCCATTGAAAGAAAAACTAAGCACAGGTTGTGAAGTGGGGAAGAGCACAAAATTCCTACGTGCAAGCACTGGTTAAATCCCTCGTTAGCATCCAGTTGCTCAGTGGCTGACCCAGATTTGACAAGTGCCCGTGTTGCGCATAACGGCGATACATGTTACTGCAGTACAGCTTCTGGCTCTCCTGCGATTCCATTTTACAGCACCATCCTCAGCTCCACCCCCTGTATTTCTTGCAGCTTACTCATGCAGATACTGAGTTCAGCTCTGTTTAGCCTGAGAGACCTGACTAGCTTGTGGTTCACAGTTATCACCTTCCAGTCTTTGATTTTGGCTTTGAGAAGTCTTTGATATGTTTGTATAGCTCATTCAGATGATTCTAAACCTCAGGTTTGTTATCATTTGCACAGCTGAGAACTTAAAAAGAAATCCTTGTCATTTATTTTTGCCTCTAGTGCTGGTTTGGCATGTACTTAAGAAGAGATCTCTTTACAGCACAGCTAATCTTTTATGTGTGCAATGAATATCAATTTTTAAACTCAGACCTGTCCATGAAGTTTATATCACTTCACATTTCTGCTCTGAACTGTAGACTTGCCAAAGAAGCTTAAAAAACTTAGAGAAATTTATTAGACTATGGTTTTTGTTCCATTTTCTTTTTACAGTATGTGTCTCTCAAAAGTAGCTGAAAGGTTTTTTGAGATAGACCTTCTAGCCACTTCTTTTGGTTGTGGGTTGTTTTTTTTTGTTGGGTTTTTTTTTTTTTTCTAAAGGGGAAAAGTCATTCCAGCCTGTCAGTTTATAAAATTAAATAAGGTGTAAGAGTATGTGTAGCATTATGGCTCAGATGGACCTAATACAGTTTCTTTTTTCTTCTCCTGCAGGATATATTTTGGTGAAGTGCAGCTGAGTGGCTTGGGAGAAGGTATGACTAGGCAACACGCACACATCAGAGTGGATTTGTTTTCCATGCTGGCTAGCCTTTTATTACTATTCCTAAGTGTCATTAGGAAAATACAAATCTAAGGTTTACACGTGCTTTTTATCTTTACCGGCAAGCAAATTGTTGCATTGTAAGGTGACAAGTATAGTGGTGGTACATTGACAAAATCTAGGGTCACTGCCATTTCAACTCTAGTGATCTGGGGCTGAAATAAGAGTATGGAAGTATGTTGATAAGGGGCAGGACTGGTAAATGAGATCACGATCAACTCAGGAACAAAAGGCACTTCAGACCAGTATCTAGACCAAGATAGGAAGCAATATCAGAAGTCTTGTAGATGAAGCCTGCCAGTAAGGCAACCTAGTGCTGCTGTTTTGTTACGGGTTCTGTATGTGCCTTCGGAGTTCAGATTGCAAGGGACAACAGAAACACTGTAGAAATAAGATAATGTAACCTCAGAACAGAAAGGTATGGAACATAAACAGTGGAACTGATAATCATTCCTTAACCCTACAGGCTTCCAGACAGTCCGTGTTGGGACAGTGGGTACCCCAGTGGGCACCATCACTTTGTCCTGTGCCTACAGAATCAACCTTGCTTTCATGTCAACCAGGTAAGAAAATGTGATTGTGCCAGAAACTGTTGTACAATAACGTATTATTAAACCTGCTTTATGAGCTCTGGAATCTTTCCCTCCTGCTTACCCTTTCCTGCTGAGACTGTCTTTCACAGACAACATTATCTCTGATGCTTAAGCCTTGCAGCAAGTGGAGTATTTAATTAGCCCCGAGCCTGACTCTAGAACTCCAAATTGTTGATGCATGCTTGGAGTTGCAGGGCTGAATTGTAAAGATGCTCTGGTCCTATTAACAGACACAGGGGTTTTCTGTGAGGACAGTGAACTGGGATGAGAGTAGAGAGAAAACAGCCAGTAACACCATTGCTTGTTGCCTTGCAGGCAGTTTGAGAGGACCCCTCCTATCATGGGGATTATCATTGATCACTTTGTGGACCGGCCCTATCCCAGCTCTTCACCCATGCATCCCTGCAATTACAGGTGAGGAAATACTGAGCTGAAGCCGGGGGCCCTGGTGAAGGCATCAGTTACGCCCAAGCACGGAGCCTTTTCCACTGTTTGCTGGCTGGAGGGTTAGTGTCAATCATAGGGACATGACTCAGCATGTGAGGAAGGGTGATGTTTTTCTCCTCGCATCTATAAGGCTGAGCATAGCAAGCTCCAGTATTTTCTCAATTCCTTACAGCAGCACTTGGACACAAAGGCTGTTTAACCTTGGCTGCCTCTGGGAATTGGAAGTGTAACAGTTAATCCTGCTCTACTACGTGTCCAGAGGCATGCATCTCCAGATATTTCCAGTAGGGAAGGATTCAAGTTTAATTTGTCTTTGTAGATGAGAGGTTTGTCTTCTCTAAAATGCACATGAGGGCACTAATACTGGGACCAGTGATACGGCTTGGCAATGGTTCTGTAAACAGCAAAGCCAGTAGCATTAGCTGGTATAACAAAACCATTAGCTAAAGGAACAGAGGGAAGTGTTTCTGTCTAGGGGTAAAAGAGGAGCACTTGGGGAGGATTAACAATTTCTGACTCTATTTTTCCTCAGTACTTCCAAGTAGATGAGAGCTCTTCATAATTCTCCTTTCAACTCCACTCAAATACTCTCAGCCCCCTTGCAGCGTATGTCCCAGTGTGTTTTACTGTCTTTTTGTGTTAGGGAGTATGTCCAGTAGGAAAGCTTTTTTTTTCTTGCTTCTTTAGAGCTGCTGAGGACAACAGTGCAGCATACCCCACAGTAGAAGATTCCCAAGAAGTGTGTACCACGTCTTTTTCCACCTCTCCTCCGTCTCAGGTAAATAAACCAGGCTTTTTTACTCCTAGATAGAACAGTCACTGTTAGGGTAGTGTGCATGCTCCTACATCAACTGCTGTGCAAAGATGAAATGTCCTGCTGCTAATTAAAGCTAATGTGTGAGTTAATTATATTGCTAGGCTGAGTAAAACCTAGTTAGGTACTGATTTCAATACATTGCTAAGGGACTAGAAAGACTGAGTTACTGAGCAAGATGAAAAGAACCTACACCTGTAGCTGGGCCAAGATGTGCCTGAGAAGGATAGCAGAGTACCTACATGTTCACGTGCTGATGCTGCAAGAAGAGGAATTCAAGAGATTGATGCTAGGCAGTGTAAGTAGAGATAACAGGCTGATGTAGAGACACACCACAATGTCAGGAAAATGCTTATAAGCAGTCTCATTTTCTGCACTGCAGAATGGAAAAGCAGGAAAAAGATAAAAGCTGTAATTGTTGGGCCATGTAAAACTAGTTGGTGTGGCAGCAAAGAAATTGGGTCACGGTATTGAACGAGGGACTTAACACTCTGTACTGCCACCTACCCATGCAATTTCATTTAAATTAAAATTTTAAA
The DNA here is from genome assembly GCA_022605575.1 of Laterallus jamaicensis coturniculus. Classification (NCBI taxonomy): domain Eukaryota; kingdom Metazoa; phylum Chordata; class Aves; order Gruiformes; family Rallidae; genus Laterallus; species Laterallus jamaicensis. Next base: position 22,689,641 of record JAKCOX010000013.1, read on the forward strand.
ATAGAGAGGTTGCCTTCTGAATAGCAAAAAACCAAACTCCAATTCCTCCTTCTTTTACTGTCCTTATAGATCTGGCTCCATAATTCTATATTTGGAAGACTCAGCCAGATAGGCAGTTGTCCAATAGCTTTAAAATATTCAGGAATGTTCTGCCTTGTTGTCCAGCCAAGCAGATGACTCTGCTGATCTTTAAAGGCAACATGAAGACACTAAGTCTCTTTTGCTGTCAGTGTAGAACATAGAATGCAGTGTAATTAGAATGCTGTTCCAAACTGAAGGAATTTGCTTTGGGACTTGCCACTGCTTCAGAGGAATTAGTATGACTGGTTTAGCAGAACGTAGTCTACTGTCAAAATGAGCTAGACATGAGCTTTTCTTGGGAAGGGTTTTTGTGCCAAGTGGATTTTGGGCAACGGGGTGTCAGGCAACGTTGAACTAAGCAGCCAGCACTCACGGTAAGTCTCCTGGAATAAAGCTTTTCTCGCTCTGTGCCCTGCAGCTTGGGAGATGGGGCCGATTCATGCCCTGCCTCTTCACAAAACAGGTTAAACACCAAAGGTTTTGTGAGGAGATCTCCACTGGCCTGCTTGTGCCAGTGTTACTCAGGGGCTGTAAATACATCGGGGCTGATGTTTCCCCAAAGGACACAGAGCTTTGCTGTCACTGGAAGGGAAAGCTTTATGAAAACAGGTGAACCTTGAGGAGTCACATTAGGTACAAGCCTGTGTTCTTGCTCTTCCTGGGGCTCATAGCTGCCATATGCTGTGTGCTTGTTCATAAAGTAACAGCCAGTCTCTGTAACCAGGGTTAGAATTGTACAGTTGCCTTGGCACAGTGGTATCTAAAGTAAATGAGAAGTAAATTTCTTTCTCCAGCTTTCTGTATAAAACTTGACGTATAAGAAAACTGGGAACTGTGTGATTCTGTAGGCAGAATAAATCTCTGCCTGCCTTTCCAGTAGAAATGAGGGCTAACCTGTGTGATAGAGGGAGTAGGTGTTTCCTTCTCCCCTTGAGCTTGCACAGCATGTCTGTGTCTCTGTGGGTGGCAGAGTAGCCCAAACTTCAGAAGAAAGTCTGGCCATGGGCAATCCCCAGGTATGAAATTGAAAAGTGTTAGAGGAAAATGACGGAGGTGTGGGACTGAGCCATGTTTGGGTTGTCCTTTTTGCATGAGCGCCCTCTGTGAGGCAGCCTTTATCTCCAGAGCATCCCTCCTGTCAACAGACTTCTCCCTCCACATTAATGTGTTTGGTGTGCACCTGAGTCTGGGTCCCCTTTATTCTAAGGGTGCAGCACAGACCTGCCAAGACACGATCCCTTGGGATGCTGAAAGATTAGGATTACGGATGGATGGAGAGTGTTGAAATACTTTTATACATTTTGGGGAAAAAAAATTACTCTTGGGGTTTTTTTGTGTTGGGGCTTTTTCCCCTCCTGGTAATTTACTGGTACCAACTGTAATACACTGAGGAGCAGTCTCTTGCAGTTACTTTCTATCAGTGTTTGCTGGAGTCTAAAACATTACCTGAGTTGAGTGGTCTGCTGAGATTGGAGAAACAGCCAGTTCTTGACAAAGGGAAGCCCCTGTATTGCCAGAAGCACAATCTGCTCTATGCATAGGTGTGGCTGCTGCAGCCAAAACCTCTTCACTAGCATTCAGTTCATCCAATTCTTTACAGTTCTTCTCTGAAGTCCTTCTCTTTCTCTCTTTCTCTCTCTCCTTCCCCCTCCCCTCCCCCTCCCCCCCTTCTCTTTCCCTCCCCCTCTCTCTCTCTTCCTTGTTTCCTCTGTGTCTGTGCACAGTGTGTTTTTACCGTTACAAAGGCACATTTTCAGACCCCTTCTCCTGTGGTGACGGACACCTTGAAGGTCCCACTGATGGGACTGGCCTTTTCACATCAAGTGAGTTGTCAACAGAATATGCTATATGTAGCCAAATACAGGCCTGGCATGACAGAGCAAACACAGGAAAACATAGCTTTGACTACGTGGAATGTTTGTTGTGCACGGGAGAGGCTGGTGAACCCAAAGTGGGCCATGCATATTGCAGAGACTGGCTGCTTAAATGCCCTTAGAGGTGGAGATCTCGCAAAGACAGGACAAGCAGTCCTGAATAAAACAACTGTTGCAAGGGTTGTTAGTGGAAGGCACAATTAGTAAGGCACAGCACTGAGTGTTTAACAGCCATTGACCCCAGAACCTGCAGTCATGAGTGCTCCCCTCAGTTTGACTCACCTGGAGTGACTAAAGGTGCTGTTCATCGTTCAGAGCCCTGCAAACGTCAGCGTTGGACTGCTGGAGTGTCGCAGAGAGCTCTGAAAGCAGCTTTCCTCTCGAGCTCAAGCACACTAAACCAGGAACGTTTTATTTAATCTGGCCAGCTAGATTTCTACCTGGGGCTGCAAGGAGCTTATCCTGGGTTTCACCACTTCCAGTGCTTCATTCCTACAGCAGCCTCACAAGCTAAGCCTCACTTAGCTTCCCAAGTTTCTTTACCTAGCACAACTATGGGACTCCCTTCTTTGGCTGAAGCTATTTGAACAGGCTTTGAAGATCAGCTCTTTTAATGTGCAAGGGGAATGTGTTCAAACAGTTGACAATGCAGTTGTTTTGGGGAAAAACACCCCCACTTTATACCTTCATTAGTGATTCCACTGAAAGCCTAGCATTCTGCTGCCAGCCTGAAATGCCATGCCTCTGACTTTTCCTGTTCTTTCTTCAATGACTGATGATTATTCAGACCATGGGGTGCTCCCCTTCCCCTCCCTTTCTCCTCTCCCTTTGCCCTTCTTGTTTTTTCTCTTTCTTAGCTTTCCAGCTCTCGTCTTTCCTATCAGCCTGCTGCCCTGGGAGTTGGATCAGCTGACATGGGGTATCCTGTGCTCTTTGCTGGTGGCTTGAATGCTGCACACCCTCACCAGGTACTTGTAGAGGGTAGAAGAAGCATGGCTGGTATTGCAACCATTTCTGTCACTCGTATGTCTGAGAGAGGCCTTGAAACTGGTGTGTGCATTGGTGTCCTGTCTGTCAGGAACCAGAAGAGTCTAAGGTAATTGCAGAGAAAGCACAACTTACCCAGGAGCTGGGAAATAGCTCTTCAGCATCCCTGACTTAACTGGGGTGGAGGTCACGTGGAAAAACAATGCCAAGAGAGCTGGTACCAGATCTCTTTGTCTGGACCAGCACATCACAGATTCCAAACTTGAGCTGTTCCTACAGAACTGCTGCCCCACCGCTGTCCAGAGCTCTCTAGCCTGGCCATAGGGTCCCCTGACAGTCCATATTGGCACGCTTGCACCCAATCATCAGACAGATAAGCGAAGCTGACAGAAGTCCTCCTCTGCCTGTGATGTTGCTGCTGCACCAGCGTTGTGCTGACATAGCAATGGTAGAACAGACGTGACTATTTCATTTGGAAGGGACTTGCAGTGATCATCTAGTCCAACTGCCTGACCACCAGTTAAGGGCATTATCCAAATGCCTTTTAAACACTGCCAGGCTTGGGGCATCGACCACCTCTGTAGGAAGCCTGTTCCAGTGTCTGACCACCCTCTCAGTAAAGGAATGCTTCCTCATGTCCAGTCTAAACCTCTCCTGGCACAGCCCTGAGCCATTCCCACACACCCTATCACTGGATATGAGGGGAGAGGAGCTCGGCACATCCCACCCCACTTCCCCTCCTCAGAAAGCTGTAGATAGCAGTGAGGTTGTAGCCAGAGGATAGGATTCTCCCCCCCGCTTCTTGAAGCAGAAGACCTATAACCAGTGAGTTCTGCAGCGTAAAACAGACCTGGAGTGGAGCAGGGTAGGGATGGAATTAAAGAAAAGTCTGTACTGCTGTGGTCACCTTATACTTGACCCCTCTCTCAGCCTCTCAGTCTCACTACAATGGAACCTGCTTGGTATTGCACTGTGGTGATGGCCTCATTTTGAGATCTCTAACTTGATGATTCCTCTCCATCTCAGTTGATTGGTCCAGGCAAAGAGGGGGGAGTTCCCCCAGTTCCTAGCCAGCCAGCACATGGCACTCAAGCTGACCAAGAGAGGATGTGCACCCCACTCGATGGAGTACACTACTCAGCAGCTACTCCTTCTAGTAGGTAGGTTGGTTTTAGATGACCCACTGTTTGTGTTAGCCCATTTATAATCCCGTCAAGTTAAAACTTTTTTGTTTCCCCTCTTTATTATTTGTTGGATACCTACTGTTCTTCCACCCCCCAAAACAACTAGCAGCTTTCTCTGATTGGGGGGTGTGTTTGTGTGTGGGGGGTGTTCAGCCTTTCTCCAATCATCTTACCCATCTGCTTAGCCCCACTAGTCATTGTAACAACCTTGCAACTTCTGTTATGGCACCTTTAGTATCCATTTTATCTTTTTTAATCCCTACTGGTTTTGCTGATGCAGTAAGTTCACAGGTGAGTCTTAAATTCTCCAGAGTTTTGATGTGAATTGTTACCAAAACCAGTTGTAGTTACCACAAATCTCTTGCTGGTTTATTAAGAAACTCCAGGCGCAGAGGTAATGAAAAGGAAACAACACAACCTCAAACAGTCCTAAAATCACCTTCCTCTCAGCTAACCAAATCCTTCCTTTTTTTGGCACCACATTTGTTTCTTATGAAGTCACTTTTCAGATCACATAGCTCTGAATCAGGGGTCTTAAGCAGATATTTTGCTGTGAGGAAACCAAAAGCCATAGTTGCACTAGCACTTTCTGGGGTGCACTGTTCAAGTAGTCCTCTTGCCAGAAGACCCAACGTTTTTTTGTTGGTGGTGTTTTAAATCTCTGAATATGTGTGGTAGGAAAAAAACAGGTCATGGAAATAACTAATGGCCATGTGGTGACTTAGTCACAGTGGCAGTAGCTGTTGTGATGTATTCATCTGCTGCCTTTGTAACCTGAGTGGTTCTTGCCCTCACCCCGCCAGCTTTGCAACCGCTCTGTTTCTGAAAAGCCAGTGGTGAGGAGCAGGAGTCGCTGTGAACGTGCCCCTTCTGAAGCCAAAAGCCCATCTCCAAACCAAAAAGCCCAGGTCAGCTGTCAGCAAGTTTTCACTCAACTCAATAGTTTTTGTCCAGCTTAAACCAAAAATCTGATCCCCCAGTTGTCCCACTCCCCTTTCATGCTCATGGCTGAGAAAGAAAGTATGGTGCAAGGACAGAGACTTTTGTTGTCTTTCTAAATTGAGGTGTAAACCCCCAGAAGTTAAGCAGTCCTGTAAAGCATGTGGTTTGTCTCTATTGTGTGTGCCATGAGTCACTAATGAGGCCTCTTTCCACTCCCTCCCCTCCCCCCAGTGAGGACACTGAAACGGTATCAAACAGCAGCGAAGGGAAGTGTGGCTCCCCGCATGACCTTTTGGAGACCATCTTCATCCGGAAGGTGGGAGCTTTTGTCAACAAACCCATTAACCAGGTAACTCACAGTATATCTTCCCAGGGCACCCTAACACCCTGCTGCTCCCATCTGCCCTGACACAAAGGAGCGAAAAGTGCCAGAGCGCCAGGGCAGCCCTGCAGCCCGACCTGGCTGCAGTTCCCTTGTCACAGTCCTGCTCTCTGTAAAAGCCTTTTGGGGTGTGACAGCCACCGAATCTGCCCCTCTTTGCCAACACCTTTTTGGGTGTGAAAGACTTGATACTTGGGTCTCACAGCGATCTGCTGTTACCACAGGCTCATAAACTGGGGATACTGGTAGGCAGCTGAGGAAAGCAGCCTCCCTTCCCTGAAGGGACATGCAGGAGATGGGTTCATCACAAGTAAGCACACATTTACACTCAGCTAGGGCAGCTCAGAGATCAGCCCTATTCCTAGGGCTGCTCTTGAATTTTAAGTCCTGTGCTAGGACTTTTGGATAGGTGAAGGGGAGTGGTTTGAACCTGTAGCAGTTTGGTAATACTTACCTGTATTACACAAGATGTATGTGAGCGATCGCACCACAGGGTGTATCTGCATTAGGTCAGTTGAGTACCACCTCTCTAGCTTGTGCCTTGTAAATGAGACCATCAGCCTCCTGCCTAACTGCTGATGGGATCTTGGGCAATTTTTAACATGCCTGACAAAGACTTTCAGTATCCTTTTCTGTGTTGGGTAAGCAGAGCATCTTAGTGAAATTCTGTTTGCTGAATCTCCTCAGGTGACCATGGCCAACTTAGACATTCCTTTTGCCATGTTTGCTCCCAAGAATGTTGAGCTGGAAGATAACGACCCCATGGTAAGCCTCTTACAATGCGTGCCTTCTCAGCATCCCTTACGCAACATCCATGCTGTCCCCTGTCTCACATACGCTTTGGTTTTTGAGCAAAGCACTAGTTACACAGAGTTGTTTGGTTTGAAATCTCTGATGTGGGACCCTGGGCTCTCTAGACATGCAAATAACAGTGCACATTTGCTGCCCCTGCTACAGCACACGCTTATTGTCCAACCTCCTGACTGCCCCCACGCTGCCAAGACACACAGACAGATGGGATCTTGAGATCAGTACTCACCATCTTTGATTTCTTGGGCAGGTCAATCCTCCTGACTCCCCAGAAGCTGAATCCCCTCTACAAGGCAGCTTACACTCCGAGGGCTCCAGTGGCAGCAGCACAGGGAACACCCATGATGACTTTGTAATGATTGACTTTGTAAGTGCCCTCATCTGTGCTCACACACAACACCCACATCTTATGATGACTTTGTAATGATTGACTTTGTAAGTGCCCTCATCTGTGCTCACACACAACACCCACATCTTAGGTGGGCTTCAGGTGCTGGTGCAAGGGCAGAGGATGCAAGAGCAGTTTTCAGTGGGGGTGGAAAGGATCCATGACTTGTGGTTCCAGACTAGCACTTGATAGTCCCAAAGCTGCAAAGACACCTGTAACCAACAGCTACAACTTAAATATTCTTTCCATTCCCTTACGATGCCTGGGCTCAGTCTCCTCTCTGTAATGCCTCCAGGAGCCAGATTCCAAGGAAGTGCTCTCTTCCAAATGCTCAGGCAAGCACAAGTCTCAGCTCTTCTTCAGTTCTTTAATCTGCATTATTGCAACAGTTGCAATGCCAAGAGGTTTACTGATAGCAGGTCATGCATGACTTTACCTGAGGTTTTGGCTGGAGGGAAGCCTGAATAGGAATTAACATCAGTATCTTTGATTCTAGAAATGGGAGCTAACATAATACCTTTGATTCTAGAAACCAGCATTTTCAAAAGATGACATTCTTCCAATGGACCTGGGGACGTTTTACCGGGAGTTTCAGAACCCCCCTCAACTCAGCAGCCTCTCCATTGACATTGGAGCACAGTCCATGGCAGAGGATTTGGTATGGAACCCTGTAATTGCTATTTTGGGGAATCATTTGTCCTTTATAACGCTCTCCCTATTCCTAGTTTGGAAAAAAAGAAGTTGTCTCTCCTCAGCAGAGTCCCTGCAAAAGGGGTCCCTCAGTGGGATGTCCCAGATGAATGCACGTTTGTTTATGCCCACCTGAGCCTCTATAAGGGGTGTGCTTATCTTTGCACTCAAACTGCTGCCATGTTCTGCCATGTCTCTCATTCAGCCCCCCAAAACTGATCCTACCTCTGGAACTTAGTGGCACACTAGGCCTGACCTTGCAGCCTGAGTCTGTCTGGCGAGGGTCATGTCTGCGTGGGGCTGCCTTGGCCTCCCAGGCATTGTAACATAACTGGGGGGGATAATGGCCACGAGCGGCCGGTGGCTTGAGGACGGCTGGGACACAGGCAGGGTCTGATGCTGCAGCTGGTGGTAGGAATTGCACAAGGCCAGGCCCCAGCACACCTACTGTTCCTGCAGAACAAACACACTCTGGGCAGGCTGCCCTTCTCAGGGTCACTTGCTGAGTGCTGCTAGAGGGCTCCTGGGTTTGTGTGTCTGGGACAGGGAGACCAGAGCAGTGGAGAGGGGCTGCAGGACTTGGGAGGAGAATTTTTGCTCTGAAGTGTGTGAAAAGCGTCCTTGTATCTGCTGAGAATGGGCCCTGACCTACACTCTTCTCTGCCCTTCCAGGACTCGTTACCAGAGAAGCTAGCAGTTCACGAGAAAAATGTCAAAGAGTTTGATGCCTTTGTAGAAACCTTGCAGTGAAGCTGTCTTCCAGCTTCGCTGCAGCAGTTCTTCCTCATCAAGGCATCCTGGAGAATGACATCTACATGATTATCTCTATTGCCCCTGCTCTGCCTTTTGTCTCACCTTAACTAGTTCCTTCCATCAAGCGAGCTGTCTTTGCTCTCTTCAACAGCAGGTACAGCTCATCTGCTGATTTTCCTCTCCACCGTATAGTTCTGGACTGCTTCTCCCCACAGCCAAGTTTTTGAATGGAAGGCTTCTCTTGGGACACAGGAAGTCAAACTCCAACACACGGAACTTGTTTCCTCGTCAGTCTCTTGGTGTGGAGGGGCTCTGTGAAAAGTTGCCACTCGCTTCCTCCAGAGGTCCTGTGGTGTGAGTTCCCTCCGTACAGCTCCTTGCTAACAGACCTTTCCCTGCGGTCTCCGATCCTGGTAGAGCGTAGAAAGCTTTGGCTCGTTTCCAGGGTCTGTGAGTTCAGCAGATTCAACAGCTTTAAGTCCAGAACATCCATTCTGCAGAACGGGGCATTTCATCCTGACTAGGGTGTGAGTGCCTGGAGCCCTGGGAAGAGGTGTCAGCTCTGGGACCTGTGTGATACAAGTTACCTTTGTTTCCCTGTTCCCGAGGAACTGGGTCTCTGCAAGGTCATCTTGTGTGAGGCCGCCTGTGCCGCTGGCTGATAATGTTAAGCAGGAGTGGAGCTCCAGAAGCGCTTCCCACCTTTCCCTCCCGAGCGTGACGACATGGCTGTGCTGGCAAGCCCGCGCGGCCGCTGTGAGGATGCTGAATTCACGGGCTCTGCTCTTGACATGTAACTGTACCGCTACCAGGAATCCTGTTTCTCTAGGGTTATGTAACTAGGAGTCAGCCCAAGATTCTCTCCTCTAACCCTTGCAAACCTTCCTGCTTCATGGTTAATAGGTGATCTTAAGAATCAAAAAATATTTATTGCTTTTAAAGAAACCTATATTTAAAAGATGTTCTGTTTTCATGTAGTAGTGCAGGTCGTTCTGCCCTGGATCACTGCAGACAGCGAGTGTGCCATGGAACCCTGGCCAGTGAGACTGGTCTCTCTTTGCAGGAAAATATCCAAGAGATTTATTTTCTGAGTCAGACTTGATTAACGCTGAGCCTGGTGCTGGGGACCGTGTATCTGCTACATCCAGCTGGGGCCCCGCTAGGATGAAACACACACGTCAGTGGTGGGGACAGGGACTCAGTTAAAAGCTGTGCTCTGATAGGCGTGGATGAATTTGCAATTCCACCAGTCAGAAGGCAGCTGCTGTAGAGAAGCACAGAGTTTTTGGGAGCTGATGGTACTTTGTAGTCAGCTGGCTTTTGATTAGCTGAGATTTTATTTTTGTAATGACCTGGCTGTCAGCAGCACGGCTGGCAGGCAGCACCCTGGGGTGGCTGTGGCCTTTGACCTGATATAAGGAGGGGAGGAGAAACAGACACTAAGCAGAAACTTCGATAAGGTAGGTCTTCCTGTGGTTCTCCCTCCTCCTCCCATGTGTAACTAGAGTGAGCAACTGCAAGACCCCTTACTGTCCTAAAACACTTACACCCTCCCCTTCTTTCTCCAGAAGCAAGGTTGTGTTGCCTCAGTACTTAGAGTAGCTGAGTAGCCAACCTTCTAGTTAGTGCAGTGTCACAGCTCCTTCAACTTGGCTGCATTCTTCATGGAAGGAGGTTGCTGGCAGCCGTCAGGGAAAACCCCCCTTCCTCTCTGGAACACTATTTCTGTGCCACTGCTAGCGCGAGGAACCACGGTCAGACCAGCACTTGCTGTGAGGTCAGAGCAATGCAGTGCTTTGAGCTCTTCCAGCTCTTTTGTTGAGTGATGTGTTCAGTGGGAGGCCACACGACCCCCAGAACTGTTGCAGCTTCACCCACCAGAACCTTTTTAGCTTACCCAACCAATTCAGTGATTCAGCAGCCTCGCACAGAAATGGCTTAGTCCTTGCCAAGTAAGTTCAAGAAAGCTTCCAAGGTAAACAGCTCAGGAGAGGGCTTAAGTCACCCAGGCTTCAACAAGTAGTTGATCCCCACAGCCAGAGCCACCTTGTTTTACAGGTGTAGAGTGTCACAGGAGGGTGCAGGAGCACAAGGAATTAAGGGATCCGCTGTCTCTCACCTCTGCTGAGGAAGTTGGGCTCTGCCATCTTGTAAGAAGTAGCTCGCAGGCTTTGTTGGTTGCTGTCGCCTTTCTGGGCTGCGCTTGTGAGAGTGATGGGAGTGGGTTGCAGAGCAGCAAGCATGGGATGAAATACTGGTTCACGCTGTATTCACGGGCAAGAAGAGCCTAGGTTGAACTTCACGTAGCCAGTGCTGCTGCTGTCCTCCCAGCAGTGAGCTGTGGAGCTGGCAGGTAGCCGTCCTTTCGGGGGGTCCTTCCGGAAGGGCCCCTGGGCCCAACACTTGTGCTCCTTTGTTGATGCAGTTCCATACACGGGTATGGCTCCCACGTCCCCTGAGGCAGAATGTCGGCGTGGCATGTTTTGTTCTACTTCAAAAAGCTGGAAAATTGCCTGTGTAAGCTGCTCGTGTTGAGCTGGGTGGCCATAGCAATAACGAGATTCTCTGGGGCTGTTACGTGCCTCTTTTCCCGGCACTCCTCAGCTTCAACACGTAGTTCCTACATCTAGCCGCTGAGTCCCCTGACTGCTGCACAAGCCCTCTGCTTCAGGAAAGACCTGGCTGCCCCGGAGCGTGTTACAGGGGCTGGTTATTCTAGCAGCTGTCTGCTCAATGCTAGGTTAAAGACAGCATGTATGTAGCTGCTGACTTACAGATCCTTTGGGTGAAGGGGAAGGCTCCTAAATCGTATTGTTTTGGAAATAGTCTCAAATGTACTTCAAGTATTCAAGGAATTTCCAATAAAACTTTTACGTAAGCAGTGCTCTGGTTTGTGCGTTTCTCCGTGCCTGCTGGGGCAGACCCAGCCTCCCAGTCCTCCTCCTCCAGGACACAGGATGCTTAGAGCTCCCTGTCAGCAGTGGGAGGATGGAGCATGCTGGTGTCTCCCACAGTGAGGGTAAGTTACCCCCCTCAAAGGGTCCATTGCATTTGGAACAGTGGGCAGCATGCCAGCAAGGCAGCCTTGCTGCGTGGAGGATACCAAGGCAAAGACAGAGCAGGTGCCCGGCTGGCCCCAAATGCAGGCACGAGGGACAGCCTTGGTGTTTGGCTTTGCATCAGCAAGACCATGTCCCACCCCAGCTGAAATATTCTCCAGTCTCCAATGGAAAGGGGTGGGGAAAAAACCCAGCGGAAACACCAGCAGAATTTGCACTGCACATGGTTGCTACTAGAGGTTGCTTAGAAGGAGCGTGGGAACGTTCTGATCCCATGGAGGAGTTAGGAGACACCCACACTATTTCCACATCTTATTAGTATCCCAGCAGGAAGCAATGCTGGCGAGAGCACGTGCTGATTGCAGTGCGTAGTTCATACCTGCGCTGTCCGATAACCCAATGCAACAGCTGTAATCCAGCACAGCTTGAAGTTAAACCTGTGTAATGCACACAGCTGTGTGAGGTGCCAACAGCCTCCCCTTGAGGGCAAGGCACAATGCTTAAAGTCTGCGTGTAACAGCCGCTGCCTTAAGCAGTACTGAAAGGGGCCTGGTTAGTACAGGGCCAAGAGGGGAGGAAAGAAGACAAAAATGACTGTGTATATTGGCAGCTTCCATGATGGGAAACGTTCCATCCTGCGGAATGACGACAGCTATTGAAACCATTCTTGTCATAATCTTACCTTCAGGAGCTAACACAGTGAACTGAGCAACCCAGTGCAACCTTCTGGGTGCTGATCTGGCTGTTACACGTGTGTGTATGTGTGGATTTGTGAGTGTCATTTCATGCGCAGTGAGGGGGGGATGAACTGCTGGCAAACTCATACATTGGGCACTTGCTACTGATCCTCTTCACTAGGAAAACAAGGGATTAGGAAAACCACCATCAAATACGTGAAGAAGGAAGGAGTCATGGAAGGATGATTAATTAACCCCCAGGGTCATGAACAACTGCAGCCCATGCCATGCTGAGCCTACTGTACAGACACCGTAAAACAGAAAAACATGCTCAGAATAATGTGCATCAGGCGACAGGGCAGCTACCCAAGAGAACATGCACCATGCAAGGCTGTTTACACACACAGTGTATACCCTGCCAACTATAGCATGCCGTCAGGGGTGGAGCCACCTGCTCCCAAGCTCCTCTGAGGCCAGAGCAGAGGTTGCCACAGTACAGCTCCAGCAGTTGATGGGTCACCATGACCAAACACAAACCCAGCAACCCAACCAACTGCTGCCCTCACAGGAGGTCTGTGACACTGCAGTGCTGATGTTGTATTAACCACACCGGCCCCACTGCAGGGGCCAACATGTGGAAAATTACAGACCCCATGAAAAAGCCCCCCAGAAATAGTAAGCAGCGAGCCCTCAACTCTAGAGCTGAAGTACTGTCAAGGGACAGCAGGTGAATCAATTAATATACCTGACTGCAAGGACTGTATGCGAAGAATTACCTGTGAACAGATGCCAGAACCACCTCTGCCCTCTGGTACAGGGCTGACAGCTTGTCACAAGCGAGGGTGAGTAATGTCATCATGCAGAAGAACTGGCAGTGCTGGGGAGCCCTTAATTATCTAACTGATAATTATCTGGCTTATCTAACAGATCTGGCTTATCTAACAGAAACCCAGGAGCAGCGTGCTGTTGTAGAAATGCCAGTGCCAAGGTCAGTGTTCACACCTCATCCTGACGACAAGGCAAGGGGTGGGACTCAGGTAGCACCTTTAGCTCCAGTGCTACTCCTGTTCTCACATGCAGTACTTGGTTCACTTGTTGCTACTATTAATTGTAGTGATTACTTTGCATGCAAGAGCCTTTCTTACATATGCACATAGAGTGGTGTAACCAGCAAATGACATTGTCTTTAGGAACAGGTAGTTAACGGTCTGTGGTTCAAAGGGTGGAGAGCAGCCATCCTAACCAAAAGACTATTGTACATCGAGGAGTTAGTAAGAGGAGAAGGTGCAGCCCTGTGCTGCACATTCCACCTGGCTGCAGGACGAATTCAACCAGTTAATCCTAACTGGAGAACCTGCAGGTCACTGTGACCGACAACCTGCTGACAGACAACCTGCGCTGCTGTTGGAGCACACCCTGGGGAAAGGGCAATCCTGGCAGATTCCTCATCTGCTCATCCCAGCAGGGAGACAGCAATGTGGAAGCCCAGCCCTGTTTGGCAAAGGGAGGAAGCTGCAATACTTGATTCTTTTTCTGTTCCCAGAGGCTCCTGCAAAGGAGCCCTCGTCCCAGAGCTACTCACAGAGGAGGTACTTGGTGCTGGCTTCCCACCCTCTCTGCGTGGCTGTGGTTGGCACCAGAGTCAGCCTTCCTTCTGTTTGGTGTACCTGTGCCACAGCTGCTGCTGCCTGACAGACACACCAGGGGCTGGGATTACATTTTGATTATTATTGAAATACAAAAAGTGCAAACTGTGAAATACAAGATTGGTGCAGATTAGAAGGAAATAAACAATGTGAACTGTAAAAACCTCAGCCCTGCACCTGATGAACATCAACAGAAAAAGGCAGCAGGGAACACCAGCAACAAAACCAGATCACCCCATCACCCAGAGGATCAATGGTCCCTTTGCACTGGAGATGGCTTGGTCACAGCTCCAAGACAAGGCAGGAAAGAAGGCTGGAAGGTGGGCACAGTGTGCTGGCGTGGACTGGCCTGGGTTCAGGCGTCCACATCCTCAAAGAGCTCCTTCTGATGGTCCAGCAAGAACTTGGTAAAGGTATTGATGGGGTTGATGGCTTTTAGGGTGATGGCTACATCTTTGGCCCACAGCAGATTTGGGCCAAACACAACAGCCAGGTTGGTGTTTGTCATCTTGTTTCTGTCACTGTGAGCAGAGACCTATATGGGAAGGAAAGAACACTGAATCCTACAGAACAACACAGCAGCTGCCCTCTACCCTCCCCACCAAAGCCAGAGCTGGCAGATTCCCCATGGGAAAATGGGTTGAGAGAACCTGAAGGCCCAAGGCTAGAGGGTGGCTGGGGAACCACACATGACATCCAGCATTCAGGAGGTAAGGAACAGTATCTTGCTATTTTCCACTATGATGTAACCAGATCACCACTAAAAATAAAACGGTCTTTCTTCTTGCTATAGTCTTGCAGTGGCTTCCCCAGCATCAGAAAGTTGTGTAGAGCAGATCCCAGACCCCTCTTCTAGTCTAACCTTCTAATTTGCATTTGTACCTTCGCCCTGGGGAGCTTTCAGCCTCCCTGGTACAGACCACATAGCCTTAATGCCCATCTGCACTTCTCGGCATTATGAGAAGCAACTGCTTAGGCTAGTTCAGCATGATCATTCTTGGGCCTGTATAACAAGAACAGAGAGAATGGCAATTTCCTAGCTTAAGACTCATTTCCTCCCAAAGGAAAAGAGGGAGCAGACAGTCAAAAAGCCGATGCAAGATACTGGCAACGGAACTAGAGTCCGACTGCCCACCGTTAGAGCAGCTCACCTGCACCAGAAAGGCTGTCAGCAAACGGAGCACTTGGTAGTTTTCTTCTGGCAGAGTCTGGAGTGTTTTGCGAACAACCTCCACTTGATTCACCTCCTCCACACCTGAAAACCAAGAGAGACTGGACAAGCAGGTCCATGAACAATCCTCAGCACCAACCCTGAGGAAAGCCCTGCTTGCAGTCACAGGGTATCCCTTGCAGGACTGCCCTCTCCTGAAGGGAGTGCCACATTTAGGGAGTAATGTGCTTTTGTTACAACTCACTCTGGAAGCTAACAACATGGCTGTAGAGGCCAAAAGTGAGGAGGGGCTCGGGCAGCTCCCTCAAGAAGGTCTTGAGAATCACAGCAGGGAGGTGGACATCTTCATACTGCTGGAAATCTACAGGCACACCTGAGAAAGTAGAGCAGAGACTCAATGATCACTGGCCAAAGCGGAACCTCCTCCACACAAAGAACTGGGCATGGTGGTCAGAGCCCAGAACTAGGGGAAGTATTTTAAAGAGTACTGTGAGGTACTAAAGCACCCCACCTTTTCACAGAGGGGAAAACTGTGTCCCAAAAGCATCTGAAAAGCACTATGGAATCAAACACTACATCTTCAGAAGTCATCAAATGAAACAGATGACCAAGTTGCTTCCTGGCCATCTTCAGTGCTTCCAGTAAAACCAGGCTAAGATGGCATATTAGGGGATGGATATATATACATATGTATATATATATGTGTGTATATATATATATATACACACATACATATATATATACATATATATTTTTAATATATATATACATATATATATTTTATATATATATACACACATATATATATACATACATATATATACATATGTATGTATATATATGTATATATGTATATATATATATATGTATATATGTGTATATATATATATGTGTATATATATATATATGTGTGTATATATATATATATATATATGTATATATATATATATATAAAAACCAAGGAAATTTTCAGGAAGGAAAAGGGCAGGAAGGGGAACATGAGTGGGAAGGAAGATGCTTTCCACACAGCAGAAGTATCAGATGCTATGTGGCCTCACCTAGAGGCCTGTTAGAGAAGGAGGATCCATGATCAGTTTCAGTCAGACAGTAGAAATGAGGGAATGACAGGGGCTCTGCTGAGGTTGGGCACTTACCCATGTTGTATTTTTGCTGGACCTCTCTGACAACCTGTGTGTTTGCTGATCTCCGGAAAATCCCCTCCGTAGCAAGAGCTGCAAAGTGAGAGCAGACGGAGAAGAGAGATCACCTACATGAGAGTCCCTAGAAATGCTGGTCTTCATCATAACTGCATTGCTGCTGGGCTCTCAGACAGTACAATGAGTTCCTTGTTGACAAGGCCCCTTTGTATGGCAATTCTTTCTGTTTCCACCACCAAGTGAATGATACCAGGAGCTACTCTTGTACAAACGGGAGCATGGACAACTGGAAGAAAGAGGTCTCCTAGGCCCTGCACAATCTCTCCTGAAGGCTAACTCACCTAGTTCAGGCCTTTACACCTTATTCTGGACTGCTGTTCTTCTCTATCTTACCACACTCTGGATGGGACCTTGGGTGGAGAAGCCACTGAAATGGAATTCAGAGGGGCTGCAGCTTTCCCTGAGCACTTACCATGCTCCTGCAAATGAGCAATGGTGTCTCTGACCACCAGAGGAACAGGAGACTGATCAGGGCTCTTCTCCCTGAGACTGCAGGAAGAGACAAAAGGTTACAAGTGCGTGCCCCCCCCGCCCCGCATGCAGCCCCTGAGTCTTCAAGTTGCCCACACATGCTCTGCCACATTGGATCTTGGTGTCTTAGGCCCTGGTTCACCCATTATTCCAGCCTTCTCTCTTCTTCACCCATCATGCTATTTCCATCACTGGAAGAAGTATAAGCTCATTAATACATCACTGGAATATTTATTTATCTTCTTTACAAATCATACTCCATAGATGCCATGGCAAAGGGGTTCCCAGAAGGCAAGGCTGCTAGCTGTGAATTGGGTGAAAAGGGTTACACTTCCTCTTTCCTCCTCCACAGAAGGAAGAGCAGAAAGAAGCTGACATGGGAGAAATATATATGGGATAATTTTACCCACTCCCATCCTGTAACAGAAAGTATGTATCAACCCAGTGGCTGGCAGGGAAGACCTAGCAATGCCAAGGCATTTGCTGCTGCCCTCACATGCAACTGTCTGACCCCTTTATAGCCCGGCACTAGCTGTTGACCTCTCTCAGGCTGCTAACGAGTGCAGGCACACAGCACCACGGGCTCACATTTGGTAATGCTGTGTGGAAGCTGGGAAATGTGTTCCCAGATTCCTTCAGAGGATCTGTTTGGCGACACAGGACTGGCTCCTCCTCATCCCCTAGGGAAGCAAATTACACTGGAAGTTAAAAATACCTTCCCCACTTAGCCAGTATCGCTAGTCGTCACCAGTGTCTGTGTGCCTGTGTCATCCCACAGGAATGGGGAGCAGGAATCGGTACAAGGGTAAGCAAAACTGCTTTTAAAATAGAACTTAGGATATGGAGAAAACTGAGATCTGCAGCACTACCCCATCAAATTAGCAGAGTCCTACAGATACCTCGATAGGCCTCCTATAGACTTCCTTTGCTTCTAGTGCCATAAAGCTGTCCCTGCAGCCCTTATTTTGCTCCTCCCTTAGTGACTCTTAGCTGCAGAAACAATTCACCCAAACTTAGATATAATCTAGCTGGGGAATTGAGAGGGTGGAACTCACACTGAGTTAGTCAGGATCAGGATATGAGCTCAGAGTTCCTCAGAAAAATGATTAAAGCTTTGTAGGAATTCTGAACTGCAGGGAATTTTACAGCCACTTTTGCTGCTGTCCAGTTATAAACACACTGATCTTGTACCAAGCAAGTCAGGGTAAAGGAAACACAATCCAGAGATACTTACTGCTGGAGAGAGACTCCAAACTGCTGGTTTGGCAGTGGTGGACGTGGGGGTGTTGGCTTCTGGGGCACTTGGGAAGGCTTCTGCAGGGATCTCAGATATTCATCGTATCTGTGGCAAAACACAGACCAGTAAAAAGTCACTCCACCTCCCAGAAAGAGCATGAGCCCAACACTGCATGAGACTTGCTGCACACACGCTGGCGACAGCTCCAGCCTAACATGGTTGTTCCACCTATACAAAAACAAGACGTGCAGTTCTGGAGCACAGGGCAGCTCTGGAGCATGGGGGCAATGAGAACAAACATCTGGTTGCCAGAAAAAAACAGGGAGAAAGGAATCTCTATCTGGAATTGGGAACGGGCATAGCTGAGGATGACTAGACAGTGTGGGCAGGAGGCCAGGACAGCACCGCTTGTGATGAGACAGTTGCATGTGTGTGTGAGGGACAGGGAATCGAGCTGGTAGGACCAAGACCCAGAGACAAGCTGAACTGTGCAGAGTGATACCAAGATGCAGCGTATGTGCACCACGAGCTCCAGGTCAGAGTGAAGGTCAGCAGCTTGCAGAAAGCCCTTAAAGGCACAAGTGAAAGAGGTAGCTTAGGTGTTCCACTGCAGATGGATTTTTAATTCAAGGACAGAGCAGAGCACTGGGGCCAAGGACAGACAGGAAGGAGCATGGACAGAAACAATAGTTTTTAAGGCAATTTGTCTACACTCCCTCCAAAACCACTGCCTGAGTGGAACAGTATCTTCCTCCACTTGCCATTCCTCCAGAAAAGTCCCCTCTGACAGAACCCTAAGCAAATGGGAGACAGGCAGCATCCTCACTTCAGCACTTGGCTTGGGATCCCCAGTTGTTCCAGCTTCACGTACTCCTCCAGCTCACTAAGGAAGTTCACATAAAAAATCTTTCGTCCAAACTTAAAGCTGAAAAACAAGAGAAAAATAGGTACATGAGGGAGCAGGAAATCCTTTATCAGAACAGACACTGCAGGCAAGGAGAGCAGGGGTCTCCAAGAAACATCAGTGGTGCAAAGAGGCAGGTATGGCTGAGCAGCAGAGATGTCACCCACATAGTTCCCCAACTCCTTATATTTTGTCTGGAGACACCAAGAGTTCACAAGTCAAATTAGAAGTCCTAGCAGCAGCAGGCTCCCTAAAATGCTGGCCAGAGAAAGTTCTGTGTTCAATTAGTTTATAGAATTAGGCTTTCAGCATCAACACAATGAATTAAATAGAATTTGGAGCAATTTGGAGCGATGCTCTCACTCCCTTTTTTATTATTAGCAGAACCTGCAACACTTTGCTTCTACTCAGCTGGATCGAAAGGGAGCAGCACAGAGCTGCAAACTCTGTAGGTTCCCAAAGCAGTACTTCTTGTCTCTGGATACTTCGGAGCTCGGAAACAGGAGGACACAACATAGGATGAGACACTCCAGGGCAGGCAGGGCTGGCAGCCTGGGCTCATCTTGTACCCCACTATGCCCCACAGAATGAGGATGTGGGGGAGCCTCCTATTAGTGCTTCCTACCTGATCAGGGGCTTGAAGAGAATCAGAAGGGTCTTGATGAACATGGTTGGGTGCACAATATACAAGGCTTTGATGTTCTTCTTATACCTGCCAAGAGGAGCTAAGTAAGAATGAGCTGCACTTTAGGCAGAGGAACCAACTTTTCACCAAGATTAAGGAACATGTGCTCCGTTCCTTTTGCACTGATCCTCACTGCTCCCCAGCACCCATGGCCTCTGCTCTCCCATGCTTTATACTTGTGCCAGGCCACTCAGCAGCCTAAGGACACGCTCTGCTGTACTCCAAGATTCACCAAGAAGCAGTGAGCAGCTTCATCAGTAAGCAACAATTAAACCACGGGGCTGACACACTTGCACTGGGTCCCCAATTTTGGTGCTTGCCTGTTGGCCTAAAGGATGTAACTAGAGAAGAAGCTGTTTATCCCGTGATCTGCCTACACTGAACAACCTACCTCTATAAGCAGCAGAAAAAAGTGACAGTATATCATGATACTGAGCTACATGGTGGACCTGGAGAAGGTCTTCTAACACTAGGCTGCAGAACAGCAAGTCATATCTTTGCTTGCTGCAGCCTTACTCACTTGCGATCAAACTCCCTGTAGGCATCCCGCAGCCAGCTCAGGGATGGCTTGTTCTCGCTGGTCAGGCCATGGTGCAGGTACACCAGCGTGTAATCGCTTTCCACATACTGGTCCAGAGTGAATTTCAGGTACCTGAGAAGAGACAGCTGCTAAAATCACTTCACCCTCTGCCACAGAAAGATGCTTCCTCCCTTTGGGCCTCATATTTCTGTGCCGTAAGAGAGGATTTGCACCCCCAGCAGTGGAGGTAAACACTTTGGGAGGACGTGTCCAGTGAAAGAAGCTACTGCAGATAGATCTAACCCCAGAAATCCAACCCTTGAGAATTACATCAGGCTTAAGAAGTTAACAGCATCTCCTAAAGCACTACTCACCCTAGCAGTTTCACGTGATCAAGTTGATGACTTGGGGGCATCCGGCAGGCACTGAACAAAATGACTTTCCTTCCGTATTTGTCATCACCTGCAGATGAAATCCAGAGATCACAGGGAGCTGAAGGACTATATTGTGGGCTTGGCAGCAATGGGCAAACAGAGAAAGGGAAAGGCAGAGGTCTGGGTTTGCACAGCTGCCAGCAAAGCTAAACCTGATTTTCAGCAGTTACCATGGGCCTGGTATGGAAGCAGAAACCTGAACACCAAAGAACTGGAAAACAATGATGTAAAGGAACGAAGTCCACGCTCCAGCCATGAAAGGAAGAGGAGGTTTGGAAGCCAGGATGCCTTGGGGCACGTAGGGATAGAGGCCTCAAGTACAGAGCTCTAAGCATTTACAACATGAATTCTGCAACCCTGCTCCTGGGCACTGCTCCTGATGCACATGTGCCGAAGGAGGCACAGGGAAAACTGCCCCTCACAAGCATAATAACCACTCCTTCTGTCCTCCACACAGTCCCAGGCTAACTGCTTGTGGACATGTTCCTTACTTCACCTGACGTTTAATCCTACACACAGAACAAAGTCATTCCGTACTCTGGAAACCAAAAAATTCCTGGAAAGAGGGCAGTCCCAGCAACATGCCAGAGATGAGAAGCAAGCATGATCACACGCCTCTTCTACAGATGGACCAAATAGGACTGCTGGATTCTCCAGGGGGATTGCAGAACAAGGTGTTCACCACTTCCGAGATTTCCCATCCACAGAGAGATTTTTCCAACCAGAGCTGGAAGGAGCTGCAAAGTGCAGCACAACAATGCACTCTATGCAAAAACTCAGCAGAAAACAGTCCCGATCACACAAATAACCCAGAAAGCCACCTTCATCTTGGGGAGGACACTCCCCACTACTTCAGGCTTCAGAGACCGTGGGCTAAGAATTCCCCAAAGCAAGTCTTCATACATCAGTACACTTCTGCCAGCAGAGATCTCAGCCCCATGAACAAAACCCAAGCAGATGAGCATGGACAAGCTTAGCAGACATGCTGGGGGAATTGCAAGGTTTAGGTGAGTAAGAACCAGGTACAAATCTTTCAGACATACGGATTTTGAGGGGAACATCTGGTTCTCTCCCAGACATGACACCCAATCCATTTCCATAGGGAATACTTGCTTTTTAGCACCAGTGGTATGAAATGGTTCCTTTAGTGCAAAGGGTTAAAGTCTTCCCATCGTGATACTCACCCTGCTCAGAGCATTATGTTTTCTTGTCAAGCAGGGGGAGCGCAGAGCAGTGGAAGGGGCTACTGAGGTTACACTCAACAATACCCTCCCCTTCCCCTGCAGCACAACCATCCCATGCAGACCACAGCTCCAAAAAGCAGCAAGGATTGCTACTTATGCGGGACAGCCCTGTAACACATCGTTCCTCTTAAAGACGTCCTTTTCCCCACACTGGTTCACAATATTCAGAGCATGCAGCCATCTTCTCCCCTTTGCAGGGACTCTGGCACTCAGATACACCAGCCCTCTGGCTACATTTGCCATGCAGCAACCGAGATCTCAAACTGAATCCTGGAGCAGCAAGGTTGAGGCTCCTGGGATCCCTGCCCTCTAGTAACAAACGACTACTTGGTGCTGCAAATGGCAGCCAGAGAACTCACACACGCCAGCCAGGACATTAAGATGCCACTAACCCTCTTTCACCCCTATCCTGCCCAGAAGAGATTCTCTTGCTACTTGCTCACTTATATTTTTTCCCCCAGAAGTCCCATTTCCAAGTCACTCACCAGACAACACGAGAGACAGAATTTACTGAAGCGCACAAGCCAGAACCTCTACAAAAGCTAGGGACACCCAGGCAGCACTAGGTACAGACCAGGAAAGGGGCGGCATGGGCCATACACTGACATACACATGCGGAGGTAAGGGGCAAGTAGGGAGACACATGACCCAGAATGCAGGACTAGGAGAGCGTGATGCAAGGCTCATCTGGAACAACCAGATACAGTCACAGCCAGCCACGAGACCAACATCACATTGCAAAGCCCACGGTAGCCCACTCTCTGCCTAGCCCAGAGTTTCTTGGTAGCTTGCTATGAGCTTTGAGGCTGGGTCAAGTGCGCACAAGCTGTCTGTAAAAGAAAGGTGCAGGCTACAAAGTCCTGAGCAGGGAATGGTCCTGAGCCACTTGTGTATCTCCATCTGGAAGACAAAGAGTCCTGCCCTCACTGAGCAGTGAGAAGATGGCAGTATCTGCGATCTGTTGAATTTTGTAGTGATGAAAGAGAATGGTCGGTCAGAAGTACTACAGACCTTTGCAGATCACAGCTCTGTGCTAAAGCCAGAACAAGTGCTATCTTCAGTTAACTGAGAGGCTGCATTTCACACCAGAGTTGACAGTCTGAGGGCCAGAAGCAGATCGCAACCTTGAACAAGGCAGGCCTTGGTTGTGAAGAACTGCGGTATGGCACCGTGTTAATGTGATGATGGGGGTGGCCACCGACCAGCTCGGGCTCCTGGGTACTGATGTCCAGAACTGACAAGTGAAAAGGCAGGAGCTACACAGCTTAAACACTCTCCTCTGGAACGACATGCATGTCTGTGGCAGGGCCTATGCAAAATCTAGAATCTCGCTCCTTGTATAATGTTGGTGAAAAGGTCTGGGATCATTGGTAAAGAACAGATAATCCATGATTCTGCCATGGTATGTTTCCCCTTGATAACTTCCAAGGCCAAGTAAACCAAAAGATAATGTATAGTCCTCTGGATGACTGAAAAAGGAGTGGCCCATTTTACCTTCCAAATCAGAATGGATATATGCACCAGACCTACACAGGAACCGGCATGTCCATTAACTGAGTTCTGGATTTCACTCCAGTTTCATCACACTGAGCTCAGCCTGTCAACAGAGACACTTTCAAAACATCCGGCTGCCAATTTTTGTTTCCACCTGACATAGATCAGTCTGGTTCGTCCAGACATGACAGAATTCAAAATTCAGCATCAAAGCTGAACAATCAGTTGTTCCACATTATAAACAAGAACCTAAAGCCCATCCCGTGCATTCCCAGCTGTGGGATGAGGCTGCCTGCAGGTGGCCTCTCTGCCTCCTACCACACAGATTCTTACCGTGCTTGATCTCTTCCAGATGCTCCATCTCTCATACTGTTTGCTTTCCTGTTCCCAATATTAATTGCATGTTTCTAGGTTTTCACCCCTTGTTTGCAACTGCAAACAGCTCAAGTCTTCACTGAATACAACTCTAAGCCAGGAAGTAATTGCTTCACTTCCCAGGCTGTCTTCTAAGTCTCCCAGATGAGGAATGCTCAACCGTTAAGCAACAAAGAAGCAATTACTCTCCATCAGTACTCATAGAGCACCCCAACAACGTGCATACCTTTAAAAATATTGTATGTATTGTATGTATGAACTTACCCACAATCTACACTGGAATTAGTCTACCTCCCTACAGGATGTAATTCACGTATTTATTTATTTTTAACAGAGAGCAAAGAAGTAGCCAATATGCAGGGCCTCTCCAGTCAAGACAGCTGCTCACCTACAGAGGTATTAACCTGTTGCACTGATGGACTGCTAATTTCTCCTGAGTACTGTGATGGTGCTTTTTACAGCCCAAACTCGGTTTTTCCTCACATCTGAAGAGGAACATTTCCAGCGCACTTCTGAGATGAGGGGCAAGACACATCACTGCTGCAGTCCCAAGCCATCAGTGCAGCCCCATACTTCTGAAAGGGCTGAAGTTTAAATACTGAGGTAAATGTTTCAGGTGACAACCTGCAGGAATGCAAACATATCAGAGCAGAAATTCCTATCAAGGCAGCAGTACTGTCCTGGGGCAGGACTCTTAAAAGATCTGCACAGCCAACATGGAAAATACATGCCTGACTTGCAAATCCTGCTAGGTATTTCTCCTGTGATAGATCCTTTAGTCTTTATGCCATGAGTGGAGTTGCCATACTACTCACTGGCAGTGTGGCCCATCTTGATGAACTATTCAAACAGGGATACCCTGGTACACCGATATCGAGAAGATGCAGACAGATAACACCTGCCACCAAACGCTGGTGCTACTGGTAAAGCAGCAAAGTTCACAGATGTCAGGGCCAAGGAGAGGACACCGCTATGTAATTCTGGGATGTTACTACTACGCTGGTTTCACAGAGCTTAAGATGTTTCTCAGAGCCACTGGCAGTAAAAAAAAAAAAAAATTTAAAAAATCTCACTAATGTAATTTCTACCAAGCTTATGACACAGCTAGGCAGTGCTTCAGTACAGTAGATTTTAGTTGTTTGTTGAATTACAAAGTGGATTTAGCCCTTCAGGAAAAGAAAGTAAGGAGCTAAAAGCAGAAGTATTGTAGTAAATGGCATCTCACCACCCAGACACTACCAGAATCTTAAAGCCTTACCAAGCGACTGCAGCTCTGACTGACACAAAATATACTCGAGGGTCAGATTAAAGAATGCAAAATGGGAGGATGCCTGAAAGCGTGACAAATGGGGGAGAAGAGCTCCAGTAAGGAGGCAGTGAGGGTCAGCATTTCCATGGACTGCACAAAGGTCTCAGCCTGCTGCTGTTGGGAAACAGCAGAAAGGATTTCAAACCCAAAGAAGCTTTCATCTACATTGAGAAATGTGAAAGGACCGGCAGCCAAGCTCCCAAGGCTTGGGACTGAAGTCCAGGAAGTATTAACAAAGCCTCAGCAAGCACTGAGCAGTCTATCGCAGCTTCAGGCTACGATGAGGAACAAGTGACCAAAACACATCATCTCTGCAGCCAAACGAAGAAGAAACAGATGACAGTTGCCTTCCGCTGGAGAATTCATTTAGTTGAAGCACCTGCTGCTCGGCATGCGAGCGCAGCAGCGATCACACGGAGGGAGGGGCAGGAAGCAATCCAAGGATCAACTTCCAAAGCACACATGACAGTGAGGTAAATTTGAGTTCAAATTGAACTGGTCCAAGCAGGCCACCACCATGGCAGAAGAGGAACAAGATTTTACACTGAGACCCAAGAACCCCCAAAGTGCCCAAAGTAAAGCCCATGTGCCAAATTTGGCTGAGATGATTCTGCTGTGCCTATGGCAGAGAGGTGCAGCCCTCGCATGGCAGTTTTGTGCAGCCTTTGCACTCCTGAAAAGTTGCCAGTGCAGCCTAAGGCTGAGCAAAGTTTGGGCTCCCCTGAGACAGTCCAGCTACAGGCCACAGTCATGCTAAAGGAATACCATGATCTACAGTACCAAATGTTAGTGCCACAAAAAATCTACCTACCTGGTTGGGCCCCATCAAGTGCACCCTGGTCTGGAGGAACAGAAACAAAGTTATAGCAAGCAAAGCTTTGCATGCTTTCCCAGAGAGTAATATTGAGTATACAGTCACAGAGTCTAGCTGGAGCGCTGTTGGAACAATGCATTTAGTTGCCTTCTTGCAGCAGTCAAACTTTCTATTTCATCTTTCCCCCATGCTCCTCTCCAAAGCAGCCTTACCTAACAGCAGCCCATGATCCCCTGCTCTTCCTTGGCTTTGCAAGTAATTCTGGATAATCACAGTTAAATTTCTGACCCTTACTTCCCCTATACCACCAACATGGCAACTAGCACACTGCCACTCTTTAAAGGGCTACATGCAATTAATTCTGAATGTCAAGGTCTTCTGCTCAGCTTCAGAAGCATATGGAGAAAAGCACCATACCATATGAGTAACACATCGAGACTGGTTTACAAGAAGCTAAATTTTACAAATAACCTGAAAATGAGGACAATTTAGATCTTCAACACATCCGTAGCTTCTTTTTAAAAAAAAAGTTTAGCAGATTTTAAATAATAACAATAACAAAGAAAAAAACCAAACCCAACTGTCAAATAGAAGAAAGAAAAAAAAAATGGTTTTTCTGGGCAAGGTGGGATCTACGAAAGCATTTTGCCAGCCCCCTTCCATCACAGTTTACTCAACAGACCAACCTGGGCCTATCCAGACAGGAGCCTGGGCAGAACAAGCTGGAGAAAGAAACTCTCCATTCCTGCAATCCCACATGTCAAATCACGGTGCACAGCCTGGATTTGCTTTGGATAGGCTCAACTCGACAGAAGCCACTCATCACTCTGTTTGAAGAGTATTTGGATGATAAAGCAGAGCAAAACACAAAGCCCCAACAAACCAGAGCCAGAGTCTACATACAAAAGCAGCACCCCGTGTCAACAGAGCCAATAATGCACCAGACCAGAAGGGAGAAGGACCCATTTTACCAGAGGCTTTTGCTGAGCCCATTACCCACCAAAGGCAGACTGCAACACACTTCCCCAGTTTTGTCTGCAGCTTCTACCTTAGCCTGCTTAGTGAAATGACAGCTGCTGGTGCTCCAAGATTGATTTTACCTCCCTGCATCAATCACCAACAGCCACAGCAAATCACCAGTACTAGTGACAGCTTTGGCACCTGCAGCCAAGAGCCAGCCACAATGCTTTTCAGCTAGGTTTGGTACCAGATTCACCATTGAAAAAAAGATTAACTGCTGAAATTGCAGTTTCAATCTACTAAGACACAAGAAGGTACACCCCCAGCTCTCCATCTTGCTTTCCCCCATTAACCACAGGTCTTTGCATGCCGGTATCAGCCTTCTCTGAGAGGGCAGCCCTGCAGACTGCTGAATAATGGTGTGAGGCAGCAGGTTTCCCAGAAAAACTAGCAGAAACACACTCTGATCTTCACTAAGGCTTTGAAGTCACTGGGAGGGGACTACCTTGCTGAAACAGTGATGACCCCTCTCCTGACAACCGCTACACCAACATCTAGCCTCCACAGCAGCAGAAAACTCATACATCAACCATATGGTAAACCCCAGTTCTGTTATCCCACAAGGAAGAAAGCTAGTTACTGTATAAGATGGGAATGCTGACGCACCTCACAGCTAGAGGTTTGCATATTCATCACAAAGGCGAGACCAGTGTTTTGAACCAGGCAGAAGAACAAGGAACACATTGCCAGCGAGACTTCAAGAGCCCGGCTCGTCCCCCACAGCCCCAGGTTTCCAGCAGGCACTGCTGCCTCCGGAGACCACCTTCAGGCCACTACTAACTATCCGCCACATTCCCGCAATTCAGCATCTGCGGAACTTCCAGGCCACGGTTATGTCACACTAGCCTGCCTCAGCCCCAGGGAAATGGAAGCAGCACCTTTGCCATGTAAGAATTAGCAGGAGGATACAGAAACTCTTAAATTTCACAGAAATTCAGGATAGTTCCTCAACAGCCTTCAACAAGAAGCCTGTGCTTCCTCCAAATGCTATGTGATGCAAGGAAGGGAAAATCCTTCCGCTTTGCAGAAGTGGTTTGTGAAGTGAAATCAAGCTGCCTCTGCTCCAACTTCCAGCCACGTGCAAAGATGAATTTCTCTGCTGCAGTGCTCACATAAAAGAGGAAACCCAAGTCAAGAAAAGCACAGCCACACACAGACCTCTCCAAAGCATTCATGAAATGCACCAAACCCACACACCTTAAGGCAGGTCTGAAATGACAGGCAGGACATCACTGCCTCCCTTCCAAAAAGCATTGAATCCCAGAGCCAAGAGAAGGATCCTCAAAACAAAAACATGCTGATTCGTAACAGTGACATGGTAATCCCTCAGAGCTGCAGCCTGGATGTCTTTTGCCCCCATCTTCCTGGGACATACCACTGGTTGGGACAGCAATGAGACACCAGCTCCTTCCAGTGACAAAAAGCGGTGCCCCACAGACAGCCTCTTCCCAGGAGATCCCAGCCTCCAGGAGAGACAGGAGCATCGGGCTCAAAGGAAAGCCTCCATGAAACGTTTTTAATTGAAAACCAAATCCAAACCGATTCTTTTCCTAACAAATTCTGCCAAATGTTTCTTAGTATTTCCCACCACTCCTTAGGCCAGATAGCTAGAATGTTCAAATCCAGCGTGCCTCAAACTGAATTAGAAATTAAAGTCAGCTAGAAAACGAGCATGCTAATTTTTCATCATCCAAACTGGGCATTTAAGAAGTTACTGACACTGTGCATCCATCCTGCAAGAAGCAAGTACTTCTCTGACCACCAGGATAACCTTGGGATCATGGAGTTCAGCACAAGTATGGGAACTAGCCTTCTGGTTTTGTCTCAAAATAGTATCATCATCATCCCAGAATATATTTCAGGGAAGGGAGGCACAGGGTTAGCCATATGCTTTCTTCCCCGAAGACCAGGGAAGGACACAGAAGAGAAAGCTCACAAATCAGCAGAAGGGATAAAACTCCCCTTGATCTGCTGCGATTTGCCAGTATTTACAGAACTGAGGCGGAGCTGCTTTGTTTCAGGCTCAGCGTCATTGCACATGAAGGTGCTGACAAGCACAACTTGTAGGTAGAGCCACATTGAAACAGCTCCATTTTAATCCTCCAGTGAGAATTCGATCCTTCAGGCTACTTCTGGATAGGATTTTTCCAGATTTTCCCAGGCCATTTGCCTCCAACACCAGTGCAGTAAACATTACCCTGGCTGATTCTATCAACAGTGAACGTTATTAATTATTGACCAAGAAAACTGACAAAACAGCTTCATCCCAGAGCCCAGATTAAAATTTAGCCTCCCCTTTAATCAACTTGATAAATCCTGCTTCTAGGAGATGAGACACAAGCAAGTCTCAGAACTATGTGGCAGCATACCCACTCTCTGGAGCTGTGCTACTAGCTCTTCCTTAGCCAAGAAAGGCATCGCAGCGCGGTCTCTGTGGGGGCCCATCACGTGCTTTCAGATAAACCAGCTACTGGTAAAAATTGGCTGGGAGCAGACAGCAACAGAAGCTTCTCTAAGCTACTTCCCTGCTATGCAGAGGCATGACAGGGACAGAGAGCTCACTAGAAACACAAATTTAAACCACAAGGGAAGAGGTCTCTTTCAGAACACAGGCGTGCCTCCCAGTCAGCCAACATACCAACCCCAAAATCCTTTCAGGAAGTTAGATAATTCTTCATCGGCTACCATAGACATCGTGTCAAACGGCAGCATTCCAAGTGCCACCCAGACACACCTCCACAGGAATTCAGAGAGCTTGTGGGGAAAAAAATAAAAATCCCATTACCTCAGAACAGGAACCCTGCAGAAAGACTGGTGCTTACATCAGGAAGTATATCCTCGGTTTGGGCTGACATTCCAGTCTTATCAGCGTCTCAGATCTAAGCTCACTGCTAAGCACTTCTGTCTGGAGTGAGCCACTGTATCATTTAACTCACCAGCTCCCAGAATCGAGAAACAAATTACCTCTGCCACTTGCATTCCAAATGCCCTAGGCATTATCACTGACTTGGTGGAGTCCACACATCAGAGCCTTCCCAGGTTCAGCAGCAGGGATACCAAGGTACAGACCTCTAAAAACCCTAGTCCTGAAACTCCAGCCCCATGGAAAAGGTTAGAAATTCATCTGCAACTGAAGGCACCTGGGGCAAATCTACCAGATGTAATGGCCCAAAGGCCAAACACTTGGCCTCTCAATCTGAGCAGCCAGAGGCACACAGGAGACAAAAGACAACAAGGTTTTGACTTTGCCATTAGGGTTTTGTTCCCTTAAAGATGTACCATGAAAAGTTAGGAGAAGGAAAGCTTGTTCCAGAAGACAGCACAGAAAGGATGATGTCAGGAAAGCTCCTAACCAAGGTAAGCGCCTGAGAATCTTCCCTCTGTGGTCAAACCCTGCTGCAGAACAACCCTGAATTAGGGGGACTCCAGGTTGTGTCTCTGCTTTGCTGCAAATTACATGTGGGGCAGGGACCAAGGTACAAAGAAACAGCAATAGGAGGGGTAGGAGGTGACTACAGATAATAAAGTGTGAATCAGTCTCGACAGGTTCAAGAGGTACTTTTTTTTTTAAGCAAGGAACTCAAGATAGACTGGGATCACCCTTCACTCAGACTTACCACAGCAACCTAAAAACTACCCCAAAATCCCTTATGGAGGTCCCAGCAAATAATCACCAAGTGTTAAGTGTCATTAAAATACTATGCATATGACAACCACACAGAGCCAGTCTGAATTGTTGTGCCCGTGAAGGGTCAGATCTTTCCTTGGCATGGGTCACGGACCTGTTCCCCTTATTTCAGACTTCTGTAAGTGCTCTCTTTGAACAGGATGAAGCTCTGGCCATTCTGATAGGAGAGAGCTGCCAGACCTACCTGGATTGCTCAGTCAGTTGAGGACCTTGCAGCTGTACTGCTGCAAGTATTAATTAAGAAATTTCTGCGGTATTATCATGCAAAACCAACATCCTGTGCTCAGGATACAGCAAAAGCAACCAAGTCCCCCTAATAGCATAATGGAGATGGCAGGAGCCAAGAAGGAATACAAGTTTAACAGTGGTTAGTGGAAAATCACACATATCACAAACATCCAAGAGGTTTGGTGCCCTTCCTCAGCCCAGATCCAAAGGCATCACAGGAGAAAAGAGAAGGACCACTACCTGCTACTTCCACGATATGGTGCCTGGCGATATCATAGTAGGGATCATTCCACTGCAGGTGAGTGACAGGCTCAGGGGAGCCTTTAGAGTCCTCTGCACAAAACACAAGAAGCAAGCAATCAGAAGAAAGGATCTGGAGCACTTTGGTGAGAGGTACAATAGAGATGGATGAGAAAATACATTTCTTCAGTATGGGAGGGTCTAATGTATGCACCTGTCCACCTTGTAAACACACCTTTGAAATTCTGAGTGTGCAAGAGCAGCAATGACTTCAGAAGAGACCTGTCAAGGATATGAGGGTCCACGTGTGTCTCTCAGACTGTACACCCCCTCTCTCAAACACAACTGTCCAGATATGTCACAAACATTTGTAAAGCCCAAAATGTGTGTGCATGACCACCTTCGTGGCTTTTTAGAGGAGAAGGATCTTAACATCATCCCTTGGTGGATGGTAATCCTATGTGCCCTCAAGAATTTCCCTGACCTCTCTCAGCAGCAATCCATAGCACAGGATTTCAGAGCAACAACTGAAATCTCCAGCCCCACCTCTCACATGGAAGTTCAAGACCCTTCCACTCGGGAAGGCCAAACTATCCTGCAAGGGATCATAGCAGAGGACACTCAAGGACCTGCAGCACCAAAGTGCAGTCAGCCACAGGACTGAGAAGAGTCATCGTCAGCTGGCTCTGAGCTTTTTAGTGCTGTTCAATCACAAGGCTAATTCGTTTGGGTGTGGTGCAAGATTAATGTGTCTATAAAGCTTTCAAACAGAGCTGGGGCTCTCTGTAGATATGGCCACAATGCTGCAAGACAAACAATTCACTTTTGGCCAAAACCCAGACTCCAAACATGCAGGATACTTACCTGATTTGGGAAAATCAGGGGCTTCATCTGCAGGCCAGCTTTTATCATCTATGGAGGCCAGTTTGAGCTGGCTGAGGGACTGGTTGGTATCATCCAAGTTCAGGTCATCCTGAAGCTCTGAGAGTGGGTCTGTAGCCATGGTCCCAAATACCGCAGTTTATTTTGCAGGCTCTAGAACAAGAACTGCAGATTGCTAGGTGAGACACAGAGATCACAAGTGTGCCTCCCCAGAAAGGCTCTTCCTCTTCTCACAGATTTTCCCCAAATCCTCACTTATCTTTCCTTATCCAGAGACCATACTTCCCCTCCCTTTTAACACAAGAAGGAAGCCCTCCTCCTCCCAGCCAGGAGCAGGGACATATCAGCGTGTCACATCATTTCTTTCATGCCAGTTGCTATCCAAAGGCCATCAGGACCCTGTACCAACCCTCTCAGCCAGTTTCTGCTTGACCCCAGCTCTGTACAGAGAACTTCTGTCTCCTGAAATGGGAGCAGCAGCAAGATGTTGAGGAAGGCGACAGGCTACGCCAGCCCTAGCCTGATACACTCGCTGTACCAGCTCTGAAGCTCTGAGCTCCCCCTCCCTCCAAGGGCTGGCACAAAGCCCAGCTGTTTCCATAGTTGGCCCAGTGCTGGAAGCTTTCCCAGGAATCCCCCCCTTCCCCCTTCTCCCCATAAGGGAGGGCCAGAGCTCTCAACAACACTGAAGTGGGTGCTTCAGTGTGCTGGGATCTGAACACAGAAGCGAAGAGCTTCTTAAAACAGGATTCTGTAGGCTGAGCTAGTAAGTCAAACAGAACAAGTCACATACAACCCTCATCTCTTTTCAGCATCACCCAGCAGATCTTTTCTCCTACATGACAGCAAGGAATCATTGCTTTAATTTAAAACCCTATTGCTAGAAGGAGAACTTTTCACCAAGCTGTAACACTGAGGAGTCCGAGGAATTAAGAGGGTCCAAGAAATGCAGCTCAGTGTGCTGCTTGTTGCCTACAAATATTTCTCCTCCCTCAGCTGGAGCAGAAGCTACATCAAACCCAGGACTGTGCTAGCACAGCACACAGCACCGTCTAAGGGCACCGATTTAAAGGAAAACCCCTGGAAACAGCTGTTCTCTAAAGGCAGTGTCCTGGAAATAAACAAGGAAACACTAGAAAGGACAAGTAGGGAGATCTGGATTGCTCACACCATGGGTAATTCAGTGGCCAAAGGGCAGCAAGCCAAGAGGAGCTCTACCAAAACAAAACAACACCTTTCATCAGCAACACTCGGTAATGCAGTTTCTGGGCAGACTTGGGCTTGTTTTATTTTATGAGGAGAGCAAAAGGTTCGAAGATGATCTGAGGAGGCAGAACGCCTTTGTGTGGAAAGACTACTTATCCAGAGAAGATGATGAAACAGTTACTAAAGACAGAGGACAAAACCCGTGAAAAGCTGAGCAGCGGAAGGCATTAAGTCCGTGCTCAGGGCAACACTCGTGACCAAGCATAGGGATGCATTTTAAAGGCACAGGAAATGGGATATTCAGTGTTTGTCCCCTCCCTCTGGATCACTCTATGCTTACCACTTCTCCCACCCCCCCTCCACCCTTATCTGTTACCAGTTTACAACCATTTTTTCACCTCTTTGGGGCTCCTAGAGAGCTGGGAGCCGTTGCTAAACAAATGAGATTAGATGATTGAAATAGGAAAGAGCAAGACATGTAAGGGCAGCAGATCACCAAGACCGCATAGGACACACACAGGGTCTGAACACAGCAGCCTGGGAGAGACCCAAGCAAAATTGTTCCTCACCCTTCAATGAGGGCTTTGAGAGCTGTCTAACCTCCTCATCTCACAGGGATGAGGAAGAAAAAATCAGGTTCCCCTGCACCATGAGCTCAAGCTGAAACCATGCAGCAGAGGAGCCAAGGGACAAGGACTACCCACCCCTCACAGCTGATCCAATTTCTATGGTAACACCAGGCACAACTCCTGACTTCCAAGCATTCCCCACTCCAGCTCATCAGCC
Source organism: Laterallus jamaicensis coturniculus (assembly GCA_022605575.1). Lineage (NCBI taxonomy): Eukaryota > Metazoa > Chordata > Aves > Gruiformes > Rallidae > Laterallus > Laterallus jamaicensis. Next base: position 22,723,039 of record JAKCOX010000013.1, read on the forward strand.
CCACAACCCAGTACCTCACGCTGAGCAAGCATCCACACTCACCAAGAGCAGTCCCTCAGCATCCCCATCTCCCAGGGACTTCCCAGCCCTGGTGGGGACAGAGGACATGTGTTCAACTGCTGCCATCCACCAAGATGCCTTTCATTTGAGATTCTTAGGGATGCCCAGTAGCAACAGTGTCCCCAGAGTGAGGCCCTAAAGCACTGAGGGACCAAATCCAAATGTTCCCAGAGAGCAGTGACTGTACTGCCAGAGGGCCAGCAAGACACCAAGTGTCCTCACTTCTTCCTATGTGCATCACAACGTAGCTTCACAGTCAACTTGTGGCACTTGTTCAGAGGCAGAAGTGCTGGTTACTAGACAGCACCAGGGGATTCCCCTTAGGCATAAAATTAATCCCAGTGGGGCATAATGTGGAAGAATGAAGTTGCTAGTAGGATCCTTACAGTTCCACACTGGAAAAAGCCCAGAGGATAATGCTCTTGCCAAAACCTTCCTTACCCCTTGACAAGGCAGACCAAACTCCCCAGATACCTCCACGTGCTTTCCACTGCCAGGCAGGCAGCTCCAGTCCTCGGCTCTAGGTTAGTGCTCCATGGCAGAAATGTTAATGGAAAGAGGATACAGAAGACCTCTTAGGTTTATGTCCTTCCTGTGAACCAGACTGTAGTTCCCAGAGAGCTCTAGCAGGGTTTTTCAGAATTTTCCCCATCCCCTTCCCAACAGGAGCAAAAGACAAAAGCTCAGAGCCTCACATCAGGTAACCCTCTAAACTGTTTTAGAGAAATAATAGCCTCTGTGCCTGGGGACCAGCAGGCGCTGAGGAGAGCCCTGGAGTCACGCTGTAGGAAACTGCTTGGGGATCTTAGTGTAAGGGGACATGTCTCACTTCCTGACGGTGCAGCTGCCTGAGATCTTCCCCCCCCATGTACTCAACAGTGACCCATAAGCAGGATCTGTCATTGAACAAAGACCAACTTGAAGAACACTGCTTGGTTTAGATCAACGTCATGACAACATGCAAGCGATGCACCCTGCACAGACAACCCTAAGGTAAGAAAAATGAGGTACCTAGATCTAAAAAGAAAAAGCCTAGTCAAACATTTAAAAACTAAAGAACCACAACTGACATTGGAAACTTTTCTTACTGCAGGCTCTAAAAAGCCATTTCCCTTATTCCAAGTATTTCAGTGTTTTCTGCAGCTGTACTGGTTGACCTGAATGCTTGCTGCCTAACAAAAATTCACTTTCTTGATAACAGAGAGATGTGCTGTAGAACAGTGTGTTCTGCTGAAGGAAAGAAACCTCAGACCTTTATAATACTATTTTCATACAAATCCTGAGCTGGAAATTCCTTGTACAAGGTCTCAGCAGAATTTATCCAGGGAAGACAGTTCACTTGTCTCTGTGAACTCCTGGTAGCTGCCATTCATGCAGACTTTTTTTTTTCCCCCTGCAATTCCAGTTTCATGACTTTTCCACCACTTATTTGTAAGCTGCACCTACTCTGCAGTTTTCTTTTCCTGTTTTTCTTCCAGATGCACTATTAATCAGAAGTAAATCTACATATAAGAACATGTCCATGCCCCAGACCTGTACTTACACACCATGAAGAATTACAAGAGCCAAGTGGCCTCTTCTTTCCTGCCCGACTGACAAGCAGTGCTCAGACTCAAAGGAACCCCAGTCTTTGGTGGCTGTATTATTTTTCTGACTCTGCTGTCATCTGCACCTCCTCCCACTTTCGTTTAACTTGCACAAATGTCTGTTTTTCTGTACACATCCATCGAGTCCCTGCACTTTGCCATAGTCTTAATATCAAGCACATCACAAAGGGAAAAGCAGCGGTTACTCAGCAGCAGACTTTCAAGGTCACCCATGGGAATAAGCTCCAGCACCGAGACTCACTGAGAAAGCCACAGAACCACAGACCATTAGGAGTTAGAAGGGACTTCAAAAGATCATCTAGTCCAACCCCCCCACCAGAGCAGGATCACCCAGACTAAATCCCACAGGAACGCATCCAGGCGGGTTTGAATGTCTCCAGAGAAGGAGACTCCACAGCCTCTCTGGGCAGCCTGTCCCAGTGCTCCAGCACCCTCACAGGGAAAAGGTTCCTCCTTACATTCCTCTGCTCCAGCTTGCACCCACTGCCCCTTGTCCTGTCGCTGGCTATCACCGAGAAGAGCCTGGCTCTGTCCTCCTGACTCTCACCCTTTACAGATTTATAAACATTAATACGGTCCATTATAATTTATAAACATCAATAAGTCCAGCCCAAGTCTTCCCTTGCACCAAGGCTGATGATACCATCAAGAGCCTCATGACCTCTGTAGTACCCTGAGAGAATCGAAAGGTCAAGAGCTATACTTTGTTTTTGTCTGGCACACCATGACCAGCTCAGGACTGACACACTACTACTTGGGGAACTTCTCTAAGCCTTCACTGCTTGTTAAATGAGCAGCCTTCCTCCCCCAGTCACCTTAAAACCATTGCTGAAGGCCACCTCCGTGTCCACTTTGATAACTATCCCAGCCAGCAGTCGACCTCCTCTCAGCGGTTCTCCACAGGGTCTGAGAGAAACGCGCTGCACTCTGCTTCCTCTCTCGCAGCCGCGGCTGCAGCCATGGGTGCCGTTCGGGATCCTGCTGTCACATGCGGGGCACGTGAGGGAACAGGGCACACACAGCCCCACGCCTTGAAGGAGGCTGCACCTTTCTCCTCCTCTCCACCCTAGGCCTGATTCTCTCCCACCCCCTTTAGGTGAGGCCCCGTGGCAGTCCCACGTCCAGTTTAGGACTCAAATAAGAGGCCCGAGGATTTGCTGTCCAGAACCCCGCGTCCCCGTCGCACACGCCACGATACGTGCACGGGGCGAGCGTGCACAGCCCCGCTGTCAGGCGGCCAAAGGGGCGGCACGGTACCCCGCCCCTCCCGCCGCCGCCGGGCAGTGCCTGCGGCCAGTGCCGGAGCCCGCCCGGCCCCGCGGCCCAGCTCCAGCAACCGGTTGCACCGCCAAGACCAAGGAGCGGCTAAAACCCCGCGGCCTCCCAGCCCTTGTCCTGCCCGCCCCCATACCGGGGCCGCAACGCCGACCGGTGCCCGCGGCGCTTTACCGAACGGGCCCTTCCCGACGCGCCCGGGCACCAGCGAGGCCCCGGGCTCGGCGTTTCCCTCAGAAACAGCCGCCCCGCCCCCGGCACGGGAAGCGCCCGGCTCCCCCCGCCTCAGGACTCCGCAGTGCCCCGGCAGAGAGCGCCGCGGTTCCAGGCCCGGCCCCGGCCCGCCCGCTCAGCCAGGCCGCCGGGCCCCTTTCCCGCCCCGCCCCGGCAGCACCGTAACGGGCCGCCGCGGCCCGCTCCAGGCCCCGCTGCGCGGAAGTCTGGGCTGCTGTCCCTGAGCAGCGTGCCTTGCTTCGGACCCGGTGCCCATACCTGCCGCCGCTAGCCGCCGCCGCCCGGCCCACTCGCCGGTCAGTCTCCCCGCCGGCATCCGCCGCCCGCCGGAAGCGCGGCCTGTCGCCAGGGGAACGCCGCCTCGCCCCGCCCGCTGCCGCACACTGTCCGGGCGCGCCCGCCGCCCCTTCGCACCGTTCCGCGGGCATGGAGTGCCCTGGGCTCGGCGCGTCCCCTGCGGACGGGCCGGGTCCCGAGGAGCTGCCCGGCGACGCCTGTCCGGCGCTGCGGAGCCTGCCGCCCGGACTGGCGCTGGGGCCGTCCTTGTCCCGGGCCAGGGGTACGGGCGTGTGGTGCGTGGGCCGGGCCCTACCGGCCGGGGCGCTCCTGGGGCCGCCCGGCGCGGCCCGGGAGGAGGCGGCGGGGCCGGGCTGGAGGAGGTGAGTACTGAGGTCGGCGGGGGGGCGGGCGGGTGGCCGTGCCCGAGGCCGATGCTGTGGCTGTGCCTTGCAGCCTGGTGCAGCGGAGCCCGAAGGAGGCGGAGGCCAACGTAGTGCTGGGCTGGGCGGGCGGCCGGCTGCAGCTGCGGGCGCGGCGGCCCATCGCGGCGGGCGCGGAGCTGCTCTACTGGCCCGAGGAGGCCCGCGGGGCCGCGGCGGAGGAGCGGCGGCCGAACGGAGGCGAGGGGATAGCGGCGCCGCGGGAGGCCGGGCTGAGGGGGCGGCTGACGGCCGCCGCGGAGGCGGTGCAGGGGGACGGGGTGTCTCCCGGCGGGACGGCGGCGGAGCCCCTCGCAGGTAGGTGCCGCGCCGGGGATGCGCGTTCCAGCCTGGGTGAAACGAGCGGCCTGGCCTTCGCGGGTGACGGGCCCCGTGTTCGCCCCGCCGAGGTGGGTGCCTGGCCCTCGGGTGGCCTTTAAGAGCTCCTAGCTGAGAAAGGAGCGTGCCACCCTGTTTTGTGCCAGTTGCCGTGCTATCTCCCACCCAGGAATACTGCCTGTAAAATGCTAGGAACGCTGCACAGGTGAGAAACTGTGGTGAGAAACAAGATTCCCCCCATCTTCCCCAGTTTAAAAGAAAAAAGGGTCTTAAAATAATGGGTTTCATGCCAGAGCCCCAGGATTACTGTTTAGCAGAGTATGTTCATGCTCCTCTGAGCATGCCTCTCTGAGCGGTGTCATACAACAACAGCCAGCGTTAACTCCCCCACCATGCTTTTGTGTTTGTGCAGGGGATCCTGATGTCTCCAAGGTGGTAGCTGATGAAACCGCAGTCCTTGATGTCCCTACTGAGGATAGTGAGCCGGCTGCCAGATGTTTTCATAGGCTGCAAGAACAGGAAGGCACCACTGCCGAACGTGAGCCATGGCAAGCCAGCGTGCTGAGGACGGAGAATCAGCACCTCGAGACCATCTCAACCGTTAAGGCCAATGGCTGGTGCAAGGAAGAATTCTATGAGGGTGTGGGTCACAGATCTGCTGCAGAAAAAGTGGAGATGGGGCATAAAGAGGCATGTCCAGGGAACCTGGACCTGTTGTCGCCCTCGAGCAGGGTTGAACTTGGTGCTCGCTTGGTTGGCAAGCTATGCAAGGTGCATGCTCTGGCCAGCCAACTCCAGAAGTGCCCGCAGGACTGTGGTGGCAGGACAGCCTGGCAGGAATCCCAGCAGCCCAGTCCTTCTGAAGGAGAGGGTGTAGAGACTTGTGAGAAAGAGAGCAAAGCTTCCAAAAACTCCAAGCTGGCATCCACAGAGGATGGGGGAAAGGGCCCAGTGGAGGGGCCCGAGGGGCAGGAGGAGTATACAGAGCTAGTGGAGGGTCATTCTGGCAGCCCAGGGCCCTCACTAAAGGCTTTCTCCCAGAAGAAGATGGTCAAGCGCAAATACCGCTGCGGGGAGTGTGGCAAAGCCTTCCTGCAGCTCTGCCACCTGAAGAAGCACCACTTTGTCCATGCTGGCCACAAGCCGTTCCTGTGCACCGAGTGTGGCAAGACCTATAGTTCAGAGGAGAGCTTCAAAGCCCATCTCTTGGCCCATCGGGGTGTGCAGCCTTTCCAGTGCACCCAGTGCGACAAGGCTTACCGCACCAAGCGAGACCTGCAGGAGCACCAGGTCCTGCACACCGGCCAGCGCCCCTTCTCCTGCGAGCAGTGTGGCAAGGCCTTTGCACGCCGGCCCTCTCTCCGCATTCACAGGAAGATCCACCTGCCCGCTGGGACTGGCCCAGCAGGTCCCAAGGGTTGCCAGTGTGCCGTATGCGGACGGCACCTGGCCAACCCTGGCTCCTTGCGCAACCACATGCGCCTACACACAGGGGAGCGCCCTTACACCTGTCCCCACTGCGGCAAGGACTTCCGACAGCAGAGCAACCTGCGCGAGCACCTCCGGCTGCACACGGGCGAGAAGCCCTATAAATGCCACTTCTGTGGTGATGCCTTTCCCAAGCTGCCGGAGCTGCGGCGACATCTCATCTCCCACACGGGCGAGGCCCACCTGTGCACCGTGTGTGGCAAGGCACTGCGGGACCCCCACACGCTGCGTGCCCATGAGCGCTTGCACACAGGCGAGCGCCCTTTCCGCTGCGAGCACTGTGGCAAGTCCTACACCCTGGCCACAAAACTGCGGCGCCACCAGAAGTCCCACCTGGCTGACAAGCCCTACAAATGTGAGCTGTGTGGCATGGGCTACACCCTTCCCCAGAGCCTCGCGCGCCATGTGCTCATCCACAAGCCAGAAAAGGACCTTAAGGAACAAACTGTTGCAGTGGCCTCTCTTGCTGTGGAGCTCCCTGAGGCAGCAAGGAAGAGCCGCCAGGAGGAGGTTGCGGCAGAGCCCACCTTGCTCATGGTGGAGGTGCCAGGGCCAGCAGATGAGGCTGAGCTGCTGATCACAGCCAGCAGTCACTGCATTGCTGCTTACCAGTCTGAAGGCAGCCCCCCAGATCCTGGGGTGCACGGGCAGTCTGCTGGGCATTTGCCATCAGCAAAGGACATAATTGAAATCGCCATCTCTGAGCATGAGGACAGGTGCATCATAGTGCAGGACAGGAGCTCACCAAGTGATGTGGTCATCATCCAGGAGGGGGTGGGCTTTGGAGCGGTGGCAGAAGTGGTGGAGGTCGAGACTGGGACCTGACTATCCCAGTCTGTCTTGGCTGATCTTCTTATATATTTATTAAAAAGGGGTAAAAACCCAACAAAACCCCTAGCTCTATTGTCTCTTTCTGGCAAGAGTGCTGTGGCTCAGCCCCAGGCAGAATTGGCAAGCTTGGAGGTAACTGGGTACCTAGACCTGGGTCTTTCGGTAGCCGGCCTTTGGAGCTATGAGCCTCCATATCCGATGTGCCAGGCCTGCTGTGGGGAAGGCATTGGCTGTCGATAAGAAGACACCCACAGCATTAATGAGCAGTCCTTCTGCTCTGCATCTGTTACACTGTCAGCAGGTGACAGCACACCATGGGGAAGGCAGGACAAGTCTTAAAGCAGCAGCTTTGAACAACACCTTCCGAATTAATTGTTGTTATTCAAGTGCTTTCCTGGGATTTTACTCTTGGAGCTCAGCAGCACTTCTGATCATCTGAAGGTGATGCTGATGCCAGATATTGGTGGGAAGCAGCTTCCCAAGTGTTTCCAAGATGTCTCTCTTGTGGGTTTTTTTGAAGAGCATTTGTCACAGCAGAAGCCAAGTCGTACCTTGGAGCTAGGGTGGAGTGTTCTTTCTCCACTGTTGCCTGGCTTGCTTGATGTCAGTTTCCTGGCCTTACAGTGACTGGATGGTCTGAGGACGTGAAAAGGGTTGCTTCGTGTCTCACTGTATGAATAGCATTGTACAGTGCAATTTTCACTGTCCCCTGTAAGGGTTCAGCAGCTCATCTTGGTATGCTTAGAAGACTTTGCCTTACCCCTCCATGTTCAAGCTGGGTTCATTAATTCTCTTCCATTTTCCTTTTTGCTTCCTCACTTCCATTTCTGTCCTGCTCTTGCACCAAAAAGTGAAAAGACAGCACCACCACAGCTACATCCTAGTATTCCCACTGCTACAGCCTCTTTAACACTCATCTGCCAGCAGAGGCACGGTGAAGGAAATTGGTCCCATTTCAGGAAGGAAGTGCATAATTCCCAATGCCATGTGAACTTGGCCTCATAGGAAGAAACCAACTGTGCCAGCACTAGGAGAGATCTTCCAGACCAGCCCACCCTGCACTCCCTGTTTCATGTGTTAGGCAAACAGGGCTTTTATGCGCTGTGTCCTCAGCTTCAGCTGTTCTTGCACTCTACCTTGCTCCTCTCTAACATCTGCATTTTGCACAAGAGGAGGGTGTAGGGTCACAGGAATCATCAGTAGCACGGTTCCCTTTTGGAGTGCTATGGCCACAAGAGCTGCTCTTTGTGGCTTCTATGCTCAATGTGTTCCATAAACTCCTGTGACCCATTTGCAGACAAGGTGCTGGAGTCAGACCCATGCCACTTTGATGTGAAGGGAGGACAGCAGGTGAATACAGCTGATCAAACTATGAGCGCCCTTGTAGTTAGCAATTTTCTTTAAAGAAGAAGTGAGGAGGCAGATGAGCTCAGTCCTTTGCCCTGAGTGCTCGGACAGGGACCAGAGGGAGCAGAGGCGTGCAAGGGGGACTCATATTTGCAGCTGTGGTGTTTTCTGCTGCTCTCCCTTTGGTGCCCATCTTGCAGTTTTCAAATATTGACACAGCTGCAAAGTGTCCTGGCTGGAGCTGGGCTCGTGTGCTGTTGGAGGCATGTGCCCTCTGCCACAGCACAACCAGGAGAGAAGGGCAATGACTGGGGAAGGGGAGAATCTGGGCCCCTGTTCCTTAACCTGCTGGCTTTTACCTACCGCTGCCTTTGTTGTGAGATAATAGGAGAGAAGAAGTAGGAGTGACTATGAATTGGGAGGTCCTTGCAGAAATACTCCCCCAACAGCTGATCTGAGTACGGAGGGGAGGTCTGTGCTGCACTGCACGTATCACCTGGTGCAGGGTAAACTTAGCCAGCTTACCCTGACTGAGGAACCCATAAGTGGCTCCCACAGGGCACCTGGTGATGCCGCCACCATCACCGTGCCTTTGTCTTTACCTTAGATACAGTATGTGCTTATGGGAACAGCCTTTTGCTTGACAGCAAAATGATGAATAAAGTTGTTTACTCCTAAGAAAATCCTGTAAAAGCCCTGAAGACCACAATGCTGGTGAGCACCAACACGCATGGAATCTGTGCAGCGTGCCATGGCCTCACTAGATACCTGCCCCATGCTGTACAACTTGACGTTTGCAGCATCTGAAGGGGGGGAGGATGAGCTAATGCTATACCCTTTCTGGTGTTGTGTCAAATAGTGGTATTTTATTTAATACATGCTGGGCTCCAAGTGCTTTTCTTACTGAGGTCCATAACAAACACTCACACCAGGGCATTACATTTGGTGCAGTTGGCAGGATCCTGATGAGAAATGCGTTAGCGGTGAGAAACTCCTTACTGGAAGCATAGCAAGGAATAGGATGGGTGCCTGCCCAAGAAAATAAGCCAGGGTCAAACCTTCTATGCTCTGCTCCCTGGAAGTTGGAAAAGTAGTTTCATAGGAAATAAACAATCAGCAAATGGTGATTTAATTTAAAAAGAAAAGATCAGAACTCCCAGCTGTGTTGAAAGACGTAACTCTGGGAGGGTGGAGGTACAAACCTTAACTCTCTTACCTTAAGAAAGAAGATAGCATCCATCACTCATGGCTGGGTGAAGGCACAAAGAAAATGAAATGGTAAAAAGCTGCTTACAGGAATGGTGAACAGATGGAAGAGTTACATGCTTGCGAGGTAGAAGTCAAAGCCAGAAGTCAAAGATGGCTGATACTAACCACAAGTATGGAAGAAAGAGAGGAGCCCTAGAAGCATACTACAGAACAAGAAAAGGCTATAGTGCAAAGAAGGGCCAGCATCTCTAATTGCTAACATTGTTGAAGGATACTAGGAAGAACTGGAAAGTGTCCCAGAATGTAGTGAATATCTCCAGTTATAAAGCAAAACCAATCACAGAATTGCAGATTGGTTTGGGTTGGAAGGGACTTCAAAGAGGTTCCAACCAAAGAGGTTCCTGCCATGGGCAGGTACACCTTCTGCTAGTCCAGGTTGCCCAAATCCCCATCCAACCTGGCCTTGAACACTGCCAGGGAGGGGACAGCCACAGCTTCTTCAGACAGCCTGTGCCAGGGCCTCACCACCCTCATAGGGAAGGAATTCTTCCTAATATTTAATCTAAATCTATGTAAATAGATGAAACTTAAGATGCCACATTGAGCAATCTTGAGGTAAAAGGTTTCAGCAGTTACAGTTAACAATGGCCCTGGAAGGTGGGGTTGTCCTGTTTCACTGAGGGAAAGAAGAATGGCAAATAGTGACTGAACAATTGGCTTCAGTAAGGTGGTTTTTAAACAAGTGCTTTAAACAGAATTCATGCAGGACACAGAACAGAAGTAATGTTAAAGGAAGATGGCATAGGTGAGCATTAAAGGATAGGCATACCTGTCTGATAACCAAGTTTAACTGCTGTATTCTAACGTTGCTTAAAGTTAACTCTGTATAATGCATGCTACCATGCAAGCTGCTAACACCTTTCCTGTAAAGAAAAGGCACAAAGATGGTAAAAATCTGTGCATCGGTATAGCTGTGGTGACTTAGGCAGTGTAAAGGCTGCCTGGTTGTTACAAAGGAGAGAGAGGTGTAGGAATGAAAACAAAAAAAACAACTGAGAGCAACTGGAAACTCTTAGGAAGTTAAATACTTTGGTGATCCATGTAAGTTGGCCTGAAAAGGCACAGACCCGTGCTGCACGTACCACTTGGCTGCAGGATAAACTCAGCTGGGATAAACCCTACTGGGAGCCCACAGTGCTTTCACTGGGCACCCAGTGGTGACGCCACCGCCGTGTCTTTATCTTACAGTGAAGCAGTGTATTCTTATGTGAACATCCTTTTGATTGACAGCAGTGTGGTTACTTGGTGTTGCCAGGGTCTGAAGGGATGTAAGATTACCTAATGCTATCTCCTTTTGCCTTCTCACATTAGCCCAAACAAATGGTATTTTAATCAATAATTCACAGAGTCTGGGTGCTTTTCTTACTGGGATCCATAATGACCACTTCTACAGGTGCATTACTCCTCCATATAACGCAGCAGCATCTGGCTCACGTCACTACAAGGAGGGGTGGGTGGCACTCTTCCTGCAGTGATGTTTCTTCCCTGCATTCACATCTATACAGGCTTGCTCAGTTACTCATGGTGCAGCAGCCCTGAGGTCGCTTGTCCCACCTGCAACCTGAGACCAAAACCAAATTCTGTATTGAGGAAAGAAACTGTTCTTGCTGCTATCATCTCCTTTCCTGTCAGCTGAGCAAGGTCCTCTGCTTACACAAATGTGGGGCTGTTCGTGCCTCCTCCCACATTAAAGAGCAGCAGTGGTAGCAGCCGTCCTAGCAGGGCTGCTTCGTGGGATGACATCAGCTGAGATTTCACCACTCTTCCAAAACCTGTTTGTGCCCTGACACCTCCCTTCACGCACGCTCAGGCTATTTCCCCCTGCCAAGTGACACAGGGTGTTTCTAGGGTTGTGCCTAATCCTATGCACACACACTCTTTCAGCCAGGTCATCTCCATCCAGGTCATCCCAGCATTCCCAAAGGTTTCTCTCCAAAAATCCAGGAGGACTGGGGTGGGGGTGTGAGAACAGGAGATACTCTTAGATGAGGGAGGGAGCCTCTGCAACTGCTCTTTGTACCAGTGGCCACAGAGTCATTCCTCAGCCACCCTAATGCTAATATTTGCACTCCTATGGAGATAAACATTGCCGATGTATCTGCTGCACGGAGGTACAGCACAAAACATGCTCCAGGCTGGCAGAAAGTACTTTGTGCCATGTGGCAGCTCCTGAGACTACCCCCACCCTGCCCTGCTGCCTGCTCATTCCTCACCATGCCGATTCTCTGCTTGCTGTAGGAATCACAGGAGCTTTCCCAGCCCCAGCAGCCCCATTCTTGACTTACTGTCACTCGTACCATGACATATGAACTATTCCTGCCTTCCTGTTCCTGGAAGCCCTTGTTTTCCTGGCTGGCTATGGGCATGCTAGCTCCTTGCTCGTCAAAGCTTCTCTTTTCTTTTAGAAATACGTATGTTCCACTGGTGTAGGAATAAAAGGGGGAGCCCAACATTCCTGGTGCTTCATCCTCCCATCCATCTGCCGGGAGCTGCAATGTAACGGGACGTATGGGCTGCCACTGGCACTGCTGACCCAGCCGTGAGGAAAACTGGAATTCCACATGGGCTGTCGCTGGCACCCTCCTGCTCCTTGGCATGCGTGAGGGAGAAGCAGGGAGTCTCTGAACTGCACTTTCTGTGCCAAAATAGCTAGGGCTGAGCGTGCTGATAACTGTGGGGAGAAAAGATGGCCGGACTCCAGGGGAGGGAATGCATGGTGGGGACACTTGCAGCTAAAAATTGGCTAAGGAGCTCTCAAAGTCTGTCTGCGTGCGAGGCTGCTGGAGCACAGCCTCCAAGAAGAGTCGGCAGTGGGGACCCAAGCCAGCGCGGTGCCCAGGGCTGGAGGGGGAACAGAGAGGCACTGAGGGAAAAGGGGTGAGCTGCTCCAGCTGGGAGCGGAAGACACCCCTCCATGCCAGCCCAAATTCTCCCCATGCCCTGGGAGAAGTTTGTCCTCTGGCTCCTCATGCTATCTTCCCTGCTATGAAATGGGATGCTTATTTTAGTCCTGTGGGGAGCCAGAGACGTTTTGCTTAGCTTCCACCAGTTAAGTAAGAAAACAAAGATGCTCTGAAGGGAAGTAAGAAAATGAAGATACCCTGAAGGGAAGGAAAGATGCCAAAAGAGGAGGGATAAGAGGAGCCTCAGCCTCACTGTCCCTGACATACCACGACCTCTGGAGTCCTGTTTCTTCATTCTGGTTCAATATTAACCCAGCTGGGCTGTGACTCCACTTATTCTGCTCCCTTTGTGCTTCCCCTGCAGCCAGGGCTGTCCAGCATGGCGCGCGACAAAACCAGCCTACTGAGGGGCCTGCTCTTTTCCAGCCTTCTGCATCTCACGCTGAGCCATGACAGAGGTAAGACTCAGTGGCACAGGGAGAAGGGCAGGACCAGTGGGTGACAGGAGGGAGAAAGATGGGGTTCTTTCTTTCCAGGGGTAAAGCCTGCAGTGGGTTTTTTAGATAAAGCAAGAGGAGCTTCTAAAAGCTTGAAGTTGGGAGAGAAAGGGTGTGGAGAGTGGGGTGAGCAGGGGGCTTTCCTGCAAAGGAGGATGCAGCAGCATCCGGCAGCTGGCAGGGAAGGCTGGTGACAACAGTCCAGTGGATTTTGTGAGTCACCTGGGAGATGGGAGGAAGGTGGCTCAGTCTAGAATCTTGTGTAGTGCAGCTGTGGGCCTTTCTGGCTAGAGTTCCTCAGCTGACACAGATGGCTGCAATGCTCCATTTCCTCCCTAGCTGTCCCTTACCCAAACGTTAGGTCATACACAGTACGCAGCCTTTCTGCTCACTGCTCCTTCTCTTCTATCCTCTACTTCATCTGTCTTTTCTTAATATATGTTAGGACCCCTTCTGTGAGACCTGTTTGCAGGCCTCAAGCCAGGTCTCTGAACATGAACCAAGTTGTGCCTATCATGGTGGTCTGAGGATGGCAAGGCAGAAATACAGTGGCTGGCGCAGAGCAGTAGCAGGCTCTGGGCAAACAGGTCTCTGCCCCACTGCGAAGTGCAGAGCAGCTTTGCCAAGGATAGAAGAGGGCTCCTGTCCTTTCTGTTGCCTACATGATGCCAGGCCCGAGGGATGAATCAGAGCCTGCTCTGATTAGGAGTGTGGACCTGACAGGGCTTCTCTCTGTACGGTGCATTGGGGAAGGCTGGGCTGTGGGGTCATCGCAGCAGCTGCATGTGATCATTTTTTTTTTGAAACTGCAAGGGGAGACAAAGGGGCCTTCCCACTGTGAACCCCCCTTTGACTGGCAGTGTTCTGACCCGGTAGTTTTCCTGGAAAAGGGGCAGGCACTGTCACTGCTCAAGCGCCCACGACGTGCCAACAAGGGATTTCTGGAAGAGATGCTTAAGGGAAACCTGGAGCGAGAATGCCTGGAGGAGACATGCAGTTACGAGGAGGCTTTTGAAGCCCTTGAATCCACCGTTCAGACAGTAGGTATAGGGGACATGGGTGGGCCCACAAAACATTCCCTCAGCTGACCCCTGTAGTGAGACCAGCAGGTCACACGCGCAGCCAGGAGCCGGCCTTGTAAGACTCAATTCTGTGACACACAGATAAAGCTGATGCTTGTGCGCCCCGGGAGAGCTCAGGCTGCCCTTCCCTAGAGTGTTTCCCTCCTGGAGCCACTCCAGGGAACACAGCTCAAACCTCAGGCTCTTTTATTTTCACTTTATGCTTAAAAGAGGGAAAGGAGAGAGTCTTTCCTCAACAACCAGTCCTGAATTGCATCTTCCACTAGTTCAGCATGGTGCCACATGCATTCAAACTGCCTCAGCACTAGATGCTCACAGAGGAGCTGGCTTAGCAACCAGATGCATAGCACAGGCCTCAAGCTCCTTTCAGCTGAAGCTTTTACACAGATCATACTTTTCTCTGGCTACTACACTCACACAGCTAAATTTGTTCTGCATCCTTCTAGGAAACACTTCTACCTCCAAGGCTAATGCCCATGCTGAATTCCACAGCCAAGAGTGCAACAGTAAACAGATGAACCATTAAGAGTCTAAGCCAGCAAGGGACAAACTCTGCGACATGTTCCTAAAGCAAATGCAGCAGAGATTTGTAGATCCAAATCACTGAGCAATCACGGAATCACAGAATGGTAGGGGTTGGAAGGAACCTCAAGAGATCATCGAGTCCAAACCCCCTGCCAAACCAGGTTCATTAGGACAGATAAATACCTGCGCATGATCTGCAGCCTTAGAAGTCCTAGGTTCCACTCCTTGGACTTCTGTGCTGTAACAGAGGCTCTGCTTCCTCTGCAGGTCAATGCACGTTGTAAGCAGCTTTGGTCTTTTTACAAACAATAGTACTCTCTTGCTGCTTGAGTCTGATGAGTGGGAAGATGGTTTTATATCAGAATTTTTGCTTTGTTAGACTACACAGTAATTGATATCAACAGAGCCAGGATAGTTTGTTCCATTGGGGCATTCTCCTCCTGGTTTGAATTGCCTAGCTAAGCAAGGTCTGCATTTCTACTCTTTCATGTATATATATATATACATATATTTTATTTTAATTTTTATTTTTTACAGGAAGCATTTTGGTCAAAATACCAAGGTAAGTTGCTTCAAGACCTGCAGGTACTCTCTCCTATCCTTTAGAATGCACTGTCCCATCTTGGAGAGATGACTCCCTACCCTCTTACAAGAGCTTACTTTTGAGAACAAAGCACTTATGTTTTGTCCTTGGATGATAAATTGGTTTGAACCATGATACTTATCTGGATTTCTTCCATATAATGCACTTCTTTCTTCTTATTTTACTAGTATGTCAGGGCCAGAGAAATTCCAGGACAATTCTGGATGCTTGTCTAGAAGGTAAGAAACTCACATTGACCTCAATCTCCCAGATACAGCAAGTGCAAAGAATTTGCTTCCTGCAGGGTTTGTAAGGGAAACAAGCATAATCTAAAGTTGGTGAAGCCATCTGGTTAGAAAGAAAAATAGCAGGAGGGGAGCTTGAAATTCCTTTCCTCTTTATGCCCCCCTCACCATTCACAAACAGCCTAAGTTCCCCATCAAAACATGGGGTAGATGTTGTCCCTATGAGGGAGCCAGGTGTCCCCAGGCCCAGCTTCTGCAAAGGGTACTCACCTGTTCCTACTGCCAAAGCAAAACACAGAGCCTCAGGGCAAGCTCCCTCTGATGAAGCAGAGAGAGCTTAAACTTCATGGTCTTCCCACCCCACAAAGAGAACGACAATGTTGGCTCACGCATGCTGCAAAAGTTCAAGGGATTTGTGGGATGGTACCTCTGAGCTTGAAAAATGCAACACCCAGTTCGTAGAGTCATAGAATGTTTTGGGTTGGAAGATCTATTTAGTTCCAACCTCCCTGCCATGGGCAGGGACACCCTCACTAGACCAGGTTGCCCAAAGCTTCCCTCTGGCTTACATTGTGTTGGGATTTTAACAGGTAACTGCTCTCTTGGTCTGGGCCACAATTATCAGGGGACAATTAGCTATACCAAATCAGGGATTGAATGTCAAGTGTGGACAAGCAAATATCCACATATACCTAAGTAAGTTAATCTCCTACACACCCCTATGTTGTTCTCCAGTGTGTCCTTCCCAGCCTAACCATCTTTTTTCCTATAGGTTTAATGTCACCACTTATCCCAACCTCATTGAGAACTACTGCAGAAACCCAGACAACAACTCAGAAGGCCCATGGTGCTACACCCGAGACCCAACAGTGGAACGGGAGGAGTGCCCCATCCCCATGTGTGGTATGTGTGCCTCAGCCCTGGGCCCCAGCAAGCCCTTCTCTGGCAGGGAGCACCACACTGAAACCTGTAGTAAATCTGTCCAGGAAGGGGAGGGGGGTAGGAGGGAGGGCTCTCACACAGACAGAGATCAGTTGCAGCTGGATCTTAAAGGATAAAGGAGCCAAGGAGAAAAAGTCACTAAGTTGCCTCTCTACTTTAACTAAATTCCTCTAATGTGCTGTTTTCTCTAGACTACACTTATCTAGAGCTAAATTAAATCCACTGTCAGCAGGCCCCTGGAATCTCTCACAGTTCTGCCAATCAGGAGCACCCCAAAATTCTGGTTTAGCTGCCTCTAACTTGTGACAGCAATGACTCATGCTGGGTTGTTGTTTGTTGGTTTTTTTTTTTTGGTCTGAACTCTCACCTTTAGGACAAAACCACTGCAGCTTGTGTTTGACTGCTTGTGTTAATGTTCAGTTTAATAGCCTCAGTCTCAAGTGAAGATGCCCTTCTCTCATCATCACTCTTGACAGGATGGAGAACCATCACACTACACTTACACTTTCCCACTCCACTTCTCCACAATATAGAGATGACTCCCCAAGGGCTTGGCCTCTGTCTCAGAACTGGTAGAAAGCAGAAAACTTTCTCACAACAAAAGTTTCTCTTCTGAAAGCAGAGACCAGAGCCAATGACCCTGATAAGCTGTAGGGGCCAGTAACCTTTTTCACCAAGGACACATTCTCAGGTTTTAAAAATTCATTAGCATTGTCCTGGTCTGCAATACATCAACCTGGAAAGGGCTACGGTTCTGCTGTAGGGGCATCAGGCATCTCTACCATCTCTGTTCACTAGTTAGGCTCTGACCTACAGTAGCCTAACTACCATGCAGGCATGGCAGGACTGGACAAGCCTTCGCTCTGTGCACAGGTCCTTTGCAATCATGTCGATATGAGTCACTTTCACACAGAAGCAGCCTCACTGATTAAGGTGAATGCTACTTGCTCAGTGGCTGTTGTGCCCTGGGGTGAGTAGTCAGAGAGTCTTTGTTTAAAAGAAGATTTTTGCCCAGTACACAAGGAGAAGGCAGCTTGAGGCCAAGCAACTGCTGTGGAACGGATTATCTGGTGCCTGCTCACTCGGGTAATGCCGCCTAAAGCTTGCAGCTGTTAGAACGCTTGCAAGAGGAAGTATGGAAAGTCTAGCTGGAATACTTTTCTCATTAAATATAGGTACACCAGGAAAAGTTACACTTGCTGTTTTAGGATCCTATCACAGTAAAAGTCCTCCCCAAATGTGATGTAGTCATGCATTTGAGAAAAAGGCATTGGAGGCTCTAACACAGCAGTGATAGGATGCCCCAGGTGCCTGCCTACCCCTTGAGATGGTTCTCAGAGATACCCCAGGAAGGAACACGATGCTGTCCCTTGCATCTCAGTGGCACAGAGAAGTGTGATGAGTAGCACCGGCCTCCCTGTACCTCCTGTTGAAAGAGCCACCTCTAGCACTGCAGTATTGTGGAGGGCCACCATGTGCATAGGAGCATGGTGGGAGCTCCCAGACATAACAGGATGCCTCACAGAACTCTGGGCTTTGGTAACAGGGCTCCACTGCTATTTGCTAACAGCGCTTCAGAGACTGACAGAGTACAAAGCTATGACTTAAAACACAGCTCTCTGTCTTTCTAGGTGAAGACAGGATGACAGTTGAATTCACTCCACGGGCCACAAAACCAGCCCCTGTGGAGCCCTGTGAAGAAGATAAAGGCATGCTTTACACCGGGACCCTCTCGGTCACTGTGTCTGGAGCTAAGTGCCTGCCATGGAACTCTGAGAAAGCCAAAGAGGTGCTCCATGGGAAACACATCAACCCAGAGGTGAATCTGCTGGAGAATTACTGTCGGAATCCCGACGGAGATGATGAGGGTGTCTGGTGTGTCACAGATGAACCACCCAACTTCGGATATTGTGATCTGCACTACTGTGGTGAGAAGCCTGCATTGGTTTGGGTAGGCACACTTGTGAGGGAGCAGCAAACAAAAGCAGTATGTGCAACTAGGGCGAAGTGCTTGCCCTGGGATGCAGAGACAAGGAAGTACATGCATCATGTACATGGAAGTTCCTTGTCCAAATATCACATGTACTAACCTGCCCATATGTGCACAGGGCTGTTCTGGCCCTGGGATGTTCTCTCTGAAAGCTCCTGGTGGTGCACCAGGAGTGTTAAAAAGAGCGGTAGCTGTAAAACATCATTCCTTCATCCAACCCACTGTGTGTGGAAAGGACTATCTACGTTGCTGATAATTCTGGAACACAGCTAGACCTCTTACTCTATTTGTCTTTGTCTCTCTCAGACAGTCCACTAGATGATGTGAATGAACAGTTGGAGGCAATATCAGGACGTACAATCCTTCCTCAAGAGTTTAAAACCTTCTTTGATGACAAAACTTTTGGTGCAGGTGAAGCAGGTGAGCAAAATCTCTAGATGGAACATCACAGTTTTTAGAAGGTGTACAGCTTCTTCCCACAGGCCACTTGCTCTTCCTCAAACAGCAGCTTGCCAAATGCTGTCAAAAGCAGGGGAGATAACAGAATTCCTTGAAGGACCCCCTGAAGTCAATCTCCATTTATGACCATGGTGTTAGGAGGCATTTCCTTCCTAGGCTCTTCCAGTTTAGCATGCTGACTGCAGACAGCTTTTCTCCTCTGTGAATCTGGTAGAGTAACAAAGCCAGATGGCCTCTTTTTTCAGACTGTGGCACTCGCCCCTTATTTGAGAAGAAAAAGGTAACAGACAAAAGTGAGAAGGAGCTGCTGGAGTCTTACATAGGAGCCAGAGTTGTGCATGGGGATGATGCAGAAGTTGGCAGCTCGCCCTGGTAAGAGTTATCTTTGCATCATCCTTCATGTGTCTCCCTTTGGTTCAAGCAGGGGAAAAAGAATTGCTGTCCCATCTCAGGCAGCTTGCAGGTATTATGGCTTCTAATTGAAGCTTCTCTGAGTGGTTGACAGGGCAGTACTAAAATATCTGGAAAGAAATGCTTTTCAGCTGAGTACATAACCACCTGGGAAAGCCGAGTGCTGGCCTGTTTCATCTTTGCTTTGCTGAAGCAAAGAGGATGAGAAACTGCTCCAAATAAAGGACATCAGTTAAATGGCCTACCACATAGAATTTACATACATGTCCAGAAAAGACTTTTGCTAGAGAGCCACTGATGTAGCTCTTTTTCAGCACATCACAACTCTTTCTTCCCTGCTTGCTACAAATTCTGCTCTGTGTGACAGCAGGCCGCAGCCAGGCATGCCTATAGTCCTGCTAAGTCTTCCTCCCTCCTTGTCTCTAAGGCAGGTGATGCTCTTCAAAAAGAGTCCCCAAGAGCTGTTGTGTGGTGCCAGCCTCATCAGTGACAGCTGGATCCTGACTGCTGCTCATTGCCTTTATTATCCACCCTGGGACAAGAACTTAACTACGAATGACATCTTGGTGCGGATTGGCAAGCACGTAAGGGCAAAGTAAGAGCCTGGTTGAAGTGAGAGTGAAATACTACTCCAAGAGGAAGGCTGAATGAGGTTGGGCTATTGTTCAGTATCCAAGGAAATGTATATAGTCACTGTCACATCCCCAATAACAAGATCTAATGGAGCTGTCATTTGCTGCTCTTGCTGATCCTAGAGGTTAAAAGGGAGAGGGAGGGGAGGCAGAAGCCTGGAAACACTAAAGGGATGCTCCAGTCTAAAGCCCGTATTGACTCCGAGGGTACAAAGCACCTGAGAGTATCATGAACCCCAGAAGACTCA
The DNA here is from genome assembly GCA_022605575.1 of Laterallus jamaicensis coturniculus. Classification (NCBI taxonomy): domain Eukaryota; kingdom Metazoa; phylum Chordata; class Aves; order Gruiformes; family Rallidae; genus Laterallus; species Laterallus jamaicensis. Next base: position 22,742,704 of record JAKCOX010000013.1, read on the forward strand.
GTTGCTACTGTAAGCAAGTTCTTTCCTTCATGACTATTTCAGATACGAAAAGAATAAAGAGAAGATTGCTCTGTTGGATAAAATCATCATCCATCCCAAGTACAACTGGAAAGAGAACATGGATCGGGACATTGCACTCATGCACTTGAAGAGACCCATTGTCTTCAGTGACTACATCCATCCTGTCTGTCTGCCTACCAAAGAGCATGTGCAGAGGTGAGGAGACTTTTCCACAGCCCTAAAAATACAGGCTACAGAAATTTAAAAAAAGAAAGATACCTTGTTTGGGTTACTTGCAGCAAGACAGCCAGGCTGGAGTAAGCTCTTACAATACACTTAATTTTACTCGTGCTTCCTTCCCAGGCTGATGCTGGCAGGTTACAAAGGGCGCGTAACTGGTTGGGGAAACTTGAAAGAAACATGGGGCACCAGCCCAAGCAACCTCCCTACAGTTCTGCAACAGCTCAATGTGCCAATTGTAGACCAAAGTATCTGCAAGGCATCCACCAAAGTTAAAGTCACTGACAACATGTTCTGTGCGGGTAAGTAACTCTGGAGACATAAAGCCATCTTGCCACAGAAGATAAGGGCTCTGAGGTCCTGATAAGGTTCAGGCAGTGAGGTTAATTTCTGATAAATTTGCAGATGCCCTCTGTAAAGAGGAACTTTCCTATGATAAGAACTTTTTCAGCTCTCAGAAGTGGTGAAGGCTGGAAAACTTAAAGCAATTAATTGTTTCATAACACCTTCTGTGTCAGGGTAACTACTCTCTGCCACTCTGCTAGTTACTAGCAGCTGCCTGAGAACTGAGCACATGTACTGGTGAAAAGATAATTTTATATGGACCAGTTCAGTGGCTTCCTAAATGAAAGCTGTCCTACTCTTATCCAAACCCCTCCTCCTCTACTAGCTTGTCTCGGCCTTTAGGAACCCATTCAGACTTCGGCCCATAACTTCTGTGGCAACAGGCTCCACAGATCAGTTGGGGATGTGTGGAAAATATAACTCCTCATGTTCTATTGGGCTTCCCAACTAATAAATTTGAAGAGCTACCCATCTCTACTACTCTGGAAAAAAAATTTCTTCATGGTCCCATGCTGTTTTACAGATCCTTTATAGCTGTCATCTCGCTTCCCAGCTAAGAAGCAGCACTTTTTCCCAATACAGAAGGCATGATAATCCTTCCTGAACTGTTCTAAATCTCTTCTAGCACCAGGCACTTTTTGAGAGAGAGTAAAGGTTAACACAGAACTGAAGATACAAAGAGATTTACGTACTGTTTAATACTTTCTGCTGTATTCTTCATCTGCACAGACTTAATCCATTCCTACAAGCTGATGTCCAAATGGTTTTTGACTCAGCTCGTGCTGCTTGCATCTGTGTATGATTGCCTGCTTTAGAATGAGAGCCAATTTCATATGTATACCGACAATACATGCTCTTATGGTTTCTTTTTCCTAGGCAAGTCTTGAAAAACAGCTGAGATGCAGACATACAGCAGAAAAGGGGAGAGATGGGGGATGGGAAAACACAAGGACACTAACTTGTCAAGAATTAAAGGGAAATCCCTTCCCTCTTCGTAGCGAGACTGTATGAAGGGAGTCAGTTGGGGGAGAGAAAGAGCAGACACAGCCTGTGGAATGACAAGAGTGGGAAAGTGAGTGCAGCAATGTTTCCCCATAGCAAACAGAATTAAAGAATGGGGTACAGGGCATATTACACACACAGAAGTGTCTAAGACCAGAGAAAGGCATGACAGCTCCAGCTGTGAGCACAGTGGCAGCTGACATTTAAACAGCAATTCTGATGAAAGAAAACAGGAATGAGAGCACAAAGGGTGTAAGAACACAGTGGATTCAGGAATATTACAAATATAGAAGTAGAATTAGTCATTTTCCATATAAATTTAGAAAACCACTCTGTTTGAGCCCCAGAGTTGGCAGAAGCAAGTCTCATTGCTCTGAAGATATATGCAGCAATACTTGAAGGAAAAAATCTTACCAACCTGAGCCGCCACTCCTACACTCAAACATCCAACTTTCTTCCTGCCTGCAGGTTACAATCCTGAAGACTCAAGGAGAGGAGATGCCTGTGAGGGGGATAGTGGAGGACCTTTTGTAATGAAGGTAAGCTCAAGCTCATGAAACACATGGAGTGAGCTCTGTGCTACACTAAACTTTGATAATAGTCTAAAATAAACAGCAGCAGAGATGGAGACTGCCAAGTGGCAGAAGTAAACCCATCCCACGCCCAAGCTGAGCAACTGAGATGAATCCTGCAGTCATACAGCCCCGCTTCTGTAGCAAGTCTTTGGTACATAGAGATCAGCTGCAGAACACAAATGATGCCTCTTAAAACCAAACCGCTAGGTGAGAGGAAACAAAGTTACTCTGACCAACTTTGTTACTTGGTAGCTGTCAGTCTGAATTCCAAACCAGTGTCCATCACTAACCTCGCCAGGCCACGTACAAGGCTTAGGTCTGAAGATCTCTTGCTCCTTGTGCTAATCCCATTTTTCTTTGCTTTAGAACCCAGATGACAACCGTTGGTATCAAGTGGGAATAGTTTCGTGGGGAGAAGGCTGTGACAGAGATGGCAAATACGGATTTTATACCCACGTATTCCGTCTGAAAAAGTGGATGCGGAAAGTCATTGAAAAACATGGGGGGTAGGGGAGTTTACCTTGCTTGCTCTCAGTTTTGTAAGAAGTGGACCATCACAACAAACACCAGCATAGAAGATACTGAAGTGAAGGTTATATCCTTACAACTCAAAGGAAGTATTCTCCTTTGAAAATAAAAGCTCTCAAACCCCTATTCTCTGCTGGAGTTAAGTTGCACTCAATCTAAGCCATCAATCACAGTAGCCAGGACTACCACTAGGATGTCAGTAGCTGTACTGCCCGTTACCTGTTGTGCTACCAACAAATTCTCCTCCCTTCTATCAGCTATAATCATCATCAGATTTTTGACCTCAGATGACAGCCTTAAGTCAGTCTCAGTAAGCATGACTCTGCCCTCTAGCACTGCCTATTTCCTACCTTCAAGTTCCTACTTATTTTCTGTTCTAGAAATTGAGCCCAGAACATACTGGAGACAATCACTCGTAACTGTGGCAGTGCATAAACCACCAACATCAAAGCAACTATAACCTGTTTTGATAAGATGTTGTTCTTAGGTACAAGAGCAAAGACCAGCACCACTGTTGGCAAGGTTAACTCTTACGAAGTTAGATGCCAGCTGAAAACAATTCATCCTAGAGAGGAATACAGGTTTGAATACATGAAGCAGCACACCCAGTACTGTACAGCAGTAGCCGTCTACATGGCAGGTGGCACTGGGTCCTCAAAGCGTGTTTTCAGAAGCAAGCTCAGTGACACAGTCACTGCCAGAGGGCCTCCAATGGAAGCATCCTGCACTACACCTCTTAGGCTGTGTTACAGAGCTGGTTTAGGGATCACCCTCAAAAAGAAATTTCAGTTCTTGCTCTTTAGCAGCAATTTGCAGATGAACAAGGACTCAACAGTAAACACATATTTGCCAGTTTGTTCTGCTCAATATTCTTTTAAAGAAATCAAGAGATTTGGAAGCTATCCTTGCTCCCTATGCCACTATATTCCTGAACTCATTCCCTGGGCCAAGTCACAGAAAAAGGCAACAGTGACATTCTCTTATGCTTCATACAGAGCATTAAGCAGCACAGTGACTGTGTTGGAAAAGTGACATTAGAGATAACTGAAATTAGCTGGATATAAAACAAAGTTGTTGATCAATCACACTGTCTGGCCACCTCCCTGAAGCTGTCTCATTTGGGAACCAATTTGAAGACAGCCCAATTTGCCCAAAGAAAGTATCAAGACAACCATCTGAAGAATGACACCTCACTTTCCATAAATAATCTAAGTAACTGATAACCACAGGCATCGGACACTGGAAATGTTTAGTCCTTCTAGTATTTAAATTTTCAGCCTCAGCCTTTTACTGCTACCTAATAAATATGCGATTTCTCACAGATTAAGAGGGTAACCAGGACAACAGATCTTATGGAATAAGTCATTGTTAATACTGACTTGTTACAAACAATACAGAGGAATCATTTTTAAAATTCAGTTTAATGTCACTTAAATATTGTCTGGGCTAAAAGATTAGGCTTTATTAATTTATGTGCACAAGTTTTAGTTCAGAACTCCCAGGATATTGAGTCCAACCAAACACTACAGAGACACAGGGCAAAAACTCATTCATAGTAAGCAACTATATCTTCTGCTACTCAATTATTCCTGTACCTCACTTCCAATTCAGATTCAAATTTAAAATAGTTATATGTAGAGGTTTGCAGGCATCACTGTTTTAACATCCTGAGCTAATCAACAAACAGATCTTCAGAACGTCTGCTGGACATGGTAAAGGAACATATGGATTAATTTAAGTGTCAGCAAGTTTCAAAAAGCAGCTAGTAATTGAGAGGTAGTGGCAGTAACTCTAGTGCCAGCCAACACAAACTATTCACAAACATCCAAGTTCAGGTGTGCAAAACCTCACCACTTACCAATAAGGGCCAAACCTCTACTCAGCATACAGCTCTGTTCCACAAGAAAGTGCATGCCCACTTCAGGTTAGGAGAGGAGACTGAGTACTCAATTGAGGAGGTGGAGGAATGAATGGCATCATGTCAATTAACACAGGATGAAGAATGCTCGCAAGTCACCTGCTATCACAGTGTACAAACTCACCATAAGCAGTATTACGTCAGCTGCAACCCCAGCCTAAGCATCCTGTAAGAGGAAGATTTCAGCCACTTGCCGAAGCTCTGGCATAGATCTGTTGTACAGGTACTAATTTAAAGCCACATTTTTACTGTAATCAGGCAAGGTAGATTAAGAAACAGCCCTAATGCAGAGGCTGCTGGTCCACAGAGCAAACAACAAAAGCAGCAGATACATGGAACAGATTAAAATCTAGAGCAGATGTGTGCCATTTTAAGCTTGTCTGTCCAGTTCTTCAATAACTCAGTTCTAGCTATGGAACAGATGTGCAATTTACACTTCGCAACCAGCTCTCGCATGGAAAGTGCAATAGTAAGGTGAAAACAGATCACTTCCCTAGAGATGAAAGGGCTAGAAAGGCTACACAGTGTAGCAGTGGCTACAGCTTTCAGACTAGCACTACCAGGTGTCTTAAGACAAAACAGTAGAGCCTGCTGACGTCAGATGTTTAAGAGCAAAATGAATGTGGCAGTGAGGTCTACTTGCACTTGAAAACATGAGGAAGACTGCTTAACCAAACGAGTTCAGGATAAATAAGTCCACTGACTGTACATCACTGCTAATCTATTCTGTATCAACAGTGGCAGGCTCCCTGAAAGAAAGCATCTGTACACAGATGGGACTATGCTTAATTTGGATAGAGGCATCACAAGGACTAGGTAAGTTAAAAGCATTTCAGCAAACCAAGTAGTCTCAACTTACTCTCAAGTTACAAAAACATATTCCAAACAAATAATTAAAAAAAAGCACTACAGCTAATAGAAGTAAGAGTGCAAAGTCTCAGGATTGCACTGGCAGATAGTATATATTCACTCATCTTCCTTATGATATAGCCAAACCCCAAGGTTCATGTCAAGAATAGCTTAGTTCGGTTTCTAGATGCCCAGCGACTAACATTCAGAAATAGAGTGACTTCTCTACCCAGCAGTCACTGCTGTTCCTACAGAGGCTGGTATAGTTAATGCAAACTTTATTTACAAAAGACACTTAAATTAGTTACTTCATGCCATGTGTCCATACAGAATCAACAGTTCAAAGATTACATGGAGAAGAATTCACAAAATTAAAAGTGAAATCACGGAAGAGCTAAGAACTAGGGAAAGATCTTAAAGACAATTTTACAAATTAAAAAACCAAGTTATGAGAAACTAGTCAGAGCAAGAGGATGGTTGTTTACAGGTCTGTACACTAAAACTAATACACAGACAGCCTTCTATTGTCAAAGAAATGCTCACTGAGAAGCAGAGTATGTACAAATACTTGTGCCACAATGACTCAACCCCCCAAAATCCACTGTATTATACATAAACCAGTTTGTATACATTAGGCCTAAATGAGGCCATTTAACTATGAAGACTTCTAGTTTAGTAAACTAAAGCTGAAGACAGCCCAAGCAACAGCGATGCTGTCTCTCCCGCATCTCTATTTGCGACTGCTTTTTATTCTCTCCAATCTTTTTTTCAAGTCATCAATATTAGCTGCTGCAGAAGAGGCTGAAGCCAGAGTAGTTCCAATGCCAGAGGAATGAGTCTGATTGGAGTCCAGGTCCAGATGTTGGTACTGCTCCCGTGACTCACGGAGCTGGGAAAGCTTACTGTGAAGCATATCTGTAGAGGATGCAACCGTAGGGACTGCTGGTTTAGAGAGCAGAGATGTCAGAGGCGGTCTGTCTTCCTGCTACGGAGGGAATTGAAGTGTTAAGTAAGACAGTGGCAAAAGCCACGGAAGCGCAAACCATAATCACAAGAAACACTAAACAGAGGAAAGCAAAGGAGAGATAGAACATGGGTGATGTGGAACAATAAAGTCAGTTGCTATCAAAGCCAGAACCATGCAAAGCTAGCTAGGATACTTAATTACTATAATTTAAATAGTTAATATTTAACCTTGGTATCGACAGGGACACAAAGGAACTACAGTCTTTAAAGATCAGAAATTCACAGACAACCAGTGTTTTACTGAGATGGCCTCCTGCAGTCTCAAACAGCCTGAATTCTATCCCCACAAGAGGAATGTCCCTACCTATGTGCTGCATCAACAGCCAATGAGTTCTCTGGAGGAATGGGAAGAGGAACCTAGCAATGTCAATTCACTCCTCTTTTGCCAATACGATACTTCCATTTACTTTAATTGCCTTGTTTCCTAAATGACAGGCATTTACTCAGAGCTCTGAGCAGATACACAAGTTTCATTAAAGGCTGAAACAGTGATGTGCCTGGATGACTATTCTACAGCGAACATCACATCTCATGTGGCCAAGCGCAAACCAGTAACCAGCACTAGATTGCTAACACACAGATCACTGGACTGGTAGAAATTTTGGCCCACAGGTTTCCAAGACAAAAAAAAAAAAACAACTTAATTCAACCATAAGAGCTAAATGAAGACTTTGTTTCAGAGCAGAAATATCTAGAATTTTGACATCATTCAACTTGGATGTCAATGTGTATTAACCTTTAGAGAACAGTAGTTATTTGAGGGTGAGACACGTAACTATGTGGCAAAGAAGATACCAAACTACAGGGCTGTAGAAGCCACCTGCACATACATCAGTGCTACAAACAAGAGTAGACTGAAATATAAGCCCACCTGACCAAGCAATGTGTTCAAAGCCATTTGCAGCAGGCAGGGTGACATGCACTAAACTAGGACATGCAGTATAACCAATTCTGACTGGAATCTGCCTTCGGCACCAAAGAATCAACCATCTGAATTTTTAAAACAACCCAAAGCATGCAAGTGAAGTGTTTCCCCCAGGGATTTACAAGTGTTGTCAAGTAGATACCTTTGCATTATCAAGGCCACAACGCTGCCTGAGGATTTTTAATCTTTCCAAGTAAACTGAAGGCCCCACTTCCTCCCCATTTGTGTTTCCTATAGACGAAGATACGTTGTGGGTAGGAGCAGGAATGCACGTTCCTTCCATCTGAGGAGAGATTCCTGGAGCATGAGGGGAAAGGGGTAGAGAACAAGAAAGAAAGAAGAGATAAAAAAATTTGAAACCATCAAAAGACTAAGTTTCTTAGTTCCATGAAATAAGATACAATGGATGAAGCATCAACCAACCTATAAACTACAAAGCTGTCTGTATTTGCTGGCCTATCAGCTCTTTAATTTCCTTGCAAGAGTGACAACTGAAAAACTAGAAAGGAAATGGAGACATTTAAGAAGCAGCAGCAGAGCAGCTCCAGAAGCAGTGCTGAGGCCAACAGCTGAAGATGACTGTGGGAGGAGGATGCTGATGTGTATTAGCAGTAACCATGATGTCCAGAGAGAACTTGGCAATTAGCAGTACAGGGAATATTTTGATTTCTGAGTTTAGTCAGAGGTGCCCAGGAGTACTGCTGCTTAGTCTAATCCCCTTCTTTACCTCTTCTTCAGGTAACTTAAAGCTGCTTCTTTCTCCCAATTCAATCTGAAATAGTGATTTCTGGAGGGTATGTAGCAAGGTTTTTAAAACTTCCTTAGCAAAAGTTCAGGGAAATATTTTACATTACGAATAAAACCCTTCCATTCTGAAATGAATGGCAAGTTCTAATACTTGGTATGGATAGGGATTTGTTTTCACTAGTTTACTGCAAGGGTATTTAAAATAAAAGGAGAAAAAAGGTTAAACATTTGTAGCCTAAATAAAGCAGAGTTGCAAGATGGAACAGTAACCTTTATTATATCAAACTATAATCATGAGAAAAGAGAGACAAAACTGGAGAATGCAAATTCTGTTTTGAAGTCTAACTGTTGAATTAATATTTCTTGTCTGTACAGACTTTCAGGATGAAAGGTAGAATTTTCTGTTGTATCTAGGCAGAGACCTTTAGAAGGTTCTGAAAGATACTTACATTGTTTTACCAGAGTAATTTACAATACAGGGATAGAAGGAACAGCAGAAGAAGAAAAGGCTAAAGTCTCACAGGAAACTGAAATAAATTAAAGCTAGTTTTGACAGTGTATCAGTTCTGACTGTTGGCTAATTACTTGTCACATTATCTCCATAATATTACATTAAATACTCATTTGTGCTTATCTGCAATCAAGACTCAAACACGCGTTTTACAGGAATTTATGCAATTAAAAAGCTGATTTACTGAAAAGGGGCCAAAGATTATTAGAGAAACAGAAAATAAACTTTTCAATTCCACAGTAAATAATACTCTATCAAAAAACCTCCTGTACCATTTTAGTAACCAAGAGCTAAAACAAAAACCTGACAGCTGCTGCTGTTACAAACCAGCTGCATACTTTGCAGAAACAATTCTTGATACCAGAGACACAAAGCACAGGCTAACCTTTCACAGGGTGAGACTGGAATTCAAATCACTTTTCCAAGCCTTTCAGGTATTTCCTACGTTTAGTGTGACACTGCTTGTAACATCTCTTTTGTTAACAAAGACAGCATAGGGGCCCTGCAAATGGCACCTCATGAAGCAACACAAGTCCAAAGAAAATACTTGGCTCACTTTAGAAATCTGCAAATCTTAAGATTCTACCAGAGGATATACATAACTGCTCTCCTTGTATTTCTGCTTCTCCTAAGTCAGTTTTGCTATAGCATGTACCTGTAGAAGCAGCAATGCGTCCCTTGCCCTCACGTTCTGTTTCGATCAGCCGGAGGCCTCTTTCCACATAGCTCTGGAAGAACTGAGAGGAGTTTTTCAGGAAGGGCTCAATGTCTGCATCCGAATATTTCTTTTTGTATTCATACAGCTCTGCCAGGCCCTGGGAGGGAAGAGTTCCTCTACATTACTACAACTGCTGCATAGGCCTTTTTACTGCATCATGCCGGCCTTCTCACGGGAAGGGAGCGCTTACCTCCTTAGTGTTCTCCTTGGAGCCAATCTTCTTAAATATTTCTGCCAAAATATCATTAACTTTGGCCTTTGAAGCTTTTTCCTCCTATGTAAATAAAAAGAGACTTGTCAAAGTGAATAATAATGAAGGAAAGTTAGACAAAGACACAGTGCCCTCAGACCTGCTAGCTGGACCAAGCTTCCAAGATGAAGTCTTGAAATGATTAGGGTTTTTTACAGCAAATATTTACATAGAATGAAGACATCATCAAGCTGTAGGACTCCTCCTGAGAAAAGCCAGTGTTTCAAACCCATTTTGGGTATGGTTAGCTTTTAGTAGATCAAATGCTGTAGCAGGCAGACTAATACTTATTCTGTACTGTTCTGGAGAGCACTTTATATACACAAAATATTCAGTTAACAACAGAAACACACTGCAAGTTCCCAAAACAGCTGTAACAGCGAGACTAGAAGAGTATTTCTAACTCTACCTGCATGTTGGAAAGGCAATTAATACTTTATGTTTCCAATCACAAGATTAAGTTTGTTTCTTAAATAAACTGCTGTTCATTGTGTGTCCCTACCAACATCTTAACATCACATACTATGCGAGAAGCCCCTTTTTCTGTATCCTTATCAGCTTTGCTTCCCGTCTGGTCCATGGAGTGTTTCATTACTCTACACAGATGAGCCTCCAGCTCAGACTCATTTTTGTTGTCTATCATTGTTAAATGATCCAAGATCTAGAAGGAGGAAAATGAAAAAAAAAAGAAAAAGGAAAAGCTTTACAAATTGCATGAATGTCCAACTTCAAATAGTTTGTGACTAGTGACTGCTCTGACCTTGGGCCCTTTAAGCTTGCACAGGGTGTGAAGGAGAGTCTTCAGCGTCCTAATAGGAAATTCACTCTTACATTGCTTCAGCTTCTCTTTGGGAAAGACCTTCATGAAAATGTGGATATCCAGTAGAATCCGATCCAGGTTGATGCTATTAATGGTTTCCGGAAGAAAACGCACCATTCTCCACAGACACTGGAATGAGAGGCTGACTTAAAGCAATTCAACTCAAGGAAAAAGCATTCAATTATAGCAATTATACAAACTATCATAGAATCACAGACTGGTTTGGGTTGGAAAGGGCCTCAAAGACCATCTAGTTCCAGATCCCCTGCTAGGGGCAGGGACAACCTCTACCAGACCAGGTTGCCCAATGCCCCAACCAACCTTGAACCCTGCCAGCCACAGCTTCTCTGGGCAGCCTGTGCCAGGGCCTCACAGCCCTCACAGGGAAGGATTTCTTCCTAATACGTAACCGAAAGTCTTTCTAGTTTAAGCCTACTACTCTTTGTCCTATCACTACATACCCTTGTAAACAGTCCCTCTCCAGCATTCCTATAGGCCCCTTCAAGTACTGGAAGGCTGCAGTAAAGTCTCCCCAGAGCCTTCTCTGCTCCAGGCTGGACAAGTCCAACTCTCATGCTGCCTTCATAGGAGAGGTGCTCCAGCCTCTGTGATTCTCCTCTAGACCAGCTCCAACAGCTCCATGTCTGTCTTATACTAGGGACCCCAGAGTTGGATGCAGGCCGAGTCACACAAGAGCAGAGGATAGAGGCAGAATCTCCTCCCTTGACAACATCACAAGGCTGCCACAACTTCTTAAATACCACAGAGAGAGGCTTAGCCTCTTGATTGCCAGTTTCCTCTAAACCTCTGGATGCATCTCATCAAGTTCCGTGGACTTGTGCATCTTCAGGATCCTTAGTCGGTCTCGAACTTGATTTTCTCCTACACTGGGCAGTTCTGAGCCATTTTACTCTGCTACCATATACACCATGTCTGTCTGCTCAAGTCATCTTTTCACCACTGTGTGCTTTCTCTTTATAACTAGCTGTTATTGTATCCAGATCCTTCTTTAGAGTTGACACATAAATGTAGCACACACTTCATTACCAGTAACAGCAGACTGAATCCTTTGAGGGAAGAAGTTCCAGCAGATAATGCACATATGCTATGTGCACACCCACATCGAGCACGAATTCTTTAGTTTAACCTCATCAAGAATGCCTAAGATGTCTCCAAAACCCACCAGTTACAAAAGGATGTTGTACTATATAAAAAAAAAATTATGCCTATGCTTTAAATGCAGGCATTTGCGTGTTCACACTGCCTGCTCTTAGAGATGACAGGTCCAGCCTGTGACTGCACACCTCTGCATGGAGTTTGTATTAGTACACACAAGCTTCTGTAAGCTATGAGCAGGTGTTAAGCTCCCTCCTGCCATACATGAAATCATTATATGTGACATGTAAAAGATTGTAAGAGTTATAAGAAATATTTCAAGCTATGTTCACCAATTCTTTTTTCAGTGTGTTTGTTCTTTCAGCTAAGTGGATTCAGATAAAGGAAGTGAATTCAAAACTTCTACTACAGGCTCACCTTCATGACAAGTTCTGAAAACTTAGGAGAGCTGGCTGTTGCTAGCAGGCTGTCTTGGAGCAAAACAAGAAGAGCGCTGCAAGGAATAAGTTTTATAATAGTTACACAGGAAAAGTGCTACAGGCAAAGAGAGACACTAACTCCCCAGAGAATATCACACCAGAGACCGGAACTTGTCCAGTAGTTTACTTCATGTGATGTAACAGCTCTTTCTTTTTTTCTAGCACGTTACAAGAGTTTAAGAGGCAGTGTGATGGACTAGATACAAAGCACTGAAGCATACTAAGCGTGTTTGTTGAACCTGCCTCCAGCTATGGAGACTATGCAGTCAAATTCTGTGATGATCAGTAACAATTCTTGATGAGCCAGCTGAACACTTCTACAGACATCATTCTTTGCTTACAGAATGTCAACTGGGAAACAAACAAACTCAGCCATTCAAGAAACACACAAAAACGGTCGAAGAGCAACACTAATTGTGCAATTTTCATTACATACCTCAAAATGTTGGTCTGGTCAGACTTTTCCAGAACTTTCACTACCAAGAGGTTGACTGATCGAATGACCTGCTCACCCTCCTCAAGGTCTTCAACCCGAGAATCCAGCATTAATGTAATAAGACCATGCATTAGGTCCTTCAGCACACCAGTGGAGGCCTCTCGAGCCAGGCTCTCTATCTGAAATAGCTACAAATTGAAAGCAATATTAGAAGTTTTCTCTACAGGCAATGCTTTGATATAGAGATTTCTCTAGACTCTACTGTCAAACCATTTGACATCCTCCTGCCCCCATTAAACAATACAATCACAGCTAGGAAGAGAGATATTTCTACTAAGTAATTTCTGAAAAAACTTAGCCCACCAATTAAGGACACAAGAAGTCAACAATATTAAAAACTGAATTTCAGTGTTGAGTGGCTGTATTCTGTAGAAACAACAAGTATCCTTTTTTCTCTTCCTCAATTTTTTATTTCCCATTGTCTCTCAAAAGATGCATTGGTGAGCAGGCAATAAGCAACAAAGCTTCATAAATAAGACTCAATAGTAAGGTAACTTTAGTACAGGTCAGCTCTGGACAGACATACTGTTCTCCTGCAACTTCCCCACAGAAATGACTTACTCTTCACCTTAACTTTTAGGTCAAAGCCTTACCGAGATCATGCTCCCAATAATACAGCTGTAAAGTTTGACTATCTCATCTTTGTCCAGCTTCTCATCTGCCATGTGCGTATTGTAGATTAGCCGAAGCTGCATAAAGGTCGCTATTAGGAATTGGTCAATGTGGCCAGACATCGCTTCTGCTTTGTCTTCTTGTCTGAGAACCTCATCAATCTAAGATTTAAAAACAAAACGCCAAGTTAAGTCAACATAATGTGAACAGCGTAAAGTAATTATAATTTAAAAACTCTTCTATACAAAAGGTCTTACCAGTCCTGACAAATCCATTTACCAAGGCACATTTATTCTAAGCTTTCACCTGAAATCAGCAGCCTCAGACTTCTATTACTAATCCAAACAATCAATCCTGATCTTTGAGAGACTTGCACTCACACCACATCCACTAATGAACACATGAAATACTGCAATATGGATTCTGGAATTAACAGTTAAGACCCACAGTATTTTCTGGATAACTACTTCCAAGTAGTTAAAGGCACTCTGGAAAGCCATGAGGCAAGACAATTCTTTTGCTAAGGATCTGTAGAACAGATTACATTTAAAAGTTGTCTCACTAGCTCTTTCAAACTCACAGCACAGATAGTTGACACAAACAGATAAGCCTTTTTATTTTTGCTAAGTGCTTCTGCGTTAAGAGTCTATTCAACATGTTCCAAGTGGAATTTCTATTGCTAAAGCGAGTCAGATGGCCCCTGTGCACTTAGTTTTGTCATCAGGGAGATTCTGAGCAGAGTCCATGTCACCCGACACGATTGCTCCACCACAGTGCAACTCATCATCCTCGCAAACATTTAGTACAGTGTGATTACTTGCTACCTTAATTCTCTTACCTGTGCCAGAGCCTGGATGCTTGTATTTATATCACCACTGGCTACTTGGGAAATGACAAAGTTGATAGTAGAAGCTGTGTTACTGTGCATATCATCAAAGTGTGGTGACACAGCACGGATTCTGAACAGTAGGAGAAAACAGGATTTGTTACTCTTTGGAAAGACAGCTCAAATTTACAGTCAATTGCTAGATTTCAACAACTCTTTAGAGACAAAGGAAAATAATTTCACTCTTCTTCGGGAATACTTAAGAAAGGGATGATTCTTTTTAACACGTTTGTTGTGCTACTTGTGAAGACACTGATGATACATTTACAGACCTGAGATCCTTCTACTACAAACACACAAAAGCAGAACTAGATTATTCATTTGACAAAACTGCTCTCCAAATTCCAGAGCAGTACACAGACCAACGTCTCTCCAGATCAGCTGACACTATCTTCTTGCATTAAGTCCAAACATAGAAACTAGCATGGTCAATTCAGCTTTTCAAACAGAGTTGAAGTAGCCCTATTGGTTTTGCTTAGGCATTAAAACTAGACTCACTTGGGCTCAGGAATCAAGACTGGCTCAAAGATGTCATCTAGCTTGTGCTGTACAAGAGCTGGCATCTCGCATCTGACAGTACCGTTGTCATTTTCAATTTCATCCAGATCCAGCTGAAATTCCCGTGGAACGGTATGCGCTGTCTCGGAGTGACTGCCCATGTTGCGGTTTTGGCTACAGAAACCAGGGGAGACGTGTTTGTTATATACACACACACACGGACTATTAGCACTAGCATCCACTGGTAGCCCTAAAGCTCTCAGAATAGAATGGCGCAGATTTTGAAGGTCCATTTTTCTTTAAGCCCCCTAATAACTCCCTTCAACTTTCCCCAAGCCATTAGTAAAACAAGCTTTTGTAAGCCAGAAGAGCAGCTTCTAGTTACCTGACTTCCTAGTTTCTCTTATAACCCATCATGAGACCTCCTGCATCTGTAACAGGAACGCACTGGTTTGTTTTCAGAGGTATCTAGTACAGTTTAAAGGAGCACTCATGGAATATGAGTGGCTTTTCAGTTTTGTTTTTTAAATGATGGACGGGGTGCATATATACATAGCAACTTTGCAAGCTTCTCTGAACCTATGACTCCCCAGCATCTCACATGACTTATGCTACATACCAGCTTTTTCAAGGGAATATTTTAATACACAGCTATCAGCAGATGCTTTTATTCCAAGATAATGAGCGGGTGGCAAGGAATACTGTTTTTAAGCTTTTTGTTTCTGGTACCCATTGCACCAGGCTCTATAACCCACACATGTTCACCCAGTTCTGTGCTGGATGTCTGCACTAATGGGTTAAGAACAGGGTCCAATCAACACCAAGTTTAATGTAACACACGGGGAGCTCTCCCAGTATTTCTAAAGCCACCTAACATGGCAGTGCCATGTCTGCCTGCAGTCTGACCCATAGTCACCTTGGCAGAAATCTGTATTTTCTGTTAAGTCAGAGACCTATAAATAACCTAGGACTGGCTATGGCAAGCCTGTCATCCTCAAGAAGGGATGACTAGAATAGAAATTGAAACATACAAGAGCCTTGCTACCAAGGAGTTAGTGGGCAGTACTTACATCCTATAAGTGCGATACATAATTCTGTCCATGGAGAAGCAGTGAAAAAAGGCACAAGACCATTTAGAAAGATTTCAAGACAGACAAGACAAAAAATAAAAAACTTTCAGACATTTTGTTTTATATTATTTAGCTAATTTTCACAACATGCAAAGATGATGATACACAAGAACTAAAATAACACTGCCAAACATGGTATTAGCACACACACTATGCAGACTAGACGATAATATAGCATTACATACTTGAGTTTGGAGGACATGTCCTCAGCTGGTCCCTTCCGCAGCATGCTAGCATTAGCGCTGATGCTTTGAGTGCGCTGGGGTTTCTCCTCTGCCTGTCTCACTGGAGCAGCAGATGGCCTCTTGGCTGACCGTTTTATTCTCTCCTCCAGCATGCTCATGTCTTTCTCAGAAAGCTACAACACACAACGCTTTCACTCACTTTGAGTTGCAATGATTTTTGAAACCTTGGTCACCTACAGGAAGTATACCACTTAGTGCTGCAGACCTAAGTTCTCCCATAGCAAGGGAGCTGTCAATACTACCATCCAGCAGCAGTCTTACAGGGCCACGCTGAACTGCCAGATGGTACTTCAGGTGCTACTTACCCCATACTGACTGACTGTAATACTGAATACAACTGTTTCTAGCCCACAATTTCCAGGAAACAAGTAATCTTAAACTCATGACTGTACAGTGGTTTGAACTGCTACAAACCCAAACAAAAAACTCCCACCTGCTTTTCTATCTTCCCAATTAAGCACTCCAGCAGTGTTTTAACACTAGGGATGCTGCAACAGAGGCTAGCATCCTTTTAACAGTTGACCTGGTCAGTGCACCCATAGTAACTAAACCTGAAGCAAGGTAAGCCAACAGAACACTCCTAATTAACGCAGTGAAAACAGCATCATATTTAGCTGCGTACTTACAGGACTAAGAGCTACTGGTGACTCAGTCAGACGAAAAGTAGCTGTGACAACTTTGTGGGAAGTACCCTCCCGCACCCCTAATGATCTGGAAACCTTCCTGAAAAGCCATAAATTCTGAGACTAGATGGACCACACTGAAGCTCAGAAAACCATATAGTTAGAAGGGGCTGAATGGTTCAAGTGCTACAGTTCTTTTCCTAACTTTGAAAATCCAAAAGCAAATTAACTATGCAACACTGAGGAGGTGGCAGATTGCACTCTGAGCTATAGTTTAATGGGAATCTAAAATGTTAGTGAAAAACGCAATGTTAATTTGACTCCTCTTTTCTAAAAGAGCCATCTTTCATGAGAATTCCAAACATTTCAGGAAGTTGAAGAAAAAAAAAAGGCAGGTGGCCTTGCTTCCCTTCTCATTGCACTCCATAAAATATCCCTCCATTAGCTTACATGCACTATAGTATATAACGCATCAGAAAATGAGTGCAGGCATTATCTACTGTATTCCAATCGGTTTAAGTGCTACTAGTAACATTACTAAGACTACAAACTCAGATAACAAATCAGGAGGAAACAATCTAATAGCTCTTGATTTGGGTTGGAATTCAGTACCTTTAGTCTGTTATGTACAGTAATTGTAGTCAATACAGTGAACTAGCTTTTCACTGCTGGAGACTGGGAACTGAGTTTTGCCACTTTGAACTTGTACTGCATTTTAGATGGCACAGCAAAGCATGACTTCCAGAGGACAAACCAGTGGCAACACAGAGCAACACAGCACTGATGCAGATGGTAAGCACTAGAGTGCAATAAGATACACCAAACAAACCAAACTTACCAGACTTTGACTGTGAAGCAGTTGGTAGAGACAGCCATACAAGAGAAGCCAAGAGTACTTGATGGAAACCCAACAACTAGCCTTTTTTGGGCCAAGTTATCTTATCCAAGCATAGTTATAAGTCACAGGTGTTACCTATACAGTTGACTATAAAGCAAGTTAACCTTTCATAAAATAATTGAATTCCCAAGGAAGAAAATGTTTTGCTTGTTTCTTCCAAGTTGGCTTTTCATTTGTGCACACTCAAAGTTATATATCCCACAATGAGGAATTAACCAACTAACATTTAAAGGACCTACGGTGTAGCAAGTTACTTTCAACATAATAAAATGCTTTTGACACCAATAGCAAGATGTAACATGACCAGTAACAAGCAAAATAGTGCTGATTTGTTAAAAAAAAAATAAATCTTATTTCCAGTAACACTCACATTTCCAATCAGCTTGAACACTTGATCTCCATAAACATTATAGACAGTCACAATGGTGTTCAGCGCAGCATTGCGCACAGTGTTGTCCCTATCACCGATATGAGTTGCCATTTCTTTTAAGGCTTTCCCTGGAGTTGGCTGGCATACATTCATGCCATATGATTCAACCAGACATCCAAGCTCTTCTAGGCATTCTAAAGGAAGAAAGCGACACAGGTACATTCCAGTTTAGAGCTGCTGGGAAGAGCACCCTCCCAATCTCCGTGTTGCTTGCACAACTTGAACATTCACCGTAGAGAAACATCAGTCACAACGCATTCACTCCAGTTGATTTATGGGATGGGCGGTAAATGAAAGATTCAGACTGTTTCACACAGATAACATCTAAAAGCTTCCCTTTCCCATACACAGCAGTGTTTCAGTTTTCACATTACCTAGCTGTAACGCTAAGTTGTGAGCTTGCAATGCTGTGTTCTGTATCTAGTTTAACTTCCTGGTTATATCAGGATAAGATATTGTCAAGGTGACTAGGGAGTTGTTTGAACTACAAACACTACATCATAAATAGTATTTATAGTTGAGACAAGCGCGGGGTGTAGAAACATTTTGTTTGAAAGTCTCAATCAGATTAACCAATTCCCCAAGCAGCATTGTCACTGTCTTCCCCAGGACTGTTTCACTAAAGACAACAAACCTACTCAAGGGAGGTTCAATCTAAATACCAATATCAGTTAAACAGATTGTGCATCTTTGGAAGGTACAAAGACACCAAAACATAAAAAGATGATACTACTTTAAAATCTGATCCTTTAAACACTTAGAAGCACTTGCATACAATTCTGTGCATTGGCAAATCTCACATTCCACCAAACACTACTATGCTGGGTTTTTCACGATGGAAACCAAAGCAGTTTGAAGTACTTTGTAATTGCTCAGCTCATCATGCCATTTCCCACCTGCACGCTGTTTTGAGTTTTTGGATTTTGTCCCCTCCATAATGAAAGTGAACATCTTGCTGGCTGGATAGATAAGACACATCCTGTTCAGAATAGCACGTACATCCTTGCGGATGACATCTTTCGGTTCTCCTACCTAGTAGAGAAAGGGTGGGGGTGGGAAGAAATGTTCTGTATTTTAAACAGTCTTATGATACTCTTGATTAATCTAAATAACGTTCGAAAAAACCAGAATTAGTCTCAATGCAAAAATCCTTTTCTGTAAATGGCTTTTAAAAGCAAATATGCAATACAGAACTGTTTAGGTTGGGGAAAACCCCTTAAAGTCATGGTGTCCAGCTGTAAGCCTAACACTACAAAGTCCACCACTAAACCACATACCTAAACACCATATCTACATATCTTTTAAACACCTCCAGGGATAGTGACTATTGCCCTGGACAGCCTGTTCCAATGCTTGGTAACCCTCCAAATGAAGGATTTTTAATTACTTGTTACTTAGAAGAGACCAACACCTTGCTACAACTTCCTTTCAGGTAGCTGTAAGCAGCAGTAAGGTCTCATATGAGTCTCCTTTTCCTCCAGGTTAAACCACCCCCATACCCTCAGCTTTTCCTTATACATCTTGCTCTCTAGACCCTTCATCAGCCTCATTGCTCCTCTTTGGTCATGCTCTAGCAACTCAATGTCTGTCACAGAATAATCTAGCTGTAGTCAACACCAGTGCGGAGTACTGCATCCTGGCTGTTGGCCTCCTTGGCCACCTGGGCACACTGCTGGCTCACATGCAGCCAGCTGTCAAACACCACCTGCAGATCCTTTTCCACAAGGCAGCTTTCCCAGGGCTGTAGCATTGCAGGGAGAAGTTGTGACCCACAGGTAGGATTCCACCACTCAGCCTAGCGGACTCCTGTACAATGTGCCTCTCCAGATCTCTCTGTAGAGCCTTCCTACCCTCAAGCAGATCATCTATCAGTTTGCAAACTTACTGAGGGTGTACTCAATCCATTTGTCCAGATGACTGACAAAGAAATTAGAGAACCAGCCCCAGCACTAAGCCCTAGTGAACACCACTTGTAACTGGACACCCACTGGATTTAAGTCCATCCACAATATATTTGGAATGAACATCTTACAGTGATGGTATCCTGCTATATTCCTCATGAAAAGTAAGGCTAGTTCTGTAAAATGAACTGTACCTTTAGGATAAGATATGGTATGAAAGAGGAAGCTTCATTTTCTGTAAGGTGATACTCCTCTTCACTCAGCAAATTGAAAAGCAATTTAAGGTATTCGAGTGCTTTCATCAAAACACTTGTGTTGGTATCAAAGAACCGCAGGGTAAGCCATTTTAAGATCAGATCCAGGCAGCTAATGACTCCATCTTTTTCAGTCTCCAAGTGCTTGATGTGAGAAAAAAAAACACCACAAAGAAAGTTGTGAAAATGAAACACGTTGTCCAAGGAAACAGCAGAGAATAAAGAAAAGCTATGCCTGGTAAGACTGTCTACCCTTATTGATTGATTCCTAGAATCATAACTACTCACTTTTAATTACACAGCTTTCTGAAGTTTTAAGAGAAGTCTCCAGTGAGCAAATTCCCCCTTCTCCAAAAAACATTAATACTAACATAATACATCTCCCAGAGGAACTATTTCTGTATATATATTAAGGTTTCAACTTCAGAAAAAAATGACCTGCCAAAAAAAATGTCTCAGAGAACTACCATTTGATTTTAATTCAAACAGAATCTTTCACAGCAGAGTAATTCTATATATCATCTACCACCACAGATCCAGACTCACCTCAATCATAACGGCCAGTGCTTTGTTGTGGTGCTGAAAGTCTGAATGAAACATCTCATCCTGCAGCCACTTGGCCACACAAGTGGACATCTGAGTTTTCAGCTGCTCAATATATTCATCACGGGGAGTAGTAAAATTCCACTTTAACACCTGTAAAAGGCAGCATTTGGAACTCAAAGCAATAAATACCTTTTTACTTGAAAGAATCTGCAAACTGTATCCCTTTTACAATCTGTTTTCAAACTCTTCTCCTTATCATCAAGTAATGGGTAAAATTCAGTGGGGTTTGCTCATCCTGGCTTACATGAAAAATATTATATGGAGTAGATGTCTTTTGGGCAGTATCTCACTTATCACCTCAAGTGGTTGCTTTTGAGCTACAGATATGCTTACTTACTAGCAAGTTAAAACCAACATGCATATTTAAAGTAATGAAATTTCCCTAAAAAAAAAAGGACATGCTTGATCAGCGGGGCTGTTCAAAATAAGTATATTAAAGCATTTACAATATATCCTAGAACTGAAATAAGCTGACTGCCTTCAGCTAAAGACTTGATACTTGACAACTGAAGACCATCTCTTGGAAGTTGTAAAAAACCCTTTAGCTTTTTTTGACTGTATAAATGCAGAAAATTTGGAAATCAGAACAGAAACACCAAAATAAAACCAGACACTGGCTGGTGAAAGTCACCTGAAGAACTAGATAATCAGGCCAAGGCACGGACAGACACTAGCACTTTCATGCCGTAAAATGTTTAATTCTAAATTAAAAGTTAAAGCTACGTGTTAAAAAAAATTAAAAAAAAAAAGAAAAATCACACTTTCAAAACTTGTGAATACATCCAGATTTTTCTCACCTTCAGACCTTTTTCATCCTTCATTCTCTGTTCTTTCCCATTTGGGACTATGATAAAAATAGGACCTGATTTATCATCATCTTCCTTCAAATTAGGCTTGCTTAGCACTTTCTTCCCCTGTACACCCTGAAAAGAAGCAAGGTATTAACAGGAAACACATGACACACATATGCCTCAGTCCCAGCAGTTGCAAGCATTAGATGCCAGCCAGCCTCATGCTGCCTGTGTGTAAAAAGGCCAGAGAGAAACTGGAGAAAGAATGCTGATTAGAAGTTTAAAAGTACGTGCTCTGCTGCTGTGGAAGCAACACCCATGACAGCGTGAGAAGTAGTACCCTGTGAAATAACGACACACCACTCTCAAACAGTGTGCTAGTCACCCACACACATCCCTAAAACCCAATGTGGTACCTGTTTGATAGATTTGCTTTTTGACAGACCGGTACTGCCTTTGCTGAGGTTTGTGTTAGCTTTGGACAGGCTGGTATTGCCCTTGGACAAACTGCTATTAACATCTGACTGCTGTAAATAAGCCACAGAAAAGGCTTTGTTGTTAAGCAGTTATTTACTCTTAAGAGTTACCATTCCAAACCTTTTAATGCACTCAGAACAGAGGGATTAACTCTAGCATCAGAGTTCTGACATCAAATCAGGCAAATCTAAACATCCTTCAAGGATGCCATGAATCTGGACCCACATACGTTCATTTCTTTTGATATGTGGATTCGAAGCGACTGTTCAAAGTGTAACATTGGAACTGCAATGGTAAGAATTAATTTTCCAACAGCATGAGACTGGGGATGCTGAGCAGATTTAGAACACAGCTGGAGCTGCTTACAGGAGTACATTTTAGACAACACATGCTTTAAGAATTAAATAGGTAATGACAAAAGTAGTGGTTAAGGGAACACTTATCACTTCAGAACAAGGATAAATATTCTCAGTAAAAGCAGTCCCTAAAACAAGGGTTATACACTTCTACACATCAACTTTATCGCAGTGATCTTACACAGAAATAAACAAACATACCTTAGCTTTAGAGGAAGCTCCTCCTGCTTTGGCTTTTTTGGGATCAGGCTTGGATTCCATTATACTGGACCCTGAATCTTCAACAAGTGCTGGAGAAAAAATAGACCCATTTCTAACTATCAACAAGGTCATTTTAGGTCAGCACAGTTTTCCATTCTTCAGACAGAAGAAAAACTGTTCATGGATACAATGTGTTTATCACACAGAGGTCCAAGGATTTTAGACGCATAAAAACTTCCATGTTAGCATACAAAGCTTGCCTAACTAAAATAATATGCCATCAAATCTCATTATCAAAAGAATTTAAAAATGCACCCTCAGATACACTGTGCAGGGTAGTGTCTAGAGCTGTAGTTACACCCAGCTTGAAGAAGCAAGCTAGATCCAGAGGGATAAGGGAGAAGCGCTTCTTCAAACCACTTGTCCCCTAGTCCCATTGCCCTCTCTTTTGTGTCAGTACATGCATTCTGGTAGCCCCAAAGTGAACTACACTGGGGAAACAGTCCAGACAAAATCACAGGTGAAAACATTTTAAAATGTGTAATGTTAAAGTCATATTAAGAAAAAAACCCAACCCCAAACACCCAAACCACCAACAACCCACCAGTCCACAGGTTTTAGATTCAATACCAACTATCTATCTATTTTCAAAGAGCAACTGACAGATGGTTCTGTGTTAACAAAAAACCCTCCTACACTGGAAGTTGCGACAACTACAAGGGAGAGACCAGAACTGCAGACAGAACTCACTAGAACACACAGTCATTTGTAACCCTACCTATGCTGAACTCCTCCTAAGCTCGTTTCTTCCTCTGTTTTGCCAGAAAGCTTCAAAACCCACCCTTTTCTCAGTCACTTCCCATAATGTAAGAGAGGTTACCTGATGAAGGTTGGAATTTGGCTGGAGCTGCTCCCCCTCCCACTCTGGAAGATGCTTTAGCAGGAGGAGCTGGTTTGGCTGGCATGTTGGCTTTGGCTTTCTCAAGCATGGCCAGTACCTGGTCTTTGGAAGTTGGCTAGGGAACAGAAGGGGGTGAGGGGAGCAGTGATAAGTTGGGAAAGATTAGCAATACCGATTACCAGTACATGCTACAGACAAGGAAAACAGCAGTAGTTTGAAGAGAGCTATTATCCATTTAGCATATTCCAGGACACTTATCTTAAAACATCAACATTTTCAGGTATTTAACACACCTTTCCATTAAGTTTCTTCTGCAAGACCTATGGGAAACATGAACCAGCAATTTGTTCTAGGTGAGCACTCCTGACACTGAGTGCCCTAACAGCGATTTGACACTCAAAGGTCCATGTCATACACCAAATTGCTAGAAGCCTTCTGAAAGCATGCATTCAAAGGCTTACAGTTGGATAGTAACTGGTATGGAAGCTGCCTGCAGGTCGATTCGTTTATTCTGCTTTTCATCTGAAAACACATCAAGCTCCTAAATAAGCCTGCGAGGGCTGTAGTCTTTAGGAAGCAGAAGAAGCTCTAACCCAGCATCTCCTGATACTATTTTCAGTCCCCCTGAAACATTCAATGCAAACAAGCTTACATGACTCAAGACAGTATATCATGAGATTGTGAGGTGTGACTTCTTAATATCCATTCATTCAAGATCACATTATCTAATTGTAGTGACAAGTACCTTCAGCTTGCCAGTGGCTTTTGCCATCTTCTCAAAACCAAGATGCATCATAAAGAATGGCAGGGCATCCTGCGCCTTCTTACGCACATCCCCGTTTCGATCTTCAAGGCAGGAGTACAGGTGAGGCACACAAAAGAGTAGGTCAGAAGGAACAGAACGGAGAGTTGGCAGCTTCTCAGCCAGCCAACCAAGCAGCTGAAAATTTTAAAATAAAAGTTTTTGAAGAAGCAGTCACAGTGCTCTGTCAGGCCACAAGAGTGAGAATAGTCATCCCTCTGTACAAAAATATCCCACACAAACCTTTGTTCAGACAAATATGCTAAATAAACATCACCTTTCATGTCAGCAATTAAAAAAAAAAAAATTAAGTGCAGTATGTTAATGTGCACCTATCTTAAAACATCAAGCTTTAAGACTGCACAGGTTTTTTCTTCCTTTTGAAAGTAACAGAATTGCAGCTCAAACACACTAATGCCTCTTCTTCGGATCTGGTCTTCATAACCATGTGTTCAATTAGAGAACACAAACTAGCTCTTAAAACATTGATCAAATCATTCATTTTGGAGGTACTGAAGTCTGAATGAGAGATCATCACACAGGAAGAAAGCTCATTATTAGCTTTTTGAGTTTTAACAATTTTACATTGGTATGAAGACACAACTACTTGTTTACTCATATAACCACAGCATTGTGCCATTTCAGTATGCACAGATGAACACAGTCCACAGCAAGTAATGTTTTGACTAGACACACATACAGAAAAGTTTACGTAACAGAAGCCAACCTCTTGTCGTAGGAAAGGATTTTCCTTTTTGAGCTCCTCAGACAGGTCTTCCCCTTCCAACCACTCTTTCATGCCAGTTTGTTCAGCCCAGGCATTCACGGTTGCTAGAGCAGCAGCACGAACGTTATTCTGTAGCAAAAAGAAAAGAAGAATGATCCTAAGGAGGGGTCAGAAGATTACAACAGAAGAGGCAACAGATTCATCCTTCCCATGGAAGCAAAAAGCTTCCACATCATGGGCTTTAAAATCTCTGTTTTTCTTCATTGCTTGAGAAGTCTTAAGATTCAGAGGAATTTCATTTTAGTGATGGTATCAGCTGCGGAAGTTGTCAGATCAGACACTATACCCCATCTACCATAACTTTTTTTAAAAGATTATTGAAGAGGGACAAAGGGAATCTTTAAGAGCACTTTGTACCTACTACCATTCATTTATAAGAATTTGGTGGAGTCTCCTAATTCTCAAACAAGCTGAAGAAAAAGGTTAGTGATTTATCCAATGCTTAAAATAGACTTAGCACATTCTTAAATCAAGGCAAGTGGGTTATGGAGCCTGTTATTAGGACACTCTTATTTAGGACACACAGGAGCAAAAGGCAAATCAGGAATAGGGGAGCCCTCGAACTCCTAGCAATTTCTATCTTCAGCATTTGCTTTCCCCCCACAAGCACAATTTAGAACAGCACCCTATTCTGAAGCAGCTACATGAAGTTATGAGAAGTCAGAATATTTAACAGCCATGGTTCTTCAAAATGTTATCGGTATTGACGTGACATTTGACCCTGCAGGCTAAATTTCTGAGGCAAGCTGGTAATATAACAGACTAATTTAGCTTTAGTTTGGGCCAATTTTAAATGCAAAGGTAATATCCAGGCAAGTATCTAAACAAGAAGTGAGCACCCTTGTAAATAACTTTCTTTTCCTCAATGAGATTTAAGGCGGGACAAGTCGCTTACTCCAGGTAAGCCGAACCTCATCAGTCTCTCTTGATAAGGCCCTGGTTCCCCATCACCCAAACTTAAGTTTGTCTTCACTCATGCAACAAGCTGTTGATTTTTCTCAACTGTTCAGTGGGCACACCATCAACATTTCAGAGTACAACCCCAAAAGGATCCTCCTTATCTTCAAAAGCTCTAGCAACTGGGTATATACTGCAAGATGTACCCAGGTTGTCAAAAAAATCTACTATTGTAACACTATTTGAATGGGTATACAATCCTCTGTCAGCACCATAGAGCTTATAAGTAACACTGGTATTATGCATTTTAGTGAAAGTACACGTCAATCACAGTTGGTCTTATTGTCAAACCATGTACCTGGAACTGAAGGGAGCTTGCTTTTTCCTCACAGTAACTGGTGATTGAAAGAAGAATCCAACTTATTCACGCAAAGCTTCAGTTCTTTTAGATTTAATGAGAAAATTTGAACCGCAAGTTTTTATTTA
Organism: Laterallus jamaicensis coturniculus; assembly: GCA_022605575.1. Classification (NCBI taxonomy): domain Eukaryota; kingdom Metazoa; phylum Chordata; class Aves; order Gruiformes; family Rallidae; genus Laterallus; species Laterallus jamaicensis. Next base: position 22,769,030 of record JAKCOX010000013.1, read on the forward strand.
GCTCTAGGACCAAATCCTATTCCTTCCACTGCCTGGGACAGGTAGATCTAGTTTCTGCTCTATTTCTCACTCACATTCAGAGAAGACATCTGAGGAATGCCACCTCTTGATATTTGCCTGTGACTTTGCACACAAGATACTGGCATCTTCCCAAGCTGCCTTCGCCCACTTCAAACAGCACTTTCCCATGACCCTAGCTTTGATTGTGACATAGCATCTTGACAAGCTCGACACTGACATTTCACAAACATCAGCGTGAGTTGTGAGCATCCTGTTTCTACCTATGGTTCAAAGGTCTCCTACACAGTAACACAAATACAACAATGTGCACTGGAATTCACACTGATTATGATGAAAGAACTGAAGTTCTACAAGCCATTTGACCACATAAACCTGATGCGCGTCTAACGTAGTGTATTTTCAGGATCAGAAGTCACCCCATTTCATTTAAAAGCTGAATTATGACACTGACCAGGTTTATTTACAAACAGGAGGATACATCTCAGGAAGAACATATACTCAGGCACACATTCATAGTTGCATGGTTAGTTGTCATTTAGGCATGAACCTTACAAAAAAGCTTTAACTACCACCCGCCTCTCAAAACCAAGTCCAAACAGCAACAGTTATTCTGAGGCATAGCTCAGATAGTGAGTGGCAAAAAAGGAACAAGATCTCAGTGTGCGTCCTACCTTACTGTCTCCTAGGACCGTAATTACTGGAATGCCCAAATTTTTCACATGCTGTTTGATATTGGGGCCCATTGCTGTTGCTAGCTGCTGAAGAATGCTCAATGTTTGCTGTACCTGAACACAAACAAAAAGGCTTTGAATAAAATACTGTTGCAGCCACATGCGCAAAACTCCAATTCATACAGGAAAAGTAACACCACTGTACACATAAACTGCCTGCTCAATGACATCTATTCCAGACTTCAAAATTCAGAGAATACAGAAATATTTTTATCTGTTTTCACCTAATTCTTTTTTGTCACAAGCAGAGCAGTTATAGAGTTTAAATTTTTTTGTTTGTTTAAATTCTTACATTACCTTCATCCTTTTTTTGAAGATTCTATTTTTTTCCTAAGTACAAGCAAAACCAAAGGCAAGAATTTAAAAAATATACGTGATTTAGAAATACACAGTTGACTGTTTTCCAACTGTTGATTTCACGTCATTGTAACAGACTGAATAATAAGCAAGGTGCAGAAATCATATTTTGTCTTAAGTTCTAAGCTGGAAACAACTAAAACTGGATTTTGAATAACATACCAAGATTTTATTGGAGTCATTGAGACGACTCTTCAAAGCAGCTGGAAGTTCTCCTATGTTTGGCTGTATGAACTTAGCATCGTTAATTATGCTTGTCACTTCATCTAGACCCTCCTTTCTGATCTTCCAGTTTTTGTCCCCAATCTTCGACACTAATTCAGCTGTGATCTTATCGCTGTAAGGTTAAAGGAGAGAAGGTGAACCACCCATTTTCTTAGCTCCATGTCTTTTTGCATACGAGTGCCTTACCACCACAGATTTCTGCTTTAAAAACCAGATGTTGTTTATAAGCACAAAGTTTTGAACTGCAGTGGAAGTATGCCTTCCAGTTGTGGAATCCAAACCTACCCAATATCTGTTCTCGGCAAGAGATCCACAACATCATTCCCAACCTCCTCCTGTTCCTCTTCCTCACCATCATCCCCACCTCCTGCACTGTGCCTGGAAATGCCACGAGTTGGGGCTGGTGCTGCCTGCCCTTGCATCTGTGTGCAACACAAAAAAACAGACATTCAACATTTTTTTTTCCATTTGACATTAAAAATGAAACACTTGCAGCATACAAATGAGCTGTCTGGGGGCGACAGACTTCAAAACATCACGCTACTGAAACAAAACCACAAACTTTTGAAGTTCACAATGCAAAAAATGACTACTGATGAGTTGGACATAATGAGTTTGCAGCTACTTCAAGGTGTCTGGCTCACCTACAAAAAACACAAGTTACACCATGGTATTACTACATACTCCAGCAACTGAAGCTCCCAAGTAGTTTTAATGATGCCTGTTAGTAAGAAAGGTACACGTCCTACCTTTTCAAATTCCGCGTCTATCTGGGAGAGAAGGGCTGGCTTCTCATCCTCAAAAAACATTCGCAAGGGAGGTCCCACATAAAGATACATGACTCCCAGCAAGGTAATGGCAGAAGTCCTCACAGCCTACCAGAAAAGGGATAAAAGCCACTCAATCTTCAAATTAAGAATTGGTAACAATTCAGGATTAAAATGTTAAGTTTACTCACTGGGTTAGTTGCAGCAAGAGCTGTTTTTACATTACTGATGAAAGCTTTGACATTCAGTCTGCAGGGAAAAGAAAGATATTCCTCATAAAGAAAAGAGGCGCAACACAGGATGCATCACCAAAAAACCCAAACAAAAACATCACAGCAAAACCCCAACTCAAAAGGAACCACAAACAAAACACCCTACCCTAAACACTACCACACACCACAATATGCTAAAGAAAAAACCCCCAAAACAAAGTGCACCAAGAAGAGATTCAAGCAGTTAATTTACAAGCAGAAGATATATTTGATATCACTTATATTATCACTGGTACAGTGCAGTTAGTAAGTATTTAAATAGCTACATAAAGATACTGGTTTGGAGAACACCCTACTAAGAAAATACTTGATATCAACGTTGCTATTACTACAGCTGATAAATTTCTTAAACTGTATCATCCACGTGACAGTGAGACTGAAATCCTGGTGGATGACTCTAGAATCATTTCATTTTAAGCACGTGATAAATGGATGTACAGTAAAGAGAAGGGGCTTGGGGTTTTTTTGGTTATCACTCTGTCTCAGGATCTTCCAGAGAAAAGCATGAACTTCAAAATTAAATTTACAAGAGGAAAAAAGGAAAGTTTATTTTATGGAATATTCTATACCACCACTGAATTCAAAGGAAGATTAAAAAAAGGCAATCATGGAAGCTTCCTTTGTACTGCCTCAGACACTGCATTCTAGTATCATATCTACACTTAAACCAAGCTTGCTGGAAATACTTCTTCAGTAAATTCCCTGAAAAATACGTGAGTTTATTTTTCAGATTTAATCAACATCATTATCCACTTAATAGCTGTGAAAAAGTTAGAGAGGCAGAGCAACTGCCTGAGTGGTCAAAAAAATAATATTTGAAGTCTTCGCTGCTTAGAAATTTTGTTTTCAGGAATAAGCTGTGTTACATATGCTTGACTACATTCAGTTAAGAGACTGGTGATTAATAATTAAGGAATGCTATCCCTGGTTCTGATAGAGAATCCATTTCTTACCCTCAACAGTGCCAGATGCAATAATGGCTGGTTTGCTGGCTAAAACTTTACCCCGTCAACAGGGTTTAAAACCTCTCCCAAGCAGAGCTGTCAGTGTGCCGGTATGAATCCTTCTGCAGGCTGTCAGGCATTGTTTTTAACGACAAAATATAGCCATCCACCAGGATGCAGGTAGATCCCAGTAGAATGGGAACAAGAGAGATGGAATATCAAAGCTCCTTGCCCAGCCCTCTGCTATAGTACACAAAGTTTAAGAAAAATGCTCTTCAGAGAAGGGCGAGTGATGAATAAAGCATCTGCCAGTGTAGTAGTACCCAACCTTATTAGCAGTGTCAGGTACTTTAACTTACACATTCAGAGCTAGCAGAGGATGTGACAGAGCTGGCACCAGAGTTTAAGTAACAAGAACTCAGATACGCTTGCAGCCACCCTCTGCACATCAATTTGTCAGAGAAGAATCGATTCTTAGTCCTAGGCTGGAAACATTTTCATTCAAGTTTCTCTTAATTTACTTAAAAGACGTACCCGGAGAAGCCAAACTCTTTTATTGCATTTGAAAGCCAGTTCAAAGTTTCTGACTGGTTTTTAGGATTCTTTTGAGAGAAAGCTGTAGCCACAACCTGCAACAGAAGAGAGTTAAGTGTAAGTTTTCAGTGGCACACTAGGTGACACCACTAGTACAAGACTAAAGTCACCTTCAAAAAACAGAGGGAACTGCAAATAAGCAGAAACAGCTGGGGTAAAATGCAGGAAAAGTTTGTTGTGTCACCATAACAGAACATGATTACAACCAATGTGAACCAGAAGTTCCTGAGTACTTAAAGGCAGCCAGAGACACCTTTATTATGGATGTGTACCTGCTTTGACAGTATTTCAGCAAAATACTACTTTACTACATGTTATTTGATATTTTGGAGACGCTTGTATTTAACTTCTGCCTTGGGTAGTATCTTGAGAGCAACAAATCACTTTCAGGCAACAGAGAAAAACATCAGACATTTTAGGATTTACTCCTTCGAGTAAAAGAGCACCCCACATACTACTCCTGATTTTATTTACTGGATGAATACCTCTGCTGTTTACTCACCTGCTCAGCAGTCCATGGCAACTGACAGGCCTCTGCTATTGCTGTCATGGCTTCTTTTGCATTACTCCCACATTTCACATCACCAACCTTGTCTACAAGCCCATCCAGCACAACCTGGGCTGAAGTTTTGGAGAAGTTACCTTTCTGGGCAATCAATGCAACTATATGCAGTTTCATCTGCATCACCTGGAACAGCCATACAGGCACGCATGTTAGTCATGTATTGTAGGGGTTTTTTTTATTGTACCTATTTATAGGTATATAACAAAACAATTATATGTATTTGTGGGTAAACACAAGTGTACACATACACTTGGATATATTGTGTGTTTACAAAACCTTTTTGTGTATACAAATACATATTTTACATATACAGTTGTATGATTGTACACACATACCTATGTTTATACCTGTATGTATACGTACACAACAACACTGAGAAGCTCTAATCTACTTTTAGAATTTGTATGTACACACATGCTTTCACACATCTGCACACATGAATATATGTACATCCAGATATTTTCAGTGTTGTCTCTAGGTGCCAACCATCAGCAAAAAGTCTAATTTCAGAAATTAGATTCTCATTGACTATAGACAAAACTATTGTCATGTTGCTAGGACTCATTAATGGGCATACACACACCTACAGCCTTTTAGTTGGAAACACAGCTCATGCTCACAGCAAAAATGTACTGTTAGTTACCGAAGGATAGCTCATTACCTGAAAATTTGTTTCCTTCCAACCAGGTTTCTTGGCCAGCATTCTTACCAGAGCTTGGCAAGGCATTTCACTTCTCTCCATAAGCTCAACAGCCTAAAGGGTAAATGTGAAAATAGACAGCAGATCACAAGTGATACAAAACCCAAGACGCAATCAGAAGTTAGTTCAAATGTCCTGTAAATATTTTCCTAATACCGAACTAAGTTAGAGGACATCTCAGCATAAGAACTTACCTGAAGAACCTTACTAACCAAACCAACTTTCACAAGGAGTCCATTTGACAGATAATGAACCAACATAAAAACTACAGCGCTAAGATCGCCGTATGTTGTATGTTCTTCAGTAACTGTCCTTACATTCACTACTGGCCATTCCAGCCCTGGGAATTTAGCACTTACAAAACAACCAAAAAAAAACCCAAACCCAAACCCAAACCACTTACCAACATAACTCTTCCCAAACCCAACCAATCCCAGGGTCCCTTTTATTTTGTTAGATGACATATAGTGGGCATTTTTCCCACTGAAACGAGGACTACACAGTAAAAATGAACCCTGAATGTAATCTAAATTACTGGTTTTACTTGTTAGTCTTATGCATTTCACTGGAACTGAAACATCTTTACATTTGATTAAAGCTGCCTTCTGCAGCAGCACTTCAATTCAGCCTGTCACTGTTCTGTAATATAAGTTGGTCACCTTTACCACTAAAATATTTAAGGCTCAGTCACACCTGTAATGGCGTAGTTGTATGAGCTATTTGTACATCTGCAAGCTGATGCCTTTTTCAATGGGAACTCTCAAAGGTCTTATGACACACACCATGGAAAAAAGCCAGGCTTCACATTTGAGTGACACATGATGCTTTTTTTGTTTGTAACTACATGAAGCACTCTTCACAAGCTGTGAAGACTGCTGGCATTGTATAAGGCTTCAAACACCAACTCTGTGCCAATTAAAATTTTAGCATTACATCAATTGGTCCCTACCATGCAATCAGAAGGGACTTCCTGGTTTTGCCCAGTCATTGCAAAAATCTGGTTTTTTTCAGAGGTGGTTATCTTTGAGATTAAGTTTTAGAATTGCTTAGTGTTTGAGAAAGACCTCAACGCATCCTCAATCCACACACAAATATTTTTTTGGCAAAAGCATTATGTATATTAAAGTAAAATGTTTACTCTACTATTGTTATGGAATAAGAGCCAGTTTAAACCATACAAGGCACCTGTCTTCTGCAAGTATTTTTAAATCCATATGAAGCACTGACATATCACTACTATTGGTATAGAGTTACCAGGACTAAAAGCTGAAGAAATTGCTTTCCTCCTCTTCCTCACCTCTTAGCAACCACTACAAACTTACCTTCTGAAACTCCTCCATGCAGGCAAGCCTCTCTTTCCAGTTACCACTGTCCAACTGCTGGATACAAGAAGCCGGAAGGACAGCAGCAGCTTTCTCTTCACATACTTCTATCTGCAAACAGATCAGAAACAAGTTAACACCCCACTGTACCCCTTGGAGGAGGGTAGCAGCCTTAAGGACAAATAACATACTGGAATGACCCTTGCACTGCGGTGCCTTTACAAGATATGAAAGGTCTTCTGTTGTAGGTTGAAAGACCTTGCATGGATTATACATTAAGGGCCTAAGGGATTTAGGAAGCTGCTAAATTGTACTGCAACAGAAGAGTAATTAATGAGAGTTATGCAATACAATAAGCAATCAAAAATAATCCTTAGTATCATTATCTACTTAACGAGGTAAGCTCAGGTTTGCAAGATAATTTTGTATGAAGTCTGAAGAAGCATTCACAGCACTGCATCAGTGGTTGCTAAGGGTGGATGGGAGAAGTCACATCTACTGCACCCATTTTAGCAAAGTCAAGAATTAAAGTTATTTAGTATACAAAAAGTGATAAAAGCTTCCTTTATTTCACTGATGCATCACCTTCAGGAGGTGTATGCTCATTTTCTACTCTAACTACCAATGTAAGTCGGATACAAAATGGAAAGTATTTGTTCTAAGTGACAGTGTAAAGATAAGGGCAGGTCAAAAAACTAGCAGATACATCTAGCAAAACTTTAATAGCTTTTTGTTACTGTTTGACCTACAGATATCTTCTTGGTAGGCAACCTGGTAAACTAAGTTAGGTAGATGCTCAATTAGCATGCAAAATTCAAGAATTTTCTTGAAGTATAACTTTATACTAAGAGCACAGAATAAACGCTAAGTAGTTTAATTACTACTGTATTCTACTTCAGATATCACTGTAAATTCCAGCATATTGTTTTCACAGGTTTTCAGTACCAGACACCTTCAACAAATTATCCACCCTATATTACAGATAAAGTAGTCACAGTGTTACTTTTTTCACCTGTTCCTAGTTCAGGGATAACATGATATACCCTATTATATTAGCATACTTTATTGGTTACTTACACGCCCTGGTACCAACAGCAGCCTAAAGAACAGGCGCATTTACCAGAATATATTCTACGTACATTTTGCCAGTAACAAATGCCATTTATTTAAGCATACTGCTTTCTCTAACAACAAACTCCAACTTGAGTGAAAGCTTTGTTGTAGCTTAAGAACTAACCAAAACTACTGATTAACCAAAGCTCTTTATAGAGAGGACTTTATTTCAGAGAATAGCAGAAGACTCACAGAGAGCTCCGATTCAAGCATTTCTTTGGTCTCAGGACCCTTCTTGCCTTTAGCTCCAGCACCTCCCACACCGGCAGCTGCTGCTGGCTTGCCTCTCTTGGGTGGGCCCCCAGACTAGAAAACAATGGACAAATAACCAAGATCAAACAGGTCTCTCCTTCATTAGATACCAAATACACTTCTACAGTCTAATGTCAAAACCCACATCTCTCTCTAGTACCATAACAGCTGCAGGCAAAGAAACAGTTGTCTGTTAGAGCTTATTTACTTCAGATGTTGGTTCCATGCTACCGCGACCTATAAAACATGTACAGCAACAGGGACACACAAGCCAGTGAAAGCTGGAAAGGGAAAGACAGTTATGTATTTGTGAAGGTTCCATATATTATCCTATGGACACTGATTAGATATTAAACTTGTCCAAGTTACCAGAGTATCAATAGGTTTTTAAAAAAAGTTATCCATTCTACTACTCACTTTCAGGTTTCCCACCTGGAAAAAATAGCAAGTTCTTACATAAACCATCTACAGGGCCACTTAGGTAGATTTTTAAAACTCAAATAATAATTTTCTTGTAATACAGGCTAATAGTTCAAGTTATTTATGGCAACAAACTAAAAACAACACTGAAGATAATACTGTACACTTAAGTAAGTTAGCTAGTTAGAAGAGACATTGACTTCAGCCAAATATTATTGCATCATTTTATATATATAGTTACAACACCTGAGGCACCTCTGAAAGCCTCCAGCAGTCTATCATTATTTCAATATCACAATCTAATATTAAAGACTTAAGTTACATGACAGTTTATATCACGAAAAACTGAAACTCTCAGGAAGTCCAAGATTCTTTTTGTTGTCGGGCTCACCTGCTCCCACAGAAGGATAATGATTCCTCAGCAGGAGGAGACATTCAATAGGCCACTTTTAATCTTCAAAAAGTGGCTATTTGATGCAGTCACAGACAACTCTGGCAGTCTCTTACCTTTGCAACTGGTGCTTTTTTCAGTGGTCCTGGTTTGGTTGATGCATCTTTTGTTTCTTTATCTCCACCAGCCCCTGAAAGAGCAGGGGTCTTTCCAGTTACAGGCTTGCCTTCTTTTTTCTCAGCAGCTACTCCCGTTTTTTTACCATAAACTAGTTCTACCTTCTCAGCACATTCTTTAATCTGGTAAACCATTAAAAAGGAAGAAAAAACAGGGGGGAAAAAGAGGAAAAAAATTAAAAAGCTTTTAGCAATCACAATTGGATGTACAGCATCCCTTCAATGGCAGTGGCTCAAACTTGTGGTTTTTTCCAGATTAGTCAAAGAGCTGAAGTTGTTTAATTGACAAAATTCTGTACCCCATGTTCCTTACAGTAGTGATGTGAAAGAGTCAATACTATCAGCCATCCCTGTATTGCTAGAATATTTTCCTAGTTCAAAATGAAATGCATTTATACATACAGAAAGCATTGACACTCCCCTGCCCATACTTAGAGATGCTCTGAAGGCTAATTCTTAGTGCCTTAAGTAAAATTGTCATTCAGTCAAATCTGTTAGCTTTTGCAAGAGCATGAAAGCTTTATTGTTGGAAAATAAGTCTTTAATACAAATCCTGTGTAATAATACAGAATTAGACCACGTCGTTGTGATATAAAACCCTAAACCTGGCTTCAAACAGAGAAAACGTTCAAAAACCAAACAAAACCACCCCAAACCTCACAAGCCACCTCATAAATAATAGCCCTGAAGTCAGATACTTTACTTAAGAAGAGTTAATGTTAAGAATGCCATGTTAGCATACTAACGCATTTTAGATGGTGGGAGTCGAATAAAAGATGCTTGCTAATCTACCTAGCAAAACCCAGAGGTGTTCAAATTCCCTGCAACACCAGTAACTTAAGAAAAAAAAAAGTCCAAAGTGTGTGCTGAATGTCATTAGCTAAAGTATCAGCTAACTCTTCACTAGCCTAATACGCATATTGAATGATAAACAGGGAATGTTTTACAACATTTATGTTCAACTCACCCGATCAAGCTTCAGTTTGTCTACATCAGCTAGAAAAGGGTTTACAGCTTTCTCTCCTGCCACTTTCAAGGCAGTGCCTAATGCTTCAAACCCAGCATCTCTTACTTCAGGAGCAGAATCGTTGATATGCTGCAGAGAAAGACAACATCTATCATATGACTTGCAGATGATATCTAAGCAGATTCAATCTTCTGTAGAAATCCCTCCCCCTTTTAGAAAATCTGCATCTACTACAGAATACTACTTAACACACTACAGCAGAAAGAGGCTGGTTTTCACTTCTGTTCTCCTATATACTGATCTAGTCTCTGCTTCCTCAATTATAGCATTTCCTACCTTTGACTATTAACAACAGGGTGGTGGCTACTGCAACACCACAAAAATTCAGGAGCTTGAAGTTCTGCAACTCTGTTAAAAGCTATGGTTTTGAAGCTAGGAATATTCTTCATAACAGGGAAAGGGCGATTATGCAATTAAAAAATTGCAACACTGGTTACACCAATTAATGTTCGAGTGTAAGCGCAGTAACTGCGGTATACAAACCAATGATGGTTCCTTTTTTCATGGTAAATGACATGCAGCATTCCAATGAAACCTTGTTAGAGGTGTCTGCAAGAAGCACAGGGCACAGTGCCCAGAAGTTCTGTAGCTGCAAATCACTGTCTTAATCTATTATGAATTTGGTGAGTCTTCAGCTTCAGAGAAGCTAAATAGAAAGAGACTGAACTGTTCCCAGGACTTGACAGCCATCTTCAAGTTTGTATCACTCAAAACTGACTCTGATGGCTACAAAGCCACATGAGAACTCTTTAATCCCTGTGCTACCAGAAGGGTCTTTCTCCTAAAACAATTCAATGCTTCAAAACCACAGCCCCTGAGCCAATGCCGCAGAAGTGCGAACTCCTCCTGCTTTACCTTGAGAAGTGCAGCACAGAAAGGTTTTAACAGGCTTTTTGGCAGAGTAGAAGGTGTGCAGTGACGGAAACTTCTTGCAATGAAGAGGGATGTTTGTTGCTTAATTGTTGGGTTCTTGTTGTCCATCACTGCCAACACATCTTCACTTATGTTCTGCAATGTGGTCTACAGTATTGGATAAAGAGTTGTCATTAATGTCAGTAATGTAAGAGAAAGGCAAATCAGAATTAGAGACCAATTCTCACACAACAGGAAAAGTGTCGCTCTTACGTACTGTGAGAAAGATTGCATCAATGGCCTCCTGCAGCGCCTGCACTACCTGAGGCTTCTTCTCTTTAAATTTCTCCAAAATTGTTGGAACAACCTATGGAAAATGGAAGGAAAACTCAATACACTCTTCCCTACTGTGACCAGAAAGCCCAATAATGAGCTCTCTGGTATTTTGCAGAGAAGCAAGCAATGCAAACATCGCTGCTGCCCCCCTCCAGGGGTACACAACAGCAGTGTGAACTAGTTTATTTCAGCTGACCTCCAATATAAAACTTATTCCAGTTAATCTACTAACAAATACAGATTTTTTGGGAACAATTTCATAGCAAAGCTAAACAAAAGGCAGGTCTACAAGTTCACATAATTACAAATGAATGCTCTGGTTCTACTGGTCTGGAGCAGAGTGACAGAATGGAAATTTTAACTATTTCCCAGCAGAGTGCTGTGCTCTTGTACTACAAGAATCCAAGAAGGTATAAGCTGTCCCCTCTTTCCCAGCTTCCTGAAGGCACTCAGCATGGCTTCATTAGGAAGCTCTTATTTGAGGAACAGCTGACAAGACCATGGTTTTAGATCAACCCAAATCCTTCCTGGAGCAGGATTTTTTTCCCCCAGATCCTTTGCCTTGAAGAAGTGCACCTGACACTAAACTATACCATACTGGAATGTCACAGCAATTTAAACCAAATCTATCTGCTCAGTCACTGCTGGAAAATTAAATCAGGGAAAAAAAGTAATCCAGCAGACATTCTCCCATTTAGCAGCTCCATTTAAGCATGATCTCTGTAACAGCAAGAGCTTCATACTAACTCTACAGTTATGAGGGTTAACCTTTAAAACACAAGTCAGGTATAAAGAGATTTAAGACTGCTTCTTACAGCTACAGACATCTTTCAGAATGAAAGAGACTTTGTCCAAACTGTTGCTCAGAATTCAGAAGACTTGAATGTTTCTGAAGCAGTGAGATTCTGTAATGTTCTGATTCATCACAACATGTAAGACCAGTAGCAGCCAGACACATTACTTCTCTCCTCTCTAAGCTCCAACCCCATCGCACTTGCTTATCACACGAAACATTTGATCGAGCAGCTTGAACAATACAGCAGCAGAGGCTTGGGAAACAAACAAGATAACTGCAACTAATTAAAAGCTTTCTTTCTTTCTAGAGACTGTTTATGCTTTCCAGAATTCCCTGCTACTAGCTGATGGTAAGAGAAGTTTAGCAAAGAAGAACAGAGAAAAGCATTAAGCTACATCACCAGAACATTTTCGTACCAAAAATCTCAGTAGTTTTGCTATTTAAAGCAGACCAAAAAAACCCCCACAAAACCTAGACAACAAACAAACAAATAACCACCAACCCTCTCCTGAAATTCAAAAAGCCCAACCAACCTAAAGCATGTATCATGGAGCTGCTAAATAGAACTCAGGTTCAGAAGCTATTTTTCTCCCACGGTGGCCTACAAATGCATTTCCGTGGGTGTATCTCCAGGATGAGGTAATGTAAATAAAGTTCATCTTGTGGCAGAGTAATGCAGAGTTCTTAGCACAGAAAATTTATTGCAATAAGCTTCACACGGCTGAATGTGAACAAAGAAAGTCCTTTTAAGCTGCAAGGGATCTTGGCAGATATTTCACTGCTTGCTCCATTAAGGGGTAGGTAAGCACATCAGTAATTGCACAAAGAATACCTTTGATAAATACCAAGGTTGGACAGACAAAAAGTTAAGGTCTTCTCTGGGGTTCAGCATCAACAAACACAGATAAAAGTACAGGCTTACTTACATGCCCTGCATACTGTCCAAATTTCTTTCGCAGGCCAGCAGCTAGTCCAGCAAGGCATTTGGCAGCCAGAGCAACTAACATAACATTTGTATCCTTGCCAACAACCTGAAGAGAAAGAACAATTAAAACCCCAAAAACTGCAAGTGTTAAAGACTGAAAATCCAAGCTTCAGAGACTTGGAAGAATGTCTTAGACTAGCCAGTGGGCCACAGATTGGGTTATTTCCACCACTGCTCCAGCTAATAATTTTCTATTCATGATCACTGTCTCAATTGTAACTTTTAAAGTATAATACAAATAAATTACAAAAAATATCCAACCGTATGTGCTCTTCGAGTTTTATTTATTACCTTTTTAAGAACTTTCACCAAGTCTGCATAGTCTCCTGATTCCAATTTGGGATTTTTCACGAGCAGTTCAACAGCTTCTAAAGCTTCTTTCCTTTCTTGCCACTTTTTTGCTTCCTGCAGAACAAATAATTTACAGTCATTTATAAACGCAAATAGTTCTAGAGAAGCACACTTGCCATAAACCATAGAAAGTTAAAACATAATTCTATTCTGAGAAAGCCAAAGTCTCTCTACAATTCAACTGTAATTAAATATGAAATACAGTCCTTTCCCAGGACATCACAGCTCCCTAAAATTACAGGGTTTTCTGCTAGTACATCAAATTTTGAGACTTCGTATAATGTAGTCTATTATAAATAACACTAGCCTGTTATTATGCATGTAGCAGTAAAGCATACATTCCAGAATACCAGTAAGTCCTAAGACTTACTAGCTTCACATGTTATAGAATTAACTGGTAGCATGTAAGTTTCTGCTTACTATTTTCTCATAGAAGTCTTTGGGAAGCTTGGAAAGAATTTCTACAGCTTCCAGCAACTCATACGCATCTACTTGTGGTACCGCCTCCTCCTCCTCATCACCTCCTGCAACCAGAAAATAAAAGCAGAGTGACAAGTGAAATTTTGACTACAGCACAACCTAAGGCTCACTGTTAAAAAAAGTACTATCAGGAATGATGATTTTGCTATTCCAAAGGACAGACAAGCCTTTGTAACAAAAGCTTTTGCCCCAGCCATGCTTTGTTGTTGCACACTGCACTCCACAGTTTGAGAAAATGCACTTTTACAATTTAGTGCATTTCTTCCAAGAATATACCAGTGATATACCTCACAATGGAATTCAGAGACTGAAATAATTTACCTCCATCTGCATCTGCTCCAACTGCCTGTTGTTGCTCAAATTTCGCTTTCAGCTCCTGCTGGGAACGCAGGAACCTGGTCTGCTTGGGAGCAGCTAATGACACTTTCACCCACTCTTCTTCCAGTTCTTTTAGCTGCCAAAAGGGAAAAAGAATGATCGTATCAGAGGCATCTTGTACATCCCCTAAGACAAGCAACGCTGTACAGAAAGCAACAGCTTTCCCATTGCAAAGCCAAGACACAGTACTACCTTTCAAGTTCTCCTTTCTGCCACTAAAGGTAACTTCCCCTTTACTTTTGGAAGCTTTTGACCAAGTATATCCACAGAACAGAGTATCACCAACAAAAACATTAGAACAAATTGTAGAACAGTCAGAATGGTGTGTCCCTTCTGTAGAAGCTTTAAAATAAACGGCTGAACATGAAGGAAGATCTTTGTTACAGCCATGCTATCACTAAACACTAAAACTAAGACAAAACAAAACACGCTGATGCCCTTTTTCAACACCTTACTGATTTCCACCTGAACACAGTTAACTCAAGTGGGATGGAGGAAAGGATGCATACAGAATTTATAGATTTTTAAAATAATGGGACATTTCATCTCCAATAGCATAGTTATTCATCATAAAGTAATACCACCTCCTGAGGTGGAACAGTCACACACAGTCATGCACACCAGCAGAACAAGTCTGAAAGGCAGGGGGGCAACAGGGGAAATCAGAAAAAAAAAAAAAGAGAAAACTGAGGACTGACTCAGTTTTCTTTTTTCCCTGGGGACACCTCATCACTCTCCAGAACTACCTAAAGGGTAGTTGTAGTGAGGTGGGGGTTGGTCTCTTCTCCTTGGCAGCTAGTGACAGGACAAGGGCAATCAATCTTAAATTGTGCTGGGGAAGTTTAGGTTGGATGTAAGGAACCCTGTTACTGAAAGGGTTGTTAGATATTGGAACGGGCTGCCCAGGGAGGTGGCTGAGTCACCATCCCTGGATGTGTTTAAAAAGAGTAGATGTTGAACTTGGTGACATGGTCTAGTGTTGGACCTAGTAGGGCTGGATAGATAGTTGAACTCAATCTTGAAGGTCTTTTCCAACTGTAACCATTCCATGATTCAACTTAAAGACTTTCAGTATAGGTGCCTTTTATAAGAGTAACTATTTGTCCTTAGGTTAGGTCTCAGAGAAATACTCCTCCACTTCTCAAATCCCTTCCTCAGTTTCAGTATAACACTTGCCCGTACAACTTCACATGTGTTCAGAGAAACAAAACATTGTCAGCATTTCTTTACAAACACCAAAGAGGGACTAATGGAAAGCTAAAAAAAAATAACATTGCTATTACTTGAAGATTCCACCTTTAAGAATGCCCAACACCACAGGGACAGGGAGCACAGAAACGTTCTCTCAAGTGTTTTGATACAGAATTACTTTCTGTCTACCTGAACTGAGTTGATGTTCTGCAATGGAGGTCTCAGAGCATCTCTTATCCACCGGTAGATCTCCACAGCCAGGAGTTTGGCTTCATCTCGAACAGCCTTTTCCCGAGACTCAAAAAGTTTTGGCAATACTTTAATGATTGGCTTCAGTGAGATTATTTTTGAACCAAATTCACTGAAAGTTAAAACCAAAATCCCATCAGTGCCCAGGCAGGAAGCAGAGTGTGATCCACAAATTATAAAATACAATCTACAGAATGTTTTCAGCATGCATTTAGAGACAGTGTCGTTTACTCAAATCATTACAGCTATTATTTTGTGAAGCTGCTAAGCTACTGTAAAATTTAAAGAACATTTACCCTATTATAATTGCCCTCCACACCCAGCTTGGAATTACAAAATCAGGCCTCTGATATTACTTCAAAGCTTAATCTAATCTGTTGCTTAAATCTGTTCCCTTACCAGGGGGAGGAAAAAGAGAAAAGAAAAAAAAAAAAAGAAAAAAAGAGGGGGAAAAAGTGTCCTTAGATCAAAATATGTATGACCTACTTTTTTTTTAAAAATCAGAATAGAATCTCCTTTGTCTATCCTTGGAGGCAAACTGCAGTAAAAGCATTAGTCACTTTTCCACTTGTTGGACCAGATAATTATAGTGAGCCTGGGTCATCTTCACAGAAAATATACATGTTGAAATACGTACTGCTGAAAGGACATATAAACCAAGTTTCCCCAGCCAACCACCCTTCCCTGCCATCAGATTCTACATTTTTAACTTAATATACTAAACTTGCTTTTTCATTCACTGCTGAATGAGAACACAAGAGCTTTCTAGTCATACTCAAAGGTAACTGCTACAGTTCTTATAGCATATTTAGAACACTTCAGAAGCCATGTTTTTTTCAGAAACATTTATTTTCCTGGAGAATTCTGAATGAATTCCAAATACACTTTTCCTTCTGCTTCTCTATAACGAAGTGCCACATTAAAACACTAGCAAAAAATGTTTTTTCAGGAAGTAAAACTCCCATGTTTCACTTTCTAAGAACTCTAGTGGTAAATACTTTATTGCCAAGCTCACTTTGAAGAATACTAAGTATTAAAAGCTAAAAAAAGAGACCAGAGTCTTTGAAACAACACAACTTAAACGCTCAATACTAACAAATAAGTTGACCAACATTTTTTTTTGCCAGGACTCGAAAAATGTTTATTAAGAGACCTAAACAAGTTCTCTTATTCTTTTTTAATTCAAATAGTGTTATTTAATTCATCTAACAGATGAAAGAACAGAAACCTTAGCACACGATAAAACCCACCAGAAGCTAAACTATTTATGCACTCAAACTACCCACCTAGGCATAGCATAGACAAAATTTGTTATGAATGCAAAAACCCTGTCAAAAGCACAGCTTAAGTTTAGGGAACAACACAGCTCAGAATCAGAAGATGAAGGTGAAGTCAAAAGGGCTCCATAAAACAATTTGATCTCACCACCTCAAAGGTAGTAAAATGCTGCATGTAAAAAAGTAAATAAAAAGGCAGATGTGGCACATTTTATAGACCTGGCTAGTTGAAAGATACCGAGGAAGCATACACAGGCTTCCAGTTACACTGCACTGTTAAAAGGACATTTGATCAGCTAAGGCATTTTAAAGTAGCTAAAATATATTCTTAAATATGGGACAGTAGTTTCACTTAGCACATTACCTTGGCTTCTGCTAAGCTCAGTGCTTTATTTTGGCTTCTATTACAGAAGCCTGAAACAATTAGTTAAACAAGGACCACATATGCTTCAGTGAGTTATCTAAAAATATCAGGTGTAAGACACTCTCCATCTGTATTATACAGTTGTCATGTGAATTTTTTCAGAAGTAGTATTCTGTCCTTTAATACTAGAATTATCTGTTTCCTTTTAAACAAAAAAATACCTAGTGGACAGTGAATTATATTGACACCCAAGTATAAGAATTTGATAAAACCCCAGTATTTTTCACTCAATGCAAAGGCAGCAAACATACTCAAAGTGGGAAGAAACACAACCGTGTCACAAATCTAATCTTGACACCAACCACCCCATCTTAATTAAACTGGATTTGGTTTTTAGGGAGCATTAACAGCTTTACTTTTAAATAAAGAAACTACTATACAGACAATGGAAGCTTACTGTGCAGTGAGCTTTTCTCTTTTTTCTTTTCTTCCAAAAACCACATCGAGTGTACCCAATTAAAGATGCTCACATCAGTGAAGAAAGAGGGATTTTTTTTTTTTTAAAGACTACGTTTTGTTTTTCCCATCAGTGAGTTTATTTCAGCTATTCAGAAGAAATCTCCACAGTCTGGAACAAGGGACACTAATCCTGCCCTTCTTTCAGAGGTCCATTGTGAAAACAGAAGTTTGGTAAACAGTTGCCATGAATGAAAGTGATCCAGATGAGGCTCATACAACAAAGACGTCCCTCACAACTAACAGATCCCATGATGCTCTCAAGTATTGTCAAAAAAACTGTCAGTTCAGTAAAGATACCTCCTATTCAACAACAACAACAACAAGGGCCTGCTATAAAGCCTTAAGCAACAAATTAGACTCTACTTACTGCTGGGGTGGGATGCAATGAGGAAGAATTAAGTAGTAAAAGCTTACCTTAGTGCTTTCCTCAGTGTCTCTATACACGCTACAATGATTTTCGGGTTTTTGTTGTCCAGACCCTTCAGTAATTCTTCTTGCACTGTCTCCCCTTTCTCAATTTCTATATACATTAGACATATATCTAGACCCAGCTCTTTTGCTCTGGCTTTTGGCTGATTGAACACTTTATTTACAACTCCAGATGCTACTTCTCCCGTTGTTCTGAAAGATGAGAGTGTTTCACTTAAATATTCCAAAAGTTTTAGGTGTTCTGCACCATTATTCACACACAAAACCACACACAACACATGGATTAAAACTCAGTAAGTCCTCATGCAATGGGCTAAATTTTAAGCTAGCAACCTTTTGTAAGGGATGACTTCAACCTCTAGATAAGGACCTCTTGCAGATGAAGCACTACTTAACTTGTTCCTAATACTGGACTGCACCAGTTAATAGTAGACATTTTCTCAAAACTATATGTGCATTAGTTAAGGTCCATAAATATGGCCATATCCTGGAATTCCATACATTACAGTTAACTAATATATAGCATTGGCGCATAATCCCAGCATATTGTTTCATATCTCTTTCAGAGCTTCAGATCAACTAAATAATTTACACCACTTTTAAGTCAAGGGGTTTCAAGTTCCTTTGTTTTTTTAAACAAGTCTTGGGTTTATTTTATTTTTTTTTAAATGAGGCTTTTATTCATTTAGGCAGGTCACAAAGTCAGTGGACTTAAGCGTTGTTTCTTTCACCCTCAGAGGTACAGGCTATTCCATACAGTAGGCAACAGTGAACTACTAACAAACATCCTGTGAAGAAACTGGTAGGTATGAAGATTCGTATTGGTTAAGCTGGATAAGACACCACATTAACATAACTACATTTTATTTCATTAATGAATTACACTACTATCTCCCTGGAAAAAAACACAGAGGCTCCTTGTAGGTACTGGCTGTTTCATTCAAACAAGAACAGAGATTACAGGTCACTGATTCACGTTCTCTACCACCTCAGAAATCTTTACTACTGCCTTAATAGCTTCTTTGAACACTGAAAGCAATTTCTGACAAGTTAATATGCACAGGGAGGCCATCTCCAAGGAAAGCCTACCATTTGGCAAATTCTCTAGATCAGAAAGCAAGTTCTGCTCTCAACAGTGAAGATCAGACTGTTATGGCCACTGTAGCCTCTCTCAAGAGACACACAAACTTGCAACAGGCTACTAACAGCAAAAAAAGATACTTACTTTCCAGCTACGTGGGCATTTTCAACATAAGCGAGCGCTGCTTCCAGTCCTTTCAACTGAGCCACTGCATTGGAGTCTGTCACAAACTTTTTTATCAATCCAAGATACTTGGACCATTCAGGACTCTTTTCATCATCTATTTTCTGGAAGAGCTTAAGGGCTTCTTCATAACCATTTAATCTGGCTTTCCACAGCTAAAAGCAGAAAACAAGATATTCAAGCGTTGTGCTAGTACAAGCTTACCTCACCGATTTCCCATAACTCTTCAGTCATAGTTGACAGTGTGCTGGTGCCTGCAAGACTTCTCTCCAATGACATGAATAACATGCAACAGGACAAAACGCTTGTTCTTCTCCTGCCAAGAATGATCTGGATAGAGACGCCTGTCTTCCCCACTGCTCTTCATAAGCTCTAACAATCACTGATGAGTCGGTGGGAACCCAACAATAGTTTCAGCTACAGATGAGTAATTTCTCCACATGAATGAGCGCACTAATCTTGCAGCGCACAAGCTTACGCCATACAGATTATCATGCTACTAAACTCTGTTTAATAGATGTTATTCAGCCTCTAGGCTGGATAGAACTGATGCAGCTTCAGACCTGTTATATGTACACCGAGTGGCTGTTGAGATTACCTAACTATGGTGTAATACACAGAGGAGTACCACAGAATCACACCAGCAGAGATACACAGCAAGCCAAATCCAATGATGTTTCTTACCTTGTGTTCACATTTCTGGTCAATGGGCAGTTTCATCCACTCACTGTCGTCCCCCATTGTTAATTCAGGTTCTCTCTATAATTACAGTAATTCCTGTTGAGACAGAGACAGGTTAGAACATGGAAAAATACACAAGGTGCTACTCACAACACACTTCTACTTAAAAATAATAAACACACAATCACAAAACAAAGGCTGATCTGTAGCAAATCTATTGCTAACGCACAACCCACTCTCCCAAGCTTGCAGCTATATTTAGGTATGCACTACCAAGACTAGACCACTATTCTGGTAGCCCTGGAGGGCTACCAGAAGCCATCAGAGTGCAGTGTAATTTGTAGTATTTCAGGTAGTAGAAGTCTCAATCCATGAAAGTTTTAGTCAGCCAAGGCGGCATACAAAGTACAAGAACTCTGAAGTGAATTACAGTTAGAAGAACTAGAAATTAGAAACAATTCTAAGCTTGATGAAGCACGTGCTACGATTAAGGCATTAAAATGAAATGAGTACCCATCAACACTAGAAAACCGACTTTTACTGACACGTGCTTTCAGCAACAGGTGCCATGAATCAGTATCAAAAAATAATTGGGTGCTAGTGTAAGGACAGCCATTTTAACTTTACAAACAGCACAACTGAAATCAACAGTACTGCAAGAGGAACAAAACACATTTGTGCAAGCTGGCCCTTCTTGCCCTAATTCTAAAGAAGCTACAGTTAGCATGTGTCAACAAGAGATCAATTTCTTACTTCACCTTGTGCTCAGGTCTATTCAAGTTCCTATGTGGTTTTCTCCTCACCAGCCCCCCTTTCCTTTTTATTAAAATAGGAACACAGACCATTAGGATATGGGAGACGAGACCCCAGGCTCAATGCCCATCTCAGGCATACCATAAAACTAACCTGACTGCTCAGAGAATAACGAGAAGGGAGACACAGGGAGCTTAGCAAAATGAGATTGGCAGCAGTAATGAGAGGGCTCCCAACATAACTCATATAAACAAACAGAATCAAACCAGAGGAGTAACATATTCCAGCATACCAGTTTGAATGCAGAGACAAAGATGACCAAAATGCTAAAAATTGGCCAGCATATACACCAGTTTATCACAACAGGCATATAAACACCATCCCCATACTAGCAGAATATTCCTAATGCAAATTCATCCAGTGCCAGCAGAGGAGCACACTTTAACCTACACAGTATTTCACCAAATGCAGAGGCTCTCTGCAGAAAACTAACCCCTAGAATTAGGGCTGCAAATTAATAAAAGCAAGTTCTCCAAAGCCACCTATCTGCCAGACAACACTAACATATAGCCAACTCCACAGCAAAGTTAGACTAGTCTACAATAAAATCAATCTTTTTGTCTTCATTCCTGAATTAGTTAGATGATACTAAAACTAACAACCCAATTCTCAATACTAAAAGAAAACCCAACAACGAACCTCAAATCCCCACCAGCTACCAACATTCCCCCCAAACTAGACTAAACTTATCTTAAATATTTATAAGTTCCTATGCATCTTAATAGTGGCCTCCCAAAATTGCATAAACCTACTGATTTGCCCAACGGCAAGAAAATGAAAGTCAATACACACAAACAAATGTATTCAAGCATTATTATGGTTAATCCTTCTCATTTCACTGCCAGTGATGTGGACACTTTCTCGACATCAGCCAAGTGGTACTGAGAAGTTTACTTTAAAATAAAAGAAACAAACAAACAAAAAAATCACTAGGAGGGCCAACAACGAATTAACCAACCCTAGAGCTGTAAACCATTGCAAATGAAGGGATCTCCCTGCTCATTATGTAAGAAACAAAGTACACAGAAGTAAGGCTACCTAAAGCCCATTCGACTGAACTATTAATTCTAGTATGCTCTCTTTTTGTTATACAAATAATTTTAAAAAGCTCTGGGTTAAATACTGGTCAAACCATTCCTCAGTGTCGGAACTGACAAGGGAAAGGCTGTCTGACTGAAAAGTTGCCATAAAATAACCTTAAGCTTTGAAATGTCATACCAAAAGGCAAATACTTGTAAGGCATCAACAGAGCAAGTGAGTTACTAAGTCTTTTGGCAATCAGCCTTTTGCAACAGATACGGTTTTCATCCATTTAGCCTCTTCTGAAATTCTACTGCTTGCTTTCTTTGCCCAAACTTCTCATCTGTTCTCTTATCCCTTCCTTCAGTCTACCAAAAGCGAGAGCTCAAAATTAAATACAAGCCAGCAGTCTTGTGATTGAAATTCAATGCATTTTACCTTTTTTAAAAAAAGCAAACCAACCCCCTCACATTTGAAATTTTCCAAATTATTCACCTATTTCAAATGGTTCACCTGGAAAAGGATGCAGAAATGCCCTGTTCTGAGGCAGAAGACTTCCTTCTGTCACTCAAACTAGCTCTGCAGCCAAGCACCATCAGGAAAGACGCAGTTTTGCCAGTATAAGCTGTGTTTGCATTAATCATGGAATTATGTAACAACAACACACCAGTTTAGAAATGATGGGGTACTCCCCCAGCATGGATGCAGATGACAAATAGCTACGGCTGTCTTTTCCTAAACTCACACACGACATTGTCAAGAATAAGCACAGTGAACTTCACAGGAAATTAGACAGTTCCAAATCTTGCTCAGAAACTTGGAGGTAATTCAAGGCATTACCTGTCTAAATAATTTTGTTGAGGAAAGCATAAGGAACCAATATAAGGACAGTACTTATTCACAAAGAAAACAGAAAAAGAAATAAAGCACTAATAAGCCTGCCAGAAGCAGGAACACCAGAACAAAGAGCTGTGGCCCTGTACTAAGACAAACACCCATCTACATGCTGGTCATTTAGAAAACTGTCAGCCACAAGAAACTCCTACTTCAACAATAAAGAGAAACATTTCTTTCTTCACAGAAACCAGTGTCACCGAGGCAAATATCATCACAGGACAGCAACTACCTTACTACAATCCCGAAGTCAGAAGCAGCTCATTAAAAAGTCTTGTCCATTACAAAGCCGATACTGATTCACAAGCAGTTTTACCCTTGCACATACCCAATAGGTCAGTGCTATGAGGTGTGACCTCTTGCTTGCACAGTCTAGAGATACATTACAGAATCTAGAAGAATAGGATCTAGGATTTCCCTTCCCAACATGACCCTGTACTCAACTCGGTGGGGAACACATGTGATGGGACAGACACAGGGAGGGGAGATGGACAACCACGAAACAATGTGTATTTTCTCACCCATGTTTCTCAGTCTTGTGAAGTCAGTTCCCTTGCTATTTTTAGTCTTTAAGATCTACAGTGGTTATTTCAATTATAAAATGGGTTAAGTTGCCTTCTGTGCTAAATCGAGCATATAAAAATAGTGACAAAATTATACCTCCCCCCAATAACTTAGAAAATCCCTTTAGAACAGTTTATCAGAAAGTAATCCACAGTCACAGAGGGAGAGCTCCTTCCTAAACATCTCATCTTTCTAGTTTTAACACTGGTCACACCTGACCTAGTGGCACAATCCTGTGCTGCCTACATCTTGCATTTACCAGAAGGAAAGATTTTTGTTTCTCCTTCAATTAAATCACCGGGTTCTGTGCACTGACTATCCCATACTCAACAAAAAAGTGGTGGGCTTCCCCCTCCCACACCCAAAAAGCATTTTCACAGAGACACATAAGCCTCTAGCCCTTACTTCTCAATATCCAAACAGCAAGTAGCCTCATTATACAATAATGCAGCTAAATTATGTTATTACCAGTGAATTTGCAGCAATGAAGCATTCGACCTACATAGCTTTCTTGTTACAATGGAGAACAGACAGATTTAAGTCTTTTAGTAATAATATTCATATTGGGAGAATCCAGAATACAAGACCTCCAAACTGACCCAACCACCAAAATAAGTCTTATGAGAGAGGTTTGTTACTACCGTGGACAACACAATGTTGCCAAAAGCAAGTCAGCTGAGGAATCTGCAATGGATACCAATAACAAATCCTCCCTGATAGTTCTTGGCAGGACACATTCTTCTACTACAGAGCACTGAGAAAATGAAGATCATCAAGGAAAGAATAGGAAGTCTTTCAAAGGAAGACCACTGAAAAGCAGCAAGAGTCGAAAATATTTATGAAGCAGCACAAATGCTAGAATTTAAAATGTAAAAGTGAGAAATCCCCACTGACTATAAATTTGTATCTTAAACTTATTTATCAGCACATGAAGAGAACATGGGAAAGTGTCAATACATTAAAGTTTGGATTAACCACATGCTACCCTGAACAGCCCCTACTCAGCTTCTAAATAAATACTTTCTGTGTCACAATTTTTGAGGGCTGAACAGCATCAACCTTACTGCTTCATTATCTGGGGTAACTGCTAACAAAAATATGTTCATTGTAAACATCCTGAAATGTAAATGTTTTATTTTGAAGCAAACATTTATCACCCATAATTATATTTTATTGTGAAGTTTCAGCTTGCCAAGCATTTTCTGCAGAAAATGTGCAAAGGCAAGCCAGGAAGCCATCTGACACTAAACAAAACCAGATGTTTACTGGTATGGATGTGTCTGCCTCTCCCTACTTAAGTCCACCTATTGAACATCATGGTTGCAAAAGGACACATATTGGTGTTTTGAAAGCTTCTCCGAAACTTTACTCACAGAAAAAGTTCTGGGAAAGCAAGGCAGGCCTTTTTAAAGGAGAAGAAAAACAAATGTCTGTAATGTTCCCAATAGAGTAGGGCACATACTTGGAGAGCGTAAAGCTCTATGTTGTATTTCAGTCAAACTATACTTCTCAGTAGGAAGTTCTCCACCAGTGCAGCTCACAGTTTTCTGAGCAGAAGGAATTTTTATTTGTTTAATGGCAGTTTTGGGTCATATTTACTCCTTGGCTCTAGAAGGATAAGACTTACTTTCTTAGAAGTTTATCTGTCAGCTAAAATTTCTCATTAGATACAACATAAAGTAGCTCAAAAACAACAGAGTTGAAAGATTCAAGTAATCATAGTTAAATTTTTATTTTCAACAACACCCGAACATACTAGGTACTTTGAAGAGCAGGCAAATCTAGAACTACAGCCTACATCAGTCAATGAAATAATGGAGTTGCTTTAGTAAATGCCACATAATAAAAAATTGAATTCCAGCTAGCAACCCTGAACTACAGATACCTGCAAAAGTACCAGAGTTTTGGAACTTTCAGTTGGACCATAAACTTCCTTTCCAGCTTCACTCCACATACCTTGATGAGAGACACAAGAACAAGAGATTTAAAAAAGCAACCCACAGAAGATTATATGCTGCTTCGGCAACAAGAGTGTCCCAGGATTTTAAAGGTTGGTGTTTTCAGTTAAAAGACTAATTAGAAGTTGTGAGATTGACAGAGATTCTCAATGAAAGGAAAGCAGGACCTCAGAATAATGAAAAAAGAAATGGGAGAAAAGCATGCTAAAAATGAACTGTTCGCAGTTGTGAAGTTGACTTCAGCAGTAATAAAGTGGCATTCAAGAATAAGCAGCATTAAATTCTCTATCGCTTGCTTTAACTTGTATGTCCTAAGACAGTTTAGTGACATCTTAACAGTGCAAGTTAGCGGTAAGGAAGAGACTTAATTTCTCTGAAAAAATGTTTTAATACCTGGTCTCTGAAAGTAACTGAGGCTGTTCTTTTCCACGTGCCTAGAAGTGAGACACAATGCAAAATAAACAGACCCTCTGCTACAGCTAAGAGCAAAAGTGATTCCTTATTGCATAGGTAAGCCTGGAGTGAAGCCAGTCTTACGGAGCAGAGAAGGGCAAGAGGGGAAAGGGCAGCCCACGGGCAAGTTCGAGTGCACTGACATAATTCTGCATGCGGCCGGCTGGAGCTAGAGACGCCAGTGGGGCCGTGCTTATTAGCTGCGAACTTCCCCGTCCCTCGAGGTGTTTACAAAGCTGGAGCACGGAAAGGCTCACGTGATGCTCTCTAAAAGGATGGTTTGAACTGCTGATGAAGGAAAGCTCTCGAGGAGACATCACACCCCGCAACCGACCATTAGTTCCCTCCTTCTGCGAGGGAAGCACCCTCCGACACGGCAGCACGGCCTTCCCCCGCCATGCCCAGCACCTTCCAGAAGAGCACCTCGGCACGCTCCGCCGCCGGCTCCCCGCCCGCAGCCCCAGATGTCCCCCTCCTCCTCCTCCTCACCCCCGCGGGCCCCACCTCCCCCGCACGCCGCAGCCCGGAGGTTTCCAGTTCCGCGGCAGCGCGTATCTGGTAGCAGGCCGCGGCCGGGGCTCGGGGCAGCGGCGGCAGAGCAGGCCGCCCGTCCGGCATTGTTTCTGCCCGCCGCCCCCGCCCGAGGGCCGCGGCGGGCCCCGCCAGCGCCGCCGCTCCGCCACTGGGCCGCGCCGCGCCGGACACTCACCCTGACAGCTCCGGGCCGGCTCCGCGGCAACAGCAGGCGGGGAGCCGCGGGGCGGGCTGGGCCGGGCCGGGCAAAGCTCCTCCCAGCCGGCGGGCGGGGCTCGGGGCGCCGCGGCCGCACCTGGGCGGGGAGCCGGCCCGCGCCGGGGCCAGACAAAGGCGGGCAGGGCAGGGCAGCGCCGGGCTCCCGGCCCCGCCGCGCTCCCCGCACGGCAGCGCCGAGCACGCGGAACCCCGCTCCCCCTTCCCTCCCCTGCAGCCTGGGACTGCGGTGGCCGGTGACCAGCACGCTCTGTCAGGCCCGCTGCCCTCCCGCGTCCTGTCCCTGAACGCCCACATCCGTCAGAACCATTATTCCCCTGAGAGGGAGCTGCGGTTGCATCCCAGCATGTAGTAGACACGATGGCCGCCATCATCCAGCGATCCCTAATTGAAGACGGGAGCAGCTCTGAAACCCGACGGGAGGAACAAGACCTACCATGAAGAGTAAGTAACATGGTGGCTTCCAAAGGAGGTATGAATGCACAGCCTGGCACCATACCATCGCTGCGTTTCACACTCCGCTGCGAGACGCGTGGTGACAGCACTCCGGTGGAGCTGAGCCATCACCAATCTCGCCAGCCCATTGCCTGGCATTTTGAGATGCCATTTCTACAGGGGCAGCAGCAACTGAAGAAGGTGGTATGGTGGAAACCAGGTGTCCATAGCAACTTCCCAAGAAGAGCATCAAGCCACATGATGCAAGGCTGTGTTCCTTCAGACACCTTTCTACCTAGCTGAAGGCAGAAGCCTCTTCCAGGCACTGCAGCACCAGCTGTGCTCCCCACCAAGCAGTCGTGCAAGTGACCTTTCCTACCATCTCACCCCCCACACACACAACAGGGAGGCACAGACATGCACAGCACCTTCTACTTGTCAGGGTTTGACATTCACAGCAACCAAACTGGCACAGGCAGCCCCAAACAACGTGCAACCACTCAGGTCAAGAGACTCTTTATTCAAACAAGCCACTGTGACACTGCTCACCATAAGGTGAAGTTTAATATAGGGTACAAGGCTTTCCCACGCCACACTTTAGAATTCCACCAGGTAAGATGAACTGTTGGAACAGTCTACAACAAAGCATCAACACAGGCAGCAATACCATATGCATCATCTCAGGCTATGTTGTTAGGCTAAGATAGGAATGGCTTTCATGCCATCCTACTCTGGCAGAGACTCCACAAGCCATTTACATTACAGACAAATAAGCAATTTCTTTCAAGACATCAGAAAAGGACATTTGACTGAAAGAGAAGACAGATAAAGAGGAAGGGAGGAGGGAAAGGAGTAACCCAGAGGATCACTGGCCACAACTTCAAAACTTCTAATTAGAAAGTTTACAAGTATTTATTTCTCTTGAGGGTCGTTCAAGTCATACATACATCCTACACAACAAAATCTTCCAAATTGGACACTTAATATTGAGAGACAGTTATCTCCACTACACAGAACACCCAGAGCAGTTTCTAAATGCATTTACTGTTCAAGATGTCTGTAAGTGATCTATAAAAATGGGCCAAACAGAAGTGTTACAGTTTGCAGATGACACAATCAGGGGAGCAAGAGAAAAAAAAAAAAGGGGAAAAACCTGACACAGCCCAAGCTTACAACATACCAAGTGAATTTCAGCTGTAGATGTATCACCTAACACAAACAGCAATACACCAGAGACATAAATCTAAACCTTACACTGGAAGTCAGATTTTCTGCGCTGACAGTGAATCAGGAATAAGGCCGTACTGTTTCCACAGACCCTGGAGTGAGGGTACCAGGTTTTCAGCAGCACAGGCCTGGGTTATGTAACTGGCCAGGGAAATCAGGGAAAAGGCAGAAGTCAATGGGGAAGTCTCAACACATACGAATCACACACATACAAGAACCAGGAGCCACATTCCATCACCACACATCCACTTTTCTGTACCACATACACAATCTTTTCCATAGCAGGTCCCTTAGTTAACGCTCCCACCTGTGTGTTCTTGAGAATCATCTTCAATACATCTACAACTATTTGTTTAGAACCAGTTCACTGTACTGGAAGGCCATTTTTGTTAATTCTGCTTTGCTACATCCCTCTCCAGATGCTGCTTAAAAAGTTTAACCCTATTGCAACTCTTGAAGCTGGGGGGGGGGGTAAGGTGGGGAAAGCTGCCAAACAGCTAATTTTAAAGAAGAGCCAAGCCTGGCTGGGGCAAGTCAAACCAAATTCCAATTTTTGCACAGTCAACTGATCTGACATTGGATGCCAAAGAATCAAAACCGTAAGCACAGCCTGCCCCAAATAAATCATTCTTCTTTCTTTGACTCTATTGCAAAGTTTTATTAATAGATTTTTTTTTTATGAGTAGCCTTTTAGAGTATTTCAATATTTGAGACTCTCAGCACCTGGAAATACACGTCTTTAGAGTTTCAAGCCAACAGACGCATTCATTGGAAGTCTCCAGCACCTCTCTTTCTGATACACAATAATAAATAAATAAGGTCTTCCACAGATCACAGCCCAGTGTCCTGGTAACTATGCATCCCTTTCTCATCTACAGATGTCACGTTCAGCAACACTGAAGTTCAGCAGTTACGGTGTAGGATATAACACTGCAAAAAGAGTAAGCCAACAAAAAAAAAAAGGAAAACTGCAGCTTAACTACATAGCCAATACACACCAAACAGAAATCAGAAACCTGTAACAGAGGTATCTGTAACTTCATTTTCTTTTCAGAACAGAGTTGAGGTCAATTTAAGCTGCACAAAAGCTTCACTCCTCAGCCTCTATAGCGTTTTGGGTGTCTCACTGATGGCAGTCCAAATATAAGAGAAATTCCCCCCCTACACACCAACCCGAAACCTCTACCTTCAGAAGAGTCATAAGGCTCTTAACACAGAAACAAAATCAAATGAAGCAGAACGGGGCAAGGGGACAGGACCCACGTTCCCGTCCAGATCTTCTTCACACAGCCTGGACAAGGTTCTACCGGAAGCACCCCCCGGTGCGGGGCTCAGAAGATACAAGCCCAACACCTGCTCCCAACGAGCTACAGAAATGGAGATGAGCTGTAAAATTGGAATCACCTCCGGGAGCGTTTTCCCCAGGTTATTTTAGAGGGGAAAGCAGTCTTGCACGCGGCCTCCCGAAACGCACGCTCGGAGCACAGAGGATCCCAGATCCTTATTTCCCACAGTGGGCGTTGGGAAAGGGATGAGACCGGGACCCTCACCGGCGCCGGGCCCACCCTGCCAGCCGCCTCCCAGATAAGGCCCAGGCAGATCCTAATGACGCCTGGGCCCGCGACAACGACACGAAGGAGACGGCAGCGGCGGAACAACACGAACCGCAGTTCACTGCGGGGCCCGACACCTCCGGCTCAGCGGGCGGCCTAAGCGAGGGGCGCCCCTCAGGCTTCCACAGCGCGGCGCGGTACAGGCCGCAGCCTCTCACCGTTTGCGGCCGCAGCCGCCCCCAGCCCCAGGAACGCCTCCGGACGAAGCCCCCCGGCCTGAGGCGCTCCCCGGCCTGAGGCGCTCCCGGCCGCCCCGCTTAGGGCCGCGCCTCCGCCCCGCCCGCAGATGAGGCAGGGGAGACCGAGGCCCAGCGGGGGGAGAAATCCGGCCCTACGCAGCCCGGCGCACTCTCCTGCCTACCCGGGAGCCGCAGCAAGGCAGCCGCGGGGGTCCGAGCTCCCCCGAGAAAGAGACAGGGATGAGGACTCTCACCTGGGCCCCAGCGGGTCAGGCGCGGGGAATGTCCGGCCGCTCCTCGGCAGGGTTTGAAATCACTAACACCGCCCGCACCTCCCAGTGTCCTCACTGCCTATTGGTCGGTACCGGCCCCACCCACACCCGTACCCGCTCATGTCATTGGCCCGTTTGAATCCGGCATCGACGACGCGTGCTCGGTGATCTACTGAGGCAGCAGCCGCCGGGCTCCCCCGGTGCCGCGGATCCGGCCGGGCCGTGGGGAGAGCAGGGGCCTGGTACACCCCCCCGCCCCCCGCTCCCCCTTCTGTGTCGGTGAAGGGCGGCGGGGAAAGGAAGCCACGGCGCCTGCCCGCCCTGCTGCAGGGACACTGGGGTCCCTCAGCAGCCGCCGCGGGCCCGGTTGAGGGCGTGAAGCAGCTGCACGGCCCCGCAGCGCCCGGTACCGGAGGCGGCCGTGCCGGGCTGCAGGACCCGCCGCCTTCCGCTCAGGGCCGAGTTCAGCGCCGAGTTCAGCGCCGCTCTGCCAGGACAAGGGCAGCGGGGGCGCAAGAAGGGAAAGGGGCTCGGGGCCGGGCCAGGGCAAGGGGCGTTCTCGTCGCGCAGAGCTCACCAGCAGTAGCTGCGGGGTGTTACTCTGCCCTGTGCCTCCCCGACTTTGCTTCTTCCCTTAGGCTGAAGCAAGGGAAGGAAAAATTCTTCGGGGCCATCCCAATCGAAGACAAGGGCCAGGAGCGTCCCATCGCTTGGGGCCCCTCCCCCCCCTACAATTCTGGGATCAGCTCACCCGCAATTAATCTTAATGTGTAAGCACTGATTTTTTTATTTTTTTTTTAATTAGGTGATTATAGTGTTTGTGTGACCTCGACACAATAACTTAGGAACTGAGCTTCAACTCTGAAAAGAGCAGGAATAAAGCTAAGGGGTTTTGTGGGTTTTTTGGGTTTTTTTCCTACCATCTTTCATCAAAAGAGAATAGGGGAGTCAGTTCAGTGACTGTTTCATTATTCAGCCTTTTACACCATTTAAACTCTTGATTATTTAAAAAAAACCCAGAAAATATGGAGCAGATTCCCCCTTAGAGACAGAAAACCAGCTCTTCTTCAGAGCTTTATTGTCCCCTCGGCAGAGGCTTGAGCCCACTCTGACACTACTTTCAGAAAAAGGAACATCCTCTTCCGCTGTGCCATGCTAAAATGGTAACAAAAAAGGGAAAAAAGCAAGGTGGGAGGAGGGTGAGAGGCATTTTGTATGTGCAGGAATTTGCAAGAGTGTGCAATGAGGTATTTGGCCTTGCTTCAAAGCTACAGTGGCAAAAGAAGCGTGTGTTCCAGTCACATTACCAAGAGAGCCTTGATCTGTTCCTACCTTCTTGCTCTCAATGAAGCCAAGTTGCATCTACCTTTTCAAAGGAGAGTCCAAGTAACATGCACAATTCACAACTACAAGCCAGGCAGAGTGGTTAAGAAAAGCTAAATTTATATTAAATTATCATCAACCCCTAAAATATTGAACACAGTGGTTAAATAACTCCAGAAAGTCCAATGTCTCCAGTGAGTAACATTAAAACCATTACACAGGAACACATGGAAATCACTGATGTTAGCTCAGGACAGACAGGAGAGAGGTTTGCTTTTTACATAGTAAATCAGTGCTCAAGAGATCATCCTCCAGTGGTGTTTCTACATTCTTAACATCCTAAGTGCAACGAGGGTCTTCTCTTCCGCAGAATGGGGAACCATGATGCATCCCCACAGCATCGCACTGGGGCTGTCTCTAGGAAAAAGAAACTAAAGTTCTGCACACCTCACTGGTAGAGGAGAGGCTGGGGGACGTTGTGTTGCTCCTTTTCACCACAATCATTTGAGGAAGGAAGCAGAGAGCAGTTACAAGTGGTTGTTAGGCTGGAGCGTGCAGGGTCCCTCCAAAGGAGGGGCAGAGAACAGTTATCAAGGTGGGGGATCACAAGCACCATGAGTTGCTGAAGACTGACTGGGTTTTCCTTTCTTTTCTGCACTTGTGACTCGGACAGTGATTATTCTGACAGGCTGGCTGAACCTCAAGTGACAGGTCTGGGCAGGTGTTTCCCTTCACCCCTGTCCCACCTCAGGATTTTGGTGCACACGTAAGTTATTCAGAGGATAAAAATCCAACCCCCAAACAAAACCTGCTCTCTCAGAAGTCCGAGCCTTCCTCCCATATCCCCCCACTCATCCCAGTTTATGCCCCTGCCCCTATGTGTGGTTTCTGTTCAAATCCAGTCTTATGCTTAAGCCCTCTGCTGTTGTCCCTGCAGCTTAGGCAGGCAAGGTCTGTGTTAGCGATACGCACTCCTTTCTCACCTCCCAGTCAAGTGCACGCCTCAATCCCAAGGTGCCTCTGCCCAACAAAAACAACACTTCCCAGGCTGGAGTCAATCAAATAAATAATTAAATAAAAATCTTTTAAAAAAACAAAACAAAACAACAAACCCTCTAGGAGTAGGAAAGAGTCCCATGTTAACACAGGGAAATTTCCAAGCCTCATCTCCAGTTCGTTTTGGTGGAATATACACACCAGTCAGCCCAATGGTGCAGGTACAGAGTTTCAAGCTACCCAGCCAGGTAAAAGCTGCAACCTTCCCTTTTCCACAAAGCTCCCTCAGGTGTAGGAAGTGCAGCCAACCTGCTGGCAACTGTCATGGTTTTAGGGGTAGTGACACTGTTCAGCATATGCACAAGGTTGAAGCAGAGCAGGATGGATTCCCCCCCCTTCTTTTTTTTTTAATTTTACCAGCTGGAAAAACCATTGCATGGGAGATGCATCTTCCCCACACCTCTGCTCCATACCCCTACTGTATATGCTGGGCTGTTTACACCACAGTTGGGAAGGTACTCAACCTTTTCCCAGGAGACAGAGGTTACAGAGTTTGCCACAAGAGATTCTTCACTGGAAAGTTCTGCTTCCAAGTATCCAAGTTAACACAGTATTTTACTGTGATAGCATCCATACGACTTGAGAGGTTAATAGAAATCTAATTTTTGAAGAAGCATCAAGAGATTTTTTACTTTCTTTTTTTTTTCCCTCTGAACCAACAGATGACAAGAAAAGTTATGACAATATGAAAAGGTGGCAATAGTCCACGGGAGCATGCAAGCCCCAGCTCCAGGTGCTGCTGGGTTGTAACTGTAAGGGTGGTATTGCACCCCCCTCGAGGGTAAAGGCCTTGGAGGCCAGAGAACGACTGAGGCTCATGCAGCTGATGGGAAAAGTGACTTTGCATGAAGAGCTATTTAGTGGTAACAGAAGAGCTTAAAGTGCAATTCTATCTGATAAACAACTATTAAAATGGCCCTTACAGCTCCCTGATTATTGTCTTCTATTCTAGGCCAAGCGGGCTCAGCCTACTAATAAAGCAGCTCCTGACAGTCAGCACTGAGCATTCTCCTGGGAAACTCAACCTAGGAATTCTCTCTTTCCCTCAGTATTGTAATCAAATGTCCCAAGGGCCAAGAGAATCGGGACCTTGTGGGATTTAGACTACTGGGGACTTGGCAGATTTTCTTTTTTTAACATATCCCTTATGCAAAGACAAGAGTAGAATCTAGTCTTGCTGAGATCCATTTCCTCCCATTAGCCCTGTGGATCTGCAAACAATACCAATCTCTTCTTTCCTCCAGTATAGCACTCTGACTCCAGTACCCACAGGGAGCAGCTCTGAAAGGGCCATTTGATGACTCTTGTTTTTCTAGAGCAGAAATGTGTTTTACCAGGAAAGGGGAGAACAGGAGCAGTGTCTACTGCCAGCAACAGACACAGCACTCCGATCTGGGCATTCCTTGAAGCTTTTACTAGCAGATGGGAAAGCGATCAGAGATGCTCTCATGAAGCGAGTCACAGCAACTGTGGTTGCCCTCAAAAGGTGACCTGATAC
Source organism: Laterallus jamaicensis coturniculus (assembly GCA_022605575.1). Classification (NCBI taxonomy): domain Eukaryota; kingdom Metazoa; phylum Chordata; class Aves; order Gruiformes; family Rallidae; genus Laterallus; species Laterallus jamaicensis. The sequence goes on from JAKCOX010000013.1 coordinate 22,803,114, forward strand.
TGTGTCAGTGTCCCCTGGGGCCCCAAAGTATACCCCATCTATTCCAAGACCTCTCTCGAGTCAGAGACCCCTCAACGCAAAGCCTCAAAGCGTGCTGCTAGTGCTGGAATGACACGGGGAACTTCTGTGACCAGGAGCTAGCAATGAGGCAGCTCTGCTCTCTTCATGGGCACTGACCATGAGCTGGACAGTACAGGACTTGCAGGTTGCCAGAGAACACGGAATCTGACCCAGATTCAGGCCAGAGGAGTCACTGCAAAAGTTAATGTGGCAGCTTCCAGGAAAAGGGAACATATAAATAAACCACAGACAGTGAAAATGAGCCAAAAGGGTCTCTGGGTTCCAACTCATCCATCTTCCCTCTCCAACCACAACAGCACAGCTGCCCAAGATCCTTGCTGAAAGGCAGTCTCTGGGCCCCTCGCAAGAGAGGCTGGTCTCTGTGCCCTTCCTTGCCTGGCAGGCAGAGTCCTGTGTTTTTCATACAGAGCAGAGGCTAGGGAGGGTACGAGCATTTCCAGAGTCACATGTATTTTAGACCTCGCTCTCTGTGGAGGGCTTACGTTGGTGTTTCCAGCCTGTGTCTGGGAGCGAGCCACGCCGTTCAGGAGTGGCTGCTGCTGTGTTAAGGCTGCTGCATTCAGACTGTTCCTCCTGTAGCAGCTGCTCAGTTTCGGTGTCATCCAGTGAACCAGAACTAGCCTGGATAGAGACCGTGTCTGTCTTCATGCAGACGTGGTCACGAAGAATCCCTCCTCGGGAGCTCCGAATCTGCTTAAGGTCATCCCACTCAGAATCATCACTGGATAGAAGACATATCCCCTCCACAATCTTGATCTTCTCCTTGGTGTAGCTGTGGTCAGGACCAGTCTAGGGACCAGAAAGATGAATGAAAAAAACAATACATCTATGGAAAAATATGGCAAAGAGCAAAGCAGAACTGGAATGTAGACAGCAAAGCAAGACAAAAGGCTAGACCTCCATTTCGACAGTCACTGGCTTTGACTGTCACAATGACAGAACCCATCCAAAGTTTCCCTTCAGTTCAGTTCACCAACCCAGATAAATCTTCCCTGTGAGAACTCATTCCCGACTACAGGAGCCTTCAAATCATAGAAGGCAATGAAGGTAAGCTGGATCTTTGAATTCAACTACATATATTAGATTTTCCCTATAAGAACAACATTGAGCCTTAAAAAAAACCCCAAACCCATGGAAAAAAACACCAAAACAAATACAACAATAAAACACAAAATGTGAAAGAAAAAAGCAACAACAAAATGGGAAGCAGGAACAGCTGGAATACTTCATGGTAAAAGTGGGCAGGGAATTGATGCTGGGTCTGCAATATCTTTGTATCCGAATTAGTCTAGATTCGCCTCTCAGGAAAGCACAGCTGGAATACCACTGTTGAGCCTGAGTCTCACTGTGAAACAGGGGAAGGGGATTATAGGGAAACAACAGAAATGATCAGAGGCTAAAGGGACCACACTGAGATTAAAGCAGTGAAATCTAACTTGGCTCACTGACAAATAAGGAGCGGCAGAACATCTGATCCCCAAGGAAGTGAGTGGGATGGGGAAAATACACATCTGAGTCTATCTAGGAACAGGAGGTCTAAGTAAAAAGGATTTAAATTCCCAAATAAATAATCCTGGTTTATCCTTAGTACATAAAACTAAAATTGCAGGAAAGTTTAGGAAACCTATTGGATATTAGCTTAGAAAAAGCAAGCTAGGGAAAAATCTCTGCTGCGTAAGTCTTGCTATGATCCCTGATGATCTAACAAATAAATAGTCCTACAGAAATTATCTTTTTCAAATCTTACATACCAAGTATGAGCATCTAAAGCCCACACCAAAGCATCTGCCACAGAAAGTTACCTACACTTTGCTGACAGACAGGGCAGCTAGTTTAAGGACATAAAAGCAGGGGAGGGAAAAACCAAACCAAAAATGAGAAAGAGCAATTAGTATGGGACAGTGCTTGAGCCACACAACAGAGCTTGAGTGAGGGAGGCAGGATCAAACACACAGAGAGTGATACCTGACGTGAGGATGTGGACGGAAATCAGAAGAGGGAAGATGAGAAGCTATCTGAGTGATAAGAAAGCTTCTGAGGAGAAAACAGAGGAGAAACTAAGTGCTGAAAGATACCATATTAAATCCTCTCCATCCTGTGGCACTGCAGGACCTTTAAAATGCTCAATTCCACAAGTGCTTCAGTTCTGTCCTTATCCCACCCCTTCCAGGCAGAACACAGCCAGGAGCCATGTTCTTGTTACCAAACCCCATCCGGCTGCCTGGTTCCCCCGGTGACTGTATAAAGCAACTTTGGTGCCACAGTCACTAATCAGGATCGTGTCCAAGGAAGACAATTCCCTTTGACTCCTGTATTTTGAGGGCCAGCACCCAATGCAAGTGAAATATAAACCACTGTGGGAGAGGGGAAGGAGTAGAGAGCTAAAGACAGGTCTAATTCACTACAGCTCCTGGACGAAGAAGTGCTGCTGGCTGATCTCCACAGGAGTCAGAGCAATTCACTGAAGCTGTCCTCCTACATCCTAGAAGTAAATGCTGACAAGTTGCAACATGTTCACATACTTAGGCCTGTAATACGCAACAGAAGCTTGAGCTGGGCTCTGGTGTCCTCAGTAGCAGCTCTTACCTCTTTCTTATAGCACAACTGGTTGTACATAGTTGGCTTAGGAATTGCTTCAATCTTCACTTCCTGGGTGGATGTCCGATATGAAGGATTACTGTAGGTTAGGTTCCCCAAACCAGGGTCCGTGAACTTGGACTTATTATGCCTAGAGGGAGAGAGCCATCAGAAAAGAGACAGGGCCCTGCTGCCAGCATCCAAAATTTCTAAATGCTCAGCAAGTGGAAAGCTCAATCAATCTTCACTGTCCCTCAAAGACACAGAATGCTGGCTTCACCTGACTCTTCAGCTACCAGTACATTCACTAGCTACCAGTACAGCAAGGCACTGCCATGTAACCACAAAAGCTATACTGGCAGTAAGCACCTAAGCTCACCTACGTACTGAGATACACATTATCTCACATCCCTGTCTATAACTCCTAAGGTCTCTACAGAAAATTTAGCCAATAAGGCTTCAAATTACAGAGCTGCATGCCCAACACTTCAAAGGCACAGGACTCAAACCCTGCAAACAAAATTAAACACTTTCAAATGGAGAACAAAGGGATTGTAAATCACAATACAGAAAGATAAAGTGCTTTCACAGGAGCGTTCTTCTCCTACAACCCTAGACGTTACTATTGGCCAGGAGAGGGGGATAAAGATCACTTACCTATATATAATTAAAGCAGCAATAAGCAACAGTATAAACAAGATGCTGAGAAGGCCCCCAATGATGTAGCTGACATGAAGTCCTTCACCTGGAAGTAAATGGCAAGGGTAATTTATGCAGTGCCTTTAACTTCCACTGCGTAACACCAACCTTGTGTAGAGCCTAATACAGTGGTTTTATATCATACAGAGGCATATAACGCAAAATATCAGCACACCAAAGTTCAGCAGAGGGTTTTATCTGGCTGCCTATCAAACATATGATAACCTTTCCTCCCAGTCAGACTCCTGCAAACCAAGGAGCATCAGATATCTTTATAACAGAGTTGGATAAAGTTGAGTTAGATTACCTTGCTGACAGGTTACTCTTGCAGTGGGAAACAATTACCAAAGTTAACCACCCTCTACTAAACACAAAGGGGATGGTGAGAAGAGCATCATTAATGGAAAGGGCCCAATGGATGAAGTACAGGACAAATGAAAACAGAACTATTCTTCAGATGGAAGGACCAAAGTGTCATACAGGCTAATGAACACGTATGACCCATCTTAATCCTTATACACACTTAGCTCTGCTCAGAGGGTATTTGAGTAATTAAAATCTGAGTCTGAGAAATTTGAGTTTCAAAGACTATAGAGTGGAATGCCCATGGCACATCTGGAGGAACAAGGCTGGAGGAACAGTTAAAGAAAAGGAACTCACCCATGGTTGCCAACACTGCCTCGTTGGCATGGGTACACAAGCCTCGCCTGGCATCTTTGTCAGAGCAGCTGAACGACAGAAGGACAGTTTGTTACTGAAAACAGTATCAACAGTATCAAAGGTATCAAAAAAGGATAGGACAGGTAAGCTCTGATATCCCTTCCATTCCCAATTCAACAACAGGAGCCTTCTTATCTCCAGTATCCTTCTGCATTCAGAGCAGAGAGGGCTATATACATACATATAGAGGGTGTGCGTATATACAGTATCTATCACGTACAGGTCTGCAGTATCTCTGTGTCTGAGTCATTCTAGATTCACCTCCACTACACAGACGCCCGTATCTATCAGAACACCAATTTCAGCATCATTGCACAAGCAAAAATCAGACCATCCTAGAGTTAGCACAAAGATCTTTCTGTCACACATCACACTCAAAGCAGTAAGTTTCTCCTTGTTAATAACCCAGCCATGTATTATAAAGCACACTTTTTTACTGGGCAGTAGGAACACCAGTGTCGCAGTTTTGCGTAGCTGTGCTGCTGAGATAGCTTCTGCAGGCAGCAGCTAAAGCTGTGAGGAATCAGCAGAAAAATGTCTCTTAACTACCTACATTGTAACTTAAACATTAGAGCTGCTGCAAAGGTTCTGTTCTGCCCCAAACAATGTATCCCTTTGCGACCAAGGCAGAACCACTGCCTTGAGCGTCTGGGTCAGGTCTGAGATGTCTCAGCAAATTAAAGCAGTAGTCTCATCTCTCAAAAACCAAACCTTAGAAATCAAATCAAATGAATGATATAGTCTCAGGAGGATTTTATTACTTCAGCCTAGACACATGTCAATAGAACAGACAGTAAGGTCCCTGCACCTCTAGCCAGATCCACAGTGTTCTGCATTCTTCACCAAAAAAAACAACCATTATGCACACGGATTCTGGAGCTGAAGTAGCCTCTTTTGGTAAGGGAGAGGTATGTTTTGATGACAACTAGAGGGGGCTTATGTATTGCATCTTGCACAAGCTGTGACTTTCACACCCCAATTCCAAGAGAACAAGAGCACTCACTTTCCTTCCACTGCTTCCAGAGATGTGAGAGGTTTGGTTGTTGAGGTACTTTCTCTGCTGGGTGGTGTTTGACTTCTCTCACTCACACCGGTGGGTTCAGGACCAGGGGGCACCACACCAGGAACTAAAACAATAGAGGAAAAAAAAGCAGGACGCTAATTTTGTGGGACAGATTAACAGGTCTGGTAAGCTACAGAGAGTGTCTGAAATGGCTTTTCCATCTCAAACCCAGCCTGTCAGCAAAAAGGGCAGAAGGCTCTGTTGCTTACAACCGCCTTACTTCCAGCATACAACTCTGCGTAAGTGTTTATACACCGGAGAGCTTCAGATGCTCTGGTTGCCACTGCGTTAAACAATAGCAGTGACTCACTTAGGAAGCTACTAGCAAGGTACACACAGTAAACTCACTAGTAGAGCAGGGCCGCCCATCTGGTTCATCCGGACATGCGCAGACAAAGTCAGAAGCCCTGGCAAAGCAGAGGTGAGTGCAGCCTCCATTGTTCACTCCACAAGCATTAGTACCTGGAAGGAACAAGCAATTTTCTGAATACGCTGCAGATGATCGGGCAGGAGGGCAGGGAAACAAACTTTTTCCTGCTTTGCCAGAGATACTTCACAGAAATTCACTATGCTCTGACATATGCCCTTCATCTGACTACTAAGGAAGTGCTGACAATAGCCAGACACTGGTAGGATTAGGACAGTCTTGAAAGGAAGGCTCTGGGAATCATTAGACAGGAGCCCACTCAACACATTCTGCAGAAATGACAAAAAAAAGCTCACATTCTTCTGCATTAACACAAGGTCAGATGAACAACAAATAAAGTGACATTTACCTATCAAAGCTGCAACCAAACTAAGGTGTCACAGGCAGACAAGGAATGTGCCCAGAGAAGATGTACTAACAGTTTGAGTATAAGAAAGGATGCCAACCTCATTTGGCATCTACAGGTAGCACAGTGGCTACAGAATTCTTTTTGTCTCCAATTAGCATTTGCCTGAATCAAGGTCCTCCTACTTACCTGTCTGTCTCTGAGGGGAAACCACAATGATATCCATCAGTCCCTCCACATTGGCCAGGACTGTCTCTTTGTTCCGCCCAGAGTATTTGTCCACTCTCTGGATAGACTTCGTTTGCCAATCAGTCCAGTATATCCACCTATCCTGCTGCTCAGGGAGCCAGCAAAGAAAAAAATCACAAACATTAGCGTATTTAGCCACGTAGACACAAGAAACTCATAAAACACACATCCCAGTGGCAGAAGGCCTCAAAGGCCTTTTCAACGCTTTCTGTTCTAATCAGAAAGATGACAACTGTCTACACCCCACAGGAGTTCAGACAAACTTCCTTTGCTAGTTCCACAGAAGGGTTAACTACTATCCCCTCAGTCATCTTGGTTTCCCCAGACATTAACATTTCCATGTCCCCAGGCTCCACTGTCCAAACTCATCAACACACCAGGGAAAACAGCGGCAGCAGGGAATTCTTCTTACCTGGGTCAGAGCAAAGGGATGTGACACCTGGCTGACCAACACTTGCCGGAGCTTCCCATTGAGATCACAACTCTCTATGCGATCAAGATGTGCATCTACCCAATAAATCCTGAAGTAACAGGGAAATAGGTGAGCTTCCATCTATACAATCTCTTTACTTCCTAGTAATTCACTAGACAAGATGAATCAGACAAAAATACCCCACCAAAACCCACAACCCTGCTCCAATAAACCAAAGTAAGGCAGCCAAAAAACCCGTTCATTACATCATTTAACGCTGTTTCTAACAAGAAAATCTTTCACTGACCTCCTGGTGTCATAATCCAAAGTCAATCCATTGGGCCACCCTAGGTCAGTGTTAATCAGGATTTTACGTTCAGAGCCATCCAAGTTTGCCCGTTCAATTTTAGCAATGTGACCCCAATCTGTCCAGAAGAGGTACCTAAAGAGATAAAAGGCAAGTGTAAGAAGAAAGGAACACGTCATTTAGCCTAATAAAAGATTTCATTATGAATTAAACTGCCAGATTCTTTAGGTTCAAAGAAAGATCACATGGTTTATAGCTTGCTTCTCCCAACTATCTGCCCAACCTTCAAACTCACTGTCTGCCTGATTACATCTGTCCCTCAGAGTCAGTCCTTTCCTGGTAGTCACAGATTCACACAGCACATCTCTCTTTCAATCTGCCTCCGTACAGCCTTTCTTCCTGCCCCACCAATACCCCATACCTACCCTTTCTTTGGAAAGACAGCAATAGCTCGGGGTTCATCCAGGCTGTTATTGATCAGCACTTTCCTGGAGCTTCCATCCAGTCTAGCTACTTCTATGGTATTGCGTCCTGTGTCTGTCCAGTAGAGGTTCCTGGCAACCCAGTCCACTGCCAGGCCATCTGTAGTCTTCAGACCCTGACCAATAACAGTCTCCATGTTGCTGCCATTCAGATCAGATCGCCTGGATGGAAATCAATGACAAATGGCAGTGAGGAATGGTTAACTTCCAGAAAGCTCCCACACCTCTACGTGTGATCCCCATCAAGCACAGGGCCACTTCACACTGTGACCTCCCCAATACCTTTCCCCCACAGTCTCCAGCATGTTAAGCGCACCTTCAGCATTCAGTTCACTGATACACACCATGCTGTGTACCAAAGACAAGGTGTAAGTAGTGGTGTTACTACCAGCAGCTCAGTCTCTCCACCTTACTGGCACACTTTGCAGCTCACTGCAGCACAACAAGCACAAGTAGCAGAGTGACCAAGCAGATGACTGGCACTCACCTGATGACATCAAGAAATACATCTGTGTAGTATATCTTGCCATCCACACTATCATAGTCCAGAGAAATTACGTTGTTCAGCTCAGGGACAGGTATGTGCACATCTGTGTGGTCAGTGGTGTCCAGAGAGATACGACGGATGGAAGCACGACTAGAGAAAAGTAGATAGGTCTCTGGAGAAGAGTCACATGTCTGCTCATCTCTCTTCAGCTGGATGCCAGTGGGGCAGGCACAGGAGAAGCCAGTGGGGTGAGGCAAGCAAAGATGGGAGCAACCACCATTACGAACTCCACATTTATTGAAGCCTTTAGAAATAGGGAAAGCATAGTTTAGGGATCTGCACCGTCCCACAGACCAAAGCTTTATCTTAAAGGCTATGTAAACACACAACTTGCTAGCAGCTGATTTCATCCTTCCCATCCCAGTCTTCCTGGGAATCTAGTCCTTCATGCAGAGACTATCCCACTCCCCTCCGAGATTCGTGGCGGGTATGGGCATGGTTGGGCAAGGGGAAGAGGAAGGCACAGAAGCCGCATTCCTTGCTAATCATAGTTTTCCCATGGAAAAAGGAACAGCCAATGCTGATAGAGTCTCACAACTGCAGTTTAGCTTTATTATTCTGCAAATGGTAATGCTGACAAAGATCCAACCCTGTGGGGAAGCAGCCTGACTATGCACCAGAGGCCAGGCTGACAAAGAAGCTTCTGTTTTAACTTAGCTGCACACAGTGGCAAGTAAACAAAAGCATCAGAGAAGCCTGCTCAAAGTGCCTGACATATTAGGGTCATATAATCTTTTTTAATTAAACCCCCCCCACAACACAAACCCACTGAAAAATCCGACAGCATACACTTACTGGAGGAGATAAGCCCAGAAGACAGGTGCAGGGAATGGAAAGAAGACAATGGGAACATGGCAGCTAGAAGTTTGGTTATATTGTAAAGTCAAGAGTGATGTTCTGCTGTTAGTAGCCACAGAAGCAGCAGCACAGAGTTTTCTGTAGAAGTACTGGGAAAACTCCACCAGAGTGAAGTCACAGCACAAAGCAAGAGCTCCCACTGAAGAGCAAGGAGGCAAGATGGGGGTCATATAGGATCCTTGGAGGATAACATAAGGAATCGGACTTTGGCACAGAATAGTGCCAAATACATTCGGGGCAAACTAAAAAATAGTGCCAAATACATTTGGGGCAACTAAAGAAGCAAAGATTTTGAAGAGCAGTTACAGACAGGACCATGAAACCTGCAATGACTGGGAAAAAATGACTAGAGCTTGAAATAATGTTTCGGCTTCAGCAACTAGCTTAAGAGGAATTAGTGCCTTTTGGAGTTCAAAAAAGGGAAACTGTCCAATGCCAGCAGACTCTGGAGAAGCCTAATAGGGCATGACTCAGTCCTCCTAAGAAAGTGGCTTTGTTGTGCGTGAGAATGAGGTTGGCAGTAGAATCCAGTGAAGAAAGCGGGATGAAGGGGTTCAGAAGGCATGCAGCTGTAATAAACACCAAAGCTATGGAGCTGGGTAAATAAGGGAGAAATGGAAAAAAGAAAAGCTGATTTTTGAGAAGGTAGACTCATAGAATGGCTTTGGTTAGAAGGGGGCTTCAAAGATCATCTGGTTCCAACCCCCCTGCCATGGGCAGGGACACCCTCCACCAGACCAGGTTGTCCAAAGCCCCATCCAACCTGGCCTTAAATGCCTTCAGGGATGGGGCAGCCACAGCTTCTCTGGGTAGCCTGTGCCAGGGCTTCACCACCCTCACAGGGAAAAAGCTTTTTCCTAATATCTCATTTAAATGTATCTTTCTTCAGCTTAAGGCCATCACCCCCTGTCCTATCACTACTCTCACTGACAAACAGCCTCTCCCCAGCTTTTGTGTAGCTACCCCTCTTCAAGTACTATAAGGCTGCTACAAGGTCTCGCCAGAGCCCTCTCTCCTCCAGGCTGAACAAGCCCAAGTCTCTCATCCTGCCTTTATAGGAGAGGTGCTCCAGCCTCCTGATCATCTTTGAGGCCCTACTCTGAACTTACTCCAACAACTCCATGTCTTTCTTGTACTGGGGACCCCAAAGATCACAGAATCACAAGGTTGGAAAAGACCTTTGAGATCACCGAGTCCAACTGTTCCCATCCTAAGCTAAACCATATCCCTAAGTACCTTATCTACCCTTTTTTTAAACACATCCAGGGAAGGTGACTCAACCCCCTCCCTGGGCAGCCTGTTCAGTAATTAAAACTCTTTCAGTAATTTTTTTTCTTCTAATATCTAATCTGTCCCTGCCCTGGTGCAGGTTCTTGCCATTTCCCCTTGTCCTGTCACCTGGCTGAAGAGACCATCTCCTGCCTCTCTACAACCTCCCTTCAGGTAGTTGTAGGTGGTGATAATGTCTTCCCTCAGCCTCCTCTTCTCCAGCCTAAATATCCCGAGCTCCCTCAGCCATTCCTCATAGGATTTGCCCTCCAGCCCCTTTACCAGCGTGGGTGCCCTTCTCTGGACTTGTTCAAGGATCTCAATGTCCTTCTTATGGTGAGGAGCCTTAAGATGGACACAGTACTCCAAGTGAAGTCAAATGAGCAGAGAGTTGAGGAGGAGAATCACTTTCGAATCCCTTTCCTTGACCTGCTGATCACGTTGGTTTTGATGCAGCCCAGGACATGGTTGGCTTTTTGGACTGCAAGCACCCATTGCTGGCTCATGTTGAGCTCTTCATCGATTAACACCCCCAAGCCCTTCTCCTCAGGGCAGCTCTCAATCCATTCTCTAAGCAGCCTGTAGTTGTGGTTGGGATTGCCCTGACTCACGTGCAGGATCTTGCACTTAACCTTGCTGAACTTACTCTGTCACTCATTCTTTACACCAAAGAACTCTTTTCAATGACCGGTCTGAAGTCCTCCCCTAGTCACCACAGGCACCTGCTGATATGGGAGCTGTCTAGCAACTCACCCAGTGGCCGTGCCCTGTCAACTGCTTGAATGTCCATGAGGCCAGGCAGGTTTGCCCTCACCAAGATGACATTGGCACCAGTGTCCTTGTCAGCCCTGTGAATGCTGCGAGTTTGCCAGTCTGTCCAGTAGATGTAAGAGTCCAGCAGAGTCAGGCCATAGGGGTGTTGCACTGGAGACAGCAGGGTGCGGCGGTTAGCACCATTGAGATCTGCAGCCTCAATCCGCTGAAGAAAGAAGCAAGCATGAGCCCCACACTCAAAACACCAATCCCCTTGCTAGCAATTACTGTATCAAGAGGGAAACAGAGCCTACACAAGCAATGTTTTTCAAGTCCACGCTCCCACAGCCCATGCTTTCAGAAAAACTTGTGTTCCCCTTACTCTTCTGAGAGATTACTCAAGAGCTTCAAAACAGCTTCCAGGCTACCAAATACCCAATGACAAACAATGCTGAAGAACAGAATCGGACCTCAGTGTGCGCGTCAGCCCAGAGCAGCTGGGACCCAGCTTTATCCACTGCCAGTCCATTAGGCCAGCCCAAGTTGTTGCTGATCAATACTGCACGGCCCGAGCCATCCATTCCAGAGCGTTCCAGCTTGGCATTCTCACCCCAGTCTGTCCAGTACATATACCTGGGAAAAAGCCAGCAATGATTATTCAAATGGAGTTCAAAAGTGCTGTTCTAACCCCGAGATAGTCTCTTGACAACACTAACCCCATCTCATGGTATAAAGCTATTGCCCGAGGGCTGTCCAAGTTCTGCCAGACCAAGACTTTCCTCATGGAGCCATCAAGGTTGCCCACTTCAATCCGGTTTGTTCCTGTATCTGTCCAATATATCTTCCTGCCAATAGCATCCACAGCCAGCCCATCTGTGGTCAACAGACCTGAGACAACAGAAAGGTGTGTTGGTCACTGCTCATCCTCCCAGCTCAGTCAGGAACTCCTGGTATTCCCCTTGTGCACCTCATCAGGCAGTTGTTTTAAGCTTTGCTTGCCCTTCCACCAAAAAATGTAAAGATTATTCTACCAGGATGTCAGAGAATCTCTCCTTTCACACTGCATGGAGGCAAAAGGCTCCTAGGCCAAAATCTCTCTTACCTGTAGTGATGATGTCCTCAAATTGTGAGCCATCAAGAGCAGCCCGACTGATTTTCCGCAGTGTGCTGTCTGACCAGTAAACCTTCCCTGTGTGGAAGAGGAAAGGAAAACTTAAATAAAACTCACAACAAAACCAAATCAAAAACAAACCCCAATAGCCAAACAGAAAACCTTTAAAAAAACCCAAACTGAGTCAGGACTCTGACTACCAACTACGCCATTCAAAACAGGTCTGACTACACAGGAATGACAGGAGCGTAAGAGTATTAAGCTAGAGTGATAAAACTGTACAAATCATCATGTTCCAATCCTCCCCAAAATATGTAGAAGCACTGGCCTTCTGAACTTTATGGAAAGCCAGAGAACACAAAGCACAGTACCATCTAATAGTATGGAGTCCCCGCTCTGATTTCTCTAAATGTCCTTGAGGGCAGCAATTAGATTATCTACCTCACTGTACAACAGAGGGTTTTACATGCAGCACAGTATCAGATATTTAGTATAAACCAACAGCCCAAGTCTCAGCTCTACTGCTGTGAACATGTCAGCAGGAGGAAAGCTTTCTTAAATCCAAAATGCACAGGAATCTCAGTCAGCATTTCCCACGTAGTTGAGGTTCTCTGATCTTCCATAAGGACATTCCTTTACAATCAGGAAAAGAATATTTGCAGCATATAATTAGTGGGGGAAAACCCCAACCAAATTCACAACCCACAGTAAGATCTGCACCTGTGTCTTTACTCAGGCACTTAGATATGAAGTCACTTGCTGTCTTCCCATTAGACAGTCAGATACACTAAGAAGTTCAGACCTTCATGAGGATCTACTCCAATTGCAATGGTGTTCTTCATGGTGACATTGACTGAGACAACAACATCTGCAAAGTAGGGAATATCCAGAGAAACCATCCGGATGTCAGTCCTTCTAGCAAAGATCAGAAAGCTGGTCATTCCTGCAGAGAATTGAAAATGGACATGTACCAGCAAGGAACAAGTTCAGCCAACTATAAACATCATTTATTGAACATTTTGGAAGTCACATCTACTTTACTGGAAAAGGGGAAGTCTCAGGCAGATCCTGGCTTATAGGTAATCTGGGTACAAAAGCTTTACTGAGCATTACTGAATGCTTCTTTACATCCAAGCTGAAAAGGAGCACACTCACAGAAGAATCACTTCTGCTAATGTGTGGGAAACAGGAATTAGGAGTCAGTGTTTTTTCCTGCTAAGGAGAAAAAAGTGCCTTCCCCAGTCATCAAAAAGAGGGTCCTTGGAAGGACTGTGTACAGACCTATCAAGGTAGCTAATACCTTGTAGCTAAAAAAGATTCCACCTCAAGATTAGAGCAAAAGTATGAGAAAAAAACGTGTTATCTGGTTTAGTAGCCCAACATAATTTCAAGAAAAAATTCTTCTGCATCAAGCCCATTATCAGTAAGTTTCTTCACAGTAATTCCCACTCAAATTGAAGGCACGGGCATGAAATGGGTTTTTCAAAGGGTTTAGCAGACAAGCACATGACAGTGAACTTTATTCTCTAACAAGGCAGGAGAAAAAAGAAACAGTGATACAAAACTGCAAGAGGATCCTACAGAGAGGACTCACCAGGGGAGCAGGTCTTGCCATCAGATTGCAGGTTGATCCCAGTAGGACAGGTACAGCTGTAACCTTTTGGAAGAGGTGCTAAAAGGCACAGGTGACTGCAGCCTCCATTGCTAACTTCACATGCTGTATGTACTACAGGAAAGAGGATGAGGAATCCATAAGCCAGTAGCACGGGCACCAAACAAAGGGTGCAAGAGCTATAGAAAGGCATTCTAGAATGCCCTTTAACAAGCTGGGAGTTACTCCCATGCTTGCACAGTCCACCCAGAGACTTAAGGCATGGAGAGCTGACAGCTGAGTCAGCTCCTTGCAGGAGAGCCGTGGCACATAGCAGAGCCTGAGCAAGCTCTCTGCGCAGCGTGGCTTGGGGCGAGCTCTGTACCTGGTGGCCTGTGCCTGTGGAAAACATGAATATCCATAAGATTCTCCAGATTGTCCTGCAGTGTTTCCCGAGCCTGCCCAGTCCTTCTATCTGCGCTCTGGATGCTTTTGGCCTGCCAGTCTGTCCAGTAGATTCTCTCGCCATAAAGAGTGAGTCCAAAGGGGTGAGGCAGATTGCTCCCAATCAGCACCTGGTCAGATTACCCCCACCCCCCCAAAAAACATTATTAAGAAGTCACTAAGGGGAAAAGGCTTCCTTTGCCCCCTCTCAACATCATACAGTCACAGCAAAAGGAGGTTCCCTCCCACACAGTTGCAACAGAAAGGGAGCTCTTCTCTCCCAGTGAAAGCAGCACAGCATGTCTTGATTTGGAGATTTCACTTTCAACTGGAAAGAGAGGCAGGGGCCATCAGCACTCTGTGATCTAGAACTTATATCTCAGGCTCCCAGACTCCCTCCTCAGAGACAGCTTCCTTACCTTCCTGTTGCTTCCATCCAGGTTGGCATACTCGATGGTCTTCATGCCTGCATCCGCCCAGTACAAGCGCTGTGACTCATAGTCAATGGCCAAGCCGTTGGGCCACGTCAGGTTGGAGGAAATGATCACCAAGCGGTTTGAGGCATCCATACCAGCCCGCTCGATTTTTGGGCTGGCTCCCCAGTCAGTCCAGTACATGAACCTGAACACAAGCCCAGACAGATGTGAATGCCTGCGCTCCTTCACTGCCACTACAGCTAGGCAGTGTTACAGAAAAGCAATAAAACCTGCTGTCTTCATGCCCTAGTAAGAAGCTGCATTAGACTAATAGTGTACTCATGTCCAGCTTTGGCCTCTTGTAATGTACTTAAGATGATACTCAAATTTATACACCTTCTACTTTTCATGTTCTGGCCTAATTACAACATGAAGGAAAAAGTTCAAGGCCTAAAAAATAACCGGTTATTTACCAGACTCCATCACAGGCCATTTATACTCTTGCTGCACTGGTCTTCCAATAATCCACACAAGGAAAGCACAGCACACTTTTATTCAAGACCTTCAACACTTCTAAAGAAATGGCTGGCAAGCTTCTTCCATCCACCCTACCCCCAGGCTCCACACGGTCTCATGATTCAGAAGCAAAATCTGTTACTGGAGCCATTTGCTTTGGTTACTCTGCTCAGGTTTGCTTTCCATGGTACAGTTGATCCCTGAATGCTCTCCCATAGTGCTTTGAAGCCAAAAGGATGCTAATTTTACAGCTTTCTTGAGAGCAACAGTAAGTTACCTGAGATCCTTCTGACTGACCTCTGGCTGATAAGCAGAGGGCTTGAATACAAATTCAGTATAGTTAAGAAATAAAGAAACAGAAAACATCTAGATGGCTAATTCTCAACTTTTCTTGTACCACATCTTTAGTTATTACATCCTCAAGATAAACAAATGAAGACATCAGCTAGCTCCTGCAAGCTGTACAACAGGCAATTATTCCTGCTTATCTCGTTCCACTAGCATCCAAAATCAGGTGTCTAATTTCAGTCTTTAGCAAGCTGTAGAACAATAGCACCAGAGAGAAAGACAACCATGCAAAACCAAAGAACCCAAACATCTTGAGACATGCTAGAACTGCCATGGCACCCCAGAAGAAAGAATCTCTCACCCTCCAACAGGGTCCACCACGATATCTCTTGGTCTGTCTAGATTCTCCCAGATTAGCACAGTTCTCATGGTCCCATCTGTGTTGGAGACCTCTATCCGATCTGTTCCTACAAAAGTCAAGAGAGAGATCAAAGACCTCTGGAACTGCAAGAGCTAAGGCAAAAAAACCCATCCATAAGACAATGCATTCCTCCCTTCTGTCAGTCTCTGTTCATAGCTGGAAGATTGGCAAGAAACATGTCTCAAAGTGTCACCTTCCATTAGACTGCTATGTCACCTCTGTGACTTATACCACCTCTGTTCCAAGTCCCCACAGTATTTACACAGGCATGAGAGAACAGCTTTAAAAGAATCCCCTTCCTTACATCTCCCTGAACTAGAACTCTCCAGCTGTGACCATCCAGCAAATTCTAGCTGTTGCACCCCAAGATGCTCTCTTAGAAAATATGTAAACAGACACAGTCACAAGCTCTGCAGCAAGCCACTAGTGGTGCTTGACTTCTACTATAAACCCTTCTACATAATTAGTACTGGGGATGCTGCAAATTAAACTTAAGGATTCTACCTCATCTTCCACAAGATGCAACTCCATTTTTTGCTAGAGAGAAACACACATTTGTAGGAAGACAGATAGAACTACTCAGATGCTTTTTGGTTTTCGTGACTAATAAAACAGAAGTGTAGGTAAAGCAGACGATCCCAGTACCTGCGTCAGTCCAGTATAGCTTGTTGGTGACCCAGTCAATTGCCAGTCCAGCTGGACTTTCTAGGCTGGTGTCCACCACAACCTAAATAAAAACAAAAAGGAAAAAACTCTTTAGTGAGATTAGATCTACCACCACCCATTCACAAACAGCATTACCTTTTAAAAGGCAAAAGCCCAAGCAAAGCAATGCCTGTGAGAGACTCAGAAGTTCAAATAAGTCTCAAATTTGGAGAAACATCTATCTTTCACATCTGTTCAAACTGCCACTCCAAACTTTGAAGCCTGTTCCCCTCACTCACAACATTAGCTGAAGGGCATATGCAAAAAGAGCACTCCCAAAGAGCACAGCTCTTGTCCCAAAGGTAGTAAATACAAGAAGATTTAAAACTTCTTCCTATCAGACTTCAGGGCTGCAACAAAGGAACTGACCACAGCTTCCAAATCAAACATGTTTTGTGTCCCAGTTCAAGGTCTTTCATACAAACAGAATGACCATCAAACATATATGAAGTGTTCAGTGATCTCGGGGCTCTTCTGAGCCAGATCTAAGCAAACTGAAGAACAGCAAATCTAGCATGAACTGCAGCTCCTTAGAAGGCCAATGTATCCCAGCGGCTGATCCTCAAGCAACCTCCTGGCTATATGACCTCCACACGTAGTTAATACTGTACCTCCTGGCTCGATCCATCCCATTTTGCTCGGCTGATCGAGTCAGTGCTAACATCAGTCCAGTAGACATAGTCATCCTTTGAGTCCCAGTCTAGAGCCACAGCGCTGCGAACATCAGCAAGGGGGATGACATCATCTGACAGATCATCTGTGTCAAAGCTGATCCGACGGATGTCCATCCTTCGGGCAAAAAGCAGGAACTTGTCAAGACCTGATCAAAGGTCGAAAGGTCTTCTTTTAATTTCTCTAAGTTCAACAACACAGTGATAGACACAGACAAATCCCTGCTATATACATCCTTAACCACTTACATCATCTCTCACTGGCAGGTCACAGCCCAGGATTTTATTGGTAACAAAATATCATGGAGAGGTGTGTGGACAGAGGGGAACAGAGCAGTAGGGAGCTGTCTCCTTGAAAGAATGGCATAGACCTTCTTCCAAATCAAACAGCTGTGCCACCCCTTGTGAATCTAGGAAACACTTGGCCTCATTCTTCCACAAGGTTGCAAACCAAGAGGAAGTGTGGCAATCGAGGACCGAATTTTTTGTTCATCACTGACACAGCTCCTATGGAAGCTCAGAGAAACCCTCAGCTGTGACAGGTAGCAAGGCACCAATACCACCCTGAAATAAGGGCCCAAGGATGGACCTTCTCGGTATTCCCACCCATCAAGCCTAGTGAGGGCAGCGGGATTGCAGAACAGGGGAATGCATCAAAAAGCTGAAGCATCATCTGGTGGGCCCCTTAATACTACAAATTCAGTCTATCCAGTTGCATCCCCTTGGAGGCAACTGCTGCTGCTTATGCCTATTGCCAACCCTCTGCCTCCCACCAAACATCTAAGCATGCAGGTTCTGGTCCCACCTCACTTACTCTGGGCACAGGCATGGCTGCTGGTCTTGCGGAAGCCTGTGGGGCAGGCACAGGTGTAATCCTTGCTGCTTGGCAGGCACAGGTGAGTACAGCCTCCGTTGTTGGCCCCACAACGGTTTCTCCCTGCTCAAGTAGCCAAAGACAAAAACAACCACGCATAAAGCAAAGAGCAAAGAAAAGAGCAAAAACACCGGTTGAGGTTTCAAGATCCACTTGAGTAAGATAACTTGTCTACCCAGACTGAGAAGAAAAAATAAAGCACTAACTCCACCTGTACAGACCGATTTTAAAATAAAGCCTTTAACTCAACCCACTTTGCAGCAGCTTATGGCATCTGAAGAGGAATAAGCGAGGTGTCAGTCATTACTACTGCCCCACTTGGGATTTCCCCTCTGTCCCAAAACAGCTCTTAGATAAAGAAACCACAAGTATTTTTACTGAAAAACCTCCACCCCACGTATCAGCAGGGGGAGCTGTGGCAACACCTAATACCAGGTTACCGGGGCTGAAACCGCTACTGAACTGCTACACAGAGTAAGTTGTGCCTCAGCTCTGGACAAGAGGTGGTGCATGAGTCTGGACGCTGGGTTCAGGCTTGCCATCTCCCTGCTTTGCAGGGTGGTGGGTGGCAGCAGGTCTGCCAGGGGCTCAAACGGGTCTCTACCCTCTCTGCAGTTACCTGCTGGCTGGCGCTGAGGATGCAGCGTGTGGATGTCCATAGGGAAGTGGAGTTTGTTGCGAATGATCTCCTGGTTCTTGCCAGTGAATTTGTTGGCGCTGTTGATGCTCTTGGTGTGCCAGTCTGTCCAGTACAAACTGTCCTCAAACACGGTGATAGCAAATGGGTGCGGGAGGCCTGTGAAGGACATCAGTACAGGGATATGGTCAGGTCCAACAGGAGGCGGGCTAGCAGGGAGACAAGGAAAAGCTCTTGTCCTCCGGGTCACAGTCAGCCTGCTCAAATCCACATCACACTAATATAACAGAGAACTCCTCTCTCCTGTCTACCAAAGACTGGGTGACCAGTGCCATTCCTCAGCAGTGGCAGAATGCATCCCATGCTGAAAAAACAGGAGGCAGGCATTGAAGCAGGAGCCAGCAGCTCAAACTCAGTAGCACCGCGTAACTCTTCTATACTGTGAAGAGGCCTCCCTGCATGTAGCCCTGTTACTTACCTTGGCTAATAACGGCCTTCCTATTCTTCCCATCAAGGTCAGCCCTCTCAATGACGTGATGTTTGGCATCCACCCAGTACATTCGATGTCCTGCGTAGTCAATGGTCAGTCCATTGGGCCAGAAGAGGTGCGTGTCCGCAATGATGCGCCGATTAGAGCCATCCATGTTGGAATACTCAATGCGGGGAGTGTTGCCCCAGTCAGTCCAGTAGATAGTGCTGGAGGAAGCAGGGAGAGACAGGCTACAAAACTCATGATCCCCATACTGCTTCCAGCATCACTCCCTATTCAGGGCAAAACAGTATCAAGTTCTGTGACCTCAAGCATGAGACTGGGTCACAGCTGTGTGATAAGCAACAGCCAACAAGGTAACACCGGCAATTTCAGGCTGGTGAAACTTGAAGGGCCTAGAAGATGATTAAGGCTCTGAAGGTCCCCAGGTTCCCCAAACTGGTAGTACCAAAAAAAGGCTTAAACCCAGAGGCAGCCTTTGTGACCAAAGATAGGAGTTTTCAGTGTTCACCTGGAAGCACGTGCATGGAGGGCTCAATGGAGTCTTTAAGTTTTCACTCACCCCTCCATAGGATGTAGGGCAATTGCTCTGGGCTTCTCCAAGTTCTGCCACAAAAGCACTTTCCTGTGAGTGCCATCCAAGTTTGCTACTTCAATTCGAGATGTCCCAGAGTCTGTCCAGTATAGTTTGTCATGGATCCAGTCAATAGCAAGTCCACCTATCTCCAGAGGAGAATTAAGAACAGAATGAAACCAGGAGCAGGATCTGCTCAGAAAAATTCTCTCTTTCCCTCTCAGCCTCAGAAGAGGCACAGTTCAAGTCCTCCTGTTTCTTACCCTGTCAGCCAAGATTAATTCCAGGGGGACACTTGATGTTATACCCATTCCATCCAACTCATCCCCTTGCTCAAGGAAATGCACTCCATCCACTCATTTTTCTCCATGCACCCAACCCCCTGTTGTCACGTTATGGTCAGTCCCCAGGCTTTTGCCTTTTTTGGTGACGCACCTGGGCTCTCCAGCCCTGTAGAAACTACCTCTTCCACATTGCTACCATTCAGATTGGCCCTCATGATGCGATCAAGCGTGACATCAGACCAGAACACGAGCTCCTTGCTGTGGTGGAAGTCAAGGGCAATGGCATTTTCCAGGTTGTTCAGGAGCAGGGTATACTCGGAGCGATGAGGCAACACTTGTCGGATATCAATTCGATTGGCAAAGAGCAGCACTGGCTCTGGCCCTGAGGATATATGGGAAGACAGCATTAGAGTACTTTGACAGGGTCCTGCCTCCACCATTCCCTTGACACCAAGTCCCAGAACACAATTTTGCAGTACTGGCAGCAAGAAATCAACTCCCAAGTTCAAAACAGTTCAGGGAGCCATTTTCGCATCCTCAATAGAGTCCTGAGTCAGAGATAAGCAGTTTTAAACCTTCTGGCAAACGTTCACTCAGCAAGATGTGATCATTCCAGGTCCCACGTAAGCAAACTTTGCCTCAGCCTCTCAAATCCTACCACTAGGCAGCCATTTGGCAGCTGGGTTATAGTTTCCTTTTCCTGTATCCATCTCCTAGCTATGCAAGCACACACATGTTCTACCACAGACAAAACACACTCTCAAAAAGTGCTTCACCCAGGTACAGGCTCAGCAGGTACTTCAACTGCAGAGGGAAAAAAAAAATAAATCTAACTCCAAACCCCTCAACAAAGCAAAACAACAAAAACCCACAAACTACATCAACACCCTTTATGGATTTCATTAGGGAAATTCCTAATGAAATCTTAATTCTTTAAATGGAATTTTTAATTCCTCAGCTCCTACATTAGAGGAGCTAAGAGAGTGTATAGATGCCCTTAAAAAGGATCAGCAACCAGCATCAAGGCTCAAACCACAAGGAGGTATGATACAACTTCACTGACGGGAAAGGTTAAGACACTTCCTGAACAGACACAGAGACAGGAGGCTGCTCTCTTCCCAGGATCTGGGTCACCAGGAATGATGAGAGACTAGAAAAAGAAGCCAAGGGCTGTCCTGTTGGCAGGGAAAGGAAAAGGTGAAGTAGCTCTCCATGGTCAAAACCACACAAAATTGTCACAGACATTCAGCAACAGCCTGAGCATATCTAATACAAATCCAGGTAATTAATTTTCCTCACACATTGGCTTGGTGAACCGCAAAACACTGCCAATGAAACATTAGAGACAAGATTATGAGAACTAGACCAACACACACACACACCAGAATAAGGCTGAACTCTTCTTTATCTACCTAGAGCTTTGCAGCTACGTTTGTCAGGCCGCAGCTCATAGCCTTGTTCACACCAGCACTGGAAGCCGCCTTCACTGTTGGTACATCCTTGGCTGCAGTAACCTTCCTCAGCACATTCATTCACATCTGGAAGTTACAAAGGGAGAAAGTTACCATTAGATCGCTAATAAGCCAGGCACCCTATCAGAGCCATCAACTTCATGCACATCAAGATGGCAGGGAGTAGGCTACTGCTCCAGAACCCTACCGTGGCAGGAGCGGCCATCTTCCAGGAGCCTGTAACCTGTGTGGCAGGTGCACTGCACCATCCCTCGTACCATCTGGCACTTCTGAGCGCAGCCACCATTGTTGATATTGCAATTCTCCTCCCCTGTTCGTGGACCTGCAAAAGGAACATGTGAAGATAACCAAGCTGAAACCACAAGTCAGCTGTTTGGCAACAGTCGCCCTTCAGAACAGGCTGAGCAAGAAGGGGAGGACACAGGCTGGAAGCTGACTCTTCACAGTCAGAACTCTGCCCTGCAGGCCACAACCAAAGTGGATGACAAAACTCAGAATAATACGCTTCTAGCATTCACTATCTCTGCAGAGAAACTTTGATAGCCGAGATCATGGTCTTCTCATTCCTTGTCTGCATATGTAACTGATAAAACCACCAGGGTCGTTCTCCTCAGCCTTCAACTCTCTCCCATTACCACAAGCCAGGCTCTCTTGCTTACACACATCCTTCAGCAGCACCAGAGAGATTCCCACACATCACAGCACCTCCATTTATGTTTAAGACTGAATGTGGAGAACTTACGGCAGTTTTGATGTGGGCTCTCATCGCTTCCATCTCCACAATCATTTGCTCCATTGCACAGCTTCCTCTGGCCAATACAACGCCCGTTCCCACACAGGAACTGGTCTGGGGCACACTGAGGGGTCCCTGCAGTGGAAGCAGAAAGCAAGCACATCACAGCTTACTGATGGAACCACAGTCATGGTGAAGAAAAGGATACAGAACATCTTCTAAGATTTGTTACAAATATGAGCACAGATCCATGACTTCCTCTTTCTTTGAATTCAGCCCTCTGTGCGCTCCTTACTGCTCCATGCATCTTTATGCTGATTTAGACGCCTGCAAACTCTCCTCCAGACTATTTATTGGGGAGTTCAGCCATTTAGTTTCTCTCAGAATGACTGGAAGGTCCTGGCTTAGTTCCCTTTGGTTCCAGATTCCATAACCCTACTCAGTATGTGCCAGTTCCTCACTTTAATCATCTGATATGTCACCCCAGCATGGCTACGGATCTTAAACCTGCATAGGAATGAGCATCTTGCCCAGCCCTAACTGCACTGTGACGGACTTGGAATGAGATTTACAGGCATCCCTGAAATCTGAGCTCAGGCAACAGGATTTCACACATGAGCTACACGCTTCAACTTCTGCTGTTGGCAGGGAGACCCCACAGAATTCTTGTAAGTAATGCTGTTTGTAAGGACTTTGCCAATCTGATTGTTTCTTCAGCAATAACTGCACTGTCCTGCTGCCTCTTATTTCTTGTACCTCTTAAGCTTAGTTAGTGCTTTCCAAATCATCACCCTCTGGTAATCCTAGGAAGACAACAGGACAATACAGTTATCAGCAAAGAAACAATTAAGATTGGCAGGCTGCCTGTTGAGCAGCATGGCAATGGGTAGTTGTGAGAATAACGAGTACAAATAAGAACTAACAGACATACCAGCTGAGAACATAAACCCAAATCACATGCAGATTCACCTTTCAGAGCACAGAAATGCTTTACATGAAGGATTCTGAAACTTAGACTGCATTTGTCATATGGAACAAAGATCCTTACATCAGCTGATCTAGTATTCTAGGAAACTTCTCTCTATGGCAAACAAAAATATAATTCTGCTCTAAATCCAAGTGGTGACACATGATTTTAACTCTTGCTACAGACACTGAGACAGCAAACTATTTTGCTTAGATGAGCCAGTAGACATTCTACTTGGAAGCTCTGAGTTAATTTTAACCTGCTGACTATGACCACAGACATAACGCAGGACTGCACAACCAACCTTAAGTAACAGCAGCTGT
Source organism: Laterallus jamaicensis coturniculus (assembly GCA_022605575.1). Classification (NCBI taxonomy): domain Eukaryota; kingdom Metazoa; phylum Chordata; class Aves; order Gruiformes; family Rallidae; genus Laterallus; species Laterallus jamaicensis. Next base: position 22,826,421 of record JAKCOX010000013.1, read on the forward strand.
ACTCAGCCACCTTGGGTTTGGTGTGAGGTGGAAAGGTTGAATTTCAATGGCCCTGAAAGTTTGACTTGGCTTCTGGGTGGCAACTGTTCCTTCCATACCTCTAAATTCCTTTGCTATTAGGGTGAGGAAACAGTGTTACCAGCTTGTCTTTAAGTACAACTGTTTTTTCCAGGATCACCACCATCTCCTGCACACTGGTGGTTACAACAGCTGATCCATCTAGAGCAGCTGCTCTGAAGTGACAACTATGTGTGCCTCTCCTCCAGGTCCTCCCAGCTCAGCTGTCCTACACACACTCTCCCCTCCTCAACAGGCCCAAACAAGGGGTGTAGTTGCACAAATCTGTTCTGTAAACCCTAAACCCACCGTTTAAATACACTGATCCAGAAAGGATCCCTGGGATGAATTCATGGACCAGCACACACTACTCCTCAACAAGGCTTACAGACATCCTGGTTAAGGTTTTAAGAAAAACAGAGATTCTAGACATTCCGTGTCTAGTGTCAGAAACACTATGGTCTGCTGAAACCCTCCTCTTCTCCATAACCATTGCTATATGAAAGAATGGCCGTGCATGCAATAATTACTAGAGAGACTCCTGAGCAAGTATCTAAGGAAAAAGCCAACACCCCTAATCTCTAAACCAAAGGCTTTATCCTTCACTTCCACAAAATGCCCTTTTTGATTCCACTGCCTGCTAGAATTGCTTGCCAATTTCACAAGGCAACACGAAAGCTACCCAGAACTATCTCGAAGGCACGAGTTAGGCATAGCCCATTTGACAAAGGCAGCGAATCTGCACACTATTAACCTCTCCAAGTCCAGATGGAGTCATCTCAAAACTCAGTGCTAATTCATAGCATAGGGAGAGGACAGTAGATACATGGATCTGATAGCTGACCAGAAAACACTGTCACACCGTTAATTTAAGCACAAAGACCTGCACCTGTATCCAAGCATAAGATAGCCTATAGATCCCATTCTTTGGAAAGGGTGGAAACTCTAAGTGGAACTTAGAGAAGCAATTCGAAGGAGACTTCACTACCTATTACCTCCAGGATGGAAACATTAGCTATAAGCAGCAAGGCAACAGGTCAAACCTGTGTTCTCACAGTTCTCCTCATCACTGTTGTCAGAGCAGTCATCTTCCCCATCACAACGCCAGGACAGACGGACACAGCGCCCTGATTTACAACGGAACTGGTCAGCTGTGCACATCGGTGTAGCTGGAGGACCGGAAAAAGAGCATTAGCAAGAAGGATCAGAAGAGACCCGATTCCAAGGCTAGCAGTCCCAACCACTGTTCAGCACCCGCAGGAAGAGAACGCTTCCTCCAGTTCCACTCACTGCAGTTCCTCTCGTCTGACTGGTCATCGCAGTCGAAGTCTCCATCACACCTCCAGCCAGCGTTAATGCACAAGCCACTGTTGCACATGAACTCTCCAGAGCGACAAGGCTGGTGAGATGCTGCAGAGATGGCAAAGAATATAAAAGGCAATCTCACACCAGTGTAACACCCTCAAAGCCCCTCAGCACCACCCTTGTGCTCCACTATTGTGGAGCTTGGTCCTGAACAGAATCCCCTTGGAAACTGCTTTAATTTCTGTATGCAGTACTGTGCTGACTAGACAGTCACTCCAATCACTATTCTCATTTACCTGAATTTAAAAAAGAGTCAACTTAATGCGTGAACAATTAGATTGCTGTCTACACTGGAACATGCCTCCAGCTAATGCAAAATTCCTTTAAGTCTTCGGTTCAGATGCTTGGACCAGTACATGACCCTGCACTAACTTACAGCAGTCAGATTCATCAGACCAGTCCCCGCAGTCATCGTCGCCATCACAGTGGTAGATGTCTAAGATGCAGCGTCCATACGCACACTGGAACTCCTCCAAGCTGCAGGTGGCAGCTGGAACATCTGATGCTAATGAGGGAATCAAAGAAAAGGGAAAAAAAAAAAGGCTGAGGGTCGACAGGGCATAATCCAGTTTCGACACAACCTTCTCAATCTAATACCAGACTAGCAAGTATTCAATAGAAAGGTGTTGGAAATTACTACCAACCACTGGCTATCTCCGCATGACTTCCATTACTGAAAGGAGCGAGAACGCTGTTTGCGCTTCACTGAGGGGTAGGTTAAAGCTTTTATTATATGTAACACACCTGTGTAGACAATCCACTATTAAAACATAAAATTTACACAGGACATTAGTCTTTAAACACTACCTTTTCAAGAGTCATTAAATTCTAGAGAAGGAAACAGCTATGAAGAAGGAAGGGTTGATGGAAAAGCAACAACAAGGATCCAAGAGTGTTGCCCTCCACTGCCAGTGCCCTCCAGAAAGTGTTTAAATTGTTTATGAAACCTGAAAAAGGTAGATACAGAAACAGATGGCAAAACAGATACCCTTTGGGATAGCTCTATATTAAAGATTGAGGCACGTCAGAATGTAAGGCTGAAGCATGGAATAATGATTCTTCTAAAATGTTCACAAGAATAAGCACTTGAAGACCAAAGGAAGCAACCAAGCACCAAGGTGCCCAGGTCTCCACTGACCTTTGAGGATCTCCCCCCTCTCTTTCCTCTCAAGCTGTCGCCAGAACAAACTGTGCCTTATCAGCAAGGAGCACTGCCAGACAGATGACCCTGAGCAAAGCCCAACAAACTTAGACTCAAGGATTTGTCCCCTGTTCCCTGTTCAACAGTACACTATGTGGGCAGGGATGAAAACTATTTTGAGCCCCACACAACAGAATCTGATACCTCTTGACATGCTGTCCCTAGAATGAACTGCATGTTTCAGGCATATGAGTCTTCCCACTGAGGAGCTCTGAAAATAAACCCATTGAACAAAAGGAAAAAAAAAAGACAGACTGACAGCCTGGGAAGTGAACGATGCCTGCCTTTCCAACCTGAAGTAGTGGGCACAGCCTGCAAGAGCCTTACTAAGAGCTTTAGTTCAGCAAGTATCCAGTGGCTGGATACTAAAATATGTGTGAACTATGCATCAAAGGAGACTGAAGAGAGTGTTTGGGTCTCTTTGAGGAGAAAATTAAGTCAGTGACTTAAATTCTCTTGTAGCATGATTCAGCTCATCACACCCCTAAAAGAAACACACAAAGGAAAAATAGTCCCCCAAAAAGAACAGTGTAGTCCCACCTTGTCCTAGATAAATGACAATCAGGATTGGAGATAAGGAAAAGGTGACAACCACATGGAGGAAGAGAAGAGAAAGGCCAAACTGAGAAGAATTCTTAGTGAGTTACTTAAAATGGCTCATAGAGACAGCGGCCAGCCAGGACTGGAGAAGCATTCCGGCTCAGAGAGCAGGGGCACCAGTTCCCATAGGAGTCAAGACTGCAACATCTCCCCTCCCTTCTCCAGGAACTATTCACGGGCCTGCCGGGAAGCGACAGGCAAGGAAGCGAGAGAGGGAGAAAAAGAGAGGGAAAGAGGCTGGATTTCTCTTAGAGCCTTTTCCTTGGCTTAGAAATGTTTGCAGCCCCTGGCTCCCTGCCAACTCTCATTATCTGGAGAGATAAAAGACAACTCCCCCACGCATCCACTCCCCCTGCCCTTCAGGAGCTGGCGGCCCTGATCCCCCTCTCAGAGCCTTTTGAAGTTTCCTGCTATCTAGAACAAATTCTGCAAAATGCCTTTGAGAGCAGGGTGGGGGAAGGGACCACTGCAACTTCCACAGACACCGACAGCACTCACAGACATGGGAGAGAGGCAGTGGGGGTTAGGAAGGGACATAATAGACTCCTGTCCCACTTGCTACAAGCCTGCCGAGGAGAAAACAACTGTTGTGGGCTCTCAGGGCCCCCCCGCTCCCCATCAGTCAAATCAGCTTCCAGCTAACTTGTCCTATTGGCCCTTTTCGGACTACGTCCTGCATAAAGCATCCGAGTGATGAGAGGGTAGCTGGTCAGGCAGGCAACCCCTGCAGCATACCAGCTGGGGATGTGCAGTCCTCGAGGATGCTGTCGGCAAGGCAGAGTCCCGCAGAAATCACACGCAAGAATCAGACAAAAGGAAAAATAAGGGAACAGTTTTCTCCCCTTCTCTCCTAGCTGTATTCAGTAAAGCGTAATTCTGCTCTGACTGAAGGTCACACAGCCACGGGAAGGAACAGAGAAGCAGCCAGGCACCAATAAAGTATGCCTGTGAGGTAGCACAAGAGATATACCATCCTCTTATGCCTTCTGGGGTAAGCAACAGAAGGCAGCATAGCTGCCAGTACAGGCAGGACTAACATGTTTTTGATCTCTGTTGCAGAAAACATGCCAAACCCCAAGACAGGAGCAGGTCCAAAGGGCTATTTCCCGTGGTTACAAAAGCAAGGAGAGCACTTACGGCAATTCTCTTCATCCGAGCCATCCTTGCAGTCTGTGTCACCATCACAGAACCAGTGCTCAGCTATGCAGCTCCCGTCACTGCAACGGAACTCCTTCTCCGAGCATTTTCTCATATCTGCAGAGACAGCAACACAAACAAAGCCTTGGCTTTTCTCAGAGTACCCAAGAAGCAACCGCACCACGCTCCTGAAAGCTGCCAGGGCACCCACAAACAAGATTGCTCATTAAACTGTACACGTGCAAAACCATCATTGTTCCTTTAACTGACACAGGGTGATGGATTAAAAAAGGAATCCACAGGACTTCCCAACAGCACGTCAAGGAGTAACAAGTCTCAAGTGATTTTTTTTGCCTGGCAGGTAAGGGGCATGCAGCCTGAGATCCCAAGCAGCCAGGCCTGGGAAAATACTTCACAAACCCAGCTGAGACAAAGAAGCTGCAATCTCTCTCCATGCTCAGGGGATGCCAGAACTACACAGGTGTGAGCCTGTACAAGTCCTTTTAAAGCACTGGCAGCACAGCACGTGTAGTGCCACATTACTCACCACACTGCTCATCACTGTTGTCACCACAGTCGTTGTCACCATCACAGTGCCACAGACTGCGGATGCAGTATCCATTCTGACAAGAGAACTCATCTTCCTCACACTCCCGTGGAGCTAGAGGGACACATTGAAGGTAAAGGTGAGGCAGGAAGATTTGCCTTGCAGAACACCAAACTGAACATCATTGTCCTCCAAGGACATCACGATGTTGGAGAGCTTATTTCTCATCTCCTAACATTAGCAAAAGTGTCTCTTCCATTTCATCCACAAGACAACAGAACAGGAGACTAAAACTTGAGAACATGGCTTTGAGGATGTACCTGGGACAGAGATGGAGACAACCACCCTGTGCTAGTATTCTAGCACAGTTCCAAGCCAGGCTCAAGAGACCTATGCACAGAAGAAAAGGCAATCCAGGACTCCATTTAAATGAATTAATAGTCTCTATCATTATCTAACAAATAATTGCTGGCATAATTATCTCTTTACTTTCTTTTCACAACAATGTTGAAGCTGCCTTCAAAGGAAAAGGAGAGAGAGAGAAAATTTAAACTTCCTCTTCCAAATACCTCAGTATTTGCAGCCTCGTTCCACCCTCTTTGCCAGTCTTCTAAGGAAACTTGTGCGCAGACCAGGGAGGAAAGGGTCTCAATCCAACAGAAACCCTCCTATGGTTATGTGAGAATCTGAACAAAGCCATGGGAGACGCTTACTCACAAAACCTTGCCCTCCTCCTTTTAATAGTCTCCAAATCTTTCAATTACACCCTTCTCCATTGTTGTCTTAGACACAAGGGCACTCCAGCTTTTTCTAACAGAAGACCAAACAGACCCAGACCTATATACCTTTCCTTTCATGATTGTTTTTTAATAGACTAGAAAGCTAAGTTTAATTCTTTGATTCAGAGCGTCACACAAGATGTCAACCCCTGAATCTCAATTCCCATCTCTTTGCCCAAAAAGGCAGGCAAAGATCAAAGACATCCTGATCTAAAAGCAAGTTAATTTCCACCCAAGTATCAGACCTGGAACACTTTACAGCCAAGAACATAATTTTTGCATTTCCTGAGATGAGGTTCCTCCATCAGAGCCCCTCCAGAGCACCATGCACACAATTTTTGTAGAACTTAAAGGCTGTAGAGTGATACGTATCAAGAACCTGGAAACCATCTCAGACAGCAGAATAATTCTGCTCCTAACTGCAGGCTGATGCCAGCCCCAGCAAGCGGTGCAGTTTCAGAGAAGCTGCAGCTCCAGAGAAGCTGCAGCTCCAGTGCTGTTACACTTCTGGTTCTCTGGCACATGCTACCAAGTATGGACCTGACAAATTGTTGTGGAGAAGGAAAGCTGAACACCTTTTGCTAATGAAAGGCAGCTACAACTACCCTGCATCTTCAACACAAAGGGGAGAAAGTAGGAGCCTGAACCCCAAATAGTTTCAGTAATCTGTAGAAGCACAATGACAGTGCTCAGAGCTAGCAGTCTGCCACGGCAGCTCTTGAAGATGGCACTTCACATGGCAACAGACAGTAAGCTTTCAGGATAAGTGGTCTCTGCGTGGGCAGTATCCCTACAGCACCTCCCTCTCCTCAGGGAATTCTTTTGAAGGGAGAGGATGCTGGGGACTGCCCAGCCCAGCTGAAAAGTCAGGCAGTGGAACCTGAGGCCACAGGAAGTCGTCCAGACAGGCAGTTCAGTAGGATTTGGCAGGGGTTAGGTGTTTCCACGAACAGGGGGAGGACATGAAGAGCTCCGCTCAGGGAGGTGCTTCATGCGACATTAACTAGCAAGGCTGCAGGGCATAAACGGTTTTCCAGCCGGATGGAGAAGCATTCCCTCCCCCAGGACACGTAGCTGAACAGCAAGCCAGGTGCCAAGGTGGCAGGGCTTATAGATACCGGGTATACACCTCTGTCAGGGGCAGGGTATAGCTTATTATAAGCCAAAGGTCTGATTCAGTGGATAAACTCTCACATTCCTGAAATAAAAAGGGTCAACTTTCCCTGGCCATAGCACCCACCCTCTCCCCTCAGGGAGGTGACTTACGGCAGTCCTGTTCATCAGAATCATCCTCACAGTCGTTGTCTCCATCACAGACCCAGGACCGTCGGATACACTTCCCGTTGTCACAGTGGAAGTCCAAGGGGGAGCATGTGGGCAGCACTGCAACAGCAAAGAAACACCTCATGGAGCTGCAGCCAGCTTCCTTCCTGAAAGTCAAGTTCCATCCCTCCTGAGGGAAGGGAGCTACACCACTTAGAAACAAAGACAAAATTTAAAGTTATGAGGAAGAGCTGTCCCTCAGGTGGGGGGCCTACAGGGTAGGTCTGTAGTTTGGCAGTCTCTCCTCCCCAGAGAAGCACTGACCTTTCCACAATAAAGTAGCCGCCACAATTCCCCTGCCAAGTTCCTTTTCTCTCTTTCCTGCCTGAGCCTGCTCTACTCCCATAACTGCACTTGTTTTATAACAAGCAAAATTATGTTATCAACTTCTTTCCTGCATGCTTCTCAGTGCTGTCCATCCTGTTTCTATTACACAGCAAGCGCTTTAGAGTGAGAACTGTCAGAAGCAGCTTTTCCAAGGTACCCGCTAAAGCCTGTGTTCTAGCATGGGGACTGCCAGCCTTTTTGTCTAAACAAACCTGCAAGGAGAAGCTTAGATGCAGGAATCCACGGCTAGGGATAATCCACTGTGCCTCAGGTACAGCAGAGTCCAAACCCTGCTAGAAGTCTCCAAAAAGAATGGGATGATGTTTGCCTACACAGGAGTCTGCTGACAATGGGAGTGGAACCACAGATCCACAGTGTTCAAAAAAGACCAGAGCCACAACACTGGAATTCAACGGGGAGCACCAGCCCTGTCCCTCCCCGCACAGATGAGAGGAACACTCAACCCCAGGGAAGTTCATGCTTTTAAGTGCTGCCAGCTGTGGTAGGGAAGGGGCTGCACAAGACTGTTCCTGACAGGTGTGCGCTCCAAAGAACAAGGTTAGCTCAGCAATGCGAAGGGGTGAGGGCTGGAGAGACTAGTGCCCAAAACCCTTTCATCCCAGCCCAGCTTGCCAACAGCATCTCCCATCTGTCACCAGGCAGGCCAGCCCTCTTCTGCTGTACTGCTGCTTCTTCCCCTGCCAATGCTATCCTGGAGATGGGAGCCTCAGGGAAGGGAGAGTAAAAGAAGGTGAAGACAGCAGCCAAGCACAAAAGGAGGAGGATTTAATAAAGAGAACAAATAGTCACATTCTCAGCTTTTCCAGCTTCCTCAACCCTCCGTTTCCCCTTGGTCCAGGACCGCTGCCAATGTCCCGTGAAAGCGGCATGGATTACACTACACAGAATCATTCACAGCTCCCTGTATCAAGTTCTCTCAAGGTTTCTCACCAAGGGCCTGTCCTAAAAGCCTCCCATCCTAAGAACACGCTATTGCAGTTAAATTCACACTTGCCCTAACTTCTCTTTTCCTAACCACAAATTGGGATCATCTTCTCAGCTGTTGCTGCACCATGACAGGCACAGGCATCTCTGTATCCCAGAGGACATCGCTGCACGCATCGCTGCTCTCAGGGCTGATCACCACATTGGGCGACAAAACACAGAATCTGGCACTGGCCCTTGGGAAAAGGTTCTTCCTATCATGTCCAGGATGCTCCAGGTCAGATCCAGCTACTTCTAGGCCCCAGAGAGTGATGAAGGAACGGGAAGCATACAAGTCTGTATTTTCACCCCACAGATCCAACAGCACCCCACTCTTCCACTGGCTGACCCCTTCCCTTGCACCACACTTTCTCTGAGCACCCCTGTGCTGCTGCTGCATCAAACCCAAGTGGGAGCTCCCCCTCTTCCCCCAGGGTGGGCAGAAAGGGAGAAACACTCTAGTTCCCAAACTGCTTTCCAAACAAAAGCAAGACAGACTTTTGGATTCTGCCGGTTGGTCCCACAGATCAGCCTCCTCTCCCCCAAGCACAACTCCCATACGTTGCACGCTGAACAAACCTTCCCTGGCCTCAGCTGCCAGCTTCAGGACCGAGACCATCCCCCCAGCATATGCTTTTCTCTCTGCTCTCCCGGGTCCCAGCGTGACTAATCACCAAAGGACTGCAGAGGAGCCGCCTGGAAGGGAATTTGCATGCTGACTCTCCAGGGGAGAATTCTTCAGGCTCCCAGAGGGTTAGGCCATTAGCACTGGTTCAGAGCTGATACCATTATCCCACTGAACTGCTGCATCCCTTCATGAGGTAATGACACAAAATGAAATTCCACCCCTACAGGGAGCAGTTCAGCCAATTTCATACTCCCACTAAATATAAAAATTGAGCTTCAAGCACAGGGGAGGGAGAGCAAGGGGAAGAGGGCGAAACACAAACTACCACATACAAAAGAGGACCTAATTCCCACCGCAGCAGACAGCAAGTGTGTGCCAGCCCAGACAACACCAGTGTGGGGGGATAAATCCTCTTCTACAGGAGCTCTCTCTTAAAGTAGGAATTAAAAACACAAACTCACTTAAGAGGAAAAAAAAAAAAAACAAAACACTGAACCAAAAAACCAAACCCAAGCCAAACCAAAAAAACCAACCCAGAAAACAACAGCAAACCCAGCCTAATGAATGAAAGCTGGTGTCTCAAAGACCAGAGGAGCTACCAATGGGATCAGGGCAGGGAGCCACGTAAACTCATAACTTGAATCTAATAATGGTTGCAAACAGATGCTTCAAAGGAAAATGCAGGACATTCCAGCAGCAGCTTTCACGTGGTGGCAGTCTATGCCTAACCCTGCTCTGCCCTCCCCGGCTTAAGTTCCATCCTACAGCCCCCTTCTTTTATTATTCAGCTCCTCTGTCAAGTCACCACTACATATTTTGATGAGTTTCATTCTTACAGAGTTAAAGCTGAGGGCATACCACTAGCCCAGAGTTAATGTTTAGTTGTGTTGTAAATATATCCAAAGTGTTTGGAAATCTGAAGTTAAGAGGAAATTCAAAAGTTGAGAGGTCACATTTAGGACATTCAAACAACTTCTGCTATATTGTGTCCTAACATCATGGAACTGCTATACAATCAGGAAACATATTTTACTGCTTTAACTGATTGTAAATGCCACGCTTCATGTTCTAACAGTCTGAAGAAGAGTACATGGCAATACAGATGAAGCAGTAAGAACTTCTTTTTGCTGGCAAAGATGGAGCAAGACCACTCTAGCCAAGTTCGATTAGCACCTAAAAGACTAGAAACAGAACTGCTATATTCTCTTCCCACCTTGATACTGATGCTTTTATGACAACGGGGCAGTTCTGTCTCTTTCTCCCCACTTCCCCAACCCATAAAATGAAGAATATTTATTTATTGCTTCCTAAGAAAGCTGCAAGTGCTTCATAGGCACTGTTTCCGCTGATGAGAAAGTGATCATTCATTGCACAAACACACTTTCACCACTGATCACAGCAGGCTTAGCTAATGCAACAGTAAACACAACTAAGTCTCCTATCCCCTTCCACATTCAATTCCAGCTTGACCTCTCTGTATCTGTGCAATGAAACAGTATTTTCCCAGAAAATACTGGGAGCAAAGGCAAGTCCAAGGATGCAGATTAAGACACAGATGCCCAGAGAGGGACTAGCCCATCACCTTAGGCATGATGAGGATCAAGCCTGAGGACGGTGAGCCAGTGGGAAAGCTAGGCAAGGCAGCGACAGCACAAGAGAGCACATCTGTGAACTGACAACAAGCAACAAAAAAAGCCCTTTGAACTTCAACCATTTCCTTGAGCTCATCCCTCTGCATGGTCACACTGGACAACATCCAAGGTTTCAGCAAAGCTAGGTCTATCGTAAGGCTGCAATCCCTCCCCCTCTCCCAACTCCTATTACACAGGGCACTCTTTTATGGCCAAGCAGAAGGGGAAGGGGGAGGGCGGGTGAAAAGGGAAGTTTATAAGGTGAAACGTAGACTGAAACACGTCCTACTATCCTTTGAACATTTTATCCCCGTTGCCTGCAGTGAGCAGGTTGCTTTGTACCCAAGGACAGAGAGGAACTGGTGTTCAGAGCTCTGGAGCACAGCAATATTAACAATACTGCTTGTTTGGACACACTCTCGGTCTTGTGAAGAAGGAAAAGTCCATTAAAAATGAATACAAACTAAAAATATATATATAAATAAATCACGCTGTCAACAGTAGAGGCAATCCCAGCCTGACACCCAGCTATACCCATGCTAAGGCATTTGTATGAGCACAGACACACACATAAACAGAGATCTGTGTGCTGAGATTTGTAGCACAGTGGGCAAACAATCAAGAAAAAAATAAAGGATGTTGGTCTACTCTCTGGAAGAGATAAGAGATGCTACGTTTTAACTAGCAACATTTTGGAAAAAAATCTCGTTCCAGATTAATGCAAAACCTTTCTGATGGCACTACTGAACTGTATTTAAGGACATTGCTGGTGAAAAAGAAAAAAAAAAACATTTAAAAGAAGGGGTGAGTTATTAGCACCCAATCTTTCCCAGCCCTTTGATCACAAGTGCTCACCCTGAGGAGGGCACTGCTTTAATTCTGATGCCTTTTAAAGGAAACACTCAAAGCCCAGTAAAAGGAAGAAGTGTAATTCCAGACATGGAATCGGTATCTTTTCAAAAGAAGCTTGAACTCGTTAAGTGTTTCAAATTAGTAAGAATCTAAGTTTAGAATGACACTTTTAGTGTGTCATTCTATACTTAAATCAAGACTAGTGATTAAGTGAAGGACAGAGGGAAGACAATTCTTGTAAGGTTTCCATTAATTTTAATAAAAGACCTGTGAGATTTTTTAATCAAAAAAATATTTGTTTTGAGCCTGCAAAGCAGGCTACACAGACAGCCCTGTTCTTGGCAAGGAAAAGACCCTCTCATGGGCTTGAATGAGTTGTAGCTCAATAGGAACTGCCTAAATTTGCCGATGAGATAGGAACAGACCACTTCCAGGAAACTTTAAGGTAAAATAAATAAATTCTTCTTCAGTCCCTTTAAAGGACAGTATAACAGTGCATGGAGCTAAGCTAAGCAAGCAAGGCCACGTCCCGAGGAGCTAGACATTTACAAGCTGATTAGGAACAATACAGAGCCAAAATTCCGAGTAATAAGGCTCTGCCGGGATGGTTACGAGGGGATTTGGCGTATCTTATGAGAAACAGAACTATTTATCAATCCTCAGGCCAAGTTTACTCAGTTGTCCTTTCACCCTTGCCACAGGAAGTAAGCCTCATTCACACCACTCCGGACTTCAAAGCACACGCAGGAGGGCAGAATGAAAACCATCCCTCTGCTTGCATGCGGCTTGCGTTAGGGACAGTCCAAAGCAGGCTCTGCTGGCACAGGGCAGGAAGGCAGCTCAGCTACTCCCTGCATGTGTAGTGAGGGCTTCCAAGCCAGGCGCCGTCAGCAAGCCAGTGAGCTGACACCAGACAAAGTCTAGGAAGCTGGCATGACAGCTGGGACATTGCTTATTACTATTATTACTACAGCACTTTGACTTGTAAACATGATCCAGAGCAGGAAGCAAAGATGTCACAGAAGAATCAGCTCCCACCACAGCAAGGCTTCAGATTTGCAAGAAAAACAGTTCCTGCCACAGCCAGGTAAGCAGCAGCAGAGGTCTCCAAAAAGCGATGGGAAAACACCTATGAGAAGCAGATACCAATGCACGTGGGAAATGTTTGGGGTGTGTGGAAGGGTAACAGATGAAGGCAAAAATCAGCACAACAGACTCAAGAAGTGGGTATTTGTTTTACAGTTAGTAGGAGAACATTAAAAATAATAAAACCAATCCAAACACACCACATTTTAAGAACTTTTGTTAAAACTGAACATCTCTCTGGGAGAAACGTTCCCTGTGTCTGCTCTTGTTTGTCATAACTGCAGCTCCTCTCACTCACTGCCAAGTATCTTCACATTTGATTTAAAAAAAGCAAACAAAAAAATACTGTTTGAAGCTGTCATTCTTTAACTGAAATGATAAACCACTCAAGCATATGCAGTGCTATATAGACAGATACAAGACTGAAGCTTGACTTGCTAATTTTCACCTTGCCTCCCCACCCCATGTTTCACTCTCTTGCTTTATTAGGAGTCCAACAGCCTGATGTTTTCCTTTTCTCCTCTCCCTTTGCCAAGGAAGCCAGCAATCTCCCAGGAACTCATTCTTGTTACTCTATCACCTTAACCGTATACATGTGACGTAATACACTGAAGTAAAAGTAGACCTTAAATAAGCATGGTTGCAGCTTTATTTCTCTGGAAAGTAAGGACGTTCACAGGAGGAAAAAGAAAATCCTATAACTGCAAAACCAGCTCACAATAGAGCATTGGAACTCTGCATTCCTTGCAATCACTTTGGTTCACTCTTCAGATCAGAGGCAGATCCTTACTAATATTATAATTACTGTCTTTAAAACTCAAGAGCTGTACTTCCATACAGTGCTGAAAAAGAATCCCAGCAGCTTTAGCAGCTCCGAAGAGTACATGTAAGTGGTTACACGCTGACTTAGTACTGTGAGTTGGAACAAACACAGCATGAGAATTGTCCCCATGGTTTCTGAGGAATCCCAATATTTTTTTACCTAGGCCTTTAATATATTTGAGGCTTGTAGGATGACTTCATCAGGACAAACCAAACCTACAACTCAACATTTGTATTTTTAAAAAATTCACTAATTTCAGGCATAAGTCAATTAAAAAAATTATTTAAAGAAATCAATCAAGCTCAACACCGAAGTCGTCCAAAAATTCACTCCAACCAGAACACTGTATGCATGTTGCAGACAGATGGCCAGGGAAGAAAAGAAAAATCTGTGACCTGCCCATTCTCTTGTACTATGTGCAAGCATCAGTGCTGATGCGCGAGAAGCTTAAATTGATTTAAAGTCTGAGCTGCTGTTCCAAGGGGCTCACACCCCACCCCTGCTCTTGTACTCTGAGTGCCTTCTTTATGTTTGGCCCAGTCAATCAGCACACAGGGCGAATGGGAAGTTAACTCCACAAAGGAGTACACCTTCACAAGGTTCCTGTATGCCAAGCAGAAGGGAGGGATTTAGCAAGTGATCTGCTCTACCAAAAAGTTTCAGTGCCATAATGACTACGTAAGATAGCAAATAGTATAGGCAGCTGCTGTGAACAGACACTGTAGAGTCGATCTAGTTCTTACAGACAATCCCTAGTATCACATACCTGGGCTTGTAAATAGTAGCTACTCAGAGCAATATTCAGCAGGCTTACTGGAGTGTTTGTCAGGCCCCTCCACTGCAACCCTGCCTGTGTGCGTTGGAAACACATGCATTTGACATTTGTATGGAGTCCCTAGCCCCATTCTTTCCTTTAGTTTTTTATTTTCTTGCATTCAGAGTACTTCTGGTTGTCAGGTGAAGAAGTTCTCCTCTCTGTGTTTATTCTATTATAATGTAATATTTTAAGAGGCAGTTCATATCCTAGTCCTTCCCCCTTGAGTAATTTCTACACTCTGTGTAAATTCAGCTCTTATCTGCCCTTCCATTTTGTCAAACCTACTGTCCTTTTCTGTGCTTGCTAGCTCACCTCTCTCACTAAATTAGAGAGACCTACAACACAAGCCTTACTCAGAACAAGATGCTTAAACATTCTCATCTTACACATGCTGTTATCAAGACAGGACCCTTTGCTTCAGCCTTATTCCTCCCTTTGCCTTGTTAGAAACAGTAAATTAAAGAAGGTGGAAGTCAAACCCAGTTCTTATATTCTCTGCCTCACTTGGTTCTCTGCCTCCATAGACTTCCCAGCCTCCAGTGCCTGAGAGTATCAGCAGATGGGTCAACACTTCACTACTACTCCCTAGTGTGCACAGATTCAATTCAAATCCATATGGGCCAGAATTCCCTATTATATTAGGGATACACCACAACCAGAGCTTTACTGTTGTTCTGGTTTCAGCAGGGATAGAGTTAATTTTCTTCCTAGCAGCTGGTATAGTGTTGTGTCTTGGATTTAAGATGAGAGCAATGTTGATAACTCAGGGATGTCTTCAGTTGCTGCCAACCAATCAAGGACACTGGCCTGCCAAGGAGAAGGTGGGAGGCCATAAGACTGAGAGGGGACACAGCCAGGACAGGTGACCCGACCTGGCCAAAGGGATATTCCATACCATATGATGTCATGCTCCATATATAACTGGGGGGGTGAGCTAAGGGACAGTTCAGCTTGAGAGCTAGCTGAACATCAGCTTCAGGTAGTGAAACTGTGCTGTGCATCACTCATTTTGTATATTCTTTTCTTGTTATTATTATTGTCTTCCTTTTCTGTCCTATAAAACTGTCTTTATCTCAACCCACCAGTTTTACCTTTTTTTTAATTTATTTTTGATTCTCTTTCATGCCACAGGGTCGGGGAGAGCAAGTGAACTTCTATGTGGCTGCTATAGCAGCCAGCCAGGTTAAACCATGACAACTGCGCAAGACCAAAAGGTTCCTCCTGCCCAGGCCACAGAGTGAGATACAGTGCAACAGCAGATGCCAAGAGAAGAGTGTAGGAACACAGCATGCACGTTCTTCCTCAGAAGTGAAAAATCTGTCTTGATTTCTGATACAATTACTTCCTGAACAAGAGGTGACACTCATTTTTAACAACTGTCAGTGGATTTTACATGTCAGATACCTTTCTGAGAATATCTGAAACTTCAGAATCTCTGTTTTGTGGCAAGGAGATCCACAGCTTTAGTACATGTTGTGTGAACAAGCAAATTTTGCTAGCTTTGAACCCATCTTGTGCTAAGTTCCTATGGAAAGTCTTACCCCTCATGGCCCCCAGTCTTACCATGCCTGCTTTGGTGCTGGATTTTGTTGAAGTACAAAGGTAGATCTTATCAACAAGCATTCTTGGCTAAATCATTACTGATTCTTTTACACCATTTCAATAGATTCATGAAGCATGACTTCCCCTTACAAACACACACACAAATGCAAAACAGCAAACCAACTCAATCCATCCCACAAAACCCCTCTAAAACCACCAAACCCCAGGTCTTTCATGTTGTTCACTATCTGAACAATTACAAAAAACAAGATCTAAATCACATTCATTGACAAGAGCCTTAAATTTTCAGCTTGAAGAAAACTTTTAGGAGCCAAGTTCCACAAAAATCACACCTTTTTTTCCACCCTTCACTTCTATCACAGTCTGTGGAATCCAAAGAGATGAGCTAAGAAAGCAACTTACTTGTAGCTCCAGGGAAAGAGGTTTTCTCAGTCTATATTATGCTAAACCCTTTACGAGTGACACTTCCTATCAGTTCTCACCTAGCCAGGCTCAGCTATGCAGATACTGACACCACAGATACACAGCAGCTGCAAGATAACTTCCCTCAGCAGATCCCAAGACCAATGAAAGTTAATTATGGTGCTTACTTTCCTCTCCCTTCATAGGGCAGCCAGGACAGAAACTAGAAGGTTACTGAAGAGGGAAGACACCCTCAATACACTTCAGAGAATCACAGAATCGAGGAATGACTAGGTCGGAAAAGACCTTTAAGATCAACTCCAACCATACCTGTCCTATGCTAAACCATATCTCTAATTTCCTCATCTACCCATCTTTTAAACACATCCAGGGATGGTGACTCAACCCCCTCCCTGGGCAGCCTGTTACAGGCCCTGACAACTCTTTCAGTGAAGAATTTTTTCCTAACATCTAATCTGAACCTGCCCTGGTGCAGCTTAAGGCCATTTCCACTTCTTGACGCTCCTTATTTATTTTCTGTTAATATTTAAAGCAAAACAATTATAATATAGTTCACAGATTGCACTTTTGCAAGAGTGGGGAAAAAGAAGACGAGGTACTTCTTTGTTCCTCCTCTCCCTCTAAAACATTCACATCCAGCAGCCATCTAAAACCAGCCATGTAAAGCAGAGTTGGGCTTTCACTGTGCTTTATGTCAGTGGACACTAGCTCTGTTACACTCAGAGTACTTAAGTCAGTGAAAAATACATAATCTACAGTCTTAAATATCAATCACACAAAACCTAGATGCACCTGTAAAACAAAGAAAAACCCAAGACATTCAGTTTTCACAAACACAAGTCAAAAATGGTATTCTTACTGCAGCCATCTTCATCACTGTGGTCCCCACAGTCATTGTCCCCGTCGCACTGCCACTGAGCAGGGATGCAGGTGCATTCACCGAAAGCACTGACAGCGCACGTGAAATGATTGCGGCCGCAGGAGCACTCACTGCTACTCATAACACCTGCAGGGGAACAAAGAAAAAAGGCATTTTGAAGAGATTTGCCTATTTGGGGGTAAATGCATTACATACAAAGTAACATCACCATTTTTCTCCATGTACACACACTATAGGTATGAACACGTGCTCCACTGCAAAGAAAAACATTCGCATCCCCCCACCTCACATTGCTGAACGGGAGACCAAGTACTATGCAGAGCTTCCTGGAATGGGGCTATCTGAAGACAACCTGCCAAAGAAAGGTTTGGGAATCAGCTGAGAAATAACTCTGCACTAGCCACAATCATATTCCAGGAACCCAGGTATCAAAACATCTTTATTTTACCAACTCCCTCATCTCTGAGAGCACAGTGTGGCTGCTGCTCTCTTCAGCTCTGACACCACAAAAGATGGGATGGCAAGGATTCTACTTCGGAGAGTTACCTGGGTCTTCTCCAGATTCTGAACTTCGTAGACGTAAACTTTTTACGTGTCAGTGCTTTAAACATTTCTGACTCCAGTGAAAGGAAAAAAAACCTCACAAAAAACATACATCCCCACAAAAAAACCCCAACCAACAACCCAAACCCCATCCTCTTGCTCATTTACCTGTGGAGATTAAACAGTGACACCATGCAGTGTACAACTGATATTCATGAAAGCAAGAGAAAATGGTTTTTAACTCTACAGATCAAAAGACAGTTTAGTCCAAATGTCAATATATAATCTGATAAGAACTTTTTTTCAGCCTTAAAAGTTATGTTAAGGAGGCCTCAACTTCTTCTGTCCACTCCCAGCTACAGAACAATGCTCTGTACAACTCTGACCCTCACTCCTGTGCAAATGCAGATATTTACAATGTTATCCCACAGTCTTTTGATAAATCTCTGACTTGAGAGAGAACAGGCTACAGCCCATCTCTCAAAAGGGAAACTGTCACACCTGAACTTCTGATGTTATCTAGACAACCTATATAATCAATATCACCGTTAAATTATTATTCTATCAATCAACAATCCCCTCAGGCTAGTCTGTGACTGGACTCTTTTTGCATGGTTCCTTCTTACTGCAACTC
This sequence comes from Laterallus jamaicensis coturniculus, assembly GCA_022605575.1. NCBI lineage: Eukaryota > Metazoa > Chordata > Aves > Gruiformes > Rallidae > Laterallus > Laterallus jamaicensis. The sequence continues at coordinate 22,844,621 of JAKCOX010000013.1, forward strand.
AAGCAAACATAAAGCTCTCAGATTATACAATAGATCATAAAGAAAGAACTACAGAGGGATACTTGCACCAAGCCGTAATTATACACATCCTGAACTGTTTGTAGACTTTTTGATCTCATGTTACACCTAGTGTATCTGTGATGAACCATGAGCTGTAGTAGCAACCTACCCACAAAATCCTAAGGGGAAAAAGGAAAAAGAAAAAAAAAGAGAAAAATTAAAATAAAAAAGAAGCCTCATAATCTCACTCTTTTCCAATCTAATTGAGAAAAGCAGTTTCGGCAAAATTTTATGAGGGATCTGCAAGGTCCTCAACAGCAGAATTCTCCCCAGCAAAGGTATCCACTTGTGCAAGTCAAGCTAAGATTTAAGGTCAGAGGGAATGTTCTTATTCCTCAAGGAAGAATTCCATTACAAGTTTCTTCTGCAACAAAACTGGCCAAGGGGGCTTTGGCCAGCCTTCGCTGCCTGCTCTCATTGCTTCCCTGCAGGTTGCAAGGCCTCACTACACTATTTGCCAAGCACAGACACAAGTGGCTGAATTGGGACAACCAAATTGGTGGCCGTATCTCCCTTCACAGGCTCCCATAGGTGCAATGTGCTATTTATTCTTTCTCCCACCTCAACTACAAGTTATTTTTAAAATGTTGAGTAGAAAACGTCCATCTCAAGACATTATTGTAGATGCTAGAGAACATTGCTGATATCTGGTGTAACTAGGGATTGAGGCAGGAAGAACATCCAGTGAGTAAGGAAGAGAAAGCAGAAAGGCAAATGAAAGGGAGCAGAGCGGTCAGATCCACAAAGGACTTACCAGATATGGCCAGGGCAAAGACACACTCAAAAAGACAGCAAAGTGATGTAGTCAGAAGGCAAAAAAAGCAGACAACACCCCTAAGGAAAAGCAACGCATCATCTATCCAACAAGGAAATGTGGATATGTTGCCCCCCGCCCCCCTCCCCCCCCCAAATCAAACAGGTTCCTTCAAACTGGCAACACTGGAAATTCAGGACAACCCCCTGCTGTTGCCTGCCACTATTCAGAAAGGCAGAACCAGCTGCACATTGTACTCAAGGTAGGTGCTGTTTAAATCTCCTTTTCCAAAGCAATTTTTTCTACCATGTTCCTCACCTTAACAGTACTCCATAGCACTTATCCCAACTACTTCCAGCTCCAATGTCCCTTTCTGTTGGAGCACACCAAGATGTTTATAACCCTCATTTCCCCTAGAAAAAAAACAAACCCAAATATGAAAGTACTGGTGACCGGCTCTGTCTTGCCCAGGTTCCACCATATCTTTGGGTAGCTTCACTAACAGGGAGGGATCAAACATCACGGCAACCATTTCTTAAACTAGGGGAGTATATTTAATAATTTGTTTCTGGATAAGCACAAATGAGACAGTTGGGAAAGAGTAAAAGCAAGTTGGTTTAGTCCCTCAGCATGAAGATAGAGCTCTGCAACAGCAAAGAAAGAATTAACGTAGCCATCCCAATTGGCAAACTGCAACTTAATCTGCTGCATTGTCAAACACATGGTTATCTTCAGAAGTTGCTAGTAATATCAGGTTATATACATGTACACACACACCCACCAAATCTGTTCTTCCCACCTCATTAGGGTTGCTATGTTCTGCCATCTCTGGCTTGTGTTTTTACCATGCTATAGAAACTGTTGGGAGCTGAAGGATACGTTATGACCCAGATACCAACACACTCTCACATACATCAGCCTACATCTGCAGTACTATCACGTAAGCACATTTTGCTTAACTAGTCCAAATTATGACCTTTGTGAGTCTAATGCTTTGTGATTTGTGACCTTTAGGGTAACTAACTTTCTAGTCATTAAAATGATGCATTTGATAAGCCATGATTTACCCTAGTCTTACACTTGGACAATCAAAGCACATTATTCTTTGGAAAGCACACTAATTCCAACCAGCCAACAGTATCAGAAAGACCAATCCTGGATGAATAGTCTTTACCCAATAAAAAGAAGAGGTTGAATGAAACCAGGGACCTCCTGCAGACAGCAGAAATTTTCTCAATTATTTCAGTGTGGGTAGTATTTCTTAGTGTCCCATGGTTATTTCCCGGTGCTCAGGGTTCCAGTAACATTAGCCTGCAACTCTATCGGTAACTACAGAAGGCCAGGAAGGGTAATAATGAGAGGGATCTTTTCTCCAATCTACAGAATCAGAGAATATACTGAGTTGGAAGGGACCCATAAGGATCATTGAGTCCAACTCCAATTTAGTGTGAGAAGTCTCAATGGAAGACTTGCTCTTTAATGTTGAGCTCTCATTAAACATAGGGAGCATGGGACAGAGGGCTAAGCAAGTGCATGAGGGTGGAACATAAGCCTTCAGTGTCATGTTTCAATCCCTGTTAATAAGGGGTCCAGGAAGAGGATGGAAATACTTGCCATTCAGGCAACTGGACCAACAATCAAAGCAGACATATCTACTTACACTTTTGCATATCCTTCTGGAGCAGAAGCAGTGAAGGGTACCCCGGCTTAGCCGTGACAAAAGTTTTTCCTAAACCTTCTCAACCGTATTGCAGGCTTGGACATTTTACCAACCATCTATATTCAGAAATCATTTCGTTTATGCAGGAAACAAAACCCTGACACATTGTAACAGAGCAGTATAATACCAAACAACACAGAAAAGCTGAACAGAGGTATTTATTGCCAGGTGCTGAGCTGATATCACTCAACTTTCCTGGCCTCTCCTGATAACTCATGTGATCACCATACAAGTTTCCTACTCTCTCACTTAGCCATGTGTACAAGCAACCAAAAAACCTTCTTCCCTGGCTGAAGCTTGGTTCTCTCCAGATGCAGTAGCAGCAGGATCCAGTAACCAAACAGTTTTCATAGCAAAATATTATACAGCCTCCAGATTTTAAAAACAGGAAATCAGTCTAAACACAGGCCTCAGTTAACATCTGCCATCACCTTAAATTTAGCATGGTATTCTCAGATTCCTTCCAAATACCCTCCCCATCTTCATGGTCATCTGACAAATAAAACATCTCCTAAGGGAGAGTGGATTTTTTCCCTCCCTTCTCACCCTTAAAAAGATAGTTAGGATCTTCATGATTTCATGTCCAAAGTTGGCAAAACAGTTACACCATTTCTGGCTGAAAAGCAAAGTCAGTAATCATCCTGTTATTTCTGCATATCTTTTTCAGGGGAGGGTGGGCAGGGTTCCTTAAACAGCAACCTGTCACTCTGCTGCTTCACCCCGCCAACTCTTCATTAGGCCAAATAATATAGTCAATAAAGAAAAACCTAATATACAAAGCTTCATTTTGCTGATGAGGTCACTTGCAACCCTCAGAGCTATTACATAACAACCCTGTATGTGCCACAGATTCACAGAAACATGGACAAAGGAAGCTTAAGTAGACAGAATAAGTACCAAACTGAACTCTGTAGCTTTTATTTTCTTAGGCATAGCAGATTTCTAAGGGGGGCTGAAAACACACAGTCCTCCTAAGTTCTGATGGCATGTGTCTTTCCAAAAGGCGAGGTGACAACTGTATTTTCAGTAAAACTTATGACAGATGGCAGCTCTTACCCCTATTTGGTAGCAATTCAACCTTCTAAAGGCTGAACACAGAACCATGTTAACAGACCAGGCTGGAAGGGACCTTGAATGGTGACCTGGTCCATCCAACCTTTTGTGGGAAAAGGAGTCTTGACAATATCACCCTCTCCAGTCACATCTTGAAAATCTACAGAGACAGGGACTCTACCACATCTCTGGGGAGGTAATCCCAGTGAAGGATTGTTCTCACTCTAATAGTACCATAATATGAAGTTTTCTCAAATGGATGTTGACCTGCATAACAACCGCCAAAGATCCTCACATCTGAGGTCGACACAATGCTGCCTTTCCACTTTTCCTTTATTTCCAGGTACCAAGCACTGACTACATTAGACATTTCCACTCCACACAGCCTTCTTAGTTGCATCTTCTCTCCTTCAGCCTAACACAGAAAAAAATTTACTATTATTTAAATTAATAGTATTAAATTCACAGTCATCAGCTGACTTGCATCACCCTGCAATCCTGCACGTACCTGTAACACGGAGTAGCAAGCCAACCACAGCTAATCATCCCTTTAGTTCTTCTACACTACAAGGCAAAGAGCAGCAGCAGGTTTAGAAAACCCAGAACTATGGAAATATTTTGCACGGTTTACAGTTGAAGACTGTTCAGTTCAGAATAAGCCGCCTCTGGAAGGAACAATCAGTCTTTTGGTCCAGGATGGAGTAACACATGGATCTGGGTTCCTTCCCCTCCATGGACAGGCACCTAACTCCACATTTCATGGGTTATAGACAATGTTTGATGGAAGGCAGAATCTTTCAGCAACCTCATTGTTACAAGAGACAACTAAAAAGATGACAGTACCATCCTTTATAATTTCAATGGTACCCTATAAAAATCCCTGGCAGAGGACAGAAGGTCTAAGTGGATACTGAAGGTGTGTGAAAATATAGTACAAGTATTTGACAGTGACAAAGAGGAAGACATCCAGGACTGTACAGAAGAACTGGCAGATGAATAATGGAATTAAAGGGAAAACAAGAGAAAGAAAGTCCTAATAGTGGTGGGCATAAGGCTGTGATTCCAGCCCCTCTCCCCCCAATAAAGTACGGAAGTGTAGCAACAAAAGCATTTTTGAACAAATGTGGACTAAGCATCAGAGTATTTTTCCCTGGCTTCTACAGATGCACTTCATTTTTTGTTTCTGTATTTTAAGAACCCACAAGCATATGACTGTTTCTTTGGGGTTGAAATTAATTAATTATGAAGCATAGCCTTTAATAGCCTGTACCAGCTTGCACAACTGGTGTTAGAAAGCCTGTGACAGATACCATTTCCTCTTTCTCTTCCCCCAGCTCAGGCTCACTTTTCCGTTCCCATCAAATACACACCCTGATGAGGTCTGAATTCAGGTGTTTCAGGTGGCCTTGAATATAGTTGCTACATTTTCCTCCTCCATCCAGCACTTCCAGTGTTTCCACAGCAAAGCAGCTCAGCTTTCTCTGCTTGCCCATCTTGAGGGAAAATTAAATTTCTGGATTCCTCTCTCTTACCCAAATAACTGTTTCCACTGAAGGAAAGTACAGTTAATCCAGCTTTAGAAGAGGGATTTGCTGACCATTGTTTAAGTCCAGAGCTCTACTGGCAGACACAGCAAAAGCAACATTACAGCACAACAGGGTGATGTCAGAAAGGGCATCATGAACTGATAAAAGCCAACAGGGTTTTCCCTCTTTTTTTTGGGTTTTGTTTTAAACTCCCATTATGGAAGTATCTGAAGTAGTTCTGCCAAATATTTGATGTCTGCCGAGATTAGAACTAACCTCATTAGAAAAAGCAAATGCTCTAGAAAGAGCAAAGTTTTCAAAGCTTTACGTGGAACTGCTGAAGAATGATGTAATAGTGCTAAGTTTAAAAAAAATAGCCATGCAAGAAACAAACCACACCCCAAAATAAAAACACACACGTGCACCCTGAAACTGAACCATACCAGCAGGAGAAGAGGTCGATGATGTTACAGCTTGTTTGTAGTTGTGTACTGTGTCTACTTTGGCAGTTTTCAAGTGAAGATGAAAGTTCTCCAGAATTCCCCTCTCAGTTTACAAAAGCAGACACAGCTCAGTCCTGAACCAGCTGGTCCTCAATTAAACACATTGCTGACCCCAGTTCCATGCAGGCGCAGGCTATCAGGCACAGCAGCCCTTCAGGACTCATTAAAAACCGCACAAGTATGCAGGCTAGGCCTGAAAAATATTACACTGAACGTAACTACAAGGAATAGGAAGCATAAGTAAAAGAAATTCCACAGGATGCCTGCTAATTAAGACCTAAAGAGAATACAGGGTGCGACAAAAGTGCAAACTGTGTTAGGGTTTGGTGTGATGGGTGTATGCAGGGTAGAGGGAGAGGGAGGCAGAACGGAAGCTGTATTTTCAGAAATACCACATGCATTGATATGAGCCCTTCAAAAACATGTTTGAGATTGAGGAGCAATTCTGATGCTTTTATGGGATCAGAATTGGTTGTCCTACCAACACCACTGAAAACCTCACGGTGCACCCAGCACATGGAAAAGCATTTATAGAAACATGTACTGAAACAAAAATACTGAATAAAGATTATTTGCACATAAAGACTCAAGGATCAAGACATAATTGTTGCAGTTCCCTCTCCCAAATCCTTCAGCTCATAAACAAACACCTCGCAATAAATGTGACGCAAACTGAGGATCATAGATACTCCTCCTCCACCCACATCTTCTATGGCATTTGACAAATTTACTTCTCACCCTCTAGAAGTGAGGATGCTGCTGTTATGGCTCTACATTTTATTAGGGTTTAACGTGTATTTCTGATTACCCAGTCTTTGAACAGAAAATGCAGCTGAAGGGACAGCATTATTGCCGTGAAATTCTACTCAAAAATTAATTCCAACTGGCTTGACCACCAGCACACACAGACCAAAAACATCGGCTGCAGGACCATAAACAAAAGATAACGAGAAATGGCAGCAAGTCAAGCTGCAGGGGGTAGCGATGGCTAGGGCTATCATAGGGATCAGCATTAGATCTAGTCCCATTGTATAATTTTGTTAATGATCTGGAAGAAAATCAAGTATCATGTTAAAGGTACATGCAAATTGTATCAAAATAGAAAACATTCTTCTACAAACATAAGAGAAAAAAGAAGCAATATAGAAGGGACCTTAGAAGATTAGAATTATGGGCAGGAAATTAAAATTCAATCTTAATTTATTTTATTTTTTTTAAGCCAGTGCATCTGGTAAAAAATAATTCGAAACAGATACTCAAATGAAAAGAAAAATCTGGGATGCAGCAATGCCTGGAGAAATCAAGGAGCAATAATAAAAGACAAGCTGGCCATTGGTTTATATTATGACACAATATGGCAACCCAAAAACTACGTTAGGCTAAGTATGCATGAGTGTCCCATCATGGAGAAAGAAACTTTCTGCCTGTGCAGAACTCAGATGTAACACTGAGTCCTAGAGGGAAGCTGATACAGGGAAACTAAACAACTTATTCTAACTCAGCAACAAAATGTTTATCAAAGGTGTGATACTGCACACTGCTCCCTCAAGCCTTCAGATTCTGTTTGAAGCCTGGCCCAGCATGGCACTTTTTTCTACCCACTACTACTTAGTTCTTGAAATCAGATAAAAAGGCAAGTACCATCAATTCTGTGTTTTGTTGTGTTTGGTTGTTTGGGGTTTTTTTCCTAAATAGGACTTTTATTACCCTGTTTCCTGAGTAACCTCTCAGTTGCCCATGGAAATAGCTCACGGTGGACAGCACATGAAGTCCCGATACAGAAACAGGATTCTTTCAACCACCAAAGCATGTTAAACATATCAAAATATCGGTCCAAAGTCCCTGTTTGAAGGCAGGCAAGAAATATCAGGTAGATGAGAACTATTTCCAAATGAATTTTCCAAAGGAATTTTATCTGTCAAGGGCAGACAGGATAAAGTTGTATCCGAGTGACATTTCCCCCAGCCTATCCTTCAGATTCCTACCCTCCCTCGTAACACCAGAACTGTTTTGTAAGAATCTTCTAAAACATCTTTGCTCTAGTACCCAGATCTTTGATTGAAGTGTGACCATACTGTGATGTGTTTTACATATTAACTTGCCATTAAACAGCAAATTTCCCACTTTCCCTAAATACAAGGCTCCCTCAAACATTTGCAGCTGGCAGTCAAAAGTGCAGGCTTTGTTCTGTAGCTCCACATGCCTGCCAATCACTGCTGCCATTCAAGAAGCCAAGCACTGTATCAGCCTGCTTCAGGTGTCATGTCCAGTGTCAACAGATACATCTTAGAAAGACCTCAATGTGAGAATTCTCACATTCTCTCTACAAGTGCATTCAAAACCATTAGTGGGGGCATCCATTTTCACCTTCACAGATCCTTAGTAATCAAAGGCCACAGAAAGTCGTGAACTGCAGTATGCCACCTCCGACATGCTACTTCTCACCTCCAAGGCGCTTACTGAGAGGGATTCATCCTCCTAAAGCCTTTTTAATTCTTCCTACATACAAACTTGGATGCCAAGGACCAAGAGCATTATATTTCCCACCTTGCAGAACTTCCTCCCTGTTACAATTAATAGCATCCCTTCCGCCTTTGCACTTCATTCTCTGTAAATTTCCTCTTTTAAGCAGGGTGCATTTAACTCATCCTGTGTTATGGTACCTGAAGGATGCCATCAAGAAACACTTTGCTGATTTTAGCCTGGAGTGGCATTTCCTTATGTAGCTGCAGGCTCCTGCACGTGTCAATGGAGAACTACAATGAAGAATCCACGGGACAGATACAAAGTACTCAACTACAGCACTGAGTTACTTGCCATGCAGGACCGTTCCACTCAAGCACATTAAACAGAAATGAAATACCACTCAGAAATGGGCCAAATAATAAAAGGTTGCTGCTGCCTAACATCATTCAGAAATACCATCATCTGCTGCATAACAGTGTGGGAATGTTTAGCTGGACCACCATGGCCTGGCAGGCAGAGCTATGTGACTCAAACCCTTTCAGAATATCCTAGACACACATGCGAGACACTTTAAAATACTATCTTAAGCCTAGATTGTGCTTCACAAGAATTAGTCACCTCAGCAACAACATCAGACACATAACTTTCCACTTCTTTCACTGTGGGCTAATTTTTTTTAAACCACACACTAACAACCCCTATCCTTTCCTGTCCCATAAGGGTTGTGACCAATTTACTGCTCATTTGTCATGAATCACACAGTACAGTAGACACTAGAGTTTTGAAAATAATGGCACACCAGCATAAATGTTACTAGGAGACCTTCATGATACCAGACAATTGCTAAGCACCAGCCAGAGCAGCAACCTTTTGTTTTAAAGAGATAATCCATAGGACACCTACTTCAGTCACCAAAGAGTTTCACTAGCATGATAGTTCTTGAGAATGAAGCTCACTGAGTGGTCAGAAATACTTCTACTGTATCAAAGTTCATGGACATCAACTACAGACATCGATCAGGACTAGCGAAATACTGCAGTTTGTTTTCCCAGTTACAGGACAGAAAACATTGGTATGGGATTTCTCTCATCCTTCTGTTCTGCAAATAAATTGAGGAAACACAGGAAAAGAGGCAGAGAGATATAAGAACACTAGTGACTTTTGTTGGAGAATACACATGCATCTTAGAATACATTTCAGTGACAGCAGTTGATGTATAAACTCGAGATCCACATCCATGTTTTAAAGCTTTTAGACAATCACAGGGCACCTACACTTCTAAAGGCAAAGCAGGAATTTAATCAAGTCCTGTCACTTAGAGCCTTCAGAAGGAAGCATCTGGGCAAAGCAGGCTCTCACCAAGTCCCTAGGAAACAGCCCGCCTCTTGCTGCTACAGACAATGTTTTGTGAAAGGCTTGCTTAAATCCCTGCTGTTCCTAAAGCACACTGCATATCTACTCAAGCTAGCTTTAAACTAGCTAACTTGGGTTTTGGTGGCAATAGATCACAAAAGCACAGAGCCACAATGCACCTGCAAGAGTCAGCAAAAGCAACAGGGTAAATCTTTCAGATGCTCTGGGCACTGGACTAGCTGTAAGGACTTGGGAGAGTAATTGGGTAGATGTTCTAATGGGCACAAAGCTAAAACTCTGAACACTCTTCCATTCACTTAACCTATTCAAAACAAAAGCCAAGTTCCTCTGTCTTGGTCAGTTCCAGAACACGTCAACACAGATAGAGATACACTTCTTTTCAGGAGATAAAAATGCAAGCTTTTCAAAGTTCTTCTTTTCAGGGAACTTCATGTTCTAGCTGGACTGCAGTTGTCCAGTGCAAAGAGATGAGTTCTGCATCCAAAAGAGCCCAATTTGGCTTTTGTGGGTTGCAGTCAGATTCTTCCCATCATTATGGTATGATAGAGAAAAGGCCAGGTTCCTGGACAAGACAGAGACCGTTCTCCTACAGGGTCACTTTAAGGAGTTTATTTTGGTCTCCTATAAAGAGGCCATCATGTTAGTGGTGGAGCATCTGAACTTTGTAGCTTTCCAGCTCTCTGCCACACAAGAGACTGGGAAGCCAACCACAACAGCTCTGCTTAGCAGAGGAGTTCTCCAGGGAAGGGGTAGGACACACAGTGAGGTTTTGTGGCTATAGGGAGGCAGAAGATGGTTTTTGCAATCCCACAGGCAGGAGGACTTCAAAAGCACAAACCACAAGATAAACAGAGCTATCTTGGGACAAAGAGAGTTGTTTCTGTATGTCCTTTTCTAAAAAATAACCCCACACATGATATTATGCTGCCCTCAGAGGATGAGCAGCAAAGGGCCAATTATTAACCAGCCAGACTGAGCTGGAAGAACAGGGTTGGGCCTGGCAAAGAGAGGGGTACCGCACAACCACAGAGTCATCACAGCAACTATGCTGCCTACCAAAGAACTGGATTAACTTAAAAGCAAATAAGAAACCTTTACCAGTAACATCATTTTTAATACACACACACATTCACACACGTGTACTCAAAAACACAAACTTAATGTAAATAATTTTTGCGGGCTCAGGTAGTATAAGTTCTTTCCAACAGAACTGCTGTCAGGAAAAACAAGGAGGTTGGTGTTGGGGTTACTGCAAGGCAGCTACGCTGTACATCTGACCCTGTTCAGCCCACCCACATTTGTTTGCTTTCTGGGCAGCTCACGGAACACTGACCTACACCTCCCGCAGTGCCTGGACTCCAGGCTCCTTTGCAACGTTTAGGAAGTGGTCACAAAACTCTTCTGCTTCAGCTGGAAGTCTTAGGTGCTGCTTCTACAAATCCACAAGCTTCACTGTTCATTCACACTCACACCCCAGAAAAGTTAATCACAATAGTACAAAGCACCAGAGGAACCCCTACAGCCAATCTCATGTTCTTCACATTGGGTTTCACCTGCACCTTCAATGAAATAGTAGCAACAGCACTGAGGCAGAGTGAGGTAGGTGCACAAAAATCAAAGTGATCTAATGATGGAACCACATCTTTGTAGGTATGTGTGTGGTCTCCAGCATGACAGCATCAGAGTGCCTTTTTCTACTAATGAACAATGTCAGTACTTCTTAAAACCTGGGAAGTATTATCTTCAACTCAGCAGCATTAAATGGAAGCCCAACAGGCACCCAGGTACTCACAGACCTGTGCTAAGTCATTTAAAATCAGTGGAAAATTAGACATTTAGCTATCATTACACATCTGGTCAAAGAGCTTTAGACCTGGCTTTTGATATTACAACATACTCATACCTCCCACTACAGGGACTCGTCATGCTTGGAAACCTGAGGCCTAAGTGACTTCCCAAGGAGCTTCTGGCCAAGCTGCGAAATTAACACAGATCCTATAGGGTCCCAGTCCACTTCTTTACCAGGGCACAATTTGCCCTGCCCTACCTAGGTCCTTACCCTGGAGAGCTCGTTAAAACAAACTTGCAGGAAATCAAAGTCACTATTGCACAAATGTGGAAGGATTTACACATGCTGCTTGGGAAGTCAAAATAAAACCTCCTGCTTCACTTCATCTGCCCCCCCCCCATGCTCCCTGACTCAAATGAAGTCAGATCTAAATCCTGCTCCCTCCTGCCCTCCCTCCAAAAAAAAAAAAAAAGGTCAGAGCCAGGCTCCTGAGACGGTCCTGGGGGTCCCAAGTTCCTGTATTAGCCTTACAATTATTAAAAGGCCAACATTAAAGGAAGTCCAGCCCTGAGGCCACTGTTGATCTAATAAACACTGGAATTAGATTTCTTCTCAGTGATGAGGCTGCCCGCCTGATGGCACAAAGCCAACATTTAAATGCTACTGTTGCTCAGAGCCCTAAATTAGTTTTGGATCTGGGGAGTTTGCCTTGAGCTACAGCCAAAAGAAACATAGGAACTGGAGGGAAATTTGTTAAACGTTAACAGAGCTGCAGGAAAGGACTACAGAAGGGCTAGTAGGTGGCAGGGAGGAAGGAGGGGAAGCCACAAACAAACAGCAGAGGCAGAAACAAGAAGCAAGGCATGGGAAGTAAGCAGCAAGGAAGATTTTTGTGCAGGAGTGAGTTCCCCTGTCCAATCCTCACTTAAAGTCTGATGTTCAGCCCACTAAGTCCCACCTGCTCGAGGGTGTTTTTGTAACTATGGTGGTTCCCATCTACCTTCCGCTCTCCATGTGGGAAACACAAAACAAGAATCTGAGGAAACAGTTACTCCTAACTCCTCACCTGCATCAATGCTGAGTTACCATGAAACTAGACTCTCAGCCTTGGTCAGCTAACAGCTGGCTAGGAACTTGATGGATCCCATATTCTTGGAGGGAGTGGTACAGAGCTGCCTGCAGGAGCAGCTCCTCGAGCAGGCTCTCTTTCCATGAAGAGAGTGCAGTGAAAATGGTGCAAGATCCTGTCTGTTCAAGACATTCTTCATTTCACCGATGAACTGTATACATTTAGACAACACAATGCCCTTCTCCCTTGAATACTCAATCTAATCCAAATGTCTGTACAGAGGGAATTTAAACTACTTCCATTTTGACTCCGGCCCCCCGACTCCTTTTCCCAAGGAAGGAATGGAGGACTCCTCCACTTGACAGTTGCCTTCTGTGAAGCCAAGCCAATGAGGGCACAACCTGCATTTTTAACTTCTGATGGAAGGGACAAAGATTCAGGACAAAAAGGAAGAGCAGCATCTTCCCTCTCAGAGAGTTCCTACTGGCTCCACAATTCCTTCTCACTTGCAGAGATGACCTGGAAGGAATGAAGAGCTTTAGATAGCAAAAAGCAATCCTTCTGTCATATTCCCAGAGCCCACAAAGGACCTTTGTTTGCTCCAACTGTACCTCTGCTCTTTCCACCTCTCTACAGAAACATTTCCAAGCTGGTGGACAAACATGTGCACAGGGTGCATATAAGAGATCCCTACACACCATCTTTTATCCTGTCACACTTGAAGCTGAACATTGCTGGGGAGCAAGAGTGTTTGCACCCCCGCCTCCCTGTTTCCTCACACTGCAACACAGAGACCCCTTGACAAGCTTGCAGGATCTGTTTGAATAAATCATCTGTGCTTCTCAACAGAAACAGCAAAACTACAAGCATGATAGAAAGAAGCAAGAGAATGAGCAGAGGACATTCAACTATGTCCAGACACCAAAACCCCAGAGAAAAAAATGGGTCAAAGAAAACCAGAAATACCACATCCTCCACACACCATACATTTTAAAAAGAAATCAATACATAATAAAACCAAGAGTTTTCACTCACAGAAAGTGGTCCCTAAGCATCTTGAAATTCCATCTTATCACTGCTGAAACAATGCACGTCCAAGTCGTACATCCACTTCCAATCTCCACATCAGTCTCCAAGTTCAGCTGACCTACAGCTTTTTTCTCAGATTATAACTTTCTTGTAAATACTTACCTATTTTTTCATGTTACATTCACCATGTGCTTCTATCAAGTTCACTTGCAAGAATCCCCAAGAGGCCTGTAGAACTTTTACAGTTCTCTTCACAGACTTTTTCCTATTGTAATATTCAGGATCACGCAGACGGTGACACAGAAATGGACAAGGGTTGCTAAATTTTGCTAAACTATTAAAATATAGCCAGCAACGTTTGAGAAAATTCCCCATACAACCTCTCCATGATCAAAGTATCTCTAAATGTTATTTTCATTTTTCAGGCACTTGTCTTTCATGCGACACAGTCTGTTGACAGGACTCCTGCTGTGCAGACAACTCCTGCCCCAAATGACAGAAGTCCTCTCTCACACAAACATGTAAACACAGACTGGGCAACTCTAGTGAGCATCCCCATCCCCCCATGAGCCTTGTAAAGGGTTAAGGCCCAGTTATCACATGCTGGTAGGCTGACAGCTTTATGTCTGTAACGTCTGTATGGGTTTCAGACTCTCCCTTTAATCAGGTTCCATTGCAATTAATCAGTGGGTTTCTTTATAAGAAAAAAAAATAATAATAAAAAACGGCAAGCACTCTATTCAGCCCGATTCAATCTGCCTGGCCAAATCTCATGACCAGCTGGAATGCCCCTTTCCTAGCCTGCCCAGCAGGATGCCCAAGAATGGCGTGTGAACGTTTCTCTCTGCTCCTGCTCCAGCGTTAAAATGAACAATAGTCCCTGCCAGTGTCATTCTTCAGCAATTCATCTCTTCCTGTCGCCAGACTCTTTCGTTCCTTCTTGCCCCTTCCACCTTTTTTGTATAAAAAACAACAGCAGATCAGCAGCAAAACAATAAAATAAAATTGTATTTACTTGGGAGATTTGGAGGAAAGGGCAAGAAAGGGGTTGGGAGATGAACAGCCCCCCCCTCCTGCAATGAAGACACAGAAGGGGAACGTTCTCAGGCCCCAGCTGACCTGCTCTGCTCCACGCCTGGTTTCCCTGCTGCAAGGAGCATCAAATTTGCCAGGGGGGCTGAAGGGGGGACAGGGCCCTTTTCTTCTGGAGGATGTTGGAACTGTAATTACAGAGAGGCAGTTTCCGGGGGAAACTGAATGTGGATCTCAACTCGTGTTCCCTGTGTTTTTCACGTGCAGACCCATGGCCTTTCCTCAACACTCATTCACAGGGAATGGCTAAAAGGAGGCTGAAAGAGGCTGCAGGCTCAGTTGTTAGGAGACACTTGGATCTCCTCTTCCTGGAGAAGCAAAAATAGACAGGAGATGCTATGGGACAGCTCCAAGGAAAAAATAGTATTGTAGTATATACATATACACACACACATATTCCCTGACAGACTGGGAAATGAGTCAGTGTAAGAAAAAATGACCCCACGGAAAGGTCCATGCAGAACAGGTTAACCACAGAGGCAGCGGTAAACAGCACACGAAGAGACACACCATGACTCTCCCACACCAGTGGTCTCTCCAAAGGGAAATCAAGTTCCAGGTCCAGCATTACAGAACCTGGAAGATTTTAGTAAATTTACTGTCAGAGGTGTGAACTTAAAAGGGTTGCTTCCTGGTATGCAGAACTGAGCTACACTTTGGCAAAGACAGCATCATATGCTGCATGCTCCAGATGAAAAAAAATCCAGCTGCTATTGATTACACAGGACATTTAAAATCTATTATAAGTTTAGAAAGCTTTAATAAAATCACAGAATTAAATTCACCTGCACAGCTTTTAACAGGCCCCTTTTACACTTTACGACACCACACAATCCCCATTCTACTTGCAGCACAAAGTTTTGAACTGAACGTAAAATTATTATATGGTATTCATCACTGTAACAGTCAAGCAGTCCATAAACACAGGTTCTTTTGTCTTCACATCTTATTGCTCTGAACAGTTTCATCAGCTCTGTTTTATAGATCTCAGACAGCCAGGGTTTCACACCAGAACCCCATGTTCCTAGGTATCCAACCTGAAGAGCCAAGGAATGGTTTGCAGAAGTGTTAGATGCTCATAAAACACAACAGAAGGAAAAGGGAGCAACACAGGTAGTGTAATAGTAAAACACTGTGCCAAACAGGTCACACTCGGGCCTTGGAAGTCCCTTTTTCCTAAGAAAAACGGCAGGCAGCAGCAGAGAACCTGAAAGACACAAGTTGCCTTGTGCGAAGCTGCTATGGAGAAGTGGGACCAGAGAAAAAGGAGGACAGGCTAGACGTAGGAAAAGAGAGCAAAAGGCAGTCTCACATCTCATACCTGCTAACCAGAACCTTCCTGCTACCTACCCACATTTCCTCATCCCTTTTCTGTCTCTTAACAAGCTTCCCTACTTCCATAATCCAATTTTCTTCCACTACCCTTTCCTCCTAAACTTCCCCTTCCCAAAAAAACAC
The DNA here is from genome assembly GCA_022605575.1 of Laterallus jamaicensis coturniculus. Taxonomy (NCBI): domain Eukaryota; kingdom Metazoa; phylum Chordata; class Aves; order Gruiformes; family Rallidae; genus Laterallus; species Laterallus jamaicensis. The sequence goes on from JAKCOX010000013.1 coordinate 22,860,514, forward strand.
CCAGAAATTCAAACCTGATCCAATTCAGGTGCAGAGACACTGAGTGCACATAGCCAGGTTTAACTGTGCACCTGCTTTAGGGCTTTGGGAGAAGACAAACATCTCCATAGGTGACTCCATGTTTTCTTGTATTGCAACACTGCATTGTATGACAGAAATAGCCTACTGTAACTGCCTTCTCTTCCTCCTTACTGTCTCCAGGCCAGCAAAGCAGCACTCAGCCCAGAGAGCAGCCTCTCAGAGGCATTATCTGGACAACAGTTCCTCCAAAGCCCTACACTTGGGAGAATAATTGGAGCAGAGCTCCTGTTCAACTCAAGCCCACCACTGGACAGTCAGCATCCATGGCAGACAGAGAGACTGTCCCTGTCAGGCTTTTTAACTCCTACTCAGCACATAAAGGATCGACTTTCAAATATTTACAACTCCAGCATGCATGGGTGAATTTCAGATAAACTAATCTTTAAGCCCCTTCTGTGTTTTTGTATTTCTGGAGCTTAACAAACATTCTCAAGCTTTTGTGTACTATGGCAAGATTTTAAACATGGGGGCAGGGCATGTTCCTTTCTATCCTTATTCTCCAGCCTCACGAGATCATTTCTAACTGAAGTTTCACAGCCCATTTTAAGAAACTCTTCTCTCTCTTAAGTTTGATCACAGAAAGCGAGAAATTGGTTAAACTTTAATCAACTGAGAAGAAAGAAAATCAGGTAGGAATTGGGGTAGTCTTGGCACCACACTCTCTTCCCACACTTCCCCCCTTCTGTTCCACACTTATCGGGAACCTTCTCTTGAATTTCTAATTCAACTAGCACAGGCAAGCAGAACTCAAAGTAACTGTTCTCAACTTGTACTTAAAGATTTAGGCTTCCACTTTTGTTCTTGGGAGAAACTGCTCCTGAAAGCTTGTCTGGTTTCCCAGCCATTGGTCTAACTAGTGTTCTCTCTCCCTACAAACCTCACCTCGCTTGTAGTTGCGATGCTCCAAGGATGGACTGCTTCTACAAATACTGAACCATGAATAATATAGAAGAAAGGGGCACTCACCTGATGCCAGTGAGGATAAGGATGCTTGAAAATCTCCATAAAAAAGTTACATACATTCTTTTGACTTGGGGCTGTATTAGGAATATAAGTAATTTCTTCCTACAAAGAAAGACCGTTACTCTACTCTCATCTCCAAATGAGAAGCAAGGATGTCCCTCAATTAAAAGCTCTGGCTATATTCATGCTAAGAACTTGCCTGCAAGTTTTACCACAGCACAGCAGTCTTGCCTTCCCTCATCCTGCATATTCTCCCATACACTGACCCAGAATAAGCCTTTGCTTACTGAATTCTGCCGATTGCATGGAGAAGACTGGATTCAATTTGGAAATTTTGCTGGATTTGACTGACTGGAAACAGAAGATAAGCCAGGCCTTGGCCAGAGAGTTCAGGATGACCAATATCCATATATGTTGGCCCTAGCTATGCTCAGGGTAAAGCATCTGTGGAACTACTGATCGTAGAGCAATGATACTCCCTGCTCTGGGAGAGCACTGACACAGGTAAATGTCTCCTGCCCAAATTTAATTTCTGACATGAGGCACCTGGAACAAGGATGATGCTTAGACATCATTCCTACTATAGCAAGAGCATCAGGTCTAAGACATCTGAATCTTTAATACACTGCAAATAATGCTCGCAACACAACTTAGCTGATGGGAGAATTTAGCCCCAAACTGTGGGCATGTCAAGCTTGCTCCCAGTCCTGCAGAGAGGCAAAGGTATGTTTAAAAGGGTTTGACCTGGTTACTTTTTCCCATAATGCTTGGGAGAAATATACTCATACAATCTCTTCTTGCCAGTCACACAGTTTCATGCTGTTTAGATATCTATACTGCAGCCTTAGAAGCAGGGGACCAAACCATTACATAAATATGAGCTTACCTGACTATCCCAGTTATACAATAATGGGCTCAAGGAACTCCCAAGGCCAAAACCTCTCAGACAGACAAGTTGCAGTTGCTTGCTTTAAAGAGACATCAATTCTCTGTTTTCTTCCACAACTGGAGCTGGGACCCAGATCAAATAAACTAGAAATTGAGAGCTAAATCACAGATAGCAGGGGGAACGTGAAGCATAAAAACATACAGAACAGTGAAGCAGAAGATAGACAGACATACTTTCACACAAGTCCATGCTCTCAGCCTACAGCAACGCTTTGGATGAAACCACCCAGAAGGTACTTGTCAGATAATGTGTCCTGCTAAAAGAAAAACAACCAAAAAAAAATAAAAGGAGACTGGTTGAGCCCAAACCATTGTGTTGTCTGCCTAAATCTCCTTCCCCCCTCAGATCCAACATTGATGTCCCCCAAACCCACTTTAGCTATAATGCCAATGCTGAACGCTAACAAAGGCTCCCTTTAGAAGCCTGGACTGCAGAATTCTGACAGAGATAAATCCCTATATCTCTATTTTCCCCTGTCTTGCATATATAAATTATCTTAACCCCCCCAACCCATCTTACCCTCCCCTCAAAAGCGATTAAGGAAAAGCTGGAGAAGTATTTGCCCAAAGCTGGAGCCCGTTGCTGGGCCCAGCTGTATTGTTGGTAGGAATATACAGAGCAAACTTGCACTGTGAGGAGCTCTGCGGGACTCCGGGCGCTTTGGGGAGGCTTTGTGAGCCCAGGTCTGCATGCACTAGCCAGACTATTGTGAAAGGGAACAGAAAGAAACCCTTACAAACCCCAATGTTCCCCCACTCTCATCTCCCCCCGCCTCCCCAAGCGTGCCCCCCTTCCACCAGCAGCCACCTTCCCCAAGACAAATCGAGATGGGAGGGGGCCACTGCTGCAGAGAATGAAAAGGTTTCCTCGGTTAGATTTAAGGCAAGTCAGAGCTGCGAGGAGGCCTTTATCCACCAGGGAAGCCTCCCACTGCTCCAGAGCTGGGCCGGGCAGGGATCCTGGGGGCCAGCTTTCTGCAGACTCCCATTGATTTGTCACTGGTGATAAGTGAGGCTGGGACTGTTCCCACCATCGCCTGCAGAGGGGACGACTCTCCCACCACGCTCGGCAGGGGAGAGGGGCGGCAAGTGTGAGGAAACACAGAACCCGATGGGTCGAAAAAATCCGGAATGGCTCTTTTTCTCTAATGAGCAGCAACAAAAAAAGAGCGACTGTGCCGAGACCGAGGTAGGGGAGGAGGACAGCGGTGCACAGGGGAAGTGCAGCCGCTCACAAGCCTTCCCTGGGAGAGAACGAGCAGGGGGCAATTCTCCAGCCCTCGCCTCCAAAGGGCCTCCTGGTGCCAACTCGGCCAAACAATATTCCCTCAAAAACTCCCCAGACGCTCCTTTGCCAATAGCAGGAGGCTTTTAAACCTGCTCTATTTACACAAGAGACGGCTCTTCTCTCAAGCAGATGCCACTGGAAACTTGTTCTTCTGCTTTTTGGGAGGGGAAATCTTTTCTCACAGTTCTAAATAAATGAGAGAGGCTAATGAAGCACCATGTCTAAAAGGTGAATTCCCAAAGCAACAGGAGATCTTAAAGGAGCACCAGAGCTCCCCCAGGGAACATACAAATAGAGCAGCAGCTGCCTGGGCAAGACCAGATGCAGATGGGCAAACTGAAAGCAAGACAAAAGCAGGGGGAGGTTGGGGGTAGGGGGTGGGGAAAAAGAAGAAGGAGGAAAAAAAAAAACCAAACCAGTAAAAGAAGTAAAGATCCTTGGCCTTTCTGATGTAACTAATTAGGAAAGACCAACAGAACTGGTTCAACTTGCATTATTTGTCTCTCTTGAGCTCCAAGACACTGAGGAGGTTTGGGAGCGCATAGGATGTCCTTCCTTCCCTGCCCTCAGCAAAGCCCCTCTGCTAACTTCTACCCTAGCCAGGCTAAGGCTGAGGCATGCAGGCCTTGGAACATGGCCTGAAGACCAAGAAATATGAGTCTCCGGAGGGAAAAGAACATCATGCCTGCAGCCTCCTTCCAGTTCAATCAGACTAGACCCAGCAATCCAGAGGATCTTATCTGGCAAGGTATTACCTCAGGATAGTCACACACAGCTCCTAAAGCACCAGCTCATAATCCAGCATGCTAAAATAAATGGAAGTTGCCAGGCTGTAAACCATGACATTCAGCAATATTTTACCTTGTATTCAGGCATTCAGAGACACAGGGCGGATCACTGGGAGCAGTAATTAGTTAAAATTTCTTACTATATGAAAGCACAGCCTCTGTGGACCCTTAAGCTGGGGATGTGCACAATACCAGAACCTTAACAGACAAAATCCAGTCCAAAAGTTTCATGAGTTTAAACAAAGAACTCAAAACAAACAAACAAAAATCAACAAAACCCCCCACCCCAAACCTCTCATTCACCTTTGAGAACCAGCCAGCAGCCAGTTAGCTCAGAACACAAGTTTAACGTGCTTCTCGCCAGAAATACAGCTCTCTGCAGCCAAGCAGCCACATCCTAAACCAGCCAAAGCCTTTGAGCAGTCCTAAAGTGCAACCCAATTAAAGCCCATTGAAGACTTCTGCCTCTTAATGAGAGCGTGCTAAATATCTCCTGAGCTTGGTGAACTAGCCACTTGGACCACTGCCACTCCTTGGGAACCTGGAAATAGGCTTATGTCCAGCAAGGCTCCAACTTGCACACCTGATTAGTCTCAACAGCTACATGAGAAGCACAGCTAACAAAGCCAGTTTCAGATGGATTCATCTCCAACAGTCAATTTTGGTGCATCTGTTGCCAAATGGAGGGAGGGGATTCTTTCATGTCTAACAAGATGCAAACTCAAAAGGAATCTTCACCCACAGCCAAGTTGCTTCTGTGGTGCTTTCCCTTTATTGTGTTGCCTATTTTCATGAAACTTGTATTCTCTGGGACCAGTTTTTTGGGTGAGAAGACATGCACACACATTGAAATAACCATCGTTTCCATACAAAAGCAGGCTAAAGATGCCCGTGGATTTTTCTCGTAAGAAGAGCCTGTATTAACAATATTATTAAGAACTGCTTCTGATACTACTTCCTGGATGGAGTTCCAGGATCTGAAGTGCATATCTAAAAGACACAGGTTCCTCACAAAGACCACAAACCATTTCAGCAGACACATCATTCAGTCCTGGAAGCAGATTTTTTGACACTTTTTAAGAGCCCTTTAAACTCTGCTGCCTACAGAGGAAAAGTTCACCCTCCATGCAGGCATATTGCCTTTTGCTAGAACAATGATCTCAGGGCCAAAAACCATGATGAGACAGCGTGGCAACTTCTATTCACTCTTACATATGCATTTACTGCAACGACTCAAGAGCCATTTTCCTTCTGTTACTCCACAGTAGGTTGGGGACTAGGGTGCAACAGACAAATCAAGCTGAATCAAGCTTTTGAGGCAATTTGTGGGCATTGTGAGAAGTGATGTTATTCAGCCAAATATAGAGGTACTTCCTCTGATCCAAGAATGACCCAGGCCCAACAGTGCCATAAATGCTACCTAAAATGACTGGATAGCAGTAAAGATGTGACAAAACACAGGGCTACTTGTCTAGCTACAATTCACAGATGATTTTTTCCAGTAATGACGATCTACCTTGAGAAGTTCCTGAAAGGTTTGGTTTGGGATTTTTTTTTTAGTTCAATATAGACTCTTTTCCCCTCTCTTTCCCCTCCTAAGTGGAAAAGTTATGTAGTAATCAATTTTAATGGTTGTGCAGTAGAATTACTTTTTCAGAAAAAAAAAAAAAAGCCAAGCTCAACAACCAGGATTTCTGTGGTGGGGAAAAAAGGCCTTAGTGTGCAGTTTGTATCTTAACTAGATTTGCTAAATATTTCTGGTACCATACACTGCCATTCCCAGACACTGTTAGAACATAACATTTATTCCTACAGATCATTCTCTAAGTAAGAACATCTGGTACATCTGGACCTTCAGCCAACAAGCCTTGATGAGTTAAGATCAGATCTACTGAAGTCACAGTACACCACTTAAACTACACGAAGTTACAGTCATCATAGCATACATCTTAACCTCAGAGGTCGAACCCAGTTAGCTTTCCCATTTCCTGGTCTGAGGTTGAATGCTGTCCATTAATTCCAAATTCTGAGAAGCCTGCTTAAAGGTTCATTCCCCTCCCTCCGTTCTTTGTTGTACAGTATGGAAAATGCGGAATTACAACAAATAGCAACGGCATTCTGGAAACAGTTCCCATGTCCTTCCTTATAACTGCACAAACACTTGGCAAATTGAAATATATACAAGATGATTTAGGTATCAAGCCCTCAGAAGAGGATGTCTGTTTTCCATGGGGAAGATATAATCTTCTGTACTTCATGCTATAACCTATTTTCTTGATTTCTTTGCCAGATATCCTCCCAAAAAAAATCCTTTTCTGTGCATGATAAGCAAAGGACATGAAGCAGCCTTGATTTGACTATGCTTAAGTGGTAACAAAGCTCTCAGGTCCTCCAGAAACACTAATACTTGCTCAACAAATTTCAGACTATCATTTCACATTCATCTGTAGTGCTAACTTAAAGAGCTTCCAGGCTGCCTTTCCCTACTCCCAGTCCCATGACTCCCAAGAGCTGGCACAGCTCTGTTCAGCCTAGTAAAAACCAAATAGGGAAAGCAGTCCAGTGGATGATGAGCAGCAAGATGACACATATTTGAAGGATCTCCCAACTCCCCAACTCCTCACCCAGTTTGATTCCTCCCCTTTGCTTCACTGCTTGCAGAACCATGGCCTGAGAGCCAAACTGACAGAAGAAATTTGGGTCATTTTCTGTTTAAGGATTTACAGACATACTTACTACAGTGATTCAAGAGTTTTCTTCTTACAGACTGTTTACCAAGTGTTTGTACATTTAGAAGTAGGATAAGCTTGCTGCTATGCTGAAACTTCTTACGAGAAGAAATCATCATGGTGAATTAGATTACCCTTGAGTACAGTAAATGTTTAAAAAATGTAATGTTCTAATCTGAGAAAAAGCCATCAATTTCCATATGCAGAAAAAACCAACCAACCCAAAACAGCTGTTAAGGAACCAGTCACCATGGTTCAGTTCTTTACCTCTGCAAGAAAAAAAAATCTGCAGATTCAAAAAATCAGTCTCCTTAGAGGAAGAAAAACACCCAACCAAACAAACAGATTCCAGCCATTAGCACACCTGGCCCAACTATCACAGGGAACCTTTATGTCACAGCATGGGAGAGGATACTCCCAAGTTCAGTTCTGTATGGATGATCTCCAAAGGTTATGGGGAAAAACACGTAAGCTATTGGGTAAATACAGCCACTGAAGCTAATTACATATTTACAGAACTCTACCCAGCAATTTAACTTGCTGCTAAGAAGCAGCAAAAAGGAACATTCAATAATTATTATTTAAAGTTGGACAGAGCTAAACTATCCCAAGTCAGGAACCCAGGGTTTAACACTTGGATTCCTAACCAAGCCCAAGTTACACTTCTGTGCTCAAATTTCTTAACCTTTGTGGTTACGTGGTTAAAAATCCATTTGCAATCCATCCTAAGAGCTGCTACAGTCAGGATAGGATGGAGGCAGAACAGTTCTTTGTGAGCTGGGTTCATATACGATACCCTTCATTAGACTAATGCTAACCATTTATTGAACACACCAGCCAAAATCAAATATACACTGTCTGGGACAAAGCCAGCAACCAAATTATCTTAGAAGGGCACTGCATCTGAGCAGAATTTTCATTCTCCCAGCATCAGACCCCAGACACAACAAACGTACCTATCTAATTGTGATAACGTTGTATGCAGCATGTCAGAGGGGAAATAAAACCCCAAGATTACAGAGAAAGGCAGCTTCAATTGAAAGGTATTTTGGGGAAGGAGAAGACTATCAACATACAGGCTAAAAGGCAAGGCATTATCTGGAGCCCCTATTTACTACGTTAGTCAGTATTTCAGTGTGGTTCTTCTCTTGTTATTTGTTACATCTGTCAATTTATTACATGTAGAAATGACAAATGCTTCAGAGTAGGGGCTGTCCATATTGTATGCACGCGCTGCATGTAACACTGTGAAGCTCTGATTTCCATCAGAGTGAATCTTTACATGATCCAATTGACAATTCATGTGTGAGATGCAGCCCATGTAGATCTCCCCCTTCAGCCTGACACATATTCATTCAGGGAGAACGGGAATAGCCATTTAGGCAGCTTATGTTTCCAAACAGCTAACTCTGTCTTCCTTTGACTAACCAGACACTTTGCATTAGTGGTGCCATTTCCGCACCCACTCTGGAGGAGAGTGGGACAGTGCCTCCTTTTCTCTGCACGTCCAGGCCAGGCTTGTCAAACCAGGACACACCATTGCTGCAAGCAAAACTCATTTCCAGATTCTGCAAATAAGGGCCAAAGAACAACTCTTTGTTTGACACCAGTCATTTAAAAGGCAAGATTAAGGAAGAAGAGTCAAGGCTTTTTCATACTTAGACTGACAATTTCTCTGGCCAGAACTCAGAACAAAAGTCCATGTTAGACCAAGTAAAACAAGATAGTAGGTGCTTCCTTCCAATCTTAGCGAATACATGTTTCCACTGCAAAAGCCATTGGCAATTAATGCACCACACCAGTTGCAACATCTGTAGAGCGATCTTTAACCCCACTATGACAGTGACACTAAGACTGTCATACAAGTACTGCACAATAAAGAAACTTTTGCTTACATAAGCCATAGAAACTGAATCTTGGGCTTGAATCATCTCCTTCCCTCGTTTCCAGGGAAAGTCTTACTAAGTTACTGTTACAGCAAAGCAAATTAGCAGCAAGCCAGTGCCAAAGAAACAGTTGAGCTTGACTATCTCCATCCTTCCATCAGACCCATGCAAGATGAGCTCACTGAAAGCAATTCTCTTCAGTTTGCCGATGCCACACAACCCGCAGTGTCACTGGTTTCACCACTCTGCAGGGCAGTTCTGCAACAGACGAACATGCTGAATTGATTGATCCAGCAAACATACACATAGACCTATTAAAGGGATGTGGGGGGTGAGACTGCTCTTGCAGGACAACCCACCATTACACCAGACAAAACTACACCCTGAGCATCAAGTAAGTCCTGCAGCTAGAAGCCAGGCCATAGGAACTGGGGGCAGAGAACAATCCTCAGCAGCAACACCATCTTGGCACCCCCAGCAAACAAAATTTCTCTGAGAGATTGAGTTTACTGAAAGCAATAGGTGCAGGAACAAAATCATTCTGATATTCCAAAACATGGACTTTGTATTACTCAAAAACTGTGTTTTGAAGACAACAGTTCCCAGAAAGCAAGATTATACTGAACCGTTCTCCAAATCGGTAACGTGCATTTAAATAAGTCATTTGCAGTTACATTCCTAATGTCTCTCAAAACAAGCCCCTGACTGTGTTCCAGGCAAGTCATCTCTCCACTCTCTGGCCCACTGTCTAATCATTCGAAGTATCACAGAATGTTAGGGGTTGAAAGGGACTTGGAAAGATCACCTAGCCCAACCAAACCCCAAGTAATATGTTTCATTTACAAAGTTTAAACAGAAGGAAAGGAATAAAGTTGACAGAGATGAAGGAACAGAGGACAGGAAAAATCCAATTCACAAACCTTAAGTAATTTCTTCTAGTGCCCTTGCAAGAGACATGGATCTGCAGGAAGGCAAGTGGATGATAATTAGGGACAGTTGGAACACTGTTTATTTCCTACTAGCAAAGGCAGTAGTTCAAGCCTCCAAGGATAAATCAAATTTCTTACCCAGATGGAAGACATTTCATTTTGAAACATCAACCATACAACAATGGACCACAAAAAGGAAGGAGCCAATTCATAACAGCAACAAGAAAACAAAATGACTAGAGATTTTGAGACGAGTTCTCATCAAAATCTGCACTTACAAAGAGCCTCATGTTGCATCAGAAGTTGCACCACATCCCACCACAGCCAATTCAAAGACACTTTTATTGGCAAAACAAGCTCTGCAAGTGTTACCCACATGTAAGAGACGGCACACTTGAGTTTCTCCCAGAAGTGGATTCAACATATGAAGCGCCTGCTTCCACAGAGGTTTCAATAGAGAAGGCTACACGGCATGGAGTCCAATTAAAGAAGTGAAAACATTCCAAGGAATAATGTTTTATTTCTAGTAAGATTAGTGAGAGCAAGAAAACACTTATCTTTTTTATATTTCACTCCCAGGATTAGAGGATTTCCTTCTCAGTCTCTCCTTTCCCTTCTTTCTCAGTCATTCACTGTTTAATTTATGGTGTTCTCCCTGTATTCAAGTAAAAGCTGCACATGCCAATTGAGTATTTGGTAAGAGTTTGACTTGATTTTGCACATTTAATTCAGTACTATCTGCCAACATAACAACTTTGCACAATAACTTGTTGCAGTCTAGTTGGCCAGCACGTTTGGTGGGTTGTTTTTTTTTTGTTATAGAAACTTGTGTTCTGGTTTAGATTCAGACTAGTTTCTTAAACAGATGGATTTTGGATTAAGTTATTTGCTTCATTAGCCTCAAAAGGAGTGCCAAATCCCAGAAGCAATGTTTTCATAGGAACGGACAGTGTTTTCATTTGGTTTTAGTCCATGGTTCTCTAATACTTCTAGGTGAAGACAGTTTTTGCTGCTTTGTCTGAGATGGCATAGAAAAGACCTTGTTTGGTGTTAAGATCAACAGCGGAAATCCTTCTAGTTCTACTCTGAAGCCATCACTACATAGCTTTTCAGATTTAGTTCTACTTCGTCTTTCCACATTTGAAAATAAGAAAGTTAACTTCCCTTTGGTTACAACATAGGAACACAGAATGCTCTGGAGCTCATTCTTGTGGGACTCAAAAGTTTAATTTGCCATCAAATAGCATAGCTGGAAAATCTCAGCACTGTACTCAATTCTCATTGTTTGAGTAGTTGAAGCGGGCCTTACTTGCTGGGGCTGCTACCTACAGCCACACTGGCACAGCGCCTTAGGCATGGCAAGGGCTCCAGGGGCTTGCTAGCAGGGCTGTAGAGGGATATTGCAGTACCCTGTCCTTTAACACCTGCCTCAGCCCAGCCCCATCCTGCAACAGTCATTCTCTCATATTAAGCTACTGCCATTTCTCTCCTGCGAGCCTCTGCCTCTCTGCTTGTCTCTAAAGGGCACAGAGCCATACAGCACATACCTTACAGACTCTGGCACATAGCCTACATGGTCAGAAAAGCTGTCTCCTTGGGCATATCAGGTCTTCAGTGGTGTAACTCTGATAGTTCTTTCTTCACAACACTCTAATAGGCAGCTTTAGCATCCCCACCGCATTTAAGATCTTGATATATAGGACACAGAGCATGCTGTTGTGACGTAATTCGAGAAAAAGCCTTAGAGAAACCCATGTATCACTCTGTGCCCTCCCCAGATTAACCTGCAGGACCAGTGCACTGCAGTATGCTACCCAGCACACGTGGGTGCCTTGGCAGCTGTCCCAGTCACTACATCGGAAGCCCGAGCTCAGACGTTGTTTCGCCTGAGCGGGCAAGTCAAGATGTACATACCAGAGATGTCATCTCTGCCTCACTCCCTTCCTTGCTCAAAGGCTTCTGTCTGAGGACTGTTTATTTTTATCCTACAACTGATGGATTGCACATAGGTTGTATCACCCATTAGCTCTCTCCCCCTTCCCCCTGCCAATCTGTTCTAAAGCATCTGCAGCACAAAAATTGATCATTTCTTGGAAAGTAATCATCTGATATTTCCTTCTCTTGCATACATATATCACCAAGAGTTTGCTCCTTCAGCACAAGCAACCAACAAGAAGTTACTACAGAGTATCACAGAAATTATACCTTTTCTTTTTTAAACATTCTTTTCCATCTTAAGTGTTTGCTCCTAGACTTCTGAAGACTTGTGGTTGAAGAATTAAGCATAACAAGCAAGAAATTTTGAAAAAAACAACACCTTTTCGGGACAATTGACTGGAAAACAACCTAAGGAACTAGCTTATTTTGTTCTGGTCTGGAATTTGCACTAAGGCAAGACAGGATTACAGCTCCTCATCTTTCTGCAGGAGGGAGCTCACAAACAAGGAAAACACCAGAAAAACACTGGGCCGCTTCAAGTCAAAGAAGTTTGTAGTGAAAGGTTTCAAAAGGCACAGAGGAACATTCTTGTCTGCTTGAGTACTAGTGGCATAGAAATTACCCAACATAAGTGCCTAAGATGATAAATCCGTCCTTCCAGGGGAATTGAGGCACAGGCAGGGCATCCACCTGCTCCCACAGATAAACGAATCCTGGGCCTGGAAAAAAACCAAAACAACCAAACAGCCAATGCTCAAAAGGTCTAAATGCCTTCTTTTATTTAAGATAATGCTGACTGCAGGTCTGAATTCTTCCTTGTACTCAAAAATGTAGTGAACAAAGGCCTACACACAGTCTTGGTTCATAAGCAGTGACAGTTTGAACTTGGACAACACATGAAGTTACCACCTTTGTGGTGGAGACATCTTAGCCGCTCAGGAATCAGCTGTTCATGAGTCAACACCCTCTTGCAGCTGTCCTTTCCTGGTACGGGAAAGAAGTCAGACCTGGAAGCAGCCTTCCCTAAGACCCAACAAAGATAGCAAAGGGCTGTAACCTCACCACACAGCCAAATACAGTCCTTCCCTCTTTCCAAGTCAATGCTCAAGAAAAATCCCTTCACCTTTTGTTGCTGTACAGATACAGCTCTCAATCCCACCTGCTCTTTCCTTGCATTAAACTTGGGCAATACACATTGCCCTGTAAACAGACCTTTGTCAGGAGACCTGTTCTATTTTTCCCCACCTACTCCCACAACATGCTTTCTAAGATTTATACACTGAATGCTACCATTTGAGATCCATGACAAAAATGCAGATAGTCCACTAGTAATCCTATTTGCCAATGACTATCCTTTCCTGTTTCGTGGCTATAAAAGCCTCCAATCTATGCCCCTTTCCCATTCCACAAACTCTCCAGTTTTCCCTCATGCTAATAGGTGCTATGTTGATAAAGGCCATTTTTAAAAGGGCAGCACAAATTAGGGACGTGTCCTCCAGCTGTAAGAAACTCAGCTCAGCTTTTCAAGAGTAACAGGCTTCAAAAGCACAGAGAGAAGAACACAATCTCAATAAACCTCATTTCCCAAATTTGTTAAGCCTGAAGAAGTTGCAAAATCACATCACAAAGAAAGGCCACCAGTAAAGCTGGCTTCCTCTTAACAAACGCAGTATTAATTTGGAGAATCATCCCATCTCCTGGTTCATCCTCAAGAGCTCAGAACAGAAGCAGGAAATTACAGTCCTGAGACTTCACTCTCTCCCCATGCCCTCAGATTTGCAAAGAAAGGATTTGACTATTCAGCAATTATGGAAATTCAGAACTAAAACTGTGTGGGAGCACTAAGAAAGAAAAAAAAAATCATCAAGGTGTGTCTATTTTATTCTAATCCTACATCCCATGAGACACGGTTGTGCTACAGTGAATGGCTGCACCTTTGGCAAGAACCTCTCCCAGACACTACCAGCTGTCACCAAGTCAAACGAACTGACAGAGCTGGAGATTCAGGCTAAAGGAGCAGAGTGCATATTTCCCTCTCATCTTCTTGCATAGTCACACAATGTTTCTTATGAGCCTTTCAGAGAAGGAGGCCGAGAACATCACATGTTTATGTTTTAATAGTTCTGTCTGGTGACTCACTCCTTCACACGGCAATTTTTAATGGAGAAGAGGAAGGGATGTAGCCTCCTCTTCCAGGAAAGATGTTATTTTCTGACACCAGCCTTGTTGCTTCTGTTCAGACTGCTTTCCAAACCCAGAGTAATCTCCTATTCCCGCTTTATCTCTTTTTCCAAGCAATCACCTCCGGCCTTCTAGCTTCTCTCTTCAACTCTGCCCTCCCTATTTCATACACTTTTCCAGACAGGACTGCCCTCCAAACTATCTTCCCAGACATCCCACTTTTTCTGGCTGTATGTGCTCCCAAGCCGGACAGGTCCCACATGCCACTGCCACAGATAGCTCCATCACCACCCCTATGTCTTGGACTGACCATCTCAGCACTATGCCGATATCAGCCTTGCTTTCTACCTCTGCCCCCACTGCTAAGCTCCTGATGTTTCGTAAAATCACCCCACTAGGTCAGGGACTGTACTGCTGAGGGTCTCTAACAAGTTGTCACATCCTTCTTTAAAGCATTACTAAAATAACTATTCCTCTGGCTCAGCAGTTAAATTCTCCTCAGTGCTCATCTTCACTTTCAAAACTTCCATCTTTTATGCTACCTAATTAACAACTCTTTCTGCCATCAGATCCCATATAATTACTCCACTTGGATCTCCTTACATGGCTCTTCTGTTCCTTTGCCAGCTCAACTCCTTGGCTCTCATTTCCAAAATGCCTGTCTTTGCTCCTGTTAGTATCTGCACTCCTATATCCCCTTCCCTTCTCATGGTTTACACTACTCTTGCATCCGCTTCCTCATCCTTACTTCACCAGTTACCAGCTTTCAGAAGTCTTTGATGCCAACTCCTACCCAAAAACCCCTCTCTATCCTTGTTGTGACTGGAATTAAACATTTTCAGAAGCTTTTCCTGTTAAACTAAAGCTAAAGGAAATTTAATTAGAAAGCTATGCTATTTTAATATTGGACCTTATCTATTCCACTTGAATTATCACATCCCTGATCCTTATCAGATGTCAGATATCTAATTTAGAGTATAAACCCTTTGGGGCAAATGTAGTCTCTTCCTCCCTGTTACCTTAAGGATCAGTCCAAGTACTGCAGGCTCAAAAAATACCTCAAAAAGCAGTGCCACTCCATACACTGAGACTTGGGACTGACCAGAGAAGTCAAAAGTACTCACTCTTTGAAGCTTCAAAAGGCAAAAATAGGGTCATGTCTTCCTTCCCTCCACAACCCTACCCCCCCAACAAAAATAGTGTCTGGCCATGTCTGAGAAGAGACGAGCTGGGTACAGACTGCACTGAAAATGTTTTTCCATGGTATCTCGAGCCCCTTCCTGCCTCAAGTCTCCAAAGCCATCACTTATCCCCTTAGAAACAGCAGGAGAGTCACTTCTTTTTTCCTTCCCTCTCCAGAAGGAGCACAGCAGAAATAAACCTCGAATGATAAATTATGCACCACCTTTGTGTGGCTGCCTCTTGGCCAGACGGGAAATTTTTCTCCCAAAGCCTTTTGTTTCCAGCTTTGATCCCAGTGTTGGATCCGCTCTGTTCAGCACTCCCTCAGCATGGAGGTGAAGGGAGAGCCGACACAGGCCAAGTTCGGGCTCACTGCAAGTCACAGTCAGATCTTCCATTAGCCTTCTCCCCTCCCCCTTCCCAACTGGAACTCTCCTTGAGCTTGAAAAGATCCTATTAAACATTTTCCAGAGAGCCTTACAGAGGATACATTATTTTGATGGATGCTGGGACTAAAGGAGGAGGATTTCTAAGTACAGTGAAATAATGGAGTTTGTTCTAATGGGTTTAAGAGATGCCCGGGGGCACCAAGTAAGTTCCTTCTCTGCAAATCAAAAACACAGAAGACCAGAAAATGGAGCTGAACAACTAAACGCCAGGAAGCGGAGAAATCAGGCTCTATTTAACTGCTGCTCTTGGTTACAGCCAACTTCAGGCTGCTTGAAAAAACAGCACACACACACATCACTGGCACAAACTTAACAGGAGAAAACAAAGAGACAACAGGGGTCAAACTGGGGGTGGCAAGTAGGAGAAGGATGCAAGGCTGGGTCCCCACCCCCTACCAGAGAGTCGGATCAATTATCCTTGAATACTAACAAGATTTCTGATTAAAGAACTGCTGCTATGCAATAGAAACAGAAAGCTCCAGCAGCCGGGAGGGGCTGTCAGGCAGTAACAAAGCGACACAGAAGACTATGCCCTGTTAGGGCATACGGAGGAAGTCACCATACTGGTAGCCGGGAGAGGGGTCTCACCCGCCTGGAGTCACCGTTAACGTCTCACTGCTGGTTAAGTTTAACTACAGGAGAAAAACTTCACCTTGACTCTACAGAATATGGGGTCTGTTTTCAGGCAAACACATCCTCTGCAAGAAGCTTTGTTGGACAACGCTTCTTTAAACAACCTCATATTACTACAGTACAGGGAAGTGTTGCTTTATTCTCATCCTGACCCATTCAGGAGATACAGCTGGTGCTTCTTAGTTCTGAGTACTGCAACACCAGAAAGTTCTTATTTTCACACAACAGCCCCTGAAACAAGGCTCTACACTGACTTCTATCACTTGCTTTTTGGCAAAACTGCTGTTTGCAGTACAAATGTTTAATGCGCCTATATGGTACTATCCATAATCTTAATGGCTTGTGACTTGCTGACTGGTGGCTAAATACAGAAGGATCTAATGACCTAAGAAGCAGCTCATGAAAGACAGAAGCTTCTGTTATTACTTTTCATAACCTAAAGTTGTGGTAACATTAAGCATCCTGCTATGGATATGGACATGTATCTCATAGCATCAGCACTGAGATCCCAACTGCTCAATCTTCTTTTTTCCTTTTCTCCTATTTCGAACAACAAGTATAACTCCTTGATATGAGGAGTTTCAGCCATCCACGATTTAGCAAGGCAAAAGTCCACAAACATCAGCTGTTTGATGTTAATAAAGTCTTTATGAAATCTTATTTTCCTGCCCTTGCATAGTAAGCCTCCTTTCATCTAGGCTCACAGCAGCCAAGGAGTTCTGCTCCTCGCAGAAATGCTGACTGAAGATCAAGAGTTTCTTAGACTAAATACACAGGCTAGAATACTTGAGCATTTAACAGGCAGTTCTGAATAACAGACAAAAAAATGCCTGGAAAGCTGAAAAACCTGAACACAAACTCGCCCACAATAGGATGGCAGCCAAATACTCCAAAGGTAACGGTCCCAGAGCAACCAGATATACAGCATGAATAAACCACGAGCCTACGGACTCACTAACTAACTCCTGGATCCATGTAGTTACTGTATCTTCATTACAGGGAAATGGAAATCTACAGGGAAGATGATAGAGAAAGAAGAGTGTCAAGATGCCCAGTCTGCACACAGATCCCTGGAAAGAGTAATACCTAACCAAATACCCATGGCAAAGAACCACAGGAACTACAGATGCAAAACCAAGAGATGAACCATCAGACTCATGGACAGCAATTACGATTAGTGCTCTCTGCCACGGTTTGTGTGAAGCAGATACCCACTAAATACAGTATGCCAATTAATGGAGTGGGTTTGCTTCATGCCAGAGCTCCAGCTCAGGAAAAATATCAGGTAAAGCCAGACATCTTCAAAGATGGACAGTTAAAGCGTGCACGTGTGTGCTTATGTATCATCTTACTATGTAAACCCCTTTGTTATTTCCACCTTAGCTATTTGTGATGTTATCTCAGAGGACTAGGGAAACAAAGCGTCCACTTTTCTTACATGTCTCTTTTAACAACGCTTTACTCACCAATTCACCCTTTCCCACGGACAGTCAGTAACATTTCTGCAGCTTTATGAATGCTTTGATCATCAGCAAGAGGAACAGCCACTAGAGTCACAAGCAGCAGAGGAACAAAGGTGTAGGACATGCACTTACTTTTTAAACCTATTTTTAAAACCTTGGCTGTTTTTTCAAGATAACATCTCTTTATCAGCTTTCCTATGTGTTATGAAGCACATATTCTATTGTGTTCAATGGTAAGCTGCATTCTAGGGCAAACGGAGTTGGCCTTGGGCAAGACAATTTCTGCTTCACTTCCCACATTTACAAAACAAGGATAATATTTGCCTATTTCACAAGAGCACATGAAGATTCAAGAGGACTATCAGACTACAGATCATTCTCATAAAATTAATGTTTTTATTATTTTTCAACATTAATGTCAGCAGGAGAACTACAGGTTTTCAGGAATAAAAACAAAACACTAATCGCTTCAATTTCTTTTTCTAGTTAAAACACAGCAAGTACTGCCATCTAGTTTGAACTACAAACAACTGATAATGTTTCTATCCAACCACGTTCTCTTTGTGACTTCAATGAATAGAATGTAGAGAAACAGCTCGAAGTTTTCTGAAACCCCACCATGTGGCCCACGTGAACAGAATATCCCTCTTCAAGGTTCACAAGACACTCTGGAAATGCAAGCACTTTACATAACTAAGCACCTATTAATTTGGTTGCTGCATACACCCACGCTCCCAGGACACAAGAAGTGATCCTCTATTGCAGAACAGTGCTAAAGCACATAACTGAAAGGTTTTGGAAAGAGAATATAAAAGAAAATTGCTTATCTACACTAAGTAAATGCGATTATAATTTTAAAGAAGATTTATGCTTTAGTAGGCACAGAATTGTTTTTTAAAAATAACCACCAGAAGACAAAAACCCACAAACAAAAAGTAAAAAAAAACAACCACCCCTTGTCAGCTTCCTGCAGCATCTTACACTTCATTTGAAAGGACTGGGGAAGTTACTCAGTGCCTTCACCACTTTGACAAAAAGAAATAGTCAAGAGAATTCAAGGGGATCGTGAGATCCAAGAATATCCAACCTGATCACCAGTAAACTCAGGCACCCTCAGGACCCCCAGAAAGCAGAACTTTACCAGCTCCAAGCTGACAAAAGGGAAACCAGTGTTTTGCAGGTGACTGTAGAACCAACATCAACACCAAGCACAGGAGGCAAGATCACGATTCCTGCAGCAAACGATACTTCTACAGAGGTACCACATTCAGGTTTGTGACTATAAAGTGCAGTAAAGAGGCTTTGGGAGTGAAGGTCTGGCATTAGCTGTGTACCTTTTTGGCAGAGTCCCAGGAACCAGAATGGCAAGCACATCACCAAGACAGGTTCTGTGACATTCTGTATTTATACTGACACAGACCATCACAACATCAGGCCCTTCATCACATGTGCCAGCAGTGTATGCCATTAGCTTTAAACTCTCTTTATATACCTGTTTGTTCCTGTAGCACTTTTCCAAGAGCTCAAGATACTTCCAAGACCTCACTTTTTGGTGGGTTTGGGTTTTATTTTTTTTGGGGGGGTGGGGGGTGGAGGGAGGGGACGACACACGAGGGACAGGGACAACACAGACTTCTTTAAATGCTACTATCCACCAAAAGAAGGTCAAAGGTCAATCTTGCAGATTTGTTAGCTTTACCTCCTCCTGTACTGAGGTGTAGCAGTAAATGACCAAGTGTTTCTAACCATTTACCTGTTTGGCATCACAAGTTCTGTGGCTGCTTTATGACACTTAATAGATACTTCAAAAGGACAATGGTGAAAAATTTCCAGCTCGGAAGAAGAACACCAACTCATCACAAACTTTGGCATCTTCTTTGCCACCTCCATCCTGCCACCTCCCTCCTGGTTTTTCCTTGCTTCAAATAGGAAAAAAAAAAAACCTGCTTGAGAATTGTGTTCTTGCTGGAGACCATGTCTTCTCACAAAGGAAAGAGGATACTCATTTCTAGAAACAGATGACATATCCAATCATAAACTCACGTTCATTTGACAAGAGGATACAGGAAAGTGCGCTGATGGGAAAACTACTTGAAAGAGAGACAAACTGCCATAAAAAGTATCCTGGAGACATCAAGGCACAACCACCTAGAAGCAAACCTGCACTTTACAATCAGACATCCCCCACATGGCTGTTAACAGCCCAGACACATTAACTAGGAGCACCTGGGTAATAGCCAAAATAAAACACATCCAGATCTGCACCTAAATTAAGATCTATGCTTTAGATCCTTCTCACTTCTAGACTGCAGCTAAGTATCTGTGTGGCACTTGGGAGCTTAAAGAGTTCTTCTGGTTTCTAAAAAGCAGATTTTCTGATACGCAGAACTACAACCCTTTACTCAGCCTTTCCAAGCTGGTTTAACACCTTCTTCAAAGCTCCCTTGCAATTAGGTTTCCTGATAGAAGAGAAATAATATTACTTGAAACCCAAACCCCATGTGATTGTGCCCCAGAGGCAATACTTGTAGAACGATGGAGGTCGGCAGCACTACTGCAAATGCTTCCTGTAATTTCAGAGTAGCATAGGAGAAAACGGATGGGTGAAGTTATACAGCAGCTGCCAAAGGAGCAGAGGGAGAGAAACGAGGTCCGTATCTTTCCTCTCGGCACCCCTCCCCCAAAAGCCTTCAGACTCTTCATAAAACAAATTCCGCGCAGCATTTAGATGTTTCCTGCTCCACCGGGAGCACTTGTAAAATCAAACACTGCCGCACGAGAGGGAGAAGCAGCAACTGTTTTTCGGTTGATAGAACAACCACAACGGTAAGTTTTTCACCGGAGATACTTCATGGAACTGTTTCCCTGCTCGCTAAGACCGCAGGCCACTCTCCCCTTGACCCCTCGCCGCTATTTTCGGTACCACTCCTGCCCCGGCCCCGCTCTGCCAGGGCGCTGCGGGAGGATTCTCGCCCCTAACCGAGGCGAGGCAGGTAGCCCCGGGCGGAGCCGGGCTGTACCTTTAAGGGGCCCGTCGCGGCGGGTGCGCGGCTGCATTCCTGCTCCGGAGCGGCGGCTGTCCCGACACGCCGGGCACGGCAGCCTCCGAGGCAACCTGCGCGCCCGGCCCGGCCCGGCGCTCGCACCGCGGGAACAAAGCCCGCGCCCGCCGTCGCCAAACTTCCGCGGGGGGCAGCGGCCGCGTGGGCGGCGGGGACCCTTCGCTGCCGCCCGGCCAGCACAGCGCTGTCCTGGTACCCGCGCCCCGGCCTGCCGGGGGACCTGGCCGGCTCCGGCCCGCCGCGCCGGGGCACGGAGAAGGCGAGAGCCCCGCGTCCCGGCGCCGGACAGGGCACGGATCTTTGTCCCGCGGCGGGACAGAGCAGGGCTCTCCGTCTGGCGGGTGCAGGCAGGTGAGCGGCGAGGCGGGGCAGGGCTCCCCGCCGCCGCCAAGCCCGGGACGGCGGCCGGGCCCCCCGCGCCGCCGCGGGGCAGAGGGCGCCGCGGCAACCGCTTACCTCTGGCTCGGAGCAGCGCTCCCAGAAGCAGCAGCAGGAGCTGCGGAGGCGCGGGCAAGGGGCAGCCCCCGCCGCGCCGCCTCATGGTGGCAGCGCCCCGCTCCCGGGCCGCCTGCACCGACGTCCCGGGCTCCTCCAGCGCGCAACACCCCGGACCAGCCGGCGCTCGCTGCCTCCACAACCGCGGCAGCTCCGGGGCTGGGGGCTCGCTCCCCGCTCCGCCCGGCCCAGGCCCGGCCCCGGAGGAGGAGCCCCGCCGGGGCAGCCCCCGCCCCGCTCCCCCCAGCGCTCAGGCACTTCGCAAACTTTCGGCGCGGCAGAGGCGGTCCTGCGGCTCTGCGGCGAGACCCCCCCACACCCACCCACCCCCTTCCCCATCCCCTGGGGCCGCCGCCCGGCTCCGCCGCGACACCCTCGGGTTCGCCCCGCGGCCCCTCTCCGCCCTTGCCGCGGGTGCGGCTCCCTCCCTGCGGGCGGAGAAGCCTTTCCTGAAGCGGCCCCTGTGCTCGGGGCTCTCCCTGTCAGCCTCGGCTCTCACTGTCCCAACTCCCGCAGCGTCACCGAGGAGCATCGCTCCGGGCTCTCGGCTGCCCGGTATCCTCCGGTGGTTAAGCGGTTCCCCCGTGCGTTGCGACCGCTTCCCGGCTTGTGCCGGCTGCCTATTCCCATGGCAAATGGCCGAGCCCCTTCTCCCTGTCCCCATTCCCGTTTGCTGAGCACCCTTCAGACACAGAAAGCCTCTAAGCACCCCATTCCCGAGCTCTTTGCCCGGCGTACACGTTGCCATCTAAGAAAAAGGTCTGATTTTTACCTCTGCGGATGACAAGCGTTCTGCTATTTGGTATTTTCCTCATAGCTGCAGCGTCCGGAGGCAGCTGACTCCGTATGAATCTCGGATATTCTAAAAAAAGAGCAAAGGAGTAGAAATTAACACTTGGGTGAATGTCTTAAGTGACTGCTGGTCTCTGTGCTGCAGACAAGCTTTTGCAGGACATCATCGTTAAAGCCAGTTTTACGACCCTCTGTGGCATGATTTGACATTTTAATGCAGAGGGTTGGCAAATCAAGAAACTCTTGTTAATAATGAATCTCAGTTGGTTTCAAAGTATTAACTGGAATGGAATGCTGATTCAGACAGTCCAAAGCCTGGACCACAGGAAAAGATGGGAATTCTGTCAAATCGACACCCAAGGGCCAGTGATAGGAATAGTCTTATTTACAGCCTCACACAGATGAATCCAGAGGAAGCTGCAATTAATCCTCTCCTTTAAAGAATCGCAAGAGCAAGTAAACAGCACAGCATGTGATCGAGACAATTCTGCTGCTCCTACTAATTAAGTGTAAAACAGTGAAGACAAGGGATATTAGTAAAAACGTCAACAGAAAATTAAAGCAGGGACTGAGGCTTGGCAAATTGAGCTCAACATAAAGAAAAAATAAATTAATCCACCACAGAACTTCACTGAGGAGACCTCCCAAGAGCAGGAATACCAGAAGAAACGGTAAACAGCAAACCATGCATAAATTTACACTATATGGCCCCCAAAATGTAAAAAATGCAGACTTTTTGCTTCATATTCAGAACCACCCCTTAAAGATAGGAATGGATCTACTTTGCACAGCATGAGCACAATAGAGTGTAAATTATGGCATTGATTTCTACACATTTGATGAGCAAAGCGTACAAAGTTGCAGTAAAGTAACAACAAATACAGGTGGAGAGATTAAAAAACCTCTTTATGCTAATACTGACTCAGAAGCAGTGACAAAGTAAGTCAAGGAAAGAACATGCAATTATTGTGAAAAAAAGTGAAAAGAATTACTGTAAAAAATAAACTCCAAGATCCCAGAGTTTAAGTTGATTGAAGTGGAAGGATTTGGAACCACGGGGTGAAGCTAAGGGAAAGAAAACATTAATGTCACCCTGACTGGCTAGCATAAAAACCTTTCCTGCCTTCCCCTAAAATACAGGGCAACATAATCAAAACTCATCTACTTCTATATTCTCTACTCAGGCTAGATCCTCGGGGAGTATAAATCAGAGGAGCCCTGCTGACTTCAGCCTCACAGGAGCTCATAAGAAGTTGAGATGCCGAGGTACTGAATGTGATAAAGCACAGACACAGGGCCCAGAACTTCCTGATAATTATATACTTAGGTCATGGAACAGTCTTCCAGCAGTTGAGATGAGTATTTTACTGTGTTTAAAACAAAAGCCTCTTGAAAAATATTGTCCTGGATACAAATAAATTCACTCGTTAGCTCTTCAGTCCTTCTCTCCCCAGGGAACAAATGTTTTTACCCACTTGTGTTTGTTAAAATGTGTTTACTAGTGCTCTGCATCTTGCGCTGCATTCTGGCAAATCACTTTCCTCCCCAAGCTCAACTTCCCTATAATTATATCTCTGTCCTATACATCATTTTGAAATCCCCAGGTGAAATGTTAGAGGAGGACATAGCATGGTCTTTCACAACAATTTCCTAAATAGGTTGCAGTTGAGCAGACAGACGTTTATACTAGAAACCTCTCAGTTACTTACCTGTTGCTATAATACTATGAATACAGCCCTGATTCCATCAGGGATCTTTCAGGAATAACTGTAAAGTAGATTGATGCAGTGTAAAAAGGGTATTTTTGATGAAACAAAACTAGAAAGGTTACTAAATAATGCTGGTAAAATTGAACCACATGCTTAGGACTTGCCTCTTTCAGACCAAACAATGTTAAAATAGACTATGTTAAGTATCAATCCATGCAGGATTTATGGATTTATGGCTCCCAGGGAGGAATGTTATTACCTTGCAGGTATTTATAGATCACTGGTAAGTGATCTTACAAGTACTGTAAGAAAGATGAGAAAATATAATTAACAGTAAATTTAATGTGACAAAATGCTTAATAAAGAAAACACACCAAGCCTTATAAAGGGAGCAGGGAGATTATCATCAGGGGAGTAATTTTGGGACGTAGTTCTCCCTCCTCTGCTCCAAATAGGTGCATTAGAGGAATAAACCAATCCAATGACAGGAAATAACTAATATGAAATAATACTAAAAGTTAGCATAATTTTCAGAGTGATGTTAGATAGCAGTCCTGTGTCAGGAAAAACAGAACCAAGGACATGGTACCAGGAAGGTACCAAGGAAGAAAGAAAAGATCCAGAACAAGGTAGGATTACAAGTGAAAATACACTTTATTTTGAACCCACAAAGGCATTAAGGGATTAAAAAGAAAACAAACAAATATGGACATTTTGGTCTTCCCTGTCAAGGTATTTTTAATGCATTCAGAAGGACCTTTCCTTGGGAAGGTGATTTTCCACACCTCAAGTTTCCTAGAAGTGAATGACATATCAGATAGCTTAATTGCTATCTTCAGGGAGGCTTGGAGCAATCATGTGTTAAATATTTGAGATGGAATAAATTAGTTCAATAGAATGAAGAAAGCATATGGAAAAAGAGCAAAATACTTTTTTTTAAGTAATGTTAAGCTTACTGGGTAAACAGAAGGTAAGGGACATGATACACCTTACATGGCTTTTGGAACTGTCTCAGAGGAACCTCCCATAGACCAACATTTTAAGTTTAACTAGTGGAAAGTTGTGGAGGTTCAGCCCCAAGCAGTGGCCAAGCACCACACGGTGCTCACTCACTCCAGAGGGGAAACAGGCAAACCTCCCTGGATTGGGATAAGGACAGTTCATTGACTATGAAAGAGGAACAACAACAGCCCACAGCAAATTTCACTTACACCCCGGTAACACAGAGTAAGTACCTTACTGACCCAAGGATAACAGAGTACTGCACAACAAAAGGACCAATCTGACATCCCAACCACATTCAGCCTACCCTAGAAGCACCCAGGAACACTGCTCCCCTCCCAGCCCCTTTTATGGGGGAGTGATGTCAGGTGGTGTGAGAACAGCCCCGGCAGGCTCACTTTACCTGGGCTAACTCAGTTCTCCTGGGCTGGCTGCTTGGGGAGCTAATTCTGGCCTGGCCACAACCAGGACAAAGGTGTGGCGGTATCTGATAGAAGAAAAACATAGCGGTCATTAGTGGTTATTCCTCAAAATGCAAAGGCATCTCAGAAAGACACTTTTCAGGGTCGATCCTATGCTTTTTTTTTTTGTTTTGTACAGCCACTGACAACTAAGATGATGCAATATTTATGCTTGTAAAATCTGTGCTAGAAAGCTGGTAACTTCAAAACAATAGTAAGGGCTGCAAGCTGACGCCCCAAATGCTATTGACAAATTGGAGAGGTTGTCCAAAAACCACCAAGGAAAAAAACAGTAATGGGAAATATAAAATATTATTCTTAGGAAACAGACATCAATAAACAATGTGAATTCACGACTAGACAGAAATACAGCAAAACCAGATCTTAGGGCTGCACGAATAACAAACAACATAAATCAACAGTGCAGTGCCACTGCCAAAAAAGGCATTTAATTCTGGAATGCACTAACAGGTGTGTCATATACAAGAGAATTTGTTTGATTTCTTAACTTTGCATGGTACTGAAGTCCTGAGTGGTATGCTGTGTCTGGTCCTCCATGATCACCTTAGAAATATAAACAGAGCTGAAGAGAAACAAGAAAATAATAAGGAGAAGTAGATTAGTAAACAAACCCTTTGAGAAAAAGCTGAGGGAATTAGATTTGCCTAGTCAAGAAAATAAAAGCTTCAACTGAGATGCAGCTTTCCAATACATACAAGCTCATTACAGGCTTGTTGATCAGCTTTTCTCTATGGCTCCAGCAGAAAGACATGAAAGAGTCAACTTGATTTGTGACAAGAAATGCTTAAAAGATTTTGCTGATCAGCACTCCAACTAAGGATTTTTAAACACTGGAGCAGACTGTCTAGGGGGACATTGGAATCTCTTCCGCTGGAATGCTTTAAGAACAGTTTGATAAGCATGCTGGTGCTAGCCTTGATATACTCAGACTTGACGCAGTGCAGGCTGGACTAGGTGATCTTTCAGGACCCCTCTCAAACCGAAGCGCCGTAACGGATATAATTCAAACACTTCTAACTGGAAATATCAGTACTAACTCTGCATTCTGGTTGATCAAATTCTGTATTATTACTGAGTCCCACTAACTACACAGAAAACCCAGGAAAACAGCAAGTTGTTTCCAACAGAGCTCTGGGTTCAAGCTAAAGTCAGGATTTCCGTGCTAGCAGACTACGGCCTTTCCAATGGCCTTCCCATTTTTATCATTATTCCACTGCTCCAACACCCACAGCAGTTCCCTCTTCAGTACCACCAGTGAACCACAGCGGCAGCAGCTTAGAATGCCAGGTAAGTTATGAGATTTTACCCATATATAGCAAGATTATACAAGTTATACAGTTGTGCCTCTAAATTCACTGTTGGACATATAAAAACCCAGTTTAATTTTCCAAAGAGCTGAGGGACCTACAGCTTTCTCAGCTGGTGACCTAGTTTGTAAATTATGGTCTCTGTGTTAAATACATTAAATAAAATTTTAGCATTGATTTATATTTTATGCTATCACTTTTTCCCTTGTTGCCTTCCCTGAAATTTCATAAGCAGTGGCACTGCTACTGTATACCCAGATACACTCATAGATGTCATAAACATTCAAGTCCTGTCAGTACTCTTCTTTACAGTGTTTCTCGAGTTACTGCCCACTTAATCTTAAGAAAAGAGTAATCCATGTGCCATCTTTTCCAGTGTTACCACAACTGTTTTAATTTACAAGAAAATAAAATTCAGTATAACAAGTCAGAGCTTAAGTGTTACTTCATCTTCTCCACCTTTCATTTATCTGCTGCCTTCTGTGCATTCCAATTGCACATTTATTTTGGGAAACTGTGATCACCTCATGGACCATAGTTAATTCTGTGGTCCATGAATGTGGCACAGAACAGAAAAGCTAAAGATTATAGTAAAAGGATACATTCAGAAGCTGAGGTATGAAGAATCCTGCAAAAGGCCCTTTGTAACTTAATGACCAAACTGCAGATTCATCTGACACCTCCCCTTTGTGTGTGTAAGGTGGGACTGAAGCCAACCTGCCAGGCTGTACAACCTTCCACACCGGGGAAAAAAACCACCCAAAACTCTAAGTAAATTGACTCTCAACTTAAGAGAGGAAAAAAAACCCCAAACCCAAACCTTTCTTCATGTTTTCTTTAAGATGGTAGCTCTTCCTGGAGCTGTCTTGCAAGCTGGTTCTGCTCCTTCGCTTGCCGGTTCCTTTACATCCTCAATGTAAAAATAATGCAAATACACCCCTCCTATTCCTGATGAGACTCCTTCCTGCAGTGAAATGGCAGTTACCCAGGCCTTGCACAATGTCTGCATTGCAAAGGTAGCCTGTGGCCTACCCTTAGGAACAGCACAGTTTAATATCTTGACTCTGGCACAGAAAAAAAGAAGAGAAAAGAGGAAGAGCATAAAAGGAAAAAGTTCTTTAAAAAGCAAGCAGTAGAAGAATTCAGTTTGAACACAGAAGCCTAGCCACCTTTATTCTCCAAAGACATTCAAATGGATAAGTAGCAAGTTGGGCACCTAAATTTATTTTTGACTGCACAAAAAAGCATTTTCCAAATAATTGAAGACCTGTGTCTGTCTTTGACTTCAAGCTATTAATGTAGTTTGTCATCAGTAGTCTCTGTATTGAGATAAAAACTTTGTGGTATAGATCAATCACACAGAAAGAAAGGTGACCTTATGTCTCAGTATCTGGAATATGTCTGGTGGGCTGAGTTTTCCTTTTGTAAAAAAGAAGAATACATTAATTTGGCCTGTAAGAGAAACAAATAGTCATGGGAATAGATGTGAAAGGCATAAACATCTCTTTCCCTCAGCTCACAAACCCTTCTTGTTTGCAGAAGCCCTGCCACTATGGAGATGAGTGATGTATAAAAATGTAGACAGACAGATAAAGAGTGTTTTCTTTCTGGAAGATGATTCAGTTCTAATACTTTACTGGCATGATGGGTTAGGCAAGTACTGCCAGCATGCACAAGATACAACCCTTAGTCTTTCTGATAAGAGATACTGCATGTCAACCATCTGCCTTCCTATCAGGTGGCTGAATCAGAAACGCCTCTTAACACCTCTCCCCTCTCATCTTAGCTCTTGATAAATGTGAATGAGGGAACAAATTAATTGCTTCTTACCAGCACTGAGTCCTGAATAAAGGCACAGGTGGGAGCAAGATCCAGAGTCGCACACACCCTCTGCATGAGCCTGAGATCAGCCACCCACACGTACACACACACATCCAACCTCCCTCCTAGCCACATATACTTGTGTCCATGTCATCACAATTTCAGGATTTTAGGATACTTAAGCAAATTAACATAATATTAGCACTCTGAGTTCAAGGTAATGTGGCTTTGTGTATTGCATTTCCGTTTATGCTTCATTTTAAGTCAGCAGAGTTGATGCTGACAGAGTTGATGGGCCTGGGTGAACCTAATGAGGTTCAACACTGCCAAGGGTCAGGTGTTGCACTTGGGCCGGAAGAATCCCAGACATAGATACAGACTGGGAGAAGAGCTTCTTGAGAGTAGCCCTGCTGAGAAGGACTTGGGGATTCTGGTGGATGAGAAACTTACCATGAGCCAGCAGTGTGCTCTTGCAGCTCGCAAGGCCAATGGTGTCCTGGGCTCCATTAGAAGAGGGGTGGCCAGCAGGGACAGGGAGGTGATTGTCCCTCTCTACTCTGCCCTCGTGAGGCCCCACCTGGAGTACTGTGTGCAGACCTGGGGCCCCCAATACAAGAAAGATGTGGAACTG
The DNA here is from genome assembly GCA_022605575.1 of Laterallus jamaicensis coturniculus. Classification (NCBI taxonomy): domain Eukaryota; kingdom Metazoa; phylum Chordata; class Aves; order Gruiformes; family Rallidae; genus Laterallus; species Laterallus jamaicensis. The sequence goes on from JAKCOX010000013.1 coordinate 22,889,273, forward strand.
TTGGAGAGGGTTCAGAGGAGGCCATGAAGATGATTAGAGGGCTGGAGCACCTGCCCTACAAAGAGAGACTGAGGGAGTTGGGCTTGTTCAGCCTGGAGAAGAGAAGGCTGCGGGGGGACCTCATTGCAGCCTGCCAGTACCCGAAGTGAGCTTATAAGTAGGAGGGGATTCAACTTTTTAAAAGGATAGACAATGGCAGGACAAGGGGGAATGGATTAAAACTAAAGGAAGGAAGGTTTAGATTAGATATTAGGGGTAAGTTTTTTACAGAAAGAGTAGTGAGGTGCTGGAACAGGCTGCCCAGAGAAGTAGTGGATGCCCCGTCCTTGGAAGTGTTCAAGGCCAGGTTGGATGGGGCCCTGGGCCACCTTGTGTAGATCCAGGCCTGAGGTTGGTAGCCCTGACTGTGGCAGGGGGGTTGGAGCTCTATGATCCTTGGGGTCCCTTCCAACCCTTGCCATTCTATGATTCTATGATGCAAACTTTATCAGTGACTTCAGCAAGCAGAAAGCCATGCTTTTAATGCACAGTGAAAAGTTTGTCACAGACGCTGCAGGTTTCTATTTCACATCACTTAGAACACATGGAGTATGCTTAGTAAGTACCAGAAAAGGGCCCTGATCACAGAGTTTGAGAGAAACTCTGATCTGCATCTAAACTTTAAGTGTTCAAGGAACAACTCTCACCAAGGCCATGTAAAGTTTAACAGATAAAGAGTTAGAACCTTGAGGACATCTTGTTACTATCATGTTATTACCAATTTCAAATGTGGAACAGTCAATGTTTTGCAGTGTTTTAGAAACTGGCATGGTTAAGTTAAACAAACAAATACATTCCTCAGATAAACCTCATTAATGTCTTCATTTGCTAATAAGTTCTGGAAAATGTTCTATGTTACCTCTATCCTGTTTAGAATTTAATGTCATGATAGTCATTTATTATTTCATTCTTCCATGGCTTATCTTCTCTCTCAGTGATTTGCATGCTACACTTTCCATCTCCCATCCACTGCTCCTCAAGTTCTGTTCCCAAGTACTCTCTAACCATTATATCATCTTCTGTTCTCTATCTTCTCTTCTAGGGACTCCACAAAGATATTGAGTATTATGTAGCAGAAAGGAAAGAATATTCATTGCTTTGTCCTCTTATATTACAGAGTTAATGACTGGGATACCAATGTGTGCTTTCACTGAAAAAAAAAATAAATACAGACTTCAGCTCTTGCATAGCTGCAGGGTTCCACAGTGCTCTCTCACAACAGACATAAATACTCAGGCTCTCTTTTCTGTATATAACAAGCAGAACTAAGAAGAATTTTGCAAGAATTCCACAATTTTAATTAATTTATGATCTCTTTTTTTTTTTAACTTGCTTCCCTGTAGATGTTATCAGACAAAATACTTTCAGAGTATTTTGAGCATACTAAATCTCTGTACTGCACACAGGGAGTTATATACCTTTCCTATAAGAGCTGGCCAGTACAGCCATCAGAGTTCACTTCAGCCCATGAAGCAATAGCTTGCCTACTTCCTTTCACATACACAGAGCCATTTACTTATAATAATTTTCTCACACAGACACCTGGTCTAATAGATAACACAGTCTGGCAGCTTAAGTTTGCAAGGAACATTCGATGAGTAGGAATGAAGAATGAAAACTACAGGCCTTCTTGGGTTACCCCCCAGGATGAGCTAAGACTTGGCTGTCAGAAATGCTTCCCATGCCAGAATTTCATCGTGATATTTATTTTTACCAGGCATTTTAGACTTTTTTGTTTGGCACAAGAGATCCTGCAAACACTGCCAGAAATGGCTGTTTTTCTTCTCTGCATCATTAGTGGGGCAGCATTCCAGCAGAAAAGGGTCATTTGCTTGGTCCTTAAGTACTTCTAAAGATGTTGTCCTTTCCTTCCTGACGAGATAATGGGAATGAAAACAGAAGGAGAGTCTTTCAATGCTTTGCTGTTACAAAAAAGCCAACTTTGCTTGCTAACGTGAAGCTCAAAACTAGCCAGAGTTTGGACTTTGCATTTAATACATGCCAGGAATCTATCATATGACTTACAGCCACCCTTGATTTTAAAATGAAGATGTGACCTCTGTAAGCCACAGAACTTGTCGTACTAAAATTCCCTCTTTGCATTAGCAGATCACCCAGAATTCAGAAGTACTCCCATAACTGAGAAGCAGAAGAATGTTTGAAGGTTTGTTTTCCCTACAAACTTCAACTAGGAACTTGATTAGACTGAAATCCTCAGATGAACATAAAGTTCTTCAATATAGACAGACCTCAAAATGGCATGAGATCTCTGCTTAGTTTCTTTCTGTCTATGAGTTGAAGAGGAAAATTAAAATCTGAGCAATCCAGATTAAAATGAAGCTAAACTAGTAAATAAATGATGATGTCATAATGTTCACCACACAGTTTTCTGCATGTTTATGACATCCTACCAGTTCAGTATATCCTTAAGACTTCCAGGTACAATTATAAGTGTCAAAATTAAGCCCTTTAATGGTACAAATACTGGCTACGTAAGGGAGCTACTGCTGTCATGTCCTATCACTGGCTGGAAAACACATGGTTGTTTCTAGACTTCATTTTGTTAGGAGTTAGTAGTGAGACATTGGGAGTGAGAAACTTCACATATCTTATTTCTCTCAAGTCTATTGCTCTTAAAGGACAACACATGTCCTATCTGTTTGTCTAGCTTTTGCCTGAAGAGGTAAATTAGTATCGATACTGCATTACTAGAGGAAAATTATTGGTTTCCTTGTGTGAAATCACTATGCTGCATGTGAACCAGATAAACAGTTGATTAAGCTTGCAAAGGGTTGGACTAGGATAAGCACTAGAAGTACCAGACCTGCCTCTGTAAATGGCTCCTGAGTAATCAACAATATGGAAATACAGATTTCATCACATAATTTCATTGTGATTTTGGCTGACCTTTTTATTTTATATAATCTCATTTTTAGTGCATGTGTTTAAAGACTTGGGTCATAACTCATAAAAATAACTACTAAATCAGAAAATTAATGGGAGGTTTTTATGGGTTTGCAACTGACTCAGAAATGAATCATCCGGCTTCAGCGACATTGATTTTTCAAATGTCTTGCATAACAGAATCCTAATGTCACATACAAAATTTCCAATTATTTACATAAATAATAGCATTTTGAAATTCATTCTCCATTTCTTCAGATCTCTCCTCAAATCTAATCTCTGCTATAGTGTCCAAAATAACAGATTATCAATAGAGAATGACAGTTGTTTGTTTTAACTCTATGTTTTTCTCCTCTTGGTGCAGTTTGTTTGTCAGGTATCTTAAGATACACATTTTGTTATCACACCTGCAATTTTGTTAATTCTCATTAATAAGAAGCCTCAAAAAATACAAAGCATCACTGAACTTCAGAAAGCTGTCTCCCACAAGAGAGGCTTTTAGGTAACGGTTTTAAAACAGGACAATGCTTTGGAAACTCAAGGATGAACAAGAAAAGCTAGACAGTTTCCTAGTGTTTCTGTGAAACTGGTTTACTTTAATTTCATAGAAGCCAGATGAAACAGGGCTGAAGACTGCCTACAGTCCAGTTCTTCATACATAGTAGCTGTAATGCTCAAAGAAGTAGTATTTCCAGTTATCACCTGAAGAAAAAAAAGAAACAGAAACATTGAGTTTTCTCCAATATGTCTGAGCCTTATTGCAATTACTTTACCAATAATCATTAAAATTCTAAGCAAATAGAATATCTCATTCTAAGGAAAAGTAATAGAAGCCAGACAAAGTGACTCAGTCTGTTTAAAACAAGGCATTTCCTCTGGAATTTGTTGCTTGATATCTAGTCCTGTTTATTATTCTATATAATACTCTCTCTGAAAGAGGAGCTGTTTCTCAGGAGAACTTTGGCTAACAAAAGGGAAATATTTCAGCTCAGCATTGATAGTATCATTTCAGAAGCTGAACCTAAAACCAGCAAAGAGCAAGCGAAGCAATTAACGTAGTGGGGACAAAGTATGTGGGAATGGAGGAAAACGGAAACCCGATTTAAGCTAAATTGCTAAGACGTGCTTATAAAATTGACAGAGAAAGGAGTTTTTCAGCCCATGCATCATAACATAATAAAAAAAAAAATTTCTCTCATGACATAATTTAAATTATACCACTGAGTATTTTCAAACTTGTGGTCACATGGATTCATGTAAGTAAATTAGCCCAATTTACCCAGAGATACAATTTGTGAAAGACTACTTAAACCACACTTTAAAGTGAATTAAGCTAAATCAAATCAAGGTCACTTTAACTCTGAAAGAGGACATGCACAAAATGTATGAACGTAGTCCAACTGATCCTTCTGGAAAGACTGATTTGGGTTCCTAAATGTACCTCGTAGAGAAAAGTCAGCAATTTTAGTTAAGAGGTGTAAGCATTTCCATGATTCCCAGGGTAGATGGAGACCCTAGGACTGTATTCCATAGGCTTGCCCTAAAGAGCGATTTGTGCCTCTGATAATCTACCAAGGGGTTGCGATGGAGAAAAATGAGGTTTTTAATCATCATTGTTCCAGCTGGGTCCACAAGAACATGTAGCCCCTGATTTGCTTCCCTTGGGGCAGCTATTAAACTTGCAGATGTTTTCCAGGGACCCAGAAAAGCCTTCTCAGTTTATTAAAATACATTAGTCTAGGGTTCTAAAATCAATACGGGAAAACAAACTTAATGCCTATGTCCAGGCTGGAAGCATTACTCCTTTTTCAGGTCATGAGCGTGAGAGAACAGGTGAGTGCTTCAGCTGATCTGTTCTATCACCTAATCCTGGCTCTGGCGAGCCCAGAGAGAAATAATAGTAAACAGGGAAGTCTATAAATGGCTCCAGAAATGACATCTTGTTTTTATAGAGCTTTCTTTGAGTTGTTAACAGTCAGGCGCCACTACTACTGAAACTTATCATTATTACAACCACAAATGGGCTCAGTGTCCAAAAGGATTCCCTTAGCTGGCTAAAGTAAATAATAAAGTCCAACACATAGAGACCAAATAGTAACAAGAAAAAAAGATCCCAGAGAGAATTAAAAAATACAAATATTAGAATGTATATTTAAAACTGGACTTTAAAGGCCTCTTGGAAATGAGTGCTCCAGATATTGATCAAGGATAAATGATGGTTTACATAAACGATTTAAATAAAAACGAAACAGTGCACAATACATGGAGAGCTCCTACCAGCTCAGATGACCAGCAACGTGAAAGGAAGGTTTTTAGATTTGGCTTTTGCACACTGGGGAAACTGGCTAATGATAAAGGATTGCTTGAGACTAGTTTTAAAAGTGCCGTAACTGTGCTCTTAAACCTCATGGTCACAAGTGGTCTATCAAATTCCATTTCTCCTGTCCAACAGTGGCGTAGAACCAGATACCTCACTGAAAAGTGCCAGAAACCCTAAAGTGAGCAGTTATGGAACAGACATCATGTTAGGAAAAATGTTTTCCAAAACTCCATTAGTCAGATAATTGGCTGCAGTGGAAGTAGGATAGTTCATATTCCTACAGGTGTGCTTCCCCCCACCCCCACCCCCCTGCTACATGCTTTCATACATAACAACACAATCCTGTTTTCTCACTTTGCTTGGAAATATATACCTCCTTTCTAAATTCTGCAGCATTCCCGGCTTCAAAAATATCTTACATTAATGTAGTCTACAATCTAACTGCATCTATTATAAAAAACATTTCCCATCTTTAAATTTATAGCCTATAACCAAATGCACAAACCACAAAACTGAACATCTGTATCATTTTTAGATGATGTAATTTTATATGTTATGTCTGTTCTTGTTAAGACAATCTCACATTTTTCCAAATATTCTACACACTGGACTATCCCCTTGTCTACTTCTTATTCTTTCTGACCATCTTTGGAATATTTATATCTAAGCTGTATCTTTTCAAAGACAGAACAAGCCAAAGACAGGGGAGTAGTCCAGGCAATATGGGGAGAGGGGTATAAATAGGTAAGTCATAACATCTTCTTCACCCTTTTTAATTGTGGCTGTCTTTTGAGCATAGGTTAAAGTTGAGTTGCTAACAGTCATGCTCAGCTCTTTCCTGCTGGGGAATAAAGGCAGGTTATATGCATGCAAAAGTGGGTTTTAAAATTTCTGTTCTTTTGCATTTGTCTGTAAAAACACCCCAAAAATTTCCAGGTTTTTTGGGTTTTTTTCTTCCTTAAATTCCTGGAATTACATCCTGGGGTTTTTTGAATGGTGATACAAGAAACTGCAAAGTTATCTGGGAATTTTAGCTCCACCAGCTTCTGGGGAACAGGAGCCCAGGAAGGCTGCTTCCAGCCTTGCAAAGAGCTTTTCTTCTCACACATCCTTGGGACAAAGGCCATCCCCACAGAAGCTCCCAGACAAGAACAGGAAGGGCTGTGTGGCTCAGAACTTTTCATGTGGATGAAGGACAACTCCTGATGGTCCCCACACATCCCTCTCCAGAGCAAAAAAAATGGCAGAAAAGTGGTATGGACACAGCTGTGAAGGACCTCCTTGGTCACCCTGCTCATCCCCTGCTCCCTGGGACAGGGGTGCTATACGGTACCCTTCATTAACTTATTACCATTCACCTTGAAATTAGGGCCTTTTCCCCACAGGTGTAATCATCAGCCCCTAGTATTAGGCACCTTCTGTCTTCCAACCTGAATGTAACCAGAACGACTTCACGCAGGGCTCCTCAGCTGGCCTAGCCCTTCTGCCTCCCAGGCGGCCCTCGGCCCTGGTGCATGTTGCCCACAGCCCCTTCCTCAAGGCCGGGCTGCAACGTCACGGCGCTCCTCCATCCCACGAGGTCCCTCATGACCTCACTGCCTTGCCCGCAGACCGCCCAGTCTGACGGGAGGGGGCCGCCGTGTCTCCGGTCGGGGGTGGCAGGGCGGGACGGGGCCTGAGGCCGGGCGGGTTTAGGCGCGGAACGCCGGCGGCGTGGAGTCGTGTTCCCAGCCGGGGCGAGGGGCTGAGCAGCGCCGGCTCGAGCGGTGAAAGCGTCGGGCGCCTTGGAAACGGCCGGAAGCCGGGAGAGCGTGGTGGCGGCGGCGGGAGGATGCTGAGCCCGGAGCGGCTCTCTTTGCCGGGGCCCGAGTACCTGGGTGAGGAGTGGGGCGGCGTGGCGCGGCAGCGCCCTGAGGGCTCTGTCCTCTTTGCGTGAAGCGGAAGGCTTGGTGGGGCTGGAGTGTGGGCGCGGCCCGGCCCGGCCTGGCCTTCCCGGGGACACCGGTGAGAGGCCTCAGGCCCGCGGCATGTCTCTTGGCTGGGCTGAGGCAGGTGGGAGCGACTTCGTGCCCACCTTCTCGGCAGGGGAGGGGGTAACACCGGGGGGTTACAGGTCCGTCTCGTAAGGTGCCGCTTCTCCGGGCGCTCCCCTGAGGCAGGGGGGCGGCGGGGCCCTCTTGGGCGCAGGGACCTCCCCTCCGGAGCTTTTAGGTGTGGTCTCCGCTCCGGCAGCGCCAGCCTGAGGAGGTGAGCTGCGGCCACATCCTCCCCGTCTCCCTGGCTCTCTGTGAGCAGAGACAAGCCAGGTCTGGCGGGCAGTGGCAGTCTGTCACCTCATTTAGCCTAGTACCAACCTGGGCTGCACACACATCTATGGGCAGTCTTATTTTATGCTTGTTTGGAAGGGATGCTGTTGGGAGGTGGTTGAAATGTCACTTTTTCTTCTAAAATAAGATAACGTTGGCAAGGTTTCCCACGTGAAATTGGAGTCTTTTCACTTATAAAGCAGCTGCTCCCTTTTAAGCTGGTTCTAGTAGCTTGCGTTGCTGCTTGGTGTTTCAAGAAACTATGGAGCAAAGGGATTCAGTGTTACTGTGCCAAATAAAAATAATTAGGACAGAATAAAGTCAATATAACTTCATTTAGTTGCTGAAGAGGAGATTAATTTCAAGTAGTGGCAATCGTAATGTATCTGAGGCTATTTTTGGCTGAAGGGCCTGTTTGATAACAACTGTTATAAAGGTATACATAACTTACCATGGCCTTCTTGTACAAGAAAAGGTCAGAAATAGCATGGGTTATTTTGTGTTACTACTTCTGCTATGATTTTGCTGTCTCTGGTAGGTCAAAATGGAACAAGACTAGTGAAACACTGCCGGCTTCTAGAAACGGAAAACCTGCCTCTCAGGGAGGAGACTAGAAGAGCTTAGTTAGCCTAGCAATAGTGGCAATGAGGAAGCTTCTGACCGTTCTTTCAAAGCACCTCACAGCACTAAAGAGAGATGAAGTATTAAGGCAAAGAAATACTCTAATTAATCTTAGAGTAGAATTTCTTTGTGCTGGTGCTGCCAGGCTGTTGGAAGGTACTTTGTGCATGCCTACGTAACTGCAATACTATTCTGTGTTCAGGAAACTCAGGGCATGAATAAGAGTTCGTTTAGTGCTCTCTTGCCTGTGATTCTTGGGAGACTCACTTTGCTGAAGCTCTTATTGCTGAATTACGTTCTAGAGTTAGTTCAGGTATTTGAGAACATGAGTGTGCTATGTAGACACACTGTTTGGTTTTGTACTACTCTGTCACACTATGCCAGCATTTCTAGCCTACGCTTTAACAGAGACTTGTAACTTCTAGAGTTGTTCTAGGCTGAAACTCGCAAAACTTCTTTTTCTTTTTTTCAAATTTTTTAATAAGCTAAGTTGGTTTTAAATTCATTTACTTGTTTTTAGTGAAATAGACCCCTGACTTGTGTGAAATTTGTAAGTAAGGATTGAGTCACTCAATCTGGGAAGCAAACTAAAAACTCTTACAGTTGAAGAATAAACCAGTTTTCTGTTTCACACCTGAAGTTGGGAAATAAGACTAAGTGGTGTGCAAGGTTCTTAGGTGCAAGCAGCTTGATTGACCTGCTTAAAGTGAGCCTCCTTTTGTCTCTCTTCTGCTTGTTGATCTATGATTCCCTTTTCATTTTGTAAAACTTTCTAAGTTATTCTCACACTGGGGGTCAGAAAAAGACATGCCTGAGCATGTCAGGTTGAGCAGTAGCTTGTATAAGAGCCTGTGCTGTTAATCACTGAGTATATCCTCCTGTTAAGGTTGCAGCATCTGTTGTCTAATGGGGGAAAAAGGTGTCTGCTACATGATGGTATTGTTAACAGCTGTAAATGTTACTAATAACAATGCTTTTATTTTTGTGAGACTCTGATCCTGCTGAATGGGTTGTGTATTAGCAGTAGGAAAGTAGTTAAACAAAACCTGATCTCTCCCCTCCCAAAACAAACACACCTCCCTACACGCTTTCATAAGATGCTTTTAAGTTTTCTACATTGACCTGGTGTTCTGAAACTACCATCCTTTGGATTTGTTCTATTGCCTGCCTCAGAGTCTGTCCTAATATAGTTGCCCGATGTGCGGTTGTAAGCGATTGTGATGAGTTTCACATACTGTAATTTCAGTCTGAAGTTGTGTTGCCCTAGGCTGCCCCGTAAAGTGTTTTGGAGTCTCCCAGATCAGATAGCATTGGCTTTCCTGACCTGGGCAATCTTCACTTATCCTCTTTTTCAGTATCAAAATGAAGGCAACAAATAAAATGAGTGGCTAAAATAACATTATGGGCTACTTGCTGCATTAAGTCTTTAATATTTTATTTTTTTTTCCTATTTGAGATGATTCCTCCATGTCTAGAGTGGATGCTAGGAGGGAAATAAAAACAGGTGTAAATTCAAATAGAAGTGAACCGGGAAAGAATTAAGCATTCACTTAAGATGAAAAAAATAATCACAAAGCTTTGGTACAGCAGAGTTCCTGGTAAATAAAAATCAGGGCAACATATCTTATGTCCTGATGAGTGTGAGATAGTAGGCATGAGAACAGAGGTGATGGATACTCAATGAATGGGAAAGGAGATGCAGCCTGCAGTTGACAGAAAGGCTACAGGGAAGATGTTGTAACAAGCAGGACTCTTTAAACAGTGTTTTCATTGAATAAACAGCAATTAATGTTTGGGATAGTGATGAAAATGTGTTTCTCATTTGATGGCTGAAACAAGCTACAGTAGGCAAAATGAGGCCTATTTGAGACACTTTTCCATGCCTTCCTCATTATGGTTTAATAACTGGTGATTGCTGGGTTATTTATGGCAGGCAGTGAAGGGTTTAGTGTATTGTTCTGCTCGTGCAGCTGTCTTCCGAAGCTTCGAATTCTATTCCCTCCCTGCCCTTTCCTGTTATGGAGAAAAAGCAGTAGATTATTGCTAATTTTCTGATCTTATTTTTGTCTGGATTCTCCTCCCCTTTGCTCCCCAACTCGAGGATGTGTTTTCTTTTCTTCCTTTGCCAATGTAAGACATGTAAGAACGTGAATACTGTGTTAGGGAAGTGTCTTATCAGTAAAGCATGGGACTATTAAGTGCCAGAAACATGGTCATGTTTCCTCATCTCTCTATTAAGAAGTCTCAGGCTTCATGATTAGAAAGAATGTGCATTGGATTGGTGCTTTCAGCAGGGAACTTCTGTTGCGTAGAGATTTTGCAGATACTTAGGGTTTACTGTTCTTCTGAACAGTCCTAAGAAATACTGAGTTGGATAGTCCAAGTGCAATGATTTCCTTGAGCAGCATAATCAGTGTATGGGTTATGTTGTTATCCAGATAGCTGTCTTCTCTCAGTCTAGATATTCGATGAACGTCTGTGAGGCAACTCTGGTTGAAAAACCTTGTGTTCTAAAAAGAGAAGAGAATGCCTCTTTGGTTTTTCTTCTCTTGAAAAACCTTAATTTCTTTCTCTGTTATACAGATAGGCAATTGTAATGTGGCAGATGAATGACCACCCCGCTGATGTGTAAGAGTTTGCTTATAGAAGTGTTAGATCTGTTTGAATATTCTTAGGCTCAGTCTAGTACTTTCTCCAAAAGATGGAGGTGTCATCCCCAAACCTGCTCTTGCATTATGACACTTCCACCTTAACCTGAAAGGTAACAGGTGAAATCTGATCCTGGTCTAGGTAGATTTCCAGAACTGGAGAGCACACTGACTCCTTTTGAGCATGAAGAGGCAGGGAACTATTAGACTACTTAATGCACCTTAAAACAACCTAGAACCACAGTTACTTCCACAATGTTAATTCACTGCATAAATTGTTTGTTTTGTTGGGTTAAAAACCCAATAGCTCAACAGTTTTGCATTGCTGAGGTGATTTGTGGGATCTTGCAGGAAGGGGTCTGTTGGGGGGGCTCGTACAATTAAGTCAGCCTGTGTGCAGCCTCAGGAATGCAAACTGGAAGAGTACAGTGTCATGGTTTGTGATGGATATGCTGATTAATTGTTTGAAACATTTTCAGTTACAGTCAAGATAAAATTATAAACTGAAACAATTCTTAATTTTTTATATTGAAAATGGTTTTGAAACTGTAAACATAATGAAATAGGATGTAGTTGTGCTGTGTGGGCACTTAGCACGTGTCCCTGAGTAACAGCATATGTCTCTCATCATAGTGTTTTCTCTGGTATGACAAGGTCTGCTCGTAGTTCATTGTGTTCTGTCCTTCAAAAAACCCTTCTTTTGAGGGTTAATAAGCAATTCCACTGTGAAGCTGTGCAAAGATGGAAGGAACTACAGCTGTCCAGTCATTTAGCTTTTAGGTTGATTATTTTGTTTATACACTTCTCATACTCAGGCTTCCTTAGCAATCTTTGAAGAGATTAAATCCATAATGATACCTGAAAAGATTAAAAAGAGCATCCAGCAAGACCATTAATGCTGAAAAAACTTCGAGTTGACATGATTTTCTTCTTATGGTTTCTATCCTTACTAATTCCCTCTTGTATTGTTATTGTTTTGGTAATATTCGTGTGAAACTGATTTTGTGGTACTATAGATGCATCTTTCCAATGTGCATAATGCAGCAATGTCCTTAGTTAAGCTCCAATTTAGAATAAATACTGAAAGGGTATTTAGCTGCTATGCTATACACTCTTAGAGATTAAAAATGCCAGAAATATTCCAAATACATGAAAGCTTATTATGTTCTTGAACTTCAGTTAAATGAAATTAATCATGATGTTAATTGCATCAAGTAGTGTGTTTTTTCAGCATTTCAGTTGAGGAGGCGGCGGCAAATAATTAGGAAAAGTTGGTCTTATTATCCAGGAATTCCCACTCCTGACTTTTCAACATACTTAGTTATGCCAGGAATGAACCAGCCATTAACATGAAATAAGAGTCCTCTTCTGTGCATACAGTGCAAATTATTTTGGTAGACAGCTCCTGTTCCAGAAGAAGTCATCTCTTGTGAAGAGTTGTGCAGTGATGTAGTTACCTGATACAGTAATGACTGGATAAATACTGCTGCTGTAGGGCTCTGTTCTGTTGCTTCTTTAAACAAGGTATGACCTGATACCTGTTTATTCTGGTCATGCTTGCTTGTCACCTTGTTTGGTGCACTTTATTTTCCTTTTGCAGTATCTGCTGCTATGGTTATTGCATTCTCTGACCGTCCCATGTTTGCATTCCCTTCAAATATGTCACGCAGCATCCCTTCTTATTAAACGTGCTGATGTGCTGATGCTCAGGTTTTCTTCTCTGCTTCTAGAAAAGGCAAACTTGTTGGAAAGAGAAGCTTCTTATCAGTGTAACATTAGGGAGATGGGTGTAAATTGTCAAACTGGGAAAAGAGTATTCAGAAAAGTTATGGTTAGTGTGATTGTGCTGCGCTGAAGTGGGTGTCAAGTGACTGACACAGACTGTGCTGTGGTGCTTTAAAGGTCTTAGTGCTTTTCATTCCTGAGTGCTTCTGATGATAGCCAATGTTGTGTATATGTAATATTTTTAATGTTGTTATTTGTTTTCTTCCTCTGAATTTCTGGCTTTGAGAATTTGCATTACATTTTCCTTTTCCTTCCTTTTTTTTCAATGCTTGGTTTTACAGTCTTTAGTAGTCAAACCTATGAATTACCAGGTTGATTGTTCTCATAAGACGATTGAGAAAAGTAATTCAGTGCCTTGTAAAAGGACTATTTTTACTACACCAGATAATTCTGCATGTGTATTTATGGCTCAGTGGAATTAGTTGTGATTGTCTAAATGGAATTAGTTGTGATTGTCTAATCTCTTGCGGTGAAGTCAGTAGAGATTGCAGGTTGACTGTGGATGCAGTTCTTGTTTTGCCTTTTACATACACATGCTTACAGATTTATGTGACCTGGTCTGGTTCTGCTTAAATTCAACAACCACTGTTTAAGCCTGAATTTGGTTCTGAGCCAGAAGTGCATTGATTCCAAAATTTGCTTTCAATCTTGGGCATGTGAGCGATAGTGGGATGTGAGCATGTGAATGTGGTGGTAGTACCATCAGAGGCTGTTCTCCTAAGTGCTGCTGTAGCCAGTGTTGAATGAGCTGTACTGCTACTGATTGAACAGAGGCTCTAAGTGTAACATCATTGTTAGTGCTTTAGTGATAAGAATTAAGGAACTCTTTGTGTTAACATCAGGTCATGGGCTTCCAGAGGATTCCTCTGTGAACTTAACACTGTCAGATCTCTCAGTGAAAGCTGCCTGGTAGCAAAGCTGCCTGACAGTAGAGAGTAGCTCCTACCAGATCACTGTGGCAGGCAGTTACTAAATGTTTAGGGAAGAATTTAGCAGATGTGGGTTGCATGAATCATCAACTTGGAAGGTTTTGAACAAGGAGGGAGGAGAGTCTTTGTTGCAATAAGCCATAAACAAATGCTGAGGATGATAACTTGTCGTAATACCACCTGCATGGAAGCTGCAGTATACTGGAATTCTATCAGGAGGAAAATTAATAGACACAGAAAACTGAAAAAGCACAATTGCACAAACATTTGGGCTTTATGTTCTGAATTGGGCTTGCTGCCTTATTATTGCAAGGTGAACCTCAAAAATACCAATGCACCATTTACAGCTGGGCCGGATGATCCTTGAGACCCTTTCCACTCTGTTTTTCTATGGTTATCTCCCTCAATTTTCAGAGAGGTTAAATCCATTAAAAACATACAAATAATCCCATTTATTTTGTATAGGACACCATGGATTTTTAACTATGCTTGCATAAGTAGTTAACATTCCAGTATGGTTCCAGTGCTTGTTATGGAAAATACCATTTGTGTAAATTGTGGAGCTGCTATTTTACTATAACCAGACTCTTGGCACTTTCTTTGGCCTCTCTGGCCTGCTAGAACCTGCCTGCAACTTAAATTGTCTTCGGTGACTTTTTTGCATAGAGTATAGCTATGGGTTGGGTTATAGAACATACTACTTGTACTGTTTCATGGAACTGGGCAGCTAGTGAACAGGAAGCTAGAGCTGGAATTTGATTTGGCAGTGTGCTACCTGGAAAAGAGCACAGCAGCAGGAGAGCCAAAGAGAGAGACTTCTCAAGGAGATTTTAAGTGCTATTATTTTCTTTCAGCTTCTGCACTCACCAATTTCTTCCCTCCCCCACATCTTTTCCTATTTTCTGGGAAGTAGAGAGGTTCTTTGCCAGGATCTTAAGGCCATGCAACAAAAAGCATAATGGAAGTATCCAGTTACCAGCAACTGTATTCAGCAGTGGCCCGTATATATTTTCTGTCACACTTAAAAATGTATACAATGTCTGAAATTCAGCGTTGAAAGTTAACTTGTTCTCCAGGAGCAGATTCAAAAGTATTTGTTACAGAGGTCAGCCCCGCTGTGGGACTGTGCTTGCCTATTCCCATAGGCTTTTAGGGAAGAGGCTAATGACTCTGAAGAGGCAAGGTAACAAAAATGTGTTTCATTGATGGGGGCTGTTCTGTGACAGGAGGAGCATAAACTTCCCTGCAAAGCTTTGAGAATGGTTTTGCAGTTGAGCAGAAGGTTGAGATGAGTGGAAGCCTGTCTGCTCGTACCGTTTCCTGGCTTCATCTGGTACCGCTGACAGCTCAAGAGGGGCCTGGGAAGATGATTTCTGAGTGCAGGATGGGCTGCATAGTGAAGAGTGAGGAAGGATGGGCTGAAATAAAGTTACCCAGTTGCTGTTATCTTGAGCCTGTGACTGAGCTGCACGACTCATTCCTCCCTCAGGGGACACAGGTGCGCAGAGCTATTTTTCTTTAATCACTCACATAAATTAAATTTATTCCTTTGCATTAAAATAATTAAATAAAGCTACGCCCTGTATCTTTTAGTGCCAGATAATATCTCTGAACCTTTGGCTCACCATTTTGCTATCAGCTGCAAGGTATTTTCCAGGGTGTGCTTAACCAATTTTACCATTGTCCTGAAAAGTGTTCTAGGCAGAGAAATCCCCTGATAGCAATCAATGTTCATACATACTTTTAATCACTGTATCCACTGGGAATAATCATTTCCGGGCTTCTCTTGAAGTCCACCTGCCCCACACTAAGATGAAAGGAACTTCCATGCTGTGTATCAAGTGGCTCAGGCTTGATGCTTGCCAGGATATTAAGCACAAATTAAAATGGTTTGAAGAATATTGATGTGGGTCTGAGGTTGGCCAGTTGCTGGTGAGGGGGTGATGCTGCCAAGTCTGGAGCAGATTGGCAAGGAGCAAGAACAGCCTTTGCCTTTCCTACATCCCTTAAGGGTTTTCTCCTGCTCTTTTTAGGACACGACACTACTTGCAAAGGTGCAGTAGCATACATGTTTAGGATGGAGGTGTGTGCTTTGGGAACAGGGTTTGTGTGCTTTCCAGGTTAGGAACAATTTTCCTGGGTTCGTTGTGACTTGTCTTCTGATTGTTGAACTTGTAGATTTGGAAAGTCTTTTGCTTGGTAGCTGGCGTATCACCCCAGACTCAGCTCTTTGTTGCTTCAACTTGGTTTCCAGCCAGAAACATCAAAGGGCCTCAGTGGCAAATCTGTGCTGCTTCCTCCCTGGCAAATGCTTGATTTGTACGGTCTGCCCCCTGTAGAAAAAGCAGAATGTTTGTGTTGTAACCAAACTATCTTTACTCAGAAGTCCTAGGGCATTGGGTACCAGCAGATCCACCACTCCTCAAATGTCCTTCGGAGGGGTTTAGGCAGTTATTTGTGACTGAGTGTTGAGCAATATAAATCTGTCTTGGCATTGAGAGTTGATCCCCACCTGCCACTCCAAGAATGTTCATTGATACTTGTATGGAAACGGATGTCCTTTTATTTGCCTCTTTAGGAAAAAAACCCCCAAAACAACACAACTTTAAAGAACAACCTTAGAGCTACTTGTATTTGGTAAGGAGGGAACACCTAAAGCTCTGCAAAAGCCCCCTAGATGCCTACAGGTGGCATTGGCCATCTGTGACTCTGACTCAGAACAGAGTTTGGGAACTCTTCCTGAAGAAACGTTTACCATTGAGGCAGTCTCACAACTCTTCCTCCTCTTCTTTCACTTCCAGAATCTCACAGGATTTCCAAAAAAGTTCAGCACTGTTAATGGCCAACTTTTTGTAGCTAGGAAAGTAAGTGGGATTTAGGTCAAGAGTTTTACTATCCATGTTTAGGAGAATGAAACCTCTACACTCTGAGGGAGCAAATGCTTCTTGGCTTGTTGTGTGAGGGACACAACTACACTGGTCTGGCTCTGGGCTTTGCTGGCCCCTTGTATTCTAATTTCTGTCTATTATTGTCTTTTTATTTGCAGCTCAAAGACATGTCCTCACGTACATGGAGGATGCAGTGAGCCAGCTGCTGGAGAACAGAGAAGATATTAGTCAGTATGGCATTGCCAGGTTCTTCACTGAATAGTAAGTACATCAGGAAGCTGCCAATAGGGCCAGCCTGCGGGGGGGGGCTTTTGGAAACAGGCAGGGTACATGGAGAATGGAGCTGGACACACGGTGATTATGTTGTGAATGCTGGATTTCACTGGGTTAGCCAAAGGCTGCCTGAGCATGTTTCAGAAATGTGCAAAGGTTTCATACCTCTCCTGTTACAAACATTCACGTGAAGCAGGCATTTTTGGGGAACAGAGCTTTTAAAAACATATAGAAACCCAAATTCTGTTTGCCTTAATCAGGGCTGTTAGTGTCTAAAGCAGAGTTTCAGCAGCACTCCTGCTTCCTTTTTCTGAGTATGAATTTGAACTGGTTTTTCTCCTTGTAATTGTTATCCTGGTGAATCCTTTAATAGAAAGCCTCTTCCTCCCTTAAAACCTGCGTAAGTCCTTTAAATAATGAACACGATAATTGGCACAGATAATATCTTTCTACTAATTTGGAAAGATTATTTTTGAGGAAAAACTGTGTGCTGGTCTTCAGTGTTGATGTTGACTCAGCCTGTTGCTGTGTGTCTTGCCAGCTCAGTGATGCCTTGCATAACATCTAGAACTCTTGAAGTAACTTCATTAAAGGTCCTTTGGTAATATGTTTGCTTGCAGTGGTTATATGTTCCTGTCTTTTGGTGCTCAGTTGAAAATCTTTCCTTGCTTCTTTTGCTGTTATCTTTTTCTGTGGCAAATGAATGTGCAGAGTATTTCACAACAATCTCTGTACTACAGCCATGGGAAAAAACCCTCAAAGCATAGGAATAGCTTGCTTTATCAGTTGACCACAGCTTCAGGCTTTTTTTCTGGGTACTTCTTTCGTTCTGCTGCTTTTTTTCCCCTGCACGTTTGTGTCCAACTGATCTCCAAATGAGATGTAACTTGCTAGTTTGACAGATTGGACAACTTGCAATATTATTTTCTTATTTGATATAGGTGAGTTTCCACAGACAGTAATTCTGAGATTAGTCAGCTGGACAGCTAGTCAGTAAGCAAGAGCTTAGGACAGATAAAGAGCGTGACTACAATGACTTCCACCCACCAACAGGATTTCCTTACCAGGGTTGAAGCCAAGGCGGTTCTGAATACCTAGTTGAAACCATTATTCACATAGTTGTCATGCATTCTGGCTCCCAGGGCTCAGCGATGAGCCTTTACTGCCTGTTCATCCATACAACTGTCAACACTTGTTCAGGCTGTGCTTTAGAACATACACTGGCTTGGTCTTGCTCTGTCTAGCAAATAAGCACGATCTTGATTTTTTTATCTTTAATCTCAATATCTTCAAACTCAAAGATAGCTTGTGAGATTCCAGAATCTTTGTGCACTCTCCCAGTGTTTTTCTTGTTCCAGGTTATTCTGAGAGGATTGACATGTATATGTTTTGAAAATGCTGGTATTAAGGTGTCCAGTTTTTTACACTGTGCTTTTCCTGTCTCTCTTGAATTAGAGACCAAGCCCAGAGTTTAGAAAGCTAGTAGGTAGGCACAAGCAAGTAACTTTTTATATTTTAAGTGTCTTGGATAAAATAACGTCTGTAACTTTTCAGAAATAATGAAGTTAGTGTGTCAATGATGGGTTTTAGATATTCTCCAAACTCTTCTCAGAGGGCACACTTCCCAATAGAGTGGTATTCCATGCACCTCTCTTGCTGGATTCACCACTGAGGAACAATCGTGGTCTTTCCATCATGCATTACAATGTTCCATCTCACCATGAGTCACTTAAAATCTTTGTGTCAGTTGCAATAACTATTTTTATGGGTAGTAAAGCAAATCTTCGGGGTCCTTTAGCTTACCTGAGTGAAACTTCAGACCTGAAAACTATGTGCTCTGTTTGTGGGCAATGATTGTTTCTTGTTGTTTTTCCAGGAAATGAAATTGATGTGTATTTCACTGCTATCCTACAGCCTAGCACTGGGATTGCAGACTGCAGAGGGCTGACCTTCATCTCGACAATTTTCCTTCCAGAGTATTTTTCGTCTTCAAAGATATTTTTTCCCTCCCACCTTATTCCAATATTCATTTGTCCCAATCATATGGACATCTGCTTTCAGTCTTGGGAGTTCCCTGAGCATCCCTTCATCTGACTCATTCCTGACCGCTACAGGAATAGGGATCAATCACCTTTCTGCCAATTAATCCGTATCTTTTAGCTCAATGAGTAAAATGATGCCTCTCTTAGGACTAGTCTTGATTGTACAGATATGCTGAAATGCTACTGCTATTTGTTCATTACAAACCCAAGAAATCTCTGCTCAGCGTTTGAATCTCCATGGAATTTAGACTCTTGAAAGCCCTCTGTGTAATTACAAACTAATGCTGCTTTACTTCTTCCAGCCTAACTTCTGTGCCAGCATATCTTAAAGGGACGTATTCCTCCTATATGTTATTTATCGTCCTGTTTTCTGGATCTTCCCTGTACTGAATAAAAGCAGGGCCCCCATGCTCTCCATTTGATCACGCAGAGAGAATGTGCATTGCATCCCTCTTTGTATTTTCTGGGATCTCAAAGGGAGCCTGAGTGGCTTTTTTCCACTTCAGCTGAAAGAAGGAGCAAAACCCCAAATTAACCAAGACATTTCTTAGTAATATTTTTTGCTTTTCTTTTGGGCTAACCCTTTGCTTCAGGCTTTCTCTTCCAGCTTGCAGGCAGGCATGCGCTGCTCTGTTCAAGACTCTTTGGAAAGCTCAGAAATATTAACCAGTGCTAACTTACCTCAGGCAGGAAACTTTTCTATCGCTTTTAGGGTTTGTTTGATAAACCAAATACAAGCGAAGTGGAGACACAGGAAAAGGTATTTCTTGTCTGTTGTTCTTGCAAAACATTTCTTGTTTTCTTTTTTTCCCCCCAGTGAAATGTCTCCCTGACCACTTGCCAGCTGGAGAATGATTGAGAAAAACATCTTTCTTTTAGCTTGCAAATTCTTCACTTTTTCCACTGGGCTCTGCAAACTGATGTCTGAGATCCCCTTTATCTGTAAAGGATGTTTCTCGTGGCTCAAACTTGAAGTGCCCTGACTAGGTCTTGCGCGACAGTTGGATAATATTTGTTTGGGAAGGTGCCTGTGGTGTCTGTGTTCAGTGGGTCAGGGGTCAGATAGTGGTTTTAGCTTTGTGGTGTGACTGGCAGTTCAAAATACCAGGTCTGCACGGTGTAGACCCTGTTCTACACAAAGTAACATTTGCTTTGTTCAGAGTAACAGGACTGCCAGTGCTGTATAGCTTGAGATCCTTGGATAGGAAGATGTTATCATGGTGAGAAGTATCAACTTCTAGCAATGAAAGTACCTCCTTTTCTCTTGCTGTCTGATTTGGCTGGAACAATTTGTTCGACTCATTCCTTGGGGACAAATACGATACTGCTTTCTTGGCTTTCTCTGGCATTAGCAATGACACAGGCTTTGGTGTCAGAAAAACTTTTGGCTTGTTCAGTCCTGTACTGCTGTACAACATTACCTAAATAAATCTGTAAACAATGTCCTTCTCTTTAAAATGATCTCAGTGCCCTTGGTGGGGGGAAAGGCGGGGGAAGGGCCAGGGACAGGACAGATGGGATGCCCATGAGAAATAAGCCACTCATTGAAGACAACCTTAATTGGCAACTGGAAATAAGCTGATTTATCTGCTTATAAAGAGGAGAGATTCTTAGAGCTAGCTTAGAGCCATCAATTTTGATATTTATTTTCTTTTTTGTGTCTATGTATGTAGGCCTTATCATCATCATCATCTTGCTGTCATCTGCTCTGCATCTTTCCCCTTTTTACAGTAACTTGTTCTAACTTGTTCACAAGGATAATGTAAACTCATCAAGACAGAAATGATATTGTATTGCATACACTTTACAGCATCCAACATTGTAGAATGTCGTTTCCATGCTTTAAGGGATTGTATAGCACTGAGAAGGTCCTTAGGGCTTTGACAAGTTGTGCCAGATTCCTTTTCTGCGAGATGAAGCCATTTACTAGACTTTCTCAGTATGACTTTTTGGGGGAGGGGTGTTGGTTATTGTTGGGGTTTTTTTTGTGTTTATTTTTAACAACTCAGTAGCCTCTGGGATGTAACAGTACTTCAGGTTCTTACAAAAATGTTGATATTTTCACTGATAGAATTAGATGAACAGTCGCAGAAATAATATTTCCTGTGTTCTTTAAATACTCTCAGGATTCCTGCATGTCTTCTGCTCTAGAGACAAAAAGCCAAAATTATCTTGGTTGATGCAAGCCTGCGCAGAGCCATGCAGTCTGTATGAAGCTGCTGCTGTCAGTGGCCTAGCTGTGAAGCAGTCCTTTGGGCTGAATCTCATCTGGGAGCATGTGCTTGATGGTTCCTGACAGGCTCTTGCTTGGGATTCCTTGCACCCTAGGGCACTGCAAAAGAGTGATGCCTGCCTCTCCTCTCTTTAGTTATCAGTGGAAATAGGATGAACTCAGCACTCATGCCAGAAGCTCCAAGGAATAGATTTTGCAGCTAACGTTAATACGTTTTTGAGACATGTTTTCAAAGTACCTCTTCACAGAGTAGGTGGATTTGCAGGACTGAATATGCTGATAAATCTTTCTGGTGAACCTAAAATAGTTGTATATTTCTCCACGTAGCGTGGAGATAGAAAACCTTTCTTTTGCAGTCTGTTGGTTGCCTTCCAGTCTTACCTCTATAGAGAAGAGTTTTCAGAATGGTGAAGTCCCTACCTTTCAATCTAAGTTTTTCCAACCAGTATGAGATTCCAATACTCCCATGGGGTATGCTTTTTGTATGAGAGCTATGGAAGATTTGGGTATTGTGGCTAACTTGGTTTTTTTGTGATTAAAACTATGTGAATTTTGTCCAGAACATGTACATCTGTCACCTGAAGCATGATGTTTTTATTACAGAATTGCTTGACAGCAGAAACAGTGTTATTATCTTCATTTGGAAGGCAGGTTCTATGAATTCCTGTTTTTCCCAGAGCTGTTTCTTTGTAAGAAACACTGCAACAAGTTCTAGCCTGACCAATATGCTGATTGGGATGACTCTTGTTGAGTAAACAGCTGAAAAAAATGCATATATTAATGGGAATAACACACTGATTCCCGCTGTAGTTTGTACATGTTACCAATATATTAGAAGATGTAGTATTTTCTTCCCACATATGTTGGAATCTTATAAATAAATGGATATTCAGATGTGTTGGGGAAGATGGCAGGCCTGCTAGCGTTGGGGAAGACAGCAGGCCTGCTAGCGGCCTAGCTCTCTACTCTCAAGGTTTAGGCCCTGACAATATTCTTCTGTTCCCATGAGACAGGAAAAGTTCCTCATGCTGAGAGGATCCTAATAATCACATTCTCAAAACACAGCAGCCTTGCTGATAGGTGTACAGGCTGCCCTAAACCAAGAAGCAGTTATGGGAAGGTATTTGGGAGTAATGGAACATGTTAGGAACCAACCATAACAAGAGGGTCAAAACAGCAGGTGTGCAGATGCTTTTAGGCATTAAAGGTAAACTAAGGATGTTTAGCTATAAGATAGGTTTATCAGAACTCGTTATAATTACTAACCAATCAATACGGTGTGAACAGTGTGTGTAACCAATGAGCAGTTTTTTAGCTTGCCACGTTTGCAGTAAGAAAGATACAGAATCTGTGTGACTTCACCCAACAAAGGGCTTTGCCTAAAATTCATATCGAACTGCGTGCTGCTCTTTGCCGGATGCCACACAGATGAATCCAAACCCATGCAAAGAAATGCAGAGCGGGGAGAAAAGGTAAAAAAGCTTTTTTGTAAGCAGGGCAATCTCTGCAGGCTTGTAGCCAAAGGAGTAACACAGAATTGAATGTGAAAGACAATGTCGAACACTGATGCTGTGTGTGATAACGTGCTCCGCTCAGGAAGCTTATAACACTGTTTTTGTGACAGAAAAATCTAGAGAACTTGCCGTAGCATATGCATCTTAGTGCTTGATGTCACCATGTTGTCAGCACAGATAGATAACCATTCACTTGTCCACAGACTTAAGCTGTGCTCTTCCTATTTGAAGAAAGGCACTCACAATTGTTACATGCAGTGTGGCCAGATGATGATGCTTCGAGGATGTTCACTGGTATAGGAATGCAGTCTTTGCCTGCTTCTTTCCTTTTCCCTTACGTTACAGAAACTACGTATTTATTTGTGGTCTTTGTCAGGATAGTTGCAGCAGAAGTGGACTGACTTCCTTATGGAGGCCTTACGTAGTTGGGTGAATTCATATTCCTCCTTACAGCCTTGAATGTTGAAATGAAACACATTTGCCATGAAGTTGAGCTTCCTGTAATGATGGTTAAAGCCAACTGCATATAGGCAGTGTTGATAGCTAATAAAACTGAATAACAGACACTTGACATTTTCCAAAAGTGAAAGGCCAGAAACCTGGGAAATTGTACAGGTGTTAGGACTATATCTGGGCTAACTGTGTTTGTGCCTTTTGTCTGGGCTGGAGTTGAACATGTTATCTTCTGTCTAGTTTTAGTTCATAACTCTGTTTATGCTTCCAGTTTTTTCATTTATTTTCATCGTAGTTGTTAACGTTACTAGGACAAATTTGGAGATGTATACATCATCCCAGCTGGGAGTTAAAATCAGACTTTGGTGACAGACTTCAATTGTGTAAATTTATTCTTGAAACAAGTCTGGATGGTTGAGAGCGAGAGGAAAAAGGACAAAACCCTTGGGTTTGCTGAAAATTGATCTCTCTGATCTTGATTAGAAGGTAATAGAGAAGTTGTGCGTTTGTGGTACAGTTTCCCTATTTCTCAGTCTATCCCACTGTCTGTGGTGACTGTACACAAGTCATTGCTGTTCCTAAGAAAGTCTTTAAGGACCCTCCTTAAGGAGGATGCACTTTTTGTGGTTATTTTGCACGAATTCATTTCATTTGTTGGGTGTTTCATAGCATTCATTCCTTTTGGGATGCCACGGGGTCTTTTGCTTATTTTTATTTTCTCCATCAACCTATTTGTTTTTAATATCTGTGGTATTGGGTAGTTCCTGTCTTATCCCCATTCTTGCATTTCTGGTCACAAATCTCTGCCCTGTTTTAGTTTGTATTCTTGCAGAAGTGTAAGGGCCCTCAAGTCAGAATTGAACTGTGGTAATCTTACGTTGTCTGCTTTCTACTGAGGAAAGGTCTGTAGTAGAGTTCACCATGATGCAAAATAGATATTTGAGGCTGAGGTCACTGTTTGACAAGCATCTTTTTCCATTGCTCTGGAAAACTGCTCAGCTGTATTTGCTGAGTCACTGTGGTGGAATATATAGGAAAAAGTGAAAGATAAATAGTGACGTATCCACAACAGATGTAGAAGGGCTGTTTACAGTCTTTTGCACACAATCTTCAATGTGTATATAAAGCAGTAATCTGTTTTCATGCTTGGTCACATGCTCTGAGGATTGGATTTCCTGCAGCTTCTGTAAATGTTTTGAAGAAAACTGAGTAATGTGAAATTGGCACCTGGAATTTAGTAGCAATGCACTAGAGAATAAGAGCTTTGGAAAAACACAATAATGTAGGAAGTTGGTACACACTGGTGTCTTTTCCTTTTTTTAATATGGTGAGGCTTTCTATTTTTAAGAGTTACAAGGCATAGTTTTATCGTTTTCTGTTAGGAAACTTTTTTTAAGATACTGTTTCTTCCAATAAAGTTTTTGATGTCTCAGGCTGCAAGAGATCCACTGTTGAATAGATGATTGCTTCATCATTAACTATTCCTTTCTCTGTATTTCTAAATTGTATAGTTCAGTTCTGGTTTTAATGAGGCATTTTGATGTGAGTCTAGGCTACTCTATATAGGAGATCGATTTCAGAGGAGTTCTTGGCCACCTAAGCTTGTAAGACTTTGTATTAAATTGGAATCCAGTAGGCTAAGTTTGAGGAACACTTTATTTTTCCCAGGAAAATCTTTAAGGAAAGATGGATCAGAGTTGAGGTTGGGGTGGGTTTGTTTTTTTGGTTTTGTGGTGTTGGGAGGACTTTTGTATTCATTCTTAGTCTGTAAAATGTTGTGATGTTACAAAATCTTGAGCATTTCTATTTGCCTCGCTCAGTATACACATGTTCCAATGTGGACAGGGCCAACAAATGTAAAATTTCTCCTAAATTGAATATGCCAAGCTGTAAAAATCAGCAAATCCCTGGAGCAATGTGATGTGATAAGACCCTGTAATAGGATTCCTTGTCCTTTGTAGGATAAAATCCCTTAACTGTCTCTGCATCCCTATGAATAGCAAATGAATTCTTGTAGTTGACTGAAAGATGCGTTTTTAAAACTTGTTTTAGCTTCCTTTCCTTTTAAAATGAAGAAATAATGAAAAAAATATAGTTTCTAGAAATCTGCATGTCTTCAGAGAACCTGAGTTCTTTCTATGCTGTGTAGTGTTGAAACCATACAGATTCCAGAGTACATTAGCCTTAGAGACTTGCAGTAACCTCATGTCCTGTAAAATTAATCCTATTGTGTATCTTCAAATACATTAGACAATCTGTGGCTGGTCAACATTTGCAGCCAAGCAGTTGCAGGGAACACAAAGTGGTTTAGTTAAGTAATCTCTAAATGCAGAGTTAGCATTAATGTCAAATGATGAAACTTCATTTATGTTAAGGAATTTTGGCAAGGTTCGTTTGTTGCCATGATGGAATTACTGGAAGCTGTTCCATCTTTGGTGTGCTATAGTTCTTGCCAAGGCAACTGAATAGGTAAAAGAGTATCAGTTGTAAATTAATTTTTTTCTTCTTCTGAAATGCTCTAGTCTAGCCAAGACTGAAAGCAGCAAGTATGGGAGCTGCATGCACAGCACCAGTATCGAATCTCCTTGGAACAGTCACTATGTTATATTTTGGTAGGTCCTGGATCACCACAGTCATAACACGATTGTGCTGCTACCTCTTACTATAATGAAAAGTCTAGTTTATAAAGCCTGGAACAGTCTTACGATGAGAGATACAGGAGACTATGGGCAGAATGGAGCAAGCAGGCCCTTACTCATGCTTATGCTTTGGCCTCAACTTTCCAAGAAGCCAGTTTGTCTTCCTCAGCATTACGCTTTGATCTCAGCTGTACAAGTTGGGTGGGTGTGTTCAGTACTCTTCAAATTCATACTTCTCAGAAGACATTGGCCTTCTGGTATCAAAATCCATCTCCTGCTGGTGTCAATTCCATAGCTACTTCCAGAGCTGTTGTTAGACTAGTGGAAATTGAATGCTGCCATGCATTGCTTGTAGTTTTAATAATGTTTCTCCTCTTTGTACTGTCTTCTCACCCTTGCCACAGGTTCACTGTGTGGTTTCTATAGCATCTTGTGGCTAGTCAATAAATTCCACAGCGTAACAGGCAGGACAGAAATACAGTTGTGGGTTAATAAAGCAAGCTAAAGAATGGAAATCATGGCTGTATGATAATAAAGGACTTGAGTCTCCCATACCCTCAGCATAGAGGAGATTATAGAGCAATTCAATAAGGAGTTTTCTTTTCACCCCCAAATGACTAGTTGGACCAGTTTGAGCAAATACTAAAGGCATTAGCAGCTTTCTTTGCCTAGTTTTAATTCTGTAATTTTCATTCATTTATTTATTTATTTTAGGTTTGGGGGGAAAGGGCAAGGGTTTTTGAAGAAAGTTGGGTAGCAACATGCAATGATCTCCATAAAACTAGTTATAATGCTATTCATGCAGTTGTCTCTGTGGTGTGCAATTCACTAGACTTTCTACTGTAAAAACTAAATCTCTTTTTATGGCAGCAAAATCTTTCCAGACTCACTGAAACACCATGTGGTCTGAATAGCACCTGAAAGAGTCCTGGGTGATCTATATTTATCTATGAAGGCTTCTTTACTTTTCCCTTAGGCACCTTGGAGGGCTTCTACAGGGCTATTTACCATCTTCCATTGTACATCCTTTCCCATCTTCCCAAATACTAGGTTTCCCAGCTCATAACTCTTGAGAAGCAGCTTTATTTCAGAGTAGAAAGGGGCCCCAATATGTGGCCTATTATATCCATATCAGCTTGCTTACCCTTTTCAAACAGCTATTGTGTTTTAATAGGACCCTGCCTGGCAGGGGGAGTCCTTAATTCCTACTATATAAGAATGGCCGGCTTGAGTTACAGCAAACTGCAGGATGCTGCTCTGATCAAAAGGCCTCTGTTTTTAGAGATCCGCCCTCCCTCCCCCTGCTTTTGCGCTTCTTTGTTGGTGGTTTCTTTTTTTTTAAATCCTGGGCTAATAATTCAACACTGTAAGGTCATTTTAGCTTTTGATTTGAAAGCTTCAAGGTGTTAAATTACTGACCTAGCATAGGAAAAATCAAGGGAGAGTGGCTCTAAAAAAAGATAAAGCGATTCTGAGTAATAAATGAGTTGTTGTGCTTCTTCTTTAATCCTTTCCTTCTCCAGAATCTGTAGACTGGTCTCAGAGGGTTTGATTGCTACAAAGCAACATAAGAATGCTTGTTTGCTGCCTGCTCTGAGCTGTGTCACAGGTGCTGTAGTTCATTCCCTTTCAAATGGTACTTGGGATAACCTCTGTACCACCTGTATTAACTATACCATGAATGCAGAGATTTCTAAGCCTACACCAAGAATTAAATTTGTCACACCTTTCCCTCTTTTGACACCCTTCAGCTGAAATAAACTTGAGTGGGTGAGAAAAGAAAGGATCTCAAAATATCCAGTCCCTGTGTTTTCAGTGTTCCATCACACAGTCTCACCAAAATGTTGAGTGTTAATGATTTCCTATCTGCCTGGTTGTTAAAAAAGGATTTTTCCTTAAAGCCAGTCATCAGGAATAACTTTCAGCATCTGTTTTGTCTTAACACTGCTAACACCTTTCAGAGGAAGTGCCTAGAAAGCCCCTCTAGTTACATTAGAGGATGACGGTGATTTCCTTGAGGTTGAATTAATTGTCCCAAATGTTAATATCTGTGGAATTTTAAAAAGCACTTGATACAACAGCTATGAATTGATGCTAATCCTCCTGCTACCTTCCAAGAGGAATAGCTAAAGAACCAATCCAATGATTGGGCTGAATATTGCAAGTAGTATAGTACACTTAAACCAATAGATGAAGAATAGCATGATCTTAAATTAAACTACACTCATGCAGCAGTAATTTGTTCATCACAGCAGTGAAACTGGGATTATTTTTTTTCCCCAATATGCCTCCAATTTTAAGTGTTCCAGGCAAGGTAAGCCTCACTTTGCTATTTCAGAGAATAGCCTTGGGGTAAGTGATTAGTAGCTTGTGGATGCTTTGTGTGTGCATAAGTTATTTAACCACAAAACTTGCCTGGGTTTTAAAGCCTTTTGAATTTCAGTATTTTCTGTTGCTGGAGCTAGTTCTTTGTTACCCATTGTACCATAGTCTTTAATCCTAATACTCCTGATTATCCCTACTTACTGGGGCTTTGGTTCACACCATGAAGCAGTCTTGGAGCTCATGACCTGGGTTCCTTTCAGATGAAACTAAATTGGAAGATGTGTTCCAACTGCAAATGAGCATTCAGCCCATGGGACCAGACTAGAGCTAGTTCAGAGTGTGTTTCAAGAAAAACGAACCCAGATACACCCATGCTGTTGACACTGGGTCCTCAGTACTGTTTCTCTCTACAGATGGTTTAGCCAGTCTGGGCGTAGTCTCAAATGCGAAGTTGCTGTTGGAGGTTACTTTATTTTCACTTAAGACACTCAATTCTGTTACAATGACTTAGACACCTGTGTAACTGGGGAAAAGAGTAGTGTGTGTGTGGGGGAAATCTTCATGCTGGAGAAGCAGCATAAGTCTTCAGAGTGTTTTTCTTCTGTGGTTGTGCTCTCAATGGAAAATGCAAGCAGTAACGCTGTAAGTTAAGCAACAACAGTCCTTGTTCCTTGTTTTCCCTTTAGTAGAGGAGGGGTCCTGCAAATTCATTCAGCTTTTTGCGTGGTAACCAAAGGTGGCACCTGCTAGGGGGACAGCAGTGTCCTGGCAAGCTCTTCTGTCCTTCTTAGGCACTTGGGGCTCTCTCTGCATTGTGCATATTTGGCTTTGCCCGAGTTCAGCAGGCAGAGGCTAACTGCTGTAGTGGGTTTCAATTGGGATGTTACCATAGCATCCTGGGACTTTTACAATGTATTTAGAAGTCCAAAGGTTTGAAAAGAGTGCTTGAAAGTTTCTGAACTCTGGCAAGTTGCCGAAATGTAATTACACAAAAGACAAAGCCTTACTGAAAGCAGCTCTGTTCAGAGAAGCAGCACCTGAGTGCTAGAGTTCCCAGCATAACCATTGCTGAGACCTGGGGCTGTTTTATCACAGTCTCCTCCCAAAACTCTCTTTCTTTCCCTCACATGCATGTGTCATCCTACAAGCATAGTCTGGGTGTGCTGCAAGATGCAGCTTTCTCAGCAGTGATGTTGGAATAGACTCTGTTCTGTGGTTTGGCTGCTCTGGGGCATGTAGAGGAAAGGAGTGAAAAGCTAAGCATCTTGAAGTCCCTACTGCAAAAGTTTCTTTAGATCTTCCCATCAAGTGAGAATGTTGCTTTGTTTTCCTCTCATCTTTTTCCAGAATATTCTCAAACATGAAGGGGAACAGTTGTTGTGTTAACAGAGTATCCAGCTGCGTAATATCTTTGTGTGGAATTACGGATGTTTGCAGTGAAGTGGCGTTAACTGGTGACTCCCAGTCCATTTAAGTGAGACAAAATCCTATCGTTGGTCACTTCTGTAAGTGTTTGTGTTTGCCTACCTATCTCCTGGTAACATAGCAGGCCAGGGCAGCCGTTAGGTCTGCAGTAGGAGACTTGCAGAGCTGCTGAAAGCTTGCTTCTTGAAGGAATCTCTTGCAGAGGATGGCTGCACTAACTGCCAGAAAGAGGGAAGGAGAAGTTAACCAGAGAAATGGAAAAAAAAATAAAATTTCCTTGCTTCTGGGTTCACAAACACATTTCTAAATAATTGTGGACAAACTAATACCTTGCTGAAATTCCCTAGGCTGTGAGGTTTTTTCCCTGCAGATGTGCTGATAAGCCTTGGCCACCTAACTTGGTTAAGACTATGAGTTGTTCAGTGAGAGGAGGGCAGAGAGGGAAGTTGGAACAATCCTAGGGGAAGAATGTCACCAGCTCTTAAACTTACTGAGAACGTTTGAACTAAGTTTTGTTGCTTTGCTGTTGATATCTTGCTTATTTAAGACATCCCTCTAAGTCTGAAGCTTGCTTCATTTGTTTTTGTTCAAAAGAAATTGGAAAAGACATCTGTTTGCAGGCATATAAAAGTCATAGGTAAGGTGTTGGTTGTAGTCCCTATGTGCTGTTGGAATACCTTTAACAGTTCTGAGTTGTCACCACTTCTTTCTCTTCCAGAAGGGTTTATCTGCCATTATCAATGGTAAACTTCACCTCTGGGCAATTGCTAAGGAAAAAGTGGAGAAGTTGTTTTTGTACTGCCAATCTACTGATGATGAAGGAATTTCAAGATCTACGGTTTGTTCAAAATATATGGTGTTCCTGTACCTTGTAGTGATCGTGACCCTGCCTGAGAGTAGATCTGTTGATTTGTTGTTGGGCTGCTTGCTGGATAGCTCCATCGTGGGCTGGCTCCTTATAAAAGGGAATTTGGGAAGTAGGGTCTCTGAAATGCAGTTTATTCTGACTCCTGTGTTTGCAGACTTGAGCATTTTTGGGGGGTGACGGGGGGAAATGGTTCCATTGTATAGTTGAACAAAACTGTATTGCAAGAAGTGAGGAATGAAAGAAATATGGTACTTCTACTCAACTAGCTGGCGGCACTTGGCTGTCAGCACATCCAGGTGTGCTGATGTTCCAACATAACCACCTACTCTTCTAACTCAGTAAGCAACAACAAATGATATCATAGCCTTCTGCCTGCTAGGATTAGAGAAGTTCCATGCTGAAAATGGAACTGACTTGAGTTTTCCCCTATTAGAACTAAGGAGTAGAATAGTAGGGCTATCTGCTGTGAGATAATAGTATGTCAGCTTTGTGTCTGGACCTTTCCATTCCACTTACACCACGGTCTGCTTCTTGACAGAACATGTGCTGTAGTTGTTCTGAGCAACATAATTTGGTGCATTTGGTTGTCTCATTGTACCGTCATCTTCCTGAGAGCTGCCGCCTCCTATTACACCAACCTGCTGCTTTTTCATTTGTACCCTCTTTTCTCCATCAGCCTGTCAAATTGTCAGCAAAACAATGCAAATCAGGAATAAGAAAAGTGTTACAGGCTGTGGTGTGGGATGAGAAGATCTGAAATCCCATTTCCAGCTTTGTCACTGGCATCTTGTGGGTCTTTATGCAAGTTATTTTTCCCTTACTCTGAATTCACTCGCTCTAAGGCAGCACTTTTGTCATGAATACTCTTTACGTACAATGATAGTCATGGGAGCCCTTTCCTGCAATTTTGGCATATTTTGATCAGGCACATGATTTATTTATTTAATCTCTTGGGACAATGCCTGTGCTTTCCTCTGGTTTATACAGTGCTGTTGCATGAATAAGGTTTCATAAATACAAAGTAACATATTTGGCCATGACATTTACAGGAAGAGAAGTTCTAACTCCAGGATTCAAGAGTCATGAGTGTTTATTAATCATAAGATGCTTGTACTTGTTTTGAGTTGCATTTCCTTCTGGGTGGGAGGGCTAGAAACAGTGTTCTGCACCTAGCTTTCAACACATGACAAAAAATTCCATTTATTTGCATGTGTTTGAGAACCAAGACACTAAAAAACCCAAATTGTGATTCTTTTTTGACAAATTGAATTTGCTTCTCTCCATAAGCTCCCCCCCCCACACCACCCCCAGTAGCTCCATGAGTTTTTAATTCTGCTCACCTCTGATGTAACGCTCTTTCAAATGTAAGATCCTTTTCTATACTATGAGGGATAAAGTGATTTAAGCTATTTATATTTAAAGAGCTGATTTAAAATTGCAAACTGAAGCGTGTTCACACTGGCCACTGGGTTTTGTCTGTTGTGGAGATGCTACCTATGGAGAGGTTCTACTGTGATGAAAGTAAACTTCTTTGTTCTCATTAATTCTCTCCTATGCAGGAGAGTTAAGCTGCTGTCCCAAGTGGATGTTTTTAATGATCTCTCTGGAGCATTTGAAAGCTTTGACCCACTTGCATGATGCAGAGTGAAATGCACCAAATCTATCTTTGAGGCAACCCTGTCATTACACCCTTTGGTAGATAATGTTTGTATTTTCAACAAGCAAGAACAATAGATATGCACTTTACCGTGCCTAAAGGAGAGCTGCTTGCACTTCAGAGAAACCTTTTTTAAGACAAATGTAACAAGTTAGCTCAAAATGCCTTTACAACTCAAATGTGAGAAATTTGTACTAATATACGATAATGTGGGTATCCAATTGACCATCATAATGACCAGCATTTCAAAATGCACTGGTACAAAGTGTTGTTTGATGAAGTGTCAGTCTGCTTTTCATGGCTGAAATAGATTTTTATGCATCCTGTAGAGCCAACTTTTGGTAACCTAGAAATGACATCTTGAGGCTTCTTTTAAAGAAGATTTTATTTTGGTGGCTTCACCGGCACCGTGATGAGAATAGCAGTGAAGCTCAAATGGTACTAAAAGAAAGGGCATCTTCTGGTCAGACAAACAACAGTTACTCTTGACCATTCATTTTCCAATGGAATGGCTTCAAATAAGTGGCACTTGGACACCCCTTGCTGGGGTTCTTTAGAATGAATTTTACTTTCACAAGCTCCTGATTCCTATAATTAAATTCCAATATGTGGTTTTTGCAAATAGTCTTCTCTCTAGAGAACAGATGGGTATAAAAGCTTTGGAGATTTGGTTTCACAAAATGCAGCTGCCAGTGGTTTTCTTGCTACTGTTCCAGCTGGCCCCAGAACTTCCACCCTGGTTCAGCTTTCTAACGTGCTCTTGTTTTTGCTTTATCTCCTCAGCTTTAACAGCGTGCGTCAAGGAACACACGTCTTATTCCGCGAGTTCAGCTTTGTCCAAGCTACCCCTCACAACAGGGCGTCGTTCCTGCGCACCTTCTGGAGGTGTTTCCGAACAGTGGGGAAAAACGGAGGCAAGTGTTCCAGCATCTGCTGCTGTCCTCTTACCTTGGCATTAAAATCATTAGCCAGGCTATTAATGCAGTACAAATACTGACGCTTCGCGCTGTGTTCTAATCTTCTAATGCTTGGCATTGAGACACGCTACAGTTGCCTGTGAAGTGTTTTAAACAATACACGTAAAGTAGCATAAGAGCACCTTGTTGTCTATGCTACTTGCATTACAGAGCAGCAGTAGAACAGAGGGAGGATATCTGTGGGCCTGTGCGGAGGGAAGGATGGGCCAGGGTGGAGAAGTGCTGCAGATCACTGAATGGGAGCAGGGTCACAGTCCCAGAGGTGGTTAGAACATAGGGAATGGAGCATGAGGGAGGCAGGTGCTGAGACAAGGCAGTTGTGGTATCGAGTGCTTTGACTAGGAGCTCTGCAGGAGGCAGAGTATTCTCTCCATAAGCTGGGCTGTAGTGTGGTGAGTACTGCTATCTGAATTGTGCTTGAGCTAGTCCCAGAACATCTCCTAGATCATGTTGCAGGATCCAGATGCCTGTGGAGGGGAGACCACTGAAAACTGTGTGACCTCTTCCCCAACCCTACCCACAAGGAAAAAGTTCCAAAGCCAAAATAAGATAGCACAGTGCTGAATAATTGTCTAGCTATTCATATACCACACTCAGTGTATTAGGTATTGCAGACCTGGCTCCAGTTCAAAATAAACTCACGTACCTACATGCAACTAAAATTATATTTTGTTTTAGTTTTAACTTAGTATTGTAAGCAAATACACTGGATGTTGCTGTACAAATATGAATGTTCGTGGGTGTTTTTACTATAACCCTCACTTGTTCCAGACTATTCAGCCTCACTTCTTGTTTCAGGGAAGGCTAGATAAAACCTCACCTTCTGGCTAAGTTTTGCACCACTTCTGCTCATGGTTTGCAGGGCTATGAATAACAACTTGACTTTCTTGACATGCTATTTAAACTCTTGGAAATTAGGCAATCGTAGCTAAACATGACCAAATCTCTAATTAGCTACTGAAGGGAGTGACTGCTGTCTGTAACACCTTCTTCCTAGTGATGTGTATTTCATTACATTCTGAAGCATTTATATTAGATCAGAGATAATGTTTTATATAATTTCAGTTAAATTGTATGTTACTAATATAACCAGGATGTGGTGAGGACATATCTGATTTGAGATCAGGTCATAGTCAGGAAAGATAAAGTGTAGACTCCCAGAGCATTTTTCTATAGGAGTGCTAGAGATGTTAGTGAAGAAGTTGTCCACCAGAACTGCAGCTGGTGATGGAAAGTACCCACTGCTGTACTTTGAATGTAAGTGTTCATCAGGCTTCTTCTACCTAGCATCTGACTTCTGCCAGCTGATGGGGACCTGTTTTTGTTGGAGACAACCTAAAAGTTCTAATTACATAATATCTGCCTTCTGTTTTACTTTTAGCAGTTTTATGTGAGCATGGAAAAGGTTGTGGGGAAAAAAAATTTATTCACCAAGGAACTTTGAAGGGGAAGGGAAAGCAGAGGAACAAAAGCTGGGTAGGTCTTACTGTGCAGTGCTTGTTACCTTAAGAGTTCAATAGATATTTTTCTGATTTTAAATCTAGTTGCTGCACTTTTTAGTTTTAAGAAAATATGGAATGTTTACCTGTGTATTTATACACATCTTTTTATATAAGCTAGAAAGAGAAATGTGTCACTCTAGAGAACTTGATGTCAATATTTTCATCCAATCTGTCCAATTTCTCTAGTTCTCTAGCAGCAATTATATACTAGCACCTTGAATTTTATTTATTTATTTTTTTAAATTTCAGTTTTATTTGCTATGGGGTTTTTTTTCTACTGTTCTTGTGCGTAGGGGAGCTCAGAACACTTGTGGTCTCTTAAGAGCTAAGCTTATTTCCTAAGAAGCTGAACCTGTGTATCATAGTGGGTGCAATATGGCTATTACTGCACTCAGGCATAGACCACACCTGGATTTCTTTCCTTGAAACTCGTGGCTTTCAGGTGAATGTGAGAAGGAATCACCTTCGACAAAAATAGCAGCAACCAAAAGTGAGGTCATTGGTAATCTGAACTACAGAATGAGTCTCTTACCAGTAGAAAAAGTCAGTCTAAGTGATGCCCAAAGGATTTCCCCCTTATAATTACTTTTAAGTTTCATTCCAGATTTGAATTTTAGTTTTAGGAGAAAATGGTGGCTTTTTCTTAGATCTTTCCATATGTGGAGGTCATCCCTGATGATAAACTGTATAAATATAAGTCAAGGTAATAAATAATAATAAATAAGAACTTGTATCAAAGCTTGCACTATGGCTAGAGGAAGCAAGAGAGAATAAAATTAAAGATGTAAGATGATGCAATTTCCAAGCTTATGCAAACTCAAACCCCAAATACACACACCCCCAGCCCTGCCCATTTCCCTTTCTACTTCTGAGAGTTTAACTGGGGTTTTAGAAAAGTATACAGTTTCTCACAACTGATTGGTTTATCTGGCTGCTAGTTAGTCCTCCTTGATGTGGGGAAATTTATAGCTGCTTTGGTCCGTTTTGAAATAACCATGCCTTGGCTTGGGATATGTACCTCATTCATCCAAGCAGATGCATGTAGCCATGAATTCTCAAAGGACCAATAAGGGAGAAAGCAAGACTTAAATGTAATAATCCATGTATGTGAAGGACCTTGTATACGCTAATTGGAGTATGCTGACGTTAACTGTTTCTCTTGGGAAATTATTGTAGATATTACTTTTCTACTTAGTTCTTTATCTTTTTGAAATAATGGGAAGTAATCCTTCATGGAGAAATGCAGAAGTGTTTATATTACTTTTCTGTTAGCCCTGCTACTTGATGGGGTCTAGTTAAATTGCCCCTTTTGTAACTCCTTTCATTTGACTAGAGACTAGATTTGTTTTTCCTTTTTGTCTCCAAATAAAAGGGAAAAATGACTAGCTTAACTAAGCATGTTAGTAACATAATGCATGTCAAAAAGTTAAGAAGCTTGGTTGGTTGGTTGGTTTTTTAAAGAGGATTTCTGTGTGGTGATAGGCTGGATTTGGGATTTTTTTACAGGATTTCCCACTGGTTTTAGATGCTTATCAAGTATGTATAAGCATATCTGAGATTCCACACATTAAGGGGCTGCAGGGAGGGTGATCTAGTGTCAAGAAACTAGGGTGGGCTTCACAGAACATCTTCTTAACCACCTACCAATGATACATAAAGACCCATAGAGGTGGTTAGAGGACAGCTACCTTATGTCGTGAGAACCACAGAACATAATGCTCAGTTAGCAACAGATTTCTCCCAGAGAAAGGCAAAATGACCAGAAGTCTTGTTTTCCCTCTGCTTATGCTTAAATTGACCTCTTGGAATGTAGCTGACCTGCTCTTTTGAATTGTCTGTTCCTCGGGACTCTTTAATTAAAACTGTGCTTTCTCAGTTTAAACAGCCCCTGCAGAGTTCTGCTGCAAAGCTTCATAAGGTCAACATATGCCTCTCCCAACCCCCATGGCTTTCATGTCTTGTTGGTTCTCTGTTTTTAATTAAAAAGATTTTTTCCTTAAATGCTTTCCAGCCAATTAGAGAAATTTTGCACTGAGAAACTTGTTCCAGGCCTGATGTATTGAGAAGTGAACAGAAAGCTCAGTCAAGACCATTGGCACTTTTTTCTAGAGCCCCAGCTTTCTTTGGTGCTTTTCAACAGCTTTTTTCCTTCCTTTCTTTCTTTTTTCTTCTTTTTTTTTTTTTTCTTTTCCCTCTCAATTTAAAATTGCTTCCAGCAAAAATAGCTGTTGTTTGTATACTTTAGATATAGCCCTGGAATGGTTCAACACCAAATACAGGATCTTTCCCTTCCACTCAGGGGTTGATTGTTACTTTATTTAGATGCAGACACCACTGAAGCATAAAACTGCTGTAGAAAGTACATTGTACTGTGTTGGTTGAGGATCCTCCCCTTCAGAGAAGTGCTGTTGCTGCTTGTATTGAAACAAAATCTTCATATAAACTTACCTCATTTCTTTCATCATGTGGGGTAGTGGGTGCCCCTTTGCTTCTGCAACTACCTTTGGAGCTTGTGGAAGGAATGTTTACCACAACGAAGCACACAGTCTCTGTCAGAGAATGACAAGATTGGTATCTGTGGCTGACTAGTTGTTGAGTTTGCTAAGAAGGCTAGATTCCTTACAAAAACTAAAGAAATACCCTATCCTTATCTTGAATGTAACCTGGACCTTGAGAAGAGCTAGAAAGACCACTGTTCTAGCTAGTTTTTAACAGGTGCTATTTTAATGATTTTTTGCTTACAAGATTAGTTTTTCGGGTTCCAAAATGCCTTCATTTGCTTATGTCATTCTAATGCTTCCACATGTAACTCTTTTATTAAATTCCTCTGTCTTTTTTATTCCCTCCCTTGTAAGCTGTTACACTATCTGCATTTCTAGTTTAGCCAATCTGTGTGTAGTGAGATGTGTAGGACTTAAGTGGTCATCGCAGTGAATGTTAGAATCTTCTGTCCTTTCCCTTTTCTAACTAAGATCAGGTCAGATCTTTGTATCGTGATATTGTCGGAAAATTTTAAGGAACCAGTAAGGTCTCACAGTATGTCCTAAAGATAATTAAGCTATGGATTTTAATCCAGGGCTCTCTGGAAGCTCGTTCTGCAGTGAAATAGGCTTGGCTGAAATGTTTGATCTCTATTGACTTAGCAGTTCCTTTGCCCTGCAATTATCACTGTTGCTATTTATGACTTATCAACATAACTCTGCCTGGAACCACTGATGACCAGAATATTAAGACAAAGAACTACTTAAACTGAAGAGAAATAGAGGATTGCATTTTAGAGATGGTGAGCATTGTAAGTTACCTGCTTTACTTCTAAAATGCATTGCAATAATCACTTGAAGTAGTGGCATGTGCATCAGCAATGGAGTCTTCACCTATTCTCTCTCCAAATTCAGTTCATACCATTCTGTCAGTTCAGTCTGTGAAATGAAATGTAGTGCACTGGAAGTCCTCCTTATCTAGTATGGGTTTGCACATCCACCCCCCACCCTGCTGTATTGCATTTGCTTTCCAACTGTAGCTCTGAACATGCGCCAGCTCATCTTAATTTCCAGCTTTATAGGCAACTTTATAACTTTGCAGTTTTTCAACTTTATATTCTAGGTGTTTGTTTTCTAATAGTTTTTATGTCTTTTGACAGTTCTTCACTGGTTGTGTTACTGGCAAATTAGTATGTTCTCTAGTATTTGTCCCAGTTGAGTGAAACATTTAAATGAGCTTATATACAGTGATCATTGTTGCCTTCTGCTAAGCAATTATCCGAAATTCAACTGGTAATTAATATTACCATTTGCTTTGCAGTCTTTTGGCAAGTTTCCCATCCTTGTGACAGCATGCTTATTCAAACCAATTGAAACGGATTTTTTCAATTAAGACTTTTTTTTAGGTTCCAATATGGGCCTGAAGAGTTTAGCATTACAAATTGTGGGGAAGTTCCCTGGAATTAAATGAGTTCGAAGTTGTGTGATCTGGGCTGAGATTTTGAATACTATGTGGTTCTTCATTTAAATGACATTGGTCTATCTCGTCTCTCACTTGTGACAAGTCTTGAGAGGTGATCTGCATGCTACATGTACATAGGCAGTCATGCAGTAGCAGTTCTATGAAGCATTAACTTCATTAACTAATATTCTCTATGATATTTCTGGTCTGCTCCACAGCAGCAGAGATGCTAAAATGGAGGGAGGTAGAGAAAGAAGATGAAAATCTTGTTTTCTCTTGATTCTTTATACTGTTACTTTCTGCACAGAGGTTTTAAGAACATCTGTGAAAGCCTTGTCAGCCTTCAACCCACTGCTGGCTCTTAACATGCCCTGAGATATGGAAGTGCCTGAACTGAAGAAAGCATTATCTTTATCCCTTCTCTGTGAACCATGAAACATACTTCTCCCCGTGCTGTTGGCTTCAAGTGTATGTCCATGCTGTGTGATGTAGTGTATATATGGACAATCTAAGCTCTGGGTTGGTATTTCTGTATGGTACAATTCAGCACTATCTCAAGATGCTAGCTTGGGGCCTGGAAGTTGCAGTTTCTTTGACAGTAGCCTGAGGCTAGTTGATCTATCTCATCAGGTCAGCTGACATAGGGGAAGTGTTGTTATGGTGTGCCCATGTCAGTCACTGCTGCAGAATAAACTAGCATCTTTTCTGAGCTACTTTGAGCAGTGTAGTTGCAAACTGAGAAATAGCACTCTGGAGAGGAAATGAGCGCTCGGGTTAGGTGTGAACAGAAGAGTAAGGACCCTCCTTTACTCACATGCAGTTAATTCTTCAACATAACCTAGATGCTAGGAGATGTCATGGTTATTGAAGAGATACTGACCTTTTTTAAATGTCTATCTTTCTTTCAAGTACTGTTGCCCAGCTGCACAGAAAATTTCTTTTTATCATCCCAGCTGCTTTTTATAGCTTTTCTTTCTGGTGGTCGTATTAATCATAGTTTCCACAATTGCAGATTCACTTCCTAGCTTTCCTAAGTCAACCTGATTGATTTCCATAATGTGCACCTGACTCTAGAGTCTACATCTCCTATTGGGTTGAGCAGGCCTGACCTATATCTAGAAGTTTTTTGCCTGTTTGATTGCTAATGTGGACCACTGCAGTCTCTCTTCCCCTGTGTTTCCACCCCTCCTGTTAGGTATGCCCCCAAAATCTTGAAGTTCAGTTTTTCTGGTAAAATTAAGCTCGGGAGTGCCACTTACTACCTTTGAGGAGATTTTTTTCCCCTGTGGTGTTGAAAGGACTGACATGAGCTGTGTTTCTGTTTCTGGAACTGTAAGATTTCTGGAACTGTTACTGAACTCTTCCAGCAAAGCTTTTCTTGTTAGGCAAGGTAATTGGTGCCTACAAGCTCATAATTTCTCAGCGAGTCCCTATTCTGCACTTTATTTTGAGGCCTTGGTGCCCCTAAATATGCCTGTATTTGATTAAAGGTGGGATGTTGAATTAGTTTAGCTAAACAGTACAGCTGTGCTTAGGTTTAGAAGTTCTTAGATCACTTGAAAGTTGTCTTACCTCAATACATATTTCTAAGTCCGGTTTAAATCTGTATAATCATGAATAAAGGTGGTGTATATGATTAGCAGGATTGCTGGGTTATGCTCTGTTATGCATCTTTTAAGAATCCTGGATGACTATCAGTAGAAGTGATCTGCATGCATGATTAGTACTTTGATATGCTATTACTGCTTTGTGAAATGGGGATAAGGTAGCACTATAAAAAACCTGTAATCTCCAAATGAGTTATGAAATGTATTCAATAAATTAAGCTTGGTCCATTTTGAATTTGTTGTGGGGACATGAGTCTGATACCTTCCTTCATGAGCTGGTCTGAGGATGAGCATTCTGTGCTCTTACTAAACACGACTCTCATCTCTCTTGGTACAATGGATCTTGCTTGAGTTTGTTGGAGGAGGATATACCTGAACATCAACAAGACCCCTGTTTTTCCTCTGGAGCCTTATCCCACGGGATTCTTCTAAGCATTTATCTGAAGAGATTGAACTCTGTTCTCCTGAAATCCAGAGCTGTGGTCCTGTTTTTTTTCCAGGTAGATAAATTCCTGAAAGCTTCATGAAATGTTTTTTCAGGTATAAAGACAAAGACCTTAGAAATGGTTCAGGCACAGGAAGAGCTTTAGCAAGGTGTGAACTTCTATAAGACTTGAGTGTCAGTTAGCCAAAACCCACACACCTGTAGAATAAAAGCTTTGCAGGCTCTAGTGCTCCCAGAAATACTTTACAACTCATGTCTTTTCTGAGTTTTTCCTGCATTAAAGTCTAGTCCTACAAACAGTCAAAATTTACATCAGCTGATTCAAGAAACTGGTATAGATACAGTAGGACTTTTATATTATTTGTGATGGAGGAAACAACCGGGTGTTGCTCAAGAGGAGAAGCAGTACTATCAAGGGGAGGCTGGAGAGTCCACCAAGTATGTAATAAACCTAAAGGAAAACAAACATTTGAAGAGAAATGTTTTTGTTGGTTTGGTTTTTTTTTATTGGAAAGTGCAAGTATGTAAGGTTCTGGTGTGTTACTAGTGTTCATTGTCTTGGAGGGAGAAGAGATGTCAAGGAAGGCAGTGTTGTCCTGAACGGAATTTAAACCCTTCCTCTTTTCTTCCTTTGCACTGTAGGACCAGCTTTCCTTCTGAACTATATTCACTCCTTCCCCTAGTCGGCTCTTTACCTGCTCATTTTTTAAATTCTTTTGTGTCATTATACTATCCTCATCCTGAATTTCTCTTTGGTTTGATCATCCATTTCTCAAAACACTCAACGCTGTTTAAGTGTCTTCTTAAGTAATCTGGATGATGGGATCAAACCCCGATGAAGTTTGTGGATGATAGCAAACTGAGTGAGGAAGTGGACTCTTAAGGAGAGCCACCCTGCAGGAAGACCTAGATAGGCTGGAAGAGGGAGCTAGCAAGAACCATCTGAAGTTCAACAGGGACAAGTTTAAGGTCTTACACCTGGGAAAACGTAATCTGGGCGTGCAGTACAGACTAAGAATCCACGTGGGGATCCTGGTGGACAGGATTTGTCATGCCATACCTGGATATACTCTGTTCAATTTTGGTCTCCACTATACAAAAAAGACATGGACAGGCTGGAGAGGGTCCGGAGAAGGGCTGCAAAGATGATCAAAGGACTGGGAAGCCTGCCATATGAGGAAAGGTTGAGAGAACTGGGTTTGTTCAGCCCTGAGAAAAGAAGGCTTAAGGGTTGCTTCATCACCATGGCCCAATACTTAAAGGGTGTCTACAAAGAAGATGGAGACTACATTTTACAAGGAGTCACAGGGAAAAGGCAAGGTGTTAGCTGCAAGTTACTCCTGGGGAGATTCTGATTAGACTTTGGAGGAAAAGTTTTCACAATGAGAGCGATCAGCCACTGGAATATCCACCACTTCCCTGGGGAGGTTATTCCAACACTGGCTTCTTGTAAGATGTGGCTGGACCATCTTGCCTGGATGAAGCTTTTGCCAAGAAAGGTTGGAGCAGATGATTCTTGTGGTCCATTCCAACCTGGCATCCTACGATTCCATGACTTTTCTTCATGTCTACAAGCAGTGGCAGAGGGATTGCTGTGCTGTGTGAAGTTACAATGCAAAGCAGATGCTAGTGAACATGATTAGGATACTGAGCAGATAATATTGCAGCTTCTTCCTGAAAGAATTTTAATTTTTCTGTCTACTATGATTGGAAAATTCTTTTATCAAACCCTTGAAATGTCAAGCGAGTATAATTGTCCTTAAGGCGCTGAGAAGTGTTTCATGACTCACTTCTGTGAAGGACAGAACCTCTAATGTGATATTTTAATTTCAGAATAGTTATTTATTATGACACTTTTCTATACTTGCTGTCTGATGATCTCCAGGTATTTTACAGTTCTTAAAGAATGAAGCTTCTCCAAACCTCAACAATACTATTTTTACTTTACAGTCGCAGAAAGCAAGACAGAGAAACAAAGTGACTAGCTGAAGTTGACATACTCAGAGATAAAAATCAAGATTTTTGGCCTTTTAGTGTTATGAATTCAATTTTATACACTAAAATTTGTTTTCATACAGATACAGGCTTCTTTTGTCATACATAGGAAAACATGCATATGTTAGTTTAGAGAAACTGTTAGAACTTGGCTTTTCTTTTATGAGATTAATCCTTGCCTTAGAATAGTAGATCACTGTGCATGACCTACATGGGGTGATGTAGGATGTATTTTTAGTTATTTTCAAATTTGACATTAAAGCCCCCTTCACTATTTGCTTTTCTAGATAAAGTCTTTAGAGAAAGATAGAAGTCATGTAATTGTGTTGATCTCTATTGTCAAGCCACATGCTCAGCACCGCTTTGAGAACAATCCTTCCCTCTTTGTGGAGGGAGGTAATTTGACATGTGCATTAGTAACATATACCCTTTCTGACAGTACCTTGGTTCATAAGCATTCTGGTATTTAGGTGATGACTATCACTTAGCCAGTCTCCGTGCATAGAAGTTGCTAGCTTCTAACGTAAAATTGGCAAGAGATTTTCCCTTTTGAAGGAGCTCAAAATAGAAACTACTTTATATGCTGGAGTATCTTCTTTATTCATCTTCCTTCATTGTAAATTCAGAATATTTCCCTTTATATAAAAGGTTGCAGTCTTTTGCTGTTTGTCCACAGCTTCAAAGTGCTATCTAGTAGCATTTTATTCAAGCAAGTTGATCTTCATGAGATCACCTTAGAAAATAGTGTACTGTTCTTTCCTCTTGCACAACTCGCCTGGACTGGACTAATGTCTAGTGAAAGATTTCCTAAGTACATCTGTTCTGTGAAGGAACATCTTCTGAGTTCTTTTGTTGAAGTAATGAAATGTAGAGGCCTAGAACTTGATTTGGCTATGCTACACCTAGCTATTTATCTGGAAAAGCAGGCTTAAAAGTCAAGCTTGGATCTAAAATCCAATGAGGTTGCTGCATGAGAAAGTTGAATAAATGCACTGGTGCAGCTAAAGCTGAGGTTAAATACCTGCTGGAGCTTGTCCCATGTTACAACTGGTGTCAGTCACATCTTGTCCTGTGAGTATACAAGTTTGATGCCGAAACCAGAAATCCAGTTTTCATAGGCTGCTCTGATAGTCAGCAGAGAGTGCCTGATCTGTAGTGCAGTTTTGAACAGTTCAGAGTGGTTCCTGGCCATGAATCACTCCCTCTCTAGTAATCTTTCTCTGTATTGATTATGTTAGGAGTTTAGGTAGAACAGCCCCTTCAATTGAGGACTGAACCTTACTGCCTGAAGTTGGACAGCACAGATAGTACTCTTCTGCTCTGCATTTCAAGTATGTGCTGTTTTCCAGATTAATACTTCAAATGCTTAGCAAAATGTGTGTCTCTAATGATGCTGTTTGCTCACTATGCCGTAATGCTCATGAATAAACTTTTTTGAAAGTTTGTTTTAATTCCATAATATTTTTTTTCTTTCCTTAGAAGTCTTTTCTATCTAAAGGATCCCTTTAACAAAGCAAAGGGAATGAATAACACATTAAATCTTACAAGACTAGAGGAGTTAATCAAGTCACTAATGACTGAAATGAAATTTGTAATCTCTTGTATTTCCTTGAATCCTAGCTAACACATCTTGCAGAACT
The DNA here is from genome assembly GCA_022605575.1 of Laterallus jamaicensis coturniculus. Classification (NCBI taxonomy): domain Eukaryota; kingdom Metazoa; phylum Chordata; class Aves; order Gruiformes; family Rallidae; genus Laterallus; species Laterallus jamaicensis. Next base: position 22,933,250 of record JAKCOX010000013.1, read on the forward strand.
AATGTTAAAGGAAAAACATCTAGTGAAATGTTATTTATCTGTCTCTCAGAAAGTTAACTCTGCTGGCTTTAGTGGATACAACAATTAAATGTGGTTACAAAGGGAAGCAGGTTTTTAAAGAAGTAATACAACTACTGAGAACTTCTGTTCTTTACTTGTTTTAGCTTTCTCTGTTAGAAGAAAGTATCTGCAATATCTCTCTGCATACCCTTGCATGCACATCCAGAGTCGGGAACTTTGTCTTATAAGGTCTTATGCTGATTTAAAATTAATTAGATTAGTTCTTGTGTACTCAAAATACTACTTTTGATAATAGACATGCATTAAATTTGTGTGAAGTGAATCTGTAGGCAAATAGCCAATACCAAATAGGGCTCTGGCATTTTTGGTTGATGCCAAGTGCAAGATGTCAGCATTTTCCTCCCTTCTCTGGTCGTCTTGTTCTGCTTAGTCTGCTGCAGAAACATGGGACAAGCAAAGAAATTCAAACTGGCAACTCCTGAATCCTAATCCTGTTAATCTGTTTTGGGCAAATCACTTAATCTCAATGTACCTTCATTTTTCTATTTATAACCTGTAGTTCCACCTGTTGCCTTAAATTTAGTAGTCTTTGGACGTACATGTTTTAGCTGGATAGGTAAAACTGAGACCGCTTAGGTATCTGTATAGATCAAATTTGATGGAATCAAGGCATTATATTTACAAAAAATTGCAAGTTCATTAAACAGTTAATTTTAGACAGATGCATGTAAACTTCCTTGCAGCTTCTTTCCATTAAAACAATTTAACTCTTCTTTAAATCCACAGAAAAAGAATGGGTAAAGCAGTTATAAGCATTTGAAATTTAAAAACCTTTAATATCAGTCTTTCTTCCCTTTGCCCAACCCCCTTCCCCAATTCAGACTCAGAAGTTTTTTTCCTATGGGAATTTTTCTTCCTTTTAACAGTTCTTTGGATTATATTAAAATCAGTTCTGGAGGAAGGAAGGAAAGACTTTATGACAGTTAGAACTGGATTTCACGAGCTATATCTATTCCTATGAAAACTAATCAAACCTGCGGAGAGGAACTATGAAAGTGGCGGCTCTGTTTGTTGTGGTTTGGTTGCAGAAGATTGTCACACGCAATCATCTCAAGCTTTCAGACCTAGCGTAGGTTCAGCAGGAGTGAGGTGGACCACTGATTTTAGCCAGATGGTTAAAATGTGTTCCCTTGCCTTGACACTTCTCTTGCTCTCTTTGTATCTGAGCATTTGCTAAATGTTTAGTAAAACGTTAGATGTTGGTCAGATACATCTGGTACTTCATTTGTGGATATCTGTATGATTCTTTTTTTGTTTGTTACAAATGGAATATATTAAAAACATAAACACTCAGATTATGAAAGTGACATTGTGCAAGTAAATCAATCTGGTTCTTTTTCTTTTTTTGAGCATTTTTTCAATGTAATGTGGATATACCTGGAGAAGTATTTTACTTCTCACTTCCAACTACTCTGCAGGGCACAGACCTTGCTATTCAATCACTTCTAAGGTAGGGCTCTAAGGTATTTTGAGGAGAGGTTTAGGTGGTGTTAAGTAAATCTAATATTTTAAGCAGCCTCAAAACACTGGATGTTTGCTTGCTACTAGGTTAAATTCCCCCCAAAAGTATTTTACTTGTGAGACCATTTGAAAGCAACGTAGCAAAAGCAATTTAAACTACACAGCAGTGGTCAATTTGAAACCAGGGTGTTGTAGTAATTCATTCTAGAGGTGCCTGAATCATAAGAGATTTAACTGTGTCATCCTTACATCACATTCCTTATGAAGTTTGTGTGGAATATCATTGTTCAAGTTATACCCAGAGGGTATTCTAAAATTGTTTTCAGAATCTGGCAGCTCTTTGAAGAAATACAAGCAAAAATAAATAAATCTAGGATGAAATGGCTTGTACCTCTGCAGAAGAGGTGATTTGAAGAAAATATGAAGAAAGTTTTCTTCAAAAGACTGAGTTTAAAGTTACTGAGGTATCCAGGAGTGGCTCTTCTGCTTTCCAGGAACCATGTTCAGGTTAAGTTTGAAGTTGAAATTTTTTCAAGGTAAATCCAGTTGTGACGGATATTATTATCCCCATGTCCTAAAGAAAAAATAGCATTCGATTTGTCTTCTGTGATGATTTTGAGAATGAAAGCCAAACAACTAAAACCGGTAACACTGAGAAAAGAACGTAAATGAAAACAACTCCCAGAGAATGCGTTGGGTTTATCCTCAGAGCCTGGCTCCTCTCTGCTGGAATTGGAAATGCAATGCAGAACTTCCTGGAATTTTGAACGCAACTAGAGTGGTGTGTGGGCTGCTGATTTTTCTGCACAAGTTTTTCTTTTTTTTTTCCATTTGCTAATGGAGGGGTTATCCAAATACACTCACTACAGTGTTCTCCTTTCACTACTGCACTGAATGTATTTTAAGAATATATTTTTTAAAGGATCACTTTAGTAATCAGATGTATAACGCAGCCCCTCAGACAATTGATTTGGCAAACTGAAGGAGCAGTGAACCATGCTGGGATCAGGTGGTGAGAAGAAATTGTCAAGTTTGCTAGCACAGAAATAAGTCCTGGTATTCCACCTTCGAGGTACAAATTGAAATCTACCTGAGGAAATACACACGCTTTTGTTCTCCTGAGCACTAGATGTGTTTCAGCTCATTCTTATTAGAACTATGATTGTTTGCAGTTCTTGGCTAAATTTAAAGGAATAAAAGAATTTGTATGGAATTCTATACCTGTCTTTATACATGTCTGTAGTCTTGATGCCCAGGTAACCTAATATAAAAGCAGGAAGCATAATACCAATGCCATTCTATCGAATAATTAACAAAAAAATCATTCAGTTATTTTAACCAACATGCTATGCCTCTCCTTGCCACAATAGTTATAAATTAAAACTAGTTCTGGTTTGTAATTCCCTCTGCTTACTGGAGTATGTTAAGTGGCTTTTGGTAGATGTCTAAAATATAATTAGTTGCTCCTTTATAAAGAGGATTTGAGCAGAAAGTGAAGAAGCTTGGGCATGTGGCAGCAAATGTAATTGACTTATTCAGAATGTTGAAATGAAAATTAATAAATTGGGTGAGTGTGTTAGTAAATTCTTTTGTGATGCTTTATGGGCTGGATTTTGGGTGGGCTACCACTAGGAACAAGCTCCCCCCCTTCTTTCTCCTAAAACTACCAGGATAATGAACAGTGCATACTCATACTTCTCTTGAACCTTGCAGTGGATCAGACTCAGCTGGATGAGTTGGAAATTAATTTGTTGATTTCCTTGCAAAATTTAGTTTTGGCTTTAACTGAACTACCTCAGGTTTCACTACAGTTAATATGTTAAGTGCTCAGCAGCTTTGAAATGTGTTACAGAGTTTGTTCGCCCTCTGCATGTGTAACTATGTTATTTTTTTCCCAGTCATGCTAGTGTGCAGGCGAGATGCTGTGTTTACAGGTTTAGCCTGCTCTGGAAGTTACAGGTTCTTTGGTTCTCTTTTTATTTTATTTTATTTTTACTGTTTTAGCATGTGACTTCCATGCTTGAATGCCAAAAGAAGTCTAGGGACCACTAAAACATCAGGATAGTTAAAATGCTTTTGAACTCAGCCCTGTATGCACTTCACTGCATGCTTTGGATGCACTGAAAGGATGTATTCTGATAAAAATACTACATGTTTCCATGCTCCTCCTTCCAAGTAGTGTCAAGTGGTTTGGAGAAATCCAAAAGTATCATTATGGTTTGATAGGAGCTTGGAAGACCACAAAAGGGAGGCAAATGACTTTGTTGTTTTTGGAGGAGTTTGAAAATTCTGAAGGATTTTAAGCTTTTGCTTGTTGAGAAGCAAAGTCTCAACCTCGGCAAGTTTTACACGAGACACAAGTCGCTTTGAAGCTGCCTGGTAACTACATTGCCTGCGTAGGCTTTGCGAGCGTGAAGATGAAGGTGTTGTAGTAAAGAGGCTTTCGTTTTTTCAGGGGGTGGGAAGGAACCTCAACAGCTTGCATTATTTCTTAATGTAGGCATCTTCAATTATAACTGTGTGAATAGGTTAGAGCACAGGGGAGCACCCGTTCCCTGGCATTTTCTGGCAGTTGAGTATCTAAGTGTGTACCTTTTGTTGATGGAACAGCTTGGTGTCTGTGTGTGAGTTGAAACATCTGAAAAACTGGCAGCTGGGTCTTTTCCCTGCAAAATTGCAGGCATTCCTCTCGTATCATACTATCCTCCCTTGCATTCCCTCTTGTTGGCTGCAGTCTCTCCCTGAAATCTTCTGTTTCAAGGGCAGAGTGTGCCAAGGCTGCATTGGCAAGGAAAGGAAATTCTCCCTCTGAAGAGCTGGTGTCACTCATTAGCATGTGAGAAGAGTGGTTGTAAATAAACAACAAATTATGTGGAATTCTCTGTAGTATTAATTCATGATGTATACCAGGACATGCAGCTGGCTGGATGAGGTAGCTACACTGTTGCTGTTTAGAACAAACTGAGTTGCACCCAGTGAAGTGCTTGCTGCTTTATCCCAGAAGCTCTATTGTAACTGCAACAACTGATGCTATCTTTAACTTAGCATTGCCTCTAGTGTCCTTGAGTGCTTGAGTTTATCTTAATAGGTGAAAGAGAACCAAGAAAGTACATGTATGTGTCCTGCAGAGTTGTCCAATGTTCAGTTAAGCAGTCACCTGCAATGCGTTTTATGATCCCACATTGTAATATAAATAAAGGGAACACGCAAGACTGTGTTCCACCGTGCAGTGTGAATGGATTGCCCAGGGCAAGATGGAATACTACAAGTTGAAACCTGTGGATCTTATAGATATTGTACTTTCATAACCTTAAAAGCAATGTAGTTTGTCTGCCTTCACAATTAGTTTTTTTTAATGGCTTTAAAACCAAACTATGGTGCTTCATGTAGCTATGAAACATTCATAGTTGGCTTTTCCTACTTTGTAGTGGAAAAAGCCTCAGCTCAGTATTTAAGAGAAGGATATCCTAGTGTTAAGCTCTTACCACAATAAGCTGTATCGGGAGAGAGACACCTATTTCTGGTCATGTGCCTAAGATAAATCAGAAACTGAAGCTGTTGTCTTCTCTGAATGCATCTGAGACTTTGCTAATGCCTTAATTAAAGCTGCGTTTCCATGTCAGCATTACCTGATCTAACTGCTGGCTAGCAAGATACTGCCTTCTCACATTCTTCTAATGGCAGATCCAGCACTTGTCTGATCTCGTGCTGATCTGTCTCAGCATGCTGGACTGGTAGTAAACTATTCAGTACTTCTGCTGGTTGAGTTAGTTTTCTGCTGGCACAGCAAGTTGAAATGTGCCGGTGCAGGGTCACATGAGAAGTGGGATGCAGACTGCTACCCTGCAGCTGGGGCCAAACTCACAGTGCCCAGCAGTTAAGTGCAAAAATCCCAGTGTTGACAAACCTGGCCCCAAAATACAGGTCATATTGCTCTGTATTGACACTTGGCCCAGTCTAATTAGATTATATAATGTAATATACTAATACTTTGTTTTAAAACCTCCCTTAGAGAGTAATACACTTGTCAAGTTTATAGCCAAAAAGTGCCATTAGGCCATGTAGTCTGACCTGTATAGCACATCATTAAGCTTCACTTAGTAGCACCAGCATTGAGCCAAAACACTTTTGTCCAACTGAAAAAATAATTTGCATATCTTCCAGAAGCACATTCAGGTTTGATTAAGTCATGTGAGCCTGAAGGGACCAAAGGGCCCCTAGGAAAAATAGCAGGAGGAAGCAGTCAGCTGTCAGTGCTGCCAGAGCAATTAGGCTGGCCTGCAGCCCGGTCCCCATGAAGTACTGAGTTTTCATGGGAAGGAGGACCGCTAGAAATAGCCTGTTCTCGGACACCTTCCTGGGGTGCTTGCACAGGCTTTCGCATGCTGGCAGGAAGTTTGATCCATGTGTAGGGTGGCCCTTGTGCTCGCTCTGTGCTGCTGGTGGTGTGAAGACAGTTGCTTGTGAAGACAGAAGGCTCAGGTGAGAAAGAAACGGTCCTGACAGAGGAAGAAGGTTGTTTATTTGATAACTGTGTTTTGTTGGAGGTCAGAATTTACTAAGACTTGATTTTTTGAACTGCGAAGTATCATTAGGGGTGAGTAAATTCAGAATGCTAAATGCTACTACTATCTCAACTTGTGGCCTCTGTAACAATGTGATCAACTTCACTTTTTTTTTTAAAGTTTATGGAAATTATATTCTTTTAAGTATTTGAATCATGTATCGTAGTCAATTTCTCATCCTTCTTTTCAATAAACCAAGTAAATTATCATCTTAAGCCTCCCTCTGTGAGGCGTGTTTTGAGAACATGTGATCATTCTTGTAGCACTTGTGATTCCTTTTCAATTTTCACCATCATTCTTGAGTTGTGGGTACTTCGTCATGGTCAAATGCTGGTAACTCAGCCTCTGTACTTGACATTGCCATGTTTACTCATCAGAAGACCACATTATTCTCCTGATGATGTTATTCTGAGCATTTGTGGTCACCTTCCTCTGCACTTGTCTTCATATAAACTGTTTACCCAGGTGGAGTCCTCTGCATTCTTTGTTTCTAGATATAGCATTCGTATATGAGGATACTCAAAGCTAGGTGTGAGCCAAGTAGGTCAGTAAGGTTTTTCTATGTTGACTACTCATTCCTCTTAAATTCTTAGTGCTTCCTCAGTTTCCATGTGGCTCACAAATATTAGAATTAATTCTTGTTCTTTTATATGCCATTAATTGAAAAATTCCTTCAGAATGTATTACTAAGGGGCTATTCTTGGGGATCCCAAGAGAAATACGCCTTCTAAGTAGTGATTCTTCATCCTCATTTTGAGATGTAACAGTTATCCTGTTAATGTCTTTAGTGGTTGGTTTGAGTAATTCAGATTCTTTAATCCCACCACAGTTCAGTGTAAAGTGTAGTATATCTCAAAGCCAGCTATTTGATGCTTTTTTACATCTAGACTTGTGTTCCCATTTAAAAACATTACATTAAGAAAATTTTTTTTCGTGGTTGATGACTTTTTAACTGATGAAGTGCTATGTTTGTTCTTTGAATATTTTGTTTGGCAGTACTATCAAACTGGCCATAGTACAGATGCCTACACTATCTCAACCAGTGGCAGTGCTTTAGGCCTTTTTTCAACTCCATCCTTGCACTCAGTGGTGTACTGAGTGCTCTTGTTGTGTAGCCACTTCAGTGAGAGTAAGCCCCTGATCTTATAATTTTTAAGTGCTAATGCAACTTCAGGTTTTTTCCTAGCCCTATAAAATTTCCCAGGTGTTTGAGACTTTAAAAATCTACTCTCAGAAGTGCTCAGAGCTTGTCAGCCTTCCCTCTTCAAATTTCTGACAGAACTTTGCTTCTATTTTTTTAATATGTTAAGTACCACTCCACTATTGACATCTTCCCAAATTATCACTGAAAAGGAAAATGTTTTGGATTATTCAGAAAAAGAAGCATGATGAGTATTAAATACTGCACATGCTTTTTCTGAACTCTGTTTTTTTCCCTATGGAGCAAAATGTCAAGAGGACTATCATTACTACAGTTTTCTCCTGATATGCATGTCATTTACCTTGTCTTTTTTTTTTTTACTTGTTTCATTTTGTTTCTTTTTCCACTTTTCTGCAAAATCCTGGTTTCTTACTATTATTCGCTGCTGTCAGCAGGCTCCTTTTTACATTGTTATTTATTCTTATTCTGCTTAGTAGTCTATGAAAGATATCTGGACAATACTAGATGAGCATCTACTTCAATCTTCCAGTTGAAATATATCGGAAAGGTCGTTAAAAATCTTGTCAGTGTTTGGCAGAAAACTTAATCCCTCCTATTATCTGAATTTCATCTGGGGTAGGCTCTGTGCCTTTTGGAAAAGGAAATATGTGACGTTCCATCCAAATAAAGCATAATACAAAAATTTGTCCATGAAGATGTTTGGCGCTGCTGTGATAAAGAAATTTGTATGAAATGGATGTTAGGAAGAAAGTAGGAAAAATGGGATAATGCTTAAGAATAGTATTTGCATAATGGAGGAATATAACTTACACAGACTTGAGGTGGATTTTTCTGCACATTCCCAATTTTAGCATTTAATGACATTTATAATCCTTAGCCATACAAATATAGTGCCATATTACTGACATAGTTTGAAATGGCTTTTCCTTGGGGGTTTTTTTTTTGGGTTTTTTGATAAACAAGGTCTTACACTACTGAAATAATTGGCTAAAACAGACTGCCTTCTACTCTGTGTAATGAACGAATTCCATAGCAGATAGATCTTTGTTCGCTTGATAAGCTGTGCATGAAATGAGGTAACATTGTGGATAAAGCCTTGCTATATTCTTTGCGTGACTTTCAAAACATCTGAAGGTGTAAACAGGGAAAATTTCAGTTCTAAACAGGAAATCCTCACACAAGGTGACAATTTTGGGGTTATTAACTATAAATACATTGAGCCGTGTTCATCCTTATTCTGTTCTATTGAATGGGAAAATAGATTATCAAACTGTGAAGATCCAAAACCAGGTCTTTTGGTTTACTCCAGTGGTTTGTTGTAATGCTGTTTGCTGTTCATAAAGTTGAGTAGTAAATCTTCCACGTAGCGCTAGAAACTGACAGCAAAGGCAAAATATGCCTTATGTTGGCAAGTCAGCCCAAGTGTGGGTGGATCTTCAGAATTTTTGAACTCTTCAGCTATTAATAACCTGCTCTCTGCAGAGAGAAGTCTAATCTGGTAATTTTAAAATTAATTATTACACTTTCAACCTCCTGATAATCATGAGTATCTAAAAAAAACCCAACCCCAAACCAAACAAAAAACCCAACAAACCTTCAAAAGGTTAGGTACTCCTATTACTAAGAAAGAATATTGGCTTGGTTGGAAAACCTTAAGGCAGACATGGCACTTTTGAAGGAGGCGCACCTTTCCAAGTCAAATACAAATGCCTAAGAGAGACAGGGTGGATCTAGCTGCATCTAATGACTTTTTTGCCCAGAGCAAGAGATGTTCCTATCTTGTTTAATAAAACCATTTAAAATGCAGCCTCTGAATGCCACAGAACAGAGTCTCATACGCCATTACTGAGTATTAAGGTGACTGGTTAAAGATTCATTTGTCCTTAATTAGGATGACCCTAAATTTTCCAGATGGTGGCTACTGGAGGATATAATTGAAGGCACCTGGCACTTGTTCACTTATTTAGTTAAAGATTTTACTCCTGTAAGAGATTGTTCAGTAGATAATTTGAGAATTAAGGGGATAAATCATTCTTTTTCTGTAATAACCATAAGCTATTTCCGTAATGATTTAGAACTGCATGATGCAGGAGATAGTTAAACTTACTCTCCTAGGGATTAATTTCCTGCTTTTTCACTTGAGTTGACTTTTTATTTAAAAAAAACCCTGGATTTCACTTTCCTTTTCTAGTCACAGGTACTATCATTAGTAAAATACTGCCTGTCACTCTGTCCTGCTTGCTGTGGAGGTAGGGACATTTTGTGGATTGCGTTCTGAAGAAGTGATGCATTGCTTGCAGACACTGGAGAAAGAAGAGAGTTTTACTGGGAGTCCTGTGGCCAGCTGTTCTACAAGGTAGCTGGTTCTTCCCAAAGAAAACTCAACGTGTGGCTAGATAAACGTTTTCAGGCTGGCACTGGTAAGGGAAGGAGTAGTTCTTGACCTCCTGTCTGTTCCTAATTTTCTTCCCTTTCTTTGTGGGAGAGTGGTTGGCTGCGTAGTGAAGATAGTACAGAGCTGATCCAAATGAACCTGGAAAGAAGTTGTTACTTTTCAGTTTAATCGGTTTCTTGTCCCATTCACACCGGGGCTGTACAGGCAACTCTGCTGGCGTAATGGAGAGGATGGGAATGAATAGTAGGGAGGAAAGTAGGACTGCCCTTTTCAGTAAATGGCCTGGTGTAAAACCCGTGTTTGTATTACAGCTTTGCTTGGTGGTGATATAAAGGACCTAGTGGGCCAAGCTTGCTCTTAGTGCTGTAAAACTACTCTTCCTCAGAAGACAATTTATATATAACTTCAGATCTCTTGTTTACAACTGTAGCATAAGCTATCAACAGCTTGCTAAATTTGTCTTGTCTGCCTTTAACTGCGTGCTGAAGAGTGGGAGCCAAAGCAGAAAGATGACTGGTATATTGGCTCAAATAACATTTTACTGAAAATACCCTGGTTTCAGGTATTTCAAGCCTCTTTCTGAACTTTCCATACAGAAAGTATTATGGCTGCTTAACCCACGCAAGTAATTCCTCTGTGGTATAGGTCCCACCCTTTTTTTTTTCAATTTATGGTTCTTCTGCTCAACCCAAAGTTGTCAGAATATTTTTTTCCACTTTTTCCAAGAGCCCACTTAGGTTACAGACAATGAAGTAGCTTTTTTCTTTTTCCAAACGTTCTGGTGTACTTTATAATTTACTATATATACAGAAAAGAGTTTCACTGAAACTATGCATGTTTTAACCAAACCATAGATGTAGTGAAGCTGCTTTGACAAGCAACTTTAATCTCTCTCTGCCCTTCTCAAGCTGTGAAAAAGGCTGTAGGGGGAACCAAGAACATTTGCCAAAAGTGTTTAGCCAAATGCCTAAACATATCCTCCAACCACACTCATGGTGCTCGGGCACAGCAGGCTCGGTCTGAGTCAGACTGACAGCGCTTCTGGAATAATTCTGTTTCAGATGTTAAAATTTGTGGATGGATAAGGAAAGTGCCTCTGCCGACTGCAAGTGCATTAGAATAACAGAGCAAAGCACACCACTGCAGACAGTCAGGAGACTAACATTAATCAAGGTGTTCACCTGTATTTCGTATTGAAGCTTCCCAAAACAAACAAAACCACTGAAAACATTAATCAAGCTACTACCTGTGGTTCCTTCGTCTTGACAGTACCAGCTCAGTTGAGAGCTGGTTAGCCTGAGGATTCTTTCTAAGTAATGCTATCTCTTTCATTCATCTTCTGAGCACATCCACTTGTATTAAAGTGCCTTCATGTGGCAATACTTGAAAGCCTTCTTCAGAATTCATTGTGCCCTGTGTTTTGACTGAGCAATTTATATTAAAAACATTTCTTCTTCCATTGCCTGTTCTCTCCTTTCCCTCTTCTTCCCCCTCCTTTTTCCGGAGTAACTGTAGGGTGAGAAAAGAAGCAGTTTTGCATTTCAGTACACTTAATGTAGCCAAGAGGTTTGTTCGTTGCCTCTTTGTACTTTCAGGCAAACGAGAAAATTTAGATTAATAGGTTGTTTATTCTTTTGCGTGTTCCTTAAATCAAAGGCACTGGATTGCATTATTAAAGGAGTTTTGTGTGGCAGGCTTGGAACTGTCCTCACTGAGCTGTACATGAAGAAAAACGATTGCTTTTCATCCCCTACTCATTATGCAGACTGGCACAGGAACGCTGTTAAATGCAGTATCATGTACTATCACTTAAGGACCTTCCTTCTGTACAGCTGATGTTGGGGTCCAATTTCATGGGATGATCTGTCTTGGAACAGACAAGGAAAACCCAAGAAATAGAAACACGTAGGTCCTTATATTGTAAAAGTTTAGATATTAACCGGTTTAATAAAGACAGGTTTTGTTTAGAACACTAGTGACTGTCTGCTTTGCAGTGCTCTCAGATCTCTTCATTGGGGATTCTGTTAATTTGTTTCTCATCTGTTCAATGAGCAGTAATGCACAATTTGGCTTTCAGTGATAATGTACCCAGTCAAATTAATGATAAAAGTTTTCAATGTTATTTTGAGGCCAGACCCACAACTGAAGCATCTGGCTGGTGTTGGATAGCTGTCTAAATACATGACTGTCCCACGGATGTTCTGTACAGAATGGGCAATTGCGTATCTCTGGGTCTCTAGGTACTCCATTCCCTTGGCATTCCGTGACAGAAGACTTTATCTTGACCCAAGAAAGTGAAAAGTCTGGGGGATGTAATTCAAAAGGATAGGATTGTGCCTGTCTTCTGTAAATAAGAGGAAAGGAGTTGCTTTGCCATACAGGTTCTGCTTCAGCTGTAGCTAGCCTTCACAGCAAGAAAGGCAAAATCAAACATTCAGCACTGCAGCTCATCATCTGAAGAAAGGGAAGGGCCTCTACTGTGCGCCACACACCAGCATCGCCAGGTGCGCAGTGGGAAGGAAGTAAGCGCTGCCACGGTTACTGGGCTGGCTACACTGCTTAGTTTTCCTGGTGCAATAGTAGGTATTATTCTTCCTCAGTCTCAGGCCTGATACAGGATGGAATAATTAAGATTTTTCTCCTTGCATGCGGGGTTCCTGATTTTGCAGTCCCTTTGCCTGAATTAGAACCATCTTGTTTGTCACACTGAAACTTAGTTCCTGCACTTCCTTTCTCTCTGAGGTAACAATGCTGGGTTCTCCAAGTCTCCCTAGATAAAAGTGTTTAAAGAAAACCTATGTTTTTATAAGGTATCTCATCATCTTTCACCCAAGGGTCACACAGAATTCCTCCATGTTAGTTTCCCTCTGTATCGCAGATCTCTGGGTGTTCTCTGACAAGTAACCATCCTCTTCTCCAAGGGTTCTCAACCCCTTTTGGGGAAATGGGGGTGCTGGTGTTTTGGTGTTTGTTGGGCTTTTTTTTGGGGGTGGTTGTTTGTGGCGGTATCTTTTCTAACTGAAACATGCTAGTACTAATGTCTCCTAACTGCTGTCCCAGATTTTCATGGGTAGTATAATCTTTGTTCTCTTTATAACTATTCAGTTCACTAAATTGCTCATTCATGCCATGTTTTCTATTCCCATTAATGCTTGTGGCCAAGTTCATAAAAGGATTACAGATGTCTCTTTATAATGTTACGTATCAACTTTTAACCTGTTATAAAGTGCCTCAAACATGAATAATTAGTCCACTGTGGCATTCTCCTAAGCAGGAGAGTGATTGTGACTTAATCCGAGACTTCCTATGTGTGGTTAATGCTGTTTGAGCTGTGATTTAGATGAACTTTGTCACTTTTCTGAGAAAATAATAATTTTTTCCTCTGTTTAATAATTCTAGATACTATTCCACCTGCTTTTATTTTGCCCCTTTATTCAGTCATTTCCTTACAGCTTTTGGAGCATTTTTGAGTCAGATATGGCCATTTGCATTTGGTGATCATTAGCACCAAGTACTAATCTTGTTTCTGTTGCTGACCAGTAGTATTCACACTTACAAAGATGAAAATACTGGAAGGATGAATAATAAAGTATACTTATTTTGCAGAGCATGGGTTTTATCTAGTCAAAGTTCTTCTGTCCCTCTTCTTACTTAGCATCTGAAAGCACATTATTGCAGCCACGAACTCCATTCCTGCATGTCCACATATTCCTCCTATAGCAGAGACTTCTGGTAGTTGTATAGCTTCATTTTCTTTCCTTATAGGTATAACAAAGTATTTTAATTGCTTCCTTTTAACATCTAGAAAAGTCAAGTATTACTCAGACACCGAAATTAGAATCTAATCTGCCTAGCACTGAAGTGCTTTCAACTCTACACTGTATTCATGGAAAGGCTTTAGGCTGGTACAGACAGCAGTTCAAAAAGAGAAGGAACTCAGAAGAAAAGCTCATTAAATTCACGAATAATTCACTGGTTTGTTATTTCAAACATTAACTGCAAAGCATTAATGATGATCCTCCTTGTGTCATGGCAGTGGGTGCAGAACTGTGTGTCCTTCATTCAGCAAAAGTCTGTTCTGGTCACAGCTGTGTATACAAAGCTGGAAGTGAAAATGAGATGTACACACAAAGGCCCTCAGTCTATTTCCCTTTGCAGCACTCATCTGTTTGTTCTTTACCAAACCTCAGAAAACATCCTCCTAAAAGGAAAGAGCAAAAGTAAATAGTGAGAAGGTTTTTTCCCTTGATAAACATGTCATGTAAAGTGACTCTTCAAACATACCCTATTTAGCAGAGATAATTTAGAAACCTTGAACTCCAGCATTGTTTGTTGCCCACCAGCATGGATCCTGAAGGCCCCCATTCTTCCTGTCCAGAGTTTCTGATTTCAGGAGATGGAAAGTAAAATCTTGTCTTGGCACGTGGACCCAGGTTCTCGAGTCTAAAGTCACTCCTGTATTTCTCTAATAACCGAGGAGCTCTTTCTTGTCATTTGTCTGCTGAACATCTTGGAGCTTTTTTGGAGGTGGGATATTTTCTGCTTTCCTTTGGGATCCCCTGTATGCTAATGATTTTATTAAATCTTGAATATCATAAGAGCTAGCACTACTAGTTTCAGAGCCCTTAGTAGTGCATGTAGGTGGGGACTTGGAACAGCAAAGCCTGAAACAGATCCAGACAGAAGATAATCCATGTGAAAGACAACTGGAAGGATGGATGTTGCCTTTAAATATGGTGTGAAAGTGAGAGGAATATGAATTAATACATTTATATAGCATGGCTTTTTTTACCATCCATTTCACAGAGTACTATTAAAAGGCAGCTACATCTGAATATAGTGAGTTTAGATGCAGTTCTTCTGCCAGGAACACCAGGAAGCAATTTTTTTCCCAACAGGGCAGCATTAAGAAACATTTAAATTGTATAGAGCAAGTAGGACCTCGACTTTTAAGCTCCAGTTTGAAAGATCCAGCACATTTCCTCTGAGTCAAGAACATATGCTGAAATACGTTACATTTAAGTACTATTTAAAGCGATATTGCTCTATGATTTGCACCATCTGATTTTCAGACTTGCTCCATAAGTTTCAACATCGAATGGGAAGAGAAGGGCAAATGCAGCAAATAAAAGGAACATGTGTTTTGTAAGTCTTCAGTGGCTGGAGATGCTTAAAGAGCAGCTTTCATCTTGACTCCCACTCTGAGGGTTTATCACACTTGCATTTCCATGATGGGTTTCTCTGCTGAACAGTCAGGATATTGTTGCATAGGAGATGAAAAAATTTAAGTGAAACCACAAAGACTGGTTGTGTTAGAATAATGTAGCTCAGGCCCCAGCTGCTGCTAATAGACATTAATACAGTGTTACTCACTGTAGATGGCCCATCTCACTGTTGTCATTAAATGGGTTAGTCAGCAGTAACTGTATTTGGGGTTTTAGGATTCTGGCCATCTCTTATTCCAAGTAAGGACAGTCCTCCATCTTTTAGAGGTTGTGTTTTGTTTCTTCTTTGCATCGTCTTCTCAGTGACCTACATCACAGCAGCAGTCCACCTAGGAGTTTCTGCAGAATGCTGACCATGCTTCCTTTAGGAGAAATCGCTTGCATATCATACCTGGTTTAAATCCTTCACTCACTATGCTAAGCTATCGTCCCACCACAAGCCAGTTAAAAGATACTGCTTTTTATTCCTCTGCCATAAAGGTTCATTATGAGGCTGAAAAGGATTAAACAACAGAACTCTTATCTATTTTCAGTTTCTAGAAGCCAGGATTGCAGTACGGATTCGTCTCTATGTTTGTCCTCCAGTAGATGGCCTTTTTTTCCCCTCTAGAAAGCCATGTGCAGCAACAAGAAAGTGTCCTTTTTTTGTCCGCAACAAGAGTTGCTCTTTTGTCTAGTTTCTTACACTTCCCTGATTACCATAATATATGCATACCATCAGTGTTAGGGCATAATGCTGGAGGATTTAGGGCATTTGCTTGAACTTTCCTCCAGCAAAATATTCTTAACTTGTGGTTCATGGTAGATGGTCCTTGGAAGTGTATTTAGCTGTAAAAGAGGTGGCATTTAAGTTAAACTTTGACAAAGACACATGATGTCCATGAGAGACTTTCAGGATTAATGGACATCTGAAGAGTTTAGAATTTGCTGGGCTGAAGCTCAAAGAAAGTTTTTAAAAAAAAGACTGTTTTTTGTTTAAGAAATTAATAACTGTTAAAGTCTTATTAAGCGTGTGATTCTCCACGTGAAACACAAAGAACACTAACTTGTTTCCTTCTCCCTTGGCCTCCATTTTTTTATAAAAAATATTTATTATTTTTGAAGGACACACCACTCACTAGAGTATTTTAAGAGTTAAAATCAAGACACGTTATGGAACCTTAGCCAAAAGCATACACTTAAAAAGGGCAGTTGGATGCCTTGTTGTTTCAGGTTTCTCTTAGTGCATTCATTCTGTTCTGCATTCAGACCAGTTCTGTAGTGGTGGTCATTTATTATCATTAATTTGGCTCATTGATATTGTAATGGGCTCCAAACATTCTCTGTGGAGCTTACATGCTCCACTGCATTTCCTTCTAAATAACTAATGATGACTTCTTCAGTCCTGTCATTAACCAGATTACCTTCCTCCAGTCAGTTCTCTTATTGGTTTGTTTGGTTTGAGGTTCATTTTCTTGTTGAGATTTTACACTTATAAAAGACACTTGGTATTGGTGTGTTTGAGAGCATTTTACTTGACTGAACAGCACTGCCCAAGCACAGGTCCAGATACTGCAATACTTATTTTTGTGAATAGTGGCTTTAACTGTTGGCTCTGAGGCTCCTAAAAACAATGTTCTTTCCTTTCAGGCTCTTTTTCTCAGCATTATAATTTGTTAAAGAAAATGGGAGAAAACTAGCCAACAGTCTGGATGCTTGGGATTATACTGTATGGCCTGAATATGTCCTCGTACATAAACACACTGTGCAGTGAAGTGAAAGAATGGCCAGGGCTATGAATGGCTTTCAGCACTTGGAGGATTTGTGTTTAAGTCAGGTAGTCAAATGGTTCGAGGTGAACACAAGTCCACAGGGAAGGATGTGCTAGACCATTCAGTGTTTTGTGGATCACAACCAGCTGCTTGAGTTTCAACCACAGTGAGTTGACTGCTCTGTGTAATTGCATACTGGTGTCGCTCTTGGTGGCATGTGGGATTCTTCATTCTTCACAAGTCTGAACTTGTGTCTTTCATGGTTGGGCTCATGGGAGGACATGTTTCAAAAAAGCACTATCAGAGTGCCTGCTGTGATGACAGCTGTTGGTGAAGGTGCAGTTAAATGTTCAGAAATTTGCAGTGGCATATCTAAGAGTTGATGTGGAGCAGGGGAAGACGCACAAGCCTATCCCTGATGGTCATTTAAACTGTACTTAAATATTTTGTGTTTCTTCCATGGGGTGTTTGTAGCAACTGCACTGTTCTTTGAAAGCCTCTTCTAAACCAGTGTTAGAAAAGTCCAAACTATTTCTGTTTTATTCATTGTTCTGAGAAAATTGTTGACCATTGTACTTCATACTTCTACATTCTACATTGGAGTCTGAGACACTTGAGAGATTCAAGGAATATGAAAATACCTGATTCTGCTGGAACTGGTTAACTGAAACCTTTGCTTGGGGGTTCCCAGAAAGATCAGCCTAGAAAGAATCTGGAAGTCAAAGAGATCTTTGATCTGAGATTTCTACAGTAATCTGCAGCATTTCCACAGTTCATTGTATGTACTTCTTAACCTCTATTTTCATTTTAGTCCGATTTTATAGATTTCTTCTGACCCTGTGTGCATGACCCAGATGAGTTGTCTGTCAGATAACTGTATTTCTTGGACTCCTAAAGCAGAAAGGAAATATGAAACAGTAACTGAAGACTCTGTGTCTCCCCCTGGGCTATTGTCACTAGGCCTAGCACGTATCTGACAGAGGAGGGGTGGTATGTAAGGTCCTCTATCGCATGAGATGCAGCTGCATGCCACCTGCCCCTTTACTCTGCCCATCTCGTGATACATAGCTGTGAATTCTTCAGTTGTTTTGAA
Organism: Laterallus jamaicensis coturniculus; assembly: GCA_022605575.1. NCBI lineage: Eukaryota > Metazoa > Chordata > Aves > Gruiformes > Rallidae > Laterallus > Laterallus jamaicensis. Next base: position 22,950,983 of record JAKCOX010000013.1, read on the forward strand.
GATCTTAAGCTTAATGACAACTTGTTTTCTTGAACAGAGGCTGATCCACATCTTGTCTAAAGATCACTGCTGCTGTTTGAGAGCTTGGGGAAATGTTGATGGTCCCCTCTGGTGAAGTGTTGCCGGCAATCCTGTATGTCCCTATTAAGATTGCTGTGGGTCCTGTTTCAAGTGGTTGAGCAGTCTGCCCCCCAGATGGCCAGAACCCCAACAGGAATGTTTGCTTCTTATTGTTTACAAGGCTAATTAGATGTGGCACTGGATTGATTCTTTTCTCAATGAGTGACTGAAAACTCAAAGCAAGAGAAAAATCAACTGTTGAACAAGATAGAAGCAATGTAAATCAGTTCACCTCTTGCTTGGAAGATGTGCTAGTTACATCTTTAGTGACATTGCAGTGAAAGGGACAAACAGCTATGTTTCAGCTATAAATTACTGTCATTCTGAAATTGTACCTTACTTCTAGATTTCTAGTTTATCTGTCCTAAAAGCCAGTCTTTTGTTGGTTGGGTTTGGTTTTGCTCTGCCTGTATTTGTTAAAGTGCCTCTTACTACTTCATGCCACGTCCCTTGCAGCTACCTGCAGACCGAGGATTGCCAGGGGTGGTCTCTGCTGTTCCACAGGCTTACTGTTAGCCAAGAATATCATCACATCAGATGTTAGGACATTCCTAACATTTCTTACTTGGCTTTTTAATGCCTCTGAAACATGTGGGGAATTCATACATTTTCATACTGTAGTCCACAAAACTAGCCCCTTTGTTTTCTTCAGGCCTATGTCCTTTGGAGATGGCTAAATGTCCTTTTGGATCATACTCAATGAGCTGAACGTATCTCTATGATTATATGTGCTTCAGAACGTGTACAGAATTCTCTCTAAATGTTAAAGCAAACTGCATGGAGAAATTTGGGTGTCTATGTAGTAAGTAAAGTTTAAGCTACTATTTGGTAGCAATAACATACTGGAAAATTTAAACCAGGTTCTTTTTAAAAGACATTTTAAAAGAAATCTTGAAAAGAAATTTTAAAAAGAAAATGTAAAAAATGTTCTTTTGTTTGTCATCTTCTATCGTCTTTTTCCACTTCTGAAAATATGGTGGCAGCTTCTCCTTTCTTATTGTTTGCTGTTGTTACGCTTCAGGAACTCCAAATTCTTTAAACTCCAACCTCATCCAAAATCCCATCCTATAGTTAAAACAAGAAGTTAAAGAGTTAATGTTGTCTTTAGCGTTGCATTAGGTATGGGTAAGGTTCTCAAAGTCAGTGGACAGCTCAAACTAGAGGCGTGTTTCAGGCTGTCTGTGGTTTCAGGACTACCACACTGTATCAGTTAGGCTCTTCCATTATTGGAATGTTTTCTTTACAGCCATGAGAGCCGGGAACTTTTTTTATGGTTCTAACGAAAGTTTGAATTTTTCAATTTGTGGATGTGCCACACGAGCCACAGAAACGCACCAGATGACAGCCTTGGACTGTACCTTTGGCACAGCCTCATCCTGCCCCAAGTAACGTTCACTCCAAGCTGAAGTAATGCTGCCACATGAAACGTTTGATGCTGAAGGATAATTATGGGGAATTTGAAAGGGACTAGAGGATGATTAAAGTTTGTATAAACAGCAAGATTCTGGATTTTGGAGATAGAATTGGAGCAGTTCTGTATAAATTCTTTTATTTGTTTTTTTGTTAATCTGGCAAGTGGTTTATTGATAAAAGGGCTCGAGATCAAAGGGCGGGGGAAAAAAATCACACCATTTAGAGGATTTTACTCTTTAAAAACCCTTTAGCTCACTCAAATCATGGTGCTACTGGACCTTTGCCCATAAGAAGCTTGCTTTTCAGTGAATTTCCTGTTCAAGTGAACTGCCCAGAGTCCCTCCAGAACAAATGAGTTCATTCTTCACATCAGCTGCAGCTGAATCTTCTCCTTCTTACCTGAGTTCCCCAGAATTAATTTCTGCTCAAGCACAGCACTAATCCACTCTAACTGTTCTCTCTTGCAGCACCCCCCAAAGAAATCTGTTTAGGTCAATCTACTTAGCTCTCCACTATATTTGTCCTGAGTCTGATGGGTTGTTCCAGGCAAATCTTACTAAATCTCTGTCACATTACAAGCTGGGTCTTTCTACCTGTTGTCAATGGGAGTCACCTATAGCGAAGTCTGCCTATTGCAGCCAGCCTCCTGTAGGGTGCAAAACACCGTGTTTGTGAAAGTTTTAGCAAGTATGGTGTAAGTACAGCCAGTAAAGCTGAACCCACTTTTAAGCAGGAGGATCATGACAATGCCTTGCATACATCCTTTAAGAATTAAAACATATAAAGCAGGGAATTACCTGAGCCTATCTAACAGCTTATCACTGCTGAGGAGGGGAGGTTTGCTCTCCTCCTCTTTTCTTTGCACCTGGCCATGCTCTTCCGCACCTTGCTTTGCATGAGCTTTCATCAGGTACTTCTGAGAGGCAGTTCAATTCACTAGCCCAGAAAAAGAAAGTGAATTATCTTAGCAGAGGGTCTGCTGAGTGCCAGAGCTGGTACAGGGGCTGGCTCAGAGCCATGTAGCAAGCAGCAAGTGAGGGGAAAGGAGAGGAATGAGACCTGCCCTTTTCTAGTGTGGCTTAGCTGCTTGTTGACCCTCACCATCAGGAAGGTAGAGGTAATGCATCCAGTTATTAAAACTAAGAAAATATATATGTATTTTTTTGTTAGTACCTAATGAGCTCGAGCCAGGCATTGGTGCATACAAAGCCACATAGTCTTTTAAAGCTACTTATGTACAAGACTCCATGTAACACACATGTTCTTAGGTTGATCCGTGAAAAAGTTTTTACAATTACACTCTTTATTCACTAGAAAACCTTCCTATTAACAAATGAAATTGGTTTTGAGCTAACCTTGCAGAAATCTTGGCTTCTAGTGCATTGTCCTGTTGCTTCAAGGTAACAGGTCGGTCTCTCTCAATTTTTGTCTGATTTTCCTGTGCAATTAGGACTGTTTTGTAACGATTGTGGGAGCTGTCTGTACATTTCAAGGGTGGAATGAATCCTGCTGTGCACGTCTTATGTGAACATGTTTGTACAACTGAAGGCAAAGTGTGTGAGCTTTTCTTCTTTATTGCCTCCTTTAGCTTTATTTGACCTTCCATCTCAAATTGCAGCGATAAATATGTGACCTGCTGGATTAGGCTTTTGCCTGTTTGAAAATAATGAAAATTGATTTTTAAAGTTAGACAAATGCACGTTCTGGATCTGGTTTCTGTTTATCTTCTGTCTCTTCTTGTCAGTGGAAAAAGCGAGTTAGTCAAAGAAACAGCCCTTGAATGTTTTTATTTTGTTTTAAATTCTTATTTTAACAACCATTCTCTCAAGTAAAAGATCTTTTTCATGATAGGTCATTAAAAACTCTCAATGCAGAATTTTTAAAAAATTATTGAAAAGGAAGAATTTATTTATGTATTTATTTAGAGTAGAACGTGTTATGAGGCAGGAATGGGGTTTTCACTCAGCTCTATAGCACTGTTTAGGTCCTACACATGGATTAATTTTTCCTAGAATCCTTGTGTTTCTGTTATTGGTACCAGATATACGTAGGGAATCAGGCCATGGGTATCCTGTGAGCAAGGCATGTGCAGAGTGCAGCCTATTAGCCAGATGGGAATTGTTGTGGTATTATCAATACTCATGTTTTTGGGGGGTGGGGGTGTGTCACATCTCCTATAGACAGCACAAGAACACCTAGACTTTCATTTTTAAGTTTTGTTCTATTCTACAAGGTTGCAAGCTTGTATGGATAGAGAGAAAATCCTGAGGATGTGATATTTATACCAGAAATGTTAGAAAACTAAAGGCCAGGAAAGACTCTCTAGACATGGGAAAAAAGAGAAAGTATTATTTGTTAGACTGTCTTCTGTTATATTTCCAGGAGACTGATTTACAGCTCTATGACTTTATGACTCTTGAATTACTTCATTACTGTGGTAGAAAAGCAACCTGTGGAAATTGTGTCCTGCCATAATCCAAAGGGGGAAGGCTACATCGCCCAGGGCTCCAGCCTGCTTGGATAGTGGCTGTACATAAAAGATGGGGGGAATTGGGAACTTTAATGTGTATTCATCAAGGCAATCCTTGTGTTTCTGGGAAGTTACTGATGTGACTTTTGGGGGCAGATTTCATACACCAACTGCAGTAAATATTCTCCTGCTGCTTTGGGCATATTTATGGCTGTCACGGTGTTGTGACAGCACTGTAGAGAGCTATTTCTTGTGCCGAAAGCAGCAGTGACTGTAATTCAGGCTAAGTCCTAAATATTTATTGGCTTCCTGGGTAGATTTTACAACCTCCACTGAGCTCCAGGCTTCTGCGGCTAGGCTGCTGTCGGTATGAAAGATATCCAGTTTAAAGACAACTCAGGTGTGTCTATACTTCACTCACAGCACTGACAGCAGCATAAACGCATCATTTCACATTCCTCGGGCCTGCTTCACTTCAGGTCAGATGCCATCTGTCAGCCACGTATAAACCAGAAATGAAGCTGGTAAAAACAATACATGTTTTAAAAGCCAGGGAAATGGGAAGCAGCTGCCTTCATGTTTCTCAAAGGTGGGCCACTTTTATCCAGAAAGCAATGTTTGTGTTCCAAGGCCGTACCACATGAACTAACTTCCTTCTCCACTGTCTCTGAAACATGAGGTAGAGTCTGCCTTGGTACCAAAAGACAATAAGCTACTCACAGACAATGAGGCTGGTAGGGAACAGTTGGGTTTGGCTGTGGCGCAGCAGCAGTACAGGCTGGGCAGGAGCTTGAAGGCCCGTACAGCAAAAACTATGGCCGAATGGTTAGAGTACTCCTGAGCATCTCTAGCCATACCACTTCGCTTTCCTGTGCTTACTCTGTCAAGCCTCCCAGCTCTTTCTTAGTGTACAGCTGTTTTAAAATCACTTTGGAATTTGTAATTAGCTGCTTTGCAGCAGAAGAGGCAAGTGTTATGTTCAGCTGTAACCATGAACGTGGTTGGTGTGTTGATTGTAATCTCTCTCCATTCTCAAGCACCCGGTGTGACCAAAGTTGTTCCATGGCGAAAGGATGGACAGCTCACTGCCCTGTGTTGCAGGGTCAGATTTCAACTGGGGGTCATTTGCTTCATTTGTTACTGGAACTTGAGATACAGTAATTTGTGGTAGCAACCAAAGTAGTGGTTATGGATTCCAGTTCTCACTCATTCTGACTGGTACCGTCCTTCTTTTCTTTTCTTTCTTCATCACACAGCGTTGAACACTATTTACTCAGCTGTGGCCTGGAGACAGGAAGGAGCAATGTGGTCATACACCAAAACTGCCCTTGTTTATTCCAAGCAGCTCTTGGCAGACAATATGGTGCATGGGCAAATGTAATTTTCTGCCTGGTCTTCACTGACCCTGCTGGAGGGAACAGGAAAACAGTCATCACAGCAAACTGTGGACACCTCTTAAGGTCTGTGGTGATCCCCCTTCCTGTGTAATAGGTACCCGTCTCTAGTATGAGAAACTGATATGATTTATTGGTCAGGCCCCTGGGGTGTCTGCAGGCTGAGTTATGTTACAGCTGAAAAGAGCCTGCCTGCATACTTCAGTGACTAATTTGGTGCTATTTCTCAAAGCATGAGAAGCAAAGGGCTTCTTTCTTTAGAGAAGGAACTTCTCTGTACCACTTCAGCTTTGTGGGCAGTTCTCCAATAAATAGACCATTTACTCAAAGAGTGAAACTGTAATTAATTCCTCTTTTATTGACAATGAACTTCACCCTCTGATGTGCTGGCTGGAGAGGATCTCTGCCACCCTTTCCCAAAGTCCTTTTGAGCAGACTTCTGCTTTTGCTCTATGTTTTTTCATTGTTTTGTTAAGGAGGAGTAAGGATGATGCTGTGACTTTGAAGAGCATAAATTATTGTAAAATTTAAAAGTATGTTATTTCCAGCAAGTGAAAGATCTGTTTAGGCCTCAAAATTAATGCTTGCTTTAGGGCCCGGTTACCCTCTCAAGCTGCCTTTGTCTAACAGCCTGACAGGGAGTGTGAACAAAGTGCAACTTTCTCAGGAAACCTCATCCTTCAAAAAAACCTACATTCCTTCACCTTCTGGGGGAGAAAAGAAGAGGCTAAGATTCGGTTATTAATGAAGAGGGGCTTTGCTGATGAAAGTGGGCAGATTATCCTCCTCGAGCCTGTCTGTTCTGAATGTATGTGGGATGCTTTGTACGCTGCTGGACACCACACTGTGAAAATCTAAAGGGGATCAAAGCAGGGCAACAGATATGGCTGGGCTAGGTAGGGAGGGGTGTAGAGGATAAGATTGACTTTAAATAAATACAGTTATGAGTTGAATAGATTGAATAAGATGCAGTATGAAGAAAGGGTTATTATGTTATGTTGACAAATGAAAGGAAAAATAATGGAGAACAAGAGGTGTAAGGATGCATAAATAGGATTTGAACTTAACTGAAATAAAGTATAAAGCTTCCAAATGGTGTGAGTCCTTCAGACCATCATGTAGACTTTTAAAACAAGCATTTAAAGTTTAATGCCCATTATTATTCAAAGCTAGATTTAGAGAGCCTTGAAGAGTAGTTGTAAGAGATCTATACTGTCCTCCTTAATTATGAGAAAGTGTCCATTTCAAAAGAGTCTTCTTATGCCAAATTTCTATTTTCCTGTAACCTGTTTCCCATGCCCAGCCCATTGAAGATGATTTTATAAAACTTACATGTACCTTACATGGTAGTTTTAAGAACCAAAATCTCTCCTGCTATTAAATGACTGTTGATCTGACAAAATACGGTATAAAAGGTTGCAGAAATCCTTGCAATGGTCTTGTAATTCTGCACAGGCTGATACTCCCCTGTGTTAGAGCAGATTTCTGACTGCAGAGTTGGCTTTTCTAGACAGAGCAAAATCACCTTTTCATAGCATGACCCTAAACTTAAGGTGCTTCATTAGGTAGAAAGCCCTCCCAAGAGCAGTGAGAGAATGTCTGTAAGGGATGGGTTTCCTGAACTGAAGAGAGAAATAGTAGAGCTCTTACCTCTTTCCTCCATTTTCCTGGCTAGTAATATAGGTAAAGGGACAGTCTATAACTTGGTTTTGGTGACAGTCCTCTTGCAGTATTTCTTTTGTCAGCATTGAAAACATTCTTTTGGCTGGGTTGAATGTGAAATGTACCTTTCGTACTGCATACCTGCCTCTTGAAACATCTGACAAAGGTGTAGTTATCTTCCCTTTCTCTTGCTTCTGTCAAACTGCCAGGATTTGAGAAGTTGTGTCGATATGGAGAAGTTGTCTATCATCTGGGACATTGTTGATTATTTGTATGGGAGCCTAAGGAAGGCTAAGATGTGCCTGTGGCAAAAGAGCTCATGCTCTGTACCTCAGTCCTAATGCCTGTGCCCTTTGGATCCCCTCCTTGAACTGCTTGGCTCTACTCCTAACCTTGGCTCTTTCTTCCATAGTTTGCATTCTTCTGTATATATAAGTACTGCAAAATTGCTGCTGTTCAGCTAGTCTTCTCCTTAACTTCAGTCCACAGCCTTTTGGACTATGAACGTACAATCATGTAGGGCTTTTTGACATCAGCGTGTTTCCATTCCCTTGGGGTCCTATAAGCTTCCCTAAGAGTCACCTCTTTTAGACTCCTTCTGCTGAACCACAGAAGCCTTTCTTGACCAGTCTTTCACAAAAGTGCTCTCTAAAACATGAATCATCTGATTGGTTTTCTTGTGGTTTTTTGGATCGTCGTTCTGTGCTTCCTATAATGCAGTGACCAGATTTGTACACATTATTCCATCCAGCTGCCTTACCAAATGCCAAAGTAATAACGTCTGTGGTTTATATTCTGTAGCCTTCTATACACAACCCAAAAACCTTGTTTGCCTTTGTTACTGCTGCCAGATGTTCTGTGGATGGTTTTCAGGCATATTGTGGTGAATGTCACCATGCCAGTGAATTTCAGCAAATTTAAGTAACTCTGAAATGAGTCCTTTTTCCACATGGTAAGATTCAAGTCAGACCAAATTGTGTTCTCACTTGAAACTGCCCTGGTTTGGTCACCTCTTTCTCACACTGAACACTTTCTCACCTGTAACCAGTTTCTCTGCCGGGCCTCTTCAGTAGGATTTCCCCTTGATTAGGCCTCTTTCTGATTGTCTTTGCTGGAGACCCTGTCCGAAAAGCCCAGCTCTGAGAATCTAGGGAGCAGTTATATTGTCATTACTACCCAGTCTACTTGAATTGAGAGCAGAAAGGAATACAAGGGTTTTTTTCTTAGAGAGGAAGCAAGGAGAGGGAACAGCCTGTAAAAGAATTATGATGTTTTCACCTCTCTTTTTGTGCAGATTTGCTGACAGCACAGGAATACCACTGCCTGCTGCAGCTGCTCTGCCCTGACTTCCCAATGGAGCTCACCCAGAAGGCAGCAAGGTAGGTCTTCATCCTCTCTTTTAAGACAAGATCAGTCTTACACATGGACTTAGGAACTAGATCTGTGGGTAAAGGTATGGACTTCTAAACTTTTAAGATTTTGGGGAAAAGAGATACCATGTTTTGAGGTTAAGAACAGGGTGTTTTTCTAGTGATGAGAGAGTCTATATTGGAGGTGTTCTGGGACTGAAATAACAGTGCAGAGTGCTGGTGCTGGCTCTACGTTCAGAAGATGAGCTGCATATCAAAGAATGCCAATGTGCTTTTAAATGACATGATTTTAAACTATTTCAAATACTATTTACCATCTTTAGAATGTGTTTTCTCTCACCCCAGCTTCCTATGGCTGATCATGTTTAAAAGGTACTAACCTCTGAAGGATTGCCAGTGTTTTAAAGTACATTAGCTAAGAACATGGTAGCTAATCTGTTTGAAATTTTATTTTAATCTAGACAAGGTCTAAAGCAAACAGATTGCTCGGGGCACTGATAGTGTGATACAGACTTTTTTACTGATAGTGCTCTCTGGTTCCAGTCCAGCCCAGGCAGTTGATTATTAGCTGATAGTGGAAAAGTAATGAGGTATGTGCATCTGTTAGGGTAGGGGGTCAGTTCAGATCTCAGTAGGAGTGAGATGACACATATACATGCACATTAACGATCACAGCAAGGTTCCTGAGTGAATGCTCCTGTTCCTAGCCATCTCAGCAGAGGGGGCATGGAAATTTAACTTTTTAAAAAAATTTTCTTGGACCTGCATATGACATTTAGAAATAGGATCCAGACATGTGACCAGGATGCTAGCTGCTGCCTATGTTGTTCATGGCCTAAATACTGAAAAGGTTCTCATTTTCCATTTGACATTCTGTTATCCTTTGTTAGTATCAGTGTCCCATGAAAATTATATGAAGAAATGTGAAAAAGAGAAGTGTTAACTGTCTGCTAGTACTTCCACTGGGCTGATGCTCTGAATTCTTCCCTGGCTCCTATGTGCTGCTACTTGATTGAACTGCAGTTAAAGCTGTGTTGGTTCAATTAAAACTAAAAGTTGAGTTTTCCCTCTAGCTCGCCCGTGGGCTTGTGGGGCTCCACAGAGTACAGTTGCTTGGCTTCTGATGCCAGACTAAGAAATAATGCTACCCCTGTAAGCAGGGATGTATCTGCTGCTTCCTTTCATGGAGGTACACCAGCACCAGTCCGGTGCGCTGATGTGGGTTCCAGCTGAGCTTAGCAGGAATTTGTGATGGTGCATGAAAGGAGACTTCAGCGTATCTACACATGTTATGATGTTTGTGTCAAGGAATTTAATCCATGAGGCTATTATAAACTAGGGGCCCCACTCAGGGGCCTGACACACTGTTGTGTATGTTCTGTAGAGCCAGACAAGCCAGCTTAGGGAGCAGGTGTTGGAGAGAAATGAGATCTCTGTCAGAGGCACCCAGGCTCAGGTGGGGATGATCTCACTCCTACTTTTGGCTGGCTAGAGATTTACTTACACATTGCTATTATTCTATTACAAGCTAATCTAGTAGAACAATTTTAATAAAACTTGTTGTATCTCTAAATTATTTTTCTCTCTCCTTCCAACTGTTGCTCGCTCTCTTGTCCTTTTTCTGATCTACACTTCCCATTGTTCTCTTTGGCCAGTTAGAAAGGTGAACTCCGTGGGCTGTCTTCCTGCACCAGCTGATTGAGTCCTCCCAAAGCATGAATGTCACGTGCAACCCTACTGACATTTTTCCTCCTCCAGTCTGCATATCCCCAGTAGTTTTATTGCTAATTTGCTTAGGAAAGGATTTGAAGTAGCAGCGGGAGTAGCTGCAGCATTCACTGATACAGCCAGGACTTGTGTAATTCTTGACACTCTTGGGAAGAGAGCAGTTGTAGTTGTAGTCTCAGTGCTGCATGGCTGAGATGATTTCACAGCATGGCACACGCTGCTCATCAGGAGCTGTTGCTATGTACTGATAACAAACACCAGGAGTAAGATCAGGAAGTGTCACAGCAGAAGAACAGAGACTATGGCAATATAGGTTGTGTTTACATGGCATCAGAGAGCTCCACTTTTCTGCTCCAGCTGCCGCACGAGCACAGAAGTCATACCCAGAAGAGAACCAAGCTGTGAGATTTCTTGGATTTTTTTTTTTCCAAAGAGTTGTAGCCATTACCAGATTGAAGATTTTAATCCACAAGAGATACCTTTGATCTTCAGAGACCCCTTTTGGCTTTCTGAATCTTGACATTTTGGGACAGAAAACAAAGGGATTCTTCTGGTTTGCTGCCATGATTTCAAGGCCTGTACCTGAGCACTGACTTTTCTCTTGTAATAGAAACACAAGGAATCTGCTACCAGCATTTGAGTAGTGAGAGCTGAGTTGTCCACAGCTCCTGTGCTGTTTTGTGTGGCATGGGAGCTCATGTTCTGCTAATTGATGCTAATGGAAGTGGGGCTTGCAAGTCTGTACCCCTGTTGTTAGAAGATTGCCTGAGAGTGCAGATCTTGCCCCTTTTTGTATGTTCCACTTATTCTTGCCTCCATGTATCAGTAAACAAACCAAATCCCTGAAGCCAGCCTGACCTTAAGACAGATTGTGTCAGTTAGCCTTTAATGGTAGCAGAGAACAGTAAAAGTCCTCTCAACTTGCCTGGTCTAGAGTTTGTCCTGGGGACATCCTGTCTCGTCTGGGTTTCTGAGATTTGAACCACAATCAGTAAGTCATAAAGTTTCCCCATTGGCACAATAGCAAGGCTTTCCTGCCAGCCAAACCCACTTGAACCCTGAAAGACCACTACACCCTTTGCCAGAGTCCCTTAAGTGTAGGCATCTTTCTTCAGGCCTTTCCAGAGCTTCTTGATTTTCATCATTCATTGAGTGCTGACAGCTAACTTATTTACTAAGTTTGTGACCCTGAGGGCTTAAAGTCTAATTTGGACGAGAAAGAATAAAGATTTCCTTGACATATCAGCTACCTGATGAACTCTTTTGAGTTGCAGTTCAGACTTTCAGATTTCATCCTCAATTTTGGTCCTGCCTGGCTTACAGTCCATGGCAGGATTCTCTCCTTGCTAGATATTTTAGGGAAGAGATGCAGATATGCTGCATATGATGCTCTCCCAGCTTCCTTGACTGCTAAGTGGGGAAGTGGCCAGCTGTAGTCCATCTCCTCATAAATGTAGTGAATTTAAAGATTTCTCCATGTTTCCAGAGTGCAGACCCCTGGGCCAAGTGGACTCAGTAACCCAGCACCAGAAAGCACCTGCTTCTGTTTAGATGCTCCTCCACCACATATGTGCCATACAGTCTTCCTGAAAGGCTCCTTGCTGTCTTACCTGCAAGAAGTGTCCATAAAATGCTCAGATCCCTATCTACTTCCTCGTGCTCTCTCTACTAAGAAAGAGACTGGCACTTGGTGCTGCAGAGCACAGCCACTGACCTTAGCTTTAGATTTAACAAGTCAAATGAGTTGATTATCATGAAGGTGATGCAATATTGTCTCTCTGCATAATGAATGCATTAAAAAACTCTGCATGGTTGTTCTCTTGTATCTCCAGGATGGAGAAATGTACTGATAAAAGCTTTGGAGTTTGTGCTTTGAGGGTATCTGCAAGACAGACCATCCTTTCAAAGGAGGAGGGAGTGCAGTTCATCAGTGTTGTGGCCCATTGCGTCTTCAGTGCTTAAATAGTGGTTGGAAATGCCAGTGGCTGAGCAGTATTGCCTGAGAGATGAACGTGCTCTGCCTGCCAGCTTCAAAGCCGTTGCCTTGATGTGGCCACTGACAATCTCAGTAACATGCTTATTAGTGAGAATTAAGAACTGAAGCTACTGCTTCTTTAGACAGGAGGAGGAGGAGGCTTCTGGAACATAATAAATAAATCAGAAGCACTTTGACATCTTCAAAGGGTTTTGTTTTAAATACTGGGTTTTCTCCTGGGGACCCTCTTAGCCCCAGCCTTTCTTCTTTGAGGTAATTAATTCAAGCTGCTCTGCATGTTTGATTTTGCCACAGTGAACAGAACTGGTCTGAGTGGCAGGGACATCTTGGAAGATCCTATAACTCTTCTAGGTCAGCCTCCCACACAGCTCCCTGGAGTCAGGGACAGACCATGAGACAGAACAGCATCTCCCTGGCAATGTGTTTAGACAATGGATGCTGCAGGAGCTGGTCTGTGGATTTGGCCCTGTGTTCCAAAGCGTTCTACTAGATGGCCAGTACTTTGGCTATAATGAACTGATAATCCTCGTGTGATGTGCCAGATACTAAATGTACAGGGTCAGTAGACCTGGGCATGGTTGAAAAGAAGTGCCAACTGCTTTTCTTCAGCATCATCTGAATATTCTGGGCTTTTCCCATTGAAGTGGAGCATTTTCTTCTGTTGTCTGGTCTGTGCTGTCACTGATGAGCCCAGGTTTGGTTTTCCCCACTTCAGAGGCTGACTTTTCCATCTTTATGTAGCAGCACTAACCAGAGCATTGGTTTTGTTCCATTTTTGAATGTTTTTGCTTTAAACTACTTCAGAAATCCAGAGTTTGTTCCTGAAATGAGTTGGGCTTTGCTATCACTTATACTTGATCTTTATGGCCTGTGGCTGATACTTTCCATATTTAAGAAGTATGCTTCAACCTAGGGATGCATGTAGGGAGCTACACACACCTGGGGCTTAGCAGAGAGAAAGAAGACATTGTCCCTAGCCCAAGAAGTCTCCAGTTTCCATGAAATTTGACCTGATAGTCAGATGATAGACCTGATAGATATGAAAAGAGACTGTCTCGTCCATTGGGAAGGGGGGAGAGGATATTCACAGTGTGTAATCAGAAAGCTGATTGTTGCTGCAATTCCTGCAAATTTCCTCTGTAGTCAAGTGGAGTTTGAGTATAGATTGGCAATTAATAAATGTTCTTAGCTTTATGAATCTGAAAATATCCCAGCTTGGTAAACTTTGGTATGCAGAGTAATAGCATGAGTCTCATTGTGCTTGCAGCAGCTTGGTACTCGGATAAGTGTCTCGTTTGTAGCCCAGTTACTCTGTGTATAACCATGTGAGCGAGCCTCGCGGGTTTTATGCCACTGTTCATGCTGTCATGTCCACCAGGCTTTGGATGTTGGACACACATGTCACGCTGCTCTGCTCACGCTGCAGCTGGAGCTTGGGATAGCATTGACATTCAGGACCTTGTTGCTGCAGGTTCTCAAGATGCCTTTGTTTTATGTCAGTGTGTCCACAATCCATGCACCGGTGGGTGTTCCCATTCCTCCTTCCTAACCTTTTATACTGGGCCAAGCCACTAGCAGTCCTCAGTTACACACAGCTCCCCAGCTGCACTTCTCTAAATCTGGGGTTCTTGGTTACAGAGTTTAGTTCTTTTGTAGGTGCTAAACTGTTTCTCTCATCTTATCCTAGGATTGTGCTGATGGATGATGCCATGGATTGCCTGATGTCTTTTTCAGATTTCCTCTTTGCTTTCCAGATCCAATTTTACTATTCAGGTAAATGCTGGGAAGCTGCAGGCTTCACCCACTGGTAGGGAATTACAGCCTTACAGCTTTCCAGTCCCTGCAGTTCCTTGAAACTCATAAGGATATATGGCTTTTCATAGAAAATATGTAGATAATGGAGTCTACTGACAGAATACATCAGTGATGCCAAGAGACTAGGAAGCTTCATAAGGAGGTTCCAAATGTTTGTGAATAACAATATACCTGTAACTGTTATGGCTGTTATGTATGTATTTGTCTTAGCCTTGAGACATAAATTTCCAGCTTTATCTAGATTATGTTAGCACCTAACAATTAACTTTTACTAGGAACATTTTTTTTTTGCCTTTCATTAATAGAGCATTTCTGCCCCTAAAGTAATGGTCCCTGCTGGAGGCAGGATAAGAAAAGCCTGCCACTTGATGCTTTGAAAAGAAATGGAACTGGGGAAATGGATACAATTATTCCCTGTAATAGTCACCCAACTATCTGTTGGTTTCAACTCAGAGAGTTTTGGAATTAGGTATAGTTTCCAGGGATTTAGGAACCCCCGGTGGATTCCTTTCCCAAGAACATCCTCAGACTCCCATTGAAATCACATAAACTTGTAACCTCCACAACTCCTTTTAGCAAGAAGTTGCATGGGTCTACCAGAGGTGTCCCATGAAGATGAACCTCTCTTGTTTGATTAGAGCCCCTGGTTGGAAAAGAAAGGGAACAGTCAATCCTCATCTAGCTTCTTCATGTTGTTGGTCACTCATCATATTCTACCTCTCTCCTCCAGTTTGAGTTTTAACTACGTGGGTTACTTCTTTTTCTAATTATTGACAGGAAAAGTATAAATCAAATCATATTAGTACGTGTGTGTGTGTAGTTACGTATGTCCACCTGTACATACACATCTGTAAAAATCCTCAGGTGTTTTTACACTGAAGTCCAGGAAACAGGGAGGAGAAACCTGAGTGACAGATGTTTGTTCTGTACAGTGAGACTGCCTTAAAATACATTGGCCTGTTTGTCCTAGCCTCACTAAAATACAGGTGAGGAAAGGGAATCTCATTTGGGAAACTGCTTAAGTAGGCAAAGAGAGGGAAACATTTGCTCTGTCAAAGTTAGATACACTCCCAAGCACTGGGGGTTGCTAGGGTGCTGCTCACTCATCTCCCAGCAGAGACCCCTTTCTAAAGGCAGCGTGGATTTCTGTCCACTCGCACTTTAATAGCTCCCTCTGATAGACATAGCTCACAATTGCCCTCCACCAGGCAAAAGGGGCCTGGTTTGGATACTGAGAGACACTGGCCAGAAGCTGTTGTGGAGCATAGTCTGTGGTCACAGTAGACTTGGCTGGCCTGCTGATCTGATCCAACCTGTTAGTTCCCGTATCTCTGGCTGTTGTCAGCTGCTATCCCTAATATAAAAACCTCTTTTTCTCAGTACTTCTCTGCATGTACTTCCCCTGTGCATATCACAGCATTACCTGTAGTGCTTCAACAAAGAACAGTTCAAAATGGTGGGATTTGAGTTGGGCAGAACCAGGCTTGTAGCACCTTTATCCAGGGGCAGAAAATGTGTTTTCTCTGGTATAACAAATATTTCCACTCACTTGTAGAAGCTCAGCACAGCCTCAGGGCCCTCTGACATCCTGCCTTTCCTTTCCACACACAGTGTTACACTTCCATTCCCTTGGGATAAATGCCACTGGAGTCCTCACAGGCCTGCCCTCGTGTGCACACGCTCAAACATCCCATCCCTGTCCTGTCCGCCCAGGCACGATGCACACACACAGCCTGTCATACGCTCTCCCACCAACCCACACACATGCAAACCACTCCAAATGGAATTTAGATTTGTAAACTGCTGACCACATCCATAAACAAACTTGTTTAAAATTAGACTCTTGCAAGTAAACAGTGGGTAGTATGAGGAGCCTGGGGAGAGGCGTTCTGCCAGCTCTAGCCCTGACCTGCCCTGGCCCCTCCTCTAGATCCCAAGTTATATTTACTTTGGAGCAGCACAGAGGCAAGCTGAGATACAGCCTGGAGCCCTGACTAACTTGGTCCCTTTCCTCCTGTTGCAGTTCCATATTGTTTGTTCACAACTTGGGATGAATTCTTAATCAGTGGCAAGATACTGAGAAGGAAGACTTTTCAAACTTTGCAAACTAGTTAGCTTTCACACTCCATGAGCTAGCTAGCTTAGCTTCTGTTCTCTTGAGAATAATCTTGTTCAATGGAGTGAGTGGCTTCTCATAATCATCCTGACAGGAAGAAGCCAGCAACTTATGTGGAAAAGCCTGCATAATATTTGATCTGAATATTCTTTTCAGGATGCCACAGTGTTGCACTAATGTCCTGTTGGTGCTATATACAACACAGAGCAGGGAATGACAGCTTGATCCTAGGTCTGGTAGGATGCTTTGCTGGTTACAGTCCTGAGTTTTAAGTCACTTTCTGTTTTTTCAGAGTTCCTGGAAAGTGTGGCTGCCATTTATCAAGATCTGTTGACTGGTAAGAATCCAAATACTGTGATTGTGCCAACATCATCCTCTGGGCAACATCGGCAGCGCCAACCCCAAAATGACTGCAGCCCACTCGATGGAGTAGAAGCATCTCTCTTCTACCAGTGCCTAGAGTCCTTGTGTGACAGATCAAAATACAGGTAAGAATGGAGTCCAAAACACAGACATGAAGCCTGTGTTTCTGGAGACCCTTTTAAGATTGGAGCTTTGAAGAAATACAGGACTTAGAACAAACTGTAGCTCCCAAATAGATCTCCTTGGAGAGGTATGAAGGGAGATATCTGAGCTGAACTGCTTTAACCAAAGGAGAGAAACAATTTCATGGACCCAAGAAACATGGGATTTGAGCTGATTCTTGAGTTAATGAAATTATTTGGGTCTCTGCTTTCCTTCTCATTTCTGCATTGATGCTTTCTTCAAGGAGAGGTCCATGAGTTAAATGGAGGAGATAAACAAATGCAGTTGTGGTTTTGGGTGTTGACACATAGAAAGGGCCCACTGGGGTGGACATAGTTTGAAGCCTTAGTACCTGGACAAGATTAGGCTGCTAGTCTGCACCTGAGCCTGTGATGGAGCTGGTCTCCAGCTATAGAACCCAGGCACAAGATTAGCCTTCATTCACCAGGGGACAGAGAAATACCAGACCCTATTGTGTGGCTTTGACAGACACGTTCTTCGTAGTTCCTTGCAGGTAGCAAGCACATGCCCTACTAGAAGGTCATGAGCTAGATCCACAAAAAGACTCAGGACACAAGTTCCACCTGATTCCTGCTTTAGGTGCTTGAATCCAAATTTGTGATCCAGAAAATTACTGCTGAGCTGCTGTCCAGTACTATAAATATCTAAGCATGGAGACGCTTTTTTCCTTTAAGCAACAAAAGCTCTACATGCATGTATGTCCTGAGAGCTTCAGATGGGAAAGATACTGTGAGCCCATCTGGTAGGTCTGGCACTGCACAGCACTGTGAGGGGAGCCATTCCCAGCCTTTCATCCAGGCTTAGGTAACCTCCTTTGCCTGTGGCATCACCAACCCACACCCACATTCCCCAAGGGTGCCACTACACCATGGACTGTTCAACACTTCCTCTTTAGCAGGCAGGGTCTTTTGCATGAAAACCTTTTAATGACTGTTAGGCAAGAACAAGAATCACTATGATGATCTTGCTTAGAAGTCTGGCCCAGGGCTTAAGGTGAATTTAGAAGAAGAGGACATGTCAATTTAGTCCCACCTAAATACTGGTTTTAGACATATTTAGGCCATCATTGGAGAGGTTTTTGTACCCCTTGGATGACTATCACTAATAAAAGGGTGATAACAACATAACGTAAGTTTTACTGTCTTCTAAAAGAAAGGATTTCCCACTTGATTTTTGAAAGAACATGCTAAGAGTTGGGATGTGTATGCCTCTGAGGGAACTAGGCTTTTCTCCTTGTCTTTGGAATGGAGACAGGTAAAACTTGCTCAGATATCTTGCTTAGCATTGCATCTGCTCCCTATTTGCTAAATAAGCAAGCAGGTGGCTGGGTTTTTTTAACTAGTCAGGGCAATTTGGCAGTATTGGAACAGGGAAAAGGGGTTGTTTCTCCAGTTTGAGATGGGTCTTGGAAGAATGAATAAATTTAAAAGACAAGATGACTTCTTCGTTTCTCTCTTCCTAGCTGTCCACCTTCTGCTCTTGTGAAGGAAATGTTAAGTAGTGCACAGAGGCTGACCTTCTATGGATTCCTTATGGCACTTGCGAAGGATCAGGGGATCAATAGAGCCCTAGGTAAGTCTCCTGTGAGTGGTACAGCTCTAGATTTTCAGTCATTCTGTGTTTCTGTGGAATTTCCTCTGTCATTATGCCCTGGATTTTACACTGTCAGGGAGAGAGTGAGGGAAAGTTTTTAATCTTTTTGTTGATGGGTTAAATTTAAAAACACAACACTGCACCTCACTATCTGCTTGAAGCCGTGGGCCTTCTTCAAGGATAAAATTAGATATTAAATTCTGCCCTAAGAGATTGTTTTACATCTTCAATAGCTGATAATTTTGCAGAATGTGGTGACCAGCAAAGAGCAACACACAATTGGATATGAATTTTAGGTGAAACCCTTTGTTGGGTGAAGTCACACAGATTCTATACCTTTCTTACTGCAAACATGGCAAGCTAAAAAACTGCTAATTGGTTACACACACTGTTCACACCATATTGATTGGTTAGTAATTATAACGAGTTCTGATAAACCTATTTTATAGCTAAACATCCTTAGTTTACCTTTAATGCCTAAAAGCATCCGCACACCTGCTGTTTTGACCCTCTTGTTATGGTTGGTTCCTAACATGTTCCATTACTCCCAAATACCTTCCCATAACTGCTTCTTGGTTTAGGGCAGCCTGTACACCTATCAGCAAGGCCGCTGTGTTTTGAGAATGTGATTATTAGGATCCTCTCTGCATGAGTAACTTTTCCTGTCTCATGGGAAACAGAAGAATATTGTCAGGGCCTAAACCTTGGGAGAAGAGAGCTAGGCCGCTAGCAGGCCTGCTGTCTTCCCCCACAGCAGAACTGTTGCTTTAACATGTTTGGCTATAAAGGTTGGGCATAAGTGGCCAGGAGATGAGTAAGGTGACTGTGCTGTTCACAGTACTGAATTAAGTCCCACAGATGTTAAGTGACTGCTCTTGCTGACAGGGAAAAGAGGCATATCTCATAGGAGAACCTCTGCTGCCTCCTTGGCTCAAAGCCTCAAAGCCCAGTCTTTCCCAGCTCTTCTCTGTCTTTGCTCAAGGCAAGTGTCATCTCACTAGTATATTAATCTATGGCCTGCTGAAATTCTGGTGGTATCATAGAACATACTTCTATAAAATTCTGTACCAGACTGCTGTGGGAACCAGAGGGATTACCTAGCAGCAACCACTGCTCATTTCCATGTTGTGCTGGTCAATATTATTCTAGACTTAGGAAGCAAAGTATTGCATTGGCAAAGGACAGTATGTAATCCATTCATAATTCAGGCTCACAATTCCGTATTACCCCTATGTGCTTCGCTTGTGTTCATCCTCCCCTTGCAAAGGGGAGCAGAAATGGCTTTTTGTATTTGACAAGGCTGTATCCAGGAGGTATGTTTAAATGTGTGAAGGCCCAAACACTCATCTAGCTTATCTTCACTTAGCAAGTCACCTGGCCAGTTAACAGTGGGCTTTCTCTGTCTTTGGGTAGGTATCCTCTTGCCCTACACCTAGGTTTGAGTATCTGCCAGTCCCTGTATTACAAAGACAAACCTCAGTGAAAAGGCAGGCATGCCTGGCCTGAGGGCTTGGTCTTTTGCACAGGTGTGTGTCATAGTAGAGTAAGAGTGTCCCCTCCCTGGCTGAGCCCCTTCTTGCAGCAAACCATTTAAGCTGCTAATGCTCCTTTGGGGCAGGGCTGCTTACCCAGCGACATGAAGATTATATATCAAAGGTGCAGGGATACAGCCCTGCAATCCCCTCTGCAAACAGGCTTAGGAAGCAGTGTATTCACTGGGGAAGGCGATGCCTGGATTGCAGCACGCAAAGGCTTTTTTTTATTCCTTTGCCACATGAAATCCACTTCTAGTTGAGTGTAAAGAAAACAGATGATCGGGGGAAAAAAATATAATCTTGCCCCCAACTTCCATTGTGCCCTCCACAAAGTGTGTGGGTTTTCATTTCCATTAACGTGGGCCTGTCCCCTGGCCCTCTGCCAAGCTCCTGCTGAGGCCTCGCTCAGAGGAGGGGCAGCAGCCACAGGCCTGACAGGTGCTAGTGTCTTGGCAAGGAAAGGAGGATTCTTTTCCTGGTGTCTTTTAATCTCTCCTGAAGGATGATTTTGATAGTCTTTGCTCTGCAGGGAATCAGGAGGTCCCCAAAGTCCTTCAGTGAGGGCAGTTCCAGGCAAAGGGGCTTTCGGTCAGGATGCTTGCCTTCTCCCTGGTCTCACAAAGCCAGTAGCCCCGTTTGAGGAACAGGGGTAGGGATTAGAGTGCCTTGTTCAGGCTGGGGCAGACTGAGTTCTTAAGGCAGCTTAATTCCAGTGTCAGTGTTCATTTGTGAAGCCTTTAAGCATTATTTACTGATTCTCCCAAGTAATTCCTGTGCCCTAGAGACCTCACTATGCATTCTGCAAATGCAGAAACAAGTTAAGCTTGGGCTGCCTAGTCTTTTAATTGAGCTCATGGAGGGGAGCAGGTTGGGTGCTTCAGTGCACCTCCTGACACTGTGTGGTGGTGCCAGGCTTTCCTGTTTGTTTGTGGGAGAGGTAGATCACAACTGGAAGAAGCGGAGGACTCAGTCCTGGTCTAAACTTGTTCTAATTTTTAGACACTCATTGCTACATTTTGATGACTGTTGCCAGCTTACCTGTGTGAGGCAGGTGGCTCTTCAGCCCCATCCTTCAAGAGCAAGGTGCCAGGGCCAGAAAACAGATTTGTGTCCCCACAGGGAGTACAAGACCCTTCCCAGGCACCCAGGGCTTATGAAAAAACAGGAACATTCCTCCCTGCACTGTTGGTACAGATTACCTAGTGGGAGTGTTGTTTTGCCATGGTGTGCAGTGGCTGTGGAAGGCAGTTGCTGTCATCTTCATGCTGGTTAATCATACCCTCCCATGACCCCTGTACAAAGCGATTTGTAACAGAACTGGGAAGCAGGATGCTTCCTAAGAGACCCATCTTGCTTTCTGAGCCCTTCCTGAAGTGCCAGTGTCCTTTCAGAGAATGGCAGAGATGCTCAACCAGCTCTTACAATCCTGAACTAAACCATGTCCTTCATCCTGAATAGGGTATCAAAAGTGAAAAGCAGCATCCTGACCTTATGCTGAGAGAGAGCACCCAATTACTGGCCCAGCCTTTCAGCTCTCACCCAGACAGCAAGCAACACAAGCATAGTCCATCCATGCTTACTCCTGTAGATTTAATGTGCACCAGAGGCAGGCCGGACTTTCCCAAGTGACAAGGAAATCAATAGAGTTGTGTCTGTGGAGTGTTTGGATGCCCAAGTTCAGTGCACCACAGGAAAGGCGAATGGCATAGAAGACTAGTCTCTCAGGGTGTGTGTTTCAGGCTGTGGCACAAACAATGTGTCTATTGCTCTGATGGGATCTGGGACTAATGACTATGTAGGGCAATTAGCAGAGGCCCAAAGTTGATGGTCTTTTCTGACAGTCAGTACTTGGTAACTTTGTATAGTGAATGGAAACTGCTAATCTTTGGGGCTCTTTGAGCTCTCTGAGAGGTGAGGCTATTTAGTCTGAACTCCAGTACAGCCTGTAGGAAGGACACAGAGTATGGATCATCATTCTTTATCTGTCCACCATCCTTGACACTCAGTGTCCATTTTTCTAATAGATATAAGGACGAGTCTTCTTTGTCCTGCAGGTCAGTTTTGGATGCTGCTATGGTTTGAGCACTTCCTTTAAGAATGAATAGCCTGACTCTGCTCTTATACTTTGGTTTTTTATCTTTTTTCCCCAGGAGCCTTGCCCGATAAAGGAGACTTGTTTCTGGACCCTGCCATGGATCAGGAACTTGAGAAATTGTAAGTGGAGTTGCCTAACGTAGGAGGTAAAGCAAGAGATTACTAAAGCCCTCCTTAGCATGTTATGCTTAAAGTATTGTCCTTATTCCTTTGCTTGACTGTAGAACAATAGAGGAGCTAAGAGAGCAGAGAGGGCCTCTTTCTTTGGGGTGTCTTAGCGCAGCCAACAAAATCCTTAGAAAATTCTTCAGTAACAGAGAAAAGCACTGTCAAAGTGGGATCTAGAGGAAGCAGCAGTCTCTAATGACCAGGGAGATGTTTGGAAGGTGAAAACTAGCCGTGTTGGAGGACACAGAATCAGCCCAGAAAAAAGATCTGTTTAAATGGGAAGAAATGTTCACACAGAGAGTCTGGTAGGTATTAGTGCAGGGTGTTCCCCCCACCCCTCTGACACAAACATCTTTCCATCCGTGTCCTAGCTGTAAGTCCTCCGCCCAGGCAAAATTGCTACAGTAAACATTAGAGGTGACAAGTTAGGCAGCCTAGCATGTGTCTTTTCTCTTTCAGGGTAGCTCAGGTATCAGGGCTTTCCATCGCCGGTCCCACCAGTTCCAGTGGGGACATAGCTAACTTGCCTGTCCGTAACTCACCCAGGATTAACTCTCCCTGGAAACCTCTGCACCACCGTCGAAAAATGGATGCTGAGAGCGAAGGCTCCAATGAAGAGACAGACTCCTCTGAAAACTGAAGGTTATGAGGGTGGGCACTGTTCCCCATCTTGGGTTTCTCCAGAACCCACGGGAGGAACAATACCCTCTCCCCAAGGCATCTTGTCCCTACTGCCAGGTCCACCCTTCTCTTCCCAGGAAAAACACTACCTTCTTCCTAGCTCCAAATTCGGGCAGGAGTAGTGCCTCTGCAGAAGCTATTTCCAGCTGCAGAGCGATGCTACCCTCTGCCGGCAAGCAAGACAATCCAGCAGCTGCTAGCGCCGACTCCACTTGGAAATAGCCAGGCATTCTCTCACCAGGGCTCTGCCTCACGATTCCGCAGGTGCTGGGAGGGCTGGCGCAGGCTGCTTCCCAGCGTTCTGCTGTGTGCAGACATGGTCTACACAACGGAGTGGTTAAAACTGCCAGTGGCAACTCTATGCTTGTGCTCCATTAGAATTGCTCCCAGTAAAGCTGCACCTTCGTATCATCAAAGGTAGAGAAATTCCTGAATTTTCTACAAAAGAAGGGCTTAAGTAGTGCCATGCCACCTGCCTCTGCTTCCTCCTCCATGTACCTGAGACTTGCCAAAGCAAATACAGCAAACAAGCCTGGTTGTGGGAAGTACTGCATGGTGCTGTCTGGATCTTCTGCTGTGCAGAGCTCCCTTCTGTGAGGCCTCCCACTGCCTGCAACAGCATATTAAGGTCATTTGGGAAGGTGAGCTTCAGAGGGGGTGGAGGAGAAAGTGAGCAGGTCTTTAAATTCCTTGGCCACAGGTGCTTTGGGTTGCAAACATAGCTGGGGCCAGGTGGGCAGAAGCACTAGGGGAGGAAGAAGCCGTTATCAAATGAGTCCCGTCTAATTTTTTATGTAAATATTGACATTGTTGTAGCATCTTAGTGTCACCCTTACTACACAAAGTAGTGTCTTATGCATTAATGCTAATGAACTCAGGAGCTTGGTCACCACAGCCCTGAACGCTGTTTAGCCCAGCTGCTGTGCCTCACCTTGCAGAGACCCTGGGGAACTTCAGTTTCCCTTGATTCTTTGGGAGCCTCCTTGCTCTTCCTTTTCATAAAATACTGCAACACAGGCTACGAAGAGCTGGTAGCCTAGAGTTTATAGCAGTGCTAAGCTGACTGGATTCAACACATGCTGGAGCTATTTTAAAGCTAATCCCATAACTACTGCTGAGTCTGTACCACAGCCCCACCTGTGGAGCTAGTGGGTGGGTTTATTTATTTATTGTAAGTTATTTTATTTATTAATGTGCTCACTAACTGTGCTCTCTCCCAGCCATCCGTGAGTGGCTGTGACAGCCCAGCAATAAAGCACGCTGTGTAAGGCTGCTGCTGCATCTGGGTCTTCCGGGCTGCTGCAGCTGGGGGTAAGGGCCTGGGGGAGCGGTACCGGACAGACAGGAGCAGTGTGGGACAGCAGTGGTACTCATGGGCCCCAGTTGCCTTTCACTGTGCCCTGCCCAATTGGGCCGGGGATGGTGCTGATACTCCCCCCAGGTCTGGGGCAGCTCTGCCTCGCCACTCACCCCTCCCACCTGGGCAGCGCCTGCGGCTGCCCTTCAAACCCCCAGCTCTGCCATGGGGGCTGTTACAGTGCAACTTGGGGCCAAAGCCCCAGGAAAGCCCAACCCTTACCCCTGCCCCACTGCAGTGGCTGAGTGACCCTTCCCCTCCCACCCCCAGCCCTGCAGGTACCACACCTGAGCAAGCTGGACAGGAGGGCAAAGCCCATGCAACAACCCTGTAACCAGCCCAAGAGGTGGCAACAGAGCCCCAGCTTCTTCTTTTGCTAATTCTGTAATGAGCCCTTAACCCTCCCTTTTTCTTCCTCCTCCATCCTCAACACCATAGTCCAAGGAAGACAAAAAACATGCTCTTGTTCAAAACTAAATCAGGAGCAGAGAAGCAAATTGAACAGTTGTCATGCTGCTGCACCTTGGAAGTTCAACTCATGGTAAAGTCAAGAGGTACAAGACTTTGACCTCAGTTCAAAGCAGGGCAACAAAATAATCAGGGATCCAGTAAATATCTTTACAGTACTGATTCACCTGGGCCTTTTTTCACTGATGATGTAATCAGAAGCTAAAAAAATAATCTTTGATATTTTTTTTTCTCCTGCATCAATATATGCTGGTTACAAGACAGTAAAAAGGTATATTCCATGGTAAGAGTCAGACCCTGCAAATACAGAGGACTCCACAGTACCATGGATTAGGAGCACTGAGCAGAACAAAAAAAACAGTCATGTCCATGGGAACCAGGTAATGTGATGTTCAGAAAAACGGTATTCCCCTTTCCTCTGTCACTGGGACAGTGTGGACCAAGGACAGGAGCAGTGATAAGGGTGGCCTAGGAATTCTTGTCGTGTGTTTTACAGCAGTGAGGTTAACCTGTAAGAAGGCCTGTCTCCACTGGCTAGTAGATAGCAGTGGCTATGAGGGCACATTGTATTTTAATAGAGAGGAATCCAGAGATATTTGGAAAGCAGCCTAGGCACAGCCATGTCCTGACCGCCTCTGCTTACCTCCTCCCTCCCCACCCGCCCCAGACAAACTAAGACAATCCTGCAGTTAACTCCAGGCAAAGGTGGCATCAGTGCCTCTTGCTGGCTTCCCTGTGGGTCGCAGTCCCTGGGTCATCAATATGAGCCGTAACGATCCTGGGGAGGAAACACAGCAAGACATCACGCTACAACACTTCATTCAAATTACAGCATAACATCTTTGGGTGTTTTGGGATTGGAATGCAGCAGGAGGTTACCCAGGCAGGACACCATACAAAAAGGAGGAAGCAAAATGGCCTTAACTTTTGAAGTTCCGTCTGAGCTCTTTGAGAAAATGCTTATCTGACATAAGGTGTCTTGTCCAGGAGGACAGTAAGGTTGGCCAAGTCGAGTTCACTGGCCAGCTACTGTAGTGTAGCCATCAGCTACAAAAAAGTATCTCTACCTTTCCACATAATTTGAGAAGATGAACACTAATTCCAGCAAAAGCCAGAGTATGGTGAAAGTCCCTGAGCACAGAGAGCGCCTTGTCTGCCACAGTGTAACCTCACCTGGAGGGAGTTCATCACGCCATTGGCTAGGACAGCCATCTTGCCAGCAACTGATTTCACTCCTTGCTTGAACTGTGCGATGTCAGCTGCAGGCAGGACATTTCCAATAGACACGCCACCTGTGAGAACCAGCGAGAGTTAGGCCTGGTGTCCCCCAGCCCCAGAGGGCACCCTGACACTCTCCAGTCTAGGTCCTCAAAAGTTGGCCCTTTCCTCTGCCCACTGAGTGCTAACAAACCTGAGTGCGTGTTCTCAGCCTCCCCAAACAGGTCTGCAGAGCTGATGGCACTGCTGCCCGAGAGCTGCTGCAGTCGGGATCTGGCTTCATACTGCAGCAGAAAACAAAACAAAAAGGTTACAAAGGAGGGAGCAAAGCAGGACCTCAGCAAACAGGAGATGAAGCCAGAGCTGTACCAGCTTAAGTCCTGCAGAATACATCTACCTCAGCATCTGCCTCCCGCCCAAAGAACATATCTGAAGAGATGGCTTTAGCCCCTGCAAACTTCTGCCGAGCTTCGTTGGATTCCACAACTGATGTCCTGGTGTCTGTCTCCCGCCTACTGGTGGGTCTGAAAAAAGAGGGGAAGTATCTCAGCTTAAACTCACCAACACAGTAAAGGAGCAGACTTCTCTCCCCTAGACCCCAGCTAATCAAAGGAAAGCATCAAACCCTCAGGTGCTGGCTACCATCAGGGCTCTCCTCTCCTCACCTCAGCGACCATAAAGACATGATAGGCAAGGAAGTGCCCAAGCCTTACATTAAAGCCCCATTAACTTGCATGGACAAGCCCAAAAAAGCCTTCTGTGGAACAAGGCTCTTGTCATAACACAGCAGCATCTCTCCCGCCATGTGCTCCCAGGCATATCTCATTGCACTGTCAATGCCCCAGAAGGTACAGTAGCAGTAGCAGGCACTTTATCTCACCTCTCCGAAACTGGCCGAATACTGGAAATGGTCACCTCAGGTTCCTCCTCTTTGTCCATACCCCATGAAGAGTCTGTTTCCCATCGTGAGCCAAACGCATCTTCAAATGAGAAGGGACTATATTTGTACCTAGGTACCAAAAACAGGTAATTTAGGCCAAGCATTAAACTTAGAAATAAGCCAAAGGCTACAATGAAGCTAAGTCTTACTTGGGGGGTCCAGATGTGAAGCCTCCAGCATCTTCAAACAAGTCCAGTTGGGAGCGGGAAGATTTTGCAGCCAGCGGCGTCTCCTGCTCAATTACTTGCATCTCTGACATCACTGAGTGTGAAACAGAACTAGCACAACAAAGAGGCAGTCAGGGCTGATGGGTCTGAGAGCAGCCAGCCCCTACACCCTGTCTGCCTCAAAAGCTGAGTCTGGCCTCCACAGGCAGGGCAAAGTGCCACTAGTCTCAGGGGAGTGCTGTGGGGTACACACCCCCTTCACTGCTTATCTAGCTTATCCTGACTCCAGAAGGTAGCTCAAGGCTTTGAGGAAGTATTCTGTAGTAGGACATCTGTCATGCAGCAGGGCTCTAAGGCTAGATGTTGACAGCCCAGATGCATCTTTGGAAAAGCTCAAATGAGCATCAGAACCTCTGAACAGACTGCCCATTCCTTCTGGGGTCCAAAGCATTTTCAGACATAGTCCAGCACATGAGCCCGTTAAATCTGTTGCAAGAGTGAACAACTGCCTTCAGGAAAAACTTTTCCTAAGCAAGATGCTTCCATGGCACCCATCTATCCCATGCCACTCATAGCCAAGTACCTTCTGGACACCAAGCCCATGCCCAGCCTCTCTGCTTGTTCACGCTTCTTCCCTTCAAGATTCTGAAGTTTCTTCTCTTCCTTCTTCCGATCAAGTTGCAGTTCCTGGTAAGCCAGTCGCATTGAGGTGACTCTAAAGGAAGAGCAAGAGCTATGGTGGGTACCAGCTCATTATCCTCCCCCACACATCTCCAAAGGGGAGAGTAACCCTGACAACCCATCCAAACATCCCCTTCCACAACAGCTCTGCCAAAAAATCTTTGCCTAGAAATTACTGTTTTCCACCTCCAATGGGATACAACTCTTCTTTGGCTAACCACCACTTCCTCACTGTAAATATTCCCCCCCAGAATGGCCCATCCAGTTCAGCCTTTGTTTTTTTCCAGGCCTATCCAAAGGTCAACAGAAACGCAAAATACTTCCATATCTGCTCCTTAACTCTTCTAAGAATGTTAATTTAAATAAAATATGGCAGCATAACTTGTGCCCTGCTGAAAGGGCTACACTGGCTTAGAGCTATGGCTCATCCTGCCACGAAGCATGTTCTGCACTCACGTTAAGCAGTCCTAGGGAGAACAGCATTAACCTCTTATTACTTCTGCCTTACACCTTATGCAAGGTGTTCAGCCCAAACAAGGCACTTACATGGACTCCTCAGCTTGTTTCCTGGACTCCAGTGCCTGCTGCTCCCTCAGCTGCTCTGCCACCTGGGCTTGCCGCTCAATCTCACTGAAGCTCTGGCTGCTCACTTTCTGGGCTCCGAGACCTTTTTTTGCACCCAACTTGAAAAACAAAACCACATTATTTCTTCACCTTAAATTGTGCATCATAGAAGAGAACCAGAATCCTAGTCCTTGCTGCACCAATTGGGCCTTCAGTTTCCACGTGCAGTCACAACGTACAGACCCAAAAGAGCTTGCAACCGCATAGAGAACTCCCAAGAGTTAACCCACTGGTGGCCGGAGCTAGGAGATCAGCTGCATACACTTCGACCACACTAAGTAATGACCAAAAACCTAACTGTTTTTGTCAATTCATATACAAGCTATCTCAAAATAAACAGTGATATATTCAAAGCTCTCCCTTCCCCAAATGGATCTCTCAGTACACAGCTTTATTAAGGACAGCAAGCAAGGGCCAGGCCAGCAGTAACACGAGACACGCTCTACCTCCTCTCCATAAACACGAGCTTTGACATACCCCTTTCTTGGCAGCTCCCAGCTTCTTCTTTCCAATGAGGGAGGATTTAAGTTCTGCAAGAGGAGGGACGCAGCAAATAAGCAGAAGTGAGCTAATTTAAGAAGCCAAAATTAGTCAGCAACTCACATGAACATCCACCACAGTCCAACTGGTATAAAGTCCAGGGCACACCATGCAGCTTCACATCAGAAGCCTGGGTGATTTCACCCAACCAAGGAAGATTCACATAGAAGCTCCACAGTTGTAGGAAGGTGGCCAAGAGAAGCATGTCCACTGCCAAAGAAACTCCTAAGTGAATTAAGACCTTCACATAGCTCCTCCAAGTGTAATGCAGTTGGTGACCCTACCCAGCAGCGATCAGGGTAGCTAAAGAAAAGACTAGATTTATTCCATACATAAATCCAAGAAAACACAGCTTCAGAGCCATGCGAAGGTCAGTGCCTCACCAATGCCTTGGGGACAAAGAAGCAAGAACCCTGAAGTCATGTTTACATGAACAGCCCAATGACAAAATGGACCTAAAGTGCAGCAAGCTGTAAAAGCAACAGGTTCCCCAACACCACGCACCAGGAACCTGTCACTCTGAGGGCATGAAGCATGCCACACTTGCACAGCCAGCCAAGGTCCAGCCAAGCAGCAGATGCCTGGGGAAAAGTGTAAGAACAAAGCAAACAGAGAGGGGCTGCCAGGGACATTTTTCTCAGCTTTCAATATGTAGCTCCAAAATATTTTATTGCCGCTGTTGGGTTTTCTCTTCCACAGAAGCACCTCCTTCCTTTCCACACCTACATGACTTCTGTCAACCCACACTTTACATTGCTCTTGACAGCCTTTCCCATGTCTTTTCTTGTCTTACCGTAAGCTTTTGAAATAGGGCCATTCAAAAAATATTGACATTATCCAAGACTCTTTTCAGCTTACTTTTCCTAACATTTGATTTAAGGCTGTTTGGGGTTTTTTTGTAATTATTGTCAGGAAACATTTAACAGAAATGACAGTAAGATCCCTTTCCAGAGAAGCAATAGCTAGTTTAGATCCCAACACAGGACATCTGAGTTTTGGCTCATTGACTCCCTCCAAGCGCAGGAAGCTAATGTTAGAGTCGAAGGCAGAATCACCCAGGGGGCAAGCAGAGTTGTCACAAGCAGCCAGCGCAGGCTAGCTGTCAGCCAGTTACCTCTGGCAGGAGGAGGCCCTTGTGTTGAGAGACACATGGACATGTCTGAGGAAGAGACATAAAACACGGGGAATGAATAGGTACTTGAGGATACAGGCTTTCCACCCAGGATGAACCAACCCACTGTGGGGTAGCAGCACACTCAGGAAGGGTGCTTTGTGCGTTGCCAGGATGGTAATGGCCAGGGAGAATCAGAGACAAATCCCTCTTACTCTGGAAGCTAAAAATTCATTTGACTCTAAAAGTTTGGGGTGGATGACGACACGACCCCAAAAAATAAACACACACCACAGCCACATGGCCTTGATCAGTCAAGTTAGAGAGATACTAATGCCAAATTTTGTCCAAAGCTCAAAAAACTAAAATAAGCTTTTGGGAAGGTGAGAGTTTTGAACTTGGTCATCGGAAAGAGGAGTAAATCCCCAGTAAACTGTGGCTTGGTTTTGAGGTTCGAAGAGATCCTCAATACTGGCTCCAAAGAAAAATAAGCTCTTTTAGATATTCTCAAAGTTGGCTCATCAGCTCTAGCTCTACTGAGTTCACTACTGAACAGTAGGTACAAGAGCAACACTGATCTCAGAGATAGTGAAGAGTCTTACTTACCTAGAGGAGCTTTAGGAGATGTGCTCAACAAGTCAATAGATGGGCCTTGGCTGGAATCTGCAGGTACAAACCCAGAAGAGACCATTCAACAGGTTGATTCTCAACCCCTTCCTTTTCAAGTGTGCTCACAGTTCCACTGTATCTCCTGCACCCTCTCCCCCACCCCCAACCTAAGTTAGTTTGAAACACATCACTTCCAAGCACACCTTTATGCCTCCACTGAGCAAATTATTTCTTCTGCAGTGTTCTTAACACATCAAAAGAAAGCAAACCCCCTCTGCAAGGGAATACACAAAGCTGTTTCAAATTACAGCTATGCCCTCAGATTCTACGTTTCCTTTTCACTCACCCCAGAAACACTTACTGTTCTATATTCATGTTGTTTCCAGACCCACCAAATTCAAGGGATAGGGAAGAGCGTTTAGACAAATATTTAAGTCAAAAAGCAGGGAAACAGGACAGCTAGTCCTCAGAACAGGTTTTTTGTGCACTTCAGGGGACACAGAGAACTGCTCCTAAAGAGAGCAGCTTTACTGGAAACGTCCACTTATTTAACAGCACATAGAGTTTCCACTCCTTCAAGCCTAAACTAATGGAAAAGCTCAGCTCTTCCAACTGTGGTATGGAAGTGTATTCTAGAAATTAAATCAGGTTCTTGGAAAAACTATTCAGCAGGGAACTCACTCAATACTTCACTGCCTTCTGACATCTTTGCTGCTTTTTCCACCTCCGGGGAAGACTGTGCAGGACTCTGGCTGGCATCTGCTACATCCCAGGTACTGGAAGACTGCAAAGAGATGCTTGTTCTGGTGATTTGCAGAAGATGAATGAATCAAACAATCCTGAACATGCCAGTTTTAGGGCAAAGGAAATGTGTTCCAAACTCCAGACGGCGCCTTCACTGAAGGTAACGCATATGGCCAGCTCCACATTCCTTTAGCAGGGACCAAAATTAAAGAAAAAACCCAGAAGATTTGCTGAATGGAAAGCCAGGGGCAACAACGGCATCGCTCAACAGTAGTATCGGAGTGGGCTACTGTGAGGGCTTCCCAAGTTACAGAGATGAGTTTATATCTGGCAGAAAGTATGAATGAGTTTCTCTGGAAAAAATAATCTCAGCTTCCACTCTCCTTGTTGCCATACAGTCAAATCTCACATTAATCTAATCTATTCACCTGAGACAGTCTGCTTAGCATTGTGCAAACAGTTGCCCAAATCCACATTGGCAGGGTCTATGCACTGAAAGCAGATGAAACCAAAGTTCAAAGTAAGCCAGTTCTTGCATTAACTGCACCAACAGACTCTGTGTTGTAGCAGTACACAAAGCATTTTCCAGGGAGCAGCTGGTAGGCCCAAGTGTTCCTTGAAAATAAAGATGGTCTTGAAAACAAAGCATGTGGATATTACAGTTCCCACAAGGGACTGTTTGGATCTGTGATTATGTCCCAGGCTGACAACTGAATCTTAGTCCTTCCATGTTACTACTGAACAAATACACAATTCAGAGTCCTTCAAAACTAATCAGGACTGCTCCTGGCTGAGCAGCTAGCTATTTAAGAGCTGTTAAAGCTGTCTGGTTTATTCTCACCTGTGTGTGCTCCATGAAGAAATCAGCATCGCTCTTGTCCGGGGAGTGCCCAGGGGCTCCACTCAGTCCATCAATAAGCAGCTGAAGAGAGGAGAGAGAAAAGAAGGTATCCTACAAGGCCCAACACCCAGCACCACACATGTAACAACACAGAGCTGCTCGACTTACATCAGTGCCGTACTTGGCCATGGCAGCACTCGCCAGCTGCCGGATCTTCTCCCTGTACATCTGGGCAGCTCGGCTATTGTACTTAGCGTTGGCATCTGTGGTGGTACAGCCGTGCTGGCGGAAGAAAGCAGTCTGAAAAAGAGAAGAATGTTAAGTCTCTGGCTGCTACGTCATGCTCCAACAAGCATTAGACATAAACCCATCAGAGAAGAGGAAGCTTCCCAGAGGCAGGGGATGAGACACTGAGCACACAGCATTGAACCAACAACCATTCGTTGCTCAGCTTTCTCCAGGAAGTCTCACTCCAGGCCCCAGAAGCTTAAGAAAGCCATCCCTGTCCTACAAAGGAGGATGTTTCTGAGTCACAGTGCTGAGCAGGAGCTTTCAAACTGATCAGTAATACTAGCTCGTTTCATTGAAGAGGACTACGCCTCTCATTTAAATGAGATGTAGAAACCCACGCATTCAAAGGTCACAGTCTGACTTCAAGCACACCTGACAAATGCCTCCCCTCGTTACACATCTCAGATGAAGTTGGTTCCAAGAAAACCACACAAAGGAAAGGGACAAGAAACAGGGGATGTGGATCAGCAAGAGGGAAAGCAAGGAAAATGCCTACAGAGGTTCCTCACCGCATTGGCATTGCTGCCCACTTGCATACACCTCAGCTGGAACCAGTTCCAGTTCGAATCCAACTCTGTGGACCTGTGTGAGAGCCAGTTATTTATATTAAATCACATGCAGGCACACCACACACAAAAGCAAGCTCTGAGCTAGAACAGTCTGATACCCCACTACTATCCCAGAGCACAGGAGGCAAAGGGGGAATGAACATCCTAGTAACTTCCTTGCTCCCATGAGAAATTAATTTGAACTTCTGAAATGAAGGAAAAAACGAGTTTCAGCTTCACACTAAATACCGGTGCCCAAACGTAGAGGCTCTTGCGCCTGTATTGCTTGCTAAGAAAGCAGAGCTTGAGCTAGAAAAGCTCAGCCAACAACTTTCATTTTACACGTTATCTCACCACAACATGAGACTCTCACATTCAGCCTGTCCCACAGATTAGGCCAAAACACATGACAAAGCAACTGAGAGAACACCCAAGCAAGGCTAAGTGATGGAGCACAGCTCATAGTGGTTACTCACCTTATCTCTGACTAAGCAAAGGTCACAGCGCCGTACCTAAATCGCTAACTTTTACAAGCACGGCAAGCAAGAACCACCGGCTCAAAACCCAACACCATCTTGCCCGCTGGACTGATAAGGAAGAGATTAAACGACAGCCCAGCGATGACCCACGAGCCGGTGCTCCCCGCGTCCCACACACCTGATGAAGCTGAGGTGCACGCCCAGGGACCTATGGACGCCGGAGCAGTCGATGCACAGGAAGACCCCGTAGGTGATGCTGGCCCAGCTCGGGTTCTTGGCGCCGCAGTCGAAGCACGACTAAAGCAAAGGCAAACGGGCGGCCGAGCTAAGGCAGCGGCTCCTCCGCCGCTCCCCCGCCTCCTGCCGCGACCCGTTAGCCCCGTCCGGCGCGGCGCGGCCCGGCCGCTCTCCTCGAGCCCTCCCCGCGCCTCCCTATCCGGTCGCCCTGCCGCCGCCGCGCGGCCCGGATCCCACACGGGCCGGGCCGGGCCCGACCCGAGCCCAGGTGCCGGCCCGGGGAAGTGCTCCGGCTCGGGAAGGCGGGAGCCCATCCGGCGCCGCCCCACTACCTTGTTCGCCGGCGCTGCCCGGAGCCGCTTGAAGAGAGTCTGGATCTCCGTCTTGCTCGGCTCCGCCGCCATGATCTCTCCTTCCCAGACGCCACCGCGGCGACGGGTGCCGGCCGGGCCCAATCGGCGCACGGCTCTGGCCGCAGTACGGGTGCCGCCCGAGCGCACGGCGGCCCGCGGACGGGTTCCCGGAGGTCAGCCCCTACCTGCCCGGTCGCCATGACGACGGGGGCGCGAGGCCGCTCCGCCATTGAGCGCTCCCACCGTCACAGCCGGAGGGGCTGCTCGCCGGCAGTCCCCACCTTCCCCGGGCTCGGGGGCGGCCCCGGCGCCCTGGGGTGGGCGTTTCGGGTCGCGGTCCCTCCTCAGCTCCCTGCGCTGTCGCCGCCAGCAGACTGGGCGCTGCTTCGGCTTGGAGGCCCCGGCGCTCCCCGGGTGTCCTCCTCCGCAAACCCCCTTCCCAGCCTGGCCGTGAGCGGGGTCGTTTCCTCGCCCCGAGACCCCCATCTCCGGCGTCTGGCGGTGTTCCCTCGGCCCCTCGCGGCGCAGGCAGGAGGCAGCGGCGCTCCTCGGGAGCGTTCCAGGCCGTCCTTTCCTCTCGGGGGGTCTCTGCGGGCCCGGAGAGAGGCTTTGTAGAGAGGCAGCGCCCGGCCCGGCCCCGCTGCTCAGACGTGCGCTGGCGGGCATCAGGCATCGCCAGCCGCGGCAGCTGCGCCTCAGGACACCGGGCCCGGTGCACCGGCACAAGTGAGCGGACTCGGTTGTGAGCTCAGTACGGAGCTGTACAGTTGGCTGGAGACTTCTCAAGAGCAACGAGGCCTAACCCTGAGTGGTTACCCGGACAGCACGAGGCGGGCGTCGAGGTAGGGAAGTTGCTACTTGAGGCCAAAGATGGTGTCAGGGCCTAAACAGGCAGTGTCGCCTGCTTGGAAGCAGGAGGGAGTTGACTAGAAAGTTCACTTACAGTGCAAGGAAAACAGAAAAGATACAATTGCGCTTTGAGCTAAAAGTCACTGGCACATAGCCCGTTTCATGCCTTAGCAAAAAGCAAACAGAGCAGTGAGAGGTTCAGAAGGGCAACAAAAGCTCATCAGTAGCGTGGTACTACTGAGAAGCAATACATTCAGATTTCCATTCGTAGAATCATAGAATCACCTGGGTTGGAAGAGACCCTTTATATCATTGAGCCCAACCACAGCCTGACCCTTCCTAGTTCACCTCTACACCATGTCCTTAAGCTGCTTTAAAAAAATCCATCCCCTTTCTGCACCCCATTGCTGTGTGGCACGTTGCTGCCAGGTAGGGTCTGGGTGGGAGGCTTTTCCCTTGGTGCTGAGCTCTGCTCTGCTCAGCAGGCGCATCTTGGGTTGTAGATATCCTCAGTGAGTCCAGCTGCTTGCCTGATGCAACAGACTGTGTTATCTTCTGCAGTGGGTCCTTTGCACTCATCCCACCTTCGGATGCATGTGCACAGCACCCGGAGTCCCCCATAGCCAAAGGTGACTTTTCCAGTGACCCTCCATGGTTTTCCACAGGAGTCCGCTCACTCAACGCCTTGGGACTCACCATGCACATGGTTCTTCACCTCACCATCTTTCATGTCTCCCTGAACAGGGCTGGATAAAGAGCATTGTATTAAACAGCTGGAAACTGTCACACTCTGATCCTGCTCCTCTGTCTGCAGGGATGTCACTACCACAGCATCACACTGCTCTGTAGCACCAGTTTGTCACTAAAAAACCCCAATTATGTACTAACCTCTGAACAATACAACTTTCTGTTTAAATGTAAAGGCTTTCCTTTTTCTCGATCCCACATTTTCCTTGGATCCCAAAGGTCAACTGTAGAATTCATTGCAATGAGAACCTAACACCCATGCTCTGGGACGTGTGGGTGCAATAAGGAACAACTGAGTTGTTGGGCAAAGAACCCTGCAGGTTTAGTGAGGCCATGAATCCTTGTGTTCTGGGAAACAGCAAAGCTCTAACTGTGTGATCAGAGTGAGACCTGATATGGGCACCACACTGCCGTGCAGTAAGATGAGAGGCTTCTGGCTGACACATCAAGTGAAGCTTGATCTAGCCTGCCAAGGCTCGTTCTTGGCAGTGGTCTTGTCTTAAATAGCATAAGAGCAACAAATGCTGGGCGCTCCTACCTTAATTGTGCCCATATGTCTATTTTTGGGATTACACAAACAGCACTGGGGAATCGATTCAGGTAAAAGTAACCTATAGCTTTTCCCCTCACATCTATTTTTAAAATAGTTGGGTTCCCTGATCCCATTCACAGTGCAGCTGTCCTAGCAGCCATACCAAGGGAGGTGATGTCAGGGTGCAGCCAGCCCACACTGCACCCTGAGGGCAGGAGAGCTGTGAATGGGAGGCAAGTCCAAAGGTCAGCAGGCCTGGGCCCTCTTCAGCCATGGTCTGTCCCCAAGATGGATGCCTTCAGGCTGGGAAGTCAGTAGCAGGGAAGGCATGTCTGTGGTGACAAGGCAAGGCTGAGATCAGGCTAGTAAGTCAGCCCTGGAGTCAGGATGAAGAACACACAGCCAGAAACTAGCACTCCTCCAACTTACCTCAGATGGGGACTAGCAGCTCTGGGCTGAGCTTATATGAAAACACACCCAGTCACACACCTGTGGGCAGAGGCCCCAAGTGAGGATGCTCAGGACAATTACGGTCTGTTAGTGCACCCAGGGCCCTGACAGCTGAAACTGGGCAGAACGACAGGAGAGGGAGTGTATGGTGCCAGGGTGGAGGCTAAGCTGCATCTTGTTGTGTAAAGGAGCAAGGTGATGAGTGTGTGTTGGGAGTGGTGGTGGCTTGAGCAGTCTCAACCTGAGTTGCTTGCTCCTGCTTTGTCACCATCTGTTGTGTGGTGCTGCTCCCCTCCTCTGCTGGCTCTGTTCTCACTAAGTCTGTGTTTGGCTGTGGGATGGAGACGTTGTCAGGGGGGTTAGGAGTGGGAGAGTCTATTCATGCTAGCATTGCCCCGGTTTGGGCTTGTGAGAGAGAAATGGCATGTGCCCAGGAGGAGCCATGGCAGCCTCAGAGGCCTGGAGGTCAGTGTTACACTTTGTCTCTGCTTGTCTGTGCTAGGAGACATGGGGAGGTACAGTGTGGGCTCCTCTCCTCCGTGAAGGGTGCACAGTTTTTGTTCACTGCACTGTGGCTTGCTACAACAGGGTTACTCAAGCTTCTCTACCTCAGCTGAGTCCCTTGCAGGCCTTCCAGCCCATGCTGGTTGCTCCAAGGCAGGTTGCTGGCAAGGCTGCTGATCCTGTCCATCAGTTTTACATAAAAGCAGCAGGAAGAGCATGCTGCTGCTCTGAGAAACAGCCAGCTTCTTTTTGCTGCCTTTGTCCATACAGGAAAGACCTCCTGCTGCTGACTGTTCCCTGTGAGCGCGTGCTGTCACTACACAGTCCTTGCTATTTCCTGCATCTGTTTCTTTTGCAACTTCTGTGCTTTGGTGCTGAATTTCTGAGTTCCAAGCTGGCAGCCTGCTCTTTGGCCCTCAGCTTCCCTGTCCATCTACATCACCTCTGAAATCTGCCTTTTCCCTCCTGACTGCTGTGACACCAGACCCTGAGCCCAACGCAGCCTCCTAATCAGGTATCACCTCGCTGTTACCCATCTCTGTCAGTAAAAGATGGCCCCCAGCATCATCCCAAAGAGTAAAGGAGAGCAAAGGATGATTAACAGGCTTGTTCTTGAAGACTGCCATACCACTAGGGACACATTTCCAGTACAGAAGTCTTCTTGTCTGAGGGCACGAGGTTACTGTGAAGAGAGCTGGAGAGGCTTCAAGTGAAGTGCTGTGATGGGGTAAAACGTGCCTGCAGGTATGAGCCAAAGGGAGGAGAAAGTGCTTCTCTGGGAGTCTGTCCAGCAGCAGGGTGGCAGAGGGGAAGAAAGGCCTTTCTCTCTTTTCACTACCCTTGAAAGAACGTGGGTAAAAGGACATCAGGAGAGGGATGAGGTGGCTGAGACTTGCTCTCCTGCTCAGACCCATTGGCCTCTCATGTTTTTGCTGAATGAGAAGATTAGGGAAGGAGGCTGACAAATTGAGTAAACTATCTGAAAATCACCTAGGAGATATCGACCACAGTGTGAGTGGTGAGGTACTAGAGTCTAGAATGATGCTTTGAAGAGAGGGGCAATTCCTAACACAAGCCTATGAGCATTTTGGTTTATTTTGGTTTTTTTCCTCTTTCTTACCAAGGAGGTTACAGACACTAATTAATCCATGATTTCCCCTGGGGGATGGGTAGTCAGTAATCCTAGAGACAGAGCTCTGCTTGGTGTTTCAGGGCAGCCTGGCTGTTTTCAGTAGCAGAAAGAGCAAACATAACCACAGATGGAGGACAGGAGAATCAGACAGAAAGTGGTTTTCCTCTCACTAGAGCATGGGACAGATTCTCTATAGGTAGATCTCTTCCCAGTGTGTGTAAGAAGATGCTCCCAGTTTCCTGTGGTTTCAGAGACAGCATAGAAAGCTTTTCCTTTAGCTGGGTTAGGTTTCTGTCAGATCAGCAAGCTGCCCTGCATGCCTGTAAGGCTATATATTTTCTAGGATTGATCCAAGGGAAACAGCTGGCTGAGGGTTTTTGGATACCAGCCTGCCAGTGTGCTGGACTGAGTGTAAGCAGGAGCTGCACCCCTAGGAAAAAGTATAGCACCGAGGCAGGCAGCCACGTCACACACCGACTCCATGCAATGCTTCCAGCAAGATCTAAGATAAGGAGCTAATAGACTATGTGTAGAGTGAATGCTGTGTAGAGTGAATATTCTGTGGAGGTTTACAACTTACACACTATTACTGCTGTCTTACAAATGTTGTGGTTTGGAGAAAAGCCAGCAAAGGTAGAAGGATCACACAACTTAAGGAACACAACGGATGGTAACTTGAGGGATAGTGAGGAGCACAGTCATGGCTGGCTTGATGCAATTTGGGGTTGTGTTGCAGCTGAAAGTCTGGTTGTGTTGCACGCGCTGTCCCTTGCGCTTGCTCTGGCGAGTAGCGTCCGTGGGCTGAGTTGTGTCCCTAGCCCTGCTCCAACACTGATTGTCATT
This sequence comes from Laterallus jamaicensis coturniculus, assembly GCA_022605575.1. NCBI lineage: Eukaryota > Metazoa > Chordata > Aves > Gruiformes > Rallidae > Laterallus > Laterallus jamaicensis. The sequence continues at coordinate 22,989,949 of JAKCOX010000013.1, forward strand.
ACATTGCTGAGCTCATCTCCTCCTGCTCATGGGATTCCTCAGGGAAGTAAGGGAAGGGCTAGCAAGGTTTGCAAGGGAGACGACTGTCCCTTTCAGTTGCGCCAGCTGGTGTTGCTGTGCTGCCAGACAAAACTGCTGGCATTTGGCAGAAGGGGCATGCTGCTCCCTGTTGCTCCTGAGGACCCAGCCGTTCCATGTGCATGCATATATAAACAAGTACGTGTATGTCTTCAGGCTTTTCTTTTGTATCTGCATTTCCAGTATTAGAATTCACGTAATTGTAGGGGTTGGAAGGGACCTTCAGTCTGGTAACCTCACCTCCAACTGGCCCAGCTGGCACTCAGGACCTGGGAGGCCTTGGGGATAACCCCATGCAGGCTTGAGCTAGCAGATTGCCCTGGGGTTTCCTGGGTCTCAGGGCAGGATTCATACCCTGCTGTAATAGTTGGTTTGGAGATGTTAGAGGTGTCCCTACTAGGAGCAGACTGTTTGGCAGGTGACAATCGCTTGAGTAATGAATAGCTTCAAGTCAATGCTCGCCACACCATATGGAAACAAGGTGGAGAGACTGGGCAGGGGGCAGGCCCTGAGACAACTCACCTTCCTTTGAGGGCAATCTGTAGCACAGGCACTAATTTGCTTGAGGTCAGAGCTCACCATGCTGTTCTCCTATCAGTGATGACCCTTCCAGACTTTCCAGCAGACGTGTAATCTCTTTTCCCCATGGATCATCCCACTCTCCAGTTTTCTAAACTGAACCCCTCTAACATAAGGACTTGTAGCCCCTACAAGTGTAAGGAGCATGCCTAGAATGGCAGACAGCGACCCTCGAAAGCAGCTCAGGTGGAACAACCACAAGTTAAGCAAGGCAATAAAGTAGTAGATTTACTATGAAGCACTGTTGAAAGCGTTATTCCAGAGTGCAGGCACCGCTGTCACACAGGTTATTAGGTGGGATTTGAGTAGAGAGGGAACAAGTAGCAGTGCTTCATCTCTGCAGTTGGCCAGAGAGTCCAGAGGGGATGCAAGGCCATCATTGACACAAACATCCAGAGGCCTGTGGATGCAGCGTTCCTTAGGAACTGTGTGGCACCTGTGGGGAAGCCCTGAGGAGAAATTGAGAGAAAGGGCTACTATGGTCACAGCTGGGGGCAGTGACTGTTTCAGTGTTTGTCTCCTGCTGCAAGCAGGAACAATAGACTCAGGAAGGAAAGAGGTAGTGAAGTCAAAGGGGCAGAGTACAGGACCTGGAAGAAGACTTCCAGCTGGTAGGATGGAAAGGAAACACAGGGAGGAAGGGACCACGGGATCTGTGAAAGTGCTGGGACCAACAGGGAGAGATTACAGGCTCCCATGGTAAGGGGGAAGCGGCGCTGACCACCACTACGCTGCTAGCGGGGAAAGAAGTCTCGGGCTGAGAGACTGGCTGGACACGGCCAGTAAAAAGGATGTGCTGAAAGCAGCTGAGGTGATTGGCCTGGAATTTGATTTGGAAAAGTTGACTGGAGTCATGCTGCGTAGTCAAGATGTTCCAACAGAAAACCAGCCAGTTTCTTCTGGTTACAGAGCCTACTCCATTGCCTCCCCTAGTTCCCCCTTTCAGGAAGGATTTGTTAATCTTTTCCAGAAAACTTTCCTCCTCATACTCACCCTCTGATCTTCTAAGAACCGTGGTGGCTTGGTAAACTGCCCCACTCCCTTGCAGCTCCTGAGTTTCCCCAGCTCCTTGAAGCCTGGACCTGGGCAGTGATGCAAGTCTTTTTCTGCTTTTGCTTTTCATTTGTTGGGGTTTTTTTTGTGTGCAAGGTCCCTCTGAAGACACTGCCTCTCATACCACCCAGCCTTACTGTTCTTGCTTGCTTTGCACAACCTTTCCTGCCAGCCCATAGCAGGTCTTTTCCAACCACTTTTCAGTGGGTCAGGATGGAGGTTGTGGCACGGACTTTGTCTCAGGTTCAGCCCCATGACCAATTTGAACCAGCCTCCGGCCATCACCTACCAGCCTGACTGAAGTGTTCAAGCCCATTTTAACTCCAGTCCCAGCTTTCTTCACAAGCAGAGTGGAAATTTTCAGCCTGTTACCCGTAAGCACAGCACTGGCAGCTCTAGAAACACAGCTGAGGCAGTTCCCATCTGTGCCCAGCCTGCACTCCAGCCAAGGAGAACGTCCCTGAAAGCAGAGCTGAGCTCTGCACAGTTGTAGCCTTGGGCTGGATCTGTAAACAGGACAGGAGCAAAAGAAGCCCAGGACAGTTGGTAACAGCTCTGTGGTGCAGGATTGCCACATATTGGCACCTGCATCAGTGCTTGGTGCCAAGCAAACCAGCCACAATAACATGGGAGACAGGGAAGTGGAATGGAAAGCAAAGCAGTAGTGGCCCCAAGCCCCATGGGAGCACCACTGAGAGTTAGACACTAACCACAACTCGCAGCTGCCATCACAGCACACAGCTGTCCTGTGGGCACTGTGACCCACATTTTGCCTACAGAGCAGAAACATCATTAACGAGTTCAGCAAGCTCAGCTTCTGCTTTGGGGAAATGGGTGCAATCTGTCACAGAGAATCTCTTAACTTCCTCTTCCTTGAAAAATTATATTCAGCAGGAAATCCAGCTTTGTATGATGCTTTGGAAATGCTTTTCCAGGAAGATGTCAGAACCAAATTAGTAATCTGCCAACCACAGACATACAAGTGTTCTGCAAGGAGTGGCTTTATTTAAAAAAATAAAATATGACAAGAGAATGTTTTCACTGCGTTGTCCATCAGGCACAGAGATGCATCTGTCCCTTTTTATGGAAGCCATGGGGAAGAATATGCTTTGCTGGCCTTCTGGAATTCAGGCACACTAATGCAATTAGTTCATGCACGCATTTCTGTTCACATACACACAGCTTTTGGCGTGGATGGCAAGTCTCAACTAGAGCCTGTGTGGTTCATGAAACCTCACTTGCTTCCATGAAAAAACTAAGTCTCCAGGCAGAGCTGTTCGTTTCAGATAAGATCCTTAGATGTGGTTGGTTGGTTTGGTGGGTGGTTTTGTCTTTTCCCCTCAAGGTGGCTCTTTACTATACAGGCTCTCTTTAACTAATCCAGTTGGATTTGGAGAGCCAGGACTAAGTGCCATGCCAAAACTCAGGAGGTACAGTTCAGCCAAGCAATTTTCCATTCTCAGTGTGTTGTCTCCTGTCCATTACTTCAGCTCTTGGCAAAAATTTCTGGTGCAAACATTCCTTTAGGGGACTTGTTCATATAAGCTGCAGTCTGTCACTGGAAACCTTCAAGCAGCTCATTATGATCAGATGGCCATGTTTTCCTAGGACAAACAAGTCTTTTCAGACTTTGTACTCTGGAATTTCAGGTTGTTTGTACTATAACCAGAGGTCCTGTCCACTGGACATTTCTGTCCTCAGATCAGATTCTAGCCCCACCTATCTCCATCCCTAATTACAGCCTGACTAGAACTTAGAAGAGGAATGGGTCAAGCCTCCTTGTCCTCCTTTGTAACCCCCTTCTAGATTTCTTTTACCCTTAGCATTAGTGTTTGAAGAGACCCAGGCTGACAAGGTAAGCGTTGCTATTCATGAGTTCAGGTCCTTTTGTCCCTGACCGGTTTTGCCTGCGTTATCTCACAAGCCTGGCACGTGCTTTCTTCCCTCACGCTTTAGGACAAAGCAGCCACAAATCATTCAGAGGTGGGTCAGCCAGCAGAGCAGTTGCACTTGCTGTACAGCACTGACCAGACTTCGCCTGCGACACGGTACTGAAAGCAGAGACAAGATCTCTGAAGAAACCCAAGTACTTCTACACCAACCACTGCACTGACCCAGAACAGAAGTTTCACTACAGCAGGCTACAAGTGTACAATGCATCTCAACAGGAGTTTAAAGCAAGTGTAGTAGCAGTTTCTTAGCTATTTCTTGTTCACAAACTAGTAGCTTCTTTTTTCCATCTCAAACCTTCAGGCTTATCCTATACAAAACCTGCCTCTCAGTTCTCATGTTTGAGCATGCAGAGCACTAGGATCAGGAGCTCACTTGGCCTCAGCAGCCTCAGATGCTTTCAAGGGCAGAACAACAGGCCAGATAAAGAGGTGTGATAGGTCCTCCCTGCTGAATGGCACTTAACTGGGCATAAGTATACCTGCAACAATTCAGGACCAGGAGAGGCATTATCCCTCTATAGCTAATGTTATGCCAGTCAGCAGGTTGATTCCATGCTCTGCAACCCTTCATTACAGTACAGGGGCCTTTGGCAAAGCAGGGAGTACACTTCTAGTGTGCATAAGGCAGGAAAATTCAGGAGAAAGAAAAAGGGGGTCTCTACTGTGCACCAGATGTCCAGCAAGAGGTATAGCCCAAACAATTTAGAAGCATTAGAAACCACAACGTGTACAACATTTAAGTTTGTTAGCCAGAACAGCACTGAAACATAGCTGCTTCTCTTAATACCAGACTTCAGTGTGTGTCAAGGTCTACTCTAGCTCAAGGAACATTGAGCCAACACCAACCTGCTGGCACAGAGCTCAGTTTGCAACTTATTAGCCTGAACAGCCACATCATGTGAGAAAGAAACCTCTTTCTCCTGTCCCCAAGCTATGCTGGGATTAATTCCTGGTGTTACCCCACCGTCTACAGTGGGAAGGGACATCCAGACTGTTGAAGCTACCTTACCAGAGGAGCCAACAAACCTGCAGGTGAAGGGTACTGAGGAGTTCTGAAAGATGTAGGAGAAAAATAGGCTTCCACCAGTCAGCTTGATTGCACCAAAAAGGGGAAGAATTCAAGAAGTTCCCTATTGCCCTGTATATCCCAAGTTCCTTGAACAGGAAGCCTGGGGGCAGGGCAGACCTCACCACCATATGGATGTCCATGCACTGCAGCCAAGGAAGGCTGCTTTCTCTGGTTCCAAGCATTTCACCGAGTTAAAGTCCAGAAGATCTGTTCCTTTGTGCACTCCTACAGGGCTCACAGTCAGAAATCTTTACTCATCCTTGTTTATTTATTAGAAAATCCCTACAGGTCTAGGCATTTAAAATGAAGCATTAGTTACATGGAATACATGCCCTCGCAGTCCAGAAGGTGCTAGATATACTGCAAAGGTGGATTGGGGCCAGCAGTAACCCAGGAACCTCTGGGGGAGGTGCTAGTATGGCTGTGAGACACTAGCAGGGCAGCAGCAATCATTATCCAACCTTCTCAACATAGTTAGCAGGATAAAGTCCAACTTGGCCTGTGAGAAGTCGGCCCTTGCACCAGCCCTGCTCATCTTCCTCACTAATCTTCATTAGTTCTTCACCTGAAAGCACAAACAGTCATTAGGGAACAACCTTGGGAAAGGCAGCATGGCATTCTTCCCTACCAGGGAAGAGCTGATAAAAAGGAAGACCTGTGGGTCTGAATCACCACACTTTTCTCCCATTATCACACTGCACATTTTAACTGAAGCCAGAGTCACTGAGCCCTTTGGTATGTATGGTCAGTGCCATCTCCCAGGCCAAGGAGCTTGCATTTGCAGACAAACTTCCACTTCTGCTGTTCAACATCAGTAATACTTCTGTGCTCTGTACTTCTGTCTGCTTTCTTTCCCCCAGAAGAATGTGCTTTCAAGCCAGAGAGATCAGAAGGATCTTAGGGATCTTTCTTAGTTGCTCCTCTATAGCAGGTGGGAAGGAAATGCAAGAGGCTGCTAAGCTCTGGCTGTTAGGACCCAAAATGACTATTCCATGATGGAGTGTCTGGTTTGGCCAGCATGGCATGGAATCAGTTCATTTCTCAGACTATGACCAGGAAAGGCTTTTAACATTCCCGCATCTACTTTGGGGAAGAGCAGAAAGGTCCCTTTCTCCACCACTAGATGGTCATACTTCTGCAAGAGAGGGAGGACTGACTACATCGGTAAGCATGTCCTGCACTGGCAGAGGCTCAGCAAGCCATCTTAAGCTTAAGCCCTACTGGTGCATGCTGTTCAGAGCAGACTCCAAAGGGGGATGACTAAAGCTATCCAGTTGTGCCTTGTTACAACTGCTGATGGGGAGAGCAGAGCCTCACATTCTAGAGCCCCCACATTTACAGTACTTTAAGTATTAAGCAACATGTTAGTTTACCAGTATGGTAACACCACAGCACAGGTACTGGCCTCAGGCACAAGCCCCTGCTACCAAAGGACCTCGGTGCCTTTTTAAAAGGGGTCTATTTTGGAGAGGTACAGCAGAGACACACCATAGAAGACTCAAAACAAGCAAGATTAGAAACACTCGTAAGATCCAGATGTCTTTTTGGAGTTGGAGAAGATGGCACAAACTAAATATAACTGAAGGAAGCAAAAGGGGAAGTGTCTATTTGCTTCAGTGTTCTCTCAATCAACCCCTGTGAGAACCAAGATCTCCACTCTCAAGATAACTCTGCAAACTGTTGTTTAAAAGGGGTGTTTTTCACCAGCCAAACTCTGCCTTCAGTAGGGCATATCAGTCAGCTGAGCTTTCTCCCAAAACCTTGGTCCTCTAGTTGCTTACAATTTCTGTTATCAATGGCAGAAGGGAGAAGCATTTAGTAAAGTCTCAAGATACACTGCAGAACAAGTGCCTCAAGAGGAAGCAGGAAGGATTTGTTTTACCACTTGGCACCTGCTCTCTCTATGCTGTGACCAAGACCTACGTAGTCCTTTTTTATATGACCTCTTCATCTAGAACAGGTTGGACTGCCCAGCATATCATCCACCTCAGGGGAGCTGGCAATGGGTCAGGCCAGAGGAAGAAGAATAAGTGTCAGTTTTCAAGGGGACATCCAGTTCTTAAGAGTGTTTCAATCATTCAGTCAGCCCAAGTGAAGACAGCAAAAGGTTAGTAAGAGATTAGTGCTTTTGTACCTGCTTTAAAGCTCAGCTCATCAGCTTCCTGTCCTGTGTAATCATAGAGTGCTCGTACCCGTACACCTGGTACCTTTACGTCCTCCTCGTGCCCATTGGCATCCAGGCACTTCTTGGGAGTGTCCTCATCTGACCACTCCGAAATGTCTTCTTTCCCTCCGCTTCGTGTGTGGAAGGAGAGAGGGGACAAGACTTATTAGTAGACTTCTCCCTCACCCAGCTCCTCCCAAATCATGCACCACCCTGACTCCCTGTGCTACAGAACAAGGTACAAGAGGCCCAACAGCCAAGTGAGGTTGAACAGGGATGAGAGATCCCAAGAGATACTAGATTTGGTTGAAAGCATTCCAGCATTAGAGCCCTGAAGGCCAGGAAGGTAGCTCAAAGTATTTTCACACATGTACACTCTTCACAGCCTCCTCCCACCCTAAGCAGATCCTCTCATACAAGGAAGGCTAGGCTTAACTAGAGAGCCTGTGTCCAGAGTTCTTCTGGCAAAGAATAAGACAGACAGGAAAAGCCAAGTCTCCCATTCCAAAGAGATAGGTCTGGAATGCAGGCTTTCAAGACAGGAAAAAGAGCAGAGGGAGGGTGCAGCAGGCACCTAGAAACCCAAAACCCCTTAAGAGGCTACATCCCATACTAACTTCACAAGGGTGGGTGCCCTCAGGCTGTCATAGAAGAGGCTGTTCTGCTCCTCTTCATTGGAAAACCTGTAGATTGGCAAATAGGCCCCCTGAATCCAACAGGCCACGAAATACAGTAGTGGGCTTGACACATCTTGAGTAGGCCAGAGGTCACCTTAAAGCAGAATGGCTACTGGAGCTTCAGGACAGGAGGCTCTTCAGCTCCCCTTAATGTCCAGCTCACCTCCTGGCAAGGGAAGCAGCTGTACCCAGACTTGTCAGGTAGTACTTAGCACCATGCCACGGAAAGCTAAATGCAGGCATTGGATTTTTCCAAACTAGCAAAGCTGCCAGTTCCAAACTCTCCTTGCCATTTCCGGGAAGAATTAGGGATAGGCATGCCAAAATCTCACATTGCATTAGCCTGCCCAGGCCAGATCTCATTACTAGAAAGATTTTTACTAAAGAGGGCACTTTGAGGCAGTATGTACTAGATAAAAACAAATAAAACCCCCCAAAGAACCCATGCCATCCACTTCTCTACCCTGTCTTTTCCAGCATGGCATTGGGCAAGGCCATAGGCAAGAGACAGGAGGTTAAGGAAGAGATCGCTCCTATCCATCCAACTCAGTCATGATTCTAGGCAGGATTACACCTTTCCTAACCCGCTGTATCCCCATCTTCAGCCCTTACCTTTGCCTTGTCTGCAGAGGAGTCTGCGAGACAACACCATCCCGTGCAGGCAAAATGCTCGTCAGTGTGACATCATCAGCCATCTTGCCACTCTTCTCCTTCTTGGTGATTGCCCGCTGTGTTTCAAGGGACCATTCCTGTTCAGGGAAAGAGCAGTGACACCATTAAGCCACACAGATACAACAGCTCCCTGTGTCTTTCCTGACCAATGCAGAAGGACAGAACACCAGGTCATACTTTGGTTGTGGCTGCATTATGCCTTACTGGGATACAAGAAGACTGAACCTGCTATGCCAAGGTGCAACAAGAGGGGCTGTGGGGAAGCTATATCAGGAACTTGTACCAAGGCCCTCAGCACCAACTCCTGTTTGTTGACCTTGCAGCTGGAAGACTGAAGTATTTGCTTTTTTGGCAGGGTTGTGCATATCCCTGTGGGCACCAGAGAGCTTGCAACACAGCAGGCGCCTTAGAAGAACCTAACATCCTGTCCCTGCTGAGCAAAGGCATGGTCTTCCCAACACAACACCAGCAACCCATAAGTTTCCATAGAGCAGCTAAATGTTTGGAAATAGTAATAATACTGTAGAATGCTACATCACCTCAAACTGAGGCCAGTTCATTGTCATGCCCGGTCCATGAGTGTTGTGCCACCACTTCAGGTCCTCCTGGTTGTCTGCAGCCATGATGACTTGGTAGAGATCTCGATACAACGCATGAAAGCTATGACCAGGAACAGACAGAATCATCAGGAACCGTGTCCCTCAGCAGCTCCCCAACTGCCAAGTAGGCACACAATTGTATGGCATCCTAAATCCCATGGGATTAAGGATGCTCAAGCATGGGATTTAGGATGCTCAAGAGGTACCTCGTGAGCCTTAGGAAATTAGAGCCACCCTTACAGAGAAGTCAGCCTGGCAAACAAGACAGGCTTGTTCAGTGTGGCAGTGGCTAACATCTGCCAGCTCTCAGCTCATCAAATGAGCATTGAAAGAGCCTGGCACATTCCTGCACACAGACAGGGAGGTGGCTCAGATTCCTTACTTCCACCATGAACGTATAGGAGCACAGATGATTTTTGGCTGCACCCATTTCCCTGGTGTAACCCCCAGTTAAGGGCAACCTGTGAGCTTACAGTTATCTCACAAAAGGTCTCATACTCAGGGCAGAAGGGGTGTAATAGCTACAAATGCTAGAAGACAGTAGAGCCACATTCCCCAGACTGGGATTATGTATAGCAACATGGAGGTGTTTCATGGAGCACACCCACAGGACAGCTCTGGACAGCAGTGCAAAGGGTTCAGAGGCAGAAAGAATCATCTCTGGGGAACCTTTCACTGTCCAAGATCCAACACCAGCGCTGGGCAGTCTAAAGGGACGAAATGCCAGTTCCCAAACACACTTGTAGGGGGGAAGGAGCAAGACCTGGCAGATGCAGGGTGGGCTGCTCCCTTTCAGGGACACTGGAATTGCCACCCCTCACCAGAGCTTGGGGCACCCAGGGCTGGCAGACTTCCTCCACCATGTCAGGGCTGGTACCTTTCATTGGTGGAGAGGTTGAGATGCTGGTGCAGGTTCAGTAACATCTCCTTAAAGAAGCACAGTCGCTTGCGCTCTGCTTCCTGACAGCCCTCAAACACTTGCTCCATGTCCTCCATGTAGCGGGGATTGTAGCGGTTCAGCTCTTCCAGCATCTTCTCATATTGATCCTTGCACTGTATCAACCCAGGAGGACAGCAGTAGTGAGATGTCAAACCAGTGACACCACCCCTCCTCTGACTGGGACTGACAAATTTTTCTCCCAGTGCGCTGCTGAATGAATACCGCGCAGGAAGAAGAAATCCCACAGTAGGGATGCCAGCCCACCGCTCTCCCAATTCTTCCAAGTTCCTTGCTCTTCCTTGCCATGCCTTTCTATAGAGGACTTTCTGCACTCTCTCTCATGGGCAGGCACACCAGGTACTTCTGGCAGCTAAGTCTGCAGCTCCCACCCCCTGCACCAAATCCCCTACTTTTAAATTTACATAGAAATTAGAAATCTTACCCAACACCAAAGCTAGACAGATCTTAGCTGCTGAAGTATCAGACTAACTCACTAAAGCCTCTGATAATGGGATCTCACACCACTTCACAGGCTTCAGCAGGAGCCATTTCACTGAGCAACATTACTACCCATGCTTTTTCATTGAGAGGAGCATCCCTGTAACCCACATCCATACAACACAGACCCACCTTCTCAGCCTCCTGTGTGCACTTCTCTACACGCTCCTGCAACTTGCGCAGTTGTTCCTGAGAGACAGATGAGTCTGCCTTTGCATGGTTCTCCCTTGTATGGGCTGTTTTCTCATCCTTCCGGGCTGCATGGTAGTTTTTCTTAGAAATCTCCACCTGGAACAGGAGGAGTATACAAAAAAAGCCATGATCCTGCCCACACAGATGCTCCATTATTCAGAGAGGGCAAGTTACCGTTTTTGTTAGTCAGCAGTGATTGTTTCAGGACAACCTAACTGGAATGCCAATTTGGCATTTGGTAAGCTCTGCTCCAAACAGAGGAGATCGTGCCAAAAAAATCTTTTACAGTGCTCACTTGTCATGCAGGAATACAGAGCCTGTTAACCTAAGTCCTCCCACATGGAAAGGGAGCTACAAAGCCACCAAGGACAAGAGACCATAAAGACATCCCTCCCTTGTGTGGCATTCTTTGCTAGTCTGGCTAAACCCAGTTGGCTTGCCCAGTGGCTCTCACCATCAGGCAGTCAGCTCAGCTGCCCTTTCCCTCCTTCCCCAGTCACACTTTGCTCACGTCTTTCATCTTCTTCACCCAGGGTTTCTGTGCCTTGCGGAACCCATCCTCTGCCTCCTTTGTCTCCTTGAAGCCTCCAATCATCTGCTTGTGGTAGGCCTCCTTCTGCCAGGCCTTGATCTTATCCGAGTCCTCGCCAGCCAGGCGGTTCCGCACATCTAAATGAATCTCACTCAGTTTGTCTGCAGCTGTCAGGAAGGCATGCCAGGCCTTCTCCAGAGTACCGTACTGTGGACCTGCAGGAAGAAGTACCAGAGGGGCTCTTACATCTCCTGCCCACAGGAGAGAACAGGCTTTTCATCCCACCGGCATCTATCAGTATGGAGTCACTTCTGTAACTCTCCCCTATCACACATGCCAGCACTGACTGGTCTCCAGAGTCCCAACAGGCAGTTTTTAGAGTGGCTGTTACAGCTGGCCCAGACTGGTGTTTCTTTTGGGCAGCCTTAGCTATCCCAGATGGTCCTTGCTAGACTAAGGTATCTGTAGAAAATTATCTTCTGATCTGACCTGAGCTTCAGGACAGATAGCACCACTGCTTCAGGACTGAGGCTAAGCTTCTGTTTCACAGGCCAGTAGGTCCTTTGGGGCTTCTGTCCCTATTACTTTGTGAGACACTGCCAGTTTGAGCCCACTGCCCCTAAATCACAGTGTTAGTACATGCTCACCAATAATAACAGACAGCCAAGCCAAAGCTGTCCTTTAAAGGGGAGAGCTGCAGCTTGGTTTAAGACTTGGACTGCCCAAGGACTGGCCAAAATAAACACTTGATATTTTTTCATAACCAAACATCTGACAACGCAGAGAACACCTCTCCATGTGAATCAGAGGACCGGCTATAAAAACACACACAGAAAGAGACACCCTCTTCCCAGTGAAGGGAAGCCTGTCCCCTGAGGAAACAGCATCATCACCTCACTAAGAGGCAGCACTCAAGGATGTGTGCAATGATTGCATCCCACTCCCAGCTCAACCTGCCAACTTTACCTTTCTCAACATTGGTCCTCCACTTACGGGACCACTCTGTCAGCTGCTGGGCATAGTTCTTCTCTATCTTAGCTCGCTCCTGGAAGCAGGAGATTAAGTCATTGCAGAGCCGGTACCCATCATCCACACGTTTCACTGTCCTCCTGTAGTTTCCAGCCTGTAATTTCATACATCATCATTTAGACTGTACTGAATTTCATGTTCCTTCCAAAGAGACAGCAGCAGGTCAGTCATTGCTTGGGGAGGGAGCACCAGCCATTCTGAAGCCAGCAGCTGGGCTCAGACCCTCCTCTGGCACTCTTGCAGGCAAGCACAGCAATGGAGGGAAGAAGCAGAGATGCTTTTATTGCTTCTCAGAGCTCAGTGTCAGCTGAACACAGAACTCTCAAGCCACAGCATTTGTTGAGGAAAGGGTCACCTCCTCCCTGCAGTAACACTCTGTGTTACTAAACCTCCCCAGAGTTCCACCCTTCCACCCTTCCCAAGAGCAACATGTCACCCAGGAACCTGAAACTCAACCACCTAATTCCACAGGTGGGAGGTAAGAAGACATTCCTACCTCCCTCACACTCCGATTATCCCTCCTTACCTCCCAGAAACTGCCCCCGGGAGCCTCCCCGCCAGCATCATCTTCTGATGACATCACCCCTGTTTTCTTGCAGCAGAGAATTTTTGCAGATTTCAGTTAAGCTGAGAAGAGAGAAAAGTGATTTCTAACATCACTTAAAGCACTGGCTGAGCCTTTGGTGAGAGCACTATTTTGCAACTCATGGAGCTGGACAAGGCCAACTTACTGCCCTGGAGACAAGCACTGGCATCACTGCACCTCCAGCACTAGATTACTAGATCCAGCAGGGATTCCTAGGACTCAACTTGTCTCCCCTCTCCCTGCAGGGACACGGCCTCCTTGGCAGGTCTGTTGCACATTTGGAAAGGATGCTGCAGACAAGTCTTGCCAAACCCCAGCTGTACAGCTATCAGAGATGCTAGTGGGTCCAACACCCTTCAGCAGCACCAAGCACCTCCGCAGGTTCCTTTAACCAAAGCCCTTAAGAGGGTAGCAAAAGCCACAGAAACTGAGGAAGCTCAAGCTATTTGAAGTCTTGTCTCAAGAGACTTTAAGTCTTCTGTCAATGGAGATGATTCCAGCTTCCCAGTATGAGTCAGGATTATGGGATTACGAGAGCTGACTGGAGCAAACAAGGCTAAGCAGTCAGCAAGCAGGCATGCCTCAAACAGGGAGGAACCCTATGAGCTGCCCGCCAGCTGAGCTGGGCTTGAGCAGTACTACATGGTGACACTGGGGCATACCCAGCCAGACATGCAGGCAGGGAAGCAGTGCTCCTTCACTAGCAACATCCCTGCAGAGCTCATGTTTTCATGGCACTCAACCTGCATGAGGTTCAAAATCCAGGCTAGATGGTAAAAGGCACCATCTCATCCTCTCTTCCCTCAGAACTTTTGCCCATTCCCCTGCACTAGTATGTGCAGTTTGTTCCTGTCATTGTGTGACACTGATTTCCTTGGGGAGAGGTTCAGGGTTGCTCTTGTGCAAGGAGAGAGAGAAGGAGGAACAGAAAAAGGCCCAAGCCCAGTCACTGGCACACAAACCCTGTCCATTCTAGGCAAGCCTCAGTTAATGCAGCATAGATGTCCCTTCTCTTCTTGCGCATTCCTAGTTATAAAAAGCTTCCCTCACGCCCCAGAGAGGTATCTGCTCATTCTGGCAGCCCACAGAGCACACAGCAGAGATCATCAGGTCAAGAGTCTTTATCTTTCATCTCACACAAAGTCATGAGCCACACCATGAAGCACCCCAATATAGAGACTACAGGGATTGCCTATATTTCTTCTAGAAACAGTCTGGTGCTGTTTCTTGGTCTCATCTCCCATGAAAAGTGTCAGAAGGACATTAACACTGTTCCTCTGGGTTTTCCAGAAGACTGAAAGAGCTGAATTCCAGCCACTGAAGCAAGTTAAATAGGACATGAGAGTCAGGTGCGTGAACCTTGAAACCTGAAGAATACCCCCACCCATGCCATCAGCTGTCCCTATCCTCCCACCTCACCATTTGTCAGCAGGCTGCAAAGCTCTCTTTCGTGCCTCCAGGACACCCAACTCTCCCCTTGTGCCCCAGTAACTACATACCTGAAAGCAAGATACTGCAGTGGGCAGCTGGCAAGTATGTCCCAAGCTCTTCAAACTCAGTGAAAGACTGGAGGAGACAGAAACAGGCAGAGTTAGGCACTACTGCTGCTTTGCAGGGATGCTGCCTGTTCTGATGCATCGCAATCCTAGGGGTGTCCCCTGTCTGCCAACTACAAGGAGGGGCACCCTCTGATATAGCAGCTGCAGCCACTGTGCCTCCTGAGATGCCACGTTCCAGCACGTAGGAGAGATGCCAAATCCTTGTGTCACAAGATCTAGCCCCAGAGAGAGTTAAAATAGAAACATTGGGGTGGCATGACAGCACTGTGCAGGAAAGGTAGCATCACAACAGCTGAGCAAAGGGAACAGCTCGGGCCAGAAAGCCCTAAAATAAGCCTGCTCCCCAGGGACCATAGATGGGTCCTGGTCCCCCCTCACTGTACAGTGTCTGGTTTAGAAAACCCCACAACCTCTGCGCACCGCTGCCTGTGCTTTCACACATAGCTACCTTCAGAGAGAAAAGGGCACACACACACACACACTTTCTCCAGTCCCTTTTTACTAAAAACAAAGGGGATTTGAATACAAGACAAAACCTCCAAGAGAACACATTCCCATCTAGTGACCTAGAGTCCCTTCAGTAGCAGAGCACCCAGCACTGCCATGGTAGGATGTGGCTCTCTGTCAAGCAGACGGGTTTTTGTTCCTTAGTTCTCTAAGTTGTCCCCACCACATCCTCAGAAACATTTTATTTTGCTATTATGGTATAGGTAACTGCCATCAACTTTCCAGAAAGAAAACGGAAGTAAGAGACCTGCAGAGGCCAAGGGAAGCAAGAGCAGAAGGAGGCATTTCTGTGTACCTCATGTCCACTTCCCTGAGTTACTTCAACACAAAAGTCTGTTTTATTAAAAAACCCCGCAAACCAGACAAGCAAAAATCCTTCTGCCCAGTCACCATTATCCACACAACTGAGGCTGAAAAGTTGAGGCAACTGAGAGTTAACACTGCAAAACCTGGGAGGAAGTGGGATTTTTAGCCAGGCAGTGTTGGAGAAGGAGGAAAAGAAGGTAGGAAGAGGAAGGAAAGAACAGTAGACTGGGTTATAGCAAACAAACTAGTGACCTTTGGTGAAGGAGGAGTGTGGGGAAAGACTGGGACCTTTTTGCATGATCCTGGTTGCTGGATGAAAGGTTATATCGCTCATCATAAACCACCTAAGAATTCCCAGTGGTTCCCAGTGAAACCAGACTACACATTCCTGAAATTGCTAAGATTAAGAACAACTTAATGAACACTCATGTAAAAATGTACTTAAGAGTGCCTCAAACCCTTTCTTTCTTTCGTCCTCCTGATGAAGGCATAGATCAATTAGGTATGACACACGAAGGCCATATCACTTTTTCCACACCACACCCCCATCCCCACTTTATCAGGAAGCCATGAATCACAAACATGCCTTCCATCTCTGGTTTCAACTCGGGCTGACTACACAGTACTAGAATTTGGGGGTAAATGTAGAAGGCTGTTGTGCATCAGAGTGTGCTTGTTCGTTTGAGGGACAGTCAAACAAAACCAAGAACCCAAACTCTAAATCCTTCTAGTTTCCATGTTACAATTTAAGCCATACCTACTTATCTTCTCAGGAGTTACAAACCCAAATAACTGGATTTACTATCACTAAGATCAACAGGCTCCGAAACGTAATAGTACTGTGGTGGATCAGAGTAAGGGTTCTTACAGCCTCTATAGACAGCTGTCAAAAGCAGCTATCTTTCCTTGCTTTGAGGGCAGAGCAGGCATACTTGATGCCTTCTTCCAAGCTCTCCAAGCCTCTAACCATCTGTTGACAGTAACTTCCCAAGCTGGATGTAGCTCCCATGAATTTTGCATGCATTCAATTGCTTCTTCCATTAATTTTTCCCATCTGCTTTTGGGCTCCCATGAGTTTTCAGCATCCACAGTATCACATGGCAGAGTGTTGCACAGCTTAAGGCTGTGCTGTAGTCATCGATCCAGCGGCTCGCTGGGAGAATACAATAAAGCTGTGCAATATTTCAAACAGGCTCATCTCCTTGATGCGAGTAGCAACCCACTGAATACATATTTCCATTCCACTTAGAGACTGCAGAAATCCAGGAAAATCTAGCCTGGTAGAAGCAAGAAGGTCAAAGAACAAGGAGGACCTTTTTCTGCCAGGCTCTTTCTGGACTTTACATACTCCGTGAGCCCATGTCAGTCAGCAGATCAAATTGGATCTGCATGCAGACATAGGGAAGGTACTTAGTACTGTGTGAGGGGCTGAAGAACAGCTGCTGCTGTCACCCTGGGCCCTAAAAAAGCAAGTAGACTGCCACTCCACCCCCTCATGACTACTCCTAAAACACCACATGTGTTGTGAGCCACCAAGAGCTTGCAACCAGGAAAAGCAAATACAGGAGTTATGCCAAAGCCTGGAGGCTGGTTTATAGCAAAGGAGAGATGACAGGACTGCCTTGTGGACAGCCTGAGAGCAAGAGCCACCATGTGGTGCATGAGGGCTGGCAGAGCTTGTACAGCATGAGCAATGAAACCAGAATTATTTCAGGGTCACCAGATATGTATGTGGTGCTGACCCACATATAAGACTTTGATGTCATTGCCACTTCTGCTAAGATGAGGCTATCTAGTCATATTTACAGGGCAAAGGAGTATTTATCCTTACCTTCTCACCTTTGTCTTTCAGCTATCACAGTTAAGAGCTACGCAAGACCTCACCGCAGCTCCTGCAAGACAAGATCTCTGAAGCAGAGGAGTGACTCTGCTGCTTCACACCTCCACAGGATTACCAACAATGTCACCACAGGAGGCACTGCAACAAGCAACGTCAGGTAAATGAACTGAACCATGCAAGTGAAATTGCTGCAGAGCTACAGCCCTTTCTGCTGGTGGTGTTACTACTTCCCCCAGATGCCTGCACTCACTTATGAGTGATGTAGTTACTAGGCCACACCTGCTACCAGCCCCATATTAAGTTATCAAAAACCAGCTCGCAGGCTCTAGCTGCAGAAAGGCAGAATGGCTCATGACTGCCTCACCAGTACTGAGCTCCACTTGGACATGCCAGAGGCCTTGTCATGGCAGAGCTGTTTCCACCTTTAACCACGTTGTTAATCTCACCCCTGCTCCAGTCAGTCACACATCTCAGACCACAGATCCCTGCCCTCAGCCCAAGGCATCAGGCTAGAACCTGCCCTTTCCACATGCATGAAGTCTGGCAGCACACTGCAAGGTACATCTTTGTTTCATGTTTGCACAACACGAGTACAACAGGGTCCCAATCCACAAATAACACTCCTAGACTCAATAGAAATAATCACTCTTCTCCACTTCTGAAACCTTTCCCTAAGGCAGGTAAACCACAGAGATCCTGTTCCCTCTGCACCACAGTCCAATAATCCCAGCTTCCAAATGCCCAAGGCATCACTTCTGTGCATTGCTCTACTGCCTCCTGAGACTCCTTGTGAGCAATTGTTTTCCTACATCTGCCAAGAACAAGGCTCTGAACTCTATGCACGCTCAAAGGGCTGGTGCATGCATCCCTGCAGGAATTCACCCACAGAAACAGAGCATGCAGACTGTGCCAGGCAAGGCCTTCTGCCCAACTCCACTCCCCCTTTCCCAATACCAAGTGCTGGATGCAGACACATGTAAGAACAAGCTGAGTTATATTTATCTCATCACTGGGGCTTTGGTGGAGGCACATTTTTGGAGGACCAATTCCTAGGAGTACTAAAGCCAAGCTAAGCAAGAGTTTTAATCAGGAACGGGCTGCTAACACCACAAGGCAATGTAAGACTTCTGTGACTAATTTGTCTTATTCCCAATCACTTTTCCTGTACAGCAGGCAGTGGTGAAGGTTTTCAATCCAGGGCACTTCTGGTATAGGTTACAGATAGGCACTTCAGTCTGAACTACGCAAATACACAAGAGGATGACAGACCCCTCCCCTTTCAGAATAACCAATATGACACCCCGCCCCCATTTTTCCTTCTCTTAACTTGTCAGAGTGGAACTAGAGAGCTGGAGCCAGGGGTTCCACATGACTCCAGTAGTGTAATTAACTGGATTGCTGCTGGTACAGCAGTGCTAGCAAGGTTCCTGATGGAGAGAATGCAATGATGTATGGGAAAGGGTGTCCTTTCCAGCCTCACCATCTCTGGAGGCATACAACCAGTTGTGTTACACCCATGACTGTGCTGATGCCCAGTAACATGCTCTCCACTGCCACTGATATTTACAGGTGTACTCATCTCTGAGAAAGGGCCAGCTCTTCTATACAACTAGAAAGGATGCAAAGTAACATGAAGATCCTCCAAAACTTTTCTTAGAGATATTTATCTTATTGCTGTGGTCACACCCTTGGTAGTCACCTGACTGGGAAAGGGACTAAGAACCAGTGTTTCCCAGCCACTCCCTACAGACTGAAGCCTGCCAGGGCTGCCTGATGCAGTTTCGAGCAAGATTTCAGCCAATCTCTCCAGCCAGAGGGAGGTCAGAGAGACATCAGGCTGAAAAGCAACTACATACAAAGGTCACTTCAGCTGTGCAAGCCTGTAACAGAAGCCTGTCTCCCAGACACTGATTCTCCAGATATCATGTGGCTGTCCACTAGCAAAATTCTCCACAATTATACTGAAGTACTAAAGTACAGACAAGATCCTGTTCCACTTCAGGAGTAGCCTCCTGAGTCTGTGCTACTCTATTACTCTTATTTCAGACCACATCTGCTTTGCACCAGTCTTTTCCACATTCAGACCAAGCTACCACACTGAAGACAAACATCCCACTATGTATTACCCATAGTTCTCAAAATGTTAACTCAAAATTAAGTATTTTCCCCATTTACTAGCTATTTATGTGATTTATGAGATCTTTACAGAACACAGGCCTATCAGGTAACACAACAACATGTGACAACATTAACAGAGGAATGCATTGGGCTATTGAGGTCTGTGTTAAGAAGAACTGGGGGGAAAAAACTATGAAAGAGATTATAATCTCAGGTTTCCTCCTTCCTCTAACAGTGTGGATATCAGTGCTGGACCATGGGGTACCATACTCAGGCAGAGCAACAGGCCATGTTTATTTGGTATGTTTAAGACAGCTGCTTAAATAATCTTGACCTGTATGGTTAGCTGCCTACTAAAGGCATAGACAATAGTGACAAGACAAGGTAATCTTAATACAGATGCACACAACCAAGCCACCAGGCACAGCACTATGCTAGCTTGCTTTGGCAGCCCTGCTAATAGCATCGCTCCTGTTCCCCACACTAGTCAGCATGCCCACTTCCCAGTTCTTACATGCCCTGCCTTATCCCTCTGAGCCAGGTTTTAACACATGCAAATGCTGAGAACCTGTTATCTCTACTGTCATGCTCTGAGCCCCTTCACTGGGTACTTCCTACCCTACTGCATCAGTCTCTGCAAATAAACACCGAGCTTGCCAGTAGATGCATACAATCAGCACTTCCCTTTTAATCAGAAGGAACTAAAACAACTGGAAACTATTTGTAAGTCATTGACAAACAGGTGTGCAAAGCTCCAGACAAAGCTGCTCCACCCCTCCTCAGCAGTCCCAATCTATGCTGAACCTGGGCAGTTTCTCCAGGATTTTATCTTTATTTCACCTGGTCACTTTTTGCTGTACTCAGCAACTGGGTAAGACAAGATCAGTAGTCCAGCCTGCACCACAGTTTCCTATAACTTCATAAAAATAACTCATCACAACAGCAGGCTGAGCCAGTCTACCCACTTCCAACCAGGCGTGGAGTGAGTTTGTTTTCTTTACATGAGCAGCAGTGATCCAAGCAGAAAATTCCCCAGCCTCATCTAACCTTGAGCAATGATGAAAGAAGTCATGGTGGAGTGATGGGAAGCAAAGGGAAAGCAAACTCCTGTAAGTCTCTCTCAACAGAATACTCTCCTCCTGTGATTGAGTCACCTTGCAACCCTCATGGCACGGATCAAGTTTACTTGAATGTATTAGGAAGTCTTAAGGAAGCAGACTGCAATCAACACAATCAACATTTAGAGGAGCCACAAGCCAATTAGCTTCATTGTAACACCAAGCTGCTGGTGGTTCCTTGCTTTGCTAGGCTGCACAGTAGTCAGATACCTCCCATCAGCCTTCTCTGCCCTTCCTCCCATTTGGAAGTCACAGTAGGTTGGTTTTTAACCCAGCTGCAGTTCTGCAACTTCTGGCTTCACAGTACCAACAATTGTCCTTTCCATTAGCTGGCTTTTGGGAAAGGGGGAATGGGAGTTCAAGTTGCAAATATTTTGTTATTCAGGCTAAGCATGGCAATAACATGGCCAATGAATTCCAAGTATTGCATTTCTCTGCATCTGGTTGCATCAAACAGGTTTCTGTTTTTACTTGGTAGAACTGATTTACTAAATTTGTTTATGAGAGTCCTTTCTTTCCAGATGTTCATGTTATGCAGACAAGAATCTGAAAGGAGGTCACCATCAAGACACTTCTGAAGTTCATCCAGTTCCCTGCACAATTCAGAGTGCCCAAAAGTCTGTAGCAGGGAATACAACCAACTTTTTGAAGTGAGAACTAAATAACTAAGATTGCATGCTAGAACCTCTCTTGCACTAAAGGAGAAGAAAGAGGTGAAGCATCCCATCTGTTACTTCTGTTTCACATTGCAGTCAGTTCCTCCACATTGATGGCAAGGCTCTCTGGTCACCTTTTGTCACCAGAGCTAGGTTTACTCAATTGCTTCCTTGTAGGAAAATCTAAGTAACAAAGAATAACTGTCACTGTGAGGCAGAGCTCAGGAACTATGTCAACTGCCAGGACTATAGACCAGCTTTTAGAGAGTCATTTCAGTTTTTTAATGGGACCAGACATGTGAAAAGAAAGCATCGTTTGCTCTGTGGACTGGAGAGAACATTCAGTAACTATGATGCCCTTGGTAGTAGCACCTCCATCCAAGAGAAGTTGAGCAGATTCAATCACATCCTGAAGATATCCATATTCCTTTCTGACCTCTTTCCCAGAAATAACACACTGATACAAGGCCGAGGTGGTGCAGCCATTAGGAACTGGCCTGCACCGTGGACTCACACTTCACACATTCTTCTTTGAGTTCATTATCCTGTATGTCACTGAGCAACTTTTATCTACTTTCAAACTCTGCACAGAATCTGTCCTCCGGTATTGGTAGCACCTCTTTTTTGGGTCTCAAGCTGGAGAACAAGACTACTACTATAAATCACTTCCTATCACTGGTGTTATCCAGAACACAAGCAATTGGGACAGTCAGCCCACAGGACACACATTACAGAATAGATTTTTAACTGTTTGACATTACTGCCCAGAGCAATGATCTCAGTTTCTGATCCTCAGGATTCAACCAGACACGAGGAAAGAACACTGGGAGCTTTTGGAAAACAGAATGCACAAAAAGCACAATCCAGTGGGGTTTATTTCCCCCCAAGGGCTTCCTGAAGCAACTCAACCCACAGCTCAGACCTCTAGTTTTTTGCTCACATTGGGGTAGAAGCTTGCTGGAGTCACCAACAGGCTTTAAGAGAGGTTTCCACAGCTCTAGTACAAGGAAGAGCTGGCCAAAACCACTAAGAAGCAAAAGTTATTACCTATAATCATTCAAGAAGTGACATACACTGCATCTTCTCCCAATCCTCCAAGAAATAATCTTGCCTGTCAGTCACAGACAGGCAGCAAACATACTTCAGGGCTCTGGCCTACACAGCAATGATGCAGCTGGTGGCTCAGCACACACAGGAGCAAGAGAGGTTTGGCTCAGCAGCAGGAATACTGAAGGAGAGGAGAAAGCTACTGCCAAAAGATAATCACCTCAGGTGGCAGAAAAGACTGACCATGTCCCCAACAGTCCAGGAGACAAGAACCATATCTTCCTGCAAACAGAGGACACACATCTTGGGCAAGCACATAACATGGACTGAGGAGGTTGAAGGCTTGCTAGCACTGTTGGCTCTGGGGTGCCTGCAGCAATTCTAAGTTTTCTAGCCTGGAAAAAGTTTACTGACATGTTGCGATAAACAGTCCTACCACAGTCACCTAAGAGAGCCTAAAACCCTACACAAGCCTAATGCCTTTGGATCCAGGCCCCTGGTACCATGGAGATCTCTCATACCTCTTCAACAAACTACAATTCCCAGTGACAACCACCAGATTTAACACACACATTCCGACTATCACAGAGTCTGAAAGGCTCTTTTCCATCGTGCCATTCACAGCAAGGAGAAACCACTGAAGGCTGAAATGTGATTAGGATGCCAGTCACACATCTTGCCTTATAGCAGCGCCCAGCTCCAGCCCACATTTCAGCTTGAAGGAACATGAAACTATTGTGCCAGTCACTGAAACAAATGATTACAGCAGATGATGCACCAGGCTCTTTGCATCAACATTACACTTTGTGCTGCTGGAAAAACTTACGCCCAGAGAGCCAGAGCACATTTGGATGTCAAATTACAGAGGTCACCACGCCACAAGGTAGCGGCAAAAACCTGCCTCTTAAACAGCTTAACTGCTCCAAGCATGCAAAATTCTTGTATTACTATTCCAAGAGCAGGATCCCCAAATCTTCATGAAACTTTACAGATACAGTAGTCACTGTTTTCTGATCCACCCACTAAGGCCCTGGACTAAGACAGTAAAGCTTTTCTCTTTAATCTATTGACACAGCTCCCTGTCATACAGTACCCATCACGCTGATTAACTAGCGATAAAATAGCTTGCCTGATCAGAAAGTCTGTTTTAGAAAGATAAGAGTCCCTCAAAGGGCTTAAACAGCTCTCCTATTGTTTAGGCATTTCCCCATGAACTCTCAAGAGCAGCCCAAATTCACACATCACTGATCAGCTGATGGCAAAAATAGAGGAAGTTTATTAATGCTCTCTGATCAAGAGCATAGCTTTTTCCATTTAGGCTACAGGCAGATACATTTAGCTTTTGAGGTCCCTGGTTCAACCCCTGGATACCAGCCATGACACAGACCAAATAGTTCAAACTACTGAGTAATCTTCAGCCCTCAACACAGACAGAATAAAGAATATGCAGTATTTGCCATGCTGGGTGAGATCATATGAGGTCTTAACAGAAGCTCACGATGCCCCTGGCGTGGTGATTAATGTGTTCTCATAGTTTCACATCTCCCAAGAAAAGCAGTCACATCACAAACACACCTAAGTATTGCTGAGTTTTAAAACATATACATGCAGGGGGAGTGTTTGTTCTTTTAAAAACTCATGACCATCCAGGAAAAAATACAGAAGATTAAAGCTTGCTCTTGTATAATCCACAACAACCTAAAATTATTAAAAGCACCACCAGTCATCATCCTGTGAAGAAGTTCATTTGGGTCCACAAGATATTCAGGCTTTCAAGACCTGGTTATACACAGTGTAACCAAGAGCCAGTGGCACTTCGGCACAGTCCAGTCACACACAAGTCTTATTCACTCTGATGTTTGAGAATGGAGTTCCAGGTGGGCAGCTGTTCTCAGGCCCATACAGAGCTGACACACTAAAGTTACTGCTTTTTACAGCCTGAGAAGACAAGTCTTCACTTGAACAAGTACAGGCAAGCCAGAGAAGCTCAAACTCATAGGTCAGAAGAGGGAAAAAAAAGAGCCAATAAAGCAATACAATAAAGCAGGCACTGAATAGGGAAGGCAGCAAGCAGCTGATCCAGCTCACACATTCATTCTGTTCCAAGCTGCAACTCAAAGGACAATCTGGTAAATATTTTAGGGAACTTCTAGTTAAATAACACAAAAACACTGTCAAAGCAGAACAGACTCCATCTCACACAGAGCACATTGTGCTCTTCACAGAAAGGTGAATCCTTGACCGAAAGAATGTGCCTAGTTATGCAAAGCAACGCGAGAAGCTCTGCTTCAGCTCCACCCAGAGTCCAGCTCACACCTGAAGCAAGGACTATAGGGACCCTGTCATTTTAGCCCTCACACCACAGTTGTGCATGCTGCTCTCATTACACACCGAGAATTACTTGAGTCGTTTTAAGTCTTAGTGACTTCTTGATGACATCTGAATTCCAGGGTGGAGCAGAAGGCTCTGCTAAGGTTCTGTACCGCAGTCAATTACCTTCATATCAGGAATTCCTTTGCGCAAGTTAGGCCAGCGGTTAATTTAAAGGGGAGAGAGGCTCATCTCCTGTTTCAGGGGGTAGGTATCACCAGTTGGGTAAGGAGGGTTAAAGGGTGAACGAGAAGGCCAGAATACTTCCTAGGGCCAGGTGTGAGTGTCCAGAGGTGGTCAACCAACCTCCCCCTCACCACCAAACACCGAGCCTTCTGCAAGCCTGAAGAACTGAAGCAAGCAAAGAGCACATAGTTGGCACAGAAAGTGGTGAAACTGGTTAACGTGTTTGGGCCACGCTAGCTTCACTTATCGATAGCTTTCCGGAGATCACAGATCTCTCCTCCTGCGCACAGTGACAAATCACAGTCTTCTCAAGCGCTGGATGTTCAGGCCCGCTAATACCCTCCACGTTTATCAGCTTTTTCCTGCCCTGTGCTGGAGAGGACACGGTAACCCCAGCAGCCTGCCAGGGGCCAGGCACCACCCCCCCGGCCTGCCCCACACGCTGCTCTCCCCGCTCCCCGACCCTAAGGCTGCCGTGGGCAGACAGAAGGAAGAGGACGAGGCCAGGACTGTCCCGTTCCCCGTACTCCCTGCGCTGTCAGGAGACCTGCTGATAGACCAACAACACGGACCGCCCCCCCCTCCCGACACAAGGGGGTGCAGCCCCCGAGCATGGGCCCCAGGGAGGCCCCGGGGGGTCCTGGGAAGCCGCTTTACCCCCCTCCGCCACCGCGCTGCCAGCGCCCGCGGCTCCGGTTTCAGAGTGGGAAGCGGATCAACACAGCTTCGGCACAAAGGGGCCCCTGTCCCCGCCGCGGAGCGGAGGCGCTGCCTCCGGAGGGAAGAGGAGCCTTCATAGCCTCCTACGACGGGGCGGCGGCGGCAGCCGCCTCCAGGGAAGCCGGCAGAGGGGCACCCGGTAAAGGTCAGGCCGCCGGCTAGGTGGCAAGGACCGCAGAGGGACCGGAGCTCAACCGGGAGCTTCCCCCAGCCCCCCAAGAATAACCTGCTGGGGACCGCGGACCCGCCGCGCCACCCCCTCCGGCCCCACAGCGCCGGCAGTGCCCCGAGCCTACCGACGGTCTTGTCTCCACGCCCCGCCGAACCGCGCCGAGCCGCCTCCCGATCCCCTTCTGCCCACCGGGAGCGCCCGGCCCGGCACCACCCCCCCCCACCCACCCCCTTTCCATGAGGAAACTTTTCCCTCGCAGCTGCCAGCGCCTCCCGAGCCGCGCTGCCCGCCGCGGGGAGGCGGCGACGGGACTGGGCTGGGTTCCGCCACTGGGACCCCCGGAACCCCACGGGGAACAGGTTCGAAAGGCATGTCCGAAATGGAGAGGGGTGGGGGTGCCCGGCCCGGGGATAGCCGAGCTCGCCTCCCAGCAGAGCGAATCCCCGCCGCTTACCTCGCAGGCGGCGCGGCTCAGCACAGCGAGGAACTTGGCGAGCAGCGGCCACCTGGGTTAGGAGCGTTTCGGCCCTCCCCCTATTTCAGCTGCGGGACGCGGGGGTCCAGCCCCGCCTCCAGCAGCTCCCGGTGGGGCGGGCTCGACTGGGCTCTTGGGGCACTCCAGTGGCGGCGGAGCAGCTCCGGCGAGATTCCCGCCTCCCCGCCCCCCTCCGCCGGGCTCTTGATCCAATTAGCGGGCGGCCGCCGAGCGGACTCAGCCCAGGCAAGTGGGGACGCGGGGCGGGGCGGGGGGTCATCGTTGGCTATCAATGCCGTTACCCCTCTACGGGGAAGGCCTGGGGCGTGGGTCCCCCCTTCTAAACAGCGGGGAGGGGGCTGGGGGCTGCCCTCTCCTTGGAGGGCTCTGCCCGGCCGGGTTGCCCCCCGTCGTAGCGGGAGGCGGGGGACGCCCAGGCCCAGGCCGCCGTGTGAGGAGCTGCCTACCTGCCCGGGTGGCGCTCAGCCCAGCCCTGAGGAGCTGGGCTCTCCCCTGTGTTGCTCAATGGATTGGGGCCTTTAGTTATTTTGTGCGCTGTACCGGCCTGCTGACCCACAGGGCCCAGAGCCAGCCCGGACACTGGAGCAGGAGGCCCAGCAGTTCCCCAGCCCCGCTCTCATCCAGGCAGAGCTGTGCCCTCACTTTTGAGCATGACATGGGTCACTCTATCTGGGGTTGGACAGCAATTTCGCCTTGGCTTGTCTTGGCATCCTTCTTTCTCTTTCGGCTCCATCCTGCTAACTCAGGTCACTCTCACTTTCCTCTGAAAACCTTTATCTGAATAATCCAGACCTCATCTTTAAGCCCTCAGAGTCTCTTAGTTGAAACCAGCTCTTTCTAAACGCCAGGGAGTTTCTCTGCCAGAGTTTCCATTTCTAACGCCAGGCCCTGGGTGCGATTCCCCATGACGCCAGGGCAGTGCTTGTATGAAGAGCACTAGGAGGCCTTGCTGGCCCTTCTCCTCTTGACTGCTTCCAAATGGCTTAGGACACAATTCGAAGGACCAGCTGTGGGTTTGTGGTGATGTTTATTCAGTTCATGGAGAAAGGAAAGTCTGAGAGCTTTGCAGGAAGAAGAGAGGCAAGAATATGCCATAAATCTTTGCTCCTGCTTCTCTGGAATAGTACTGGGGTGTTTTCTCTCTCTTTGCTCCAGGTTGCATAGGCGCTCAAAAAATAACTATTGATGCCCTTCAGATAGGATGAATTTCTCTGTTGGAAAGTGAATGTTAGAAACCATTCCACTTAATTTGTTTTGGGATCAATCCTCTCTTCATTTTTACCTGTGTGGGCTAGCTAGAAGGAGGTAGGCACTCATGGCAGGTCACTGGGTGTGGTCTTACTATAAGCATCCTTTCAAAAAGTGATGCAAGATGCTCATCTTCTCACATAATTGAGAATGCAAGCATCAATTTTGGATTTTACTAAACCAAACTAACTCTTTGGCATAGATACTCCCTAGTTCAATTAAATTCTGAGATTTTAATTCAATTTTAAATTTATGCACATCAATGAAATACAGAAGGGGCAAACATCTGATGTTAATATTCTATATACATCATTTGCCCTGTGTTATCTTTTCATGCTGATTTTGGTACTGCCAGCCCACGTGCTGAGCATCCAGGGTAGATGCTTTCCATCTGGGACCTGGCCACCCCCAGCACTGATTGCAAGGCAAGGGTAAGACATAGTATGATTGCTGCTATTCTGCCAAGGCTGCAGTGACTGAGGCAAAACAGGGCGCTGTCAGGTAAATGACATCATTACTGTAGTGATATTTTGTTCATTTTCCTGGTGCAGGGCAGCTTAATAATGGTCATGAGATAGAAGGAGGGCAGATAACATGACATTTACTCTTTTATCTCTTCAGGATTATGTATTTTTTCCTACTTTTTAGTGGAATATAGGCTTATTTTTATACACAGGCCAAACTCCCGTTGCTGTGATGGTACTCTTTACCTTGGTAGTCAGACTAAAGTAGCCAAAAATATTCATGCTTTGGAAAAAGATCCTGGCGACAAGGAGGCAGAATAGCTAATGGTATTACAAATACTGTGAAGTTGATGGTCTTAGTCACAATATAGTTTTACCAGACCCGGTGACAAGACAGCTTTATTCTGCAGTAGAGAGCCACGTCCCATAACTGACGGCAGAGCCTCATCATAATTGTATGTCAGACAAAATGCATCATAAAAATAAGTCTAATATCCTGCCCACGCATAATTACACTCCTCTAACTAGCTGCATATTGTAGCTTGATGAGACTGTAAATGCACATAAGAATATTTTTTCAAATTACTCTTTCTCTGGCTTGCTCAACGTACTGTACAGACACTGAGCTGTGCCCCCACACTGGGCCAGTGGCATGTTTTCTGTGTGTGATTTGGGTCCTATCTGCTATTCTTGTCCTTAGTGGATAATAATTACAAAAACATCTGGTCATTTGCTAGAGTGAAAGCAAGTTTGGTGTTAGTAATTAATAAACATTACTGTATTTAGCATACTGTATTTGTGGTGCAGACTTAATGTGAGTACTGTGTGCAGTTCTGGGCCCCACAATTTAAGAAGGATGTGAAGTCATTGAATGCATCCTGAGGAGGGAACAGAGCTGGGGAATGAGCTGGAAGGAATGTCCTGTGAGGAGCGGCTGAGGACTTGGTGCTTATCTAGTTTGGAGAAAGAGAGGGGTGACCTCATTACTCTGGGCAGCTTCCTGAGGAGGGGAAGTGGGGAGGGAGGTGCTGATCCAGCGATGGGGCATATGGGAATGGTTCAAAGAAGCACTAGGCAGAGGTTTAGAGTGGACATGCTTATGTCACAGTGGTCAGACACTGGAACAGGCATTCTATTCTATTCTGTTCTGTTCTGTTCTATTCTGTTCTATTCTATTCTACAAAATGCTAACTGTGATGGCTCCAAGAGGGAAACCTGTAGGTTACTCTGTGTGTGCTCTGCACAGGGATGCTACCGCTGGGAGACAAACAGAGTGCGGATAGGAGGTGCACATCTTTGCTGGAGGTAACTTGGATGTGTCAGTTTTCTTTGGGATTAGTACATATAACACTGAAATCAATACATGTCGTTCAGTTTACTTTTAAGAAAGTTGGTGTTAGGGCCTCTTATTTCAGTTATAAATTTATAAACGTGCCTCTTTTAAAGCATAAAGGTGATTCCTGATGAACTATATAGATTCAGTTTCTAATTATGATGACATCTGCAGACTTATAGATGAAACAGTTGATCAAGAAGGAGCTTTTACTACAGTAGTTTCCCTTCCTGGAAATCAAGCCTTCGAGGCTTCAGAGGGAAGAAGGGAAGTGTTTACTTTCAGTTATTCCTCCTGCTATTTTTTGCTAACGGGTACAGTTCTAAGAAGGATGTCGTGTGTTACAGAAGCGTTTGATAAGACTTTAAGACTTAAAAATCAGGTTTTGGCAGCAATTAATATGTTGTTACAGTTCGGGAGAAAAGCATAGAGTATGGGTCTTGGTTGCTTTTCTTAGCATTTTTTCTTTGTGTTTCCTGATATGTGAGAAAATGCACAGGTAACCACAGTTACAGGGCAAAAACCCCCCAATCTTAAGCCCCATGAGTGAAGGAGTGGTTATGTGTATTTTAGGACCTGTGGTCATAGCCAGCTGTGTGGATGACTGGACTGTAATTACCCGGCACAGTTACTAGCAGGTCTGACCAAGAGCTAAGGTTCCCCACACAACAGGCAGCCAGCAGCCTCCTTTGCAGGTGAAGGGGGAAGTGCTGGTACCTCCAGCTGTTTTGGTAGGGCTCTTCCTTCCTCATTCGCGTCTGCTTTGTTATGCAAGATCTGGTAGTCTCCGAGCTGATCTGGCTGTGCTTTTTTGTGTCTTAAAGGGCGGTTTTTTCAGTTGAGTCCCAACACCTGGTGCATCTTCTTGTGGAACTCAGGTTTTGAATTCGTATCTCTTGTTTTGGCTGATGTATTTTGGGGCCTTACCGTGCAGCTTTAATATGCCAGTATGCTCGAGAAACGAATGAACCATGTCAAACTATCAGCCCCGCACCCAAAAGCCCACAGTAAGCTCCCGCAGGGCACCTCGTGGGCTTTGACTGTGTGTTCTGGGCCAGGCCGCGGACGCAGCCTGAGCCTCGCAGCCACCTCCTGCACCAGGGCAGCCGGGGCGCCGCTCACGCCCATCGCCGCCGCGGCGGGGCTTCCGGTGGAGGGTAAGGACGGTGGGGGGGAGGCAGCGGCCGGAGCAGGAGCCCCCAGCCCTCGCCGGCCTCCCCATGCCGAGTGGCCGCCGGGGGCCCCCGTGGCCGGCACATCAGGCCTGCGCGGCGGGGCCCGCGGGCTCGGCGCCTCTCCCCAGGGGCGGGGGAGCCCTTCCCGCGGGGCCGCGCCGGGAGCCCCCCCGTTCCCGCCCTGGTTATGAAACCGCGGGGGAGGGGCCGGCTGCCGCCCGCTGTCCTCGGCCGCGCCGGGGGAGCGGAGGCCGCCGGAGCGCAGGTGAGATCGGGGCGGCCCTTCTCGCCGAGACCAAGGGAGAGCCGGGCCGGGGCCGCGGCCTGGCCTGCGGGCCAGGCGGGCCGAGGCCCTGAGGGGCGGTCCCGCGGGGCCGGGTGAGGCCCGGAGGGGCGGGTGGGCGCTGTATGGGGAAGCTTGCGCGGTGCCTGCCGAGCTATATTTAACGCGGGCAGATATCCATGACTGGCATTCACGAGTTATAAATAAGTTTAGCGCTAGCATGGGATCAGCCTGTACGACGCTCTTCATGGAGGATCTTCTGGAGTGATCTGCAGCAGCAAACGGCATGTGACGCATCGCCCGCCAGCTATGAGGAAGGCTGTGGGAGGCCCGCGCCTTTACTCGGGGTCTGGGTGGCCCTTTCGTCGTTGTAACACAAGACACGAGTCCCGGCATCCTACCGCTGGTCAGAAGAGCCGTTCGTGTGTGGTTGCCAGCCAGTCTAGGAGCCCAAGCCAAATACCAGAGGGTGGCTGCGAGGAAGAGTGGCCATTAAATAGGAAGTACCTTCTGAGCATATTTGGTAGAAGACCAGACAGCCCTGGCCATCATCATAAAAACTCGGACCTTTTTCTTAGCAGAGTCTAAGGAGTTCAGTGTTTGCTACCAGAGAAACAGTCAGGGCATTATGCGGCTTCACAGATGCACTTTATGCAGATCTGTGGGGTTTAAGCTTGAAAGTTTGGTAGAAGCACATCTGTCAAAACATATTCTAATGCTTTAGGTTAAATTCATTTTCATATGTGAACAAAGAACAGTTTATTGAATCTCTTCTCCTTTCCAGCAGAGGACAACAAAAAGCTAGTGTCATGCTGATGAAAGAGGGTATAGGTATAATCACTGCTTTCAGGCTACTGGCATGTGTTTCATTCCAGGTTTCCTCTCTGTCTTCCAGTTAAAAGTGTATGGTAGTCTTACCTTCCATGCTTTGTTTGCTTTTAGTGATCTGCTGGAATGGCTCCAGTGAACCAGCCAAAGGATAAGAAGCATGAGAGGGCACACGAGCAATGGCCAGAAGAGGCAAAATCAGCTGGGAAGAGGAAACCAGACTATGAGGAACTAGGGAATGAGCCACTAGCGAAGAGGTTGTTTGTGAGAAAAACATCCAAGCCCCCAGAGAAAATTGGTAACATTTCCTCAGATTCTTACTGTTTTATCCAGCCAGATTTACCCTAAATGACAGGCATCGACTAGTTGAAGAGGGTGGATGCCAAGAGGCATGTTGAGGCATGAAATGTTCAGATGGGATTATATATTGAAGCGATACACAGACATGTGTTGGGGTAGCACATCCTCCAATTGTCTGTCTAGGGAGCATGTATGTGTGTGCTTGCAGGACAGTTTCATTTTTGAAACTCTGTGCCTTTGTAGAAGCTGCTCTCACAGCTCATTAGAGGGTGGTTAAGTTTTATGGAATTCCCGAATTACTGGATGTCTAATTTATTCTCGGATAGGCCAATCTTGGTGATACTTTGTTTCTTATCTCCCATGTATTTCTTAATGTGCTTTCATACTTGCAGGGTTGGTATCCTGCAGCATGCAGTCTAAATGGGCATTTCCACCTGATTCTTTGCATATTCTAATTTTTGCTTCAGTAAATAAGAATACTTTCTGCCTCTGTGTTTGGATTAGATGGGACAGAATTTCCACTTACCACTTCTCCTGCATTTTTTCCTCTAGTATGTAAGTTTAGAAAAAAATCTCGTAAAGAATTTAGATATAATGAGCAGAGGTCATTAAGGTGTAAGATAGTGGGAAGGTTAATGCTTTGCATTATCAAGAATGTTGTATAGGCTTCAGCTAGAGTGAAGACTATTTTTATAGAATTATAGAATTATTTAGGTTGGAAAAGACCCTTATGATCATTGGCCTGACAGTACCAAGTTCACGTCCCTAACTGCCACATCAAGACATCTTTTAAATACCTGCAGGAAGGGTGGTTGACTCAGCCACCTCTGTAGCCAGCCTGTGCCAGTGCTTGACAAGCCTTTTTGGGATGGAATTTTTTCACATATCCAAGCAATGCCTCCTCTTGAACAACTTGAGGCCATTTCCTCTTTTGTCGTATCACTGGTTACTTGGTAGATGACACTGACACCCACCTGGCTACCTTTCAAGTAGTTGTAGAGAGTGATGAGGTCTTCTCTGAGCCTCCTTTTCTCAGATAAAACCTTAAATTCCATTGCTTGTTTAGGAGGTCACTAGAGTTACTGCTTTGTGTGGAAATACTATACACTTCCTGTACAATTTTGGCTTTAAGGATCCAGAAATCACTGGAGTGATTTTCAGCAGTCAGAGATACAGGTGGTGTGGCCAAGAGGGTCATGCTGGGGTGTATCAAGAAAAATGTGGCCAGCAGTTGGAGGGAGGTTGTCTTCCTGCTCTACTCTGCCCTGGTGAGGCCTTGCCTGGAATATTGTGCACAGTCCTGGACTCCCTGGTTCAAGAAGGACAGGGAGCTACCGGAGACTGTACAAAAAGGGGCTGTGAGGTTGATTAGAGGACTAGAACATCTCTCTTGGGAAGAGAGGCTGAGGGACTTGGACTTTTTACCTTAAAGACGATTGAGGGGGGGTCTTACCAACACTTACAATTACTTGACGGATGGATGTCAGAAGGATGGGCTCAGTCTTTTTTCAGTGGTGTCCAGGGACAGGACAAGAGGCAATGGGCACAAGCTTGAATATAGGAAGCTCTACCTAAACATGAGGAGGAACTTCTTTACTGTGAGAGTGGCAGAGCACTGGCACAGGCTGTCCAGAGAGGTTGTGGAGTCTCCTTCTCTGGAGATACTCAAAACCTACTTGGATGCTGTCCTCTATAACCTGCTCCAGGTGATCCTGTTCTGGCAGGGGTTTGGACTAGATGATCTCCAGAGGTCCCTGCCAACCCCTGCCATTCTGTGATTTTGGTTTTCATTGTCTAGTGTGTAAGTCCAAACTTGGAGCAGTTGGCAGTGTTAACAGTGGATATCAAGGCAACACGCTCTGGTTGAAAGGAGCTCTATGTATAATTGTGGATGGATAAAGTATCCTCTGTAGTAAATTCAGCTACATGATTTTCATGCAACTTCATGGCCTGATTCTCAGACTTGGTAAGCATCTGCAGTTCCTTTGAGTTTCAGAGGGAATTGGATGTGGCTAATACTTTGGAATATTAGGCCAATGGTATTTTCCCCTTAAACCCTTTTAAAAAAGACAAAGACTTTTGTATTTGAGCTTTTCCACTCTGTGCTCCAGTTTTGGGTTTTGTGTGTTTTTGGAAAAAAAAAAATTTTTTTGGACTATATCAAACTGGCTCAATTTCTTGCATTAAAACACCTTTTTAAAGTTTGGTTGGTGTTTTGTGTTGTGTTGGGTTTTTTTGTTGGTTGTTGCGGTTTTTTGGTTGTTTTTATTTCAGCAGATTCTAAAAAGCCCTGAAGTTTGTTTCTTAATAAATTACCCTTGTAATAAAAGAAAATTTGGGAAAAAACCCTCAGTTTCCATTACCTCTGAAAAAAGAACAGTGGATGCTAATTTTTCTGTGAAAAAAGGGAATTAGAATATATAAAATACTTTTATACCCTTTCAACAGGTGACAGGTGCTTGTACTATGTTGGCACGTGAACAAAGAAGTTCAGTTTCAAACCTGTGCATTTCTAGACTCCAGCATTACATCCAAGAAGGATTTTGTTTAGGTTCTAGTCACAAAGAATGATCCTTGTGTTTCAGTCTTCTGCTTTTTATCAATATCCTTAAATGAAAACAGTGGTTTTTGCTTAAGAAATGCATTTGACGTCTGGGTTCCCTGGGGGGGTTACAGACCTTTGCCATGGGGATGATTAGGTCACAGACACAGGATTGAACAGATCTGGTTTTTATGTAAAGGTCCCTGAAGATAAAAACTTGGAACATGAACAAAATCTAGAAGCATGCTGTACTCTCAGCAAAAATCACTCCAAACAGAGATGTTTTCAGGCAAAGAGGTGTCAGCAAGTCCATTATCAAAAACAAAACTGGCAGTGCTGTAGGCAGGCTGTACGGACTACAGCACAAGCAGGTGGAAAATTCTGATTCACAAGCAGGCGTTTCAGGAGC
This sequence comes from Laterallus jamaicensis coturniculus, assembly GCA_022605575.1. Classification (NCBI taxonomy): domain Eukaryota; kingdom Metazoa; phylum Chordata; class Aves; order Gruiformes; family Rallidae; genus Laterallus; species Laterallus jamaicensis. Next base: position 23,024,246 of record JAKCOX010000013.1, read on the forward strand.
TGCGTGGGAACTCGTGTTGCTATGCTTGGGGAATTTTCAGGTGTTAACGCTTCTGCTGGTCACGTGTCTAACCTTCCCATTGCTGTACTCAGGGGCTTACCACCTCCTGTGGCCTATTTCCAGGCTGTTGGGGCTTTGGATAGCTTCATTGTGTTTTTGGAATGAACCATTCAAGTTGTATCCTGTCCAAGAGATCCACCACCTGTGGCATTGCTTTAGTCCTCTCCTGTTGTCTTTTTGGTAAATCTTTGGCAAGGAGAAGGAAAGTTCAACAAGAAGTAGCATACACAAAGCTCTGGCACGCTATGGGAAGCACTGGACTCCATAATCGCAGAGGCTGCTGCACTTCAGATATGGAAGAATCAATTAGAGTCTTTTATCTTGTGGCTGAAGCTTTTCATGGACATAGCAGCAAATGCAGATATGTTCCCCTGTTGTTCAGTGAATAAACACAAGAGGCATTGGCTCTCAGTAAGTTTTACTCTTTTCTTCTCTGGCAGGTTGGAGTGGAGGTGGGTCCATGGTGAGAAACAACAGAGTCCTCTTCCATCAGCTGGAGCGGCAGCGCAGCATTGTTCATTATGTCTACCAGAACATGCTGGGAGGCTCCATTCGGGCACAGCTCAGGCAGGTGAGGAGTTTCTCCTTTGTGCCCTGTTGGACATCTCAGCTCCCTACATAAAAATATCTTCAACACAAGCAGGGAAACTTTAAAGGGGCTTAAAGTTCCTCACATGCGCAGTTTGTGGCTCCGAGTCTGGCTCGCTCTTATCTTTCTTAATCCTGTAAAATGCAAGAGCTGAGATGGCTTTCCCTTTCGGTTGACCTAGCCCTGTCACTACATTTTACCCTCTGATAACGCTGTGCTTCCTTGAATTGTATTAAAACTTGCCCAGTCTACCAGTTGAGCTATTGCACAGTGCTACTTTTGCGTGCTGATCCAACTGTTTTCTTGTACTATTTTTGTATCCATTCTACTTTGCTACTCAGGTTTAGTGTGGATTTTTCCTCTTCACAGACGTACTCCAGCGAGTCCATAATGTTTTACTGTTTTTCAGAGCCACACTCCCGCTTTCATTCAAAAAATAACTGCTACTGTAACACCTATTGGTGGGAAGCACCTGGACTAGCTTTATCTTCCAGATTATTTATTCAAAAGATAAAGTATCCAAAAGATAAAGAAATCACCTGGCTCATTCAAGCTGTACTTGTTCCTCAGCTGAATAACAATACAATGTGTCATGGTTTTTCATTTCCTATTTCAGGTGGTCTGTTCACACTAATGCTGTAGAGTTGAGTTGCAGGCAATTTGGACCATAATATTGTATCCCTGTGTAACATTTTGAGGTACTCAGTAAAGACACTGATGCCTTTTACTGGTGTGGAGGCATGTTCCTTGTTAATTATCCCTCCTTTTTAGCTCAGCTCACAAGACTTAGCCCCTGCACATCATTTAAAGTGTGGTTCTCTCTTGCTTTCCGAGTGCTGTGGCTGGTGCAGGTTTGTGTGGTCACAGGCTGTTTCCCTTGGGTACAGCATGTTCTGATTCTACAGAGGGGTGTAGAACACTGATGGCAGTTAGTGTTCACACTCCTCATTCAGAGAATCTCGGGGATCCCTGCAAAAGTCATAATTATCTTGGTCTTTTTAACAGTGTTTGCAGCTGCCCTTTCTGCGTTCTCTGGCCTCATACCGTCTCTTTCGAACAGCAAGTCCCTTTGACAGGAGGGTGACATGCCTGGAATGGCATCCAACACACCCCAGTACTGTGGCTGTTGGTTCCAAAGGTGGAGACATCATCCTTTGGGACTATGAAGTACTTACTAAAACCTGCTTCATAAAAGGGGTAAGCATAAAAGGGGTGTGTGGAATGGGTGGGAGGGAAAGCTGGAATACCATCAGATACTGCACGTCAAAAACGAGGTCTGTTGTGAGAAGCACATAAGGGTCTTGAGTTGCAGAGCAGCCAGATGTGGGGCAGGGCTGAGATGAAACAGCATGCCTGTTCCTAAGTCCCAGACTGTTGTAGCACTGGGGAAAACTGAGGCGTGTTGATAAAGTTCACAGTGAAGCAGGACTTGGTGTGTGCTCAGTGGAAAAATAATACAGCAACTGGCAAAACATTTATCTTAAGGGGAACCCAGAAACAAGTAGGCAGAGAGGGTCTGTCTGGTTCAAGTCTTAGTCTTTCTCTGCTCACCTTTTATTCTGTATCAAATGAAGAAACACCTTTGAGTGGGGAGAAACAAAGTCATAGAATCTAGTCAAAGTCCCTTTATTTGAAGTGAGAAACTAAAGTAGAATGAATGGTTGATAGAGCTGGCCTGTCCCCTCATTTCTGTGTTCAGCCATTGACATGCCATTCTGACATGAGCTCAAAGACTCTGTAACTTTTATCTCCTTTCTAAATTAACATACTGGACACTGGGAGGAGGGCTATCCTCCAGAAATTCCATAGTCATCTTTCTCTTTTCACAAACAGTGCCTGAGGACTTGCAGTTGTGTCCTCCAGGAGGGCAGCTGTCTAGACAGCCATTGTGTGGGAAGACAGGGTTGTCTTTGCCTCCTTGAAGGGCTGTGGTGTGTTTCACTGTTGCTGTTAAGGACATAGCAGTGAATGCAGACTTACAGAACACACTTGTCTCCTTCCCCATCACTCAGTGGATTTTTCTTTTGTTCATCCCCTTCCTTGTAGATGGGAGCTGGAGGGGCCATCACAGGAATGAAGTTTAACCCTTTTAACCCTAGTCAGCTGTACACTTCGTCAGTTGCCGGCACTACCACCCTGCAGGATTTTAATGGCAATACTATCCGGGTCTTCACCAGCACCGAGGACTGGGAGTAAGAAATACAGCAATGCTTTGGGCCTCTCTGTCCTGCTGGCAAGAGGGCTACAGAGAGAAAGAGAGAGAAAGAGAGAGAAAGAGAGAGAAAGAGAGAGAAAGAGAGAGAGAGAGAGAGAAAGAGATGTTTGTCTCCATGGGAGCTGGGCTTCCTTTTCTCCACCAAATTGCAAGGATCCACTCTCTTTATTTTTCCCTGAAATGGGGTGGTGGGTAGGACAGAGCTTTTTTTCATGGAGGGGAGGGTCTCTTTGATGCTACTTGCTTTTTGTTATACATGGGAGAATGTGGGGGTGCCAGATTTCCCTTGTCTGTTCTTGAACCTCCCATAGCTCTGTGCCCCAGGGACCTTATAACCTCCTCACCTGTTAGCAGTGTTGCTCATTGTCAGATGGTTTTTACAGGATAATTTATAGTCATCTCAGTGCTTCTCCATGAATACCACTGACTTCAAGTGGGGCATGTCATAAAGATCACCCCAATTAATGCCACCTAACTTTTGGTGCTTATCTAAATTATACCAAAATTAAGAGTCTGGTCTCCTTCAGTGATGAGTGGAGAGAGGGCATGAATTGCTAGAGGCAACTCTGCCTACGCCTAGAGTCACCCATCTTGGAGTGGTGCTTTTTCTGTGGACTCATGAGGAAATCTGAACTCTTCAATTAGTTACTTCAGTTCAGTTCTTAAAGGTAAGTAAGGGAATTTGGGTTAGCCTCCTCTTTGCTTTTCCTAACCTGGTTATTTCTGGGTGGTAGCTTTCATGGTTGGTTTCCAAACTGACTGTTCCAGCTGCAACCCTGCAGAAGGTGAACCCAAGTAGTGCTGGGATGACTGCCCGGGTGAGCAAAGAGGGTCCTGAGTCATGACAGGGCTCGTATGCCACTGGGAGGCCTGTCACAGCAGTGATGCCTGAATTTGAAGGGCATGCCATCCTTCTACTGCTGTGAGAACAGGCAGGTTCTAGGGGCTGGCCTTTTTTTATCTTCACTGCTTTCTTGAAAACTGCTACAGTGAGGCTTTACTAAGTAGTTGCTCTGTGAGCAGCAAGGTGGAGTGCACTTGAGTGTCAAAGAGTTTGGGGACTTCAGCTCGCATCCTTCTTTTCTGCCCTTGTGTAGGGCTTCCACGTTTCCTTAGTAGACAGACTGGGGAAAACCATGTAACAAAACAACATAACAGTGATATAACAGACCATAATATTCCTGTGCCATGGGGTCAGCAGTAGGATTTCTCCTTGCGCCACTCCTCCTGCCTGCTGGTACCTTGAGAAAGACCAGAACAGCACTAGAAGCAGCCTGTAGGGAACTGGTGAGTGAAAGCTGTGTAAGAAAAGCTTGATGGCTTGGTGCAGGACTCTTGTGAGATTTTATGTGGTTTCTGCATGAAATTATTTTGCTCGTGGTCTGAGCCAAGTCATTCACTGCAGGTTAGTTTTACTCTTGTAGCAGAAGGAGCAATGCTGCTAATGAATTTTGCAGCCTAAAGTGGTGGGGTTGAACTTACAGGCTCAGAATGTATATGCTTAGACTGGAAACAGATTAGGGGAGAAAAATTAAAAAAAAAGAGTTCCTGTGTACGTGCCCTGTGAGAAAGTGACGTGTCTTGCCTCAGGAAACCAGCAGTGTGTTCCTGGAGATGAGTGTTGTATTACGAGTTTTGTCTTCTCCTCTAACCTTGATGCCTCTTGGCTTTGTGTGTATTCCAGAAAGGGCCAGGAGATTCTCTTGGAGACATGAAGTTCAGTCCTTTTGAGGCAGTGAAGCTTTATGTGGCATCAGGGGATGGCACCCTAAGTCTGCAGGACCTTGAGGGCAGAGCGGTGCAGGTGATCTCCCGTGCCCTGGACTGTGGCCATGAATACCATAACGTTTGGTGAGAAGGGAGAACCACAGAGTTGATTATCTGTTTCTGGGGCTTAATGCTGTGCTGCTGCTTGTGCTCTCTACCATCTTCAACTTTGACAGTGTTTGGAGACTCTTGGTGTGAATTGGTCCTGTGAGGGAGCTTGGAGACAAGGTCCTGGTCCTGACCCTAGCACTGCAGGCTGGGCGACAGGCTAGGTGGGCAGCCACAAGGCACTTGGGCTTTTACAGTAGCCGAGTGCGCTGCCTCAGTCTTCTGGCATTGCTTTCTGGGGATGCCATCTCCTGTCTTGTAGATAACTGACAGCTTTTCACTTTGTAAAGTCTGAGGTGAAAAGAGCAGGGTAAGTTCCTACTATTTGTCATCAGTATTCTGTTCTGTCTGTAGCAGCCCAGGTAACATAGGAAAGCCACAAAATATTCCTGCACAATTTGAGTTTTGGGTGATTGATTTTACCCTGCTGCCCTTCTGGAGGCTTCAGGCTCACCATGCTAATTCCATGACCTTGAATTCAAGAACAGTTTATCTTTGCAAGTGAAGCTTTCTCAACAAGTTCCCAAAGGACCCCAGCTTTAATCTCACTGCCCTTCCCCTCCCCACAGAGCTGGGGGTAAGACGTGTGTCTTCATCAGATAAGTCTCTGTTCAGTTTTGGTTCCTGGAGCAAAGTTGAGACTTTGCCATGCAACTTTCCAGTCCAGAGCTTTTGTCTGTTCCTTACTGCTGCTCCAGTGTTTTGTGGAAAACGTAATTGTAGAGCTGTTTTTGTGCATCTGTCAGTGACACGAGGGTGTTCTGATCTTTCCCAAGGTACATCTGTGTGCAGGCACCAAGCGGCTTTTCAGCCTCCATTGTGTTCCACTGTCCCAGGGTATCATGGCCCCTCTAATGAGCATGTCACAAGTAACTAAGAAGTTAGTTCATATTCAGTCACCAAACGAAAGCATTGCTGATAGGCCGCCCTCTTTTCTGACGATACTCAGGCCCACAGCAGCAGGCAGATTGCAGTTACGATCTGTTGCAGTCTCCCTCACCAGGGACGCGATGTGAACCAGAGCTCCGCTGCCTTCACCTGCCTCTGGGAGGCAGCGCTGATGCTGTGTCTTTCCCTCTAGTTGGTGGTACTGCAGCGTGGATGTTTCTGCGAGCTGCCGCGCGGTGGTGACAGGTGATAACCTGGGCAACGTGGTCCTGCTCAGCACTTCTGGCGAAGAGGTTTGTACGGCTCCGTGCAGCACCTCCTTTACGGGGATCTTCATGGCTCATGTGCTTTCCTCTACACTATGGGGACCCTGAAAAGAGGAGCCAGAACCTTGCAGCTTAGGAGATGAGCCCACCCATTGTCTAGGTGGTGAGAAGTCCTCATCTTCTGCCATTCTGTAGACATTTTCACTGTTAAGTGTAATGGTAATAATTTCCAGAGAGTGTGTTCTGTGCTACCCCTTCCTCAAGAGTATTTGTTACTGGCCAGAGTAATTACAGGGTAACCTGAAGATGTGAGCACCTTCTGCCAACAACCTTTGCACTTCCAGAAACGTAGTGCACCGCTGGGAGTGGTGTGGGAGGTACTGCTTTGTTGCATACCTTTCCATGATAATGCAGTAGGTGCAGAGCAGTAATTTGGCCAATGTTTGGCTAGAAATGGCACTACTGCCATTAGACACGAGAGGGCAGGCAGAGTACAGAAACATCAGAGAACAGAGAGTGGGCTTCCAGGAGGGTGCTGTACCAACCCTCACATGGAATTAACATTTCTCCTGCCTGTGTGGGTAACATCCATAAGTTTGCCACCCAATGAGCTATGGCCTGAGGCAGCTGCATGAACTAGTGGGCAGACTTGATTGTGCTCCAGATGATTTGTGCTTATTCAAGATTAGCTGCTGGCTTTCCTTCTTTTTCTTTCTCCTCAAAGAATATAACAGTCTTTCTGCACTTGGGAGATACCCGTTATTGTAGGGAGGGTGGACAAGCTCATCATTGTGATGAGTAATAATCTTCCAGCATCACATATAAATTTATTCATGGCCAATTTATATCCATTTACATCCATTGTCAGTACCAGTTCCCACTTGTTTTAATCTTTCTGCAGGTGGAAGACTGGCACGGAATAAAGTATTCCAGATGTGATCTTGCTTTCTCCTGTGGCACTAATACTTCCCTCCATGAAACAGGGACTGTGATTTCCTTTCTCAGCTGTAATAAACTGACAGATCAGAATTTTCCTAGAATTAAATAGTTTCCAAGGTCATTCTTCTCCTTTCTTGTTTCCAGTGGATATACTTTCAGTGTATTTTGGAATACCTCTAGTGAGAGGTGTCACTGCCCTATGGCAGGGGGGGTTGGAACTTGAGGATCTTTAAGGTCTCTTCCAACCCTAATCATTCTATGATTATATGAAATCTTGTTACTCTGTCAGCTTGTGTCCTCTTTACTCTGCACTACTATATTACTTTTCCATTTCTTTACTCTAGACCTGATTTTCTGTTTCCTCTGCTGCAGATTTGGAAGCTGAAATTGCACAAGAAGAAGGTGACGCATGTGGAGTTTAACTCCCGGTGTGAGTGGCTGTTGGCTACAGCATCTGTGGATCAGACAGTCAAAATCTGGGACCTTAGAAATGTCAAAAACAAAAACAATTTTCTTCATTCGCTTCCTCATGACAAACCTGTCAATGCAGGTGAGTTAAGGATTTCATTGCATGGAGGACTGCAGAGAGTCCGCTCATCTTGGCTTTTATTGTTGTGGCAACGTTAGCTTCCGCTCGGGTTTGAAGTTGTGCAGTTAGCTAGTGTTAAAGGCAGTGGGGACGTGTGGCTGCAGCATGGCCTTGGACTTGCCATACAAACTGTGGCACTGTGTCTTGAGAGGTGAGTGTGGAAGCGCCAGCAGTGGCTGAGATGAGAAAAACAGATTTATTGGGGTAGTTCCTCTGACAGAAGCAGAGCATAGGACTCAAACCTCCCTTGTTTGGGTGCAGTTCTGCAAGTTCACGGAAGTCCAAACTGCAGGTGTCTGTTTCCATTTGAATGAACAAATTCCTTTCTTTGAAGTGTTTCTTTCTGTGATTCTAAAACGGGAATGATGATTCTGCTTATGTAACCCAGTGCTGTAGGTTTCATCTTACTGTTTGTCAGAGCTCTGTTTCTGTTTGAGAAAGCTAAAGCCTTCTTTGTTGGGACACATGGCCATACTCACATCACTGTTAAAAAATAGCAGTGGGTTTCCAATCAGAGAAATGTGACTTTCATGTTTTCTGTCAATCACAGCATTGTGAACTTCTGTTTGCCTTACTGTGCCCCCCTGTAGCTTACTTCAGCCCAACAGATGGTGCCAAGCTCCTGAGCACAGATCAGCGCAGTGAAATCAGGGTTTACTCATCTTCAGACTGGACCAAGCCACAGCATCTGATCCCACATCCACATCGTCAGTTTCAGCACCTCACACCTATTAAGGTGAGTCAAGCTGGTGCAGTTTGAGAGGAGTATCACATTTGGTGCTAGCAGCCAGCTATAAATCAGAAATGGTCTGATTTCTGGTCAGGATACTACTGTGGTGGGTGGATGTTCATACTGCTGCAGCTCCCAGCAGAGCACTGTTCTGTGTTCTTCATGCTGTGGGTGGCATGTATGCTGGTTGTCTGGTGTGCATCCGTCTGGGCTCTGTCCCTTACTCTTAACTCCCCATCTCTCTGCTCTATGACAAGGCAACATGGCATCCACGCTATGACCTCATTGTAGCAGGTCGCTACCCAGACCCCAAGTTCCCGGGGTACACGGTGAATGAGCTACGAACTGTTGATGTGTTCGACGGAAACACTGGGGAGATGGTTTGTCAGCTCCATGATCCAAATGCTTCTGGTATCATCTCGGTGAGTTGAAGTCAAAAGGACCCCTGTGTACTGCACTGCAGCCAAGGGGCAGGCTAGGGACCCAAACAAGAGGAGTGTGTTCTTTGCCTGTGGCAGACTCACATGCTGTTGTGGGGGTATGGCTGCTGGCTAACGCTGCTGAGCATGATTGGTCCATGGTCATCTGTGGGTTTCTGCGGTGCTCTTGAGGGAACATTGGGTTTTCCAGATGGTTTGTTGATGTTATGTAAGCCATGGTGCTCTTATGACTCTGTTATATAAGCAGCGATGCGCTTACAGATTCTGCTTGTGTTTCCATTTCCAGCTCAATAAATTTAATCCTATGGGAGACACGCTGGCTTCTGGCATGGGTAAGTAAAGAGAACCTGGGGCACTAAGTGTGGTGGGTTCCAGTCCCAGAAAAGGGCAGGCTTGTTTCTCCAGACTAAAGCATGTTGTGAGTGAGGGTTTCCCAGATGCCACTTGCTGGAGAACCTCTGTAACATCCTACAGCTATAAAATAGATCAAGACCTTAATTTCAGTCTTCCACCTATACAGTTAGGAAACAGGTTACTAGTGGTCTCCTGTGTGAGGTTCCAGAGAGCGGAGTCTGGGGGAGTGAGAAGCTCCCCCCTCCCCCCCGCAGCAGGTAGCTGCTGCCATCTGCCGGCTCTCTCACAGTAGCTTGCGGGTGGCTGGGGGGTGCCTTTTCCCTCTCCATTTCATCTCATTTCCTGGGCTGCAGAGCCTAGATTACTCAGTTTTTCATGGGCTGTATGGCATTAAGGGGGTTGGCTAGAAATTTGTTTTAGACCTTTGACAGATGATGTTGGGAATTACTCTTTTCTTAATTAGGTCAGTTTTCTTTGGCTGTGTGGAGGCAGTGTTGTGTGGAGGCAGTGTCTGCAATAAATGTCTTTGTGTGCTCTGTATCTTTGGACAGACAAGGCGTTTTGAATTTCTGTTGTTTAAGTGACATTGCTTAAGGCGTTGCATTTGATGTAGAGTTTCTGATGCACAGTGTTCAATTTTTCCTCTCAGGCTTTAATATTCTGATCTGGAGCCGGGAGGAGATGGTGGCCAAGAAGCAAGAACACCTTTTGAAAGCCATGACAGACCAGGGGATTAGAAACTGGAGTTTGTCCAGACGTGGAGCACAGAGGCAGGCAAACCCTGGGACAAGCAAACTCAAATCTAACTTACTGTCTTCAGAGTTGGAAGAGATGAGAACAAAAAGCAATGACTCTAAATCACAGGGAAGGAAGCGAAAAGGGAAGGATCTAGAGAAATGATTTGGTATTTTGATCTTTTCTGGATCACAGGGTACAAATTCAGTGTTGGCAATGGGCAGTATAAGCTGTGCAGGGCATTAGACTTGTACTTTGTCCTTCCTCCCTGGATCTGATCTTGGTTCACTCGTTACCTTTGCTTCCCCTTCTAGAAAGTTGTGTCAGTACTCAGTTCCAACTTCAAGTGGAGTTACCACCCATTTTCCAAGGCACTAGGAAAAGTTCAGATATGTTTCAAATATTCTCAGATCCTGCTGAAGTGACTGCTTCTACCCTGCCACATCTGCTTGTCATCACTGTCAGAGGTTACCATCCCTGGTAGTCTGCTGTCGAGCAGGGCCCTCGGCTTGTTCTAATCAAACTTAAGCTGAGAAACCCTTTGCCCACAAGGTGAGCGTCTTGAAAAGGTAGGATGTTCCACAGAGGTGAGGCAATGACTAGCAAGGGTGGCTTAGGGACCCCCAGCCTCTCCTGTGTGCAAGTGTGTCTGTCAAGACCTCAGGCTTAGCCTGTTCTGTGCTTGCAGCTAGTTAAGACCATAAAGAACACAATGGCCCCAGAGGTCTTTACCTGCCTCATGGGATGCAAGAGCAGTATGGAGCCAGGTACCTACTGATTCTGTAGTTTCTGTTTTCAGAGCTTTAGGCTTTTTCTTGCCACTGTTTTTTCACCCATGCCTATGTGCTTCAGAATGTTGGCTAAAAGCATAAAGCAGAAAGGAGGAATTTCTTCCAAACACCCCTGCTCAGAGCCAAATCTCAAGCCTGCTGTTAAACTGAAAAGTTTTGCTTTTTCTAGTTTGTTTACAAGACTGCCTGAGGCCTCGCTGCTGTCTCAAGGGTTGATGGATGGGACAGGCTCCAGGCCTGCTCAGATTCTCTATGTTCACTTTTATAGTTTTGCAGTATCGGTGTTAATAAAGTTTTCTACTAAACTGAAATTCTTCTTGGAGATAGAGTGGCTGCTTTGAGCGTTGTGCTGAACTGCTTTTGGATGGGAGAAGTTACTGACCTTTCCACAGGCGGGATGAGAGATGGAGAACAGTGCTGGAAGTATCACTCAGAGTGCTGTCTACAGTGGACACTGGATGGGTTGTGTTAAAGCTGCATCTGCACATAGATGCTGCAGTCAGAAGTAACTGGTCTCAATTCTCACTCTGCTGTAAGTGGGGGTGTAAATCAGGGATGTACTTTGGGAAGGGGTATGCTGCAGGAAGTTCTGCCTGTTTTCCACCAGTGAGCACACTGGTGCTAGTCCTGTGAACTCTCAGAGAAGAGGAGAAGTGGAATTCAGTGCGAATTTGATTTTAATAATGAAAGGGAAATGTATCGGAAGGGTTACAGAAAGTCATTCACAGTCAAAATGTCTAGATCACCATAGAAACCTTTCCTCTGCGTGTGCAAAATTTGCTGCCTTGAAAAACAACAGGTCCAGCCCTCCTAAATGCACTTTCTGGTACCTCTTTCTTGTCCCTGTTCTCACAGGCAGTAGCTTTTCCTTTATGTCTCTTGCTGTGCAGGGGACCTAGGTTCTATCTTCAGGGGACAAAAAGGTGAGGAAGATGCTGAGAACAGCAAGCTGCTTCTGCTGATGAACAGTTCCCATGCAGACAGATGCTGATTGTGGCGTAGGGAAAAGCCCCCACCGTACTCCACGGGGGAAGAAAAGGAAACGTCTGTAACCTAAGAACTGGCTTCTGCCGCCAAGAGGGGAACAGAACTGCACCAGAGAGGGAAGTAGAAGGGGGAAGTGAATGTGCAGCATCACCATGGGAAGAGCCTGTTTCTGGGGCCTGCTGCAGGCTCTTATTTTCTGCCAAAAGCTGCAAGGCAGGTGGTGAGCACTTGGCATGAAGTTCCCTGCAGCAGCTGCAGTGCGCACAGCGAGGCCAGCTTGGAGAAAGAATCACATGTTGGATAGAAAGCTGAAGCTTAGCAAACAGTGGGATCCAGAGTCACCTGCAAACTCTGAACCTTAATGCTTGAGGTTTTTTTAATTTGTTGTTCATCCAATAAGGAGGATAGGAAGAAAAACTAGGGAACTTGGCATTTAATCTGATATTAGGTAAACAGCTCTGCTACATCTCTTTAATTACAGAATAAAAACTTTCTGCCAGTAAAGCAGATTGGGCTCATAGCTGAAGTCTGGACTGCCTGCAGTACTGGATTCTCTCTGTAAGAAGTACTTGAAGCTCAGAGGTGCGGAAGTCAAAATCAAAGGCTGAATCTTTAGACAGCCCAAGTTTATCTACAGGGACTCTTCAGAGCTGACACTGCACAGGAAATTGGGTGTGGGTTTGCTGTGGTCAGAACTGATCTCTTACAAAGCTGTCAGAACTTCTTTGTATCATAGGTACTATACTCTGCACAGAATCCTAGAAACTACGGGTTTTCAATCTTGTCCTGATTCCAGGCCAGTTCTCTCTTGGACCACAATGTGAGGATGGGGGAAAAAAACCCCTAACAAACCAATTGCAGCAACCTCACTCTTCACTGGCTGCCATCACCTACAGTACACCCCTCTACACAGATCTTGGTGCACTGTTGGTGAGCTGTGCCATCTATTCCAAGGCCAGCCTTCCCACCATCATCAGCCCAACAGCTTGAGAGAAAAGCACTCAAAGCAGGTTTGTCCTGAAGAAAGATGCAAATCCTGACTGCACAGGATATGGCAGCTGCTGGAGGCCTGAGCTGCTCTGCTGCAGTCACAGTGAGCTGTACATTTACAATCAGTTGAAAGGAGAAATATTTTTGACCAGCTCCAACTGGTCATGTTAGGACTCCCAGACTAGTTAAGCTGTATGAGGACTGGGGGCATCACACAGCATACTGGCTTCAGAATTAAGGTGTCATTTCCATTAGAGTAGCTCGGTCCTCTCTCTCTCTGGGACATCATCTTTAGAAAGCATCCATACAAATCAAGTCCAGCTTCATACTGGGAAGCAATGGTCAAAGCAGAAGAATGCTCAGGAACTGGAGGTGCCCAGTCATCCTTAGGGGCAACACTGCTCCCTCCTACTGCCTGGGAAGGAGTTGAAGCAACTGTCAGGCCTGATCTTCTCCTTCATTGGAAACATGCCGGTAGCCAGGGGGCTGAGACTGTATACGAAAGAGTACCGTCAAGAGGAGGATTATAAGGAGGAGAAGAATGGATCCACACACAGCCAGACCCAGAAAAAGCTCTGCAAGGAAGAAAACAACTGGTCAATGTGGTATCGTTCAAGCTCTCCCCTTCTGCCGTGCTCCGGTCCGTCCTGGGCTCACCTGCGTCATGCATGCCGCTGGGTACCTGGCATTCTTGCTCCCAGTCCTGGGGAACAACGGGATCGGTGAGTTCCAAGAATCTCTGCAGTGGGCATTTATGCTGACAGCCAGGGATCGTCAGGGGGAAAGGTTCCTTCCCGCTCTCATTGCGGAAGAACATCTCCACGGAGAAATTACTGAAAGCAGAGCACAGCCAGGTGTTCGTTTTCTCTAGCTAAAGTCATCCCTTCCCAAAAAATGGGTGCGCACACCCTTTCCTTTATTCTGGTGGTAGTTTTCCTCCTAAGAGTCTGCTACTAGGAGCACAATTGCATCCCCCTAGGGTGGAGCCTAGCCTAGGTATCTAACCCTTGAGGTGAAATCAGAGCAGAGGTCTTTACTGCAGCCCTCACCCATCATCCTCTTGGTACAGCTCAAATAAATGACATGAGGCGTATGGTGCTTGAATCTTGTTGTAGACATCTAGAGCCATCTGCAGTGCCACAAGTGTGGTGTCATGCTGAGAAAGAGGGAAAAAAACCAAATCAGTCACCCTCAGGGATGTGGCAGGGCAGCTCAGGCCATACCAGTCAGGGACAGGGCAGTGCCTGGGGAGGGGGGGGTCACCTTTGTAACTTCCACGTGGAAGGAAGAGCTGTAACTGATAAAACCATGATCTGTGACAGTGCCAGAGAAGGGGAGGAAGTGAAATGTGGCTGTGTATGTCTGACTATCTGTATCTCCCACACTGTTCTTTAAGGATTGTTCTCTAGGGAACAATTTGGGAGAAGTGTTTGCAGGCTGCTGGAAAGGGTGGGATGACGATACCTGCAGTGCTGAAACACCATGTCTGAGTAGCATCAGCCCATCTACCCAGTAAACACAGCAGTGGCTCCCCAAAGTCTCATCTGCAGGCCTGAGCTAACAGGAACACAGCACTTGATGGGAATTTTCCTCAGGAGCCCCACAGGAATGACTCCAGATCCTATGCATCCCACCCAGCCAGAAGCAAAGATGCATGTCCTGATCACTGCTGCATGGGCTGGAGAGAAGCAAGAGAGGGTGAGAAGTACTGCTAAGCCCCAATTCCTTGTGAGAGCGAAGAGATGGATAAAAGCTAGCCCTCAGGTTCTGACTTACCGCCGAATAGGCAAGTAGTTTTGGGTGCTGGCGGGCAGAAACATTTGCTGCTTTGGTTAGGTTTTTCCTTATGTGATCCAGCAGGACCCCTGAGGAAAAGAAACAGCTGGTAAGAGGCAAGAACCAGACAGCAGCACAAAGCTCCCTCCCTGGTGCACTCACCGCCTTGCAGACGAGCTTTTTCTACTCGATTATGGATCCCAAATAGAAATTCAAACCCAAAGTCTTTCAGTTCCTTCAACTGAGCCATGACATCTGCTGTCACCCATACAGGCAAATTCATTTTGTGTGCTTGCTGGAACGAGAAGCAGAATTATAATCTGCAGGTAGCATGGATCACAGATTAGAAAATGAGTCAGGGTGTCTGGAGTCCTGCCCAGACTGCTACTGATTTCTTCTGTTACTTTAAATATGTCCCTTTTCTATTTATGTCCTCACCCTGCTGTGCTACAGACAAAGAATGTGTGTGGCCTTTAATGTTGTTTCAGAAACTAATGATGAGAAGCATAAAGATTAAAATCTAGGTGCTACGGTTCTGCGGAAACACAACTGGAGCACGGGATTATGTCGTAACACAATCCTGGGGCGCTGACTTCACACGTGGCTGGGGAAAAAAGGGAAAAAAGAAGTGAGAGAACATAAACTCAGGGTTTCCGGTGTACCTGCAGCACAATTTCCCCACAGGCTCTGAGGACAACTGAACGACACTGGAGAAAGTTAGCAAGTGCTCTGCAGACATACCGTTGTGAAGTTCCACTGAGAGAGCCCAGTACTCAAACCCAGAATACACAGAACTAGAAACCAAGAGAAGAACTTGCTTTGCAGCCAACCTGGTACAACAACAGGTTAGTTATACTGGCAGACAAGCAGTAGTTGTGGTTCCCTGGCATCACTCACAGCAATTTGCTATGCCACATCCCATTAAACTGCCAGAAGATGAGGCTGGATATCCTTCAGGGTTTGTTCTGTCTGAGGGGTTTGGAGAAATTCCCATCAGCAACTTAGTTTTTCATTGACTTACAAAGACACTGGCTGGTAAGTTCAGATATTTCTTGGACTTTTTCTCCACCCAGTTGGTAGAATGAATCTACTGGCTCAGGTGAGAAAAAATCCTTCCCTTCAGGGCACTGTTAGCAAGAGTGAGGAAAAAAAAGGAGAAAGCCCAAAGCAGCTGAAGAGACTCATCAGCCTGAGGGTATAGTTCTGAGGGTAGAATTCCCTCAAAACATTCCGGTTTCATTTTGGGACACTGAGCTATTCTCCAGGTTCTTGGGGATTATAGCAGTTGTCAGCTGACCTTCCAGGCCCAATCTACAAGGTCATTAAGTGAGTCCTCAAAAGAAAGACCTGAACTTCTTCATCACTCTGACCAACTTCTTCATCACTCTGTTACCCGCAGAAGTTGCTTCACTGATTGTTACAAGTCAGGAGATGGGGTTTGTGATAGGAAGGAAGGGCAAATGTCCATACTGCAATGCAGCCCTGGATGGGAATATTCTCAGCTTGCAGCAACTCAAGCTGCTACTTTATGTAGGAAAGTGCAGTTCTGTGCAGATACATCTTGTACCTCCCCAAAATAAGCACATACCACTGCCAGCAAGGGAAGTGCATGGCGCAGTGTCAAATGCTTGGGTTTACTGCTTCTTCCATGGTTAGCTAGTTTGACATGAAAGACATCTCGGATTTATCTCATCATGCTGTACAGCTATACATAAATAAACCTGTGTGCAGCAGCTGTAAGTCTCCCAGGTATGGAACCTTTCTTTAGTGTTACTGCAGGGCAGCTAACCCATTTTTATATTTTGTTTAAGCCTTTTTAAGATGTGCTTTCAGCAAAACTCTTATGTGAATACAGAGTCTGGTGTCCTACCCCAGTCAGGGAAAGGGTAACATCTGTCTCCAGTCTGTCTCTTGCATAGGAGTTTACAACAGGTCAAAAAACAGATGTGGGTGAACCCCACTTAACCTAGAAGAGCACCATTTTCTACTAGAGATGGCACGAACAAAAGCACAGAAAGAAAAGTGATGGGTCTAAAGGAACAAAGAGATAGAGGCAGAACCAGGAACAGCCCTAATTTAAGATCCCAACTTGAACTATAAAGTTAAAGCTCCTTCAGTTACCAAAGATCTCATTTTACTTTACTTAACTCAGACTCATCCACAAAGATCTAAAGATTTCAGAATGCAATGATTTTCTTGTGACTTTCAAGAGAGATGGACTATGGGACTACTTCTGGCTCTGACAGGATACACATCTGAGCTATGCAGTGGGGGGTAATATGGTGCAAAAGTAGGTAATTCTTGACGTGTCCCTCTAGTGAGTAGGAACTGTTACTCTCTGAAATTAGAACATTAGTTCTAACTGTAGGGTGGGAATGGTACAAAGTTTTATGGGATTTTAAAAAAGAGTTTTCTGTCAAATCCAGTGAGCCCTGAAGTCCAAATTCCCATGGCTGTAAGGCGAGGGCAAGACAAACTTACTTCACAGAACAGTGTGTCATACACACTCCAAACAGAGTCGAGAGAGACATCCCGGAGCCCAGTCTCATTTGCCACCATCTGCAGGAATTGCTGTAGGTACAAGAAAAGAGAAAAGCCTTCGACTTTGCAATCTCAGGCTGTGCTACATGCACAGGTATTCCTACCCTCAGAGCTCTGGTTGTAGGCAGGTGATAATACTTTAACTACAAGCCTAAGACCACCTTATCTCATGCAAACAATCACTTACCCAATTCTCTTTGGTCTTATTTACGTATTCTGCTGAGTGCCGTGTTTCATTCTGCAGCTGTTCATACCGTGGACAGGGGGTCAAAGGAAACTTGAGCAGCTGGGCAGAGACAAGAGCAGCCAGGTCACCAAGAACCACAGTACAGAACTGGCAGTCAGCACGCACAACTGCGATGGCGCCTTGACTAGGGGGTGAATCTATGAACAGCCTCAAGTACCGCCTGCTGACCTACTCCAGACCGCCCGCGGTCTGCTGAGGACTCGCAGCTAACACACTGCGTGAAGGGAGCCCCCAAATTCTCGTGTTCTTCTGAGAACAGAAGAACCTTTGCCAGGAAGGTCCCAGGAGAAGTTCAAGACAATATGAATTGAGGCTGAAGTAAACACTGATGCAGAAGTCAGCATAACACACTACTCGAGTAGTCAGTACTCATCCATGAGACTAACTCACCCTTTCCTCGGACTCCGACACTGTGTGCACAGGGATGGGCTGCCAGGAGATGTTAGGGTTGAAGATCTGTTGTCCCTCTGGGGGATACAGGCCTGCCAGATTGGCCTCCGCACTCATCAGCGTCCGGTCACTGTCTGTGCTGCGGATGAAGATCTGCCAGGACAAGGACAAGGCACCATTAGTAACGGGGTGATGCTCGGACGCGGGGCGATGCAAGTGCTGAGGAGTGTTGCCAGCAGCATGCAGCTGCTCAGGAATGGCACGGTAACAGGAGCTGAAGTGACCGAACCTGCTGATGTCAGCCTGGACAAAACTGTCAGGACAGACACAAAGACATTTGGCGTGCAGTACTGGAGCAGTCTGCTCGGGATCAGTGGGATAGCCAGGCGCGCTGCGTGGAGGTTACAGACAGAAAAGTCTCAACATGAGGAAGAGTCAGAGAAGAGCAAGGCAGAGGTGCAGGTAATGATGGGCACAGATAAGCAATGCACCGTGTTTACACAGCAGGACTGAGCCAATCTAACATGTCCTAGAAAACAGCGTATTGAATCTGAAGCAAGAACAAAAAGCCAGAAGAATGAAATACAGTGTCAAGACTGGTATTTTTAAAAATACACTGAATGACAAGAAACAGAAGAAAAATACATAAGCTTGTTCTATATAGCATCTCCCACATGGAGCCTATCTCAAAACTTAAGTGAAAAGAAAAAGTTGTCTTTGCTCTGACAATCTGTACCCACTTTTATGTCTTAACTGTGGCTGGCAATAACTGGCCCTGTGCTCACTGGCCAAGATTGCTTTTATCCTCAGTAAGCACCAAAGAGGAAATATTTTAAAAGATAAGGATCTAATTCTACAAGTGTCATAAAACCCAATTAAGCCCTGAGAGTATGTACATGCTTTTTTCAGCACCTTTTCACAGGGCTCCAGCTTGTCGCTGAGTCAGGTGACAGAAAGTCACACAGTGTCACCCAGAGGAAACGCTTCTTATAAGGGAGGTTGCTCAACTCGAGCAGGGGTTCAGGCTTGGTTAGCAGAACAGCTTGTTTGCATATGCCTTGGGTTTGTTTTTCCTTCTCAAGAGAAGAAAAACAGTTTTGGCTGGCAAAAGCTTTGTAAGAACGAAGTATGTTTGGAAAGGAACTACTGAGAAAGGTTAAAGGATCTGTGTTTTGAGCTGATGCTGGAAGTTTTGTTGATGAAGTAATGTCAATAAAGAGCTGTAATCTGAACTACAGCAAGCTGGGTATTTACCGGTGAGCCCAAAAAAAAGGAGGGGGGGTATGGAACAAAGACAGAAAATTGTACAGGGATTCTCAGTTTGCCCCATCTGGTCAATCGCCCAAACTGAGCTCAGATAAAATAACTGAACTGATGCAGAGCCAGCAGTGGGACAAGGGGGGCTGGAGTGCTCACTGTCCAGCCAAGCCCTGTGACAGCACGCCTCTTGTCATGATACTTGCTCACGTTCCAGTTGACTCACACCTCTTTGAATGACCAGCAGAGGTATTCCAGGGGATTTTCCATTCCCTTACTCTTTATGATCTTTCAGTTTTTCCCCTGTGCTTAGCACATGGCTGGACAACAGCTCTGTAACTCCTTATAAAAAAAAAAATACTGGTTTCTCAAGAACTATTACCAAGTGTGGCAACATCCTGGAGGGAGAGAGAAACATTAAGAGAGAAGCTTTGGGGGACCAAAACTGTGATACTTCACACGCGCAAACAAACGAGGGTCACTACTCCTGTTTAGCGACTGCTGTCTGCGTGCTCAGGCTCCGGTGAGACTGGGGCTGAAGCGCACCGAGGAGAGCGGGACAAACACGGGCTGCATTCTTGTCAGCTGGTGTGGCCAAAAGAAATATAGATACACATATAAAATAAATAAAACCTCACAATGTCGGTAAGAAACAAGCACCAGCTAAACCACGGCGTTCCTGGCTTGCTCCCTTGGCTTCAGAGCAGGTGGCTTGAGCCCGGCGGGACGGATGGCCTCAGCCCGGCCCATCCCGTGCCGCGCTCGGGCCCCTCGCCTCCCGCCCAGGGTGATGGAGGGGGAACTAGGTAACGGCAGCGCTGTGAGGCGCCTCCGCTCCGAAAGCAGCCTTTCCCGCAGTCCCCCGCGGCGGCCCGGGCCCTCGGGCGGCAGAGAGCGCCGTTCCCCTACCCGAGCCCCGGTGCCGGCGCGGCGGCCGGCAGCACTGACCTCCTGCCGCCGGTACGCGTCGCTGAGGAAGCCGTGGTAGCGCCGCCGCAGGGCCCGGCCCAGCTCCCACTGCTGCTGCATCCCCACCTGCAACGACACCGGGCGATAAGGACAGCTCCGGCCCGGCCGGCCCTCACCCGCCGCGGCCCCGGACGCACCTGCGTCAGCTGCCCGAAGCCTTGGGGCCAGGCGCTTTCCTGGAAGGGGTCCCGCGGGTAGGCCTTGATGGGCGAGCGGTCTCCGTGCCGGTACACCTGCGGGCGACACCAGGGCGGGTCGGGTCACGCCGCGCCGCCGCCCCGGCCCGGCCGGCGCCCGCCGCCGCCCCCCTTCCTCCTCACCAGGGTTACGAAGCGGAGGCTGCGCGGCCGGGCGGGCGGCGGCAGTAGGCAGAGCGCCAGGACGAGCAGGACGGCGCCTCCCCAGCCGCACCCCGCCGGACCGGCCGCCATGGCGCTTCGCCCCGCTACCCGGAACCGAGCCGCCTCCGGCCGTGGGCCCGCACGACCGCGGATTCCCGGCGCACACCGGAAGCGCTGCGGCACCGGGCCGCGTGCCAGCCTCGCAGCCGCAGCGCGCGTGCGCGGCCGGGGGCGGGGCAGCACCGGGGGTTCCGCGGGAGGCGCCCGCCCTGGCAGCGTCAGGCAGCGTGGGGCAGCCGCGGGGCCGGGTCTCGAGCGGGCCCCCGGGCCTGCTCCCGCCTCCTGACGGGCGGAGGCGTGGCCTGGCCGCCCGGGCCCCTGGAGGAGCTGCGTACGGCAGGGTCGTTCCCGCTGGGGTAGCGGCGGCGTCCTCCGCCGGCTGGCCTGCGACCGCGTAGGTGCTGGGCGGCGGGGGTGGGCCTGGCTGCGCGCGGCGCGTTGCGGCTCGTGGGGAGCAGAGCGTCACCTCAGAGCTCCGTCTGAGGGCCGCTTGTTTGTAAACCAGGCGAAGCCTCGCAGGGCTCTGACATCATCCGTACCGGGCAGGAAGAGGGCAAGGAGTGCAGGCGGCACAGGGCTCCCTGGGTCGCGCAAGCGTCTCGTCCCGCAGGTCAGTCTGGGGATCATGTTCGCGTGAGAATGCCGGCCCGACGCCGGCCCCGCGGCGGCGCCTGCACCGGCCCGGCCCGGGTTTGGGCCTTCCTCACGCTGGAATTACCGTGAGCGCGGGAGGGAACTCGGCGTCGGCCTGGTGGGTGGTGGCGGCGCAGAGGAGGTGAAACGGGCTCCGCCAGCGGGCTCCCGGCTCCGCCAGCGGGCTCCCGGCTCCGCCGCCCCGCAGGGCAGAAGGAAACGCGACCCTGGCGCTTGCAAAGGACACCGAGGGGCGCGGAGCCCGGCGGGTTTATGGGCCCGGAGCTTCGGGTGGTTGGTGGTGCCCGGGGGTCCCCGTGCGACGCCTCGGAGCGCCGGGTTGTTTGCGCAGCGCCCCTCCAGACGGGATAACGCGTTTAATTCGCTCCCGCCGAGCGCTCAGGGAATCCAGGCCGGCGTCCCGCTGTTGGGCTGAGAAAGCGCCGACCTGGGGCGCGCTTTGCTTGGCGGCACGGTACCCGGCGCGACAGCCGAGAGGCGACAGGGCTCCCGCTTTCCTACTTCTCCCCGCCGGCTTCGCACCTCTCGGGCTGAGGGCCCGGCTCCGGCCGCGCTCTCGGTGACCCGCAATAAGCCGGAGGTTTCCCGGCGGCTCCCGGGGGGCGGGGCCGGGCCGGCGGCGGGGCGGGGCGGCTCCCGCACGTGACGCGGAGCGGCGCCGCTCGTGACATCACCGGAGCTCCGCCGCGGCGCCGCCGAGAGCAGCGCCCGGCCCGGCCGCCCCTCCCGCCGGCGGCTCGGGCACCTGCGCCACGGGGGGCGGCGGCGGCTGCGCGTCTCCCGGAGCCACGGCCCGCCCCGGTAACTTTACTGTCAGGATTCGGCTTCGGCCGCGGAGGGGGGGTGGTGCCGCCGTCCTACTTCTCGCCGCCCGCGGGGCCGGCCCGGCGCTCAGCGTTGTCCGTGACTCGTGTCAGGGGACGGGGATGCGCTGTCCTACCCGCGGCTTTCCGGCCCCGCAGCTTGCGCCGGCCTGAGCCGCGGCAGCGCTTCCCGGAACCCGGTGCCGGCGGCCCAGTGCCGCCCGCCCACCCACTCGCGTGGTGCCGTCAGTCGGGCTGGGCAGGGCTACGCTGCTGCGGCCCGTCCCGTCGAACCGCCCGGGGCCTGGCAGGGGTGCGGGCCGGGCCGGCGGTAGCCCCGAGCGGCTTCGCGGAGGGCGGGAGCGGGTCACTGTCTTGGCCGTGAGTAAGGAGCCGAGCGGGCCGGGGGGGTCTGCCCTCGGGCTGACGGGGGTAGCGCCGTTGGAGAGGTTCCCCTGCGGCCGGGGACTGGGCAGCCGCGGCTGGTGGACGGGCCTAGAGCGGGCGCTCTGCAAGGGGTATCGGTTACTGGTGGCCGTTGTTGCGCATCCTGAGAGCGCGGGTCTCTGCCTGCTGCTCCCAGGGATGCTGTCCGTGCAGCACGGAGGTCTTTACTTGCGGTGCGGTAGCACCTTAGCTCTCCCCTTCCCTTCTCCTCCATGCAGCGCTGCGGTTCTCTCTCTCGTTCACCTGTTGCATCCTGTCAGCCCAGATCGTGAGTGTTCTGGGATGCAGACAGAATCACAGAACTGTAGGGGTTGGAAGGGACCTCGAGAGATCATCGTGTCCAACCCCCCTGCCAAAGACGTGCCTGTGTGGCTGTCAGTTTGCACGGTGCTGTTCAAGAGGTAACTTTGCTTAAACTGGGGGTGACTCTACTTTGTGCCGTTTCACAGGTGCTCATGCAGAGGTCCGTGGATCTGTCCCGACAGGTACTTTGTTATGGGTCAGGAGCAAATTTAGGATCATTAGCGAATTTATCTCCTGAAATTTCCTCTACCCCTTTTCTTTTTTCCTAAAAGCACAGCTGGGCCCTTCTCTGCAAGGCCTTTGTGAGGGAGCCTTCAACACTGAGTCACATTTCTGACTAACTGTTTGGATTGCTGCATGTCAGCTACTTTCTGGCTATGACTGCAGGTTATGTTTGTCTGTAGGGAAGAGTCCTTTGGGCTCTGCTGCTTGTTGCAAGGTATGTGGAGTATTTGCCATTCCCCAGGTGTCAGGAGAAGGCTATACCTTAGGACACACAGAAGAAAAAGCTGGTTTTAGCTTTTTCTAGCAAGTGGTGGGCTTGGCTTGTGGAACAAGTGAGTCTTAACCGCCCTGCTGAGGTAAGAACGGAACAAAAAGGTCTTATCTCTTAGCTATGGAAGCAAATGCCGTTTGAAAATTCAGCCAGGTGTTCCTGCACTCAGTCCTTCTTTCCTTTGGGTTGTGGGAGGAGGGCATCGGACACAGTACGTGTTGTGCCAGGACCAGATGGAGTTTGGCCTCGCCGCACTTTCTGCTGTCGTACCTGCGGCACATTTGCCAGAAGATTGCTGCTGCTGCAAGACTTGTCAGGGCGGACTGACTGCGTGGCTTCCTGCTGGATGTCTGGCACCAGGTTCAGTGGCACTTCTTTCTCTGATGTGCCATACATGTGCATCCTTCTTCATAAAGGGAGGCCAGCTTTTGCAGGAGAAAAGCAGGGGTGAAAATAATTAACAAGCTCCTTCCTCCTTCCCCCCAAAAAAAACCCCAAAACAACAACAAAGGTGGAGGGGAATAAACACAAACAAGTCTCAGGTAGGATGAATGTGGGTCATTGCGGAGATGCTTGGGACTTCTGGAGCTGCTGGAGGAAATGTGCAGCTACTTGTATTGTGAAGGGTTGCAAGGAGAAGTACTATAGCAGTGACTATATATATATATATATATACACACACACATTGCCTAATCTAAAAAAATAAGAAACAGGAGACTTTATTGCAGAATTAGCGTGTCCTGGCTGCGTGCCTCGGGTTACCGTCCTCGGTGTTTCCAGTTACTGCTGCCGCAGCTCTCTGCGCCTTGTCAGCAAGTTTCCTTTACCAGCTGGCTCGCACAGCCAGCGAGTAGGCAGGCAGAGAGAGGGTGTGCAGAAGAACAGGCGTGCAGCCAGACAAGTACAGAGTGTGAGGTTGTTGCCGTATCCTGATCTCACACCTGCAGGGAAAGTTGTGTTTCCAGCGTGTTAAAGTGCATTTGATTGCTATCACTTCTTTTTCCCTTCCTTCCTTCCTTCCTGAGAAAGATGCTTTCTCTAGGATTAGTCCTCACAGCTCAGCACACTTGCTCTGTGGTAAACAGAAGGGTGACTTTTTTTGGCTGTTAAATGTTTGATCCAGTGGTGATGGTCTCGGACGTCAGAAGTTGCATCACTTGTAATTAGATCTTGCCTATGATTGCACGGATATCGAAGCTGACGGTTCTGAAAACTTTAAGGTTTGCATTTAAGATCTTTAAGTGTTGCTGTCTTCCAGAAGTTGTGTTCTCATCTGCCCAAGGAAGAGTATAGAACATAACGTGCTTTGTCTTAAATAGGTTGAAGGGTGATCCTGCTTTCTGCTCTGGAAGCAGCTGCCATGAAAGTCTCATTGTTGCAGATGTGTGGGTCTTGTGCATTGAATAGGAAGGCTTATCAGATGTATGTCACTCTCCCTCCCTTGCCTCCCACCGCTGAGTAATAGGTTTCACAGACCTGACAGTCTTGGAGAAAAAGTCGTGCTTCAGAACTGAGGCAAAACCCGTCACAGGTGTCCCTGCCCACAGCAGGGGGGGTTGGAAGTAGATGATCTCTAAGGTCTGTTCCAACCCAAACCAGTCTGTGATTCTCCACAAAGATACCTCGTTTCATTGTGGGAAAATGTTCTGCTGGTCTGCAGTAAGGTATGTTGCCTTGTTCTCTGCGCAGCCTAATAATTTAGGAAGGCAGCATCCCATTCTTTTAGCTGTGGGAACTGTCTCAGTGGGAAGGAACGTCTTGGGAAGGAATCCTGGGGAATGCTTCCTGCTGACAAGCAGGGTTTAGGCTGCAAACAGTTGAACTTTGTCATTAGATCATTCTTCTGCTAATACACAACTTTTGACTTGGCTTCTAGCTGTAGTAACTGCAACAAAACTGCTATGCTGTAGTTAGTTTGGCTTTGAGAGATGTGTATAATGATAAATTAGACGAGGCTGTCCGTTTTCTGGCTCATCTTAAAAATGTCTCTGCTAGAAGTAGTATGATGGGCTGCTTTAGCACTCCTGTGTGGCTTTTATTCTGTGACTTCCTGCTTGGGACAAAATACCTTTTTTTTTTTTTTTTCCACGACTGGAACATAGAGAAATGCCTTTCTTGTGTCTTCACTAAAAACGAGCCAGTGTAGCTTTGGGCTTTCAGACCTGGAGATCTCAAAATCAATTTTCCTGCAAAGCACAATTACTTTATTGACCGTCAAAATGTGAAGGTGATACTGAATTTCAATATATTTTCCTAAGTTGCTTTGAAGTGCACACTGTCAAGCTTGTAAGTATCTTATTTGGGGAGGAGAAAGGCTAATTAGGGTGGTGCACGGGGGAGAGCTGAGCACTGCAGACCTTCCAGTATGTTTAAGGGAGGAGGAAAAGAAAATGTTTAGTGGAAAGTTGATGAATAAATGAACAAAGAGAACAGGAAATCTAATTCTTGTTTTGAACAGACCAAAACTGGTGTCTGATGGATGAAGTAGGAGAACTGTCTTGTGGGATGTGAGGTTCGAAGCAATTTAAAAGCCGTGTTTGAGGGTCAGGTTGTATTGTGTATGCATAGAAACCTTTCTGAGATGTACATAAAAGATCTTAGGTGAGTATCAGACTGATTGCTAAAGCAGATGACTGACAAGAGGGTAGATGTCTCCTGGCATGTAAGGCTTTCTAGTTTGTTTTCAGGTTTTTGTTTTTTTTTAAATACTGGCAAATGTAAAATTTCTTGATACAAACTAGGCATGGAAGCTGTATCCTCTGTGCTCTCAGGGAGAGGGGCACTCCTGGCCCACGGGTCCCACTGCAATTGGGAAACAAACAAGGTTAATTGGTTTAAACCAAGGCTTCCCACTTGCTGATTTAAAAATCATGATGAAAGTTTGTGATTCAGATAGTTAATCTAAGCTTTGTTTTGCATTTGATGCTTTCTTAAGAGGAGGGGTTATTCTAATCAGTTAGGTTGGTGTGTTACTGCCTCTTGCTAAACAGGATGATACTGTCTATTTGCATCCACCCATTTATGCTGTTATATCACAGTAAATGTTTACATTAGGAAATGGTCATTTGTTTTTACTAGGCTGAATAATTTTGTTCCTTGTGACTTGTACAAAAGTGTATCTGAATGAAACGCTCACATTAAATATGCATTTTTTTTAAAATAATGAGACTAAAATAATGCAAATCATGCACTGGATATGTAAGAGAAAATATGCTTGCTGGAGCATGTGCTACTAAAGCTGAGCTGTTTTAACAGGGTGGTGTTATCTGTACTTAGCTAAAGGAACTTCTTGGTTTTGGTCATTGTGTCCTTCCAGATCTTAGGATGAGCATAACTCATCCTCCCTTGTATTGTTTTTATTCAGAGATTGTAAGGGAGAAACATCTCTCCCCTGTTTCGTGCTGCCTCCCCCGACTTCACGTGAACAGGGCTAATTTAATAAGTGAATTGAAGAAACTATTCTTTCTGCCTTTTTAAGAAAAAACTGTTTGTTCAGTGGGTTCTGATTCTGTACACTTGGTAACTTTCTCAAGTTTAGGAATTGCACTCTTCAAACATTCTCCAGCAGCTGTGTGCTGCTTGGATAGAGTGTGCGCGTGTTTAAGTGATTGTTTTGGGCTTTATCTTAAATTGTCATTAGCTTAGAAATAGATTGAATGAGTGTAATTTTGAAAAATGTGTTTAAAATTCATTTAAAGGAAACGTTTGGAATTTAAATAGTCTGTATTATGACCCGTATGAAACGAGGACAAAGAGGCAGACTTCTCAACAGCTCCATAGTGTATGTTGGTTGCCAGGGACATGCACGCAGGAAGGTGCCAGCCCCCAAAGGGTTTCACATGCCACACCAGGATTTTACACAGTCAGGCTGTCAGAGATGCATATGTAGTGTCTTCTTGAGCACCAACCAGCAAGAACCCGGGTGCAAATGTTCTGGATATGTGAAAGTTGCTCTGGATCAGCCTTGGAGACTTGCTGCGATGGCGTGTGCCTTGACATGCAGGCACAGACTGGTTCCTGTGGCCAGCCCTCCTCACCCGCATGCTTCTGCTTGCGTGAGTGCTGCCACCGAGGCAGGGCAGCTCACCCACCCATGTGCTCTGAAACTGGAAGGAGTGGCTGTCATCTTGCCCCCAGGTACCACCTTTGTGATTCTGACTGACTGCTTCCCACTCATCGCTGTTGTCTGTGTGAGGGGAATAATGCTCTGGTTTCTGCAAAAGGGCCGGGAAGAGGTTAAAAAAGGTGGCTTCTGTGCTTACAGGTGGTGAGAAGGACATATCTGCAGGCATCTGCAAGTCTGGGCAGGAAGCCCTAGAGGTAGGATGTTAGGTCCATAGAGCACATGGACAGGCAAGGTTGCAGCACTAGACCTTTAGGAAAAGTGTGTGACTCTCTTCCTTAGCAAAGGAAGGGGGAGTTTCTGCTGAAGGGTGGTTCTAAAATGTACAATATGGATAAGTTCACATTGCATAACATAGCTTCTCTTGGGCGTGTCTGAGAAGAGGGGACTTTCTGGGCTATATGGGACTGAAGGAAAATTTTCCCTTGTTCTCCAGAAAGCTCCCAAGTTGCTGTTTGTTTCCTAGAAACAGAGGGGGAAAATGGAAATCTTTGCCTGAGGAAAATGTGGATTTTTCACCCTATCACCTGCGCTTTGGGGGTGTTTTCTATGATGCTGCTTTTAAGCAGCAAGCTGGGGGCAAAGGCTGAGGAAGAGCCCAGAGGAGACTGCAGACTTTGTCCTCCCTTGTTTCAGTATCATCTCCAACTGCTACTCCCTGATAACTTGCTCTGGGTGGTGCCTTTAGCAGTGTCCCAGAATCAGCAGGCCATCCCCACCCTTCTCTCCTGGTACAAGGATCAAAATAAGAAATCCAGCCACCCGCTGGCTTAGCCCCATTGCCCGCTCCCACACACTGGTGCCTATGTTCCCATTTTCTAGTGCTGATCTCGGGTCTGCAATTGTTTCTGAGAGGTCAGGTGCTGGGAGCTCTCTGGCAGTATGATGTTTGCTTGCTTGCTTCATGCAGACCTTGCCTCAGTGTCACTCTTCGTGGAACCATTGGCTCCCGGTTTGTCTGTGGGTTGTCCGTGATGGCTTCCTTCTCCTGGCAGGCTTGTGCTGGAGTTGAGAACAGAGTGGGCTCCTCTACAGAGTGTTGCTTGTGGCAAACCCTGACTGATGGTTATGTTCTGTCAGGTTTTCTTCTGTAGGAGCCTTTGTGCAGACTTTCCACCTGGGCAGCGTTATTTGGGTAGTAAATACGCTTTTGTCTGTTAGCACCTCTGATTTCTTTGTGCCTCCGAAGGGCTATTTCTGGATGGATGAGAGCGAGGCCTCCCGGGCGCTTGGAGATAACCTGCAAGGAGAGTCAGTGACTCTGGTTTCTCATCTGGTGGGTGTGCCGTGAGCGCGGCCATTTCACTGGCTGGTCTTTTGAGCTGTGGACTCTGTCCGGCTCTGGACTGTTTTCCAGCTGAGTATTTGTGGTGATGTCAGGCAGTGTGAGAAGGGAACATGACTTGGCAGGACAAAGCCTGCAGAAAGTTCAGCTCCACATTTGGCCAGGAGCCTCTGAGGGAATGAGATCTGCACACACACTTTCTGCTACACAGCCTGTCACACGCCCTCTCACATGCTCCCTTCCTGTCACACAGATCCTCTTTCTCTCATTTTCAGACCTTTAACCCTTCCCTCTTAGCTTTCACCCTCTGGGTTTATAAAGAAACCCCAACAAAACAAAATATGCCTCCTTTTTTGCTGTTACTGTATCCTCTGAGTGTTCAGTTGCAGTGACCCCCCCAAAGCAGAAATAGATGGTGCAGGCCAGGATCCAGAATAACAAAGTCAAAAGCAGGGCAAGTTTGCTTTGCAACAGAGCTCTTAATAGTCCTTTAATCTGACCTGGACCCCTGTGCCAGTCTTTGCTATGTTTGTTGGCAGCTCTTCCAATCTCTGTTCTTGTTAAACTGCAGTCTTCTGGCTGCTCTTGGTTTGGGTAGGTACACCTGCTGCAGGGTGGGAACCCCTGCCTCTCTTCAATCTTAGCAGAACCTGCCAAATTATATTCCCAGCCATGGGCGAGTGGGGAATTAGACTAACAGTCAAGCTTACTTAGAAGCAATTTAAAACTCTTGTTCTAGCAT
Source organism: Laterallus jamaicensis coturniculus (assembly GCA_022605575.1). Lineage (NCBI taxonomy): Eukaryota > Metazoa > Chordata > Aves > Gruiformes > Rallidae > Laterallus > Laterallus jamaicensis. The sequence goes on from JAKCOX010000013.1 coordinate 23,053,128, forward strand.
CCCTCCAATGAGTTCTTTATATGGGTATTTCTGTAACACTGACCTCTGAACTATATAAAGGGATAGTGTGTCTGCGTATGGGAATCGGTACTTTTCCCCTAGTGCCCTTAAGGGAATCTTAATGAGTTTCCTGCCTGTTTTGCAATCCAGTACTGTATTTCTGTTTTGCCTGTGAGTGGTAGTATTTGTTTTGATTGATGCTTTTAGGTGGGATGGTGCTTGGATACTAAGTGCTATATAGTTACATGATGAAGAGGCTGTTTCCCAGAAACAATCCTCTCTCATCAATACGCTGCTCATCACTGTAACTGCAAATGTGCTCGGGGTGGGAGGAAAGGAGGATGTCAGAAACAGACAATTATATTGTAAACAGCCCTCTCCTTCACTGCGTTTTCTTCTTTTGCCTCTTCATGTTCTACTATTTCATAGCTGCTAGAGGATACTTTGAAAGAGAAGGTGGTCTGGGTGAGACTATAGGAGTTAAGGGCTTTTATCTTCTTTTCCTGGTTTTGCTGTGATACATCCTACAGCTTTACTTGTTCTTGGTCATCTTGACCTCATGTTAAAGTATTCCATCTGCTGCTTCTTCCTGCTGTTACCTGTTTTAGTGGGCATTCAGTGCTGACAGAGGGCTGGGCCGTGATCGTGCTCAGAGAGGTCAGCAGCAGTTTGGGATGCTGATGTTGAAGAGATGGGCTGTGACAACCTGGGGCACTGAGGAGGTTTCCCCTACGTGATGCCAGCTGATAAAGGCATTTGGCTAGAATAGGTGTGGGTCATGAAATGTTCTTCCCTGGCTGCATGGTTCAGTGTAGATTAAATTATTCTAAAGGAAACAATCAGGTAAGCAGTATGTTGTGTGATTAGTTGTTCTTTTCATTTTCTACATGCAGAAGAAGGGTCTGCAGTGCTCTTCCCTAGGCATAATCTAGTTGGTTCTCATAGTGCTTACAGACTATTCTCTTCCAGGTGTAATGTGGTTGGTTTTCTTATTGCTTAAGGACAAGATTTAACCCGTTTACCTGACATCCCCACTATCAGGATGTTATTTTATCTATTCATTCTTGCTTCCCTCTCCATTTTTTTTCAAGTTTTGATCTCTTGCTTCAGTTAGGGGGTGGCATTGGGATGACGTCTCAAATGCACGGTGAGTCAGACGTGTTTCCTGAAGCAGGGCTGTAACATCTGTGGGGCTGATGGTCCTAAAGGAGGAATGTAGGATCCAGGGCAGAGTTCTCTTCTGTAAACATGGTGCCTCTGTGAAAGCCCACAGTGATTGGAGGGGCTTCTCTAACATGTTTTTTTTTGCCTTTTCTTTTCTTCTTGCCTTCCATGCCAAGCTCCATTTGAAAAAGAAAACCCAGCTTTCTGAACCTAGTCGATGAGCTGTCGCTGCTGATAGGATGTATAAAAGAGCTGGTCAGCAGCAGGAGCAACGAGCTGCAAGCTTTTAAACTTTAATTTTCCAAAGCAAGGTCCTGCTAGTTAGCAGGTTATTTTGAAGCTTTGTAGGTTGATTGAACACACTTCATTTTGGAGTTGTTCTTTTGTGTGTGTGTATTGGTGTGGTTAAAATGTGAAAAAATGACACCATTAGTCAGTACAGGGGCTATAGAAAAATGTGCAAACCAAACCTATCTTTGAAGAGGCACATTCAGATGTGCAAGTGAAAAAAACCCCACCCAAAACTTACTGGTAGGATAGCTTAATTTGCTTGGGGAAGTAGTGGGTGGTACTGACAAACTGATGAGTTTCCATAGGGAGAGTTTGCTATCTCAGCTGATGCTGATGAACCTATTCTGTAGACAAGGCTCTGGGCTTGGTTCCGTCCCTTCCCCTTCTTCCCAGGGAGTGGCTGAGAGCAGCCCCTTTCTCCTCTGTTAGCAGGAGGGGGCAGCTGCTCTGCTTTGTGTTTCCTCCTCCTCGGAGGATCACAGATGGCACTTTTCCTGTTGGAAGCCTTGTCAGAGCCTCAGTTGTGCTTCCTGCCATCTGAAGGTCTGCACTCATAGAAATGTCGATCTGTTGATGAGCTGGATTCTCAGCTGGCCATGGGAAACTGTTGCAGTTCAGCTTCAAACAAGTTTTGCTCATGCTCATCCCTGTTGTGCTGCAGAAGTGGGTGTTGCTCCAAAGTGGCTGTGCTCCGTCTGCTCCCTGTGATGGGACACTGGCATCACAGCTCATCTGGCCAGGCAGAGCTGAGAAGGGATCACTTGTCATTTTACAAGATGGCTCGGAGGGGGGTTGAAGTGGGGAGGATGCTGGTACTGTCACATCTTCCTTGCTGTAACCAGTGCGTGCCCTAGGTTAGCCCCAGTCTCAAAAGCTGAGGCGACAGTAGAAAGCCTGGAAGGGTTAGAAAGGGCTATAACTTTGTTAGCCAGACCTGGCTTGTGCAGTTTTCCAGAGTTCAAGGGAACTTGTGTCAATGGCCTTTAAAGGAATTTCATGACAGCAGTGTGTCCACATCACTCCTGATATCACTTGTTCGTTTCCAGTTCATTAACCAGGATAGACCCAAGTCTATCCTCTCTTAGCACCATCTCTTCTCTCTTTGTCTCTCTGTCTGTCCCTCTCCCTTTGTCAGAGGGTCTGATACTTCCATGCAAACAGGAAGAGAGGCGAGAGCACCCTGTGCATGGTGTGTGTGAACTCCAGTAACCTCGTCTCCTTTCTCCTCCTTTCAGTCGCAGGACGAAGAGCATCTGGCAGTCCTGAGGGAGGAAACAGGCACAGCCCACTTCAGGATCTTACCCACCCTGAAAACAGTCACATGGATACTCTCTTTTCCTCTTACTCCTTATGTTGACATGGCACTCTTGCTTAGGGAGAAACCAAGAAGTGAAGACAAGGGCAAACCCAAAACCTCAGCCTTTGACAGGCAGGGAATGATGAGAGGCAGGTGAGAGGGAAGGGAGCATCTCCTTCTGGCTGAGGCATGTGGGCAGGAGAGCTGACTTCTTGCAAAACGATTACTGCTCTGAAGATCATAGACAAGGAGTGAGTTTGGGGTTATGTGGAACAAAGAAAAAGTACTTAGAGCTGATTCTGCTCTGAATGACTGACTTCTGTTTGGTAGTACCACTGTGCCTTATGATCCTAATTCGCTTTGCTAATCAAGGTATTCAATAGAGAGGTTTCCCTTTTTGTTTCAGTCCTGGAACTGGCTTAGGATTTCTGTCGCTGCCGCTATTGGTTTATAATGGTATATTCAGTGGGTCAAGAGCATCTAGGTTGTATTAGGTTCAGATTCAGAAATGTCTAATTGTGGAAGGAAAACTATGGAGACTGCCCTCCAGTCTCCCAGAACTCACCTTGCGGGTGTTTTTCTGTAGTGGCCTGACTTTCCCTTCCTTGGTTTCCTTTTATTCTGTTTAGGCATACCATCTTTCAGAATAATACCTTCCGTCGAGCAGTATGCCGTCGTTACACCTTCCTGCTTTTCTTTCCAGTACTCTTTCAACCAAGTGACTCACTTCTGTTTATTTTAATCTGTTCAGTTGTTAGTCACTTCTGCTGCTTTTCTCTCAACTCTGCCATGGTATCCATATCTGACCTGTGTAGGAGACGGCACGCTGCGTGTTGAGACTGGGCTAAAGCCAAAGGACGTCGTTGCAATGAGAGCTGGGTGCTGCACTGAGAACTTGATCGAGCTCAGGGATGTGTGAGCTCAAAGGAAGAGACAAATGCACGGGCAAAGGTCGCGACAGAAGTCAGCAAAGTCATGCTGCTGACTAAAGGAGTTGGTCAGCAGCAGGAATGAAAGGCAAAGTGTGGGGGAGGAGAGCCTCTACAACTCAGAGCTAGAGAGGCGGAGGTGGGAGTAGGACCCTTAACTTTGGAGCCAGAGACCAGAATGCAGCTGCCCGTCCCTGAGCAGCAGGCTGTGCAGCCAGGAGTGACTGGTGGAGCTCTTTCGTGTAGCTGGCAGCGGTGGTGACAGCTTGCAAGGCTTGCAGGCTGCTGCTGCTGCATGCTGGGTCAGCTGCTCACAGTCAGCTGAAGCTTAGCTTGACAGCATGTGAAAGCAGTCAGGAGGCTTTAGCTTTTTTTATCAGTTTGGGACTGGCAGTTGCCTTCCAGCGGTTGTCTGTATGCTTCTGACACATGAAAATAGATAATGCGGTTCTAAACCGTGTCCCTGTGGTTCTCTGTAGAGAAGGATTTACCATGGGGGCACAGAGCTAGTGTCCATTCCCTGAGAGAGAGTTCCATTCTTTGTTAACTTACTGTTACAAATCATTCCTTATGTTACCCTCTTGCAGTGCTTTGCACACCATTTTCATGTTCTGGCTCTCCCACTGACAGCCTGAAGTTGATCGTTTTTCCTTGTGAGTTTTAACACTTTTCATGTGTAATGTTACTTCATTTCCAAAGTGACAGATCTGTGTAGGATTCTTTTCTGCCCTGAAAGCTACAAGTGTCTCTTTCAACTTTGTCCTAATGTAAGCCCTGTTGCACATGGGCTTATGCACTGCTTACAGACCTGATAGCTGCTACAGCAGATGGAAGGAAGAGGAGCGAGGCAGCATGAGCTGGGAATAACCTTTGTTTCTCAGAGACAGCTACAGGGTAGTACCAAGCTCCTTGAGGAGGTTTGTGAAAATACTCTGGCTGCTACAGGAGAGATGGTATAGGAAGAGCATTACCTCACAAAACACTGGTTATCCTTAGGGAAGGATTGGATCAGTTGTGTCTTCTGCAGGCCTTAGTTCTGTGCTATTGCTGTAAAATCTCAGTCCAACAGTTTCTGGTCTGTGGTTGCTTTTTGTTGTTGTTGGTTTGGGGTTTTTTTCTTGGACATTTAGATACATAGCCAGCTTTTGATCTCCACAGTAGCATCACCACTGTGATTTGTGCACTTGAATTTCAGCAGAGCCCCTTATGCCCTGTTGTGAGCCCAGCTTTCTGAGATAGATTGACTTTGGGTGCTGGCACTCATATTTCATATCTGAATGCCTTCAGAAGCTAAAATGCCAAATTAATCCATGCCTTTGGTACCCCTGAAAGATAGCCCTTCTTATCAGATGTGTTTGTTCACCACCAGTCTGTTAGGCCTGTGCACTAAGGCACAGTCCTGCTGACGCATAGCTGCGTGATGCACGAGCACAATCATGTTAACATATGTATATAGATTTACAGTGTCTTCTGCTGATGCTGACGTGCTGCAGAGCACATACTACACAAATACACTACAAAACTGAAACATAACCATGTATTTTCCCTTGGCAGAAGGCTGTAGGATTTTGTAATTTACTGGTTCAGAACTCTTGACCAGTAAATCCTGTTTTGAAAGATCCCGGAGACTTACATAAACTTCCTAAAAAGCTATCGTTTCCTCTGGCTGTCCAGTATTTGGAGGTAAAGAGCTCCTTGTGGTTTTCCTCTAATTATTCCTGCACTCTGTGGTACAATTTCTTTAGAGACATACTCGCATCTGGTCTGGCTACTGATCCCTAAACTTCTCACAGAAAGTATCAAACAAGGAATGCTGGGAAGAGGACAGACCTGTTTAGCAGAAGTGCCCCAGGAACTACATCTGGCTAGTTTGGTTTCTGCCTGTGCTGTGCTGGCTGAGGCAATCTACTTCACTTGTCCTTAGCGAGAGTGGGATGGAAGCTAGGCGTATTCCATAGCTTTATGTCAGTCTATGATAGGTCAGATTAAAGACTTCCTGAAGAGTGTATCTGTGCTTCAGCTGGGTTTGGGAGAGGACTAGACTGAGAGGATTGGATGAGACTGTTGCTGGATGAAGTGATGGACGTTTCTTGCCCTTAGCATGAGGGGCAAGAGCTGAGGGTGCCACCTCTAGTCTCTGTTAATGCTAGTTTCTCTTGCAGTAGTACTGATCTTGGGACCATTGGTTGTTCCATTGTCTCAGAAAATAAAGGGAGCGGGAAGAAATGGAGTAGGGTGAAGCCAGTGGTGACATTTTTCAGAAGTCTTTGGTGTCTCATTTGAGATGTGAGTGGTAAGGGCTGACAGAAGATTGTTTCCTTTAGCCTTTCATATATATGTGCTTCCTCAATAATACATGTCAGCTTATTGGGCTCTTCTGTTCTAGACACTGCGTTAGAGAGAAGTGATTGCTTCATCTTTTGTCGCTTGGCCAGTCCAAAACTAACAGAGTTGAGACAGTGGGAGGCAGCACAGTAGATTATGTCAAGAAGACACTGTTCCCTTTCACAGTTACAGCTTGCATCACCCTTCTTACTTTCTTAGTTGGGTGGTGGTGCAAATCGGAAGATGTGAACCTCTAATAACTTGATTATTCGGACAAAACTTGACATGCTTTTTAGTAATTCAAAAACAATGCTCATGTGTTTCTGTGAAAACTCCCTGACCTAGTCCTGCAGCCTTTTGTTTGTGTGCCTGCGGAGAAAATGCTAGTTTATGTTTCTTTATATAGCACTAGAGCACTGCTGTTTGTTGTTAGGTCAGTTTTCCATGGCCTGGAACTGTTACTAGATCTACAAAACTAATAAGTGTTGTGTCTTAGGAGCAGAGAAGACAAGAGGCCTCTCTTCGATCTGCACCATTCTGTTCTGGGCAGACTGGAGGCTGGTGCACAAAGTGGGAATGTGTGGGTTGGTTTTACAGCATGAAGCTAGCAGCTGATACGCCTTAGCCCCTCACCGTATCCTGGGTGTGCATATGGATTTATACTCCTGTCCATACTGGGTGCTGACTTCTGGCAATGCCAGAGAAGTCTTCAGTCTCTCAGAAACTCCCCTTTGGGCTACAGATGTCCTGCTAACAGCAAGTTTTGCTTTTGCAGTGTCAATCCATGATGATTGTGTGGGTGAAATGGTTTTGAGATCCCTTCAGGCAGTATCCCCCTCTTTAGTTTTTTGGTGTATGTCGCAGTCGTGGCTGGGATGCACTAAAACTGAAGAAGGCAGTGGGGGTCTAAGCATTGTCATGCGTCCCTCAGATGGGGCATCAGAGTCTCCCTTTGGAAAATGACTTCGGTACTGCTGCTAGTGATTCATTCTACACGGTAATTAATGTTTGAGTGAGTCTTTTGCATGGTTTAAAGGAATGTGGAGATGCACTGAGGCAGTGCACATAGCTTTTTTCTTTCATGCCCAAACATGTCCAGAGACATCTGATACTGACATCAGTGAGGAGCTTACATGGGTCTAGGAATACAAGTTGGGTTTGGGTTTGTTTCAGTTAAGTTCCTGTCCCTGTTTGATGTTCTGCGCCTCTCCACAAGGTTTTAAGTTGTTGCAGGATTTACTTCAGAAACTTTTTAAAAAATTGTGATAGTCATGTTGTTCTTTCGAGGACTCTTGAGTCTCTTTTGAATTGGTTGCAAATCACATCACTTAGGTTGTAGCCTCACACAGTAGGGCTTCTTCCTTTCTGTGGCTTTGAATTAAATATTTGCTGCCACTGCTTTTGTCCTAGTTAGTCTGTTTCTCCAGCAATTCAGTGTCTGCTTGCACCAAAGGGGAGGGAGCTCTGATTTCCTTATGCAGTCTGAGGCTGTGTTTATAAAGGTCACATGAATTAATATGCCCTGTGGTTTTTAACACCTGCATCTATTATCTGCCATGGCGTAATAGAAGATGACAGGAGCTCTGCAGGCTTGACAGTATGACTGCATTTACAATTGATGACTGTTCCAGAGACTGGGTGGTGGTATGGTTTCTTGAAGTACCCCTTTCATCTTTGCCTTTGGCATTCTGAAAAAAGGTTGCACCGTCTCGTCCAGGAGGGAGACAGGGGCTTGGGACTGTGGCCCTCTGCCTCTTCCCAGTCAGCACTGCAGCGTGTGAGGCACACCTCTGCTTACCCAATGGTTTTGCATCTGGTCTGCTGTACGGCTTTCTGTCACCTTCTATCTTTCAGAGAGTGGCAGGCTTCCAGTGCTGATCTCAGTCACTCAAGTTAAACTGGTACAGATCCTTAACACAGTTGCTTTTTAAATCGTTAATCCCTTTAGCTTGCATTGGTAAATCGCTGCACTAAGATCAACCGATCAAATGTTCAGTCAGCTTAGGGGTGTTTATATTACCAGTTTGCATCAGTTTCCCTAGGTCTGCGCAGTCAAACCAGTAAGGCCTTTTTGTGTGTGTATCTGTGTGTGTGTGCAGGTGGGACGCTTTGGGAGAAGTGATAGGATTTGCCTTCCAGGTTCAGGTTCTGTAGTGGAGTTAGTGCTGTGTAATAAAGATGCTGTTCAGTATGGGTTCCAGGAAAAGGTATCCTCAGAGGGTTGGTGGTGAATCTCTTTCCCAAAGGTGGCATAATGGTCACTTGAGTTTCTTGTTGTAGCTGAGGGGAGGCTTTGTTGTCTTTAATACATGATTGATCTTTAGCTACCTATGTTAATAGAGGATTCTGGGGGGGTTGTAGTTTTTATGTAAATCACTGTATCAAAACTGTTTTTCGTGACTTTGTGTGCCCTGCAGTGCATGCAACAAAATCCAGAGCAGCTGGCAGCAATAGGCTGTTTGTTACTGGAGGCTTTAACAAAGGCCACCAGTTGTAAAGTCTGGAATTTCCCTCTTACACACTTGGAGAGGTCAGGGCTGAAGTTCCCTGGAGGCATTAGCAATAACGAAGATTTTTTCCTGCTTTGATAAATACTTTGGCAACAGAAAGACAGATTTGCACCTGGACATGTTAATCTTGTACTTTTTACCACAGTTTGTTAAAATACTGTTTTTAAAGAGCATAAACATTGAAGAAGTTCATTGTCCCATTTAATAAATAAGGAAACAAAATCTTGATGCTTGCTTGTGATGCAGTTTGTAATAGATTTTAGGAGTAAGTAGCCTCAGTTGTTGAACTCTTGCCTCTTTTGCATCTGTGTGTTGTTTATATGGGGTGTTGTTTTTTTTTTGTTCCCCTGCAGGTACTTCCTTTCTGACTTGGAGTAGCAGAGAGAAACTAAAGATCTGGAAGAAAGACATATGCAGCCCCCTGCTTGGTGGTAACAATGCTGCAGCGATGAGATTATAGCAAGCCCTTCCTGTGTGGCCTCCATGGGTCCCACTCAACTCAGCACACAGGATCATGGGAAGAGGATGGCAAGTGTATTTGAGATGGAGGAGGAAGGACTTTTCCTCTTCTCTGGCTCAGAGAACCCTGAGCATGCAGGTATGGAAAAATCCTTCCTAAATCTGTGCAAGCTGAAGGCTGGCCTTTCTTTCGGCTCCAAGCAGAATTGATACTTGGCGGAAATTGAGTGAGTTCTGCTCTCTGGGTGCTTCAAGCACAGAAGCTCTAAGAAATAAGCTGAAGGTGACTGGATTTATCCAAGTGATAAATGTATTGAATATTTTGCTTATTTGATGCTAGGTCCATAACAGTAAAATGAATTTGTTAGTTTTATCAGAAACTGTTGAACAATAAAGCTTTTGCGACAGGTGCCAATCCAATCAGGATTAGTTATGCAAAGAAATAATAGGTTCTTACAGATTCATATAATGGAAAGACAGTAGGATTTTCCTCTACATGCTTCTTTATCCAGAATTTATATTATCCACAATAACAAAGCGTCTTGTGCCATGATACTACGAAGGTACTTCGCATAAAAAAAGAAGATGGGAAGGAGAATCAAACCAAGAGTAATCTGCCACAAAGAACTGAAGTTAAAAGAGTATTAGCAAACAGAATTGAGATTTTGCAGTTATTGCTGCTGACACACACAATCCTGTGCTTTCGAATTGTAAAAAGACTTGGTATAACATCTCTGGACAGGTAACAGGAAGAAAAAGGAAAGTGCAAGTGAGGTGTCCAGCATATTTTCGTGAAGTTGCTGATACTATGACAAATAAATGTATCTGGACAGTGAGGCAATGAGAAATCCCTGGTGATCTGAAGACAGAACTAGGACTCTTCAGAGTAGAAGCAAAGAGAGTAGCTTTAAGGTGAAGAGTACAATAAATTTTATTGAAAAGCCCTTAAAGCAGGTTTGAAGACGGGAAAAGAAAATGATTGATAAATGCCTTACAAAAATGTCAGAAAAAAGCCACAATATGTGGAAAAATATTACTAAATAAGGGACCTAGCAAAGAAGCAGTACAGAAAATGGCATTCACACTTCATACATCTCAAATTATTTCTGTGTTATCTTTGGCTACAGAAAATTACAATAAAATTATAGAAGGAAAATGTTTCATGTTTAGTTACAGAAAGTAATTTGCATAGATCAAAGAGTAAGTCTATCTGCCTGAGTAAAACGGTCATAGGAATGGTAGTCAGATGTTTATGTAACTTCTTAAAGACACCAAAGCAATCCACAAGATGGACATCTTGTGGAAGTCCATTGGATTAGTTTGCTGTCTCTCAGAAACATCTGAACATCATTTGAGGCTTCTGCAAAGTTGATATATATGCAGCAGCAGACTATTTAAAATAACTATAGGCATTGCATAATTTCCTCTTGGTAGCTGATTGTGTGAAGAGAAATACAGTAGAACCAGACATTATCAGAGACTTAACCTTTCTGATGACATTTTCCTGCTGTCCAATCTGTAATGAGAAGTGCAGGCCAAAATGAGTGACCTCCAGACCTCCGTAAAGTCAATGGGATTGAAAATCAACACCATGATACTTGAGACTGTGAAAACCAATATGTAGTGAAGACCACTAATAATAATTGCTGAGACTGACCTAAAATCACCTCAGGAATTTGAACAGAATACTAAGTGTAACTGAGGGTAAAGATAGAAGTATTAGAACGATATGTACAAAGATGAGACGTGCCTTTATCACCCTGATGCTGATCAGAAAATGGAACTGCCTTGTCCTGCAAACCAATACTTATAAATTATTTCCACTGTAAAGGTTTTTTCAGGCATATCTAAAGATAATCTGAAAACTCATAAAGATGTGCTGTTTGTAAGATTTATGGACAGCCACTGTAGCAGAATCTACAATATCTGACTTACAGAAGAATACTTGCACTGTCAGCTGCGCAGAACATAGCAGCTGTCAACATGGCTAGAATTAAGTGGAACGGGGAGAGACACTTCTGGCAAATAGGGAGGGAATACACAAATAACATTGGCAAGCATTTGGCTGGAATGCTTAAGGTGAGACGTGTTGGAGTAGACCATAGATGCTTTCAGAACACACAGCTAGTGACAAAATTAAGATCTATCAAAATGACACAGGAAGAACTGATAGCTGCTGCACAAGGCCATCTGAAATGTAAGGTAGTAGTAAAGGCCCTGCATGTCAGATGGACAAACAATATTTAGTTAATGAACTATTAGTATGAGAGTGCTTTGTTTTTAGGAGCAGAGAGCACTCTTGAAGAAATGATAGGTTCAGAGTTCCAAAGGTTCGCAGTTAGTGCAGTGTGCTGTTTGCCTGCTTATTGCCCCTAATTCCACAAATTCTGTCTCAATGGTTTTCCCCAAGTGTTCCAGTTCCAGGGATAGCCTACTCAGTCTGCCTTTTTACAGTGTTTCAGCATTGGTTTTCTGTGACTGATGAACCATTTTTCCTCACCCTTGCATGTGAGTATGGCAGAGAATAAGCGAGAGCTGGAGATGAATTCTGAGCAAAATTGCTTTCTGCACAGTCTTGGATTTCAGCTCAACTTTTTTGCGGCTCTTTCTTACACGGGTAACTTAATTGTTGCTCCTGCTGATGGAAAGTGCAGAAGAAATCTGGCCTGAGTGTGTTTTAGGACTTCCACCCTATTTAGGTGGGGAGTAAAGCTACACCTGCTTATATAGTTGAGGTGAAACTGTTTGGATTATGTCAGTAGTTGGTTGTTGCAGAAGATAGGCTTGCATAGAAAGGGGGAGCCTGTGAAATCAGACTTAATCTTTTCATCTGTGTGTTTGGGAAATGGAGGGTTTAAGTGAGAGTATTGATTATTGCAAGGGGTGGGGCAGTCAGCTGCAAACACCATGCTTCCCTCACCTGTGTGGTTTTTCTTTTCTTTGTTTTTTCTCTTCTTGGTACTGTTAGTTTTGGTAGAAAATCCTCCCCTGAAGCGGAAGAAGGGCCCAGCCCCTAAGATGCTGGGAAATGAAGTGTGCAGCGTGTGTGGGGACAAGGCCTCTGGCTTCCACTACAACGTCCTGAGCTGTGAAGGCTGCAAGGGCTTCTTCCGCCGCAGCGTCATCAAGGGTGCACAGTATGTCTGCAAGAATGGGGGCAAGTGTGAGATGGACATGTACATGCGTCGGAAGTGTCAGGAGTGCCGGCTGCGCAAGTGCCAGGAGGCGGGCATGCGGGAGCAGTGTGAGTGCAGACAGTGGTGCTGGCGGGGAGCACTGGGGCGGGAGGTCTGCGGGGGTGGGCTGGGGGCCCATGGGTGTAAGGAGGGGGGGGCAGTGTGAATGCTTTGGGGCTCACATGTGAGCAATGCAGGCTGCCTGCAGGATGTGTGTGGGAAGTCGCTGGGAGCTTAAGGATCACGTGGAGAGGTGAGGCTCTTGGTGGAACAACACTGGTGTGCTGAGAGCCCCAGCCCTGCTGTATTCTTTGAGCTTGCTGTTTTGTAAGAACTAATGTAATATGATATCAGAGGAAAGACTTGCAACTAAGGTTTAGGTGTTATTCATTATGCTGTCAGCCATATTGGTAAACTCTGGCTTGTCTGTCTTGTGATCAGGACTGCAAGGCTGGTCAGTGTGCCCCTTTAACAACTGGCACTTCCCTTTGCCTTGTGCTGTGACCATGACAGAGGTCGAAGGCAGCACTGCATTACTGCAGTTGTGTTTGTGCAGACCTGATCTTGTTGCTCCTGTTAGTGAACTCTGCTATTTTTCTCAATGTGAGCCAAAAGGCTGTTGCTTCTGAATATTCAGCAGTGTTCCTGCTCACATATCAGGACATCCCTCCTCTGCAAGGCATCTGGGTTTCATCTCTTTGCCAGCCAAAACTGACTGAATGGATGCTCGGTTAACATGAAATCTGTGTGAAGTCGTCTTCTCTGACATCCAGCACCCAGAACAGTGAGGAACAGAGGGTATTTTGGAAACATCTTCTAAAAATACTTCTGCAAAAAGCAAGTCCTGCTGAGCTGCATCAAGGAAATGTGGTGTTCAGTTTTTCAACATGAAACACTGCACACTTAACATACCTAACCAGTATCTTTGTCACACTGGTTCTATCAGCATTACATGTGTTGTCTTTGCTTCATTTTCCCCTGCTCCTGAGAGCTACAAACAAGGTGTCTTTGAAAAGCTATGTAGCAAGGTTACTTGTCCACCTTCTGTTCGGGGTAGATACTAGAGAGCCTCAATGCACTTAATGCGTTTTTACTCCACTGTGTTTTGTGGAAGACTGCTCAGGAAAATTAGGCCAAAAGGAATCTTTGGGTTGTTCCTATCAAGTGCCTGGCAATTCTTGTCAACACTCTAATCCCCACTGCAAATTCGCCTTGCTAATCTTGACAGAAACTGAGGGCTTTTTCTGCCAGCTGTTTCACTTGGAAGGTCATTCCAGAACTTCCCTCTACTAATTGTTGGAAACATTCTTCTAATTCCCAGACTGAAGTTATTCATGGCCAGTTTGTTGTTCTTAAGCCAGTGTGAACCATGAAGTTAAATTGTTTCTTCATGGCAAACTGAGTAACTTAGATCGCTTTGAATTTAGCGTAGTGTAGAAGCTTGCACATAGGCAGATTTCAAGATTCAATAATATCTGGTAACTTGTTCCTTGTCTATAAATTCTTTGTGCACTAAGTCCTAAGATGAAGGACTGTAATTGCTTGGATAAATTACTTCCCTTCCTAAACTAAACTAACAGTGTGATTGGCATTCTCTAATCTAACAGATGCCCCTTAATTTGGTAATCCTATTGAATGTTTTTGCTGTTAGAATTCTAAGTTTTGTGTGTGTGTACCTGTGCGTGCATCCTCCCTGTTGAAAGTCAGGGATAAAGGTGGCTCTCAGCTTGAATGTGCCGTGTTCCTTGTCTTTGCCTCCAACCCCACGGGCTGTCCATTTCTGAAGACTCTCTCAGTAGCTCTCCATTCCTTATCTTCATGTTTAACGTGATTCTTTTGAGAAGTGCCAGTATGTACTCATTCAGTCTCTGGGCTTGCTTTCCTGTGGAGCAGCCATGTTTCCTTGCTGTCTGTGCATAAAAGACGGATGCAGAATTTTTCATCAGTCTTTAACTTTGCAAACAAGGTTTTAACTTTATTTTTATCCTGAAGATATGGGTTCTCTTCCAATTGGCCCCTTTTCTGCTTTTTTGTTCGTTCAGCACTAACACACAGGATGATTCTCTTGACTGTGGTCCTTGAATCTAGGCATGTCTGGTAGTTCTGGTTTTTTGGATGCAGCTTGTAGGTAGTTTTTTTTTTTTGCAGCTTGACTTTAATAAACAGCAAACCTCCTCTACATTCAAGTAATTGATTTTTCCAGGTAACTTAGTTACAGAACATTAACAGGCTTTTGTATTTAAATTCGCTAATGAGCAGTTGGTTTAAATAGATTTTTCACAACACATGCCTCTGAGTTGTTTTGTACCTTACAACCTTACATCTAAATGGCATATCATTCGACTTGATGACTGAAGAGACTTCCAGCCCTACTCCTGCAGGACTTGAGGTCCTCAGTAAGCTTTATACAAAAATATTATTTGAATTATTCATCTTCTGGTTTGTTACTACTCTACAGTCTGCTGCGGATGGGCTTTGTAGAGAATTGTCCTTTTACTCTCCAACTCCATCCAGTACTGACTCTAACCTCCCAGGAAGATGATGAAATGACACAAGCTGTTAATTTAACAATATTAGACAAAGTCAGAACAACAAGATAACATAAAATGCGGCATGTGAAGAGAACACCTGTTGGAATCTGATGCGTGACATTTTGGGGTATTGCTCAGTGGGGAAAGGTGCTGCTGTGATGTCCTGCAGATCTCAGAAAGACAGAGGGAGCTTCTGTCCTTTGTGAATGCATTGTGTGACAGTGTGATAAAAAGAAAGGCAATGGAACAACTTGAAATGGGGAAAAGAGGGAGAATTCCTGTCTGCTGTCTGCGTTATTTACACTCTGACATACCAGATACAGGCAGCTGTGTTCTCTGCATCCACAGCACGTCACCCTGTGTTTGGTGTGGTTTCCAGTGTGCTCCCATATCAGACTGATCTCTGGCTATTCCTGCTTTAGATGTTCTGTCTGAAGAACAGATCCGATTGAAGAAACTGAAGAAGCAGGAAGATGATCAGGCTCGGACAGTTGTGGTGCATCCAAACCCCCCGAACCCGCCAAGCCCTTCCCACAAACTGACACCTGAACAGTCAACCATGATAAAAAAGCTTGTGGCTGCTCAGCAGCAGTGCAACCAGCGCTCCTTCACAGACAGGCTCAAAGTGACGGTAAAAACTCTTACAATTGAGTGTCCCTAAAATGAGAAAAAGTGAAGTTTGGGGAGTTTGGGTTGTGGGTGAATTATTGGAGAGCGTAGGTACTTCAGGTATTGCATCTGTGGGCTAAAGTTCTGTAAAGAACAGCAAAGGATAAAGTTCCTATGTGTGTATCTTTCTCTGTTCATCATCTCATCTTTCTTCCCTTGCTCCATCTTTCACGTATATATGTTGTCTCTTCCTATTCCCACAGCCTTGGCCCCAAATTCCTGACCCTAACAACCGTGAAGCAAGGCAGCAGCGTTTTGCTCACTTTACAGAACTTGCAATTATCTCTGTGCAAGAGATTGTGGACTTTGCCAAGCAACTACCTGGCTTCCTGGAGCTCACCAGAGAAGATCAGATTGCTTTATTGAAGACATCTACCATAGAGGTGAGAGTTTGGCTCCAGCACGATACATAGTAGCAGACCTGAAACAATTTGGAATACCCACAGAGAGCACTGGTTCCATCCTTTTTTTTTTTTACGATGGCTAGCTGAAGGACCTCAGCTATGAGATCATGACTGCAGTGCCAGGCTGTGTTAGCAAAGGGCCATGGAGGAGAATGAGGCCAGAGCCTTGGTAGTGGTAAGCAGGTATTTCCCCCTTCCCAGGAGCAGGCACTACTAAGGATGCAGAAGAATTTACCTTGGATCTATAAGCACTTGAGAGAAACTGCTTAGAGGGTGGGCTTTTGGGGTTACTTTGGTGGTGTTCTTTTGTTGGTGTTTGTTGGTTTTTGGCTGGGTTTTTTTTTCCAGAGGTGCTCTCACACTCAGCAAATTATTGATGTTATAATGTTCCTTTTCAAATTGAGTTTATTCAAATGTATATCTGTGGCACTTTGAGACGTGGTTTAGTGTTGGGTTGACGACTGGACTTGATGATCTTCGAGGTCTTTTCCAACCTTAAAGATTCTGTGATTTCTGGTTTCAGGTGATGTTGTTGGAGACATCTCGACGCTACAATCCAGAGATTGAGAGCATTACCTTTCTTAAGGACCTGAGCTATAATCGGGATGATTTCGCCAAAGCAGGTGGTGCATTAGACAGGTGTTTCTTCCTTCCCTGTGTCTTGCGTTCTTTCATCTTTTCTTTTGTAACGTGGACTGCTGGAAGTAATATGTAGGGCCTAGAGATTCTAGTCTGAGAGGAGGTGTTCAGAAGAGAGAATTCATCTCTGCTCAAATCAATGGAACAGGATGAGTCCAATAGCCCCACAAACCCTGTTTTTTTCTTTTAACATGTGATATTAGCTCAGAGATGTAACATGTGGTTTTACAGCCATATCACATCACAACAAATCAAACTCCAGTCTTCTCCCCTTTGCAAGTCTATCACTGGCTAATGTAGATGCATGCTTTGAGTGATGATATTACTGGCTAATGTAGATGCATGCTTTGAGTGATGACATTACTGTGATTACATTTTAGTCAATATGAAGTCTATACTGTGCACTGAAGATCCCTGCAGTGCACTTCAACCACGTCATCAGCTCTGTACGTGATGATCAGTGGTGACGTGATTTCTGAGTCTGTAATGAACATCTGTAATTTCAGATGAAGTAACAAGAAGTTTGTAGCTTCAGCATTTCTGAAAATGAGACTTTGGCTGTCCTTCATGTAGTTTCTTTGATTCCTTGGGTAGCTGTTTAACCATTTATACTTGAGATGGCTTTTATATACAACTGTCATCTTTAACGTTCTTCTAGCTTTTCCAGACTGTTAGGAAGGAAAAAAGCAGTCAGCCCAAAAGATTCCCTCTGTGTTGTTCCCCCTTGTCTGATGCAGTTATACTGCAGGAAATTAGAAACTTGGATGCTATTTGGGGGGAAAGACTTAGTTTTCAGCGTAATTGCATAGCACGTAGCTGACTTGACAGTGCATCTCTGTATGTGATAACAATAAATACCAGTGCATTTCTGCCTCACTGCAGTTATCGAAGGACGTGATTGGAAGCCTAAGTCAGGCTCTACCTCAGCTTTCCCAGCGTGTTAAGCTCAAAGAAATGGCATAGTTCAGACTTCTTGGACCTATACATTTTCAGCTCAGATAAACTTCAGATTAATCCGAAGCACGGGATTAGAGCTCTCTTTGCAGCCCTCTTGCTTTCAGTGTTTGAAGCAGGTGATTGCTGTGGGAGTGGGAAGTGTACATATGAGGTACTTGTGGGCTTCTGACTTTTTGATGGACTTAGCTGATGCTGTGTTCCTTTAGCTGTTGCCTATTAACATGCTGTGGGGCATTCCAGGTTCAGAGAAAACCCAGAAATAGTGTGATTTTACAGTTAGAGCCCAACTCCTCAGCCACTGTTCTTGGTGCTCACCAGTAATGGTGGGATGTAAAGGGAGCATTATGTAAGGGATTTTCCCTGCCTGCCTGTCCTCCTTACTGCCTGGTGTACTGCAATGAGTTTCTGGCAGATTATTCCGTAAGAGGGAGAGAGTCACTGCCTCACCCTGTTCTCTTCTGTGTGTTGCAGGTCTGCAGTTTGAGTTCATTAACCCCATCTTTGAGTTCTCAAAGGGAATGAATGAGCTACAGCTCAACGATGCTGAATATGCACTTTTAATCGCCATCAACATTTTCTCTGCAGGTAAAAAGCAAGGGAGATCTGAAGAGCTGCATCAGTGAGTCAGAGGGCAAAGAAGGTAGAGTGTTAAGGAAGATCACAAGCTGAAGAGGAGTAGTAGAGGGTGTATAAGGCCTAATGATAAAGGGACTGTGTTACTACTTCTGTTTAGAGTATTCATTACATCCTGAATTTTCTAGTGCTACCTCCAGAGGAAATGAGGTTCCTCACCGCTGATAAAGCGTATAGAAAAATCAGCCCATATTTATCTCCCTCATTTAGAAATCGCTGTTTTACTGTCGCCTGACGTACTCTCCATGTCTCTGGTGTGACGCAGGTCACACGGCAGGAGTGACATCTACTGGTCAAAGGAAGGATACTCCGGATGCGAGACCTATAGCTCTGGGCCAGGACAGGGCTTTGCAAAGATGCCACCTCTTTCCTTCCGTTTTCTCTCTTGTGACCTGAAAGATAAATTACTGGTTTTCTTACTGGTTTTCTAACTGGCTCAGCTGCTGGAGAGACTTTCCCGCTCCCTCCTGGATGGGCAGCTTCTTACCTTCCCTGAGACAGGAATGTGAGACAAACCACGCTTAAATTGTGCTGTTTGGTCTCTAAACATCCACCTCTGTCGGAGTTAGGTCTGACTCCCAATACACAGTAGTCATGATTGGGAAGTGTCAGTTTTCCGTAACTGTTATAGCTGCTGTGGTCATGGATGACTCCCAGCTGTGCTGGGTGTATGCTAGATGAAGTTCTGGGGAGAGACCATACTGAGGGACTGGGGCTTAGGCAGGGATGTCAAATCCACTGAAGCAGCCTGTGGCAACCTTACTTGAAACTACTTTTTGACAGACCGACCGAATGTGCAGGACCAGTCCCTGGTGGAGAGGCTGCAGCACACCTATGTGGAAGCCCTTCATTCTTACATTTGCATCAACAGACCAAATGTAAGTTCCCCACCAGAGCATCCCCAGCAATGATGCAAACAGATCCTGTGTTTATGCAGGCAGTTCCTGTGCCACTGTCTGTAAGAGGTCTCTCGCTGCCTGAGCTGTCATGCTATTCCCTTCTGTGGCTCCGTGGTAGCAGCTGTAAATGGGGGATTTGTGAGCTGTCACAGCCTGCTGTCCTGTGTCATGTTCCTTAGTTTAGCCAGCGTGGGAAGTCTGGACTTCTGGGACATGGTGTGGTATTTATGTTCCTCCACACTGCCGCCTCCTGGAGAATGCCAGGTTTAAAGGAAGTCAGGATTGTGTTTACAGCGCATCATCTAGTGTGTTTTATTTGTTTGGGCTTTTTTTTAAACAAAGTTTTAGTGTGAATTTCCCTAACAGCTGCTTATTTTTCTGACTCTGCAGGACCGCCTGATGTTTCCGCGGATGTTAATGAAACTGGTCAGTCTTCGGACACTAAGTAGTGTCCACTCTGAACAGGTGTTTGCCCTTCGGCTGCAGGACAAGAAACTCCCTCCCCTGCTCTCGGAAATCTGGGATGTGCATGAGTGACTGCATGCTCCCAGGGCACTGACGTGCTGACATAACGCCATCTCCCAGCCTTTGCTAATGAGAAGCCAGCCTCCCCTCTCCAAAGCACTGAACTCTGGGCTAGGCAGTGTGGGAGTGATGAGCCTGGGGTTTCAGTGTTGTCATGAGACTATGCAGGAGGCAGCTGGGGTGGATCAGATGGGGGTTGGTTTCGATATACTGCCTGTACCCCAAAGGAGTAACGTGAAACATCTGAAAACAGTAGAAATGAAGACCTTCCCCACACACACATACACCTCTTTCTTCAGAGTCTTCTTCTCTAAACATGTCTTGAGGGCTTGCCCATTGATCCTCTTGTTGATTATAAAAATGAATTTGCAGGAACTTGCCAAACCCTCTCTCTATCGAGAGTAACCCAGCTTAAAAGGCTTCTGCAGGGTCTGCAGTGTACCTGGATCTGAGGAGCTCAGGGAAGTCAATGTGGATGTTCTAGGGGTTTCACTGGGTTTCCTTTAAATAAAATCTCTTGTATGTGCTGCCCTTTACAATGATTCCAAGAGAAGTAGCTGTTTCTTTATTATGAGACTTCATCTCTAGAGCTGCCCTTTCATTCTGGCCCTCCTTTGGAGAAAGGTTTCCTCTATAATGTGTAGTGCCCTTTGTCTAACCGGGAGGCCCTCTGGGTAGGGAACATTTGTACATCAGAAAGATGTCAGGCATCAAGTAGTGGATTTTTTAACGTAATACATAGCAGTTTTATCTCACGATGGTTCTCAGCCAGTTCACTTTACCTTTGATTTGCTAACAGCAGGTTCAAACCAAGTCAGGACGTAGATTTTATCATTAGGGGTGGAATAGAAAAAAGATAGGTGGAAAGGACTGGTACCTAGGCTAGGTAGGTGTGGTGGAAGGATCTCAAAAACTTCCAAGAATCTGGAGCATGTGGCATGTGTTCCAAGGTGGGTGTGATGATTGATGTATTGGCCAAGGAGAGAGGACACGCTGCATTTAGTGAAATATGTGGGCATTGCATAAGCTATGGGCTGCACAACTCTCAGATCATGGACTGCAGGAATATTTGGTGTAACCAGATCCACTTGCGTCTTCTTCCTTTTGCCAAAGTCTTTCCAAGGGACTTCCTTGAGGTTTTACTGATGGTCATGGAGGTTCCTCCTGTATGAGGAGTGCCAACTGCTCTAGAAGGACACTTGGGTCTTTTATCCTTTCTTCACTTTGGGCGCTGAGAGATCCACACTGGATTTATGCCCCAAGTTCTTAAGTATCCACATCAATAAGTATTGTAGGATTTACAGCAATATTTTGTCTGGCAGAAGAGAAATAAACTGTTGTAAAACATGTTCCTTATTTTCCAAGAAAGAATGTCTTACAGCTGATCTCAGAGATGTAACCTTAACTATCCTGGTAGCTTGGTCTCATCAGTCTTCTCTGTCGTAGGGGTCTGTTTGCTTGCCCGGTGAGCATCCCAAGAGCCTAGGTTCACATGGCTCGGTTTTTGTTTGGTTTTTTTTTTTGGCTGTGTATCTGAGCGCTATGCCCGTGGTGAGGGTATCGTGTCCATTTTGCACTTGAGGTTGGTCCCCTGCCACTGGCCTTCACTCTGCACCTTTGTAAAGCACTTGTAACAATCTGTAAAATAATCTGTTGTTTTTTATAACTCATTGCAATTGCAAAAATTCTTGTTTAAATCTGTATTTTTAACTAATCTGTTTGAGAAATGTTAATGTTTATATAAAAGAATAAAGCCTAATACAGGATTTTGACATTATCTGATGTGCTGTCATTAGACTGGAGGAGAGTGGATGAAGGTCTTGATGCTAACAAGTTAAAAGTTCATAGAAAAGTGAGTAGATAAGTTGGGGAGAAGGAAGAAGTGGTGAAAAAGAAAGAGCAATGCAACTCCCAGCAGTTTCTTTGGACCTGTAGTATGGGACTTTTACCTAGCTGTGTGCCAGAGCTATGTAGGTGAAGTGGCTTAACTGTATGTCAGGAGGACAGTGAATTACCCATATGTACCTCCCCTTGATTTCTGCAGCTACATTCAAAATTGAACCTTTTTACTCCATGTGCTCTACTGTGTTTTCTGTGTATTGTGGCTCCCCAAAATTCATAGTCCAGTGTGCCCCCAGTTGTCAAGCAGATTTCAGCAGGTTCCCAGCTGATAAGCTGGTATGACTCCATGAGGAATGATCAGCAGCGGATATGCAACAGGAATAGCTGTCTCTGCATATTATCCAGAAAGGAAGGGCAGAACTGGGAAGCAGAGAGCTGTCCAGCATGAGCTGCTTCCGAAGCGCTGGGTCACCCCCTGCCACAACAGGGAAGGAAAGCAGCTGGCAATTCAGCAAGTCCCCACACCAGGGGTTATCCTGCTGGAGCCTCTGCATTCTGATAGAGCGTAAAATTTATATTGGAAACTACTAAACCAGAGGAAGAGGCAATATGAGGAGGCTTGTAGGAGGCTGCAGTAGGAGCATGAGGCAGGGAGTACCAG
Organism: Laterallus jamaicensis coturniculus; assembly: GCA_022605575.1. Lineage (NCBI taxonomy): Eukaryota > Metazoa > Chordata > Aves > Gruiformes > Rallidae > Laterallus > Laterallus jamaicensis. Next base: position 23,075,039 of record JAKCOX010000013.1, read on the forward strand.
ACTGAGGTCAGGAGCTCAAGCCAGCCCTTGGTGGATTAGAGGGTGGCTGGGCTCTACTCCAAGGATTTACTAAAGAATGAAGCTGTCAACAGCAGAGGCAGTGGCAGTGAAGCTGCAGATTAATTTTTAGCTCGCTTTCTTCATTTTGAGCTACATCTCATTTTTATTATTTGGAAGAAAAAGTGTAAACTTTAGGAATTTTCAACATAAAAGGCATAATGTTGCTGTTAATGTCCTTGGCTCTTGCTTCTCCATCCTTGTTCATTGTCATGAAATCAAATGTAAGTTACTTGTCTATTTTGTTGTTTTTTTTTTTTTAAGAGCAAACAAGTGCAGAATTAGTTTTTAGTTTTGTAGCCGCTTCCCAGGGTAGCTGAGGGACCTCAAGTAAACAGGTGTGGAGGAAGAACTTTCCATGCACTCAGTGTCCCTTTTATATTTGCAAAGTGCTGCCTAGGCTTGAGACTGTCTCTAACTCTGTACCTTACCAGTTTCAAATGAATCTTGCTAAGTTGGCCACTGGAGAAATCATGGGGTGCTTGAACCACAGTCTTGGGAGCTGTTCACTGTTGGCTGTACCCTTATGCAACAGCTGTGTTTGCTCACAATCTATTTAGATGAACAGGGGTGGAAGAAAAGAGGGGTGAAATCCCAATTCCTCTACAGTGGGCAGAATATGGATGTGGATTATCAAAACAAGGATTTCAGAGTTTTGTACTTTTAAAAAAAAAACAAACAACCTGGGATATTTGTGGCAGTCCTGCTTGTGTTCTGGGCTTAGCAATTCCGTTCATAAATGCATTTGGGAGGGCAGTGCCTTACTGGGACTTGCAAGGAATTAAAGCTGCACCTCAAAGCTGTTAATAACCAAACTCCCCCGTAACGTTACAAGGCCGGTAGCACATCAGCAGGTGAGTGGCTCAGTACATACGGGCTGGAGTACGCAGCACAGCATCTCCTCCCACCCCGCTGGCCTTGCCTGGAGCCGGGCTCTGCTGCGAGGCTTCGCCTGCTGCTGCCAGGGCAAGGCGCGAAGGCAGCAGCACGGCGTTCTGCGGCCAGAGGCGCCGGACCCCCTGTTCTCTCTCCCGCCCGGGGCTGGCCGCGGCCTCCTCAGCAGAGCGGTGTTCCTGCGGGGATGCTTTTCCGCTCCCTTCAGCCTGCGGGCTGCCCCTCACCGTCCCCGCGTGACGGCTAAGTGCAGCGGGTCGCGGGAGGCCGGGGCTCCGCGCTGCGGCCCGGCCGGTCCCGCAGGCCCGGTTCGGAGCCGCCACCGAGGCGCCATATAGGCCAGGGGAGCGGGGGAGCGAGCCAGCTGCAGCGCCCCCCTGCGGGAGGCTGTTGAGGTGGTTCAGCACCCCCTGCCATCGGCGCGAGTGGTTCGCTCCGTCCCTCCTTCCCTCCCTCCCTGCGGGTGACGGTGGCACGTTCCGCTCCTGGCGCTCGATGCGGAACTGGCCGGGCGGCGCAGAGCAGCCGGGGGGCGGTGGCGGCGGGACAGGTGAGCGGGGCTGCTCGGCCGGGCGCGGGGCTGGGATGCGTGTCCGTGCCCGCACGCGCGTGTCTAGAGCGGGGAGCCTGTCCCGGCGCTGCCGCGCCTGGGTTGGCCGGGGAGCGCGGAGCTCGGCCGGCCGGTGCTGCCTGAGGCGATCCGCACCCGGACAGCTGGCGTGCGGGCTCCCCCCCCGCCCCCCCCGCCACTGCCCGCCTCCGGCTTTGCCGCAGCCGCCCGGCCGGGCGCGGTAGTGATGCTCGGGTACGGCGAGTCTTTCCGCAAGGTCGCTGCGGGAGGGGGTAGAGGTGGCGGCCCGCCGCTCTGAGGAGCGGCGCCGGCCGGGAGCTGCTCCGTCCTGCCGGGGGTCTGGCGGGCGCACGGGGCCGCTCGCCTCCGCGGCCCGCTGCGTGACGGGGTCAGCTGCCGGCAGAGCAGTCCCGGGCGGGAGCGGGCAGCGACCCCGAGGGTGTCGCTTGCGGGTTTCTAACGGAGCGGGGGACCGCGGGGTGCCGGGGCTGGGCGGGCATTGAAACGGCACTTGACCAGCCGGGGAGAGGGCTCGGCCGGCGGCGGGTGTGAGGGCGCGGAGCCTGCCGGCTTCCCGGCACAGCGGGGTACCCGGCGGGCAGGGCCGGGCCCCCCGGCGGGCAGGGCCGGGCCCGGGCCTCCCAGCGGCTTTTCCTCGCTCCCCGCCGGGAAGGAGCGGGCAGAGCAGTTAGCGCAGATGAAGGGCTGCTCCCCGTGAGGGGGCTGGCGAGGCGTGCGAAGGGATTGCTGCAGTAACGTGACTGGAAAGGTGCTCTCTCTTACTGCTGGGTTTGTAAACAGCAGATCCTGTTACTCCCCGAGACAATAGAATAGGAAATCCACTTTGTACTCGGGAGTTTCATCTGAAGCAGCCCGTAAAGCAAAGGCGTTTCCCCCTTAGTAATGGCTGTTGCCACCTCGCGTGTTGCTCGCTTTTATTTTTGGGCGGAGAAGGCTCGGTCTGTGAGTGCGTGGAGCCGCGGTAAAGAGGTGCTTGCGGGAATGATAACCCGTGGAGGAAACTGATTTGTCGCCTGGCTTTCTTGTCCCCTTTACCTCCTCCTTCCTCCCCCCAGCTTGCCCATATGCCAGGCTGTTCTCAGATGAAAACAGCGTAAGGTTATAAATTCGCAGCCCCACGGAGGTGGTGTGGAACGGTGGGTGAATCGGTGCTTTCCCTAGGCAAGCCAGCCATTTTGTCTACATTCAGTGCAACTCTGGGTCAGCGTTCTGTTGGTATGCTCTCAAGTGTCCTTGCTGAGCTCTTCACAGCATCGCTTATCTGCAAGAAGGATGTTACTCGTAGACGGAAGCAAAGGGAGGGGGAGATGTATTGTGGTGTCCTGAGGGTCATATAACCAAACCAAAGTCATCTAAATATAGGTTTTTTTGGGAAGTGTTTCCATTTTTGGACTCTGTACTGCTTGAACCTCGGGAACTGTTGGATGTGCACAAGAAGTACTTGCTGTTTTGAGCACTAATGAAAATCTGCAATCCTGACACATCAGCAAGAGAGTACCTCAGGCACCCAACAGAGCTAAAATGCAGTTTTTGCTGCGTCTAATCTTTCTCTTGTGGCACGTTATGTAATAATGAACTGATCGATCATTCCAGCTATAAAATAGTTCTTTTGCTTTACTGTTGTATTGTTAGGAAATGCATAGCTCTCAGACCCAATTTAACATACCCTGGAATTAATTACACACTCATTAAGCACCGTACTGTGTGTCTACTAAAATGCAAAATCATCAGCAAGTCTCTAGAACACTTTTGTTTGGAAAATAATACAGCCTAGTCCATGCTAAAAGGTCTTGTATGTGCCTGTCCAGTGCTGCTGCAGTGAGATTGCAAGTCTGGACTCTCGTGTTGCCAAATTAATGGCTTTCAGGTTGTAAGCATCAGGGTCCTACCGCATTAGTTTCCACACCATTACTGCTTTTAAAAAGCTCTACTTTTACTGGATGGGTGAAAAGGAAAATAATGGCCGCACTAAACAAATGTTTTCCACACAAAATGCATACATAACATGGCCAAGATACATTTTGATGATGTATGTGTTATGTGCCAGACCCATGCATGTTGGTGAACTGAAAGCTCTGTAGCAACTGGCAGGATACTAGGTCTTCTAGTTAGAAGTTTTCATAGGAAAGCATAAATATTGTAGAGGGCAAACCTCCTCTTCAACCATGATACCTTTCTGTAATTCTTTTGAAAGCAGGTGGGATATCCAACTTCGGTCTGTTTCAGAAGGACTATAGAATCATAGAATGGCAAGGGTTGGAAGGGATCCCGAGCTCCAACCCCCCTGCCACAGGCAGGGCCACCAACCTCAGGCCTGGATCTACACAAGGTTGCCCAGGGCCCCATCCAACATGGCCTTGAACACTTCCAGGGACGGGGCATCCACCACCTCTCTGGGCAGCCTGTTCCAGGACCTCACCACTCTTTCCGTAAAAAACTTCCCCCTAATATTCAATCTAAACCTTCCCTCCTTCAGCTTTAAACCATTCCCCCTTGTCCTGCCATTATCTGCCCTTTTAAAAAGTTGATTCCCCTCCTTTAGAAAGGGAGAGAAATAAGTTTCAAGGATTGTTAACAGTAAGCCTTGCCCAGCTAGCCACAGTAGGTTTTTAGAGTGTCGGGATTGATGTTTAAGTGGAAATGGTAGAACTGCCAGTGCATCCCAAGTCTTACTAAAACACTTGATCATATCATCTTCCTAAATTAAATTAAGATTAGCTTTGATTTTATCTGCCTTGGTCTGAGGGGCACAGGGGTTCATTATTTATAGCTTTTTCCCACTTGCCTCAAGCCATATCAGTCAGGTTATGTATAGGCAGGATATACCAGGCGTAACTCTGGAAAGATGTTCAGTCTGGTCTATTTAACACATTTTTTAATGAATCAGTTGAAACCCCAAATACCTTCTGAAAAATTCTGGTATTAAATTATTAAGTCACAAGTACTACTGAATTCTAAGAGAATCAATCTCTTCACGGTTTTAAATTTACAGCACTTGCAGTAATAGATTTTCTCTGATATGTCTCAGATACGTTTGTTAGAGAAATAGCTTTTTAAAAAAAAAAGTAGAGATTTAGTGCACGAGAGTAGATAACAAGTGATGTAGAATTGGCTGTCATATCATGCTGTAGTCTTGAAGTTCTTTCGCTAGGTGGGTAGTGCCATCACACTCTCAAGATGGAAATGGATTCTTTTCTTTTGTTAAAACCAAGTACAGAGTTGAATGGTTCACTTGGTTAGTGTTAGGATGGAATGAGAGATGGGCAACACACAGGGTACAACCCAGATTAATTCCTGCAAACATTCTTTTGCTCTGTAGTGCCTGCGTTTAAGATGTGTTGCATGATATTTTCAGGCAGCCCCTGAGTAGAAAGGCTTTGACGTAGTTATTCAACACACTAGTGGAAAGCACAGGATGCAGTTACTGATTGGGGATTTGCAGCAGCGAGGAAAGGATTTAGAAACAAGAGTGAAAGAGGTTGGTATGCAGGATTATCGCTCCTCTAGTTTAAGCAATTTCCACCTATCTCAAGGTGTAAATTTTCCTGAAGGAAAAACATCTTCAGTGACCTAACAAGACGCAAAGAGAAATAAAAATGAGCAGCATGAGCATCAGTTAGAAAGGAATGGGTTTTTTAGTGGGATAATCTGTTAATCTGTGGAATAATTGTGATATTTCTTTTCATCCCAGAAGGGCTTGCTGCTTTTCCTTCTCTACCTCTAAAGCTATGAAAAACTGTTGTGATGACCCATGAGATTCGCTTTCTGTAACTGAGCCAGTATAATTCAGCTGGTCTTTGCTCTGTTGTCTGAGCTAGAAAATAATTTCAGAGCGATTAGCTTCCCTGTCACTGGAGGCCTTTAAACCTGTCACGACCACATGAAAATTACTGTTGATGATTGAGAAAACATGCTCTTGACTTGTCTCTTGGACCTACAACAACCAACTGAAACCCCAAACCCAGCACAGCTGCAGATATGACGCACGTACCGCCGGGAGCTCTACAGTCTCTGTACCAGAGAACTCCCAAATGGGGAGGCTGTGCCTTCTGGCACCCAGAAACCACCAAATTGCCAGACGTTATGCTTTTAATCACTGCTACTAGCCAAGGACCCTTGAAGTGATTTAAAAGAAGTGCTACATGCGTATGCCTAAATTACCTATGCTGAGGCTGTTCTTGTGCTGTGTTCGTAGGCATTGTGGTTACATGAGAGGCTGTTCTATTTCCACATCAATGTGAAATAGTACATCAGTGTAGCAGTGAGTATCAAAGTTTCAGGGTTTTCTGTTTGTTTCACAGTGGTCAGAGCCCTCAAAAAAAGGGTTGGTCATTGTATTGCCCTTGATGGATCCTGTAAGGTTTATCAGATCTCTCCTTTTTTTGTTTTGTTTACAACTAATTTCCAAACAGTTGTTCTAAGTGGTATTTGCTAGAATCAGGAAATTAACCTTGGGGTTGTGGGGTTTTTTTTTACACAGAGGACAAAGATACCCAGATTATCAGTAATGTGTCTGATGACCTCCAGGAACCGTGTGTGTTACTTTACAAGCAGAGCAGCCCTTTTTTTTTTTTTTTTTTCTCTTTCTTACGTCTGTGAGTTCAGTGCCATGACTGTGTTCTGCTTCCCTCTACATTCTAACTGAATCTCCGACTGTCAATATCAGCCTGCAGCTTTGACACCAGCTTCTCTAGATTTCTGCCTGCCTGTGTATATGGTGCTTGCTCTGGAAAGGCCCTTGTGGCAGGAGTTCTGCCTCTGCATCAGATAGCAGGAGGGGAGGAGTGCTTTTTGTGATAGAGATGATTAAGAATTAAACCCAACATTTAACAAAATTGCTTCCCCCATGAACAACGAGCCACCCTGTTGCTGTGTCTGTTTCCGTTTGATAGTGGTTAAGCTGTGCTCTGCTGGAGTTATGAGTTGGGCATGCTTGCATGTTCCTCTAGGCCACCTCGTTTCGGCCTCCTGTCTCTCTCTCATTAGGCTTCAGATACATCCAGTGGGTGTTGTGTTTTCCCTCCCTCCTTTGCCCTGATGACTGCTGATGTCTAGTAGGTCCTCTCGGGACCCCTCGTTCTGTCGCTTGCCTGTCCTAACAGTTGCTTGAGGCGGTTCCTATCCCTTCCTCGCTCTGAGCTTGCTTCCTACGATGTTTACGTGTGGGTGAGTCTGCCAAACACGCGGTTCTCACATCCCAGAGCTCTTGCAGAGGGAGAATTTTCTCTTTGCTTTCCTTTCAGTTTTGACCAGCTGGTACTATGATTTATCACCAAAATTAATAGTAGGATTGGTCAAACCTGGAGTTTCTGATCTTCCACAGTGTTGATGAAGGCAAGGGGAAGGTGTGTGGATGGAAGAAATAACAAGGCAGGTGGCACATGCAGGGAGAGAGGCTGAGTGTTTCTAAGATGCGACAAAACAGATGTGAAGCTGAGTGGTGCTAACAGCAGCCAAATAACTGGATTATTTCAAGTACTTCTCTTTATTTTCCGGTTCTCGTTACCCTGAGCGAAGTTTTAGCATTTCTACACTGTCCCTCTTTTCTGCCTTATAAATGGCTGGAATTTATTGCTGGAATTCCAACAAGCCTGCCACTTGTCCCTGTGTGGCCCATCTCCAGTAAAGAGAGCTGAATGCGCCTGTATTTGATGGTGGTGCTGCTGTGAGTGATGTCACCTGTTAAATGAGTAGGTGAATAGCCTGAGACCTGTGGGAGAGGAGAAGCCACTAGTCAGTGGTGTGCTTCCTGCTGTGTGTCTTTTCTGCCTGCTGTCCGTTTGTACAAGCCTCTTCTCTGAGCTCCTGGCTCATCTGCTCACCATGTCTGGCAGAGGCACTGTGGCAAGGGAGAGCACTGAATAATTTAGCACTTGCAGCTGCATCCAGCAGTTCTTTCAATTTAAATGTCACATGCTTTGTTGTTTCCCTGTTAATTTTTTATGGCCATACATTTGCAGCGTTTGGCTCTTGGAAAAAACCAACTGCTGGTGCCCGCGTTATGGGAACTGTGATGTATTTCTCTAGCAGGAACTGTGCAGAGGACTGGGAGCACCTCGTGTCTGCTGGGGTCTAGGCTGTGCTCAGAAGCAGTAAGTTTCTCAGCTCAAAACCTGAGCTGAAAGCAGTTCTGGCTTGGGAGAGAGCATACTGCCATAGTGGTTACAGAAGGTGAGGCTAACGTGGTTCGTGGGGTGTTGAGGTTTTGAGGTGTTGCATTGTTTCCCCCCTCCGCTACCCTTGCATAGCATACGAGTGGCTGTTATTGCAGTTTTGAGGGCTGATGAAAAGCTGAGGTGGTAGAAATAGATCAGAAGGCTCTTTCATTTTGTGATGGTGCTGTTATACAAGGAGGGGAAAAAAAAAAAAAGGACAGACTGGAAAAGGGTGAAGGGCAGGCAGCCAAAGCTCCTGTGTTACTGTTCTCTGGAGAGTATTTTTAAATAAAAGATGAATTTAAATTCAAACACTGTAGAGCAGGAGAACTGGCTGGATTGACATAGGGTTTCAATGCCCGAATTTATGTTCTGTGAGAAAATAGTGAGTGATGTGCTGTGTCCCTTGCACTATGAGGAGCTGCATGGGAGAATCATGAGAGGTGTTTCACACTGTGGAGGAGGGAGGAGAATAAGGTCTTTAACCTAAATTGAAGAGTGTGACAGGAACTGGGGCTAAGGCTAAAATCTGTCATCTCCTTCCTATTAGCAAGTCGAGTACTGTAGAAGCTTATGCTCCTCCTGCATTAGTTTGTTGTTGATAAGAGTCTGTCCTTTCTCACGTGCTTATCTCCTGGCTCATTCAAGGCCTGGGTCTTGATTTTTCTTTTTGATTTTGGTTGGGTTTGCTTAGTTTGGGTTTGTTTTGGGGTTTTTTTTGGTTGGTTTTATTTTTAATTAGTAGATGGATGTCCCAGCTACATTGCTTTCAAACATCTGCTGATAGGTATAGCTGCACTTTTGTGGGGTGGGTACTGCTGGGACGGCTCCTTTGCGTTTGCTGCTGCCTGGCAGCCCCTGTTAGGGTTGCACCTTTGTGTTGGCGCACTGCATGGGGTTTTTTGCGCACAACTGAAGCCGCAGCTGAGGTGGATGTCGGTGGAAGCATCCTGCGTGTACTTGGGGTAGCAGATTTTGTCAGCTGCTGTCGGTACTCAGCTTTCTGTGAGCAGTAACGACTTCTGATATTTGTGGTGCTTGCTCATGGATATGGAAAACCTCACTGACTGGGAGGTGTGTAGTGTGTTGTAGATACTAGGCTGTCATCTAGCTCGGGGGCCCGTGGGTGCCAGGAGGAGTGTGTTTCAGCATTGGTTCCAGACAGTCCTTATGCTTGGGTGAAGCTTGTTTGTAGTGTGGGCAGTGCTGGGAGCCTTGGTGGTGGAGCAGAGGGGGTGGAGCATTGCAGCTGCTCTATAAATAGACCCAACAGGCTAAGATCTAGGGACTAAAGAGTGGGTTGCTATGGAGATTGATCTGAATCAGATTACCTGTGCGTCTGTTTTCACAGCATGTGCATGTGTGATGATTGCGTGGTCTTGCATGTACAGCAGGCTGCTGTAGCCAGGCGTTTGGCTGAAGCAGGGCTGTGGGGGGGGCAGGGGGCAATGCTGAAGGGCCAGCATATGATAAGGACCAGGAAATCTGTAACTATAGCAACCAAGAACGTGAATCAGTCCAGCTTCACTTTGTGATGCTGAAAAATGGTTCCTGTCTGTGTGGTATGGTACCTCTGTGAACTAATTCTGGTCATGTTCAGTCTGTTTCTTGGCATGCCTGTCCATGCTACCTCCACTTTGCTCTGGAATATGAATGTGGAGGCTAACGATGTTTGGCTGTGTCAGTACGGTGTTCAGAGTGCAAAGAGATAATATCATTCTGTAGTAGGAAAGGAAGGAATGTTTGAAGTAGTATCATTCTTCAGAAGGATTTCCAAGAATGTCTTTTTATATTACCAAAAACTGTTTTCACAATTCATTCCCTAATTATTGAAAAATATGATTTAGTCTGACCTTTCCTTCAAGCTTTATGGATAGAGGGAAAGTAGAAACAGTTGGGATTCATCTGCTGTTTTATCTATCAGGAACTCTTCCTGACACAAGTGATGTGCATGCTCCAGGGAGAATGCTTTTAGAATCTGCTTGCAGTCCTGTTCTCTATTGGGTCATTTCTTATGCTTGGAACTATCCCATGGCATTTCACAGAACCACACCTGTATTACAGACTAACCATACCAGATAAATATGCCATTGTCTGGTTTAGGCATGCTTGCAATGCTTGGAAAATGGCTCTTTTTTTTTTTTTTTTTTTTTTTCTTTTTCCCCTGGTGTGTGTGTGCCAGAATACTAGTACCGTTTTAGGAGTCACAGCATTGGCATGCACTGCTGCCTTGCCAAGGTGGATGGGAACTCATAAAGAAGCTGCACCAGTATGGCAAGTCCATCCAGGTCTGACTTCAGAAACTGCTCCATGTTCTGTCAAGCTCTGGTGAAGAGGGGGTGTTCTCAACTCATCTGTGCTGTCATCTGTGTTTCTTGTGTTAGTAGAACCACTGTAGTACCTGGATAATAGTGATAATGAGCTTCCTAGAATGTTCTGTATTTTTAAGTATAGAACTACTAGCGGTGTGTAATGTTAATATAGTTGTTAAGCAGATAAAGTGTAAAATGAGTTGTGTGAAATTGGGACTGCTTGGTTTGTTTATTTAAAAGCTTAGTACAAGCAAGAGTAGTATGTGCTGTGTCAAAGGTAATGGCTGGAATCGTTTGAAACAGACTCAGAAGTAGTAACCAAAATTTCAGTGGTAAAGATTCCATAAAGATTATTAAAATGTCTAATGACAGGTTAAAGCTTCAAACTGTATTGATTTTAGTTCTGCAGTGAGTTAAGTGGGGTTCCTGGCCATGCAGGATGAGGTTGGTTGGTCTTGCACCTATTTCTTGTAGCAGACAGTTGTCTCTATATACTCAAAGTGTGTAATGTGAGAAGAGGAAGCATAAATCAACCAGAAAGTGGGATTTGAAACTCCTGGCTCTAAACTGAAAGCTGAAACAAACACAAATAGTTGGATTGCTATGGATCTTGAATTCACAGTAAACAGTGCAATTTGGCCTATAGATCTGAACAGAGTGCAGGTTTTCTTGGATGAGAAGAAAAAAAAATAATTCAAGATATTCCAAGGACATTTTTGAATTGAAAACTTAGTTCCTTTTGGACACGTCTGGAAATCTTGCCTTTTGCAAGGCAAAGCAATAAACAGAATTCATGTCGCTTCTGTACTGAAAGTCTTGCTGTCTCCTTCACGTTGTCCTCTTTTCTCTCTCAGAATTAATGTCCCACTGTATGCTCTTCACTCAGTAAATAAATTGAATTGGATGACCCAGATTTATATTCTAAAGGTATCCATGCATTGGTGAACTGTGCAGCATGACCCCTGTACCAGATAAAAAAGCTGGAGATAATGGAAGGACAGCTCTCATTCTGATACCATCCTAAACTACAGGAGAGTTGCAAGAAAAGCAAGGGCTTAACATCTGCCCATTGGAAAATAACCTTTTGCTCGGTGTTTTTTTAAGCAATGACTCAAATACCTGCTGACTATCATACAGTTGAGTGTAAGGCTCACCTATCAAAGCTGGAAGGTTCTGTGTGAGAAAAATGACTGTAGTGAGCTAAGTTAGGTTAACAGTTTGGTGTTCAAGTTACCCTTTGACTAAATGAATGTGTTCCTCTATGTGTCTAGAAAGAAATGACGCATTAAGACCGAAGACTCCAAAGGGTAGATGAGGCAGAGGAGCTGTGCAATGCATGACTCTGGGGGGCTAACACTAGGTATTGGTCTGACACAGATGGCTCTAAGCTGATAAAAAAATCTGCTGCAGTTCTTCCATGCTACCCTATCCGTTCTGTGGCATGGTGCTTTTCATGAGTGTCTTTGTATTCATATCGACTTTTATTCCTGGGAGGACTTCAAATTGCAGAATACCATACAGATTGTCCTCTAAGAAGTTGTGTTACAACCTAAAACGTGCGTGTTTGGGGAATTTTGAAATACAGAGTAGTGCTAGTAATAGAAGTGTTGTTTTGAACACTCTTAAGTTACTCGTAGGCTGTGGGTTAGTGCTGGCTCTGGCCTTCGTCTCTGTGTCTAGGCTACTGTGCCAATTTCTACTAGTTCATAACTATTGCAGTCAGCTGCTACAGTACGTGGGTAGTGTTAGTTCTCACCAACTTGTTCCCCATCCATATGAGTGCTTATTTAAATTATGGTGTTCTCTGATACGTGATATATTTGTGCAGTATGTTTCTGTGGTGGCCTTCTGTATTTTTCTCCTTTTCTTACTTTCTCCTTGAGTTGAAGTTATGGGAAGTTTTTTCTCAAGTGCTGCTTGAGGATTCAGCCTTCAGAGGGCTGGTTCCAAGACATTTGCAAAGGGAAAGTACCCTGCAGGAGACCTTTTTTAAAAAAAAAAAAAGTAACCTAGGGGTAAAGCAGCTTGAGAGAAAGAGAAGGGGCCATCAATGTCAAAACCTGTACCATCTTGGATTCAAGATAATCTCTCAGTTCATGTCCAAATGCCAGCATTAGAGGAGAAATTGAAGTCTCTCTCAGTTGTTTGAACTCGTTCTGCTCTATGTACTTAGTTTGAAAAATCTAGGAGATAGAGGAAGGTTGATAGTTTCTTGGAGATTTGCTTAACTGTTGCCTGTAGAGGAGCTGTCATTTGTAGTTCTGTGATCATATTATGTTCAGTCAGATTTTCCAATTTCCCTTAGCTGCTTGCTTTTCTTTGTGCCTGCACAAGCGTTTGTGTGACTGCTTGAACCAAGTCATAGAAATCTCCTAGTAAAAACAAAAGTGGCAAGGGAGGAGAAGGAAGGGTGTTAGTTTTAGCCCATATCAGTTCCACAATCTGGTTCATTGTGTAACTGCACAAGTACTACTACTAGCACAGAGGGGGGAATGACACTGGCCTGAAAACAAGCTTTTGGCAGGTGAGGAGAGGGAGGCAGGTCTGTTTGTGTTGATTTATACAGATCATCTACTCTGGTATCTGATTCTCACCAGGAGTAGGGAGGTGAGTTCCAGCAGATATTGATCTAATGCTCTTTAATTGCTGTCACCAGCCATTACTAGATCTGAAGCAACAAGAGATTAAATAAAGGAAGGCAAAACAACCTACACGTAGTTCTAATTCTTCTACCTCTTGCTCCAGTCTAATAAAACCTATCTTCCAAAAGAAAGCCTTTTTCCTTGTGTCTTCTTGTAACTATGTCATTGTTAGGAATAAATAACCAAGTAAGGTAGGGTTGTGGTCTTGTAGCCTGGGTTACTTCGTAGTAATTGCCTATGTTTTTACTCCATTGTAAATGCAGTTTGCTTTCTCCACCTTCACTGAGGGGTAGGGTAGTCTCGGTTACAGAGGAAGAATGCATGTTTGGTTACCGCTGAGTAGCAGAAGTTCCTCGAAGTAATACTTCTGGCTTCCCTCATCATAACTTCTTCCTGTTCCCGTATCTGTAGCTGAATAGGAAGTTCCATAAAGAGTTGGGAAGAAAACAGATAAAATAGTTCTTCAAACTGGAGGCAAAAAGATTCACTTGATCATCCTAACTTAAACCCGGGGGGAACACGACGATCTGCTCCAAGATATTTGCAGAATATGTTGGATCAAGAGCTGTGGCTGAGCAGATTCTACAGTGTTTTCAATTGGATTGTTAAAGTGAAGAAACAGGAGCTTTGCTTCCTGTGTCTGTATTTTCTCTGCTGTGTAGAGAAGATAATTGACAAAAATGTTGCTACTCAGAGAAGGTAATTGATAGTGCTGTCACTCGGGAACCTCACTGTAATTGGGGATCTACTAAAACCATGCCATGAAGTCTTACAAAATGTGTTTGTGTGAGGATTGGTGTTTCTTTTAGTTTATTACTCCACAATCAATACTTAACTGACTAGTATGGTTTCCCTTTTTTGATCAATTGTATACATACTGGTTTTGTGTGTTTGTGTTCTTACTGATGTTTGGAAGGCTAATGAATACACTTCCCCAACTCTGTACTGGGAGCGTGAAGGGCTGGGAAAGCCAGTACACTGCTAGGCTCTGAACCTGATTGTGAGATGCTGAAAGTTATGTTGCTGTTCACTTACTTCTGGTTGTGAAGGAAGGAGAGAAACATTACCTAATTTTGCTGAGACTTAGAGATTTCTGGTAAGTCTGTTATACTTTCATACTAATAAAATGTAGACTTAATGCTGCAGAACTGAAAGATTTTAATGCAGTAATAATAATTCTCTGAGTTCTGTATTAGTTTAGGGATGTAAACATGAACTGAAATAGAAACCTAACACTAAATGTCATGCTGAATATTATGCTGAATAACTTTATTAATGCCTTCATTAGGATGTTCAGAAAATTTCTAGTTTCAGATTGTTTTCAAACACAGGGAACACCGTATTATGGAAATTCAGTACTTTTTACGATTCTCCACTCCCCCTTTCTTTTTCATGAAAGAATGAAACTCTTGACACCCTTTTACTCTTGACATCCATTCCTCTACTACAGCTACTTTCTGTAAATTCTGAATGTCTGTTAAGTGTAGTTATTGATGAACAGTAGTGCTGCAGTAAAATACCAATTTTTGCCAAGAGGATTTTTTTCTATTATAAAATGAGCAGAGAAAGTAGCTGTAGTAAGAGGAATGGATATTAAGAGTAAAAGGTGAAAATAGATAAAATAAATGAAACTTAATGAAGTGAAAGAAATGGTATGATTTACAAGAAAAACTTGTTATTGCAAAGATACAGTTCTGTATCTTCACAGAAAAAGCATTGGAAATGGAAGGTTTTGGGGGCTGTGTAGATCATTCTTGCTCTAGGCTGCATCCAGGTACGAGGGAGAAGTATGTTACATTAAACTGGACTTCTCTTGATATTACCCCTTCTTTAGCTATTCTGTTTGTCAGAGAGCTAAAGTTTAGGTTGTGCTTTTTTTTCAGTCATGTTTAACTGCACACATTTGCCAGTGAAGGCTGCTTTCCCAAGCACTGTAGGAATCCCGGGGATTTGCCGAAGCAATACATTTGCCTCAAACACTTTGGTGACTAGCTCTTTGCCAGTGATGTGCTGCTTTGTTTGTTCGTGGTCTTTCTTGAGATCCTCATGTACTTTTTTGTGTGTTTTTTAATCTCTCTGCTTTTGTGGGCATGTGGCTGTGGCTTTATGTTCCTGAAGAGAGGGATCTGTAAATGGGCATGGCTGCACAGAAAAGAGACTTTTTGGAAATGTAACTAAGGTCATGAAGGTGTTCGTATTTGATGTTCCTAGTTGTGCTTTTGACACTTCTGTTTTTCTTGATCACAGGTTGAACTTGCCAGACGTTTCCAAGTAGATTCTGTCCCCTGAGACAGTCAATCACAGCTGACTGGATAACTGGCTGCTGGATCGATGAACAGGAATTCACTGAGATGACATAGGGACAGGTGTCAAGGACAATGGTGCAGAAAAAGAAAATCTGTCCTCGGTTACTCGACTACCTTGTGATCATTGGAGCCAGGTAATGTAAAAGGGTCTCAGCTCCACCTTTGCCTGGGCAATCGAGTGGGGACAAACAGGCTAGCACCCATTGAGGAAGCCTGGCTTGGCGCTCTGGAAGCGCTGTTAGGAATGTGTGCAACATGCTGCCATAATGGGAGCATCAGCTTGGGCTAGAACACTTTTTGAAAGATGTGGTCAAAGTGCAGCCAAAGGTGTTTTTAACTTGTGGTTTTTAGGCCCCTTTTCAAGAGACACAAGAATAGCTAATTTATTTATGACACGCTGGTAGCCTATGTATTTGTACTCCTTTGTTTCTACTGGCATCAGGATAGAGGGATTCACAGATTGAAAATAGCGAAAACCCATGTGCAGGCAAAATATGAGTTTAGGTTACTTTTCTAGCTTTGGAAGGGCAACCTGTAAAATCAGTTTAATAAAAACTTGGCTGTTCTTCCCTCTAATGCTAATTTATCCTCATAGGAATGAAACGAATGCTTTCTCTTTTCCAAGTCTTATTAACAATAGATAAAATGTTAGGCTTACTTGAAGTGTGTATGAAATGTGGGGTTATATGTGCTGTTTGTCAAATACACTGGTGCTCAGTGAATATTATTTTTCTTTATTCAAAGTTGATGCAGTAACTTTCTACCTGCCTATGTAATTGGTACGTTTCAAAGTGTATTTTACTTTCATTTGTAAATATCAGTGGTTTATGTGTATCAGCCTGTTGCTGTACTTCTCGTTTTCTTTTCAGAATTACTTTGAGTGCAACATTAAATAGGCTAAGTGGAGGAAATAATCAAGAGTAATACTTATTTTTATTCTATGGTCAGAATAATTTAATAACAATTATTTCTTATTGTCTGTAGAAAAATATTCATGTTTTCTATATGTGTATTGCTGACAATGAAAAGGAGGAGAAATAAATGTTAGCTGCTTCCTCCAGTGGTGCTTACAGCGTCTGATCTTCTCACTCAGAGGTTTGCTAGCATCGCTTCTGGACTCCTACAGTTCTCTTCCTTTTGCTGGGCAGTGGTAGTTAGATTGCTCACGCTTAGAGGTCTGTTGTCTCATTAGGCACTTAAGCAAATGCCTATGATGGAGCTGACTGAAGTAGCTTCTACTGCAAAGTTCTTGGGAGTTCCATGTGGCCTTTATGATTACATCTTGTTATTATCCACTGTGCTCAAGTAGTAATGCCTTTTGGAAGTATTCCCTTTTACTAGAAGTGGGTTTCCTAAATGTTGGGGAAGACCCTGTAGCTAACACTACTGCAAAGGCATGAACTGACTGTGTGTTCACTAGTCCTTTGTTGATGACGGGTTTCTTTCCAACTATTTACCGCCAGATAGACTCTGTTTAACTGTTCCAGCACTACTTGACATTTCCTCTTCAACAGGTGATGCATTACATGTGTCCACTAATATCTAAAAGCTTTTTAGGGTTTCTTCCTTCTTTTTGTACTTAACTATACAGACAGTATAAATTTTGTTACCTATTTATGCTTTATTTCTAAAGCATCTTTTTCTTTAATAAAGTCTTAAGTCAGCAGAGTTATTTACATCAGTGATTTTCTTTGAAAATTGCAGAAATTGTATTACTACTTGTTTGGGTTTTCTTACCTCTCAGATAAGAGAAAAGGAAGTGCCATTTGCATTTTGAGAAGGGCAAACCTAAAGTATCGAGGTGTTAAAATGTCTCTTATGAGATCCTATAGGAGAGTGATGGTGGAGCCAGGTCGCCTATATCCCATTCACTAAATGGGATGCTAAATGCTAATTACTTTAGAAAATGATGTGAGATCAGACTTCATAGCAAAGGGATCAAACAGAAAAGAGGTTGTTCTGGGAACATTTTTCTTCTTTCGCTGCATGAATCTCAAACTGTTTCTCGGGCAGCTATTCAGTAACCTCCTTGGAAAAGTAGTGGTTAGAAAATAGTTAATACTTTGAAAGAATCTGTTGTTCTGTTGAAAAATTAGGGATAAACGGTATTGCCTTTCTGTCTTTGTGTCCCACTAGTGATTTGTGGTACAAAGGTTGATGAGCCACAGTGTTAAATAGGTCAGCTTATTTACTACCCTGCTTTTATAGTAATTTAGACTTCAAATCCGGCTTGAAAACCAGCAGCACTGCAACATAGGTATCTGTGGCTACTTGAAGCTTTTAATTAGTATTTTTTACAGGATGAGGTCCGTATCAGTTCATCATTTACCTGAGTTCTTTCCTGGTAAATTCTTGTTTTTCTCAGTTAGGAGTTGATACTGGATTTTCCCATTTAATTTCTCATCTTGTTCATAAATGGCTGAAGTCCAGGGGGTCTTTGACTGTATATTTGGAGAGGGACAGTGTCTTTCCCTCCCAAGTGTTGCCCAGGAACCCGTGCAGTTAAATTAATTTTGGAAATCAACGTCAGGGAAACGTGACGATATGATGTTTTCCTGGGAGCAATTTATTTCTGAAAGTCCTTTTCTTGTTCAGATTTTACCAGGCTCCTTCTTGTGATAATGATGGTACAGACTTTCAAAATTTAACCTTTTTGCACTTATGGCCTTGTCACAATGCTCAACCACTAGCACTAGTGACTAAGAAGCTGTCCTTTCCCTAGAGAGTAGGGGAGAGGAGAAACAAAGATGAAGTTGAGCCCACAGGCTCCTGATACCTTAGTGGAGAGATACCAAAGATTTTTACTGGCATTGGTCAACTATGTATGGGTTTGTTTTTTTTTTGCAGGCAGCCAAGTAGCGATAGCGTTGCTCAGACTCCTGAACTGCTGCGACGTTACCCTCTAGAAGACCATGTGGACTTTCCTCTACCTCCTGATGTTGTGTTCTTCTGCCAGCCAGAAGGATGCCTGAGTGTGCGACAGAAACGCATGAGCTTCCGTGATGACACTTCCTTTGTCTTCACACTCACCGACAAGGATACGGGTGTCATTCGCTATGGAATCTGTGTTAACTTCTACCGCTCCTTCCAGAAGCGTGTACCTAAGGAGAAGGGAGAAGGCACAGGGGGGCATCGAGCTCGGGAAGGGCAGAAAATCCCCAAATCTGGGGATGCATCTGTACCCCAAGAAGAAGCGGGCACCGAGAGTTCAGAGAGTGGTTCTTCCCTGCAGGCTCCGAGTACAGAGTCTACCCCAGATGTGAATCGATCACCACGCAGCAAGCGCCTGGCCAAAGGCAGCCATCACTCTCGGAACAGCACCTTGACTTCTCTGTGCATCCTTAGTCATTATCCCTTCTTTTCCACCTTCCGTGAGTGTCTGTACACCCTCAAGAGACTTGTGGACTGCTGTAGTGAGAGATTGTTGGGCAAGAAGTTGGGGATTCCTCGCGGGGTGCAGAGGTATGTTGAGAGGGAAGAAAGAACATTTTCTTCCAACAGTTTGTGTCCATTGCTGGAACTGTCTGCATGGAAAATTGTGGCTACAGGTGTGGCAGCAGAAGCAGACGAACATGAATGATTGACCTTTTTTCCTGTTTAACCCAGGATCACAGTAGGAAAATGCAATTTTTGTTGTGATTTATTTAAAACTTGTGGTCTGATTATGTAACCTTGTGTGATTTTCATTTTTGATACGCCTAAGGAAGCATTATCTTGCTAAGAACTGACTGAGCACGATCTTTTCTGAAGCTGAGCACTGATTACTGTCATGGTTGCTTTGGCATATGAGCTCTGTGGCAGTGTATGTTAGGACTGATTCTCTGGCAAGTTAGCAACAGCCAAGAAATAAAAGAATTTCCACTTGGGGCAAGAGGGAAATGATGAAAATGTGCCTAATGAGCTTATGAAACAACCTGACTTCAGCGTGGGAGAGAGGAGACTAGAGAGGCAGCAACAGCTGAAAGAGATCAAAGTACAATATTTGAAGGGTAGAGGGAGGAGAGGTAGAAAACAAAGGAGTTGTCTAGGAAGCTTCTGGGAATGGGGTTGGTAACATCAAATTAACAGGAACTTGATGTATTTGTAATGTAATGTAGTAATCTTGCCTCTCTGCTATTACAGTGTTGGGGATGTAACAAAAGGCTGCACAGAAGGAACAATGTCTTTATGTATATTAGTCATGGGTGTATATCTGTGCTATCGTGTCTGGCACCTACATTCCAGGATGGTATTTTCCTTTCCAGTATGGTAACTGGAAAAAGAAAATATAAAACACAAAACACATCTGCAGAGGAGGGGGGGGATTATCTAAGTAGTAAGATAGATGGGGCTGGGAGTTAAGCAGCTTGGTACACTCCAAACTGTCAAAAGCAAGAAGAAAATGACAGAACATGTAAAGATGAAAAATACAGAAGTTGTTTACTTTTTTATGAAAGGAGGAATCTGTCCCATGCACAGAGCAGAAGCCTACTTGTGTTACTGCCATGGATAGTGGCAGAAATCTCTTCTAAGAGATTTCCTGGGTTTATGACTGACTCCTGCATTAGCAGATTTATCATCTGAATCCACTGACTAGTGGGGAAAAAAATTACTCTGTTGGAACAAAACTGGGTTTTTTTGGTGGAAGTAAGTATTAAAGGAGCTTATTTTTCACTCAGTTTTGTCTGATAATTACTGAGGCAGAAAAAAGCTAAATTTCATTACTTTTGTCAGCTCTGGGTTCATCTGATTTTTGAAAGGGGTGCTGATGTATTCCAGGGTTTCAATGGCCTGTGGTATTTGAAAAATTTGCTCTTGTGGATGTAATTCTTAGGGGAAAACTGAGTGATAGGTGAGAAGGGTGAGAAAAGGAATGCTGAGCATACATCTCTAGGAAGAGTAAAGCAGGTTGTGCAATTTCCCATTTGGTTTGCACGCTGTGACCTGGAAAAGTCATGTAGCTTTGGAGTGGTGGCAGAATAAAGGTGAAACTAAATCATTTCAGCTTTGTGAGGGATTGAGCGGGCCTGTTATCAGCCTCACGTCCCATGCATTACATGCAGCTGAAGGAAGAGTGGAGGATGAGAAGCCACTGTGGCTGTTTTAGTAAGCTTAAATCCCTACCTTCCATTCCCTGTGTGACCAAATATTTTGGTTGTGTCTCTCTCTAACTCTTGGCCGATCTTCCCTTTCCCCGCGAGAGCCTTGTGGAATGATTGCCAAGTGGAGCCCTTGGAGGATTAACCTTGTTGTTCTCTCTGTACAGGGATACAATGTGGCGGATTTTCACAGGCTCCCTCCTGGTGGAAGAGAAGTCTAGTGCATTGCTACATGACCTGCGGGAGATTGAGGCCTGGATATACCGGCTGCTCCGCTCACCAATGCCCATTGCTGGTCAGAAGCGGGTGGATGTGGAAGTCCTACCACATGAATTACAGCCGGCCTTGACCTTTGCCCTTCCTGATCCATCCCGCTTCACCTTGGTGGATTTTCCATTACATCTGCCACTGGAGTTGTTGGGAGTAGATGCCTGCCTGCAGGTGCTGACCTGCATCCTTCTGGAGCACAAGGTAAGAAGGGAAGAGTTGATATTTGATAGATATGTAGGAAGCTCTACCCACTCCGAAATCAGGTTAGGCTGGATGTGTAGAAGAGCTCTCTCTTGCTCTGCCTGGAATCAGTTTGTCTGCTGAGGGAAGGAATAGCTCCTTCTGAGGTTCCTGTTTTGAAAATATTTTCTGTCACTCAAAAAAGTCACCTGAAGATTGTTTTCAGAGAGAAGACTAGAGGGTCATCCAGTTCACAGCCATCAAATCTGAGGCCTGCAGGCTGTGATCTTTTTATAGCCCTAGAGGGAGTATTAAGGAGTTGAATGCTTGCTTCAGCGCTGAAGTGAGTTTCTTTGGTTGCAGGTTGTATTGCAGTCCCGAGACTATAATGCTCTCTCAATGTCTGTGATGGCCTTTGTGGCTATGATCTACCCATTAGAGTACATGTTTCCAGTGATCCCTCTGCTTCCCACCTGCATGGCCTCTGCAGAACAGGTATCTATTTTTCCTTTACTGTTCTTTTCCAAAGTGTGTTTCTGTAATGCCTGAAATTAATTTAGGAGTAGTCCTTGTTTCCTTTGCCACTGCTTTCTCAGGGATTGTAGCAAACTCTGCCTCGCAAATCATGTTCTTTGAGCACCACTAGCTATTTAAATCACAGGTAACATCACTTATTTAGGTTATCTTCAAATTGTGCTCAGTGAATACTATGATTCAAAGTAGTAGTTTATAGTAGTTCAAAAGCAATGGAGTGAAAGGTCATAGAAGCACAGTAGTATGATGAGTATTTACCCCCTACCCTCTCCCCAGTGGAGTATTTGGGTTTGTTGGGGAGGGTCCAGAGTAATATTTAAGGACTCATAAGGGTTCATGATTCAGGGTTTAGAAACTATTGCCTGCAATTTATTCTCAGAAATACAAAGTGTTGAGTTAATTCAGCTGGGAGCCTGGGTTTTGCCAATAGTTGGCTCTCCACAGGAGTTCATTATTTTACTTGGAAAGATAGAATTCAGGCCGCCTTACTCCTTCAGTGGTATTCTGCAACTGATGCTGCAGGTTTGTTCTTTCACAGCCCCTTGGAGATGACCATTTGTTCTAGATAAGAATAAATTAGCCTCCTAAGCCACTGGACTCAAGCTACCTTATGCCTTATTGATTTAAAGCAATTCCATTATCAGAAAGAACCTGAATTTCCCCTTAGGTTTTCCCCATATGTGTATTTTCTTCTAGATGAAAACTGAAACCCTCTGAGCCAGAGCTTTTATGATTTTTCTCTTTTTCTTTTTAATGTTTTTTTGTGGTGGGGATTTTTTTCATTTATTTTGGAATAGATTACTTATTTATCAATACCTTGTGTTTTGTCTTCTCTGCTGTAAACATACTGTAGTTAATAAATATATGGTAAGAACATGGTGATATCAAATGCAGATCTTGTCCTATTAAAGTCTTTCTCTCTCTCAGTTACTTCTAGCCCCTACACCTTACATCATTGGTGTTCCAGCAAGTTTCTTCCTGTACAAACTGGATTTTAAAATGCCTGATGATGTGTGGCTTATTGACCTGGATACGAATAGGGTAAGTGGTGCCTATAAGGGCTTGTTTCCAGGGAACTGTGCACTTTCTTCAGTGTACTCATGGAGGATTTAAGAATACCTGGCCTCAGTCTGCCTTTGCCACTCCAGCCTTTTAAACTTCAGGATTGTGTTCCTTGTTGTGTCTCAAGGTCTATTTCTTTTACTCACAGAGCATTCTTTTACAGTTAATCCATCTGGCTATATAATTACAATATAATTTATTTGAGGATTTTTCAAGATGTCTTCTTGAGTGACCCTGTCTTTTATAGCTCTACGTAATGAACTCAGTCTGGTAGGAGCCTTCCAGCAGCATTGGTTGTCCTGATTTAAGTGGCACCCTGTATCCTGCTTTTTACTGGGACATAAACAACACTATTTCAAGGGAAATGGTTATATCACCTTCTACTTGATGGAAATTCCAAAGGATGAGTGTGGGTTCATTCAAACGTCTCCTTTTTATGGTAAATGATAAAGCAGCTACTCCATTGTTTGTGATATTGTAAACAATAACAACCAGAAAATAGTGAAAATCAAAGCATTGATGCAGGTGTCTGTGTGCAGGGGTTTTGTTGTGGGTGTTTTAAAAATAATTTTACTTTATGGCTTTTATTCCTCAGTCTCTGGAGTAGTGGAGATTCAGAAGATTCTGTTTTGGAAGTGACTACAGCTGGGGAGTTTTTAGTCTGTTGCTGTGCTTCATTCCAGGTGATTGTTCCCACAAATGCAGAGTCTCTGCCAGCATTGCCAGAACCTGAAGCTTCAGAGCTGAAAAAGCATCTGAAACAGGTAATAACTGCTTTGGGGAAAGGACTTGCATTCAGTAGGACTTAGCAGATGTAGTCTTGCATAGCTCTTCTGCCATACTGGATAAGAATGCAAAGCAGCAAATGTAAACCAAAATGCATTAAAAGCAGGTGTATATCCTGGAATATCAGTTGGATGTGAAAACATACCAGGCTACTAGAGGACTCATTCAGGAAAGTGCCCCATGATCAGTCATGGTGAGGTCTGCTTCTCTGAATGCGGAGGTGGGCTAATCAATAGGGCTGCTGGTTAAACAGAGTTACAGGGGTGTCCTCTTTTGAGGTCCCTGAGTGGTATGACTTTCTAACATTATCTTTTTCTGACTAAAAATCTGAGACTTTAATCTTGTTTCAGATCTGTCTGTAGTTTCTCCAAAGGACTCCACTATCATTTTTGTTACCCATTTCATCTTCTGTTGTCTCCGCTGCTTTCACCTTTGTCATTGGTAGGGGAAGCACAGGATTAAGAATTTTCTTTCAGCCTGTTTAAGGTGCCTTTTTTATGGTGTTGGCCAGTTAGAACATCCCCATGTTAGAATACAAACAGCAATTTGAGCTTGAAAAGCAGCATCAGTTGATAAAAAAGTTAAGTGGGATGTGTCCTGTTGCTGCTTTTTTATCTTCAAGGAGAGCTAGGTTGGCAAAGTGAGTAGTCACTGAGGCTTATAACTGCAGTTAATGTCTTAGCAAGGCGATGGATAATTTTAAATTCTCCTGGACACAACAGATGGTTTCTGGTTTTTACTGTTCTTTGGGCCTAACTTGTTTTGAGTTGGAGCAGAAAGTTCCAGATTCCACCTTACGTTTGCCATGTGGGCTTTAATCTCTGTGACCTGATCCATCAAGCTGTGATCATCTCTGTTTCCTCTCCATCCACAGTTCTGTGTATGAGGTCTCAGTCTCTCCTCTCAGGTCCTGCTAAGCCTAATCAGCTTGGGTCATCCTGGCTGATCGTGTAAAGCAGGTTTTACCTCTTTATTTCTGCTTTCCTTATGCACGCTGCATGCAGTACCTAAAGGTAAAGTGTGTTATTAATGCGATGAGGTCTGCTCTTTCACTCTCCTCATCGACCAGGAGAGCAAAGTGTGTAACCTCTATGATACCCCAGAACCTGCTGTCAGCACAGATGGAAGCAACGTATTGCTTGAAGTTTTGTTAGATCCACCTTCCCCCCACTTCTGCCTCACCCCCTTGCAATTTCAGGCACTACTCAGCAAAATTCTGTCACTAGGGAAAAGTTCAATATCAGAAGAACACATTGCAATTTTCTTGAAGATGTATTTAAAGTTCTCCAGAGTGTTCACCCAAATTCAGGTTACATTCCTATGTATGCGTATAGATGCAAATTGTTAAGATTTGACCATTGGCAAAAGATGAGGAGCACTACTGCTTGCTCTGTAAAGTATAGAAGGCTAAATTCTGGCCCATGTTGCTAAGGTTAACAGCCACGTGGCTCTTGGATCTTAGTATAAATGAATAAAATTCAGGATATCTGCTTTTAAACTGCAGCAGAAAGATCTTAGCTGTACCAATAACGACAGCAGCCTTTCCACTTTTCAAACTGGCCAGATATAAATGCTTGGGGGTTGGGCAGTTAGACCTGTCTCCCAAGATGTGCCTATTTTGTGTTCCCTTTTATTTCTTCTCATTTGTGATAATTGGTAGTAATAGATATTTTTTTTCCTTCCATCTGTTTCTCTGTGGTCATGTGTTCGTCTTGGCTCTGATGGGCTGCTGGTGTTATCATATGATCTTCCATCTTGCCTCCAGTGTCTGGTTAGCATGACTGCAATCACTCAGAAACAGCTGCTCACTCCTGACAACAAGGTTCTTTGTTTTATTATTTTCCCCTCAATTTTTCATTTTACCCTTTTCTTTTGGAGTTTTGGTTTTTGTTTCTATATATAATTTTAAAATTTTTGAAATAAAAGGATGAAGGCTCAGTGGGCAAATGGTAGAAATGATGAAAATTTAGGATAGCCCTGGGTGTCCAGAGCTGAGTTACTACTTGTGCTGCTCCACTGCACTTCCCTGAAGGTGTTACAAGGGTTGAAGAGGTTGGTAGCTTTATGAAGTGATGAAGTCCTCATTCAGGTGGGAAGTGAAGGTTTGCAGAGACACGGGCAGATGCCTGCATAAAAATGTCTTTGTATTGTCCTGGGATATCAAACCCACTGGTTGTATAGCCAAGTCGCAAGGCCTCTAGGTCCCAAGATGTCATCAAACTACACAATGGGAATAATTCTCCCATAAGCTGTACGCAGTGCCATACTACTAAGGGGTCAGATTTGGACTGTTTTCATGTGTGAATGATCTAGCAAAGCTGAATTTCGTGCTACTCTATGGCTGGCCCCAGGACTGTTTCAGCATTGAGGAGATCATTTTGACAATCCATGCTAAGGAGGGCCTGGAGATATTCGTTGATTCAGTGTAGGAGGAAATGATTTAAGACAAACTAATGGAGCAGGCACAATTGTTGCAATTGCCTAGAGGGCAGGGTAGCTCTGACCTCTCTCTTGTTCCCTGAATAACTTTTCTTGCTGAATATGTGCATGATGTTGTCCTTCATTAGGCACTGGCCAGCATGAGTCTGAATACTCAGCCCATTCTTAATCTAGAGAAGTTCCACGAGGGGCAGGAGGTGCCACTGCTGCTGGGAAGACCGCAGAATGATTTGCAGTCTACTCCCTCCACAGAATTCAACCCTCTGATCTATGGAAATGATGTGGACTCTGTGGATGTGGCTACCAGGTGAGTCTAAACAGGAAGGTAGTATCAAGACTTCATAAAGTTTGCACTTGAAGGCTGCACAGACATGTCTGTGGGTCTTGTGGTGAAAACAGCATCTTCCAGGTGCTCCTGCAGGTTGTACTTTGCATTGTGGGAAGAAAAGAACAGAAATTACAGTGTTTATCTGAGATCTTAACTGCACAAACATAACTATGCATCTTGATGGGGCGTTTTATTTTTTGCATTTTTCCACAGATCGTCCACTTGACTTGGACTTAGCACAGATACAATATCAGACTTAAATCACAAACCTTGCACTACAAAATAAGCTGTTTTCTAAGAAGACTTAGTTTTTTGTACTGAGTTACTACTCTTAAAAGGCTTGAAACATTGTCTGCTGCATACCTCTTGTCTTTTCTCTTTTGGTCTGTGTTTTTATCTGATGCACTGCCCTCTGTTTCTTTTCAGGGTTGCTATGGTGAGGTTCTTCAACTCGCCAAACGTTCTGCAGGGTTTCCAGATGCATACTCGCACGCTTCGTCTCTTCCCGCGGCCAGTGGTGGCCTTCCAGGCAAACTCTTTTCTTGCATCTAGGCCGAAGCAAACACCTTTTGCAGATAAGCTTTCCAGGACACAGGCAGTAGAATACTTTGGTGAATGGTCACTCAACCCCACTAACTATGCTTTCCAAAGAATTCATAACAGTAAGTTTTAGTCTTGCCTTTTGTGCACTTGGTTGTAATGCAGGAACTTAAACTGCAGAGAGATTCTAGTGAAAGACTCAGTGTAATACCATATTATTCCTGCTGGGGAGGGAAATCCAGTTCAAGGAATGTTTGTTTTAATTTTATGTATGTCCTTATGTGTTTCTAGCAAGCTAACTCTACTATTAGCCACTCACACTTCCTATTAATTTTACTTCTGGTCTTGTTTGCTTATGGAGTCTTGTAGCTTTCTTAGAGTAGAGATTGTCCCTTCCTTTATGCAAGACTTATTAGGGTGTGGCCTCACTGTGAATGAAGCCTTCGGCACCAACAAATGAGCTGAATTCACTCTCTCCTTGCTTTTTGTGCAGACATGTTTGACCCAGCACTGATTGGTGACAAACCAAAGTGGTATGCTCACCAGCTACAGCCCATCCACTACCGTGTCTATGACAGTAATTCACAGCTGGCTGAAGCACTGAATGTCTCGGTAGAGAAAGAAACAGATTCTGATCCCACTGATGACAGGTTAGTGGGGAGCATGACCCTAGTCAGGTGATAGTTACTTCAGATGCTGACCCTCTCCTTCTCCTCCCTCACTTGCTGCCTTTTCTTCTAGTCTGCCTGGTTGCTGTTTCATTTCTTTTGTGTGGGCAGAATATTGTCAGTGAATTATTTCACTGATCTGTCATCACAGCAACCTCTAAACCCTTTGCTAGTGTCATCTCAAGTCCTCATTTGAAGTGGTTCTCCATTTATATTTTTGTGTTTTCTTTTGCTACCTGTATGCCACGCAACATTTGGTATTACCTCCCACCTAATGCTTTTTTCTTCCATGCTGTTCTTTCTTTGGGTATTTCTGTCACAGTACTACAAGTACTCATGCCCATCCTACCACTCTTTCAAATCTCTAATCAGTTCACATAATTATGTGAAGCTTATTAGTACTACCCACTGCTTGACACCTTGTGTATTCAGTAAGGCAAGAGTAAAATTTTGTTCTAGTAGTTTTGGCCATATTTGGACACATTTCCCAGAGTTTTGAATCTAGTTCTTCTTTTTCTGCTAGCCTGTGAGATCTTTCAGGCCAAATTGTCCATGTTCTACACTGCACTAGTGGTTCTGTCGGAGGGGGATATATCATAAGTATATAAAATAGAATGTTTTTACTTGTGATTTTCAGTTCCCTTGAAGTCAGCCCATGCACTCACCCTGAGAATTCATACAGTACTCCCTGCTCACTTCTGCGTGACCTCATAAATTTTGCTGAGAACCTTTAAATGTCTTTCCATACTGTCTCTTCACGTACCTCTAAGTTATTTCATTTGCTGTGACCTTTCATGAAGTTGGCTTCTAACTCTTGCCAGAAATTGGTTTGTAATATTGCGAGGTTTTTAAGAGGCCCATGAAAACAGTGCTGATACGCATCTTTGAAACACCAAGCCCTGCTGTTGCTGCTATACTGCCACTCATCTTTCTTTCTCACCTGTTGTGGCAGTGGCAGTGACAGTGTCGACTATGACGACTCAAGTTCTTCCTACTCCTCCCTCGGTGACTTTGTCAGTGAGATGATGAAATGTGACATTAATGGTGACACCCCAAGTGAGTAACTTGGAGCCTTACTTTCTTTCACAAGGTATGAGTAGGTTCCTCTTCCCTAATCATCTATGCTGTGGGGAAAAACACTGCCCTTAAGTTCCTGAATTAGAGCAAAGTATTGTTCTGTTGTAGTCTTGCTCCGAGGTGATAGTGTCTTCTATACTTTTTTGGTGTCCAGTGGTAGGCTGAAAAAAGACGTTTCTCATGCTGATAAACAATGCCTTCCAAAAGGACACTGGGAGGAGAAAGAACAGAAATAGATGCTGCTGAACAAAATTGGCTCACTAGATCTGGAAACAACCTGCTGCTGCCAGTAGATACTGTGCGACATGGCAGCAGAGTACAAGCTTTCTCCTGCCCCCACACTGGTTCTCAGTGCAGGCTATAATGAGTCACTCTGTGCTAGTGGGGACAGGAGAATGCATTCTCTGTGTCTTATATGGAGACTACAACACTAGCATCTCTTCTGAGAGCGGGAAAGTCACTTTCTTCAATAAACTAAATCTAAGAACACCAACACATTTCCTGTGTCCCAAGGAAAAGAGGCAATGACCGTAAGTTATAACAAAAGAAACTCTGATTGGACACAAGGAAAAGACTTTTGTGGTTAGTGTGATTAACCCAGGATCACAGTAGTCTGTCTAGCCTTGGGGACTTTCAAAACTCAGTGGTACAAGGCTCTGAGCAAGCTGCTGTAACTTTGAAGTTACACCTGCTTTGGGCAGAGAGTTGGAATAGATGACCTCCAAAAGCTCTTCACAACCGAAATGTTTATGCATGTGTATTCTCCTAGAGCAGCCCTCATCTGCTGGGGATCTTCAGTTAAATGAGAGGAAGGCAGTGATCTTTAATGCAAAATGATGTGTTCGCAGATGTTGACCCCCTGACTCATGCAGCCCTTGGTGATGCTAGTGAAGTGGAGTTTGATGATTTTCAAGAATATTCGGGTGATCTGGATGAACAGGCCATGGACAGTGAAAACTCCCAAGAGAACAACCAGCCTCGTTCAAGTTCCAGTACTACAGCCAGTAGCAGCCCCAGCACTGTCATCCATGGAGTGAATCATGTGTGTACTGAGTTCAGCCCCAAGATCAGCATATTAGGATATAAAGAATGGGAGAATGCACGTGGTTCATTCTGAGAAGGGTAAAAGCTAATAGGATTCTGGAACCATGCACAGATTAAATTGCATGTTCTTTTTGGACTTTCTGAGCAAGTTGGAGTTTACTGATACCCTCTCATGTTGGGACATAGCACGCTCCCATGCATTGAAAAATGCAGCATTAACAGACAGCAGAGCGGTCCAGGTTGTGAGTGCAGGAATTGCTTTTACAGAGCATGGAAAGACCTGAATGTGTTAGAAGAACAAGGAGTGGGGTGGGGAAGCTCATGAATCTCTATGGCCATTTAGGAGGAATGGGAGTTGCTTGCATAACCACAGCGCAGGGTAATGGAGGGCAGTTACCCTGAGCTAACACTTACCAGTAAGATCTTTTTGACAGGGAATAAAACCGCAGAATATTTCAGAAATACTGCAGCATGTATAAAATCCTAGATTATAGCTGCATATAGTGGGGATGGGGGTTGGAGACTAGTAGGAATAAAAGCAAAGACTATGCAGACTTCTCAGTTTGAAATAATTGTTCTTGTCCTGCCCTTCAGTTGTATGTAATGCAAATTAGCGAACAGATCAATGATTTGACTGGTCCACAGGAGCCCGCAGATTCAGCAGAAATGGAAGAGAAATTGGTTGCTGGATTTTCAAACCATCTCCCTTCCTTGTCACTGCAACCAAGCTTTCCCAAGATAAGCTTGGATCATCGTGAGAGCGAAAGCACAGCTGGCAGCATGAGCTCCTCAGAAGGGGTGGTGAGGAAGCGAGAGTATGACAATCCATACTTTGAACCACAGTATGGTTTTCCTACAGAGGATGAAGATGATGAGCAGGAGGAGAGCTACACCCCAAGATTTAACCAGAATCTCAATGGAAGCAGGCAAGTCCTCTTTGTGTCCTGCCTTTCTGTACAGCACTTTTGGGTTTTCCATCTGCTTCATGTAGTTTAATGTTCATTCGTTCTGTTGCACCTGAAATGTAGTGTTGATCACTCCCATTTAACACTGAAATTCTGTAAACCCTTGTGGTTTGAGTAAAGTCACTTGCTCAGTTCCTGCAGTTCCTTGCTTTATGGAAGCAGTGGGAGCTAACAGAATTATCAGTTCTTCCTAGAAACATTCTGGTACATCACCAACGGATTCTGGAAACCTTTGAGCAATTTTCATTGTGAAGCATTGTCTTCTGGGGGAAAGATAATACATTGATTGATGACATTGGGTTTTCTTGTTATTGATCTCAAAGCAGAACCTTTCCACCCCCAAAGCCACTAACAAACATTTGCAGACAAGTTTTCAGTGTGCCCTGAAAGGTAATAAAAGCATGAATGCAAAGATACTTCAATTCGCTCATTTTTTTTCTTTTTAAATTAATTAATGCTTTCCCACAGTGTAATGGTACTGTGGTGCAAACTGGTGATGAATGAGACCAGCATCAATCTCTCATAATCAAACAACTTGTTGATTTGAGGCGGGAAGAGGGAAAGCTAATAACAGTTGTACTTAATTTCTTTAAAGGTCTCAGAAGTTACTCCGTCCAAACAGTTTAAAACTGGCCAATGATTCTGATGCAGATTCAGATTCCAGGGCCAGCTCCCCAAACTCTACTGTCTCCAACAACAGCAGTGAAGGTTTTGGTGGCATCATGTCTTTTGCAAGTATGTACTCATGCATTCATTAAGCTGGATTTATTTGTGATGTTAGAGCTTACAGCGAGATTGACTAGAGGGATGGCTAGTCAAGAGAATTACTTGTTTGGCAAATTGTTGCCAGCTCTCTAAAAGTCATGTTGGGAGTGACAAGACCTAATTAACTTACACTATTGGTAACTACTGCTTTATGTATTTGTCAGTAAGAAGGGCTTTGGTCACATGGTTAGGCCCTTGAGTTATATGGCAGTGTAGGACACAGATCAGAAATTCTTCCAGTTTCATTTAAACAAAAACCTGCAATTTCATGAAGTAGCTGCAGAAATCTTGCCAGTAGTATACCATCCATGCTGCCATGTTGTGTGTTTAGGTGCTAAATTCAATTTCTTGACTGTGCTGGCCTACTTTTGGTTATATTTTAATAATTAAATCCACAAGCGTGGGAAAACTAATTTAGAGTCTTCTAACGAGTGAATGAAGTTATGACTGGCTGAGTCTTGCACTATAGGGAGGAGTAGCACAAGAAGTTTGTGTCAGTGGGAAAGTATATTAAATGTTTCTGGTAAAATGATGGTTACTAAAATAGGACTGCAAAAAAAAACCCCAAAGCAAACTGAAGTAGTATGCTGACATTTTAAATTAACATATTGAAGTGTTAATCACCTTGTCGATCTACACGATCTGTCTGTCTACAGGCTCAACCAAATGATGATGCATTGTGTTAAGATCTGTCTATATTAGGGAGAACTTTTGTGTTCTTTTAATAAATGAAGCTCCTATTTAAAGCACTCTTTTGTGGCAGATTTGCAGTGTCTCACAGGGCACAGTGCACAATCCTCACTTCAGAATTAGTCTGTGTTGGAGGTCTTCCATCATCCTTTTTTCTCACATGGCTTTCACTATTCGTTTGCTCCTAAACACAACTAAAACACACAGCTGACATGATGGCTGAAGTGCAGGAAGACTGGTGGATATTGCTGTTGCATTTAAGGCTTAAAGATACAACAGCAATGATTATAACACAAAAGGCAAGAATTACTTTTTTGTAGAACTTAGAATCACCTGGTTACGGATGTCATTATGATGCAAATAAGATCATGTTATGCTTGTGAGACTTTTGGGTAATAAAGAATTTAATCATTAAGGATTTGGAGTAAAAAGGTGAATTACAGGAAGTTTGGGTGTGTGCAGTAAGCCTTAGGCATTTAATTGTTTTCTTTTTCTGTCACAGGCAGCCTGTATAGGAACCACAGCACAAGTTTTAGTCTGTCCAATTTAGCCCTGCCAACCAAAGTTGGGAGAGACAAGAATACTCCCTTTCCCAGCCTGAAAGGTAATAAGTTTTCCCTTTGTCTTCTACATCCTTTACAGTTCTTGTGACTTGGCAGTCTGAGGCCTTACCCCTAACAGGAATAGTTTTCGGTAGTACCTATCTTTAGTATCAAGGCAGTAAATCATCTTGATGTTTCTGAGTCAGACTTCTTCCCATCACTTGGGCTGCGTTAGGATGGGAGACTGACTAGGCTAGCTTCTGTTATAGAGTAGACTGTGAATATTGGTTTTGCTTTGTATTTTGTTTTATTTTTAAATACTTAGTGTAAAGAATGGGAACCAAGAGGTAGGTCCTACTTCTGTACTGCTGCTCTCTTCATGATCAGCCTTAGGTAACTTCGTAGAGCAATGATGCTGCATTTCTAAGTCGGGATAATGTTAACCTCCCGTGGCGCTGGCAGTTAATATGGGGTTCAGAAGGCTTTTCCATTCACTAAATAGAAAATTTCTGATCAGAATCAAATTACAACAATGCTTAAGTTCATTCAGAGTGAAGATTGATCCCTAACTTACATCTTTTCACTGGAACATCTGTTTGTCTGTGGTAGCATTAGATAACATGTCTGAATGGGCACTAGAGAAATGACCCTCACACTTGGGGAGTTAGGCAGCTTGGTCATCCTTGTACCAGATTCCTTAACAGCAGGGTGACTGAGAATGAGCTGATGTCTTAGCGGTGAGACCTTTTCAGTTGCTAAACTGAGGAAGGGTTTTATTTTGCCTTCTGAGTTATTCTGATTAGAACTTACTGCTTTTGTTTTAATATGTTGGTTTTTTTCATTTATTTTTTTCCTCCTCATCATTTTCATCGGTAAAGATTACTTTAATCTGGAAGTGGGAAGGGATGTGGATGAAGGTTGGTATGATGTTTTGCTGACCTTTGACCTTGTAGAAACAAAGGCCAAAAGCTAGTTTTTGTGTTTCTGCTTTGGACTTTGTTTTTGAGACAAGTAATCATTCCCTGTGTGTAAAATGAAGAGGAACAGGACTGGTATGGTGAAAACACTAGCAGAGACTCTGCACAGCTGTTTTTGACAACCTTTTACCAGTTGGTTATGTTTTCGTGTCCAATTGTACTGGATAAGAAACATGCTTCACGTCAGGGTTGTTGCCATGGGTAAACTTAATGACTGATTCCATGCATTGGAAGAAAACAGTGATGGGGTTTGCCATTCCACATTCATGCTTTGCACCTCATCTTCTGCACTTTGGTGTTTTTTTCTTGACTGTTGTAATCCTGTAGGGCCTTTAATGTTACTATGCAGATATGAGGATGGGATTTCCATGGAGTAGCTCAGTCTGGTTTATGCATGTGCAAGTGTGTGTGTGTGTGTGTTCGTGTTCATTTACATGTGCATGCTGGCTCACTGGGATTCCCACTGGGCACTTCGCTATTTTTTAAATGTTTACGTCTCTTGTACAGGTATAAAATTGCTGCATAAACTTGTTCTTACCAAGTGTCTGTGGTACCCTGTGTTTCTAACTGTAATGGGAAATGATGCTGGGACTCCATCTCATTGCTGCTGTTTGACCACTTTCCATCTTCCTTTTTAATTTTTATTTCATGCACATACATTGATATTTTTTCCTCAGCAATATGGACGTTTTTGATAGTGCCCTTGAAATACAGTATGTGCGAGTAGTGTCCTTGAAGATGTAATACATCGGTTCCAGGATGCCAAATTTCAAGTCAAGCACTATCTAAGATTAATTACACTGGCCCTTGTTGTCTTGGGCTTTCAAGCATCCTTCCTGCTCTAACGTCATTGGGGTTTTGTTTTGAGGGAGGGCTGGGAAGAAGCTGGTAGTTGGATGCTTTTGGTGCTGATGGTGGGGAGCATAGATATTGTAGTACACTACTAATTGTATATTTTGTGTCCCAGTATTTGGGTTAAATACTATAATGGAGATTATTACTGAAGCTGGCCCAGTAAGCAATGAAGGTGGGTTCCCTACAGCATGAGCTGTGCATGATATAACAATTTCCAGCATTCCCTATGCCTGACTCTGGGCTACCTTTCTCACTGGGTAACCAGTACCACATGATCTATACTAGTCACCCCCAATGCATTATGCTTTTACATATAGTGACTAATTTGAAGATGGTTCATGTTGTGGAACTGCATGCAGAGTAGCCAAACTTTCCCTGCCTTTCACCTCCTGCTCCCATTACCATCTTCTCTTTTTCTCTCTGCATTACTCCCATTACTGTTTTCTGCCGATGTGTGATGCTAGAATATGATACACGCTGCTGCTTTTTTGGAGTTTCCATTTTGTTTGAAGTCTGTAACCTGTAATCTGAATAGGTGTGTTAGCCAACCTTAACGTTGCTTGTTACTGCCCTGGGGTCAAACTATTTTCTTCCCACCCCTTCCCTCCATCCTGTTTCCTCTCCTGTTTAGGAAACAGACGAGCCCTTGTGGATCAGAAGTCTTCGGTCATTAAGCACAGCCCAACAGTGAAGAGAGAATCTCCATCACCTCAGGGTCGAACTAGCAATTCCAGGTGATGTTTTTCATTATTTTTGGGTATAAAGCGGTGTTAGAGTGGTCTCATACTTGGCCAATTTTTTCTAGAAGTCTAGCTGTTGAAAACAAAATGGTACTTCTCTACAGCCCTATTCTTGCACATATTATTGTCCAAGAAGATTTGCTATGGATGGTCTTATAGATAATAGTGCACATAAATATTTTTCTGTACTCTGAAATGTGTTCTTGTTCTGTCTGGGATCCAGAAAATTCAAAGCCCCTACATTAACTCAGTGTTTATTTTTTGTCATTGAGTCTGTTCTGAACAAGGTAGTCTGGCCATTGGAGTTTTAATGCACCATGCCAAGGTTCAGCTGAGTCATATGAAGGAGTTTGATTCCATGAATTCATGTGAAGTGCTTTTAGAAGTCTTGGAAGGGGACAGAATAGTACAAGTAAATGTTACCCAACTTGCACTTTGTTCTCCCTTTCTTATGTAGCAGTCACAGGTAAAGTAAAATTACTTTGAGCTGCTGGGGTTGGGAGGCAAGCAAGAACAGTAACTGCAGTTCAGACAGGACTGCAGCAGGTTATACAGGAGTTCCCTTCTTACCAGTCCTTCCCTTGTGGCAAATCACACTGAAAAAAAACATGTCACAAGGCTGCTGCAGCAATGCTATTGGTAGTGCTGGGCTTCCTCTTTCAAGGAAGGCCTGCAGGTCAGACGAGGTGGCTGTGGGAGAAGGTTGTGGCATAGAGGATTCCTACAGATTCTGAGGAGTCTTATGAAGATGGTAGCTAAAGGTCCTGAGCGGTAGCTAGATTATGGCTTATTATTAGAAATAACAGATGAAGTATTTGATACTATACCTACAGAACGCAGCTTGGGCTGTGTGCAGCTAGCAGCAGGCATAGCTATGTTAGACCTTTTTCTTTCTTGCAAACTTATCTGTGATAGGAAATGTGTTTCTGCGTGTGTCCTGGCCATATCTCGCTTCCCACGCAAGCAGAGATGCATACAGAGAGCTAACCTTTGCTTCCTCTTAAATCTGTCAGTGAGAACCAGCAGTTCCTAAAGGAGGTGGTACACAATGTTCTCGATGGGCAAGGTGTTGGCTGGCTGAACATGAAGAGAGTCCGACGTTTGCTGGAGAGCGAGCAGCTCCGTGTCTTTGTACTGAGCAAGCTGAACCGCACGATCCAGTCAGAAGAGGATGCTCGACAAGATGTCATACAGGATGTGGTCAGTGCTGAACTCAGTAGGGTACTCATACCTGGTTTGTGCTGAGGCTCGATTCATAGGAAGCTTTTGTTAAATTACCTCCTAAAAGCTGATGCTACAGCAATTTTGGAATTATATTCTTGAACTTTCTTGCTTCTGGAATAGTGACACTAACGGGATTTTCATTGCAGGAGATTAGCCGCAAGGTTTATAAAGGCATGCTGGATTTGCTCAAGTGCACCGTGTTGAGCTTGGAGCAGTCATATGCAAATGCTGGCCTGGGAGGCATGGCCAGTGTTTTTGGCCTGCTAGAGATAGCACATACTCACTATTACAACAAAGGTAAGAATAATGTTTATGAACCAAACAATATCTCTTTTGTGAAGGTATCTCTTCTGTGGCTTCTGATGTCTGAAGGGGGTTATAATGCTTTCAAAAGCATACAGTGAGGACTGTACCATCATTCCTGAAACCTTACAAAGCTTGAAACCATTCTCTTGCACACCTGTAACTGGACCAAAGCAAAATAACATGCAACTGATATTTGATTGAAAAGGAAAACCCTAGGACTTTTTAGAGTTGAAGTTCTGAGAGGGGTGCTCTTCAGCTAACACTATCCCAACCGCAGTCTTTGCAAGTTATGGCAGACAATTTGAATAGGGACGGAGATACAAAGCTTGCCCCTCACCAGCCGCCTTGCGTTACACGATGATACTTCTATCACTGAGTACTCTTGAGAGGAAAGCCTGGAAGGGCTTTTTTATTTTTCTGCTTTTTCTTAAAGATGCATCCATTAAGGAAAAGGAGCAAAAAATGATGAAAAGCTACCTCTTTGCTTAATATCCAACTCAGCTTTTCATTATTCGAGACTACAGCTATTTATTTCATTGTAGCAGAGAAGTAAAATCTACTCAACAGCTTTATTATAGTTGGTGTTCTGGGTGACTTGCATGAGGGATTTTGAGTTGGTTTAGATGCTCTTAGGGTTACAGGTGTTCATTTCCAGTCACTGAGGTAGACAAGGAAGGCTAGGAATGCTGTGTTGGTGTAACAGTCCTGAGTTTGGGGACTAGGCTGATTGTGGTAATTATAAGCCTTTTAGTCTATCACTTCTAAGCAAAATTATTGGCTGATGTGAAACTCACTGGTTTTGGAGTGAAGTTTTAATAATATAATGCCAGAAACCATAATTTGATAGTAAGTAGAATTTATCCAGTAAATTAATTGTGGTCACAATAGATGACAACGTGATATAAAATTTTAAAGCCTTGATACGTCTCTGAAGGACTTCTCTCGTTATTGCTTATCATCTTGATTTATAGCCAAATTTTATCTGTTTACTATGTTTTACCGGTTTTCCATGAAGAGATCTAGATATCTCTAGAAATGTTTTATAGAGATTAGTGCTTATCTGAATGTTATCTAAAATGTATTGTGATCTAGTAATCCTAAAATTGTTCAGCTTGCATACAGTACATACGGTTTGAACAGAAAATAATGGATAAAGACTTTGTCTAGAGGAAGCTGAATCTTAACAAAGCATGGCTGTGATTTATTTTAGTATGGCCAAACTACGGACCTGTGTTTAGGAAGAAGGAGAGCTGGCAGTAATAGCAGGATTAGGAACTATGTCCTGGGCAGCAGCATCTCTGAAAATGGCAGCTGTGTGTATTGAGCTTCCCACTATTTGCTGTGTCTGTAAAAATGCGAGAGCAAGGGGCACTGTGTGATCCTACGGGTATAGACTTGGGATGCAGCTGTTGTGTTGTCTCTGGATACGTCACCAACAGGACCCACAGCTGAGGTAGTCCAGTTTGGATCATCACAGCGTGCAAAAGTGAGGTTTCTGAAAAGGCCTACAAGGAACTGTGCTCTGAAAGATGGAGGTGTTCAGTCTGACAGTGTTAGGTGTTGATTGCTTTCAATTA
This sequence comes from Laterallus jamaicensis coturniculus, assembly GCA_022605575.1. Lineage (NCBI taxonomy): Eukaryota > Metazoa > Chordata > Aves > Gruiformes > Rallidae > Laterallus > Laterallus jamaicensis. The sequence continues at coordinate 23,112,644 of JAKCOX010000013.1, forward strand.
TTATCTAATTGGAAAGGTTGCTGGTAGCAGATTCTTTAATCTACTGGATAAAGGTATCTTAGGGTCTCGTGGTATGAGAAATGTGGATCTGAAATTTTGACTATTGGCTTCGTCAGCTGTCTCAACAGTTTGTGCAGGATTGCAGGAGGTTCTTTATAGAAAACCTAATTTTAATTAGTCTATTCTGAAAGTTTTGCTGTAACTCAAACTATGGAGTTTGATACAGAAAAATAATCCAAACTGCCTTTGGGGACATATGATTATATGATGTCTTGGAGAATGATGGAAGAGCTAGAGCTGATAGGGTTAGGTGAGGTAACTGAAGTTTGATTTAGTGCTCCACATCAGAGATGATTTTATTTGTCATCTTTTCAGTGGGAGAACAGCTTGCTTATATTCTAGAAGTGATAATCGTGATAGTTTAGGCAGAGTTCTTCAAATTTGCACAGCCTTTCAGAGGAGATAATACAGGTACTGGGTTAAAGAAGATTCCTAGGTTTCAGGTATACAGGAAGCTGAGAATTTCAGTATCCCAAAAACAGTACCCTGCCTCTTTACTGTTTCCACCAGTGTGTCAGACTTTCTGCAAGCCATAGTGACCTGTGGGAACAAATGTGGGACTGAGCTGTTTCAGTGCCAGGCTTAATGATTTAGGTGAGACCATCTGTCTCATCTTCCTTTTCCTGCTCTCATTTCCTTTTTCCTTATGGTGGTTTGTTGGTTTATTTTCCCCCAACACTGTCTTGTGGTTTTGGTTTTTTTTCTTTTCCTTTAAAGAACCAGAAAAGAGGAAACGAAGTCCCACGGATGGATCTGTCACTCCAGTTGGCAAGGATCTTGCATCATCCCCAAGAGTGGAGCCAAAACCTGCAACGCAGCTGCCGGTACCTCAGCTGATCCCAAAGGCACCAAGCCCTGCAGGCAAAGGGCTGAGGGAGTTTGACACAAGGAGTCTAAAGGAAGAAAATTTTATTGCTTCCATTGGTGTGTATTGAGGTGCATGTGAAGTGCAGGAGGGACTTCTGTTTGGGCACTGGGTTCTAATTGCATTCTCTCCATTTTAACACGCTACATTGCTGCTGTAACATGCTTCATATACACCTTGGATCACAAGGAACAATCATATGTGTTTTCACTCTACTCTTAGATAAACTATCCAGGGCAGTTTTCTCTCAGGAGCTTCCTAATCTTTTTTCTGAATTCCATTACATTTCAGACAGGTTTATTTTTTCCTCTGTGATTGATGCAACAGAAAGTGGCAGAAGGAAAACAGGGCCAGCAGGATTGTGGAAGGGACTACACAAAACCAAAGTTTTCTAGTTATTGCTGTCTACATGGGATTATCTAGATTGCATCCTGATAGAAGTTGGCAAGTGCTGAATTGCTAATAATAAAAATGGCTGAAAGTATTTTAGTTGTAGTGTTACAGTTTCAGCAAGCGGGACTGATGGATCTTCCTTCTACGCAATGGTGAACAGAACGTGTGTCGTCCTAAATAGCATCTGCTAGGCTAGTCATTGGAAATCTTCCCAGTCTAATTTCTTACCTGGTATAGCTTTCCCCTATATATGGGAAAAAAAGGTAGGGTTTAAATTGTTTCATCTAAAAATGGCTTTACAGATTATCGTAATTTTTTAGGGAAAAGAAACATACAGGTTGAATGCAACCTGCTGTAGACTGCAGGAACCAGTGGTTTTGTCTGTCACAGAGAAACATAAGTAGTATGCAAGCCAGTCTCTAAGAAATGTCTGTAAATTCATGTAGTGTCTCTGTTCATCTGACTTGAGATCTAGAAGGGATTTTCCCTTGTGTTATAGGAAGATAATGTAATGCTCCTCAGCATTATACTTCCTTTATGTTCTGATATGGAGGTATCAGTATAAGGAAATACTTTGGCTATACAGGACCAGAGTTAGCCATAGCTAGGATGAAATAACTTCTGAAGTGAAACACAGACTTTCTCATTCAAACTGGCTTCTTTAGGGAAAAAGCATTTGACAAACATTTATGTGTTGCTGAAATAACGAAGCATTTGTAAGAAAAAATTGTTTTTACGTGAAGATGATCCAACACAGGAACAGGTTGCCAGGAAGGGTTGTGGATTCTCCACAGCAAACATCTGACCAGACACAGCAGCTTGCTCTTGTTGACCCAGCTTTGAGCAGGGATGTTTGATTAGTGATATCCAGAGGTCCCTCTGAATCTCACCAGTTCCTTATTCTACAAAGTCTGGGAGGTACTTACAGCATCAGCTTGCAGTAAATTTACTCTTGGTATTGTATAGACAAAATACAAGTTGGGCTGCTAACTTTTTTGACCTAGTAACAAGTGGCATACCAGAATGAAAAGTCATTAGCAGGATAGAGTAAAATTATGTATGGCACTGTTTGCAATAGCCACACATAAAGTGCGTGTTAGAATGGTGATTAAACTCATCTCTGAGATACAGAGGTGTGGTAGCTGAATGTCTGGTGTTCTTGTACAATGACCAGGAGCTTTGCAGAGTTTTTCAGAGTGGTGTGTTCCTGCTTGGCCTCCTTTTCTTGTTAACTTTTCAGAAAGTTTATGGTTTCTTGTGTGTCTCTGAAGTATGTATGATGTTCCCTTGTAGCCAGAAGGGCTGATGGTATTCAAAATTCTTATTCCTGAGGTGAAATGATGGATTTTTATCAGCTGAGGATTATCTTTGCTGTGCTTTAATACCTAATTGCTAGGAAAGTCATTGTGAAGGTGATGCTTCTGATACATTGTTTTCTAAACAGTCACCAATTATTTGCTTATTTCTTGAGTTCTTCCAGGTCATTACCTGTAATGGCCTTTTTGTTAGAACACTGGTGGCTTTAAGGTTGATAGTTAATAGTTTCTCCTTTTACATTAGTGGTTAGTTTGATTTTTATTGCATACTTGCAGTAACTATCAATAAAAATGCCAGTAATTGCCACAGTTTCCATTACTACATTTTAAGTAAGTGCTGGCACTTCGATAATGCTGGCAGGTCACTTTAACAGTTTTTTGAAACAGAAAAGGTTTTCAAAGCCCTTTAACAAACCTTCTTAAAAGGTTTGTTATCTGTGTCAGTGTGTGCTCAGCTAGATAAGCCTATAGGATGCTGTTTGGATCCATAAGCAATTTACCCTATCCACCTGTGTACTTACAAAAGTTGAAGGAACATCCATCAATCATGAAGCAGATACAGAAATCGAGTGGCTAGCAGCTGTCTCTCTAGCATTTTCTCCCTTGCTACATTTGCCTTGCTTGTGATACTTTTAATGAAAGTGCTTGGAAGCCTTCCTCCATAGTCATACACTATTCTTTTAATTTTTTTTTTCAGTAGACTTCTTCTAAATAGAGCTCTTTGAGAGCCTGCCTTGCCCCAATTTCTGCAACTTACAATGTGGGATGGGTTTCTGACACACTTCAAATAGCCTTTTAGTTACTCAGCAAGATCTCTTGAAGAACAGTAGAAGAACATTATACTTTTTTTTCCCCCTTTGCAGCTTTCCTAAGAATATCTTCCTCTGTAGTATTCCCAGCTTTAACCCTCCTAGTGAGAGAGGACAGTGCCCAGCATTGTCAGTTCAGCATGTCAGCTTGTAATGTTTCCTTCGGCCATCAGGCCAGCACCTGGAATGAGCTGATGTTTCTGAGCAGAAAAGATGACTGCATTTCAGAGGGTCAAGCAATCTGCGTGAATGGAAAAGTGCTGCAAGAGCCTCATCATTATTTCTTCTCAGGGCTAAATTGAAATGAGTATATGCAGACTTCAGGGTTTTTTTCCTTTTCTCTGCATTGGATTTGCTTATTGGAATTCCTTGATTTGGAGTGCTGTGACCTGATTGGAAATTCAGAAGTTGGCATTAAGCACAGCTGATACCTTGCTCTTTTCTTCTTCCCTATTCTCTGCTCTTTATACCCAAAAAAGAACAAGTGGAAGCAGAGAAACTCAGCTTTGTGCATGTAGGACTGGTTGATAGGCAGAGCTCAGCATTTCTTAAGAATGCTCTCAGGTTAAAAGTAACCTGTTGTACTCAAAACTTATCCCAAAGTTTACCAGATCTCCTATCGGTTAAATATTGTGTTAACCTAAGGTTTGAATTTTCTTGGAATTGCTACTGCTGGTTTTGTGCCTTTTTCCTTTTAATGACACAAACTAGAGACACTGAAATGTTCCTGTTCATTGAGCTTCTGTGATGCCTGTGTTTTGGAGGAATAAATACCTGACAGTCTTAAAGGCCTTTCTCAGGAAGGGGGATTAACTGCATTGTGTGTGTTCATAATAGCTTTTTTTCCCTTAGTGGGTTCACTGTGTGACGTCATCTCTAACACTTGTGTTTTGTAAGAGAGATGATGAAGTGCTTGATTCCTAACATTGATTTCTTGTAAAATGGTGTTAATTAACCCCTCACGCTGTAGCTGTCGTAAATTTCTGCCTTTGCTTTTTCTTTTTGTTTTTTTTTTTTTCTTTTTTATTTCTTGAGATGAAGGGGGTGGGGGTTTTGTTTCAGTAATTTTTTTTTCCCCATTTTCACCTGTCTGACCAGCTGCTGACTCTTTCTCTTTCTCTCCTGCTTTCAATGCATCTTGGGTAGAATTGTGGAACAAGCACCAGGAAGTGAAAAAGCAAAAATCTTTGGAAAAAACGAGTAAGGAAATGTAAAAAGCCAAACCAAGCAAACATAGAAACTGACTCCTCCAGCCTCCCCATAACTGCCAACTCCCCAGGTGCAGGGTGAACTTGCATCTATGGCACACAGCTTTTATGCCCACAAGAACAGAGGTCTATCAAGAAAGCCTGTATTATAGAGGAGACCAAACAGATCATTTGCCTTGGAAATTGTGATCAAATGTCTTTTCTCTTTTTTTTTTCATCTTTCTTTTCTTTTTTACCTCCCTTGAATGTTGCCTTCTTCACAGAAGGGGAAGCATATATTCTGCCTCCTCACCATACCAGATGTATATGGAAGGTCTTTAAGATATTCCACGTCCTTTCTTAAAACTTAAAGACCAGTTTTGTTTAACAAGTCTTTGACATGAATATATTGATTGTTTGTTAATGGAATGAAGACTTCTCTGTTCTTTAAGCCATGGGATGGCAAATTTTTTCATGGTATCAACCATGAACAGTCTATGACCATGGGCAGTCTGCAACAAGAAATACTTTTGAGGGGGAGAGAGAAGGTGTATGTGAAGAATTGTATTTCATGATGGCTGTTACAGAATAGCCTCCTAATAAGGCATCGACCTGATTTTGGTTTTATAACCGATCTTAAAGGAGGAGTGAAATAGTCTGAGGCTGTTTGCAGAGTCTAAATATTAGTCTAAATCTACACTAATCTTAGCAGCTGTTGAAAGGTAATATTTGATAAAATATTGCATATATATTATCTGCAGGTGTAGTACAAGGTTTTGCTCTTTTGTTGATCACTTGTAAATAAGGACATATGACGTAAGAACAGTAACTAGTTTATAATAACCATGACATCGTAGGTGTTTCCTGATGCCCATTTTATAGACTGAAGGTTGAAGAGGGGGGAAAATTCCTGACGTTCTGACTAAGCCTGGATTTGCTACGTTAGTTTTAGGCTCAGTTAAGTACAAGCAAGCATCTGGATTTAGCTTAGAGAGAATGGAACGAATTGGCCACCTCTGCAGTACAGCTTACTGTATTTAAAATCTGAAATGCTTTCTGCTGAGGTAGGAGTGTGTGTATGACACACACAGAATGCAGGCACACCCTGGTGCTCCCAAACTGGGCCTTTCAGGTAGGTGCCTACTTTGGGAACAATAAATGGAGGCTTTGGTGTTTTAGACATACAGCTCCTTAAAGAACGGGAGGGTTTAAGTGCCCGTAAAGGGAGACTAACAACAGTGTGACTGTGATTATTGTGCTTCTTGAATTCAGTTGGCAGTATTGTCCACAGCTGTCAAGTACCCAAACTGCTTCAGTCAGTTTCCCTGGCTTTAAAAGTCACATTGCCAGAAAAATCTCTGAATTATGTGTTGGGATGTGGAACTCCAGAACCCCTTGAAACACACAGCTGAAGTTTAGTATTCTTGCTGTAGTAATGCGATATAAACCTGTTTGCTGCATTGTTATTCAGACCTAGAAATGATGTCCATCTGAATGAGTGGACACAGACCTCTAGAAGTGAGCAATGTGCATTTCAGTGGAAAATAAGATTCCAAATTCTTAGGAAGGATATTTTTAGTTATTTTTCTTCTCTTGTAAATTTTGTTTGTACTTTGTTAGAATCTCTGATTTGATTTGTGGTAACTAGGGCATTTGGATTTAGAGGCAGAATACTATACCAAATGAAGAACGCTTTCTGTAAACCATTTCATGTGGAGAATTGGTGGTTGAGTAGTAAGCTAGTATGGTCTGCACAGCCCACTATGGCTTTGCTATTCATGAGTTTACATACCATCTCAAACTCACTCCCACAAATCTTTGTATATTATCCTTCTCTCTCTCTCCTCCCTTCCCTTTTTCTTTCCTTTTCGCTGTCTTACCCTCTCTAATATGACATGCAATACAAACATGTTCATAATTCCCAGGTGGTTGTGGTCAGTGGTTATAAGAGATAGCAGCACTGTTTGCTTAGAGCTACTGGATTGAGTCATGGGTGCACAATACAAACATTCCAGCTGCGGATCATGTCTTCCTGTTACTGAATAGTTGGCAGATATGGATATGGCAGAAATGTTGCATTCAGTCTCTTCCCCTTTCTGAGAGTTGCAACATTCTGTGTACAGTCTGTAACACATTCTTTTCTTGCCTTGTTATTTACCTGGTTCAGTGCTTATCCAAATTTCTTTTCAGGCTCTACGTCTCCATTATTCTTTCTTCTTTCTGCCATCCCATCAAGGGACACTAGATGATACGATTCTAGAACTGCATGGGAAATTGAACTTAAAAATTCTTTATCCTTTTTTCCCCCTTTTTTGTTTTTGGATTGGCAGGTTAATGAATGCATGACTTAAGGCTTGCTGATTCCCTCTCTCACTATTGACCTGTGTGATTGTCAACTCTGGAGAGCCATTTGTTCATGTAATTGGGGAATGTTGTGAAGTACAGCATCATATGAGCTTCTTCCTTGAAATTCTTACTGGTGTAATACAAATTGCTGCTGTTTTTCTTGTCACGTATTGCCTGACTTTTGCCTAGATTGTTGCTGTGGGCAGCCTAACAAACTCAGTCCAGGTCTTAGAGCAAATCAGCTGTTCAAAAAAGGATTCTGACTGTAAATGGCGAAGTACCCTTTATTTTACGAAGAATAAAGGAAGTGGCTTCCTAGAGTTGAATGGCAACTGCTCTGCATGTGTTACTGTAACTGGAAGCTACTTGACCTTTGTCTGTCCTCTTCTCTCTCTTGAATGGCTAACAAAGGTACTGTTTAGTGATAGCCACTCCTGGACTATGCCTTTGGAGTGTTTGAAAAGAATAGCAGATGTGTCCTGCTGGCCTTGTTGATTACGGTACCAAGGAAAAAAAAAAAATTAAATTTTTTTTATAATAATCAAAGAAACGAGAAAGCAAATTTGTTTGCTTGGTACTGATCCTGCTTTCAGTCCATTATCTGCTTTCAGCCATACTGATTTTTCTCAGTACAGTAATGATTCCTTTTTCCTTTGTTCAGGACCAGAAGGTATGAAACACCTCGACTTGGGAGAAACAGAGGAGAAGAAATCCCAAATCAGTGCAGACAGCGGTCTCAGTTTGGCCTCAGGTTCTCAGGTCAGTGGCTCCTATGCTTGCTTTAGGAGAGGTGAGAGAGAGGATTTTTGTATCCACAGCTTAATTTGTGGGATGACTTCTACAGACTGAGAATTCTCAAAAAACTCATTCAGTAAAGCTTTTCCCCCTTCTGTAGGTGACTCAATTGTGTAACCCCATGCTCTTTCTGACGTGAAGTAGTTTACTATCTGGCAGGGTAAATAAACTGAAGATGCATAAGGCGTGTGATTCAAGACCCCGAAGGGATGGGAAGTGATGTCCTCTGCTTATGATGGAAACTAATGTTCTTTTTTTCACGTCTTTTCTGTGATTTGATTTCAGAAGAGTGACTTCGACTTGATTCCCAGCGGAGGACCAGCAGTCATGGTCCGAAGTACAAGCCAAGATTCTGAAGTCAGCACAGTGGTAGGAGAAATCTTGATGTTATTCACGGCTTGTTAAAGTGGGGGAGGGGAATTCATGCCTACATTTTGTGTGGTATAGCTACACACTGTCACATATGCATAATGTATGTCTGAGTTGTCTCTTCAGAGCCTGGGAGTGCGTGGGCAGCACGTGTGTCTGACAGAACATCCTTACTGCTTTGTTAGCAGATTGCATCCTTCGCACATGGTGTGTGCTGTTGTTACATACTCCCATGTATTGGTACGTTTATGGAACTGGTAGATTGCAATACCTCTATAAATATGCCTTAGTTGTGCATAAACCATGAAGAATGGTTTCTATGAAGAATAGAAGTTTTAAAATACAACCTGAGAGCAAAAGAGGCAGATCACCTGATGCGTTAAAACAAGGACAAACTCTCCGATGCATTATCTTAAGGCACTTGAGTCATATCAAAACATCTCCTTGTTTTCTGATCAACTGTAGGGCCTGGAGGGAAAAGGAAGCAGGAATGCAGTCAGTAAAAAAAGAATGAGCCTGATCCCTGCCACATATTACCCTGGTGTGGCATATTCCAGGGATAAAACCCAAGGAATCTGGGGGTTTGTTGATGGTGGCTTTTCTTCCATCTAAACTGCTGTGTACCTGTGATATTTTCCCAGCCCATAAGAGGAAAAACGCTCTGTCTTTCTTCAATGCACCCAGAAATTGTACTGAGAAGTAGGAAACCAAGCAAAGGCAGCAGGAGGCCTGTCTGGATGAGCAGAGAGCTCCTAAGTGAACTCGGACATTAAAAGGAAGTGTACAGTCAGTGAACAGAAGGTGACCCAGGAGGAGGATTGTTTATTTGCTGTTTCATCTTGCAGGGACAGGGTTAGGAAAGCCAATAGACATTCAGAGCTGAATCTATCAAGGAACGTGAATGGAAACAGGAAAAGGATTCTACAAGTACATAAGCAGGAAGCGAAAGAACTAGGGAAAATGTGGACCTGCTTATGAATGTGGCAGGGGAACTTGTGACAGATGGATAAGACTGAGATACTTGGAGCATTCTTTGCCTCATTTTTTACTAGTAAAACTGATCTTCAGGAATCCCAGGCCCTTGAGACCAGAGGAAAAATATGGAACAATAAAGACTTATTCTTGGTAGAGGATGACTGGGCTAGGGAGCGCATCAACAAACTGGATGTACATAAATCCTTGGTTCTTGAGGTGCTGCTGCCACAAGTGCTGAGGGAACTGGCTGATGCCGTTGCAAATTTGTTCTCAATTGTCTCTGAGCAGTCGTGGTGGTTAGGAGTGGTTCCTGAAGATCAGAAGACAGCAAATACCACTCTTCAAGAAGGGTAAGAAGGAAAATCTGGGGAGCCCTACAGGCTGACCAGCCTTTTTACTTCAGTCCTTGGGAAAGGTGATGTAGAAAGTCTTCCTGTAAAATGTTTCCAAACACATAAAGGACAAGACGGGAGTAGTCATAATGGATTTACATGTGTAGGCATGCTTAACCAACCTGGTTATCTTCTACAATGAGATGACTAGCTTGATGCATGAAGAAAGAGCAGCAGATGTTGTTTACCTCAACTACTGAATAACCTTTGACACTCTCCTGTGACAGATAACCTGACCAATTATGGGATAGGTCAGTAGACAGTGAGGTGCACTGAAAACTGGCTGAACAATTGGGCACAGACCACGATCAGTGCCACGAAGTCCAGATAGAGAGAAGTCACTAGTGATATACCCCTGGGGTCAGTACTTGGACCAATGCTGTTCAGCATCTACACTGATGATGGTACAGAGCACATTTTCAATGACACAAAACTGGGAGGAGTGACCAACACATCAGATGATTGTGCCACCATTCAGTGGGGCCTCAACAGGCTGGAGAACCAGGAAGAGAGGAATCTATGAAGCTCAACAAGAGGAATGCCAAGTGCTACATCTGGAGAGGAATAATCCCAGATACCAGTACATGCTAGGGGCTGACCAGCTGGAAGATAGCTTTATTGGGAAGGACCTTGGGATCCTGGTGGATAACAAAGGGATCATGAGCCAGCAATGCACCCTCATGGCAGAAAAGGCCAATGGTGTTCTGGGCTATATTTGGAAGACCATTGTCACCAGGTTGAGGGCGTTGATCTCTGCTTTACTCAGCACTGGTGAGGCTGCATCTGGAGTATGATGCCCAGTTCTGAGCTCCCCAGTACAAAAAGGGAAGGACTTATTGGAGAGAGCCCATCTCAGGGCCGTGAAGGTAGTTCAAGAACTGGAGCATCTTTCATGAGAGGAGAGACTGAGAGCACTGGGACTCTTCAGCCTGGAGAAGAGAAGGCTCAGGGGGTATCTCATACCCTTCGATGGGTATAAATACCTGATGGGAGGGAATGAAGGCAAGGGAGCCAGACTGTTTGGTAGTATCCACTGGTAGGACAAGAGGCACTCAACACAGAAAATTAAAGCACAGGAAACTCCATCTGAATATAGAAAAACTTTTTTTATCTTTAGTTTGGGGTGTGGGGGGGTGTGTGGCAAACACTGGAGCAGTTTGTGTACTGGGTTCGTGGATTCTGTGGAGATTTTAAAAACCTCACAGGACATGGTGCTCAGCAATATATATTCTAGCTGACCCTGCTTGAGCAGGGGGACTTCATCTATAGATGATCATAAGATCATATAAGATGTCCAGATCTGGGGCCCCCAATACAAGAAAGATGTAGAACTGTTGGAGAGGGTTCAGAGGAGGCCATGAAGGTGATTAGAGGGCTGGAGAACCTCCCTTATGAGGAGAGTCTGAGGGAACTGGGCTGGTTCAGCCTGGAGAAGAGAAGGCTGTGGGGGGACCTCATTGCAGCCTTCCAGTACCTGAAGGGAGCAGAGAAACAGGAGGGAAATTAATATTTTAAAAAGCATAGATAATGGCAAGACAAGGGGGAATGGATTAAAGCTAAAGGAAGGAGGGTTTAAATTAGATATTAGGGAAAGTTTTTTTTATAGAGAGAGTGGTGAGGTCCTGGAACAGGCTGCCTAGAGAGGTGGTGGATGCCCTGTCCCTGGAGGTGTTCAAGGCCAGGTTGGATGGGGCCCTGGGCAACCTTGTGTAGATCCAGGCCTGGAGGTTGGTGGCCCTGACTGTGGCAGGGGCTTTGGAACTCTATGATCCTTGGAGTCCCTTCCTACCCATACCATTCTATGATTCTATGATAACAGATCCCTTCCAACCAAAATGGCTCCATGATTTTTCTGAAGGGCTTTTTGAGCTCTCTTCAACCTTTTTCTGCAGAGGAGGATTTGATGTTACTGAAGGAGAAACAGCAGATGTGGCCTTTGGTTGTTCTGCTGCTTCTTTTGTGCCTTAAGAAAATTGTACAACATTTCTCTTTGCAGTGTTATTCTCTATTGAAGGTAACGGCTGTGTTTTTTCTCCACAGGTCAGTAACAGCTCCGGAGAGACACTAGGAGCAGACAGTGACTTAAGCAGCAATGCTGGTGATGGCCCAAGTGTGGAAAATGGTGGCAATTTGACAGGATCGAGAGGCACTGTGTCAGACAGTGAAATTGAGACAAACTCTGCTACAAGCTCTATCTTCGTAAGGGCATTGCAGGCTTCCCTTTTAGTTTTTATCTTTTAATTAACTCTTGCACAGTAGTCACTTCAATGCGTGTACAGGTGCGGAAGAGTGTCTCTGATTCTGTTCTAAAGGTTGATCAGCAGTGACTTACATCTGTAATATTTTAACATGGTAATTTTGTGTGGATCCATGTACAATGGTTCTCTGACAACAGTAGATCCACATCTTGTACTTGGTTACAGGCTGTAGCAAGGCTTAATTCCCCCTCATTCAATATTTCTCTCAAGCAAGTGGAGGTTTAATTGCCCTTCAGAGTCAAAACAACATCAGTGGGCATTGTTCGACCGTAGCTAACAAAGAGGAATGGATTCCCCTGTTTCTTAGGACCAGCTGTTTGATGCAGGAAAAGGATGACCCATCATGGGTTTAACAGCTGCTCTGTTTCTTTAAAATCCCACTTTCATTCTATTTGAAGTGTAATCACAACTTTTAACTATATTTTCCTAGTTGGAAATCTATATGCAGTAAAACTCAAACTGGGAGCACTTGTTTATTTTGGTTTTTAAAGTCCTTGATTATTGGGTAAAACCTTTAACATACATCTTACCAAGAAAATAATTGTATACTTCATTTGGCTAAATCAAGCTGTCAGCCAAATCTGACAGCAACTCACAGTGCCTTAAGATTGGTCTCACTCTGTTAATTATTTTATAATCCTTTACAGGCTTCTAATTTTAAGCAACAAATAAAATCTTTGTGCTTCATTGCAGACTTAGTCTAAAAGCATAAAAACAATGTAGCCTTGTGTGCTTATTTAGCTGCATGAGGGTGTCTTCTCAGTTACTAAAGCCACACGTTTTTCTTTTGGAACACTGAGTTTTCTGCATTTTTCTATTTGATGGAATTTTGAAGAGCCCTTGCAACAGATTTAGAACAAACAGGATTGGTGTGCGTGATTGGTGTCAGTGCCATGCGCGACACCATAGTTTACCTGGCGGTAGAGAAATAGATGGACAGGCTTTATTATTGCAGTCCCAGCACACAGTTCTTCAGACCAGATGATATGTAGTCGCTTGCTTAACATCATACCTTTATGAATGGTAAATGAAAGAAAAACCTGTAAAGTCTCAGTGTGAGATAGGGTTTAGGTAATCTTACTCTGCTTGTGAATATTCATTTTCTGTGTAGTCCTGAGGAGGCTGGGTATTTCTTCTTCTCTCTCTCATGATGGCTGTGCTGCTCAGCTGTTTCCTGTACACTGGGAAAGATTTACTATTAGAATTTGGGCAAATGTACTGCATCAGCATGAAATATGGAGGACGACAGAAGAGATTAACTGTTCTTTCCCTTAGTCTGGGTTTTTCCTGTTTTGTCTCAGTTTTCCTTCAGGGAAGCATTTTGCTTCCTCTGTGTGTCGATTCCTTTGTCTCTGTTTTTCCTTTGTGTGACTCTGGAGTTCTAAGCACGTTACCTTGCTGTTTGGACAGAGTAATCGTGTGGGTGTTTGTGGGAAGTGTCTGTGAGGTACAGCTTGCAAACTGCATCTGCTGGGCGCAACAGTGGACACAAGGAACAGCCCTGCAGGGAGCAGAGTTAATGTGTCTGACACCTCTTGTATTATTTTCAGGCCAAGTCTCACAATCTGAAGCAGAGTGTGAAGGATAGCAAAGGCAGTACTCCAGGGAGAGGCCCAGAGGATGGGAACCAACGTGTCTACCTCTATGAAGGACTTTTGGGTAAAGTCTTATTTTTTTTTATGAGGATGGGATCTTCTAGACTGAAGTTTGGGTGGAGTAGTGTTTGGGGCAGGCTGGAATTTTTACGTTATGTTACAGACTGTTTTTAACCTCTTACTGTCTGCCATACTGGTAGAATAGGAAAGTGCATGAAGCCATTCAGAGCAAAGCCAAAGATGCACTGGGGAGATTGAATGAGAGGAGATGGTGTGAGTGGTGGTGTTTGTCCAGGTCTCTTGCTGTTCGTGAATATTAATTCTTTAAACTGTTGGAAAAAGGGGTATGTATGGAAGGCTAAAATGTGTCACTGGCTTCGGAAAAAAAAGATCCTTTGGCTTAAGTCATTAAACAAAGAGCTACCAAATTCAGGATACTAATGGTCTTCGCATGTATCCTTGAAGTAGGAGTATATTGGCTTTTTAGAAATGTATTATATCTGGACTTGCTGTTAATAAAGAGCTCTCTCTTCCTGTGTTTTCCATCCTTTCCATTTATCGTTCCTACCTGCTTGGAATGATGCAGGTAGGGATAAAGGATCTGTCTGGGACCAGCTAGAGGATGCTGCAATGGAAACCTTCTCTATGAGTAATAATCTTCTCTTTCCACTTCTCTGTGTGTTTGCCATTACCTGTGTTTGTGTGAATTACTCCTCTCTCTTTGGAGTTGTGTAAACAGTATATAGAAGATGTGCTCCTTAAAGAATAGAGATGAGAGGTACTTTTGTGTAAGGGTTTGAAAAGATTATGCCGTGTATTAGAATAGGAAATATGTTTTGTCTTCTCTTTTACACTTTTCTTCAGTTGTGACATTGCTTGTGTTTTAAAAGTAACTTTTTTTTTTTTTAAAAAAAAGGATGAATTTTGTGTTGGTTTATGGTATTTTCAAGGAGTGGGAAGGAACGGGAATTAATCTTGAATTATTTCACAGGCGTAAATGGAATAAATGCTCAATTTTTATATATATTGCATAGGCAAAGAGCGTTCAACTTTGTGGGACCAGATGCAATTCTGGGAAGATGCTTTTTTGGATGCTGTGATGTTAGAAAGAGAAGGAATGGGGATGGACCAAGGGCCTCAGGAGATGATCGACAGGTACAGTTCTCTAGTAGACCTGTTATTGCTTCACCTGGGGATCAAAAAGTAAAAATAAACTAAATTCTTAATTCTTCTGAACACGCTATTGTCACTTTGTAAATCTTTTTCCTGCCTATTCCAAAGCAGAGCCTTTTGTCTCTGCTGGCAAGTATCTCCTGATAGTGAAATACTATCTTCAGCTGTGACGTATTTTTTAACTCTTGTGGAGAGGTAGTATTCCCGGAAAGATTCATATTGTGAGCATACTCACAGTATGATGGACTAGATTAGTGGTAAAGCGAGAGATTTCAGTGCCAAGATGACTGTATTTTGGGATAAAGGAAGACACCAGTGTGCTGACATTAAGTGGAAGAATTAAGTGTCTTCAGAAACTGCAGTTTGAACTTTCTCAAAATGCAAAGTCACTTATAGGTGTTTTTACAGCTTGTAGCTAAAAGGAAGCAAGCAAAAAAATACCTGCCATGGAAACACTCCACATGGTTGCTTAAAGCTAGGCTACTCTTAAGATGTCAGTGAGGTTTTTTTCTTCTTTTTTTTTTTTTTTTGGTTTTTTTTTGCCTCTGCTTTGTGTACCTCTTCAGCTGTACCACCTATGCCCATGCTGTGGAAGCCAAAATAAGTAGGTTGCGGGGTACTAGTTTGAAAACTGTTTCTTTTCCCACAAACTACTTACCTCACTGGAGAAAGAGCGTGCCAGGGCGCTTGCTATGTCCCTTTACTCCCACCTTGCAGCTACGATTCAGCTCTAACGACCAGAAGCTCTCGTGCCGAATTACATGTTCCTCATTGGGCAGTTGTAATGGTCATGGAGCTGCAGCTGCAGAAAAGAGGGAATGGATAAGCCTGCTGGACTACTGGGAACTTCCCACACTGTGCAGCTGTCAGCTCCTTCAACCAGTTAATAATTAATGGCAGTGTTTGATAGTGATTACGCTGTTTTACTGAGCAATGCCTGTTTGGCTTGGTGCTTGGAGGTTTAATTTGCTGCACACTTTATGACGTGCAATCTGTCCTTTGCCAGTGCTTTAGAGTATGAGCTGAAGAATGCCTCTGAGCCTGCTTCAGATCTAGCCCTTCTTGCAGGTATCTGTCCTTAGGAGAACACGATCGGAAGCGTTTGGAGGATGATGAGGACCGCTTGTTGGCTACGCTCCTGCATAACATGATTGCATACATGCTTATGATAAAGGTGATGTGTTTTCTTTGTCTTAATTAGATCACTGCTCAGATTTAAGCAGTAGATTTTGTTGGTTGTGTCGTGAAACCATGCTTCTCTGCTCACAGAGCTCAGAACAGTGAAATATAAGTGTGTTATAAAACATCTAGTCTTAATGACAAAACTACTTCAGTACCTGGAGATTCTTTGAGATTGTGTGTGAGTGTACTCAGTTCTGTGCTGTGGGTATGCATTTAAAATACAAATCTACTATTTCTACTAGTAACTCTAGAGGACACTCTTCGTTTTAGGAGTTTGGGTTATAAATTAAGTGGAGAGCATCTTCTAATCTGATTTCCTCACAGCTCCAAATTCCAGATCATGAATATGAGTATCAATAACTTAACATGACATTTGCCATTACTAGTAAGCAGCCCTTTTTTCTCATTCAGCAGCTGTCTGTAATGCTGTAGGTGGCCAGTAGCAAGATCTTTCTTTTAGCCTAAAGTAGAGGAATAATTTTAGTCCAGATCTTCCCACAAAGTCACTGGAAAATTTGTGTCCTAAAATTTTTGTCATGTTTAGAACCAACTTAGGTGTGTGGTTTTACCTGGGACAGATTTGCAGAACTGTGCTGTCCAGTGCAACAGCTTGACAGTAAGAATGGGTGACAGTATGATGACTTCCACTGTTTAAGTGAGGAGGTGAGAGATCATTCCGCAGATCAGTAATAATCTGATACCCAGCCGGTGGAAGTTTTTGTATGGCTTTGGGTGTTTTGGGGGGGTTGGAAGAAGTGGTGAGAGAGAAAGAAGGTATTGATTTTTTCCTGGCTGTGGTGGGTTGACCCTGGCTGGAGGCCAGACACCCACCCAAGCTGCTCTATCACTCTCCTCCTCAGCTGGACAGAGGAGGTAAGATAGAACAAAAGGCTCATGGGTCAAGATAAAGACAGAGATATCACTCACCAATTACCATCACAGGTGAAACCGACTCGACAAGGAATAAATTTAATCTAATTACCCAATTAAAACAGACTAGGATAATGAAAAATAAAACACATCTTAAAACACCTTCCCCTACCACTCCCTTGTTCCCAGGCTCAAGTTTATTCCCGATTTCTCTACCTCCTCCCCCTGAGCAGCAGACGGGATGGGGATTGTGGTCAGTTCATCACATTTCTCAGGAGGAGGTTTCCTTGCACTCCTCCCCTGCTCCAGTGTGGGGTCCCTCTCACAGGAAACAATCCTTCATGAACTTCTCCAACATGACTCCTTCCCATGGGCTGCAGTTCATGAACTGTCCCAGTGTGGTACTTTTCCATGGGGTGCAGACCTTCAGAACTAGACTGCTGCAGCCTGGGTTTCCCACAGGGTCAAAAGTCCTGCCAGCAAACCTGCTCCGGTGTGGGGTCCTCTCTCCATGGGTTGCATGTCCTGCGAGGAGCTTGTTTAAGCACAGGCTTCCCACAGGGTCACAACCTCCTTCCAAGTGTTTCCACCGGCTCCAGTGTGGGGTCCTCAATGGAGTGCAGGTAGAACCTTTGCTCCCCATCATCTTCTGTGAGCTCTAAGGGGGACAGCCTACCTCACCATTGTCTTCTCTATGGGCTGCAGGGGACTCTCTCCTCTGGTGCTTGGAGCACCTCCTCCCCCTGCTTCTTCACTGACCTTGGTGCCTGCAGTTTCTCATATCTCACTCCTTTCTCTGGTGGTTAAAAAACAAACCCTGCTGCTCTTTTTTCTTTTAAAATATGTTATCACAGAAACAGTACCACCCTTGATGATGATTAGTCACGGCCTTGGTCAGTTGTGGTTCTGTCTTGGAGCCAGCTGGTATTGGCTGTCAGACCTAGGGGAAGCTTCTAGCAGCTGTTTGCAGAAGCCACTCCTGCAGCTCCCTGCCACCACCCTACTCCCCCCTCTTCTACCAAAACCTTGCCACGCAAACCCGAAACACTGACGTAAATGGAATGTGAAGATAAGTTTTGAGATGGGATTTGAGCTTATTTGGACTGTTTAATTCTAAGTGACTGTGGGGTTTGACCATTAGGACATGCCCTGCTGCAGTCCTTAGAGTAGAAGTAATAATAACCAGTGCAATTACTTTCCTTGCAGGAGGCAAGAGAGGAGAGCAATTAATACTGGCTCCAAAAGGCCATCTCATGGCAGATGGTGGTAGTTAGTCCCAGAGGGGAAGAGTGTTTTTTGGTGTGGTGAAAATAATCAGATCTCCTGGGGGAAAGGGATAAGGAGGCAAACAGGATATTAGGCCTTTGAAAATTACTCTTTTCAGTGCATCTTCAAGATATGGGAGTGAGGATGGGATGAAGAACTGGCCAAAAGAAGGGTTGTAGGGTGTAGGTTTTTTCATTATTGTGGCTGCGTTTTCCCCCTGGTTATCAGTTTTGGGATAAAAGGAGCTGGCTCTAGAATTTGGTATCTATTATTTGTATACAGGATTTTTTTTTCAAGCTGTTAATGTGAAGACTTTAAGGCGCTAAAGACTGTACTGAAGTATCTCATCTTACAGGCAGCCTCTAGTAGAAACCACAAAGTTGGAAGGCTTTCTGTTACTGCAGGTGAATTCTGAGCTGTCAAGGAAGGAGAAGCCTCCAAACCCCAACACCTTGATACTTTTGGGATAGAAGAACTTATTTTTCCAAAAAGTATCTTGAAAAATCCAGTACTTTCTTAGAACTGCAAAGCATTTTTGCCAAAGGAAGGAAGCAGGTTGAGTTTGTTTTGTATGCTTCACAGTAATAAGGTCATAATCACATTATAAATAAAAAGAATATGCAATCTAGCTAGAGGTCAGTGCTGAAGCGTGAGTGTACCGTTTTGAAGCCCTTAGTATCACTGGCTGACATTCACAAAAGCCTTTTGAAATGGCACCTGGCACAGAAATGTGTTGCTTCTGAGCTTCTCTGTAGTTCATTTTCAGCAGGAACCTGCTGCTCTTTGAGGACTATCTGGAAGTGTTTGTTAGAGCCCTGAGGTAGTGGCCAGGAGACAGATGATGAAGTGATGTTGTGCCTTTTTGTAAATATTCCTTGTTTTGAGGGCTCTGCAGTTGACTGAACCAACTCTTTCTGGAGGAGGTGGTGGAGAAGCTGGGGAACTGAGACTTTTGATGTCAGCAGTTGGAAGTGGAAGGCAGGGGAATTGCCGATCTGTTGTGCAAGAGTAGGTAGAAAATCTGTGGTGTGCAGTATCCTTCGCCCGGTAACTGGGAGAAGTGGTGTACGTGCAACTTTTGCTTGTGCTGCTGGGCTGAAGAGGCCCTGGCATGACAGCTGAAGATCAGTTTTGCTGTCCTGGCAATGGAAACCAAGTTATGTTGATTTGGGAGATAAGAGCTGTTGCCTGTGAACAGAGAAGAGTAAGTAACTGGGTTTCTCTCTGCTTTCTAGGTGAACAAGAATGATATTAGGAAAAAGGTGCGTCGTCTGATGGGAAAATCACATATTGGCCTGGTGCACAGCCAGCAAATAAATGATGTTCTAGACAAGCTTGCTAATCTGGTAAGGAAAACAGTGATGAGTGATGTACCCGTGGGACCTACAGCAGAGGAAAATCATTATCTGAAATTTCTTCTATAAATGCTCTGCAACACTAATTTTAAAATATTAAAAATAATGAAATTGAATTATTAAATACTGCCTTCATGTGTATAAGTAAAGACTGTGATCTTATGACCCTGGTTATAATCATATGATTATACAAATAGAACGTTTTAACTGTAATTAGAACATTTTGTATTGCAATTAGAACTCCAAAAATACAAAGATGTATAAACGTGATAGTTTATATAGGTTGCACAGAACGGTACCCCAGTTGTGTGCAACCTTAATGTTCTCTTAATGTCACTTCTGTGGGCAGGAACCTTTTTTCCCACTGTATTTAGTTTTCTGTTGGTTTCCATGTCACTGTCAGATTTATAGCAATTGGTTGCTGTACAGGAATGTTTCCCCGCAGCTGCTGTGCAAGATAAACCTTGTGTCATGTAATGCTCATTGAGAATTCAGGTGAACACTGAAATTAGTAAAACTAGCCAGCTTTTAACACAGCTGTCCTTGTGGTGGATGCAAGCTAAGCCCTTGTTATGTAAAGGGTCTGAGTCTGATGAGTAGCTGAGGGGAGCCCTCTCGTTGTGTCAGAGAGGACATCCCTGCCCTCCCAACTACCCAAAGAGGAGTATAGGTGTGGCTGGGTCCAGTCTTACTCCCAGACTGGGTCAACAGATTATGTCTAAAGGATTTTATATCTTTTATATATATACAACCACGTATCAGAGTAAACATTTGCCTGTCAGAGCCCCTGAAAGGGGCAGTTTTGCAAAGCTGAAACTGAAGCTTTAACTTAAGTTTAAAGGGAAAGTTTATTGAAGTGACAGAGAAAAAAGTTCAAGATTGCCATTGGTAGATGCACTTACTGCAACAGTGCTGGTAGGTGACTGGGATTATGACAATGCTAGTGAAATCATACCCTGGGTATTCTCACCAACAGGGTGGAACTGCAGTTACTTACCAGAGAGTGTCCCTGTGTTGGGTGGAGGAGGAGCACAGTCTGTTGACTGCCTCTTTGGGGTCTTCAATTTCTTCTCTCCCCACCATGGGGGTAACTTCTGCAACACCCTTCTAACCTAAATCTTCGCCATTCCCTCCCAGGGGTGATGTTTGGCATGATGTGAGTGGAGAGTTGAGTACTATAGTCACCTATGTTTAGCATGTACTGCTTTTTGCTCATTAGCATATTTAGGAATGTGAAATTCAATATTAATTTCACAGCTAATGAAGCAAAAAGTCTCAATATGGCCACCATGGCCTTCAAAATTCTGTGTAGAAGCCATCTATCAGCTTGTTTCTCAGTCTCTAGCCAAAACAGGGCTGTCCTGCTGCCGTAAGACTCCCCCCTCTGGCTGCTTCTTGAACCAACATTACTGATCTCCATCAACACAATTTGCATAAGGGACAAGCAGACACCCGTGTTTAGAACCATTTAGGTGCAAGTCCCACAGCCCTTTAGAGTTAATTTTTCAAATGTTTTATCATTTGAAACAGGAAGGATACAAAGTTATCTCACAATTAACTGAGGCAAAGCAGACTGGTTAACGGCAACATTACTGGAACCCAGTCATCTCAGCACCTCATACTGAGCATGGTACCAGCGTGAACGTTGCTGTTTGCTGTGATAACTCAGTTGTACTTGTTCAAACTGAACTTACTAGAATATCTTGCTTAAGACATGGTCCAAAATTGGCCTCCAGTCAGCTGTGTTAAAAATATTTCTTTTTTCTTTCATTGTTTTGAAGGTGTTTCTGATGTCACCTACTGACTTCTTCGGTAGGTCAGGAGAAACTGGTTTCAGAGTTCATTAATGACTCCTTTTTTTCTTCCTTCTCTAGAATGGACGGGAACTCCCTGTGAGACCCAGCGGCAGCCGCCACATCAAGAAACAAACTTTTGTAGTACATGCTGGGACAGACACAACAGGAGACATATTTTTCATGGAGGTAGAGATGAGAATTGTATAAATACAACTGGTAGCATACGATAAGCTATATTAGAAGCCTTATGTAATACGTTGTGCTCCCAGGTATGCGACGATTGCATTGTGCTGAGAAGCAACATCGGAACTGTGTATGAGCGGTGGTGGTATGAGAAACTCATCAACATGACTTACTGTCCCAAGACGAAGGTGCTGTGCCTCTGGCGGAGGAACGGTCAGGAGACCCAGCTCAACAAGTTCTACACGAAGAAGGTACAGCTTCTTGTTTGATACACACAATACTGAGGGAAAACCGCACCAAACACGCTAATCTTCTGTGTGTCATATTCCATCTTCAGTCAAAACAAAATAGCGTTCTCTCTCTGGCACTGATTACTGAGCTGCAGTGGGTGTTTAACAGCACTGGCATCTGAAGTGGGCATCATGCCTTGCCATTTACCTGAAGCCAGTAGTACAGCAGGATGTAATTTAAGAAATTACATGCGTAGCTTTTACTTGGGTTTTTTGGTTTGTAGAAGGAAAGCATCAGCATTACTAAATACTGTGTGAGCTTGCAGGCTTATAAAGGTAGTAAAAATACTGGGGTAGATTCAGGGGGAAAAAAGCTCAATAAAGCTGTCTTGGTAATGGAGTTAATTGTGCCATTTTTAATGGCAAACCCAACTGACAAAATAGCTAATTTTTATTTTCTCCATGGGCCCATGTTTGACTAATTTCATATGCCTATAGTATCCAGTAATATGAAAACCATTTTCTTCTTATGATTAATTGCAAATATAAAGAGAAACCCTTAAATCTACTAGAAAACTCCAGTTACACAATGACCAATAGACAAGGAAGAAATAAAGGTTTGTAGATACAAGTAATATATCAAAAGGTTATTATCTGTGAGAGAGATAAAGGGATTAGATTTCTGCTTCAAAAAATAAATAATTTTACGTGGGCCAGATCATCATAATGCAGGTGTGAATGCAAAGGGGAGGAACACAAAAGAGTGTGCTACAGAAGTTATCTGGGAAAGTAATTGCCAACTCGAAAGCTAAACATAAATACCATCTAGCAAGGAGCTGTGGTTGAACTTTTAAGGCTTTTTGTCATTATGCATCATGTGGAGCTTGTTCTTTTTTTATGGACTCTTAGACTCTTGCTGTTCTTTTCCCTTAGTAATTTGCAAAAATAACACTGCGTTTCTCTTCTTTCTTACATTAGTGTCGGGAGTTATACTACTGTGTTAAAGACAGTATGGAGCGAGCAGCAGCAAGACAGCAAAGCATTAAACCAGGTACAAGATTTTGCTTGTTAGGGACGTTTGTTGTTTAATCTGCAATGTTTAAAAATTAATAACTTACCAGCACACAGTATCCTTTTACTTGGAAATCTGAGGGTGGCTTTGTCCATCTGTGTGTACGTAGCAGACTTATAAGTTATCGTTAGCTTCCCCCTCGAAATACCTCACTCAAAATGCAAACAAACCCAAACCCCCTGCATAAAGAAGAGTTACAGGAAAGGATGAGTGGAATGGTAACTTGAAAAGACTATGAAACTTCAGCTTCACTTTCTCTTCATGTTTGGCTTGCTGCTCCTTACAGTCCTGATTGAGGCAGAAAACTATGTTGTCCACTTTGTGTTGAGAAGGGAGTTCTAATAAACATGCCTGTTTACGTCCGTGAATCGGCAGTGCTGAACCTGCAGCTTTCTTTAGACTTTGAATATGCAAACCCTTCCTCTATTGGGAAGTCTTGTGGTGGTGCAAGACAGAAGGTGCAGTTGACCCCAATGTCCTTTTATCAGTATAACTTCTCCTTATATCAGTGTAACTTCTTAGTTTTGCATCATCATCTGGGACAGGACAGCATAATTATACTGGCAAAACGTTTCTCAGCAAACACCCCTTTCCTTTTCCTGCTGAGTCAGTACAGCCTAGAAAATTGGATTTGTAGTTTTGGGAGATGGAGTTCTGGGAAGGCAATTTTCCATTTTTCTTAGTCCCCAAAGTGCAGCAGGTGATGTTTGTTACCCAGGTACATACATGAAGGTGGCTTATTTTATACCTTCATAAGTTTCTTCCTTGCTGGAGCTTGTTTGCAGGTTCAGGGTAACCTCACTGTGGTTTCCTGTTCTCAAGTTTGATTTTTGTTGGAACTATTTTATTTTTTTTTCCAAGTGGATGCTAGGAGTCTGGGATCCATGCTTTGAGGGACAAGCCTATTTTAGCTGTGTCTTAATGCCAAATCGAAGGGATTTACATTTTATGCTCATAACTGGTATCAGCATGGCTGAGAAAATGACTTGTGTTTAAATCTAGCATCTTAAGTGTTTCACACGCAGCTAACTGTTGGAGCCTGAAAAAGCTACAATTTTTTTTTCCTTCTACTATTAGTCCAGTTTAATTTGAGAAGGAGGGAGGACTGGACTTTCACTGAGGATAGAGGAGAGCAAAAGTGTCTCTGAGATGTTTTAAGAATTGGGTAATAATGTTGTATTAAAAATGTGTTTGTCTGGAGTTCAGTGGTTTTGCACAAATGAAAAATTTAAAAAAAAAAAAAAAGCACTTTCTACCTGAACTGAATGATGCAAAAGAAACTAGATGGAAATTCCTAGACTGCCATCTGTTAATGTTCTCTGTGACCATGTTGACTTTTTCATTGCTGAAAGCATGAAACAGTGCATGGAAAGTTGTCAAGCTCACAAATGCAAGCCTAGCTTGTGCTTACTACGTGTTTGCACTTAAGACTACGTTGTCTAGGGTATGTGACTGCAGTGTCTGATGGGCAGAAATGAAATGTGGCATTTAAACCAAGCAACACCCGCCCCCCAAACCCCTAATCCAAATAAATGAACTATAGTAAATCAATAAATACAGACTGAGCTGACATCAGTGTCCCTTCATGTAACCAGAATGACATCTGTTCTGATGCTTAAAAATGTAGTTGTTCTCAGACAGTTGTTAGGAGAGTGTGAACTCTACTGGCTGCTTGCTATTCTTAGTAGTGTCTTCTTGCAATTCACATCAAATGGAAATGATGTTTTGTTTCCCTTCCACATATCATGACTTGGCTGACTGCTTTCTCTTCTTTCTCTCTCTCTCTCTGGCTACTTTTGTTTGTTTGTTTGGGTGTTTGTTCTTTTTTTCTCTTTTGGTTTTTTTTTTTGTTTGTTTTTAAATGAAAATGTCACAGGCCCTGAGTTGGGTGGTGAGTTCCCTGTGCAGGATATGAAAACCGGTGAAGGAGGTCTTCTTCAGGTCACACTGGAAGGAATTAACCTGAAATTTATGCACAGTCAGGTATGAGGGAAGTCTGAGAAGACTGTGAGCATGGAGCTTTTTGCAGCACGCCTGTATGTGTGTTTCCTCTTCCCAGAGTATCAAGGACAAGGGATAAAATTATGGGGGTAAAAAAGCATATAAAGCCTATATATACTAACATGCAAACACACACAATTATACAAGTATATATATGTAATAATACACTGAAATGAAATATCCTCAGAAAAACTATAATCAGCTGAAGAAAAACATTGATAGGGGTTTCATCTTCTTGTTTCTGGTGATCTAAATTGTCTAAGTGCAAAACAAATGGCAGGCAGTGTATTGAGGAACAGAAAAAGCAATCAATAGTAAACTGCCATAATGCATCACACTCTGAACGTATCCTGATGACAGAAACAATTAACCTTAAAGGCACAGTGTTTGAATATTGCAGGTATTCTGCATCGTATTTAATCTCTGTTGGTTCAAAATTTGAGAAATTATCTGGAAAATTTAGTGTGAGAATCAAATAGCAAAGTGCCTCTTGCTGGAATTCACAAAAATAAGGAAAAAAAATCCTGATCATTTTTTCCTTACAAGTAGCAAATCTTGTGGGCATAGAGGAAACACAACTAGAATTGTCATTTCCTTTCTCTGGATGTTTTTTCTGTTGCTCCCTTTGATCCTTGTTTTTTATTTTGCTTTGTGTTTTTTTGTTTTGCATATGATATTAAATGCATGCTATGCTAGAAAGTAGAATAAGTTTTTAGGGGGGAGAGAGAGTTTGTGTGTGTGTGTGTGTGAGAGAGAAATTAAGTAAAGCTTCTGTCAGTCCTCTGTGGAGTGTTTTTTCCTTTCCTCCTGACTAGACTTTTCTCCCCACACAAGCTTTGTCCTTCTTTGAGGATACATCAGTGTAGATCCCACTGGAAGTGCACGTGCATCTCAAACATACATGCTCAGAATCTTTAATACTTCTCCCAAAGTCACAGCAGCTCCATGTGCCTTTTTTGAGTTTGTTTGTGTCAGTAGAAGGAGTGGAAACTTGTGAACCTCCTTCAGGCTTTTTTCCTGTCCATTACCAGTGCAGAACTTGTAGTACAGCTGAACTGCTGTAGTACTTCGAACCTACTCCATGGTGGAACCGTATTCCTAACTAAGTTAGAGATTTTAACTTACCAAAATATGCCAAAATATGAAGAACTACAAGAGGAACTCACTGGTACTGCAGAATGAATTTTTGTAGGTATTGGAAATGGCAAGTCCAAAGACGTTGAAAATTAAACCCTGGAAACAGTTTGATATTATAGAAGGATGTAATAGAAATTATTTTGCCCTAAGGTAAGGACACACCAAAGGCAATGCTCTGTTTACTTCTCCTTTTCCTCCTTCTGCCAGAAGTAAAAAATGTTGAGGTCAAGCTGCTCATGTCTTAAACAGTCTATGGAGATGACTCTTCTTTCATACATGAACAGCCAGGCATATAGGGAATTGCAGTGAGAAAAGAGAGGTAACAATGTAGAGTCATCATCATTGCTTAAGTAACAGGCATCTTGTCAAGACAAAGACATTCAGTTAAGCACATAGTGAGCATCTGTCCAAAAGAAAACCTCCAGATCTTGGAACATATCAGTGTCCTTATATTTAAAGCCTTTTTTTCCCTGAAAGACTAGAATGACATTCTGAAAGGAAGCTTAGGGAAATCTAGCACTGTTTGTTACTACACTGCTGTTGGGACTATCACCAGTTAAATTTTGTACCACAGATACTGAGTCCTGTGCACTAGCACTCCTAGAATACTAGCTTTATCCTATCCTTCCTTACAGAGGAGAGTGCTCTAATTTACTGTCTGTGAAAATTGCCACATCTTTTCTGGTCAACAGTCCATGCAGGGTAGGCACCTCTGCCAGCGGACTCTTTCACCTGAAAGACAATTCCTCTTGTTCGCTATCTTTCCAATGAGGCTGCAGCCAAATGTGGATATTAGAACAAGTACAGTCCTGGAAAATACCCTTAATATGTGTAATTCTTGGTGCATTAGATTTACATTGCCAGCTGGCAATTTCCATTTTAGGGTCTGTATAGAATGGACAACTGTAGCAGTTGCATAGAGCAATTTAATCACCTGTGCAGTGAAAGGATGTGTGCAGTCTTACTGGAACACTCCTCAACCAATTTGCATTCTTAATAAAAGGTCTGTTGTTCTAATGAACTGTCCTTTGCGGTTTTCATATAAATTACACGAATTGCTCCCTCAAGTACTTGATTTCAGAACATCTATATGTGTATGATTTAAACCAGGATCCTATAGCAGTTTCTCTGTGTTGAAAATCTCTGTTTCTGTTTCATTTGGATGGGGATAATGACCAACAGATGCCTACAGAACCTCACCAGGCACCGCTTTCTCTCTCCTGTTCTTGGCCCTTTTTCAAAGTACTCTTTTCATCAGTGCAACTTACTAAAAGAAGGGGTTTCTGTTGCTCTGTATGGTTGGATGTCATAGAAATAATTTAATTTAGAACATAGGAAGAGAACTTTCCACCTCTTTAAATAAAAAAGATAAGTGGAGTCTATTCTGTCCTACCTGAGAAGGCTGACCATGTTGTTCAGTGCTTCAGGTGCTTTCATGAACCTGTTTCTGAAGGTGCATGATTTGCAGTCTGTGTACTTTCTTGCCACCTTGTGAATTCCTCAGGAAATGTCTTAGGTGTGTGATGGGCCAACATGGTGCATGATTGACACATCATAGTTGTCTTTTGTGTTCACAAGTTGTCTCACCATGCCAGCAGCACACTTTTAAGAGGAAAAAATGTTCAAGCCCTGTCTGAAGAAGTCCTTTGGTATAGGGAGGAGTCAAGTGTACCTGTGGCATTGGCAGACTATTCTGAGTATACACATACAAATTCTGTTACAGTACTGGGACTCAGTCACTCTGTCCCCATTATGAATTCATCTGTGTCTAAAATAGATGGAAGTTTAATAAAATGCAGCAGGCACATGCCCATCTACAGTAGGATCCACACTGAATGCTCTGTCTTGAAGAACCACAGTTTCCCTAGGGTAAGTAACTGTTTTTTCCTTTATGCTTGTTTTCTGACAGAGAGGAGAGCATCTCTGTCCCTTAAACAACATAGCAAGAAATTGCCCGTCAGCTCATATGTCTTCTGTAATTGTGGCAAACTAGATAAATTCACATCTTGCTCCTAACTCTTGTGGAAATGTGGCCCTCACATTATACTCAGATCTTGAGCACCTGGGACAGTCAAGCCTTTTAGGGAGCTGTACCCCATAAAGCAACCAGTGTTTCACCTGAGCCTTTCTATTGAGTTTCTGAATTTTGTACTTTAGATTTCTAGTAAAAACTTCTCACAGAAAACATTATAGAAAAAGCAAACTTAAGTGCCAAAGAGACTTCTGCTACGGACTTACTTACTCTCTAACTGCTCTTCAAAAATTAAAAAGGTTTTGACCAACTAAACTGATACAGAACATGGGTGAAGATAGTCCAACAAGGAAGTTGGGATTAAGTCTCTTTTCCTTTGAGTCACTGACTGTAAACAGGAAGCAAGCTTCAGATTTTTTGATTAAGTAAGTGTCAGTTCAGCTTTTTATACTGAGCAAAAAATATTCTGAGTCTGTTAGTTCTCTGCTAATAATAATAAAAAAGAAGTAAAACCCCTTTGACTAGGAAATCAGTCGGACTTCTCCCAGATGTATGGTGCATTTACTATCTCTATTGATACAGACAAGCCTGTTTCTTACAAACAAATGAAACAACAGAAGCCCCCCAACAATTTCTCATGCTGGCTTCCTCTGCCTTTCTCAGGTTGCGTATCTTCTATGATGATGTGGGTGTTGCTGTTACTGGATTCAGGAGCGTTTTCCTTTCCCTTCTTTCCAAGACAATGCAGTTCTCTAGTAACAAGTTTTTAAAAAGCTCCTGGGATCTTGGTGTCAGTAAGCACAGGGGCACTGAAAGTATCAATCCAGACAGTTGTACTACCATCTCGCAAGGGTCTGTCTGAGGTATTGGATATAACTTTGACTGTTAAAGCAATGTTACTCCCAGTGTTTCTCTTGCCTTGAAAGGAGTATATTAGAAATTGGAATTTGGAATTGATTCCTTTTATAGCACTTTTCTACAGCTTCTTATGTCTGTATACTGACTCTGACCCTTTTGGAGATGTGCATATAAGAAGGGGTGGTTTTGTATCGTGAAATGGACCAGATACTGAACAAGCTCCTTCTGCTCAGAGAACTTGTTTATTTGTGTAGTCTTGGCATCTTGGCTCTGGACTGAAAATCTGTTCCCTTAGTTCAATTGCTTTGTCTTTTGGGGTTCACACATGTAAAACATGAGTTTAAAGCAGGTTTATTTTCTGAGTGCTCAGCTGACAGCAGCTATATGGTAGAGAAGGGCACAAACTTTCCCATCCTGCAGAAAACAGAAAAATGATACTGACTGTTAAAGGATGGAGTTCCAAGAGTAAGTATGAGGTTATATATCATAAATGGTAGTAAAACCTTACATAGTAAGGTGACAGGAGATAAGTGGCTCCCATTCAGGGAGAAGGAAGACCAGTGGTTTGTCACTGGGTTAAACTTGACTACTGGATAGGTTATGAGGTTCAGTGTCAGGGTGGGAAGTAGAGTGCCCCATACCTGCCCTCTGTGCTGGAGGAGGATGCATGGAGGGGCAGAAACTAATTGGGATGGATCGGAGGTTAAAAATCATGCCAAATTTGGGAGCCAGCTTTTTTTTGTCCCCCTCTTCTGTTGTATTTCAGGTGTGTTGGTATTCTTTTTGCAATAACTCATTTGAGTGCCTGAAGGGGTAGCAATGTTGAATATGTCAGAGTTACTAACTCCTTCGTTTCTCTTCCATGCTTTCTCCTCCTGCAAGGAGCGGAAGGTACTTCATCTTCTGCTGTCTTCGCTTCTTAGCACTTTTAAGTTATTTGTTGATTTCTAGCATTGTGGCAAGTTTGTCTTTTGAATATTTATTTCACCCTTTGTTTATATATTAAACTGTAAACAAACTGGTACTGTATGCTACAACACTTCAGGTTCTATCTGCTGTTATGTTTTTGTTTAATTTTGGTTCTTAGCTTAAAAAAAAAAAACAACCCAAACAAACCTGACTAATTTTATGTTACTTTTTCCTCCTGTTTTTGTAGGTTTTCATAGAGCTGAATCACATTAAAAAGTGCAATACTGTGCGAGGAGTCTTTGTCCTGGAGGAATTTGGTAATTACATTATTTTGATACTAGGTCTGTACTCACATGGCAGTAACTCAAATTTCCAGTCTTCAGATTGAGAGTTGCACTACAGTTCCAAAGATGAGAGAGAAATGTAGATTGCACATGAGAAGTTGCCTGGGATGGGTGACGTAACATAAAAATAACCACATTAATTTTCATGGTATTAAGATTTGTAGCCTAGGTGCTTTTTGTTAATAGGCAAAGAAGGTGTTTCTGAGTTATCTGAAATAAAACAGGTAAATTTGGATGTCTGTAGGAATTTTCTCTGGTATATTCCTTTTTCATCTGAGAAACCACATTTTTAAGCAGTACTTGTAGTTGATCTTTCTCAACACACTTCTTTCTTTAGAAAGGATTACTGTTAATTGCAAAGTTTTGTCTTTGCTCTATGTAGAGTTTAATTTTCGTTGGAGCAGAAGATACCTTGTTAGGTTGTGCTTTATTTATCCTGTGGTTTTTGTTTCAGAGCATGACTGGTAAAGAGTGGGAAAAGTGAAGGTTAAGGAGAATAGAGAATTTGTGGTATTTTGATCAGTTATTGCTTTTGCATATAACCTGCCTACAGTTAGTTTGGGAGAAATTCTGGGTTACTATTCAGTGTTAGTGACACTGTGCTTAACTGGAGCCTGAATAAAATGAGTGACTTCAGATGCAGCTCTTTGGAAGAGTGATCCACATAATACTCTTGCAATAGTCCCTAAATCCATCTGGGTTTATTCTTCCAACCATCTGTAAGGCATTCCTTTAGGTCTTACGTGTATGTATGAACCAGTTAAAAGCAAGGTAAAATTTACAACGTTCATCCTGTAATAGATCAGCATCCACATTTTGGCCATTAGTCAAAATCTAAATCAGCAGCTCCCTTTACCATGAGTCTCACTGTTCTTTGGTGCTGTGAATAGAATGTTCTGGCGAAAGGATTCTGTCTTGCAATACAAGACAGTTAATATGAGACTGCTGAAATTCATGTCTTTGTCTATAATGATGTCTTGTCTCCTTTCAGTGGCCAAAGTTAGAAGGTATTCGAATGATGAAGCCTTCCTGACCATTGTAGTTTTCAGTAAATTGATCTCCCAGAAGTTTGGGATTTGAATTTGTGAACAATTTATTTTAATTTTCTGAAAATGTTGTTCATGCTTCAATTGATCATAATTAGTGTATTTAAACCCTGAAAAATTACTGGTAGTTCCGATGTTCAGAAGTTGTCTGCACTTCATGGTTGCATATTCCTTTGATACAGTGTTTTCACCCTGACAGTCATGATTCATTTTACTACTTAAAGAAATTGGTTAAGGCTGTAGCAGATTATTGATGAGTTTTACAAAGATGAAAGTTCAGAAGCCATATAATTAACTTACAGAATGGCTTCAGCTTCTGAAATCTTTAACTTAAAAGAAATTATTTGAATGAGAAAGGGATTTTCAATAATATTGAGAGGTTTTAACTAAAATAATTTATTGGAATAGTTTATATTGCACAAGAAGAAAAACACTGTTTGACTTTGTTGTTTCCAGTTAACTTATATAAATGATGCTGTAATACAGCATTTAACCCCTAAAAATAACTAATAACTGTAAGGAAAAGAACTTTTCAAAGAAAAATTTGTAGTCAAGGGCCTATTGCAGAAGCTGGAGTTGTGATATTAAACTTATGAAAAGGTAATTTTAAGAAGCAATTAAAATGGGAGCTGGACACACTACAAGCAAAACCTGAGAAATTAAACCAATTAAATGAAAAATACCATTCTCCCAAGATAGAGGTCACGGACAAGAACCAATTTAAATGCACCAAATGAGATTTACAATTTGACCATCCTGCTAATTAAGAGAAAGAAAGAAGGAAAATGTTGCAGGGGAGCTAACCTTTCTTGTTGTGCAGAGATGTGAGACTACCTCAGAGCTGCTTTTTTAATCGCTATAAAGATAAGAAGATCATAGAATCATAGAATCATAGAATGGCAAGGGTTGGAAGGGACCCCGAGGATCATAAAGCTCCAACCCCCCTGCCACAGGCAGGGCCACCAACCTCAGGCCTGGAGCTACACAAGGTTGCCCAGGGCCCCATCCAACCTGGCCTTGAACACTTCCAGGGATGGGGCATCCACCACCTCTCTGGGCAGCCTGTTCCAGGACCTCCCCACTCTTTCTGTAAACTTCCCCCTAATATTCAATCTAAACCTAGATACGCTAATCTGTCCTGCTCACATGTGACTGTTAAAAGTAAACTGACAGCATTCAGCAAAAAACTTGTGTGGACTGCTTAGGAATGAAGCTATTTAGTTGTGTTAAACATTGTGAACCTTGCCATCAGATTTATTATATTAGGAGCATACTGAAGTACTGTCACCTCTTAGAAAGGCAGAGGGTGGTATGCATGCATATTCCAGTCTGATGGGAAATGCTTCGGTGCAAGGTTTGTTTATTTGTTTTTGCTCCAAGTTTAGTGTTACCACAGTGGGAAGTTAAAGGTCTGTGTGTGTTAACGCTGGGCTTAGATGGCAGTGCTAAGGTTGGAATTGTGATTTCAGAACAGGGTGCAAGGAGAGAAGTTCAGGAATTGTTGCCCACAAATGGAAGTGGAGATTTAAGTAAGTGAGGAAACGTAAGGCTTTTCCCTCTGGAATTTGAGTTACTGCTGTGTATTTGTGCTTTACTTTCTTGTGGCCCCTTCACCGCCGCTGCTATGAAAACCTTCATTCTCCAGCAGGTAAAGTGATGCCCCCTAAACTCATTCTATGCTAGCGCCATATTTTCATTCACAGGACCAAAGGCTGCAGGATGGTGCTTAATAATTTCCACCCTTCATCCACTTAGCTCACAGCATCAGGAATGACCTTTAATGTTAGAAGACAAGTGCTTCTGCTAATATTTTAATTTGAGGCTTGGATCTTTTTATTTTTACTCTTTTGTTCTTTCTTCTTCTTTCTTTGTATTCTGCAAGGGTAGTGTTTTGTCTTCTCTGAGTGTAAATGCAGACCCACTCTCTTTACGCTTCCCAACTTAGTCCTCTCAGGAGAAATTTCCCTGTTGGAAGGACTGTGGAGGAGTACTTTACTTAAAGACAAGGCAACTTACTGACTGTGAAGCGGGGAGATAGTACCTTGCCCAGGGGCTCTCCTGTTCCCCTTCTTCCTAATCTCAATTATGATACAGGACTTCACAGCTTCCCTTCTCTCCTTCCCTCATGGAACAAGGTCCTTAACAGCTTTCCCTTCCTGCTTTCTGAAGAGTGTATGAACAGTTGTATGTTATCCAGTGGGCAGTGAGACTTACACAGCAGTAAAAGTCCTACCCTATTTGGCTGTGCACCAGCCTTACTCCCACCTTTATCCCCTGGTGACATGGAGTTAATTTGGAACATCTGGTGCCAACGGGTAAGGTAGCTTGGATGTGCACCTCCTTATCTCCCCAACTCTAGTCACTGCTATTACTGAAGCAGTGCAGCCTGGGTGTGCGCTTTCCATGTTTTTCAGTTCTTAACATAACTGCCTACTCCAATAAAAGAGAGAACTGAAAAATTAACCTAAAAAAAATTTCTTTTTATAATCATATTCTGTACTTTTCACCAGATTTTTTTTTAAAAACGACAGTACTGTGACATATGAGAATTAGTGGATACTGCTTTATATTTAGAGCGTTTTCTCATACCCAGTCTGCCCTGCCTAATTTTGGCCCCTTAGAGTGTGATCCATCTCCCTCTCCAGCATTTAGCCATGTCATATCACAGTAGAAGAGATGACATCTGCATGGATAGGTATTGTTGGACTTTTCCTAGTTACTCATACTGAACTCATCTGCCTCTGTTTCTTTTCTTGTTACTAGTACTATGTGTAATAAAACATTTACCCTTCTTCTATGAACCTGGTATGATTTGGTTTTGCATAATTTCTGTATTGCTGCTTCTAAATTTTTTTGTTGTGACACAGAAATTCCATGGCAAATTTCAGCTATTCTGGAAGGGAAGAATTCAAAGTTGGTTTGGTATTCCACGATACTAACATTTTAAATTTGCCATTTGTACGTTCTTAGTGTGGTCTTTGTTCTCTCCTGGTGATTTCCCATGGTATCTGTTCACAACAATATTTGTAGGTGAAGTGTAGGGGAAAGGCACAGGCCAGCACAATGCATACTACTGGGATGGTTACAGCTTTTTAAAGTGTTCCACAATGAGAACAAGAGGCAGATTTTCTTTAGATGTGTTATGGTTGCTTCCTTTCTGTTAATTTGAGGCAGCGCAAGGGAGCAAGATGAAATTGTCTAGAGAATAGATTTTAAAAATTTTTGTTATCAGTGCCCTAATCCTCTGATATGAAGTCTTCTAGAAATCACCAAGCCTGGTATTTTAAGAATATGTTCAACTTAATTATTGTAAGGCAACTTGTTCAAAAGCAGTGAATGTTTCCAGTGAGTAGCTCAAGTAAATATCAGCACACATATCCTAGACAAGAGAAGGAATGTCTCAAGAAACTCTTGAAATAGAACTGGGAAACAGTCTTCCAGTTTAGAAAATTTTCTCCCTCAGCTGCTTCTTATTTTTCTGGATTTCACTGACTAAATTCAGGGTTTCCAGCAGTTCTTTTGAGGTTTGTTATTCAGCAGAGGAGGATTCAAACATCTAAAGGATAAAATCTTTGGGAAGTGCGCACTGACAAATTCCTATGAAACTGTTGGTTTCTGTTTTATTGTAGTAGGTATTAAGCATGTTTTGTGATTAATTTCACTCTCTAGCAGAATTAAGTTATATGAGAAAGTCAGAGTCTCGGTAGAACCGTTGCGTTTCTACTGTGTTTTTCCAAACACCCTGAGTAATTTATTATTACATTACCAGTATCTTCAAGGACATATGTAATGTAACTGAAGAGAACGAAGAGTAACTAGAAATGAGGGATAGTGAGGTGCCCTGTACCTGCACCCGCTGTCTGTGTGCATCCCTTCCCCTTCCTATGGGAACATTGTGCTATTTCTTTCCCCTTTTCCTCTCGTTTTTTGAACTTTTTGTTTTGTCTCTTGCCCGTCCGGTTTTAGTTCCTGAAACTAAAGAAGTGGTGAGCCACAAGTACAAGACGCCAATGGTGAGTCAACTGTGATGCCTTCTGGTAGTTCTTTAGAGGATGTGTCTTTACATTTTCGCGTGATGAAAGGAATTACGCTGAGACTGCAGGGTTTGCAATGCGAATATTACAGTGAAACACCAGCTGCTCTTTTTTCATAGCTTTCCATAAGGAAAGATGACAAAACTGGGTGATAGTTATTTCTGTGAAACTAGAGGAACTGAGAGGTAGTGTAGAAACTGTGGTTTCTCTTGTTAAGATAGATAAGGATGCAAGGTAACTGGTTTGTCATGAACTTTAGCACAATAAGAGTGAGTGAAATTTAAATTTAAGATGTTGCAGAACACAATCCTTAGGCCACAGAATGGATGGAAAGAAAGACTAGTTCCTGGGCATAAAATGATTGCTAACTGAGTTTATGAAAAATTCCCAGTTCCTCTTGAATGCGAGTAGTGAAATAAAGAGTGTTCTAAGTATGGATCCCTGCCATATAAATGGGTTATTGCTGTGGTTCCGTGTTCGGTTTCTATAACAATTTTTGAGCACCAGCAGTTGAGAATCATACTCATCGCTTGTATACGTAATAGTTCAATGCTCAGGCTTATGAGGAAGAAATAGAAACCAACTCTTCTCATCAGAACTGAAATTCCTTCCATTATTTTATGTCTGAAAGGCAGTGTCTATATTTGGTGATTGCATGGAAACTCACAGTCCTTCAAGAGGACAGAAAAATTACTTGAAGAAAGTAGAAGTGTTTTAGAAACAAAAGGTTTAGAATATATCTAATTTAAGAAGCAGATAGCTGTACCTTTTAATAAGAAAGGCCAATTTAATGAAAATTAATTATATTTATAAAGGTGTTTAAGCTTGTATTATAATACAACAAAACATGCTGTTATAAATCTTGTTGTTATAGTCTTTACAAAGATCATAAATGAAAATTTACAAGACAAGAACTTATAAAATCACCAGAATAGCCAGTATTAGAGCTAGGATGTAAACTAAGTCACTGCATTGTACTGCCAGTAAAACACTAAATGAGGATTTTTCTGTTAAACAATAGCACACGTAATCAGCTGAAAGCAGTAATTGCCAATCTTGCTAATGCATATGAAACACTCTGTTTTAAGGTAGTGGCAAAATTGCTTGGTATTCTTCATAGGAAACATCCAGTGTTGGATTGTGGAGATTTTTTAATGTTAAAAAAAACCCAACAAGACAAAGTGGGCTGGCAGAGCTTGTATTATCCATGGACTCTCTAGCATTGGTTAAAACGTACAGGGGTTACCAGTGCTTGTAATTTTGAGCATAAGGAGATAGTTGTGAATAAGGAGGAATCCCACCGTTGCGGGAGTCAAGGTACATTATGGGATGCTTAGTTTTTTAGTCTTTTTAGTCGCTCAGAAAATATCTGAGACCCTCACATGAACAGACCAAAAGCAAATATATAGGATGCTTTTTATTTTTTAATGAAGCCAGCTGGCCAGCATTCCAGCTTAGCATACTGTTCTTAAACTGTCAGAACCATACTAAGCAACTAATGTTTTTATCCCAACGGAGGCTTTGTTTTTGTAATAAGGCTTTTTTTTCTTCTCTCTATCCATCTCAGAAGGTAGTATGGGACACTTTTTCTTGTTTTTTGTCTGTAGCTAGAGTAATTGTCCCGTGAAGGGAAGACATGCAGCAAAATGTAAAATATGAAGTGGATTTACAACTTAATCTGAATTTTATTATCTCCTTTTCTTAAATTCTTGCAGGCTCATGAGATCTGCTACTCCGTGCTGTGTCTCTTCTCTTATGTGGCTGCCATTCGTGGAAAGGAGGCAGAAAACAAAAGCAAACCACCTCGACCAGTTTCCAGTTGATCATGATATCAGGAGATAACTACCCTTTGGCACGTTGATGTGCAGTACTCCCATTTTTACTGCAGTTCCTGGAGCTCACTTTACTGTCTTCTATGAGAACTTGATTATTTATGTATGACCTTGCAAGTCTTTCCCAGTAGAAATACCTAAGACTTCACTGCTCAGTCTCCTGAATTCATCCTTAATGGAGTTTTTATATGAGCTGTTAATCAGACAGTTTTGAGCGTCAGCATCCAGCTGTGAGGGACCTACTCTGGCTATTCCTTGGAATTCCTTTTTTTCTTAAGATGACTAACAGCTTGAGTTCGGTAGGGTATTTTTTGTTTCTAGTGGCACTTGTTACAGATTAATCACTTTACAACTGCAGGCTTCTGCTTTCAGATTCTCTGGTATTTGCACACTGGAAGCAGTCTTGTCCTGCATGTTGTTTAAATGTAGTGTTTTTATTGTTTTCCTCCTGTGTTCATTTTTACCCACCAACATGAAGTTCTTGTCACATTAGTTCTTCAGACCCTTTTGGTAGAGATGAATAGTTCAGCTACTATAGTCTTAAAATACCAGGTAACATTTGAAGATTAGCTATTAAATTGGTCCATCTGTGAAGATGACTGCTTCCTAAGTGGAAAGAGAAGTGGAGAGAGAAACTTTGAAGGTATATTGCAGAAAACCCTGACACATCATGGATTGTGTGGATTTTCAAATGGGAGTTTAAGTAACGTTTAGTAGATAACACAGCAGTAAGAGTTAACAAGTGCATGTGAGCACTACCTAAAGCACTTAATCGCAGGGATTAGAAGATGAGTGAGGAAATCTAGAACCTGGAAACACAACTGGCACATGGCAGACCCATATCTTTTTGGGTCTGTAACTGTACTATATCTTAATAGCTGAATGTGTTCAGTAGCCCAAAGGATTATTCTGTCTCCAATTTTTTGAAGTTACTGCTTTTTAAAAATCTGTATATCAAGGAATCTGGCAAACACTGTGTTAACGTATAAAGAAACTCCTGCAGTTAAAACTATTCATCACATTCCTTATTTTAAGTAGGCCGAATATGAATGTCTTTTGCATCCTGTTTTTGTTCTTGAACTGTACTGCTCCTGTCTGGAAAGCTCTTAGAATGCTGGAGGAGAGACTGTCTAGAGAATATAATGTTACATGTAAAATATCTGGAAAAAAATGCTCTGATGCAAACTGAGGTATTGTATGTTTTGACATGGAATTCTGAGTAAATGTGCCCAGAAGTAACCCTGTTTTGGCTTGGTCAGGGTATCCACCATTTTGAATGGAATACACTAGTAATGCGTGAGGAAATGATGTAAATACTATAGCACCACATCTATTTATAGAAACTGTACAGCTGTCTGAATGTGAAAATAAAATGTCATTCAACCAGCAACTGGTTTTCATTACCCTGTGCTTTTCTATTGATGCAAGTTATTACTTATAAGGAATAATAATTGCTTATTACAAGTAATAATAATTATTCATGTAATTATATACCTCAAAATAACTCATACTTATATGAGATAATGAGAAAGAGAAGACTGTAAATGGAAAACCTACATTCCTTTGCACATAAGCAGATGAAAGCAATTTTTTTTATTCTATCATATTATTCATGTAACTTCTATTACACTATTTCATGAAACAGCGTCTGGAAAAGATAAATAGGGAAAACAGACACATCTGAAATATTGACTGGTTTTTTGTACACATGCTGATAGAATCCTTTCCTAACAGGTAAAACAGAGATTGGAAATGCTGCAATTAGCCTGTTCTGTATTTATTTGAATACTTTTTGTTTTGTATTCTGAGACCGTAAGTTTTCTTATAGCAATATCTGAATTTTAAGAATTGCTGTATACTTGATACTACTGTATTACAAGTACAGTTAAGACTAAAATTGCTTTGGTGTGCGATAGATTTTCCATTTACTGCAATACTGGGTCCCTCTTGGGAAGCCAATATTAATTTTATAATTCTAAATATTATGTTAGCAGGCCTATTAACATATTCAGATCAGTTAACTCATTATTTTAAGGGGAAGAGTAGAGTTTAACGAAATTAAATGCACAGCATCACTTACATCAGGGTCCTTTTTCTTTCTGTAGGAGCTGTACTTTTTCTGTTGCTTAAAAATCATAAATTATATAAAGTGCTGTACACTCTTGACAGCTGGGAAACTTCAGTCCAGATTAAGACTTTTAAAGCCCTCATAATAAAAATGGCCTTCTGTCCCTTTTGACAGATTTTACGAGTGTGGCTAAGCAGCGCTGTGCTTGGTGCTCAGTGGTTAGGAAGAGTCAGTAATAACTTTAGCAAGTGGACTAACACTGGGCTTCTGCTCTTTAGGTGACAGCACCAGACTTGGCTTTGAAATGGGCAGGGTGTTCTGTTAACTGTGGGAATGTGGCAGATTCATGTGAGATAAAGACATGCTGCGCGGTACTGTCACTGCTCTCCAAAGAACACAGGACTTTTCTCTGGATACCAAATGCAGATCTGGGGCTCGGATTAAAAACTGGCATAAAAGCCTGAGTCTTTGGAATGTAATCTTCCATCCTTTCCACCTTCCCTTCATCACTCCTAAGCATTGAGAGGTACATAAACTTTACTTTGGAGGAAAAAAAATTATTTGCATGTTATGTTTTCATGTCCCACTTCTGTTGATCCTTAGGTAAGAATTCTTTAGCAGCTGTAAGAACTCAGAGGTTTCTAAACCTTCCAGAACTAACTGACAGTAAAGGGTAATATGTGGTGCTAGAGGATTCTTAGAACAAAATGAATAATCCTTCCATTTTTACCACTAGGAGGAGCCTGTGTCTTTCTTTTTATTTCAAGGCAGCAACCTTTTAATTTTAACATTTGTGGTATTTCCAAGACACACAAACGTGACAAGGATTCATGAACTTGCCTTAAAAGGTATTGGCTTATCCTGAACAAGTTTTGTTGAGTTTTTTTTCTGCTACAATTCCTTGCTTTTGGAAGCTGTTTTTCAAAATGACTGTTAAGTGTTGCCCACAAGCACTGGGGTTTGTGATTAGTCTTCCTGCAGTGTTCAAAGTGAAACCAAGGTTACTAATTTATCTGTCTTCTGAATTGCAGATCTTGTGATCTTCCAAAAAAAACAACCAACCATCACCAACAAGCTATAAAAAACCCAAACCTTTGTTTTGTTTGTGAATTTAGTGTCAGTTTCTAATGTAAGTGGGTCCCCATTTTAACAGTCAAAGGTTTTGACATCAGCAAATGTCACAATAATGGCACTTAAGTGTTTATTAAAGCTATCTCTGGAAAAAACCTTTGAAGATGTCTGCTGAAGGAGAGATTTAATTATTTTAAGAACATGTAAAAATTTCTTACACCCTGATTCCTACCCTCCTACTTTGACACTTTCAGGATTAGCAGAGCCTGTAAGATAAAATGTTCATCTGAGCATTCAAAAGTGAATTTCCTAGTAAATGCATATCAAGAATTTTGATTCAAACTGATCACTAAAAGCTTTAAAGTGGGTGAAAAAACATGGCTATGATTCTACACCCTAGGAAACTTTATCTTGCAAAGATACCTAAGATATTTCTAGAATCACTCTGCTTGTGCCAGAGGAGGGCTTTTGATTCCCACAGAGTATACTGTTAAGAAGGAAGCAGTCACCTAGAATGGGAACAAACCAGTTGCCCTTGTGTCAGGCACAGGCTTCTGTTACAACTGAATTCAGAACTAAATAGAAAATGGAAGCTAGGCTTCTCACAAAGAGCCAAACAATAACTGCCAAACAGATGAATGTCAGATGATGTTGCCTTTGAGGTGAGATCTTCCTTCTGTAAGAAAAAAATGCTTCTTCTGAAGCCTGGCTCCAGTGGTATTTAGCACCTCCAAGTCACCACTCTCACACAAGTCAGGTTTTGATGAAAGAAATATAGCCTCTGAAGAAATGGGAATCAGGACCAAGAAGCAGCAGCTTTGTGCAAAGGACCTTGTCAGACAAAAGGCAATGCCAAAGAGCCTCTGGCTCTTCCAGAAGTTGCAATTCAGCCAGAGGCATCTGGGCCTCACAGGGTAAAACACTTCGGAACAGCTGAGTGGGATGGCTTTGCTTCTTCGAGCAGTGATGGCTTCACATACGCTCCTACCCTGTAACGCTCGTGTTAGGACCTTTTAGTTCCTATAGCTATTGCTGATGTGGCTATTTCACTAAAACAGTAGAAATTTGATGATGCTTTAAATAATAGTGGGTTTGTGACCCCCTTTTCCAGCACTGTATCTGAAGGTTTGAAAGCTTGATGTTTGTGACAAATGAGGTTTGAGTGCAGTGGAGTACAAACCAGATTTGAGAGGCAGATTCTGCGCTCAGATCATAAAAACCGGCTCAATGCTTATACCAAAGCTACAAAAATCATAAGTTAATTTTCTGCTTATGTGTGTACAGTGTTTTGAAACTTCAGCATAGTAGTTCTGTGCATCAGCATGAGTCCAACAACGAATTGTATATACAACAGCCAAGGGGTAACAGTCCTGCTTCTATCTGCAAGTTACTATAGTGATAAATGTGGTTTAGGAACCTACATAGAAATAGAAATCCCCTACTGCCAAAATAGTTATACATAAAAAGGAACAAACGGTAGCAGGAAAAAACACCAGCAAAACCCTATAAACAGTTGCTTCCTTCAAGTATACAGAAACTCTAGTTCTGTATTTCCATTCCTTCCACTCTTTTTTTGCCTTTTCAACTTCTCTCTTAACTCCAGTGAGTATCAGTCTATCCACTGTGCTCTGGGTATCAAAGGATTTTCTTCTGTGCTTTTATCTCTCTCCCTGCTTGGATTCCTTACTGTTTCTTCATGATTTCTTGGCCTATGCTCTTCAGCCACAGCAGACTTAGTTCTGTACCTCAATTACTCATCAGATGTCTCCATCTGTTTCCCTTGTGTTTTTTCATATGTTCTTGTCTTTCTGACCATCATCATCTTCCAGCCTCTTTGCCCAAACTGTTCAAATATGTGCTCTTCCCTGGTCTCCTGCTCCACCAGTCTCTGCCCCTTTCCAGTCATAGTCATCTTCCTCTTTCCTGGTCTTACCAAGCTCTCTATCATCTTTAATCCCTCAGCTTCATTCTACTCTTACTCCCTTTGCATTTAAATCAAATTCTTTTTGGTGGCACGCTGAAGAGGGAACAAAAAATATTTCCAGTCTTAGTTCTGCTGTTCTGTGATAGCCCCCAGCAGCAGCTCTTCCTGGTACTCCTTAATAGACATGGCTCAACCACATAATCTGATATTAAAAATAAGGAAATTTGTCTAAACCAGACTTGTAACCTAAGATTGTC
The DNA here is from genome assembly GCA_022605575.1 of Laterallus jamaicensis coturniculus. NCBI lineage: Eukaryota > Metazoa > Chordata > Aves > Gruiformes > Rallidae > Laterallus > Laterallus jamaicensis. Next base: position 23,154,584 of record JAKCOX010000013.1, read on the forward strand.
TAAATTGTTAAAGATTTTCAGTGCTGTAGGAAGCAAAAAAGCCTACAGGGAAATATCATGCTTTGAAATATGTAGTACTGTTAACCCCTCATATACAAGTGAGGAAGGATAAGTCTTATTTCCATGTAGAAAAATTCAAGGACTTTCCAATGATCAAAATCTACTGTACTTGGGTATTTTTAAGGCAACATATACATGAGATGAACTACAAAGCAGAAGAAAATAGTCCAAAAAAATCCAGGCTTTTTTTCTTTTTTGTCTGGGTTTGATATATGAAAACCAGCAGTAAACAACAAAACTGTATTTGGGAGTTATATTAGTAATTAGTCTTTTTGTGACCATACTTTCCTGGAGTAGGTCTGGATTACCAGGACCATTATTAGCATTATGACAGATACCAAGAAAATGCAACCTTACTGAAGGTTAAATTCCACATCCTGGGTTCATATGATTTGGTCTCACAAATTAGACTTCCAATCAAAATAATGAAAACTATGTACAATATGCTTTATGCTTGTTAACTATGCCATAATGAATATAAAAATCAGGTTCACATGATTATCCATGGTGTAAAAGAAAATGGGTGCACACTTACTACTTACTTTTTCCACCTTGTATCAATTTCCATACACTTTCATTTCCACTGATACTTTATCGGATTAGTCACTTTTTTGGATCGTCTGCTCTAAAGCGATCCTAATATAGAATTATGACTGAAATGTGTTCATAACTATGACAGTTATCTGTGGGTTTAGGGCTGCTTATTGTCACATTTCTGTCTGGCAGAGAAAGTAGATGCTAGACTTTTTTTTTCCATATCAGGAGCTAGTAAGTGAAGCTGTTCTTATCTGTTTCTTTTAAACTTTCACCAGTTCAAACTGTTTTAAGATGCATCGCTTATACGGACTGCTGCAATGACCCTGCCCAAAGACAAGTAAAGGATATCACACTGACAGCTTTTGTTTTCCTAAAATAGAGTTCTGTGGTTGGGAAGCACTTGAAAGGTATCTGTGGGGCTATTTTTAATCTCAGAAGACTGTTCTTACAAAATTTATTCGTGAGGACACAGGAATAGCTTGCATTTCTAAACCTGCTCCAAGATGAATGTTAACGACAAACTTCTCTCTTAAGCACGCAAGGATTTTTATTTCATAAAATAATGTAATAAAAGCAACATAAATGACTTTTGGATTTCCAGAAATATCTTTTCCCTAGCTGCTCTCATTTGAATGGCTATTCTATGATTAAATTAAGGAAGAAAATCTATCAACTAGTATTTTCTTGTGTTTTTATGCATTCTACTCAATTGTAGATCTCCTTTGGGCTAGCTAGCTTGTTAATCCTTCTTAGAAGGAATAAAACCTGCAGGTGAGATGGGATGAAGCTGTCTTAACTATCTACTATAGTAGACAGTACTATAGAGCTACTACTATCTACTGTAGTAGGTCTGGGGAGGTGACTGTAGTTGGCATTGGTGAAGCCTCACCTCGAGTGCTGTGTCCAGTTCTGGGCTCTTCAACATAAGAAGGAGATTGAGGTCCTTGAATGAGTCCAGAGAAGGGCAACCAGGCTGGTAAAGGGGCTGGAGGGCAAATCCTGTGAGGAGCGGCTGAGGGAGCTGGGGATGTTCAGCCTGGAGAAGAGGCTGAGAGGAGACCTTATCACCGCCTACAACTACCTGAAAGGAGGGCATAAAGAGGTAGGTGATGGTCTCTTCAGCCAGGTGACAGGACAAGGGGAAATGGCAAGAAGCTGCATGCACCAGGGCAGGGTCAGATTAAATATTAGAAGAAAATTTTTTACTGAAAGAGTTGTTGGGACCTGGAACAGGCTGCTCAGGGAGTCAGGGTTGAGTCACAGACCCAGGATGTGCTTAATAAAAGGGTAGATAAGGTACTTAGGGATATGGTTTAGTTTAGGACAGGAATGGTTGGACTTGATGATCTTAAAGGTCTTTTCCAACCTTATGATTCTGTGATTCTGTGATCTGCCTTGCCCTGCATTGAAAACCTTTGTGACAATAATATATAGGAACCTCTTAACTACTCACTGTGATTTTCAACAAAAAACCCCCAACCTTTAATTTTTACCTAATTTTAGAGACATGGACAGCGGGATTGAGTGCACACTCAGCAAATTTGCCAATGACACCTACCTGTGTGGTGCTGTTGACATGCTGGATGGAAGGGATGCCATCCAGAGGGATCTTGATAGGTTGAGAGGTAGGTCTGTGTGAACTACATTAAGTTCAATAAGGCCAAGCGCAAGGTCCTATGCATGGTTAGGGTAGTCCCAAGCAAATCTACAGGCTGGGCAGAGAATGGACTGAGAACAGCCCTGAAGAGAAGGACATGGTGGTGGTGATTGATGAGAAGCTCAATATGAGCTGGCAATGTGTGTTTGCAGCTCAGAAAGACAACTCTAACCTGGGCTACATCAAAAACAGTGTGGCCAGCAGGATGAGGGAGGCAATTCTGCACCTCTGCTCTGGTGAAACCTCACCTGGAGTATTGCATCCAGCTCTTGGGTCCCCAGTACAAGAAAGACATGGAGCTGTTGGAATAAGTCCAGAGGAGAAACACAAAGCTGATTAGAGAGCTGGAGCACCTCTCCTATGAAGACAGGATGAGAGTTGGGCTTGTTCAGCCTGAAGAAAAGAAGGGTCTGGGAGACATTATAGAAGCCTTTCAGTACCTAAAGGGGACCTACAGGAAAGCTGGAGAGGGATCGTTAATCAGGGCAAGACGTAATGGGTTTAAACTAAAAGAGGACACATTTAGATTAAACATTATGAAGGAATTCTTCCCTGTGTGGGTGATGTTGCCCTGGCACAGGCTGCCCAGAGAAGCTGTGGCTGCCCCCTCCCTGGCAGTGTTCAAGGCCAGGTTGGATGGGGCTTTAGGCAGCCTGTTCTAGTGGAGGGTGTCCCTGCTCATGGCAAGGGGTTGGGACTAGATTATCTTTAAGGTCCCTTCCAAACCAGTTTATGATTGGTGTAGTTCATCCTAACCACGTATCTAAATAAAATGCATCAATACCTAACCTGAAAAAACATACTCACATTGATGGAACATAGCTTATTACACAGGCTACCTTTCCTTGGTCACCTAAGAATCAACCTGCATTGAAGATGATACAAAAATTCTAGTCAGCACCCTTACTACAAATAGCTCTAGCCCTAAAGTATATACCTGGATTTACAGTGGCTTGAGGACAAAATGCTACATGAATTTTTATTAACCAGTCAGAAATCTCATACTCGGGAAAGACACAATGAGCATGTTCATTCTGCAGCTGTCATCATGGTTATGCCTGCTGGTTTTATACTAATAGTCACAGATTTACAATAGCAGAGAAGAAAATAAGCTGCAACCTGAGAAGCTCCACCAAACGCAGTCACTGCAATTAACTCCAGTGCAGGCACATGTCTTATGCCTTTCTTGGGCTCCAAGTGATCCACTTCTCAGCGAATTCATTATCTCCAAGGGGAACCATCAGTTAAGCCCCACACAGCCTTTGATTGCTTCTGTACACACCGAGTTACAGCTGCAAGACAAGCAGGGTGAAACCCAGCACGCTTTGCTTTAACACTCGGCGCCCACACCAGGATTTGAAGTGATTTTCCTCAGGCTTTACAGACCCGGACAAAAAGCCCCTCAGAACAAGAACGCCCAGCGCTGAGAGAGAGGGGCTGGCGCCCCGGCGCGAGCCGGCCGTTGGGAGCGCCCCAACGGCTGCCAGGCTGGCGCGCGGCCAGGCGGGAAGCGCCGTGCCCTCAATCCCGGGGCCGGCGTAGCGGGCTTCGAGGGCCACCCTGTTACACCCCCTTGTGCACGGCCCTGACAGGACAGAACCAGGCAGCCCCGAGAACAGCGGGAGTACTGTGCTAACTACCTGAAAACGGGTAAAATACCCAACAAGCCCCAGCTGTGACCCTGGCGTGGGCTGGACTTCAAATTCTGCTACAGCCCCTGCTCACGGTTCAAGTGTTGGCTTTTAAGGGGAAATAAAACCCCCCAGCTGACTCTGTAATACCTCTCTAAAGCTTAGTCTGTGAGTAACCTGAAGGGGAGTCCAGTTTTGCATCCCTTATGTATGATCAAGGTAATAGTTTCAAATCTGAAGAGTAAGAAAATAGTTGATATAGGCTTGAAGGAGCTGCTCCTTGATCTTTGAGGTGCTTCCTCAATTGGAGAACGTGGTTTTCTCAGTGTATGTTACAGTTTGGCTTTCAATTTTTTTTCACCTGGGTTTCATGCACTTCTTTCTTTTATTGTTGTTTTCCTAAGCATTGATCAACTCATTTTACTTTTTGCTTGTAGAATAATGGCCAGGACTTGAGTGCTAAAGCAATCCCAAGTAACTAAAGGAAATGAGGAGTTCTGGTAAGGTTTGTTTGCATTTACTATTTTAATTCTATCACCTGGCTGATCATAAGGGAGCAAGAAAACATTGCTTGCTTAAAATATGTATACAATGGTGCTGAAATACAGGCTGAAACACAGAGAATTGATGTTGTGGTGTGGAGTGTGTGCTGTCCTGAGCTAGTGTCAACTAAGGGTTTATTTGACAAACAAGTAATGCTGCACTGTGAGAACTGAACTAGAGGTACCAGAACTGTTATTGTTTTAATATTTTGAGGCTAGCTAAAGTTTCTTGTACGTGGTATCTTAGCTTAAGTGACATTCTGGACTAACTTGACTGTTTCAATACTGCATGATACTGTGTCTTTAGTAGTGTTTCACAACATCCCCGTGCTTCAACTAAGTCTTATGTACAAAATCTAAAACATTTAAGTATCTTTGCTCCTGGTATATAGCTGGTGATAGGTTTTTAATTGAAATTGTAGAAGCATCAAAAGTTAAAGTTAATATTGCATCTCACTGGATGGAAGTAGTAGGCTAGAGGAGGTTGTGTTTGTATAAGTTGCATACACTTTCCATGTGGAAGGATCTCTTGTTTGAGCAGTAACAGTTTTTTGTCTGGGGAAAACTACCAATAGGGCTTCCACAGGACTGTTGGTTCCTGTCAGCTGTGAAAGGCACCTAAAGAGAATGCTACTAGATAAGAATTCTTTAACTTAATGGCCTGTGTTAATCTTGCACATCTTTTTAACAATACTTAACAACTATAAGGTAAGCATATTTGCCATGACGTTAGAGATAAGCCCATCTGATTTTTGCATTAAGACAGATCCCACAAAGGAAAAGATAGTAAAACCCATCTTTTGTCAAGTAGGCTTTCAGGTGTTATCGGGAAAAAATACGAAATACTTTGTTGCTCTTAATGAGCTACGTTTGGGGGAAACTGCTCACTTTATGTAGCTTTGATCAGACTAGGATGAAAGTAATTAATTTAATTTTTTATTTATTAGCAACAGAGAATTAAGGGACAATGAGTGAACTATATATTCAGAGTCAGTATCAGCCATGGAACAGATAAATGAAAATACTCTGTGCTTGTAAAACATCAATAAACACCTACAATTTTTCTAAAGACCCTTCTAGAACAAATCACAGAAAGTTCAGATCTTGCAGGTGCACCTTACCCCTTTTTCTCTTTTCAGTGTGTAAGGAGTGGTTAGCATTTTAAATTCTCTAATTCACATTTTAGGAATAATGTTTCAAACCTTAACTAGAGTGTTCTTCTTTTTAATAAGTATTCACATTTGGCCTACTCCTTGTCACTGAAGTTTTGGAAAATAAAACTGAATTGTATTTTTCATACAGAAGCACAGTGTTATCCTAGAAGACCTTATAGAACTTGGCACTACCCTGCATGAAATACTTCCAGAAGTACTATCTTGGCCGTTTTTTGTTGGGTTTTTTTTTGAGAAGGCATTTTTTTGATTGTCCTTAGCTTGAAGACTTCAAAGCTGTAGAAAGTAAATCTGTGACCACTGGGAATTTATTTTGCATACATATGGTTCCTACTTGAAGGCCATTTGAATAATGAAATTTCATGAAAAAAAGGATTGACATCTAGTGAAAGCCTGGGTTTGCAGTAGAATGTTTTCACAGCTGAGAAGTGGAATAAATGTTCACTTGTGAAAGCACTGCTTTTCCCCAAAGGTTTATACTTGTGGTAAATAGCTAAGAGTTGAGAAGTAAATGCCATTTTCCTAGTGGCTCCATTGCTTTTTATTTATTTGTTGAATAATAAGCATGTGCATCATAGAAATGTTTACCTTGTATAATTTGACATAGGTTCTGGAGGAGTACCCTTCTTTGGTCATATGCAATAATAAAATAATCAAAATACACATCTTGCTATCATCAGTGTTTTTATTACGAAGACATATTTGCTCAGTGAGTACAACAACCAAGCTGTGTCAGACATGCTTTCTCATCTCAACTGGCACGTTGGCTGAAAGGGAGTATTACTTCAGTTCCTTTGTGTTGATTATTCCAAAAGGCAGTGCTTCCTGGATCAATTCCATCTTTCCAACTTTTCTTGTACGAGATCAGAAAAGAAGTGCTTCCAGCCAGAAACTGTTAATGACTACTGCAAGTCTAAAACAACCCCACCCCAAATACTCTTCAAGCTCATAGGTGAGAAGCCAGAAATGCTGTTGTGTCATTTGATTAGACAATATTATCTGCAAAAATACATACATACCATTCATAGACTTTCAAAACCCTTCAGCAGTATTTCATGACAGTATGTTTATTGCATTCATCACTATATTTTGTTTTGAAATTCTTTCTATACGTGCAAATAATCCTTGCTACATCTTTCACTGTTTCATTTGATATTAAACATTGCCTCTGTGTGATGTCTATTGGTGTTTGCAGAAACATCTAATAACTAGAATTCTATGCTGGTGCCTTTTTAAAAGCTAGGAAACTAGTAGTGAGTAATTATCTAGGCAACTATTTTCTATATGAAGCTGAACAGCAGCTTTAGTGAGAAATTCCCAAATGGTGTGTTCTGGATGTGGTTCTGCAAAGATCTGCTCAAGAGCGCAGAAGTAGGTATTTCAAGCCCTGACAGTAAAAGTAGTAGCAATTAAAGTTACTTTCTCTTGTGCAGAGATCAGTAGAAAATTGATTAGATATTACAAATAGCTTGTTAGTGTTTCATTTTTCTGAGCCACTTGTTTCTTTGTGTACAATGTCAGAATTCTGAGAAGATAAAATGGAGAGAATGGAAGACGTGAGGAATTTATATTCACTTCAGATACTAGGAATGGACTGAGTTAACATGTAATTGTAATATTTGGGTTTTTTCAGGCATACCTTATATATGCAATAAGGGCAAAGTTTTGTCTTTACTTCCCTGAATTTGTTCACACGGAGACAGGAACAATGTAACTAAAACAGATGTATGAAAAGAGGAAATACTATCTGAAAATATGCTGAGTAAGCAGGACACTACGTGTTGCTGCCCCCTCCTAGTACACATACATTGAATGCTCCTTAAGATGAGCAGGACTCCTAAACATAACTAAAATTATTCTTTCAATTTATTTGGTTTTCTTCTTTTCCATTCCGGTGCTAAAACAAAGAATGAGAGAAAGGTTTATTGCCAAAAGTATGACATGAGTTTTTGTTATAGCTATTTCATACTTTTGAAGTCTGAAGTGTACATTATGCTTCTAGGTGCCTTGTAACTTTAACTCTGCACATGGATTATTGATACTTGCTGGCTCTATATTAAGAAATAACAGTCTCTTAGAAGGACTGCTTGTACCAAGTTAAGAAAATAGTAGAAGAAATACTCTGTTATTCTTACAGATTTTTTTTACACTGGCACAGCAGATCAAAGGACCCATGAAATCCTGACTTTAAAATAAGTAAAAAACTTTGCCCTGGAGGAATGTGATCTTAGTAGGGTTATTGGAAAAACAAACAGAAATCAAACAAGCACACCCCATACCTCTCCAGCATTATAAAAATGCCAAAAGTCTCTAACATGAATATCTAGCAACTATTTAATCTTGTACCTAAGCCATGGATCCATTATCCAGCTGAATTCTTTTGATTCTTACCTTGACTTGCAGATAGATTGAGATTCAGAGTTTTACTGAGGTGCTGGAGAATTAAAAAACGGAAAAGATATTATCAGATATTAAAGTATGCTGATTTTAAATTGAGACCTGTTGCTGAAGGTGAAATATGGAAGCTTCATAGTAGTTGTTTTTATCTGATGATTCCAAGGAGATTTAGTGTTCCTAAAGCAAGCTTCAGAAGATGGTAATACAAAGCTGTGAACCGTGTCTGCACTACCTTTTACATATATCGAAGTTAATGACTTATTTTAAAACTTTAAATTACAGAGTATGACACAAAGGATAACAGGATCCACAATGGAGTGGTTTTTAGATAGGCCACCATTCCAGGGCTAAGCATTTTCTCTAGAAGTATAAAGACAGAAGAGTAATAATTGTCCACCTTCAGACCTATATTACCTTGCCAGTAACCTAACTCCTTCGTTAACAGTTCAGAATGAACAGAATGAAAAGCACAGTGTTGCTGCTGTGTGGAATAAACCTTTTACATGCCACCAAAGAAGTCAGGGTTAGAAGAAGGGTTACTATGGTTTGGTGGGTTTTTTGCTTGGTTTTTTAGCTGTCTGTTACTCTTTCTTCGTTGCAGTAGTATCGTTATCTGTAAGATTCATCTGCTTACCTCTGACGTCCAGTCTGCACTCTATTTCAGCTTCCCCACACTCATTAACAGCTTTACAGGTGTAACAGCCACCATCAAATGGAGTGGGTTTCCGGATCTCCAGGGTCAACACACCCTGTTTACTGAACATGCGGTATTTGGCATCACCAGAGAGATCCATTTTGTTTTTGTACCAGAAAATCTTTGGCTGAAAAACGGAAAAGAAGAATTTTTACACAAGGTAAAAAATGGAAGACTTAGGGCTGATCTTACAGCTTTAATTTAACCATCAGTTGGATGCATTTTGAGGGCTATATATTACACAATAGTGTTAATAATTTTTCAAGGAACCTCTCCTCATTCAGTACAGACTAATGAAACCAGTAATTCAGATGTTCAGTGTGTTTTTCATTTTTTTCCAACTCTAGAATAACATACAGAGAATGTAGATCTGTACCCTATTTTGTTGCAACTTTTAAAAAACCCCTTCAAACTGGCTACAAATTCAATCCTTCAGGAGCTCTTTAATTATTCTTCTTAAAACACATTTGGATGCTTTGAATGTCTTACAGAAGAGGAATTAAAATGCTTAGATTGTTCGAGCAGAAGAATCATAAAGGTTTGTGGATGTTGGGTGCCAAGGTTTTGGCTGGGAAAAGTTTCCAAACCACTTTGGTGTATCTTTAGCAACTTCAGGAATTTCAAAATAAAGTTCCTGTTGGCTTCAGCTGAGCAATAATGTTGGTTTTGGCTCTGTACCAATTCAAGCCACTGTGATTTGTTTCCTGTACCTGAAAATTTGCTTCACATTTTATAAATGAAATTTTGGAAATGAAAAAAACCCTGATATAAAGCAATCTGGGTTTGATTAATTCAAGCTTGTTAGTACATGTATTGAAGAAATAGGCTTCAAGCAGAGTTCCTGGTTCTGGCCAGACCAGAGTTCAGCTCCCCAAGCAGCCATCCCAGGTGAGCTGAGTTAGCCTGGGATGTTTCCACACTGCCTGGTATCACTCCCCCAAGGAAGACTCACCTGTGCTGGCTGTTGGGGAGGTTAACTCTGTTCTGGCCAGAACCAGACCAAACAGCAGAAATCTAAGCTCAGCAGGCATTTGGTTTACTTTCAGAATTAACATCTTTTGTTTCTTCATATAGATGTGCATTCAAATCTACTAAATCCCTTGTAGGTTTTGTTTTTGGTTTTGTTTTTTTTTTGTTTTGGGCTTTTTTCTTCTTTCCTATAGCTTCTTTTCTTTTCTGGGTGTATATCTTTTATTTAAACATTACTACCTGGGCATAAATATCAGCTCTGCTTAAAGTGCCAGCTTTTTCATGCCAAATCATATCTGAGGTATGCTTGATAATCTTCAGTTATTCAGAATTGGAAAGCTCTATCAACATACGCTACTCTGAGAGAAAAAAGAGCTGTTGCAGAGTTCTGCAGTAGGTACAGAAATGTTAAGGTTAATTTGGGCAATACTCTTAAATGTTAGGTGTCCTGAAGGATAAGGACTATTTGTATCCTTCAGGCTAATGTGGAAGGAAGAGCTATCCTGATCAGACTCAAAAACATGTGGCTACTGTATTTAGCAGCCACAAAACATGAAGCTTTTCTTAGAATCTTCTTAAAATCATAGAAACTGAATGCAGTACTGAGGGAGCTACTGGGTGGATTTTGCCTACAGTGGTTGGTATTCTATTATGTTCTAGTTCTTCAGCAGCTATTTATGTGGCTATGCTTTGTTTTTATATTTGACTTTTGTCTGGAGCTACTTCTTCATCCAATGAACTGCAACAAATGATGGCACTAAGGCTATCTTTTTCTTAATTTTAATTCTGTATTCATTTAAACTTTGAACAATTATATTACACAATTTGCCACGTAGCTATCAGATTCTTATGCAGGTGCGAGGAAAGGAAAGGATCTGGAAATATGCAGCCAGCAGGGGAAGGGAAAAGGGTACTGCAAATTTTATGTTTGTACTAATTTATTTTATGACAAGATTATGTCATAATATGGTATATTCCTTCATGCAGACAAACAGCTTATTTCCCTTTTTTGATAACCTAAATTTAGCTCCTAGCTGATGGAGTTTTTGCCACTTGTTCCTGACTCTAAAAATATGCATCTTCTTGTACTCTTAGAAGAGAAAATATTCCCATGAGATTAAAAAAGAAAAAGGCAATAAAACCCCAAAAATGTCACATGTGAAAACAGGTCTTATTCCAGTTAATTTTTAAAAATAACTCAGATTCTCAAAAAGTCATGTGATTGTATTGACATAACAGAAGAACTGGTGTTCCTGTGTATCATTTAAGTTAATGGAGTGGTATATTATGTTAGCTGCTGTTTCCTTGAAAGACTGAAGAGAACAAAATACACATTGTGAGAAGATACTCTGTTGTTTACCTTCTTTGGTAGTAGATTTTTATGTACATGTGGTACATTTTCAATGGCCTGGAGTTACCATGACCAATAACTGTCCTTTGTTTCCTTTACTGTATTTCTCCACTGGTTTCTATGTGCAGCCACACAAATGCTTATGCCATGCATTCTGTTTAAGCATCCATTATGAATTACATGAGAAACCATTGGGTGACCTTTAATTTTTCTTAATATAGTCATTACACTCCAATCACTGAACTGGCATAGATTCTAAGGCACTGCCTTGGCTTGTTGCAACACTACTGACAGTTGATGGAATCTGTACCTTGGGGATTCCTCGTACAGCACAGCTGAGTGTGGTGTTGTATCCTGCAATCACAGAACGGTTTGCTAAAGGATGAGTGAATTTAGGAGGTTCAGAGAAGTCATGTTCTTTGTAACTAGGTGGCTTATAAATGGTACCTGCGATTCAAAGGAAAAAACCCAGTAAGAACTGTGATTTTACTTGACTTTTATACAATCTATTTGTCATTTAATTGTAATTAATGCTTGATTTAGAGAAGCTTCAAAGCTCTGGCACTTAGGACAACAAATCTTTAAATTTACTTCACTCTAAAAGACATCTCGTGTTTAATGCTTTAGTTAAAGGTTCTGTCAATCATGGGTTTCCAGCTTCTGTTAAAAATACGAAAGCCATATGTCTACAGGGGAAGTCTTCACCACAGGCATCTTAAACTTTTAACCCCAGAATGTAAAAACACCCTAGTTTTTGTATTTTCCTATTATAGTTTAGGAAGACTGTGATTAAATATTTTTGAACAGATGTTCATGTTAGTACAGGAGGTTTGCCTAAATAAGGGCTGTTGATGCTAAAATACTTAAATATTAGTTAGAAAGCAATGGAAATATCTATAGCAATACATCTAGTAATATTGTATTTTCCATTTACCAATGTATTATTTATGGTATGTAGTGGCTTTCATGATCTTTTTTGAAAGAATGTTACCTGCTTTTTGGATATAGGCAGGATTTTTGGTGGTTGCAGCAGTTTCACTCAATCCACACAAATTTTCACTGAAGATTCGAAAGAAATACTCATTTCCCATAATCAGGTCTGAGATGATGCAGTTTGTGCGGCGATAGTGATCAAAAACAGTATACCATTCCTGTAACAAGACCATATTGTTCAGAAAGATGCTAGGAGAGGTCAAACATGGTACTAATTTTGATGTGGAAAGATCCTTCTTGCTACAAGAAAAGACAGGTAGACAGGTATTTAACACTGGCCTGCAAAATGAATATTGTGCTGCTTCTCATGAAGGTCAGTTGATCTATTTTCTTACTTTTGTTTTTTGGCTGATATAATAGATGTATGAATACATACAGGACAAAAAAAAAACCTCAAAACCTTTTTACTTTTTAGTCCTACTTATATCTGGGGAACCTGATACATGATGTGTCTTTAGCATGTGATGGGCACTTCAGTGAGAGATGTGTATGCCAGTCAAACTGGAAAATGCCTCTCCCAGTATACACCCTAGTATGCCCAGCATCTGAGTTCAAGTCTATCTCTTTCTCCCTCCTCTTCAGTTTTCCTCTTCATTTATGAAAAATATAATTCCATATTAAAAAATACCTTTTGAGTAGAGCTACCCAGTTACTACTAGAGACAGGACAAGCTAGGTCTCTCTTCTTTAATTTTCTACTGGGCATTTGATACTTTTATATTCCATCTTTTGGGTTTTTTCTGTAGATTTTATTCTTCACTGTTTAACTGCCTCTGATATGCTACAGTACACCTTGGACACACAGCTGAGAGCAATGAATTCAGCTGTTTTCCTCAAGTCTCTGCATTCCCAAGAATATGTATTCATTTAAACTCCATACAACATAATTGACTGAGTGCAATTTCTTACCATTGTCTTTTTGTCAGCTTTCTGGACTGTGTAGCCCAAGATCTGTGCATTGCCATCATCCTGTGGAGGTGTCCACTCCAGAGCTGCATTAAATCCCCAAACATCTACAAGCTTTATATTCTGAGGAGGACCAGGCTTGTCTGCAGAGGACACATGAAAAAAAACCCTTACATTTTGGTTCCAAATCTAAGAGCTTTGTCACTTCCTCCCATGGAGGGGAAAAAAATAGAACTTGATAGCAATCTATAATTGTTCCATAGCAATACACTTCATTTTTGTGAAGCTGAAACTGTAAACAGGAAACTTGGGAAATTTTCAAATACCCTCTTAATAATCTTCCAAGAGGCATGAAACCTCCTGAGGCATAGACAGCATGATAGAATTAGTAACATAGGAAGCAGACAAACTCTTCCTTAAAATGGAATAAGAAGTTTCTGTTGTGTGAGCGGGTGTGATTCACTCTTTTACTTGCTTTGTTACCTCAGTGACATTTCTCAGCCATTTAGGTACACTGAAAGTAATACAAACAATAAAGGCAACTGGATATATATTCCTTAGCCGAGGCCAGTCATTTGGGAATAGACCTGACTTTCTTTCCTGTTGCCTCAGTGCTTGTTAGTTTGCTCACTAATGACATTTCTCTGTAATAACTAGGCAAAGAACAAACTCTCAAAGATATGGAAGTCTTTGATATGTGATATTGTTGCTCTCTGTTACAGGGCCTGTTGGGGAGATGATTAGGTCTTGTGATTAAGTGAAGGATTGTTCTAGAAATCTGAATGAAAACTTTCTCCCCTTTTTGTAAATGAAGGAAAAAATAAGGAAATAGTAAGAATCTGACAGATGTAGGTTTGAAATGAGCAAAGCACAGAGGAATGCAAATATAGATTGCTTGTAATTTAATTCCTTGGGGAAGGATATGCAAACCAGTAATAAACAAGCCTTTCACTGTTATTAGGAGAACTGTGATTTTTTTTAAACTTTTTTTTTTAGTCAAAGCATAATGTGCTAATTCTCTTTGCACTGACATACTTTGGAATCAAGGGCTGCTTTATAATTATCTATAACTCTTTTTGTCCTCCTCCAAATTGCTAAACAGTGGAGCTAACTGGAAAACTGCATGAAGCTCAATAAGGACTATGGAGTACATTGCTCTCAATTCCATTTATAGTCCTCTCTTATGCTAATATTTTGCAGAAAGAGCTGCCATCTTCTGTGTTTCTCAACAGTTACCAACTTCAGGTAGTCTCTTTTTCCTTCCCTGTTTCTGAAGTAGGGAATGGTAATGTGTTGTCAGATGAACAACATTGCTTATGCAGATGGGCAAATGTACTTGTTATCTTGAATCACAGCTTAGACCTCTAGAAATATATCTAGGTTTTTTATCTTAGTTATGTAGAAATCAATCTGTTCTGAGAAGAATTTTAGATACTATGTATGAATACCTGTGTGGGTATGAAAACTGCAACAGTGTCAAGAGGGTAAAGTTCTGCAAGCCCTGAATAAGTGTATTATCATCTAACAGTAGACACATGTTGTGAAGTTTATCAATTTCTAAATATTCTAAAGTCTACTTGTTATAACCCTCTGCAGCATCTGCCTAGTTTTACAAGTATTTTCACTGTGTGCTTACTTACAGATATATCTACACAACAGTCATTTTTTGGTTTAAAGGGATGCTTATGCAATGCTTTGTCATAAACTGTGGAGATCTTGGTGATGGTAGTTGGTTTAAATACTGTAGAAAGAGATTGGTAAATGGAAGAAACGTATAGTACAGGTGTAATGAAAGGAAAAAAATCTGGGGAGGCCTCACTGGATAGATGTTTTTTGGTTTTGAAGCCTGTACCTCATTGCTCCTACTTACCTAAAAGCCATTATCTGAAAACCTCCCTTCAGAGCACTGGCACATACTGCCCAGAGAGGCTGTGGAGTCTCCTTCAATAGAGACATTCAAAACCTACCTGGACATGTTCCTGTAGGACCTAATCTAGGTGATCCTGCTCTGGCATGGGGTTGGACTAGATGATCTTTCAAGGTCCCTTCTAATCCCTAACATTCTGTGGAAACTAAAAAAAAAATTGGGATGGTAGGTCAATTGTTAATTCAGTAATCTATTGGAAAAGTTAGACTTCAGGAATGTGTGTGTGTATATAGATACATATTTAAGACATTCTTAGATATGTCTATGTATATCGATATGGTTTGGTGGGGCAAGAGGGGAATTTTGGAGTATGACTTTATTAAGGACAGAAAAACACTCTAAGCCGTAACCTGTATTAGATTAATGTGATAATAACAGCTCAATGATGTATTAAATACTCCCTTTTTATTTTTTAATGAATTATTATATCTACCTGTGGTGGTATAGATGGAATAAAGAAAAGGAGTGTACTGAAAGCCTCATTACTTGTAAGGCTTTGTATAGGGCAATCTTATAAAAGGCAGAGATGGGTAAATTTACTAAGTGGATTTTACTTTCTTGGTATTTGTGGTTTGATGGGATAATGCAATCTGCAAGCACATCTATTCAAAATTCCTTTGTAGAATTGTAGAATGTTCTTTTCTCAGTATTAACCAGTATATCTCCAGCCAGTAATTTGCATCTGTAGGATATAACTGTCTTCTGCAGGACACTGGGTTAGAGTAGGGTTTTATATACTGGGATACTGGGGAAATATTCTGCTGCCCTCAGCACAAGCTCATCTGAGGAGTTTTTGCACATGAATAAATTTTATAGAATGGGAAGAAGAGATAAAATGTGAATTATCTTTCAAAAAAGATGATTTACAATTTCAAATAATAAACAAGAGAAAAATAATTCTAGTTAAAACTAAAAATGCAGGACTGAGGTTTGCTTTGGCCAATAGAAGGCATAATGGAAGGCATAATTTATTGATCCATGTAAAGGATGAAAAGTTGATGGAACCATATCTTTCCAGAGTTCAGAGATCTTTTCATTGGCTACAGCCTTTCTATAAATATTTGAAAGATACTGTATTACTATACTAATAGTCCATATTTAGTAGTTCTCTAGAGTAAACCGCAGCAATTGTTTTGGCAATAGGAGCAGGTGATGGCAGTAATAGAAGTGTTTCCTCTTTTTTGGATCTGACAGGTGATTATTCTTCATAGCAGTGGAGCTTTTGGTTCACTGCATGCTTGCCATACTCCAAGAAAGATAAGGGCTGGAGGTACAAGTTTTACTCCTTCATCAAGTAGATATCTGTCAAGGGAAGGCAGCTGATGAAGAGATGCCTCAAAATATCATGATTTATTTTATCTCTGCAAGCTGGGTTGGCTTTTCATCATGTCATTCCACAGTGCCTAAAGTATTGCTAGAAGTATAGAGAGTGCCTGAATGACCCATACTTCTGGAGAGCAAAAAGTACTGTTGACAGAAATGCAGTAAAAGGAGGTAGTTCTGGTGAGTAACAGAATCAAGAATCTGAGTAGATGTCTTGTTTGCAGAAGAATCTGCATATATTACAAGACCTTTCTCTTCTTGGCTGGGAATCAAATGAAGTTTGTTCATTCCCTTTCAGTAAAGTGAGCTGCCCAAGAAGTTAAAAGTTTTATCTGTCCTCCAACTCTGACATGGACTAATCTGTGTGATAAGATTAGTTGATTTTTTTTTTCCCAACTGTTCATTTTCTGGATGGAATAACTCTTGGACAGTGCTACATGGATGTATTTTTTGTGTCTTTGTACAGTACCAGACAATGGACAGAAGATACCTTGTACTGTGCTGTAAGAACAATGTGCTAGAATATTGAGTCCTTAACCAGTTAGAAAGGTATTTTGGTTTAGGGTGTGCTACTCCCCTTTATCCAAATCCCTTGGGATTGCTTTGTTTTAGCTGTCATTTACTTATTTTGCTGTTGCAGAACTGCAGCCGTCTTCTTGAGCAAAGCAGATGGTGGTATTAAGAGGTGTTTGCTCCAATTTGTTATGCCTTTCTTGTTTGCTGTTGGCACCACTGAATACGAGTTCTGCCAACATTATTCCATCAAGCTTTAAGCAGAATGCAGTCAGCATTACATCTTTAATTCCAAAGCATCAGGAGTCATGTTTAAATATTCTTTTTGTGCCAAAACACATATTCTAAAAAGGTATTGATACATATAAGAAATTTAAGATGACAGGGGAAAGTGTGGAGAAAGAGAAATAAAAACAATTATTTTGATGATGTATGTGATACGTAGAGCGGTAATAGAGGTTAAATAGAAGAGCTCTGGCTGAACATTAGTGAAATCTGAGTAGGCAGGGTCTCAGAACATATCTCCCAAAATCCCAAGGGAAGTTACTGAAAGTTGGCAGTGTATTCCTTTAAAATGTCAGGAGAAAAGTGATTAGAAATAGGATAATCGAGAATAAGCCTCCACTAAGCCTCAGGATAACTAGCCATTCTTAAAGGAGTAGGGCATTAAATGAGAATTTTCCAAATTCACAGGGCTCTGTCGTTTTGTCATTTCTGATTTTTTAGACAATAGATGTTTGTACAATGATTTTCACTCTCCTTGGCTGCTGAAGAAACCCTGTAAGAGTATATCCTTATTCCAGGATTTGTATTTCCTTCCTTGAAGACAATATGGCTGTTTTCAGGAACACTAGAACTTTAAATTTTTTTCTGTCATTCAAAGAGGTAGAAATAAGGGTAATAAACATGATCAAAGATATGGGATGGCATCTTTTTGAAAATAATCAGAGTCTAAACTTTCTCAAGTTAACTGAGAGTATAAGCTATAAAAACATGAGCAGCATGGAAACACTGAATAAATGATTAATCATTAATGTTTTTCTGAGGAAAAAAATGTATGGACATCAAGTGAGATGATCAGGAGAGAGATTCAAAACAAACCAAATAGGTGGTTGTACGTGCACTCTGAAGGAAAATTTCTTACAGAAGGGTATTTATATTCTGAAACCAAACATGGATTAAACGACTGGCTAGATAAAATCATGCAAAAGAAAACTTCTCAAGAGCTTTGGGACACACAGATAATCCCTCTCCTAAAATTTTCTAGAACATAGATAACTTCAAGCTGGGAAAATACACAAGCAAATGAAGTGACACGCTAGCCCTGCTCTGAGCTTATAATGATCATCTGCTGTCAAGTGTTGGCAGAAAAGGCATTCTGAGGCAGCTGAATCTTTTGATTGACTCAGTATGACTACTATTTTGTTTTGCATAATGTGCTTAGTTTTGATGTTGTAAGGGTCTTACCTATTATTTGCATTGTTATTGCAACTTTATCAGTCATGTTTTCTATCTGAAGAGTGACTTCGTATGCTCCTGAGTGATGAAGCTCTGCCTTTCTAATGAAAAGGATTGTGTCTGTGTTGCTGTTGCGAATGCCCACATCTTTGGAGTCTAGAGTTTGACCATCTTTCATCCAAGTGATTTTAGGTCTTGGTTTCCCCTGAAGAGGAAAAAAAAGAAAGGATTTTAAAAATATTTATTTTAGGCTGTTATAGATTTACATTTTTAATTTGTCAGTTTTTTAGTGTTCTGTAAGTCTAGAAAGTCTAAATTTATATGCAGACTTGAGATAGTAAACTCTCCTAATATTTTCCAATTTATGTTTTCTTGCAGCAAATATATGCTGCCACCTGAGTGGTTTAGTGGCACCATGTCCTGAGGGTGCCATTTAGTTATAGTTGGAGACTGAAAGTATATTGAGAACAAAACCAGAAAAAACAGTATTGTGCTGTTCTGGTGTTTTTTCCCAGGCAACTGCGAAGCCAACATTTGGTCTGGCTTGCTCTGATTAAGTAACAGAAATCTTTACTATCTGAGCTTTTTCCCCCCCTCCTTCTCCTCCATTTCTTAAAACATTTGTTTCTCCATCCCCACTTCAAAAAGATGTTATAATCTGGAAGTCTTGAGATGCAGAACATACTGTATAATTATTTCTGCATTACAACTATTGTTTTGGTGACTGTTAGCTTAAGCAGTTAGTGTTACTACACTGATGGAAGATGACACTGTGGGATCAGTAAGATATCCGTGGTTTACACCACTGTCAGCCATTTCCAGGGAAACTGATAGATAATATTTAGTTCCTCAAAAGTTGTTTGAGGGTCACATCATATTTAATTATTGTATTTATAGTCAATCTAGCAGAAAATAACTTGGTGGTGAGGTTTGGTTTGGGTTTGGTTTTTGTTTTGATTTATTTTGGGTTTTTTTTAGGGGGTGGGGTGGTGGTGGTTTGGGGCTTTTTAAATTTCTGCCACGTTAACAAAGTGAAATAGGGTAGCACAGGGCTAGATGAATTCTAAGAGTACCCCAAATAGGCTACTCTTGAAAGCAAGACCATCCAAGCCAACAGTCAGATCTGCTTAAACTGGCCTGGAACTGACAAATATCGCCCTCTGCCTCTAGTAAACAGCAAGGAAAGCACCTCTATGCTCTTCTATTCACTACGTGTCTGGTCCATACTATGTAAGACTCTCTCATTTTCCTTGGGATAGAGAGAGATTAGGGTGGTTTAGGTACCTAAAGGTAGGCAGAATAAAATAAAATTTTTAAGGTTTGTCTGATATTTGATCATCCTTAAAATCCCCATCCCAACAGAAATTCTCTATAATTTTTTGTAAGGTTTCTATGAAATAAGAACAGGGTGAAGGTACACTAGAACTGGACAAATTAAACTTGTGTCTAATATCACAGAGCTACAGGCCTTAGGTAACTATAATCCTTGGCAGAAAGCAGAAAGAAAACCAGTTATGAGGTGGGGAAAATGGATTATCCAAAAGCATTGTTCATTCAAGGTTTAATTATCATCAGTCCCATTTGCAATACAGCTGATGATTTGGATGCTAGAGAAAATAGCATTTATTAAAGAATTGCAATTTCTAGGTGTTTTAGAAGATCGAGTGTAATTTTGGGTGTATCTTGGCCTGACTTCTACAAAACAAGGTTTTTTTCTAACACCATAGAAAAATAAAAAGATGTCACACAGGCTTTCTGGTCAAAGGAAGGAAGACATATCTTCCTTTCTTCAATTGGAAGGTAGAGTAGAAATTTTTGAACAAGTAAAAGGATGTGGTGGTGATGGGTTTCCATATCCATGTCTGATTATTGAACTCGACTAGAATTGATTCTATTTTACTATCCACATTACATGTATATATTAAAATTATACCAGGGTTCTGCTTGAAAATTTTTGCTAGGGGAATTCTTGCAATATAAGAACTCCTTAAAATGGTACAATTATATGGAAATTTTATTTAAATTTCTAATTTGTCAAGGCAAATACTTGACTAGGTTTTCAGACTGATTACAAGGTTGAATAGTTTTGGGTGGATTGAGTAATGTGGTGCATAGAGGATCTGTCCCTAAATATCTTGGCAAAAATGGGCATCAGAAGCCATAGTATTATCTCTGTCATAAGAAATATCATGACTATAATTCAAGCTTTGCTACAGTTGGTACTGTAGTATGGTTTATCAGATATGTTCACTCCCAACACCACCTTTTTTGAGGTGCTGTGAGAGCCAGTGAAAGATTGCAAGTGTTCAAAGTGTTGGTTTTCACATACTCCTATATTTATAGGCTGTGAAAAGCATAAATGGTTAGAAAGAATGTTCCTAATACATATCTCAGAGGATTGGGTTTCTGCAATGTGTAATAGGTAACCTGAGAGAGAACAGTGAGTGACAGAGTAGATAAATGCACAGCAGAGAAACATCAGGGAGTTTACTGCCAGGGAAGAGCAATTTAAAATGCTTTTAGGTGTTTATAATCACACATATATGAAGGGCAAGAAAACTGCCCAATAATACTGTGAATTTTGTCCACTAACAGTGCATAATATTCCTTCACTCATGTGCCCATGTGCTTAATTTTGAAACAAGAGTGTTGATTCCCTTCCTTTCAGCAGAATGTCCCACCTGTTAAATAGAGTTAGTTATAATTGTACTTGTTCTTTTCTATCTATTTTAATTTAAAGATTTGAATGGGTTTGCAAATAGCATTTTGCTCAGGATACCTTGAGAAGCTATTTAATAGAATTTCAGTGTTAAATGACACAGTAGTGATAATAGAGAACACTGGCACGTTTGCACAGAAACTGTAAATAGTAGAGGACTTTAGCTATGGTTATGTAATATTCTACCTGCTTGTTTTCCTAGTTCAGGGTTCATGCTAGTCTTAGTATTTATGTATTGTCTCCTATATGCTTTTTGTAATTTGGACATTGCAATTATAACTACTTAGAATCTTTCTTCAGTAGAAATTGTCAACGATTAATTTTTTTCAAAATACCAAGTGAAATGTTAGTTTTGCTTTCAGGTTTTTTTAAAGATAAAAAGTTTTGCATACTCTAAACAGCTTTTCTAGTATTAAGAATTGTAGCTGCAATTCAACACTGTTACACATTCAATTCACATAAAAAATACCTCTTGTGTTAGAATACACTGGCTAAAATTTGTGTTGCTAGATATTAGCATTTTTTGCTAGCCTTACCTTTTAAGAGAGAAGGGTTTATACCAACATCATCTGTCCATCAGTTGCTCAAATAACTTTTGAATCAATTGGTTTAGTTAAATTTGATAGTGAACTAGAATCTCTTAAGGCTAGCTTAGTATAGTTTTATGAAAACTGATGATGGGGTGAAATACAGAAACCTGAGTTATCTTCCCCACTGAGGAAAAGTCAGAGAAAACTTGGTCTTTTTCCATTTGGCAACAGCTTAATGATCAGGCAGGATGAGTAAAGTTCTGGATTAGTTGCTACATGTACTTTCTCTGGCCTGCAGACATGAGGACATGTCAGGTAGGACTACCTAGGGGAGTGTGGCCAAGAATTGACAAATCTCTGGGAATATTGCAGTGCGGGTGCTCTAAGCAAAAGTGGTGGGTTGTTAATGCTGGGAAAATGGTGACATAGGGGACATAAGATACAAATCTCTAAAAAGCCAAACTTTGTCAGTTCTTCTGCTTATGGGACAGCTTGTCACTTTCCTTAAACTTGGAAATCCAGGCAGCAGAAATACTTGTTTATTTATTTTTTTTAAAGACTTCCGTAAGTCAGAAATATCAAGTGTAAAATCTTGAATTTTGCATGTGGCTAGGCCTCAGTGAAGGGGCCATTTTAGCAATTTTGGAGATAAGAAATGTGAAAGAAAAAAAATTACCATGGGCTTATGTTGAAGTAGCACAAGAACCCAATTCAAGGCTGTTACTCCATGTATTGGTTTGCAACTATTTACTGATCTTTATGAAAAAGCAACTGTTATGTAACTCAGTAACCACAGAGTAAAAGAAATGTAGATTTTATTTTCAGTAGATTTTGCTCTTATATAGCTTTTGCTACTCCCACCTCCCTCCCTGCAGGTACTGCCCAAACAAAAGAATATAGGTGATGTGTGCATATTTGTCTCCCTTGCTGGAAAAATGTTTTGCATTTTTCCAGCGTCTTTTACATGAAAATTTCAAAATTCATCATGAATAACAATGATTACATTTTCATAAACATCAATCCTGGACAGCAGAGGCATTTTAGTTTGTTCAGGATATAAATAAGTAAAAAATTAAATGATCTATCTTATTATGGAGAATATCTCTGTCAGAGCCAGAATCTACAATTTACAATTTCTTTTCTGATGTCTCACTCAGGAAACCTTTCACAAGCTAATCCTTACACTGTATTGATATTAGTCTTGCATCTGAAAAAATGCATATGGTGTTTTGCAAGTAGTCATTATAGTTTCTTATACAGCTGTAGGAAATGCAAAGACAAGGTAACTGGTTATGTCAGTATATTTTAGCAGTTCTGCGAGTGTCTTAGCAGCATGTCTACATATATGCATGTACTCTTGATAATCCTTGGCATACTGTGGGTTTTTTTCCACCCTTGAGCTGCTGTACAGTGATACCCAAGCTATTCTTTGTATGTACACAAATTCTAAATAGGGCCAATTGTAGTATTCTGTTTATGTACAAGCTATAATTTTTTGTAGTCTGCATTAGGGAAATGAACATAAATACTTCTGGCAAAGACGTTGCCGAGTAATATCATGTACCTTGGATCCAGAAGAATAGTTAAGTTTTTGGGTACTTCTCTCTTTAGGATGCATCCCATGGTCAATAAGCAAGAAAGGGCTTGCCCTTATTTACAGCACTTACTTTTTCTTCTCTTCCCAAAAGAGGGATTATGGAAAAAACTGTGACTAACGAAAGTTGGAAGAAGAGTGGTTTGGTTTTGTTGGTTTTTTTCCTTTCTTTAAGATTCAAGAGGGTATTTTTAAATCACCAGTTGTACTTTATGTAATGCTGTCTAAGCAGTGAAGCAGTGGGAATGTGCATAACTACTTTAGGTAAGTAATGATAAGTAACCATGACAAAACAGAAACCGATACATACCTGAAAAGGGATCACAATATTGATTGTCTCACCCACTTTCTTCACTAGAGTCTGTCTGAGATGGCGTGGCAACCAGATTTTGGGACGCTCTGCAGTTAAGCATTAGCACGTTAAAGACAAATTTTTGATAATTTTAAATATTACTTATAGCAGAAATAAGACAAAACACCAGAGAAGTTTGGATAAGAAATAAGAAAGCATAAGAAATGTCAAGCCTAGAGAAAATTTTGCAAATGCTGTTTATAAAGTTAGAGAGTAGTTAATATTCTAAGTAGTCTCAAACATATTTGACTACAGGATACATATTTAGAAGCAAATTTCTGTTATGTTTATATTTGAGCAGGTTTCAATGGCATCAGGATTTGTAAAACTGTGTTACACCTGAAAAGCCACATTTCAGTGACTTGTGTTGGAGGTGAGCTTTCTGTGTGGACTTTGTTCTTTGGAGAACTTTATCAGTTCAGTAGAAGAAATGAGATAAAGGGTGGATTGGAGTAAAAGAGTGACTACAAACTACAATTGATCTATATTTATATTGCAGCTCCTTGTAAATAGCTCTTTGGAGATATTTATGGACTTTGAAAACAGGAGCACTCAATGGATTTTCTTTGCTTTTCTACAGTCAGGACTATCAGTCTTCTTCACGTCCACTTGGTTCTGAGATGCATTACAACTTTGTTTCATTTACACAGAGTCATTTTACTGTCAATGAGACTCTGGCACACACTTTGTGTGAGTCAGGGTTGAGAAATTCACTATTAACAGCTCTTGATACCTTTTGGACTCCAGCCAAAAGAATTATAGTCTGCTGTTGTTGGGTGATATATCAGTGTTAATTAATAACCTAGGACAATCAAGAACAGATAACTGCTTTTATTTAAATAGATCTCTTGCTGTAGCCAACGTGATCATTTTGCAATAATATAACAGCTTTACCAGCAGAGAACTAAATATTAGTGTTGCTTAAATGTTGATAGTGCCACTACAAATGGTGAAATGGCTGTATTTTGAAATTAAGAAGCAGGATTTAGTTTAAAAAGCTATGCTTTATAAATGAGGCGTGGTCAGTATAGTAATATTATCAAAATCAGAAGATATTGGGTGTTATTCTCAGAAGGCAGCACCAGCTCATCAGTCCCATGACCTTTCTGCATGTGTGCATGTTTAGGATTTTGACCAGAGGAAATAGATGAATGAGATTTATTCAGTCTAGATACTCACGCAGGATTTCTTGAACGGTAACAGGCTCTTTGATTATTGCCGCTCCACTCTCACCAGCCAAGTTTATAGCCTTTATACGGAAATGAAGTTTGTCCCCTGTGACCAAGTCTTTAATCAGCGCAGATGTGCGCTCAGTTAGGCCAGGAAGAGCTGGGATCCATTCTGTGCCTGCAAGTATAGGATTTGCATATCATAATAATATATTATTTTTCCAAACTCATGTGCTGTCTACTATTGGAAATATATTTTTTTTTAGGGTAAAATAAACTTAATGTGCAATACCACACATAAAAGGGAATGAACTAAGCTGGAAAAAGCACCCTGTATCTGGAAGGTGTTTACACATATATTTGCTTTTGTTTATGCAAAACAGCTAAGGTTAAGGGAATAATTTTGGGGTAGTTCCTTTGGCATTCTCTCTTATAGAGCTTAGAGCTGTGAGACTGTTCTACATTTATTTTCATTACCAAAAAGAGGGGAAGATAATTTTAGAAGTATTTTTAGCAAGAAAATGGAACATTAATTTAATTTTTTCTTGGAATAAATATATTTCCTGTGGGTGTCCAAACAGCTTGGTGAGAGTAGCATATGCTGAACACAGTAACAGAGCACATAACTATTGGGATTTATTATAAATTCTCAATTGACACTGTAGAATAGAATTTTTAGGACTTTCTTAATTATACTAATGGTGCAGAAGTATGACTGATAAAATCATTTTTCTATGACGATGACATAGGGATTCTGATAACTCCACCATGATACCTTATTAAAGGCTATAAATTATTTCTGGATAAATTATACTCTGTAAAATCTCTAGTTCATGTTATATCACAATTTTTCTTGTCAGAGAAAATGTAATGATTGAAGTGATTATAAATATGTCTGAAGCTTGACATAAATATTATGTTGTAGCATCACAGTAAACTGAGTGTTGCAGATATAGTGCAATTACACTGTTTATTATCAGGCCATGAGTAGAAGATGAGATAAGGTAACGGCTACTTGAAAGTTGGACTGATGTTATGTTATGTTGGCTTTAAGGAATATGCAATTTGAATGCTATGAAAGTATCAGTGTTGTTCTATAGTCACTACTATACTTTTCTAGTACTTGTCTGTATCAAAGTTTATGATGGCTATGAAGATGGTATATAGTTGGTGTGGCTTTCATGGTTTCACAGTGCTGTTATGGGAATTCTGGTGATGGTTGGCAAGGATGTCATACATTAGAGTTCAAATTTAATGATACTGGATGTGGTTAAGTTATTGCAGTGAAGCCACTGCAATTGTAGTATTTTAATAATGTTCATTTGCTGCTGCCTCAAACTTGTGCGTACTTACATCCATCTTTGCAGTATTCCACAATATAACCATCTAATCCCCCAGCTCCAATCCGCTCAGGGGGTCTCCACTTCAAGGCAACAGTGGTGTCAGAAACATCTTCCACTGTAAAGTGTGTTGGCTCACTTGGAGGAGCTATAATAAAACATGTAGAAGAAGATTCTGAGAAACGGCAATACAACTGTGAGTATTCAAAGGTTATAGAAGGCATGATTAGCAGTAGAACTATATACTATTATCTGTTTTATTAAAATATTCAGATGAAGATCAGCTGGGAAATGTAATGCCTAGCACAAAATTCCTCTAATGAGGGGAACGAGAGGTGAAGATGATAGTTCCTATTCCCATCTGCTCCCCTATGAGAAAAAGCCAGTGAAAAAGGAAGAGTTGTAGAAAGGAGTCTAATTGTCAGCAGGAATCTGCAGGGAAGTTTAGAAACAAAAATGCATATTAGTATGCTGTACTTACACCTTGATTGTAAGTAGACAAAGCTGACATAGTGGAGAAACAAATTATCAGTGGCTAAATTTGACTTCACTGATTTTCCTCTAACAGTGGAGAAAATGACCAGAAGTTCTGACCACATGTTTACAGAAACATTAGATCTGATTTACACATTTGTAATGCAGACATTTGTGAGAAAAATATTTTGGGGCTGAAAAATTTTTCACTTCAGTTAAAACCATTTCATATCTTCCCAGAGTGGAATTGTCATGACTCTCTTAAAATCCCTAATTCAGAAAGCTAAATTTAGTCTTTTTAAGCATGACATTGTCTACTAGTAAAAAAATGAAGAAAAGAAAGACCTTACTTAGAGATTTCCAATACACACTGATTCCAAAAAACAAACAGAAAGATAACTTTTTCAATGTAACACTTTGAGTCCTGGAACATAAAATTTAATATACATGGCATTGAAAGCAGTCATGTCAAAGAAATGTATATTTGGTATACTGTGTGTATATGTATTGTAAACTGAATAACTTTTCAATATACATAACAGATTTTACATATTAGAAATAGTTAAATACAGCTTTATAAATTTTACATCTGATAAAAATTGATCTTAGTTTCTAAAGTTAATATAAAAAAATTTTTAAAATATCACCCAGTTTCCTTTCTGCAGTTGAGTCAATTTTTCATATTCTCAAGGACTGTGAATAGCACACAGGAGGCAAAGGCAATTGGGAGCAACCACACAGTACACAATCAAAACCCCAAACCTCTTCTCTGAAGCAGTAAGCATGAACTTTATCCTTAATCAAGTAAAACTCTGCCTATCCCATGAAAACTTTGGACCTTTTTTTTCAGTAGCTCCACTTGATGGTTTTCTTTTGCCCTCTCTTGTTGCAGACCAGCCGTTGTGTGTTTGAAATCCAGAATTAAGAGACCCTTCTTGCAGTTCATTCTTTACTTCTGCCCCCTTCACTGCATCATCTGTTTTCACATTATCCCCTTCAGCAGGCTGTCCCCCTTTACTGCTGTGTGTAGATTTAGCAACTCTAGTCATTTTAATCTCCAGCTATTTGTATTTTTGTTGGGTCTTCTTTCTAAAGGTTTTAGCAGGCAGACTTCCTGATGACTCCTTGCTCAGGGACTGCAGAAGACACTGCACTGCAGTGTTGGGAAGGATTATTTATAGAAAATCATTCCTCAAATATTTTCTTAATCAGCTATCATTTTGGCTGTGGAGAGGGCCAGGATTAAGGGAGTACTGGGTGGGATACTGTGATATTTGCACCCATAAGGGAATGGGAGAAGCTGAGAGGGACAGGGAAATTTCTGTCAATTAGCTTTCCTCCTTTCCAGATCCAGCTTGAGTCTCACACTTCTAATTATAACAACTAAAAATTGATCAGCAATTTCATGAAACTGGAACCTCTGTGCTCCCCAGGAAGGGGAATGAGAGAGGGAAGAGGAAGATTAGAGGAAAAGGTTGATTTTATATATAGAATATAGAGGTGGCTGATAACCTCTTTCCTAACACATTCCTTTTAGGTATATGGGAAGGTGAGGAGAAAAGATTAAAATTCTCCTGTCTTGGTTTTGTCCTAGAAACAAGTGTGGTAAAACTCACCAATGGGCATGAAGGGTTGCGAGGCAGGGCTAGGCCGGGACATGCCGATAGAATTCACAGCGTAAATCCGCATCTCATAAACTACGCCTTCGATCATTCGCTTGGCTTCATATGTTAGCTCTTTTAAAAGGTCAAAGTTAAGTCTCATCCATCGATAGCTCTTCTTCTTCTTTCTCTCTAAAATATAGCCTGAAAAGGATAAGTCTTATGAAGTAAAAGGACTGCAAATTATTCTCTCACGTGCAGGAAAAAAGAAAAATTGCCTTTTTTCTTTTCTGTCCAGTGGCATAAGAGACAAATGTGATTCAGAATTATTATATGTAAGTGAATTGTGTGAAGCTTTGGTATTTTCCTGCAGAGTTTCCTTTTGTATTACTTGATCTGACATTCTTACCTGAACAATTATCTTTTCAGAGTAGAGGTTATTTAGAATTGTCTGTGCCTGGTATTAGGCTTTAAGCACATTTTGCATGCTATACAGTAGTATTTTTTAGATGTATACAAAATAGAGATAACAGCAGAGCTGGTTTAAATGGTAAACCCTTTCTGGTGAGAATGGGGTCATTCACCTCTAATTGCCTGTGAGAGAGAAGTTTAACAGCCCCCTCAGTGAAGAAGTAATTGCCTTGATGTGTGTGCATAAATCCCATTGCAAAAAATTAGTTGAAAGAAGAGTTTG
The DNA here is from genome assembly GCA_022605575.1 of Laterallus jamaicensis coturniculus. Lineage (NCBI taxonomy): Eukaryota > Metazoa > Chordata > Aves > Gruiformes > Rallidae > Laterallus > Laterallus jamaicensis. The sequence goes on from JAKCOX010000013.1 coordinate 23,183,186, forward strand.
ACAGATCCCTTTGGTACTTGTTGGTTTGGATTTGGGGTTTTTTTTTGTCTGTTTTAAATAAAAATGACTTATCAAAGATCTTATGTTAGATCTCTGTGTCCATTGCTAAGAGGTGGAATTGCAGAGTGCTTCCCAGACAGCGCAGATCCCACTTTTGCTTCAGCCCTATGGTGGAGTGAGTCCTGGCTGCACACCATTTTTGTTGCTCCAATTCTCCTGGGAACGAAAATGTATGATTACAGAGAATGAAGAGAGCTGGATGCACTGCAAAATAGATCTGTAGTGTATCTTAATAGGTGTAGCCTGCATGCACGGAATCTGGGTTTTGAGTACATCTCCCTCACCATCTGAACCATCCACAGCCTTTCCCACACTACTATGCTGTTTTTCAGAAGGTCTAAGTCAGTCTGGGTTATCAATTTAAAAAGTAATCTCTAATTTCCCAAAACTGGAATAGAATCTGAGCATCTTGATCCTTAATGAGGATGGTTGTATATCACACTGGAAATGTTTGTATAAATTTTCAAGTAACCTGCTACAAAAGAATTATCAACTGTTTCTTTCCATCCACCTATATTACATTTCTGTTGCTTTTTCTCTGAGTAGGTAGTAGCCTGGATATCATCCGTGTAGATTTCTTCCAAGCAGACTCTGGTTTTGTTAAAGCTATTAATCTTTTAAAGATGGAAAGAATAATCAGAAAATACACTTCACTAGTGATTTACACATACCGTGTATTTGTATGTGCTATATGTCTGTTTCTCAGTCTTGGCAGGATATGTCTGTAACAGTGGTCAGCTACAACAGTGTTAGACTACAGGAAATCCACTGTAAAGGCTTATGAATCAGGCTGTGTTAGGTCAATGGTCACAAATGTTGTGGCTATCAAACTTGCAGATGTCTGGTATACCTGTGAAGAGTGATTCATACTCTTAAGGGAGCTGGAGAATGACAGGCATGTCTGCTGGCATGTTACAGGCACAGGCATCATGCGTCAGCACCCTTTCCTCTCTACACTGAATGGCAAGAACATGGGAATCTACAGAATGTTTTTGGAAATGAGTGGTGAAAGTATCTTTGAGCTGATAGCTTTTATCATTACTTCTAACATATGAAGTTAGTCCTGGCGTGCTTATTTTCAGTAGCTTTTAAACAGGGTCAAATGGTTCCTTTGATATGTTCCTGATTCTTTTTCTTTCTTCACCAGGGTCTGTGAGACTGAGAGAAGCTAAGGCATCTCAATTTCTGTTTTCCTGCAGTTTTATATATGCATAGTTTTCTGTCAGAACTGAGATACTTCTTCACTGTGGCATACCAGAATTGCAGTTAAAAAAAGTGAAAAGGAGCTAGCTAAAAAGACAATAGTGGTACTACTGGTGACATTTGGTAAAGCAGACTATATTCCCCAAGATGCACATAATCTATGATAGATAAAGATACACTTTAGTAATATATAAAGTACATGAGACCTCATGAAATGTTTCTGTGACAGTGAAGATTCTGTGTGAATTTCTCTTCTGTATCTGTTGGAGATAGCTCATGATGCAAGTTGAAGTCTGAGGTGGCCACAGATCTGTTTTGGTATTTCTGGGTAAGTCCAAAGGCCTGTACCCTTACATAGAATTTCAGTCTTGAATACGAATGTTTAGTTTTAGCTATTTTTGGTATCATGTTCTTGTGCCTTGACAATTTACTTGCTGATGTTTGTCTCTGGTTCAGGTAACACGGGTAGGGGGCACTCTCCCCCTAATATTGAAGGGCTCAAATCTAGACCCGTTTGAAGTTCTGATGTATCAGAGCAGATAGTTTCTGAGCGTTGGCCTTCCCATAGTAATAAATAGGGAGGATCCTTCTGTGCCATTTTAAAAGAGCAGCAAGAATATGGGCAAGGATGCTGGGAACTTTGTCTAGCACTTCTTACCAAGTACTGGTTGCCCACCATCATATTTAGGAGGTTGCCACTGCACAGTACAGTAATCTTCTCCGATGTTGCTGATCTTGGGAGCTTCTGGAGGGTCAGGAACATCTGAAGAAAGCGTGAGAAGGAATGCAAGTTGTTACTGTTTCGATTTCTGTATACAAGTCAATGAAGTATTTTCACACCACACACCATCTCACCGCCTGCCCCGTATTGTATTGATACAGCTTTGTCAGAGAGCAACAGTGGGTACAATTGAGAAAGTTTTATTTTAGTCTAGAGTAAATCCTACTTTTTGGCACTTCTGTGTTAGGTTGATTTTCCTGTAAATACCATTTTATTATTCAGCTCCCTTGTTCTTCCCAGACTTAATCAATATTTTTGCAAAAATCTAAAGTTACAAGGTCATTCTCCTCTGTAAGAGGCTTGCTCCAGGGTTTCCTATTTTTTTCTATAACGAGGCTTGTATAGAATATAATGGCTGCATGTCTCATGTATTTTGTTATTTGCAAAGCGACTTTAGAATTCACTGCTAAATAATAATTTTAATACTGTAGGTGAAAATAATTTTATAATTTTAAAATTTACTTATAACTTGGCCTATTGTCATATGTGTGTCAGGGTATAAACAAGTTAATTATTATGAAAAATTTTATAAAAGTTAGTAACTCAAAATCCTATTCCCTACAGCTGTCCCATGACTCACAGTGGCAATCTGTTTATCTTATGGAATAAAGAAACATAATGTATCTAATTAGCCATTTTCTACTTAGAGAATGAAGTAATCTTTGCTTAAAAATACAAACCACAACAAAATGCCAAGTTTTTCTTGTCACTGACAAGCATGAAGCATATACTTCAGAAGTTAATGCCATCTGTAAAATGATGGCATTCACAAAGAAGGCAACTACTTGTGAAAAATACTTAATATTTTATGGTAGTCCTGCCTCTATGATCCTTTTCTGATTTTTCTAAACCTAAAGTCAGAACTTGCTGCAGTTTTAGAGAAGGGTGAGTTTTGGTGAACTCAGGGTACTTTCATGGTCTGGCTGTTTCCTTCCTTCACTTACCAATAACTTTGACAGTAATATCAGCCTTATCTTCTCCCACTGGATTCTTAACAATAACTCTGTATACTCCTTCGTCCTCCTTTTCTGCTCCTTCAATGATGAAGACGCAGTGGTCTTCGTGCATCTCCACACGAACTCTGCCTTCAGATTCAAACAGAAGCTGTGGGCAGTGAAAGTAACAGAGTCATTGTAAGTTGTGCCAGGGACAGTCTGATGAGCCTGTGTGTAAGCTGGTGAAAATCTTCAAATCATTGAATATTATAAAAAAAAATATTGAACATCTACAAAGTTCTTAAAGATCTATTTGTATGTAGAAGACAGAAAATGTACACCAAGTGGCTTACGTAAATAACATTTGGGATAATTGGTACTGAAAGTTTTCAGGTTGTTAAGATTCACTGCTGGTTTCACATACCCAGTTGCTAAGTACTTTTGCAGATTCCTACTTGGGATAGCTACTAGTATCAATCCAAAGAGTTTCTGGGATAAGAGTTGGGAACCATGTAGGTTAAAGAAGACTTGCAAATCCAAACAGTTGAACAAACATTCCTGATCAACAGTGTCTATATTCGGCATCAGATAACATGGATTTAACAATTTTTGTCTAAAAAATTTACCATGTTTCTTGCAGCTCTTAATGGTGTCAGTGTGATTTCTGTCACACAAGATTGTCATATACTAGAGTTGTCTACTCTTTCCAGAGCTGAGGTCTGACATAATGACCTCAGCTTTGCCGTACGCTTGTAACACACTCTTCTCTTTGTGCCCACACTTAGAACAGAAATGATTAGGAAGCATGTGTGCCTGAGTAGTGACTAGTACAGCAGAACCCTAACTCTGAGAAAGGTTTATTGTTATGTAATAAATTTAAACCACTTTTTGCTATCAAAAACCCAAAGTGGTTACAAAAAGGAAACTTGTTAGAAAATCAGTGCTCTTTTGTACATACATAGTCCACTTTTCCCTGTATCCTACAAGAGCTTGTCTTATTTTTTTCCTTCCTAGCTGCTATTGAAGCTCACAAGTTAGTGGGGATAAAAAAAGATAGACATTCAGAAATATATCAAAAAGCTTTAAAATAATTGCTTTGATTCCTTGTAACCCAGCTACCATGGGATGGTGAGAGATTTCCTCAGTCAGCATCTTACTCTAAAATTACTCACCAGATCTCTTGTGCCTGTTTAAAGTTTGGTAATAACCATTGTGAGGCAGGATCTTGGCCCTGATATGCTATTTGCTTTGCCAGTTCAGTATCTACTGACTTTAATTTTTTTTTTCTTCCGAATCTGATGTTTTATCTGGAAAATATTAAACATAGTTGTGTGTCTGTATAAATAATCAGGAACTTACCTTGCTGTCAGTGTTTAAATCACTGCTGTTTTCTGAGGAAGTCATGGAATCGTCATTGCTTCGAACAAGGTCAGTTTTCTAGATAAGCAAAGAAAGTCAGATAAGTCTTTTTGAGCAGAGCCGTAAAGCAGTTTCTTCAAGATAGAGAAGAGTGCCTAGGTTTGTTAGAGGGCTTGGTGAAAAAAGTGAAGAGCAAAGTGAGGCAGCAAGCAGACCTGGGAAGGAAATCAACTGATACGAAGCAGAAATGGAAATAGAGGTATCAGACTACAGTGAATTAATGGAAAGATAAGTCAGCAAAACTAAATTTACAGCTTAACAAACAAAGATGCATGACATTCCTGCAGGAGAATTGTATCTGGATGTGAGTCAGTATGTATCCTGTGGTATTAATTGCTCATATTTGTTAACGACAAAAATAAGGATTACTTCTTTCTCTAACAATGGGATAGAAAGTCAACATAAACACTCAGAAATAAAGTCCAGTCTGTAATACACATCAAACAATGCATTCTGAAGCTCTGCTAGTGTTTGTTTAGTATTTTCTTAGTAAGTATGCACTATATGTTCTTCGAATCGAGTCTGGTTTCTTTTATTCACATCAAATCTTATAAATGACACTGTCTGATATCTGATCATAATTTTACCAGAGAAACGTATCTGAGAGTCAGTTAATCTTGATTCCCAAAGGGCAAATAGGTTTTTTGTTTGTTTCCATGCTAATTCTGCATTGCAGAAAAAAGTCCTATGTATTATTAAATGTGCTAACCTGAACAAAGAATGAGGCAGAGGTATCATAGAATCACAGAATTGTAGGGGTTGGAAGGGACCTCAAGAGATCATCAGGTCCAACCCCCCTGCCAAAGCAGGCTCCCTAGCTCATACTGCACAGATAGGTGTCCAGACGAGTCTTGAATATCTCCAGAGGAGACTCCACCACCTCCCTGGGCAGCCTGTCCCAGTGCTCTGTCACTCTCACTGTGAAAAAGTTCCTCCGCATGTTAGTGCAGAACCTCCTATGCTCCAACTTGCAGCCACTGCCCCTTGTCCTGTCTCCGCAGACTACTGAAAAGGGGCTGGCCAATTCCCCCTGCATCCCATACTTAAGATATTTATAAACGTTGATTAGGTCCCCCCTCAGTCTTCTTTTCTCCAGGCTGAACAGCTCCAGCTCTCTCAGCCTTTCTTCATATGGGAGATGTTCCAGACCCTTAATCATCTTCGTAGCCCTTCTCTGGACTCTCTCAAGGAGATCCCTGTCTTTTTTACACCAGGGAGCCCAGAACTGGACACAATACTCCAGGTGGAGCCTGATCAGGGCAGAGTAGAGGAGGAGGATCACCTCCTTCGACCTGTTGGCCACACTCTTCCTGATGCATCCCAGGATCCCATTGGCCCTCTTAGCCACCAGGGCACACTGCTGACTCATAGCCAACCTGTCATCGACCAGGACCCCCAAGTCCTCCTCCACAGAGCTCTTCTCCAGCAGGTCACCCCCCAGTCTGTACTGATACATATGGTTGTTCCTCCCCATGTGCAAGACTTTACACTTGCACTTGTTGAATTTCATCTGGTTTCTCCCTGCCCAGCTTTCCAGCCTGTCCAGGTCTCGCTGGATGGCAGCACAGTGTTCCTGCGTGTCAGCCACCCCTCCCATCTTTGTATCATCGGCACTTGCTGAGGGTGGATGCTATTCCCTCCTCAAGGTCGTCAGTGAAGATATTAAACAGGACTGGACCCAACACCGAGCCCTGGGGAACACTGCTAGTGACAGGCCTCCAGTCAGACTCTGCTCCACTGATCACAAAGAAATGAGAAATGTATGAAGAAATGAGATTGGGGAAATGTATAAAATTGGCAATTTTTTTGTCTTTATCTACACCTATGGGAAGTATAATCATGCTGTAGAATATTATGCAGAATATTTCTGTGTTCTGTGCTAGTTATAGCTCAAGAGCCCACAGATGGTGAGGGGTGGGAATGTTCTGAGATAACCATAAAGGAAACTTTCTTAACATTTGTGTCTACCTTCTAAATTCGTTCTTTGATGTTTTGTAACTACATTAAGGCAAATAGCAAGTGTCCTCTGTTTTCATTACAGCAAATACAGTTTTATCCCAGCAGTCTGCTAAGACAACATTTTATTCACAGACTGTAGATTTCTTGAGAAAATAGTAAAAAAGAAGCTGCCATCTCCAGAACATGTCCACCCAATCAGGTGAAGGTGATGGGCATAACTGATAATTTTTCTTTTTCTCTGAGGTAGGAAGAGAATAAACATATATGGTAGCCTACTGTCTGCATGTGCATATGTCTAGCCATATATATTCAGCCCCTTCTTTTGGAATAGAAAAACAGGCAACAGTTCAGAAATAGAACAGTTCAGGATGAGTCTCACATTGCAAATATTTTTTTTTCTCTTGAGGTTTTAAAAAACAGAATTGAAAGAAGAAAATTCTTGTAACTAAGAATTGTAAATCAAAGTAAGATTTGAGAAAGAAAATGCTTCCTGTCGTGACTTCCTGGCCTCAGACATTGTGTCAGGTTACACATTACCTTGTTTACTTTCTGCCAGATGACAGTGGGTGTTGGATCTCCTGATATGGGAACATCCAATCTCAATTTGTTCCCAGCCACCACAACAATAGTGTCAGGGGATTGGCCCAGACAGTCAAGGTGGATTTTGGGAGGCTCTATAGCAAAGGTAGAGAAAATAAGTTGTAAATATAGTTTGATAGTTCTGTACTGGGGGAAGGGGAGAGAAGGTGAATATACATAAAAATAAAAATGAACCCCCACTGCTTCCTTTGCAATTAAAAACCTGGCTACTTGCATATACCAAGTGACTGCTGCTCTTACCTTCTCTTGGTACAAAATCAATCTTGACCTCTGGAAGGAGAAAAAAAAGGATCAGAAAACAAAACTAATGTAACATGTCTACCTAAAAAGTAGTTTCAAAACAATTCTGCATTAAAATCTCGTAAGTTACATGTCAACAGAGTAATGCAATAAACTGGAAAGGATGCTCTGTAAAAACAGTGTGGTAATGGTAATGCAAAATAACAGAACAGCAATGGGCCTGTGTTGTGGTATCAGGAAAGAGATTCTGCATACTCTTTCTTGGTATAGCCGTAATTAATGGCATCATTTATCCCTCTGGAATTCCCATTACATAATTTAAGGCAACTTACCTAAAAACTGAAGCTTGGCAGAAAGGTTGTAAGCAAATCCCTGAGGGATGAAGGAATAATCAGCCTCATCACCTGGTGTTACATCCTCAATAGTTAGCTTATGGATTCTGGAAACATGAACAGATATATTCCACGCCCTTACCTTACCTCTCATGAAGAAACAGCCTATCTCAAGAGACAAGGTGCAAGCTACAGGATATTCATATACATTGCTATTCATCTCCTCACTGCCCTAACATCAAGTCAACAACCACCAGGGCTGTAAACTGCTTTACTTTCAGTATTCAAGAAAATCCATGCAAGCATCTTGTCTATGAGTGGATTTTTCTTATCAAGGTAGATGCATAGTTTACTTTGAATAGAGGAAATAGTTTCTCTGCTTTAGTCCAGCCCTTTAACATTACAAGGGCAACTATAACACTGCTGGTTTCATTTGATCAGGTTGTGACTACATTGAATTCTGGGGGCGGAGTGTGTGTGAGGGTAAGTTTAAAAGGGATGCTCCATCCCTGTATTATTGTAAATGTAAAACAGAATATGGAGAGGGGGTACCAAGGAAGACTTTATCTAACGTGCTTATGTATCTTCTGAATCTTCTTGGGCTGCATTTCCTGTAGTAGTTCAGAGTGCTAAGAAACTTGAACACAGATTTGAGCAACTCTGTGTTAAACTTAAAACCCTTCAGAAGAACTAGTGTTATGTATGGGCTGTCTTAATCTGTCTAAACACTACTGCTAACTTTAAAGTTATGAACAATGTGTTTTCTAGACTTTGAATATCAAGCAAACATGAAATGCTAATGAAAACCGAGAATGAATTCTACTGATACAGCACTGATGCCATAGATGGAAAAATGTAGCCACACAGAAAGACCGCATGCATACCAAAGCAAATCTTGTAACTAGGTTGATTGCATATGAGTAGGTTTTAAACTTTTTTCCTTTTAGCTGGAGCCAGGAAAAAGTCTTGTTTTATATTCTTATCCCCTGAAGTAATAGCTCTGGTGAATTATAATGCAATACGCAAGCCTGTACCTGCTTTCTGAAACAAAAACTAACCTGCCAATATGAGAGATCTTTATCCTTTCATCTGGGACCACCTCTTTTCCATTTTTCAACCAGATTCCTTTCACATTTTCATCGGAAACTTCACACTTGAAGACTGCCTGGTCCCGTGCCTTCACTGTCAGGTCTGCAATGCTCTGATAAACTTCCAGCTTTTTCTCTGATATTGTGAGAATAAAATACACAGAGCAACAAATAGATCTGTAAGTAAACTGTGGATTTACTGAGTAGAAAACACTAGGTCTTGGCAAGCTGTTTGTGGAAGGGTGAAATTTGAAGGGAAATCTACAGCATGCAGGACTGATAGCTAAGCACCTGTTTTTATCAGAGTATCTGTTACATCCAGCACACAGGTCTGACTTCTCATTGGAAGCTTTTATTATCAAACCTTATGGCCCTTATTAAGTCTTCTTTTTCACTGGCATGAGGATTATGCTACCCTGTGCACTGGAGAGTGTTACCTTTAGCCTGTTTCCATTTTTCAGCTTCTCTGGTTCTGTAATATAACCTGTGCCTACCTTGTACAATCAGTTCAGCAACTGATACCCCACCATTGGTCTTCACAGTGTAGTGTCCACTATCCTCCTTGGTTGATTCATTGATAATTAGATACTGCTTTTTTCCATCTTTCTTGAATCGGTATTTAAATGTTTCTTCCCGTGTCAGCTCAATTCCATCCTTTTCCCTGCAATGCCAAAGACTGTTGAGTCATTTTAATATGGTTGGAAGAGGAAAGTAAGAGTCAGCTCAATGTTGGTAGATATTGGAAGGTGTAAGATAAATCCAACCTTTGTAACACTTCAAATTAGTTAAAAGAGATCATTTTATAAACATAGTGGAACCAGAACCAGGATGCTTCTAGCTTGACCATTAATTTTCACTTGTTATTTGATTTCTGGTTCAAGACTCAGTAACTCATTGTTTCTATTTATGTACTATGGGTAAAGATGAAAATATGATAAATGCAGTAGAAGATGCAAGGATGAAGATGCACTTCATTCCAGCAGGGAATTCATTATCTTAAAAGCTGCCATAAGGTAAACAAGACTTGCTGGGAAATGACTTTAAAGTCTTCATTTTCCTGATGTGAATTATATTTGTTATAAATTCATGGTTTGTGGGCATCAGTAAAAGAAGAATGTAGAAGAATGTAGGCTGGATATAAAGGAAGATGTATTTTGGACGTTGTATTCCCTTCCATTCAAGGATGCCACAGTATATTTAAGACATTACTAAATTAAGCTTCACCATCCAGCCTGGGAGGAAATTTAATTATTCTACTTTCCAATCATCATAAAGGTGAATGAGCAAAGAGGATTTGGTTAATCCTGTTTGGTTAAGGTCACACAAAAATATGTAAGATATTTTAAAGATTTCCAGTTCCTAAATAACATAAACAGGCTACACAAAAAACACTTGTAACTAGTTAAAATTATTTTGTAGAATTTTATATTTTTCATTATTATTTGAACCTATTTATATTACATAAATTGAATGCTCCTGAAGTTTGTAAATGAAAAAGTTTTGATAGTCTAGTGGAAAAAGAAATTGGAAGGATGTTATGCTTTTAATAGAGGGAAAATTTTCTTTCTGTCTTGTGTCCCTGATTTGTTACCAGTGACTGTTCAGCTTCACAAATGACCTTACAGATAGTAACTCGAAATACCACTTAGGGACTCATTAAAATACTATAGCTTTAATGTCTAGGTGAATGCATGTGAGAGGACCTTTTGTCTCTGGTTAAGTAAAACACAAGATCAAAGCTTTAAGCAGAGACAGGACTCCTACAACTTGTGACTTGATGTACCTGCTGTAACTGCACATCAAAATGCCCACAGGTTACTCCCTCCTAACTGTTCTTTACAGCACAGCTTATTGGAATTTATAGTTGGTTTAGAAAAACACTGGCCTCCTTCCAGATCATAGGACTAGACTGGCAGTAAGGGAGGAACTGAGGAGAGCTATAACAACCACATTAAACACAGCACTTGGTCTTATGTCATGATAACATTTTCTCTGCTTGCTGAGTGGCAAGAGTCTGAGGCCACATGCAAGATGCTCTCCTAAGGCTGATATTCAGGCTGATTACTTCTGGAACAACTGCTACAGTGCAGTGCATAAACTGTTGCTGGACTGCTGCAAATGGACTGTAATTCAGAAATTCAACACACTGCCGTGGCAGAAGCAGGCATGTGCACTGTAGCTGGTGTTCCAAAGCTGAACTTTTAAAAGTAATTTTTCTGGTGAATGTGTTTTGGCATGTGTCTCATAAAAATATCTGAATGTTCTGTTCAGCCATTGGTAAGAAAAACATTTATTGAAATTTTATCTAAGTAATGAAAAATACTTGGAATGACTAGGGTCTTAAATCCCTGTCAAGGGAATAATGTATTTCACTTGTGTGTGTTTTACTTATTAGTACATTGCTGATGCTGGGTATGAGTAGTAGATTGCTTGCAGAAGAATGTATTGACAAATAGTGGAGTGATAAAACTGTAGATATCAAAAAGAGAGCTTTAGGATATACTATGGCTTAAAATAATAGTCTGCTGCAGGGAAAAGTGAAAGTTCACTTAAGATAATACTACAGGCCTTCCTTTGCCAACTGGAGCAAACAAGTAGAAGAATCAGTTGATATTAAAGTGTATGTGGAGGATTTTATAGAATGATAGAAGTACTGATTTAAAGACTACTGTAGGTCACCTGGTCTGGCCTCATACTGGAAGCAAAACTAGAGCAATAATATGTAGGTCATGGTTTAATCTATACAAGTCCTGCAGATCTGTAAGGTTCTCCACATTGCCACTCAATGCCTCTCTTCTCTGTCCAGAAACACTGTCCTATTTCCTGTTTAGATTCTAAGGATAAATTGGTTAATGTCTGCTGAGATATCACTGATGTAGGTACGATGTGATAATGGGGACACACATCATTATGTTACTACAGTTTGTCTTCATTTGGAGCTGATGATACATTCAGCATTCAGAGATGAAAACATCAGATCAAAACTATGTATTTATTACATTTTTTCTTTAAAGAACTCTACTATTTACAAGACTGTCTGAAGTTTAGAAATAACTATTCTGTAGTACTGTGTAATTATAATGTGAGACCTTTCCAGGTGATCAAGACAACATTCTTTCCTGACTGCTCTGAAGGGACCCTCATAAAGAATTCTCTAAGCCCTAGTCTGATGGCCATGCCTAAGAGGCTGTAAGACTTATTTCTGTCTTGTGCAAGCCACATCACTGCTTTTCTTCATGTGCTTGTGATTGCATATCCCAGGTTTAAAGGGTGTAAGAGCTATAACAGGTGCACTAGCTTGTGCCTGTTACCACTGAGCATTTCCCTAATGAGCCATAGAATGAGAACTCTTTCTCCATGCTTCATTTCATGTTTTCCCTGAACGCTTTTCCTCATTGTCCAAAATTTTCCCTTTGTTCCCAAAAAGCGTTCACTGAGTCTCATACAGTAAAACCATTAAAATGCAGTGTAAATGTTTAACTGCTCAGTTTTCTGCTGCTATGATTTGAAGAATTTCTCTGACCACTTGTTGCATTTCAGGCTGGGACAGCTGCTGGTTTGCCCTTGTCCCACAAAATGCCCATCCCACAGATACCAGCTCTGCAAGATGTATGGGAGGTGTTCAAAGGCTTGGGATCAAAGAGTGGCAGCTGCCCTGTGCTCTGAGAGAGACAGATCTGCTTGTCCCCATCTCTTGTGACCAGGCGTCTCTGAGCAGTTCCTGAACAATAGCATGTGCGTGCCGTGCATGTGGCTTTAATAGTGTAATGCATACGCTGTACTAGCTCTTGGGCTCTATTTAAACTCAGTTCCTTCCTTTGGGAGAGCAGATGAGTGGTTGGCACTTTCCAGGAATGTAATGGGCATTGTGGGAACAGTTGATGACCGTGTGCCTGAAGCTGTTAACAAGCCTAAGAGAATTTCATCTGGTAGAGAAACGAAGTGAGAACAGTGTGTGTAAGACCTGGTATGTGAGTACTGCCTGCTGTGCCTGCCCAAGCAGCATGAACCTTCCAGCTTCCGCTCATCTGGAATGCCCAGCAAAATGGACTCAATGGTCTAAATGTTTGTCATCTTAATCCTGCTTGCTGCATATGCATAACGACTAGCTTTGCAGGATCAACACAACAGATATGTTAAAATAAGTCAATGACCTTTGAGCTCTGTCTTCAGAGACACTAACTTTGTACAGAAGAAAAAATACTCTAAGAAAGCCCCTCACCCTCACTGCAGTTGAGAAGACCAGAAGATTCCATAAAGTATAGCAAACTCATCACAACACAGATCTGACTAGTCTGGGCAATACTTAGACATTACTGTCAAGTGCTTAGAAAACTTTAAAGCTAACAGCTTGGTACAAACACTGGTCCTAGAATATCCTTGGAAAGATATACTTGGTGTTCTTTGGGTTTTTTTCCCCTTTTTCATTCTCTTACCATTTCACAGTAGCTCCTTCCTCTGATACTTCACACTCGAACTCCACTCTCTCTCCAACCATCACCATTTGGTCCTCCAGTGGGTGTGTGATTAGGATTGGAGGTTCTGGAAATGAAGAGGCTTTTATTAAAACACTATACTGAAAGACTGCAGACCAGAGCTAGATTTACCACTCTGCATCCCACAGGAAGAACCTCTGGCCAAATACATGGTGATGTTCTCTGAGTTGGAATTTAAAAATTAATACGCTGGATCACATGAGCAATGTTATCAAATGGCCTTTTGGCTTTTTTCTTCATGAGGCAGAATATGAGCAAAGGATTAATCAGTTTTCATACATATCCTGAAATTCTAAACTGGAGGCATTAGTTTTCTGTACTACTTGATCTACTTATAGACCTTAAGGCACATGTTTATCTTGAGAGGCATCAACTTTTTAAGTGTGTTTCTAGCCCTATTGTTGGGAATAGGGCTAGAAATCATAAATCACTTTCCAAATGAAAATTAATGGTAATTATTACTGTGCTTTCTTAGTTGCAGCTATAGTGGAAAGATCTTCCTTCATTTAACTGTAAGAAAAATATCTGCTTTAACAGATGTCAGAATTTGATATTATGTTTGAGAATTTCCTTTTTTACAGGATTAACTAATCTAAGAGTAGACAAGGTGACAGTAAGCCAATGTTATATGTTAGGAGAGATCTCTCTTCTTTTGCTACCATTGCTCACCTTTTACAAATAATTCTGTAAAGCTCTTCTCCTCCCCTACCACACATTCATATGCTGCATCGTCAGCCAGAGAGCAGTGGTTTATGGTCAGTATCCTCTTATTCCCAACAGCCTCAAAAATATACCTGAAAAGAGAAGCTAAATGTAATTATCAGAATAACTTTTTGGACCCAGTCACTGTTCATCCCCTATCTGACTGAGAAAAAGGTTCCATGGTCATGGTTTTTTTTCTGACCTCAGTGGCAAGGTTTGTTAAGACTCAAACCCTGTATCCCTGTGTCAGTGACAGCAGTAGTGTTTGAAAAACTTATGGAGAAATCGTCATACAAGTGACACATGCAAACTTGTGAATGGTGATGGATGCTTTTCAACCATCTAGCCATGCAACAGACCTGACTACCATTAAAAATGCCTTGTAATAACTTCAGTACAAAATGACTGGAAATGCTTTTGCGAAAGAGCTAGACTGAAGCATATCACACATCCCAAGAAAATTTGAAACCTAGATATACACATAAATATCAGAATATTCTCTGAGGACTTACTTGCTAAATAGGTAGAGGTAAGCATCCAGTTCCATGTGTAGATACATAGAGCAGAGGGAAGAAAAGAAAAGAAACAGTCATGAGAATGGCAAACTGATCCTGAGCCGCAGCACTATGTAGATTCTTTCTCAGCTTCTGTGTCTCCCTATTTTAGAGTAGAATCATAGAACCGTTTTGGTAGGGAAAGACCTTGTAGTTTATCAAGTCTAATTGTTAACCTAGCACTGCCAACTCCACCACTAAACCACATCTGTGCATGGTGATGGTGACTCAATCATTTCCCTGGGCAGCCTGTTCCAATGATTGGCAACTCTTTTGGTGAAATTTTTTTTTCTAATATCCAATCTAAACCTCCCCAGACACAACTAGAGAGCATTTCCTCTTGCCCTATCACTTGTTACTTGGGAGGAGAGACCAAGACCCACTTTGCTACAACCTTCTTTCAGGTAGTTGTAGACAGTGTAAGGTCTGTCTTCGGCATCCTTTTCTCCGGGCTAAACATCCCCTGTTCACTCAGCCGCTTCTCGTAAGACTTTTCTAGACCCTTCACCAGCTTCGTTGCTTTTCTTTGAAGACTCTCCAGCACCTCAATGTCTTTCTTGTAGTGAAGGGCCCAAAACTGAATACTGTTAAAGGTGTGGCCTCACCAGTGCTGAGTAAGGGTGGATGACTGCATCCCTAATCCTGCTGGTCACACTATTTCAGATGCAAGCCAGGTTGCTTGTATCAGATTCCTTTTTTTCCTAAGAAAAGCTTGTTTCTCTGCTTTGTCCAAGCTGTAGCCCATCCTTTTTTTCAACTTCCTGTATTTCAAGTTTACCTGCCGCTCACTTGGATCTCCTGTCCATTCTTCAGCCATTTCACATCAGCATCTGGATTTGCAACTTCGACCATTAATTTGATTTTTTGCCCTTTGTCCACTTGGTAAGCTGGATCCAGTTTCTTGAGGAATGCTGTGATGAAGAATGATTATTTTTTTAAAAAGAAAATAATTTTAGATTTAACTTTTGTAACGGTCAGGAAAATTCCTATTGTTTATTGTCGTCATAAGCCTTCCCCACTTTCGGCACCCCTGTTTGCATTTTTACCACTTCTCTCTGTTCTTCATCCTGTTCTGTTATCTGTTATTCCTTAACATTGGATGAAAAGCATGGGATATAAACTAAAATAAGCAAAGGAGGCTATTCTAAATCAGATGTGAATATGTACTTCAACACATCCTACACAGAGTTACAACTATATCTGCCCATGTAGGAAAATTATACTGATCTCAGTAATAATATATAGCAGCTTGCCTTCTCTGTTTCAGACTTTTAAAACAAATTAAAAGTTAAAATTAAGTAATTAATACTTCAGAAGACTAGAAAAGGCTCAAGAATTCCAGAAGTATTATCCCAATGGAAATACTGATGCCTGACATACTGACCGGTTTTGGGCATGAAGTGGGATTTTTTTTATGTTCAGGGAAATATGAGGGGCAGAGCAGAAGGAACTAGTAAAATGAGCAGGCTCAGAGTTTCAGAACAAGGTAGCTCAGAGCTTTGGGTGTGGCTTTAATCTTCAGCAATCAGCACTTCACATGTAGAAACCCTGTAACTGCAAGAATAGGAAGCTCCTATTTCTCATTCTCTTGTATCTGGCTGCTGCTCAGCTGGTGTTGAAGAAGTCCTATAGAAGATATGGACACATATAGTTGGATTGAATGCAGGTCACTAACCTGTACTTTTTTTCTCTTCCTTCTTTATGCGTTTGAGGCGTTTCAGCATCCCACGCAGATCTGTGATGCCATACTGAAAAGCAATTTTCTCATATTCGGAAGGAGGAGCTTTCCTCAGGATTTCCCAGACATCAACATCAGATTGTGATTCAGATTTTGCTTCACCTCTGCAGAAAGAGATTAGAATGTCTGAACGCCACTATTGAGAGGATTAAAAAACAGCCATAGACCTAGCAAGCTACACATTGGCTTCATGAAGCCATTTCTTAATAAAGATTTTAGCAGTCCAACTTTTTGCTATATTATTACATAAAATAATGAACTAAAACTGGCAACTAGTTCTACTTCTATTTATATATGCAGTGATTAAAATTCAATCACTGTCCTGAATGTATTAGTTTCTTAAAAAGCAGATAAATATTAACTTCCCTTTAATGCTGAGTAATGGGAACACAAGGATACTTATTTTCCAGTGATAGTCATATACAAAGCATGGCAAAGCAAGGAACTGAACTGATATCCTGAGAACACCTTAGAAACAAGGTAGTTGGTTTATGTTAATAAGAAACAAGACCTTTTCTACTCAGAACAATTTTTTCTTTGTTAAAATGACTCTCAGATGATTAATATGTCTTCTATTGAAAATACAATTCTTGGCTATAGTAATCTACAAAAAATAAAGACATACAGACTGGTGAGTACTGGCAAACAAGGCAATGTTAACAATTGTCAACTTGTTTTATAGTTTAACTAGTGATTATGGAAGAATTAATGTTTGGTTTAGCAAAGCCAAGTGAAAGTTTGGTTGTCTGGCTTATGGAAAGATTTTTTTATGACACTGTATTTTTTGTTTAGAAGATCATAAATAGAAAAAGAAGTTGAAGCAACCTTACCTATTTACTGAGCGCAAGAAGCTGCTGTACTCCAGAACAATGCAGAGAACCGTTTGAAAATACATATAGCATCCCAATGGGCAAGAAAGAGGACATCATGTGTTAATACAAAAGAGCCATGGACGTCATCAACAAGCTTGTGCTTCAGTGGCAGTGAGAGGAAGGAGCTCATGCAAAAGCTGAAAGAGGCTTAACAAAAATGCTGCTCCCTACTTAAACCAAACTCACTACCACACTTTCTACATTTCCACTCTGCAATTTGTAAGTGTAAGTGCTTCTGCTTAATTCCTAATTATGGCTGACTGACTTGCAGGGAAACAAATAGCTCTACTTTGCCCTGTTGTCATGGAGCTGTTGCCTGTCATAGTTTGTATTTTGGTAAACAGAGAAAGGATGACAAATGTAACATATTCTGAAAAACTTTTTTATGGAAGGGAACTTCCTGGGGCTGCTACTTCTGACATCACCAGGACCAAGTTGATTCCAGTGCAGCAGAGCACATTGTTATGAAGTGGTGAACAAGAAGAGACGTTATGCAGCAGGTAATGCAGAGAAAAGTGGAGGATTATTGGGCAGATTTCCCTTTTTTTCATGAAAAACACCAGTGTCGTTAGTCTGCGAGAAATATTACTCCTTACAAAAGTATGGCTGTAGTCAATCTAGACAGCAGGTATAACCAAACATTTCTGGTACTTCCTTTATTGCCCACAAAAGTCTAGCTTGTAACAAGAGCACTATGTCTATTAAAGCACTGCATTCTAGGCTTGGGATTGCCAACAACCTTCTAGTTCTTGAACAGAAAGGAAGCAAGAAAAGAGTGTGAACTGAAATAGGACATGCAGTATCCTGTATCTTTGGAGTGGTTGAGTACTCACTAAGCCGTCACTAGCACTCATTGAATTGATAGCTGTATCTGAAGTGACTCCTTGTGATAAGTGCAGCCTACTGGGTATTTAATTTGTTGTGACAGTGCTTCAACATCACCCACAAATTTAATCAGAATTCTTCTTCTTTATATATCTATCATTTTGTGTGGAGCAGCTACAAATTATTTGTATTTTTGCCTAGCAGACAATCGAACTGATTTGCCAAATAGACCAAGGGGTTTTTGTAATGCAAGAAGTCTTGAGCTAGTTGCCCTGGTCATATCAATGAACAACTTTAAAATATTTCTGAATACATGTAAATTGGAATAGGTATATAAGTGCACAAAGCTAGGAATATATAATATTTTTAACATGTGCTGATTTATTTGTACTAATACAATTAATGTTCTGTGGAGAAAACTGTATCTCAAGAGGAAATTGTAGGAAATAAGAACTACTTAACAGTTTCAGATGTTACTCTTCTCCTTCAGTTCATCTGAATACACCTTTTACCTGAACATTTTCAGGAGTTTTCAAAAATATTTGAGTTATTTTTAATACATCATGAGAAAAATCTTCCAATTTAGAAGCAATTTCACAGTCTAGTGTATCTTAGTATTGAGAAGACTTCCTTAATTTTTGCTTTAGCCCTTCCATTACTCAGTCATCCCACTGTTACATCTGGCAATACTGTTTTGAAGTAGGCAAGCTGAAATACAAAAAATTTGTTTGTAAACAAGAGCATAGTTTCTTCTTTGGAGATACTAATATTTTCTAATGAGAGGAAAAGGCTTGTAAATTGCATGCAAAAATGGTACTAAAAGCTAAAGGTTGTAATTTGTATAGTGTTTAACTTAGTTCAGAAAAAGAAAACATAAAACCTGCCTCTGAGAAGAGTTTTTCCCATCCCAGTACTTCTTTTCAACTTTTTTGTATTTGTTAAAGCATTCTCTTTGATCCCATAAAGACAGAGTTTCCAGTTAGTCTATATTCTTCTGCTACCAACAGGAACTAAGCACTGCATGAAAAGTAATAGAGGACTTGGAATCCTGAAGTTTCTCCCACTCTTGTGCTACTGTCACTGATGTTAGGGATCCTTATTGAGGGTGATCGTCTCATAGGTTAACTATGCGCTTGGGGGCATTAAGATGCAGCTTAGTGAACCTGCTGTAAATGGAATATGCAGCTGGTACGTTTTAAACATATGTGGAGGGGATAAAAATAGTTTTGTACATCCCAGAGATGGTTCCTTCCTATCCCGTTACTGTCAACTGATTGGACCCTGTCAGCTGTCACCTCCTTCAAGGTCTCTGCTCACTATCCCTTTTAATGGTTCTGTGACAGCTGTTCCCTTCCTCTTTCCAGTGACGTCTCCTTTCTTGGCCCATGACATCTGTATGTCAACACCAGTTAATTAAATTACAGCAATAGGAGATAAGGTATTAAATGAAGCCCTCTTTATTACAGTGAGAATGTTCATTACCTCTGGATTGAGGCACACTTGTAAATTAGGTGGGATAAAATTGAAGTGTAGGAAGAATAATACTCAATTCTCTTTGAGTCTGCATAGCTTTTTCCATTTTATGTTTACTTTCTATTTTAGCAAAGAATACTTTCATTCTATGATGAGTTTTTATGCCTATCAGTTCTCATTAATATAGGTGTGGTCATCAACATGTGATGAGCAAAGCCTGAGGGATCCACAAAGTACTTTTAAAGTGGCTGTGAAATACAACAAGGAGCAGTGAATTTATCAGTATGCTTAAATTCTCTAAACAGACTTGTAAGTTAAGAAAAGTCAAAACCACTGATAACAATGCAATAAAATTTATAAACTTATTTTAGAAAATTGCATTTCTAGTGAAATAGTTACTGAACAGTTGAATGAACAAATTGAAAATTTCTGGAAATGCTGGAGTTTTTACTCCCAGAGAAGTTCTATCATTGCTCAAAACTAATTATGAAAGCAGAAAGAAAAACTACTATGGGAAGGTACCACAGTATTTAGCACTTCATTCCAGCTGGAGTCACTGTATGAAATTATGCAAATACTTTTGTGTTGTCCACCAATTATTTGAATATTTAAAACAGAGATCAACAATTCTTTATTTTCTTATGTTTTCTATAGAAATTAGAATGTGTGTACAACTATTCGAACCCTCAATCTTGCATGGTTTTGATTACTGCCATGTTTTCTCTACTTTAGAATTTAAAAAGAAACCTAATGCACTTTTGGCTTCAGATTTCTCTGGGGTTCATAATGAAACAAGAAACTTTGATATGGATGTCAGCTATAGAAATCTTGATGGGTATACTTGCTGTCTCATCTAGCTGGTGCCTTAAGAGTTCTGCGAAGCCAGAAATCACTGGCTCTGGATACATTGTATCATACTGCATAATGCAGGGCTTTGTGTACCTGTGTGAGTTTGTTTGGAGCACTCAAATTTGAGTGAGTTAACCTGAGTGAAACATGAGCCTGTTGTGTCTTTATTGCCAAGCTACTTCAGATGTCTACATGATCCTGAAGTCTTTGTGAAGATAAAACACTTTCTATGAAAAGCGATACCAATACTTACACAGAGACTGAACACAGATTCAGAGCAACATTCATCCAACTAGTTGATCAGGAAAACTTAGTAAGTAAGCTTAGATTTGTAAAACATGAGTCTAGTACAAGTGTTTGTAATAACTTCAGGAAAGAGAGAGTGAGCAGCCAGGGGCCAGCAACAGAAAGAAGCATGGTTGAGGAAATGATAATGAGCTAAGGAAACTTGGAATAAAAAAGTGTGTGCTGTTATGGAGAAGCCCATACATCTATGGATTAAGTGACCTCAGTAATAAGTTTGCTTAACATTTAAGGATGCGTGGAACAAAACTTCAGCACATATTTGATAGGCACCAGCAGGCATGTTATGCAAATTATTTTTCTGATTTTAATTTCTATGAAAATAAGAAAGCAGCACGTTATTGAGAAAATCTGGACATTCAAGGACAATTTAAAACTGTTTATACAAGAAAGTGATGGTGAAAAGCAAAGAAAATTCAGATAAATATATTGATTTATATTGAATGTTCAACCGTTAACTGCTACTAACAGTTCAAAAACATTTCTGTCTCAGAAATTGGTGGCTGATAATTTTCCTTCATACTGTCTAATTTTTGTCATGCTCTACATATAAGAAGTATGAAAATGCATGCATTATTTAAAAACCAAATGGCTGTTATATTCTGTCTGATCCATGCATTTATAATAAAATGAAATAGAAATCTTACTCTCTGTTTACAACAATGGAATCCAAACCATCCAAATTAAGAGGTGGTAAAAAGAGAAAAACATAAATAGGCAGATTATGAAAACAAATGTGGCAAGGAAGGATGAGAAAGGGAGAGGAAAGTACACAAAAAAAAAGAGAAAGTAAGAAATAAGAATTTAACAAGTAAAAAATATTTATATAGTTATGTATACAATACAGAATCTCTTTTTTAAATATATGATTAACAGCTTTTTAATTTATCATATATAGTTGTATAACATAGTAGTAATATTTAGGTATCTAATGAAAAGGCTTGTCCTCTCAGCTGTCTGATGCAAAGTATTGTGAAAACTTAGGACAGAAAATTCTTAATAAGGCAGAATTATGGACTTGTAAACTGTCGGTGTGTTTTGGGCTCTTCTATTGGAAAGTTCTGGTGGAAGCACACAATTTCCCTAGTCTCAGCCCTTTCTGTCTTGGGGAAAGATTAGTCTCTTCTCACCCCCCAACTCCCTTCCAGTGTAAAATTAGCAGAAATGCAGCCAACCCTGAGTATTTAGGGATCTTGCCATAATTTCCTATCATCCTTTTTCCAGTTAGAGCTGCTTTAGGAAAACTGCAAAGCTTCAGAATTTTTGAAGCTTTCACTTTTGTTTGTGTTTTCAGAGTTGTTCAACAGAAGTTGGTGACTATTTCACTAAGTCAATGGGTTTTTACTCACCTCTTTTTCAATAAGGAACTAAAATTAAACTCTCCACCCTCTTCATGTCCCTCGGTACTGTATAGTAACAGAAAAACATAATTAGCATCAGAAGGAAAGAGGAATAGCTTATGAAACTATATAATTATGTAGATGATATATTTTTGTAGAGGAGTAGTAGTTGGGTTTAGAATGACTTCAAATGTGCACTGACATGGAAGGCAACTTTATTAGGTGTTGTCTAGTCTGATTGGCCTTCATACAGGTTTGAGAAATATATTTAATGAATTTGTATTTGTTTATGTATTGATTGTGGATAAAGCCATACAGGGTACTAATTCGGTGGTCATATGGATCCAGATTCTATTCATTATCACAAAGATGTTGCAGAAGCTTTCCTTTAGAATCATTAGTGCTTTTGGAAGACTGTAGTTTTGGGACTGTAGATGTTGTTTATAGTGTGGGGCAGTATTTAACCAAGATTTTGGTGGGACTTCTTAGAATCTACATTACTTTTTTTCCCTAGTATTATACCAGCCATAATTCTCTCTTAAGGCTGTTTGCGATTCCAGAGTTAATTATACTGAAAAAAAAAGCCATGTCATTGGTGCTTGGGGAGAGTTAAAGGTGGAATTCTGAGATGAGATTCAATATGCAGTTGCTCAACAAGCATCGTAGCAAGCTATCTTGAATTGATTCTATTGTGATAAGAAGCAACAAGCAGGTTTTTGATGTGTAATTCTGTCTGTTGCATATGGTGAACTCAGATGGAATGCACATTGTTATTTTTGGTGTTCTGAATTAAATATGGCTTAGCTGTGCTTCTGAACATTTGAAGTACAGATCTACTTTGAAAACTTAGCATAAAGTCATTAAACTCCTTTTGGTTTAATTCCTAAAAAAAATCACTTGGGGGATTTGATAAAAATATCAGGAGTTACACTGCATTTCATGTCTACTGATTATTCAACTTGGTATTTTTTGCATTTGGACAGGGTTTAGAAAGTCAAAATGGATTTTCTTTCTATCAGTCAGTCTCCCATCACCAATGTTCAGCTGCCTCTTGACATCTCTGTTGTCTTGTGTGTAGGAATCTAGCTATGCAATCTCACTGCATTCAGATTCTTCCAGCAGCCACACCTTACATTTCATTAATGTTTTATACACAGAAATTATTCTTTTCAGTTGTACTGGTGATAGTGCTAGCCCATAATTCTGGTTGCTCAGAGAAAAGCAGCTTGCCTGTAGAAGTGTAAACCAGAATGTCAGGGAAATTGAATATTGCCGGAACTAGTACTTTGAAAAGTAAGGAAATGGCCTCAACAGAGAACTGATGGACATTTTAACAGTAGTGTTAATAAAATGAAACAGAAACAAGTGCCAAATTTCTTGTGCTGCTTGACAATGCAAGTTTAGTGAGAATAAGTAACAAATTTAAATCACTGTACTTTTGAATACGTTGCAAGATCTTTTTATTAAGGAAATACAATTTTTGCTTCTTTGATTACTTTCAAGATCTGGAAAGTACTGGAAAGGATACTTTTCTGGGTATAATGCTCAAACAGAAAAGTATATTTTTGGCCATTATGTTCAGTACTTTCAGAAGACTTTTGATGCTTGCAGACATTAAATACAGGAAATAGCTCTACTATAAACCTGAGAGGGGTTTCTTGATCAAATATTTAGGAAATCAGAATCTACAGCTGGAGAATAGCTAGTCACCTTATTGCTTCACAGGTGGTACTTAAATCAGATTTTCAGAAAAGCCTAGCAATCAATTTTCAGCTTTTCTGAAGCTTCTATTTTCTGAAGGATAAGACCATAATAATTGCTTTAACATGTGCAGAGTTAAATCTCAGAGTTCCTGTTTTCATTGTGGTAGAAGACATTGATACCAAAAGGGATAGGGATGAAAATTCAATGATGCTAGGATAAAGAGTGTGCCAGGAAACAACAGATTTTCATATACATGTGTGGTGATGCATTTCTGTGAGCAGTGGCCATTTTAGTTAGGGTGTGCTCAGCAGAGAGGAAAACATGTAAAAGAGAGGGGGGTAGACATGCATATAATTTGAAGTGACTTTTTTTCTTCAACAGTGGTGAGAAGATGCCACTTGCCAAACACATGCCCTTTCCGTAGATAAATCTGCCTCTCACTGAACTATCAAATTACTTTTTTCATTACTTAAATTAGTACTTATTGGTAGGTATTCATCTCACACAAATACTATATACTACAAACCATGATTTATTTGGAATTTAAGCTGCATCTAGTTCTGTGAAGTTTGTGTTTCCTTTTCCTAATCAGAGAGACAGTTCATTTTTAGGCTTAAGTTTGTCTGTGACACAGACAGTGGCTACCTGAGAAAGGCTGAAGTCATCCGTCTCCCCCCTCCTGCCAGGCTCCTGAGTGAGGGTATCAAAGACAAAGCTTCAGATTTAAACAGTTCAGTTCAAAATTTGTCTCCTTTCTTACAGAATAAACCAAAAGTCTGAACAGCATGAAACTGCTCACACTGAGCCCATTCTGAACTGGCTCTAAATTCTTTTAATTATGCTAGAAAGAGGCACTCTTGATGCCTAATTTCACTGCAGAGGAATAACACAATACAGCTATGTACACGTGTTCTCTCTGTTTAACAGGCAT
The DNA here is from genome assembly GCA_022605575.1 of Laterallus jamaicensis coturniculus. Classification (NCBI taxonomy): domain Eukaryota; kingdom Metazoa; phylum Chordata; class Aves; order Gruiformes; family Rallidae; genus Laterallus; species Laterallus jamaicensis. The sequence goes on from JAKCOX010000013.1 coordinate 23,207,590, forward strand.
CACAGTGAGGCTGCTCAGCTGCCTAAATAGGGATGGATTAGATTGTAGGTAACAAGCAAGCCTTTTTCAGTTCTTTGTGATAGAATGTTTTTAAAATAATCTATAAAATGGTGCTTATTGGGAAAAACTCAAGGAATTGCCACAGATTATTTGTGTCCTATGTTAGAAAGAGAAGTCTATTAGGAATATTCTTGATCTAGTAACTTTGCAAAAACAGGTAAAAGCTAAACCAGAAACTGAATTATGCAAAGGGAGAATAAATAACTCTGTGGTGAAAAACCACACATTGTCAATGTCTAAATAAATAAATAACAAATTGTTCAAATTTTACTAATAGAAGGGGACATGATTCCATTAAATAATGTATCAGTTCAGATTGTATTACAGATGTGGAGAGAAGAGCCTTTTCAACACCAGTATAGTACCCTGCAGTCTTTAATACCTAAGACCTACATATATCTGAGTTTTTACACAGACAGCATAATTGTGTTCATTCAATCAGTATGGTTATAGAACATGAACACAGATACAATCAAATGCTTCTATTAACGTTACGAGGACTATGTTGCTTACAGAGCTCAGATAAAACTCCACTTATTTGTTTAGCAAATGGTTATATTAAGGTAAGTGTAGTTCCTCAAGCCAGATCAAATCAAGACTAGGCACTAAACAATCTTTTCCTTCTCTATTGCTCTAGGTCTAGAGTGCTCTTTACAGGTAGGAAAAAAAGTGCTAAAATTCCTGGTAGAATTATGCACGTTATCAGTTGCATAATCGAAGACAAGCATGATTGGTTATGCTCATACAATGTCTACAATCTCTTAGGTGATTTCTAGGAGTTGTATAGTATTTTGATAATAGAAATATTTTCTTAATAGAAATAATTTCTTAGAAGACATCCCTATCTTTGTGCTTGTTTGTACAACAGCTTAACTTCTAGTCAGTTTTGTCTAGGGAAGTAATGAATTCTACATGGAAGTATAACCTGATCTACATAAATTTCTACTCTACATACTCACGTGCGTCGGAAGGCTGAGCGAATATCCAAGTCTCCAGTTACTGGTGCTTCTGATGTGACAAAAAGTGATGAATAGGAGAGTGAGTCAAAATAATGCAAAAATACACTGATATTCCTAAAGTTTTTCCTTTGCAGACTTCTTTTTTTTTCTGAAGTTCTTATAAATTTGGAACTATTTCGTATTGAAAGGTTAAAGCGTCATCTTTAAACATGTTGACTTCATTCATTTCACTAAGCTTCCAGCTTCCAGTGTTTTGTGTAACCTAAATTCTGTCTCATGTTTTGTAATAATTTCCTCTCAAACTGTGTCAGCACTGGGAGTGGGAAAGCAGGCAGAACAGCAGTGGGTATGTGCCAGCTCTGGAAGGTGCACAGCTCTTCCTGCTCCAAAAGGTCCCCTCCTGTCCAGGAATTACAGGAGGGGCTCTCTACAGTAACTAGAGGCAATGAGTAAATGCAACTAGGACATCAGAAATACTAGCATAGAGCCAGCAACAGGGATCCATTCTCTTCAAAGTAAAAACACCACTGGCTTAAATCTTTCAGCTATAGTGGGGTCTTTTGGAGCTGTGAGGGCTGAAGCTGGAGGTGTGACAGCTTGGTGTTCCTTCTGAGATGGTCATATATATGTATTGCATGATAGCATGTTTTCAGTGTTGATGACACTGGATCAGGGTAGCTCATGTGAGCACTTACGAGCAGGCTGAAGGCTGCGCAGACAAATGGGAAGATCAGACTAATGGGAACCTCTGCCAGGTTCAGCTTTACATGCCTCTACAGGCTGGGGGACAAATTCCAGTGTGCTTCTCCTTTGTGGACAGCTCAGAAACCCACTGTCTTATTGCTGAATAGCCCAAAGCAAAAAGGTAACAGTGAAGAGAAACCTTTTCCTTTCCTCCTGACATAAGTTCTAGGCCCCCCTGATGAAACCAGCAGGACTTTGTGAGCATTTCACAGCTCAGAAGAGCCCTGCACTGCCCAGGTGGAGTACTGGAGAAGAGCTAGAAGCCAACAGCTCTCTGTGCATTTTCTTGATGCTTTCCATCAGCAGCATGTCTCTATGGGGAGTTAGAGCTCAACAGTGCCACGTTCACTTAGGGGCCCAGATACATCCTTGCTGGACCTCAGTCCCTTAGCTGTGACTTAGGCTGCAGAGAATTGGGCTTCTTCAGCCCAAAGAAGAGAAGGCTCTGGGGTGACCTAATTGCAGCCTAACAATACTTAGAGGGGTCCTACAGGAGGGAGAGGGACTGTTCACCGGGGAGTGTAGTGATAGGACATGGGCCAATGGCTTCAAGCTGAAAGAGGGGAGGTTTAGTTAATCGTCAGGAAGAAATTCTTTACTACGAGGGTGGTGAGGCCCTGGTACAGGCTGCCCAGAGAAACTGTGGCTGCTCCCTCCCTGGAACCGTTTAAGGCCAGCTTGGATGGGTCTTTGGGCAATGTGGGCTAGTGAAGGTGTCCCTGCCCATGGCAGGGGGGGTTGTAACTAGATGATCTTTTAGGTCCCCTCCAACCCAAAGCATTCTGTGACAACCTGCAGCATGACAAACTGTCTCTTGTTTGACAGTTCTTCTGCAGGTAAATTTTAGTGTCAATACTGGCTTCACAGGGTATTTAAGCCCTAATGATAAAACCACTGGATAACATCTGAATATTATTACTACTAATACATTGTAATACATTCTCTGTGAAAGCAAAGGTAAATTCCCAGAAATATGTAGAGAGGTACAGAAACTCCATTAAGGATGTTGCATAGTGAGAACTTTATTACTCTGTTCTAAGTTTCTGTTGGCATGTACTACTACTACTGGGAGAAAACCAGTTCTGTCACAGTTCCTTAGTCTTCTGAGTCTTACAGCCAACTAGTGAAACTTCAAAAATGAACACCACTGCTTGAGTAATGTCAGTAAACTTTTATCTTTGCATATTGGACTCCATTGGTTTCTGGACACTAATGTTGCAGTCCCTTCAGCAGAACCACTGAAGCAGGATATTCAGGTCTTTCAGGTTATTCATGATTACGCTGTTTTACCTAAACTCTTGCACACTAGGGGCAATTGATGTTAAACTTTATTACCTCTTCAGATGCTGATAAGCTTTTCAGTATAACAGTTGAGGGTGGTATCATGTAGTATGTAGAATGAGTTGTCTAATCTTAAAGCAATGTTTTATCACAAGGTGCTTCTGCACAACTTAAATTTATTGAGAAGGGAATTGATAATGGTGTTACATACCTAAATCTTTCAGTTTCCTCCTTTTTTAAAAAAGATCTTTTCAAATAACTATTTTAATACTGAACTTTTGCCAAAGGAAGAACTGACTTCTCTTTTATTCTAGTGGAATAAATCTCATGAATGAATGGATAAAAAATCAGAACTGTTACTTCTAATGCTTTGTACCTCTGCCAGTCCATCACAGTCATGATCTATGGGCCTCTATGGGTAAGTGTACCTGTAGCCCTTCAGGTTTACACTTCAGATCTATGCTTGTCTAGTAGCCACTATATACCAGAAAGAATTGTGGGTGGGCATACAAGAAGAAAAAAATAAAAGGAAGAAACAAGATGTCAGGAATTTATCTTACCGTTGACTGTCAGGTTGAAATTAGAACTATCAAACTTATCTTTGGTAGACACCTCGCATCTGTACCCTCCTGCAAAAGTCATGTTTGCTTCTATGATTTCCATTTCAAAGGTGTACACCTAGAACAGGCACCAATGATACAATTCACAAGTTAGAAAATGAAATGGTGAAACAGACAGTGAGAATTAAGTCATGGAGAGAAATAGACAAGGGATGTAATAAGCTTCTGTGTCATTTTAGAGCAGAGAACCCTCTGAGCGTGTAATTCATTACTGCCATAAAAATTACATCGAGTGGCCCCCTCCTCCACCCAGTTGAGTAAGATAAAGGACTGTTATCACTGCAGGTCTTCCAGAAGATTCAGTGTTATATTAGCAGCTATGTTGTTGTACTGGTGCATGTAGTCAATACATACACTAATTGCATGTACATTGGAAACAGGAATAGAGCTTTTGTTAACCAAAATGAATACAGCCTCCACCCTGAATGCATACAGTGCATTTAAAAACTCAGCAAAGGAGTGTCTAATGTGAGCAAGTCAGTTCTGTTCCATCCAGGAGAGGGTAGTAGTGTTTCATATGCTAAACAGCATGCGAAGTCATGGTACAAACTCTCTTGTAATCCTGTTTGTGTACCTTTGAACATGTGTGTTGTAAAAATGGATCTTAATTACCTAAAGTAGTTGAGACAATGCAAGAGAACAATTAATTCCAACACTAATAGATGAATGCTGGATCTATTAAATCCCAGATAAACCATACTTAAATATCTGATTTATTGTTTTCTTTTAAATATAACAAACATCTATTGCTTGAGAGGAGGATTGAGGGAATCCTGCAAAATCGCTCCCTTCAAACTCAAGACACTTTCTCATTTCATCATAGGTATGGTATGCAAAACTCTGTCTGTAGTACTTTCTTCATCTGCATGGTCAAAACAGCCATTTATGCTTAAGTATAGTGTGTAACTATACTTAAGCATTGTGTGTAACTTTGAGTGCCTTAATATTAAAACATGCCTGTGCTATTTTATATTATCCCCAGATTAAAGGTGAGTATCTAGAAGAGTGAGCTTCTTACTCTGTCAATTGTACCTTGTTATTTCGATCGTAACTGTCATGTAGCTGGAGATGTTTCCCCACTTTGCTTCCCAGGTCCATCCACTTTCCTTTGAACCATTTTACTGATGGTTTCTTCAGCAGACTCTCACCCGCAACTTTGGCAGTGAATGTGATGTTTCCACCTTGTAAGTAAAGTAGGTCAAAATAGGATTATGAAGTGTTCAGTTTAATTGTTATATCACTGCTGTTATTCTGTACATGGAGAGCTAAATAGTCGAGCAACAAGTACAGTTTACAATCACTTGACTCATGTTTTGTACTCACCAACAGTAACTTCTCCATCCTGGGGTCGTGCCACGAAGAGCCCAATAGGGTCCAGAGGCTCTTCTGTCCCAGCAGGTGCAACTGAATTAAACATCAGAATTACTATTTAGAGCTTTCAGCATCAGCTTCTGTTACAGTTTATGTAGTGAATTTAAGTAATTTCAAAATATCTCAGTATGCTTCTTCTGTCTCTCAGATTCTGCATTCTTTATGGCCTGTCATTCAGCAGCAGCGGTCTGCTTTCTGCTACTGTCTCTACATCACTGACTCTACTGATCCCTTTGTTCCTGTTCTTCCCCTTCTCTTAATGAACCATACTTGATAACAGTGTTAGTTCTCTATTACCTTCTGTGTTTTGGCTGCTTTCTACTGGTGGAGCAGGTGACTCTGAGGCAGCTGGGGCTGGAGGAGCTTCAGCAGGAGTGACTGTCTCGCTCTTTTCTGGAAATGAATGTAAGCCAAGATTAGAGAAAGCCCTGTTTCTACTTCCTTTCCAAAGAAAATTTGCAAAGAGTAGCTTTTAATGTTAGGAAATTCAGAGAAATTAGCTGTGGTTTTCTTGAACTTAGAGGATGTACTAGAAGGAAAAGGGGCCTCCGGAAGGGTAGGTGATGAGGCTTGCTCTTTTGCTGAGCTTGGAAAGAACTGATGCCTGGATTTTTAAGTTCTATAGTCTTGATGCTTAGTGACTTAGCAGCTGATGAATGGCACTATTATTTGATAACTTCAGTGGCCTAAATAGAAAAGGCAGTGAAAAATGGTACAATTATTTGATTTGTAAACAATTTGCTTATTCATGATATTTTGTTTAAGTCTTCTATTGGAATGGAATGTTCAAAATGCTATCGCTGTGTGCAGCTTCAGAAAAGCTCTAGGCACTACTGCAAATCAATATGGAGCAAACATTTTAAAAATACATCTATCACTACTTCCCCTGGCTTGTGGAAGTTCAAGGCCTCTCAATTAAACCATGACCTCACAGACAAATTCAAGCAAATGCATTTGGCACAATGAAGAAGCTAGAAATGTATGAAAAGAGAGTAGGAGTGAGCAACTGGGACAGATGGAGGGAGGTAGAATTTCTTCAAACAGATCAGTTCCAACAAGTTTTTTTTTTCTATAGGTAGCAGAGCCGGTTCCAAAGGGCTTTGCCTTCCTCTCACACAAGTTCCACTGGCAGTTTCCCAGCTACTTGCAATGTTGTTTCCACCAGGGATTTCTGTTGTTTCATGTTGCTCCTCTGTCAGAACAGGAGATAGATGTGTGTGGGAAGGTTAGGGGTCAGTTTCCTTTTTTTTTTTTATAATGAAGAGCTGAAATTATTATTTGTGAAAATAACAATGGATAATCCAGTTAGTCTTTAACAATCTAATTTTAGTAAGGTCTGAAAAACAAGACAGCACCTTTGAACATGTGAACATGAGTCACCCTGCTCTCAAAAAATTTCTGCCTTTTACCCTAAACTGTATTTTTGTCTTGAAAGAAAACAGTGTGATTTTAAACTGGTATTATTTTAATATTTAAGTATCAAATTCTGCCACTTTTATTTTTAGAAGGTATCCCATCGGATCTTATCCAAAAATATGAACTGTATTTTTACTGGAAAGAACTAAACATTATTCTAACTGATGTAGTTATAAATTGGATGTGTAGTTGTTCAAGTATTTTCATTAGCAGCTTATTTGGAGACATTTTTTGGGAATGTGTGAGCTCCTAAAGACATAATATGTCAGTTGTTACAGTTTTGTATGAATAATAACAATAAATAAATACCTGGCCTAAGATGCAGGCATTTTAGTGTTGGTCAGGCTAGGTTAGACTAGGTTTGCTCTGGTTTTCAATAGCTAAGTTGAAAAGCTTGACAGAGAATTCTAAAGGTGTACACTGAGATTTCTCAAGTGAAATCCACTGTGTGGACTTCCAACATCTGTAAAAGGGTTTCTTAACCATGGGACATGTATTCCCCAGCTCTGTATCAATGAGTAGCTTCAAGTCATTGGGAAGAACGGATGCACTTCCGGTAGATAAATTTTAGTGTTTACTTAGGCTAATTTCTATGGGCCTCAATCATAAAGTTCGCATTTGGGACTGGAAACAGTAATTAAATTTGAATTGCTTAGGAAATGCTGTACCTGGTTCTTTGACCTTGAGTTCAAATTTGACCTTGGAACTTCCAGCTATTACAGCATATGTCACATCATCTTCTTTTCCTACATTATTGATTTTCAGTGAATGCTTGTTTCCTTCTGCTTTGATGATATATTTCTCACTTTCCGTAATTTCCGTGCCAGCTCGCTGCCACTTCACCTTGATGCCAGCTTTTTCTGTCTCTGCTTCAAACACAGCTGTGCTTCCGGCTGTCACCTCTGTTGTCTTCGGCTTCTTGGTAAACGCAGAAACTAAAAAAAGAGAGAGGGCTCACTAAAATCTGTTTTGCAATCATGGCATATCTGGTGTAGTCAGCTGTTGTGGCTGGAACAGCTGTCTTCTTTCTCTCCCATCTGCCCAGGCAAGATACAAATTATAACACTTTTCACAGTCTTTGTCTTTACTGAGTTCTGTCTCTGACTGAGATGGCATGTCTTCTCCATATGGTCATGAAATAAAATGGAATTGATAGTGAATTCATCTCACTGCCCTCCGTCCTCCATCCCCATAATGCACTCTGATTTTTCGTAAGTGAATGTTTTGAACTATGACAAGATGTTATGATGTGCCGTCTTACATATCAAGCCCTCTGTGTCAATTTGCCATGCAGTTTTATTTAGGAATATTAATTCTGTCCTTAGAGTTGCTTGTATCAGGAACTGTTCCTCCAACATAATTACAGACTGTGCTGAAACCTGTGTCCTAATATACCCCTATGAATTAATGGTTCATCTTTAGTCCTTCTGTTTTGACTGATGAAAGCTTTAGTGGAAAGGGATCATGGTCCTCATAATTTTATCCCAGTTAAAGTAGTATAATTTGTTGTTTGCATTCAAGTGTTTAGTTCAGCATTAAAAGTACTTGCCTACGTAGTACTCTGCAATGACTAGTTTTCTGATAAATTACAAGGTGGATCAAAATATTTCCTCTATGTGTCAAGAAGCATTTATGATGCTTATAGTGAGAAGTAATGAAATTATTCTTACGTGGTGTGAATTAAACATAAACCAAATGATGGTTTAGTTCATACATAATCAAAGTGTAGCAACAGATAGGAGTTTGGAAAACAAGTAATGTATCATTCACAGAATTGTCGGGCTTGGAAGGGACCTCCAGAGATCAGAGTCCAACCCCCCAATCGTGATATTGCTCCATGAGTATTCTAACCTTTCCTACTATTAGATGTTACTAAGATAACTTATTTTACTAATTTCTTTACCCTGATTTACTTAGATTGTTTCAACTTTTTTTTATCAAGTTTTTTATTTTATGCTCATGTTTTTGTCTTAATGAAACTGTTAATCTTTTTGCTAATTGCCATGAGCTATGTTAACGTATAAAAAATTTCATTAATTGACATTCTGATTCGTGCACTGAATGTTTCTTCATCTTTTTACTGACTTACTCCTATATAACTAAGCTTTTAAAAAATATTAATAAATCCATCACATTTAATTGTATGTCACCTCTGTGGCAAATTGTCTATGGCTTTCCTACTTGGGTAGCAACAAGAACTCTTCCAAACACCACAACAATAGTTATAATTAGTTTTAAACTTTTGATACTGATTTCTAATACTAAAAGGAACATAGCATGGAAATATTTTAAAAGAAATAGCTTCTATTCATGTTCAAATTGGTGTTTTAGTAGAAATGCTATGTTACTAATAATACCACTTGTTCATTGCACAAAATCTCTATTCCTGCAGTGTGTCCTCAGACTGCATAAATTAATTGACCTCAGTGGACTTACATCTGCAAAGATTTCATCTGATGGCCTTTGGACTTTAGTCATAACAGAGGTCTCGTTTCCTGCACTGTTTTGCAAAGGATTCAAAGCTGCTAAACACCAATTAAAGTATCAGTTGCAAATACTTCTATAATTTGGTGTGTATTGCATTTTGCTTTTCTGATATATTAAAAAACTAAATTGCAATGTATTTGATGAAAAAAAGATTTGATTTGCACTGAACCTCTAGTAGCCTTGACTGAGCTTCTTTTGTGTTCTGCTGCATGTTTTTCCTTCCATATTAAGATATTAGTGTGTGACATTTCCTATGGGAGTGGAATGTCCCTGCATACTTTTATTGAGGTTTTTTCTAACTTCAGGCCTATAAGTTTAACAGAATATAGTACTGTATAGAATATAGGGCTCTATACTATAGCATAGTACTCAAATGCCTGTTTTCAGTTGCACATCTTTTGATATAGGATTGCAGTTCAGTAAAAAGCATGACAGGGTATGCTTTGCCAGCCAGGTCAGTTCTGGAGCCCGCTCCAGATATATCTACTAGCTGGCTCCTTACCTTGTGACACTAGAGATAAAGCAGCAAAGAGGCATGGTTTTTCTCTCTAAGTGCTATCATCATCACTCTTCTATTTAAGCACAAAAGAATCTATAAATACATTAATTACTTAACAGCAATGTGGCCTGTAAAGGTTCCAGCCTACAAATGGCAGGGTTTCAAGATGTGCATACTTGGAAGCAAATCTCTGATCTGCTGAACACCCCGCAAAGTGATTAAGTTTCTTATATTTACTTTAGATGACTCAACAAAAACAGATTGTTGGCCAGAAGTACTTGCAGAGTGACAAATCTCCACCACCACATAATATTTCAGACTTTTGGGAAATCTGAACATACATGTAGAAGTTTAAGAGTAAATCTTGTCTTTCTCCCTCCGCCCCCTGCCTCTCTCCTGCCAAAAGCCTCATTTCAGTTCCAATTTAAAATAATGGTGAATACTTCCACTAAAGCATAAAATTGGAAAAGCCCAAAATCTCTCATCCAAATGAAGATCTACAAGAACAGTTGTTGAAAACCCACTTTTTCAGTGGTACAGGTGACTCTAAAAGTCATTTTCCTGCACATCAGTTTCAGAGTCAGTGGGTGACAATGTACAAAGCAGTGTCTCTCTCTATTCATATGTATTCCCTTTTTTCTTTCACTGTTCATATTTGCAAAGGAAAAGTAGCAATATACAACTGGAGATTTTAAAAGAAATTACTTCATTGCAGAAGTGAGATTGCTGAACAAGCACACAATGAGGATGGCATCATTTTCCTTCTCGGGGAAATATAGGCTGCTTAACAGAAGAAAGAGAAGTGAGAGATCAGCTATTCCCGGTCTCCATCATTCTGGTTGCTACTTTAGGTAACACTTGAATCCAAGTTCACCAACAGATTTATTTTTTCCCATCTAATCCAGCTGTTCACTCGTTAGAAACACTGCTAAATATCCCCTTCAAAACTTCTTTTCTGCCGTGAGAACTTCACTTTTGCCTACTTTTATCAGAAACACTTTCCCCATTTAGAACTCTCTCTCACTTCAGCATTTTGCTCCTAACCCAGATACATCCCTCTGAGTTCATTATATCCATCCCATACTCAAAACACTCTTGGATATGACCACCATCATCAGGCTGTGACACCTCTCATGTGATGTTGTGGAGTGTCTTCCAGCTCTTGTGCCTGTCAGCCACTGTCAGATCTCAAACACTATGCCATGTTTATCCAGACTCTAGTTGAACATGCTCTTAGAAGCCACTGGCCCGAGGCACCTGATGACCAAGTAGCCTATGTCCTCTGCTACTCACTTTTTGATTCCCAGTAAATTCTAACCCATCCTGCATAAAGGAAGAAAAAGGTGATGTTAATACTATCATGCTATAGCAATTCTGGAGAGAGGGCAGAGATGCACATGAGTTACTAGTGCTGATGATGGCAGGAATTATTGAAGAGAAGGAGAATGATAAGTGCTCTGTGTGTGTGTGCTTTGGGGGGATGGGATTGGAATTGCTGTGGGGACTTAACATGGGAATGAAAGAAAATGAGACTAGAGCCACTTTGAACTAACTTGTTTTTCAGCACTTCACTTCTCATGTCCCAGACCTTTCTAATCACTTCCAGCTCCCATAATGCAATGAATAAAGCTTCATATAACTTCTGAGTAATATAAACCAGCAAATTTAACCCCAGGCAGAAGAGAAAGGAGGTTGCATGTGGTGTGCAATAGTCTTGCAGAAAACTTTTTGGAGGCTAACACTGCTGTTATCAGAACTTGCATGCAGCACACATCCTTGAAAACACTTATCATACCTGTAGATGTACACATCACTCATAGTTATATATGAGTTACATCTTCATTAGTTATAAAAAGCTCTATTTGGAGGTCCATGATCAGACTGCATTTTGATAATAATTTATGAATAAGTCTTTCGATCAGGAGACTGAAGAAATATAAGATGCATTTTGATTTTGGCCAAATTAAAATAGAATGAAAATATTCAAATTCAAAAAAAAATTTCCTTCACTGTTTTCACTAATACAACGAGTGCTTTGCCTTCCTATTGCTGCACTTACTAGAACTTCATGCTAGTAGTTTCATGCTTTCTCCCTTACTTTCTGACCTACTTTGAAGCAATTTCCAACTAAAAATCCACCAGCAACCTAGTTTACTATTCTGCTTCAAAACCTTTTGATACTCTCTCATGCAAAAGCCTAGAAAATGGCTAAGCTACCATCCAGGTCCTTCTGTTGTACTAATTGTCATCTCCTTTGCTCTCTTGTTGAATTATCTATCTATTTACTGTGCTTTTATTTTATAAGTGTTTTGAGGTAGGGACTATTTTTGAGGTAGGGACTATTTTTCAGTTTTCTTTGTACAGCATCAAGTTGTTAGTAAGTAGCTACTAAGTACTTAGTTCAAACCCTAATAGGTATAAAAGTCAGTATTAGAAGCTAGAAGAGACATGGTTATTTTATTATTGTTAGAAAAAAATTATATGAAACATACATTAGTGTTTAAATAACTGGAATATTTTCAGTTCCTAGCCACATTCTCTAAGTAATTTGGCTTGTGAAAAATCACAAACATTAGGTAAAATCCTTTTCCTAAAATCACTGAATTTCAAAGTATATCTGAAGTTTGTGAAACAAAAGTGATGAAGAAGTGTAGATTCCACAAGTGTGATTTTTAACTAGATAGCCATTGAGGAGAGCCATTCTCTTGTTGCTTTTTTAAAATTTATTTTGATTTCATCCTGCTTTTCAGAGAGGTGGCTCTGACTTCAATGCGTCATCATTCATTATCTGTGTTGTGCGCGTGGAGAAGAGGGAGAAGCACTTAATGAGAATGTGTTTTAGATAAGGCTTTCAAATTATATTTCTGCTTTTCTGAAATAAAAACTGTTTATAAATATTTTAGGAGAATCTAATTAGTGTTTAAATAACCAAGTTGAATGCACATGCTACAAACTCCAGCAGGAATCTCTGATGAGTGTAATTAGGAAAAAAGTCACAGGTTTTCTCTTGCAAAGCTAATATACCTTACTGCACATTCAGGGTATTCGGTATTAAAATAGGTACCTGGCCAATCTAATTCATATTACAAAACCAGTGTTAGCTTTTGGAATTCCTTAATTTGTTAAGGCTTCATGTTGAGCAATTATCTTTGCATCAGTAGTTGCACTTGGCATCTCGCTTTCCTTCTACACCATTTGGTTTCCCACTGAGTTAAAAACCAAACTGTGGATAAGCAGACTCAGTAACAGAGCTTGTAAATTCCTTACTGAGGGACTATATAAAGATGCTACACATTCCTCAGTCAGGACCTAAGTGGCTTCTTGCAATTACAAGCTTAATTCCATGCTCCAAAAGCTATTGAACTACTCAATCTTATCATTCCTTCCCTACTTCAGCAGCTGAGATTTTAAATTCCTGTAACATGAGCAACGGGCGAGGAATAGTTTCCCCAAGCAGAGTCACCTCTCTCTCTATGCATCCATCATACTTCTGTAAAATGGGGTAATGCTGTTCAGCTTGCTTTGAAACCTACAAAAGAGGAAAATATATCTAGAAGGTGATGATGATACTTTTTTTTGCATTACTGTAGTGCACAGAATTTCATTATCATAGAGCAGTACTGTGCTAGGTACTTGCAAATGTAAAAGGGTGTTAGAGCCAAACTAAAATTATACAGTGTACCCTTCATTATGGAATATTGATTATTTTTATCATTAATGCTGAAAGCCTCTGTGTTTTTACAATCCAGGTTAATTACAAACCTTTGATAAAATTCCCTAATCTGAACTGAAAAATCTAGACTCCTTGATCTATAAAATATGCAAATAAAAATTGACTGATTTTCAGAGGAGGCAAGTAGTTTCAGACTACTGGTACTACTTAATGGGAAACACACACATATCCCATTAAGTCACATTTATTTACTAAATTTGGTGTTTAAAGCTCACGTGTTTCCTCTTAATATCCTTTCTGAATTTTCACAACAAAAAAATCAATCAAAACTTTCCAAAAAAGTGAGACTTTGGAAAGAGATTAACTATGAAATGTTTAAGGGAGAGAAACATAAAGTTTTTGTTACAGAACCCTTAAATTAATGGTTTTCAGTGTTTGATTGTTTGCTCTGACACTAAATTGCTCCAGGACTTCTAAATCCAGTTGCTCTTGGGGAACATAAAGATTTTCTGGAGAACTACATCAGTTCTTTTGGTATTTTTTAAATAAAGAAGGCAGTGCCTTATCCTAAAGTATTTTAGTTGGCCAGTTAAAGTAAAAGAATGCTGGAAAATCTACTTCACTGGTTTAGGTTTTGTGGTTTGTTGATTCTGTTTGGGTTTGGAGTGGGGGGCAGGACATGGAGGTTGTTTGTTTGGGTTTTTTTTTTAACATGTTAAAAGATTTGTTAGAACACCAGCTGTAGGCAGAATATCTCTGATCTTTCCCTAGCATGAAGCGCTTTACCTAAACACCAGAAGCCCAAGTTTCAGTTCTATAGACTAGAGATCTTTGAGGGTTCTTCTGTATTCTAACTATATGGTATTTGAAAGGCAGGATTTGTGGTTTGTACAAGTATGAATTTCTAGGTGATTATTCATCTCTCCTGACGATTATGCTCAACATTATCCCATCTTGAAATGGCTTGAACTATATAAACAACATGAAATGGAAAACCAAAGGGATTAATGTCTCTTGGGAGAATGAAAAGATCCGCTCTAGAAGTTATGGGGCATGTGACTGGTTCTGTCTAAGAGTGGGTAATAAGATCTTTTCCTCCCCCTGCTGTGATAATCACTGTGTTTGGGCTGCTTTGTTCCTAAGAAATGTGTGGGACTAGTGATGTTAGACACCTGTTAGATTTCTCTGCGGATATAAGCTGGAATAGAGTTTTGCTCCTCTGTTAGCTAGCAAAGGTGGGCATCTTCACAGGCAGGGAAGTTGCTTCTTATCCACAGAGACTGAAAAAAAGTCCATTTAAAGGCAGTTAAGCTATTAGAAAGCAAAAGTCACAAGGCTTGGGCAATCACACCATCAGATTTTGCCTACTCTGTCATATTTCTTTTTGCCAGCATTGTGAATAACAACCATCAGGCATTTCAGTAAATCTCAAAAATCATGTGACTTTAAAAATAGAATGAGATTATGAGATTATTTTTGGAGTGGTTGCTGAACTTTTCCAACCTTTATTTTTAAAGTTTTCTCTACAATTACTAAGTCTGGTATATATATTTGTATATGGTTCTACTACACAGCTTTAAGAACATCAGATGATATTATAGTTGTGATAAAATTGAAATATTGGTGACACCACTCTTGCTTTAGTTATCATATAGAGGAAATATAAAGAATCTCCTTGGAGTTAATCATGCTTTAGGGCTTTGCAGTTCTTAGTGGGAGATACAGGCTGGATTTGTGCTCTGCCTCTGTCAGCAGCTAATTCTGAGTATTTTGGTGAAAATGAAAGTTTTTCTTCTGTTATTGTGACCACAGGAAATTTTCCCACTGACCAGCTTAACAGGAGACCGATGCCTGTTCAGTCCTTTACAAAGCACAAAGGCCTAGATTAATAAGTATCAACACCTATTACTGCCTACCTCTGAAAACTGCATGTTATTTGAAAAGCATGTGCTTTGTGCTGCACATTCAGGCAGTAGTGATTTTGGGTATGCACTGGCATCCGTGAAGTGAGCGCTCTAGAAGTGAAGAGTCCCAGATTTAGTACAAGTCTCCTGTGTATTGGTATCTATGCACTTTTCAAACAATCATCACTTCAGTTTTTGACAACTTCTTTTCCAAACTTAATTGTGGACACAAAGGGCTCCTGAGACATCTTCCTCTACCCACACACAGATATTCTGAATATAAACTCTCCTTTCCCAGGCTCTCTTCCTCCTCAAACAGATTCATTGCAACTTACACCTCATCTTAGGCCTCCCCTTGTTACCTATGTGGGCAGCCTCTGAATGATTCCTTATTTCTCAATTTTAAATTAGAACTTTCCTAAATCTGAAATCTTTTCCTGATGTTTTTCTAGTGGGGCAGGACTTACACTGGGCTCTGTAACCTTGGTTTTCTGAAAAAAGGTTAGTTATCTTTTGGCTCAAGGGGAAAGGATGGACAAGGACAAGTGAAAAGAAATACATATATATTCTTTATAGTACTGTGTCTTTTTTCTTTTTTCCTAGAGTTCTACTTTCACTAGGTAGAAGAACTAGAAAAATAAGCTCGGAACTAGGTGCCTTTTGCTCTCATTTTCACTGAGATTTCACTAATAACAAGTACCATCAAAGTTTGCTGATAACACTTCCTTCAAATTACCAGGGGAAAAACAAACCACAAAAAACCCAAAAACCAACCCAAAAAACCAAACAAAAAACCCCCCTCATAAAAACAGCAGAGGCTTATACTGCCTAACTGCCTGAGAGAGATGACAAGCTTCTGTCAGAGTCCTAAAGGTGACTGGGGAAGGAAATGAGAAATTATACCTATCTGAGAATTAAATGCATTTCATCTTTAGCCTTTCCTCATCCAAAGTTGCTTGGGAAAATTCTGTGACAGAGGCTTGCCAAACTGGTTATTGACTTCTCTGCGGATCACTCAACGTATTCATACCTTCATAAAATACCATCTCTCTTTCCCCTGTGCTTTCTCAAAATGCCATGTCTTTTTTCCCCTGTATTTTTTGTTTTCCACAGAGGCATCTCATTTCTCCAGCATGCAAAAGCATCTCACATTTTTCCCTGTCAAACTGTTCTTAGGTTTTGTCTGTACGTTATGATCCTTACCTGTTTTCTTTGCAGGCTCTGGCATCTTCCCTTTTTTTCTGATGAAGCTCCCAGTTGTATCTAAAAATCAGGGTCTGAGCTAAACAGGAATGAGACTGCAGGGCTTTTGAGACCCCCTAAGGAAACACTCAGTGGAAGCCCCCATCCTGCTCCTCCCCCTTTATTCTCCACTGTTGTCAACTACGGCTCCTTATCAACAGCAGGACACGCTTGACAGGCGACATCAGCAGGGATAAATATAGCCAAGTTCCAGAAGCCAGAGAGCTCAAACCACTCAAGATTGGCTACCACTGCTCTGTTGGCACAAACGAGACCACAGTGTGATGTTGCACGTGTGTACAGTACATTTTTCAGGTTCAAGTCTGTATTATATTAAGAATTCCTATGCTGCCATGTCCATGGCACGTTTAGCAAACTAGACCTGATAGTTACATCTCCTGAAGGCTGGTTTGGTACTTAGTCTAAATATGTACCTACATGCATCCTTGCTACCTATTTCAGTTGTTATTGTTATAATTGGGTCAGAACTGAATGACCTCTATGTTTTTTTTCCTCTACTACCAAAGACTGTATTTCTAGAACTAAATGTGAACCTTCAGGAAGGAACTTTCTTTTTCACAGACACTTATACATTACTGACATTTATGGTCACAACCAGAAAGCATGACATGACTTAAATAGTTTCAGTCCTTCCTCCCCATCCACCCACTGGGTCTGCAGCATATAGCTCTTGAAAACTAGCAAGTTTTTTTTAAGTACCATTTAAATATTTGTTCCAAGGTTCTATCGGATGCCTCTAGAAGCTTTAATATTGCTTAATTATCTAGAAAAGATCTGGAGGAAAGATCCCTTGAAAATTACTCTGGCATTGCTATTTTATGCTCCAGCTATTGCTTCTTATTTATTCATACCTTTGGCATATGTCAAAATAATAACTGTAGACAACATCCCTTTATTGACTTGGTGGCATGTCCCGTTCCTGTCACTTTCGTCTGTCCCATTTTAAGTTTTACTCTTTAGCAGGGTAACTCTCTAGGCTAGCATTTAGCACATTTTAGCTATGACTAGTATTGAAAAAGTTTTTTTTTTTGTTTAAAAACAGTTTTTCTAGACTGTAAAAAAACCCCTTCAATCTAAAGGATTTTTCCCATTGACAGGGAGCTCAGAATAGATAAGTGTGCAGGCAGCCTATCAGTCACTGTACTTTGTGTCTGTCTTTCACATCTGGCTCTCTGGAGAGACTGATAGGACAAATGTGAACATGCAAGAATGTCTGCAGCTACCTCTTCTGATTTGGGACCAAATACTTCCTCCTCTTCTGATTTTTTTCCCATATGAGTGAGGAAGATGGGTAGGATGTGACCTGTGTAGATTTCCCATTGCCTCTGCTTCTAGTAGAGCTCAAGTTAGCATGGTATGCTTTTGACCTAGGATCCTGCGCTTGAGGCATTTCTCTGAGAGCCAGGAAATCTTGGCTTTGGTTTGGACACTTATAGAGGGCTTGGGTTCCGTCCAAGGAAAATCTGTCACTTGACCAGTGAAGATCATTATTTCTTTCTTAAATATTTCTCCCTTAAATATTTCTCCCTATTAGAGAGACAACTTTATCTCTCCAGAGATGATTCCCAACATGCCTTAAGGGAAGAGAGTTGTCTACCTGCTAACCCTAGGCAATGGAGGCCACAGGAGGCAGAGCTACCATGGAGAAAGGAAAAAACCAAATTCCTACGCAGATTACCCAGGGGTGAATTGTGATCGGAGCCACGCTTCTTCACCTTAGGTGCTTCTCTAGCATGTGTCTTTGAAATAATGCTTACAAAGAAAATTACCCGACTAGAAGACACTTCTGCAGTATTTAAAACAGGAACCTTTAAACATTTAAAACATGAACCTTCATCCTTTGTTCCTCACCTATTAGCAAATTATTATTTTTTTTACTGCAAGCCTGTATGCTCTGTTCTGAGGTTCTTGATTCGATAATAGCTGTGTTAGATTTGGATTCAAAAGATTATTCAGTTATGAAGGTTTTTTTCTACAGTTAGCACCATAGGCCTTTATTACCATTAAGTAAGAGTGTAAGTGGAAATATACCCATTTTTATGAAAATAAAGGAAGTCTATACTTATATACAAACTCTTTAAAATGCAGGCCTTTATAGTATTTATCATATACTCCAAGTCTCTATTTGTTCTTTGCAGCTGTCCAGTAGGAGGTGTTCCAAAACAAGAACTGAGAACCTTGGAAAAATTAAATATGGGATAATGCATATCTAACACAGAACTCATTCTGAATGCTAATAGATAGTGGCTCAAGTACGTCTTAAATACTTCTTCTAAGTTCTTGGAACTCTCAATATTATTGATTCACCTGAACAATAATTTCTCTCTAAAATAACATTTAGTCCTTGTACTCAATACTTTCCAATAGTGGTGATTCCCCTGTTGAAACACACATTGTAAAAATAGGAGTTCTGTTATTGATTCTGCATTTTCCAACTTTTAATTTTAATATCCTCTAGTCTAGGAGAACAGAAGTTGCCATTCAGTGTCTGAATGGTCATTGTTTTCTATACTTTTGTCACAGCAACTCCAGTACTTTTAGGACAAAAGCCACAGCTGTATAAATCTATATTAGGACATTTTAAAACCTGACATTACATGTGGAAACAATTTATTTTATTTTCCTTCACTTTGGTGGTGATGGAAGTATCCTGCTTCCTCTGGGGAAAATGGGGAGTTCATCCTGCCATCGCATGGCTTGTGGAATAATTGCATTGGTGTGTTTCTCTGGAAATTGATGGGATGCTCTAAACCACGCTGCCATTTGTGGTGGGTTGACTCTGGCTGAATGCCAGATGCCCACCAAAGCCACTCTATCACTCACCTTCTCAGCTGGACAGGGGAGAAAATATATGATGAAAGGCTCATGAGTCAAAATAAGGACAGGGAGAGATCATTCAGCAATTAATGTCCCAGGCCTAACAGCCTCAACGAGGAATAAAATGCATCTAATATCATACCCAATGAAACCAGAGTAGGATAATAAGAAATTAACTCAAATCTTAAAACAGTTCCTTCCACCACTCTCTTCTTCCTGGGCTCAACTCTATTCACGATTTCTCCTCCCCCTAGGTGGTGCAGGGGAAAAGGGAATGAGGGTTTGAAGTATGAGCCTGAACCACAGGCCCTGAAACAAAGCTGACATCTAGATGAGTCTCACAGCTCAACAATATAGTCACTATGTGTAATATTAATCGCATATGCAATGTTGTAACACTGTAACCAATGGAACAGTTTTTCTTTATTTGAAGGCATGCTGCAAGGCCACAAGTTCAGATGTTTGGCCTAGTTGAGGATTATGTCATCAAAGCCAAGATAGGTAGAGCTACTCCCTTGGATTCCTCTTTGAGCCCTGGTCAGGCTTTGGGCAGAATCCAACAGGAAGGGTTTCTGCACTTGACGGTTTGAAAGATATTTATTGAACTCTATAAAAGCTGGACCCTCTTGCAGCAGCTTTGGACACCTCACCTACGAGTGGATGCACTGTGTAGGACCTCCCAGTTGCTGGGACAGGCTCTCTGAATCCTCACTGCAACCAAGGGTCCCCAATGACTTCAGATCTGGATGATGGTAAAGTATTGGTGAA
Organism: Laterallus jamaicensis coturniculus; assembly: GCA_022605575.1. Taxonomy (NCBI): domain Eukaryota; kingdom Metazoa; phylum Chordata; class Aves; order Gruiformes; family Rallidae; genus Laterallus; species Laterallus jamaicensis. Next base: position 23,227,452 of record JAKCOX010000013.1, read on the forward strand.
CTTGGTGATGTATTTTTCTTAACCACTGTGAGTTTTCTTTTTCCTGTATAGTAATGATTAGGTGCATTACACTGCTTATTATCCTTGCTGTTTAAAACTAGAGTGCAATAAGCTTATTCTTTTAACTAAATGCATTAACCTTATATTTATGTTGCCTTGAGATAGACAGTAAAATAAGCTGCCCCTTTTTGTTGGTGCTTGTGTCTATTGACCCTGTCAGTTGGCAAAAGAGGGCTGTGTTCAGTTCATTGTGCACTGTCTCTGCCACTCCTTCCTCCTCAGGGAGAGGGCTCCTGACGCTCTTTTCCTGCTCCAGTGTGGGGGCCCTCTCATGGGAGACAGTCCTCCATGAACTTCTGCACTTCAACGCTTCCCTTTCATGGGGGCTTCAGTTCTTCACAAACTGTCTCAGCATAGCTCCCATGGGGTGCAGACCTTTGGGAATAGATTGCTCCAGCCTGGTCCCTGACAGGGTCACAAAACCTGCCAGAAAACCTGCTCTGGTGTGGGCTCCTCTCTCCACAGGCTACAGGTTCTGTCGGGAGCTTGCTGCAGTGTGGGCTTCCCGCCAGGTCACAGGTTCTCCAACTGCTCCACTGTGGAATCCCCCATAGGCTGCAGCTGGAATCTCTACTCCTCATCATCTGTGGGCTGCAGGGGGACAAGCTGCCTATCTGACCATGGTGGTCTGCACAGGCTGCCGGGGAATCTCTCTGCTAGTGCCTGGAGCACCTCCCCCCCTGCTTTCTTCACTGATCTTGGTGTCTGCAAAGTTTCTCACATCTTCTCAATCCCTTTCCTGGTGGACAAATGCTGCCTCTTGGTTTTGGTTTTTTTTCCTTCTTAAATATGTTATCACAGAGGTGCTATGGCCATCGCTGATTGGCTCAAGCTTAGTCAGCAGTGGGTCTGTCTTGGAGCTGGCTGGTATTGGCTCTATCAATTCTAAGAGAAGCTTCTAACAGGCTCTTGCAGAAGCCAAACCTGCAGCACCATACCGCCCCCCTCATCCACCTTGCCATGCAAACCCAAAACACCATTCAAATGACACTCACTAGATTGAATTCCAAGGGTATATTGTTTGAAGGTTATACCCCAGTAATTATATGTTACTGTATGTGAGCCATTATTTCCTAGTGATTTTGTAAGAAATTTATACTAATCTGAAAAATCTAATATGGTAAGATAATAAGTTGCAATGTATTAAGATAATGAAGCGTTCACAGTGTATATTAGAAGGGAAAGCTAGACAATATACTCTGCATTTCTTTATTGATGTGGTCAGTACAATATTCAGGATTTCATCCCAATGATGCTTTCTGGAATAATGTAAATAAGTTTATTCTGTTTTTCACTTTCTCCTCCTTGTTTATCACAGATATTTGGAAACAATATTAGACTTGAGTTATGGAGTCTCATAAATGCCTGGGAACCTTTTCTCCAATCCACGTCATGTTTCCCAACCTTTGTATGTTGGGGTTTTTTTTTCTCTGTTTTTAAATAAATATTGCTTATTTAATGTCGTTGTAGCATTTTCCTTTTCATGAATAGATTTTACAGCTGTGACAAGGCCTGACATCTTATTTTCTTTTGATCTCTTCTCAGGATTTAATTTTATCTGTTCAGTATCTTTCTCACTGTAGATTTGATTCTTTATGTAACCTTTTAGTGGTACAGTTTTAATTCAGCAAGCTACTAGAGGACATGAATAACTTTAAATGCAGACTTAATTCTGACTCACTATGTGCTCAAAATCAGGCATATTTAATTCAAGTATTGTAGTCAGTCCCTTAGCTATGATTATTCTCCATAAATACTTTTCAAGATTCAGATTCAAGTTTAATCTGGGGAGGCTGTGAGTTACTTCTATCCCACAATGCAACAAAGCTACAAGAATGATTTAATTTGATGCAGGGAAATGACCCTATTCCAGCTACAACTTTGCAGCTTTTGTGATCTTAAGTACTATTTAAAATTGAGTCTGCACATTCAAGGCAGGTTCTTTGCTATTACACTTCTGGTTACCAGGGGGCAGCGTTGCTATAATAGTAAACTTCCTTCTAGCACTTTCTACATTTAATTATTTATTTATTTAAACGCTTTTAATAACAAAACTGTTATGCAAATGAAATATATGACAGCGATGGCTACACTAGCCCAAAATAGATGTGTGGTGGATTGTGATACTACTTACCGGTGCAAGACGACACTAGGCAATTTTTTAGAAAGTGTGTGAAGTTTCATTTTATGTTCAGATAAAAATGATGTTCAAGCATAGTGAAGCACCACATAAGAAATGTCTCTGGGGCTTTGCTAAAAGGGTGAGTGAGAAGGAAAATTATGTCCTTTTTTGTCAGAGGAATTATCTTGCAAGTCGGAAACTATTGTTCCGTGCCTCAGACAGTGGCTTTCATCATGTAGTTCAAAGTCAAGTTAAAACATGACAGAAATAGGAGGCCTGCAGTGATAGGCCGTGTGGTGCACCTTCCTGATTTTGAAGTTGCAGCGTGGTTTATGAAGAGAAACACAATGATTTATTATTTATAGACAAAGTCGGCAGCATCTCCTTCTGATAAGACTATCCAACTTTCTATTAAAAGGATATGTTTTTAGATGGTTACAACTCTGCCCAATGTAGCTATCCAGGTGGAAAGTCTCTGTTTCACTTTTCTACTTTGGGGATCTTTTTTTCCTTTTAGTTTCTGTCAGGTCATTTGATTTCTTGTCTCTGTTTATTTGTTTCTCTGCCTTTTAGTTCTGTTTTATGAAAATATCACCTCCTCTTTGATTCAGTAGTTTCTGGAGACAAGGTACTAAAATTAACTCTTGGTTCCAGGGGCTGCAGATTTACTGGTGTGAATGGCAGGATAGCTGAGTTGGCTCGGTGCAGAGTCATTCACTAAAGTGCTGCACCCACCAAACAGAGCAAGCTGTTTCCTTTGTGCTTTTGAAACAGCTCTGGGGGGGTGCCGTGCAGAGGCACTTGGCTTTGCTGGCAGATGCGTTTACAAGGGCTTATGTGATCTGGGTAATGCTGATACTGCTTATTTGAGCTTCCCTCTGCATAACCATTTTGTATCTCTGCAGTTTACACCCCGTATTTGGGATCTTTCTGGACATTTGAAAGTTAATTTGCTTTCATTTCAGGGATGTATTTCAACCTTCTTCATGATAACCAACATGAGTTGCTCCATATTGTAGACTATAGAAAAAAGTGCAGTCTACCTATGCTCAGTGAGAACGTTCTAGTTCTTACCCTCTGAAGAAGTTTTGACATTATTAGTTGGGTCCAGTGCAGGGGTCAGCAGAATTTTCTCTGCATTTGTCTCTGAGCTACTGTGGGGCTTGAGCTGAATTCACACACTTAAACTAAGAGCAATCACCATGTATATGTCCTGTGCTCCAAATAGCAGCTCCTTCAGGTGCATAAAAAATGGGCAGAAGAGCTGTGGGGGTCAAAGAATTGGACCTTTAGAGAAAGAAAGGAACACACCAAATAAAGCAAACCAAGGAAATAAAAATATATGATTGGATGGTACAGGTGAGAAGAAGAAAATTGAGGCTAGATGTTGCAGGATGGGTTTATAATAGATCCTCAAAAGAATGGGGAGGTGGGGTACAAATAGGAGGGGAGGGAAGAGAACTTGGAGTCAGTAGGTGACAAGACTAAAACTGTAAGAGGATGTGGGATGGGAAAACTATAAATGGCTGAACAAATATATTGGAACTGAGAACCATTATCATAAAGAGAAGCTGACTGGAGACACATGTGAGAAAAGTTGGTGTAAGAGGAAGGAATAAGACTAGCTAGGCAAAAGGTGCAGCCTGACACTGAGAATAAAGCAATTAGGATCTACTAAATAGGGAGGTGTCTGGTGGCCGAGTCTAGAGATGGAAAAATGCTGAATGAAGAGCTGGGAGTGGATAGCTGGGACTGGCAGAGAACAGAGTGTTTGTGGGTGGGGAAAAGTGGAAGAAGGACTGAAGAATAACTCTAGAATTATGTTTTCAAATGCAAATGCTCAAAACTCAGAAAATTAGTTAGTTAAATTGAAAAGAAACCCAAACTTATTTGTATATGCAAATGCCCATCTCAGCACCCAAACTTTCTTCACTTTGCATAAAGCAGAGGCATTGGAGCATTCTGCACAAAGGAGTCAGTGGTCATATGAAGAGCGCTGCTGCTCTGCTCCTGGGGAGTTAAACCAAAAGCTCATAGGGAGCCCTTAAAGCACAGAAACTGCATTCCTTCCTACCACAAAGCCGCTTCCCCAATCCTTTGCATAACCTTGGTCTCCCCAACACCTCCTCCCACCCTTCCTTCTCCTCCACCACCTCCTGCTAAACCTTATCTGCTCTACCACATCCTCATTCTCCTCCTGTCCATAGACTTTTCTGCTCATTCTCACGTATGCTTTGACTCCCCAGTAGTAAAAAGTAACTTTGTGGGGAACTGAAGGCATGAAGAAGGGGGATGTGGCTGCATGAGTGAAGAGAATGGAAAGAAACAGAGAACGTAAAGAAAGTTGTCCTGAGAAACCTGATCTAATTGGCCTGTTTTGAGTAGGGGTCAGATGAGGTGACCTCCAGAGGTCCCTTCCAATCTAAGTTACTCAGACACTGTGTGGTGAGGTGTGAGATGCTGTGAAAAAAATAATGGGGCTAAAGCAGACACAGATGAGTTCTGAATAAGAGTATCATCAGGCTACTGCTGTTTCCATGTTCTTTGCAAGAAGGACCTATCCCTGGGTCTTATTCCAAGACTCTGATGACTTGGATTATATACAGACTTCCCTAATATCACGTGCTCAATTGAACTGCAACACACAAATTTGTTAGAGAGGAAAGGTGAAGCTGGGTGAAGTTACAGCTGAGTTGCACTTGCTTCAAAGAGCAAAGCCTTTGTCTGCTTGACAGTGGTAGGAGATTAGTGTGTTTATTGCAGTAGCTTTGTTTATTATAAGTGTTACATTTTCAGTGTTTTAGGTATATGGACATGCAAAATTATGTAAACCTGATTTGAGCGTTGCATAGAACAAGGAAAGGTGGTGAGATAGCAAGTTAACACATGATTCTTGGAATTGGTATCCACAGAGTGTGGTAGTCTGTGTCATATCATAGTCTCTTCTATTACTAATCCATAAATGTTATATACATGAGTGGAATTCCTGTGAAGATACTGTTCTGGGCCTTCTCAAAGATGAAATACTTACATTGTCATCAGTGACAAGGTGCAGTTGTAGTATAAGCAAGATTAGGGCAGTAGAATAAATAAACTGAACTGCATGTAATATATGTGCATGTTCTAAAGTCAGCACTATAGTTTGAATTAAGTTTGATGATTATGAAGTGGCTTTTTTTGGTGCAGATTTTAATGAAGGAGAGAAAAACCTAGAAAGAATTAGAAGAAAGGAAAAGAAATTAAGGGATACAAATAGAAAAAGTAAACGGAGGCAGAAAGCTTACTGAAGCTAAAACATGTAACAAAGTACAGAGCATAAGATCTATTGTAATTAAAAATGAAGGCAAATACAGCTTATAAGAGTCTGGTAGTGTATGGATCTCAAAATGAGACTATGGAGATACAATTTAATGAAGGAGGGGACAAAAAAACCAACCAGCAAATATAGTGGGAGATATATATAGATATAATGTAGATTTCAGGAAGTTTGTGGGATTTGAGAAATAAAAAGCATCAGGCAAAAACAAATGATAGCACCTTTAGAACTGCATTTCTGTCTGATATAGGTGATTAGCAGCTCAGATCTAGAAATGTCCTGGTTTCAGCAGGGATAGAGTTAATTTTCATACTGGCAGCTGGTGTAGTGCTGTGTTGTGGATTTAGGATGAGAGCAATGCTGATAACACAGGGATGTTTTTAGTTGTTGCCAAGCAGTCAAGGATTTTTCAGCTTCTCATACTGACCTGTCAGCAAGAAGGTGAGGGGGGACAGGGACACGACACCAAGAAGCCGGGAGGGGTCACAGCCAGGACAGCTGACCCAGACTGGTCAAAAGCATATTCTATACCATATGATGTCATGCTCCATATATAACTGGGGACTGGATGAGATGTGAGGCAGCTCAGGGTCTAGATGAGCATTGACTTCAGTTGGTGAGAAATTCTGCTGTTCATCACTTGTTTTGTATATTTGTTATTGTTAACTGTTACTTTCCTTTTCTGTCCTATTAAACAGTCTTTATCTCAACCCATGAGTTTAGCTTTTTTTTTATTTTCCATTTTCAATTCTCTCCCCCATCCCACAGGGGTGAGGAGGGTGGGGAGTGAGTGAACGGCTGTTTGGGTTTTTTTTAGCTCCTGGCCAGATTAAACCACAACAAATGTCTAAAACTCTATTTGACTGGGTAGAATTAAAAATATATATGCTGTCTCTGTAAATTGTTATAAGCAGATTATCTCTCAGTACAGCCAGTGCAATTTTTATACATTTTACATATCTCATGTATGACTGGATGAAGTCTAAAATATTTTATGAAGCTCGGTAATTTGAATTTAGCTCAGCAATACTTTTCTGCCTAATATTTTTCCCCAAGACTTGATTAGGAGCTAGTCTGCAGCTAGTAAAGCTGGTTGGGTTTTTTGAAGCAGGCTGCAAATGTCTAAAGGAAGTTGAATATCCAGCTGTAGTGTGAATGTTTGCTTTGAAAGAGGACTGATGATCTGTAACAGCAGTGGGCTGTAAAATGTTCCAATGAACTCATGCTAATGGTGGGTCATCTCTACAGATAATGATTCAACCTACCTTTTCACAGCACGTCTGCCTGTCTTGTACTTGGCCACTTTCAGAGAAAAGAGAATGCTTGCTTCTCTGTAATTTTCCTGTACCAGTGATTTTGTAACATTAATTTCAGTATTTTTCTGTAAAACAGCAAAAGAGCTTCTGCCTGCATGGGCAATTGAACGGTGATAATTCAGCTTGATTAGACAACCTCCTGTCCAGACCAGTTTGATTGGATAGGGTACAAACGGCACTGTGGTGGGGAAGCATCAGCATTTGGTCTCCTTCACAGCTGCAACACATGATTATTCAGATTCTTTATGCCACAGATGAAAAACCAAACCAGAAACAGATGGGGAGGGAATATTTTTAGAAACTGTATTTCAAAGTATTAACAAGAGGAAGAGAAAAAGATTTCAGCTTTGGAGATAAAAAAAATTAAACCTGCTTGTTAAAGTATATATATATATTTTTAATAGGTTTATTATAAATAGTACTGCCCCCATAAATATTTTTCCTCAGATTCTTCCATTTCCATGTTACTTGTGGCCCAAATCAATGTAAAAGGCAAATTCTTCAGTTCAAATACAAGTAGCTGCTTTAAAATAATATTTTATAGTAATGACAGGTGCTCAAATAACTCATTTGTAGGTTCTTGTTCTTTGTCTTGCAAATGTTTTTAATATTGTAGTATTTCTCCAGGACTCATTGTTTTCCTTGTCAGACGTGCTAGGAAAATAGAAAACTTGGTCTCTCAGATCTAAAAAAGCTTTTTGACAAGCTTAAAATGGTTTTGGTGATATCTTAAACTTCTTCACAATTAGCTCACCAGTAAGTCCTATTCAGCCATCATAGTTTTCCTGCGAGAGGAGGTTATCCTTCTCCTCTATATTATAGTGTGAGAGAATGGTCAATTCTGCTTTTTTGAGCTGTGTTTGCGATAAAAATATTTTTGTGAAAAGAGGAATTAATTCTCTGGTTTTCTTGAATACCAAGTCTACAAGTCTGATGAGGGCAAATGTTTTATATCTCTTTCTAATAGCAAGCCAGTGGTGCAGAGTCATCAATGCCAAGCAGAAAAAAATCCCAAGTTTCCATCTCAGCACTAAAGAAACCCCAATTACATTGGTGTTGAGTGTTATTCTGGTCTTCTGAGAGCTACCTTCAGTGTCTTTGGCTTCCATCCTACAATTGCAACATGGATGCAATATGGTTAACATGAGTCTAATCTAGTGAGTTTACATTGTGTTTTATAGGAAGTAAACTCTTACAGTACAATTTTCGAAACAAAATCTCTTCTGAAATAGTTTTATAGGTTTGACATATCCTAACCCAAATTGAATTAAGAAGATTTGACTAGGAGAATATACACAATCCTCAAAGAACAGTAACTGAAAATTGGGTTGCAAGAGTTTTTTATAAGACTGAAATATTATTTCTGTTTATTATTTTTGTCTTGAATAGAGAAAGTTCTGAAGCCCCCACTTGGTTTTAACTCTAAGATGATTTATGACATCGATTGATGTTTTTATTGTGTTCATGATCTGGGAAGAATTGAGAAGCACTGCGTTCTGTTGGTTTTTTTAAGCAGGAGCTTCTTTCTGCTTGGCTCCAAGGAGACCCTGTAGCCTGGTGATGTCATCAGACTTTTCACTTCCACACTGAGATTGTTAGTGTGGATAAAACTGACTATGTATAGATTTAATTTCAAGAACTCAGGTCTGCAAGAAGCTCATCACTTTCAACTATTTCTGGTTTCAGTGAGGAGCAAGCTCTGAGGAGCTTGGCATGCTGTACAACATTTTAATAGTGTTAAACAAACCCCTTGTCTTCATTCTAGACCTACCTCATCTATTTTGGAAGAATCATGATGATAGTGCCTGATTTCTGAGTGCTTAAACACAGTTGAGATATGTGAAAGTTATAATTTTATTAGTGGTGTTAACAGGTTTTCTTTTCTGTGTTTAGATGTACTGGGTAACTTTACCATGGTATCTCAGATGTTGAATTATCTTTTATTTTGCATTTTGAGTGTAAACTATACGACGCAGTTGTTATTAGTTGCTATCAATTGTTTTACAGTGGGGTCTAAAAATCTAGAGTTAAAAGCTTGAAATCCTTTTGTACTGAAATTCTGTAAAGACATGGTTAAATACAACGTACTTTCCAGAAAGGTTCATAAGCTAAATCGAGATATCGCTGTGGAGGTAAGCAAGCAAGAGGAAAACAGAGCAGGAAAATGACTGAAACCACAGAAGAACATGGTTAATTGTTATGTTCTAAACCGGATAGGGCTATAAATGCTGTTCCTGGTATAAGGGAATAGAAATTGTTCAACTGGCAGGGTTTCATTGGTGCATTAAAAATGATGGATATATATGTAAATATGTATATCCATTTAAAAATTGACTTCAATACTGTACTCTCTTTCACAATATGTATCTCACCTATTATCTTTCTTACTTTGACAGCATTGATGACATTTCTAAGAAGATAAAAAGTTATGACAGATGGATAAGGCCCTATAACTCAGTGGACTTTTTGTTCAGGTACCATACATCAGCTGTATCTGCATAACTGGATGCACATGAGAATCGATTGTGAAGTAATCATTTACCATGCGAACACCAGAACTTCATTATATCAAATTTTATTAAATATGTACATGTTATTACTATTTAAAAGAACGAGTATCCAAGTATTCCAAGATCTGCAAACTTCTCTCTAGCTTTGAGAGCTGCAGCAGAGCCTGTATTAATGCTAGTTTGAAAGCTGTAAGCTAATGCAGTGTCACTATGAATGACACTGCACCACCTTTGAAGGCAAAACTTCATCAGCTGTATTCTTTAGTTACAATACAATCAAAAAAAAAAAATCTTTCCTGGCAAGAATATATTTGTACATTGTTTGTATTTCCCAACTGTCCAACTTGTAGGATGGAAGCAAAGAATTCTGTCACGTTTAGGATTCTCAGATGCTGAAGAAGGGAATTCGTACCAGAAACATCTGACGGTAAAGGCCGTTTAAAGGCAGAGAACGAGGCACAGGAAGCAAAGAGAAAGATGCGTCCATCTCCTCTGCTGGTATCCAGCCAGGAGGTCGGAATATTTTTCTTGCTTAGAGTCCCATGGCCTCAGTGTGGATAATGCTTCCTATCAGTGACCCCCCTTCCCATCACCTCTCCACTAAACTGGTAGGTCAGCTTCTTCTTGACTTTCTTGACCTCCCCTGTCTTGCCATAGTTTCTCAAAGCCCGGGCCATCTTCTGGTAGGTCATTTTCTTGCGGTTGCCTTTCTGGATGCCCCAGCGATGCGCCAATGCTTCTTTGTGTTTGGAGGAGAACTGGAAAGTACCTTTTTCCTTGTCCACCCACCAGATGCTGTCCTTCATGTCTCCACTGCGAAGAAGGTCCAGAAGGAACTGATACAGACGTATCTTTTTCTTGCTGCCTGTGTGAGAGTGAGGGAAGAAAGGCAGTTGGAGCATCAGGATTAGTGTGTCATTCTTGGTCAAACAGCAGAAGGCATATAATTCATCTAACTGTTCCAGCTAGCTTGTCAGTCACGTAACTTCTTCAGTTTGCAACATTTATAAGAATAGACAGTGTTACACCAACATGAAAAGACAAGAACAAGGAATTCCAAAGGCCAAGCTCTTGTTTTGAAATTAATTTGCTAATTTGAAGCTAACTGAAAAACACTGTTAATCTGAAAGTAATCTGAAGCTAACCTGGGCAGGTTATATAGAAACTGACTTTCAGGTAGTGAGCAGACAGAAACAAATATTTTTTTAAAATCGGTTCCTTGACCTTCTTGCCTTGATTTTCGCATCTGTTAAGGAAAATTAGAGTAGAAATGGTGAAAGCCATTGCCATACAGGAAGCCTGAAATAGGCAAAAGGCAGAAGGAAGCAGTGGGAGTATGTGAAGAAGTGAGATTCAAGATACAGACACAGTTATGGTCATAGAATATTTGGAGGACAAGAGAGTGCAAGGAGTCAGAGAAAGTGAAGCTCTGGCAGTGGGATAAATTACTGGCACTGCAGTTTTATTTATTGTCCTTGTGATAATGTAAAAGCTGCTCAGCATGTAGCTTGTTCAAGTCTCTTTGTCTTCACTGACCTGTTTCTCCATGCATAATTCCAGGCCCAGGGTCCACACCATCAGTCTCCCCATCTGATACCTCCAGTGGGGGGCTCTGCCTCGACATGTCCTCCTCATCAGAACTGGGCTGTGGTGGAGAGGAGTACTGTAAGCACATCCGTGGCAAGTAGGACACCTTTGGGAGAAAACAGTCGTAGAGGTAGGAGGCAGTGATAGAAAGTGGGGCATAGAGGTGAAAAATGGAAATGTTATGGGGAGAGATACAGAGAAAAGGGGGGAGAAAATAAGAGCTACATTAGATTCAGTGTAATACTGTGTGTCATTTATAATAAATACTAGGTGTCAAACACTTCCTGCTAGGAGTCAACTAGCTGAACAAGACACTAGCTGGACAAGATGCACCTTTACAAGAGGGAAGCAGGAATAAGGTTGTGAAAGTCACAAGTTTCCCACATGTTATATCCTATGCAAATGATGTTGCCCCTCTTTACCCATACATCCCCAAAGCCAGCATTCTTCCTAATGAGTTTCTAATCCCTGTTGCATATTCCCTGTATAAAACTACTTTTGGGAACAACTTTTTTTTTCCTAACACAGACCTTCAGAAACCAGTCTTTAAAATTTGAAAGAGCTGATCAGTTCTGCTCTAGCATGGCTGCTTTGACTGGCTTTGTCTCTGCTGTCCCCTTCCTCTCAGGCATAGTACCTTCTGACAGCACTGAATCCCTCCAGGACTGCATCCATCTCTGGAGATGAGGTTACAGCTTCCTGTCCCAAATTTCCCTTGTGAGGAGGGGAATAGCCTTAGCATATAAAGGATGCATCATATTGGCTCACATTCTCTTTCCCTAAGTGGCTCTCTGAAAATTCCCCGTGAATGGGGATTTCTCATCTGCAAAGCTAGCAAACTACTTGTGTGAAATTCTCTTGCTTTTATACAGTGGTCTTCTCAAGAACAGTGTGAAATATACCTTAGCTCTAGAAATACTCAGTTGTAGTCTGGTTTGTTAGGGATTGGGACCAGTTGCCATAGAATATTGCAGCTTCATATTTATTAATGAGAAACAGATGTGCCTGACGGGCAGGCAATAGGAATTCGATTCCTACACTGAAGAGAACCAAGCATCACGCCCCAAACCCAGCAGCATTATTGAACGTGGGTTTTGTGAAATGGGCCAGATCAATAGTCCTGGATGGTGAGCTCCATTTGAATGGCTCTTCCTTCCCCCTGCCAAGAAAGGATGTCTTGAGCCTGATTCCCTTCCCAGGTGTCCTTAGGCCCTGAAGTAGCGAGTGAGTGTTCCTGAGTCACACCACCCACCCCATGTCAGGCTTTGCAGAACAGTGCTTTTCAGATAAGTTTTACACCAGCTTAAAATGTCCCAATAAGGAGTGTGCAAAGGGCTGGTTTTGGGGTGCAGCAGCTGGCGGTTAATGAGTTGGCAGATTGGCTGGACCCAATCTGGCAGGAAGGCCGGGATTGGGTAAGAGTGTGTGTAAGCTTCCTGTCAGATCCCCAAGAGTGAAACTTCAGCCCTCACCACAGAGTCACCTTTAGCTTTTTACAGTTAAGAAAGCTGTGGCATCAGGGGTAGGAAGGAAGGGAGAGACTGCCATGGGGGAAGGGGAATGAGAAGGTGGGACAATGGCTTACAGGGGAGGGAAACAGATTGGTGCCTCTGCAGAGAGGAAGGTTATGGACACTCGGGGGGCATTGGGGGTATAATGGCAGAAACAGCTCCTCTGGGGTTGGTGGGGGACAGTAGAAGAGCACTGTGGGGAAGGAGGGGCAGTAGTGTCTCACAGGCAAAAGCAGTTGCAGAGACCAACCTGGGGAGTTGAGTAATTTTCCCCATCTGCTAAATTTTTGCTAATGCTTACTTTACTCCTGAAACTAAGTGTAAGTCAATACATACAGTGTCACAGAGTTATGTTACAGAGGACCTGGTAGTTGTTGGAAAGAGCCAGATTACTAATACAGATCTGGAGACAGAAAGCTTAAGAAACTTCTAACTGCTTTCCATATTCTGATATTGTCTCAGGGTCTGTGGCATCCATATGTGAATTTCCTCTTCCTAAAGCTCTTCAGTTTCCCAACCTTTTCCTTCATTATCTCTTCAGAATGACTGTTCTTTTTTAATTTATTACTCAGTGAGACCACCTGTTGGCAAGCTAACAACGCTTTTTAAAGCAATCTTGTCCCAGAACAGCTGCAGCCTCAAATTTGATTTCACAAAATAGTGCGATATCAACAGAAAATTGGAGAGATATTCTTGCATGTTCATTTATTTGCAAACTGTAACTCTGATATTTCACGATAAGCATGAGTGCACTTAGTAACTGGCAAATTCAGCAGAGGATTAAAGCTTGCTTCCTGCTTCTGTTTTTTTGAAAATGCCTTGAACCGTAATAGGTATTGCCTAGGACTGTGGCTGAGGCACACCAGAGTCTGAACCTCAGAGCATGCTGAGTACAATTTGCATGAGCTACCTTAGATTAAAGTGAAAAGCCAAAGGTCCCCAGCTGGTAAGAAAGAAGAGGGTAGTGCTAAATTTTACCTACTAATATCTTCTGAAACTTGGCACAGTGTGGGACAGAAAACACAGTGCTCTTTATCAGAAGATGCAACAAAAATAATTCTCTACCTTTTGTCCTGAAATTAAAGATGATGACTGAGTAGAATGAAGTGGGATAAGCAGAAACACTCTTTGTTTTTTGGTGCTTCCAAAGAGATCCATAATGGGGCTAATTTTTATTCTTTCCTTTGGATGGAAGTAACGGTTGGTCATTATATATTAGCAGTTGCAGCGAGCAACTGAAACGACTTGGAGCTTCCCACAGACTGCTGTTCCATGAAGCCTTTTTTTATATTTGTAACTTTCTGTTCCTAATTCTTTGTTTGTATCTACATCTTATATTCTATTCCTGATTTTTTTTCTGAGTAGTAGGTGAGAAGTTTGGTAGCTTGCAGTTTGATGGTTTCCTGTTGACAGTGTTAATTTATTAACTTTTTTCCTGTGTTTTTGATGAAGGCAGTATTTGTATATCATTTATATGCTTTGAACAAAGAAACCCCAAATGACAATTCCCATACGTGCAGTTTCTCTCACAAAAGGTCAGCAATGGCACCATTATACGCAACATTGTAATCAGCAGACAGTTTTTTCTCTGACCTCAGTCCTACTCTGTCTTGCGTTCAGCTTGCCTACCTTGGGAAACTCCTTAGCACAAGATCACCCAGCTTTCTTCTTGCTCCCAGTAATGACTTTGGGCATATTCTTATATGACCAAGAGTTACAAGTGATCTCCACACCCACTTTACTCAGGGTCTTCGCAGTACCCCTTATAATTTCAGCTTTAGTGAGAATTCATTGTCACTCTGGTGACTACTTTGACTGCACAACTAAGTATCTTTTTCTACAGGGAGGTAACTGTCTTCGTGTAAAATCTGAGCAGAGGGAAGGAAGTGTGTTTTGGCTCATGGCTTATCTACTTTCAGGTAAAAACATAAGCAGGTTGTCTTCAGCCTGTTTCACTGTGGTAAAATTACCAATGACTTGCATTTGTTAGTATTTCTTGTATGGGTCATGTAACATTTTCAGGGTTGCTTGGTAATATTTAAAACTTTCTGACTACTTTGAGGCTCAGAATACTTTCCAGTAGTCATGGATACCCTTGCTATGACAATTCATAGCTTCTCAATTCCAGTTCCTCTGCAGAATTTCAATTCAAATTAAAAAAAAAATTTGAAATTTCAAAAACCTACACAAAATGCAGTTATCTTTTTAGGCACAGTTTGAGGAACATGACTCCTCATTATCCAGATAGAAAGAATGTTAAAGCAAATTTGTCCTGAGAATTAAGAGTTTTATATCAAGTGCTTCTGTAGTCAGAAGTGGTGTAATTAATTTCAGCAATCTCTTGTATCACAATGGATATTCTTATATGAATTATTTTCCTTACCCTTTAACTGTCATCCAAAATTCTGAGTAAGGGGGGACAACTGTACCTGATGGTTGAGTCCAATGTGTGTGGTTGGGATTGCAGAATCCAAGACATGCATTTGTTCAATCTCCATGTGCCTGTACAGCTGCTGCAGCTGGGGTGGCTGTACACTCTGCAGTTCTGTGAAGTGGTTGTCTCCAAAGGTCTCAAACTCACTGTGCATGTGGTGTGGATGATATTCCCAGTAATGATCTAAAGAAAATAAAAACAGATCATCTGTCATTACAAGAATAAGAAACATGGCATTGACCTTTCTTTCACTGGTTCCTACTCCTGCCACTATCCTTTCTGCCTTCTCCACACCATCCCTGTTGACCTGTCTGTCTCTAGTAACAATCTACATTGGTCCCTGTAAAGGTAATTTTCCTAGTCTCATAAATGCCTGTGGCTGCAAAATAATGCTTAGGCTACTTTAATTAGGATAATACTCTTAGATGGAAAGATGGATTTTGATGATAATTTAGCACAAGATGCAAAAGACATTAGTACTGGCACCTGAATCAGGAAGAGACCATAGCAATCTTAGATTTTCATTGTCGGGGAAACAAATTCTAAAGATACACATATTGTCACATTCTCATTACATTCTTCCTCATGGCATGAAACTGAGAGGATGGAGAAAATTTACAGATTGTTCTGCAATTATCTTCATTTTACGTTGTCTTTACTCTGCTAGCAAAATCTCACGAATGCTTCAGAAAAGGCACAGCACTTTGCTAGATATGTAATCATGTGTTGATGTCAAACATTTTTCAGTGCCAATAGTAGAGAACAAAATGATAAACTTGCAGCAGTCTGATGTACACTGTGGTCAGTAAGACTAAATTCTGATGCAGACTATCTACCTTTTATTTCAGTGGGTTTGAAATGTCTGTGAAAATGGGGTTTTTTTCAAACATATAAAAAACCTACTCAGATAACCAATATCCTGCTAACTGATATTTTTGTTTAATTTAAAAAATTAATTTCCATATGATTCTCAGGTTTACATTACTGGGGTTTTTTTAAGCTCAATATAAACATTTACAATTAAAAAAATTTCTTATTTGCTTCTCAGAATTTAAAATCTGCATGAGGAAATGTTGAAGCATTGCAAATTCTTTTTCTCTCTCAAATACAGTAGTTGCATGCATAATTATGCCCATTGTGTGCACTGTTTTGTTTTTTTTTAAATTGAAGTCAACATCACATCTGCTCTGACTGAGCTACGAACTAATCTTCCATCATTTAACTTTTCATGAATCATTTTTGCATGGCTGAAATTTCTTTATGGTACTCAGTATAACAGTTCTAATTTATAGCTTACTATTCTGAGTTTTCTTCCCTTGGATCATCATAAATAGTTCTGTCCTACCTTTCATATGTTTTCAGATTGCTGTCATGCACCCTTACAATCTACACCTAATTATCACTTAATCCAGTTGCATATATTTATCTCTCAGTCTTTCAATATGAATCAGTATATTCACCCCTCTAATCATACTTGTGCACTTCTCCAAGCTCCCTCGCAGTTGTTTACAGCCTTCTGATAATGCAGTGGACAGAACTAAATGTATTGTTCCAAATGTAGTTGTACTGAACTTATAGAGGAACAACTGTCTCATTCTGCAGTATGATGTTATTTTGTATGACATTATCTGGATACTAATGTGCTGTGAATGTTTTTACTTAAATACCAGTTTCATTCTTTCTCTCAGCTTCTGTCTCCTCATACTTCCCCACTTAGGTTTCAAACAATTAAGTCTAATCTCATTGAATATTTGCTATCTGGCAAAATGACTTTGAATGTAGCTGCCTTTAGAGGGAACTCGGTGAAGTTTATACCAAACATAGTTCTACTGGGGAAGATGTAAGCTCTTTTAGCTGCCTTTATGGATCAGGCCTGTAGAAATGTATTTGGAGGCTCAATCAGCCCTTTTACCACACCAGTGTCTTTGTCCTTCCTGCTTTTCAGTTTCATGGCTGAACCATGTCACTGCATGTGTGTCATGGTTTAACACCAGCTGGCAACACAGCACCATGAGCCGCTGGCTCACTCCATCCTGCTATCTCCAGTGGGATGGAGAGAGTTGAAAAAAAAGTAAAACTTGTGGGTTGAGGTAGACACAGTTTAATAGGACAGCATGGGAAAAGATTATAATAATGATAATAATGATTATCATTATAATAATACGCAAAATTAGTGATACACAATGTTGTTTGCTCACCACTCACTGACTGATGCCCAGCGTGTCTCTGAGCTGAAACCACACATCTGGCCAGCTTCTTCCAAGATTATACACTGAGCATGACATGATATGGAACATCCCTTTGGCCAGTTTGGGTCAGCCCCAGCTGTGTGCCCTCCCAGCTTCTTGTGCATGACCAGCCTCCTTGGTGGCAGGGCAGGGTGAGAAGCTGAAAAGTCTTTGACTAGGTAAACACTGCTTAGCAACAACCAAAATACCAGTGTGTTATTAATGCCATTCTCATCCCAAATCCAAAACACAGCACTACATCAACCACTAGAAAGAAAGTTAACTCTACCCCTGATGAAACCAGAGCAATGTGGAAGGGATGGAAAGATGCTTATGAAAGCACCCAGGGAGCTGCTGCATTACTTTTTTATTTCTTTGATTTATTGTAAAGTGCTTTCTGTTGGCTATGTATGGATTTTGTAGCCCAAAGTTAAAATTGCATGGTAGCACAAAATATTTTTTTCTCTAGCACTACAACATAAAGAAGAAAAATATTTTTTTCTCTGGTAAAAAAATGGGGTTTATGGGTGCAAAGTACCCAGATACTTTTACATTCACATCTGCTCCAACCCAGGATATGTCAGTGTGTGTGTGTTTGAAACCACAGGTCATCTAAGGCTGTCTTCTGACAGGAGATTTTGGGCACTTTCAATCTGAAATGTTTTTTTTAGTTGGAAAACTGAGCCACACTGACTCGTGCTATTTCTGCATTAAAGTACTGCAGATTTCCCTAAGTAGAGCCAATCCGTTGAGCCCCCCTGTACCATGGGCAGCCATGTGTAATAAACTGTTAAGAATACATTGCAGGAGTAATTTATATTCTTCTTCCTTAGAATGATCTGGCCCTGCTCCTTGGGCAGAAAGTCCTCTGTCAGATGGCAACATATCTGTCAAAGACCCCTTGTCTTTGATAATCTTCTACAACACATATGAGATCAATGCGTAATTGTGAGGAGGACAAGGCCCAGGTAGAAGTCTCTGAGGCAGTCAATGGCAGGTCTTCAGCTGTGCAATGTATTACTAGTAGTAACTGTGGTGATCAAAAGAGAGCACAGTACATTTCCAACGTACACAGTCATGAGTGCATGTTCTGAATGGGCTACTTTTGCTTCTTCTTAAATATTTTTTATCAGCAGTCATGTTTTTCTACTTCAAGATAACTCCTACTTTTGGAGCCTGTGACAAGGTTCCTGCTCACTCTAAAACTGTTCTTTTAAACCTTTCTTGGGAAATAAATTAATGTATGGAAAACTATTTGTGCATATTCATGTTAATTATGTTATAGTTACCCTAGTAATTACTGAATTACTTTTTTATGAAATTGTGGGCTGTTGTAAAAATACTCGAATAGAATAATACCTATAGCACTGAATTTAAGGCTTTACAGTGACCACATAATAATAATACATTACAAAATAAATCTATGTCAGAAATGACTTCAGCACAAACTTTTGTCCTATTAGGACTTGAATATTTGGACATAAGTCCTTATTTCTTTCTAAATTATTTATAATTTCACAGTGATGCTTAAGAAAAGCAGCTACATCAAGAGAAATTCCAAATTCTGTCTCCACAAGCCCCTCTGCAGTTAACCATTCTGGCTAAGTTTTCATCTGTAAATGAAAATATTCTTTAAAAATCTAAATATCTGTGTCTGCAGTTATTAGCATTATCAGCAGCTGTTTACTTCAGTGTTCTTTGTTAGTGTTGTATCAGAATGCATAGTAATTCTGTTATTTTCTCAAAAATGTAAAGGTGGAAGGAAGAAAAAAGAGAAAAATTCTAGAAATGGAAAGTGTCTATTATTTGTGTAAAGGAAAATGTCATTAAAAGCCAGCCTATAGCTATACAATGGAGTCATTATGAGAAATTTCATATGAAGTGAAAGAGGATGTGAAAAAAATTCTCCTTTATAGAGACATGGCAATCATGTTTGTTTTGGTCTTGTATGTAGTGAAAGGTTAGAGGAAGGACAATCATGAATTCTGAACTCCCATGACAGAAAGAATGTTGGGAAGCAATAGCAGAACTTAAGGCAATGTGTTAATATTCACCATGGAGGTAAATTCTTACTCTACAAGTAAGAAAACATAACTGAACTTTGTCTCAGTCGTGTTCTGACCAATGTAAATTCACAGAACGTTAGGGGTTGGATGGAACCTCAAAAGATCATCTAGTCCAACCCCCCTGCCAGAACAGGATTATCCAGACTAAATCACACAGGAACGCATCCAGGTGGGTTTGAATGTCTCCAGAGGAGACTCTGGACATCCTGTCCCAGTGCTCCAGCACCTTCATGGTGAAAAACTTCCCATGGAACTTGCTCTGCTCCAGCTTGCACTGCTGCCCCTCGTCCTGTCGCTGCCATCCCTGAGATGAGCCTGGCTCTGTCCTCCTGATTCTCACCCTTTACATACTTATAAGCATTAAGAAGGTCACCCCTCAGTCTCCTCCAAGCTAAAGAGGCCCAGCTCCCTCAGCCTCTCCTCATAAGGAAGGTGCTCCACTCTGTTAATAATCTTGGTGGCCCTGTGCTGGGAGTTCTATGGCTTTCTTGAACTGAGGGGCCCAAATTCCTTTGTTGTTGTTTTAATAGATAAATAATGTTTGAACCATCATGGTAGGTATTTATTATAAAGCAGAATAACAAGTTAAATCTGTATCATGCAGTGCAAAAACATGTAGAAATTAATGAGCCAGCTCTTGGGCCGGAAACGTGAGAGCTCTGTCAGCACAGCATTCTGCTTGGTCTAAGGAGATGCCAGTGTTGACATGGCTGCACTTCTGAGGTCGGAGCTACTGACTCTGAGTGGTTCTGCTTTGCACTCTACAGATTTTTCCAACTCATTTTAACTGGGGAGAGGGTTTCTTACACAGTGCTACATTGCACAGCTTAGATGTTCCCACTGTGTTTCGCTCATCTGAAGAAACAAACCAAGGAAAAAGAAAACATAGAGGAAATGAGAAAAGTATTGAAGGACACTGGAAAATTAATGTCTTGGTTCCCTACAGAATTGCTGTTTTGCTCTTTGTTGAGGGAAATGCTGTGCTCCTATGCAGTGCAGCAGTCTTATCTGTAATGACAGTAGGATCTCATTAGCTCTCACTTTACAAACTTCATGATATTAATAATGCCAACTCTTCAAAAATCTATGAGTCATGACCCAGCAAATAATGAGAATGTCTTTGAACTGAGGGGATTTTTCAATGTAGTTTGGAGTTCTTTCTATTTTCCATATAGCATTTAAGACTAGGATTCACATGTTTGGACTTTCCTCCTCTCCTCTGTGGAGTAAAATCCTAATGAAATCAAAGCTGAGATTCTTAAATGATCATATTACTCCAGGAGGTGGGATGAAAATCAAATTCCAGATCATGAAAACTAGTACGTTTCATGAGGTTAGCAACAAAGAAAAAAAAGATCAGCATTCAGCTTCATACAAAAAGTGATTTTTTACTAAACCAATAATGTTTAGTAATAACTCAGAGACAAAGCTACGGTGGAATTTTGTAATGGCTAAGATTGCATTAGTGTTACAAAATATACTGTGTTACATTTACAGGCTTACTGGCGTACAAGTTCAGGGTAGGGTGATGGACTAATACATGATCACTTGAAGTAGTTCTGTCCTGCATGACTGTGTCTTTGTGTTTATTACAGTATTTACAAAATAGTTCAACTACAGCATACACCATAAATGCACACAGTGCATGTTTTGATGAACATATGGGTATTCCTATGACGTGTGCTTGCTTGATAAATTTAGCACTCACTTATTGGCAATGATCTCCTACATATTAAATTAGTGACACACTATTGTGTGTACTTTACTGCCTACTCATGTAAATATGGAATAAGGGTTGCCTTCAGCATTATGTTCTGGAAAAATGACAGTAATGCACGCAGCACAAATCTGCAGATAAAGATATTGCCATCTCCCTGTCACAAAATTAATTTGCTAGCAGTGAGATAGTCTGACACTTGAGCAAGGCCTTCTATTTCTTTAGCACTCCCTTATCAGCAAAGTCAGAAACATTATTCTGTCTTGTACTATCTATTTACTTTATCATGTAGCGTTTCTTTGATATCCATAGTGGTACTGAGTGGACCTGCAAAATTGTTTTTTATGTTTTGCCAGTGATCTCACTGTGTACCTCTAGTTGAACATCTCTCACAATCCTGTCCTACTTATTTCTTCCTTTTTTTCCTATTTAAGCATGTTCCAAGCTCTTTCACATCACTTCACTGCTATCGTTACAGCATTTTATTTATTCTTTTCCTCTGCATTTTTCAATCATTATGTTGAACACCTAGTACATACTTCTAGAAGTAATTTGTGATGGCCCTTTCCTGCTCTTCTACATGGCTCTTCTCAAGAACCACTGCTTCTGTCGTGTTCACAAAATGAAAGCCAAGGTTGGGTTTGTTGGTGTTTATAGGAAAGAAGCACAATGTGTTAATTTGGTTTTGATTCCCCTTTGTGTTCTTTGATTGTTTATTGCTCTTTTTGGACCATGAGCAATTCAGAAAAGGATAGGTCATATTAAGTATTTAGACACTACCAACTACATTACAGGTGCTTTCATAAATAAAAATTTTATTGGAATGTGCAGGCTGGGATTAAGTTGTCTCTTCCATAACCACTTGCTGTAGGAGTTAAAACACTGAACAATTTTTGGGGGGTCTTTAGAACAAGTGCAGCACAAGTTTAGGAAAAGACAAATTTCTGTGTGTTTAGGTACTACTTAGTCACCCACACAAGTGCCTTTCAAGTTTTTGTGTTCAGTATGATGACTAAAAGATGTGTTAATGATCAGCCTCCCAACAGAAAAGTGGGCACTAAACGAGATGGGATGATAAGACTATGAAAGATAAAAGGATGTTGTTGCTTGAGGTAGCCTGGATTTAATAACACAAAAATTATTTCCCACTGCTTTTTCCTACATGACATCTTTTATATTTATTGTTTAGTTATCACAATTGCCTTTTGAGATAATAAATGTTATCCTCATTTTATGGGTGTGTAAAAAGGTACGTGCTATAATGTAAAAACCCTGAATTTCCCTGTGGAGTTTGCTGGGTTTGATTAATGTGACTTGACAGATGCCATGAGCTAATTTATAAAAACTAAATTAATTCTTCGTCTCCAGGTGTTAAGAATAACATAAGTGTTTCTTGTATGCACTACAGAGAACAAATTTAGGTAGGAGGCTCTTTCAGATAAATGTTGCTTAGAACAATCTTATTCTGTAACTTCCTGCCCTTAAGGTACCTTCTCTTGCCACTGATAAAACAGAGCTATACTGCGAAGTTGTTAGAGGTCTTAAATTAAGCAGTGATGGGTCTCGTTGTTATATCAGCGGGAGTCTTTTAGGGAAATTCCAGGATCTGAAGGGACTGCCACAAGTGATACAGTAGAACGGTGCTTTTCCTTCCTGAGTCAATATTGACTCTGATATTTCCAGGGTGGTATTGCTGGACCATTGTATTACACGAAAGACAGAACTGACAAAGCAAGACTCTCCCCTCTGCATTGATTTAGAGTCCAGTACCCAGATGACATGAAAATATAAAGGCACCAAAGCTTTGGAACAATAAATAATCCTGCAGTATTTTTATACTGAGCTAGGTTTACGTACAAATAGCTACAAGGAAGTTTTACATAGATTTAGAGAGGAAGTACTGAAGGAAGAGTGAAAGTTAAAGCTAGGTGTGGCAGCATGCAAAAGAGATCAAAAGAATGAGTGAAATATATGGAGTTGAAAAAGGCTAAATACCAAAGAAAAGTTGTCAAAAGGAAGGCACAAATACAGTATTGTAGCACCTAAGTCAAACAGGAATCAGAGATGAGAACACAAGAATACAGTATTGTAAATCCAGGTCCTCTAAATGCTCTGAAACCAGCAGAGTGCTTTTGCTCTGCAATGAAGATAATGAAGGATAGAGATCATGAAATCCCACCTTCCTGGCACTACACTAAATATCCTAGAAGCTCCTTGCATCATTCAGTACGTTCTGAAATTCTCTTTCTGAGAAACCGTGTGGCAGTTGCTGGGTTGGAACAGTGCCATTAAGCAGAATAAAATATTGTTGGTTTCTGATTGAAGTGATATACATTATAGATCACAGTAACATGTTGGTTCTTTTCCTGAATGTTCTAAATCGCTTTCTTTTAGTACCCCATGAGACTTTATGTGACAAGGAGATATTTTTTTAACTTACCACTATGACTCTCTCCCTCACTGTTGAGATATTGGTAATAGTCATGGGGCTGTCGGTAGAGGTCTGACTCATAGGGTACCATGTCTTCAGAGGGCTGTAAAGAGAAGAGGAATTTTTAGAACTGTAAGCTTACACAAATACCTTGAAAATTATTCATAAAGTTATTGAAGGGGAGATGCCAACACATTTTATATTGCCTAGGGAAAGAAGGGGGAGGCTTCAAGTTCTTATTGAATCAGCAGGAATAAACTTCTTGACACCAAACACTGATTTTTAAAATTGTTTTTTAAAGCAATGAATCTCTTTAGATGAAGCCTCTGTGTCAGTACTTGCCCTGTGCTATTGCACAAGTTTTTGATATCCTGCCCTCCAACCTTCTGTGGATACTACTTGGAGAGTTGTTTTGGACACAAGGCCCAAAACAAGATGACATTTACCAGCACAGCAGGGAAACCCTTTCGTTGGTAGTAACAGACATTTATTATTATTCCTCCTATACATAAGAGAAAACAGAAACTTGTCTTGGCTTAGCATATTATACTAAGTGTTTCTATGAGGTCTCACTAAATGGTGGCAGTTTGTAGGAGGATAATGATGTTGACAGAGGACATAAAAACATTGTATTTCTCAGTTTTTGTTCCAAGATGAACTGAAAACGTTTGTTGATTCAAATCAGCTGCACAGGGTTGTTAGGTATGCCCAGAGAAGACTTAAATTTCCAAATGTGGGGCAGATACTGAGTTGTGACCTATTGGATGCTCAGCTGTAGAATTAAAGTCCTCTCTATCCTCTTCAAATAGGTGATAGAGGGTAACTTTCCCACTTATCTTCCTGCCCACACCTAGTACTCTGCTGTTGATGCTGTTATAATAGTGGCTTGTTTATTATTAGTTGTGCACAATTCTATTGCTTTATTTGATGTTTGGCTTTGTCCTTCTCTAGAAAGCAGAGATAGAGTAGGGCAGTGTCCATCACAGGGCTTTACAACACTTTTGTCCAATTAAGTTTGTTACAATATTTTCTTCCAATCTGAACAAATTCTTATGGTGTCAAAAGCAATGTAGAACTCAAATACCTTCTTCCTTTTTGTTCTGAAAGGAAATAATTTCTGGCTACTAATAGAAACATTTTTCTTCTATTAATTTCAGCATAACTAACTTTAAATAAAAGGACAAATATTTAAAACAGCATGATAATGTATATAATGGACTTATTTTTTATGTTCATATGCCTGTCTATATGTCTCAAACTTTATTTGCCTCTATAAATGTGTCTCATTTTTGGAACACCAGCATTTTGTAAGCTTAAGCTATGGTGACAGCATGCCAGAAATACATGCAAGCTTCTCTCTTTCTTCTTCCTCTAGGCTACTTTTGAACATGAAGCCTAAGACAGCAACTTGCCTTTACAATCGAGATGGATGTGGTAAATAAGCAGCTGGCAAAGTTTTTTTTTTCTGGTGAAAACTGCATGAGAGTTACCATTCCTCATTAACTCAGCTCTGTAATTCTTCTATTTAACTCCTTCAATTCATTCTATTGGAATTTGGGGATTTAAGGATTGTCCTTTTCTAGGGATGTGATTTCGGTGATGTTGAAGAAATGAGATCAAGGAAGAGACTCCCAGAGGATTAAGATGTTAGAACACCATCCCCCTCCCCCCCACCTCTCCAAACAACAAAAAAAAAGCCTTTGAGAAATTAGTTTGAACTTCGGTAGATCCTTAGTAGCAGCTGTATGCTGTATTAGTGTATCATACTAGAGTGCACTGGTAAGGTTGCCTAAAATGTCATGACATCCAGAATACACACTAACTGGGCATCAGATACATGGCATATTCAGTGCCACAGAAGTAAGTCCATTGCCTGCCCATCAGCTCCCACAGTAACCTGTGGTGGTGGATAATTATTTTTGGAAAATCTTCAGAAGATGATAACCCATAATGAGGTCAATCTAAGGGAAAGGCTAAGTGAAAGGAGAAAATTGTCACTTAATTGTATCCACAGTAGAGATACCAGTGAAGGGATTCTTCTCATTTCTGGACTCCAAATGACAAAGGTGTGGTCTCCCTTTCCAAGCCAATATCATTGCAATTGAATTGCCCTTCATCTACACAGAGATTTAATGGGGGTTTAACCTGTTTTCCAGATTTCAGAGGGTGGTCAAAGGAGACAGTACAGCATGGATTCTCTCTGATGCTTTTGGTTTTCTTCTACATATTTCCCTGGTGTTCTCTCTAATCGTGACTGATTATACACATTCACTCATCCCTATTCCTTACATCTGAGGTGTGCTCTGATCTCTGACAAGAAGTAGTAATGAGACTATGTTTTGCTTTCGTCAAGATAAAATTCTGAGTGGAATTTTCACTTTTCCTTATCTTTGCAAATAACTTCACACCCCCCATTTCCTTTCCATAAATATATGCTTCCTGTTAAATCATGTCAACCTGAAGGATGTATGAAGTTTTTACCTTCATATTCAGAATTGCTAATTTTTCAGAACTCAAATGAAAGCATTCATATTCTGTGAAAAGAGACCTCAAATTCCAAACAGAAAATGCACATCATACTAGTTGGAAGAAATGGAGGTTAAAAAAATCATGTAAATGTATAGAGTTTGAAAGAAACATCATTTTTTTTCCTTTCAACTAAAATACTACAATCTGACTGAAACCAGAAAATTTTTCCATATCTAAACACCCCAAAGTTTGCAGCTCTCAAAATATTTAGCCAAAAGTAAAGCCCGTCAATACAGGCTTTATTTGCTATGTATAAGATTTCCAATGATATAACCAGAGCTTTAACACTCATGACTTTACTCAAGTGTATCTTGGCAGGAAGGTCAAGCATCAGTCCAAAAGTAGGTAAACAATACATATTTTAAGCACAGGAAAGAACATTTGAGTTCCTAGTTGTGTTCTTCGCTTATCTCTCTTTCACTGAGATTTTCCAAACTCCCCTATTTCTCTCCAACATACTGTGACAGGCGACGGTGTCCCACAGTCTGAGAACTGAGAATGAAGCTAGTTTTACAAGTTCAGATGTATATTCAGTGAACAGAACTAAGTGACAGTGTGTTTAAAAAGTGATTCCCTTAATATTTACAGATCTGGCTGACTGCAAAGAAAGCTGCAACACTCAACATCTAAAAACCAGCCTGCTTTTACTTACTATGTATTGAAAGTCTCAGGACTTAAAAATCTCTTTATTGTGAACTGTAGGAATTTTCTTCCTTGGATTTGTTTTTCTGCTCATTTGATAAAATATCTATGTGTATATTCTTGCCATCTCATGCAACCTGGACCAATCCACAGACGACTTGAATTGGCACCACTTTCCATCTTGGTGCTAGATATTCAAGGGTACTGTAACTAATACGAGATATATTATACACCTTCATTATATGTGATACAAGTTTTTATATCATAAACTTGGTAAGATGGTGGTCTGAGGAGACTTCTCTCTACTTATCTGATGGGAAGGTGGAATATTTTCCTGTATTCATTAGAGAAACTGTTTACAAGAAACTTTTTTAATTTGAGGGGTGGGGGTGTGTGCTTTTTGTTGGTCTGGTGGTTTGTTTGGGGTTTTTTTGTTTGATTTGGTTTACATTTTATTGAAAGGTTATTTTCTATTTAGAAAGAAGAGGTTTCACCATGCATTGCTGTTGCTTCTTGTACCAATCTTCACTTGCTTGCCCCATCCTTCTCTGGAACCTCCCCACCCACCCACACATTTCATCATCTTGCTCACTGATAGCACTTCCATGACACTGAGCTGTTTTGTTTCCCCTGACAAAAAGCAAACAATGGCTTATGTTACAATTTAATATTTAACTGGTGTCAATGGCCATTTGTTCTGTCAATTGTTTTCATGTAAGAGCGTGACAGTTTTGTTAGCAGCTCATAGCTGTGGTCTGAAGTTGGTATCTCCTTTCCTACATGCCATGAGGTGCAGTACACTATCTAAAACCATATTCCAATCTCAAGCAAGAGGTCAACAAACAATTCTTTGTCTGCCACAGACTTTGATAAATGGAGAGTTGCCTCCATCTACCTTCTTTGCCCTAAAATCAAGGGGAAAACCACAAACCTACTTGGAAAAAGCTTGGCTGGTTAAGAGAGATACAAGGGACTCAACTGAGTAGCAATTAGAAAATTCTTGTTATTCACCAAGACTTTATCAGATGATTCCAGGTGATTGTAAATTCACTAAATGTTGATCTTTTTTTGTTATCCTGACATAATTATTCACTGGCATGTGATTCAGAAATATTCCACACAGTTTCCAATGATGTGCTGCTGAGACAAGTTTTAATGCCAAGGTTAACCATATTTCCTTGGAAAAAAATTACCATATAACTATTTTAGAAAAGATGAGTAAAAATATTAGCAGGATCCTTCATTGAGCCAGGCTCACTGAACCATGCTGGCAATGCAACTGTGAGTGCTTCTGTGGGGCATTTTGCTCTCATACAGATATACTTCCATTCAAAGCTGGGATTACTATAGGTGTGTACATATAACTGTGGACCTCTTAAGGCAAGGTGCTTGAGTTAAAATTTTTTTGCCGCACAGGACAACTAGATTCTGTCATGAACTGGAAGACATGGGCCCAGTTTGCAGGACTTTTCCTACAGCGTTCCTGATATTCAGAGAAAGATGCAATAATCCTAAACCATTTGAGAACCATTTTCCAACTGAAGGGTAAGAGTTTTCTGGCATAGTCAGAAAGCAGTTGCTACCCACCCTCAACTGAAAGGGGAGGGGCGGAGGGGAGGAAGTATTGCTTCACAGAACCCCCTGTCTAGAAACAGACATATGTCTCCCCTCTGAAAAATTCCCAAGAGGCACAGACATTTAGAACGATGCCATGTGGGGTTCTAAGTGGCAGTGCTCAAAGTGCATTTAAAACAATTTTGAAAGCACAAACCACATAAGTAGTGAATTTGGGACATTTTAATCACAAAAATAAACCCCAAATTTGCCTGTCAAGCGCTCTTGTAAGACATGATTGTATTCTCATTGCCTGTTCTATCACTCATCTGACAGAGTTCAGCTAGAATGTTAACTGCAACAGAATGTAGACTATAGGCCGGACTGTATTAGTTTTTCGTTCCGTTCATTCAATGTATGCACTGGCATTCAATACCAAAAAAAAAGGAATCCAGAAAACTTAACTAGAAGTGATTGAGTGGATGGAAAATTAATATTTCTTAATTTTTTTTTAAATAGGGGTGATGGTTTCTGGGGTAAAGGCAAGATTTGTGTTTCTTTTTAATTTTTTTTTTAAGCCCAACAAGTACCATATTGAGAAATTTCTGTGTACTTCTTTCATTTTCTCAGTTTCTTTTCAGATTTCTCTCCTAATGCATTTACAGTAGATCCTACTGGGCAACTCAGTGATATGAGAAAAAGAGAATGAAAAAAGATCTTTAGGGTCTTCTCATCTTTTGATCAGATAGGGGATTTTAGAGACTAATGATGAGCTGGGAGAATAAATGTTCTCACAAAAAGAAGACATTTTTTCAGGCAACACGGACACCAAACATGAAAGTAATTCAAAGGGACATATTTCTGGGTGAAAGATATGGAACCATGTCTCTAGCTTTCATTAGATGGGAGAAGACAAGAAGAAAACTTGATAGAAGTTTTGTTTAAAGGACTCTTGGATCTGCTTGTCTCTATTTTCTGAACACATATAGCAATTACCATAAGTCATCTACCACATAAAAAACGAGGTGCAACACTTTATCTGATATCTCTTCAGCTTCTACAAACTTAATAAAATCTAGTTAAGGCCTCTTTTACCCATTCTGCTTCAAGACTTCCCACTAAAGTCTGCTTCTGAACTGATTAGTGACATTGCATTCTTCATAAATAATAATTTCTGAACTCACCATATGATAAATTACAGCAGTGTAACAATGCTTCAGAGTTAGACAGGACAGAAACAACCTCCTAAGCATACAGAAAAATATGTTTTACAGAAAACATTGAAAGACACAATTAAGGGCCATTGTTTTTCCCCCCTCATTCACCAGTTGCTTTTTCATAGCGAGTGAATTCAAGAGAACTCAATCCATATTTGCAACATGCCCTAGTTGCAAAGAGCAGTGTCCTAAAATCTGCAATGCATAAAATCATTCAGCGACTGTTTCCTCGCATATTGGTAGATAGTTAAATACATAAACTATGTCAGAGACTCCAGATTACTAAGACTTACAACCTGAAGAAAGATGGCCTTATATCATGAAGCCAGTACTGAAGAAAAAAATGTACTGATGTGCTATATGCATACTGTACAAAAATGCCATGCATTTAATCTGTGAAAACAAATGGAGATCAAAATCAGA
Organism: Laterallus jamaicensis coturniculus; assembly: GCA_022605575.1. Classification (NCBI taxonomy): domain Eukaryota; kingdom Metazoa; phylum Chordata; class Aves; order Gruiformes; family Rallidae; genus Laterallus; species Laterallus jamaicensis. Next base: position 23,257,115 of record JAKCOX010000013.1, read on the forward strand.
CACAAGTGTATGGAGGAAACGTTAATTTCCCATTCATTGCAATGTTGTCACTGGCTTTATATATTGACCTAAACTCAACTTCCTGGCATTACAAATACAGACCAAAACAGAGACATATTCTTAAGTAGTGCAGCCTGGTTTATTTTGCCTTTTGCTAGTAAACCAAATGATCCATACTAGAATTAAAACTCGTATACTCACAGGGGGAATGAGGGGAAATCCTTCCATTTTGCAAGCTTGCAACATTCAGCCAACTTCTGAGTGAATTTTTCTTAATTCAATTTTCAAACATCCGGGATAACTGACTTGAAAAATATCACATGAAAGAAAAACAAGAAAGAAAGAAAAAAGAAAAAAATCGAGATCCTCGGACTCCGTGAAGTCCTTTTGCAGTGATGGATCTCAGGGAAGGAGAAGGACCCTAACAAGTTTTCATAGTTTGCCCTAATAGGTTCTGAGGTGAACTTCTTCCCGAGTTGTGTGTGAAGTTCCTGATTTTATCAAATGTCTGTAGAAGGGAGATAGCCCTTGGGTGTATCAGTGCGCTGTGACGACATGGTTTTCAGGCCGTCACCCGTTTGCATAAATCTCATTTCAGGGAGCTGAGCGCTGTAACAGGAAGCCTGCCCTGAGAGAGATCTGCCATGGGCAGGTGCTTATTGTATAATCAGCAACCCAGAGCCCGGGCCTGCTACCAATAAACAAGCATATGGGTGCAGTGCTCTGTGGAAGGCTATGTGCTTCCCAGTATAGATGAACCATAACGATGGTGCTGCTCTCTGGTTTAACAATGTATCATAGAGACACAGTCCTGGCAACCTCTGTGAGGACAGTGCAGTGGCATAGGCTTTCTTTAATAATAGTCCTGTGTTGGAATTAGGTGGCAATACTTATTAGAAAAGAAAAAAAGAATTAAAAAAATGCAGTTTCAAATACACAGTCTTAGGTTTCTACAGAATGCTGAAGCTAAGTCTGTGAGACTTTCTACATAAAATCTGCAACAGAGCAAAATGATTCAGTGAAGGATACCTAGTCCTCTTATTTGTTTATTGTGATTTCTGTATTTTTTTCTAGCTCCTACAAGGACAAAGTGAGTGGGGGAAAGGAGAAAATATTGCATGTCCCATGAAATTACTTGACTTCTCTCAGATCCCAACTGCCTTTAACAGTGAGTAGAGAACAAGATTTTTAGACTTGTATCTACATAGTTAGGTGCCAAAATTTCTTGTAGATATTTTGCTTTAGCTCTTCTCACATGGTGTTCTCCCCTCTTATCCCACTGTTTTACTTGCATTTCACTACTCTGAACGAATGCCCTTTGTACAGAGGTTCTCGCAGGGGCAGGGGTGATGGGCCACGGGGCAGGATGTAGAAGGTGGGGCCTTGCTGCAAGGGAAGAATGCTCTCATTCTGCAAAATGCCTTAGTTAACTGCTTTGCAGTTAGTTATGTCTTGGAAAAGTGAAGTTTCTTTGTCTGGATTGTTCCCCTTCAATCTATGCCCATGTGCCACAGGTTCTGCTTTTGAAAGTAGCCTGTTCACCACTCACCTGGGTCTATGTGTGAGGGGGAATTTCAGCCACTACAGACTTCCTCCCTCATACACTGGTAAAACCAGAGGCCACTCACAAGTTCCTCTCATTCCCCACCCTGAGGAACTCAACAAGCAAACCATATTAGCAATGGGACAAGATCAAGAACATGATGGGAGATTAACTCTTGAAGACGCAAACTGAATTTCATCAGCACCAGTTAATACATAAGCATTTCATTCCTCTTTTATTCATACCATGAAATCTTGACTTTAACCTAGAAATAAGCAAAATACTGACAGTCCATTTCTGTTGCTGGATGGTTCTCAAGTCCCCTTTGGATACCATCCTGAAAGTGATCAGAACCACCTGAGGGGAAAGAAGTACGTCCCAGTGATAAAATACAGTGCAAACAGAGGAAAAGGGTGTGAACAATAGGATACACAAACCTTAAAGTGGGTAATCGGATAATAGGTGATAAAAGTAATTGTGGAAATCATGTATCTATTAAAAAGGCTATTCAGAACAAAGAAGATATGCTATCTGATTCATCATTTAGTGAAAGATAGCTTACGCAGCTGCTGGAAGTTTTAAAAATGTAGCATTTTACACAGAGAGGCTTTTATTACAGTGGAATGCAACTATATTTAACACGCTGAATGAAACTTCCGCACTCAACACAGGAAATTACCTAATAAGGATAGCTATTTTGCACCAGCCTTACTGCAGTCAGGGAATGCTAGATCACCAACATTATCCACCATATTTAACACATGAGTATTCATAAGCTCACCAAAGTTATCAGTGTAAATAATGAAATTGGTTCTTTGTATGATGAACTAGAACCATAAAATACGCCATAAAGCTTGAGGACCAGTACAAAATCCAGAAGTGAAATAAGCTTCCTAAGAAGGAGAGTATGTCCATAAATGGAAATTCCAAAAGTGAAATAAAATGCTTTTTTTTACACTAGCATATTTGTAAAGGAGCATCACTAATAACAATCTTGGTAAACTTCAACATAGATGACTTTCTCACTGTTTCATTTAAGTGGTATTTTATCCTAAGTTTGTAATCACAGAATGATCTCACTCCTAAAGGAAGGCCTAACTAGAGATGATATTTTTGGCCCAGATCCTCACAATACCTTATTAGATGACTTCCAGGCAGAAAGCAGATGAATTTAGGAAACAACTGTATGATGGAGAACTGATTTCCAGAGGCATATGAAATGAACTACTTCTTGTAATCTCACCTTCAGAAAGGCTTTTGAAGTGGAGTAGGGATGCTCTCCATAATGGGAATTTGGAGAATTAGAGAGAAACTTGCTGAGTTGAAAGATTAAGTTTCTGAAAGATTATTTCTGAAAGCATTTAACACTCCTAATAACCTGTGAAATTTTCCCTCTAAGCATCACCTCACTGTGTGCAACTTTTGGAAACAGTTCTATCACTGCCTCTACCCATTTATTCTTCAAACTATTTCTAACCACAAGCTACCAAAGTAAAAGGGTTTTAACTCACAGCCACATCACAGAGAGGTCCCATTACCTCAAACCTTGTTTGGTGCTTGGAAGGTAATTTTTCTTCCTACTAAAACCACATAAAACATCACTCATCTTGAAGTCTCTTAAGCAGAATCAGGTGTTTACATAGATTCTGCTACCAAGTTTTCTTCTAACAGTAAGTCAAAACCTCTAAGTGAGGAATTTCCTTTTATGTTCCATATTCTTACCAGAGCCAATGTTTTCCACTGAATCTGTTTTATCTAGAGATAATATGGCTTGTGGGTCTTGTATACCATCCTTTAACACTGAATTTCCATTCAGATGATGTGAGAGGGATTTGCCCTCTTCTTTTAAGAGCACCTTTGGGTCACTCTGACTATGAACTCTAATGAGGTCTGGAGATCAAGAGCAGAGTCCTCTGCATTTAACTCTTTGTTACATATGCTGCCACTGAGTTGAAGACTTGACCTGAACTAACTTTGTTGGATTTTCCCATAATGAGAGAGTAGGAGCCAAAACCAGCTACTGCAAGTTACTGGCTGAGAAGAGTTTATTACCACTTTTTCTCATGTGGAGCATCACTTTAGGATCCTTAACAGTTTGAATGTAGACTCCACTGAAATAAGTGCTTCCCTTTCCACTGTCCTAGGTAATCACTTACTGACCTTCCCTTGTGCTGCCCACAGGTTTATTACCATGGCTACATTTTAAAGACTTTTCCTTACTAGGTGGGCATCTCCTCCTAGAGTTGATGAAGTTTCTAGTGGCAAAAAATGTGCTTTTGACAGTCCGGCTTTTATTAAATCCTGTAACAGTGTGTATACAAGGATGTTTTTCCAGGTGGAAATGTCATTAAAATATCACAGTTTTAACTGACTTCACTATATTGGCAAAGATTTTCAAGCATAGAATAGACTAAATCCATATCAGAATGAAGATAACTATTTTTATTGGGAGTAATTTGAGTCAGTACTAATCCAGAAAGACTCATGAATTTTTAAACAACCATTATGATTTGCAATCATGTACAGAAATTAAAAGCACTTTGTTTCTCATTTTATTAGTAAATTTTAAACTGACAATAAAGCAGAATTCAGCAAAGAAGAAAATCTCCCTTTGGCAATTTATATGGCTTCAAGATCTGCTTCCACCTCATTTACATTTTATTTATTATATTTGGAAAAACTTGTTTTGGCTTTGGGTGTTTTCAAATAGCTATAAGGACTGTTTACAAGGGCAGGTAGTGATAGGACAAGGGCAATGGCCTTAAGATGAAGGAGCATAGATTTAGATTAAATGTTAGGGAGAAATTCTTTACTATGGAGGTGGTGTGGTCCTAGCGTAGGTTGCCCAGAGAAGCTGTGGACACCTCCTCACTGACAGTGTTCAAGGCCAGGTTGGATGGGGCTTTGGGGAACCTGGTCTGGTGGAGGGTGTCCCTGCCCATGGTGCGGGGTTGGAACTAGGTGATCTTTAAGGTCTCTTCCAATTCAAATCATTCTGTGATTTTAGGATAATATTTGATGTCAATTTTTAGTGATCTTCTGCATCCTGCAGGCAACAGATTTTCCATTTACATTCTTGCTCATTTATAGTCATTCTACCTCTCAAAATTTTTGTGTCATTTCAAGCAACTAACCTGAAAGAATGCTCTAATACCATCTACTCTTGAAGTCTATGTCTAGTCTACGTACTAGTCTACTATGTAGAGTTAGTAGCACCAGTGTCATAAGATGCAAGTGCTATTGTCCAACATCTCCTCACAGACTTGTGCCTTGAACCTACAGTCCAAATTGAGGTTGTCTTCCTTCTGTCCTGTCCTAATCACATACTTTAATAATCAAATATAAACTATAAGGATGAGCAGTATGTGAGCTATGACTTACATACTGTTACACAAGACCATTTCTGTAGAGAAAAAAATGTTGCTGAAGTCTCAACCCCCTGTATTTCCATTGTGGGGGGGTGTCACTTCAGACTGGCTCCAGTCTGATGCTGTGGACCAAATTCCTATTTGCAGCTGGAGTCCTGAGCCACATCTTCAGTTTCACTGGAAAAGAATCTAGTTTACGTGCTCTAAGACTGCTACATGGTGCAAATTAGAGCACAGTGAATGTTCTTTAGATCAAAAAAAGTGTACTTTAATTTTTTTTTAAAAAGTGAAATTTAATTAAAGTGTACTTCGAGTGTGGTTAAGATCAGAAGATTAGTTTGATAAGTGCATTTAAGATCTGAACTGAATTGCTGATCTGCACCCACCATTAGAGAGGATTTTCTTCCTGGGTTTGTAGTGACATCAGAAATACCTCTGCTGTATGGGGTTTGATTTGGATATTTAGGCATCAGTTCTTTCTTGAGAATGCAGCTGCATCTAGAAACAAGTCTTGCTCTCCTAGTGTAAATAATACTTCTCAGATGTGTATCTAATTAGGATTGTATCTCTTTGTAATCTCTCAGAATTCTAAAGATAAAAACACTGTTCACAAATAGCCACATCTTTAGGTAGTTGGTGGGTTTACAACTCCACTTCCTATTATCTGCCACCACTTTCACGAGGATTTTCTGTCTGGAATTTTGCATAAACGTAGGAACTGAGGTGCTAGAAGCCAGTGCTCTTTATGCATCCTCACAGCAGATGTTTGGCTGCATAAAAGGTGAAACATGGATGCAAGCCTCATGTCACAGCTCTATGTGGTATGTCAAGGACAGGTGTTTACGACTTGTGTATGACACACTCTGTAGTATATTATCTATAGAAACTTTTTCTTACAGAAGAAGTTACTTATAGGAAAAACTGTGTTTGAATTAACTGTGTTTCATTCTTTTGTAGCCTTAAATCATCTTTACTATGTAAGTCACCCGTACTTAGATTCTTTAGTCTTCCTTTTTGCTTTCTCATCTGTGGATTTTTTTCAGATGGTTTGAAATCTGCAGTTTGTTTAAAAGTTGACATCTTTCACTAATCTTCTGGTAGAAAAAAATAACAGTGTAGATATAAGTAACTTGATCTTAAGCTGTTCAATTTTTTTAGAAGCACAGTTAGCTTGCTGCGTTTACAAATGCCGCATCAGTTATGTAGAGACTGCAGGCTTGTCAAAGGAGTTGATAAGTTTTTGTTTGGTTGCAGTTGTTTTGCTCTGTATTTTGGTACTATGTTTTTTGTAGAGTTGTTCTGCTAGCAATACAGGGGTTTAACATTTTATTTCCTCCCTCCTGTTCTTCTCACAACTGTCCAGTGGTCTAATTTTGAAGTCTTCTGAGTTTCTTCATACAAAGCAGTTTACCTACAGCCCAGTATTTGGCTGTACTAAACTGTATTTAACTCTTCTTCTTCTGCTAGAAGTGTTGCATGAAATGTTACACAACTGCATTGTTGTATTTTATTATACATTAAACATGCAAAGTCTAGAGAGGATCAGTTGTGTGAAGGGTCTTAAAAGGGCTTCAAAATTTTTGATGTGGTAATTGAGAGGAATATAGGGCAGAAATACAGGAGAGATCATTTGGACAGCGTTTTGGTCCCACCTTACATTGGTGAAAGGGAAAAGAGAGTCTGAAGCCAGAAAGGCCAGAGAGAAGGAGACTTCCATAGTTCATGCCACTGGTGGGTGAGAGTTTAGGCAACGAAAGTGAAAAAAATTGATCTTACAGGTGTTCTGCAAGAGGAAGCTGCACACCCTTGATAAAGCCTGCTTGTGTAGATTGGCATAGTGTCAGATACAACACCCAGGTGACAAGAGTAAGAAGAATAGCTTTGCTAAAAGAAGGAGGTAGAAGGGAAAGAAAACAAAGAGGGGTTTTTTGCCCATGTTGTATTAGTGGCAGCAGTTAAACATTTTAAAGAACGTTACAGAAGAATAAGCCAAGAGGTATATATGTATCTCAGAAAATGAGAAAAGTTACATTATCTTCCCATTTTAGAAGAAGATACCTCCACAAATATGACCCAATTAATGGTGTGCAGCCCCTAAGGTCCAGTGGCTAAGAAGACTTCACCGCACTGACAGAAGGGTGCAGAGGAGCAGAATGCTTTGATTGCTCAGTGCTTGTATAAGGCTGAAAGGGAAAAAGGGAAAGAGGAACTTGGGGTATCTTTGTTTGCAGGACTGGATCAATTCATAATAATTCCCAGAAGGAGTTAAACATTTTGTGGCGTTAAAGTGAATCAGAATCTGTACACCGTGTGCTGGAAATTCCCTAAATTAATTCAGTGGTCATTAAGAAAAGGGAAATGGTTCTTTTCTGAGTAGGAGATGGTAGGAGACAGAGGAGTAGACACCAAAACAGAGCCACGGCTCAGTATTTATAACTCAGCTGACTCTGTCCCCAGATTGCAGGATTCCCGCCAGCAGAGAAGGGGACAGACTTTCCCAGTGGCTTTGACATTGGGGGGTGTCTTGTTAGTAACTATCGTGACCCATTGTGATGGGTAACACTGTGTGAGAGTTATACTTCTATTAGGATTACTACATGCAGTTATGTACAGCGTGGGCAAATCTAGCTAAAGCTACTGATAAAGTTTGCTCTGCTCATAAATGGAGCTTAAACTCTGCTACAGTCACCTTATTCCCACTCCTGTGCCCCTGGGCGTACTCAGGATTTTTGTGTCTCTAGTCACAGACCTCACCTACATACAAAATCTTAACCATGTATTTAAAATTTAATCTGAGTACTGGATTGTGCACTGTAAGTAGTGACTAAATTTAACATAGTTTACAGTTGCAGCATGCTATTACCAATGTTATTTTCATTTAACTTAACAATAAGGAAATTAAATTTAGTTTAACTAGTACAAATACTATGTTTAGACATATGTCTACTCATGATTTAGCGACCTTTCCACTCACTATTTGTAGGCCACTGCAAGCCTTTCTGAGTATTTCTGAGGGATATGAGAGAAATAACAAAAATAACCCTGTTAGCAGTGGGCTTAAACTGAACATATAAATTGTCTGTATGTTTGCACCTACACAGAAGGATTTTAGGGATCTGCAAGTAAAGGTTTTTGAACTTTGTGACCTAGAGGAACCTCCGGTTTTATTTTCTTTATATAGGTTTTCTTCTGAGTACTATTTACCTCCAGCCAAGATCTTGCCATCATCCCCCAGTCCCTAACTGTAGGATTTTTACTGTGATGAGAAGAAATATAATGTGTCTGTCCCAAGTTGGTTCATCCTCCATAGCAACGGTAAAGCTTGTCTTGAGAGCAACAGGTAGAGGACAAAGACTTCAGGAGTGCAGACATTTATCTCACTATCCCAACTCCGTGTTTCCTCAGTCCCACTACTGCTTCTCACTGTTGTTTCTACCTATTTTCCTAGTAAACATTCCTTGATACTATGGCTAGATAAAGCTTTTTCACTGTTTTATTCCTAATCATTCACATAGTCTGGACAGCACTCTACTCACCCATCCACCCTATCTCTGGTATTAAAGACATCTGAACTATTGTAGAAGATTTCTCTACAAATGAAGATCTCAATATTGCTTTTTGTTTCACACAGCTATTGTTCTGGTCATGGCATTACTTTGCATGCTCTCTGCAGATTACTGTCAACCCAGAATAACCTGACATTACTGGCTGCCCTGCCATGGTTTAACCTTCCAGACGCCATCACTCCCATATACATTGTGTAGAAGTTCTTCACCGCTTATTTATGAGAATGAATTTCTGCTTCTAGTCCATGCAACATAACGCTGTATGTTTAGTGTGAAACTCTCCTTTGTACGGATTATTTTTGCATATGCAGAGCTCTTTGAGTGTTTTGCAATGAAAATAATGGTGGTGGATACAGAATGTAAAGCAAATCCGGGCTGCAATTAAACACAAACCCACAACAGTAGCTGCTGGACCAAGCTCACCATGTAGTTTCCAAACAAGCTGACAGCAGTAGGAATCGTGGTTTATAAAAAGCTGCCAGCAGTGCTGAGCTGGTGAAGAGAAAGAGGAAGCTACAACGGGAAAGAGAAAAAAAGCACAACCAAAGGCAACTTCACTTCTCTGCCTTTACTGTTTTTAAATAGATTTGGCTCCTAAGTTGCTGTTGAGGGTGCTGTGAAGAACAGCGATAACCTCACAAACTGAGCGCCCCACAATATTTTATCTCTTTCTGAACACCACCTGCAAATCACATCCCAATTCTAAGGGACGTCTTTATGTGAGACATACATATATATGAGAATCTGTGAATATATGTAAGTATGAATATACACTATGTTACCAAAAACTATTTATTGCTCAATAGCATGCCAGTAAATAGAAAGGTTACTAGAACAGCTTTTGCCTTTTTACTCCTCCTTTGCACGATGTGCTGAGCATTTCTCTTGAGATTGTTTCGTAATGTTCCCATCCACTTCAGGCTCTGGATTTCACTTGAGTATTCTTCTTGTCCTATGAAAAGTGAAAGACCGCTTCTCATGTTCAAACAACCAGTAGCAGGAAATCATCTAAGGCACTATTGACTGCATTGTCATGTACTGGGTGTTAAGACTCTTCAAAAACTCATTTGGGGACTGGGGCACAGACTGACTCCTTTCACTTTGGGAAAGAAGTCTAGCTCATCAGAGGCAAGCCTCCTATGTGGCTGGATCTTGGGTATTACTACAGGTGCCAAGCCAGGCGATGGAAGATACGCTGCATCAAAGGGAGAGTGTAACTGAAAAGCTAAACCTGGAAAGCAGAGAAATAATGTGAGAAAGGCTGATGATAAAAATTATTTGGATTAGAGTGTCCTTTATTTTGTGTGATTCTGAGATCCTGGCTTTGATACTGTGTATTTTAGCTGAGATGGATCTACTTTTTTAGAGCTAGTAAGAAGACTTCAGGATGAAGAATGCATTGCAGAAGGAAAGACCTTAGGGGCTCTGCAATTTAACTATTTTGTGTTACAGTGTAGTTAGCTCTCTGAAAGAAGGACCTCTGCATGTTCATTATTCTGAATCTGAGAACAACGAATCAAAATGAAAACCGTACAAATATGTCATAATCTGTTTCAGTAGCTGTGCTAGTCCTATAAGAGGGTGATACTGACATGCCCTAGAAGAATCAGGCATGATCCTTGAGGATAAACTGAGGACATATCTTCAGTCATCCCACATTGCTGCAGTATGGGTCACAACACTAGCCAACTCTCCTCTGAGGCAAAAGGCAGTAACAGATCTTGTGAATCCCATGACTTCCTGGCAGCTAGAACACTAAGTGTGGCAGCTAGAATACCAAGTGTGGCAGCTAGAATACTAAGTTTAAGCACCCAAACTTTATAATAATGACTCCTTTCCCCTTATCATTGACTTTTTGGTACCAAACCAATGAGCACATTTGCTTGTAGTGCCTGAGATATCAATATATACCGAAGTGTATTCAGCTTTGGTGCCAGAGATGAAGAGCAGTAGAGGGATTTGCAGTGTGCTTTATTTTTATCTCGCTGAAACATTAACATCAAGCCTTCAGAGAGACAATGTTAAAATCACTTCCTTTCACAAATTACCTCTTTACCATGAAAGGATGACCTAATGGATATATATTTGTCCTCAGAAGTCCTTCACAGAATGTTCCTCATTTTTTACCATTCCCATTTTGCATAAGGTCAGAAGAGATCAGGCTTTTATTTATGGACAGTATGTGTAGGCATGGAGAGAGACACTGTGTAACTCCCTTTCCATCCAACAAATACACTGAGTCCTTTTGCAATGTGCACAAACCTGGGAGCAGTCACAGCTGCCTTTCTGCTATCATGAAAAGAAAGTTTCCTAAATATTTTTCTGTACATTCTCCTGATCCAGTCAGTTCTTAGAAAGATCAAACCTGGATGCAGCTATTGTAAGTATTTGTAAAACTGTGATTCCCGAAAAAAGAATATTTAACAGATCCTTTGCACCTTTATGGTCAGTCATCATCAAATAGCCTAGAGACGCTTTCAAAGAAACAAGGATGTATTTCTCACCTTGACCCCAAAGGACTACCTCTGGCTTGGTGTTGGGAATGTCACTAATTAAAGATGCTTGACTGAAATTCATTATCACGCTGCTACAACAAAATTAAATGTAAACTGTTTTCCGTGGGGGTTTTTTCAAGTAAAGTCTTAATCCATCCAGATTAATTTTCAAAATATTTAGTCTTTACATTCTTGAAACAATCAAGAGCTAAATTTTGAAACTAGGTATGTAGCCTGTAGTCCTCAGAAGTTTAAAAGGCATTATATTCTTAAGTCTGATTCATGTTTATTTTCCTATAGAGAACTGCCTTCATTTTAGAAATCCAAAGATCTGATGAGTCAAATTTTGTCAAATCTGTGATAGTCTGTTTATTTGACCACTTTTTCATCAAAAACTAATTATTGTTGCTGTCACTTGAGAAAAGGTGAGTCATCTGAAAATAAGATATCTTGGCAGATTTTCCTTACAGAATGATCTTGTGACAATAAAGCCTCATACAGAGTAGCTGAAATAGATGCTAATTTAACTGTCAGAGAGTTTACAATCTCTCAGTGGCTTTCCCCTAGGCTTTATTGCTATGTCTTATCGTGCTAAACACACACCTTAGATATTGAGAGCCTTCTGTTCTCAGAATAATGCTAAATAGTTTGGAGGGCCACAGTAGGATTATCCACACCCTAGAGTGCAGCAGCAGCATCTTCAAGACCCTCCAGGAAATTTGGTTATACCTACATAGGAAGGCACTAAAATAAAACTTAAGCTCGGCTACAGGTCTGTCCTTGCCACTATGTGTCATGTACCTCCCCTAGGCATTGGGCTGAAGAATTCCACATAATAATGCACATAACAATTCCACATAATAATTCAGGATAGACACGCTTTGTGACAGTTTATAGCATACTGAAAGAAGTCTCCAGAGAATTTGTCTAGGACAATTTTCTCTCAAATCCTGTCAGCTAGCAGGACCTTCCTCTTTTTTTAGTATTTTAGCACACTCCACTGAGGCTAAAATTGGTTTTGCATTACATCTAAGTAACATCTAAATAAATCTGTGACCTGACTGACAGATTAGGTGCTAGATTTGGGGGAGACCTCTTCTAGAATCTGTAGTGGTCATCTTCAAAGCAGTCAGAAGTTGATAATTTGTCATTCCATTTGGAATCAATACATATATAACATCTGAAGTAGTTTTAAAGTGATTATGTACTAATGCAGTTTCTGGTTCTTCTATTTTTGGGTGCCTGGATTCCCAAGCCACTTTCTCCCTTCACACTTGTTATGGTCTTTACCGTAGAGACGTTGGATTTGCTGTGGAACATATAGCTATTAGGACAAGGTAATACTTTACTGTTCTTACAGCTATATAAGGATAAAGGGCACACATCTTGTTCGGTACCAATTATTGGATAAAAAAAGTAATGCCTCCTACACATACATGTGCACAAGTATGATCTATGGTCACCAGCCTGTCACAGGTGAGGATTTTTTTTTCTTTCTTACAACAGAGCCTCTCCTCTGGATATTGATAAATCCATAGATGACTTATCTCTAGATTTTGTCTATGCATTTCAGGGGAGCATGTTTATTTTTTCTGCGTGGACTGGAAACGCAAGGAATTTCCGCAAAATATTACTTTAGTCATTTTACCCTGGGTCCAGTTTCTTCAAATTACATATAAAATTGCTCGTAAAACAATTGGAAAACATATCCTGGAACAGTCTGCTGCTGAGCTTTGCTATTCCTTTTACATATTGCAGAGGTGCATATGCTTATGCTCATATAGAGAAACTCCTATATAAATGGAGTCTGAGTTTCATCCAGGCTTGGAAGGTGTTTGGTTGGTTTTTTAAAGCTAGTTTATTATTACAGTGTTCAGAGCATATTACTTGTTCACCCAGATTGATTAGGAAAGAAACTTGAAGAACAAGAGCAAAAACAAGATGAAGAAAAGGGCTCTTCTTTTTAAAAGTAGTGGTATCTTTTAATGGGTCTCTTACATAAGAACAGATGCCCTTGTTCTTTTATCTTCTGTACTATTTTATCAAAATTTTGAAAACTTGTAGGTTTGATAACGCACATGGTCTTCTTGAGCAGAGAAAGGATGTTCCTGGAAAATAAGAACTGGACCCTGAATTCCTAACTACTTCTTTTTGAATTATTGTCATCCAGCCCATCTCTGCAACTTCTCACACATACATTTTTTTATGCCATTATAGGAATTTTTTAAATTCTGGGAAATTCTGCCACCACAACTTTTCCTCTTTAACAGACTTGAGATTTATCTATCTGATAGCTCCAAGCTCAAGCTTGTATTCATGCCCACACCACCTGACCATCTGAAGTGAAAACACCAGTATTATGTGAAAGGACAAGACTGCAGAGTAGCAGTGAGTGGAGTGGACTCTGCTGATGATCATCTCTATAGGAAAGAATAAGGTTCCAGGTTGCCCAGCACTGTGTATGAATGATTTTCCCAGAACTCAGACACTTTGCTAGTGCTGTCCACATAGGTGTTGATCAGTCTTTGTCTATCAAACCTTAAAGAAGAGAAAAGTAGGATTTTATTTTTTTTTAGCTAACTTGCAGACTTTTTCTGGAGCACAAACCATGGACACACAGTGTATCATCTCTAGCCATAATGCAGTCTTTCTGAAAAAACTGCTGTTATTTCATGTACATTCTTGCTGCTGATAATCAGTGGATAAACAACTTTCATAACAACATTGCAACCTCTCCCCACCCCCACTTAGCAGTCTGACAGTTGACTTGATGGTTAGCCACGGACTTGTAGCAGTCTTGGGTAGCCAGTTTCCAGAGAGCAGCCAGCCTTTCTGGTCAATATAAACTGTGTCATTCATGGTATGTGGTTCCAGAGGATTGGGCAGGTTTATCACAGAGGTCTGCAAAGGCCCGCTTCCTCATGCAAGTTTTGGAACTGGTGTTGTAGTGCAAATTGATCCTCTATGTTAGCTCATTTCCAGGAAAAAAAACCCCACAACTGTTGGGCATTTTAGAAAATGGTGTAATTAATCTTGTCATCCAAAGTTATAGACACTGATAAATCCATAGAGACTATCCCAATATTTTGTCTTTTTAACCATGATCCACATCTGTTCTTCCACTCTCCACATCTTGTAGCATTGCATTTTGAGTTCCCAGGCCTGTCTGTACCTCTGCACTGCTCCAGTTTGTGAACACCTCAGTTGAGGTTATAAGGAATTGCTTTTCAAGAACTATGCTAGCTCCATATTGCTGCAAACCGAGCTGCATGCCAGCTCATCAAAGATGGATTTTTAGACTGCCATCATTCTGCTTTTAAAGCCAGGAAGATAAACAAGCTTGCTTATTGTGCACCACAGACTGATTCACAAAAGAGTTTTGTTCAGTGGTACAGTAGGGAAACAGGCATGTGCCCTTTCTTATTCTAGTGTTTTATACATAAAAGCCTGTGTAGATGCTGCTAAGCAGGTTTGATGAGATTTTCAGAGATGATTGTGAATAAAGAAAGGGACGCTTGAAGGTAGAGCCACTGAGCCAGATCAGGGAGATACCTAATGGTGTGTCCTCATTTCTTGCATTCTCCAGCAGCATCAGTGTCTTCATTTTATGAACTGGGAACTCAGGAACCCTAAACTCTTGCTCAGAGAACTTCAGATTAAATCAGTGAGTGAAAAGAGGAGAAAGTGAAACAAATGCAGTGTGAAGAGAGGAACTCAAGCTCTTTCATATTCACTTCTCTGTGAAAACTCACGGCAGGCCCATGACAAGAACTCAGAAAGCAGAGGGACATTTATCCATATTGAATATTTATGTAAAACACAGTCTAAGTTTATGGGGGACCAGGCAAGAGTAGGAGGGAGGTGAAGGTCCAGGAAGTAGAAAATGATGTGCAAACATTTGGGATCATTTTAGACAATGTAGCATGTGGTTCAACTAGATGGTTAAAAGCAGAGTCATTAGCATACAGGTGACGGAATATAAAAGCGTTCTCCAGTATGTGCGTTAGAGGCGTCTGGCACAATGTAAACATCTGATAGTCAGTTGGGTTGAACACACAATCGCTTTGAGGCATGAGACTTACAGTAAGATCAAGGAGTAACAGAGCTATTTGGTTTATATAGTAGTCTCTGTTCCTCTCTGGGCAGGCTCCAAATGTCAGGAGTGACCACACATATCTGCCCAGGAGGGTCCCACCAATCCTTCCTTTTACCACCGCTCCTTTCAGCCTTCAGAGTTATAGTCAAGGCTCTTACTCTCACTGTTTCCTTCTCATTTTGTCTAGGTCTTGTTTCCAAAATGTAGACCTGAGCTGCTTTTGGGCATGGCATTAAAGACAATAGCAATGAATTAAGGCTTTAACTGAGAAACTATCTGGAGCCCACTGAGCTGGGAAGCTTGGATCTGAACTGAAACAGGTTTAAAAAAAATCATGTTAGTTCGCAAAAAATGTCTAGTGCTGTGGTGGATAACTTAAAGCAAAGAGAAAAGCCCAATATTTAATTCAGTGAGCTTAGTGCATGGTAAAATGCACGCTGCCTTGTCTATGCAAGATTTCTCAAGCATATTTATTAGCATATGTTAACTAACAGGTGTTAGCTTGAAATTTCTAGACAATATAGGGGCTAATGTGAGTCTGGAGATCAAAGGAGAGTATAAATTTAACTGCTTTTTTGTTTTGCTTTTTTGCTTGCTTGTTTTGTTTTGTTCTTGCAAGCAGGTGTTGCAAATGTTCTCTTCAGCTTTTGCGTCCCACTCAGGGAAACATCTCCTGTAATCTTGGATACACTGCAGTTATTTGTAATAGGGATGGAGAAGATCCCATATTGATACAAAGGTTTTAATAATAAGAAGAACCAGATAAGGTTGTAACAGGAAAGTTTTAATAATAAGAAGAACCAGATAAAGTTTAACAGGATAGATTTATTCTGCATCTTTTATTCTACGTGAGAGGATTATTTTTTGTGGGGGTGTCAATTTCTTTTCCTCTCCTTTGCGGTCTTTTATCAAAAAGTTCCCTTCTTTTACAAGAAAACTGAATTCAGTGTATCCCTGAACCTTCCAGTGGTTTGCATGGTCACTGGTCAAAAGTCTGTGTAAAGGTAGTTCTGTGTTTCAGTAACCTTCCTGTCCATCTACTGTTACTGACTTGTGGTATTATTCAAAGTCTCATGATCCTTCATGTTTTTTACATTAAAAAAGAAAAATATTTCTTGCTCGTTGCAGTGAATGGGATGTATCTCAAAGAATGGAGATTAAGTGAAAACAAAAAAGTGTTTTCCAAAAGCTGTATGATTTTTGAACTAATCTCATGATCTGTTGTGGTCTGGCTCTTGATTTTTGACTCTTTGGCGTTCTGGGCATTCCCCACCCCCTTCTCAAGGCACGAGCAGGTAGTCCAACACCACCAGAGCTCGAGTTCCAACTCTGGAAATATTCGGGATTTTTCTACAAGGATGGGGTGGTGATTCATTCTGAGCTCTCACAAGACAATCATGCAGCTGCCCCTGTTTCAAAATCAGCAGCCCCGCCAGCTTGTCTCCATCAGCCTTGAGAAAACAGGAAGCACAACGGCCACCACAGGAAGTGGTGCACTCTTACACCCACCCCAAAAACTTAGCTGCTGAACCTATTGCAAAACGTTAACAGAACACTGCAGGGTACACAGAGAAAGAGATGAGAAATCTGCTGACCTCTGGGTGCCTGTGCAATTCCTAGCTTCGGTTTCTCAGGCCTATAACCTAAACTCAGTCATCAACATGTCCTGTGTTTCTCAGTCACTGTAGCGTAAATCCCTTATTAGCAGGACTCTTTTACCCACAATGTGAAGACTTTCATCAGTTGTTTTGTTCCATCCATAAAATTTGTAGAAAAATACAGTAAGAAGCATTTTGTCTGGAGGGCTGACAGAAAGAGAGATAGAAATAGAGAAGGTGGAGGGTACTGTCTTTTGTTCAGCATGATTAACTATGTACTCATTTCCTTGGCAACATGGAAGAAGTGTGTAAATATTTTAGGATGGAGATTTATACATATATATAATCTTATGATTTGGATGTTTTTCATATTAAACAAGAAAAAATATTTCTCATTGTCATGGTTGCAGGGAAATGACTGTACTGTAGCATTTCAGAGAATAGAGGTGCCTTCTGCATATAAAAGGAGGAGCATGATGAACGGCTCAAAGTAGGAAACACCATTCCTTGGGGGTGTGTGCGGCATGGAATAGGACTAGGAATGACAGAAAGAGAAGAACAGAATGTTCCACAACAGGCAAAGAAAAAGAAATTTGAGGGAGTTTATTGTGTTTGGGCACTAAAATAATCTTGAAAAATTGTTCTGCAAAATAAAAGGGGAAAAAATACAAGTCTATATGCTGTATTATGGGCAAGTAAAATTTTAGTAGGGGCTTTTAAATTGAACATGGAGGATTTGTGAGTTAGAGAAGTTGCTGCAAAACAAGTGAAATATTAATTAGGTAGCAGAGGATCAGAGAAAGAAAAACATGTTAGCTATTGAGACTAGAGTTAGGTATTATTCCTCTGTTAGATATTCCACTTGTCAGGTAAATTAAGATTTGAGAACCTGATCCTGGAAATCAAACTATTTGTAAATTGTTCTTAAATTCTCTGAATTCTTTTGTCAACAGTTTAAGCTTTTGAAAGCTGGATTTTTTTCTTTTTCAAAACTTAAAAAATTTGAAATGAAAATGTATGTGATTTTGGTTTGAAAAATAATGTTTCACTCAACTCATAATTAAATCTTGGGGGAGTTCCTTTTTTGTATGAAAATTGTAAACATTAGTTTAAGAACCTAATTTCTAGCTTTTTTTTTTTTACCCATTTCCTTTTTTTTTCCAATTCAGCCAGTAAAAGTTGATCATTCCTATAACTCCAACCAAATAAGAAAAGTAGTGAGATTCCTGAAATCTGGCCTTCAGCATTACTGGAAGCTGGAGAATGTTAAGAGCTATATTGCAAGAGTGTAGAAAGAGAGAGTAAACGTGGATTTGAAGACAGTGTCAGCAGAACATTAGACAAATATCCCTAGGAAGATGGCTTGGTTTTGCTAAAGCAGCAAAGTTGGTTGTATAAACTTTAAGCATTGTCAACTGGATTAGAGTCATATAACTTATTCAGCAGAGTGGAGGAATGCTTTATCTCCTTCAGCACTAGCTCCTAAGTTTCTGTTTTCTCTGTCACAGTTCAATTGATCTTACTCTATGGCAAATGGAAATGCAGTTCTACCAAAAATAAACTGAATATTTTAACTGCTGCTGTTACTATGGGCAGCCTTCTATCCAGATTTCTGTTCCCCAAATTCCTTTTAATGGAGTTTATAATGCTTTCAGCACAGTTCACTTTTGAAAATAATCTGAGATGAAAACTTCATTGTACTGCCTTTTGAAGTAACTCATTCTATACAAATAATTTCTATTTTGCACAGTCATTCAGGAGGCAGCTTCAGTTTGTCTTGTAGCTCCCCTCATTACGTTAACTCTCTTCACAGCACACACTTTGGAATTTTTCTAAAGCTCATGACTGTGGCTTTTTTCCTGCCATGAAATACATTTTCATTTCAAGTGTGTGCAGAGATGAGCAAGATGACTAGTTCCAATATTAACACATCTATATTCTCTTCATTTTGGTCTAACATCTCTCTCTTCCTGCTGGCTTTTCAGTTTGTTCGGTGTTTCAAAGTTCTAAAAATATTGATAAAATCATGAAGTTTACTGGACAGAATACTGTTGTGCTGTTCATGTCTTTTCTCCTGAAAACTACAGTAGTTATGCTTTTCTTCTAGTGGCAGACTAGGCAAAATATATGGCCAATCCTTTTTTGTTTCTTGAAAAATGTCCTAGTTCACACACTTGTCATGGATTTTCTGTGGAGGGATTAATTATTTCTTTCTCTCTCTCGCTCTCTCTCTCTCTCTCATTCTCTCTCTCTTTTTTTGTGTTTTTTTTGTTTGTTTGGTTGGTTTTTTGTGGACATATCAGCATATCCTTAAACTCCAAGATACGTCTTACCACTCTGCATCCACCACCCCCCCCCACACAATTAGAAAAAAAAAATAATCATTAGCTCACTTAAATTTGAGGTCTGCATTTAATTCTGTCCCTTTGGGAATATTATGCATGTGCTTCAGAATGGACTTCTGGGACTCCATCTCCTGGCTGTTTAAGTGTGAAAAATAACCTGTCCTGAGCAAGGAAGAGGTCTTTATTGTGCTTCTTACTGTGAAAATCTGTCCTGTAAACCAAACAGTCAGAAAAAACTATTCCACTGGTTCTTCCTCATTTACTTTATTCAACTTTGGTTGCAATTCACAGTTTGCTTCCCGATGTTTTCCAGACGTCTGATGATTCATCTCAACCTTTTTCTAGCTTAAAATATATTAAGACTAGTTTTTCCCTTACAACCTGCCCAAACTGAGTGTTAATAACTTCTCCAGATCAAAGATTAAGTTCTGAGAGGAAAATTCATGCATTATCATTGTATTTCAGTGCACTAAAACACAGAGCCAATGAAGATGATCGGGGGTGTTCGGCACTCTTAAACTTTGCGTGCTTATTAGACTAGATCATGCTCTCTGAATTTTGTACCTTATTAATGGTCTAATACACAGTATGAAAATAATCTAATGTGTGAGGCAAGAAATGGAAAGGAGGTGCATTTTATGCAAATGAACTCAGAAAGTGCTCAGGAGAACTAGTGATTTTTAAGTGCTTAGGAAGCTGAGAGCTTCTTGTAGTCAGAAAGACTATTTTCTGTGCATCTGAGTGGCTTTTTAAAAAAAGGTTTGGTTGGATTGGTTGGATTTGGTTGGATTTGACATGGCCCTTTCCAAGTCCAGTAGGTACAAAGTTGCCCTTAAAGCTAGAAAATCCCCCTCTATGAATGAAAGTGTAACTTGTATTAAACTGTGTCATGTGGATGCAGATGGGAAAATTAAAAGCAGTCTTTAAAATATGGACATGATCAGTGTTTTGAAGAACAACTCTATCTTTCAGGAGGCTAGGTTAGTTATGTTTGATTATATTTCAGTATATATTTCTTTACTTTTTTTTTTGGAGAGAACTTTTTCAAAATGCCAAGCTGCTGATATCGCTCCTGCCTGGGCAGTCTCTGAGCTGGCTCCTCCAGTTTTCCTTTTAACCGTTATCCAGATTACAGGGGGCTTCAGGTAAGGACCATGAATGCTTAGTTTTATAGGTCTTTACTGAGAGCAAGAGGGAGGTTCATTTCTTCAGTAGCCATTGTATAACACACAGTTCTTACTTCAAAACCATCTTGTTTGATTTCTTTTTAATTATTATTATTTTTAATTTTAAAATTATTCTGCACACTTCACTCTCCATTCTCTTAAATTCACTGCCAAGGAAATCACTCTGGTTGCTCTCTAATCTCTACTGTATTTTCAACATCCAGCAGCTTCTTTTAACCCCTCATAGCCTAATTTTTCTAAGCTAGAACTCTAATTTTATGAAACACGGTTCAGATTATTTGGCTATTTTGTTGTTTCTTTGCTTGTATTAACTGACAAAACTGAAAACCCCAAAAAAATGGAGCAATGGAGAAAGAGAAAAATGAAAGGAAGGCTGAAAGATCAAAACACAGTTTCATCACTTTCAGACTAACATATATTTTAGTCCATCAATTTGTCAATTCAGCCTTAGGTCACAACATATATTTTATTACATTAACTGAAGCATGATTTTGTTTTATTCAAACTCTGGCTTTGTTTACAGTTTCTACAGTGTGAAAGGGAATCAGTTTGGATTTCTCTTACACACTTCAGACTTTATTTTCATAGATCCTGACCTCTCTTGATTTCAACTGCTGTTGTTGGAACAATTAGACTATTTTACCAATAAGTAATCTAATCCTCTTCAGAACTGCATATGATCTATAAAGGATTTTTCAGCATCAGTAATACTTTTGAAGCTAAACCAATGCAGAAAAACACTTTCAGCTTTTCTTGATGTAATCAGAGCTTAAGGGGAAAAAGCATCATTAGCTTTATTTATTCCTTAAAACAAAAGCTTTATTTTTGCATTAATAAAATAAGTATTATGTATTTTAAATGTATTTGCAAAATATGTATTTTGATAACAGAGGGTTTCTACATGCCAATTCCATTCTGGTTCTACCAAATTTTCTCAGAGGGAGTAACTTCCTTATGTCAGGATAATGTGAGAGACCTAAAGCTGTGTTAATCATAGAGCTGGCCTTCAGAGATGGAGCAGATTTTGTTCCCCTTTGTGAAGTTTTGTAGCCGTTTTAGCCTTATTTAACATCATGCTTGTCCCAGGTTTCAATTATGCAGATGCTCACGGTATTTTTTTTTTCCTTTCAGCAGACAGCTTGAGTCTGAATAAGATGACAATGGTTGGACAAGATTGTCCAATGATAATATTTGTTCTGCTCTGGACATTGCAAAGGGAGAGATTGCAGCTGCCATAGACCTGCCTGGTAAATCCACACTTGCTTATTCTATAGCCCTTGGGAATATAAGAACTTTCCTAACTGCATAAACCTTCAAATGATCAGGTAGAAGATTTTCCTTTAATTTGCGTTAAAGTCCAATTCGAGGAGATCAGATTAGATCTCTTTTTTCAATACTTCTTTTCTTATTTTTAGTTACCTTTTCCACTAAAGAGTTAAAGATTGATTTTGGTGCAGCACCGTCCAGAAACATTAGATTCAGTCTCTAGCCTTCCAAACCATCAGTCTTGGTCTCTATGATTATGTACAGTGAGGTTGGACTTCATTTAGGATTTGCATTTCCTGGGAGGAAAAATAATTAAGGCTTGCATGAAGGGGAAGAAAACCCCCAACAAAACAAAACCCCGAAAAAACCCCAAGATAAAGCAACCAGAACATTTCTACTCTGCATTTTTTCCAGTGGGTGATAAGCTTGACTGTATCTCTCCCCCACCCATGCAAACACTGAGCTTTGATTCTGTGGGTCACAAATGGCATGATTTTGCATTTCTGCCTGCTGGTTTGGGTAAAGTAAAGCCTTGGGGCTTTGCAGAGCAGGACAGATGAGTGAAGTGCTTCTTGGTGTCTTTCTTTCTCTTTCAAAGTGAGTTACACTAGTCCTTGTGGGAAGGAAGGAGAAGATGGTGGTTTTGCACACATTCTCAGTGACTGTTCTTTTCTTTGGCAATCTTGGAATTTCCCTGAAGGTTTTTGTTTTTTGCAGCTCCTCTGTATATTTTTTTTCCTCAGTTTCTTTCCTAAGTCTCTGAGCCCCAAAGAAACTTGATCATGCTCTTTCGGAAATATCGTGGAAAACAAACCTTCAACCCATCCTGACCCTTTGGAACACCAGGGCTGTAATAAACTGCAAGAAGATGTGGAGGTATGGCTGCTGTTTGCCTCTGGTAGATGGATTTTATCAGAAAAGGTAGTGCTGATTTGTATCACTCAGCCACACCAAGGTTATACAAAGAGCAGCAAAGCCCCAGGAGCATAACAGTCGGTCTGCTCTTAACCTCAACCTTTATCTCTCACAGCCAGTTTCCTTCCCGCACCACAACACCACGTGTTATTTTACACTGAAGCAACACTCAGCAACTGAGGTCTATCTGCCCAAAGAATGGAAAGGGAAAAGGAGGATTACATGAACAAAAGATGGGTGGGCAGCCTGAGGACTAACAATTCTGGAGCAATGCTCTTACAAACCAGCGCCAATCTACTACCTGCCGCAGTGGGTGAGCTTTGGAGTGGTTGGGATGAGCTTTTCATCAGTTATTTCTTTTTAATCTCAAACTGTTATCTTCTAGGTGATAAGTGAATTTGGCTAATAACTAGTGAATAAAATGAGAGAAAGCTAGAGGAATCAGAGGGTGAGAACAACTCCTTCAGCCCTCTGGAAGGCTCTCATGACTAAAACCAGTGTCCCCCATGACCCAGGGGATATATTCATTGCACCCAGAGATTGGTGGCATAAGGTTCCATCACTAAAAGGTCACATCACCCCATGTCTGATTTGAAATTTGTTGAAGCCTGTGAATAAGTAGGGAAACTGGTTGTACTCTTTTATGCATTTCCTGTAAATCTCTACTGGGGGAAGGGGGTGGGGAAGTGGTGTTTACTGGGGTTCACAAGGAGCGAGGACTGCTAAAGCCTTTGGCAGGAAAAAAACCCCTTGAGCACATGTGCCTGGAGAACAAAAAGAAAACAAAGGAAAATCTAAAGCCCGGGGGTAAAAGTCTAAGAATGCGTTGGTATTTACTATTCAGTTACTAACATGTAGGACAGATATTTGATTGTTGAGGGTTTCGTGATCAATATGTTGCAAAAATCAAAATAGTATCTCTTACTATTCATCCCCCTGACCTGCAACATAAAATGATAAGCCATTTATAAACATGAGATGGGGTAGGCAGAAAAAAAAAAACCAAAAAAAAAAAAACCCAACAACCAGAGACAGCTGCACAGACCAGCAGCTGTGACACAGGAAATTTGGATGGAAAGAACCATTAGTGCATTGACACCATCTCCTCTCCTGTTACCAGGGCCAGCCCCCTTTTAGCAGACTTTGAAAAAGCAGCTTCTTCATGGCAGATGTGACTTTTAGATTTTGTGCTTCTTAACCTCTCAAGGAAAAAGCCTTTTCAGGTATCAGACTCCACCTCACTTTTTCTAATTTGGACTCATGTCCATGCTGCAACAGAAACAGGCCTGTCTTCTGTGTTTGAAAAACGTGTCAAACTACCACTTTTCCAAATAGTAACTGTTCCTTTGTTGTCCCTTGGGTTCAATTACATGACAAAGCCCATCCTAGGATAGGCATATGATGATTAGGAACAGCTATTTTATCAGCCGATTTGTTGAGTGATGGATTCGTGTCTTAAATGTTAGGGGAAATAAATATCAGGCAAGACTGTACATGCGTCTTGGCCAAAATGCACATCTCCCATCAAGCCTCAAATATTACAGTTTTGTTTTGCAGACCATCTGCTTATACTCTCAGTCCCTCAGGAATGGAGAGTATTAAACGGTTGAGAAGCACAAGTTCAAATTTTAGAGACATTCTGACAAGTCTGAATTTGGGTCATCTGGATTTCCTGCTGATAATCTGACTGATTTCAAAGTAATGCTGAAGGAAAGAATCCAAAGTAAATGTTACCAGAATAACTGGATAAAGTTCATGGTCATTCAGTGTCCAAGAATATTCTGTCCAAAATTAAAACCTTTTACTTTATCCTATTACAAACTACTCAAGATACCAATAGAAATTTTTCAAAGAGCCACAGCTGGAAAACCTCCAATTGCATTGGCAAAATTCATCTTCAACTCTGGAGTCTCATCTGGTTCTTAAGCCAAATCCTTCATCTTCCTCCTCCTGCCAAACATAGAAAACCATGTGTTTTCTGTCAGAGTCCAACAGCAAACCATGTGGAAAACAAAGAGCTAAAAATATCTCCTCCCCAACATGAAAGGTGACTAATCTGCTTCTTGCAATAACATTGTCCTTCAACCCCAAAAGATTTTCCTTTGCCTTTACCTACCTTTGCATTAAAGCCACATTGCTGTGCTCTGTTCTTGACCATGTCTCTCTTGAGATCTCATCCTCCTGCATTTGGTGTTCTCTTTCAATCTTCAAATACTCACAAAATGTCACTTTAATTACCTGTAACCTCTGAGTTACTTTTGTGGAAAAGTAGATTTTTGTAAAAGAAAATAGTATTGCAAATGCTAACATAGGAGTGTATGATCTGCTCTTTGGGATCTGCCTTATAATCTAGGATAGATATTGGGTTCATTTTCTGGCTCCTTGACTTATTAGATGGCCATGTGTGGTACATGTTCAGTGCCTTGTTTGGAGTAAAATGCTGTGGCTAGAGAGGAGTAAAATGTTTGTTAAAAAAAAAAAGACGGGGTGTGTGTGTGTGTGTGTGCAATATAAGCACTGCATGCTACTACCAGGAAAAAAAGGCCCACTGAAACTGCTACAGACCTTCAAATCCATACAGGTCTTGGGAAAAAAAAATGCAAGTAAGGATTTCCTCCTGCTGTCACTGCTGTCACTCAGTTATGGGGCATAAATCACACACTTGGTCTTGAATCTGTCCTACATTTAATGGAAATATGGTGCAAAAAGCGCTGGTGTCTTTACTAAGCAAATGCTGACAACTTCAAAAGGATGACAGTTCAACAGCCTATGACACTGTAGCACAGTTCCATAAGCCTTCCAACAGTAGTGGCACAACAGGATGAGTTCTCATTAGAATTGGAATAGATATGTTTAAACTGCGAGAGGCGTAGAGGACATGGTAACAAAGTTCACTTTTAAGGTCTGTTTTTAACTTAGTAATGACTATGTAAGTACTTTTAATTTCATACTGTTTTTTTTTTACTGTGCTAAGAGCCAAACAATAATAGTTGAACTGAGCAAGGCAGATGATTTAATTTGTTGATAAAAAAGCAAATTTTCTCGTGACCAAAGTCACACAGATAATGGAAGTCACTAGCCATATTTTTAAATTCTTTTTTTCTCTCTCCAATAATTCCTCCTTTATATTCCGTCATTCACTTGTCACATTCGATTTCAAGTTAGGTTACAAGATTTGTCTTGCACATGTATCATTTCATCCAAATGTTGTTCTCACCTAAAATAACAATAGCAACACCAACGATTTTGAAATGTGTTGAAAATGTGTGTCAGCTATGGTATTTTGTGATTCCAAAACTCCATGTTTGTTATTATGAATTTATTATGGTTTTTGATAATCTTGGGGTGAGTCATTGTGGGGAAGACTGTCAGTAAATGAAGAACTGAAATCTTTATTGCTTTTCCATTTTTTTTTTTGAGTACAGCTTTGCCTGTTTGTTAGCTGGTTGTAAAATAAGAATTTGGAAGAGAACAGCAGAGAAACAGTATTCCAGTGAAAGAATTTACAACTTTATCTTCATTTCTGAATTTTCCTAGATTTCTTTAACAGAGGTGACATTTTAAAATTTAATTTCCAAAAGGCATCTATAGGTACCTGATAAATTTGTTTTGACAGTCAAAGTCTGGAAGTTTCCCCTGAGTATTTTAGCAAATCTATATGGAGTCTATATATTAAAGTAGGAAAGTTAAATCTCACTGGGCTATGAAAATACAGCTTTGAAAAACATTTGCATAAAAATGCTAAGAGATCATGTCTTTATATATAGAAAATTTTGAACATTATGAAGTTTTTTGGATGGCTTGATTATAAACTCTTCCTTTCCTTGTGTTGTGCCAGGCCTCTGAGACTTCCTCTTTGACTTAACTTACCCTTGCTCGACTTAACTTACCCTTGCTCCCTGTAAATTTTAATATTGTGTCTATAATTTCTTGTCTCTGGGCATCAATGTCTTCCTGACTGTAGCCATGGCTCCCCCTGCCTCTTTCTTCTCTTTTCCATGTCCTTCTTGTGTCTTCCCTATCTAGTCTAATGCTTTCCAAGTCGTTCTATTCCATGCATCCCTTTCCAGGTATCACACTATTTTCTTTCCTCAACACTGGGGTTTGTTAAGAATCTAGTTACAGTGCTAAAAAAGCAAAGCACAGTTCAGCCACATCTACAGGCTTATGAATAAAGCCTGTTGCAACAAAGCACCCTAACAAAATATTTTTGCAGTGCTAGTAAGTCTTCTGTGTGGGAGGCCAACTTTTCAAATGCACAGTGTTACCATTTGAAAACTTCCCTTGGGGCTCTGACCTTGTAGGCAAATCTCTTAGAAAGTGGTTCCAAATGGCTTTTCACGGTGAACTGTCCAGACGGTGTCTGCTCAGCAAGGCTGTCTTTTAGCTGGCCAGAATCAAATCTTGCTTGTATCTGCACATGAATTTTATCCTAGCCCAAACCAGAAGAAGAAGTTGGCCTGCTTCACCCCAAGTACCAGTGCAGGAGGAGCTAGGAGAAAAATCTGTGACTCCATTTTGACACAGGCAGGAAACAATGAGAGGGAGGGGGCCTTGTTTCTGCAGCATAAATAATATATTTGTGACTCCCATATCATGATTCAGCAGCCCTGATGTCAATTTACAGTAACAAAGGAGACGGGAGATGGCCTGTGGGAAGGAGTGTTGACAAAAGCATCTTGTACAACTTCCTCTGGGCTCCTCAGCTGTGTTATCAACGGTGGGCAGCTGTGCAGGACAAGCCCAGCATTAGGGGAGCAAAGCCCCAGACTGCTGAGAAGAGGGCTGTGGCAATAGCAAGAAATGAAGGTGCTAGACAAACTTTCAAACTCAGGATCTGTGATCTTCGTGGGGCCACTGGTTCTGCCAACCAGCAGATGCATTTTCTCAGTGTAAGTAAATGCTTGTGCTGGAAAAAATGCACTGTGCACTGTTCAGAGTATGCCCCATTTCTGATAGCGCAAAATTTGTGAAGCTCAAAAATACAGGATGAACTTTAAAATGTCATAGCTGGTTACAGCACTTTAAGATCCTTGCATTATTAATTTGTGGTGCTTTTTTTTTTTTATTCAGCCTTTTAAATTTCATTGGGTTTTTTCAAACTTTTCATGCTGTCTGATAGAAAGCTTCTGAAAGAAAGAGAAACAGATTTCATGGGACCTCTCACTATGCCAAAGAAGTTTGGCTTCTCAGAACACAAAACAAGAAACACTTAGTGGGAAGAGGGAGAAAGGGTTCATCAGGAGTGTATCACAGCTTTTCTCAGCCACTTTTATCACTATTGCATATGATAGCATCCATATACAACTACACTACAGTTTTCAAGACCTCATCTTTGAGACGCTGAATCTGCATCCCAGTTTTCTCCTCCTAAGACCTACTTTGACTTGGTGTCTACGCAACCTTACTTGCCCCAGCCTGCTTGTTTTCTTCTTCTAATCACTTCTCTTGATGTCTTTGCTAAATTTACTCCTGCCTGCATCTTTTCATCGTTGCTCATCGTGGATCACTAGGAAACCATTGCTGTGTACTGGATTACTCATCTTGGATGTTGCGTGTGAATTGTTCTGTTTAACCAAAACTTCAAGTTTTTCAGATTACTGATAACAGCAAATGTTAGTTGAGCTTCAGTGGCAATTCTCTTTGCTATTCTTTTTCTGAATCCTCCTCTATAATAATGTCTGTCACTGAGTTTCAGTGTTGCCTGTGGCACTCCCACTATTGCTCTAGTCCTGGGCTGCTTTGCCACCTAGAAAAGAAGAAACAAAAAAAAAGGGCTTCCCCTATGTACTTTGAAGTACCTCAGATGAACTTTGCTATCAATTGCACTTTTTTAGTGCCAGCTTTATACAACCTTAGACAAACAGAAATGGAAAAACCCTGATCTCATAGTTTTCTTCTGTCTTAAGAGAACATATTCCATAATACATCATGTCAGCCTGAAACAGCATGAGGTGTTCTCCTTGGTCTTCTTACAGAACTATTTCTACCAACCTACTCGATAGTTTTTTATGTCACTCAAATGGAGACTGCATAGGTTCATCAAGAGTCTGGAAGGAGGCTGTAAACCGACCTCTACACCGTTGTAGCCTCCACATTAGAAGAAAACTGGATGAGGCTATAATACTTGGACCTATAATTTGAGTCATGAATACTAATAATAGATCCATCTGCATTTAAGAAGCTGGAGAATTTAATTCTGTCTCTGCTGGCCCATGGTTGGCATTGTTCTGACTCACAGTATTACTGCATTGGAGATCCTTTTGCACTCCATGAAGCCCTGCGTTACATGGGCCTGATATTTAACCCTTTCTGCACACCAGGCCTTAGAGGCTATACACTGATCTTACAACTCTGCCAAGTGATAGCTAGTCCACTTAGAGGGTATGTAGCACTGTACAGCCTGGAGCTTGCAGCACTCGGGGTATGTGACAGCACAGGTCTCACTACTCACAGAAGCTGAGAGTGTGAGTTTTGGCACTAGCCTTCAGAATATGAACCTCACTAGGGTGGGATGTAGATCTCTCTGTGCAGAGAATGAAAGTGTGAATGTTGATTATAAAGTATTTGTATGGATGTCTGCAACACTGATATTGAAACACCTGTACCAAGCTGCAGCCTGTCCACTGTCAAGTGAAAGGCAAGAACCATTGTTTGGGCTGTACCCTGGAGCCATGAAGAATGCAGATAAGGTTGTAGAAATCACGGTTTTCATTATTGAGCACTGAAGAACGTAAGAAAACCCTCTTTCATGGTCAGAACCCAGCATTAACTACATTTAGATATAAGATAATGGCCGGGTATCAAACACATAACACATACTGATACTACCGTGGCAGGGTGGTATTGTGACCTCATTATTTAAATCTGAAACCACAGAAATGAACAAACCCATGCTGGTCTTCTAGAGGTCTAGATTCTGCTAGACCTTCCAGCACTATTCGTTGTTCATGGTCATACAGATTTCCCTTCCTTTTCTCGGTTACATGTGTAGAGAACCTTTTCAGGATGAATCTCACTTCTAACTTCTGTAAATCCTCTAAGGCTCAGCTGTCACATTTCACTCACCTGCCCTAACCTGGTCTCTGGCTGTGTCTTGCCCAGACCAGGCCTGTCTTTTTTTTTCTTCTTTCACCAGCATGACACTGAAATCTGCCCAGATTAAAGAACATTCACCAGGCATTCCATTTATTCCTTACAGACACTAGTAAAGTGCAGTGGGTCAAAGTGAGCTCCCAGCTGGGACTTGTGCATCTGTGAGAGATAGGCCTGAAGGAGTCACTGGGTCTAGCGGAAAAACTTGCGGTGCACACAGAGTTAATACGCTGACAGAAACACTGAGGTTTACATCTGAAAAACCAAATATAAAAATAATATGATGAGTAAGACTAAAATTCCCTGTTCTGAGCTTCCATGGGGCCAGCTCCCCTCCCCCCCATTCAGGGTTCAGCAGTCACTTCTCCTTTTCTGTCCTGCCTTGCAGAAATGTGTCCTGGGATGAGTCAGAGCAGGACTTCCAGGCAGTAGCATTACTGCATTTGGCTCCCACCAAACAGCAGACAAAAATGCCTAATGCTGGGGCCTTGCAGGTCCTTTCATACACATACACTGGATTCACTTGTTTGATACTGTTTTTCTCTCAATCATAGGTTCATGAAGACATTGGAAAGGACCTCTGGAGGTCACTTAATCCATCTCCTGCTCAAAGCTCCACAACTAGATCAGGTTCCTCAAGGTAGTGACTAGCTGAACTTCTGAAAATCTCCAAGAGATACCGCAGCAGCTCTGGACATCTCTTTCAGTGCCTGACCACCTCTACTGGGAAGAACTTTCAAAAACCTTCTTCCTGCCCTACCCACATTCACGGGCTGTCCCTATTTCTCTGCTTGCCCATGCCCCATCTGTCAGTGCTTAACATCTAGTGTTACACATGTGGGCCCACCACAGATGTTTTTATGTGCCCTCTCCAGAGACTTTGCCGAGGCTCTGGTACCTTCTCTTTGCAGTTAGTGTACTTTCAGGGCACCATTCATGTCCTACCTTTTTTCAAAAGTGAGCTTCTGACTGCACAACAAGAAAAAATATGTTTAAGAACATCCTGAGGACAGAGTGCGGAGACCTCCATTAGGCATGAGGAAGCACGAATTTAAAACTAAACCATACCTAACTTTATTAGCAAGTTTTATGGAGGAAATTCAGCAGCCAAAAATATTTTCCTAGGCAAGAACATCCCCCCCACAGTGGCTAGGGAACCAGAGTTCTCCAGAGGGTCTCTTCCTTCACCCAAAGCAGATGTGTGCCTAGTTTTTCATGGCTTAAATTCCACTGAGGCTGTGCTTGGCTAAAGGAAAGCCTCGCACAGCACTGGAGTGACTAGGGGAAGGTTTAGCACCATCCATGGGCTTGAGGTGTGCCTGTCCCCGCAGCACACCACCTCATGGGGAGAGACGACCCACGGTACAGACCCTGTTGCCAAGCCCGAGTGCCAGGTACCGCGCTGGCTGAGCTGTACGTTGTGATGGCGAAAGGAGTGATTAGCAAGCTGTCACTGTGAGGGGCCGCATAACTTCCCGCGGCACTTGTGTATTTTACCAAGGCCGCTCGTGTGTGATTACCCTTGGCTTTAATTGCTCGAGGCCAGTAGATGTGAGAAAGACCAGATCCAATCTACCAGGTTCTATCTTCACTCCTGGGCCGACGCGGGTGAAATTCCCTATTTCCCCTCTGAAAGACGCTTTAGCTCAAACCCCGGCGGGGAAGGGGGAAGCCGGTCGGGGCCCTGCGATCCGGTTTTGCGGGGAGGTGGCACCTCCGTGCGGTGCCTCTGCAGAAACGCAGCTCTAACAGGACCGCTGCTCTTCCCAGCGCGGCACCGAGCCGCCCCCCAGCTACCGTGAGCTAGACACTCCAGAAACCTCCAGAACCAGTTAGGTGCGTGTGAAAATAACTGTTTTTCCATTTATCCTTTTAGGGGTTTTTTCTTTTTCCTTTTTTTTTTTCCTTCTCCCAGCCTGAACGCTCTGGGCGGACTGGTGACCCAACCAATGACGTGCCACTTTACCCACAGGACAGGGCTTTAATAACACAGTAACAATGTAAAAAATCAAAAGTAGTGATTTTAAAATCAATCTGTTTGAGGCATTTGTCGTGGACTGACTAATACTTTTGAGTGACCGATTTGTTCAGTAAACAAATTATTTGCCCCAAAAGATGTGCCAAGCTCCATGGATATCTCTTGGCTTTTGTGGATGTACAACGTGCCAGCCATTGGGGGCTTGCGCTTGAGGTATGTGCCCCACGTCTCTGTCTTTGTGGGTGTCAGTGAGCTATAGTGGGGTTTGTTGTTCTGTTTGGGTTTTTTTTTCTGGAAAGCTGCGTCAGTCATTTCCCCACGCTGGGAAGAAGGACACAAGTGACTGCAAAGATTGTAAACAGGGGTATTTGATGTAAAGACGTTACAGAGGTGAGAACATCAGTTACAAGTCAAAGAGAACTGGATATATGGTGACCATTCTTGTTAGCCTGTCTTTGGAAGAGGTATGTTTGGTTGGGTTTTTTTCTCCTCAGCTGAGAAAATAATCTGGTAAAGAATACAGAAACCTAAATGGTGTTTTCACAGAAATCAGGTTGAAGCTGCTTTGTGGCTTAGGGGAGGCAGGCGGCCACAGTGCTCTCGTCATCCAGTTGCTATTGTGACAAAACACCAGCCTGCTGGACTCTGATTTTGCCATACTGTTCTCTAAACTGCCACTGAATATTCACTATAGAGCCGCCAGCTGTGAAAAAGATCCATTTTATGCCCCATTAGCAGCTGCCAACTGATGACAGAAGCTACTGAGTGCACATTTCCTCCCAAATTCTTCCTGCCTTGGCTTACAGGCGATGTCATAAAACCTGAAAGTCTTGGAGTGAAATCCTACATCACTGAAGTCAAAAGCAAATTCCTGCTCATTTCCCTGACACCACTACTAATTGCAGCAGTTAGAAATTATCAGTGTGGCTTGGTTTACCGGAGATAATCACAGCTATGACCCATCAGCACAGGGAACTGTGCCACTGGAGCAAGGCTCAGGAAGGCTGATGGGAACACAAGAATCATAAATCCTACAACTTGAGAACAAAATGCAAAATACTTTTTCTTTAGAAATTCATTTTCAGAATTCAGCTTCCTATATAAACATTCTGCTTGCCAATGAGAAAGATACTTATCCTAAACTGCATTTGCAGTGCAGTTGGGTTGTGTCCCCATTCCCTGAATGCAGACACTGCAGCTCAACCAGCGCAGGCAATTGTGGTTGATTTAATTCCTAACTCCTGCTCCAGGGCATGACATTGGTATGATGTAATGAGGCTAGGGCAAAACTGTAGAAAGAAGCCAATCAGTATCAGCAGTGTCTCATTGGGGAATAGGATTCATTCTGAAAAATGGAGTGAGAGAAAAGTTCTGTGTCTCTGGGAACATGGTGAAGAGATGGAACTAAAGGGCACGTCAGTACATTTTGGAAAGCATCTGTACTGGAAAGAAAAAAAAAGCTCCAAACTAGCTCAGCTTTTATGAAAGTAAATCTTTGTTCTCCTCTGACCTAGTTTCTTGAGCACATGCGGTTCCTGCAAACCTCTGGATATCCCTCACCACTAACAGCCAGGACACTGGTGCTGATGGAGATCTGTGGTTACGTAAGCATCGGCATGAAGGTTGTAACGCACCTGTGAGGAGGCGGGAAACACGCTTAAAAGTAACTGTATCCCCCAAAGCCGTTTGGGGGCTGAGTCCCAGAGGAGGCTGTCCTATCCTCCTCTGCCGTAACAAGTTCCACGGATTCTGCTCAAAACCCGCGTTTCTACCGTATTCACCGTTACGCATTCGCAGCCCGAAGAATTTATGATCCAGTTAGAGTTTTAGAAGTAGAAAGGTCTCGCTAAGCCAATTCCGGATAGACAGCTCTCGCCCAGCGTGCGTGTTTCTGCCCCACCGCCCAGAAGCTCCTACTGGGGCGATGTACAGCGTCTCACTGGCCGTGCGAGATGCGAGCCGCAAGGGGCTGCTTGCAAAGACTCCGCTTCCGCTGGGATAGGACGTGCCTCTCGTGGGCTCCCCGAAGAACCGAGGGACGCGGAGCTCGGCCCAGTCCCCTCGGTCGGGACTGTCGCGGCGGGGAAGTGTGCGACAACCGGGGCGGCCCGGCGAGCCCCGCTTCCGCCCCGCCGGCCGGGCTCAGAGCCGCTCTGTATCGCGGGGCGCCGTGCGCGCTAGGGGAGGAGACGGAGGGGGGGCCGACGGGGGGACAGCAGGAAGCGGGTCCGGCGCCCGCCCCCCCGCGGCGGCAGCCGGAAGCGCGCTAGCCGCGGGTACCCGCCGGGGCGGCGACGCTGGTGCCGAGGAGGCCGGGACCGACGTGGCCGGCCGGGGGAGGCGGGGCCGAGGGGGCGCCGGGCGGGGCAGGCCCGCGCCGAGCCGCGGCTGGATGGCAGCGGCGGCCCGGGGCACGGCGGCGGCACACGGTAACGACGGCTGGCGGGCCGGGAGCGGGGGGGGACACGGTTCGCTGGGTTCTCCTCGCCCCGCTGTTGTGGTACCGAGGGGCGCCGGTGGGGGCCGCGTGCGGTTGTGCTCAGCTGAGCTCCGGGCTGCTGCGGGACGGGCTCTGTAGGAGCGGTGGCGGGCAACGCTGCTCGTAACGCAGCTGGGTCCGGCACCGGCGGGTCTGGTTCGGCCTGACCGAGTGCAGGGCAAGTTCGGGAAAGACGGTGTGGGGCGGCACCGGGACGGGCCGCTGCTGCCAGGCGGCCCGGTGGGACTTGGGGCTCCTTGTCGCTCGCTGCCGGGGCCCGGTTTCCTCCCCTAGACGCTCAGGACCGGCGTCCGCCCGGTCCAACCCGCCTTTGCTGTAGCTTGCCGGGCGTGCGGGGCTGAGAGCTCAGCCCCCGCGGGGCGAAGCGGAGAAAGTTTTGGAAGTCGCTCCCTCGGCAGATAGCGCCACGGGAAGGTCCCGGCGCCGGGGGGTGCCCCGCTCTCTGCACCCCCTCCCCCGCCCCGCGCAGGACGGGGATGCGTCCCAGCTCTGCGCGCTGGCCTGGCTCTGCGCGGCCGCGGTGGTACACGGACCCTCGGGCGCAACTAAGGTACTGGACCAGTAAGGTGCGGAAAGAGGCTTAATTGCTTCCCCCCCTGCGCCCCTGACAAATACGTCTCACTTTGTACTGGTCAGCATGCGCTGTCTGTCCCATCAGACGCCATCCGCCGCGATGTTAGTTAGGAACGATGACAAGATCGAGGCCGCCGTGTTAATCACCCGCAGATAAGAGCCTGGCCCGGGCTAGGCGAGGGCTGCAGCGCCGGGGGATGGGGCGGGAGGCTGTGTGCGTGCCTACCCGGCCTCTGCCTCGGGCGGCCGCGGTGAGCGGGCTGGGAGGAGAGAAATCCCACCTAGCCCTGAGGGGCTGAACACCGGTACCAGATACGCAGACTTTAATCAGTCATCCAGGGTGGGATGGGGAAGGAGTCGCTACCTCCCAAACTACTGTAGTGTTTAATCAGCACTTTAACGGCTTCCCTTGCCAAGTTTTGGGTTTGCCTGGGGCCTGTAGCCTGTTCTGGTCAGCTGTACCCCACTGTTCATACCCTTCATCTCCAGCATTTAGCTTTGCATGCTGTGATGCTCCTGATCTGCAGAAGTGTGAGTCTCCATGCAAAGTGGTTTTTTGAGAGGGACGAGGGAAATGGAAAGGGTCCCAGCAGAGCAGTGCATTCCCTAAAGAGGGGCGGTGATTGAGTGAGAAGGGAGTGCTGGGAGGGAAGGGGGAACGAGGAATAGGGACTGGAGACCTTTTGTGCCTTTGCCGAGGTCAGGGCTTCCAGGAGGAATTCAAAGCTTTCCAGAGGGCTAACAGAGGGGAGGCAGCGTGTGGAGTTTTTTTGGCTGGAAATGATGCATCCTCCCTGGAAAATAACTTTTTTCCATTCCATGCAGTGCTCTTTTGCAACTGTAAGATCAGGCAACTGGCTTCCAGGGAAAACACTTGTAAAAAAACCTTTTTCTTTGAAACTTTTTTTTCCCCAAATAATATCTAAAATGTGGCACGAGCAATCGTGCTGAGGCAGAGATTGAAGCTGTGTGGTGTGGAAAGTCAAAGTGTCCAGGAGAGGAGAAGGTGGGTGGTTGCAGGAAGTGTCATGTCAATATTTCATTTTCTCTTTTCCAGTAGGTTTTTGCCTTAGCGTTTTAAGTTTTGTCTGCGTTCTCTCAGGTGCTGCCTGCTACAGAGGTGCTCAGTGAGTGCTGCGAGGTGGGGAGGGAGAGGGAAGGAGCTCATCTCCTTCCTTGGTGGGTTGCCTCCCTCTGCCCCAGCTCAGGGGGGTGTAAATGGCAGATTCTCATTCACTTGGTCATCCTGAGCTGGGAAGACCTCACTCTATTTCTGCGGCTGTTGTAGAAGGAGCTGAGCAGACCTGACTCCTGAATGCTCAGCTTGGAGACCTGTGCAGGACACGTGGTGCCCTGGAAAGTGCTGCCAGTGGTAAGAGTGACCAGGTTGTGATTCAGCACAGCTGGGAGCCATGATCCTAAACACTGTCATTGTCAAAACAGACAAGTAAAAGATGTATCAGCTTTTTCTCTCACGTGCATGTTCTTAAACAGGTCATATACCCTTCTTGATAAAAACACATCTCTAAACCTGGGTGTGTTTGCCTCATAGTGACCACAGACCTCACTGAAAACCTGCAGATACTTTATCTAGAAATTTCTCAGCATCTTGTCTAGATGGGTTCCTAAAACAGATGCTGATGTCTAAAATTAGGGGTAAGTAAAGACTTCTACCCTCTGCAACTGTAGTGACAGCATTATTTTCTCTCTTGAGCTTTTTTTCCTAGGACTGCATATTGACTGCTCCTTTTCTTCCTCTTAAATATTTGTCTTAGGAGCAGCCAGCTTGAATTTAGAGATTTTTAAAAATGTTAAGTAAATTTAACATCTCGCGAGGAGTGTGTACTAATGATATGGAGGAACAAAGGGGCTACAGAGATAAGTGCATTTTTTAGAGTGAGTGGTTATAATAGGTTAGAAAGAAGCAAATCCTGTGACTGTGCTCTAAATAATTAGCTGGGCACAAAGATCAGTTCAGGTGTGTCCTTGATGATGCACCAAGCTCTTCATAGATGTTTCATAAGCATCAGGAATTTATTGCTTGAGCCACGGGGTAATGAAGTCAGACAGCACAGATGTAAAGAAATGTTCTGGTTTTCCCTTGTGTGAGTAACAAGAGAAGAAAGACCTGTGGGCTGCAGAAAGTTGACTGATACAGATGTGAGTTAGGGGAATCAGTTTTCTATCCCTTTATGCCTATTTATTGTCCTTTTTGGTGGAGCCTCATCCCTTTATGCTGCTGGAAGAAGGTCACCAAGCCAGGTATGCAGCCTGTTTTCAGAGCGCTGGCCATGCTCTTTGTTCTGTGTGCTACTGCCTCTCTCTGGGATTTTAGTCACTTAGTCTCCTAGACCCTTTCAGGCATCCCTTGGGGCAGGTGTGGGCTGTGAATGTGGAGGAGATGGAAGAAATGGACCTGCTGGAACGGTCACAGTGATTACTTTTCCAGACTGTTTCTCAAAAGCTGTGGTGGCAACGTTGCCGAGAGGCCAGTTCATGCCACATCCCATCACTGCTGAGCTGTAGAGAGCAGTCATTTTACTGTGTTTGTTGCCTTTTCACAGGCATATGGTGGTTTTATAAATCATGGTTTTATTTTTCCCTGTTCTCACAAAGAAGCTGTTCTTGGTCATTTTCTAGGTCTAATCCTGTCATAGAGGAAGAGGATGTCCGTCAGGCCCACTCTGGGGTTGGAAGGGGTGCTCATCTTTTTTTAAAGCAGGAAATTCTCTAACTGCAGGTTGTTATGCAGCAGCTAGTAAGCAGAGAGGAGGCTGTGGCTGCTATAATCTGCCTGGAGTCCTGTCACCTCCCTGTGCAGATGCCTCTGTGGCTGATGGTTTAAGAACTTCTCATCTTTTTGTGGTGTGGGTTAGGGGTTTTTGTTTGTTTGTGGGTTTTTTGGTCTGTTTTTTAAGGAGAAATGTTGGGGATTCAGTAACATAGTTTTACCATAGTTGTGTGTGTCTGTTTGCATAGCTATTGGGGGCAGCGCCCCAGGTACTTTTGAGTGGTGGAGCTGAGCAAAAGGTTACATCTCTGGTCCGTCAGGCTCCCCTTGCTGTTGTACTAGAGCTCTCAGCATCAGCCCAGCGCCTCTTCGCTTCAGCGCCTGAGTTGAATTGGTGCGTGGAGTGTTGTGAGAGATGAAAATGCCCTGTGCTGCCAACCCCCACATCCCTATTGTTTGGTTGTGCCAATAATAGTTTGTAGATGAAAACCTGCCTGCTTTCGTAGTGTCCTCCCAGTACAATGATCTCACCAGCTTCCATCACTTACAGGTGAGGGACTTCAAAAGGGGTTCTATTATTTGCAGTGAAATACCATCTGTAGCAGGTGCTTATTATTATTCTCAGAAGAAAGAAACCAGTGCTGGATATTCTGGATCACAAGGTGTTTCAGAGTATCACCGCTTTGGTTCTATGTACCATTTGTTTCTTCAAATCCAGGCTGAATCTTGTTTACCATTTGAGTTCATGCTACATGTAGAAGAAGAGTTGAGCACTTCCACCCCATTCTTGTGACTTCTGATGTATGCAGACTGCTGTGTTTCCTTCAGTGTTACCTTTTTAAGACTAAACACACCCAGGCCCTTCAGTAATTTTTTCCATATCAGCCTTTCTACACTCTAATTATATTTTCCTTTTTTCTTTCTATTGCAATGTCTGATTTTTGCATCTGTTTTATAAAGAAGAGCATGTGACGCTGGGTGTGCTCTGTTGGCTGAAGTCCCACCTGTGTGGAGCGAAATGAAATCACTGCTTTAGTGTCACACCTATGATGTAGCTACTAATATATCCCAGGATATCATTTGCCTACTTCATACAAACATAAGCCTTGTGGCTTGAAATTAATTTCAGAATCAATGTAATGTGTGTGTGCATATTAATTTTTTTTGGTGGCACATTAGAGTTACTGTTTTGCCATGTCCATTTGATTTATTTTATTTCCCCCTTAGTATACTGGTTTGTACTGATCTACACTGAGATTGGTTTGATAATATTCTGTAGGTAGGTCCAGGCAGGGTTCCTGCAGCCAGATCAAAACACTGCAGTAACATGCATCACATGCTCTTCTTTATAAAACAGATGCAAAAATCAGACATTGCAATAGAAAGAAAAAAGGGAAATATAATTTGAGTGTAGAAAGGCTGATAAGGAAAAAATTACTGAAGAGCCTGTATGTGTTTAGTCTTAAAAAGGTAACACTGAAGGAAACACAACAGTCTGTATACGTGATATCTTGCACGGGTTTGAACTATATTGAGGGATTTTTTTTTTCCCCTATCAAAAGAAGTGATGGGTTCTGTATGGGTCAGTAGAGTTTACCATTGATTAGACATTATGTTACCAAAAAAGTTTTAATGGTTTTTGCACAGGTACCCAAGCCAGTGTCTTCACTGGCTCCTTCTTGCACCCTCTCTGCTCCTGATATCCATAGTCACTGTGCTTGGAGCTCAGTGTTCTCCTTCATTGCAGCCATGGGACCCTGTCCTTTAACTTTCTTTTTTGATTGCTCACTGCAGCTGTGCCTTCCTCCCACAGTGATTTAGTTCCTTTTCTTGCTAGTCAGGTGTGAGCATGGGAAGGGGATGCTTCATGAAGTGGGTTGGGGGCAAGGAGCAACATGGACCTTTTCAGTTGCAGTAAGCCCTTAGATTGGTTCCAACACCCTGGATTTCATCTTGATAATTTCAGGCCCTTTTCTGTCTGGCTGTTACTTAATGCTTTGCTATCTTTATCACTTTCTTATCTTCTAGGTAACTACAAACTGATCATTTAAGTTGATCAAGAATCTTTCAGAGGATTGAAGTTACTGGTCTGTAACTTAAGTCTTCTCCCACCTTTTTTTTTTTCCCTTTTTATAAAGGTAGGTGAGGCATGATGCTTCTCCAGCCTTCTGTGGCCTTCCTATAATCTTGTAAATTTTCAAAGATGGTCACTAATGCTTAAGAGATTACTTTGACTGGTTTCTCACATACTTTCAAGTGAATGCCATGATTCCCCCTCAATCTACAACTGTTTTGTGATTATTTGTTAACCTTTTATTGCCTAACCTGCAATTTCTTCCATTTTCAAATTAATGCTTGTCACGTCCTTTTTTTCTCCTGGACACTAAAGAAGTATTTGAACTTCAGCCTTTGCATGATTTGCTTGCCTTTTCCATTTGCCAATGAGAGTGTAGTTATCTTTAATTTCTTCTTCTAACATGCCTGCTTCTGTCCAGTTTGCTTGTGACTGAAGAATTCTTAGTTGGAGCTGTGCTGATTTTGACTAAGGGAACATCTAACCCAGTGTCCTTCTAGCAAAGAATAAGAATAGAATATATTTTTCCAACTGCCTTTCCAGTCTCCATCTCCTTTCAGATAAGGGGATTTCCTGAGTCTATTGTGATCCGTCCAACCATGAACAATCATTACATGTCTTTCTAGTACTTGTCCTGTCTCTTGTTGAATCCATGTAAAACTTTCCATAATTTTGGAGAGGTACTACCACAGGAGTTACCTGCTGATAAAGAATCACATTTCTTGTTTTGTTATGAAGCTGACCCTCACTGGCTCCTTGTGATGGCTGCCAGCTTATCTGAAGAGATGGTAGATAATCTACCCCTATTTACCATCTTTACAGCACTCATGATTTGTTGCCTGTCTTGCATCTTAATTTGTTATGTGGATGCTGTTCTGTGGCAAAGAGAAGACTTACTGGGTAGCATCTCTGGCCAATTCTTTTCTCTGAAGCCTCAGGACACTGAAAGGCAAGGACCAGGCTACTCAGAGTCCTTGTCCAGCCCACCTGAGGGGAGATGCTGAAAGCCAGACTCTCGGACAACATGTTTGGTGTGGTTTCATACACCCAGTGATAAACAGCCTTTCTGTCCTTTGCTGCTGTACTGAAATCAGTAAGAGTTTAAGATGTTTCTTATGGGGATGTATTCCTGTGCTAAGATGCTGCTGGCGGGAGGGAGTCTCGGGCACGGACTGAGAAGTTCTCTCCCCTGCTTTTTTCAGAGATTGGCCAGCCCCAAGCTGAGACCACTTAGCGATGACAAAACAAAAACTGCTTCTTGATGGGACAATCTCCTTGTTTCTGATTGTGGCCTGTGAAGCTCAGCAGCGTCCAAGGAGTCATGTTACTGCTAGTTCCAGTCCTCTATGTGAGAAGGAGACAGAGTCCTGGGGAAACCTTTTCAGTAGCGAGCGGCTGGATGCCTGGATCTGTTCCCTCATCGGTTCGTTCATGGTGGGGCTGAGTGGGGTCTTCCCCTTGCTGGTGATCCCATTGGAAACAGGAGCTGCTCTGCAGTCAGAAGGTAAGCCTGCTACCTGCATTAGTCTTCTGAAGCCAAAAGTCCTGGGATGTATTTGAATGGCATAGTGATGAACAGGACCTTGCCACAAAAACACTGTCCTCTAAAATACTCCTTTTCTGGTACTTTAGTCCATACTTGCCAATTTGATAGGGAGTTCTTGAACAAATGCAAGTCCTGGATGGAGCTTGTACAATGAGTGTTGTTTGTTTTGCACCCTGCTTGGTCCAAGACCTTCCCATGCACCACTGTCCCAGCCAAGTGGTACAGGGGCTTT
This sequence comes from Laterallus jamaicensis coturniculus, assembly GCA_022605575.1. NCBI lineage: Eukaryota > Metazoa > Chordata > Aves > Gruiformes > Rallidae > Laterallus > Laterallus jamaicensis. Next base: position 23,298,223 of record JAKCOX010000013.1, read on the forward strand.
TTCTTGCACTCCAACTTTTGGAGTGCTCTTTCCTTTGAAAGCTTGCTTTGCACATGCTTCCAATTTAGGTCTCTTTGTTCAAAATCTCAGCTGGAGATGTTTTGGCTCCCAGCTGAGTTGTGATCGGTCTTTTGGGTATTTTTTTTAGCTGGATCACACCGTTTGAAGCAGTTACTGAGTTTTGCAATTGGCGGACTTCTGGGCAATGTGTTTCTGCACCTACTTCCTGAAGCCTGGGCCTACACATGCAGTGCAACAACAGGTATGAGAACCATATGTGCCCAGAAGCAATCTATGCTATGACTACTGCCATGTTTTTTAAGTCTTTTCCATCTTGAAAACACAAGACCAGCCAGACTGGGTCAGTGTCAAAACTGGTCTAGGCTGGAATTCACTCTCAAATGATGTGTAGAAGCAAACACTGAAGGGAGAACAAAAAAAACACCTTTTACACTTCATCTTTATACTCTGAGTCCTCCAAAGATTTTGAGATTGAAGGCTTCCTGAGTTGGCCACCATTTCTTTGTTTAGTAACTTGTAATGGATTTCTTGTCTGTCAACTTTTCCTGTCTTGCCTTGGACTCCTGTAAATCTCTGTTTATTTTCCTTTGTCCTTTCTGTAAGGAAAGAGAGTGCTTCTTTTCCCTGATGGGAAGTTATGAATGTGTGTGGTCTCACACGTGAAGTGTGTACCATCTCAGGTGGGGATTCTGCCCTATCAGATAGCCTATAAATCTGTTCCTGCAACAGTGCTTCTCCTACAGCCTCTTACTTGGGACCAACTGGACCCCCCTACTTCACCCCACAGGACCCCAAATGTGTTGCTCTCTCCATCTTTACTCAAGGAGAAGTCATGGAAGATTGTCCACAGAGTCATGTGTAAGAGAGGGAAAGGGTTGGGCGAGAAGAACGAAACGCCAGTGACAAAAACCCTTGTTCACCAGTGAATGAAACACTGTTTGGGCTGAGATAGAGCTTGTGGTATTAGTGTATTGCATTCACCCCTCAAATAGCCAGGGTTGCTGAAACCTGTAATGATTGTATCTCTCTGCTTCAGCAAACTGGTAGGATGGAAGGTAGACTTCCTTGCACTTATATTCTGGGATTTCAAACCTGCTGGGCCTTTGGTCCTCTTCTTCCTCATGGCTCTAGCATTGCCAGGAGAACATGCTCTCCTTTTTTTTTATTTTTCCCTTTCTACAACAGTTCCCAAATGATTCTGTCTTACTACTTTAGCTTGTTTGCTTCTGCCAGAATATCCTAAAGCATAAAGGTTTCCTTGACCCATGTAAGCCCCATTACAGAGTCATTCTGTTCTTCCACTGCAATGCAGTCTCAATTTCTGCAGCCACGATGAATGGATTATTATCTCACAAGCTTGGCTGTAATTGAAAAGAAAGTTTATACCTTTGGGCTTAATAACTTGCCCAGGTGTGGCAGAAAGGGGAAAATGAGTCTGTAGCTTCACTAATGGGTGGATTTCGTGTCAGGACTTGCTGCTCAGTAGATACAGCTGTGGAATTTTTGTTGCTGTAATCTTCACTTGCCTCTGGAGCTCAGGGAGATCCCTAGTGTTAGGAAATATTCTGGATTGCACTATTAAAGCAGAAGAGGTAATGAGCTCTCATACTGAGGGTCTTGAGATGCTATCTGTTACATTAAATGAGCAAGTTAAATTCATTTTCTTTGAGATACATTTGCTTATTCTTTGCAGGAGGTGTTTTCATTGTCATTTTTAGTCTTGGAACTGCTGGTTCAACTGTCTGGAGTGGAGTGGGTTCACATGTGGGAAACACTGTGTATGTGATAGTGACATGAAGATTTCTCTCTTTTCCCTCAGGAGAAGGGCAGAGCTTTCAGCAGCAGAAGCTTCTAGGTCTCTGGGTGATCATAGGTTTCCTGACCTTCCTGGTACTGGAGAAGATCTTCCTAGAGAAAGAAGAGAAGGAACGCTGTGGTGTGGTAAGTTAGCCAGAGAGAGGGGAAGTGCTGTGATGTTTGGAGTACTGTACTAAACACGTCGTCAGCCCTCTCTGACAGGCTCAGCAAATAATCCTGGAGCTGTGTGTAGCTTGTCAGTGCCCTCGGGGAGCTTTGCGCCACTTCCTTGATACTGAGCACTACAAGGTGTTTCATCTCCAGGCTTTGGTTTTGTGTTTTTTCTCACCTCTGGGCTGGTTTTGTTCGTGATCTGGTGTGTGTAAGAGAGAACTTCCCTTTTATGGGGCTGAGAGCTGGAGCGCTCTGCAGAGGAGACTTTTGTTCAAGTAAGCTTTCAGGCTTGCCTGACAGCTTGCTGATGCATGTTCCACCAAGCCATCATGACTCGTTCCCCTTCTGGGTCCTCAGTCAGGACAATGACCAGCCTTCTCTGGAAACTGTTACTCACTGCTTATTCTTGGGTATGGCCTGAGCCAGATGATTTTTCAGGTAACTTGGTGTGGTAGAAGGGAATTTATGATTGGCCGAGTAATACCGAGTAATGGTTCAGAGGAGAGTCCCACAGCTGCGAAGGGTCAACATACAGAGGTACAAGAATGTAATTCCAAGATAGAGGAGAGCAGCTATTCTTCAGGTGTCTGCACACCTTGCAGCAACTCTCATGAACTGTTCCGTCCTTGCTGTGCCATGACTTTTGAGGTCAAGCACTGCATAACAGCAGTTAGGTTTTGCTTTGACTCAACATGAGACATTGAAGTCTGAAAAGAACTTAATCTTATTTACAGAGTGACTGAAGTCTGAGATGAACATTTTGTTGGTTGGAAGCTGACAGTCCCAGCTACAGAATAATCCTCTATGCTTAGTTGTTCTGATGCACTAGGGAGAGCAAGACTTCTTCCCCCACCTCCTGCCCAGATGGTGTTGTATTTCTCTGGGCAGCAGCTGCTAGCAGGAGTGGCAGGCTTAGTCCCTTGTCTTTCCAGTGCCAAGGGGGCATGACTCCAATTCCTCTTCTCTCACTTTCCTTCTCTTGGTGATTGGGGAAGTCTTTGTCCATGTCTCACAGTGCAAATGTCATAATGCTCTCTGAAATCTGTCTCATTTCTGGCAGTTGTTGTTATTAAGCTGTGGTACCAAAGCTGCTGATTTGTGTTTTAAGGACAAAAGTATTAAGGGAGAAGATTGGATTTCTCACACTGCTTCATACTTACTCATCACTGACAAAAGGCAGTAACAAGTTGATTTCCCCTAATTTAGGGCTGTGATTCCAAAGCACCAGCTAGAAAGATTCACAATGGAAGTGGCTGCTCCTTTCCAAAGGTGGCAGGCCAATCCCAACAAGCAGGACCAGATTCAGCAAAGTGTAATGGCTCCTCTCTCCAGTCTTGTCCAACAGACAACAGAATCAAGGTAAGAGACCCACAAGCCCATCTTATGTTTTTGGGGCTTGTATTTTAAAATTTTTAAATAGTTTCATATTACTATCTTTGCATTGTGGCAGCTCTTGTCTGGGTGAGCATTACGAGCGAAAGAGTAAGCAACTATTTTGGTGAAGGAGAACCTATAATTTGACTTTAAAAACCCATAAAAATGTGCAGGACTGTAGGAGGTTAACTATGAACAGAGAGGGTGGTTGCGTGAACTAGCCCAAACCATGATATTAGGTCAGTCAGAGGCTCTTTCTATTTTAAATCTGTTTTGCTGTGACTTTATAGCTCTTGGTACGCAGTGTGATGCTGAGGTCCCTGGATATTCTTGATACCAGTCACATTCATGTGATCCCTACAGGAAACTGCACAGTGCTGCATTGATGTTTCTAGAGGTGATAGTGGTGAAGAAGCCAATATTACTGAGTTACGAAACACTCTGGCATTATTTTAGAAAGGTTTATATAAGGAACTGTGGATTTAGAAGATGGTTAGTCTACTGCTGGTTTCAAGTAGAAACGAAACACTGATGGGGGGGGACAATTGCTCCAGGCCCAGTCCTAATGTAAAAAATAATGTAATTAATGCTAATTGATATGATCTTATGAAAGATAACTTCTTGTCAACCAGATGTTGCCCCTGCCTTTCATTTATCATAAGATTGTTTTATAAAGGTAATGACACCGGCAAATGTATATAAAACAGAACTTTCCCACATTCTAATGAAACTAGTGCTGCATGAAATCAAATTTGCTAATATTAGCTGTATTAAAAATCAGTTATATTATCAACAGGGACTGGATTAATGCAGCTGCCCTTAAATTTGTTCACCGGTGGTTTGTTTTTTCTAAATGATTATTTATAAAAACAGTATATCTTCACATTTGTAGATACTGCTGTATGACTTAAGTGGCACATTGTGACTACATGAGGTCAGTGATAGCAGCTAAACTGATTAACTTAATCAAAAGAGATACATTTTTTAACATGCTTTGATACATGCAAATATTAAGGAATATATTAAGAAAGAATGCAGGTCATAGTTATGAGACAAGGACAGTTTCTAGGAAGTCTTGCCTTGGGAAAAGAGTATGATAATCACAGTAGGAAATTGTTTGACCACATTCTTCCATTATGATGCTACAGCCAGGAGGATGGGAGGGTAGGAAATAGTATGCAAGAGAAGAGGCTAGCATTCCTCTTTCTGTACAGTAGTAAAGAACGGCTATCTGACTCTTCCCAGTAGTGTTCCAACATCAAAAGTACTACTGATAATTTGTAAAGGGGTCAGGAAAGAGCTGAAATAATTATTTTAGGTTTGCAGTGTGTTGTAAGAAGTGGTTTTCTTTAATCCTTAGCTCTGTAGACATGACAGATCAGGAGTGACTTGAAGTATACAAATATGTAAGAGGTATGAATAAATTTGAATTGTTAAAGCTATACCAAACAGTATCAGGCTGTTAAGTCAAAGATGACTCTGTAACTGAGGGTAACTTGCCAGTGGACCAACTTACCTTAGAGACATAGTATATTCTTTGTCACTTGTGAGCTTTAAGCTATGATTTAAGCTGTGTTCTGTGAAGTATGCTATAGCTTAAGAAGCAATAGACTTTGTGCAGAAATTCAATGAGATTCAACTGAAGTTGTGTTGTGTAGAAGTTCCAGGCAACCATGGAAAGTTCTCTTAGCTTTAAAAACCTAACACATCTGTTCAGTTTTATACAGTGTTGTCAGTTTGCATGAAATAGAAACTAATGAGTTAACGTGCATGGTTTGAACGTTCTGCGTTCTGAACATGTAACCTGAATATTTTAATAGTCTTCCTGGTAGTGGGGAAATTACCAAAACTACTGAGATATTCTTGCGTTGTTAGCCTGTTTCCTTAGGCAACAATATAAGCAGTCATTCCATCTGTCTGTCCATCTGTTATGCCCTTCATTTTTCAATAACTTTTGAACCCGTAATTAATTTTGCTCAAGTTCAAGAGAGGATAGAATTCTTAAGGGTAATCACATTTCTGCAAGATACATACAAATCAATGTGGAAGTAGAGGGGGAATGCAAACTAATGCTGTATTACAAAACTGGCAGAACTCAGATGCTGTGTGCTGCTTGGAACATCAGTGGGTAGGTCTCAGTCTCCCTGCCCCTGCCTGGAGGGGAAGGGGCTGTGGTGCAAGTGGGGAAGAGGCCAGCAGGGAAGCAGTATTGCTGGAAGTGAGCAGTGTGTGCTTGCAATGAAAAGAGAGAAAGCTGGAGCAACCCAGACTTCTTTGGTTCCACTATCCACTCTGTAACAACCACCCCTCTCCCACCACAAACCCCCACCCCCCGAAAAAAAAGAGGAAAAGATGCTATTAAACAAAGTCACCCTTTGGGGCTTGACGACCTGTAATCTGTCATCCTTTGTCCATATGTATTAGAGCTTCTTTAGCTGCTGCTGTAATGATTTGTCCTAGCTTGAAAACTGCAGGTGGGAGGCTTTCTTTGCACCCAAACATAGATCAGTTCTGTCCTGCATAACAGTCTTTATTCCTTCAACAAGTAAAAACATTACAGACTACTTTTTGCCTTGCGTATTCTTTTTCCCTGTGGCACATGGGATCCTTACTGATTTGTGGAAGTGTGTTTTATTGCACAGTGACATTAATTCTGAAGCACGAACATAAACACTTCGTCTGGCTGTACTCTTTGTGAGCAATGGGAACATCCTATTAGGAATTCGCAGAATGTAAATGTCAGCAGCTCACAACTGTCAAATCAACCCAATTTATTTCTGAGCACTCCAAGGCTTTGCTGCTTTCAGTGACAGCTTTTGCCCAAGCCACTGAGAAGAAAAAGTCATAATGTTTTAATCATGAAGTCTTTTTTTTTTTGGGGGGGTGTTTTTTTTTTTCTTTACACTGTGGTATGAGAAAGCATTTTTGTGTAAAACTTAGTGAATAATTATTACTAGCCTGTGGGGAAAACGCCATTACATAAAATCTCAACACAAGGAAGAGAAATTTTAGGCAGATTTGACTGAAAATGAAGAATGAGAAGTAAAACAGCTGCGTTCATCGACCCCTTTGTATTTGCCTTCTTCAAAAATATACAGGGGACTACTTATGCACTCACTGTAGAGATGTTACTTAAGTTATTAAATGTGATCTGCAGTTAGGCTTTGTTTAATTCTTTATTTTCATATTTAATCAACAGTGTACTTCTAAAAGGTTAGAGCCTATAAAGATGTCCTGATCTTGTGCAGCAGAAGTGCTCTACAGAGTGGTGGTGCTTTGGGGAGAGAGACTTGACAAAGTCCCACCTGAGCTGTGACATACAGGTGGTAGGGAGAAAAGATGCCCCGAGCAGAGTTCAGTAGAAACAGGGAGGAGCAGAAGACCAAAAAGGCCTAATGAAATGCACCAGCACTTGTGTTTTTCTGGCTGAGCTTTGGCACCTGATGCTGTGGTGAAATAAGCACTTAATGCCTTACAGTTTCTAGACAGTCTCTTCACTCACTGGATGCTTTAGCTTAGTTCTTGTGGTGCAGAGACAGCTGATGTATTGGCTAACACCTGCTTTGGTAATAATTTAAGGTGCAGTGCCATACAGTGAACTGCAGCATCTCAGGACCCATATGCAGTACTTTTTGATCGAAAATACCCAAAACTTGAGCAAATGAGCTGGGGTGGTACTGTCATGAATCACTTTAGGTCAAGTACTTAGAATTTGTCTGGAGATGAATGTAGTTTGCATAATAGGGAAGACTAGCATGGAGATGGACTTCTAAGGAAGGAAGCTGCTTTATGCTTATAATTTTAAGAAATATGTCTATATATGCAAAGGCATATACATGCTATCCAGCCTTCTAGTAGGTGGCTTTTTCATGACTGTCATCACTACCTTCTCGTTTTATTCTTTGTTAAGGGAAAACAAACCCACAAGTACAAGCTTTTTTAGTACAATGTTTGAAGAGTTGTTTAGTTATAAAAAGCAATTTCAGCAGTATTTGTTCTGTTGCATTGTTCTTGACAGTTTTTGAGGAGGAGATATTTAAGAGTTGGATATTAAAGTACAGGACTAGAAAACAAGGTCAGGTCATTTTTTTAATCCAGTCACCTGTGTAAATTACTCAGTGTTAACTAAAATTTGTTCGATTTAGAATCAGATATATTCTTGCATCTTTACTTTTTACTTTTTGTTTTCTCTTTTTATGTTTCTAGAGTCCTTTGTCACTTCCATAAAGTGATTATCCTAATCTTAAACAATATTTGCCTGCCCTAAAGCATTGTTTACTCTAAAACCGAATGTAACATTTATTTTTAACTTCACCAGAAGTGCCATGTCCTGACTTTTCCCATCTGATCATGACTATGATCTGTGTCTAAGCCATGTGCTTTCTTTTATCTTGTAATGTCTCTTCCTTTATCAGGAGCTCTTCCTTGTCTTTGCAGATTAGTGGATACCTCAATCTGCTGGCAAACACCATTGATAACTTCACACACGGCCTGGCTGTAGCAGCAAGCTTCCTGGTTAGCAGAAAGGTAAGGTTTCTGTCCACCAGCTCTGTGCTGGAGAGGCCTGTTCTCAAGTGTGATGCAACATGCAGAAACACCCCACAGGTGTGAAGAGTTCCCTCTTATTCTGTGGAATTTTCTGAGAAAATGGAGACTACAGTAAAACACAGCACTATCCTGACCCTTTCATGCAGAGCTTGCTCAAATTTGGGCTGTGTTAGTTGCTTGCGATGGCATTAGGGAAAGGGTTAGCTCACCTGCCCTTTTCTGAATGGTTCTAAACTCTTGAGTAACAAGTCTTAACATGCTGATTAAAAAAAACTCTCATCTCTTGGAGTTGGGGGACTGTTCCCTAAATACCTTCTCTCCTCTGCTACAGGTTGGATTCCTAACCACAATGGCCATTCTTCTGCATGAAATCCCACATGAGGTGAGAGGGCTTTGTATTTTGCCATCACAAGAGATTACAAGGGTGCTTCATCTTCTAAGAGGAGGACTAGGTCTGGCTAACATTTTCTTGTCCCTTTGAAACCTGTTCCCTCTGGGAGACTGGCAGCATGGAAAGCTGTCCTGAAGACAAGAAGCAGTCTTGAAGCACCAGTCTTGCTGTGGGTGGCTTTTTTGACAGAGAATACTCATGTTCGTATTTGTTAACTGCCATTTCTTGGTTTTCTTAGGTTGGAGACTTTGCAATCCTACTTCGGGCTGGCTTTGACCGCTGGAGTGCAGCCAAGATGCAGCTTTCCACAGCTCTAGGGGGAATTCTAGGAGCATGCTTTGCAATATGTGCTCAGTCACCAAAAGGAGCAGGTAAGGCTTCCTGGGATTTCTGTAGGAACCATCTCCATGTGTGTCTCTCACCCTTCTCTCTTCTCTCCTATGGCTTTGTCTCAATAATAACAAAAGCTTTCTGTATTTGTGCAGGGGAAACAGTGGCCTGGATCCTCCCTTTCACTTCTGGAGGATTTCTGTATATTGCCTTGGTAAATGTTGTGCCTGATCTCCTGGAGGAAAAGAATCCTTGGTAAGTGCTCCCTCCTGTTCTGCTGCAGCAGTTCTTGCTGCCAGGAAGCAAGGATATAATCATTCCCCATGTCTGTACCAGCAGCACATGAATGCCAGCTCTGCAAATGGGCAAGGCTGGAATGTAGATGGACTACTGTGCTACCTACTGTGGTTGTGAGACTACAAAGACCCTAAAAAACTACGAGAATCTTCAACTAGTTCAGTCCTAAAGATAGTACTAGTGCAGTGTGTGGTGTGTGACCAGTTAGAGAAGGTTGCTCAGAAACATGTCCAGTAAGGTGACTTGTTCCCTGGTCTATCTTATCAGCTTCTGGCATGTACTGATTTAGGGGCTGTCTGAACCAGGGTCCCATAGAAGGGGTTGTGTGTCTGATAACTACATGTGAACATGTCTTTTACGTGCTTCTTTCATCCTTTTTTGACCCTATCCATTACATTAGGGTTTTGAGATCTCCCTTTGGCAGCAAGTTTGCATAGTTTGACTACACTGTGTTAAATTATGCTGCTTCTTACTTGGTTTTTACCCTCTTGCTTATTAATTTTGATTAAAGTTTGCTGAGTTACTGAGTAGAAACTAATAGTTTTCTTCTCTTTGTCATTCAGCATTTCATAGTCTGTTACCCCACCTTAGCCATCTCTCTTCTATACTGGTATATATCTGTATTATTCTAGTTTCTTGCAGTCTAATTAAGGCTGTAGCAGGTCCAAATCCAGCTGTACCACAGCAAAGGCCCTTTCAGATCTGTTGGCAGAGCTGTCCCTGAACATTCCCTCCTATTTCAGTTGTAACGAGGCAGGTAACTTGAATACTAGATGATCTTTCAAGGTCCCTTCCAACTCCTAATGTTCTGTGATTGAACAGCTTAAATAAAAAGGGCTTGTCTCACCTAGTTCATTTTGTTTGAAACAGTTAAGGAAGTGGTCAAAAAACAGCTCCACAGTTATATCTGAGGAAGCAGGAACTTCTGGTGGAGAGATGCTAATCACCAGTGGGAACCTGGTTTGGGTCGGTAAATTCTTGTGCTGGCAGAGCTCTTGGCAGACTATGTAGAGGTGGTAGGTACACAGTCACATCAAGCCACCATAAGCCTGATATGGTGCTTAAAAGAATGGCAAAATTAATCAGCTGGGTTGTTTGGGGTTTTTTTAATCTTTGTAACTGTAGTTATTAGCAGGATGAGGTCCCCAAAGTATCTGTGAACATGCTGCAGAAGTGCTGGCTCTCCTGCCAGAGGAAGGATGAGAATCTATATACACACACCTGGGTAGCTGCATAACTGAATTGCCTTGTTTATTTTGAAACCTGAAGCTGGACCTTGCAGCTGAGCAGAACAAATACGTGTCAGTGTATAGGCAATGTCTTTGCTTGGGGTGCTGGGCAAGAGTCTTCTCAGCTGTGTTAGTGACTTCATACATCTGTTGTGTTCTCCTTGGGGGAGATTTGGAAGGAAAAAGAACAAACCATTCATGAGCCTCTATATTGGTGCCTATTAAAATTGGTCTATGGCTTCTCCTAATTTTGCTGTTTCTTTCCCAGGAACTCCCTGCAGCAAATTCTGCTCCTGTGTACAGGCATTACTGTCATGGTGCTACTCTCGCTTACAACTGAGTGACCTCTGCGCAGACCTCACGATGCCTCCCAGAGCCACCACAGTGACTCTGAGCTGTTACAAAGCAATAAGGAACACTAATGTTACTTCCTATGTGTGTGCGTGCAGATCTGGCTGCTAGTATGAGAAGCAGGTGAGAAAGAGGTCTGGGCGTGCAGGACTTCGTTCCCTGGCTCTCCTATCTCTGTTCTGCTAAAATCCACACATCAGGGCTTCTGGTTGTTTGATTTTATTTTTTTTATGGAACAAAAGATTGAGCAGAAATGAACTCAACAACTGCTCTACAGCGAATGGATCATTTTTCATTCGGTTCATTCTGATGGAACTGCACCTCCCAAGTGCTTGTGTGAAAACTGCAGAGGCAGTTCCTGTAGCTGATGAAGAGGAAGGACTTTTCGTACCACTCTAAGGGCTGGAGGCAGAACAGGGATGGCAAAGCAACAATAAACTAACAGCTTTAGCTGGAACTCCCTACCCATGAGAAGTTAACGGTGCTATGAGACAGAGGGGAAAGGACCCTTCCAACTTGATCTCTGGCTTTTCATTGACATCAGTTGTTCCTCAAGGTAGTATTAGCCTCAGCAATCCACCTCTTTGGTCTATTTTGTATTTGTTTATTTTGAAATCATGCCAAAAGCTTGAGGCATTTTAAGATATGTCACTACAATAAAACAGCTCAGTTTGGAGATGATTTGCCTCAGCCCTAACCACTCTAATAGCCAGCACAGCCCAACTATTTATCTGACAAGTGGTCAGTAAATGTTTCTTCTGTTGCCATATTACCAGCTCACCTCCATATGGAAGGAAAGCCATGTAGCTGTTGTGACTAAGCTCCCTCTCCTCATACCCGTTAGCTGAACATGGCTCTGAACCTGCTCTTGAGGCCTGACTCACCCACCATCCGCCCACACCATGTTTCAGAGCCCTCTGGAGGTGTAGTGTTTTAGCCCTGCCCGACACGCTACAGCAGCCCTAGACTGTCCTGGCAGAGGTCTGGACAGCTTGAGCAATAGTTGAATGCTACAGCCTGGTCAGCAGCTGATAACTCCTGGTTAGCTTTTCCTCTGTTCGATGTGTGCTATTTCAGAGCATGCTATAACCAAAAATACAGGCAGTAGCCTATTTCTGGGCTTCTTACCTCATAGTGGAGCTAGTGTTTTGGGGATGAATGGAAAAGGAATAATACTGACAGCCTGAAAAGGAATAATACTGACAGCCCTTAAAGGAAGGGGCACAGCAGCAAATAATACTGGATAGAGGGTGAAAGGGGAAGAGTGAAACTACTGGTGAAAAGATTTTTAAAAATGGGTCTGGAAAACCTGTGTGTTAAGTAAGGAGAGAAAGGGATATGTAAGGAGAGAAAGGGATATGAAAGGGTTACAGTAAGTCATGCTTAGAGGAGTCTTCTGGTCTATGATGCTTGGGATAAAAATTTTGATAGTTTGAGACAAAAAAACCCCAGACATTTCTAGTGCTTTCATGCATCCCAGCTCATGGGGCTGACCAGGCTGTTGTTCTGGAGGCATGTTTGGTGGCCACAACAATGTGCACAGTTACTAGATCATCCTTTCTGCAGAGGTTACCCTCATTTTGCTTAAATCCATTTAAAACCAGGTCTAATTGAACTTGTGGAGACATGGGACACAAAACAGGTGTCACGGTGTAAATTGCACCAACTAACTTCTGTATATCATACATCTCTCCAGTCTGCACAGGAGCCCTTATCAAGAGGACTTGTCCCTTCAGAGGTCAGTTTGGGTCAGAGCAGTGAGGCAGGTGTGCTGCCCAGAGCAGAGGCATTTATTTACTTCCCTACAAGATTCCTGAACTGTTGACACAGTTCTGTTCTTTTTTTTTTTTTTCCCCTCTAACGACAGCTCCTGTCCTACTTTCCAGAGATTGCTGGAGAGCTCATGCTTGCAGTTCACTCTGCCCGGAAACTGCTGTCTGAATTTTTTTCAGCTTTCCTTACCCCAGGCTTTCATCAGTAACTGATTTCACAATGCAGAAGGCCTAGTACATTTTTTTTTTTATTCCTCTTTACAAAATTGCCTTCCTTTGCCAACTACTCCCTCTATCACTCAATTGTCATAAAGCCTGAAGGTAGCATCCACTTCCAGCTTTCCTGGAAGAAGGATTAATCTGATTAGCCAGCAGGGACTGGGGGAATATGCTAACCCTTTAGTTCTAGCTTTGGGGGTGTCCCTCCCCTCCCCATCCAGGGACTGCAGCTAAGCAGCCCCTGTAGTAGGGCTCTGTAGGAAGCATGTTTGCACAGAAAGATGTGCCTGCTGTTTCCCAAGATGTCTTTCTCAAAATGAGGTTGGCATTTATGTTGAGGCATTGCCAGGTGAGTGCCCGTGAGTTGGCGTTGTTGCATCAGCACTGAGCCTTGCCAAGACTGAAACCCACAGTTGGTGCTTCGTGCTTCGCATTCAGGAATGCGGAGTGTATGACACTGAAGAAGGAATTTTTGAGCTGTTTTTCTTGGCTGCTACCAGAGGCCTGGACCGTCTGCAGTTCTTGGGAAGATACCATGGAGGTAGCATAGGGCTTGTAGGAGGGAGTGGCTCATTAGTTTTCTACTATGTCAGCCAAAGGGCTGAGAATGGAGAGCCTTGGGAGGAAATGGAGCATCACTCCACCACCTTTGTCACTTTTGGAAATGCAGAGAGAATCATATTTTCTAGCTCTATTTTTTCAGCTGCTCTTATGCATTTTCCCTCTTCATCTGTATTGGTCTGCTCTGCATGGAGACAATAGAGATGAAATAAATGGTTTTCCATGTGGGTTTGTGTCTTATTTTTGTTGAAGCTACTACTTTTCTTTGAATTCAATTAAAAATTCAATTAAAATTTCATTTGAATTACAGAGCATCATCTCTGGGTTAGTCTAGAAAATTCTGGGCTCGGTCTTGCCCTCCTTTCTACTCTTCAGACTTTCCTCATTGAAAGAAAAGCCTCTAGTCCAGTTTCCTGTTCCTGCCGCTGTGGTTCTGTGAGCCAGGAGCTGTGCAGTCTGATCACAATTCTCAGCTGCTGGTCTGGGTTCCCTGAACAGCATCACTGCATTGCTCTTCTCTGAGGGGAGAGCTTGCACGGTAACTTACTATCTAAAGAGTTTTGTGACACTACTTTGTTGTGGTCAGGGCCTATCTGGTATGAGTTAACAGTGAGCTGGTTACCTGCCATGTGGGAAAAAGGTGCACTCATCAAACCTGTGTAGGAACTGCCCAGAAAGGACTAAAGGGATTTTCTTTGCACTTCACAAGCACAGGTTCAGAGCATGTCTTATCCTACTCTTTATTTGAAAGATTTGCAGCCCATAAATGCTAAATGGTTCTCTGTTCTTCCTGGAAGTCATCTTTGGAGAAGAATGGAAACCATAAACCAGGAGCTAGAAGAAGATGGTGAGTAGATGATCAAGGGCATCGTTTCATGGTCTGGGGACTTTGCCAACAACATACATTTTAGAATCTCTGTCCCTGGCTTTGCCATGCTGCACTCTTTGGCTGTGCTGGTACACCTGTCTGTGGGGCTGAGCTGTGAGCCTCTCTTCTCCCATCCTTTTTTCCTTCTCAAAAGTAATAAAAATTAACATGGATTAATCAGCTGCCTGGTTTACAGGCTCTGTGAAGACACAACTGCAGTATTGTGGAGAACAATTGGAAGGAATCTTACACATGGGAGCTTTCTAAGGTGATGGTCTCACCTGAAGCTCATCTTCTGCAAATACAGCCTGAGGAACTGTGGTAGAGTGTAGGGTGATAAAATAGGATTGCAAATGGAGGAAACGAGTATTTGGATGTTTCCAGAGAAGAGGAGTTACAATTGAAGGATTCTTCCATGTTATGCAGAGCAGTGGTTGTATTTGAAAATTGTTTTTCATTCTTCATGTGGAAGACTTAATTTAGCTGGTATGTGTAAGAAGATTCTTTTGACAGCAGCCCTTTCAGTTTCTCTGCCTTGAAGGCACTGATGTGCAGCTGCATGGCTGATAATTCCATCTGTCCAGTGCAAACCGCTGAAGAGGATCATGCTGAAATGTGGTTAAACCCAGCTTCATCTTTAGTTGCTGCCGGTTTCCACCAGGCACAGTGCTCTGGGGAGAGAAGTAGTGTAGAGTTCTGGGCAGCGCCCCTGGCAGAAGTGCCTGGGGGCGGTATTTAGGTTTGCTCCGTGTGGTGGAGAGAGCAAGAAGTGATGAGAGGAGGGGAAGGATCTGAATCTTCGACACCTGAACAGCTGCTCCTGGGAAACAAAAGTACTTTTAACAAAGCTAAGGGATTTAAAAGGGAAAGTTAATTTGTCAGTTTATCTGGAGGCCAGAAGTGGAAAGATTGCCCCTAACGACTGGCTTTGGGGACTGATAGTGCTGCAGCTGGAGGAATGTGTCCCATAGGAACAACCAGGATCAAAGGGATTTTGTGCCCTTGGAAATGTTGCATTTAACTAATGGCTGGGATTTAGCCCGCTGCTAAAACAGATTGGCGTTTTTCAGCTCTTCAGGCCTTGTTTTCCATTAACTGATAATGAAGGGTGGAAGAGAAAATTAAATCAGAATGCCCAGTGCTGCTGCGAGGGCTGTTAGTGTTTGATCCGTGTTTAAGTCCGGCTTGAGGCCGTGGCATCTCTGTACGAGCAGGCCTCCTCTGGCCTCGGGGCGGGCCGGCCAGCCCCGGCGGGCTCCTCTGGCACGGGGGGGCAAGTACGAGGCAAGTGGAAGCCGCGGAGGTGGTCGGGGTCCTGCTGCCCAGTTCCCCCCGCTTATCCTCTGACAGGCACTGGTCCCGCTCGCCCGACGGCCGGCGGGGGCGCCCCGCGCCTCCCGGGGGGTGGTGGCGGACTGCCCCGGGGCCGCTCCGCTGCGAGCGGCCGGGCCCTTGGGGGCCGTTGCGACCGCTGCCCTGCGCGCGAGCCATGAGGGGGTCTCGCGCCACGGAGCACGAGCCGGCTCCCTCGCCGGGCGCTGCGGCTGGTGTCGGCGTCCGGCCCCGGGACGCCCTGGGGGCTTCACCGCTGCTGTACCGAGGTCGGACCCGGGCACAAGCAGCACCCGTCCCGGCCCGGTGTCGAGGAGCGGGGGGCGCTGGCCCCATTTCTCTTCCGGGGGCGGCGCGGCGGGCGGAGGCCCCCAGCCGGGCTGCAGGGGAAGCGCCCGCCCCTGCCGCCCCCGGCGCGGTAAGATGGCGGCCGCGGCTCAGGCGCTGAGCGGCTCGGGGCTGCTCCTGGCCGCCGCCGCCCTCGCCCTCCTGGCCGTGGCCATCGGCACCGACTCGTGGTACGAGACTGACGCGCGGCGGCACCGTGAGCGCTGCCGCGGCTTCGGGCACAAGCGCAGCGACCCTCCCGGCTCCATGTCGGCGCCCAGCTCGCACCTGCCGCTCCGCGCCCGGCCCCCGAGGGCCTTGTTGCCCGGCCGACCCCCGGCCCCCGCCCCGGCCGCCGCCGCCGCCGCTCTGGACTCGCACTGCGGCCGCCGCTTCAACTCCACCGTCTCGGGGCTCTGGAGGCGCTGCCACCGCGCGGGCTACGAGCCGGACAGCGAGGAGCTCATCCGGAAAGGTGCGGCGACTGGGGGGTGGGGGCGACCGCGGCTGTGGCCCCTGCCCGTTCCCGGCTCCGCCCGGCGGGGAGGCAGAGGGGATCCGCTGCTGTCCGTGGTGCTGAGCGCGGCTGCCGGCGCGGCTTGCCCGGGGCCCTAGGTCTGCGGGCGGGGCCGCGGCTGCAGCCGCTGCGGCTTGAAAAGGCCATCGGGAGGGCGCGGGTGTAGCCCCGCACGGCCCGTGCGGGTTCGGGTGTGCTTGGCGTGCAGGAAGCGGCGAGCATGGTCTTGACCTGTTCGCGAGGTCTTGCACGCCGCCCTGTCTGCTTAAAATGCTGCAGTGCTGGGTGGGACTGCGTCCTCGGAGAGCCCCTTCTGTGGCCCAGTGCAAGGCCTGAGGCTGAGGAGAGTCTCAGTGGGCATTCTCAGGCGCCTTCCTGTTACTGAGTGCTGACAAACGTGCAGTATTGTTTACAGCTCTTGTAATGCGTGCAGCAAGGGGAAAGGGACCTGTTGTGTCTGTTCTAGCATGGGTGAGTTCTCATTGCTGCAGTGGATTGCCAGGCCTTCAGGGTGGCAGATGTCACTCGGCTCCAGGGTTGACAGGAGAGAAAGCTGTCGGTCTTCTGCTGTTGTGCACACAGTGCAGCTCATAAAGTACGAATAATGTAGGGGTTTGATACATTAAGTCAAAATAAATGGCATAAAACAAGCTTAGGATAAGAAACGCCATGTATGGTTAACGATAAATAACAGGACTTATTGTTCCAGCGGGTACATGTTAGCACAGGGAGAGTAGGAGTTGGGAGAGGTGCTTCCATTGAGGCACAAAATGGAAATGCTATCTTAAGAAAGTGGGAGCAGTACTTCATCGTGGCTCTCAACTGTGACGCCAGCCCTGCACAGCAGAGGATGGATAGACTGGCACTGTGAAGCTCAGCTTGGCTTTGTCCATTCTTTCCAATGCACAGCAGTAACTCATACTTTTAAAAATTAGTGTTGTGTGATTAGTTTCTTTCAGTATTTAATTTCCTGGGATTCGTTTTATGCTTTTTTATTTTTTGTTTCCATATTGAGAAATCTCATTTCGCTAAAAGGCAGCTCATTGATTTCTTTATAATAATTGTGCCTGTCATGTAAATTTTAATTTTTTTTTTCCTTCACATGAAGCTTTCATCTCCCATTGAGATTGGTAAAGGTTGGGGGAAGGGATGGGCAGAATACTAGTTTGGTCCTCAGTGCTTCTATTTTTGAGGTGTTTTCCCAACACTGCAATGGTCAGAAAGAGGCTAGATTCTGCATTCTGCAGACCAGGGTGGTCAGTGATCTTTCTCAGTGTCTGATGTGTAAAACTGGGGGCACTCTAAATCCAAAAGGTTTTCTTTCTACTTTCTTTTTTTTTCTCTTCAGCTATTTTAATTAAAGACCTTGCCTTTCCCTATGAGCCTTGCTTCCCTCATGTTCTTTGCCTATTAGGTGTGCATTTGCTACTGTAAAGATTTATGTGTTATCTTATAGAGGGAAATTGTTAATAATAGTTCTTGTGGAGCCAGATCTTTAAATAGATATGACTCTCTTCTTATCCCTTCCCCTGACCTGCTTTACTCACAGCCTTTCCTTGTTCCCGCTGTGTCTTTCTTTTTCCTGACAACTGTGATTAAGCAGCCTTTTCCGGCCAATGGGCAGGCGTGGCTGTGGCTGAGTTATTCTCTCAAGCATGATATTAGATTTGGGGCTTCCAGAAAGAAAAAGTGGGTATTTTTTTTTCCTTGTATTAGCTGAGCTGAAGATCACTACGGTGCACCTCTGAAAGTCCTGCTTTCTCCTCAATTTGCAGTTAAGTTTTCAGCTAGCTCTTTGGTTGGTCATGTGTGATACCTTCTTACATTCCTGATATTCCTTAAACTAGAGACTTTTATAGGCTTTTAGTGACAGAGGAGTAAATTTTGTGTGTGTGTGAGTCCTGTGGTAATTTTGGTTTAGGTTTATGCTCTCCATTTTTTTACTACCTTTGGAATAAGATTTCTTTCCTTCCTGTGTCTCTCTTGAATTCTGAGTAAATTACTAAGTCCATAAGTACCCTTATCCATTCAGATAATTCCATGGATTTATAGTCCTTGTATTTACTGCTGTTAACACAAAGCAGTTTTGTGGAAACTTTCATACTTGGGCGTACACATACATTTATATATCTAAAACATATATTTTTAAGAAATGTAAAAGAAATTAATTTCATATATTTAAACGGGAAAAGCAGGAGTAAAAAAATGTAACACAAAACTGAGAGGTGGGAAACGTTAAGTGTAAGAGGAACGATGTGTGGTATTTTTCTTAATATGTAAAATCACTAATTTGGAACTGTGAAAAAAATAGTTTCATCTTAAAAATACAATGAAGAAGGCAAAAAGAAGAAATAATTTACAAACCAAACGTGGAAAATGGAGATTTGCAATCAGTAAAAGATAACAGCCGAAGGACTGAAGCACTTGGTGGGGAAATGAGAAGGACCTCTGTGTGTGTTGAGAGGTAGTCTCTAAGAACTTGAGCACTATACACCACCTTGTAGAGCCTGTGATACGTGGATTACACACAGTGTAACTGATGCCGCAACAAAAATCTTTTGCATGGAAAATTCTTGAGTAGTGAGGTCCTGCAGGGATTTGTTGTATGTTGTTTAGTGTTCTTTTCTATTAATATGAAGAAGTGTTCTCACAGAGTGGTGACCAGTTAGAAATTAATTAGGAAAGATACATTCTAATAGGCTGCTTTGGATAATTTGGTGGGTTCATTTGGATGACAAGCATTTTAACACCAGCAAACTGAAGTAATTAAAAAAGAAAAGGTTCATCACTGTTTATATACTGAATATTTGATTGCTTTTCAAACTTGTTCTGAAAAAATTCTGGGGTATGACTGGTACTCCTTATATACACTGGGCAGAAATGACTTCTTAGTACCATGATGTACCTGAGGAGGTGAGAAGAACCACTGGAAGCTTAAGCAGGGGAACACAACAATTCGTGGCAGTGATGAGGCCCTTGAGAGAAAACTGCGCAGTCCTGATGTCTCTCTGTCCCATCCTTTCCAACTGATGATAAATTGGAATCGTTATGGGGATGACCCTGAGGTCTGTAGAGCATCTCTCATAGCGGCATGTTTGATAAATGCAATCTGTTTGGTCATGGCCATTGGTAAGTACCATCTGTCAGTAAATACGATCTGAAAGAGTTATCATGGTGTTGAAAAGGAAGGTTGATTTACCTCTAGTGGCCTTTGGGTGACAGTGTGGACAGAGTGATTCCATAACTGCGATGCTTTCCTCAATCCTGGGCAGAAACAGTAGGAATAGGCCAGGGACCTTCCATGGCCATTTGATCCTGGGGCATGAGGGAGGGGAGGGCCAGACCTCACATGGTAGATCAGTGTTAACTGCTCACCGTGAGGAGGAGAGGGTCTCTCCCAGCTGTGTGAGAGCCAAACTGCTCTAAGATAGGACTGGGCCAGGTAGCAGAACTGAAAATGAGAGCCACTCCATTTCTACCTCATAATGCTGGCATGTGGGCAGTGTGGAGAAGAAAGCCTGCACATTTCAAAGTTGGAGAGAAACAAACCCTGAACTGAGAGAAAGTTGTGGCATGCTGAGCCCAGATTGTCCATTGATTGTGTCACAGCGGGCTTGGGTCTGGGTTTCCAGGTGTATAGCAGTGCAGGGACAAAGAGGCCTGTGCTCTGCCTGGATATCTGGAGGTCCAGAAGTTCTTTCTAGGCAGCATCCTCTGACCTTTCCCAGCCTTTGTGTTCAGCCAGGAGAAAGGACTTGTCCATGCACATTCATGTAGTGTCCATCAGGTTGTGACAGGGATGGGAGTGGGACCTGTCTGCAGCTGCAATCCTGAGGGGGAAAAAGAAAATACAAAGCAAACCACCTGGAGGACAAAGTGTGAGAAACAGTGCTGATCATGGGACGGCACAGGCACGTTGCTCAACCATGAAACTGTCACTGTGACACTGCTGGATGCAGTTCATTGCCTCTTGTGTTTATTTTTTAATCAAGAAAATTGCACATGCAATGCAACTTTTGGAGCATTCTCTTAATGCCCCTAAGAAATGCTAGGATCAGGCTGTCAGTGTAACCTTTTTCTTGTACACATGCTTTATGGTAAGGTAATGACATGAGCGCCCGCCCTCTTCAGTATTCTGAATTTACTGTGTGCCAGAAAAGACAACGCTCGCTCACTTGCTCACCACATGATTCCATTCTATTCAAGCCCTTGCCTGAAGGCAAAGTTTTTAATTTTGGCAGGCTTTCTTATGGTACTTGTCTGAGTGTGTTACAGACAACAGTGAAATCACTTTATTAGCAGGTTTCTGAAATGGAGAGCAAGATGCTGTCCCTGTAGACTGTGGTTTAAGGTATGTAAGGCATTAGGACAAAGGATTTGCTGGAATACTTTTGAAATGCCTTTGACTTTGAGATAACTTTGAGATTGCAAACCTGATTTTTTTTTTTTTAATTTCTTTACTTAAATTTTTTTTCATGCATACTTAGGGAACAAGGTGTTATATCACTCTAAATGCAGCCCCATGGATTACCTGGCTACACTTGAGCGTCTAGCATCTCTGAAAATTAGGTTTAGAGATTCACTCAGAAATTAGGAAGTATGAACAAGCTGGAGATGCAAATCTGACTACTGAGGATTGCCTGGGTGCACGTTATAATTCTCTGGGTAGGCATTCAGTTGAGAGATCACCCTCTCTGATTCCCCAATCCCCTAACAATGTTGCCTACGTGTTTTAGTTTTTCTACAGACCTACAGAGAGGGGTCTCCCTTGTTTTGCTCATAGTGGCTCACACCAGAGCAGATCCATCCTGTGCTCTCAGAGAAAAGGGAATCTTATTGGCAAAATGACTTTTGATAGTGTAATCAAAAGCTGTCACCAGGCCCATGGATTAGACGGCAGCATTGAGCATAAACCCTGAAATTCACTGATCCTGAGATCTTTATTTGCAAACATAATTTTATGGGCCACATACATAAAATTACCAATTTGAATTCTTGGAAAGAAAACATTAGGAGTAAAGTTTTTAAACCAGAGGCAAAATTCATTTATATTTGAAAACCTTTGAAATAACCAGATTTTTGTGAGAAGGTGGTTTTACTTTTAGTCAAGATGTAAGCCCTTGTTATAATACAAAGGTAAGATTTTCTTGGTGTCGTTTTTGCTGAGGAGTCCATAGCTTTGGTCTTAAGGGATGTACATCTCTAGTCTTTGTTTTCTCTTTAATGAGCTCTAGAAGTACTAATCCTTATATATAAAATACTGCTTTTTGACAATAGTCAAAATATGTAAGTGCATAGATCTTCTAAGGAATACAGCGCCTTGTATTCTAATACCCGATATCATTGGCTTGTACCATAGACTTCTTTCTCAGTAGCACATGTAAATTAGGTCAATATTGAAATTGAATTCAGTTACAGGTAAAATTTAATTAGATACTGTGATGTACTGTACATGGCTAAGTTCTTAATTCAGGTGTTTACATTGTTTTTGGCAAACAAATGTGGCATCCTCTGTTACTATTACTGATCCATTTGCTCCAGGAGCACTTCAGGCTTGTTCTGAAGTAACCGCAAAGAGGGTACAATGCTTTCTAGGGTAAGGGCAAGTGGCTGAAGGTGAAGGGCAGCAACTCTGTGTATGGGTGTACGGCTGCCAGTGCCCTGTGCTGTCTGGGAGCCAGCAGGGAATTGCAGCAAGGACATTGCAGCAAGGGAAGAGGGTGGTAGGAAGCCAAGCAAGGATAGGGGCCTGCTTGAAATGCTTTGCTGCTCAGAGGCTTTTGAGCTCAAGCTTTGAGTTTTCCCCTTCTGGGGGATGTTCTTTACATGTCTGCTTATGTCACACAATAATAAATGTAACTGTATTGTTAATGTGTAGAAATTCAGATCACCTTTGCCTCCCTGGCCTGATGGTTGTACCTCTTGTGTGTGACTCCTAATCTTGTGAAGTGAAGGCTTCCTGTTTGCAGGTCTGTGTAGGAACCAGGTCAGCACGGTCCCAGTAAACGTTAGTAAAGGACAAAATCATGCTTCCCGTTGTTGTAGGAGTGGCACAAAGCCTATTTCTCCTCCTGGGTTTTCTAGTGTCTTTTGCAAAGCAGATCACTGAGTCTGCAGCACCCTTCTAGTGATTGTTCACCAGCTTAATTAGATCAGTGGCCAACTGATTGTTTCTGAATGATTTTTCTGCCCCAGAATTTGAATGGTAGTAATGACCCTGTAACCATTGTTTAAGGAGAACTTTTCATATTATTAACTCTTTTACCTTTCTGGCTGTTCTCTTCCACCTCATCATCCAGGTTTGTTCTGCCTTCTGACCCTGGTTTTATTTATAACAGGGAAGCCTAGGCACCGTCCTGTCCCTCTACCCCCTAGCATCTTCTCTGTTTTAGGTTATTTTCTAAACTAAAAATCCCTTTCAATAAAATGCATGCATGTAGGTTCACATTTGCATCTGGGATACACTGTAATGGAAACAAGCCTAGTGGGTACTATTGTTCATCAAAAGTAAAGCAAAGAGTCCGTGACTACTCGAGTGAATGAAAGGTTTTCTTCTGTGCAGTTCACTTCCCAGCATTCATTCCCAATTTTCCAAGTGATTCATCTCTGTTTTAGAGACAAAGCAACCCTGCTGCTACTTGGCCATGTTTTTGTCTTCTCGACCATTCCAAGGAAATCATACCAGTTTTTGTAGGAAGCTTCTGGAGCTGTTTCTGATGACTGTCATTACTGTTTACCTTCAGCTGTTCCTTTGTAACCAAAAAGATTGTCAATCATTGGAACAGGCTCCCTAGGGAAACTGTTGAGTCACCATTCCTGGACGTATTTGAGAGACATGTAGATGTGGTGCTTAGGGACTTGGTTTAGTGATGGAGTTGGCAGTGCTCGGTTAATGGTTGGACTTGCTGATCTTAAAGGTTATTTCCAACCAAACCAATTCTATGATTCCTGGAGCCTGCTGGGGTCAGCACCTTTATCACTTTTTTATTTGCTGGCATTTCTTGGTAGCAGGGCTCTCCCTCCTCCTAATCCCCAAAGCCTTTGAAGTAAGCAGCTCGCTTTTTTTGGTTACATTTGCTCTGTTACTGAACTAAGGCTTCCCCTTGTGTGAGCTCTGCTGGGCCAGGCAACTTGGCCACAAGTGCAGGACACATGCTGTTTCACACTGATGTCTTTTTACAGGTGTTATTCAGCGCTGCACTGCTGTGAAGTACCACTACACCTCCAGCTCTCTGCCTCGCAACTTACCCATCAACATCACAAACACCATCCGGCAGGATGAGTGGCATGCGCTCCGTAAGTAACCCAAGGCACTGTACAGGACTGTTTGGATCACTAAATGCCTTAATGCAATGCCAGGTGAGGGCTCTGAATCAACTAGCCAGCACTGGGCTCTAAGCGTAAACACGTATTTTTTAGGGAGGAAGGGCAAGCAGCTGACATTAAGGGGACGTGACACTGGGAGGGGCTCGTGTGGTGAATTCGGGAATGTGGGCATGGGTGTAATGTGTTGGAAGCTGTAATCATATTCTGGCTGTGGGGACTGACAATTCCTAGTTGGCTTACAGCAAAGGTGCTGCATCAGCATAGAGTCTGTATGGATTTGTTGTGTTTTTCTGTGTGCACACCAGTGACCTTGTGGAGCTCCCTGGCAGCCAATTGTTTTAGGGAACATCTTGGTGCAGCCTCCTGTTACTAACTGCTGGCCCACAAGCTGCCTCATGCCCATGTCTTGCCCCCACAGATGACTGACCTGTAATCTGTCACTGAGAATTTTTTATTCAGTTTTTTTCTGCTCCTGCTTCCCTCTGTTTTTCTGGTTCTGTTGCCTCACATATTTCTGGCTAGCCCCTATCATGTGAGCCTCAGTGCTGAGGAAGTCCAGCCAGATACTGAACTAGGAAGAGACGAGAACAGCACTTGTATTATGGGTGACAAAGTGCTGTTCATATCACTGGTGCCCAAGCATTTTTTTAGAGCTTGTTACTGGACTTGTTACCATTGTACTGCATTGATCTGCTGTCTGCTTCTGTCCTCCCACTATTCCTCTTCAGTTCATATTACCTGCCTTCAATGCGTTACTCCTTTACTTCTTTTCGGCATCCCTTCTTGCTTCTTTTATTTCTATTTTCAGCAGACACACAACAAACTCCATCCCAAAGAAACACACCATATATATATATATATATATATATATATATATACACACATATATATAAAAGCCCTTGCAATAGTAGCATTTACAGATTGTTGCCAAATTCATAATGTGCCCCCCTGTCCTATGTCAGGGATTATTTGGCCAATCAGGACAGAAATGCTTTGTAGTTGTACAGCGCCCAGCAGAAGGGAGTTAAATTAGCTGGATTCCTTTAGTTTCAGTGCAATGGGCAAACTATCTACCTGAAAGAAGCTACAGGAGTCCATGGGTGAAGTATAAACTTTAGAACCAACAGATCTAAATGTGTCTGGTCTCTCCTCTGGCTGTCTTTTCTGGGTGCTGCTATCTTCATGTCTTCTTTCTTTGCTTTTCTCCTTTATCTCCCCTCAGATCTGCGG
Organism: Laterallus jamaicensis coturniculus; assembly: GCA_022605575.1. Lineage (NCBI taxonomy): Eukaryota > Metazoa > Chordata > Aves > Gruiformes > Rallidae > Laterallus > Laterallus jamaicensis. The sequence goes on from JAKCOX010000013.1 coordinate 23,322,887, forward strand.
AGGATGACAGCTGGCTTCATTGGCATGGCAGTCTCCATCATCCTATTTGGGTGGATCATTGGTGTGCTGGGCTGCTGCAAACAGCAGGAGCTTATGCAGTATGTGGCTGGGCTGCTCTTCCTAATGGGAGGTGAGAGCCTTTTGCTTCTACTCTTGAAGTCACCGCAGTCGGTATTGCTGGCTGGGGAGGTGCTCTTAAAAGTAGTCAGTCCACAGCAAACAGATGAACCAGTTCTTGTGCAGCAAGCCAGCAACACAAGCACAGCGCCACCAATTCCAGCAATGGGCAGGACCTATGCATGGGTATTTGCAAGTTTTTAAGTCGATCCTGCTGTGTGTGTACATGAGGCTTTTGCTCCAGAGAACCAGTGTGTAGCCACAGGGACTGTGCACAATGAGCATAGCTGAGTGTGTGGAGCCTGCAGCTCCTGTCAGACAGCTCAGTTGTTTTCCCTAGGGAGGCTTAACAAACAAAGAAAAATTCCAATGTAGAGCCCCTTTCTGCTGCCCAAAGATGCTCGCATCTTTTGGGTAACAATGAAATCCGAACCCAGGCAAGCCTGGAGGACTTTAGCCCTGGGGTAAGGAATTGAGCTTAGTGCTCCCAGAGGTGTTACTGCCATTCCTCCTGGCTGGGAGCAGGCTTTCTGTGTAGCCAAGGGCTTTTCTGAACCTTGTTTTGTTCAGCTCAGAAGTGGGCAGTGTTTCATCTTTATTTGAAAGGAGCCTAGAAGTAAAAATGCACTGAAAGGCTGAGCCACTGAGATGCTTCAAGGATGGGGACTCTTAAATCGTAAGTAGTAAACAGACAACTTTCAAGTATGAAAAACAAGGCTCTGCTTAAAAGCCAGAGCGGCTACCCAAGAGACCCAGTGTCAGCATCTATAAGTGGCTGCAAGCAAGGAACTTTGTACAAGTAGGTGTGACACTGGTTTGGTGCAGCTTTTGAGCAAGGGAGGGGTGGTGGTCAGTAACCTTCCCTTGCCATAAGCAAGCCTTCTCCAGGAGTGTTTTTGGGGAGCTGTACAGAATTTCACCCTGCTGACATGGTGTGATGCTAGAGAGGCTGGAAGTTAGTCTTGGGCTGTCCTTGATTGTGTTTCATGCTGTTTAACTGTTGGGAATGTTTTCATTTCTTTATGGCACAGTAGTGAGAGAGTGAAGTATTCTGAGTGGAACAGGTCAACTGGGTCCCCTTTGAGTGCTTCTGCACTTAGCATGATGGGCACACTGTCAGCAATAAGAGCTTGTCATCGGTATTTAGGCATAGCTCCAGAGCTGGAGAAAATAAAATGATCACCTTGACCTTGAGTTTACTGTACTAAAATGCACTAAGTGTATATTAGACATACTAGAATGCCTTCTGTTACAAGTTTCTTTGGCTTTTTTGCTCCTTTATATAGGTTTTTAGTGAATACGTAGCAGCTGACAAAAACCTGGACACTCTATGGGCCTAGGCTATAGCTGGTAGGATCCTGGGTGTTCCCAGGAGACACAAGCAGTTGCTGCACTTTGCAGCCCTGCATTTCAGCTGTTTACCTTCCATAGGAGAGACTGGCCCAATACTGTCTGGAACCCGATGACATTAAATAACGTGTCAGGAGAATTGAAGCATGAACTACACATGAGTGAGTTTGAAATAAATAGCAACTATTTGAGCTAAGACAATACCGGTTATTTGTGGAGTATCCTGTAGTCCTCTGTATTTTGCTCTGCCCCCTCCCCCATAAGAACTGTATGGTAGGACTGAAGAAAAAGGGTGTGTGTGTGTGGAAAATTAATTTTGAAAATTCACAACTTTGAAAAATATGTAGAGGGGGAACAAAACTCCAGAGCATAATTAACCTGAGGGCAGTGTAGAACCCTCTTGCTTTTCTCCTGCAGGTACATGCTGTATCATCTCACTCTGCACATGCGTAGCTGGGATCAATTTTGAGTTATCTCGCTATCCTCGCTACGTCTATGGGCTGCCAGAGGACATCAGTCATGGCTATGGCTGGTCCATGTTCTGTGCCTGGGGAGGCCTGGGCCTCACCCTGCTGGCTGGGTTCCTCTGCACATTGGCCCCCTCCCTCAACACGTCTCGGGCATCTGTACAAAAACCCAGACAAGAAAATGGGGCTGTGTGACCTCCGAGGGAGTGTGGAGAGACTCTGGGAAGCGCAGCCTGGGCAGAGCTGTGGGTTAACACCAGGAAGAGGTGGCATGTCAGCGTGTGGAGAGCAGTGCCATAGCTGTGGAAGTATCAGCCCCTGGGATGCTGCTACAGCCTCCAGTCGCAGACACAGACATTGCAAGTAACTCCAGGTTTGAATTATTGGCGATTTGCTCATTGATAGTTTAAGGGGGTCAGTTCTTTTGGTTTGTTTTTCTTTTGTTTACAAGGGATTGAGTCCAAGGCTGTGGGGTTTTTTGTGCTGTTTTTTTTTAACTGTACCTCCATGGTCCTGTTACTGTCCAGTTGTAAGGGATGTTTACGCACCAACTCTATTGCTGCAGGTCTGTGTAATTCAGACCCAAATTAGGGCAAGGAGCTACGTGAAGTTGGCTTGAACACTTTTGCAACAGGCGTGTCTAGAGTTGGCCTAGGCCATCATTTCCCAAAAGAACCTTGATCTAAGCTGAGATTTAGGCCAAAGAGTTAGCCCATTCTTAGTATTAATTTAAATCAGAATTCTGTGCTGTTCCATGCTGTGGTATCAGCTATTTACTCACTACTAAAGCTGTTTCCAAATGGGCCTGGCTGCAACTGAGCAGCAAGACTCTAAAAAAACCCACCAGAAAACCAAAAACCAAACCTCTTACTGGCTTCAGGAAGGGTGGGAAGTTTTCCTCAGCTTCTTACACAGTTAGTAAGTTTGCTCACTTGGCTAACTGCCATACCCTTGTTTTAATGGGGAGATGTATGCAAAATGCAGCTTGTAACTATTCCAGTAGAGGCCAGGGTCTATTTCTGAAAGTATGTCATAGTTTGAGCTGCTGGGATAAACTTTCACCACCCTCCAGCCCCCCAAAGTAACTTGTGGGTGCAATTCCTGTTGTGTGAAAGGAGATGAGTAATTCTCCCCCAGCTCAAATAGCAGTACTGCTAAAATAGCAGATGTACAGCCCCTCTGATATTAATGTCCAAAGGAACCGCAGTGTCTTTTCCTCAGGAACGCGTGGCTTCTGCTCACTTCATCTTCTGTCAAATGGCCCCTGAGCACAGCGTGTCAAGAACATGCATGCTCCACTGGGACAAGCTCCCTCTCCAAAAAGAGCAGTAAGGACCTTGGAACCAGTGCAAGTACTAGGGCTAACTCAGGAACATCAGCCAAAGTACTTTGGGGTGCATTTTTTTTTCTATTTTCTTTCATTCATCAATTCTTTCTTCCCTCCCATCCCCAGCCCTCTCCCAAGAGTCCCAAAACTGCACAGGTAAAGATGAGATGGCCAGCATTTGGAGATGTTTACATTGTATTTAAAATACAATACAGTGGCATGTAAGATACTTAATGCTAAAGTCAGTGTATTTATGAAAAGTGTAATTTTTAAATGGAAGTTGTAATTCTCAACTGGCATTAAAAGTACTGAAAGACCTACTCAGTGGATGGAACCTTGAATTCTTTCTGACTACCAGACTGATTCACCAGAGAACTCACATATCAGCAATGGTGTTAAAACTTCCAAAATTTAAATGACAGAGTTAAACATCATTTGTGTGTGAATCATGCTCACAGCTCTCTTGCAGTTCAAAATTTTCAAGATTAACAAAGCTGTACAGTCTTCACTGGCTGCACAGGTAGAAACAGGATGCTGAGCTGCAGTTCAAAGTACACGTACTGCATTCTTACCTGTTGGTCCTCATCCAGAAGTAGCAGGGCAGGATTTAATCCACTTCTAGCAGGATGAGGCTCCAAAGGCAGAATGATGGGCACCAAGGACAAGAGATTCTCACCTTCGCTTTTGCAGATGCAGAACCACTGAGCAAGGGCACCAGCCTCAACACATCATGGATTTTTTTTTTTAGAGGGAAAAAAAGCTTTATTTTTTCCAGACAGAAAGTAAATGGTACAGTCCAGTCTAGTCCCATCCTCTGCCAAGGGAAAAACTGGGCAGGGATCAGGCATAGTACTGCAGATTGGCTTTTTTCTTTGCTTGAACCTCCAGGATTCCTTCCATGTAGTCTTCATGGGTGAGCTCTGTAGCTCCACGGCGGAGGGCAATCATCCCCTGTCCAACAAGACAGTATTTTAGAGAGGGCATGTGAGCACCACATTACTCCAGGCTAGCTTCCACATCTCCCTCCTATCAGTGCTGGCTGCTGTAGAGGAATACTTACCGCTTCAACACACACAGCCTTGCACTGGGCTCCATTGAAATCATCTGTGCAACGAGCCAGCTCCTCATAGTTCACATCAGGGCTGAGTGGAAGGGAAAAGAAAAACAACAAATCAAAACATTGAACCTGAGAACATGCACCAAACAGAAAAAGCAAGGTATGGAGCTTCCTTAAACCTAAAAGTGAGCTCCCAACAAAAGACAGGGCCTACCACTCCACAGCCCTGAGGTACCATCATGAGTGACAAACATAGCCCCAGAAGGCCATGGCTCTTCCATACCTGACATTCATTTTGCGTGAATGGATCTGCATAATTCTGGCTCTGGCCTCCTCATTTGGCATCGGGAACTCAATCTTACGATCTAATCGCCCGGAGCGGAGCAAAGCTGGATCCAAGATATCAACTCTGTTGGTTGCTGCAATCACCTAAATAGAAGTAGGGTCATCAGGCTGAGGCAGCTGGACAACAGGCCTCTCCTCCCCAAGGATCCACTAAGCTTCTTCCCTGGACATTGTTCTCCATCCCCTGCTAGAGCACCCTGGACCTCAGTAGCACTCTGCTAGATCCCAACCTTGACTTGTGTGTTGGGCTGGAAACCGTCAAGTTGATTAAGCAGCTCCAGCATGGTCCTCTGCACTTCCCGATCACCAGCCTTCTCACTATCAAACCTGAGAAGGAAACATGGGTAAAACTATCAGCGTGAACTTGAGCACTCTGCCCCATGCTTTCAATCATGTACAGAATGACTGCAGTTAACAGTCCTTGGCCAAGGTCTTGCAAATCCCTTCTTTAAACTACAGGACATCCTGCCCTGATGAGGACTGCAACTGGAATAACTGTTGGCATCAGTTAAGTCCTTAGAGCAGAATGGGGCTAAAGATGTCCAGGCCCAAGCAGTAAATGAGGGTGAATATCTCCATGTGCCTGATGCAGTTACCAGAAAACAGTTTTATACAGCAGGAGACCATCAGATAGACCCCCAAGTCTCATGAACATCACTCATGAGCCCAGGGGTTGTGCACCTCTGATAGGCGTTACGATTTGTTTCTGAATAGGCCATGCTTTAAGCTAGGCTTCCCTCAAATACACAGGCAAAAGGGGCTGCTAGGCAGCTCCAAGAGCTCTACCACATGGCCTATGCCTCACCTTTTAGTACCAATGGCATCCAGTTCGTCAATAAAGATGATGGAAGGAGCTTTTTCCTTTGCTAGTGCGAAAGCATCGCGTACCAGCTTAGCGCCATCGCCAATGAACATCTGCACAAGTTGTGGACCTGCAAGCTTCAGGAACGTAGCCTGGGAATTAGAAGAGAATCCAATGCTTTGTTTCTCAATAGGGTTGGTTCGCAGCATTACAAAAAGCCCTTGATTAAAACAACCAAGCAAGCAAATAGAAAAGAAAATCCCAGCCTTTGTAACCCCAGTTTGTATGTATAACCCCTCTCCCCGGAGGTGTTATCCTTTTTCAGGTACTATTCTGCTGCAGCAGATGCTTTCAAAGGTTCCTTTTACCTTGGTCTGAGCAGCACATGCTCGAGCTAACAGAGTCTTCCCTGTTCCCGGAGGACCGTACATGAGGACTCCTTTGGGTGGCTGTATACCCAAGTTTTCAAATTTCTCCTTATGATTCATTGGCAGGACAATGGCCTCCACGAGCTACAGGCAAAAGAAAAATATTAATACATAAACCTATTCTCCTCCACAGATCCAGGCTGCCTGCTTTGAGCTGAAGTTCACAGAATGTTGTCCCTCAGTCACACCAGAAACTAAACATAAAAGTATCACCTCTTGGATTTGTTTATCCAGCCCCCCGATGTCACTGTACTGCTCTGTGGGTCTCTCATCCACCTCCATGGCTTTCACCCGTGAATCATATTCAGTAGGTAGAGTCTCCAGGATCAGGTAAGAGTCTTTGTTCACCCCCTGTAAACGCAAGTCCTTTGCTTTTAACAGGCCCTTCAGATAGCAATTAATTAATAAACACACACTCAAAGATGATTCATTAGACCTTGAGCATGCAGGAAAAGCCAGCTTTGACACTGGCACACATCACATCCCCACAGTTGGCACACTGGACAATACCACAGCTAACCTAGTATGTTTTTAAAAACGGGTCCAATTTAGTTATGACAGAAAAGACTGGGTTAGAAAGCTTACTAGGTGGTATCTAAATTTTCAGTACCTGATTGTACATATAAAGAACATATACCCCAAACTGCTTTTTCTACACTGCAAGTATGGCTGAAAACCCAATAGGTTTTTATTACAATCTTACTACAGAAGCGGTCTTGGAGGAAACTGGATGGATTTGTCTCCTTTCTAAAGGGCACAACATACACAATTTTCTGTCAAACTTCATGTCGAACAGTTACAACAGCATCACTCACCACTAGGTCTCCAGGCTTCAACTTTTCAGCATCAACCAACCCAATAACAGGCAAGAAATACGTCTGTAGGGAAGAAATCAAAGTAAGCAAAACCAGCTGTATTAGGAGAAGGTCCTTTTCAGCACTCCGCACACCCAGCTGGGCGCATGGGTCCTACCTGGCGTGTAGAGGTTTTGATCACAGCACACTTGCCCTTTCTCTGGGAATCCAGGTCAATGTTTGCTCCATCCTCTTCCTGGTCATTGGGGTCAACATCCAGCAGCTGAAAACCAGAGTAAGAGATTTCCTGACAATCTAACCAGGCTAGCACAATGACTCCAGGATTAACACTTCTAAATTACATGCAATACAAGAAATAAAACTTCCCATCATCCATAGGCAGTAGAATCCTGAAAGCATTAAAGCTCTCCTATAAAAATTGATTTCTTCCTTTGCCCATGAAGCAGCACACAGCAGTGCATAGAAAGACACTACAAACTCTAGAACAAAGTAGTAGCTAATGGCACTGACTTCTCTTCCTATTACTGCGGCTCACATTAAGACTTAAATTCATTAAGTTTTAAAACCCTAGTACAAACCACCCCCCTTCTTTATAAAAACAGAAGACTTTTTATAAGCATTTTTTTTGCCTACCAACAAAATTATTGAATTCAAAAATAATGTGAGGTAGTAACAGAGCCATGACTTTTCATTCACCATGTCACAGGTTTCAGAAAGCATACACCAAATTTCTATGCCCAAGTCTGCACTAAGTGAGGCTGTGTCACCCTCTGATGGCTGTTATGTACAGATGAACAGCAGTCAGCATCTAAGGAACAACCCAGACACGAAGAGTGATACGTGCTTCCAGGTCACAAATAAAACCAACAGAAAAAAACCCTGTTAAGTCTTGGCTCACAGAGCATCAGTAGTTTGACAATATGCCATGTCTGGCATTACTTATGAGTTCCCTGCCCTTCTCCCCCCCAATACATTGCAGAGAGTCCTTGCAGCACTGCTCTCACCTCAATAACGTTAGAGACAAGGTATGGCAGGGTCTTGTTCACTTTGATCTTCTCACTGTTCTCTTTGATCTTGTCTTTCATGGCCTGAAGCTCATGGGTCACTCTCAGTACTTCACTCTTCATGATCTGGAGTTAGTTTGCAAAAGAAAGAGATTAGGAATAATATCAAAAAACTAAGCCAAGATAAAAATCATACATTATTCCAAAAGTAAAGCAGTTATAAAAATGTAAGTCTAAGGAAACAGTGGGCATAAAGGGGGGCAGAATATAAAAAGAGGAGAAGCCAGGAAATTAGCTAAAATTGGCTAGGAACAAAGCTACGCAGTCGATTCTGGCCTCCAGCTAATTAACGTATCTAAATCATCTCCTCCCATTGCCACTGGATAACCATAGCCTAATCAATGCATCAGCTTCTAGGCTGCTCTATAACATAGATAAGGCAACTGTGTTTTGTTGGGGTTTTTTTTTAATAGATACAGGTACATAGGAAACTAGATACACCCACACGCATAATCCATGTGCAGCAATATACACCCCCCCCCCCTATTTTAAAGTTTTTTGCTGGATGTAAAGAAGAATTGTGTGCTGGAACACTGAGTGATGACATGCAGTAGCATAGAAACAAACAGCCAGAAAACCCCTAAACAGAAAGTACCACTAAACTCGAAGTGTGAAGATGGAATGGAGAATTAAGGCTGTGTCAACCGACAGCAGTGCCTTCGCAGAGATGTACCACCACTGCTTCCAGTGGAACGAAGAGAGGTGCTGCATTTATAAAGCTGCTCTGTTCTACACGACCACATGTAGCAAGACCTACATAGAAGCAGAATGTTTATGAACTGTGGCAACAGGGTCTGAGCACCTGAGCAGGATATAGGGATGTTGTCAGGGCCTGTAGGGACTCGACAAGGAAGGCTAAAGCCCGCTTGGAAATGAAGCTAGCAAGGGACATAAAGGATAATAAAAAGAGTTTTTTCAGATATGTGAATAGTAAGAGGGTGACCAGGGATAATGTAGGTCCCTTGCTGAATAAGGCGGGTGTCCTGGTAACGGGGGATGATGAGAAGGTGGAGATACTAAATGCCTTCTTTGCCTCAGTCTTCACTCCAAAGGCCCCTCAGGACCCACAGATCCTGGATGAAAATAGGAGTGTTTGGGGAATGAAGAGCTTCCCTCTAGTTGAGGTAGGGGAGGTCCAGGAGCGGCTCAAAGGGATTAATGCACACAAATCCATGGGCCCGGATGGGATGCATCCACGTGTGCTTAGGGAGCTGGTGGAAGTGATTGCGGAGCCTCTCTCTATCATCTTCGACAGGTCTTGGAGAACAGGAGAAGTGCCTAAGGATTAGAGGGCATCCTGATAGAAAAGCTGAGAGAGCATGGGATAGATGAGAGGACAGTGAGGTGGGTTCAGAACTGGCTATCGGACCAGGTTCAGAGGGTCGTGATCAGTGGAGCAGAATCTGACTGGAGGCCTGTGACTAGTGGTGTTCCCCAGGGCTCAGTGTTGGGTCCAGTCCTGTTTAATATCTTCACTGACGACCTTGATGAGGGAATAGCATCCACCCTCAGCAAGTGCCGATGATACAAAGATGGGAGGGGTGGCTGACACGCAGGAACACTGCGCTGCCATCCAGCAAGACCTGGACAGGCTGGAAAGCTGGGCAGGGAAAAACCAGATGAAATTCAACAAAAGCAAGTGTAAAGTCTTGCACCTCGGGAGGAATAACCATTTGTGTCAGTACAGGCTGGGGGATGACCTGCTGGAGAAGAGCTCTGTGGAGAAAGACCTGGGGGTCCTGGTAGATGACAGGTTGGCTATGAGCCAGCAATGTGCCCTGGTGGCTAAGAGGGCCAATGGGATCTTGGGATGCATCAGGAAGAGTGTGGCCAACAGGTCTAAGGAGATGATCCTCCCCCTCTACTCTGCCCGGATCAGGCTGCACCTATAGTAGTCCAGTTCTGGGCTCCCTGGTATAAAAAAAGACAGGGATCTCCTTGAGAGAGTCCAGAGAAGGGCTACAAAGATGATTAAGGGCCTGGAACTTCTCCCATATGAAGAAAGGCTGAGTGAGCTGGGACTGCTCAGTCTAGAGAAAAGAAGACTAAGTGGGACCTAATTAATGTTTATAAATATCTTAAGTATAGGATGCAGGGGGAGTTGGCCAGCCCCTTTTCAGTAGTCTGAGGAGACAGGACAAGGGGCAATGGCTGCAAATTGGAGCACAGGAAGTTCCACACCAACATGCGGAGGAACTTTTTCCCAGTGAGGGTGACAGAGCCCTGGGACAGGCTGCCCAGGGAGGTGGTGGAGTCTCCTTCTCTGGAGATATTCAAGACCCATCTGGACGCCTGTCTGTGCAGTATGAGCTAGGGAGCCTGCTTTGGCAGGGGGGTTGGACCCGATGATCTCTCGAGGTCCCTTCCAACCCCTACGATTCTGTGATTCTGTGATATGAGAAACAAACATAATAAATGCCCCACTTGGTTACTGAGGGTTTTGCCCAACTGAAAACTCCCAAGGACAGAGACTATACAACTTCTCTGGAACACCCTGTTCCACTGTGACTGCCCTCACAGTGACAAGATCATCTTCATACCCTTGTAGATGCTCTTTTTTCAATTTATGATCAGTAATTTTGGGTTTGAATTAACCTTGGTCTAAACTTCAATGAGATATGAAACCTTTCTATAGAGAAAAAAAAGAAACCAAACATATATTTGTAGCATGACAAAAAACTCAAATTCTAACATCCTTATATAATTCTTTTTCTACCACTGTAGACAATGCCTCAATGTCCAGATGGAGATCAGTGACAAGTGTCCCTCGGGGGCCCGTACTGGGATCAGTACTGTTTAGTATCTTCATCAACAACATAGATAGTGGGATCCAGTGTAGATGTGGGATTAAGTTCACAGGCAACACCAAGCCGAATGATGCAGCTGACACACCTGAGGGACAGGATGCCATCCAGAGGGACATGGACAAGCTTGAGAAGTGGGTCCATGTGAACCTCATGAGGTTCAGTAAGGGCAAGTGCAAAGGCCTGCAACTGGGGCAACCCCTGGTATCAATGAAGGCTGGGGGGTGAAGAGACTGAGAGCAGCCTTGCTGACAAGCACTTGGGGGTACTGGTGGATAAAAAGCTCAACATGAGCTGACAGTGTACATGTGCAGGCCAGAAAGCCAACTGTGACCTGGGCTTCATCAAAAAAAAGCATGACCAGGAAGTCAAGGGAGCTGATTCTGCCCCTCTACTCCATCCTCATGAGACCCCATCTAGAGTACCACATCCAGCTCTAGCGTCTTCAGCATGGGAAGGACATGGACTTTCTGGAACAAATTCAGTTGAGGACCACAAAGACGATCAAAGGGCTGGAGCACATCTCCTGTGAGGACAGGCTGAGAGAGTTGGGCTTGATCAGCCTGGAGAAGAAAAGGTTCTGAGGACACCTTACTGTAGCCTTTTAGTACCTGAAGGGGACTTGTAAAACAAATGGGGAACAGGCTTGTGAGTTTTCAACTAAAAGAGGGTAGACTCAGACTAGATATAAGGAATAGATGTTTTGTGGTAAGGGTGGCGAAACACTGGAACAGGTTGCCCAGATGCCCCATCCTTAGCAACATTCAAGGTCAAGTCAGATGGGGCTCTGAGCAACCTGGTCTAGTTGAAGATGTCAGTGCTCATTGGAGGGAGGGCTGTAGACTAAATTCAAATAACTGTAAGGAAAAAAGCCTGTAGGAACAGAAGTTCTGTACTCAAGGTCCAACAGTAAGCACACTTATACCTGAGACTAACGCACCTGGTATAAGTGTTTCTCAGTGCTGCCTGGCTGATGCCCACATATGTTTTCCTCCCTCTCCTGGTTAGTCCCACGGTTTGAAAACAGTTTGTGGCCCTCACTGAATGGCTGTACTACCAGATGGTCTCAGGAGAACTCGTTACACCCAAACTGGCTTACATGATTCTGGTTAATGGGGAAATTTGATTTAATAAACGCAGTCTGGGACACACTGAAAGAAAACTGCATGAGGGTGCCAATAACCATTTCTCAGTTGTGAGGCCTTTACTCTAAAACAGAGAAGACTGCTTTTACTCCTTACTTTATTCCGCAGTTTTAAAACACACATTTATCTTTGCTGCATTTAATGGATCAGAAAGTATACTAAGTCAGAATTACTTGTGGAACCTGAAGCAGAAGGATGAAGTTGCTCTGTAGAATTTATGAAATAATTTATCTCAGTGTTGATCAGGGAAACTTACACACCAAAGTTTTAAGTGCTCTCTTGGGTCTATCTAGGGACAGGCCTAACCAGGTCTGTCCTACTTAACCTAGTTAGATTCCTCTAGACCACTCTGTCCTGTTCCCCCCCCCCCCCCCCCCCCCCCCGCCACCAGCAAATACATTGATAAAATGGACTGAGTTCACAAGGGGCTGGAGCACAAGCCCTCTGAGAAGCAACTAAGGGCCATGGGCTTATTCAGCTGGAGTAAGGAGCTACTGGGGAAGGCATCAAGACAGAACCAGACACAGCATCAGGCAGATGAGACAAAAGGCAATGACTGGGGCAAATCACGTAAATCTTTACCCTGATGAGGCCTGTCAAGCAGCAGCACAGAGTGCTCAAACAAGTGGCGCAATCTCCGTCTTTAGAAGCTTTCAAGATCCAACTGGATAAAGCCCTGGGGAGCCTGGGTTATAGCTGACCTTGCCTTGAGCAGGAGACTGGACTAAAGATTTCAAGTCCCTTCCAACCTGTATTACCCCATGATGCTACCTGACCCTGCCCACAGATCTGACTTGCCCCTCCCCGGGCCTAGGAGAGGTAGGAGGACGGGTGCACCATTGCATAGCGCACCCAAGGCCCCGTAGAACAATTGCCACCCCCAACCCCCTCTTCCTCGGGGCTTTGAGCATTTCTTCCCTGCCTTCGAGGCTTACAATGCCGCAACCGACCGGGCTGGATCTAGTTAGCCGACACTTATTGGAGGCCTCTGCCCCCAGGGCTGCGCGAAACCCGCCCCCGAGCACCGGCAGCGCAGGGCTGTCGAGGGGCGGCCCCGCCGCCGGCATACGGCCCTGCTCCGCTCCGCTCCCCGGCCCGGCCCGGCCCCGCTCCGCTCCCCGGCGGCTACCTTGATCTCGCTGTCGAGGAGCCGCGTGCGCTGCACGATCTCCTCCGTGGACATCTTCAGCACCTCCTCCCCGACGCCATCCTGCGGGGCACAACGGCTGCGTCACCCTCGGCCCGACAAGCGCCTCACCCCAGCCCCGCTGACCGCCGCCGCCCCGCCGCCGCCCCCCGGCCCCTCACCTCGGACTCATCCCACACCGACGCCATCTTTCACCCAAACCTCCAGCGAACGCGCAGAGCGACGGGTTCCGGGAGGCAGATTCGGCGCTCCTCGCCTCGGGAGCGGCGCGGAAGGCGGCGGGACAGGCGGCTCGGGGTGCCCCGCGCCCCCTTTTCTTCCTCGGGGACCCGCCGCGGCCCCTCCGCCCCAGCGGCCCGGATGGCGGCCCGGCGAATGTGGCGAATCTGCCGGCGGGGGGTTCGTGCGACGGAAGCCGCCGCCAGGTCACGTGCTAGCGGCCAAATCTGCTGAGTTATGGCCCCGCCGCCATCTTGGTGCGGGCTGGGGCGGAGCGCGGCGGGGTGGGCGGGGCCCTGAGGGGCCGCCGCGGGGAGCCCGGCGGCGGAGGAAGGCGGGGCGCTGTCTCGGCGGTACCATTTATTGCGGTCAGTCCCCGTACAGAGGCCCAAGACCAGCTCGCCGTGCGAGGGGAGACCGAGGACGCCCCCGCCACCCACCCCCAGCCTCGTCAGGCACAGCCTGAGGGGCCCCGGCAGCGGCCTGAGGCGCCGCAGTCCCGGCGGCGCGGGCCGATCCCCACGGGTGGGTCAGACGTAGCCGGGCTTCACCGACAAGCGGCGGCAGTTGGGGCAGCCCCGGGTCCCGTTGGTCTGGAGGCACCTGCAAAGGGAGGAGGTGGGTTCGGGGGAGCTCTGCGTCTGGAAGCTGTTCCCCCAGCGCCGCTCCCACCGGTCACCTGCCTACTAACCGCACTCCCGCCCCGGGCAACGCTGTGAGCTCCCTTCCTCCCCTGCTGTAGGGGCACTTCTGCACCTTCCGCTACAAGAGTAAGTTTCTGTACTTGCTGAGGGCAAATGCACCTCTCAGGAGTTTGATCCTGACGCTAATGTCTCCAGATTCCTAATTTTCAGAAACCAAGTGTTTTGTTACGTTTCCTGTAAGAATAGAATGATGGCAGAGCTAACTCATAACTAGCCCAGTAACAGTGAACACCTTCATCTCACAGGGAGCTGGGGGAAAACCCAAACTGGTTTTGATGAATCTGATTCCCAGAGAGGAACTAAACAAGAATGGGCTAAGAACCTGCAAGATGAGGGCACTGATGAGCAGTCATTTAGAGGACAGCAGCTGGAGTGGGACTGGTATTGTGGCTAAACGTCACCCTTTGAGGCTGTGAGATTCACAGCACTGCAGTGGGGTCCCGCAGGGCACAAGTGAGCAGGACAGAAGCCTGGGGAAGAGCATGCATAGGTCTGCCCTACCCTGGGCATGAATGGCTCTTTCCTGTGGCTAGTGTCATAACAAGAATCTTTAGCACTTTCAGCTCATTACTTTAAGTGGAAGAAGTGGGAGCAAGGCAGCGCCTGGAGCTGGTTGTTCTTCTCCCCAATGGACTCTCCACACATGCCACAGTACAGCTCCATCTCCTCCACGCATTCATGGAACTTCACTACGTGGTCACGCAGTTCTCGCTGCTGCCCCTTTGTGCGATAGATCCGTTCACACAGGCAGTGGAGCTTCAGCAGGCCAAGCTGCACATGAAGGGCAGAAACATAAGAAAAGTGAACAAGGTGAATGCAGACCAGTAACAGGAGTGGAGACCACCACAGCCCCATCAGCCAGCTAGAGAAACACCAGCACAGAAAGCTGCCCGAGGGATAAGATGAGTCATAAATATTTTTCAAGAAGAGACACCTAATCCTCTAGCACTCTCCTTGTTTCACACCCTACTGTCCCCATTTTTACAGCTTTTCATTCCCCTTTGTTTCCCACTGTGACTCCTCCCTCACTTTTCAGATTTGCACACTGATGATATCTGTGCAACTGCTCACAACTAAACACAACAAAGCAAATCCAGAGCATTGACTGGTTAATATAAGTAATAACAAGTCTGGATACTTCAATGCTTGGCTTCTTAAGCTGCCTGACAGAAGGCTGCAGACAGTGCTGAAGAGAAGCTGTAGGATCCTACCTTGTTCCCTAGTCCCTCTGCCAGCTCCTGTGCCTTTTCAATGCTTTCCAGAGCCTGTGAATGGAGAGCATGTATCATCAGTTCTCAGCCTGATCTATCAAAACAGACTTGTATGAACGCCCTATTGGAATTAATAAAGAGGTAAGAGAGGTACAGAGTGGAATTTGGATAAACAAGCATCACTACAACTCTGGAGATGCAAAATAGCTGTCTGGCAGATTTCCCTCCCCTCCCAAAGCTCCATAAGAAAAGCTTGGTTTGTGAAAGACCATAAATAATCCAAGAGCTCCACTTCCATTCCAGCCACACAGTACAGAATAGGGGTGTGATGTTGGCAGAGGCTGGTGTTTCCAAGCAGAGAGAGTACAGACTTAAGCTCAGTCCCATGTGCTAGTTGGGGTTAGGATGAAGCACAGGCAAAGCAAACCTTTTCCCTATCCTATCCTACAGGTTCAATAATCGTTGGGCAACTCTAATTTCACTGTACAAGAGGGGAGAGAAAGGGATCAGAACCACCAACACAGCACACACTTCCATTTTTTTCTTCTGCTGTTCATATATCCACTTTGTCCTACTTAGACATGGTATGATGTAGGAATGAACTGCTATCCATATTTTTCATTCTGCAGGAGAGTATTTAGCATAGCAGCTGTTACACCAAATGGGTCCCTACTTTCCTCTAGGTGCCAGAGTGTTCCTTACTGTTCTGATCACCAGTGTGTTTTCCAGAACTGTTGAGATCTGCTTCGTATTTGTCCAAAGTAAAGTAGAGGTCTTCCTTGTGATGCAGCAGTTTTCAGGAGGGCATTATGAAATTTCTATCTTAGTTCTATCTTCCTACCTTTAAATTTGGCATTATTGCTCTTCTAGGAGAATATGACCAGATGAGATGAAAGAATGCACCTTGAACACAGAGGAGATGGCATTAGACATCTGGTGGCAGCAACAGCATAGGAAAAAGAACTTGCAGAAGAGGAAAGCAAGGACTGAAGGCTAGCAGGTAGGGGTTGGAACTTGATGATCTTTAAGGTCCCAACCCTAACCATTCTATGATTCTATGACTGTGTACTGGAAAACCCTGAAATTAATGACTGGGACTAAGAACTGAAGTGTGTGGGGCAAAGGAAGAGATGCTGAGAAGTCCAAGGTACAGTTTGTCTTGGACAGGAATGTAAGGCCACACAGGAGTTTGGGCAAGCAGGCTGTGACAGTAGCCTGGGAGGATGTAGGGTCCAATGAAAGGAAATGGACTAACTGGCCAAGGAGACTGGGAAGATAGAGGAAGCTAGGACAAGAACAGGGAATCTGCAAGTGGAAAGTTACCAGACAGCTTTATTAGGGAACTGATACTGGGATGAGTCACATGAGGAATGGAAACAGGGACTGGCAAGGCTTGGGTGCATATTCAGGGCTGTGACACTGGAGGAGGTCACATGTGAGGCAAGGGACTGGAGGCCTGGAACAGAATGCAAGATTCATCCATTCATCCTCTTTCGTGGTTTTGGTGAGATGAGGACTCTGCAAAGCCTATACCAGACTCTTACAGGTAAGAATGGCTTGTGATACCAGCAGGTAGCAATGGCTGGAGGAGGGATCAGTAGATGCAGGGGTTTCATGAGTGCTCTGACTATTCTTTTATGTTGAGGCCTACCTGCTGTGTCCTGTCCCATCTACATGAACATGAGAGATGAGGCTGGCAAAGGAGTATGCCGAGCAATACCTTCTCCTTCCACGGTTTCTTCTTCCATTGCAAACACAGGTTTTACTTACTGAGACTGCAAGGTGTGTTTCACCCAACTGGCTCCCTGCTGTAGGCAACTCAGATGCTGACAGCACCTTGAACTTGTGTTTTCTGACAGACACATACTTGATTTCCTAATACCCGTGATGCTTGGTTTGAGCTAAAATTCTTTGTCTCTCATATGAGTGATAAGAGTGAATCTTCATCATATTGACACCTAAACTAGTATCCTGATGTGGCCCTGTGCAGGCATTCCAGGGTGATTAGCACAAGTTCAAGGCCAACCTTTGAGCATATCTCAACCCACAGCCCAGTCACGTTCCTGCGGTGCAGTCTGCTGAAACTAGCACAGTCTGGATTTGAACACCCATCCACTGCCTAAGCATTTTCACAATAAGATCATCACCCCCTTGTACTGTGTTGACCATTTGTTTATTCCTAAGTGATTTTCTGCTCTCACTTCTTGGTTTCACATCACAGTTTATATACCTTCAGTTTCTCTAGCATTGTGATGCCACATTTGTCTCCAAAGCACACGGTGGAGCTGTAGAGCTGACTACATATCATCAAAACAGTGAGCTTAATCGTACAGCTAAAAAGTAGGCAGTAGAATCTATTTCAGAGCATAGCCATAAACTGGTTGCCTACAGCAGCAGGAGTAGGCTTCCTCCCCTCAGTGCTGGTTAGCAGCCTGACTCACAGTGCGTGGTCATACTGTTAGTAACGAATTCCCGCCTGAGAGGCACCATTGAGAGAAGTGTAATTACAAGCAAGAGACCCTGTTGGTGTAACCAAGGGGTACAGGTCTCTACTGCACTTTGGTGGGCATATGGTTCAGAAAAAGACTGTATGCTCTAATCTTGTCTAACAAACTTCTGCAGAAACAAGTTTGTAACTGACCTTGTCCAGCTCCTTCTGGATCATCCAGCACTTAGCCACTCCCAGCAGCACCTGGATCAGGCCCAGGCGGTTTCCAATCTCTGTCATGATGCTCATGGAGGAGTCATACCGAGGAAAGGCTGTCTACAGAAGCAGGGAGGAAAACACACGTTTTGCTATGGCCTGCTTTTCATACCCGCTTGCTATCCCTTCCATCCTTCCTGGCAGAAAAGGGCTGTACCTGCACGTCTCTGCGACTGCGGTGAATGTCTGCAAAGCACAGCAGACACAGTGCTTGCAGAGGCCGGTCACCATGCTGCAGGGCAATCTTCATGGACTCCTGAAAGAAATTGCCTTTGGTCAGTAAAAGAGCTTGTTCCTGGTTCGGAACAGCAGGGCTGGGATCGTGCACTCCAGCCACTGGAAAGGTCAGCTCCAGAGAAATGGCACAATCTTTTTAGGGCAAGTCAAGTCTTGCTCACATGTTCCCAATCAAGGGACATACAGAGAACCAAACTTCAAAGGGCCCTGAGCTACTGAAACCACAGCTCAAACTGGGAGGTGGCAGGAACATCTGGAGTCATTACTTGAGCGTGAATACCACGGTATCTCTCTTCCTCCCAGTCCTATAGGCCAGATCCCCTCGCAGAGACCTCTGACAGCTCTGCACCTGCCTGCACCCTATACCTCACAGCAGTCCATAGCATCAGCCAAGCGCCCCAGCTTCTGATAGGCCACTGCCATGTGATACTGGCTCATTGCTCGGTACTTCAAGCTCCAGCCCTTTCCATAGTCATTCACCAGCTCAGCTGCTTTACATGGGAAGAACAAGGCTTTCTCGTAGTCCTGTAGGGCAGACAGACAGCAGTTAAAGCAAAAATAAAGCAAAAAGGGAAACAACACACTTATGTTTTACTTACGAATGCTGCAACAGCTAGCTGATTTCTGTACACTTCAGCTCCTGCTCTCCACTTCCGCATGCCATATTTCCCTAGTTGCTTTCACTGGATATCAAACTGGAAGGTGGAATTGCCCTATGCTGAATTCATAATACTGTCTGGGTTCAGGACACTGGGAAAAGACACAGCAATTTAATTTTATATAGTATGGCATCAGCTTTACGCTGCAGGAGCCGTTTACCCTCCCCATAACTGAAGGCTGAAAATTTTCTCTGCTCTTACATAATCTGTGCTTTCAACGTCTACATGGAGCCTTCAGGATCTCCAAGAGGCTGGTTATCCATCATTGCAGGAAACAGGAACAAAGACTTATGGCTGCATCAAATCCACAGTAAGTAGTAATATAACATAATTTCATTTTTGAAGCATCTTCGTTAAAAGCATTTTAGAAAGAAATGGTATTTTGCAATAAGTAAAACTTAGCTAAATGTCTGAAATCACTCTCAAGCAAGTCACATGAGACTGCAGAAATGAAAAAGTACTCCTGTTTTTAAATTCTCCAAGAGGTGCTGTGTTGGGCTTGCATGGCAAGGATTTGGGGGTGGGGAGAGGGCTTAGTAGCTACAAGGGTACCTTCTGCAAGAAGCTTCTAGAAGCTTCCCCTGTGTCTGACCGAATCAATGCCAGCCAGCTACAGGACAGACCTGCTGCTGGCCAACACGGAGCCCAACAGCCATGGTGGCAGCGCCTCTAGGCTAACAGAGTTAAGGGGAAAAAGAAACAAACTGCACAGTTGCAACCAGAGAGGAGCAAGAATGTGTGAGAGGAGCAACTGCAGACACCAAGATCAGTGAAGAAGCAGGAGCAGGAGGTGCTCAGTGCACCAGAGCAGAGATTCCCCTGCAGCCCATGGGGAAGGCTGTGGAGAAGCAGGCTGTCCACTTGCAGCCCATGGAGGATGGTGGGGAGCAGAGATTCCACCTGCAGCCCATGGAGAGCCCCATGCCAGAGCAGGTTTGCTGACAGGACTTGTGACCCCACGGGGGACCAACAATGGAGCAGTCTGGTCCTGAAGAACCACACCCCATGGAAGGGACCCATGCTGGAGCAGTTCGTGAAGAGCTGCGGCCCATGGGAAGGACTCACATTGGAGAAGTTCGTGGAGGACTGTCTCCTGTGAAAGAAGCTCCAGCTCTCCACACTGGAGCAGGGGAAGAGTGTGAGGAGTCCTCCTCAGGGGAGGAAGGAGTGGCAGAGACAACGTGTGATGAACTGACCACAACCCCCATTCTCTGTCCCCCTGTGCCAGTCAGGGGAGGAGGTGGAGAAAATCAGGAGTAAAGTTGAGCCAAGGAAGAAGGGAGGGATGGGGGGAAGTGTTTTAAGATTTAATTTTATTTCTCATTATCCTCCTCAGATTTCATTAGAAATAAACAAAATCAATTTTCCCTGAGTCTGTTTTGCCATTGACAGCAATCGCTAAATGATCTCTCCCTGTCCTTGCCTCAACCCACAAGCCTTTATTTTCTCTCCCTGCCCAGCTGAGGAGGAGTGATAGAGCGGCTTTGGTGGGCACCTGATGTTCAGCCAGGGTCAACCCACCACATGCACAAAGGAAACCACAACATTTAAATCTTCCTTCTTAAAAGCATCCAGCACTATGCTCTTTCCTCTTTTTTTAGGTATTACAAATCTGCTGATAGTTTTCAACACTTCAGTTGGCAAATCTCCCATTAGTAACAAAAATCAAGGCGTTGTGAGGAAAACCTGCTTGTTGCTGGTTGTAATACAGATCAGAACTGGCAAATCACCCCGATCCTCAGTGCATGCCTGGTTTTGCCTGTACAATCAGCTATTACCCTGCAATAGTGGGAGAAACAGAGAATCCGTGTGTCCTGGCTGCCAGCCCTGTGCAGAGAGTGTCTCCTCTGATGTGATCGTCTTTGAAGCTAAGTTTGATCTTTTCAGCAGACAGGAATATTCCCAGCTGCTTCTGCTGTGCTATGTAAACATTACGCTAATCCTCTCATCCTTAATGTGAAGCAGATTTTACAGAGATTTTAGCTTACATCACTTCAGTCCTGCACTTCCCATAGCAAAGAAGTAAGCTGAAATTCACAGCATTTCCACTTCTTTCCTGCCCGCAAGAGACAGTCACCCTTCTGTCCCTTAGGTTACCCCACCTTTATCTGGGCGTAGAAGTTCCCGAGGCTGCAGCAGACGCGACACTCCAGCATCTTGTCATCGTTGTTGTGTGCGTAGCGTAAAGCTTTCTCAAAGCACTCCAAAGCCTTCTGGAAAATGCTGAGGCCCAAGAAGGCATTGCCCATGCTGAGGCTCACCTGGCCATTCAGCTGCAGGCTCACAGTGGTACCCTGCATGTTCAGGCACGTCTTACAGTAAGAGATTGTTTTCTGGAATTCACAGAGTTTCTCGTTGCTGCGAGCCAGGTTTAGGTAGCTCTCCGTTAGGTAATCTGGGTCTTCCAGCTCCCGTGCCGTGTCAATCTGTACTACTGCAAACTTCAAGTAGAAAAGACAGTGTTTATACAAGCATGCAGTTTAATCACAGCTCAAACCCCCAGAGCAGCACCCTGTGCTGGAGAAGCAGCTCATCTCTGAGCAGGGCAGACAAGTCCAAAAGCACAGACTGAGAAGCATTGTGCAGGTCGAGCAGTTATCTAGCGCTTTAAGAAGGAACTTCTCCCTCTCACCACCAGGCTGGAAGTTGGGAGGGGGTTGGGGTGAGGGGAAGCTGTTAAGTAGCCCTAAAGAGAAGCAAGTGAAGCAGGAAACATGACAAAATGCAGCTCAGTTTTCTGTCACTCAGTTTAATTTATCTCACTTTGGAATTCTTAAAGTACTCTATTAATGACAGAAACGAAGCTACTTCTTTCATCAGCTTTTTACTAACATATTGCAGTCTTGATAGTTTTTGTTCTGTAACCTTCAGGATTCATTGCATAGGGTCTGTTAAACAATACGAAGTTTAGCCTGCAGCCTCTGAGGCCTGAGTCTTTTTTTTCTTTGGTGATGAACCAAGCACACTGCTGACTTGAATTCATCCCAGTGGCAAGGGTAAATATTTAGCGATTTTCTCAGTATGTGGTTTCACTAGAGCTTCTCAGGCTTGCAGCTAGTGATTCCCAAGGACAACACGTAATTATTCAAGCCACTAGAACATTTTACAAAATAAAACCCCAAAATAAAATGAATTTATGTTCTCAGGTTCCTTAGCACTTCAGGAAAGCTGCTATGTGGACCCAGCATTAGCTCATGCTTCCTTACCTTTGAACAAGTTTTGTAATTTTTCTCTCCAAAAGAGGTTGAGTATCATAACCCTTCTTAAATCACAGTTAATTTCATGCCTTTAATTCTGACCCTTTTTTCTCCTGTTATTCCTCTCTCAATGGTTTATTGCTGAAATTCTCCTTCCTTGATCTTTGATCACTCATGGTGTAAAACCTGCAGTGTGACTGAAGCCATTTTTCCTTCCTGATACTGTGAAGAACAGTAATTTGCCTACTCTGATCCCACTTTTTGTTCTCAGGCACCAAATATAAGGTTCAGGTATACTGAGCCTACTCCTTTGCCTGGCCTTGTTTCCCATGAAGCCTTCAGTGTTTCCTTCAGGTAGCCACCTCTTACCTTTTGTGCTCCTCTCTTCCCTAATTGGTCTGTTGCTTCTGCCACATCACTTACCAGAACTGTTTCTCTTCAAATGTGTATTAATACCCCTGTTCTTCTTCACCCTAAGTATTCCGTTTTAAGACGAGCTTTGACGTGTGTATGGGTTTGCTAGCAAGATGTGCCCCCCCTCCACCCCCTTCATGTTGTGCGTTAAATGCTGAAAACCAGGCTAGTAAAAGACAGTCTAAACCATCAGGACAAGACTGACAAGGCCCTTTAGCAAGGCCCTATTTCAGCCTGAGAGTTTCTTAAGACTATTACAACATCCTCTTGCTCTGCCTTCCAGATTCCTGAGTCGGGAACACTGCTCCTCCCAAACACTGCTGGCTGCTCTCTATGCATCCTGTTACTTCCCAGACCCTCACATCAGCTTCTTTTTTGTTCGTTACATCAAACACACTGATCCTCATGCTCCTGAAATATATTGTCAGCTTCTTTTTATCCCTCTTCCATCAAGCCCCATATCCACCTTTCTTCTATGCTGTCCTGACAGCTAAGAGCCCCTCTCTGACCTCAACTGTCAGACTCCTCCTGGAACATCTCTCAACCCCCACCCCCTGCAAAAGAGAAGTGCATCCTCTTTCCCCCTTCTTACTCAGCCGCCTCGCAAATAAACAGTTGTAATTAAAACCAGCATAAGATCTGTATTAGATATCACACTGTTGAACAAGATAACAGACATGTCTCCACAAGACTGCTGCTTACTCTACAGATGTCTGGAGATTTCTTTTTACACTGACATACACGCTGTAAACAGCTGTAAGTGGGGCGAAGACACTGTTTTCATAGCTGTTCCTGAAGGCTGATGAAGGTGGTGTGCCTGTGCATAAGGGCGTAAGTCAAGAAAGGTCCCTATGATTAACTAGAGAACCTCAATAACCTGGAAAACCTGGGGGATCAGACCCAGTGAAAAGTAGTAGTGTGTATATCTTGCAGGCTGGAGCCATTGGTCACAGCAATTACAGCAGCCCTCAACATGCACTCGGTAGCTTGTATGTTCTACTATATACAAAGTCACCCCCCGATTTCACACTGCCACCTCCAGCCACTCTCCATAGCCGGGTGCGACACAACGGCATGCATCCATCTCCGCTTCGCCTTACCTTCAGCATATCTTTGTATCTGCCCATCTCTGCGTGAGCAGTGATGAGGCAACCCAAAACCCGAAACCTGCCAGCAGGATCCGCAGACTTCTCCAAAACCCTCATCCAGACTTGCAGGGCCTTTTCGGTCTGGTTAGACTGATACAGATGGAGTCCTTTCTCTATCTGTTGCTTTGTCTGGTCCTGACCCATCTTCCATGTATTAAAAAGCCTCATGCACTAACCCCTAAGGACAGCAAAAAGGAAGTGTGGAGAACACAACATCAAGTGCCCAAATAGATGAGGGCGGGTTTTGTGCTCAGAAAGCTCAAAGCTATAAAAGCCCAGCTGCGTCAGGGGACTGGAGTTATGGTAGGCAATGGCAAGAAGGGGTTGCTCAGCACTGAAGGCAGAGTCCCAAATCTACTAGCCAAACATCTTGCTTGCTAGGATCCCATCAGTGCATTTGCCTGTCCAGTCCCATAAACAAAGAGGAAAAGCACAACAGGGAGAGAAAGAGAAAAATCTCAAGCGCCAGGAATGAAACTCAATCTGGGCAGCCAGTGCTGGTCTCCTTCCCATTGGCTGCAGCTGCGCCTGCCAGTCCCGCTCACGTGGCTCCCAGGAATGCTGGTCGGGCTCCCAAGGTCACGGCGAGCCAACTGCCCACCCCTGCCCGCCAGTATGCAACTTATAAATACCCTAAGGAAAGACAATCGGCTGCAGTCACAGGGATGGCTCAGTTGTCTGGCTCTAGCCCTTGCCTGTTACAAGTGCCGGTGGTGGTGGGCTAGACTGGGTGGTAGCAGCCTCTGGTGGGACAGTGGCTTTAGGAACAATGCGTGTGTACTAGAAGGGTCCAGCATGTACACATGTGCAGTGCTTTACTTGTGACAATGTGCCTGATACTCCCCCAGACCCAAAATTCAGCCTCCCATCCAGGGATCTAAGCTAGCAATACAGACTGTCTCTGGGGACACAGGTCAGCTCTGTCACAGTAGAACTCTGACATCTTCGTTTCAGGGACAGCAAGCAGCAAACCATCTTGAGAAACCGTTCACAACTGAATGCTGCTCACTGCCATGGGACAGCTGTGGCGGTCATCCAAGGGTTTTCAACAGAAGTTATCAAAGGCACCACTGAAGTTCTGCATCCAGAACTTGCTGATCTTTTATGATGAATGGTAACAGTGACCCAAAGCACCAGATTTCTGCTCTGGGTGCATTCTTAGCCTGATTAGAAGACAAAGCTTTAACTCTCCCAAAACACCTTTGAAAGAGTGAAACTTAGACTGTTTTTTCTCAGAGCCAAGTCTCATCCCCCACTGATGTGCTGCATTCCTAGTGGGCCAAGTCTCAGTTATCTATAGAGTTACTCTGTCCTCCATGAGAAGAGGACACCAGGTACCGAACTGGTGGTGCTGGAATGCCTCAGTGCCGTCTGATGTTTTTCAGATGTTCTCGGATCCTTTCACAGGCCCAAGAGAAGAAACAGCAATTCAGAACTTTAAAACCAGACCCATGGGCAGAAGCAGGCAGGTCCTCCAGCTGCTTCTACGTGGATTTGGTGGCAGTTCTTCCCCAAATACAGGAAAATACCGACAGAAAGCTCTCAGGTCACTGACCGGACCATCTTCACCTGTGTCACACTGCCTAAGGAAACTCAAACCCAAGGGAGCCTTCCTCAGGTAATATCCCTATGGAAAACAGCACACAAAAGGATAAGGAACCACTATCTACCCAGAGGCTTTCCACCGTAGCAGTCATGATCTTAAGAGATTCCATCCATACCTTTATTCAAAATTTCCTCAGAAAATTATTTTTAAAAGAAAAATAATTTGAATGTTAGAAAAGTATCACTGCGATCAGACCAATTTGCTTTTGGGAGCTTATACACTGACAGCTGCGCTATGGATTTAGCACTGGTTTTCAGAGTGGTAATGCGCTGGATGCTGCTTTGGCATCAGCACTCTATTCTCCAACTCTGGAAGCAGAAACTAGGGAAGTCTAGGGAAGACAGCAGGAGAGTAATGCAGAGGCACAGCTGGCTTGTGTGCAAAGGTCACTTCAGGAGCACTGTTAAAGTTATCAGCTGGGTACGTTAGAGGTTTAGGGTTGATGCAAGTCAGAACAGGGATTTTTAAAAAGTCTCTCCTCCCTGCAGTATTTCTTGTGCCTGTCTCAGGAGGTGGGTAGAGGGATGGGGACAAGATGCAGAAGACCGATTCCTAGGCAAAGTACTGGTAGTGGCAAGGCCATTGGATTTTTGGCCTTGGAGGAAAGGCCTGGGAAAGCAACCACTGGAATCTGCTCCATAAAGCAATCAAGCCAGGACTCAAGAAAGGGGAAAACAAACAGTCATGCAATTCTTTGCTAGAGCAAACTGCTTCTCAAAATTAACCTCCCACAGGTAAACTGCCCATAACTCAAACTCATCCTGACGCTCTTGTATCCTTTCACCAAAGCACTGTGCTCCTCAGTATTCACTCATGTCTCACAAAGACTAGGCAAAGTGACAAGAGGGTTCCTTGCATTCAGGAAGTCCCATCTCAGAGAGGGAAGATGATCAGCCTTGCATTGTCTTGATCGCTGTACTTTCTTGCTTTTGAGTTCTCCTATGAAACTGCTTCATGTTTTCAGAAGCTAGTCACTTACTGAGATAAAAGCTTATCCTAGTAAGGCGAAGGCTAAATCCACCAGGCTCAAATGGGTCATTTTCAAAGAACAAACATATGGAACATACCACCCTGAGCCAAATTTGCCTGTCTAAATAAGAATGAGTTGATGAGTGGAGTCACCAAGACAACAACTGCCTGTGCTGCTTTGAGAAAGTAATGGCATCAATCCGTGGCTCAAGATAGATAGCTCCAGTCATATGAGATTCAGGCATGGCTTTTACAGTAAGTGAGCCAGTTTCTTCCCAGGAACAGCAAATCAGTAAAGTAAGCCTGCAAGCTGCATGGAAACACCAAGTGAGGGCATCTCACCTGTCATCTCACCTGAGGGGTGGAGCTACACACACAGTCACATCTCAGAGTGACCACACTGAGCTGCTTGTCCTCTTCCCTATTGCTCTTCATAACGTATCCTCAGTGACTCCTGGCCATACGAAGGCAGCAGAACACGGCTGGTAAAGTCAGGAAGGTTGGAGTCTGGAGTCAAAACAAGCAGTGAAAGGTGGAGGCAGATGTGAAAGGAAAAAAAAAGTTATCCCTAAAACATTTGGTACCAGGATTTAATCTACTGACTTGTGTGTTCCCTATTGAAGCTGGTAAATAGAACAAGTCAGTGAAACACCAAGTTCTTGCACACGCAGGAACCTTCAATCCCTCCTAAACAAACCCCTTTTTCAATTCTCTCTCCATCCTTCCTTCCTTTCAGATGTATCTGAACCAGAGCGTCTCCGTCCTGCCTTCTGAACAGCTGCAAAGGAACTGCAGGGATCCCAGCATACTCTGCAACAGGTGGCTTCGTGCCTTGCTCTGCAATTGGTGACTGCAGGGAAAGGAATGCCACTCTGAATCCTGATGATTGCAAGCGCTCAGATTTACAATCCTGTAGGAAGTAATGGGGTGAAACAGAGTGTGCCAGATAACAGAGGGAAAGGACATGGGGAGAAATGTGATTGCCCTGAAAATGCTTGCAGCCTCTGAGTTCTGAGATGGCAGAAGGAAGTAACATTTTGGGAGCTCTTAGAAGTGTGGTGAAGTCATGGCTGATGTGGTACTATCCGTCCGAGAGAAGCAATATTAATGTCAAACTCAGGGCAGGTTCTAAATGAATTATAATTTGCCTACATCAAATGTTTATTTTCTTATAACTCATTTTATTTGCAATGATTAACACCTCTTGGGTCTAACAGCAAAGCAGGTACTTTTCACTTATCCCAGAACCTGAGCTAGTAAGCAATCCCAATCCATCTTGGGTTTCCCTGTGTAGAATTTCCAGCACCAGGAGCACTGAGGAGCACTGAGGACTGCAGATACCCTCACGTTGCAGAATGAGAGTGGGTTCAGCAAGTTTGGCCGCGTTCCTGGAAGTATCATAAGGAGGCAGCAGTGGGCACAGGGCTCTTAGAAGCAGTATGAGCTGGTGCCTACCTAATCCCACACACCGCCACGTTCCTACACAGCCTGAGCCTGATGCTATGCTGGAGTCATTCCGCACAGCGCACAGACAGGCAAGTGGCTATGCAGCACCAAATCTGGGAGGCTGGATATGCCTACACCCCACTCCCTCTCCAGTGTATCACATATCTGCATTATCCAGGATTCTCAGCTCTTCTCCATCTAATGCCTACAGGGGACTTGACTGCCAAACTAAACAAAATGGAGGCGAAACAAGCAGCCAGCCATTTCTGTTTCTGTCCAAAGTAGCTCCTCTATCCCGGGTTCTACTGTGTATCCAGAACAAGTGGCATTGGGCCATGGAAATTTTTGTGGCTCACAGGTAAGAAACTGGAGAAGAGCACTCATGTCTTTCTTTCTGTTCCCACACTCGGACCCAAAAAGAACCTCAAGTTTAAGACACAAATACAACACACAGGGACTCTTCTCAAACAATTTAATAGCAAATAAACAAAGGAAGGTACCACACTTGGCATATACAAAATGACTTGTTGTCGGTGTGTCTGTGCAATTAAAACAGCTTTAAGTTGCCCTTTGGGACAAAAAGGAAAAAAAAAAACAAACCACACACACACAAAAGGAAGAAAATTCCTTTAACACATACTCGCTCGTTCCAAACTTGTAACAAATCTTTTCAATTTTAAATCCACTACACAAGCTCTGTGATCAGGTCAGAAAAGCAACACGTGCTCATCTGCTTTTTAAACCATTAAAGTAAAATCTGTAATTCTCTACAGAGTACAACACAATTTCACACAAAAAGACGTTTTGTTTTGCAAATCAAAACAAGAAAAAAAGAACAGCTCAAACAAGGTAAAGAAAAGCATTTCTATGACTGAACCACGACTTCGAGTTGATTAAATCCCGTTACTGCAGAACAGACTCTACATTTGGTCATAGTGGCAATTTGTTTTCTCGTCACATTGTGAATCGCTTTACATTGTTTTCTAGTAGAAAAGGCAAAAAACTGTACAAAACCCCTAGTGTTAAATACAATGTTTGTACCAATAAAAAAGCCCACAGGTTTGTCTCCAAAATGTGTTTTTTTTTTTTAAATTATTCACAAAAAGCAGCCAAAAATCAGAAAGGCAGCTGCTGCTCCACTGTCTCAAATCCATTAAAACCACCACAGAACAGTTAAAACAACCAAAGGAATAAAAGGAAAGAAGAAAGAAACATCCAACATTTGGCATTTTGGTTTTCTTCAGTTAATTTTCCACAGGTTTCCCCAAGTTCCTTACGGAACCAAATGTGTGTGTACAGAAGTGTGTTGGCAGTTACTCAGTGCACTGCAGGGTACCAGTGTTATGCTGACACCCGGCCCTGTGCATTCAGACTGTGGGACTGATGGCAGCCAGCCCACAACCCTACCCCCAAACGGACAAGTCTCTCTCCTTTTTTCACCCAGCCTCAAGCTTCACTCCCAGGTAAACGCACCGTGTCCAAACACGTTCTGCCTTGTAAGCAGGTTAAAGGCTGCCTGTGTAACTAGCCAATACCTGTCAGTATCCTCAGCCAACTCAGGAGTAGGATAGGAAAAAAAAAAAAAGTCCTTTTGCACCTGTGCACAATCTCAAATGCTGGACAAGAGTAAGGTTTCTATCCAGCCAGCCATGACTTCCTTTCTCAGCAAAACCCCTTCTCCCGGGATTCCATTTCACATTATTTTCGACTGTTAAGATACATACGCTAGCTTGCTTCTCCTTCTGACTGAAACTTCATTGCAGGACACACTCTTCAGATGCCTTCGTCTAGAAGCTACAGCCCAGTTTCTACCTGTGCAGATGGTATGTAGGGTAGGGGGAAGCCTGCTACCCAGAAAGCAGTAACCTGTTCTAATTCCTCCTGCAAGCCAGAAAAACCGCTTCGCTCATTACCCAATTAAAAACTAAACAAAAACTAAAAAATCTCCGTAGAGATTCCCCAGCTAAGGCCCTTGAGAAGAGAGCTGGGGATGGTACCCTGTTCAGGTAACAGCTTCAGAGGCTGTCGTATTGTGCTTGTCACTTGGGAAAAGAGCCAGCAGTTGTAGGGCCAGGTTTACAAATGCCTTCTCTGAGATATTTCAAACACTTTATTTCAAGAGCTACCCTAGATCCTGACAGGATCCCGCCACCGAGCTCTGATCGATGGGATTAAGCTGGGGCTGGACTTCACAAAAGCATGCCCTGAATTACACAGAATGCTCAGAAAGTGTTTCAGAGGAGCCCAAGCTTCAGGTAACTCTAGGAATAGAAACGCTGCGAAGTTCCCCAACCTCCCTGCTCCCAAGCTGTCCCCTTCCACCAAAACTTTGCTACTGGAACAGTGTGACCAAAAGCCCCCTGGGAGCCTCTGATGGCACTGGAGATGGAACAAGGTCTAGGTACTCTGTGAGGCAGACAGTCTCAGCGCATAAGTAGATGCCCTCACAGGTGGCTTCTGATCAGATACTTGTCATACCAAAAAACACCGATTTAAAGGATACCTTTGAAACCCATAAATTGCTCAGTTTTTGCACAAACTATAGAAAACAGAGAGGTGAAGGTGATATATACGAGGGTGTGAAGAAAACACAGGAAACATGCAAAACATTTCTGGGCACTATCTTAGTTTGAAAGATTAAAACAAAAACATCACATTTTGCTGAGGAGATTGTAGTTACAAAAAAAAACCCAAGCATGCTGGAGCTTAACAAAACACAACATCAACTTTGATCAAATTTTCACTGCAGACTGATAATCACACTGGGAAGCAGGAAGAAAATAATAATTACTATAATAAAAAAATACCAATAAATGCCAGGGCAAAAAACGTAGCTACAATCAGAAGAAAATGTAATTCAAGTGTTTTCTGCTGATGCCACTCAAAGTCACAAGTTTGAACTCATAAAAACACATGCTGTCTCCTCAAGCACAGAAACCAGATCAGCAAAATGTGACTAGGAAGTGTCCTGAAAGATTGAGTCACACCATATAATTGACTTTTTTTTTTCTTCAAAACTGTTTTTAAAACTAAGCACACAGAAAAAAAACTAAGCCTAGAAAGTGATTGGCTGTATGTTCACAGAAATACAAATACTCCACAAGGTATGCTAGCAAGGCTGCTCTGAAGACAATTACAAAGAATCAGATTCACAAAATCAAGTGGTTATCTTACGAAGGTCTAGAAAAATAGAAATTCTTTTATATTCAAATGCAAGTTTAAATATTCCCCTTCAGCAGTCTTTCTAGCAAAACCAATTTGGCAGCACAAAAAAAAAAAAGAAAGAAACAAACGTAATAAAAATACACATCAGCATCAAAGGTCAACACAAGGTCAAAGGTGAGAATTCAAGCATCAGAGAAGCTGAAGAGACAAGGATTTGGACGATGTACTTGAACGCCACATCGACATGCTTTAGGCACAACGATGAACAAACGGCAGGAATCTAGAAAAAAAACAAACCAGAAAGAGGGAGACCCACTGAGTTACACAGAGCAGTACATCCAAACACGGAGAGAGAGAACAAGAATGGGCAACTGTACAATGAGATCTCCTGGGGAAGGGAGTTGACAGGGAAGGGCAGCACATGCCAACGATGGACAAGTAAAAGTTGAAGTACATGAAGGACACCAAGTAAACATCAAACTGCCAGAAACCAAATGGAAGCAGAGGCCTGGATTTCCCTCTTACCACCCAGTCTGTGAAGTACACCACGGCCTACAGACACATCACTTAGCATGCGTTCACCTTGCCCTGTGCCCAGTGTCTCCACTAGCTCTGTGTGGAAGAACAGAGCAAGCTTCCTCCCCAGGAGACCGACTCCAAAAAAATACAGCTCCAGGGCTAACATTTGCCCACAGAGACTGAGACTGTGAGAGACAAGACAGAGGACACAAGGGTTTCACAGGTGGTTTGATGGCCGAGACTTTTCTTGCTTCCTAACATGGGATGTTCGTAGACAGTCATAGCCCAGGAAATCCACATTCTTTCCTACAGTCCCTTCTCACTCCCTAGGAACCCATGAAACTGGGAGTGGGTGATTTGGGACAGGGTGGGAGGTGGAATTATACAAGACAAAAACTCGACACATTAGAGAATTCTTTAAGACTTGATTGCAAGTTAAGACTTGTCCTAGCTGAGCACTTTTCATACCATTAGACCTGCACAGGGATTTTTCTGTTCCCAACCTTTATAGAGACAGCCCCCAGCTCCCTGACTTCATGAGGAGGGGATTCTGGGCTCTGAGAAGCTCTACAGTCACTGTTGCCAGTTTGATGAATGAAAAATGTTTCCTGAAGCTTCCTTTAATATAAGAACTACTTTATAAACTCTTAAGTGATATAAATGCCTTTGCTTCCTCCCCTCAGCTTGTGAGCCACAAGAGACAAAGAACACTTTTGGAAGAGTGGGGGAGGTAGGGAAGAAACGAGTTCTCTCTTTTTTCCTTCCTCCACCCCCCCCACCCAGGACTCACCTTTTATCTCCTGCTGTGGCCACCTCCCAGCTGCTGGTTAGAGACTAGAGCAAGGTGAGACTCAGGCATCATCTTATAGTGCTTGTAGCATGTTTGAGAAGAACAAGTGTTGCATTCTCTAGTTCCAAAGTAACAAGCAGCACGATGCCCTCTGAACCAGCAACACTCCACTCACTAGAACTGCTGAGATTAGTTTGCTCTTCATACTTTCCAATTCAGGGAAAGGACTTAGTACAGAGTTTAAACCAACCCCAGCAAACTAAGTACCACGCAGCTCTTGCAGTTATTTCTGTAGTTCCAGGACTACTCTAGAGAGCTTGCAGATAGCTGTAAGCTATCAGTCCTTAACCAGAAAGGCAAATTCATCATGAACTGAGGCATGAGAAACAGTGAGAGGCATGAAATGAAATCAAGTGACATCTAAGCATGCACCATAGAAATTTGTGTGATTTTTTTGGGGGGTGTTTAATAGAGATTTTTCAACCATTTCACTCTGCAATTTTGAGAGGAAAGACTATTTCATTAAAGCCCTGAGGAAAAACTGGCATACAAGAGCAGAGACATGAGAAGCTGGATAACAACTTAATGATTTGGGTAAAGTGATTCCAGTTTGTTCTTGTTTTATTCTCACAACTGTGATAAGTCTGCCCTTATATTTTATGCTAAGTATGCTCACAGATGTATAACATCCTTATGTTTAAATGCTTGCAACAAGATCTCAAAGCAATGTATGTGTCACTCTCCATTTGCAATTTGCTTTATCCAAGTTGCTTTTTGGTATTTCCAAATTAAATAGGAACAATTTCATTCTGCTTGACCATTCTTACCTACCTCATAACCATTAAGGAGAAGAAACACTTCAGCTATCATGCAAGCAGAACCTGTCATGCTATGTGACCTTCAGTATTCAAACAAAAACCTTTTTCCTTATAGATTTATTTGCCAGTGAGAAATTTTCAAGGTGCCTGTTTTCCAGACAGCAGCACCCACAGCTCGTACGCTGTCTCCCCATTAAAAATATACATATTCACCATCATTGTCTCAGATGCTTTTGAAAAATTCTAATCCTCATTCTTCTTAGGATTAAAATGAATTAAAATTAATATATCAAAAGCATTTTCTAATTATGCAAGCCTCCTATTACTGGAACAGAAAAACCTCTGATTTTGTTTCCTGTAAGACTTGATACTAAACAGCATCAGACTAAGCTTCAGTTGTTCACAATGCTTTCATCTTACGGCATATTTAGCAAAATCACGTCTTCTGAGGAAAACATGAAGTAGAACATTTCCACCTTGTTTCTAAGAATATTTAAGTATTTCCTGGTGGCACACATATTATGGAATTCCATTTCATCAGAAGCCCTTCTAGCTTTTGTTGTAGGAAATTCAGTTGAGATTCTTTGGTTTATGAGCATACAGAATACTTGGTCTATGTGGCTACATAAGCCAATCCATCTACAGTTTTTTTTCGACTCACTCAACTCTTATACTACTATCCAGGAAATAAAGCAATTGACACTGATTTGATTTGCACTTGAATGAGAGCATGATATGAATTAAAGAAAACAGATTTTAAAAGCCCAAGTCCCCAAAATCCCAAACTTCCTGTCAATGAGTGAGGAAGAAAACTGGCTTAAGACTGGGAGGCAAGAAGAGCTTAAATCTCCAGAGTCAGCAGCAGCCACCAAACAGACACAGAAATGTGGACTTTAACTCACCAGTTCTGTTATCAGAAAAAAGACCTGCTCAAGTCACAAACTTGATACATTTATTAACTTTGGCAACATACACATTGATACACCAAGAAAGGGAAATCTGGAACAAATACACAAAAAGGGCAACATCTTCAGCTGGTGAAAATCCATGCAGGTCACTACAGAGAGGGGAACTGCTTTGATTCAAACCAGCTGAGGATCACAACTTTTAAAACTTAACCTGCATAGATTGTTTTGGGGATTTTTTAATGATTTTTATTTTATTTGGCAATACTTATAGTTATGCCAGTAAGGCACAAGAGCTAGCCCAGGTTAGGTGTCTTACGGTGATTATGTCTGGGAGGAGTCACTGATCAAACTAAACCACAGTGTAAACTGATGAAGCTCCTAAAGTCAATAGGAGTTGCACCTATTTGCAACAATGCCAAGCTTGATCCATAAGTTACAGTGTTAAGGACACACTATAGGATGCAGAAGCTAAAGTATCTAATTTTGGGCAACTGAAATGACTAGTAAAGAGGCCAGAGCATCAGGTTAAAAGAAAAACAGGACAAAGGTCTCAGATAGTACAGTGGGTAGGGTGTAAAGAAGGTAAGAGTGACTGTAGAGACCCCAGAGCGCAGTGCTCTCCTCCACTGGTTCACAGCGTTTGTACTTCCCCATTTAGCAGTTGTTGGGCTGCAAACAGGCCACTGAAAATCAGTAGTTTCAATCATGCACATCATTATGTGTGTAAAACAATCACATTCAGGATTCTACAAAACCCTGGCTTTTTTTTTATTTTTCCAGTGAAATAATTTAGGTAATAAATATTCTCCACCCTGGAGCGGTATAAAACTTCTATAAAAATAGAAACAACATTCTTGGTTACAGCAGGTTGCACTTGGAGCAATTGCTCCCAACTATGTTTTTTTTCTTTTTTTTTTTTTTTTAAAAGTATATTATTTATATTTAAAAAAATCCCATTATCACCCTGGAGGCCTTCACACTCCAACACTCTCCTCTCATAAAACCAGGACACATCTTTCCCATCGTGCAGAATTCAAGTGTACATGGTTTACTTAGGTGTATGTTTACGTTTCTAGAGAGATTCAAATAAGTAACATAGAAGGGTACCACATGCCAGCATAAGTGGGAAATTTTGGCAATCTGGCCTTAGAATCTTTGCCACCACAAAGTGATCTGAATAATACTGATAGATTTACCTGTCTGCTATCGATATGGACAGACAGGCGTCAACTGACTGCTTGATTTTTCAATTTAAGAATGGAAAGGGCTCTTCCTGGATGCTACACGTCATGCCTTGTACTTCTCAGGTAGATCCCAGGGGACCCAGTCCCTGGGAACGCCGGCATTCCCAACAGACCACCTGCCGCATTGGGGTGCAGACTGATCTCAGGTTTGATGGGTTTAGCACTCCTCCTGCTGGAGCTGAGCAGCAAGTCCCAGCCCAACATCTGACCCACACACTCCTCATTTAGCAGCTGCCTCCCAGATGGCTGTATTAGCTGATGCCCTGGGATACAGCACCATGAAGCAGGAATACAAAGAAAACAAGGAAAAGGAGAAAATATGAGGTAAATTGAACTTCTGTTAAAGACTCACAGAAACTGTAAACTTTATCTTGTGACACAGGTGGATTTTGGTGGTAATAAAATGGGACTCTACTCTGATTTCTTAGAACAACTCAGGCCAGAGTGTCAAAAGTCCTTCGAGCTCCCTAAAACCAGTGTATAACAAAGGCCCTTAGCAACTCAGTAACAATTCACAAGTGTGCAGAAAAGTGTGTGTCATTGCGAGGTGTGCTCAACTTTCCTTCAGTGTAGACAGTAACAGCTAATACCAAAAGGCAGAATAAGTCTGAATGGCTCAATGCTCTGCTAAGGTTCCACAGCTCCTGTGTTAGCCTGTTTTGCACTGGTACACACCACCTAGAAGGAAAACTGCAGTATAAAAAAAATACCTGATTACCAGAACAAATTACAGCACAAACTGGTTTTGGGTTTTTTTTGGGGCTTTTTTTTTTTGTTGTTTGGCTTTTTTTGTTGGGGTTTTTTTTGTGTGTGTGTTGTTTGGTTTTCTTTAAACAAGAAGTTACCTTTGCAACAGAGTTAAGAATGAAAAACCAAATCCTATGAGGACACGTATGAAACAGGAGCCTCAAGAGAAGTGTTAGGGTAACTCTGGGCTTTCTATCTCAACCGAACAGCCATTTCGATAGAGAAACAAACTACACGTATATTATTCCTATGGGAATTAATTAAATGTAACACTGGACATTATTCCACAGAAATGGGGAATGCGATGAACTGTGAAGATGAAAAATTGTCCAAAAAATTCTGTAGGTTACCAGGGATCAGAAGTTTCTTGCTTTCAGCCCCAGATATATTCATCCAGACTAAGCTGTCGCTACACCTTTTTACAAAACCTATGCAATTAGGGTAAGTTTTCTTAAATATGAATTCACTGCATCTCATTAATACTCAACTGTAAATGGACAGTAAAGTTTTCTGGGCAGGGACATTAGATGATAATTTTATAAAGTGCCGCGTACATTCACAGTGCTACGTAACTACTTTATACACTGCCAAAAAAACCCAAAACCCACTGCAGTTTTCCTTTGTCTTGTTGACGCGTTTGCCCTCCTAGCATGTCTGCCGCTTTAGAGATGATTTACTAAGATCCCACCATGGCATATGGGCAGGGGAATTTCAAAGAGTGCATGGGGCATGACAAAGGCTACATGGAATCGGTTCTTTGCTCACCCAAGCTTGGATGGACTCAGTTCTCCTTCCCTATCTTGGTTTTCATCAGCTGTCCTATCTTATTTCTGCTTTCCCTTTTCCTCTCACCCATGGTCGTGTGGTGTCAGTTCTGTTTCCCCTTCTCTCTATCCCAAGGCAGTGTGGTGTCAGTATCTGCTGCTCCCTTTAATCTTCCCTCCCCACCCCCAAGGAGCTGGCATTGGTCCTTCTCAACACACACTGGTTACAAACACAGCAAACTTCAAATAAGGAAGGGAAAAAAAAAAACAAAACAACAAACCAAAACAAAACCTCAGTGATATGGCACCTAAACTCCAAAGTAAAACACTGGAAACAAAAGCACAAACTTGTCCTCCATCCGAAGCAGGATTCTCAGCAGAGGCTGCAGCCGAGTCTTCAGGGGAAGATGTGCCAGATAGAAGGCATGGATCAGCTTCCAGGACTGTAAAAACACAGCCTTAGGGCTTCGAATCACTAAGTGCGCTCCTCTCCAACTTACCAGAAGATCCTTCTCACTCCAGTCCCGAGGGGAGGGGCGCTCAGTATGGCTTGCTGTCATTCTTGGAGCGCTTGAGCTGTACTTTCAGACGCTTCATGCCAATCTGAAAGCCGTTCATTGACTGAATGGCAGCCTGCGCAGAGACAGGATTGTCGTAACTTACAAAACCTGAAGAAAGGAAAATACATAATTACAGCACGCCCAGAACAGCTACGCACAGCTGGAAATCCGGGCCCTCAGAGGGAAGAAAAGCTTGCCTGGAATACCATTGTCACAAGCTCAGCTGTTTTAGACTTCTTACTAAAGGCTTGCAGACCAAGTGTTGCTTTCAGATGTGTGGAACTTCGGCCAAAAGATCTCAGGAAATTAAAATAGTATTTTCTAGCCTTGCAACAAAAATGAGTGCTGCTGTTTGCTTTGTGAGAACTCCTATCTGGGAGAAAATGAAACCTGAAAAGCGCTAATCTATATATGAAAGCTCATTACAGACACAAGACTGAAATCACCCTCTTGACATTATGGGAGCAGCTTTGTTTGGAATGAAGTAGCTGCTAAGGCAGTGTAGCACTTGTACCGCTATTAAGACAAGGTTTCTCTTCTATCAACAGCTGGCATCACTACCTGGCAAGACCAATCCATATGCAGGTATTACAGCCTAATGCTCAGCATATTCTTCTGTTCTCACAGAGCACTGGATTGTCCCCATCTTTTGGCTCAAATGCTAAAGAGTACAGTAAATTATGGAGGCACAAAGCTACTAAATGCATAGAGAAAGGCTCATCTCTCCTATTGCATCACAAGAAATTATCCATCAAAAGATTCATGAGAGCTTACAGCACTTCAAAAACACTACAACTGCTTGCACTGGGGTCTCAAAGTGACAAAAATAAAACTGTGAATATTTCAGTTCACACATGCAGCCTCCTAGTAAACAAGCTGTGGAAGAATACATTGATAGCTCTTTCACCATCACAGACTTTAGCAGTTAAAAAAAATAAATCTATTTGGACATTAATAGAGCACAACAGGTTGATTTACAGTTTTAGGACAGACTACCCACACCAATGTGCCTCCCATCTAAATACACAACAAGCAGAACAAGACTAGTGGGTAAGAGATGCAACCAAAGTTAGGTACTAACAGCTGAAATGGTTTTACTATTACAAAGTTTTTGAGAATCAGGAGGAAGCTTCTAAAATTCCTTCAGCAGATCCAAGTCAAATGCTCCTGCACTATATGGTAGCCATAATAGTCATATTTAAAGTTATTACTAGAAATTATTGATAATGATAATGTAGCAAGTAGTATATACAGCAAGGTAAACAATTAATGAAAAGACAGGCAAGGGGGCGAGGTGTAACTATACTGTGATTAGTTTGCAAACACAAATCATGATGAATTACCGAGCGTGAAAACAGTGTAAGGAGGCATAATAGAGTGCAAAACAGAAAAGCAAAAATTCACAATGAAAAAGTCAGGAAATACTTCATGCGAAGAGCTTGGATTGATTTATTTTTTAAGAATATAGAGAAAGGCTTAAAAGCTAGGGTAGACAATATACAGGGAAAAGAGACTACTAGAAAGAAGCCACCTTTCTACAGGTAGTGATTAGACCCAACATACCAAAACACTTGCTTAGATTGGTCTGCTTGTCAATGAAAACCTTGGCAGAGACAACATTTCCAAATGGCATGAACATTTGCAGCAGATCCTGATCCCCAAACTCCTGGGGAAGATGGTAGATAAACAGATTGGCTCCCTCCGGACCTTCAAACAACAAATAGGAATATAAATTCAGGAACAGCATGGATAACATAGGCTTACTTCACAAAAAAAGGTGAAAGAGCCATTCAAGCCAAATTTCCCAGATAAAACAATTAAAACAGCTCTTTGCATTTCTGTGGAGTACTTGATTCCAGAATAAACTCAGCATGACCCTTTGCTGGGATTGATCATTCAAATCTTTCTAGTGCTCTCATAATTTTTGCATGTAATTTCCACATCTTGCCAAAACTGGTTCACAGATCTTTACTGTAATGAAAGCTAACAGTAAGTTTGAGTCCCTGATGCTGATTAAAACAAAAGTGGCCTCACAAAGCTTGCAGCCTGAAAAAACTAAGTAAATCTCAATAAAGAATAAAAGTAATCACATTATTTGTAATCCTATATTCTGCTGAAAACTTACTCCTAAATTCTTGACTTTAGACTTTACATTAAACTGTTTCTGAGTAGGAAGAGTGAAGGGATTGGCATTAAGTATCTGTGGGAAGAGATGAAGGACCAGGAAAACAAAATTAATAAAACCAGAACTGATTCTCTGAACAGTAGGATGTATCAGGACAAACTCACACTCTCCTGTCCGCCAAGAAAATGGAGGAATATGATTATTAAGCATTTAAGACTTGAGAAATCCTGTGAGAAACCTCCTATAAAAGCAGTACTTTGGACAGCCCTTAACAGAGAGATCCCACAGGTTCTCTTTCTTTTTTTCTTTCTTTTTTTCAGAATCCTACAGTTACTGAAGATAAATAAAACCTCAACAGCTGAATTAGCTGCAAGCGCTGAGCTTGCCCTTTTGAAAACACAAGTGGTTTCTACAACTTTCTGCGTACCTTCTTTTTGGCTTCCTGCTGCGCCAATACTCTGCTGTGTTAAGAGACTCTGGTTGTAGAGTGTGGGCAACGCAGCAGCAGCATATTGCTGGATTCCAGAATAAGCCTGTGTGAGGGCTTCCATTGTGCTACCCGTTCCATTTGAGAGACCACCACTGCCGAGTCCTCCATTTAAGGCTGCCATTCCTACATAAGAAAGAGGAATTAAAGATTGAGTATTTCCCCTGGACCAGGTCAAATACCTTTCACATATTCTGCACTATTACAAAAAGCAGGGAGTAGAACACCCCCCTACCCCCAGCCCCCGAACTAGTACAGCCTGATGTATGAGAATCAGCTAATGCCCCAGCCCACAACAGACAGCTTACCTGCTAAAGAGCTAACATTGAGGCCTGCTGTAGCCCCTGCCAGCGTCTGCAATGCTCCAAGAGAAGCCATTGGATTAACAGAAGAGCTGCTACTGGAGCTAGGTGAGGAACCTGCTATTAAGATAAGACAATTAAACTTCATGCAATGTTTTTTGGTTCTGGTAACTCAACTTCCTCATTAAAGTATTTCTGTAAGGCTGGTAAGGAATAGATCAAGGCAAGACAGTATAATACAGTAAAAAAAATAAATCCCAACCCCAGCCAACAAGGTTGATTGTACTGCTGCTATCCTCTAGTCCCTTCCTACATCCGAAAAATTACTACTTCATCATAATGTCTACATTGTAGCAATGGTCATTCCATTAAGTGCAAGACTGTCATGTATGAATGTTAGCTCAAGTTGTACCTCAACATAAGATATCCAGCAGTAATGCCCCTTTCCTGCTCACTAAAGAATGGCTACATATTAACATCTATCCTGGAAACATCAATACCAGGCACCTTCAAGGAAGCTCTAGTCAAACCAAACACTTGGTTTTCCCATACCACCAGAAGGGGAACAGCAGATGCCCAGATTAATCTTACACATGAAATAATTTTCCATTAAAAATTCTGCTGGGGCCAGGGCCAAGAAAAATCCTGGGCAGTACATCCAACATACAAAGGCTATCCTCTGTTGACTGTACCACTAACATCTTCAATCACGCTCACACAGGTAGAGAAGTCTATAGATACAGTAACTAGCAGGCTAACAGCTTATATGTGGCCTGCCAGATTCTACAAGCAGGAATAGTTCTTCAGAAGCAGACAGAGAAATAGAAGAAAACACGTTGACAAGTTGGTGAATCAAAAGAAACAGAAGTTCAAATTTAAGTCCTCTACAAAGGTCGTATAAAATAGGAAAAGCGGTTTTCCTAATGTATTTGTGGACTGCTTAGAAATCTGAAGAAGGTAAGCAAGAAAAACTATGCACAAAGCTATTAACCCAGAAGTTTAAATTTGATGTACAAGATGCAATGGAAAATATTTATGGCTTCTACAAATTAAGAAGATACTGAGGGCTGATGCTGTAGAGACATCTTATGGTCTGCTTTCAAGAGGAATTTATCTGTCTGACCAAGTGGGGACCACAAGAACTGAAATCCAGCAATTTTCAGTTTCCTGTTTTTGTGCTGCTGAGTTATGCTGTGTACACCCATTAAGACTTCCCACAGAACTGTTCGCATCTGTCAAGCAGATTCACGCACGCTCCACACTCACCACTTCATACAAAGGCACAAGCTCTCTGCTGGAGTGGAATGGAATATGGTAGCTGTTTAAATGCAATACAGCAAACTTGTCAAACTAGCCCCAGCAAAAGCTGTACCTGACAAAACTAGTTATACCTAACAACAGCTGCATGGGAACCCAGGGAGCTGTACTTCCTGTCACTGACAGAGGAAGTGACAAACCTCCTCTAGGAAAAAAGTTCTAGACTCTGAAGTAAGAAGTTGAAACACAAAAGTCCCAAACTGCATTTTAAAAGGATTACTTTGAAGAAAGTGAGACATTTCCCATCTTACTATCACTAGCACACTAAATACTGGAAAATACAGAGAACAAGTTACAGTATAACCCTCAAGTTGTTAGACAAAAAATGCTACAGCTGGCTGAATAAAAGCCAGTGTTCAGAAATTACACAGCTGCCTCGATTTACAGTATCAGTTGTTTCTGCAACACTTCATTGCTAATCTGCATAATTCAAAATGACACTATGTATCTGACAGATGAGAACACCATTAAAAAAGGCAACCCACAATAAAACAGTACTGGTATGGAAAAAAATAAATAAAGCCAAGACTAGAAAGCAAAGAACAGATGCCTTCCCTACTTTAAGAGACTTGTGATTTTTAATAAACTACTACAAGAAGCTGAACACAGTTACTTTAGCTTCGCTGACTTTATCAGAAATCACTTTAAGGAAAGCAAGAAATGCTTTAGTACTGAAAACTCCAAGAAAATTTCACACTGGTTTATTTTCTTCATCATACATATATAGGAATTGCTACATGGAGTCAGCACCCCATTTCTGCTGATGACTGAAGGCAGATAAGTAACAGTAAAGCAGAAATATAGGATGACTTCAAAGGAATACTTCATAGATGTAGTCTATATACCAATGCAGCAATTTGCGAATCTGGGATTTTTTCAGCCAAGGTCAATGTCTTTGTATTAAAGTAATGATTTTCATTCATTAATTTCAGTGCATTTTGAACACCAAATTCTCTGACACTATTATATTCTAAGGAACAAATTCTGCAATTTAGTTGTGCATTATGCAAAGAAACAGCTCTTTTTATTTTTGAACTGACAGCTGACAAGTTCACCTGATATCCTGTAATTCTTGTCTTAAAATATCTAACAACTGGTCTTTCCCTATTCGTCTTCATCACACTGCTAATGTATTCCTAGGCTTCGTATCCTCCTCCCAAGCCAGCCTTCTATTTTTCAGGTTCCCTCTTTGCTCCTAACAGGGAAGGAGTTCAGAGAACAGTCACCCTTTCTTTCTTCTGTGTTTTGTGTATTATTTTACATCAGAAAACAGCATACAGTAACAGGGATGGAAAACCTGTTTAGCTTTATACATGTTCTTTACTCCTAATACTTAACATTGTTTCTGTGCAGTTTTTGCTGAATGATTGGTTGGGGGGTTTTGCTTGCTACAGAGGTTGTTTTCTTAGACCTATCTACTTAGTTATACCTAGTCAAAGAGCCTAATGCTAAGAGAACTAGCTGAAAATACTCAAAAAGACTTTCAAAAAAGTTTAATATGTAGTAAAAATAAGTAGGAACGATAACAAAACTTGGGCATCAATTACCAGCTTACACAGGTAGGTAAATTGAACAGACAGTAAGTCTGTTCTAATTCAGTCATCTCGCATCTGAATGATGAGTGAGCGCACTAAAATTCAGGCAATGAATCTGACTGAACTGTACCAGAACTATCCCCAATAAAAGCAGAAAGACTAAGATGCCTCTGAAGACAATTTTGTTGGAGACAAGACATTAAGGCCAGCAAACCATCCAGTCTTTGCTGGACCTCTGATGGTTGCCTCTGAAAAGAGGAGAAATGGAAACATGTATCAGCTTTTGCAACCATTCTATTTCACTCCAGAGCAGACAATTCCTATGGATGTGCAAGCTGAAAAGGACAGGGCACTCCAATCCTGAAACTCTTCTACAATATTTTCTTGTTTGTCCCTTTCACAAGCTAGCAGCTTACACAAGTTTACCTAAGGCCACAGTCTCTGTAACATGGATTACCTGTAGATGGATGCAGCAGCATGTTCAGTTCAAAAAGAGTAGCTGCTTTATTAGAAGTTTGAAGGCTTTGCACCGTCCTACCCTACATCAAAATATACAGTGCTGCTTGGAAACAAAGTCACTGGGTATTAATATGAATCACAGAGTTGTAGGGGTTGGAAGGGACCTCGAGAGATCATTGGGTCCAACCCCCCTGCCAAAGCAGGCTCCCTAGCTCATACTGCACAGATAGGTGTCCAGGCGGGTCTTGAATATCTCCAGAGAAGGAGACTCCACCACCTCCCTGGGCAGCCTGTCCCAGTGCTCTGTCACCCTCACTGGGAAAAAGTTCTTCCGCATGTTGGTGTGGAACTTCCTGTGCTCCAAGTTGCAGCCATTGCCCCTTGTCCTGTCTCCACTGACCACAGAAAAGGGGCAGGCCGATTCCCCCTGCACCCCATACTTAAGACATTTATAAACATTGATTAGGTCCCCCCATAGTCTTCTTTTCTCCAGGCTGAACAGCCCCAGCTCTCTCAGCCTTTCCTCATAGGATAGATGTTCCAGGCCCTTAATCATCTTTGTAGCCCTTCTCTGCACTCTCTCAAGGAGATCCCTGTCTTTTTTATCCCAGGGAGCCCAGAACTGGACACAATACTCCAGGTGGAGCCTGACCAGGGCAGAGTAGAGGGGGAGGATCACAGCACAACACCAAACACCACTTAACCCATCTGTGTTCAACCATTCTGATGTGTAACCTATGCACTCTGGATTTCCAAGCAGAAAAGATATCAGTGCAGATTAAAGGAAATTAAGATTGTAACTATGATTGTCTGGATTTTTCCACCAATTATACAATGTGAGGACAAGCTGGGAGAGATGTCCAAATAAGCATCAGGTGAACATTTGGATGACAGATGGTTAGAAGTCAAGCCGGTAGTCACCTCATCTGCAGTTAGATTTAAGAGGTTATCACAGTAGATGTTGCCATATGTCCCACAGACAAGGCAGGCATTTACTAACACATGGTACTGAAGAGCTATATCCCAAGTGTTTCAAAGTCTAGGTATGGTTCAGGAGGGATGCTGTGAGTGTGTGGAGTCCAACAGCCTTTTATGTGAGAACATATAGTGTGAATGCACATGTAAGTATTGAAGAGAATGTCAAGTTTGTTTTTATAAGAGATAATAGCTACTTCAGAGTAAAGAGCCAGAAAGCGGTCTAATTACAGGAAGTATCACGAGAGTGAATGCTGTCTGTACACATTGAGACTTTCCCTCTCTCCAAGTTTAAGCAGAGTTTTAAGAGGTGAGGCATATTCATACCTCTAATGAAAAGCATTGAAACAATTTCAGTTT
The DNA here is from genome assembly GCA_022605575.1 of Laterallus jamaicensis coturniculus. Lineage (NCBI taxonomy): Eukaryota > Metazoa > Chordata > Aves > Gruiformes > Rallidae > Laterallus > Laterallus jamaicensis. The sequence goes on from JAKCOX010000013.1 coordinate 23,367,344, forward strand.
GATGCCAGTGATTATATACAGACCACATATCCTCCAGAACTTTCTATGTCTTTTGAACAAAGCTAATCTCTACTCTTTATACTTGAAATTAAATAATACAATAATGGCTGCTTGATGTTACAAACCTGAGTGAACTGACTGATAGATCTGCATAGGATATTAATTAAAATGACCCATTGTGACTACTTGATTGTTGACAAACAATCATTTATTGATATGAGTGGGATCAGAAAGTAGTTTGGATGCAACATAGAAGATGCTTAAAATCTGACTGCTCTGCAACCCTAGGACCTCTACCAGCATGATCAAAAGTGGAAGAGAGTTCTGAGATACATCTCTCATCAAGGGAAAAGGAACCTGCAGAGTGCAGTGGAACAGCTAAAATTCAGAGGGGAAACCTATCCCAAAGAATTACACAACAGCAGTGTAACTTCAATTGAAAGAAACCTTTATGGATGATCTAGTCTAATGGCCTGCTTAGAGCTGGTCTAACCTTTGAGTTAGGTCAGCCTGTTCAGGGTCCTTTCCAAATGCAATTCTGAATCTTTGAAATGGTGGAGATTCCACAGCCCCCATGGCACCTGGCTCCTGAACTTAACCACTGGCACCATTCATTTTCTTTCCTGTACAGTCAGAATTTTCTCAGTTGCAACTTGCGTCTACCAGCCCTGTCCTTTTGTTGTAGGCTTCTGAGGAGAGGCTGTCTCTGCCTTCTCTAGCAGGTCTGGCATTTGAACTTCACAGCCTTTCAGCTGGGAACTTCACAACCTCTCCCCACCTCAACAAACCAGAGAACAAACTTCCTCCAGTCAGCAGACAAAAGCACCAATGAGGAAATCTTAGTTCTAAATGCCACAGTAAAATTGTAACCTGACAATTCCAGCTCTGATGATGAGAAGATATAGGAGAAATTTTCAGACTATTCACATTCTCTACAATGAAGAAGCATTAGTGGGCTATAAATGCAACTCCTCCTCAACTCCTCCTTGCTGGGGTTTTTGTTTGGTTTTGTGGGTTGGTTTTTTCTTATTATAGAGTAGGGTATCATAGCTGGATGTCAGGATAAACCTTGAAATTTTAATTTTTAAGAATTGCAGATCACAAACATTTACTCATAAAAAACCCTGTCCAGCAGCAGAGCACTCTTTGAGCTGAATTCTTTATTAGGGATTTCTCTAAGAAAACTGTGCAAAGCACCCAGTTTAACTCCTGATCGCATGATGTAAGCTAAACAGCTTTTCCTTGTAATCGCTTTACAGCATCTTAGTCCAGCTCCTTGGTCTTCCTACACAATACAAAATACTATCCAAGGAAATTTGAAACATCTGCCAACCCTGCTTTAGTTTCTCACAGCCACAGGTAAGGTTGAAGTTCTGTAGGCTGAATTTCAAAACTGGATAAACAGTTTGGCTTTTTATGGGGGAAAAAACCCCAAAACAAAGATAAAACACCCCACCCCCCCAAAAAAACCCCACCCAAAACCAATCCCCCATACTATGCTGTAGATGCTGGAAAAATGACACCCTGAAAATACAGGGTCTCTTCCCATGTGTGGATTTAGAAATAACCAAATAGGACACTGATCCTCATTTGTGGTAAAAACTGAGCACGTCTAATGTAAGCATAATTTATTTTTGTTTCCTTGTTCGTTGTATTTAAAGACAGCAATGAAGCTATCCCTACAACAATCAGCAAAAGAACACTGCTTGGATATTCTAGCCTCTCTGGATAATGTACCTAACCAGACCAACAAAAACTACAAAAACAACCCCAGGTGAGCAAGATACTAATTTTTATGCACAACTTATACACTCAGTTCTAGACAACCACTTCCCAGTAAATGTACTGGATGTCTGTTTATTCTATGTCTATGAGGTAGCTATAGTATCCTTGTCTTCATTAATGGGAGTGGAATATAAACTGTACTGTTCTAGTGCACAGAATGGATTACTTCATGCTTAAGGCATCTTCTATGTCCATGTCCAAAGAACAGCGTACATCTACCACAGAACATACTTAAAACTCACAAATCAAATATGTGATGAGATTGTAATAAATGTGACGGGAAAGAGGTCACCTACCTATTGCTTCATGATGACCTCAAAAATTCTTTTTACTCTAAATTCACCTGACCATTTGGAGGATGGAACACAGCAGGTAAAAAAGGTTTTGCTGCTTGCAAAGGTACCTACCCTAAACCAAGGCAGGTAAATCTACTAGTAAAACTGCTCATCTATTAAAAAAATCAATATGAAAGGAACAAAAAAGGCACAGACAAAACAGGTGATATCTATCTGGAAAGGACTCTCAGGGCAACCATAACACTCTATAGCATAGGCAGTCTCTTACCTGAGCTGGTGAGCACACTCAGGGGACTACTGGAGGAAGTGAGTGCAGCCGTACCACTCGGTGTGTTCTGAGCTGCGCTGGCCGCAGCTGCTAATGCAGCCAGGTTCTGTAATTGCATCGCATTCAGTCCTGCAACACATTGAAGAATGCACACAGTTTTTCCTGTACAGTCACCTTCATCCAATCTTAACAGATCCAGCAACCTCAGCACATCACAAGGGAGTAACGGGAAGGAGTTTAAAAACAACAGGTTTAATACTAATTACTGATATTTTCTACATTGTGATTCTTTCCTGTAACTAAAAAAGCAGCTTTTCATTGCTCAGGTAGATGAGTTCCAGTAAAAGACTAGGTAGTCACAGTCCCAGATGTAGACTCCAGAATATGAAAAATTTCAAGCAGTGTTCTCCCATCACAAAAGCAGAGCAGCTTTCACTGAGAGTTAAGCCAGGATCTGACAGTGCCTCTGCAAGCTAGAGAATTTATCCTAGACAGCAGACCAATAATCTCCTCTTCTCTCGTGTCCACTCCACTCTCTTTGTATGGGAACAGTAATAACTGCAAATAATTCTTTCGAGGCTTAACACATCCTGTGTCCACAAAGTAACACCTTTAAACCACCTTCAGCTGAGTACCAGAATGTTTTGTTTGATCCCCTTGGCAGACAAGAAGCAACAGTCAACTGTGAGACAATGTTAGGCAGCAATGCCTGACCATGAGATCACCCATCCTAAACGTAGCCCAGTCAGTTGGTCAAACTGAAGTAAAAAAATGGGAAATATCAGGCATGTTGTGGGTAAGCAGCCAGGAAACCTTCCTCTCCCTATAATAATCCTTGTATTGATGAACTTTTACTGGACAGTTTACTTATCTGACTCACCATAACTTTGAGTTGTAATTTTTGAATGAAACAATTCGGTCAATACTGACACTGCAGATTGCCCTCTTTTCCTTCCATGGGACTGTCACTGGTACTGATCTTCTGAATTCTGTATTATAGCCATCCTTTGGTAGGCTACCTCCATTCTTACAATTCTGACTCTCTTCCCTTTTCCTTCAGGTCCCCTTTTTGTCTCTACCTTTGCTTATTCTACCAATTGCTCCTCTTTTCATCTGACTTCAGACAATCTCTAGTAATTCTTCCCTAAAAAATTAAAACCAAAATTACATTAATCAACACTCTCATCAGTATCAAAATGTCCTAGACAGATGTGGCACCTCATCTGTCAAATCCTTAGTAAGTACTTGGTGACAAAGGGCACAAAAATTACAATCTGAGACTGTAATTATAAGTATGTAAACAGACAACATAATGTGACAATGCAGTATCAACTATTTTCTAAAAAACTTCTACTACCTTCTGCCTTTATTTAGATTCTCAAGGTGCCACGCTAACATTAAAGCATGAAGTTAAAACCAGAAAGTTGTAATTTTTAGTTTTATTGTGCTGCAGAGGGTTAAAAATGCTAGTGTTAGAACTAGTGAAGAACAGAGCAGCTTGCCTCCTTGCTGAAGCAGTTTGGCATGTGTGCACTGCACCTGTCCTCTTGTCATCACATTGTTTTCCCATCTGCTTTCAAACAGGGTCAAGATAAAATTTTGCCTGCAAAGTCTGATACAGTTTGGGATCTAAATTTTCCTTTCTATGAATTTCAAAAAAGGAGATTGGCTGAGATATTAACAGCACCTTGAATCAAAAGCTCTTTCTGTGAATAATTCTCTCAAAACATGCAACATGTTATTTATATGTCTGAATTCTAAAGTTTTGTGTGAAGACAGAATTACTCTGGAATCTTTACAGACAACCTGAACTAGTTAGCCACTTCTTCCTACCCCAGTTCTTGCATTCACAACATGAACTGCAGTACTCTTTCTCCTTTACTACCACTTTAACACAAGAGGGGGAAACAGCATCATGCACATAAAATATATTATCGATCACCACCACACAGGATAACAGCAAAACTAATTTTTAAAATATCTTTTGGCAAAAGTCTTAAGTCTACACGCTCTGAAGAGATCTAACATGAAAAAAGTAAATGTATGAAGCTAAGCTTGGAAACAGCCTCAAGTATAAGCCAAAGTTCTTACAATCGAAAGCCTAACACTTTGCAAACCTTGTAATAACTGATGCACTTACCAACACAAATCAGATGTACACTTTAACACTTTTAGATCAACCTCTGGACAGGCAGGGCATGTAATACTGTGAACTACTGTATAACTCCAGCAGACAATTGTAAAAGCTTAGTGTTCACTAATAAAATGAAAACCATAGATTTTCTATCAGCAGAAGAATTTAGAGAACATAGTGAACAGACTTACTAACATGTGTTTTATTACTCCCTACTCTGTGAAGGCAGAGGGACGATCAATTTGCAGCGCCAGTACTGCTGTACTTAGTAAGATACTCTAGCAGTGCACAGGAAAGAATTTGGCTCATACCTGTTAAGCTGGTATTTCCCTAACAGCAATGGCAGAATCAACTGTAATTCAAAGGAAGGAATTAACCTGAATGAAGGATGAGCTCACATTCCTACCAACGATGAATTCTCAACTTTGATGGAATAAGAACAAACAATTTAAAACTGGAAACCTAAGCAGCCATTACCACTGAAGCACATGTGTTAGTGCTTACTAGAAGTGCTTCACATATGCACCTGTTTGGATGAAAACAAATACACAAAGACCATCTTTGTACATCCATAAGGGAGGAAGTTTTAAATGCCAGAGTTAGGGGACGTTAACAGCATACAACTTACCTTGGGGACAGTGGTTAACTAAGATTAAGAAGGAACAGCCAAACCTGTGGCAGAGGCTTCCTGTTATTCCAAAGGTGTGGGTAAACTCAGGACTACTTATTTCAAACGAGGTTAATATATCTACACAGCCTTTTGACTATTTTCTCTACCCTCTTCCTTTCTTTGGCACTGAATTTGTCTTCTGGCAGAAAAAACTCACCTCCCATTGGGTGGAGGCTGCTCAGTGTGTTCAGATTCCCAGATGACGCAGCTGCTGTCTGCTGAAGGAGCTGCAAATAAAGCTAGACATTACACCAAAAAACAAAACAAGAGTGAGAGTGAGGGCTGGCTCCGCTTCTGGGACAAAATGCATCACACCACAGCCAGAGCGCCGTCACAAAGGGAACTCCCACTGCCCATGCACCACATCACAGCAAAGCATGAAGAGAATTCCCCTTACACAGTACAGCCAGAGCCCCACCATAGTGAAAATCCATGTTGCCCATGCATGACATTGCAGCCAAAGCAACAGCACAATGCTTTCCTCACTCGATGTAATACATGGTGATGGAAGTTTATAGCTAACACACCAAGAGAAACCCAAGAGAATCAGTAGAAAGAGAACACCTATTCAAAGCACCTCAGGCAGGATTGCCACCCCTCAGGATACACTGCCTCAAGCCATACTTTACAGCTGACATTGCCAGCACAGGACAAATGGCAAATGCCATAGCAAAACCAAAGAGGAACCCCCCTCCACTTTCTTTAAGCATAGTAGCCATGAGAAACATGTCAAGCTTCAGCTCAAGAGCTATTTAGAGGGATTTCCTGTTCCCTTCTCCCTTAAATAGGTGGTGTTATAAAAAAACTCTTATCTGCCAAACCTAAAGCAGCAGTGAGAGAGAATACTCCCACTTCAACAGTACACCATACGAAGAATGAGATGAAATGTTCCTTTTCTGTTCCCTAGGCCTTATATTGCTGGAATACAGTTCTCAGAGCTAGCCTGGCAACCCACATGAGCCAGAGCACATCAATCTATGAGAAATTCACCCTTTAAGTACCCAGAAAAATCAACTAAAATCACTGACAAATACCACACTACTTTCTGTTGTATCATTTTGCTAAAGAGAACATTTCCTCTCTATTTTCTGTGGGATTTTTTTTTTGTGGTTTTGGTGGGGTTTTGTTTGATGGGGTTTTTTTGGTGGGTGTTTTTTGGAGGTTAAAATCCCTCCTCCTATCTATCAGGAACCTTCTGAAAATGAATACATTAAGCACTACAAGACAGTCAGACACTGTAATCTCTGAAGAGATGGAAAGAACCCAAATCAGAAACTCACTGCTAAGTATTGGGGTCCAAGTGTGTTGAGACCAGCCAGGTTTCCCCACACTGAGGCAGCACTGATCTGTTGCATTTGTTGCTGGAGCTGCTGAGCAATTCGTTTCTGCTCTTTGTCCTTCTGCGTGTCTGCAAATTTTACCACAATGGGAGAAGAGCAACCCTGCAAACAGCAATTCAGACAATTACATACTTGCTATCCCCAGCAGTCACAAAAATATTGCTTAATGCAAATGACACAGTCATTAGAAGCATTCTCCTCCCCCCACATGCATATATATTTATTTATTTTAACAGCATGATACATTAAACGTTCAAAATCTCATTTGTTTTCAATTCTAGTTTGTATTTTGGTATTTTCTCTTCAGATGAAGCTTCCATTTTGAGCTCTAAGAAGAGCATCAGAAAAAAAAGGTCCAGGAGTAACACTTCCAAAGAAACACCCACTGCATTTCGTGCTCTATAGTCCTCCAAACTCCACAGTGATTGCCCAACAAATGACATCATCTCCTGACACCCACTAACTTGTTTTACCTCCATGGTTTGTGCTTGATGCATTGCTTTGATTGCTGTTTGTGCCATGGCTCTTGTTGTAAAAGTCACAAATGCACAACCTGTGGCAAGAACAAAAAGGAACCAAGTCATTGACTACCTCTGCAATTACTGGGATGAACAAAGAAATTCAAGTGGCTATGGGGGAACTGGGCAGAGGAAATCACAGAAAGAGCCGAAATGCCACCTTGAGTTGTGAAAGGCAGCATCCAATGGACAACCTTGAATGGCTGGAAAAGCTTCCTGCTTACCTCGGCTCAGGCCATCTGGGCCCCGTAATATCCTGCATTCTTCAATCTGCCCAAAGGGGGAGAACATCACTCGGATATCATTTTCATTGCACTTCTTGGATATCATTCCAATAAACAACTTCCTATCTTCTACTGCTAAGAAATCAAAAAATAAAAGTATCACCATCAAACATACACTTAGCAGATCTTATTTCTGTCAAGTCTTCTCCATCAGCTACAGCTATTTCCCTTGTATTTAAGGTAGAAGCTTGTAAAGAACAAGATTCCAAATAATGGAATGTCTTTAAGTTTAAGAGGATGCATATGAGATACCTCAATGAACCTGAAGGATGTTTTATGTTTACACTTTGCTGACTGTTTCTTCCTTGCAAGCCTGTGAACTGCAAGAATGTCAGAAAAGGGAGAAATGTATCAAATTCAGCAGTTCCCTCATCTCCTACATTCAGTTCCTGGTAAGCAAGAGAATATTTGTGTTTATTTTACTGTATTTTCATCCTCTCCTCTGTCTTTTCTATCTTTAGACTACCAACATACCTATCTAAACCATCAAGTGAGCTGCAGGAAGCTTCTTTCTAGCCTCTTTATCGTGCCAATCACTTAAATCCAGATCTACCCATTCCCTCATGCTTCTGTCTCAACAGTGTAAGCACAGTGCCAGTTGTTAAAACACAACTGTTCCAGTTGTTTCAGATTCATCCATTCTACTCTGTACCAAAAGCTACTGTACTGCTGTATCTTGCCTCTGAACGCCGATGCTACTAGATACATTTGAGCCAAAGAATACCTTTCAGCATGCAGACTATTTTGAAATAAATGGTCCATAAAGATCTCTCTCAACTTTTCAGTGAGTGGCTACTAATGTCAGCTGAAGGTCACTTAAGGGAGTAGGGTGAACTTGAATCCAGAGCAAAACTTTCATCTCTCATTTTACTTCTTTAAAGATTCTAATCACATCTAAAATACTTGCTTTTAAAAGACGAAGCAAATTATGCAGAACACAAGAGTTTGCAAATACTACATTCAGCACAATATAAAACATAGTATGATGAAGACTGTAGCACAAGTTGAAGTTTCAAGAGAGAAAGTCAGTTATTTAGTGCCATGGTGAGTGGAAATTAATTTAGTTGCTGAATCCTCTATAGTGTTGAAGGGGAAAATTCCAAACTGTTCCAGCTGACATGACTTCAACTATTAAATCTTCATACTTGTCAGTCCACTTTCAAGGTCTTCAAAACAGTAAACTCTTTTCAAATCACTTTTAAGCCCATATTAGTTCAAGAGATACAGAATCCCTTTTATTAATAGCAGTTAAAATATTTTTAACTGATGCTTTCTTATTGATCTTTTCACCTACACCTTTTAAGAAAACTCATATAACTGCAAAATAGCCGTAGCACTCTCACTCTGAAATTCCATTACTTTTTCCCTTTTTCTATTATCTCCCTAGGATATTTGTGTGTGCAGGTATGTATAATGCAAGATTTTAGAGAACTTATGTTCTTCTCCTCTCAAGAATACTTCAGAAGAACTACTCTTTTCTAGGTATTTACACAGAAACACATTCTGTATACACATGGAAGAATTTGCAGATGGAATTATTTCTACTATGTGCTACCCATGTATCCTATCTTCTGTTTTCAATTATCTTAAGATGTAAACTGTCTAGAACCAGGATCATCTTGCCCATGACGCAATGCCAATCTTATAGTAACTATTGCAAATGAAGAACATAATTCAGCCAAGACTAGAAAGACTGAAACTACAAGATGCTAAACATTTGCTTTGCTTCTCTTCCAATAATGTATATAGACATACACATTTGAGCATGTATGTACATATATACTCATCTTTAATACTAAATGATCACTTACCCAATAGCAGATGGTAAATGTCTTAATACATCCGAAATGGCCAATGTGCAGAAATAGTCACAATTTTTTTCTCTACTTAACTGCTCTGAGTTTTCAGTCTCCCTTGTATGTTACAAGAAGTTTTGACTCCCACCCTAGCTGCAAGAGGCCTTGTTTCAAATTGGTCAAACACTTGAACGTACATTTTTAGATTTCATGGAATCACAGAACGGTTTGGGTTGGAAAAGACCTTAAAGATGACCTAGTTCCAAACACCGCCACACCATGGGTAGGAACACTCTTTGATAGACCAGGTTGCCCAAAGCATTCAACGTGACCTTGAACAGTTTCAAAGAGGGGGCATCCAGAACTAGTTTGGGCAACCTGTTCCAGTGCCTCACCACCCTCACAATAAAGATCTATATCTATATTTATATCAAATCTAAATCTACCCTCTTACTTTAAAACCATCACACCTCATACATCACTACACTCCCTAATTAAGAATCCCTCCCCATCTTTCCTGAAGGCCCCCTTTATGTACTGGAAGGCTGCTACATATTAACCCAGAGCCTTGTCTTATCCAGGCTGAACAAGCTCAACTCTCCTAGCCTGTCTTCATAGAAAAGGTGCTCCAGCCCTCTGATCATCTTCATGGCACTCCTCTGGACCCTCTCTACAGGTCCAACTGTCTTATGCTAGAGGCCTCAGAACTAAACACAGTACTCCAGGTGGGGGTCTCACAAGAACAGAGTATCATAGAATCATGGAATATACTGAGTTGGAAGGGACCCATAAGGATCATCAACTCCAACTCCTTGCACCTGTGGTGGCACTTGCTTCTACCCACAGCCACAGGTCTTCTCTAGCTGCAGCCCTGACCTGTCCTGCAACAGCCTAGAACAGATTTGGTTTAGTGGAAGCAACAAAACTTTTTCCCTTATGTTCTCAGCCCCTTCTGCTGTTGCTTGGTTGACACAAAGGAGGGAAGTGTCTGCTTTGACTGTAAAGGGGACAAAAAGACCATGTGGAATGAATCAAAAGAAAACAAGCCGTGAAAACTGGAAGAGAACAGAGGGGGAGAGTATCATCTCCCTTAGCCTGTAAACCCTTCTTTTGGTGCAAACCCAAATACAACTGGTCTTCTGGGCTGCAAGCGAACATTGCCTGCTAATATTCATTATCTTATCCATTAATACCCACAAGTCCTTCCCCACAGGGCTGCTCTCAATCCCCTTGTTGCCCACCCTGTATCCACGTTTGGGATTGCCCCAAACCATGTGAAGGACTTGGCCTCATTAAGCTTTGTGAGGTTCACATGGGCCCACCTCTCAAGCCTGTCAAGGTCCCTCTGGATGGCATCCCTTCCCTCTAGGGTGTCAACCACAGCACCTAGTTTGGCAGCATCTGCAAACTTGCTGAGGTTGCACTCAATCCCACTATCCACATCCCCAACAAAGATTTAAACCACCTTAGCACAAAGAAGAACTCACTGGATGTTTCCCTAATTGACAACATGGTTCTACCACAAGCAGCAGCAGCAGATACTGAGTCATGGAATTTTAGATACATCACTCACGCTACCTGCTATATTGAACACACACTTTTTTTTTTTTTTTAAATTTAAACACTACCCCCTGTCCCCCAAACAGGTCTCCAATTCAAGACATCAGAAGCTGTTCAATAGAAGTAGAATCCTCAGGCTTCCCTATCAGCACAAGTGATGCTACCAAACTCAGTCTTCAGTAAAGCTTACCATTACTTTTTTCACTGTCAGCTGGCTTCATCTGGATAGGATGGTGCATCTGAAACATAAAAAAATTATTCCTAAAAGCATTAATTTTATACGATATGAAATATATCCCTTAAGAAATGTGGAAGAAAAACAGTAGCCTAAACTGCCTCTACAGAAGCGTGTATGTAATGACATATATATATATTCCTAGAAGAAAGAAGTTTTCCTAATGATATGCCAACATTTTTCCTTGGAGAGTATTACAGGAGACATGCCCACCCACTTCACCACAATATTATTCTCCCAAATGCTACAAATTTCCTTTAAGATCTCTTATCATACAACACGTTAACATGTACTTGTGTATTGGTGGTGCCAGAGCTCAGAAACACAAGAATGAGTTGCAAAGAAAGCATGGCTCTTCTCTTACCCCTGGGAGGATCTTCATGTTGTGAAGAGCATTCTGTGCTTCTAGTGCAGCTTTACGGGTATAAAATGTAACAAAACAGCACCCTGCAATCGAAACAAAATGCCAGTGAAGACAGAACACCATCAGTCTTCTGGGCCTGTACAGAAGTCGCCAGTCCCTAGCCCTCCAATGTAAAACGTATAATAAGAGGTTAGACATTGAACTAGGTGGGTACTACTGCTCACGGCTGTTTAAAAAAAGATTAAGTCTAATAAAATAGGATATATCAAGGTCTGACCCATCATTAAAACATTTACATATACTTGTCAAGTAATTGTTAGCTACTTCCGTCATCAAACTCAACAATTATTTCCTAATACCAAAAGCCCACCTAGTTTCACATAAATTAAGGTACTACATGTAACTGAACTGCAAATCCAGGTAGAGCATTTACTTGGGATTTGATGTACACAAATGACTATGGCCTCAATTTTATATTTATCTGAAACTGTGCCACTTCCAGCAACATTTTGATCATACTATGGCATTGCAACGATGCTCTGGAAGAATACAATATTAATTTGACATTCTCCTTTGCAATTATAATCCATACTCTTCAAGCATTCCCATTGCTTCTAAGCTCTTAAAAAAACCCAACCAAACAAACTATGTTTTACTTCAGCTCAGCTAACAGACTGGATCACAGTCCGAGTACAAACACATACTCTTAAAGCCTATAAAGCCTGGGCTTGCATGCACCTGGTTGCACAGAGCTCCAACACACAGGGATGTTCAAATAAGCCAACAGCTAAGATTGGAAGTAACTATGTGCACGAGACGTTCAGAAGCTCTCACCTTTGCTTTGAGGAGGGTTTTGGCTCCTGTCTCTCAAGACATTTATTTCATAGACAGCACCATACTGTTCAAAGAGTTCTCTTAGATCCTTCTCACACCAGCTTCGTGGGACCTGACCCACAAACATCTTGATAGCATCTAGATCAGGTTGGTCCGGGTGATCCAGTGTGCCATTCATTTTCTTTGAGCTATGAAAAACAAGAAGGAATTTCTGGTTTATATCTTTCCACAGATTCTAGAAGCAGTTGCAGCTAGAAGCAGCACAGTGAGATTTTAAGAAAAAACCAAGAATCTTTCTACACACGATTAAAATAAACATAGAGAAAAGAGACTCTTGCACATTCCCAGTCCTGCATACCAGAGAGTATTCAGAAACATCACTCACATTCATTGGCAAGCTGTGTACTTGGAAACCAAACACACTCTACACAGCTGTTTAAAACTTCTCTTAATTCTTGTTCCTATAATGTAGTCAACATCTGGGATTCAGGACACAAATGTGCTCATATGACTGAAAAATATCACTAGTTCAACCATGTCAAATCTTAAAGAAAAAGAAACCAGAACGGGAAGAAATCTAAACTCAGTCTATCCACAGACTCCTGAAGTTATCAGTGACCACTGAGATTGAGAGGATAACTTTTTCTTTTTAGACTGCTTTTAAATGTGACTATCTGGAACTGTTTCCCAGGATGAAGATCCATCTTAAAAGAGAGAAACAGACACAAATGAACAGATGAGAAGTTTCATTAAAGGTTTAGAAGGCAGTAACTCTTTGGGAAACTAGGGAGTTGTCAACATTTGGCCAAAAAACCCCATGTGTGCTTAGGCTGTATATGAACAGGTATGGACAATCTCGTTAGTCTCAGAATCAAGTTGAGCAATGGCAGGGTATTAACATAGAGAAAAAAGTGTTATCTTACACTACAACACCACAAAAGTTTTGAGTATAAGAATCTTCAATAGGCTTCAAGACATTACATCTAGCCACAGAAGCAGTCTACAGCCTATTAATAATAGTGTTATATCCCACCCAGCTCCTTCAGTCACACATTGCTTTCTGTATTGACTCCTCCCTGTTTGTCAAGTGCAATGGGATGTCTTGTTATGAGTAGACACAGCCTCGTATACCACAGGACCTATTTCTGTGGAAGACTGACTGTAACCTCAACCTATTACAGCTACAATGATCAGTAGGTTAAAATTGCTGATCAACCCCTGCATAATCTAGAAAGGACATGGGGAGTGGGATAGTAGCGATACGATTCCCCCGCCCCCAAACTCTTTGTTGAGGAATACAGGTGGCCTTCTTCCAGAGTAGTCACTTCTCTTCATCTCTTGTTTTTTTCCTTTAAAGATATTTTTTGAATGGCTTATGAACTGCACATTACAGTAAACAGTGTTCCACTCACTGTCTATCTCCAATCATACCTCCCCAATAGAAGAATTAAAAAATCATCCAAACCAGGTCATTTTTAGGGTTTTTTTTTTTTTTCTCAATTAATTGCTGTTCACAGCCCAAGGAAACACCGATGCCAGGGAAAGCTCATAATTTTTCACTGGTATGAAAAGACCTCAGAAACAACAAAGCTTCTTACTAGAAGGGAAGGGAATAATCATAAATACTTTCACTCCTCACTACCTTTCCACTCAGAAAGGGTCAGTACCTCTCTAAACAGCCAAAGCAAACAATACCTTTTATAAAGGGGTTAACTCCCTCTTTTCATTCAATGTCTTTTCATTCCAATTGAGAACAACTGGAAATCATCTTCCCTCTTCCAACAGCAATTTTCAGCCCTGCATCCTATGCCAAGGGTAGCTTCAGGAGCATAGCATGGATCCTGTTAACTGGGCAACTCTTACCATGACCTCCAGCAGTATTCAAGGAATCTTTCACTTCTAGTTGAAGCGTTTAGTCTGGAGTCATTCATAGGGAAGAACAGAAACCCTTCTCCCAACAACTGATTTAAACAACTGATTTTATAGTATCAGCACCTGTAGCATACTAGAAGCAGTACTGTCAAATAGCCTTAGTCCTCCTCAGCCCTCATCCCCCAAATTATCAGATCATTTCCCCCTCTCCACCCAAAATCCAACATCAACTGTCAATGTCTACTAGGATTTCTTCAAGAAAACAAATTTCCAGCTCTCCTAATTCTCCTCTTCCTAGGGAAATTCATCAGACAGTACAGGCTTCAGAGACAGAAATTCCATCTATTGCTTTAGTTATAAACTTTCATGTGAAGACAAAATACTTACACAGGGCTAGCATTCAAGGAGCAATGGTCCACCATCATCTCTGGGAGGAAATCCAACTTGAACGCAGCCATCACCTCAGTCTGTGACAAACTACTAACACTAAATTAGTGTATTGCCTAACCCCCAAACAACGCCACTTCCAAAAGTCCTGCAGGTCTTAACACTCAGCCACACAAAAACCCCCACTCAAACCACAGAAACAGAAGCTCAGGGAGACCAGCAATAGACACCACAGAAACAGGCTGGACTGGGAAAGGGACATGGAATCCCAGATTAAAAAGGGGATGTGACCATGTGAAGGGAGGCTCAGCCTAATACACAATGAAAATGCTGATGCACTGGGCTTGTTTTGTGCAATTTTCCCTGGCGAAGCAGTACTGAGTGCACTGTCAGATAAACAGAGTGTCAGATCCATGAAGATAGCAATGGGTAACAGAGCAGAAAGAATACAAACTCCAGTCTTTCCATCCCCAGCTAACTCCTTGCCTCCCAAAATGGCAGTCCAACACCTTGAGGTTCAGACAGACACTTCTCATATCACCAGTGGAAAGGCATGAAGTCAAAAAGGTTCCTTCAACATAAAGATTTTCAACAGCTGATCTCACTTTCTTCACCTAGTACACTATTTTTGACACTCTAACTTCCAACAAAAAAAATGCCAACTAAAATGTTTTTCTGAACCTGCCAAAAAAAAATAAAAATCAAAGCTAAGATTTGATTACTCAAAAATTCCTTAACTACCGCAGAACATAAAAAGCTACTTTTATAGGAGCAAACCCTATTCCACTGTCCTGAAAACAATACTTCACCCATCAAAATCAGAGATGGGGAGAACGTACAGATTATATCACAGTGATTTGGTGAAAACTATTTAATAATCTTTGAAAATGCTGCTCAGAACACCTCAACTGCTTCATCTTTAAAACAGGAATAACATGTTGACCAAGGAACTTTGAGGTCTATTTATATACACAGGCCTGATCTCTTCTTAAATCTCTAACACCCAAACTAATGGGGAAATAATCTGGGTAATACTGCATTGGGAGATGCAAAAATATTCAATTGTGGAGACTGAGTGCTGTGGTGGCATCTGGATGTGCTTGAGCACTCCAGGAGGGATGATTAATTCAAGTCCAACATGAATTCAGATAAACCTTATGTACATGGTCAATCTAACCACAAAACGAACTCCTAGAGCATCAAGGAATGCTCGCTGTGGCAGCCGTGATTGCTTTTCTTGTCTGTCAGTGCCTGCAACATGCACCTGTATTATTTAGACTGGCCACCATGTACAGCTCTCTCTCCTTGCACAGTTACAGTACATTGATTATTTCTTCATAAATGAGCATTTCCAACCTTTGAAAAAATAAAGTACTTTTATGATCTGACCTACAGAGAGGTTAATTAAATGGTTATTAAAGGAGCTATGCCTCATAATACACAGAAATATGCATGTTACTGCAAAATAAGAGAGGAATATAGCACACACCAGATATGCAACAGTAAGTACTTCATGCATGCTCTTACTACGAAGTAAATGCAAGAAAGCTAATTCATGAAAGGAAAAGGTGAAAGCTACCTGCTAAGCACCAATGTTAAAAGCATGCAAACAGGCACTAGGAAGCATAGGTCAATTTATTATCTTCCAGTAAATTGTTCCTATCTACCTCCAGGCACTCTTCCAGGCTTCCCACTTGAAAAATGCCATGTGATGTAGATCACATCATATTCAAATTTTACATTGACCCTGGAGCCCACTTCATGGATTTCTCTAAAATGAGCCCACACAGAGAAACACTTTAGGTTTATATAATTAGGACAGCAGAAGATACAGTGGGGTTCTTGCCATTGTTCGTATAAATCTATAAAACAACACTGTAAATTCTGGTCTTGCCTATGAAGACCAGAATTCATTCCTTCTGGTCTCCCAGTCATCTTTAGCTTTTTTAAGCAGTCAGTAAAATACCTCAGAGCAGACATGCTCACAAAAGGTTTGATGAAAGATGATGCTGGCAACAGATGCTCTAGAAAATGGGTTTTAAAAAGGTTATGGAGATTGATTAGCTTACTGAAGAAAATCACTAAGTCATTATGATTTGATCCTACACCAATCATTTCCTTCACGTCTCTCCTCTTCCAAATGGAAATCACGTCTGGCTGTTTCGTTACGACAAACCTGCAACAAGTTACAGGGACTGTCACACTGTTGTAACTCCACAGCAAATTCAGTCTACTGGCTTTGATAATTGAGATGTTAGTTCTGTGCAACTATCCTGCTATGTATTTATTTTTACTTCTTGGTAGACTTACTCTACTACCTCCTGTGACATGGTAACTTCATTTAATGAACAGTGCCAAAATGCACAATTCAGAGGAAAGGAGGAATAAATACCAGAATGGTGAATAGACATCTGAAGTTGTGTCAGCCAAGCCTCAGTGCCTCGGGGTACTGTACTTCTGCAGTAATCACAGCAATTTCAGTGGTAAAAAACACTACTGTACAAATGGGTTTCTTGTAACATTTAGCTGAAAGGATGAAGCTAGCCAAATTAAGAGACATATGGACTTTACTTGTCAAAATAGCAGAAAGGCTGGAAAAACATGGTATTTTGCCACTGCACAGAAATAAGAATGAGGAAGCTGTGTTTCTTTGGAATTATTAAAAAACAAACCAAACACAAAAGTCATCCTAGCTATCACCCACAAAGAACAAAAGAAAATTAAGAGAGCTAAACACACTTATTTTTTGCTCAGATGTCAAATTCCTGCTGGCTTCCAGATCCATTCTTTGACTGTTTCTATTCAAAGGATAATAGAAACAATGTCTGAAATTCCAAGCTCTATGGATTGTAGCTACACATTCAAATGTGTTGCTAATCTGACAATACGGACACTAAAAAGATCTACTACAGATTAAATCTCACTTTTTTACTCTTCTGAAGTCCTAGATTATGCTGCAGAATGTATTGCTATACATGCTTCTCAGCTTGCTAAGTTTTGCTTTTAAATTTACAGAACTACATTGCAAAACTGAAAATAAAAAAAAAACAAGCCACAAACCAGAAATTTTGTCCTATTTTCTAAGAAAGTGTTGCTCATTTCAATGAGCAATTAACTCTGAAAGCTAAAGATAACACCATCTTTTATTTTATACAATCTGATCCTCAGACAACATATACAAATCTGAAGCTGAGGGACTACTGGGATGGTGAGAGCAAACTATGGGAAAGGATGCAGGCTATGGGGAAATCGGATGCTGTGAAGCTTTGAAGGAGACAGGTCCTAGAATAAACTTCCCCTTGTAGTATCTGTGCATGCCAGTGTTGCTGAATTGCAGTTTTGTTTTTAAACAGATAACCCCTAGATTACATGCATCAAAATACAGTAACTACTTGTCAATATGTTGCTGCCTCATTGTTGATCAGGTAAGCATGTGGTTAGAATGCTTTCTCTCTATTCTGAAATCCAAACTGCCTCCTCATGCCTCGCTGAGTACAAAAAGCCCCTTACCTAGCTGCCAGAACTGCAGTTTCTTCCTCTGCCAATCTCCATGACAGTTACACACCACGGGTAAGCAAGTCTGACAACATTCAGGATGTTGAGTTTACTATTAAAATGCATTAAGTTTTAGGCTGCCTAAAATTCAGATTAACTGAAAAATGTTTTTATTTATATGAAATTTTTGTAGAAGTTTCCAGGCAGAGGAAAAAGGATAGGAGGGGATGACAAATGCTGTTATCTTGGAAATAGCAAAGTTTCAGTGTTCTTCTACGCATTTATCTGAGACTAAAATTCTTCCACACTCTCAAGACCTAGATGGATTTTCACAAAGTAGGTAACTTTTATTCTAAAAATAGCTTATAAGCAACTTCTGTCGTCCCTTCTTCCTCAAAATACTTTGAGGAGAAAAGAAAAACCAAAAACCTTGAGGTAAATCGATACATACTTGACCTACTTCTCTGGCTTGTAAGTTCTGTTTACCTGCAGCTCCTACTCCAGTTAATTCTGTGAATGCTCAATAGGAATGAATCATGAACTTTTGTCTGAAGAATCCCCAGGACTGTCCAGAACTCTGCCAGCCGATGAAGTAGGAATTCACCTATCCCCCAGCTTAGAGGATGACATTTTCTGTGCCTAAGCACTCTCAGAAAGTAAAGAGCCAGCAGCTAAACTTAACCTTTTATTTGATACTACAGACAAATGATTCAAAATAAATTATATAAATCTATTTACTAAAATGAGGGAATTAGGTTATTTGTCTGGAAAAGAAGATAAAACTTTGTGCTGAAGTGAACAAATTTGTTACTTTAATGAATTCTAAACAGTTGAGCATGTGAAAAGGATAGACAAGAAACAGATGTGGCTACGCTTCCTTTTAATTGTGTATGGGCTTCCGCAAACACACGTGCTGCTTTTGAAAGTGCTAATTCTGTCCTTTCTGCCTTCTTAGTGCTATGCAATATCCACTTGAAACAGAATCTACTGCCACACAATTCACTAAGTTGTAGCTTCTTACATACACATTAGTAAAGCTGGAGACTGGCAAAGGCAAATTTGAATCTGGTAAGAAATTTACTGAATTCAAGGACAACATAAATGTTTAGTGGCAGTGACTTTTGAAATCCTATCCAAGCCTGACAGGGTTCAAGCACAACTGGATGCTTGAATACAGGGATATACGTTTCCTCTTCTATTGGCTGCATATATTAAAAACTGGTATATATAAAGCCATTTTGGGGGGGGATTTTTTTTCCTGGGGTTTTTTGGTTGCTTTGGAGGGGGAGGGGTGTGTATGTTTCAAAACAGATAACCCATTGGTTATACACATCAAAATACTGTGCATAGAATCACAGAATGGTCTGGGCTGGAAGGGACGCCAAGGATCACATAGTTCCAAGCCCCCTGCCAGGGCCACCAACCCCCAGGCATGATCTAGACAAGGTTGCCGAGGGCCCCATCCATAAGAACTACCACTTTCTAGTTAACATTAGGAACAACTAAGTAACCTGATCTTTAAACACAGGCTAATCAATATTATTAAGATTTTAGACCCATTTGTCTAATGCACATAGTACTAGGCATTATCAGTAGTAAACCACAAACAAGACTGTTTCCAGTGTGGCAGTCCTCAAGTTCCTTAGTCACAACTTTTTAACCTTTCTGAATTAACACATCCAATGCAAAATTTTCATGTGAAAATAGATATGGAAGTTATTGTTTGGGTTAAAACCAAAAGTTACTGTTTCTCTGTGGCAACCAAGAGCAGTATTATATGCTAGCAAAAAAAAAGCGCATAAACTCCTATACTTGTATAAAGTCTGCTATATGAAGGGCTTCTGAACTAAGAACACTTTTCAGAGATGCACCAAGGGATTGCAAGCCATGGAAGAAAAGGCATCTCTGTTCCCAGCTCTCTACCAACCTGATGCAAAAATCCAAGCAAGTTCCCTTAGCTCCTCAATTTCCAGAAGTCACAAGCAAACCAGGATGCAGTGATGCTTTCCTGGGACACAGAGAACTGTTTGCTATCAGTAAATCTATATACTAGAGAGGTAACTCTTAACACAAGTATGCCAATATGTACCAAAAGCAGAACTAAAAAAAACACTACAGATGTATCTTACTTCATTACAATAAATCCAGTGAGTCTCAAAATCCTTCAGTGAATTCTACCTGTTAGGCTGTGCAGACCATAGCCAATAGCCAGACTAGTTGTTATTGTTCTGCCGCACACCAATGGCTGTGCAAGACAAGAGCTGCATGTTCTATTTTGACCTCACCTCACTTAATGCTAAATGATTAGGAACTCAATGCCTTGAGACTTTTATTGCTGTGACAAATTTATTTGCATATGAACAGTAGATTCAAGTTTTCAGGTAAGGAATGACAGTCTAAGGCTTGTGCATTGTTTCCCTTAAAAACAGGCCAATAAAAATACAACAGCTCTCAGCAGAAGATACATATTATTTCAATTAATCAAAACACTTCTAGATAAGATCACACACTGCAAAGACATCCAGTTCATTCTGTTTGTTCCCTATGCTGTACGTGTCAGTGCAAAGACACGTCAAAGAGCACCCACGGAGTAGTATAGAACATCAGGTCTTTAGACAGGCCAGTGACTTAAAGCCATCATTTGCTGGAAGGACAAACAGTAAGTTCCCGGAATCAACTAATACCCTGAATGAAACATCTGACCTTACTATGACAGCGAAAACAAGTAGGGAAGACTTGTACCTACAGTATTATCCACATACTAACGTGACGTCAAAGAATTCTGCTTTGACTATCATACATATGTCTGACCAGTACAGATGTCCTTCTCACTTTTATTTCAAACAACAAACGATGAAGGGAATGCACATTACAACTGTAATAGGTCATGTGTGGCTTTTATTAAGCAGATACCATCTCCAAACTAACTTTTCAAATGACAGTTAAGAAAGTGAACTCTTAATGCATGATAAAACAGCATTCCTCCTCTAAGGAGGAAAGGAGATGATATTTCATACAATGGGTACTAGATTTCTGGAACTCCTTTTTGGCAAGATAGTGCAGATGTAATAAACTTACAGGACTGCAAGAACAGACTGGACAACTACTTGGAAAAAACCCATCTGAGATTACTACACAAACCATAACAGGTTCAGTTGTTCGGAGCTGAAAACAAGAGAGGCTGAGAGACCACAGAGTCAGTTTTGTGGTGAAAACAAAGACCAGGTTAATAGCCTTTGAGAATGGCAAGGATAGGCCTGGAACATGCAAAAGAGCAGGAGTATGCCTATGCATCTGCATTGGGACAAAACAAAAAGCACTATGGAAAAAAAGATGAGTAGTCCTGTTAAAACTACTCAAGAACTGAACTATACATGTATTAGGTAAATGCTAATTAAAAGTGCTTGGCTATCAGCACTGTATTCAACTGCTTTAGTAATTAACACCAACCCCCTTCCCCATCCCCTAACATGGAACAAAACCCCTGAAAAACCCCATGCTTCTGGACCTCAGGAAACATTACAGCACAGAGAATAACCAACAGATAGACTTTCCCCTCTTTTTAAAATGTCCTGCTATTGCTTGCAATATGTCATCATAAAACTGACAAGCAAATTCAATCTGTGGTATTCTCTAGCTGGCTCACTCTTGAGGACAATTTACACCAAATGGCAGACAGTAGCTCTGCAACACAAGAGCCAGGAAACAGGTTGCAACAGCCGTTCAAATCTAGGAAGCCAAAAACCAGGCAACTGGGTCCTGCTCTGCCAATAACTGCCAGTAACAAGACATCCAAGAGGTCTTAAGACCCTCTTACAGTAGATGAATGAAATTGACAAACTTTTAGACAGTGACCTCCAAACTCCTTCAGTCTTCCTCTCATCTCCCTCTGATGCATTGCCTCTTCATCTGCTTCCCTGAGAGGGGACATGTGAGTGTGCCATGCATATACAGTTGGGGCTCTGGGTATTGGAACTCTGCAACACCAACAACTCTCATCTCTGCTGACAATGATCAGCTTCTCTGGGGCAGAACAGCTGCATGATGCTACCCTGAGTTTTATTTTCTTACTGCATCGCAGAATGAGGCTGCTAATCCAGTGCTTGACCTGATGCAGCTGTCTGCTACTGCAGTGATGATACTACAAAGGCTTGCACAAGCATTACCAAAAAGAGGGAAAAACAACCAGAATAAACTACAATGGAACCATCTCCTGAGGATGACTTCAAACACTCATCTCCAATCATAACACTTCTCATCACCCTGCAGCAAGGAATAAGCAAGCTGATAACCTCCAAAGCTGTCTGGTTTGAGATTACTCAAATACTGTTGCCTCTGAGGTACATCATATCGATTATTTCCAGAATTAGCATCTATTTAACTGTTTTACACAAAGGCAGAAACTACAAAGAACTTCATGTACCACAGTCTGAAATAGTGCCACTGACAGAGCAACAAACTTTGGATAGTATTTACATGGATTTTTCCAAAGACAGACAGTATCTGCCTAATCTGTTTTCAAGAAGAGTACCCATGCAGCATTAGGATAATAGTCTACACTACACGAGCACAGGAAAATAAAAAGTCCACATCAGTAAAATCTTCAAATTTAAATATTTTGCACAAACTCCATCATCTCTTTGGTTTTTAATTATCTCCCTCTTGTACCTGTTACCCAATGACGCTTTAAACAATTCCATTAATCTTCACAGACATGTAACAAGAGAGGTACCTGGATTCCCTTACAGTCTAACACATTTTTTTTGCTAGCTTTAAACTTCTATTTTGTAATTTAAGTTCCCAACTGTGACCTTGAAAATAGTGAACTGAAATGTATATTAAATTTCTGTCTTTCCCAACTAGATTTTGTTTCTTTATCTTTCATATTTCCTCATTTTTTCAGACTAAGGGAACAGAGAGGGAGACAAAAATCAGCATTATCAGCTATTTCTTGGTCGCAGTAGTGAATTTAATAAAACCCCAAACCACCAAACCCAACATCCAACAAACCACACCACAGTAAGTAAACTTACTGTGATGCAAAGAAGTCAGCAAGGGCTTGGCTAAGAAGACAATGTACGAAAGACACTAGCTTTGGCAAATCATAGACAAGGAGTAATTAGCACCTGTTTATCCCTCTCTGCAAGACATTTTACAACTAATAATATAGTTGTACGTTTTTAGAGCTGAAACACATAGGTTTCTTCCCCTCATTCTTTGAATGCATATAAGCATTAAAAATAGTAACAAAAATACTTATCTATAAGTTGGGGTGGGGGTTGGTAAGTAGATGTGAAATGTGTATTTCAGGTACTACTTAAGCTCTACAGGAAGGTACGCGAAAAAATTTCAGTTTAGAATTATTCTTTTTAAAAATATCTGCCATCATTCCAGCAGACAGTCTGGGAAGCATTTTGAGTTTTTCATCACCACAGTGCTAGAACACAACAATGCTTGTATTTTGTGAGAGAGAAAATACGGAAATCTAAGTACCTAAGAGATCTAAAAGATCTGTAGACAGAAAAAAAATTCCTGAGAAAGTAGGAAAGTGGCTCAGTCCCAACAACAGTAAGAGGAAATAAAAGCAGCAGTATGACACAGAACAGGAGACAAGGCAGGAAATGAGAGTATAAGGAGTGAGGACATGCATTTCTATGCTGTGAAAGGACAAAGAACTACTAAAAGAAGACAGAATGGAACGTTTAAGGCAGCAGCAAGGTTTGAGGGGTATTCCTCCCCCATTCTTTTTGTTTATAGACTGAATTCAGACCGTAATACACACAGAAAGTATGGATAATAAATCACACTTGCACTTGAATGCTTAAGTCTTCGGTAGGCGAGAGTAAGAATACTAATGCTTGCAAGCTATCACATCCTGAAAGCACGGGTACAGATCTGCTTACACTGCTTTTCCTCTCTTTCTCTCATCGAACATCATCTTTGAGCTTAGAAAAGTTCAATATTTTTTCTTTTTCAGCCTGGCCATAAGGTTGCCTTCAGATATTTCAGCTTTTGGTGTAAGAAACAACCCTACAAACAATTCTAGGGAATACTTTAGATCTCCTTGTACTACTTCGTTAAACATAAGCCCTAGAAATGTACTGTCAAATACACCTGTATTTTGCTGTCTCTTCCTATACACTACAGGAATGTACAGCTCTGTACTTAGTCAAGAGGCAGCACTGGAAACATTTTGACATCTGAGCAATATTTTCTTGTGAGATTTCTTTAAAAAAAAAAACACCAAAAAAAACCCCCACCAAACAAGAAAACAACCACACATTTTAGGTTAGTTTTCTGCCACTAAGACAGTGAGCCAGAAGTTATTCTTCTGCTAAGGAGCTGTAAATCCACTGGGTCCTGGAAAGCTCTGAGCAGTCAGCTTGTCTTCAAGCCAAACATGCCACAAAGCACTACAATGGGCAAAGCAGCTACATTTACACAGAGAAAAGCTGTGTGGTTGCATATTGCACCCGGAGGAGACTACAGAACCAGTTATACAATTCCAGGACAATACCACATATGAAGGCTGTTGCATTACTCTACATGAGAATTACAGCGAATAAAAAAATGCCTTTAACCAAGGTTTATTGCAAGCCACATATCTTGTGCCTGTGTAAAGTAAAACCTTGAGGTAATAACTGGTCAGTTACTTTTTCTACTTAAGAAGTGTAACCTATAATCTTAAAGGAACAAACAATAATATGAAGTGATTTACAAACCTCTTCTTCCTGAAATGTCTTAGAATAGCAGTCAGACCTGCTTTAAAATCTTTCTGAAGTATGACAGAGGTTTTTTTTCCTTCCCCTGTTAGGTTTCAAGAGACCTTTTGGAATAAACAAAGCAACAAGTCTCAAGTTTCATTGTCCTTTGCAGCCATGCAAGCTGTTTTGAGGAGTCCTTTAATCTCAAATTGTTTCTACTAATAGTACCAGATATTAACTGATTCATATTATTCTACAGTAAAAATTCACTCACTGCTTCTCTCCCATTTAACTTTATCCAAATGAAAGCTTTCTGTTGCATGTTACCTGAAGAGACTTCAAATGGAGAAGCCCAGATAGCTCCAGAAGAGCACACAGTGCATCAACTTAGAACATAAGGCATGAATATCCCTGGCTCTTGGCACAAGGCTACAAAGATACAGCTCCAGTATCGCCCACAAACAGACTGGAGGACAGGGTATCCCTGGAAAAGGAAAACAACTCAAGCTACCACACACATTGTGGAGTAGAAAACACTAACAGATGTGATTAGGGAAGCTCCAGCATCACTCCTGGCACAGAAGAAATGTGGCAGACTTAGGAAGTTGTTATTTTGTTGTCTTGTCTCCTAATCTAAGTTGAGACTCCTGCTGCCTATTTTGGACCAGCAGCCATTCGCAAAACTTCACTAGCTTTTAAAGCTACAAGGTAGGGCAATAATCAAAATGCCAGAGAGCATGTTTCTGGAAAATACCTAATTTTCCAAGCCTCTAGAGTAAAAAGAGAAATAGTATGATATATGTGCCTCAGTTATGCTAATCTGTTAAGAAAATACAGCCATGCCTATCTAAAAATTTCCTCTTTAGTCAGGTCTAATTAACTATTAGGTTAAATAACCACAGTTGGTTTCAAGTTCTGAAAGAGCCCAAGAAGAATGAAGAATACTACTCTGGAGGGAGAGACAGTTCTGCATCAAACAAATCTATAACCAACCAAATAAATCTATAACCAAACAATTTTACATGTACTTTCCGAACTATAAACGGCTTTAGAGGAAGAATTTACTTCCTCTTTGTGTAGAAGAACTGTAGTTCCTTTTAAGTAGGCAAATCTACAATCTTTTAACGCCATTTTCATCTCAATGCCAAAAATTTCCACTTTGGAAGGGGCTCCTACAGAAGTTTTACATTAACACAGACAAGTTTCAGTTAAAAACAGAGAAGTTACTATTCTTCTTCACACAAGGTAACTTCATAGCTGCCTCTAATGGAATTTTCCTTACAGCTTACTTTCAGGACAACAATAGGATCACTCTAATGGAGGGGCAGGGCAGTAAGAACAGCATGAACACTACAGTGCTCTCCATTCACAGGGCACTTAAAATGTGGGTATGATGAATCAATACCGAGGTAGGAGTTCCTCAGTCTTGAAACTGTCTAATGCTCACAGAGCACTTTTAAGTCAATAATATTTGACAGAAGAATAACTTTTTAATCTGCTTTGGTAAGCGTGGCATATATATTTCCAAATATGAGAAGCAATCCTAAATCTCAGAATAAACTTCCTAGTCAAAATCTTGTCTGGTTAAAGACAGCAGCTAGCAGAATGGCAAGGATCAAAACTGAGTGGTATTTCAAAGGCCGATTAATTCCTTATCTCAAAGCAAAGCTGCCTGCTCCTTGAATTTTATTCTCTGTATCAGAACAGAAGCAAAATGCCATCAGTTTTATTCTAATTCATCTCTGTGAAGTTAATCATAAAAAGGTATTTCATACTGGGATGTATACAAACAATTTTATATACCATTATCAGATGTTCAAGGAAAGACTCAGTCCTCTTTCTTTTGGACGTGCTTCTACATTCACATTATAGTTGGATTCAACTTTATATTGCTCTTAATACAAGAAGCCATGGACCTGGCAACAGAAGGAAGCGTTCCATTTCATGACTTATTTTCAGGAACCATAAACTTGATGATTATTTTGCTATTAGTGTGATCTGATTATTTTGTAATTTAAGTAACCCAAATCTATGGAATCTGGACCTGTGCTTTATAATTGGCAGAATCGTGAGAGTTTGAAAAACTAAGTCTAATCACAGATTAGTCTGTCTCAAAAGACATAAATTGCTCAGACAAAGCCATAAATATGATGAGCAGTATTCTCTCTTTCCCATCTTCCACACTGTCCTAATGAAGCAGCAGAGGAGCAGGAAGGGCAGAGTATGGAACACCAGTCATTAAGTATTTCTGTCACAGCAGAGGTGATTCATCAGAAGAGCAACAAGCACCATACTTTGAGCATACTATTACTTAAAATAGTTACAGGTTAATTGTTCTCAGAAGTGAGCTGGAACTGCAAGGTGCAGAGTTACAGATAGTCCGATCTATTCTTTTGGTACCCCTCTGACTACAGTAAATCATTCCAACTTGCTAAAACTGAGAATTAACAACTTGATCACAAAGAGCTTTTTATTGGGTTGTCAAGCTGACTTTGTCTACCATGCAGTTAATCTACCATGAAAAGTAAGCATAACCAAAGACACAGGACTACTCAGTTGGAAACTGAATACAAGACGGGGAAGTGTCTCTACTGCCTCATGACACTACAGCCTTAGCGGACTTGAGACATTAGAGAAAATCCTTCAGGCACAGAACATCCTTGCACCTGGCTCCAAGCATTTTCACACAACTAGGTTCCCATTCTGCTGCATGTAATCACATCTGTCTCAGCCCATAGGGAGTTGTCCTACTAATATTCACCTTTACGGCTTCAAGTACAGAGTACTTCATAGTAACTTCTTGACCAGAACAAATCCGAAGATACACATTTCTACTTTGTGTTTCTAAAATGAAATTACAGATAGAGATGAAGCAGCTTATTGCCCTGGTACTTGCAGTGCTAAATTGTTAACAATCCCAATCTCCTTTAGCTGCACAAAGGCAGGAAATGGTGAAAAGTTTAAGGTTCAGGGAGCACTGCTCACTGCAGTGGAAAATGACAGCTTTCGTGATTGAAAGTAAAAACAACTCCTCTCTAAATCTTTGAAAGGAAGTTCCAATATGCAACTGAAGTATACAAACTGTAGTTGGTTCGTACCTGCAGCTACACACCTCCTGCTAGCCGTTCCAGTCTTCACTCTAAAAGACAAGAAAAAACCCCAGATATTATTAGACTCTTCCAGAGCTACAATCAGATAATAACAATAATTGCAGCCTGAACTTATCTTGTAAAATGCTGAAGACTCTGAAAATAAAGCGAGTTTTTAATAATGTAAGTCCTCATGAGGTGGTAACAACCCTCATTAGACACAAAAGAAGTCGCACATTTTAAAAATACAGAAAATAAATGAAAGGGTGCAAAACAAAGGATTGCAAAAACAACATGGCTGAAAGCAGAAGTCTTGTAGCTTCCTAGCAACATTCAGTGGACTTTATCCTGCTTGGCTGGCTTTCTGGCTGTCATGACAAAAGCAGAGTTACTAACACGAGTACCCACAATCCTTAACTCCTCTATTACATTAGTTTGACAGCAGCAGCACTAAAAGCTGACAATGAACATGAAAAGGGGAACTCTACTGTGAAATAATGTAAAATAGCATAGATAGAAATATACGAGAAAGCTTTGTGTTTCCTAATTCAGAACTAACATCACAAAGAAAAAAGTCTTATTTCTACAACTTAAGCAAATCATCGAGGAACCATACAAACTTTCTGTACTAGCCCCTCTTAAGTAAGGGACACTATTCTGTGATTCAGGGGGGTCTTTTTGCAGATTCAATAACTGACTCACACCACAAGCTAGCATGTATTTGGATTTTTTATTTGATTGTTGGTGTGGGAGGTTTTTGGGTGGGATTTGTTTGGTTAGCTGTTTTTTAAAAAGAATTTCTTCTCTGCTTCCTCCTAGGTTATTTTACATATGACATTCATAGTAGTCTAGCAGTAGAGAAAATCCAACTCCAATTATTTATCTATGGGTACCAAACCAAGAGCTGCATCCTTCTGCAAGGACAAAAGTTATACAAGGTTATATGAGTTCCCATATTTACACTGCTTTGCAGGCCACTTCATAACCTTTGCTATCTGTTGAGTGACTAAGCGACCCATATCCTCTTCCAACTTCTAGTATACTTGGGTATTTATCACACATACTCAAGATTTTCCAGAGAGAAATCTCTAAAGATTTTATCTTTATTTTGTAGTAATTTTTGAATTTTCTAATTCCTTCAATTAATTTAATAAAATATACCCTCTAAAGGAACACAAAATCCTAAAATATGAAAATAACTTTCTTATAATACTAATTAAGAACAAACAAAAAAAAATATTGATCTATGAACCTTGCGAATCAGTTATCTGAAATGTGTATTTTCAAAATTATTAATTTAGCTTTTCTAGACTATTACTGAAAAATGATTATTGGTCAGGGAACATTCTACATACTTATTCTGGTTCTACAATAACATTCTGGATTAAGAAACTCCTACTAGAGATTCAGGCAAATATGTTACCTGAGGACACCTCCTTTCACCTCACCCACATTCCTTTGCGTTTTTGAAGTTTAATTAAATAATATTTGTTTATGGGGGGAAAAAAAAGCCTTGGATTTCTGCTAACAGACCTGATTTCAAAGCATTCAGTAACATAAAATTTGTTTTCCTCTTTTAAAGCAACCATTGCCAGATATTTAAGCCCTACGGAAGATGTCATAAATACTAAGTTGTAGTTCTGAGATAATCAGCTTTCAGAAAAAAGTTAAACACGCAGCTCATTCATTTTGGAAATGCTTAAGAATATACTGGTAAACAACTTTTTAATGTTAAAAAGAAAAATCTTCCCTTCACACATGTAACTACCTAACACTTAGTATTTAATTTTAAAACTTCAAAGGAACCAAAAGTACAACTAACATAGCCAGAGGAACCCATAACTCTTGGATACCTTTGGAGAAAAATATATATGTCACCGAATCAAAGACAAAATCCAGGACAATAAAAACTTAAAGAAAGCAAGCAACAAATCTGACAGCCAGCTGTCAGCCTGGGAGAACACTCTTAAATCAAAACAAAACTATTAGTAGGGTTCATTTAATTGCAGGTAGAACATAAATACAGCAAATACTTTACACAAGTTTATAGCTCAGACAAACCTGTCCCAAAGGCCAAAGAATCTGATTTCTGTATTCCTTCTCAGAAGAACTCAGGAACTGGTACCTCAGATTACAGTATATACAGGAAGCATACTACTAGCAATGTACCATCGCAATTTTTTTCATTAACTGACAGGGCAACCTTCAGATTCACCCCATCCCAGCACTACACACTGAGAGTGAACTGTTTTCATAGTTGCATGAGTGCAGGTTCTTAGTGGAGACAGCAAAACAATTAACAGGTGTGAATTGGGAGATGGCATCAGAACTTTTGCAAATAAGAATTTTTTCCTAAGGTTGCCCTCTGACTGATGTGTTGCATTTGAGTACATGTATCACTTCCAACTTCTGTCCCAAGCTAGGAAGAACAATGACACAACCTGACAATCCCACATAGAAAAACAAAGGTTTAACTCTTAGATTTAACACTTAGCCCTACAGATCGAAGGGTGACAAAATACATGCTTGCTGATGAACAGCTGTAACTGCTGGTATGCACTATAATCTAAATAGAACTGCAGTTGGTAATGAAAACAAGTGGCTCTAGGCACTAAGTACTAGACATCGGAAATGAGCCCAATAAACAGAGACTGATGTTTTGCCACTAAGCATCAAAGCACTGTCTCATGAGCATCCAGGATCATCTGTAGAACAGCAGATCATTTAATGGATTCTGATCAATAAAATTCGTGTCAAAGTCAGCACTTTTCTAGACCAGTTAGTTCTGCTTTCTTATTACACTTTCCAGGAACTAATGTTTATGGGATATCAAGATTACTATTGACAATTAAAGAGTCTTAACAGATAAAAGAGACCATATAGCTCAACATCAGATATATCCTGGCATCAAGAGTCTCTCACATAAATCAACATTCAGTCTGGACTTGCTGTGGATTTGCATACTTTTAAGTACCAATATGACCAATACAAAAATAACTATTTCTCCTGAGGAAGTGCAAGAGGGAGATAATGATGCCTCAAAGAGTGAGGGAGCAAGTTCATCAGATAAATCAGATTACAGATGAAGTCAGATGAAGTTTCAATGACTCAGCCCACAACCCACAGAAAATGCATCACTTTCTAGTAAATGTCACTTAAGGAACAGCAAGACAACAGATATAGTGATGAGAAACTTCTGCAGTGCAAAAACATTACCAAGGAAGCAGCCTTACTTCCTTGTCTAAGAAATGTTTCTTTTCTACTGCAATCTTTACACCCAAACCTCTCAGCACCAGAAACCACATGCTGAATGCCAGGCAACAGTTCCTAGTCACTGTGCCTGCTCACTTGATTTTAGCAAGGTTGTCAAATACTGTTTACCTCGGTGTTGCCAGCACAAGTACTATTGTGCATACACATTAGCAGACAATGTGTAGTAAGTAAATAGACCAGTTGAAGTACTCATGACAGTATGTTTGACTGTCAGAATATAAGTTTGTTCAATTTCAAATATAACAGGGAGAACAGAATGAAGACTAGAAGTGGTGCACATTTTAGGACAACTGCGGATCAAGAGGAGAAAAACCCACAACTGATGGGAAAATATTTTAAATGCCACACTCCAAATTATTATGACCAGAACACAATAAAATACTAGGATTGCCATCCCTGGCATTATTCAAGGCCAGGTTGGATGGGGCTTTGGGCAACCTGGTCTAGTGGAGTGTTTCCCTCCCCACAGCAGGGGGTTGTGACTAGATGGTCTCTGAGGCCCCTTCCAACACAAAGCAGTCTGACATTCTGTGATTTGGGATGTAGAACACATCTGCAAAGTCTGTTCTATGTCCATTCAGCAATTACAATAACCATTCCCAAGACTAATCATTGTCTTACAACCCGTAGTGAAAGCGTCAATAGACATACTTTTGAGAACGGAATAAAATCCTGTGATCTACTGTTGAAGACATGAGACTGGGACTTAGAAGACCTGAGCTCTCTTTCTAACTATGGGACTAAATAGCTCTGGACAAGTCACTTTATAGATCCAAGAGTTTCTGTTTGTACTGAGATATAATCCTACTTGTTGTCTGTGAAGATATTTTGAGAAACAGTAAGAGAATGTATTCCATAGGAGTCAGAGTAGCAACCCATTGTTACATCTGCCTCAGCTGAAAACCTAGTAAACATATTTAAAAAAAAAAAGAAGAGCATAAATTCATCTCCACAAAACATGTCTATCAATAGAAAACAAATAATGTCACCCTTCCAGAATATGGCATTAAGAGACTCATTAAACATCTCAAGAGTTGCAAATACAACATTTTATTTACTTCCAAAACATTCAGAAAATGCCCATTCACATTTTGCTTTACGGATACTGTACATGTCACAGAAGACCTGTCACATGTAATACAGAGTTTTATGACTCTGATTGAGGTATAGTGAACAGACACAGTAACCTCAGCTTAACCAGTAAGCCTACTTCTAGAAACACCACCACTAGCTAAACTCATCCATCTCAGACACAAGATTCAAATACTAACACTTTCACTTAGCTGTCATTAAAAGCAAGATTAAAAAAAATAAATATCACACTGAGAAAGTCACCCCTGTGCAATGTTTAGACAGACAGAGTCTGCACAGCTCTGCATTAAATTAAGTTTTTTATATCATGGTACTTACAGACTTCTTTTGACTGCACAAAAGAAAGATTTGAATCCAGAGAAAATAGACGTATCCCCACCAAGATCCTCAAATGCAACTGCTATTCTGTACTATTCCACCTGAAATACTAGGAGGACACAGTGCATGTGACCATTTCCAGCATCTACTACCAGCTTAAGAGGGAAAATATTTTTGAGTTGTTCCAATTTTGAAAGACCAGCCTCCATATGGATACAAAATTCTGAGTAGGCCTGAAATTCTGTATTTGTAAAATGTTTTAAGAATAAACATTTATATTTTATTTCAAAGGCGTACAACTAGGAAAGACTGATTTACCTTAAACTTGTATGTGTCTCTTGCTTGGTTTATATTAGACAAATACTTGCCATGAACTCTACTGTGCAGAGTCTGCCATTGCCACGCCTGCAAACCAAAGAGTAAAAATATACTCAATTGTTTCTCTTATTTTTTGCAATAGGCACACGGTCAAGTCCTTTGCAGAAGTAAATGGATATAAGTTTCTAAATTACACTCATTTACATCTCCAAAGAACCAAAGCCAACGCTCTATTTCAAGGAATGAATATTGATTCAAGCAACTTTCATGAGCAAATAATTTTCTTTAACACTTCAAGGTACTTAATATTGGGTGTGTAGAGCTGAAGCTTTAAGAAATGGTTTGTGCTATTTCTTTTTCTTCATCAGAGGCAAACACTGGTGTTGCTGTGGGAACATTAACTTAGGAATGTCCTGACTTTAGTTCAAAAGCCCAAACAAAAAAACCAAACCCAACTAACTGTTCCAATGCAAAGCAGTTCTTCCTAAGCTCCTACTCAAGCCCTTTGAAGGAGGTTTCTCACTTGTCATAATTTACAGCACCATTTGCATATACCTTGGTTTCTTTTTTGCAGTATTTACCCCTTCTTCATTATCTTTATGTACTATCTGAAACATGAAGCACTGTTAAGGAACACTGAAAAAACAGTAAACATTTCTGCATTAATTTACAACCTAATACCTATTGAAAATACATCAATGCATAAATACATGCACCACCTTGAAGCATTATTTTTGCCTGAAGATAACTTTTCTCTGCCTGACAAAACCTTGCTTTCATTCTGAGTTACCAACACCTAAAAACAACTAATAGAATATCTTTCCTATTGATGTCAACACCCTTTTACTTCACAAACTACACTCATGGCCCATTTTGGGACCCTGAAACACCTCCTCCAGGCTACCTGCTTGCGATAATTAACACTGCCTGACTCTCATGCCAACACAGCTTTGCTTGCTCCTCTCTTGCCAAGGCCTCAGAAATCCTCCCCACTATACAAGGCTGGATCTGTCACACGATCTTAGACTTTAGCTAAGGATGAGTGAAAGGGGTGGAGATCAAGAGCAAGAGTGTCAACACACTTTGCCAAGAACTAGAGAGACTCAGTACTTGCTTGTAGATTTATGCACGTATTTTCAGATGTACTTCACTTAGACACTTCTCCATCAATTCTTTCCATTCACTTTTCCTGGAAGGCACAGTATGACATCACATGGTTTCCACTGCTAGCTTGAGAAGACTCCAGAAACAAGTGCTATAAATACAGTTTTGGTTGCATGAGGACTCAAAATAGACACAAAATCCTCTTTCTGGATTCTTAGGGCTTCTATGTCTCATATCTAGATTCTGGAGGTACCTTATACTTCCCGAATCAAAACCTCACACGTAGCGGTCTACGTGGCACATCATCTTCTATCTGTACTCAGATCAAGAAAGTTCAACAATTTCTTCGCAAACAAACAGCAGGCTTCTCTGTACAGCAGCAGCAAACTCAGCATGTATCAAATGCTGCATTCATAAAGAAACATATTATGACAACATTTAGAACCTCCCTGTCTAGAACCAAATGATACGTGCCACAGCAGGTGATGCATGCAAACCATTAATTTTTTTGGGTTACATTACAAGAGAAGAGAGGATATAAGCTCTTCAAAAAGATTAGCTAGAAATGGGGTAGAAATACAAAAGGATAGATAGATGTTCCAAGTGTCTATCCAGTCAATGCTCTTGCCAAATAGAGCACAAGCTTTACCTCACCAGCTATCCACCCTCATCTCTATGTAATGAGCCCAGAATAGGAAGTGATCCAGGTGTCATCTAGCCTATCAACAACAGGAAAACAGTAGGTTTAACCCAGACATGCGCCCTGACTCAATTCACTGCAGAACCACACTCAGCAGCACAAAGGAAAGGGAAAATGCATGAAGATGGAACAAACCTTTCACAGCAATACTGGCATATGCTCATTCAAATTACTCACTCACATCGCTCTATCATTAGATTTAGGTGCTGGCTGTTATGTTGTTAATTTTCTACTGATTAATCATTTTAAAAGGCCTCTAGTGATAAATAAGGCTTCTACTACATCTGTTAGGGAAACACTATACTCGCAAGAAGCATATGCATGTTCCTCTATATTATCACCTTTACTGTCCCAGTTCTATTTTTCAACTTTCACTTCTTCCAGGAGGTTAGTATCTGTAATTGCTTTTCAACAGCAGTTATAAGTTTAACTAACTTCAAATGAACACTGGACCTAACTTCAAATTTCCATAATCTTCCTACATGTCCACCCTTAACCTCATTATTCAATTGCATGATTATGACACTAAAATGAAAGATTTTTTTTTAAAGAATAAAAGCAATAAGGTAAGAAAAATAAAAAAAAAATATCCCTTCCTGTGGAATGTGAGGACCTTTGAAGGATGTGAGTTAATATCTCACTTGTCTCCAACCTTGAAAAAACGTCTTCTGCAAACAGGGTAACAGTCAATACAGAATGGATGACTGACTATTCTCCCTTAAACTCAAGATATATATGGCAAATATAACTTCCTATCCTTGTACATCTAAAGCATTATATTTTGCTACATGAGTCAATTCCTGGAAATAAGCAGAGTGCTAAGTTACACTTTTTGAACTAGTGGACAACAGGTACAAGTAAAACTTAGTATATATGTAACTCAAACATCTACCTTCTAAGAGAGAAAAACAACAACTTAGTTTAGCTCTTAAAAATATCACTTTCTTACATACTGCATTTGGCGAAATGGAAAATTTAAATACCCTAGTGTCATTCTACAGTCTGGCTTTACCTTTCATCTATGCAATGCACCTGATGAACATGTATTTCGTCAGTGGTCTACCCATTTATCATGGCATCTCTCAAAAAAAAAAAAAAAAAGACAAACACTATTTTTAAAACATGCAATATTAAACTTCTAAGAGGCCTTTGAACCTGCTTAATCATATCCCTGCTACAAGAATGCAAACAAGAGCTAAGTACGCTACCAGAAAAAAAAGCAGGTAGTGAAATTACACAACCTTCATCACTGGCATCAAATAGTACCAAGACTTGCTTTTAATTTGTACTGTAAACTCACAAACAGTTTAGATGATGTTTTTGCCATTTTGCTCTGGCTAGCATAAATGAAAGAATGTCAGCTAGGGAGTAAGGAAGTATAAAAGTGGGAAGAGAAGGCAGAGAGCTTTAAGATGATGTGAGAATTGGGGAACATATCAGTGCACTTAAAACAACAAGCTTAACATCCCAGAAGCTGTGTATTCACAGTAAATTCCATAGGTTTTCCAGATGAAGATGGAACAACTACTGCACTGTGTCCCCACTACACAAAGAATGATCAGAAAACAGCCACACTACAAAGTTGCTTGAGTTCAAGCAGTTCAAGAATGAGATGACCTTCTGTCACACATCAATCACAGTTCCTTGCCTGCAGACACAGTGCTGATTCAGATAATGCTGGCCAGCTGAGATCCCTCAATTTTCTCCCAAACTCAAGACACACATAGCTTTCTCAGGAGGAAATACACTGAAGAGACTGCAGTAGTAGGAAAGAAAAATAAATCCAGACCGGATTTATGGAACATGGTCATCAAGAATTATTTTAGCAAGACACTGTCTTCTGTTTCGCAGGTGAAACGGTATTTTCCTCACTCAAATTCCAGGAACAGAAGGCCTGATACCTATTTGCATAGATACTCAAAAGGCAGCAGAATTTGTAAGTGGACAGCATCCCCTAAAAGACAGGAAAAGTACCCTACAGCCTTCTTCTCTTTTCTTCCTCTCAAAAAGTTTATTGCCAATGTTAATGGTGGATCCAGTTGCTGCCACTATTTTGAGCGCCTTTATGCTACTCAGAGATCGTATCAACAGTTTACTACAGTGTCAGCAGCTAACAGACTTCCTGCACTATTTGTTTACCTGATCTACTAAAGAAAAGCAGTTGCGAGCAGTCATCCCAACATGTGCAAGGCCGTAATACAAAGTTTATGCAAATACACAGCCAGGGAAGCCCTAGTTACACCTTTCCAGATCTTCCTAACAAGGTATTTCCTACAGCCCCATCCCTCAGCACCAGCTCCTTATTCCAAAATAGGTCGGCCAGGGTCTATCTCCAAATTAACCCCCCCTTGCCCGTGACAAAGATGGCACTCAGTTCTTCCAGGACAGGATCGAGCTTCTGTTAATCTTCACAGCAGACAGCGACAACAGACCTTTTATGGAAAGATACAGACCCTGGCTAATCACTCTCCACAGCAGGCAGGGATATTAAAATCCTCATCTCAGAAGACAGCAGCTCTTTTGGAGGTTAAACCTGCAACTCTCTAATGCCACTGCCACCCACTACTCTCTCTGCAAGACAACTGCCTTTTCTCCTCCAATCCCAGTCTGTACTGTAGAAACCTGAATGAACTGCATTTTATGAAAAAATAAAACATCCACAAACGATCACCTTTCACTTGAAACGCCAGTCTTCCCCAGAGATGCAGAGACAGACAGACAGACGGACATAACAACAGAAACTGTAAGCGCTGGCTCTCAATTCTGCTCAGCAAATGCCGAATGCACACAAGGCCAGCCACACTGCCTGGTTAGCTAGTGTGCTCTGCTGTACAAATATAGAAAGCAGAAAGTAGAACAACCGTTTCAGCAGAGGAGATTCTGCTCTGCTCTCCAAGAGGGAGGAGCAGGGAGCTGAACTAGCTGAACTGCTTTACCCATACATGGTCTCTGAAACAGACCATTGCTAAGACAAGCTCCTCTACACACACCCTCATTCACTGTCACACTGTGCAGGGGAAGAAAATAATTAAAAAGCGTACAGTCTAAAAGGAGTTACTGTTTTGGAATGAGTTCCATGTCCATTTTGCTTGAGCCTACCTTAATAATAAAGAAACATCCAACACTCTTCAGCCAAGAGAACTTGGGCAGCAACCCAGACAGAAGACAAAAATCTCCCAGCATCTCAAAAACTACTGAACTGACCAGGTCTTCCTTGTTGCTTTTGAACACACACATCCACATCCTAAGCTCTTGGTTGAACACCACCCCACCCCCGCAGCTGAATTATAGCAATCTTTTAAAATCATTCTCCTTTTTGTATTTTCCCAAACCAGTAAGCCTGACCTTTCCCATTGGTTAACACTAAATACTAGGGTGACATGCCATATCGAGTCTACTTTCCAGCAGCCCTTTTTGCCAGTGTTTAGACACAAACCAAACCTTTTTCTATGCGTTCTTCTTTAAAACAGAAGAAATCCATTTCTATGAAATATCTCCTTCTCTCCCTTTCCTCCCCACCTTTTCATGTCCTGGCACGGAAAGAAAACCAAATCAGTTTAACTGAAAATCCTGAATCCTTAAGTATTCAAAGGAAAAACAAGTGTCATAATCTCAGGTTGTTTTAGTACACAGGTATGATGGCACGCAAATATGAAAGCAGTTTCGTTTATATACAAAAGTGTAATAAGAGATTTACTACCCTGTGCTGCTGCCTATTTCTTGCACTTATGGTATCCCGCTTCTATATGGTGATACAAAATTATCTTACACAAGTTACCAAGAAAGATCTCTCAAACAACTAAGTGGAAGTTGAAACTTCCAGCTGTATCAAGAATGTACTACCGAATTCAGAACTCTGAGAAGTACACTTACTACCCAGCTAGTTCTCTTACCATGACTTGAAAGTGCATATAAGTGTGTTGGATTAAACACCAGCAATCTCAATACTTTCTTCAAATTTCTCATGGCTGAGTTAATGGTTTAGGCTACCTGCAAATTCAGAAAGGCACCAGCATACTCAGAATTAGCTGTATGCCTAAGAATATCCTAAGCTATTTTCCTCATGAAAAAGTATCAAGAAAAAGTGTCCTAGCCCTGACCCCAGAAAGCAGATATGACATGCCGATTAAACTTAGTCTTGATTTCAATTAAAAAGACTTCAAATCACAAAGAAATTCTAAAGCAACTTCTGCATCAGAGAATCAATGTCACAGCCACTTCCACACTGTAAAATACAGACATTATTACCTACAGCCAGTCTCTGATAGTGATCTAATTCTGGTACTGAGTGTACAATCCAAAATGTAATACGGCTGGCTTTACTCCATAAATATCTGAGTACCTTTTCCTAAGTCACCAAGCAATATGATCACAGATTTCTGAACAGTCAAAACTGCTTTAGAGAAATAAACATACAACCCCTTTTTTCCCCCCCAAGATTTCGCATATTTACCATTTTCAATAGTAGTATCACTTCTCATGTCAATTCTAATTGTACAAATAATCTTTACTGTTTTGCTTATAAATTGTGTTAGACATTGTGCAATCTTAACACAGTGATGGTCAAAAAAAAAAAAAAGCCAAAACAAAACAGAAAACCCCAACCAAACAAACCAGAAGTAGTCCAATTAAGTTGACCTGTCATCAAGATGAATGTTTTCTTAATTTAGAAATTTAAATGGAAAGCAGGAATTTTTGGAAGAGAAACAGCAAGGAGGAACAGGTGAGTTGCCAAGAAGATTTTCAGATAGTGCTCAGCTTAGAGATCTAAATCTATAAATGAGATATTAATTACTTTTACACTGTGTCATGTTGATGGGAAATGCAATAGCTAGATGTGACATTCAAAACATATTCTCTTCTCTTTCAAGAGTAGTGTTTCATTGCCTTCTGAAGAACCATTTATCAAAGCTCTAACTTGTAAGCTTTTTGCAGAGGTACTAAGATGTCTGGTGTCCATCCTACAAGTGTCTACACATACTAAATTAAGAGAGATGCTATCATTTTATATGTAGACTTGGATATTGTCTGCTAAATACTTCATTCAAATTACAGACTTCATAAATAACCAATTTCTCTGCTTTGAAAACAACAGACAAGAATGCTCCCTTTCCAACAGATTCTGAAGACTTGTTAATAGCATGCATATGTTGGAATATTTTTTTAACAGAATAGTTGGAGGCAAAAATAGCACAAAATATTAATAGATTCAGTGAAAACCTGAATTCTAAGAGATAGGATGTTTCAAGAACAATAGCTTTACTTTGACATGTGCAATACTGGAATCTAGTGCATAAAACCTAAATTGTTTTTGTGAAAGGTGTAGAACGAAACAACCTGCAGACAGAATTGAAATCTACCTTACAGAGGTGCAAAAAGCCAAAGTCCTGAAAAACTCAAATGAAGTTCAAGTAAAAACAATGCAAGACATCCTTGAACTTGAGTTCAGAAGATAATTCAGTTCTCACACAGATAGCATTGACCATAAAAAAAAAAAGAAAAGAAAAAAATTGTCTGCAAAAACAAGCCTGCCAGATATCATACCAGCAAGACACTGGATACTCAAAAAATACTCATCCTCTTATCCACATGCTCATTCAAGATTTCCTTGAGGTATGCTGATTAAAAGGACAAAGAACCTAAAGCATCTGCTTATTTGCAATAAATTCAGCAATATCTAAACCAGTAATCCCAAAATATCTTTACAAGTCATTTAGTTAAACCCTGAAAATCCCAGAGAAATAACGATTTTAAACCCAGTTTATATAATCTTAGCCTACCTGGAAAACTTTACCACCAGAAGACAAGACAGTTAAGTCAATTAAAAATGTACTCTAAATCAGTACAGATTCATTACCTAAACTTCCAGTTTGTCAGTTTGCTGTCAATACTGTGTTTAACAGAGCAGCCAGTAAAATAGTGCATCTTTTCTAAAAAGAAAAACAAACCAAAAGACACTCAGTAAAAAAATCTACTGAAGACAGAAGGGTAATAGCATAAATGGGGCAGAGAAGATGGCTTTTGGATTCCACTTCTGGCATAAAGCTTTCACACACCTGTGCCACAAGCTGTATTACCTGAACTGAAATTCTAAGAGCTGAAAACTAACAAAGCCTGCTAGTTCAGCTATCTAGTTGCTCACTGTTCATCCAGAACTCAATGGCAACAATGCCTTTTCTTTTAAAATGCACAGAGCTAAGATGGCTGGAAGTTGTATGCTACTCAGTATGTCAGAAAGACGACTTCTTTATCTGGGATGATGACTCTGCCATATTATATCGCTGCCAAACAAATAAACCTGCTCTATCACAGTTCAGACTTTCATCCCTACAGCAAAGGGTACCCAGACTAACATTGGAGCTTTAAGCAGTTTACATTCCCCCCCTTGCTCTATCCACATTTCCTGCTTTGATCTAAGATATATTTCAGCTTTACACGCTTCAATCTCCCATCAGATGCAGACAAAATAATCATCAAATGACATCTGGGAAATTTCTTGAAAATCCAAATGCTACACCTCTCCTTTTTCACTGTTATGGCCCAAACATAAACTGTATTAGCAGAACAATCTAAGATAGGTGTAGACAGTAACAGCAAAAGGGTGGTATCTTGCATTTTTTTCCTATAATGCAAGCATCTCTAATGACAGGAGGAAGGGCAATAAAACTACTAGTAACTTTTTTCCTCCATCAAGGTCATCTCTCTTGCCACAAGAAATCTTGTAACAGGATCACAACTCAAGATACTGTACTACTTCAACACAAATACCCATTAGAGGGCCTAGATAACATTTCTCCATTTACAGGTCCCATACTAATAAAAGCTGAAGTATGTTACTCTGATTTGATTTGTAGTGTTTTTTTCACCTGCCAAATAACTGCTCAACAGATAAAAATGATAATTTCTTATCTGAGGGCAGTTACCAAGGTAATGAGTAACTCTGAACATAGTCTTGGGGAATGGTGAAATAAAGAAGAAGCAGCAATACTGAACAGGCCTAGATTGAAATAAAACATCTAAGACAATCA
Organism: Laterallus jamaicensis coturniculus; assembly: GCA_022605575.1. Classification (NCBI taxonomy): domain Eukaryota; kingdom Metazoa; phylum Chordata; class Aves; order Gruiformes; family Rallidae; genus Laterallus; species Laterallus jamaicensis. The sequence goes on from JAKCOX010000013.1 coordinate 23,408,808, forward strand.
TGGCAAGACTGCTAAATAAGAATGCAGAAATACAAATCTGTGTGTATTAGACTATTGCCACTGTCAGTAGCAAAACATATATATTATGACTCAGAAGACTGGACTGTCTTATGGACATACTGACAAACAATAGCCTCTATTTCCACAGTCAGACCAATGGGTTCTTCTGATACCAGAGACTAGCAGACAGGAAATCGCAGAAACAAGTAGAATTCATATCACTTCCCACCCAGCCTGAAAAAGCATTAAACAAAAAATTAGAGCAGACCATCTGAAGAAATTTGTAGCAGAAGACCCAGAATACAAACAGATGAAATTAAGAAACATAGCAACTGATTGGCAATAACCACATTTCAGAAAGAGATGCAATAAATACTTAAGGACAACCTGCTCATAACAAAGGTTCTTACTAAATTCAGTTAGAGACTGGATTATAGGTAGTTTTTTACTTAACTCACTGAATCTATGTAAGAATGACATAAACTTTTATGTTTTATGAAATTCAACTAATTCAGCGTAACATTGTATGCAGTAATTAAAAAAAGTTACACAACATTATAAATACATATTTTATGTCAAAGCACCCTAATTTGTTTCCCCTAATAGTTCTTCAGTTGACATAAAGGTTACAGGCAAGGGACCTTGCAAATTACGGCGTTATTATCAATGAGATACACAACTCTTGCCTATCTATGATATAGCCAGCCTCCTTGCTTTTCCCTTGAGGAGAGCAGTGCCAGGCAGCATGCCTTCACACACATTCACCCCACCATGTAATGATAATCTTACAAGTGCATCTAGTTTTGCAGGACTAGCAAAAAGGCAGATACAGGAATAGGCACACAGTCCTACCACGGAGTTCTTTACCGTATCTCCCATTGTGAAAAGACAGGCAAGTTCTACTCGTTATTGTTTGAAAAGTGTATGGTTTACAAAACTAACACATAAACCTTCACAGTTTATTGTTTGTGATTTTCTGATAGTCACTTCAATTGTCTACTTTTGCACAAATGCTGTGCTCCTGCTTTCCCATGTAAACAAACTTCTTAACTCTGCATCTATTATTTTGTTTCATATATATATAGATAGATAGATAATCATATAACTCAGGAAGTAGGATATGAGACTGACTTTTTTCTAATGTAACATTAGAAACTTTTACAGGGAAAGGAAAAACACAGCCAGCCATGAGTGATCATTCAGAAAGGATAAACACACTCAACAAACCAGCATATACTTTGCCAGAAGAAATATCAGCAATAATTTTGAACGTGAGTACAGGCTGAAAGAGAACAGTAAACAACTTAAAAAAAAATAATAATCCTTCACATTACCATATGCTGAAATACCAATTTAGGGATTTTACTGGTATATACAAATGCACCGTGTCCCCAAGCAGACAGAAGAAGTGCGCTGCTACCCTGGGGGACTATTCATCAGTAGGAATGCAACTGAACATATTAAGTTGCAGGATGCAAGCTGCACCCACCTTAACATTTCCTATCTCAGTGTTAACACGTAAGTAGTATTTTTAAACATCTACCATGGCAGAAGTGTTTCCAACAAAGCTGCTTCTTAAATACTTGGGTCCCGACACAAGCCTAGGAAGTACAGTATCTCACACTATTCTCCCAAGAATATAGCTGAAGGGGAAAAAAAAGTGATGAGTCTATTATGGATATGCAATGCCAAGTCAGTGCAGTAAAATGTATCTGATTAATTAATATCTAAGAGAAGCAATAGAGAAGACACCAAAAAGCACCAGGAGATAGTTTAGCAATTATTATGATCAGTAGTACAAATAGTAAGACTGGAAGGACAGATACTCACACAAAAATAAAATAAAAAATAAATAAATCCAAGATACTGAGAAAGTCCAAGCTTTCCTAGACCAGAAGCAAAGCTTACTTCACAACATAAATCCCCACTGAGTATTTTTCTAAATCAAGCAAGCTCCACTTGATGACCACACTCATGCAATACGTACAAGAAATCTGTAACATTTGAAAAATGCTCCCTTACAACTTTTGGCATAAAAGAATGCCTGTGCCTAAAAGGCAAAAATGTCTGGGCCACTATTCCTCAGGAATAGTGAAGATTCCACACTCTATTACAATGCTGCCCCTCAACTTTCTACTCCTAAGCAGCCTTATAAGAAAAATCTCATGCTGTTATCGACCTTTATTGCTTCCTCATGTATTAATCATTCAGTTCACATTCAGCCTCTCCTGGTTTTTATATTTCTTTTCCTACTTCGTTCCAGTAGCGTCCTTCATGCCTTCTCGCACTTGAGACTGCAAAAGCTCACGCTGTGCTGAACTCCGATTCCCCTGTTGTGCTTCTCACACAGCCGACTTGCCTCTGCCCCCTCGCATACCAGTATGCGTCTCGTTAGACCGAAAGACAGACCCTTTCCGTGCCTCCAACGTGTAACCGCACCCCAGGTTACTCGGGTAAGCCCCCGGGGCCGCTCCGCGGCGCTTCAGCCGCCCAGCCCAGCATGCTGACGACGGCCGTAGCCCGGGGGAGCCGCTACCCCGGGCTAAGAGTCGCCCGGGGCTCGACGCAGCCCCCCCCACCCCAATGGCGACGACATCTCGGGCTGCGCCCGCACCTGCAGCGCCCCTCGCCGCCGCCCCGCGGCCCGGCGGCGCCCGAGGCGCTGTCAGCGCCCGGATCAGATACGACAACCGGCGGCCTCCGGTCGCGGGGCCCTGAGGGGGCTCCCGGAGAGGGGGCCGCAGCCGCTGGGATGGCGCACACAGGGCGGCGGCTCCTCCACGAGGAGGAGAGGAGGGCGGGCGGGAGCGACGCGTCCGTCGCAGAGGCTGCCGCCGCGGCTCGGCACGAGTGGCCTCTCGGCGGGAGCCCGGGGGAACGGGGTGGCGGGGAGGGAGAAGGAGAGCCGTTACCTGTGCGAGGCGGATCGTGCTTTCCGTGGGCTCGACTTCACTCCGTTCTCCTCGCCGTCCCTGCCCGGCCCGGGCTCCTCCTGGCGGCTGCCGCCCTCACCTACCCCCGGGGATCCACCCGCGCCCCGCTCGACTCCCTGCGCCGCCTCAGGCCGGCTTCGCAAGATGGCCGCGCTTCCGGGAGAGACCACGGCGAATCCGAGGTGGTAACGCCGGGCCGCGCACCCGCCCTCGTCGGCCGGCCCCTCCGCGCCCCGCCTGACAGCGCCCCACTCCAGGCGCGGCGGCGGCAGGCCGCACCCGGCCCACGCCCTCCACTCACGCCACGAACCCGCCGCAGGCCCCCCCGTCTCCTCACTCAAGTGCGCTCGTCCACGGCGCTCCACCCCCACCCCTCGCCCGGCGCTGCCCGTGATGGGGGTGGCTGAGGCGCTGGGCGCCGGGGCAGCGCGGCTGCTCTTCTACCCGACGCTGCTGTACACGGCAGTGCGGGCGTGGCTGCCCGGGTCCCGCCGGCCTTGGTTCCACCGCATCGACGGCGCCGTGCTGCTAGGGGCGCTGCCGCTGCGGGGACGCAGCCGCAGGGTAAGGCGGGCGCGGCGGGGAGGGCCGGGAGGGCCGGCCGGCCGTGCCTGACGGTGCCTGTGCCCGCAGCTGGTGGCGGAGGAGAATGTCCGCGCCGTGGTCACTCTGAACGAGGAGTACGAGACCCGCTTCCTCTGCTGCTCTGCCCAGGTGAGCCCCGGGAGCTTGCCGGTGTCCCGGGGGAAGGGAGGCTCCAGCCGCCTCCTGCCGTGGTCCTGGCGGCGGCCGCCCAGTCCTCTGACAGGAGACGAGGCTTCCTGACACCAGAGCTGGCTGTGAAAACTTTCCGACAAACAGAGTTAACGGCGAGGACGCAAGCAAAGTGTTGGAGGCACGGCGTGGAGGTGGAAGGGGAGCGTTAAATCCGCGTCCATCGCTATGCAGATGCAAGGACATGTTTTGGTTTGGGCCGAAACAGCTCTCCTTTAGCTGAAGAGCATCTTTTCAGTTCCCTTTCTGGCAGCCAGCACTAACGTTTTTCTACATCTGATTGAAAGAATTGACTTTAAAAGCCTGCTTGCAACCCCCCTGAATTTCTCAACTGTGTCAACAACAGGTGCTGGATTTTCTTACTGAAAAAATAAATCACAAGTTAACTGATTGAATCTGCTATGTCCATTTCAGGAATGGGAGGCAATGGGAGTGGAGCAACTGCGCCTCAGCACCGTGGATCTAACCGGAGCCCCCACCTTGGAAAACCTTCACAAGGGAGTTGAATTCATACTGAAGCACCGAGCCTGTGGAAACAGCATCTATGTGCACTGCAAGGCAGGACGCTCCCGCAGTGCCACCATGGTGGCAGCGTATTTAATTAAAGTAAGACGGATTCTATGCTAAATGGGGTTTATTTTCATACAGTCTGGGCAAATACAGCCAACCTTTACAGTCTGCTTTTGGTGAAGAGGCCTGAGCGTGTACAGGTGCATTAGCATTCCATGATTTTACAGAGTTTGGACTGGACACCCATTTTAAAAGAGGTAGATAGCTAAACCCCACACTTACACTGCTGTTTGGTAGAAAGTGGCAAATGTAGGGTAAATGAACAAGTGAAACTTAAATGTTTGCTGAGCTGTGGTCTAAGCTCAGTTTGATAATCTAGTTTATCTTTGCACACCTTGTTCATCTGCACTTAGGATCCTGTCAAGATAATGCTTCCTGGCAGTGAAATAGTGGTGAAGCTGCAATATAGTTGCCAGTGTTAAGTAGTCTTTTCATTCATCTACCTGCCTCTGCCAGCTCAGTTATTAGCACTCACTAGCAAAAGACATTCTCATCTTAAGAGAAACTCATTGCAACAAAGCTTTGAAACCTATGGTCTGATAGTATCTCTTGCTGGTTCTAGCAGATCAGCTGGTTCTAGCAGATGAGTCAGACTTCAGTTTTCTGGGCCATTAGTATAGCAAGTTCTCAACAGGTTTTGAACAATTCTGCAATTCTTAATTTTTTTTTTAAATGCAGGAACAGATTGAGGTGGGAATAAGTCACTTGTGAGGGTAGGTTCACTGGGCAGATAAACATCCATTTAAAAGCAAGATGCACTTCTGCTCTGGTCTGATGGGACTAGGCCAGGAAACTATTCACAACATGATGGAATTATGAGTGATGCAGAAAATGGAGGTTCCAGGCAGCAGCCATCCCCCTTTAACTGAGGGACTCATTACATGAACTCGGTTAATATTCAGGGCTCTCTGAAAGGAACATGAAATAAACAAGGGACAAAGCAGCAACTTTTCTAACAACTCTAATGCTGCCTGTAGCTTCCAGAAAGGTTCCATTAACTGGTGCAGGGATGGGATGGACTTTCACTTGCAGGGTTTCTGCCTTTTCAGCTGCATCACTGGAGCCCTCAGGAAGCAATCAAGGCTATTGCCAAGATCCGTCCCCATATCCTCATTCGACATAAGCAAGTCCAGGTCCTGGAGACATTTCACAAGAACATGATTACTGGGACACCTGCATAATGTCAGTATGAAATATCAAAGTCTCAGTCTCACATGCTTTAAAAAAGCCTTGTTTTAATGATCTAATGAAGACTTAAGCGCTGTACTTCTTGACCATCAATAAAGAAGTTTTTACAAAATTACAGTACAGGGTCAGTTGGACTCGTTCATTAAAGCTTTCCTTCCTTATGGCTAGTATCTTAGTTCTCTCTTGGAGCCCATAGTTCTTCTTCCTCCACACAGTATCAGTGCTGAGCTGAACTGCAGTCCACAAGACGTTCTGTAGTATCTGCAGCAAAGGCTTTGTCTCGGCAGAGACTTTATTCAGATTGTTACCCAAAGGGTTATAGTGCCAACAGAGAGGGGTAGGAGGAAGTGGTCTTAATTCTGTGTTTCACCAACGCTAAATTATGGTTACAGATGGGGATTCCCTGTACTGTAAAGGAAGCCAATGCTCATAAAAACAATCTTGCAGTTCGTTACTGCTCCTCTAGAAGAAGTGCTGAATTATACAACCTACTAAAGGTATTGGGGTCAGCCCTGAAATCTGTCTGTCGTGTTTCTGCCAGTCCCTACTTTTGCAATAGGGACTCAGCAGTGTTTAAATGGAAACATCACTGGAGGACACAGTGCACATTTAACTCTGTGACTGACATGGCAGCAACACAGTCTCCCAGGCAGTTAAAACTAGCAGTCTGATCCAAGGAGGACATCCATATGTCATAGGATTTGTCATCGTCAGATTGGTTCCAGACTTTAAAAAAAAAAAACAAACCACAAAACCATTTGCTGCAGTTTGGGCCTCAAATGCAAGCAGCTTATCATCAAGAGATCAAAGTAATAGCATTTACTCCATCTGAAATCTAAGATGCAGCAGTTAAACCTCAATAGTGCTATGTAAAAGAACAGGCTCCCAGCCAGAAAGCCTGTCCTTCCTCTACACAGGTATAGAAGATGGGGTCTTTACTACACATTGTGAGCTCATAGTAATTGGGACTGGTGCTGAGGGTTGTGGGTGCCTCTGAGCTCTGCAAAACACCTCTGCTGCCCTTCCTATCACTGGGCCCGTTTCTCCCACTTAGGCAAGGACAAACTGCAGGTTAGTGAGCAGCACTTTGATGCCACTCGTGACTGTTACCACAGAGGTGGCTGGGTTAAGTTTAAAAGTATTGGCATCACCCTTTTTATAGCGGTCACGAAAGACATAGATGCTGCCATTGCAGCTAGCAATTTTCCAGAGCGATGGTACTGAGCTCCAGGCATCTGGCAGGCACAGCCGGGTGAAACTATCTAGGAGGGGATTGTAGCACAGCAGTGAATCCCCCTCAGCTACAATGAACACCACATCCTTGTGCACAGCAGCATGCATGCGCCCCGCAAAGGGCAGTACGTATGGCTTCACGTGGCACTTCTCTGTGTTGGTATCGTAACACTGAATTAGCCGAGAGGGCTTGGTGAAGAAGTCCAAGTCATTTTCCTCCCCACCCAACAGGTAAATGACGCCATTAAGGTTTACACCTGCAGCTCCAGAGACTGCTACTTCCAACTGGTTGGTCTCTGTCCAGACATTGTCTCGTACTCTGTAATAAATGACGGCATTAGAGAGAGTGTCCTGTAGAGTTTTCCCCCCAAGAGAGTATATTGCATCCTTGCTCGGCACGGAGACAAGGGTGTGTTGGAGCCGGTCACGGGGCAGAGGGGCACACCATTCCCAGTCTATAGTCGCATTGTTGCATTTCCACATGCGTCGTGGAATGGAGCCACCAACAACGTATAGGTCACTACCGTGCTTGCAGGCTGCGGTGATCTGGTGGCACAAGCTGTTCTGGCCACTCACACTTATGGAGTCGTCATCAGCACAATGCAGAGAGACAGCAAGTGAATGTGTACGTGATGACTCCTTTCCAATCAGGTAGATGTGAACATTTTCTCCAATCACCTGAGAGAAAGGAAGAGCGTGTCAGCAGACTTGGACCCATTTACACAAACATCAGTGATGCCTAAGATTGAATTTTTCAGCTTGGGACCCATCTGTGGGCATGAGATGGGAGATTGCTTCCCAAGTCCTGTCACCCCACAGCATTCAGGATTCAGAGCCTCAAAGCCTTTTCAAGATAACCAGTTACATCTGACATAGCAAAATAGCAACAGACTTCACTGCAACCCACACGTTGGCAGTTTACATAAGGGTTGGTTACATCACCGATGAAGTAGAGTTATTATAAGGGGGATGCACGACTCAGATTTTTGAATGGTCTCTTTGGTAACTGAGCATCTGGTGAAATAAGTTATTTGTGCCACTCTTCCAAACACCACTGAAAGCAGCCTCAGGTTAAATTAAAAAAAGCTGCCATCAGGGTTGCTAATTATGACAATGAAAGTATTCCTCACATAAGCACCATGAATTTCAATGGCATTTGTGTTTTCTGACTTTCAAGTCACACCTGTGAGCAGAATACCCTGCCTTGGGAAGTGATACCAGCAAGCACTACACCGACCCTGGAACAGAAGGTCTTTTCATACCTTCAGACTTGATCGCAGTGTCTCTGAAAAGCCCACTCGCTCCTCTTTGTTGAAGTTGATCCAGGTTTCTATGGCAACTGTTGGATTCTGAGAACATGGAACGCCATCTGCGGTTTTGGGACAGAAAGGTGTTTATGGTATCTAGACAAAGGTGTATGTACTCAGGAGCATCCTTTGCTTCCTCCCACTCCCACCACAAACCCTACTTTCTAGAGAGGAAAAAAAAGATACAGAGGTTTATAGATTTTGGCAGGCATGACCAGCACTGCCAGCCAGAAATCTACATGAAATTAGATTAGCAGAAGACAGAGCAGCCAGATTTTTAGCACTTTGGATGAGTTTCAACAAAGGAAGGCATCAGAACCTACGTCTGAGAGAAAGAGGGCGAGAAAGAGAACTTACGTGCTTTGTGACAAATATTTCTTATTTAAGCATTTAGGCAAAAAGGTTCTCTTATTTGAGAATCATTGCAGCTGCCTTTCTTTCTGGCTCATTCTAGAAACCTATCTAGCAAAAGTCATCTGCAGAAATTTTCCTTCTCTGAGTACTGTCAGACAGCTGACTCTCAAGACTGAACATCTGGTGTTGCAGCTATCCTCTTAACATTTGGAAATCCCCAATGAGCTACTATAGCTTTTCTTAGCTGTGTGACAATAGGAACCACTCAACAGACCGTGTCAGATTTCAATTTGCTTCCAGACATAATTGGAAGTTTTGGTTATGCCACACACTATTGCATCATTGTCATCAGTCTATTATTACCTAGAAGATTTTAGGCATTTACTTTCAGTTTAAAAGCCAACAATTATGCCTGTATTGCAGGGAGGAGAAAAAGCGAGGAACAAAAGCAGGTATTTCAACACTGTTTATTAGTAAAAGGGATTTCTGTAAGTTATCTATCACATGTAGTGGTTAAATGAAAAAAAACCCAACTTTGAAATGAATCTTTGAGTGCCCGAAAAAGTAACCTTAATAAATTACTATTTCATTAAATTAATTTTCATCCTTGCCCTTAAGAGCTTCCTCTATTTAATTTTCCATTAATTGAACAAGGATGCAGAAACTACAAGAGAGATCTATCTTCCCTACCAGCAGTAGGAGTATATTTCAAATTCCAATCCATTTTGTCAACTACATCTTAGCATAAATATTGACTAATACTATCATATATATGGACACAGATGATGCATGGGAAAAAAAAAAGTTTTGTGGAGCAATTAATTCAATTTAGGTTCACAAACACTAAAGACAGTAATCCTAAAACTAAGGTTACTACATGGAATCCCTAGGAAGTTAAGGGTGTTTGACCTCTGTAACTTTATTTCATGAATTTAGGATATGGGTTTTTTTATGAACTCACAACTTAAGTTTAAAAACTTCAGCTAGATTGTTATCCAAATTAGTCTAATTTTATAATTTTTTTCTGAGTTATCAGTACTGATTCTCAATAGTTTTTTGACTGTGAATCTCTTCAGATGCAATAGAGATGATAAAATGCAATGCCTGTAAGGACTCCTATGCACAGCATCAACTTTAAAGGCTGCTTTAAGTCTCCCAGAGAGATTTGCCAGTATTCCAAAGAAGCCAGTCACAGTGGGTTTATTGTCGCAGCATATAAAACACATGTATAGTTATTTACTCATTTACAAAATTATTTAATTAAAGCAAGAAAGGGATGATCTCTCTGGTCCCAAATCCAGCACATCATATGAGCTCCTTCTATACTCCCACCTCCTCTAGTAATAAATAGATAAATACACAAAAATGGAGATGTGACTGCAACATCATGGAGAGGTTTCCAAGTACTGTCTGCACCTACGAGGGCAGCAGAGAATCTTTAAGGATTGGCAGCTCTTGGACTAAGTTGTTGATGTGTTGACACATCCTACACAACACTGAGTCATTGCATCCCTTACTGTGGAAGACTATTACCTTTACAAGAAGGGTAATTACTGTATTATTTCAGATGTTATGCTGCCTGTATTTCAGTCAGCTGAATGCCTGGCCTAAATCAACAATTGTATAATTGTTAGGGTAAGAGCACTAACACAATCTAAAAATACAGCTTGTACTCAAGCCCTCTGACAAACCCTGAGCTGTTACATTTCTAAGTGAAATGACTATGAACTAAAGAAAAAAGACTTTCATAAGCTGCTCATTTCTGGTAAGGCTTCTTTGTTTTAATGCAAACAAATATAGAACAAATTATTGAAAATTACTAAATTATGTTTAAAAAAACCCTGTAATATTTCTGACCTGTTGAATGAGGAACTGCTGGGAATTACCAGAATCCTCTATGCTTCTTTTCTATACTTGAGAAGCTTCACACCCAGTAACAATGAACAGGGTTTTTTTTTTCTGATTAAGTTACCCAGAATGTTTTGCTTTGCTAAGCCACTGAATATACTGGGATTACGAAAGGTTGGACCTTTCCATCTATTTTGTTCATCCCTGATAAGACTGCAAGTCTATATCTGCACCCTGGCTAGTCTCAAGGACTCCTTACCTGTAAGGATGTCTGTCAGTAGGCGGAGAGGCAAGTGTAGGAACTCCTCCGTTTCCTGCAGTTGAGACAAATGCGACTTTGCACAGTGTTTGGCAGCTGTGTAGAGCTCCATGTCACTGTGCTGATCTGCCAACCACATCACCTGCAGACAGTTCCTAACCTGCACTGTACGGGCCAGAAAGCGGGAGCACTCTTCAAAAAGGGCAGTCAGCTGGTACATGTCTGCCACTTCATAGGTTTCCTGCAACTCCTCTGCCCTCAGCTTTACAGTCCCATGGTAAATATAGTCCACAAGGAGCTGAAAGACGCTCTCACTAACGTCCTGCAGCTCAATCACTCGGTTGTGGGCCTCCTTTAGGTTGGAGGTGAACATAGAACGAAAAAAGCAACTCTGAGCTGAGAGGACCAAACGATGCAGCTGGAATTCTTTGCCTTCCACTGATATTGTAACGTCGGCAAAGAGCTCGTCTTCCAAGCACAATTTCATAATACCCTGGGCCACGCGGCCTGAGTGGGAGCGGTCAGTGAAGGTGTAGTTCACAAAGTAGTTTTCTTCCGCAGAGGAGCCTCCTGTCTCTTCTGAAGAATCCATGGTGCTGCACAGATCAGACCTCCAGCAATCTGTAAAGTCACAATAAGTATATGGATTTCTCTCTCCACCTACAATATTATGCAGTAATTCAGGGTACAGGCAAAAATCAAACATATTGGTAAGAGGCCAGCATATTTTAGGCTGAATATAAACAGCGCAGAAACTTGTACTTGAGCTTCTGAATCTCAAACAACAAATGAGAAGGTAGCAGAATTAAAATTGTAATATATATACCAAACTTCCAGTACAGTGAGCATCACATCCCAGCAGAACTGAGACACATGCATCTCTTTTCACCACTCATTCAACTGACGCAACAGTTATTCAAGTGGAAAGTCCAGCAACCACCCTAGGAAGCTTGCAAAGGCAAAAGAATATGGCAGTGTCGTAGCTGAGCTAGGTGGAAAAAAGATTCTAGGGTCTAACTCAGAGCACAGATAAAAGTTTCTGTCATCAGGAGGAGTTAATTACCATCGAAAAGCAACATGATGATGCAGTGGCATCAAGCAAGGTGAACGTGTTTTTACCAAAAAGATGCATGAGAAGTCTGAAAGACATAACCATCAGTCCCTTCAAGCTAACCAAATGATAGATAACTGATGTTTACACTCAGTTTGTTAATGAGCCACATACCTTCAGAATGCAAAATAACATGTTAAGATGTTGCTAACCACTGTCTGCAAAGTGGTAAGGAGAGCTCAGTTTAAAAGACAACATCTCTTAGAATAGGTACCAGAGATTGTCTGCAGAGCTCCAAGCAGTTTGTGGGTCAAAAAAACTTCTGAACCAGAGGACTGCTACAGAAAAGAGCTGTGTTTTATCATGGCTCTTGCAAGTGTTAGGAGCGAGTAGATGCCCACTTTAAACTTATTTTTATGTCTCAACTATCAGCCATGGTGATCAATATCACAAATCTCTTCAACCGATACCAAACATGACTTCCAGGACAACGTTTCCCAAAGATGGCATTTTTCTCTAGAAGATTCACAGTTACTCTTCCATGCTTTATTCTGTCAAACAATTTTCTTACAGTAGCTCTGCTTGATACCTTCGAGTTCCTAAGTTCATTGCTCAAGTTCTGTTCATGAGAAGCAGTGTCTACATCCCTAATTGGCTAGACAGCTCCCTGATCATTCCTGATGATGACCTGCCTTAATGATGCCCTTTTTGTGATCACAATAGTTCCAGCCTGTCTGAAAAGTACCTGTAGTCTGTAAGAGACTAAGGAACTGCAATTAGCGCCAAACACATCTTTTCTATTCCCGTCTTTGTAAAGCCAGTACAAGTGGCTTTCACTTTAGTTAAAGCTCTTCATCCTCACAGTGAAGGTGCTCAGAAGCTGCAGCCCGGAGCACTGAAGTGACCACACGCAGCACCAGGATATGGATGGATGGACACCCCTGCCCTCTCAGCACAGCAGAATCAGCTGCCCCCCTCTGCCCCGAAAAACTTCCAGACAACTAAGGCCAAGTCATGAAAGAAATGCCCACAGCAGCTAAAGATTACCACAAACCTCACATCCTGCTCTGCGAACACAAAGTTTCCCTTCGCGCCCACAGCATCTCTCCTATAAAGAGGCACAGGCACAGAGAAGCATCTCCTAGAGCAAAACCTTACGCTCCTCGCATCTTTTGCATGACCAAACAACGACCTGCCTATGCCAAGCCGAAGGTGACGGTGGCGTAGCCAACACCCGGAACACCTGTGTCCTTCCTTGCTCCTGGCAGGGTGGGTGGCGGAGACCATGAGAGCGCGAGGGAACCTCCGCAGGCAGCCGGCGGCGCGGGGAAGGAGAGATAGTTCTCGGGAAAACACAGGCCCCGTTAAGGCCGCGCCGCGGCTCTGAAATCCCCCGCCCCGCAGCGCTGCTGCAGGCCGGGGGTCCGCCAGGGCCCCGCGGCCCTTCGCGCCCGCACCCGACGACTGACGCGTACCCAGAGCTCGCTGCCTCCGCGCCCGGGCTGGCGGCGGGGGCTGCTCTCACACCCTTCCGCCGCCAAGCCGGGCTCCCAGTCCACCCCAGGACACCGGGGCTCCTCTGGCCTCAACCTCCGCAGCCCGGCCCCGCGGCACCCACCTGCGGCGCCTCCCTTCATGCCGCCGCCCCGGAGCCTCCCGCCGCCGCCCCGGGGTGCCCCAGCAGCTGCTCCGCGCCCCTCACCCTGCGCCAGGCGACGCCAGGCACCCGCCGCTTCCGGACACTGACCCGGAAGCGTCCCCGGCAAGCCTCTCGCGCGCTTCCGCCCTCCGGGGGAAGCGCGGCGGTCACGGCGCTTTCCGCTTCCGGTCCGTGCCCTTGCCCGTCCGTGTCCCGGCGGGGATGTTGGCGGCGGCGGCGCGGGGGCTGGCGCGGGTCGCGCTGCGAGGTGAGGGTGCCCGGGGCGAGGGGGTGCGGCGGTGCCGGCCTCCGCCTGTCCCGGGGAGCCGGCGGGGCGCGGGCAGTCCGTGGCCGCGGTCGGTGATCTGTGTCCGTTTCTCTCCGCAGCTGGCGCAGGCCCGGCGGCGGCGCAGGCCCGGCTGACGGGGAGCTCCGCCGCGGAGACTCGCCGTAAGTGATGGGGCTGCTTGGCTTCTGCCAGAGCGCCTGAGAGACAACTGCGCTGGTTAAAGGGGTTCTTAAGCCAGGGGTGGGAGTTGCTGTTCTTCTCATATTCCCTGCCGTACTCTTGGGAACTTTATTTTTCTCTTTAGCTACTGTCAGACCGAAAAATGAAGTAGAGCAGAAGCAGTTGTGTGCTTTTGGCGAGTACGTGGCTGAGATTCTGCCTAAATATATCCAGCAAGTACAGGTAGGTGCTCAGGAAATATTCTGGGGGTGAGGGTGGTGAGACACAGGGAACAAACATACTTGTTTGTTAGCTGGTTTTGGAAGTTGTGCTGGGAAGAAAGATTTTCAGGATAACGTGAAAGTTACCACTGTGATTAAGCCCTTTTATCCGATGCCATTCTGCGTCCGCTGTGCCTTACACTCTGTTTAGGTATCTTGCTAGGTTTAGTATAATGTTCAGTCCTGTTGGTGTTTGTCCTCACACCCTTCCCACTCTTCCTCAGGTGACCTGTTTCAATGAGTTGGAACTTCTGATTCATCCAGACGGAATCATCCCAGTTCTCACCTTCCTTCGAGATCACACCAATGCCCAGTTCAAATCCTTGGCTGACCTAACTGCTGTTGATGTTCCGTCTCGACAGTACCGCTTTGAGGTAAGAGCTGCTTGTAGGTGCAGGACTTGGAGAATTTCACTGGTATTGGTGGCTGTGGGTACTGTTGCAGCAGTGACCATGGTTTTTTGCTTTCTGACCCTTAAAATCTGCTCTGAAATGATGGGGTTTATTTAATCCGTTGATCGTGGAAGCAGTAGTAGTACTGACACTGCACGGATTCCTAGTCTGGCTTGTCTTCTGCACTCTGCTGAAAGGGGTTTTTTTTGTATGTTTTATTTTGGTTGGTTGGTTTGGTTTTATCAAAGCATCTAGAGACTTATTTCTGGCCAGATGTGAGTTGGTACTCTTCCTTTTTCCACTTTGGCCTGGCAGCTGCTGCTGTTGATGCAACTGACCATGTTTTTCTTTAAATCCCACCAATCTTCTTAACAGTTTCCCTTTTTAAAAAACCAACCAAGCAAACCCACAACACACCCACACCCACCCATTTGTTTGTTTTAAAAACATTCATTCCTTAGAAGTTGGGACTTACTTGAAGGAGGTGAGCCATGTTTTCAGAAAGGTCTCAGGAAATTTGGGGCACAGAACTTCCACCAGCTTTCAGTGGATATTGGAGCCTTCATTCCCACATAGGCTTTTGAAAATCTTACCATATAGCTTCTCAGTTGCAGAAAAATTGCAGCTGCAAACAGAAAAAGATACATTTTTGGGGAAACCACAGACTCACTGTCTTGGCTTCTCACCTAGGCTTTGTTTACCATACTGTTGCAGAGACGTTACTGTAGTTTAACCTAGGGAGATCTGTAAAAGGCAGCAGCAGAAAACGGCCAGGGCTCATACCCTGTAGGAGGCTGACCACAGATTAGGCAGCTGAATGGATGAAGAGGTGTCTCTCTTCCCTTGTCTAATCTGGCCAGGCTGTCTTTCAGACAAGAGAAATGAATCAGTAGATTTTTAGTTCCCAGCAAGTAACAAGGATCATGATTAGCTGCTGCATTGTTATTCCCCTTTGTCTTGTGGTATTAAATCTTTTACCAGCAGCCTCTCAGAAAGCAAAGGGTAGCAGGTTTGCTTTATCTGTATTAGCTAATGGGATGTCTGCTTTCAAATACATCTGCTTCTTGCTTTGCTAGTAACAGCTTTGGCTTGGTAATGTAACACGTGATTAGGCAAAAATTGTGACAATTGTAGAGAGGGTTTCTTACCTCAGGAAGTTGAAGATTCTTTAATTTGGGATTTTTCTTGCAAAAATCAGGGTAGAAGAATCATAGAAATCAGAGAAATACAGTATTAATGACGCCACATTTTCCAGCCTTCTTCACAGAGACAGTATCAAGCAAGGCTATACAAATTCTAGCAAAGCTATGGAGTGGTTTTTTCAGTCTGCTTGTAATAAGTGTCTCATTTCCCTGAGGTCCTAGTAGACTTCCTAAGCAGCCTTTTTATTAGTACTTCATCACCAGAAGTGTTACAATTTTCCCTGGTATCCAACTTCTTTGCTCAAAATTAAGAGTGTTTCTTCTCAGCTTTCTCCCATGGGATGCTGAGAGCCATTTTGTTTGTGACAAGCTATTGTCAAGTGTCTCCATCCCTTCAGTATTCTCTTTTGAAGATTTTGTTTCCTATTTACTTCAGCTGTTCTTCATCAGCTGTGTTTTCTAAATCTCACATGCTTTTCATTACACTTCTGAGGATAAGGTCAGTTGTAATAATGTCTTTTAGTGCCCAGTTCTCAAGTGCTGAGTGTGATTCTGCTGATGAGGAATGTTTGAAATGGTCCCTGTGTGTTTTTGTTTAGCTAGTACTGTACTACTGAAAGATCTGATGCACAGGACCAATGCCACCTTTTATTCTGCTTCAGATTGTTTACAATCTCCTGTCTCTGCGGTTCAACAGTCGGATCCGTGTGAAGACTTACACTGATGAGCTGACACCTGTTGACTCAGCAGTGTCTGTGCACAAGGCAGCAAACTGGTATGAAAGAGAGGTGAGTGCCAGTGTGCTTGGGAGCAGAGGCTTTATGGAGAGGGGCAGTGTGCTTTCCTGATTAAACTGATTCCCAGGGCCCTGAGGAAGAAAGAGAGAAGTGTTTCCCCGGCTGCCTTTTCAGAATAGGAGATAAGAGGGTGTTTGATTTGCTTTTGAATGAGTTCCTGCATTGGTGTTCTTGGCACTACGCAAAGCCAGGCGTGTAACTGGAATTTTGTGGACCAAATACATGAAGGGATTGGGTTTTCTTTCTAATCTAATTCAACTTGCTTGTTTACATTTCCTTTAGGTTTGGGACATGTATGGTGTTTTCTTTGCCAACCACCCTGATCTAAGGCGGATCCTCACAGACTATGGGTTTGAGGGCCATCCTTTCCGGAAGGACTTTCCACTCTCTGGTTACGTGGAGGTATGAGACAGAGTCATGTCTAAAGTTACCAAATCTTTGCAGTACTGCTACTGAGTCTCAGTACAGAGGTGTGACTGCTTACAATCCTTTGTCCAAAAGGCACTAAGGATGTTTCACTTCTCTCTGTTCCCGAGGAGTTGTATAAATCTCCTTCATGGAAATTAGAAGTCATCACAGAGTGTCATCCCTAATGAGGCAGCCTAAGGCCAGAGACACTGACCAAGGTTCATGTGCTCTACACCAAAGACACCTGTCTGTCAGAAAGTGCTTCTGCTTTTAGCGTGTCTTCTGGAAGATTAAACTTTCCACTGCAAAACTGCAGATTCCCAGAGGAATACAGGACTGAACTGATCTTAATGCAGTTGGAACTCCACGTTATTGAGTGTTTGTAGGCCCAGGTTATAAAACTCCAGTCCAACTGGCTCTTGCTGTTTATCAAATACTTACTTCCCTATAGCAGTCCACAAGTGAAATGAGCGTCTTTGATATCTGTCTAGTTTCAAACCATGACCTTGCAGATGCAGTCATATTTGCTGCAGTTCTAAAACTGTGTTGAGTCTTGGGAGAAAACAGTGACGTTTTCCAAGCAACAGAGGGTTTTAAGAAAACTAGAAAGAGCAGCAAATGGGGACCAGGCAGCGTCCCCTGGGCTGTGGACTGGCACAGTGAGGATAAAGCAAGCTTATCAGAAGTGTCTGGTACTCACCTGCATTTCATCCTCGTTGTCTTTTTGTCCCATGTTTCGAGTGTTAGGCTAAGGAGCACAACTAAAGGAAACAAGCTGCCCTGTTGTGAAGATTCATGCAGGTAGTCCCAAGCTGTGCCAGGCGGTTGGGCCACCTTATTTCAGTGACTCAGGAGAAATTCCTTTGTCATGTGACAGACTAAATGTGTTATTCCATGTGGGCCTTCGTATGGATGGTAGGTGGGCACTCCTAATTCAGAGTAGTTAGGAGAGACACCTGAGGTATGTGGTAGCAAAAAAGGAGGGTCTTCCTGGAGAGCCTAGAGGTCCTGGTGATATCTAGAGGGCTCTTGTTTAATGATGAAGAGAACTGAAACTGTGGCAGAGGCCTGTCGCCTGTCCGTGGCATTAGAAGTAGGATTGCCTGTACCACAAGAGTGGTCTGGGTCATTACTGGGTACAGCTAATTGCAGGGGTGCTGTGGGGACTGTATGAAAATGACTGGCCTGTGTTATTTGCACTGTTCCAGGTGCGGTATGACGATGAAGTGAAGCGGGTAGTGGCAGAGCCCGTGGAGCTAGCTCAGGAATTTCGCAAGTTTGATCTGAATAGTCCTTGGGAGGCATTTCCTGCCTATCGTGCAGCTCCAGAACCCCTGAAAATAGAAGCAGGAGCCAAGAAAGAAGATGCAAAGTAGAAAGAGAATGGAGCTGATGCGTGGCGCCAGCCTCTGAGATCTAACATAGTATTTATAATAATAAAAATTGATACAAGATTCTTGCCTGTTGTGGTCACATGAATAATGTTTTCAAACCAGGTGAAAAGCACAGGGTAAGGGATGCTAATTTAGTGTCCTGATAATCCAATGGGCAGATGCTTATCTGCTGCTTTCAGCTGTAAAACCGAATTTGTCTTCTGGGTTTGCAAATTGAACAGAGTCCAAGGTGTTCCCTGTGGCTAAGATGCTTTGTGCACCTGTGGCTGAGATGCTTTGTGCACGCTGCTTCTGCTGGCTCTCCCCGCAGGCATCAATCGTAACCTGAGCGCTTACCAGGAGATGGTCCTGAAGCAGCTGTGTAGCTTCAGCAGTGGGACAGTGGAATCTCCACTCCAAGATGGATGTTGGGAAGACTGTAATAATAGAGCAAACTGGCAGAGCTTCCGTTTGTGGTTCTAACGTGGTTGTTGTTAGGACAACACAAGGTGTACCTGGATCCAGACCAAAACAATTGTGGAAGTCTCTGCATTGTTTCATTGGGAATGAGTTCAGTGCCAGTTCTGGCAGAAGAGTTGCAGGTAACCTCTCACATACCACTCCCTCACGCTGGCTTTTGCTTCACAATTAAGCAGTTTTACTTTCTCCAGCGTCTTCAGACTGCTTTTTCCTGCAGTCAAAAATTCCCTTGTCCCACAGAGAGTCTCTGCCTTTTTGTCACTGGTCCAATTATTTTGAGCTGTGTGATATTCCAGCATTACCACTATCTTCGCTGTTGTGGAAAATCTTGGAGCTCTCCAAAAAAAGCTGGAAAAATACTGTAGTTTCAATCCACCCACCACCTGTTTGAATGAGATTACATTAACACAGTCATCAGTTAATAATGTTCCTTGTCCTTAGTCCAGAAAATGCGTAACACAGTTCTGCATCACAAAGCTGGCTGACCTCCTTAAGATCTGAAAACTATTGTATAAGAGATTTAATGAAATAATTCATAAACTGTTTGTAGAGATTCCCTGAATCACCACTTGAAGTTTTAAACTGTAAAAGGACTAATTAAAAAAGGGGTTGGGGGCAGTTGGGGTACGGGATGGAGGAAGGAATAGGACAATAATGAATTCAGTTAAGAAAAAACAAAAAGGGACAAGTACTCAAGACTAGAATGTGATCTGTTCTAAAGAACAGAGAGATAAGCTATGGCAAGTCAGGATTCATGTTTGTTTCCACCCTAGCTTTGTAAACATGGGCTTCTTTATTTTTTTTTAATATAATTTGTTTCAGGCTGCTGTGGCTGGGAGTGTTTGGGACGTGACTCAGAACAGTGTTGTCTAGTTAAAATTAATAGCGTCTGCCACTCATCTTAAAAGTTACAGCTCTTTATGGGAAAGAGGAAAGAGAAGGGAATGCAAATGAGCAGAAGTTCGAGGTTCTCAGCTCCACTTCGGATCTGCCGTCAGTTGAGCTGACTAAGTGGGAAATGTACATGCAGTCCTCCCTGCAGCGTGCACCACCGCTGGTTCTGTTTGCTGTCGCAGGGGCCCTTTTGCATGCTGATGCCTATTGCACAAGGCAGAGAAGTTCCTGGCACTGCTTCTGTTGCTGTGAAAATTCTTCCTAAAGCACATTTTCCTCACATTCTCCCTCCTCCATCCCAGGTTGCTTGAGGCACCATGACAAGACTCATGGTCTGTGCATCATAGAATAGATGTATTTCCCGGTACGGTAAGTCAGAAGACTGATGGTAACAGGAGCAGAAGGGAAACTGCCATTTAAACATAATGTTTGTGCAGAGGGAAAATTTGACTGACATAACAGCAAGAAATGTTAGACACAATGCCCTGTCAAGTTACAGAATGTGACAGGTTTGCTAAAGAACGTGTGTACTGGAAAAGTAGCCAGCCATGTGGAGACAGGCATTGGCTCCAGTAGGTCTTTAATATGTGGAATAGTTGCTAATGGACCCAAATCTCTTCTTATTAGAGGAACCTGGGAGGTTGGGAAGAGTGCAATTAAATCACCCAGATGTATTATCCCACGGCACAAGAAGTTACACAGCCTCACAAAGTTCTGCAAGTGTTGGCATACCACCTCCTCCACTGCTCCAGGGGCCATTCCTGCCTGTGAAGCCTGCTCGCTCTGGGTTCCCTGTGGCTGGTGGGCACTTCATATTGGGCAAGGTTGTGATCAGCACAAAGCTGTCTTCCTGCCTGGTTCACACTGCCAGCCTCCACGAGGCTTGTTTGCCTGGGTTGGATTTCCCAGCTGTAGGAGGATGTGAGATGAGATGTAAGTCAGATGTAGCTGACTTACAAACTATTTTGAAGAGATTTTTTTTTGGTACTGAGGGGACAAATAGACTTTAGAGGATGGCTCTCAGCCACCATGTTGAGCTTCCCCAGCTGAGTGGGCTTTGCTGATGTTTTCCAAAACCCTTGACATTTCTCCCTGTTGCCACATGAGCAGACTCTGCCCCAGAGGATGTAGCTGTTGATGGTGCCAGGGTGTCCAGCTGCATCATGGCCACACTCTGTGTAGAACTTTATAATTTATCTCCAGTCGAAATCCAGATGGGAATTCCAGCTAGGCCTTGTGCTTTTGTGGGACTACTTTTGTGGAGTTTGTGGGACTATGGAGGGGCAGGCTGGATACCAGTACATCCCACATCGCCCATCATGGTGCATCCCGTTTCTCTGAGCTGTGTGAGGCCTGAGGGGGTGGAGGGTGTCCTTTTGTGCAGGAGGTGCAGGGGGATGGGGCCCTCCCTGTCACTGTTACACAGCTCATCACTCCTTAAGCCATTGATGCTGCTCACAAACTGAAAGGAAAAGACAGGGAAAGCAGTTGCATTAGAACCAGCAGCACTGTACCTGGAAAATGCCAGTGTAATAGCAGAGGTCCTGTCTGGTTATGGTCAGTGCTTCACTCCTGCTTCCCTCAAGGTTTTCTTCCATCTCCTCTTCCAGCGACTCAGACCTCACCTACCATGGGAGCCATGTATGTCCTTCTTCCTTCACTCTTCCCTCACATTTCTTCTCCTCATCTTCCTCTTGTGAGCACCCACCAGACAGACCCAGGCTGGGGACTCCCCAAGTTCTGGGTGAGATGTTCAAAGCAAGGGATTTTTCTCAATTCTGTAAGTAGACTTTCCCTTTCCTGAAAGTGCTTCCTATCTTCCTGCAGTCCCATCCCAAAGAAACCTCCTTCCCAAAGAGGCTCTTCTGATGCTGTATTAACCACACCTTGTGATTCAACAGGCATTTGACCAGCTCTTGCAGGTTTTAGTCCCTTAAAACCTGTTCCCCTTTCCCACCTTCAGAGGGTCATGGTGGAAAGGATGAAACCAGTCAAGGTGCCCCTGCAGAAACCAGGCTTGATGTGACGCTTGGAAACTGCTTCCATGACAGATGGGCTGACCAAAGGGAGTGGGGAGGGACACGGTTGTGCACACTCGGCTGTGAATGCCTGGCAAGGACAAAATCCCTGAGGAGGAGCAGGTGCACCAACCGCCTAACGCCAGGATCGTGCGTGCAGGGACCATGTGCAGCTGTCAGAAAACCAGGCTTGCTTCCATGCTTGTTAGCTGCTGCTTTACATGCAGCTAAGGCACATTTATCACTCTGCAGCTGTGTTTCCACGCAGGATAGCAAGGCAATTCCACAAAATCCCCTTAGCTCACAGCAGCGTGTGCCATCAATGCTTGCTCCCAGCCTGACTAGTCAGTCACCTCTGAGCCTCCTCTCTTCTCCTGCCAATGTGGGCACCCTACTCTAGACACTTCAGCTAGGAAATTCTCCTGTTGACAAAATCATATATGGCCTTTGCATCTGTTGGCCAAAATCCCAGACATCTCCTTGCGTCATACGCCTCATGCTAAAGGGAGGTTGTTTCCTGGCCCATGAGTTGCGGGGCTTTTTTGCATAGTGACTTCTAGACAAAGCCATATGTGCACCATGGATTGCAAGGGACTCTGGCACAAAACAGAAGGTCCATCAGTCTCACTGTGTAGGTGGGTCATCACTGCCTGCCTCGTGTGATTCACAGTTAAATGAAAGATAATGGTTTCAAGCTGGAGCACAGGAAGTTCCACACCAATATGGAGAGCTTTTTCATGCTGAGGGTGACAGAGCACTGGGACAGGCTGCCCAGGGGGTTTGTGGAGTCTTCTCTGGAGATATTCAAGACCCATCTGGATGCCTACCTGTGCGACCTGTCCTAGGGACCCTGCTGTGTGGCAGGGGCGTTGGACTATATGGTCTCTTGAGGTCCCTTCCAGGCCCTAAAATTCTGTGATTCTGTGATATCATCCCAGAAGAATAGTATGTGAGTAAAGCGTAAGCAGCAGAAAATAATGAGAACTGAAAGAAGTGTAGCCTGACTTGAAGATAGCCAAGGCTATGGCAGAAACACAAGTTTTATTGTGATCCAAATTAAGGGTCAGAATGGCTCTGGATATTGAGGGCCCCTCATTCCATGACAATCGTGGGACTCTTCCATGCTGTGCTGCTTCTCTTCATAGCTGCTGTGAGTCCACAGTATACTTACAGATCCTGGAAGTTTCAGAAGCCGTGCTGCTTTGCACACTGATGACTTACTAACTGGAACATTATCCCTACCCTCAGTAAACTATCTGGAGATAGTAGTCACTACAAACACCCGTAACTTGCTGATAAAGCTTTGTGTTTCAGCCACACCTCCCCTCTGTTCTAGGCAGACCTCTTTCCCCCTTTAAACCTAGGGAGATGGTATTGTTGCTAATTTGTATTTGTACAACCCTGGCATCCCAGAGTCTGTTGAAGAACCCAGGGCCATACTGTGCCATGCAGAACAGAAATAGAGAGCACCTTGACCAGGGATTGGGCACTAATAGAAGCACAAAGATGTGTAGAGAACAGGTATCTGCTGCAAAGGGAATCAGATGAAGTTCCACCTATGGAATTCACATCTAAGTTGGACCAGCACTCATCTTAACCCAGAGGTCCTGTCACAGGAGAGGATGATGAGGTGTTAAGGCCCATCTGGCTCTGATGCTTGCTGTTTGCTAGGTCAGTATATTGAGTTCTCCCTCTGCCAGCTTTGATACAGAACTCAACAAGTGGCATTTCTTCTGCCTGCTTGCATATTTTGGCTGCTACTGCTCTTCCATGAATCTGCACAGGCTGTCAGCCTTATCCATTTGTGACATTTCAGAATTGTTTGCAGATTTTCTAACTCAGGAAAAAGGAAAACTGAAAATGAAGCCAAGGGGCTAAGCATAAGTGTCATGAGATGTGACAGAGGCGCAGTGTGGATGTGGAAGGCACCAGAACATCCTCCCTTCTTCAGAGGGAATCTTGTAGTGAAATTTCTTGCAACTAATAGCTTCCTGCAACAAACTGCAGTGAGAAACCAGTCCTTGGGAAAAAACCTGTACACAAGTCTGCCAAAAACTGCACAACAAAATCTTCCAAGTTTCCAAAATATGACGGAAAATATCCGTCGGGGTCAGCAAGTTGCACTGCAAGCCCTTCCCAGGATCCAACCAGAAACAGAGCGATGGACCCATTCCAGCAGAGGCTGCTGGGACCAGAAGCAGCAAGGGAAGACGCCACAGCAGACCACTCCCGCTTCGCAGGCGGCACAGTCCACGGAGGTGGGTGGCAGCTGCTGCTGAGCAGGGCTGCTATGGCCCAGGCGCGGCTCGGCGCCTGGCTGGTCCTGTGTGTGTTTGCTGGATCCCAGAGGCCGACAGGTAGGAATCGCACCTGCTAGCAATGTGCTTGCCTTGGCTGCTCCCTGCACAGCCCTTCCCCACCTTCTGCAAATATGACCAAATGCCTGAGGTAGCTGTGCTGACCCTGGAGAGAGCTGGGGTCCCAGCCAGGGCTGGTCCCTGTGGGGAGGCTCTGGTACCTGCTTGCAGGATGAAGACTTGCTGCTGGTTTTGGTGGCAGGGGGAGGGCTTTCTCGGGTCTCCACTGAAAAAGTCTGCTCCTGCAATCATGCTTATGGATTTTCTAGATGGTTTTTTTTGGTGGGGGGGGATGGTTTAGCATCCTAGGGATATGGTTTAGCATAGGACAGGAACAGTTGGACTCGATGATCTTAAAGGTCTTTTCCAACCTTATGATTCTGTGATTCTGTAATCCTGTGAAATAAAGTAACTGTTGAATGATAACGTAAGGCACCATTTTCGCATCGCCAGAGGATGTTTATATTACTATTTCCATACCGTATTTGTTATGCTTTGGGGTCTTTGTTTTGTTTTGCTCTACTCAAAATTCCAACACCACATATATCTATGAGACAGTTAATACTAACGGCAGTTTGGCAGCTATTCAACAAATTCAGTGACTGTGCAATTGATCCAACGTCTGTCGGTAGAGGGATCTGTGAACCTAAGGGATCAGCTAGCACCAAGAAGCCCAGCCGAAGGCATTTTCAGACGATGTAGTATTTTTACCTGAGCTAAAAGCCTTGCTGGCATGTCCACAGAGGAGTAGGAAGGAGCAGCTACATCCCTGCTCACATTCCAAAGCCACAGCTGGTTTGTATCAGGGATCCTGCAGCTGTGCAGAGCAACAAACCCCTGCAGCCTGGGGGGTGGCAGTGCACTTCTATGGGCAGCTCTCACATCTCCCTGGAAAGCTTTAATCTAGAAGGGAACGTAGGAAGCAGGGTTTGGTAGTAGACATCAAACACATACAGGATTAAATTGTTTTTATACTTTTTATAAGCACCTGTTGACCTTAACTCTGGGGTACTCCAATTCTCACTCTTTTTTATATATAAAACAGCCGTCATCCACATAAACCTGGAAAGAAAACTGTGTCAGAGGCTTTACTATTTTATATGAGCCTTTTCCATTTAATGTTTCTTGACCCAAATAATGAGTCTGTAAGAAGTAGAAGGGAGTCTTGGCTTCACAGCTATTCTGATGAGCACAGGGATGGGAGGGGATTTAGCATCCCCCTCACAGTCCCGGAGTGAGGCTACTTGTGTCTTGTTTTTCACAAAGAAACAAATAATAAAGGCAGAATAAATTCAGAAACTATGAGTGTTTTAAGTATTAGTTAAGGAAAATTGAAGAATTCTTAGGATTAATGCGACTCCATATTAATAAACTCCCATTCCTCTGGGCTTGTATCCTTTTTTCCTAGTTTAAATGCTGTCAGTTGACCCAGCAAGGAATTAGTTGGTCATGAGAAGAGCCCTAACAGATCTGACCAGGTTTCTTTTACTCTCACATTCTGCCCCACCAGAGGCAGATGCTCAGGGAAGAACTATAAAACCAGGACAAGCATCAGGTTATGTTCCCACCAGCAAGTCAAGGATCCTCCTTGCACCCTCCTCCCATTAGGCAGCATTACCTTCTCCAGCAAAAAATGCCCAGCAAGCAAAACCCATTGGTTTTAAAATCTTATCTCCCTCTCTTCAGAATCCTTGGAAGAGCCAGAGGAGACCAGGCTTATCCTATCTACTGCTTCCTTTACTGGGGAGTGGGCTGAGGGGCTACTTGGCATGAGGGGCTTCCTTGCTGCCTGTCAAAGCTTGTGCCTCTGCTGCCATATGCTTAGTTCTATTGGCAGGATTAAGGGCCATTGTATCTAAAATTTACAGTTCTGCTTTTCTTAAAAAGCTTATGTTGCTCACCAAAATCCTGCAATCAGTGTCTGTCCTGCTTGGCAAGCTATGAGTGGCAGCTCAGAAATATTGGAGACATTCCTGACAACAAATCACCAGAAATAGACAGGAAGGGCCATGGTCTTGCTCTACCAAATTCTACCTGATGTCTTTCAGATGAACATCCTCACAGCAGGGACGGTGCCGGCACCAACACACCCCATCATGGCCCAGAGGATGCTGACGTCATGTTAGAGGTCTCCTGGGTGCTGGGGGCCCCTGGGCTGAGGCACTGTTACTGCCCGTGCTCCCACCTGCCTGCACGTAAAAACTCACATGTTCTGCTTGTTCTCATCCCTGCCTGATTTCAGGAGTGATTGGGAAATGCCTCTGCAATGCCCTAATTGCGTTTGTGCTTCCTCCCACCGCAGGGTGCAACTGGAGGGGCTCTGATCCCCTCCGCGGCACCTCACACTTCCAGGGTGGGACAAGAAACCGTCCTCACTGGGTTAGGTGACTCCCCCACCAAGCCCTCCACCCAGTACCGCCCTGTCAGGGAGCCACTGTGGGAGGAACTGTGGCGGGAGATGCAGGGTGGGAGGCAAGAGCTGGATGGGTCCCAGGGGGAAGCTGAGGTGTTGGGCTGGTCAGAAAAGGGGTGTGGGGCTGGCAGAGAAGGACATGGAGTGGGACTAGGTGGGCCATGGGCAGTGAGTCAGGGAGCAGCTGCCTCTCAGTCCAGCCTGAGATTTGTCAGCGTCGCAGATGGCGTTCCAGCTCAGTTATAACTGGCAGAGGGTCTGTGCTGGGCTTCCAGTGTGCATGCTGCTGTTCTCTTCCAGATGCTCTGGGGAGGGCTGGATATTCAGGCCAATGGGACAATCCGTCTGCGGGATGAAGAGCTGGCCTCCCTGCGCTCAGCACGGCGGTTCATGTGGATTTTAGAGGATGAAGTTCCCAAAACACCAGCAGAGATTGAACAGCATCTGAACCGTTATTCACTTGCTGACACCCCCTTGCCTTTATCGGAGTTTGACCACCTCCTTTTCACCAGTGTGTACTGTGCCTATCAGCTTCGCTCCGTGCAGGGCTTGGATAAAAACCTCTGGATTCGTTTTTTCTTTCAGCTGGTTGATGAAGTGTTTCGGGATCTGTGCAAGGGGCTTTGCCCCTCCAATACCACCCTCATCCTTGCTTCTTGGCCCTGGAAGGAGAAGCCTTCACATTTAGCATCCCTGAAACATTTCTATCGCTCTAACCTGGCCAGGACCAAGAGAGACACTTGATAAGGGAAACTACCACAAGGAAGGACATGCCTGATGACAGCCGCATCCTTGGTTATTCTGAATGCTTTCAGCATTATTCAGGACTCTGTACAAATACACCACACCTTTTTGTCCTGCTTTCTGCATTGTGCTGGCAACTCTCTAAAGGTTTATATGCAAGGTTTTATTTTTAAATGAAATAGGAAAAGAAATTATAGAGTGCATTCACCCTTCCCTGTTTTTTTTGGGGAGGGAGTTTGTTTGGATTTATTTTTAAGGGGGCTGCGCTGAAGGGAGCAGTGCTACTTAGATGTTCTATCTATCTTGGTCATGGATGCTTACTGGAGATGCCCTAGCAGTTTCTTTCCAGGATGTCAAACTGGTATCCTAGCTTATGTACTATCAGATAATTTGGTTCAGCCTCCATGTATTCTTCCCATGGTTTCAGCCAAATACAGTATCTCTTCTCCTCTCCAGTAAGCAGCTCTGTAGATTTTGCTGTGTTTCATGATATAGGTCACATATTTAATTTCAGCTTTTGTTCATGTGACATCACATTTTGTTTTTCTGCAGTAATTTCTCATCTTAGGTACTCATTTTTCTTTAAAAGGCAACCTGAAAATGTACTTATTCCATGAAGCTTTCTGATATTTGCATGTACTCTGCTTTGTGTCAGTTATCAGTTTGGAATATGCATCCTTAAAGCTCATTTAAATTCCTAAGGATCATGACCTAGTTATTTTTCCAGCAGATTTTAGCTCTTCTATGAAGTTTATTCTGTACAGCTATGTCATTTTATAAGCCAAACATAATAAATACACAGTTTCTATCCTCAAAATCAGGAATACGGTTATGTTATAGAAAGAAATCATTAACTTCTCTCTGTCTTAGACATTGCAGTGTGGAATTAAAGAAATGTAATTATCTGCTTGTGAGAGTTTGGTGGGGGTTTTTTCCATTTCTACTAGGTTTCTCACTATGTTTATAGTTACATCAGGTTCGAACATTCGTTGCATGTGCTTAGATGATGAGATCCATAATTCCCTTTCTATCATTATAATCTTAATTTTCCATGCTTAACAAAGGAGGCATGTGTGACATTCAGAGTGGAAACTGCAAGCTTTTGACCTAGTTAATCTTCTTCCAAGCTGTTGTTGTCCAACAGATGGAGAGGAGAAGCGCTGAGGCAGGAATGAGAAGCCTGGAAGCAAGATGCCACAGAGAGTGGTTTTAGAGGTCAAGTTATGGCTATGGCAGGAGAAGATATGCAGAGAGATTCACATACTTCATAAAACAGTGTGTGAAAAACAGTTGGTTGTTTTTTTGCTACCCACCCCCTCCAAAGGATGTAGGAATTAGCATTGTGCTTGAAGTATAGCTTCTAGCAGACTTGTATCCCACCTAGTGTTCTTTTAATGCTGGTCTTATATACACTGCCAATTTCTACCCTTCATCCTTTTCCCAACTATGCCCCCAGTCTTTAATGTGTAGGATGTATGTGGAGTGCCAGAGGCAGGGAGTGGCTGCAGACAAAGTCCAGGTCAAGCAGAGAATATCATCCAAAAGCTGAACTGGGATGGCACTGGTGCATGAAAATACTGTCTTGCTGGAGCATATACAGTCTAAGCTGTATGAATGCATGGCCAAAGGTTGAGGGGTTTGTCTCAGATGCAAATACGCAGTTTAGAATCCAGGACTTTGGTACAGTCAGTTTAAGAGCAGTTCTGTCTGTTGAGCAGATTATAAATTAAACTGAAGTGATATCACAGTTTTGTGCATGCTCAAGATGATGCACTTGGCCAGTATATGTATTTTGGGAGTCAAACTAGGGCTTAGCTCAACTGAAACAGCACCAATCACACCAGGATGAAGCCTCCAGCCTCCTGCTTTCCTACTACCCGCCTTAGAAGCTGTGCTGTAGGAACACACCAGGACTCTCTACAGTCACACCAGTCTCACTACAGCAGCATTCTGGCTGTAAAAAAAGGGAGTCATCAGCAAGACTCACTCACCTTTTAGTAGTCCCATATAGCCAGTGCAAAAGTCTGATAGAGGGTGGACATTATCAGTAGACTTTGTGGCCTGAAGAAAGGGACACCACCACTGAGTGCTGCTGTACCAGACATTTCAGAGCTCCAATATGAACTGGAGTCAAAAGCAGCCAGGCAGATTGCTACCATTCACATCGCCAATGTGTTCTTCTCAATTCCTTTGGCAGCAGAATGCAGGCCACAGTTTGCTTCCATGTGCAAGGGTGTTCAATAAACCTGGAATCAACTGCCCCAGGATTGGAAGCACAGCCCTACTGTTTGTCATGGACTAATCCAAACTGCACTGGAGAAGAGTGGTGTCCCTGAACATCTAGAATGCATTGATGACATCATTGTGTGAGACAATAAGGCAGAGTAAGTGTTTAAGATGGGAAAGATAGTTATTCAGATTCTTCTGAAAGCTGTTTTGCCATAAAGAAAAGCAAGGTCAAGGGACCTGCACAAGAAATCCTGTTCCTGGGAATTAAATGGCAGGATGGATGCCGTCATATGCCTATGGATATGGTCAACAAGATAGCAACTATGTCTCCACCAGCTAACAAGAAAGAAACCCAAGGCTTCCTGGGCCTGGTGGGATTCTGAAGAATGAGTATTCCAGGTTACAGTCAGCTTGTGAGACCTCTTTATGAGTGACCCAAAAGATCTGTTTTGGGTGCGGCCTTAAGCAACAACAAGCCTTTGAGCATATCAAACAGGAAATAGCTCATACAGTAGCTCTTGGGCCTGTCCAGACAGGACCAGCTGTGCAAAATGTACTCTACACTGCAGCTGGGGAGCATGGCCTTACCTGGAGTGTCTGGCAGAAGGCAGCAGGAGAAACCCAAGGTCGACCATTAGGGTTTTAGAGCTAGGGGTATAAAGGATCAGAAGCCCACTACACCCTAACTGGAAAAGAGATACTAGTGGCTTATGAGGGGATTCGAGCCACTTCAGAAGTTGTTGGTACAGAACCTTCTCCTCTCTTGGCACCATGATCGCCTGCGCTACGCTGGATGTTCAAAGGGAACATCACCTCTACACATCATATAACCAGTGCTACCTGGAGTAGGGGGGCAGCACTGATTATGCAATAAGCTCAACTGGGGAAACCCAACCACCCAGGGATCCTGGAAGAGATTATGGGCTGGCCAGAAGGTGGAGATTTTTCGGCACTGCCTGAGGAAGTGGCTTGTGCCATATAATGAGTTACTGGAAGATGAATGGCATTATGCTCTGTTAAACCACCACCCTGGAAAATGTAATGCCCCTGCAGTCAACACCACCATGGTATGGCATGATACTACTCACACATTATGACTCTGCTTCTGATCCAAATATGAAGAGCTTTAAAATACATTTTTAAAATTCTTCTTCCTTCCTAATCTTTCTTCCAAGCTTTCAGAAGATGGTCCATTCATAAATTTGGGCCCTCACCCTTTACTGCAAGGGCTGGAAGCCTACTTTTTGTGTGTTTCTGAATGCATTATTTTCACTAAATGGAAGCTGCAATTCTCAAACACAACTTCTTGACTTCATCAACGGCAGACTAAGAAAAGCATCAAACGTTGTGACACTTGCAATAAAATCATCAGAGGCACCAACACTTCACACAGAAATGACAAGAAGAAGTGTGCGCAGACTGGCTCAGTAGCTTGTACAGCGCAGCTTGTACAGTCGCTGTGCTGCTTTCTCTCTGGACTGGTACCCCGGGCAGTAATTAGCACACAAATCTCACAAGCAACAATAAATTCCAACCTGAAAAAATTTTACATCTTTTGTATTTTTATTACATTCATTTTCATTACATCTATTCCCTCCCCAGATATGCAAGGAAAGTCACCACATCCTTTGCTTTCTGGTTGCTTGGCATCTGCAGCAACAGTACCGCAGTGGCTCTCTGATCCCCAGCATCTCACTACATTGGCCTACCCCTGCCCCAAACTACCACATGCTTTATGCTTAAGTCAAACACCAACACGGAACACACGCATACAACCTGTAAAGACCTTTCTAGGGATGAATGGCAGACACAGCAGCGGCCCTGCAGGCAGAGCACAAGCGTGCAGCGTAAGGAAAGCACTGGACACACATGATAGCATGCTCAAAGTAGAGGATTATATTTGAAGAGGAGCTGGGCCCAAGTTCATGGCACCTTGGCTTTTCTTATGCTCCTTTCACATCTGCATTTAATTATTTGACCCTTGGGGTGAACTGGCAGCTGGAAGCTGCTTTGGCTGAGCCTCTGAATAGATGAGGAAGCCTGTGAAGGTGATGTACTTGCCATGGTTGCTATAAGCACCATAGCCATCGTGCTGATGGCTGTAGAGCCAAACGGTGTCCCCATATTTCAGAGGCAGCATGATACTCTGACTCTGCATCTCCCGCCTCTTGGAGTGGTTGTCATCATAGATCATGGCCTGCACCTCATTGTGGTTCTTCATAAGTTTCACTGACATGGTCTTAAAGGGCATTTTGCCAATGGTGAAGGAGAAATAGTATGCACCAGGTATGCGGCATGAGAAGATGCCGGTGGAGGAATTGAAATCTTTTCCAATGTTAACAAACTCTGTGTCAAATGTGATTGGCTCATGCTGGGTTTGCTTGTCATCTGTCCCCAGGAGACTTTGTGAGCGGGCAACAGAAAATGCAGAGCGAGGGTCTTGTTCTTTGTTTGGTTGATCAGATAACACATGTTGCTGTGAAGCTTCTTTCTGCTCTCCAGGAAGTTGCTGGATAGTGTGATGGTATGGCCCCAGCTCTTGAGAGCTAAGAGCATTCTGGAAGAAGGCAGAAGTGTCTGGGTAGATTAGGTAGCCATTGAAAGTTGTATAAGGGCCCACATTGCTGTAAAGAGCATACTTGGGATCTCCGTGTAAACGCAGCCAAACTGTGTCACCATAGTCAAGCTGCAGCATGGCGCTCTGGCTGGCTACCTTCCGTTCTTTGCGGTGATGTTCATCATACACAATCACTTGCACCTCATTCTTGTTTCTCATTAGCATGACAGACAAGTTTTTCTTTGGGTATTTCCCAACAGTGAAGGAGAAGTAGTAGGCTCCAGGGATCCGACAGCGGAACAATCCAGTCTTGGGATCAAAGTCATTGCCAATGTTCACATACACTTTGTCAAAGGTAATGACCATCTCAGAGCTCCCTTCCATGCTGCTGGTTCTGGCCACAGAGAAAGCAGAGCGAAATTCAGTACTGGTGTCTGCTGGGAAGCCATCTGTATGCAGAAAAATCATGCAGCAAAGGAAACCAAATAGGATTTGAACCTTCAGTGTCATCATTGTATCTGAAAGGAAAAAGAAACATTATTTTAGTAGGAATGCCATTAATTTCCAGCTTGTACTCCAGTTGAAACACAGACCAAAATCTTGTTAAGCAGATATGAAGGCCTCTGCCCAAATACTGACACGTTTTCAGTGCATACTCTGATCAGTGTAAGGGACCACACTGCAGTTCAGATCCCAGCACCATTTTGATATTTTCCCTGTACTCGTAGGAAGAAAAAGAATCTTCTCCTTTGAAAGCCTGGCTATCCTACAGCTTGTCTGCAAATCTGTGTTCCTCATAATGCAGAAAGATCTCAAAGCTTGCTGGGGCTTTGCCAGAGCTGCCTTTTGTAGTGCTTTTATTTATACGACCGAGAATGAAACAAAGCCCTAGACAGACCCTGTATTATACGACTGAGGTACAGCTGAAGGGCAGGGAGAAGAGGACACTGGTTCTAGAGATTCCCATGTAGATGACATTGCTTAGCACTGCACTGCACTGTTTCACAGGATATAGAGGCTGGAAGCCAAGTATGTTGGTAGACCCCATTATTCAGATAGACTTCCTCATGAATCTGTGAAGACTGTAAAGAAACTAGAAGAAGGAATGTTTAGGGACGGAGGGAAGACAGTGAACATGAATGAAATGAAGAAAAAAGAATGAAAGCAAAAGATAAATAAAAGATTTTGCAAAGTATAGAGTTCCTGAGAGAGAACTGACATGCCAAAACCAGGGAAACAACTTCCTATCTGGATAAAAGACCAGTGAGAAAAAACTTCTTTGACCCTTTAAAAAAGGCATGTAAGTCAGAAGCTAATGGGATTTTCAGCTCTTAGTTTCTGTGTTTGTTTTTTTTTTTTAAACTTTTTAAAAAATTTTTTGGACTGGGGCCAAAACTCATCTATTAATGCTTTCAGGCTGAAAACAAAACTGCCAGTCATTCAAGTGAGAAGCTTCTCTCTCTGTCACCTCTCTGTGCTTATTAAAATATCATTCAGGCTGGGAGGCAACTGCCTGGTTTGCAGTCTGCCCCATCTGTCACCCCAGAACTGGTGCCATGCCAGCCTGCAAACAATGAATTCACAGACCAGCAGAACAGGAGCAAAACATGCTTCTCATTGAGGGGAGCAGTGAAGACACATCCTGAATTAAAAAGGATAAAGGGGTAAATATTTGAATCAACTGGGGTTGCCTAGTAATAGAAGTAAAGCAGATGGAATCTGCATAGGCTGTGAGGTGGCCACGGGAAGTGTGAATTTGGCAAAATGTGATACCTAGAATCACTCGCCAGCAGAAATTCAGCTTGACCTTCAGTCTCTGCCCTTTCACACTTGAGAGTAAAACTGGAATCTGAAGTGCAGCCCTAACAGATATGAACCCCGCTTAACTACCTGAAAGCAACACACTAGAGAAGACAAAAAGAAATATCCATCCATGTCCCAGTTTTACATGAACTCACTTCTCTTACTAACAGCTCAGTATTTGCCTTTGTGCCCCCGAATTCAGAATGTATTACTGTAGATCATGTCTAAACAAACTGAGTGCCTTCTTGTGAGAAGAGATCAGTAGATGTCACTTGCCCATTTAGCAAGGCTTTTGTTATAGTCTCCCAGAGCATTCCTGTGTCCAAGTTGTGATGTTACAGTCTAGATAAGTGAATTACTACATGGGTGAAAAACTGGCTGTGTTGTCAGGCTCAAGGGCTATTGTTTAATATTTCACTTCAAATGTCTTCAATATTTTTATTAATGACCTGAACAAGGAGACAGAATGCCCACTCATCAAGGCCATAGATGACGCCAAAACAGAGCGTTTGCCAATTCATGTGGAGGTGCAGCTGTTATTCAGAGGGACCTAGACAGGCTGGAGGAATGGACTGAAAGGAAATTCAGCAAGGATGAATGCAAACCCGTGTGCATGGGATGGTCTTACTCTGTGGGTACAGGCTGTAACTAACTGGGTGGGGAGCAGCACTGCTGAAAAGGATCTAGGAGTCCTGGAGAAAAATAATTTATACCTGAGTTAGTGGTGTGCCCTGCAAGTAAAGAAGGCTAACAGCACACTGGGGTGCATCAACAAAATCTAGCCAGTAACCACAGGCAGGGATTATTCCACTTTACTTGGCACTTGAGTGACTCCAGAAGAAGGCAGACAATATGGTTGAGGTCTGAAGCATCTGTCCTGTGAGGAGAGGCTGAGGGAACAGGGCTTTTTTAGCCTGGGGAAGAGCAAGATTTGGGGGGGGTCTAGTGATAGCCTTCCTGTACCTATGAAAAAGTTACTGAGATGAGACAGTGAGGTTCTTCTCTGATGTGCATGGTGGGACAATAAGAGACTGGTCAGAAAACCCAAAGGGAAGGTTCAGACAGGATATAAGCAAAATATTTTCATGCCGAGGGCAATTAAGAACAAAACAGTTTGCCCAGAGAAAGATTTTTGAAATCTCAACCCTTGGAGGTTTTCAAGACCAGACTGGATTAATCTGTGAGCAACCTGTTCTACACTCAGTGTCAGCCCACTGATTCCCATCACTACTGCTGTCTCACAGTTGAAAATTCACTCACTACTAACCCTAGCCATGACACTTAGAGGCAACTAACAGCTAATGGCAGGTCTGACAGACAGACTGTCTTTCATCCAGCAAATTAATTTAAGAAAGAATTTCCAATGGAACTATTAAGCCATAGCTAATCACCATGCATCTGCTTCCATTCGGTCATTATTTTTTCCTCACTTTGGCATTTAGTTATGAGTTCTTCAGGTCAAAGGCTCTTTCTTTTCCCATGTCTGCACAGCATTTGGCCACTGCTGCCAGTTAAACAATACTAACAGGCCCACCAAGAACTAAAACCCAAACTGTCACACTGCGCTCAGCCTGCGGTTCAGCAGTATTATTTTTGCAGAGTGCTGCATCCAGCACACCATGCTCGTTTCAGCTTCCAGCCTAGAAAACCAAGCGCTAAAGGCAACTTAAAAGAGCTATTAGATGTTTCTGATTCACACTCCTCCATTGTTATTCCAGCACTCACCATGGTGTGGCTGCATGGAGAACCAGGATGAATGTAACATGTCTGCATGCGCGCCTCACTAATAAGCCTGGTTCTAAAGCACTGTCTGGGCACCAGAAACTGGCTCAGTGGATCCAGGAGTCAGGGAACGTACTGCAAGCACGTCACTGCTGGCCAAAAAAACCCAGGAAAAAGACAGAACAGTTTAATAAACTCTGTGGTGAATCTGACCTTATGTTCCTTCAAATGACCACTGTCCTTGTTCCTGTTCGACTTCTCTGTGATAAGTTCACTTATTAAAGTTTGGATCACTCAGTTACAGTTGCAAAGCCTACCTGCTGCTTCAGACCCTTATTTATCAGTTCTTCCCAATAACTTACTGGCAAATCATTTAAATAAGGCAGTTAATTATGCTGTGTTTCCATTAGCAAGTTGTTTCCTTGACAGCTCCCACTCACCACTTTCAGGAGTATTTAAGTTATTTATCTTTTTAAAATAATTTAGAAAGCATCTAATAACACGTTAAACCAGTCTAAGAATAATTTGCCAACAATTAGGCAGATTCAGCTAGCTCCAGGGCTGTCATAAACAGGGATAACTCACGGCAACTCAGTACTAGCATAGTAAGTCTGAAAACTAAAGCTTCCAAAATGCTGTGTTGTTTACAAAGTAAAAAAATTTCTTTTACAGGGATAGTTATCTTCCATCAAGGAAGAGAGAGCACCAGGGATGTGAGGCTGGCCATTGACACTCTGGTATCAGCTGTAAGTTCATGCTATGGCCTAAGTTTTAAAACTGCAGGGCAAGGAGGAAGACCCAGGCTAGAGGTGAAAAGATCTTCAGCATGTGTCATACAACAGCTGTGTTATTCTCATTAGCATTTATATATGAATCAAGGCCCTACCATTCTTATTGTGGTAACACCACAGACATGTGGAATGAAGCTAGGCTGGAGGACACTGCCTACTGCCTTTGTTCTAGTCAGAACCAACAGGGACTGCAACCCACAGGGAAGAAGTCAAGAAACTAATTTTGGAATAGGAGGCACAAAACACATGAGGGACATAAGCAGTTCTCAAAGGCGCTGGCATTAAATTAATGACCTGAAAAGAAGGGGCTAAAATGGTAGTGACTAACATAGCAGAAGAGGACTCGCAAATCTTTTTTGCAAGGAAAGACAGAATTCACCATTTGCATGACCCAGGAACTTTAATAGCTTTGTGCTTGCTGGAGGTGATATTTCTGTCCTGGAACAGAATCAATCCACCAGTGGAAAGACAATTAGTTTTACTCTTCTACTGAAATCCATGGATTTTCAAAAGGACTTTCATTAATAGAAAGGTCACCCCATTTCCAGACTTGTAGGCCAGATCTTCTTGTAAAACTCACCAGGGTTTTCTCTTTATTCCAAAATATTAATGAACTAGATTCCCTAGTCCTACATTAGGTGAGAGTTCTTTAATTTCAGTGGGAGGTTTACCCAGATCACTGAAGAATAAGATATGAAACAACAGTGAAGCAGTGCAGTTGGATTAACTGTTAGTAAAAGTTCTTCAAATTCTGCAAGCTGCAAGAGCAAAGCCCAGTTCTTCTGAGCTCTCACTCTAATACTTAAGGACAGCTGCAAAAGTTTAAATTATTTGAATCAATGAAAGCCTGTGTAATGAATGGGCACCTTGGACTGCAGTTAGCCAGATTTTTTCTCCCCTCCTCGATACCACATACTGTATGTTCCACTCATCAATACAGATTAAGAGATCAGATAATGATGCAAATGCATCGCTTCTTCTAACATCAAGGAGAAATTAATTGTAGTGGATCCTCAAAAACAAATCTGTGTAAACAGTACTCTGACAAAATCAGGGATTCATTTATGGCTTTGGCCTTTCTCTGCTTTTGATGTGCTTTTTTGAACTTCAGAACAATCCTGACAGGTAAAACATTGCCTGAAGCATTCGGGATGCTTTTTGGAAACTCTAAGCCACACTTTGAATCACAGAATTGCATGGCATTAATGTGGAAAATACTAAATTTTAAATGTTTCTTTGAGTTAGGAGAGTCCTTTGTTCCCGCCGGAGACCTTTTACCATGGAGGCTTGCCCACTAAAATAATAATAATATTGTCCCTCAGCGAGGCACGGTGACCTGGTTCAGTAACGGCACGGTGACTCTCCCTGGTCAACGGTCCACCAGCCCGCAGACACCAATGTGGTGGACGGCAACAACGTAACATCCATCTGCTAGATTCGTCACCTCCGTCTGCTTACTTCACAGGCTAAACACTATTGGCTATTAAGAGAGGGGCTGTAGCTTTCCGTACAATCACGAAATCTTCCAACCGCCAGACCCTAGCTGGCAACAGTCCTTTAACATAATAAACCAGCTTCTCTGTACTCAAAGCTCTGTGGAAATGCCTCAGCTCTGGCCATACTCAGGAGAAGGAAATGGAGGGACTGTGTTTTGTCAGAAACCTCTAATGTTAGCCTGCACTTCAGAATATTTATTAAACCTGCTATATTCCAGCCAATGGCCTAACAGCTCTGTTTAAGCTAAAATGATGACATATAAGATGATGTATATTCACTGATAAAAATGGAAACAAGATGGTTCTGACATGAAGATTTTTCTTTCTGTATCAAGGAAGCATCCAAGGCAATTTGTTATAAACATTTGAAGTGTCAGGGTGACACACCATATGTTCTGTTTTGACTAATATGTATATTTAAAAAATAGATTCATTTAGACAGACAAAGTAGTGTTTTAGAAGTAAAGCTGAATAATAGAGAGTAGCTGAATAAACCCTAGGTGGAACCAAGGAGTTATTTTAACAGACTCATGCCTGAAAGTGTAATTATTTGTTTTTTACATCCTTTTCTAAATAAATTACAGAAATCCAACTCTTCAGCACATACACACTCCTCAAGCAAACAAGACTAAAAACTGTAAAGCAAAGTCACATATTCTAATATTGATCAAAAGCAAAAAAAACCCCAGGAAATGTTGTTAGAACATTTGGGTTTCAACTGTACTTCACAAAATGTGTTGAACACTATGCAGTTGTTCCACACATGCAGTTAAACAAACAGTCGATAAGCTGTCATTAAAATCACACCAGCTCTAAGTAGTGAAAAAACCTCGCCATCGCCGGGGACGCATTCAGTGATAAATGGTTCCTGTGACAGCACAGGCAAGAGAAGACTGGGAGCCACAGCTTGAGAAAGCCAGAAGCTTGTTGCTGTACAGTGTTTATTTATCACTGCTACCTTTAGACATTAAACACTGAGACCATTTCAATAGTAGGAATTTTTACATGGATTCAGTTACAGCTAGAGTAATGACAAAATTAAACCATCTCTTTTTCTGCCCCCAAACCTAATTTCCTTTTTTAGACCAGTTTATGTGTGCATTTTTTTCCTCCTGGTGTGTGCAAGAGATGCTGAGCCCGTGGAATGAGGCTTGTTGAAGCATCCCATCTCTCCAGGAGGGACCGGATTGCTGCACCAGAAGGCAGATCACACTGGCATAAAGGATTAACAGAGTCAGTCTGGCTGGAATACTGGCCTGTATTTGGACAGGTGAAAGACAGTAACTGATGCTTTGGTAGCATATACCATTAATATCTCAATTAAGACAGTGAGAGAAGGTGTCACTGAAAGGCAGACTGGCCAGCGCAAAAAGCTAGATTTAAAGAAAGAGGAAGGCACAGAGATCTCAGAAAATAGAGTAGAGGACCACTTCTTTTTTCGCAAGTGGCTGGGCTAGAAGCCATGTATCAGGAGGACTTTTTCACGGAAGACCTGTTTGGTTTGTTGGGTTTTTTTCTGTTTGGCTGTGGAGATAAAACCATATGAAGCACAGGGACACTGCCAGACAGACTGCCCCAGGAGCAGACGTACTGGAGTGACAGACACCTTATGAGGAAAAATGCTGAGCACAAACACTGCAATTCAGGGTATTCCAAAGACAAATGGGAAATTATTATTTTAATAAGAGCAAGACTCAGTTACTGGGATGATTTTATTTTAAACTTCTCACCTGCCTTAATGCACTTAAACTATGATAGTCTAAAAAGAAGCTGGTAGCCTGCTGAACTGCACATGGCTGGACTCTGTAGAAGAGCTTTTAAGAGGTGCTTGTAGTCTAGAAGGTACAGAATAGGGGACAAGGGTAATAACAAGCAAATGCAGCCAACATTTTCTTACTTTTACTATGCTATTATAAACTCTGCGAAAAACTCCAACAAACTCTTCAGAATTAAAGATGGTAAAGTGAAAAAATAAGTAAATAAGATGGTTCCATTTCATCATTTGACCAGCTGGAATCAACAAGCAAGACCCAGTTAGTGCCGCAGCAGTACTCAAGGAGAATGTGAAGGGGAGGGTAATGGCTATACAGACCACGAGACACTCTTAAAAGGCAATGAGGGAGAAAGTTTAGAAGTGCTTTCAGATGACATTTCTGGGTTGGAGTAAAAAACTGGCAACGTAAGGCTCAGCATAAGGGACTACTCATCATTTTTCTCTTTTAGTGAGGCTTTGGGCAGGTAAAGGATGAACTTGTCCCCCAAGAACTAGTGAAGCATGAGGCCTTTAAACACAAAGAACAAAAAGGCTGTTTAGACAGTCCAACTGAACACAAGCTTGGTTTTAGGTTTTCCTGAAGTGGTGATGTAGCTCACATCATTAGGGACGTTTAAAAAAACCCCCACATTTCTACATAATAATAAGGTAAACTGAGATGTGAATGACAAAGTGGAAACACTAGATGGGTAGAATCACACTGGAATCAACTCAGATTCTAATTCCTTTACTCTTTCTGTTTTATTGCTACATACCATGGCTCAATTTTTCTACCCCATTTTCTTTCAGTGAAGGAAAGTAGCTCTTGGGATAATCCTCACACCTTCTGTTAACAAATGAAAGCCTAACAACAGTTCAGAGGCACAAGCATAGGTAGTTATTGCTTAGTTTTTTAAACCACACTTTCCTCCATGCATCTAAGCAGCCATTTCCACCAATGCAGCTGAATGTTTTGATCCTCCACCATACAGACCAGAAGAGGAGGTTCCTATGCTGTGCTTGGAGTTGATGTCCTATTTTTCAATTTTCTTTCAATCCTTAGTTGTGACAAATGCTTAGAGATATTAAAGGAAATCTTGTTAGGATGAGAATAAGTGTTCCAGTTAAAGTCTGTACCTGCTTTCCTTCCTGTTCCTTACTGCCACTTTCATTCACATGCCCCAGCATTCAGCAGACCTGTCCAGCACGGTCAGCTGGGAAAAACCTTGCAGTGATCCTTTCATGGTTTCCTCTTGTCTCCTCATTATGAATGAAAACAACTGTTGATAGTAGGTCTATTTCTCCGGGAACTAATAGGAACCTGTGGAACCTGCCACCCATGAAGTCACACTAAATAGGAAAGTAATTTTGACTGTTTATACATTACATGAATCACAGCTTTTGTATCATACTTTCCTGCTGTAGACTATGGTATATGAGATTATGGAGATATTGTAACAGATATTGGAGCCTGTGATGTACTTTCAAGGTTTGTTCATTATCCTCTGTAATGATTTTATGCCTTCAATTTCCATCCTATGTGCTCCTGCGCATTCTATCAGCCAATATATGATTTTAATTTAACCGCTATGTAAGGTCCTAATAATAAAAGGGAGCAATTTATAGATTTTTCTTGTCTGTTTTCTTCTCTAGCTGCATAGCCACACCTTCTCTTTCTCTCTCTTGCTTGAGTGGGCACATAATTCTCATTTTTCCTGGAACTCTGCCTGCAGTAGTTGCTTCCAACCTGTTCCCCCACTCAGTGGAATGCTGCCCTCCAGCCATTGCTCTAAGACCTGCCACATCACCCACCTCGGAGAAAGAGGGAATGTGCCTGTTCTTGCTGGTTGATCATCAAATCACAAGTTAGGATGAGCCTATGAAGTCCAATAATCGTTCCCGAAAGGAATTAATGGGCAGCTGAGTGCCAGCTGGGATTACATGCAATGACAACAAAAGGCATTTTTGTTCCCCAGTCATGTCTGAGCTCACTGACTTCCAGGAGATGATTTAGCAATGCAACCAAAGATGTTCACTAGTTGTCTAACTGGTCCTCCTCTTTGATTACCTGCAGTTAACAGAAAGCTTTCAGAAGGGAGGAGACTCAGCTCCCTTTGCTTGATAGATCAACTTGTAACACTATGCTTCATCAATGGATACATAATTGCTTTGGGTTTTTATCCAGCAAAAGCCTCGCTGTAACACACTTTGAGAAATGTCACATCATATTGACTGGTATTTTCTGACAGTAGGCTTTGAAAATGATCTGAAAGAACTCTATCTGTACTAGGGCATTCGCCTACAGGAATGCTGCTTTCCTTGGGATATTTTTTTCTTGTCTTGACAGGTAAGGTAGGAAAGCATGCTTTCTTTTAACATCTGCCACCACGCTCAGCCAAAAAAAATCACCTTCATTTCTTTTCATGCCCTGCTGTTTCATTAATGTGAAGATACTCAGAGAACACTGAATTGCACTGCAGTGCTGCTTTTCACTGCCAACATGCTGCAACATCTCAATTTGGAAATTCACTGAGCTCTAGTTTAGTGAAGGAGGTGATCAAAGGCATTAAGATCTGTATGTCTTCCACATCTGTTGTAGCATCTTCCTTTCTGCTCCTCTTCCTGCTGCATCAGGGCACAGGCCTGGAGCTGGAGAACTGTGAAGAAACAACCATCATGTACTCAGTACCAAGGCAGAGGCCAATATTAGAGAGGGTTCAGAGGAGGGCCACAAAGATGATTAGAGGGCTGGACCACGTGCCCTACAAAAAGAGGCTGAGGAAGCTGGGCTTGTTCAGCCTGGAGAAGAGAAGGCTGCGGGGGGACCTCATTGCAGCCTGCCAGTACCTGAAGGGAGCATACAAACAGGAGGGGAATCAGCTTTTTAAAAGGGTAGATAATGGCAGGACAAGGGGGAATGGATTAAAACTAAAGGAAGGAAGGTTTAGATTAGATATTAGGGGGAAGTTTTTTACAGAGAGAGTGGTGAGGTGCTGGAACAGGCTGCTCAGAGAGGTGGTGGATGCTCCATCCCTGGAAGTGTTCAAGTCCAGATTGTATGGGGCCCTGGGCCACCTTGTGTAGCTCCAGGCCTGAGGTTGGTGGCCCTGCCTGTGGCAGGGGGGTTGGAGCTCTATGATCCTTGGGTTCCCTTCCAACCCATGCCATTCTATGATTCTATGATTATTCCAGAATTTAAACTCTGCTCTGCCAAACTCTGAGGAAAGGGAGGTGTCAGTCAAAGTCCACATACATTAATAACTTTTATTTTAGTCATGTTCTCTGATTGTCTGATATGACAATCCAGTTGTTTTCATACCCAGTGAATTTGTAGACAGATCAAGAAACAAGAACTAGAAGAATAACCATTGTATGTGTGTACTCCCATATTTTTTACCAGCCATTCTGTTGAGACCCAAATTCCCCCTGGGTGTACACATGTTCTTCATTAACAATGCAATTTTGCAATACATACAGTGCTCTCCAGTATCAGTTGTTTTTCATGGATCAGGTTTATCAAACTCAAGCCCAGTACCATTCTTTCTTTTGTGTCTACAGATGCACAGTTAAGAGCAGCAAAGTAAGTTGGCAAAGTCAGTCACTGTCATGTTTGTTTGTTAATACTGACCCTTCGCAATCAGCATTTTACTGATTGTGCCATTTTACTAACAACTAACAACATTTTACTAACAACTGTTTGTCAGAAGGCTACAGCTGGT
This sequence comes from Laterallus jamaicensis coturniculus, assembly GCA_022605575.1. Lineage (NCBI taxonomy): Eukaryota > Metazoa > Chordata > Aves > Gruiformes > Rallidae > Laterallus > Laterallus jamaicensis. The sequence goes on from JAKCOX010000013.1 coordinate 23,451,781, forward strand.
CTAAATGACACAGCCCAAGCCTGTGAACTCATAGCAGATTATCTTCAGGAAAACCCCATTTTCTGCAGCCACTTTTTAAACTCTAAGTATGTTTCAGTCAATGGATTTAATCACCTTGTCATCTTCAATGGGGAGCTATGAATTTTCTCCCTTATACCCTGTACAAGTCAAGTTTTCATGGTTGTGCTTTTGAGCTTGGATTTTTCTATGACAATTTGGCACAGAGGTGCTGCTGCCCACAGACAGAGTCTCCTGCGCTAGCAGAGAGACACAGAGTTGCTGAATAATCTCCTCAACGCATACATGGTTTGACAAAGTTTTCCCATATCCACTTTCTGGCTTCATGTTGTTTCCAGTATTTAAAAAACACCAGTCCCCTCATAATGGCAGTAGAAATGCTTGTGAGACTATTTCTGTACAACTCCGTAAGTGGTGGGAAGCTGCTGGTGAAAGGCTTTGGCATTACCATCAAAAAGCACTGCTGGACATTGCTGTTCACTCATCAGTTCCTCATTCACTTTGAGAAAGCGCTCAGAGCCTGACAAGTGTTCACAGATTCCAGGCTCATCTGTGTGACCAGCCAGTTTTCTCCTAGGCAAAATCGCCTTTGACAGCTTGAAGCTGCTGCCTCTGATTTTTGCTTATAGGAAGAGAATTTTTCTAAAATGTTGAAATAAAGACTGCAGCAACCCACTGGCAGATTTTACATAACTTTTAGAACCTAACTGGACATAATAGAAAAGGAAAAAAATTGAATTGACATGAAGGATATGGCTGCACTGTTATGCAGATGCTTTATTTAAAGCAGGTTTGGATGGCATTACACTGCATTAAATATGCAGCTCCTACTGATAGAAGTGCCATTTGCAATAGCCTACACAATTTCCTCACAACCACACTGAAAAACTTCAGCCATGCACCCTAAACCAAAATGTTCACATTTCGTTCATATTTCAAGCCAGTGCTCCCTCTACTCAAATTCTTTCAGACCTTTACTTTCCTTCTAGCTACTTGTCTAACACCTTTCCTTTTTAAGACAATTATCAACAGCTTCCAACAGGAGATTATCATCTGCAGAACCCCCTCTAGCATGTTCAGTGGTTTTCTGCCCAGCCTGTCTCAGATTTCCTTCCAAGTTTCACAGAGAACAATCCTTCCACCTTCTTGCTTCTTCCTACCAGTAAAAAGATGTTTTACATTAGATAACCTTTGCTTTATCTCCTTCCAGAACCATCTCGTTCCAAAGCTGAACCTCCTTTAGCATCAGGTCATGGTAAGAATTCTTCTGAAGTCTTCCTCTCTCAAATAAAGACTGGGTTTCATATATGGGAAGTAAAGAAAGTGAAGGGAAGGATGGGAGAAGGAGCAAGGAAATAAACTCAGGTGAAGCAATGCAAACTAATGTGAACCCTGGTCAGTCTCTGGGTTGAATTTACTTTGAAATATCTGGGGCATCAAGTGACTGGCTTTCTAAGCAAATCACTGTTTTTCCAAAGTGTTGAAGCAGCAGTGGAAGATGGGGGCAGAGCTTGTGTAGTGTCACAGTTTGTACTCACATGTCCCAGAGTAAATCAAAATATGAAGATTTTCATCAATTTAGGGATAATTCCATTGTAAGAGTGTTTAAACGATGCCAGATTATAAGGCTAATATGCTACATTTCACCCAGCAACAGCTCCATGAAAACAGCCTTCTAAAAAGCACAGCCTAATTCTTCATTTTCTCCCTGTCTTGTTCATTCAACACAGATTCTTTCCAGCAGCTGCTCTGCAGCCTTTCAGTCCCAGAGAGTACCTGTTTTCATAGAAAAATTCCCTATTGCCTGGTTGGTCTGAAAAACACTCCCACTCCTCCCAGTATGTCTTTATTTATCTGAGAGCTCTTCTTTTTGTCTGAGTGGAGAGGTCTAAAGCCTAGGGAGAGAGAAAAATTCTTCTCCCTTCAGAGAATTAAAAATTTCTTTGGTTGGACTCAAAATGTGTTCTATTCAGAATCTTCTGTGCAGCTTACCACTGCAGTGTCCAAAAGTGATGATCTCTTATTTCTTTCTACCTGTCTCCTCACAGAGATGCAGCATTTTTTCACCATTCACAGGGGATTGTCTGTTCCATTTACATTAAACAATATATGTTAATCACGAATACTACAGGACCTAGATTTTCTCTCCCTGGAGAAATGCCTAAAACCATCAACTGTGGAACTATGCTTTATTTTATTCCTATTCTGAATTCCATTATTTTATTTTACCTCTGCAAAACCATTTTTGGAGTATGGTCTTTGATTCAAGCAAAATACTAGAAGAGTTTGTATTTTCAGTTCAGATCACCTTGTTAACTCCTAATCCTCATTAATTTTTCTTCTTCCACATCACTGTTTTCAGCATTCATAGACACAGTCAGGCATCTGCTCCGTGGAAATGAGAATGTTGTGTTCTCTATGTCTTCTCCAAAAAGTGAGATCACTTTTAACTGACTTCTAGTAAACTCTTCCTTTTCTTTCAGGTTCCTTTGAGAAAGAGCTGCCCTGTCTTGTGCTATCCTTGGATGCTGGACAAACATCAAAACAGGGTCAGCAGTCAGCTTTTACTTAATTTACATGAAATGAGCATATTGCTTTCATAAAATGATAGAAGAATGGCCTACAAGAGAACTTAAGACATCAAATAGTCCAAGGTACTTTCCCATGATAGGATTACTAGCCTGATGTCATTCTTCACAGACAATTGTCTGACTTGTTCTTAAAAATAACAGAGTGATCACTACCTCTCCAGACAAAATATTCACCAATTTTCATTATCTTAGGGCCTAAAAAATTATTTCTGCAGTCTAAACCAATCTTACTTTCTGTTGCTTCTTTCTTTCAGCTCCATCTTCTATGAGGCCAAAGAAAAAATCATTTGCTTCTCTTAAGGCCATAATATTCCCCTGTTAGCTTTCTGGTCTTTGGGCTAAAGAATTTGTTCTTTCAAATATCTTTCAAATAATTTTGCAGGTCATGTTTTTCAGACCTCTGATGAGTCCTGCTGCCCTTCTCTGGGCTCTCTCCAATTGAATTACACCTGTCTCAAAGTGTAATAACCAAAACTGCACAGCCTCTAAGCTGAGGCTTTAGCAGTGCTGAGCAGAGCAGGAGGATGGCTTCGCATATCTTCCAGGCTATATGTCTTTTATATATCCTAGCAAGATGTTTGCCTTCATTTGCAACAGCATGACATTGACTCATGTTCATCTTGTGATCTATCATAACACTCAGGTTCTTTTATGCAGAGATGCAACCCAGCCATTTACTTCTCTCTTGTGCTTATGCAGTTGATTAATCCTGCCTTATTGTAGCACCTTGCATATATCCCTACCAATTTCATCCAGTTCTTTTCCTGGCTTTTCTTCCAGTTTGTTTGAATAATTTCTAACTCTAATCTTTTCCTCCAGCATATTTCAAGTCTCGCAGATTTATGTCCCTGGCAAATGTGATACACCCACTCTTTATATTACTATCCAGGTCATCTAAGAAAACAAAAAATACCTGAACAAAAGCAGATCCAGGACACACTGACACAGCTATCATATCAGTTTTAAGCAGCTTGTGGCCTCTCTGAAGGACTGGCACAGACTAAAAGCACATGGATTATGAGCTCTGAATTTTCTGATATTATTTAAAGAAGATCTTCCTGTTCAGAAAATCATGTTTACCCAGTTTAGCCTCCTTCACATCCTGTGCCCCGTGCCTCACTAAAGCAAATATATAAAATTAATGTACAAATGGAATCAAGAATCTCAACTTTGACTTAAAAAAAACCCCAAACCAAACAAATTAAATCCCTCACTCTTATGCCACAAAAAAACATCTTTTAATATCTAAAATGAACAAAAGCCAATTTTGTTAGAATCTGCAGGAGTACTGAAACAGTGAATGGGAAAGATGTGACCAGTTTTCTTCATAGACTTAGGGATATATTAGAAATATCAACATTTATTACATCCACTGTAGTTACACCAGCAGCACACACTGACTGGAAGGAATGCACAGAGGCAGCCAGTTGATTTCAATGGACTAAACACTTTATTTGAATCTGCCCCTGACCAAAGGACTGCAGGTTCCTTTCCCCAGAGCTCAAATGCCAGCTGTGGTGGTCACAAGGAGGCACTAATGTATAGTAAGCCTTTGTGTACGTATGAATAAAGATGATCTGGTATGCCTCCTGACAACAGTGCCTTGCCTGTCTCAGTTGGCTCCAGCTCTCATTCCAGTAACCATTTCCATAGTCTACCCAGATTCCTTAGCCCAGTATAGATGTTTTTTCCCAGCGCTGTGGCTGAGGCTGTGGCACAGTAGAAAACATACATGGGACGAACTAACCAGCTGGAGGGTGAAGAGAGAGAAATATGACTTTATGAATTTGTACTGTTTCTCAGTGGGGCCCTAGTAATCAATTATTAGCCTCTGGAGTAGCCACTTACTCCTTGCTTTGTGATCATCTTCTGATTCTAGCTGTGTAACCTCTGCTGGAAACCTCAGACCTTTGATTAGATGCAGCAGGAATTCTTCCTTTGTTCTCTAACCTGTCTGAAGGAAGTATGCAACTAGATCCAGGCTTTGCAGGGACAAGAAAGCACTCAGATCAGGGACTGACAAGAAAGCCAGCAGCACAGTAATTGTGCATTACTGGCTTGTCTCCTTTGAGCATAAGGCAATTTTCCTTTCCTGGGACAGGGGCAAAGAAAAAGATAAAGGGAAGCTGAAAGAAAAACCTAAGTCCTGACTTTACTTTAGATTGGATCTGCTGTGCAATGGAATCTATTTTAACTTTCTGAGTGTCAATGAAGAAGGAAGAGCTAAAGCTTTTAATCTCTACTGGCTGCAAATCAGAGTCAGTCAGGTAGATTCCTTCAAATAACACATGACAAACTATCACACCAAGCCATAACATGTCTTCCAAGACAGTACAAAGATCCCCACCCCTAAAGAGTTGTCAGTAAAATGTAATTCTAAGACAAGTGCAATATCATTTTCCTTAACTGTGCACCTTGAAGTAGAACATACGCTTCATACTTTGTGCAGAGTTCAGGAGTAAATCCCACCAAATTCTAACATCTGACCTCAGATGCGGTTAACAAAAACCCACGACTTCAGCATTTTAAAGATTCTAGCATTTTTAAGCCCTAAGATTTGCTCTGTTCTCATGCCTTAGAGTCAATGTAGATGAGTATCTATTGGAGTGAGATGTTTCACAGCTGAGAATATTATCACTTTGGAAATCCACTGTCACTATCAGATTAGTTCATTTCAATGCTCTCTGCCTATAACTGACCATAAGAATGTGGAAATTTTGGGACAATGACAGTGATCACTTGGAGGCTTACTGCATGTTCTTTGCATCAGCACCAGCCTCTTTTTCCTTGGTCTTCATATTATTGGGTGCAGTGCACAGAAGGTTCAAACAATCTGGGTCTATACACCTTAAACACACTATTTCTCTGTGTGGCTGTGTTCATCTAGATTACTATTTGGTAACGAGAGTGAGTATTCCAAGAGCTTGGGATCAACAATAGCCTTCTGCTGTTTGGAAATACGTCTATTATTAAAATGGAGAATACAAAAGCTATTGTATATCTGCTTGACTATAGGTCATAGTCTAGTTATCCTACATTTTCACTGCTGTCATTGTGGGTGCACCCAGCCTCATTTAATTGGAAAATATGAATGGTTCTCAGTTTATCAATAAGCACTCTTCAGAGAGCACACCATGACAGACAGATGATCATACTAGTGAAACAAATGGGATTCCAAGCTTTGTCACCCAATTTCTAGTTCCAATGTATTTCATTTAGGCACCTGTTTATTTACAAAACAGAAAATGTCTACTACACTGAAAAATTATCAGATTTAAATCAATTCCATGTTGAAGCCATAGGTTCTCCATTCTTGAGGCACAATATGCTTTAAAGGCTTTGCTTCTTCCAGGTGGAAAATATGACACTAATTCATAGAGTCGAGTCCACTAACCATTCAGTTCTCTCATCTCAGCTTTATTATGGCTTTTGGAGGGGAAGAGAGGGAATGTAAAGGGCAGTGTTGCCCTACTGGGAATTCTTATTCTTCCTTGACATACCATTTACTGTTTTAAATTAACCCTTAAGATGGGATATACAAGGAAATAGCTTAGATAGCATCGCAGCCTCACTGGCAAAGTATTTCAAAGTCTTGTTACACATCATGTCTCTGGAGAAGAGAAACTGCAGAAGGTTGCAATGGTATCAGAATAAATAATTGAAGCACGTCTCATTCAGTATGTGCATAAACTGAAGGGTCACAATGCTGCCAGCAGTGCAGAAACTCGCTGAGTGTCTGGCAGAAACATCATCTGGAGATGCTGACCCACTTCCCTGGAAGCTTTAGGGAGTGGGTTGAGGACATGACTGTGGGATTGCCAAGTACACAGAGAAAGATTAAGCTTGATTACCTGACAGAAAATTGTACATTACAGAATTGATCGCATATGCTACTCTTGGGAGAACCCTTGGGAGTCAGTTCCCCCGGGGAAACTAAAGCAGAGAGATCCACGCAAGATTAATACTATTTCCTACCTGAGAAACTGCCCCTGTGGGAATTTTCCAGGATGCCCTTCCCCGTGGCTGGCCCTTGGGAGGTTCTCCAACCTCCATGCTAAGCAGGAACAAAATTTCATACCCTTGCCCACGTAAACTCTATTTATTTATTTACTGGAAATAAAAGGGGTGGGGGGTGGGGGGTGTGTGTAACTCAGCCATTGCCTGCTATTGTCCAGCCTCTCAGCAGGGTCGGAGAGGGAGCGCAGCCAGCCCGGGCGGCCGTCCGCGCCCTGCCCGCCGCCCCCGGGGGCCACGGGCTCGGACACCGCAGCTTGTCCCGAGCGCCCGCCTTCGCGAGAACCGCGGCATCCTCCGTGAGAGCCCCGACGACCCTTCCGCAGCCGCACGGCACCGCTCCGTACCGACGGCCTCCCCGCCGGCACCGCCGCGGCCCTCCTCCCACAGCCCCTGTCCGGCCGGGGGATTCCAATTCCCATCCCTTCCCCGTCAGGTGCAGCCCGGCCGTGCCAGCAGCAGCTCCCCCGGTACGGTACCTGCTGCCGCCCCGCGGTGGCGGCTCTGCGGCGGCGGTTGGTGGCGGTTGGCGTCCGTTGGCGGCGCGGGGCTGTGCGCGGGGCCGCGGCGCTGCCTGCGCACTGACAGCTCGGGAGCCGCGGTGGCGGCGGGGGCCGGGGCTGAGGAAGGGGGCTCGGGCACCCGGGGCTCCGGCGCCGAATCAGTGACGGGAGGAGGGCCCGGGGGCGGGCGGGAGAGGCGAAGGGGCTCGGAGCCCCTGTCACAGCCGGCAGCGGGTCGGCCTCCAGGAGGCGACGACGCCGGCGGGTGCTGCGGGCGGGGGAGGAGTGCGAACGCCGACACGGGAAGGGGCGGCGGGGCGATGCGGCGGCGTGAGAAAGCCGGGCTGGGCTCCACGCTGCCTTCCCGGGAGAGGAGAGAGCTGGAAACCGTCGCCGTGGGATTATGCACCAGCCATTCAGCACAGAGGCGACTGCGGCGGCAGAGGGAGGCGGGGGGAGCGCCCTGCGGTGCTCCCCTCCCGGGACAAGCCGCCGGTGGGAGCACCGGCTGGGGCACCGGGCGGCAAGAGGGCGGCGGCAGCAGCGTAGGACCGGCCGGGCCGCGGTGGGGTTGCGGGGTGGGAGCGCAGCGCCCTCCAGTCCCGGGCGGTGCAGGGCTCTCACCCCGGCGGTCCTCGGGCAGGTTGATGAGGGAAGGTTAGTTAGCCGAAACGATGTAACTGTGGAACACGACGTGCTTTGGGCTGCCCAAGACCGTGTCCATGTCCGACCTGCTCTGGAGATGTGCGAGTCCAAAAGCTTGTCTGTAAACCAGCTGTGTTATTTGGTCCAACAAAAGCTTGTCTGTCTCTCAAGAAAGCTTGACTTGCTTTGAACCTAACAGCAAGGCTGCTACTTGTTCCTTTGAAGATTGATTTTTCCTGACAACAAAATAGCAGGCATAGAACATTACTGGTTTATGCTGAAGAGCAAATTTGGGGTTTTGTAAAGCATACTTCTCGTTAGCCCTGTACAATCTAGCATTGACTTCCAGAAAGATGTAAAGATCTGAATGATTAAGGAAAGTTCTAGCTCTCCAACACCAGAGGTCTTTCACTCTTCTATAGCCAACTGCTAAGGAAGAAATTTACATGCTAGCCTACCCAGACTACATATGGGGCACCTAGTGATGCTTCTCCTCGAGGATGGTCCAGCCTTTGCTGCCTTGTGTTTGCACGCTCCATATTCATTCAACCCCTCTTGTGGCAGACTTTCCCCATTGCAGCAAGTGCTGGACTTGTGCGTTGATGCATCTGAATCAGTTCTCACATCACCCCTTTTCACTCTCCTCCCTTGATCATGGGGTGGCAGAGCTTTGGTACACCAGTCACAACGCTGATTCCCCACAGTAGACAGTAAGAAAATGGGAAAACATTGAGAAAAGGGAATAGCTTTCCTCTTAGAGGAAGAGAACTGACCATAAAGTAATGGCCATAAAGTAATTTCCTTTTCAGTGCAAGGATGCAAAGATGCAATTTATGGCATATCAAGAGCTTTCTTCTATTCTTCCCAGTAGCATGTCTAATATAGCGTTCACATCATATTAAATACTTGACACCACACAAATCCTCCCTAGCTTTTACCCACCAGTGGCTGCTTCTGTCCCTGTGTTATACATTTCTCCTTGTCCCCTCCTACAGAGAAAAACAAAAGGGAATGATGACAAGCAGAATGAGACAGGAGAGAGTTGGAGGCTAACCCTTGTGTGGTTCTGGTAACAGCTGTCAGCTGAACAGAGTATCCTGGATGGGCTCACATCCAGCTGGTGCTGCTGGCTAAACATATTTTGTGGTCTCTTAACAGCTTCTTTACACGTTTCAAAGGACAGATTACTCAATACCCAATTTACTGCTCCTGGAGGAATGAATGGACCACTGACTCCCAGGAGATGAGAATGCTCATCTTGAGCATAGCCCAGGCAAATGCTTTCCTTTTAATCATCTAGCAATGATAAGCTTGATTAACAGTATCAACAGTATGATAGAATTCCCTTTCAAAATACGTATGTCAGTGATTGAGTACTGAGGTACTACAGTATTATAAACTAGGCATCTATTTTGTGATGCCCTCTGTAATCTAGATAAGCTGTGCTCTGCCCCTGCTAATTGTGCCTATGATAACACCAGTTTTTCTTTCTCCTAGGGGGCAATACTGCTACATGCCTTCTCTTCCTCAGCTGAGGGGAAGCAGGGGGCTGAGAAGTAGACTGTGCTTCTACCCATTAGCAGCCAGTGGACTTATTCTTTTTCCTTGCAGAAGTGTTGAAACAGAGCAGAGCTGCCTTATCTGTGGGGCCCTTGGAAGGAGGCAGAAGAAGGTAGAGGTTTTGAGAGGGGAACGGTATAGGTTTCCTGAAAATGGAGAAGGGGAGAAGAAAAAGTGACAGACCTCTTAGTGTCATCTCATACTGTTGTGTTCACTGCAGGTGAAAGCCTTCCCCACAAGGACATATACCTTGAAGGCTCATGAAAGTACTGGGATACTTTTTTTTGTGTTGGTATCATAAAAATTCTCATGGCATAACTCAGTAAGTGGCAGTCTCAGAAGTGTAAAAGTCAGTGTCACAAAATTCAGTTCAGGACTCCATCGAAGTTAATTTATTTTGATAAATACAAGTAACATTTTCAATGGAGTCTTCAACTTGTTATTTGAAAATGTAACTGATTTCAGTCACTTGCACTCAATCATTCCTATTTAACTTATTCATTCATACTTAAAAGCACCAAGAGGTGTGTCTAAGTGGTCTGCTCAGGACTGTGTATATGTGTGTGACACAAAGGACAGGAGATACCAGCTATTGAGTCCTCAGTATGTCTCTTAGGTTTGTCTTGATTTGGCAAAACAAACTATAATTTGGACAAGTTCTTTTATATCCTCTGGGAGTCCAGCAGTCATTGTGACATCATTATGGCCTCGGTTTTGCATTCTTTGTCCTCTCTAATTCTTAAGCAAGAATCATCTTTGTTTTCTCATTCTGTATATCTTTATTGTTGCCTTCTAGTTGAGAGAATGGGAATGGGACATGTGACATATTGAAACCTTGTTCCCATCCTCCTGTTATCAGACTCAAGCCTACTCTGCTGCGAAGTCATCTTTGATATGACCTTGTTGCTGTGCAGGTGGTCTTGATGTATGCATATTCCTTATTACCAGTTTAGGTGCTGTTGACTGTATTCTTAGTAATCAAGGTGTGCCATATTTTTAATCCTTGACTAGGATTGTATTGCTATAAAACGTGAAATGTCAAAATAAGTACTGATCAAACAATCCAAAGGATTAAAAAGAATATCCCAAAGAATATGTAAAGACTCACCAATAGGTAAACCAACTCATAGCTTTATAGTATAAGCTAAAAGAAATAAACCTATGCAGTCTGTATTTGATGAGATAACTGTTAAGGGTGAGGTGCCTCAAAATTTTGTGTGTATTACTAATCTGGAAATGGAGGGATTAGCTCTTAGCAGATGGTATCACTTGACTTATAATGAAATCTCAACAGCAAATACATCATCAGTTGCTATCATGGGTGAGTAACAAGATTTTTTTGAGAGCCTACCTACAAGCCGTGTTCTTGGACATGAAGGGTTTTAGTGAGCTTTTGTTTGGTTTGTTTCTGTGGTCTGGGGTTCTGTGATTCTGAATAGTCTACTTAAGAGAGATACACATGTAATTTCCTTTAGAGGAATTCAAAGCTTCAGTCTTGGGGTCATTGATCATATCAGGTATGTGGAGTGTGTTGGAATGGCAGAAAGCCAAGCAGGTACACATTCTGGGTTTGTTGAAATCTGGAGTAGGTCCATCTAGAAAGGTGGTCAGAGGGAAACTGTGATTCCTTCTGTAGAGGAGTAGCTCTATCCCACGTGCATGTGCATGAATGAAAAGGGAACAAATGTGATCAGTGCTGTGCTTTTCTGCTAATTGAAAGAGATTTTTTGGGTGCAAGTGGTCCAAGCCAGTAGAAATGCAGCGTAAGGGATGATGATGTGATTGAAGTGTAATCCTGGGTACAAAAAGAGCAAATTAATTCTCCTTGAATGGCTAGTTTGGGAATCATTGGAAGGGGTCACAGGGAAAATGGTCAGCAGCAGGAAACCACAGAAAAGCAGAAATGCATGTAGCTGACTGGCAACTTATGATATGAGGTGAAAAAACATCTGGAAAGCGCTCAACTTATCAAATAAGTGTTAGACTCTCAGCAAGTCACCTACTTAGGAACTTGTCTGGCAAAATGTAAAAGAAAATTGAAGAAGATATTTGATGGGAGTTCTTGCAAGAAGGTGAGCAATAGCTACTGGTGACTCCATGACAAAAAAGGCAGATGAATCCACCAGCACATTGGTAACAGAGCAGCATGCTGCAGTTTTGCTGTACTTGATAGACGTGAATGCTGATCTTTTTCAGTGGAGAAACAGCCAGGAAGGCAGAAAACTAACAACAAAAGAAGGTAGAAAAAATATTGTTTGTGTGTATGGCATGATTAAGGCATTAAAGAATTTAAAGAGAAGAAATATTTAACTTGTTTATCTCCTAATTCTAGAGCTCAAGAAACAAGAAAAGTGATGATTCTAGAGATTTTTTTTTTTTTAGAAAAATAATTACATAACTGAGAATACTGAAATGTCAGAACAATTCTCATGACTGGAATGTTGAGGGCTCACATAACTTGTGAAGGAAGGTGTGGTATAATTCTGTGAAATTTAAAGTTATGCCAAGCATTTCACTATGACCAAATGCGAAAAGAATGTCCAAAATCCTCCTAAAAGAAGCTAAGTATTTTCCCTTATATTTGAAGAAGTTAACATACATCAGGAAGGTGGACAGTTCTGAACTCCACTGGGACACCCACGGACAAGTATACAGGACTTTTATGTACTCAACAACAGATTAACTGACACCACAATCAAATCTATCTCAGCAGAAACAAACAAGCAAGAAAACAATTGCTTATCCAAGTAACAAAACAGAGAACACCACCTTTCTAGGTATTGGCTTTCCCCTTTCTCTTTCAGTCAAATTTTCTGAAAAATGTAATCCTTTCACTTATCAATAGGATGCAAGGCTTAAATGGTTATATTCTGTAGTATTGTCACTGTATCAGCTTCTAAAGATGAAGATCAGTTAGCATTTGCAAGTAGGAAAGATTAGCAATACCATTGTATTTGCATCCATTTAGAAGCATATAGCAAGCACCACAGTTTGTGATAGTAACTGTATAAACAAAGGGGCAATTATTTCTTTAAGGCATATCTTAACTTAAAATGGTATCCGCTGACCACTAACTTCATAGTTTATTAGTGCTAATAAAACTTGCCTGAAATGATTAAGAACTTTTTAAAAGATCTTTTTACAAAACTAATATATATTGAAACAAAAAGAGTATAATTCTATATTTTAGGCACAGAATAAAACCATATCAAAGTCACCCTGTCCTCAGTGCAAACCTATATATATACCTTTGGTTTTCCTACAAGTCTCCTGAATTAAATTCTGAATTGTGTGGGTGTTTACTCACAACAGCTAAAATTACTTTTCAACTCTGAGCTGTTTTCATGAAAATCTGAATATTAAACTCTTCATCCTCACTCCAAGAGAGTAACAGGAGAGTCAAAGAGGTTGAGAAAAGCCTTCACAGGATGAACCAACTTTTCAGTAACTAAATTCTTCAATAGTTCAACTTGAAAATCTGTATATTATTAGAACCCTGCCATATTGTTCACATCTATGTGGGCTTGAGATTTGATTCTTCACATTTTTTAAATTCTGTGAATTGACAAATTTTTATTACTACCAGCTATCCTTTAGGCATCCTTAGGATTCAAGATCTCTCCTTACTAGTTTAAATTATAAAATAAACTGCCAAGCTATTTTTTACTGATAAAAACATAGCCAGGAATTTCTGAACCTCTGTGTACATAACAGAATGAAGCGGTAACCTCTAACATTTTACCATTTTTTTACTTGTCCCTCTAATGTGTTCTGAAATGTTTCTGGATGAATATTTAAGCTGTCATGTGGTAACCCATGTTAAAACTGTATTTGTCTGGAAAAGAGTCCAAGAAAAAAAAAAAAAAGAAACAGGGAATGCAGATCATCATCCAGATGAGTTCTCTGGTCCTGTTCATTGTGCATTTTCACATACTGTTGTCCTAGCATCTGTCAGAAATCAGGCATGGGCAAGGACAGTCCAAGGCAGCATTGCCAATAGAAGTGTTTGTCAGCCAGTATCCTCAAATATGTACACAGCCTCCTGCAAATATATTAGGTCTCTTCATATATAAACCTTCTGTATGTGCTTAGGTGGTTCCTTCAAGCGTCTTACATGGATGAAACTCCCCCCTTTCTCTAAATCTGATCCCAGCCAATGATCAGCATGAAGAGCTCCAGCTCTTCAAGATAGCCTTTTCCACTTCCACAGTTCTCAATTTAGCACTTAACTGTCTGTTGAAATAAGCTACCAGTCTGCATGTGGGATAAGTCACATTATTTTGAGTGAATAATGACACAACAGAAGTGCCTGCAATAAATCACCCCTCTGCACTACCCTGCCCACTCAACAGAACACAGTTATAAAGTCTCATTTCTTGAGTGATGACTTCTTCACTATTTTTGATTTCAAAAAGTGCTGTGAAATATCAGACTCCTCTCCCCTTCCTTGTTAAAGCTAACTTTGATTGAATCACAGTTCTCAATAACAAAGTCCAAGGCATTCACTACATGTATGTTTCTAAAAAGATTTGGTGATCAGAGGGCAGCATCATCCTCAACTCATTAAAAAAACAAACAAAAAAAGAACATGTTTCTTGAAGATAGCTCTGACATTTGGAAAACACCTTCTCATTCTAGAGACTTTGGTGCTATGGAGGATGGCTCCAAGTCAGTTTTATCACTCAAAAATAGCTTTCCTTCAAAAAAATTCCTACACAACTGCTATCTGTGCTAAGTCTTATCTATTTAACTCTAGAGGCAAAGAGGTACTTTTTTCTCTCCATCTTTGCCAGCTCCTTTGTCTGCAAACACAGAGCTTCACTATTTGAATAAAAATATTTTCCTGATAGTCAGATCTCTAATTGAAATCATAGGATGAACTTAACACACATTCCATTCATTATAACTTTTTGAATAACATTCTTTTCTCGGTATTCACTGGAGCAAAAATATTGAAGCACAAACTGTATTCCATTTTCTTCTAAATACCCTACATAACTGGACAGAAACTGTCACCATGCCCTACTTTCTTTGCAGTTCTGCCTTCACTGCCTGCAAAAGACCACAATGTTTTCAATGTCCTTCTCCACAGGAAAAGGAAGCTTAATTAGATTTCTTCTGTTTTGTAGTTTCTAACTCTGTACATAATACTTCTTTGCATTAAACTGTTCAGAATATTTACAGTTTTTCTTGAGATCCCAAACCTTCACATAACAATATTTAATTCCTTGCCCAGTATGCTCCAATCCCCCAGAAATCTCACATGTGAATCATGCAATCTCAGATCGTTAGCCGAGACATGTCTAAATTTTCTAAGCAATTTGGAGGTGCAGAGATTGCATAGGAAGAAGTGAGAGAAATTATAGTGTGTGTACTTTTACTGTTCACTGCTGAAAATGACAAAGAACCTGTTATTCCTGCAGAACACTAAGGGTGTGATATTGCATGAATTGGATGTTGATTGTAAACCTTTATCTCAGTAAAAATTTTTTTTTCTTAAAGAAATAACTAATACCTTGAGAGAAACTTCTTTCTGATTATGGTCATTCTAGGTGACATCTCTTGCAAATCTGCACTCCTGTCAATTGTTTGGAAATTCATTTAACTTCCCACTATTTACCTTCTTTGGATGTATCTTTAATATACATAAAGCTTTCTCTAGAACCAAGCTTTCAGCCCACAAATTCATGTTTGTATATCCTAAAGTTAAACCATTTAAAGGCAAATCTGTCCTACCAAACTGAAAAATAACTATCTCGATATATACAATGAAGCATGCATGCAAAGCTATGCATGGTACTCTGTCCACAGATTTACTTCACTCTTTCTTCCAGATTATAAACATACTCTCTTACTAATAGCTGATATAGTGCTGTGTTTTGGATTTAGGATGAGAATAATGTTGATAACACACTGATATTTTAATTGTTGCCAAGCAGTCAAGGACTTTTTATATTCTCATTCTGGCCTGTCAGCAAGAAGGTGGTGGTCATGGGGCACTCAAGAAGCTGGGACACAGCCAGGACAGCTGACTCAAACTAGCCAAAGGGGTATTCCATACCCTATGATGTCATGTTCTATATGTAATTGGGAGGTGGGCTGCGACATGGTGCAGCTCATGACCTACCTGAGTATTGGCTTCCAGTGGTGAGAAATTGTGCTGTTCATCACTTGTTTTGTCTGTTCTATCATTGTCAACATTGCCGTCATCATCATCATAATCTTTCTTTTCTGTCCTATTAAACTGTCTTTATCTCAACCCATGAGTTTATTTTTTTTCCCTTTTTGATTCTCTCCTCCCCTCTGGGAGGGGAGTGAGTGAGCAGCTGTGTGGTTGTTTTAGCTGCCTGCTGGGTTAAACCATGACAATACTCTTAACCTAGCTTCCCCTATAACACTTCAAACTATTGTTCCAAACTACTTAAATACAATGGCCCGTAAAGCTCAGTCTCCCAATCCAAATGTCTCCGATGAATTAAAATCAACCCCCACAGTAGCAATCACACATCTCCTGTGCCTATTCATCTCAGGAAGCAAAGTAATTCTCAAAAAATTCTTTCAAGTTAAGCTATAGCATCCAGCAGCCTCTTTCTCGTCATCCAGCTGTACTTCTATGCTAAATTTCCTGTCAATTACATAAAAAGTCTGCCCCTCTCCAGGGTGTATCAAAGTTCAAAATAAACCAAAACACATCCAGTTCTTCAGGAATTGTCTCTCCAGTTCCATGGCTCTTCTTCTTGCCAGGGCTGAAAGCAACCTCCTTCTAAGGTTTGTGTTTTCACAATCATTTCCCTTTCTTTTAGAATTCTGTAAAATGTTTTTCCCTTTCTTGCTTGAGAGACAATTGCTGAGCAAAGGAACCCAGGTAGTTCTTCTGTTAAGCCCTTCAGCTCTCTATGTAGCAGGACATTGTGGAGAAAAGCAGGTATTTCCTGTGGTAGAACCTTACTTGGATTGTTAGAGACAAGTATTTAACACTTACCAATATAAAGTATTATTTACTTCAGTGATTTATGTCTAACATTAGTGTAGTGTCTTCTGATAGACTTGTGCGCAGTTCATGTCCAAGGGGACTCACATATCACAAAACCAGATCAGAGGTGGATTTCTGGCCGGGCAAGTGGTTCCCATTCAAGAGAAAGGACATACCGGTTTTGGCTGAAGTGCTGTGCTTTCTCTTTCCATCTCTTACTGTGTCCTCCTTGCACATGGTGACAAAGATGTGTGTGTTGGTGACTCTTGCCAGGGGAACAGAAAAGCATCGGGTGACTCCTGCGTGTTCTCTGTTCAAATAGTTTTGTCCACCCACTAACTTCTTGTTTTCTTTGCTTTAATGACTACACAACAACTAATGACACAACTATGTTTGTTTCCATAAGTAAATAGGTTTCTGCTGAAATGTTTCATGCTGATTTACTTGTAAATTCTGTAACTATTTTTCCTGGCTATTAGCTTAAGGCACTCAACCCTAAGGCCTACACCTTGAATCCTGCCTGTCCTGTCTACTTCATGGCCCAGGGGCCAGTTGGGCAGCCTATTCTTAGATGTCCTCCCCACTGCCAACTCTTGCAATGCAATTTATCAGTAATGGGTTTTGCCTGTCCTTGAATCTGCTGAAGAGTGACACAAAAAGCTTCAACTTTCTCATATAACTCAGTCCTCCTATGGGAAAAAAGTCTAAGAAAAGACAAATGGTTTAATTAGCCTCAGCCTCGTTGTCTGGAAAGGGCAGTCATCAGACCTGCCTGCTGCAGGAAGCAAGAAGGTTCCTTCTCCATCTCCTCAAGGACCCACACATTTCCCATGAGAGAAGAGTGAAAAAAAAATAGAAAAAAGAAGTACAGGACAAAGAAAGGCAGCTCAGTTCCTTCTTTTGTTCAGTTCCTTCTGTACTTTTTCTTTTCTCCTGAGAAGTTGAGATTTGTTCCTCTTCACTTGTCTCCTTCTGGTGGTACATAAATTCATCAAGCAGGCAACAGCTGCAACAGGATCCAATGGCTGGAAGGACTGCCAAGTGCTAGTCTGCTAGCACAGGAGAAATAGTTACTAGCTGCCTAGCTTCTGGAGAGGGCTGGCTACAGTCCCATCACTTCAGAGAATGAGGTCAAGACTGAGGCAAGCAGAGAAAACGCAAGTTTTCTTCTGCATCCACCTTGGAAAACCTGTTCTTTATACCCCACTTTCCTTTAATTAGCAAAATATAAACAATGTCATGCAGGCACTGTCACTCTGAAAAAGCTTGGGCTCTGAATTATTCGATTAGTAGCATGCTCATTCTGCAAGTAATTCCAAAGGCCCCTATGGAGGCGTCTTGTGAAATCAGGATCAGCTCTCCCTAAGTGAGAAAATCTGAACCCATTGCAAAATAGAAGTGTCTATAGCCTGTAATTAAGGTATACTTACACTAGAGAAAGAGATTTCAAAGATGAGGATTCTGGAAGAGTCATGGAAACTCAGTTCTACCTTTTTCTTTATGTATGTTAATGGTATATTTAATTTCTAGCTTTTGTCGTAGTGCAAGGATTTGGCTTCACATATTTACTGCAGACTGGAAACAGGAATACATGCTTGGCACAGCACAAAATGTCAACACTTTATGCCAAAAAATAGAAGTAAATAGATAGCAAATATAGCCAAAGGGCTTCTGAAAATAAAATGGTCAAACTTATATGTCAAACTCAGTGGAATGTCAAAGGTTTATGAAAACTTAGCAGGTAGGCACTTGAAAGGGTCAACCTTTAGTAACAAAACTGCTTCAGAAAAACACCACATTCTGAGACTCAGAATCCCACATACTCAAAAAGAGAAGAATTAGAGGGCAATCGAAGATGTTTTAAAATGTCTGAAATGTGACAAAATGACATCTTTTAGCTGGTCATGTTTCCTCTGACTAAAATTGAAGAGACAATACTTTGTAATACATTAGCATCATCTGCTGGATAGCACAGGGAATACAGTTTGGAAACGGCAATAATAAATATAACATACAGCATTATTGTATTTGGCAAGCCATCTAGAATAAGTGGAACAGTTCAAGCTCCTTTTTTTTAAAATAATATTTCACATTTGATTTTCTTTCTAGAACTGTGATGTTTCTCTGGTGAAAGATGGGGATTAAATAGAGATTTTCTGTCTAAAATG
This sequence comes from Laterallus jamaicensis coturniculus, assembly GCA_022605575.1. NCBI lineage: Eukaryota > Metazoa > Chordata > Aves > Gruiformes > Rallidae > Laterallus > Laterallus jamaicensis. The sequence continues at coordinate 23,470,253 of JAKCOX010000013.1, forward strand.
TCCTAGCTTCATGTAGCAGAAAGTGCTGTTTGATAACTGTAGGAACAGACGACATTCCAAAAATATGATATTGGCATGTAATTACAAATGAATTATTTAATAAAAGGCATTTAATTACTTTAGCTATTGAACAGCTTGAGCATATTTATAAAGAACCTCATCATAATAATGCAGTCAGAAGAAAGCAGTCCAAGTCACCTTAGAGAGGAAAAAGGAAGTTGGTTTGTGTCAGAAAAAAATAAGGTGTGGTAGGAAATAGAAGTCCTGAAAATTTTAGCTGTAAGGGATGTTAGATGTTGATTTGACATATTGAAAAAGGGATGCATTTCATGTGTGTGGAAAAGGCACTTAAAAATTAACATCAGCAGAACTCTACAGGGATTGTTCTAAATTTCTTCAAAACTGATCAGAGCTGAGAATCATGAACAGCTATAGTAGACACAGATCAGTTACTATTCTATTACTGGATATATGTTTTTGTAAGGGCAATGCTGTGTTCTCAGCAGAAGGCCCTGTGCCTCACAGAAGGGCAGCCGTGCTGTGAACTGGACAAGAGTTACTACCCTGTAGTGTCACTGGCCACACTAGAGCACAGCAGATCCTTCGCAAGCTGAGACTGCTGCAACACGAGGGTCTTCTCATACAGTGGAGGAGCCAGTGGAGCCCCACTACTGCTGATTCATGCGAGAACAACTCTCATTCTTTGGGTTTAGTATTAATCATCTGTCTAAAATGGAGTAATTCTGAGGGATGGGGCATTTCCTTCTTTCTCATGCGCATCACTACTCAGAACTGGGAAGCTTTTCCTTTGACTTTTCCTTATGCCCATATTACCACAGATCATGGGGGTTCAGAGAGGAGAAAAATGTGATTTCAGGAACACAAGGATGTTACCACAGAACAGGTGAGGATATAGTTAGTTTACTAACCTTAGTGACAGAAGACAATTAGTATTGTCATATTTTATATTGTGACTGCATCTAGTAAGTACCTATGTGGTATAAAGAACCCACAACCTGAGTATTCACTTGAAACACTTTACTTTCTAAATGCAGAAAAAAGCAAACCCATAAATGCAGGAAAGGAAAATGACATCTTACAAAGTCAAAACCTTGCTTTACATAACACTGCACCACAGCCCCAGCTACTGATCAACTATGTGTTGAGAGGAAGCACTGTGGTCCTTTTAAATGCTCATGAATATACATAACCAAATACAGAGTCTTTTTTTGTATCTTGCAGCAGAAAGTTTGACTGTGTAAATACATTCTGCTTGAATAAAATTATTTTTTTCTGGATCTTTTAAACTTTTAATTTCTAGAAGTATTTTCTTATTTTTTATGTGTTTATTTGTATTTATGTATGATGATACTAGCAGCTAAGAAAATCCATAGAAGTTGAGAATTGTGGGAATCCAAGTTCTGGACCTTTATTAAGTCCTTCAGAGATCTTTGTAAACTTCCTCAGCTTTGACTGAATTGCTCTTTTTCAGCATTTTTACCAGTCCTTCCATTTATGCCTTCCAAAATTCACAGAGACTTCACAGAGCTTAATTTCCTTTGTGCTGTTTATATACAGCAATATAGCAGGTAGACAGTCCCAGTCTTAAAACACTTAGAGCCCTATTGAAAATACAGAGTGACAATGCATAAGTGCATAACAACCAAATGGTTAGAGGTGAAGAGTAAGGAAGGTCAAGTAATAATAGCATGAGCATGTTCTGGTGATAGCCTGTGATGGTGAGTAGTTTTCTACTTGCCTAACCGTTCTTAGATGCTGCTGTTTCATATGAGGTGGCAGAGATGAATTGCAAAAAGGAAGCTAAAAGAGATATTCTTTACTTTTTCCATGACCCATTTATGATGTAACAAGGTCAATGTAACAAAGCACTGAGACACGAGTACAGGTTATAGAATAAAATAACAAAAGTTGGAGACAACGGTAAAGTGAAGGGGTTGATCAGGGATGGTATATGATAAAAGTACCACTATAGAGGAGGACACTTAGTTATAAGTTTGTGCAGCTGAGGAATACAATTAAAACTTGGTGTAGCAGAGGATGAATAGCACAAAGGAAATGAGCAGCTGAAGAAACAAACAGAGAAAAACATGAAGTCATCAACATTTTTAATGACTCTGAGCACATGTGGCCCAGAAGAGATTCTAGCTGTAGTGGAGCAAGAGAAAGACTTCTATGACAAATTGTGACATTTGGTCAAAGAATAGGAAGCCAGATCTTAGAGATATTAGGAGGGTAAACAGAGAGTGCCAGCTTGTATGTCAGAGCCATACTAAAATGGTGGTACATATAGAAAATCATGACTGTGTATCTAAATGGCTATGAAAGTGACTGAATCAGTGTGATTGCCTGTGCTGGGTTTGGCTGGGATAAAATCAATTTTCTTCACAGCAGCTAGTATTAAGCTGTGTTTTGTATTTGTGCAGAAGACAATGTTGAGAATATGGAGATGGTTTAGTTACTGCTGAGCTGTGCTTACACAGACCTAAGGCCTTTTCTGCTTCTCACACCACCCTGCTAGTGAGTAGGCTGAGGGTGCACCAGAAGCTGGGGGGACACACAGCTGGGACAGCTGACCCTAACTGACCAAAGGGATAATCCATATCATGTGATGTCGTGCTCAGTTTATAAATCTGAGGGGAAAGAAAAGGAAGAGGAGGACATTTGGAGTGATGGCATTTGTCTTCCCAAGTCACTGTTATGTGTGGAGGAGACCTGCTTTCTATGGAGATGACCGAACACCTGACTGCAGAAATTGTGAATGAATTCCTTGTTTGGCTTTGCTTGCGTGCGTGGCTTTTGCTTTATCCATTAAACTGACTTTATCTCAACCCACGAGTTTTCTCACTTTCACTCACATCCTGCCACATGGTGCTTAGCTGCTGGCTGGGGCAAAACAACAAGATTGACAAAGAAGGAACATTTAAGTCTTGATAAGCTCAGGTTATGGGCAAGTCACAGAGTGGCCAAAGAGAGGGAAGGGGGTGAGGAGATGAGAGCTAGATTCCTGAGTCCCTGAGTTGAAACCATGTCAAAAAGAGAAGAGGTGTTGTTATGGAAAAGAATCATGTTGGATAACAGCTGAAAAAGAAGAGAAAAATTATTCATATGGTTCAGACTGTGAACTAGTGGGGAGAAGCACTAGAGAAGCAAATTAAGGTGAACAAGGGATGGAAGGATTTCAAGAAGCAGTGAACAGTGGCCTTAAAAGCTCAAGACAATATGAATGGGATAGGAGTTGAGACCCTAAGATTTCCTTAGGATGATCATTTGAGGCTAGAACACTAAGGCTCTCCTTAAGCACCAACTCATATCTCTATCTTTTCTGAGGGCATGACCTAACCATTTCTTCAGAAAGGCAATTAGCATGAGGGAACAAAAAGAAAAATAGCTAAAAATATACAGTGAATCATGGAAAATTATATCTACTAAATTTCACAGTGTACTGCTATTGCCATAGTAACCCTGGTTGCTAGATTACTGCAAGCTGTTTCTTTGCTAAATTTTCCTGGAAGCTTTGCCAATTTTCAGTTTGGTTTCAACATGAAGCTTAATAAAGAGTAACTCTGAGAACTCACATTGCCTCTTTTTATTTCTTTTTTTTTTCCACATCTCCTTTTTGCTCCCCTTTCTAAGAGGTAAGTCCTTTTGGGAAGATTTTTAAAGGCGTCTTTTGCCAAAAGTGCAAATGGACTTATAGTAGGATTCTGACTGTTAGGTTTCTGACTCATGATTTCCAATTCAGTGAAATGTAATCCTCTGTTGGAAAACAAGGTATTACAGCTGCTTTCTTTGGTTGTTTTTCTCATTCCATCTAATAGAAAAGTCTAGTTCATCAGCGGTACAGCACCATTTATCACAAAGCAAGAAAGTAAAAAAAGATCATGAGAGCAAACATTAAAAAAGACTTTACCTCTTTGTCCTTCACTATTTCCCAAAAATAACAGCTTACAACCCCGATAATTCCCAATCTGAGAAGGGCAGGAACTATAAGGAAAGAAAGGGACTCAACGGATGGACTTGCTTGCTGACAGTTTCTTTCTCAGATGTTGCAGAGATGCATTTCATGTGTGCTTTTGAGGAGCAGAGTTTTGTATTCTGCCTCCAAATGTGTACAACTGGTCCACTTCTTTTCTCCTACCATGCAGAAATTTCAGAAAAGTAGCATCCGTAACATATAGTGCTACAACAGAAGATGATCTGAATAAAAACAGTGGGAACATTTTGTGAGTTAAGTTCAATATTGCTGTTGATGCCTGCTTGGTAATGCACAATGAAACACAGTCAGTGTCACTCTCGCAGAGCAATGCTGGGGCCTTTTCCATCCAGATGTGGAAACATGTCCAAACGAACAGCATCTTTCTAGCAGATATACAGGCTCCTGACCTAAGTGGCATCTTCTAATTGACATCGTTTGGCCAATGAGTTGTGAAACCATGATGGTCATAACCAGATCATATTTTAAATTTTAGAAATCATTTTGTCTGGCTGGCAAAACATGTTAGAAATAAATGCCTCTCACTTTTCAGAGGAGAAATAGACGATTGCGGACATCTAGGAAGGATCAATAAGGTATTCACATGGAAGATCAAAACCATTCAGGAGAGACCTCCTGTGATGATGGAAATACCACCTTGTTAGAAACAAGGGAAACAATCCTGTGTGTAAACCAGGAAGTTACTGTTTGGCTTGAGTCTTGAGCATCTGAAGCCAAAGGCTGACCAGTCAAAGAAACAGCTTTAAGAGCCATCAGCAGAAAGAAACTTTCATTCTTGCCATCAGCACACACAGAAATGCAAAGGGGATGTACAATGGATATGTAATCTCTTCTGCTCTGAGAGAAAAAAAGGAAGTTGAAAATAGAGCTGAAGGCAGTGTTTCTGGTACAAATAGCTTTTGGAGTCAAAGCTCTTAACCTTTTTAGATATGACTCAGTCATCTACATAAACTTGTCTTGGGTGATACAAATGTAATTATTGCTGCTACTTTCAGTGAACCTGAGGTTAAATCATAAACTACTGCGTTTCATCTTCAAAATGGGCCAGTAATATCTTTGTGTTGCAGTTCCCTCCTTCTGCATGGTAAAACGGAGTTCAGTAGGTTCTCTGAAAGTGAAAACGTATTTTCTCCTTAATAAAGAAACACACAAACATGTACTGGAAAACTGTATCAGTAAAGACATAGCAGGAATCAAATAGTGTACAATAAAACAGGAAGAGATAGCAGCTGTACAAAATATATGTACAGTGCTCCTTGAAAGAGTATTCATAGGAGTGCTTCTTTTGGTGAGGGAATTTGTATCACCAGCTCCTTGAAAGAGTATTCATAGGAGTGCTTCTTTTGGTGAGGGAATTTGTATCACCATACAGGTGTACAGTTGTAGACTGAGAGAAACTATGGAGAATAGAGTATGACTGGAGACTGACTGAGCTTTGGGATAGGTTACAAAAATTCACAAAATACTGGAAAGGTTTAAAAAAGAAAGATCCCAAAATTTTTAAGCAAGAAGCATCTTCAGATGTGAGATCTTTCAAAGGAAATTTATGGTATACACCTACAAGTAGGTCAGCTCAGAATCATGAAATTAATTTTCGGTATTAGTTTAGGAAAAAATATTTCCTATCTTTTATATTTAAAAATTTCTCTCTAAACATACTTACACAAGCCAGTTTTGGGTAAGGTCTCTCAAATTTCCTCACATCTCCTCTTAAAAAAAAGTTCAGTTACCCTTGAGCAGCTTTCATTGTCCTACACACATGCTGCTTCCTAGGGATAAACTGAGAAACATCTCCTTAACACAGAAATCTAAAATGAACATTGGATACAGGTTCCTAAAAGTTCTGGGAAAGGTCATCTTGCATTTAAATTCATCTTTCCAACTCTCCTGCACAGTAAGCATCCATTAATGCTGCAGGATGATGAGCTGTCAGGCAAAATTAAAAAATCCCCAGTCCCAGGATCATGGTATGCAGTGCATGACATTTCCAGGGCTACCAGTAAGGGATCCTGGGGTTAAGCTTCCAGTCATGCCCATCTTTTCATAATGAAACATAAGAAAATTGGAGAAACAAGTCAGATTGTAATATTTCAAAGTGTAACAGAAATGAAAGGCTAAGATTCTCACAACTTTTGATAGTCTCTGCCTTCTATGGTTTTATGCAGCCACATAAAACAGTTGTGATCCCTCCCACATATTAAAATGTCCACTTAAACCACTTAAACTTTGACACTTTCTTGTCAAACTATGTGGTCAGATGACACACAGTGTGTTCTAAAAGAAAAGTTTCCAAAAAAATTACTGAGCCAATAGATTTGTGCTCTTACTTTGTCTTTCAGAGTGAAAGTGCTAACATTGAGGGGGGAATCCTATTTATGCAAAGTGAATGTAATAATATTTCTCAAGTCACATATTGTGAGTGCTATAAAGGATAGAAATGAGGGTTTGCCTCACTGGAATTCTCACCCCAAATCCAAAACTGTGTGGTGACTTTCCCTGCAAGATACTGGAAAAGGAGGAAATAAAGAACCAGTAAGGTTTCTCTAACAGGGCCAGTAATTCAGATAGAGGCCTCTGAATTAGTGACTGCTCTTGTTTTTTTAATCTGTTTTGCTTATGCAACAAAGATAATGTGGTCATGAGAACAGAAAGGCATCCCCTTATACATTTAAGGGGTATTAGCTGGCTAGGGAGTCAGTCTAGAGGTCCTCAGCACAGAAACGTCTCAAATGTAATTGCAAACTACTAGCCCAGTGAACCACGCTGCCCTTTGTTCAGCTAAGCAAGCAGAAACTGGAGGTACTGAGACAGTGGAAGAAAGGAGAAAAACACAGCCACACAGTTCTGCAGATCACTAGGCCACACTACGCAGTGTTATTTCTACTACTTCTTTGCTAAAAAGATAGCAAGTCAGGGCCTTTTCTTGGTGCTCTTCTCACATTTTAGAGTTCTTTGTTACAGTAGAAATGCAGTGCCTGTTCTGTGCTTAATACATGACCTTTACTGACATCCAAAACCATATAGAAATCACAAAGCAAACAATTACCCCTTGAACTGCAGGACAATTACTGTGAACTGCCTTTGACATAGAACTTGTGTTTTGTTCCTTTCAGCCCTCTAGTTCGTTGGGTAAAGAGGTTGCAAATATATGAGTCTTGAGCTGATCCAAAATACTCCAATCATTAGAGGTCAGCAATACATTCATGCAGGCAGATCTGCGCAGCCACACATGCTCTATTGCAGCACTAACACATATATACTGTTTTGAAGCTGTTCTTGCTTGAATTCATACACTGAATCAAAGCAGTAGCCAACTTCTGAGTTATATTACGTTTTTTATCATGGTGGTAGGTTTTCAATTGATTTTCGTAGCAGTGACCAGTTCCCAATTATATAAAGATAGTCAATAGGTCTTAAAGATAAGCTCTAAAAATGGTTCTTGAATTGCTCTTAATTTTAAGCAGTTACAGAATTTACAAAGTTTATAGTCTGATTAAATACTTGAAATGCTGACATTTTAAGAACAACATACAAAAGGGAGCTTATAATTACTATAATTTCATTTAACAAATTTTAACCTGGAGAGGCCTTGCAAGTTTGGATGTTAGAAATTATTTAGATTTTTCATTTAGAAAATCACTTAACCAGCAAAAGCTATTTAAAATTTATTTTGAAATGCCATTTCATAGCAAAGAGAACTTAAAATATAGAAGAAATTGGGACATAAAACATTCTAATCTCTCCCACTTCCTTAGTCTTGAGGGAACTGTGGTTTACTCATGGGATTTTTCTGACAAAGCTGTGTGCAATATCAAGGGCTTGATGAGCCATTAAGTCCTTTTTTGTCTTATAGGCATCTAATTTTGCCAGAGTCAGGGGACAATATAGAACATTCAAGGGAGTCTAATTTCTGCCCAAGAAGAACCACACCTGTAGCTGTTTCCAGACTGTAGCCCCTTCTAACCAAATCTGTTGTCAAGGGGAGACAGTCAGTCAAGATATTTTAAAATTTCAACAGACTTAGAGCAAGTTTTAAGAGGAGGCACTTACTGCAGAACAGTTAATGCTATCATCCTAGAACAGATGCGAAATCATCCTAGAACATTTCCATTGAGTGTAACATAATTTAACAAAAGGTTAAGTATGAGTTTTAGGAGCTCTAAGTTGAAGAAATCAATTTCTTTATTTGAACTTTAAAAGGGAGATGCTGGTTTCTCCCATCTCTGTAACTGCTTCCTGACAGGGCAGGTAGCGGAGTGCAGCACAGGTGTTCCTGAGGGCTAGTGTGGCCCACAGAGTGCAGTGAGGTGGCCCCTGACCCTCTATAGCAGCCAAGGCTGTCTGCTCACCAGGGGGCAGGGGACAAGGCACAAACCCATGTGTGGCCTTTAGGGCAAAGTCCTCACCAGCCAGGGCCCAAGCCCACAGCCCCCAAAGCAAACAAGGAGGGCAGAGCCAGGTAAGAGGCCCAAGTGAGTCAGATGGTGCTAACCTGGAGTGCCAGGCAAACTCAGTGGCAAGACAAGCCCAAAGCTAAGCTGGGAAGTCAGCTTTCCAGGCCAGGGCCTCGAACAACAGAGCCCATAGGCAGAGCTGTGGCAAAAGTGGGAGGAAAAACACACAGAAAATAACCCAGGCCTGCAAACCCAGGCCTGAGCTCAAATGCTGACCCCAGGCCCAGGGCAGGGCTGCAGGTGGAGGCCCCAAGCTGAAGTCTGTCAGAGCCATTAAGGCCTATTACTGCACTAGGCCGCACATAGGTCCTGACGGATGAAAACTAACCTTGTCAGTGCAGGAGATACCGGACTCTTACAGCCTGTGTCCCCAGAAACAGATGTCCTCTCATCTGCACTTTGCATACAGGCAACAGAAGTTATATTGAGGCCTTCAGTGTATTTGTCTGTGTGGTTATCAGTCCCACCAGCCTTCAAAACTACTTTCTTTCACAATGAGTATCAGGTAGAGCTGGTTGAAGGTGAATGGGTGTCACATAAGGGCAGTTATGAAAAGGCTGCTCACAAGAATATGAAAATCTGCTGAGGGGCAGGGTATTAGGCTGGATCACCATTAACTAGATGACAAAAAAAAAGTTAAAATGAGTCCTGGATGCCTAAGGCAAACACCATTTGTTTTGAGAGTGTGGGTCTAAACAGCACACAGATGTTGCCTTTTTTCCTGAAACCAGAATTCACTGTGGGAATGGTTTCCTGAACAAAAAGATGTTAACTGATCTTACAGGTGCTCCCATTAATAGTTGATTCATTTCTGAGACAGATAATGTGCAACATGAGAGCTTGCTTGGAGCAAGATCTCCGAAATTATACTTCATCAACTTGCTGAACAAAAGTAGCAGACTTCTTCCCCAGCATGCGGTCTCCAGGGCTAAAAAGGAGGACATGCGTCTCTAAGCAGCCTTACTGCACTAAAAGCTGTTGATTTTCTACTTTCAAGACAGCTTTGTCCAAACTAAGCTGTGAGTTCACAGTGGGAAGCAATCAGGTGCAGTCCATCTGCAAAGCTTTGAGCCACGGTTATAATCTGAGTTTACTGCTGTTCTCCCCCAGACTTGCACAAGACTTCAGTTTCTTACTCTTCCTCAGTCTTTACATGGTTCCACTGTGCTGCACCTCACATCACTGTACCAGAGTGACTCTGATGCACTGAATAGGTGAAGCACTGTAAAATTGCTTTCTGAATCTTCGAGAAGGGGAAATCCTGTCATGCAGGGTATTTAAACTTTTGAAGTGTAAGAAAATAGGGACTATTTCTGTTATGCAGAACTCTCAGCAAATACACTTTGCATGGTTTTCACATTTCTATGCTGCATTTCCTACACCATGCAGTAGATGGCAGGAGCCAATCAAAAAATTTCACTGCAATTTTTGTAGAATGAAAAAAGTTGATCGGATATCTTTGATGGATTCTCATGTTTAATTTAAAACAATTTTACAGTGGCCTTTTTACTTTTTTGGACATTCTTAATGCACATAATATTTCTCCTGTTGTAAGGTTTATTTCTTTTTAATGTAACTGGTATTATTAAAAGATTAGTCTTTCAAAATTGTATTGATATTTCAGAATTTTTTGATGAGCTCTGAGATTTACTTGACAAGTTTCATAAATTTCTTAACTGAAACCATACTTAAGGTTCTGGTTTTGTGACATGTGAAGTAATTACTTCCATGTTATTTGCATTTGATTCCATCAGTCATACTGCAAACAACGAAAGAGAAACATGCTTAAGGTGTTAAAAAAAAGAGAAATATAAAAACGTATCAGAAGTAGTTGTAGCAAGCATGGATCCAAATATTCGGTTGCAAAGGATGAAGTTCCCCCTAAATGAACCCCTCCAAGTATAACATGAAAGAAAAAATTTACTTTCTCACTATAAGTTAGATTCCTAATGAAATATTTAATTTTTTTTTTTTTAAAAGTGATGAGCAAACTGACAAGTATGGGGAGTATTACAGTCTATTCTCAGAGTTGCTCATTATGTCTCGCAATCCAAAAGGATCTTGCAGAGAAACATAAACAAGGATTATGAAAATGTCTTCTTTGAATTCAGCCTGGTCCAGCTGGATGTCCATGGACTGTGCAACACATCTAGCCCATCTCTACTTGCTGAGAGGAGACAAATGTGTGTTTGGTAGCACATGCTGTTTGCCCAACCAGCTGAACATATCAGCTTGTCCTTGCAGAAGCTGGGGAATTTAGGACTGAAATTCCATGGGAGAAGAGAGTGTGAGGCTGCAGCCATGCTTCCTTTCATACAGGGGCATGGCCCAGCACTTAGAACCCACGTGTGGCCTGTGAAACCGCCATCTGTCCTGTGCTGCTTTAAGATATCAGAGAACAGGTGGCTAATTGTGCAAATGTGGAACCAGGCAAGGATTAAGATTAGTGTTACTTTAACTGAACCTGGGAGTCCTGTAATGCCATTATTTCCAAGTATCACTGGATTATCAATTAGCTCAGGTATGGCTCACATAAACATCTGGCTAAAAGGAAGACCTACCACCATCCCTTTTTCTCTGTCAATAAACAAGCGTTCCCATTGAAGTGAATTACCTGGGGATTGACTGTTACTGTAAATTTCCCAGAGCAAGCTTAACTGATAGGTCTGGTTTAATGTCGATGAGGTGTTCAAAAGAAACAATTTCCACCTCTTAATGCAAAATCTTAGAGCGTACTTTCTATTAAACATTCTTGCATCCCTATAGATAAGCAAGCTCACTCTATCAGCCCTCCTGGGCTTCAGCTGTCAGGGACTGGGACATAGCCTTTGCCCTCTACAAGGGGGACCCTCACTGGAGTCATCTTCTTCAGCTCATGGCCTTCCTCTGTCCCGGCCTGAGCTATTGCAGCTATGTAGGCTGGCCATGTACCTTCCTGAGCCAGATCCACTGATCTGAATCCTTGGCTTACCTTTGATCTGTTACATCCCTGAAGACTTGTCTGGCAACCATCAGACTGTGGGCTGATCATTCCTTTTGTCACTGGACCTGGTTGGATAGGCTGGGACTGTCCCTTTGTTGGTGAGGGCACTGCCCTGCTGTTACCCTGGCTCCCATCTCGCCTTTCCTCATAGCTTTCTTCTGCTGCTCCCTTACACCAGGTCACTGTATCCAATTCTTAATGGACTTTTTAAAATGAGGCAGTGGAATGCAAATATAATCCATATATATATACAGAAAGTATAGTTACTTGTATCTAATAACTGACATAGTTTCAAAAGTGTACCGGAGTAAACTGGTGTTAATAAAATGCTTCAGAAGCTGCTAGAATGATCATTTTAGACTGAGTCTGTTTAATCTCCAAGATAAACTGAATAATCGCATGGCACTGTTTTGCAACCAGGATCCCAGTACTGCTTTTCTTATTTTGTTGCTCAGATGCTGAAGGCAGAAATGTATTTTGTTTGCCTGCTCTCTGGCATAGGAAGGTACCTGTTCTCATTCATATGCTACAAAGAAGCTGTAATATATTTCATCTAGGCAAAGGGAGAAAAAAAGATGAATGTTTAAAGCCATGGTTATTCTTCCTCTAACCTTTCTGTGAGAGAAAGATATATTTGTTAAAATCCAATATTATAAATTTATTAGAGCTTTGATGTATTATTAGTATTATTAACTTAGCAAGAGAATGTAGGAGTTTTTGGAAGAGTAGAGAGTGATTTGAGGAACAGTTGATAACAACATGATGCAATGGTGTAGAACTGAAGGCAGACCTCACAAGCCTCTGATAAGTAGTGATGGTATTTCTCCTGGGACATGTAATAGTGACAGTCATATTTATTATATTATTGAATTTCTATTCACTTTTGAATTACTTATAAGCTCAGGAAGCTACTGGCCACTGCTTGGTACACCGAGTCATACAGGCAGGCACTGGTTAAAATTTACTTTTCTCAGCTCTGCAGCTCCTCTGTTCTAATGGAGCCATACAAGTTTCTGGTCACAGTACGTTCTAATTCTAAAGCTTATCCCTCGACTTATCAAACCTGTTAGATAAATCTTCAGAGTACAGTACTGTGAATCTGATGCCATTTTGGCTTGGAGACCACTGTCTTGGTTCTTATTTTCCAAAATTAAGATAGCCTGAAATGAAAGCTCTTTGATGAGAAGGGCTGGAAATGGAGTGGACTTCTTGTCCTGGTCTCTAGCCCCTGGTGTATCACTGCTGTTTTTGGGCCCTTCAGAATTGGCCCGGATGAGTGTGGTCCAAAAGCTTACTTCTCGTAGGCGAAAGCCAGACCACTGTGGCCTGACCTGATGGATATTACCTGTTGGCATCCTGGTACCAGTCATCTGATTCCTTATAATACTTGCAGATGGGGTCCCATTACCTCAGTTTTACTATTTTTATGCAACTGTATAAAGCAACCAGATATTACAAAACCTTCTGTTTCCTGATCTAAACCAAGCAGTCTTGTGGTATGACTGGGTGTGGGGCAACTGAAATGTTCCACAGATAGGCTTTTGTGCTACAGGTCATCCTCAAAACCTTTACATACACATTGAATTTCCTTCCTTTGGTGCTCTATGAAATACCCTCTACTCCACAGTTTCTTCTTCCATTATTTTATCAAAACTACAGTTTGTCTGGATACAAGATGTACTTTTAAAAAGCTTTTTGAAAACACTTAGCTTCCTAAAGCCCTAGTGGAAGTGGGGAAAACCATTTTTTAATGAGCCCTGAAGGCAGCCAAGAGGCTGCACTGACCGTACCATGATATTTTTGACAGAATTTACTTCTTTAGTCTAGTTCTGATCTCTCTCTCTCCACCCTGAACTTTACTCATCTATACTCAAACTCTGTCCGTGGCTCTCTACCTTGATATACCTACACAGTTCCATCAATTTCAATTGTGAAACAATAATTTCTAATTTAGCCAGATAGCTACAATTTTGTATTGAACAGCCTATTATAACAGCTTTGTGTCAGACTGGCAGAATTTCTAACCTTATGTCCTAAGGTCTACTAGAAAATCTTAAAGATTTAGGAAGACATTATTTTGGGGCTTTATGAGTCATTAGGTAGAGCTTAAATTGTGTGAACTTGGGAGAAAATACCAGAAGAAGGCAGTGCAATGTTTTTGTATCACAAATTTGAGAGATTTGAGAGATCTTTTGTAGAAGCAAAACTCACCAGATTATTTTCAGATAAAAATTATTTCTGATTTAAAACAGTTTCTCAAATCTGTGTCTACAAAACTGAAAGGTAAGGATGAATTTCACCTTATGCTTCTATCAGGACTGTAATTCACAAAGAAAGAGAATGAATAGAAGACTGACTATCTCTATGTCAGACATTTTTGTATTTCTAAACTATCATTAAAATGTCACAATCCCACTGCAGTCCTGTTCCCTTCAGGATTTTCTCTCTTATCACAGCAGTTGGTACGTTTGGGATCTTTGCTTTTCTTGCCATTGTGCACAATTTAACACCACCATCAGAGGAGGATAATGATTGCACATTACAGAAAGTTTTTGTGTTTTCAGCTTCATGTGTCAGAGTGTAACTGAATCTGTTGGTGATTCAAATTATTCCTTTAACTTTTGGAGATTTCAGAAAGCTGTAAGCTCCACTATTAATTACAGACTGTGACAAATCAGCTCACTTTCTCTGAAAGGACTGGTAAGGCTGTATTTACAGACAAATGCAAGAGAGAAAGGACTGATACGTTTCTGTTAAATTTTCACGCCTCATCCACTGACAGGTCACTGCCATATTTTTAAATTGAAGTTTATCATCAATGTTGGTATTAGTCATATATCATCCCCTGGCAGAGGCCAGAAGCTTAACAGATCTTGGAGAGCAGAATTCCTTCATGCTTTTACAGGTGATCGCTCCACGTCAGTGCAAGGGCTGAAGAAGACTGGATGTGGTGCCCTGTCATCCCTAGGGCCAAACAGAATGACCTGGGGGACAGATGGGCAGGCATATTCATTAGAACTACATGCACTAAGATGAGATTCAATCTAGCTTCCTTGGGAGCAACTGGAGGAACGGCTGGAATAATTGTAGGGGTCTGAGAGGTGTTTGCTTAAGTGTTTCCTATGCCATTATCTCATCCTCAGAAGACATTATACACGCTTCTCTACCCCATGGTAGCAGGGAGGATCCAAAAGACATCAGTACACCTTCTTGCAAGAGTCGTAGGTGCTGTCTTGACACTGTGAGATGATAACTTTCCAGTTGGTTCTCTGTCCCTTGGAGGCAATGGGAAGTCCTGCCTGCATGGCAGGAGTACGGCAGGGATGCAGTGGCTAAGAAGTTCTATTCTTTATTTCAGTGGCAGGTAGAAAGCCTAGGGCTTTCCTGGAGGGGCATCCTGCAGACGGCATTCCCTAATCTGTCCTTTTTAAAGCCTTGAAACACTCCTATCTTTGTGCGGGCAAGGACAGGAGAGCAGCAGAGTATGAACGGTTTGCAGGAGGGTACTGTTCTGGAACTTGCCGTCATAGCTGTGCAAAGGCAGTGAAGTGCACCAGAGACCAGAGGTATGAATATATTAGGGCAAAAGAATGCCACATCTGAGAGCTTTTGGAGCAGCAGAGGGACTTTTTGTGTCTGTGCACTTAATGTATCCAAGGCCCAGACTAAATGTGGCAGTTCCCTGTCTCTGAGAGAAGGAAGCATGCTGTGACATTTCTTGTCTTGTATCTACATTGTAGATACCTGAAAAACAAAGAACTCCAAGGGTTTCTAGCTAATGCCTTTTTTTTTTTCGGCATCAGCTTAATTCTAAATAGGATAGTCTTTACATCACTGGGGGTTATTTTTAGTAGTTTAATAGGAATGAGAAGCATTACTTCTGGACCTCAGTTTGGACAGAGACTCCTGTTTCTGGACTCAGCTGTGGCCTAGTTTGGATCTGTGAAATCATAATATTTTCTAACTCTCTGTTTTGTTAGTAAATTAATGTTTCTTTGGAAGTGTAAGGAAGACTACTTAGCTAGAGCATGAAAGCTTTGTTCCCTGGGTTATCAGGCTATCTTCCCTCCACCTGTGAAACTGCCCAATCTATTTGCTTCCCACGATTTCTTCTCCGGTAAGCCTCTTTCTCTCTCTACAGGTCATTTCTGTAGCCAAACGCATTGCTGTCAGAAGACCTTTCCAGAGCTCATCTCCAGTTCTGTTATGATAAATCTGTGCTGCAGGTTTGCTTTCATTTATAGTTTATTTCCAATTCCAAGCCCTAGCTGATCTCTCACAAAACCTTTAGATGACTAGTTGTATACAAACCACCTCTCTTTGCTTGCTGCTACAAAGCTATGTATTATCACTTTGATTATTCTTGGGGTTCTGGTTAATGGAAGGACCCCTCCATTCCTTCACAACATTCGCTGTCCACAGCTTAGACTGTGACTTCTCTGCAACGAATGCCTGTCATACGGAGGTGAAGTGACCCCCAGCAAGTTGACACTTGTTTCCTGTAAGCTTAAACCCTGATTACTCAAAAAGCCCTTGCATTCTTTCCACACCCATCAAACATTCCACTCACGTAAGATGAGTTCATTTATTTCCTTTAATGATGAAAGCCCCAGCTATATAAGGATCTGGTTCAACAGACTTTTACTACCACTTTTTATCCAGTGGGTTTGATATTACGATAGATGCTGTCCCCTTTTGTCTTCCTCTACTTTGTAGCAACTTATGAAAATGGTGTGGATCAACCTTGTGCTGTTTTTTTCTCATTATTTCCTACTCACACAGAAATATGGAGCCATTTAATTTTTTATGCATATATTTATGGACACATTTCCTTTCTTAATTAAGCTATTATTTTATTTTAAGAGAATGCCATCAGTATAAAAATCATACTAAAATGTTACAGTTACCAGCTAGCACTGAAAGAATGAAAATGATTTACTTGTCATCATTAGCAGTGTTTGGTTTTTCACTCATCTTGGGGTATGCATGATGAAAATAGACCAGCAAGTTTCACTTCTGCTTAAGACTTCACTTTTTTATTCTTTTGCATTAGAACAAGGCCACTTTGAATTGGCTGCAAACACAGCAGAAAATTATATTTGCATTAGATTCTCTGTGGAATTACAGAGTAAGAGCTAGTTCCCAAAGACTGTTGGGTATATTTTGGGTTTTACGGAACCAAAGACTTGGCGTTCTACCAGAACACTTGAGTTTTAAATTGCCATCCAAAAGGTGCGGCGAGCTGCCTGTAGCTATTTTATTTCATTGTACCGGAGGAAAGAAAAACAAAGGTAAAGTGAAATATGTTTTAAAATTTGCTCTGCTTTCTTGTATGTGTCTGAGTAGTGAGATTGACTGTCTACATGAGGAGTTCCACTTAATTTGGATGATACTGAATACAAGCTTTTACCTCATTCAGAATAATTTATGCCTCAGTCCAGATCGGTATTAATTATATCTTCCATCTGACTTGCAAATGCGAAACTTGGGTATCAACTTGGTTGTGTAGTAAGGGGCTTATCAAGCCAAGTAAACCAGAATGGCAATAACACCTGTGAATTTTGGACTATTACAAATGGCTCATTATATGTCTGTGTTGAAATGCATTTCTGATCTTAAGAAAGAGATGGGATATAGGCTGGTGTTGCAGATATAGGTCAGATCTAAGTCATGAGCTGATTTGAGCTCTCCTCTCTTAGGTCTGCTAGTTGCTCTCTGCATGCTGTGAAAGAAAAATAATGGAGATCTGCAGGTAAAAGGAGGTGATTACTCTTCAAATCTTTTCCTCTGATTTGTTAGTTGAGTGCATCTTACTTTCTTCCCTGCCTGTCCTGCAGCTATCCTTGATGCCTTTCCAGTTGAGTTAGTTCCCACCACAAGGATAGCACCATAGAAACTATTTTGAATCGTCTCCTTTCGATGGTGGGCACTCTGCCCATGGAATCCAAGGGGCCGATGTGGCTTTAGAGGCTTCTGTGTAGTTGAGCAGCAACTAAACCCCCTGGTGCTCAAAAACTTTTGCAAGAGTAACAATCTCACATGGCATGTAAAGCAGTGATGGAAGTACCGAAACACTTATTTTTTTCCTAGTAAGAATATATATTTGCCCTTCTGTATAGGCTACTTGAAGGATAAGCTTCACTCATCTGATCTCATCATATAAACTATATGTTCATAAGCACATTTAATAAATTAATTTCTCATATCTTCACACATCTTTGCATAGTATGGCCCATCTTCACATGCCATATTAAGAGCTTTGTTGATATTGGGAAGAGAGATGGAAGATTTACTTAACACACTAGCAAACAGGAAATGCAAAGGATCTGCCCCTGTCAGGTATGTTTTTCAGCAAAGGTGTCTTCCAGAAACACAGGTCCTAGTGTTCTCAAGAACAGTCGACTGTATGTTCCCTGAGATCTCTTTTGCTGTGGAAGAAACTATTTCGAGTTTGAAATGGAATTAGTAAAGAACTGCTTCCAGTTTGGTTGTTTGAAGTGTATCTACCAAGCCTGCAAGAATTCCAGATTTGCTTACATTGAAGAAATTTTTCCATTTACCGCTAGCTAAAGTTGTACATATGGTGCTGAAGCTACGGGGACTTGATTTTTCTGTAGAATATAAATAAGGGAGGAAATATGGATTTCTTGAGTAGGGTGATAAACAGATCAATATTACATGAAAGAGATATCGATGTGTATGAAATTTATGTAGTGAAGCATGCTCCTTTTATAATTTCAAAATTAACCAAATTTTGCACTGGGACTTACATAGAGAAGTTTTATTTAGCATAAGCTGAAATTTAACAAGGATGGTCTGAAGAAATAAGAGATTTAGAGCACATACTGGTATGATGTCAGCACTTTAAGGAAGAGATTATTAAACTGAGCATTTTACTAAAAGAAGATTGAGTGATTATTGTAGTAGCACAGAGAAAAGTAACTGCTGACATATAAACTAGTCATCTAGGAAAAGAAAAATGTAATCAATTGAAAAGTAGTATTTCATTCCACTTGGAAGGAGCATTCAGATAAGATACAGGGTAACTCAATATGATAGACATAATTACTTCTGAAGAGAATAAACAAATAACTGATCTATAGTAATGAATACCTGAACAAATCACAGGAAAACCTGGAGAGGGGGCTTATTTTGAATATGACAGCGAAGAAAATCTAGAGGGTGGGTTTATTTTGAGTATGACAGAAAAATGTACTTATGGGTAATTGAATTATATTCAAAAGTCATGCAGCTGTCAGAGCGACTGATTTCTGAGATAAAATCAGAGCTTGCAAGGCAGGAGAGCTGGAAACTGAGGACTGACAGAGAGCACCAACTCTCAGGCAGAGTTTCAGACATCCAGTAATATCTGCTGGTTCCAGCACAGCCTTTCCTTGTCAAGGTGTCCTCAAAGTAATGAGAAAGCTGAGAGAAACATCACTGAAAGGAAACTAAGCACGACAACACAGAATTCAAAATTGCTACTGTTTAGATCTGAGAGATGAATATGGATTTTACTTTCCAAGAAACTTCCAAATTCTAGATGTGCACATAAAAATGGAGGAAAAAGTAGACACAAAAATCTTACCTGGCAGACACACCAAACCTTTTGGTGAAACACAGAATTAGAACAGGCTTCCCCAAGCTACACATTGAGTAGATAAGTCTGATTTCTCATGGATCTATATACCCTGTACATTCAAGTGGCACCTCTTCCACCCAGCAATAGCCCTAGCTTTCCCCAAGTTGTGTGTCTGGTCCAGAGACTGGCTTTGAGGTATTTGCTGACTAACGGAATGCATAACGGTTCAGTTCTTCCTGCCTCTCCCTTGGGTTTCTCCTGCCTAGCACAAGACATGTAGAAGCGTAATTATCCTTGATACTTCCACCATTCTTTTAAATTTAAATGATACCAAGCCTAAGTCCCAACTTATGTAATAATTGGTGGGAGATGGGTTAGAAGGCAAAGAAACAGCTTAAGGAAGGAGTTGAAGAAAATCTTGGATCATAATAAATATTTAACATCAGCTATTGTTCCTGTTGTTAATTGAGAATGTCAAGGATTATTAGGTACATGGGGAATAAGAATTGATTGCTCAGATTCCTGACTGTAGGAAAAAAAACCAATAGCCTACTTTGCAAATTCCTGAGATTCTTGGAACAGATTGTAGGAACAGCAGTGAAAATGCTTACTGTATAACTGCATAACTATATGAAAAGCTATAATAAGTGACAATGGTGTGTGTTTGTCTTTTCGCATTCTTGCCAAAGATCATTTTTCACTCCAAGGACATTACTGAAAAAAGCTGACTATGAATACTAAGTCCTTACAGCAACTGCTTGGAGGAACAGGCAGAGTAGGAAAGAAAGAGTTTAACATAATCAGTAGATGACTTGGACATTACTCCTACAGAAATTGAAGGAATTTTGTAGTGGGATGCATGCATCATCCTATCACCCTTTCATAACATTGCTTGACTGACCAAGAACTGGTTCCAATGAGTAGATTTTATGTTGCTTACCTTCCAATTATACTGAGCACTGTTACAACTTACATGAATTTTCCAGGTGTCAAAATATCATGTTAATAAATGACTTTTCTACTGTCCACAGGTCAGTACTTGTGATTTTTTTACAGCTGATTCAGTTTCTTACTTTAAAGAATATTTAACTGAAGAAGTCTTTTCTATTAGTCCTGAATTTCCCCAGAAGAAAAACATTCAGGATTTACCAGCTGTGTCACCAGTGAAAATAAAGGAAGTTCATGACTGGTTAAATACAGAAGGATCTGTATTTAGAACTTCAGCCATTAGTAGTTTGCATTAATGAAGGACCCTGATATCTGTTGATAAAGGACTGGTCCCAGGCAGATTTTGTTGAAGTGATAAAAGTATTTTTGGATGTCTTTCCATATATCACAGAGCTAAACCTTGTATTTCAAGAGGTGAAATTTGACATTGCAATTGTACAGGTGTTAGTAAATCATTGCCTGCCATCTCCAGAGACAAGTAAAGATGACAGCCACCATGCGATGGGGCAGAGCCTACCTTACGTTATGTATAGTGAATGCAAACTGTGTTGAAAACTGATTAAGTGGTGCAGGGGTTACTTTTCATTCTCCTTTATGAAGAATGGTAAATCTATAGGAGAAATGTAATGAGATGTTCAAGTCTATAATGTCAGTAATTAGAGCAGGGTACCCACGTATCCTGTATAACAAAGCTAAAAAGTTTTTTGGAGCATCTCAAATCTGCATGGAAGGGTACCAAGGTGACATGGCACAGCTAGGGCTGGCTGGGGGAGAAGCTCCCCTTGGAAATGGAGATCGTTTTGTTGCTCAGTGCCTGAAAATGGGATTCCACACTTATGGAAAATACCTGTGTAGTTGAAGAAAACCACATTGATAAGTCTCAAATAGTGAAAGAGCTGCTCTTGTGTGGGTTTTGTGCAACAGAAAGTTCTGAAAAGTCTTCATGCACAAAAATGGAAACATTCTGGTGTGGCTTGGCCTGACAGTGAAATATATCTTTTTGGAGTTTAACTCATGCCTCCTTGGTGAAATATAGGACAGGGATCCTCCTCTGCAAACATCACCTTCCTACTCTCGTGATCACTTCAGTGCGAAACCCTTAGGCAGTCAAATCTGTGAAGCCAGCCCACAGAGGAATGTAGAGGTGTGAGACGTGCCACAGGTGCCATGCCAGCTCAGGTAGTCACAGAAGAGACCTGACAGGGAACATTTTCACTGAAATAGTGCAATCCAGGACACGCTGGTGAGGGATGAGAGTAGCATGGTGCTACTCTCCGAAGAGTGTGGCAACTAACATAATGTCATTTCCCACCATGTGCCCATTCAAGGCCAAGCCATGCCCATCTCTTTATGGCCCTGCCTCATAATGCACCTTTTGTATTCCTCCCAGCTCTCCGAATTCATTGAGCTTATGCCTTGCTGTCCCCGTGTCTGCTCAGATCACTTGCACAGCCATGATGTGCTGCCAAACTGAAGCTGATTTTTGCCTCTCTTCTTCCCATCAGCTGCTTCAGTGTCCGTGTTGTGCCTGATGTGCCCTGTCCCACATGCTGCTGCTGTGGTGGGGCTTCAGCCTCCTTGGGCCCAGCTGGAAGGCCTCCCTCTGAGTCATGTGGCAGTGTGAGGGAAGGAAGAACCAAGGATGAAGAGGCTGTGAGGGGGAGTGAAAAGCTGACACCTTTTTACCAGAGAAGAGAGAGGGAAGTGTTCCCCTGAGCAGTGGGGAAGTTTTTGCTCCCCTGAGCTGTGGGGAAGTCTCTGCATTCCTTCCCTCAACATGCAGGTGGAAATGCTACTTCGCCCCACGGTTGCTGTCCTGGGGAGCAGGGAGGCAGGGCAGGGCTGGAGTGGGGTGAGATCTCTGGGGAAATGCTAAGCTCACTGTCTAGTTTCTGGGGAGACCTGGCAAAGCATGTGTGTGCATTCTGCACCCCTTCCCTCAGGGGTTGCAGAATAGGAGAGGGCATCTCCTGGACTCTCTATCCAGCCCTGCTGCCTTGCTGAGCCTCCTGACCCTTTCCTTTCATATCAAATCTGAAATCACCCTTTTCCTTTGCGAAAATCACAAAGAAAGACAGGGACAGATGTCATTAAAGCCACAAATGAAGTTTCGTGGCTGTTCCTTCCTCTTTGCAGTGTTTCTGGAGCAGGTTTCTCAGAGAAAAGTCTGAAACAAGACGTGCCTGGCCACCCTCCTGCCTTTCTGAGTGGCCTGCAGATTGCTTCTGGGCACTGGGATTTTCACTTTGCAAATTCTGAGGACATATCTTTTCATTGCTAACCCTGCGACAGTGCGACTGAAACAGTGCCACTGCTCCTGCTGCCCACGTAACAGGCTAGCAGTGTCTGATTGAAACAGCTCACCCTCTCCTGGCTGCTGCTGAGCACAAGGGGCCAGGATTAAATGAGCTTTGTTGATTCAGTGTGGCAGGCACCTTTCCCCAGCTATGAGGAAAATAGGAGTAGATTTTGAGAGACACTACAAAAGTGTGCTATAATCATTTGTGCTAAGAAAGAAATGCTTTGAATGACCAAGAGTGGGTAGATATTTTGAAATGGACTTGGTTAGGCTATTGCAAATCTGTGAATAAAACCAGGCCCAGCAAGAGAGTGGTTCCAAATAATGTGAGATTAGGAGAGGTAGCTGCTTCTTACTAAATGAGTTTCTATAAAAAAGTAATTGTCATCTGTTTTCTGCTGCTTCCCTACAGAGAGGAAAACATGGCAGTGTTATGGTACAAAGCAAAAACCATTTCTAGACCAAGTTGAAGGTTTGATTGCATGCTTTGTGCAGCTGATTGTCGCAGACAAGCAAAAACATGCTCGGTGCTGTGTTGGCAAAAACCACACAACGGATGAATTACAATCCAGGTTCAGCCTCTCACCACAATTTACTTGGCTTGCAACCTCACCCCTACCATTTCCTTCCTCAGGACCTTTTAGATATTGGCATATACCCTGCGTTATGCTATGTAGAGGTGCAAAACTTGGCAAAACCACCTAAGGACATGGATGTTTATGTTGGTCCTGTGAACAAGGTATGTCTGGACTGTGTTCAGTGTGCTGGAGATGTCCATGCTGTGGGAAGAATGGCTTTTAGCCAATGTAGAGAGAGCTTTATATTGAGCTCCACTGTTCTAGCAAAAAGACCTGATACTGTTAAGACATCTCGTGTCTGTTTGTATAGTGTGAGTCTACGTTTGTCTCTGGGTTTCAGCTTTCCAGTCAGCCCAGCTGCAGACATGTATTTAGTTATTTATGGAGGAGCAGAAGTCGTCAAAGGTGACTGGACAAGCTGGTAGCTAAAATAGTCCCTTCTGTGCTGCTGGCTGCAAAAGCCAGTATATCTCAATTTTTGCACTGCTTGGGCACGAGGTGAGCCTCCAAAGAACAAGAACAAGTAGATTATGACCTCGTTTGGGCTGATGGACATTCATGACTTATACGTATGACAATTTAGTCCAATTTTTAGAATTATCCCTAAAGATGCAAGTGTTCAAGGCACTGTGGAGAGTGAATTGCTTTCTTGCCTCTGAAGCTAGTTATGTCAAATGACAGGTGAGGTTCTCTGTGGGGGGCAAATTTAGACTCCTGTAGTTCCTGCTGAGTCTAGAAGCCTGCAATCTCAATTATTTTATTCATGTGTTGTTGATGGCAATGAGGGTGCTCTGTGTGGGCACAGGAAGATTCAGTTGCCTTTACCTCTGCAGATATAAATAAGCACTGCTTTGGGGTTACTGTCACCCACACTAAGCTTCCCACAGGCCTACAGGAACAGGGAATTGCTGTCATAGTGTCTTCTCTCACCTTGGCCACATTCTGCCTTCCAACCAAGGTCAAGGGAGCTTGTGAAGATTTAGTAGGCCGGGCTTATACTGGTTGTGGAGACTTTTTATGCAGAAAGTATTTTTGTGGGTTCCTTTTCCACTCGTTGTGGTCTCACCAAAGATGAGATGCAGCTGTCAGCAGGTCCCAAAGCTGTAAGAGTAACACTTTCCGCCCATGTCTCATGTCTCAGCATGGAAAAGTTTAGAGAAGCAGTGTGGTATCCTAGACTTACCATCATATCTGAGAGACATAGATTAATTTTCTGATTTTTATTTTCAATTATGACAAAATCTGTGAGATTTTGATCCCACTCCACACATCAAAGACTTAAAACAATTGAAGAGCTGGCACCAGCACAATGAAATGTCTGACTGGAAAGGATTGGTATTGCTGCTCTGCTTTTTGTGGTTTTAGGGGTATGTGATTGCTTGCCTAATTTGTATGAAGAGGCCCCTCCACACTCAGCTGGCATGAGCACAAATTTACCTGGTCATGCCTGCTTGGCAGTCAGAAATTCAGCTTCCTGGACACTGCTGTGCCACCTCCCTGCCACCCTCAGGGTGTGTTCAGGGGAGCGATGCCTCAGGCCCTGGTATCTGGTGGCCAGGGAGGCAGCACGAACAAGGAAAAAAGGGCTCATGGGACCCTGCTGACATGGTGATTTAGGAGATACAGGGTGCAATTTTGCAATATTTACCTTTCATTCAGTGAGTATGGCAACAGGAGTGTGATCATTGTTCTTTGCCTGACATTCTCATCTGTGTGTGTCAGCATCCTGTCTCTTACCCATTCTGACAAAAACCTGAATAATTCCCAGAACTTTATCAAATGCTTTTTTTAAGGGTGAACGTCATTCACCCTTCCAATACTTAACCAGTTGCACAATTAAAATAAATTAAAAAAAAAAATCCAGCATTTGTGCTAGAAAATAATACATTGAGCAAATCAGAGGTCACCTGGTCTGAGACATATTGCTTGGGAAATCTGTGCTGATGGAGTTTTCCATGCATGTATCAGACATTTTGGCTTCCCACTGCAGTATTGCCTCCCTTGTATTGGTCCCTTATGTGGGTTTTTTCAAGGTAAAGGACTCAGAAGATGCTAAAGCTAAGCAGTCCAGAAGACATTAGAGGGTAGAACAGTTTAGAAAATCTAGCCACGTAATTGTAAAAAATCCCAATTTTATTGAAAATCCACGTCAGATTCATATTCTTTGTCCTTGCCTCCAGGCTGTAAACAACTCTGCCTACATATCTTTCTGCCCACAAGTCCGCATGCTGTTTTTGCCAGTCTTGTCTCTTAACTGCTCCTTTTGTGTCTCTCCCACTCAGGACTTTGTGCTGGATTCCTTCCCACCCCAGGGCTTACAACTGTGTTATATATGTGTGTGTGTGTATATACATATATATCTCAATCTCACATTGTTATATTTGATATTACAATGTGCTATCATATGCATATACAAACTGTGATCTCCCTTTCAATTTTTCTTTAAAGTGGATATCTTTCCCCTAAGGTGAAGACCCCACTACTCTCTTCACTCCTTTTGTGGTACATGGCTTTATCCCTGATTGAGATCTTTGCATGTGTGTTTAGTAACTCTGGAGAAAGGATTGTATTTATTTTTTCCAAACTATAATGTATGCTTAAAATGGCATGTATATAATCAAGCATAATAACAGATGCAAGTGAGTAGCTCACAATCCCTGAACTTGAAGGCCGACTAGCTGTAGCCTGAAGCTAAAAACCAAACTGCTTAGGCTACCTGTCAAGGAAAGTCCTTAACAGATGTTTCAAAGCTGTATGTAACATTTTGCTAGTACAGAGAACATACTGGCAAGTGCTCCGTGAGAAATTTATAGAATAAGAAACTTGAGTGCAAGAATCTGTGGAGCGCTTTGCCAGTGACACGCTGATGCTGCCATTCCTGGTGGGGAATACTGGCAGGGACATTACCAAGAGGTTATCTGTATGATATCAGCATTTCCCCACATACATCTCTGGTATGATGCTGGAAGAACTGCTGACTGCACATCAGATTTTTTTCTGTTGGGTGGAAGCAAAGTGTTCTGGGGTTTCCCACTGCAAGAATATTTGGTTATACAATTCTACCCAAAGACTTTCACCTGATGCTAAGAGTAATTCAGTCTGACTGAGAGATTATTACTAAAAAGTACTTTCTCTCACTAATCTTTCCCTCTTCTAGTTTGGTAACACTTGAAATACAATTATCCCTACTGTTTGACATATACAGTCCTTTGTCTTTATGTTTTGAAAAAGCTGCTGCTTTTTCATTTGTATGAACCTCTTAAAGGTAGTAAGAAAAATGACAGTAAAGCCAGAAGGAAGACTAGAAAAACCAAGGAACCAGTCAAATAGCTGAAATATATCTGGTCTTGCAATATGAAGTTCACTGGGGGTCAGGATGACAGTTTCCCTTTAAGGACATTGAGAAATATTCCAAACACTTTGTGTTAGAAAGGATATTGTGGTTTTGGCTTTTGCAGAACCATAATCCATTTTATTTTATGTGAAATGAGAACCATGTGAAAATTTGGACCTGAGCCCCTTTGCATCAGTGCCCTCAAACCTTTTGGTAGACTGTTTTAAAATTACAGCTTGGTTTTAGTTCCTTTAATTTACATTTCTCCCCTGCCATCATACTTTCCTATAGTTTCATGAGACCTGTTCATTTGCAGTCTTTGTTTTCATGTCAATTTTCCACGAAAAATAGTTTTAGAGATGCAAAGATAAACATCCAGAGTTAGAAAATGTAAGATTAATTCAACAAATTCTTTTTTTTCCAGAACATACGTATCCTTCTGCTCTCCCTATTAACTCTAAAGATCTCTTGCTTTTAGATTGTGTGTGAACTATGCTCTGACTCCATGGGGAAAGATGTGTATTCCTGTGGAGCTGCAGTGAGTCATTGTCAGGAAAAACTGCACAACCCCCAAAAAACTTGGCATCTATTTTTGTACAGGGTAAAGAAATTAGAAAGAATTGAAGATGTTATCTGAGAAAGTTCATCACAAAAGTTGTGTCTTTTTGGGAAGTTAGAGGAAACTCTGGGCTAGGTGAAGCAATCCTCTGCAGTGTTTGCAGAGGACATTATGCAGCAGTGCATGCTGCATTTCTGGCACAGAGTGGTGTCTGTAGCGATGTAACACGCTGCAGCTTGGCCCAGCCCAGTCACAGTGGTACACACTACATGCTGCAGTAGCTGCGTTATGTAGGAAGGCAAAGTATTGGGTTTGTACCTGTGGGTTCTCTGCCCCCTGCATTCAAGTGGGATGTTTCATTTTCCATTGTGGTTTAAGAACAGAGTCACTTAAAGAAGCTGCCACATGTACTGAAAAGCAGTAAGGTAGGAAATGTAAAGAATAGTTACCTAAGAGCAGGAAGCTGATGAACTGGCATATTGGGTAGGCTGGTTCCCTTGCATGTGCCAAAAATGAGAAGAGATAATCTTTCAAAGTACTAATTTCTTGCAGACCCAGGCAGTGGAAAAAAGGAAATCCACAACCCATCTGATCAGAGCCATCAAGCGTATCAGTTTCTGCAAGGGTAGTCAGACGAAATTGAAATTTGGCTTCTTCCTGGAGGTTTCCACTATCTCCTAATGAACAAATTTGTCTCCAGCTAGTGGATGGAAGCGGACGAGTGGAGCTGAGCTTCAGTATTCTCGCCAAAAGGTTCCCACAATCTGAAAAGCCGATACCTTTGAGCAGATAATGTACATACTTCAGCATGGTGCAAAACAGAAAGTAGCCTGCTGAAGAGTGTGTGCCTGTTCCGAAAGTAGTAAAGGAAAAATACACAGGTTCTCATAAGAACATTTGTTTTCTTTTTGTCTTGTTCCCTGAGCTAATCTGTGATTGCCTGTAAAGCTTCATATTGCAGTGACATTCTGTAGCTAACCAAACTTCTCTTCAGGGGCTGCCTTTGGGGGAAAGTGTAACCGTGGGATCATAAAGTTACTTTGTATACCTCATAGGCAATGACTTCTTGCCAGTGTTAGCAATGTTAAACTGAGAGGTGGCAGATGGAGCGAGCCATTTCAGAGTGGCATGAAGTCTGTCCACCCAAAACCTGCAGAGGCAGTGCTGGTAACTGCCATGATGACCACTGCTGGTACTGAAGCTGGTGTTAAAGATTTTAGAGTTTTGTAGAGATGGATAACCCACACAATACTACTAATTTACTATGTTACTTTACTATGTTGCTTACTTTTACATACAGTAAAGCTCTGTGCATCTGTTTTCCAACTGTGCAATAAGGTTGTTCTGCATTTTATCAGCATTTTCTGAACCACAATTCCTTCTTCCCATGAAGACCTTTGAGTGTTTCTTGCAACAACTGAAGAAATGCCAGGTAAGAGAAACACTTATGTGAAGTTATCATACTGCTGCTTTGGTCATTAGCTGTGATCTATACTGAATGCTTTGAAAAGCAAGATATAACACCCCTGTTAAATGGGAATGGAGAACAGTGAGATCTGTATGCTTCTCTTGCTCAACATATGTCTGGAAATTATTTAGCTACACGATAAATGGTATTGTCAGGTGTTTTTTATGCTGATGTACCTTGTGCATCCATTTTTCGTAGCCCTTCCACTCATTAATCAGGCTTTTCTGTAATTAACACTGTCTTAAATGTATTTCTGGCTTTTTACTTGAAATGTCAGCCTGTTTGTATACTCATTTCTGACTGAGAGGTAAAGGGGATGTGTCTCAACTATGAAGTCAGGACACTCTTGTGTCTTTTCTGACTTAGTCAGAAAGCCTGGGCTACTGTGGCTGACGAGCTGTGGTTGTGCAAACCGTTGAAGCTAGTACAGACCCATGCTTGTCAGGGAGAGTGGTAGTCCCCCTGTCTTCTCTGGTCCTGGAAGTGTTTCTCTGTCTCCCTTGATAAGGTAACATAAACTAAATCAGGAAAGTCACCTTGTTAAAGTCATTTCCCTCTCCATCCTCTTCCACTCTCCTGTCTATCTGCTGCATCTTTTCCCTCTTCTTTTCTTTTGCCTTGCCATGACTTTCTTTTTCTACCAGACCAGTTGCCTGATGTAATTGATATACGTGTACAGCTCACCCTATGCCTGCATGGGCTCATACAGCAAGACAATGGGACATAAATGCATTTAGGTGTTTGGTGTTGTGAGGATAGGCAGGATCATCAATGTTCAGCACTGGCGTGAATTTATGTTACATTATATGTGACTGTGTAATGACAGATGGAATTGTTGTAGGACTAATGCTTTTACATCTCTGACCTCTGTGAAAGAAGCTGAAGGCTGTAGAAAGAGCTGCCATTTGGGACAGGAATGAAGAGTTTTTTGCTTTTGAAACCTGGGACATTCAGGATTTTGTGGGGTGCTGATATTGATTTAGCCCTGACTTCTGTCAAACTACAAAGGCAAACCTTAAAGGAGGGCCTTTAGACTCAGCTGGGATGATTGTGATGTGGGTGAGCAACCATTTGATAACAAGGTAATTCTATGTATCCAAAGTGCATTGACAGGCTTCTTGAAATTTCCAGCTTGAAAGGCAAAGTTGCCTCCTTCCAGGACAAGACAACGACAAAGGCAAGTGCTGCACGGGAGAATGTTTAATGGCACCTCAGAAATGGATTGCAGCCTAATTGTAGCTTTGAAGTATGACACTGAAAATCTTAAACGTCTCATTCCTTTTTATTGCTTCAGGATTATTTATTACATATTCAATGCAGTGTGGGCAGGTGTGCATATGATGTCAAAGGAGTAATCAACTACTGCAGAAAACTGAGGGATCTACTGCAATAATCATTAAGGAAAACTGAGTAATTACAGATCTTCTTGCCCATGAAATGCCGAAACATTTCATGCCCCTAAATAAAGCCCACTAAAGCCCCAGGGCTTTGGTGAAATTGATGGAGTGATTAAGAGCTAAGCATGTTGAGGGTATTTACAGACCAGGGTGATATGTATATACATCTCAAAAGACTAGAACTATTTCTAGAGTAGAAGATGTATAGGAGAAGCTAGACTCAATTAAGAAGAGTAATACTTGGGCTGGCAGTCTCTCCTGATGAGCTCTGCTTTGCTGTGAGCAGCCTTTGAAGTCAGGCATTGTTCCCTATATAGAGGGCTTAAAAAGGTTCAGTGGTCTGGAGGGATCAATTGGAAACACACAATAGAGAACAATCTCACACTAGCAGGGAGCTGGAATGCATCAGCAAACAACTGTTTTCTCCCTGTCTGAAATTACAAGCTGCCCACAAATTTTGGGAGAGATTGTTAAACGATCCCTAATAGAGTTGTTGCTTCTGTGGCTAGTCACTTTGCTCACCTAATCGTGACAAAGGCATGCAGAAATTAAATCCTCAGTTACATGTCTTAATTTTTCTCAGTTAGCACACAGCAGTGTAGGTTTTTGCCTCAGAACTACCGTTGCTACAAAAAAGGTAATGACAGGGAAAAGTCTACTACTTGGGGTATTAATCCCCAAATATTTAAGCTGATGTTTTTTATAAAAGGCATATATCTATCCTACTTCACTTCTTCTTGTTCCCCAGTAATAACATTTATACTCTGTAATTGGAAATAAATACTTGAAATTCTACATAATGCTTAAACAACTAATTGACCTGACACTCTGGACTTCCCGTGTGCTTTGCCAAGCTTTGCTTTTGAATAATTTACCAAAAGAATGGTAATAAACCATAAAATATTAATCAGGCTTTCTACAGAACATAAGTTGGAGGGTTTTATTTAAGTTGCAAGTGTGTTAATTTCTCAGACAATCAGTGTAACTCTGTCAACATGACAAAATCTGGTTTGCGAGTCTGCCATCTTTCATCTCAAAGAGGCTTTTTGCTGATGTTGTATATTACAGTGTTCCAGCATTAATGTTGCTTCTGCTCCACTAGGATGGAGCCTGCTGTGTTTGAATATAAAGTTTTGGGTATAATAATGTAATTACCAGAATATAAGCCCAGCCATATTGGTTAGAAGAATAGTCCATATAGGTCAATATCCTGTCTTAAACTGGTCACAAATAGGTGCTACTTAGGCCATAAGGAAAATGAGATCAGTGAACCTGGAGGCAGTAGGTGGTCAGACGACATAAATGGCTTACAGAGACAAAATTGAAAAATATTTCCTCTATTTAGAGGAACTGGGAATCTTTTAATGTGTTTTCCTATAAGGGGAATAACTGTTTTAATTATGATCCCATATGAATTGTTCATTGGAAACCTGTAAAAATGGTAGTTTACCAAAATGTCCACCGAAAATTCTTGAATGCATGTATAGCTCCCATTTTATTGACAGATAGTGGTCAATTTCTGTGGTTTGCAATAGAGTCTGGATGCTAAGAATATTTTTTAAGAAATCAGTGAATATTGACTTTTGGAAAAAAGTGCCTTGCAATCCCAGCCTCTGAGCGGTCTGGTTTTGCCCAAAAGTACTAAAGATAGATCCTCTTTATGAATTTACTTTTTGTATGAATTCCCAAGAACAACTACTGTGAGAGCAATGCTTGTATGTGTTTAGTTAAAAGATAATTCTATCAAAAGAAGTTCGACCAACCTTCTGGTATCCTCTTATCTTGTGAAGTTTTGAGATGGCCAACTTTATCCTCTCTCTGTAAGATAAATGATTTTATGGGTGACAGGCATCATAACCTCAAAAATTACTACTTTGTTTAGGAGGCTGGATCAACAGTCTTTATTAAGCACCTCCAAGGACTCTTAAAATTGAATGGTGCTGAAGTATATTGAAAGTACTTCTACTTTTATTTAGTTGGTTTATTATCCATGTCCTGTACATATGTTCACTTTCACCTTTCGTTTTTGGATAGTCAGATACATTGCCTGTGTTCTTTTCCCTGTTCATTCTTGTTCAGACTCCATAGGAATGGAGCTACAGTAGCAACACTATTCTGATTCTGAGCTTTAAAAATATAACCAAAAAAATTTTCTGTTTTGACACATGTAGCCTAAAAGCTCAGCTTCTCTATCAGTATTTGCATGGGGACATCAGGAAAGGTGGTAAGAATTTGAAGTCCCAGTATTCAGTGGATGACACCCCATTCTAGGTTGCCTAATATTAGCTGAATCCATCATAATCTTAGAGCTTTCAGTTGCCCTGAAGAGATGAGCAGCTAGCTCTAGCTGAAGTTTAGTAAGACAGTAATGAAACTGTGGAGAAGTGCTCAGATGGAAACACTATTCCCCAATAACAATCACTCCTGTCAAATGCAAGCCTTAGGGTCCTCTTAACCTGTACTGCATAATCAATAACTGTGGAGGTGAAAAAAGTTAATTTTCATCTGTGGCTGGCAAGGAGGTTGTTCCGGGTCCCAGTAATGCAAGACTGGCCAGTGTTACTGATGTAGTTCTAAGATACAGACTGGAACTATTGTGTTAATAAATAGGAGTCATTTTTCATGGAATGAAATGGAAAGATATTGGGATAAAAAGTTACTATGATGGAATAACTGGCTTAGAGGGAGATTAGTGATGGAGCTTCCATAGGATCAGTTCTGGGACCAACCTAAGTTTTTGTTTTCCTTACGACATTAACACAGGTTCAAAATTATGCTGATAAAATGACTGGGGTCCCAATGTAGGGAGATACTGTCAGATGACAAACTGGGATATGGTACAGTCTGAGGAACAGGCTGGTTTTTAATATTTCAAAGTATTAAGATCAGGTGTAGAATTAATAACCAGAAATTTTGGGGACATGAATTAGAAAATATGCTGATCATAGAGTCACAGACTGGTTTGGGTTGGAAACCAAAGATTGCCTAGTTCCAACCCCCTGCCATGGGCGGGGACACCCTCCACTAGATCAGGTTGCCCAAAGCCCCATCCAACCTGGCCTTGAACCCTGACAGGGAGTGGGCAGCCACAGCTTCTCTGGGTAGCCTGTGCCAGTGTCTTACCACCCTTACAGGGAAGAATTTTTTCCCTGCATCTAATCTAAATCTTCCCTCTTTCAGTTTAAAACCATTACTCCTCATCCTATCACTACATTCACTACATCCTATCACTTCATTCACATTCTTGTAGGTCCCTTTCAGGTACTAGAAGGCTGCAATGGAGTCTCAGACGTTTCTCTTTTTCAGGCTGAGCAAGCCGAACTATCTCAGTCTATCTTCATCAGAGAGATGCTCCAGCCCTCTGATCATCTCTCTGGCCCTCCTCTGGACTCACTCCAACAGCTTCATGTCCTTCTTGTGCTGGAGTTCCCAGAGCTGGATGCAGTACTCCATGTGGAGTCTCACAAGAATGGAGTAGAGAGGGAGAATCACTTCCCTTGATCTGCTGGTCATGCTTTTTTTGATGCAGCCCAGGACTTGGTTGGCTTTCTGGGCTACAAGTGTGCATTGCCAGCTCATGTTGAGCTTCTTGTCCACCAACACCCCCAAATCCTTCTCCTTGGGGCTGCTCTCAACCCATTCTCCACTCAGCCTGTATTTGTGCTTGGGATTGCCCCAACGCATGTGCAGAACCTTGCACTCAGTCTTGTTGAACTTCATGCAGTTCACAAGGACCTACTTCTCAAGCCTGTCAAGGTCGCTCTGGATGGCATCCCTTCCCTCCAGCATGTCAACTGCACCACACGGCTTGATGTCATCAGCAAACTTGATAAGGGTGCACTCAATCCATTGTCCATGTCTCTGACAAAGATGTTAAACAGTGTTGGGCCCAATATGGACCCCTGAGGAATGCCACTCATTACTGGTCTTGACTTGGCCATCAAGCCATTGATTGCAACTCTTTGAGTGAGAATCCAGCCAATGCCTTATCCAATTCCTTATGATGGGAGAGTTTATAACACAAAGGGGATTAACAGAGTTTGTCTGGTTTGGACTTGGTAAGCCAAGGATGAGAGGGCTGGGGTTCTAGAAACCCACAATGGAGTTTGGGGAAGGCAGGTATGACAGAAGGAGAGGTTTTCCAGCTAAAAAACAATGTTAACTTTAGAGCAGATAATGCAAATTCACCAAGAAAAACTGAACTTCCTTCTAATTTTCAGACTTCTAATAAGAGCAGTGACATTCTGGGTCAGTCTTTCAAATGGACTTTTGGGAGAAGAAGCACAAGTAGTTTTACGATGGACTGTGATAATTTAAAGAGAAGACGGTATTATATGGCTCTTGCAATAAGAGGGATCATTAACAGCCTTTTTATCTCTCGCCTGGCACTAAAAGTCAAATGTTTCCAGCAGCAGTGGAACCAAAGAAACCTGGTTTCCTATAGGTTTCTTTCTTGGGGTAGGACTCTCTCATAGACACTTTGATGCCTGGAAGGAGGCTACTTTCTGTCTATCCCCCAGTAGGGACATTCCTGCATTTCTCTATCTGGCTACCTCTTTTCACAGGACAAGTAAGAAATCTATATTCTCTGATGAATTTGGTTGAAACTTAAAGGATTTTGGAAGATATGTGTAACAATATGAAGACATCGACTCATTTCCCTGAAAAAAACAGGCCCAAACCCCAAAGCTGTTGGGGGAATAGATTTCTTATATTAGGCTTGATTCAGCTGGAAGGCTTAAGCATCACCAGACCCAATTTGCTTTCCGGTAGAATGAACACCTCACCGCTCTGACAGACTCTCTGGTAATGGGAAATTGTGTAAGCAGCCTACTGCTCCCCACTGGAGTCCTTGTTCTGTCAACCTGCTTTGCTCTTCAGATGCACAGGAAGAAGTAACTATTCCACAATAAAGTTGAGGGGCTTAGTTTCTTGATAGGGGAGGAATGGTACTGGTTGTTCTCTGGCTCACGCTTTATCTTCAGGGCTAAGAAACACAAAATCCAGGAAATACAAGGTGGAAGGGGAAGGAATTAATCAGTTACTGTACCTGACTTGAGTTATTATTTACAAGGAAAGGCTTGTGAATGAGGCTGCCCAGAAGCTGTCTGCATTTACATACAGAAAGAAAAATAACTGCTTTTAAAAAAAGATTTTTGTGTTTGTCTTGTCTTGGTCCCCTTTAATTTACAAATGACTGGTTGCAATTTTTGTTCCTGTGGTCCTAGCTTAAATTCCAGAAAGAAGCTGTTTGTCATTTTTTGTGCTTTTAAATGAAAGCTCTGTTATTTTTCAAATCTCCTGGACCTTACATCAAGGGAAGTAGATGGAGAAAACATTACTTCAAAAGCACTGACATCCAGCACAGACAGTGAAATGTTGAATCTTGAAGACATTTGCCTTTGTGCCTTTGTAATTTGCTGCCCAACCTGTCTTCCTGCCTCCTTATCCCTGTGGGAAATGCTCTTATCTCATACATGTATGACTGTTACATGCGAGAGACAGTGTGGAAGGAAGAAGTGGTTAAAGGAGTTATTTGAAGGGACCTACATTTATTCTTTTGTTGGCATGACTGTAGAATGTAGGAGTGGTAGATGAATGTCAGATTATAGCCAAAAGAATGTAGGTGGAAAACCAAATGGGTTTGGTAGCAGTGGTTGTGAATACAGGAGGTGTGCTCCTGGCTTGGAGATTACTGAACATCCTGAAGTCTTTTAGTCAGGTCTTTATAATCCCTGAATGCAGCTGGTTACCTGTATCCTGAGTAGGCATGTATGACAACCAGTATAACTTTTGGTGCTGGCTGTGAGTTAAAGCAAAATAAATGCTTCTGCTCACACAGAAAAGATACTATGTGGATGGAGACAATATTGCATATTTGTAAGCTCACAAAGTCTATGTCCATAAGACCTGTTCCTGCTCCCACTATAGCCATGGTAAAAACTCCATTGAGTTCACTGCTGTAGGAGCAAGGAGAAACAGCTTCTTTCTGAGGACAATAAGAACTGTCAGTAAATTTGCACTCATGCCAACATAACCAGATATTATTAGTGTTTAATTCTGCATGCCCAGTTTACACAGTAGTTCAAAAAATTCTGAGATGCTAAGCAGCAACAGCAAGCCTTTTAATTATTCTTTTCTGTCATTCATTTAGAATTGTGTTAGAGTGCAGCAGTCTAGATGTGGAAGACTTTCTAGGAGGTAATGGAAAATACTTTACAGATGCAACAAATTAGACCAGTTCCAGTTGGTGTGAGAGTCTGATGTGTATGAACGCCTCTATGTAAGGCCTCTTCAAGCGCCTAAATTCTAGTAAATTTAATAACAGTTCCAGCTCTTGAATCAGCTTTGTTCCCACATTCTTTTCTTGCATCTCAGCTCCTCCAGAAATGTGTTTTAATCAAAGCTTCTTCTCAAAAAACCCCGCAAAACCAAAAACTCAAAACAACAAAAAAAAAGAGGTCATTTTTCTTTTGCAGATAATTGCCTACATGTAGGCAGTAAAATGTCACATTACCATACAAAGACCCTTTAAAAAACACTGAGCCCTTTTGGAAGCACATTCTGTTAAGGAATTCAGCTGTCTTCTGTACTTAATAACATTTAAACCTAGTTCTGGGAGTCTGAAAATGCTTTTGCACTGCCCAAGTTATAAGCCCTGTCTTGAGATGGAAACAGAACACCCTTGCAAGGAATACTTTGTCCCTGCTTTGCAGCTGAGAAACCTGAGATATGGAGATGTTAAATAGCTTGGTCAAAGTGCTGTGACAGAGCTGGGTAGACAGATTTGGGATACTCTCTGCAAATTCTGTGGTTTTATTGAAAAGACATTCCTTCCCACTGATTTCTCAGCATTTTTCTGTCTTTCTAGAAGGGCTTTGCATGGAAATAAACTATTCTTTTCATGTTCATTCATTTCTGTCACTGGGCACTACCGGCTGCCAGAACCTTCCTGGTCACATAATAATCCCTGCAACTGCCAGCAGTGCGTTGCAGAGGAGATGAACTGCTAAACAAATCCTGTTTTCTTATAGATGGTATCAGAAAGGAAGAAAAACAAGGAGTAAAACAAGGAAATGTCATGGAAAGAGGCAAAGCTGCTTCTTCCTGAGCTCAAATATCTTTTGCTGGTTTTGAGTTATGGCTGCAATGGGTCTCCTCATCCATTTTAAAATTGGATGAGTCAAACCCCAGAAAAAGGAACAAAGAAAATAATCTCTCCTTTGGCAGACATATAGGCTGGATGTTAATTAATAGGCCTTGTAATTTTTATGATTCTTTTACAGTGTTCTTCAAACCCCCACAGGATCAATCAGTGAAAGGCCTGCAGTCCTATTATTTGAGAGTCTTACAGAATGCTTTTACTGGGTATGCAGTAGCCAGGAGGAAATGTCCAGATCTGAATACGTCATCAACAAGGTGTGAATACTGCACTATGGTTTTGATTCTGCCTCTGCGTTTTCAATCTAAGGTCAGTATTTTCAAGTCAGAAACTAACATTAAGCAAGCTATATTCATATTTTGAGAACTCTGCTGCATGTATATCTTACTGTTTTTGCACAGAAGCCATTCATGTAGATTTAAAGACCAACAGGAGTAACCTAGGTTTTGTTATTATTGGCACAAATATTTTTTTCTCCACAATCCACTCAGATTAATGACGACATTACTTGAATAACTGCCACTTGGCCAGATTTAGAGTTGGAGAAATAACCTGCTACCCTGGCTCAGACTACTCAACCACATTATGAGCTTCCAGGCATTAGGGGCTTCCCCTCTCAAAGATGACTCTCCTTGAATTAATAAGCAACCTGCCAGGGATAATGGTAACCGTGTGCTGTGTGAAGTCCCCTTTACTGAGCTTCTAAGGGTGGGTATCTACTTCTCAATAGACTGTGATGCAGAGGTCCTCATTTCATAACAACTGTCCTGGGCCTGGAACTGGAAGTGGTATAGGTCTGTGCCCTGCCTCATAAAACCCTCTAAGGTAACAAAATCTGTGAGGCTCCCCAGTCCCAGAGAGACCTCTCTGCAAACTTAATTTTCCAGACATACTTGTACCAGAGCTCTGTCTTGTGGGGCAAGTGGCATGGAGTGACCCAGGAGGAGCTGTGAAAGGAAGATGGAAATTTCTTAAGTCGCATGTGCGACTGCGTGTGAGAGAACAGAGGAAATGAAGTATTTCTCTTTGTACTCAACCAATGTCTACACTGCCCTCAAATTAGTGGCAAGAGATCCATCCTAGCTAGATTTAAACTGCCTCACTTTGCCATTGGTCCAGTGCAGTCCAGAGCCCAGCATAAGCTCATTTTCTTCAGCTCTTTAGCTGGGTTCTGCTCCCATTCTGACCTTCAGTCTCTGAGATCACTATTGCACGCTGTACCCAGTGTAGCTAATTTTAAACCTGGGCATATTTCTGTGCTATACAGTAGTCAGTGGGATGGCTGTATACTCAGCATGGCAAGAATACCTTCCTGTTGTCACTTATTGCACTCCGAATCTCTCCACGAGAACAGAATCTGCTGCAAACAGGAGGCGATCAGAGCTCTGTTGCATTTCGTTAGGAGCAGTGAGCCTTGCTGTGCCCACATCCCGTCTGATGTGTTGCTGTTGTATTTTGTAGCTTTTTCATCTTATTTCCTGCTCACTGCTTCCTGCCTCTTTGCTGTACCTAGTGTGGTTTACAGCTGAGACTTCTTGTGCACGGGGTCAGTACTGTAAGATGCCCAGCACAGTTTGGGGCATGATCAGATACTGTGCTTGAGCTAAGCCCTTCTTATGGTAAGAGGCTCTTCTTCTGATCCCTGTTTGTTTGATCCCAGCAGTGTGAAGGTTGATCTAGGTGAGAAATCTTTCCACTGGGAAATATCGCTTTCAAAAGTGAATTAAACCTGAAAATGAAGGGACAAATCTTCAGTCCTCAACAAGATCCCTTTGAACAAAAGTAGTGATGAGCAAATATTCTCCCCATCAGCTTCATAGCCAGCCATGGTTCCTGTGACACCATTGCTTGATTAAAAAACACAATAGATGAATTTCTGATTGCTGCCTCTGGCTTGAGAACTACATATCGAAGATAGTAGTGGGGGGAAGCTAGGACAGAAAGTGGTCTAGCAGTCCCAGGTTAGAAGAATGGTTTGAAAGGAATCTGTGGCCTGAGCGCCCTGAAGCTTTTTGAACAGGAAATGACCCCTGCTCACTCCAGGGTTAAAAGCTAGAAAGGAGATTATCTGCCTTTGATTCCTCTGCCAAAGTGAAAGCTCATGCACTCAGCCAGAGCCTTTAATTTCAAAACCAGATCCTGTTTTGTGCAGAACAGCACCTGCAGAGTCAATCTTTTGGCTAAAATGGCAGAGAATCTCAGTGACTTTACTTGGCTATAAATGCATCATCAACTTGAGACAGGTTATTTCCTAAACAGTATTATTCTGTTATGGGATTCTTAGGGCTCAGTGGGTGGAAGCGACTGTTTAAAACTTGCTTCTGATAGGGAATAGCTCATTGTTTTGGACATTGTTTAAGGACATTGGATTGAGTGAAAACTGGTATCTGCTACCAGTAAAACAAACCCACAAACATCTTCTTCAGATCTTTTTCTCTGCGATGAAAGCCAGTGTACTCTTTTGTCTACAGCATTCTGCAGTGAGGTAATTCCTAGTTGTTTTCCTTTCTTTGGATCTGGACTGAGAGCAGAGATAAAGGTATCTGACTAAGTTGCATTAAAAGAGAGGGAAAATGCCTCAAAGATGATGGTAAAGATGAAGGAGATATAGAATGTCTTTCCTCATAAAAGACTGCAATTATTCTTAAAATTTTGTGCTAGTGTCTTCTATGAAATAGATTCAGCAATGAATAGGAATAGCATCCTGAAAAGAACAGTAATTTCAGAAGCAGCGTTATCTGTTACATTCCTATCCACTGCAGAAGAGTTTGGATCTTTGTTATGGTAGATTTTGGTGGCAGTTTTGCCTTGACAGATATGCAGATTAATGAACATGGAAATACTGATCTTAATTTACAGGTGGATATCATTTGTTTTTCATTTATCATGAAGATGAATGCATCTACAGTCACTTCGTGTGATAGTACCAGCCATTTGAAGACTCCTAGAAGATGAGGGTTGGTAAGCTTCTGTCAGAGAACTTTCTTCTTCTCCACCTTTTCACAGACTGATGCACAGCATATGCACTAACATTTTACTTTGAAAGAGTTAGTGCTTTTAAACAACTAAAGCAGAGGGGTTTATGAAGTGCAGTTTGCAAAGACTACAGTTCCCACTTTGTGGTGTCACACACATGTTAAAGTGGAGGGTCCTCAGAGTATAACAGAGCTAGAGCAGCCATATACACCACACATTCAGAATAGAAGCTCTTTTTTGAAAACACCAATGAAAGCTTACAAGTTACTTTCCAAACAGCTACATGAAATCTAAATATTCCATGTGCCAATAACTTGATATATTGGTAAATCCGAAGTCCCCTCTGTCCTGAACTGCCCTGTCCTGTCCTGTCCTGTCCTGTCCCTCAGTTGTTCTGACAGCTTAGCAGTTGAGGCTCACATCTAAATAGGGTTTATAGAATATAAGCTAGGTTTGTTTTGGTATAAATAAAGAAATAAATCTAGGATTCCAATGGGAAGTCTAAAAGAAACACCTCATAGAGAAAGAGCTTTTCAGTCACACAGATTTGCTAAGAGTTTCTTTTTGCAGACAGCTCTCATTGAGGGGAAGAAAGTAAACAGTTGAACAGTTTTTCAAGCAATAAAATGGATTTAGTAAGTTATTTTCAGTCCTTGGATTTGTCTGTCAAACTTGATGGTACCTGCACTATGGAAAAGAGCAAGAAGAGAGGTCACCATGCGTCATAGAGGCATAGGCTGACGGAGAGCTCTGCCTCCAGGGAAGAATATGGCATTAAGCATGTTCTAGTTTAAGGAGTTGCGGGTTGATATTGTGCTGAGACGAAGAAAAATACTCTGCTTCAGTTTCATGTTTTGAACCTGAGATTTCACTTTGGAAACACTGAAGCTTTTAATATTTTCAACTTTAAGGGGAAAAAAAGCAGGAATATTCTTAGTCTGGCAGTTCTGAAAGCCTGAGTTCTCCATGAGGAAAAAAAAAACCAAACTCCATTATGTTTGTAGAAAAATATCCAAAGAAGAAGCAGTTTTCTGATTAGCCTTTATTCCAGTAAAAGACTGCTCAAGTAAGAGATGAACTAAAGGCCTTTCAACCATCAGAAAGGGTTTCTGCAACTTGGAAAAAAGGACTATGGAGAAACATCTAGAAGTAATAGGCATGTCTTAGAAAAAGGTCTGGCAACATTGTACCAAATAGCTCCTCCCGCCCCCTCCCCCCTCGCCCTCCTCCAACCCACAAACAATCAACAACGAACCCCCCAAGGTAAAGGGAGAAAGGAGTTTTGTTGGCATACGATGAAATCTTGTAGACACTGATGGAGCGCCAGCATAGTAACCGAAACCCAGTGGGTCTGTTTTCCTCAGAACAAAGCTTCTTTCAGAGCGCTATTATTTCTTTTTGAGAATATTGTGCCCTGGCAATGAAATCTTCATGTGTTTTATGTGTTCTGCTCTTTGTCAGTGGAAGTGCTTTATCACACGTTTGTCACCCGGCAGGACTCAGGCCCAGCTCTCCTCTAAGTGGCTAATGCTATCACCTTTCAGTCATCTGTGACTGACAAACTCACAATCCTGTATTACTATCTGGGTTGTGGGTATGCTGAAGTATTAAAAGCTCTTTCTTTTTCTATCAAAGGAAGAATTAACCTTTTGATCTACTTTGCAGCATTCTGAACCCTGGGTTGTTTGTTTCATGTTAATGAAATTCAATCTTTGTGCAACAGTAGTGGCTTCTTAAGTCTTACAATTCTTCAGCAGATGCTGGGAATGGAAACCTGATCTCACAAGTACAGTCTGGAGTCTTGTCAAGGTCATTCAGCCTCTCCTGAACAGAAAAAAAAACTGTGAGAAAAAGAATATAAAAGGTTTTCTTCTATATTTTTGACAATTTATTGGATAGAAGGGATTTCCACCCCCTCAACCCCCATATTTCATTTTAGGTCTATGGCACTCCTATAAACAGCCTCTTGCCAAACAGTTGTCTTGAAGCAGTTCTGTGAAAAGGTCTTCTATTCTTAACTTTGCATTGGAGAATAGCTGAGAGGTCTGTGCTGAATTACAGGATCACACACAGAATGGCAGGGGTTGAAAGGGAACCTCTGGAGATTATTTAGTCCAACACCCCTGCTAAAGCAGGATCACCTACAGCCAGTTGCACAGGATCACATCCAGGCAGGTTTTGAATGTTTGCAGAGATGGAGACTCCACCACTGCTCTGGGCAGCCTGATCCAGTGCTCTGTTACCCCGCAAAGTTTTCCTTCATGTTCAGATGGAACTTTCTGTGTTCCAGTCTCCACGTGTTGCACCTTGTCCTCTCACTTAGCACCACTGAAAAAAGTGTGGCCCCATCCTCTTGATACTCACCCTTTAGACATAAGTGTTTGTCAAATCTCCTCTCACTCTTTTCCAGGCTAAACAGACCCACCTCTTGGCCTTTCCTCATGAGAGATATGCACCAGTCTCCTGATCACCTTTGTAGCCCTCCACTAGACTCTTTCCATTATTTCCCAATCTATCTTGAACTGGGGAGCCCAGCACTGGGCACAGTACTCCAGGTGTGGCATCACCAGGGCAGAGAAGAGGGGAAGGATAGCCTCTTTCATCCTGCTGGCCACACTATTCTAAATGCACCCCAGGGTACCACTGACCTTCTTAGAGATTATTCTATGTATTTCTAAGCTGTATATGAAGTTGTTTTAGCTCTATATATCAAGAACATGCGTCAAATAGGATTACTGGTAGAATTCCTGCAGGATACCGATGGATGATCTTTAGTCCAGGAGTTGAGGTTGACCATGTGGAAGGGTGATGATGTTACTAGGTACTGATCATTGAGATAGTAGAGCCAGGCAGGAAAGATTCTGGCAAACTGCTATTGGCAGTGCAGGGCTGTTTTCCGAAGCATACTTTGCAGTGTTATACCATGTAACATAACATATAAGGCAAAGACACTGTTTTGCTGTTTGCAGCAATTTTCCACAGCCATTTAACCTGTTTGGATCCCTTGCATGGGAGACATGCAAATTCAATGATGTCAGAGTATGTGTTTTCATTGTTTGAAGCAGATCCATTCCATGCTTAGGTGGGGAATGGGCTACACAGGTGGGATGGTGATCTCATAAACCTTTTTGATTCCTTTTTAAATTTTTGATGGGACGTGCAGCAGGCAGCTTGCAGTTTATGCACTCATAAATCCATGTGCTTGTAACAAATCTACTGACACAAAGCTTTCACAAGATACGGTTCAGATAATCCCAGAAGAATTTGGAAGCTTTTCTGGATCTTCCTTTGGCTGTCAGATTGGTGCAGACAGGTGGCTGTGTGTCCATGCATGTGAGAGGGAAAGAGAGAAGGAGAGGGAAAGAGTTTTTAGTAAGATTCTAGGTATCACCTAGTTCTAGACGGGCTGGCAATGCTGAGAGATTAGCTTTCATCCCTACATAATGACACTTGCAATTCAGGCTCTAAGTACAAATACAGAGGCACAGCAGACAACAAAATTCTTTGAATAGCAGCAAGACAAAAATAGGATTGTTTTTGCATCTACATGAACAAGCAGTGAGACTCAGTCTCTGCCTTGCAATTTAAACTGTAGTAAATTGTATGAGGTTAGGTGTGACTGTCATATTGCCCCGTGTGTAGAGATGGAAATCATGGCCACGAAGAGGGAAAGTGACTTGCTGAAGATGATACAGCAGTTCTTCAGCAGAGGCTGGGAATGGAAACCTGATCTCACAAATATGATTTGGAGTCTTAATGTCAAGGTCATTTGGCCTCGACTGAACAGGAAAAAAACCCTACAGACAAGAGAACATAAACTATTTCCCATTTAATTTTAAACTGTTTATTGGACAGAACTACATTTTTTTGCCTTACCATTAATACTGCTCCGCTAGCAGTGCTTTGAAACACAAAATACTTCAAGATACGGAAACTGTCTGAAATTGATAAATATTTTTTTGCCTAGTCCCACACTGTATCACTATTTTTTCTTCTTCTTGGCTTCTTTCAGTGTGAAAAGAGACATTTAAAAGCTGGTATCGATGCTTAGTTTGTAG
This sequence comes from Laterallus jamaicensis coturniculus, assembly GCA_022605575.1. Classification (NCBI taxonomy): domain Eukaryota; kingdom Metazoa; phylum Chordata; class Aves; order Gruiformes; family Rallidae; genus Laterallus; species Laterallus jamaicensis. The sequence continues at coordinate 23,514,066 of JAKCOX010000013.1, forward strand.
ACTGTAAAAGCAGAAGATATTTTGAAAGTTATATTGATTCTGTGTGGGATTGTGTTACTCCCAGTGCAGTTCATTCTCATATAGAAAACTCAACTCCAAATGCACAGAGGATACCAATTTCTTGTTTCATTTTGTAGCCATACTAATAGCATGGCATTTAGCCTGCATGGAGCAGAGCTGCAGAAGTGCTGCATCTGTTTCAATTCATCTTCATGCTTTTGGGAAACAAATTCACAGGTAGAGAGGCTGGACATGGTACAAAGGTCTCCCACTGATCTCTCCTCTTTCCAACCCAGGTCTAGATTTCTGGCTCTCTTGGCTCAAACAAGGCAAGATCTCAGCTGGGAAAAGTTAGTTCTAAAGTGAGAATTTGAACGAAAAATAGCAAATGTGTTTTCTAATGACAGAAATAAGATTCCTCTTTCTCCTGGCACAAGCCTAGCTTTTTGTCTGGGCTTTGTTTTTTTCCTTATTTTCTCCATTTCTTAAATAATTACAGAACTTTTACTGACTTGACTTGTACTAGCTACTTTGAAAGCATATATACAGCTGCAGTTTACACCTGCAAACCTCAGAATTAATAAAGATGTTGTGGCTCTGAACAGTTTCACTCATGTAATAATGCAATAAAACTGAATCAGTCTGAATAGCCAAGGTACTGAAGGAGGAAAGCTGGTTTTTATCTGCCTCACTAAACTAATTTTTCTCTGCATATTAACTGTCTGTTGGTCCTCTGTAAATTGAAGCACTTGAGTAGGAAAAAGAAACAGAGAACCAAGAAAAGAATGCTTTAGTTCAGAAATGGAAGGAAAATGTTTACAAAACATATATTTGTAGCCATTTGCAAGAAAACTGTTCCATTGTAGATATTGTGGCAGGCAGCTTTCTACAAGATTAATACATAACCGTACATTGAGTGTAGCTGTCATAGAATGTGTTAGGTTAGAAGGGACCTTTAAAGGTCATCTATTCCAACCCCCTGCAGTAAGCAGGGACGTGTTCACTGGATCAGGTCGCTCAGAGCCCTATCAAGCCTGACCTTGAATATCTCCAGATATAGGGCCTCCACTACCGTTCTGGGCAACCTGTTCCAGTGATCTACCAGTGGTTTTCCTAATAACCAACCTAAATCTACCTTTTTCTAGTTTAAAACCATTACCCTTTGTCCTATTCCTACATGCCCTTGTTAACAGTTCTTCCCCAGCTCTTTTTTAGGCACCTTTCAGGTACTGGAAGGCTGCTATAAGGTCCCCCTGGAGCCTTCTCTTCTCCAGGATGAACAAACCAAACTTTCTCAGCCTGATTTCACAGGAGAGGTGCTCCAGTCCTTTGATTATTTTTGTGGCCTCCTCTGAATGCATTCCAAGAGGTCTGTGTCCTTCTTGTGTTGAGGGCTCCAAGGCTGGACACAGTATTCCAGGTGAGGTCTCACCAGAGCAGAGTAGAGGGGCAGAATCACCTCTCTTGATCTGCTGGCCACACTTCTTTTGATGCAGTTGGCCTTCTGGGCTGTAGATGGACATTGGTGGCTCATGTCCATACACGAGTACTCCCAAGTCCTTTTTCTCAGGGCTGCTTTCAAGCACATCATTTCCTAACCTGTATGGATAACAGGGGTTTTCCTGAGCCAGGTGCAGGACCCTGCACTTAGCTTTGTTGAACCTCATGAGGTTAACTTGGCCCCACTTCTCCAGCCTGTCCAGGTCTGTCAGTATGGCATCCTGGCCCTTTGGCACATTAACCTCAGCTTGGTGTCATCAGCAAATTTGCTGAGGGTGCACTCAATCCAACTGTCAATATCATTAATAAAGATATTATACAGCACTGGTTCTCTGTTTCCAAATTATGTCAATACTACCATACCTTGATATGAATATTTAACCTTTTCTATTAGCTTTTTGAGACATTTACTGTGCAGCTGACTATTTGCTAGTATGGAAGAGATGAAAATGCTTTGGAAGAGAAGCAGTATAGAGGATTACAGGAGGGAGACTATCCAATTAAATTATTTTTCCCTTGGAATGTTCTTTGCTTCTTTTCATTTCACAAGATTATACTATCCGTATCAAAGCTTCTCCCTAAGTGTAGTATTCCTGCTTTTCTTTGTGTAGTATTTCTGCTTTTCTTTTCTTTGCAAGGCTTTTAACCATTTTGGAGTTTGCTTGGCATTATTCTCACAGAATATGTCAAGTCTTCCATTGTTAGATACTGTTCTAGTGGCTTGTTCCAGCAGTATATAGTGTGAGCTGTTGTCTGGGTCCATGTTTTTAGGATTGCTTTTTTTTCCTACAAAGAGCAACAACAAAAGTAGCTTCCTCATGCCCATCTTAAATCTTCTGAATGGACTGAATCCCAATACACATGTCTATAAATCCTGTTCAAGTTCTGTCTCTAGAATTTTTTTATTGGTTTCAAGATGGATTTTCAAAATATTTTTACCATCTACTATTCCCATATTGTATGTATGAAGGAAAACCAGACTGTTTCACATTTCATGTAGACATCTGGGGCAATATTATGTATTTTGTGAGATAACAATGGAGAAATACACATACTGTAAACTAGATGGTACTGAAGTATGTGTGATGGTTAGTTTGGGAGCAAGTATTTATCATCTGCATTACCTCATTTCAGTCTTTTGCTGTTATTTCCTATTTACAGTGTAGACTAAATAACTCAATAGTTTTTATGCAGTTTGTCTTTTAAAACCAGCTATGAATCATATATTCTAGACATCATGTTGATCGTGGAAACTTCAGCCTTTGCATTATACTTTCTAATGAAGCCAGCATAGTTTGTTTCTTGTTTGAAAATATTATAAATTGTATAAGCAAACTGTATACATTTATATTGAACCCCTTCCTCCTTCCCTTGCCCTTCCCCTTCCTCCTGGTTAGAAATTATCTTTTTACTACAGATTCTTTCAATCGATATATGAAAGTGTTTTTATATTCCTTCTGATTAAGATACATTTCTGAGATCTGATTTGGCTTGATTTTTTTAACTCAATAGCTTGTCTATTCTGTGACCAATTAGTAAATACAGTTCCAATTACCAGGTGACATTTCCTGAGTGCCAGAGTTTTGGAGGAAAAGCCTTGTAATTGCTGTAATGAGAATTAGTTTTTTTCATCGTTTCTTGCATCTTACGGTCCAGTCATGATTGCCTTAATGCTTCATCACACGGAGGCTCTGATACAAGTGACCTTAACATAATGTTTGAAATTCACCCTATCCCCTCTCATTTTACATGTTCTAGGTTACTGTGTTTTATCCTTGGCCCCTGGAATCTTTTGGAAAATTTTCTTTTGACATTTTGGCTTGGTGTGTTTGTTTTGACCAGAGAGGCCAAGAAGTTAATTTTGAAGTTTCTGGATTTCACCAGATAATTCAACGTCCTTGAGCTATCGCACAGGGATCTAACTAATGGCTTCATATTTCATTCAATTTATTCTTCACCAAAAACAATGAATTGCTGCTTAAATATTTCATTTTATTATTGACTACATTCAGCAAGTGTTCAATCTTTTCTGTGTTTTGTAGACCTGAGATTAGAGAACTATAATGTGCATCTGATGAAGGTTGATTTCTGTGCTCCTCGTGCTTATTTAATAATTTTATTCAGCATCTCTGAATTTTTCATCATAATGGTTTGATAGTCAAATCAAACCATGGAGATAATAAGGGTCATTTTAATCTTATTCTCCCATACAATTCTTTTCGTTTAGTTTTTCTGCTTTTTTCCCCCTCCAGGATAAGTCAGAGGAATTTTTATAGATAACTGTAATCCTTTTGAAAATGTCTACCAAAGTATTTTTTTTCCAAAAGATGAAGCACTTAGCACTGATGGGTAAACTGTTAAAGTTATCTTCTTCATACTCCAGGTGTGCTGCTCCATATGGAGAAATCCTCTTTTATATTAACCAAAGAGCTTCTTTCCTTCTTAACGACTTTCAGGTGCTGTTCCACCTGCATAAGTATTATTATGCACAATCCTCAATAGCAGCATTTTAGACTCATTTACATTAAAGAAGGAGGTCTAGATGACTCTGGATTTTAAAAAATAATAAAAAATCCATGTTTGGTTTAAGTTTTAATATTTCATCTTTTAACAAGTTGATGATCAGCAAACTTTCTGTCACCAGAGTCAAGTGTTCTTATAACCAGGGAGCTGATTGTATCTCAAACATTTTACAGCATTTACCAACCTATCCATTTGTTCAAGAGTCTCCTCTGTTTTTAACAATTTCATTATCTTGCTGAGGTCACCTAGTACTTCTTCATTTATAGTACAATCAAGGCATTTTGAAATCATCCTAGCTATTGCAGCATAACAATCCTTCTTGATTTGCTTGTTCACTGGAGCTAATTTCCTAAAAAGCTCCAGAGTGATGAATAGTCTTGCTTTTTTAGTATGCCAGTTTTTGTCTTTATAGTGTGGTTGGCTGGAGAAAGCACTCAAACTCATACCCTCTGTGACTTCTTCCTCATTTACAGAGTCTTTCTTTGCCAAATAAGTAAGCCATCTGGGATTTTCCTGATATCAGTGGTTTTGACACGGTTTTCATGTTCTTAATCTCCTGGAGTAAGTCTCATTCTGTGGTTATATTGCATTTTTATGCAACCCATAGTGAGGTACTGTCCTCAGACAGCAGCCCTCCAATTAGAGAAACAACATGTGGCAAGATCAAGAAAAGCAATACAAAATATTAGTATATGTGAGGGAATGATTGAGCTTTTTTTGCAGAAAGACAATGATATATTTTTTGTGAATCATGTATGATGATATCATGAAGATTTATTTAAGTATTTGTTTTCCCCAACAGGGAAAAAAAATCCTTCTAAACACTGAAGTTCGTTGCTATGTAGTATTTTGGAACAAATATCTGGTCAATCACAATTGGTAAAGACCATTAAAAGGATGCAGAAGGCTGATGTGAAAATATTTATCACAGATAAGTAATCACTGGAGTGGGAAATAGACCTGATTTTGTCTTCAAGTGGCAGTAAAATGGATGTGTGGCAAAAGCTGTCCATTATTTTCTTTGTATTAACTTCTCTCTGGTGCTTTAGGATAACTCATATGAATGAAGAATTTGCTTTTCTTAATGAAATATGATTTCAGATGAAAAGTGCAAGCTGCTCTGTTACACACCTGTGGGCTTGTCAGTCAGTTACTGTCAGACCTCTTTGGGAAGTTCAAACATGAAGCACATTAGGCTTCTAGTAAAGACCAAATCAAAATAATCAGTTTGGGTATATCAGCAGAGCTCGTTTTACTTCAGTTGAAAATCTTGCTGTCTATGTCTATTTCTCAGTGATGCTCTTGTATTTACATATTTAAAAACTGGGAGTTGCAGAATCCTGCCTTATCATGATAGCAGTTTTCCCTGTTAAATGCAAAGCAGTGGAGAATTAGGTCCCAGCTTCCAGTCAAATCTGAAAAATGGGAACAGCAGTGGGAGACAACTTTTAAATAAGTTTAATTAAGTAAAAAAACCAGTGCATTCTTCATTTGTTTTCTCTCACCTTCCTTGTATGTGTGAATAGTCACACTGAGGCACAACTATACGTAATCCTTGTTTAAGCCAGTTTCTGTCAACATAAACTGTAGAGCAAGGCCAAAGAACTAAAACCCCACCTGGGAGAGGAAGTGATTATAGCATGAATTACATCAACTCCCTGCCTTTCAGGACACAAAAACAAGATCAGTGCAGCAGTGCTTGGGACCTGAGTGTGGCATGGGCTAGGGCAACCAAGGAGTGGGCTTTTGGGTCATAAGACAATGTCCCCTCCTAGCAGAAAGTCAGGTAACAAAGCAACTTCTCACTCTTGTGAGGGCAAAACCCTGTGGATGACCAAGGGCACTGTTGACAGAAGGAAGCATGGCTCAGATTTTGGCTTCAGTAAACTGAAATACCACCAGGGTGATTGTGGAGTTGTGCTACTGCTGTTCCTACCACAGCAAAGACTGAAAGTGTCAAGCAACTGTTAGTGCAGCTAGGTTGTAGTAACACTTTTGTCTTTGTACACTGGAAAATGTAATAGAGGTGTTATGAACTGAAAGTTGGTTAATTCTTGACCCAATAAGTAAACGATAAATGATGTCGATACGGAAGGAGCAAAATAGATTCTCTATCCCTTGCACAGTTATTAGAAGTTATGTAAAGAATAATTGACTGTCTTAAATTTGTAGTTTTGTTCTTCATGTTCTCCTGCATACCATGGAAAAAATACATGGTGACCGAGAAAATAGCAAAAAGAGAACTTCATAGGTCTGACAGAGATATTTCAAGTGCTGGTCTAATGCTGCTGCATTTATAGAGAGCCTCTCACAAATCCTGAATGATAGAACTAAGTGACATAGCAGAACATTATGTAATTCTATTTTAGATCTTGTAAAGTTCCAAACTAGTAATGAACTAGTGGGAAAAAACTCCAAAACCTCAGGTCATCTAGAACATAATTTTCCCCACAGACTTCATGTGGAAAAGATCCCTTGAGCTCTATCTGTGTCTCTTTCTAGGTTCCTCTTCTCATAGCACAGATGATGTTTTCACTAGCTCACCATGAATTGGGGAAAATGCTTTGTAGTGTATTAACATAGTTTTGAGGACACAGAATGGTGAATGTTATTATGATAATATTACTTTGCATCATCTTACTCTCTTATTGGCGAGTTTGCCTATTGCAAGACTCTCCCAAAATGGCTAAAGGCAAGAATGAAGAATACTTCTGTGCCCTTATGCAATTCTGCCCCTGTTTCTGTAAAGGTCATTACATTAAATAGAAGCTGTTGTGATCTTTATGAAGTCAAAAGAACCTGCCTCAAAATGATAAAAGAGCAGCCGTACACACAGCCTTTGGTAACTCTGTCATCCAGTGAATGAGTTCCTTGAACTCTTGGAATTATGTCAGTGTATTTTTGCCTAGGAGTGAGGGTTGGTTTAAGGCATAAACTAGTTTTGTCAGCATAGTTACCCAAAATGTAGAAAAATTCAGAGAGACATACTCCAGTCGAAGAAGCAGGGCTACTGAAAATCTTCATAGTGATACACTTCTTTTTAAGGGACAAGCATGTCAGTTCTACTCAGCAGCTGCTAAAGCTGCTGAGATTGTGTTTTCTTCCCTGAAAACAGCCAGAGGCTTAAAAACACTGGGCTCTCCTACTCCTTGTTGATATGGCTCCTCAGATAGATCAGGAGTCTGCAGGACTGGGTGTCAGTGTGAGACTGGGGTGAAACCTAGGACCCTGACCCATGGCTTCAGGCTTGTCGAGTTATGCTAAGCTCTGGCACAGCTTGCTGCTTCCATACCTATGAATCTGGGAGCACTGAGGCCACTTGGAGGCTTCCAGGAGTCCAGAAATTGATTGATTGATTGATTGATTGATTGATTGATGCAGGCTCTAGAACCTAAAATGTTTACAAGCAACTATTTGGGGATCAGTGAACGATAATTTTTCAATATCAATGTTGCCTTGTAAAGACGATTCTGCCCTGCTCAGGGAACAGTCAGTCAGATTGCCACTTCTAAGAGCCTGAGTTGTCCTAGGCTGGGAGAGCACCTAGAGCTCAGATATATCTGGGGCTTGTTTGCTCTCCCAACATCCCACATTGACCAGGTATTAAGGGGCAGGAAGATGGATACAGGTAGGCAGGAGTTGGTGTCCTGAATCCTATCCAGCCTGCCACATGTCCTGACATTTGTGTTTACAGCTTGGTCAGCTTGTGTACACTTTTTAGAGAAGACTGCATCTCTATTACAGCTGCTCTTCTTCCAAAAAGAACACTAGTATTAGACTTCTGGAATTCCAGGATATTGTTTACTGTCTCAGAAAGGTAACTAAGAAAGGTAGCTACTTCATGCCTCAGTTTACCTGCAGCATAAGTTGTTTACCATCTATTCTGAGTGCTAACAGGAGTATGAAGGCATACTTCAAATGGTACAGAGCAGAGCTGCTACAGAAATAGGGGCTGGGATCTTCACCATCTTCAGAGAAGTGTCTGTAGGTAGTAGATGCTCCCCAGTGCCTGGATGTGAACTTGGCATGAGACAAGAGCTGCTACTGACCATTTGTCTTTAAAAGGCAAAATGCCATTGCGTACCTGGTGCCATGTCTAACCTCTAGGTTTGGAACAGCTGATTTCAACACAACTAGAAAGCTGAATTGATATTTCTCCACTTCCACCCAGGAAGTGACACTTCACATAAGGGTCTGTGAAGAAATATACCAGAGAAGCCTATAGAAGTATAAAATTGGCCACAAAGCATAATTAAACCAGCTTGGTAGAAAAATATTTCAATGGACCGTTTCTTTGTGAACTTTCAGTAAACACTCTTCAGGAAAATGGAATAAAATGAAAGCTGGTCTGAAAAAGTTTATTTCAGATTTTGGACATTTTGCTTAGCATAAAATGTTTTTACTTTAATACTGTTGCTGTTTCCTAAATTTTAACTACTAGTAAACATTTTATGTTACTACTGCCATGTGCCCTGATGTGATAAAAGAGCTGTGTTTATTTCAAAAGTAATGAATTGAAGTTGCTACTAATGGTTGAAATATTTTACCTGCTTTCTAGATCAGAGTATCTTCTGTTTGCATAATAATGAAAGTAGTAATAAGAACAGACAGCACTTTGATCTAGAAAAAGTACTCGTTCCAACAAGTAGGAACTTACTGTTCTCACACCCCTTTAAAATTAAGGAATATCTGTGCTTCTTCAGGAAACTCTTCCTGACTTCCTTTGGAATGAAACTGTAAAATTAGAATATTTTTCTAGCACAGCATAATGTCACTGAGACAAAGGTTAAGAAGAACTTTGTGCCGGTACGAATGCTGCCTTTGCAGCTCATCTCAGCATTTCTGCAGGAGGCAGATAGCAGGTAGATGGAATGCCAGTGTTTTTTCCTGATCAGATGCATGTAACCAAAGCCCAGGCACCCTGCACTTTGTTGTGTGAGGCAGAGTGTGCTCTGTATCAGACTCAAATTGTGCTTCCCACCTTTCCTTGGCCCCACAGTGGGGTTGTAGGGGGGTGAGGGTAGAGGTTGTTTCCATTTATGAACGAGCTGCATCCTGGCTGACACTGCACTGGGTAAAAAAGGCTTTCTTCTAAGGTTGCCACAGAGTGCAAGAGGTGCTTGCTCCATACTCTTGGACTATGAAGGCAGCCTGCTGCAATAAATATTGGAAAGAGAGCAAGAGGACTGAAAAGGCTAGAAAGGAGGAAGGAAGGATGGCTTTCAGAACCACCCAAAATTGGGGTAAAAGGCAAATGTTACTGTGGTTTTAATGAAGGAGAATGTCTTGAAGCATCAGCTAACTGCAATGCAAACCAAGAGTCTAGTATGATTCTGGGAAAGAGAATAATACTGCTAAGGAGAAACTTGCCTTAAAGAGGTTCACAGCTTTTGATAATGACAGCTATCAGAATGATTAGGTGATCTTGTGTGGAGCTGAATATGAGACCCAACTATGTACAAGAATCACAGAAAGTGCTGATAGAGAAGTTATGTGCAAGATTAAAAGTAAAACCTCCTTTTTTTCTGAGCAATTTTTGTCAGTTGCTGGGAATGGCTCCCTATTCCTGCTGTAAAATATTTCAGTACGTTCTCAACTGCTACATTTTCTTCCAGCAGGTTAGGTGGCTTGACGGCACATATTTGTCTTGATATATGATTACACAATGCATTTTCTAGCAGTTAGAAACTAGAAGTATTATCAGTATCAGATTTGGTAACCAAGGAGAGAAGGTGGCAAGGTTTATAGGTATATCTTTCACCTGCAGAATTATCTCATGCACACCAATGTAGAAGAATGATAACGACAAGGTCTGGAGAGAAGCTTGTACCATTGCTATCACAGATCTGTGGTTATGTGGAAGATTTCAGCTTCAGCAGCCACCAACTGTCACCACCATCCTCCACATCATTACACAATACGTCTTTTCTTTTGTTCAGACCAGTATGAGGAAAATGCATTGTGCAGAATTGTGTGCACACCATTCGTAGGCAAAGGACTTGTACAGTTTAATCTATTTTTAGATAATACAGTTAATGTCACCTCGAAAACAGGGAGGAAAGCAAAACAGACAGTAGCAGGTGTGACACTAATACATTTAGCAGTTGCATTCTCTTCTAATGGACTGTTTATTATATGTCCTGGTCGCACCCAATTACTCACTTTTTTTGCTACTGGCTTATGTGATTGTCTAATCCCTTTTTAATTTTGCAGCCTTGTTAATAGCTACTTGGGACTTTCTTCAGGGAACTTAATCCAGTTTATCAAATGTCCATAGTCCTAGCTGCATTTTGTTGGGGTTTTTATATTGTTCTATCTACGTTTCCTGCACAGCTCTGCGTGCTTCTTGCAGATGAAAGATCTGTACAGTCCTATCTATTTATTGATTACAAGATTCACACAGTTGAGGAACAGGAAGAAAAACAGCAGTCTGTGGCAAGTAGAACACTTTCACCCAATTACAGTTAAAAAGTCTTTGTCATTAGTCTAGTTATACCCATCACATCTCTCTTTTAGAGCATTCTGGACTGACTGGCCAGCATAGTTCCTTGGAAAGTTACCCCATGCAAAGCTGTGTACAGAACAAGATTTTCAAGGCTGCATCCAGCATTGTGAGTTTCTCTGAGCTATCTAACCTTTGGTGAAGAGTGCTTTTTCCTATGCTAAATGCCCATCTCCTATACATATGAAATCCAGACCCACGGATTCATAACTAGAATCCGTGAGAGAAAGAGAGAAAGCACAAGTGCTCATTTCAGCAAACTTTTCTCTCAGGAGCATCCCTTTCTAAGCAAGGGACACTTGATCATTATTTCTGTTTTGATATAGATGAGAAACTTGCTATAAACCCCTTGGCCCAAAGCTCATCTATGTATAACACTATACAGATAAATAATACAGGGAAAATGTTTATATCTAGAAGATACCTGAAATGTGAGATAGTAATGGTAGGCACTTGATGGTACTAGTAAAGATAAGCTTACAGTTACATAGTACTCACAGTTAGGGGTTGAACATTTTTTCTGTATTTTCCATTTTGTTCTTACATCCTAAAAACAGATAAAAGAGCCCTTTTTTTGGTAATAGAAATATTTCTTTCTAAACTACAACATGTGACATCATAAGATGATATTTTAGACTTAGTCTATGCCAGAAAGATACCGAAAGAACATTTAAGACAACAGCAAGGAGAGATTGTGTTAAAAGCAGCTAATTTCTTTCTGATAAGTAACAAGGAGAGGAGCTCCTGCCAGCTTGTCACTATGAGGGACAAACTCTATGATCTTAAACAGTTTTGAACATCTGTGTTTCAGTGGTAGCTGACAGGGAAGCAAATCTGGTTTTTATCATCCTCATGCAGGCTGCAGCGTCACTGTGGCTAACCTCTGATTGTGTCAAGGACAGGACATTCCAGTAACCTCAGGACAGGGAAACATGATGGACAAAGTACAGCAAAGTGATACTATAAATAGGGAGGGGGAGAGAAAATCAGCTGAAGAAAGTTCTTGTAAGAAAAGCAACTCTTTTTCACTCTGTGTTGTTTTTTGCATGTTCGGAAAGTTTGGGTTTTAGTAAAGCTGTGTCCAAAGCCTCAAATGGCTGGAGTGCCTCTCCTATGGAGATAGACTGGGAGGATTGGGCTTGTTCAGTCTGAAGAAGGGAAGAGAAGGCTCTGGGGACACCTTATAGCAGCGTTCCTGTACCTGAGGACTCTTTACAAGGGCATGTAGTGATAGGAAAAGAGGTAATGGGTTTAAACTGAAACAGTGTAGATTTAGATTAGACGTAAGGAAAGAAAATTCTTCACTATGAGGGTGGTAAGGCCCTGGCACAGGGTGCCCAGAGAAGCTGTGGCTGCCCCCTCCCTGGCAGGGTTCAAGGCCAGGTTGGATGGGGCTTTGGGCAACCTGGTCTAGTGGAGGGTGTCCCTGCCCATGGCAGGGGATTGGAACTAGATGATCTTCCAACCTGACCCATTTTATGATTCTATTATTCAAGCAAGAAAATATCCATAGTAGTTTTCTGGCCTATGTATACATTAAAACTATTGGCATTGCTTCTCAAGAGTATATAAGCCCTTTACAGATTTACAGATCTTTTATAGCCCTTTACAGATTCTGATTTACAGATGGGGAAATGAAAATGCAATAAGTTATACATTGAAATTTTTGAGACTTATAAAATATTCACTCACTAAACATCGGTGATTAGAATTTCTAGCTTATTGATTCAGTTTGTAGTTCAGAACAGCATCTGTTCTGCACTTTTGCAGAGGTTCTCTTCCCCTTTACATGAACTTCATTTCTGAAAACTCAAATCATGGCAGAAAGATTTTATGTCCACTATCAAATCAGTGATATGTGTGGGAGGATGATGCACAAATTGCCAAGTGCCAAAAACTTTTAATGATTCAACATGACTCGGAAACCTATGATCTTGCAAGCAGCAAATTGATGTGGCAGGCAAAGTTAGCCAAATCTTAGAAATGCAGATAAATTTCATTCGGACTGGAAAAGACTCAATTTCTGATGTTTCCTGTAAGCTGGAATTTCTGTTGAAAAAAATTTCTGTTGAAAGTCTACAAATGCCAACACGTGGGATTTCTAAAATGAAGCCTGATGCCTAGCAGCTGCTGACTGAAATTGGTATGATGCTCACTGGGCTCAGTGCTGCCCACCTCCTGTACCGCAGCTGTGACTTTCACAATTGTGTTAATTTTGCTTGGTGTCTGCTCCCTTCTCAGGTCTGGATCGCTGGGATGGGTCTGCCCTCTGGGTTGCCCTGTGACTTCAGAGCTTTGAGGCCCTCAAGCCAGCTGTTTCCCTGTCTACAAAGGCTGGATGCCTGGTGTTCCCTGGAAATCCTCACAATTCATTAAAGATGCTGATCCCAGTGCTGATCCCAGCCTGCTCTGGTGAAGCCATGTCTTGTTGGAGAGTTCACAACCAGCTTTGACTGATATTCCCAGAGATACTGATGCACAGACACATCATTATCTTTAGTTCCCCTGCTTTATAATTACCAGACATAATTCAATATATCTCTCATGAGCAAAGCATTTACCCATTATGCTCCACCTGCCCCTTTGGCAGCATCCACAACACAGAACTGCTGAGCAGACCTGCCAGCCCCTTCCAGTCTTTCTCCTCAAGCCCTGGCACACACTTGCAAGGTAGAAGCGATCTAATGCCCATTACTCAATTTTCCTCACACAGTTCATCCTTATGTCAGCTTATCCTTTCCCCACATCCACGTCTGCCCTTGGCTGCCTGTGCCCGCTGCTTTCTGTCCCTTCAGTCAGGTGGCACTACTGTATCTCCCACCACTGCATATGCTTACTTTTCTTCTTGTCACATTATCTCACCTCTCAGTTTGTTGAGCTCTCTCCTGCCTTCAAACCTCTTTTCCTGTATTACTTGTCATTGGGAAGCTACAGCTCCCTCTTCCCCTTCCTTCTTCAGAGCTTGCCAGCCACAGACTTTTCACATCCTATCCCTGCCTCTCCTGCTTTCCAATAAATCGCTCTCTTCTGCTTTCTTCACAGTTCTCTTCCTATTAAATGCTGCCTCGATACATCTTACCTCCTCTTTTACCATTTGTCCTGAAGCCATGACAAAGTCAGCTTTCTCTTTGTCTTGCCTCATTCATCTCCTTTCCACTCAATAACCACAGCTCTTCTTCCTCTGGGATTTGTTCCACCCAATTTGTCTTATTTCTTAAGGCTTATTTGATTCAGCTATGTGTATGTTTATGTGCGCATCTAAATCTAATGACCCATTTTTGAACCCACTGGTAAGACGAAACCTCAGTGATAGCAAACTGAAGTCTTCCAAATACCAGCTTCTTGCAGGTTTCATGAAGATTGATGACCAGCTGAAGAAGAGAGATTTCCACTTGCCTTTATTTTTGGAAAGACTGCAGCGTGTTCTCTCTCCAGTGAATGCACAATTATGAATTATCATTAATGCTCAACACCAAGAAAAACTTCAGGATTCATCACATTTTCCTGGACAACAGAAAATGAAATAATAAGAAACAAATTTGTAGAAAAACAGACACTGGGAATTCTGTTGCTCACAGAATTACTGATTTTTCACTTTTTCATGTGATCTAATACTCTCTTCATGTGGTCTAATACTCAGTGTTTCATTATTTAATGCTGAGGACTGACTTTAATTTTTATTTAAAATTTACTTCTACCTTTGTTGACATCCTTAATTAAAACATCTCATACAAATTTTTAGTCACTCAGGTTGTGGTTTGACGTCTATTTGCAAGCCAGTTCTTTCTTCATCTTTGTTTTCCTCTTCTTCAAGGTATCACTCTCCATGTCTCCAAGTTCTCCTTTATACAATGCCTCCTACCTTATTGCTTCTTCCTTTTTTCATTTTCTATCAAACCATTCTTCACATGAATGACAGTTCCTTAGTTGGTAGCTGCTGGTGACTGCCATGATCCCTGAGCACTCTCCTTATAATCTGGGTCTCTGTAATTGAGAAAAGTTCCCTTAAAATGCAGAGCTGAAAAAAAAAGACTTGATTTTTCTAGTAGGGAAGGGAAGAATATACTGTCTTTCTGAAACTTCATAAAGTTAATTCATAGCCACAGTGAAAATTCAGCTGCCCTTTTATCAGCCTTGATAAATTTTCATATAAATGTTCACATTTGTCACATGCACAAGAAATCTTTCTCTTCTTACAGGTTGAGATGAAAATTTATGTCTGAGCCATGTAAAGTTATTCTGCACTACAGTTCACGCAATGAAAAGGCTGTATGGCTTACAAGTCATACAAATCATATTTTGCTTATTTTATTCTCAATGACCTTTCACTAGTAGCTAATATTTAAAAAAAATAGTAGGCAATGATGAGGGGACAGTCTGAATAGAAGCCTTTAAACACGTGGCGTGGAAATTCTTCTAATAAAAATAACAAGAACAGAAATTTTAAAAAGCAGGATAAATTGTTCTTTCACCCTAGATTTTCAGCCAATTTTTTTTTTTTTCAGAAATGCCAACAGTTAATTAAAGTCAACGTTTCAGAAGCAAGATCCTAAATCATGTACTTGCAGAGGAAATTTCTTACATCCCCAAATGAAAATATAACTGCAAGGAATTAAGGACAGAGGTCCTTTATAATTGAGTGACAGATAATGAGAGGCAGCAGAGAAGAAAAGTGCTGTCTAGTGGGCCTGATTGTGAGGGATGCTCCTCATTTTCAATCCAGGAGCATATAGAGCCATCTCTCAAGCAGAGTTTTCAATCACCGTATTTCATAACTCCCGGAGACTGCACACAACTGCCTGCATAGGAGTGAAATTAAAATCCTGTGCTAAGTGAGAATTTGATTTTGCCCTGAGCAATTTCTGCAGAAAATGTTGTTAGTAGTGTTCAGCCTGTGAAGTATTACAGGTATAGTGCTGCAACGGCTTCATTTCCACCACCGGTAACACATCCTGAGTGACAGTAGGTAGAGCTGCCAGTTTTAGACCTAAAAGGAGCAAAAAGAAATCAAGCAAATAGGAGTAAGGAAATTGTAGCTTACTTGTGTACTATCAGATCAGCTCATGACTCTTACATCAACACAAGATTAATGGGCACATTGTACCTGACAGAAAATAACTTCAGTTCTGACCAATAGGTGGAGAGTTTCAAAACATCATTTTTGTTACCTGGCTTTTTGTCTTTAAGTCATGCCTAGGCTGGAACAGGAAAGCTTCTTGAAAGATGTTATTTAACGTATCTGTCAAAACCTATTCTGCACAGAGCAGTTTATACTTTAAAATGTAAGAGCTGGCTGCCTTGTAGTGTACTGCTGTTCATGTAATCACCATCAAAGTTTAGTGTTTTGGTCGAATAAGTTATTTGCTGCTAAGTTGCAATCTGTTTCTTATGCCTTGCTTGTAGAGAGCTATGAAATTACCAGTCTATAATAAAATGGCTTATGGAAGTGTATTGCAGTTGAGGCTAATAGTAATGGGTATATAATTGCAGTGAAGTCTAGAGAGCTTCATTAGGTCACTATTTTTCTAGTGACTGTACAGACAAGTATCTAAAAAGTGCCTGCTTCAGTTACAAGAAACATTAACTATATGTAACATGCAGGAGAAAGGGAAAGCAATTAGGGTTATATTTAAACATAGATTTAAAATAGAAAAATTAAAAAGAAATAAAAATCTACCCATTTTATCAACGGGAATCTTCCAAATATGAACATTTCAGACATTGAAGGCAACTTGGATCAGGTACTGTGAGAAAAGTGTAGATTGCTTAACATCATTGCAATAGCACTGATTTTTTAACCTCGGTTATCAGAAAGTTAATTCTTTCCTCTAGATAATTTTAGCAAAACTACTTTAGATGTTGTTCTGGTTGTGGCCAGGCCAGAGTTCAGCTCCCTGAGCAGCCAGCCCAGGTGAGCTGAGTTAGCCTGGACTGTTCCCACACCACCTGCCACCACAGCTTGATGGGCTGAAAAGGGGCTGCTTGAGGAGGGGGGCTCCTGGGTGCCTTCAGGGCAGGCTGAGTGTGGGCTGGGGTGTCAGGTTGGTTCTCTTCTGGTGCAGTACTCTGTAACTGTAAGATAGTTTGTGTTATCATGGGGTGTGAGTGTAATTTGCCATGACCTGTTAGCATTCCCCTTTCATGGTGATTTTTGTCAGTAAACTGTCCTTATCCCAACCCAGGGAGGCTCTGCCTGTTTCCCCTCTGGGAGCGAATGGTGTGTAGTGCTCAGCTGCTGCTTGGGGCTGAATCACCACAGCTGCATGCTTGTTCTATTACTTTAAATTCTTAGGTCTCCCCAAAACTATATTACCCCTGAATTTAGTGCCAAGCCTTCCTTCACTTGATTTATCTTGCTTTTCTTCAGTTGTCTGTTTGTTGATGATTCCAATCTGCTAGCATTTCTTTTTAAATACATGCCATTTTATTCAATAGATGTTCTTCAGGAAACCAAATTAAATGTGATCACTTAGGTGGACTATTTCCCCCCAGATCTTCAGTAGCAGAAAATAAAGGCCGTGTAAAACTCTGCCATTATCTCATTAAAATCTATTTCTGCTTTCAGCTTATAACCTCACTAAATTAGCATTAGAGGAACAGACCTTTACATTAGATTCACTGTAGAGTTGTGCCAGCAGGACTAGTTGTGTTTTAGTGGTCCCTCATTGCCTGTTTGCACAAAATTATAGCAAAACCCTGAACAGTATATTAGAACAGAATGCAACCTTTTAATGTTGAACTTAGAGTAGTTGAAAGCTTAAGCTTCTGTAGAATCCATTATTATTGCATAAAGCAAGGTTCCTTGATTTAGATTTCTGAATGATTGATTAATTAAAAACACTTGTAATAATTAACATGCATGCTAGAGGAGGCCAGGAATTATTTATACAAAATTGCTTATGGCTTACTTTAGTGTACACACAAGAAGACTTGATATACTGACTCTCTTCCAGGACTTCTGACTCCATGAGCCCACACTGTCTGGGTGTCTGATTTTAACTTATTCCCTGCAGTAGTTTTTCCTCTTACAGGTAGTTCTGGCTTTTCAAGTAGAGCTCTGCCTTGTGTGCATTTTCTCCCTCCTGTTTGTGAACTAGCATTTAATGACCATTTTCTCTTCTTGCTTACTACCTCTATCTTTTTTGGCAATGAGACCTTTGTCTTTTTAATGCAAATGAAGATATTAATATAATATATTACATTAAGACACTGTAGGACACATAATCACTGCCTGGTAACTATTGCTACGTGCTATCATGTAAGCCAGGTTGTTGAAAGATGTTGCTAAATGTGCTGAATGCAATGACATTAGTATTTCAGCCATGGTGTTTTGCCCTTGTCTCTATGCATGTTGTGAAGGGCTTCTTCACAACAAGGGTTCTCTGAGCCATACAAAGGGCAACCATAAGTTGAAGTGTCTATATGTAATTTATGACTACAAGTTGCTAGAAGGATATATATATAAAAGCATCAGGTTTATAGCACCACATCCGTGTCAGCTCCTGTTGTACTTGACCATCTGAGCAAGAACAAAGGTTACCCAAGCCCATTTAAATAGTAACAATATAGTGCTGGTTTGCACAGAGCCTTTTGACAAAGCCTGCTCTGTAAAACTGATTGTATTTGACAGCTAACCTGTAAATGGACACTGACTGGAAGGTAAGATTACTGAAATGGCTGTAATGTTTTTAAAATTATAAATAAGATTATGGTCCATATCGGGCTGCACCAGAACAGGGGCAAAGGTTTGAATTCACAGTTTGTTTTGTTTGTCCTTGCATCTGAGCTGTTTGGGAACATAGGATTTTATGGGAACCTGGCAGGACCAGTATCATCACAACTTTTCTTTGTGTAATCTATTTGGAGTTGCTCATTCGACTTTGACACCATCCTGCAAGAGACACTTTAGAGTCTGTAGGACATCTGTTTACTCAGAGTTCATGTGTGTCTGAGCACACATGCTGAAAGGAAATTTTTCACCTCATAGAACTGTCAGAAGGCAGATCCTGAGTCTGCAGCTGCCCTGAAAACTCACCCAGAGTTGCAGAGGCAACTTCACCCATGAAGATTGACTTTGTGGATCTGCTATTCCTACATATTCCTAGTGATGTAGATTCAGGGTGGTGCTGTTGCTTGTTACTAACCAAGGAACCACTGTGTTTGTGCATGGATGTGAGACTTGTGGAAGAACAGTCTATGCTAGAAAACAAGTTCAATGTCTTTTTAAAATATCTGAATTCTTTCAGTTAAACCCAGCACAGTCCCTTAAAATAATGCATATGTATTTCAAAGAAAAATGCTGCTTCTTTATATGTAGGATTTCTGCTTTAAATTACCTCTTCCCAGTGCCTCATACAGATAGATACAAGCTTTTCTCTATGTGAAGGGGAAAAATCTTTATGAAACTAAAGATGATTTTTAGGCAACAGAGATAAGGTCTTCAGCAGGTGGAAAGACCATTATGTTTCTTGCAGTGCCTATTACTTACTTATAGTTTTGGAAAAGCCTAAGTTGTCAGGTATAAGATATGGTGACATTATGGCAATAGACCATAATAGTTATTACAAGCTGGCTAGCACACTTTGAATTTATCTCCTGCTTTATCGTGCACGGATAACCTGTTGTGGACAAGCCCATCAATCTCCATGAGTCTGTTTATGGTTTCCACAGGACACTGCAGTGGGACTTGAGATGATGGAGCTGCCTCACTTTACAAGTGAAGCAATCTGAAAAATTGGTCCCAGCACATTAAAAAACCCCACAAGAACCCAAAACTTTCCAGGAATAATTATTTATCCCTCCTCATGCTCTTTCTTGCATTGCATGAAGATGACTTTATACCACACCACCATGTAAGCTTTTGTCAGTGTTGGCCTAATTGGAAACTCAGTCATGAATAATATAACCAAGATGAAGTGAAGGTGGTGACATGTTTTAATACAGAACTGTTATGTATTCTGTGTATTATATAAAGTATGACTAAGTCTTTGGAGTTGCATAGAAATCAGTTAGCCAGACTGAAGGTGTGAGACTGCTGGGCTAGGTATTTGTTGGTAGTTCAGATTGGTAATAGAAAATAATTTATCTGATTAAGCAATTGGCATGTCAGGTCTTTGCCATGCCATGATTGTGAGGGTTGATTTAGCAACAAATTGAAGACCAGTTTTATTTGGTAGTGTGCTACCAGATGCATAGAATAGGCAGGGAGAGTCGGGTAAGGTTAATGTTACATGGAGTGGAGGAGGTAAGGCTTTGTTTTCTCTGAAATGCATCGGCAATGTTTTCCTTTCATCTAAGAACCTGTATTGGGTGTACTGGGTCAGACATAAGGTCCAGCTTGCCCAGTGCTCCATGTCCAGCACTGGCTGTACAGATGCCTAGGGAAGAGTAAGTACAAGGCAAGCAGGTATCATACTTCCCCCTAATACGTTCCTGTGCTCCAACTATTTTGGCTCTGCCAGTCCTTGAAGGTGGGTTTGAAGTGGTTTTCTAACCCTTAGAAGTTCTATCCTTGAGTCCAAATAAGCTTTATGATCTATGTCCTATTGGGAAGGAGTTGCACAGGTCTAGCACCTGTCACAGGAAAGATCGCCTTTCTTCTTTGCTTTGAATCTGGCTGCTGAAAGTTTCTTCTCTTCCTGGACCCAAGTCCTAGATAACTTAAATCATTCTCCAAATGGAAATCCTTCCTTTCACCTTGCCCTATTACAACCTTTTGACCATATTTTATACACATAATATAAAGTATTTGGTAGCTTTCTGAACAGTTAATACCACAATTTCTATTCTGCGGAAACATTTTGTTTCTGTATATCCCTGTAACTGTCAGATTCTGAACCAGTAAAAATCTGATCCTGCTGATTTCAAAGAAGCTATGTCACTTTAGACCAAGTGAGGCTGTGATCCAGTATTTGTCTTTGTTTATTGCTGGTAATATAAATTTAATAGATGCTTGAAAATTTTTTACATCCTTTGTAGCCTTACCTTAAAAATAATAAATTGTTTAAATATTCAAATAACTTTTCTACAGGCTTAAATGACAGATGTTTGTAACACAAAGTAGAGCTGTGTTTTTTGATGTGAACTTAGATCTAGTTCCCAATTAAATTTTGTCAAGTATTACTGCATTGGTGAGAACTGGGATTATGAAAACAGTAGGTACCCTAGAAGTGCCTCTCAGTTTATTCCATGGATATTATGAGAACAGGGAATATTTCAATAGCAAATACTTCAATGTGAGTATGACAGCAATAGCTAGGGTGCATGAGTAATCCCTGTAGCTGAAAAGTCCCTTAAATTGTGCACATTTGGAAGGAACACAAAGTAAATATGAGCTTTTATGAACCGAAATAAAGATGTAAAACAAGCTAAGTGAATGCTTCATACATGGAGTCTGGGGGAGAAACTGGAAAAGGTGTAGGCTCAGCCTGACTCTTTAACTACTGTGTTAAAAATCAACATGCAAATTGTTTATGCAGAAGTCAAAACCAAACCAAACAAACTACCTCAGAGCTGGGCAGCATTCCACTCAGGCAGGCCTTGTTACATCATGCCTTACAACTGTCAGTGAGAGCTTCAGGGAATATTAGCATTGCAGTCCATGTGGCAATAATCCAGGCAGCAGCTAATGAACCGATGCATGGAGCGCGTAGCTGGGGTTACTGGTCACACTCTTATTGCATGCATTGAGTATATAAATATTAACCCTGATCTACACATGTGCACTTCTTCAGTAGTTTGAGCCATCTGAGGCAGTCATGCAATAAAGAGTTTGTTTACAAATTCTGAACAGGATAGTGTCTAACAGGAAGCAAGTCATAGCTGAGATTTATGGTTGAACCTGCCACATGACAAACTATGTTTTGCATTGAAGGTGTTGAACAACTGTCATTCCTTGTGGCCTCCTGAGTCAAATGTGCATTTATGAGAATGGATTCTAGCTTCTTTTTGGTGTAGTAAACTTTGGGCAGAAGTTGGCAGCCTGAAGAATATTTGCTGACGTACTGTAGTTTCCTCTTCTGTAGAAAGCCAGAGGTCCAGTTTCAACCAGCTGAGTTTGCTGAAGTAATGAAATTAAAGGTTAATCAGGGATATGGACTCTCATACTTCACTAATTAAATGCTTTTAATTACTGAAAAGTCAATGGAGGCACATTCTGTGGGAGGAAGGTTGTTTAGTAACTGCTAGCTGCAGAACCTTCTTACTCCAAAGTATTTAGTGTACAATTCCCATGCTCCTTAGAGATATATTCCTGTATTGCAGAAGCAGAACAAGTATCTTTCTTTACAATAGTTCTATTAGTCTCAGCTTAAAGGGAATCACAGACCTTCTGGCACACTTTTCAGCAGACACAGGGAATGCTGAGAATGCAGGTGGAGCCCTGGGTGCTGAAGGAGGACATCCTCCCAGAGCAGTTGCACAATTTCTGTGCTATTTCGTAGGTCCAGCTTGGATACTAATGTCTATGCTGCTGTCCACTAGTTACTTAGCCTATCAGCTGATTTAAATAATACAGTTTTCTATCAGTTTCCCTCAATTCTGCATGGGCACAGGGTTCAAAACTTCTCTAAATTGTTTGTCATACCCTCTGTGTGGATTCTGGACCATACCTTTCCTTTGATGTCAAAGAATAGGACCAGTTCTTTGTGCAAGTGCTGGTAATAGCATACCATTAGCTGGAAGGGAGGTGGGTAGCCTCCTGCAATGAACTGTCTTCTGTGCTACCCAATCTTTTAATTTGTGAGAGCTTGTTTTAAATCACCCGTGGTGTGCCAGGAGAAAACAGCTGTATGGAGCCCAGCGGCATTCACACTTATATGAACACTGGGATTACACTTCTGTTGGTCTGTGCCCACATTTCTGTCAGTTTTCCCTTGGTGTGCCCACAGCAGCATTTTGGGAAGCGCAGCCTTGTGTTCCCTTTCCACCCCTAAACTGTACCCGAGGTCTATTATGCAATGCCATCTGTAACAGCTAATATTTTCAACTGTTCACCCTGCAGGATCCCGGAGCATTTTCCAAAATAATATACAAGTGTCCCTTACTGAGCACTGTGTGAGGCTTGTTAAATAACTAACATCTGAATCTTACAGCTGAGTAAATATTCCACCCATTCAATAAAACCTGAACTCACAGCCTGCGAAGGGTGGGTCTCAGGAAGAGCTGAAGAGAGTTGGCATTACCAGAGAATATAAAATCTACTGAAATGAAATTTGAACCTCCAGGTCTGTTAACAAAGCAAGAAAGAGTCCCTGAGAATAGGGGGTGTGATGAAACCTTATGATAAAAAAGCAGCTCACCTGCATTCACTTAAGGTTTGAACTTTAAAACAAAATAACTTCAATGCAATTATCCACCTCCAAAGACACCAATAAAACCAGCAACTTTGTCATACCAATGGGAACAGAAAACTTTGCAATGACTTCTGACCAAAATCCGGTCAGACTGGGTAGTCATTTAAAAAGAAAATACAGTGCCAGTACTTGTTGCATCCCATTGCTGTTCTCTGAGAGCCACCATCTCAGAGTTTTTTTAGAAATGCTGGGTTGCTCCCTTTGATGTTGTTGTTGTATTTCCATTCTGCAGGTGGGAAAAGGTAATGGAGAACCAACTGACTAACAAAGCTGGTCAAAGTTCACACAACAAATCGACAACAGAGCTGATAAGAGACAACGTCTTTGCTCCAGTTAATCTACTGCAGTTGTATTCATCTATGTTTGTAAGGTATTTCTAAGGTTGAGTTAATCCTGATGGGTTAATATATACAACATGTGCCAGGTTTTGTGCAGCTGCCCTGCCAGAGGTGTGGGTACAGCACGGCTGCTGCTCTACGGAATAACATTGTGCTCTTGTTTGGAATAATGAGGCTGAATGTTACCATTTATTTTAAATAAAATGGCATGAATAGCCAAAAAAAGGAATTGAAAATATGGCCAAAGCAAGTTAGGGAAGAGTGGACTGAAAAAAAGTATGAGGACAGGAAATCCAGGTTAGTTTTATAGTGCTGGTAGAGCGGGCAGAATCCAACCAAATGGAGCAGTAGGTCTTGCTGAAAAATTGCATGATTGTCCCACAGAACTAGCAAAAGCCATTTCATGTGTTTATCTTTCAACCACTTCAAATACTTCTTTCTTGTAGCAAGGAGGTTACTGACAGTTTGAGTTACAAAATGGCATGAAGTTTTCTCCCCGCTAGCCCCCAGTAATAACTTCTGGCAGTAGTAGTTATTGGGTTCATGTCAGTGGATGTTTTGAAACTTTTAAACTATTGCAGTAGAGATCTGAAATGTTTTTAAGTGTGCCTGTTCAGATTAAGAATATCTAGAGTTGTGTGAAAGTTGCTTGTTTGTAACAACAGCCCGAACATTTCAAGAGGTGAACTGGTCAAAGGTTTTTTATATATTTTTATAGCTGTATTGACATTGAGTGATGTATGGCTGGCTGCCACAGAGAACTCAGAGGAAGTCATTGGCAGATGAAACAGGACCTGCTTTGTTTGTTAGGTGGGAACAGAAGCTGCTTCACTCTTCCTGGGTGAACAGAATATTCTGCCAGTCCAATGGGCACATGTGTTTCTTTCCAAGACTGCTGTGGGTCAGCTTCTAGGACTCTGCTTCTACAAAATACTCCTTAGTTACTTATGCCTCCAGATCTTTCTCAGGTTTTGACTGTATCCTACTGACATGTTTGTAGCACATGGAATTACATGTATGTGTACTGCATAGGAATACCACTTACTAGTTCATTCTGTAATTGCATTATTTTTTCCTCTTTAAAGGTTTGTGTTACAAAACTTATAATAACTATAGGTTTGAAGCCAGCCTGGATAGTGACTGTCCTTTATGGAGTGCCTGTAGAGGAACCCTGGAATGATAAAAACCTGCTATATAAATCCTGCTGCTCCAGTATCTGTGTTGCCATTAACATGGTTTTGACTTCTCAGTGGCTTATCTGCATATGTCAGTTTTCACAGTTCCCTCTTGTGGCACTCCTATTTCTGTTATCACATAGGAACTTGGCTGTAGGATCAACAGGAATAGCAACATCAAAAGGAAATAATAATTTGTTTTAAAATATGTTTGTAAAAGATTATGTAAACTTTTCATCCTTGGTGTCTCCAATGACAAGAGGATCTAAGCTGCCTTCAACCCTTCCCTGGAGGCAAATCAGAGTTCAGATAAACAGCAAGTCTCATTTGAATATGACACAAATATATAGAATATCCTGAGTTGGAAGGGACCCACAAGGATCATCCAGTCCAACTCCTGGCTCCACACAGGGCCAGCCAAGTCAGAGCATGTGGCTGAGTGAATCATTGAGATACTTCTTGAACTAAGTGAAGCTTGGTGCTGTGACCCCTTCCCTGGGGAGCCTGTCCCAGTGCCCAACCATCCTCTCAGTAAAGAACCTCTTCCTAATATCCAACCTAGACCTCCCCTGTCACAGCTTCATGCTGTTCTCTTGAGTTCTATCACTGGTCACCAAAGAGAGGAGATTGGTTTTGCTGTTTTATTTCTAGCTCAGCATGTTTGTCACCAGCAGTACACAAGGAAAGAGAAGAGCACAAAAAGTGGCTCACCCAGTTTGAGTGTGCATGTTTTTGGGCATAACCCTCCAAATAGTAAAGCATCTCCCCTTACCTGTGCCAAAGAAAACCAGGCTTTTCAGACAGGAACTGTACATTACTGATGTTAAAAAATAAATAATATCTAGCTGATTGTCAGAGATGCTGTGAAGTCAATGCCTGAATATTCAAGAAGGTGAAAGGTTAGTGATGAAAGTAAGTTTCAATTCTTCATATTACACAACACAACATTTTTCAAAATTACTAGAGAAGTCTGAATAATTTGGGTTTTCTAAATATACTGAATCTTCTTTCTTTCTTGAAGGTTATAAATAAAAGATTATCAAAATAATCCAGAGAAAATTAATGAGCCTGGTATGAGTGCAGTGACAAAAGCTTTGTTTCTCCCTGATGGTGAACAGCTTCCTGGTTAGTGGGACACTGAGGGAGCTCCAAGCAAGTGGGATTGCGGGATGTTAGAAGCCAAACCTTGAACAACCTTGGCATCTGGCAAAGGACCAAGACAGAAGGACAGACAGGGGTAGCCTGCTCACAACAGCCCTTCTCTCTCAGCAAAGAGTCTGGTATGCTTTGAACCAACTGGAGTTTATTCTGTGGATATCAGGCTTTAGTAAGTCAGTCCTGAAGACATCTCTCACTGTGGCAAAATGCATTTCCAGTATTGCAAGTAGATGGTTTTTACCTGGGTTGCAGGAGAAGGGCTTGTTCAAGTTCCTGCTTGTTGAAGTGAACTCTGGATTTCTTCTCTGGTATATACTTTATGACTGTGGGGTGGTTATTTTCAGATACAAAGTTATGCTTTACGCTGGTTTGTTAGCCACAGTCTTTGCTTTGTGCCACTCCTTTTAGAAACAAGAATGAAATCCAAGTGAAGGCCCTGCCTGTAAGGTTTTAATTTCCAGGTAGGAGACAGATTATCTGACACTTCCTTTGTTTTAATGCCTTTGCTAATGGAGGGAAAAACTGGTCATTCAAGTTACATGTGGGGCATGTGATTTGAGAGCAGGCTGATAAGTAAATGGTACTGATAAATTGATTTTGCTTGCTTATTAGCTGCTTTTCCATTTGTGCCAAACACTGGTAGATGGAATAACAATGAAATGCCCTTGGGAAATTTAAGAATGATTTCGATTGTAGCTACTGATGTAATAATAAATTCACAGAAACTAGTCAAAAGCAAAATAAAATAATTAATCTAAATGAAAGCTTAATTGAATAAAATGTGTTTGTCTTGTCTGGTTTTAGTTTACCCAATTATTTATGTGCATACCTCAGCAGAGTTTCATGTGACATGCTGGGCCCGTGCTGCAGGCTCTTTCTCTGGCAGACCTTTTATTAGCTGATCATCCTTTGAAAGTGTGTGAGTAAACCATTTGCAGAAACAATGCTGAGGAAGAGGACAGCTGGGGTTGTTATTTGAAAAGGCAATAGTATTCTCCTTATAAACCACAGATAAAATGTTCCACATTTCTATCTCAGGCTATAAATCAGCCTGGGCTGTTCTCCAGTGTAAGTTTACCTTAGCAGGAAATCCATTGTTAAGAAAGCTAATGGAGCCACCACACCCCTGTGAGCACACAGATGGGGCTCTCTGATAACTTCTTTCTCCAATGGACAAGAATACCTAGAAGCTACCTGACAATGCTATTGTTAAATTTCTGATATTGGAAATCTTACAAGAAATGATAAATTTATTTACACACATTTACTGAAGTAGAGAATTCGATCTGAGTGAGGAAGCAAATTAGCAAGTTGGAATTGTAATATCCAGGCCAATGCAAAGACAGATCATCAATCTGGAATAAATTACTGGAATTTAGCATGAAGCCCAAATTTAAGGTCCAAGTACTTAAAGGAAAAGAGTGATCTGGTCTACAAAAGCACAGACAAAATCTGGTAGGTTTATTTATTTGCCTGTGGGACTATACAGACAAAAGCTGCTCAGAAGCATTGTTAAGCATAAAATAATAATCACCACTCTCTCCTTCCCTCTGGTGTAGAAATAAGACCTGAGTAAAGCTAGGGAATTTTCATGCAAAAAATGTGTTGATGATGAACAAGCAGATCTCCATGGAGGGAAATAGTGTCCAGAAGAGAACTAAATTGGCTTCAATGTAGTCTGCAAATAATGTAGATGGCAGAAGTGTTGTTGTCAAGCATTCATTTATTATAAAATAAATCTGAGCAAGGAAACCTTCAAACGCAGCAATTAACATCTCAGTAATACCACATTAACATATTTAGGTCTTTGAAATCACTCCTCAGCTCTAGAAATGCTGCCTTTTACAGTGGAGAAATGAGTTTACCTGTAAGGATGCATTACCTTTTCTGGAATTGAGAGTAACAAGAGAGAGAGAAAGCTTCTTTGTTGTAGTCTCCACACCTAGACCAGAAATCCAGTTTCAGATCAGATCCTACTGAAATAGTAGATCATATGCAAAACACTTAGTGTCTTTGGGAAATTTGGTTGGAAAACATAGCTGTGAAACTTGATTTGTTTGTATGACAGGTGTGAAAAATCTGGTTTTTAAAGTTATGTATTCCCCTTGCTGCTTATACAAGTAGCCTGGCTAAATATGAGTAGATGTTTAGAGGAAAAGCTAGAGGCATGTTCTTAGCACCAGCATAATCCTGACATTCAAAACTCTCACTCAAAAATTTAAGGTACTTGAGAGAAAAGGGATGAGGCTTTAAAATGCTGGTCCAAAGGGCTGAGAATTTACAAAATCAAGTATTTCTGCTATAAGCAACTGAAATGGAATTTGAAGAGGGGAGTGCTGGGCCCACTTCAGGTGCCAGTGCCCACACTGCAGCCAGTGCAGCCTGGGATGCAAGTTGCATCGTTGGATTTCAATCTCAGAGCAGATTTACTGTGCGTAGTTTTGGATGCTCCAAAAGACAATTTCTGTAAATTGTTTATTTTACTTGCCCATCTGCTGGGACAAATGATTGTGTTTACATACCTGTTCTACTTGTGGCTCAATTTTAAAAAAACATACATGGAGAAGCTCATTTTTCTCTTTGCATTTACAGTACTGTCTTCTAATATGATGTACACATTGCCCCTGTTCCGCTGAGATGCACAGGCTGTTGCTGCAATAGCGAAGCTGTCTCTTGCTTCCTTCACCCACAAAGCACACCACTGCGTAGCAATATTTTCCACATAGCCACAGGCATCTTCTAATGTTTATTGAACATCCACAATGGGATTTTTTTTTTATTCTGTGACCTGCTGGACTTATTTTAATGGTGTTTGCACTTCGCTCCTTTCGACCTTTAAGCCTTGCTTGCTATAAACCAGCATGTGGAGAGAAACAAAAGGGTATGCCACATCAAACCCTGTCAGAATTCAAAGTGAAAACACTGTAAAACTGGAAGTGTCAAGAAAGAGTAAGTTTACACTGATTTATATAAACACTTTATTCAAATGCTTTGGATACAGATAAACAGTCCTTGTGCAATATTTGTTGTGGTTTCACCTGCTTTAGGCTGGAAACTGAGCGTGTTTTGATAAACGGGACAGGAAAGTTTGTTGAGCTTCTCTGCAGCTGCAAGTACTTCTGCATGTTATGCTGAAGTGCTATCCTATATCTTGTAGCAGCAATATGTCTCAGTAATTAAAATTTAATATTTGTTTTGCTTTGTTCCCCCTCAGAGGAGGAACCACTACCTTGTACTGTGCTTACAGTGACCGGCTGTACTTTATGGTGTATCCTGGGAAATGAAAACTATGGGTTTTGGTGACAGCCTTTCATGGACATAGATGTAAGTCTTAGTTTAAAAGTTTTAAAAAGTTTCCTGTAACATTACTAATGCATGCTTTTTTTATTACTTGAAATTCTGTTTAATCTAACAGCAAGACTTAACAAGTGCAAGATCAGTTTTCAAACCAGTGGAAAAAGGAGGAAAAAATTCTGAGGGCTAGAAAACAAGTATCTGATGGACCCTTAAAAACATTCTTTAAAGTTTAAGGAACTAGGTTTTGTATTAAATGGTTGATAATATTCTTAGGCCTTTAAAAAAAAGTGGTATTTAACACTGGCAGTTTCTGTAATTGCCCTGCTGACTGAGGCTTGATTTTTCTTTAACCCCAGTGACACATTTTCTTATCTTCTTACATTCTGGTTGCATTTCCGCAGATAAAAGCATACAGCTTTCCTGACTGGCACAGTGTCTGAGTACTCATAGAAAGCTGACTGTTAAATGGAGGATGAATGAACTGATTTAGGTGTCTATATTCTTCCCCAACTCATCCTCCTCCCCAATATGTACAGTCTTTATTTAAGAAGGACAAACACGTAACACCATCCCACTCTAGTTCCATTTTTTCAAATGTAATTTCTACATTTTTTTCTTAAATGTACTGGATCTAGAGCTGCTCCTACCCATGTGTTATTCATACTTTATATGAGAAAATAAAATTTGGATAAATTATATTAGAAACTGCAGTATTCTTTGTAACAAACACAGACAAAAAAGCTTATAACCCCTTCCTGTTCATTTTTGGGTTTGGTGGTACTTAATTTTTACTGCTTTATTGTAGTCTGCAATGGACAGTATAGAACAGCTGGCATGAAGTAAGGTAGCTTGCACCCCCAAGCTGCATATATAGGAATTCAGATGAGTGTGTGGCTTAACTCAGGTGTCACCTGTAGAAATGGACATCTTTATAACCCAAGTATTTACAAGGTACAGTTATATTGCAATAAATAAATAGTGTTCAGAAAACCTAAGGTAACAAAACCCCCAAACTGATGCTTAATAAAAGTCCCCAAATCAATTCCAGAAGTAATTTAGAATCAGAATCACAGACTGATATGGGTTGGAAGGGATGTCAAAGATCATCTAATCACAACCCCCTGCCACAGGCAGGAACACCCTCCACCAGACCAGGTTGCCCAAAGCCCCATCCAGCCTGGCTTTGAGCAATGCCAGGGAGGGGGCAGTCACTCTAGAATTTCTTCCCAACGTCTCATTTTAAATCTACCCTGTTTCAGTTTAAACCCATTCCCCCTCTTCCTATCGCTACACTCCCTGACAAACAGGCCCGCTCCAGCTTTCCTGTAGGACCCCTTCAGGTACTGAAAGACTGCAATAAGGTCTCCCCAGAACCTTCTCTTCTCCAGGCTGAAGAAGCCCAGCTCTCTCAGCCAGCCCTCATAGGAGAGGTGTTCCAGCCCTCCAGTCATCTTTGTGGCCTCCTCTGGACTTGTTCCAACAGCAAATTTTTAAAACGCTTTCCAGCTTTGGTGATCCTTCCTTTCAAAATTACTTTTCCTACTATGACAGCTAAAATCTGAATTTGCTTCTAAAGTTTTGGAGGCCTCAGAGGGATAAGGATTTAAGAAGTCAAGTATTTTTAAGGAGTCGGTGGTATTTATTAAGAGGGCTTATGAAACTGAGATTTGGAGCTAGTGAAGAACAGGAGACGGTTCACCTTGCATAGAGAAAGAAACAGTTCACAAAAGTAGAATTTTGTATCCTGTGAGGGTCACATCTGGCCTCTACTATGTGTTCATGTATTTGGGGGGCAAAGTTAAAACATCTTTCCGTTTCATTCTATCTCAAATTGCTAGAGTAACTACCTCTGAGTAACTTCTGAGACAGGTGGCAGGATGTCTCATGGAAGTAAAATCAGAGCTGCCCCGCTGAGATTCCACCTGCTATGTAAAAGAGCTGTCACTTTCTTGCCAAATGGAAAGAATTACCTGACTCCAGGCGGATTTTGGGTCTGTATCAGTTTAAAGGCAATTTATAAGGGTTGTGAGATTAAGCGCTAGAAAACATGCAATCAACAGAAAGCACTAGGAGCGTTCTCCTTAAGACTGAAGAGTTTAGTGGAATTTGTTTCCTAATCATAGGAATGAAAAGGTGGACTGTGTTCTGGTGTAAATGTCTCTTCTCATGGGTCTCAGAGCATCCCCAAACCAAGGCTCTGACTTTGATCAAAGAGTCACCTGATGAAGGAGTTGTTGTTGGAGTCGCAAATGAAGTTCTACACTTAACAGTGAGGTTTTTTTGGGTGAAAAAAATAAATTAGCTATTGGCCTTTTAGTCAGGTTTAGGAAATGTACTTCTAAATGTATGTACCTGCTGCATTTAGCATTTATGAAAAGGTAGCACTCCCCAAGTGTACCTCTCTTGGTAGCTTTTCGCCTCTTGCACTAGTCATTTAATTTTCCTTCTCCCGTTATGTCATGACTTAGCACTGCTTAGGTCACCAATGCCTCAAATTTAAAATGAGGCTGATAGCAGCAGCTGCTATAGTGTGGATAGAACTAGAATACAAATAACTCACAGCTGCACAAGTTAAGTGCATATTGATCACACCTCATCCATCGGTATGTCCAGCGGATACTGGGTCAATCCTACTGTATCTTTTTCTTTGGGTTAAGAGAATATGCCCGTAGCACAGAATGTCATGGACTTGAAAGCAAATAAACGAGCAGTAGTATCCTCATTGCATTAAGCAATCACTTGAAGTGCATTTAATTTCACACCGTAGTACAAGTGAAATCGCCACAAGGATATTAACAAAACAGCCCATTTATCACAGCCCTGATTTTCTCCCAGTTTGCAGACATTGTGCCACAGAACTGTCTGAATTGGAAGCACACTAGGATTTTGGGAGTTAGTAGCCAGTTTTATGTATAAATCTAGTATTTTCCCACTAGACAGGGAAGACCTGTCAGAAGAAGCTCTACAGTTTTCATGTGTCTTCCTGGACAATTTTTTTTCCTCCTTTCATAATCTTTCTTTAGGTGAGATCACCCAATGTGCAGTTAGATGTGTCATCTAGAAAGCTGTGCCTTAGTTTCTGGATCATTGTGATGCAACTTAGAATCATAGAATAGTATAGTCATTTGGGTTGGAATGGACCTTTAAAGGTCAGATAGTCCCCTGCAATGAGCAGGGACATCTTCAACTTGACCAGGTTGCACCGCCCCGTTCAACCTGGCCTTGAATGTTTTCAGGGATGGGGGCTTCCTTCCCTTACCTGCACTGCATGCAACTTGGCCCTTTTTGCATATATTTAGACTTTTCTAATGTTTTAGATTAGTGACACTGCTTTGGGGTTTTTTTTCCCCCCTTTTTCATGAAGGGATGGTAGGATAGCAAGCTTAAGGTTATTAACCATATTTTTTCTTATGAGTGCCTTAGTAAGAGTTTACTAGTAGATTTCTATCCCAAATGGAAAACATCTCTAAGCCCCTTTGAAAAAACAACTGCTTTGTTCTTTTACCTGTAAACACTGTACCGAATCCAATGGGTTTCAGGAATCTAAATCCTTGACTAAGTTTACAGGCATGACCACAATGTAATTGTTAGTAATTATTATAATAGCTATTGCAGAAATGGGGTCTAGCAGCAGAAACTCAATACTTGACAGCCGTTGGCAATCTGCTTACAATTTCAATTTCTAAACTAATCTCTGGCGTTGTCAGGAATTAAAACCCTAGGGGAAAGAGATATATTCATTATTTTTGCATTTCCAGATCTCTCTGGAAGGTTGCTATGGGCACAGAATATGATAATTCTTCTTCCTGCCCCCCAGACAATGCTCGCAGCAGCTGTGCCCCAAGCTCCATGCGAGCAGGCAGCTGACCCATAACAGACGAAGTCAAGAGAGAAAAACCAAGAGATGCTTCCATAGACCTTATGGGTGCACTTGCAAGTGTTTATTAATTCCAGGGAAAAAAAAAAGAAAAGACAAAAGAAAAAGCAGAAGATGGCTTGTGGAACAAGCTGGATAAGACAAGTGAGAACAAATGCATGGCAGAGCAGCGAGACGCGGGACAGCTCTTCCGAGAGGGGCACTAAGAAAGCCGTGGTGGTTACAAGAGAGACGCATCCCTCCCAGCTCTGGGTTTTACACAAGCCAGAGGCTACTGACACATACTCCTGTGCCCCCGCTCCTCACGCCACCCTCCCACCTTTGCCGTTCCATCTCCCGAGAGCACAGAAACATTCCCTGGGGCACACGAAGTTACAAACTTCCCCGGGGGAAGGCTTAGGAAACGCAGTTACGTTAAGTGCCCCGAGGTTGCCGCGCACGCCCGAGCTCGCCAGCGTTTTCGCCGAGCTCCCCAGAAGCAAGACCAGCCAGCAGCGAGACCGGCCAGGGGCGCTCAGGCAGAGCAGGCCTCTCCCAGCAGAGGCAGAGCACCCCATTCACCCTCTCGTCACAAGCCTTGTGAGATTTCCGTTGCAGGCATCGCTGCGGGTCAAACCACACCGCGCCTTCCCAGGCGAGACGCAGTAGCATCGCGGGCAGGCAGCTGCCTGTTGCAGACGGCGGCGCTGGCAGGGGCTCCGGGCAGCGCCTGAGAGCTCCTCCGCCCGCCGACCCGGCATCGCTGCCCGGCAGCTACAGCAGCCTCTGGGAGAGAGGGATGTCTCCCCGGAGGGCCCGAACGGCAGCTGGGCGCTGCCACGCCACCACCCCCTCCCAGCGCCTCGTCTCCTCGCAACCCCCTCGGAGGCAGAAGCGCCGCAGCGACGGCGCGGCCGGGAGCCGCTCCCCGCACAAGCCCGTAGCCTGAGCGAACACCGCCGCCGCTACCGCTCTCCTTCTCCCCCCGCCATCGCCCCCCCCTTCCCCTTTCCCACGGGCCCTCGCCGCCGCCCTGCGACCCCACACCCGGTGAGGAAAGCGCAGCGCGGCGCGGCGGACTCCGGCCCTCGCCGTACAGGGGGGAGGGGATGCCGCCCGCAGACCCCGGAGCGGCCGCTCCCGCCCGGCCGCTGGGCTAGGGGTACGCAGCAGATGGCGGGGTAAGGGAAGGGGGGGGATGTCTCCCAGCACGCATGCGCGCCGCGCGCTCCAGCGCTCCATGACGCGAGCTCTCCAGCGGCATCAGGAGCCCGGCTCGCGCTTCTTACTGGCTGCCTTCCTCCGCCGGGCGCGCGCCCGCGGCTGGGCTCTTCCTAGTGCGCTTGCGGGGGCGCGCCCGCGCGCGCCCGCCCGCCGTGGCTGGCACCGCCGGCCGCTCTCGCCGCGCGCTGCCTGGCGTACGCCAGTCCTCGCTGTCAGCTGCTCGCGCGGCGTTCCCCGCCCTCGGCGCGCGCGCGCCGCCCGCGCCTCGAGCTCCGTCTCTCCGCTCCGCCGGCGGCCCCGTTAAGCGTCGGCGGGTTCCTGCTTCCGTCTCCTCGCCGCCGCGTTCCCCCCGCCCCCCCCCGCCCCTCGCCGCCCCTCCGCTCGCAACGGAGTCTCCCGGCGCTCGGCACCCTCGGCGACGGCAGCGCGGGCCCCGCCAGCGGCGCCGGTACTCGGGTAAGGGATGCGGGGCTGTGCGGGAGCCGCGGCGGTGGGGAAAAGGGTGCGGAGCCGGCACCGGGCTGCTTCAGCCAGCGGTCCCCATCCCTCCCCCGGGCCTGGCGCCGCCGCCGCGACTCCGGCGCTGCTCAGCAACCGCCGCCGCCGGCGGCGGGGGGAGGCGTGCGTGTGTGTGTGTGTGTGTCGGGGAGGAGGCCGGTTCCCCCGCCGTGTTCCCGGTTCCCTGCGGGCTCCGTCATCTCAGGGGCGCTGGTAGGGCCTGAGCCATCGGCGGCCGGCGGGGGCAAGGAGAGGCCGGGGCTGGGCGAGCGGCTGAGGCATCACCGACAGCGGCGGGGCCGGACCCGGGCGGGAGGTGCGAGCGAGCGAGCCCCGGGCGGCGGCGGCGTCGCTCCGGAGATCGGCGTGGGCGGCAGGGTTCTCGCTGCGGGGAGCGCGGCTGCCGCCGTCCCGTGCGCCGCGGCCGCGGGGCTTCCAAGTTTCCTTGTCCCAAGAACTGCGGCCGCCCGAGGGGACGCCTGGTTTGGGCAGGGAGAAACGCACGGGAAACGCGGGCTTAGGGACCGACCTTAGGCTCTTGGGCTCGCCTGGCAGCCCGAGGAAGTGCTTATCTCGGGAGGGTGCGGAGCCATCGGCTGCTGCCCGGGGCTTTTCCCACGGCGGCCTTTGCCGTGTCTCGGCACACGCAGCTGCCGGGGGCTCGGATGCGGCGGCTGCCGAGGGTCTGGAGATTTCTCCTCCGGCCAACTTTGTGCTTCACGAACGCCTGATCGGATCTTTCACCCGCCCGTGCGAGACTCTGCCTGCCGTGGCTTAGGTGCTTTCCACAGGGCAGGCTGTGACCCTCTGGATTTGGGGCGTACAGGAGAGACTGGCACGCTGGGGTCCAGCTCGTACCAAAAAGCCCGTGGGCACAGACCTCGGCTGACGAATCGCTTGTCGAAAGCTTGTAAGTTTCTTGGTGCAGCACCTGTCCTGGTGTCCTCGGTGCACACATGGTGGAACGTGGTTGGTACAGCAGTCCGCGCGCTGTGTCTACGTGGATGTGGGAAACAGCCATGTGTCCAGAACACCCTTCACTTTGTGATCTTACATTAGCGCGTAGTATACACTCTTTTCAGGATGTATACAGAAACATAAACACCAGTGGGCATCCTGCAGTACACACATGCACATTTACATTATACCCATGCACACGTGTACTCCCTGGAACCCCAAAATGCAGCGTTTTACTGTCTAGACATGAAGTGAAAGCTAAGGGAGTAAATACTTCAGGAAGAGTGTTTAGGCCTGAAAAGGTGTGGGTTGTTTTGGCCTTTTTTTAATTTACTTTTTAAAGTCATTTTCCACTGTAAAATGTCAAAACCTTTTGAAAAATCTGCCCCACAAAAGCCAATAAATGGCCAACATTGCCTGTGCTGCTGCTGCTCGGGGTGGTTTTACAGAAGGCTCTGTTATAATTCTTTACATCATTAAAGAAAGCTAGTTATTAGCTTTGATGTATTTCCAGCAGTGGCTGTTTCTCTGGTTATTACAGGTACGCTTGCTAACAAAGTTTTATTGATACTTCTTAAGGTTTCATATGTAGATGTAAATGTACCTTAACCAGCCAAACTAGCATATTGCAAGGTTTGCATATTTTCCCAGCAACACATGAGACAACCCTTTTTTTTCCAGTGTTGAAAGTGTAATTAATTATTCATATTTTCTGAGCAAGCAGCTCAATGATGAGGGAAGAGTAGGAATCAACCTGGAGTGTCGAATCATGCAAATTCACCCTTTTAGTGATGTAGCTGCCAGGGTGTTTGATACCTGAGAAATACAGAAGGTCAGATTGGAAGTTGTAGCTTGCTTTCTCATTTACTCCTGGCTTCGTTTGTTTAAAATTTTGTCAGTTTCATTAGGTAAGCAACTGAAAGGATATTAGTTCTTGCTGGTATTAGAACAAGAGGAAAACGCTATCTATGCTTGCTGGAGTAGAAATGGAGCTAATTCACCTTAAGTGAATTAGTAACAGTGGTACTAAGCCACGTAGGGGCTTCCTTTTGTTTTGGCATCTGTGGTTTATGATCGCTTGATTGGGATTGCTAACAGAGGCTTGATTGTGTAAGAGAATGTTCATATATTGTAAATATTGCAGAACATTCATAGGATTGATCTGAAAAATTGTGGGTTTGATCCATCCGTGTCTCCCTGTAGCTGTATAGAATTGTGCTGCTTTATCCATCAGACCTGTTCTAAACAAAAAATTTTTTCAAATCTTGGAATTTATGTACATTAAACGATAATTTTACACATATGTTATCTGATAAGCCTGTTCGTTGACATTTAAGGGGATAAAGTTGAAGATTTGGATTCGAGTACTTAAATCTTGTTGCAGTCAGAATGTAAAAGTAATTACAGTAATCTTCGGCTGGTCTGGAGGGGGAGCTAGTGCCAAAGCAAAATGTGACTTGTTTTTTTTTTTTCTAGACTCATTCAAAAGCTTGCTGTTTGGTCATAGAATATGCCTCTAATAGAATAAGAAAAACAAACGTAGATGATGCATGCTATGTATGATTGCATTAATATGCATCTCTTTTATATGATGAATATAATCTGCAAGTGAAGTGATGCGTGTGTATTTTAGGGTATTTGTGCATATGGTTTGCTGTTATGCAACAAAAACTATCTTCAGAGAACTTGGAAGTTGCAAGATCAAGCTCTCATCTATCCTGAAATGCCAGAATTAGGGATTCTCCTAAGGACTGTAACTTGGCCTGTGGAGGAATGGTTAAATGTTACACTTTTTCCTTACACTGTTTCTTTCAGTATGTAACATAGAACATCATAGTTCAGTGAGCAACACTGATTTTTTTTTTCTTGGTACCAAATAACATGTGGCATCACCATTTGTTATGTGCTATTCATACTCTACCTTCGTAATTTCCGCTTTCGCTGTCTCATACCTTCAAGTCTCCAGTGTCTGCACGTTTCACTAGTAATATTTTAACAGGAGTCTCTGGAGATATGTGTCCCTTTGTGTTGAATATACAATTTAGAGCCTTTTTGATATGATTTTTAAAAATAAACTCAATCAATGTTTTAATGATTTGCATGTTCTAGTTGTTTTTTATTCTTCATAAACATGTAATTCACTTTTTTTGTTGTTATTTTTTAAAAGTCCCTTAATGGGGATCCATGAGTGCATATGCTAGGAAAGATCTCACTGCTTGATTTGTAGTATGGTGTCTGCTTAGATCTGCTGCAATGTTAACTCCAAATAAGAAGTCCAAAATTCTGATGGGGAGAGGACAGCCAGTGGAAAGTTTGGTGGGGTTTTGTTGTTGTTGATTTTTTTTTGTTTGTTTGTGTTTGGGGTTTTTTTTTGAGATTATTTACTTGTGGGGAACAAGAAGAAAATAAATTCTCCAGGACAATTTTCATTATCTCTTTTCCTGTAATACCTTTCTTCCTAACAACACACCGGCCAAAAGTTGAGTGCATATGTCAGGGTTCTTATATTATATAGTGTTGCTATTCAACTTTTTCTTTAACACCTTGTTCAGTAATTCAGCAGGAATACCTTGCACACAACGGCACAGAGAACAAAATCAAATAATCTTTAATTTGTGAGATATGACTATAATTTTTTTCAGATCAAGGATTAGGTTTTTGGAACTCATCTCAGAAATAAAAATCTTTGTATATAAACAAAATGTTCAACATGCTAGTTTAGAAAAGGTAGCAACTGATGGGCAGGAAGAAACCTATCATGTGGGTTTGCATTACAGCATATAAGTCTTAAGAAAGGCTGAAATGTGTATACTTTGCCATGGGACTTCAGACACTTGAGCTAGCAGAGAATGTGATACTAGTAGTTTGTAATTCATCTGTGGTCCAAAAGATAGGATCTGTAAGTGGTTTTCCAGTGTTTCAAAGTAGTAATCACATTCTGGAGTCATGGGTTCTATTCCAGGCTCCAGGATATCACAATTCTATTTTCCCCATTTAAACAGTTTGTTTCTTGCTAAAGGGCTTCTTATCTGAGATCCAGAACTGCTGTGCAAGGAGATGCTTATTAATAAATTGCTTATCCCAGTGTTTTCACGGTTTGAATCCTACCCAGCTATTCATGCTCTTCTCTGTTGGTCTCAGGCTTCTGTCCACTATCCTCAGCTTCACATCTAGTTCTTTATCATCTCTAAATGCATTCTGCATTTCCACTGGTTCCTGTTTTGTCTTCTTAAGTTTTCTAACTTTACTATTGTACTTCATTCTGGCCTTCCTGTCTAGCTTGACTCACCTGAATTTGGGTTTTTTTTTTCCTTTCCTACTGGCCTTCTCACCCATCTCAGATTTGGTCTGTATCCCAAATTCAAGATTCTGTTCACTGTATCAGCTTTTTCCCACATGGCAGTTCTTTCTTCAGTCAAGTCCTATTGATCCCGCTCTTTTTCACCCTTTTGTTCATGTGGATAGCTGACCTCGTCGGTCTGGGTCCTGTAGGATATTGCTCACAAGAAATTTAGATGCTGGTGGTCCATCCTGATACTCAGGAAAACAAAGAGGTCTATTGTTCTGATTCTGGCCAGGCCAGAGTTCAGCTCCTCAGGCAGCCAGCCCAGGTGAGCTGAGTTAGCCTGGGCTGTTCCCACACCACCTGACATCACTCCCCCATAAAAGGGGCTGGGAGAGGAGGGGTACTCCTAGGTGCTTCCAGGGCAGGCTGAGTGTGGCTGGGGCAGTACTCTGTGTTATCACTGTAAGGTGATTTTTTTTTCAGGGAACTGTCCTTATCCCAACCCAGGGAGGCTCTGCCTGTTTCTCCTCTGGGAGTGAGTGGCATGTGGCGCTCAGTCACTGCTTGGGGGCTGAGCCACCACACCTATGAAGAGGTGATCTTGGCTTAAAAGCGAGCTCATATCTGGGCTCCAGTGCAAAAATGGGATATAGAAGCATTGGAAGCTGGGACAGGCTACAAAGGAGAAATTTAGAAACGTCTTAATGCTGACCTAGAGATGACACTTGGAAGGGAGGTCAAAAGACAGCAAAAAGAGTTTATACTAGTACTTCAGTAGTAAAAAGTTGGACAAGTAAAATATGAGCTTGTTTGTATGAGATGTGTTATTTAGTGAACAGTGGCCACAGATAATACTGAGGCATGTAGTGCCCTTCTTTGCCTTACTGAGTCTTCACCAGCAAGTTCTCCCAAGCCTCTGTTTAGTGGCAGGGTTTTGAGATGAGGGTTGAGTGGGGGTTATTGAGAGACCTTGAATCATAGAAGTTCATGTGGCCAAATGGGCTGTGCTTGAGGATGTTGATAGAGCTAGCTAGAGTCACACTGAGGTCTCTCCCCTTTATCTTTGAAACATCCTGGAGATGAGGAGAGCTTCCTCATGATTGCATATGTTGCACCCTTCAGAAAAGGCCAAAATACAGTCCAAGGAGCTACAAAGCTGGCTAGCTTCCTTTTTATCCATGGGAGAATAAGGGCATGTGTTCTTGGAACATGCTTCTGGGCTCAAGGAGGAGGACACGATTTAGAACAGTTGGATTTATCAAAGGTAAACTAGTCTGATATCATAGTTGTCTTTAGATGGAGCAGGAGGTTGGACTAAGGACATCTTGAGGTCTCTTCTAACCTGCGTTATCCCGTGAGTCTACAACTGTGGATGCTTAGCTCCCAGAAGCCTTATACTGGAGTGCAGTCAGTATAGACAGAATGTGTAGGTGACTGAGCTATAACATACCAAAACCAAGTCAGTAACAGTGATGTTACAGCAAACTTGACAAAAACATCATTTGTGTATCAGGATATGCATTTTGCTGTCTCTTGGGAAAATGTGTGTAGAGCTTAAATTGTGCAAGTGATTAAACCTTTGAAAGAAAAAAATAGCCTTTGTGATTGGTTGCAAGTGCATTTTTCTGTAGCTTTCCTTGGAAAGGAAAAAAATATTTAAGAAACTATAAAAACATAGAAGTTGCCTTCCTTTGAGATGGATGCCTGGCACAGAATGGGTCATCTTGGAAAGCCTTTGACAACTTAAAGTGAAAAATGAGTCTTCTACGAGGAAATATCTGGCAGCCTTAAAAATAGGTGATCTTTCTGGGTCATTTGTCATGATACGTACATAAATTCATATTATGTAGCTCATAATGCATCGTTTCAAGGTGGTGATATTATGACTATCTGTTAAATCAGTTGCAATCAATTCTGAGGGGTTTTCCCTCCCCCAAACACATGATAAGTAGTTCCCTCATGTGTTTATTTTTTTTCCTGTTCTTTTCCTCATTCTCTCCCTACCCCTTCATGTTTTCAGAATAAAGATTAGGAACAAATCAAATAAAAGAAACAGTCGTAACATAGAGGGAATCCAGTAACTCTTTTGGAAGACTTTTGGCCACAAGTTTTCAAATCAGAAGACCTGCCTGTAGCAGAGAACTACTGTTAAATGACAGGCTGGGGGTATTAGTAATAAA
Source organism: Laterallus jamaicensis coturniculus (assembly GCA_022605575.1). Lineage (NCBI taxonomy): Eukaryota > Metazoa > Chordata > Aves > Gruiformes > Rallidae > Laterallus > Laterallus jamaicensis. The sequence goes on from JAKCOX010000013.1 coordinate 23,554,913, forward strand.
GCATAATTTACATATTTTGGTTTTTTTTTTTAATGTGTGACACATTCAGAATAAAACAAATCCCTGCATATATTGATCATCCTAGAATTTGGTGACGTTTGTGCTGCTATAATTGCTTTATGGTAGCAATACTAATTTTGAACCCAAATGTTTTTTAGGAGTCTGCTTTCATTGGATGTTTGCTTTATAACTTTATAGTGGTAACATGAGTAATTTTCAGTTGTATTAGAGTTTCTTTTGTGAGACAGCTAATAGCAATGAATATCACCGTGACGTTATTAATTCTGCAAGGTAAAGAGTGTTTTTAGAAGCTTTTGGAACACTGATGTGAACTTCCAGTTATGGAAGTTAACTCTGACTTTGTCTGTTAGATTCTTTCTTCAAAGCATTGCTTTTCCTAAAGGGTTTGTAAATAGAACAGCAAGTCTGTTCCAACAACCTCCCAGTGTTCTTTGTTAGTTTATTAAGTTACTTAAATTGAACTCCACCATAATTTGGTTAGAACTTACACAGTAAAATAGTGACTTTTTATTTTAAGTCTGATTTGAATGGGCACAAATTTCTCAAGCTTTTTTTGAGTTTCAACTTCTTTGAAGTCTTTGCCTATAAGGAGATTTCTGTTGACCAAGTGACCTCTTTTAAAAATGTGAGGTCTCAAATTTAGCCTTTTTCTTCAGCTCCATGCCTCTTTTTATGATGATAATATATGTAATACAGATGAAACATGTATACAAGTTTCTGATATGCTGTACTTAGCTGACATCTTGGCTTTTCCTGGGTGTTGGCTGAGTGACTTCCTTTGTTTGACAATCAGTGTGGATGTTGACGCTTTTTAGATGATTGTTACTTGAAACTGACCTGTTGTTGCTGTTCCAATGTATGTAGTGTTTTGATGTTCTCTCTTCTCTCTCTCTTTTATTTTCCTCCCACCCTGAGTTGTGTTAGACTGGGCATGTTATGTCTTTAGTTTTTCTCAGCTGTAAGCATTCGTAACACGTCTAGGGCAAGGTTTGAATTCACAGAAGAAAAATCTTCCTTATTTAAGAAGAAATACTTTGTTTCCTCTATTTGTGGTTTTGTTTCACTGAGACAACTTTTTCATGTTCCTTGGTGTGCTTAGCCAGTCAGCACTTCCTTTTTATGTGGTCTATTCTTTTTAAAAGGTTTGGAAAGACTTGCTCACAGTTCATAATCTTCTGGATGCACATCATCACACTTCTGTTTATTAAATCTGTTTCACAATTCTGTTGAGATTTCTTTCTAACAGTACAGCATCTTAGTTTTTTATTTGTCCATTGCTTGAGGTGTTTTCAAGTTACAGGTGCTAAGACAGTATGAATTGCACCTTTCTCCTGATGTGGACTCTTATCTAGGACACAGTGGCATTGGAAGATATTTCCTTGAATTCTTCATTGCAGATACCTAGTCAGTGCTCTGGATTTTGGGTTGAACTGCTAGACATTCTCTCTCGACTTTTGCTTTTAACTTCAGTGAGGTGGTACTGGACTAAGTATCAACACTGTTAAGTATGCCCTACCAGGCTGTAAAGATGGATTGCAGTTTGGGTAATATGACAGCTTACATTCACCCTATGACAACTTCAATCTCTGCAAGTATGAATAGACTTTATGCTCTTTCTAGGGAGCAGGGGATGTTGTCCCTTAGCAGGCTTTTGATGGTTTCCTCTGATGTAATTTTTTTTCCTTCAGTGGCAGCAGGACCCTTGGAATGCACGTGAGAAAGCCCTTTTATCCTCCTTCTCGACTTGATTACAATGGATAGTGCTCTTATGGGATTGAGGGATTCAGTACAACCTAGAGCTAAGAAGCAGTCTCTTGAGGAGCTAGACGTATATATAAGATACAGAGTTCAGCAAAATTTAAAATGCTTGTTTGATTTTCCTGTACGATGTATTGCAGTGTCATGCATAGGTAATGACAGAATAATTCTGCAGATTCTGTGTCTACAGAAGTGCTGAGAGAACATTGTCTCTATTCAGTTGATTGCTCTTTGGATCTCTATATGTGTGCACAAAATCACTTGCTTGCGTTTTATCCTCAGCCATGCTGAACACACATCTCTGATCTACCCCTAGTTGCTTCATGCTGTTGGGCCAAGAAGAGGTATCCCGAGTATTAAAATCTACCAATAAGGTCATAAAACCGCGTGTTGAGTTGTGACAGGATACACTACTACCTCTCAGCCAGAGATATTTTGATCCAAGGCTCTCCACAGAATGAGTTTGAGATCCCCTTTTACAGAACACTGCTTTTTACTTACTTCCCAGTGTGCTGTTTTCTGAAGACCTACAGGAGACAGCATCATGCTGTCCTGGCTTGCAGAGACAGTTAACAGTTTTGTGACCAACTGTGTTTTCAGTTTGGACTTCCAGGACTCTGCCTCTTACTGTATGTTTTCTAATGTAGATTGTGAGTGTATCTGCTATTCCAAGGGTTGTCAGCCTCAGCTTTGCTATTTGAATGCTGTGGCTGTTTAGGACGTGATTGCTGATTCTTCCTGAGTGTAGAAGGGGAAGTGTCAGATTTGTATATATACATAAGTGGATTACTTAGCTGGATGCACGTCTCCAGTGTTGGTCAGTTCACCTTAAATTGATTCCCTGCTGAAACAAACTCAAACAATTTTACTTTTTTAAATACATAGCATTTTTTTCTTGTTTGCCTTACTTTGGGGGTTTATCTGTGCTTTCTCACTCTGCAGTTCTGATATTTGAGCAGGGAACACTCATGACATTTTTCCCAGAAAACTCTTCATATTATGGGGATACCTGAGTTCACTGCCCTTTATATAAAGTCTTTTTATGTGTGTGTTTTGGCAACCTGCTTTCTTTTTTTCCTCATGTAATTTATTTTCTTGGCTGTATCTACAAGGAATATGGAAGGTTCAGTCATTTTGAGGCCTCTTTGAATGCTCATGCAGTAGGGAGAAGTGCCTAAGGACTGCAGTAAAGCAAATGTCACTCGTATCTTCAAGAAGCATACAGAACTGCAGGCTGGTCAACCTCACCTTGATCCCAGGGAAGGCTATGGAACAACTAATCCTGAAAACCATTTCCAGGCATGTGAAGAAGAAGAAAGTAATCAGAAGAGGTCAGCATGGATTCACCAAGGGGAAGTAATGCTTGACCAACTTCAATAACCTATAATGAAATAGGTGGCTTGGTATATGATGGGAGAGCAGTGGATGTGATGAGAGAGCAGTAGATGTTGTTTGTCTAGACTCCAGTAAGGCTTTTGACACAATCTCCTCAAGATTGTCTTAGAGAAACTGAGGAAGTATGGGCTGTATGAGCAGAATGTGAATTGGATTGAAAACTAGATTGATGGCTGGGTCCAGAGGATGACAATCAGTGATACAAAATCTAGTTGAAGGCCAGTAATTAGCAGTGTATCCCAGGGGTCAATACTGGGTTCAGTCCTGTTTAACAGCTTGAATGGTGGGGGTGGAGTGCACCCTCAGCAAGTTCGCTGATGATACAAAACTGGGGTAAGTGGCTAATATGTCAGAGGGCTGTGCAGGTGGACCTTAGCAAGCTGGAGAAATGGTCTGACAGGAACCTCATGGAGTTCAAGATGCCAAGCCCTGAAGCTAGGACTTGAACAGCCCCATTGGTGGGGACTATTTGGCTGGAAAGCAGCTTTGCTAACATTCTTGGTGAATGCCATGAGCCATCAATGTGCCCTTGTGGCAAAAAAGGCTAATAGTACCATGGACTGCATTGGAAGCAGTGTTGCCAGAAGTTTGAGAGAGGTGATCTTTCCTTTCTGCTCTGCACTGGTGAAGCCACGCTTGGAGTACTGTGTCCAGTTCTGGGCTCCTCAATGGAAGAGGAGCATCTGGAGCATCTCTTCTACAAGGAAAAACTGTGAGAGATGGGGTTTAGGTCAGAGAAGAGAAGGCTTGGGGAATCTTATCAATATATATGAATATCTGAAGGAGTCAAGGTGAGCTGTGCAGTGCATTTTCTGGATCTCAGTAACAAAGGCCTGACAATAAATGGCTATTTTATAGAAGAGACTAAGAAGAGGAATATAGATAACAAGAAAATCTTATGTCCCTTCAGATGGTGGGTACCCCGTGTTTGTGCAGCATCAGCTGTAGGAATCTGGACTGATTTTTCTCCTGGGGCACTGTGGAGTGCAAAGCAGATCTTGTCTGTGGAAATAAGCTCTCTTTTCTGGTAATTTATTACATAGTTCCCTTGCAAAAAACCCCCCAAATCCTCTTAAAGCATGCTTTCATTGGGAATTTCTTCTGCCATTTTAGACCATGCAGGTAGTGTAGATGCTGGTGCGAAGTGTGAGCTGCTTGTAGACTCCTCTGGTACAATGAGCAGCCAAAGAGTTTGTGCAGCACAGCACAGGTCTGGACCCACTCAACTCTTGTGTGGAACACTAACTCCTAAATGTCACTGTTCCTCTATCAGGATCAATACAGAAAGGTACAAAGGGGATGGAGCCAGACTCTGAAGTGGTGCCCAGTTACAGGACACGAGGTCCTGTCAAAAAGCCACAAACTGAAATGCAGGTAGTTCCATCTGAACATAAACACTTTTCGTTTTACAAGTTGTTCAGACAGGTTGTGGAGTCACCTTCTTTGGAGATACTCAAAATCATGTTCCTGTTCAGTTGGCTCTAGGCGGTGCCACTGGAGCAGGAGGTGGGACAAGATGACCTTTGCTGGACCCTTCCACTCACCCATTGAGTGATTCAGTGCAGTGTTGTGGTTTTATGCTTGTTTTCTCAAGGGAGAAAATCTGTTGGCATGGAACACTTTTCCCTGTAGTTGAGACTGGATTCCAAAAAGATTTATGCCAAAAAACAGTATTGAGACTACTCATTTCACAAGGTCTTAATTGCAAAATGGCTGCTTCCTGGGTCCCTTGCTTCCTGCAAGCATTCTTTATTCTTTTATTTATTGTATAAGCACCTAGGAATGATTCTGTGTTTGATTGAATGGTCTTCTGATATCTATCAACTTATTTCCATTGTCCTGGCTCTGTCATAGCCTTGTGTTTTTAGTGTTGGGAGTTTTTTGTTTTTGGTGTTGGTTCCCTCTTCCCCTCCCCTCCCCCCCATCCTTTCCCTTTACATTTACGGAAAGAATCTGAGGACATATGACGTGCTTTAACTTATGTCAGATGCAGGTTGGAAGGATGGAAAGCACTATACCTGAGAAAGTGTTAATTGAGTTACAAAGATTGCGGGAGCATGAAGCTATTAATGCAAATGCCTGAGGTGTGCAAATGCTGAAGATCTGAATATCTTAACAGATTTCTGATTATTGGTTGAAAATTTCTGCAGTCTTGGCTAGCTGTTGAAATAAAATCTGATAAATGCATCAACGTGTAATATGACTTGATCCCCCCCCCATTTGTCATTAATTTTGATAACTGTAATGGGATTTTCATGCTAGGTTAGATCTGCTGGCTGCAGTCAAGTAAATTGTTCAAGAGCTAGTGACAGCTGTGTAAAAAGTAGGGAAGTGGTAGGTAGCAGTACAGCATTTCACAAGGAATGATGTCAGCTTGTTCAGGTAAGTACAACGATTGAAATTAATTTTTGAAATGAAAGGGTCTCATTAGTTTATCTGAAGACATAATTGCAGTGTTTTCTAGATTTTTACTTGAGAGCTGTTTTAACTGCATTCTTGAGTTAAGTGCCTGCAGATTTATGCTGAAATGGTAAAATTAACTTGTACTCAGTATTGACACTATTGCCTCTGGACAGTAATTTAGGCAACTCAAAATATTGAGTTTCACCTATCTATCCTTTTATCTAGCATTTATACCAGGTTGACATCAGTTAGCATTTAGAAAAGATTAAATATAATCCATTTTATCTGCAGTTTTTGTTAATGAGATGCATTATTTAGCTTTTTTCCCCAAACTGATCAGTACTTTCATATAATGTAAATTTTAATGGTTTGCTGACTTTGGGGATCTGTATTACTTCAGTACTACAAAGTACTTTGATTTGACAGATATCAGGTTTACTCATGGTTAAATGACATCCTGTTTTCTCAGGCAGAAAGCCTTCTCCTTATAGTAGAGTAGATTTGTGAAAGAATTATGAATTTAAAAGACAAGCATAAAATTGGCTATGATACAGCATAGTAAAGATTTTCAGGTACTGTCAAGTCATGCCATGTTGGTTAATGCATCTGTGGGATATTTTGAATGTGTTTTGCTACAGATTGTTTAGGAAAATAAATGATTAATCTTGATGGCTTTTTATTTCTATAGATTTATATGACTAAACTTTGTTTCTAAAAATCTGGGCTAGTAGATGGAGATAGGGTTTAGTGTCCCATCAGAAGTGCCAACCAAAGTATCAATTAAATGGATATTTTTTAAAATTAATGTGAAGAGCAGGCAGCAGAATTGTATCTTGTTAATTTGACAGTGCTGGCTCCAGAAGTGCATAGTGATTCCAAACAGACTTTCTTAATGATCCTGTAGCTAATGGTAAATGTAAATGGTAAAATGTAAATAAGGAAATAGTCTTTTGCAGTCTTTAAATGCTTGTTTGAATACATTTTCTCATGACACTGATGTGAAATGTTGCAATATGCACACACTGTGTTAGGTATCAAAGCTGCATCCTGGGAGTTGGTAAAGAGTATCGGTTCCTGCCAAGAAGTTTGTAAATAGTGAGTGTAATTCAGTGGCACCTGCAAGTCAAACATATTTAGTCAGTACAGGATTTTGTTTATTGAGGGGGTTTCCATTGATCTGACTTCTAGGGCAGTAAAGAACAGCTTGTGTGCCTAATGTTACTGTGTGTTGTTTCTCTTATTCAAGCGCTACTCAGTCATAAACAAATGGAATCTTTAGATTGATAACCTCTGTTAGTGTCTTTTCTCCTGAAGTCTCTTACAAAGGAGTAGTATTATTGTTGTTTAAACTTCTTACCTTCCCAGGCAGAAGCAACCAGAAGGAGATTGATTATTTCTTTATCTGGCTTAGACATATCTTATCTAAAGAATTGATAGCTTTTAACTGTGCTTTTTGCAACCTTGAGTGCTTTGGAATGGAAGTGTGTGGCAGGCTCCTTTGGACAGCTCTTTTCTTGGTTGTTGCTTGAAAATGTTGCACAAATGGGGTGTTTATTAACTGCCATCACCTGGTGTTGAAGGGCGACTAGAGCTCAAAACCCTTACATTATGGCTTCTTTAAATTTATGTTAGGTCAAACGTGATTACAGAGAAACAAGTGCTGTGAACTGTGAATTCCCTTCTGAAAATTCTTCAGCTGTGTTTGGGCGTGCTGTGTGAAGACTACTGTTATTTTGAAGGTGAACAGTTGCAAGTGTGCACAGTTAGTATGAAGTAATGTTAAAAAAAACCCCAAAATACACCGTGACAGTATTTAAGAACAATGTGTAAATAGTTTTTGTGGCGTCTCAGTAGCACATACATAAGTGTGAAAAGTTTCTGCTGGGATGTGGTAAAGCCAAGCAGAATGTTGACTTTCAAACTGCGATTTCTAATTGTGTTTCCACTATTGCAGGGGCCTGTCTTCTGTGAGCTGCACTTAGTACATTTGGCTAATTGGTGGAGGCTAGTAGATCAGCATGTGTAGTGTGTGGAGAAAATGTATTTGGAAGGAAGAGTCATCAGTTCTTGAGGATGTGGTTTAAGCCTCTGAAAAATAATTTGTCTCTCAGCTATCTTTTATCTTGCTCTTTTTCAGCTTTAGACTTCCTATTTCCTCATGCAGATGAATAAAATGTAGAGACAAGTTTGTTCTCCTTTATCCAGCAGGTTCTCTGAGTTCAGTGATGGACAGTACAGATGTCAAATATATGTCTGTAAAACTATGTTTAGTGTTTAGTGAACTATGTTTAGTGTTTAGTGAAAGCTACTACAAAATATGCTTTTACATTAGGCTTAAGATTACATATTAATGTTGCTTAACATGGGGTTTCATTTTCTTTCATGCTTCCCTGACTTCTTCCATATACTGCCTTTTCCTTTCTGTCCTCTTGCTGGGCTCAGGATGTAACAGAAACCCCAGTTGCACGATTCTGTATCCCCAGGCGTTAGAGTTGTCTTTGCAAGACATCGGCCAGCACCTGACAACTGCCATGAGAAGGGGTGATCTGTGGCGAAGTGAAGTGGTTGTTAGGATGGAAAATGGAAGTGATGCCTGGTATAATTTATGAAGCTTTTTGCTGTATGAAAACTAGCTTATACATATGGTATAGATTATATATTAATTTTATGCATATGCAGATATATATATATATATATCAAGATTATTAGATATAATTTAGTATAATTATATACTGGTCATATAGGGTAGCTTGTATCCCGGTCATTGGATAGTGTAGGGAAACCTGAATTTCTACCATTTGGGTATGAATGAAGAACTCTCAATTATGGAGTCTTTAACTCACAGTAAATTCATTGCAGTCACTCTTGGTTGGTTGTGGGTTATTTTTTTTGGTGGGGGATTTAATATATTATAGACTGGAAGATATAAAAAGATGAAAATTAACTTGATTAATCTCAACATGTAACAATTATATTTGCTTTTTATTCCTAAGTAGGGAAAACACATGTATAATTTTCTTAAAATTTCCTTAAGAAGTAAAGCATCAGAGGCATAGGAGAAGAATGCAAGATTGCCTAATGGATAGTAAAAGTAGGAGAAGGGAAAATAGCAGAAGCACTTAAGGAGGAACCTTTGTGCATACATTCAGCAATAGTCTTTTCTAAATATCACCCTATTTTAGTCTGTCTGTGGTGAAGCACGCTCAAAGAAAGGGTATGTCAAAGATTATTAAAATACGAGCAACTTAAAAGACCTGACTAAAATCTCTCTGAAATGAAAGGTATCATAGTGTTGGTACATGTTTTTTTTTCTCTAACATTTAGGCTCTATAAAGCTTGGTGTGTAGTATTGAGGAATAATTTCAAAGGCATTTTCTGGTGTACTGAAATATACAAATTGCAGTTTTATTTTGGGGTAATATTCATACTAATGGAATTATATTCAAGACAGATTTTCAGATTCCTTCATTATCAGGCACCGTCAGCCACCAGTCACATTTCAAAAAGGTCTTTCAGATTTTTTTGTATAGAAAGTTCCTGACCACTTCTTTGATCATAATTGCTAGAATCTCAGCTTTGATAGTCTTCTTGACCGTTGTTTGAAGATCTACCTTTGATTAGCTTGTTTCTGATAAACATGAAGCTACAGCGCTGTCTTGCCTCAAGGGAAGCAGTGTTGTGTTTCCATTTTTTCATCCAGATTCCTGGATGCTGAGTGCTGCTTGCATCTGTTCATAGCCTTCCCATGGAGCAGCAATGGCAGCAGTAAGAAACTGATACTGTCTTTGAAATCTGCAGAGCTGCTGGTGTAGTTCTGAATCCCAGTGGTGAGGTTGGCCATGATCTTGTTAATGTCACCTCACTGCTACTTGACCAATGAGTTGATAGCAGCTGAGTCGCACAAGCTGTGTGATGATAGACTTTGGAATAAAATGCTCTGATTTTTTATTTGGTTCTTGTTTGAAAAACGTCACATGAAAGATGAAATTATGTATGAATTCCAGGTATAATTACTGTAGAAGTATCAAACCGTGTGCTCGCTGTAGGCAGGTTTGAAGACCTTACTTTTTTATGAATGAAAAAAAGAAACAGAAAAAGAGTCAGGGTAGGCATCTAAGGCACAATAGGAGATGCAGTTTGTCTTTTAACTTGGTACTATGTGAGTTGTTTCAACACATACATAAAGGATTCTTAGTAATTCAGTTGCTGTTGGTATTTCTCTTCTGTGTTCACTAAATATAAATTTCTGACTTGAAAAGACGTAGTAATGGTATTCGTAGGGGTAGGCAGTATTTGTAGAGGGTAGTAAGATACATTTTAAAATTTTTAAAAAAAATTTCATTTTCTTTATATCTAAGTTTGATAGGCTGAATTAAATCCCAGAGTTTAAAACAATCCTTCATAATTAGTAGTATGTCTCTCTAGCTTTTTTGTATAAATATGAAATAGAAACAAAAATAATTTTGGGGGGTCTTTTGGTTATGTTCCTTTTTGTTGGGTTTTCAACATCACAGTTGTCTTTGTGATGTGCATGGCAGTGTATTTCTTCTTCTGTGGGACTTGCTGATTTATTTTTTTCCTTTCCCCCACCCCGGGACTGTCAAACATTGTATTCATAGCCTTGTCTTTTTGATAAGTTAGGCTTTCTCCTTTGAACTAAGTACTGTAACTCATAACAAACAATCACACGGCTGTACTGCAAGAACAGTTTCTTTCCTCAAATTTGAACACAGGTTTGTTTCTGATGGAGTGTGTTGACCTTATTTCAAGAGAACAGGTTTTGCCAGCATTTCAGCCTTTACTTCTTCTTCATGTTGTCTGTATTCCCACGTAACAACTTTCTTAATTGGGCTTTCCTGACAGCTTTTTAAAAATGCTTTCTTTCAGTAGCCTGTGTCTAGAGAGGGTATTCTCTGTGTGATTTCCTTGCTTAGTTTTCTGTGCTCTTCCAGACTTTATCTGTTTTGTTTTGTTTCCTTAAGCTGGTTTGATTTCAAATCCTGTTTGGCTGTACTAATAAAGTGGCCCATTGTCTGATATTGAGGACAGCTGGCATGGATTGAGATCTCTCCTTTCTGTTAATCTCTCAGCCTTCAAAACAGGTAGCTGCATGCGTAGTACTGCTTGAAAGTTTTCCTGGCCATGTGATAACTGTTCCCAGAGGTTGTAAGAGTGTGGTTGGCGTAAATCAAAAGTGTTTCAGGTCTTGTTCTAAAAGGATGATTTGCGTTTCAGTGTCTGGGAAAGTTTCAGGCACTAGTGTATTGATGTAACCTTTGAAGTTAACTTTCATAAAGCTGATAGTCAAACCAGTTACCAACCAGAGATTAACTCAGATATATCTACGATCTGCTTCCTGAAAGGCTTATCCTATGAATCATTAATATTAAATCTTGTGCTTTGAATGATTCTGCAAGCTGTCCAGAAAAAAAATAACAAAAGAACTAAAATGAAATGAACAATGTATCTCAACAGTCCCTTGAAACCCCGGTACACTTAAATTTTCTTCTTTGGTAATTTATAGGAGATCTACACTTTCTTTCTCACTGTTACTTTATCATTTTAATGTTACCAGGAGGGTTTGGATTCTGTTGTGATGTGGATCTTGGAACAAGTATAGCTACTTAAGACAAGATTTTTCTGTCCCACCATCTGTATCTGTCCTTCCTGAGCTGAGTATACCCTCTAAATTTATGTAATGCCCCACTAAATATGTTGTCAGTTGAGTCATGTTTTTGTTTACTTTGAGATTTCCAGCTACTCCTGTTTTGTTCTCTATAGTTCTTGTGTTAATTTAAAGAGATCAAGCAAGCTCTGAAGAGAACCTGCTGTTCACCACCTTTGCCTCCCTGTGACCTTTTTAACTACTCATGCTGGCTACTCATCACTCTGTAGCTGTGATCTAGATTACCATTTGTAAGTCTTGTTATTTTATTAAAGAGGACAGTCTTTGCCTTTAATTTGCTCACTGGTGATATGAATGACAGCAGATTTTTAGCTTGCCAGGCTGGGAAGCACAGATGGCACTTCACATGGCTGAGGAGAAGTGGGACTCTGGGGGAAAAGAAACATAACATATGTTTTCCTCAATTTGAGAGAGCTGAGAGAGGTCCAGTGCTTGTAGTATTTTTCCCAGGCTTGCACTATGTGCGCAAGTGTGTAATGTATTAGCAAGGTCACCGTTGCACACATGAAACTGTGTAAGTGAAGGATGTAGGGCTGGAGACACTGAGTGACCTGTCGTCTAGGAAAATTGGAATGTGTCAGCTAAGGGTCATGTATTTTTTAATAAAAGAGGAAAAATGAGGCAAGTGATTGGGCTGATGTGTCTTGAAGGAGGGGAGTAGGAAAGAACTTGAAGTGCACATTATCACACTCATTTATTACATCCTGGGTGACCTATCTTCTAGCAAGCAAATAGGCTTAAAATGTGCTTCTATATGGGATGTTATTAAATAAGTTAATTCTTGGTTTGGCTTTTTAATATGGAAGAAATCAGCAGATTATGTCCTCTCCTGTGTACTGTATCAGTTTTGTAGGCTGTTCTTGATTTATGAGTTGAGAAACCATTATGTGTGAAACTTTTAGTATCAGGAAGGGAATTTATACCTCATAGCAACTGTTTTATATTTTCTTCCAGTAAGGATAAGCACTTAATGATACTGAATTTTGCTCCAAATTGTTATTTGTGCCACTAAAACCAGTGTACTCTGAGAACAAGGTCAAAGGGGCAAAGTCTTGTCCAATAAAGAAAAAGAAGTGTGAGGGAATATCTGTCTTTTAAGCTTGTTTTAAGGAATTTTGAGGAATAATGCTTTCAAATCTGCATCTTGTTTGATTAAAGTAGAATTTCATTGAATAATTGCGTGCCCTTTTGAAACCTGTTGTAGTCAAAGCTTGTTTGAAGGGGAACCTTCTCTACAAAATCGAACTGCAGAAAGAATCCTGTGCGCTTCACTGCAAAACAGCTAATTCCTTAAAGCCTTTCTTCTGTGTGCATTAGAAGTTAGATGATATGGCTTTGATCCTTGCATATTATGGATTGAGTATATTCCAGCTTTTCTTTACCTCTTACTGGTTAGGAATCTTAAACTAAAAAAAAAGTAATCCCCCAAATCCATCAAAACAAGCGCCCAACAAAAACACACACAAAAATTTAAAAATATATTTATATATAATCTATATTTTATCTCTATAATATTTTATATATTTACACCTTTTTTTTAGATAAGTCTTAGAAGGACTATGTTTCCTTTTCTTTCCCTGGGAAGTTCTTTCTTTCTGTCTTCTTTTTTTTAAGGAAAAGAGTATAAGAGAAATGAAGTTCAGTTTTTCAGCTATTTCTTTCTGTCTTCTTTTTTTTAAGGAAAAGAGTATAAGAGAAATGAAGTTCAGTTTTTCAGCTAAATAACTTTGTCCATTAGAAAACCACATTCTCTCTTGTATTAGAACTGGAACCACATGTTCTGAACTTCACTTGGCTTGCAGAAGGAATAATATTTCATTTGTTTTTCTTTACCAGACATGAAAAAAACACCATTCACTCTAACATTTTAACTGACTTTGTTCTTCGTTTTAAGCTTCTGTTATTTAAATTGATTCTTTTCTTGTAATAGGTTCAGTCACTTCTCTGTCAGCTACTTGAAACCAGAGTCAGCACAGAAGTGCAAGTGACTTCACTGAAAAGCTGGTCTGTGTGCTTCTGATTCTGCTTCTACTAAAGAAGGCAGAATTAATACACTTAGAAATAGAGGATGATTTATGTGTTTGGACTAATAGAAAATAATTTAAGTTTATTTGAAAGAAGAAAAAAACAACCCAACAAAACCAAATTCACATACTTGAGTGGTGGTATAAATCGACTGATAATCAAAGGTAGATTGTAGTTGTGCGACGTGGATCCTAATCTATTTCCTTCTGAGATGATGTAGCTTTGTAAGAGTAACATGACTCTAAGATTCAAAGACACACTAGCTGACTTCCGGCTTTTTAAAAAAGATCATTAGGATCAGACACTAAAGCATTGGTTGATTTGATTTAGGATGGCTTATAGTCCTATTCAGTCATTCTCAAAACATAGTCATTTGCAGAAAAATGTACTGTTGGTGGGATTATACTGAATTTGCCTTCTTAAAGGAGAATGAAACACTATGGCAAATAAAGCCTAGGAAAAAGCAAGAATAATCTTTGTGGCGTGTGAGGGTGCATACGGGAGAGAGACAACTGAAGACAAATATTTCTGAGAGATAATAAAAAAAAATTGTTTGAAAACCAGCGAGTGAGGTCTGGCCTTATAGAAACAGTAACAGGGAGAAAGAAATTTAGTGGTTTGAGGTTTTGTGTATTTTTGTAAAAAGGTTGTGTAGGATGATAAGGTTGATCCTGGGGTCAGAAGTTAAAAATGAGCGTATGAGATTCTTTTGTATTGGAATAACAAAAATTTCTGAGAAAGGGGTCGAAGCAGCCAAGAAAATACCTACTTGTTATTTGTCATAAAGTTTCTAATTTTACAAATTCTGTTTTTTAGGGCTATCACTGGTACCCTGTAGAGATCAGAAGGGAATTTTTTTTTTAAATTATTTTTCTCTTCTTGTTACATAGTTTAACATATTCTGAAGCAGAGGTAATTTGCCACTGAGTTAAGGTGGGATTTTGAGCAAGGTGGTATTCTTCTGTGGTACTAGGAAAGTAGCCTTGACCTGGCATACGGGTCTAGTGTCTGTGTTCAAATTTCAATCAGTTTGCCTTCGTCAGATGGGGAAGGGGAAGTGTTTCCTTTTTTATTCCCCACACCCCTCTCTAATCCTGAGGTGATGTTTGTATTTTCATTGAACACTTATGTAGGTGCAGGTATCTACAGCATGGCTGGCATCCTTGAATTCTGTTCTCTGGCTGTTGTGCATTCGAATTTTGTGTCTTTTAAAAATTCAGCTTAATTGCATGAAAAGCATTGATGAAATGTTTTGGACTTTGTTTTGAAATGGTTATTGTAATGCAAGAGATGGGATTGAACATTAATTAAAATTAAAGGGTATTGAGCCCTTTTTAAGGATACGAAGTTTTTGAATAGATTAATTTTTCTAAAATTTAAAGGTAACGACTAGTTCAGCAATTAAAAGTCAGAATTGGGCATATAACTGTAATTTCCTGTCTGCAAGGTCACTTTCCAAAAAGATCATAGAATTGTAGGGGTTGGAAGGGACCTCGAGAGATCATCGGGTCCAACCCCCGTGCCAAAGCAGCTCCCTAGGACATATCACTCAGATAGGCATCCAGACGGGTCTTGAATATCTCCAGAGAAGGAGACTCCACCACCTCCCTGGGCAGCCTGTCCCAGGGCTCTGTCACCCTCATTTGAAAAAGTTCTTCCACATGTTGGTGTGGAACTTCCTGTGTTCTAACTTGCAGCCATTGCCCCTTGTCCTATCCCCACAGACCACTGAAAAGGGGCTGGCTGATTCCCTCTGCATCCCTTGCTTCAGATAATTATAGACTTTAATTGGGTCCCCCCTTAGTGTTCTCAAGGCTGAAGAGTCCCAACTTACTCAGCCTTTCCTCGTAGGGTAGATGCTCCAGGCCCCTAATCATCTTTGTAGCCCTTCTCTGGACTCTCTCCAGGAGATCCCTGTCCTTTTTACACCAGGGAGCCCAGAACTGGACACAATACTCCAGGTGGGGCCTGACCAGGGCAGAGTAGAGGGGGAGGATCTCCTCCTTTGACCTGAGGAGGCTACACTCCTCCTCTGCAAGTGGGGAAGACTTACGTGGGATGCAGCACTGTCTAACTAATGTAGTGATATTTGTAATTACTGTTGAGGTGTTTGAACAACAAATACAATATTTTTTATTTAAATAGTTGTAGTTGTGACATTATAAATGGAACTCCATTTTTGGGGATATATTAACAATATTATGGTGAAAAATTGTAAGTTTTTTGGTAACTGTAAAGTTTTGTATGACTCAGTAGATTCAGTAGTTTTTTTCCACAGTTCCATAAAAAGATCCTGGAATAGACAGTCACTTTACATTGGTTGTAATGATCTTAAAATAAAGGGCTTTATTTCATTCCTCTTAGGTTTTTTCCCATCCATAAATCTATTACTAACTTGCTGGTTTCCTGCATCTTTATTTCCATACAGAATTTGTTAATACTTTGTGAGTTTCTCTGAGCAGACTGTGGGTTACAAGAAAATATTGCAAAGCCCAGTGTATAGTTAGTTTTAAAACCATACTTGGAATTTAGATTAAAATTTCATTGTCATACAGGTAGAATCTGTTAAGTGGAGCTACAAATTACTTGACCAGTCTAGGCTATGCTGTTTTATGTTAAACCAGCTCAACATATTTTACAGTTTTGTAATTATTTCTTCTTTAAATTATTTGTGTTGTGGACAAATTTTCCTGGAGCAGAGATCTGAACTACATTAGAGCTTTGTTTCTTTTTTCTCCTCTACTTTGTTAACAACCGTTAAGTAGCAACTTCACTCTGGGGGTATTTTAGTGTGGGGGAAAAAAGACACCAATATTCATGGTTTCTGTGTGGGGTTTTTAACATATTTTTATATATATATTTTAGTATACTACAGCTTAGTGTTTTGTGGAGCTTTTTGTACAGTGTGGTGAATTGCCCAGCCTGGTAGGACTCTTGCCTTCTGGTGTCAGTAATCCTGTTGCTAACAGATAAGTCAACTTGTAAATTTAGTAACAGTTCTTTTCATTACATGAAAAGGAAACATTTCCACTTCAAGTTCACTATGAGCCAATCTGTTTAAATCTCTTTTTCTTTACATATGGCTCGTATAATATGCTGCATTCTGTCTGTTGTTGGGGTTGCAAACATAGACTTGTAGGAAGATAGAGAATAATGCTTCCTATAAAATTGAAACTAACCATCGTTCTAGACTGTGCTCTGATGGATTCTCTATAGGGCTGTAGGACAGGTGGGAACAGGTGGGCTCCATACACAGGTTTGCTTGCCATCCTGACTCACATTCCTGTTTTGTGAAGCATGTAGTGTAACTTGATTGAGAAGTACAACCAAAGATCTAGTTTAGCTTGCTGCTATTACTTTCTGTTCATGGATAACAGTATTATATTTTTTGTTTGTTTGTGTTTCTGAGGTCTTTTCTCACAGGAAACACTGTATCCTTATTGTTGAATGCTGCCTTAGCTTAAGTATACCCAAACTATCAATCTCAAATGGAAATGAATATAGGCTTTCACTCTTTCCCCCAGGCATTCACTTTTTAGAAGTTCATTTTAATTTAAAATAATTTTTTATTTGAAAAAGAAAATACAGAATTCAGACTTTTTTTTATCACTGTTGCTGCTTTTGAGATTTTTAGTTGCAAATTCACCTTGTTCACTTAACAGTACAGCTGCTGAAGCTCCTCTTTGAAATATAAAATCGCTTAATTTTCATTCAAAAATAAGACTAATTTGGCAGAATTCTCATTGCAGTAAAAGACAATTATCTGAAGCATCTATCATTTTCTCTTCACTTCTCTTCCTGGGACTATTGTTGCTTTAATTGGTTTCCTATTTATTTATCTTCCCCGGTCTTATCCCTTGCCTTGAAGTCTGGTTCACAAATTAGCTTTTTCAACATCCAATTTATTGGTGTTCTTGAGTCTGATATGTGCAGCTTTTGATTACTTTTGTGTTAAATGGCTAAGAGTCAACTCTTTGTTCAGTAGCATACAGCTATTCTGAATTAGGGACACCACTGTTATAAAATGATGTAGTAAATCCATGCCTTCATAATCCAAAAGGAAGATTTTGTTTAAAACAAGCTACTATGTTACATATGGTCTATGATGTATGTTATGTAAAAACATAAATAAACAAGTGGTGCAAACCATATTAACTTGCTTACTTTTTTTTTCTTTTCCATGTGGCAATGATTTCAGTTTGAGGAGTTTGCTGTTTTAATTTTTAGCATCTGGTTTTAGGATCTTGATCCTGTGGTTTTGGTTTTGTTTTTTTGTTGTTGTTGTGGTGGTGGTTTTTTATTTGTTTGGCTTTTAGTTTTTCCTAAGTCCTGGCTATATATATATATCCCAAGAATGAAACCACTGCTTTTTTTTCCTTTCTCCTAAAACCAATACTTTTCCCCCTGCCTTGCTTTCTTAATTTGTTTTCACAGGTGCCTTGAGGGTCTAACCTTTGTTGGCTTTTTGGCAATGAAGCAGACAGTTTCTATCTTTTTGTACTTCAGTATAAATAGAGGTTGTTCAAATGTATAAATTTCTATTTTCATAAGAGTTTTGCTACAAAATGCTAAGCAATGTTTTTAATAAGATCATTTGCATGCACCTCTTGAATACTGCATATGATAGTCAAAGGATGAAAATATGAATGCAAAAGGGAAAAAAAAGCTAATTTTTTTTTTTTTCTCTTATACTTTCAGAGAATTACGTAGATTTCAAAATGAAAGTGAGGTAGAAGAGTCCTCAGAAGTATTAATTTGAACAATAATTATTGCTGGTAAGTACTTCTATTTTCTGATCTTGCCACCCCTGGGATAAAAACCTATATGTGAAGAAACTACATGAAGACTTGTGCTACTTAAAATGACTGAAAACTGCCCTTCTGTTGATACATCCTTGTCAGCTAGAAAAATAAAACTTTGCGAAAGAGAGGTCAAGTTCTTTGACCTTTTGTCAGATCACTGACAAAATTGGATCAATCGTAAAGCTGTTTCACCTTTCTTTTCTCTTCTTACACCCATTTTTCTCCCTTCTCTTTGCATTTAATTTCTAAAAAGAAAAATTCTTAGATTTGCTATCTATCCTCTGTCTTATGTACAAAGCCCTTATTCTCTGTCAGTATTTTTGGGCCCTTTCATCTGTATTGCAGAAATCACATGTACTTCTCAAGAGATAAGCAGTACTTCTGTAGAAGTTGGGCACAGGCCCTATTCCATGAAGTTTCTCTGACAGTTATAAGTAGCTAAGCTGTTGTGGCTGGAAACTATTGTATGCTCTGGGACAGCCTAGATACAGTGCTAGGTTTTCCCAAATGGTGACAAGTATTACAAATTTCATACTACAGATTCTTATGCTTTTGAAGGTCTATGTATGTACCATAGTATTAATTTAAATAAATAAATGTATCCTAAAAGATACATCTTAGAAGAATAGTATCTGTTGTCTTTTTGAGTAGTTGATTAGAAAATGAAGTGAACTTAGCTGAAATGTGGGTTCAGGTGTGAACTTGGAAACCCAGCATGCTATGATGTTATTCTTTTCTACAGTTGCATCAAAATAGACTGTTATCAGTATTGTTAATTATGAATAAGAATATGATAAGAGGGTTGTCTAAGTTCAAGAAACTTCCACAATTGAATGAATTAGACTAACAGCTCAAGCAAATTTGTTGCAGATGAAATGCTTTTACAGGTCACCCAACTTCAGTAATGGTTGTCAAACTGAAGACATCTAAGTACTCTCAATTACTATGATTTATTTATACAGTTATAACTCTTGAAGTACTTTGTTAGCTTAAGAATTTAATGAATGGCTTCAAAAAAAGAAAAGAAAATGTGAGATTTAAAATGCTGTGCTGAGGATCTCGTGGCCAGGACAGAACAAAGAGTATAGTGGTGGCTTTCTAAGCATCCAGTTTCCAGTTAGGTTTCTTGAAACTGGCTTAGTTGTTGGAATTGATTACTGTGGTTGAAAGAGGTTGTTTCTGTTTCCCTGCTCTCCTCCATACCCAATTCCTACTGAAACTGATTAATCTCACAAACTCAGCAAAAAGGTGTTTAGTTTTGTTTCTTGGTTTGTGGGTTGGATCACCTTCCATAAACATTCAGAATTTGTTAAAAAATGAGTGGGGAGATTTATTGGATTTTTCCCTCAACAGAAAGAAATGCAATTTAGGAAATATGGCAGTGATCTGCTATGTTGAGCTGGGTCTCCAAAGTTTTAGCCTTGAGGGAACTCTTACCTCTTGTACTGTTAAACATCCCTTGGCATAGGGATCATGGCAAATGAAGATTCAAGCTGCTCCTTGAAACCATGCAGCAGGGACCTGTAGGCCAGTTTTTCCCCAGTCTCAGAAGGTAGAGTTAACTGCTGGACATCTGGCTACTGTCAACCATGTCAGGATATTTCTGGACCTGGAAAGCACTTCTGACAACAATTTCTTGAGAATATTTTGATAAAACAAGATTGTGCTTTTCCCCAAGTACTTCTGGAGTGACCTTGCTACGTGAATTTATTTATTATATGTTCACATCCAAGTGCTCTGAAGGCTTGAGATCTGTGGTAAGAAAGAAAGAAAATAACATGTGCAGTCATAGAGTGATAACGGACCTTGTTCATCTGTAATAATAACCAAACATGCCAAGGAAAGAGCAGGCTATTAGCCCTCTTTCTTTCAAACACCATTCAGCTTTCAATATTAGTTATTTTAGAAGAGGGAAAGAAGTCAGGTCTGTTCAAAATAATCCCGTAGAATGTTTAAGGAATAAGTAAGGAGTGCATGGTATGTGAATTTCCATTATTTCAAAGGAAGAAATGAGACTGTGCAGGCAGGAGCAAATAGTGTGGAAGCATAAACTGTCCAGCCAGTTAGTGCATCTGTCCAGACAGGTAACGCTGTCTTAAAGTTGCTAAACTGGAAAGAGGCGGTTTGACTTTAGAGAGGGAACAGATGTGGCTTCTGTGAGAGCTTTAGACCAGAATTGGCTAATCTCACCAGATCTCTGCCAGCACTTGCTGTTAGTGAGTTGTCAATACCAAATACAAACAATGATTCAGAGGGGAAAAAATCTTAGCAGATAACTAGAAATTCTGTAATAGTCTTCCTCTGCACCACCCAGCCCCATGTGAAATATCTGTGGAAGTAAATGAAAAAAATACATACGAAGAACTTGCACGACTTGTCCAAACCTCACTTTTTACCAGAATTGCCTTGTCCCTTATATGTGGTGTTACATAACACAGCAATTTGTCTGTATCATAGTTTACAGCATTGTAAATGAAATCTTGTTTAAGTGAGAACCTGGATTGCCTGGTTATACTTTAGTTTTTATACTTAACTTTGTATACTGTTCAGACTGCCTTGATTTGTGTGTGGTAATGGTTTCATCTTTTGTTGAGATGCAGACCTTCCTTTAGCAAGGACAAATGATGGCGGTTCAGAGCTGTGTGAAACTTCTTTTTGTCTTATCTGTTCAATTTGTGCGATAGGATAATTAAGAGGATTTGTGCAGCTCTCTGAACTGCAGTGTCTGGAGCACTAGTTAAGCCAGTTGTTTTGTATGCATTGCTCACCTACTAAGGGAGATTGAGCAGTGAAGGAAAACTGATTTGAGCTTAATGTCTAGCTAAGATCTAGGTAATTCTGGTAGGCTGAGGCAAGTAACTAAGTAAAAGTGAAGATGGTACCTTTCTGTCTCTGAATTTTGTTGGGTTCCCGCTTCCTGTCAGAGCATATAACAAACTGCATTCAGGACTATTTTCTGCTATCAGAGTCTGCCATCTACCTATATCCATCTACCTATTCAATAATTTTTCTTTATGCTTCTTGCATGTTATAAAATTATCATGGTAGTCTTTCCTTATCCCCCTTTCCTTCTATTGTATTTCACATTTGGTTTAATCAATTCCTCCTTTGAACCGTGTTTGTGTAGTATATTAAAAAATAAAGATCAACTGGGCATTTTTTATTACATTCTAAACCACTTTCTTACCCATTCTTGGACATACTGTTAGTTAGATTTATCTATGATAGGCTTTTGAAGATAAACTAATCTCTGCAAAAGGCCTTTACTTTGAGTTCTAAGGTAGGGGCACCTGAAATCTTGGATATTCTTTATTCCTACATATCTAAATAGATCAACATATGATTCCTGATGGGAAGTATCTTTTCAGAAGGATATGTTGCTGATCTAGCCCTACCCTTTTTATCAGGATCAGAGCTGAAACATACATCTGTGTTTCTGGACTATCTACTGCCTTTCTTGCTTACTAGTTTTCCCCTTGCCTGGGGATCAGCAAAGTCTGTTTCCTGATCTAACATTCGGCATAAGTTTACTGTTTTAATCTAGTAATCATTTAGCTTCAGTTCTTCTTTGAAAGATGGCTTATTGCTTGGCTGGCTCTCTGAAATATATTCTTTATTAACAATGTGTTCTATATAAGTCACTTCTGATGCAGCAGCATAAACAACGGTCTCTCGTGTCTTTTTCCTTCTTGAGAAAAGATGTTACTAATGTATCCCTTGATTTGCATGTTTCTGCAGTGAAAAATGGTACTAGGCTGAGAGACTGCAGAGGAGTTGGAAAGTTGGATGAGATTTTAACATGAACCAACAAACTGATCTGGGAAAAAAAGGTATACAAGCCATTAATCTTAAAATACTGCTTTTAAATTAAAGAAAAATAAAGTGGGCAAATACAGAATAGGCAATGTCTGAGAGTTCTGAAGAAAAAGGTTGAGGGTTAAGTGCTGAACTTAAGTCAACAGTATCGAGCACAAAAAAAGTTCTGAAAATGTAACATTGCACCAAGATAAATAAATGGAAGCACTGTCATAAAGCACATTGTAAATCTCTCTGGCTCAACTTTGGGTAGAAAAGTAGACAACTAGCTCATTGTGTCTGGTTTTGAGCCATGCACTTAATAGATGCAGAAGAGGAGTTGCCAGCAGGACAGGGAGGTGATTGTCCCTCTCTACTCTGCCCTCCTGAGGCCCCACCTGGAGTACTGTGTCCAGATCTGGGGCCCCCAATACAAGAAAGATGTGAAACTGTTGGAGAGGGTTCAGAGGAGGGCCACAAAGATGATTAGAGGGCTGGAGCACCTCCCCTACAAAGAGAGGCTGAGGGAGCTGGGCTTGTTCAGCCTGGAGAAGAGAAGGCTTCGGGGAGACTTCATTGCAGCCTTCCAGTACCTGAATGGAGATTATAAACAGGAGGAGAATCAACTTTTTAAAAGGGCAGATAATGGCAGGACAAGGGAGGATGGATTAAAGCTAAAGGAAGGAA
Source organism: Laterallus jamaicensis coturniculus (assembly GCA_022605575.1). Classification (NCBI taxonomy): domain Eukaryota; kingdom Metazoa; phylum Chordata; class Aves; order Gruiformes; family Rallidae; genus Laterallus; species Laterallus jamaicensis. Next base: position 23,577,485 of record JAKCOX010000013.1, read on the forward strand.
GGTTTAGATTGGATATTAGGGGGAAGTTTTTTACAGAGAGAGTGGTGAGGTGCTAGAACAGGCTGCCCAGAGAAGTAGTGGATGCCCCGTCCCTGGAAGTGTTCAGGGCCATGTTGGACGGGGCCCTGGGCAACCTTGTGTAGATCCAGGCCCGAGGTTGGTGGCCCTGCCTGTGGCAGGGGGGCTGGAGCTCTATGATCCTTGGGGTCCCTTCAAACCCATGCCATTCTATGAAATCAAAATTAGGTTGCCAAATACGAGATTCCAGAAGGCAATAGTACTGATGATCAGAACACTGGATCCATGATCTGTGAGAAGAGATTGAAAAACTCAAAGCTGATTTAATACAGAGAGTAAGTGCTGCTGTTCTAGGTCTTTCGGAACACCACAAAAGCTAATAAGTTTACATTTTTACCAGTGGAGATTAATGCAGTGTGGCTGGTAAAGCAGTAAACTGGGAAGAGCGTATGTCTGTCTTTAGAAGTTCATGAAAGGTCATAAGATGCTTGACTGCATGTGATCTCATTTTTAAGGAGAGGGGTGGTCTAATAATCTTCTGATAACCTTATTACATTTTATGAGTTAATGTCTAGTTTCTAGCTGTCTTTCCCGCCTTAATTGTCTGTCTCTTTTGTGAATGGAGCATGGGGAGAACAGCTTTTTGCCACAGACATTCAGAAGCAGCATAGAATCTTTTTCTGCGTATTACAGCAAGTTTTTTATTTTTAAATTTGTTTTAGCTTAAATGTTTTCTTCCAATGCACCAAGTAACATTTTATAATTTTAAACTTAAACATGCCAAATCTAAACCACTGGCTGTAAGTTTGGCAGAATGAGAGATAGTAATCTGGTGGATATTATTTGGCTATAAATTAGTAATATTCGTATAATGGCTGAAAAAGAGGAGAATTTCAAACATAATGGATGATCTATGCTATTTTAAATTAAAAAGAAGTAAACCAAGTGTTGACAAATTCTTTAAGGAGACAAGATTAGAGGGAATAGCCAGACAAAAAGGCTATTTTGTGTGGAATAGGTTTCCTGCTTCACAAGTTCCTGCAGTTAAATAGGTGAGCAACTATGTCACTGGGTCTTTTTTAGTATGAAATACAGGTAATTGGTATGGTCAATTCTGGTGAAAGGATCTGTGAATTATTTTTTTAATATAATATGATTTTAGATAAGATGATAAACTGGGGGTGTTAGTCTTGGCCACTTTTTGTTGTTTATTCCAAGAAATTGTCATGTAGAGAAGAACTGGCTGTGGCTGAATGCCAAGGCTGTATCTACAATATAGAAACATCCTGCAGTTGTTTTGGCTTTGTTGTTTGGGGTTTTTTTAGTGATGTAATCAAACACTCATAATTCAGTACTACTGTGTCTATGTTTGGATTATTTTAAATGGTGGCTAATAAACACTTCAGAAACTGTCAGAACCCATTAGCATAGGAAAATATTTGCTTAATTGTTTTTGCACCTCAGGTTTTGTTTTGGCTTTTTTTTTGTGTGTGTGACCTCTATTGTTTTTAAACAAATGTTGAAATAACCCAAGTCTAAAGGGAATGAGAAAAATTAGATACCCTGCCAGTATTCAGAAAAACACCCAATCATGACATAGGTTAATAATAGGGTGATTCACTTCAAATGGGTCCTAATGATACTGTATTTCAATCAGATTGATTTTTTTCCTAAAGATATTTGTGGTAACTCATGTTAGCTGTATTAAAATTGACTAATGAATAAAAAAACCCTCTGTAAACAGAACTTTCAAAGCCTAAGAAAGGATACCTTGTGGGTGTGTGGTAGGGAGTTCTTGGTGATTCTTTGCTGTCTCTTGAGTAGAACATATTGCATCCCTATAAATGTCTAAAAGTTGTAGTTATAAAAAGTAATTTTAATGTTAGAAAGAGATCACCAACGATTACGTTGCTTGGCAAGTTGAACTTACTTGAACTTGGATTGGGATGGAGCCAAATATGTCATCCCAGGTTAGAGACTGATATTGTAGATTGCACTTACAGGTTAGAGATGGTATTTTTGGATACAACAACCAGTAGGAAGTATGTGGGGAAGGTGATACTACTGCTGTCAATATTAGTGGACAAAGGTGGTTTTGGAATGGCTATGTTGGAGTCTAGTCTTCAAAACTAACCTTAGAAAGTAGAAAGGGCTTTAGAAAAGAACTAAAAGTAACATTCAGATTCTGGGAAAGTGTGTCTCATTTTAGAGATTTAAGCAGCATATTCTATTGAGGTGCTCTTTGAAAAGTTTTGAAGATTTGGACTTGAATGCTCTTTCACATAGGATTAATAAGACCTGAAAATAGAGGTGTTTGGTAACCAACTAGTTGAACAGTTTCTCTGGGAATCATTCATTCTCTCATATTCAATGTGTTTGAATCCCATGGATGGCTTTAGTAAAAGATATGCATTACCTTGCACAAAATGTCGCAAGAAAAAAATAGGAAAAAGTTTCAATAATCTTTAGATTTTGGTCATCAATTTGTGGGATGTCAGATTAAGCTAGTGGTGGTATTAATACAGCCTGCATAAATGGAAATTTGGGTGAAAAAATAATAATAAATGAAAAGTCGCTTCTGCTTCTAAGAGGAAAAGAGAACTAAAATGCTGGTGGTACTGTCCATTCTTTTGACTTTATGATGCAGTTTCAAGCTATCCCTGTTTGGAACACATTGGGAACATTATTACCAGTAAATGGATTTCTTTCAAGACTCAGAAGAGGGTAGCATAGTAATATCTGTGAAAATGAATTCACTGACAGGGTTTGTACCGGAGGATACAAACTCTTAGAGAAAGCAAAGAGACTTTGGATACCAAAGTGAGGCCTGACAAATGGCTGAAGTGACTTCAGGGAGGTAGTTTGTATTTATTGTTTTTATGTCCTTGTGGAAGCTTGATGTTATCCCTCCACTCCCTGGCAACATCTTCTGGCTGTAGTTCTGGGTACATGATAAGAAAAAGAAACAATAGAACTATCTCTTAAAGCATCTAAAAAATATAGTTGCCAATAACAAGCCAATTAAATAAGCTGTTGGGTCCTGGCAACTGGGTAGAATTTCTGGTTATGTATTACCAAATTGATTAATTGCAAACAAAAATGTCACAACAAAGACCATGACAATAAAATACACTGGAAGTCAGAAATAACTTTTTGAAAGCAAGGTAGTAGTAAATTGGCCAAACTAAGAGATTTTTAAGCTAGATTTGGAAGATAAACTGGAAATATGAATGGGACCAAAGGCAATTCTTGATTTTATTCCCCTCCATCCCCTCCATCCCCTTCCCTTATGCTTTTGAGCACATGCCTTTTCTATTCCATGGCATCATTTATGTTCATTGAGTCCAGCCATTAAGCTAACACTACCAAGTCCACCACTACCCGTGTCCCTAAACCCACATCTACATGTCTTTTAAATATCTCCAGGCTCAACCACTTCCCTGGGAAGCCTGTTCCAGTGATTGATGACCCTTGCTGTGAAGAAATTTTTCTGATGCAGCTTGAAGCTGTTTCCTTTTGTCTTATTATTTGGGAGAAGAGCCTGACCTCCATCTAGCTACAACCTACTTTCAGTTAGTTGTAAGAGTAGTGAGGTCTTCCCCCGAGCCTCCTTTTCTCCTCAGCTGCTCCTTATAAGACTTGAGCTGTACACCATTTGCTGCTCTTCTTTGGACATGCTCTTTCTTGTAGTGAGGGGCTGCAGGCATGCATTGCTGGGCACTGTTGAGTTTTCCTCAGCCAACATTTCGAGTTCCTGGGATATTTGCATATATCTGGAATCTCTGTTTTGAAATTCATAATTGCTGCTACTAACTAATAGATAATTCTTAAAATATGTTATATGAAAGGACTTTTACGATGAACCTGAATTTCTAAGCTCTGTTGGAAAGGAAAAGTTAATCAATGCTGATACTTCTGAACTAATATTGCAAAAACTGGAAATGGAACATTCCTTCTACATTAGTGGTTCACAATGTTTTTGGAATGGTACTGTCCTGGTTTCAGCTAAGATGGAGTTAATTTACCTTTTAGCAGTGGCAGTGGATGGAATGCCATGTTTGGGTGTTAGGATGAGAGCAGTGCGGATAGCACCCTGATGTTTCTAGTTGTTGCCAAGCAATCAAGGACTTTTTCAATTCTTCATATTTCTAACAGGAGGGGACACAGCCAGGACAGGTGATCTGTCCATGATATTCCACACCAATTACATCATGCTCAGTGTAAAGGGGGGACTGGGAGGAGGAGGAAAAAAAAAACCCTCCAGGATGTGGGGGTTTCTTGGGACAGTTAGGTTCTGGGACGGCTCTGCGCTGTACGGCCTAAGTTGTGTGGTTCGGTGAGAGACTGCATTGTGTATCACCAGTTTGTGTATTTTGTGCTCTAAAGTCGTGTTATCATTGTTGGGTTTTTTTGTTTTCTCTTTTTCTGCTATTTTAGTAAACTCTCCTTATCCCAACCCGTGAAGTTTTGGTATTCTAGGTTTTGGTTTGGGTTTTTTTCCCTCTTTACATTTTCCTTCCCTTCCCTGCCCACCCCCAGCTTACCTGTCTCCCCCCCCCCCCCCCACCCCCCCCCTTCTTTTTGTTAAAAGAACAAGCAACTGTGTGGGGCTCAGCTCTCAGCTGGGGCTAAACCACCGCAGGTACATTTCTGGAAATCTGTTCTGAGGCATATGCTTTCAACTCAAAAGTAATGACATTTATGTGTATATTCTGGACATACGAGATCACAGAATCAGAACTATTCGACTGACCCCTAGATTTTTTTTCAGCGAGCAGCTTAGCTTTAGTTGTTTAGTACAATAACAGTATTCCAGGGAATCCTTTTAGGAAATGATCAGAGTAAAATAATCTCTGAGTTTAGAGCATTTCACAGAAACATATATTAGAGTGGATTCTTATTGTGATGCCTCACTACAGCAGGAAGCACAGCACAAAGCAATGTCAAGGAAAACAAAAACTCCACCTCTCTTCAGAAAACTAGTGGAAGGCAATTCATGCATTCTAATGGCTTCAGAGAGTATCTGAATAACATACTGTCTTCACCCCTCCCTCCACTTACTTTTTTCCATGTGCCTTTTTGGAGTAATGATGTTTCAGGCATAAACTCTGAAATCCCTCAAGTTTGGCAGAAATTGAGGGCTTTCCCCATTTGCTTTATATCAAAGGATTGCTTATTGCCTGTATCTAATTTATTCCTTTGCATCAATTTTTTCATTATTTAGTAAGAGTTATGAATATGTAATCTGGAGATGGAGTCGATGTCAGAGAACATGAGATCTTTTCCAAATCTATCAGTTGATAGATTCTATGGATTTCCAATTTTGTATGTACTGAGAATCAAAACAGGGTGTAAACAGGGTGTGAAGAATCAGAATTAATCCAACTGATAATTTAATACAGAAAATAAGCAGAACTTTGTTGTAATTTAGTACTTCAACACATGAATGCTTCTTCAAAATCTCTTTTCCCTGTAGACAAACACTAAGTCCTCGCCATCTACTTATGTTAGTGTCTTGTATTTAAACAAGATAGTAATCTGTGTCACTTCTTTAGTGACCTTAAAAGCGTGTTATGTGCCTGTATACACAGAGGAGGGATGTATTGGGTGGTTTTGTATTTGTTTTCTAAAAAGGTTTTAAAGCTATATTTTTTTAGCAGACATATAAAGATATTTTGTATAAACAAATGCTTTTTTTTCTTTTTTGTACAGGTCTACCATATTTTTTCTGAGATGCAATTTATTCTTTTGCTCTACTTAAAGCTGTAACTTCTTTTGATTTCAGTCTAATTCCTGGCCTGTTATGATGAGTAATCAAGTGTTTCTTTTATCTGGAAAGACTATTATATTTATGAATGGCTTATCTTTCTTCAGCAGCTAATTTGTTCAGTGTGACTGCTTGTTCAGGGTTTTTCAAGACAAGAACTTTGCTATTTCTTCTCCTTCCCTGTTCCTCTGGAGTCAAATTCTGGAGAGAGATCTAGGTTTTTCTGTTGTGTGGGATTTCTTTTGGTTTTTTGTTTGGGGTTTTTTTGGTTGGTGTTGTTTGGATTTTTTTTTTGTTTTGTTTTTATTTTCTTTTCCCCCATGTGTCATTTAATTATGCAAGGTTAAGGAATGAGCTGTAACAAATACAGTTTTCCTAGGTAAGCAGAGAAGACCAGATATTTTATAACGAGCTAAGAACCTGATGATTGCTAAGAATGTATTTTATTTTTAAATACCAAATACAATAATTACCTTGGGATCATTTTGGGGGAACTGGTTGCAGTGCTAAGTGTTTGGGGAAACCTAATGTTTTTCTTTCTTTATTGTTGAAGTAAATTACCCCCTGAACGCACAATTTTATTATTAATCAGATGGTACAAGCTGGAAGGGAACCTCTGGAGATCATCTAGACCAACCCCCCTGCTAAAGCAGGATCACCTAGAGCAGGTTGCACAGGATCACATGCACGCAGGTTTTGACTATCTCCAGAGAAGACTCCACAACCTCTGTAGGCAGCCTGGTCCAGTGCTCTGTCACCCTCACAGTAAAGAAGTTTTGTTTCATGTTGAGATGGAACTTCTGTGTTCCAGTTTGTGCCTGTCCCGCCTTGTCCTGTTGCTGGGCACCACTGAAAAGAGTCTGGTCCCATCTTCTTGACACCTGCCCTTTAGGTATTTATAAGCATTGGTCAGATCTCCTCTCAGTCTTTTCCAGGCTACAAAGACCCAGTGCTCTTGGCCTTTCCTCACAAGAGAGACGCTTCACTCTCCTGATCACGTTTGTAGCCCTCCACTGGACTGTCTCCCTGTCTGTCTTGAACTGGAGAGCCAAGCACTGGGCACAGTACTCCAGGTGTAGCCTCAGCAGGGCAGAGGGGAGAATAACCTCCCTTGACCTCCTTGCTGCTCTTGTCTTCATATACCCTGGGATACCACTGGCCTTCTTGACTACAAGGGCACACTGCTGCCTCATAGATAACTTGTCCACCAGGATTCCTAGGTCTTTCTATGAGTGGCTTCCCAGTAGATCAACCCCTAACCTCGACTTGTGGATGGCCCTCCCCAGGTGCAGGACCCTGCATTTGTCCTTGTTGAATTTTGTTAGCCCTTCTTCTTGTCCTTGACATCCCCTGCCAGATTTAATTCCAAGTTGGCCTGAGCCTTCCTTGTTGCGTCCTTGCATTCCTTGACAACATCCTATGTTCCTTCCAAGTGGTCAGTCCCATTTTCCATATTCTGTAAACTTCCTTCTTTCATTTAATTTTTTTCTCAGAATCTCCTTGCTCATTCATTGATAATGGCCTCCTGACCATTTTAAAATTATCTTAATTTCTAGAATGATCAGAACTATGGATATGTAAAGAATTTTTTCATGGTTTGTGATTCTAATGATTTATTAGGTTTCATGCCTTTTTATTTATAACCTAGTGTTCAATGGTTATGGTCTATAATTTTTTTTTGTCAAAAAAAAAAGTAGTATATTTTGTCTCTTCTTTCTCTCAGAGAAAATCTGAGAGAAAGGTGCAGGAAGGAAGAGAAAGCATAACACTTAAAACGATACAATGCCTGTACCCATAAAACTAACAAAAAATCTAAAGGGAATAAAAACCAGTCCCTATTGCATATGTGAAAGCTATCTCAACTGTGAAATGGTGGCCCACAGTGCTCTTTGTTAATGTTCTTCTTTCACAGTACATAGCTTTATTTTAGTTAGCTATAGTACTACCCTAGGACCAAATCTTGTTGATATGTGTATGTAGAACTGACTTTGTTGTGTAACTGTTGCCTATATTTATCTGTGCAGCAGAAAAATAGAAGGTGGTGTGTTTAATAGAACCTTATTTATAAAGAATTCTGAAGGTGGTCTTTGAGGCAGAAGGTCTTTAACTTTTGTGGCAAGCTAGAGAAATTGGGGGATAAAAGAGTTATTGGATATGTGTTTAAGTATGCTATATTGAAGGAGAGCCAATGTAGAAGTGACCTGATCAATAAACTATAATTAAATTGCCTGGCTTTGGCAGGGCTGTTTGACAGTCCCTTTTAGAAAAATGGAAGGCTGCTGGGAAAGGAGAAACAGTCTTTTTGTGAATTTATAACTCCATAAGGAAATAGAAAAAGCAGGAATTAAGGTTATTTTTCATAATAGAAACAGTGTAATGCAAGGCTTCATCTTATCCTGTTCAAGGAACTGTGCTGGGTCATATATAGTTCATCATAAGAATAAATTATCTGGAAAGTAGAGTCTAGAGTTTTTCTCAATAGAATCATTATAGGAAACTGGCATTATATTTGGTTCTAAATAATCTTGATGGAATGTTTACATTTAGTGCCATTTTTTGTGTTCTTACATAGATTAGGCATGAAGAAGTTAGAAATGAGTACATATTGAGATTTGGGAAGAGGTCTTCCTGTGGTCAGGTAATGAATAACCACCCCCCCCGAATGGTACATAGAATATCAACCTGTGCATGTAGCGTTTCCTGAAGATCTGGCTATTTGTGTTACTCTGGATGGTATGTGGAAGCCTTTTGGAATACTATGTGAAAAGACCAAAAAAAAGATTTTACTCTCCATAAACATAAAGCTGGATTAGGTAATAAATAAGCTTTTGCACCTCCCTTACTGCCTTCTCTATTTGATGGATTTTGTTTTATGTGCACTTAAATAGAAGCTAGGAAATTTTTCGGTTTACTTTAATTTGTTCTGGTTCAGGTTTAACTAATGTCAGAATAGTGCTTTAAGTTTATTTCTGGTTCAAGGAAAATGAATATTTTGGGAGAGGTTTTAGATGGAGTTAGATTCTATTCACTGCATTAAAAGTATAATTCAAAACAATGGCCTTGAATGTTCCCATTTTCTTGGTTATGATCTTAATATGCATTGCTTAAGAAAAAGAACTGTGGAGTATGATTTCTGTCTGGCAGTTGCTGCTGTTTATTGCACATATAATTTCTTTTTGTGTATTGTAATATGAATATTCTAATAATATTTTTAAAAGTCCTTTCTGGCTTTTGACAACACATAAATGTTTTCATACATATGAATAACCAAGTTCCTTTAAAACCTTCTTATTATTTAGTAACCTGAAACAAATGAAAACATTCTTTTTGTTTGCGGATCTGCTTGTCAGTACACTGTTATTTTTGCTAGCATCAGGAATACGTTTCACAGTTTGGAAAATGTTAACAGATCCATTAAAAGAAAACCAGGACACTAGTGTTTTGTGTTTGTTAATACTGGAGTTGAATTTTTGATCACCCAATGCTATTTTAGACTTCTGACTACTGTAATTGCTATAAAAGCAAGGTTTACTGGTATATTTAAAATTTGTATGCTATTGCATGTGTGTATTTCAGTCATACACAAGAAGTTAAACTTCAAAAAAAATGCCCAAGCTGAAAGTTTGGGTTTTTTTGTTCAGTGAGAAGTAGATCTGAAATATTTTATTTCTCTCTGGAGTCATGTATGCAAATCACAGTGAGATAAGTGCAGTTTCTGTATTTTCTATCCATTGCTGCATAGAGAGTTTTTCCTTAAGAAATCTTTTGAAATCTATTAATAAACATTTAGACAATTTATAAATGATTCTGTATAAAAGTACAAAGTACTATTTCTTGTATGTATTAAAGGACTTTTTTGAAATGCATTAGTTAACAAAAATACCCTGAACTGTTCTAGTAGTAGAATGCCATGATATTGCATGATTCTTTTTTTTCATATGTGACTGGTTACATTTCACTTTCTTTCCCTCCTAATGCTGATTTGAAATGCATTTAGAAAACAACAACATTCATCTGGCGGTCATAGTCAGGTAGCTTCTTTTTGGTTTTGTTTATTTAAGGAGGTTTACATCAGTTTTGACCTCCTGATATGTAGACATTTGTTTTCATTATCACTTCTGCTTCTGAAGACTGATCATCATAGTGTGAAGTAGAATATCTTGCCACCTGTCCCATAAATATTAGCAAAAGACTTAACATTTGCTTTTGGAGCAGATACTGTGGTAGTGGAAGGTAAGATAGCAGTGCCAGTAGTGATAAGTAGTGCCACTCTAGGTAGAAATACGAAAGCCCAACATTTGTTTAATGAAGGAATTTTGCACTCCTTTAGTTTGTTCTGAATTTTAAAAGAAGAAATTTTTACCACAAAATTGTGACATGTTTTCTAAAAGAAGTTAAATGTGAGTGTTCTCTTTGCCATACAAGAAGTTTAACTACATAAAGGGAAAGGCTACAGTTCTCCAAATAAATGCAGTGGCAGCTACTAACAGTCTTGAAGTAATTTATGTGGTGTTAATCATCACCTGAAAAGGTGGCTTTAGGAACCATAAAACTCTTTCTTAGAGGAACTAATTATCTTCATGTTTTCATCCTCAAGTGAGATTGTTATGGCTCAGCATCTCAAAAACTGGATCCAATCCACAAATGTGTTCAAATTAGTATTACATTTCATTTCAAGTTGATGCCTTTATGGAAAATGTGAAAATAGCAGATGTATGTGGTCCGAGGTTAATCATGTTTGACTAAGCTGTGAGCAAAGGAAGCAGAGTTAGAATTGCATCTATGATACTGAATTGATATGCTGAAATAATACATCTATGAGATACTGTATTGATATACTGAGATATTTTGATTCTCATGTCTTTACAAGTTATGTAAGGGCTTTAAACTAGTTAGGAAGGGGGAAGGGGATATTACAAAGGCTGCTGGGGTAAGGCAGATGCTTTGGGAGACACAGCACGAGTTGCTGGGGGAAATAGATAAATGCCAACAGCACAATTGCAGACTTGGGGATGTTGCTCCACACGAGAGTAGGGGTAACTCTGTGGACTACCCCATGAACTCCTCGGTGGAGCAGTTTTCGCCCACCCCCTATCGAAAATCTCGCAGTGAGCTGTTGGGGATATCTGGATCTGCTGCCCCACTAAAATGCCTATACACAAACGCACGTAGCATGGGGAACAAACAAGAAGAACTTGAGATCTTTGTGCGGTCACAGGGCCACGATCTCATTGCGATCACTGAGACGTGGTGGGACAGCCTGGATGACTGGCACGCTACCATGGATGGCTACGTGCTTTTTAGGAAAGATAGACTAGGGAGACGAGGTGGAGGAGTTGCTCTTTATGTTAGAGAGCACCTAGAATGTATTGAGCTCCACCTGGGTAGGGATGAACCGTTTGTCGAGAGCTTGTGGGTAAGAATTAAAAGGCAGGCCAGTTTGGGTGACATAGTCGTGGGCGTGTACTACAGGCCCCCTGATCAAGAGGAGCGGGTTGATAATGAATTTTATAAGCAATTGGAAGTAGCCTCAAGATCGCAGGCGCTGGTCCTTATGGGGGACTTCAACTACCCAGATATTTGCTGGGCAAGCAATACGGCCAGTCGTATGCAGTCCAGACAATTTCTGCAGTATATGGAAGACAACTTCCTGATACAGATGGTGCAGGAACCTACTAGGGGAGGGCGGATGCTTGACCTTGTTTTTACTAACAAGGACGGGCTCGTCAGTGAAGTGAAGGTCGGGGGCAGCTTAGGACAAAGCGACCATGAAATGGTTGAGTTCAAGATCCTGAGAGGAAGAGGCAAGCCAAAAAGTAGGATAGCTACCCTGAATTTTGGAAGAGCTAACTTTGATCTCCTCCGAAATCAAATAGGGGCTATCCCATGGGCTGCTCTGTTTGAAGGAATGGGAGCCTGCGAGTGCTGGCTAACATTCAAACAGCACTTCTTCCAAGCGCAGAATAGGTGCATCCCTTTGAGTAAGAAATCGGGAAAGAGAGGTAGAAGACCTGCGTGGATAAGCAGGGAACTTATGAGTAAACTCAAAGGGAAGCAGAAAACCTATAAACTGTGGAAACAGGGTCTGAGATCATGGGATGAATATAAGGATGTGGCCAGGGCCTGTAGGGATGCAACTAGGAGGGCTAAGGCCTGCTTAGAAATTAAGCTGGCAAGGGACATAAAGGACAACAAAAAGAGCTTTTTCAGGTATGTAAATAGTAAAAGGATGACCAGGGATAATGTAGGTACCTTGTTGAATGAGGCGGGTGTCTTGGTGACGGGAGATGATGAGAAGGTGGAGATACTTAATGCCTTCTTTGCCTCGGTCTTTACTCCGAAGGCTTCTCAGGACTCACATATCCCAGATGTAAGTAGGAGTGGTTGGGGAACGAGTGGTTGGGGAACGAATGGCTCCCCTCTAGTAGAGGTAGGGGTGGTCCAGGAACGACTCAAAGGAATGGATGCACACAAATCCATGGGCCCGGATGGGATACACCCACGTGTGCTGAGAGAGCTGGCGGAGGTGATTGCGGAGCCGCTCTCTATCATCTTTGACAGATCCTGGACTACAGGAGAAGTGCCTGAAGATTGGAGGATAGCCAATGTCACTCCAGTCTTTAAAAAAGGCAAGAAGGAGGATCCCAGTAACTATAGGCCAGTCAGCCTCACCTCTGTCCCTGGAAAGGTGATGGAACAGCTTGTTTTGGATGCCATCTCCAAACAACTGGAAGAGAAGAAGGTCATGAGGAATAGTCAGCATGGATTCACCAAGGGGAGATCGTGCTCGACCAATCTCATAGCCTTCTATGATGTTATTACCAACTGGGTGGATGGAGGGAGAGCAGTGGATGTCATCTACCTCGACTTTAGCAAGGCTTTCGATACTGTCTCCCACAACATCCTGATAGAGAAGCTGAGGAAACAAGGGATAGACGAGTGGACAGTGAGGTGGGTTGAGAACTGGCTGTCAGACCGGGCTCAGAGGGTCGTGATCAGTGGAGTAGAATCTGAATGGAGGCCTGTGACTAGCGGTGTTCCCCAGGGCTCAGTGTTGGGTCCAGTCCTGTTTAATATCTTCATTGACGACCTTGATGAGGGAATAGCATCCACCCTCAGCAAGTACGCCGATGATACAAAACTGGGAGGAGTGGCTGACACGCAAGAACACTGCGCTGCCATCCAGCGAGACCTGGACAGACTGGAGAGCTGGGCAGGGAGAAATCTAATGAAATTCAACAAAAGCAAGTGTAAAGTCTTGCACCTGGGGAGGAATAACCGACTGTATCAGTACAGGCTGGGGGATGACCTGTTGGAGAAGAGCTCTATGGAGAAGGACCTAGGGGTCCTGGTTGATGACAGGTTGGCTATGAGCCAGCAGTGTGCCCTGGTGGCCAAGAGAGCCAATGGGATCCTGGGATGCATCAGGAAGAGTGTGTCCAGCAGGTCGAAGGAGGTGATCCTCCCCCTCTACTCTGCATTGGTCAGGCCCCACCTGGAATACTGTGTCCAGTTCTGGGCTCCCTGGTATAGAAGAGACAGGGACCTTCTGGAGAGAGTCCAGAGAAGGGCGACAAAGATGATTAGGGGTCTGGAACATCTCCCCTATGAGGAAAGGTTGAGTGAGCTGGGTCTGTTCAGCCTGGAAAAAAGAAGACTTAGGGGGGACCTAATTAGTGTTTACAAGTATCTTAGACATGGGTGGCAGGGGGAATTGGCCAGCCCCTTTTCAGTGGTCAGTGGGGACAGGACTAGGGGCAATGGCTGTAAGCTGGAGCACAGGAAGTTCCGCACCAACATGCGGAAGAACTTTTTCACAGTGAGGGTGACAGAGCAGTGGAATAGGCTGCCCAGGGAGGTGGTGGAGTCTCCTTCTCTGGAGATATTCAAGTCTCGTCTGGACGCCTATCTATGTAATATGAGATAGGGAGCCTGCTTTGGCAGGGGGGTTGGACCCGAAGATCTCTTGAGGTCCCTTCCAACCCCTAAGATTCTGTGATTCTGTGATTCTGTGATTATGTATGTTGAGAACAGGAAGACTGTAAAATGCAATTCAGTCAGAATTTTAGTGGCTCTTTGTTTCAGTCTTTATAAAAGCATTTGTATATGCAGAAGAAAGAAGTTGTTGGAGAACTGGTATATCTGAAAAATTCAATCAAGAAAGAATTATTTCTAAAGAAAGATTTCCAGTGCTTGTTATGTTGGTGGTATTGTGTTAAAACTTTGGTGATGGATGGAGAGCAGGGAGAAAATCAGTTACCACTTCATCAATGTTATTTGTCTAATTTTCAGCTTCCATTCCTCCATGTACTGCACTTCTGGGATATTTAAAGATCAGATATTCAGGTTTTTTGCAATCTAAAGCATATAGTGTTCTCTGAACTTTGAAAACAAGTTTCAGTACCTTAATCTACTCCCTCCCCCCAGCAGACTTGAAATGTAATGCTTTATCATTATTAAACATTAAATGAAGCCTGTGGGTTTTGATCCTTTGGCAATCTCAATCTTTTACTCTGTATAATGTGATTAGAAAATAGGTCAAACGGTATTGCATTGAGAATGCTGAGTATGCTGTGTTGGTATTCTGTCTTCAGCGCACACAACCCCTGCCTGCCCCCCCCCCCCCCCCGCTGCCAGAAAGTGATTTTAGTAAATAGTTTTATTTATTTGACATCACTTACGCTAATGCATGTAAATTAAAAAAAGGAAAAATGAATATATCTTCTCCAAATTGCTGACCGAACATCATTCTGAATAGATCAGAAATAACTCAGACCAGTTTTGAAAAAATAAAATATGTGAAATCACATAGGTTTTTTGATTCTGTTTTATTTGTTTCTGATAAGTCTTGTATACTGATTGCACATTATATTTTTGGGTACTTATGGATATTTCTGTGAATGCCAGTTGCAGGACCAGAATCTAAGGCTGAATTATGCCACCAGCAGCATGTGACACCCTCTTTTGTTTATTACACTGTTTGAAAAGTGCAGTCTGCCTATCTTTAAACAGTAAAGGAACACATGAAATGGTGTCATTTGTAAATTAAACCACTGATTTCATTAGGATATGAAAAATTGCAGAAAACTAAGTTTACCTCTTTTTACGTCAGGAGGGCAACTAATCCATCCTTCTAAAACTTGGCATCCATTTGTATGTGTGCTTATTTTATTATGATGGGCAAAAATATCTGATTCATGTGCAAGGGACAACTGTGCCTGAAGAAATGACATTTTAAAGCTGACTGTAGGAATTGTTTAGGAAGAAATAGCAATGGTTCAAACATTCAGTATATATTATAATGTCTGTATTTTTTTCTGTAGTACTTTATGTTCTCATATTGTTTCTGTGTTTCAAAGCATGTAATTTTTTGGGGGGAAACTATGCTGTGGGAAGCAAACAATTACAAATTTTCTTTGGTCATGTTTTCTGAATAGCTTGGTTTTTGGAGCCCTTAAATGTGTTTGTCCTGACAATGCCCTATTATTTCATAGAAAAGCATAGTAATTACTGCATTTACAAGACTAATTATTGGAATTTTTCAGTCAATTTGCAATGAGGAATGGCTAGCGCGCTGATTAGAATAAAGCTACCAGGCAAAATGTGTCTCTAATCGTTTGTTTCTTATATGCCCTGTATATATATTTATTATTAAATAAGCCATTTTATAAGCTACAACTAAGAAGTTACAGGGTTGAGGCTTTGGTTTTGTTCGGGTTTTTTTAACAATTCAAACTACTTTCAGAACATTTTGTCTGTAGAAATTCTTAGGCTGTATGATAACCCCATAACTTTCTCTGGTTTCACGCTACTGGTCACACATCACGGCTTCTTTCTTTCTATGTTTTGCTGTTATACCCTGACACCTTCTGTCCCTGTCATCAAAATGTTAATCTCCATGGTGTTGGTATCATCTGCTGTCAGATTTATGGGGCTGTTTCTGTCTGGAAACAGTCCTTTTTTCTCATTGAACCTTGACCTATAAACTTAGAGATGGAGTTGCTCAAGAGCTTTAGAAGTCTGTTCAGTCTATTTCTCTGTTAAAAAGCTGGTTCTAGTCAAATCAGACATTTTTATGATCACCTTGATTCATTGTTGCTTTTTGATTTTGTGCATCAGTTAAGGAGTAGAGATGTAGACCCTTTATCATCCTCCCTTCCTGTGGAGCTGAACTCTCATGACATCCTGACTCTCGTTTACCTTTCTATCTTGTTCTTTCCTGATACTCACTTTACTGAAAGAAAAATCTGTCAGACTGGCACTAGATTGATTATCTGTGGCTAGGCCTTGGCAGACTCTTCAGCAAAAGAATTAACAGAACGGATGACTTGTGGTTTATAAAATGTTCTTTGCTAAAAAATTCAAACAGCTTTCTTTCTATTGAGGTAAACAAAAAGGTAAAACCTTCAAAGGTGTGTAACCATAAGTTTTAAACTCACTTGTCATTTTCTCTTAATGATATGTCACACCAGTTTTCAGAGCAAAACTTGTTGGCAGCTCTATGTGAGTTTTTGGCTTGCAACTTTCACAGTCCTGTTTTATTTATAACCTTGTTGTACAAAGTGCTTTGAGTTTTTAATTTTCTTTGCTTTTAAATAAAAGAATAGATCTTATGCCAGCAATGAACTTGAGCCATGGTTATGGTGAAGATCAGATGCAGGAAAATCAAGTTTTGGTGGCATCAAGCTCTATGAAATCTGTAAACCAGTGTAAATGAGCATGAGCCTATATGTTAATGTACATAAACTGTTTCCCTTACTTGAATTAGCTCATTAGTTATAGATCAGATCTCTTTATTGTGCTTTGTAGTGTGTAAATTTCAGTGTCCTAACAGAATAGCATTTGAAAGAAAATTGGAGTGCCAAGAATTCTTAAAGGCTAACATATATATATATATGTATATATATATTCTGGTACAGTGAAATGAAACTTAAGGCAAATACTTTGTTATCATAGGGCAATATTAGTATTTAAAATTTTCAATAAACTTTTCTTGCTCTAATGAAAGTACTGCAGAAAACACAGTTCAACTTAAATTGAAAAATGGTGATACAAAGCCAGTCGGATTATTTAGATACTGATCACTTCAGACATTCTTCCCCTCAAAATTGTATTCTGGCATTTCTCTTACGGGTGTCTTGAATCCTTCCATGTGTAACAAGGAAGGCTTTTTAGCTCAGTTCTGTGACTTTTTCTGCTTCTGAATACTGTATATCCTTGACTACGCTTTGAGTTTGCAAAACCTGCTGGTTTCAACTCGTGCTCCCATTTTCTTACGGCTGCCAAGTGTCATGCATTTTTGCATAACTATTACAAACTCAGCAGCTCTCTCATCTGCCTGTTTTTCATCTTGATTTATAAACATCCAGCTGAGTTGTGAACAGGCTGATGTTAAGTTTCTTGATTATTAGATTTTGCATTTTCTTTGATGCCAACCGGAAGAAGAAAGATCTTACTTCTGATCTTGCTTCTGATGTTTTCAGCCATTAAGAAATGACATGGGGAATTTGGTGGAAGAAAACACTTAGTGGAGAGCTTCAAAACCAAGAAGAATGGAAAGATCAAATATTAGCTAAAGGCTGTTCATCTTTTTTGTCCTACTCTGTTTCTTCTCCAAGGTATCTAGATTATGCTACTCATAAGAAGCTGTGCTTTCCCCAAGCAGAAGAGGCAGCTGTACTTTGGTCCTAGAAAAGCACTGAAACAGAAAGCAAAACATTTGTCTGCTTATGATACACTTAGATTTTAGTGCAAAGCTAGGGAACAAAGCAGCATCTTAGGGCAGGGGAGAAATATCTCATTACTTCGTGAATTTCTTGGCTGTGGAACCACATGCAGTATGAAAGGTGTTACCTTACTGGTGTGTATTCTAAGGGATGTTAGAAAATCAGCTGTTTTCCTCTTTAAGCTTGTAACAAGAAGTTTGGCTTGATCCAAAGAGAAATGTCTGGTAAAATTTGGAAGGCATTAGCTTATTTTAAAATTGGTCTCTTTTGAGGCTTTTGGAGAACAAGTCAAAAGTTCAGTCTTTGTGGCTAACTGGCTGTCTGAAAGATTAGCAAGATCAGTAAGCATGTTTGAATACATTTTAACTAGGTCGTGCTGGATTGCCTTAGGGTCCCTTCTTCTAGAGAAGTGATGGTAAATCTGTAGCTTACATGTGGTTTAAATGCAACTCACATTTTAGAATCACATCATGCAATCAGTAGTGGGGTTGTGCTGACACAGGGACTGTTGCTTAATAGAAGTTCTCAGCTACTGGAAGAAGTCAGCCACCAGCAGTGAAGTTCAGCAGGATGTTCCGCTGACTCTTGTTCAGGGAAGCCTTTGAGCACTTTATCTTTTCAGGTCGTGTGCCATGCTATGTGGCTATTGACCATGTTAAGGCTTTGGTATGCAGCTTGATGTCCTAGGAAGGTTGGCCTTCTTTATTATGGAGGCCTCCAGAAGTATTTCACAGAATTAAGGGGTAGTAAGTTCTGGGCTCTGTTAAGAACATGGTAAGTTCTAAGTTCTGTTAAGAAAGAGATGGGCCATTTCTGTTCATCAACTCTCATCTGACTTACGTGGGACAGGAAACCGAATTCTTTTCAACCTCTTGATTGAACTGCTATATATACATATTAGGTAAGCATTTTTGATGCCTCATTTTAAAGGAAATGAGGAACAGAGAATCTATTAGTTCACTAAATCATCTGTTTCGAGGGCCGATTCCTTTAGCTGTTAGACACTTACAGGTTTCGGAGCTTGTTTCCCCTTCCTCAAGAGCTGAATTTATCTAGATTAAACGCCTAATACCTGGATTTTGTTATGCTTTTACTTGCAAGTATAAGAAGCAATTCAATGTCAGAAATCCTTTCTTTTTTAGCTTAAATGATATCCTGCTAACCTCCATAGTCTGTTCCTTTACTGTATTGTGTCCATAGATTCTCACTCTTCCTATTTTCTTTTGTAATGAGGGTTTCTGCAAGGGCTATCCGTATATTATTAATTTATTAATCTGAAGGAGTATCATGCTTGATGTTAGAGCTCATGTTTGAAGTTTTATTGTTAATTCTTGACTGTGGCTATATTAAATTAGGTTGTGTGGGGTCAATACAGTAAGTAAACAAGAATAAAGAAACCTCTCTGATGTAATTGTTCTACTGCTAGGATAAATTTTATCTTACAAAGGCATTTGGTTGGTTCGTGTAAGACAAAAGGTAACTTCTTTCTTTGCTGTGTTTCTGGTTAATGTATTATTTTAATAGTTAAAAGGGACTGTAAAACTGAAGACTGCTTTATCCATTGCTTATTAAAATGAGTTAATACGTATCATTTCCATGGAGTTCCTGCAATTAACTCTTACCTTTCTAAAAGAAAATTCACCTGTCATTTCACAGAGAATCTTGCATATATTTGACAAGTAAGCTGCTCTTTTCCTTTCAAGGTGCAATTCCTACTTTCATTTAAGATTGCATAGATTGTGAAAAAAATAGCAATTACTATATCTTTTTATCAAGTTTTCAAATATGTGTTAAACTATTGTAAATGCTTGTATTTTATACTACTGTATCTAGAACAAAGGAGTGCTTAATATTTTCAAACATTTCTTTTTATTGCTGATGCAAATCTTTTATCTACTCTTTGAGAATTCATCCTGAATGGTTCTTAACTCCTCTTAAACTATTTCAAACTCAGTGATCTGTGTATACCTTCAGCTTAAGAAGCTGAAGCACTCTAGGTATGGATCTGTGGGAACCACTGCTGTTGTGATAACTGAACCACTCAGTGCTCAAAATTTTGAGAAAGTTAGCACTGTAATATCAAAACTAGTTAAAATATTGGGTTGTTTTTGTGTGGTGTTTTTGTTAGTTTGTTTTTCTGATCTCTGACCAGAAGGTCTATATTTGAAGTAGGATTAGAACTAATATTGAACTTGGTTATCCATTTGTGGTTTTGACTTTTGACAACTACAGGTGCATAGGTCCTTGGGTTGGCTGTTGTAATTTTGATGTGGTTCTGTCTACATTTTCTCCTTATAGTTAGCCCAAATATTTTTTTAATGAAAAAAGTGCCAAGTTTTATTTGAATAAAAGTTAGGATAATTAATATTTTAAGTATTGCAAACAGTGAATAGGGAAGACAGAAGAAAAGTAATTTTTTTTCTAAGAACTTTTTGCCTGTCCATATTCTCACTGTATGTGTACTGTGACTTCCTCTTGGTTAGGTTACAGTTAATTCAGTGACTAAGCCGTGAACTGCGCAGTGCCCTCTGATCGGCTGCAAGTTTTTCCTATCACGTGTAAGGTCAGGTAGCCTGCTCCCTGTTCTTTGCTGCAAGTTTTCTGCTTGAGCTGCAAGCTCCTGTACTTTTCTTGCCTGTCATACTGTACAGTTTCTTCAATCTCCTGGGCCTTAGCGTAGTCAGGATATTTCCCACACGTGCATATTGTCTCTCTTTGTCTGGGAGGCTCTATCTGACCCAGCCACCATAAAGAAGCATTAAAATGTTTGTGAACCAGGAAGCAGAATGCTTCCTGTCCCACTAACGCTGTCAGTCAAAAAGAATGGAGTGCATTTCTAAAAACTATGAAGCTGTACACATCTAAAGGGATTACTAGAGTTCACAGAAGGTGCAGGAGTTTGGAGCAATGTGCGCATTGTCTTTAATATATACTAAAATGAACATAGGGGAATTTTGTTACAAAACCAAAATTACTGTGTTGATTACATTAAACTTCAAACATCATCTTCAGGTTGACAAATACTAACAAGAGAAACTGGGGCCTGGGGAGACTGGTTTGTACAAGTTACTCACTAAATCAGTACAGACCCGAAAATATTCTTTGATTTAATTCTTTGATTGTGAGATCAATTTGTATCTAGTCTAGATATAATGAGAGGTGGTAATTAAAAATATTCTGATTAAGTAATTGATCTATGTGGAAAATCCATAGTTAAATTAAAGATAAAAATGTGATATTTTAAGCTTTTTTTCCTCAACATTATGATACAAGGGCAAGTCATAAGGAAGATGTTCTTACAGAATGTGAAACATTTTTGTTTGACTCTGAAACTAAAGGGATCCTTTTTTTTTCCTTTATACAGTTAAATTTACTGGCTGCAGGAGTAGTGGGATTACTTATTAAACTCCAAGCCCATGATGCAGTTGTGTTTATTTTCTACCATCATGGAGAGGGTAAGCTGTTATTCAGGTGTGTTACAAAGTTATGTTATTTAAAAGGTAACACTATTTCTGTGACAGATAATATATGTTGTACGTTTACATGTTACGCATTTCAGAATGTATTATTTTTAAAAATAAAAACTGTAAAGAATGCTGATTAATTTAAATTCCTCAGGGGTTCTCTTATGTCATCGAAACACAAACTTTGGAAAGTATCTCTGGATGTCAACTTGTCCAACCCTGTTGCTTGAAGTTGGAGCAGGTTGCTCAGGTCTGTGTCCAGTTTCCAGGGAAGGAAACTTCATTAACCTCCCTAGCCTGTTCCAGTGTTTGACCACCCTTACAGTAAAAAATATATTCCTAAACTACAGTGGATTTTTACATTTCAGATTGTGCCCATTAACTAAAATAGAATAGAATATTTTAGTTGTAAGGGATGTACCAGAGTTATGTAGTTGAACTACCTGCCTGATTCAGGGCTGACCAAAAGTTAAAGCATGTTGTTAAGGGCATTGTCCAAATGGCTCTCAAACACTGACAGGCTGGGGGCATCAACCACCTCTCTAGAAATCCTGTTCCAGTGTCTGACCACCCTCTTCGTAAAGAAATGCTTCCTTATGTCCAGTCTAAACCTCTCCCTGGTGCAGCCTTGAACCATTCCCATACATCCTGTCACTGGATCCCAGGAAGAAGAAATCAGTACCTCCATTTCCACTTCCCCATCTCAGGAAACTAGATAGCACTGAGGCTGCCCCTCAACTTCATTTTCTCCAAACTAGGTAAGTGTCAAGTCCTGAGCCACTCCTCACAGGATAATCCTTCCAGCCCTTTCACCAGCTTTGTTGCCCTCATCCGTCACATCCCTCTTAACTTGTAGGGGCGCAGAACTGCACACATATCCCAAGGTGAGGCGGCACCAATGCTGACTACATGAGGATAATTGCCTCTTTTGACTGGTTGGTTACACTGTGTTTGATGCACCCCAGGATGAGGTGTGCCCCCTTGGCTGCCAGGGCACACTGCTGACTCATACTGAGCTTGCTGGTGACCTGCACCCACAGATCCCTTTCTGCAGGGCTGCTTTCCAGGTACTGCCCTCCAGTTTATACTTGTGCTGGCATTATTCCGTGCTAGGTGCAGAATCCGGCATTTAGACTTCTTAAATGTCACCCCTTTAATCACAGCCAAACTTGCTAATGGTGCATTCAACTCCTGCATCCAGATCATTGCTAAATGTACTGAACAGAACTGGCCTTAGGATTGAGCCCTGAAGAAAGCTGCTGTTGACTGGCCACTGGACAGATGTAGCTCCACTAATTACAACGCTTTGAGCTCTGCCCTTCAGCCAGTTCTTCACCCAGTACAGCATGAACCCTCCCATCCCACAGCTGGACAATTTGTCCAGAAGGATGCTGTGAGGGACAGTATCGGAAACCTTCCTAAAATACACAGAAGAGAATGAGGAGATACCAAAGGATTTTTAGGACAGTAATATTTAGTCATGGTCCTTGAATCATTGATTTCTAGTTGCTATGACAGAACTTTGAAAAGAGTAAGATAAGTTGCTAGAAACATTTTGTCACTTTGGCGTCAGCTCAACAAAATCTCTCAGGTATTTGTAGAAAAAAGAGAACTTATGATCAGTACAGGACAAATAAAAAAAGCGTATGTCCCTGTCAATATTAATAAATTCTTAAAGAAGCCAGGTAGTGTGTTGTTTAGTGGAGAAACTGAAAATGATCAGAAAATGATCAGAAAATGTGGCATGGGGAGCTAGAACCTCTTAGAGAGCATACAGAGGTGTTAAAAGTGGTGAGGTTCTAAAGGTATAAGGAAAGATAGGATTATGTATTTATTGTTTTCTGTTGAGTGTAAATGAGAAACGTGGACAGATATAATAAAATTGTGTTGGTTGGAAGGAACCCTTTAGATCATCAAGTCCAACCATCTCCCTAATCTGCCAACCACCACTAAACCATGTGCGTAAAAACCATATCTAGCCATCTTTTAAATATCAGTACCAAAGAGAAAAATATGCTAATCTGATTGCAGTTGGATATTGGTTGCATCAGTAATCACTACCTATGCCTGTAGGATAAAATTAGTTATACAGAGCAACTACCTTTGTCTGGAGTTACAAACGGTAAGTTCCTAAAAGAGGAAGGCATTTGGAACAACAAGTTTGTTTACTGGAAAATCTGAGTATTTGTCTATTTCTTTCTCTCCCTTCATTTCTGAAGGTATTTTTATAACAAAATTCTTTAAAGTTGTAATACCAAGATCCTTTAAGATTAATTTTTCCTCAGAGCTGAATTTCTTTCCTGCATCAATCTTAAGATGACTCGCCTCAAGTTAATAATCTTGCTTGTAGACTGATCATTTGCCTTCTTTGTAAGGTCTGTAAGTCTGAAAAGTCATCATGCTTCCACACTTGGTGGCAGAATCTAACAAAATTTCACATTGGATCTTTCTTCTGTTTGTTCCTGTCTGTGATTTTGTTTTTTAACCAAATTAAATAAATGAGCCTGTATCTTTCACATGGTTAAGGAAGATCCTTGATACCATCTCTTCCTGCTAGGGAGTTTTCAGTGGTGAAGATCCAAAATTACGGTATTTGAAGGCTTAAAAGTTGACTAAATCTGTGCTTGAAATGGAATTGAAAAGGGTGGTGAATTCCATTAAGAAAATGTTTAATTAGAGAATAATCTGCTGATTGTATCAGATGAGCAGATCATATTTACTTATGTAAAATTATAAGGGGGTTTATGAAGAGAAAATCACCCAAATTGCTCAGAGCAATTAAGAGATATATAAAATTAGGCTTCTACAGAAACAGTAGTAAAGATGAAGGTATGGATGTAGGAGTAAATGGTAATCATGATTATGTAACCAATGTCCTGTGAACAGAAGTTAAGAAGAAAAAATAGGTAAATTTGCACAATAATTAAGTATACATATGCAATACCATAAAACTTATGCCCTTGTTCCAGAAAAAGCAGTGAATGGATAGGTTTAATCTATTAAACATAGAATGATATAACTGAAAATTAACTTGAATAGAAAAGCTAAAGGAGCTTCTTTTTGGATACTTTCAGAATGCAAACAATTTCAATAAGGCTAAATAAATTTCCTGGTGAAACTCTGTGTCTTGATGTTCTTTCAGTGTTTTCTTGGCACATAGAAAATGAGAGAAAAATTGCCTGAAAAGTGCAATCATTCATTGGAAAAGGAGGTAGCTAATGGGATGAACTGACAGTGACTAGAGCTGCAAGGAAGAGTTATTATTTTGGTGGATACTATTAGTGCATCAGATTACATTTGTTATGCATAATGGGTATTTTCCGTAGTAACAAAAAGATAATAATTTTAATTAAATTAAAGGTCACAAAGTAGAAGAGTGTTACGATGGTCAGACAAAATGTGGAAGAGGAATTTTTTGCTTGTCATGCTGGAGTGGTAGAATGGGATAAAGTATAATCACACAAAGTTAAAACGATTAAAAATAAGAATTTCTGTATGTAAGAAGGGAGCTTATTTATTTGAAGAGATATGGATGCAAAAGGATTTGAAGGTTTATGTCTTTGCAAAATGGTTACTGACTGCCTGAGTAATGTGACCATCAAAAAGGCAAAGACTTAATGAGAATGGGAGCTGAATCAGGGTATGGAGAATTTGTAAGGGACTTGCAATGAAGTGCTTGTAAACTAGCATGTAAGGCTCAGACTAGGATATAGGTCTGAAAAGGGGATGTGGCTGCTTTCTATAGATACAACTGTGTACTGAGTAGGGCAGTAACTGAGCTATCTAAACTACTAGTGCAAGAAAGCACAAGTATAAATAAAAATAGATTTAGTTTGGAAATTAAAGAAGGCTTTTCTATGACACATTTACCTGAAATACTAGGACATCAGATTTGACTGAGGAAATCTTGCCCGTTATGACCTAGTTTAGATTATGAAGATAGTGTTTCATTAAATAACTCATAAGCCTTTGAAACAATGCATTGCATACACCCTGAAAAATATTTGTCACTTTTTCTTACTTGTATCAAACACTACAGAGTCATTTAATTGTTATTTTTTTCCTTTGATCCTTACTTTTAATATCCCAAAAGGATTATTTCTTTAGGCTCTAATCCTTTGTCACAGGCTGTGCCATCATATCATTGTTACATAGAAACTGGAATCAGAAAGTTCTTAGTTGGATTTTTATAATTTTATTTCTGTTCGAGCAGAGCAAGATAATATCAGAGCAGCATGCTTTCCTAAGAAGGATTTTTTTGGTGAAATCTTAAACACTAATTTATTTAAGTTTACTTTTAATAGAAACTAGCAGTCGTGTTCAATATAAGTTGCATGTATGGTGATGTATGCTTTTTTGAGTGTTCACATTTAGTGTTGTCATTCACAGGTGAGTGAATTTCATGTAAAAAGAGAACTGTAGATGGAGTATATGTCATTGAATAAAATGTTGTATGTATTAGCTATAGTGATGTATGAGTTTCACTTCAAGAGTCTTTTTTTTTTTTTTCAACTTACATAAGGTTGGGGTTTTTTTAGTGAGTGGTTCAGTAGGTGATTGAGTCAAAATAGTCGTGTTTAGCTTGTTTTGAACTGAACCTAAAATAACTTGAGACTCTACATTGTCAAGTAAAAGTATAGTGCTTTTCTGGGGCCACAATTCTAAATAGCAAGCAAAAATCTTCACTGTCACTGAATTTGTTGCTGAAAGCATGTTGGGAAGAGTAAGTTAATGTGGACTTTAAGTCATGGAAGATGCCCTTTCATTTGAAATAATGGTATTAGGCTATTCAAGTTTATTATTTTTAAGTTCCTTTTGAAGCTTTAAAATAACTAGAAGACGTTATGGGGGTAAGATAAGGAAAGATGGTTTATATTTATTTTTTCATAGATTAATTTTTTTTGGATGTAGCAAAATAACTTTTGTCATGGATGCACATTATTTCTCCTGATGATATTGGAGCTACACTTCTTTCTGGTTTTTTTTGTTATAACTTTAATTAAGTTAGTGTTTACTTCAGTCATTTTGTAATCATTGCATTGAAGCAATGTTGGTTTTTTTTTTTTAACCAAACCTTCTCTGTTAATATGACAACAAAACATTTTTATATGCTTACAATCAATTGGAACTTATATGTGTAATGTGCACAATTTGTTTTCCTGATTAAGCATTGAAGCAGATGTTTATTTTTATGTAAATATTCTGTCTTCTCATTAATGGAGTCTAAAAAAATTTGTGACACTAACCACATATTCTGTGCTATGGATTTAGCAGTAAATAAATTTTAATATGACTTATTTTCTCACTGTTATTTTCCATTCAACTGATGCATTAAATATTGTGTATTCCTAATGTTTTATAATAGCAAGTACTTATCAGAACTTTTTTGCTTCATTAAATAATACCACATATTTTGTACTGACTTTTTATAATAGAGCTACAGGATTAAATTAAACCTGAAAAATAGTTTACTGTAGGTGGCACTTTTCTTTCAATTTAGTATTTGCTTTTAACATTACTTTTTTCTGATACTGATTTCTTTAGTAGGTGAAACAAGAATTTGAAATTAAAAAATCATTTTATAAACAGTGACAGAAAACTTCTATATTTAAATAGGAAAAAAGTCTTGATGTTGTTCACCACCAATTTCTATTTGTTTGCCATTATTTTGGGAGGATTTCATAGCTGTTTGCAGTCTTTTAATCTTCAGTCTCCTATGGAACCAGGAGACTCTTTGCATTCATATGTGGAAGATTTTCTACAGTTTATAAAGTCCAAGCTGCTTTACTTTACTGCAGCTAAAAGGTGTGTCTTTACCAGCCTTACATACATTTAAGAATCTCTGAAGATTACCAATTTTGGAAGTTTTCATGCCAATATACTGTTGTATGCTGCTGCCTCTACTGTGCTGCTTCTTTCAGTCCATGCCTAACATCAATTTAAGTGCTGTGTCAGGTTTCTGTGGATAGTAGCTGGGTTCTTTTAAACGGGACGTGATTTTCCTGAGAGATCAGACTAAGAGCCTTTTAACTGGATGTAGTGATGAAATTTTAAAAAATCCCCAAAGGTAGCTTCAAAGATTGCTGTAGAGATAATTCCAAGATCTTGGAATTAGATGTCGCTGAGAATAGGAATACATTCTTTTTCATTCTAAACACCCCTGTCAGAGAGATAAAAGACGTTTAACATTATTTTAGAAGGTGATGTTCTAAGAAGGTAGTTAACCATTCTTGGGATCCCCTGGAAGGGAGTCTAGAACTAATCTGAAATTGCAGGGAAGAAAATTAAAATTAACTAATTGCCAATATACTGTGTTGTGATGTGCTTATGCACGGGAAAATGCAAGAGACTCTGCATGGGTAACTCCAAGCAAACATAAGACAAGAAATCATGGTAAATCTCAAGGGATAACTAGTACATTAAAAATATGTCTTCCTCTGGTAAATGAAATGTAGCAATAATTTAATAATAATACTAATAATTTGCATTTAGATATTTTCAGTTTCCTGCTTAGTAAAATATATTTGTTGCTACTGCTCTCTCAGAAATGTTATCATAGAATTGTAGAATCACTTAGGTTGGAAGAGACCTTTAAGATCATCGAGTACAATCACAGCCTAACCCTGCCTAGTCTGCTTCTAGATCACATCCTTAAGGACTTTGTCTACATGCCTTTTAAATAGCTCCAGGGATGGTGACTCCACCACTTCCCTGGGCAGCCTGTTCCAATAACTGACAACCCTTTCAGTAAAGAAATTCTTCCTGATATCTAACCTAAATCTCCCCTGGTGCAATTTGAAACCATTTCCTCTTGTCCTATCTCTTGTTACCTGAGAGAAGAGACCCCCACCTTTCTACACCCTCCTTGCAGGTAGTTGTAGAGAGCAATAAGGTCTCCCCTCATCCTCCTTTTTTAAGACTAAAAAGCCCCAGTTCTCTCAGCTGCTCCTCAGAGGAGTTGTGCTCCAAAC
Source organism: Laterallus jamaicensis coturniculus (assembly GCA_022605575.1). NCBI lineage: Eukaryota > Metazoa > Chordata > Aves > Gruiformes > Rallidae > Laterallus > Laterallus jamaicensis. The sequence continues at coordinate 23,605,431 of JAKCOX010000013.1, forward strand.
CCTTTACCAGCTGCGTTGCCCTCCTCTGGACATGATCCAGCACCTCAATGTCCTACTTGTAGCAAGGGGCCCAAAACTAGACACAGTACTCCAGGTGCAGCCTCACCAGAGCTGAGCATAATGGAACTATCACTTCCCTGCTCATGCTGGTCACACTATTCCTGATACAGGCCAGGATGTATTCCTGATACAGGCCTTCTTGGTTACCTGTGTACACTGCTGGCTCACGTTCAGCCGACTGTCCTCTAACACCCCCAGGTCCTTTTCCTCCAGGGAGCAATCCAGCCACCCTTCCCAAAGCCTGTAGCACTACCTGGGGTTATTGTGACCAAAGTGCAGGACCCAGTACTTGGCCTTGTTGAACCCCATAAAATTGATCTCTGCCCATTGATCCAGCCTGTTCAGGTCCCTCTGCAGAGCCTTCCTGCCTTCCAGTAGATCGACACTCTCACACAATATGGTGTCGTCTGCAAACTTACTGAGGGTGCGCTCAATCCCCTTGTCCAGATCATTAATAAAGATGTTAAAGAGGACTGGCTTCAGCACTGACCCTGGGGGTACACCACTTGTAACCTGCTGTTCACCACAACTCTTTGAGCACAGTTGTCCATCTAGTTTTTAACCTGGTGAAAGGTATACCCATCTAATCTAGGAGTGGCTAGTTTCTCCAAGGGTGTGCTGTGGGGAACAGCGTCGAAAGCGTTACTGAAGTCCAGGTGGACTCTTTTTGGTAAGCTCTTATTTTTACTGTATTCAGTATCAGGCCGTGTTAATGACTACATTCATCTTGGGTTTGAATTGCTGGATTTGCGGGCTGCTTCTCAGTTTTCTCTACTGCTAGGTTCAGTGTTGGCAGTCCTGAACTTAACTTACAGTACAGAGACTCATAAAGAGCTATATAAAATTAAAGAGGGATATATATTGACATTACATCTTGTCTTCCTGTCAGGCAGATAACTATGTTCTAAGTCTGCACGTGGAGGTCTTTCAGAAACCAAATACAAGCTGTAAAAGTTGAAGAGTTTAAAATATCTGATTTTTTTGTTTTGTTTTCCTATTTCTTCCTTTATTTCTATTAGTCTTTTATTGTAATTCATTTAAAGGTCTTGCTTACTGAAATACTTTGACATTTCGTATTCCCAGACCAGTGGGAAGGTGAAGGAAACATGTAAAAGGCACATTGCAGTACAAAAGAGCACAGTTAGGAGTAGATAGAATTCCCATATAATTAGAAATACCATTTTTCGCATACAGACTTACAGTTTATAGTTAATTCAGAATGTTCTGTTTATTCAGATAGTTTGGCATCTGTATTTTATATTTAACTGTTCTGTGATCTAACTTATAAAAAGAATAATGACATCATCAGATGTGTAGGAATTGTATCAAACATTTTTTTGTTTATTTTTTAAACCTGGGAAGGCTTGGTTGATTTTGGTTGATGCTGAGCTTATATTTTATATAATCACCTTTTATAGCTAAAGTCCATTCCTGAGAGATAATGACTCAAAGGTCATCTATACACAGCTCTACACAATGATAAAAACTTATTTCTCATCGTTTTTATTTCTTCATTAGACAGTATCTTCATGTCCTTTAGTCCATTGCTGTCAGCTTTTGCTGACTCTGTTACCTCACTTTCTACCTTGTTTTCCCAATCACTTATGAATACTTTCAGCTATATGAACTCTACCATGAGTCTCACTGAGGTCCTTGATCACTCTTTCCCCTTAGAAACTGAGTGCCTAGTTTTCATTTAACTGAATCAGCTGCATAGCAATTAGAACTGTTTACATCTCCAGAAGATCTTTGGTAAATATATGAGGCACAATTTCTTGTTCCAAAAGCCATCTTAGTACACTTTTACTTAGATTATGTTCATCCTTATGTCTGCAGTTCTGTTTCAACCTATTATTACTTCTGCCAAGTTGCGTGACATGAATGTCTTGTCTTTTCTTTTTCCCCCTAGTCTGTAGTTGCAGGGATCCCTGCTGTAGCCCTTGCAATTAATTCAGTGTAGTGTTTTCATTTGCTATGTTTTTGCTACAAGGTGATTATAAGTAAGAGGTTACATACTACTTGTAATAATTAAATTACTGTGTTCTTGAACTTCCTTAGAATATAATTGTTTCTGATGACTTGTATTAATTTGTGAATTTGTGTGGTAGCCTGTTCTACTAGCACTGTTTTTTGAAACAGATCAACACTTCCTCTTATAAAGAAGGTACCTGATTTGTGAATCTACTCTGTTGTGAACAACAAATTAAAACAAAAGAAAATTAGCATTCTCCTTGCAGAGGACTCTAAACATTTCTCATATACACTGATTGTTGACCCTAAAGTCTTGAGGAAGCTGTCTTTGGATAAAAGTTTTGGTGTTATTTTTTATGCCTTTAAGGTACAAGAATTTGCAACCTTTAATAATTTAATCACGATTTTGAAAGGATACTTTCTTTGCTCATTGTAAGTCACCTGTACTTGCTGTTTTAATGAATACCACGATGTGTTTCTAGGTAGTATGAAGTCCACTTTTAAAACAGCTCCTCCTCTTGAAATTAATCATATCTTTTTTCCTCCTAGAAGGAGATTGTATTTGAGTATGTTATGCTGACTGTTGCCCTCCAGCAGAAACTTTCTAAGATCTGCAGACTGCTTATAATTAAATCAAGAGTTTTTCATAACAGCTTTTCACTTAAGCAGTAATTTTATGATTTTTGTAGCATGTTTACTCTCATCTCAATTCCCAGCATAATATTTGCCCAATCAGTAGAGGAATATTTGAAGTATCTATTATTTTTCTTCCCCCTGCCTTCACAGACTTTTCACTCAGTGTCTTGCAGTGAACCATTGTCTGTGTGGTAGGAAGTATAGATATAAGAATACAATTTCCCACATAAACCTTAAACTTCAGTCCGTCAGGGCTTTATATTAATAATGTCTGCAGGTAATTAGGATTGCTTTACTTGTAGGAACAATCATCCATGGGTTGGGTATGGCCTGTTCTGCTTGATTGGATATGGGTTCTTTCTCCTTGTGATGTGATCTGTGTGACGGTTGAAGAAACCTCTGTCTTCATGAAGGCAGTCACATGCTTTTGCCAAGCTAAAGGAAAAGCTCTATCACAGAATCACAGAGTTGTAGGGGTTGGAAGGGACCTCGAGAGATCATCGGGTCCAACCCCCCTGCCAAAGCAGGCTCCCTAGCTCATACTGCACAGATAGGTGTCCAGATGAGTCTTGAATATCTCCAGAGAAGGAGACTCCACCACCTCCCTGGGCAGCCTATTCCAGTGCTCTGTCACCCTCACTGAGAAAAAGTTCCTCTGCATATTGGTACGGAATTTCCTGTGCTCCAATTTGCAGCCATTGCCCCTTGTCCTGTCTCCACTGACCAAAGAAAAGGGGCTGGCCAACTCCCCCTGCATCCAATGCTTAAGATATTTATAAACTTTGATTAGTTCACCCCTCAGTCTTCTTTTCTCCAGATGCTTTATTAGAGATCTGTAGAAAACAACGTGTTTCTTTCCAAGAAAACTGGTCTGCTTCAAACTCATAGATACATTACAATCGTAGAATCGTAGAGTGGCATGGGTTGGAAGGGACCCCAAGGATCATAGAGCTCCAACCCCCCTGCCACAGGCAGGGCCACCAACCTTCAGGCCTGGATCTACACAAGGTTGCCCAGGGCCCCATCCAACCTGGCCTTGAACACTTCCAGGGACGGGGCATCCACCACCTCTCTGGGCAGCCTAGAAAAGCTTCAGGGGCAACTACGTATGTTTTCAATTTCATTAGTAATATTTTCAGTTTCCAAATAGTTTATCTGGTGTACCTTTTTATTAGCTTTAAGTTGATTTTTTCTGCCTCTTTCACAAAAGTACAAATGAAATCCTTCTGCAAAATAACTAGAGAAAGTTTTTCAGCATTTTTAATAGTATGTTAGTAATGTGTCTGGAAGTGCGTGCTCTAGGCATATCTTGGTGACTGGGTGAGTTTGGAAGTTACTGCAAGTTGGGAAGACTTTTATCTAAACTTGAAATTAATTGGAACAGTAGACCAAAATAAATGAAATGAAAAAGAGTTTATTGTAAAAGAAGGATTAAACAGAGAAGAGCAATTTGGAAGATGGTGGGTGTGGACAGTAGCTCCGAGGAAATATAAATTAATTTGGAAATTGAGTAAAATCAGCATATATATGTCTTTTACAGAAGGTAGATATGTTAAATTGCAAAGAAAGATGAAAAGATGTGAGAGGTACTTTAGAAGACTTTTGACATGCTGATCAGCTAAATCTTAAATTCTGTTCAAGATAGAATGAGAAGATTCTTACAGAATGATGTTTTCCCAAGTAGAAAATGAGTGGCAGTGATTTTTGCATTTTTAAAAATGGTGTAGTGTTTTTAGATGAGAGAAGGCATTACCTTTAGAGCATTTCTTACATTTTTATAGTTTTAATAACACATGTCAAAACAGTTTGGGTAGTTTTAAAGGAAAAGTATTTCTAAAGTCATGCCTGATTTTTAGATGTGCGAGTATACAGTGCTACATAGGTTCTACTTGAAATCTCCCTCTTTTTTAACTTCTCAGATGTTCACTGTTTCTTCTTGTCTGTTTTAGCATATATAGTGGAAGGGGAAAGAAAGAAGTGTTGTATTGCTGTATCAAGCAAGAAATAAAATACTGGATTTAGCTTTTAGATGGGCATTTCAGGAGCCACTATGAATTTAAGACTAAGGTTTGTGATGGATTGTGTGTTAAAGAATTAGTGCTCATGCTCTTTGCTGTGCTTACAAGTTTCCTATTTCGTGTTACAGATGCTACTATTATTGCAAGTAGTAGGATGTATTGTTAGAATGGATAAAACTCTTCTGTTACAGAGTGATGATACAGGCCCTGATAAAACTGGAGAATAACTCCACACATAAAGGTGGGAGAAAAAAAAGATTAATTAGTAATTGAATAAAAGCACTTTGCTAGTAGTAAAGGAGACTATTAAGGTTGCTCCAGAATTATTTTTGTACTATTTTAATGTGTGAAATAACACATGAATTGGTAAATATTTCTTACATAAAAGCAGCATTTCTTCTAGCCATTTGAAACCTAGAATTAATTGCATGTTATTTATGTCGTTCGTTCTTGAGCTTGGCACATTTATTGTGGAAAGATAAAAGCTTTTTTCTTTTTCTCCTTGACAGAAAGTAGGAACATTGTCTGTCATCATCCCTGAATGTTAATGAGAGTACATTTAGCTTAATTGCAATCCAATATATTGTTGTATATCAGAATTATAAATTCAGATTTTTTTTTATTCTTTTCACAGAATATAAACCAAGAATGAGGCGATATTAATCCTTTTTATGTACAGCCCCGTAAGGATCTTCTCTAAGGAACTGCATTAAGATAAATACTGAGAATAATTTTTCTCCAGTACAATGTGGTGAAGCAGGGGAACTGAAATTGTCCACTTTTGTACAGGCTAAGGACTTAAAATGTTTGTTATTTTGTGAGCAGAAGCAGTTCTGGAGTGAATTGAACTTCTGAAAATGCGGCCATGGACTGGTTCCTGGCGTTGGATTATGCTCATCCTCTTTGCTTGGGGGACTTTACTCTTTTATATTGGTGGACACCTGGTACGAGACAGCGAGCATCCGGATCACTCAAGTCGTGAATTATCCAAGATACTTGCTAAACTTGAACGTTTAAAGCAACAAAATGAAGACTTAAGGCGAATGGCAGAATCTCTCAGGTAGGATCTCAAAGTAACTAAAACTTTTCAGAACATGGTTATATGAAATATCGACAATTAAACCGAGTGTGTGGTGTTTGGGTGGTTTGGTTTTTTTTCCCCCTAAAATCATGTTTTAACATTTAAAAGTATAAGGAAGTGTTTTGATCAGTGCTATAAATAACTAAAAATATATTGCAAAAACCTTTAAACAAATAACATACATTTAGTGTTGGTCTAACATAGTCATTATTTAATAGTCATTACTTAATAGTGTCCACATGTTACTGTCAGTAGGTGATTAACTCCTCACTGCTAACCTCAAACAAATGCAATTATTATGACATTCAAACCAACTAGAACAGCTAGTGACTTTTCTACATTTGTGTAGGAAGTTACTGAAAGAGTTTGTTTTACAAGTACTGAAAACATTTCTAGAGCTTGTTGAAGATACATGTGGACTTGCAGAACATGAGCTGTAGTTGGCTGCCACATTATATGACTTATTTTAACTTTTGGCTTTTGAAAAAAGCTGATGAACTTGTAGCAATCCTTGTTAAATAGGGATCATCTCCCATTTTATAATTATTTGTTACATTATAAATTGTTACAATTACAATTTAAAGTGTTTTCTTTCACCTTTTCAGAAAGACAGCTTTTAACATAGACTTCTGCTATCTCCTTTCCCAGCAGCTTCCTAGGCAGGATGGACCAGTCAGGTTGGACCTAAGTATGTGGACGTCGCCACATACAATCTAAAAGTTCTGATAGGTCATGGGGGCAAGTGTAGAGGCTTCACATGTTTTAGGAAGCTAGAGAAGAACAAAGCTTAATACAAGATTTTAGAGATTGGGAGGGTGATGTTTATTTTTAAAATATCTAAGTGAGCTGAATTCACTCTCTTTCACAACTGTATACTCACAAATACTAGGACGTGTGTTGAAGTAGTATGTCCAGGATTGCTTGTGTAGAACCTGGGGAGCAAGGGGCACTAGCAGTTGAGTCTTCCTCATGTCCCGTGAGTGGTTCTTGACTGGCCATGAGACTTGCATTTTAATACCATGTAGGAGCAGATGCCATTTTTGGTTTTTTTCCTCACTATTTTGCTTCATAACTCCAAGGAAGTTGCACAAATCTCTCTGTTTTCCTTACTAGGGTGTTTTATAATTCTAGTCTTACTATCTTTAGGTAGGTTTGTTTCTCCCTTCCATTTGCATGACTTCACATGTATGGACTCTGTAGCAATGAAGTAGAAACCTTTCCTCATAACCCTGTTCTGATGTTTCTTCTGGTGCATTCTCCCTCTTTCATGCATAGCCAGGACTGGCTGTACACTCTTCCTGGTGTCTCAAATGCAGTTTAAATAAGGCTGTGTGCTGACAAAGCTTCTTGGCTTAGGGTCAGTGCTCTGGAAAACAAATGTCTTAATTTTGACCATGTCAGCCCTGAGAAAGTACCTTGGAATTCATGTCATGCTGCACACAGGTGGAGAAATGCTGCTGACGCAAGTACCTTCTACACTAAGCATAGATAATCTTTACCTTGAGTAATATGGCCATGAGTGCCTGAGTTGGCTGTAGTTTTCTAAACTTAATTTATGGATATATAGCAACTGCCTTGCTGAAAGTTTTAATGCATTTTTGTTGACTGAATGGCTGCTATGAAGGAATTTAAGCAAGATCCTATATTTGAATAACTATAATACCTTTAAATTCCTTTAAATTAGACACTAATAGTCAAACTTAGGATTTCTTGCCTCACAGGGGGAAAATATTTGGCCTTGAATGTAAATATTATCACCCTCCATGTTTTCAGCCCCTATGTTTGTCTGATGTGAATAAGTGGTTTGCAGAGTGGTATTGCAGAGTCACATTGAAATATGACCAGTTCAAGCTGCACTGTGACTAGAAGAGAGTAAATGTTCTTGATTTTCTTAAGGAGGCACTAGATAGACGAGTTGTACAGGTACGGACTAAGCTATGTTTTGGGCGCTGGTCATTTTTCTCAACATATTTCTCTATTTCCCTAACCTATCTATATTCAGACAAATATTACATTTTCAGTGCCCAGGTTTTAAATAACAGCTTACACTGTTGTTTATTTCGAGAAATCATGGAAAATTTAAACATTAGTTTAGTTCTGATTTAAATATGTTAGAATAGAACATTCTGATGTTCCTTCTCTGTGCTTCAGTTAATTGCTGCAAGTTTCTAGAATTAGATTTGGTCATCTGAAGTGGTCTTAACTGGATTCTGACTTCTTGTGTCTGAATATGTTGCTGAAAAATATTTCTGAGAAATTGAATTACAATTAGGCAGAAAAGATTACTTTGATCCAGTTAACATCTTAAAGTGAGGACATAATTTGTTTTAGACTTTACTGATCAAAGGCAGAAAATTTGGAAATCTTATTTTAATTTGATTTAATTACTGGAAGTTTTGTTTATGCACTGAAAACTCTAATTACTGAAACTGGCTGTGAAATGTGAGTTGTTCAGATGACAGTTTTTACATCAGTGTAGCTTGTAAAGGTAAATGATGCTGCCGAGTTGGATTTTGTTACACCGAGAGAAAAGCTTAGGTTTGCTTCCATTCTCCACTAAGATATATTTAGCGAACTGGAGGTTTGATTTGGTGGTTGGTTTTTTTTATTTCTATGGAAAAGAAGCAGAATATGTTATAGGCATGAAACAGGGTTAAGCTAATGCATGAATTTAAGCATATTTCAATAGCAACTCTAACAAGGTTACTTTGGGAGCAGTTTAAACAAAGCAAGAGTGCCTACCTGGAAAATGGTGACAATAAATAGGCATCTGATTAACTATACTAGTTAAAGTATTTTGGCATAATTAGATAAAACTTTTGGTTGGTAAAAATCTCCAAGTTAACAATTTACATTAGTGGGCAAAAAAGTTTTGGGAATGGTAGAAAATTGCTATATCTAGTTCTGGTATTAATAATAGCTCATTAGGGTAGGGAGGAAGGGACAGAAAGCAGGTATTGTTACAAGAATGCAGTTATTTAAAAATTGTAAAAATTTCCATTTTGAAGTTAAGAAAACTGATGTTTCATCTTCAATTACACCAGGAGATTAATTAAAATGGCAAAATACTTTCCGTACAATACATTTTTAATACCTAATGTTTCTTATTATCATGGGTTGTTGTGACTTTGAATTCCCTCCCACCTGATTAAAATGTCAGCCCTGTGGGATGATTGAAAATAGGAACTTGACTCTGCTTAGTTTCATCCTGCCACCCATGAAGGCAATGACGAGAAGTGATATTTCCACTGCGATATGAATGTTCTTTTGTTGCCAATTGATGTAGCATGTCCTCCCCAAAGACAACAAAAACAACAGAAAAAGAAAACTAGAAACACACCTATGAGTGCAAAACCCAACTATTCGAATGTTAAGAAATGTCAGATCTGTGGCAACGCTTTACAAATTTGGTTTAGCCCTTTTTTGCTGTATGATACCTGTCATATTTGATCTTGTAGGGTTTTTTTGCTGTTTGCATCCTGTGCTTCCATAGCATCCATAAGGAGTAGAATTAAGCTTTTAGGACAGTAAGAGGTTTGGTTGTTTTTTATGGGGGTTTTGTGGTTAGGTCTTTTTCATTTCCCCTTTCAACATCTGTATGTTTGGTTTCACAAACTACGTTGTGTTCTACTATTATTATTACTTCTTCTTGTTGTTGTTGTTGTTAATTATTCATAGTACCTGTATTTGTTAAGAATAGCGGGTATTTTTATAAGGATTTTTGGTGAGGTTATTTCAAGATACTTTTTTTTATTATGGACCTCCACAGTAATGCAAGTTGGAACAGTCACATCTTTCTGAAAATTGCCTGAAATAAAAGTAATCCTTTAGGAGATGAGTACTCTTTTGTGGTGCACTTCTGATGACTTGAAATGACTTCAGGCACCACTTCCTTTTTACAGTGCATTTGGAAAGCCTTAGGTGAGAAGTTACCAGAGGTTTTCTTTGCCAATATGATGCTTTGTAAAAAACCTTACTTGGGGGCTAAAAAGTGGCACAGATTAGAGATGCAGAAGATAAATGGAATTGAAAATATTTTCTATCACCTAAGTTTTAGAAATTTTGTACATTAACATTGTAGTATAATGAGATTTGGAGAGTTACTATAGCCGTTATGTGTTGATAAATAATATTACCTAAGCAAATACAGGTTGATTTTAGAAGCAGCCAAAGTTCCATTATTGCAAAGTACTAATAAAACTGAGGGGGTTTTAATAGATTGTAAGATTGTAGAATTGGAAGATCCCTTTCAAGAACACTTCTGACGAATCTTGTAGGTCTCGCGGCAAAAAGGGAAATATTTTCTCCAATTTTTGTAGGTATTTAAGGCAAACTCAATAGGGAGTAATAATAAACAAATGTTATGTAATGTTTCATTGTTTACCTGCAAGGTAGCTTTACGCAAAGATACTGCTTGCTCGTGGCATTGTGATATGACTACTAAAGTTTGTTGCTATTACATCTAGATGATGTAAAGCTTTTAGGGGGAGGAGAGCTTGAAATTCCTACTTCAGTTATGGCTGATTTTCTTAAATGGAAACTGGAAAACTTGTGTGCATGCCTTCATCTTAATGGTTCATAGTATTCATGTGCTCCTTTGTGTCTGGGTGGGTGATAGTCCTATTTTTATACCTTATTGTGTATTAGTGATATTCTCTCCCAGACCATAAGCCCGGCAGTACAAGAACCAGTAAGTCAGAGCTCCCTTCAGGGAAATGGAGTGTCTTTTAAAATGTATTCATAGTGTGTTCTTATTACTAATAAAGCACATTCCATGTACATTTACTTTTTAGAGTCTGTAACAAATTAAATTTTGTAGAACCTGCAATTCTTTTAATAAATTTGATAACCTGTTTCTTATCTGAATAGGATCATGTGATATAAAGTGGAACAGGAGTGGAAAATGGCAAAATGTAATGAAACAACTAAAGCCAAACAGTGTTCCTAGATACTATTCTCATAGTTCTGAACAAAGGTTCAGAAAGAAGAGGTAGGATCTTAATTTTGAAAGAGCTCTATAGTCGCTTTAGTGTAGTTGGCACTGAGGCTTGGATAGAACGCAAACTCAGGATCAATTAATCACAAACAAATCTATTAAAGTACTTCTGTTACTGCTCTGGTCAGTTGTTTGGTCCAGCAAGCATTGAAAGGGACTTGGATGCTGAAATACCTTTGGGTTGATAAAAATTTAAATATTATTTGAAAGTACCATTTTCTATCACATGTATTTAAAACGTCTCAAGTTTGAAGCTGAGGCTGTTGCACAGGCCAGGGTGTGAGGGAGGAAAATCATTGAACTATACGGTGTGCATCTTTGCTCTTTTTATTGCTTTTTGTGCACTTCAGAATTAAGGGAAAGGACACATCTCCAGTGGACATAAATCAGCACTGACAAGTATGTGCTGATTTAAATTGATAAGGGATACTGTTTGCTCTTTATGTGTAGGGTAGCATTGCTTGTTATCTTTCAATGTGATTTACTGAGCAGGTTTTAACTCAAATGGGTGAAATGACAATTTATATTCTTTTTTTGTTTGCGTGTGTTAACGATCATTAATAATTAAATATGATTTTCTTCTTGGAAAAAGACAGTGAGAGGAGAAAAAGCTGATCATTATCTGGCTGTAGTTAGACATAAACCTTCCAGCACCATATGAAGAACTTGGAAAGATAAATGAAAAAAAGAGAAAATTTTTGAGTGTGAACTTATGAAATCTTACATTTTTCCTTTTGTTGATAAATTAGTGTAACATTTCAAATACCTTGCAAAGAGGAAAAGGTTAGAATGCTTTTTATAATTTTTATTTGGTGTTTTTTTTTACCAATTACTATGGCACTTCTAGCTAAGTTGAATGTCACTGCAATTAATATTTGAGTTTCTCTTTTTGCCTTCAGAGATTCAGGTTAGAGATTGCTACTTTGCCATTGTCCCTCTATGCTTCCTGAAGGCGATGAGAAAATGGCCTCAGTGGTGTGGATGATGCACACAGAACTCTCTTTAAGTGTAGCGGGATCCTTAAGGAAGAGCAAAGTAGAAATGGGTTATATCTTCAACATGAACATTTTAATCTTTAAAGTTACCCAGTAATATCTTGATTTAATATGAGTTCATTATGGAAAAGATAATTTATATTTACTATAAAATGGTAGGAAACAGCAGGCAAAAATCACACCGTATAATGACTGAGAAAAAGAATTCAAACAAAACCACTATTTGGTGTGTTATCCATATAAATGGATTATGATTTTTGTTTATTTTGTATTTATAACTTAATTTTCAATGTTTTCATAGCAATTAATGAAGGATATTGTATTCTCGATGCTTATTTACATGTTCTTTTATTAGTTAGAATCATCATAGTTTAGATAACCTTACTTTAAACTCACTTAAAATTTTAGGAGCAAGTCAATTGTCAGGAGATACTTTGGTGTGAAAATTTGTATTTATGTTTTTCAACAGGAATTCTTATTCATAAGTATACCTTATTCACAGGATATTCTGCACTAGATGTTATCTGCACAGATGATGCCATGAGTATAGATAAGAATTTTAATTTAAACACTTTTCCCTCAAATTTTGCCTTGTCTCCAACTCGGTTGATGCACTTGTAGAGGGCAGTAACAAGCAAGCTGTGCTGGTTGCAGAGAAGAACCTTTTCCTTAATTTTGAGACTGGATGAAAGTGAGGAAGACAGCAATTCCAAGTCTGATGAGGTAACAGATGTAGAGACAAAATTGCAAAAAGAATAAGTTATTTTAGTTTTATCCTAAAATTATATAATTTTCAAAAGTCCAAACAACTAGTTTAGGAGAATATCTCCACCCCATCCTAGCTCCTTTTAACAACCTAAGTACAGTAAACATGTTAAATAACATGTACATTTCTTTTAAAAAACTTTATTTTTATCAAATGGTCAGAATTATAGCGCTTCTTTCATATCAGCCATGACCATCCTTCTGTAGGATTCTGTAACTGCTACTTTAGCAGACTTACATTATGTTCAGAGGATGTGTGGGCTGTCTAAAGATTCCCTGTAGTAATGATTCTGTATCTTTCTACCTTATTTTTTTCACAAACGTTACTTTTAGGGACTGCGACTTACACAAAATAAACCTCTCCCCTTTTCCTGGTAATTTTGTGGTTAGTTGTCATGTCACAAATCAAATTGTAATACCAACTTGACAGAACACAATAAATAAATTTAATAATAAATAAATCACAATTGATTTCAACCTTGTGGTTTTAAATTAGTGCAAATATAGTAAATATATTTCAATATGCTCTTGAACATGGCAATACAGAGCCATATCTCAGTGTAATATCATACTGTGCATTTGTTGCAAAAACAAATTAACAAATGGGTTGTTCATTAGAGAGTGAGAATATTTAGGGAGTGTATGTGTTTGATTAGTGTGTTTTCTCAGTTTTGTCATGCTTGTTCCCTCAGTGCATAAAAAAAAATAATCTATGAACAGTTATTTGTAATTCCTTTCTATTTACAGTGGTAGCTTTAAAACACAAGTATATTGCAGTAATTTCATTACCCTTAATTTGCTTTCAGTAGGGAGCTTTAAGAGTGCAGACTTTTTGGAATAAATTTCTGCTAAACAATGTAGCTTCCTCTTCCACCTTTCCCACACCCTTTGGAAAAAGGGGCTTAAATACTATGTTTTGAGTGATATACCTTTCTGATACTGACATTAGGTATTTATTCCCTTCAAACATTCCACTGAAAATGGACTTTTCATTAGTTCCTAAATTTTTATTGGTATTTAATTATCTAGAACTGAGAGACATTAAAGTTAATGACATCTCAATAAGATCTTTAGAATGGCATTAGATACTCCCTCTAACCACTGTTTTCTCTGTGCTAGAGGCATCTTCATCTGGCAAGCGGTCTTCCCCTATGATACCTTGAAACTTTATGTATGTGCATGTGGAGAGAATATCCCTTTATTTGTATGCTCATATTCCATTATGAATGAAGAATCATTTTAATGTTCTGCAAGAATTCTGTATTCTTTACAGTCCTCAGGACTTTTCATTATCTATCTGCTTCCTTTTTTCCTTTCAGGGTCAGCTCTTACAAAAGGTGGAATAATTTTTAACCCTTGGATCCACCAGAAATGTAATTTCTCTAGAGATGAAAGGAGATTTTATTGTCCCTGCATTGACTCTTAAGTTGTGAGGCAAATAAAAGATAGTATTGGATTTTCAAACTTTAGTAATTTCAGTTTATTAATATTATGTGTATTTGAGTTGAGATGACAAGCAAACCTTAGGGCTGATTTGTGGTTCATGGATTTCAGGACACATATGCTGTGCTCATGTAATAGAGATTTCATAAGTAGATGTTATCAGTTTATAGTGTTGCTTTAGGTGACCAGCAGTTTAGAAGGCTAGAGTTATCATAAAAATGTTTTCACAATGGTCCATTTAAGAAGCTTGAATCTTTTTCTGAGTCCAGAAAATACACTGAAATGATCTTGTGCCAATATGCAGGAAAACTTAACTTAAAAGTGGATTTCCAGTGTTGGAGCTCTGGTCCTTTAAGAATATATGACCAGCATTCCAGATCAGAATGTATTTCATGTGTGAAGCAGCCAGAACTTGAGTTTGTTAAGGCACATCCTTCAGTTAGGGATTCCTTGTGTGCCATTTAGTCCAATAAATGGTCATTGTTTTCCGGTTTCTCACAGGAAAAGAGTTAAGCTATTTTCACAAGTAGAGCCTAAGATAGGTCTTGTCAATGAGTCGAAGTCTTATAAACAGCACAGTATGTGCTGCAGCTGAGCTATGCATGGAGTTCCTTCCTATGACATTGAGGTTTTTAAAATCTTTATGTTAATGTATTTAATTTCTTCTGACTTAAAGAAAATGCCAAGAACGCTTATCAGCAAAACAGTATGGAACAAAAAATGGGAGGAGACCTGATTACAAATCATGTAACTTCTTTATTTTCTATATTCTAGGATACCAGATGGTCCCATTGATCAGGGACCAGCTGCAGGAAAGGTACATGCTTTAGAGGAACAACTTATACAGGCCAAAGAACAGATAGAAAACTATAAGAAGCAGACAGGAGATGGTTGGTAGATAAATTTTCTTTTACTTCTAAACCAATTTTTGGTATTTGTTTTCATTAATGTATTAATTTAGTAACAAATGATTTAGCTACAAGTACTCAAGCTTTTGTGCATTTCTTCTTTTTTGTTTTTTTTCTTCTGTTTCAAATAGGAGGTCTTGGAAAAGATCATGAAATATTGAGGAGAAGGATTGAAAATGGGGCTAAAGAACTTTGGTTTTTCCTCCAGAGTGAATTAAAGAAGTTGAAAACTCTAGAAGGAAGTGAACTGCAAAGACGCGTTGATGAATTTCTGTCTGATTTGGGTCATCAGGAAAGGTACTTGCATTAGGTGATTATATATATATATATAGCATATATTTATATAAGCATATATAATAAATAGATTATTTTATAGATATGTTATAAGGATTATGGACTCACTTAACTACCAATATGCTGCTTAAAGCAGACGACTGGGGTCCTGGATTCCAGTTCTTGCTTTTCAGTTGCGTCTATCTCTATATGTGCATATAACCATACTTTTACATGTAACAAACACATTAAGAAAATACTGATTTTAAGTTTCTGATTGTGCCTTTCATAAATATGAGAATGTAAGTTACATTGGTTGTTGGCATATTATATAATTGGAATTGCTTTAAAATTTGGTAATAGCTTGTTGTCGTTCTGAATAGTCACTTTTTTTTTAAAGAGAATTTAACAAAGTTTTTCAGATACAAATGATCTTTAACTACATTGTCATTATGGTGTTGTTTGGGGATATATTGTAATTGTATTTTCAGTTATTTTTGGTCTTCTGGCCTCCACATTGTTGAAGTACCCTTTGTATTACACTAATTCATTCTGTATGAGGTTTTTTTCATGCTGAACAAAATCAATCCAGGAAATGTTAAAGAGTCAGTAAAATCTTTAGGCCTGTAATATTTATAACTCTGCTCCTAACAGGATTGCAATGGCAATATATGTCTTGTTAGTAAACAGTCATAAGAGAATAGTTGAATTAACTAAATATACCACATTAAACAAGTATTGCTTTCCCAAAAAAAGCTGAGATCTGTATGTATCAGTTTCAGTAGAAAAACTGAGCCTTCAAAGACAATAATGCAGTAAAAGGAAGAAAGTAGTAAGAATTTTAAATTCTTTGGAAAATAATGTAAACGTTATTTAAAAATAATATGAATTTGATTCTTGATGTGGGCGAGTAATTTAGTCCATTAAATTTTGTAATTTAATCTTCCACAATTTGAAAACCCAGTTTGTCACAGATTGATAGAGTTTAAAGTGAGAAGGGGCTATTCAATTATAGAGAGTTACTGCCTATATAAAATAGGCCATTAGATTTCCTCCGATTATTTCTCTGCTGAGTGCAATTATGTATGTTTGATGCAAATAAAAATAGTGCTTGGCTGAAGTGGAATTTTCCAAAAGACTTGAGATCTTCAGTTAAACAGTCAACTGATAGAGAAGCTGCCACTTCCCTGGACAGTTTGCTTCAGTAGTTAGCTCCACACAGAAATACTTGTTTTCCAGAGAATTTATTTCTGTTTGGCTTTGTTGGACTTGATTGAGGTACCATTCAAACTAGCTCTGCCAAAAGTGGAGTAAATAGAATCATAGAATGCGTAAGGTTGGAAGGGACCTTTAGAGGCCATCTAATCCAACCCTCCTGCAGTAAGCAGGGACATCTTCACTACTAGATCAGGTTGCTCAGAGCCCCATCAAGCCTGACTTTGATGTCTCCAGGAATGGGGCCTCCATGTTTCTGGGCAACCTGTTCCAGTGATCTACCACACTCATGTTGAAGAACTTTTTCCTAATATCCCACCTAAATCTTCTCCTTTTCTAGTTTTAAAACCATTCCTCCTCGTCCTATTGTTACATGCCCTTGTGAACAGTTCTTCCTCAGCTTTCGTATAGGCACCTTTCAGGGACTGGAAGGCTGCTATAAGGTCCCCCCAGAGCCTTATAGCAGATGAGAGTAGAATGAGAATCTCTGATCTACTCTAATCTTATAGATGAGAATCTCCAAGCTGAACAAGCCCAACTCTCTCAGCCTAAAATAGTCTAATGCCAGATTGCTGGGTGTC
This sequence comes from Laterallus jamaicensis coturniculus, assembly GCA_022605575.1. Classification (NCBI taxonomy): domain Eukaryota; kingdom Metazoa; phylum Chordata; class Aves; order Gruiformes; family Rallidae; genus Laterallus; species Laterallus jamaicensis. The sequence goes on from JAKCOX010000013.1 coordinate 23,622,373, forward strand.
CATCATGGGAACAAAATCATTTGTGTATGCATTAAGGCTCTGGTTATAGAGCTAGAATAACTTCAGTGAGACACTGGAACCTTGAATGATGTTGTGGATTTGATGCCAAAAGGTTTCTATGTCTCTGCTTCCCAGGATGAATCCTTGTCTTACTCCTTTCCTTCCTGCACCAATGACTATTAATTCATTAAGCCCAACTTGTAAATTTTTCTTATTTCAAACAACCTTATCTTCACATATCCCTGTACTTCAGGATGAGATGAAACCCACGATAGAAATGCATACTCCTTTGTGTTGAATAATAAAGATCTGCCTTGTAGATCTCTGAAGTTATGAGATGAATCTCACCATGGAAGTCTGAAACCACTGTGGTACTGGAAGAAGTTTGTATACCATGCAAGCAATCACAGATGCTCCTTTTTTTGTTTTAATTTAAGAATTTTCCTGTTGAATAGAAGTATTTCTTTAGACTGACACAGTTGTTATCAAAAGCAGAATGTCCTGGAATCTGTTGAGTCTTAGTAGTAGATTTGCTCAGAGCTTCCTGTGTGCTGAGGTCCCAAAAGAAATCTAAAGTCTGTGAAGCTAAAACCAAACAGCCAGAAACTAGGTTTTATTAAAACAAAATGTAGACAATTAATTTTTTTTAACAATATGGAAATTCAAACAAATGCATGAGAACAGATACAGAAATGTTTCAGCAATATTAATTCAACCTGTGTTCTTTGTGCATTTACAACATTGGCTTTGGGCAATAAAATTACCTTGTACTGTAGAATGCTGATTTTGGTAGCCTCTAGTTCCAAGGATGTTCATTCCTTTGCCTTTAAGCTCAGGCTGTATGCTTCCTTTGTTTTAATCTTTGACTTGCATCAGTTGCAGGAAAACTCCCAGCCCCCCTTGTGCATGTCATGCGCTGCTGTCTCTGGGGTGTTCTTTTCCTTTAGGATGCACAGTACATCCTAAAGGAAAAGGGAAGGGGCAGTGTCTTCTCTCCACACAGTCCATCTGGTTTGGAATAGAGTTGTCAAGAGTAACTTCATCTTAACAGTAGATAGACTGTTTGATAAAGAATTAACAAAAAAGAGCGGATTAATTCTCTAGTTGCCGTGGTTGTTCCCTATATTGGCATTATGTTGTTTGCAAAGAGGCTGTTGCTGAATCAATTTCATTCCTTCTCCTCCTGGGGAGCAGCTGTCACCAAGGCTTTTGTGGTAGCTGGCCAAGGTTTGATGCATAGTGTTTGGGCATAATTACTCATTGTTTCCTTCGAATTTTGAGGAATATATCAGGATTTTTTTCTTTTGAGTTTTTTATTTGTTTATATAAAGTTTCTAGGAGGTTTAAATGTAATTTTGTCATATGGCTTTAATAAATGTCTACACTGATCTTTAAAAATGGGTTAAAATGCCTGCCCTCCCCCCTTTATTTGTGGCAATCAAATGCACATGAAATAGATAGCTAGATTCTTGACTGCATTTTGCTTTTCAGAAAGAAAATGCTTTTAAGAGCAGATCCAAGATATAATTTCTGATATCAAACAAAAATAATGCCAGCAAATTTGTATTGTTGTTTAGTAACACAATGGAAGACCAAGTCTGACTTACCAAATATCTGCAACATCGTCTGAAATTTGTTCAGCCATTTTGCTACCCACAATAGCCACTAACAATCCTGTGCAGGCTCATCTTTTGTCTGCATTTACCTATCTTAGACTCATGGATCACCACCGATCCGTCTACGTTTTGGCTTTCCACATGGAGCCTGACCGGTCTTTGGTATTAGCCTGTGTCTCTTCTAAACCTGTATTAATAAGTCATCATGATGGTTTGCTATGCTCAAAAGAACCTGACAGATGTAAACCTAAAAAACGCACATTTCACAGTCGGAGCAGTCAAACAAAGAAGGTCTCCATGACTGAAAGTCTGTTAAAATTGCACTACCCTATAAGCATTTCTGGATGATAACACCTGTGAATTTTTAAATTCCTGGTTTACTTCAGAAAAAAAAAAGTTGGATACTTTCTGAAAGCTCTTGCATGAACTCATTAAATCTCCCACAAATTATTTGATCTTCTTTCTGGTTTGTACTGAGCAAAGCTTGCCTGCCTTAAAGTGTTGAGTCACAGAGGCTGTGTTAAGGACTCTCTCATTGTTCCTCTTACCACAGAAGTCATTGAAAATAATTACATTTCATCTGTAAGGTTGATTAATAAAACTTACCTACTGCCTTTGCTTTGTCATGGCCAACAATATGAAAAATAAAATTTGGACAATGATATTTTTTTTCCTTAGAAATAAGAAAAAATTGCTTAACTGTTGAGAGAGAAAACATTGAGAGTTTTTTGTAGGCTTTGTATTGTCAGTTATTCTATGCCAAAATTTAATAGAAATACATTTCTTTAGAGTATGCTGATTACTTACATCAGAAGTATAGAAAAGGGATTTCTAAGGCCAGTGAAAAACAGCATTTGAAAATGGCTTTAAATCTGACTGTGCTTGTGCAGCTGCTTTTAATGATAGCACAGGATTTATTTAATTTTTTCTAAATGTTCAGATCTGAAATTTATGGTTTTTCTTTAAACATTTACTATGGCGATATCCCAATTGGAAGGAACATATATTTAAACTCCCAGGAAAATGCATGGGTTTCCTTTTTTAATTTGCCTACTAGCCAGTAATGCTTTCTATAAATTTGAAAACACTGTTTTAAGAGAGGCAGACTTTGTTCACTTATTTGTATATAATCCATTACGTTAGGTCTACTGCATCGTTAATTCTTTTCCAATTGTTCCTAAACTCTGTTTGCATGTTATTTTGAATATTCTGCATCTTTAAAAGTTAGTGACTCGAAACTAGTAACCTGATGATGCTTTAAATTGTTTGATTATTTCACACAAAGGCAGAGTAGGGCATTTCCAGCTCAGTTAACTTGTAAAATAAAATCCACTTTATATAGTTTGAAATTAGAATGTAAAGACGGTAATTCCAATTGATTGACAAAAGGTGAACATTACTGCTGCTAAACAATTTGGGTATGATGTTTAATGCAGAGACGCTAGATGATACAGTAAGTCACTGTCACTGCTATCCTGCTTAGAAGTATGGGTATGAAAAGCAGATGAGTATATGAGAATGGAAAGATATGGATCCATAAATCCAGTTATTAAAGGGTTGTCTAATAACTCTCCTGATAAAGGTAGCTTTGTCCTGATTTATCTCAGTATTTACTGCTTTGCTGTGTCATTTGAAATAGTTATCTAATAGAGATATGTCATCTGCTTCTCTTACTTCCTAAGCTTATTTACAAGAGATAGTCTTAGCTAACTGTGGTTCTAGTACAAACTGCTGCCAACAGTGGTATCTCGTATTACTTCAGCAACAAGACCACTTCCAAGGTTCTTATGCAATATGCTTCTCTTCCCCTCACGCTCTTCTAGTGCCTCTCAAATTTCTGTCTTTGTTCTATTGCATGTCTTCCTGGTGATCAAAATTGTGGATTAAACAAGGTTTTCAGGCAAGAAATTGCAATATCTAAAGTACAGACGAAAGAATTAATAAAGTGGTTCAAATTTAAAGCTTTAGTATTGTTACAAATAAATGTTTAGCAGCTCTAAGTATTCTTAGTCTGTGAAGCCAACTTGAAAATTATTGGTTCTAATTCAGGCTGTTCCTTGTAGAAAAACCATATAGTTTGCCTCCAGTTTTGGATTTTTTTAAAAAAACCCACAGATATAAAGATATCTTTTCCCAGGTTTTATTGTTTGGGCTGCTTTCCACAAAATTCCTGGCTAATCTCAGAAAGCAAATGTTACATACCATTTTTCTTCTCCCGAAACAAAGTTTTTTATTTTCTTTTTGGGCACTAAAATATGATAACCCTAAGAAGAAGGTCTGTTTTGTATTAGTAACCTCAGATGGATATTTGATAGTGCATCAAAATTCATGTTTTGTAGTCGAGACTTGTAATTTGACTTTTTTTTTCTGTTTGAGTGTTAGTAGCATGCAGTCATTCTAACAGGCAGGTTTTCTTCCAGAATCAGGAGCTATGTGCCACACAAAATAGTGTTTACTAAACCTTGCAAAAATATTGTGTAGTTAGTTTTCACTAATAAAAGTAGAAGGATTAATGTACCTGTGCTAAAGACATTAGTAATATTACATTCTATGCAAGCATAGTAAGACAATTTTAGGAGGCAAAGTAACAACGTGTAATAGAAACTGCTGTAGGAATCACTATTGTATTTTCATCTGGGGCCACTGGATAATGTATCTAGCGTGGAACTTCCTTTTTCATTTCCTTCAGCATATACCAGAAACAAATGCTTTAGAGCAGCTTTTCTAACCCATCTCCTAAAGGTCACAGTCTTTTGTGCCTACTGTTTGGAATGTTGGGTAGGAGGTGGCATGAAGAAATGGTTTAATTTATCTTTGGTTTAATCTGATCCACCAATTTAGTAAGATTGTTTCTGATTGTTTTAAGATTATTTGCAATGTTCTTTACAGGTCAATAATGACTGACTTGTACTACCTCAGTCAAACAGATGGAGCAGGAGACTGGCGAGGAAGAGAGGCCAAAGATCTAACAGATTTGGTACAGAGGAGAATAACCTATCTACAGGTAAGAAGGTAGAGGTTTTCCATCAGGATAAACATTTGTTTGAATATATATCTTTATGTATAAAAATACTCCTTGGTGATAACCTTGTAATAGAATAATTACATGACAGTTTTAAGGGAACATTTATATGTTAGTAAATATTCCAATTTCTTTTGTGTGCAGTTTGTTTCAAACATTATTTTGTATGTACAAGGAATGATAGTGTTTCAAGCACATCTTCATTTTGGGGTTTGTTATTCATTTTGTTTGTTTGTTGTATCTGTTGTTTTCACTGGACTGTGATTTCTTGTTTGGATTTTTTTGTTTTATTATAAAAAGTATCTGGTTTCTGTTTTTGATATCAGAATGCATACATACATTTACACAGTGTTAAAAGTTAAAATATGAAAGCTCTTGTATGGAATTTCTGAGCAAGCAGCCCATTTAGGGGCAAAATTGAAGTTATAGTATTTTGTCCAGTTCTAGATCGTTTCAACAGCTGTGTTGAGACTTCTCACAGATGCTCATATTTTTGAATGCATAAAGTGTTTTTAATATATGTGCTTCTGTTTATCTATAAAATATAAACAGAGCTTGATCTGATGGTTTTGGACTCTTACTCATGTTTGAATGTATGCAGCTATTTATATACAGAGTGAGCAAAAAGGTATTTGATGTAGTGTGTTTTATTTGTACATGGTTTGTTTTTCCTTGCATTTGTGCACCTCATTGCTCTGTTTTATATGATCACCCCTAATGACTGATATTTTCTCTATGTAAATAGCTGAATTTGTTTCTCAGACTTTTCATTAGTTCACAGTTCAGCTATCGGAATGTTCTCTTCTGTGACCAAGCTATGTGTTTGTTGCTTGTTAATAAAAAAGAAACCCTTCTGTGGAAAAAAACTCCCTGTAAATGATGCAGGAGACATGGCTTTCCTGGCTTCTTTTTACTCCTTAAGAACTGTTCTTCATTCTTTCATTTTTCACGTCACTATTTGGCAATGGCGTCCTGTAACTACCTTTCATGCTCATATAGTTGTTCTCTACCTTTTTCTTTCACCATATCCATTGGTTGACTTATCTAAACGTGTATATGTTTCTGGAGATGTCTTGGTGTATCTTTTACCGTGTTCAGGGCTTTAGTTCAAGACTAGGATCTCCAAGTACATATTATCAATAACGAAAGTGAAATGAATTTAGGGGAAGAGAAGCTCAACAGTGAATGATTAAATAAATGCTTACATTGTTTTCCAGAGAACTTGAAATAAATTTATGTATGGAGCAAAGAGTTTGGAGCCCAACTGATTCCTCCTAAAATTTATTTGCATGCATATAGTCTATGATAAAGGGCTTTATCTCTATAGAGGTAATTTATTCTCATTAAAAAAAAAAAGTAGAAACAATATTAAGAATGAAACTAGTGCCAAGTCACAACACATATAGAATCCCAACATTTCATATTTGTAGCACTGCTAGTTAAAGCATTTTAGAAAGTGTGCTATATCCTCAGGCACTTCCAAGAAAGTTAACTATATTTATCCTTATTATCTTGAGAATGAAATCTGATGATGACATGAACAGGCTGTGGATGTTGTGGCATTAGGTTGAGAATTAGGTCTAAGATACTTGGCTCATTTACCATCATACAGGCCCATTTTTTTTTGTCTCTTAGTTATAAAACTGTTAAAAAAGAACCAATAATAAAATTTCTGTCATGGGAAGAACTGGGCTCTTTTTCATATTTATGTATTTAAAATACAGACGTAACGATTATGGATTTCTCCTGTAACATTAAGAAACACATTCCTCCCTTTTAATTTTTTTTTTTCAAGTTCTAGTATTTTCTGTGTTGCAGAGGAAATGACATGATTTTTTCTTTTTAATATGTGATCACTATTAGATTTTAGAAATTAGAAACACATAAATGTATTGCTGCTGTGCATTTGACTGGCTTAAACATAAGAATCTAGAAATTATAGAGAAGGGCATGTGTTTCCTTAGTAATAGTCTTTGAGGTTGTCGCAATTTAGCAACTGCCCATCACGCAGCCACTCACTGGCTTTCTCCAGCAAAGAGGGCAAAAGGGAGGGGGGAAAAAAATGAGAAGACAAAGGCAAGTTGAACCTGGGAGAGAGGTTCAAGTTCAAGAATGAGAATACCTATTTTCCATTAAAAAAAGTAATTCTAGCTTTGATAAATGTTGATTTTTTTTTTTTTTTTTTTTTAGCATTGTAACTGCAGGTCATAAAAAATAGTATTAAATTCCTGCTATTATCAAATATGCAGCAAGACATTAAAATTATTTGGTTATTTTATAAAAAAAAACATTACAGTGTATATATGACTCTAAGGCTAGTTAAAACATTTTAGCTGTATTGGATGCTCATTTTTTTGGTATTAAAATGGGAAATAGAACTAGGTGATGAGCTTTCTCTCACTACTGTAATTTCTTTCATATGCATATCTTGTTTCTTTTTGTTAATCTCTCTTCCAGATAAGCATACTCAAAATTTTGAATTATTTTCATGTCAGAGATTTTATAATGCCTTGAATTTTTTCTTTCTGATATCTTCACTTAATACTAAATCTTTTCCAGGATATTATTAGTGCACATTCACCTGTTGACAAATGACAATAGATTATTGATTTATAGAATAGCACCAAGATGTGTGTTTTTCTTGGGTTTTTTTATGAAGTCTGAGGTGTTACTTAGCTAATAGTACGTCTTTGTTGAGTTCTGTTTCACTATGGAGCTATTGAGAATTATGCCCAAGATTTTTAATTTAGCTGCATTTTTGAACTTGAATATTTTTTCTTCTGCTACGTTTACTTTAACTTCAGTTATCAATTCAGAATTTCACTTGTGGTTAGTCAAGCCTGCTTGGGTTGGTGTCTTCAAGAATGCATGACAATCTTCTCTAAACTTGACTAACTTAAAATATCTTAGACTTTTAATTAATGGCTTTGCTATCTACCGGCTCTTCCAAGCTTCATGCATGAAAGTACTAGTTCAGCTAAGATAACTAGAGGCCATTTCTGTATGTAGTTGCTATCTGTCACTCCTTTTGGTAATCTAGTTTGTCTTTGACAGCAGTTTGTCCCTTAGTCCATGACTACTTTCGTTTCATTGTAGTTTGTTTTTCTAGAAGACATCCCAACCCTCACCCCCCACAAAAACAAACAAACAAAAAACCACACCAAAAAACCCCAGAAAAATTGCAGTCCAGCAATGTAGACAGAGTGGTTTGGTGCTGATATATGTTATGGATGATCATTTATCTCCAGGTGTGTACTATTACTATCATTCATATGAAAGATTCAATCCCCAAGGCAAGGTAACTCTCAATGTGTGCAGCATTGCCCAAAGTTGAGGTATAAACATAGCTTACTCTTCAAAGATAGAAAATATTCCTTCTCATGAGTGGTCAGTCTTTGGGGTGGGTCCTTCACATATACAGTTGTTACTACTTCTCTTTTCTTTTTTTATTCTCATTCTTCTGTCTGGGAACCAAAAAGAAACAAAAACAAAACAAAACAAAAAAAAAAAGAGGATGCAGTTTCTTTCCTACATGCCAGTAAGCCAAATAAAAGCTTTTGCAGTTTTTCTAGATTAAAATACCTCTTGTATTTATTGTTGCAAGTAATGATCCAAATCTGGAATGTGTGTGTGACTGTGATCATGTCATGTAAAGCCATTCATGGTCTGAAATTACACATACACACTTCTATTCATAATATCACTGCATTAAATAGTAAAATTTTAAAAAAACCCAAAAAACAAACACCTTTGTTCCCCAGCTTGATGCCAAAAAGAACTACATATTTGTAAATAATTAATTTATTTATCTATTTATTTATTTATTTTGTTGAAGGACAGAAGTACTGTGTAACTTTCCTTCTGATAGATGTTAGACAGTGACAGCTGCATTATTTTGGGACATCTCCCTGGGAAATCATTTAGCTGTATGACTGAATAGTAATGACTGCTACTTCATTTGGATGGCATTTCCATAAATTTGATTTAATGAGGCTACATTTAGCTAGTTCCCTGTAGTTAGAGCAACACTAGGAACTTACATTTAAGCAAAAGATTCAGAGATGTTAGTTACCAAATGGTTGAAGACAAGGTGCAGAAGTCAGATGAGGGTTCCTGTAGTACTGTGTATTCTGGAAATGGTAGAATGTAGCAAATGATTACGTGAGCCTCACTTTTTCTTCCTCTTTCCTTATTTTTATTCTATTAATTTTAGGAAGTTTCAGCACAGAGTCCTCTAATAGCAGATTATTTTTACTTTAGATTTTTTTAAAAATTGAAACGCTTTGTTTAATTTTGAATATTAATAATAATGCAGGTGAAATGTTACTAAGTACTCAACACCACCATCAATTATAATAGTCATAGTTTGGCATATTCATACTATGTAGTTGGGGGCTAGGTATATGTGCAAAAAGAGTTGCTTACAAACCTCAATGTTTCTGGATTTACCTGTATTCTTTGTGATTTAATGTGCCACTTATTTTTCTGTCCTAAGGTGTATTAAATCCTCTCTCTTCCTGTGTCATTAAAATTAATGATATGTATCTTTAATAAAACTACTTGGGGTAAAATGACAACAACAAAGGCTCTGGGCACTCTGCATATGTGCAAAGTGATGTACCCTTCATCGAGACAGAAGTCTTGAAAAGTGTAAACTTGTATCCTTCAATAATTCAAATGTAATGTACTACATCTTTTCCCAGCTATTCCACTTAGGAGAAACAAATTGTGTTTGTGGCAGTTGTAGTGTGATGTTGGTGTTGATACGAAGCAAGGGCAAAAGTAAATTTCCAGAGTGGAAAAATAATGTAGAATATTCTCCATCAGCATTGATTGTTTTTGGAAGGAAGAACACCACTAGCTGAAGGGCTTCAGCTATGTGTTTGTACGGGCCCTGCTCTGAGAGATGATTTCTTTAATGGCCAGGCATTAAGTTTTCCTGTGATAATCTCAGCATCCTTAGGTTTATTTTTACTCCAAATACATAGAATATTGATAGTTCACTTTCTCAATGAGAAAAATGTCATGAATGTGGTTTCTGAATGGATTTAAGAAGAAGGCCTAGGAGTAGTACACTTTAATATTCACATCTTGAAATGATAATGGCAAGATTAGATACTGGCAAGACAAACAGTTGAAAGAGGCCATACTTAAGCTTTACTGAGATGTGTTCCTGGCCACAAGTGCTACTTGCTTACTTAGGTGGTATAGCTCGAGTCAAGATTTATGAATGATTTATTATGAATTCATAATATTGACACACTTTGGCTATGTCTTCTAGTTTTCTTAAACTTGACAACTATGTTTATTATTGCTTTGGCTAAACTTGAATCATTTGACTGACTTGCACTCATTTAATTATAAATGCATTGCCACTAGCAGTCAACAGGGTTGAAAGGAGGTAACAGTCATGTGGTTGTCTATATCTAAGGGAAAGTTACTGAACAGAACAACTGATGGATTCTGTCTCAGATTCAGGTCTGCTGACAGACTAGTTGGGCCTAAATGTGTAGGATCTAGCAGATGATTATTGTTCCCTTGTTACCTTCTTTTCTACAGCACTATCAGTTTAGCATTTTCTTAATGCAGATATTTCTGCGGAAATAATTGGGGAAGGTAGGGACAAGAAATTCTTAGTGCATCAACTGGAGAAGACTGGAGTTAGCAATTACCCTTCTTTAGGCACCAAAGAATTCACACATGAAGGATCAGTTAGTTAAAGATGCATAGAAAACTTGTTTGATTAGTTTTGATACTTCCAGAATTAATTGAATTGTCTTAGAAAATGATGCCATTTAAATAGTTAATAAAAAACTAATATCTTTAAAAGCACATTTTGTCAAGTAAGGTTTCTGTAACTACTTCAGCTTTGGAAGTGTGGCTTGAACTGAACATTTCTTATAAAACCCCAGGAGCTCTGTTCACTACTTGGAGCATTATGTACAACCCTCCACCCTCCCATACAATCCAAAACCTACTTCCTGCAAAAAGTAGTTACTCTCTTGATGGATTTTCAGCAATTTTGCAATTTAAAATGCATTCTTTTTCTTTCTATTTTACTTACATAAACATTTCTGAATTCCTTACTGTAAATCTTTGGTAGATTGAAATTTAAATGTGATTATCTTTGTAATCTGATGTTTTTTCCAGTGAGTGATGAGTTGGGGCTTTTTTTGTTGTTGTAGCTGCACATCTCTGGCTTTTACTCATGTTTTTTGTGAGCAGTTCTTTCAATGTCTGTTGAACCATCTTTAATGTTTGATAATGTAAACTCATTTGAGTTTGGCAGTTCTTTTCCCATTTTTGCCAGGTTGTTGAATTAATTGAATGGCACTGTTAGAGTTATTTGATTCTTTCCCTGTAACGCTAGAAAAGAAAGCTTAGCCATATGAATGAACATAAGCATTAAAGTTAGTATTTTTGGCAAAATGGATTTAATACTGAAACAAAAGAATTAAAAAGAAAATAGCAGACAGAAAGCCAATTTTTTCTGACTGTAAAAAATTCAGAAAGCAATGGAATAATTTTCATCACATAAGAAAATCACGGAATGACAGAGTTGTAGGGGTTGGAAGGGACCTCGAGAGATCATCGGGTCCAACCCCCCTGCCAAAGCAGGCTCCCTAGCTCATACTACACAGATAGGTGTCCAGACGAGTCTTGAATATCTCCAGAGAAGGAGACTCCACCACCTCCCTGGGCAGCCTATTCCAGTGCTCTGTCACCCTCACTGTGAAAAAGTTCCTCTGCATGTTGGTGTGGAACTTCCTGTGCTCCAACTTGTAGCCATTGCCCCTTGTCCTGTCTCCACAGACTACTGAAAAGGGGCTGGCCAATTCCCTCTGCATCCTGTACTTAAGATATTTATAAACGTTGATTAGGTCCCCCCTCAGTCTTCTTTTCTCCAGGCTGAACAGCCCCAGCTCTCTCAGCCTTTCCTCGTAGGGTAGATGCTCCAGACCCTTAATCATCTTCGTAGTCCTTCTCTGGACTCTCTCAAGGAGTTCCCTGTCTTTTTTATCCCAGGGAGCCCAGAACTGGACACAATACTCCAGGTAGGGCCTGACCAGGGCAGAGTTGAGGGGGAGGATCACCTCCTTGGACCTGCTGGCCACACTCTTCCTGATGCATCCCAGGATCCAATTGGTCCTCTTAGCCACCAGTGCACACTGCTGACTCATAGCCAACCTGTCGTCGACCAGGACCCCCAGGTCCTTCTCCACAGAGCTCTTTTCCAGCAGGTCATCCCCCAGCCTGTACTGATACATGTGGTTATTCCTCCCCAAGGAAAAGGCTTCCTGCCTTTCAAATCAAAGACATAATATTTCTCTATAGGGAAGGAAGCAAATTTTCTTCCAGCAGCTGGAAGAAACTTCTGGTGGTTTTTTTTTCTCCTTCCCTTCTACCCCCGCCCCCCCTCAAGTATTGAGGGCAGCTGGTATGAAAAGTGGCATCACAAAGAAAGGGGAACAGAAGATGGTGTGAATTACATTTGTGATAACTAGGATGAGAACCACCTTTCCTTGACATCATTCTCTCAAAATTTTCCATAGAAATTGGGTAGGACTCTCTCATCTAGCAGTCACGTGTAGCAGTAAGCAATAAAATATTTATTGAAAATATTAAAAAGAACACCCTTGTTAATGAGCATCATACTGTATTTATGAGTCTACTTGGTAATTAGTGGCATACTGCTTGCCTGCTCTGCTCCAATGTGCCTCATTTCATAGGAAGGGAGTACATTTATCTAATAATTTCTTTAAAATTTGCAAACAGTGCAGGCATTTCTGTTATAGTAAGATGTATGTTAAGAGGCAGAGTTTACTTATGCTGCTTTGTCATGCGCTTTGCTGCCTGGCTGCACAGTTGAAAACAGGGGAAGGTGGTGAGACATTGAAGCAGCACTTCTGACATCTTTCCGTCTGATCCTGCTGACTCTGTGAATAAGCTAACGAAGAGCCCTAGAGAAGAGCATTCTTTGAGCACCAAGAGTAGAAGAAGATGGGAACCTAGAAATAGTCCTAAGACTATTTTTACCCTAATCAAACAATGACAGGGAATGTTCCCAGTCACTGGAACATAATATTCTATACCATTCAATTGTTAGTAAAGTTCCTGACATGCTTTTGCCTCACATCAAGTAATTTTCTCCCAAATAGTTCTTTGGCTGTATTTAAGACTTAGCACAAGACACTTTTCCTAAATCTGCTGTGTGTGGCTACCCTCTTGTAAGACATTTAGAAAGTTTAATAGCATGGATGCAGTCTTATCTGTGCCAGTTAGAATAAGTCTGAGGCACATTTGATTTATTACTGGAGATTTTGCCTATGTTTATGTTTTGAATGATCCTAACAATTTTTGTTTTATTTTTGTTGCTGTTGTTTTTTGCTAGTAATCTGAATGTAAAAATACCACAAACTGTCATTTTGGAGCCACTCATTACAGTAAGAAAATACTGTGGTGTTTCATTATCATTCAGCAGCTTATGGAGTTGGTGGAGCGTGTTTTCATTTCGGTCTAGAGTATTCAGTCTCTTGATAGGAATAAGAAACAAATGAACTCATGATACAAATAATGTGCTAGAGAGCATTATACCTATTGATTCTTTAATTTAATGTGTCGAATTATGTGAGCAGAGATATGGTCTGTTCTCACCATTCATGCTGATGGTTCTATTTAAAATAAGCTGTTGGTTAAGGGGGAAAAAATACTCAGCTACAGTTTCCCCAAAAACTTTTCTCATGTTTTCAGTTTTGTAGAAGACTATACTAATTTCTTTTAATAGTTCAAGAATTTCAGTCTCTTCTTTTTGCTGGTTTTGTTTTAATTAAAGATAGAAAATAAAGACCAAAAATTTGTTGCATTTAAAAAAAAAATGTTTCAAATAGCTGGCTTTAATACCATCTATATTCCACAAACTTTGTGCTGAAAAGCTTGACACTACTAGTTGCAGAAAAATTTTGCAGTAGTAGCTCATGCTCCAGTTGTGTTATTTTTGACTGGATATTATAATTGTAGATTACAATCATCTTCACTGAACTTTCAGTTATATACATGAGGGACAGCAATCTTTAACATGTACATATATTCTGTTGAGTAATACTGTCGAGCAGCAAGATCTTGGTCTTACCACAGATAATTCTGTGACAATGTCATTTCACTGTGGAAGAGTATTCAAACAAGGGATCTGCATCAAGGATAGACATTACAGTTCTAGTCCCCTAAGTGTAAAAAAGCATATAATAAAACTAGTAAACTTGAAGAGGAAAATAAAAATGATCAAGTATGTAAGCCTGGTATCTCTTGAGTAATGCATAAATACATCTAGATTTCAGTCTACTAAGAGAACTGAGAATGGGATGTAGTATATAGAGGTCTACAAAATCTTGAGTACTCTGGAGAACTTGAGTAGGGAATGACAGTCTAAAGAAGACACATCTCAGTACAAGTGTGCTGCTCTTGCAGAATTAAATTTAAGGTTGAATATAGTAAGGCTGACGTAGTTAGAGCAGTCAGTCATAATAGCACAGAATCTGCTGCAGTCTTTTTAGTTTTCTTGTAAAGATACATAGTGGCAGCATTTCTTTGGTGAACCAGAGGTATAAAAATAGCTCTTAAATAATTTTATTTAAAGGCTAATGTTTCCTGTTTGGTATGTCTCAGTTTAAATAGCTTTTTAAATGGATGCAGGAGGACAATTTAAAATAAGTCTTAGGAAGTTAAAGTTGCTACCCAAGTCAGTTATTCAGAAGAAGCCATTCAAGGATATTCCATCAAACAGGCAAACCAATGAATGTTAAGTAATTCCAGGACTAAACTACTATTTCTGACATTACTAGCGTGGTTTTGTAGGTCTGCAATGTGATAGGTGATTTCCCAGCTCCATTTGTAAAGAAGTCAGCCAAACTCCTGTGACTTTGCGATACTCATATGGCCTGTGTATCATGTTACAAAGTCTGTCAAGTATTACAGAAGAGTTAGGGATGTGCATTTCTTGCAGAGAGAACTTAGATATACTACTTGCTTTGTAGCCTAGGCAGGATAGATCATTTGTAACCTAAAGCACTGTAACAGTCCTTAATGTAAGAAGAGGTGGAATCTGCCAATGCTTACAAGTAGAATGGTACATTGCCTTTACTTGACTGAGAGTTTGGCTGTATCAGTTTAGTGGAAACCCTGAATTTTTTGACAGCAACAGTTTATGTCCATGTTATTGGTGATGAAAGGCCACCAAGTCAATTTTGCCATTTATAAAAATCCAATTTGATTTTGAGTGAAATGTAACATTCTTTTGCACATAATTTTAACTGTTTTACAGTTCTTAAAAATCATTACTGTTTTCAGTTGCAGTGTTCATATAAATAAATCTGAGGAAAATAAAAGTGTAACTTCTGCATTGGCTTGATAATCCAATCTTATACACACAGAAACCTGTTTTGTGTGCATTGTTGGCTGGTTGTGGGATTTTTTGTTTGGTAGGGAGTTTGTATGGGTTTTGATTGTCTGATTTTTTAAAAACAATTGTGTAGCTGTTACATTACAGAGCTTGACAATCCTTGAGGTCCCTTCCATCCCTCATTTGATTATATAGACAATTCAGTTGGACATGAGACTGTGATGAGAAGTGTAGTTAGGGATAACAGTGCACTGCTCATTCAAATCACAGATATATATTCCGTTTTTGTGATTTTATGCTAGGAGGAAAAATCTTCTGTCAGTCTTCACTGGATTTGAAATATTCTGTTGTTACCCTTTATCAACTCAATAAATTTGTAGATTGGTTTGGTTAGCAGTTTTGGCTTGTGAACACACAAGCTATTCTGAGGTATGCAATGTGATTGTATTTAATTTTTCTTCCTTCTCAATGATTAATAATTCCATCTTTTACAGAAATCCCAGTTGAAACTATAATACATATCTAAATACCTCTACGTTCCTCCCCCCTCCTTTCTCTGGCTGAAAAAAACCTGGCTCCTCAGGCTTTTTTTCTCCTTAAATATGTTATGCCAGAGGCACTGGAACGGTCACTTTTTGGCTCGGACCTAAAATCACAAAACAGCAGAGGCTGGAAGGAACCTCTGGAGATCGTCTAGTCCAACCACACTGCTAGAGCTGGATCACCTAGAGCAGGTTGCACAGGAAGCATCCAAGCAGGTTTTGAATGTCTCCAGAGATGGAGACTCCACAACCTCTCTGTGCAGGCTGTTCCAGTGCTCTAGCAACTTCTCATAGAAGCCACCCCTACAGCCCCCTCCCCATCCCTACGAAAACCTTGCCACTCAAACCTCAAGCAGATTCCTAGTTTTTCTATAATAGTGTTAATAAGCTATAATATGAATGCGGTTGCAGGGCATGAAGGGCACACCTGATCACAGTCTCCACAACTTCAACTTTGTCATCAGTTGAATGCTTTCATTTTCAAGAGGACAGAGGCATTTGGAGTTAATAGAAAGTGTAGAAAATATTGCCTATTGGTATTTTCTAAAAATTCTCAGAGAATTATCCCCTTCAAAGTATTAACAAAAAAGTTATTTTCATTGCATTTTATTGTGTGGTGTAAATATGTCTCTCAATAGAAGAAGGAGATATTTTATTATGGAATTCTTTCCTTGTGGACTTGCACACAATACTAGAAAACCCATCTCCTAAAATACTGTGGGGAAGTAAATTTGTTACAGTATCAAAGATTTGTTCTCAAGTTATCCATTGTATTTGAGATAGCAAGTGTACTGATCTGAGGAACAAAAATTAGGAATGGAATTTTTATTTAGTGCTTTTCATAGATGATTGGGCTTTGAATTCCTTAAAATGGAAAAACCCCTCAAATTCTGACATAAAACAGATGGTGGGATTTGTTGATTTTTGGGGGGGTTTTGGGTGTGTTTTTTTTCCCAGATCTGAACTATTCTCCCCTCCTGTGTACACAACTGGATGAAGAAATTAAAATTTGTATTAAGTATTCAGATAAGAATTTACGATCACTTCATTGAGAGATCTCAGTTCTGCAGATGCTGATTGTCGTTTTTTGGAAAGACCTAATTTGTTCTAAATTTACAGAAAATTTTATTAAAATTTGTTTCTATGTGAGAACAAGATTTATATTGATACTTCAGTATCAGTATTCTTGCATTTTAACTGAAAATTATTAATCCTAGAGATTTTATAAAATTTTTTTTTGAAATGCAGAAGTATTTCTAGAGACATGCAGGTATAAATGTGTGCAGCAAAGTCGCATATTTTACAGAAAGAAAAACTTTGTGGATTATGTTCTTGTGTTGGCTAAATACCTAAAAATATTAGTTTGTACTTTTAAAAGCATTCACATCATGTATATGTTTGCTGCCTTTGTTGCTGTTTCTTGGCTTGTGGAAATGTAATTATTTTGTTGCGTGTGCCTGCACATTAAAACTGTCCTTTATCAGTCTGCTCAGGTATGTGTTTTATATTCTGTGTTGTGGTCAGTTAGTCTGGGAAGCAGCCCATTAATAAATACTGTGTTTATTTTGTATATTGTGGACAGGTGGAAATTTTCTTTTGTTGGATGGCAGGCATGCTCATTCAAAGAGAACTAACGAACTTGGAAAAAACATTGTAACACCGAGAATCATGTTGATGAAATGTGAACTCTGAGTCCAAATGTTAGCATATTCTGACAGATTTACAAATGAGAAAGTAATTTTAAATCTTGACAGTATTCTATTTTACATTAGGATGGTGAAGTATGTTCAATAACTACTTGTGTTCACAGTGAAGAATTCACATAAAATTTTCATGGAGCTGAATCTTACTCGACCATTTTAATCTGAGATGTATTATAGCAGGATGGGTTTTGTTGTTTTGTGCCATTTGTCAGTTTTTCCAAAAAAAATTGTGCCTTTGTGTATATCTTCTCTTCAGCTTCACTTTTTCATCCATACTTACAGAACCCGAAGGACTGCAGTAAAGCTAAGAAACTTGTATGTAATATCAACAAAGGCTGTGGCTATGGTTGTCAACTTCATCACGTAGTCTACTGCTTCATGATTGCTTATGGCACCCAGCGAACACTCATTCTGGAGTCTCAGAATTGGCGCTATGCTACTGGTGGCTGGGAGACTGTATTTAGGCCTGTAAGTGAGACATGTACTGACAGATCAGGTACCACTACTGGACACTGGTCAGGTAAGACTTAATGACTTGGATAATTTCTCCTTGTTTTTTGGAGCTTCTTTCATATAGAACTATTTTGATGCCTCTTTCTTTGATGTTATATGGAGCATAATAACTATGACTGCAATTTGTATACATAAGCATCTTTTAAATCTTTCTTTTTCATTGTATCAAAAAAATGTTATCCTTATTAAAATATCTCTGCTTTGGCAGAGATTTTTAAACAAAAAACATGTAATCCTTCAGCAGTCTGCCACTGTGTTATGTGCCAGATATGAATCCAGTTTTTGTGGGAAGAGACTATTAAATAGAGACTATTGGTAAACTTGAAAACAATAAGGCATTTCAAATATAAGCAAGATACCAAGAATGTTGTACCCAATAGCTATTCAACAAAAACTATGAGATAATGGAAATAATTTTTAATGTAAACTGAACTGATTCAAAATTCAGGCTGTAAAAACAGTGACAGTGTTAAATGCCTTTTTATTTGTAGATTAGTAAATGGATCCATTATACTAGGCTGAGCAATTTTGTTGGAACGAGCATTCTTGCTTGAAGGATCAGATAGCTTTATCTCAAACTAAATGGCATTAATTTCAATGGAATACTTGCAGTTGGCATCTTGAAGAGTTAGTAACATCTGCATGATTTTATAGGTTTTTCTATATATTTCAAATTTTTTCAGGTTTTTGTCAAAATTGAATAAACAGCACAACTGGAGATGGCTGGCACTAAGCTAATGATATGCTCTCAATTTATGATAAATATTAGCAGTAACTTTTAAAATTAGTTTTATGCACAGGTAATTTTTATGGGAAAAATTGTTAGCTTTAAAACACTTTGAATCTTAAATCTTATTTTTTCTAAGTCTGTAACTGGTACTACAATGGGAGTTTATAAATATTAGAATAAATGTGGGGAAAGTTGATCAAAAAGAATGCAATTTACTGTTCTTACCCAAGACTAGGTAAATTTACTGAGATGTCTTCATTGATAAAAGGAGATTCTCAGAAAAAACACAATTGGGCTAGAGAGAGGTGGAATGTTAATTTCAGTAATATTTTGTATTGCTGACAATTATATAAACATCATTATTGGATGAATAAATAAGCTAGCAAAGACTAGAGAATGGGCTAAACTGTGGACAAAAACAATTTAGAGTGGGAAACAGTAAGGGAGACACTGTGCCACTTTTCAGGCTGTAGCTGTTTTATTTATGAGCACTGATGAAAATTTTGATTGTTAGCATGTGGTGCATTAATCTTATCCCAGAAAGGAGTTTTGGCTCAGTAATTCTCTGTTTAAGGACAGAAAAGACGGTCTTTTATTATTTATGTTAGTTGTGCCTACAGACTCAAGAACAGACTCAAGAGTTTCTTTCCAGTATGTCCTGAAGGATGTATTTGGCAGCAACAGTAGTGACTCAGACTTCATTGGGACGTTTAAAAAAATGCCAGGGATTTTTCAGTAGACACTCAGGTATAATACACTCATCAATAAGCGACAGTGAACTGATGAGGTGTTATTTTAGCATACAGTTTTCTTGTTAGAACTACAGGAGCTACACCATGACTTTCAAAGACCAGTACATAGAGTTTTTCTGGAGCCAGTAGAGCTTTTCAGTTCTGGGTTCACATAAAGTAGTTTCTCCTTTACCATCTTCATTCTTCATCTTCTGTTGGTTGCCACTGATACACAGGTTTTGGGTGGTGTGTAAGGTTAGATGCAGGGAAGAATAGCCACATCTGCAAGTCAACAGAGACTGTACCCTAGAGTCAACAGAGGAAGTATTCCCCCTCCTTCATGTCTGACAGGTACGGGGTTACACTGTGCTTCATAACTCTGAACTAGTCACTGGACTTGGAAATTAGCATCAATGCTGAGATGAAAAGAAAAATGTACATGTTCATTCCTTCACTTCACCTGTCTTCCTGCCTCTGAAAGGGTGAAATGTGACCAGTCCCATAACTGCTTCCAGACAGGGGAAAAGTTGCCTGTTCTGACAAGTGTCTTGTGTTTCAGTTACTGTTCCATAGCAGTTGTGCCTCTCAAAGTTTCTAAAGCTGTTTAAGTACTCAAGACTATTACTGTTTCTGATTACCTATAGTGCAAGTCTTATCTTCGACAACTGTAGTACTTGGAATGATGGCTTTATAGTTATTTTACTTCCTACAGGAAATTCTTTGGAATTATGTTTATGCTAGGGTTTGTTGGCTTTTTTTGAGAGCGGTGTGTTGCTTTGTTTGTTTCGTTTGTGTTTTTTTGTCTTTGGGTTTTTTCCAGATTATCAGTAACATTTCTTATTCATGTTGGAATCACTAGTGCTCAAAGATCCTTGTTATCTGGCTGATTAGCAGTTCAGTGAGGAGGTATACCCTGAAGGATATGTAGAGGAAGGACAATTGCCTATATATTTGGTAACAATTTAGCCCAGGGCCTGTTTGAGACCAGTAATAACAAGAATTGAACTTTGCAGAAATTTCTTTGACAAGACATATGGATCAACCAGATCTCCTAATTTCCACTGTTGTCTCTGTGGAAAAGGTTTTAGAGATATTTTTCTGCTTCAATTCCTCCATTTAGCTATTTCTAGCTTCTTAGACAGTTATGAAGTTATGATAACCTCAGTACATTCAGAGGCGTGTGGAGCAGGGCAAAATGTTTTAGGGAATTGTAATTTAGGATAAAATGCAGAAATAGTACTTGCCTTTCCAAAGCAAACACACATTTCTAGATCAGTAAGCTACCCTTTTGTCATCTAGACAGTAAAGAAAGTTTCCAAGTCCTTATTTAAGAATGAAACCGAAATTTTCTCATCATGAATATCGAAAAACAAGTTCTGTAGAGGGATTGTGCAGTCTCCGTTTTTGAAGGCTTTCAACACTTGCCTGGGTGAAACACTAAGCAATTTATGATCTCATGGCTGAACTTGCTTTGAGCAGAAGTTTGGAGTAGATGTAGACTGTATGATTGGGACAAACTTAGTAATGAGTTCAATTATGGGAAGTGTTGATTATGACTAATAATAACCAGGTCTTTTATCCTGATGAATTGTCACTGTCCAGAAACAGCTGCTTTAGAAGAGGATGAAAGTATAAGAACCAGGCAAGTAAGGAGTAAGCTGTGTCAAAGAGAAATTCCTACACAGGATCAGTTCCTCCTGTTTTGTTTGCACATATGAATCCTCATACATGTAGGTGAATCTCGCATCATTCTTCATGTGGTTGATAGAACATGCCAAAGTCTTTGGTCTTATCTTCTGAATAGGATACTGTAACCTTAGTGCGTATGGAATCTTAAAGAACTGAACTATGAAAGCATTAAAGATCTCAAATTAACTTTTTCAGATTTACAAAGTCCTATTTACATATTGGTGTGTAAGCATGCTTGTGTGTTTGTGCATTGAAAGAAAAAGTGCATGCTAAAAAACTTTTATTTGAAACTTCTAGTTGTATAAGATTTTTTTTTCCAAATGTTTTCTAAAAATAAGTAGAAGTGGAAAACTGACATTGAAAACTTCAGCTCAAGTTTTATTCATGTTTGGAGAAGTTAGCACGTGAAACCGCCGTCTGGGCATGGTTCTGGACAGACTGCTCAATGTGACTCCGGAATTTACTTGCAGGCAGTTTTGAGAGCCTTGCATTTAGCATAATAAACTGTAAACCAGTGTTTTGGAGCATTTATGCCCACATGGCTTAAAAAGACTGTATATTTTCATGAAAATCTGTTAAAATAGATCACGATTTCCTGCAATATGGGCTCTTGCTGATAAGAGTACAAATACTATTTCCTTTTAGCTCCCTACAGTGTTTTTTAAAAAATTAATTTCTAGATCATGGTGATGAGTTGAAGAGGGGATGCATGAAATATCTTGATGTGATTACATTTTTAAAAAAATAACAAATGCCATTGTTTTGTGCTTTGGTGTTCTAGACACAGAAGCCATTCTGCTATGAAAGGTTCTAAGGTTAGCTTACTGACTGGCCACACTATGAACTGTGGCAAATCCCAGTATTTTTGTGGCGGCATGATCAGTGAGGAAGAAAGACACTGACTCTTACAAGCTTCAATGTGGCTTCAGTAGGAATCCTCTCTGGATCCTTAATGGCTGATAGATTTCAAAGCCGTTCTGTCTTGCTGGACATTTCTGTAGAGTTTTAATGTCTTTCTAAATTGATATAAAGTTTGATATTTTATTCCCTGTAATTTAACAGGGATAAGTAAGTCTGAATTTCCTAGCTGTATTTAAAAATAGTTTTTCTGCAAAAATATACCTTTCTTTTTTTTTTTCCCCCCTACAACTTCTGAAATCAGCATGGGATCTTCTTGATTTTCAAGATGTGTGAAAGTGCACTGATGGTTATAATTTTCCATTTTCCTAAACAAAATGGCTCTCCTACATAGAACTTACTTTGCTGTGTATATGGGTTTTTAATGAAAATTGCCTTTTAAATGTGTCACAAACATTCATACGAGTATTTGTAACAAGGTATCAGTGGAATTACAGAAATAGCCAAAAAAGTAAAAAAAATAATTACTTTCATGCAATTTGCAGACCTGTATGGAATAATAATGTAGTAAATAGTGCTTTGTGACAAAATTGTTTAAATCTGTACATTTATCTTTATTTTAATTAAATTGCCTCTGGTTGACAGAATATTTGTGTAGCCACATAATGTTTCTAGAAAGAATTAAGAAGTTTATATGAGCTCTGTGTGTGTGTGTGTACATATACAAGTATATATATTTTTAAAAGTTATTGGTCCAGTCCTAACTATTCATAAAAGCCAAGCTTGTCTGTTTCAGAAGAAATTAGCGTGGCTTTGCAGTTTGGGAAGTAGGGTGAATTTTTATAAGCAAGCTGATAGTCTGATAGCAAAAGATTAGTAAGGCATGGTCTCATCTGTGCAGAGAATTAGGGGTCATCTTATCCCTTGTCATCTCTGGCAGGAACTGTCTTTGCATTTGATGTGGTGTTCCTGCAAGTTGAATTCAGTTTTTCCAGATTAATTTTGTTACAAGTTAGTGAATCCTGTTACAGGTTTTGCAAATACAACAGATACTTTACATCGTGACATACTTTTTTCTTTTCCTTAGTTTCACTCAAACACTTTCATACTGTCACTGTAGAGGAAGAAAATTAATAGGAGATGGTTGTATGCGTGTTCTTTGTAATTTTATACCTTCCCTCTGCAATTATAACTTACTTGCAGCTCAGTTATGCTTGATATCTATAGCTAAACTATAAATAGTTAAGTAGGAATTATTATAAGAAGAACATATAATTTCTTAGTAATAAGAGCCAAAATACAGAAAACTTGTGATGATATATTTATAATTAATTTTTAAATTAATTTTCTTTTAAATAGTTGTATTGAGCATTAATATTTTTTCTAGCCTGGTCGTCATGATCTGTTATCATTGCCACATGCTTAAAACTGGGGTCAGCCTCTTTTTATCATTTTTTACTTGCTGACGTATGATGTCCTAGTGACATTCCCCAATAATGCATTGAAGGAGAGCTATAAAATAACTACATTAAAATATATATAAAAGTGGAAAAGACAGATTAATATAAAATTAGAAATTTTATCCGCATTACATGATGGAGAACGAAGGGATGTGGAGATAAATAAGCCATCTACGTGTGTTAAATAACAGTGTGTGCTCCTTCCCCTAAGGTCTGCAAACCAGTAAAATGAAAGATAACTTTAAAAAGGGAACCTGAAATGAAGTTTCCTGCAATTACATTACTATTGACTTTGCTGCCTCTAGCCATGATTTGACAAATGAATGCTTTTAAGGCAGGGGTGCACCCAAAGGGAAAAAAATGGCAGGGCTCTGTGTTTGGTGGTAGTACCAGCTTTTAAGTATTCGTTGAAATATAATCTTAAAATATGAATTAACTAATATGTTTATATGTATAATTCAAGAAAGAGGATACTGTGGGTACACAAAATTAATTTTTAATTTATTAAAGCAAATCAAGCAACAGTAATCAAAAGGACTAAATGAAAACTGCAAACTCAAACTGTAAAAAGTTCTTGAGAATTAATTGCAATAAATAAGTTTAATTTCATGAAGTAGGTCTTCCTTGCCAGTAGTTTTTGTTTTACATAAATCAGATGAATATTCAGTATTCACTTAAAAAAAATCCCTTTAACTTGCACATAATTGTATGAATTTTATTTTGCTCCTTTGCCCCTGTCTTCTGTATTAAAATCTTGCAGAAAAAGTTGATCATTTTTTATTTCTAATTCTTATTATCTTTTTTTATACACTGATTTTTGCTATTTACATCTTCAAGCAAATTTACATGAAGCATGCTGAGGGAATGATCATTTGAGAGAACAGAGCAGAACAGCAATCTGGTTTATAATGTGTTAATCTTGAAATCAAGCTATTGTTGTCGCATAGGTGTTTTTCTGTTGTGAAGGTTTTGTGAGAAGGTTCTGTGTGAAGACATTCATGTATGTAAGCATGAAAAAAATACTTTGAAAGGGGTAACTCTTAAAAGGACATCAGAATTTTAATGTGGTCTTGAGTTTTCAGAGCAGTACTGCAGCCTAAGAGAGAGAAGTGGTCTTTATGCCTAAGTGTGGAGGGTTATTGAATAGTAGCAAAGAGGGTTATTTCCTTGCAGAACTTCCAGGCTGCAGTGCACTGTCTGTTTTTGTTATCTGGCCTTCAGGGTGGATATTGATAAATACAAAATAACTACAATGATTCAAGGCTAGAAAAATCTGCTTCACAGTAAGGGCTTAAAGACCATAATTCAGTTTAAAAATGAAGCAAGTTTAAAAAGCTGGTCCTGCCACATTTTATAGGTATTTCTATATGAGAAAGATTTCTGCTTTTAGACCAAAGCATGTTGCTGAACAATTCAGATTAGAAATAAGGTCTGTTTTTTGCAGAAACATTGGTTGACTACTGTAGTAATTTATTCAGGGGATATGGTAGATTCTTCATCATTAAAGCTGCATTTCATCAAGATTGTATGTGTTCTTGAAAACCGTATTTGTCCTTTTTAATCTTTTAATATTTTGCATGTGTGGCGTAGAAGGTTATTGTGATTTCGGTGACCCAGTTGAAGCTGTGGTCTGGTGTACAGCAAACAGGCTAGGATGAGGAAGGCTGAATAGAGCCTTCAGCAGTTGAGTTATCTGTGCCTTGGATGAGCACAAGTAGAATTATTTATTTCAAAGAGGCCTTACTTGCTTCCCGCTTACTTGTTCAAGAGGTTGGAACAACAGAAAAACAAAGTAATAGTAAGTTGAAACATTTTTTAAAATGTGTATTTTACTTTTTTGAGCAAGGTGAATCAATGCATGAATAGAAACACAAGGTATATAACTGAAGAGTGAGCTGTATGGGGCACATGGTAAACCTTTTTCACATTCAAATGTCAGATCAGTTCTTAACTTTATGGAAAAAACTTTTACTGGAATAAAGGTGGCAAACCTGATCTTGATTATCAATTATAATATAATATATATTATATATATAATATATATAAATATATAAAAATAAAATATATATAATATTATAAATTCTGGGAAAAGTTTTTTTTTACTAATGGTTAAAAATTTAAAAAAATTAAAAACTAAACTGAGTATATCAAAATCAGAAATAAAACTGAAAATGACAGAGGTGAATTCAGAATCACACAGGTGATAATGAGACAAAGATTTCAGTATATTCCAAAAACAATTACATACTTTTGTGGTAGGACTCACATGCCATGAGATATAAGTAAAAGAAATTGCTTTTTGCCTTTTTTTTTTTTTTTAAATTTTAATTTTAAATTTACGTATGTTTAAACTGATCACCAACAGACTGAAGTACCACATGTCTGAGTTTTACCACTTCTTAAGTTTAGAATTAGGCATACAACATCTTGTATCATTGCAACTCAGTATTTAGTGTTGCTTTTTATTAAATTTACATCCTTTATAAAATATAAACTGGTGCTTTCTGGATTTCAGAGAAACTGAACAGCATGCTTTGTTGTAACAAGTAATTTAAAAGACTATTTGTGATGCTGGTTTTTACCACGGGCAGAGAGGATTTTAGGGTTTTTCCTGCTATGAACTAATTCGCATTATTCACATATAAAATAATTTCTGGAAAAAAACCTTCTCACATATATATAGAAAAGGACTTTTAGAATATTACAAAGAAAATTGTATTTAGAAGGTATCTGGTAATGTAGTTGAACTCTGTGCTAACGTCCATGTGGAACAGAAAGAAAATTGTCCAATATATTCCTGTTTTTTTCCATTTGCCCTTCTTTTCAAAGGGCTTAAATCTACCCATTGCACCAAAAACGTTGTCCAGGCTTCCTTTAGCTCTAAAATAAGTGAAATTGTAGTGCAAAATTAAATTATTCATTTTTAATTATTTTTAAATTCTTGCTGTAGTTTTTTGCTTGTTATGAAAATATGGGTGTCCAAAATCAGGAAAAAAAGTATTTAGACTTCATCTTAAGAATATATTCGTTATTGTCATAGCTGCACTTATTATAATATAGGTAATTTCCTGGAAATTGGAAAATGATGTCTGTTGTTATTGTTTCTGTTACAGAAGCCATGTTACAACAGGTATTTTCCAGGGAGATAGTATAATAGACTGTAAAATTTTGCATTTGGAATTAGGACCAATAAGATAGACCCAGCAGAAGATATGATTAGGGTGAGTAATTTTATAATTAGTGAAATCCACATGAAGACATTGAATTCTTGGCTTAATTTTTAAATAGAGAATAAATATAGCAAACTTATTAATAGGTATAATCCTGTACTTTTGTTTAGTAGCCTGACGTTCATTGCAGAGATAGCCCAGAAATGAAGATACTTCTGAAAGTAATTTCTGTGCCTGGTGAGCAGTAGGATCAAGGAGTAGGTTTTGAAAAAGAAGAGGATTCTCCTGTTCAGAGAATAAAAAAAGAAATCTTCAGAAGGACTTTTGGTTTGGAGAGGGACTATAGGCAAAAGGAATAGAAGTGTGGATAATGTCACAACATTGACTTAAATGCTGCAGGTATTAGTTGTCTCAATAGTTCTTAATTAACTCAGTGGTACTCAACTTGGCCTTTGCATTATATACTTTGTCAGCCATGTATACATACTTTTCCATCTGTTAAAAACATCATGCCATTTAGAAAAAGAACAGGACTCTAAAAACTGAAAAACACATACCAAAATGCTTTCGGGGTGTGAATTTCTTACCACAGCTGGGAAGATAATCTTGTAGCAGTTATTTAGACAGGAACATAGTAAGAATTTTAAGAATACAATACATTCTTCAAAAATGAAAACATAAAAAGGTAGTGGTTTTCTTAGGTTCTGTCATAGTTTAATCCAGACAGCATCTAAAACAGCCAGACAGCTCTCTGCTCACTTCCTTCCACCCACGGTGGGATGGAGGAGAGAATAAAACAGGGGAAAAAAAAGTAAAACTCGTGGGTTGATATAAAATTAAATAGGACAGAAAAGGAAGATGATTATGGTAATAATGATAGAATATGCAAAAGAAGCAACGAATAGCACAATTTCACACCACCCAAAGCCAATGCTGAGCTAGTTCTCAAGCTGAACTGCCTCCTGGTACAGGAGGAATGTTTTCTGCCGGGGTAAGAAGAAGGTGCCAGAAGAAACAAGTTTACAGATAGAATGGGAGACTGAAATTCCTCACTTGAAATGTCTGTATAGCCAGAAAATATCAGAAGCTTATGGGATGTGTCAGTAATTCCAGTAGTTTATGTGAGAAGAACGCATCTCATGCAGCAAAGATATACCCATATCTGCTTTAAAATAACAAAAGAAATAACACTAAATAAAAAGAATCCAAACAATCCATGACAATATCTCATTTCAACAAGGGAGATACATAAACTGCTTATAAAAAAGGACTAAATGTTTGTAAGCAGCATGGAGATTACACAGAACATAGACCAAAATAATACCACCTATCAGTTAGTATTATTTTCCCAAAAGAAACTATCGTGAAGTTTTTTAATGTTGTAAAAAGACATATAAAGAAAAGCAGACAAAACAGCCCCAAACACATTTTGTACAAGTGAGAAAAATTGGAAAAAAAGTATTTTCTAGCAAATTACATATGAAAACATGGTCAGGCAGGCCAAAAAAGGTTTTGAGAAGCTTGCTAAAGGCAAAAACTGATAATAAATCCTTTTTCAAACACAACAGAACAAGGAAGCCTAACAGGAAATCTTGAGGGCCAATAGATGATGAAGGGATGAAAGGAGCAATGATAGAAGACAGGACTATAGTACAAACTATAAAAATCTTCCATATTCACATTAATTATTGAAGAGTTAGGGAGGCTTCCATGCTGGAATGGTTCTGCTCAGGGGACACTTGGGATGCTCTTTCTCAGACAAGTGTCGTTAAAAGCAAGATACTTTGTTTACAATTTCTATTTGTTTATAATTGCTTTGGTTTGTAATTGCTATTCTACAGAAAAATGGAAGGTGGCTGAATTTTCAAAAAGGAGTCCAGCAAATCAGAAACTTTGGTTATTTTAGTATTGGACAAATTGACAGAGATAATAACGAAGAATCAATTTAGGGGCTACACAGAAAAAGTATGTTATAGTGGAGAAGAGTAAGTGAGAGTATTATAGAAGAAAATAATGTCTCATAAATTTAGTAGACATATTTGAAAAAGGAAAAAAAAGTAGCTCTGGAAGATTGAGTTTACTAAATATCTTGCACTTCAAGAAAGTGCTTCAGAAGGCTTCCCTAGATGTAAACCACCATGAGACACAGGACAAGCTGCTGATGTAAATAAAATTGGGCTAAAAGAAACTGCAGAGGGAAAGGGTAGAAACTAATGTTAAATATTCCTTAAAGGAGTAAGTCACCATCAGAGACTGATACAAACTTTACACTTCAACGTACTCATGTATTATCTGACAAAGAGATAGAATATGAAATGTGACTATATTTCTAATAATCATGAAGTATTTTGTTTAGTGAATGTGAATATTATTTATGAAGAGTTACTGCTCTTGCAGTAGCACTACTCTTTAACGTAGTCTGGCACAAAGTTCACTTGTGCAATCCAAAATGTCCCACACTGAACTAAATCCATTTGAATTTTAATAAATTCCTCATAAAATGCATCTGTGTGCTTTCACACTCTAATCAATGAAACCCACAATACTGAATGTTGATTCTGATTAAGCCATTTATATAAGCTAAGTGTACTATTGATTCACTTTTAATTGCATGAGGAATTACATTAGATCTATTCTTGATGAAGAGTATTTGATAAAGGTGTATTTGAGGTTATCTTCTATGTCAATAGCATTTTTTTAATCAGGATGGGAGATGCATTCCCCATTTATTGCTTCTAAATACTGACGGTGTTAAGTAAGTTTTCCAGTGGGAGAAGTAAGGACGTACGTATTTCTTTAATGTTTGACATGTATAATTGCATTCTCTAACTGATAATGTTCAGGGTGTAAAAATGCATAGATTTTAAACATTGAGCTCTCCTTATGTCATTGTTAATTTTGGTAAAGATTAAATGTCTCTGCAAAATGCAATTGACTGATTTTTGTTGTGTGCATGGACAGCACCATAAATATCATAAAAAATGTTTTGTTCAATGAAAATTACTTAATTATGTTGAAGTGAATGAACCTAGAACAAGGGATTTTTATTAATGAGTAAATATGTCCACTGA
Source organism: Laterallus jamaicensis coturniculus (assembly GCA_022605575.1). Classification (NCBI taxonomy): domain Eukaryota; kingdom Metazoa; phylum Chordata; class Aves; order Gruiformes; family Rallidae; genus Laterallus; species Laterallus jamaicensis. The sequence continues at coordinate 23,651,874 of JAKCOX010000013.1, forward strand.
AATATTTATTTTCAAAATAGTAGGGAGATATTTCACTGCATTCCCCGAGTAGGGGAAGTTGAAGCACTGTTGTAATTATGTAAACTTGTTGATCTAAGAAATTCTTGGAAAGGGGAGGAAAAGAACTTGCCCCTGTTCTCTGCAGTGGTGCCAATGACTAATCACACATTTGATCATATGCCTTATGCTGTTCATATTGAATATTACATTCTGAAGCATGGTTTTCCTATTTTCCTAAAAGATTGATGTTGCCCCAATATACTAAGAAAGCTAGTGCTAATGCTTAGTGATTAATTGCACACTTTACTCATGAGCATTAAATTACAGATGGTAAATCATAGATTCGTAAACAAATGCCTAGTTTCCATTTAAAATTACAAATATCTATTTTTTTCTTAATAGCCACTCATCTAAAGATTCTTCCAAAACCCTACAAGTTGGCCTAATACGAGAGTTTATTTGATTTAAGGTAACCATGCTGGTTTCGAAAAGTCATACTGCATTGTGTATGCTGCAATAGAATACAAGTGTGTTTTGTGTTCAGGTTTTTTTAGTATCAAAAGACAACATTAGGCAAATTATGAAATATGAAATATGCTGGGTCTCAGACAATCTTTATAAAGTTTGAAATAATATTCTTTGTTCTTTGTTTAGATGCAGATGTTTCAGGCCAAACTGAAACAATCTCAGATTTTGGGAAAGTTTATCACCTGCATTCAAGTTTCAAATTATTTTCGGATGCATTATATTAATTTTGATGTCAGCAATGTTATGGTTATATTATGCATCTTTAAGTAATCTTTAAAAAAATGGCTGGTGTAGGGCCAAATTCAAGCCATGAAAACATTTCATCCAAACCCTTCCTATGTCTTGAAAATGTTTACCACCATTTCTACGTGGAAGGCATCCCAGAGTATTCCCAGCACTATGACTTATCACCCTGATACGCGGGAATAATACAGAGTCATCCTTTCTACTAATACAGATACTATTAATTCTGTATAGAAAAGCTGTCATTTAAGGCTGGAAGTTTGATTAATTTCATTTTAACTTTGTCAGATCCTAAAGGGTCCTTGTCTTTTTGCATTTGAGTAATGAATAAAAAATAACCTTAAAATCTCAGCTAATTACTCAAATCTGTTACTTGTATAGATTCAGGATGTCATACTGAAAAGATGCTTTTATCACTATATGTTTTGTTAGATGTGAAGACTCAACTAAGTAGGAAAATGATACTGAATACAGGTTTTTCCACCATGTGAAATAACTGAAAGCTCAAATAAGACTTTTAAGTCAGAAATAATTTCTTGCATGTTATATTTCTCTTACTCAATCTTTAGGCCTTCAGATAACTGATATCTTCTTAGAGTTGTGAATAGATAAATTTGAAACCCCACATTTTGTTACATTGGTTTTCTACCAACTTTGGAATACATAGATTTATTTTGTTCAGATTTCCTATGAAACAATGAATTCTCAATATTCCAAGAAAAAAACCCCATCTTTAATGGGATCTCATATTTTTGGCATTACATGTCTATGACTATGATCTAATGTTTTGTAGAGAAGTCATTAGAACCTATTTTCCTTTATCTGCTATTACATAAATCCTGGAACATAACTCAGAATCTTAGGTATTCTGTTTGCAAGTGCTTTTAACTCCTAAGAAACAGTTGCAGTTTAAAGTTTCTAATAGTGTGCAAATTAATAAGTTATTATTACTGTAAGAGTTTTGGAGAAAACGCTTATATTGATATGTGAGTTATGCTGTCTTTTACTGGTTCTTCCATTACATTTTGCCTTCTGGCTTCGGTTCTGGCTTCCAATGATAGACCACTTGAGAACAGGCATACATGCTATGACTGAAAACCAGAAAAAAAATTCCTTTTCCATGATTCCATTATACAATTATCTTAAGCATTGGATGCAGGGCAAGTTAGCCAGCCCCTTTTCAGTGGTTAGTGGAGACAGGACAAGGGGCAATGGCTGCAAGTTAGAACACAGGAAGTTCCGCACCAACATGTGGAAAAGCTTTTTCACAGTGAGGGTGACAGAGCCCTGGGACAGGCTGCCCAGGGAGGTGGTGGAGTCTCCTTCTCTGGAGATATTCAAGACCTGTCTGGATGCCTATCTGTGTAATATGAGTTAGGGAGCCTGCTTTAGCAGGGGGGTTGGACCCGATGATCTCTTGAGGTCCCTTCCAACCCCTACAATTCTGTGATCCTGTGTGATTCTGTGATTCCAGGGTTATACTCTTGGTTTTCTCCCTTTTACGTTAGTAGACTGTGTGAAGTTGAATGAATATCTGTTTCAGTTTTTCATATGCACTGTTAAGGTGAACTGTGTCTCACTGCTATGAAAACAGCATAGCAGTTTTACTTTCCGCTGTTTTATTTATGGCTAACTTAAACGTCTTTTTGTCTTGAGGGTGGTGTTCCATCTGGTCATGCATATGAAGGTATTTTTACTAATTCATTGAAAGGAGATTCTTCCAAGTATTCAAACTAGGACAAGACAAGATTCAGAGCTCAAGTTACAATCCACTAACTGAGAAACAGTAAATGCCTGAACTGGGAGCCCTTCTCCATTAGAGGTCTGGGCAGCCAACTCTGAATATTCTTATTCTCATGAGAATTCATTTATCTGCTCCATTCTTGTGACTTAAAATACTGTCTTGAGGTTGTCTTGGTTTTTTTAATGTTTATACGTGATTCTTACACACTCCTACATATGTCTAATTAATATATGCGTGCCAGAGATCAGTCCCTGCCACTGAGAAAGTTGTTTATCTTCTATTTCAGAAAACCCAGCCTAATATTCAAAGCAACTATCTGGAAGCATTTTCAAGTGTATAGCAATTAACGGTGGACTGAAATAAAGAATTAGCTTCAATGGAATTGTTTCAAATCAAATCCAAAATTAGCTTTTCTTCACTATTGCGGTAAAGACCTGTAACAGGTGTTTTCCTAAGTTACTTCGGCTATCCTCACATAAGAACTTTAAAATTCTCAACTCTGACTACTATTTGCATGAGTGACTAAACCTGGATAACATGGCAAAACCTCTTTGCATTTATAAAAGTATATTTGCCTTTGCAAATACATTTTATGATATTTTCAAGTAGCTGGAGAACTGGAGCTCCTCTTAAACAGGTACCTCTTTCATACAGGCTCTTTAGATGAAATGGGGCATTGTTCAAAAGCAGTTTGAACATATAAAGATAAAAGGAAAAATAAATTACTAGTAAGCTTCTTGATTTCTGCTTAGCTTGACAGTCTACTGGAAATGCTTTCAGTGACAGTTATATAAGTCAATTTATGCAATCATACACTTCATCTGTAAACATTCTAGCTGAGTATCTAAACAATTGAGGAAGGGAAAAATCTTTACTTTTTAATGTTCTCCCAAAGTGAAGTGACAACGGCCATAAAAAGCTTCTATTATTTAAGTGGTGGGAAGTTTTCTATAGAGTGAAATATCAGTCTTTATAATGCAGCTCACCTTATCTGACTAAAAAGGGAATATAAGCCCTAGAGGCATCAGTAGATGCTACTCTTTGGTTTTGTTAGAGACATAGCTATTTCAAATGCAGAAATTGATACACTCTGTTCATGCTTTCATTAGGTCCAAGACAGAGAAGATTAATTGAAAGGTCATCACTTATTAGGACAGTAAGAGCACTGATTGGTTTGATTATTGGTACAATTTTTTAAGAACCAGAATGACATGGGACTATAAATACTGATAAAGTCAGTGGAGCCTATGTTACAAAGACATTGGTAGTTCAGGAGCACTCAAAGTTTGGGTTTCTGCTGGTGTAGAAGTAGCTGATAAAATAGTATCTTTTGCGGAGAATTATTTCAGCCAAGTTGTGAGAGCAAAGGTTTTGTTACCATGTCGTGTCTTTCTGTCTGTTCAGTGCAAATTCTGAATATTGGATGAATTTTGGCCAAACCTGTCTGAAAGAAATAGGTCTTCTTAAGGTCTCTCAGAAGTTCTCAAAGTAGATAACCTGGGTATGTGTATACAACCACTGAAGTCAATATTCAGACTCACCAGCAAGTGAGAAGCAGTGACTGACTGATCACAGATGTCATTTTCCAAAAGGCAAGCAGTACAGAAAATGCTAAAGAGTCGTGGGAGTATGTATGGATAGTTGCAAGAGTTATTCAGGAGAGGAGGAGAAAGGTTGTAAGAAAAGTGGCTTGGGAGTGCTGGGTTGAGCAACATAATAGATGTGTTGGGATGGTTGAAAACATTTTGGTTTATTCCCTCCTTAAGCTATGGGTAATCAGTCTCTTGGCATGACAAATGGGACAACACTACCTATGTGGCATATAAAATCTGGAGGGGGGTGGAAAAAAAGGACTGTATTTTTAGTTTCCTGAAAACTGAGTTGCACCAAATTCATTAGGTGCCTTAAAAGGTTTGATTAGATAAAATATGATTTAAAGATTAGTAACTGGAACACTAGTGAGACAGAAATCTGAAACTAAGTTCAAAAATTTTGCATTAAAAATGTACAAAGCAAAATCTTAGAGAAAAAAACCACTTAGATTAACTACTTTAAAAGAAAAATGGGAGTTTTTTATCTCATTTTAGTCCCATCTTATAATTCAACTATGGCATGAACTCCTTACCAGGTGACTATAATAATGCACAAAAAATAGTTGTAGGAGATGTAGTCTGCGTCACAGAACAGATAAAAGCATACTTTTTCTTTCTTCTGAACTAGTTGACAATTCTTAAGTAGCGTAATGGTGGAACTTTGCATACTTTCCATTTTTGTATTTGCTGTGCTTTGCAAAGAAAATCATTAGAATATCATTGAAGTTGGTGAACAATGAACCCTCTGTCTTTATGGTACATAACAGAAGCCAACAAAACAATAAGGAGCCCTTGTGAGAATTCAGCACAGTCCCTCTCATTGTGTGCTAGGCTAATCTAACAGCATTCCTAGCACTCTGATATACCTTGTGTGATTGAATTTAGAATTGTTCATTCACTTGGGGTGAGATTTCAAATTGGCAGGAAGTATTTCACGTTGTAGAACTTAGTTAAGTAGAGCTGTGATTAATCAATACAAGTCAATATCACTTTAAGTCTATATTATAAAAAGATAAAGGAAGTGAAGCCATTCCATTTTTATTTTGAGTTTAGTCACTTGTGCTTGAAGCAGCACAAACTGAAATTAAATTCAAGTTCTTACTCATGCCACAGGAATGTCCTTAGCATAGTGTTCTTTGGCATAGTTTTAAGGACAACTTGAAAGAATACTTTGAGATTACATCACAAATTTTAAAGTAATACGAGAATGAATAAAGTGCTCAAACAGGTTTTCAGTTAACATTAACTAATAGTATTGACTGTTACTTGACATGAGGCTGGCATTTTGCTGTGCAAAGTAATATCCAACAAAAATGCCCATGCAAATCCAGATCTGAGCCAATGTTCAGATGGCAAGAAGTAAGGTAGGAAAAAATGACGAAATTCCGAAGGTCCTTTTGAGACAAACCAACAATTTTCAGGCTTCACAGAGAGTTGATATGAAAGATATAAATAGCAAAAGTTTCTAAATGTGCTTTAAATTAGGTGGACAAAGCTTAAATATAAAAATTAAGTTGTAAGATTATGCCAGTTCACAAGTTTAAGTCCTGTGAGCTGAGTGATTTAGGCACATTGGGATACTGCAGGGAAAAGGCTTTTTATAATACACAGAGATCATTTCAGTATTCAAAAGGTAGTCAGCAGGACTCCTGGAAATTGATACTCTATTACTGACATATTAGTGATGAACATATCCAGAGAAGGTGATAAATAAGACCTAGGTGGGGCAGCTGGCATGGGTCATCGGAATAAAAATCAGTTTCTTTACAAATCTTGATTTTTCTTTGAGGATGTTGTTGTAATAAAAGACTGAGTGTTAGCAGTATTGCAGTACTTTATGACTATTACAGAAAACACTCAATCTTTTGATTACTGAGTGAAAGGAAAAATGGATTAAATTGCAGAACTTTGGGAGACAGTTATTTTCGTTGATCCAAACTGAGAAATAGCACCTGGAGTGAAAGTTAAACAACCTGTAAATAGAATTATGGATGCAAATTTTGGCAAAATAATTCACACTGGGAAAAGTAGCTTGAAGTATTGCTGAAATGTTGTTGGCCTACAAAAACTCTAGAGGTGTCTTCCAGTCTCAATAATTCTATGATTTTGTACAGCAACTGGACCCGATTGACATGAGGATACTGTGATTTGAACTACCAACATAAGAAAAAGATATATAAGCATTAGGATGGATTATTACCTTTTATGGTTTGTCTGTTATTTATTGAAATACTGCTGGGAAGTGGAAGAACCAAAGTCTCTTAAAATTTAGGGAATACATAGCTGAAAAATGAAGAAATGTGTGGATAAAATGATAATTTTGTGTTTGTAACCCAACTTCACTATCTTCAGCTGAACAGATACATTTCCTGTCAAGAATATGGCCTTAAAGTACAATGTATATGTTTGCCTATCAATCTGACTGAGTTTTGATTATCTACTGTATCATTGGTATGGATTTCAACTTATTTCTGAGTAAACTAAACCAATATACTCTGAAATTTCCAGGAAAGCTTTTTAAACTATGCCCATTGAAAACAGGATAATATCATTGCCTATTGGCAATATTAGGAATATTTCAAAGAACACTGGGGGAAAAAATAATTAGTGAGATCAAAAAGTTGTCACCTGCCTAAATGGCTGTTGCAGGGAGTTGTTTACTTCAGGTTACTTAAGAGTTATTCTTCAGTTCTTTTGTCCTGGGCAAAAACAAACAGTTGTTTTAAGGTTTCCTCTCATTGCATCTTTCATCTCATACTTTTTTGAGTGAATACTAGGAGAAAAGTTTCTCTTCATTGTATCAATGTTTCTGCTTTATCAGTAGGTTTTACGTTTGAGTTAAGTAGATTTACACACCTTGCATACTTTATGTAAACGGTTAAGAAAATTGAATGCTGTGGAAAATAGTGATGACTTGATGGATTATTAAAAACAAAACAAAAAACCCCATCCAAAACCAAACCAATTCCATTTATTTCTGTGTGTCATTTTGTGAACAGTTAGTAACTGGCAAAAGTCCTGAAGCATGAGAGGCTTACATAATAATGACAACACATGCTTTTACCTGTACATGTCTGTATTTCATTGTGTGATTTTCCATTTGTTACCCATACTATCAAGGATAGTTTCCTTGTTGGGTTTCCTGTTGTATAATTCTACAAAGTAAGGACCTCTCAATCTTGTCTGCGAAATAACCATGTGATACTCTCAAAATGCAGTTTACCATATCTCAAAATGCGCTCATTAACACTTGACTTGGTAGTTAATTTTGCACAACCAACTTGTTTGTTTTCCCTTAATGAAATACATTTTGATTGTTTCTGATTTTGATTCACAGCAATTCTTTTCCAGCCTCATTACTATTCAGCCTATTGCATACAGTTGAAAGCTGAAATCTGGTTTTGTTTTTTTTTCTTCTCAATCTTCTTCACTATCCTTGTGATTTTGCTATATTTTAATCTAGTTTGCCATATGCTGAGAGCTTTCCTAGTTATTGCTGGCTGATCTCATTTTTTTCAAAATGTTAAAGAACACTGTTATCCTTTGAATAGCATGGAACAACGTTTAGGGGCTTTTCAGGGTCAGAATGCCAAATAGTGGGTCAGATCATTCAGGCACCTTTATCAATAGCAAGACTTTCCAAATAGCTGTCTTTACAAAACACATTTTTGCAGTGACAGAATCAAGTTTAAAAACTTGGCAGTGATACCATACTTTAATAAAAAATCACTTTTTTTATGTGCACCTTAGCACCTCTGCTTTTTTTCCTCCAAAGTATCACAGTGAATTTCATTCTCTAACTTAAAAATGAGAGTCTTTTCTTTCTTCCCTGGTTAAGATTTCTATTGCTTTTTTTGCCACCCTGTTCCTTCTCTCCCTCTCAATTGAGGGGGGTAAAGCTAAAAAGGATGAAACCTCAAGCATCCTTCCATGTAATTTGTAAGCTAAACTTCTGACAAGTACTTCATATCTGCACCAGATTTAGCACTTCCCTGGCTTCAGGCTTCTCTTCTTTATTGCAGCATTCTGAAGACACACTGATAAAATATTATCTGTCTTGTTATAAGAAAACTTAAATGCTCGGTATTTTTTCTAAAAATATGAACTTTTACTAAATCTTTTCCTGTAGGTGTGATATAATAGATGGTAAAAATATGAATTGGCGTCTTGAATTTAAAATGTATCTTCCATACCTGCAGTACATATTCTATGGGAAAGTCTTCTGAATGATCCCTTTACAATGGTGTTATACAGCGCAGTGATGAATTATTGACATATAGATACGTCGATGAAGACCATATCAAAATCTATTAAAAACTAATTGAAGTTATAGCTGATCATAGAATTCCTTATTTAAATAACCATATCTCAGGGTTTCTCCCAAATTTAGATTAGTTTTTGTAGGTTCACTAGTCTTAATGTTGTGTTCTGACAATGTATGACTTAATCATGCACTTGTCATATTTCTATAACTTCATCACATATATACTAAAATTATTTTTACTCTGTGCAAAAGTGTTCTAACCTTAGGGAGTTTTAAGTTCTTAAGAAGACTCATTATCCTTGCATGGAATGGATTGTTTTATTGCAACCATTACATTTATTTGGTCATCAACAGTTTTATGAGTTTGCTTCTATTTAAAAGAGTTCTTTTTCCTGGCTGGTGAGAGCTAAACAGAGAACTGCTCTCTTTGCCAGTAAACACTGAAGACAAAATACTGTTTTGGATTAAATAGGCGCAGTAAATATTGTACCTGAAATGTTCCAGTTTTCAGTAATACAATGCTTTGCATTATGCTGTCATATAATTAATTTCTGTATCTGAAAATAGCTTTGCATTACTAATTATCTACACATTTATGTTTCTGTCATTTGTAAAAACTCTTAAAATACATTTAGTGACTATTGAGCCTTGAATGAAGCTCCCATCTAAAATATCTGTATATTCTTTAGTTTAAAAGAAATTCTTCCCCACATGTAAATCACGTGCTTGTATAGTGCTTGGCTATTTTCCTTGTTCTATTTAATTTGCTAAATATTGTTATAGTTTGATTACTTTGAGACAGGAATTCTCTCTCTCTCTGCCCTTTCTCCCCTTCTGGTAGTAGAGTAGCTAATTCAGTGGTTCTAATGATGTCTGAAGTGCTGAGATTTACTGCAATAAAGTGTATTCAAGAGCAGCCGGGCTGTATAGTTATTTTGTAAACAATTTCTTACACCTTATAATATTGCTTTGTTTATTTTTAAAGGCGTAACTAAATTTTAAGAAATTTATGTAACAAGTCTGTCCAATTAAGCCTTAGCAGACAGTACTGGTGTGGTTGTATATAAAAAAGTATGAATATATAAACAGGGTCACTTTTTATATTTTATTAACTACCAGCTGCTAAGAATTCAGGCCCCTTCAACTTTTTTTTTTCCTGCTGGAGTCTATTGTTTAATACAGTTTGAATGTAAACTATTCTGAAAGTATAATTTTTATAATTTTTTTAAATGCTATTTTGAAAAAGTAGAGTAGGTAGTCTTTTTGAAGAAAATGTTTAGCTGATGTGTTTGGGATATTGCTTGCCAGTGGTGAAGCTTATTGATAAATTTAAATATTTGACTCATCCTAGTATGTATTTCAAAACAGGTGAGGCTAATGATAAGGATGTTCAGGTGGTGGAACTTCCCATTGTTGACAGCTTACACCCACGGCCACCTTATTTACCGTTGGCTATCCCTGAAGACCTGGCTGATAGGCTAATTCGTGTACATGGGGATCCTGCAGTGTGGTGGGTCTCGCAGTTTGTCAAATACTTGATTCGTCCACAGCCTTGGTTAGAGAAAGAAATAGAGGAAGCCACAAAGAAACTTGGTTTCAAACATCCAGTGATTGGGTGGGTATTTAATTTTCTTGTTTACTGTCTGTGCTTCAATATATGTATATGGTGATTCCTATTCATGACAAATGGTTTTATGATGTTCATCCAAGAGTCCCAAGCATTTTCTGGAGAGAGAGATGAAGCTATTATTTTTTAAATTGTGTATAATCCAAGTTGATTACAATTACTTCTTCAGCATAGCTGTCTGCCTGTAGTTGGACAGATATATAAAAGGCAGCTCAATAGAAGCTTTGTTTTATATGTTCTTCCATATCTAGAAGTGTAATATAGAATTTCGTTCATGTAATTGCCTTACAGCTTTTATTCCAGACACTTTTCTGTCTGGGTCTTCTTTTCAAGTGCCTATAGCCTTTACATTTGAGGAAAAAAGGCTAAGCCTACATTTTACATGCCACAATCCACAACTAATTTTGTTGTTGGCTGCACCTGAACATGGTATGTGCCTTTCCCTTTCCTGCTGATGATTATGCTGTTGTTGTTTCATAGCAGTAAATATGAATTGGAAAGGTGCATATGGGGAGGAAAAAAAACACCAAAAAACCGCCTGTGAGTAATAGAGTAGCTTGTGAAAGAAAAGTTTTACTGTAATGTAACATGAAAAAAAACGGTTGCTGCAAATATTGATTCCTTTTTCAGAATTGTCCTGCAATCATTGATCTTTGTTTTTGTAGGAGTACATAGTAGTTCCATCTATATGTTGGTTGGCTTTTGACCATTGAGTCAAGGTCACTTGACCACTGGCAGATGTGAGGATTTCTTAGTTTTCAAGCAGATGGGGAAGATGCATTTTTAACTATCTTCATTCAAACCTTGCTTTATAGTTGGTGTCCCAATATTGTAGTGACACAAATATTCCTATTTTCCTTTTGAACTGTATTTATCAACCATTAAATAACTATAATAGATAATTTAACCTTTTGCACAAAGGGAATACCTTGTATGGTATAATCAAACCTCCTTAATTCTCTACCTTCAGTTACCATTTGCCTTCCTTGTAAGCTCATATTCCTGCTTTCAAGAACAGACTGTTAGCTAGCTTGTTGTTGTCAGTTTGTCTTGATGGGCATCAATGAGTTTTAATCCTTCCTTGTTTCATGGAGGGATTCAATTTAAGATGGATTCTAAAAGCACAGGCATAAAGTTCCAAGTTAAAATATCAGTTGCTATTCTATTTATAAATTAAATTCCTAGTTTCTGCCTTTTTCTAGTGTTCACGTCCGAAGGACAGACAAAGTAGGAACAGAGGCAGCTTTTCATCCCATTGAAGAATATATGGTACATGTTGAAGAGCGGTTTGAACTTCTTGCTCGCAGAATGCACGTTGACAAAAAAAGAGTGTATTTGGCTACAGATGACCCGTCATTGTTGCAAGAGGCAAAATCCAAGTAAGATGAATTATGATTGTATTACAGCTTATTCCTTCTGATTAGCTTTACAATTTCTGACTACTGTGCATACAAATACTAGTTGTTTTTTTTTAGCATTTACACTGTTAAGATTGCAATTCAACTTCCAGTGATTCTGATTTTTTCTCATAGAGCTTTTCTTTTTTTAGATTAATTTTTTCCAATTATGCTTTTCAAAGCTAATGTTAAAAATCTACAGGAGCTGAGCAAAACGTATCTCTGACTGTTTGAAAACACCCCACCTATAGAAGTCAAGTAAAAATATAAATAATAAATACACCAAACTTCTTACAGAACATACACACATTAAATAGAAACTATTCCGAAATAGTAGAAATTGTAATTGTAGAAACTTGTTAATGTATAAAGAGGTTTCATCTGTCTAAACAATATCTTTCTCTGAATAGTTAGCTGCCAGAGGAATTTTTGCACACTAATTGTAAAGCTTCTGATGACTTTCAGAAAGACTTCTATATTGACAACTTAAAGACCTTTTCACCCTAGATGGTGAATAATTTTAAAGTTTGCCCTTCAAAATATGTGGGATTCTTGATCATTGAACATTATCTCTGTCCCCTTTTTGTTCTTTGTCCCCTTCTTGCTCTCCAGAAAGTGTGTGTAACAACCTAACCCAACTATAGGATATCCCAGCCTGTCACAGAAGATATAACTGTTCAAACCTGGGAATGCACAGTATGCCTCCATTTACTCCTAATATGGCTTATATTTTCTTGTGAAAACTCATTTTTATAAGTTGCATGTTTTGCAAGGTGTCACTGAGATGACAAAACCTTTTTAGTAATAGAAAGCACATTTGTATGTTCTTCATTTAACTGTATCTTCGGGTTATGGTGTTTATGACATCTAAATTACTTCAAAAATGCTTATTGCCATGATTCTGGAAACTTGGATAATTATTTCAGATGCATTCAATTTAAGCTTATTTGTTAGCGAGTATAGGTTTCTATGTTTTCCTTTTAAGCAATTTATTTGTCTACTGAGTAGCACCTATTTCTGTTTCCAAAATTTTATCTCCTTTGAGCAGAAGATTACATGCTCTTTTCATTTAAACAAGGAAATGAAGACTTCTTAAAATCAAGGCAACTCAAAAATAGCTAATTTTCGTGCTCTTATATTGTTGGTAGACATGCTTGGCAAAGTATATAAGGTATTAAAATTTTATTTTAAGGCATTAAAAGTCTATAAATGATTATATTCATTTTTCTTTTTCATATGCATGGTAAGCAGAAAAAGTTCTTTTGCAGTAGAGGAATTTTCTACAGCATTGCAGACCTGTGTATTTCAATTGCGCTATTTCTGTTTTTCTTTCATATCTGTAAAGGGCTGCTCTTTAAATTATGGAGTTTTGAAAAAAACTATACGAACATATACAACTCCAGATGATGGCAATCTAATAACCTAATCCTTCCTTTACTGTATATGTAGAGACAAGAACAGTATCAGAAACAATTATGATAACATAACATTTAGAGTGCCAATCTGACCAATGAAAAGACAGGTATTACAAAATTGAGGTTATAATATTTAACTCATTACATGTCCTAAATAACTTTAATGACTGTTTGTAACATAACAGTATTCAGTATTGCTGTAACAATGCACTTTTTTCTTTGTGTTCATCTTTGAATCCTTAGCACTATATGCCTTAGCTTTGTGAATAACAGTGAGGTGTGCTACCCATACAAAAAACGTATCATCCTGCGTTTTCCGTAGCAGCAAAAACTAACAGTAGACTTGCATTGCTTTACCAGGCAAGTCACTGAGTTTTATTAAGCATTGCAGTTTCTGTGACAGTTCAAGGTCTGTTCCAAAATACATTTCTTTTTTTTTTTAAATAGAAGATACAGCTCATTAAGACAACATACATTTTGTATGTTTTCTTAATAAAAGTCATAAAACCTGTAAATAGTGAAGACTTTTTAATGTATCTTCCTGCTGACTTTTCAAGTCATAGTTTACCCTGAAACTTAATTTCCCAAGTTGCTTGCGTCCAGCTGTTGCTGCAGCCAAGTAGAAGACATTTGAAACTTCCTGTGATTTTTGTATCAGGCAGGTTGCAATTTAATGCATCTGAAGGTGCATTAAGGTCAGGGTTTGAGAATATGGAGCCTCTTCTTCCTCTTGTGAAAAAACCCTACAAATTAGTTTACACTTCTGACAAACAGAGTTCTTGTCACATTGCTCAACCAAACCTTGATAGAAACAGCTGTCACATTGTACTGCAATGGCTTCTGTTGCCTTCATTACTGGGTACAGTAATGTTCATAAGTACTAAGTAGTATTTTTATATATATGTATGTATCACTAAGAAAGAATGATTGGCTGTCAAATAATATTGGCATTTAAATAATGAAAATGTAATCAACATTTGCATGAATAGTCATGTTGTTTCTATTAAGGGAAGTATTTCAAACTATTCATACTCATGAAAACAGAAATGTTTTGACATAAGTTTCAGAAACTTCCCTTGCAGTCTGGTGTCTACCAATTACAAGTGCCGTAGTGACAACAGTGGAGTCAGTACTATTAGTTTGTGGAGTGGGCTTGGGGTTTTTTTGTTTTGTTTTCAAAAGAAAGAAAGAATTTTCAGAGTGATGATGATCTAGGACAAGTTGATGTGGTGGGTTGACTCTGGCTGGAGGCCAGGTACTCACCACAGCCACTCTATCACCCCCCTCCTCAGCTGGACAGGGGAGAAAATGTATAATGAAAGGCTTGCAGGTCAAAATAAAGACAGGGAGAGATCATTTAGCGATTACCATCATGGGAAAACCAGACCAACATGGAATAAAATGCATCTAATTTAATACCCAATCAAAACAGAGTAGGATAATAAGAAATAAAACCACCTCCCTGACCCCTCCTTTCTTCCCAGGCTCAATTGTACTCCTGATTTTCTACACACACACACCACCACCCTGCCCCCCACAGCAGGATAGGGAATGTGGATTGTGGTCAGTTTATTGCACCTTGTCTTTTCTGCTCCTTCCTCCTCAGGGGGAGGACTTTTCACACTCTTCCCCTGCTCCAGTATGGGGTCCCTCTAATGGGAGACAGTCCTACACAAACTGCTTCAACAGGAGTCCTTCCCACAGGGGCTTCAGTTCTTCACAAATGCTCTAACATGGCTTCTGTGGGGTGCAGAACTTCAGGAACAGACTATTCCGGCACTATCCCCCACAGGGGTCACAAGTGACCCCAGCAAACCTGTTCTGGAACGGGCTCATATCTCCAAAGGCTGCAGGTCCTGCCAGGATCTTGCTCCAGCATAGGCTTCATGTGGGGTTGCAGCCTCCCTGGGTATGTCTCCACCTGCTCCACTGTGGGCTCTTCCATGGGCTGCAGGTGGAATCTCTACTCCCCATCATCTTCCATGGGCAGCAGGGTGACAACCTGCTCCACCACACAAACCCAAAACACATGATTAAAAAGAGGCATGGTTAAGAGTTCAACAACTTTAATGATTATGGCATTAAAGGACTTGACAAGTTCTGGGAAGCAGAGGTCATGATATTTGTCTTAGGTAAGTAGTATGTTAAAGATGATGTAAAATGCTTGTTCTTTAGGTGATCTAATAGTTTTCCAGTGCAAACTTCTGAATTTTCTAGTATATGAATTTCTAGTTTATAATATGAATGACAACATCCTCTCTCTTTAAAGTAGATTATTCAAAATAATGCAGCTGAACATGCACATAAATTCTTAAGAAACTTTCTGGTTTATGTATGAATCTACTGAGGTCTTTTCTCATGTGTATGTGCACTAAAAGTCAACAAATTGCTTTCTTCCTTTCAGGATGTTTACCTGTAGTCATCTGTATTTTGCTCTTTCATTTTTTGCAATAATTTGCCTCCTTCATGAGGTGGGGCTTTTTTTCAGCACTTACAAAATCCTTTTTTCCACTCTATTTCACTGCTTATTTACTTCCGCAATAGTGAGTTAATGTCTTTTCTCCCTGTGTACTATCTGTAGTTCAGTTGTTGCAACCCTCTCCATCCTTGAATCATAGTATGCCTAATATACAGAATTTAGTAGTGCTCTCAAGTTCTTGAGTCTGATGAACAGCTCATACATTTCCCAATTCTTTTTAGGGCAAGACCTGAACAAGCACATTCTTTCTTACCCCATCTGTTTACACACATGCTCACACTCTTCTTTCACTTGCAAAATTCTTCCTTGAATGTGGAAGTTTTGCATATGGCGTTTTGATTGGCATTTGAAAAACTTCCTGATTTTGTAGTTATGGCTAGTGAATATGAGGTAGAAAAACTATATTTGCCCAGTTCACTTCTGAAAACACTTTCCCCATCATTATGACATTAAAGGGAATAAACTAGGCATATTTTTACAAGACATTGTCCTAATCAGGTCTGTGGTGTGTCTAGAGCATATACAGTTGCTGCACTGTTATATACATAAGTGCATGCTCACTCCAGTAACCTTCCAAGAGCTCATGAGTGTAAACTTTATTTTGAGCAATGTTCAGCACAGGATGATCAGGCTTTGAAGCATCTAGTTGTAGGTCTAAATTATTGTTGCTTTAGCATTGCAGCCTGCTCTGTATTCTGATTTTCTTTATCAGACAGTATAAGAATGATTACTTCTTAATAAATGTAGTATTAGCTACCTTATCTTTTGTAATACGTTGCTTTCTAATTGCTGTGACGAATACATTGGAAAACTAGATTTTATTTAAATTATTTTATAATTAGCTTCATGATTGAAATTGTGTAAGCAAGTTAGTTGTGTGAATTGCACTCCATGATTGAAATATTGCTGTCACACCATAGTTATGTAGTTATGGTCTTTGCTACATCTACCTGGAATTTTTCATATAACACTTATTTTGGGTAGGAGGCAAACTGGAAATTTTATTAATTTGTGCTGCTGCTTTTTGCAATTTCTTTCAGATTTCAGTTTTCCATTTAAGGAGTTCAAATGTTTTGAGAAAGTTAAAAACTTTTAATTTGATTTTTAAAATACTACATGCTGAGGTTTTCTATTTCTAATATGAACATTTTTTCTTAAAGTGTTACTATTTTGTTTATGAGATTTCAAGAAAGGTCTGTTGACATGAAATTTTACATTTCTTTTATTTGCTTTTAACCAGTAAAATGTAAAACTTGTTCTCTGTTTGTCCTTGAAAGACTGTGAAAGACTTTTTGTAATTTTTTTGTTTGTTTGTTTAGATACTTTTATTCAATATATCCCTTTTACAGGTGACTGATTTTTCTGTACGGTGTCATAGTCAGTATCTCATAGAGAATATGATAATAAGCAAAATGTAATCTAGTAAAGAGTCAATTCTGTATTTTATTTAGCAGTGAAGTGATCTGAGTGTATTTCATCAAAAATCAGTAGCATTAACAGGATATGGCATATACTTTTTAGTTTCTTTTACAGTGTCTTTTACTTAATTTTCTTTTTTCTGCATGAAGAGAGGGCATGTTTGGAAGCAGCCGTACTCTTCTAGAGCGTTCAGCAAAATTATAATTCCCTGTAAATCGAAGACTCGCTTAAAATAAATTAATAACCTTATCTTGCAGCAAAGGTGATGCTTCTACAAAAAAATCAATTAAAAACATAGAATAAGACTTTGCTTTTAACTCTGTATTGTATTTTCACAGGTATCCAAATTACGAATTTATCAGTGATAACTCCATATCCTGGTCAGCAGGACTTCATAACCGATACACAGAAAACTCTCTAAGAGGTGTTATTCTGGATATTCACTTTCTGTCTCAGGCAGACTTCCTGGTCTGTACATTCTCATCCCAGGTAAACTGAAATACAATTAAAGTATAGACTATATGTACCAGTTCTAAATCTTGGTTTTCTTCATACTTGTCTTATCTTGTTCTTGGTGTTTTCTCATGAAAACTTGAGGGAGGAATTAAAGGTGTGTAATGCTGTGCGAACATTTAAGAGTACCGTAAGCAGTGGTTGATTGCTTGTCTACAGTTGAAGTTACTGGCTTAATTAAGAAATTTGAAATGAACAAGAAATAATATTAAGCATGTGTAAGAGTTCCTTGTTTTGCACAAATTTAATGATAACTTGTATCCATCCGTTTCTATGCAACTTAGTTAAGGCATTTAAAATAAGTGAAAGTAATTTTAAGCATACTTAACACTTTTAAATTTTGCATAAAGTTAATATATACTCTACCACAGTTTAAACATGTCTGCTCTTGCCTTAGTTGATTGTGGGAATGGAAAAGAATGAAGAATGCACTCGGTTTCTCTTCAGAGTCTGTTACATTTCTAGCAGTGCAGCAAATGTGGATTCTGACCACTGTTGCTTCCTTTCTTGAGTGGTTTGTTGAAACAAGTTGGAGTCTGTTAGAAAACAGAATCCTTTAATTGGTATCATTGACAATCTCTTCTTTTAGGCCATTTTTATATTGATTTCATATATCATGAAAAGCTGTTTGAGAAAACTTTAAGATTACAAAAGACCAGAAGGCAGTATTTTGTGAGTGCTGTGCTGATCCATCTAATTCAAGTGTGGCAAAATATGATTGAGATCAGAGTGAATGCTTTTTACGAACTGTTGTCATATGCTTTGAGGTGACATTTCTGGATAGGAAAACATTCAGTTATAGATGACATTCAATTATAGATTGTGATCACAGAGAATTGTATTGCTACAGAATCCTGACACAAAACTGGAAGTTAAAATTTACTTCAAAATGAATTCTAATATAAACGGAAGAATAAATAATTAAAATATTGTTAAAGAAATTAGGTCAATCGAATGATGTCGAGTCAGGAGAAACAACATACCTTGGCACTGTGTTTCCGCAACATCACTCTGAGATGTATAGAAGAGCCACATGATTGTTCCACAAATCATGACATAGTAGTAGAATTAAGACTGTGCATTAAAACAAAGAGCTTTTTTGTCTCTTCAGTCTTCATTTAGATGAAATTGTAGCTCCCTCTGCCTGGCATATTTTTCTTCTTAATCACATTTCAGTCCAGGGCTTATTAGTCTTTATATTATGCATTGTGCATGTAAGTATTCAGGCTGCAAACTGAGTGAATCTATGAATTAAAAAAATAGGGAGGTTGGCTTTAACTCTTCATTCCATACCTGGATTCTTTGCCTACTGCCATTGACACTTGGGTTACCCAGGTTTGGCACTACAAAGGAAGCAATTGTCTGAGAGAAGATTTCTGTTTTATGTCAGGTATGCAGGGCACTTACTAAAAAGCTTTTCTACTGAAAGGATTTAAAATCTCTTACAGTCTATTCCCCTCCTGGGGTGCACACATGTGCACAGAACAAAACATCAAAAACTGCTCATAGAAGCTGCAAAATAAGTAACCTCTTACCAATGTAGGGGTAATCAAATATGTTTCTATATTACAGGATATAACAAGTACTTTGAAATAATTAACTTTGGCCAGATCTTCTGAAAGCTGCTTCTGAAAAGTTATTTCAAAGATCAGATGGAGAGGGATAAAAAGAAATCTATTAGACTTTTAAGGCAAATGCTTCTCTCAAAGAAGCTGGGGAAGTACAAATGTCTACTCTGATCAAAGTTCTATTCACCATATCTTCAGAAGGAGAAAAGCAAAATCAAGCTTTGTTAGATTTACATGGACTGGAAATGTTTTAAAAGCTCAAGTGATTCTTCATATTCAAGAAGTCTGCTTTATTGTCACTTTATCAAGCTTACACAAAGTTAAAGATGCATTAACATAGATTAGAAGTCAGTAAGGTTACAATGGCCAAATCAGACACCTGACAGAGAAGAGCTCTCTAGCCAATTGCTGAAGGGAGTTTTATTTAAGATAGTAGCAGCTTTTTGTAATTCTGAAAGCTCTGAGAAATACGTGATTCTCATGTGGGGACCTGTTTTCAGTCTGAAGAAAATTTCCCTTCATAAAATGCGATACAGTGAGACTTCAAAATATGTCTTTCTCCTCACCAGCATCATCATTGTCTTTCTGGAATTCAGTTTCATTTAGTTGTCTTGCAAGTTGCCAACAGTCATAATTCTATCACACTTCTAATATTAACAGCATTTTAATGCCTTGGACTTCTGGAACTGCTTTATTGTGAAAATTGGAGCTTACTGTAGAAAAGCAAATGTGAAGGTCCATAATTGAAGAATAAATTTTGAAAATGCAAGTTCCAGAGGTTCAGAGGGAAGTAGAATACAATCTTTACTAGTAGAAAAGGAAAACACTTTTACATTTCATACAATTCATTTTAAAAAGCAGGATGACTAATGTTCGTATAGATGCTTTCAATTTCTGTGGAAAAGTAGACTGTTCTAATTATTCATCTATTTATTTATTTATCAGATATGATCACCAGAGTACTAATTAAAATGCTGCAAATTTATATGGTTCTTGGAAGTAAATATGCAGGGTTTTTTTGTGTGGGTTTTTGGGGTTTGAGTTGTGTTTTTTTGACCGATACATTCCAAAATTTGATCCTCTTGTAAAATACAATTGTTACATGTTGGTTGCTGACTTCTGTGGTATATTGCAGGCATACGCAATATTTATGATTTTTCTTCTGGTTTTATTTCTAAGGTTTGTCGAGTCGCCTATGAAATAATGCAGACATTGCATCCAGATGCTTCAGCATATTTCCATTCTTTGGATGATATCTACTACTTTGGGGGACAGAATGCCCACAATCAGATTGCTATTTATGCTCATCATCCACGAACTGCTGATGAAATTCCTATGGAACCTGGAGATATAATTGGAGTAGCTGGAAACCACTGGGATGGTTATTCAAAAGGCATCAATAGGAAATTAGGAAGAACAGGCCTGTACCCGTCCTATAAAGTTAAGGAGAAAATTGAGACAGTCAAGTACCCTACATACCCAGAGGCTGACAAGTAGATTAAAAAGAAGACATTCAGCTGTAATTTTCAATTTTGATTGGTTTGAACCAGTCAATACACTAACTAATGGTTTATATGGGATTTGAATATGCATTTTAACATGCAGTTAAAATCAAAGCCTTTAGTAATGAAACTGGATAAGAAGCTGAGAACAAATGGATGGGCTATTACCTGAACCTACTCTTAAAACATTTTTTTGTTATATGCACTCTCACACATGCACACACAAACCCACATACAACAGGAAAACTGTTGTTTTATACTTTTTGTCTCTTTTCAGGTTTGTCCTGGTCGTTAGTCTTATGTGAGCTTTGGGCTCTTATCTCTGCGATTAATTGACAATAATGTTCAGACTTATAACACTGCCACATTGTGTAAATTGATTGACATGAACATATTTTGTATGTGCAAAATTGAAAACATGGTGCCTATATTTGAAAAAATTGTGACCTTTTTAGAAGAGCCATGCCTATATTGCAATGGGCAAGAGTCAATCTTCAACTGGTGTTACCGTGACTGCTGAACTTGCGTCAAAGAACAGAATCAGATTTCAGACTAGATTTCTTTACAAGTTTATTTTTAGCATTCCATTGATTACTTCTCATCATTAATAAAATAAAGGATACATCCAACAATAAAATAGTCGCTGTCTGTTAGGAACTTTTGTAAAACAATGCCATGAACAGCCACTTTTTATATTGATGAGGATTCTGGACATAGCCCTTGATTTAAAAAAAACAAAGCAACAAACCACACAATAACAAGCCCTGAAACCCAGAAAGGTAAAAGTAGATGAAGTTTCATTGACTTCTTTAACGCTCATTACTTAACACAACAACTCCTAGTGGCACAGTGGTTCCAGTTCTGCGGATGGTGGGTTTCATCAGGGTGACTTCAGTGGCTCAATTTCTTACATTTACTCTCTACCACTGTTCTTTTCCCTTCTGTATTTCTCTTCCAGAATTTTTTTAGGGCATTATAGACAGCCACCTACCATTTTGGCATTGAACATAGCTGCTTATAAGTAAGATACTCCTGGTTATCCCGTTTATAGAACCCGTCAATTTAGAGTACTCCAAAAAATTAACAATTTACCCAGAAAATAGTAGCTTCCAAGAATACAAGGATGAATTTTTATGCATGATGTAAAATTGTTAGTAATTCTTACTGTTTTGAAATCTCTTGCTACTCTTCTCTCAATTAAGAAAAGACAATTTACAGAACACTTTTACAGGAAATTTGTAAATTTGGAAGTGCTGTTTGTGTGTGTGTGTGTGTATATATATAATGTACAAGATATGAAGAGATCATTTCCAAAGAGAATATTAATACCATTACACAGGTTCTAGTGCAATCCAATCTGGAATACTGGAAGTGCATAAAATGTTTGCTATTCTGACATTGAAAAAAATGTCACGAGTGAAGATTAAAAAAGCATGGCTGGTTGACCTTAACAAAACAAAGGCTAAAAGGATATTTAATTGTATGTATGAATAGAACAGGGACAGTGTTGACATAATGAATGGATGTGCTTGACCATGAATAAATTTTAGGCTGAAAAATGAAAGAAAATCTCTGGAGGCATGAAGTTCAGCAAGAGTCTTCTGATTGAAATACTGGTAAGATGGAACTTGATTGGTGTGCAAAAGAATTGATGAAGTAGTTCTCTGAGACATCACTTACAGTACGGATCCTGTAGATTCCTTCCAGTTATGTGTTCCTTAACTGAAAAAGTATTAAGTGTTTTGAAAAAGAATAACAAAATCAAAGTTGAAAACTGCTATTGGGGGGAAAAAATGATAAATTACCTGCTAGGTGTATTAAATAGAAATATCAGTAAAAATATATACAGATACCAAGTAGGGTATAAAGAAGGATTGAAGGATACAGGCAAATGGCTAAGAGTGACCGAAAAATGCTAAAGACACTTAATTTTTATGACTAAGGATAACTGCACTACCATTTTTTTTGGAACTGCTGAGGAAGATGTTCAGTGGTAACTTTCTAAGTGATTCTAATAGATTTTCCACTAACTTAGCCAAACTTGTAGTATTTCAAAGGCATAAATGTAGGCTAAACTATAGCGGTTTTTAACTTAAATTGGAAAAGTACGTATAGAGCTATTGCTACTTTCCTTTACAACTTGAAAAAACAAAATTCAAAGGAACAAAAATTTCTTCCTCAACAGTTAGATCATTGTACTGAATCTTTGGGAAAACTAATTTAATTATTTCTTCACAAATACTACACCATCTATTTGATATTTGTAAGTTTTAGAAATGTTTTGTTTTTGAAGCTCTACAGCTTTAGAGCTCATAATTTCCAGCTTATTTCTTAGAGTGTGATGTAGAAGTAGTATTTATACATGAATCGACATATGAAAATTCCTCCATAGTCAGGTAACCTATTTCAGAATATCACTGAAGAAGGTAAATAGCAGAATATCTAAGATAAGCCCAAACGCAAGAGTAGATCTTCTGATGCAGTAATGAGAGAACTGAAAACACTGATGTTACAGAAGACACAACAAAGCAATGTGGCAATTCCTCAACAGACTATGATGCTGACAAAATAATAGCAAAGTATGTGTGCCTCCTTACATATTCAAAGTACCTAATAAATAATTGGCTCATCATCTTTGAGAAAATTATCATTAAGTGGTATGGAAATATAAAATTGTTGTTAATAATTAAGAAATGTACTAATGTAGATGCTATGATCTTATTCCCCTGGGCCATGTGATCCTCTACTGCTTATAATGCAGTACTTATTGGAGGAAGAAAATTAGCTATAGGCTGCTTACTAGATGCACCTGTTCCCAAAGATTTGTTTCATTTAAGTCTACCAGTTGCATCTTGGAACCCTGGGACCTTGGGACATTAAACCTGAACTTATTTCTTATGAAACAAAGTTAATATTAGAGACTCTATTCTTGGTGGAGTCCATGTAGTATGGAAGGATCCATGGGTAAATGAAAATGAGATCCCCAGATTATTACTGTAGCTCACAGAAAAGTGAAATAACAGAAAATAAAAAGTTTGTCTTAAATACCTGAAAGAAAGCTGAATCTTTTGAAACTTGTGAACTTTTAAAGACACTAGCCAGAATGCTTGCAAGCAAGTATACATCTTCTTTTGTTCACCTTGTAGCTCTGCAACAATCCAGTCATGTAGTTTTTACCTCATACCAAACCATCAAGTCTATATCCATAAAACAGACAGCCCTCACACTCTCCCCAACAAGATAATGTTTAATTAATTTTTTCCTCTTTATAAAGCATTTGTGCATGTGTGTACACATGTATTGTGTTCATAACAATATGAACAGTACTCTTTCCTTCTTTGCTATTTTACATCATCATTGTCATGTACTCTGTAAAAACTTATGTTCTGGGTAAATGTAGTCCCTGTAAACTGAATATTCTATGTGGCTTCTTGCCAGCTGGGCTAAAAAATTTGTTCTGAGTAGTTCAGTTAACAAGTTTTCTGTGACATTGGTACACCTGGAGACTGGCGTCATCAAAGCACTCTGCTGCTACTGCTGTGGTTACGCCAACCTAGGTTTGGTTCTTGATTTTCAGTCAAGCCTACCGTCAGATGCATGGGATTCCCACGCCTCCTCTACCAACATCTTATCCCTGTGAACTGCAGAGTATTACGGATTTGTTCATGAATGATGGTGTTTTATTCCCATTATTTTTAATATTTATCTTCAGATAAGTATTTTGTCTACCCATTCTACCACTGAATTTTAAGGAAACTTGCAATTACCAGAAAGATTTCTCTTCTTTACCGGTTTTCCAGAGAGAGAACTGATGATACCTTTCTTATGGAGAACTATTCACAATATGAGTTTCCTCCATAATGGGCTTTATGTTTCTTTGATATGCAATTTTAAAATAAAAGTCTTGGCTTTCAGGCCAGGAACTTAATAGAATAAAAAAATTTTATTATAAATTCTTCATAAAGGGTAGGAGATTTTCTTTCATGCCAGTGGAGTAGCACGTACCATTTGGAAATTTTTCAAAACAGTGAATTTAACTTGTGTTTTTTCAGGTCACAATTTTCTTTGCAATGTAATCTTTCAAATGTCTAAAGAATCCAGGTGAAAACAGTTTGTTTAGTTGGGGAGGTAGGAAGGAGAGAATTGATAAGAAACTATGATATTGTATTTTTAATTAAAGTTGCTTTATCAGCTTATAAAGCTTGGTTAAGGACATCTGCCAGCAAAATAATTCTGCTCTTTGCCAGAAGTACTTAAAATTTGCAGCCCCTCTTTTGATTTCACCTAATACCCATCCCAGTTGTGTATAAACATCATGCTGGTCACATTCTGATCTTTGATTGTTAATATGTTACAGTTTCATTCCTTACACACGTGGCCTGGGAGAAGGTTTATTGTGTTGAATGAAAATCGTACTTTTAGCTGACAAAAAATCAATTTGTCCAAAGCACAGACTTTTTTCAAGGTCCCATATATGTACCCATAAGCCTGTAGGGAGCAGGACTGAAGCAAAGAAAGCTGTACATGAATATCAGCTGCAGAGTGATTGGGTTAGACTTCATAGTATCCTGTTAATTTCTAAAAAGCATGACCCATGGCACTGCACAGTACAGATAAGGATAGTATAAAATTTCCAAGCCTGCTGAAAAAAATTGTTAGTCTGTTTGCCTCTGTCACTGGTTGCATTCGCTGTGTACAAGATTATTTCAGAATCAAAGTGCATAAGGCAGAGGTCATCCAGCATCTGAGAATCCCTTCCATTGATGTGTTTGCTGGTCTTTACCCCTTTTGGTACCGTGTACAAATACCTAACAATACTTATGATGTTTGCTGTTCAGTGAACCTTTCCTTACTGTGTATGCTTGTTTCCTTTGACTCAATTTGTCAGCAAAATCCTCTTGCCACTTCAAGCAAGTTTGGATTAACACAAAGGTATGCCAACTGTTTGCACCAAAATGTCTTTACCGTTACTCAAATTTAGCTTCACGCTCTCAGGCTGACTAGTAAGAAGGCTCTGATGAGGGAAGGAGCTATCCCTACTGGACTATTCTGTACATGATGTGTAACTGCTGGCACATAGATGTACTGGTTTTACTTTCATTTTGCATGATTTTTCCATTTTATACAGACTCAAGATTTTTCTATTTTAGTGTATTTAGAAGGATATTGTGAGCATGGATAGACAAAATCCCAATTATTCTATATTTTCTTCAAGAAGTATATTGGACCTCACCTAATTTGTTCTACTTGTCTTAAAGACAAAGACATTCTCCAGTCACAGAATTTTTAGTAGAATCATCTAAATCAATGTTTCCTTAAGACTATGGCGTTTTTATGCTTTTCCATTAGCCCCACTGCCTACTTGCATCTGAACCTGATCTATCATGCTTGCGTGAAACTTCCTCAAGCCCTTCTGCTTAGTGCCTAGTGGCTGGTGGACATTACTTGACGGGGTATCCCAGGGACAGCAACTTCCATATTTGATTTTTCTTAACATGTGAAAATACATTTCTTACAGGTTTGGGTTTGGGGTGGGGGTTTTTTTGGTGTGTTTTTTTACAAAATGACCTTTTGCATTTTATCTAACCAATAGAGTCTAGGATTCATAATAAGATCTGTGTGTTTTAGGAGGCTTACAAGGCATACAATTTCCTTGCCTAATAACATAGCTCACACTGTGGCACGTTTCTTGACACAGATGAAAGATGTTATGTTATAGCATTCCCTGTCCATATTTGACTATCACTTAATACACATCAGTGTCTGCAGCTTAATGTACAAGTGATAGAGGCACAGTCTGAATGGAGCCTTTTATGGGACTGCGAGACAGGACATTTCATTCTCTTCAGTCTTAGAGTCCTTTATTTTACCATAGTTTTCATGTTCCTGCTCTCTTTGGCGTTTTTGCATAATACAGCTGCACAAGTCTCAACACCACTGCGAGTAGAGACACGAGAATATTACATGTCATCTGTGAGAATCTACTGAATATAGACATTGCTGTTCAATTCATAGTATCATAGAGAGGTTTGTGTTGGAAGGGACCTCAAAGATCATCTAGTTCCAACACCCCTGCCATGGGCAGGGACACCCTCTAGCAGACCAACTGTATACAGATCTGTCTCTAAAGGAAGCCAAGTATGTTTGCTGATATTCTTCCTAAGAGTAGCTACAGAAAGCAGGACATTCTCCTTTGTGAATGAGAAGGAATTGTGTATCCATTATGCCCAACCAAGACACTGCAATTGACTAGCTGATAGGATTAGTTTACATCAGTACTTTTTGCTGGAGAATGAACTGTGATGAGTTGATAATATTAAATCCGTAGTCGCTTTGCAGCATTTGGAAAAATTTATTTTCACTTCAGAATGAAATTGTTATACATAAAGAATAAGTTCAGATTTGTGGGATTAGACTGACAGTGATTCTTCTTGTCTCGGAGTTCATTGTGCGCTAACATTTCTTAACGTGATCTTTGCTTATGATTAAACTTCAATTATTCATCGAAGATAGACAAATCTTGTTAGGCTGGCTTGACCATTTTTTTAACGTGTGTGTTACTTGTATAATAACTTGTCCATACAGAGGCTAGCACTAATGAACCTTGAAATAATAGATTTAGGATTGGTGGATTTGTTTGCTTTTTTTTTCTTTTGTTCAAATATATCAGGGAAAAAAAGAAAAGTTTCCAAAATATTAAAACATTTTGGTTGGGATGAATCTGCCTACCCAAAAATGTATTTTTCTAAGGCTGCTGATGTGTTATGACTACTCCATTACACTGATTCATATACGCTCATGTTCTCATGTTTCTGGGAGTGTTGCTCATTCCCTTTGGTATTTAGGTTATAACATCTGGGAGTCTCCTTTTTCTGTGTTTCCTACACTCTTATCACAATGGGATTCTTGTCATTCAGTAGGGTCCTTGGTCAATACAGTAATATGTATAATAATTGTAGTTATAACATGGGTTAAACATTTAATCATAATTGAATATGATTTTGTAGTGTTCGCTTTTATTTCTGTTACATTAACATTTTGTTTAGTTATATATGTGTTGCTTATTTGCTATGATGGATAAAAAATGGTAAAAAAACACCCCTGAACCCAAGGCCAAGTATCAGAAGTTGGATTCAGGAAGTATTCCTAGTTTCTTCCTACACATTCTGATGACCTTTGTTACTGGTATATTTATATCTTTGGTTCTAACACAGCACAGTAAGAAATGCCCTTGGATACTTTGCTGTAATTCCTTATCTTGGGACATTTTAACTGACCACATATGTGCTAAGTCTGTTTTAATGTGAATTAGAAAAGGTTCATGTCTACATCCCTCCCGATTGGCTTGGTATATATTAGTCAACAAGTGTTTTGGAAGTAAACATGTATGTCCTTGATTTCTGTGCTCTTAAAGTTTTATGTAGGAGATTATGTTTTAGAACCATTGGAATAAGGGGCTTTTCTCACCTTTTGTTGAACTGGCTGGAGCTTAGTCATGCCCTTCTTCATTCTCAAGATAACACATTGCAGGAGTACGCTATGAATAGAGAAAGGCATACAGCATACACAGTTATGTATCTAATGGAAGGGATAAAATCTGTTAAAGAACCTGGAAGAAGCATCTAGAAGATGAGGATGCAACTGAGGTAATGGTTGGCTTGAATGAAGGTGTTCTGTCTTTGCTTTATCTGCTGCTATGGTTGATTGGAGGTCCTTGTCTTCTCTTCCTGGGCTGCCTCTTTGGATTTCATTTAGCAGACATAAGTTATTTTCTTATGACTTCATGCTGGACGGATATGGGCTCTGAAACATGCTGCTCCTTTCTGATGAGTCCTTTCAATGCAGGTGCTCTGCTACACTACCTCTGTAGTAAAACAGTCTGTGTTTTCTCAGTGCATTATTTAGTCCATGTAGGTCTCTCTTCAGTTTCCCTTGAAGCTTTTACTTGTAGTAAAGCCATACACAATGGTTGAAGAAAAGATAACAACAATGTTCTTTGCTGATTTGAGCCTGATGTTTTATGTCTGAGATATCTGTAATTTGCCTCGTTGACCTACAAAACCACAAGGTGGATTTTAACTTCTCTCCTGTGGCAAGTAACTTACTACTATTGGACAACAATTTGGTGCTGAAAGTAAGTTTTAAGCCTCTATCTTGTTATTGCTGTCTGAGAAAGAGTGGTGATCTCCCTGATGTACGGAGTCTACAAAAAAATAGTTTAGGCTATTTCTGATGTACTTTTTCCTACCAACATTGCCACTTTTGCTTAAGTCTGTTTTATCCAGCTTTACTTTGTTTTAGAATTTATCTTGCAGTTGCAGGGGTACAGGGCAATAGTCTTGTCTATGCTTGAAAGGCAGATGTAAATGAGTTTTCTAAGCGTGCAGCCAGTATAAGGAACAACAATGTCCATTAATCTCTTTATTTATGCAATATCTTCTCTGGCAATTTCATTGCTAGTGGTGCCAACTTAATTTCTTTGTTTCCAACTGATTTCCTCCCTGTGTCTGTCTCATATGTAGAATGCTTTTCTACTCTCTTCAGATCTCTAAATTAAACCTGCATATGTACAAAAATTGAAAATAGAAATTAAATGCGATTAAACTATAAAGGCATCTGTTTTTTTCATCAGATTGTATCTTCTATATATCGCATTTTTGAATTTGAGGTTCTCAGAAGGAAAAATGTTATTTTGTTCTTGTGCAGATTTCTTAATCCTGAAACAATAAATAACAAACAAAAAGGTTTCTACAAGGAGTAAAAGCTTTTCCAAAACAGTAGATCATTTAAGCTAATATAAACATAACAAAAATAGAAATCCCATTAAATTCCTAAAAGTCGAACTGCGTGAAAGATTACTCTGGATGCCAGAGTGAGAAATGCACAAGATTATAATAGTTGCCTGTTTTTCTCCTGTTGTATTAACTAACTCATCTAAGTTGCTGCTTATCAGTGAGGAATCAGCATGAATTAGTCTTCTAAACTGAATGGACATCAGTGTATGGCCTACCTGTCGGAACTATATGAAATTTTATCTTGAGGTAATACAAAATTACCTTGACGTTCAGTTATAACATTTGGTATTTTTGCATGTTGAGGTTTTCAGATCACCACTGGTGGGTAGTGTGTAACATGAACGATACAGAACTTTAAGTAGATCCATCTGGAAAGAGTAGGAGCAGCTGTCTATGCATAAGGCAATATGTTAATATGTCATGTTAATTTCAGTTACTGGATGCGCGAAGTGTATCGCTGTTTACCACACAGCGGTATGGATAGCAAATGATTGGTGAAATCATTGTCCATTTTAACCGGGATGTTTTTATTAAACAACTGTAGCCATGACTTCCCAGATGTTTCTGTATTGTTTTGGGTTGAGGTTTGGCACTTATTTATGATGGCACACGCTCAATGACTGAATTAAAAAAAAAAAAAAGAATATAAAGTACATTTAGCTATTGCAGACAGATTCGAAGGATAGTTGAGTCCCTCTCAGCAGCCAAACAAATTGCTTTGGGAGAATTCCCCAAATCACTTAAATTAAGAAAAGAATAAATTGTTAGATAAAAGTTATTAGAGAAAAGTCTCTGCTGTGAAATCTTCCAAATTTCTCTCTAGAGAACATTTAGTTTTTCAAAACATGCATCAGAACAGTACGCTGTGCCCATGTTTTCTCATTATTACTATTTGTATGAAAATCTATTATGTTACTCTGCTGTTAACGCTTTTTCAGAAATCTTAACATTTGTCAAGCTTGTATGCAACAATATAACAACAGCATGCTACATAAGCAAACAAATTTTCCAAATTTCCAAATATTTTTTCCTTCTGTACACAATATTATCAGTGTTCTGGAAGTGATGCCTGCATGCATCATCAGATTACCATATTAGTACTGAAGTTAAGTATCTCCAGCATCCTTGCTGTTGCAGAAAACTTCTTTTCCAGGAATCAGAAATGGAAATTCCCTGGATGAGTGATCCTTATTTTCAGCAGGAGTATCATTTTGCTGTGTAGCTGTTTGCAATGAGATGGAAGAAGCCTCTTGCCAAAGATGGGTGGAATCCCTAATTTTCTGAGAATCCCTTTTTGATTCCAAAGTCAGCTGTGCTGATGGTTGCATTCCTTACAGTTCTCTTGCTTCTGAGACTTCTCAAAAAATGAGGGAAAGCACTTTATTCTGGTAATTTCTACATACATGAAACAAACTTAATTTGCAGGTTTGCTCAAATTCTCTGCTAGTTTTCTGAGAAAAAAATGTGATTTTTTAGACTGACGACAAAATAGTAGTTTCACACTTTTTTACCTGTACCTAGTAAGATGTCTTTTGTATTAATTTCTGACCTATACAGGCTATGCTCAATAAAAAGTTAATCTGAATACCAGGAAGAAATCTGCAAAGAAAACTTAGATATTGACAGAAAGGGAGGTGGAGGGTGGATTTGGGTTCTTTTTTTGTTTGGTTTCTTTTCTGGGTTTTGTTTGTTGGGGGGTTTTTGTTTGCGATTTTTTGGTAGGGTTTTTTAATTGCAACTACTGATGATCATGACTGTAGTTTTCTTTGCAAGCTTTGGGTTGCTCCCAGGATTTGATTACTGTGTACTTTCCAGTAATTAGAGCAGTATGTATTCCTTTGTCTTTATACTCTCATGAAATTGCTAAAATTTTACTTTTTCCAATGTGCTAGATGTATGTGTTGCCTTTCTTCATCTTTTTGTGATATATATGTTTTTTCAGTTGAAACAGCTAGAACAGACTTGAAAGTATCAGAACCCCATGACACACATGCACATCTCTGCTGTGTTTCATCACTGCCAGTTTTCCATTAAATCATAACCGAAGCTTCTAAAAATAATGATGAATACACGCAGCTCAGCCGTCATAATGGCCGTAATCTTTACTTGGTTTTGAATTGAGCTGTTCAAAATTTGTCTCTTTTGAAAGACTGACAAGTTCTCTAGTTTGCACCAGAGATTTTTCAGACTAGATATGCAGTGGAGTGCAATGCTGTGAATGGTCAAAGACACCAATTCTCACTGTAATCACAGCACATTCAGAGTTTTTCACCAGCTTTGCTCATTGGCAAGCACAAGAAAATAACAGAGACTTCTCTACAGAACTTTTGCAAAGCATTTTGAACAAGTATTGTTTTCTAGCTAGTCATTCCTTCCATTGGTACTAAAAAGGACTGATTTCTTACCTTTTTCCTTTATTGTTTGGGAGAAAATTACAATGGAATAGGAATAAATGCATGAAGAAAGAGAGAAGTTAATTGCCTCTATCTAACAGATTTTTCTTTGTAACATGCTGTTTCCGTACGTATTCCATTTTCTTTCCAACTTTCCACTTTGCTTCAGACTTCTTTATACCTCATGAAGTCTCAAATGAGAAAGAGAATGTTTCCTTTACATTGTGTGCAAATGTGTGAAGTGTAATTTTGAACTGAAGGGTCTTAATTCTCTGACCTTAGGTGCAGGGATGCATGCCCAGTGCCAGTGAGATGCACGCAGCAGCAATATATCCAGAAAACATACGGGTATGTATTTTTTAATTCTTAAAGGCTTCATATATTGAGAGTTGTGCATCTGCTCTTCTCTCAATAGTTGTCTTATGTATTTATTTTACTCTTCAGCATGTCATCAGTGTCATAGATATTTTAGGTATCGACCACTACACTCTTGGACTGTAATAACTCTTATGGCTGCTGGTTTTGAGGGTTAGGGCCCAAAGAACGGACTAGTCCTCTGTCAGTTCTTCCCCTCACAGTGTTAAAGAGTTGGAATAACTGGCAGTGCTTTACCCCGGATAGTGAGTTTCCAAATTTAAGTGATTTTCTTTTTTTTTTTTTTTAATAATTAATTTTACTGCCTTAGAATTACTTATTCATGTTCTGAAGTGTATGTATATCATTCTATTTCATTTTTTGGGTTTTTATTTTGGCAGGATGGTGCTAGAGCAGATTGAATGTTTTTATGAGAAACCTTAAATCACTCATTTTAGGATTTGTTTCCTTATCAACCAGGTATTCAGAAAACTCTAGATATGAGATGACAGTATAAATGCTGGATGTTTGCTAAAATTTATCTCTGATCCTTTTGGTTCCAAGCTCCTTATAGCTTTATATTTTGATTTTGCCAGAGTTTGGAGCCTGCTTAATGGTTTGCTTGAGAGCAGTATCTGTTTACCTTCTTCATTAAATTAGAGATAATGCTATCATGAGGTCCTAAGGAGACCTGAACTAGTCAAGGCTTTTTGGACTAGAGACAAAGTTTAGCTTCTGTTGTTGCTTAGAGTAATTGCAGCGATTCTGGCACTACTGAAGAATCTAGTCTACATCAGTATTAGCTAGATACTAGTTCTAGCTGTCATTGGTACGTAGTCTGAGAGAAACCACAGAATTGATCCTCTGGCTCAGCAGGATTAACGATTGCATGTTAATGAGACTCAGACAGTTACCCGAGATTTTAACTTCTTAGAGGTAAAAATCAGTTTACTCTTTATCCAAGTTTGGGGGAGATGTGCAAAAGGCAACTCAGCTAGCAGTTTGCTTTCTGGTACAATAAACCCCTCACATCCAGCAGAGATCCATATATTCTTGGGGTCAGAGAAGAAATCCCAGATACTTGTTTTTGATGTGGTTATATCAGACGCCTGTGCATACGTGGTGCTAGAATTGCAGTCTCTTGAAGGATGACTAGGCTTAGACAATATGGTATCTTTAAATGGTGATTGGAATCTAAGAGTATGTTTAATGAGGGCCTTGGGGGGTTTCATGCATTATTAAAAGGTCTACAATAAAAAACTGGTGTTAAGCAGACTTACTGAAGTGAAGAAAGGGGAAAAAGGAACGGGAGGGAGGCAGAGGGGTCGGTCACTTAACCATCCTGACATTTCAGCACAAAGACAGTGTGTACAGCACTCTGGTGACTGAAGCGAGCCGGTAATTTTTAGTGAACAAAACTGTCTAAAGTTGTGATTTATGACAACCTCTCTATGTGCTGAGCTGTTCCTGTAGGGTATTGACCATCTATTGCAGCTTGTTAATTTCTTAACTGAATTTATCACAGTTTCCTTCGTACTCACATCGATTCACCACTTTTCCAGTATCATTTATCTAGCTGCATTTTCATTTATGCATACTGTGGTTCTCTCTGTATTTATTTTCAGGAACCGTGTTGGTCTCTAGAAATTGACACTGGGAAATGAGCCTAATTGGAGCATATATATTCGAAGCGGAGGCTAATAGTAATTGAACCAGGAGTTACTAATAAAAATACCATCAGTTGGTGATCTCTGTTTGCCTTTGCCCTGACATCATTTAGGCTAGAGCAGCAGCAGGACTAACTTTCAGCCAGTGTGTAATACAAGCCTTAAGATATGTGAAACATAAGAAGCTCACTTTATAGGAAATGAAACATGTCAAAAAAAAAAGAATTCTGAAACTGAAGTTTAGTGACAGTACACTTTCATTCAGATAAGAAACCTTGTTGTCGGTTCTTGATCCTTATTTTGAAATGGCTTCAAGTGGCTCATCTCATTTAGTTTGAAAGAGACCTTTTGTTTACGTTTCAGCTTTCAAGAGATTTAGCTGGGGTTTTTTTGTATTATTACATTTTTCCTTGTTAATTAAAGGCACAGATACTCCTTCCCATTTCAGCACATATTAACGCCCTGTTGGAGAATGATTCCCCACAGCATCACAGCACAGAGGAGCAGGTGTTTGACTAATGTTCAGTGAAGATGAAAACATTTTGTGACAGATGTTCAGAGAAAAAGAAAACATAATCATTATTGCTGGGTAATTATAAATTAATTGAGTTTTCCTTTAATTGTGCCCAATGCCATAAGTGCTGGAAGATGCTGTAAGAAAAGTCCTGATCATCATGTATGTTTGGATCTCAATGCTCTGCTGCCTGCACTCAGTGGAATACAGTCAGATGTACTTCAGATAGTTTTAATACACTAGCAAGGGTAACAGCAGCAATCTAACCACAGTAAACTGAAACTCATCATAGCCTAATTAAGCCTTCATTCAGTTTAACCCTAGATTAAGCATACCTACACAACACTGAAGTCGTAATTGTAGATGCACTTGAAAAAAATTACTGTTAAGCTGACATTCAAGAGCTCTCTAGTTGTTCTTTGGAGATTTGATCTTAAAGTCAAAGATTAACGTAAGACACTTTTGTTTTAAAACTTCTAGTCGCTGTCAAATAAAGGAGTTTGGGCCATTCAAATCTGGCTACCTAATAGTGTTTATATGCTAATTAAAGATACTTATCATCTGGAATGGGGAGCCTTACTGAAGTCAGTTCGCAGTTTTAGCCTTTTCTGTTGGCAGCTATTGTATTCTAAAAATTATAATTTAATTAATGTATCAAACCATCGGGAGGTTTTTGTTTGCTTTTCTTTCCTGGAAAGAAAAACAACAATTTAGCAGATGAATGTGGCAAGCATGATTGAGTCCTGTGAAGGGATCACAGAATCATAGGGGTTGGAAGGGACCTGGAGAGATTATCGGGTCCAACCATTGGATCCTAAGTCAATGTTCTGTCTGAAAGCTGGAAAGATTCTCAAGCCTGTTTACTTGTCACAACTGTCTTTAAGGGACATTGTGACTTCCAAGTATAAGGTCTAATAGAACAAAATGGTTTCTTTATCTTTGCTGTCATTTTTGACCTGTTAAGCCTTGATGGTGTATCCCTTGTAAGATAAAATTTCACAGTATACTCCATTATCCGTGATTCTAATTGTTCAAATGCTTGCTACATTAATTATGATTATGCTGAGAACAATAGAACAATTTCTGCTGCAGAACAGGAAAACCTACAGAAGGAATCTTTTTTTCTTTTTTTTTTTTTGAGGCAAATGCTATTTTCTACTTTGCCAATACAGAAGGGATCAGACTTCTGACACACTCTCTTCTCATGTTTATAAATGCTTTTTTTACTTAAGCCATAGGACTTTCCAGCAAAATACTGCTGTATTACTTACTGGACAAGGACAAGGCGGTTCTTTTAGTGATGCTCCTCTCCAGAGCATAAGTGGAGTGCCCACTGAGGTAACATAATTTGAGCACGATAATGCTCTCTGCACTATTAAACACAGGGTTTAATTTCTCATCATAATCTCCTCAGTCCAGAAGAAACAAAAGTGCTGATCAGTGTTCCTTCTTTATTCTCATCAACTCAGATGGTATCATAGTGAACATATTCCAGAAGGTTCACTGAGACTGTGTTTGAGTTTGTGATCGTTGTATTTATCCAAATGAATCTGGCATAAACAAGACAGGATTAGCAAAGTCCCCATTCAAGGTTAATTCAGACAGCTATTGTGGTTACTAGTATCTTCAGTCATCTTTTACAGGATCAACAAAGTCATACCTTCTTGAATTTAAAATAGAAAATGTGTTCTCTGAAACTGGTCTCTCTCACTGGCCTCTGAAACCAGTGGGAAAATTTGGAGCAAGGAGGACTTATCCTTGGTGTAAGAGAGTTAGGTGAGGGAAGATTTAAAACTGGACGTACACAAGTCCATGAGTGGACGGACCTGACTCATAAAGTGCTGACAGAGTTGCTTATGTCTTTGCAAGGTCACATTTGATTGGTTTTGAATGGTCATTGTGTTTGGGTGAGGTTCCTAAGGACTAGAAGAAAGTGAATGTTGTTATCATCTTCAAGAATGGCAAGAAAGAGGATCTTGGGAGCTACAAACTGGTCTTGCAACAATCCCTGGGTAGCCATGGAGCAAATAATCAGGGAAACCATTTCTAAACATACTAAAGACAGAAGGCGATTTGGGGTAGCTATCATGCATTTACGAAAAGGAATGTCATGCTCACCTAACCTGACAGCCTTCTGTGAAAGGTTGACAGCTCTGTAGATGACAGAAGAGCTGTGAATAATGTTTATCTTGATCTCAGTAAGGCTTTTGACAGTCTCTGAATTGCATCCTCTAGACAAACTTTGGAAGTAACTAATGACTAGAAAAGTGGACAGAGAGGTGGACTGAAAATTAGCTGAACTGCTGGGCTCAAAGATTTTTATTAGCAACATGAAATCCAGCTAGAGGCCAGTCACTGGTGGTGTACCCAAGGGCAGATACTAGGACCAATGCTGTGTAGCATCTTCATGGATGATAGGGGCAGAGTGCATCTTCCAGTTTGCAAGTGATGCAAAGATAAGAGGAGGGGCTGGCACAGCATATTGTTGTACTTCTATTCAAACGGACCTTGATAGCCTGGAGTAATAGCTTAACAGAAATTGCATGGAGTTCAACAGAGGGAAGTTCCCCATCCCTCACCTGGGGAGGAACAACCCCATGCACCAGAGCAGGGCTGGTGACCAACTGATTAGAAAAGAGCTTTGCAGAAAAGGGGTTACTAGTGGACAAGAAGTTGAATAAGTGTTGGCTCATGAATCAACAAATGTCAACTCCTGAGCTGCATTAGGAAAAGCATTCCCAGCAAGTGAAGAAAATGGATTATTCTCCTCAGTTCAGCACTGGTGAAGCTACATCTGGACTGTTGTCTTCAGTTCTGGGCTCACCAGTGAAAGAAAATCATGGATTTGGACCAAGTGCAGGGAAGGGACACAAAAACGATAAAGGGATTGAAAAGTTTGCCATGCATGAATGAGCTGGGATTCTTCATCCTGGAGAAGACTAAAGAGGGATCTTATTCCAAGTTCATTTTTGAATGTGTCCATGACAAGTTGAGTCAATTTGTGAATAATTGATGAAACCACTTTGGAAGCAAGAATAGCAATTGCTTTTGTCCGATTAATTAATTTCATTAAGAAGGATTTGGTAGCAAGAATGCTACACTGAATTCCTCTGTGCAACACTGTATTTTTTAATACCTTGCTTTACATCTATGTGTAACTCTATCGATGTTAGTGACACCTCAAGTGGCATAATTTGGGGATTTTTAAATGTTCCACTGATGTTCACAAGTCAATAGAGAGTAGGATTTTTCTCTTAAGGTTGGATTAGCTCTGAAAAACTGGTAATAGTAAAAACCATCCAAATATTACTTTAATCATTGAGACTGCTACATGAAGATACTTGCACACTAGAAATTAGAAGAAAGGATAATTTTTTTAATATAGTGGTTTTTCATAAATAAAACTGCAGATCCTGTAAGTTAAGTGTAAGGAAAGCAATCTCCTCAGTGTTTGGAGTATGAAGGGGAAAAAATCGAGCGGATTCTTTTTAAAGCAAAAAGAAAATCTTTCCCAACCAAGAAACAAACATTGAAGCCTGCCTGTGCAGGTATAAGAAAGATCTTAGCAGTCTGGAAGATCTTCAAAAGTAGGCTTGAAAAGTTGCTGT
Organism: Laterallus jamaicensis coturniculus; assembly: GCA_022605575.1. Lineage (NCBI taxonomy): Eukaryota > Metazoa > Chordata > Aves > Gruiformes > Rallidae > Laterallus > Laterallus jamaicensis. The sequence continues at coordinate 23,689,496 of JAKCOX010000013.1, forward strand.
ATCATTGTAGGACAGTTGTTGAGAACAATATTAATGATGGCTTGTTCTCTTTAAGCATAGGAGCTTCTTGTAAGCCCTTGTACTTAAAAATGTCACTGTTAAAGCTCATGTTGATGCCAGCCACCCTACAAGAAATTGTCACTTATGAAGACTTGCATAATACGATCCCCAGTCAAATAGTCAGGTAGTTTAAAAAAAAAAAACAAAGAAAACCAAAAGAAACTGAAACAGACCCCCTGAAAAATAGGGAGTAAAAATTATAGCCTCTACCCATGGCCATGGGAAGACATCGGGCAAGGGAAAAGTTGTGTCTAGGCAAGCTGCTTTGATAATTTTTGTAGCTTGATCACACATTCACTGTACATGGCTCCACATGACATTGCTTCTGAGTTTAGCTGAATGATGCAGCCGAGGAGCTTGCTTACTCCGTGGATTTGCAGTGGGTTTTATGCTTACCAATATACCTGAACGCAAGAGTATTTCCTTGTGTACTGAACATAATGTATCCGAGAGAAGAGATTTTAAGCAGTTCTGACATTTCATGTAGCGCTTTTTTTTTTTTTTTTTTTCCTCCCTGAGCCAGAAATCCTAAGCTCTGAAGCAAGAGCCTCTACATAGACTGATGGAGCTGCTTCTTTCCTTCCACTACACAAACTATGCTAGTTTCCTGGTATTAACATATGCACTCATCTTCCTGTTTTAGTCAGGGTAAACATCTCAGCACTATTTCCTCACTGTCTGCTTTCAGCTAAAACTTAAACTGATAACGTGAAAGGCAGAGTTCTTCAGCATGCAATTTAGTGTCTAAGGCATTTTCACTTAAACATACAATTGGGATTTAATTTGGAAAACTTCCAATACACTTGTTTTTCCTGTAATAGGAGCTGCAGCAATTGCCAGGAAGTGTAAGTAGAAAATGCAGAATTATATTTTCAATGGAAAACTAATGTAACAACATATTAATAAGTAGTGATAATGGCATTTGTGAGATTACTGAAGGGAAATGTAAAGCGCTTTGTGTGATATCCATGTGTGTTCATAGAGCTCATTGAGTATAGGCTTTTTAATATTCATTTACCATTGTTACAAATCTAGTAGTTACCTTCAGGGTTTTAGGAACTGTGTACACACTCAACTAAGATACATCAACGCTTTCGAATGCTTTGAAAAGCTTTTAGCTTGTTCAGAAAAACTCAAATAAATCCCGTCAATAAGCATAAAATAACAGTTCCAGAACAGAGAATTTTCTTGGACAGTCATAATGACCAAAAAGTATATTTATTACACCAGATGCAAGTATAACTGTGAGACTGAAAAGCCCGAGTTCCTTCTGTCTGTAAGGTAAGCATATACTTGGAGTTAAAAACTTACATATTGTGGTAAGACCTGTGAAGGAAGGTCATCTTCTTGGCTGGTGAAGAATAGACCTTATTAGTCAGAAAGTAAAAATCAATGCTGAACTCCTAATTTAGTTATGAAAGAAACAAAGAAAGAAATGCAGAGTCATTATTAGGAAAGTTTATAGAATAGACTTTCAGTTGGGAGGAACCTGTAGAGATCATCTAGTCAAACTGCCTGACTGATTCAGGGCTGACCAAAAGTTAAAGCATGTTGTTAAGGACATTGTCCAAATGGCTCTCAAACACTGGAACAGGCTGGGGGCATCAACCACCTCTCTAGAAAGCCTGTTCCAGTGTCTGACCACCCTCCCAGTCTAAACCTTTCCCTGATGCAGCCTTGAACCATTCCCACACATCCTGTCACTGGATCCTAGGAAGAGGAAATCAGCACCACTTCCCCATCTCAGGAAGCTACAGAGAGCACTGAGATTGCCCCTCAGCCTTCTTTTTTCCAAACTGGATAAGTGTCAAGTCCTGAGCCACTCCTCACAAGGTAATCCTTCCAGCCCTTTCACCAGCTTTGTTGCCTTCCTCTGGATGCATTTTAGGACCATTACATCCCTCTTAACTTGCAGGGCATAGAACTGCACACATTTCCCAAGGTGAGGAGGCACCAATGCTGACTACATGAAGATAATTGCCTCTTTTGACTGGTTGGTTACACTGTGTTTGATGCACCCCAGGATGAGGTGTGCCCCCTTGGCTGCCAGGGCACACTGCTGACTCATACTGAGCTTGCTGGCGACCTGCACCCATGGATCCCTTTCTGCAGGGCTGCTCTCCAGGTACTGCCCTCCAGTTTATACTTGTGTTGGCATTATTCCGTGCTAGGTGCAGAATCCGGCATTTGGACTTCTTAAATGTCACCCCTTTAATCACAGCCAAACTTGCTAATGGTGCATTCAACTCCTGCATCCAGATCATTGCTAAATGTACTGAACAGAACTGGCCCTAGGATTGAGCCCTGAGGAACACTGCTGGTGACCTGTTGCCAGAAAAATGTGGCCCCGCTAACCACAAAACACTGAGCTCTGCCCTTCAGCCAGTTCTTCACCCAGTACAGCATGAACCCTTTCATCCCACAACTGGACAACTTGTCCAGAAGGATGCTGTGAGTGACAGTATCGGAAACCTTACTAAAATCCAGAAAATCTCCATCCTCTGTCTTCCTTCATCCACTAGGTGGGTGTCCTGATCATGGAAGGATATCAAGCATGTAAGAAGGCTATTCCAGTATGTAGGAAGAATATTCCAGTATGTAAGATTTTGTAATGCTTTGGGTTGTTTTTCTTCCTCAATGTTTTAATACCTTAGTTTTCACACCTTTTCAAACCTTTGAAGCTTGTCAGGGTCAAAGACCTTCAGCTAGAGACAGGTCTTTTGTAAATCTTTAGAGTTTTTCATTGAATTCAAAAATGCTAGAAATTACTATTTCCCTTCTTTCATTTGCATTTCTGAAAGAGATTTTTTTTTGGCTGCCAACAATGACTGAACATAAAGACTGTAAGTCCACTCCACTGTGTGATGGAACAGCGTGTATTTGAAACACTCAGAACCTGCAGGAACACCTAGAGCAGAAAGGAATGATTCTGAAAGCAAAATGTGATTGAGTCATGATTGATCACCTGGCCCAACAATACGTCTATTTTCCCTGAGATTTCTTAAAGGGTAAAAGAAGGGAGAAAAAGATCTGAATACTTCTTTCTGGTCTACCAGAGCCAGCATGTGACACACTATCCCATTTCCTACTCTAGTATGAAAGCCTTTGTTCAAAGTCAAACATTGTTTTGATTCTAAAATAATTTTCTCAGACATTGGAAAATATTACCTGCTCATGTGAGTTCTATTTTTTTCCATTGAATCTGTGTCATAACAGAGTTCTTAATTATACGATCATATTTGTTCTTATACAAGAGTTGCACATCATTTAATACATGAGATTTTTGCATAAGGGAAAAGATTAAAGCTTGATGAGGAACTTTTTATGTAAGGTTTTATTTTTCATACAGCACTTAAAGGAGTGATAATATAAAGGGATTATTATACCCTGTGTTTAAATACCAATTCTAAAGGAAGAGGCAGTATGAGGAAACTAACTGTAATAGTTTTCTAGGGAAAATAGCAGCTGTTTGGATTGAAGGTTTGCTGCATTCCGTGAGAAAAATAGTCCAGAGATGTGGTGGCCTGGGCTGGTAGGTACATGGCTTTGCATAACTTATATGCTACTTTTTCAGTTTTAGAACCATGCAACGTATTTCAGAAAGTAGTGTGAAAATGTAGGAAGAGGTCGTCAGAGTAAGGGAGATCTGCTGGGTTTATAGAAAAAGTCGTAGGCCAGGAAAGAAAATACTGAGAATTAAGATAAAGGAAGCCACAATCAGAAAGCATTTAAAGAAAAAAGGATGTTGTTATCATAAACATGCAAGTAATCAGACATTCGATAAAGTAAATAACATAATCTTAAATTTTTGGTGTATGTAAGTGCAAGTAGTTAGAAATTACAGAAATTTACAGAAAAATTAAATACAGCTATATAGATTGGTATCACTTTTATGCTATTTATTGAAAAATATGTTCAATTAAATACTTGCAGGAGCATAGTCAATTTTTTTTCCTAATAACTCACAGCTACAAGGGATAGAAGACTGAAATTGTGACTGGGAAGGCTGGAGAATCCTCAGAAGTTAAGTGTACTCATTGGGTAAGATCAGTGCGTGATGGTGTCTGGTGCTTTGATTTTCAAGTTCATTTGTTGATTACCATGTTTATGAAACAAAGAATGCAAAGTAGAGCCGTGGATAAAAAGTCAGGATTCCTGTGTGTACTTACTTCTTCGTATTGGACCTACTGGTAACAAAAGATACCTGTGAAATGCCTGGTGGAATCTAAGCAGAGAAAACATACCTCTGGAGAGCCTTGATGTGATGCACTGTTTGCACTATTTAAGGGAAATTTACATCTACCTCTAATTTTGACACAGATGCTGTAAAAGTTGAATAATTGATGTGTGAATTCTTTTTTCTTTCTGTTATGCAGCTCAGGATGTGACTTCTAAAGCATTTATGACAGTAACCTGAAACGACATCAGAACATTGTCATATCCAGCCTTCAGTCTCTGAACTTTGGAGGAAATACGGCACTAAAAATGGGCGATGTTTGAGAGGACACATGCTTTTTTCCTTATTTTGTTAATAATGCACAATGTAAATAACAGCAGGTTATAAAAAAATGTGTGCTGTGATGATGCTGATAAAGTCATAATTTGGAATGCAGTTTGAAGAGAAACAAAATTGCAAACTGAATGAATACCCATGATGCATGCTTTTCTCCTTTTCTAGGGACTGTATGCTTTTCACATTTATTCTGAAATGTATAGGAGGTATGACATGAAGAGGTTATATTTGTAAGTAGGTAAATGGAATGAAAACGCTTCCTAGAACAGTTAGTGATGTAAACCAAGAGCTGTGCATCACTAGGCAGCTGTACTCATTTTAGCTAGGTCTACTATGCTGTCTGTGGCTTGGTCAGGGGAAGCTGAACCAGCACGAATCTATATGGGAAAGAAACTGGATAAGAGAGGCGCAAATAATGCAGTGAACACCAATGGCCTAAGTATTCCCACAGCTCCTTAAGTGGGATTTTAGTCTTACACTTTGCATTGGGATTTGTTAAATCCTCAGCAATAGCAAGGCCCTGTTGTTTTGAAGTTTTGTATATTGTTTACTGATACACTGGTATTAATACAGAGATGTTGTTGATTGACTGTCTGCCTCTGAGGATCATTGTGCGATTTGTTACAACTGATTTACAAATTCTGGAATAGTCCCAGGACCTGGATGTTAGTGTGCCATGGAGCAAAGCTGCATGTATGGTTTTCACTTGGAAGAGAGGAGGTTATATGTGTCATTCTTCAGGTTAATTGGCAGTGTCTGTGAAGATTATCTATACATTCAAGTCAGAACACAAGTATATGCAGGATCAGGGCTACATGTAGCTGTGGTTTGGAGTTTGGGAGGAATAAACCCACGGACTGTAGGAGGCTCTGTAGCTCAACATGTGTTTATGTGCAATGAGAGCTCCGTAGTTTCTGCCAGTACATGATTCTAGATAGCACTGTCAACTGATTATGTTTTCTAAGTCTGTTCTTGTCAAAAAAGTAATCTATTGATATTGTTCATGTATAATAAACAAACCTATTCCCCCTGAAACCTCTGCTAATTTTAAACATATTGTATTTATTTTTCTAAATTAAATCAACGATACAGAGCTATGTGTATATATTTCCATGCAAACATGCTTGGCATGAGCACTGGCCTTAGAGGGTGTAATCACAGAATCTGTGAGATTGCTTAAAAATAAACAACTGCTAGGTAGCCTCCCTGACCTTAGTTTTCTAAACTGCTGCTGATAATGCAATGACTTTTGTATTTTGTATTAAACCCGGTTTAAAATAATTTCTTTTTCTACCGTTCAAAGCCATCAAGTCAGTGTAATTGTCACAGCATGGTCCTAGTGGTACGCTAAGAGTGCTCAAAGCCACATTCTCTGGAAGGAATAAATGATAAGTAGAAAAACTCCAAGCAATTCTAATATATTCCACAGATTTTGAAGAAAGAACATTTTTAATTGGATCCACTTAATATCCTGCCCCTTGGTCATTTTCACTGGATTACAATTTAATCCAATTTATTAATTAGCATGATATCATAACAATATCATGCACAATACATACATAATCAACAAATATATGCACAGTCTAAACAGTATTATGTTTCTTTGTATCTTCCAGTTGAGGATATCAGAGAGAGCTAAAGATGTTAAATGAAAATAGACTGGTTACATTCTGCAGGCTTTTTATGTTGTACCTGAAAACCCCACATTCTGTCCACCGGATTTCATGTTGCTCTCTTTTATAGTCTCTCATATCTGTCATATGCAGATAATATATTTTCTGATCATCAATGGGTGAAATCCTGACTTTATAAATACCAACAGGAATATGTTGAGTGAAGCCAGGTTTTTCACTTTAGTTCTTTTTCTGGGTATCCTTTCAACTGTTTTGTTTTTGTAATAATAGGAGTAATAGGTAATAATACAGTGTCAAAAGATGCTTGCAACGTTGCTTCTGACGTGTAATGAAGGTAAACCTTTCCAGTTAAATACCTCTAAGTAAAAATAAATATAATTTACTTAGCTACAAGTTATGTGTTGAAAAATAATACATAATCTCTTATGCAATCTATGCCTGCATGAGAGCTAAAATGCGGATTAAATACAGTTCTCTCAGTCTGTCTATATAGGACAGTCCCAGAAGTGTTTTTGAGCTGTGTGGACAAACTCTTCTCCAAATCTAAGCTTGAGAATGGGAATGCTTCATGCATCAGATCTATGTGAGAAGAAAGCTGTTTTAATGCTCTGATGTTAGTAGTTTTTCTCGGGTAACTCTCAATGTGCCATTCTTGAGATGGGGCATAATGATGTTAACCTTTGGTCTTTTAATCTTCTGATTTTTGTATCCATAACATAGTAAGTATCTGTCCTCAGTGCAAATGTCATTTTCATTTAGGTTATTTAGACTGCAGCAGCTTTGTTTTCAGTCTTTCGAGGATGTTATGCATCTGCAGTAGCTGCAAAACGGGAGCCAGTTTGTTTTGTCCATATCTGAATTGATCCTCTTCCGCCTGAGACACTATAAATGTGAAAAATGAATGAATTAGAAAGAACAGCAGTACTATAACCATCATTACTTACCTATACCTGATGCATCTTCTCTGTTATTGTTATAAAACTGCTCAGGTTTGTTTTGTTTTTTTTAAGTAAGCTAGAAATTTTCAGCGAGGGAGTTGAAGAAAAGTCAGAAGGTAGCAATGTTGATTCAAACAGCCTGGAATTTAGACAAAGGCTCTGGAAAGTACCCATGATAGTGCAGTCATGCCAAAATATTTCTGACCTTTTCAAATTGATTGTCTTGAAAGTCACTGGTATTCTGGTTTTGTTACTAAATCTTTCCCCTTCCAGTGTTCATACTGTGTTTTCTGAGTCACGTAGTTTAGAGATCACACAATGTGATAATATAGAAAGAACCTTGATATGAAGCAAATTAATGCTTAGGTAATACTTGGTTATCTTTCTTTTACTCTGTTCTATTTTCTGATTATTTCTATTACCTCTCTTCTTTAAAAAAAAAAGCAAGCAAGTAGTGGTGTGTTCTGCCTGGGGAAAGTTTTGTTAAGGACTAAGGCAATAACTAATGCTATAGTAAACAGATATATCTTAAAATGTAGCAGACTACGGAAAACTAGATTTAATGCAGCCAAGGACACTGTTTCAAGGGCACACTGCTGGATCATGGTCAACTGGCTGTCCATCAGGAACCCCAGATCCTTTTCTGCAAAGCTGCTTTCAAGTTGAGTGGCCCCAACATTAGGTGGGCTTTGCATTTCCTAACTACACTTACATGCTCAGGACAGTGTGTCCTTATTCTTCCCTGGTTACCTGTCCTGTTTGCACATTCTTGTGTTTCATCTTTCCACATTTTTACCTGAGTTTTGCCAGGAGCTTCTTGTTTATCTATGCAGGCCTCATGAAATTTTTTTGCATGGCCTCCTGCTCATTAGGATGGACTGCTCTTTAGCTTGGAGGAGGTGATCCTCCTTGCTTTGACCCCTCTTCCATCTGGGGTCTTATCCCATGGTCAAGAAGATACCTGAAGAGGCCAAATTTTCCTGAAGTCTAGGGATGTGATCTTGCTTTTTTGCCATGCTCCTCTCAGGGTCTTGAACTCCACCATCTCATCATGACTTCAGTCAAAGCAGCCTTTCACCTTCACGTTCCCTGAAGAAGGCAAGATGTGCAGTTTATTGTATAAAGGAAGCAGCTAAAGTTGAAAGACCACATACTCCCCAAGCCAGGATAAACTCTTCAGACCCCTTTTTTCCAATTCAATTGCAATTTTCAGGTTCCTGTGTGGTTCACAAGACTGTGAAATGAATACATGTCTAATAGGACATCAATTGTCAGGACAGAGATTAAGTACTGGCTACTGTTACTAGAGTCATACTGAGAGGAGTTATTTTTTGGGGGTTTTAGTGCTCTCTATGTGAGAGTAGAAGATTAATATTTATAAGTCACATAGACACCTAAAATTATATTTTATATCAAATTGAAAATTGCAAGCTATGTTGAAGAGTATTTTCAAGTCATCTAAAAGCAGGGAAATATGTAAATTTTTTCCAGAGCTCTTTTTCTATGGAGTTTTCAAGGCACATACCTAAAAGATTGCCATGGTGTTTTTTAAAAAGAAAGTTCAGATAGGATAAATATTTCCTGTACAAAGAAGAAGAGCTAAAATGGTGGAGCTGCGACAGACATACTGCATGTAATATGAGAAGTGGGTGGGGAGGAACCTCTGCCTGAGAATGCAATTTGAATAATGGAAAACAAGACAGTGCATGATGAACTTCAGAGAGGTCCATCTACATATTAAATTGTGTGTGCTTTTTGAATTTATGAGAGTACGCACTGTCTAAATAACTGATGAGGTGGGGGTAGAGGGGTGGTTTAGTTTTCAGTGATTTTTTTTTTAATTGCCCTCATTTCTGAAACATTTCTCCTCAGTGGCTGATTGAATGTTACTTAGTTTGAATGTCTCATTGATAAGCAAATCCTTCCAGATATAGTTAACTGGTGCTTGCTCAGTACTATAAGCTGGTAGAATTAACTTCACAAAATTCGATAGGATACAGTCCTTGCTAATGGTAATGGAAAATTAGAAATTGGAAATGTAATATCTTTTGAAACTTCCTTTTACTGTGTGGGGGAGTGGAAACCAGACAGACAGGTGTTCTGATCTTGTATTTTTAAAAATGAATTAAAAATCATTCGGATTCCTCCCCCCATCCTCCTCCCCCAACCCCAAATATCTAGTGGAGGAAAAATAAGAGATCTAGAAATTAATCTCGAAATTAGTTCTTCAAGGAATTAATCATGCTGAATCTGGAGAAGACAGAAGTGGTATCTTTTGTCCTAGTTTCTAGGATGTCTCTGCTCAGGGTCCTGAAGGGTCATCAAGATGGGCAGTGTATGCCCTGCTTCATTTAGCAGTTGTGACGTTAAAAAGACACAGTTCCACACAATAAACTTCCTGACAGTTTTGGTCTAACCAGGCATGCTTCTGTTGAGTAAGCACAAAATTTGTTCACACTTCCATTTATGAAGAATGACAAAACATCTTTGAGAGAGAGGCAGCGAAGGCTCAGATGTATAGTTCCTTGAAATCTACAAAGCAAGCAGAAGAGAATTTGTGGCGTATGCGATTTATTGATTTTAATCTACGGTGAATTGACAGAACACTTCTGTCCTGCAGTGCATCTGCTAAAGAAAATATAATTGTAGAGAAGTGCATGAAATAAATCATGGAAATGTTTCCTTCTGGTGTTTCTTCTTGGCAGATGTGCTAAATGGTTATTCCTTTCTTCACATGGTTCTCATGCTGTAAAATATGACCTGCTTTTTTTCTACTACATAAGCCAGGCAATCTGCCTGTGCACTAGCAGAAACAAAATAGATGACCTTTCTGAAACACCGGAATTGATCAGAGCTATTTATCTGCCACTTAATTTGTGTGCTGTAGACATTTGAATTGGCACAGTTTTGTGACTTCACACTTATCCTTTCTCCACATCAAACATAATTTATGTTGGAAATGAGCAGACGGTGAAAATTAATGCTGGGGCTTTATTAATCTTTAAAGTGATGAGATGCAGGATTTTTCTTAACTGAGGGGAACTATGGAATCTCAAATTGAAAGCACTGCAAGCTAATTAGAATCACACCAATAATTCTGCAGAGGGCAATGGTTCTAATAAGGAAAATCATGGTAGTGGAACACTTCTAAACAATACCATTAGAGTTCTTCTAGCAGGGCCTAGTTAATGATGTGGAAAGAGGACAAAAATAGATGTTATATTAGACTTAGGAAAGCTCAAAGCTGGGCTAAAAATATATGGGCACACATGGAGGTACTGGGAACATAGTCCTCTTCCCATCTCCACCCTTTCAGTGACATGTTACTGTTTTGAGATAGTGATTTGACTGCATTATTAAGAAGCAGCTATGGAAATAAATAGCATTAGCCTTAATATATACTTTGGAGTTTCAATTGAAGGAGATAGCTTCTTTTTCTATCTAATTCAACCCTGTTTCTTATTCATTAATACTGTAGAATTTGTAGATGAATGAACACACATAACATGAACATAGCAACTTAGAGGAGTTGGTTCATTTTAATTTCTAAATGGGATTGTATGTGATGTTTAGTATCCTCTAAAGATCAAACATATCTAATAACATGAGTCTGAATGATGACAAAATATTACTCTTGCAGATATTATTTTTAAAATATTCAAGGAAAAATAATTAGCCCACATCTAGGGACTGATACACAAATGTCCTTCAGTGAAAAATTACTTACACATTCAATACGGCTTGAAAGGCTTTATTAAAGCATAATACAAAATTCTCTCAGAGCATTGTCACATGCCAGAGGGCAGATTAATGAGAACTGGATAGCCAAGCCACCTGCCTGATTTCTGTACTGACAATATTCTGGAGTTTTAAGAAATTGCTGAATGAGTCTGCAGTTTTTCATTACCAGAACTACAGAATCTTAGACTTTCCTTGCCTTCCTGTTCAATATAAAGGGTAACAAGAAAAAAAACAGCCTTCGCTACAGAGACACTTGTACTACTTCTGGCTGTAATATCAATATAGCTGTCACATTTGTCACCTGACATAGCAATTATGTGTATCTCAAAGAGTAGGCACTTGGTTTGCTGTACAGTATCATGACTCCATATTCACAGCTGTTTAGCTAGAATGAGATTATTATAGAAAATTGCAATTAATTACAAAATTGACACATAGCATATTGTGATCAAAACTGATATATCTGTTGATAGTTTTCTGGGCTCTTAATTAATAAAGGTACACTGGTGGAACAGACACACTAGTGAAACACTTCCTCTGCTATGGCTGGTTATACCATAATATATTCCATTTCAAAGGAAGGAAAAAGGACTAAAGGTCTTGCAGGTTTCAGTGATGCTTGTTTCTCAACTTTTGAGAGGTGTCTCTGGTAAAATGCTATGGAAATATTCATTTCCCTCCCAGAGAAGCAATGTGTTCCTTTCTTGCATTTTCTCAGCTCTTATTTCTGTTGTTAATGGAAGGGTCCTTTCACATCTCTTCTAGTTATTGACTAATCCTGACTGGTTGCAGTCCATAGAAAAAAGAAAGATACTTCTGGTGCTGCTTCTCAGACTATCAAAATCAGCCAACTTCAGTCCTGCTGCAAGGTGCAGGCTGTCTCAAGTATCATCATCTGGCTGGAATGGTAAAAGGTTTGTCTGAGGCAGAAGCTTCATCTCTGGTAGTTGTTCTTAGAAATGTTTTGTTAAGAGAACAGCTAATATCTGTCTACTACTTCTGAGTGTTTATAGGGTTGTTACTGTAAAAGGAAGGGCAGTAGCTCTCCAGGTCACACTCTAATTTATATAGTGATTATCAGGTGACACATTTAAATAGAAACATGTGGGGAGAGATAGCTTATCAAACCTCTCTGTTGGATAGTTAATGAGACTTCTCAGAGTATCTTAGGGCAGTTCAAAGTATTGAGAATGACAAATATGAGAAATTTACCTCCAAACTCACTGGTTTGAAGTCTGGTCCTCATTTCCTTTGAGTTACAGATGTGATGGCTTGTTGAATATCCTATATAGAATGATCTGAGGAGAGTTATAACCTGTGTCCTACCTACTACAGAAGGCATATTGAAAAAAAATTAAAATAATTGGAATGAAGTACTGTCATAGACAACTATCTCTGTTGAGACTCTAGGAGGAAACAGAGATTAAGCATCCTTCTCAATTCAACTCTAGGAGGTAATGGATATTAAGTTCCCTTCTGTATTCAAGCTACAGTTCCTCTTTGTATCTACATTTTTGGCCTATTTCCATATATTTATTTGAAAGCATGAAGTCAACATGGTCAGCAATTTGCTCATGTTCTGGACTGGCAGATCATTTGCTGGAAGCATTACTTCACTGATAATTTTGAACAGCCTTGCTCATCTGCTGGGGCTCCACTTTTGTGTGATCCTCTTTGTGGAGATTGCCCTCATGATTCTTGTTGTCCACCTTTTTATTTCACTATTTTTACATTATTTTTTTAGAGAGTGGAATCAGATCCTGATGCCCAGAGCTGTTTAGAAAGGTTTGATTGAGCTGAAAATACCCAGATTGTTTGCTAAAGACATCTCAGTGGCCAGAAATCAAATAATTGAAGTTGCCATCCCCTTTTAATTCAGTTCTACAGTATGAAATCCAGGTATGGCTCCCTACAAAAGGGGGAGATTCTATCTGGGAACACACTGGAACTGCTTTAACCTTAGGGGCAGATAACTAGAAAAGAATAAGAATGAGAAAGTAATTTCAGCTGGAAGGGACCTACAATTATCAACTATTTTGAAACCTGAATTTGAAAGCATTTAAACTCAAGTAGGTCATCATTGCCCACAGGCTGCAGTAAAGTGTGCCAAAGGCTTAGTCTTCTAATTTAAGAACTCTTTAGGTGTATCCCCAGGTAAAGCTTCAAAAAAGGAACCATCTCCAGAAATGTTGGCATCTTGCATTCCTTAGGCACAGGAAATTCATAGCAAGTTTCCTCCCAAGGCTGTAAGAACCTGACTCCTGAATCTGGAGGATTTTATTTTACTCTCTTTTCAGGATTGTCTGTGATTTCATGCGACTGAGCTTTTTTTCTCACTTTGCTACCTCTATTGAATTCATCACTTGATGGAGAGCAGTTGTGATTGAATAGAATATGGGGAATTCAAACTGAATTACAGCACACTAATTCTCACTGTAGAGCAGGGTGAGAATTTTCCATCATGCAGACCAAATCTGTCTTACCGGAACAATTAATCAGGCATTCTCCCACCAGTTTTCTTCTCAGACACCCCTCAGAAGACAAAAGTCAATAGTCTATAGGCAGAATAACGTATGCTGGCAGTGTATTGCTTGTCACCCTGTTCCTCAGTAACTCTGCTCTCTCTAATCCTCCTATCCCCATCACAAATAGGCATGACAGCCATCCCACAACTGTAGTTCACGTGATGGGTGCCGATTTGGCTATGTGAAAAGACTGGCTGTCAAGCCAGGACACAGGGACATTCTCAGTGCACTATTAGATGTGTGGCTGTTACAGGATCAACACAGCATGTTCTCTGTCATGTGATCAATGTGGAATACACTGATATTTTTAGTGTAGTTGTGGTATAACTTCACCTATATGAGATAGGATGCATGAGGATATCTCTCCCCAAGTGCTTCCTTCAAAACCTATGGGGCTTGCTTGCTCACTCCAAAAATAATTCAACCTTTTGTAGAATAGAAGGTCTGCAGAAACTGTTTTCTTCTTGTATTTACTAGGACATATAAAGGAAGTGGCTTAGAGGAAGCAAATTTATAGCTGTTTCTCTCAGCTCAACCAGAGAGATTGCATCTAGTTCAGCTCTTGCCTACAGAGCTTGTCTCAGGTCAATGCATACACAAATTAAAATTCCCAAATGTGACAGATGGTATTTGTTTTGTGTGTGTGTTCTCAGTTGCATGCTGTGTCCCTTCAAGAAGTACCTGGAAAAAGAGAGCCCTTAGAAAGGGCAGCAGGGGGTGGGTGTAGCTTTTGGGGGTGCTACGGGGTCTGTTTTGGGAGGGGAGGAGGAGAGTCAGGGTGCAGCCTGGGAGTTTGCATCCCAAAGTGACAGAGACTTCTCAGAGGAGCTGTCAGCAGTACCAGAGATAGCCGATTGAACTTCCTTGGGATAAGAGACTAGCGGAGCTCAATGCAGTTCAGAAAGCCACAGAGCTATCCAAAGCTGTGCCTACAAGCAAGGATCTGTCTCCAAGGACGTAATGAGCAGAGGGGAGAGCTGTTTATGAAACAGCTTTATTTTCATTCTGTCTGATGTAGTCACTTTGAATTTTTTACACTTCTATATTTTTACATAACCTGTCCCTTCTTCAGTTTAAAAGTCTTTTGTCTTAGATTATCTTGCTATAAAAAAGGCTAAATCCAGATCAATCATCTAAGCAGTGCTACCTTTCTACAAATCAATCATTTCTGGGTATTTATTCTTTTTATAGTTCCTGTCTGTAAAGGACACACTCAGATATTTATTCTTTTTATAGTTCCTGTCTGTAAAGGACACACTCAGATGATCTTTGCTGTGGATTTTGTTGATTTTGGCATGATGGTGGAACTAGCAATAACTTCCTGAAAGTTAAATCTTTGCTTTGTAGCTTCTGCTATCTCAGCACTTCCTTCACCAATACCGTTCCTTCTTTCATTGACTTCTATTTTTTCCTTTCCTTAACTTATTTTTCCTCATTTTTCTTAACTGTTCTTCTGCTTGTGTGCTGTATAACACTAGATGGCTCAGCTTGTTTGAATTATGCAGGGGTTTTTTCTTTATGGTGCAAATAGGAAGAGACCTAAGGAATATAGTTGACTTTGACTGATTGCAGGCAGCAGAGTTCTTCCAGTGCTTCACAAAACCTGCTTGGAAGCACGGACTGTGGGAGGAAATGGAGTCTAGTGTCTTGAAGGTAGATTTCTCAGCCATATGTGGGGACTAGAGAAGTATTTATACTGTCACTTAGGACTAAGATGGATTTTTTTCCCAGCTCATTTCAATTCTTTCTGCTCAGTTCTGGGTTTTCTCACACCCTCTTAGGGCACTCACAGAGTTGCACAATCACACACAAATAAGACAATCTGCATGAAAAGTTAATAATATTTTTTTAGACCATGACTTTATTTAGGGCTTTAGGGAATGTGGGATAGTCACTTGTTATGCAGAAGTGCATCTTATCAGCAGGTGCCCTTGCCATGTTCAGCAAATGATACTTCTATTCTTTCCCTGGCAGGTGGTCTCAGAACTACAAGTGTTCAGTGCATCTGGTCCTAGTGCTTGGGGATTGCATCAGCATAAAGACTGCCATTTCTAATTACTAACAAATCAGAAAGTGCAGCAGGAGGATCCTTCCAGTCCTGACTTCTTAACAGTCATGTGCTACTCCTGAGCTGTAGTAATGTGTAATTAGCCAGTTAGTGTTTGTTCTCTGCAAAGCTCCCTTCATGGGATCTTTAAAAAATAAGTATATTCTTGCTGGGCTTTTCTCATCTAAATAAAATATGGCAGGAAGATTAAGAATTGAGCAGTAAAACACCCAGATAAGGATAAAAGGCAGTGAGTAAATCATCAGTGTAAATCATCAGTGTTGCCTGTTGATCCAGACTGGTAGGACAATATGAAGAGACAGTGTGCCAATGGTCATTGTCAGGCTTAAGATTGAAAAGCCATAAGCCCAGGGTACAAATGGCACATCCAGACATTGTCCACAATGGCCAATGTAAGAAGGATCTGGAAAACATTATGAAGACATGACAGCTATTGTCCTTGTCCATCATGGTCAGACTACTTAGTCCTTGTGAATATATGAATCTGAAAGAATGATCATAAAATAATTGATTAGTTAAACCCATGAAACAGGGACTGTGAGTGAAATCAGTTTTGACTGAAACAGAATTTCCTTTCCTTCTTTTATGGTTTCTCACTGAGTTTAGTTATGATACTTGTGCAACACCAGCACCAGAAGTTAAATTCAAAAACACTACCATTTTTACATTGAATTAGTAACAGTAATAGATGATCTTTAAGGTCCCTTCACACCCAAAACATTCAATGGTCCTGTGGATTCTATTATATTATGAAATTGGGGGCAGGCAGGGGAAGAAGTTTATAATATTTGAATACTGAGAAAGTTTAATTCAAAGCTTAAGAATGAAGAAGCAGGAGGACAGCATTATTTTTCTTTTCCTTGACACATCAGTAGCTAGGTAAGGAGATCCTTTCAGTTTTAATTCAATATTAAAAATATATATTCTGTTGAGAGGTGGCTGCTTTTATTGACAGCAATTACAGTTAATGAATTTCATTTTTGAGGAGAAGCAGTGCTACATTTCCATAAGTGCATTGCTTGTGGTTATATGCATTGTTTCTGTAGAAACATATGAGAATTAAATGCTCAGTTTGAGCATAGTATTAGACTATAGTGTCAAATCCACATTTCTCAGTTTGCTTTTGGGTCAAATACAGGTGAAAAGCAGATCTCTTCAGCCACAGCTTTAGAATGGTCTTGCTGCTTAGCGTTTGCTGAGGCACTTGTGTGTTATTTGTGTGCAGAAAAGGAGACATCCCCACATTCACGCAATGAAGCAAAAAGAGAGAAATGGGATCATTAACTGGGAAACACAACAGTGTTGCATTATAGACCACTGTCCTGGGCTGATGAATTTACCGCAAGCGCAGTGGGAAGGACACCATTGTCGTGCTCAGCACTGGCTTTATGAAATGCCGTGTGCTCTTTACAATGTCACAGACCGGTTTGTGCCAATGGGAATTTTGCCTGCTATGAGCCATTAATACTGAGGTCACCATCTGTTTCTGCTTCTGGGACAAGGCAAGGACTGTCTTTTTTTCACATGAACTGGGTCTGAAGCCAATGTTTGTTTTTTAATAACTTTATTAAAGGAAGAGAAAGGTCCTGCATCAAATGAATAATTATCCTAGAGGCTTTATGGCCATTAGTAACACAGGAAAAACTGTCAGGCCATGCATTTCTGAAACCAATAGTGAGAGTTTATAGCATTCGAAAAGGTGACAGCCCAAACTCTTCCTCTTTATTACGGTTCTGTGAATGTGCTGATGTGTTTTTACACAGAAAAATATTGCCCTCAAGTTTAGTCACCAGCACTCATACAGCACCATCTACATGACAGGGCATAATGCTGCTTTCTAATACAATGTGTCTGAGTCTTCTCCATATAGTCATTTGCACTCTCTTTGCAGGGCTTTAAAACATGACCATTTTTATTTTATAATGTTGTGTCTTGTTTGCGCGGGAGTACTCACTGTGAAAGATGCAAAGCACTTGAGACGGGGATTGGCGAAATCAAAACGTCAATGAACTGCCATAAGCTTGGAGAGACGTGCAGTCTCCACTAAAGTATCATTAGCCTTTGATTCAATCCAGGACCAAACACTCCTGAAATGGATGTTTAGCAGGGAGTTTGCAAAATTAAATGCTGGACAGTCCTGCCACATTTTCCAGGAAGGAATTAACAAAATTGTACCTCATAGCTCAAAGCAATATGATTAAACAAACTGCATTCTGCCTTCTTGCTGCAATGTACTTGTAGCAGTCATGGGAACGTAGCAGCCCTGATTGATAGGAAATTGCATTACATACAGTTTATGTTTCACTGATTATTTTTTTCTTAACCAGCTGCTAGTTTATGATATTAAAATTATTAAAGAAATTCGAATCACCAGCTTCCTAGAGGATCTGCAGTTTCTCACTTTGTTATTTATGTTTGTCATTGTTATTTCTGAAGAGGATAAACAGAGCAGAAATGTGTTGCAAGGGCCATTCTGAGTATGAATTAAAAAGACCAAAGTTGAAGGGAGGGAAGTTCAGGAGATGAAAAGGCTATAGTAGACTACGTAAGAATTAGCAGGTAAATTCAAGTGAAGATTTCTGTGACATAAAAAAAAGAACAAATTTCCAGGGAAGATTTAACAGACGTTTAAACAGGGTTCTCTCTAGCATTAGAGGAAACATGAAAGGAAGTATAAAAGATAATTGGCATTATTAAGTAGGTGTTAATACTTTAATAATGAATAAATTATAAGAGACATGGATAGAGTTATAGCTGGTATTAGGATTGACACTGCTGGAGAGTAACTTTCAGGTAACACGGAATATGGCCACAAGATATCAGCAAAGAGAGCATGGCCAAAGTACCAATGCCTACCATGGCTTTTGTTACCTGCATTTGAGAGCATAGGCAAAGATCAACATATCAATTCTGTAGGCTTTGTTGGATAGAGAACAGACAATGCTTGGCTAAGGAATAAGGATCCATAAAAGGAGCTACTTTGCTTTTCTGACTCCACGTTATCACAGTACAGCACAGCTCTGCCAGCTAACAGGACTCAGACAATGATCTTTATTTTCAATCCAACTAGCTTTGGTTTGGTTTTTTGTTTTATTTTTTTATCTTTTTAACAGAAGATCCTATCTAGTGGATGTATAGACAGCCATACCAGATCCCCTTCTGTTTTTTTGTGATTTAGTAGGGCAGGCGTGTTTCATGTACATACATGATAAGAAAGTTCAGTGCATTGCTCAAGCTAGTTTTCAGATGCACTTGAAGGACTAGGGTTAGCAGGGAATGATGTCCACTTTTAATGGTAAGCTGAGCACTTTTAAGTAGCAAGATGCAGTAAGCATACAAATCCCTCATACAGTTTTTCTTACTGATTTTTCAGATTAAATCTTCCTTCTGTGTTGTAATGTAATGTTTAATTTAAGTCTGAGCACTGCTTCGAGATACATTTTGTATGAAAGATCTTTCACAGAATAATGTGGCTGTGTTTTTATACTGTCAGGTCCAAGAATCAAATGGAGACCCAGGAGATACATCACAGAGGTTGCTTGAGGTGAGAGCTGAATAAAGGTAAATAGCAGATCCAGAGTTCAGTCACTTGGATGAAACAAACACTGGATGCCTGGGACAAAAAAAAACAGGGAAGTATATTTTTCTTTCAGTGTTATTGTGAGTTGCAACCCTAGGTGTTAACCTAATGTTTCCTGCTGCAGTTTCTGCTTATTTTAAGAAAAGTCTATGGAGTTTTAATGTGTCCCCTTCAGATGAATGTTTGCTGACTCATCACAGGAATTTTTCAAGTAAAAGCAGTGTTGGGGATTATTCACTGTTTTCCATCACGTTCTAAAAATGCTTAAATGATCAAGAGAAAGTTTTAATAGTTCAGCTGACATTGAGCCTCTGAATGTTGTAATGAAATGACCAAACATTTCTTCTAATGACTTGTCTGAGAATCCCAGATAAATAACACCAGGGATGAGATGCATTATAAATTCAGGTAAACCAGATATGATACACATAAATCTGAGTAGTTTGAACAACATTCATAACTGTAGAACCAGGAGTCCACCAAATTCTGACTGTTTTTACTGTCTTCCAGTTGCTATTTTCAGTAATTGAGTACCTGATCATTGGTAGCTGAGGTCAAGAGAAAGATTTACAGTGGTATCAGACAGAACTGCATCATGCCTCTTGTGCCAACAGAAATTCTCTTTAAAATGAATGCAGCACAGAATACTGAAATCCACTACGTCCCAGCTTTGTCACTGGCTGTTCCTAACAAGTTAGAACAATTGGGGTTTCTTTCTTTATGTATTAAAGTTGGTTTCTTGTTTGTCTGCCAAGTTCCAGCTATTCCCAGAGGGGATGGAGGACCATCAGAGAGATTGTTACAAGTCACCAGTATGTGGAACATCCCTACATTACACCATATTCCTCTCAAATACAGAACTAATGGGCAGATGATGAAAAAATTAAGTCTCTCATGCATATTCTTGCTTGAGTCCAAGGATGGTGACTTCACAACCTCTCTGAGTAACCTGTGCCTGTCCTTGGTCACCGTTAGAATACAGACATGTTTCTGATGTTCAGACAAAACCTCCTATGTGTCAGTTTGTGCCCATTGCTTCTATCTTGTCCATGGGCACTACTAAAAACAGCCTGGCTCCATCTCTGCTTCTTCATGGCCCTTTGATAGATTCTCTCAAATATGTACATGTCTCTCTTGTACTGCATCACTGAGAACTGGACACAGTACTCCAGGTGTGGCTTCACCAGTGCCAAATAGAGGGGAAGGATAACTTCTCTTGACCTGCTGGCAATACTTTTTCTAATGCAGTCCAAGATACCATTAGCCACCTTTGCTGCAAGGGCACATTTCTGGCTCATATTCTGCTTGGTGTCTGCCAGAAACACCATGTCGCTCCCTGCAAAGCTACTTTCCAGCTGGTTGGCTCCCAGTATGTACTCGGTGCCTGGTGTTGTTCCTCTCCAGGTGCAGGACTTTGTACTTCTTGTTGAACTCCGTGAGGTTCCTGTCGGCCCATTTCTTCAGCTTGTTGAGGTCCCTCTGAACAGCAGCATGTCCCTCTAGCATACCAGCCACTCCTCCCTGCTTTGTGTCATCAGCGAATTTGCTGAGGGTACACCCAGATCATTAATGAAGATGTTAAACAGTTTTGGACCTAGTATTGACTCCCTGAGGTGCATGACTGGCCTTGAACAGTTTTCTTCACCTCAACTTGCTTCAGGTTTTTTTCATACTGATTATGGTTTATCACTCAAATCTAAGTGGAACTGAAGTAATTATGTATCAAGAGGAGCAGTTTGATCTTAATATATTTAATTTTAGACTTGTTGTGGTTAGGTAATGCAAATGAATGTTCAGTTTTATCATTTTATGCAAATTCCTGTAAGAGTTTTCTTTCATATAACTGCTGGTAGGATATAAAATACTATTGCTTTATATTTGGGTTTCTTTCTTCACCTGACTACTTCGCTACTGAGTAGTGTTAAACTAAGTCATATCTTTTGTTTGCTGCAGGAATATGAGAATTAATTGTAGACCCCCATATTAATACTTTCATTGCCACCTGTAGAGATGAAAAAGTAAAGCTTTTGCTACACATTCTGCTCTTTGCTTTTCTACCAGTTCATGCTAGTTACAGACAGCTGGGTATTTTGAGAGGCCCCAAAATAATTGAATTTTGGCCATTTAGAAATTACCAGAAAACAGTTCTGTTCAGCAGTAACTTGCATTCAGAATAGTGCTCGCTTGCTTCTTCTAGAAGTATTGGACTAATTCCTGTACTTGGTGGATTGTGGTGTCCTTTCATCTCAATGTTCAGGTTTCTGTATCAGGATGAAGTTAGATAGCATGAGCTATCTTGTAATATGGAACTGTTGACTACAAGCTTTGCTGAACAAAGCCTGGAACCACCAATGTCCTGTGCTTGTGCTTTTCAAATTAATGGATTTGTGATGAAGGAGTTCTAGTACGGGGATTTTCAGTTTATTGAAATGAAGAAAAAAAGTACACAAACCATTTCTAAAATAGGAATCTGACTTGGCCTTTGGAAAAGATTAAAGAATAGTTCAGTAGTTTTATTTTGTCCCTAAACCTTTCATTTTTCAGTGTCCTTTTTACAGATAAATGCCTTGATGTGATAGTTATTGCCAAATACAGAGAGAAACTTTCTTCTGAGAAGTTGTTTTTATTTTTATTCATTCCCCCCCTACCCTAGTATTTCTGTCCGGAGCACATAAGAACTTGCTTTGTATTGCCATTTGTGAAAAATCAACAAAATATCAAGGTTTCTAGGTGCACCATCAATCCTTTGAATCTTTTGAGATTTGCCTACAGTTTTTAATATATCTTGGTCATTAGTGCAGGCTGTGTTCTTAAACCTTTTAATGTCAGAGAGTTAATGGAAATACCACAATTAACATGACAAGGCTTATTTTTAAACCAACCTTTTGCCAACAGAAAGCCCCTTAGAGCTGCTAGTTTTGCTTGTTGGCTGTCATGCCTCTTGTCCTAAGGGAAAGCATCCATGTCTGATTGTGCTGTGCTGTGACACTGACAGCTTTTTGCTGCAGGGAATCTTCACATATTTTCCCCAGGTAGAGACAGCAATATGATGTCATTTTAGCTCTTTTGGGGAACAGGCACAGTAAGAAAGGCAAACAGAAAAATGTGGAACTGTGGGGCTCACAGGATTGTCACGTAGCCATGAGGTGCTTGTCTTCTATCCCTGGCTCTGTCATCCTCTTGTGCTATTGTGAACTAGTAAATTAACCTTGTTCAGTGAGTGCAGCATTTATAACGTGGGAATGATAATGCTTAGTACCACAAAGGGGCAGTGTAATTCTTTGCTAATTAATATTTATAAAGTGCCAGATTCTCCATTTCTCTGCACCTTTGCAGTCATTTACATCTGTGCAAAATGACAATGAAGCGGCTGAAAAGCGTTGCTGCATTTTCTACCCACTCTCTGCCGTTGTGGAGGGCTGTACACAGATTATAGCAGTTGAAAATCTATCTCAAGTAATTTTCGAGATATTTTTGCCTTTAGGCATAAGCCTACTAATTCAAGAGTGAAAGCACCCATAATAGATGTATCTCTAGTTCCCCTTCTAAGGATATGGCACATAAAAAAGTTACTGTGGTGTTTGTAAGTGAACAAACTTGCAGGACACTACTTCACAGCAAGCTACTTGTGTGCATGTTCTTACATCCTAAGGTAGTTTCTCTGCCAGTGAAAAAAAAGGATTGAAGTGTATTTTATTTACTCAGAAACTGTAAAAATTAATACCCTGATTTAACATGGCAATAACTTTCATACCTTTGGATATGTTGATAAGCTCGGGGGTCACATATATTTACTTCTCTTGCTGCAGTATTGTAACAAGTGGTTTAGGGATGATGAAGAGCACAGGAGTTACAAGAGAAGTCAAAACATTGGGGGCTTGATCTTTACCTGCTTGCTTCTCTTTATGAGAGAAGCCTTTGGCTGTGAGCATACCAGTAATGTTAACATTCTGGAGACCTTCCAGGTGTCCCTGACAGGTTAATAGAACCACTACTCTGTCATGATTTTTGGTTAGGTGCTCTGGAAGGCAGCAAGACAAACTGCCATCTTAATTAATTAATGTAAATGAACCAAGAAAACAGGTAACAGAAAAATCACCATGTTAGCACAGTGAGAAAAGTTTTTTTTTGTCATTTGGCAAGATTTTTGCAGACCCTTTTTGTCAGGCTGGCACTAATCAATGCCTGTTTGCCAAGCCTAGCCCAGCTTTTCTTGCAACTAAATATACAACTTCTTTTGAAATGTTACTATGTGACATATTCTAGGCTGTGAGGGACTCTGAATAAGGAGTACCAGTAGTTTTGGAATTCCGAAAAGGAAATTCATTGCTTACTAAGTTGTGCAACTGCTGTAATCATAAGCTGAAGGTGAAGGTGATGGCAGCTTTATTCTTGCTCAGTTCAGATTTCATTTGAAAAATTATGGAAATAAAAAATGTATTCACTTCTTGTCCTTGTGTCCTCAATACTTTGCTTTTCATGCAGCAGTGGCCAGAATCACGTATGTTAATCACAAAATTGCTGTAGTGCACATTCATATTGCCACTTTGATTATGGACCTGTCACCAAGAGCCTAGCTGTTCAGAATACTTTCTGATTAATCATGCTCTTCTCATCAGACACTTTACTTGTGGAGTATCAGATAATGATCCTCCTCACTGAGAGTTAAAGGTTTCCCAATAAATAGAAACTGTGACTGTTAGGAACTCCAGACAGTGTAGTATCCATTAATTAAACTGATGGGAAACCATTCAGCCTGCAGCTTGTCTCTAAGAGATTAGCACTTTCAAATTTTCACTCTTTATGCTTCCAAGCAAAAAAAGAGTAAGAGAAACGCCAGATGAGGTGATATGGCGTAAACATGAGTATGATGAGGTGGCAAGAGCTAGTATTAAATGAATGCCCTACCTTGCAGGATCTGTGATGATCCTCCATCTGCTCTTATTCCATGGACAGAAATGTGTGTGGGGGGTTCTGACATCTGTTTTGTGTTTGTTCATAAAAAGCATCATGTAACTGAAATAATCCAACTCATTAGTAATAAATAGAAGGACAGAGGTTCTGGCATTCTATTCAGTCTTATGAATCCACTGCAATATCTGCTCTAGTTCCTTGCCCAATCTGTAGCTCCAGAAACAGTATTTCTGTTACTTCCCTGTGGAGAGTCCCCTACAGTCGTTTAGGCTTTTTTTTTTATTACAGAGAAAAATGGACCAGTAAGAAAAGACATCTTGATATCCTTTAGTTCAAAAAAGTAAAATGGGTTCCAGAAGGTAAAATTGGGTAAATTAGGAAGGGAGGAGGGGAAGAGCTAAAATCTGCTTTTGTGCCTTGTCTGCTACAAAAATGTTTTAAGGATTCAAATATTTGTGTTGTATGCACCCGCTGATATTTGCCGTCTGCAGCAATGTCTCCTTGTTCTGTAAGGCTGCAAGATGCAGGGGCATTAAAAATCTGGGAATGCCAATTCCAACTATATGGTGATGGACACATGATACATTTTATTTCTATGTACATTGTGTACATTATATATGTACATTATATGTGCGCATTATACATACATTAGAAAGGCAACAGTAATCAAAATAGTGATGTCAGTAATCAATCAGTACAAAGGCAGTGGTTTGGTGAGGTTCTTTAGGTCTTGAGCAAAGTGAGATTTACCTCCTCATAATAAGGTTTTATCTTAGCAGCCAAGTTATTGTGGTTTACCACGTTACCACATAATGCCTGACTTGCAGTATTGTTTATGATTTGCTAAGCTACCGCATAGTGCCTGACTTGCAGTATTGTTTATGAGCTCACTCTCAGCCCATGGCAAACATAAAGCAAATTTGATTTAGTTTAGTCAGCAGTGAAGGAATTTTTGAGTGAATCAGCTTTTCTTCTTCCACGAGCAAGATAAGGGTAAATACACACTGTGTGGTTCAGTTGCGTGGTGGTAACATGTTAGACCACAGCGAGGTGAGCTCTAAGGGGCCGACCACAGAGATAACAGAGATAAGCAGTATAATATAACAGCTGGTATGATGCTCCTGAATTTCTGGAAACCATTGTTTAGCCATTTCCACTGGCTTAAAGCATGACATGGAAAAAAAAAAATCACTACAGGCTCCACACTTTAGCTTCTCCAAATGTAGGCAGTGGATAATAAATCTCAGCAGCTCCTGAAAGACATTTTTATATCCTATGATTAAAGGTTGAATTTAAAAGTATAGCCTTCCAGAAAGACAAATTCATTCAGGCTTTCTTATGTACCAGATATTTTATGAATAGGTCCCTTAGTTGAGAAAAATCCTCTATATTATAAAATAACTGACTAAAACTAAAATGCTTTTTACATGTGGCTTAAGTGCAGCTAAAGCTAGATACTCTTTTAATCAGATGAATGAAAACTATTCATGAGGGTGAAATTGAGCCTTAAATGGCCAGTTAGTGTGAGACTTACACACTGAGTTAACTCTGAGATTTATTTTTTGTAGAGGAGTGACTTCCTGAAAACATGATGAATCCTTCCATGACCAGAACTAAAATTCACAGAGATGGTGACATGTCTTGCTCCAGATATGTTAATACTCTAGTCAAAATTAACCCTGGCAGTGTTCAAGACCAGGTTGGATGATGCTTTAGTCAACATGGTCGAGCGGAGGGTGTATCTTCCCCTGGCAGGGAGGTTGGAACTAGATGGGCTTTGAGATCCCTTCCAAGCTAAACCAGTCTGTGATTCTTTGATTCTATGAAAATTAATATTCCTTCATGCTAAGCTAGGTGACAGGACTGCCAGGCACAGATGTTTCTCTCTAATCCTTTCTAAGGGAGGTGGAAATCATGCATGTGACTTGTATCTGTTCTTATAGGGCTTGTAGAGGGAAAGCTGTCCTGTTTCTTTAAATGTACAGCCTACAGTGTGTTTTCCTGAGAGAAGGAAGGCTACAGATCTGTGCCTGACAGTTTCAGCAGAAAATGGTAAATCTGTGATGCCTTCTATTCTTTGGTAGATGGTTGCACAGTCCTGTGATGATTCTTAAAAACCCTCTGACTTCTGCACAGGTGAAACTTCCATCTGGTAGTGACTTCTTCTTGTGTCTGTGGGCTGTTGGCCCTGGACTTTCTACAGTATGTGACAAAATCTATCACAGTCACCAAGCAACTTACAGGTAGGAGCAGAGATTTTCAATGTGGTTATCATGTGGAGCTAGGAGAAAGAGCAGGTCAGATGCATCTGTGAAATAAGATAGCCATCTTCTGAAATGGAAAGAAGGAGCAATAAAATTAAAACTAAGTTTAAATTAGGAGTTTGGAAGCAGCATTAATTTAAGCAAGTCATGTATTTTCCCTTAAATGCCCCCAAGTTTCAATCCAATTATTTTAAGTTGAAAATTGCTGTTTAAATTAAACTAACACATTTTAATACATTTTATGTCAATTCATTAAAGTCTTTATATGTACAATTGCAGTTCAATTTAATACAGCCTTAGCAAAATCATAATTTAGAAAGTCTCTGCAGTCCACCCAGATCTGTTGAAACAAGGAAAATATTATTTCAGCTGCTGCATATGAGGTAGGAAAGGACTACGTTTTTTCAAACTTTAAGAAATAGAATTAAGAATTGGAGGTAGAACGAGATTAGTTTCTACAAGCCTCTTGAGGAACATTCAGGCTTATTACTGAGTCTCAGTACCCCACCATGAGCTGCTTTGGGGAGTTAAACTCATTAGAAAAAAGTTAAAGAGTTCACATTTCTTCTTCAGAATATATCTAAAGAATTTTAAGAATAGGGAATCAGATGATCAGTGTGGGCAAGAGGGAGAGAAAGGACCACATGAGTGAGAGTGAAGAAGACACAGTTCCTCTTAACAGTAATACTAAATATGATTTTCTCAATCAGACCATCAAACCACCAGTGTTTAAAGCAAGTTACTGCAATTTTATTCACTGAAGTCGTGTCAAGTATTTCAAGCCAAATGCACACTAGTCAATGCAATCCTTTTGAAGTTTTCCTCCCTTTTGATGAGTTTTTTAGATAAGCTATGCCAAAATGTTGTCATCGAGGATGTTCTAATTCAACTTTGAACTGAGTTATTATGTAATAAACTTCCATGTGCATGGTTCAGCTTTTCCATCATTGTTTTATTTTATACATTCTAAAGGAAACCTAAAATACTAGAAACTTTCTAGTGAAACAGAACATTCAGTGAAAAAGCTGTTTCTGACTTCAGCATAAAATGAGATTCAAAGGAACAGAGTGTTGCAGTGGAATGTTATTATACATGTTTATTAAAGGGAAGAACTCATTTCAAGTAGTTTAAACTAAACAGGATAGAAACGGTTTGTTGATTTATTAATGACATGTAGTTAAAAGGCAATTATTGAACTACATGCTCAGGATCTGTATCTGCAATGCAACACAGTATCAGGCACTTAAAAAAATGTTAATGAACATCTGCAGATGCCTAAATACCCTTCTTTAGCTAATCCTACAAGTTCTAACACACTCCACCCACCCACCGAAATGGCTGGGGTGCACACAGGCTGTGTGGGTTACAGGCGTTTGTTCCTCTTTGGGGCACATGGGTCTCCCTAACTACCCATCCCTCATGTGTGGGTGCTCTGCCTCTGTGTAGACCCGCACCACTTGCTACAATCCACTGGTGCCCACACTGCTGAGAAAACAGTCCATGAGTTCATGTATGCACATGCCATATGTGGGTCCCTGCTCCTTGTTGCACCCCATAGCAACAACCCACAAGCTGCACGCGGGTTCTCTGTGGCATCTGGGAGGCAACTCCATCGGGCACAGATGAGGTGATTTCTGGTAGTGACAGACAAGGTTTGGCTGCTTCTGTCATCACTCCAGTGTCTGTCTTGTTTGATAAAAATTTTCCTGCTTCTTTTATACTTTTTCTTTCTCCCCAGGTTGATTTCTCCTTTGTTTCAAAGGTCTCTTTGTAATTCCTCAGTTACTGTTTAATCTGATTGATGTTTGATTTCTTCTTTAACATGACCAGCTTTGATGGTCCCCATTTTCTTTAGCATAACCAGTTTTGGGCAAATGGCCTGCAGATAGTTTTGTGTATTCAATACACACACACACTATTTACACTCATATTTTAACAGGCATTTGTTATCCAGGCCATTTGCAAGGGTGGGCGGTGCAGGAACACCCACAGCATCCACATCTATTAGACGAGTAGTTTTAGTATCCTACATAGCTTATCACATAGTCATATCAAATGTCATGACCTTCTCAGTGTTAGCCCTTTATTCCACTGACCACGTCATGTGAATGTGTTCGCTGCTTGTAAATTAACAAACGGGTGTGTCTGTAAAAAGCTCTGAGAACCGTGAATGTAGAATGACATCAGTATTAACCACTGCTATTTTTATTAGTGACATATACAATATTGTATGACAGAAGTGGGAAAAGGGTGAAAAAAACTTATTGCCTGCCTCCATCAAGCAAGTAAAATAAATGACCCTATCCACATGCATGAATTGTTGGTATCTCTGACTTTTAGCAGTGTATTCCTAGCCTGTCAGAGGATAATATCTCATCATGAATTAAAAAATTAAATTCAATGCTGTACAGAAACTATTCCTTACCAGAGATGAAACTTACCTGGGCTTCTAGTCTTGATAATGCATCCATTTGCATATTTGATAATATAATTGCATTGGCTATATCAAGGATTCCAGAAAGACTGTATTTTAAAAATTGAGTATCTGTCATGTATATTAAATTGCCGTCACTGTCTTCTACTGGTCAACCAATGACCTGCATACACAGAACATTCAAATCAACTTGAAGAAGTTCGCTTTTCCTCACTGACAGTATCGTTGCCTTAAAAAAATTCAGACTTTAATAAATTTTTTTTCAGGATTAATTGTATTTAGATTACTAAGAGGATAAAAGAGAGATCCTTCAAAGCTTATACACCTGGGGACCCAGAAACTGGCAGACCCACTTTGCAAATGAGTGTTCGTGGAAGCATAGGTAAGTTGCTGAACCTCCCAATGGCCCTATTTTTCTTCCTATGTTGGATGCAAGGATTCACTAATCAGCACTTCTGGACTGATTCCCAAATATTACAGATGGCATATCTCAATGGATACTTCATTTCTTTCTGAATTCTCAGATCATTACTTTGTGTCAAATTTTTTTGCCAATATTAATTTGAAGATCTAGTAAATCTGTTGAAGGAAATAAGCAAAACCTCTTTCTGTGTTTAAGAACATGTGAGAGAGAGAGGCAAATTGCATATCTGCATTTGAACGAGATAGCACACGAGCTGATAATCTAGAAAAATCACTTGCAGCCCTATGGGGCAGTTATCAGATTCCATCACCAAACAAATTATGGGAATTTTATAATTGAAATTTATACAAAAATCATTATTAAAAAAGTGAGTGATCAGGAGGGACAATCAGACATTTAAAATCTTCCTGAATCACAGCAAAAAGGCAAATAATCATCTAGTGGTCCAGTAATGCCAAATAATTAATCTTTTTATTTTTATGTTTTCATATTTTAATTTCATTTTTGTACATATAAATTGTTGTTTTGTTTTTGAAAGTAGTGTCTTGTTTCCTATGTTGTTATGAAATCAATATCCTCATTGATAATAGTGGTTGGGCAAATCATATTCGACGTAGTGATTAATAATGATACTCTAAGAGGGAAATGGAATGGTAATCACTGGAGCGTAGTTTTAAATTAATGAGTCTAGGGAGCTCTACAGATTAGTACCTTGTAGCAGAAAGTTTTGAAATATTCTACCAGGGACTCAAAAGGCACTCACATGTATTTTCCCGGATGTATAGGTGCAGCCTAAAAATCAGTAAGCAACTGCTTCAAGATTTTTGTCTGCACCGGACTCTGCAGTTCTGGGTTTTGCTGTGGTAGCCAGTTGATCTGGGTGCAGACTGTTCACATTTCCTCCTGTAAAAATGGCTTCAGATATGTGACAGTCTTGAAAGTTGTACTGGGCATTTCAAGCCCAATGTTCCATCCTTGGAGCACAAAGAAATCATGAGCTACTATGTAGATAGCAAGTCACTATTAGGAGAGTCCTAACGTTGGAAAAGAATTATTATGTTATGCAATTCTGTTGCATCTTGTATGTAGAGTTGTTAACAAAAATGGATCTATGGGCATTTAAGTCAGCATTACTTGTGTAGGAACCCCAGATGAAAAGAAACTCGAAATTTAAGTCTTCCTCGTACCTCCTTTATTCACTGTTTACTTTCTCTGCTTAATGATTGTTTTATTTTACTTTTGATTCTGCAGTCACTTAACACCAGAAACGACTGACTATACTTTTCTCATTTGGTCAGTCACTGAAATAATGTATGGGTCATTAGGGAACACGTGGTCAGTAATTCACTGCACTTGAGAGTGGGGGCAACCTGAGCTTCTCATTGTGGGAAGCCAGCAGAAATGTCATAGGCCTTGCTGCTCTCTCTTGCAGCAGTTGGGAGGATGGAGGCAGATGGCTAGATTGTTTTGACTTTTCTATTGGAACATCCCAGTGTCCATTCTATTATTTCTCTTCTTTCTGTGAAGCAGAGAATTTGTGCATCGAATGCTTTCCAGATTGCACAGAAGCAGAGATAACAAAATTTCAGTCAGGATGACCTGGTAGGAAACGCACAGTGTGGGGAATCATAATGTGTGACTGCTGTTCCTTACTCTGCTACAGACACCTTAAATAACCTTCTACAAGCCACTGAGTTGTCTTTAATATTCCTCCTTGTGTGATACCTAACCCATATAGAAAAGATGAGATTTAGTATATTTGTCTTTGCCAGCACTGAGTACTTCTTGAACAAGAGGTACTATAAATATGCAAAATATTAATTCTTCGATTTTTTTTTAAAACTAACAATAAAGTTAATATTTCTTTTTCGCTGAAGTTTAAGGTGCACGAAATCAGATTGGTATTAATAGCCGAATCAGTACCAAACTGATCAGATCTGAGTCAGCAAGATGAAGTAAATAAGCAAGTTTTAATTTCCTATTTCTGGAATTCTGGACTGGCTTTTACAGGGAGGAATTTAAATAGAGTATTCATTGAACAAGCTCTGTTAATATTGCAAGTAACAATTTTTTTCAGCAATGAGCCTTTTTGACTCTAGATGTGTAACAAAGCATGCATTTATTTTCAATATAAAAATCAACTAAGCTTGAATAATCCATATTTCTCTAACCTGCATCTGATTAAAAATGATCACTTTACTGGGGCATTTTCCTATCTACTGTTTAATCAGTAATTAGTCTCAGGTTAAAAAAATGCTTCTTTTAAAAAAAAAATCAGATTAGACTTCTAGTGTCTGAGGGAAGATGAATACTGAGGTTGTATATTCATAAAGATCTAATGCTAGTAACTGGATTAGTAGCTGTTGTGGCAGACTTAGCCCGTGTGCGTCGTGTAAAGGATGTGAGTCTGATGTCTAGCTGAGGTAGGCTTTCCTGTTGTGTCATCAGGTTCAGAAAGAACCTCTTGCTCTCTAAACTCCTTCTCATTGAGGAGCCTAGGTGTGGCTGGGTCCAGTCTTAGTCCCAGACTCAGCCAACGGTTTATGTCCACAGGATTATATGTTTTTAATGCCTGTGTGCCTTTGAGCATCCTATATATTCAAACAAACACAGAAATTTTTTTTTTCTTCTTGTTTGGCTGTGGTCATCACTTTCTCGTAGAAAATATCCTTCAGAGTCATACGCAAAGAAACATGTCCAGATGCTGTATAGCTGTTAAGGAGGAAGGGAAGATAGCCTGTTACTTAGCACCTTAGTTGCAGTCTCTTCTCAGGCTCCTTGATACAGGCAGGACTTTGCTAAAATAAAGAAATGAAAATTCCCCTCTTACAGTCTCACCTTTGCTGTGTTCAGAGACTTTAATGGAGGTTTGCTTGGTCACAGCATCTACAGTGATGGATCTGAATAGCTCTGTGGCTCTTAAAGCATTAGCGGTCTGTGATGAGCAGTATCGGACAGTTATGAAGGATATATGGATGGCAATTTTGGTGAAGCTCTGTAAACATTTGCTATATATCTCTTTTTAGTGTATCTGCTGACCTGTTTTATCACTGATATGACTGCAGCTATGATTTGCATTTTTTGGAAGAGTCAATGTGCAATGCTGTAAATTACCCATTACACTTGTGTATTTCAATGAGAACAGGAGCCAATAAACAGCAAGAAAAACAGTAATAAAAAGAACGAAACCTGTATTAGAATCCATTCTTGCTAAAGATGCTGGCAGACCTAAGAGTTCGCCCCAAGTTGTGCACCAGCATATTCTGATTCTTTTATATTAGAAAAAAGCATTTCCATTAGACTGTGCATGTTATTGATCATCAGTAGAGCAACTTAAGGTTTAAGCAGCGTTGACAACTTTATGAATGGTACAGAGTTTAAGAATACTGTTCAGCATCACAATTTGTATTATTTTTTCACATCTAAATCTTGCTGAATAAACTCATTCCTCTAATCAAATGTCATCTTTAATTAGTTTTGGCAGGAGCAATTTACAAAAATTTAGGGTCTTACTTAAATACAAAATATATTTAAAATGTATTTATACATAGCATTGATTTTTTTTAATTATTCTTTAATACCAGGTTAAAAAAATCCCTTGGCTATGTTTCAGTAAACATCTTAATTCAGGGGCTGCCATTGCTAATTATTATTTTACCATGTCAGCTTGTGTTAAAGTCAGGCCATACAATAATCTCTGGCATTCCTTGTTACCCTTTATAATATAAGAATATTAACCTCAGAACTCAAACAATGCAAAACTGGAAAAAGTAGAGAGTTTTGATAGAAAGCATTAGTATGGCAATTATACACAAAACTTGATGAAGAAATTAAGGGGGGAAAAAGGATAATTTGTAGTCACTTTTTCTGACCTTGGAACACAGAATCACACAGAATCACAGAATTGTAGGGGTTGGAAGGGACCTCAAGAGATCAGCAGGTCCAACCCCCCTGCCAAAGCAGGCTCCCTAGCTCATATTACATAGATAGGCATCCAGATGGGTCTTGAGTATCTCCAGAGAAGGAGACTCCACCACCTGCCCGGGCAGCCTGTGCCAGGGCTCTGTCACCCTCACTGTGAAAAAGCTTTTCCGCATGTTGGTGCGGAACTAACTTGTTCTAACTTGCAACCATTGCCCCTTGTCCTGTCTCCACTAACCACTGAAAAGGGGCTGGCGCATTCCCCCTGCATCCAATGCTTAAGATAATTGTAAGTACCAATTAGGTCTCCCCTTAATCTTCTTTTCTCTAGACTGAACAGTCCCAGCTTATTCAGCCTCTCCTCACAGGGGAGATACTCCAGGCCCTTAATCATCTTCGTAGCCTTTCTTTGGACTCTCTCAAGGAGATCCCTGTCCTTTTTACACCAGGGAGCCCAGAACTGGACACGATACTCCAGGTGAGGCCTGACCAGGGCAGAGTACAGGGGGAGGATCACCTCCTTCGACCTGCTGGCCACACTTCTCCTGATGCACCCTAGGATCCCATTGGCTTTCTTAGCCACCAGGGCACACCACTGGCTCATAGCCAACCTGCCATCCACCAGGACCCCCAGGTCCTTCTCCATAGTGCTCTTCTCCAGTAGGACATCCCCCAGCCTATACTGAAACTACAGTTGTTCCTCCCCAGGTGCAAGACTTTACACTTGCTTTTGTTGAACTTCATTAGGTTTCTCCCTGCCCAGCTTTCCAGCCTGTCCAGGTCTCGCTGGATGGCAGCGCAGTGTTCCTGTGTGTCAGCCACCCCTCCCAGCTCTGTATCATCGGTGTACTTGCTGAGGGTGGATGCTATTCCCTCATCAAGGTCGTCAATGAAGATATTGAACAGGACTGGACCCAACACTGCGCCCTGGGGAACACCACTAGTCACAGGCCTCCTATCTGACTCTGCTCCACCAATCACAACCCTCTGGGCTCGGTCCGACAGCCAATTCTCAACCCACCTCACTGTCCACTCATCTATCCCATGCTGTCTCAGCTTTGTTATCAGGTTGTTATGGGAGACAGTATCAAAAGCCTTGCTGAAGTCAAGGAAGATGATATCTACTGTTCTCCCTCCATCTACCCAGCCGGTGATGACTTCATAGAAGGCTATGAGATTGGTTGAGCACGATCTCCCCTTGGTGAATCCATGCTGACTACTCCTCATTACCTTCTTCTCTTCCAGTTGCTTGGAGATGGCATCCAGAACAAGCTGTTCCATCACCTTTCCAGGGACAGAAGTGAGGCTGACTGGCCTATAGTTGCTAGGATCCTCCTTCTTGTCCTTTTCAAAGACTGGAGTGACATTGGCTATCCTCCAGTCCTCGGGCATTTCTCCTGTTCGCTAAGACCTGTCGAAGATGATAGAGAGCGGCTCAGCAAACACTTCTGCCAGCTACCTCAACACACGTGGGTGCATCCCATCTGGGCCCATAGAATTGTGCACATTAATCCCTTTGAGACTCTCCTGGACCAGCCCCACCTCAACCAAAGGGAAGCTCTTCATTTCCCAAACATTACTACTTTCATCCAGTGTCTGTGGGTCCCGGGGGGCCTTTGAAGTGAAGACCGAAGCGAAGAAGGCATTCAGGATCTCCACCTTCTCGTCATCCCCCGTTACCAGGACACCCGTCTCGTTCAGCAAGGGGCCTAAATTATCCCTGGTCATCCTCTTACTATTCACATAGCTAAAAAAACCCACAACAGTATCTTACCAATTTGTCAGTGAAATTTATTCTTAGTGCAAATCCTGCTTCTCCATAGTCTTATCAGTGCAATGCATGTAATAAGTTTTGGGAACCAAAGTCAGTTATGTTTGTAGTGTGACAATTATAGTAGCACAATTCAGATTGGAAGGGAGTCCAGTCCAATCTCCTTCTCTGTTCAGGGTCAGCTATGGATTTGGAACAGGATGCTAATCTGAGCCTTGAAAACCTCAAAGGATGGAGGCAGCACAGCCTATCTGGGCAGCCTATTTTGCTGCTTGACTGCTCTCATGGAGAAAGGTTTTTCCTTATATCCAGGCTGAACCTCCCTTGTTCCAGCTTACACTCACTGACATTCCAGCATGCAGCACTGTGAAGAGTTTGGCTTTGTTCCTGTAACCTCCTTTCTCTAGGTGCAGGCAGGCTGCTGCCAGCTCCCCTGAAGCCACCTCTTCTCCAGCTGAACAGTCCCAGCTCCCTCAGCTTCTCCTCACAGAACAAACAGCCCCCAACCATTTCAGTGTCCCACTGCTGAACTCATCTTTCTTGGCAAACCAAAAGTGGTCGCGGTACTGTAGATGAGGTGTAACATGTGTATAGCAGAGGCAGATAATCACTTCCCTTGATCTACCGTCTGTGCTGCTGCTGACACATCCCAGGCTGCTGCTGGCTTGCTTTGCTGCCAGGGCACGAATGTTAAGCATGGTGTCATGGTGTCCACCAAGGCTCTCAGGACCTTCCCAGCACAGCCACTTCCCTGTTTGCCAGGAGGCACGCTGTAAAGTTTAGATCACAAAAAACTGGAAAATTTTTATTCCAATTTCCAAACAAGACATTTTGACATATTTTTGTTCCTTCTGTTTTCTGAGAACAATGAAAACTCAATAACACTGATCTAATTTTGCAAAGAATTAGGGTTATGACAGAACTGAACATCATTCCGTCTGCATTTCTTAAATCAGTTATAACTGCTAACCTATCCTCCTTCTCAGGAATATCCTCTCTCAAAAGGTTTAAATAATACAGTTCCATTTATTCAATTCAGATTGATAGAAATCTCTGCTGTTTCTCATATTTTACTGCAATTTTATGGGAGAGGAAAATATAATGTGTAAATTGCCTGTGCAGGAAGAAAAAAATGTTATGAAGGAGAAAAGTAAAGCAAAAATAGTATTTTCCAGAAGTCTAGGAGTTATTCTTTGACAATTGACTTGGAGAATGGGGACAGGATTTGTATGCTTAAATCATACTGGTAAATAAATAATTGGGTCCCTTAGGCAGCATTTTATGCAGGATGCTATGGACTTTAGGGCTTGGTGTTGTGCCATTTGTAATGAGAAAGGACAACAGATTGGAAGAAGCCAGCATCAAACCATAAATTAATGAACCGTAATGTCTTGAAATCCCATTGTGATCTAATGTTAGATTGTCATTGGTTAATGCTTTCAAGGATTGATATTAATAACACTCTAAAGTGAGAGATGTCAGTTCCCTAATGGAATGGGGCCATTCAAGCAATACATTTTAAGACTGGTCATCAAGCTAGCAAAAGCAAAGTGTATGCATGGAGACAAGGGAGAAGGAGGATCAGAGGATCATCACTTAATCTTTCCATCTTAGATCGTCAGAGATGAAAGAAAAAATCAGTTTTTCACAAGAACAGTTTGTCCTGCTGGGCTTGTGTGATGCTGCAGTTCCAGGAACAAAAGCAACAGGGGAAGATTTTTATTACAGTACTGCTCTGAAAATGAAATGAAAGAGAAGGAAGGAAAAAAAAAGAAAAAAAGAAAAAAAAAATCCTTCTCCCTAAATACAAAACAGAAGTTGTTAAAAATATCTGTATGTCTTCCAATTCTGTGGTAACATTTTTCCCATGGGAGCCTAAAAGATTTTCTTTCCAAAGTCACTTCTCTCCCCATCCTTAAGGGTGGTCATCCATTTCTGCAACGTTCTACTGCAGCTGCTTAAAAAATGGAGAGATGACTCTTTAAATTAAAATACAAGGGTATTGTAGTGGATAGAATTTAGATAGATGGATAGAATGTGATAGAATTTAACCAGTTCCTGGAATAACTAGCTTTTTGAATTTATTTATTTATTATTTTAGACGTAATAAGACTATACTTAAAGGCATGTATTACTGGGTCTGAACAGTATTTCTCTTCCTTTTTTGTCTTGAAGGTACATTTGGGACAGAACTATGTGGTCAGCAGACATCCACCCTCTTTATCTTTCTCTGTTACAATCCATAGGTGTTTAAATGTTCTCTTAGGCCAGAAACCATTCCCTATGAGCTAAGTTAGCTGAGATCTGTGCAGGGTCAGACAATATGGTACTAACAGCATACTGCACTGAGGTGAGCTGTGTAGTGGTTCTGAAAGCCAAATAGGGTGCTGGCAGCTTTAGGATTGCTCAAAAGGTGTGAAGCTTGATTGCATTAATTCTCAATAAAAGGTGGGAGAAAGTCTGGGGTGGGAGAAAGTTAGATATTTATATTCAGGGTACTATTGGAAGCTTTGCCTAAAACTAGTTGTTCTTCTGGACATTAAAATTACTCATGTATTTACAGGATTGGTGGAGGCTGTACCCAGGCAATGTTCTTGCCATCTGCTATTACAAGAAGGGGTTTCATTTGTGAGACAGGATTGCAGAAACTGCTTCTATGTTAAAATAAGAGCTGTGGAGATTACAGTGTGAGCGATCTAGTGAAGTGCATGCAGTTGCTGTCTTTTAAGAGTACCATATTTTTTTGAAGAAAAAAACGAACATAAAAAACCCAGGCCAAACCGACCCAACATTTTTCATACTGTAGGGCTTGATTACTGATCCACTTTGACCTAGGAACACAGAATCATAGAGTCACAGAACGGTTTTGGTTGGAAGAGATGTCAAATATAATTTAGTTCCAAACCCCTTCCATAGTCAGAGACACCCTCCACTAGACCAGGTTGTTGAAAGCCCCATCCAACCTGGCTTCTCTGGGTAACCTGTGCCAGTGTCTCATCACACTCATAGTGAAAAATTGTTTTCTAATGTCTAATCTAAATCTATTCTCTTTTAGTTTAAACACATTACCCTATATCCAGCAGTACAAACGTTAAACAAAAGGGTTGTGGCTTCTCACTGTTGGAAGAGACAATCAGCAGGTAATGTCTTCTTGGTGGGCGTGTAGGGAGATTCACCATCTCCATACGTAAGTCAGCTGATGTAGATACATCCTTTGGAAGCTGTTTTCTGTGTGCCAAGGAGCACTCACTCCTCTATCGGGTAGTGTGATGGTTTTAGCTGTGCCTTTGTCATGGTTTCAAGGTCAAACCCTAATATATGGGGCTGATTACATGATTATTCTGCCTTTATTAGCACCAACTGTACTTTAGTGCCAGATTTCTTTCTTCTAAAGTGGAAAAGGAGGAAAGTCTCCTGCGTGTCCACAGTGATCTATTCTAAACCAAATAGTAAATTCACAATGGCCAGAAAGGTACTATAGTGAGTACCCTGCAGGGTCTTGTTCCAGTTAAACTTCTGAGAGAGCTGGAACTTCCTTTCAAATTATTTTACTGGTTAAATGTAATCACACAAAGTAGTCCTGTCCTCACAGTTTTTTAGAAGGTGATATCATGACCCATAAAAGGAATATATTAGTCTTTATTAGTTTTTACTTGAAAGACCACCACTTTCTTTTAGAAGGTAGCATTTTTATGAGTTCTTTGAAAGCAATGGAACGGTGAATTTTTTATTTTTTGTCAAAGGACATGGTGCTTTTGGAAAAATACTAAATATTGCTGGGCAAATACAGGCTAAAAAGAAACCCCCAACAAAACAACTCAAAAATGGGGAGCAGGGGGACTAATAAGAGCCATAGATAGAGTATACACTGTAACTGGTTATAAGGGTTCATCATGGGAACAAAATTGCTTCTGATGGGTTTTCTGTTTTAATGGTATTGTTTGAAAAATTCCTGGATAAGAACTGTTGCAAGTTTGCACCTCTTACACCTATTCTGTGTAAAGCAAAAAGTTCAAAATTCTAGCATTCCTGGATGCAGTTTTCTTGGATTTTCATCATGAGAAGAGAGTTGTGCTTTATCATGATGACAACAGAAGCTCTCAACACTGGGCTGGGCATCAGTGCAGAAGATGGCATGCGGCTGTCAGAGCCAAAAGGAAAAGAACACAATGTGAATTAAAATAGTTTTTTAGGCACTTTTGAGGGTGTTTTGCATGACGCTTTAAGCAGTTTAAAAATCAGTAATGGTCCACATGCTCATTTGAAAACCATCACTTCAGAAACAATCACATGGTCTTATGAGACAGGGGGCATTATCCACATCTTCTGCCTTTGTGTGTGATGAGGACTCCAGTCCCTTTTTGGAAAGACGGAAATTGCGTAGCAGATCTATGGCTGCTGGGACAATATTGGGAGTAACAGAGGGAACTGGTTTCTACTTTCTCCTTTCCCATGTGGATTATCAGGGTAGCAGTGATAAGCGGTTACTTCAGTTTCCTTTGTGTACAGAAAGGAAAGAAAATGGAAGGAAAATTGAAAGAAATAGCATGCCAAATAGGAACAGAAAGCAAAGCTCAAAAGCAAGGCACGTCAAAGATCAGCTGATGACTGTGAATACTGAAATGTATGTCCATCCCTAAAGGACATGGAGTGGCCACCCCATGCTTTAACCTTAATGTGTGAAAGTGATTAGCATAGCTGAAGATCACACATATTTGCTGTGATTCTTTTCATCCTGTCTGCAGGAACTCAACTCCACACATGCTCACTCCTAATGCATAAATTCAATCCCCAAATCCAAATCTGTGCTCTTCTGCATCTCTTCAGTCCCATTCTTTTTTACCAGGGTTTGTTGTAATTTTTCTTTTCTCTGGCAATGTTGGGCAGAGTGATGTTTGTGTCTTCTCACACTTGGAGTGGATGGTGCAGATGAAAGGACCTGTCTCCATCGCTCATGCAAGGGGAGAGGTCAGCCTTGAACCAGAACTGGCCTGGCCCACTGCACCTCTCTGCTTTCCTTCAGCCCTTGCTTGTGCGAGAACAGTGTGACTCCAAGGAGAAGCTCTTTTCCCCACTTTGGGGAGGACACTTGGTCAGAAGTGGCTTCCCGGAGGAAAAGTGGAATTTGTAGAAGGACTGGAGAGCTGCTCAGTCAGCTGCAACCACAGTGGTGTGACTCGAGAGTAGAATAGGCGATGCTGTCATGAGCAACATGCTGCCAACTGTTACTTCATCTGCCTTGAGAGTTTGGGAGTAAAGAAACAGAGGAAAGGAAGGAAAGTGCAGCCAAAGGCACTTAAATATCATTAGAGTTATGTAAATCAGGCAAGTTAAAAAGACAGAACTGAAGTATTATTTCTCTCTTGGGGAATTCTGGGGTAACTGGAAGTGGAGAGGGATGTCCTGAACAAAGATGAATTAAAAATTTTTCTACAATGTGAGATTTTATGGGTGGACAGGAAATAACATCGTATTGATGTCTTATTTTTCAAGGTTAATAAATAAATACAAGGTTAATTAATAAATACAGAATACAATCCTTTAAGAATAATAGTTTTCAAAATGTTCAAACCTGGTTTTAACATTTTAACTGTGCTGAGTGCTGGCCTATGAAACAAAAATAAATACATTTCTGTGGATTTATT
Organism: Laterallus jamaicensis coturniculus; assembly: GCA_022605575.1. Taxonomy (NCBI): domain Eukaryota; kingdom Metazoa; phylum Chordata; class Aves; order Gruiformes; family Rallidae; genus Laterallus; species Laterallus jamaicensis. The sequence continues at coordinate 23,729,928 of JAKCOX010000013.1, forward strand.
TTTTGTTGCCATCCCAAAGTGTATAAAGCAGTTTGCTTTTAACTGAATATTACTTAAATTATTTGGGGTTCTACATAAGTAATTAAAAGCTCTGAGTAACTAACAAAAACAGGGCTCTTAAGACCACAAAAGATCATCTGCTTCCCCAACTCTTCTCATCCAAAGGCAAAACCCATTTCACCTGTAGCTTTAAATATTGAAAAATTATTCCTGACAAGTATGTCTGCTGCCAAGGGTGATGTTCAGCTGGGGTACAGAAAATCAGTGCAGAGCAGCCTGCCCCACTCAGCTCTGCTGTAACAGGTGTGTGTGACTGACAGGAGTGATCAGTTCTGCTCAGTGTTTCCCCTTCAAGGGAGAGTGGGTCAGGTCAAGATGGAATTTATCTGCATTTATAATTGTGTATATACATGTCCCAAATCAAGAGATTCAAAATTAGGAGTTGAGTTGTGGTGAATGAAGGACTAATCAGAAGAATGTGGGCAAGCTATTAAATAATCCTCTGGTCCATTTGGCAAAGAGTAGGCAGTAGCACATTATGGAACTCTAGCTAGGAATTTCCTGCATTACAGACTTCAGGTCTTGCCTTTTCCTATGTGCAGATATGTCTTTTATACATGTAACCAACTTCCTATAGCAATGCCACCTGCAAAGAGAGGCATACTGTAATCAAATCTCTCGGCGGCGTGCAGAGAGGCAGCAGATGAAGAGGCAGGGAGTTGACATAAGAGCTGGGGAGTATCCAGCCAGGCGACAGCGTGCTTTTTATTGGAAAAAAAGTGTGCACAGAGGAGTCAACAGCTACAGAACATAGACAAAGCCTGTACACAGAAGCATTTTTGCATGAAACTGCCCATACATCTGCAGTGCAAAATACTGTCCCATGGAGATAACCAAGAAAACTGGCTGTGGCTGCAAGGAAGTCTACCTGGTGTTGCTTTGCATCTCAGCTTGCCCTGTGTATCTAAGACAGCTAACAGTAAAGCTTCATCTTTGAGGCTCCACTGCATTTTGGACATACCCTCATACACAAAGCATGGAGGTTGAGGCTGATGAAGGTTATGACTGCTGATAAATCTGAGCATTTGTACAGATAGTGGCTTTAGCATAATTTATAGCCAAGCCCCTGGCTCTCAGAGGCAGAATAAAGACTCTTCAGATCAAAGCAAAGTTAAGGATTCAGAAACTATTCTAAATAATAACATCTATGACATCAAATGGGGTTGTCTTAACAATCTATCGTGGTACTGAGAATGTGCAATTGTTTTTGCCATCTTGAGATGTTAGATTTCAAACATTTGAGAAGTGATGTGCTACGGTAGCTAGTCCAAGGGTTTTCTGTCAGCCCCATGATACCCAGCTCTAGATCTGCAGTTAAGGAGTAAAGACAAGATCTCTGGATTTGCCTGAATGGGAATAGCAGCAAGGAAGAGCATAGGTATCAGGGAAAACTTTTTTGGAGACAGATCTTAGGGTGAATTTTAGCAGCTGGTTCACCTGATCAATGAACGCCATCTCCTGTGCAGCCCATGTGAACATGGAAGAACAAGAGTTCGGGGAGATGCACTGCAATGTTGTAGCCTTGCTGTTTTGGAATTATGATCTTCTCCAGTGCTGCCAACTGTATCTGATCAAAGTGCAATTACTCAGCTTTTTTGCAGGAAGAGAATAATCAAATCCTGGAAGTCTTAAATGCATAAAATCCCCTGAAATTACTAAATGTACTACATATGAAGAAAAGAATGCCTGAATGTTGAGAATTTTAATGACCAATGAAAGGACTTTTTGCTTTATATCACATCATGGATATTGTGTACACACAGCTATGTCCTTGAGCACCTGCTGCCCTCAGGGCAGCAGTAGCGTGACATGGGTGTTGTAAATTGTGCACCAGGATTGGCCTGTCTGCTTTTGACTCTGATGGGACAGAGCTTGAAAATCCATAATTAAGCTCTCAGTCTTTCCAACACAAACGATTGTTCCAGCTTTTCCATGAAGTTGTGTGCATTTCTTAGAGCCATTAAGACTCAGCAGTAGGACAAAATACACATTAAGGAGGAATATGTGTTGGGCAGTGCTCAGAGGAGACAGAAGATACCATGTTTCAAAGAGCATGATAACACAGCCTTGGAAGAAAAGCTGCTGTGTTTCAACTTTACTGTAAGATCCTGCTTTGATGATATTGCAACAAGGCTATACTTTTAAAAAAAATATCTAAAAGGTGCCTTTAAATGTGAGCCATAGGAAACTGTACGGGTACCTGCTAATTGGGCCACTACACTTGAGAAGCTTTTGACATGAGTCATAGGTGAAACTAAGTCATACATTCATAACACTGTTTTATTCATAAATCTTACCGAAGAGGTACAGAAGTGAATTATGCTGTTAGGCATACAGGAGAAAAGATGAGCAATGGGCTGCGCTTTTTAGAAACCCAAGCGTTAATGCTGAAAAGATGCAAAATGATTCCCAGCTCAGCAGAACCTCACCTGCAGAGATGCAGTCCGCAGAGGTCAGCAGTAATGGGGAAACCACAGCTTTCCTCTCAAACAGGGAAGAAATGGGTAACCTTGCTAACCTGGGCTCGAGTAGAAGTTGGGAAATAAGAGCAGCTACTACTCGGAGAAGCAAAGTATGGCAAAAGTCAGGGATTTCCATTTAGTGGTGGGTTCAGGATTCAGTCAAGGTTCACATACCCTGACACACAGCTGGGGAGAAATGAAGTGGCCTAAACCAGCAGCAGCTGCTGTATCACAGGCTTGGAGGTTTTTTAAAACCTGTGCCAGGCAGCTGCTTGGGAGTTGGTGTGGTTCATTCTGCTATTCAGCACCACAGTGGATGCTGCTGAGTTCCTGCAGGCATTGTAAATGGAGATTTTCTGCTCTGAAAAGGCAGCATAACCCTTTCAAATACAAGGAGGTGGTACTGTGTTTCTCTACCTGGGTTCTGACTGGAGGTGCAGGGGAAGGCAGCTGGCTATGGGGCTGACTTGGAGTGGTGTCTTATGCAGTCCTCCAGGTTAGAAACCTGGGACCTGCTCATGCTAGTGCTCCCCATGGTGAAGAAAAACCTGGATTTTCCACAGGGGAGCAACAGATGCCTGGCTGAGGTATGCAACAGCCCGATTTCCTATTCTCAGGTGCTACAGATAGCCAACTGCCTTTCCAGAGGGTTTGTGTAAAGCAATTGGACTGCTCCAGTAGAGTTTTATAGCCTCTTTGCAGAGATGTAAATGTTTGTCCAGAATATAAAACTGTGGCGAATCTGAATGCACATCTCTATCTCAGATCTTCTGCAGCTTTGTCCAGAAAAGGAGCATGTCAGTCACCATCCAGAGATGTTGTGTACTGTTTTTTGAACCCCCTGGCCTTAGCTATATTCACACAAAATAACACGGTGGCTTAGCTGCCTGAAAGTGTGGGGTCTTTCTCCTTGAAAGCAGTGTAAAACTGTGGAGATTTGCTTCATTAAAATGTGTCTCAGCTCCCCTTCACAGGTTTTATTGAAGTGGCTAACACTTAATGAGGTCTCAGAAACATGTATGCAATTTTTAAGGGTGCTTGAGGACCTAAAACAAGTCCAGAATGTGTGATTCCAATTTTATTCTGCTGTGTTTGGTCAGCTTTTTAAATTTTTCCTGAGAGTAACCATCCATCAGCTTCCGGATTTTTCTTTGAGTTTGTTTTATCTGTCTTCTTTACAGTGCTCTGTAAGAACACTGACCTCACGGCACTGCCTTCCATGGCAAGTGATGTCTTCTGCTATAGTTGGAATGTACAATTGGTGTAAAGGCAAGTAAAAAACATCTCACAGCCTGATTTGAAATGTTGGTTAGAAAGTAGAATAGTATAATGTAGAAAGAGGCTGCACAAGAAGAGATGTATCTCACCAAAAAAAAATCATTAAAACCCAAACTATACATTTAAATTGCAAGAGACTTTCCTCTAGGGACCCTAGCAAAAGAATCGCACAAATACTTTCAGATCAACACCAGGAAAAGAAAAAAAAAACAAGTTATAACATAGCACATCTCTTGTGGAGACAGTAAGGACAGAGATCTAAAGTGAGCGATGCGTCTGGGGTGAGGGGTGAGGAGGGTCACGTTCAGCCCTCAGGTGCAAAGAATAAAACTTCCTCTCCCAGCAGGTGACCAGCTGTTCATAAATCAAGTGAAAATGAGAACCTACTTTCTCTAGCCATCTCTGCTAGAGGGACCTCACATTGTCTACACCTGCTTCTCATGTGTAGCTCATTTGCATTTCCCTCCCTTCTTCGGTTGGAGAGATGGCTAATCATGAGCTCTGTTAGCATGCTGAAGTTAGGTGCCTGGAAGGACTGCTAAGCTGTTTCAACGTGATCATGCAGCAGCTGTAACTTAGCGAAGTGCTGGGCAGTATTTGAGGTATGGTGTTGCTTTGCTATTTTTTGTGCTTTGCAGATAGCTGCTCTGCGTGTCGGTATAGGCTTTTAATCAGAGTTCCCTTTCTCTTGATTCTGCATGTGCCTTGAGGTGCTCTGTCTCCTGGGACAGGCAATTATGTGGTGATGTGCCAAAGTGGAAGTGTTGCCATCTCTGAATTCTTGTCTCCCTTTTAGATGCTAAGAATTTGCTGGTGTGTCGTGGCTGTTCTGCATAGCTGCCATGATGCACGATCCTGTTTTAAATAGCTACTTTTCTGTCTCTTTTGCATTATGGGAAGGTATGCAGCTATTGAATTTTCCTTCTGTCAGATCTTGTAGATCAGTCCTGGTGAACTAGCATTGCCTATGTCATGTTGCATAGTTCTGACCTGGAATTCATATCTCTGTCTTCAAACACAACTGTTTTGACAAGGGGAATTTTATATTTTTTATAAAAAAGGAGCATGTAAGAAGGTGCAAGAGAACCAGAAATCGTGGCTTTCTTTAGGGTCAGCTGGAAATTAAATTCTGCCTTCAGTGGGGCCTGAGAGTGAGCCTCCAAAAAGGCAAAGCTTAGGGTTTCCAGTCTATTTTCTCCTCACTGTCTTTATTCCTCCCCTCATCTCCTTTCTTCAGTTTCTTTTCCTAAAATAGCAGTTCCGTCTGTATGTGTCCTTCTGCTTATGCCCGGTCCTAATTTTAGGCACAGGCAAAATGGAGGGTAGCCGCCTACTTGGCTTTACGCCAGCATTAGACTTAGTGAAAGCGGCAGCGGCTGCTGCTGAGAGAGGTGTTGGGATATGTAGGTTGATAGCAATGGTTGGTTGTGAAAAACAAGATAACAGAAAATCAGGGGGGGAGGCAGGAAAGAACATTGCTCCTCTCCAATGTTTAACTCTGCTGTACATCCCAGTTTTGTTCAGCCTGCCCTGGCAGTAAAATATCCTGGCCATGTCTTCTCCTCCCTTGGTGGTACTGGCCTTGCTAAGAATACACATCAGCTTTGCTTACAGGCTTTTTTCCATAACAGCCAAGGCTAACTTTGTTGGAGCTAAAGAAAAGCTCTTTTGACTTGCATTGCCTATTGGATCTGGGTTACAGGTTGTCTTGCAGCTTGTTAGAGACCTGTGCCTTGATTTAGACTCTTATCAAATAAAATACTGTCAGTGGGAGTCCTCTCTGCAGGATTCTCCAGTGTCTAAAGATGTTTTTGGCTATTTCATGTTCTAGTAATTTTTAACACATCTCAATTATTTCACTTACTGTTTCGTTTTCTTTCTCAGCTTAATAGGGGCAATGGGCAGAAACGTTTACATGGTCATTGGTGCCTTACTATTTGTTTAAATATTTTAAATGTTTAAATGTAAATAAAAATGCTGCCACTCGCCTTACTTTTAATAAAATCTGTTCATATATGCCAAGATGGTTAATGCCAAACCTGTAGGCTAATGAATAGCTTCTGGGCCATGCTCTGAGCTTGTCTACCTTTTGCACTGTTATTCCTTTGGTCTTGTAGACCTTTTGCCTTTGGTTATACTCCAGTTGGCGCAATAGTAAAATGAATGAATTTCTCTGAAGATGGATACAAAAGATTGCAAAGATGTTTGTTTAAAGATTTAGCAAGGGTCAACAGGAAGTGCATTTGTCTGGTAGTAAATGTATTATGAGGCCACTGCACCAGTTAGTTGCATTGTCTGAAGGCTGTTGCTTGAATGGCCTGATGTCTTCTGGGTAGTTTTATAAGTGATTCTGTCTTCAAAGTGTCTGTGTACTTATGAACTGCAAACTCTGTAGCAACGTTTATGCAAGTTTATTTTTTTTCCCTCACAGCAAATGTCTGGATCAACCACTGCTGTGCACTTAACAGCAACACAACGCCTTTCACTCGCAGAACCCTCACTGGGTAAAATTAGCCTCTAAAATCAGTTTTGTTGCAAATGGGAATATTTTTATCCAAAAGAACCCTAAGTATAGCAAAACCCCAAAGACTCAAAGGTAGCATAACAAATTGCTTGGCATAACCAGGGCTTTTATCTGTTGATGCCCTTTTTTGAAGTTATGAGGGATCTCTCACCCACTGGTAGCTTCCTCTAATTGATGTGGTACTCTGAAAATCAGCCTAGGCTGAGGCTCTTAGATTAAGAGTGAATCTCAAAAGCTAGGCTTATGCAAAATATGTTTGTGCTTCAGTCAAAGCTGGTGTTAAATCAGCTGCAGCCACCCTGGGCCAGTTCCTTAAGGATTTATCCCGCTGCTTATGTTACTTTTACAGTCCATGCTGTTATAACTGCATAGCTACCGCTGCCCAAACGAGCTAGTTTAAATCTGCATTGGGTTGCATTGTAGACAGCCTGAACTTCTCTCAGTGGAAGAGTGCTTACTCAATATTTTAGAAACCCAGTTTGCCGGAGTAGCGAGCTGCCTGTGTGATCAGAAGGCTGCCTGCCTCCTGTTGTTGGGGGTGTTAGCCCCTGGGTTTATCAGTCTTTGTGATTTGTGTGGTTATAAAAAAAAAAAACCTGCTTGCAAATGTTTGCATTGGAGATGTTGTCTTCATCCGTGTGTGTAAATATGTTGTTGTTTCTATTATTTCCCCAAACTGCAGATTGTTCATCTGTCATTTTCAGTGATCACACCCACTGAACTCCAGTGTGCAATAAATTGCCTTCTGATCAAAATGGGTTTGTTTGCCAAATGTTGCAGGGAAGCAGCCTGGCAGAAATTTATACTGAGCTGATAAGAAATGTCAGAGCTGAATGTTTATGTGTTAACTGCTGCACCAACAATATGCTTACATCCATAATCTTGCCCACAGGATCACCAAAGAATTACCTCAATTAAAGACAGAAAATTGGTGTAGACAGATCATGTCAATCCATTCCCATGGTCTATTACAGGATTCCCCTGCCCTCTCCATAATGGCTTCTCAGGGCTTGTGTAACCCAATATTAAAGCACCCAAGGGAAGGAAAGGTTTCACTATGTCTCTTGGGAGATATTTCTACTCTTACAATGTTGGGGTTTTTTTCTGATTTTCATATCACGTTCTAGTGTCCTTAATTTCATTCACATTGATATTCTTTTATTTAAATTATGGCAATTGTTGATATAAAAAAATCCAGTCTAAAATCAGTGCCGTATTTAAATGAATGGTACAGTAAATAGAGAACTTACACATTCTATAGATTCTAATCTTTTTTTTTTTTAATATGGCTGATGTATGCTATCAAATATAAAGTGCCACACTCGGTTCTAATGTAAACCACAGGGTTACTCCTAAAAGTGCCCAGGGATTAAAAGACTCTGAGAGGGGTTTTGTGGGGTTCTTTTGTTTGTTTGCATAGCTGCGTTTTGTTTTGTGGTTTGTTTCCAGTTTTTTTTACTGGTAGCTGGATGCTTAAATACTTCAGATAAAAGCAAAGGCAATATGACAAAGTGACTGTATGTCAATGTAACATAATGTATTGAAGAGAGATGGGCCAAAGTGTAGTGTGTTTATTATTGCTATTAGTAAATACTTCTACCAATGTGGAGAACAGGTGCCATATAGGTAACCTAGCAGTGCTCAAGTGCTCAAATTGTCCCTTTGCAACCTCATTTATGGCTAAACAGGGGCACATGATCAGCAAAAGCAGCAGTTTCTTTACCACATCCACCAATAATCATGCAGTCCCAATGTTTCTGTGTATGTCCAGTAAATGGAACAAAATTGCTACTCTATATCACTATTTGTTGGGTGTTGAACTGTGTGTATTTCTTCTGCATATGCTTCTCAGAGGTCTCTGTGTTACATGTTGAAGTACAGCACTGTCAATTTGTGCAATGGGATCACTGTCAGTTCAGATCATATTTCCAAGCAGTTAATTGTAAACTTAGTGGAACAAATCAGTGCGCTCATGTCGTGGCTTATCCACAGCTGGCAGTTAAGCACCACAAAGCTGCTTGCTCATTCCCCCTCCAGGAGGATTGGGAAGACAATAGGAAGGGTAAAAGTGAGAAAATTTGGGCGTTGGGATGAAGACAGTTTGATAGGTAAAGCACCAGCCACTCATGCAAGCAAAGCAAAACAAGGAATTTATTCACCACTTCCTATGGGCAGGCAGATGTTCAGCCATCTCCAGGAAAGCAGGGCTCCATTACACATAGTAGTTACTTGGGAAGACAAATGTCATCACTCTAAACATCCCCCCTGCTTCCTCCTTCCCCCCAGCTTTTTATAGCTGAGCATGACATCATATGATATGGACTATCCCTTTGACCAGTTGAGGTCAGCTGTCCTGGCTGTCCTCTCCCAGCTTCTTGTGCACCCCCAGCCTACTTGCTGGTGGGGTGGTTTGAGCAGCAGAAAAGGCCTGGGCTTTGTGTCAGCACTGCTCAGCAGTAACTAAAACATTCCTGTGTTATCAACACTGTTTTCAGCACAAATCCAAAACACAACCCCTGTTAGCCATGAAGTAAGAAAACTCTATCCACACTAAAACCAGAACAATGCAGTCTAAGAATTAGTTGGGTTTTTTTAAAAGGCAGGAATAGAAGCTTAGTTGTAGTATTAGATTTTATTGTAAGAGCTTGATGAAACATTCAAATATATCTGTATTATGCTATTATAATTTTATTTAGGTTTATCGTTATTTATCGTTACTTTTTCTCAGACCTAATTGTCTTCTCAAATGCTCTTCCTTGTGTAGCTTTTTGCCCTCTGCTGGAATAAAGGAAATGCAAGCCAGCATCGTGTTGGCACAGTAGAATTTTAAAAATGTGTGCTTGATTTTGCTTTTCCTTAATGGGTGAAATAAGTTTCAATTAAAATTTGTGCTCATTTTGATCTAGAAAGCATAAAATATGTATGACTGCTGTATGCTTGACTACTCTTCTCTCTCTATGGCTGGAGGTCTGTTGTTTGGTTGTAGCCCTAACACTAGCACTGTGTGTTGGAAAACCTTAGGTGGCTTTGGTAGTTGGAGCCAGCAAAATACTTGGAAGAAGTCCAGTATGATCACCCTGAGGTGATGGCTGTCAGCCCTAAGCTCAGTAGTTTACATTCATAGGTGCTTTTGAAACTGTGTTTCGGCTTCCTGCCGGGCAGCATCTCCTCTTCATGTTGTTATAACCAGAAGGAATCACTGCCCAGTATGATGGCAGGGTCTGCATGCTACAAGTTGGGAGACAGGCACAGAGGATGCTCCAGCTATTAGAAGCTACTGATTGCTGCTCTTAAAAAATCACAAATAACTGAAGAATTTGAATAAGAATTTAATGAACTCCTGTCTGGTTTTTTTGTTATTGCCTGTAATCCCCTCTTCCCCCCAAATCCTACAGTGATAAGGGCTTGAGCACTTGCAGTTAAAGCTTGCTTTGTCTGGAGGGAGCTGTCCAATAGAGCTATATGTATCATTCCCTGTTTTTTAATGTGCTCTCATCTAAAAGAAAACTGTGGACACTTCTAGTAGACCCCATTTCTGGCAACTGTGATGGTGTAGGGATACATCTGTAAGGCTGCCTCTGGGGCAACAACATGTTTTGGGCTTGCGCTATTGCTATGGTGGTCTTTGCTTCTATGCAGGTATTGCTGACAACTGCCTTCACTGCTTACCCTTCAGCCTATTTTCAGGTCCACCCAACTCATGCTAGGGCTCTCCACTGCAGCTAACTGCTTTGCTGATATCCTCCCTTCATGCAGGTTATCTCTCCTTGATCCTTTCCTCATTCACCCCCTGCTGGGTAAAAACCTGGCTGGATGGTCAGGCCCAAAGAACTGTGGTAAATGGAGCTAAATCCAGCTGGAGGCTGGTCACAATTTGTGTCCCCCAAGGCTCAGTCCTGGGTCCGGTCTTGTTCACTATCTTTATCAGTGACCTGGATCAAGAAGTTGAATGTTCATTCAGTAAGTTTGCAGATGACACTAAGCTGGGAGGAAGCGTTGATCTGCCTGAAGATAGGGAGGCTCTTCAGAGGGATCTGGATAGGCAGTATCAATTGGCTGAGACCAGTGGGATGAGGTTCAACAAGGCCAAGTGTGGAGTCCTGTGCTTGGGACATAACAACCCTGCACAGCGCTACAGGCTTGGGGAAGAGTGACTAGAAAGCTGCCTGGTAGAAAAGGATGTGGGGGTGTTGGTTAATTGCTGAACAAATATGAGCCAGCAGTGTGCCCAGGTGGCCAAGAAGGCTAATGGCATCTTGGCCTGTATCAGAAATAGCGGGGCCAGTAGGTCCAGGGAAGTGATTGTGCCCCTGTACCCAGCATTGGTGAGGCTGCACCTTGAGAACTGTGTCCAGTTCTGGGCTCCTTACCATAAGAAGGACATTGAGGCCTTGGGGTGTGTCCAGAGAAGGGAAACCAGGCTGGTGAAAGGGCTAGAGAGCAAACCTTACAAGGAGTGGCTGAAAGAACTGGGGTTGTTTAGCCTGGAGAGAAGGAGGCTGAGAGGAGACCTTATCACTGCCTACAATTACCTGAAAGGCGGGTGTAGAGAAGTGAGTGTTGGTCTCTTCACCCACGAAACAGATGACAGGATGAGGGGGAATGGCCTCAAGCTGTGCCAGGGCAAGTTCAGATTAGACATCGGGAAAAGGTTCTTCACCAAAAGGGTTGTCAGGCATTGGAACAGGCTGCTCAAGGAGGTGGCTGAGTCACCAACCATAGATATATTTAAAAGGCAGGTAGAAATGGTGCTCAGGGATATGGTTTAGTAGAGGACAGGTATGGTTGGAGTTGATCGCAAAGGTCTTTTCCAACCTAGTGATTCTGTGATTCTGACCATCACTCCACTCCAGTTCCTGCCCCCGCCCCCCCCCCCCCCCCCCTTATGTTTGCTGGGCTTTGCAAAAAGTCTTCCATAAATGAAAGCTGAGTGAGAACATGTTCTTACCAGTGAAATCTGTAGTTCCAGCTCTTTTTGTGTGTCAGGGGTGCAAACACTGTTGTTTTCATTTGCATCTGTTTCCTGAGGCAGATGTTTTATATCTCTGTCTTAAGCAAACTGTGTTCACAAAAATGGAGAAGCTTAGCCTTAGCCCTTTCAGAAATTGTCCTCTCAAATCCTTCTGCGGAGAAGGAGAGATAGGAGAAATCAATAACTTTACAGGGAGAGGTGGGGGAGTGGGTGAGTGGAGCAGGAAATCACTGTATATAATCTTGGAAAATCCTATAAACAACTGAGTACTGCCAAGACAATTCTCTGGGTATTGTCTGTGCTCCTCAGTAAAGAACAGGCCACAAGAAAGGCAAATTACCCTTCAAGCAAGTAATCTTGGAGTTGGGAAGCAGATGAATTTCCCCCTTTTCCAGAGATTAAAATGTGTGAGTCAGCGAAGGGCAGGAATGGTAAACTGGCCTCCTGGTAACAGTATCTCAAACGTGCAGCAACAGCTGGGTTAAATAACACTGTTAAGATTGCATGACCGAATTTATAACAAGTATTTCTGGAGTGAAGCGTAGCTTCACAACCTTAATTCACCTGTAAGCATGTATCCTTCACAATGCAATTCTTAATTGCATTTCTCAGAACATGGTTCCTCTGAATGGCATGGTGTTAGCCTATGTATGGCAGCTGCCTAATAAAGGAATGAATTAGGGGGATAGTAAAGGAGTGCTACCACAGCACCCAAACAAGGTGAATATATAGGGGTCTGTACTGGGACCAGTACTGTTTGGTATCGCCATCAACGATATCCATCAAAGAGGGTAGATTTAGACAAGATATAAGGAAGAAGTTTTTTATGATAACATTGGTAGAATACTGGAACAGGTTGCCAAGAGATGCCCCATCTCTGGAAACATTCAATGTCAGGTTGGACAAGGCTCTGAGCATCCTGGTCTGTCTAAGATATCCTTGCTGTCATTGCAAGTTGATGGGACTAGGTGACCTTTAAAGGTCCTTTGTAACCCAGACTCTATCATTTAAGAACTGTCAGCAAGGGCAACTACATTCAACTACTGTTTCTGTGCTATATGAAGCCTTGCACTTTAACAATGCTTCATCAGAGATGATTATTACTTTTGTGTGTTTGACACCTGGAAAATAATAAAGGTTGGGTTTTGACTTGCAGAATCTCTGACTATGTATAGATGTAGTTTGAATATAGAGCTATAGACATATACATAATCATAGAGTTGGAAGAAAATGAGTTGTCTTGCATTATCTAGACATTTGTCTAGATTGTTCTTTAAAATCATAGTGAGCAATCCTCTAAGCAGCCTAAGCACGCTACTGCACTATTTATGTGTGTTTAAAAATAAAAAAAAGCTGATTTATCTTGATTATTAATCTTGCAATAATGGGTAGGACAAGAAAACAGGGTTGAACTGACATTGAGAGCATATTGCTGTGTTTGGCTGTGTGTTGTTTTATTGGGGATAATTTTAAATTTTTTTTAGTAACCTTTTACATATTTGAAGACTTTTGGTTTCCCTCAGGCTTTTAAGATTGTATGGTGCTTATCTGCCTGATCTGCTTTTTGTAGATGGTGTATTTTAGCTTTCTGTCATTTTAGTTTTTTCACCTGGATGTTTTTTGACTAGATTTTATCAGTCTTGAAGTGTCTTCCCACAAATAGACAGAAATATTCCTAATGATGTTTTGTCAGTGCTCAATGAAATAAAAAAGCTTCATGTGTGATGCAGGCTCTTTTCAGTGTGATACAGGAAAGTGGGAATTTGCACTCCTATCTTATCTTGGATTTTACTAGGCACAGAACAACTGTTCCATTGGTATTGTTTTCAGAAGTGAGTGAACCAATGTGGCTGAAAATTTCCAAGATCATTTAGCTTAAGGGGAAGAAAAATGCTACAGGTCAAATTGTAGGAGTTTGATGAAGGCTCACGTTATCTTGAAATTAGCTGGTCTCAACTCTACCTATAATAAAACTTAGGCTATGTGTAGCCTAAGCATCTTTGAGGGCTTCAGGCAGATTTTCCTTACCTTCCCAGAGAAACCTTAAATATCTCTATTGAATAAAGGTCTTCAGAAACATGATTTCAGCAGCCAGTAAATTCCAGAGAAAACTGCTTTAGTGTTAAAAGAATAACAGTTTGCTTAGTGAATTGCCATCCTTGTGTCTTGCACCATAGGGTCGCGTATGTGTTTTAGTTTTCTTCTTATGAGATCTCCCATGTAAGCTACATCAAATCTCTCCTCACAGCAGACTAAATGTAAAGATGTAATCTCTCATGGTAGGCTGCTTTTAACATAGTGAAGTTAAGATTATGTAATTATAGAATGGTTTGGGTTGGGGAGGACCTTGTCATGCAGTTTTTGATGCGTCCCAAGTCGTGGTTGGCTTTCTGGTCTGCAAGTGCGCATTGCCAGCTCATGTTGAGCTTTTCACCAACTAACACCCCCAAGTTCTTCCCCTCAGGTCTACTCTCTCCCGATTGCACATATGAATCAAGCTCTTTTACTAGGCGATAAATCTTCAGTGCTGGTTGATTGGTATAAACACATTGACTATCATCTCTTGTATCAACTTCCCACATTCTGAAAAGCATGTGACTGTTGGAGAAGGCAAACCTTTTATTTGGAGGCTCAGTATTTTTAATGAATATTTCAAATTAAACCAGTACCTACTGTCAGCTGTTTCCAAGAGGTTTCTGGGTTAGTGTTGACAGGCTGTGTAAGGGTATGCACTGTGGTTGTAATACCTTTATTCTGTGGTTAAAACCTTCTGCTGTTTAATTCTTGACGTCTACTTCCAAGTGATTATTTAAGCAAAGCTGGCTTAAGAAATGAAATTATGTAAAATGTTATCCAGAAATTCTGGTGTCCAATTTGTATTAAGCCTCATCAAGTTCACTAGTTCAGGGTTCTGGATAGTTTGCGATGGTGGTCAGGCACTGTCGAGCCTTGTCACTGTCAGACTCATTAAAAAGATTGCTCTAAGCTGCTAGAGAAACTGTTGCATTAATATTATGTCATTATCAATGTCAAGAAGAATAAGGCTTGAGTTTTGAAAATAGTGGCAGGGAAAAAAAATGAAGGACATAATCTTAAAGGGGTCTTACTGTCTCATTCAGAACAGTAATTAACTTCCTCAGACTCAGATAGCAAGACTGACTGGATACAAATATTTATTAGCGACAATATTCATCTCTATATATTAGACTTAAGTGATGCTTCTGACATCCAGAAGATGCAGTTGAACTGGAAGGCTGAGGGGATCCCCTACTTATGCAAACACTTACAAGTGTTTCTCCAGGAGATTTGATCTATACTCAGTAGCACTGAATCTTGCAAATCTTTGGTGTAACACTTCTTACAGAACATAGCCTGAGTCTTGCTAGGTAAATGAAACATTTTTCTTCTTCATTTAATCAGCTGTCATGCATCTTTAGTAGCTCTCAGTGATGTGACTGAGCTAAAACATTTATCACAGTTCTTAATGATCCTTTATTAACTGATTAAGTCGGTGAAGCTCTGAAATAGCTTCAAGATAACCCCAATACCAAGGGAAGGCATGCTAAAGCTCTTACTTTTCTAAGTGAATTGCTGTTACCTGTTCTTTTGTATTCACTTGCATCCTTGGAGTGATTGGAGTCCCTCATGTTTTAAGGAGACTGCAAGCATGCACTTTGTTAGACAAATGATGATTTTACTTTGACAGACACTGTCATTTCTCTCTTCCTGGGAAACTGCTACCTCAGCTCATATGCAGTTGCTTACACACCCGAGTAGTGGTTCTGCTTGAAAACTCCTGAGTCTGCCTAGTTGTGGATCCCCTTGCAGTGTTCACACACAGTTCAATTCAGAAACAGTGTGGTGAGGACCATCAGAAACTCTACAGTGTCTGGACTGGTTTGATAAAAGCATGTAATGGTTTCACTTTTCACATACAACCTCCAAACCTACTCTCTGAAAGGTGGGATGAATTGGACTGTTCTCATATTTTTTTAGGCCATTGTATTAATGATCGGAGAGATACTGTGCAGTCGGATATCCTTCTTTGCTCTAGCTTCTTGTGGAAGATGGAGTTGAGCAGTGTTGTGTATTCGTGTCTACTGAGCATCTCTTTTCAATGCTGCACATCTTGACCTTAGCCTGTGACATACTGAGGGTAATTTGTTCAGCCTTGGAAAGTTAGTCAAATCTGAGTTTTGTGAAATCAGACAGCAGCAGATTTACAGGGTTTGCCTGCCTGCTCGATAACATCATCCAAACACTTTCATCTTGCATTTGGTATACAAAAGGCAAGGCCATAGTTCATCTTGCCCAAAGCCAGCTCTGCTGCCCTTGGTTGTAGTTGCAGACTCAAAAGTGTGCTGTTCTTGATATTTTTCTCTCTTCTCATTGAGAAATACCTCTGGGTTTCTGGAAAAGTATATCTTGAAAGATATTACAAACTTTTCTTTTGCATGAAGGAGGAGTGCAATGCTCAGTGCAGATCACTGATTTAAATATTTGGCTGTATTCACTTGCCACAGGCTAAGCACAGCATGAGGATGCATATTCCAGAATGTCCAAACAGGTCTTCTAAGTTAGCTTGCTTGTGGTGACAATCCACCAGAGTGACAGTGCAAAGAGACCCCGAAGTCCTCCATTACAGCATGCCAGATCAATAATTTTGAGGGATAAGCTTTGAGACATCTGGAGACCAATCTTTCCTTGTGCTAGCATAGCTCTTGATGTGAAACATGCAGCAAAGCTGGAGTTCAAGAGAAAAAATGTTTAGAGAGATTCTGTTGCCACATCTCAGTCATCTAAAAATCATGTTCGGCTTGTAGCCATGTGTGCTGTGTGCAAGATGATGAAGCTAAACGTGATGTTTTAGTACAGAAGAAATGGACATTTCTGTTTAACAAAATGAGAGAACTAGAAGGAGTTGTTTATTTTTTTTCAGATATGTTCTTTGATACTGCAGTATGACCAGGATTGTGTGACAGTCGGTGCCTTGCTGGCTGAACTGAGCTGTTTCTGATAATATTTTATAATAATGAATGTGCTCTCTTTCTTAGCATAATTCATGGCTGCACTCTAAAGCATAAACTACATCACTTTGTGATGGCAGCTCAATAGTATCTGTAAAATGATTCGATGACTTGAGCCTAGAATAGGCTGGAGTGGAGCCTATGTTGCGAAAACCGCCTTAAATATCAGAAATCTTAAGTTACACACCCTGTGCTAAAGGACTGAACTACATGTAGAAGCAACTTTTGTTGTTCCCTCCTTCTCTCCTTTTGCATGCCCACAACAGCAGCACCAACACACACAGAGGCCCTGTGTGTCGGTGTTATGCAGTTGTGTAGTTTAGACTCTAAAGAGAGGAGTTGAGTCTCTAGAGCCATTGATCCTTCCTTACTGCTAAATTCAGGATGTATTTTATATTTTGGAAGCTGTTGTATAAACTAACAGGCTCAAGCAAAGCTGAAGGGAATAATATCAAGACAGAGAGGAGGCATTTGTGGAGCAAAGAAGGAAAAACATTCTGATCAGATTGAAAGAGACTTTGTACCCAGTGCTGCATACAGTTAGTAAGATATAGTTGTATGCATTGCTGTATTGAGACTCCATTGTGCTGTGTGTGGGTTGCTTTTGTATTTTAAAAAAAAATAATATGGAGTGAGGGTGTTGGATGGGAAGAGGCAATAAGACTCTAGTCTTTGAGAATATGCAATACAGGTCACCCCCAGAGAGGACAAGCAGCTTAATATAACAGCTTCTCCACTGTTTCTCAACCATGTAGATCAAAGCAGTTCTGTTGATGTGGTAAAGAAAAACATGACCTCTTTGCAGTGGTGTTCTGGTTTTGTAATGTGCCTGCTGACACTGGTCACGAGGACCTTTATTCAGATGAAAAGACTGTGAGGGGTGCACAGTTCAGCTCAGGATGTTCCAAATGCAATATATCTTGAAGCCTCTTAGTTGTGGGCAAATGAACTTCCTGTCATTGGTGATGCTGTCTGATTTTAATTTCAGAGGTTAATTGGTTGTACATATAGGTAGCAACTTATTTCAGCAAAGGAGGCAAGCTCTAGAAGTTGAGAGGCTGTAATGTATTAGTAGTATATGTGGCACATTCTGGCAAGTGAGATCCTGTAGCTTCATCATTATTATTACTAAATAGAACCATTTGAAAATTGACTTGCTTTCCTAGAGAGACTACTTTCAGGGTTTTATTTTTTAACTCTTGGCCAAACTTGAAATGTAAATGTAAAATATCAAGGTTTTGGTATTTAGCTGATTGAGGTCTCTTACCTTTAAAGGTTGGTCTTGACAGTTAGACCCCAGCTTCTGTGAGGTGTGCCATAACTGTAGCATCTCCATTTTATCTTGTACTCAAGAGAGAAGGGGAATAGGAGATGTGCAAGATGTCAGGGCAGCAGAGGAGAAACAAGACCCTAAAGTGGCTAAGGTCATTGATCACTAAGGCAGTACGTACAAACAAATGTAGATTAATGCTGAAGTTACCCAAAACAGAATACCTGATTCTAATTAAATAAAAAAAAATCAGTGGTTTTTGTTTTGCATCAGTTTGGCTTAGATATTTTTGTTTAGGCCTTATTGAAGGGAAGCTGTAGATCTGTGTACATTTCAAAATGTTCTCCCAGAAAATTTCCCTGAAGAAACAGAGTAGTTTTTACTGAAAAATTCTTCAGCCTGATCTGTCACTCAGGACTACCATCTCTCATGGCCCTGTAAAAATATTCAGACTGTACAAATCTCTATCCTAAGATCTGCACAGTCTAAATATATAAATAGATAAGGAGTAGGGAGTAAAATTGCAATGAAATTAATGTGGTAGTTGTCTATCGCATCTTTGTCAGAGAGACACATCACACTTGTTTGAAGTTCCGCATTGTTTTGACAAACTTCTACACTTGATGCCACAGCTTTTGGGCCTGAACCCATAGCCTGAACTCTCTGAAGCTTGCCTATGACTAGCAGAGATTGCAGTACCAAAGTCAGAGCAAACCTGGAAACCTTTGATGGGAGAGTCTAAGGTGAAAACTGTTTGAGAGAGGTCTGTGCCAAAAGGTTCGGGGTCAGGATGTCCCATATACATGATCAGCCCGGACACCCCAAAAAGCTATGCTTTGCAATGGGCTAGGCATATGTGTGCCTGGGATGAACTGGCCTTACAGAGACCCATGAATGGTAATACTGCCTAGAAGGCTGAAATTGCAACTATTTTATTTTGACGTGTCTGCATAAAATAGATTGTGGAAGACATCTGCTTTGGAAATGTATTTGGCACAATAAATAACATTTACACGACTCTTCCAGGAACTATTGCTGTGACATTTACTGTTGGGTTTTGGTTGTTTGTTGTTTGTTTGTTTGTTTGTTAACCTGAGTCCTTACCTAACCTTTTTTGAGACTGAGAGATCAGCTGCTTTAAAAAGATATCTCATACTTTAATTTCCTCCTCTGAGCAGTGGTTTTATTATTATCACAAGAGTGCTACAGGGCTGTATGGCATTTTGCAGACACTTCCAGATCGTTACTCAAAGGGATTTATAATTTGATCCCTGATCCTACTTTAAGTTTTTGAAGAACCGTCCAGTGGGTCTTTATAGAGCCGTGGCAAAGTGAGTAAAGTGCCCTAAGGTTTTAGGCTTTAACTAAATGTTGTACAATAATGAAAAAACAAGAATAGCAAATACAACTCACACTTCAGTGAGTCCTGCCAAAGGACCTAAGCAGATGAAGAAAACAGCAATGAGTACATATGAGACGATTATAATGATGTATCTTTTTATTCCTTGGTTAATACACATCACAAGGTAATTTGTAGGCTAAAATCTAGAAATAATGGGAAAAAGTACCATATGAAGATGAATGGTAGGAAGCCAATTCCAGTAAGAAAATGGAGGAATGAGGATCCAATTATTTAATTTTTTTGATGGTACAGACATATCATGAACAATAGAAAGTCACATGAATTTTATTGTTGCTTTTTAACAATATCTTGTCAATGATCTTGATATTTTGGTTTGAATTGAATAAATGTTTAATAAAGTTGAATGCTTTTTAAAAAAATATAAACTTTTTGATATAGCAGTTGACAGTATGATCCCCTGAAGAAGTGAAATGGAGGCTACAAATCAGAGCCCTAAATTAGTGTAAATGAACACTTTTGGGGGTCTGGCTCATGATTTTTTTGCCATATGGTTTGTAACATTGGGAAGTTAATTAAAATAATTGCTTGAGGTTGTAGTTATACCGTCTTCCTCCACTAAAGGACTTTGAGCTGGAATTAACCTACCAATAAAAAATATATACAAGATCATTGTAATGGAAGAAAGCAGTAGAAAAAAGTGCTAGTAAATGTGGATATAAGCTTTGTGTCGAGAGGGTGTGTGTGGGGAAAGTATTCACCTATAGAATGCCTTTCCCTGCTTTATCAACTTTGGAGTTACTGCTTTTGCACTTTTGTATCTTCTGGATTGCTCTTTTCCTAGTCCTGTTGTGCGTTTGCTGGAGTGCATGGCCTTACCTGTCAGTGCCCCATTATTAAAAAAACCCAAATCTCTCCTCCATCAGGTTCTCGTGGTAGTGGTGTTGAGAAAAGTCTTCAACACAGGAGGAGAATCAATCCTCTTTAATGCATGTTTCCAAGAGTTATCAATATAAACAACCTTCTTCCATCCTTAAGGTGTATTTCTTTATAGCCTTTCCATCTTTACTGACTTCACGGTTCCCATTAATATCAGTTATTTTGTGCCATTGCTAAACTACACCTGACTTTCATATGCTACCTTGATCTCTGTGCAGAAGTTCTCTTTCTGCAAAAGTCTGATGTTAAAATAAACTCTAAGTGACACTGATGACCACTTGCATGTGTAACAGCAGAGTGAATGCTTCCAGGCACCTCTGTCTGTTTGACAGGGCCATGGGCAGGATACATGTTCAGCTATTCCTGAATAGTATTTATACAGCATCAAGCCCTTCTCTGTTTGTCATCCTGCCCTGCTGATGAGTCGGCTGGGGGTGCACAAGAAGTTGGGAGGGGATCCGGGCAGGGCAAGCTGTCTGGAGCTGGGCAAAAGGTTATTCCAGACTATGTGACATTGTGCTTAGCAATAAAAGTTTAGGGAAAGTAGGAGGAAGCTTGGATATTCAGATTATGTCTCTTTTTCCTCAAGTTGTTGCTACATGTGCTGATGTCCTGCTTTCCAGGGAAGTGCCTTTATATCTGCCTGCCAATGGGAAATAGCGAATAAATTCCTTAGTTTTCTTTGTTTGTGTGTGCATCTTGCTTCACCTATTAAACTGTCTTTATCTTGTCTTATGAGTCTTCTTGATTTTGGCCTTCTGGTGCCTCTTAGGGGGGAGTGAGTGAGTGAGCAGCTGCTGTGTGGGGCTTAGCTGCTCACTGGGGTCAACCCACCACAACACCTCATGTCCAGATACAGGAATACGGATCAATAAAAGGAGTTGGGACACTGTATAGGCACATTAAAATGAAGAATATGGAAGGAGATTACAAGAAGGAGTAAGTCCAAGGAGCCCTTTACACTATGTATGTAAAGATCTGTATGTGTTAGAGCTATCACGTGCTGGATAGGAACAGGATGTTACCTTGAGCGTGGTTGCAGGGCAGAAGGATTTAATAGATTAAGTGATTCTGGATCTACTGCTCTCCTTTTCTGAAGTCTGGTACAAAAGGATTTCTGACAGCCCAGAGTTTACCAATATGAAGGAACTGGAACAAGACTCATGGTCAGTGTACCCTTCTGTAGACCCTTTTGCCCTGTTCTTGCCAGCTTTATGCCCCAATAGAACTCTAGCTGCCATCTGTGCTGCAGGAGGAGACTGGTCAAACACTCGTGGTCTTTTCTTTAATAAAAGTGGTTGTGTTGTCTGCTAAGAAGTCGGAAATATATATATATATATATCTTTTTGCCACAAGATATCACTATTGAGGGCACATGTCTGGTGTTCTTTCCTTTTTCTTTCTTTCTTTTTTTTTTTTATAATGACTTTTATTTGCATGCTCAGAATGTCACAGCACATTAACTTAACTCTCACTAATTCTCTTCCTTCATCCCCTCTGCCTGTTTACCCAAACCTGCTCCTGGCAAGTAACTTTCTGGGGACTTTTAGCAGTTCAGGATTTTTCCTTCTTGTTCCCTCCATACTTTCCCCCTTCTTCCCACATCTTTTCTTTTATTATTTAAGTAAAGGAAGTAGGTCTCATACAGGAAAGAAAATCATACTCTGTTTTGTTCTTTCTGGACAGAAATGGCTAGGATATGTGACATTACTGGGCTCTTTTAAAATTGACGCTAAAGCTAAATGGGCACCTGAAATGAATGGTAACCCGTTTACCTTTGTGTCCTTCTCTACCTGTGAGTTCTCCATATGTTTTCAAATGTAACAGAAATAACCATGTTGTACGTCTTGTGATAGAAAAGCAAATGATAACATGTCCTAGAATTGCCCAACCAGATTTTTTTGGCAATATTGATTTGAGAGGAATGTCCAGAGAGCAGGATGTTTTGTGGACAGTTTAGTCTGTAACCTGGTCCCTACTTACTCCAAGTTGCTTCAGCCACAACACTGAGCAAATGCAGAGAGATGCTTTTCAGTTATCCTGCTTGTTTAGGTCTCTCACACAGCTCCTGAGTCAGGAGGGCAGTGTTTGCTGTGTTTGGAAAAAGCAGTGAGGGGAAAGCTGATGGCATGTGAGCAGTGAAGCAGTATTTGTGGAAAAAGCAGTGGCAGGTGACCTCTTGGGTATCTCTCCTAAACATAAACAAAATTTTTAGACTGAGGATTGTTTGTATTGTGATTAAAACTGCCTATTTCCCCTGTGTCCACCCCCACGCACACCCCCTGCTGTTTCCTTGGAAAAGTACACCATTTGTCACAACTAGAAATTTCTGGGAATGTATCAGTTTGAACTTAGCACGAACGCTCTCAAAACCAGGAGAAGTTGCTTGAGTTTTGCCTGCTTGTTGTGTATGACAACCTTAACTATGTGTTGACTATTTTAGAGAGCTTCCCCCTCCCTTGCACCCCATTCCTCTTCCTTTAAAGATCTAGTATCATTCCAGTGCAGAATGGAAATACTTTAAAAATCTTGATTAGTGGTATTGCAATGTCACAAACATTTTCTTCTGATCTGGTTGGGACTGGAAGTCCCAAAAGAAGGTAATATAAGATGTAGACCACACAATGCTCTCATGGGATGGGATGTTTACAAGCTACCTACATGCTCTGTGCAGCTAATTCTTTTCCATTGACATCATGGCTTCCAATTAACAGAGTGTATCCACACACATGCGCCACCTTTTCTAGGGCAGAAATAGTCCTGTGGGGCTAACAACCTTTGTGTTTGCCACTCTGGTCCATAAAACAATCCCATGTGGATGGATGTTGGCTGTTTGAAAGGCTTAGTTCTTACAGAAGTTGATGAATTCTTAAATATATTTTTTTAAAAACACCACAAAACCAACATTTTTTATTTCTTTTGTGAAGAAGCGTCCTGTATTGCTATCTCTCAACCTGTATTAGTCCAATAAAGGCAATTAGTTTTTCCTGTGGCAGAAAGCCTGCACAGTATTTGGCAGCTGCCCTTGGAGCATATCCTTGGAGCAGATGGCTGCTTGCCTGCCAAACAAGATACAAATTAGATTTCCAGATGATTGAATGACAGTGTCAGGAAAGCAGCCATTCATCTTGACTCCTCCTCTATCGCAAATCCAGTTAATCAGAGAGAGCACAATGGCTCACCAGTAGCGCATGCACTCTGCACAGCCAAGATATCATTGGAGGGGCCCCATTGGGATAAAGTGGGATAAGTTAAAAGGAAATGTTCTGTGCTTTGTAAACATTTGGTTTATAATGAATACCAAATCTGTCTTCTACTCGAGTGAATTGCCAAGTCTGATTTAGTCTGTAAGGAAAGCAAGAAATTAGTATAATAGATCAACAGTCCTGATACTCCATCTCTATCATAGTCCTGCACTGGCTTGTAACCAGGCTGAGCTCCCACACAGCAGGAGGATAACTGTGGAGCTCTACTGCGCAGCAGTTTTATTTATGATCTGCTTTTAGGATCAAGCACCAAGTCCACATTAGCTGCGTATGTATATCTGTGGTCAAAGTATATGGGAGCGCACTCTGCTTGGTCCAGGATGACAGGCAAGCAACCTAGTAACCTATGCTTCTCTTATGTATGGTATCTTTCTGTATATTAAATAAGATACATCTTTATATTTGAACATGGTTGTTGCAACAGTTGAAGGTCAGCAGGTGATTGCTGACAGATAAATGTATGAGCTGGACTAAGACCTTTAATTCTGTTCCAAAACCCTTGAAAATGATCACAGACTTGCAGTGCACTTGTGAAGTGGAGCCAGGTTCCACTTGAACCTCATGTTCTTGCTAGATAGCTGAGAAAAAAGCGATGGATAGAAAATAGCTTTGGAAACAGATTTGGGGGGAGAAATAGAAACATTTTTCCTGTGGTGGAAAAATAGCGGTAGAACTGCTAGTATGCTTAGTTGAGCAAATATATTTCCAATGAAGTTAACAGAGTTGTAGTGGTCTGGTTGTGAAAAGAATCTGCATTAGCACAGAAGTCGGGGACTAGATCTTCAGTTGATGCAAGCAGACATGGTTTCTACTGAAGTCCATGAGGTTATGCTAATTTACCAAAATGGCCCCAGGATAGCTGCTGTCTAGGTACTGCTTCTGCTGTTCCATATTCAAAATGTAGGTTTCTCTATATCTTTATCTTTTACTCTTTTCTTATAAATAGTGGGGAGAGAACTATTTGTAACCCTGCACTAATTAAATGAACCTCACATTTAATATTCTTTTCCAGAGAGTCATTCTTTCTACTTAGTGTATCGATGTGCATATAGCTGTAAAAGCAACTGT
This sequence comes from Laterallus jamaicensis coturniculus, assembly GCA_022605575.1. NCBI lineage: Eukaryota > Metazoa > Chordata > Aves > Gruiformes > Rallidae > Laterallus > Laterallus jamaicensis. The sequence goes on from JAKCOX010000013.1 coordinate 23,754,154, forward strand.
GCAACAACAAAAAAACCTCCAAACAAAACCCTGTAAAAAGATAGAGAAAAATACTTGTTGCAGCTGTATCTAAAAATGGTTTGTCAGTTTTCTACCCTTCCTTAAAAATGCATTACCTTTTGAAGCTGTTCTTCGACCTAAAGAGACTTACAGCTAAAGAAATACATATAGTTACTTAATTTTTAAAAAAGAGGCCTAGGAAGGATGAGGTCAGAGACAGCACAAAGCTTTTCAGCAATGCTCAGGTTTGCTGTCCCAAGGGTAGCTAGGGAGTGGGTTGCTGAGACTGAGTGGAGAAGAAGGGAGGATGGGCCTGTGCAAGGGAAGAACAGCCGTGACATCACACGGAAGGTGATGAGGAGGAGTTGGTGGGGTGGTTATATGAGGTCCGGGAGGGTTCTCTCTTCTTTTCTCAACCTTTATCTCCATGCCTTTTCCTACCCTGCTGTTTCCTCCCTCCTGCAAGGAGGGATTGTGTGCTGAAGTGGCAGGGCCAAGATGAAAGTCCTAGGGAATCATGCTTTCTTCTCCTGGTTGTGCTCAAGATGGTGCCGCAAGCAAAGGTGGCAGCAGCTGTTGCTGTTGCGGTGCTGCCTTAAACATCCCTCAGCATAAGCAGAACTGTGCTGGCAAGAGGCCTGCTGTGACAGTCACAGGAGAATCACGCGGTGGCAGCAGAGCGAGGTGGTTTGTCACCCCAGGCTGCATCATATTTTTTTGTGTTTAGGCTCTCTGGATGAAACTTCAAAGTACGGATGTGTTCTGAAAAGAAACTCGAAGGGCTTTTAAGTTTCCATGTCTGTTATTTCTCAAAAAAATAAAATGTGCTCCGATTAGAAGTAAAAGAAGGTTTCTTGTCCTGCTGTTTCTTTGAATGTTCAAGCTGAACTCTTTCTCTGGCTTTCGCCTGTTACAAAGGCATACTGCCCTAGATTTAGACCTTCTAAAGCTGTATCTAAATTTGTTGAACAGATAAGGGTTTTTTCTAGTTTCTTCTAATATTTGTTTATCTTAAAATAGACAAAGTGATTAGCATTCCAGGTGTGTTTAGCTGAGAGAAACCCACAGGTTGTCCAGTGTTAAATTTCAATAGTTCTGTGTAAAATATATTTTGCCATGAATGCACTAGAGATTTAGAAGGGACTAAATAAGACTTCTGAAAAGACTCCTTTTTTTTCTAGTAAAAGCAACACCCCTGGTACACCAGTGTCACTCCATTTCCTGAAAGCAAACAACTACATTGATTCAAGGTCAAAAAGAATTCACTTTAGTTTACTTCCCTTAGCTGTATTGGCTCTGAATTGGTGTAACAATAAAAAGCCAGTGGTAGCCTAAAATCAATAAGCCTAAAATCACTAAAATCACTGCACTAAAATCAATAAATGTAATAGTTGCTACATTAAAGAAAATACATCTGAAGCTAAGCCTGTCTCCTTGTCAAATCTGTTCACCTTGGAAATATTAGTAGATTTATTTCCTATTTCCAAGGATGATAAGAAGTTAATTGGGTTTGTTTGTTTGTTTTAATTTCTTGATGGCGAAACAGAGACATAACTAGTATAAGACGTGTCTCTTGTAGTGCCTAGTCTGTAACGCAGTCAGCATTTGAACTAAAACTTCTGAAATTTGTATTTTTACGTTTCTATAGTGTCTGTAGAATCTAAGAGCTGGAATAAACTCTGTCTTGGTATACGCTGCCTGCATACGCTCAGTATGCATATCTTATGCTACCAGTGAATTCTCTTTTGAGAGCAGCACATGGGCAACATACAGATACGAACAAGAAATTATTCAGCTAAGGTACTTTTCAGAAATCTGTGGATCCTTTAGCTTCCCATGGACATTACTTATTAATTAATTAATCCATTAACTATTTCATTTTAATCCTCCTTCCCTTTTGAGGCGAGAATGATGCATTTGGAAATCCTGGCATGGATCACTGGGACAAATTGGTGCTAGATATGGAACTACATGAATATTTAGGAATGGTGCTTGGTCAGTCCAGCTGCCCACTCTGTAGAGGAATCTATCACTTAAAATAACTGGGAGGTGGGTGGCACTGTTTTATTAAATACTTTTTGTCCTTCTCTTTGTTGAGAGTCAGGTGAGTGCCAAGTACTGACAGGTACTATAGGACATGCTGTGCTTCCTTTGGACTAGGGACCTGATTGTAGTTAGACTAGATGCTGGAACTTATCCACAACTGTCTTCATGCTCATAAATCAGTTTCACTGTACACCTAACCCTTCAGTTCCCTTTTCTCCCATAGCAGATTTTTCATGTCAGTGCTGAGTTTTACTCCCATTCTCCCTCTTTCCAAACTCCACTCATTTGTTAACCCTTATTAGAATGAATTTGCCGCAATGGACCGATTCTGGGCAGTGTATTCATGCTTGCTTCAAGCAGACTCAGGTCTATTTTAATTACTCTCCTTTTGATAATGACTGTCTTTGTCGTCACGCTCTTTTATTCTTCTTTTCCTTTCAAAAGAGGTTTTGCAATTTCACAACATCAGATAGGAGTCTGTTGATCAACTAATATTGTTCCAACTCCTTGGTGAATTGTATTTCTCTCTCAAGCTATGAAGGAAAGCAAGCAAATTTCATATTTTGTATTAAGGTAAAATTGTCCAGCAGTTCACAGGAAGGACTATCCATCCCTTACACCGATTTATAAAAGTTAGACTTCTGTCATTTTGATACAGAACAATAAGAAAGGACAAATAGCAAGGACATCTCGGTAGAAGCTAATCTTCAAAGTGAAAGTCTAAATGATATGGAAGTATTTCTCTAACATTTTCACAGCCACTTTAATCCTAAAAAAACCCCCATAAACCCACAAACAACCCCTCCCCATTAAGCTTTCTTTACCATGGATGCCTAAGAAAATTAGAAAATTATGTGTCATTTAAAATTGTCATTATCTTTTTCAGCTAAAATCTAAAAATAGTAATACAAAAGGTGGATGCTTGGTGTTTAGATTTAATTTTGGTTAAAATTAAATCAAGCAAGACTGGATACATTGTTGGACAGGCTTCTAGGTTGGCAAACCTGTTTGATAAATAATCTTAAGCAGTTTTCTTTGTGTGGTGTGAATTGCATAGAAATATTCTATTATAATGCATTTGTAAGAGTTAAGGATGTAGCCAGTGTTGTCTAGGCTATGGTGATAATTGAAGCTTTTTTATGGTTAAGAAGAGAGAAACTATAGTTTGCTGTATGTAGATCGTGGTTAAAATGGATAAATGTTTACAGATATGGCCCTTATAAGATTCATATGGAAGATGCTGATGATGTTTCTTGCAGAACTGGAGCTTAGACAACTGTAATAATAGAGGTGCTATAAATCACTTTCTTTACAGCTTTGATACGTTTCAATCACACTCTGATCTGTGGTCTGCTATTAATATTTCTTATAGGAGCCTTAATTAAAATATCAGTTGATGAAAAAATCCCAAATATAGCCTACTAAGCTGGCAATTTTACTTCTGTAGCAGCAGCATGTTGCAATTAAGAAAGGAAAGTGTATTTGGGAGAAAAGAAGTTGAGGGAAGGCAGAAGTCTGATACTTAGGTTTCTGCTGCTTTTACTGCTGTTAAACAGTGAGATCCTGTAGCCAGTATCTAGTCCAAATATTAGGGAGCAGGCTGACACAGATAATCTTATATCTGGTTGCTAAGATTTATTATTTTTTTAACTTTCCTTCTTAAACATTTGAGGTTGCTGTAGAATTTGTCATCAATATTTGTCAGCTACAGAATACTGAGCTAGATACGCCAAAAGCTTGAATAGGGTACAACAAGTAATAGCTGATCAAAACCATGTTTTTTCTTGATAAGTATTGATTTCTGCTTCATATTACTCTCTATATAATAGCATCCATTTCATGTTCATTAGAGCCTCTTAAGGGGGGAGGGGCGTTAATCTTATTCTCAATGGTTTGATTTTATGTATTTAATTAAGTTGTTAGGTGTTTATCCTAAATGGAACTGCTACAAGTTGGGTTTTTTTTCCCAGTTTGCACAGATTTTCACTCCCAGTAATAATTTTAATTCTGTATCTAGTGTGATATGGTTAATAAATGATGGCAGCCACTCTGATTGCACTCTCACACTTCTATTTATGATGCATCTTGTTTAAAGACTCATCTTGTCTCTGAGTTATACCATTTTAGGTGTTAGTACTGAAGTATTTGTGCTATTGCTTTATTTCTTCAAAAGCTTTTTTGTGTAGCCTTGCTCACTTCTGCCAAAACGCTATAATTTGCTGGTTGTCTCAAAAGCTAATTTGTTTTTGCTAAGGAATACAAAATTTGCACAGGTTATTTGCTCCTTCTTTAAATCTTGAATACTGTATCTGTTTACAGATGCAGTTATCTCCTGAGGTCTAACAACTAAGTCTTGCTAAAGGTACAGCGGTGACTTTGGTTTTACCCATATAACTTGCAGGTTTTCAGATGCCAGAAACTGTCACATTGCATGGTATGTTCTCTGGTATTTATTTGTTTGGAAACATTTCTAGGTTTTTATATTTCTTTCCATATTTTTTTCTCTTTTTTACTTTTTTTTGGTGGTTCCTTCAATTGCTCTTCTACAAACAATCGTTCAGGTACAATTTCTATTGAAACACTATAATCCCAGTGGCATTCATAACAACTGTTGTCTGCTAAATGGATTGCAAAGAAGAGCCACTGTTCATAAAACTCTACATGCCAAATCCATTTACTCTTTCCTCTTAAAAGCCCCAACTGAGAAAATGCTGAGTTTTAAGCTTGACAAAGAAACATCTCACTCCCCAAACAAATGCAGCTTAGGTGGATCTGTTTTAATGATATTTTTGGAAAGAGTTTTTTGATACGCTTAACAGTTGCTTCTTTAAATACACATTTTCTTCAGAGCATGCAGGAACCTATGCTCTGCCCTACTGCCTGCAGGTTTTGTACGTTACTGTCTGTACTTTTTGACCTTTACAAGGAAAGTAAGTTATATGCACTTCAAAAGAACTGTGTTTGTGTATCTCATTCCCTATGGGTTAGCTGCTTGGCTGACAGGAGTTAAGGTAGAAAATCACAAGGAAATGCGTAGCGAATCTCTAGAAAACAATAGGAGAGGTATTGATTAGGAACAGCCTTTCCTGACTTTGCATCATTTCTACAACGAACCCCAGGTCAGAAGGATCCTGGTGATTGAAAATGCTGACTGAAGCAAGACTAACTGAACAGGTTGTGAACAAATTGAAGCTGATAAAGAAATACAGGATCAGCAACTGTTTGCCTGACTTGGCCCAAAGATGGAAGACAGCTGATCTCAGACAGATTATTATTAGAGATTGAGGTTTTAAAGAAATGTTAAAGGGCCTTTGTGTTAAGTTAGTATCCAGCATTAAACAATCCTTTTGATCGCTGAATAAACTGTGTCTTGAATAGAAGCAGTTTTTGCCTAGTTAACATTATGGGTCCCAACAGAAGGAGGTCTAAAAAGTGCTGTATGTATTTATTATCTCACTGGTCTGGTCTTAACATGGTTGACAAAGGGAGCAGAACCATGTTGTTTTCAGGCAAGAGAGGTACAGAAGCTGTGGCTGTTACCTCATAGGCATGCCTGAGACAGACCAAAAGTGTCTGAGATGCAGTGGGACCTGTAACATCCTGATGTATTCATCTTCTACTGCAGAATATGGCTGCTATAGCATTCACATTTCTTGCATTTTCATCCATGTGATTTTTTTCCTCCCTTTTCTTTACATAAAGCTTACTCATTGACCACAATGTATTGGTCTATTCACATGCTTTTCATGACATATTGGATGTTATTACCAAGAATGTATATTGGTGTCCTTATGCTCCTTCTGTTCAGTTGGACAAGCTTGTTTTGGAGTCTTTCTATTGCAGAATGAGCTTCCTAACATTCAGTGAAAGTAGGCCTCATCACCGATTTGTCATATCCATGAACAGTTAGAAATGTACAAATCATGGGTTCCTGCCCATATTCATAAAACTGTGGTTGCACATTATTTTTCCTGGCTTCTGATCCACTGAGACTAATGTAACCTTTTTTATTGTTTCCTTCATTTGGAATTGCAGTATTAATCAAATATTACAGTTGTCTCATCTGCACCTGGCTGTTCTGCTCCTTTCCCCTGTTATGAACACTGGGATGCACAACAATCTCTTAACTGAAGAAACAAATATTGTTGCTTCATGTTGCTTTTTCTTTTCCGAGTTTTTCATTCAACATAGAAACAGAAGTCTTCTCTTATATTACTCATGGAAAATTTTAGTGCTACTGCACCATGGTCATGATCAAACCTACGTTTTCTATTGATTAAAATTTCAAGCTTTTGAGAAAAATATACACCACTCCCATCTGAGACTGGAGAACAGCCAGTATCACAGAACAAAGAAGCTTGATTCCCGGTAAGGCTAAGTGCTTTGGACAGACCTCAGTAGGCTTCCCACCTCTGCAGAATGCAGAGAGAATAAAGCACTTCCAGTGCTGCCACTCCAGACCCTAGAGCAGCCTTTGTTGAATTAAAATTTAGAACCATATATGAGAATTCATTTAGTCAGTAAATTAAATGCCTTTATGTGAGCCTGGGTATATTTAGATGCTGGTTGAGAGGCTCCCACAGTAGTTTGAGTACTTCTCCCCCTCCCCCGCCCCCATCCCCGTCCTATATACTATTGTCACTAATATCTATAAATCTTAATTGAAATTACAGAGCTGACTGAATGTGCTAGTCTGTAGTCAGCTTAGTCAGCTGGAGTGAGAAGTGACTCTCTGGTCCTGGACCAGCAAAAGGAATCAACACTGTTTAACCATTTCTAATTGCACAGGATCCGCACTGAAGGTAAATGCAGTGTGTGTGTGTGGGGGGGGCAGGAACAGCCAGGTGCTCAGGACTATGTAAATTGTGTGTGACTCCAAATGCTAACCTATTAGAAGGCAAGGTGCTCTTTCTTTAAATGCTTGTTTCTTCTGACTGCATGTTACTTGTTTTCAGAGTTGACTATTGGAGAAGAATCTATGTAAAATGAGGATCACAGGTTGATGTAATCGCAGGGGTGACAATTTAGAGGTAGATGCCAGGAAACTGCAGAAAATACTTGGTACTTAGTGAATCACTCTAATCTTCTGGTATAGGATCAATGCTATGTTTAATTTTTTGTTGAAGACTTTGGTGGCTGAGGTGCCATAGTCAAGGTGAGCTGTAAAATGAAGGAGTTTGTACAGGAATTTAAACTGCTTTATTCCAACACGAAAGAAAAAGTTCTGACTGATCCACATCGGAATTCTGACCTATTTGATTGATGTCATTTCAACAGTGTCTGTGTAGTACTTTCTGTCATGCTTCCATATTACAATGAGTAAATCCATCTGTCTGAAGCAGAAGCATGAGGTATGACCCCGCTGATCTGGTTATGAAACTCCCCTCTAATTTTTCATTGCATAATTTGGTTCACTCTGCACGTGTGTTTGTGTGTGTTTAGGAGGAGAGGCAGTGCTGTGTATAATTATTCTGCCCTGAGTTTTTGCTTTTTTAGCAAACATTTTGGGTCAAGAAAGCTTTTTGGACTAATTCTTATCTCTCCTCTAGAGCTCAATTTAACTTCTATAGCAAATACTACCTCTGCTATGCCTCCTGCTCTGATGTGTTTGCGGCTGTTATTACCTCTATAAATCTCAGTGAAATTAGAAGGGGTTTTTTTCCCCTCTTCTGTTGCATCTCTATTGAACTCTTGCTGGTACAATCTGAAAGTTCTACTGACAGAAGGTGCCCTCCTCCTGCCCCGGCTTTATCATGCACCGGGTATATTTAATCTTCCCTGCCCTGATGTGGTCTGAGGGCTTTAGCAAGCTGTTGCCATCTTTCTGAGCAGAAAGGGCTCTAGGGAGAGAAGTGCTAGACTTGTGGTGAGAGAAAGAGAGAGAGGAGGCTTTTAGATACTCTGTGTGCTACCTGTCAAAGAAGAAAAACACTAAGAAGTTAGAATAAGCAGGAAGAGTCTCCACAGACTTGACAGCTGAACTTCTGAATGAGCTGTAAAGTACTTTTTAGCTTTTCTGTGCATTGGCGTTTAAGATGGCAACTGCTCTTCAAGATGAGCACTCTCTCTGCCTTCTGGTAACTTTTACTGTTCACCCAGAGCACTATGGAAAGTATGAGGAAAACACAGTTCTTGGTCTCTGCTCCAAGTAACTAAGGCACTTGGACTTCATAACTCAGACCTGACTACTTTAGACGCTGTCCTACTTCAGAGGATAGCACTCTTTAAAAGCAAGCATACAAAAAACTTTAAATTGCTCTTAGGATTGAAAGGACCACACAGATTTGAAACAGATTCCAGAATTTAAATGATCTATCTCTAGGCTGTTTCAGAGTGTCAGCATGCCTAGATTGTTCTGGTAGATGGTGAGGAGTCCATAAGTTATATATGAGATGTTGCATGGTGTTCCCCTGTGAGAGCCTCAGCATAGTTACAGAGAGAAGCCAAGTCAAAAGATGGTTTATAACTATTTTAAGTTTTCTAACTTAAGTGTCACAGTTTTGTCCCAGCCAAAAGCTTAACACCATGTGGCAGCTTGCTCACTCCCCACCCCAGTAGATTGGGAAAGGGAATCAGAAGGGTGAAAGTGGGAAACTTCATGTGTTGAGATAAAGACAGCTTAATAGGTAAAGCAGAAGCCACACATGCAAGCAAAGCAAAACAAGGAATTAATTCATCATCTCCAGGAAAGCAGTGCTCCATAACACATAGCAGTTACTTGGGAGGACAAATGTCATCACTCTAAACATTCCCCCTGCTTCCTCCTTCCCCCCAGCTTTTTATTGCTGAGCATGACATCATATGATATGGACTATCCCTTTGATCAGTTGGGGTCAGCTGTCCTGGCTGTGTCTTCTCCTACCTTCTTGTGCACCCCCAGCTTTCTTGCCCGTGGGGTGCTGTGCAAACAGCAAAAAAGGCCTGGGCTTTGTGTCAGCTCTGCTCAGCAGTAACTAAAACATCCCTGTGTTATCAGCACACATCCAAAATAGGACACTGTACTAGCTACAACTATGAAGAAAATTAACCCTATCCCAAGCAATACGACAAGTAATAATGACTAAAAAGTCCTTAAAGATAATGACTACATTTTAAGATAGATTCACAGGCTCACAGAATGGTAGAGGTCAGAAGGGACCTCTGGAGCTCATCTAGTCCCCTGCTAAACCAGTGGCACCTAGAGCACATTGCACAGAGTAATCTCTGTGGAGGAGACTCCACAGCCTCTCTGGGAAGCCTGGTCTACTGCTGTTGCTCACTGACTAAAGAAGGGGTTTTTTTCTCATGTTCAATTGGAACTTTCTGTGCTCCAGTTTGTGTCTGCTGCCCCTTGTCAAGTCACTGGGCACCACTGAGAAGAGCATCCAGCCATTTCCTTAGGAAAATCACCCAGTGCTCTCAGCCTTTCCTTATGAGAGAGATGCTCCAGTCCCCTAATCACCTTTGTAGTCCTGTCCTGGACTCTCCAGTAGTTCCCTGTCTGTCTTGAACTGAAGAGCCCAGAACTGGACACTATTTCCCATATATGACCTCAGCAGGGCAGAATAGAGGAGTGGAAAACCTCCTTTGACATGGCCATGATCATCTTAACGCACCCCAGCATACCATTGGGCACACTGCTGGCTCATAGAGAGCTGCTTCACCACCAGGACTCCCAGGTCCTTCTCTGAGGAGCTGCTCCCCATTAGATCAACCCCTAACCTGTACAGGTTATTCCTCCTAGGTACCCTACACTTGCCCTGATTGAATTTCATTAGGTTCCTCTTCATCCAATTCTCTAGTCTGTCCAGGTCTTGCTGGATGGCAGAGCAAGCTCCTAGTGTATTGGCCGCATCTTTCCAGTTTTGTATTATCAGCAAACTTGCTGAGGGGAAGCTCTGTCCCTTCATCCAGGTCCTTGATGAATATGTTGAGTAAGCCCAGAGCTAGCACTGACCCTTGGGCCACACCACTGGCTACAGGCATCCAACTAGACTCTGTGCTGCTTATCACAACGCTCTGGGCTCTGCCATCCAGCCCGTTCCCAACCCACCTCACTGTCCACTGATCCAACCTACACTACTTAGGTTTGTTTACAAGGATGAGATGGTGTCAGAAGACACTATTCGCCATTCTTCTGACAGTACATGTTTAAACACATTAGAGGAGAACGGTCTGAAAAATGTAGCTTAAGAATGGTGGTGATATTCCTAAAATAGTACGCTAGTTGAGTCATGCTTCTTGAAATCTGACCTCAGCTACAAGATATGGACTAAAAATGGACTTGATCTGTATAGTCAGCTGATTGACTTTGTGTGGTGGTTTGGCCCTAGCCAGAGGCCAAATACCCACCAAGCCGCTCGCTCACTCCCCCCTTCAACCGAAGAGGGGAAAAAGTAGATATTAAGAGGCTTAGGAACGGAGATAAGGCCAGAGGGATTGCTCTCCAATTAGTGCAATGGGAAAAACAGACTCAGCACAGAATAAAGGAAAGAAAAGTGATTTATTACTACTACGACTAATACACCCAGTGAACCAGAACGAGATAAGAAGTGGACAGGTCTTAAAGCACCTTCCTCCCACCCCTCCCTTCTTAGCACACTTAAAACTCATCACGAAGAACTCCCTTCTTCCCCCCACCCCCACCCCCCGTGGCAACACTCTGCTCTCATCCCAAATTTTTATTTGCCTAAAATGGTTTTGCTTAGAGACATTAAAGCTTTGTAGTTGTGTTTCTCTTCCAAGTCTATGCAATAATGGAACAAATTTCTGCTATTCTATGAGGCTTTTCTGAGGGGATTTGAGCGGTTTTATTTTGTTTCCATGTTCAGGAATCTTTACTGATTCAAAGCAGACATTATCTTTCAAACTAGGTGTTTCCCTAAGGACTTTTAAATGTCATTTTATAACATTTTTTTCCTCTGACTCTGCTTTCTGGTGCTTAACAAAATAGTTCCCCTCTAGATTTTGAATCTACTCTGTTGCAACCACTCTGTTTGCTTTCTCTGTCACTTTAGTCAGGATCTTTCTTTTTCTTAGGTGCTAGTCTTACAATACACTCCATGTTTCATCAGGGCTTGACATACTTTCCTTTTTTACCTTTTTACTGAGAAACTGATTGGCACATTATCCAGACCTAGACTTTTCCATGCTGTTGTTTTGTTTAATGCTTTAAGGATGTGCTTATCCACATACTAATCCTGCAAATGTGAGCACCGCTACTATCAAAATGCACAGATTATTCTTATCAGTTTTAGTAACAAGGGAAAGGAAGGATTTCTTTCACGATAATCCGTTTTCTTTTTTCCCCCCACTTATTTTTGTTATTCAGAAAGAATTTCAGAGTTCTGTTTGTCAGGACCTATGTAATAATGGAAAAACATAGTTCCTTATATGACCCAGCAACCAGTTCCTTTCAGTAGTAATATGAATGGAAATTAAGACCACACTAATAGTGTATGATTGTTATTATTTTTAACTCCTTTTTAATGTTTAGAAGGCTTTTGGTCTCACTGCCTCTTTTCCATCACAGCAGCACTATCTTGCAGTGTCTTTGCTTGCTTCCAAACAGGGCAAAAGCAGTTCTTTTTTCAAACGTGGAGAGTATTTTACACAGCACACTACTGAAATATGGGGATTTTTAATATGAAAAATGTTTAGAATTCCAATAGTGTAAAATTTTCATTAGATCCGTCTTTGATGAAATAAAATGTTATGTATTCTTTCATGATTTTGCATCCTAAATCAAGTGATACTCATGCTGAAATCTGAAACTTCAAATCTCCTGTCAAATGTGACTCTGTGTGTATATATATGATTTAGCCAGTAGCGTGGCAATACATAGATGTTCTTGTAAAACAAGAACTTTGAGGCTGGGAATGGCAGTTGAATTACCCAGATCTAATGAGGCTAAGGAAGCTGAAGGGACTTTTTGACTCCTTTGTATGTGATTTTGTAAAGAGAACTTTTTCCTCTTCCATTACTCTCCTTGATACATCCATTATAGAAGTTAAAACATTTATCAAAACTGCCACAGATCCTATGACCCATAGAGAAAGGACTGTCAGACCTTAATTGCAATAACTGTGTAATTTCAGAACTTCTCTTCCCTTGTTCATCTACTCTCTGACCTTTATGTCAGCTTCTAATTTCCTTCTGTAATTGACTCTCCCCCTTTCTAGTACAGGAAACTATGGCAGCAGATGCATCTCCTTAATACAGTAGAAGATCAAACAGTGCTGTTTGAATGCCTAGCAAATTTCCTTGTATCTCTTTTACGATCAAGTTTTTGAGGAAAAAAAAGTTTGAACAAGATTCAGATGAAAATTTCTTTCTTTGTTCCGTGAGACTGTAGTTGTTCATGTTTTAATACATAAAGCTCAGTAAGGACTTAAAACACTGTCTTCAAGTTTGTGCTGGAGACAGCCATTTGATTCAAGACTTGTTTGTTTCAGTGATGCATGCTAATGGAAGCAAAACCTCAGTTTGCTCTGAGGGACAGATAATCGGGTCTGAAGAGAAGAATTGGAATACCTTCTGTGAACCCTAAGAATACTTGTATATCCTCCTGCAAAGTGAGGTTTCTATAGAATTTCTGTATCAATGTACATCAAGATCTTTTTTCTTTGAAGAGACTTCTGTTTCAACACTGCCTTTCCCACCATTCCCTGCATACCACCATATTTATTGACTGATACAGGAGAGTGATTTGTGGATCTGCTCATGAATGCCCTTTCCTTACTGGGTAATCAGCAACACTAAGAGTCAGAGACTGGCAACACAAACCCCCCATGGACTTTAGTTCATCTTTAAACATTTCAAGTAACATTTAAACAAATCAAAGTATTGGATAACAACATAATGCCATTGGCAATTAGAACAATTGGATCCCTAAAAATGAGCTGCTACTTTTACACAACTGGTAGACACAAATTTAAAAAATAAAGACAGTTAATTCTTGTCAAACTATAACCAAACAGGCCCACTACCTACAGTTTTACAGGACAGAGGAGAAAGTACACTAGCAGGAAAATAATTATGATTTTTCATGTCCTACTTATGCCTGAGTTAAGGAAAATGAACTCTAATATACTATATTTTAGTATATTTTAGATATTGTACTGTCTTGTAGTCCATAATCCATTTCTGCTAGCCATGTCTTATGCCACTTGTTTTTAAAATGTTTAGACTACTGGTGGAGGGCCAAGACTAAATGTTGACTTGAGCGTTTGAATCACAAACTTGATGTGTCTGTATAATCTACTCAGAATTCAGGAACAAAGGCAGTACTCTGTTGTTACGTATAACTATTGGTTGGAATGAGTAGTTTGCATGCCAAAAATTAATAACTCTGATCAGACTCAAATCTTAATACTTAAACCAATCTCCACCTTTTCCCAGAGAAAAGTTTTCTAGAACTTGCTCCTCCACAGCCAGCCTGTGATGCAAAAGGGAACAGCGCAGAGAATATATGTCTGTAGGGAAAAGCACAAACCTCTAAGTACTGTGTAGTCCTATGGCTGCACTAAATGCAGGACTTCTTCTCTTGCCTTAATTCTCTCCATTTTGATTTTTTTAAAAATCACTGAAGAGGCAGCCCTTTGCACTGCAGAAAAAAATTATTGTTTTTCAAAGTTTAGAAGGCAGATATATATTTCATATACCTAATTCCCTCTTAAATTTTATTAATTTGGTTCCATCTAGGGACTGACAGAACAAGCTCGGGCTTCCACTTTCTTGTCTTTAATCTCTTTTGTGTCTCATGCTATTTTAACCACTCTAGGTGCATCCCTCCAGGGAACAGTCTGCTGATCTGTTACTCAGGACATCAGCTAGTAAAATCCTGTAGAAATCAACTGTGGCTTGAAGAGCAGCTACCTCTGGAGATCAAGTATCCACCATCAGTTTCATTCTCTTCAACTTCACTTCAACATACTCCTCGAACTATTAAGGTAAATGAAAAGTACACATTTACAGAATTTTCTAAAGTCTCACAAGTCAGTGAACATGTCACACTCTTCCCTCCTGGCAAGATAGAATTACTTTCTCTGAGAGAACATAGTAAGGAAAGACCACATCCAAACAGGACTGAAAGAACAGAAGTGCAATCCACAAAAACTTAGATGTTGCTATTATACCTACCAAAGGGTACAGGAAAATTTTATGATTTAATAAGGAAAAAAAGCTGTGAATAACTGCTGGGCTAAAGCTGTCATACACAAGAAACTGGCATGCATGATCTTCACTTTCTGTGGATCAAAGTGTTCTAACACTCCAGAATCCTTGTGTACTAATTGGACTGTAGTAAAAATTTGCTTGCAATAAATAAAAATATCTACCTTTTCTTGGGTTTGGTTGGGGCTTTTTTATAGTGGCAGGGGAGGTATTTTCCTATATCTAAAAGTGTTCATCTTTGATACCAACTTCATACAGGTAAGCACCTAGCATTCTGGGAGTATGATCCATAGTTATAAAAGTATAGAGTGTTCTGAGACTGTACAGAATTAATCAATAACCTTCCTGAAACAAGTGTCTCAGCCCTGGAGGTATCTGCCTCCATTCATGAATTCAAGGGAGACTACAGGATGTAGACCAGACATCTAGATTAAGAAGATGAAGTTGTGCAATGTGACTCTGTACGCGGGAGTCTTACTTAAGGATAGTTTTGCCGAAGATCAAGTCTCCTGGTGCATATGGCATCAAGTGTTGATGTTAGAGTAGTTCATTATTTGGTATCACAAGCCATGAAGACATCACAAAAATCCAAACGAACTCTCTCTAAAATATTAAAATAGATATGGAAGATGCAGCTTATTCCACTTCATGCTGAATCACTGGTCCGTGTTTCCAACCCTTTGGGGTACCTAGGACAATCCAGAGATCTCTGACATTAAAATATTCTAGTGCTGAACTAAGTGAAACTCTTCATTCTCTGAAAAGGTCAGAAGGTTTCTTTCATCTTTTGCAAGACACTAGAGTGGCTTCAGGAAAATGAGGCTCACAACCTGAAAGTTTCATCATACACAGGCTCACTTTTTAATTTTTCAGAAAACATGAGGTATAGAAAAAGTAGAAGATATTTCACTGGGAGAACTACTGCTTTTATTATACATTATGGATCTGCGTCCTGGTAGTAACTCAGAGCAGAATCTTTACAGGGCCAGTGGCTCTTTAATATCATAAAATTATTTTCTTTCCACTCTGTTCTTGATCCTCCTCACTGACTTTTCTCCCAACTGCAGTTAAAACAGGATGTTCAATTTACTTCTGGAATTCAAAAGGAAAAGTATAATACTCATTCCTCTTCAATGAAAATGACAGAGCTTTATACGCTTGTCTAATATGAGGTATTTCAGATTTTCCTACTCTGAATTCACAATGATGAATAGTGACCTGGGCCAAGTGCCAGAATGATTCAAAGCACTTGACATGCAAAGAGGTGTTCTCTTCTATCTGTATTTTTCACTCAGAGGGAACTGTGGATTTCTGTAGAAGCACTACACTAGATAGCTTGGGTGGTTTGAGAGCTCAAAATCCAGTTATCTAGTCTTGCACTGCTAGTTCTCAAAAAAAAAAAAAAGAATTTGCATACTGTTCTGCAAAGATTAACAGGTTTAGCAACTAGAGTGTAGCCAGAGTGTAGACTGACTTGGAGATCTACTCAGCATGTATCCTGTTTCATAAACGCTGCTGTTTGTGTATGTCCATACAGGCCATACTTAAAGTGCATAGTTCCAAGAGAAATGTGTAAGATCGAGTTTTCATGCATGTTGCTGAACCACTGATTGGGGCGGGGGGGGGGGGATGTGGGGGGGGTGTGGGAAGGGACAGAACTGGATAGAAAAGGGGAAGTAGCAAGAAAATAGTAGAAACATAAACAGTAGTGGTATTCTACAAGTTGTAAGAAAGCACTAGGAAGCACCAGAAACCACTTCAGTGAGCTGGAAATATGCATTCACATGCAAAGCTGTGAGTCAATTGCAATATAGCTGAAGGAACAGATTTGGTAAAAACTCAGATGGTTGTGTATTTCTTCTTCCCTTTCCTTTTCAACACAGAAATAGGATGCATGTTTTGTCTAATATAACGGTGCATCTTTGGACTGAACATGAGGTAGAAATGGTAATTAGACATGGCTTGAGACATGCTGGGTGAACTGAGCAATGGGAAGTAGCATCAGAAGAGATTATTTTCTCCAGGGAACGCACAAAGTGCATGAGTCTAACTAGAGAGCCTTGCTTCTGCACCTTCTTTGTTTATAATGCAGCAGCTCCCAGCTGTCAAAGAAAACTCTGCATGATAATCCCTAAGCATATCACTATTGTTATTTTACATATAATAAAGAA
Source organism: Laterallus jamaicensis coturniculus (assembly GCA_022605575.1). Lineage (NCBI taxonomy): Eukaryota > Metazoa > Chordata > Aves > Gruiformes > Rallidae > Laterallus > Laterallus jamaicensis. The sequence continues at coordinate 23,770,524 of JAKCOX010000013.1, forward strand.
AGTATGAACTGTCAACCTATTCCCTGGTAAGGGTTTATTAAGCAGACAAGAGAATAGATTTCACATTCAGCCTAAAAAGTGGTTTTGCTGCTATAGCTAATGTCCAGTCCACAATTAGTATGTCAGTACAGACATCTTCTGTATGAAACATCTCCCGTATGAGGAAAGGCTGAGTGAGCTGGGGCTGTTCAGTCTGGAGAAAAGAAGATTAAGGGGGGACCTAATTAATGTTTATAAATATCTTAAGCATGGGATGCAGAGGGAATTGGTCAGCCCCTTTTCAGTGGTCTGTGGAGATAGGACAAGGGGCAATGGCTGCAAATTGGAGCACGGGAAGTTCCACACCAACATACGGAAGAACTTTTACCCAGTGAGGGTGACAGAGCCCTGGGACAGGCTGCCCAGAGAGGTGGTGGAGTCTCTTTCTCTGGAGATGTTCAAGACCGGTCTGGATGCCTATCTGAGTGATATGTCCTAGGGAGCCTGCTTTGGCAGGGGGGTTGGACCTACTGATCTCTCGAGGTCCCTTCCAACCCCTAAGATTCTGTGACTTTAAATAGCATTTTCTCTGCAGATAAAGAAAGTGCTTGTCCCACAGTATCTGAATATTAGCAGTGATCCAAATGTGTCAATAATGTTTACCTTTTTTGTAGTTATTTCCTTTAGCTTCGTATTTAGGCTAAACATTTAATCTCTTCCTTTTGTAGGAATGAAAAGCCATTGATGTCTGTGGATGGAGAGCAAACTGGTCCAATACCCATGGAAACTACAGTATTTTTTACCATAGCATTTTAAGTATTACCATTTTGTACTGTAGATAAAAAGGTTAAGGAAAAAAAGAACAAAACCATAGTTTTAAATGTGAGTTTTCATTGTTTTAGTTAAGTATTTAATTCCCTCTGTCAGAGATGCTCTGTAAGGATTATGCTGTTTCTTAAATCACCAGAGTAACTGACAAGAACTGACTGTTATGATGGCAAACTGTAGTAAATAAATTCCCGTTCTATGGTATCTAGAGAGGCCCTGTAGGAAGCAGAGATGTGTGGTGGCCAAAACAACAAAAGAGGTCCTTGGCTAAGAGAGAGCAGGTACAAAGCTTCCACTACCATGACTGTCACTTCATTACTTCTACTGAGTGCTAGATTTCAGTATATTTCCTTAAATCCTCAACTTCTTGTTCTGCTCTTTATTACTTCCTTAAGAATTTTTAAGGACAACTCCCTCAGGATTATAATGGCTGAACTCTTTTTAGATTAAGAGCTTTTGTTTAAATAAACTTTCCCCTTTTCATTTAAATCATTTGGCTCTTGTTAATTAAAACCAACCTTTAGAGTATAATAGTGATTACAACCTGATCTTCTGCTCTGCATACCGAACTGGGACACCTGCTCAGAGTGCTATAAGGAACTTTATACTTGAACTGCGGTTTAAACATCATCTCAAGCCTTTTGAAATGGGAGAACTAAACACGCTGATTTTCAAGCACAACTTGCTAAACAATTTTTTTGCAGTCATTTCCATGAAATATCTGAGATATCATGCTCCAAAGAGCTCTGAATCAAATGTGAAACTGGTTGTAAAATCAGTGAGATGGCCCTGAAGGAAAATTTATTCTGTTAGTAGATGCAGTTGCTATACAAAATATGTTCATTTCCTCTGTCAAGAAATTAACTGTTTTCTAGCTAATATTATTTCCATGCAAAGCCAAGCTGCATAATCCCTGTGAAATGGGAGTACTTCTAGTTGGAAAAAGCATGTTTCATATATCAGCTCAATTAGTTGTCTAGATATTTTAGAAAGTCCTCTTTCTAAACACAAAAGGCAAACGCATTAAATATTCTCAATCATGTTTTAACACTAAACCTTGCCCCTGACTTATATTAGGTGAGCATGTGTTTGAACCATGTGTGCCAACATGCTCCAACTTCTCCAATGCAGGGAGAAACCCACACCAAAAGTGCACCAGAAAAACTTACAATCAAACCCGTATGCTGAACCAAATTACAGAACTGCCTCTCTTGTTTTAGCTGTATGTTTAGACTCACTGTGCATATATTCAGACGTATCTTAGCCCAGTTGAGCTCTAGGGATCCTAAGCAGCAGAAGAAAAACGTTCAAAGTGGAAGCTTGGTTTCACATACTTTTAACACTTTTGGAGCATGGTGAACAACATATGTTTTTCTAGGAAGGTTAGGACATTGGGCTGTTTCTTATTAGGACAGTTAAACAAGTAGCATAGATCATCAGCTGGTAGTGTCAATTCAGCTACTGCCAGTTCAGGTTAATTGAAGATCCTGTCTACAAGTCCATATTTTTCTTTCCCACCTGCCCTTCTGGAGGGTCTGGAGCAATTGTTTGCTTGGGGCTTGAGCCTCACTCTTCTAATTTCCATATCTCACTGACAAACTGAATAGCCTTGAGCAAATGGCCTGGAGAAGTCTCCAAAATGGGATCTACTGTGATTGTCACTAATTAAATGCAAATAGCATAGACACAAGGCACTAGGTCTCCAAGATAGCATAGCTAGGAAAAACATGACAACATTAGCTGGGCTGGGGTCTGCAAGTGTCAACTTTAAGCCATATTTTAAGGTGAGGGAAAGACTTCCAATTTTCTTTGAAAGAAGTTTTTAAGGAAGAGATTAGCAGAAAGAAAACAAGTCATAAAGGTCAGGAGGCATGAGCAGTCTAAGATGAAGCAGCTATTTAATTTCCCTCCAAGCTCTGTTTAAAGAGCAAAGCAAGACCAAACCAAAAATCCTCAAACAAACAAAAAAAATCCAAACCCCAGTGTAAAACTCAAACAATCCAAAAGAAAGAAAGAAAGAAAAAAAACACCTCAAGCAGAAAACACCCTCCCCCAAAACAAAGCCCCACACCTTGCTCCTTACACCTACCACCTACTGACTGAGAAGCTCTGGCTTAGGCATGGGCTGCAGGATGCTACTGTAATGGGTGTCAACCCTTGTGCAGTACTCACGTTTACAGTAGATGCCAAATGCTGCACAAGTATCTGAACTGGTTTTGTTCAGAAAGTTTCCAGCTGTCAAAGTTATTAATGAGCAGAAAGCCTGATTGACACGGGCTACAGCAATGTAATACCGTCATGTAACTTCCCCCTGTCATCCTCCCCCAGTTTATCAGAGTTGAATCATACACCTCAATGTTAGTGACTGGTTGAAGACTTGTGATTTCTGAATGATGGGACCTGTGCCTGTTGCCGCACCTCTTGCCCTGGGGTTCCAGCAAGTGTCTTTCTGGAATTCTAACAGTTCAAAATACCTGTCGAGGCTAATACTATATGATGCATTTAAAATGCCTAAACAGTAATTTTCCATTCAAATTAATCTCTACCTCCTATTTTTTTTAGCTGCATCTTCAGAGATAGCTTTGTGTTCAACTAAGTAATTCATAGTTTTCTTAAGAATAAGATAGAACTTTTAAAAATACAGCAAAAGCATTCGTGTACTTTGCACCTAGGAATGTGTGTGCAAACCAATTCAGATTCTTCACTGGGACTTACCAGAAAGCGCAAATATAGACTCATTTATCACAATCTTAAATTATAGATGTTTCTTTAAATGCTGATTTTTTTTTTTTGCAAAGGCTTTAATTCCCCATATGGAGGCACTAAGCACCAACCCATTTTGTTCCTGGCAAAACTGGAGAAAAGCTTATTTTGAATTTCTAATTAAAATTCTTTCTTGCTGTGTAAGGAGCCCTGATGGGATTCCTCAGGGTACTTGGATGGGTTTCTGATTGAATTACAACTGGCCTGATTGCGTGAATATTTCATTTAATGTTGTGAACTGAAAACAGCAATTAACGACAACCTGAATAATAAAAAGCACTACTTTACCTTCAATCTTCTCTTGTCCCACAGTTGATTCAAATTAGATGCTTAGTCATTGGGAAAAAAAAAATAAATCTCAAACCAGAAACAAAAAGCCTAGCAGGAATCACTACACAGGAAGAGGAGGCCACTACAAGTCATCACCCTTGAAGTTACAACATGTTGCCTGGAGGTGATGGTCACCTATGTGACACTGTTGCAGAATTGCCTTCATGAAGCATGTCTATGCTTCTGATCTGCCATTTATTGAGTATCCTACACTCTGGTTTCTGTCCAGTTTCACCTAATACAATTTCAGTCTATCTTCTCATCTTTTACATACCAGCATCAGCACCAAGGTTTCTTTACTAGAGCTACTTCTGCATGTAGGTTCACTGGGGAACACTTGCTAATCTTGTTAAAAATTCTGGAACAAACAGATTGGCCAAACCCTCCAAACCCAAGACATGGGCTTTTGGGCGAACTGCCCATGCTTATAAATAAACACTTGGGGTAATTAGAAGTGATCCATCCATGTCCAATTCCCTGGTTGGATTATAGATGTCTCCTCAAGCATTCAGTCCTACAAACTGCTACGTGGGGTGAAAATACAATAATTTGGGAAGTCTTATAGCAAAACTAAATGCTGGGAATTGATAAGGATATGCAAATTATTCTGATATGTTCTGGAAAGCCTCTATTTACAACTTTGACAGATTCTGTATGTACCCTGACTGAGAGTCCAATATTGTGTTTGCAACATTATCAGTCTTAAAATTACAAAGCTCATGAGAATTGGTTACAATTTGATCTAAATGCCACTGTTTCAAAAATGACTTGGTAGTTGATGACTGATAGGACCTTGACAACTGGAAGAAAGTAAGTTCTTAATGATAACCTTTATCATTAATTATTAGCAATCCACAGTGTTAATCACAAGTTTAAATTGTCAACATGATTATCATAATTGTAACGGCACAGCTAGTGTCTAAATCATGGTAAGTTATTGTTAGGACTAACATGTTCTTATTAATAGTTTCCAATGACTGTATCAACATCCACAGCTCAGAATAAAAGGCCTCCTTGCGTTCCCATGTCAGGAGCAGTTCAAATTAAGATAGGAAAGCTATACTGGGGGGAAAAACCCAACAAAACCCAACCACACAGCAAAAAAACAAGCAACAAAACCAACCAAAAACAGAGCCAGTGAAAAGGAGAGGAAATGAACCCTTAATTAGTCTTCTGCAGCAGCCATGGTGATTTCACATGTAAAACTGAGTCAGCAGAAAGCACTGCATGCGGATCCATGTTACAAGCCCCAGAGACAAGGACATAGGATTATTCTGGCAGCCACAACCTTTTCTGGTGCTGTCTGTCCCTTGTCAGCCACAGAACATCTTTTACTTTGTTGTGTTAGCATGGTACTGAGTTCTCATGGGCTGATTATTGCACAGAAAAATCTTAATTAATACTTAATTTCAGTATTCCTCCAATTGATTTTCAATTGGAAATACGGCAAAATTGCATTCAATTATTTAGTGATGCCATTTTTCTATATTTTGGGTCTTCCATCTTACTGGCACAATTCTGCACACTATAGCAAATTGTAATAATATAATGTAATATATGTTATATATAATAATATAATTTATTGAATATAATTTGAAGAATCCATATTCTGCACACGTCTTAGTAAATTTTCAGTTAATTTTTCTTTTTCTACAGGATAAACTTTACACTTAAAGGGTGTTTATAAAGCATTCCCGATCCCACACTGCCTTACAGTTCTTCCTTTGTTTTTGAGCTACTATCGTCACTAGGAGCAGTTTTCTCAAATGTCGTCTGTCTGATTTTCTAGTTTTGGTTCCAAAGATATCCAAATCTGAAAGCAAAACTCATCTGAAAAGACTATTGTTTGGATTAAAGAAAGAGTCCTCAGCATAAACCATGAGGTTTTGGGGGTTTTTTGTGGAAGTCTGTGAGTTGACCTCAGTACTACTGGGAATAAACCGCAAATTTAATCTTAAATGCTGGAAAAAAATAATTTATAAACTGGAAACTGTAGCTCAGACCAAAATCTCACATGTTAGCTCTGTGCATCAGTGGTCTAGATGGCATTTGAAATCACCCTTCAGCTGTAACACTGATCTCAAACTTCCTTCAACACTGAAAACCTTCAGACTGGATTTGTATTTTATACCTGCAGACATCTTCAGAACAACCTTTAGGATATATTTAGCCATGGATCCATTTTTATTTCAGGCCATTTGCATTTTAAAAATATATCTGAATCAGTTTGGTTGAAACCAGACTTTGGCTTCTAGGGAAAAGAGCTCAAATTATAATTTTAATTCCAGAGTAAAATGTAGCAAATTGATTTTATCTCTGTTCTGAAATTTACCAAGTTTAACATCAAAACTGTGCGCGTGGGCACAGTTTTGATGTTAAACTTGGTATTTGAGCTGTCTGTGACAATTGGTGACTCAGTCCATTTAAGTGAAGATTTGATGTCAGATTCTTGCCTCTGTAGGCACTTATAGCAATCGAAGTCCCATTTTGACTGTGCATTGAGAGTATGTGATTGTGGTGGGGTGATTTGCTTTTTTTTTTTTTTTTGAGGGTGTTATTTGTTTTAAGCTTCCAAGGAGTATTGTCTTAGAAAGATATATTTTAATGGGACAAATAAAATCATTGTCTTAAGTCTCACTGTGTTTAAATATGATTGCCCTAGACAAGATAATAAATTCCTATAATAAGAAAACTGCCTCTTAAGGAGAGATGTTGCCTTACTGACAAAGAATATTATGCCTTAGCGGAGATGACTAAGCTAACTCTGGTCAGTCTTCCTGAACATGAATGATGGCATGCCTGTGGTAGATTTCATGGCTATTTGGTGGGTGAAAGCAGCTGCACTTTCTGATCTTTGGATCAGAGCTGACTTTTCTGCACTGCAGCCCTCAGAGATGGGTACAAATGTTGCTAGGCCACACCAAAGGATTTATTTTTTTTTTTGGTGATGGCCAGTTTTGCAGGTGACTGTGTCCAGCATCCTTTGGCAGAAGTTAATCTGTTCTATGGTGAGAGCTTTTCAGGGAGTCTCCTGAAAGAGGACTGCAATCTTGGTTATAATAGTTGGAGTTACAGTTATTTGCCTTTGGTCTTCTTAAGACAAACCTCAGAGTAATCTACATGTGCCAGAAGTCCAAGGAGGAAGGGAGAAAGTGGTTTTTTTATCAGCACAAATGGATAGGTCTGTTCTTTGAGGTGAAGGGCATCTGCTGTAAGAATATGACATTTATAAGAACCGTGACGGCTTCTGTCATCAACCCTTGCACGGTGTAGCTTTAACTAGCTATTTATATTGTTGTAATATTCAAGCCATGTCGATGAAGGTCACCATCTCTGCTCAGCATTGGTGAGGTCTCATCTGGAGTGCTGTCTCCAGTTCTGGATGCCCCAACACAAGAAAGACATGGACTTCCTGGAAAAGGTCCAGCAAGGTGGTGAAGGTACAAACTCCTTTCATACAAGGAGAGGGTAAGAGAGCTGGGACTGGTTATCCTATAGAAGAGAAGTCTTAGGGCAAAGTTATTGATGTATATAAATACATTATGGGAAGGTATAAAGATGATGATGACCAGTGGAAATATGAGAAGCATTAGGCAAAAACTGAAGAACAGGAAAACAATTTTTTTTGTTAACCATGAGGGATGTTCAAACACTGGAACAGTGTTTCTCAACGCAGGAGAAGCATGTCCATGTTCGAGTGGTTCCAAAGGAGGGCCATGAAAATGACAGGTAGATATAACCAAGAATTTTTTTACAGTAGTGCTGGTTTTAGCTGCGACTTAATTTTCTTTGTAGTAGCTGGTATGGGGCTCTGTTTGGCATTTGGGGTGTAGGCAGTGTTGATAGCACAGGGATGTTTAAATTAATGCTGCAAAGTGCTGACACCGAGTCCAAGCCTTTTCTGCTGCTTATACACCGCCCCACCAGCAAGAAGACTGTGGGTGCACAAGATGTTGAGATGGGAGGTAGCTAGGACAGCTGACCCCAGCTGATCAAAGGGATAGTCCATCCCATGGGATGTCATGGTCAGTAATAAAAAGCTGGGGGAAAGAGGAAGCAGGGGAGATGGTTGGAGTGATGACATTTGTCTTCCCAAGTAACTGCTACACGTGATGGAGCCCTGCTTATGAAACACTTTTTAAAGTGCACCACACAGTTGTGCTGCAGAACTGTTTTACTGAATCTGAACCTCCCACCCCTGTGTTATGCTTTTGTTCCCAGTGATTTTAGACATGACCTTAAAAAAAGTGTTGAAAAACAGTGTAAAGCTAAAACCTTATTTCTAGAGAGAACTGGTTTAATGATTTGCCAACTCTCTCTTTCATATGAAAAACATTTTCATCAACCTTTATATTTAAGCTATTTTGGACAAGTTTCATTTTGGAAACACAGAAGAAACATTAAAAGCATCCTGTTTGACGTTTTTGAGAGCATTTTTGCTTTGGTCCAAAACAACATGTATAAATTAAGCTGATTTTAAAAGTCCCATAAAATTCATAAGAGGTCAAATTAGGGTGACGTGTTTTGATTTTAATCAAAACCAAAAGAATATAAGTTGCCCAAGACCTCAGAGCTTCCTTACATGATTTTCATTTTACAGGAAGCCTAAAATGCCTTCTTTTGTTTGAAAATGTAAGAAAATACATTCTTTAGAAGTCATAAAACTTCCCATTAAACAAAAAGCCTGTGGTTCATTCCCATTTCTTTCGTAACAAAAGCTGCTGCCTTTATGGCATTAGATTGCTGTTTCAAAAGCCTATAAATAATCATGAAGGTAAATGAATATAAATCATCATTTTAACTATTTACTCATAGGAAGCATACTGCAAGTGCATATGTACAGGTCTCATTTTGTTAAACCTGTATTTCTCACATCTTTCTGGGTATTAAATATTCTAATTATATTCTAGTGAAATTTAGAATTCTCAGAACTGGAGAATACACAGACCCGGGATTACTCTAGAAACCTCTCCAAGTTTATATGGTTGCAGTCCTTCATCTAGTCAGATTAACTCTATTGCTGCCAGAAAGGAAATTTTTTTTGTCTGCATAGGCAGGCTGCAGGTTACCAGTACAAAAAAAGAAAAATCCAAGATGGACAGCCCTCTCTGTCCTACATGCAGCAAGCACACGGCTTATTAGACTTTAGATTGTAGCATTTTTATTTGTAGAAATGAGTCAGAGCCAGCTGGACAGCTTATTTCCAGAGCCCAGTTGGAAATTCTTAATCTGCCTTTTCACTGTATAAATAGAAAACTAGGCAAACTGGATGTAAAAATCGCATAATGATTATCATATCTTATAAGTTACACCAAGCTTTTGTTCACTTTTTTATTTATAAAGGGAGTTAATTCAAGAAAAAAAAACCCTCATCACGCATTCTTTATTTCTGTCCTTCCCTAATATATGTACCAAGCTCAGCTAGAAGGAAAAAAACACGCCAAATGCTGAGCTCTCAAGGCTGTAATACAAACATTTTCAAAGTTTCACATGCATCATCAGTTAGATTCACACAGAGACCCAAACTATAGATGTATCGCTTTAAAGACACAAACCTACACTCCTCAACACCCCTGCTCAGGTGCCACTCTGGAGATACATAACCCTGGGTGACACTTTCTGTTTTCCACTAGACAGGTGCAAGACTTCCATCAGACAGCCTGAGTCCTGGTGTCGATGAAGGTGCTTGGAGTGGCTGGGCATCCTCCACCCTAGGCATTTCTTCTCCTAGCTTGAAGGATGACCCAATGAGACATTTGTGGTTCAAGTACTCCAGCTGCCTTTAATTTCAAAACAATTTCTATTCATACTCTCTTCCTAACTAGCCCTCCTCAAGGCACACAGCCCTGTGCCAATGTGCAAGACCAACCCTGCCCCTAAGGGCAACTTGGATAGCTGGGGTATCAGTGAGGACTGTGTTTTGCAACTACAGCACACATGTCCTCTTCTGCCCTATGGGCTTTCGACAGCACAGCTAATTAACTTACTTCATACATAGAACAGCTTTTGAGAGGATGGAGACATTGGATGGGAAAATGTGAGGCTCCTGCTTATCAGTGTGAAGACACTCAGTCCGTAAGATACCTACTTCAAAACTGACCATGACTTCAACCTGTCAGCTGCAAAACACTCCTGAACAGCATGACACTGTAGAAGACTACAAGCCACAACACAAAATTGAGTCACAATCACCACCAGTTCCTAGCTACCTGCAATAAGCAGGAAAGCAGGAGACAATGTCCAGATAGCTTGAGGAAAATAGATCCAACTATACATGTCAGGATGCAAATCACTAAGCAAGCCTGGCAAAATTTCTGTTTCTCTCCATTCTCATTAAATATGGACATCATTATTTTCCATTTAATGTGTCTCATCAGACACGATGTAGTTGTAATGCATTTGACATGACTTATTATATAAATCAACATTTGGGATTTCCCCAGGTAGGGATTCTTTTTCCTCATAATTAGTACAGGAATAATTTTTACAGGTTAAATTGTACTTACATGATTTCATTGTTTAAGAAAGGGAAGCCTTTCTATTTCAACTTCCATAACAGTACTTAATTTTATAGCTTCTTGCTGAGGAATATAAGAGCCAAAAAGAAGATAAAATGTTTCCATGCTAGAGTGCCTTTTGTCAAAACTACAGATTTGATAATATTTTTAGACAGGGAGAGTGGAATCATATCCCAAGGGGCTACAAACTGTTTTTCAGTGTTTTCTTGAATTTCACAAGAGGCAGAAAATAGTGGATCATGATGCACAATGCTTTCCAAATTATCTTAACGTTTAGATTGTGTGGATTCTGCATAAAAAGCTGCCATGTACCCTACATGTTTCAAACAGAGTGCTGCGTGAACAGTATTTCAGATGAGACAGTTCACAACCTGGAGTCCATTAAAAAAAAAAACAAAAAAAACTCAATCAAGTCCCCTCCTGGCCCAATCCTAATCAAAAAGACCCAAACCTACTGAAACCACACCGACAATCTGAAGCACAGTGACCTGCCCCTCTGACTTCGAATAAATTGCTTTATAGTATGCTGTTCTGTGGTTTTCATCTCAAAAAAAAAAAAAGCTTGGAGTGTTCCCAAATAGCTTTTTAATTATAACAGAATTCTTAGTCTAGCAGTTTAGAGACTGTAGGTGAAGAAAACACATTTATTATAGAAGACCCGAGAATGCAGTAATTAAGTGGCACAACTGAATCATAACTAGATGAAATCTCAAATCAGGTTGCACACACACAACTGTATTCCTGCTCCCCCACACACAGTACACACATCTGCCACAGCTAGGTAAATTTGCTCCATGCCACAGCAGCTTTCAGCAAGAGTAATTCCAGAGATATTTTCTGGGAAACCAATATCCTAGAGTACACCAATCAGTGATGCATTTGTTTCCTTTACAAGATGCATATCTTGCTGAGTATGCCCACAACCTCCATCACCCAGGAAGCACCGATACGACTGGGAAAGGAGTATGGACTTCTGATTAGTAAAACAGTCTCAGGAGACCAGATCTCTACTTTTTGTTCTTTTATTGTAATTTTATTTATTGCAATAGTTGTCTCAGTGCTGACCAGAAAGAGGGTACCCCTTTCTGTTGAGCAATTCAACACAGAGTATCTGAGGTAATTTCTGTATAGGGAAACTCAAGAGAGTCAAGCTAAATTTCCACAGCTTTGTAGTTAGTACATACTGGACACAACTATACACAATTAGTCAGAAATAAGTTTCTTCTCATTCAATTCAATTAACTCAGCTTAAGTGTATTATTGAAGTATCTGCTGGTATGTTATAGCCACGAATAACTCAAATGAAAGTACAGCATATATAATCGATTCCCTCCCCAAACACAGCCTTTAGTTATAGCCTTGGGATTTTTTTTTACATATCAAGTAGAGAACAAGTAACAGGAACTTGTGGTCTTTTTTATTTTTCCAAAGAAGCAGCAGAAGCATTATGGTTTTGTTGCCAACAGAGCTCTCAGTTGCATACCAAGCTGCCAGTTTTCAACCAACAAAACACTCTGCTAGCAAGTTTACAGTACAGACAGGGTCTCATCATTTAAAATTCAACCCAAACATCCCTTTTTAGATATGTTTAGAAAAAGAACAGACAAAAGACACAAAGGACTATGGTTGGAAATGGGGTTATGCAAGCTGTTACATCAGCTACCACTACAATTTTCTTTCTCATGGATCCTGTATGCCCCTATGTCCCTCTCTTTCATTCTTTTTGCTAGTAGCCACACAGTGTGACACATTGAGACCCTCTCGCCTTGCTGCTACAGTTCTTGCCAGAGCACACATTATGTCACACTTCTCCCCAGCAGCTGGTGTTCTCAAAGTAAGTCTTCCCGTCACAGGCAGCATAAAAAATAAGCTGTCCCATCCTAAACATAGTATTGAAATGGAGAGAACATTTTCTTTTTCCATACAGGTCACACAGGTTCAAACCTGCCCAGGCCCAAGTAAGATGTGTTTCCAGCTCTTCTCCTGGCGGCCAGAAGATGTCGCGCTGTACGGAAAGACAGGGCCCCTCTCCTAATAGCCAATAGTAAGCAGGTGGAAGTGACGTGAACCCTAGCTATATAAGGTTGTGTTACCTATCAATAAACACCATTTGCCATCCACTATATTGGTGTTTGTGAGCTGATGGACCGAGCGGCCTGGGGTTGGTCACCATGCCGTACCTGAACTAGGTCACCACGCCTTTGCGAAGGCAACATTCTCCCAACATACTTTTAAGTACTAAGTTCCACGATATTCAGTGGAATCTCAACATCTCCTGTAGAAGTTCTTTCACTTGCCATAAAAGTGACTGAGAAAAAGGGACTGATAAACTATGGGGTCTTCAGAACTAGTCTTCCAAAAACCTACTAGAGAGTAATATTCTTGACTTGTTGCATCTTTTGAAATCAAGCTAGAATAGCAAAGACTTAGCCCATGATTATAAGTCATTTTGGAGACATTGGAGACAATATCCTGCCCCAATATCCTGCCCCAATAAATCTACCTTTGTATGACATTAAGCAGTGAAAAGAATTTTAATTTTGATGTCTTGACAACCATATGTATGTTTTAGGTATTGGCTGTGAAGTCAAAGTTAGGCACTGGTGCCCATCTTTCTTTTTTTGATTAAACTCATTTTAGAAGAGAGCTCATGGCTATGAAGTTGGATGAGGTATTTCCCTGAACCCTGAGTTTCAATGCCTGAGTCTGGACAGAGTGGTCCAAGAAAACATGCTTAGAAAGGTTCCTGGTGAATTTTCTGGTTTGCATCAATCCCATCAGTATGCTGCCTTCCTATGCAATATCCTGAAAAATTATCCTGAGCTTTTAATAGGCTTGCATTAAAAATGGAACCTCCCACATTCACTGTAGAATGACATCCAGGTTACTACAGATTATTATTCTAATGATGAAGCTGTGCAAACCAAGTGTTTCTCACCATTTACATTTGCCTATGCAAACCATAGGTAAATAAATAAAGACAATAAAAATTCCAATTTTGTTTTTCCACATTGCAGAGCATGATCTAGATTGGTAACTATTTCATTTGGTTCAAGTTTTGGTTGCTTTCACTATTCAGGGGTGCTGGGCAAGCTCAGCAGCAAAACGAATGTGGGGAAAAGTTAGTTTTGCAGTTATTTGACCTGAAGAGGCACTGAACCTGCCATCTGAGGAAGAATATTTGTTCTAAAGAAAACTTTTAAAAAACATAAAATCATCAGCAAGTGTAAGGCAGCATAGCCCCTCTGCACCGAATGCTTATTTCTGCCATTTGAGGCTACAGACTTCTGTACTTTTCTCTGGGCTCCACTAATACTCACGTTGTACATTCCCACCTTCTCTATCATGAAGGCTGCATTGCTGCAAGTGTCATTTAAGACCTCATGAGACATTGGACTTCTCAGTATGTTTAAAATCCAGTTTAATCTTCGAAAGTAGAAGGAGGATAAACCCAAAGCTTTGTTTGCTGTGTTTAAATTCACTAGGGCACTGTATAATTCAACCAACATTTGAACGGTGCCAATCTACAGAAAGGACAGGGGAAAAAAATAAACCTTTGTTTTAATTCCTCTATTTATAAGCAGTTAGAAACAGGCATCCAATACCTGAAGGGAGCACACAAACAGGAGTGGAATACAACTTTTTAAAAGGGCAGAAATTGGCAGGACAAGGGGGATGGAGTGAAGCTAAAGGAGGGACGGTTTAGATTAGATATTAGGGAGAAGCTCTTTTCAGAGAGAGAGTGGTGAGGTGCTGAAACGGGCTGCCCACAGAGGTGCTGGATGCCCCATCCCTAGGGTGTTCAAGGCCAGGTTGGATGGGGCTCTGGGCAACCTTGTGTAGTTCCAGGCTTGGAGGTTGGTGGCCCTGCCTGTGGCAGGGAGGTTGGAGCTCTGTGATCCTTGGGGTCCTTTCCAGCCCAGACCATTCCATGATTCAGCTGCCATTTAAACTCCAGTATGCCCAGGATATGAAAGCTGAGGGCATGTGAAAAACAATGTTTCACACAAAACACTCGTAGCTTCCCAAATTTACGAACAACCCTGAGGAATGACTAGATTTTGTTTAGCCCACGGAGAAACAAACTCAGCAATTCTGCTCTCGTATGTGGCACATATTTTTCCTCCACCTCCACAAATGTGCTTACTTTAATCAGATCCTTTCTCTCAAACCGAACACTTTTTTAACCACTTGGACAGACAGATAATACACACTCTGTCCCCCTTCTCTCTTAAAAGCAACATTTTAGTTCTTTGTCTACAGGAAATCATTAAATTTCCTGCCCATCCTAACAAGCAAATAGAAAGTGGAACATCTTTACTTTCCTACTAATTTGCACTAGCACCCATTTCTTTCTCTGGTCCCTTAATTTAAAGTCCTCATCTTTCTAATTTCACACTAGAAAAAAATAAGAATATCACGGAATCACAGAATCACAGAATCACAGAATCACAGAATCTTAGGGGTTGGAAGGGACCTCAAGAGATCATCGGGTCCAACCCCCCTGCCAAAGCAGGTTCCCTATCTCATATTACATAGATAGGCGTCCAGACGAGACTTGAATATCTCCAGAGAAGGAGACTCCATCATCTCTCTGGACAGCCTGTTCCACTGCTCCGTCACCCTCACTGTGAAAAAGTTCTTCCGCATGTTGGTGCAGAACCTCCTATGCTCCAGCTTACAGCCATTGCCCCTAGTCCTGTCCCCACAGACCACTGAAAAGGGGCTGGCCAATTCCCCCTGCAACCCATGCCTAAGATATTTATAAACATTGATTAGGTCCCCCCTAAGTCTTCTTTTCTCCAGGCTGAACAGACCCAGCTCACTCAGCCTTTCCTCATAGGGGAGATGTTCCAGACCCCTAATCAACTTTGTCGCCCTTCTCTGGACTCTCTCCAGAAGGTCCCTGTCTTTTTTATACCGGGGAGCCCAGAACTGGACACAGTACTCCAGGTGGGACCTGACCAACGCAGAGTAGAGGGGGAGGATCACCTCCCTTGACCTGCTGGACACACTCTTCCTGATACATCCCAGGATCCCATTGGCTTTCTTGGCCACCAGGGCACACTGCTGGCTCATAGCCAACCTGTCGTCAACCAGGACCCCCAGGTCCTTCTCCACAGAGCTCTTTTCCAACAGGTCATCCCCCAGCCTGTACTGATACAGTTGGTTATTCCTCCCCAGGTGCAAGACATTACACTTGCACTTGTTGAATTTCATTAGGTTTCTCCCTGCCCAGCTCTCCAGCCTGTCCAGGTCTCGCTGGATGGCAGCGCAGTGTTCCTGCGTGTCAGCCACCCCTCCCAGCTTTGTATCATCGGCACTTGCTGAGGGTGGATGCTATTCCCTCATCAAGGTCGTCAATGAAGATATTAAACAGGACTGGACCCAACACCGAGCCCTGGGGAACACCACTAGTCACAGGCCTCCATTCAGATTCTACTCCACTGATCACGACCCTCTGAGCCCGGTCTGACAGCCAGTTCTCAACCCACCACACTGTCCACTCATCTATCCCTTGTTTCCTTAGCTTCTCTATCAAGATGTTGTGGGAGACAGTATTGAAAGCTTTGCTAAAGTCAAGGTAGATGACATCCACTGCTCTCCCTCCATCCACCCAGTTGGTAATGACATCATAGAAGGGTATGAGATTGGTTGAGCACGATCTCCCCTTGGTGAATCCATGCTGACTACACTTCATGACCTTCTTCTCTTCCAGTTGTTTGGAGATGGCGTCCAAAACAAGCTGTTCCATCACCTTTCCAGGGACAGAAGTGAGGCTGACTGGCCTATAGTTACTGGGATCCTCCTTCTTGCCTTTTTTAAAGACTGGAGTGACATTGGCTATCCTCCAATCTTCAGGCACTTCTCCTGTAGTCCAGGATCTATCAAAGATGATAGATCACCGCAATCACCTCCGCCAGCTCTCTCAGCACACGTGGGTGTATCCCATCCGGGCCCATGGATTTGTGTGCATCCATTCCTTTGAGTCGCTCCTGGACCACCCTTACCTCAACTAGAGGGGTGCCATTCGTTCCCCAACCATTCCTATGTTCATCTGGGATCAGTGGGTCTCGAGAGGCCTTCGGAGTAAAGACCGAGGCAAAGAAGGCATTAAGTATCTCCACCTTCTCACCATCTCCCGTTACCAAGACACCCGCCTCATTCAACAAGGGACCTACATTATCCCTGGTCATCCTTTTACTATTCACATACCTGAAAAAACTCTTTTTATTGTCCTTTATGTCCCTTGCCAGCTTAATTTCTAAGCAGGCCTTAGCCCTCCTAGTTGCATCCCTACAGGCCCTGGCAACATCCTTATATTCATCCCATGATCTCAGACCCTGTTTCCACAGTTTATATGACAGTGGGACATCAGCATACTTATTTTACATAGGCACACATGCTTTAGAAAGTCCATTTTGCACACCCTATCAGCATTAGTGGCATATACTCTGGCTAATAATAATTCCAGGCTTTTGTTGGAATACTCAATCATACTCAAATATAGCTTTAGATAGACGATCCAAAATCCCCTGCCCAAACACATTGATTTGGGCTACGATATGGATCCTTAGTCCAATTTTGCAGCCACAAACAAACTGTTGATAACTTAACCACTATAATAAATCCATACATAACAGTACTGAGCTGCACATATTGTCTGGCACTGGTAGGTTTCCATAATCATCTAGTTAAAGAGAAAACTTCTCAATATGAGACAGAAGAGAAATTTTGTAAGATGCTTACCACCCTTCTACAGCGTCTAATGCTGCTTATCTGCATCATGCTGTCCATCATGACATAATTAAAATTATTTTATATCCAGTGTCTGAACATAAATTGTTTCCTGTTACAAGGTTTTCTGAATGGTTTTCATCTCATTACTAAATATTTCAACCCCAACTAGAGAGACATTTAAATAATGGCCCTGAGTGAAAAGTCTGTATTCTTCTGCAGGATTACATCTATCAGGCTCAGTTATTCTAAACCTGAGCCTGTAATTACAGTACTGCAGAGCAGGGAGCAGATGCTCCTGCCCCAGCAAAATCCAGCTCAACCTTTAGAACATGCTAACGTACACCAATTTTTAGACAGATCAAAATGTGTTACATGGGATCACGAGACAATTTCCTCACAGCATGAAATAAAAGTAACAGTTAAAAAGGTGTTTTAAAGTGGTTTTTGCCTACAAGTAAAGTATATAAATCAGTCAATTCAAATGAAAATGGGGGAGGAGGAGGAGAGAAAAAAGGCAAAAAATTTACAAAGTCTACAAACTTAGGACTATATAAAAAACAGAATGCTGAGAGAACAACACCCTCATGTAGGCATTCTTTAGATTATGAGGTAAGGCATGCAGCAGCACCACTTCCAGCAGCTTTTGGCAAGTTTAACATACTGCTTTCTACAAGACAAGCTGATGACCATTCTGCCTTCTTCTAGGTGGAAAACAGTGCTAGGACCAGAGAGGTCTCCTTTATTGCTTTGCTAAGGGTAGTCAGTATTTACCGGGCTTATACACATATATTAGTTTCCAGTATTTACTCATTAAGGCCACTTCATGCCTGAATTCAAAGACTAAAAGCTACTCAAAACTATTAGAAACTCTCCATACACTGATACAACAATTGAATGCTACTCAAGAGCTTGTATAGGTATATGCTAATAAAAAATTAAGAAGAAAGTTAAATGACAAGTAGAAGAGAGATGAATTCAATTGATTCAGCAATGAAGTGCTGAAAACACAACTATTAAGCAGCTAAGTAACACAAATGCCTAGGAAGTACATTAGCAAATACCCCGATCTCTGACTTTACTCTTACTGAAAGTTCATGTTGGAAGAATCATCTTCCCTTTGTCAACTCAGAAGTCTCTGTATAAACCAGCTTCTAAACTAAACACAGCATAAGAAATGTCACGGATAGCTTCTAAATACAATAATGCCTGGAAAACATCTGAGTTGATTCTTATGCTGAGAGGTGGGGAAAGAGATTGTGGTAGGAATGAAAAAGAGGTTTAAACAGCATTGCACATCTTCAGTGGTTCCAGTTACACTCGCTCTGAAAATTTACTGCACTTGGATGCTCTTCTAGTACACAATATCATGGTAAGAAATAATTTGAAGATTTTATGATGCTGCTGTGGCAATCAAGGTCTACTGTAAGCAGTTCTTCCTGGTTGTGAAGACCAAGGGAAAAAATTCAGTTCAGTTTCATGTCCAAACTTTGATAGGGTAAACATAAACTTTACTGATATTTTAAGACAGGAGGAGATGATTGCCACTAACCTCCACATGTTTTTTTAGAACATTTAAACATATACTCTCAACTGAGTGATTTTTGAGATATATTGGTTTAGAAATCTCAAATTTCATGTGTAACTCTGTTGAGAAGTTGGGAAATTTTGTTCAGCTCATGCTTCTGATGGCATTTTTGACTTTTGGGTCCCAGAAAGAATCAGGCTTGGCATTCTGTAGGTGTACATGAAACCAAAGTAATGATTGCTGACACAGCAGGCATAGGCATGGGAACACAAATCTCAGAAATAAATTTATTCAGGTTTTATTTTGCAAGTTTGAGCAGGAGGTCAAGCTCTTTACCTGAGCTGGTTCCTGATTTCCAGCTACACTTTTCCAAGATTCTGCAATAATGCTTTGCTTTTCACAGAAAAGCCAGTTTTCCTAACTGGTTCATAGTTACCAAAGGAAAAGGTGTATAAGCCCACAAACAAATGTTGGTCGTCCCTTTCAGCTTTTTGTTTAATAAACAGAAGTGTGACTTAATAGCTGTATCCTATGCAATTGACAAGAGGGTTTTTTAGAAATGCTTTTAAATGACCAAATCGAAGCAAGCAGTCAGAAAAATACACCACTCAGAAAATGGAAAGGTTTTCTCATTTGCCAATTAATGGGAAAACTGAACAATGAAACCATTTTCAGCTTGTCTAGCAATATTTGCAGCTATTTAAAGTAAAAAGGAATGGCAGGTGAAGAGGCAGGTGAAGTATGCATGGGAGACAGAGGTTATAAAAATTACAACTGTATTAAAGTCCTTCATCTAATTAAGCACATAAACTGGTGTGGCAGTTTTCATCTGCAGATTTAGTTTGTTTAATATCAAGAGAACAAAAGGAATGTTTTTGTGAGGCAACTCTCTCCCATCCCCCCCAACCATAGTATGGTCTCTCTGAGAAACTGAGCAGTCTTGTCCAGATTTCTTAGCTGTTGTTTTGGCATGGAAGGAATGAGCTTGCTCTCTCCCCTCTGACATTCTCCTAGTCCTAGCTATTCATGCTTCTGAGCAGCAGCCAGATTAAATGAACCCAGATACAAAAGTGCAAACAAAATACTGCACTCCTTCCCTCTTAGTCCTATAAAGAAATACATGCCAGGATCCACCATCCCAAACCTCTGCCCTACATACTTTTTTCAGAAGCCACTTAACAGTACCCATCATCCAAAACCACAGATAAATCCTTCAAAAACTTGTTCCACTTGACCTCTTTGAATCAGCTCTTCTGGTATTACTGGCTGCCTTCTGAAAAATTATTTGGCCTAAGCTCTTACATTCATCACTTAGCATTTTATCCTTACAGTATTTTTGATAAAGATTTCCTCTCTCAGTCTTGAAAATGAATTAAATAAAGCTGTGACCAAGTCCCATTCCTAATCTATTAAATCCTTCCTTCTTTCTAGGAGACTTGGATACAGGCAGAAACTATAGCCTGTCCTGAGCTTAACGCTTATACATACTCCGAAAGATGGATTCTTTTTTTTCCCTTCCAGTTATTCAAAGTGGTATTCAAATCTCATATTTCCAGCATCAGTTTTAATTCAGATTGACAATAACAGTCTTTCCTGAGTTTTTGACCTTTCCCTCCAGGAACTCATCCTAGTTATCTCCTAGGGAATAGAAGGGATGGGCCGTTACAGAGCTGAGACAAAGTGCTATGTTAGAGCTCAATGCCTGAATCAGCAGAATGCCAGCTTAACGAGCTGACACAAATTATTGTGTCTTTCTGGAAACAAGTGGCCTTCTTGTCTCAGGAGACCAATGTGAAGTGACATATTGAGGCAGCACTGGCATTTCCATAATCACTGTTGCCAGGGTTTGAGTTTAAGGACAAGGGTACAGCTGATCTAAACAGCAGGCAGCATCAGTACATAAAGCCAGGAGAAAATTGCTAAGTCATAGCAATGAGACATCACTTTGACTCTCTGTGAGATATGGGTTCAAGTGACTGAAGGAAGCTTTAAAAAGAAATTGCCTTTGTTACATAAGCCTTTATATTGGGTTCTGTGTCCTCTCCCTGCACAGTGGTGGCAGCAAGAGCAAAGGGAAGTTCTTGTGGGAGAACTGGACACCTGGGGAAAAAAGATCAGGAAACAAAAAAAGGAAAAACAGTGAGTTTCCCCTTTTTCACCCCTCCTTGCCTTCATCCCACTCACTCTACCACTTGTTTCTGTATGTATCATGCTCCAAGTAGAGCTGTGGTAACAGAGAAAGCGACATTATACACTTTAGGGTTAATAACCCTGCCCCATGCTCCACCAGAGTCTGGTCACTTCAATCCAGTGTGAGCAACTAACAGTTACTACCCTACAAGACACTGAAGACCTGGTACATCATCCTGTGGGTATTCCATTGAGGACAAGCTGTTGTAGTATCAGGCCTTATACATAAGAGTAGTTCAGTTCAGCATCGGAACAATAGGAGGTATCAATGAGCTACAGGTATTCAGATTATTTTTAAGGGCCATATGGACAACAGTCAGCTTCCTTGGCCAAAATATCTCTTTAAAGAAAGTTTGCAAACAAATAGGAAAAACCTCAGCTTGATCCACTTTGGATTTATGCCAGCATGTCTCCACTAATAGGACAGAAAGGAGAAGAAAAGGAAGGAAGGATCAAAACATGACATTTTTTTCCCCCTCACATCAACTCCAAACAGTTTAAAGGTTATTCCTTTTTCCGCTACCCCATTCTCCCACCTTACTTCACTCAGAGAAACACACACCAGAACACAGAGGTTCTGCCAGACATCTCACTACACACAGCCAGAAGCTGTTTGGCATCAGAATGTAACAAAATAAATAATGCCAAAAAAAAAAAACCCCTACAGCTTAACAAACACCAGTCAATCAAGGTGACCGAAGTAGAGAAGCTCTAAGCACTCATGCTGCAAAGAAATAGACATTAGTAATATCTTGGAGTAATCTCTCTGGCCTCCAACAAGCATAGTCCCCACTGTGGGCATTTAGACCCCAGTAGTGTCTTCAGTCTCTCATTTTTTGAGATACGAGCAAGGAGGCTGCTCATCCACCAAGCAATGGGACAACCAATCAATTTTTATTCATCAACTCCCTCTTTGACCATTTCAGCTCTCAATAGATGCTGCCATCAGACAGGAAGGAAATTTGAAAAGCGAGCTGCAGCCTGTCCTGGGTACATACAGGAAAATAATGTTACATTTTAGGAGTCCGATCTGAATTCAACTCACAGTAAATATGTATTTCACTGCAGTCTACTGCAGTTCGTTCTGACACTGCAAACCCTACTGAAAATGTCCACTGTCCTCCTGGTGTATCCCTGTCCTCCAAGGACCCAGTGCTGATAGAGATGCCTGCATAGCTTTTGTTTAGTAGCTGTTGGGCAATTAGTCTCTTGCTATTTGTTAAACAGCAAAATCATTCTGCGTATGCTGCATGGTCCCTGGTGCCTCCTAGGTGGTGATTCCCCGGCACTCCTCTCAAAGTGCGAGACGGTAATTCTTCATTTTATGTTTGTCTCGGTCTGTTAAGCGTGGTAGTTACCGTACCATGAGTGCACAAAATCCTTTGCAGAACAGGGAAGGCGAAATGTCCATTAAGTCTGGCATGTATCAAGAAATTCAAAGCGTGCTATTAGAATGACTGCTGAAACAAGGGAAGCTAGAGCGGTCCTTGGCTTCACTTTAGATTTTCCTCATACCTGTGACCAGACAAAGCTGTGATTCAGCTGTGGCCTACTGTACAAAGCTTTAGTGATACAGAACTACTAAGTATTCAATATCTGCACGTTCCGTGGTTTTTTAAATAACCCAGCTGCAGTCTCAGAAGCAGTCTACCTCTGTCAGCTTGGCACTCCACACAGACCAGTGTGCTCTGCTCAGCAGGCAGAGCTCAGCACAGCACTAACACAGCTACGCTGCTGGCACTGTAACTAGCACAGGTATCTCTGTATGGCCCCATGCTGTGCTGTATCGATGTACGTAACATGCTTCAGCCATGGAGCTTGATGCAGAATGGAATTAACCAGGCATAACTGAAGCTAAGATGGTTATGCTGGTCCAGGACTGGCATCACAAGAGAAAGCGAGGACAGCTAAGATTTGATAATGCTGGTTAGACAGCAATGCCATGAAATGCTTCATGGGAGCACACTGGTTTGGAGAGGGTTCCTTTTTTTGCAAGGAAGGCTGAGTTTCAAGGGTTTTTTTTAAATTTCCATCTTGAAAGTATTTCAAAGTCATCTAAACATTTCATTTTGACACTTTTTTAAAAATGAAGAAATCTCTTTCTTTGGTTTAGAGTGATTGCTCTGAAATTGAAGCAGTTAAAGTTTAAATAAAATATTTGGCTTTAGCTGATACATTGCTTTAGATTTTTTTATTCAAAAACTTCAAACAAGTCTCAGTTTAATATAGGAATACAGCAATATCTCAAATACCTGGCTTTCTCATCCCATAATATCCAACCCAGTTCTGCCTGTCAGCAAAGAAATCAGATGCAGAAAAATTGCACAGATGCTCTGTGGAAGGATCCATGCTCTCACACTCACACAGAAGGTAAACCACGGCAAGTGTCAGAAAGACTTCTGAGACAATCGTTTCTCTGGTTCAACGTGGTAAGTATTGAGAAGTAGCAGTCAGGTGAAAAACCACAAGGAATGGAATGAGCAAATATATATCGGGGTGTGAGCGTGAGTCAAAATTGGAGAGGAACACATGAAAATTTAAGCTGAAACTCTGTGTGGTTGCCCAAGGTACGAGCTGTTCCAGTGTGTGCACTGAGAAAGGAAGACCTTACACCACACTTGACATGCTGCAGAAATACATCCTCTTCACTTGTCTTATTTCCTATCCTGAATGATATTCAAAGGGAACACATCTCACAGGAAAGAGTCCATAAATCCAAATACTATGCCCAGTGATTTCCTTCAACATTTAAGAGCTGGGTAAAAAGTTGCCAAATTAGATAGCTCTGAGAAATGAAGTCCTTAATTTATCCTAGAGGAAGGTATGCCAGAGATGGCAGAACTCCAGACTTTCTACACTGCTGATGGGCTGAAGAAAGCATTCAAGACCAAGGCCTCTGGCGTTCTGCAACAAACGACTATTGAGTCTGCTTTTTCTTCTCATGGAGATTCTTTGCGACTTGAAATTGAACATCCCCCCCAAGACCCATCAGACAGGAATGAGCTTGATTAACTAATAGCCAATAGAGATGCAAACTGGCAAGGGAGGGCTCTCTAGTACATCACTAGGGTTCATACTTTGGCATTCACAGAGCTGTACTGTGGATAATGGGTAATACGTGCCCCTGGTCTGGCTCCTAACCACAGAGTTGCTGCTTTCAATCCACCAATAGATTTTTAAGTTAAAGGGTAGAATCTGAGATCCACTGCTGCAAACTGCAGATCACCAGGCATGTTGCATTCAATGGATGGAAATCCTTCCTTCACCCTGCTCTATCTTTTGAGCCCTCAAGGGAATCATTGGTCACACCCGTACTCCTCAGTACCAAGAAAATGACACTCTATATCACCTTATTTTGAGGTGGAAACATCTGAGCATGATATCAGATCTAGGAAGCAGCATATGCAATGAAATCAGCAAAGCTCTTACAAGGCTCACTAACAGGCACAGACAGAATAGGTTTGTACATGTCGCCTCTGCTCTTGAAAAATACACAGTGGCTTCTTGGATGAACAATTAATGCTGCACTGGGTGCTATTCACAACTGACAGTATCTGTTTGGAGAGTTTAATGCTGTTTTTCACTCCTCAGTTTGAGTCAGTCTTTCAGCCTGGTGGTGTTTTCATTGTGAAACATTTACTCATTTAAATTTCTTAGTCATCTAGATAAACTTCCTCTTTCATTTGCATCTGTGTGTGCCAACTTGTTCGCTTCCACATGTAATGTGATCAATCATACGTGGCACAAATTGCAGCGGCAGAGGTCTGATTTTTACTGAACTTAATACCAATCTCTCCCTGCAATGCCTTCTAGATGCTTCATATTCTGAAAAGCCTACCCTAGAAACACATGCTAAAAACAGACTCTTTCCATTCAGAGAAGTTCTGCTTTAATCTTCCTGTGACATGGTTCCCCCGATAAGCGGAGAAGCACTATCTCACTTTTACAGATAGGGGTTTATAGGGATAAATATCCCATTATTTAAAAACTGTTTTGATTCTGTAGTGATCAGAGAATGCTAAATGTACATAGTCTAAACCAAACTAATGCACGCGTGCATTTAATTTCCTATTTCTGCCTTTCTCACTTCATTACAAAACTTTATTCTGAATTTATGGTGGCAACATTGACATAGAAATCCATCAGAGTATGTTACTGGGGTCCAAGTACCTATAAGGAGGAGTTTGAGCAGTAAATATCTTGCCAATGCAGCTTTGGGGAAAGGCTTGCTCTCTCTCCATCCTGCACAGGGGGACGGGCACTGGCTATGATGCATACAGCAACACTTGTGGTGAACAGCGGCAAACAAAATAGCCACAGAGTCCCCTCTCACTTGCATATGACATATTTGTGTTTGCTAGGGGTACCTTAAAGGAACACAAGTAGTGGATGGAAATAAAGTTTGGAGTTACCTGAAATTTTGCTTCCAGAGCTCACCAATCAGTACAGCACTATATGAGCAGAGAATCTCCTACCAGTTTCAGCTGTGACTGGCCATTCTGAACTTGTAACAAAGTTTAATGAAAACTCATGCACTCCTCCCCAAAAAGACCTTAAGTTTATGCTTTTCAGATCATTAATTCCTTATACAAGCCATCATTGAACTAGAATTTCTCCCTCTTGTTGGTTCATCTTGTTGTGACAAAAGAGTACCTTACAACAGAACCAATAACAGAACCACCAGTGTTACTCAATGACCAATGAAAGCTGTATGCTATACCATATACTTCTCATCCCATTGCAAACTTTTTATGTCCCACGTCAGCTTCAGATCACGCATTATGTAGTGGATTTAGTTCTTTGATCATTTGCTGTACCTGGGAGGAATTTTCCCTTCTCAGCTCAATACCACCATCATGAAGGATTCAAACTTTATCTAGAGATACGATTGCAATTTTGTGAGGATTTTATCTTCTGACTTTTTGCCATAATGATCCTAATGAGTACAGAACCTGTCTTTCCTGGTGGAGCAAAACAATGGGAGATTGTAAAGTGATTCTTTCATTGACTGACTGCGCACACACAGGGGAATTATAAGCAGTCATTATGATGTCAAAACAGAAAAAATGTACTGTGAAGAATTTATGCTAGTTTGTCTGGATTATTTTATTTTTTTTAAACAGGATTTGAGATAGATCTTGCTTTTTATTCCCAGGTAAGGATAGCACCATACTGCCAGAGAATACAATCTTTTTCCTGTATGGACTTTCTACTGCTTCTGTGATTGTATTGGATTTTTTCTGTTAAGCCATGTCAGTGCTTTGATAAGAGATCTTGTGGGAGTGACATGCGTCAGGAGACAACTAGGTACATATGAATAACTGATCACAGCATGTTTTCTCTCTTCCTTAGTCCTGATGTGAAACCCAAAAGCATTACTCTTTGCTAAGACCTTATGTTGTTAAAAGACCCTTTGACACCACTCAAGAACTTAAACACTTGCAGTTTTTGCACCCAAAGCCATTACAACCATCAGGCCTAACAATTCTGTGCAGCATCTTTGCAGGATGTTTTAATCCTGGCTTGCATCTAAACTTACGTAACGTTGTCATGAATTGGCTGTGCTCTCTAACTGCTGTATTTCAGCAGCTACGGAAGCAATCTCTCTGGAGCTGTTGCAGAAGTACTGTATTTATCATATTTAGTTAACTCTACCTCCCTTCCAAACCACGATACTCAAGTGCCTCACTGCCTTTACTGCATTTTCCCTTTCATAATAGTGCTTTGATTAGGGAGCTGTTATTATGCAGACGTACAGATTGGGACCTGAGATACAGAAAATAATGAATTATCTGGAGCCACTACAGATAGGGAGCCTGAATCAATATTTTTAGTTCCCGGCAAAGCACCTCAACAATTTTTCAATGATTCAGTAACAGTCAACTAAGGATTTTATAACGATGTTGACAGCCAGAGCACTTGCATTCTGTTTCCATCTGCAGGGAACCTGGCGCTCTCTGCTGCATTTATTTGTGTGTGAAACAACCCAGCATGCCGTGTTTTCTGAAGAATTGTTATTTCTTTCCAAAATTGTTCAGGATGTCTAGTGTTTGCAAATATGACTGCAATTAACTGGATACTCTTGGGATTGGGCAGAACCAAACAATAATATTGTAAGCTCAGTCAGAGAAGCTCAGACTTGGAATGAACAGACATGTATAGCATACTTTATTGGTTGGACCAGACTTGTCGTCCAAGTTACAGAGATGCAGCAGCAGCAGCAAACCTCCTACAGAAGGTCCTAACTCAGGTCATTGACTATAAGAGAGCCAGAGAGAGTAGGCAGTCCAAGTTCTTTCTCTAGCCTCCAGATTTTCAATATCACCAAGGTGGGACTGAAGGAAAGAAAGTTTGGCAGGGAAATAACTTCTGTTGGAAGTAACTGCCTTTCAGTGCCCCAGTACAACTGACTTTGAGCTGACCACCTTTGCATACTGACTTACATGACTATACAGTGGTCTGAATGCCAGATATTTTTGTTAGCAATGTTCAGACTGTTACTCTGCATCCATTGCACACACAGCCTACTTCCACATAAGTTGCCAAAGACTTCAAATGTAGATACCATCCTTAACAATGGTATCTTCTTATACAGATACCTTCCCTACACTAAACCATCTAGACCAAAAACCCCTGAGCATAAGGGTGCTTCCACACACACTTTCCAACAAAGCTTGGTGGCCACAACTAGTCTCGGGACACAGCTGAGCCCAAGCTGTGCAGTAGAGCATGGCAGGCCATATTTTGAGGCCAGGAGCATTGTACTGTCTCTTTGCCATGCTGCCTTTAAGTCCCTTGTGTTGAATGTGCGTCTGTCTCCATCACAATGAAACAGAAATTAAATTAATGCATTGATCCTAAATGGATTTACATAATTTGTTTTAGACATAATACGCCATCACCAGATGAAGGGAATAATGTAGAGAATACATCGTCTGTTCTTCTTCCCCAGACAAAAGATAGAGTCAAGCTAGAAAGATACAAAAGGAAGAGCAGACAGAGCAAAGTGGAGCATATGAGCAAAACAGACTGTTATCTGATAGTCTCTTCATAATTCTGAAAGCAAGCATCTAATGCAGGCTTCTGGCACAAGTTGGATACCTGCTAAGAGTGGGCACGTTGAATTATTCATGCTTTTGGTTATAAATAATGCACTGCCTGCATATATCTAATTTAAATAGACCCATAAAGCCCAGTGGATTAGTCACTGCATGCTGCCTAAAACTAAGATCATCTAGCTGAAGTCTCTTGGCTATTACCTGCCCTCAGCAAGGCTATTCCAGAGGATAACATTTTAAAAAAAAATTTGCTGTTATTTGTGTTGATATAATGATAATATTTTGTATGTAAGAGCTTAAGAAACTCGAATAGGAATGCCACACTGTACCAGGACACCGTCTGCTTGGAATTGTTCCTGCATAATTTTCACCTAAGATATCCCGCAACAACAGCACTGTTCTCACTAACTAGGAGACTGCACTTCCCATACTGCAGAGTAGAAGAGTTGGTAGCCCTACTGAGGAAGGAAATTTTACCTCAGGACAGGTGTTCTTAGCTATTATTTAAACCACAGAAGTAAAGCATGCACTCCATGCTTCAATAAAAAACAGACTATATCTCTTGCTTGTCTGCGCTTGAATTTTGCACATCAGTACCAACCTTCTGAATCCTCACCGTGACTAGCAGACAGCCATGGTTAACCAGAAGCTAAGCACCACACAGCCACTCACACATTGCCCCCGGCAGAATGGGGGAGAGAATCGGAATGGCAAACATAAGAAAACTCATGGGTCGAGATAAAGATGGGTTAACATCTAAAGAAACAGCTGTGCAAACACAAGCAAAGCAAACCAAGGAATTCGTTCACTGCATCCCATGGACAGGCAGGAGTTCACCCATCTCCAGGGAAGCAGAGCTCTATCTCATGTAGTGGTTACTCAGACAGACAAATGCAATCACTCCCCTATTCCTTCTTGCTGCCCCAGCTTTATTTGCTGAGCATGACATTATATCCCTTTGATCAGGTGGGGTCAGCTGTCCCGGCTGTGCCCCCTCCCAGCTTCTTGTGCACCCCCAGACATCACACTGCTGGCACAGAGTGTGAAAGAGGAAAGGCCGCAACTGTGTAAGCACTGCTCAACAAAAGTATCTCTTAACACTGTTTTCGGCACAAACCTGAAACACAACCTCATGTTACCTCCCATGAAGAGAGTTACATCTATCCCAAAACCAGCATGCAGGAGTAATGGGATAGCACAGGCTCAACAACCCTCCCATCCTCAATGTAAGTCTCAATTTAGGCTAGAGCCAAGGGAAGTTAACATGATTTTCATTTTGCTGTATTCCAGAAGGAATCTAAGGAGGGTTTGTACTTCAGAGATAACAAAGACTTGTAGGCTGACTGCCAGTTTTGCCAGCCTCTATAGGCAGAGTTTTTAAATTCTGACCAAAAAAAAAAATAAAAAAGAGTCCTATTTTGCATCAGCTCCCTTTGTGAAATCCTGATAAGTAATGTCTATCTGAGGTTATAAATGCTCAATATACGAATGCCCAACAGACAGTTGTTTCAGAACCTCACATTGACCCCTGCCCTCCTTAAAAATCCATAACTCAAGTTCTAATACACCAATGGTCAACTTCAACACATTTTGACAGAGCACCCAAAACCAGTCAAGTTTCATCCCTACTTTAGAGGAATGCAGCAACATATGTGAGCCAAGTCTTGACAATCATAGATCTGGCTCTTGGTTTCCAAACAACAAATGCCGAAGGCCTTACCTGGTGTTAATCAGAAGAGGAATATTTTGATGAAATAACATTTCTGGGTTTACTGAAATCAAATATGTTTAGACAAAAATCCCCAGTATTTCCTCCTTCCCACAAGTGGTTTTTTTCAACTTAAGGAAAAAAAGGGGGGAGGGAGGACAAGGGCAGAGAATTGTCATTTTGGCTTATTTTGTCACAAAATTTCTTTTACCCAATTATTTCAGCACAGAATAGGACATAAAACATTACAGACACCCTGTTAAGCATTACTGACATGGTGATTACAAAGCAGCTTAAATATTCTTCTCTTAATCCATAAAGGTGCTATTTAGTGTGGAAAATCTTTTTATATTTAACATTCAAGCATTGCTTGTTTATAAGATTAGAAATTAGATTTGTTCAGCTGCCTCAAAGGGAGAGAGAGGTATCCTGGGCTGCATTGGGAAAAGCATTGCCAGCAGGTTGAGGAAGGTGATTCCTTCTCTTCTTGGCACTGTTGAGGCCTCACCTAGAGTGCTTTCTCAAGTTCTGGGTGCCTCAACACAAGACATGGACTTATGGGGGTGAGTCCAGAAAAGGGCAATATGACTGCAGCACCTCATAGAAGGAAAGGCTGAGAGTAATGAGACACTTCAGCCTGAAGATAAGGTTGGAGGCTGGGGGGGAAAGGAAGGATGATGACAACATGGGCAGACCTCATCAACATGTATAAATAATGGAAGAGCTTAAAAGAGATAGAAGCAGACTTGTCTCAGTGGTGCCATAAGAGAGGGCAAGAAGCAATGGCACAAACTGAAGCACAGACAATTCAGAGCAAAGTATTTTTTATATCTTTTTTTTTTTTCCTGCAAAGGTGTTCCAGCACTGACACAGATTGCCCAGAGAGATGTCTATCTTTGGAGGTATTCATAACCTGGCTGCCCACTGTCCCAGGAAACCTGCTGACTCTGCCTGACTGTGGGAGGTTGAACTAGACAGCTCAAGAGGTTTGCTCCAACCTCAACTATTCTGTGAAAGAGAGAATAGTTGATAAATATTCAAGGTAACGAAAGCCAGTCTTCGACCATAAAATGTATGCCCATCTAATACTGAATTTGGGGGTGAAGGAAGGAAGGAAAAATAAAACCTACAAACCCCACACCAAAAGTTTTCATCATCCCACCCCCACCCCCAAACTTCCAAACCCACAAAACAACACAAAATCTACCTCAGCAATTCTTTGTAAAGTGAAACCTAAGGAAAGCTAATAGCCAGGTGGTTCATTCCCTGTTCTCCACAGCACTGTAGTTAATGCCTCTTGTGGACTCTCAAGGCTGCTACTGGGGACAGGCAGAAGCCTCTCTTGTCAGAAAGGCCTCAAAGAGATTTGTGGCTAAAAGGACAGGGCCAGCCAACTCTCCTCAATCAATATCAGCTGAATAGGATCATTGGCTCTGCAGCTTGACTTTTAACATTGATTTCAGATATGAAACAGGCCTCACAACCTACCTCAAGAGGCCTGAAGTCCTATTTGCAATAGAAAATTCAGCATTCATCTTTGAAACAGCTTCTCCATTCTCCAAAAAGCAGCAACAACTCTTCCTGCTCTCACAGCAAGTTAGAGACATGGAACAGTCAATGTATGTACAACCACTGTGTTCATTAGCATTGAATGCCATGCATTCTCAGCAATCTGATATTCAGAGACATAGTGGCATCAAGAACATCAGTGATCAATTTTTCCCCTGAAGAAAAAGGATGAGGCAAGCCTTATCAGCAGTCAGAGGATTAATTTCTTATTGAACCATGATTAGCTATGTCTGCTCCTTTTGCTACAGTTCTGAGAATTCTCAGCTGGCCTTTATCTCACTGGTCACACAGCACACCACAGGCCAGTGCTTAGGAGATAAAGGAGAGAAAAATCTTGTTTTGCGGATGTCCCCAGGCCTAAGATCAGCCTTAGAAGGCAATGCTGGCTAATAAGTGGAATCATGGTACAGAATTTCTGTCCTCCAAAAAAATCCCAAACAGTAATCCCTGTAAGTAAAGCCATATAGCTAATGGAGGAGGAAAAAAAAAGGCAGTGCAGGATTAAGGAATGAATATTTCCTGCAATAACTTCAGAAACAGTCCTCTCCAAACAGAATAATCAAAGCCTCATAATGAGTGCTAGAAAATAAACAAACAAAAACCCACCACCAATAACAAAAATCAAAGATGTGACAGTAAAAGGGAGTATGGAAAATCAGGGATAAATGGAATTATTTTGTCAAGTGAGCCCTTTCCACTCACACAATGTACATAAGTACGTATAAACTTACACAACTGATTAGTCATTGTAGACTAGCACAATGTACCATAGCCAATGCAACAAAGGAAATTACTCAGAAGGAAAATGATGTGGCAAAAGGGTAATAGGGTACTTAGACAGTACAGTCGTACCTCTGTTGTGGCAAGGGCTTGAAGGAAGAAAATCATGCCTGTTCTTTGCTTCATAGTTGGACATTTGTTTGATATCCATTGCCTATGGATGCACACTGCTTCAAAACTGAACCATTGAAAAATCAAAGAAAATCTCTCATCGTGACATGTAGTTGTTATTTAACTTGTCACTTTTTTTTTTCCTTGATAGCTTTTGGATGTAGAGTTCTTACCCTTCCATGTGCTCACAGACAAAACAAAGCCGTCAGGAGGCTAGCAGAAGTTGTGGTTTGCTGCTTGTTGCTTCCCAGCAATCCCAACATTTTGATTTCTGGCTTTAATTCACTACTAACCTTCCTTACATGTGTTTTCTAAATCCCATCTGCTAATAGAAATTGCAACATTTATACATGTCTGCTTAGCCTACTTTATTTAAAATAAAACTTATTCACAGAATTTAAACACGGCAGTTGGTAGCTATGGATCCATTCCAGAGACAATGATCAACAAGATCTCTAAAGATTTATACTGATTCTGCAAAACCTTGAGGTCTGTCTAAGATACCGTGTCTGCCTGGCAAGACAAATGCCTTTTTGCAAGCAGAGAGAGCCACCCATCCCAGCCAAGGTATTTCAGCATGACATTTGCCTAGGAAAGAAACACAAACACCGAATAAGGACATTAGACTTTATGTGCATGTTAGATTGGAGTACTAACCAGTTCATGCACTCTCATTCTCATGTTTTAAAACACACTGTTTTCTCTTCTTGATGGAATCATACAGACTCTTAATCTGATCAAGAACTAGGAGGCATGAGGAGAAAAAGCCCTGCACAATTTGGAAGATTTTTCCAAGAATAGATATACCACATGCACTGCATATGTATAACATCCAGTCCACAGAGGAGCAGGTGGCATACTGAGAACAGAGATGAGAGTGAGTTTGAGTGGGAAGGAAAAGAAAAACTTGCCCGAGGCACGATCATCATACCATCCTGCTGAAAACATTGTGCAGTCTCCAGAGCGTTCCTCTCTGTATCCTAAGGGCAGCCATTTCACAGGTGACATCATTTCAGGAAATCTATTTTATAGGAGATGAAAGTCTCCTCTAGGGCTAGTATGGGAGGACTAGCACACTATGATACACTCAGCCAGCTTCCAGGGCATGAAGTATTGCTCTTAGAAAATGCTCTTCTGTTACCTTCAGCATTTCATATATGTCTGTGCTCCTGCAAACCAGGAATTATCATCTTGATCAGACGGCACACTAGTGCTTGACCATTAGATAGCAGAAGTCACCATCTCCAGAATCAGCAACAGGTCTCCTAGCTACTACTTCTACCCACCATGAGTACCACTTCACTCAACAAAAACCCAACTCAGCACACACAAACAATCCCCCACCTCCAAAAGAAACCTTGCTAAAATAAGGTATCGATCTTTCCCTTCTTTTCCTTTTGCCTATAGTTTTCTCCCCTTAGTACAAATAGAGTTGGTATACCCTATTCTTCACCCAGACGGCAAATGTTAATAATACAGAATAAGATTCTCAATTGCCTGAAGCAATTTTATTTTCCACTAGCTTCCCACTAAATAGCAGTTAGGAGCTATTCCAGCAAATTTAGTGCTCCATGGCCTAGGGGGACAACATGCCACATTCTCCTTCACAGTTGCTGCTTTAGTTTCCATACAGATTATCTAAATTATCTATAATATAGCCTTCATCATTACATCTATATGAATGGAGCAGGACTGTATGAAAATTTAACATTTCTACAATGCATCCCTAACCACATCAGTATATTCATTAATATTTGCAATATTCAGAAGCAGAAGTTGGATAAATTTGTTGATCCACTATAATCCTATTTTTGTGAGAAAGAAAATTAAAAAATTCCTATGTTTTCACAAAGAAATTAACATAGAATTGATTATGTTTTGGCTGTATGAGATCTCATCAGCAAAACATTAAACACAAAAAACAATTTCAAATGTTTTTAACTATGATGACTTGTCCCTTCCTAACATTAAAGCAAAAGTCAACCTTTTCTGATTAAATTGTGTCTTTTCCTAAGACGTGTCTATTTGATATAGATGGAGTGTGAAGCCAGAATGAATTTATCTGAAGTGTGAAACTACAAAAGGTGGTTTTCTTCAATTTATAAAAATACCTAGGTAGACAACTGGAAAAACCCTGCACAAGAGCAAAGGGTTTAATCTGAACTGTAATAGGACCAAGCTGCTAGCATGTTAAACAAGTAAGAGAACTTTGACACGTAAGAAAGAAAAATGAGTACAGAGGGACACAGAATAGTGTTTCTTAGTATGTACATATGAAAATTCTTTACCTTATGTAGATGATGGATCCAAGGATGAATATCAAATCAGAAACAGAAAGCAATTTCCACTAGATAGACTTAGCAGGTAACTACAAAAATAAAAGCTCCTTAGACCTATATGTCAGACATGGATACCAGCGTAGGCTCTGTAGAGGGAAGCCTTGTCTTCAAATTATTTGAAGTATTTAAAGAAATCAGCAAGAGCAGTGAAACAGCTGATAATAAGCAAAATATTGTTGTCAATGGGGTGTTTTTTAATTTCGGGTTGTTTTTTTTAGAAAATCCCTCACCAAAGTATTTTAAGAAAATTAAGCAGCAGTGAAGCAAGTGGGAAGGTCCAAGAACGTCTAAGCAACTGACTAAAAGATTGAAGGTGTAGGAGATGGGTTATATATAATTGGTCAGCACTTGCAGTGGAGGGAAGTAATCAGTGGAATCTGTTGGGTTTGTGCTGTTCATTTTATTCATTCATAACCTTGAAAAAGGTGTGAGTGATAGGGCAAGGAAGCGTGCCAGCGATACAGAGTACGTTCAGCGGAGTAAGGATGAGATAGGACTGTGAAACCTGAAGGATCTTAGAAAAATGTTCACAGCAGGTGAAACCCAATAGAAATACGCACAAAGTGATGCGCACAAGGAAAAAGTATCCTAGTTTTACACATGAAATGATGGCTCTGAGCTGGCCATCAACAGAGTGAGAATCGGAGGTCATAATAGCTCGTTCCAGAGAGTAACAAGCCAGTGCTCAATAGCAGAAAAGAGACATGGGGAAATGTTTTAACTCAGGACTAGAATTAAGACTAGAAGACGTCACTGAGCCACTGCTTAAATTCATAATTCGCTTCTGTGAGCATAAATGTAGATAGGAACAGTGTGTGCATTGCTGAACCCCTCGGCTTGAAAATTATCCATTATTAGAAAAACAAAATCATTCAGGAGAGAGCAACAGGGATAGTCAAAAGCATGGATTGCTTTCTATATGATGGACAATGGGTAGGCAGAACATTTCAGCCTTTGGCAGGGATTTAGGTGGGATATGACAGATGTGCAAAATCATGAGAAACATGGAAAGCCTGGAGAGGACAGTCTTTTCAAGGAAGTCCAGTAAACAAAACTATGGAGAGTCATGTTCAAGGTAACCAGGAACAGGGTAACCAGGGTAGCACAACCCTGAATACCTCGCTGAAGAACTTGTGAATGCAAAAATGGTTTACATGGGAAAACAGGACATATGCTTAGGGGTGAGATCCATTGGGCATTCCCAGAGAGACAAACCACTGCAGAACTGGGAAGTCTCCTGAACTGAAAAAAGCAGGAGGCTTGGAAGGCATGCACACGTGCGTTGCACCTTGTACATCCTTGCCCTATTTTTCCTCTTCTTCAGCTATTCATATAAGGGCATCATTCAATTTTCTTGTCCTACCGATAAACAATTTCACTTCAGAAAACTGTTTTTAAACACCACAATCCTCTCTCCCTTGTACACCTCCCCTGGGGGAAGTTAGAGCCCGATTTCCTACCCTGTGTGCTTCAATAATCTTGCTTTCAATCTATACAGAATATTACTTGCACTAAAACAAAAGTTTCCATGATTCCTGTGTCATTGTCTTCAAAATTAACACCATCTTCACTTTAAAATTAACTCCCCATCCCCAAGCAAAGCAAAACTATTTTTGTAAGTATTTTTATATTACAAACACGCTCTCTCAATGGACACTTTTTTCTTTTCCCTGCCCCTGACATATCAGGAGTGATGCTCTCCAAAATTATAATTCCATTGAGGTGAGTAGTTAAACAGCATAAAATTAAAAAAGTGGAGAAGATAGCTCAGCCCATACTACACACGAATTACTTCATCCACCACAGTGAATTTATCCAGACATCCACCACAGTTTAATAACGGAGAGAAAAACCACTACATAGTTTATAAAGAGGGAATTATAGGAAGCAAAAACAGTTGCCAAAGCTGAAATTTGGCTGCAAACACTACAAATAAAGACCTTCACTCTTGGGAAAAGAGCAATAACGTTCTTCTTCTGTTCACAACATGGATGCTTCCAGGGTAGTGCAGTCAGTTGTGCTGGATCTCATTTAATGCATATTTAAAATATATCATATTATATAAATATTTTATATTAATTATTTATAAAAATACTTACACGTGCACACAGCAACTTTTTCTGTACTTTTATCATTAGCTTTTAAGTAACAAGAAGAGGGGAAAAAAAGCAAAAAGAAAGGTTTTCAGGAACAAAAAGGGTTTCGTAACCTTTGAAAATTTGCTACGGCTTAACATTTGTCTACTCAGACACTACTTTCTACATCCATTTAATTGGATTTTAATTTTCTTTTTACATCCTTTTTCTCTACAGATTCTAAGAAGTAATTATTTCAGTATCAATTGATTTGAAGGAAGAGTCCCAAGTCAGAATTAAGCAGCTTATGGAAGTTTGTCTTGTTCCTGGTTAAACATTCCTGCTATGCAGCTGGGTAAGCTGCTTGCAGTAATAAAATCCAGCTGAAATAATGGAATTGGGCTTGTGAGCCCAGGCTTGGCCTGGCTAAGGGGAACTCCTCAAACAGCTCTCCTCAATGTCAGACACTTAGAGACAGCTTTCCCAAATAAACAAGCAGAGGCAGAGAAACAAAGTAAAACCTCAATCTCTTTCCTCCAGCGTGCCTTTCATCAAAACAATATCACATATTTACATGTTTCATAAATAGCACATAATGTAAACAGTCCAGCTTCTCCTAATGCTGTAAGAGTCAATTAGGTTCACAAACAAATGCTGTCAACAAATTTACATTCCATACAGAAGATGCCAGTCCTCTGTAAGGAAAGCTCCATATACGCAGATTTATTTTCAGGTATGAGCTCAGAGAACTTAAATAAAAAATTAAGATACTTAAAATAATAGTTTAAAAACAACCAAAAAAGTGGATATTTTTGAAGGGTTTGTTGTAAATTGTTTGCAAGTGCCAGAGGAAGAGAGAGAACTCAGAAATTCCAGAAAGAGCCTTATGCTTTGGCTTTTCAGCTCTTTCACTTTTTTGTGTGCAGTTGACAAAGAACAGTAGGGAAAAAAGCACATAAGATGATAAATTTTAATAACATTTGTTATTATGTGAAATGTAAGTAGGGCTTTTCATTAAAAAAATGTAAAAAACAAAACCAAACCCACCGGAACACTGGTGTTCTCTTACATGCTCCTTCTGTGATTCCTCAGAGTGACTCTGCACAAGAGCTGAAGCAGAGTCTGCTGTCAGTACCCTGTCTACCAAGTGGAAATGGCTGCTCAGATTAGAAAGCACACAGCAAATCTCAGGGTCCATAAATTGTGGACTTCACAAGACACATTTTACAATCCATTCCATAATATATACACTTCGAATATGCAACAGAAAGCTACTTTTAAAGCAGATGCCTATTAGCAGAAATGCAAGGGAAAATGCATTCTGTGCACCCACGAAGACAGAGTGTTTTCTTATTGGAGGGAAACAAAATCTTTGCTCTGTGGAGAGCAAAGTTAGAGAGCATTGCATAAATAAAACTCAGAAGCATTATTTCTACAGCTTTGGCTGGCACCCTACTTGGATGCTTACTGGACTCCAGCAAGAATCTGCATTCTCTGGATTCCTCCTGCTCTTTACACGGCAAGGAAGAGCCAGATTCACAGTGGTATCTCACTTCTAATCATGTTTCTGGGGATCCAAATACTCTCACTTTTACTCTTTTCTGAAAAATAGGAGTCTATGGTCTGACAGCCCACACCCATGTAACAGTGCTATTCTAGTGCCTTTTCAGGAGCAACTGCACACTCTGGAGTCTGGGGCCTCTTGCCAATTAAAAATGATGCAACAGCTAAAGTGAGACTTGAAGAATATTCTCAATGGGAGTTCTGAAATAAATCAGGCTTTACACATGGACACAATATCATCAGTGCTTTGAAAATAAGCAGCCAAACAAAACCGTCTTTCAGCATCTTTATCTCTTTCAGTCAGTCCTCTCATTCCTTTATGTCCTCTCTCATTCCATTTGCAAGCCTTCTCATTCCTTTGAGGTGCTTGCAATGAAGTTCCTCTCCTGTAAAGTTTTAGCCCCACTTAGTGACCTTTTCTCCCACCCATGCACGAGCCAGGAAGTATTTTTGTTTTGCTGCAGCCCACCTAAAATCCCAGCTATTCCCTGTAGCTAACTTGCTAGCCAAGGACAGAAAAGTAGACTGCATTTCAACCTAGCACCATATAGTGCAGGAGGGAGAAACGTCCAGATAGAACCCAGGGTGCAGTGTCATTTATAAATCAAATCAACATTCACAACCACAAATGGAATTTGCAGACTGATTCATAGCCATACAGTGTTTCAGCCTAATTTCTTAACCACCCATCTGAGATGTACAAACTGACCTTTAAAG
This sequence comes from Laterallus jamaicensis coturniculus, assembly GCA_022605575.1. Lineage (NCBI taxonomy): Eukaryota > Metazoa > Chordata > Aves > Gruiformes > Rallidae > Laterallus > Laterallus jamaicensis. The sequence continues at coordinate 23,809,318 of JAKCOX010000013.1, forward strand.
AATTCCAAAATTAGGACTGGATAAATCCCACATTGTCACATTAAAAGTGTTGTGGAAAAAAAAAAAACCAACACAAAATGCATTTACAACACATAAGAGGCTACTTCCTTATAATATGAAAATTAGAGAGCATCACATTCCTCACTACCTCACACATTCTTCTGAGCTATATTTAAAAGTGGATATTTGATATTTAAAGACTTTTCCTACTATTGCCTGTACTAGCTCTTCTTAGGACCACAACAAACTTGAGGGAAGGGTCCAGCAGGATGCAAAAAATAACTACCAGGAAAGCCACAACTGTACTACGTAACATCTTTCAACCATATTCCTTCTTAGCCAAAGTTCTCTTCAGCTTAAGCTGTACTTTCGCCTTCCTGCAGAATCACAGACTTTTGCTGTTGACTTGGAAACAGCTTCTGCTCAAAACGCCTTGAATGACCAGGTGATCACCACTACTCACTGGAGACTTTATTTAAAAGTTTTTCTGGATTGGGGAATATAACAACAGGAAGGTGAAAAATATGGTCTTCCGTAGCCAACTGTGGTCTTGGAGATACACATAAACATATATAATTTAAGTAATTTTTATATACATATATATAAAAATCTGGGATCTTAGGTGGAGATGGTTGCATGCATAAGGGTTTTGTTTTTCTAAAAAGCTCTAATAATTAGTAAATGCAGGCAGCATTTGTACCTTGAGTACCCAACAACAAATCCCTGCCCTCATCCCTCTTTTATTCAAATTCACTCATTCTCTTATCACAGACTGTAATTTCTTCAGGCAGGGCAAGTTCCTCTGTTTTAGAGCTGGTCAGTGATTAGTGGAACAAGAAACTTTAATAAAGCTTTTAGCTATTCATACAATTCAAGCACATCACAAGAGCATTCAGACTTCCATTAGACTAGCCACACACCAATCTTTTTTCAGGGAAAAAACGTGGGCGTTTTTAGCTAATGCCCAATCATTTCATACACAGTGCAACTGCCATGTATGTCCTATATTAAGGCTAATCACGATGTGTTTATCGAGGAATATCCTACAATTTCTAACATCTGATTGGATAATAATCCGGTTGGGGAACATTTTATGAAGCCATTTTCTGACTGAAACGATACTTTTTCAGAGAGACTGCAAGGACCACATGAGAGGCAACAGGCAGCTCTCAGTACAAAATCACTCTGAATTACCCATAGGCTGCCTGCTCTAAATTGGACTGCTGCTCAGTCACACTAGGTGGGCAAAAGAAGGTAACGAAGAACCAACTCAGTTTTAGGCTCCAGGACTGGCTCACAGAGGCTTTCTTCATCCACAATTCAAAAAAGGAAGCAAAAGACTTTAGTCTAAAAAGTTTATTTCACTAAGCGCCAGAGAAGCTTGATGTAAAACTTGTTTCTTCTCCATGGTCAAGGCTAGTTCGGTAACAAGCTACACTTGTGCCCATCTTTGCTGCTGAGCCGTCACCTGCCCCCTTTGATGCTCCTAGGAGAGTATGTCAACACCTGCATGCCCATGAAGTGAAAACCATTACATGTTTAACCTCTGTGAAATAGACCACAGTATAATACTGTTCCACCGGTTTGAGCTAGACCTAGTCTTCAAAGCAACTTGGCTGTGACTTGTCTCAGTCCCTGGGCCAAGCTCTGTTGCACTTCCAGCCCAATGTGTCACCATGAGGTCCTCCTGTTCAGTCACAAATACACCACTGCCAGGCTCCTGAGGCAACACGCTGAATCCCCAGGCAGCAACATATAAACAGATAAGATTTTAGGGTCTTTTCTTTCCCTTGAAAACAAAGCCATGAGGGGCCTTCTTCCAATGACTTTAGAACCAGTTGGCTGATTTCAAACAAATTTAAAATAATATTAAATGGCACAAATGTAGTTAGGATTGTAAAAGATGTCATGAAAGAGTTAATACTCTGGCTGAAAGAATTGCTGCAAAGTGACCTCTTATTAAAAACCAGGCAATCCATATAGGAGGGCAGCTTCATTAACATCCCCAGCAGTGGCAGCTCGCAATCTCTTAGAGATCAAACTTAATTTACCACAGGGTATTAATCTATAGGAGACACAGCTTCCTTATTTCTGGGATGCCATGATCTAGGGCTTTTAAAAACCTCTTATTACAAAGTTCTGAGCTTCATAATAATAGTAAATATGCTTTTCTATCTTTAAACAGTTAAGGCAGCAGTTTTTTTAGGTAGACAATTGAAAAACAAATACACATATGAAAGAAATCTTGGCTTTTGAAACTGTCAGTTAAACAAAAACAATGGCTTTCCTTATCTCTTGTTAGCATTAACAGAATGAAACCCAAATGAATAGTTAATGTTTCCCTTAACCCAACTGTTGGCTTTTTCCAGATGCCTCCTGGAATGTCTGTAAAATTTAGGAAAATACGTAACACTCAAATTCTCTTGGTTTACATCTGCATGTTATAGGGTCAGTTTAATATGTGACCATTAAAAGCTGCAAGTGACTTTCTCTTGCTGGGGTTGTGATTGACAGTTTAGTTGTTCTGGCATGGAAGCTGACTGGTAATTCCCATTCCTACCTGTGAGTGAGAGAGTGATGCGGTGTTGAGGAAACCAGTAGTGCTATGTCATTTGGGACCTGCTTAGAGTCCAAGTACCTCCTGCTATTTAGAATGGGGTAGGATGGGCTTACTTTTGTCAGGGAAGTGGTGTTTAGGATTCCCTGTTCCCTTGAGTTTGGCTCATGTGATATATTGTTTGAGACTTTCTGGTGTGTAGAGACTTCGAAGAGTTGGCTCTGAATCTGAGAGATATTTAATCCAGGCAAGCAATAGCAAAAAGCCTGTCTGTGGGGTCTGAGTGTAAGGTGGGAGTAATAAGCAAAGTGCAAGCTTCAAGTTAGATTTATTTGTATGTTTACTGCATAAGTTACTTAAATTTGTGAGGCCTTTCACTTATTCTGCAGGATAGTTCTTGTGTTATATAGTACTTTATCCATGGTTAAGTACTTTAAACAGTTAAATAATAGAAATAAGCTATTGCTACAGCTATGGAATGAAGAGCATCATTAGGAATCCTAATTCTGGGGGTAAGAAGAATGACCCGGGGGGGGTGGGGGGGTGGTGGGGATAATAAATGCCCCAGTGCTTCTTTTAATTTCTTAGGTATTCTAAGAAAGTGAAGGGCCCTTTGAAGAGATATCCTATTTTTCTAGTTTTCTCTTTTTTCCCTGTTAATTCTGAATAATTCAGGTGAAGATGAGTTACATCTATTTATCAATATTTGATGCTTAAATCACCACACAACAATGTTTACAATGCTCTTATGGTTGAGCTCTCCAACTGACATGAGTGCAGTTTCTGCACAAGATACATCTACTCACAGCAACAGCGATATGAAGTGATGTACATAGTGTTTGTAACCAGTCTGTGCTGGCGAACGAAGGTTACACACTGGGTATTTGAGGAAAGAATGTGACTGAAGTTGTAACATTTTTGTAAAAGTAACAGCACTAGTTAGATTTAAGATTAAATATCTTAAACTATACAAGATCTGGAAAATATCTTAGACATGCCACATGAAGTGCCATGTTTCTGTGTCTTGTTCCTAGCTTGAAACAAATCCTTTGTAGTTCAGTACAAGTTAAGAATGTGGCTCTCTCTGAAAACTGTTCTTCACGTTTGCATTATTTGACCCTGCTTTGAGTGTTCACTAAAAGCTGGACAAGGACAGGCAAAAGTGATTATATATGGATAAACACAAAATAGACAACTTGACCCTGAGTGCCATTTTCTCTGACCTTACCCAAGCAGCAACGCATTTAAACACTACTACAGGACTTTTGCTGTAGAACCAGTCAATTTCTACAGATGAAGACCGAACAGCAGCTAATAGTTCTAAGAGGTTTTGCCCTACTTGTCCTTGTCTGTCTCTGAGATTGACTTAAAAGGAACAGGTCAACCTAACCTCTGTGCTGTGAGGAAAAAAATCATAAAAACATGACTAAGACAATGCTAATAACACATCTGAGTGACAGGGATGTTTGCTGGATAAAGCCGTGACAATTCTCTTATGTTCCATGTGAACATAAGAAAAAACATTTTCACTGAGGCTGACGGAACACTGGGACAGCCTGCCCAGAGAGGTTGTGGAGTCTCCTCCTCTGGAGACATTCAAAACCTGCCTGGAGACCTTCAAAACCCACCTGGACATGTTCTTGTGGGACCTAATATAAGTGATCCTCTCTGGTGGGGGGGGTTGGGCTAAATGATCTTCTGAGGTTCCTTCCAATCCCTGCTGTTCTGTGATTCTGTGATGCATTATCAAAAAGCAGTGCTGCAACACTCACTGAAGATGATCATGTGAAGAAACAAAATAGTTGTATCTTTATGAACTCAAAACCAGAAACTCAGCTTGAATAACAAGGATTATAAAACACAATTATATCAATAGTTATAAAGATTTTAACAAACCTTAAAAATAGTAGGCATCACTTTTGGAACAGATACCCCATTTGAATTAAAGCGTTACTAAAAAACATGCATTCTTGAAAAAGAATAGAGAAACATGGAGATTCGGGATTCCTATTTATTTTAATAAATAAGACTGAAATTAATATTATGTATTTCTTACAACAAAGAAGTAAGGACTTGGAAGGTGAATAGATTTTACAAAATGCGGAAATAGGGTATTTCCAATTTAAGATGTTCCTTTTTGTCAGTAGAATGCTGGCTGGAACCCCCTCAATCTCTCAAAATGTTGCTTACCTATCAGAGGCCTTTTCCATGGAAAACTTGGTTGGAATTGGACCCCACATCTTTTTAACTTTGAACTCTGGATTTTGCTGATTGCTCATAAGTTTAATATTTAGGAAATACTGAACTCTGCGTCCAACTGGTTTGTGTGGCCTGGGGCTGCAGACTCTGGAAAGCTCTTCCAACATTTTCAGGCTTCAAGTGTCAGGTCTGTAGAAAGGAATTTGGAAGCTGATTCCCGGTACACAGACTGTGTACAACAGGATCTCAGCAGCCTGCTAGAGACATTAGTCAAAATGTTTTATTTGAAACGTTTTATATCCAATAAAGTTTTCAACAAAATGCTGCTGAAGATTTGCCGATCAATTGTATTCCTCAACACTCCTGTCAGGCCACAAAAATAAAAAGTGCAAAAAGAATGGTCTGCCTACCTCTGGATTCTCCTCGTGCCACCATAAAAATGTTTAAGCACTGCATCTTCTGTGCACTTCTCTATAGTATGAAAGATCCCATTCTGTGGATAAAGTAGTTCAGATACAGAATAATTAAATTATTTCCCCATTTTCTTCAGAAAATGGCAAAAAAATATCATATACATCTGGTCTATTCTGCAATTGCAAATTAAAAAAATTGTCTGTCTCTTAAAAGAAAAACCAGTCAGAAATTCTAGAATAAGCTTGTAGTTCTATTTAATAACATGCATCAAAGTCTGATGAACATTAAAATATCATTAAGGTAAAAAAAGCGCTTTTGACTGATATATTTCTAGCTTTATCCATCCAAATCTGACAAAAGCAATGAAAGACTGATTTATTTAGTGTGCACCTATCATCTATAGGATTTGACTTATTGGTGGTGACATCCTGAACGAGAAATGTGCACTACACTCGTCAGAGATGATGTAACAGGAGGAAATGTAGCTGGAAAGGGGCACTCTGAAACTCAATGTACTACACTCAGGTATTTTAACAAATGACTTTCAAGCCTAAAATGCTCGGATAAAACACTGAAATTGCATTCCAGAGCTCCCTCTGGCAACCCTGAAGAGTTATTGTGGTGGTTTAGCCCCAGCTGAGGGCTGAGCCCCACACAGTTGCTTGTTCTTTTAACGAAAAGAAGGGAGGGGGCAGTTGGGGGGTGGGGGGGGGTTGGGGAAGGAAAGGAAAATGTAAAGAGGGGAAAAAAAACCAAACCAAAGCCTAGAAAACCAAAACCCTGTGGGCTGGGATAAGGATAGTTTACTAAAATATCAGAAAAAGATAAAAAACATACAACAATGATAACATGACTTTAGAGCACAAAATACAAGAATCTGGTGATACAATGCAGTCTCTCACCAAACCACACAACTTAGGCCATACAACCCGGAGCCGTCCCGGAACCCGACCATCCCCAAAAACCGCACATCCCGGAGGTTTTTTTTCCTCCTTCTCCCAGACCCCCCTTTAAACTGAGCATGACGTAATTGGCATGGAATATCCTCTTTGGCCAGTTCAGGTCACCTGTCCTGGCTGTGTCCTCTCCTTTCTCATTAGTAGGGAAATATGAAAAATAGAAAAAGTCCTTGATTGCTTGGCAACATCTAGAAACATCATGGTGCTATCAGCACTGCTCTCATCCTAACACCCAAACATGGCATTCCATCCACTGCTAAAAAGCAAATTAACTCCATCTTAGCTGAAACCAGGACAGTTATCAATGGAAAGTGTTACTAGGTAGTACTGTGCTATCTGAAATAAAGGTAGACTAAATATACTATCTAACCACTTGAAGTATGATTGTGAAATGTACTGAAACTTTTTATTGATTTCCCAAGATACAAGTGCAGTTGACTGTCAAAATCAACAATAAAATCATTGATTGGTAAGAAATAAATCAACACGATAATTACACTTCACAATACCAAAAACCTGTACACATTTGTCTTTTTATCTAAGCACTTATATCTTTAGATTATACTGTTAATTTTTCATGAGCAGCAACCATAACCATAAAAAGAAGTTCCCATTCCCTTACTCACCCATTACTTCATGTATCGCAATTAATTGGCATTTATATAAATGAGGGGGAAGACTCTGCATGGAGAGGGCCAGATTTGGCTTGGAGAGGAGGAGAGCAGAGGATACGTAAGTAGGAAGGAAGAAGAAGTCACTGAATAGAAACTTTCTGTGTTGGGGCAATGCCATGGTAGGAGACTGCTTGTTCTCACTTTCCAACAAAACTTTTCTACCTATGATGAATGCCAACTCAACTGTTGTGTGGCTGGGTTTTCTGAGATGAATTTTGGGGGGGGGGGAAATAAATATATATTTATATGGGGTTTTTTCCCCAAAATATACATATATATACATATATATATTTATATGGTCGGTACTATCTTTCACATTTCTATCACTAGTTAAGCAGCCAAGGCAAAATGAAAGAAAAATTAAAAATTCTAAATTAAAAGGAGTATGGGCCAGAGTGCAGCAGCGCAAATATACATTTTCTTAACTTGCTTCATTTTAGATGCTCAGAAATAAATGTTAATTCTGTAAGCTTCCAGGTCTGTAGATACTGGTATATATCTTATGTTAAAGCTGCAAGACCTGCACATCTCAGTGCAGACCCATGTCTCAAACATTCCCAAGTGAATCTGGAGTCAGATGGAGGGGCTAAGGCAAGAGAGAAAACACTCTAACCAGCTTGTTTGGTCAAACTGATGAAACCAGGGCCGTGTGCTCAACTTTATGTAAATATTCAAGATGAACCTAATGCTGAGAAACATCAATTCAGTCAAACATATAAGCGGATGAATGACCTTAATCATGTGAATATTCCCATTAGGATCAATAAACTGGCCTGTGCTATTGCAACAAAGCACACTGGAATAAATATCCTTGCTGGAAAACAGAAGGTGATACTACAAAGAGTCCAGCATTACTTAAGAAATACAGAATTAAGCTGCAGACATGAAAAATTCTGTCACGATAGTCTGTATCGCAGAATTGCCTATTTAAAATGTGACAGTGCAATGGTTGTTCTAATCCAGTTTTGGAGATAAACTCAGAACAGGCTACTGCCAAAATCAACACCCAGTTCTTAGCTGCCTTGACCACTTCTCAGCTCTAATTGAGTATCAGGCCATCATTTTGAGCATCCTGAAAAATACCTTGTCAGTGCCCTTTTTAAAATGTCAAATTGCCACTTTGGTTTTTTGCATATTCTGAAGTACTTTAATCTAAAATCGCCCTTGGTATCACTTTCAGGGGATCAGTCTCTCTGGGAACAGATTTTTTTTTTTTTTTTGACCTTTGCAATTATCACTAAGGAACATATTTTTATTCCTCACACTTGCTTGGAGAAGCTTCACAAAATTTGTGCCTTTCCATAGTTATACTGGACTTCTTCCTCTGGTGATTCCAGCAGCTACACGCGCCAGTGGTGGGGTAAATGCTGCTATACACCACTGACTTCTCCACTGGAAGTGTAGCTGCAGCCCATGCCAGGACATATGTCGGAACTGACAATGCCACCTTATGGTGGAAATACAAACTGCAAATGCAGTCTGGAGAAGTAAATACAAACATGGCTGTTTCCCCGGATAGGTAAAAACAGTACACTGAAGGCTAAGGATGCAGCTGGGGGAGGCGGTGGGGTGGGGGGTGGGGAGCGTGTGTGAATAAACAATTATTAATCTCTAGCCTTTTTTAAGTCATTAACGGCAGCTAGCTTAATTTATGTGCGGAAACTCTGAGCGACAAGTGAATATAGAAAAGTACAAGGCAAAAGGGAGAGAAATGCTTGCATTGTCCTCTCACTGACTTGATTTAATTTTGTCTTCCCGCTTCTATAGCTGGTGACCAATATACCAACGTCCTCACCAACCTAGGTTAAGTAACTGACCATCTGTTTTGTCATTGGTAGATACAACGTGGCCATTACAAACAAGAAGAAACAGAGACAACTTCAGTGTTGGACTTTCTCACCATCCACAAAGCATCTCCAAGTAGCAATTTGCCCTGGAAGTCGTGGGACCCAGCTGTTAAGACCGGGGCTGTTACATGCCCAGAGGTCCAAAAGATTACCTTCAGGTAATAGCAGGGCAAAATAGCAGGGCATGAGGACTGCTAAATGCAGTAACATGCATAGATACTGGAGATAAAGTATGTGAATACACCTGCAAGTTTTTATGGGAACTGCATGGACTTTTGTCATTAGACTATTGTTACATTGGAGCTGTGACCTTAACAACTAGTTCCTGAAACATACCTGGAGGAATGCTGTGGCAAAACAAGGGGAATCATTGCTAGTCAAAAATATAAGAAACGTTTTTGTTTTTAAACAGCAAGATAGGTAGTACAGTTGAGGTTCCTCTCATTGACATAAAGGAAGCCTGGAGGCATGGGTATGTGGTAAACAGAACATCGAGTTAACCCCAGTACAACTGTGGTCCTAGTTTGCCACCTTCACCACTTCTGCTCTTAGAGATGAGAAGATTGATTCCAGCAAGACCAGATGATTGGAGTCATGACAGCTGTCAATGGGGAAGCATCCTTACACGTGATGGGCTGTTGGGTATTTTTTAGTGTTGGTATTGGGTTCTGCTCCTATATGTCTGATTTTTTTCTTAAAATGCAGTGAAAGCTCCTACTCTAAAACATCATTAGAATTTCAGACAAAGCTCATTTTGTGACAGCAAAAGTATTGTGAATTTAACACGTTCTCAGTGAATAATTGTTAAGAGAACACTATTAAGTCTTCAGCTAAGAAAGTGTGGGAATATGTATTCTTGGGGCCATTTATATAATTTCTACTATTTTCTTCCTTTTTTTTTTTTGTAATTTTTTATTTTTCAGCTGAGGAATTTAGCTCAAGCCAGTGCCCTGAAACAAAAAAGAGAACTTGCCTGGGAGGAACTGCATAGATGCTGAATATTTATATAGAATGACAATGACATTTGACTTCAGATTTTCTTTGACAGAAATTGGTTCCATTCAGCTGTGACCCATATCTCTTTGTCTTGACAAGCTGAGGAAAACATAACACCTTGGATCAAAACTGAATAAGGCCCGAATTTCTCAATCTATCTCCAAAAAACACTGACTTAAATTTGATAGTCTTACAGGATAAATGTGTATTAAAAGGGAGAATTTAAACAAATGATATATGCTGGTATTTTTACTTCTATTTGTCCATAGTGCAATGTATGAAGTGCTGTTCAAACACATGCCTAAGTTTAGTCTTTTTTTTTCTTCCAAAACCTTATTATTTGTGGAGAGTGACAATAAAACTAAGAGAATGGGGATGAGAAGCATGTGATATAGAAGAAAATTGGTTGATACGATCATTACTCTCATTTTGGTAAGTCTACATTTGATAATAGTGCTCTCCTATGTTGACTAAACCTTGTCCCATTTTTCCAAAATATTCTAGCCTATCTCTGCATACCACAGCTCTGTAGAGTCACAGTCTATTAGGATTTGGCCTAAGCATTTGATTAGTACAGCACTCACAGAAAACTGGGGTAACATGGAAAATAATATTGATGACTTGACACCTCGTGATCTCTAGTGTCACATCTTAATGAGGCCCTCGGGAGGCAGCACCTGAAATAACCCCACTGAAATGAAATGGAAACACACACACACACACACTCTCACACACACACACACATGCCCACTATGCTTTGCAGGTCCAGGAAAATTAACTTAAGTGTTCATTATTTCTCCTGTAAAACTGGTTAGTTTTCTCTGTGACTTCACATCCTGATTCCCTTGTGTAACTATTTAAATATCACATTAAGACAATATTGGTGCTGAATACTGAGGCACTCCAGAAGCCACAAGTGTCAAATTTAAAGCAGCGTGTTCAACTTACGCTCACCACTTTGTGGGTAACTGTTGCTTTTAACTTAGCACGTAGTGAATCTTACTTTATAATACACTACTTGAAATGTATGCATCTACAATATAATCATTTTCCTAGAATAGTAAACACAAACATCATCATTTATTTATAGGTGCTAGTGTGTCAAAGAAAGTTCACAGAAATCACTCGACGAAGCATTTGCAGTAAACATCTCAACAAGAATGTCTTTCATCATCCTGCTCAGAAAAAAGTCCCTGTATTTCCATCAAAGAGTCACTAGCTTAAAAATCCAACCCAAAACCTCAGGCCCAGCGCAGGAATTTGGATCCGACCTTCCAATACTCCTGAGCACGATACGCTACCCACTATGCCACACAGCTGCATTGCATTTTTCTTGCTCTCCTATGGTGATGTATCTAAGCAGTCTAAGTGTTAGCTGCAATGTCACAAAGGTCACATAAATATCTGCAAGATAGGCAGACAACAATGCTTCTGGAATTTTTGAAAAATAAGGGGAAACAACAGAAAATAAGCCAAACCATCTGGAATCTAAATCAAGGATTGTTTTCCTTTTAGCACGCGCGCACACACTCACACACACACACACACACACACACATGCAGAGCTTGGAAGGAGAACATTCTGTCATTCTTGCTCTTTGTGTAATGCCTCTGGGCCCTTTTATAACATGCAACTATCAGAAGCCAAAAATCCCAACTCACACAGATTATTATTGCAGTGCTTGGAAAGTTATTCCAGTGACTCACACACACACACAAACACACAAAAAGAAGAAAGATATCCCTGTTCATTCAAAGTCTGTCCCACAGCTGCTTAAGGTTATAGGCTGATTCACTTGGCTTCTCTTGGTTTTTCACAGCTAGCAGAGACCTTGGATGCTCTGAGACTCTCGTATGCCAATCAAAACATAATTCTTAATAAACAAAGAAATCTTGCCTTTGAAATCCAGAGAGAATCATGGTGGAGAGCAGCAGCTATGTGGTATTTTCCTTTCTGTCAAATTTTGCGGTAACCCTCTAATTCAGGAAATATCAAAAAATAACCTTTTCTCATGCTCCAAACTGGAATTTCTGTGTCCTGTCATATCCTGTCCCATCCCATCCCTCACCCTCTCCCACCATCTTCACAGGATAAGCTCTTCGTGAATAGCAGGAAAAAAACCCTGGGTTTAGCAATGAGGAGTCAAGCAATCTTTTGCATCATGTGTGTCTTAAAGGTCTTTTCCAACCTAGTCATTCTGTGCTTCTATGTTCCAGCACCTGCCTCAGCAGAAAGTTGCAGCAGGGCTTCAAAGAGCAATCATTCCAGTTTTTACTTCTTTTAAGGTCTGAGAACTTTCCTCTTCTGATCATAGTGTAGCTTTAGAAATCTTGGAAAACAAAGATAGTAAGCTGAGAATAGGTTCAGTTTTCCTTTTGAAAATTTAGCTTTACTACTAAGGCTCAACTTTTGAAATACAGAAGCCAAGGTGATGATTTAGACTCCCAGAGAGTGAGGGTACTCACAGTGTTTTCAAAAAATATTGACAGATGATGAACCCTGAGAGCCCAGATACAGTGGGCATGAAGTAGTTATGGGAATAATCAATCCACCTCCTCCTATATTTCTCTGTGTTTGCATATTGCAGTAGCATGTGAGGTTGCTGTCAATGCTCTCCATTGCAATCTCTAGCAGATACTATAAAATCTACTCATTTCAGTCTTCCTACAGCCTGGGCCAGAAATCTATATGTTACCCAAACAGCTATTATGATTTTCATAGTGTTAGGGGTAAAGATGGCTCAGCTAAGAGAGATGGTATGCTCAATTTACAGCTATCCATTAACTGAGATTGATACCAAAGCCTGAGAAACCTTGCTGCATGTTGATTATAAGGAGTACTATGGGTCCTGAAAAAAACTCAACAGCAGTAAGAGGCTAGGATTTACAGAAAACCACAGCAGGGCAAGGGAGTCCAAGATGATGAGGAATAGTGCATCCTTTGGATAAGAATAAAGAAATCACATAAAGGACTATTGTAGACTGGCTGTGACAAAGGTGACAAAGAAATGAGAAGCATTTGAAGGAAAAGCTTTTGGGAAGTCAAGAGGCTCAGTCAGAGTACAAACATCTTTTCTCCCTCTTGCCTCCATTTTGGTGACCTCCCTCCAAGGATATTTGCTGGAAATAAGGTACAAGAATTGGAAGGTGACACGGGAGAGAAGTACAGGGAGCAGAGAGTTGGCTCCTCTACACATTGTCCACTATTTTGTGAATACCTGCTTTGATTGTGGAGAAAGGAATTATCTAATATCCAGGCTCTCACACCTCTACAGCAATTTACTTTAACAGGAACATGTTCTGACCCATCAAATGAGGCCCCTGGAACAACTGGTTAAAAAAATTCCCTCATCCTGGTTAAAAAAATTCCCTCATCTCCCTCACCAAGCTGAGCGGATGACACCAAGCTGAGTGGTGTGGTCGACACCCTAGAAGGAAAGGAAGCCATCCAGAGGGATCTTATCAGGCTGGAAAGATGGGCCCAGGTGAACCCAATGAGGTTCAACACTGCCAAGTGTAAGGCATTGCACTTGGGCCGGAAGAATCCCAGACATAGATACAGACTGGGAGAAGAGCTTCTTGAGAGTAGCCCTGCTGAGAAGGACCTGGGTGTCATAGTGGATGAGAAACTTAACATGAGCCAGCAGTGTGCTCTTGCAGCTCGCAGGTATCCTGGGCTCCATCAGAAGAGGGGTGGCCAATAGGGACAGGGAGGTGATTGTCCCTCTCTACTCTGCCCTCGTGAGGTCCCACCTGGAGTACTGTGTCCAGATCTGGGGCCCCCAATACAAGAAAGATGTGGAACTGTTGGAGAGGGTTCAGAGGAGGGCCACAAAGATGATTAGAGGGCTGGAGCACCTGCCCTACAAAGAGAGGCTGAGGGAGCTGGGCTTGTTCAGCCTGGAGAAGAGAAGGCTGCGGGGGGACCTCAGTGCAGCCTGCCAGTACCTGAAGGGAGATTATAAACAGGAGGGGAATCAACTTTTTAAAAGGGCAGAAATTGGCAGGACAAGGGGGAATGGATTAAAGCTAAAGGAAGGAAGGTTTAGATTGGATATTAGGGGGAAGCTTTTTACAGAAAGAGTGGTGAGGTGCTGGAACAGGCTGCCCAAAGAAGTAGTGGATGCCCTGTCCCTGGAAGAGTTCAAGGCCAGGTTGGATGGGGCCCTGGGCAACCTGGTGTAGATCCAGGCCTGAGGTTGGTGGCCCTGCCTGTGGCAGGGGGGTTGGAGCTCTATGATCCTTGGGGTCCCTTCCAACCAATGCCATTCTATGATTCTATGATCTTTTCACAGAATCACAGAATCACAGAATCTTAGGGGTTGGAAGGGACCTCAAGAGATCTTCGGGTCCAACCCCCCTGCCAAAGCAGGCTCCCTATCTCATATTACATAGATAGGCGTCCAGACGAGACTTGAATATCTCCAGAGAAGGAGACTCCACCACCTCCCTGGGCAGCCTGTCCCAGGGCTCTGTCACCCTCACTGTGAAAAAGTTCTTCCGCATGTTGGTGCGGAACTTCCTGTGCTCCAGCTTACAGCCATTGCCCCTAGTCCTGTCCCCACTGACCACTGAAAAGGGGCTGGCCAATTCCCCCTGCCACCCATGTCTAAGATACTTGTAAACACTAATTAGGTCCCCCCTAAGTCTTCTTTTTTCCAGGCTGAACAGACCCAGCTCACTCAACCTTTCCTCATAGGGGAGATGTTCCAGACCCCTAATCATCTTTGTCGCCCTTCTCTGGACTCTCTCCAGAAGGTCCCTGTCTTTTCTATACCAGGGAGCCCAGAACTGGACACAGTATTCCAGGTGGGGCCTGACCAACGCAGAGTAGAGGGGGAGGATCATCTTCTTCGACCTGCTGGACACACTCTTCCTGATGCATCCCAGGATCCCATTGCTTTTCTCTTGCAAAAAAAAAAAAAAAAAAAAAAAAAAGGAAAAAGAACATCATCTTATTTTTACAGAGAATACCAGTACAGATTCCATGCATGGTTAATAAGACATTTCTGAAGCACTACCGGCAGAAGTTAAAAACCATCAATTTTCCTAGTTACTCTTTTCCCTAATTTGTCCTGCTGCTCAGTCTTTCAGTCATTACTGCCTTGCAGGTTACCAACAAACCTGCCCAGGGATATGTGAGGAGTCTGCTGAGTTGTGAATCCTATGCTAGAGCTGCAGAAGGAAACATCTCTTGTCTTTGGTTTGATGCTGACCAGAAGGACAGAAGTGAGAGTATTTCCTGCAGTGCGTCCACGTATGCACATTAACAACTAATATACTGAAACTAGTCATCAAGGAAAGTAAGGACAACTTCATACAATGCTGCTACCTGAAGTAAGTAGTCAAGTGTGTTCTGATAACGTTGCATATATACTTGCTTACACACTGATGAGACCACCTGAACACCTCACCCTTCTATGCCCATGTTGAGTAACAGAAAAGCCACAGAGAGGAAGGCAGGTGTGCTTACTCGGTAGTGTAACCATGCACTGGTAGTCCTTCTGTTGTAAAAAAGTATTCTGGGACATGCCAATCATCAACTGCATTTAACCCACAGCTCCACATTCACTCTGCTGCTGCTGCTGCTGAGCCCCAAGACCAGGATCCAAGCACAGTGCCATATTATCGGTTTGCTGCTGAGAATGATGGCTGAGAAAGAAATATGGGTTTAACTTCTAGCAGCTGAGTCACACTCACAGGTAATCATTGTTTGGTAACAGAACCAGGTAAATGCTCGTGTGTGGCTTCTGTGTGGCTCATTTATCTCACTTAACTTCTAGCTTGCCATGTAATGTAGCATGAGCATAACTATATTTCAGCACATGGGTATATAAATGCTTGTCTCACTGAATTCTCCTGTGCACAGAATTGTGAATTGTACACAGCCTTGAGCTCTGCATGAGATGAACGTTCACACTTGACCCTTAGCTGTCCCTTGTAAATTTGTAGTACAGGCGTCAGAGTCAAAACATATCATTCATTTCCTCCGCAGCTCCTCTGTCCCTCATGTGAAATTTCCTTTTAAGTGGCCGGTGATCAGTGCTGCCTGCAGATTTAAATAGGCTTGTGTCAGTTTTCTGCAGCCTTGCATTTGAGCCAAAGGGCATGATAATGTATGTGAAACCTGTCTGGAGAGTGGGAATAAGCAGATTTAAGAGTCCGAATGTCCGTACTGGCCATTTCCCCTTTGAGCAAGCCATCAGTTCCGTCCTTCTAATTGAGGTTTTCTTTTGTTGCCTGCACATGTTTAACCTCAAACCCCTACTCAAGGATAAAAAAGGGGCATGATCTGACAGCAGGCCTCATATTCTTCAAATCTAGAAAAGTGGCCTCAGGGAAGGTGAGAAATATTGATGTTATAGTTCTGCATCCCACTTTTTTGACAGACAAAGTTTATCCCCCATAGCACATATGTATATGGAAACACCTTTAGATTCAGTTTCAGAAGAAAAGCATAACTGAAAATGTTTTGTTTCTGCATGACCTCCAATATGGCAACTCCCTGCTTCTCTCTGTATGCCACAGCAACAGGGAGAACTGGACCCAGAGGCAGAGAGCCCAAATGAGAGAAAGACAGTATGAGAATAGATGAATTTGGACAGCAATCAAACCAGTCTTGTTGTCCCCACGTGTCATGTGTGTCCCCTGCTGCCTTTCCATTTTAATTACATGGTTTAAAATAATCTCCTCAAATTTGGGAGGAAATCTCCTTGTCTGTATTTGATCTGGCATTGACTGTCTATATCTGCAACCCCATTACCAGGGGAGACCCTGGCATTCCTTATGAAGAGGAGGAGAAATGAAATGGGATGTAATATGCTGCAGCCTGGCAAAAAAGACTGAATGGAATTGGCCAATAGCCAAATGCTTTCATACCTAGTAGAAAGGCACTAAATGAGACTGGTTATATTTAATTGGGCATCTTTCTGATTAAATAAAGAAATCTCTCTGTATGTACATGTACATTATATATTTATGTATACATTTTGCCATTCATAGATAGTTTGCTCATTCCCAGCCTACATGTAGACTGCTTTGAAGTCTACAGCAAGGTTGGGAACACCCAAAGCATGAAAGAGAAGATGCATGTGGGGATTATGTTTCTTTGCTTATTCTGTGTCATCCCGGGCCAAATCCGCTGCCTGATGGCACATCAGGAATGAACCTGGCCCACTGTTCTTGTAGGTCTTAGATAAATGCTGCTTCAAAAAACCAGTGAGATGCAGAGAGGTCTCCTCTTTCTTCTATAGTTACTTTCACAGCCATTCATTCATCGATCATTCTTTTGGATGACTCTCATAAATACAAGATTAGTTAGCAAGTTGATAGAGGCAGAGCAGAAGTGCTGTCTTGCATAACGTCTGATCTCATACTCTTTACTGTGACCCATTTTTATTCAGCTGCAAATAACTTAATGTTAACTCTTTGGACTTGCGGTTTCTGTTTTACCTCTTTCTAAAGCTGATAAAAATGCACCACCAGAAGATATGAATGTGCAGCAGCTCACTTGCTGCAGACACAGATGTTGTGGAACCAATCTGTCAATTATTACCGAAACTATCCTTTTGCACATCAGGAGGGCCAAGAAGAACTTTTCACTATTTCATTGGCAAACTTCTCTGCAAAGCATAGAGCACTCATCAAGGTTTTTCTGCCATTTTAGAGTGAAATTTCAACTTTGGTTACTCTGTATTCCTTTGCTAAAAATGCTGGCCATACAGAGACGACGTAGCACTTTTTACTATGTAGAGTACCGTGATAACCTGTGAAATCATAAACAGTTAAGCAAAGCTCATGGTAAAAAAAAGTCTCTAAAATACATCCCTTTCCCAGGAAGTCTAACCTCAACACATATTTATTGAAACATCACTACATTTTAGCCGCAGATCTCCCAGCCCAGCTATCTCTTCTCAGATTCAAGGTTTGGTCCTGTGTTTGTTGTATTTGGTGCAATTTGTGTCCTTTTGCCTACCACCAACTTCTCTGTATTTAAATTGGTATTGTCTGCCTATATTCTCTGCTGACAAGTCCTGTGGGGTCATTTCCATTTCTGCAAAATTCATGCAACCTGTATTCTTGAGAGGTGATTTAATGAACGCCCACTGACTACAGGGAAACTGGGATCAACACTGATTTGCAGTGAAATTTAACATACAGAAGTTCAGCAGATGCTACTAATTCAGAGTCTGTGTATATATGTGTGTATGATTTAAATTAAAAATTGTACTTGGTTCACTGTAAAGGCTAATGTCTAGAAAAAATGGTAGTCTTTTATTTTCATCCAATGGTTTGCTGCTGTAAAATACTCAAGTTAAAAACCATCAGGTATTTAGACATAAAAATAATACTAATAGTAGAGGTTTGCTGAGATCAGAAGCTGAGTCTCTGACTGCACCTAACTGGGAAAAGTATCTAGCTTCAAAGAGCTGAGGGAAACGGAGGTCATGAGGCATGAGAGTGATGAAAAGTAGCAGCTTAGTTCTGTAGTAGCAGATCAGATTAGTTGAGCTGATTTCAAACCAACTGCAAAATCTACTTTAACATCTTTCATTCTCTTACCAAAAATCTGAGACTGGGGGTACTTCTAGGTGAGTCATGACCAGGCGTAACAGTTTTAAGTCCCTAATCATTCACAGGTCTCCACATTAGCTTCAGTTTAGGATTTACTCTTAGATGAGCTAAATAGTCTCCCAGCTGGGAACTTTCTTCTACAGTAGGAGAGATTTCCTGCTTAGCATACCTGCACTAGCACTGGGGAAATCAAACTTCCCAATCACGGCTAGCCAAGTTGGGAAAGTAAAGGGCAGCACCACTGTGAGCACAGACCTGCCTTTTTGCAGTGTACAGAATATTTCTGTGGTATATCCACCATCCTAACCTCTATCCTGTTGTGGGTCATCCTGCAGAACGTGTTACTCCATGAAGCGCTGTCCCACAGTCTGATCTGTCACCTGTATCATTATCAGCAGCAGGAGTAGCACCGAACAAGACTGGGTAGTCAGTGCAAAGGAGATGAGCCACTGTGTCTGGGGTTTTACACAGCACACGGGAGCAGCTGCTGTGGGCTGCGGGCCAAAGGAGCACAGGTTGCTGAGGTGCAGAGGGTTGTTGACAGCTCTATTGCTACGGCGTGTGCATGCACATGTGGTATAACGGGTACAAACTTCCCCTCTCAACAGGTCAGGAGACTTCAACAGCAGGGACGCAAGCCTGGCATTACCTCTTGGCTGGGAACCGTGGGATGTTTACCCACATTTGTTCTCCCTTGTTTATTCTTTATTTTTCAAATAGCTCCATTTGAGTGAAGTATAACTGGAAAATGGGAGCTCGCCATGAGTAACATCACTAGAACAACAAAGGAAGCAATGAAGAGTTACCACTCCACTAATGTTTCTTTTGCTACCAGGATGAGCCATTTCCTTTGAAGAACAAGTTATTGTCATTATGTTTTACCTGGATAATTTCCGGGGGGAAGTGTGTATTTTCCCCATAAAATAACTGTTTCACACTCTCCATTGCTCAGTTATGTGCTGTTATTATAAAACCTATAATCTTTTGGGTTTTCTTATGTAAATCCTTGGCATCTGAATAGTCCAAGCATTTCTAGATGGTAGGTTATCCTACCTTCCTCTCAAGCCAGGGGATTAGAAATGTTTGCCTCTACATTTGTAGTCTCAGCAGCATCCCAACAAAGATCTTAATTTTAGTTTTGGGTCAAGTTTGTCTGCAGGGGTGATTTGGTGTTTAAAAGAATTATAAAATAGTTGCTCCCATCTTAGCCAGGTTCACTCATTTCATTTTGTACTTCTTCTGAAATGTCTGCACAAAACCTTTCATCACTAGTTTTCCAATGAATACTTGAAACTGTTTACACTCTCTATGGCAAGGAATTGATTCTGAAATATTGTAGCCATGCTGTAAATCAGTATTGATCATCTCCACATACATAAAGGGTGAAATTGCACAGATATTAAATACTTTCATTTGTTAATTGTATTTAGTTCCTATTCTACTTTACAGAAACATCAGATTAAGTGAGGAGGGACTAGCTGAAATAGATAGGTTGCTGTTATCCTACCAATTAAAAACTCTTGAGTTTTGAAATTGTAAAACTAAAGCTTATTGCAATAAATATGGTATAGCCTAAAACTTGACAAGTTTCATCTGACCAAAAATTTAAGAAGGAATAAGGAATGAATAGATAGTAAAGTAACCCTGATCAACTTTAATTTTCCATCTTTTAATGCAAATCGTCATCCTCAAATGGCTATTGAATATTTAAGTAGGTAAATGACAGCAGGAAGAGGCACAGGCAAGGAAAATAAGAAAAAAGCTGGTTGCGCCAATGCACTTTCAATGAAACCACAGGAAGAAAGACCAACAACAGTATTGTTCCCATTTCCTTAAATCTTTAAATCCATCAATGGTCCTCAGGCTATTTGTGAGAATATGAAGCAGCTCTTATCACATCTCACTAACCAGAGTGCCTGTGTTTCACATAAATGGCATTTTTAATTGTATGGAGTGAATTTCTTAGGGTGTGGCATACTGGTCTTTGTAATGGTTCATAGTCTGTAGCCATTAAGAAAGATGATTTGACTATTAAATCAGTGGGTCATAATGAACCAAAAAGGGCTATTCTAGAGGTAATAGAGGGAAGCTTTAGAAATTTCCAGTTTCTTTAACCATGCAGAATGTCAGCAAGACTTTCTAAATTCAAGCACCAGTAATTGCCTATGCCCTTTTCAAACAAAACCGCTTACTTTTGATTTCAGCATTTACCGTGTCTTTTCTCACACAGCTGTGCACCATGCTAATGCTGTTGCTTTATCAGCTTCCCTCCAGCCTGTTCACCTCACCAGAGAAGCATTGTTCTTTGCAGAACATCCCCTGATGCTTTGCCAAAGCCTACATTTGAACAGCTCTAGCGAAGAGATTTCCAATGATTCCCTTGAGAGTTTGATAACACCGCAATTAGTCTTTCTATTTGGCAAATAATTCTAGCTTTTCAGCCTTAGTTTCCCCTTTCCTTGTTTAATAGATACTGTCTTTCCTGTATTCCCAAGCAATACTTTTCATCTCTTTAATATTGCCCTTCCAGTATTTACAGGCAGATTTCCTAGTACTGCTGCTTCCTCAGTTTGTAGTTATTTTATGCACACTTAATTCTTTTAACCTTTTCCTCATGAGTTTCCTTAGCTTTTGGTATGCCTCTAAAGTAGCTAAAACCATTAGCTTTTCAGACGGGTTGCATGTGCATCGCTGATCATGGTGACTTTCTTAAGATTACATAAAGGGCATTCCACTGAAGACATATTTCACTAAATAATTAAATGTAACAGAAAAAGGAGCTCCTTTCAACA
Source organism: Laterallus jamaicensis coturniculus (assembly GCA_022605575.1). Classification (NCBI taxonomy): domain Eukaryota; kingdom Metazoa; phylum Chordata; class Aves; order Gruiformes; family Rallidae; genus Laterallus; species Laterallus jamaicensis. The sequence continues at coordinate 23,830,329 of JAKCOX010000013.1, forward strand.
AAGTCTTCTGCAACAACACCATCAGACAATTCTTTGTTCCCTCAGAACTCTCTGAGGGCACCTAGAAGAGGAAAATTCCATTGAGCTAGGGATTAGCCCTGTAGTGTCCTCATTATGAATTTAGAAAAAGCAGCAGCAGTAATATGACATTTCTGACACACATGATAATTACACAGACTTTTCTTGAAGTATAGAAGTGTCAAGTTACACAGAAAAAATAATGGAATAAAACACAGGTTTTCATTTAAAAGTTACCAGAGAGATTGGAGACGAACAGAGTTACACCACTTTAGGACATGTATTATTTTATTACTCTAAATGTTTTTTGCTACAGAAATTTTTCATCTGGAAAACTACCCAGATAGTTCAAATGTCTACTGGAGAATTAGTGTTCCATATTTTGAGTTCTAATTAATTTTTAGTCAATTTTCTGAATGTATGGAGCAGAAGAATATGAATCTTGTTTAAGTCGGAATCTCAGTACAACCTCCTTACTCTGTGCTAGTAGAATATCTGGCAAAGTTGCTTCACTTTTGGCCATATGTCCCTTGGTACCGTGCCGAAACTGTTATTATTTACCCTTGTCTCTCTCAAAAAAGCAGCTTAATTGCTTTTAATTGAAATTAGGCACTTAAAATCCATCTGCCTTACACAGATCTGAGGCTGCCTGTGGATCAAAGCTCATCCTGATGGCAGTCATGAGAACCCGAGTGTGCTATGTGACATATCTAACCAGTCACTGCAAAGCCAGCTCAGTTTCTAAGCAGCGAAAGAATGCTGACAGTAAATAGCCAAATAAACAAAGCAGTAAAATGTAAAATTAAACTTTGCCCCTAAAGTAAGGATAACTCTAGGAACTGCAGATTCAAAATGCTTTTCCACATGCATAGTTACTCCTGTAATGAATCCTCTCAGTCCATTTTATACCTTGGCCACCTTTTGTTGAAAATAAATACAATATTTGGGAGGAATAAAACCCTATTAACGCTGCTTTTGAGACCTGTCTGTATATTCTCATAGTTTCATTATCACTTTATAAAACTAATAACACATTATTATCAGCTTTTTTTTTACTTGACTGAATAAAATCCATGACTTCAGTCTGATAAATAAATGATGTCTCAGGAATTAAGACAAAGCTAGGTTCTATGCAAAACAACAGAGATCTTACTTTGGAAAAGTTCAGTCTTTAACAGAGCATTACAATGGCAATACTCATTCTTCATAAAGAGATTAATCACCTCTAACAAAGGACTGAGACATTTGTTCAATTCTGTTATTATTCATAGAGGATCCCTAAGCCAAAATGTAAATAACTTACACTGTAACACTTAAAATACCACCTCCTTTATCTCCAATTCATCTTGCCCCCCTTTTGACAAAATAGCAGACATTACTGGAATTGGCCTGCTTAGATACCGTAAGTATTGTTTTGTTCTTACTCCTAAAAGAACATTGGATTTTGTGATGGAAAGAGAGAAATTAAAATCTGTATGCCCAAGACAATGATTCCCTGTGAATATCTTGAGGTCTCTTAAATAAACAAACAATTTCCATACAAATAATAAGCAAAAAAAAAAAAAATCCCCAAACTCAGGCACTTCCTATGTACTGGAACAGCTGGTGCATTAGCATTGCTAAGACTGAGCTATGAGCCAAAGTAATTTTTCTGGATTGGACATTCCTGTTCTAACATGCCTAATTCATACTGTTCACATACGAGCTCCTATGCAGAGATGATAATGGAATTTTTATCAAAGCTTGAAAGAATAGACTTTTACCTTGCAGTCATTGCAGAGTTCACGAGAACATTTTGCAAGTGAAAAATGCAATTTGGAAAATAGAGAACAACCATTCTGTGTGGTGTAGGAGTACGAAAAAGAGGCTAGGGAAAAAAAAGCCTCTTAAGCTACGTATTTATTGAAAACACCCTGTACTTCTAGCACAGGGTCACCCTTCAGGGTGTCCCACTACAGTTTTTCACAATCTTTGCAGACAAATTTGTTCCCTGATTTTTTTTTTTAATTCTGTGTTCCATCTTTGTAGTGGGTCAAGTTTCTGATTAAGTCAATGGATATACACCCATTAACTTCCTAAATTTAGAATCAAACTTGTGCCTAGGTATGCAATTTAAAGGTGTCATACATCGGATCACTTACAGCTGCTCCACTTCTTCGGGAAATACAGTTCATACTAACCTCACAAGAACTCACAGCCTGCAGAGACAAAGCCTGTCTTTCAGTAACCTTGCTCTGACTTAGCTATTAATTTCACAGTGTATAGTATTGCAATTAGTTAATCTGTTCACTGTTTGGTTCAACATACAACATAAGCTAAATCAGTAGTGTATAAAATCAAGACCAAACTTCTCATCTAATGCACACTTAATGGAAAAAAATGTGTTTTTACAAACTGACAGTCATGTCTGGATCTCTGTATTCTAAAAAAAACCCCAAAACATTAAACTACGACAATTTTAAAATATTTTGAAGTGTCCTTGTAAATCAGGAGCCTAAGATCTATTTTCAGGTTTTTGAAGCTTATTGGTTTTCCTTGGCATTTGGAAATCTAAATGTCCAAGTATTGTTTTAAAATGGGACTTGGATACTTCTGGAAATTTTTCATTTCATGTCTAACAGTTTGTAGTCTGTTACATTCACGGTGTTGTCAAATTGGAAAATCTTCTGAGCCTATTGTATGTATGGGTATTGCAGATCTCCTCTAATTTCTCTTTTATATCATAACCTTGGAGGGACATCTGGAAATAGTTCTTCCTTCGGGTCTTGGTAAATCTTTTTTGAGGACGAAGGGATTCAGAAGGCATTGTTATGAACATTTTAGTTTTCCTTGTATGCCAAGTAACAAGTGTGCAAAATAAAGGACTTCTATCAATAAGCAGATACATTGCACATGGAACCCATGTCATGGATCAGAATTCTAAGACAAATGCCCAGCCACATGACAAAAATCACAATCAACTAACCTCAGTGCCTTCTGATATACTACTAGCCTGAAGCCAGAGGGCATTACTTTTCTCTGGTAGACAACATTTCAGTTCCAGTAAATATTCATTGACTGTTAATTTTCTGAATAGCTAGTGGTGCTATTATAAATTTTGGCAGTTTGTGTAAGTCAGCAAAAAGCCATGAAAGCTAGCTCTTAATATCACACATGGACAGCTTAAGTCAGCACTGCAGTTACCACTACAGGAGACTAAAGTGACACAGAATAAGCTAAACTAAAAACTTAATTGCCCTGTTATTTTATTATGCCTTGTTTTCTGGAATCTACAGTTCTTCTCCATCTGGCTTGCAGGTCTATAACTCTTAATTTGACAGAAGTATGGCACAAACTATTTTTGAGAAATGGCTCCAAAACCTTTTGGATTAGGTACAACTATTTTAAAAAAACCCCAAACAAAACAAACATATTTTTTAATGTCTAGCCTGTCTAGATGATGGACACCTCTAGACATTATCATAATTTAAAAACCTAAATAGTTTCTGATAGTTAATGACAAGACACAAATAAAACTGAAAGCAACAATTTTTTTAAAAAAAGAACAATTTTGTGCAGATGCTGTCAATATTACTGCTTTAGAAGTACTCATCTGTCCTAGACACTTACTTCTAACAACGTATACTGTAGAACACAGTTTGAGTTGGACACTAAGAATCATGAATATCATGTTTACGCGTCCTCCTTCTGACCTCTTGAGTGAATTGGGTAAGTCACTTCACTCTGTATATTCAGTTTGTCCATTTGTATAATGGATTATAACTGCACCTGGACCAGAACATCATCACCTGCTAGCATCACTTTGAGACCTTTGTAGTCGTTTAATAAATACTGAAGAGCTGCAGCTCTGATGCCAGTTTAATCTTAATGGGAGAAATTTCCTTCTATATCTTCCTGATATTTCTAACGATCTTGAGGAAGGTGAAATATGTAGACTATCAATTTTATACAGAAGAGAAAAAGAGAACTATAGTAAGTCAGTGTTCTGGGAATGATTGGGATTATAGTTGGCCATTGTGTTATAAAAAGAGATGCTAACAGCAAGTTGCCAAAGCACGTTCATCAGGGAGTTTAGCAGCCACCAGCTGTTGCAATTCAGTGTGTTCTACGGTTTATTCTTTAGGATTATTTGGTATCCACAGAGATACTATGACACAGGTCAGAAGATGATAAATCAGATTGGATCAATGATTGATCCTAGTCCACTATTCCACTTTCCATTCAGCATGATAGTACACGGACAGAATTTTCCATTTAGTGACCTCAATAATTTGAAGGCACTAATGAAGTAATTTCTCACAAGGGTACAATATTACTGTCACATCCTTTTAAGGAAGATAAAACTCATACTGACAGTCACTGCAATTCAGCAGTAGAGAAAAACTTTTGGACCAAATATTTTTTTATACCAAAGCCAAGTAGATGTGGGTCAATTGACATATGTAACAAATTATGTCCAAAATAGTTTGAAATTAATGGAATGGGGGGTGGGGTGACTGTGGAATTTAAAAAACCCTTATAACTTGTATTCCTAGCAATTGCCAAAATATTTTAAAATCAATGTTTTGCCTTGAAATGAAGTTCAAATTATTTTTTGTAAAGCAATTACAATCATATATTTAAAGTTGAACATTGAAATGAAACAAATTGTAATTATTTCTTCTTTTAAAATTTGCACAGAGGTATTTGCAACTGCCCCAAAATAGAAACCAGATCAAGGAAGTGTCATTTCTAGCTCAGACTTTCTCTGGTCTATTGGCTCTATTGGACATTGTGGAAGCTTTTGGTAGCTTCTTGCAGAATCCACCCCTGTAGTCCCCCCACTAGAAAACATTGCTGCAAAGCTTAAAACACTGGAATGCTATTAGTATTTAAAAAAAACCCAAACAAATCCAAAGACAACTAAATGCCCAGAGAAATGTTACGTTTCTTTCAGAAATGAAAAAATGTATAAATTTAGCATTTATAAACAAGGTATTTGAATTTTAATGGGAAGGTCAATAAAAAGTTGAGAAATTACATCCATCACCGTCGCACTTCATTGACTCCAACCTACATCTATCTGGTAAGCAAAACTCTGATCTTCTCCCATCTGGTTTTTGATTCATGATTATCTTGGATGCAAGACTTATCTGCAGGGCGTCCTTTGGTTAACATAAAAGAGTATTCTCCTATGAAAGCACACCCAAAGATCTACCAAAGTAATAAAATAAATAATCCCATGATGTTTCTGGTAAACAAATGAGCCTGTGTGATGCTGTGGAATACCAAAGCCTTGATGCACTCTCAGAATAGGAGATTCTCATTTCAGAGAATAACTCAGTGCTGATTACGGAGTGAGAAGGATAATGGTGGATCAGCTTATATTGCCTCTTAAACTTATATCACTTTTTAAAGCTCTTTCAGTGAGAATGGCAGATATAGACTATATTTACTGTTGATGAAAATATACATTGTCACTTGCTTTATGGTAGAATGGAATATTGGAATTTGGAATTGGAATATTCTAGTATGAAGCTCCCTCTTTGGTTTTATTTGATTTAGGATTTATTTAGTGAATCTAGGACTTAAAGAATATGAGTCAGTAAGAGCCCCAAAAATACTTGCTATTACATTAGGAGGAACAGATAAATTATTATTTTTTTTTAATTTATCATAGATTTAGTCCAATCCTTTAGACAGTTAGGAATTTCAAAGGTAGGCTGTGATGAAACCTCACACAATCAAACACCATCTTAGAAGGAAATCTCTATGATGTACAAAGCTTTAATATCCAAAATGCAGTAAGAGTGTCAAACATTCCCTTGATGAGAAGAACACAGTTAAACTTAAAAATAGACAGAACAAAAATTTAACTTCAAAAAGGTCTGGGGTAGCAGGAATAATTCCAAATTTGAGTGGTCATTTTGAGAGAGGCTCCTTATTTTGCCCAAAGGAACATCCCTATTACTGAAACAGGTTCCTTTCTTATACAATGATTCTGGTGTTCTGGTTTATCTATCCCTTCTCCCCATTGTGAAGTCAAAGAAAATAAATAACAATCATTGCATAATAGAAGCCAAATGAAATTATTTGCCACGTGTTGTCTGATAATTAACTAAGTAAGATCTCCTCAAACAAGCAAATCTAACTTGTTTTTATGACTACATTAAAATGTGACTCTTAAGCAAAACAAGAACATAAATCTCGTTAGAAGATGTTATAGTAAAAATCAAACAGGATTCTGAGTAGAGAGAAGGCTTTATTGAAAGCCATAAAACTTCTGCAGATGCCAGTGGAAAAAATTATGATAATAAAATCAGCTCCAGTTTAATGGCTTGGTAAATGAAGAGAACATTATGTGGAGTCCTGCAGAGTGCTTACAGTCCTCCCCATTATCATCTCCTCCCCACAATCACAGAGTGCTTTCTCTAAACGCCTCACTTTGAACTGTTTACCTTGGGGGCTACTCCTTTCTTCCCACTGATGGAGGTTTTGCTGTCCAGTTCATCTTTTGAAGGACATACAACTCTGGTGAGCTAAAACCTGGCACAGTCAGAGGCTGTGGCCTTTACATGGGTGAACAGCCATCACTTTGGGGAGATTCCTCAGGTGGGTATGTACAGCAGGCTTAACATGTCAGCAAAACACAGTTAAGGTAGTGGTTTGTATGTGGAGGAAAGGTCAATAATATCCTAAACCTCCTAAATTCTGTACATTATATTAAAGGATCTCCTTTTCCCCTTACGGTAAAAAAGACTGAGCATAAAACCACCTGCAGAGCTCTCACCATAAAGTGGGGGAAAACCTCAGCTAAAAATGAAAAGTGAAAATAACACAGCTCCAGGATATGCAGCTCGGAGGCAGTCTGGTTTCAGGACAGGTTTGAACCTTGTGGTCCAAATTGTGCAGTTTGGTGAGAAACTGCATTGTGTATCACCAGTTTTCTATATTTTGCTCTAAGTCCTGTTATTGTTATTTCTCCCTCCCTTTTCTGTCCCAGTAAACTGTCCTGATCCCAACCCATGAGGTTTGCATTTGTCTTCCCACTATTTTATTTTCCTCCCTAACCATCCCCCTCTCCAAACTCCCCTATGGTGAGGAAGGGAAAACAGAGCAAGCGGCTGCGTGGTGCTCTGCTGCTGGCTGGGACTGAACCATGATACCTGTGCTGAAGACCCCAGAGCGGGATTCAGTACTCCAGGAGGGGTCTCACCAGAGTAGGGCAGAGGGGCAGAATCACCTCCACCTTCCAATCACACAGTTTTTGATGCAGCCCAGGCTACATATGGCTTTCTGGGCTGTGAGCAGGTCACATCTACTGTTGGTTCATGATGGGGGATGGAGTTTCTCTTCCCATTCTTCATGGGGTCTGCAAAAGTTACATTTAGACCAAGAAAGTGAAATGCAATTTGCTTATCGCCTTTTTCAGATTCTGTGTGAGCCTGTATACCAATATAGACAATGGAACTGGAGGTTTCCTCCATCTCTTCTTTAAGTGAGCTGATAGGAGATGTGACACACATAGTCATGAGCACATTGTTAAATGAAAAGGTAGGTGAATATCATCTAGAACCAGCTATATAGCACAAGTCACCCCCATTAAAAAAATTCTTAAACATCTTTGCGTGGGCTCAAATTACAGCTTTGGGTCATGTGCGTTTGAGGCACTGATGCAGTGAATGAAGCATTGCCCTTATGTGCTATCAGCACAATCCCTTTACATTGTGTGATTTCCACACGGAGCAGGTGAAGAGCTTCATTCCCCTTATTTTCTTGTCACTGTGCTTACAGTATTTTTACACAGAGAAATTAATGATGGTGTTTGTTCAGCAGCCCAGAATGAGAGCTAATTTGACAGCTTGTGTCACAATAACGGTTTGTAGTGGAATTATTAATGAGAAGGACAGGTCTAAAGGGTAAATATCAAATCCTGTAGGTTGAAAGAGAGAGGGAGGAATATGGATCACTATGCACCGAAACAATATGAGAAGTGGGAAGCTAAACAATTCCTTGAAACAGCAGGAAAGAGCAGAGTCAGGTTCATTTAATTTATTTTTTATCTGTAATACTGGGAAAAGGTCCTTTCACCTATCTTGCCCCACGCACACTTATCCATGTCAAACCATGTGGCTTTACACACATATTATGTCCCCAGTCACATGGTGCTTTAAGGATTTGCTGTTAGCTATTCATCCTGGGCAGGCGAAAAGTGAGCTAAAAATGAAAAAAGTAGTGTGTGTGGACTGCAATGCAAGCTTGCAGTGCCACAGATTACTGATTAAAATGATGCTGACTGATTAAAAACGAGTGTACTACTAACATCTGCCTTAAATTGAATTAACAGGGCAGGGGAAGTGGTGTCCTGTCCATTTTTTAGTTTCTTCTTTAAATTGTAAAAAGTTAATTAGAGCCAGAATTCTTGATATTACATCAAGTGTGGTTCATGAGCATTGTCTTCAATGTCTTCCAGAGATCTTTGAATGTGCTATTTCCAAATGGTAGTGGCAGAACAAAGCAAGACAATCTTAATATTTCTCTTTAGGTTGCATCTCAGCCTGCCAGGAAAGTATGTACAGAAGCAAAGGTTATGGTTGGGAGCACTTCGAATGTTAGCAGGGCTTGAAAACACTATAATTAATCAATAAATGGTAAGTCAGCTTCTGGCACATAATGGTACTATACACATATGATATCTAGAGAAGGACAGCACCATTTGACATGTGAAACAATCTTGAGATATTAAAAGATAAAATTTCCCAAATGTATTCCAAACCCAAAGTAATTCATCAGAAAGACTGAACAAAGTGAAAATCAGAGTATCTTACAGATATAGCTGACATCTCTGCTATAAATCAGAAAAAGGGCATTTGAACTCAGCTTTTCTATATCTTAAGGTGAACTAAAGCTGTGATTTACACAAGTTTTCTGGATAATTCATTCATTCCAGCTACAGTGGGTGAATAGGGCAAGTGAGAACCTAAAAGCAATGATTTCAGATAGCATTTAGGTACATATTTTTTTATATAACCCTTATTTCCTTATTACTCCAGATGAAAAATTGAAAGATTTTGGAAATATTAGAATGTTCTCTTTTGATTTTTTTCTGGAATTTTGTTGGGTTATTAATTTATTTTTTCCCCTTTGCCTAAACAGTTCACTGCATGTGACCTTTTCCTAAGGGCATGTCAAATTTAACACTCTGGAAAAATTCCAGCCTTGTTAGTTAGCATGTCTGAATGGATAACTGGTTTGCAAAGTATTACCTCACAATGGCATCTTGTCCCATAAGAAGAGAACTAAGTGTCTTTCATAAAAAAATAAATGGAGGTATACTTAAAGCCAGCAACAGCAAATCATCATGCAGTTGAATTTCAGCCTGTAGCTCTCTGTACCACTCAGGATCATATATTTAAATATCAGCCTGAGACAGTGTTACATTTCTATTTGTTAAGCACCAGAATTTGTGTTCCGAAACACAGCTGCCAGCTCAGAATATCTATAAAGAAAAATGCAGTGCAGGTGAGACTGGGAAGGGAGGACACTTGTTAAATCCTTTACACCTTTTGTCTAACTTAATATATTACATATATATTTTCTTATTCTAGAAGAATGAAAGCAATGGAAGAGAATGGAGAAGAATGACAAGCTATGAACATGGTTTATTCACCATTTGGTGAGCCGATATTCATCAGGCATGAGCCAAATGCCACGGATGCTGAAGAGATCAAAATTCATCCCCATTAATCTCTTTCCCATATAGTGACATAAATTCTGCAAGAATATTTTCAGTGGGGATTGACTGTCTGAAACACAAGGATTTGGCCACTGCTTAAGCCAAGAATGGAGGTAAGATTGAACTGTGGCTCCATCTGATGTGACTATTCCTATACAAAATCAGCAGTGAGAGCACCCATCAGATAACAGGGCAGCACTGATGAGCAGAATCTTGTCAAAGTCCTTGGCAAGATACAGGTAGGAAGGAGACTTGCATGCAGAGAGACTAGGCCATAGGAAGTGACAAGGAATGAACTGAGGAAATAGGTTTCCAAATTGCCATGGACTCATCTGGATATACCATCCTCAGCATTGCACCTCCAGGGAACTGTCTCTGATTTCTTTCAGAACTGATACCCAGGCGTAACTGGAGCCATGGAATTTGTTGGCCAGAGTACCTTTAATCGCCTATTTGCTTCATATTGTTCCCTTTTTAACATTTCTGGTTGTTCTACTGCCCCTATGGATATATTAAATAATGACATTTTATTCTACCATTCAGTCATCTTGTTAATCAGAAACATTGAAAGTGTTGATCTGATTTTGTAGCTGCCCAGAAAGAATGTAAGAGTAAGTCCGAAAGTTGGCTATTAAACTTTGTACTGAAATATTCTTGTCTGAAAATGTTAATTCATTAAAGCGAAGTTTTCACCTGTACACATGAGTTTTAATGAATCCTTCAATAAAGACCTTCCAGCTCCAATTTGGGATTTGGAGTCTGAGACTCACAAAGAGCCAACTCGATTCTCTAAATTATTTCTTACATAAATCAGAAATCTCACATCACTAGTAAATACCCTAATCAATCCATTCCTGTCCATTCTGGAAAATGCACTTTCTCCTTATGATTAAATATCTTTTTTTTTTGGTAGACCAAAAACGTACAGTGGTCTTATGGTTTAACCCCAAAGAGTAACTGAACACCACACAGCCACTCACTCACCCCTCCCCTGATGGGGATGGGGAGGATAACAGAAAAAACCTCCTGGGTTGAGACAAAGACAGCTTAATAGGGTAAAAAAGAAAACACTAATAACAAGAACAATAAATGATGCACAAATGCTGTTACTCATCACATGCAAAAAGAAAAGAAAACAATCTGAGTAGCGAGCCCTCCTCCTGTCTAGCTTCCCCAGCTATATACAGAGCATATATAGAAGAGTAGGCACTGGAAAAAGGCTTTCCTTTAGAACTAAATGACCCTCTACACTGAACTAGAAGGGCCTTACACTGGATTTTAAACAAAATAATTAAAAAATGAACAGAAGGTGAACAAATTTTGGTAAGCAAGAACCTGGAGTAAATAAACCCCAATAATTTCAGAAGGAAAGAGTCTGAATCCCATTATCAATTTCCTGAGTGATACAGACCCTAAAAAGACCTGCCTGATAGTAATTAGGGATGGTAAAACTTCAATAATTAAGCTTAGTTAATACACAGAAGTTGATATAGCTTTTTTACTACCTCCAATTCCAGTTTAAGAGACAGGTCTATATTGAAATAAATAGTGACATTTCAATGTTTAAATGAAAACAGACATTGAAGACAATGTCAAACTCAGCTCATTTTCTTTGTCCTGCATGTCAATGAATGGCATAATGATGACCATAATCATACAGAAACGCAGGTATAAAATTGTTTTAGAGGTGCCAATGAACACTTCATCAATATAATTACCCTAAGATAAATTAGGGAACATTTCCTCAACACTTACGAGAGATCTTAACTCTAAGGCACATAGGATTCTGAAGATATCTTTCTTTGTCTGTCATTTAGATTTTTAATATTAGATTGAATTGGTGTTTAATGAAAATATTCAGTGAGATATTACTTCCATGACATCCAAGGAATGATGCCTTCTCACGCTGCTCTTTAACAACGAGGCGCGAAATCTGATCTAACATCTGGGAGTCAGTGGTAATTGCCTTTAACTGACCAGTGTTAAATCAGTTAAACAGGATAAACGTGACAGAAATCTGATTAAACTGGTTTCAGCAAAAAAGCAGTAACTACCAGGAAAGTAGACAAAGTATAAGAATCAGAGGCAGAGTAGAAATTTCACTTGGGGACAACATGGACCTCTCCACCAAGATCTTAGAAATTTAAAGTAATAATTTAAAAGTCTGGATAAAACAAGTAAACAAACAAAAAGAAACATCAGAAGAAGATTAAGAATGAAAAGCATGAATTAGAAACTAGCTTGTGTAGACTAAGTGCTAACTTCCTATGAGAACTAGAAATTTAGAAAAAAAAATTACTCTAACACGATGCCCCGTATTACATAACACAGTAACACTACGACTGAGCTATTTGTAGGGTGGAGAGATTTGTAACAGAAGTTGCAGTCTCTGCTTTCAGACTCCATGACTACAAGGAAAGTTTGGTACACTATTCATGCTTTCAAGCTGGGACACATTAGCAGAATAGTGGTGACAGCTATGAAGTTTTGGGAAAAGAGTGTTTGCAGCACCTTTGTTTTGGTTAGCCATATAAGTGAGCAGGGGTACTTCGCTTTTATTGGGATTGGTATTTTAAGTTCTGGGGCCATAACTTCAGAAAATTTCCAATCAGACATACTAGAACGGATCTCTCCTTTTTGATTGTTCTTTACTCTTAGTGACACAATCCAAAAGCCCGTCATGTTTTGAGAACACGTACCACAGGGAAGCCCTGGTTCCAAAGAACACTCAGAAGCCAGCGAGGGCTGACTCAAACAAAAACACACTGAGGGGAAGTAATCAGTGTGTCCAAAGTTATAGTGCATTATTCCATATATAAATATTGAATAATAATCAGTCTGGCTAGAAATACTTTTTGTGCCAAAAACTGAAGTCCAGAGAGATCGTACCTTCATATCAAAACACTTTATCTGGATGTGGATATTATTATATGGATACTTGGGGAACCTGTATTTCAATCATTTGAATATAATTAATTTCCAGGGTCCATTTTGAGAAGTGTGTTCTTCAGCAACAAGTTTTTCTGTTAAAAGGTTTCCTGTACAGCAGTCAGCACGGCTGCAAAACTGTCCTGCATTCCTCTACATCTGTCTTAGACTTGTAGGGTTTTTCTGGGCAGATTTCATGGCTGAGGTCAGCATATGAAAATTACACCTGCAGGGAAGGAATATTGTTCAGATCCCTTTCTTTTGTTAAGGACAATATTCTTTTTCTGTTGGAAAAAGATGATATAGTTAGATCTTGCTCTAAAGAGCCCACTTATTTCTTGATTTTAGCCAATACACTTGTGAATGTGAAAAACTCACACCTAACGCCAGTTTTGATACATACTTACAGCTGATGAGCTTGTATTTGTATCTCATCAGAAATGTACTTGAACTGATGAGAATTTAGGTAGAACTTCTAATTGCAATTTTTCCTTGTATTTGAAGAAGTAATGACGCAGTGTTCTGTTATTATGCACTCAGAGTACAGGGGATGCTGACATGATAAACAAAATGTATTTACGTCTAGGAGGATCCCTGAAGAGGATGAAGGATGTAAATTACATATATACATGATCTGCAGGGAGTTGGGTTGTGGGGTTTTTTTTCATTCCTGTGTGTTTACATTGTCTTGCACTTGACAGTGGCTTCATGGTGCTTATGACAAGCCAGTGATTGGCAGCTCAGTCACACCGAGCTTGGGCAGAGCAAAAGCCTGTGCATGTTACTGGTAGTCAATCCTTGGAGAAAAACCTGAAGGCTGTTCCCTTGGAGATTATAGTATGGGAATGGCATAAAAAGCAATTAGTATGACTATCACTAAATCTTTCTGTGTAAGAAGATGAATAGAAAACTCTCATTACTGAACAGTGCTTTAAATAGCTAAGAAGAAAACTGATCTCTGGGAAATACTTATAAAATTAAGTATCTCAAATAATATTACTTTGATTAAAACCAGATCAGTAATTAGAGATTCCAGAGTTCATTTACATTTAGTAGAGCCAGTGGTAATGCTTCTATTGTGTTTATCACATCAGTCCTATTTAACTGTGATTATCTTTCATCGTTGCCAGTGCTCGCAGAGCACCCATTAGAATACCTTCATACTAGCTTATTTCAGCAAAAACACCATGCTGTTTGTTGGTAGGTTCCTATAAGAGACCAAGTGATTTAGAAGAGAACTCTTAGGAGTACTGAGAGTGTTGAAACTTATTAAATAACATACAGAAAACCTTATCGTCATCTCTACTTCCAGAGGAAGTAGTAGGCAAATTAATGAGTAGCACAGGAAATCTTGCCCAGTTAATGTGACTCAATCTGAATATTTTGTTGGTCAGAATATACCTGGATCGGAAAGGACAAAACAGAAATTGACGTTTTATGATGCAAGAGACAATACAAGGATGACTCAGTACTACTGAGGTTGCTAATTACTCAATAATTGTCATGAGCTGAAGCACAATCTGAGGTCCCTAAGTACTCCAAGGGTCTAAAAATACTTTTGGAACCTGGTCTGTTGGAAAGAGCGTCACTCCACTGAGATTTCCACATTCTACACATTCAGTTAAATTTAAGAACACAGTTAACTAGTCTTTACACAAACAAATTCAGCACCAACTTTACTTAGAAACAATGCCCAGAGAATACAGAACATACTCAAAAAAGCTAAAAGTAAAAGGCCTACACTCTCAGATTCCAACCTAAAACTTTTTTGCCCAGTATTAAGCTGAAAAAGTTTTTGCTTGCAGGCATTTGCAGAGTCCTTAAAACATTTTTGGGAGAGACATCAAGGAATGAACACTTTCAGGACAACACTGCTTTTTCAAAAGGCTTCATTTTACTATTTAGATTTGGAAAAAAATATTATGCTAAAATTATTTTCTGGATTTAATATTTGAATAATTAGTTTTTCAACTTACATAAATTTCATATTGTATAGTAATACATCATAATATTTATAAGTTTTATAGAATCTATGATTAAAAAATGTTTTACACCTGAAGTTTCTCTGTTATTATCTTTCACTGCAGCAACAAACAGCATAGAATTTAACTGACGTATGTTTGACACTTAGGGATTGTTCAACACATGAATTGTGTGTTGAATTTAGTATTTCATATAAAAAACCTGAGCACTGAAATTTCACAGAATCACACAGAATCACAGAATCGTAGGGGTTGGAAGGGACCTCAAGAGATCATCGGGTCCAACCCCCCTGCCAAAGCAGGCTCCCTAGCTCATACTGCACAGATAAGCGTCCAGATGGGTCTTGAATATCTCCAGAGAAGGAGACTCCACCACCTCCCTGGGCAGCCTATTCCAGGGCTCTGTCACCCTCACTGTGAAAAAGCTTTTCCACATGTTGGTGCAGAACTTCCTGTGTTCTAACTTGCAGCCATTGCCCCTTGTCCTGTCTCCACTAACCACTGAAAAGGGGCTGGCTAATTCCCCCTGCATCCCATGCTTAAGATAATTGTAAGCACCAATTAGGTCTCCCCTTAATCTTCTTTTCTCTAGACTGAACAGTCCCAGCTTATTCAGCCTCTCCTCACAGGGGAGATGCTCCAGGCCCTTAATCATCTTTGTAGCCCTTCTCTGGACTCTCTCATGGAGATCTCTGTCCTTTTTACACCAGGGAGCCCAGAAGTGGACACAATAGTCCAGGTGGGGCCTGACCAGGGCAGAGTAGAGGGGGAGGATTACCGCCTTCGACCTGCTGGCCATTTCAGTGGAATAATACCTCTTTTCTGAAAGGCACTTCGCTAAAAAGTATGGTAAATACACAGACTTTATCCAGAAGTTCCAGGAGCCCGGTGAAAGCAGTTTTGTTATTTCTTGTTTAGAAACCTTCAGAATGTGCAGCGCTGTCTTATCCAGCTCTATATGAAGCCTCAATATACACAATGTACGACACTGAATTCAATGTCACTAGTAACTCCTGACTATTCTCCACTGGACATTTATAGATCATTTTCTCCTCCAGGCAATTATTAATTCTGAGGCCAGGAATTATTCAGAGGACCCCATGTCATTTTGTTTTAATGGTAACTGTGTACTGACCCAGTTCAGTTCAGGCTGTGGCTGTTTCCAGGAGCTGAATTTGATTGTACTTCCAAGAGTGAGTCACTAGCTCAAACCAGAAGTTTCAGAGGTTTAACTTGGGAATCAAACAGCACAACTTCATGGCTGGAAAACAGGCTAAGGGCTTTCTCGCTTCAAAATTCTGACACATTTCCCTAGAAGCTGGAGGGGTGTTGTTTCTATCCCATTCCACAGGTAAAGTTTCATTATATTGATTAAAGAAAACCTAGACCAGTCCTTGAAACTCCTTTGCTTATGGCCCATAGAGGAACACAAAGCAACCTTGGAAGTAATTTAGTTGTCACCTTTTTTCTGAACCTGCAACCCCCTGTACTCCAATATCCCTGCCACCAATCTCAAAAACCTTTTCTAATCATAAAGTTCATCACTGCATTAAGTACAAACTCAGTAAGTTAGGCTTTGAAGCCTTGCTTTTTAGCTGAGAAGGGAACAACTCCAGATGTTTTTAAGATGATAAGGTGCTTTATCTTCGGAGTAAGCTTGGTTATGGATCCAATAGGAACTGTTAAAGGCATGTAGATGATCAGCTCATCAAGTAGAGAAAGGATAATAAACTAAAATAAATCTTATTTGCTATTTTGATATGCTTCAAATTACATCAAGACATCTGACACTATTTATTGCCTCAGATCTAAAGTTAATTTATGATGAAAGCTACCTGAAGTGGTCAGAGAGACTCCTTATCTGCTTTGTGCAAATTTTTAGCAAACCTAGGCCATGTTTTTTTCATAAACCTGAGGTAGAGTTATAACTAACCTTAGCTGAATTCATTAATATGAGTGCAAACCATTTGGAACCCATTGTAGTCCAATGATTTTAACTTCAAACTAGATAGAGCATATCAGTAGAGTCAAAATTCCTTTAAAATTCCCTTTGATTGAGATACCACTCCTTATATTAATTTCTATCTTTTGATTCCTGCTATGTTACTATTTACTAAGTTACCTACTCTGCAACGCATGGGTGATTCTCATGCCAGAGGTAGTTCATTCCCATGAGAGGACCTGCTATAACAGCACTATTGGGGTTGCCAGTGCCAGGCCACAAGTATGGGAATATGAGTAGAGAATAATAGAAGAATAATACCACATAGACTCTGGAAAACACTCCTACAGCAGTGTGGGTGAAAGAATCACACAGAATCACAGAATTGTAGGGGTTGGAAGGGACCTTGAGAGATCATCGGGTCTAACCCCCCTGCCAAAGCAGCTCCCTAGCTCATACTGCACAGATAGGCGTCCAGATGGGTCTTGAATATCACCAGAGAAGGAGACTCCACCACCTCCCTGGGCAGCCTATTCCAGGGCTCTGTCACCCTCACTGTGAAAAAGTTCCTCTGCATGTTGGTGCGGAACTTCCTGTGCTCCAGTTTGCAGCCATTGCCACTTGTCCTATCTCCACTGACCAAAGAAAGGGGCAGGCCAATTCCCCCTGCATCCCATACTTAAGATATTTATAAACATTGATTAGGTCCCCCCTCAGTCTTCTTTTCTCCAGGCTGAACAGCCCCAGCTCTCTCAGCCTTTCCTCATAGGATAGATGTTCCAGGCCCTTAATCATCTTTGTAGTCCTTCTCTGCACTCTCTCAAGGAGATCCCTGTCCTTTTTATACCAGGGAGCCCAGAAGTGGACACAATAGTCCAGGTGGGGTCTGACCAGGGCAGAGCAGAGGGGGAAGATCACCTCCTTCGACCTGCTGGACACACTCCTCCTGATGCCCCCCAGGATCCCATTGGCTCTCTTAGCCACCAGGGCACATTGCTTGCTCATAGCCAACCTGTCATCAACCAGGACCCCCAGGTCTCCTCCACAGAGCTCTTCTCCAGCAGGTCATCCCCCAGCCTGTACTGATATATGCAGTTGTTCTTCCTCAGGTGCAAGACTTTACACTTGCTTTTGTTGAATTTCATCTGGTTTCTCCCTGCCCAGCTTTCCAGCCTGTCCAGGTCTCGCTGGATGGCAGCGCAGTGTTCCTGCGTGTCAGCCACCCCTCCCAGCTTTGTATCATCAGCGTACTTGCTGAGGGTGGATGCTGTTCCCTCATCAAGGTCATCAGTGAAGATATTAAACAGGACTGGACCCAACACTGAGCCCTGGGGAACACCGCTAGTCACAGGCCTCCAGTCAGATTCTGCTCCACCGATCACAACCCTCTGAGCTCGGTCCAACTGCCAGTTCTCGACCCACCTCACTGTCCACTCATCTATCCCATGCTCTCTCAGCTTTTCTATCAGGATGTCATGGGAGACAGTATCGAAAGCCTTGCTGAAGCCAAGGTAGATGACATCCACTGCTCTCCCTCCATCCACCCAGCCGGTGACGAGATCATAGAAGGTTATGAGATTGGTTGAGCACACGATCTCCCTTTGGTGAATCCATGCTGACTACTCCTCATGACCTTCTTCTCTTCCAGTTGTTTGGAGATGGCATCCAGAACAAGCTGTTCCATAACTTTTCCAGGGACAGAAGTGAGGCTGACTGGCCTATAGTTGCTAGGATCCTCCTTCTTGCCCTTTTTAAAGACTGGAGTGATATTGGCTATCCTCCAATCCTCAGGCACTTCTGTTCTCCAAGACCTGTCGAAGATGATAGAGAGAAGCTCCGCAATCACTTCCACCAGCTCCCTAAGCACACGTGGATGCATCCCATCTGGGCCCATGGATTTGTGTGCATTAATCCCTTTGAGCCACTCCTGGACCTCCCCTACCTCAACTAGAGGGAAGCTCTTCGTTCCCCGAACACTCCTATTTTCATCCAGGATCTGTGGGTCCTGAGTGGCCTTTGGAGTGAAGACTGAGGCAAAGAAGGCATTTAGTATCTCCACCTTCTCATCATCACCTGTTACCAGGACACCCGCCTTATTCAGCAAGGGACCTACATTATCCCTGGTCATCCTTTTACTATTCACATACCTGAAAAAACTCTTTTTATTGCCCTTATATCCCTTGCCAGTTTCTTTTCCAGGTTGGCTTTAGCCTTCCTAGTCACATCCCTACAGGCCCTGACAACATCCCTACATTCTTCCCAGGTGTTCAGACCCTGTTTCCACAGTTCATAAACCTTTTGCTTCCCTTTGAGTTTAATCATGAGCTCCCTGCTCATCCACGCAGGTCTTCTGCCTGTAGTTACAAGTAGCAATCCCTTAGCATTACTAATGTTGATAAACCAGGGTAAGTAAGGTACCATGGAACTCATGTTATGTGTTGGGATGGAGTTTTCAAATGTTACCAGCAATGAGATTAATTCAAGCAAGTCCTACTTGCAATTCAAGCAAGTCCTACATGAAGGCCTACTGCCCCCTCAGAATCAGAGAACCATAGAATGGCTGGGGTTTGAAGGGATCTCCACAAATCATCTAGTCCAATCTCCCTTCTAAATCAGGATCACCTAGAGCAGGCTGTACAATATCACATCTAGCTGGGTTCTGAATATCTCCTGAGGAGACTCCACAACCTTTCTGGGTAGCCTGTTCTAGCGCACCCTCAGAGTAAAGGAGTTTATCCTAATGTTCAGATGGAATTTCCTGTGTTCCAGTTTGTGCCTGTTGCCCCTCATCCTGTCGCTGGGCATCGCTGAAAAGAGCTTGACCCCATTCTCTTGACACCTCCCCTTTAGCTATTTATAAACATTGATGAGAAGCCCTATCAGTGTTCTCTTGGCTAAAGAGACACAGCTCTCTCAACCTTTCCTCATAAAAGAGATGCTCCAGTCCCCTAATCATACTCATAGCCTTTTGCTGAACTCGCTCCAGTAGTTTCCTCTCTGTCTTGACCTGGGAAGCCAAGTACTGAACACAGTATACAGGTGTAGCCTCAGTAGGGCAAGGTGATCACTGTCAACATGCTGATCACACTCTTCTTAATGCTCTCCAGGATACCATAGACCTTCTTAGCCATGAGGGCACACTGCTGGCTCATGTACAACTTGTTTTCCACTAGGACTCCCAGGTCCTTCTCTGTAGAGTTGCTTTCTAGCAGGTCAATCCCTAACCTGTACTGGTGCATGGAGTTATTCCTCCCTTGGTACAGGACCCTGCACTCACCCTTATTGCATTGTGTTAGGTTCCTCTCAACCCAACTCTCTAGCCTGTCCAGGCCTTGCTGGATGGCAGCACAGCCTCCTGGTATACCAGCCCCTCCACCCAGTTTTTTATCATCAGCAAATTTGCTGAGGATAGCCTCTGTCCCCTTGTCTGGGTGACTGATGAATGTGTTGAATAAGAACAGACCCAGTACTGACCTCTGGAACATACCACTAACTACAGGCTTCCAACTAGACTCTCTGCCACTTATCACAAACCTCTGGGCTCTGCCATTCAGCCAGTTCTCAATCTAAATGATACTGATACTTCTAAATCATATGGACTGTTGAGAACACCTGGCTCAACCATACGCATTCCTAATAAGATATTAAGTACCAGCAGGGTGCATCAGCCCTTGATGAACATCCTACTGCAGATTCAAATCTTAAATGCTTAAGCAGGTTTTTCATCTAAGGACACTTTACCTGGGTTGCCACTGTTGGTTAGTGATGGCAATTGGAATGTGATCATACAGAACTTTCACAACAACCAGAAATAAGGCTGTTGAACAGGATTGCATTGTATTCCTCTTGATGGAGGGCTTACGTATGCACAGTCTTTTTCCTTCCAGCTTTAACAGATGACAGGTACACACATGAGCAGATGCAATTTAGTCCTACATAGAAACTAGTAACACTTAGGTCCATGGAAGGCAAGATAGAGGCTTTACACACCAATTGTAAAGTACATAGACACAGCTACTTCAGTCCAGAAAAGGGCAAATTTTTTGCATAAATCATCAACTATATCCAAAGACCACGTGACACACTGTTGAAGAAGAGATGCATAGTGCCTGTTCAATATGCACTACAGGTAGAACAATAGGTTTCCCCAAAACCAAATAGTTCAGATTTTCCTCAGTCTGTGAAAGAGTCCCTGAGGCAAGAATACTGTTCTTCTTTTTCCCCTGAAAATGAGATGACTCAAGGCAGTTGCTTCTTCTGTTTCTCTTATCTTCACTTACACCTTATCTTACACTATACACCTTCAAGCTGCTTTTGGAATGAATGTGCTCTGCTCAGACCTTTTTATTCTATTACCCTTGGGAGAGTTTTCTGCATAGACTAAGAACAGACTCTCTTGCTCATAATGTTGTCTTTCATTTGCATTTCCATTAATTAGTGAGAGGGAAGGAAGTTTATAGAAAAGAACTAGATCTAAAACATTTAACTGTAGACAAGTAGCGTATGAAATCATGAGCTACATGTCTTCTAAATGTCTAACTGGTATGGAGGCCAAGAGGACACCAGTGAATCAGATCCACTGTACCTGAGCCACATTCTCTGAACATTGTGCAAAGATGTGCTGGTTACAGGACAAAACATCATTAGCCATCCATGATTTGTGGACAGCCTAATCAGAGGAGCAAGAACTCTAACTACATGGTGCACATACAGCAAATCCACCTTTTCCAGAAAGTCTAAATCTTGCCTGCACAGTACAGTTATTTCTCCATTTGCTGCCTTCTCAATTAGTCTTTGAGAAAACACAGAAACTATAGCCAGCCTCTTGCTTTCTTCTCATCATTCACATGTGGACTGAGTAGCAGCTATGTCCCAAAAGACAGCAGAGATTGCAGCTCTTACTGATCATGGCACAAGCAAGGAAAGAGTGACAGCTCCTCTGCCTCACCAGATGTGTAGATCTCTGTAAGGACAAGCATAGGAGTCAGCCTGAGATACAGGCATGATTAGTGTGGTGGGTTAACCCTAGCTAGAGAACAGATGCCCATCACAGTTGCTCTATTGCTCCTTTTCTCAGCTGAACAGGAGGCAGAAAATAGAATGAAAAGCTCATGGTTTGAGATAAGGACAGGGAGAGATCATTCAGCAATTAACATCACAGGCAAAACAAACTCAATTAGGAAGAAAATAATCTAATTTATGACCAAATAAAAACAGATGAGAAATACAACCAAATCTAAATTTTGTGTGCAAGTCACATGGTGGCTGTGGGCAGTGCTTCCATGCCTAAATAATTTATGCCATCTTTGTTTTCAAAGAATTCGTGCAGTCGAAACACACCATCCAGACAAGAGCTTCTCCAGGGAAACCAAGTTGGGAGGGTCTTGCAGCCACACTTCTGTTATCCTCAGTTCATACCCTTATCACTTCAGCAGCAGCTTGCAGGGAATTGCAAACTCTGACCCAGAGAGCCTACTACAGCTGCTCAGACTTTAATGTTTGGAGAATACCGACAGGCTGCGTGTGGAACAGGCAGCAGGCGAACAGTGCTCTAGAGCTGGTTTTGCTCCCATATCACAGCCACGCTGAAGTTCTGCAGTTGTCACAAGAGCCTGCAGGGATAGGTTTTTTACTCACTCACCACAAGAGGCCATTTATTTGCAGATTTCCACTATTTACCAAGTAATTTTTTTTTATTTCTAGATTTGGTAGGATTATATATAGACCCCTCTGGCAGTTGTGTAACATATCCTTTTGATGTGGCCTGTCTTCCTAAGGAAGTGTACTTCATGTGCTTGTGCTGGATGTTCAACCAACCATTCAGCTATTCATTTTTTTCATATTTTTTTCCCTAACCACGAATTTCAGCCAAATTTGGCAGAGTGTAACTGAGCACAGGAGAAAGACTGAAACTGTGTCCAGTAGTGGGAAGCAGAATTAAACCTTTTTCAATCCCAAGGAGCAGTCTAACAGCACATGTACAGATTAAAGGTACCCAGAGCACATGCTGTCAATCTCTTGAGCAAAGAAGCAGGGGATGTAGGAGTGTTCAGGGAACATGAAAGGAAGTGAACACGTTATGGTGTCCTTAAGGAATGAAGCACACAGATCTGCATAAAATCAGCCTTCATTAGTTCTGAAGATCATGGAAGAACACGCTACTCCACACTTCATTATGGCTTGACCCTACAGGTGAAAGACTAAGCCACCTCTCTCCTCACCTGGCCCAGAAGGTCTCCCTAGGACTCTCCCTCCACTTTGCAATGTAGTTACCCACTGTTGCCAGTGCCTTACTGTTTGGAGAAAGCATTGAGAGAGCATAGCAAATGCTTTTCCAATAATTGCTGGCATATGGGGCATTAATAACTGGCTTGAAGGAGCTGATGGCCTGAGGCACATCTCCAGTAATCAATAATCCTTGGAACACCCTGTGCTAAGGTTATTTCTGCCCACAGAAATGAAATAAGAGGCAGGGAAATAATTTACTTAGCCTATTCATAAAAACATTTATTTAGAGGCGTGTAAGCACAAAGCAATAAAACCTAAAATTATAATGTTAAAAATAAAGATAACAAGATGGAACATTTGAAAATAAAAGCAAATCTTGCAAACAAAGCTGTCAGCTAATGTACTTCAAATAAAGGATGGATAGAACAACCAAGAGCAATTAAACATGCAATGGAAGAACCCTAACTATTACGAATAAAATTTCTCTGCTCCTGAAGTAACTCACTGTATACCCCAAAAGCAGCCACCAACACTCATGATGCCAATTTTGGAGGTAATTTCACACCTGAAGGTTTGCAGCTGAGAAAGATGTTTGTCAGACAAAGCAGATGAATATCAGGTATCCTTAGTTAACCTCCAAAATCACAGCAGCTCTAATTCAGCCTAACCCAAAGCAGGACAGGTACCAGACAGAAAATGTAGAAACATTATGAGTCATTCATTTGGCACTACTTGATTCTTACAGTGCGTAGGGTACTTGGAGACCTGCACTACTTCAGTTTAATACTAGTACATGCTTCCTAGTGTTGCGTATTTCTAAAGGAAAAAGCAGATTTGTAACTGAAAGGTATTACTTATTTCCTGACCACCTAAAAGTCCAGAAAATTTCACATATTTTATCTATAACTTGATCTTAATGGTCTTTTCCAAACTAAATGATTCTATGATACAGAAGACAAGCTAATTAAAGTCTGATGTCAGTACTTACCACTATAGGCATCACTAGTACCACAACCAGAAGCTTGCTTGTTCTGTTTCAGTTTCCTCTGCATTGCCTTCAAAAGGTCTTTCTGCAAGGCAATTGCAATGGACAGTATGCATCCATGCACAGTGCTGTACAGGTAAATGTGCTTATCATTGTAGAGTTGTGCCACCTGTGAGCAATTAAGATAAAGTGTCCAGAATCAGATCTGCTGTGTTTTAGTTATAGGATCCCTTCCAAACAAAGTCTGGGGCCTGGAGCTGCAGCCCCTGAAAAATAAAAGCCCATCTGTATTGCTGATTATGGAAAAGGACATTATTCCACCAAAGCAGACCACCAAGCAGGATGTAGTGCTGCAGAGATCCATTTGCATGGATCTTCCCCTACAGAGGTTAAAAGATTTCCATTTCTTTTGAGTGAATTCACAAAATACATCATACAACCGTTCTATCTCCCTGCATAAGCTATATTCCTCTTAGAAATTATTAGAGGTTATTCACCTTCTTTGCTACTGTTCTATTATTTTCTAGTCATCTTGACCTCCATACATTCTTCCATGGTCTGGAGGGTTTAATTCAAGAGGCATAAGAATTAGTTCATGCTCCTGTGATTCCAGCAATATATTCCCAAGGTGTATACTCTCTGCAGATCCTAGGTCCAGTGTCATGGCCACCCTCTAACCTGAGCTTTCCCAGTTCCAGCTGGAACAAGAGCAACACCACAGACATACAGCCACCCTAGGTCAAAAGGGTGTAGTAGTAATTAAATCGCAGCTTGGTGCTGGAAAGCGATGGTCTAAAAGCGCTGCTGTAAGCTCGATTGTGCTGCTTTGGCTCCAGACACACTCTGTTTGCAGCTAAAGGATTACCTTGTTTAACCTGCCTCTTTAGACAGGTCTATGTAAAACAGTCAGAACAAGGTCTTTTCTTCATTCCCTGCATTACTATGAGCACTAAAGGGTATAACTGGTCAGAACAGGCCTTCAGCAACACAAGTATCCTGTCACATCAGAATTTATGCTTGGCTCTGTCTGACCAGCCTGAGCCCAGTCCTCCCAGAACTGTTTCCTGTGGGTTATACTTACTATGGCTGGTGATAGCTCTGCAGGGAAAACATGCAGGAACATATGCTTACTGCTTACATCAACATATGAAACTGATAGAGGAAGGAAGCAGCTTTGCTGGGCAAGAAGATGCCATTTCAACACAGGCATTTTTCTGCCTAGGATGGCACTCTCTATGAGCTCAGACCCTAGGGAAAATCACTTTATGATGATGGTAAGTGAGCTGAAAGCCAATCTCAGTCAGCAATAAAATGACAGGATAGGATTAAGAAAGAAGTGGTGATCTATCAAAAATATGGAGTGGTTTTGACAAAAGATGTGATGTGGAAGCCAGAGGCTAGTGAGAAGGAAGTAATGAGGATGAAAAACTGGAAAACCACAAGACAGACAAAGAAAAGCAACTGTGAAAACAAGGAATAGGAACTTAACTACAGAAACCAGAGAAAGGAATCATTAGAAGTTACAAGAACGAAAGAGACAACAGTGTTAGGAGGCATCACAGAAGAGGAAGGGAATAACAATTATAGGGAAAGCAGGTTAGGAAACAAAGTTTTGCATCACTCAAACATGGAATCCTCTCTCTCCCAGTACTAATGAAATCAGTCATTGTTCATCTAATAAAGAAAGCAAACCAATTAAAAAATAGACTTTTTATTTAAGGGTCAGGGGGTATTTTGCCTTAAATTCTACTTCCAAAGCAGGAATATTTTCAGTTTAGGGCATCCTCAAGGCTCTTTTACACCATTTAGCAATTTTGCAAAAAGGATAATCCCACTGGGTGTTCTCAAGGGCACTTGACAGTGGAAATTTAAACAAAGCAGAGTCATATGGAGTCATAGCTATTTTGCATTTGTTCTTCTCCTGGAAGACTTTCCTGGGGCAGTTTGTCATTTCTTCTTGATTGCCTACCATCCTTATTTCTCCATTATACCTATCTGAGAAAGGTACTGATGTTTATTCTGTGGTCTGAAAAGTCACTTAATCTATTCTTTTCTTAAACACCTATCATCTTCTGCTTTGCTGAAAACAGTACCTAAACAAGCGAAGAGCTGGTATACTTTAGTCTTTATCACTTATCTTTCATCCAAAATAACAATAATTTTATTATTTTACTTCAGACTTATAATCCCTCTTTCCATTTATCTGAGTTTAGTCCTCCTCTGACTTTACCCTTCAGTCACCTCATCTGAAAGAATTAAATAAAGTAAGATCTGACCTTATATATGATCTCCCAAAGGTGTATTTGCATTATACCAGGAAAGATTTAACTGTCTGGCTGCTGCTGTCACCACCATCCTCATATCATGGTGATAACTTCTTAAAGATCAGTTGCAGAACATGGTCTTCCTAGACTTACCCAGAGAACTTATAAGTACAGTTCAACTCTACCTGGAAACAGTTTTAATATACATCCCCCTAAAGCTCCTCTGTGGCTGATGCATAATACTCTTAACTGCTGCCTCAATTGCACTTGTAGGGTTTCAGATAATTCACAGCATTGAACTACACCATTTGAATGTTTCACAGATGTAGGCAAAAAATACCTGAATTGCTATAAGTAACAAACAGCAGATGATTTGGTGCATGTGCGTGGGAGTGAAGGTCTGAAAATGAAGTTTCAAGTTCTCAAGCAGAAGCATCCCACTTTCTTGCTGCAACTGTTACAGGCTGGTTACAAATTTTATAACAGCTGGACTGAAGAAGTGGAACATCCTGAATACTAAACCTGAGAGACATGAGGACCACCACTTAGACGGCTGATCGCCTGTGCTTCTGCACATAGGCTATTGAGACTGGGTTCCCAGAAGGAGGTGGACTCGAAGAAGTGGGTATGGAAAGAAGGTAAAGATCATGGCAGTGGGGAAAGACCCTGTGGATCGCACATGGAGACAAACTCTGGGATATTAAGATACCTGGCTAATAATGCCTAAGACTGGTAACTATGAGCAGTCGTACAGCACAAAATGACACAACTTTCTGCCCAGTCTTCCTGGTTTGGCAGGGATCTCCCAGCTAGAAACAGGGAGGTGATGGCCTAGTGAAAGTAATACTGAGGTGGGAGTGAGCAAGTGAGATAATCAAGTAGACTAAAAGCTCTAAACTCACTGTTCCATAAGCAAATACAAATGTTTAGGTCTGCTACTGGTTGTGGTTTACACTGTCTCCTTGTGACAGTGAATAAGAGGGATACTTTTCATAACATATCATAATGCTTTTTCACTCTTTATAAACATAATTTCCTGCTAAGGACTGTCAGAATTTTAGCAAATCTCCCATGCAGTAGTAATTTGTAATATACCATAAATTGTGCCTCTTGAAAATCAAAAATAACATATTAATCTAAATTCTACCTCACAGTAGAATTTACTGTACTCTAAAGAGGACACATCTAATGAGTGCAGAATAGCTTTACCACACGTGTAAGTCCAGTTGCATCCTCTTGTACTATCCCCTTTACTTAACCTTATAAGCTAGTAGACAAAAGGAAGTTCAGAAATTTTCTTCAGTTGTGTTCTTGCATTTTTGCAGAAGAGATTCAACTGTCAGTATATTTAATGTGTGAAATCACCCACTTTGTCTGTCTCCGCATCCCTATTCTTTTTCTAAAAGATACTGTATGGTGCAATTCTCAGATAAGAAAACAGAAGTTCTAAGTAGAATATGGCAGTGTATTAATACAGAATAACTCCTGTAAATGCTGTTGAAAAGCTCACACTGATTACAGACCATAACGTTTAACTGTAGCTAACTATACTGTTCTAACTGTAGCTAAAATTTCACTGAGAGGATCTCAAATGCACGTGAAGTGGAAAAAAGTCACCCTTACACTGTTACATGGACAGCCCTCTAATGAATCTACACAGGTAGATACGAAAATTATGGGTGCAAGGTGAATACAATAAACAATTCTTGTACTGTAAACGAGGTTGCAACATGATATAGAAAACAGACACTGAATTCTGAATTCTTAGTCCCAGATAATTATGAGCAACCAATCAGTGTGAAGAAAAAAAAAATAATCACTGGAGGTTCTCAAACATCTGAAAGAACTTGAAATGCTTACTGTGCCAAAAGAAAAGTGTCACCTGGTTTAGGGCAGAGAGAAAATGGGAATGAGCTTCCTTCTCCTGCTGCCATTCTAGACCACTGCCACAATTAGGAGAATTATCATGTTTTGATATTCTATGCAGTTGTCACTACAGACAGGATCCAAAATCTGCAGAAAATTTTAAGACTACTCTACTTTTGATTTGTTGAACAAGAACCAAGTGTGAAAAAGATAATCTGGGAGACTGAAGCACATTAGATTGTAGGCAGAGGTTAGAGAAAGGCACATGCTCTTCCATATCTCCTTCCCCAATTAAATGTGTTTCTCCACATGGCCAATCAGGTTCTGCTGTAGTGCTGTGTAATTGCATTTCTGTGTATCAGGCTCCCTCTCCTCTTATTGCAGTTGTACTGCAGAGATCTGACATCACTATCCCAGTTTTCACACACTATCTTACATAACCTCATAAGAATTTCATCAGTGACATGAACATCTTCCCAGAACGCATGTCAGTCCCACAGATCCTTTGCCAGGAAAGGCCATAATGTCACCCCAAAGCAGTATTTCAAGCACTGAAAGAAAAAATTTCTCCAGTTACTGAAGGGGAAAAAAAACCAAACGAAAGACAACACACATTAAAGGAGGAAACAAAGAGGGCTAGGAAAAGAAACCAAAGGAGGCGAGAGTATGTGAGATTAATATGAAATATTTATTTTAAAAGTTAAATATTTTAAAGCCTTATCTGTCTGAACAGTAGCCCACAGAAGTACAGCAATGCCCCTTGATAGCCTGGCAGGAACAGGCAAGACTATGTGCCTTAGTCTCTCCTTCTCTCCCAAGAGTTTTCAGTAGATGTAATGTTAATGAAATCAGTATTTACTCCCCTCCAGTCATTGTATATTTCCAGACTAAAAGGCAGGGCTGAGTGAGAATGCAATGCAGTCTTTGAAGCAAGTTTAGGCAGTTTATACAAGGATAAGTACCTCCAATTTGTTAATATACACCACTCTTTTACAGTACCTCATCTGAATGAGGTTGGTATGGTTTATGAAGATTCATTACCATAAATGTCATAATCTCAGCAAATCAAATAAGAGTTTGATAATGACTATCTCCATTACACAGGTGGCAAAGAAAAGATTTAATAAGCTGGTGAAGCTTTACAGTGAGTTAGAGAGATCAAGGAACAGAATTTGGCAGACTGGCTTTCTTCCCTTCGGCATCAGGGAAGCAGTAAACAGAGATAGAGAACTGCTCACCACTCGAATTTAAAATGCCATACAGAACCTATTACATTCCTAGTGTTCTGATGACATTCCATTGTATGGGTAATAGGGAAGCTTTAAAAACTTCATAAAATTCCTGGATTAATTTTAACTTCATGATGATGCCCTCTGCAAAGACTACAACAGTGGCAGTATATGTAAGTTAGTTATTTACTCTAATGTCCCTTCTAATGTCTTGTTGGGAGTACATTTGAACCCACTTTAAAATATCCTATTTTGATTGGGCTGTTCACTGAGAAGGGTGCTTTTCAACATCCTTCTACACAATATTTTACATGTTAGGATTCCTTGCAGCAGATAAACATGGCAAAATCACTTGTGGTGAGATGCTCAGGGAACAAAGCATGACAAGCCAGCTTTGAGACAACAATAGGAAACCCCTTTTTCGTGATAGACAGAAGAATCAGGAATAAAGTAACTAGCCCAGAAAATGCCTACTTAGGAAGCCTTCCAGTTTCTATTCCTGTCTTTGAATTTTTCTGAATTTTAGTTGCTGCATAATTTTATTTAATAATAAATGATAATTCATAGAAAATATGTAAGAATTAAATATAAAATTTTAGAAGGGAATATGAGACATTCATATTTAACATACATTGTGGTTTTTTAAATGCAAGGAAAAAGTCCTAAATTAGGGGGAAAATGTGAGAAGAGTAGCAGGTTTAGTATTTCTACTTAAAGAAATACCCACTCAGTTTTGCTTTTGGAGAGCAAGACAGCAAAGCTCTGAATTTTTTGCCTTTACAAACTCAGACTAGGCTGGCCACATTTAAGGTGTTCTAACACTTGAAGGGAGAAACTATATTTAGAATTGCTGACACTATGTCAGGAGTTCCTGTTCTTTGGCCATATTATGTGATCTATCACTAGGGAATGACCTCTCAAACCTGGACAAAACAACCCAGAGGCTAGGGACTGAGCAGCCTTTAACATGTCCTTCATCCTCCTCATGACCAGATGTGATGTCCTCCTCTCATTGATACTGAGGCATATTGGCAAGAGCTGAAACTGTCAAGCTGTCAAACCAAGTAATAACCATTCAGGAGATAAACAGAGAGCTTCTGTATCCAAGGCTGGCAGTATAGCACCAACTTAATTTTCAAATACAAAATTAAAAATAAAAAAACCCTTCACAGTCATGTTTTGCCTGAAAAACTCAGGATTCCCCACTGCTTACTGTCCAATAGAAACTGCATTTCATCTCATTCCAAGATCTACACATGGGATAGTTAATATCTTTTGCTTCAGCTGATATATGGATGAACTCAGATCTCATTAAAGAGGTTTCAGAAATAGCACAGTCATAAAAGTCATTCTAGAACTGATTATTCCTAATTGACAAATTATCCTGCCACCTCTGCAGAGTGGGCAACATATCAATTTCCTGTAATTCTGCAACTTTAAATAAAGAGTCCAGAAATCATCTTGCTCAGAGGCAAGATCAATTATTCTGCACTAGGAAAAGACAATAATAAATAGGAGAACAACTTCTATTACGTGTCATTTACTATAATTTACACCTACCGGCCACAACCATTCACAATTATTTGGTAGGTGTGGGGAGTAAAACAGATTTGTTGGGTCTTCATTTCCGGGCACATCTTGGGTTTGGTCAAAGACACTAGCTCTATGCTACACTCGGTGGAGCACCACACCGTACCATTTCACACTTTAGGATGAAGCCAGGAAGCTTTATTTTCTACAAGTTTGGAAGTTACCCCTCTAGAGGTGTCTTCTCTACAGTTACTAAGGCAACACTCCAGTGTTGAAAGAGGAAGAACATAACACTGACATTCTCTCCCACCAGGACTAACCTATGGGCCAAGGCACTGTCTTAAAGAATACTATAGGTCCATGCTTTGGCCCTGAACTAGCAGAGTGCTGCTTTGACCGTAACATACTTCTAGGTTCTGCTGCTGTGCCCCAAAAGCAGGTTGAATCACCCTACTGCTGATGGGGAATGTCCCCTGGCATATCTTAGCTCTAGTACCATGTCCACACTTGATTTGGGAAAGCACTACTCAGGGTAAGAGAGCAATACCAAACTGTTAATATTAACCTGCCAACAGTTTAAGTGTGTGGATGATAGCAAGGCAATGCCCAAAACTCATGTCTCTGGTGTCTGTGTAGTGATAAAAACATAGACTCAGATATGAAAGCATGGGTTCTCTTAATCTGACCTAAGAGGGTGTAGTCCTCTGGGTGGGCAGTACGAGACTGATATCATTCAATGACCTGTCATAAAAATACTTGCCATGCTATTGGTTTCCTGTGTTTCCTTTTTCCCCAAATATTAACTCTGAGAGTCATAACTGGGCTGCAAAAGTACAGAAACAAAGCCATTACATAGAACTGATTAAAAAAAAGGGATTATTTAATTTTCAAATTTAAATTATTTATTTTTACCCCGATAATGAGAGCCAAGGGCTGTTTGACTGTGAAATTCATCACAACATTGTTGTATTCATGATGAAGAAACAGCAATTATATAATACCATTAATCTAATGGTCCCAAAGTAAAGGGCAAACAGTTAGTAATGTGCCCTGGGGATGCTTCCAGTAGAAGACCACAAAGAGAAGGACAAATCAATGAAAATTGCTTCTGGCTGTTAACTCACAGCTGCTGAGCTTCATCTTACATTCCTACTGTGCAGGCGAGAGCCAAAGCAATAAAAGGCTGAGGATGGGACCTGAAAACTAGCCAAAAACAAGAGGTCTCTTGGAAGTCCTATGTTCTGCTCAGCCTAAGGGATGTTTTCCTTTCTTGTATGTTATTCTTGAAGTAAGACCTCTGTTCTAACTAAGACAAAATCACTGGCTGTGTGCACATTAGGTTGAGTCCTTTAACAGCATCCACAAAATTTAATGTTTGTTAAGCTAAGAGATATCAGTGAGACCATACCGTCTAGAGAGGGTGCTATTTCCCGACCCTTCCCTGTGTGTGAAACAAGCTACATTTGCCTAGTTATATTTCCATCTGCCTACTTCTTTAGCTTTAACTGCAGCTTAACAGCCTCTGCATGTTTCTATGCCTTTGCTTTAAATTTGTCACGTACACATCAGATACTGTTAAACAGTTGGGCAGGATACTTTCTTTGTATGTTTGCTGAAAAAGGTATAACATCCAGTATCAGGAAACTGGAATCAGATAAATTCTTGACATGAGACACGAGGTTTTAGCAATAAGACTATTTAAAAGTTGGAGTAATTTATAAGGGATGGCGATTTGCATCTGCATGGAATGTTTAAAATCAGATTTTATCCTTTCCTAAAAAAACTAGTTTAATTCCTACTTTTAGAGAAGTTCTAAAGCTTGTATATCCAAAGATCTGGCTACAGAAAATTAAAACAGTCCTTTCTGGCCTTCAAATCTACATATTTATATGGACTCCTGGGCAGCTACAATTGTAACCTCTGTTTTTAACCTCCATGGAAAGATAGCATTCACAAGAAAATACTTCTATGTGTTCGTTTGTTGACTCAGTGTTGCCTAAGAAATAACTCAGTCACCAGTACAATTTTTGTTGTTATCACTGAATTACATGAATGAGGCCTCAGAAATTTTTAAACTCTGAAATTCTACAATACAGAGTAAATGAAGCTATAGATTTACTTTGAGGGTTTTGATGGGCTTTTTCGGTTTGGTTTTTGAGATCCAGATTTTCAGACATTTCTTTATAAGGCTAGAAACACTTTTAGAAAAAGACTAATATTCTTACTGGAATTACAGGATATCAGAAGCTCTTGTAGTATTTTTGTTTATGATAAATTAAGTCTCTAATAGTGCTTATTATAGGCCACAAATTATTTTTTCTTTATTCTTTCTTTACTATAGTCTATATAGACTTTATAAAGTGGTTGCAGTTCCAGTTATTGCATCGGGGTTTTTTTCTTTAACCAAACTTACTGAAAACACATTGGCAGAAAGATAACTTAAATATTTTCAGTTCAATATTGTCAAACAATTGGTCTTTTAGTATGGGGCTTACTTGTCTTTATTTCAGTTATCCCACTTCAGTTCAAATCACAACTTTTGACAATAAACATGGAGTTATATTTGTGTAGTAAAAATAAGTATTCAGCAAGGCTTTTCATCTTTTCAGGAGTAGTTATTTTGGTATTTTAGAATGGAAGGCAATAAGATTTGCCTTACTCAAATGAGGCAAATTACTTCAGAGAAATACATTTCTCACATTAGGTGAGAATAGCATTTGTAGCTGTGTAGCAGAATTTAAGTATGGTGATGAGAAACTCAGAAACTGATAAAAAAAGGATCACACTGGCCATTAAAATGTTTTAAATATTTTCCTACTATAGAGATTTTGGGTCTAGAGTGGCAAAGAAAAATGGTTACAGTTTTAGGCTGTCAAATTTCCCTCTTATCTGAAAGATATTTGGTGAATGTACTTTGAAATCTCCTGCAAGCAGGAACTGGTGCATCCTTCAAGAAACCTATTCTCACAGATAAGAAGCCAAGTGCACATCAGAGGTGATTAATGAGAAACGTATAATCTCTTCTAGTGATGCAGGGGGCAGGTGGAGGACAGTGCAGCAAAAGGGTCTGGCGAAATAGCCATGGCACCACAATGGATGGTATCCTGCACGCTCCAGTGCCACAGCCAGTACTGTTGCAACTGCCATTGCTAATATCCTCCAGGAAATTGCTACTGCCATCACCATACCAGTTTATCAACAGTCCAGCTCTCCCACAACCTAGTACCTATGCAACCCGCACACTCTGAATTTGAAGTTTCCTTTAAAGCTTGTTCCTCATCTTATATCCACTATCAATCCACACCCCTGTGCAATCTATTCTACTGCATACACAAACAGTACTGCTGTTGTAGCTGTAATCGAAACTAATTATTATTCCTGCAAAACATTAACAGCAACACTGCCATGACCATCCTGGCAAGTACTGGTGCTATTAATAGAACTTACCGTCATCACCACTAACACTTACGGACTTAAAAGCTGCGCTGTTCATTCCATAGAGCTTTTGGCTTCTGTGATCTGTTACTTTCAATTGCAGTTCTCCTTACTGCAGTTGCACTGGCCTACAGTCTACTGCATGAGAAAGTTATGTGTTAATTTAGTGAGTTCTCATGTGCTGCACAGTTTGTTTCCAATATCTAGACTAGCTCATTAAAGACAGAATTGGGTATCTCTGTTCAGTACAGCAGGAAAGAAAAGGTACTTTGGGATTAGAACTTAAACCATCAATACTACAATAAATTTCTTCCTGATACAATTAAAATTAAGCAATCAAGTTGTTCTGGAAGCTGAACTTAACATGTTATAAAATCAAAGTTGGCCGTGACAATTCCAAATGTGCAATTCTTGTCATTGTAAAAATACATATTATTAGTAAGATGCTCTTGTAATGCCTGGTCACATAGGCAAGTCTTAGGCTCTTCAACACCTGTCATTATGTTGGGTCAGATTTTGGGCTTGCAAGGGTAAAAGCAGATAAGAGATAGGGCAGAAGCACCTTACTGCCTCATGAGAGAAAAAAGAACAAAAAACTGTAACCTATGCACAAATTTTTCAATGTTTTTGCTGCCCTGCCACCTAGACTTCAAAAGAGCACACAGCACTTTTGCTGCCTCAGCCCTCTAATCCCAAGTGGAAGGTTTCTGCCAAGTGCTGCTTTCAAACTAGGTTGCATTATGTGGTTGTCTTCTTATCACTTTGATCAACATGGCAATTCTCTGCTCATTCTTATACTTTATTTAAAAATTACAGAATTACTTTGTGGGCCCTCCCTTTTTATCAATTAAACAAAACATAGGTTTATTGTTAAAGGTGTTAAACATAGACAGAATCAAATACTTCCTTAAAAGAAGGTTATTCACAAGGTTGGAGCCTCCAGTAAATTAGGAAGCAAAATAAGGTTGTGCTGCTTAGTGCTTTTTGATAGCATATTTGTATCATGCATTGAATGTTTCCTAGCATGTTGTTCACACACAGTAAAAATCGGACAAATTGACTATGCAGCTCTAAAAATTAGGTGCTCTCTGTGATCTAGAACCTAAGCTAATATGATTTCTATTACCAGCGTGGCTGTTGATTTCTACAGGATCCTGAGCAGATTACTTTGTGTCTTTTGACTCTTTCTAAATATAATTGCAAAGATAAATTAAAAACGAGTGTTGACCTCAGCATTAAAGGTATTGACCTTAATGTATTGACCAGCCAGTGAAGAAGTCAAATAGGATTCCAGCTTCCAGTGATGTACGGAAATACCCTCACATCACCAGGACTCCCAGAAGTTAAAAATTTATCTTAGATTGCTAAATGTCTCACTGACTTTGGAAAGAATCAGATTCCTTTTCTGACAGCAGCTTGTCTGATCCCAAAGTACCATTTCTTTCCTGTTTTTAATTGTCTAATTATGGTTTTTGAAGGTCTCTAACAGATGTTTTTGTACTGGAGTAGCATTTCCACAGAGTAGCATTTCATCTGTTATACTGCAAATGATAAGCTTTCCAACTCTTTATTTTTTAATTCATATAACATACCTATTTTCATGCTCCCCCTTCTAACTTCCACATTGCCATCAGGGCCAGAATTGCTCTAATAATTCATACTGACATTACAGATACCATTAAGTCTACATACGTCAATGAAATTGCCTCTTTGCTGTCTCCTTTAAGGATTATAAAGATTCCTCATGGCTCACAAAATCCTATTTTGTTGTGGAATCTGTTGCATTGTCCTCCACAAACCATGTCCAAGGCTAAAGTGATTATTTTTTTTTCCCATGAATCTTCATGCTGATAGCAGCTAGGTGTTACACAGAACAATCAATGCTTTTTTATTTCCTAAATTTTGGCCTCTCATGCAATTCACTCCTCGATGTCACTGTAATTTGGTGCTGATTCTCAGCAGTGAGCATAAATACAAGTAAACAGTAACTGTGTAATGTGGCCATATGGAAATATTCAGGAACAACTGATTCTGCAAGAATGAACATTCACAGTTATCTGTATGAATCCTTTTATGTACAAAAGCACTCTATATGGAAAATAAAAGAAAAAAGCGGCTTACTCACCATTCACCAAGATCATGTATTTTTTTCCTTCATTATTTACCCCCTTCTGCAGGATCAGGATGACCTCTAAAATATTCACCCAAAATGAGAAACAATCAATCTGTGTAGTTCTGATCTCCGTAGGCACTAGTGCAAAGCAGATGAGAATGAAGGAACAGTAGATGTCCTTTCCCAAGTGCAACACAAAGTTACTGGAGATTGTACTAATGTAAGGTCTTTCCTACTCTGCTGCTAAATGAGACAGAGGTCACTTCAGAAAGATTAGTCAGAGGAGACTCAGAAATGTAATTCCCAGAAAACTGAAGTCAGGTCTGCCCTGAACACCTCAGAACCTGGAAACTATAATACTGAAGTGAATTTGGGAATATGATGTAACCTATAGGGAAAGAAGAAAAACTGATGCATTAAGGGAATTTGTCTTTTGGACAGTCACAACAGCAGGAGAAACAGATCACTGCCATGCATTTTGATAAGGGGAATATTTTACTCACTGCTTAAGATATGTTTGCATTCCTCTTATCAATGCTAGGAACAGTAAACAACCATTTAACTCATGCTATGTTTATAAAGAAGTTTGTTTTACTCAGGGGTTTTGTTCTTTGTTTTGTTTTGTGGCTTTTTTGGGGTTTGTTTTGTTTTAATATTGCAGAAATAACTTTTTTAATTCCATTCTTAAGTCAGCTAATGGGCTGATCACAACCTCATTTTCCATTCACGGTGTCAAAGACTCCTGGAAAGGTTGCATGCTCAAATCAGCTTGTATACCTAAGTTTATAACAAGATTCATAGAGAGCATGCCTCCAAAAATAGGTTCCAATCCTTACTTGAAGTTCAATTGTGAAATGCTTTAAAGCATCATAAAGAAAATTTTTCTTTTCAATTAGAAAGTTTAAATTTAAGCAGTTATTAAAAACCTATTTACAGTCTCCTGTTCTCATAATTAAATGGAAGAGAACACTTATCTGAAAACTAGAGAGTGAAAGAATAAATTAGATTTCTGAGAGACATTCCATTTTAATAGCCCCATGTTTTTAGTAACATAGGTACATATTTTTTAATGATGTAATTTTTAGCTTAACAATTCTCCTTTAATTTCTTCCATTCTGCCTCTCTAGCCCTGGCCTTTTTCCTCCCACTCAAAGGTGTCATAAGGCTTTTTCAGACATTATCTGTTCACCTAAGTAATCCCTTATTTTCTGATTTTTCAGAAGTGTCTCAGCTGAAAGTCTAATCCTGCCTACTGCCTATAATGGCTCCCCAGGATAAGTAATCATCTGAGCTATTTGACATCCACTTATGTTGACCTTACTGGGACAGTAGAGGGGTAGCATTATGAGCTTCCTAACTTTCTTTACTAGCTGTGTCTTCCTACACCAAATCCTGCAGGCCTGTATGGTATAGGCAGCACTAGCTCCCAGAAATCAGACCAGCAGCTTAAAAGGAGTCTTTTGGTTCCTAAACCAAAAATACCATTCAACAGGAAAGAATTATTCACTACCATGTTCCCATTCAGGACATGTGAACTCTACCTGAATGGTTTATTAATCAACATATGTATTACTTTTCACTATTGTATGATCAGACATGGCTCCTACTTCAGGTTCACCCATACAGAACTTGATGGCAAAGATTCAATACCCTTTTATTCTGGTTTGGCTAAGAGTTAATTCCCTCTAGCAGCCAGTATAGTGCTGTGCTTTGGATTTAGTATGAAACTAATGTTGATAGTATACTGATCTTTTTATTTGTTGCAAGGTAGGTGTAGTGGCTACACTAAGTCAAGGACTTCTCAGCTTCTCATGCCCTGCCAGGTGCACAAGAAGCTGTGTGAGCACAGCCAGGACACTGACCTAGGCTTGCTGAAGGGATATTCCCTACCATATAACATTATGGCCCAGATATAACTGGGGAGGCTAGCCAGGAGGTAGGGTCACTGCTCAGAAACACACCAAGCATTGGATTGTGGGGCTTTTCCTCCCTTATGATGTGGTGAGAAATTGCATTTGCTATCCTATTAAACTGTCTTAATCTCAACCTACAAGTTGTTTTCTTCATTCTCCTCCCAATCTCCTTGTAGATGGGGAGGGTGAGTAGGGGTAAGCGAGCAGCTGCATAGTGCTCATTCATCATCTGGGGTTAAACCACAACAACTTTAAGGCAGAACTCCACACGAATAGGTCAGTAACCACAATAATTTTCAACAAATGAAACATCCTTCTATCATTTTCTTCTCAAATGTCCTTTCTGGATAACTGCCAGTATGTCGTTGTTTCAAATGTCTCCCTGAAGAAACCCAAGTTTTCCTTTTCTCCACCTATAGCCTTTGCAGCAGTTTTTTCTTAAACCATGACAACCATCCAATGATTACTTGTTGCCAGTGCACCAGCCATGTAATTCAGAATACCTTCTGGTCTGAACAAAAGTGGGGAAAAAAACATGCTAAAAGACAAAGAAAACCCCACACAGCTATGGTTCCCTCATGCTCCGAAATATGACGGCAAAATTTTATTCATACGATTCTTTGGTGAATGCCTCATTGCTAAAGAGTAAGGGGTTTACCCATTCAGAAAGGTGGGCATTCGTTATATCTGTCACTTATTTTAATCCTCTCCCTCTTCCTGCTTATAGAGTTTTGACCTTCTAATAATGCCTTCCTTGGAAAGGAAAGAAACAACACTTCAGGTGACTTAAGTGATATGTTGTTCATTAGCAGCCAAAACAAGTACCCGGAAGACATCTGTCAAAAGCAGAGATTGAGAAGATTGCTGGACACACATATTTGAAAAGTAAAGTCTAATGAAATCAGGAACATTTAATGAGCAGCCATGACTGGGAGAAAAGGAACAAATTCATAAATGTAAAGTATCAAATAATTCCATAAGGCTTTTTCAGCCATTATCTTACTTTTACTTATATTGTAAAAAGAAATCTACATAACATACCAGATCCTCAGCTGTATATCAGAAAATCTCTGCTGAAGAGTTGAAGCTGTTCATGGGTATTTACTAACACTCTTTTTATAGTCAAAGACACCAGTTAAAATCTGTAACTTGTTAATCTGAGTTGATTTTTTATACCAAATAAGGACCAAATCCTGGAAAGCTTTTTCAAGGGGCAGTCATGACACTAAGACTTAGCAATGCTCATTATCTCCTAGGACCAATCAGTTGTAGAGAAGCAGAAATACCAATGGCAGAAAAAGGGAAAGCAATGAAGAAAGGGAAAAGTAAAGAAGAAAGTGTAACTGAGAAAGACATGTTGAAGAAAGAATAGTAAATACAAGACAGTAAAAGAATGACTCAGAGTAAGTGGAGAGGAAGGGCTAGATGTGGGTAATCAAACCAAGCAGAGATCACAGAATCATTGGGTTGGAAAAGACCTTTGAGATCATCCAGTCCAACCATACCTGTCCTCTACTAAAGCATATCCCTGACCTCATCTACCCATCTTTTAAATACATCCAGGGTTGGTGACTCAAACACCTCCCTGGACTGTTCCAATGCCCAATAACCCTTGCAGTGAAGAACTTTTTCCTAATGCCTAATCTGAACGTGCCCTGGCACGGCTTCAGATAATATATCAGTTTAACAAACATGGCAATGTGAAATATTATCACATTCATAAATTTCTCAAAATGCTTAACAAATAAAACTATTGTCTTAGGCTTCCAATGGCTGAGTGCTACACTGCCTCACAGAGATGTGCCTGGACTCCAGGACTGAACCTATACCACTAGGTTAGAGACTTCACTCCCTAGACCACATTTGGGAAATAAGAGGTACAGCATGGAGCCAAAACAGTCAGCTACCCAAGCAGGGAGCTGCTAAATCTGAGAAGTAATCTCCTCAGAGGTTTCTTCTATCTCCGCAGTTGCAACTGCATTACTCTGAAGAAATGAGAGCCAGGACCCAGAGAGAGAGCACATGTGCACTAAAAGAATGAGATTACAGTCTAATTGCTAAGACACCAATTTTAAAAGAGAGATTGGTATCCGGCCTGTTTCCAGAAGTTCGTTTACTTCTAACACCGCACACCCAAGTGAAAAACAAAACTCCTTGCTATTGCCCACTGCTCAATTTCTGGA
Organism: Laterallus jamaicensis coturniculus; assembly: GCA_022605575.1. NCBI lineage: Eukaryota > Metazoa > Chordata > Aves > Gruiformes > Rallidae > Laterallus > Laterallus jamaicensis. The sequence goes on from JAKCOX010000013.1 coordinate 23,870,660, forward strand.
CAAAACTCTGGATTTGCTAGTCTTTCAAATGAGACAAATTTAATTTTTAGTGATTTTAGTAATGGATACCTTAAGTGCCTCCAGTGTGAGGTGATCACTGGGCAAATTAAGTGTAGGTGCACACATTATGTTCTAAGTGCCTATGGTGTCACATATTCACAGTCCTGTCAGTAGTAAGTTAGGCAGTTCCGCTGTGCCTGTGCAATGCTCTGAAGCTGAACTCACAGCTCAGGAGCCATGACTGGGGGATGCTGAGACTTGATGATGCTGTCAGTCGTCAGAAGAGGTTTGTATGGCAGCAAAGGATCGCCAGGACAGAGCAGTGGATCTCTTCTATACCTACGGTCTAACATTCAAGTCACCTTTGCTCCATAAAGAGTAGGGATGCCTATTTAATTCTCTTTTCCCTCTTTTGATTTATTCCATTTAGTAAATGGATGGGCTATACTCTTTTCTCAGCGAACATTATGTCAGCTTTGATATGTTACGTATTTTATGAGATGATATCTGTCTTAAATGGGCACAATGAATTTCATTCTGCCTTGATTTGATTTGCCCAGGTGATTTATGTGGTGATGATCCAACATCTGAATGATGGATCTGACAGAAAATCTGTCCCACTGGGGCAAACATGGGCTGACTGATAGACACAGGTGAAAATGTGTATTACCACCAGATGTATTGCCAAGTAGTGAAGCACTCAAAACCCTCTGATCCATTAGTATCCCTTAGCTCAACACCCATACGCTTACAGTAAAGCACTGAGCAGAATGGATATTTTCCACAATCTCATCTATAAGAAAACTGCTATAGGGAGTTAATTCCTAACAGACTAACGTAACCCCGTGATCAGGATGCCCTGAGCCTAGAAAACAAGGCTTAATTTCTCATGTGCACAATCCTCTCAAGTACTTTCAAGTCTTGTAAGTCTACTCCAGGTTGCCCTTAAAGCAATGTCTTCCTCAGCTATTTAAACCATCCACAGTTTGATGATATCAAGAATTAATGAAAACAGTGTGGGTGTACCATGTGACACATAACTACTTTCAGCCAAAGAGAAAATTTTATTAAGAACACCTTTACTGCTTCCTTGTTATCAGTATCTTCCAGACCTGAAATGCAAAATTCAAGGTTTTAATTACAGAGTCCTACACATAAGGGATGAATTTCAGAAGTCTTTGTTTTAAGATGATCTTTTAAGCAGAGTCACTCGTCTTTTTAAACAAAGGTGTCTTTTCATCTATTGCTTTCTTTTCTGATCTACTTTCATTTAAGGTTTGCTGAACTATTTGAATCCTTTTATCTCTGTAACACCCATTATGTTCAGAAAATTAAGCTGCCTGCAACTAGTTTTTAGATTTCACAACCCATTCAGTGCAAAAGGGCTGCATAGTATAAAGAACAGAGCAGTCATACATGATCCATTCTTCTGCTGGCCATCACATCTGCAACAGCAGCACTCCACTTTTCTTTCCCTCCATCTTTACGTGACACTGTGTAATGTTGCTATTTCATAAATTGTTGTCAGGTTACTAGTTGCTAGTGATTTGTGGGAAAAACTCTTTCCTAGGATAGAAAGTGATGTGGGATTTGCTGAGAATGGAAAGAGGTTTTTTGCTCCTTCAATTTCATGTCATCTCTTATTTCTGATTGACCAACATTGTTCTGTGCCAGGGAATAATTCAGGTTGGAAGAAATCTCCCAGAGCAAATTTGGTACAAGCTTCTGCTCAAAGCAGAGTCAGTGATATTTAAAACTCTCCAAGAACAGATAATGCAGACTTTTGGGGCAGAAACTGCTGTTCTGACAGAAAAGATCTTTCCCATTGCAGAAAATAGCCTAAACTTAAGATCCCATTCAGGTAAAATTAAACAAGTACTTGTGAATACCTTTCTGCCATTACCTTCTCCCTATTATTTTTCTTCTCTTTCCTGAGGGAAGTGTTCTTGGAAAAAAGTATTAGTATCAGGCAACATACAGCCCAGTGCACAGGTTTCTGTAGGCAAAAGGCCCAACTGTTCATGCATTTTCAACTGAAATCAATATGCTTAAGGAAAGTGAACTCCTCCTCATCCCCATTCTCCAGCCCTAGACTGACAGTTCAGGGCCACTAATTTATCTATTTTCATTTATCCAAAATAACTAATCACTTCTTTGTAACAAGACAAAATGTGAAAATATGAACATTAGGTGAAAATATGGAATTTGAGTTGGAAGGTATCGTTAAAGATCACCTAGACCAACTCCCCTGCAGGAGCACACTTCACCAGACCAGGTTGCCCAAAGCACCATCCAACCTGGCCTTGAGCACTGCCACGGAGGGGGCAGCCACAGCTTCTCTGGGCAGCCTGTGCCAGGGCATCATCACCATCACTACAAACATTTTTTCCCATATATCAATCCAAATCTGAACTCTTCCAGTTTAAAATTGTCACCTCTTGTCCTTTCACTATAAGTCTTGTTAAAAAAATCTGTCTCTTATAACCCTTTTATGTATTAAAAGGCTGCAATAAAGTATTATTGCAACCTTCTCCACTCCAGACTGAACACAATTATTTAGTGCAATTTTTAGAGAGAACTGCGAGTGGTAGGATCTGAACAGAAAAGAAAAATCCATCTAAATTTAAAGAATACATATTTGAAATGACCTATGTAATACTGCATCGAAACTTCTCAGGGAAGTTCTGTTCATGGATACACTTAAGATAAGACCAGATAAAATTGTATTCTAAAGATATTGAAGAGAACGTAAACAGTCGAACAAGAAGGCGGGTTAGTCTTATGTTGCTCTTCTCCCCTGACCTCTCAGTACCCTTCAACACCATCCAAATTGTATAAATTAACAAAGATGCATTGTTTAAGGGAAAGGAAGCTAAGCCAGCTACTCAAGAAATGGACTAAAATAAAAACATATTTGTGGATTATTCAAAACACGTGAAAACCCAGCTTTTAAAATAAATTCTTAAAGTGAGGATCCAAAACACAGTAGGATGATTGTTGCATAGTACAGAGGGCAGAAAAATAGAAAATACAGCTCTGAATTCAACAGGGAACTGCCAGAATATGTTGTTCTTGCTTCTTTAAATTAATGTTAACAAATCACAGGTACTCCTTGCCTCGGTTTTCCATACCCATCACCAAACACTGTAAATCAAATCAAGTGACTGAAGACAGACACAGTCATAGCATATGGATTCTATATTGCTGATATGAAATCACTGTCTTTCATTGAAATGGATTTCAGCAGCAGAAAAACAGCTTAGAGATCTGTTTTGTTTCAAAAATATAAGCGACAGGAAAAAATTCTTGCAAAGAAAGGGGAGGTCTGAAAGTTTTGACTTGGAATGCTTAGTCCTTTAATTAAAGCAATCAGTCTGCATAGACAGAGGAGCTGGTTGCTGTTAGCTCATTATGTTTCCATATGATAGAAGAAAATAATCTTCAGTGCAACAGCATCCACATGAATACTCTAGTAGATAGAGATAAGGAGCCCCCAAACTCCAGCTTGTTTGGAGAACTGACCCTAGAGAAAAGCTTTGTTTCTACCAGACTGGCCAATCAACAGCTGACATAACAGACAGAAGAATACTGAAAGTCAGTGAAAATTCAGCTGAATAAATAGAAATCCCTGTATCTTTTTCAAGATGTCAGTACCAAAAATCAGACTGCCTTTACACACCTAAATGACTAGAAGGCATTTAAAAAGTACTGATAAACCAGATTTTCCACTGGGGAAAGCATGCTTTTGGGTTTGATGCTTAAATACAGAGCCTATTCTTCCCTACATGCTTTTCAAAAACATACAGAAATACAGAATACAGAAAGTTACTCTGCTAATTAAAGAACAACAGTACATTCAGTGAAATCAAAATGCCGCAAATGCCACAAAGTGAACTTAAAATATTTTAGATTTATCACATTGCTATAGAACTCGGTCCCATGAGAAATCACTAATGCCCAAGCTTAGGCCTCTAAGTAGGACTTCACATTTGTATGAAAAATGAAGACACGCACAGTTATATCAGGTAGCAAGAAAGAAATCTTATATATATATGCGCCTTCGTGTATCAGGAAACAAACAAATCTTTAACTGTTCAGAAGAGGACAAAGCCTTCTCTGTGGGCAAGTTATTCCACAGTTGCCCACCTTGGGGTTTCTTGGACTTCTCCCTAAAGCGTCTGGTACTAGCTATTAACCAAGGCAGATGGATAACAGGCCTGAGTCGATGATAAGTCTTACTCTAAAATGTAGTGAGATCCTTTTTGCTTTCCTGAGAACATCATTAACTAGGGATAAGTAACAGATGTTTTGCATGTAAAAAGGAAGTGCCACTGGTTAAACTCAGCTCTCAAAGGCAGCATTAGCAATAAACACACTAACTATCCCTTTGGTCAGGGTTAATTATCTTACAGTATTGTCCAGTAATGTTAATGACAGCAATCTCATGTTACTTGCAGCCCTGAATTAGGATATTGCCATTGCTAACAACAGACCTTGGAACACAACAGGTTTTGTAAATTCACAAGGCCTCAGGACTAGGGGTTGTTAGACTTTCTTTGTCTGAACTCTCTTATCTTCTTGTAGCTTTGCTTCCCTTGTTTCTGCTGTAACAAAACAGCTGGGCACTGGAGACCAAACACCTATAAACAACTCACCAGTATCTACAGAAGTTAAAGAAATACAGACCTGAAGATTGACAAAACTGGTCTTAGGGCTGACAATGAGAAGAAACAGCATCTAATTCACATAAAGTATAGCATATATGTTAAATCCAGATGTATCGGCAAGCTGCAGAGCAATGAAGAGTGAGCAAAAGTGTAAAAGGGTGTCACAAAAAAACACGACTCCTAGCAGATCCTGGGCAGAGAAAGAAAACAACCATGAACATCTTCTGTCTCCCAGTAAAGGATTCCACATACCAGTGACTCACCACAGCATTATCCATCACACCTTAAAGAAACCGCTGATGTTAGGACTCTGAGGAACAGAGGAAGGGCGAGCAAAACAGCAGGAAAGCAGGGTAGAAGTGCATGTATAACAATTTTAACTGTATTATTATTCCAGCTAGTCTTTTTCTATAATAATGAGCTAACAATGATTCTTTGGTTAGATATCCATGATTTCCTTCAGTAAGTTTGTAGTTTTATATATGTCAATAATTTATTGAACAATATATACATGCAACAATTATTCTATATGCACACACATTCTTGTTTATAGAAAATGTGGGTCTCCTTAACTCGTAAAAGACTCTGACCATGACACAGGGTCTTCATATACTTTGCATATCAGAACTGAAGAGTAATTTTAAAGCCATCATAAGGGGAGGAGGAAGAAGGGGGGAGTAAGGAAACAAGAGGAGGGGAAGAAGGCTAAGAGCATGAAAATGGGTACTTGCCCATCACATAACTTTCTCCAGCCTCCTTAACCTGTCATTTTCTTTCATGTAGTTTCCAAATATCAATGCTACATGGGAGGAGAGCTAATATGCATTTATCTGAGGCTGTACCATGAAATATTTATTTGCTGTTCTCTGGAGGCATAAAAATAAAACTCCCTTGTGGCATTTCCCCAATGTTAATGAGAGTTGAACTGACAAGCCATTGACGTAATTGACAACTCTTATTTTAGGTGTCTCTCTCACCTAATGATGTTTCCTTTTACTTCAGAATTCAAAAACTGGGATTATGAGCAATGTTTTCCATTTCATTATATTTATAATCTCTCACAGTTTTTCCAGGACTATTAGTACAATATTTCTGTTTATCTTAAACATTTCAGTCTCCTGCACTACCAGGGGCATTAACAAATCTTAGTTCACTTCTACGCAGTCTCACAAATACTGTGATAGTCACATTTTGCTTCATGCAATAGGTCCTGAAAAGAAGGCATGCTTAATGGAATAAAGAAACATAGGAAGGAAAAACATAGATTAGAAAATGTTCAATAAAAATGTAAGATTTCAGAAGAGCAGTTTCAAGTTTAGGCCAACTGCACACTTTCCTAGAAAACCAGAATCTTCCCTAGTCTGTGATACAGAATGTTTAAGCACTATCAGGCAAGTCACTCAAACTGAGCCTTTCAGAGCTGAACACTTATTACATGTCCTTTCCCTCATTTCCTGAGTGCCTACCTTGTGATTCCAGGCCTGCTCAGTGCAATAGCTGAGCATTTCCAGTTGGAATTGAATTGTGCTTTGAACATATAATAGGCTACATAATGCAGAGAGCTCTTAAAAAACTAGATCACAGACACATCGTAGTGGACACCTACAAGTACATGGCACTCTTAACCTTAGTCTTTGTGAATAGGATCTCCATCAGTCAATTGAAGTAATAATGGAAACTCTTCACATTATGATACTAAATGCATTACCATTTACGACACATCTAGATATGGTCGTAATAATTACAAAGGGAGGGGTAAAAGCTATAACCTTCACAGGAGGGGTTTGAATAGCATTTCATATATAAGGCCTGTAGCTCACACTGAATAACAGAATAAAAACAAATATTAAGTATTTTTTCACTAAGTCAGCACAACTCAGTGTAGACTAAGAGATAGGGAGATCTTATAGCAAGGAACACAACCAAGTCAAAGATCCAACACATTTTCCCTTATGAAGCAAATACTAAGTTTTTATTGTAAATAAAAGCTTTTTGAAGTCTGAAGTATCTTTAATAGCTTGCACTTTTTAAGTTGAAAAACAGAAAATGCTAGCTGTAAAATTAGCTTGCATCTCTGGGGGTTGGACTGACCAGTCACCATACAGACCTCAAGCAGTTGAGTTTAAGTAATAGCATCAGCTTCCTACCCTCATCGCAGGGTTGCAAATTCATTCTTGTCAGGGCCTTTGTGTAAATTTTACAGGACTCTCCTTGCTGGTTTGGTCTTCTGGTGGGGTTTTTTTTTTTGGTTTTTGCTAGTAAAACTCCACAACCAAACACCAACACCACCAACAAAACACCAAAACCTCTTTCAGCTCATGGTCAACATTCTACTGCAGTCAGACTAGATTCTCCTCTCAGTTGTTTGCTTGTCATCTCCTTTTATGTGGTTTCTTACCAACCACAAACTCCTACTTTGTGTCCTCATCATATCAGCTTGTCCATGTTACTCCACTCTGGTTCCTCTCCCCACTTTCTTTGCACAGTCAGTACTGATTAATTATAGAGACCTTCAACTTCTTTCCTATTGCAATAGGGATGTAGCATAATTTTTAGCAGCTAGACATTTCTTACCCATCACATTTCTCTCAAGGATGCCAAGTCACAGGTTCCTCACACCCAACCAGGCACAGCCTCCTCCTGTACACATCTGTTTCATCTCTTAACTTCCAATATTTCAAATATCCTTCCTTTAGTTCTACTGGTTCCTTTTCCTACAAAGAAAACCCAAGCAGATTTTTTCTTCATTTTCAATGCTCCAAACTAAGCAGAAGGTAACTGCATGCTTTACATGCACACTCCAGTCCTGTAACAGAGATGTCAGGGAATGAGTCATACCCATTCCTTGTGTTCAGCAATAAACATGTGGTTTGGACACCAGTGGGAGCTATAAAAGGATTAAGCTGAGGATCACAGCTATAAAACTTAGAAGTTTATATTCTGCAATTCAGCCAAATTTGGGCTCTTTTTAAACTGGATTTCACAGTAGATATACCCTGTTATAAAGCCTACCCTTATTACAAATTTTACATATTTACCCAAAGCATGGAGAAAGTGGAGCCTCTGAAAGCAAGGTGGGAATCTTACATAATTCAAAAGCAATTACTTACTTTTCCCAAATTTACTTCCAGAAATTGACAAAACATTCTAATGATAAACCAAATCTGAGTACAGAGTCACTGATGAGTATTGCATCTTGTCACAATACTTCATGCTTCCAGTACAGTTCTCAAAAAAAAAAAATTAACAAATTTCTACATTACTAGAAGTCTTGGGTGATAAGCCTTAAATCCATATTCTGCAATCTCTACTCATTTTAGGAGTATTTCTGCACACAAGGAAAGCAATCGCACATCCACTATATGAAATGACTATGTGAATAAATGACTCTCAGGTAGAGGGTTAAAAACCCCAGTGTGCACACACTCATCCTTAATGTCATGAAAGAGCTTTTCAGTTGACATTTACATAATTTTGCTGCCAGAGTTAGCAGAATATATTTACATATATAGTTTTTCACTTTATACATATCATATACCTATCCCATTGCAGAGACACATGATAAGCTAGAGTTATCTAAATTGATGTGAAGCAAAACTGACACAATGCCAACCAAATTCCCAGAATGACAATTCAGTCTGTCATTGAATCACCCCTCAGGCAAAGGCCTGAGTAAGAAAGATATTGCTGTGTCCCTTGAAGGTCAATAAGCACAGGTTCAGCTAGTCTTCAGGAAGAAAAGAAACTGTGAGTATTTTTCAGTAACTGTTGTGCTCTGGAGCTGTGCATGGAAATTTTTACTTGAACTTGAGACTTAGACCTTTATCTAATGGGTAACTGTTCAAGACTTAAAGCTTTGTTTAACAGTACACCTTGAAGAGCTTTATACATTTTCAGACATGATAATGAGTGCCATACCAGTTATTGAGATATCCTTTCATAAATATCCAAGCACCTTGCCTTAGAGCAGAAAAAAACGTGGGATATACTTCAGAAGTGTGTTTAACCCACTCAGCATGTATTAAGAGGTTGCTGCTTCTAACTAAAGAGGCATTCTTATGGAGAGCAGTTTTACGAAAGATTCAGTTACCTGGTGTTTGACACTAATACTCCTAGATATCAGAGGTAGGTTTGCATGTCCATCATGTTGTCATATCACATGAAGAGCTATGACAAAGCTGGAAAGAGCAGTGTCAGAGCATCTCATTGCCACTGTAAGCTGATGATTCAATATGCACTAAAAGGTATCTGCATTCTTTTACTTGATGTATCTCAGTTTTTGGATACTTCTGAAGTTACTCAGACCTGTGTAGGTATACTACTTGGTATGCTGGAGCACGGAGTAGCACAAACCTGGTAAATTAGTACCAAGTGGTGCTAAAGTACTAAAAGGTTTGTTTCTTTGGCTGCTGCACAGTTGTACTATTTCACACTTACCTCAGGTTCCTGGCCCTCAACAATGCTGCCTGATTCACCATGGAGACTGCAGCACTAAGTGATATGTACATGAGAGAGTAATACGATGCCTGAGGTGTAAGGTAGTGACCAAAAGCGCAGGCCACACTAACTCTGAAGGTGGAGGTCTGCCCAAGTTCCCTGCGTGATCTACATTCCCTATACCTCAGTTGTGTACATAAACAGTGATGGTTGCTGACGTCTGTCTTTTTATTTTCTAACTGTGAGAAAAATGATTTAGTATTTCTGTGCCTTTGAGACAATCTGCAAGACTTAAAAGAGGGAGAGCTGACAGGTGCTACTATGCTTGGAGTTGTTTATGGCTGCAGTCAGCTGGTACTGCAGTCTGATGACAATTATAGAACTGTTAAAGTGTGATGACTCTAACTGGAAATCTGACACACTCTATCCCTTCTTTTCCACATCTGATTGTCACCAGAAAGAGTTTGCCAAAATGCTTAGGTAAAGTTTATCACATTACATCTTCACAGGCAGACCAGAAAAGCTATCACTCTGCCCATCATAAGATGCCATGGACTAGCAGTAGCTGAAACCTGATGTACTTATTGCGAGTAATTGATTGGAGGAAGATACATGCTGGCTGTCAGGAAAAAAAAATAAAAATAATTTGATCTTTGCTACTGGAAACCTGGTTCAAATCCAGTCTTGGATCATACAAGTGTAATGATGTACAAATAGCTGAAAGGTTTTTTCTCTTTTTTTAATCTTTACTTTGAAAGGACATGAACACTGCCACAGAAGGGAGCAATAAGTAATAAAAGACAAAATGGTCTGGGGGAGTAGTCATTGATTACTTGGAGATGGTGGCTACCAGCACTAGGTATGACAAATAAAATGAGCGACACAGAGCAATAGACTAGACAAGTCAGCCAGTTTTAAGATAAGTGGCTTCCAGTAGGAGATCAAAACCATAGACCACTGAAGTAATGCTTCCCTTTTGTCTAAAGTCTCAGAGCTCATTGACAATGGGCAGTCAAAATAGAGGAAAATTTCTTCCAAAACAGCTGTCTGTTTAAAGAGATAGTACATTAATTTAGGATAAATACCCTCGATAGTGTGCTAATGTAATACAAATACTCTTGAAGCAGATTCATTATGCTGTGCAGAAATGAAAGAGAAAGGAAAAGACAGAAAGCATGTTTTTACAAATTGGTAATAGGAGATACAGTGTTATCAAACAATAATACATTGCAGTAGAGCTCTAAATGGGAGAGTTACTGTAAAAGCCTTCAGACAGTTAAGAGAAATGAAACGTAATTGAATTTAAATTACAGAAATCAGTGATATAAAAACATCAGCAAACCACATAAAGATATCCATTCATGAAGCTCATTAACACCATACAGAAAGAAATAAAACTCTGTTTTGAGATTAAAATTTCAATTAAGGGAAAGAGTCAAAGTGGAGAGCTGTAAAAAGTGGCATGGAATGCCAAGTGCTGCTCAGCTGAATAACAGCTGGGTTACACACGTATGAATCAGAGAAAAGGCAAGCACCTAGAAGGGAACAAGGAAATAAAGGAGTGATGTAAAGTCACCTCTGGAAATTCTATGAAGACCTGTCTCGGATTATAACTTAAACTTAAGTAAACTTAAGTGTTTAGGAAACTGGCAGTGAGGTTGAGTCTTATGTTAACTCAAAATATTAATTCTGAAGTTGAAAGCGCTAGAAACTGGCACAATCTGGGAGTTCACTGAATGACATAGTAGACAGTAGACAGAATTAAAGGAAGGCTTCTGTAAGAGGACACTTAACAGAATGCACTGCTCTCTTGAGCAGGTTATGTGATGGTTTTATATGTGCAAAGACCACTGGTATCCATTATATTAAGACATCACTGGTAATAGGAAAAAGATCAGACAATTAATTTGAAATCCAAAAAAGCAGAAATAGAAGTGCATTTTACTGGGAATGGGGTAGTGTCTTGTTTTGCCTCAGAAAGCCATTTCAGTCTAAGACTTCTAAGTGAAAAAGAATCACAGAATGCCATATGAAAGAGAGGACAGTTTAGAAACATGAAAGCCTGTCAAAAAGTATGCTCACCTGAGTGCCAGAACTGTGGAAATTAAAATGAGATAAGTTTCATTCTGGTCAACTCAGTAGTGTAGTATGGCAGTTGAACACCCTGTAAAGTGTGCTGGTTACATAATTTGTGTGACTTGTCATCACATTATAAATACTTTTATCATTTTTTGTATGTTCAGTCTAATTATTCGAGCTTAATTTTAACACAGAATTGCATTAGACTGATACTGTCACAGTGGAATAGGAATCAAATTTGCTCCCTACTTTTGAAAGCCTGCCAAGTTTTACCAGCAGGTCCCAGGGTTTGCCATCCTATATGTGACAGGATAGGCAGCCAGCCTAAAGGTTTTTCTTAAGTGTTTAAACCTCAGTGAAGAAGAGCACAGTCTCTTCATAGCTATTCAATGCCCCCGCATTCTAGAGAATATAAACACAGAAGTAGTATGTGAAGCCAACACTAAATAATGTAGTTTGCTAATTTTGCTAGGAAAAACACAAATTGATACTCTCTATCCTGGCAATGTGTTAAACATTTTGGATGCTGGATCAGCATTTACAGGGTTGGGTTTTTTGCTTTGTTTGTGGGTTTGGGTGGGGTGCTCTTTGGGGGTTTTTTGTTGGGGGTCTGCAAGTGCATTGTTCCCCTTTCTCTGACATTTCAAAGCTAAAAGGAAAAGCTTGGATCTAGACCTCTAGTTGGTTAAGTAATATAATTTTGTCATACCTGTACACAACATCCCTAGAGCAAGCAGGTAGTTTTGATACTCACTCACTGGATGCATACTACCAAACCTCTTTACACTTTTACATGTATGACAGTTGAGAGGATAAGAGAGTAGAAAAGGCATGTACACTGGCATATTTCAAAAAATATGATGCTAGATAATGAAGATGGGAGCAACAAAGAAAATTCAAGAAGCACATCTCATCTTTTAACTTTTTAACTTGTAACTTAATTGTTACAGAATTTCTTATACCAGTTTCTGGACCACTTCATACTGGCCACAGCCAAACATTGGGACACCAGCCTCTGTGGACTGCTGACACTTCACTTCCAGCATAGATACCCCTAATGCACTCAGCAGCACAGAGCAGTTGAATTTCTGCCTGGCATATCTCTCTTAAAGGGTCCAAGGACTTTTCACTGACTTAGCCCTTAGACACCATGGACCTTAGCTTACCACCATCAGCTGTAGACAGAACAGACTCACTAACTGCACAAATCACACTTCTGGTGTTTTTTCCTAAAGTATTACCTGGTATCCTATAGCTGCAGGTGTAGGAGGACAATCAATATGATACATTTTTATAAAGCATGAATATGCCATACAAAAAACATCTGCCAAGTAATTGTCCTCCTAAAGTCTAATCACCAGTATTTGGTCCTACAGCAAGATTTTCTATTGTATGCAGTCTAAGAAACAGTTCTGTATCTGCAAATGGGAAGGGGCTTTTCCCTTCAATCCTAGCTCCCCAGGAAGAAGCCCTTCAATTTAGCCTGAGGAGGTTATTACAATCAAGAAGTCAGGCAGGAAAATTGCATTTGTACCCCATGTTGGAACAGGAAATTGTTTGCTGGTTGGTTTTTTTTTTTGTAATCATGGAATTGTTGGAGAACAGAGAACACAAGGGCAGTGGGATATTTGGAATAATGGGGGTGGGGCTGTGAGGGGTGGATTTCCTCTCTTCTTGATACACTGAAAACGTGATGAAATCTCTTAATATAAGTTTATCCTCCTTAGATTTAAAACAAGGGAACGTGACTTGACTGTTATATCTAAAAAAAATATGCTGTGTACCTGAATTCTTAAAGACTCTTATGCTTCTGGGATGGACTTCAAAGACTCTATTCCCTCTTTTCCTTCTTGAATGAATACATGTATTACAAGGCTGAATAATATTACTCATTCCTTTTCCTGTATACAGAAGATAAACCAAGAGATACAGCCGTTCTGCCAGTCCTTCATACAACACACATAAAAAAATTGTTTCTCAGACATTTATATCTGGTAGAGAAGTATAGTGAGATAAACATCAGATCCATCCCTTAACTATTAAAAAAATCAGAAAGAGATTTAGAAACAAAGCCACATTTATATATGTTTTAAATTAAAATAGGGTAGGGTAAGGTGAAGTAAAGAAAAATGGCAAGAAATGAATGAGGTTCAAAATGTCACAGAGGGACAAGTGCACAATTTGAGAAGGGCTGGATGGTGCTAATGTAGAAGATTTTTTTTATGAAGCACAAACTCTTCTGCTCTCCTTCAACTCCTCATTGTTAAGAAATACCTTAATCTTAAAATTCTCAAAAGGAATGAGAAGAAAAACATCTTTGTCCCCTACCTGTCTCCTTACTTCAGCAAAATGCTTCCTTCCAGCAAAAGCTGCCCTTTATTTCACTTGAAAATGTAATCGTTTTTTCAGACAGAATGTCAGTTATTAGTCATTGAATTATGGTCCGTGTTACTGTCTTGTCAATAATCAAATTTCTGTTTCCACTAATGTTTAAGAAACATAATGCTGAGTTTAGTTAAACGAGTAAGACATAGAACTCAAAATAAAAATCAGTGATTACTGAAAGATACTCAATGGGCACAGCCTAGATTCTATCAGATAAGGCACGTCAAGTACAATTATTATCTAATTTTTTCACTAAGACAAGGTTACAGTTCTGTTATAGGGTGCCAATGAGGCTGGCACTATACAAGACTGCTTACTCTAACTACACAGTCTACTTACTACTGGTAAGCACTAACCAACCTGTTCTAGAGTAGGGTCCATTTTATCCTTTAAAGATGTTCAGATAGAGCTTATTATTACATCTCACTTAAAAGAAGTCTATGAAGACTCATGTGCAATTGAATTACCCAGAAGTCATGAAACAAAGGTTCCTCAAAACTTAACAAACACAGAAAACAAAATATGAATGGCAACAGTCACTTCAATAAGATATGTAGTATGACAGCAGTGGGGCCACCATTGCCATATTAAAAGGCTACATTTTCAGGTGCTGAGGTAAAACTTGTAGAAGCACACAGTGGGAGAACAAGGTTAGGGTAAGGAGAATAAATAGGAGCTCTGCAAATGACCTCCAAATGAAGAAGATCAGTCCAAAGAAAGCTTTTTCCTGCTGAGAGTAGATGTAAATTCAACAGGAAGGTGCAGGGCTTAGCCTCTTTTCAAAGGATTGTATGGAGATGGAATACAGTCTTTACTGCTACACTTAACATGTGACTCCTGCATTTAATGGACCAAGTTACCACAGGTATTTATGTCAGCCCAACTCTAGCACTATTGATCAATGCAATGCTGCCTTCGGTATGTGCATTTTGAGTCATCTCAATTTCCAGTGTTACTTGAGAAGCAGTAACCTATGTAAAAAGCAAATCTGGATTGTATGTGAATTAAGACAAACACATTGTGTATAAGATTCACAGTGAGCATTATACAATACCAAGCTCTAAGCAAATGCATCCGGAACGTGCTGGGCACATGAGATCCATTAGAGCAGGTCTGATGTAGGTTACACTTAACTGGTGACTTAGGGATTTGCCTCTATTGTCAATTCTAAACACAGTTCCTCTGCACCAGAAACCCTGTTAAAGAGGAGAAAGATAGACCTCTAGTATAGCCAAATCCATGGAATTTTGACTTATGTCTGTTATAGAAGAAAATTTAGTTAAAGTTTTAATGTAGTTTGGTATCAGGACTGTGACTGTACACACTTAATGCATCAGTTCCCTACAGGAAATCCCCTGTTAGTCCTTGAGTAGATGACACATTGGTCTGACATGAGTCAATAGACAGACAACCCCCATCCCCACTCATAACCAAAGCCTTTGTTTTGTTATTGCTGGAGAGCTCCGATCTAGGCAGGCCCTGCTACGTATAGGCAATATTGCTATGCTTCTATGTGTTGACTAACATACCAGGTGGGAATTCCAGTACTCACAGTAACTCCTCTAGGTAAGAGTCAAACTATACATGAAAATACTTTTACATATCAGTAAAAACTGTTCCTATATGTGCAAAGCTGTCTTTTGTATGTACCTAAGATCAGGAAAATTCTGTACATAATTTAAAATACCAGTGGATGATGGAATGGGCACCAGAAAACCCATCAAGAACCCTGTATCAGTTGGATATGAAAATATACTAGAACAGCAGTTCAGAGAGCTAATGAATCTAGATGAAGATTCTGTTGCAACAGACCTTCCAATGGAAACTCCTGTTGACCTTCAAGCAATGACAGACCATCCTGTTCACAAGTTTAAATTCCCACAAGGGCCTTACCCCATTTGATTCTTTTTCATAGAGGTTTTTTATCATTTTAAGCATTCTGACTGCGACTACCCATGCAACAGGATGAACTGATTTCTAAATATGAAGATCCCATTAATCAGTAATACTTGGTAATTGTAAATCAAGAAGGAAATGATCTGACTAGTCTTTTTCTTTTAAGGGTTTTTGGGGGGGAGGTGTTGCTTTTTTTCACCAGTAAATATACACAGCATATTCACCACCTAAAAAGCTGGAAGTGAAGGAGTAGAACACAAAGCACATCTCATACGCAGTACCACTTCAACGTGCAATGCTGACAATCTTTCAAAGAATATCAGTTTTAACTTTGGCTTGAATCCTGGGTAGAAAACTGACACAGCATTCTAGGATGATTGGATTAGACTGGTGTCCCCAGTCACCAGCACCTCCAGAGGTACTCCACACAAACCCCAAATCTATTAAAGATTTTAGCCAGTAAAAATCCCCCTGCTGAAAAGCAGGGGGAAAAACAGAATCAAGAGCTGTTTGGATACCACAAAGTCTCTTGTTGATGGTCTGTTACTCT
The DNA here is from genome assembly GCA_022605575.1 of Laterallus jamaicensis coturniculus. NCBI lineage: Eukaryota > Metazoa > Chordata > Aves > Gruiformes > Rallidae > Laterallus > Laterallus jamaicensis. The sequence goes on from JAKCOX010000013.1 coordinate 23,886,674, forward strand.
GCTCTTATAAACAAGATCTAATATAATTTTACCTTGATTTGTGCTTTTCCCTTCAAACACTCCCTCCCTACATTCAAATTCATCCCTGCAATACAGGGATGTGGAACACTGCCAATATGTTAACTGCTTTTTCCAGTTAATAATGGGACAGCAGAGGGGAGGGAATGGGAGATACAACGTTAAAAACATCTGTGTTTCAAGCAAATCTTAAGCAGATTCAAATACACTCCTTCATACAAACATTCTAGGGAAAAAAAAAAGAGGCACCTCGCTCAGTAGCACTAATGTACTCCTCTGTGCATGCCCCTCCCTAGTCTCTTGATGGACAGCAGTCACACATTACAAATGCATTCCAGTAATTCCACAGCTTACATTATTTTAAGTTTTTTAAGTAAGCTTCATTTGTTGATCATAGCAGTTCATACTGTTACAATTCATGCAGTGCTTATTCTTATTTAAAATTAAGATTCTACATAAACACTGCTAAGAACATTAATTGGAAATAATTGAAGTTATGTCTAGAAACTGCACTTTTATTTAATCCCTCTAGTAAATAAATATTGAGCATTGATTCAGTGGTTGATTTTAACAGCCTGAGACCTACAGTACTTTAAGAAGTATTTTAGAAGAAAAAACTTTCTCCTGTATCTTGAGCAAGCCCATTTCCACACCTAAACTGTTTTGCCTTTAAAAATGGAACAATGAGGACAACCTTTTGGAAAAACTCTAAGTATCAGTACACCCCAGTTAAGCAATATCATCCCTTGAAATTTATTCAATTTATTATTCAAAAACCTATATAGTAAAGTGATTATTCATCAAGAAAGCATTACATCTAATGTCATAATTTGTCATTAATTCTGGCTTTAAATTTGCCTACCTTTACTAGACTCACTGCAGTCAATGGACCACTGACTAGACATAAAGCTAAGCATTTTTCCTACATTACTATGTCCAGAATTCAAATTAAATGGAACAGAATGTGCTGTCTACTGTTTTCTCTTGAATGTCAAAGAATTCTAGGTGACACACACACTGCTCTGTTAACTTCTTTCAAAGTGTGAACACACTGAGATCACTCCACAGATGCATGTGCTGGCCACATCCACAAAGCATGGAACATCCTTAGCCAGGATATTTGGCTAGTAAATCTTTCACTTATTCCTGGAGGTTGCAACTCTACCTAAATACTACTGGGAAGCCTCTGAGTTCCAAGTGGACTCCTTGCTGAGCCAAAAACACTATGGGTGATTAAAAAATACAGCTTTTACCAACCCAGTGTGACTGAACCGGGGAGGGAAGGATGGGAATTAGAGCACAGTATGCTGTAACAGAACAATTACTGACCTGCAGGATTTATACACAATCAAGCTAAATTCGTCTCCTGCTTTTATGGAAAATCTCTCCCATTATCTTGTGATGAACCTGCCCAAGTCAGAGGAAGAAGTAGAAAGGATTTTGAATTAATAAGTACATTATTAGCACTTGTATATCCTGTCCATAAGCAGACTTCCATCCAGGCTAATTTCAAGAATAGCAATTAAAAAGAGCTTCAGTGAGAACCACAGACTAATCAACTCAGGAAGTCATCTACTCCAGCCTACCACTCAAAGAAGGGTGTACTAGTCCAGGACCTTGTCAGCTAAGTTTTTAATATCTCCAAAGATGGAAATACAGAAATTTATACCAGAATTAATGAGCATTATTCACATTGGTAATTAAAATGGGAACTGAGTAAACTATTTTAACTAGAAGTAGTTCTCCCTAATATTCATTCAAAGCATAAAATATTAGATTCTCTGCAGATCTTCAGAATGATGTGACGCTTTGAAAGGAAGTTCTCAATGGTATATTCTTTCTAGACAGCCTCAAAGACCAAAAATTCCTAAAGAATCTAAGAACATCTGACCTCCCAATATTATTTGTCAATTAAGAGTTCAAACTTGTCCTGTAATTCTCACACTGAAGTTATACTGTGGTCAGAACTCATTTAAAAATGAGAAAAAGAAATTGGAAAAACAGCCTTTCACATGACCTTCCTACATGGGTTTATGACTGGGTTATAAAGTGTTGAACTTCTAAAAGCATGTCAAATTTTAAAGAGGCGTTCAACCCTCCTCTAGCCTGTTTCCCTTTCCCCCTCCATCAGCACATGTATTTGAAACTGTAGGTTGTAGCAGAGGAAAACATGCAAGATTGCTGTGTCTTACATAAGAACTGTTCCTTCAGCTCCTGTTCATTGCCTCCAGTTGTACACAGAACCTGAAGGAACAAAAGCAGCTGCAAAAATGTAATAAAAACAGAGTTAATTAAAATAGTATTCAAAGAACATTTGGGGCATAGTTTTGCTCTTTTTTGATTTGATTTTAACTTGATTGCCTGAATGAGGCACATTGTGGTCCTTAATTAAAATTCATTCTATTGGGCATATTCTGTTTTGGTGATTGGTTAAAGGATTTTTTTCAGAGCTAAGAGGAGGAGAGAGACTAGGTCTAGGTCTCAAATCCACACTACTTCCCTCTGTCCCATCTGTTGATAACTAGACTATAGAAATTTAATAGTTCTGCTAGTGAAATTTCGGATTGTTGTTTGTACAAGCATCCCACTAATGCACAAAGTCTTTCATAGGTAGCCAGCAACAGCACTCATGAGCCAACCTGTCTGGATCATGTGAACCCCATGCATCACTGGTATAGGATTCCACTGTGACATAAGTGCTTAGGGATATGGTTTAACATAAGACAGGGATGTTTGGACTTGATCTTAAAGGTCTTTTCCAACCTTGTAATTCTGTGACATTGTAATTGCTCACTTGTTAAAGGGAAGATTAAGGCAGGGACTGAAAGGGGACACAATTATCATTTCCTAAACTCTTCAGTTTGGCTTTAGACAGAAAGAACACAAACTTCAGGGGATTTGTTTAGTTCTACAACTAATTATATGGAGTAACATTTCTCCATTACACAACACTCAGACATAAACAACATAATCCCATATAGAAATAATCCTGTATACAATTCCCCCAACTTCATCAGCTCAGCAAAAAGACTTCTGTTTGCAGAGTATATATGCATGGGCTGCAATGGTTCCACCAAGAGACTTCAAACCAGGATTTCAAAGCTCTGTTCCTGGCTGTGCTTCTTACAGTAGTTATTTTAAAAGCTATTCACAGAGTATTGAGGATCAAAACACTTGTCTTTACTGACAACGTTAGGGCCAATGTAGTAACAATTCACAAGAAATGATTGTTCAGTAAGCTTCATTGCTTTCTTGAACAGTACTTCTGTGGCACAAAGATACTTATCAGAGTCACAGGTGAATATTATGGACAATCAAAATATGTCAGTCATAAGGCTTCCCAATCTGACTCTGCCTAACAATCAAAGCATAGATTTAATCTCTCTCTAAAACGTGACTATTTTCATCAGTGTAACATCAAATGCTTCCCACAGTGTCATTCCCCTTATTTTCCTTAAGGGATCTTTTTGTTATGTGACAGGAAAGTGTTTTGTCTTCTTATCCGACTTGTCTTGCTTGTTGCAGGAAGAGGAATTTCCAGTGAAATTTTCCTGTGAAAAGTAAAGATCCTGGGGCTGCAGAATTTATTGACAATTACTGAAAGAGACAAGACTGGATTGAGGATTGTAAACTACTTCTTTCCTTTTTGTAGAATGGGAGGGTGCATGAAAGGAAAAAGGGAAAGGGAAGGCAGCTGCTTTGATCTGCACCTGATAAAATTTGTTCCCATTTGTCTGTATTTTTCTGGTTTTTTAACATGTGTTTATTACACAGCAGAAGGCACATGTCCACTAAAAAATAAATTAAACCTTAAACATTTACAAGTAGATTATTAAAAGCTCTACAAAACTCAGTAAATATCACTACCTCTTCTTTATAGAAACTAAAGCAGAGTGATACGAATATTATCATTCAATGACCAACTGGAACAGCACCCAAGCTTTTTACTCCCAGTTGTGCCCTATTATGCCTTTGTTCCTTTATTTTTGTCTCAGCACATTGTGCATATTAGTGTTGCTGGCAGCTGTCTCCAAAAATAGCTGTTCCTTGGTTATGAACAAGGAACACCCATTGCTGATCTCACCATTATGAATTTTCTTCCTGATGATGCTCAGGGAAACAAGATTAATTATTGGCCCAGGAAAGCACTAATAAAACTGTACGGAATATCTGAAGCCAGACAGAATTTTAAGAATCTTCTTTTAATCAGAGCTGGAGAGCTGACATCTGCCATCCATTTGTGGAATTTATTATAATAGATTTGTCCAGGAGGGGCTCCATGAGCAACCTCAGTGCATGAGTAACAGCCCCCGCCCCCACCCCCCCCTCCAGGTGATTTGTAGTGTAGTAGGTAATCAGGTGACATTGCTATACATGTTTTCAAGAGAACGCTATTTAAATAAGAATGAGGACAGGAGTTGAGACAGAGGAAAAAAAGTCACATTTAAACACGTTCCTTTCATTTTCAATGCTGTGGCACATAATTGAGATTATCACTTTTCATTGGATGTCTACCCTTGAGCAAAATCACCCTAAAGAAACTAAATGGCTGGCGTCATTCCTTCAGTTGAACACTATGTGCAATTTTTAGTTTGGGAGAGGGGAGAAAAATGCATCTATCTGAAGTCAATAGCACAGGGATGATCAAGTTTAAGAGGCATCATATTCTAAGTTGCAGCAACTTAATATGAAAGCTCCTGAGCAGCAAGATTTAAATGGAGAAAGACAGACCAAGACAAGAAAGTATCATAATTATATGCAGATGAAATGCAGGCAGTAGGAATTCTGCTTTAGTGCATAGCCCTGATGTCAGAGGCCCCCACAACGTCTGCATATTGTAATATGGAACCACTTAGCCTGCTGAAGTGTTCATCAGTTACAGTGCACATTGTTTCTTTGCATTTCACATTTCAGAATCAGTAGATTAAAGCAACATTCCTCTTGTCCCCATTTGTAAGCTACAAATGCAGAGCCCAGTCATTTCCCTAATGTTGGTACAAAGTTAAGTCATTTGCCACATCTTCAACTGCATTTTAAAAAGCTATGAAACCCATTATATGCTTAAATTGTAAGACTAGACTTGGAGATTTCATGTGCTTATGTTCAAAAATCCACTACTGAAAACTCATCAGCTGTCACTTAATACTAGAGGCAGCTAAATTCCCTGATGCCTGTGGTTTCAGGTGTGTGTGCAATCACTTCCTAACATAGCTCTGGCAAAGCAAAGGGGGCCACAGTAAACCTTTGCTGCTAGAAGTGTATAAATTAATCAGGGCTGTTTTCACAGAAAGAGGCTGAGAAGCAAATAGGTCATTGGCAACTAGATTAAGTAAGTAATTGCCATGAGCAAAAGTGGTTAGTGATGAGCACAGATGATGGCAACCACTTTGGCTCAGCTTTAGCCTTGATGGTATTTTGCAGGCAGATCAGCTTGCTGTCTAGCACACAACTATGGCCAATTAAGAAAAGGGAAGCTAGGTGTTTCTATGTCTAATTACAATAAATGGCCCCAGTACAGCTGTTGTACATTGATAAGATCAGACTCATGGCAATGACATTTTGTTACCATAGCTGGCTATCTTCTAAAAAACTATCAAATGAAGGAGATGGCAGCTGCACTTCATGTAATAGCCTGGCACTCAAGCATGAGTCAGCAGGTGCAGATTCTTTCTCTTGAGGGTGTTAAAATCCACGTCCTATCTCCTGATACAACAATTGATCAGCATACCCAGCTACCCATGGCGATAGCGATTGCCACCCTCCTTTGGGAAACTGTCACAAAGCATAAGAGAATTCAAGATTTCTGTATCAGGAATTCATAGTGTTGGAGACCTATAGCTGGGATACATTCCAGGGAGGTAAGTCTTCAGGTTCACTGCCCAATTACTACTGATGCATTTCCGCACTTACCAGCTAACAATAAAATATAGAAAAAAACTTGACAATAAGAACCCAACACTCCTACCCACTGAAGGTGGGTGAGCATGCTAGAAACCAGGCTGAGCACACACCTTCTCGTGCTCTCCTTCCATTCCCCATAACCTTAGCTCTGCACCAAGGCATGACTAAAGGACGAGTGTAGCCTGCCTTTAGCCCCACAAATAGTCTTTAGTACCTCAGGTAGAGCACTTTCTGAAGCCATCAGTTTTAGACTCAAGGCTGAGGGAGTAAATCCCACCTACTGTATTGGGTCCACTGCAGATACATTCCTCCTCTTTTTCAGATCTCATCAAGACCTAAATCAAAAAACCCAACCACCAAGAAACCAACCAAAAACCCATCATGCACCAAAACAAGTGTTCAGACTGCAGACAACCTTAGAATACACCAAGTACAGCTGCAAGTTCCTAGAGAACTTTCAGTCTTAATAGAAAAGCTCCTAAAGAACCATAGGTTTCACAGGGTTAGGTGACAACTAAACAAGAATTTTTGGATTAAAAAATTAGATTTTGGAGCAGATCCAACATAATTGAAATCAACTTCAAAGTATCTAAAATTCAGTCTTAATCTTTTCTCTATATAATAATCTACCTATCAAATACATTAAACTTAAAAATTTGTAGGCTGGACCATAATTGGGACACCTGTCATCTGAAACAGACTGAGAAATACTGGTGAATCCTTTAAAGGTTCTGTTACATGTCCAATTTCCCCACTCTAATAAGGGGCAGTGTTATTAAATTATTTTTAATTGACCTTGTCAAATGGAGTAATTACTTTGGTGGTAATTAAAGCAAATACTGATCACTCTCCCAGAGTATGTATTGAGAGAAAGTGTGGTGAGATCAGCTTTATTTTTTTTAATCTATCTATTCTTAGACTAACTTTTCACATTTTCTCTCTTGGGAAAGACTGAAGTAAAATCCAAAAAGCTCCCTAATCTTGTTAAAAGAAACTAGCATTGCTTCACATTCCTACTTTAAAGAATTTCCTCTTGGCTTCCAGTTATTTGCATACTGTCTTTATACTACTTCAAATGAACCAGCAGTAGAAAATGTTTCCTGTGGATTATTATTCCAGAACAAACCTATTAACTCTCATTTCAGAAAAAATATAGCTTTGCTGGCTTTAAAATGTAGGTATGTTTCTGGTGTAGAAAAGTCATATTCTGCTAGAAAGTAACATTGGCTCTTACTAGAGCCAAAGAGGATGTTTTCCCTCTAGAGGTCTGAAGCGACCACTGTTTGAACAATTCTACTGGAGTCCAGATTATTAGGCTGTTACCCTCTATGAGCCAGCCACGAAAATGGGAAACAAAGCAGTGCATGAATGGGCAGTCCTGGAGAAAGCACAGAAAAAACAGACTTAAGAGACTTTCTGAAAACCACTCCCATGAGCAGAGTGGTTCTTCCCAACAAGGGTTGCAGGCTACAGGGCATATGTAATTACCAATCAATTCCTGATAGTTTGCTTACCTGCTGCTCTACTCATGCACAAAATGAGTAGCTCTGCCAAGATGACCACAGGTACCCCAAATTGAGGCATTGTCTCATTTAATAATATTGTAGGTATTCCTCTGGCTTTGTTTGTTATACAAAGAAATGCCTCTGACCACCCAGAAAAGGTGTCAGTAAGTACCAATAAGTACCCGTACCCCCCTTTTCCTGGGAGCTCAGAGAAATCAATTAGCCAGTGTTGGTATGCTTCCTTTTACAATATTCCCTAATTGCCCCTAGTTACCTGTGTTGGGGTTATTTTTCAAACATTTCACATTGCTGAGGCACTGCTGAGTTGTAATATAGATTTTCCCCTATCAATATTTGATTGTGAATTGATAGTGGAGTCACCATCCCCTGAGGTATTTAAAAGGCGTGTAGATTAATTGCTTAAGGACATGATCTAGAGGTGGACTAAGCAGGGTTAGGCTATGGTTGGACTCAATTTTAATGGTCTATTCCAAACCAGGTGATTCTATGATAAGCATCTCTTAAAAAATCAATTGCAGCATTCCACACACAAATTTCATAAAGCTTCACACATCAGCCTGAGATAGACTAAAATAAAAGCTTTCAGTCTGAACTACAGTGATCGTTAGTTGAAAGCAAGCATTATGGTGAGAAGCGTTCCACAGCACTAACCTTGGGGGTACAACCATCTCATTAGATGACAAGTACTGGTATTTCACCCCTGAGTCATACATACATTCACCCCAACAGCAAAATGGCACCACTGAAATGCAACACAGGAGCATATGCAAGAGGAAGACAACTTCAGCATGACCATGTGCATGCACACAGTAACCCACCTGGAATGACCACTGACTTCATGTTCTCATAAGGCAGACTGCGTAGGAATCCAGTGCACCTATTTCTAACTTTACCATTCAGTGTCAAAGCTACTACTGCAGATTTTTAAATCAAATAGTCCCATCTCTCCTTTCTTTTCCCAGTACTAAGATTCCCAGCCACTGGCCTTCTGCAGAGTATAGAATTACAAATTGTGTGCTATTCACTGTTTATATATTACTTTAAGGATTTGTAAGAAGCATGATAAGTATATAACAGAGGGTTTACTTCTCATGCCCAGACATAATTTAATTCCACAGTAATCCTACCGAAATCAGTGGGACAGGCAGTTTTATTCACTTTATATAATACTTTACTCTTCATTTAGTCCCAATAGAGGTATGAATCAGAGCCAGAAGTCCAGAGCCTCAGATTTGGCCAAAGCTCTAATTACAGGGCAGCCTGAATAAGCCACCTTCAGAAGTGCCCCATACAGCATGGTCTCAGTTCAGTTAATATGCTCTACGAGACTTTCACCAATATAGCCTCACAACATGCCCAGCAATCCCCATACACACGTCGCTGTACAAGCCACAACTAATAAGTCAACCAGATAACTTGCCAGCAGAATTGTGGCACCCATGCTCTCACTGTAGTACACTGGCTTGCATCTGATGCCTTTTTTGACTTAGGCAGCCCCTGATTGCGCTGTCTGCACATTTGGCTCCCCTCTTCCACCAGCTGGGAAAGGTTACCATCCAGCTGCATGGTTTTGAACAGGCATCAGAAGATCTGTACAGACACGCAGATGCATGGGTAGAAAAAAAATACAAATAGAACTGATCTTTGGCTAAGAATCATTTCTTTTGACACATGGCTGTTCCTCCATAGTGCTCAATCCCATCCATCCTCTGCCCATCTGCTCCTCCCTCTGTGCTCTCAGCCCATGACATTTACAAGGTCAATACCTTGCTGAGTGACAAGATGGAGCACAGACTCATATAGAGAAAATTTTACGTTCAGGCCAGAGTGTGGTACATGTATGAATACAAATCAGAACAGACTGAATCACCCAAGGACAGCACAGTAATATTTCAGAAGGAAAACCTGACTTACCTGCCTGGGATTCAATTAGTCAGCTAGGCCAATCTTTCATAGCAAAGGAGGGCTTTTTGGACCAGGACCCATAGTACATCTAGAAAACTGGATGAGCCAGAAATACGCTGTCTTAGAATATCTCAGGAGCATACCTCTGTCCACATCCTACCCTGACAGAGATGCTTGTGCTGATAGCATTCACATCTTGACTTCCAGGCCAGCTGAGGAGGATGTAAAGTTACTTTTTTGATCAGCTTGGGTATAGTTCTACAAGCAAATGCTATTGTCCTGTTTGCATGGTTAAACCAGGGGCTGTGATTGGAGAGGGCCCTCTCCTATATATTCCCTCCTTTCTATTGAGCCCTGCTAGTGAATGACTGGGTCCCCTCTGAACATGTTGCTTCAGAGTATTTTATGATGGAGAAAAATGCAGAAGGAATTCCACTGCCTTGATCCCTGAGTGGCCAAGGAAGTGTTCTCCAGAAACTGTAAGGACTTGTTTATTGCCTACAGACAAAAGAGTATTTTTTTTACAGCAGCAGCAAGTTTGAGCCCTTTTCATGATCAAGCTTTATAATACATCCTGTCCTGACTAAATTCTATTCCACCCACACAGAACCCTAACTAGTGACCGTGTACCATCTCTTTCAATGATTATGATCTCTCAGAAGAAATAGCATCTGGAGTTTCAGTAGGCTGCGGGGAAATGAGAGCAAAAAGCACATCAGCACTTTTGCAAAGCAGGAGAGCCATCATGCACCAGGAAGGCATTCAAGCAGGCCAAAGTCTGTCAGGATGGAAGCTGGCAACTGATCTTTGTGGGATACAGGCCCAGACAAAGCCTGAGGGAGCAGGACAGAAGGCTGCCACTAGTGCAGTCTTTGGTAACAATCCGATAGAGCAGATCAGAGGCAGTAATTGAGATAACACAGCTGGTAATGGAATGAAGTAGCACCTGCTGATTGCTTCACAAACAGGACCAGTCCTACAGAAGGAGAAAGTCAGGCAATATTACAGACACAACACACGTTTGGGTTGAATTGCTGGAAATAATGTGGGAAGGCTGTGTGGAAAAGTATTAAACAGGGACTTGAAGAGTTTGCGCTTCACCAGAGCTCACATACAGTTGTCCCCAGCCTAACAGATGGTATGGAAAAAAACACAAAGCTAAGAAGGAAGAGAGGCAGTGGAAGTACAACAAGAAAAAAAGATGTGTGCTATCATGGGAGAAAAAATGTAGGTGGAAATGTGATCATTGTTATACACAGGGGCAAATAAATGTTTAAATAAAACATGTCTGGGTGGTTTATTCTGCTACTGTTCTTAAGTGAAGTGAAGCCACTGAGACAGAAGCACTGTTCTGTGTATTTAATCATTTCATGGAGGGTGGGATATTTGAGGCTTTGGGAAAATACATCAGAAAGATGCAGAAAAGATTCAAGGGAACAGCATGGGATTGAAACAGATTTTAAACTTGTTCCAGGGCAATAGGAGGCTGAGTATCTGGAGTGTACAGTTGTCTCAGAGATGAAGAGGTGGATGTCTCTTTAGTACGCTGTTACTCAGCTGCATCATTCAAGCTTGATTAATACTTAATGTGATTGTCTTTAAAATCTGTCAGCATTTGGCATAGATCAGATAAGTGGCTGTGACAGAAGTGCAAATATTTGTACTGGAGTTTTGTAGTCTACTGTGGTTATGATTAATAAGTTTTGCTTATGCACCTCCAGAGATTGTTTTGTAAATTATCCTGCCTGGTTTATATTAATTCAAAACACTCCAAAATATTTTCCTATGGGTTTACTATTTTAAATAAATAGGCAGCAACATTGCTTAGAGGATCTAGCTGGCATATTTTATGATACTTAAAAATCACGCCAGAGAAGTTGAACAGATATTAAATTGATCAGAAAGGGATCAAATCACAGGAGACATCCCCTGATAAGGACAGGAAATAGTAAAACCACCCTTGAAATCAAGGATTTTCAGGAAAAAAGAGGTGAATGCATCTTTAATCAAGATAGATTCTAGATGCTGTAACATCCACAGAAATCAAGCTGTAAAAATAAGTTAATTATTTGGAGGTAGAGCACAAAGGATGAAAGAGATGTTACCTAAAATTGCAATGATGCATCAGAGACATTGTGCCATCACTTCTTTCTCTGAAGGACACAAAACATTTGGGTCTTCTCAAAGTGGGCACACTGGTAAAATTAAAAGGTAAAAAAGCAAAGATTTTGTTTTGCCTCTGTTCCTCTGAACAGAGACAATCTCCATGGGTGCATGGGTGTGTAACAGTGGACATTGCTACTGACTATAATAGGTAGAAACAGAAGCCAGGACTTGTTCCAAAGTCATAGCTAAAATTAACTTAAAGCAACAACAGAAAAACTGGGGAAGATGGCTGGAGAAGAAAGAGGAAAATATCTAGTGATATCCTTGATATTTATTAGATCATATATTCTAGTTAGATGCTAGGCTGCTAGGGAAGCTGAAGGGTCAGACACAGGAAAAACCCCACTGCCTTAGTCATAGTAGGACACTGGTTTGATGGGATTCAGTCTCTGGAGGAGAAAATTACAGCTTTTGCTGCAGAAATGCTTAATCCAATGGATCCAAACTACTCAGGCACAGGAGACAGGGCAGGTAAAGCTGCTGTCCTTCCTTGGCTTTCAGCTCAACAGTTAGACTTCCAAATCTGATAGTGAGCTGCTTCCTTTCCTCTCCCATACAAGGTTTCAGTTTTTACCCTTCTGCATTTTGATCCTGCAAAGGGCCCATTTCCCAAAGTAACTTCTATCCTTCACACCCTTTGGAATTTAATTTCCTGCTTTTGCTTTCCTTCCATAAACTCTCCTAAATAGTTTTTGCTTATTCAGTTCAGATTGAGTAAAAGGGGCAGGCACAGTGTGAAAATATTTGTTAGGATGAAAATGACAAAATGAGATGTGACACTTAGCAATGGTAAGGAAGGTCAAAATAAAAGATACTCTAAATCTGAAAAGGCCCTTATTAAAATAAAAAGTATTAAATTATACCTAAGTCACTGCCTATCACAGCTTAATAGTTAACCTCAGCCTGGAAAATTCCCAGCTCCCACATCAGACCTGACATCAGCTGTAGATAGACTAACAGTTTTACACAAATATTTTTAAACACTATTTCTGTCCACATCTGATTTCCTTCTGTAAGTCTGGAGAATGTTTCCAGGGAACACATTCAGATAATACCACCCTCAAAACAAATGTAGTTGCTAGTTCAGAACTCCTCAAAAGATAATCTTCCTTTACCAAGCAAGTAGCACCACCATTTGATAGGATTATGTGGCTGTTAAGATTTTCTTGGACCCTACAAAGAGGTTCTGTTGTTTCTTTGAACTGAGAACCATGAATGTTTACACACAAATACAACTTCTGCATCTAGCTACATTCTTCTGTATGTGCTGGTTGCAAAAAGTGAGATGCTTGAAACTATCTTGAGAATTCTGAATTCATAAATTGCAAGCTACAGCTTGTCAGTAGTGATTATTGCACCTAAACAACAAATTGACAGCTAAGTTATTTTCTACATTCTTGTAATCTTAACACAGGTTCACTGAAAAGCAAAGTATCTACAGAAGCCAGCTAGTCCCCTTCTGTCCTTCTAAGCCTGTGGGCTGTGAATAGCCAAATCTTTGTCTTGCTTTTGCAACAGAACCCTTACAAGTGCAGTGTTAAGCTTCTGGGTCTGCTGCTGTATGTACAGGTTTCATCACATATTCTAAGAAGTGTTAGAGCAATGCACTTTAAACCCTGCCAGGGCTTCCCTCCCCTCTAAAGGAAGCTCATCAGGATAATGTTCTCAAATGTAATTCGAAAATACAACCCCCGAGCCACCATGTCTGTTACTAAAAATCAAACTATTTGAAAAAGCATCTTCACTGGTGAAAGCTCTCAGGCACTTAAACTGGCAGGGCCTGTGAATTCAGTCGCTTGAACTTAGATGCCTAAATCCTATCTAAATTCTATTTTGAGTTCAGCACAAGGATTAGAGAGAGTCTTTGTTGTTTACTTTTTAACTGTTATCTACCTGCTCTGGAGTAAAAGAGTATGTAAAATACCCTTGAAAATTTTTACTTTCAATGTCTTTCCAGGTATTTCCCTGCTGACAGGGAAGCTTACAAACAGCTGGGAGGAAAAAAGCTCTCAAAAATCTCCAAGAACTCTGGAATATGGACTCAGGCAAATGAGGATAGAAAGAGTAATTTAAATACTACCTTGATCTCAAATGCTGGTCAGTCAAGTGTATTTTGGCTTCTCAAACATAGGTAACGAGCAGTCACAGTGAAGATAGCCTTAAAACCTAAAACTTACCTTAATTCACAATAGCTCAGGTGTCTTAACTCTTATATAACTCTTATAAGCTTTTCACCTCAGCTGTTGCAGCAGCATTCCCTCTGTTGTTCACTTGGTGCTGTTCTCATAGCCTTGTACCTGCAAGCCCTAGTCTCACTAGTGGGAGATTTCACCCCTCCTCAAAACCTCTCCCTTCCTACCTCTTGCTTGTAGCTTTTGTTTTGTATTAGGGGACCCAAAAATACTCAGACACAAAGCTTGAGAAACTAACCAGCAGGGAGAACTTGTCCCCAGTTAAAGTATGCTCCAAGAAGTAGCAATAGTATGAGGAACCAATAATTAGTCCTAATCCTTCTTTAAATCTGGCTTCAAGTTTTTTCTGAGCCAAAAATCTAAGACTAGCTGGGCCATCTCCATAATGGAAAGACAGTCGGGGGTTTCATCATTATTAGTTAACCTTACTAATTACTTTAAATTGACTAAATGGAAGCACATGGAGGACAGGTAAACGGGTTGGGGAGGGAGTTGTACTGGATGACCTTTAAGCATCCCTTCCACACCAAACAGTTCTATGATTCTATGAAATTATATCATGCAGATCCAGGTCAAGACTTTTTTAGCAGCACAGGAAAATTTGAAGTTTGTCACCCTGAAGTGACCACATGAAAAGTGTAAAAGAAAGAGGCAGAAACTGACCTTCAGCAACCGAAGACTTGCTGTTCTTGTTACCAACAGGAAATAGGATGTTTAGGGTGAGGAATTTTGTTGGGGTTTTTGTCTTTTGTTTCAATAAACATGCTTCCTTCCAAGTCGCTTCAACAGTTAATGCCTCCCAGTCTACCCTGACTCATACTCTTAATGCCCTCAGCAGGAAGCCTTGCATTGCTTGACAGAGACCTCCACAAAGTAGACCACTGGACCACTGCTGCTTTCCTGCCTCTTTGCAGTTTGGTCTACTACTTAATTAGCAGGTATTTTGCACAGACTACCTCTGAAAGTCAACAACAATCATTAATAAACCCTGGAAATTAAAAAATAACACTCACTGGTGATCAGTCAGTGTATGGCAGCCACCATCTATCACTGAAGCAAGCTCCCAGGATGTTCCCACAAACTGATCATTTGTGTATCAGTTTCAAGCAATTACTGACCATGGCCCAGTAATAAGTCATGGACGAGTCAGATTGCCACCAGAAATTAATTGTTGTGTTATTCATTATTAATTACTGATACCAGTTGTTCATAAACCACTACTAGTCACCAGCAATCAGCATGTGTAGCAGTAAAAATCATTTGCTTCACACACAATTAAATGCTTTACATAATCACATCCAACAAGTTTAGCACATCATACCTGCTTATTCCAAACACAGCAATAGAATACTGCCAAAGGATGTCCAAAAGGCTCACTACACTTCTCCACTCAATCCAAAAATCCCAAATTCCTAGGTTTCTTCAGAAAAGCATTTCAACAAACACATTCAACATTCATTGCCAAGCATAAATTGCAAACAAACAGAAAAAACATTAAATAGCCAGAAAGAGAGAGTTCTAGCAAGCACCTGAATTTCAGAACAATATTGACTAGCTGCTTTTAGATGGTCTTTCTTTGTTTATAATCTTGTAAATCATTGGTGTGCAAAATACCAACCAAAGTCTTTGGAAACAGTCAACATATGTAAGACCACTCTGAAGATTAATGAGAGCTGTGTAAACACTGGAGAAATTTATCAGGACAAATTAAAAAAACATTTGTATGAAAAGTTAGAGATAAATATCGCTCAAGATTTGAGTCACAGCAGAATCACACCTTCTAGTTCACAGTAAATAAGATTCCCTCAAGCATGTGAGGAATACCTAAACAGGTGGACAGGTGAACACAAGGATTTCTCACTCAAATATTCTTGCAATATCAGTCCCCCTTCTGAGTAAAGAACATCTGTCAAACCTGCCATGTTATCTGACATTTATGGATGCAATCTTATATCATTCTTCTCTGTATGAGATTACTATTGCCTCCAATTAGACAAAATTATTCCTCCTTTTGAAGTGTAGATTATGCTTGACATTCTCTTCTGATGATTGACACATAACGTACATGCATATTAGAATACTGGTCCTTGCTAATTACATATATTTATCCTTACAGATTTAATGCAAAAATGCTATGCAAGACACTGATAACAATCAAATTCTTATTGCCATGGAGGCATCACCTTGCAGCTTTAACAAAGTGAAAAAATAGATGAAATGACCACAAGATGTAACAGACCCTGTCCTTCCTACTTGTCAACTTCATCTCATTTCTATTTGGAGTCTGTCAACCTATCGATGTAGGAAGTAATCTGGAAGTATATTTCCAATAAAAAGGGGGAAGTGTATTCATGCCAAACAGCCCTCAGAGGGAATGCATCTAGTTACTGCAAGTTGACTCAAATGTTGTCCCCAGAGATTCTCAAAAAATGCCTTCTCATGGTAAGGAGCAAGGAATGAAAATCATGGATGCAAGTCCTGCAGTACTGCATGATTTCAGGCTTATTAAAGTCAGTACCTCAAAAATAAATTCATCTAGTTCTAATCCTACAATGCAGCAAATCTCAGGCTTACAAAATATTCAGTAGGTTTCTCAAAATGTCAGAGATATTGGCAGCACCACAGTCAGTACAAGATCAGGGCTTCTGAGGACTGATGAATTGTGACCACATAATCTGCAGTGCCCAAATCACACTAGGCAAGATTTTTGTTGACTTCACAAGCTTCTATCTAGTTCTAACTTTGTTACATACCAGAACTGGAGCATAGGGCTGCAGAAAAATTGAGAAGTACTGGTCCAAAATTTTCTTTTAACAATTAGAAGACAGAAAACATGTTCATTTTTGTTTTTTTAAATCACACCACCAAAAATAGTTGTGCAGCACATGACATGTCACATTCTGTAGTTAGGGAAAAAATAAACACACAACAGCATTTCCAACTGTCCATAGCAGAATCACTCACACAGGGCTATCTGAAGCAGCTCTGTACACATGGCACAGTTAACATCATCTGCTTCAAATTAAAAATGCACATTTTTTATGCCAGATTCCTAGCTGGTACATCAGAAATTTTTATATCTGTGCAAACATTTATGTGGGGCACTGCCTGAATTATGTTCCTTATACCAAATGTTAAGTCCCATTGTTTCATTCATCTCAACAATGACTGAAACAGAACGTCAGCAGCTGGGCAGACTGTGATATAGCTCCAGAAACAAAATAAAATATGCCAAGTAACAGCAGTTAAGATAACAGCTTCCAATTTTGCCTTTTTCTTTTTTTCCTCTCCCCAACAGAGCACAGTTAGGTCCTTTAAGTTTTACTTTGAATCTTTGACTAATTAAACCATTTCATCCATGTGCTCCTTCTATACTGCAAACAGAACTGTGGAAGGCAAATACGATTTGCAGCACCACAATAATTCAGTTGTGCATGCTAAGGGGAAAATAGGATAAATCATCGATTCATTTTCTCATTAAAATGTAGGTGCTTCCCACAATTTATTAGTACTGAAGTACATCAGCACAAGTCAAGACAAAAAAGCTAGATGAAAACTGAAAACAAGTAGTGTCCTTAAAGGTTACTCCAATTAGCAATTGAGATGGAATCGCACTACTAGTTTGAACCTGAACTTTCCAGATTAAAAGTGTTTGCAAAAACTTCACGTTTAAAGCAGAGAAAAACAGATTAAATATCCGAAGAATACTTCCTGACAGCAAAATCTTCTGGATGTGAAGTAATGTCCGCAGAGAAAGTGTCAGCTAACCACTAGGATTATTTAAGAAAGTGCTAGATGATACATTAAACGATGAGCAATCTTAAAAATAAATCGCCTATTTTTGTTCCTGTGATATTCTGGTTACCAGACAGCACATGCAGGCTTAATGTAACAGAACAGCCGTAAGAAAACAACAGGCAAGAAGGATTGGCTTTTATAATGCTACTAATTTTTACCCTGATTTTTTTCAGCTAACCTATAGAGATTATTGCTGATTTGGTGGTTTATTAAGCTCACTTCTTGAGTATTTGGGGGACCCTGGAGTTAGTGATTTAAAGAATCATTTGCCATTCACAATTGTGAGATTAATTGTGAGATTAAGTTTTGTCAGACTTCTGTTGCAACTCATATTTCTGCATCTCACACCCAAAGCATGTCTCAAGTCCGTTTGCCCTTAAAAGCAGTTTCACAACCAGAACAAAGACTCTTGAATTACTGTGCTTCCCTTAGCCTCGTGTAAGTTATGTATACAAATTCATAACTTCAAGCCATAGTATTACCTTTTGGTTGAATAAAATTAAGAATATTTCACATGTAAAAAGAGGGCCTCTCAAATCAGTTAACACCAATGCCTTACTACTTGCTCCCAACCATCTCTGGTCCAAAAAATATTCCCTAATTAATAATTCAACATCCCCTTACTATTATTTGTATTCACATGCACAAATGTAGCCCTTTAGACAAAAAACAATATAAATTAGCTAGCTGGTCATTATCCCATTTTATACTTCAGAGAATGTATTTTCTAACAAATACTATATATTTTGTCTGCAAATGAAATGGATCAGACTTAGGATTTGTGAATATATTTGCACAGCCAAGATACAACACAAAACACATGGCTAATCATTAGGGCTACCAGCCTAAGTATAAATTAATCTTAAAGCCCATCCCATAGTAGTTTAGAGAACCTTCATTTATATAGCTAGGCAGCAGAAGTATCTGATCAAGAGGTTATATCAAAAGAGGAAGAACAAGCTATGACAAAGTTCATGGCTTGTAACCAACCTTAGCCATCAGTACATTTAAATCGAAGTGTGATAGAGGATAACAACATGCACTCACCCCTGTCAAGAAGCTTTTGCAACAGTTTAGGTGAGCCCTAAACTTCCTGCTGAGAGACATTCATGCAGCTTTGGCACTACATAAAGAGCAGCTTAAATAGAATAAGCACACACAGCCTAAAAGGGAAGCAAAGGGAAGAAATCGAAGCAAAACAGGTGTGGATCTGAAAGCCACATCCTCAAGCATGATAGCAGAACTATGCAGATGAAGAAGCAGTGGCTGAGCACTACACACCACTCACTCCCAGAGAGAAAATACAGAGCCTCCCTCGGCCTGGATAAGGGCAGTTCACTGACAAAAGCACCATGAAAAGGGAACAATAACAGCCTGTGGCAAATTACCCTCACACCCCATGATAACACAGAGCACTGCATCACAAGAGGACCGAATTGACACCCTAGCCCACACTCAGCCTGCATTGTAAGCATCCAGGAGCACCCTTTCTGGAGAAGCTCCTTCTATAGGGAAGTGATGTCAGGTGGTATGGGAACAGCCCAGCCAAACTCAGCTCACCTGGGCTGGCTGCTCAGCAAGCTGAACTCTGGCCTGGCCAGAACCTGGACACAAGTTTAGCACATAGTGATTTGGGTATGAAACATCATGAGACCAACTTGTCACACTGTGATAAATCTGTGTAGGTCTGTACATTGACAAAGTGTCACTCAGTTTTTCAAGTTTCAGCTTTGACAGCTTACGCTAAACAGAGCAAGGTCAGAATCAGTTAATTATAGCTTGCTACCTTGTTTTGTGAGTCCATACAACAAAAAAGTCGCACCGTATTCTGACTGGTATTAAAAATATTTCAAGCAAATGCTGAAGTGTTTTTTAAACTTTGAGCCTTTTTTATTCCCTCTGAGAATTAAAAAAAAAGTTCTTGGGTCTTTAGCAAAGTTTTCCTTGATGCAAAATATTTGCTACTAATATTAAAATAACTTACTTTAAAAAAAGATAGCACAGGCACAGTTCCTCTGGTAATGCCTCTGAACCTTCATCAGTCCCACTTTATAATCTCTTTTGTCTATTACTACTGGCTGCAAGAGGTAGAAAGTGGAATAGGAAGGGGCAGGAAACTGGAAACCAGGGTAATGCAGGATTTGCTACTTTTCAGACATGGAATAAGTAGTGTTTGCAGGATTAATTTGACTTGACACAAACTACATTGTCTAAATAACAATGTTAATGGGAAAAATCAAAGCAAATGGTTCAAGTTTCTGGCGTGGGTAGGATTTTAATAGCATTTTCATCTTTCCAATTTTACTCTTAGCAGGAAAGCCGTAATAATTGAAGGACAAACAGCCCTGGGGCTTTTTTTGTTCTTCTGCCTCTTATTAGTTTGTTCAGGTTAATGAGGTGTGTCTCTCCTAACCTTGATTGTAACAGGGGGCAGGGAACTAACCTGACATCTACACACTAAGAAGTACTCCTTAGCCCAACCTGGTAATGCTGTAGGAATTCCCTAATAATTTCCTTTTGTCCTTGGTCAACAGGGCTTTTGAACACTATAATGTGTCTTCTGTTAAGACTGTTTTCTACTGCACATGAAGGAGCTACAGTGCAGAGGTCTGTAATTCCTGAAGAACATTTCCACTTCATCTGAGTACAGGGGGTTTCTTTGCTACCTGCCCTGAACAGCTCTCATTTCTCATTCCAGAGAAAGTTGCCTTTTAATTTGTTGAAGTAGTTAATGAACGTAAAATACTTTTTGACCCTTGGGGAAGAAAACAACTTGCAAAGTTCAAAATATTTTATGATGCACTACATCAAAGAAGAGTGTATGAATAAACATGCTGTGTGCTAGCTCTGTAGTGCTTCTGTTACTTCCTCCTGCCTGGCTCTGCTGTTTCAGGTTGTAGAGAAAAATCAACACATTTTGAATGTCTAGCCAATCCATCACTTCATCTTTGGTTTCTGCACATGAAAGAGAACAAAAAGTGACATAGATTTGTGAAGACACTATTTACCCTGAAGTGCATGTTTGCTCATTGGCTTCATCTGAGCCACTGGAAAAGTGTGCATGTTGGAGAAAGCATTCCTCTCACTCCGCCGAGCCACAGCCACAACAGAAAAGCCTCAAAGCATAGAGAGAAAGGCATCTGCCAATGCAATTGCAGCCAGCCATTCCTTTACTGCCCTGAGGAAACTAAAACACAGTGTCTGTCTAAAGTAGCACAGCCGCTGCTGTTTCTTGCAGGATCTGTATTCAGTTCTATCAGCATCTAAACAAGTTACAGTAAGGAGATGGCAGTACCTCTGCAGACTTTAATAATCTGAGCATCGGGGTAGCGCACAATGATAGAAACTGGGATTAAGCAGCTATAATTTAGGCTGGAGATCAGCAAGTCATTTAGACTGGTGGGATTAACAGGACAAAACTGCCTTTCAAAGATCAGTTCATGTAAACCGGTAAAAGTTGAACCTGGAGCACAATGATCCTATGCAGCAGGATTTCCCTCTTCCCTGCATAGACCAGCTGTATGAATTAAAAGACTTCTCAGTCTATACTTTCTATGATTAACAGCCTTACTCTTTGCCAGCATGTAGGGCCACTTATGTTATACAATGGCATGAAGTGGAGAAAAAACATCACTTTGGTTTCATGTTATATTTCTTACTGCCACGGGAATTTGCATGGTGTCTGAGAGCGCTCAGTTTTAAATGTTCACCACAAGCTTCTGCACGTGTTTGTCACTCGCTAAGCTTGGGTCTTCCATGAGTGTCTTTCTTGGGTCATCTGTCCAAATCTTACTTGCAGTTGCTCATAATATTAATTATATTAACACTAATTATCATTGAATTCTCAATCTATGTAATGAAGTGCAGATAGTACTTTGGATATTGCATCCAGACAAAGGAAAGCAGTCCATTCTAACAGAAGCATGTCCTGCAGTTCAGCCATCTTGACTTGTCAGTCCTTTGTGCGTACACTTAATATTTTGACACCGTCTTCATCAAATCATTGGACTGGAGATAATGCAGATTAGCAGTAATACATATATCTAATTGCAGAATGCTTAACTTCACTGCCAAATAAATTATCACCCAATTGTAAAGCATTATTGCTTGAGGTATATCATCTCTAGAAAAACAACGTACGCATAAGCACCTGTTTAATTGCAACACAGTCTCCAAAGGCCATCTCACAGATATTAAAATATTATTTAGAACCTTTTCTACTTCAAGGATCATACTTTTCTTACGGTATCAATACAGAAATTTTGCTGGATTCTACATGTGGTTTTGCAGGTGACAAAGTTGCAAAGCTTCTGAAGTGTTGCTGCTCTGCCATTCACATCTTGGTCCTCAGGTGACCTTTGAGTAAATTTTTCAGTGCTTTCGTGTAACATTTTATGGAACAAATCCCAGTCATAAAAATTCTCCTCTATACAAGAAGGCCCAGAATGTTTTCCAAATCTCACACTTCTAATAATTTCAGCTACATCTGTCAGGCTCTCCATTCTCAGCATTAATATCGGTAATCACATTTCACTTCTTGTTCCAGACAGAATACTGTTCTTTGAAAGGAAGATTGATACTGCTACAATTTAGGTTGAAACTTTGCTCTTCTCATCTTCTGTACTTTAGCTACAAAGTATGTCCCATGTTGCATATGCCCCATATTCTATTCAAAGAACATATATATATATGTGTGTTTAAAACTAATCTCTGTTGTTGTCAGGTCTCTCTCTGTCAATAACAATAAGTCGGTTTTTGGACAGCTTCAGTTACCGTGGCCCACAGTGCATAGACACAGAACTTCTCAAATTCATGGATTAAGTATGAGATACTCAACAACGCAATACTAGTCTCCAGTTCTCGTTATCCTGCCATTCGTGTCATAAACTGCTTAGTCTTATATTTACTAAGGACAGAAAATTTAGAGTTTCTTTAATACCTTAAATTTATTCAGCTCAATTCACATTTGCATCCTGTGAACATACCTTCAGCAGAGAACTCAAAGGTCTCTGCTTGAGTATCTACAATAGGTACTAAATTCCATTGTTCATGATCATGTCCAGGAATCATTAAAAAAAACTCCAAAACCATAGAGATTATCTTTTATCTACAAGGACAAAAATGCTGGTAGAAACCTTATTCTTATTTGATCTGCTTGAGCACCTTGCTTCTAGGAATGTTCTTTCTCATACATACAATTTACATTTTTGTTTATGTTTTGCCAGCTTTTCAAAGCCACATGGAACCTGCAGCCATGCTCTTCCACAGCATTTCCACAGATCAAAACAGCATTTGTGAAGACTTACTCTCTATGTTATCAAGGACGTGTTTTATTTTGCAGTGGAAAAAATCACGTGCCAAGCGAAGCCCAGAAGCCAGTCTGCAGAAATCACATTGCCTAACGAGAAAGTGGGGTCTACTTCTTAAGGTTACTGGCCAAAAAAAAATCTGCTGATATCAACTATTTTTCCATGGTTAATGCATCCACCATAAAAGACATTTAGGAAAGTCCTTCTTTAACTGGTCAAAAACATTTTCATCTCTATATATATTTAGTGTAATTTGGAGTGAACACAGAGGTACTAGTGCTTTTGTCTGCAGGGGCTGATATGTAATGTCATCTCTTGTGGTTCCCTTGCTTGCTCTGTGATTCTGAGGGAAGTGGCCTCGCTCCATTTTTTCCTTTGGCTTTGTTTTTGAGAGACTAGAATTTTCCAAGGCTCCTGGAAATAGGTTTCTATTCTGTTCTCCTTAGAAAGTTTCCCTTATATCCTGGAACACATATTCTGATATTCTGTTGCTTGAGTTTCCCGCTTTCCAAAAAGTTGCACATTTTAATGAATTGAACATTTTATTCTATGTAGTCTTAGGAGCTGCAACTTCAAACAGTTGTTATTTACCTATGCATTTATTATTTCATCTGCTTCCTCATGGGGCTAACTATAGTAAACCTGAATATAAGCAAAATCTTCAGCTTTGCCCTCTTATTTGACACTATCAGTGTTTCTTCTACAGCACTAATATTTTCTGGGATCATGTTGACTTGAGCACTGATCTCCAACTTTGTCCAAAACTTTTCATTATTTCTCTGAATTTCCTTATCCACAGTGATACTGTTGTCATTCTTTGTTCATGCTGTGGACGTAAATCATGATTTACTATGAGCTGTCACTGCATATGCCACACTGTTCTAAGTATGAGGCAGTTTTTCAGCTTGTGGCATTTCCCACAAGAAGCACAATTCACTGTGCTAGTCTCCATCTTTAGTTTTTCTTTGCCCCTTAGTTTAGGATCTTGCAATTCCTAATCCGATCTGTGGCTCAGTTACCTCAGTACAATGACCAGAATGTCCCACCAGCTTTAATAACTTGCATATCCATGTATGTTTTCAACTTCTTTTCCTATTCTCTCATACACATCACTCATACATGTTTATATAGCATGCAGTACTCTGGGTAGTTCAATAACAACAGTCTCTCACAGGCATATTTTACCAGAATTAATGGAAAACTAATGGAAAAATTAGACACTTCCAAAACAACTGTGATTAAAAGTATTTTCAGACTGTCCGTTAATTTTATTTTATTGTTTTGCAAGAATAATAAACTTAATTCTTTTGCAGCTATTCTCCATGGGTTTCCAGGTTTCAAGTGTGGTGGTGTTTATAGCTACTCTCTTTTTTTTTGCAGAGGCTTCTCTTAACTAGTGAACACCAAAGAACTAAGAGTTTGATAACATACACTTTATTAATTGTCTGTGTTCTATCAATGTGTTTGCACTGCTTAAGATGAATGTCTACACAACAACCCACTCAAATGACTCATGCAAGACCCTCTATACATTAAGTTATAATTCCCATGGTTTCCCCACTCTTTTCTATTGGAAAAAACAAACAGAAAAACAAACAAAAAGGACAGCAAAGAATTATGAATCTCCTTGCACACTTACTTTGAATATGAGTTCAACCAAAGGATTCCAAAACTCTTGTTTCCAAATTTCACATTCAAAATTGTATCTATCTCCCTAGATGGATGCTTTTATGAAGAAGAGTGTAGTTGTATTTCTCATGCTAGGAGGAAACAAGTCCTGATGGGAATTTCTTTCAGTCCAGCTTCTGAAGTCTTGGTCATTCTTCAATTTGCAATAGTATGTGATACACATGTCCCATTTTCAGCTTGCTCTCAATTATATTTCAGTGACAGAAATTGTGATCCTAAAGAATAAGCATTTCCTGACTCTGTGAAGAGGCTAAATTATTAATTTTGCCACCTGTGATGATTTATTGCACCAAAGACTGGTTTTGCTGTGCAAAAACCAGTTAGTTTTCTTGAAAACGCTCTTCATCAACATTCTGACAAAATTCACAGCAAAACTGTAAAGCCATAACTTTAACAATGAAAAGGAATTTCTTTATATATAAAAGGACAGCAAGGCTATTAGAGAGAACTGTATTCTCACCAAAAAAAAGAAAAAATCAGGAGATCAACCATTACTTCACTCTACTATCATCATCTCTGGCACATTAATTTCTTTAAATCAAAGGAACCTGTACAATTTTATTGATGGCTGCCCTCATCACAACAGTGATATCATGTTACTCACAGATTTGTTATCCTTTTAGGAAGTAGGAAAACAGGTCAGTAACCTTACACAAAATAAGCTCACTTTACTCAGAGCCCCAGAAAACCTTCCTCCCTCATACAGTTGTTCTGATAGCACCATTAAATCAAATTCGCCTGACCCCTCAAAACAGGTTGTACCTATTTGCATGTGTTCAGATATGTAGACCAAAAATCCACAAGTCAGCATATGTATTTCATCTGTACGTGTCACCTTGAGGTTAAATTCTGGTCATCAAGGAGTAGCAGAAGTCAAAGTGACTTAGGCAGAGCCAAAGTCCCACACACAGGTATTGCAAACAATACATTTTTTTTCTGAAAACTCCTCATCCTAGGCCCTTAATTGGTCTACAAATACTTGTGCAGCTTGTATTATCTTCTTGAAGCTCCATTATGTTAGAGAAATGATACTTCAAGTACAAAATTTGGTAAAAACTTGTGAATACCACAGGTTGCCATGGGCAATCATTACATCAAATCCACATGCAGTCTCGTTGGGTGAATACTGAGAAAATTTCTTTGGTTTGTTAGAGAAATCTCTAAGATCATTTCTTGAACACTAACTATGAAGAGCTTCCCAAATGTACTGAAAGACGGATTCTCATAAACACTGCACTCTTATTAATTTTCATTCACAAATGTAATGCAGTAGGAAACACCAGGCAGTCGAGGATTTATAACCCTTGGAAGGCTGGTAAATAAAAGCACCAGATTAGCCCAATGTTATTGAATTCTGCTATTTAAAGTCTCTTCTGGTAGACTTGATAGGCGATATATATTAGCTTTAGAAGATATGTTGGAATGAGTAGCATCTAAATCAGAAGCACACACAATCAAGCAGGCTGACAGAAATGTATCTTTTACCTTGATGGCAGTGATGCCTGCAAGAATTTGGAGAGATTTATACCAGGAGTTAAGGAATATAATATTCCTCTTGAATTAACTAATTTTTGCAATCAGTGTACTGTGAGTGATACACTGCTGCCAGGAAAGATTTGTGGCCTGCCTAAAGTACCAATTACCTTCCATTTTCAACAGTAAAAGTGTCAGATAATGTGAGTGATAGCAGCAAATTTTACACATCACTAATGATGGAAATGAATGAATCATGTCTAGAAACAAATTTTGTAAATAAAATAAAATACAGAAAGGAAATAATTGGGATTTGTCCAAGAAAACTTCATTTAGTATTTTTACATTTATACATATTTCTTCCAATGAATACTTCCAATTACAACTGATTTTTCAGCCTGAGGTCACACTAGAGAAGAGCATTATGAGGAGAGGGCAATTCTGTTCAAATGAAGGGTGAGCAAAGATCGTGTAATCTAAAACCAGCCCAGCGTGAAGTAAAATTTCTGTCTAAATCAATGCTTCAAAACTAATCCAATCTCACTCTTGACACATACCATGGAAAGTCTTGGATTTCCTAGATCAGTCTTGTGTTCCAGATACTTGTCAAGTCCACATTGAAGACTGTGGGACTATCCTATGTGATCCTGTCTCACACTCTATTCACAGCACTGAAAAATCATGGATTCCCAGAACAATTCATGGCTACTCTCCTGGCAGGTACAGATGATAAAACTGTTTGATTAGTTCTGTCTAAAGCATGGATTTCATAGGTGGTGTAGAAATATTTTTTCCGACTAAGCAAAATTTACAGGTATTTGAGTGAAAAGATGTAAATAAACCCATAGTGTTTTTTTCCACATGGAGAAAAAAAAAGTTCTATGCCTAAAAAAAGGAGGCTAAGCCAAAATGTAGGTCAGACATGCAAAATGGCATGGAAATAATCATCACAGAGGCATGGAGAATGAGCTCAGATTACTTTGAGTATTTGAGAAGCTTTAAGCATTTGAGAATTGTCTCTGGAGCGTATCCAAGAGAACTTTAGTAAGGTCTTTAAACATGCTCCTGAGAATCAATGGGCTATAGGAGAATGATCAGAAGTGCCTGTTGGTCACACCACAAATAAACACACAGCCATTTGGAAGCTTATTTTAGTCATTGTGTGTGTGTGTCTGTGTCTGTGTATGTCTGTGTTTATTAGCAGCGAGATGGTTCCAGATTTGACTGCGACAATTAGAACTTTTATGCAAACAGGGGAATGTTTTAGTTATGTGGGGTTTTGTTGTGTGTTTTTTTGTTTAAACTGCAAATATCCAGTCTATATTGGAGTTTTAGCCTGACTGGTGTCATCAGATACCAAAGATGCTCGCTCAGGTATGGTCCACTACAGAGCTCACTGCACTACATGAATCCTATTTTGTCATTTTCAATATTTCTGTCTTTTTGTAACACCTCTCTTGGCTCAGCTGCTTATAAATTGCTAGAAAGTGTCCCAGACTACGCATGAAGTTGTAGGTGAGCATCTGGGTGAGAAGGGAGTAGAACCACAGCTGTGATATCTCATTGTTAGACAATATCCACAAGCACACTACTGAGGTACAGTAGCTAACTTAGAGTTGCCCAAATAACCTGGTTGTAGGTTTTTTCTCAGTTTTAAATCTAAATACAATGTTTCCCTCCGTGCAGGAATAAAACTTTTATCTTGAAAATTTCCTTGTACCTTTCTGCCAGGCTCATGCAAGCAGGTTCTGTGCTTCAGCAGTCAGAGGAGTCCTCTGCTCAGAGGAAAACTTGGAATGGGTAGTGGTACATAGTAGGAATCATAAGGGGAACCATCCTTGCCTCTAACTTCAAGGCCACTTCAGCAGTCCTTGGATGTTACTAAGACACTGGGGCAGGTTAAGCAGCTCAGAGGGAGAGGCTGGTATCCGACTGTTCTGAGTGAGTAAGAGCTCTATTTACTGGACTGTTACTGGAAGTAGTTTTATAAGCCAGTTTGGCAAAAGAAACAAGGACCAGAAAATCCACACATTAGATCTAGTATCCAATTATTGTAAAATGATGTGGAAATAAGAGGAAACCCTACATCCGATTTTTACTGGAATCACTGTCCAAATGGCATAAACTGAGGACTACGGAATGGAATTCCAGGAGCAAAGAGTTGAAGAGGCAGGGTTTAATTTAATGAAATCCTAACTTCAGCCTCAGCTAACCCTCCATTAAAGAAAAAAAAGGATATAAGTTCCTCAGAAAAGATCTTAGATGCCTTTGCAGTCCTAATGGCACAATTTAAAGGCCAAAAATCATGAAACTAAATTATAAACTTAGTAAAGCATCTTTTTCAGCTGCTGGGGGGGTTGAGGGTGGTTGTCAGTATTGAGATCAATTAAAAGGACAGTGTGGAGCCAACTGACATCTTGCAACAATGCTAGCAATCAGTTAATGGCTTGTTAAGTAATACTTTTATTGTAGCTGTTACCCAACTTCACCTTTCATGAATGAGGGGGTGAAAAAAATTTTTTAAAAGAAAACACCTCTTCAGGGAGGTGTTACAGAAGCTTTATTTGTTGTGACAGCCTGACACTATTGAGACTGTGAGGAGTGAAAATGTGGCAGAAAGTGTGACCCAACTGGCCGTCACATTCTTTAAGCAGTGCAGGAGGAAAACCCTGTAATTGACAATATCTAACTTTTACAGAAAAAGTCATGAAAAATTAAAGTTGATGAAATGCCCAGTTCCATCCAGGAGAAAAAGTCAGTCGAAATAAACATCAGTGTCTGGAAAAGGTTTAGCATGTTGGGCCGGGAGACAATATTTTCCCTTCTATTGGTACAATCAAGTTCTTTCTGCTGCTATCGGTGGAAGACAAAACATTAGATCTTACATTCCTTTGAATGTGCTGGAGTCACTTAGGACTAAACTGACTCTGTAGCAATTTATAGCTGCTTTGAACTAAATGAGTTACAGGGAGTGAAGAACCACAAACAGAAAATATACATATACCACACTCCTACAGACTGTGAACTGTTTGGATTCACCTTCAAAATCTCTTGTTATTTGCTGCATCCGGATACGTACAGATCACAGACAGCCTCGGGAGATAAAGTAACATCATGAAGGGGCTAGTAACACCTCTCTTTTCTGATATCCCTGAATATGTCAGGTGTTGGACCTTGTGGTTTTACATGTCTCAAGGCAGAATTTCACAGTTCTCCACTCCAAGATCAAAACCTGTTCTTACCCATTCTCTGTGACTGAGTTCAGGCACCTCTTGCCCTGCTCTGTGTATAATCTGTTATTTACAAATGATCATGGTGGATAAGATGAACATTCCACCTGACCTAGTACCTTCTCTCCTGCACAGGCCAGTGGCAGATACCACAAGAATAGTAAAAAAACAAGCGAAGCACACAGTGACCTTTTGATTCAATGAAATGTAATAATGCTGGATAAATTGATTTAGATGTCACCTAAGAGAGAGTTAATTAATATAACTTTAATATAGGAAGAATTTGTGTGTTTTGAGAATAGATTTAGTTTGGATTTTAGTAGAATATGGTTGTAGGCATTTGAGCTGTTTCGTGAGAGCAGCTATAAAATTTAACAGTGGAACAGCCTTGAAGATAAAGAAGTGAAGATAGGGGAGTCATAAATAATGAGACCAACGACCAATTAAGAGACAGAGTATATCTTTCAGCTAAAAAGGGTTACTAACTAGTTTGTTCAGGAATGTGTTTTAGAAACTATGGAGAATATCATAAAGAGTATGCACTGAGAGGAAGATGTCCATCCTGCATCCCTGAAGACCACCAGAAGATCCCCTGAGTGTCACTGAGCATGCTCTATCTGGGAGGAGTTAATGTAAATTACTTCCTGGTCATAATTTGCATAACCCCATCTTTTCTTAAAAATTATAATGAATATGTATCATTAATCTGTATAAATATGAGAAAATTTTGCTTTAAATGGCACACACATATGGAGGAGCGATCCCCTGTGTGCCCAGTGCTGCAATAAAGAATACCCGCTTCATAGTCACCAAGGCTATTGAGTTTTGATTCTGGCTTTTGAAGGCTTCACCTTTGCTACAACACTCCTTTGCCTTCAGTGACCACACAACTGTTTCCTGTGCCTAAGGTGGTGTGTATCCATCAAGTACCCCTCCCAGGCTCAATGAGCCCAAACGCTTCACAGCTGTACCCGCATCCTGTTAGGCAGGGAGGGCAACACTGCCAGCAAACAAAAAAAAAAAGGGTGACAACTTCCTTCCAGCTTCAGCCCCTCCATCTTCTGCATCTGGAGCAGACAGGCCATGTGCCTGAGGGGAGACTGAAGCACAAGGCCATGCAAAGCCAGGAATGGCCAGCACAAGGCTGCACACAGAAGGTGCAACACTGATACAGTCCATACTGCAATAGCTCCAGCACCTAATAATGTGAATCGTGCTTGGTATCACACACTTCTCCAGCTGTTAGACTCCGCATTGCTAGTTCCCACTCATTAATTTAGAAGTAGAAGCAATTTTCTTAGAACAAAAAATACGTAGCCAACAGTTTTGCATATGTAGGTTTCATCAGCATATACTTACTGATTTAAGTGATTTTGATTTAAGAAAATTACTTTGAGTACCTTCTTTGTTGCATAGGTAGGCTGTGACTTTTTTATTCACACTATTGCTGGTTTTTCATTAATCTGAGCCTGCCTTTTGAAAGGATTTTATTCACTTTAGGCTTGAGTCAAGGATATAAATGTCATGTTGCTGCAAGTATACAACTGCTACCAGAAATGCAGTGAACCTAAGAGCTTTATCGCACGGTACTGAGTCCCCAAGCACACACAGTTCTGGAGGTAAAGTGAGACAGGAACAGAGCTGAGATTGCCAACAAAAGAGGAATCACAGGAAAAGAGAATAAAGAAGTTGTAGGAGCCTACAAAAGACTTATGGAGAAGACAAGAAAGTGAGAAAAAAGGGACTCCATGAGGTCTTGTATGTTGACCTTTGCTCATTCTTGCTTTTGTTATCTTGTATTAACCTGGACACCTTTTAAAGGCTTTTTTAGGTCAAAAGGCAATGACACTTTCTATGGAACAAGGGAGGCTGGAGACAGTTACATCTTGTAAAGCCATAATGATTGAGTGACAGGTTTCCTGAGGATTAGGCCTTTCTTACTCATGTAATAACCAGTAAACCAGCATAGGTGTGCCTGTGTGTATTTAATTTCATCCTTATTTCATGCCCTTGCATTTTTCTGTAGTCGTACTAGCTAGAGTAATCTGGAGATGTAAGTTATCTTGAATACATATTTCTAGTTGATGGCACAGGTAGCTACCATATTCTTGATACAAAAATTATTTCTGCCTTAAGAACGCCTTCTCATTTTGTACAGCAGTTATACATAGAGCTAAAGGATACTCTTGAGCAGAAAAACATTGTTTGCAAGAGTTGATTCCATGCTTCATAACACATTATTCCAAATTGCATTGCAACCCAGTGGAAGGTGTCCTTGTCCATGGCAGGGGGTTAGAACTAGATGGTCTTTAAAGTTCTTCCAACACAAACCATTCCACAATTCTATGATTTTTACTTCTCTGCAACTATAAATGGTACTCAGACACTTTGACAGCTCTACAGCCTATTCTCATGTGGAAGAATTAATGGATTGAATGAGCTTCTGGTATAAAACAACTAAATTATCTCAAAAGGGTGGGCTCTCTGAAGAAAGTCCTTACCAATGCCTATTTGTCCTGTTCATGATTAAACAGACTAAAAATGTTACCATATAATGTCTGTAAATAGCCATAGTATGGAATGAGCTTGAAATTCAGACTTTCCAAGCAAAACACATATAGAAAAAACAAGAAGAAAATTGGAAGTAATGTAAATACCATTTACTGGAACTCTTTACTATTGGGTTTTCAGTATTTTCCTATAAGAAACAAAGAAATTCAATCAAACTTCAGGAAAGAATCAATGTGAAATATTGAGAGCATAGTTCAGACTTTTTTGTTGGGGAAGGAGAATTGAATTCAGTTATCAAGAAACATGAATTTAGATATTTGAGGTAGTGAACTACTGTGGTTGTTTTTAGATGATGATAATCCATGAACGCAGTCTGCCTGGGAAGTGTTCACTTTGCTCCTGTCTCCTCACTGTCCAGACAACATAATCTGGGTACAGACTTTTTCTTGTCCTGACAGTAGTTGGTAATGAGCAGGTATCACTTTGTTTCACCTTCACACTTTGAAAAAGAACATGCATACCCAGACTACTCAGAGGAAAACACAGATCATGGATTCTGCTCTGTCATCTGGATTTCTCATTCTTGTGTAAATGCAGTGCTTCAGACAGGAACACTGTTCACATATGCAAATGAAGCAGGCCAAGCTGTTCTCAGGAACTGCTGCTGGAACAACAAGATGCATATGATAAATTGGAATGTGTTTTCTAATTCTCCCAAGTTCTGCTACAGTCACATTTTCAATACAGTAAATCATCTAAATTGAACTACTACAGCACCATTCGAAGCCAGAGGTGTTCCTAACTTTCCTGGGGTTTAGATGACAGCAAAAGGCATTTGAATGGAGAGCTACTCTGTCTGTCCATTTTTGTTCATTCTGTAATCAGAAAAGTTTGAGATCAAATAGACTTTATTTTTTGCTCCCTTTCTTTCGGTCACTTGAAAATAATTCACTATCATGCTTATTTTTTACTTTCCATTTCTGGTTAGGGACTAGGATACAAAAACGTTTTGCTAGGTTCTGCATGATAATTTTCCAACTATTGACTTTAAACAAGCTTAAGCATTTTTCCACCTACAAAGCAGGGCTGCCTGACTCACATGGACGGAGTTTCAACAGGACTACTAAAGGTCCATAACCAACTACAGGTAAACAAGTGTTTATATCCATTTTCATTCATAGATGGCACATGTGACATTCAAGTCATTCTAACCTGCTTATTGACTGAGATTCTATTAATTCAACCTACAAGCTGTCAGAAAGATAACTTTCTTTGGTACCACAGCACTACTTCCACTTTGATTTTCCTACCACAATATTCTTCCCAAAGTACTGGTAAAGATTTACCCACTGTTTGTGAGAAAAAAGCAAATTCATCTGTGGCAGTGAGGTATTCAAATGAGACATGAACTCCAGATTTTCTTCTTTGGTGCTATTTCTTTTCAGGCACGATCCTGTTGTCCCAAATCTGGGGGTTCGTTTACTCAGTGTGTGATAGGCCACTACACAGACAGAGCAGAGGTATTTTATTGCATATTTGTGCAGATATGGGTGCCTGTCCCAAGACGGCGCATCATAGCTCCAAATCAGCAGTTATGTATACACAGTATTAACACATTCATGCTTCTACTCCGTATGTATTATTTATCATTATATGATTGGTTAAAAAACTCTCCACCTCCTATGTTTCTTCAAGGTTTGATGGTCAGACTAACAATGTCATAATTCTTCATGTACTTTTTGACAATCACAAACATTGTTTTGGGCAACCTGGTCTAGCAGAGGGTGTCCCTGCCCATGGCAGGGGGTTGGAATTAGATATCTTTGAAGTCCCTTCCAACCCAAACCAGTCTGTGATAGTTTAGATGAGCATTAACGAACCCAGGGCTAGGGCTATACAATGGATCTCTTTAGCTGCAATAATCTTTGTTAAATTCTGTTGTTAAAACTCTCAGCACCAATACTGCATACTATTTTTGCTCTAGTCTTGATTTGCCTATTTTCTTGACAAAGGGAGGAAGAGACAGAAAGGTGGGAACAACACTGTTTATGAAATGTCACTGTCTGTATCCTGAAGAAAGCAAATATTCCAGCTGCTGCCATTGCCACAGAGAGAGATCAAGTGCATGATTTAGCTCCTTTACAGTTATGTTGGCTTTTGAAAATATAAATGGTTATATGGCTGTTTATTCTTTTTGAAATGGCAATTCAGTAACTGTGAAAGTAAGAATTATGTTCTTGAAAAAAAATAAAAATAAAAATAAACCAACAAAACAAAACACACACCCAATCGAAACAGAATTTCTCTTTCTGACCTCTGGCCTCTCTGGAATGATGTGGAGATAATATCCAAATCTTTGTTTACATAGGACCTGAAATGGATCATCACTGCACAAAGATCTGAAAATGGAATCAAATTTGCATCAAAATGAGGTTGCAGCAGTCCGTTGAAATTTGATCTCAGGTGGATTACCACTTTCCCTTCTCTACCTTAATTTACTGCTGCATATTAAATGCTACAATGCATAAAAGCTTTTTGGTATGGATTATAATAACCAAGTGAACGGTTTTATTTCTGATTGTCAGTACCAACAAATGAGATCTGCTCTAGTACCCACAGTGCACAGCAATCATGTAGGCCATATTTCTTCTGGCCATTTATGACCTTGGATGGTTGAAGGCACCTTGCAGCCTCATTTCTGACTGTGATTAAAGCCTTCAGATCAAATAGAATGCCAGAGCCTTTGGTATTTGCCATCACTGGAAACCTATTCGGACAGGAGCAAAATACTTCAATTTTTCAAGCAGAGCAGAGAATGCCCATTATCAAGGCCAAACTCAGCCAGTAGAGAAGCCCAGATTTCAACTATGTCATCATTTTCTGCTGGATCTGGTACAAAAACAAAGCAGTAGATTTCATTAGGCTACCCAAAGGTAGATTATGACCCTTCATACAGCACTGTGTAATTTCATTTTATATCTAATGTCTTAAATTCCTTATTATGGCATTCAGGATCATACTGGAATTGAGGTGGCCTTTAACGGGTAACACTGTTCCTCTCTTTCCTTCTCCCTGTTGCTGCTTTTTACCCTTTTGATTTTCCTCACTGTACCAATTTCCTGTCTGGGTTCCTCACACAGTATTTTTTACTGTTCATCTCTTTAACAATTTAATGTTGGTGTTTTCATTTTAATAAGCATTTCTTCCAAAAGGGACAAATAGGGAACCAGTGAATTCATGTTTCAGATTGTATGCTTACTGCACATACACCATAGTATCAAAAGTCTGCCTTCAGTTCTTTTTAGGAAATCTATCTTTCTAACTAGATGCACTGAAAAAAACACTTAAAGGTGGTGAAAAGGGGAGAACAGCAGCAAAAAGTCTGATACAGGTTGATCCGGACCCCTATCAGAGCATCTGACACAGCTGCTTTAGTCTTCGTTAGGGACATTTCAAATGAACAGAGCCACTGATATTACTCAAGTGTTCTGTCCTTCCACTTTTACATTTTTTTCCTTACAACTCTTATATTTATATTAATTCTAAAAGAAGTACCAATGTCACCATGTAGTGGTCCCTAACCACCTTTTACAAAATTAAATAAAAAATTGTTTCCCGATGTTATTGTGCCAAACTCTGCTCTTTAGCTCACTTAATCTCTCTCCTTTTCTAATGCTATCCCATCTAAGCATTTATGAAGACTTCACAATTCCCCTTTACAGTGTCCTTTGGCAGGCTAAGCAAGCCAAGCTCTTTCAAGATCTAAACCACACAACACGGCTAGCCTGAAGCTCAGCACTGCATTTACCTGGCTCAGCTAACCCATAGTTGCTTAGTCCTGCATATTTGTATTAGCACAGCAGCGTTCCTGTGCTAATTAGTGCTGCCACTCAGCACAACTAAATTAGCTGCAACAAAATGCTGACATAACTGTATTGTGTTCAAATTTTGGACTAGCTTTACCATAGCTACTCTGGTCTCTGCACAGTGCTGCACTGCACAGTGTACACAGTGTACACATACTCTTTAACATCCTCCCATGGAGCATGTTACCTTCCTCTGACCATGCAACTAGTCCTTCCTTGCACTTCTTCCAGTTTGGATTATACCTCTTCAACATGGGTGACTACAGCCGTACTCTATAGAGGAGATCTCAGCAGAACCTTGTACAATAGCATTAGTTCTTTCTTACCTCTGCTGGAAATATACTTAATACATGTGAACAAAAGCAAATCTACCTTGTCCCCAGCTGCCTAGTAGCCACCTTTCAACAGACTAAACAATATTCCTCAAATCTTAGGCTGCCTATATGGAAAAAAGAAGATAAAAAAGCCATCAAGTGTCATCTCTTCCTCTTTCTCTCCTTTCCCTCCCACCTCTTCCAGAAGCTCCCTCCTTCACAGCAATCACATAAATAGCACAGCCTTCAGACCAAGCCATGGGAGATAAAATAAGAAAAGGAAAGTGGGAATAAAAATGGCAGTCCAGCCATGGACACGGTGGCAGCAATCATCTGACTGGATAGTAGTGGTGGGGTTTTTTCCATTCCTGTTTCCCCTCACTTTCTGGGTTGGTAAGACAAGGTGCAAATGGATGGTATGGTTACATCCACACCGTAGTAAGACTAGACTAATCTTCATGTGAAGGAAGATATACTTTCTGGTGACATCAAAGCTGTCATGGGGCCAGGCTACAGCCAAAGACAAAACTCCACTGAGGTTATGCGGTTGAGACAGTCAGGTGCAGGACCTGTCAGTAGTGAGAAAAGACCCCTAGGAGTGCCAGGAATGCCATGACATAGAGGTGGCACAAATCAAGTTCCCAGGAAGCCCTAGCCAGGAGAAAGGGTGAAGGATTCAGTGACAGGATTCAGCCTAGTGAGATCATTGTTGAGCTTGCTAAAGCTTAGGGTGCAAGGAGTTTGGGGTACAGAAGCTTAGGCCATACAAATTCTCACAAAGCATGGAGAAAGTATGAAAAGGCTGAACTAATGTCTTTCTCCTCCTCTGTCATTCTCCAAGCTATAGTTAACAGCAGTGAATCCTGTCACTGGTCCCCAAACAGACACTGCTGTGCTTTGTTTAAGCACATTCATTGTACTTCTGTTATTCCAGTTTCACACAACTCTCTCAGTCGGACCAGCTTCCCTATTCTATTCCACTGGGCACAGAATACCTAGTTAGTACAATCCAAGGTCAGAAACCAGTACTGCAAAACACGAGGATAAGGATTCAGAAGAATTTCCTCTTGATAGGAGGAATTACTACCAGCAGAATGAGCTAGAAAAACAATTTTGCTCAGTGAAAGCTGGGAGAAAAACAAGGTTTCAGAAAATCTGGTTATGGCACTCGCACGGAATAAAAGTCGCATCAATTACTACAAAAGATTTGAACCTGTGGCCTTCATCTTCCAAGTAATTAACCTAGCCACTGATTTCTAGCAGCAGGCTATTAAATTACCCTGAGCTAAAGAATATTTAACTGTGTATATAAACCACACGAATTCTAAGCAAATGACTTGATAAAAGGAAATTGACCTTTTTAACAAACCACATTTTCCAGTGAAAAACAAATTTACACGCACACAAAATATCCCACCTGATAAGCTTCAACTGCCATTTGAACTCCAGGCAAATAAAGGAATACTAAGACCAACCTCTGGGCAATTTTTGGAGCACAGTTACTCACTGCTGATCTCTTCCATGCTAAATATGATCAGTAACAACAGTTCCATTTACTGTTAATAAGAATTATTATGCATATTTGGCAGAGGCGTTTCTAGCATACCATGGCATTTGGCTGAAAGCCTGATGATATTTTTCGTTTTTATAGTGCAGTATGCGAACATATTTTTTTTTCTATCTTTCATACTGTAAATTATTCAGGCTTTATTTCTTGGCCCTGGGAAATAGTACTATCTTGGGCTGCCATCCAAGAAGGGCTTCTTAAAGGACTAACAAGTTTGGATTAACTCCGTAAGATATGAAGTCACTTGATTATTCCAGAAAGAGAAATAAAACTGAATTCAAATAACTTTAATTTCTCAATAAATATTCCTGCTGGTGGAAGTGGTTACTGGTCAGCCCAGGAGAATTGAGCTCTCACAGCAAGTGCATCACAGGTACCTAGAACTGCATATGCCTGCCTTACATTGGTTTCTTTCAGGAGGAATAGGAAGTCTAGGAGGTCCAGGGAACCTCTCCTCCTTCTACTACCACAGTCCTTCTGACCCATTCTGACACTTTTCTGCAGTTCCTACCACCACAAGCTTATGATTTCTGTGCTAAGTTTGCTACAAATACAGGAATATAAAGGTAAATATGAAAAGCCAAAGTAAGAGTCATTGGCAAGAGAAATGCTATGTGTAAAAATTATTTGTTAACATTGGAATCTGTAACAGTAGTCAGAAACTGATGAGATAAACTACAAAAAATCAAAGAAATAAAACAACCATCATGTTTTTGCTGACTTGGCTTTTGTAGTGTTCTCAGAGAAGAATCCCAGATCCAAATGTCACTTTAATACTGCTCTGTTAGGCATCTTCTTCATCTGCACACTCTAAAACAGCTCATTTCAACAGCAAGTGAAATTATTTCTGCCTGCAGCAAGTAGGATCATGTACTATGATGCTTCTGAGTATAACTGATCTCTACTGATGTGTACCAGCTGGGGTTCTGGAGCTATCTCCAACTATGGACTTAGGTGCCTGAGGCAAGACTTGAACAGAACTAAGGCTCCTAAATCCAAAGCTACGATCCAAAATACCCAGCGATAGCTGCTAGCCAAGCTTGGAGGCATCTAAACTAACTACCTATCTCCTTGTTTAACCTTAAAGTTTCCTAAGCACTTAAAATTCTGCTTCCATATGTGTCTTGGAGTACCCCAGCATGAGCAGCTCTGTGTTTGGTCAAGCCTACATCATTCCTACATTTTTGAGTGTCTTACTGTGGTAGCAGTTCCTGAGCATTCCAACACACTGGAACTCTCTCTTTCACAAAACACAGCAGTAACTTTTTTTTAAATACAGATGAAAAATGTCATGCCTGTCTTCTATACTACATCCATGTAGTTAAAGTACTCACCCAGGCCATGGGAGATTTTGATTCATTTGTCAATGGGTGGGAGAGTTTGCCAGCTGCCATGCTAGTCAAGAGGCCTGTCTGCTACTCCTGTCAAAGCTGTGGCACTACAAATAGTAATTCAAGGCTCATACAGTAAAAAAAAGAGTTCAAGGTTGAGTGTTATGCTTTATCCTACTGATCCAGATGGGGTTTCTGCAAGAGACATTCCCTTTCCTCGGATCAAGCGACTGTCCAACATTTACTAACGTGAAAAAGGATCCTTTGGAATTTTAAGTTCTATGCAAATGTAAATACCTTTTTAATATTGATGTATTATGTGTTGCACTCTAGAAATAAAGAGCGGATTAGGCCCCGGATTGGTAACCATCAGAAATCTCTCTCTGGATCTTTGCAGGAGAATTATTCAGAAAGGCGATGAAACTTCTGAACAAGAAGAAAGCCTTTGAATTAAAAACACAGGGTGCGAAACATGGGGCTCCCATGCTGAGAAAAGCATAAATGGCAGGAAAAGCTCTGCACAGAATAAACCAACCCAGATCCAGAAGAGTGACAGACTCAGTTTTACAGACTAGACATAACCAAATACAGTCAGCAGCAGCAAATTACATCTTTGTCTCCCCCAGTGATGTGTTCAATTACTGAGACAAGACTTTCATGCGAGGCGAACAGCACTGTAAGTAATTAATTGTAGTGCTTTGAACTCTGACAGCCATGTTATGTTTCAGCTGTCACCACTTGTTCTGAAAAAATCAGAAGATTTCACGTGTCAACTTTTGTTGAACACAGAGTTTCTTCATATTTTCCAAATAAAACTCAGACAGATGTAAGATGTACCACAAATCCCAGAAGGGCTTTACTCAAGACTTTTATACCAGCTTTATAGGTGCATTAGACAACTCTGTATAAATGTCAGGTTATTAGTCAAGCTGGGTTTTGGTGGCAGCTGTATCTAGGCTCTTTGTCAGGGACAGATAGCATAAAGGCTTAGTGGATGGAGCAAGAATCACGCATAGGAGGACGTTTCCAAAGCAAAGTGGAATAGAAGTGCTTGACAAGATCTTACTGGGAATCAGACTGCAGTCAGACACGCTTTTCTGAATGCAGTTAAACTGTATTTAGAGGCTACCAACTTCAACTACTCATTACTACCTTCCTGCCAGAGACTCCTGCTGTTCTTTCAGATCCGTTGACAGCCTATGCTTGCTGCCCCTAGCCTAGTCTAGTGTGTAAAAGTGATCTGAACTAATGAGGAACATTAAAACTGTCAGACACACGCTGTTACGTGTACATTGCATGGATCTGGATCATCTGATGGACTGAATTAGTTCTAACCAGTAGAACTTGTGGATCTGGTAGACAGAATGAGTTCTAGTGTGAAGGGGACAGCAATAGGTATCCTGATCTCCTGGCAATAAATGCTCTCTCAGAAACAGTTCAGACAATGTATCAGAGCACAGTCTTAATGATGGGAGCAGCAAGGTATTTTGAATGAAAATAAGATGGAAACTGTAGCTAAGAGCAAGAGTTGGAAGTCTGCCTCCAAGAACTAGGAAGGGTGTGCGAGGTATGGTTAAGCAACTATAAGGCTTGCAAGCCGAAAGGTATTTAGACCGAATTTGTTGTCAGAAGGCCCACAAATAACAGCCAAGAGGAACTGGGGTGCTTGATAGAGGCCTGCTGGGATTCAGGCTGTGGTGTTATGCATACTATCAGAACAAATAAGCAGTGAACAGAAAAATTAGACCATTACTAGAGGAACTGAAGGATGCAAGTGCAATTCCTGGAACACAGGTGCCATATGCCTTCTTTGGATGTTTGTCCTGAACAGTAAGTTAGCCTCCAAATGCACAGTGCAAGTTTATTACAGTAGTCAAGAATGGAAGTAACGAAGGCCTTGACTCCTGCTGTGCATCTAGCTAAATGCAGATGAAAATCACATTCCTAGTTGAAGTTTCACTTAATTATTATCTTTCGATTATGGAAATTAACATGGGAAGGGGGCAAATCCTTTCTGCTGTACAGATCATAATTAACTTGACCTCTATCTCTGCCTGTTTCCCAAACTCTTATCTCAGCAGGCGATTAACTCAGTGTAGCTGTTGGGCTATACATAATCAGAAGTATAATGACATTTCACACCTTTCATATACCTTCTATGTAAGCAAACAAAGAGCATTAAGAGTAACAAACTAAATTATTATAGTAATCCTATTTAAAAAGTCAGAACAGATTACTAACAGGACAAAATAATCCCCAGGTTCTTAAAACAGCTGGCAAAAATGCAGTAAACCACCTGCCTCAGCTGAAGTCCACATCTCTTCTCATGGATTATAGATTATTGTTTTGTTGTAACAAAGCTAAATATTGAGAATAAAATTTTTATTCTTTATTTCTGGCTTCTTTTTCATGAAAACAAACAAAGAAAAAGTGAAACAATCTAGAAATTTAGAAACACCATTTTATAAATGAAAACTTTTCGTTTTTCAGTTCAGATCAACATTTCTTTTAAAATATCTTTGCGATTTTTTGCAGAGCACCTCACTCAATGTGAAAAGATGTGTATTTCTTTACTTTTGAGTTAGATATGGTTTTTTTCTTTAGGATGGTATTTGAAAAAAAAAAGGAAGATGGTTATTAATGCAACTTCAATTGTACTGCCAGTCACCATGTCAGCTTTTCACAGTAGAGCATGCATTCCTAAGACATTTTAATGCAGCATGTTTTGATGGAAAATTGATCTGTATTTTTTACTACTAAAACCACTCTTTATCAATATGTAAAATTGAATGGGGTTTCAAAGCAAAAGGTGCATTTATTTTCACATGTTAACAAAACTACCAAAAGACCCACTATAATGCACAGAGAAAATAAATGTCATTATCAAATAAACAAGAAATTAAAACTTTAGGCTAATGCCAGGGTAATGAAAATAAAGTCTCCTTTACAGCTTTTGCAAAAGATGAGCGATCTCCTAAGCCATGGTTCATATTCTTTTGTGAGTTACAGAGACTGTAAAGTCTTTGGAAATAATGCCTTAAATAAACTATTACAAACCTTTCTTTTAAGCTTTCTCTAAATTGGCAACTGCCTTGCAGATTGTATGCAATTCTAGGCTTTTCAGCTTCTATTTCCATTTAGTTATAAGCCCAAGCCCTATTTAAATGATTGTATTAATCATTATTACCACATTTTATGTGACCTGCTCTATGGAATTCAGACTTTTACATTCAGGTCTAAGAGGATTAAGTGATAAAGTCACAGAATCACAGAATGGTTTAGTTTGGAAGAAGCCTTAAAGATCACCTAGTTTCATCCTTCCTGCCATGGACAGGGACACACTCTACCTGAAAAAGCTCCCCAAAGCCCTATCCAACCTGGCCTTGAACAGTGCCAGGGAGGGGGCAGCCACAGCTTTTCTCATCATCCTCACAGTAAAAAAATTCTTCCTAATATCTCATCCAAATCTACCCTCTTTCAGATTAAAGCCATTGTCCTTGTCATATCACTACATATCCTTGTGAACAGTCCTTGTAACAAAGTAAAAAAAGTTAAAGAAATTGTATATTGACATTTCAGCTTCCCCTATTGTTAAAAATAACATGATTGCTCTTAAATAGCCATGGTTAGATGCAAGTTCTTTGTGTTATCTTAACCACAAAAATCTTTATTTTAATTTCTTTATTGGTAGTTAGTGATGTTCCAACACTGTTTTTCTCTACTAACAGGTCTACTTACTTATCTTTATATATATGAACTTCATAAAGATCTTTGTCCTGATGGATAACTACTTTCCATTCTAGTAGTGTAAAATGTTAGAAATAAAGAGCATGGACCTGATTTTTGTTCAGCATGACAACAGTAAACTAATCACTACAGTTAGGAGTAAGATGCTGGTTGTCAAACAATGAAACATCTGGAGGGTACTCTCTGAAAGCACTTCTCTCTTTGGTGAGGTAGAATGTGTTGTTAGAAAGGGCAGCAGACTGAAGCATTCAAAGAATAGAATAGATATAGGCATTAGTGTTTTCAAATAGGACAGATGAAGATTTGCACATTTGCTAGATGCTAAAAACTGAGAATAGAAGGAAGCAGGACTAACCTAGCCTGTCCAAATCCAACATCCAAATCCAAAAGCTGTCCCAGATTCCTGACTGTATAATTAGGGAACACAATGTTGCCTGTAAGTACAAGAGCTGTTGACTAATTTAACTTTTCTCTTATGTGTCACCGGGCTTTCAGAGTGTATCTGGGCCATGCCAGGACCTTCCTATTCCTCTCCACAAACCAAGAAAACCTTTCCATGATTTCAAACTGTTTACATTACTTTTTATGGAGAACTGGAATTTAGGGGTGCCATCTTACCAGTCTTTTCCAGTTTAGTACAAATGCAGTTTAATTATGGGTACAGGACTATCTGCAATTTCACGTGGTTTCAAAGCTCTTTACATTCCTTTAAGAAGAAAATTTGCAGGGTGCAAGTGCTGCTTGTTAACAATCACAAATTGCATAGATCCCACAGGAAAAAAGAAAAAAGATATATTTTACAGTGTTTTCTAAGCTCACACCCTCCCAATTTTTCACCTAATTACATAATTATTCTCTCATTGGTATAAGCTTTGCACAAAGAGCACTGAATGGGGCTACAGAAAGGTGATACCAATTCATTACTAACAGTAATTGTCATTTCATAATCACATTAAATTTTAATTTGCTGCTGCCAGTTTGTTAAAGTAACAGCTACACATCTCCTTTGTCATGTATT
Organism: Laterallus jamaicensis coturniculus; assembly: GCA_022605575.1. Classification (NCBI taxonomy): domain Eukaryota; kingdom Metazoa; phylum Chordata; class Aves; order Gruiformes; family Rallidae; genus Laterallus; species Laterallus jamaicensis. The sequence goes on from JAKCOX010000013.1 coordinate 23,930,235, forward strand.
AAGAAAAAAGAGTAATCCTGTATTTACTGCTTTTATAATTCCTAAGCTAATTCTGCAGCAGCTTGAGGTATGTCTTCAATACTCTGCAGCCATGCTGAGCTCTTTGAAGAGTCCAGTGAATGGGAAATTAACATACCCGAACAGCCTCATTAGAACCACATAAAATGCTCACTCGGAACACTTTATTCTCGTTCCTCTGTAAATATTCGGTGAAAGGAGATATGAAGTGATACCACAGGTTTGGAGTGCACACCACCTTCATGGTTTAACCCAGCAGGCAGGTAAAACAACCACACAACTGTTTGCTCACTCCCGGCGTCCCTGGTGGGACAATGGGATGGGGGAGAGAACAGAAAAAAAGTAATAGTCCTGGGTTGAGATAAAGATAGTTTAATAGGACAGAAATAGAAGATTATGATGGTGATAAAATATATAAAATGAGTGATGCACAGCACAATCCAGAACCAATGTTCAGTTAGTCCTCGAGTTGTGCCACTCCCAGCCAAACTCTACTTATATATAGAACACGACATCATATGGTATAGACTATCCCTCTGGCCAGTTTGGGTCAGCTGTGGAAGGTGGTCTTCCCTCCCCCTTCTCCATAACAGGCCAGCATGAGAAACTGAAAACTCCTTGACTGCACAATTGCAGACAGAGAGAAAAGCAAAAATATGTGAGAGGAATTTTTAAGTGCTGTATCCCTGAGACTGCTTTTTTAAACAAATCATTATTAAAGTCACTGCTTTCTGTGCACATTTTTAAGCAAACTTCAGTTTCAGGAATCTTCAGGATGTCTATTCAGTATAATCTGTTCCAGTTGGTTTGGAAAGTTTAGATTAATATTGTTTAAATTAAGACTGTATCTCTATTACTGTTGTTTGTTGTTGTTAGTACCATAAAGAAGCTAATATACAGATCTCTAAGAAGTAAGACTTTATGAAGACTCACCAATTTGTTCACTAGGTGCTACAACATTTTATCTGGTTCCTTTGACTCCTCATGGAGAATGTTGATCACAGGTCCTGTCTCACTTATTCCCATCACTGCAAGTATTCTGTGTCGGTGACAAAAAATACAGCCTATTTCCCTGTGAGAACGGACCTCAACATTTGACCTGGGATTTTACCCATAGCAAAGTTTTCCATAGTCTATGAAACCCAGTAAGAAGCAGTAAGAATCATTACTACCATGATATTCACAGGCTGCACACAGCCCCTGTGACCAGTGTACCACTGATGTTTACTGTACAAGGCTAAATATCTACGGGGTACTGTACAGTCATAGCTGCTAAGATCAAATGCAACAAACCTTCAAGAACAGCAGCATTAACAATAGCATGTTAATAGCAGGTGAACTTGTAATGGTGAATATGCTTCTGAAGCTAAAAGGCTGACATGAAGTCTTTTTTTAAGTTTGTCTTAGTTAAAAAGATTGTCTGGGTGATCCTGCTCTGGCCAGGGGGTGGGACTAGATGATCTTTTGAGGTCCCTTCCAACTCCTAATGTTCTATGATTCTGTGATTCTGTGATCTGGGTGTGCTACGGTTTTACTTATGTGCTCTCCAAGATTTTGAAGTGTCAGAGTAATTTGAAAAAGCAGATAATTTGTTCAGTGAAGTCTATCAGGAGAAGACATGACATATCAATACATAACAATTTCCTCCAGCAGAAACCATGCCAAATCCCTGAAAATCTCAGTTCTTAATAGTAATTTTCCAAGACTTCAGTGTACAATGGAGGAATTGAAGGCAGTCATTAGGTGGCAGGCTTTCATCTACTGAAGAAGGCATTGAATTTAGTGCTCTCAGTCTGCTGGCAAGGCACTTGTTGCAATAGCAGATGGACTTTTTAATGGCATCCACTTCAAAATACACTCAGAGAAAATATAACATGAAGAGAGACAAAACCATTTACAAAGCTGATTCTTTTTGTCATACCTTTAACTTGGTAAAAATAATTTTCTAATAATTTGTCATGTTTGATTGTTTTATAACTTACATCTCTTGTTAAATGATTTTCCTTTCATCAGGTTGCATGACCTAGTTCGTAACTTTTTTCAGTATAACAGGAAATTTCTTGAATGGTGTTAGTAGGGCTCATGCCATTATAATGTTGAGTATAGGGTATGAAAACAAGCACACAAGGATAAAAAGAACAGTAAGATTTTAGAAAACACTTACTGAAGTCACTGCTGCTGTAAAATGAAGATGTTCTCCACTTAAACTGGCTGGAGAATTGGAACTGTCTAGGTCTGCTACCATACATCTCAGTGGAGACTATAAAAAACACAAAAGATGTTTGGATAATATTTGAGCAGTTAGAACCACTCTAAAGGGTATATTACCATAAGCACTCTGGCATCAGAACTGCAACTTCTAAGACTTTCCATTCTTACTGTACATTGCATCTACTGTAGTAGATGTGTATTTAGAAGAGTGCATGTGCACAATTAAACACATTCAGTGCTGCTAACAGGGTCAGAGCTTGTCCTTTCAGACATTTTAGACAATCCACCAAAGCTATTTTGAAAGAGATGTATCTCACCATCACTGAGTGCCAACAAAAATGTGTTAGGTAATATCTCACCAGGCTTTCAAGTGAGGTAGCTCTTTGCTTAATGTACAACAGGCTTGACCAATGCAAAATCTGAAGAAAATAAGCAATTAGGTATGCGCTAAATGAGTTGATTATTGTGTCTTGAGACACTCCAATCCAGTTTTACACAACAAAACATTTAGGTTTGAATTTTAGAGTGGCCCCTCTTTGATTAGAAGAAATCATGGAAGGTCTGCTTCTCCCAAGCTCCTAGCACCCAGTGCTTTTGTATGACTACTTTTGACAAAGGGCCAGTTGTTCATCTTAGGCTGTTGGAAGAAATATTATTATTTTAATAACAAGCATATTATACTGTGCAGTGTCCTTGCCACAGCAATCAGCAGGTAGGCTTTGGTGCTTTAATACGAATACCACTGTTGCTGACACTAATAGGCAAGGAACATACTATAACATGCAAAAGTAAAACTGAGGCAGAAAATCACTGTATTTATAAACTCATTTAAAATAAAAATAATGGTGAGCAGAGGGTTTCTCTTCTGTCTCCTAGTAGATGGGATAATAGGGCTTCATAGCTGCAGGGGCTGGTTACTCAAGCTGATCAAAGGTACACAGTTAACTAGTTCTTGGTAATGATCTCTTCTGAATTTCTCTCTTTCTCATAGTAGGGATTTAATCCAGAGGGTAATGTTTGTTCTATCTGATATTAATTAGGGAAGTTGCAATTTGGAGCAGCAGATTTCTATGTTTTTCTATCTCACTCAGAATCAAGGAGACATAAGAATTAACCTAACTTTCTTATACTAATAAAATTCTCCAGTAGTTTTTAACATTACTACTCAGTATTATTCAATAGGAAAAAAAAATACCTTTAGGATCAGCTCTATTTTTCTATTTCTTTTCCAACTGCATATTCCTTTTTGTGTTCTCCTTCTACCATCAGGCTTCAGTGCTGTTATCTATCTCTCATTTTTCTCTGCTTTTTATTTCCCTTATTTTTCATCACCTAAATGAGACAAGGGCTTTGTGGGGAAAAAAAAAAATCACACAATCATGTGAATAAAATCTATGCTTGACAGAATACATTATAGCATCTATATAATAAAGTGTATGCATTCATGCTAAACCAAGCTTTCATACAGAACTTGAACTGACAAGTTTTCTAACATCTGAGGACTTACTTTGAAACTGTAAGGTTATTTTAACATTATTTTTTAAAAATTAATAGCAAAGAGTCAGGTAGTTAGATGTATATAAAAATACAGAGAGATATAACCCATCCATCAAAATAAGGAACAAGAGATTCACAGTTTTCAACTCCTATTGGAGCCACTTTGCAGGTTTCAAAAGAGAGCATTGTGCCACTTCACAATGCATTTACACCCAAAATATTACCCTTTCAATGACCAGAGATAAAAATCTCCCTTTTAGTGAATATGCCACGTGGGCTATTTAAACACTTTTAAGTGCACAATATCCAGACTATGAACCCAAGCATTTGATATCTCTAATTCAAAATATAAATTTTGGGATCATGTGTGAATATCTAAAATGGTATCATTCTGCTCTTAACAGAGGTTTCTTTGAGCTATTGCTCTATAAACATTTAAAACAAACAGGAACTTATTGTCTATGTAGTCTGTCCTACATCCTTCCTTGTATTGTGCTAAGATCTTTAGGAAAATTCTTGCCAGGAATGCTCACCTGCCTACTAAATCTAAAAAACAGCATTTCAGATTCTGTCCCCTGTATATAACTCCCTTTAAAGGCAGAGTCAAAGAACTGCTGCTCTGGGTGATTCTTTCATTGCTTACACAAAGGCATTTCAGGTTTCTCAGCCGGCATTCTGAACGGTCACTTAGAAAGAAGCCTTTGCCTTGCTACAATCCAAGTCATCATATGCTCACATGAAAGAAAGCTGTCAAAAGCCAATTCCCCTTCTAAAAGTCAGTACTTGAAATAAGGTCAGTGGCTTAGAAACATAAGACATTTCTTATTGCATCCAGGAAACTCAAGTGTGCCTTCCTTTACAGTCAGTCTCTCTTGACAGTTTTAATGCTTAGTCCAATAGTTCCTTAGAATCTTCTTATGTCCTTTGCAAGAAAAATGCCAGAGGAGACAGTTTCAGACATTAGGATATTTATGCTGCATATAGTTTTCTCCAAAGATGCAGCCATAGCCCTGAGTCTCTTTACAGTTTCATTGCAAAAGGTTTCTGATAACAGTGATACCACAGTAATCCCTACATGAAGTCTTTTAAGGTCCATTATAATATTTCATTATTATCTCAAAGTTAGCAGTAAATCCCCAGCTAGAGCAAAAGATATAATACGTTACAAAGGCACAGCAAGAGAAAACCTAGCTCAAAACATCTTACTTGTTATATATAAACCAGTTAAATATGTAGTATTTCTAGGAGTTATTGTATTTTCTGGAAGGTTTCAAATGATGTAAGACAGGAGTGTAAAGACCCAAGGCAAAATTGCTAAAACAATCTGATACAACAATACTTTTCAGGTAACTTGGTAATACAAGCTACCTCTAAGGCAGCCGGTGTTCACACCGCTATTCCAAACAGTGAGAAAAGACAGTTCTGGCTACAAACTGCAAGAAATTCCACTGTCATTACCACGAGGGACACAACAGGCTTCAAGTGAGGTTTTCCAAGAGCTGCAACTTTTTAGCAATGATTCCTTGGTTACTAAACTCTGGATTAGATGTCAACACACTACTACACTACAACATTCTCATTTATTTTTCAACTGTCTATTTTCTTTGAATCATGACTAAGTTAAGACTAAACAGAGAAAAGGGGTCATAACTCTGATTATTTCATTCCACACCAAATGTTTCATCAAGTAGTTGCTGCATAGTGGATGCTATATAAGCAGCCACGTGCTTTTTTCAGAGTACACAGATGGCTGTTGAAAAACCCAGAAAAATTAATAAAATATAGGCAGCTAGCAACCCATCCCTTTCTCACATCTCAGAACTGGAGTTCATGCCTACAAAGATCTGAGTTTTTTAATGTGTTTCTGTGCCAGGGTGTAACCCGGACCAGGGACAACTGTATGTGAAAAATCACAGGAGGGAATAAAATAATAATTAAAAAAATGCTTAAATAATTCCATCATTCAAATACTGCATTAATTTCTTAGCTTCCTTATTTGTTAAGTTCACTGTATCAAAAATATCCAATGAATATAAGGGCTTTTTTATAGAGAAATCTCAAAAACAGTGAGCATGGTGAAGCTGTTGAAAAGGCATGAATTGTGAAAGACCTCAGGCTCAGGTTCCTTGTTTGTCTGAATTAAGAATTGGGCTGGAACATGCTCCTCCATGTTGCAGATAGGAATAACGCGTGGTTCTCTCAGGGCCAGGGCTACACCAAAGAATCTAATGGCCCTGATCAACCTCTTGTCCCTGTGAACTCCACCCATTGGCCTGGGAACTGAGTTTAAGCTCTGGCTTTGGCCCATGTCTGAGCAATGCTGCACGTATGCCGTGCCTTGTGTTGCAGCTTCCTGCCTTGACACTGCAGACCAGAGATACTGGACTATTAGCTGAGCAGCTGACCCTGTCTGCCCTCTTCCTTTGGCGTGGTGAGCCTGTGGTCTTCCTACCTTGCTGTACCTCTGAGCTTCTGGCTTTCCTTGCCTTCTGGCTTGTCTGTTCCTACTGCTCTGTGATGAGGTGAGCCTCACACCACAGGAGACATGCGCTGCAGCTGTGATATAAATGTTAGCTTTCTCCCCTTTCCGTGCTCGGTGTCTTTGCTGAAAAGATGCCTGCTTCATGCTAATATCTGACTGTAAATTGATGAATTTAACACTGCACAAAGAGTAGAAACAGGCATTTAAGGCTCAGTGGTTCTCAAGAGCTGAGAAGGAAGGGAAGTTGCATGGGGTAGAACACAATGACACACTTAGTAGCATTTTCAACCAAAAATGAACTAGGAAAAAGAAGTTGTCTTACATCTGTGCCTGTAGAATGCAAGGATTATTTAAAGGTGCCTGTGAGCAAGGAGCATTTAATGGTGTCTGGAAGCCATATATGTTCTATTTGTCAATACACAGAAAACAAAGTGCATGTCAATAATTTTGCAGTTACACATCTAACAATGTAATCACTCATATTACAAGAAAATGTTGTGAGCCATCACAAAACCGCTAAAGTGGTATGTAAAGATTTATATTACCACTCACATGATACAGGCTGAAGCCACTAACCTGCAGTTAAAAGCCTCTAAATTGTTTTTAGTTTTCCTGTCCCATTCAATTGCTTTCAGATTATGATGGTATCTGCTTATGTGAATGCCAAGGCAAAAAATGTCCTACTCTTAAACCTACCCACTAGAATCTACCCTTTCAACCTTTACTAAGTAGTTTCTATCCTATTTCTTATTCCTACACTGCTACTAACAATGACTAGATAGTAGAAAGCATCACATATTCATTGAAATGAATATACCAAACTAAATCTCAGGAACAGCTCTGTTGTTTTTCTGATATGTGCATGAAAACTGCCATAAAATTTTCACTCCTAAGAATTAATTTTTAAAACTTTGAATACAATATAGTTTTCAACAGACTTTTGTCAAATGACATTGAATCCTAGTTCAACAGCCTTTGTGCCTGAATCTTCATTGAACAAAGTTAAACAACAAGAAAAGAGATTTGTTTGTTTCAATTTTACTTTATCAGAAATTTACTCCTGGTTGGGTTTTTTGTCACATTTGAGACACAAGTCTTCTTCTGTTGCAATAAAAAGCTCACACTCTTAACAGAAGAAAATAGCTGACTCTTCTGCCAAAACAGAATCAATGAAGCTACATTAGAATTATTTTCCTTAGATTTCCTTTACTGGTGTAATGTGACAGATATACCTGTCAGATAGCATTCTCCAGTGCTAAAATACTTTTTATATTACTGTGCATTCCTCCCCTGAGTAACTGGTATGCAATGAAGGCACGTCTTTTCTTGATTGAAAGTTAAAGCAAGCATTGTGTAAACACAAATTCAATCAGCACATTCAGTTCTGTTTCAGAGAGGAGTGCCAATAACTCCTCTATCTTAAGTGCATGCATCACAGAAAACTGAATCCATATAGATGTGTCTTTCAGAATTCTCCACACAAACCTGGATTTTCTGTGGCTCTATAGTTAAAATCCCCCAAGAAGTGCTATAGCTTTTCTGGCCAGAAGACACTTGAAACAATCTTACTAGACTTTGTTTAGCATGGACCACTGAATTTTATCAACAGATTCCTTTATAAAACCTATATCGTCCAGCAGACCTGGATGTATATTCTTTGAACAGATCTTGTCTTTATTTAAAGACTTGAAGGAAAGTAATTTAGCACATTCCTAAAGAAGATGTCTGAGCAGTTAATGAAGCACTTTATTAAAAATTTGAGTCTAATTGCTGTCTTCAGTATAGTTTTGTCCAGGAGATAGAGGAGCCCTTTTAACCTAAGATCATAAATATACAATCCAGGCAAGCTACCTGTACTCTGCTCATTTCCTCTTGTCAGTTTTTGTGATACTAACAAAACCCTACTTATGTTGGACATTCCACTCCAGATATATTACACGAGGGATTTTTGCTTCCTTTGGGTGACATTGCATAATCCTGAATCATGTAATTTGCTGCTTTCCAAAACAGTGCTTCTCATTCTTGTAGACTGTCCTCCAATCTTGAATCCAAGAGTGACTGTCTTCCATTCTGCTGTATTCAGCTCTGAGCTTAAAGAGGATCCTGCTTTTCAGGACATTCCCTATAGCTTAGTATGACACAATCTTCTGTCATCTGCGACTTTCTCTAGCAGTGACTTAGAGCTCTACTTTTATCCTAGGAGCTCCTAGAAGCTCCACAGCTAAGATACAAAGAATCTATCAATTTACATTGTAAAAATAGATTAAAATTAGTCTTAAATAAATAAATCTCTGCCACCGTGCAGAGGTGCTGTGATTTAATACAGTGATTTCTTCAGTTCCTATTCTTTCTAACTCTTTTGCAACACTTCCTTTTCTACATGACATTCAACTATATCTCAGTTAGAAATTAATAATACACTGTTTTACACATATACTTGTTTACATTGCCATCCTTTAAGAACTGCTGGTGTTACTGCTCCCCTGACCTACTTACAATAATCCATGTTAGCATAAACATGTTTAACACTGGATCTCTCAAATTGAACTACATTAGGGAGCAAATACACATCTGGATTTGGTCACAAATCTGAAGGGATAGTAGGTTCCTGTAACATGGGGAAAGGGAGATGCAGGCAACAGCAGGCTGTAGCAACCTCAACTGCAACTACCTCAACTACTCCCGCCTTGGTTCACTGCTGCTAGGTTTCTCCATCTCATTCTGTTGGTTTAGATTTGCTTGGATTATTTATAGGGAGGACTTTATTCCATTAAGAGTACACCACATTGGGTCATGTAACTCTCACAAGATAAAGCCATCATAAGAAAATGAGCTGGCACAAGCTCTTGTGTTCTCTGGTCAAACTAAGGTAAAATGTAGACTGCCAGACAGCTCACCAGTTTGTGTATGGATCAAGGATTAATGAGAAAATTTGTATTTTATGCTGCCACAGAAATGTTGTTTTCAAACTTTTGTAATTCAATGGCAAAAAGAGATGCTACCATCCTTTCTGTGCCCAAGCCTGAGTGATGTATAGGCTACCTGTACTTCATCCCACCTTTTATGGGGCAGTAGGAATGTCTCCTGCTCAACAGTGATTATTGCAGCTTTACTTTTAGTTTCTATAGATCTAAATTACATTGTTGGCTGAACTTTCTCCAGCACTATGTAAAAATAAGAAACACTCTTAAGTTATAATCCATAGAAATGTGGGGAATACTGAATTTATCTATTACAAAAATTCTCTTGTGAGTATACAGTTCTGGTTTTGAATTTACTTGAGCTGTGTCCAGAAACAGATGAGTCCATAGAAATTAGCAATGGATTCTGCAGTTATCAGGTCTTATGTTCTAGAATATGTGGCAAATATTTCTGAGTACTCTGAAGTATTGAAATAAAATCAAGCACAGGAAAATCTAGGATTACTTTTTTGAGAAATGTCTTCATGTTTACTTAGTGAAAATGGAATATTCTTTCAGAAATTGAGAAGAATTTTTTAATCATTCAATATGTATAAGAAGTCCAAAAAATGGTGAAAACTGTGATAGGGAATAATCCTTCATTAATCAGGAGCAGAACTGGTTAATTAGCTAGGTCTCACTTCTCCCTAGTTTCTATGATAAAGATTGTACTTTGTACTGAACTTTGAAGATATCCGGGGGGACAGATTGTCTCCACAAACTTTATGGGAGCACATCACCAAGAGACTAGACAGAGATACTTTGCATTCTTCATCTTCTAGATTCAGAGATTTTGTGTCTTTTCTGCTGGCTGTCCCTGGGATTCCTCTCAGTAAGATTTCCTATAGTACAAAATGGCCTGTGAATGTCTTTCTCCTTGAATGTAAAGTAGGGAAGATCAAGATCTTTTCCTAGGTTGTTCTTTGCCTGTTTCCTCCCTCTGCCTTTCTCTCTCCCTCTCCACTTAGAACTATGAGATCTGAAACAATAGTGTGCACTCTGGACTAGCTGCTGAGCAAAGAACAACATAGTAGATGTCTTCAATTGTTCCTCCAACAGTTGCTACTGCATGCCACCATGCTCTGCAGGAGATCAAGTAGAAACATGACAAAACTCGGTAATTAAATGGAAAACCCTCTTGTGGGGATAAGTAAAAGAAAAAAAAGTTAGAGAAAAAGCTGCATGGGGATGAATTATTTCCAGTCAGATGTCTCTCTCATTAAATCCGATTGTCCAGCTACTGAGCTATGTGCTGGACATTTTTTAATGTTATAGTATTAAGAGGAGTTGCTAAAGAGATATCTCTCCTGACAGCCTTGAGTGGGAAGGAAATGTGAGATAGATTTCAGAGCAAGCAATTAAAGTCCTTGCTGCTCATGTCTTCTACAAATCCTTAGCGTCATTACAGGGCAATAACAAACCAGGTGTTAGCCTTTAAAGAGACTTAAAATACAGTGAATCTCTGCTACAAAAGAAAAAAAACCCACAAACCACCAAGTGGCAGAGTGACTACTTAGGTTTCCTTTGCACAAAAATGTGTTTACACGGAATAATTCACATTTGTCACAACCTTTTCCTCTTTCAGAAGACTTGCATAGCCTGCAAACAATCCCATTACATTACAAATCCTTGACACCTCGAAACTGAAAGGAAATCAATGCCTGTGGGTAACCCATTACATTACAATGTACAAGACATATACTTGATAGGCTTATTATTGGCTGTGGTGGGTTGACCCTGGCTGGATGCCAGGTGCCCACCAAGGCTGCTCTATCACTCCCCCTCCTGAGCTGGATAGGGGAGAGAAAACATAAGGAAAGTCTCGTGGGTTGAGATAAGGGCAGGGAGAGATCATTCAACAATTACTGTTACAGGCTGCAGGTAGATATCTGCTCCACCACTGATCTCAGTGGAGTGCAAGGGGACAACCTACCTCGCTCTGGTCTTCACCATGGTCTGCTCTGGTGCCTAGAGCACCTCCTCCCCCTTTTTTGTAACTGAGATTGGTGTCTGCAAAGTTGTTCCACTCACATACTCTCACTCCTCTCTCCAGCTGCAATTGTTTCCCCCTTGCCCCTTGTTAACTCTGTTATCCCAGAGGTGCTACCACCATCACCGATTCACTCAGCCTTGGCCAGCAGCAGGTCTTCTTGGAGCTGCCTGGTATTGGCTCTGTTGGACATGGGGGAAGCTTCTAGCAACTTCTCACAGAAGCCACCCCTACAGTCACCCTGCTACCAAAACCCCACCAAAACTCCCACCAGGAGTTAATGCAGAATGCCTATGTGGTAAGCTGGAGCTTATATACAAGCTTCTAGCATGGCTAGGAAATTTCAGAAAACAATTCTTGCTGGAGACACAGCCTCTCTGGTGTGTGATACATTTCTTGGATCTTCTTGCTAGGAAGATTTCATTAAGAAAGAGAAACACTGCCATCTTACCTCTGAAGAAAGCAAATAGCCTTAAAAGTTACAAACCATTATGTATGTATTGGCCGTATATTTTATATGGACTGTTGTAACACAGAACTGCAATAAGATACAAAGCTGTACCTTGTTTTCAGCAAACAAATCATTCTTGCACTGCTGTAATGGAAGAGGAACTGCCTGAAATAATAAGATAAGGCTGAAGATTAAACACACAGGTAGGATCTCAGGAGCTTAATAAATAAGATACCCCAAAAACTGGTAATTAGAGGGGAAACAGAGGTCTCAGGGTCACCATGGCTCTGAACCTACTGTTCAGATGCTGGACTGTGAAAAATTAAATGTTTTATGGTCTGGTTGGTGTTTTTGTTACCTTTTCTGTTAAAACCTGTGAAGGTAGAAGAATGCAAAACTTAAGTAAAGCTCAGTTTTAGAAATATCTCTTTTTAATTGCATAATTACTTGTCTTACTCTGTCAATTTTCACATAAAATCAGATTCAACTCCTTGGCACCAATCACTCATGATCTGATAGCTACAATAAAATGCATTAACTATTTAAGAAAATGAGATGCTGTTAGAAATAGAGAGTGTTTCTTGGTAAGATTTGAAGGACCAAATGAAAAAAAAAAACACTGCAGAAAGAGTAGAAAGACAAAAATACAGAATTACAAGACCAATATGAAGGGCTTGTCTTGTGCATCTTGCAAGTGAAAAGGCATAGAAAATCTTTGCCATCTGGTAAAGTCGAAGACACAGAAGACTCTGTGAAAGGATAGAAACAGCTATTGTCATCAGTACTGCCCATCAGGAGCTGTAAAACTCATGCCTAGTGTCTGTCACCAACCGCTGGCAGTGTCTGGCCATTCCATACAAGCAAAAATGGACCATTCACCTTTTCTGGGCCACTTGCTTTCTAGGAGTTACTATTTTGACCCCAGATGTGAACTGTGGTACATTTTCATGTTTTCCTTCAGCACTGTTTCCATTTCATTAGGTATAATTGAGACTGAGGTACCAGAAACTGAAAGGAATCTTTGCAGTTTAAAACATTCTAATATGATATAAATAAGCAGAAGCAAATCTAGGAAGTTTATCAGAAAAAAAAAGGTCTACAACAGCTGCATGAAGAAGTATTGTGTGCAAGTTTTTCTAAGGGCCATACCACACCCTTGACTAAGACTAATTACAAAGGTTCGGTGTTAAGCTAAATCTGCTGTCTTTAGAATTCAGACATACTGGAAGCTTTCCTGGACCAACTAAAATTCTGAACATCTTGTCCAGACTCGCACTACATACATTGTAAAATGTGGAATTAATTCTTCAAGAGCCTGCCTACTGCAATTGTTCTAAAGCCTCATTTAACAAAGGAGGAAAGAAATGTGTGTGTTCCCAATGGTAGCTAAATCCCTGGAAATGAAAGAAAAGGATAGGATGTATTAGAGAGGGAGGGAAGTATGTAATTAACTGTTCTCTGAATTATCCTAAAGTGGAATGATCAGAGCTAGAAGGCTTTACAGTTGACCCAAGTATGATCCGGCCCATGTTGTGCCAGGGTGCACTTAGAGCTTGGCCTTCAGGACAGCCTCATACTGTGCATGTTCCAGGAAAAACTCAACCAGCTAATGGGAACAGAGGGGTCTGTAGGTGGAACCCATTTGGTAGCAGTGACGCTACCACTTGTATGTCCTTGCTTTTATCTAAAAGGTTCTCATCTGAACTTTTTATTTGACAGTAGAAATACTGAATAGTGGGGTTTTCTTCTAACAAAATCCTGTAAGGATTCAGAAGACCAAATTGTTGTGTAAACTTTCTGTGGATGGGATCTGCAGTGTGCTGCTCCCTGATCAGAAACCTCTTGATCCTGACCAACTCAAGGTTCCTAGCATCTGAAGGGATGCAAAATTATTTGCTACCTTCTCCTCCTTGATAGTTTAGCTCAAATAAATGGCATTTTAAGAGACACTTCACAGAGTCTGAGTGCTTTTCTTACTTGGATCATAATGAAAACGGGCATTTCCTGAGGCAAAACTAAGAATGTATCAGTGAGAACGTGATAGGTCAGCAGAGAAACAGAAAGGTTTCTTTAAGGGTTCAACATAGCATCTATTATAATGCAATATAACATTATAATTAAAATTATTATCTGCCTTCAGGATAGTCAAAGTCATTTTAGATGGGTGACAAGATACCAACATTTCTCAGTTCCATGAAAAAATACCTATGCCTTCACCAAACCTACATGTCAGGCTTGGCATTCCAAGACCTACAGTGATTTTCCTTCCATCAGATTTCTTTTAAATAACTTTCAGTTTAACCTGGTATTAACTGTCACTTTGGAATGCTGAATGCTTTTTTTAAAAATTTATTTCCACTCACAGACATTTCATTTGAATTTTTTCTCAGCCTGTCTACTTGTTCTTAAATGCCAATTGTTTTTTCTTCAGAAAGTGTAGCATAATATGTGTTTTCTATTAAGCATTTAAGTATGCTAGCAATGCTAATGCAAGTCAAGGAAGATGCAGACACCCCAAGTGCTGAGTGCTGTACCAGAGCAGCAGTTCAACTATGTGGTTCAGATAAACCTTGCTCTTTTGACCTGACAGACAACAACTTCCAAAGCAAATCTCCATCAGATTTCTAAGTGAGAACATTACCAAACCTGGACAGTATTTGGATATGTGTTCTTCTTTGGATCCAGCTGCTTCTATCTCAGTAGCACATTTATCAAAACTTTGGAAATGCAAACTCATAAACTTTGAAATGATATAAGTGCACATCAGGCCAACATTTCAGTAATTTCTTTGTAATTCTCTATTTAGTGAGAAGCTGTACATCCTTTCAGGAAGTTTAGCAGTCCTATGGACACACCATTCCATTTAACAATATTTAAGTTACAGCTCTAGTAGCATTCCATATGGACAAAGTTCTCCGAAAATAAATTCTGAATAGTCAAACTCATTTAAAAGAAGCCCCAAACCACCATGCTACCAATAGTGTTACTTCTTTGCCCACAAAAAATAGTTTTCAAAATCTCCGTTGCTGTGCACGTTAATTTGTGCTTCTGAGTTGGTGCACCAGTCTGAGCCAGTCACCGCTGCAATCTGGGAGACCCTTTTCAGAATTCTGAAACTGCCACATAAAAATGTACATGGTGCTGTTTTACTCCTGTTCTGCTGCTTTGTCTCTTGAACTTGTTTGAGTATGGTGACTTTCAAGGCCGCTCCCAGTTATTCTGCAAAATGTCCAGTGAAGATAAAATCTCTCTACATATTCATATGCAAGGATACACACACAAATATATACATACACACACACATATATATATAAAACCACACACCTGTAGACAAACACCTCACTGCAAAATTTTACCACTAAGGCTTTTCAAAGACCATCTCAGATCTTTCTGTGCTTACTCACTCTTGCCCACAGTTGGTTTCAAATTAATATCTTCAGATTTTCCATTAAAGGCTTTCATTACCACAGAATTAATTGAAACTCTTTGTTCAGAGACAGTGGAAACTGTGTTTCCTCTTGAATGACTGCTGTTGTTTCCTTGATGCATCATAATTTTCTGTTACTCTTTGTACTGGTCTACTCGACTCCACAATGTAGAACATCCCTATCTATACAAGTAGACTCCTCTGCTATTTCCATCCCTGTCAGCCAAAAAGGGTTTTTATCTTTACTGTAAACCTGACTGTCTTTCAGCTCTGGCGGCTGTTGATTTCTCAGGGGTCTCAAATGCTATGATTCATCTGATTTTGTACTAATAGACTGGTTAGTGGGAGAGTATTCAGGTTTTCCCACACATCATCTGTTGCTAAGAGGTGTCAGTGATGTCTTCTGTAGGGCCTGTGCAGACCTCCAAGTACAGCTACCCTTAGTCTTGCTTTTCTTTCTTGCTTCCTGGTCATTCTCACTGATAACTTTCCAACAAAGTAGGTATGATACAGTGCAGTATTATATTTTCTCTCTCTCTTTCTCTCACTGACATGAACAAACCAAAAAAGAAAATTTCTAAGTGTCTAAATTCCAGGATTCTGGCATTTTAGGTGGCTGAGCTCTTTTTTTTTTTCTTTTTTCCTTAATATCCTATTTGCTCAGTAGTTTACTCACACAGAGGCAGATTTACATCAATGCCTTCTCCCTTCCCTTTATCCTGTCCTCTTTTCCTGCTTATAGAGTTAAAAAAAAAAAAAAAGCATGTGGGAATGCCCAAGAGAGTCACAGCAGCATTCAACCACTGTGGGAGAAGGAATAGAAGGAATTTGCTGTAGGGGAAGCAGACCTATAGTAGGAATGAATCCATGCGCTTCAGTGATGATAGCTGGTTATTTTCAGCAGAGTTGTTTCTCACATTAACTTCGTTGCTGTGTCGCCATCAGGGGGTAACCAGCCAGTCAAGAGACACAGTAACCTGTTCGAGTTGTTATGAAAAGAGCAAATGCCTCCATTGGTTTTCCACTGGGAGTGAATGAAGTGTTCAGGAAGCATAATGGTCTTACCTAAGGCAAGTTTTATATTATATTGAGAGGTAACTGCCATTCCCTAACTGTCTTTCATCGGTTCACAGTATATGAAATAATAAAATTGGCAACAATTTACATAACACCTTTCATCTTGAAGCATCCCAAAGGATTCACAGGAATAATTTTCCCTACTGTTAAAACACAACCAGCCTTAGCATCCAGCGACGCTACACAAAATTACGGGACAGGAAGTGGAGTACTAACAAAAATCCCATGCCCAGACTATGTTTGAAGATATTTAGCTACACACTGAGCAAATTTGGGCAGAGTACAGAAGTTTACAGGCTTGGAGAAATAAATCTTCTGCACAACTCAACAGAGCTGTCCTACCCATGTGCTTCAAAGTCGCTCTTGAGACATCAACACCTTGACAACAAAAACATGTCAAAGCTTCAAAGAGTATGCTTAGACTGTCAGTAAAGCATTTCATACTGCATCTTTTTGATTTATCCAGATAGGAAACTCTGTCAAAATAGACAGTCATTTGCTAACAATCAGTCATTAATCAAGCATGACATGCAGAGACTTTGTACATAAAGAAGACACTACAATTGTCCTGAATAAATTACAATATAAGCACCAAGACAAAGCAATGATAGTGAAAACAGTAGCTTCTTCACTGAAGATAATGAAGGATCGGTCAAAGCATTTAAATTCAGCACAAATGTAATGGGTACTAAGCTATTCCTTAAGTGTAGTGGGATTACTGCAACATAAAGACATTCTAAAGATGAGTTTACCTGCATAAGATACCATTTGATCATTATGCTTCTGGATTGTTTCTATCTTAGTAAAACTGAATATTAGCAACTGCAAAGAGATGATGAAGATGTAAAGATGGGTAATACAAACTACAAGATGGATTAGTATTAGTGAGAAAAGGAGTAAAAGGAGATAAAGGCATTAGAGCAAGGAAAGAAGAGCCTTTGCAGCATGACAGGCTCAAAAAAATCAGCTTAGGTCAACAGTGCTAGTAAAAGGAAGGGAAAAATTATTTCATATCCAAGTAGATTAGCAGGGATATCTTTTCAGGTATTTGGATCCATCCATTTATTCTGTTTCAGATGCAGTGTCTTTAGAATGAGGTATCTGCCACCTGAAGGATTTAACAGTCACTTAAATTTTGCTACAGCTGAACTGGCTATTATAGAAGTATCAGTGTACTGTGCTACTCCAAGTCAGATAGACCAAATTCTTGCTGCAAGCCTGAAGGATGCAAAACATTTGGGAAAAAAAAACCCCAACCCACACCTGCAGTATTTGAAACAGAGGGGTAGATGACGACTGCATTGGGAACTTGGGGGGATTCCATACGGTTCAAAAACATCCTTCCACTATTCGACGAGTATTAAAACTTTCTTCTTTATACTGAAAAAAAAAAGCATCAATAACACAGTGACTACTAGAAAAACATATCACAGTAATAGTCTATGGAAATCAGTGTATTCAGTAGGGGATTCTGGTTCAGACTATACCAAACACCGTGCACTAGTGCTGAAGTTTAGAGCGCTGCTGCCATCTGCAGGGGATTATCCTTCATGGAATTTTAAACTGTGAGTTTTTAGGAATCTAAACACTCTCTGGAAATTTCTCCATTCAGCATCATGCTGTGGTCAGTATGTCAGACTCCACTACCGAGTACTTCAGGAAAGCAGACTTTAGCCTCTTTCAGGGACCAACTTGGTTAGAGTACTAAGAGGGAAGAGGGGCCCAGGAAAGCTGGATTCAAGGCACATATTCCAAGCTCAGGAGAGATACACCCCAACAGAGAGTAAGTCAGGCAAACATGCCAGGAGTCCAGCACAGATGAACAAGGAGTTCCTAAGCAAACTCAAACACAAAAAGGAAGCCTACAGACGGTGGAAGCAAGGGCTGTATTCCTGGGAGGAATACAGAGAAATTGTTTAAGCAGAGAAGGCTCAGGTTAGAAAAACTGAAGCCTGGCTAGAATAAAATCTGGCCAGGGACATCAAGGGCAACAAGGAAAGCATCTATAGGTACATAACTGATAAAGGAAGACTAGAGAAAATCTGGTCCTCTCCAGAAAGAAATGGGAGACCTGGTGACCTGGGATTTGGAGAAGTCTCAATGACTTTTTTGCCTCAGTCTTCACTGGCAAACACTCTATCCACAGAAGGCAAAGGCAGGGGCTGGGAGAATGAAGAACTGCCCACTACAGGGGAAGATCAGGTTCGAGACCATCTCAGGAACCTGAAGGTACACAAGTCCATGGGACCTCAGAGGTATTACTGGGCCCTAAGGGAACTGGCTTTTTATACTTGAGAAGCTGTGGCACTCCAGTTAAATTCTCACTAACTGGAAAAGGGGAAACATAACCCGTATTTTTAAAATGCTTGTTCCCCCATCATTGTTGTTTTTCTCAGAACCTTCATTTTTCTATGCTCTCTGCTGTATCATCATTCCTGCCTTGGCTCCATATTTTCTACTTTCATATATAAATAAGCAAGTAAGACGTACTTGTTCAACTTCTTGCACACCTTCTCTTAGACAAGACTGAACATTAAAGTTCACTCTTGCTCTGAAGAATTTGCTTTAGATTTCCATTACGTTCTTTAAAAACTGACATACAATTAAAGCATCATCCATTTTACAAGTCAGCAGTTGGGAAAACTTCAAAACCTTAAATGATTTGTTTAAATAACACTTGACACCAGAACCAGTACAAACAGAACAACATTCACATCAGAGTATACTAACACCAGGAGAATCTTAGTTCTGGTTTTTCAAGACCTCAGGCTATTCAGTAGTCATTTTCTTCCAAAAAAGCAAGTCATATTTTTACTATCTATATAGTCTGCACTAGCTGCCCAAGGAAAAATAGGTCTCTCGCCAACCTCTGGAACTGGAAAAGAACCCAATCTATTTTAAATAGTAGCTTGCTTGAGGATGTGAGGAAGATTTTAAAATTTTTCAATTACTACATTATCACATATCGGTTCCTAAAGTACAGTGTTGTTTGCAACATTATTTTCAAATGCAAATGACAATGTCTCCAGCTGAAAAATGGTTCCAGCTCGGAAATCATTTACCACATTCCACTCAACTAAAACAAGCATGCTTTTCAGTAAATTCAATTCTTCATGCAAGTCCTAAACCTGGATTGAGTTTAGGATGGTTTCCAGTACACAGATACTAACTCTCAGATACTCATACCTGATATAACCTATGATTTTCTGTCAAAATTCAAGCCAATTCCATCAGTCACATTCACAGCAAAAAAATAAAATGAATACATATCAACTCTTTATTAATCTGTCACTTCTGCCTATTATTTCCATCAGGGTGGGCCCCAATGCTCCTGCCTACAGCCCTGCTCTACCGCACCATGTGAGCAAACTTGCTGTACATGCAGGATGCCCACTATTTTTTCTGCGTGCTGTGATTACTATACATATGCTGCAGTAAGTTCTTAACAGGGAAACTCAATTCGTATTACTTTTTGTGTTGCAACCATGGTATCTTAGCAACAGCCATGCTTGCTTTCCTCTCTGCAGATGCTTTGCTGACTCACCTATTCACTGATAAAGCAGCCTTATTTGGCTGATTAGCATTTGTGTGCAGCACCTATATATAGCCTATACGTATTCTTCCACGGGGCAGTGAGCTAAGCAACTTCCAGAGGACAAAATCAAGGTGGCTTTGACCTTTGCTGGACATATGCTGCTATGGGCCCTGGGGACAGAATTAAGGTATAGCAAATGAATGGGTGCAATTTGTAAAGAAAAGTGTGAAGTATTCTGTAAAATGCACTTTCGGGTTTTGGTTCATTGCCAACACTTGGCATTCTAGACTTTTCTTCCATGAACATGCAACATTCCTATGAATTCTCTACATATCATGCCAAGCATCAATAACTACATGTGCTGTCAATTTTAAAAAAAAAAAAAGAAGCTACTGGCAGCAAACACTGAAAAAATAACCTACACAGCTTTTAGTAAAATCACTGAGAGTTGGAGCTGTCAGTTCTGGCAACAAGAGCTGTCTTTTTGTAAAATACTGATTTTCTGGGGGAAAACTTTTATATTACATCAGTCACTAAAAGAGAAGATATGACTCTGTGAAATGCACTGGTACTCTACACGCAAAATCACAACAAGGGAATTTATACAAGACAGATGCAAAGCATTCAATAGCATGTGTAACTTATTTTCATTTTTATTTTCTTTTAGATTTCTCCTTCACTTTCACTGTTGGTATTGTTTCTGTTACTTGAAGCTTTTTGTGTTGTTTCTTTTAATCTCAATAGTTGGGGTTTTTTCCTTAATAATCTTTTCAGTCAATGGAAACATTATCAAACACAAAAAATAAATTTAAAAACCCAAAGAAAAAATCTGCAGAGTTTTATCCAGAACACATTGGACTGAAAAAAAGAACTGGCAGAATTAAGACATTAAATGTAACTAATTAAGTACGGCCTTTTGTTTCAGTTGTTTTCTTTTGCAAATCTAGCTTATTGGGTAGCTTGTCTTCATCTACCACATAGCATTTACTGATTCCATCCAACAGTATGGCTGTTAATATGACACCTGCTAACACAGTTGCCAGCTTCTTTCTTTCTGACTTTGCTTTGTCTCTCATACGGAGGGTGATAGAAATGTCTGGAATATCACCTCAAGCCCAGAAGAAATGTTAAGAATTGGTTTCCCAAATAGTAAACCCAAACTGCCCAGTGACATCAGGTATTTGGATGAGAGTCCTCTGGACAAAATGGCATAGACAACTGCTGGAGTTCTCATTTCTGTCTTTGGGGGTTTTGCACATGGCAGACTCACAGAATCACAGAATCACAAAGTTGGAAAAGATCATCAAGTCCAACCGTTACCATCTTAAGCTAAACCATATCCCTAAGTACCTCATCTACCCTTTTTTTAAACGCATCCAGGGAAGGTAACACAACCACCTCCCTGGGCAGCCTGTTCCAGGCCCCGACAACTCTTCCAGTAAAAAAAAATTTTCTAATATCTAATCTACCCTGGCCTGGTGCAGCTTCTTCCATTTCCCCTTGTCCTGTCTCCTGTTACTCAGCTGAAGAGATCATCGCCCACCTCTCTACAAACTCCCTTCAGGTAGTTGTAGGTGGTGATAAGGTCTCCCCTCAGCTTCCTCTTTTCCAGACTAAACATCCCCTTCACTGACTTTGTGATTCAGTCAATATGCCAATACTCTGCTTTCCAATATGCCAATATTTCTGCTACTTCTCCTGTAAGCTGGCTCTTATGTGAGAAAATTCTCATGGGCTAGGCTTTTGGACTAGGAGGAAGGGAAAACGTTTCTTCACTTTTACCCAAGTTGAGTTTGAGATAGCTGCTCTTCCTCACAGAACTGATCCTCTCCAGACACTGTCGAATCCTTGCAGTTGGACTGCTTCTCCCTCTGTAAAAGGAAGAGGTGAATGTCCTCAGCAAAAGGCTGGCATATTCCTACATGTCCAGGAGAAGAACACACAACTTCTGTACTCACAGAGAGAAATTGCTCCTGCAGTGATGGAATAAATAAGCCAATCAGAAGAAGTGAAATCACGCATTTGTGTGGAGGGCAAAAAAGCTTGGCAACATGCCCTGCTCTCATGTAGATATGTGAGACTCATAAACAGCTTTTCATCAAAATGACATAATCTTCCCGAATGACAAGAAGAGACAGTTAATATGTCAACTGAGAATGTCAGAGGAAGAAGAGATTTTGATCAAGGATAAAAACATGCTTTTAGCTGCTCTACAACAGTGCTGATAATACCCTCTGATACTCTGACTGCCAAAATTTCCTATGTCAAGTAATCAATAACTCCAAATCATATTATACAGGAAGAAGATCCATTTTCAGTTCCTGGTCACTATCCTGTGTCCTGAGATGCTTTAGCCCTTCCTCAGCTCCCAAACTATTTTTACCTCCCAATTATGCTTTCACTACATGTTCAATTTAAAGTACAACCATCAGATTCCTTCCCTTTTTCAACATGCTGCTCCCTCCCCTATACCCACAGAATCACAGAATCGTTGAGGTTGGAAGGAACCTCTGGGGATCATCTGGTCCAATCCCCCTGCTCAAGCAAGGTCACCTACAGCTGGTTTCCCTGTGCCAAGTCCAGACAGTTTTTTAACATATACAGGTATAATGACTCCACAATGCTTTGAGCAACCTGTGCCAGCAGTCAGTCATCCTCACAGAAGATGAGTTATTGAGTAAGGCTTGAGTAACCCCAAATTCTTTTTTCTGCCTTCCCTAGCGATTCTTTCACCACTGCCACGACAACTTCAAGACGCTCCTCATATCAGATTCCCACACTACAGAGGTGGATTTCTGAATTGCACGGAAGGAGACTGAACTAGCAATGCTGGTCAGCAACGGGGAACTGAATCACCTAGGAAGCCACACCTTCAGTAGAAACATTTCCCCCTCTACTCTGCCCTGGTCAGGTCCCACCTGGACTATTATGTCCAGTTCTGGGCTCCTTGGTTTAAAAAGGACAGGGATCTCCTGGAGAGAGTCCAAAGAAGGGCTACGAAGATGATTAAGGGCCTGCAGCATCTCCCCTATGAGGATAGGATGAGTAAGTTGGGACTCTTCAGCCTTGAGAAGACTAAGGGGGGACCTAATTAACGTCTATAATTATCTGAAGCAGGGGATGCAGGGGGAATTAGCCAGCCCCTTTTCAGTGGACTGTGGGGATAGGACAAGGGGCAATGGCTGTAAGTTGGAGCACAGGAAGTTCCGCACCAACATGCGGAAGAACTTTTTCACAGTGAGGGTGACAGAGCCCTGGGACAGGCTGCCCAGGGAGGTGGTGGAGTCTCCTTCTCTGGAGATATTCAAGACCCGTCTGGATGCCTATCTGAGTGATATGTCCTAGGGAGCTGCTTTGGCAGGGGGGTTGGACCCGATGATCTCTCGAGGTCCCTTCCAACCCCTACAATTTTATGATTCTATGATTCCCTGGTATTCTGTATTACCCACCAAGAACAAAGATGTTTTCAAGCACTAGCAACCTGTAGATTTAACTGAAGCTTATTTTAAAAATATGAAAAATTATTTTTATAGGTAATACAGCTTCTGCCCATGGTCAGTGTTTACAGAATCTGTTTTGCCCTTATGCAGCTACCTTTGACTTGATGATCTGAAAGCACTTTATGAACAGCTACTTAAGCCACTGCACCTTGTAATGCAGGAAATGTAGAATTTACAGCTAGGGAACAAAAAGGCATAGTCATGCTAGAGCCAAGTGCCTAAATATCACAACTTGAATTTGCATTTATTGTAGTAAGCAAACTGTAACTGGTTTTAAAGTTTAAAGTATTTCTATTAAACCTTATAAATACATATGTTCTTATTTTTAAGCAATGCATTCCTAGGCTGAAGAGAGGTTGACTGTTGTCTTTAGAAAGCATATGGAAAAAAATCTTACATCTTTGCGAACCTTTCATCCAAGTATTCCAAAGGACTTCACTTGATAAAGAGATTTCACAAGAATGAAGATATCTGTACTGTACTATGACAAATCGTTCCTAGCCTGTAGGAACTTTTCAAAATAGTCTAGAAAATAAAATAAAGGAATAGGACTGTACTCAAGAGCTGAAACTTCAGGGAAAATATAGGTCAGGAAAATGTACTTACTAAAGCTGAGTAAGCAATGGGAAAAACATCCACTAATATTCATTAGAATTAAAAAAAACCCAAAACAAAACACAAAACCAAGCCTTACTTTAACTTGCAAAAATAAATTTACATGTGAAATCTTAAATAGTTCCAAAATATATGTTTGAATGTGATTATTCACACTTCATATTCTAAATGGGAAATCTGTGGGTAAGCTGCAGAAGTCACAATGCAGAAACCGTACTACTTAGGCACTGAATTAATGCTATAATTTAAATCATGAATATCCACAACAAACTGTTCATAAAATATTCACACATATAAATATTCACATCAAATAAATTTACAAGCTCAGGCATTAAAGCTATGTGAGAATTTTCTGAGCATTTTGTGAACACAAAGAAAGAGAATAATGTACTGAATAAATTATACATTAGGAATTGCCTCTCATTTTGTGATTACTGACTAGATTAGCAAGAGTAACAAAAAGTTTCATGGAACTGTGTATCAACAGTTTGTACAACTGTACAATTGATTTAAACAGAAATGTGCAGACTTTAAAATTGCTGTACCTTGCAATTCTCTCTTATTTTTACACAGTTGACTAGGACTCGTTGCCAGCACATGTGCATAACCCTATCCTAAATACTATTCTAGGGGGAGAAGAGTTGTATATTCTGCAAGGAAGGGTCTGGTTTTTCTGTTTCAAAAACCACTTGAACACTGTTATCACTATTGAAATAGATCTCACAGGATAGTTGGAGTAATGTTCTTTATTGTGTGAAATCTGGGCATAGGGCACTCTAACAGACACCAACAGAAACAGGACCAGTTACAAACTTCAGCCTTAAGCAAACTAAAAATAAATTTAGTTTTGCAACTATATTTACTGGTAGCTATATTTTAATATGCAGAGTATATTGTAGAAGATTTTAGAGCAATACTGATGAGTTTAAGCAGCTTGTTACCACTCTTTCATTTACATGATATTTTATAAACATTTCTCACATCAAACAACACTATGCACCCATTACCCAGGGGTATGTGGCGTTATCATGCACATACACAATGCACACAAATGCTAGAAAGAAACATTACCAGCAGTTAGAGTCTCTGGAATACTTTGAACTGGAGTGTTGCCCATCAGCTGGGATCTGTGTACTGCTTAGCTACAGAAAACAATTCCAGATATCTGTTTAAAATCGCACATATGTTGGCTAAAAATAATGTCTTAATCTGGAATTAAGTCAAAAAGGAGCACGATTCTTATTATACCAAACACAGTATTGCATCTGTCAAAATATCTTGCCAACTACAGTGAAAAGCAGCAGGATTAAAAACAAATCAAATTTTAGGAACTACTTCGTTTGGGTTTTGAATGTATTGATTATTTTACTGATGGCAGAAACTAGAAATAGGTTTCCTGCAGAAAGCAGTATTTTAAGTTCTCTTGCACATCTGCATTCCTACCATCAGCTATTTGAGTTCTAAGAGCTTAAAAGAATTATATTTAGAAGTTTAAATATAACCATAGGACCCATTATTTCTCACTTATTTCTCTCATTATTTGCACTTTCTGAGAATTGAGTGATATTTCAGATTCTAATAATATATCTCAAGCCTAGCCTGTAACACCTTAAATGAATCAAGTCTTGGGGTCTCATACAGCTTTGCATGTTCACATAAACAGCTTCTCCTTTTACTCCTCTTATATTATTATTGCATTCAAAACTCAGTGTGGAATGTGGATTTCCACAAGCCAAGTCCAGTAGTGTTCCAGTTTCAGCTGAGATAAAGATAATTTTCTTCACAGTAGCTAATATGGGGCTGTGTTTAGGATCTATTCTGAAAACAGTGTTGATAAGATAGAAATGATGTTGTTACACAGAGATGTTTTTGTTATTGCTGAGCAGTGCTTACACAGTCACGGCTTTTTCTGCTGCTCACACTGCCCTGCCAGCAGGATGGCTGGGGGTGCGCAAGGAGCTAGGAGGGGACACAGCCAGGACAGCTGACCCCACCTGACCAAAGGGATATTCCATACCATATGACACCATGCTCAGTATATAAACCTGGGGAAAGAGAAAGGAAGGGGGAACCAGCATTTAGAGCAATGGCATTTGTCTTCCCAAGTAACAATCACATGTGATGGAGCCCTGCTTTTCCTGGAGATGTCCAAACACCTGCCTGACAATGGGAAGTAGTGAATGAATTCCTTGTCTTGCATTGCTTGCATGTGTGGCTTTTGCTTTACTTATTAATCTGTCTTTCCTAACCCATGGGATTTCTCACTTCTGCTTTTGAGATTCTCTCCTCCATCCTGCCAAGGGGGTAGTGAGCAAAAGGCTGTGGGGTGCTTAGCTGCTGTCTGGGGTAAAACCACAACAAACACTTACCCTTATTTATTACTTCTACTCCACTGACCTACATTCTCCTGTTTTACTTACGGGATGACATGGTTTTGGCCCAGCTAAGCATCATGAAGCTTCTCACTCACTCCCTTTCTCCCAAAAGGATGGGGAGGACAATGGGAAAAAAAACCGTAAACTTGCGGGTTGAGATGAAGACAATTTAATAAGACAACAAAGGAAGATAATAGCAATAGTAATAATAGCAATAATAATGCCACAAGTGATGCACAAATGCAATTACTTGCCACATGTGAAAGGAAAATAAAACAATTTGATGCCTGGTCTGTTTCTGAGCAGCAAATCCACCTCACAGCTAGCTTCCCTGGCTGTATCTGAAACATGAAGTTTTATAGTAGTGAATATCCCATTGGCTAGCCTGGGTCAGTACCCTGGCTGTGCTTTCACAGCTTCTTCTGCACCAGGCAGGCTGTGAGAAGCTGAGAAGTCCTTGATTTAGTGTAGACACTGCAACTACTTGGCAACAACTAAAAACATCAGTGTGTTGAGCTGCTAGGAAGAAAATTGACCCTATCTCAGTTGAATCCAGGACAAAGGAGCCATTTACAAATGTGATAAATTACAGCTAAATATGTTAGGAAACCTCATGAGCATCATTTGAGAAGTGGATCTATACAAAGGCAAAGCATAAGACAGTGATGAACCAATGCACTTTGGAAGATGAGGGCTTTGAGACAGTCCCACACTATTTTCTGCTAGAGCATTATTTCTGAATTTCCATAAGGTGATCATGCATCTCCCTAAAATGCATTAGAGTCTTCATTCCTTTTGGAGTTAAGAAGAAAGCTTCTCCAAGCTTCTCCAAGATTGCCATACACAGGAACAATTAAGTGTATTGCAAATGAAAGCTTAAAAGTCAACAGGAAGTAATTACAAACATGAATTTCCCTCTGTGCATTTTCTCTCCAATTATTTTCCCTTTGATTTAAATAGATTATGTACAGGCATGTGTGACTGTGCAGAAAAAAATAACAGTTGTCTGTAGCAATAGCAAACAAATAAACCTGGGAGCAAAAAGGAGCCTTAAGCATCATCCCAGATTCTATAGCCTCAAGTAAACACACTTAGTAGTTAAATGTGAAAGAGTGTATTTATAACTCACCAGCACACACTTGTTGGCAGTATCTTCATGCCGTAGAACCTTGGACAAGACAGTTGTCCAAGTGGAAAATTGCAAAGTATTTTCCAGTAGTGGAGTTGGACATTTCCTGCAAGACAGGAGGAGCAGTCTTCCTATGGCACTACCCAGGATAGACATCTCAGGGCTAGGATTTCCAAAACGGCTTTAAAACTTCTAACTTGATACTGCTTTTTTTCCTACCTCTTTGACTATGAAAGCAATGACTACAACTGACATGCTTGGAGACCAGCAGGACACATTAGACAACCCAGCTGAGAGGGGCTTAGCGACCGGTCAACAGCCTTTCCCTTTGCAACTTTCACTCACAATTTATTTAGTTATTTATTTAATTCATTGTTTTAGCTTGAAACTTCGGCGCCACTAACTTGTAAGGGCTCCCCCTTGCCCGCCCTCCTGCCCCCGCGGCGGCCGCCCCCACTTTCTGCCAACATGGCGCCGGGAGAGCCGTTAATGGACCGCAGGCAGCAGTTGCATCACAGGGGCTGAGGCACGGGAAGAGGCAGTCGGGTCAGCAGCAGTTCCAGCTGCGTGCTCCTGGGGCTCGGCCCGGGGTTCGGATGCGTGTGAGGGGCGCAGCGCCTCAGCGTGTGAGACACCAACCGAGGGACAGCGGAATCTGAACCCCGGCTGCTCTGTCTGGGCTGGGGCGGCATTTCTGGGGCAGGTGGTGTTTGCTCCCTGCGGCCTTGTGGACATCCGTGGGAAGGAGAGCTGGGACAAAGTTTGGAGCAAGGGGCATGGGAGATGAGAAGAAAGAAGAAAAAGGTGAGCGTGAAAGCGTCTGGAATATGTGGGGGGAGAAAGCAGCTGCTGGGCACTTTGCCGCAGGACGGTCGGTGAGAAAAGCAGACGGCGACAGAGGGAAGTACTGCTTGTGAGGAACAGAAACCCGTGGAGGGACAATTGGCATCCAGCGCACCGTCAGGCTGGTATACATGGAAAAAGGTGATGAAGATGATGAGAATTCTTAGATCCACCCTAAAACCCTAAAGCTAAATGGGGTTTGGCTTTTTGCACGAGTGGCCAACCAGCATGGAATTCTTGTTTGCTTATTGACTGGTATGCCTGTAGATGGTCAATTTTTACTTCTGTCTTTTTAGGCAAATATCTATCCATTTATACACAATGCTACTTTCTCAAAGTAACACTTTATACAATTCTCTTAAGGTGACATCTTGAATAGATAGATGCGTTAGCCCACATTCCTCTTATTAGCGTTTCCTTGTGCCCCCCTAAAAAGACAGTGTGCTAGCATCCAGGTATCCACATTTTCAAGTTAATAAAAAAGAATAAACACCTCTCCAGAACAATCTCTTCTCTGCACAATGACTGTTTCCTACTTACAGCTTTTTGAGAACCCATTTGAAGAAAAATGGTTCTTTTTATTGTCAAGGTTCATTTCATTGCAATTGCCTCTTCAGTTATGGGCCACAGTTAAGATGCTGCATAGTTACAGTACCTGGACTAAATAGTAAAAGTAATATATGATAAATATAGTGGAATTAGGTCAGTATCTTTTAAATGTATGATTTTCCATGTGCTTACTCCAGGAGTTTATAAATAAATATGAAGTTTACCCTAATATAATACTTCTCTGCTATAATTCATGGACTGCTTGAGGATTAAAGCATTTGCTGGCCACAGTTGCCAATGTTTCCAGATGCTAAGCACACAGGCAAAGCTTTGTTAGCACATGAGAATTCCGAAATAATAGTCACTTAAAAATTGTGACTAATCTATGATCTGTAATAGGTTATACCAAACTGAAGGGGTTTGCCTCGTGATCAAAACTGAAAAGTAAATATAATAAAAATATTTTCATTAGAGTTGCTGAGTCTCTCTTTTGCCCATCACTTCATTTAAAAAGACAGGTACTCATTAAAGATACAGAGTCACATTATTCTTTAATGAACTTCTGAATGTGCTTTAAGCTGTAACTGTTTTCCTAGACTCTCCTAGTAGAGGATGATACCATTTACTTTGAGGCTAGAATGAGATACAGAGTAGTTGCTTGGAATGCCTGTGTGTTGTAGAACTGAAGGAGGAAGGTTGTGCTTGTCTGCACATTTTTTTTCTTTTGAGCATTGAAAGTAGTGTAACAGACTGAAAGTTACCACCTTTCTATAATGCAAGGGAAAAAAATTACTTTTCATATAAAATAATAATGTGAAAGATATTGGTAAAAAAAAATTCTCCTCAACACAGGAAGCCTTTGTGACAATGGGAGAAGTTCCTATCCACAACCAAGCTAAAATCCTTTCAGGTGTATCACCAGTACATGCATCAGTTCAATTCAAGGGGAAGATTGCAAATTGGACTATAACCTTGAATGAAAATATAATTTATAAATGTAGAACTGATTTTCATTTTTGCTATGAAATCCAGATTGTTCCAGTTGTCTATTCAGTGGTCCATACCAGAGCTGTTTCCAGAACTCTTTCATCCCTTGGGCAGTTAGGTAGATGTAGTGTTTTTTCTTCTCTAGTTCAATGAGGGCTAAAAGGTTTATTGAAGGGTTAGCAGTAGAACTGCAACACAGAACTTCTTTTTAATAGAAGTATCGACACTAAGATATAGGGCACTGCACTACATTTCTGTAAAGCTCTATCTCCCCCTTCAAGCACAATGTCTGAACACAAGTGGCAGCTGGTTAAAGACTGACTTTCCACAAGGTAACACTTTCCACAGAAACTAGTCGCCTGGGGAGGGAGGGGAGAAGCTCAATCATAATAATCATTTAGTGAATGGACAGTAAAATTGCAAATTGTGCAGCTGATGATTCCCTGCTGCTGTTGCAGAGAGGGCTTGGCCCACCCATTGCTGGGAAGGGGGTAGGGGGAATCTGTGTCTCTGTTTTGGGGAGTCCTACCTGTGCTCACGGCCTGATCTCAACACCGCTCTGTGTCCTGGGGCCAGCGAAGCTCAAGGGGACATCCTACACCTGAAATAAGCATGGGAATTACAGCCGTGTGCCTTCCCACAAAGGAGTAGTATTCCAACAAACGGTTTGCCATGGCTGGAAGGGTAGGTCTGTTTTCCTGCTGGGGTAACAGGAAAAAGGAATGGTTCATTTAGTAGCTGCAAACTTGCCAGCGTAGGAGTGCAGGATCTACCACTGACAAGCTGCCTCTGCTGTTGCCTGAATGGAACATAGAGCCTGTCATGCCATAAACAGTGCATTCCTCCATGATCCTCCTGGGTGCAATGTCATGGGAATGGTGTCCCTTGTTATCAATACAGGCTGTTCTTGTAACCCTTGTTCTGCTGCTTCTCCCAGTGCTCTCTCACACATGCACATTTCCTGCCAATCTTCATACTTCTGTTAAGAATCTCTCCACACGGACTGGCCTGGCTAGATTGCTATGGATGTAGTTTGGGGGAAGAGCTGGTGTCCCAAAAAAGATGTTCTGCCACATCCCTGGGAGGCTTTGTATATGTGAAGGTTTCCAGATGGCCAAAGTGGGTTTGATCCAGCACCAGAAGCAGAAATCCCAGCTTCTCTCCTCTGGGGCAGCACCCCAAAAATGGAAACCTGCCAGGAAGCCTCTCAGTATGCCTGGTGCTCTGTCCTGCTGAAATAGCTTCCAGACTAGGACTGCTTGAGGGAGATGCCTATTACTGTCCCAGAGAAGACTGAGTACACTCCTGGATATGGGTCTAGGACAATCTCAGCTGTGATTTATGATGCTGCTTTCCCTGCTTCATGAAGTACTCCCTTGTCCAGCAGGCTGTGTGGGATCAGTGACTGTCCTGTGCTGCTCATGACATCCTGAGCTGAAGCTATCTGTGAAGAATTGCCCTGGGGCAAGTGAAGGGTCACATACCCAGGGTGAACCTTGGCTCAGTTTTTGTGACCAATTGTACCCCTGCTCTGTGCAACAGGGATCAGACCACCTCACATGCACCTGGGCTCTGCTGGCTGCCTCTTGGCAGGGAAGTAGCTCCTCTTCCAGTGGAATTAGAAGGGGGAACAGCAGGGTCTTATGATCTAGTGGGTTTCTTTTTTCTTAACATAGATTAATTTCCCATTAAAAGAAAACTTCTGATTATTTTAGCAATACACAGATGATCACGGCTTTATTAAATTTTCAGTCATTGCCAACAGTATTTCAGAGCTCTTTTCCAGAAAGCTCATCTACTGAAACCATTATCCCTCCTTCAAGTGTAAGAACTGAAATCACCCAAAACTGCCTTTCATTGCTCTGTGGAACACCTTGATCCCACCTGAAATATCTAGGACATTGGTGCTCACCAATCCACCAGTAGCTTTTGGGTTTGCAGTGTTATTTCATCCATTTTATTTTGTAGGGGCTCAGAAATCACAACTGTCAAATATCTTTCCCTGTAACTGCATTTTTAACAATATATCAGAAGGGCAACTCCTTTTATGATAAACACACTTGACTGCTGCGAGTAACTAGAACAACATATCAGAAGTTGAATTCATATTGCAGTGTCTGAAGAACTGAAGAAATGTCTCTTCTAAAGCAGACTCAAAATCACTATGCTCAGAGACATTTGCAAAGCCACTGTGTATACAGAGGTAATCTTCAATTTAATTGAAGTTTCTCTACCATCAAGTTACTATCAAGACTGATTCTTCATCAAATAGTGTAAGTACAGACAGGGGGTTGAGCAAATTCTTGCAAATCGTCTTTTTGGGGTCTCCTTGAGCAAAAGTAAAGAAATTAATAATTTGTCACATAAATTTTACTCTGAGATTCAAATTCATTTCCCACTGCTCTTTTCTAGAAACTTACGAGAAAAACTCCAAGGTTCCTAGTGCTACAGAGTAAGAGCAGAAGAAGTATCTTCTTTTTTAGACTTAAATATCCAAGTATTAAATACCCAGTTTAGTCATATGTTTAACTATCTGTCTATGCTGAAGGAGTTAAATAGCAGCTTATTTTGTTCTTAGATCTGTCACAGGCTTGTCTTGGTCAAGAGGATGTAATTTTAAAAGTGTGATTGCAGGCAAAAGCTATGAAATGAACTCTCCCAGAGCTCTGCTGTTCTTAACACCTCTCTGTCCTCCGTAGGAGATCAGAAGAGGAGAGTTTAGTTACTTGTCTTGCAAAAAAAATTCTTCCCTACAAAATTGAAGGTGTCCATGATCTCTGGCAGCATTATCTACTCCACCTTTTGTCCTGTGATTGACTGAATGTATCTGTAAACTAAAAATGGTTTGCAGATAAACAAGCACGTATAGCTGTCCCGTGCCTACCAGAACTGTACAAGGAAAACTGGAATAGGAAGTACCAGTCCTTCACTGGCGGCGGTTTTGCCTTGTCCATCTTTCTTGCAATTTAAGGATATAGCAGGATTGTTAAGGGAGATGTACTTTTTGGAAGCCTGAATGTTAGGCTGGGAAAAGAGGCTGTATCTAAGAGCTTTTCATGCTCAAGACTAAAAAATTATTTTGTAAAGTTCGTAACTGGCCTCTTCAGCTAACTAACTAAATGTATGATGGTGTCAGCGGTATACTTAAAGAGATACATCTATGGATAAATGAAGGGAGCTAAGAAGTAAGACCACATTGACAGTGTGTAGGGGTGGGACTACGGGAAAATACAAATGGAAACCTTTTTTTTTAATGAAGCTTTTTATTTAATTGTTAAATAGAAAGAGGTAATAACTTAACTGTGCAGACAAAAGGGGGAGCACACAAGATGTATAGAATTCATACATTTATATGGCTTGGGGAATAAACTTTCTCAGGAAGATGAAAACTTTGATTCTTAATAGAATTAAATTTCTTACTGATCCAAGCCAGGACAGGAGCAAAGTAGGAAATACCTAATTTCAATATTCACAGACTAGGTTCTTCTTCATTAAGTCAGTTGTGGATGCTAGTTTTTCTCTGGTTCCTCACTGTAAGTGAAATGAGAGAATGTTTAGCTTTCAGAGCTCTCTGAAAAGAGATAAAATGTATCAAATCACATTTTATCTGACAACTAGGATTGTTTTATAGTTGTTGACACATTGAAGTGGTGTGGGGAGTTTTCTTATTTTTCTTTCCTTCCTTAGCTACCATGGACAGAAACAGATACTATAGAGAGGCAATGCAAAATTTCTGTTTTGTTTTGGGTATACAGTTACATTCCTGCATTCCAGTAGATTAATGCAAACTCTGTGTGCTTGTTCTTATCCCATGGTAAATAAAGGTCATATGTCAGACCTGAGCGTTCTTTCAGACTAAGGCAAGCTGCAATACTGTAAAGTTGCTGTAGGCTACGGATACCCACACAGGCATTTATTTATTCCAGCTGATACATGCTAACTTGGAAGACTGTGGTAACCTAATTCTATAGTTGTGACCTTAGTTCTTAATTAAATGGGACAGAAAAAGATGTATTTTAGGTGGATAGATTCCAAGGATCCTGACCATGGAAATACTGTCTCGCTCCTTTGCCATGGGGCTGAGTGACCTGGCTCACCATAGATCCATTTTGCCCTCTGAACTAAGTGATTAGAAACTGTCTTTTTCAGAGAAGCAATATATTTAAATATGGCTTTATGGTTTATTCTCTTTCTACTGTGCTAGTAATGCTAGCAGTAACGTTAAACGGATGTCACCTGTAATGGCACATGCTTTGGAATGGCATATATCAGAGAGGCAAGGCAATGAGTGGAGCACCTGGCTAACACCACTTGTCCTGAGCTCAGCCCCATCTGCCTGAATGAAAAAATGGTATTGTTATATCAAAAACAAGGTAGGAAGTGACGGCTCCTGTGGAGAGCAGTTCCTCAAACAACGCTTTTCCTCTGTGAAGAGGAAAGTTGATTTGACACAGATTGTTTTTCTTTGCTGTTCTCCTTATTCTCAAACCTACCAGAAGTAAAGGTGGCTTGGAAACCAGAAGCTGTATCAGCACCATCTGTGACAAACTCTATAAGCATAAGATTACTGGAAGAAACTATGTCGCTGGGTATCTTTGATCCACAGGTCTTATTCATAAGAACTGCAGAAGACTTGCTGGATCCATCATAAACTTTAACATAATCACTCTTACAGCCGTTGGTTTTCTGCAGCTCAAAAGCTTGGAAGTGCAGGGAAATCTGGAAGAGAAGAGAAAACCAACCTTTAATATGCATGGTATCTGACTTCTTTCAAGGAGTGTCCTTTAAAACAGACCAAATCCAAGCTGTAGCCAAGCCTAAACTGGAACTACTTACCTTGCCTTGCCTCTCATCCCCTGAAGTTACAGGGCTCAGATCTAAAGGGCCTGCCACTGAATGCTGCCATGCTCACACTGCTTTGTCTTGATTTTGTAAACCTGAAGCCCAGTATATGGAGATTTTTCGAAATCACAACTGCAGTTGTCTTTGCCCATACTGATTAAAGGACCCGAAGTAAAGACTAGTCTGAAATCTCTCTTGTGGCAGAAATCTTGCCTGGCTACTGGTATGCAGATGCAGCACAAAATGCTTAAAATAAAAAGGATTAGGTTCAGCCATATTCCAAAACCACTATTAACCTGTGATTACCTTTCTGGATCGGGTTCGGATGAGCCAGACACAATTGGTGTTATCTGAGTAATTTCTTGGGTAGTTGGCAGATCTCAGTGACCCTGATGCTGCATCGAGAATAGTGCTGCAGCGACCTGAGAAAGAAACGAGGTTTGCTTCAGCACCAGGCTTGCAGAAACTTCCACTCACTTACCATTACAATCTCTTCAGAAAGGACTGATCTTGATTAAAATGAAGAATCGCCTCGTCCTAATTTTCAGATGATACATAAGTATCTGCTTCAAAATGGAAGGTAAAGTAGAGCTTGGAAGAAGTATTAGCTTTTATTGATTAGCTCCATAGTTTAGCAAAGGATCACTTTCTGCACCTCTATAATGAGAGGTTTCAATTCACTGCAGTTGGTGACACTGTTTTCGATTGAGACAGAGAAGTCAAATGATCTTAAAAGAGTCAAGCACAAATATGATGTCTCTCCAATGCCTAAATTCTAAACTTAGGAGGAGGGCTTGGGCTTTCTTCCATGCTAATAATACTTTATTCATCATGTTTTTTCCCTTTGACCGAAATTTCTCTGATTTTATGGGAGAATTTCTTCAGCATTTAAAGGGTGAACAACGCATATAAACTTAGAATAACATCTGAAAACTGAGTGAGGCGTCATGAAACTCTTCCAGTTCAGAGGATCTTACAACTGGTTTGGTTTGACTCAGGCCTTAAACTGCAATGAGCAACAGAGATGTCTAGCCCTTTGCAGGGTTTATATTTGTCTCCTGAGTATTAAGAAACCAAATTACTCCAGTGTAGCATACAATGTGATATGCCAGTTGCACAGCAGTCGCTTATGCCAGTAATGAAAGTGCTTGATTTAATTTGGAAGCAGAAAGCATTTTCTCACTAATCACAACATGTCTCCAGTTTCACCTTCGTGTTCTCTCTCAAAGAAACCCCAATGGGCACCATGAATTTTGGACAGTAGTCTCACAGTCTTTGATGAGAAGTTGCTGCCTCTGCAGTGTGCCCAAACATCTCTGAAGGATCTGAGTAGGAGATTTAAGGATGGCTTCGAGATACTTACTGCAATTGTAAAGTTTGTTGATTTTGGCCACATCCAAGTTGCTCAGTCCCTGTCTCTGTCCAATATGTACTGATCCATCAGGAATTGGTATAATTGTTGCTTTCCCAGTGGTATTAGTGAATGTGTATCTGCAAAAAATAATGAAAAATTGTTAAGTACAATTCCTTATTTCAGTCCAGCAGTAAACACACTCAATTTCAAGATGTCCTCCTTGCTCCCAAGTTCAGCTGTGAATGGCTTCTCCATGGAAAGCCAAAAGATAGTGAATTAATTTTAGAGAGTGGATTCTCTGAAATGAGTCACTGTGTTTTTCTCAGAAGGGGAAACTGAGAAACTGGTAGTTAGGAGAGAGTTATTACAGAAACAATTCTAACAAGATTAGAGTTCCAACAAAAGCAATACCTTGCTGCTACTTACGGGCCATAGTGCATTACTGAGGAATAGTCATATGGAAGACCCAGGTTATTGGAGTTTTCAAATTTCCTGAAGTCTGGTCTGTCAGCTGTAATATATGATATTGTACTTAGAGTATGCTTCCTATGTACTCCCTTCAGAGAAGGAAGAGCTGGGAACAGTAGGATGTATTTGCACCATTTTCTGTATTGCAGAGTTCAAAGGTACTTACCTGGACTGATGTACTCCCACATGATCTTTACATGTTTATCCCTGTCACTTCGAGAATGTTCATGCAAAAAGCCCAGAGCATGGTCCAGTTCATGTTGAATTATTCCTTTCCACATGCAGCCTCCTTTCATCACAGAGACAGTCTGTCCACCTCCTACTTTCCCATAGTTGGACCAGCAACTGAGAGAAGCATTGAATACCAAGAGAAGACTTAAGGGATTTTTATTGGCAGGCAGGCAAAGGGACAGTACAGAGAATTTTGTTTCACACTCCTCATGTGGAAGTGGAAAGAGTCTTTCCTGTCCACTGTGATCAAGTCCACAGAAGGGCAAAACTGACCAAACAACAGAAAGTATGATGCTTGCTAAAGCTTCCTGTAAGACCTTCATTAACACTGAGGCTCCTGCACTCTGACTTTCTGTACACAATGACTTGCACTCCCTAGAAATTACTTTTTTTTTTCTTTCCATAATACTGAACACTGTATCGGAGCTGGAGCTAAGGTGAACAGTGCTTTCAAGCTAATACACATTGAACAATTCTCTCATAAGCTCTAATTCTGACCTTGACAGCCAACTGTGTGATTCAGATAATGCTGTGTTCCCATGGTCTGCATCACTTCGGTGTCAACGGTGACTACCTGATGAAACTGCTGAGTCTTTGCACTACAAAGGTATCCAAGAAGGATAACACAGGATCCTGGCACTGTGATAAAACAAAGTTTCTTCTCTAAATCTATTCCTCTTTCCTCTCTAAAGTCACACAGAATGAGTGTAGTGAAGAATTGAAAAAAATGTAGAAATAACTCATTAATTTATCATTCAACTCACCCATCGGCAGATTTAATGTTGAGGTAGTCACGTTCTGTCTTGCGCTTCACAAAATTAATACAAGTCAGTGTTTCAAATTCTGCCATGGCATCATGAATCCCCTTTATGTGGTTCTCCTCTAGAGAAGAAAGGTTTCATTTCAGGTGGTCACACAAGGACAATGACAGGTGCCATTAAAATCTTGCATGTGCTCAAAAACAGGGTAAATGGACAGAAACATTCATCTAGGCTCTTTATTGGTTTTTGCTCGGTAATTAATTTAAATTGAGATATTAATAGCCTGACACAAGATCCTTTTATACTGATATTTGTCCAAATGGATTCAGGTGGGAACCTTTATTTTCCCCTCAACTACTTGTAAATTCTAGTAGTGATTATTGATGTATCTTCTAATTGGACAGTTGGAGACTGCTATGGGAAGCTATTTTGCTAATCGAAAGTAGGCTATTGAAACCACACTGCAATTGGTATGAACCTTACAAAGGCAGGTATTCTGGCAAGTACCATTAGAGGGAATGACCATTCCCGTCTTCAAGAGACCAGACCCAAAATAATATGGATGCAAATGTCTCAAGGAAACTTGATCTCTTTTCTTTTTACTTTTCAAGGTCTTTGTAATTTACAGTTCACCTGTGCTCGAAGAATTGATTTAATTAACTGTCTGTGGCCACTAGAAGTAGGTTTCTAGCTAAAGCTTGTTAGATAAAGTATATTTTAAAAAAGAATCAAAATTTACACTCACCATAAGCAGGATCCAAGACATAGGGAACACGAACAATACCATCGCTGGACTGGGGCCAGTTGCAATGGCGACAGTTGATGGCACTGCGAGTCCTTTGTGGAACTATGTCACCTTCTTGCAAGAACTGAGAGCTGCCTGTGGTGAGAAAGAAAGGGCGGAAATACCTGAGCAATAAATTGCTGAATACTTGCTAAGCACCCTTGGAAAAGTGTCACTCCTTACTCATCCTCCTTTGCTGTTTTTCCCTAAGCATCTGCTCCTGACAAACATAAGAAATGGATTGTTGGGCTAGGTGGACATTATCAACTCCCCTAACTTTCCTGCTGTTGGATAGGGTTGAGGTGAGACAGGGAATGACTGAAAGCAGTTTTAATTGTGAGAGGGATGCTGTGCTTTGGTACTATTTCTTCATCCATCATGTGACACTAAATGATTGGCATCAAATATTTGCCCAGGAAGAGTACAAAAAGTAACAAAGAGAGATCCATTGTAAGCAGGACATTGCTGGCATTACCTTTGTTGACTTCCAGAATTCTGTTAAAAATAAGTTCGTCCTCAGAGTCTGTCTCTGTAGGTGCAGTAGATTCTGTGCAAAAATAGAAGAGTATCACTTTCTCATTCTCAGGGAGAATACAAATCCTGATTTTTAATCTAATGAGTTTATAGGAGCTCGCTTAGATCAGGTCCTGATTACAGTAATGCATGTAAAACTTACAGAGCCTATTTAGGGACTGGCATGGTGGTCAGTCATGTAGATATAAGCTCAGTGACACAATCTTCTGATCCTCACAGCTGTGATTATTTTAGCATTGAGGCAGGAGAGCTGTTCCCTTTCAATATTTCCCCTTCTCTCCTTTTTTTTCCCTTGCCATCACATTTTATGTTCTGGATCTTTGGTTCTTGTAAGTTTGTATTGTCCTGCTCAAGTGACCAGCTGGCTGCACAGCTCCCTTTGTGCACTCAGACAGCACAGTTCTCCTTCTGCATCCACAGCTCACACTTAATCCCCCACCATAAAACACCAGGAGCAAACAAGGATGGAAAGCAGTCCTTCTGCCTGCTGAAAAACACTTGAAACCCATGAAATTAGAACTGCATTCCTATCCCAATGGTCACATTGATGTCCCCAGCTAAGCCCAGCATCAGGGACTCTGAGGGCTTACAAGTAATATTAGCCAAATCTGAGCATTATGTGCTAAGTCTTGGCGCTAATAAAAAGCACAAACTCATGGCCTCCATGCTTTCTGTAGCTTTTGGACATGACTTTAATGGGGACATTATCTAAGCAGAGCTATATTTAGCAAAAGTAACAGCTGAGGTTTTTAGAAAGGCCAAGCAACTGGCCAGAACCAAGAGGCGCTGCTTTACATGAAGTGAGTGCTAAATCTAATCACCTAAATTCTCTTCCTTAAGATTAATTTGTGTTAAGCATGTGTTATTTTCTGGAGTAACTGGGTAGTTAACAATCAGTATAGCCTTGGTAGCTATAGCCTACTTACATTTAGATGGATTAATACATACCGTATATATCTTCTTGTGTAGTAACCTGCAAGAATGATACAGTAGTATTAGCTCATAGTTTATATTATAACATGAATATTTAATAATATAACAGGCTGCCATTGAAAATATCTTTCACCAGTGCAGTCTTGAGCTTCTATGTACTATACCATTTGTAGAGAACTACCATGGTGTGCTAAATATTCTTCTTTAATATCTTGGCAAATAAGGGTATCATAAAGGGAAACAGCACAGGAGACTCAGGAAATGCAATTTGAAGTGTGGAGTAAGTTTTAGATCTTCCAGATTTATGTATGTTCCTGGAGAGGAAGGTTGATGAAATCACCAGTGAAGTCCTCCCAGTATCACCTCACAAGGCAGTGGTGAAGCCATGGTATGCACTGCTTCTAAGGAATTTTGGGGTTGGTACCCAGCTGTGGGGGTCATGTCTGTAGCAAACCAGATTGTTGTGCCTTCCTTGCCTTGTATAAATAAAAAGTGAGTTTGAGTTTCCTCTCTGACTCCAGAGAAGACAAACGTTTCCTGGCATGCAGACTGTGCCTAGGACTAATTGCAGAGCCATACATGGAATAGAGATGGAAACTGCTCACTCTGTTAGAGTGTTGACCTGAGAAGACTTTCCCTCACTGATGGAGGTATGGGTGGAGCACATGAGCCTTGACCTCACTTTTCCACAATGCTGAATCTCAAAGTGATCAAAAGAGCTGATTTAGCTGTCCTTACCTCAGTAGGTTCTGTTGCTGTAAAAAAACAAGGAAGAAAAAGACAATTAGATTCTGAATGCAACTTCACAGCATAAGACAAACAGCTATGAAAATTCCTAGTAGATCATGCTGAGGGACAAAATCCCGGTCATTTACCCTCTAAGAACCAGTAAAGTATTTTATCAGCCTTGGTGTAGAAAATGACAAAGAAAACAAGGGTCAGAAATATGTTTTGTCCCTAGATTTCTCTGCAACAGGTACAGGCTGAGCAGCTCAAAAATCCTCTCTTGTTTCATGGTGTCAAAAAGTTATAAAGTGGAATGAAGGCTATGATTTAGCATGTGGCAAATAGCCTCAGCTACAGCATGTACCAGACAGCAGCTTGGAATCTTTCTGAGTCCTAAGGCATCCTTCTGGTGTGGCATCTTTTGGTTTCTATCAAATGTCAGTTTCTAGATGCAAGCATGGAAGTGAAAATCTGATCTGATATACAAATCTCTGAGCAGAAACTTCAATGATACCATAAAAGTTTAGAAATTGCAGGGGCCTCCAGAGGTCATCCTGTTTGTCTGCTTTCCCTAAGGCAGAAACAGTTTTATCTATGTTATTCCTGACCACAGTTTGCTTGACCTGTTCTTAAGTATGATGGATATGCCACAAACCTTTCTGGCAATCCCTTCCAGTTTGCCAATAAGTGTGCTCTTTCTTGTCAATATATAAAGCCATTATTTTTTTCCATATCCAACACTGACACAGAGAACACATGCAAATTGTGCTTATTTCTAAGTCTATCCATGTTCCTTCTCTTTTTTACCATGCTTTTTCAATAAAAGATGTGCCAAGCTCTGCCACGCTTTGCAGCACCTTTCCCTTTACAGTGGCTACTGCCCAAATGTACTGAGGGGAATTCCTGCTATTCAGAATTAATCTAGAACCTGCAACAGAATTGCTTTTATTGAGCCAAAAATACTTCAGCCTGTCTTTCCAGACTGTTACTTCAGTTACACGGCAAAGCCCGCTGTAATGGTGGTGGTTTATTATAGAAAAGAGCAATTGGTTCCCACCAGCTGCATCAGAGAGATCCATGGCACCTAAAATTCTGCAAGGACAGTTTAGAGATGGGTTGACTGGATTCAGAATTCATGTGCCCAGGAGTCACTAGATTGACTAGTCAAAGTCAGTAGAAATTAGGCTCCAGATTCCTAAGCACATAAAGTCTGCAGCCCCTTTTTAAAACCCAAATGAGTCATCACAGAAGACATTTGCCACATCCTTGATCAAATGAGCACCTAGTGTGATACAGCCTTCAAAATGATACAATTCACATTTTCCCTGCACTCTAAATACTGAAAGATGTCTCAAAAGGCACAAAAAAAGCAGTAACAATGGCAAATGAAAACTTTTGTCCCTGTGCTTTCATGCCATAAATGACATCAAAAGAAGAAAACGGCCACTTTTTAATAGCCACTCACTTGCTCTGATTATATCAAGCAAATTTTTCTCTCACAACACATCACCCCCAACCTGTCAGTTTCTTGCTGTACTTAAAGTCTACTTATGTGCATTGACCCTCTCTGGAGATCTGCAACCACCTCCATATATTTTGTGAGTTGACAAAAGCTGTTCAGCTAAACCTGAACTATTTAGTTTTTATTCCAGCATAAAGCAAAGCTTTCTCTGTTACCTGACATGCCTTTCTCTTACTGCAGCACCAAGGTAGGCAAGGAGGCAAATGAGCAGGAGTCTTTAACACTGAACTTAGTTGAAAGGTATCATAATGTCTAATTAAAGTGTTATTTTCAAGCCTGTGAAAGCATATCTAAATTAGCCTAACAAACCATACTGCAAAAGTATGTGCAAAGCACATCTGTGTGAGAACTCATCTGCATTCAGCCCAATGACAAATTAGGAAACACGGTCTTATTTGAAAGGCCTGAGAATCAGTGCTTTCACATGATCTAAAGTCAAGTCACTCACACACCAACAAAGTGTGTGTGATGCACAGTCAAGAGTTAACAGTTGTCTTTAAAATGCAGTAGAAATCGTACTTACTTGTTGTGGTGTTCTCATAGTTCTCCTGCAAAACCAACAGGTAAAAGGCATTATTCTTCCACAGCTCATAATGCAGCAAAAACAGCATCAAAATCAGGACAAAGGGAGGAACTGAATTATTAAATTGTCTCTATATAGTATTATATCACTAATATTTTTCTTACAGGCAATCTGTTCTCCACAACTTCACTCCAGGAAGATTATGTGAATTAGAGGACAGAGCACAGTTGCATGGAACTGCTCTCACCTGAATAGGGAAGCCCAGAGTAGCGTGAAGGAAAAATGCAGAGAAGAGGAAGAACATCTTCAGATCCATTCTCCAGGCTGGACAGACCACCAGTG
Organism: Laterallus jamaicensis coturniculus; assembly: GCA_022605575.1. NCBI lineage: Eukaryota > Metazoa > Chordata > Aves > Gruiformes > Rallidae > Laterallus > Laterallus jamaicensis. The sequence continues at coordinate 23,972,901 of JAKCOX010000013.1, forward strand.
AGTGTCCTTATCTCTGCCCCTTCAGGAGGGCTGCCACTAGATATACCAGCAGAGCCTGCTCTGCCAGGGCTGAAAAAAACCTGCACCAGCCAATGGGGATCCTAGCAGGAAGCAAATTTCTTTTGCAGCCTCAACAGCCAGTTTAGCCTCTGGGCATCTCCGGGTGCCTTGCTATTGCTGTCACTGTGATCTATAGCATCCCTTGTCTTCATACAGTCACTCAAGACACTCTCTAGAGTGCTGCCATGCACTGCCTCTGTGTCTTGGAGGATCTTTCCTTAAGCGTTCAGTGTGACTGATACCACCTACGAAGCCATTGCACCTGGATAACTTTCCAGAGTGCTGTCTTGTTGGGATGTCAGATGGTAGGTGACCTTTTTCTTTATGTCACGGAAAGCACAGAAGGCCATGATGGTATTGTGTTGCTTTGGAACATACAACACATCACTGTGCATTGAGGTCATGCTTGTGTCTTCCCTGAGAAGATATCTGTCATATTCTCAGATTATGCCTCTGTAAGTAGAATTTTTGCTTCCTCCTCTGTGCATTTCCTGCACTCCACAATTTTTGTCAGCTTGACAGTTATAGATGCCTTCATGAGCTTTGTGACCTGCAGTCAGATAGGGGAAAAAAGGCATCAGCAGCATGAGCAAAACTTATTTTAAGAATGATTAACAGATCTACTGCCTGCTGGAGTACACTTGTCCAGAAGTGGATTTGGAAGCAGTGAGCCAACCTAGCAAGAAATGCTTGTAGGAGATAAACCAGCAACCACTGAGCCTCTTGGCACAACCTCTTCTCACAGCAAAGCTCTGCTTGGTGAACCATTTGCTGAAGGTGCTGTAGCTGGGGAATTGTCTGGTCTCTGATACACTCTCGTTTTGTGTCAGAGTATTTTTTCCATGCACAGAGAAGGAAACTATTGTAGAAAGTACAGATTCTCACTCTAGATCCTGACAGTGCTTGGGTACCCTCAGAATAAGTTTTAAACCCACTCACACTGTTATTCCTTCTTTCTGTATTGAATATGATGTTCAAGAAGTTTTCCATGTTGGTGAATGAATCAATAAGCAGCAGAGCCTGCAAATCACACCCAGTCAAGACTAGGAGTTACATGGAAATGTACTCTGAATTGCATTGCTGCGCATTGCTCTTCATTTTAAGAGGAGAAAAGTTCACAGTCACACACTGCTGACTATTTTAGCAAAGTCTGGACTGACAAAATCTAGGGATAAGCTTCCATTACCCCCACAGGGAGGCAGCATAGCGGAATACTACTTTTCCCTTTCTCTCCCTGCACTACGGCTGAAGTCAGGTATGCCCTAGGCACCAGAGAGTAAAAAGCAGGGCAGCACACGGTCCTTGTGACCGTGGAAGAACAAAGATCAAGCAGGCATGCCAGCATGCTAATCCTGCTGACAAAGGCAGTTTGTGTGTCCCCTGCATGAATAAGTGTTTACACTAAGTATTTCTGAGTGCCTTTCCTCATATTCTGGTTTCATAGGGATGAAAATCTTCCTTGTCCTGAAGTTCAGTTGTGCATCTCTGGTTTGCAGCCCTAGAATGATTCTCCAAGTCTTTCACTCAATACAAGAGCAAAACAAATGTCCATGATGTCAGATACCTTGTTTTTCCAAGACTATAGGAAAAAAAGACACTGCAGAGTGGGGCAGTGCTTCCATTAGACTTTAGGGGGAAAAAGGAAAGGTCATACTGCTCTCAGGGGACACTAGTCCAGGAGGAGAAGGAGGGATCAGAGATAGCAAGGGAATAAAGCAAAGTCAAAAAGCGATTTACAGAGGTTGGTAACCTTAACATCTTAGTAGCATGTCACTGGGAAAATAATAGAGCTTCCTGCGTGGGAGGACAAGTTCCTAACTTGTTCTTAGGCAAGAGTGAAGGATCTGGGCTGGCCAAAAGGATGCTGCACATTTTACGCTGATATGCTGACACACTAAGCAGTTCATCAGACAGATTGCTACATGTCACCTTTTCCATATGCTGATGCCAGTGGTCATAGAATCATAGAATTGTTTTGGTTCGGAAAGACCTTTAAGATCTTCAAATCCAATTGTTAACCTATCACTGCCAAGTCTACCACTAAACCATGTCCCTAAGCACCACATCTACAACCCAGGGATGGTGACCCAACCACTTTCCCTGGGTAGTCTGTTTCAATGCTTGACAACCCTTTCTGCGAATAATTTTTTCTGAACATTCAATCTAAACCTCCCTTTGTACAACTTGAGGCAATTTCCTCTTGTTCTATCACTTGTTACTTGGGATAAGAGACTGAATCACCTGGCTACCTTTGTTGCTCTTTAGATGTGCTGAAGCACCTCAGTGTCTTTCTTGTAGATGACAGGAAAGGTTGCTGTTATGATCAAGAATGTGGCTGTAAATGTTACAGCTGGCAAAATACACACAACAGAGCGAGGGTGTGGTGCTGACACTCATGCCTGTTCCTCATCCTGAAGACTTTATAAGCTTTGGTTTGTGCCTGATGTGTAGCTTCAATATTTGGTGTTTTTCCTAAGTGTATATTCAAGGGGGAGGAATTGTCAGCAGTCCTGTTTTCATTAATCAAAGCATTGCCTAATCTTTTCAGGTAAAAATAGGACATGGTTTTACCAGATGCATTAAAGCTGGCACCTCTTCCAGGAAAAGCATCACATCAATTGTCTTGAACCTTTAGGAAGCAAACTAGGGCTTAGGAAACAGAAGCCTTTTTTACAAGTATAGAAGAAAAGCAACTGGGAAATTTTGCCAGATGAGTTCTACTGTCTGTTCGGTACCATCCGTGGGCAGTAGGTACCACACAGCCTGTACACAGATGTGAACAGCGATTGGCAGGTGTCCAACAAACAACAACAAAATGCCAGGAATTATTTGATCAGCATCACAGTCTGGAAGAAGTCTGTCAGCAAAAAGAACACTCTCTGCTCCTGAAAAGACCACTACAAAACTTGGGTTTGTGCCTGAGGACATATGTTGATTTGCAGAGACCTGTACATGTAACCAAGGAAAGGCTTTACAAGACACTTGCATGAAAAAAAGTGTATTTTCTCTTCTGTTGCATATGAGAGTTCACTGTGAGGTATACATAGCCAGAATCACAACAACATATGGAGAGAAGTTACCACCCTTCTGTAGACATCTCTCAGATCTCGTTCGGTTGCGTGTCATTTAACCATCCGTGTTATACAATTACTACTCTCTTCGGAGTGTTTCATTGTAAGCAGTTCCCAAGACAGGATGTAAACCATTGAGAACTGGTTACAGAAAAGGAATTAAGCGTCTATTATGGCTAACTATTAACCTCTTTAACTACTAGCTACTAATTGCTGCATACTGAAATGCAGGGAAAAATAACTCCAGGAAAAGAGAAGATTTATGTTACCTTTACAGTCTGAAGTAACTGACAAGTCTGAATGGGGAATACATTATTTTAGGCAGAACTGCTCAGTATCATTTCTCAGGAATGTCTGCTCTGTGGAGCTTTTTGGTGTTTTGGCTTTATTTTTATTTGGAAGAGGAACTCTGGTTTCAGCCCAGCTCTGAGTTCATTCAGTCTGAGCTTCAGTCCTCTGGCCAGAAGTCTGTTCCTGTGCAGAGCTGCTTCCAGCTATGTGCTTTTAAATCTCCCTCTCACAAATTCCAGGTGTCATAATGCTGTTATCACACAGAGTTAGCTTCGTTTTCTGTGGTCTCTTTATTATCAGGTGCTTTTCAGGTATAAATCAGTCCCCACACAAGCGCTTTTTTTTTTTCTAGCCTTTACTCTTTCTTATAATTCAGCTCTTCTTGGTTCTACTATCACGTTTTAATTTCTTCCAAACTGCCTTTGGTAATGCAGTGATGAGGAGTGGATAGTTTCAGTCGAGTTCATGTCAATCAGTACTGTGCTTTGCTATTTTTCAAGTGCTGGCAGTTTCTGAGGATTTCAGCATAGGTAACCAGCATAGTCACTGTATAGAAGACTGACATGTCATAGAAGAAAACTCTAGATACGGCACAGAGCAGTTAGAAGCTGTTTTCCCACACCTGAGAGCATATTTGCTGAGCCAATAAGTTTATTCATCCTTCATATTCCTCTCCACACTTCTTTCTTGGATCCTACCTCCCAGTGAAGACCTGGACTCATTCAATGTGATTCCTATCCCACTTTCTGATGTGCTTCTAGTTTCTGAGGGGTTCCTGAGGGATTCTCCTGTCCTTGCTAACATCATCTGTAGCAATAAATCTGAATGGTCTGCAGATTCCTTCGCAGACCACTTAAACATCCTCCATGTTATTAATGAGTAGCTCAGGTGTATTCCTAGCCCTGAAATGTTTTTGTGAGAGGACTCAAACTTAAATGATGAACATGGGCTTGCAATTCGTCACTTTTCTATTCAAAGAGCTAAACCTGAAAACCAGTCAGAAGAGGATAAATGAAAGGGGTTTTTTGTCAGGATTTGTTCTTTACAAAAGAAAAATCGCAACTAGGAAAAAAAAAACCAAAACAAAAACCCACCTTAGGAAGGAAACAGATTTGAAAAACCAAAACATTAAAAGTTCTAAAATAACTGTTGAAACAAAATTGATTTTCCTTTCAAAATGAGATTTCAAGGCCAAATTTACTGAAACATAATTTGCAATTAAGCTAACCTTTGTTAAACTAACATATGATCCAATGATTATTTGAGCTGAGGTAGGGGAATGGAGATGATGAAACTGGAACTTTAATTTGGACAGCTCTAGTAATGAACTTCTGATTGTCTTGAAAAAAACCCCAACAAATTCCTTTCTTTTATCAGGAGAAGCCATCTGATTTGTCTGCTGCCCTTAGGTGAAGAATGGATGGATCAAAGGTTTTACATGATGCTTCCAACCTGCAGAACAATGTTATGCTGATTGCAAAGGAATCCATGGGATGATGGGGTAAGGTGCGAGCTGTTGGAGCGGTGCCTGGGGTTATCTCTGGTCTCTCTGCCCTCTGAAGGGAGACATGCCATCACCCTGGGCTGCACACGTATCACACTGGGGGAGGTCTCCTGTCTGCATCTCCCTGTGACAGGTTGTGTAATGCCAGCCAGCCCCTCTGTTATGGGTAGCAGCTTCTGGTCACATTAACCATGCCAGGAACATTAACTCTGGGAACACTTGTTTGGCGGTTTAACTAAGGGAATCGAAGCATTGTCTCACTGTCTTCTTGTATGAATGCATGGGAGCTGACTGCATGAGCTGTAGGTGAAAAGCACCACATCCCTGCCTTAACACAGATCTTTGCCTGATAAAAGAGTCCAGTGGTAATCTTAGCCATTGTGTCTCACCCTGGAACAAGTATGCTCCCGTACACTATCGTCTCTATCTGCTAGCCACACTGCACTTTGCTTTTTTCCCTTGTACCTCATCAGAAAGGCTGTCTGTCTTGCCAGTCTTAGCACCTTTGCTTGTTATTCGCTTACTGGCTTCCCAGCCATCCTCTCTGCAGGACATTTGAATATTTCAATGGGAGCCTCAAGAAGATTGCGTCTGACTGTATCTTTCTGAATGCAAGTTCCCTGCGCAATGTGGGCCGCGCAACGTGAGCCACACCGTGAATTACACCCAGCTGCCAGGTTAGCGTATGGCTTTGCTTCCTCCAATTTGTAGCTCCTCTCATGCCTCCTGGGTAGGTGCATTTGGACACCTTCCCCTGCTATGTCTGACTTTATCTGGATGCAGAGAAGTACTTTAGGAAAAGTTGAAGCACATCCCTTGCAGCCCCTGTTACGAGAGCTGCTATCCAGACAGACAGTAGTGACTAAACACTGACATTGGGAAGATTGCCCAATAATAAACTTCAAACTATTAAATATAAAATAATCTGCTTCTTGCTCCCATAGTCCATTGCCAAAGTGAAAATTTGACTCCAAAGAACAAACCATTGGTCTTTGACAGCTTTGACCAGCATAAAAAATGCAGCATGGGTTCCTGGACACGGCAGAACAGCCAGCAAGTTTGTTTTGCTCCTTGTCTGTTGTGAGCAAGTTGGCAAACCCTGATGGATCTCCAACAGACAAAGTGAGGAGTGCAGGCTGGCTTGAGGACCAGAGGGACTGAAGCATCAGAGCCTGCCATCCCATCATGTCAGACAGAGGTGCTGCCACAGAGCTGGGAATGACAGGGAGAGTGTCTGGACTATCGGGTTTGCTGCTGGTGAGGCTTGAGGATCACTGGCAGAGCTGCAGTGGGTAGAGGAAGAAGGGTCAGAGGACAAAGGCTTTCCTTCCCTGCATTGGCAGAGCATCCCTGGGGCAGTTTGCACAGAGCGGCCTCAGCCTGGGCTAACCACTCCTGTCACATCTTGTTGCTGTGATTTCACTTTTACAGATAAATAATACACATCTTAAAATCTAAAACTACAACTCAAGATTTAACTGTGTCATCTGTCATAGGAAAACATCATCTTTCCTTTTCTGAGGGCTGCCTGTTCCTCAAGGAGCAGAAGACTGCCTCTTTTGCTGTGCCATGCTAGGACTCCTGCTATCAGCATGTACAAATGTGCCATAAATCATTATGGATTCACCCTTCCAGCACTCCCATCTGGAAAGGAAATAAGATTTTTTTTCCCAATTTCACAGCAGGAGGAGATGAATGTGTCCACACGTATATGCACTCCTCTCCCCCTCCCACTGCTGATTCGCTCCAGGTCACCCAGGAATTGCAGGATTTCCTACCACAGGGCCTGGAAGGACCCTAAAGAGATGACAGTTTGGTGCCTTCACCATTCCCTTGGGGAGAAGGGGACCTAACAGGGAGCAGAGGATGGCTGCTACCCAAACCGTGACCGATCTATCCATGATGCTTCCCAGGGGAGCTGTGGCTACATTAACCTTGGCTTACAGCTGTGATTACATTAAAGAAAAAGCTTCCAAGGGGATCCCTCTTCTTCACTCATCTGCAGTGCCTCTTCCATTAGTTATTGAACACATTAAAAGGACACTGGCACATTACCTATGATTACTGTTTCCCAAGCACTTACCAGTCCTCTCTCTGTTGCTCGATGAACACCCCCCTCTCCTTAGAGAACTTGTAGTTGAAATATATTAGACAGGCTGCCTTGAGATCTTATCCTGGAGAGAAAAGCCTTTTTTCATATTTCCTTTATTTCAAATTTATGCAATTAGCTGATAGAAGCACACATGGCAAAGCTTCAACCTGAGGGTTTGAAAGTCTAGCTTTTTGGCTTCAGATCCATCTTTGCTGTAATTTCAGTTATCCTCAGTGGACTCAGCTTTGTCTGTAAGTTCTCAGGCTTGTACACAGGAAAACCATTTATTTGTACTGTGAGAATAGTGCAGCTCTGGTTTCTTACAGGAGTGATTCTGTTGTGGATTGGCAAAAGATACAGTGTGATTTCAGCAACAAATCAAGGTCATGGCACTCTGAGAAAGCTTGTACTTAGAGGTCTGCTCCCATCCTTTACATATGTATCTGCCTTCTATCTCTGTATGAGGAATGTCATAAACAGGATCTGTAAGGATATGTGTATTCCTCCTTTAAATAAGTACATTCTTTATGTAGGAAATCGAAGAAGTGGTTGATGTGGAATATTCAAGGTGGTTGGTTCCTGCAAAGGAGAGAAGGGTGGAGTATTTATGGCCTCCTTTATTCCGGTAATCTTTACTGATCTTTCTGATCTAGAAAAGAGAAGCCCATGTGCTACTCATATTGGACAATCATAAAAAGGAGAAAAGAATGCCGAGTTTGTCTCTCCAAGAATTTATGAGGGCCATAGAGGCGGTCTCTGTGGCCTGCCATTAGATTCATTGCGGCTCTACCCCCAGACCATTGTGATTCACGTATCTTGAGGTCTGATGAAGAAACAGTTTGATGAAGAAACAAGCAAAAGCTGCTGGTTTACATTAAAACATAACTTAAATATTAAAATGCAAGTAGAAAAAAATTGTACATGTATCAAATTATAAAGTCAACCTTTTTACCCAATTACGCAGGAAATCTTTGTCATTTTATGCCTAATCAGCAATTAACTGGACAGCAGTCTTGATCTACCAGTCCCCACAGGAGGAAGAACACATGCATTTCTGCTGATGGGTGTACTTGATTAAAGCACTCACAGATTGAAACTAATGGGGATGTTCTTTGCTGTCACTGAGTGCAGTTGGCCCAAATTATGAGCTGTTATGAGACAATGATATCTTTTCCACACTCCAGTGCATGGTTACTGTAACAGATGGTTTGACTGCTATCCCAGGGTGATTTAGAGCAGCCTTTCATGACGCAGTATTTCACTTAAATTCTTTGCACTGCTGCTTACGTGCACCTCTTTGCTATCAGCTACTTGCTAGGGTAACAAACCAAGCCTAGGAAAAGGGAAGCAGTGGTGTTTCTCCAGAGATAAGCACTGTCACATTTTAAGTGCTTTTCACCTTGGATCACATCAGAATGGGTCATTCTCCTCAGGCAACTCTCTTGTCCCAGCCCATGTTCCTACTGCTGGTCAAGGGGCTTCTTCACATCTCGCAGAGTCTTCTTCTGCCCTATCACAGAATCATGGAATCACTAGTTTGGAAAAGACCTTTGAGATCATGGAGTCCAACCATACCTGTCCTCTACTAAACCACACCCCTGAGCACCCCCTCCCTGGGCAGCCTGTTCCAATACCTGACAACCCTTTCAGGGAAGAACTTAAGGACATGATCTAGTGGTGAACAAGGCAGGGTTAGGCTGTGGTTGGACTCAATGATCTAAAGGGTCTCTTCCAACCCAGTTGATTCTATGATTCTATAACCCAGAAGGCACTGTGTATTCTGCTGTGGCTGGAACACTCTACCAAGGTGTCTGCATTGTTGTTTTAAATAAAGAAGTAGCCTCTGAACCTAATCATAGTGTGGTTTCTGTATCACATCCTTTCTCTGTCCTCATCTGTGCTGAGCTAGCCAAGCTGTGAAGAAAAGTCTTAGGCAGCCGTCTCTGCTACTCACCTTGCCATGCAACTGTTGACAGTTACACAACTGTTCCTGTTCTAGAGACAGGAGACGACCTTTCCCTCCTACTGTCTGGTACCATGAGTGTCTCAACTTTGAACTGAAAATTTGACACAAGATTCACGTATTTTGCCACAATTTAGGTGAAATGCAAAATTCAAACTTTGTTGGAACAAGAAGTCTTTCTCTCATAAATCATGGCTTTGAGTGATTTAATCTTAATCACATATTTTTGTCTGCTAGTGCCATGAAACATCTTCAGCGGAATTGGTGCTTCCAAGAAGGTACAGACAGCAAGAAGAGCCTGGCACTGACCAAGAAGATGTAAACTGTTGCTGATATGATATGTATATGTCATCCTAGGGAAATCCAAGATGTACAGGCTTGAGTGATGGGGGTTTCTGATATGTAACTAGTGGTATGACAGATGTTGGATGGTGAAGACAATAAATAGGAAAATAATGAGTTTTAATGTGGCTGTGTTAGACTTCAGCTTATATGAAGTCTCTCAGGAGAAGACATCAGTGTCAACCTGAGCTTTCACACTGAGGAAGACAGATCAGTAAGACACTGGTATGGGCTCTATAAACCGTTATGAAATATGACAGCAGGAATAGAGGAAGAAGAATTATCCTCTCAAAAGATAATGGATTCTTATATGATGAAGGCAAAAGAAGAAGACCTATAAAAGGAATAAATATAAGAAGTAAGAGAAGAAAGAGGAAGGAAAAGTTTATGGAAGTAGAGTTTGAAAAGTCACAAATATGTCCAGGAAGAAAGGAGAGAGAGAGCTGGCCACTGTAAGCACAGCAATAGAGTAGTGACTGCAAAAACTGAAGTGGAAACAACCAAGTCAGGTAAGGGAATTTGCAGTAAAGGCTTTACTCATTGCCATAACTGTGCCAGATTTCCTTCTTCTTTATCCAGGGAAGAGGCTTTGACCCACTTTGCAGTTTTTCAGCAGGAAGACAATTCACTCAGGAATTTTGTGAGGGGCTGAGGACACAGGGAGTCAAGTCAGGGAACCCACTGGGGAGAGGACTGTCCTCTCTGAAAACAACATACGTGGGAGGCCACCTTCCCCATTGGGATGCAACATTTTCAGTCTCATGGTCAAGGAAGGTTCTGCTATGACCACTATGGAGGTTGAAAATTGTGTATAAAGCAAGTACAGGCCTCTGGGGCTATCACAGGCAATGTCCCCATGGTTTCCACCACAGAAACGCCTACATCCTGAAGGCAGTGGCTATCTCAAGATCATTTAGATTAAGCCTGACTGCAAAGCTGTCAATAACGGTTGTGCTGGCTGGAGTGTGAAGTGTGAAAGACCTGTTGCTGTATTTCACTCCGGACAACATTGATTTTGTGTGGCAATTACCTGTCAAATTTGACCAGAACAAGGTCAGATCTCACTATGATCGGTCTGAAAAGCTAAAAATAGCATATATTTCTGCAGACAGCCAACCCAATTCCCAGACTCAACTATTTCAAAGGAAGGATGGAGGTCAGGTGGGTCACAGTGGTGGAACAGGAAGGCTATCATAAGCATGGATCCGTGCCACTCTTTGCACTTAACTCATTGTCAGTAAACTTGTTGGAAGACATCTATCCTGACAGCTGGAAACTTTCCTGAAGAGACTGTTTTTGTAGCTGGTGTGTGTAACATCTTTTTCTCTCCTGACTGGAATGTTGGGGTGCACAATTGTATGCGCCAGCTCTTCTCTATCAGAGTGCCAGCTGAAATTTGTATAATAGCAGTGCTACCTAAATATTTCAAAGCCAGGTGAAATCTTGTGAGCCACAAGCAATTGTGAGAGGTGAACATGGACAGAAATGGAACTTCTCAGCTCCAGAACTAGAAGCTGTGAGTCTCTCTTATCTGTAACAACTTCCTCCACTCTTTTTGCTGTCTCTGCTAAGGAACAGGATCAAGCAAAGGGGAAACTGTTCCTGTGGTGTTCTCGATATTAACAAGAGTGCAAAAATCACTGCAAAAGGTGATTCGCCATTTGGCACTAAGAATTACCCCTGCTGAGGGACTTGCAACTTCTGGTTATGGGGGTACGTAGCAAAAGACCCCAAAAACCACTAGACAAAGTGGATTGGCTTGCTGTCTGCTCACAGGAAACACGGAAAGAAAGAGTGAGAGGCCAACAGCTGCTGCCAAAGTGCTGCTTTACATGAGTCAGTGACTCAAAATAACGTTTCCAAAAAAGAAGCTGATTCTCAGAGTTTTACCTAAAAGATGTAGGAAATCAAATGTCTAGAGGATGTGATGTCTGCTAGAATAGCCACCCAGGATTTGACCACAGGCCTCCTTGTCCCCGTGTCCTCTCTCTGACAGGGACCAAAGTGGCTGCCTAGAAAAATCCACCTAAGAACAGGGCAAACATATGATACTTCCCCTTTGTTTTGAACTTGGATCCTGTCGGCATCCCCAGTACACTCCAGCTTTCAGAATTCTTATTTTCCTCTCCTTGAAGTATCCCTTTTACAGGCTGAGAAGTTGCAGCTGGCTTGTTCATTTCCTGTGCAGAAGCTGTTCCACACCTTTAATTGTCGTTTCTGATCCATCTCTGGACTTTTTTCTCAGATGGGTGACGACCTTTTTTCTTTAGACTGGAGAGGCAAGAACTGCACATAAGGTTTAAGGGAAAGGCAATCTGCTCCCAAAGCAGAATTAACTCACACAAAAGGAGATACAGGTTTGGCCATTATGTTACCAGTTTGCTTCTTGCACCACAGTCAAAAACACAGCAGCCTTTTTTATACGTCTCCCCTTTCTTTCTCAAGTTTCTTCTCTGGTGCAGGTGGTGTCTGAGCTGTGAGAGACAGTGGGATGAGGAATGCAGTCATGTGGAGCAACACAGCCCCCAAGCCCTCCTGCAAATCCAGAAAGACTGCTTGCCTCCTTGGGCTTTCTCCCACAACGTTACCTCCTAAAGACCTGCTGTAGGTTTTTTTTTTTTTCAGTATGCTTAATACTTGCCACATATGCTCAAACGTGGCTCCCATGGACTTTTGCTGCAGAAGCAAGCACTCAGCTCTTGTATAAATCAGACCACAAGGTTCCAGGTTGGATGTGCAGAAAGTGAGAAAGAAACATGCAATTACTCTGCGTTCAGGTTCAGATTAGATGTTAGGAAAAAAAATTTTCACTGAAAAGAGTTGTCAGGGCCTGGAACAGGCTTCCCAGGGAGGGGGTTGAGTGACTATCCCTGGATGTGTTTAAAAGTAGATGAGGTACTTAGGGATATGGTTTAGCATTAGGACAGGATATGGTTTAGCATTAGGACAGGATGATCTTAAAGGTCTTTTCTAACCTTGTGATTCTGTGATTCTAGACTTCCAGCTGCTTAAGCCGTAAGATCAGTCAGAAATCTGGAATCTTGCTTTTCTTTACCTACTCTTCCTTGGAGGGGGGGATACACAAAACCCAGCTGCTTTCTGTATATAAACACAATTCATTCCTCTAAAGAGTGCATTTTACCAGAAAACTACTCAGAGCCCATTTGGAAACAAAACGGTGTGCCATCCTATACTTTTAAGAACTAAAGGCTGATGTGGAAGTGGATAGGCAACCATAATCATTTGAGTTTCCTGGCTTCGCAGCCTTAACAAAGCTAGAGGCACCATTTCAGCTGTGAGACCCCCAATGCTTCTCTCTGCAAAGCATCCTTTGCAGCAGTGGCATTGTGTAAAGCTGAAACTTGGCAGGTTAACCACCCAGACGAGAAGCTGTAGGAAGAGCCTCGTTACCTCTAGGAGGCAGCATCTTATTGCAAATAACCAACCGCAATCCGGCGTCTGGCACTCCGGAGGCTTGCGAGGCTTCTCCCATCTCCTGTGAGTATTTAAAATAAATAAGCAAATAAATAGCAGTAAGAACTAAACATACTCTTGCTGTGGAACTGTAACCGGGTGCAGAGATGAGCTCTGCTTCTCCAGCCAGCAAGAGCCAGCTGTCAGGCAAAACGGAAACAGGCACAAAATGCACCGTTTTCCTGGGGTTTCAATAGCTAGTCAGCAGAGTTGTGTGGAAAAGCAGGATATCTCAGCTGTTCGGCCTCTCTCAGCAGGATGCCCTCCCCCATGCAGAAATTTGCTCATTTGCTTAACTTCACCTGCTGATTGGCAACTAACTTTCCTTTCAGTTGCCATTGCAGTGACCTGTTTTCCTTTCACCCGGGCCTGTCCTGAGCTGGACCTGGAGTTTTCATTCTGAACCTCCATTCCTGGAGTGCTAAGACCTCACACTGAAGCAGTTGACCTGCTGCTGAAGCACAGACATGGTTTATCTGCTGGGCTTTACCGTGCGATGTGACTTCTGAAAGCACAGCTGCCTTTCTCTTTGCCTCTGGCCCTTTGGTGCTCTCAGAGGAACTATGATCTTTTTAAAAAAACTGCCTTACACATTAAAATTCTTTTAACACCCCAAGCAAGCCCTCTGTAAACACGAAACACCACAGCAGCGGTATCATTAGTGGTTAAAGATCAGTTTAACTTGTAACTGAATGAAAATAATTCATGTAAAAGCCATCAGCACAACACTAGTCTTGATTTCAAAACTACCCACGGTGGAGAACCCATCACAATCCCTCAGAAATCACTCCCACTCAAACCATGCCCCTTGTTGGAAATCTGCAATGTGTTTCTAATCTGAGTTTGTCTGGCATCAGCTTCTGCTCATTTGCTCCTGGCAATGACCTGTTTGACAGAAGAGGACCTCTATTATCAAAGATTTATTCCCCTGGCTGGGTACTTTGGGATTTAGACTGAGTCACCCGCCACCTTTTTATTTGATAAAACAGACTGACCTCCTTGAGTCCCACTCCGATCCATGGCCTTCAAGCCCTTTATTCATTCACATGGCTCTTCCCAGAGCTGCCCATAATTTGCCCTGTTGGTGCTCTGCCCAGACTATCCAAATCTCCTGAATCCCACAGATCTTGGTCTCAGAAGAGCGTAGTGTCTAGCACAGAATAATTTACCAGGAGCCCTTCACTGCACAAGTGCAACCAGCTAGGCACTTTTGTGTGCTAAATCCAAACCATCATCCTGAGGGCAGTGCAGTGGCAAAAGGCTACAGACACCGCTGGCCAGTACTGTAAGCCTGGAGATTTCAGGAGCTCTGTATCCATTAACACCAGCTGGAGCACCACAGGCTGAAGCTCATTTTCTTGGGCTGATCATTGTATATCTCCCTTTTAGAAAATGATTCTTTGTCCTTCTCTTAATTACTTATTGTACTTGACTACTATCTGCAGGTATGTTTCTGTGACAGTGATGGATGAGCCACACCCACATTCCACTCACAAATCTTCCTTTTTTGGGGAGGCATATAAATATGTAGAGACAACCCCATTGTCTTAATAGCATCGCTAAAGGTTATTTCAGTGGTCTGTAATACTTTACCATCTGGTGGAGGAATACTTCACCGTGCAGACGAAGACAAAATCCCTTTCTTAAAACATTTACAATCTGAGGCAGCAGCACATAAAAGCATAAGGAGGTGGATGTAGCCATTGTAAGCACAAGCTTTTTACCTTTTGTTTTCACCGTGCTTCATTTTCTTGTTAAAGAAATGCATGACAGCCACATGTGGTCCTCTGTCACTAACTGGCTATTTCAGTGACCAAAGCCCGGTGCTTGGTGATCTACCAAGCTATTATACACCATTACCCTGTTAGAACCGTCCTGTTTCTGTAGCAGAGCATCTCAGAATCTCATACATAACAAGTCAATACAAGTGAAAACATGAGCTTACACCTTCAGGCTAAATCTGACTGCTACAAGGGTTTCCCTGAAAAAAAACCCAAACCTCTCTTTCCCCTTTCCGCCTGTTAACTCACACTTCTGCCCGGTGAAATGCCTCAGTGAGAACCAGAGTGTCTCTGACAAATCACAGAGCCCGACAGAGCAGGCAGGGTCAGGGAAGTAGTCTGCAACCACCTTCCATTCAGGTGTTTGTCACCTTTTTCTTGGGACAGTGAGAGATTATGGAGCTTCTGATGCAAGAATAAAAGTTGCAAATCCCCAACCTGTTTACTCAGGTGGTTGACAATTGCATTGAAGAGCTTTTTTTTTTCCTGGTAGGGCATGAACTACATCCAGGCAATATAAAATCTCTTATGATTCTCCATGTGATCTGCTCTACCAATTCTTCCTCCGTTCAGAAAGAGCCTGCTTCACACTGCCAATGGATGTATTAGCGGAAAGGCTCACAGCAGGAACAAAGGATCTATAAGCACCAAAGGATGCCCAGGGCCTTATATTTTGTCATTGCAGAATGTTCGTGTCTAAGGTATCAGGAGCTGAAAAACATGTATATTTTTTTCTCCTTCTTACACATGTCTGGTATCAGAATCTGGAGAAAATATGTGGACAGAGTGACTATAAAAATACATTGTCAGGCCCATTGACCTGCCCTTAAAAACAGCCTGCTTGCAAAAACAGGCTTTCATCTTTCTGCCTTTGCAAGTCTCTTTCCAGTGGCAGATGTGACAGATTAAAATTATATCTGATTCTGTTCAATATCAGTGTAAATGGTCAGAAAAAGTCACAGGATCACAGAATCACAGGCCGTTAGGGGTTGGAAGGGACCTCAAAAGATCGTCTAGCCCAACCCCCCTGCCAGAGCAGGATCACCTAGACTTAATCACACAGGAACACATCCAGGCGGGTTTGAATGTCTCTAGAGGAGACTCTACAACCTCTCTGGTTGTGGAGTCTCCATCAGCTTAAAAAGTCATTAGCCTGGTCTTATTTTAGTCTACTGCTTTAATGAAAAAGAAGCTGTTTTCTTTTTGGGTGTTAAGCAAGTGTAAAGCTGACTTTGAAATACATTTATGGTCCCTTTCTTTTTTAGAACAGGATGTGTTAAAAATAAGCAACCACAATAGATAGATGCAGTGCCAGTGTATGCCAAAGCTACAGCTAAATTATGTATCTGTACCGCTTACATGCATCAGTGCACACAGAGAATTCTGCAGCCTTTGGCCTGTCCCTTGTAGAAGCTCACATATTGCTAATATTCAATGTTTAGCAAGAGCTGGTTTGTTTTCCTAGCAGTAGCAGCAAAAGGTTGCTGTCTGGCTATTATTACAAAAATATGCTATCTGATGATAATTATGTACATTTTACATTTCACAGCATATACAATTTCTGGCAAGGAAGATTTAATCTTCATATATGAGCTGCTAGAAAACATCTTGGAGAGAGATAAATTATCATCTTGCAGAGAGATTTTGATGTTGCCTTCCTTCCACAGCCTGGTTGTTGTAAACAGCCTTTATGTAATTCTCAGAACAGCTTGCAGAAAACACATGAAGATTGCTTCTCATGCATGGACTGAACACCTTCTCTGCTCCAAATCTCTGTCAATGTATTCTACCCTTAGCAGCTCTAGCTTCCTTTTCACATGATTTCCAAATCTCTGGGGCCTCTGATCTAGCTGCATTAGATTTCATTAGCACCTTGAGGAAGAGCCCATCCCGTGAAGGAAACAAAAGACATATAAACTGTAGGTCCATCCCTTTTGTCCTCCTTCAGACTCTCCTCTCTTCTATTTGTCTCGAGTGGTGGTGGAAGCCTGTAACAGCATGGTATATTCTTCAGATTCAGGATATGACCTTGAGGCCCTATGAAGTAGTTGTTAAGTCAGCAAATGATTACAAAGAAATGGCAGAGAAAGTTCAGATTGTCATGAGTTCTGATGCTGCTCAAAGCTTTGGAAGCTCCTGAGACATGAAGAGCAAGAGGCTAAAGGAGCGTTTAGTCTGATTTCACAGTCCCCTCTAAGTGATGCTTTTCCCACTGCTGAGCACAGGAAGAGATGTGTCAGTGGTCCAGCCTGGTGTGGCCACTTCTATGTTCTTTATGGGCACGACATGTTCTTTATTGACAAGCATGGTAAGGTGAGAAGGCAAGGTGATGGAATGCACACTGCATCCCTGAGGATGCTGTAGTATTAAAAAGGAATCTTTAGCAATTAAAGGAAGTCATGTGTATGAGGGAAGCTTCATGCCAGGGAGGTGAATATGTCATCTATAATGGAACAAAAGCCGAGTGAGTCTCAAGAGTAAGATGTGAAACACACACACACACACAAAAATCAAGAAAAGTCCCCAGCAAAACCTGAGCTGCAGAAAGATCAAAATCTCTGAATTTCATATAATTTCTGTGTACACCATTCATTTTTTTCCTGATCCACAGGCATCAAATCCAAGAAACTCACAGCAGAACTGGGTGGTTTTTTCCAGAGCCTTATAAGGGATATTTTGCTTCTCGCTTACTAGTTCTACTCTGCCCCAGATATATAGTCACCTGGAATTACAATAATTTTCTGGCCATTAGGTACTTCTTGAGAAGTACCTGGAAAATGGTTGTACGTGTCACGAGAAACACATCGAAAGATGGCATTTATTCTCCTCTTCCCCAAGTTGGGCAGTCTGAGAAACAAGGCAAAACCAAATGAGTCAGAGAAAGTTAACCACTCCATCAAGAGAAAATGGAGACAGTCATGTCGCCCTTCAGGTCTATTCATGTCAGTTCTTCCACTGTGTGCTCAGCAGCCCACCGCCTGACACCCGGTGTAGTAAGCAGCATGACTAATACCTAGCATATGTTGTTTGCTCTCTCATCCTCTCCAGAGGAAGCAGCGTTGGTGCCAGTGTGTCTTGTTTCATAGGCTCTTCTGCTGGGTTTTTAAATAGAAGTGCTGCTCCACAATGATGCTGCAGAAAGCAGCTCCAAAAGGTTCAGACCCCGCACTTCAAGGGGAAGCTGGTGGGGTGTGGGGCAATGCTCGGTTCTTGCACGCATTTGTTCACCAGCCTCTGAAGAACAAGAAAGTTTTGCCTGACTTTACTTTTTCAGGCTTTACTCAGGCTACAGTGCTGCCGTGCTGTGCACTCAGACCGGGGCTTCTCAGGCCAGGACATTCTGGCAGTCACTGCCTTTGCCTTAAGACAGAAAAATTCACCCTCTCAAGCAAATTTGCAAACTAGCCCTTGGAAATATTGCTAGGGAGCTAATCAAACATTTGGATGCACTTTCTGTGAGTTAGCTAGCAAGGCCCAGCCCCTTCTGCTGACGTCTTTCCTCTCTATCACACATCAGACTTTTCCCAGTGGAGCTGGAGAACGGGCTTCAATGAAAACTGCCTGTTTGCAGCTATATGGAGATTGCAGGCACCACAATCACTATTTCCTCTACCTGACCTGGAGCAGGAACTCCATCACCAGGATAGAAAGGTAGCCTTGTTGCCTAGCAAAGGTGGGATGATTTATCTCTGTCTCTAGATTGGTCCCTTTTCTTTGCTGCACAAGACAATTGTTTTCAGACTTCCAAGGAGAATGAAGCCAGGCTAGAAATCGGAGTGTATGTGCAAGAGAGGAGAAGGAGTCACAGGGTTTCTGTGCTTTTTGTTCCTGTGCAGGGCAGGACAATGGTTTTATCTGCCCCAGTTATAGCCCTGGGGGCTACCTTAGGGACTGCTACTAGCATCCTTGCTCTCTGCGGTCTCACCTGCTTCTGCAAATGCAAGCAACATGGGAAAGGACTCTCAGAAAAGGACCAAGATGAGGACACCGAAAATGCTAAGCCCAGTGTGCTTCAGCCAGTCCAGCAAGTAAGACACAATCTCTAATTTACTCTGTGATTTGTCTTTAAATGCAGAGGGTGGGAATGCAACTTCTCTGTTAGGCTTCTCAGCGTGTGATTTATGCTGTCTATTTATCTGCTTGCTGTGTCCAGGGTGTAACAACATGTTAATGAGAGGAGGTCTGAGGGGAAAACAGAGATGGGCTGGGTGATCCACAGAATTACCAGAGCAGGAGAGAGCTGCCACATTGCCAGAAGGAAAGCTGCTAATGGCAAAAAATAGGGGAGGAAGATTGGAAATGCTGTTTATCTGTCAAGGTAGATCATAAGGGAAATAATTTCCTGAGAAGACTGGACTTTACCAGGTGGCACGCAGCATTATAAAGGGGAGATGACTCCTGCTGGGATCTCCTATAAGCAGCTATTTCTCTAACTCTATTCACAGCATCTTATGGTTCCTGCAGGATAGTTCCCTGTCAACAGCTGATTTCTTGTGAAAACCATCTCTCCTCCTCCCTCTTCCCCTCTAACTGAGGGGATTAATGGTGTGTAAAGTTAAAACAAGGCATTGAAATGATAATAAAAAGCAAGGGAGAATCTAGAGTGTGATGACAACAATCTCACCACACTGTGAATTGCTTTTTCACTTAGTATAAGAGCAATACGGAGTGTGGCATCCCTGTGAGGTCTTTTTCTTAGAAATCACAAATTCTGATTCACTCCTGAGTCCCCTGCAAGAGAGAGCAAGGGGAATTATAGGACCCTCCTAATATACTTATTAATGGAAAGCTCCCCTTCAAAGGGAAATGTTTGTCTGATTTCCTTGGTTGACCCTGGTCTTTAGCATGAGCTGTAGCACTGGTCAGGCTCTGAGACAATTACCTGTTGGCTGTTGCTCTTGATATTTGATTGTGCCGACGTCCTCTTTATTTTCATTCAACCAAACATTATACCATTGCAGCCAACTGCAAAGGCCAGTGATCTATTGTTTAACAGTCTTTGTTTGCCTTTTCATTATCTGAGCTGCCTATTATTTTTGTATTCTTCGAGTGTAGCAGGAGTCCTAATTGAACTTTTCTGTAATGTTTGTAATTACATATTCAGACTCTCTCTGGCTACCACTGTTAGGCTCTTGAGGGGAAAAAAAAAACAAACCTGGCATCCTCATGCTCCTGTTCTGAGGAAAGCTTGTTCTGAGGAAAGATGACCAAATCTACTAATTGTGTTGTAAGATCTGGTGCAGATACACAGAATTACATTGCCAGAGCTTCTGCTTGCTGGGGGTTGGGATGATGGCTCCACTGACCAGCATGGAACAACATCTGCACTGAGCCAAGGACTTCAAAAGAGATTGAGCTGCTAATTCTGAGCGATTATCCATGACCACGGTGAATACCTCCCAGTATCTGCTTGCATTTTCCTAGGATGAATTTCACCTGCTATTCTACTTGACAGTTTTGTCATGTCCTTTCCAGGCACCTTTCTTGTCATAGAGAGAAACTGCCAGCTACTGTACATAAGGATGTACAATAATGCTGAGATTTTCCAAGTTTACTGTTAAAATGAATGAGAAATGTGTAACTTTGACAGTCATATCACTTTGCACAGCTTTTTTTTTTTTTAAGCTGTTGTTTGGAACAACACTACCCACAGATAGCTTTACCACCAGTCTCTTTCTAAAAAAGACTTCCTGTTTTCATCTTCTAGTTCAAAACCTCTCAGATCTTTACTTTAACTCCATCCTTGGACAGGACATTTTTCTTTTATATAGTAAACATCTCAGGAAAGTATTAATCCATTCCAGAGACTGTCCTCTGGGGTGTCATCCTGCTTGCATGACTGAAATAAGCAGTAAGTCACCATGAAGTGAAATCAAGCCTCCAGTATCCCGCAACCATTAGGTTGTAGTCCTCACATTAGTTCTACATCCATTACGTTTTGCCATAACTTAGTCCAGGGCATCAAATTATTCAACCTGCCCGCAGTGTATCACTATTACCTGAGTGACTGGATTCTTTTAGCATTGTAGACCTCCTAATTAGAAGTATTATTTCTAACATCACTGATTTTTGTTTGTGTGCATTTTTGGATGGGTTTTTTTTAAAGAAATCTGTCCAAATTATAGCAGCTGAATGAACATTCTGTCACAGAAAGTGCAAAATGTTCTTAGTTTGCATATTCCGTATGTTTAACAATTCTTTCCAGTTAAAATAGTTTTCTTGCCAGGAACACACATTCTCCTGTGCTGTCACTGATTCCAGAGCAGTCTATATACCTTGAAGGAATAAATCTCAAATTGAGTTCTGAGCTTGTGAAGCTTTATCATCCATGCCTGTGTTTATAAACTGTCCTGTCGGGACTTCTTCCTGACTACATTAGTACACTGTATGTCCTAGTCAGTGCTTGACATACTTAATTATTGAGGCCTGTCA
Organism: Laterallus jamaicensis coturniculus; assembly: GCA_022605575.1. Taxonomy (NCBI): domain Eukaryota; kingdom Metazoa; phylum Chordata; class Aves; order Gruiformes; family Rallidae; genus Laterallus; species Laterallus jamaicensis. The sequence goes on from JAKCOX010000013.1 coordinate 23,993,911, forward strand.
GGGCCACCGATTCTGATAAACAGAGACAACAAAAGAAAGATGAAGCAAGGCTGCATTTTATTCACTTGGCATGTCTCCCATGACAGTGATGCTTGTATTTGCTACAGACAGAGGCTCCCCATGGACATGCCCTGCATACATGAGAAGGAAGAGTTAGAACACAAAGACACATCTACAGAACAATAAAAAAAACAGCTCTAAATTTTCAAAGCCTCAGAAAAGTGGGCAGTATGAAGATTACTAAGCACATCCAGAAAGGGCAACCATCTGGTGCATCGTCTGAGGGACCCTGCACAGGGTCAGCAGCAGGCTCCTTACTACTCTTGGCTTCTTTACTTTCACACATTTTATGCAGAACTACCTGAAGTCTTCTGCTCATCCCTTTATTTAAGACACTGCCGCTGATTTGCAAAGGGAATTTGCATAGGGCACTGCTGTGTAACTAGATTATCAGACAGTGCTTGGGAACAGAGCTGGCAGCAAAAATAATAAACAGAGGCAGATGCGGTTGGAAGAGGGGGTGGGCTAGTCCCACTGTGCTTGCATATGTCTCTCATCTCTAATTTTGCGGAGCAGACAGACAAGAGGAATATTTAGACCCACTGGAGCTCTTAGTTGCTGCGTGCTGATGGATTTCCTGAGTAAATGTCTGGCTTTTAGCAAGTGGAGGAAAAGACTGTACTAACTATACCTCACATTTGTATGGCATTTTTCATCCCAAAGGATCCCAAAGTGTTTTGTGTGCCAGCAGCACACAGCAGTGCAAGCACACAGCTCTGGTGTGATGGTCAGGGACTGGTAGGGCAGCAGCCTTACACCATGGCAGGCTCTGTATGTGTGTTAGAAGTAATGCCTTTGCAGAACAAAAGCAACCTGATTTTTCAATCTGTTGTCTGGTGATTCCTAAGGTAATTTGCTGCATTGCTGTGCTTTAATTTTAGAAAAGTGGAAAACTGCATTTAAGTCTTGGATAAGGAACTTGAAATTTCCTATGAGGAGACTCACATCTCTAAAAGAGGGATTGCACTCTCAAACCCGCACCATGTGCCTTACATAATGTCTAAACTCAGATTAATGTAGGTGAGGACTGCACACAGGAACGTCTGTCTGTCTCAACCCACTCCTCTTTCAAAGCCCTTAAAATTAGGCAAGGCAAAATTCTATATAATGTAGTGGGCTTTGTAAACACTGATGCAATGGCTGCCTTGAGAAGATGGAGTCGCTGACCAACTTAGTTCTACCACTGCCAAGTGTATGTAACCATAGTGCTCTGATCTCCGTGAACAGAGCATGACTGAAGAGCTGAGGTCCAACGCTGCTCTCTTTCTTCAGCTGTATTTCTTGACGAATAGGTATGCTCCCTCAGGACATGAGAACTGGGACCAAAAAGTCCCAACGCAGACAAGTGCTTCAGGGCATCTTCTACATTCATTATTAATAGGAAACAATGAGACTAATAAAAAACTTTAATTACAATTATGAATATTTTCTGGCTCCCCCTCGATTTAAACTTAACACAGAAGAGGTTGGCAGGCAGCAAGGTTGGAGAGAATTCCACTGCACAATAATCAACCAGAATGGCAGTTATACTTCTGCTCTTTGGCTCTTGTGTTTTGGAAACATTAATAAAATCTGTTGTCGAGGGTCAGGATCATTTGCTAGTCAGCTTTTGTTCTTTCCCATTGATGAATCCAAATATAAATGAGTCAGGAATTATTTCACTCAGAAGCAGACAGGATTCTTTCTTGGAACATAAGGAATTATGTTATATCCCTTATTTATAAGGAACTAAAATATCGTTCATTGTTTTGGGAGAACAGTAATGCCTTTGTGACGACTTTTGGTTGGGCTGCCTGAGCATTACACCATCTTTCAGGTTCTTCTACTCATTCCACATTCACGTTTCTGCAGGGAATTGAAATGTCAAGAAGAAACTCAGACATAATTCCAAATTTCAATCCCCGTATAATAAAGGGCAAATGTAAGTCTGAGGGTCAGGTGGAGTTCTGGTCCACAAAGGCAAGAGGTAGTCCAAGAGGCTGAGATGACCAGTGAATCAGCTACTCTTGGTATGCCATTGCAGGGCTCAATTCTTCAATCTATTCTCCTTTGTCTTATTACACCATGGTATTACCGTTCCAAGTGACTGTATGATCCATGCCTTTGGCTTTCTAATGCTTACTACATTCTCACATAAAATGCTTGGAAATCTATGGGTGGCTATAGCCTCTTGATCTTGGGTTTGAATACAAACACCAGGGTAAAAACCAGCATAATCATAGCAAAATTAACTACATGGCTGATTTCTGTGCAAAGAGGAAATCCAGACTTATGAAAGAAGGATTAACTGGTACGGGAAGAGAGGAATAATCAAACAATAAGAACAGACATTTTTCTTGCTGCAACCAAACACCTGCAGAGGAGTAAATCTGAAAAGACATACATGGAGTGGAAGGGTGTAGGCTTTGGCAAGAAAATCTCCAGTTATACAGCGAGTGGTTTCTACAACCCAAGAAACAACGACAGTAGGAATGACCAGAGGCACTGTCTTTTCTCCCTTTGTCTTAGCTCATTTAACACCAAGAGAATTGGAAGAATTAGTCTAATTAGTGCAAAGTAATAAACAAGGTTTTCTTTTTCAGTTCAACGTTAAGAAAACCGCAGAGCCAGTGCAGCCTCGAGCACTCCTGAAGTTTCCCAACATTTATGGCCCCAAACCAGTAGTAACTTCACCTGAAATTGTTAACTACACGCAGTACTCCCTGAAGACAACAGAAGAACCAGCTACTGGAAAACATACTGGTTTGGATGAGAACAGGATGAAGATACAAGTCAACGAAGAGCTGTTTGTTCTCCCTCAAAACGGTAGGAGCATTTGGTCTTCAGACTAACAGTTGTTTTCTGGGTGTAGAGCTGTACTGCTTCTGAGCATGATGTGATTGCAGAAATAAATTTGAAAATGAAGACATGAGGCACTTTTCGCTCTCTTATCACGAGCATTTTAAATGAGTTCTATCTCCTACTCGTGTTTAATAGAAAGTAGCCATGAAGTTCATCAGGACATTCAGGTAACAAATCTGTAGTTGTGTCTGGTTGCAATTTCTTTTACCTAAACATCTTTTGTGTTGAAGAATGGCTTCTCTGGAAGCAAGTATTGGCTTGCTGGAACCAGGCATTTTGTAAAAAAACTTTTATTTAGTGTAGTTTTACTGAGAGCAGTTGCAAGACTGTGGGTGAAATACCTGTCCAAAACTAGGCTGAGTATCTTCTCCAGGACAAATGCTAACTGTCCAGCCACTGTACGTGTCAGGGACATGGGCAGTGGGGGTTCAAGCTTCTACTTTATCTTCTCTGCAGCTTTTTTTTCCCACCCATTTGGTGGGGTAGTCCTGTCTTCTTGTAATGTGCAGTGAAACCAAAGGCTGACATGTCAAGCATTTTTGCCAAACAGAATTCTTGTTTTCCAGCCAGCCCAATGGGTAACATGCCAAATCCTGGAACATAAGATTCCTGGAGCCCGAGAGAAAATGCAATATTAATTATATACATCTGGCAGCATGTCTGGCTTGCTTCCATACTGATTTTTACCTTCGCAGCTGTCTTTTAACAGGATAATCGACTCTTATGGTTACCGCATTAATAATGAGTATTTTACCAGAGACACAATGCCATCTGTCATGATTTTTTTTTAAGAGAACTCTTTTTTGATTTTTTAAATTGCTTGAGATTATATTGTTGTCCTTCTAGGAGGACAATAGATACTCTCACCCCTCCACCCTGAAGCTTGTGAGTATGGAAAAGAAAGCACTATGGGAATTATCTGCACCGGAGGAAGAGACTGTCTAAGCCACAGCCTTAGGTGTCACAGGGAAGATTATAGGGTGGAGAGGCTGAAGGATGATGGCTGTATGTAGGCTAAAGATTTATAGAAGTGTGTTGGTGTAAGAGCCTCTCTGCGCTGCAGATAGCACAAGCAAGTTTGCTTCCTGCTGTGTGTGATTTCATGGCTCAAGTGTTGCTGAAAGAAAGCAAGAATTGCTGCGTTCTCCTTTTGGTGCCACACTGAATTGGTCTGGACTGTGGCTGAGAATTTTAAGATGAAATGTGCGAGTGCCACTATTGTTTTCTGTGTGAATTGGAACTGACCTTGTGTATGACAGCTTTTAAAGCCAAAGCACTGTGGCTTCCCTTTTAGTCTTGCAATTTGCTCTATTTCAATATGAAATATGTACTCAGTTCCAAACTCACACATGAAGAATTTTCCCAGGCTCATTATCTTCAACCTGGTCAAGCGCTATGGAAATGGATACCTTCTGTGTGACAAATTTAAAAACATTTAGTGAGGTGAGAACTAATGCAGAGTTTCATGGCAGCTCAAAAGCAGACTCAAGTTCTCATTCCAAAGAAGATGCAATTCATCAATTCAAGTTAAAAACAATTTATAATGGTATGAGTGTAGTTTAGACACCTTGGCCTAGGCACAAGGTGAAAGAGCAAGTGTGTGATGGTAGAGAGCAGAACCATAGTCTAAGTACCATACAAAGAGCTGAAACAGTGAGAAAAACAGAGTAGAAAAGAGATGTGGAGATGGATGAAGAAGGAACATGAATAATATTCCTGCATACAAGGCGCAGGAATAGTAAGACACTTAGAAAAGTCAAGTCAAGACAGGGTAGATTTGTTCTCCTTGGATAATGAGAAGATCTGTTTGCTAAAGGGCTTATTTCAGTTCCAGGTGTAGTAAAGGACGTGTGTGTCACAGAGCACCTGAACCCTGAGAGGGCAGGCAGCTGTAACCAGGCCCCTGAGCTGCGCTACTCCCTTGCGTATGACCAAGAAAAAGCCGAGCTGCGTGTGGCTCTTCTGGAAGGTAAGGAGCAGAGATCTGCCACTGGTGATTCTCAGTCTGGAGCGTACAAGACACCCATTGATTTTATAGAGTTACTTTCCTACCTTAAAATCAACATATGTCCCCAGGACTACTGGATCTTTCACTGTTTGTGAGCTTGCAGAATAGAAATACCTGGCGATGTTATGGCTGAAGTGAGGGTGCTGGGCACGGCTTGGGAACAACTGTTTGCACAGCTCACAGGAGAAGTTAGGAAGCAGGATGGGCTCCTCCAGTCCCAGACATGGTACAAAGGAACCACTTCTGTTAATTTTTTATTCCTTGGGGGCAGGGAAGGGTGTTGCTATCTCCTTCCTCTCTGTAACTATCATTCTTCAAGTTGACCCACTTCCTACTGCCTCTTCCTTGAGTCAAACCAAAGGTTGAGCTGAAGATACCAGACCCAGCTTGCAGGCTACTGAAGAAGGTCCCTCTGGTGTGCCTGGCCAGGCGGCCAAACTCTGTCACCCTGAAGTGGGATCTGACAACTGTAACAGCTTCTCCACTCAAGCTGGAGCATCATCAGTTCCTCTGGGAAAGTAAAATAAGCTGACTGAATAATTCATGCAGAGTGCAGATCTCTGTGGAAACCTAATCAAATCGCACCCTCTGAAGCGAGAACTGAAAGGGTGCTAAGTGGCAGCTGCTGCTGTGGGTCTCCTGTCAGCAGCAAGCCCACAGCTTCCCCCCCCAGATGGACACCCATGCCTGTGGGCTGCCACCCTGAGTCTCCTGCACACACACTCCTCCCTGAGAACCTCACTGGGAAGGGTACGGCTCTGCTCCCCACCTCTGTTCCCCCAAGAAGACCCCTGTGAACCCTGAGACCTGTAAGCTTGGGACCAGATGTCCTTGAGCTGGCTGCAGGACTTCAGTTTTGCCCACAAAGCCATACTGTTTCACAAAACCTCAGAGGAAGGAGTGCTCCTCTTGTTGTGGAGAGGGGAGTGCAATTTTATTGATGCAGCTGAAAAGGAGTCTGAAATGCTATTCTCAATCTAGGCTTTCCAACATTAAAGGGATATAAAATTAGGGATGAATGTCTCTTGACACAGTATTTTTGGTTGTTGCATGGCTTCTGAAATTCTGGACAAGCAGAACATAATAACCCACACTGTCCCACAGGGGTGAACGTGTGACAAGAGAGAGGTCTCTCCCATCTCTGAGGCTTGTGAGTGACCATCCTGCTTCTAAACCCTTTGTATAAAGTCATCTTTGTGTGCCAAGGTCAAAGTAATTGAGAGCAGCCTATCCCCGTGCAGTGGTGTGGCTCCTCAAATTGCTGATCTGTATCTTTCAACAGGGCATGTTTCCTTGTTGCTGTTGCTCCCCAAAACACTAACAGAATCCTTCTGCAGTGGGAGAAGGACAAAGACATTGTGCAGCACGGGGAAAACACCGCAGCATGGGGTCATAGCTTAGTCGGCCCCATGCAAGCAGGAACAGAGGTCATTATATGTGCAGCTGTTTTCTTTTACGATTTTCAAGCAATTTAGCCACAGATGTGTCAGGGCTGTCTTTTGTGAGAGGTCCTTACAATCAGTCTGTTTTGTCTAGCTATGCACAGCAGAATGAGTGGGGAACAAGACTCTGGCTGCCATTGCTACATACTGGGCACGCTGGCAAGCAAGTCTGGTATTGCTGAGGCCCAGACAGAGCTGAAGAAGAAGGTGCTTCATACCCTGTGGGAGGAGGTCCTGCGATTCCCATTAGCAGAGGAGGAGATGCCAGAAGGGACACTGACTCTCACCCTGAGAAACTGCGACAAGTTCTCCAGACACAGCATTGTGGGGGAACTTAAACTGAGCCTTGCTGAGATGGAGGAGTCCTTCGGGATGGCCCAGTGGGAAAGACTAAAGACCCCAGAGAAGGTATGGAGTCCATGTGTGTCGGTAGTCCAGAAACTCTAATGATTGTTTGGACAAGAGAAGCCCTCTTACAGGATGGCTGTGTGTCAGTGTCTGCCTTCGTTTGTTTAGAGCCAGGTTTAGTGGGGTGATACCTGACTGAAACATCAGCACTATTCTGCGTTGGTCTGTAGTTAACCCTTTCAGAAAGCAGTCGAAGACCCATCAACCCAGCCCCACCAACCTAGTCCTTCCGTCTACAGCTCCCAGCAGTTGTGTCAAAACTCCCTCTACTCCTCCCTCAGTTACATGACAATCTGACACTGATATCTGTAATTCAAAGCCTATGTTCAGAAAAAGCAGCACGAGTTTCCATGAATTACTGATGCTGGACAGTAGTGGAAAGAGCCAAAATACCATAGTACTTCCTATGGAGAGAGTGGGACAGAAGAACTCTACAGATCTGGGGGTGGGTAGGGCATATGGTGGCACCCCAGGGAGCCTTAAACTAGGCGTGAAATACTTTCTTGGGAATTAGTGTTTGACTGATGACCACTTATCCTTACTGGGATCAATCCAGCAGTGCTATTCATTCTGGGAGATGTCTACATATTTTTCATTGCATTATGTTTGTTTTCTTGAACGTCAAAGCCTCCCTTTCCTTCATTATCCACACCTTCCCACTGCACAGACAGAGAAAATGGAGGAGGGAAGGGTTCCAACAGCACTTGGAAGAAGGTACAGGGGATGCTTCATGTGCTCTAACTCTTTGCACATTTCCCCAGGAGCCTTTTCCCTGCCATGACAATTCTTCCAGCAGCAGCAATACACTTAACAAAGAGGCAGCAGGGTGCTGCTATCGTTGCAACTAGTACATCGCTACAAACAGGTACCTGCTGTACTCTGGCATGGTACAGGGTGAACACCACAAAGCGCCACCAGCACTGTCATTAAGCATGCTGAAATAAATAATTATTGCCTGTCACCATCGGGGTGAGGGCTCTCTGCTGGGTTGGCCACAGACAGTACAGAGTTAGCATTTCTGATTTCCAATAACGCTCATTTGTGTGATCACCACTTGAATGCTAATAGGGCTGGCCACTCTGAAAAACCGCTGGCAGAGAGGCAGCAGAGTCATAGAATCATAGAATCACAGACTGGTCTGGGCTGGAAAGGACCCCAAGGATCACAGAGTTCCAATCCCCCTGCCACAGGCAGAGCCACCAGCCTCCGGGCCTGGATCTACACAAGGTTGCCCAGGGCCCCATACAACCTGGCCTTGAACACCCTCAATGACGGAGCATCCACCACCTCTCTGGGCAGCCTGTTCCAGCACCTTACCACTGTAACACATGTGTGGTCTGAACCAGTTTGATAAGCCTCAAGCACAAGACTGAGGACTTGCCTAATAGCTGTAAATTGAGATGAGTTCTGAGTCTGCTTCTGTAAAAGGAGATGTCTAAAACAAATTATTCCAATATAGTGATTTAAAATCTTTCACCCTTCCCCGCTCCCCCACCTCATTTTGCAATCTACTGTCATATCTGCTTTTTAGGCAATACCCAAAGAACAGCCTGTTCACAGCAGTGGCCAGGTGTCACTCAAGTACACCTGATGGAGTCCTGACATACTGGGTGCTCTGCCTTGGGCAGTCCTCACGGCTATGCCTAGAAACAGGGCAGCACTCATCTCTTCTCCAGGCTGACAGCCCAAGGTTAACACTAGCAGCACTGCTGAACAGTGCCCCAGTTTGAGCTGAGGATGTGCAGTGAAAGCTGAATTTGCGTCATCTGGGACCTGAGAGAGCCAACCATTGCACAGATAGCTTATATACAGATCCTGAATCATTCATCGAGAACCAGAGCGGGAGGGAGGGAGAGCTGATCAAAAAAGAGGAGCTATTTTTGACAGCATCCATCCAGGAACAAAGTTACTGGGGTTTGTTTTAACTCTGGCATTACTTTGAAGAGCCACAAACTCCAGAAATTTCATTCCTACCTTCCCAGCAATTCTCCCGCACACAAGGCAGGGAGCTCAGAGGAGAGTTTACAGATAACCAGGTAATGTAATTAGTATTCAGGAATTCATGGACTGCCCTGAGCAATGCTGAGTGTAGATACCGCAGATTGTCTTCCTTCCCTCCCAGTGCTTTGCTAATGACAGTGATGATAGCTGCTGCTTGCATAGCACCTTCCCTTTTGTGATTTCAGGTTCCCTGCACACGTAAACCATTGATGACCCCTTGATGCTTTTAATCCTTATTGCAGGGAAAGGAAGACCGAAGTTCTGGTGGTGGTGTGAATCTGCGAGGTTGCAGCACAAAATGCAGGTTACGGATTTAATAGAGAAAAGGGAAAAAAAAACCCAACCAAACAAACCGCAAAAAAATCCCCCCCAAAAAAAAACCAGAAGGAAAAGTATCTCTGGCTCTGGCTCTTCATGCAAAGAAGAGACCAGCCACTGTAGGTTTTGGTTTCATGTAGATATAGGCTGGTCAAAAATGGATCAGGTTATTAGGAGCTAGGAGCAGTGCACGTGTGTGCACTGGAGCCTGTGCGTGTGTGCGTTCGTTCGTGCACGTTTACAGGGCCCTGCCACCCCCTCCCACCTAATCTCCACTGATCTGTGCCTGGAGCTACAGGAACCAAATTCTAGCCAAGAGCTGTAGAGTAGGACCCGGTGAGATGTGGGGTGGGTAGATAAATAAATAAAAGCTGTTTGTGATTTGCCTAATCTGTGGTTTTGAATTGAGTTGGTATTTGTATTTGCCTCTACAAACACCTATTCCTTTGTGGCGGGCACACAGCCATTGGAAACCACCTGTTTTGGTTTATGCGTCGGGTTTTTTCAAGATCCGCTTAGAGTTAGGACACGATTCTGTAAGTGAAATGCATACGAGGTCTGAGTGCATGAATAAACCCTCCAGATTTACTTGGGCTGATTCGGGATTGAATTTCAGGCTGCCTTGCTAATGGCCTCCCACCTGATCTGCGCAGGACAAATAAGTCATTCAAACCAGACAGCAGTGACAGGCATGTTTTCTGGAAAGTCAGTCAGCTCCTTGCCTGTTGTGAGTAACTGGGTGAAAACTTAATTTGAAATATTTATGGCTCACTTAGAGAGTGCAGAGCACAGGAATGGCCTGGAGAAGGGCTGTCTGTCCTAGAGCGTTTAGATCATGCTAAGGAATCCAAAGGGAGTCTATTGGATTGACATTTGTTTTCTGGACTCTTCTGGGTCATTAACCTCACACTAAATCCGATTTCTGTCACAAGCTCCTACTCACTGGGAGAATTACTGCTCCCCTTTTGTCCCTCACCGCAGGTTGGCAGCTCTGCACACCCTGGCATGGGCTTTCTCTCCTTCCCTGCCTGTTCTGTGGAGGAAACAATGCCGCTCTCCCAGGGGAGAGCAATGGGCAGCGTTGTCATGTCCCTCAGTTTCCCCCTCCGGAGGTGCTCATCCAGGGCAGGTGGGCAACAAGGGGAGAGGGGTGAGGAGGCTGAGGCCAGTCACTGGTGGGAAGAAGGAAAGGGGGAAGGAAAAAACGTGTGTGTGGCCCTGAAGTGAGCACCTAATGGTTCAGAGCCTTTGCTCTGGAGGAAATCCCACAGGGGCAGTGGGGAGAACTGCTTGCAGGCCTGGGGAAGGAAGAATGACATCAGTCTGAGCTCATTGAAGATTTTGGGTTGGCTGGGTTTTTTTTCCCATACCAAGTCATGGTGCCAGAGAAGGTTCAATTCCAGCTCCAGGGTCTGTCACTGTGGCACAGACCCAGGCCTTGCTCACCCTTTCCCAGGGAGCCCTGCACTCCTGCCAGGCAGCATGCACTGGGGGTTGTGTCTGGTCACAGTCTCCTCACAAAAAGGTCAGCTGAAATGAGGAAAGAATTGCAAAAAGCAGCCCTGGAAATGGGGGGCATAAACAAAAGGCGGCTAAGGTAATCTCTCAAAAAAGAGAGCATCTGACTACTGGCATGTTGTTCAACCCCAGTCCCTCTTCTTCTGACTAAGTATTGCACTAGAAGGAGGTGTTGGGAAACCATTCCTTTCCAGCGACAAAAGCAAGCAGAGACTCACGTGATTGGGGTGTTACGAGTGGGGGAGCGCTCTCAGGCATCTTTGCCAGGTTAATTCTCATTGAGTGTGACTAGAGCGATCTCCTGTACAAAGACAGGGAGACAACCTGGCTGGTACCTGGCTGGTCTGCGATCTGCCACCCATCACTTTGTAACAGTTTTCTTAATGATACAGGCAAGATTGTACAAAAAATTAACCATTCCCGTGTCTTCGTTTCCAGGAGCCATCTACAGGCCATGGGGAGGTTCTGCTCTCTATCAGCTACCTGCCAGCAGCTAATCGCCTGCTGGTAGTGATTATTAAGGCTAAAAATCTCCATTCCAAGCAGCTGAAAGATCTACTTGGCAATGGTGAGTAAAATAGCAAGAAAACAGAGCCTCTTGTTTCCTCTATTATATAAATCCAGAAAGAAAGTGGGAAGTGGAACCTCTTGTTTCCACTATTATGTAAATCAAGCAAGAAAGTGGGAAGTGTCATGTTTCTCAGAGAAAAGAAAAAAAAAGTTATGTTTGGGTTAGAAATCCAAAAATACTTGAATAATTTCTAAAAAGTGAAAACCAAAACCCCCCAAGGTCGATGTTCCTTATATTTTCCCTCTCAGTCTGACGTCACAAGTTACAATTCTCTTGCGTTCATTTTGTTGCATGCTCATTAAAACGGTTTCTCTCTCCACTTCCTATCCAGATGTTTCTGTCAAGGTGACACTGAGGCATCAGTCCTTGAAGCTGAAGAAGAAGCAGACCAAACGTGCAAAACACAAGATTAATCCTGTGTGGAATGAGATGATCATGTTTGAGGTGCCTCATGAGCTCCTGCGTGCCTCCAGTGTGGAGCTGGAAATGCTGAGCCAGGATGGTGCTGGGCAGAGCCATGTGCTTGGCAAGTGCAGCCTGGGCTTGCATGTCACAGGCACGGAGAAGAACCACTGGGAAGAGATGTTGAAGAACCCCAGGAGACAGATAGCCATGTGGCACCAGCTCCACATGTAGGATCATCGTGATTACTGCCAACCAGATTTCCACCAGGCTGGGGGTAATAAGCTGTATTTCACCTTCCACCTTCCCCTCCACAAAGCTGCTTGGTACAGCATTCTTTTTACACCACCTTCTCTGATTTTCCTGCCTCATCCTAGCCCAGGAAACTATCTGGAAAACATATTTAAAGGACAATCTCTCACTTAACCAAGTGGTTCTCCCAAACAAGGGATTTGGCTGCCGGGATGATTCGAATTAATTTTATTAGCCTGCCCACTGTGGTTTCTGTGAAGTCCCTGTTTCAGTAGAGGAACATAGGGAAGCAAAGGTATCATGGAGATGGAAGCCGTTCCTTGGCACCCAGCACCGTCACCCAAGTCCCTTGACAAGTCCTGGCTCCATCATCACAAATACATGGCAGATGTTTTACCAGGCGCTGTTTGTCATAATACTTTACAAGACTGTGAGAAATGAAGATCAAAAAACGAACTTGCACTGCAGACCCCAAGTATTGGTATGAAAAAGAGAGTGGAACCAACCTGCTGTAGATGGGCAACTAGAAAAAAATACAGAACTAAGGGAGAGAACAGAGGTTCAAGAAAGAGTGATACAACCAACACAATCACCCTGTGTACCCTTTGAAGCAAACGCTGCCAGACAAAAAGTCAAAAAACCTTCCTTCACTCTTGTTTCCTAGAGTGTTTGATACCTTGTATTTAAGATTAATGAAAACTGCTGGAAATATGAACGCTTCAGGATCCTTTAGCAGAATACCTGTGTCTTCTGTCTTTCTGTGGTGTCATCCACGACAAAAAGTTATTGTTGATGTTACCTCCAAAAACTTGGACCAAATCTTTCTGCTTAGTGCCATCTTTTCTGTTTGGGTTTTTCTGAGCTAGAAAGTTTCAAGTGTTCTAATTATATTCCAGGCAACATCAATGACTAGACAAAAGAAGAGGGATCATTTTGTACCTTAGCAGTTGATTGATGATTTTGGGTTGACAGTTAACTATCACACTCAAATCCTCATACCAGCATTACTCGAAGACAATGCTTAAGGACTGCCATGTCTTTCATCACCTCCAGACAGAAGGAATTCACCAACCAGACAGACTCTCCAGGGCTTGTTTTTTTGTGTGCACTTTCAAAACTTGATGTGGCTTAAATGTTACTGTCTTTTTTTTGGTGTCTAGATGGACTGAAAATTTGGTATTGGCAGTGATGTTGCTATGACCCCATAAGCACACTGCTTGTCCTACCACTTTATTTCAAGTAGTAGACGCAGCTTTAAGGGACTTGTATAGGGACAGGGCATCCAAAAATCTAAAACCAGAACCATACAGTTTGTAGCACAGAAAAAACTCAGAGAACTTAATTTTTGCAGGGTCATCTTGATCCTCTGTTTAATTCAAAACATTAAGCCAGGCTTAATCTAGTATCCACCTCATTTTGATGCCTTAGTCAAACAAGCCTAGCAGACTGTCAAGTGAAAGCTGCCATCCTATTGGCAAAGAGAAACCACGGGAACCAGTATCTGAAAACTGACTGAAGGCACAGAGATTCATGAAAAGGGGAATGAAATTCAGCTGGAAGCCAGTCACTAGTGGTGACTGGGGCTGGTAGTGGGACTGACACTGTTCAACATCTTCATAAAAGACCTGTACAGCGTTCAGAGTATGCCCTCGGTAAGTTTGCAGATGACACAAGAGTGGGAGTAGTGTTTGATACGCCATGTGGTCGTGCTGCTGTTCAGACAGATGAAGTTCAACAAGGAGAAACACAAAGTCCTGCACCTGGGGAGGAACATCCCCAGGCACCATTGCATGGCTGGGGGCTGCCCACCTAATGAGAAGCTTTCCAGAAAAGGACATGGGGTTCCTGGTGGACACCAAGTTAAACATGAGCTAGCAATAAGCCTCACAGCAAAGGTGGCCAACAGTGTCTTGGACTGCATTAGGAAAAGCATTGCCAGCTGGCCAAAGGGGATACTTCCTCCCTACTCAATCCTCGCGAGGGCACATCTAGAGTGCTGTGTCTAGTTCTGGGGTCCTCAGTGCAAGAAAGGTATGGACTTACTGGAAAGATTGCAGAAAATGGCCACAAGGGACTGGAGCATCTTCTCTAGGAGGAGAGGCTGAGTTCAGCCTGGTCAAGAGAAGGGTCTGGTGGGGAACTTATCAATATGTATAAACGCTTGATCTGGGAAAGGAGAAAAGATGATGGAGCCAAACTCATCTCAGTGGTGTCCAGTGACAGGACAAGTGGCACATACTGCAATACAGGCAATTCCAGTTGAACACATGAAAAACAAAGATTTTTTTTTTCTTTTTTTTTTCCTGTGAGGATGGCCAAGCACTTGAACAAGTTGCCAGAGAGGTTGTTGGGAGTCTCCATCCTTGGAGCCACTCTCCTATCTGATCATAAACCTGCTCTAGTTTACCCTGCTTTGAGCAGGGCTGGGTTTGGACCGGACAATTTGCCAAGGTCCTTTCCGTTGTTGGCAGTGCTGTGATTCTGTGAAGGTACTGACAAGGTTGATACAGACAGCAAACTCTGTTATCTTTACACTGCTATTTCCTTTATAGGTGGTGTAGCCAGGAGTTACAGGATCATTTTGAAGATGATGATAAAACCAGCTTTGGCCAAACAAACAAGCAAGCTAAGTGTGCCAGTGAGACTTACACCCTGTGGTTTAATTTCTGATGCTGCTCCACTGACTAGAGGGGATTTAAGCAAAAAGAAATTTGACTTCTTGTTTTGCTCTGTGAGTTTTTGTTTATGAACAAGGAGAGGGAGGATATTGTGGAAAACAAAAGCAGACACAGGGTTCTAGTTGCTAGTGCTTTCTGGATAGTTGTGTTCATGATTTACCCATATGTACTCCTATAGACTTGGAATAATGACTTCCATGTAAGTGTGAAATCCATTCTGATGTTGGCCTTCCTTACATACAGGTCACTGGCAGTGCCGCAATTCTTTCTTTTTAGGATAATGATAAGGAAGGGGGGATAACTTCATGGTATGTTGCTGTTTGGCTGGCACCAGAACGCCTGAAGGGCCAAATATTTGCCTTGCTGCCAAGAGATTTCTCTAGTTCTGCCTCCTGCTTATTTTAATGAGCTTTTTATAACATGTTGGTGATGGATTGTGAACAGCATTATCTGCCTCTGCCCCTGGTGATTTTGACACGCCCTGTAATCAGACAGCGACCCTGTAGCATCTAAAGGAATAGCCCCGTGCAATCTGATTTTGCTGTGGCAAAATGATGTCCACAGCAGAAAAATACGTGTATACACACTGCTTACCCCCAAATCTGCTTTAGGAGCAGAGAGGTGCCATCAGCATCGTCAGGGGTGCTGCTCCCTCCTTTGCTGCAGTGGGATTTAAATGGGGAAGAGAGGAAGGGTGAAAATGCACGCACATCTTTCCCGGCTGGATCATTTTTATAGCCTGGGAAGAATGTTTCCTGCATTCAGGGAGGCCGAAGAAAGCCTGCCTGTTTATTTAATGAGGCAGCCATCGGCTTTGCCGGGGCTGAAAGCAAATGCAGTTAAGGATGCTGGCTGTGGGGAGCAGGAGGAATGCTGCGTACGTGTGGTACTGGAGGGACAGGGAGGCTCAGCCCGGGCCCTTTTGAACTCTGTGAATTATTGGAGCTGTTTGTCATCGCATTCCAGCGCCTGCCCAGGCCCTTATCCCCCTGAACCACCTGCATCTCCTGTTTAGCAATGCTCATATGCCCCTGAGCACCCAGCACCCCAAGGGCCGGAGGTGCAGACAAATCTGCAGGGAGTTGTTGTGGTCGATGACAAAATCATGAATATAAATGTGAAGCATTTGGAAATGCTTAGTGCCGTCATATCCAGTGGCTCCAGCAACGTGAGCTGCGAAAGCATCACTTCAGTGCAAAGGTGGCCAGAGGACAGAGCCAGCCCGCCCCATGGCTTTCACCTCGAGAAGCTGCAAATATACAGGAGCATCGGCAAGCACCACAAACAAGCCTTAAATTAAAGGGTGCTGCTTTAAACTGCGTCGTAAGAGAAGTAAAAAAAACCCAAACCCAACAAAACAGAAAAATCAATATTCTTAAGCTGCATGTGTGATCAAAAAATAGCTATTAAGTTCCCCAGTGGATACTCAGTGGCTGTGCTGGTTATTTTTCCTACTATAACCTTTTTACATGACAAAGCTGGAAGCAAAGAGACCACAGGGAAGGAAGAAAAAAAAGGGGTGTGTGTGAGCAGTCTGCCTGGTGAGGATGAGCAATCCTTTTCACAAAGGGCCAGAAAGTTGAGGGTTTAAGGACAGGGATTCCAGTCCCTTATCCAGCAACAGAAACCAAACAAGAAGAGTAAAACAGAAAGAGAAATGCAGCCCCATGTTGCATCCAGCATCGCCCAGGAGAGGTGGTCTCCTGCTGTGGCCTCTGAACAGAGGATGGGATTGAGAGGCCAGAGGAAATAATTTGTGACTACATTACGGAGTTACTTGGTTAAAAATATATGGGTTGGAGCAATATGTTGCTTTGCCTCGACCTGCCCTCAGAGCTCGATCTACCCAGAGAAATTACCTAGTTTGATTTTAGGCAGTTTGCTCTACAGTAGAAGAGATTAGAAAAGGACAGACCATCGATACTTACTAAAACATCTCTGGGATGTTTTAGACTCATTACTACCCTCAGCCCCTTTCCCTGCTTGTAGTGGGTGGGTGATTTTAGGTGGTGTCCTGTAAGGGTAATGCTTTTTCAGAGCAGTTTCCCCTTCACTTCTTGTATCAGACATCCTTACGTGGTGACAGGAATCATGTTTGCTTTGCAATGAGTTTAATACAGCATAAATGAATGGAAAATTCCCTTCATCGGGGCTGGGAAAATTTTTGGGCTCAACTATTCTCCCAGGCATCACTGTGCTCTCAACACCACGTTTTTCTAGGATCTGTCCTCCATATTATCTAGCAGTAGTGTCCAAGGACACACAGTATTTCACTCCAGAATGGAGGAGGTTGCAATTTGAGGGTCTATAAATACAGCTGAAGGTTTGCCGAAGTTTTCCTGATGTCTAAGACAAGTTGAGCACAGAGATGTCAAGTAAGAACTGGTAGCTAAGGTGGTTTGGACCACCCTTCTTGCACTCTTATGAAGTTTCATTGAATCGAAGGGCAGAACTTTGGTGGCTTTTTTTATGTGTTTCAGAATTTCACTAAGTCTCGAAATGTATTTGGTTCCTTTGCTGAAAGACAAGCATGATCAGTTAATGCTAACACTCCACACTTTATATCGTATCTTCTGTTGGTGATAATCAAATTGCACAAGGATAGTTGCAAAGTGAAAATAGTGCTTCGTCGCCTTCCAGCATGAGAAGGTTTTTCTGCCTCCTTGGTCCTTTAGTGTCCCAGTGTGTTTATTGTGCAGCACCAGGTATTGTTTGTCAAGTCTCTGTATTGTTCGCACAGTCCAAAGCATGAAATCAGAGCATGAGGCTCGGGTGTTGGGTCTAATGTTCCAGCACAACGTGTAAATCACCACAAGTAAATAATTCCTGATTCCACAGTGTGTCCATGTTATTTACTCTAGGGTACGTCCCCTCTGCTTGCAGCTCCTGTCAGGGGTACAAAGTACGGGGGTGAGTCAACAGAAGGCCCTCTGAAGGGTGTCACCAGAGGATGGGGGTACAATGTGAAGGGGAGCAGTCACCCACGGAGTGCTGTCCTGTCCAAGCATAGAAAATCTATTGGCTTTTTCAGCAAGGTGGCAGCTAAACATGGCTATGAAGATTTTCCTGCAGCCGTGAGGAGGTTCGGGAACAGGATCTGGGAAGCAGGTTCCTCCCAGATACTGGCTCTATCTCTGAAACAAAGCTAAGAAGAAACTTTGGATTCAGTCTTTTTGCCAATCTCACTACTTTGAAGGTGGTGCTGATGATTTACAATCGCACATCCATAAGGAGGAATACGTACTTAGCTGACCTAATACCGTCACTGGAATTAGCTGATTCCTAACAAGACTCAGAGATCAAAAACTGCACATAAGAGAAAACAGATCTGGGGGGAGTGGGGGGAGGAGGGCAGGAGTGGGAAGTATTTACTTAATTGACGGTTTGGGGGCATTTTCACCCATCCCAGTCAGTGTTAAAGCACAAGGTGGAACAACAAAGGGAATCTGCTGGAGCCCCAGGCTGCTGCTGGCTTAGCAGAGGGTTGCCACCAGCCTGTCAGCTGCACAGGGAGGCTGATGCTACTGAAGCATTTGCCATAGAGGAGGGAAAGGAGCTGGATTTTCACCGCACAGGGAGTGGAACATGGGTGGTGGGTTTGCCAGGGACAGTCTTTCTGCCTAGGGTATGAGCACAGGGTTGCTTGGTAATTCCCCGCCCAGTGTGTTGAAAAGCGGGAGTAGCTGCCTCAGAACCATCCTTCTCTTAACCCTGCTGTTTGCTGTCACTTTGGATTTATTAGAAGTTTTCCTCCACTCCCCTGGTATTTAAAAATTAAATTGGGGCTGGCCTGTAATCCTCTGTCTACCGGGAGAGAGGGGCACCTAATCTGGCAGCTGTGTCACAGCTATCACCACTGCTAGCTCTGGAGGTTTGGAGCCAGTTCCCCTGCTTCCCTGAACTCTCGGTGACTGCTGAATGTGGAATAAACCCAGTGAGGAAGGGGCTCCACGATGCCTTTGAGAAGACAGCTCAGACCTGAAGCCTACCCACTTCCCACTTTTCCAGGACAGCTCTCATGAGCATCATGAGGTGCAGTGGTGGCCCAGAGCACAGCTCTGCAAAGCCCATCCCTGCACCATGCACAGCTCCTTGTCTGGGTCCTGGCACATCTGCTTGGCTTTCCTGCCCCTGTGTGCCTCTGGAGGGGCCACCAGTCTCCCCAGAAACGGGGAGGCTGACAGCGGCACAGACAGCATACCTATTTTTCCCTTTGGATCAAAACAACTTCAAATGGGGGACTTCAGAGAGCTGAGAAGTCTAGCTAGCACATACACTGTTCTGCAGGAGCCTTTGATTATCCTTTAGATATTTTTAGAGCCCCTTGTAAATGAGCTGTGGCTCTGCTCCTCTGGCAACAGCTTTGTGAGAAGCAGACTTAGGTCCCCTGTGCCCACTGCTCTGTGCCATTACGGATCCGGGCCCAGCTCTCTGATTTAAACACGTTGGGGGGGGGTACCAACTGAAACCCACCGATGTGCTTGGCTGCCCTTCTGCTTCAGGAGAGGCGGGTAAGAAGATAGCCCTCAAGAAGCGCCCCAAATTCCCCCCTCCATTATGCCTGTAAGCCCTCAGCATTGTAGGCACCACAGTCGTCCTGTTTCCAGGAAGAAACACCACATTGAGGTTTTTTCTTTCTAAATCAAGAGTTACGTGCCAGCTGCTAACAACAGCCATCTCCGTGGAGCTTGTCCATGACACCAGCAGAGCTGGGGAAGGGTGTGCCAGACAACCATCATGGAAGAATTTTTTTCCGTTTCCTTTTCACTCACACTGACATGAGAATCACTGGTCTTGAAAACGAGGGCACCTTTAGCCCCAGATGGGATAAATTTGTTCAAGCTTCCCTTCCTGACACTGGAGTGGACTGCATGCTTTGCTTGAAGGGATCTTGCTTTTAAGCCCCTGGTTTGAAGTTACCAGCAAGGAGGCTGATCACTGCCATCAGTGGCGGTCAAGTGTCTGCAGCACAAACCCACTCCTGGGAAATTAATTACACATTGGCAGTGCATGTCACACGGCTGCCTCCTATGCTTTACACACGGTTGAGCTGCTGAAAGTGAAGCACTGTCCTGCTTTATGTGCTGCTGTTGATTGACTAGTGAAGGCAGAGCTCTGGAGATGAGGATGAATTTCCCATTGCTGGCTGTTGGGTGCCCAGCAGACCTGGCACCCTTTGAGTTGGAGCTAAGCCCTGACAACTGCCAGGGTTTTGCTGGGCTTGCTTGCTGCTCAGAACCAAAGTGATTTTAAAGAACAGTGACAGCTACCAGAAAGCAGCAAATTGTTTATAACACTCAGAATGCTCAATGACTTCTAAGAAGCCACTGAAAGTGACCTTCCATAGTGGGTCACGAATTTTCACTTCTGAGTCTGGAAATTGCCTCTTGCTTCCAGTCCCTGTGGCTGAGGCCCTTGGTTAAACTTGAGGGTTCTCTTTGAAACCAAAGTGTCTGCACAGCCCATCACCTGTGGGGACTGACACATCCCCATGCACCCTTCCCCCAAGGACCAGAGCCCTCTAAGCCCAAACCACCCTCAAGACCAGAATTTCCACACAAATTTCTTTTCCTTTGGGAGGACCAGCAAGCTGTGTAGCACTGACACTTTGCAACCTCAACAGCCATCAGTGGGACATAACTAGGCATCAGGTTGGAAGTCCAAGACCATGAGCATCCATATGACAGTGGAGCCTCAAGGGGAGACCAAAATCCTTACACCATATGCCTTTACACCATATCCGTTGCATCAAACATTTGCAAGAGGGCTAAACTTGTTGCCCACTTCATGTAACCCTGGCTTATCCACTCATATCCATTCCCAGTTACCCGTACCCAGGATCAGTTGGAAAACTGAGATCCCTCCAGACCTGCTAAACTGAAGAGCCAATCCTGTTTGTGGGACCTTTCACCTCTACATGCCAGAGCTCAACTATACTACCACTGCAAGGTGCCACATACAGGATCTATACAGTTGGCTGCACAGCTTCTTCCTCTGTTTTCTGGTTCCCCCCACTGGCCACAGGCACATCTACAGCTGAGCAAGCCACTGTTGGAGATGGAAGGAGTTTTTTTTCTGCCTGTCTCTCTCCAGATGCAGTTGGCACCCTGTAGCAGGGTTGGCCTAAACCTTTGAAACATCCTCCCTGGTTGCACTGCCATGCAAACCTGAACTGCAGTGAAGGAAGGATGGTCCATGGCGCCTGCTGCGCCTTTGCTGTGGGGTGTATCTCCAGCAGCAGCTAGGCTGAGGCCAAGGGAGCAATGGTTTCAGCTTTCATAGAACCATAGAATGGTCTGGGTTGGAAGGGACCCCAAGGATCACAGAGGTCCAACCCCCTGCCACAGCCTTCACGGCTGTTTGGTCAGAAAACACAACTCAGTGCTCATCCATGGGCACCCATGCTGGTTTCAGAGGTTGGCTCCCTTGCCCTCCCCGATTTAGCAGGTGCAAGAACACCCACGTGCACTCATTTCATTGAACTGATTTAAAAGTCAGAACTTCATAATTAATCCACCGTGGACTCAGCCTCAACCAAAACTTTCATGTCAGAGAAGAAACCAAATTTAAACCATCCCTTTCTTTCAAGGGCAGAAAAAGCCCGTTTTCCCCTAGCTTTGGAGCACGTATTTCCTCTGGAACAGACTCTTCGCCCTTCAAGCCAAACCAGGCACGCATGGAAGGTTTTGTCCATGTGCATTGCATGTACAGCCCACCACAGTGAAGTCAATCATACCAACACTGTACCCAGCTAGAAAGGGAGCACAGAGGCTGCAGGGGCACCCACTCTGCACCTCCACCAGACAGTGGCTTGTGCTGATGTACCTATGCCTGTGCTGACCTGGGAGCTCCTGCTCTGCTCCCCCACAGCCATGGCACAGTGCTGATATAACCCGGCCTGTGTGAAATGATGCTGCTCCATCCCAGGACATGCTGGAGCTGCTCACTGAGGCGAGGAGGTGGAGGGTCTGCAGTTACACCCAGAACATGAGGGAGGGAGTGCTACCAGCACCTCAGGGGGTGCAACTGACCCTTCTGGATACATCAACACTGGACCTGCTCCTGACAGACACAGGCTTGGGAAGAGGGAGCATACCAGCTTAGTCCCCTGTGCTCTGGGAAAATGCCAATAACCTCGGAGAAAAATGTAAGGAGAATTAGCAAACCGACTCAATAAATTTAAATGTTTTTTATTAACAATCATTTTACATTACAAGGATAATATGACAAAAGGAAGGTTCTCGTGTACATACTATAATATATCAACATAGCTCTATTCGTATCCAGTGTCCTAGGTCCTTTCACACAGGTACTATAAAGCATAGTCTGTAAAGTAATAACATTTTAATGTTCTCCAAAAAGAGTGATATTAACATATTAATACATATGTAGTAATAGACATCTAGATATTTTTCTTTCATTTCATATGTGTGTGTAGGGTGGGGTGGGTAGGTGAGTGGGTGAGAGAGATCGCTTGAAACAGTTCAGCAGGGCTGTGCTTGGATGTGGATGTGGAGAGGTATGAGACGAAACCTTCTGTTTTCTGGAAGAAGAAATGCATTTTTGCCAACAGTCGGGTGAGTCTATGAGGATGCCATGACTGGCAGAAAACTCCGTAGCCCTCCTATAGCATTCAGGACATTACAGCATATGAGACATGGTTTCCCCACGGAGCCCAGCGAGCTTATTCGACATGAGGTGCAGTGCATGGGAGCCCCTCGCCAGGCAGCAGCACCACCAGCACGGGTGGGCAGGCAGTGAGGCCGCGGGCTGAGCCTACATGAGTGTCAGTGGCATCTGAAAGAGGGGGCTGGGAGCAAGGAAACCATCTCTGAGGTTTGTGAGGAACACGTGCCGGGGAGCTCCACACCAGTGCTGCGTGGCTGAGGGGGCTGCAGCAGACGGGGGAGCCACCGGCCAGTGGGTTGCGGCTGAGGTGGATTACCAGTTGTGTGGAGGAGAGAGGCCTGGAAAAGGGTGCTGAGGTGCGTGACAGGGCTTGGGGGGGAGCTTGCACAGCATCTGCTCACGCAAACCAGTGTAACAAGTCAATCTGCCTTCAGAATTACAACTCACCCTCCTCCTGACCAAAGCCAACAATTAAAACAAACAGTGAGGAGTGCAGTGATTGCCAGGTTTGGTGTGTAGCTGCAAAGCCAAACCTCCATGCCTCCCCTTTGACCCCTGGGGGGAAGCAGCATGGTGACCCATCACCCATTGCCAGCTCAGCCAGAGGCACCTCTCATGTCCTCCCAGGTCCCAGACAAGGGCTTCACCCTGCAGCGGGGTCAGTGTCCTACAAGTAGCTGTGTGAAGGGAGGGATGGAGGGATGAGGCAGCTGTCCATTATGCAGGCATTGGCAGACACGGAGGGAAGGCTGATCCATTGCACGGAAATGCCTGTCGTGTGAAAACAGGCGTCTCTTTGCACGGGCAGGGGAAGCAGGACCCCTTCAGTGTGGCAACGTTGGTCAGCACGCTGTATGTTGGGACCCAAAGGCACACACGTGCCACTGACCACATCTTCCACACAATCATGTTATTCCCTTTCCTCTAGAAAAACCACTTGGGCCCTTGCCCAGGAAGGCTGCTCACTAGCCAAGGAGCAGCTGCGAGACCTGAGGGAGCAGAGCAGAGCGACTCCTGAAGCAGGGCAGCAGCCAGCCTGACCCGACAAAGCTGCACATGCCTCCCAACTAGGGTCTGCATGCTCCTGTCCTTAGCACTCTGAATTCACGGTCCCTTCTCATTCGTGCTGCTCCAGCTCCATACACCATCCCTGCTGTGCCTGACTGCTCGGCACTGACCCTCCAGCCACGCAACGCCTTTGCTCTTCTGCTGCCTTTACCCCAGCCCCACAGCTGTCATTTGGCCAAAGCCTGCAAGCAAACCCATGCTATTGCTGGGTCCTGAGCGAGTGCTGGCCAGCACAAGGTCTCCCTCGCAGTGTGCCGGCGACTGCTGAGGAAGGCCGGGCAGAACAGCAGAAAGCCATCTTTTCATGGCACCAATACTCACAGTTGCCAACTGCATCCGTGCAGAGACAGAAAAGTGCATTATGAGGGTGGGATATGCATCTGTCCAAGTGTGAACACACAGGACCTCAGCCAGAGGCTTACTTGGGATAAGACAAGGAAACTCGAACGTTTTCCCCTACCAAGACATTTTCCTATGACACCACACCTTATTTAGCACTCGGTTAACATGCCAGCAAGGAAACCCCTTGCCCTAACCACAGCAAAGCCTCTCTCCATAGAGTGCTTATACAAGTAAATGTAGGCCTCAGTGTATGGCTAAAACTATCCCAAAGCCCAAAGTCTTCAGTGTTACATGCCTTGTGCCAGAACACAGGGCCAGCCTTACACAAGGGTGGTTGAATCTATCTCTATATTATATCTTTATATCTATTGAAAACATAGAAATATATAAATATATAGGATTTTATTTATAGATATATAAGCATGTGAATTTAATCTTTTGTACTGTGTGTAAATGTACTGGGATGTGCGTATATACAATATATAGACCATATGCATATGTACTGTATACATACACTAGCTTACATGCACACACACCATATGTGTCTCCAACGGAGACAGGAATTGCATAGGCATTACTGCATTGAATACAATGGCTGGGGGAGCAACGTACCATTTCTCTGCTTTTAAGACAGGGCTGAGAGGGGAATCTGCAAAAGCACAGGCTGCTGCCGTGTATTTGCAAGCCAGCTGTCTAGGTTGTCTTACCCACCGTTCAAACAAACAGCAGTCCTCAAGAGATAAGAAAGACCCCGTGGGCCACCTGGTTGAGTTTGTGCTGTGAGAAAGAGATGGACCAAGACTGATTCACATCTGAGGAGTCATATCAGCAAAAGCGTGACCAGCACAGGGGATATTGCCGCAGTCAGCTCGAGATCCAAGGTGGACAACACACTGGGACCCTGCCTACCGCGTCCCCTCACAACCCCCCCATAGTTCCCATGTGCTTTTGCTGGTATGGGAAGAGCTTTGGTCTCTTGTGAGGATTATCCCTGCTGAGTTTGGTCTTGCGGCCAGAGGGCCTAGACCCCTGCAGCCACTGGCAAGCCCTGCAGAAGGACATATCTGCATGTGCTTCACGGATTTCTGCTTCACAGCAGGGTAAAAGAGGCAAGGTGCCTGAGCAAAAGGTGGGGAGGGGAAATCGGCAACAAAAAACCCCACAGGCTAGAAACACAAACTGGAGGGTCCGGAGAACTGTGCATTACTGACAGCCAGATGTCATAGCTAAGACGTGAGGAGGAGGAGAGAACAGCTCGTCTGAGAAAAACAAAACTCCTCTCTCTTTTCAGCCAAAGCAATTCAAAATACTGTGAGCAACACATTCAAAACAACCTCCTTTCACTTGCACAGCGCAGCAGGAAAGACATTGATTAAACCTGATGCACGGCAATCTCCAAGCCAAGGAATTGTTTCTCTGCACTACGCCAAGCCTTCCCCTTGCCTGCTGAGCCCCCTCCATGTCTCCCACTCTCGCGTGTCCCATCCCCTGTCCCGTCCCCATTCCCCTCCCCCCCCCACACACCCCATCATCCCCTGCACCGTACTGCGGCCGACTGGGCCCCAGGGCTTGCGAACAGGGCAGAAGAACACACCTGCTCCCTGAAAAAGCTTGGCAGGCACTGGGAAGCCAGGGGCACTTTGCATTGCTATTCCTCCCTGCTCCCTATCTTGCTCATGCCAGCAGTCACGTTTCCATCCACAGACTATCCATGGGAGTAACAGCTACAGATCTGAGATAGGCAGGTAAACCTAGAGGGAAAACTTGCAAAGCACCCGCGCTTGTCTAGGACAAAGGACAGGTTTATTTTCCAATTTGGGGGCGATGGGAAATTGTCTGCATCAGGGGAGCTGGGGCCGGGCCTGGCTGGGCCAGCTGCTCCAAGTACTCGTTTCCCCCCTCATCACCAATGCAAGGGGTCCCTGACCTTTCCTATCACCAGTATCTGTAACATCCCACATCAGGGAATTAGCACGGCTCACAGGTGCATGCAAAGTTATCTGCAGAAGAAACAAGAACTTTCCCTTTGCCAGCTGACAGCCTGGAGGGAAAAATACCCACTTGTTGCACATTTCTCTCTGACATTAGGAGTAAGAGCAGACAGTGAAAAGTGTCACTGATGAAGGTGGGATTTGCAAACAAACCAAAGGAAAGGAGTGAAAAATGAGAGGAATAATTACTGAACAGGCCTCTGGCAGCCCTTACCTCAAGGCACCATTTTCTCCCCAGTGGCAAAAGTGAAGAGGCTCAGAGCAGAGCTGTAAACAGGCCTCCAAGGTGGCTCAGCGCAAGCCTGGGGGGAGCGCTCCCATCTGCAAAGGTGTCTGGAGACTGTCCGAAGTATCTCTTCCCTCCATATGTGCCAGGCACTTTGATGGGCCTCTGTGATAGAGCCTCATGCTGAGGTGCTTCCACTGCTGCAAACACAACAGTGGGTGATATCCCTCCCCGTCCCACCAAGGAACTATGAAGCTGAGCAAAGGAAAAGAAAATGAGAGGAAAGGAGGGAAACTGTCTTTACAGCCTGTCTGACAGCCCCCACAGTTTGCATCAAGTATCTTCGATACTTTTGCTTCTGCGGCCACCTTCACGCATGACAAGAAAGCCTCCCCCACCCACCCATTCCCCTTCCATGCGTTCATTCATTTCTTGTCTCCAACTTCTACATTCACCTTGCCCATCTCCAGGCCAGAGACAAATAGAGCAGCAATTCTTATATCTTTTTTTATCTACTTTTTTTTTCTTTTTCCATCTCCTCAAATTTTCACTAAGGGAGCCTGCCACCTCCCTGGCAAGGGAGCAGCTCCGAGAGCTTTGTGGCAGCACCCCAACTGTATTTTATAGTCAGGCAAACAACTCCCAAGTCTGCAAAGCTGGCGGAGGGCTTCCAGTTCAACTTACTCTCCTCTAGACCAACGGGTCAGTTCGATCACATCATTTATCGTGAGAGACAGGAAAAATATGCAAAGAATGCCATTCTTCTGCTTGCTAGGTGTTGCGTATCGATACCCCTGTGCTACAACAGCACGATGCCTCAACCTAGCTCGCGACATTTGCATGAGGACCGCAGAGAGAAGTGCCTGGTGCCTGCTTCCCCACTGCTGGTTCGGCTGCAGGAGGGTGGCCCTAGAACAGGTGTCCCCTCCTGCCTAAGCCAGCCTGAAAGCTGCACACACCATCCAAGGTAAGGCAGAGGGGACAAAGAGTAAGTGCTACGGAGGGTACGCTGCCTGCCCAGCCCTTGCTGCTATGCTCACAGGGTCCACTCTACTTCACTCAGACCTTCTGCCCAAAGACCCCCATTTTACAGCAAAAGGGGTAGAGTCAGGACACAAGGACTGGCCACTGCTAGTGCTTCAGACAGGTTCAGTCCCTCCTCAGTCCCACAGGGACAAAGGAGAAACACTCCCCATACTCTGACCAACACCGGTCTGGCTGTTCCCAGGGAGTCTGAAGGCTGAGCCAGTACGTAGTGGCTTGGCTGCATGCCTCTGCCTGGTGCTGGCTGCGTAGCTCTGCTGAAGGCAAAGGGGTTAGTGGGAGGTGAGTGAGACCTAGGTAGAAGTGCGTGTTTTCCCGGGGAAGACAGTGCGTGAACCCTGGCAGTGAAAGTGACTCCAAGAGAGATCGGTTCCAAACATGCTACATCTCCATTGAAAACAAACAAAAAAGTTTAAAAAATAAAATAATATAATATATATATATATATTTATATAAATGAAAAGCTATCAACTAGCAGCAACGGTTCTAGAGATATCTTAGCACCAAGACCAAGGGCAGGGGTATAACAGGAGAAAGGAAAGGTTCAGTGTTGCTGATACCACCATCATGTTTCAAAACAACACAGCTTGGCACAAAGCTCGTCCCTCTAGGAAATGAGGACATGTTGTCTCAGATACCTTCTGGTCAACAGATTCTCACTTCCTCGATGGTCTGGTCAGGTTGGTGCTGTCCATGCCACATCAGCGGGACAAGGCACTAGCATCTATGGAGTTTTTGCACCTTTTTTCTTTGTGGTTTTTTTTTTTCCTTTGTTGTTTTGGTGTTTTTATGTTTTTTTTTCTTTTTTTTCTTTTTTTTTTTTCTTTTCTAACCTGAAGTGATATAGTGTGAATGCCTGGAGCTCATTCACTTTAAAGAATAAAACAAGGAAGAACCCCAAGCCCACAGAACAATCTTTGTTATGGAAGGTGCAAGTCCCCCATTCACATTTCAGGTGGACTCCGCATCCCTTCAAGAAAGGAAGAAATATGTTGCAGGAAGAAGCAGAGCATTCCTGCTTTCTGCTATCATCAGTCTGCTGTGCTGTGGAACATGTTACCTTGGTCACAAGAGAATACATGAACCTTTGTAGGACATCATCACATGAATATAATCCAAGATAAACTTGCATTGATAGCTCCTGCGAGCAAACTGCAGCAGGTTTTTCTTTCAGTCATTCCAAACAAAACAAAACAAAACAAAAAAACCCCATAATCTAGGATTATAAAGACATAGTATAAATAATGTAAATTAGAATATAATTTTTAAGCCTTTGAATCTCCACCCAGAGATGGCTCTCGACTCATTGGCTGTCTAGCTTCCACAGCAGCCCTGGTTTTGAATGAATAGTTGTATATATATATTTTTATCTCCTACAATATAAAAATATAAATGCAAAATTTTCCCCCGCCTTCTCTATTTTGCTATTTAATAGTCTGCACATGATCGCATGTCATAACATACATATGATAGACTGGTACTACGGTTACCATAAAAGGAGCTGAAAGCCAAGTATTACTCTACAGCCCAAAAGTAGGGAGATTGGAGAAAGGGGCATCACAGTTTAGTGGAGAGATTTGTTTCTAACTCAGAATTAAAACCCCGAAGTCACAACCCCAGCCTTTCCCTCCTGCCCTGTAATCTCTGTGAGTGAAGAAAGGTCCCACTCGAGCAGAGAGGACTGGGTGGAGAGCTGGGGGGGTCGACATAAACACACGGGATGCTCTGTCGGAAATCAGAAATCTGACGGTTGTCAACATAAGGCTCAAATGGCTCAATAACTGGACCGAACAACGGAAAGAGAGGCAGAGATTTAAACTGAGGGGGGAAAATCACAAATGACCAACCCCAAAACAGAACAACACAAAAAAAACCCAACCCAAGAAATCGACAACACACATACAAAGGAAACCGCTGGGAGGATGAGGCTGACAAAGACCCGTTGTCTAGCTTATAGATCCTTAGGTTTGAACATGTAGAGTATGGCCCCAGCACATGCTTCTAAAGAATGAAATGTTGCCACCTACACTGCAGCTGCCATGGTTGGAGACACCAGGTAATGTCTAAACATTGTCTCAAATCTTTAAAATTCTGCTTAGCTTCTATCAGACGCACGTCGTCTTAACTTTTAAATTTTCAGTGTGGGTTTTTCCTTAATATATATAATATATATATATTTTATATAATATATCAAAGTTTTAGAGTATAGATTAAAAAAAAATATTCAACAGCTTTCTGATCTGAGGCATTCCTTCCTAAATATCAGGGTAAAACTCAGAGCCATGGTCCATGCTCTGCAACATCGGCTTCTGATCAAGAGACGACATCCTGCTCAGCATTTCAGCTGACAGCGCGTAACTATTTCCCGACTTCTCCTCGAACCAGCTATCTAGCGCCCTCTTGCAATCGAAGTTGGCAATGGGCGGCCCATTAACGGCAATCGTCAAAAGATCACTGAGCTGCTCCAGCGTGAGCCGAGAGCGGTTGTTTTTGCGCACTCTCTGCAGGGCGGTTCGCCCCTTCTCACAGCAGGCCGATGAGGTGGGAAGGACTTTGAGGATCTGAACTATTTTATTTAGGAGGGGGAATCTCTGTTTGTATTTACAGATGTGACTGAGCAAGTCTTTAAAACCATTTTTGGTATAATAATCCACCTTGAGTTCTCGCCACTCCATGAGCAGGCTCCCTCGGGTGTCCATCCCCTCTCTGCAAACCTCTCTGGAAAATGATGGGACCGTCTCCAGGTGTTCAAATATTTGTACCATATCCTCCTTCCCATAGCTCATGAGCTCATCAGTGCTCCTGGGCCAAGCTGCAAGGTCAAATACCTGACATGCCTTCACAAATGTCCGGCTACGGGAATCAAACCTTTGGGCTAGGATCACCTGGGTCTTCTGGCAGATCTTCTCTCTGATCGACTGGAATTTGGCTTCAGCCACCCGTAGGTTTTTCACAGCAATGCCATTAAAGCTTTCACGGAAGTTCTCCTCAAATTCCTGCAAGTACTCCCCAGGTGAGTCTGCTAGTCGGCTGATCTCCTGGATGGCCTCCTCTATTTTATCATCCACCTGTGACACAAGAAGGTACTCCCCTTGGAAGACGTAGGCGAGGCGTGAAAGTACAGCAATCACATCCAGCAGGAAGTAGATGAGTTTAATCGACTGGTAGTCCATCAGGAATTGCAGGAGAGCCAAAGCAATCGCGGAAGCATCTGCCCTTTGTGTCTGGCCACTTACATCTTTGAGATGAGCCACAACCTCAAGGTAATCCTTGATGAGAGCATTGAGCACATTCTGCTCCCCAATGATCCACTTCACTGCTCGAATGTCTCCCAAGAACTCAGTCTCCTCACACAGAGTGGCAGCAGTGACCCTCAACTCACACATGAGTCGGGGAGAGTAACGATAGAAACTGAGTAGCTGCTTCAAATTGTTTTCTAGCTCCTCCAGGCATGGTAGTTCCTTCCCGCTGATTGCATCCAAAATTTCCAGATGAGGCCTGTGCACCATAAAGGGCAGGCAGAGTAGCCAGGGCAAGGTCTTTCTGATTGTCATGAACAAGTTGGCTCTCAGGCTTGCAGTGATGTTAGCACCATCAACTCCCAAGCCAATTGTTGGCTTCTCATCCTGCAGCCGTATTCCCAGGCTGGAAAAAGCCCTGTCTAGTGCTTGGAGGTAACTGTCTGTTGTGGAAAAGCCCAGCTCCTGGAGAGACAGGAACTCGGTTGCCGGAGGCCCATCGCTGCTTGTGTACTGCACATAAACTGCAACCGTGTCTGCGAGTAAGTCGTCACTCTGCCCATCCAGAATGATGCTGAGGAAAGGAGACTGTCGAATGCGTTCAACCAGGTCCTCTCGAAGAGCCCGGGCGATATGGTGGATTAAGATTTGGCAGTCTCCCTCATTCATGTATTGATCCACCACCTTGAGTTCGCACTTTCTCAGTAGTTCTGCTAGAGGCCGAAAGTCATAGTAGGGCCTGCCCTCCAGGGCCAAGTGATAGGCTGTATTGAAGAGAAGGGTCATATTTCGGCACATCTCTTCCGTCTTCTCTGGGTGCATCCTGAGCTTGTAAAGCTGCAGGCACTTCTTGTGGAGGTTGCTCTGGCTGTGGAGCTTTATTGTGTGTATCTTGAACTGCTTTGAGCCAATGATGAAGGCTGAAGTCCGAGAAGATTGCACTGTGTACTGCCTACAGACATGGCACCACATTTCATTCAAGGTCGGGGAGTACCGCAGAAACCAAAACTTTTTAAGCCACTCTTGCTTGAACCGTCGTATCCTCCGGCCTGTCGCTGAAGACATCTTAGAAGGCTCGTCTGTAGCAGCAATCATGTCATTTGAAACAGATTCATCAGCAGAATCCACTTCTTGGTCATCATCCTCCATGATGGTGGGAACAGAGATGATGCTTTCTGAAGCTGTAACAAAAAAAAAGAGAGAAAAAAGGAAAAAAATAAGGCATTTACAGAGTTGCTGAGCTAGAGAAGCATCCTACTGGTGACAGTAGAGCACTGCCTGACAAGCTGTCCAAAACTGGCTCTCTCCTGCCCACAAAGACCTATAGGTAGAATTTGAACCATGGCTTTGAAGGGAAAACAAGTCAGTATTTCTGCATATCAACTTTGTCTCCAACATGCTACAATGGACAGCAAGAAATGACACTACATCCTGGCCACTTGCACAATACATGGTGCGACTGAAACATTCCTTTGGTGAAGGCTCCTGGCTGCTGCTTGAAAGCAAGTTCCTGGAGGAAATGAAACATATCTTCAGCAAGGGACATATGGTTGTGTTAAGGCAGTGGAGGAAACAGACAGGGCTTTCCAAAAAGGAACACAGTGGGACACGGTTTCATACACAAAGAGCGCACATTCCAGTGTTACCATAGAGCCATTTGGACTTTCTCGGTAGCGTGTGAGGCACTGAGGAGGGGTTTCCGCTGAAAGAGAATGCATCAAAAATACAGCAAACAAACTGTCTGCAATGGAATGTCTCTTTTATTGGCAGTGTATTATCAATTACAACGGCAACAAATAGAGCAAGTTGTCATACAGAGTCTTTCCCAGACAGTGTCTTCCACTGTGGCCACAGCTGTGTCAGCTCCTGGCCCACCCAGTCACAAAACCTGACAACGAACCTTCCACAGAACCCCGTGTTCACCTGAATAATATGAGGAAAACGCTTTAGGTGGGTACAGAGCACACAGGAATCTCACTACTCTCCTTAGGCAGGGTTTGGAGAATGCTGTTACTTGGCAAAGCTTACCTGTGGGGTCTGAGAACTCTTGAAGCTCAGGTACCTGAGGCGGTAGCACGGGTGGCTCAGGTAACTTCCCAGATCGCAACATGTCTAACTCAGCTTGCAGCTCCCGGATCTTCTTCTTCAGCCGGATACAGTTGGGGCAGAAGGAGGTGGTAGGGATTTCATGGGAGTTGCCTTGTGCAGAGACCAGCGACAGCTCGGTCGGACTGTCTGCTTTGAGTGACAGAGGCTCTTCTTCTTCATCTTCAAGGATGCCCACCTCTTTGGCTGAGCTGAAAGAAGAACCATGGGGGACCTTCCATTCCGCCTCACTCTGGTTTCTGATGAGGTTCAGGGAGCCATGCTGCATGGCACTGCCACACCTCTCAAAGATGTCTTCAGCCTGGTATCTGGATGCTTTTCTGATGGAAAGCTGTTTACCCGTTGCTAACTGACTCTCTTCAAATTTGGCAGACTCCAAGGAAGCTTCCAGGACATCTTTGAAGATGAGGTCAATCTTTTTTTTCTTTGTTTGGGGATGGGATTCCCCCTCGTCACAGCTGCGCTTGTAGGGACTCTTCCCTTGCTTTAAGGTGGTGAGCTGGAGTGACCCCCTCGAGTCCTCCTGATTTTCCACATTCTTTTCTGACTTTTCCTTCTGCAACTTTCCATCCCCTGGAAAGGAAAATGAGGGGTGGGGATTATCACCAGGAACTGAGCAACATCCCTCAATCTAAAACTCAAATAAACAAAAAAGAACAAAAAGGCAGGTTGTATCCCTGCAGGTCTGCATGTTGCGTTACAAACCAGGGAACTGACAAAACTCAGTGGAAACCGAGGCCCGCAAGAGGAGGAGCCCTGCTAATGGGCTTGTCTGCCAAAACAGAGACAGTCCTGGGTAGCCACAGCAGAGTAGGACCCACACGCTTTAAAGAGAAAAGAAACTACAGCTTGTTTAACCTAAAGGTAGAACCAACCTGTGCTAGAAGGAGTCTACAAGGTGAATGACTGAATCGTGGTGGAACCTAACACCCAGAGCTCAAGCACCATTTTGGGCTGGCTGGAAGACCTGTGCCTATTTTGACTTGGTAAAAGGTATCAAGCGTACAGCAGTGCAGCAAGAGAGTCGGACCATTTCATGACAACCCCAGCACCTGTGCACGTGGCACAGTATTTGCAAACCCTTTCACTCCTGTTCAGTTTGGAGGCTGCTCCAGAAATGCAAAGATAAAGGTGTAAAAATAACTCGCACTCTTAAACCCCAAGGTACCCATTGTCCACTGAGCTACAACGGGTGAGTGCCCTCCAAGGATGGGACATCTTAGCTTGTCCCTGTGGAGTCTAGAGGGTGGCCATTCAGTGGTTTACAAAAAAGAAAATAATAAAATCAACCTCATACAAATTATTATATTGCTTAAAATAAAGGGAATAGCCAGATTTCCTTACCTGGAAATTCAAAAGACGATAGGTTTGGCTCAATTTCCATCATTCTTCTATCTTGTAAATAACTTCAAGCATTGATGGCTTCCCAAACAAGACGCTGCTTTATGCTGATTTTTGGTTTTGTTTGCTTTTAAAGTGAATTCATGCTTTCATAAGAGTTACGGAGCAAAAGCTACCATTCCCTCTCTAAGGAGAGCAATGCTAAGAATGCAGAAAAGATTTGAGACTCGAAACAGTTAGAGTAAGGCACCGTGAAAAGGGCTGGCCCGAATGGCAGGGGTTCTGCATTGGGTTTGGGTGCTGGCTGGCAAACCCAGCCACATCTTGAGTGAATCCGTACAACAGATCTCATTTTCCACACACTGATGAGGAATGTCTATGGGCAGAGCTTTGACTCTCTGCCCTAGTATTTACCCTGTTACAGATTATAGCAACTACTGGCCAAGGTATGGGTTTAGAGAACGCATTCTTCTTCTTTCTTGGTGATTTTTTTCCCCCCAACCAACCAAGTGGTTCAGCCCTATGGAAAAGCTAGATGGCTAGACGGCCCCTTGGATTATTGGTCTCAACTCCATTGATGAGGTGGGTCAGAAGCTACCAACAGAAACAACCCCCACGAACCATGTTATTTTTCTGTGAGTTAATAAAGCGTGCCACTTCACTCCACGGGCTGTCTGCAGGGGATTTGAAATCTTTTCAATAGAAAGTGACTCAACAGGTTTTGGTGCTGCTCCCTGACTGCCTCCCAGAGCCCTCCCAGCTGAGGCTGTGCTGTCTCTTGCAATGGCCCAAGTGAAGCTCCGTTTTAACATCTCTGCACTTCTTTTGCACAAGCAGGCTGAGCCCAGCTCACTGCACAGTAAGCTCATCAAGACGTAAGGGGGTTTCTAGGGTGGTGTCTACAGCCATGTGGGTTTCTATCTGAGTGTGAGTTAGGCTACGATGGGTAGCCCAGAGCCAGATCTTTACCACACTCGTAGCATGGAGCAGGCTGAGTTACCATTTTAGCTCCCACAAGCCACGTTAAACCATGACTAAAAGGCATGTCTGTATGGCAGGGCAGTCACTCATGGCCTTGGTGCCCCTCGAAGGGCATGGTCTTTCTCTTGCCGTACTTTCAGAAAGTACTAAGCCATCTGGTCACCTAACATGTGCGTCGGGTGCAGCAAAATCACTGCAGCCTGTACCTAACGACTCAGTGATCATCGTTAACATGGAAAAGCACATTCATACCAATGTTAATTCTGAAGCGGGAATTGCCCGAGTACAGCCAGTAAGATGCAACACTGCAAGTGCATAGTAACTCCAAGGTGATGGAGGATAACCAGCTTTTTCAGGACATCTTGTCCACTCCGTGATTAGAGAGGAGACACCTTTTACCAAGTCAAGGCAGCAACAGCAGCTGTGTAATAATATACATGGGAATCTTAATTAGGAAGTTAAATTTAGCGTGGCTGCCCCTCTGAAGCCCTGCCATTCTGTGGCTAGGCCTGGAAAGCAATGCCATTAACTTCAGGTCTCAGCACTGTATAAATGAACAGATGCATTAAGGAGTTTCGCCCTCCTCCTATAGTGCTTACATTGTGCTGACCTAAAGGACCGCTGGGTTTGTTCCAGCACAGCTATTCTTAAGATAAGTTAACAATTTTTGTCCAGGGAAGAATCAGTTTGACAAGTACAAAGCCTCCTGTACGTTGTACATGCACTCTAAGGTTGTGAGACTAAGGAGTCTCTAGCTGATGTCGCGCTGATCCCAAATTATCTTTCTGAAGAAAGAGGAGATAAATTAAGCGAGGAAAACAGACATACAAACACACCAAGGACATCTCTCTTTCATATGCACATGAAACCAGACAGAGCTCCCTCAAACTGGCTGCTCTGCTCACAGGAGCCAGAGAAAGCAGCAGGTTCAGAAGAGGAAAATAATGCCTGTCTATGGGACCACCAGCTTGGCAATCTTCAGGCCAGGAAGTCTTGTGACAGAGGAGCTCTGTGATCCCAGGGCTTTGCAGGACACACACGACACGACACATGACACAACGTGACACAGCATAAATCTTTCTTTCACGATCTTTGTAGCAGCGGTTACATTGTTCTTCCTGCACACCCATCCATCTATGCCATGCAGAGCTCTCACGCAGAGGTGCTCTGCTTCTAGAAGTGCAGCTCTGCTCACACAGCCTGCGCATCACCTTCTTCACTCACCGCACTCAGTCCAACAAGGGGAGCAGCCCAAGGGGATTGGGGCAGAGAGCGGAAAGGGAAGGGACTCACCGCTCGTGAGATTTCTGTTGATGGTCTCCTGGGACATACTGTGCAACCGCTTCATGTAATCCTCACTGTACCAGACCCTCAGCTTCTCCCCAGGGTGGATGTCACGGCAGGCACGGAAGTAAATCCTCTCGCTGTGCTGAAAGGCCATCAGGTTCTGCTCCCTCTCCTCCCGGGAGATGATCACATACCTGAGGGTGAGGTGACAAGGCAGGCATGAAGCACCAACTTCTCTCCTGTGCCCCCCTTCCCACTTTGCACCAGAATGACAACCACGATGAAGTCAGAATGACCTTCAGAGAGAGCCATCAACACAGCCAGACTGGAAAGCATGGAATTTTAAGTAATGGTGTGCAAACTGCCAGAAATACAGAACAAAAAGCATGGACACCCAGGAAACACCAAGCCAGTGGGTCCATTTCTGTTGGGGAAGGGATGACAATGATGTAGATCCAATCTAAAGAAGTATCTCTGCCAGTAATGGTGATACAGAATCTCATGGGTATACATTTCGTTGCCTAGCAATGGAAACAAGGAACTTCTGGATGCCCTGCCATCACTGCATATCCCAGGACCACCTCCTTTTTTCTCAAGCGCATCTCGAATATGGCAGGGGCTTTCTGCCTGTCTCTTTCCCAAACCCACCATCTTCCTTTTTAGCAGAAACCAGATTTCCTTGTTTCTCTCCTCTACGGCAAGCAGAATTGAGATACTCGATGCAGGAACAGGGACACCTAATGTACACATGGGTATTACCTGTTTGTCCAAAAGGAAACCAAGCACCTGCAAGTAGTGGAAGGGTTTGTACTTGGACGTTTAGTGGGGTGTGACATAAAAATGCAAGCAGTCCTGCAAGTCTCAGGAAATCCCAGTACCACATTGTGGGGATCTGCTGGCAGTGCTGGCAGAAAGATCACTTTTTGGGCATGGGGTTTGTTTTCCTGATTTAAACCAGCTAAATTTCAGCTCAATATAAATGTATTAATTCGCACTCCAAACAACTGGTCCCCTGTGCAACTTGGTAAGGCAGAGATCTAAATCTAGGATCATATTTGCTCTTATATTCCCTGTGTTATTCCTAGAAGACACAGAAAAAGCTTGGTAATACAGGTTCCAGGTGCCACTGACATGAGCTCGTAACAACCACCCAGGACCAGGAGGCCCTGCCATGGTACATACAGACTCAAGAGAAGATCTGAACAGTTCGCAGCTAAAAGCCTTTTCTTCTCTTAAACCATTTCCCTTGGTTATTCAGCACTCCCTGCCACAGTAACACTAACAAAGGCAAGTGGCACATGGCTCCTACATCTGCTACCAGTCCTTGCCCAAATGTTCCCTTAGAGCTCACAGGTATTTCTTTGGCTTAAGATAGCCATGTTTTTTTCTTTCACCACTTTCCCCTTCTCCAGCCGCCTGCATGCACAGAGACACAACCCCACCTGTATGTGATCACACCAACCAACACACATAAGGTCATAAACTTGGTGAAACTTCCCACAAAACACAGAAAACAAGCCCACAGTGTCTCAGACTGCCTGAGGCTCCAGCAGTTCTGGTTTTAATGTTAAGCAACTGTGCATGTGCCAGCAATCTGCTGTATTTTTCCTAATGTGCACTACCCAGGATGCTCCACAATCTCCAGCAGTTATTAAAACAGCAGGTTCTGGCACTGCCAAGACCAGCCCAACATTGGCTTTTGTTAACCCTTAATTTTACTTTTGATAGCAAAACAAAGGAACTTTTGAACCAAGAGTTTGTGTATTTGAGAAGGAATGGAGGCCTGGAGCAGGGCGGTGGGAAGGAGGTCCGGCAATGGAGCACAGCTAGCACTGGCAGGCTGTCATGTCTGAGTGTTAGTGACTCAGCCAGCCACAAGATACACAACCCTGGAGATAAAGCAATGTGCTGATGTCAGTCTGATGCCCTGCAGCACAGGAGATCCTAGCTGCTCTTCCTAGTCCAAGTAAAATGCCAGGATGCTGCCTAGTACAGCCCCCATGGCTGTTCCACATCCCACCACCCAAACACCAGATGGAACAATGACGAGACCAGGTTGCCCCAGTGAAAGAGCCCAGCTAACTGCAGAGATTTATCACCCCCATGTCACTCACAGAGGACTTACAGCACTCGCATCCCCACAGCCAGTGGCACCAAGGAATTCACAGGGCAACAGAAGGACATCCCGGTGTGTTCCCAGCAGGCTGCATTTGACAGATTTAGAAAATTCTCTACCACACAGCTCTGCATGGGGAGAGCCTGGGTAACTGTTCCCACCAGGGCTCACTTTTCTTATGAATTAGTTTATTAAGCGTGAGCATGCTTTTCCTGTTTGCTCTCCTCCTGCCTATAAACCCCTCCAAGTTTCTACCCAAGAGTGTCCTTCAGTTCTGCTGCCCCAACCTGCAGCTCTGGCTGCTCCCAGAATGGTGGGAAATTGGGAGGAGATGGCAGGCAGGATTGTGTTGCATCCCTGCAGCACACTGCCCAGCCACCCGCTCCCATCCAGCATCTTGCAGCGACTGGCACTACCAATTCACCAGGAGGTATGAGGAAAACTCTTGACAGTTGTGGAGTAATCCAGTCACTGACACATTCCTTCACAGCTGCTGGTAGGAAATGCCTGGTTTATGCTCTGCAAGGAAGCTTTACCTCTGTGGTACTTCCCTGAGGTAACCCAAATGGGGATGGGATCATGCACAAAAACGAATCATTCCAGAACCAGAGCTGCCCAGTCCCAGTTCCAGCGAAAGCAACCCAAGGGGCACAAATGATACAGGTTAGGAAGGACCACAGAAAACCCAAATTCCACTGTTGGTCTAAGTCAGACCTTGCTGCTGCACACCATGGGTTAGATGCAGGTGATTTCCTGAGGGCAGAGGAAGTCACTCCACAAAACCAGCAGCCTGCCTGGGAAGGTGGAGACACAAGCTGCCTGTTAAGGAGAACAGACATGGTGCAGGTCTGCCTTCAGCGATCTACCTACCTTCCCCAGGCTGAAGGGGTCATGCCCCATGCAACCCTTCCTGCAAAGGCTGGAATGCAGCCAGTCCCCCGACAATGCCACTCAAGCGGAGCTGAAGCAAGGCTACCCCAGTTTAGATGCTCAGGACACAAGCACTGCGCACAGACAGGCATGGTCCCCCTTTGCACAGAGGGTTTCCCAAGGGACCATGACCCCAAAAGAAGAGCGGGGTTGGGATTGCCATCGAGGCCAAGCCAGCCACACAGAGCTGCTCCTGATCCTGCAGACAGGCATTGCCACCAGCTGCAAATAGGTTGTTTCGTGTCCTGCTCAGTCCCTGGGGTGAGCCAGGCTCAAGAACACAGCAGACTCTGCCCAGGCTACTCAGAGGACCAGCCACTGCACCTATGGAGTCCATTTATGACCCATCTACAGCTATTGGAACTTGGATCAACCCCATGGCTGCCGGAGGCACAGCTTCTTACTTCACAGGGGCACCTTTCCCACAGCCCTTCTAGCCAGCAGCAAAAAAAATCCTTGTCTCCCATTTTCCTAAGCCACAGCTCACTCAGGGGATCCAAATTGCCAGGTTTTGGGATAGCCCAGTGAGCACATCCAGAAAAATGTCAAGGTGTTTTTTGGCTGCTGGGATCATTCCTTCCCAGGAGGGGAACAGAGCTGCCAGGAGAGACAGCGAGGAGGAAGGAGAGCCCCGCAGCTGGAGGGAGGCTCAGGATTCTGCCTCCCAGCCCTGGATTTGCCCCATGCCTACTCTCTGCCCCCTCCACTGCTCACCCTCTGGCTGGGCCCAGGGGTGCTCTGACGATGCCTTGCCAGGACAGAACACCGCAGGGAAAAGGCCACTGGCCTTTCCCAAATCAAGCACAGGTGCAGAGCCAGAGCAGGACATCGCACGCAAGAGTGCTGCAACCACCCCAGGCAGAGACACCACGGGGTGCCGTGCCTGCAAAACCTGGCTCAGCCCTCCAATGCCGAGTGCCCCCCAGAAGACCCAGCACCCATCATCAGTTTTTTACCAGTTCAAGCCAAAAATTATACAAGAGAAACAAAAGACTCAACAGCAGCTGTGTTAAAAGTGTTATATATTTATTGCATTCTTAACAAAAATACTCTTAAAGGGAGATTTTTTTTTCAGCATGTACAAGACATGGACATACTGGGGTTGAGCACAGCAGTTTGCTTTCACATGAGTAACTTACTTCAACAGCCAGTTAATATGATGGGTGCAGGAGGCAGTATCCTTTGTGTGCCAGTACAGAAAAGCCACTCCACTGCAGCGTCTACACAGGGCAGGAGAAACATCCCCAGATCTGGGCCAATCTGTAATAGTCCACAGAGGAAACTGGGGGAGACATCAGGCGGTTTATAGTACAAGGTCCTTTCTCCTGAGCAGAGCCCAACCTTTGGGGGTTTGCATTGAAGGCTGTGCATCCTGTGCCAGGACAACAGGTTTCTTTCTCTGAATCCATCTGTGTGGGCAAACTGATGGCAGCGATGATGCCGACTCCCTTCAGTGCCCAGCACCTGCAGGAGTCTCCTCCTCCGCAGACCTGAAGGTCCCCAGAAGGGACCCCCTCAGACAACACCAGAGGAGCTAATTCTATCAGTATATCCATTGGAGAACATCAGCAGGGACCAAATATTATAAAAATATAAAAACCTCCTTCTAATATATAGCAGCAGTACTGTATTGACTCAAAAAAGCCTTTAAAACATATCAGCATTTTTTTAGTTCTCTGTGATTCATAAATTAGATCCACTTCTATGAGATTTCCCAGTCTTCCCTTCAACTGAAAAGAGACTGTGACTTTTGCAGAATACAAATGCTTCAACAGAAGTAAAACAACATTCTCAGAGGAAGGTGAGCGAGTACGGCCCTGGTCTGGCACCAGCACTACAAGAAGCATCTTCTGCATGAAACCAGCATGGGTCATTCCTCCGAAAGGCGTTTTTTTTCTCCTTGACAGACCTCAACTTCCTCAAGGAAGGGCCTTTTAATCACACCACTAAAAATAAATTACTTGAATTAGAATTACAGAACAATTAAAAAGAAAAAAAGGAAAAGCACGTCAGGAATACCCGACACAGCAGACATACAGTGAGCCTTCCAGAAGAGAAACCAGCGCACTATACTTTCAAAGGACAGGCCAGACAGATTAAGGAAGATCCTTCAGGATCATGCAAACCAAGCCAGCCTTCTGCTATCCTGTGCTGCCTGTGTTAAGCTCCCACTGAAGTTTACCTAAGTTTTTGGCCAAGTCCATAGCCCAGACATGGCATGACAACAGGCATCCATAGTAACTCAATTAGTTTCCTGCAACCCACCTCCATGTACAGTAAGACAGCCCGGAGAGCAGCGGTGTGCTACCTGTGCGTGGCAACACCTCAGCCTTTTTCCCTGTTGAAGCATGACATGGTAACAGTTCAGGTTTTTCCAGAGATGGGGGCAGCACAGTAGATGCAGATATGCAAATCAAGCAGAAGACAGAGACGTAAAAAAGCTGCTACACATATGTTATCAGCACCTGAGGTGACATTATTAAAGCCTAGGTTCAGAATCGGGGTTGTACATGGACACCTCATGCAGCACTGAAGCAATTCCAACATTGTGACACAGTTTTCTTGCGCCTGCATGGAAAAAGCAAGCAGTACAAAACCAGTGTGTCTATGAGTTTAACCTCTGAAGCTGTGAATTTAGATTGTAAACTCTTCACAGGAGATACACAATACAGATCCCACGCTAAATAACACTAAGTGCAAAGTAACTGTACTGAAATGGACAGAGCTGCAGTGATACAAAAGCAAACTGCTCCAGAGGTCAGAAGCAGGCCCTATGTCTTTCCTTGTTTCTGTGCAGACTCTCACGTTCTGAAGAGGGTGAGGCTGTTCAAAACCAAAGTTTATAACATGCAAGAAAACATGATACAGTCTTCTTTAAATGTAGCTGTATTTTGAAATCATCATATTCTAACTGTGATTTTGAAGGGTAAGTAGGGGATTCAGTCTGGAGCAGACAAAGATTAAACTCTTTTGATCTAAGTGCACGTGGTACTGCAGGATCCAGGCATGTGCCACAGCAGCCCAGACCTACCCTCCTGTCCCCAGCATCATGCCTTCTCCCCTTCCCTGCATAAGCTCTGCATTTACACCCATCTCCCCAAACTTGTGCATAAGTCACAGTAAGCCCTGGGTTGCCCGTTATTGCTGGGCGCAAGACAAAAATAACGAGCAATAGGAGTCTTTAGAGCTGTAAGGATACATCTCTGAGCAGTGCATATACTGATCGGCAGGAAGATGAGAGGAAGGCAGTCAGAGGGTAAATTTGTAGGTTAATTGCAAAGGGAGCTGTGCAGTACAACGTCTCAGTAAGTAAGTTTCACAGGCACGAGAAGAGATCAAGACAATGATTCCTATTGCATCTCTCAGCGTATAGAGCGTGCAAAGCACAGGGAAGCCAGTGGAAATTCCTAATCTCTAAGAACAGGAAGATGTCCTACATCCCAAGCTCTGTAAGATTTAAGATTTCTCTTTGTCATTGCAGAGGACCAGCCCTACTATTCAGCTGCCGTAATTATACTGCTCTGCTAGCTAGCAGGGGAAAGGAGGGGTTGGGATGGCTGTTGGCCTTCCCCACAGAGTACTGATACACATGGAGAGGCCAAGTGGGCATGCAGCAGGTAAGGAAGGGACACCTTTCTTTACTTTCTGTAAAGCACACTAAAAATGGTGCTTTCTTTTTCGTGACCTGGTAGTCCGAGCTGGAGTCGTCTGTTTTGGGGGGTTTTGGTTAGACTCTGCACTGGGCTTGGGGGGCTGTTTTGAGCAAGCAGCTGGCAGAATAGCCCCCTGCATGACACTAGGATCCTGTACCCTATGGAAAGCCTGGACCCCATCACGGATTTCTGACAGGGTCTGGCACATCTGACCAAGTTGGCTGGTGAGGTCAGCCATCCTCTGACTGATGACATGCATGCTGCCTGCCATATCTCTGTGAATAGCCACCAGCTCCTGGCAGAACTGCCTGAACAGATCTGTTTGCTGCGTGTGGGAATGGAGAAGCTGGCGATCGAAGCTGGAGAGGGGTGGACTTCTTGTGCAGGGGTGCGGGGGTCTGCAGGACGAGGTGGTGCGCGGGGATGGACGGTGCAGTTCCTGCCTTTGGCTGGTAGCTTCCGAGTGCTCTGATGAGGAAGAGCTGTGGAGGAAGGGGGGCCCGGAAAGGTGATTGATTCCTGTACCAGCCCTCTGCAGCGATGAGAAACGGTGTTCCTGAGAAGTGCCTGGCATCTCTTCATCTTCATCAGCTTAAACAGAAGAGGAAGTATGAATTATTAATGTGAAATCCCTCACAACTCTGAATTCTGTTTCATGGTATCTCGAAGCACACAGAAAATGGGTTTCCCCTCCCCCCAGTCTGCCAGTTGAGACAAGCCTGTAACTTTAGCATCTGGGTGACAAGCTTAGCCATAACATGCCTGAAAAGCAGATGAACCCATCAACCAAGGAGGAATCCAAGCTGACATTATATCCTGGACACAGTATTGTTCATTACTAGAAGATAAATCCATTTCAGAAAGTAGCAATGACTCCCCTTCCCCAAAACCATAACTAGCTGGACCACTCCAATGTTTTGGAGGGACAAAGGCTCCCAGCCTTTGGTCCAGTCTAGGCACACCCTGACACATTCGGTTCCTCATGCCAAAATCCTGTTCCTGTGTAATTTCTTACATCTTCCTCACGGACAAGAGCACAGATGTAGTATTTGCTGCTCACAAAGTCTGTACTGGGAGGCCACTATGTGGCTTGACATCACTAAGAGAACCAGCAGCAACAGGACCCTGTATTAATTGGGCAAATACACTTGATGCAAAACCAAAACCAAAGCAAAACACCATGCAAAAGTTCTCCTCGGTCTGATAAATATCCAGCGATGTGCCAGTTCACTGGGACAGGCACATCAAGCGTGACAAGAGACGGTATTTCACTTGTTGCAACTGCCCACTCTCTTTTTGCACAAGCTGGATTCATTCTGTTGCTGAAAGAGCGTAACTGGCTTCCAAGGTAGAGGCAAAAATATACCAAGTCCCACTTTGCCAGTTCTTGAAGATTTCCATCCTTGCTTTCCCACTAAAAACATTACTTCAGATACAAGATAAGACCGAATGTGTTAGGACAGTGCCACCCATGAAGTGTTAGTTGGCTTGATTCCCAAAAGGTTAGCCCTTCTTTCTCTCCTTTGTATGCGTAAAAGCTCACAGACCAAGAAGTTGCACCTTCACACAAGAAAACTTCATGTACGCAGCTGGGAAAAGAACCTGCAAAATGGAGCTTGTGCTTCTGCACTGGAAGGTGTCTAAGAGATGTGGTGCAAAAAACATTAACTTAGAGGCCAGGGACAGTAGTTTCCTAAAAAAAAAAACCACTGAAGAAGGGGATCATTATCATCTACCTTTTTCACAGCACTTGTGCTGAGCCTTCAGACCAGTAGTGAGAAACCATCACTGGTCTGGCCTCAGAGCATAACCACAGTGATCCCTGAGCCCGCTCAGCAGCCCTCCCAGAATGAACCATGCAGAGATCTGTTAGAGACCAGCACATGGTTCTCAGCCTGACAGCACTGCTGCTTTCTTGGTGTGCATGAAAGGTGAACAAGTTCTAATCCTTTGCAAACACTTTTTTGCAGGCTGGAGGTAGCTGCGCTTCAATTACAAATGTTCCTTCGCTTGTAGGATTAGTTCAGGCTTAGGACCCATTAAGAAAGTAGAATCTGAACAATGTCTATCTTTAGAAGACAGTATGGAAAAGGACTAGACAAACAGATAAAGAAGATGATCTTGACTTGGAAACAGCTTTCCCTCAATCCATCTCAACACTCCATGATCACCAGAGCAGGCTGTCTTGAAACCGAACACGACAGTAGGACCTGGCTTGACAGGCAACCCAGCATCTCAAAACGCGCAATGATCTTCTGCTGTCAA
This sequence comes from Laterallus jamaicensis coturniculus, assembly GCA_022605575.1. Classification (NCBI taxonomy): domain Eukaryota; kingdom Metazoa; phylum Chordata; class Aves; order Gruiformes; family Rallidae; genus Laterallus; species Laterallus jamaicensis. The sequence goes on from JAKCOX010000013.1 coordinate 24,038,628, forward strand.
ACTGAGATAGGCAAACATAAGACAAAGAGGTGTTAAGGCAATGATACTTACAGCTTGTTGACAGGCTGTCAACCACGTCCAGATCCGCTCTCCGGAAGCCGTGCATCTGGCGTGACGAATGCAGTGTTGACTCGATGGCTCTCTCGTGGGCGGTCAGGACGATGGCCGAGGGCCGCCCCGTGCTGCCGGGGCTGGAGAGGGACCTCTGCATGAATGCCAGTTTGTCCTTGGTCCTTCTCTTCATGTCGTCCCATCTGTGTTTAATGTCCTTTACAGACCTGGGAACCTGGCTGACTGATGTGATCTGCCTGGCTATGCCTTCCCAGATCTTGTCCCTGTCAGCATGGGATAGACGCATTGTCTCCCTCCCAAACAGCATGCCTTCATTTCGGGTCACTTCAGTGACCAGAATGTCCAGTTCTTCCTTGGAAAACTTGGGCTTCCTCTTTCGTTCAGCCATGTTCCTTGGGTTGAACATCCCACAAAGCACAATTGGGTAAAAGGAAATCAGCGCAAAGAACCCCCCTGCATCCAACCACTCAGTCAGTGTGGTACAGGGGCAGAGGAGTTTGGTGGGATCCAGCTCCCCCCACCCACAACAACCTCTCAGTTTTCCTCAATCGCACCAGGAAAGGGAAGCTGTTTTGTTTTTAAGAGGCAATTTTCAAGCTTAAGAAAAAGAAAACACAACACCAAGAGACACTAGTGTGAAGGAGCCTTCTCAGCTTTACACTCAAAATGGAATTTTACACTTTGTCTGATGCCTTGACTTATGTATGAGCATTTCAGCACAGCCTCACACCACTTGCCGTGGTTTGTGCACAGAAAAAAGCGTGAGGACTCACAGTCACGTAGATGAATTAGCTCCTAAGGTGACACTGCTAAAAAAATGCTTTCTTCAAGAAATTTAGAGGCCTGAAACATATCTTATTGCTCTGCCTGGCGCGACACACAACAGACAATTTCACACCACCCTTTCTGTTAAAATTTGCAGGACGTCAAGCAGAGGCTACATCAAATTGTACTTTTCTCAGGGGAAGGAGATTTCAACTAGTCTCAAGGGCCATTTCTACAACTCACATTTCCTAAGGAAAAGTCTTTTTCTTCAGCACCAGGGGTATGGTACATCCAGCGTTTGTCTGCTTCACAGCAAGCTCTTGTTTCACCCAGAAATGGTTGCCGTTTCCTATTGTTCTCAAAATGAATGAGGCCACCCACTTGCTTTTCCTGGCTAGGCTCCGCTGTCACTGCTGCTGACAGGAGCCTGCTCCCCATTGCTGGACCTTCAAACAAAAACCTCAGTCTCAGCCATTAGGGAGAGGAGCAGTCCTCCTGAGAACAAGCAGTTTTGGCCAAAGAGGTGTCTCTCTGTGTGTGTGTGTGTGTGTGTGTGAGAATTTTTCCAGCCATAGTTGAAGGAAACTTTGAAGCTAAACAAAACACTAGTCTTAAATAGGGCTTTTTTTTTTTTTTGGTGGGGAGAGGGAAGGCAGCAGATCTATTCAATAGGGAAGGAGAAAACAAACTGCATGAACATGTAGTTTTGCACATCAACAAGGTAGGATTGCAGACAGGGGAATAATCGTCTGCCTGGGCAATGGACCCATGTGTATAAGCACATGGAACAACACGGAAGAGATCAGAGGCCATGAAGGAGCAGAACTGCCAGGAACTTAGTGTATGCCTTGATCTGAATTACACCAAAATAAACTAAAATGCCAAAATTGTTATTCTAGCACTACATGTTACAAAAGGCCACTTTTACACATCTTCAAACAATTAATTAATAAGAGGGATGTCGGGAATGTTTTTGCAAAAGGTCAACCTTTCCGGGGCTCATACCATACACTTCTTAATAGTTTAAAAGGTAGTTCTCAGAAACCTACACGAGCACAAGAGTTATAGAGCACAACACTCACCTGACTTCAGCAGTAATACAAACCACCCTAATAAATCTGTCACTACAAGCCTAGAAAATTAATGTTTAAAAAGGATATTAAGATGCAGCATACAAGAAGTAAGACATCTTAATGCTTAGGCCATCTAACAACTAAAACTCTGAAGTGACTGACACCATAGGATGGAAAAATGTATTGGCTTCCCCATGTGTTAGTTTTCTTCCTGCTTTTGGTCACAAATTAAATGTGAAACCAGAGATGCTATCTGCTAGTAATAGACAGTAGATTGTATTACCAGGAGATAGCATCTTTGATTTTATTTAATTTGAGACGTACTGCTAGGATCTTTGCAATATTTGGGTAATAAACTAGCTGGGACAGGTGAGACCCTACTCTTTCAAATTACTGCATTTAATCCTAAAATCTTGGCTGAATGCTCTCTCTCTCACAGGCAGACAGACTTTAGCCAACCCAAAATACTTTCTGAAAAGCTGGTATAAGCCAAGTCCTCAGCATTCTTCCTACTTGCCTCATGTGTGCGATGGCCCTCCTTGGCACCTCCTCAGAGCTGGGTGCCTTTCAGTGCTGCCACGGCCCAACAGATGAGAGGTGATCTGGGCTGCTCTCATGTGAAAGGCGCTTGTGGGCTGCAGACTAAGGAAAACCCACAGAAAGGCTGAGTGACCCTTGTCAGATGATATTCTTGTTTCTCCTTAGCACTGTTACGTTGCTGTTCAATGCAGCTCACTGACACTGCTGTCCTCCATCAGTGTCAGCAGCTGGTAACCTTGGATAAAGCTGGAAAACCAGTAGGAAGTGCTGCACAAATCCAGGGCACATACAGGGAGAGTGGGGAGCAAAGTGCCCAGAGATGCATTTCACTGAGACAAACATAAATGCATCCTTGAGATACTGGAGCTTCATTTATGGAGGGATAGAAGGAGCATTTAGGGATGATGAGAATGAAATGACACAGAGCCAGCAAAGCACTCGCTACACTGACCTTAAGGGAAAAACCAAAACAAAACTCACACTTAAAAGGAGAAAGGAGTTCTCCCATCTGAGCCCTGGAAGGAAGGAAGGAAAAGGCTATGTGGATCACTGAGCAAGGGAACATTCGTGGTTGGATTTCTGCCATGTTCAGCAAAACTGGTCTTCAGGTCTGTTCACCAGAGGTGCCCACAGCTGCACAGTGCTGTCAGTGCCTCCACGTGCTGCAAACAAATCTCCACTGGCACGCTGCTCTGGTGAAAAGGAGGAACAGGATTTTGCAAAGTGTTTTGCACCGATGGGGACTGAGAGATCTTTTTGCTCTTCCCAGACTGGTTATCCCACCAAGTGTCCTGCGGGCAACCTCTGGCAGGCCTGGATATTCAGATTTCAGGGTTTCCCCTCATTTGCTCCCGCATGACTTGGGTCAAAACTATTGAAGATAACTTAAGCGTTCCAACAGAAACCTCACTGTGCAAAGAGTAATGAGTTCTGGCCGGTTTTAATCGTGAATTCAATTACATGTTAGGTTCCCAGCAGGCACATTAACCTCCTCCTCATAAAAATGCAGACAGTATTACTGTCAGATCTTTTTTCCTTTCGTGCATTTCCTCTGTGATGCAGGGTGCCTCTAGGAGCAGTCTCTGATGTTTGGAAGTACATCTCTGGGGACGCTGCAGGGGTTTTAGCAAGCTCTGAGGAGTCCCGGTTGCGGGTCTGCAAATTCACACCTCAGCCCAGGTCAATCTGCGAGTGCGAGGCTGTACAGCTATTTCTTTAAACACACATGACGTTGTAACCTATGTGATCAGTCGGCCCTTACTGATTATCCCACAACGGTATCAGCTGGCTCCGCTCTTCCTGGCTTCTAAGAAAAAAGCGTGTAAAACCACTTTGGAGATTGGGGACATTGTTTTTGTTTTACAGGGATCACAGTTCTGCAGTACTTCAGGATCCCTCTCCACTCTGCATAAATTTCAGCCTGCACTGCAGAAGGTCATTTGCTGCGCTTCCTGTGAGGTAGCAGAGACCAGTTTTTGAAGTTTAGCAAAATGACTTGTGCAAAGGCTGGTGGCTTCTACCCTCCCAACACATGGGCAGTCACACTAAACCCAATTAAAAAAACCCCTGTTATTAAAAGGTCCTGTGAAGTTGAAACAGTACCTCAGCACTTATAAGATCTACTGATCTAATTGGTTCTGCTTTGAGTAGGCCATTGTAGCTTCCTTCCAAGCTTTGTTACTGTGCAGATCAAATTGCAGCCATCTCCATTCTAAGGAGACAGGAAGACATACAGAACAGCCTTGCACACCACGGCCTCTTTGTTGCTATGTTTGGAGGGAAAAGGAGGCAGAGAGGAAAGCAAAGGAGAAAGAAGTAAGGCAGCCTTACTCCAGCTGTTTCACATAGCTGAGGGAAAGGACGAATTTGAATTGTGCCAAAATCCCAGTAACTCAGATACTCACATGTAAGAATGGATACAGACTATAAATGCCAGAACTAGCCGGGAAATCCCACACACGAGACACTTCAACAATTTGGTTCGGCACCCCCAGCTTGCTGGTGCTTCCTATCCTGCATCTCAGTCTCAGCCAAGTGATACATACACATAAGAGGGATGTTTCCCAGACTTTCTGAACTACTTTCATTTTTGGTCAAACCCTGTGTTTTTTTAAAGGTCCTCAACAACTAAGTAACAGAATTTCCTCAGAAGTAACCGGGAACAATGTCTAGTTCTGTGCAATCCTTCAGTAGCCCCAAGAACTTCCATCAGCAGCAGTTTATAGTTTATGGAGAAAGCACCTATTTTGTTTGAGGTACGCTGCAATCCATGGTAATCAGTCACCCTGACCCCCCGCCAAAAATCAAAAACAGGGGAAGAGGTTTGCACACATCCCTGTGGTTTCATAAAGTACTGGCAACAATGGTGTTTTACTCTGGACAGAGATGAAGGGTGCATTATGCTTGTGCCAATAGGAGAACACGCTCCCAGCATCAGGGGCTCGTCTTGACCAAGTGACTGAACAGGGAAAGGGCAAGAGGATGTTACCATTGCCATGCCATCTGCTATGCTTCGTACTCCTTCCTCCCTGTCATCCACTGCCCTGGGTAAACAGCCACTTGAAATTAAACCAGCAAGTGCTGCAGTGTACACACTGTCCTCAGTGGGAACATGAAAATGGACTCAGATGTGGTAGTCAAACAACAAAAACAATAGCCAGATCTACAAGAAGAGAGAGGAGTCAGCCCAAGCTGCCCTCCCCATGCCATACCCACCTACCCAGAAGGTGAGTAGATCTGCTTTGCAAAGCACTCCATCTGTGAGTGATGGCAAAGAGCACCATCTGAAAAACAAAAAGAGCGCTGTCTACAGCGTCCTGGAAGTACGGTTTCTGTGGGTAATCTCCATGACAGGTAATGTCCTACCATAGGATATCAAGTGCATCTCTGCTTGAAAGCTGCGGACAAACAAAACCAAGGCTTTTTGAGGACTACCATCTCCACTTGAACTGTCAGTCAGACTCCTTATAATGCTGCTATTAAAAGCAATTTTCAAGAGTAAAAACAGGAAGATCAGTAAGACCAGTATAGCCTGCACCGGTCCTTTAATACATCCTTCCCCAGAAGAGCTGCAGACATCGCCTCTACACAAAACCACAACCTCCTCACCTTTCATGGCTGTACAGAGCAGCCCAGGCCACGCTTGCCTCGGGACTTAACCACGGCAAATACAAGTTTAGGCCAAGAACTTTCTGTTCTTTGGTGCTGGGGCCATGGATTAAACACAGACATTCAAGCTTGTGTTCATGGCACTAGGAAGAAGAGTTCATCACAGAATTTTTGCTTCACCCAACTGTGCTTTCTACCAGATCACATAAAGATCCAGATCTAAGCAGGAAAATTTCACTCTGGTTTCTGAACCCTTCAGTCTTTACTTCAAGATACATGTCCCTGTACCAATCTGTCCATTTTATCACTGCTTCTTTTAGGACTGACAACTCCAGGCTCAGCCCAGGTCTACCACCTTCTCTCATCCAGTAATGAACAAGCGTGACAGCTGGAATTCCTTTAGAAAAACAAGATTCCTCTGCTGAACTTTACAAACAGTGTCAGAACAGCTGATATCCACACAGAGACTCAAATGCTGCAAAAGTGGTTGCAACCAGCTTTCACCAGCCAGGTCGGTCTGGCATCTACCTGTGTTCCACACTTTCTCTTCCCTCAGAAAGTGACAACTAAAAACGCCAGGCATCCAGGCCAATGAACCAGTTCATTCCCACACTGCATGTAATACCCTCTTGACAACAATCACTTCCAAAATTCACCCTTGAAATCAGGACTGGTCCTAACATGGTGCAGGCCACAGCAGTCTCCCATTCTGGTGACTCACCGTACACACGAGGCACTTCAGCGCTTTCCCTCCGCCTCAGGAGGCTGTAAGAGTGACCTACATTTGGCAGGCACATGCCATTAAACATGTTCCCTTACTGCTGCAGTCAAGAAACCAGAGGTAGCCCCACTTCTGCTTGAGTACTGGCTGGTGTTTGGGTTCTGCTCTGTCGGGCTTCTGGCCGGCAGAGGGAGCGCAAGCACACGCAGGATTTCTACCTTCCGAGCTCCAGGAACTCACTCCCATATTTCTACTAACACGGTATAAAGCTGACACTACCAATGACAGCCACCACAGACAACTGTTTCAAGCAAAGCCCAGAAGGGAGGGGAAAAAGCGCAGCGGGAAGAAAAAGTGAGGGAAAAAAAAAGAATAAAGTGCAGGACCTCTTACAATATCCATCAAATGGGAAAGGATAAAAAATGCCCCAAACAGAATAAAATGCTACTTTGGGGATAATGCAAAGCATTCCGCAAATATCTGAGCATAAAGTAACCCCTCCCTCCCCCCCCAAAAAAAGGAGTGAGACCTGTTAATTTTTAAGCAAGGATAAATAGGATCATCTTTACCATCTGTCCTCATTCCAGAAAATAGCCATCTTCCGTACATACATCCTTGTTTTAGTCCCTTTCATTGATTTTTCTTCACTCCAAAGGACACTCATCATAATAAATACTGAAAAAGCACAAGCACACCCTTTACAGAAGGGGTCGTAGCATTTTGATTTGGTCTTGTGTCACACAAAATAACAAGGACTGTTTGATGGCCTCTCTCTGGAAGACAGAGCCCCAAAAGGGAAGGCAGAAGAGAACTGGACTCACCTCATCCAGTTTGCTTTGGTTTCATCCGTCCCATCAATAGATTTGTAGCGGTTGTTCTTATCAACGACCTGCGGAACAAGAGAACAGAGGCAGCATGTCAACTAGCTGGTCCAGACAGGAGGCCTACAGCGCTCTCATCACAGATTCAGCTCCAGCCTTAAGTCAGGACACGAAACGCTATGCCATGAATGTCAGCTCCCCACATACTACCGGTTGCTGCCCTGGAGACGCATGTGGAGGCTACTCTCAAATCAGAGGCAGTGTACAAATTGCCTATGTACAGATATCCCTAACACAGAACTATGGACGGAGCTGACAGAATTTTCTAACAGTCCTGAGATATAAAAGATTCACAACTCTTTCAGAGTAGGGCTGAGACACACATCTATTTTACAGACCTGAGTAGCATTTCCTATTAGCAGCTCTCAGTTGTTTCCTACCTATAATTCAAGTTCCACGTCTCATCTGTCATAATAATTAATCTCTCTCGATCTAGTGAAATCTCTGTCTCACAGGCTAACTGAATCCCACAGTACTAAGGTAAAGAAACTGTGGGACTCTGTATGTAGATCACTTCCTGATGGAGTGGATCTCCTCTTCTTTCCTGGCCCCTTGGGCCATCTCCTCTGCTCAAACAGGCTGGGAGGGTGTGCTGCAGGCGCATGAAAGGGATCTGCAATCCCTAGATACAATCCTTCCCCTGTTCTCAAAATTATGACCACAGCAGGTACTGGAAGAGCCCTTGACACTGGGGATGGAAGGACAGCAAAGGGGAGAGAAGAAGCAAGTTCTGATTCTTACAGTTGTGAAGTGAACTCAGGTGCCATGGCACCTGGTCTGGTCTCCTTCCACATATCTATACCCTTAAGCTGCCCATAATTATGGCAGGTCAATGTTTGCCTATTACCCCCACGGGTCAGCAGAAGATCTTCAGAGAAGGAAGAAGATGGCTAAGGTCTGGCTTCCCAGGCCTGCAAGTCTCCCATCTCTGATCTGTATGGCTGGGGCATCACTTTGGAGGGGAGCCACATCACTCACCAGCCACGAGAAGAATCCTGCGGACTTGTCCTGGCTAGAGATCTGCCCCTCGTACGGCCCGAAGATATGACCTTTGGGGATCACCTCGTTCATACAGCGCACGTCGTTCTCCCCGTTGGCTTCTTTCACCACCTCCATTCCAGGCGGGATGGTCAGTGCTGCCCGGTCAGGGATGCCAATGGGCACTGGGGTGTCAGACACAAACACTGGGGGGCCGTGATTTGGGCACTCATCCACAAAGTACTCCTGGCAGGACTCACAGACTGCAGGTGCAAGGGGAGCAGGGGTTAGATCAGGCAGACGTGATGCCTGCACAAGCTCACACACCTCCTAGGACATACAGTGCTCAGGACAGCATCCCCCCCCAGCCCAGCTGAGTCCCTTTCCCAGAGACTCTATGCACACAGACACTTCACCAGCTGCTCAGGTGTTCTGCCAAACGTCTCTCAAAAAGGGCTCTGCCCCAACCCACACCTGCCCAACCAACACTGGTGCTTGTGGGAGCCTTGGTGCCCTACACACGTTTGCCACTGACAGCAACATGAACAGGGAAAGGCCCTGTCACCACCTGCAGAGACAAAGGTTGGGGGATCCTTGCAAATCCCTTGCTAGCAAAGATGTCCTCTAGCCAAAAGGTTTGATTCCCCACACACCAAAGGGGAGCCAAAATAAACATCCCTGACAACAAATACCTTCACCACACAGCCATCATTCTGTGCTTGCAAGAGAGAGAGCACTGCCAGGCACCTGAGACACCTGCCTTGTGGCCAGACAGGACAACGATTTGGTATTTTATAGGTATGCCAATGCAACTGGCACCAGTTTTCTTTCCCACAATACAGGGGAAGGGAAAGAGCTGTCACCCTTTGCAGTTTCTGAATTCAAGTCTTTGACTCTTAGGCTTTTCCCACATGCATGTTCATGTTTCCAGTATGCTTTTCACCCATATCCTCACTATTGCATAGCCCCACAATGGGCAAGATGCTTTTGTCCAAGAGCTTCCCCACCAAATGTGCTGGTGTTTTCAGGAAAGCATGCAATTTGCCCCTGGGTTTCTTTTCTTCCCAACCTCCCAACCCCAAGCTGGCAGGGCGCTAACTAGGAAAGAGCAAAGTCTATGCAACTGGTGATGCTGCTTTTCCCTCATTCACAAGACACTTACACCAGAAATCCACTTGCTGAAAGCTCTTGGTCATGATCAAATCCCGTTTCCCTTTCAGTTTCTTGGGCTCCACCTCCATGGACTGTGGGTCAGGCCTTCCAGAGCTGGGAAAGGAACAACAGAAAGATGATGTTAACCCACAAAGGTGTTGGGACTGCACAAAGCAAGAAGCAGGGGCAACAGATTTTGAACAATGCTCCTAGTCCCCATGCCTGCAGCAGTGAAATGATTCAACCTGCCATCCAATCTACCAGAAGCTGAGATGGCTTAAGGCCTGCAGCAGGTAGCAGCTTCAGAGAGAGCACCTCCATGCATGGCACAAACCCAGCATGTCCCACACCGGGCAGGATGGCAGCAAAGGGGACTCCCACCAGCAGAAAGCCAGCACTGCTACAGCCTGGTAAACATTTTGCTAAAAGGCAAGGCACAGCCCTCAAAGCATGCCAGCACTGCAAGGCACAATGTGAACTAGCACACGTAGCAGACATGTGCCTAGCACGAGTAGGTGACCACCCTGTCACACACCTCAAGGCAGATGTCACAAGGGAGGGTTTTAATAACTGAAAGGTTCAATCATATCGCTCAAAAACAACTTTAAATTGGAGGGGTAAGTGAAGAGAAGGGGCTTAGAGTACATCGGACTGAAGCTCAGCAGCGTACCAAGGCTGTCCATACTCCTGGTCCCGGTGCGGAGAGCAGGCCTCCTTTTTTATCGTCACCATCTCCCCTAAAGAAGGCTGGGTCTGGATCAAGCAGTCCTTCAAGTTTTCACTCATGTTCTGAAAAAGAATGAAAGAAGAGAGGAGAAAAATGAGTGGCCAGGAAATCACAACCCTCTTCCACCAGGAACCACTGCCTTCCTACTCCAGGCCAGGACGCAGCCAGCAGAGCAGGCTCCCTTCTGGCACATCACGCTGGAGCACGTAGGTGGAACCCCATTCCTGCACCAGCAAGCGGTTCAGTCACAGGTCAGGTGAAGAGCATGAGGCACTACTGAGCAACCTGAGGCATGGAGAATCTCAAGTATGCTCCACAGCACCCATTAAAAATGTTGTGCATGGAATTTAAGACTGATGGGTGGGATGTGCTATGTAAACTCGGAGTACTACTACCTCAGAGCAGGTCTTTGGGGACAGAATGACAAGAAAGACGAACACAGGCCATGGCATGAATCAGGATCTACCTATAAATATAACATCTGCCAATCTCCATCTGGCAATAGAGCATGTTGTACTACTACATCCTTGCAGATGGAGCTTTCCACATGCTCCAGACACCTCTGACTAACAGTAAAGTGCCTACAGTGCCCTGCAGGACTCCACCAAAATTACACAAGTCGTGCTACTGGTCCCTTCAATGACTGGAGTTGAACCACCATCACCCTTCCAGCATGCAAGCCAATGCGGTGAAAATGTTTCTCCCTCAGCTCAACACAAGAGCCAGGAACCACTTAATAATGTTTAAGGAGAACAAGCTCCAAAACAACTAACACTTCCCTCCTACCCCCATCATGGGATGGTGCAGAAGAGAAAATATTGGTAAGTGATCATAATTTAGAATTGGTGTAATTAATACTAAATTTTTTGGAAGGGCCTCTAAGGTCCAGAGCATCCCAGGTTAAGACAAGGAATTAAGTGAAGCATTGTTCATCTCTCTTGAGTTCTTCTTAAGACTTCCTCCAAGGTACACAAACTGGCTGCTTTCAAACACCACACCAGGTCAGAAAGACTTCACAGCTGCTCTCTCTGAAGTCCCCTATGATCCGCTTTTCCATGTCCGCTGCCCAACGGCACACTCTCTAATGCTGCATATTCACAGCACACAACAGAGGGGGCCTCAGTAGCTGATCACTATTGATTGTTCAAGCAGGCAGGGATACAATCATGAAGTGTAGCCTGAGTGCTATCAAAAGGGAATTTCGTGACCTAGGGCGCTCCTTGAGGGAGGGGGAGCTCAAATAATATTCTGATCTATCCCTACTAGTGGGAAGAGGGGTTCAGAGCAGGTGAGGAGAACCCATGTGTTGAATGAGTGGCTGAAAGACTGGTGTCGGCATAAAAACTCTGGGGTTTTTGACCAAGGGAAGGTGTATTCTGCTCCTGGCATGATTACTGCTGATGGGGCTCACCTGACCCAAAGGGGAAAGAGAATCCTCGCCCAAGAGATGTCAGGGCTTATTGATCGGGCTTTAAACTAGTTAGGAAGGGGGAAGGGGGCATTAGGAAGGGGGAAGGGGACGTTAGGAAGGCTGCTGGGGTCAGGCAAGTGCTTCGGGAGACATGACGCGAGGCGGCAGTGGAAGAAGGTAAATGCCGGTGGTACAGTGATGGACTTGGGGATGTTGTTCCATGTGACAATAGGGAAAATTCTGTGGATTACCCTGACGACTCCTCAGTGGAGCCACAATTGCCCTTCCCCTGTCGGAAATCTCACTGTGATCTCTTGAAGATACCTGCATCTGCTGCCCCATTAAAATGCCTTTATACAAATGCATGTAGCATGGGAAACAAACAGGACGAATTAGAGATCTTCGTGCAGTTGCATGGCCACGATCTCATTGCAATCACAGAGACGTGGTGGGACAGCTTGGATGACTGGCACGCTGTCATGGATGGCTATGTGCTTTTCAGGAAAGACAGGCTAGGGAGGCGAGGTGAAGGAGTTGCTCTTTATGTCAGAAAGCAGCTGGAATGTATTGAGCTCCACCTGGGGAAAGATGAACCATCAGTCGAGTGCTTGTGGGTAAGAATCAAGGGTCATGCTAGTATGAGTGACACTGTTGTGGGTGTGTACTATAGACCCCCTGATCAAGAGGAGCGGGCTGACAGTGCTTTCTATAAGCAACTAGAAGTAGCCTTGAGATCCCAGGCGCTTGTCCTTATGGGGGACTTCAATTACCCAGGTATTTGCTGGGCAAGCAACACGGCCAGTCATATGCAGTCCAGACAATATCTGCAATGTGTAGAAGACAATTTCCTGCTACAGATGGTGCAGGAACCTACAAGGGGAGGGCGGGTGCTGGACCTTGTTCTTACTAACAAGGATGGGCTTGTTAGGGAGGTGAAGGTCGGGGGCAGCTTAAGACAAAGTGACCACGAAATGATAGAGTTCAAAATCCTGGGTGGAAGAAGCAAGCCAAAAAGCAGGATAGCTACCCGGAATTTTGGAAGAGCTAACTTAGATCTCCTCCGCAACCTATTAGGAGCTATCCCATGGGCTATGCTGTTAGAAGGAAAGGTGGCCTGTGAGAGCTGGGTAACATTTAAACAGCACTTCTTCCAAGCACAGGACAGGTGCATCCCTTTGAGTAAGAAATCGGGAAAGAGAGGCAGAAGACCTGCGTGGATGAGCAGGGAGCTCATGATTAAACTCAAAGGGAAGCAAAAGGTTTATGAACTGTGGAAACAGGGTCTGAACACCTGGGAAGAATATAGGGATGTTGTCAGGGCCTGTAGGGATGTGACTAGGAAGGCTAAAGCCAACCTGGAAATGAAACTGGCAAGGGACATAAAGGGCAATAAAAAGGGTTTTTTCAGGTATGTGAATAGTGAGAGGATGACCAGGGATAATGTAGGTCCCTTGCTGAATAAGGCGGGTGTCCTGGTAACGGGGGATGATGAGAAGGTGAAGATACTAAATGCCTTCTTTGCCTCAGTCTTCACTCCAAAGGCCCCTCAGGACCCACACCCTCAGGACCCACAGATCCTGGATGAAAATAGGAGTGTTCGGGGAACGAAGAGCTTCCCTCTAGTTGAGGTAGGGGAGGTCCAGGAGTGGCTCAAAGGGATTAATGCACACAAATCCATGGGCCCGGATGGGATGCATCCACGTGTGCTTAGGGAGCTGGTGGAAGTGATTGCGGAGCCTCTCTCTATCATCTTCGACAGGTCTTGGAGAACAGAAGTGCCTGAGGATTGGAGGATAGCCAATGTCACTCCAGTCTTTAAAAAGGGCAAGAAGGAGGATCCTAGCAACTATAGGCCAGCCAGCCTCACTTCTGTCCCTGGAAAGGTGATGGAACAGCTTGTTCTGGACGCCATCACCAAGCAACTGGAAGAGAAGAAGGTCATGAGGAATAGTCAGCATGGATTTACCAAGGGAAGATCGTGCTCGACCAATCTCATAGCCTTCTATGATCTCGTCACTGGCGGGGTGGATGGAGGGAGAGCAGTGGATGTCATCTACCTTGACTTTAGCAAGGCTTTCGATACTGTCTCCCATAACATCCTGATAGAAAAGCTGAGAAAGCATGGGATAGATGAGTGGACAGTGAGGTGGGTCGAGAACTGGCTGTTGGACCGAGCCCAGAGGGTCATGATCAGTGGAGCAGAATCTGACTGGAGGCCTATGACTAGCGGTGTTCCCCAGGGCTCAGTGTTGGGTCCAGTTCTGTTCAATGTCGTCATTGACGACCTTGATGAGGGACTAGCATCCACCCTCAGCAAGTACGCCGATGATACAAAGATGGGAGGGGTGGCTGACACGCAGGAACACTGTGCTGCCATCCAGCAAGACCTGGACAGGGAGAAATCAGGTGAAATTCAACAAAAGCAAGTGTAAAGTCTTGCACCTGGGGAGGAACAACTGCATGTATCAGTACAGGCTGGGGGTTGACCTGCTGGAGAAGAGCTCTGTGGAGAAGGACCTGGGGGTCCTGGTTGATGATAGGTTGGCTCTGAGTCAACAGTGTGCCCTGGTGGCTAAAAGAGTCAATGGGATCCTGGGGTGCATCAGGAGGAGTGTGGCCAGCAGGTCTAAGGAGGTGATCCTCCCCCTCTACTCTGCCCTGGTCAGGCCCCACCTGGAGTATTGTGTCCAGTTCTGGGCTCCCTGGTATAAAAAAGACAGGGATGTCCTGGAGAGAGTCCAGAGAAGGGCTATGAAGATGATTAAGGGCCTGGAACATCTATCCTAAGAGGAAAGGCTAAGAGAGCTGGGGCTGTTCAGCCTGGAGAAAAGAAGACTGAGGGGGGACCTAATCAATGTTTATAAATATCTTAAGTATGGGGTGCAGGGGGAATTGGCCAGCCCCTTTTCTGTGGTCGGTGGAGACAGGACAAGGGGCAATGGCTGCAAACTGGAGCACAGGAAGTTCCGCACCAACATGCAGAGGAACTTTTTCACAGTGAGGGTGACAGAGCACTGGGACAGGCTGCCCAGGGAGGTGGTGGAGTCTCCTTCTTTGGAGATAGTAAGACTCATCTGGACACCTATCTGTGTAGTATGAGCTAGGGAGCTTGCTTTGGCAGGGGGGCTGGACCCGATGATCTCTCGAGGTCCCTTCCAACCCCTACAACTCTGTGATTCTGTGATCAGACCTCTTCTGTGAGGGGAGCTGGTAGAAGAGCCTGTCCTCATTGCAACTCGGCTGTAGGCATTCCAAAATTGGTGTTCTGAGGTCACAAACCCCTGAAGACAGGAATTTTCTTATTCCACATGTGTCTGTATGGGACTGAGCACCATGAAAGTCTGGCCTGCATTTGTGCCCTGTTTACAGCAAGAAGGAATGCTGTTCCCAGTCTCTCTGGCTCCTCTTTCGCCAGGGGACAAATGATTAATTTTTCCAGCCCAACTTCTCACGTGTCAATGGGTAGCCTGAAAGACCTTTATCAAGCCTGTATCAAGGAAGCAATAGTTAATATTCATACAGTGTTCTGAAAGCAAAGCCTCAGCATAAGTACAACTACATACGTGCAGACACACACACACTTTCAAGCCTTTACAAGGTGCCCAAAACAAGACACATCTTTCAGAATTACCATTGCCAGTCAGAAGAAAAGCAGTATTAAGGGCAAGAAGGGGCTCATTATTTTGGCAAGCTGAGCCCCTGGTTTATGATCTCTGGAGTGACAGGGAAGCTCTCCAATCTTGTTCCCAGGCACCAGCTGGTGTTGCAGGCAGGGCCTACCCGCTTTCCCCATGATGGCATGCTCAGAGTGCCTGTGCAAGGCAGGCCACGGCCCTCCCTTCAGTGCACTCCTGGTTAAACTACCTCCAAGAAGAAAAAAAAAGCCAAACAACTGTGTTTGTTTTACACACGGAGCACCTCATTTTACTGTGAGGCACATTTTTTATGCAGCCCTTCCCTCACATGGTCCTCCCTGAACTCCCTCCAACATTCATTGTTATCAGCAACATTCCTGCGCAGCACCGGCTGTGGCACTCCTGTGCTGACAAGAGCAGCACCTTGCACCACGATAACATGCTCCCTGCTCCTGCTCAGGATTTCCATGTTTGTGTTCAAGTACTGCATTTACTTTCTGGACACTGTGCCCAACTGGGGATTTGTGTTCGGTGAGCCTCCATGCCGCCATAGCTCCTGCAACAGCTCCCAGGCTGCCGCACACCCCTTACCAGCCCTCCTAGCTGCTCTGTGACTAGGTGCCCGCTTTTAGGACATTCACACAGCTTGTTGTCTTGCCCAGCATATGTGCTATCACAGCTCCATCCCTAACTTGCCTCTTTTCATTGCTTGTGGCTTGCTCAGACTTTGTTGCCCACAAACATAATCCAAATTAACACTGTGTTAATGTAGTGTTCCAGGACACCAGCGACTCAGAATCAAAGAATCATTTGGGCTGGAAAAGGTCTTTAAGATCATTGAGTCCAACCATAAATCGAACACTGCCAAGTCCTCCAGGAATGTTGACACAACCACTTCTCTGGGCAGCCTGTTCCAACGCTTGATAACCCTTTCAGTGAAGGCATTTTTACTATTACCCAATCGAAACCTCCCCTGGCACAACTTGAGGATGTTTCTCCTCAAGAGAAGGATTAGTACTGAGCCAAAAGAAATCCAATTCCCAGCTGACACTACTAGAAATAGTATCAGCAGTGGCTCTCCTCTCATTGCTTGAGACCTTTACTTTAGTCAGGTTTTTATTTGTTCATAGAATAGTTAAAGGTCATCTAGTCCAACCCCCCTGGAATGAGCAGGGACATCTTCAACTAGACCAGGTTGCTCAGAGCCCCGTCCAACCTGACCTGGAATGTTTCCAGGGATGGGGCATCTGCCAGCTCTCTGGGAAACTTGTGTCAGTGTTTCGCTACCCTCATCATAAAACATTTCTTCATCATATCTAGTCTGAATCTACCTTCTTTTAGTTTAAAACCAATGCCCCTTATTCGCTATAGCCTTTACTAAAAAGCTTGTTCCCATCTTTCTTGCAAGACCCCTTTAAGCAGAAGACCACAGAGCCTCATGTTCTCCAGGCTGAACAAGCCCAACTCTCCCAGCCCACCTTCACAGGGGAGGTGGTGCTCCAGCCCTCTGATCATTTTCAAGGCCCTCCTCTGGATGCGCTCAAGTGTGTGACACTGCATCATTCTAGCTGCTTATTCCAATGACCTGTGCCACAACTTCAGTGCATTAGACATGCAAGACGTTCCAACGCTTGATAAAGGTCAATCAGGCAAAATTATGGCAACATAAAAAATAACACGTTAGGAAAAAGTCTATTTAAAAGAATACTCTATGTACAGAGTGATTATTATAATTAACGCCCCTTGAATCATGACCAATCCAATTCCTATCAGCTATTGCATTATTTTATTGGAAGCCAACAACAGACTGCAGGAAGCCTAGTATTCTAGTTTGCCCAGATCAGACTTCATATTAGCTTACTTGTTTATGACCGACACACATGTTTTTCAGCCTAACTCATTATATACAGGGTTTTTTTAAAATATAAAAATAGCATTTATGGCCCCAAGAGCGCTGCTCAACCAGTCCTTTTAAAATCCCTGGATGTAAATTAGCCAGAACAGCAAATTTTAAAATGTACTGCTTTAGTAGCTGCTGTTTGGTAATTTCCCAAGCTATTGCTAAAACAGAGAGCATTACACTGCTGCTGTAACTGGTACCATCACCTAGCTTTTCTGCCAGCCATAAGAAATACTCAACATTTCTCCAGTTCCAGCATAGGTAAATGAATGTGCTTTTAGGACTTTTGGCTTCTGACACATTTAAAGCTGCTTTTAATTCTTCCTGATTTCACTGGCCATTACTTTATCTTTCATTCCCTTTTATATCTACACAACTACAGGAGTGCAGTTCATATTCTGCACTTTCCACTCCCTCCACATGCTTTGGGGTAGGGTTTTTTGCAATTTTTATAGTTGTGTTTGTTCTAACACCTAAATATGAATGTCCTCCAAAGATTTCAGGTGATGTGGCGAAGCACCATGTACATTTAAGCAGAGCAGGCTCCTTGGTTGCTGCTGAAGGTATTCCCAGGGGTTACTCAGCCTGCCACACGCGTGTCCCTGTGCCCATCAGGACAGTCAGTCCTCCCAGTGTCGGTGTGCACACAGCCTTCCTAGCAGCACGTCAGAGCAGACAATTCCTAGGTGAGAGGAATGCTGTGCTGTCTGTGCACAACATCAAGTCCTTTGGACAGCAAAGGCAGTCGTGGTATGAGGCACGATGGTCCTCAGCAGGCACAATGCACAAGACGCCAGCATCATAGCTGCAAGAGACATCCCGGAGTTCAAAGGCAATGCCACTAACTCTCTCCCATTTTCTTTACAAAGTAGGCAATACATTTCTGCATGTATCATATGATACATGTTAACATCTCCAGTGACTTTACCATGTTGGTCACAATCAGGGAAGTAGAAAACAGAAGAACATCTGAGCTGTTAATCTCTAATGCAGGGAAAAAAAAACCCAAAAAACTTTAAATGGGGTTAAGCATGAACGAACCTGTGAATTCCTGTCCTCAAGCACACTGCTTTTATCACTGCCCCTCTTGTAGTTATTAGTTAACAGCCACAGACTCTTATCTGCCTGGATCAGCCTCCAAAACAAGAGCTTTAATTTTACATTTTACTGGCACATTTCCCAGATTGGGACATTCTTGCATGTGAAACAGCCGTATAGGAATCCACCCTCTCCTCAGCACACAGCTCCTTCACTCAGTTTCTCACTGCTGGCCTTTTGGAGGTCATCCCCTCTTCTTTTAAGAAGGATCTTGCATAGCTTGTGCCACATTTTGAAGTGCAGGCCCAGGGTGAAAGATGGACTTGAATTCATATGCTTTTTCTACAGTTGCATATTATTACCAGAAATAGTAATCCAGAACAGTCAGCTACTGACAAGTCAAGAAGGGGGAATAAAGCACAGCATTCAAGGCCCTAAGCTTCCCCCCCGCCCCAATAGCCATGAAAGACCCAGGCTGACTGTTTTCCACGAGGTGAATTCACTTGCCAAGGTCCTCAGCCATGCCAACCATTCCAGGTCACTTTATGAAGTACCGGCTGGCTATGCAGCTCTTAAGCACAGCCAATGCAAACACCGAGAGATCCCACAAAATAAAAGGAAGAATCAGTTTGCTCAGAAGAGGACCACTGTCCACTAACCCCATCACTTTCGCCTTGACAGCTGCCACAGCAGCCAAAGCACGATGTTCCTGAGAGCAAAGTTGTCCTGTACCCATCACTGTAGCAGAGCAGCATCCTGGCAAGGTGAAGACTGGTGGCAAGGCAAGATGTGCCTCCCAGGTTGATGTGATGCTAGGGTTCCTCTCTGACAGCTGCAGAGCAGGGCTGAATGCAGCCTGCACAGCTGGAGACAAGCTGGGACAGTCACAAATTCAAACTTAATTAGTGAAAATTATAGGGCATGGATGGTGTAGGATTTGACCAGCCCAGGCTGTGTCTTGGATGTGCTTAAATCATTGCCAAATACTCTACCACAGTTGGTAGCCATAAATTCACCAGGAGAGAAGTGAAAAATGGTTTGAGTTTTGAATGCCAAAGACACTGAAGGTGGTCAGTGACAAGAAAGATGCTGGAAGCACCATCAGTTTTGCTGCAGCTTTCGGAACAAGTTTGTAAAGCAAGCTTCAAAACCAAAAGACTTAAAATGGATTTTACAGCAGGGAGGGTTGAGAGTTCAAATGGTTTCAATGGCTTGGTCAAGACCAGCAACCAGCAAAACAAAGGGCACTGGAGTACCACAACACCAAGTTCCCGGTGTCATCCTGACTGAAGACAGGCTGGGGACAGGGAAATTCCCATGTGCCGACCTGCAACTCCTCCTGTCATTTCAAGTGGATGCAAGATGCATTCGCATTGCCACTTCTGCATGGTTCACTGGCAAAATACATCATCAAAACCTGCCATGATCTACTTCATGACAGACACATTTCCGAAGTGGAAGAAGGAAAAGACCATCTGAAATAATCCCTGAACTAGTCTTAAGCTTGTTAGAGTGGCTTCCAGTGAAGGTGGAGAATACTGCAGACCTTACAGGATTTGACACAGAATTCTGCATTGTGGTCAGCTGAGAGTAATTACCCTTTTTGATCTCGGAATAGGAAGCTAGTCATGGACCAGCACAAGCCTCTGCAAACCAGGTATTACTCTATGGTAAGTGTTGTGTAAGGACTCAACACAGTGGGATGCTGACAGTGTAAAGCTCTGACAAAGCCTAAAATCCTCTGGAAGAGCATGGTGTGCCATGGAGCCAAGGCAGCTACTTACTGCAGATGAAAGAATATGTGATTTGTGTTTTTAAAACAAATTAATTCATTTAAACTGGAAACTTCTCATTTTGCTGTATCCAGCTCCCTGCACTGATCTCACAGATTCACAGTTTAAGGGTAGAAAGGAGATTTGGATCAGTCTGACTGATCATCACACCCCCTTACCTTTAGCCTATGAACAGGGCAAAATTTCCATCCCAGTCTAGCACGGGGAAGAGAAGGCAACACTTCACCAGATGTTCATTTGAATTGCTAATACCCATCATGGACAAGCTGTACGTGAATC
This sequence comes from Laterallus jamaicensis coturniculus, assembly GCA_022605575.1. Lineage (NCBI taxonomy): Eukaryota > Metazoa > Chordata > Aves > Gruiformes > Rallidae > Laterallus > Laterallus jamaicensis. The sequence continues at coordinate 24,058,701 of JAKCOX010000013.1, forward strand.
TCTCCAGTTGTGGGCACTAGTCATCAGTTCCTCCAGTGGGTCCTGAATGCCACGCAGCAGGAAGGGCTGAATACCTGTCACATTGGGATGCTGCTTTTGAGCAAATGGAAAGAATTGCTTCCCAAGTTAATGGCTGTAACAAACTGCACCATCTTTGTTCAGGACTGCCAGTTAACTTCTTGGCCTTTGGCTTCTTCAACATATATACCTGCATTTATAAAGTTAAAACAAACAGATGCAAAACCCCAGTACTAAAACAAGATGCTATTTCACCAGTGCTCTTCTCCCCAAGGACTGAGTAAGAGTACAAGCAAGTAGCACATTTAAGCCTTGTTCCCTGAGGCAATACTGAAAGGTGTTTGGAGAGCAACAGTGATAAGCACTGAATAAAAACACATACATAGCAGAGCCCTGGATGTGTACCCATGTGTACCTTCTCAGCTTTCCAACAATTTTCATCATTCCTCTGTGCAACTCTTCCAATTTTCTCTACACTACTTCAAGATGCTGGCACCAGAAAGCCAGCCAGACTGAGTCTGGAGTAAATCTGAGGGATACAGACATAAAGCTACCTCCTCACGCCGTGCAAGGGTGTGTCCAAAATCATGGTCGTCTTTTCCAGGTGAGCCCTGGCACAGAAAGCTGTCCAGAGCTGCCTGCCTGTTCCAACAGGGTGCACAGCATTCTCACATAGGACTGCTCAGGACACAGCCTCCCCCTCTCCACACATCACATTTGAGACATGCCTTTCCAGGTTCGTAACTCCCCTCTTGTCTGCCTAAAAATTATTGTTTTTAAACAGCTCCATTTCCCAAACAAACTGCACTACTCCATCCTGCCCCTATCAGTAGCTACAATTCACCAAGGTTGTTTCATCTACACACTGCCACAGGTGAGTTGTGCTATCTTCTGCACCATCGAGTGTCAGGCAGAACTGGCTTCTCCCTTTCCCTCATCTGAAGGAGGGGTCATAGAGGTGACTTCTTTCAAAACACAGTCTCCACATACCATTTTGCAGAGACTCTTTAAAATGATCAAGGTCTAGCTTAAAATAGCTGGATTGTTTGCTCTGCTTGTCTAACACAGCCGTGCCAGAGCCTCGATCTTTTGATGTTGAAAACCCATTTTCTAAATTCATCTTAAAGCTAATCCACAAACAGTTGATTTACTAGTGTGTAATACTGTCCTTTAGCATAGAGTATCCTTCATCCTCACTGTTTATGCTGCCACTTTAGTTTATTTATTAGATGCCGACCCTCTATCAATCACTCCCTTCACTTCCTAAGCCAGTCGTGTTTTATTGATATTCTTCGGCATTAGATATTAATTGGGTTCTCGTGCACTGAGCTAACTGCCTTACATACCCTAGTATATCACATCTGCAGGTCTTTCTTTAAACCAGTGGTAAGCTTTTTGAAGAACATCAGACCTGCTTCAGAGCTACGCGACACTTTTCATAACATCAAGTTTCACATGGAAGTCACTTTATACTTACCTAGGACACCACCCAACCCATCATTTCTTGGGCCATGCACTTAGCAATTTTCAGAACCGTACCAACACAATGAATCTTCCAGTCTCCTGGACTGGCTGTGATCCACCAAAACAAATTCACAATGAACCCCAGCAACGTAGAGACCTCCTTTTGTTTATCTAGTGCTCACTTTGTTTCAAGGGAACATGCTTTATCCTAAGTGCAGCTGCACTTTTTTTGCTCAAAGGATCTCACGCAGTTCCTATGTGTGTCTTTAGATCCCCACTTACAGGGCTCAACTTTTGGATAATCAACTTACCCTTTCCTTGCGGCTGGCCCCAAACGCAGCGTCGATGGCAATCAAGCACATGCAGCTCAACAGAGGGAAGTTACATTTGGGTCTGGAAAAGTTTTTCAGCATGCAAATGGTTTCATAGAAAGCAGAGAGGTGTGTTTCCTGCCCAAATAACCTCCTCTCATCTGCAGACAGACAGAAAGGCTGGAGCAAGGAAGCACTAGGTAGGCACATGGCAGGCTGGGCCAATCCAGCACTCCTGTTCTGCTGCCGTGCTGGGAGAGGGAAAAGATCCTAGAACGATCTTTGATGTTTCTCAAGGAACGTGCTGGAAATTTAGGACGCCCTGGCTGGGTCCTGCCAGCCTCACCACACGCCTGGGACCCTGCCACACCACACCTGGCACTCGCCCAGCCACCCACTGTGAGCTCGCATGCACCCAGAGGACTCCTGCACTTGTGCAGGCTGCCCAGCCTAAAAACTCCCGTGGGTGAGCAACACACTTGAACATCGACAGAGGTAAAAAGGGAAAAGGAAGGCGTGGGGGTGGGCGGGAAGCAAACCCCAGACACTACTTTCTAAGTAGCAGATGTGGCTATTCTGGCTAGCAAACTTCCACTTTAATTTCTAACCCACAGAGATGGGAAATGATTCATGAAAAATCAACAGGATAAAATTAGCTGGAAGGCAGAGAGATAATTCATGCGACCCAACCGTCATGGGCTGAAGTGCCAGCACTACCAGCGCTGCCTGGCATTTCAGCCTCCGGTGCCCTTCAGTGACTGGCACCCAGCCAGCGATCAGCTCCACATATATTTCCTTAGTGTCTAAATTAGACCCTCTGGAGAGCACATCGATCTTTTAACAAGACAGCCTTTCACTCAACACTTTTCTAGAAGTTCCAACTTCTTTCTTTTTTACTTTTTTAAATTTTATTTTTAAGAAGCTATTACCTACAGTACTCTGTCTTTTTCTTCCACTAGTGAATTACGTAGCAGATGAGACAGACTGATGGACAGGCTTGGACACACATCTGTAAGATGTGGCCAAGCTATGCACAAAATTCAAATGGCCCCACTGAGTCAGAAAGCTCCGTGTGTTTCACCAGAGCCCCCTTCTCCTGCACAAAGTCGACAACACACTCAACAGCAACAACTGAGTGCTAGTCTGTCTTTATACATAGTTGGTGGCTTTCTTATAAGACTGCCCTTAAATTCTGTCACATAAAGGGCACGAACCACAAAACACAATTTCACCCTCAATACAGCCACACAACAGAAAATTTCTCAAGCAGACAGTGTTACTTACTAATCACAATCCAAAGCTCTTTATCCCAAAAGCAGATGAGAAACCCCCACCCCTCCAAAAGACCTCTGGAACTGCAGCAGGCACTTGGCTATTGAGCAATGCCCCTTCCCAAGACCCAAACTGCAAAGCTTTTGCAGCATGGATACCTATAGGCAGGCGGTCTCAGCTGCGGGGGAGACGCCCATTCCACTGGGACCTGTGGGTACAGATGCAAAATAAAGATAAAACCCTGCTTTGGTACCATTTGACCAGTTGGTACCTGTTATTTCTGTTAAAGGATGCTATATGATTGTTTCACTATGATTATTACCTCTACTGGCTTCACTCTACCTGGGCTTCAGGACACTGCAAGTAGCTCCTTCCTTTTTACTTATTCAGCAAAAATTGAAAGAATATTTGGGGGAGAAATTATAAGAAAGGAGCAAATAATATTTTCATTTGTTTCCACAGTTCTAACAAATGGGCTCAGTGCCTTAAAAGCACTAAGGAACGCACCAGGCAGAATGAGAACAAATCAACTGTTCCACAAAATGCCGAGGAAGCAAAAGCAAGAGCCATATTTATTCCTCCTCACTTGTACCCTCTCGCAAGCCATTACGGAGATAAGATTGCACAGTACAACAGACATTATTCAGGGCTGGTAAATCTGTCTACAGGTTAGGGGCTCGTGTTACACGGCCTGGATGAGTACTGACTGAGCTTGGGTCACACCAACCCCCTTTTCCTTGGGGCAGGCAGCAATCCAGATACTTACTCCCAGTGTCAGATCTGCCAAGAAATCAGATATCCGTGTGCTGAATTCACCACCACCACCACCTGATCTGCACATACCCTTCCATACAGAGAGAGGGGTGTTCAGACCCTGCATATCCTAATGCAGCTAACTATAAAAAAATATTCCAGGAAGGGCCAAGAACTTCGGGTCTGTTCCTTTGAACCCTACTCCTCAAGTGTGTCTTCTACATAAAGGTATTGGGTTGCACAGAAAGACTTGCTCCTCTATACTGTGATCATTTTAAAAACACTGATTAGCAGAAACATGGAAAGAGCCCAAAAACTCACTCAATTCCAGTCCAAAAAAGAAGAGGGAGCATGTCACGGTGACTTTGGGTATGCAAGTCACTGAGGGACTACAGAAGTTCACCAATTACCCTGAGAGAATTCAAAAGCAGCAAACATTTCACCACCTAACTACATAATGAAGCCTAGTTTAAAAAAACCCCAACCACCAGTTAAGTCCATCAGATCTAAAGAGGGTCTGTTAGCATCTGATTTAGTTGGTGCTAGCTCTCAACACGTCCAGGAAACACAGTAAGTGGATCCACCTTTCTGGAGGTACTGCCTTGGCAGCAGCAATGTAGCTGTAGCTGGTGGGATTCTCCACTGCGGCTGAGATACCGCTGCCACCTTCCAGCTGTCCTTTGCTACACAATGTAGGAAAAACTTCTTAAGGAACAAAGCAACTTCCACAAATGCCATACACAAGAAAGCTCTCTTCTCTTTTCCCCATCACAGAGGGAAGAGACTTAACTAAAAAGCTCATATTCTTCAAAAGTTGATTGGTCTCATTTGAGCTCAAAAAAGACAATCATTGCATGCCTAGGTGTGTACACACAATGACTCCAGAATGTATTTCATTGTTCACAAAAGTATGTTCTTTTGTCATCAGTATTGATTTTTCCCTCAGTCACTTTCCAAGCATTCTCATTAATTTCCTCTGAAGGGATAAAAGGACTGGATTCTGCACTGTGGCGTATTTAACATGCGCACTAGCCTCCTGAAGCAAAAAATCTCCAATTTAAAGAAAGCAGCAGATAACACAAATTACTCCAGCAGCCTCAGAACAAAAGAAATTTAATGCTCACCCCACCAAAGCATCCCACTCCCCCGATACACAAAGCTGTGAGTAAGTCAAGGTTTATCCAAATGGAAGGTGCAAAGAGAAGCATGCTAAGAGTCGAAAGGTAAATCACAATCAAAGCTAATGATGACTTTTGGGGAGGATGCTAGGTACACTTGGAGTGTGTAGCTGTTTGAGTCTGCAGTTGAAGGACCACATTTAACTCCATGTACTATGACATGTTTTCAAAATAAAGCTTCATTGTACTGAAAAGGAATGTACTGGACAGTATTTCCTGTTGGTTATCAGCCTGGTAAAAGCTGATGTCCCTGACCAACATCAGCTCCCATATCCAGCCTTCACAGCACTCCAAAGGGGTGTCTGGGGGGGGACCACGGGAGCTGTGTGCCCACAGCAGGCGCGCTGAGCCGAACTCAGGAGCCTGGAGCCAGAGCTCCCCGGGGATGACCCTGCTCCAGGACAGGCACATGGTGCTCACCACATCAGCTCCCCGCTGTGCAGGGCAGGAGCACCACTGGCTCTTGGGGGTAGCTAATTAAAGCAGTTCTAGAGCTGCAGCATGAGATAATCCCCCACATCACCTGCCGTGCGCTTTCAGCACCCTGTCCTCATACATTACCCCCAGTACCCACACTCAAGCTTCCACCAGCAAAAGCCAGCCCCCAGCTGTGAGCAGCACGGTCCGGCTGAGCCGCCAGCAGTGCTGGCCCCAGCAGGGCTCAAGGCCAATCCTTATTTTGGAACACCAGTCCCTCCTCCAGGACAAGTCACTACAGTCAAAGGAAAGCTAGTCTTGATGAAAAGCCAAAGCCTAAGGAGGAAAGAAGAAAGGGGGCAGATGCACTAAGCCATTTGTCAGAGCGTGCTGACAAATGGGATGACCTTGCCTACAATACCCTTCTGATGGGCCCCTTATTGATGGCTGCCTGCGACTGAGGGACGGCACTGAAACAGTCTTCTGCAGTACGCATTACTGAGCTCTCCCTGGAGGCTGCCAGTTTCTGCAGCTTAAACCTTAAATTATACGTATAATGTTTTTACCTTCTGACTGCAGAGAAACTGTTCTGAGCCTGTAATGCCAAAATGCTGCCTTCCTGCCTCGGAGAGAGAGGAACCCTCGGAACAACAGCTCACAAGGATATGAGGTATCGTGCTCATAGGAACATACCAGTGACTGGGAAGCACAACAGCAAGGCTTTAAGCATCAGGATTTTTAATTGTTTGACTGTGTCTCAGCAGAAACATAGGTTCGTGCAACTACGTGCTGAGTTTGGGGACGAAAGGAGGAAAGACACCAGTGCTAGTACCACCTTCACTAATTCCAGCTGACGTCTGAAGCCTACGTGGTGAGAAGAGAAGCTAGACCTCTAAAAACCTAAACTGTAACCATGATTCTAGATGCCAAGTCAAAATTTACCTCCTTCACCTCTGCTTTTTCCCCTCCTTGCTCTCAATCCTCTGAGTCTATTAAGAGACAGGCATTCTAGTGGAGTGCCTGTCACACAGTGGGCATTTTAAATAAAAGCTTCTCTAACATGGGCTGCTTGTGTTGCCCTCCTCATGTCCTCAGGTTTCTTCTCCATCCACAGGACTGCTCTCTGGTTTCCATCACTCTCTGCTTTGACCTCTTTTACCTGATCCTTCCAGTCCAAAGTATTTTTCCCTCACCTCCTTTCTGAAGATGCCATGAAGGGCAACATGACCCTATCTCTCACCTTGCCCTCTCTGCTTTTAGTTTGAGAGGGTGGACTGCTACTGAAATCCAGTTGCTTGGGTGTTTAACTACCAGGCATTCCTGAAAAGCAGCGTTTTACTACATAGCTTTAGAAGGACCATTGCTCTAAAGACTTTATTTAAAAACACCTTCAGTAGCAGGGAGAACAGAAGAGCCTGGGAAATGAAAGCTTGCTTTGCTCCACTACCACAGAGAGGATGGTGCAAGAGAAGGCTCTAAAGCTGGCTGCAGCTGCACCGGAGCTCTGGTCCAAGAAACTTCCCCCTCTACAACAGAGCTCCAGGCAGAAGCGCTACATAGAATCGCTTGCAATGAACTATACCACAAGCGTGACAACACAGGACAAGACACAGAGCAGCAAAGCCAGCATCTCGCAGCAGGCTGGGAGGAATTCTGCCCCTTGCCCGCTCAATGCCAGCGGGCACTGCCCACGCTGAACCCCCTTCACTGGCTACGCCTGCGCCTCAAGCAGGTCTCAGCCTGGGGTGAGAGCCCAGTCTCTCAGGTGAGAGCCCAGACCACAGAACCCAATGCTGATGTAAGCATACCCAGATGGGCATCCAAATGCCTCCAGACTTCTTAAAGTGCCAGGAACCTGCAATCCAAGCTGAGGGATTAAAGTGATGTTTGCTTGGTTGGGATTTCTTAGGAAAGCTGTTTGTTCACAGGTCTTAGATACACATTCCCAACACAAAGCAGGCATCAAAGTTCCCACCTGCACCCAGGCCACTGAGAACAAGAGGCATTTACTTCCTACAGCTACCCAGCCCTGTATCTTCAGATCGAGCTTTAGCAGCTTGCCTCTTCCTTCTGCAGGTCTTCCAGTTAATCTACACTATCATTATTTGATTAACAAACAAAGCATTTTGTACTTGGGACATTTCTCCACATAAATTTTCACAGATGTGCCAACACCACTGGAATGGCAATAACAATTTTAAATACGCTACTCCAAAATGTCATGAATATTAGGCAGCATTTTAAAAGCTCTGGAAATGGTCAGTAGCACTTACAGCAAGAGAGGCCCTGCTAAAAGCAACTTTATGAATAAAGAGGTAGGTGAAAGCACATGCTTCTCTTGCATAGATGGACACAGGAAAAAAAGCCCAACAAAAACAACACCCACAGCTTCGCTTGGGAATTAAACAGCATGAGACAAAAGTTATGGAGAGAAAAACAAACCAACCAGAAGGATGGTGCTCTTTATAAAAAGTCTGAAGACCTCTCTTGCCTGGACTTGTCGTTTTCCTCCTCAATATACATACCTCACTCTGATTCCCAACGCAGGTTGGCAGCTTCCACTCCCCGCAGTGCCTGTGGCCCCCCCGATCCCAAAGCCGCAGCAGAGGAGCCTCCACGCTTGCAGTGGTCATGGTCATAACCTTACCCATTTTGAGCGCGTCCATCACTTTCCAGCAAGGAAACAACAAGCAAACCTGCCTCCGCCACATCCCACTAGAACCAGTCTTAGCCGAACACCTCAAAAATAAGGCTTCAGACAAGTCTTTGCTGTTGGACATACTATTTAGAATCAGGTGTTACTATCGCAGTAATGCTCCCACTTAAACTGTCCAATAAGCACAAGTAATTGCTACCCACAAACAGAAAGGATCACGAGTCCCCCAGAAACTGGCCCACAGTCTGTGCTTCATGCACAGTCCACAAAGGTGCTAGAGGAGCGACAGGCCGCTCTCCTGAAACCAGTAAGCTCTGCAGCAAAACCAGCACTGAGCTGGGAGCTGCAGGACCTCCCTCACACTGCGCAGACAGCCAGAAGCAGCAGCTTTGGATGCGACTACCGGGGAGGAGGTAACGACAGCTTCCCCTAGCCCTGATGCTCCACAACACAGTAGGAACAGTTAGTGCAGGAGCCAGGGGCACCATCAATATGTCCCACAGCTACCTCACATCTTCCCCCGGTAAGTGGTCCCAGCTAACCAGACATTCCTTAGCTAACACCGTCCTTCCACCAGCCACACCAACAGCCCTGACACTCAAACTCTTTGCAGGCTGCACGCGCCTCGAGAGCCCTACGCCGCTCAGTCCTGTGCTGAGATACTATTTTTAGAACAGGAGCACCTTGGGTGAAAGCACCCCTTTGCAAGAAGCAAACACACCCCGTCTGAATACTTTCATTTTTGATTGCAGTTTGCGCTTCAAAACAGAACGTGCACCGTCCTCATTGGGTATGCGCGCCTATTGTGGGGTTTATACACAGCACAGTAGAAAGTTGATACAGTCATTTCCCTTTCCACTTTTGTTGCTTATAAACTCAGTGATTGCACAAACGGAAATTTAGGGGACATGAAAAATCCAACCCAGGCAGTGTGCTCATGTTCCACAGGTCTCACAGGCTGCCAAACCTCGCTGGCAGGGCCAGACCCAGGGGGCTGGCTGGATATGTGGGGCTGGAGCTCCATGGCCTGCGCACCTGCCGTGCCAGGAAACAATCCTTTCTAATGGTCAGGTTGGTTTTGTGTTTTTTTTTTAATCTGGTTCTGCCAGTTCTCCTCCCGCTAATGAGAAGCGTTAATCATTGGGAAAAAAGAGGAAGAAACATTAAGCCAACAGTTTTGTCCACGGGATAGCTTTTAAAAATTATTTATTTAAGGGCTCTCAAACAGAACACCAGAAGCATCTCCCTTTTCCCTCTGGAATATAGAATTATAGAATGGTCTGGGTTGGAAGGTACCACAAAGATCACAGAGTTACAAGCTCCACTGGCACAGGCAGGGCCACCAACCTCCAGGTATGATCAACCTTGATGACATGGTTGCCCAGGGCCCCATCCAACCTGGCCTTGAACAGCCTGAGGGACGGGGCATCCACCACCTCTCTGGACAGCCTGTTTCAGCACCTCACCACTGTCTCTGTAAATATGTCAAGGGAGTCAGGAACTGGGTTTAGAAAATATTAAAAAAAGACATAAATAACCCCGGCTTTCCGGCGCATTTGCAAATAAGGCGGAATCAAGAAGTTAAAAAAAAATAGAGGGAAAAAGCAAAAACCAGAAGGAAAACAGTATGTATCTGGGTAAGTTTTTTCCACGTAAGTCAACCAAGTGTCCTGGCCAAGCGGCGCAAGGGCAAGCCCTCCGCCACACTCTGCGGCGGGCCCGAGAGATGCCGCAGGCACGCTGCCCGCAAGCAGGCCAGCAGCAGCCGCGCGGCGGAGCCCCGCGGTGATGCCGCCCGGCCCTGCCAAACGAGCGCCCGGCCGCAACGCCGCGACCGACACGCCCGCATCCCGCCGGCTCCCGCCACCGCCGCCCCCGGCGAGCGCCCCGCTCCGCCCCGCCCCCGCGTTCCAATGTGGCGCGCGCCCGCCCGCCCCCGCTGCCGATTGGCCGCCGGCCGCGTCACTCGGCGGCACCGCTAACGGCCGCGCGGGCGGGAGGGGAGGGGGGGATGCACGACACGACGAGAAGGGCGGGCGCAGCCGCGACGGGGAGCGGCTGGGACGGGCCGGGCCCAGTGCCGCCCGCCCCGCAGGGGAAAGGGGGGGGAGGGAGGGAGGGAGAGAGGGGGCCTGCCGTTACCTGTGCCCGCGGGTCGCTGCCGCCGCCCCGGTCGCTGCTGGCACCCTTCAGCCGAGCAGCGCTCGGCTGGACGCCGCCACCCGCCCCCCCTCCCCAGCCCCGGGCTGGGCCCGGTTCGCCCCCGCGTTCCGCAGCCATTTTCGTGGCCACCTTGGCTACCAGCGGGGCTGACTCACCTCGGCGCTGCGGGCGCGGGGGGCCCGCCTCGGCGTCGGGGGACCCGCTCCGCCCGGGGAGGGGAGGCGGGGGGAGAGCCCGGCTGGCTGCGCCCTCCCTCCCCGCCGGCCCCGCTGGCTAGTCCCAGGCGAGGACGGGTCCCGGGGCCGGGCCGGGCTCGGCGGAGGCGGCGACGGCGGCTCCCTCCCTCCCGGCCGTGACCACCATCTTATTAGCACAGGAAATGACATGGAGAACGGAAGAGAGGGGCGTTCGGGGGCCGAGCCCGGGGACCCCCCGAACCGGGGGGGAGGCGCCGCCGGCCTGCCCGGCCCGGCTCGGCCCGGCCCGCCAGAGCTCTCCCGGGGCCGCGGCACTCCCGCCTTCCCTCCAAATACCCGGGGCGGGAAGAGAGGGGAAAGAAAAAAAATTAAAAAAACAATCGCACAAAGCCGGGAAAAGCCATAAAACGCCGAGCAAACGCAAACCGCCCCCGGTTCCCACCTCCTGCTCCGGAGCCTGCGAGATCTGCCGCCGGCCAGGGGCTCGGGGCGGGGGGGGCTCTTAAGGACAGAAACCGCCCGGGCAGCCCTCGGGCGCAGCGCGGGGGGAGCCGCCGGCCGAGGGGGCCCGGCACGGCCCGACGGAGCCGCTGGGCTACCACCCGCCTCGTCCGGGCGCCGCCGCGGACACCACCTGCCGCCGCCCGGCAGCGACCGCCGCGCCCCCGCGGAGTGGGACCGAGACGCCTGCCCGCGGCCCTCGGGGCCGACCGCCTCAGCGAGACGGCGGCGATCAGATGTGCCCCGGGGCTCCTCCACCAGCCAGAGGAAGAGACGGAGTTGCCCCTAGTGGGGAGCCCCTCTCCCGGCGGTAGGGCCCCGCCGGCGCGCGCCTTTCAGAGCCCCGTGCCCTTCTGCCAGCGAAAAGTTGGTATGAGGACCCCGTGTTTCCCCGGCGCTCCGAGCTCCGCGGTATTTGAGATCACGCTCACCCCCCCCCCCCAAAAGAAAGCAACCCACCCAACAGCAACCCCGACAAACTTTACCCCTGATCCCTACAGAGAGATGCAGGGCAAGGCGGCGGATGACAAAAAATAGGCATAATTTAATAAACAGAGGAAGCGTGTCTCACCAATAAAAGAAATTCTAAATAAAACCATCTGGGCGCGTTAATTTGAAACAATGCGAAGTGTTCAGCTGCCTTGCCAAAAGAGGCGCAGCGGGGGGTCAAGGGGAGGATGGGTACATCGCCATCATTTTCCAGCTCCTTTGGTTGACAATGGGCTTGTATGCAAACAGGGCCGTGCTGACAGCGTGGGTGCTCGGATGCGCTTGGATGTGTGGAGCCGCTTCCCTTTTTTTCTGCAGCCCCGAGGAGTACTTTTTTTCGGCAGCCCCGAGAAACAAGTGTTATTTCGGTGTACCCTCCACCCAGAGGTTCCCGCTGTAGCAGGAGAGGATGAGAGAAATCAGGGAGGGCACACGGAAAAGGGGACGTAGCCCAAGCAAGTTAGAGGCCCACCTCTGCCATCCTCCAGCTGCTTCTGCCGCCGTCGCTGAGAGTTTGGGAGATGGCAGGACTTCAGGTTCGGGTCTTGATACATCACTTAAGCCAGCAAAAGATAAAACAGCGAGGAAGGTAATCAGTTTAGGTTCCAAACATGCTCATTTTGCGAAGGTAGCTGATGTGGCACAGATGATTTTTTGAAAGTTCAAATTAAGTGTCATTCACTAGATCTGCGGCTGTGGTGTGCCCTGTTTCCCCATTTCAAAGCTCTTGGGAGAGGATTCCTGTTTGAAGGGTAGGCACGCTGTGTAATTTTACCCCTTCCAGTAATCACAGATAGATGGGCTTTGAGGCACTTGCACTTGCCTGTGAAAGACATACCATAAGCTGTCAGCACCTTCGGGCTCCCCAGAAATATTAGAGATCCTAACAGGGCTGCCCTAGCCTGCAGTTTCTGTGTGCTGAAACGTGTGAGAACGCTAAACTGGCAGCAAGCACGACAATGGGCTTGTTAATATGATTGATGAATGAACTGAGAGAAAAAAAAATAATTAAAACCCCAATAAAAATCATGGAAGTAATATGAACACATGCTGAATGCCATGTTAATTTGGAGTAATAGTTTTGTCATAGCTGTTGTAATCTAAGGCTGTAAGAGCAGGCTCAGAGGGAGGCATAAAGCTTTTATTTATAAAGAAAATTAAATATGTAAGTAGAATACAAATAACAGCTATTATGTCTCCTTGCAAACACGGGCATGCAAATTTATTGGGAGAGAGCTGCCTTGCCTTAATGTGTGCCTGTTGTCTCTCTATGTGTAATAGGCGATAAAATCCCTGTAGGCATTTTGCCTGTCTAGAAACTAGTTGCAGAAGGAACACAGTGTAAACTTATACTCTGAAAAAATCTTACCTTTGGGGCTTGGAAACCGTCCCACTTTCCTCAACAAACTGCCCCCTCGTTGATTTAGAAGACACAGGATTAAGAAGATACAGGATTAAATTTGTAGAGGATTTTTAGCTTGCTGGGTTTGCTAGGGTTCAGCCCACCACACCATCACCCATAGCAACTCCCTTCTATCTGCCGGGCTCTCAGAAAAACTTTGCAGGAGGCAGCATCAGTTAGGAATGAGGTAATTAGGTGTCAGCTTTCCAGTATTAGACTGTCAAATCTGTTTCTCCACAAAATGCTGGAGTCTCCCAGAGAGGCAAAAGCCTTCTTCCACAGACGCTGAGCCAATGGTCTAAAAAACAAGTGTGCAGAAGTGGATAAAACACAACCCAGCTTGTCAACAACCACACTTAAATGGCCTTCAGAGCTCAAGATGCTGGGAGTCAGTCGGTAGATTGGTCAGGGGCAAAGTCCATCTTCCACAGCACAAGCGACTGGATGTATTTTACACAATGAGGGGGAAGTTGGGACCTGTGCTGGAAGTAGGCTGGTGGGGGGCTGTCTCCAAGAGGGTGCCCAAGGAAAGGTAGAAAAGCATCTGGGTTCTTGCACAAGCTGAAGTGCATGGTTGCCTTCTTGTTACTGAATATCATCTTGTTTAAGGTTGTTGACATCCTACATAACCACATCAGTACCAAGAGGCTGGTGACTCCTTCCCAGGCTTCAAGGAACAAGTTGCTTATGGCTGGACTGGCTCTTCCTCCAGAAAAAATTGCTTGGCTGCAAGCAGAAACGAAAATCCCCCTGCAATTACCCAGACAACACCTTTCCTGCTCGCAGAAAGGATTCAAATCACCATTGCACCGATGCTCTCAATCAGTGTGTAGTTAGCTGGCTGCAAAGCCTATGAATTGGCTTTCAGCATTAAAAACACTGATAAGAAGCCTCACCAAAATTAAGACATTTCTCTTTCATACTGATGGTTGTTGGATGGTGAATCAGAATATAGATTTTTTTTTTTCCCTTTGAAAACATCCCGCAAAAGAAAAGAAAAAGGAAATTACATGACTGAGAAGGAAACTCGGCCAGAAACCCATAGTAACAAATTACTGTAGCAGGGTGGGACAGGCCCCGAAAGAGGCGCGGGGGAAGAGCTCTTTGAAGTGCATGTTAACTGCAGCTTGTGTTTATATATGTTGTACAATGGAAATGGTGATGACCTTTACTAGCGCAGCAGTGCTGTGTCTTTTTCCCCATCACATTATGAGTCTTCCTCCGATATCAGTGGAACCATATGAATCCTTTAGCAGTGCAGTGCTCTCCCTGAATTTTATGGATGTCATTGGATTAAGCCTGATGACCGTCCCCCAAGGAGACAGATAAACATTCCTGAGTTCAACTGAAAAGCAAGAAACTTCTGGGTGCAACCTTCTCTCCTGTCTTCTCCAGGCCCTGGCAGTTGTGCCACCTGCAGCCGAGCCCGTCTGGAGAGTGCACATGAGCCTGTGCAGCCCCTGGCCACAGCAGCTGTGATGGGCGATGGGGAAGGTGGGATGATCCCACCTGAGATTTAGATCGGTGTATGGAGCCAGTGAGCCTTCCCTGGGAATGCTGTAGAGCTTTATGCAAATGTGAGGGTATGGCTTGATGCTGAAGATGCTGCAATGCAACAAATGGGTAGGGGCACTCCAGCAGGCACAAGGTCCCTTAGGCTGGTACTGCTGTCCTCTCTGGGCTGGCTGGCTAACCCAGCAGAGAGCTAGCCACACAAGTGCCAACACCAGCAAAGAGGAGGTGGTGGGGCAGTGCTGTGTTGAAGGTGAGGAAAGCAGGTCCTCTCCCCTGGCAACAACAAGCGGCTGCATCAGCCTCCATCCGTGCCTCCAAGGCGGTGCTGGCTTTAGGATTTCCTGCTCTATGGCGGGTCGGTCGGTGCTGTTGTGGCTGCCCAGCTCCAGCCGTGCTGATGAAGCTGTTTGCAGGCTGTGAACTGGAGCGGAGAGCTGATCTGGGTTAAAAACAACCCACCAAAAAAACCCACAAAGCAGCAAGCCACATAGTTATCTCAGTGTTGGGGGATGCACGTGGACTGCCTTTTACGCAGACGAGTGCCCATGTCTCCAGCTGCAGGGGTGGCAGCAGGAATGAGCGCTCAAACCAGAGTCAGGAGCCCAGAGATAAGGCGACCTGTCCAAAACCAGCTCTGAAATCTTTTTGGACTAGCCAAGGCACATACAAGTAGTGCCTTTTTCAAACACCAGGGTTTGAGAATTTGCACTGGTGTGTTTTTAATCAATAATCGGAACTGCTTTTCCATATGAAACGGTCTCTCTGAGGCTGGCCCAAAGACAGGGAAGTGAGGAATGTCTCTGCTCACAAGCGGTTCAAAACTCAGTGGTTTGTTTCTAGGCATCCATCACATGTTTTGGCAGTCCATAGGAATGCGCACTTCTGTATATCACAAGCGGCTACCCTAACCAGAGCCAAATAACTTGTGTTTAACTTTAAAGCTCTCTTTAAGAAAGACATTGAGTTCTGATCTGAAAAAAGCAAGAGATAAAGAATTCCTCGTTCCTTTGTCCTCACCCTGCTCGTTCTAAATGTGGGTTTAAATTATCTGTGTGAATTTGGCTGCGTTTAACGTGTAGCCACTGGTTCCTTTTATGTTTTTCTTTATTCTTCAATACATCCTTGGTATTTTCTTGGGAAGATACATTTATGCAGTGATCTGGTCAGGTCAAAATATTTCTTTTTGGATAAGTTAACAAATCAATTGCTTTAAACCTCTCAGCAAAAGACATTATAAAGTCCTTATATTTTTTCCCAGTTTTCCTGTGAACCCTTCTCAGTTTCTCAACATCCCTTTTAAAATGCAGCTGCCTGAACTCCCCTTGGCCATCCAGGGTCTACCTAACCAAAATACACAAACTTCGGCTTCACAGCTGTGCTTGCAGGATCGCCTTAGTAAGTTGTCATGTCGTGATGCTGCAAGTTCCCGATGAAATCTTCATCATTTTGCCCCTTCCAGAGCTGCTGATACCCAGGAGATGTTCCATCCCTGCATGTCATCAGCCTCTGCCGACGCCACTGTGTGTGACACTGCTCACCAAACCTCCCTCGGGATCAGGCCCGTGATTCTCACAGCAAGCGCTCCCAGGTCACACAGCGTAACACCTATGTTTCCCTAGTTTGTTAACCTTGATATCACTTGTGAATTATACCAGCAGTAATTTTATATTTAAATTTCTGGTCACTGATCAAAATACTGAAGAGGTTAGATATAAATACTCCTCCTTTGAAAGCTCTGCCACACACCGTGGATTCTCCACCGAAA
Organism: Laterallus jamaicensis coturniculus; assembly: GCA_022605575.1. Lineage (NCBI taxonomy): Eukaryota > Metazoa > Chordata > Aves > Gruiformes > Rallidae > Laterallus > Laterallus jamaicensis. Next base: position 24,074,802 of record JAKCOX010000013.1, read on the forward strand.
ATTTAGATTTGATATCTGAAAGGAACCAGCTCTTAATCTAGTTAATGGGTGCATTATTAATATAAACTATGCTATTTTGGATTGATTAATATGTCATCAGTGCTAAGTTACCAGGTTCCCAGGATAATACACAGTTTATTCCTGCCCCAGGAGCACAGACTCCTCATGTTGGCTTCTTAACTGGAGACCTAATAACTCTTCTTTGAGATGCAGCTACATGGGTTGCCTCTGCTCAGGACACACTGAATTTCGGCACGTATCCCAGCTGCTCCAAAGGCAGCTCCTTCCATGCAGCTGGCATAGCGGTGCCCAGCCGGACCAACTAAGTTGCCAAGTGTCCCGGGCTCAGCCCCTGTGGGTGACCACAGGTCTGGCTCAGTGCTGGGTACCATTGGACAGCCTGATGAGACGATGTTTGCTTCCCTCCACCTGCATCCTAAGCCCTCTGCTCCTCTGTCCCAATGGACCAGCACATCACTGAGAAGGAAGCTGAGACCGCTTTCAGCTCCCTCCCGAGACCCATGGCATCAGCTGTGGCATGGGGAGAGTTTCAGTAGCTGCTGCATCACTTGCTGGGCTGCATATCCTCTCCCGAGGATATTTATCAGTTCATTACTAGTTGGTTATCTATCGCAGGTACCTCTGAGGCTGAGCTCCTGAGCAGGGGACACAGTTTGTGAGAGGTTGTTGCTGTTCCAGCCCAAGTCCCACTGTGCATGTGGTACTTTTGTTCCACATCATCCTTTGCCAAACCCTCTACCCGCTCTTCCTACCAGGGAGTTGCTTTTGGGAAGGCTGGGAGACCCCTTTTGCTGCCTGCTTCATTGTAAGAGGATGTCCCTTGTCAAGCAGCCCTTGACTTTAAGACAGCCAGACTGAATGCCTCCAGTGCACATCATTTATTAACGTCTCATTTTCCTGGGGGGGCGAGGGATAAGGTAGTGCTAACACAGACTGCTACAGCCTGTGCTACGGTTATCTACTGGCTGTGTGTTACCCCGAACAGGCTGGTTTATTCAAGTAAGTTAATTCATCTGCACAACCAAAGCAAATTGCTCCAAAGCAAATAGTTCCAGCAGATTTTCACAGACAGAGCCCTCCGCCATTCACTGCTGCACTGGAATATTATGTTACGGGCGCTACATCATGAGAACATGATCTATAAATCTCAGGGTTCTCTCTTCCAAACTAGAGACGTGTGGATCAAATTTAGCTCTGAATTTAAGTTTTATTTAAAGTAACCCAATTAATCTACATCAAATAAATACTTCTGCATGGCTTTAAAGACCTAGAGGGAAAAAACCAAACAAACCCACAACAAAAACCAAAGAAGATTTTTGGAGCAAGTAATTTGTCGCCTGTTTTTTTGCAGTCCAAACTATTTTATGTTGTTCTAATGCATCAGAGTCTGAAAATGATCAAGACTGGAAGCTAATAATAAATAAAGAGCAAAATGCCTGTCCAGACCTTATTGTCTGTCATGAGAAGAAAATTGGACATAATTACAAACCTTTGATATTTCACTAATCTCGGCTGTTGATTATAGCATAATTGAAGGTAATCGAATTGCTCTGTAAAAAGAGCCCGCACTTAAAGGGCAACACATTGTGCTTAACTGTAGTGCAGAGGAATGTTAAGGGGAAAACAGATTTTACTTTTCCATTAAAACCAGAATCTGAAGAAAAACAGCAGTAGGGAACTACAGCGTTGCCAACTCTCGTGACACTTGGTATTTTCCTTAAAGCTTCTGATTACATGGGTTTCTCAGCTTTCATTTTAAAAATAGTGCTTTCTTGTCCTCTGGCTGAGGGGTTGTGGAAGGGCTGAGCTTATGTATAAACCAGTTAGAGATTCTCGAGCTAGAAATAAAGAAAAGGCAGCTGCCTTTTTATCAGGGCTTTAAATGTCATGATTTTAAAGCTAACTGAGGCTGCTGGGTGGATGGTTTCCCCCCACCTACCTCCCCGAACTCTGCAGGCTGCCAGCACTCCTGCCTAATGGCAGCCTATTTAGGGCAAGAACCACCTTTTTTTGCGCTCTCTTTGAGTAGTGTCTGGGTCATCTTGCAGTCTTCTATTATATATTCCATTAATACAAGTAATAATAATGATTTACGCAAATAACAATGGCTGTGATGCAGGGTATTTTAAAAGCAAAATAAATTACTTTAATCAAAACCACAAACACTGAAAGTATGGAACCTGCTCAAGGTGAAGAACTCCATCAAAAAAAGTCTCACTGAGCTGAGAACAGTGTTTCCAGGGGTAAGACATGGATAAAATACTTCAACAAGCATCTTTTTTTTTTGACAAATGGGAAGAGATTAGTTTCTCATTTTCTTTACCTTTCCAAGCTTCATCTTTAGATGCATTTCACATTGTTTCTGGAGGATGAAAATGACAACTTGATTTTCTAAAAAATAAAAATTGGGGGGGGGGGGAAGGGCAGGATTTAAAATAACATGCTTTTGCAAAGTGAAAGCTTTAGATTTCCCCACAGGCTGAATGCTATTTTCTTTTAGCTAGTTACATTGTTAGCATCTTGCTTATCAAAGAAAAGGCTGTTTGGCTAATGGAAAGTGTCAAAAATGCTTTTAATAACTATACCAGTAAAAATAGAAACTGAAGATGAAACCAGTAAAAGCTTTGGATTTTTTTTTTTACTGTTTTGAAATTAAAACAGCTTCAATGCTTAAAAAATTCTACCACAATGGATTTTAATGTTTTGATTGGTTGCAACAACATGTGGGCAAAGAAATGTCTTTAAAAGTGTGGGGTAGATTCAGTGTTTTTTTTCTACTAGAATGATTTTATTTTACTTTAATTTTCCCCTATCAGTTTCACCCAGGCTTGTCTGAAAATTGTTTGCCTCGTGTTTTTCTCACCAGTCTTTCCAGGAAGAGGAAAAAATAAGTTGGAGGGTTATTTTTTCCCCACCAGTTTATTTTATGAATACAGCAGCACATTGCGCATATTGCCTTTCATTGTTCCTCCAGTGTGGGCATCCAGGCAGCTCCCCCAGTTTGGGCAGGTCTTTTCATACATGGCCAGGCCAACAAAAACCCATCACAGAACCATACAACATTAGGAGTTGGAAGGGATCTTGAAAGATCATCTAGTCCAACCTCCGTGCCAGAGCAGGATGACCCAAGGTAAATCCCACAGGGACGCATCCAAGCGGGTTGGAATGTGTCCAGAGGAGGAGACTCCACAACCTCTCTAGGCAGCATGTCCCAGCGCTCCAGCACCCTCACAGTGAAAAAGTTGCAGGTATAAACCTGCAAGAAAACCCTTGCAGGTATACCTCTTTTGGGTTCAAATCTTTTTTGTTTTCCCAAAAACCGGCCAGTGCCAAAGGGTTTGAATGCCCCTCTGTAAAGGTTTTGAACACCCCTCTCGCAGACCTTGCTGTGTTGGCTCCCTGGTGTCACCGAACTGAAGCCTGCCCACTTGGGCCAGCCTTCCAGGTCCATCCCTGCCACGGAGCCAGCGTCCAGGGGGAGATCCTGATACACCCATGGGTTTCATTAGCCATGACTTTTTCAAGAGGTGGCATTGCCAGCAGGCCACGCATGAGGATGCTGCATCCATCCCAGCCCCTCGCTTCTCCCTGCTGCGGATGTGACTGGCTCTTTCCGAGCAGAACCTGCCACTGCCCATTGCTTGTCCTCTCTCCAGCCAGAACAGATGAGATATTTCCCATATTCTCCTAAATTACCTTACCATGGGGCCTTTCCTGTATTCAGCTGCTGTGCTGCCACCTCTGGGTGCCCACTGCATGCGCTCTGTGTCCTATCCCATCCCCCTGGGGGTCACACAGAGTGGGACCGGGTGCAGGCTGTGAGGAGGTACATGTGCCCTCTGGGAAGCCAAGGACTGATGGACCTCGCATGTACATGGTGCCCAAAACCCATCCATACTGGGAGGTGCCCCCGGAGCCTGGCATAGTTGGGCACCCTCAGCACGTTCCACTGTGCCAGGGAAGGACAGCGTTGGGAGGCTCGGCAATGCTGGAATATGAACAAAAAAACCAGCCTGGTTTTGGATTTATTTTACAAAAATCAGGCGTAATCATCTTGTAGCTTCTGCTGTTCCATGTCCTTTGCTCCAGAGACTTTATTGCAGCCTTTCAATACGTAAAGGGGCTTGGGAAGGTGGAGAGGGACTTTTTATCATGGCCTGTAGTGATAGGGAAAGGGGTAATAGTTTTAAATTGAAAGGGGGTAGATTTAGATTAGATAAAGGGAAAAAATTCTTCACCATGAGGGTGATGGAACAGGCTGCCCAGGGTGGTTGTGGATGCCCCGTCCCTGGAAGCCTCCCAAATGACATGTGCTGATCTAAATCAAATTATGCAGGAGACATCTCTGGCAGTTTTAAGCATTTCCTTTTTTGTTATTTCCTTCATATCTAGCTGGTTTTCAGTGCCATTTTGAAACATGTTTTCTCCTTTCCAATGACATACTTACTCCAGAGACAATTTTTTATTATTTATTTCATTATTTAAGGCTTTTCTTACTTGATCAAACTAGAAAATGTGTTAATTTCTCACAGAATGCTGAACTTAGAATGTAATATTTTTTTTCCCCTTGCAGCTGTCAGAAATACACAGCAGCTGCTGCCTTTAACTTTGGAAAATTAAGCATTAAAGAGAAGGATGTCAGAAAATTAGCCATTAGTTTATGCAGATCCTAGATTAAAACCAATTTTGTTTTGGGCTGCAACAAAAATTTCATTAACAGTTCCCAGTGGGCCTCTCAGTTGCCGTCACTACCAATGGACAAAGCACAAAGGAGAAAATGAAATGTTAAAAGACGAGTCCATTCACTTTATACTCCATTAGCAACACATTAAATGACACACAGTGACAATAGTGTCTTCCAAATAATTCGGGGGGGTGGGAGGTGGACAGGGAGGGGAGGGAGAGGAAACTAAGAGATTTGAAATAAAACTGGTCTTTCTTCAGGCTTTCTGAAGACTATGCAGCTAGAATGGCAGCTGTAGAGTGGGATCTAGCAAGGCTTTCCTTGGTGCTCCTCCTTCACCTGAAACACCGCGAATGATGTGCAGTATTCCATGGGCAGCATTACTTCTCCTACCTTTGGTGAATCAGCAGGCACAAAATCATTTGTGGAAAATGCTGTGTCTCTAGATACGTGTTTTTCCCTGTTTTTCTTACCCAGGCTCATTTCCAAGGAAGATATCTCCATGAAGATGGAAACCAAGCTGGAGCAAGAGGGGATTGTCAGGAAGGTATTTTGGGACTGGGACAGTATGTCCCAGAGTGGGAACAATGTGGAGCCAAGGAGAGGGGAATGTAAAGTGCTGACAGGAGGGGGTCACATCAAGATCACTTCTCTTTTTGATGCTCACTACTACTTTTCTGCCATTAATTGTCTCTGTGAAGGAGCTGCTTGGCAGGTTTGGGTGTCTCCAAACACTGATGCCCAGTGATGGATCCTGAGCTGGCCTCGAGCAATGGAAACAGCCTGTAGCAGGGCAGAGCCCAGTGTGGGCTACCAAGATGCATGACCACTAAATGGCTAGCAAGGCACTGGCTGGTTATTTAGAAGTTAGTGTCAGTACCTTTATACACAATGCAGTCATTTCTATGCCACCCCCCCCCCCATGCCATAGTTGATTTGCCACATGCCACAGCCAACAAAGGGTTCATTCTGGTTTTCAAAACAGGAGAATACGCCAAAATATGGCAGGCCCATCCTGTTTGACATTTAAAGTTGCATATGGGTTTATTTGATAATTTTTGGCTACTGGAAATGAGTTTTGGGCAACCTCTCTATCCACTGGCATTCATGATACACCAGGCTTTTCTCCGCGTCATCATTCACTGTCTGTGCTGCCCAGAGCTCTGTTATTGCACGGTTTCGCCAGCAAGGGGCATGGGAGATCTTCAGCTGAAGCCTTGAAGCCACCACCGTGGCTTTGCTGGGCTCTTGGGCAAAGCTATCGACGCCCAGAGCGTGGAGGCTTCAATCTGAGCATCTCTCAGCCACCTAGAAGGACTAATCAAATTAATCATCAAGACACGTTGTCAGGCTGCTCTCTGATGCTATTTTCATACCGATTTGGGTCAAAGACCGGCAGATTTGGAGTAAATGTGAAAATGAAGTTGCACCTCTTTCATTACTATTCCTGCACCCCTGGGTACTTGCAGTGGCACAACACACCCCATTCTGTGTGCACCCCAAAGGGCAGCTTCACGGGCGCTGCTACTGAAGTGTGACATTTCCTCTCTGAGCAGCAAGCTGACTTCTGCAGCCTCAGCTGCAGCTCCTCCCAGCAGCCACAGCTGCTCTCAAAGAGGTGTCAGTAGATGCTGTGAAAGCCCTGGACATTCTGAGCAACATTTCAGGGGAGATGTGTTCCACTTTTTCTTTTAGTCCTGTCCACCCAGCTCCCCAGTGAAGTTCTTGCCTTGGAAAACACCATCACCGAATCCAAGGACACCGGCAGCACATGTTACCTGCTTGCTGGTTGCCTTCACGTGGACCATCAGAAGAGTACTGCATGTGTAGTTCAAGCCTGAAGGCAGTTGTAGGGGTGATAAGGGAGCTGTAAGGCAACCGAGCATCATCTCTCCACTGTGCAGTTAGAAGCACAAGGCTGTATAGCAGAGATGATACAATGTCAACCGCTGTAGTAAGTTTGCTGGTGTAGGGTAGATGTTGCTGAGTGAGGGTTCACCCAGGACCTGCAGAGCCAAGGCTGCGTTTGGTAGTAACCAAGACACGATGTGATCATGCCAGTTCTCATCCACAGTGGCAGTCTGTGCAGTGGAAAGCAGAAGGTCTTGACCAACAGCACTGCTGGCAGGCCTGTAGTTGTGACTGTTCCCAGGGTAAATCCCACCAGCCCTTTCCAGGATGGAGGGAGATTTCCTGTGAAGATGCTTTTTCACTCACCCTATTTGAACTTGGTTTCACCTGTCACTGGGTAGAGAATCTGAACTCACTCTTTGCAATGCCTCAATCCTCTCTGGATTTATACTACTCTTCTCTCTCCCATCACATATACATGGTGAGATAGGTTGGACCAACTGGCTGCTCCTCTGTAGCCCCAGAGAGGAGGCAACTTTCTGAGCAGCTGCTGAGGGAGGAGAGACTGAGCAAACAATCCTTATGGCAAAAGAATAAGGTGCATCATGGCTGACTGATCTTCTCCACAAGAGTCAGGCCAATTGCCACGGTTATGTTTAAGGACACATCTCTCAGTCTACTGAAGCATCTGAAACTGATTTGTAGTGTTTACTGAGATTCACATGTTGGGCACCGGTGCTGCCTTAGGTGCAATAACCGCTTGCGTTTAATCTTTCCAACAAAAGCTGACAAAGCTTTTTCCCTGGACCTGTGTTTATCTCTGAAGCTGATGTACCAGGTAGATAAGTCAGGCCTCATACCCAGGAGGGAACAGGGAAACTGCTTTCAAATGGAGAAAACTACACTGGGAGCTTGACAAGAGCAAGTATCAAAAGAAGTAGGAAGTGTTCACACACAGAGCAATGCATCCTCTCCGGCAGTGATGGGTGTGCATGCACAGGCACGCACACACACACACACAGAGACACAGACACACACACAATTTCCTTCCATCCCTCCCAGTGCTTAGGAAACTTGAGGTTTTCTGTGCATGTTCATCAGCACATCTACATGCAGCCTTCGTGAGTGTCCAGGTCTTCCTCTGTTAGCAAGAGCTATTCCCAGCATCATGGAAAACAGAGGCAAGGGCCATCTTCTTTCTCATGTTTGAGTGCACAACCTCTGCCTCTTCTATGGCTGTATGTTACCGAAGAGGCTTTGAGCAAGGAGAGGGAGTTGTCACGATGGATTCAACCCAAACAGTGAGGTAGAGGCAGGCAAGGGTTAATCCCATATATGTGGAGTTTCAGGCAAGGCGGTGAAACTGAGGGTAATCCATTTACCTGTATTATCATGATTTAACCAGTGGGTCCAGGGCCAGGCATTCTGAGTCTGTGAGGGAACATGCAAGGTCAGATACCTGGGAGAAGGGACCCTGGGAGGAGAAAAGGGTCATGTGGAGAAGGAAAGGCTGCCAAGTGGCTTGAGAAGTGGCCAGTCTCCGTAACCAGAGGATTACTGAAAGATGTGACACCCCATTTGTGTCAGTCCCCAGAGCTGCTTGTGCAAGGGCTTCTCCCTAGCCAGCAGAGACTCTGCCCATTGATGTGGCTGTTCAGGCTTTGCCTGGTAACAGGGAACCAAAATCCCAACTTGTTACCATGTTCATGTCCTTCCCAGGACATAGACTGCTTCTCCCTCTGGCATGGAATGCTTAGAAAGATCTACCATCTTCAAATTCAGCTCAAGAACATCTCCAAACAAGGAGAGCTTTTCCGAAGAGCTACTCTGGCAGAAAAATTGCTGGCTTTTCAGCTGCCCATGTTTCCCAGTAATTGTGGATCTGTCCAGTGTCTTGCCCAAAGACATACAGGGTTACCCAGTGAGCACACCTGCTTGGCGGGATCATGCCGGTGCATCAAACCCTCGGGTCAGAGCAGCACTCTGTCAGCCCATCGTTGTTGCACCATATGTGTTTGTGCTCCCACTGTGCTGATCAAAAAAACCTGTACTCCATAGCGCAGGCTTTTCTCTGACAGTGTAACCAAAATACAACTGTGTGCCAGTGTGCCAAATTCCTTAAGGCGTGCCAGCCTACCAGGAAGCAGGACCTGAGAAGTCTGCAGGCACCGAATTTAGGTGACCTTAAGGATCGCTGCTGGAGTATGGGAGAGAGCAGGTCAGGAGCACACCTCTGTGAAACCTCTTGAGATAGGAGACATCATGTTGACCATCCCTAGTTGGTGAAAAGGGCTTGAGGTCTATCAGTTAGTGAGTTTGCAATGCAAGAAATACCAGCTCCAGCGATGGGGTGTGATTTAGCCAGTTCAGTGATGGGCACTGTTCCAGGCGAAAGTGCATTTGCAATTCTCCCTCCTCCAAATGGCTTCGGACACAAAGACAACACTGTGGTATCTGTTATCTCTCTTCTGTACCCTGCTGTGGGCTGTAATAACCCAGCCGTATTGACTGCCTCTACCACTCAGCCCCCTCCCCAGCACTCAGTTGGTGGCCTAGAGGACAGGCTGGAGAAAACCCTCTCTCTCACCCCTTGCTGTACCATTTATACTTTAAAAGTGCTGATGGAACAATGTCTCTTCTTGAAGTTTGCAGGCAATTATGAATTTTCCCATCCCCCCCCCCAATTTTATTAAAAATTGATGTTCATTATCTAGAGAGGTCTTCAAAGTTCTTTTAGAAACCTTTTGGGCATTATCTAGTTGTCCTGATTTAGAAATATTTATCTCTAGGAAAGGATATTCAATAACTTCTGTCATTAAGGTAGAATAAAATAGAATAACTCATTAATCTCATAGGATACTGATTTGCCACCTATTTTCTTTCAGACTATAGAAGATAAATATTTATTGGATACTGCGGGTGGGTTTTTTTGTGCGGGAATATTAGACACATAGTTACCTTCATCTGATAAAAGATCTATAACAATTTTAGGATTTCGTTTGTTCTCATAACATTTTTATCCACGTTATTCGTCTCAATAGTGTTGAGTCATAGATTTTTCACTGCCTCTTCCAGCTCCCTTTAGAGTCTGTCTTCCCTTCTTTATGCACTTGCACGGGTACTCATAGGATCCCTATAAACACGTTACTGAAATTGTCTGTCTGTAGAGTTCCCCTCAGTCAGGGTGGTTTACAGGAGCAAATATTGTTTAGTAAAGCTACGGTAGCTTTTGCAATGTCAAGGGAAGGTGTGCCCTTTTCTTTAATGGCCACTTTTCCCTTGTTTGTTATTTGTTCCTCATAATTACTTCCTTTTGGAGGCATCACCTGGCTTGAAATTATTTGGGAAAGGAGCATAATCTGTATGCTCACTACAAATGTAACCTGCTTCTGGGCACGTGTAATTTTCCAGCCCCTAAACAACAAAAGTTTAGGGTCTGAATTAGCCCATGCTTTTGAGAACCAGGCTTCCCATTTCAGGTGTAGAGAGAGCACAGGGTGCGGAGCTGGAGCCTGCTGTGCTGTCCTCCAGCTGTGCAGGTTTAACGCCACATGCAGGAGCGCGGGCAGCCATGGCAGAGCCTGCCTAGCCCAGTCCGTGCCATTCGGGCTGCAGGCAGGGCTGGGTGAGGCCCTCGGCACCACTGGTGTGTCCCCAAGGCCAGCAGCGATGCTGCTTGGAGGTCCTGGGATAAGTTACGCAGGGTGAGGATTTAACACTCCCCATCGCCATGGTCATCGAGTCCTTGACACTCAGGGCCCACGCTGCTCCTTGCAGCGCCTGTCTGTGGGCAGGCAGTGTTTCTGCTGCTTTCCTTGCAGATGGGGGAACAAGTCACAGAGTGATGGGGCCAAAATCACAGAGGAAATCCGCAGCAAGATTTTTTTCTTTCCCATTTCAGCTGAGTCCCCAGTCTTGGGCTGCATAAACATCCTCCTGAATCTCCTGTGAGCAGATATCTGTACATGTGGGTACCCACCACCGCCTGTCCTCCGAGCCAGCCAAAAATGTGCAATGACATCACAAGCCTCGTGTTCCAGCAATTAAATGAACTTCTCTTTTCACTCCAAGAGCAAGAGGATCTGTGCTGTCTCGTCCTGTCGGTATGAAGCCTATCGAATGCGACGAACTCCTGGGTGGCTGGTTTTGTTGCAGCACTAAAATGTGGGATGATTATTATCTTGGGAAGAGAAGAGGTGGCCTAAAGAAGGTATCTGAATTATTCAGCTTTCTGTAATGGAAAGACAGTCATTCTTTTATGCTTCACAGTCACCTGCTGGAATTACAGTGGGATTAAATGGAAATAAATTTTGGCCTTTATTGTTCCACATTCTGTTAGAAACAGAGGCTTGGGTATGCTGTATGAAGGAGCTTGCTAACATATTCCTGTCCTAGGGAACCTGCTTTGGCAGGGGAGTTGGACTCGATGATGTCTGGAGGTCCCTTCCAACCCCTACGATTCTGTGATTCTGTGAATCTGTGTGAATCCGTGAATATGACCCAAACTAGCATTTGTTGTGCTCAAGGACAGTTTAGCTCTCTGCCTGTGGTCTGCAGGCACAGGGAACTCTGTGATCTGCTCCTATGCGACCCTTGAACAGAAGCAAAGGAAAACTAAGCCAAGTCTTCTCTGTGCAGAATTATATTTAGAAGATATTTAGGGGCCACTGACCAGGACTGGTAGAAAAGCACAAAATACTGTGTGGAGAGCACGAAAAATGGTAAGTCCTTTGAGAATTTAAAGAACTGTGAGGAGGAGCTGGTTTGCAGGATGACATCATTTCCTTCTCAGGAAGGGAGGGAAGGGTTGTCTTTGATATGATCAGTTTTTGAGAGCAGTAAAGGGATCTACAAGCAGCTTTGCCCCACTTGTGCTGAGCAAATCTCTCACAGAAGGTGCCAGAAACGGGAGGCATTCATTAATGCTTGTGGCCTGGAGACTAATAGAGTGGGATGGGGCTCTAGCAGGAAGCAAGTCATAAAAGCACCCGCAGCCATAGCAGCAATGCATTTTACCCCCTTTGGAGCACTTTTCAGCCTCAGAGTCAATTGCAGAGCTGGGCTGAACAGCACGAGCACGATGCCGTGGTTGGGATGCTGTGGTCAGGTGGTTGGGCTGACTTCACTGGGATTGCTCAGCATCCAGGCAGAGGCTGCCAGAACAAAACCTGGGCATCCTGCGGGGAAAGCACAGAGATACACCGGCGCTATTTCATCCTCTGCAGCTGGAGCACATCACAGAGGCAGGCTAACAGTAACCAACAGAGGTTCAGAGCAGAGCATGGGTTAGATCTCGCGCGCGGCTGGCATGAGAAGTGGGAGCAAAGCATGGTTTCTTCATCTGTAATTCTCAGCGGACAATTAATACTTGTGGGAAATATAACGAGCCCTTTGATGACTCACTGTTCCAAGATCTTTCTTGTAATATTCAAAACAGTCCGGGGGATTTATCCGCACAGCTACCATTAAAACTGCTGCATGAGAAATGACTGTGTTCCCAGTTTGCTTTGAAACTTTCTGGCCTTGATTCACCAAAAAAAATCAAACTCCCCAGTTCAGCAGCCCACTGTGAGGGGGTGTGGTGAGGGAGCTCTGACGGCAGCGGTCCTTGCCCCCACCCCAATTCACTGCACTTGGGGGCAGCTCCCCAAGGTGCCGATGCTACCTCCGTGCTGGTGGGACACAGCACCCGGTAGCATCTGACAGCAAAGTGCAGTGCTGGTGCCAGCATTGGAGAGGTGTGACTGGCTGTCAGTGCCCCCTACCTCATCTGTGATGGGTGTGTGTGTGTGTGCAGCCACAGCCAGCAGCCTCTGTTCCACATTGCCACTGCCTCTGGGAGCTCTGTTTCTTTGCTTTCTTCTCTCCCTTCCAGGCAGGAATGTGCCATCTCTCCTTGCTGCTATCTTAATATTTCCCTGACCACGCCTTCATCACAGCATCCTACTGGCTCTACAAGCCGCAGGGTTCATTTAAGTCATTTAACAGAGGTAATTAAGAGGCGGTGCCCCATGGGGAGCAACACACACCTTCCTCAAGCTGCAGGGAAGCTCTGGGCTCCTTCTGCCCAAAGCAGCTACTGTCTGTGCGTGTTGCAAGCATTTGATGGTGGGAAAGGTGTTGTGTATTAGCAGGATCTCACAGCATTGAACGCATCACAGACAAACAGACAGCCTCTGGCCCGTGAGGGATTTGTTTCCCATCTAACCCCCTTTGCTCATAATCTCTTTGGTGTCTGGCTTTATCGGTTACGTGTCGCATCAATCCAGCAGCCGACAGCAGTCCCACTGCCTCACCCCCACCATGGGAAGGGCTGACAGCTGCCCTTCAGAGCCTCCTCAGGCTTTAACCTTGCCCAGGTTAAATCCTTTGGGCAGACGCCGCACTAATGTGAGGGAAGGGAGAAGGATGGCTGCTGCCTTCAATACCGAGACTTGTGGTGCCAGAAGCGTCCTGGCAGCCCGGGTTGAGCCTAAAGAGCAGCTGCAAAAGTATTTCAAAGATGGATGTGTGAGGTGAGATGAAGAGAGGCCAAGTTACAATGTTTGTGTAATCTACAGCTGAGCACCAGTACAGCATCCGTCAGCCAGGAGACAGCCAGGGAGGAGGGAAAGTGGTTAGCTGAATTGGAGGGGAACCTCCATCTGGAAATGAGAGAACTAAAGCAAGGAATTGCAGGGAAAATTTAGGAAGGAACATATGGATACGGGATGTGTGGTCGTGAGACAGTATCACAGGGATAAGGTGGGAAGACAAATTTCAAGTAGGATTGAAAAAGCATCAAAAAAAATGAGCTGAAAGAGACGGTATTCCTCCTCGCAGCTTTTCTCAGGAAAATGGCCCAGATGGGACTTATGGGGGCTGTTTCACTCCCCCTCCCTAGCAAAGGAGACTGTATGCTGGTGTGGCGGGTTTCCTCTGGGGAAGTCAGATGAAGTTTTTTCCATTCCCAGCCAACACATAAAAAATAATGGATGTTATTAGTCTCCTAAACCTCTGGGGTCCTGGGCAGCCATGCAGCCCCTCATGGCCTTGCTATCAGGAACTGGATGCAGAGGAGGCCCTAGAACGTCTAGGACTTTGGAAAGAGCATCTACTCCAACCCACACTCACAATCTCTTTGGCCTCGTGTACACTTAGGGACCGCTCACCAGTGCCATTGGGTCCTTTGCCTCCCACTGCAGCTCAGAGAGGGGGGAGCTTGCAAGATGCTGTCTCCGTCCTACCTTGAGTTTCCTTCTTGAAGCTGATCCATTTTCCCATATGATGAGGGGTGAAGGCAGGAGTATTTTACCAACAGATATATATGTTTTTTAGCATCAGCCAGATAACCAAAATAAATCAAGCCCTTGCAAGCTTGTGGCTATAGATTAATCCAGCAACACTTAATAGCCACCACAAGAGGCTTCTCTGTATCCAACAACTCTCTGCTCGATGCTGCCTTTCCTCCATGAACTCTTGCATTCACTCCAGCACCTTCTGCGTCTGGACAATGTCTTCCCCGAGAAAAAGGAAGAGGGCATGTGTGCGGAGGGGACAGACAGGCTCTGGGGAAAGCATCCTTCAGGGATGCCAGTTGTCTCCTCCCTCTGGTCAGGCACGGTAAAGCTTGCCTCTGGAACTGCTGGGTGAGGTAACAGCTTTTGCGGGGACAGCACTGTGCCAAAGCTGCGTCTCAGCAGAAGGTGGTGGGGCTATAAATACAGCTGGCAGAGCTTGGTAGGCTTGTCTGGATGACATGTTTTGGGTTTTTTTCTGTAGATTTTTGAGCTTAGTAAACAAATAGAAGACTTTATTAAAAGTCTTTATTAAAAATGTAAAGTACATATGTGAGGAGAAAGGTAGAGCAAAGAGATCTTCTATTTTGTTCTATTTTCCCCCGAGCAGTTAGAGTTACTCTGCTAATTTTCCCCACGGTACCATCCAGATCTAACACGCTTTTCTGGCCCTCATCCATCCTGCCCCTGTTGCCTGCTGGAACAGCTGTAGGAAACAAGCTAGAGACACAGGCCATTTGCCCCATGGACCCTGGTCCCTGAGGGACACCCAGTAGTAACTCAGCAAAGGCAGTCAGTGGTGGCATCCCCGAAAAGAAGGTGAGCAAACCCCTGGATGCAAGCACCTGGGTGGCAGGGTACTGCTGGACTCCTCAGCGCTGAGCTTGGCCCTGTTTCCCTTTGAAAGAGGAGTGAGCATTCGCAGTGGAAGGAATGGGAGATGTCCTGAGAGGCGTAGGGGGTGAAGGAGGTTGTGAAGGGAGGTGACTCACTGCTCAGTGCTTCTACCCCACCCTGCTACAGGGGAAGATACACAGTTCTCCCACATCCTCCTCAGGCACTCATCACTAGAGGAGGTGTGCGCAGCAATGCTCACGCTGCAGGACCACTCCTCCTCACCTACTGGGGCTTCAGAAGAGTACTGTGAGAGGCTCTCCTTCCCTGGGGGAGCCAAGCTCATACCCCCCCCCACCCACCCAATGGCACTGACAGACTGTGGTATAGAGGGATGAGATGGGAGCTGTGACAAGAGACAAAGCTGTGTCACGGGTTGCTTGAAGAGCAGAAGTAAGTTACAGGCGAGGTAGGTGAACCGTGAAGACTCTTCCTGCAGCCTGACCTTCTTTTGGTGTCTTCAGGGGCAGCTGATGCTCTTTTTGCCTGTTATTAAAAAATGTTGCTATGGGAAACTCTGTGGTCTTTCCTTAGAGGCAAAGCTGCTGAAGCAGAGCTGGGAGCTAATGCCTTACAGAACTACATCCCATTCTGCTCTAGGGTCTTCTTCCCCACAGTTCCCCATGGGCTCCTGATGTTCCCCAGAGGCAGACCACCCCTCTCCATGGTTCCACTCTCCCTGTAGCCTATACCAAGTCCTGAAAACCCCTGACTGCTGAGAAATGGCATTTGAGGTTTAGCAAACACAGCTCCCCTGCCCTGTCTGCTTTCCTACCTCGTTATCCTGCACATGGACCACTGCACATATCCATGGGCTCCTGTAGCCCACTGGCCTCTTCCTGGCATGTTCACACACACACAAGCATGCATACAGAAAACAGGTAATAAATTTCTCTTAAAAATCCTGTGAAAAGGAATTTACTTTCATCTGGAAACTGTCTCTATTCAGTCTGTGCAGCCAGGTGGTGAGAAAAACTCCAAACCCCTGCTCTCTACCTGAAATCTACTGAGTGAAACATGGGCTCTTCAGAAAACAAACCCTAAAAAACCTCACCGACACCCCCCAGCATCCAAGAGACTCCACCTTTGAGCAGAATGTGGTGAAAATACTTAGATATTCTCGGAGATCTGGTTTATCTATCATGAGTTATTACTTGCCTGGAGGTTGATACCAGAGTCATGAGCTTCAATATTCACCGCCTGCTAGTCATTATTCTCTGGTTTAAACATTTCAAACATAGAACCAGCTGGAGAAAAAAAAAAAGCCTACTGACCAGTTACACAGCCACAGTCACAGTGATATGTAGAAGCAAAACAATCAGAAGAGGAATGATGGGCTGGAAATTGCTCATCCAATCATTTATGCAGAGCGCAGCCACTCTCAGGAGTGAGACCAGTTTTGAGCTGGAATGGCCATGTCCAGCCTTCACGTGTTTTAACCACTTGCCTTTGGGTTAAAGCCCAGGAACACGCAGACATGCATCAGGCATTAGGAACTTGCCTGCCCTGATGGATGATACCTCTTGTATTTATCTGTTTGCAGGTTATTACAGCTCCGTGGCTGGAGGAGTGCCCGCTCCCTCATGCTGGTAATTGCATGTCGGGTCCGATGGGGATCTCTGGGTGGATGGAGGAATTGCACTGACCAAAGGAAGAAGCTGAGTTTGCTGAAGTGGGAGAAGGTACGGGCGTGCAGGGGTGGGGAGGAGGTGGGTGGGAGGGAAAGGAGGCTCAGCAGAGAGGCAGGGAGCTTGCTGCAGGTACAGAGGTGGGAGTCTGCTGAGATGAGCAGGGAGAAATAGTCAGATTTCCTCAAATACTGTAAGGAGATGGTGCAGTTGTCACTACTCTCACCTTTGCCAAGCCTCTTTCTCTCTTGGACTGTTACCAGTCTGTCAGCACTGTTTTATTTTTTCACCCCCAGCACTGCAGAGTGGTGGGGCTGATGTGATGGGTGAAGGTCTGAGGCCTTCCGGAGAAGACTCGGCAAAGGTGATGCCCAAGCTGCTGGGTGCTGGCTGGCTGGTAGTTGGTCCTTCCACAGTGTCCCGCTCTATCTCAGGAAGCTTTCAGGAGCTGAGACACCCAGGCATGGCAGCCTTCCTGGCTTGGGGAAGGAAGCCTGGAGCTGAGGAAGGGAACCAGCTCTGTGCCTAGACACCAAACTAGCCAGGATCTGCTTCTGTGACTTCTCTGCATCACCCCTATTTGGCTCCAACTGATACAGCTACAAAACAAGACTGGAAACCCTAGAAGATTTCTGATTCTTTGTGTTTCCTGTCCTGGAGAAGGCCTGACACAGCTACACTCAGTGCTTCTGGTCCTGCCCAGGTGGGTAGCACGCAGGCTGCCAGCTCTCCAAAATGTGTTCCTCCTGGAGGCATTTTGCAGCAACTTCTCCTAGACCTGCTCCCACTGTATCATTTGCCTTCCAAAAGAAGCACATGTTTATACCTGTGATCTAGCTTCAAAAGCCCTTTGCTTTTCTTTCAGAGAACAGAGTTCCTATCTATCACCTTGTCCTCTTTACACTGCCGTTACCTGCCATCATGTCTCTTACCTGCTGGGTGATGGGCATAATCCCCTAACCCAGCCAGGGAACCTCTGCACACAGTTAACACGCTGAAGCAAACAACCTGATAAAGGTATGTACTTGTGGCCACCTTCTTTTCCTAACATGGTTACGCATGGAGCCACTGGGAGCAGACATCATATTGACGGACCAGCCTGTGGGGTTTGGGGTCAATGAATACTCCAGTACGTGGCAGAGAGAAGAAAAAGAAGTTCAGGCTTTCAGCAGCACATCAAGGAGAGGACGAACTTTCTTATCCCATCTCATCTGAGCTGCCAGAACACCCAAAAAGAAAAGCAAAGGACTATGCATAGAAACTTCCTGTTTATTTCCTCAATATGGGAACCCCTGTGAGGAAGAAAATAACTGTACCCCAGGAGTTGCTAGGGAGAGCCCTTGGGGCAATGTTAATGCAGCAGCAATACCCAGACCTTCACAGGAGGGCAAGCAGAGTGCACTCCAGTAGCAGTCTGTGCCCTCCGTTGTTCGTTCCTGAACACAAAATAAAGGAGCACATGTCGTGCTGGGCTGAAATGCTGGGCGATGTTTCAGGAGCCATTTGCAGGAGAGAGATGAATATTATTGACATTGATGTCCGCAACCTCACCAGTGTCAGAAGGCCAGCAGCATGCAGCTGGGCTGTCTGCCTCAAAAATAAATCAAGTTACGCTGCAGAAGCACAAGAATGTTTCTTTACTCTTCTCGGATTTGTATCTGACACTAAACGGTACAAGAATACGATGTTCTTGCAGCCTAGGAAATGTTCACAGATGTCAAGGGGCTACATTAGCAAAGGCCAGTGTGTTCCATCTCCACACTCTGTGCCAGCCCAGCCATCCCACCTGAGCTCCCGGCAGCTCTGACTACAGCTCTGTCAAGGTGTGTGGCTTTTCCCCTCCTCCTTGAAAGCACCTGGGGGGCTTTGTTTCTAGGGGGGTCATTTTGGTTTATTCTGTGATGTGTTTGGAGTGGTGCCTTGTCTCAGAAACATCTATCTTTTCTCTTCAGTGTGCAAGTGGCACAGCGGGGCTCTTCCTTCAGTAGCATTGGGCTCGCACAGATGTCTGCCCAGTGTTTGCTCCTGGTCTTTCTCTATGGCTGTTTTCTTTAGCACAAAACAGGGTTGTTTTTCCCCACCACCCTTTCCTCCTTGTCTCGGCAGCCTCCTGCAGATAATGTGAAGGAAAGCACAAAATGGAAGGTTATGGACCCCTGCTCTTCCAGAGCACCAAGAAACAAAACATGGCAGAGGCAGAATATGCTGGAAGATTTAGGAGTGTCACTGACTGACACAGATACAGCCTCGAAAGCTTGAACAATCAAATGGGTTTAGAGGTAAACAGTCATGATGAAAAAGTGTCTCCTCCAGCATATTCCAAATTAACAAATGATGACGATGAAATATCTTCTTTGACTGGCTGAGTCTCTGTAGCTTTGGTGTTTGTTGTTCTAAATCCAGGCTCTTCCAACCTTGGCTTTTTTTGGTGTAAATTCAGATCTGCATGAAATGAAGCTAATATTTCATTCTATCTGCCAGCTTGTTATTCTACAAAGCAGCGTGTGAGAAGAATAAATGTGACTGTGCCCTGACCTGCCTAGCAAAAAATCTGACCCTCTCCCTCCAGAAACACACTCGCTTTTTGACTTGTTTCTTTGGGGGAGAACATGTACAAAGCCAGATGAGATCAGGCAAAAGAATGAACTCATGAGGAAGGAAAACAGCTAATATTCCCATTTCACTGGGGCTTTTGAATAAATAAATAGAGCAATTAATAATTAATAGACGTAAACTTAAGTCCTTACTCTAGGCAAAATTCTCCTTCGCTAAGTGTTTTGCTCAAGCCCAATGTAGGTCAGAGATTCAGATCTGGCATGAAGTAGATGTTAATAAATAATAATGGTGGGTTGATTTTCTCCTCTCCCAAATGAAACATTAACCATGAGAACCACATGGAAAGCAGAATTCTGTGTTGTTCTGCAAATCTTTCCCATTGCTGGGGAAAGAAGGAATCTGATGTGTCATCTGTATCTTTCTTACACATCTTTGGTTCAATAGGCAGCAATAAAGGCACCCAGGAAAGGGCATTGCAAGGCTCCCTGAGCCCTGCTTGGTGTGGGGCAGGGAAATGGTCTGTAGGAGACCCTTCCTGAGTGGAAGAAGCTGTGATATAGCTGGACTCACCACAAATCCCACCTACAAACTATCCGGAGGAATTTCTTTGCTTACTCTTAACATGATGGCCAACAGCCTCAGACTAAAAGCCACACAGCAGATTGGCGGACTGGAGCGTTATCATGACTGAAACCAAAATTGCAACATGTGAGCGGTGTGATTCAGTAGATTCTGAGGGCTGCTTGCTTGCTGCCATCTCTTTCTTCCATTTTTACTCTGGAGAGGTGACACTATGATTTTAGGGGGAAAATTATAAAAAACTGAGGCAGGAAAGGAATTTCAACCATCAAAACTTGGATTTGGGTGGGGTTTTTCCCACTGTTAATTTTTTTTCTAGTTCTGAATTTTTCTCTGCTTGACTGTTAAATTGCCACCCAAGAACCCATGCCTTTTCTAGCTGGATTTCCTTCTCAGGCAATACTAAACCCTGTGTGATGTTTCTCCCTAGACTCCAGCCATCCTTCATCTCCTCTTCTGTCCTGCCCCTGCTCCTGCTCCTTGCCATGCCCCCATTTTTCTGTTGTTTCACTTTCCCAATCCAAACATCTACCTCCGGGGTTTCTAACACCCATCAGCAACCCTAACATATGAGGCTGTCTGTCCTCTTTGCTGGTGATGCTGCCTTAAATGCTTTGTTTGTCTGCTTCTTGCAGATGTACAACAGTTTCCAGCTCTCTTCAGATACATACACAACTGTTTTCCTGAGCTAGGCCAGAAGCCTTGATCTCCTTCAGATGCCCCCCTACAAACCACATTTCTTGCTGTTTGGAAAGACAGTAACAACACATTGGAAAGACCAAACAACACATTGATGACAAAGCTGTCTCTTTAGTCAGTGGAGATGAAAGCAGCTCATGTAGAATTGGATGGGTAAATGGCAACAGAAGAAATTTGTTGGGGTTTGGGTTTGTTTTCATTTTTTTTTCTTTAAAAACTCAGTGTAGGAAGAAACTTCAACTGTTTGTGCACTGAAAAAGTTTCCACATTAGCTCTGTCAGATAGGGTAGATACCAAGGCGTCATCACAGACAGTTCCACAAAGTCTTCTTGACCTCAGTCAGCAAAACTTACTGTGGCAGGCTGTAAGAAGAATGGGATCAAGGGAGGTGCTGAAACATGCCCATGACATACAGGCTGAAAAGCATATAGGGCTGATGTATATATGCTTTAAAAAGGACCCAAATTTGCCCCAGGGATGTCCCAGTTTGTTTTCTTTGAGGAAGACTGTAAAAGTGCTTTCATTTTATGAAGTAGCTCTCTGAGCTCTGTAAACCCTATTACAGAAGTCAAGCAGGTTGTGATTTTATGGCAAGCACCTTCCCCACCTATGGCTTGTCCAGGAGTGAGTTTGCAGTGTTGTTTTCTCACCAGCCACAGCTGGGGCAGAGGCAAAGGCTGGGATGAGCAAGGGAAAGGGACCGAGTCCTCTGAAAATGCAGCCTCCTGACCTGGCAGATTCAGAGGGCTGGTCCAGCTCCATGATGGGAATGACAGACAAGTCCCCTCAGTCTCAAATACCAAGTGGCAAATGACAGCCAAGGGGAGAACGTGCAACACTGATATCTTCTTCTCCCGCAGAGTGACTCATTCAGCCGTGGCTGCTGGCTGGGCTCATTAATTGCTTTAGATATCGAGGAGGCAGAGTGATCTGTGATTTGCTGAGAAAATACTAATTGCTTAAAAAGATAATCATGGAAAGGCAATTCACTTCATGAAATGACTGTTTTGAGAAGGTGGCAGATCTAGTGCTGGGGCAAGTGGATAATGCAGGAAGTGATGGGTGTTACAGTACATTGAGCAATTAAACACACGCTCCTGGCTGAGCTGTGTTCATAAACTGAGCAGCCTGTGAATAACTCGCCCCAAGCACGCTTGAGATTTCATCTCCGTGACATATTCACTGCCACATAAACACAGCCTCCGATTCTGGGCTGCATTAGGGATGGTTGGGCTTTCAAGCTGTCAGGGCTCTGCAGAGCTGCTCCAGGAACCTGCCAAGGTGAGATGGGCTTAGCCCCAGGCCAGGCAATTTCCCCTGCCCTCGAAGGCAGCTCTTGCCATGGCTGGTTTTGGGCAGGTCCCACCTGTGCAAATGTCTGCACTGCTGGGATGGGTATTGCCGAGCACCGGGATGGGACGCAGATGCTGACCAGAGGCTGTGGTAGCTCCTCAGTGGAAGCTGGCTCAGCCTCTGCAGATGGGCTTCCACACTGGCAGTAGAGTCTGGCCCCCTATGGATGGTGTGAAGCTCTGGGGACAACAGGGAAAGAGTAACTGACATTTACTACAGCACAGTCAGGGTTCCTGTCTGTGCTGGCACTTGACCCTTATCCATAATCTTAACAGAAAAAGAGCAAAACATTGGTATCACTGAGACAAGGGGAGGAAAAGGAGAAGGTGGAGACTTCTGCCAGGATGAAAACAGTCCCTGATGTGCAACCAGTTGCCCATGTCCCCTTGACCAGACCTGAGAATTGCTCCATGTAAGCAGGACACATCCATGGTCTTTGCTTACAGGCAGTGGCTAAGAGTAGTTCATTGGGGTGTGCAAGAAACCCTCTGCTAACAACCTGCATGTATCTGGGCAAGTGTCCCTCTTCCCCATGTGGAGCCATGAGCTTTCCACAGGAAGCTGACAGCTGAGGACACAGACAGTTACATCAAAAGAAGGTTGTAGGCAGGTAAGATTCTAATACAATCTAGAAATATGAATAACCTCTGACATCTTGTCTTGGATGATCTCCCATAATTAGCCCTGGTGAGAACCCCTTTCTCATAATGTCCTGGTTCTGGCCAGGCCAGAGTTCAGCTCCCCTGGCAGCCAGCCCAGGTGAGCTGAATTAGCCCAGGTGAGCTGAGTTACCCCAGGTGAGCTGAGTGCAGGGTGAGGAGTAGAGCACCCCACAACTTAAACCTTTCAGGGGCAATGCTTACCCTTACCAATCCTAATGTGAGCATCTGCTGTGGGACGATACAGCTGGGGAGTGCACCAAAGCCTGCTCTAAAATTGTTGGAGCTTTTTTATTACAGTAACACTTTGGTGTGCAGTGAGACTGGCTGTGGTAGAAGCAACCATCACCCAGGGGGCTTTGTAGTGTGGGCTCAAAAATGACAAAGGGGCAGACTTACAGGGAAGTAAAGTGCCTTCAGGGTGACACAGCGGGTGAAACTGTTGTCAGCTGGCAGTAGAGCCTAGGTGTCCCAAATCCCATGCTGGTGCCTCAGCCATTGTGTCACATGCAATCTGCTTGGGTTTCATTAGTAAAAAAAAATTCTCCTTGCACATGGAACACAGAGGCTGCGAAGCTGAATAGGAGCTGATTCAGATGAGAATGTCCCAGCAGAACAATTGGTGCTATTTATAAAAAATGCTCTCGTTGCAGTGTATAATTAGAAGCTTTGCCTTCCACACACAAATTGGAGATAATGACTCTGAAAGAAAGTGAAGGGAATCCAAACAGAACGATTTATGTCCTGAAACTCTCTTGATGAAAACTCTTTCAGCTTTTCACCAAAGTCTCATCTGGGGAGTGTGCACTGTCCATAACCCAGCTAAATGCCGAGTGGGCAGTGGATGTGGGAGCATCACAAACAGTTACTAAAGGTTTTTGTAGCTAAGAAGGTATCTCAAGTAGTTAGAAAGAAAACCTGTGGGAATTTGGATGCCTGATATGTGTTTGTTGCACCCTCATAATCCCAGGTGGCTTCGATGACACATGGTTAAATGCAGAGCTTCCTGGAACAGAAGGAACCCTATAGCTGAAGATACAGACTTCTGATTTGAAGCAAAACATATTTTCTAAATTTCCTGTGGAAGGGCAAAGCCCAGCTGTTCCATTTTCTAACCATAGAAATACCTTTAGTTAAGGGTTACATTTTAAATTGTTAACATATTTTCTTTCCATAATGTAAACATGTATCACAGTTTAGATAAAAGTATAACACATTATTCTTAATAAACTTTCATATGTATTGTTACACGTGCAAAGAATCAATTAATAGCTTAAACTTTTCAAAAAGACAGTGAAGTAGTTAGCAAAAATCCAACCAAAAAGAAATCAGTTGCTTATGAAACCCTTTTGGTCAACATTTTTTCTCAAAACTGACATGAAATATTCCCATGCAGAATCTCAATTTTCATGTGGCAGCATTTTCTGATGCTGTGCTGTCAACACTGTCCATCTACAGCTCAGACAGCCCAGCTAGTGCTGCCAGCCTTGATGCGAGCAAGGAACATCCTCAGCAGTTGTCAGACAATGTGGGAGGTGTCTGGGTTGTGGACCACAGGAGAAAGGGAAGCCAAAGACCTGGCCTTATCATGGTTCTCTGCAGTGAGGGCTCCCAGCAGCACTGTGGCCTGGGCTGATAGCCAAGGGGGTGAGGACAGCCACCCTGATGAGTAGAAGTGGATTTTAATTAAATCCTGTCAGATGGCAAAGCTCTTGGAGTCCAAATGTCACCTATTTCTCTGTCTAGGCAGAGAGCAGCCTGTCAAAGGGTGTGGGGATTCCTGGCTGCACTAATTTCTCACATGAGCTCTTGCTTTACAAAGTATAAATTTGTAATCATAGAATGGTATGGGTTGGAAGAGACCCCAAGGATCATAGAGCTCCAACCCCCCTGCCACAGGCAGGGCCACCAACCTCCAGGCCTGTATCTACCCAAGGTTGCCCAGGGCCCCATCCAACCTGGCCTTGAATATCTCCAGGGATGGGGCACCCACCACCTCTCTGGGCATGGGCAGCCTGTTCCAGCACTTCACCACTCTCTCTGTAAAAAACTTCCCCCTAATATGCAATTTAAACCTTCCTTCCTTTAGCTTTAATCCATTCCCCCTTAGCTTTAATCCATTCCCCCTAATACTAATTAGTTTCATATGTGATTCTACATTCAGAACTGATGAAGCACTGTTTTAAAGGCAGTGAAGGGAATATTCACTGTTCCCCTACAGGGCAGCTCTTTTTTACTGGTATTTTGTGGAGAGATGAAGTGTTAATGATGAGGATAAATAGATAGGAGATCAGAAAAAAAGCCAAGTGTAGAGCTAGAACTAGAAACCAGGAAACCTGGTGTGTGTGTGTATTATATGTGACATGCAAATAATAAAATTACCATAGAAGCATTGTGAGGTGCATTGCTTTGGGAGGCTTTGGAAAACACTTCCTTCCCACATGCCTGGGTTTGTGGTGTTTCTGGTTCTCCACTGATGACAGTGAAGAGAAACATACCCTCAAGTCTCTTCCCGAAGGAAATATGTCACTTGCATTTCTGACTCTTACTAGGTGTCAGTGCCACAAGGCTATCCTTTGTGAGCCATTCTTTGCATGGGCCATGGGAGAATCCCTTCTGCATGTCAGAAGCACAACACTGGGCTGGCCTCTCCTGCTGACATTGTGATCCCTTTCCTCCCTAGCTCTGCTTGCTCACCAACTGGAGGCAGTCTGATGGGCAAGGCAGTGGTACTCCCTACCCTGGAAACTGTGAAATTGGAATATACATCGCTGTTGGGATATGTGCTCACTACTGATCCTGCAGTCATTGTTGCAGCATCACATCAAATATAGTTACCACAAGATTCTTGAAAATATCCTAATCCTTACAATCTTTTTTTTTGAAAGCCTTTACTTGTGTGGCCTGTGGTTCAGATTAGAGGATTTTCTGTGCTCCACACTTCATTGCTAGTCATTGTTTCTCTAAGTACACTCCTACCTCTTCTTGCCACAAGAACTTTGTTAGGGTTGAGTGACAAATACTTTAAAAGTGCTTCATACAGTATGGGCAGAAATTTGGCAGGTTAAATCCTGCCTGGATGAGATACAGTCTGAATTGGCAGGCCTGGAAATACGGATTGTTTTGATCCAAGCACCAAACACTGCAGCCTTCTGCTGACAAGGACACCAGTAAGCACCTCGCCAACAGCACAACAATGACAGTGAGGCCTCATCTGTAGAGGTTCAGCCTGAGACCTTTTATTCCACCATGCTCGTTTGACCAAAAGGAAGAAGCTGTGGTTAGGACTGGGGAGTCACTCATAACCTTCACCATGACTTTACTTGTTCAGCTTAGCATGGATAATTCCATAGGCAGCTGGTGATCAATGGGATCTGCTTGCAGCTGGGGCCCCTAATGCAGTTTTTTCAAAGAAATGCAGCAATGGAGCAGAACAGGCAGTAATGAAATTCTGAAGGACCCCAAAGTAGAGCTTCTCCCTTTTCTCTCCCTTTAATTGCAAGGCTAATGTTCCACATAAATATCTAGCAGCTGGTTGTTTTGTGTATGTCGTTTTGAAAGCCTGGCTAAAAAAATAAGAGGGAGTACAGCTGGGAGTCAAAAAAGCTTTCAGAAAAGATAAGGCATTTTGCCACCAGCACTTGATAGGAGGGGCGTTCTGACAACATGATTTCAAAAGATTAAATGCACAGAGTATAAAGTTCCTCCAGAATTTAAATATTTATTAAACATATGTACCAGAGGCAGCCACGCAGCGCCAGGTTTAAAAGAGGGCTCCTGAGTTAGAAGGTAAATGCTGGTGTCATGCTGGTTCCATGCAGGGAAAAACCAGCTGGGCGCTGCTACATGAAAAAAAAAAAGGGTAAACCTCTGAAATGGGCTGGGTAGTAATTGCCTAATACCAAGAGAACTGAGCACAGAGTTCTTTTCTCCATTCTCTTTATTATTCATAATTAACTTTTAGCTCTGGTCTGCAGCCATAGCTGCCCTGGGTACAGAGTCACACTCTGGGTACAGAGTCACCCTCTGGGAGGCTATTGGAGGCTGACATTTTAAAGGAAGAGGGGATCCAAGCTAGCCCCTGAAATGCAGGGTCTCTGCTTCCGTAGACAGTTCCTCTGATTCCTCATGCAAATGCATGGATAAACATCCAGCTATCTGTATTTGACAGACAGCCATGTCTGTATGAATAGAAATCACATCTACATGCTCATTGCAGACTACAGCATTTAAAGACTGTCTCCTGCCTTGAGGAAGTTGACATTCAAGAGAAGAGATGTGTTAACCCCCAGATGTTAGCCGGGAAACCCACAAAAGTTCATGTGAAAAGTTCATGTGAGCTGCCTCAAAGAGAACTGGCTTTCATGGAAACAGGTGAGTGAAAGATTACCTAAAGGTCTGACCGCACAGCATACTGAGGAGCAAAGAAAGGGCAACGTGCTGCAGATGCAGTGCAGCAAGATCATGTGCTGGACTGTTGGGAACTGATGCAAATGGAGACCATGTGGCTGTATAATGAAAATAAGAAAGAAATGTAAAAATAATCAAAAGGAAAGATTAATTCAGAGGTCTTGAAGGGAACCCTCGCTGAGGAAGAAAGCTTTGCCTCAATTAAAGTCAGAGATTAGGTTATAGGAAAGGCTCCATTGCTGTGGGTGAGAACCTCTGCAGGGACACAGGTAAGAGGAACTTAGCCTCAGTGCAAGACCCTTTTTATGATCTTGATCAATACCATAAAATATTAGACTCTGCATGAGCTAAGTGTGTTCCTACAGTCCTACCTCGGTCTGAGTAAGGTGAGGAGTACGTCTGTCAGCTGCTGCCAGCAAGCTGTCTCTTTTGACCTTTTTCTCAGAGAAGTCCTGACTCATCTGTGCCTCTCACTTCCAGTATTTGTCCATCACCTCTTAGCTTAACTAAAGCTAGGATGATGCCTGTTGTACCTACTCCTTCAGACTAAGTCACTACGCACATACATAAAGTGTAGTGGTCCATTTGTAGTGGTTATAAATGTTTACCTCTATAATACAAGGCTACACTGCCTACTAAAAGAGTTAGAATTAAACAAAGGGCGAACACGTGAAACATGGGATGTGATCAATTACCAGCACGGGTGCTAGGGCAAGGAGAAAACTGTGAGAAGATAACATCAGGAGGTGAGAGTGGGTGGAGGGAGTTTCCAACCAGCCATTTCCAAGCAGGGCTTTGCTCCCCAGGTGTGAGTCCCTGGCACAGCTGCTCCTTGGTGCCGTGGAGCTTCCTTCCTTTCTCCCTCTCTGGAGAGGTGTGTTCAGGGCTTGCTCTGACAGCAATGCAGTGCAGGTGCTGCTGCCCTTCTTCAGTGCGGAGAGCCAAAGCAGGGGGTGCAAGGAGAGGGCATACTTTCAGAGGGACACAAAATTTGGGAACCCCCAGCAAACACAGCTTCACTGGACTTCTACTTTCAGAATTACTGTATTCAGCCCTTTCTGCCAAATCCATCAAAGTCATCTCCAAAATGGAAAATTCATAGTCATTTTCCTAACCCCCTCATATAATAAGTTCAGGAAGCTACACGGACTTAGAGCAGCCCAAGCTAATTTTGAAGATCCATTTATTGGGAGGGCTTAGTTTCTCTTTGGATTTGTGAAACATCAAAAAAGTAAATGCTATTTTCCCCCTGTTTTGAAATGCTTGCCAAATGGATCCTGCAAACACATCGGTGTGGAGACTCAACACGGACAGCCTCTAACTGTGCCGATTAATGACTGTCAAATACTTGCACTGTGGGAATGTGGGAGTGCTGTTGCTTTTTTTCCCAGGCAAGCATGGTGCCCACATCACTCACCCCTTCCTCCAAGATTTTTGTGATAACTGTGAGAATGTGCCCTGAACAAATAGATACATGACATTTTATCTAGGCAGGCTTTTCTCTTTGTGCTTTCTTTGGTTATCTGTGAGAAACAGATAACCACATCAAGAATGACATGGTAAAGAACTCTTTTCAGAGGAAAATGCTGTCACTGAGATACTGCAGCTCTTCCACTGAGCCTGTCTGCTCCAGCCTGCCCTGCTCACCTGTGCCTTTAGGCATGCAGCCAGACTGAAAGGGCTACTGGGTACAAGTAATAAACACTTTCATATCTAGGTTCCAGTCCTGATGAGATGCACAAAAGTGGCTCTAATAAGATGAGGATTTCTTGTCTGTGCAGCAAGGCAGAAGACGTCACTCCAGCAACGGATGAGTGCTTGAATCACTAAAATCATGACAGCATGGACACTATACGTAGGATAAGAAAGCTGGTTTCTCCAGGGTCCATCTATAATCAGTTAAGGAAGGCTCCTTGAAGAGAGACACGAGCTGCCTTAGTCTTCGTGGACATTTATTGGCAAGAGTAGAAAACATTTACACTCATGGAGCCTATGCCCAGCTCTTCTAGGCATGACCATTGTTGAGATGAGCTTCAGTAGTCCCTACCATAGCTCCATCTGAACTAGCAATAGAAATCTTCCTGTCAAGAGAGTTTCAAGGAGAAAATTGAGTCAAATGTGACAGTAATCCAGTTCCTATTCTTGACAGGAGCTGCAGTTCCTATTAAATGACAGCGGCTGTGTTAGTGTTCCTCTTTGAACCCTCTCATTCTATCTTACAGTAAGTTTTTCTCAATTTCCTGGCTAACGCATGCCTTCACAGCCCTTTATTTTCTCTCTTGATGGGTGAATCTTTGAAGGCCATTCAGTGCTCATAAAAGAAAGCAAGCTGCCCTGGGGAAAGTAAGGTACCATCCTTCAGCTCAGCAGGAAGGGATTTGCCATTTAGGTACTAAAAGTTGTCTCATAGCTAATCTTAGTAGGTCAGTCAGTTTTGTTTGGGATAGCAAAGTGTGCAGTGGAAGCTTCCAGACATGCTGAGATACCTGAAGCAGGTAGATTGAGATCAATAAACCTTTCTCAAATGAGAACAGGAAGGAACAGGCTGAGAAGGTGGTGAATTATTATGGCAAGCTGCCGTGCCAGCCTGGACTCAGGTCAAGCTTGTGCAGATCTGAAGAGGTCACTGAGTTCTCCAGATCAGGCATTTTGAAGCTCTTGGAATTTCAATGTTTTCACTGTCAGAAGCTGTGACTGCTCAAGCCTATGAAAGTATATGGGTACTAGTCTTGTCCAGCTCTAGCCCATTCATATCTGTGATTAAATCCTGAATTTATGCCTGCTGGATATTATGCATCATTCCAGCTCTTTTCTAGAGATGAATTGGCTGAGCTAGAGTGTTAGCAGCTGATCTCTGGGTTTTAAATGGACTTGGACAATGCTCCATCACTCAGGTATTTATTCCAATGAAAAGAAAAAAAACACAAACCATTTACACATCTCTTTTGAGTTGCTTCCCTTCAGTCTTGGATTTTACTGTGACTGTGGGTGCCCTGCCAAGCATTTTTATTTTGCTTTCCCACCAGACTAAATGTAGTCCAGTATGACAGGCATTATTGGGGCTAGCAACCCCTTTTAAAGTCTTTTCCTACAAAGTGATAATTAAATGTGGAAATGTCTGCAAGGTCACCATGAAGAGGTGAGGATGGCACTATCCAGACCTATTTCCAACAAGAGGGAAGAACATGAATATTCCTTGAGCAGACATCTTCTGTGTGTGGAACTGTGGATTCATTTGTCTAACATTTAAAAATTTGCAGCTGAAAGCCTGAAAATTAGAACTCATTTTGCCTGACAAGTGTGGATGTACTGAAGAAGTAGGAATACCTGTATCTCCCCCATGCTCTGACCCATGTCAGTGTGACTTCCACCATCTCTGAAAACCCTCACGAGGAGGTAAGAGAAAGGTCTGCCTAAATCTCTGACCCTTCTTTTGGGTGACCCTCTAGGCTAGTTTTCACTCAATGGATATTGTGAACTGGGGACTTCTCCTTCTGATCTGTTTAACGGGAGTGATGAAAGGACTGTATGTGCCAAACATCTCATACTGACTGCACTGAGCAGCCCAGAAACTTCTCTGTGAAACCATCAGCTTCTCAGTGAAAACCACTGAAGTCTGATTCCTGTTACAGGTGGCTTTTCAAGTCTCAGTTCTGTTCAGTCTGCCAGTGATAGCACCTCTGTGCTAGAAACCAAACTGGTATACCTATTTGTACAGTAAAAGTTCAGGGTGGAAAACTAAAACTCCTCAAGCTGCATGATGGTTTTCTCCAACCCCAGTCAGGAATCTTTCAAAGTCAGACTTCATCTGAGACATTTTTCTGATGCATTCAAAGTCTGACTTGAATTCATGTTTAGCATTCGTGGCTAGACAAAAAAGTGGTTGTACTAAGCAACGTGACTGTTTGAGTAACCCCTGTAGATAGGATGTGAGAAGCTCACAGGTAAATGTTATAGAAAGCCCAGAGCAATGTTTGTACAGCTATTCTTAGCAGAGGATTTATTGATCCAACATCATCTGTATTGCTTAAGATACTGGTAAAAAGTGCTGGACTGACAACTATGGGGTCTTAAGGTTTGTTTATTCACTGAACTGAGAGAAAAGACAGCAGTAGGGAATGCTTCTTCCCCAGCACTCCCCGCTAACTTCATTCTTATTACCTAACCTTCATACTGAAGCACCATTCAGGAGCTCCAACCAGTTTACACTCCCCTCTGCTGAGCACTGTAAAAATAGATAACCTCTTCCATTCTAGCCAGCAGGACCAGGAGAGTGAAGCCCCTTTCACTCTTTGAGACTCCCAAAAGTAGCTGCAGCCACATACCCTGGATTTCTTCAGTCCAGGCCAAGACGTGCAAGCTCATTTCATGCAAGGAACGGTGTGGGCATCTGACACCAGCTAATCACTCACCACCTACTCAGGCTGTTGTCAAAATCTTGTTTTAGTAGGACCCTGACCTAAAGCTGTGACACATATTTCTGGGTAGTATGTATGCTGAAGCCAAGAGAAAAGGAATGTCAGGAAAACGAAAACGAAGAGAAGTTAGCTACTAAGGTAGTAAGTAGTAAACTAAGGTAGTTAGTAGAGACTGTGTGTTACTGAGACATCTGTTTTGTCACAGGGGCACCAGAACAGGACAAACCTGTAAAAATTACTTTTGACGGTAAGGGTTGAAACAGAAGAACCTGACAAGATCTTCGTTCTGGGGAAACTCCAGTGAAAGGAGATGGCATCCCCATTTGGAGTCCATCCCGTTCAGCACTCAGTGACAAGTGCAGCCCTTCAGCATAGATCACTCTAATTGCATCCTATTTACTGTGTAATTGCCCTATAAACAGACACACACACACAGCATAAGAAGAGAATTGGGATCTATAATTATATGCAATTAGCAACATTCATTGCTCCCTGCTCTACTTATCCCTAATGAATGGCCTGTGCAAACAGCAAGCTTGGTACTGGGACAAATGTATGTGTGACATGAGCAAAGGTAGCATGAGAAATTAGCAGCATTCATCATGGAGGCAGGAAACAGAGGAATATCACAGTCTAGTACAAGCGATGAGCAGGTCCACAAGGCCTGAGAAGGGTCAGATGGATAGAGCATGGCTAAAGGATTTGAAGGGCTCAGAGTCTCTTTTTGGGCCTGGCAGTATGGCAGCAGGAAAATAATTTTGGTATCTTTATCTGCAAACTTCATCACCTACAAGACAGGACTGGCATCCTTACCTTCTTTGAATCAGAGGTGGGACATATGGAAGGGAATTTTTATGAGGGCACTAAGATGCACTGTTATCTCAACAATCCACAGGCGGCCCTCATATATCAGAGTCCAGTAAACACTGGAACCTTAGTGGGTGCAAAAAAATTAGAGAGATATAACTTAAAGGTGTGAGCACTGCACCTGGGGAGAGCAGCACTGGCTGAAGAAACACAAATGTGTGGCTGAAGAACTTCTCCAAAGTTGGAAATTTCAGGGCTAGGCAAAGCCAGATGTGCTTGAGGTGTTGACAGCAGAACATAGGGGAACAGGGACACCCTCATCAATATTAGGATTGGAAAACAAAGCAATTAAATGTTGGAAAACTATATACTTGGGTGCAAAAGAAGTCCTTCTGTGCACGACAGATGGAGAAAATGGAGTTTTCTGTCCCTAGCAGCTACATTTCTGGGAAACAGAGCTGGGCCCAGAGCGAATCAAAACTGTCTGCAAGGCAGTCCAGCAGATCTGGCATTTGCTAAACAGTGATGATAGTGGTGAAAAAATATCCATGTGCTGAAGAAATCTGCTGAAAAGGGAAACCGGCCAGCTGGGCTTCCACTCTCTGTGCGAATTCAGGCTGTGGTATTATCTGTGAGGCTGCCTTCCTGCTGGCAAATGTTAGCCAGTACCTTCTGGAAGAGAAAAAGGCAAAACATTTTTACAGGGAGGTGTATCCTCCCAGGAGGAATTCAGCACCTTAGCTTAGAATTGCTCTTTTTGTCTCTTCCCAGAAATGCAGGTTGTTTCTTTTGGCCTCCTCAGGCGCGTCCTTGCAGTGTTCTGTCTCTTTTCCTCCCAGAGGTCCATGTCCCACATTGGACTTCACCATGCTGGGGACATAGAGCCAGTGCAGCCGAGCCACACAGGGTGGCCGTGCTGTTGCTGCTGCCGCTGCCACCTGAGACAACACTCAGCTTTGCTGCTGACTGCACCTAGATGGGAGCTTTGTGCCAGAGGCAGAAGAACCTCATACGGGCAATTTGTTTTGAGGAAGAAAATCTCTAAGAATTAAACATGAACTTCTGTTCTCTTTTGTTTGGTTATAGTCAGAAAATCTCATCTTGGTGGGGCTGGCATCCCTTCCCACGCACAGCCCGTGGCAGCTAAGGCTTCTCTTTGTACTCAGCTGGTTAGTGCCATTCCCACTCTCTGCCCTCATCCAAGAGGGCTTGTTTAATGAAATCTCCCATCTAATAGCAGAGTTCCCTGATGGAGGCTCTCTGTCACTTGGCCCCAGGAAATTTAAGAACAGGCAGAGGCATTTCTCCACCCACACAGAGCAGAGTGTAAACCACGGTGGGTGGGCAGCAGGCTCAGCTCTGGCAGCTCTGGAAGATAGCGAAGCATCTTGCTGGAGAAAGGCAGCTTCGTCCCACCCTGGAGGACCCATCCTCCCACTGCCTTTCAGAAAATGCTAACAGAGGCTGCTTCTGGTTCAGCATTGTGCCTGACTGTTCGGACCTTTTTTTCCATGAGATTCCTTGAGTTTTTCTGTGCTGTACAAAGAAGGTTCCATTCAGATATCAGCCGCACCTTCTCACCACACACCTCTTCTCCACATTCTGCTTCCCCTTCAGTCAGAACAGCCCAGCACCCTCCTCTGTTGCTCCAGACCCCACCCCCACCCCTCTCCCCTCCAGGCTTTCCAGCTCTGCAGAGCACAGCATCAGGGCTTGGTGCTGTGCTGGCATCTCTTCATGGACTGCCATCCGCTCTCCCAAGGAGCCTGGCACAAAGTGATGTTGGCCAAGCATATGCCAACTGACCTCAAGGAGTGCGGTGTTGTCCCTGCTTCAGCCGGAGAGTTCAGCAGCGCCTCAGCACTGGATGATCACAGCAACTTAGGGACAGCATCTGTGCTTAGCAAATACTATATTTAATGTGAACAAAATAATTGCAGGCATTGCACATACTGTAGTTAGAAAGAGAAAAGGCTGCCTGCACCTTTGATGTATGGAAGGAATAACCACATGTATCGGTACAGGCTGAGGGATGGCGTGTGGGAGAGGAGCTGGTGGATGACAGGTTGACCATGAGCCAGCAGTGTTCCCTGGTAGCCAAGAAGGCCCATGGGATCCTGGGGTGCATTAAAAGGAGCGTGGCCAGCAGATCAAAGGAGGTGATCCTCTCCCTCTATTCTGCCCTGGTCAGGCCCCACATGGAGTACTGTGTCCAGTTCTGGGCTCTCCAGGATCTCCAGGAAAGAGTCCAGTGGAGAGCCAAAAAGATGATTAAGGGCCTGGAGCATCTCCCCTGTGTGGAAAGGCTGAGTGATCTGGGGCTGTTCAGCCTTGAGGAAAGAAGACTGAGAGGGGATCTGATCAATGTTTATAAATATCTCAAGTGTGGGAGACAAAGGGAAATGGCCAACCTCTTTTCAGTGGTCTGTGGGGACAGGACAAGGGACGATGGCCTCAAGTTGGAGCACAGGAAGTTCCACACCAATATGCAGAAGAACTTCTTCACACTAAGGGTTACAGAGCCCTGGGACAAGCTGCCCAGGGCGGTTGTGGAGTCTCCTGCTCTGGAGATACTCAAGACCTGTCTGGATTCCTCCCTGTGCAATCTGTCCTAGGGAACTTGCTTTGGCAGGGAGATTGGACTCAATGGTCTCTGGAGGTCCCTTCCAACCCCTATGATTCTGTGATTCTGATACTGCTAAGGAGCGGTGTTTTCTTTTGTGAGCTTTTGGGGACTAGTAATGAAATGAGAGTGCAGGGTAAGAATTTGAAACAAATTCTCTACTGGGTCCCAGCAGCACTCTGGAGCCAGAGTCTCCCCTCCAGCCTACCAGGAGCTGGATCTCTGCTTGGGGCTGGAGGGAACATAGAATTATATTATCATAGTATTTCCTGAGTTGGAAGGGACCCATAAGGATCATCAAGTCCAGCTCCTGAACATGAATCAGGGGTGCAACTTGTGGCTGCGCAAGGGGCCTCTTCACCAGCAGGATCCTTTTGCCAGTAAGAGGAAAAGGAGCAGTCCTTTTTTGTATTTGGCATTGAAGTGGCAGAAGGACCCAGAGAGAGAATGCAGCCACAGAATGCAAAACTCTTCTTGAAGCTGCCAGTAGACACTGAACGGGCCTGTGATGAGCAGTTTGTATGTGTAAGGGATGGAACCTACCTGTGGGCTGCAAATGGAGTGAGCGTTTTGCCCGACTTCAGGAGACCTTAGGAGCTTGGCTGCCCACACAGAAGGCAGAACAGTTTCAGGGGCTTCTGCAAAACAGCACCCTCAACAACAAGCACTTTTCCACATACTTTCTGAAGCTGTGCAACTCTGCCAGCATCTCAGGAACAAGACTTCCCTGTAAATCCAAATAACATCCAGCAAGAAGGCTAATTCAGTACAGCACAGAAGAAATACATGTAGGGGGTGGGAGGGGCAGGAGGAGATAAGAGATTCCACATAATTTTTAAACCTGGACATATGTGCTGAAACAACCCCTTGTGCCAAGGAGGACGCAGCAGCTGAGCGGGTGATGAATGAGGCCCCAGCTTGTCTGTGCTGAACACTCTCTGAAGGAGTGGGCAGGGACCCATCTGGGGGAGCTGGGCTGGAGTTGCAAGGAGGCAGACTTAAAATTTGGCACCGTTTGACATCTCACTGTTTGCTCAGCCTTGGCAATTCCTCCTTGTTTGGGTTGCTATGGACAAGGGGATTGCAATCACTAATTTTGGAAGTCTCTTAGATCAAAGAATTTTTATCATGAAAATTATTTCTTGATTTTAAAAAGAGAATAAATTTCACAGTGGCTCATTATGACACTGTCAGCAAACAGATTATTTCTCTTGGTCTTTGGAGAAGAGCAGTGACAAAGATCAATGAGCTGGCTAAGGCGAAAGGAAGATGAAGGAAGTTAACATAATATAACATTGACCTTGAGGTCAGAAGAGGGAGAAATGTGCCATGGGCGAGTTCATGGGGCATAAGGAACATAAGGAACAAGGGCGGTGGGGGGAAGAGTGCACTGACCAAAGCAGCACAAAGGGCGATGGGAGAACCATAGCAGCAGAAGCACATTTAGGTGACAAGGCAAGAAATGCCTGCCTGGGGTGAGGTCTCTCAGGGCAGGGAGATGACCAAACAGGGCTGAATTACCCCCAGGCAAAGAAAGTTGGTCTGGAGTCAGCTGCACTTGCTTCAGAAAGTGGATTGGTGGAGGTCAAAGCAGTCTCTACGTGCCTCGTGCTTAGTTTTCTCAGAACCAGAGCTGTTCTTAGGCTCAGAAAAAGTTATGGCAGCATTAATAATCACAATGCTTGGCCCTAGCCCTAATGTCTATTTGAATGCATCCTCTTCTGCAAGATGCTGGGTCCTGTTTGCCTGTGCCATTTTATTGCTCAGTTTCTTATGCAATAAACTGATTAGACTGTGGCAGATAAGATATACAAAGTATTGTTCTGCTACAAGGGTTTTTGTCATATGATTTTGAAATAACTCATGGACTGTTTTCTCCTCTATATTTATAGACTCAAAGCTTTTAAACCCAGAAGGCACATGGTAATTCAGCATGACCACTTGTTGAAGCAGGCTGGCCAGACTCTTACCAACAATTTTAGTTCTAGACCAGAAACATCTGCTTAAGATCCACTGTCTCAAATTTACCTCTTTTTTTCTTCTCCTCAGAGTCAATTGCAAGAATTGTTCCAATATTTAGGCATGGAGTAGAGCATATTCAAGGTGTCTGGAGACCATGGTCTTTTTCAGGTTTAACACTATTGTAGAGTTTTCCCGACTGGTGACTCTATTGGTTCCCACCTATTCGGCTTTCCACCATCAACCCAACCAAGGACTTGTCATTAATATACTCAGGACTGCAGCTGCAAACTGCTCAGCAAATAATATTCTTAATGGAAAGTGTTTTTTCTGCTCAGAATGCTACAACACATCAGTAATGATGCTATCCTTATCATCTTTGTCAGACACCACTTTTCCGCGGAGGCTGGAGATGGTGGAGGTAATGGTACAGGTGCCTTCCAGTTTCTGCTGCAGAGGTTACTACAGGTTTTCGATTTCCACCTCCATGTCCAACAAGGATAAGGTATTTTGGCCTTGCAGAGGGACTGAGAACTAAATCACTGAAGTTTCTGGAAGGCTGATTCATGGTGGTGATAAGCATACGTGAACATCCAGCAAGAATGAATAAAATTACAGTGCAAATCTCGTTCCCCTCTGAAACAGAGGAAAGACTGCTCCAGGACTTCAGGGGATCCAAATTTTCTCCTTTGGGGCAAATAGGATACACAACCTTTGGTTTCAGACAGAAGTCAACCTGGCTCTCCTGCAAGGATAGATGGGATGATCAATATACCCCGTATAGGTATTGAGGACAAGAACCCATGCTATTGGTACACCGTCAAGGGTAGGTGAATGTAGGCTTTAATTATATTTGCCTCTCTGTCGCTAGCAGCCGTCACCACTTTGTGTGAAATGAGATATTACTAATGCCATTTGTATGCAGTGGCAGCAATCTTTCCCCGGCTGTGTAGGTTGGCACCGTAATTATAAACACTGTTTTTTTTACATTAGACTCTGACTTCTCACAGTCACTAACCACTGGTGCTTGCTTTTCTTCTGTTCCTTTCTTTAATGAGGAAATAGCCTATGCGATGGTGGACCCATGGTGAATATAATTTTCAGGTGGTTGCCTGTGCCATAGTGCTCAATTATTATAAAAGCCACATTAACTGAGTTAAATTATTAAGAAATATTTCCTGGTGAATGAAGTGGCAGCTATTCTGGGAAGAGGGTAATTCTCCAGGCTCAGAAAAAAAAAAAAGGAAAATGCAATGTAGGTCCTCCCTGGAGAAATCTGTCTGGCTGTCTCTGCTCAACCTCTTAGATGGCTCCTGGGCTTGGAAAGCAATCTTGCTCTCAAGCCAACATGTGCCAGCATGCAAAAAGCCTCAGAGCTCATATCCAGGCCTTGGATCCTGACCTTTGGGAAGTGCTGGTACAGTGTCCCTCCCCCAAGTGCTGGCTCCCCATGCAGTGGTGTGTGAAAGGAGTCAGGGCTGGAGTCCTGGTCTTACTTTGCCAGTGCGGAAGGCAGTTAGATACATAACCACAGCCACTTTGTCTTCCACAGAGTCAAACTAGATACCATGGCCCTCTTCTTCCTTTCACTGTCCCACCACTTTGCACATGTGACCACCAAAACCCATGAAGGAAAAAGCTTGTGAGTATGAAAGCTCCACTCAGATCTAAGCCAGACTCTGCAACAGTCTTGCAGAATAACTTTGTGGACTTATTTTTTCCCCCTGTGGGCTTTCAGCTTCACAGCTATATGCACGTATTTGATCTCTTCTACTCTTCAGATGCTATCATAAAGACATTGATGTGAAGTTAGATGGGAGATCTGAAATGTGTTATCAACACTACCTTGTCACTCTCCATCTGGGTAAACTAACATGTAATAGAAATGTAAATTTAAGGCAAAAATCTGTTTAGATGGTTCCAGCTTTGCCTCTCCACCTCTTGCAGACAAGTATGTATGCTAATAACTAAACAGAGCAGTTTGATTTCTTTCTTCATAAACCAAGTGCACTGGGATGTTCCAGAGATGGTCCGTCAAGTTTCCTGAGTTTAGCAACCTCAGAGCAGGGAAGATGACCTTCAAGGGTCCTTTTCTGTTCTCAAATTAATTGTGTCCTTCCGAGCAGCAAGGCTGAGATAGGTTACTGGGTTGCAATATGAATACATTTGCCTGCCTTCAGACTCTGAAGGTCTCTCAGAAGTTTCAGTTAACGGGGAGGGAAGAGTTCATCCCGTGATACAGAGTCACAAAGCATCATCTCCTCCTCTGAGCCTCAGTGGCTGCCCAAATGGTTGTAAATGCAGTTCAAGAGTTCTCACAATCCTGAGATTTGGCTTGCTCTTCGGTCACCTTGGATCATGACAGCACCAGTGTGAGGCAGGAATGATGTTGGTTGCTGAACTCACTGCAGCAGGTGCTGTTCTCTGGGGAGTTTCCTCCCTCAGACTTTATACTTAGCTCTAAATAGACAACAATGCAAAACACAATTTACAGGGCATTTTCTTGATTGCTTAGCTGGATACCTTCTGTCTGGAGAGATGGAAATGTACCCAGGGTGATACACAATTTTAAGCAACACTTGTCTATTTCTTCATTGCACTGGACACCTGCATTGTGCTAGACACAGTGAACACTGACTCCATCCTGCAGCTAAATTATTTCATATTTCCCTGGGAGATAGGCTGGGCTGGCTGTAGGTGCAATTGTGGCAGGCTCACACCGAGCCCTCAGCAGCATTCAACATCCCTGCTTCTTAATCTGTAGTAGTGCCCATTAGCTGCTTTCCAGTCTCTGGCAAGAGAAGAGGGTGGTCTAAATGCAGGAAGGATCACAGGGAATTTTAAACAAACAGAAATCTGCTGGTGGAACTACCCATAGGCAAAGGTCACTCTGTGGCTACCGAAAACTGAGCCCCACTGCCAGTGGGACGTGCATAATCCCTGCTTCAGAACCAGCTCCTGAGGTGGACAGGGAGTGGGGAAAAGAAACACAGCCAGTGCACCCCATGTATGTTTTTTCAGATGTCACCTGTCGACTGGGACACCCCACTCTGTGGCTGCCGGAGATATTTCCATGGTTGTGGTATTTAAAGAGGAGTCTCCTGGGATGACAGCCTCCCGAAACCTAGGGAAGGGAGCAGGAACCTGGATCCGAAACATAGGACTTATATTTAGAGTACAAGAGCTGGGCTTTTGAGATGAACACACAACCACTCTTGTCACAAGAGTGGTAAGTAGTGCAGCATTAGGAAGGATGCCCAGTTCAAAGAGTAGTGAGATCTCCATCCTCTGAAACATTCACAGCTTGGCTGGGCAAAGGATCAGCAACCTGGCCTCAACTGGCCCTGCTTTGAACAAGGACTGGGAATGGATGATCCTCAGAGGTGCCTTCTGATCCAAATTATCCTCTGGCATGCTAACATCACTCCAGGATGACGTGACTTTGACAGGACAGTGTATATTCCCAGTGCATCCTGGGCAAAATGTTTGAATGTAGGTGCCTAAAATCTAAATTTCAAATCTTTAGGCAAATAAAAGTGGCCAAAAGTCCCAAATCTGCTGATGTAAAGCAGCTGTCTTGCCTTTTAAAAACATCACTACTTTTCTCTGCTCAATTTAGCCTTTCCTTTGAGTCATTCTTCTGTTTTTTTTCTTGTAACTTAATAGTGAAGAAATCCAATTTATACGCTAGAGCTGACCACAAAGGAAGGCTTTTCACAAAGGATCAAATGTAAAGCTGTTTAAAGATTAAAAGAAAAAGAAATTAAAAAAACCCCCCAAAACCTCACACCCTGCCCAAACACACAACCAGTCATTTTAAGTCATATAGATGTATCTAATCAGCCCAGTGCTTACAGCATTTATCTCAGGTACAGGCAAGCCAGAGTTAAGACCTTTACTCCTTCTGGTTCATTATACAGCCAATGTTTTTAATTATATTTGTTTTGGCGTAGGATAGACTGAGTGCAACCTGAGATATGATGCCTTCTAGGGGACCAGGGTCTGAAGGACAGGTGGGAGTAGAAGCCAGCTTTGTTCTCTAGACTCTGTCCGAAAGCTTGGAATCGCACTGGGATCATTGGAACGAAATGACAGATCTGAGTCTATAAACCAAAGAAATGGAGAAAACTCAGCTACCCTGGTAATGCATCAGTCTCCCTGAAACAAGCACATACTCTGATCCACAGAATTTCATTAACCACATAAGATGGGGACCCAGCACAGGGGTGCCAGTCTAGAGTGGAGATGAAACAATTCAATGCTTTTTTTTTTAGTATATATTTTCAGGAAAGTGCCCTACATTTTTCCTTTGGGTCAGGTTTTTGCATGCTCTCTTCCTTCTCTGCTGCAGGTTGCAAAGATGAGTGGTCCAGGTTTCTGCTCCTAATCTCTGCTGGGGAGGTGAAGTGGGGGCTGAGGCTGTTACTCTACTGGCAGGCTACACACACGCAGCAAGTCCTCTTACAGTTCACCTGTGAATTAAAGCATAGGTTGGGTGGCCTGTCTTTCCAGGAGTCACTCTTGGGGGCCTGCATGTTAGAGCAGCTGTAAACAGGGCAGGAAAAACACTGTCCCTTCTTTGCAGGTGGAGGAATTTGTTTCGGTGCAGCCTGGAACAAAATTCTGCGAGAGCATCACTTGAGAGCTTGCACAAGTGCCATGCCTGTGTCAGTGCTGAATTCTTCGACAATAATGCAGTCATGAACAGAAGCACTGCCAACCCTTAAATGTTCAGTGAAGCCAAAAGAGAAAATTGGCAGGGAAAAGAAATGTTCTTTTCAGACTTCTGAAAGAGCACTACAGGCAATGGGGAGCAAACAGCAATATTACAGGCTAATAACAATGCTGCTTGAGGACTCCTTTAAAGTAATAAATATGGTTTTAATAAGCGTGTTTCCTCATTTCGGGACCTCTGGGGTCACATATAGATGTAATTTCATATGCAGAGTGTGGCTGTGAGGATGCATCTGAAATGCCTGGAGACTCTCCAGATGGGGAGTGCTGGGTATGGAGAGGAACAGCTTCCCAGTAGAAAGGATTTAGTCTGAATTCTTGCTCAAAGAGGAGGAAGAGAGGAGAAATCTGGCCACCTCTTAGCCCCTTCCTCATACTCTGCCTCCCCCAGGAATGTTGGGCTTCAACAAGCACTACCTGAGAGAGTGCAAGACCCAGCCCCTGAGCAGGGCAGAACAGCAGCAAGAGGGCTGTGCCTCCCACATCATACCACAGGGCATGGGGTGTTTGCCACCCGAGCCTCTGCATGGGGGACACCCGGCCTCTGGGACAGCTGCAGGGCATCAGTTGGTGGTGCCGTGGTGACACAACCCAAAAAGGGTTGCCACCACTTGTTTCTCATGGATCTCTAATAAAATCAATAGCGTGGGGCTGCCCTCTTGGGTGAGTGGGACAGTGGGGAAGGGTAGGCAGGCTTTTGGTATGATTATCTTGTCTTCCCATGGTTTTTGCCTTTTAGTAAATAAACTTAATAAGATGCTGGGCAGCAATTCAATCTGTCACGCTTCACACATCAGAATAATTCAGCTAGAAATAGGAAGTGTTCAACCCCCATTAGAGGCAGTGCCCTAAAGAACAGGCTGATTTATCCTCTTTTTTTTTTTTTTTGGGCTTGTAATTTATTTCACATCAATTATGCGCTGCCAACAAAAGTAGCTTCTTGCCAAGCTGTGATCTGCTTCTCTCTCTGAGATGTCCTAACCATTTTACTTCTTCTCAGACTGTTGGCAGGTTCCCATTGACCACAAAGTCTCAGCTATGTGAAGAAGCCACACATAGCAGCTTGTCCCCGGTATTTTGCAGCATCCTTTCATTAAGAGGGATGCTCTTTTTGCCTGGCCTCATTCTATTTGTCTCTGAGCAGGGATTGGAGCAGAAGGTGGCCATCCTGCTGATGCCCATGACCACCAGAGCCCTGACCCTTGCTCCTTGGCAGAGATCAGGGATCCAACACTCACAGATTAACTTCATCTGAAAGAGGTGGCAAGGGGAGGAGCAGAAGTGATCATGCCATGGTCCAAACCACAGCAGC
Organism: Laterallus jamaicensis coturniculus; assembly: GCA_022605575.1. NCBI lineage: Eukaryota > Metazoa > Chordata > Aves > Gruiformes > Rallidae > Laterallus > Laterallus jamaicensis. Next base: position 24,117,266 of record JAKCOX010000013.1, read on the forward strand.
AGCAGCCAAGGGTTTGTGCTCACTATACACCCATGTGCTCCAAGGCTGGGTGGGAAGTTCCGCTGCAGAGAAAGATCCTTTCTGCACTGTCAGGCTGCTCCTACACCTCTGCTTCTGTCACTGCATTGTCATGGTAATGTGTCTGCTTCAAATGAAAAGTGATCCTTTTTTTTTTTTAATCGCTGAATGAATTCTCCAGGTCAAATTCCAAATTGCTTTGCTCCTTGTATTGCCACTAGCACAAAAGATGAAACATTTTACACCTAAATTACATCCTGCTGAAAAGGGAAGACAGATGATGTCCGTGAGAGAGAAGCAGAGCAGTTGGCTATGTCACTTACATTCAGAGAGCATTTCTCTGTAAAGCAGAGGTGAAGAGTCCCAAATGAACCCCCCCTGTTGCTCACCTCACTGTTCGATGCAATGCTGTGTCTCCTTGCCTAGCTCTCATTGCACAGTGTGCCTTCTATATGCAAGTTTTCATTAATCAGAACTGGAATTCACAGCCCATGCCAGAAATTGCTCACTCCATGCCATTCAAAGTGCTGCTGAATTGGACTTTATTTTTATTCTGGTTTTCAGAACATTTTCAGACAGGCGGGGGGAACAGAACAGCTTTTATTTCTCCTGTCCCACGTTCCCATCATCTGTCCCGTTTTGAAAGCTTGTTGCAGGCACACATGAAGATCTTTGTTGGAGGGAGCTGATAGTAGCTGCCATCCCAGGAATCAAGCAGAAGGCAGACAATAGCCATCTGCCAGGAAGGAGCTGGAGGGATTTTACGTCCTTTTTATGTGATGCTGGAGCCTGGAGGGAAAGGCGCATCGCTGACAGGTTCAGGTAAAAGCTGTCCCTGTCCAGTGTATCCCGGACTCTGATCTTAATAGGGATCAGAGTAAATGGAAATGTTAATTGATGCAGTGATCAAGGTAGCTAACATTTCTGTCATTAGCACAACGTGGCAGGAGATGAATCAGGGTGGCTGGCTCTGCCCCAGCGATGGGGGGGCAGGGGGGCTGCAGGGCCAGGCTCTGGTCACACTGTGATGCCAGGAGCATGCGTGTGTGTGTTTGCCAAAGCGGACCTGGAAGAGACAGCATGCTCTGCTAAAGTATCTCTGCCCTCTGGAGTGAGAAAATGGGGCTGGCACTTCTGATCTGGATGCACCCTGGAGAGAATGGGAAGGCTTCTGGGAGCCTGGCGTTTCCCGATGGGAAGCAGAGCTGTCAGGTACCTGCTACTCTCGAGGAGGTGGTGGCTGGGAGCTGGAGTCTACATGCCAGGAGGCACTGACACTGCTATGTTTTTGGAGGGCTGTATTTAATTACTTTGCTGCATAATAACATTACCTGTGTGTTTCCTCTGCTAATACATCTTTGCCTGCCGTAGGAGACAAAGTGATTCTTAATCATGCAGAGGCAACTGCTCAAGTATCAGCAGCTCACTGTGTTGGTTACGAACCATAACAGTATTCTCTTCATGTGTGTTTCTGTGACATTTCACCTGCAGGAGGTTGGCAGTTGCTTTCCTTTCTAGTTTTCTAGCTAGCATTGCTTCTGCAGAGTTTGTGAGTTTTGCAAGCACTCCAGCTTGTAAAGACCCTTCCAAGCTCTTTCAGCAGCCAGGGCAGACTGTGACAGAGCTCCCTCCCCAGTGCAACAGGGCTGGGAGGTGCAGGGCTGGGATGCAGAGCCAACCAAGGTGCCTGGGAGGCACTTCGGGCTTCTCACACTAGTGTACACATGCTGCTGTGTAGGCTAAGTAAAACCATATGAGACAACAACTGTGGGCAGGTGGTGAATGCACACTAGTTTGTCTTTTTCAGGTTTCATAATATCATAGAAGGGTTTGGGTTGTAAGGGACCTTTAAAGATCATCTACTCCAACCCCGGTGCAATAAGCAGGGACATCTTCACCTAGAACAGGTTACTCAGAGCCCTGTTAAACCTGCCCTTGAATGTTTCCCAGGAGAGGACATCTACCACCCCTCTGGGCAGCCTGTTCCAGTGTTTCACCACCCTCATCATAAAACATCTATTCCTTATATGTAGTTTGAATTTACCTTCTTTTAGTTTAAAACCATTACTCTTTACCCTATAATTCCTCTATACATGTACACAAGTGTGTATGTGTGTCTGTGTGTATATATATATACATATATGCTGCCAGTCTGTGTCTTACCTGAAACTCAGGCAAATACTAATTTGCTTCCAAGCAATTCTTTTCAGAAAAATCTCCAAACCTTCTGGGTTTGTGGGAACCAATTCCAGAACATTTTCCTCTGGTCTATTAAACCTGCTGTTACACCTGGCTGAGACAGTGTGAGGTTTGCTTGTTTTCTTTAGATCCCTGTCCTAAAATCCCATAGGAACTCAGTGTGCAAACAAGGTAGCATTACTAAAGTACTCTTCACAGTAGGTTTCATAATGTTCCAATATCAATTTCTCATAGAGAAGCTCTTTGCCACCTCTAAATGTACTCACAGACAGAGCCATGCTTTTCTCTCCTGTTCATTTTTGTTCTACTTGCTGGAAAAAATGAGGGGGTCTGGGTGTTCTGAGTAAAAGAACAATTCTGTGTTGTACAGCACTCCCCAAAGGGCTCTCATGATGGGATAAAGCAATTTCTCTGGAGGGATGCCAGGCTCCATTAGGCTGGGAGTCACTGCCATGACCAGGGGGCCTGGGGCTTATTCCTGCCCCCAGGGCAGGCACACTGCACGTCTTTGAGCTCTGCACCTGCTCCCTGTCACCATGCAAAGGCACTGCTGATACACAACCCCACCAGGGAAGTATGTGGACACAAGTGAGTAGCGAGAGCTTACTCTGGTGAGGAGCTCTGAACCCAAGGAGGGCTGCAGTTCTCCTGAAGAGAGGAAAGCTGTGGGCACTACACGTGTCACTCTCCAGGTCACAGCAGTCTGGTTCCATCTGATCCCACAGAGCTGCACGGCCACAGGCACTGGAGGCTGCAGAACACTGCCTTAGCTCCAAGCCAGAGGAAAGCACCGGTTCCTCACATGTATGTCTGTCTACTGTTTAAGGACAAGTTGAGAATCCTGCTGAATCAGGAGATACCATCCCATCCCTGACTCAATGACCAGTGACAAAAGCACAACCTTACCATCAGAGAGAGTTTCCAAGAGTGGGAAGGCATTGATTTCTTTCTGATGTGGATGGAAATCAGCCTTGCCTTGAAGAGCAATGATGGCCTTATCTCATTATTATTTCCTAATGAGTATCATTTCACATGCAAATCCCATCCATACAAAAAATGTAATCCTTTTAAAAAAAGTAAATCTGAGTAAGTGACAGGGTCTGTAATTTCCCGCTGTGGCAGCAATGCACAGTGTCATCAGGCAGTATGGTGGCTTCAACACCCGCTGGTCTCATTTGCCTGCACACTGAATGAAGCATTGTCAGTGTGCTTGTGGGCACTGCTGCAGAAATAGCCAAATCTGCAAGGGTACCAGGGGGCAGACAGTGAGTTCTGTGGGCACCTGCAATCTACGGGGTGTTTATAAAACCCAGAGACATGAATCTGAGTAGGGATCATTATGAGTCTTCAGCAGCCTGCAGCTGAAAGTCCCCATGTGACATAACCTTGTGAGCTGCTTCCCACGTCCCCACTGGGCATGTGCTGGTGGCCTGCTGAGGATGTCGCAGAGGAGGGAGAAGAGGGGAAAGGTGATCTTCAAGGAGCTGTTTATGTCGTTCTGTCCAATATCAAGGGGATTGATTCAAAAAGTTGGAATCAGTCTTTAAACAGGTTTGGGATTTAGACAGATACAACACTAAACTCACCTTCCTCAAATACAGTATTTTAATGTCTAGAACACCAAGGGCCTCTAGATTTTTGATGTTTAGTCTCAGGCAGCAGCTGAGCACCACAGAATTGTGATAAAACTCCCAGGTTGGAACTCCCATTGTATGGAACACCCCTTTGGCTGTGGCTGTGCCCTCTCCCAGCTTATTTTGAAAATTAACTCTTATCCCAACCAAAAACCCGGACAAGGTTATTTTGCTTGGTGATTTCCCTCTTGGTTCGCTGTCTGCATGAACCAACGCAGGAAACAACAGCACCCTGAGCCCATGATGGGGAAGGCAAATGAGGGCTCATAACTGAGGAGACTGCTTTCCTTATCTGGGCAGGAACCTGCCCAGAGACAGCAGTCCTCACCTGTGATACATCAGTGTGAGATCCATCAACACTGGTTGGCTTGCTCACAATTAAGGTACAAGCGGTACTGGTTTGGATATCACAAGACATAAATTGGTCTCCCAGGAGACTCCTGTAAATGAAACAGGGGCTCCTCAGTGAGAAGCAACGTGCCCGATGTTGAGTTTAAACCTGAAACCTACAGAAAAGGGTAGCTTGGGCTGGGGATAGGGGTACAAAATAGAAAGACAGCAAAGCACAGAGGTCAGGAAAGGAAGGAGTAAAACCAGGATGCAAATTAATTTAAGATTCATGAGCTGCTGCAGGCTGCATGCCTTCTCATGCAACGCCCTGGCAGCTGGAGGTGATGCTGGCATGTGAAGAGGCTCTTTGCTGGCTGCTGCTGAGGAGACACTCACCCACGAACAGGAGCTGGGAGAGGGGAACAGTTTGCTTGGTGCCAAAACCCAAATCCATGGAATATCTGTAACCAGGGGAAAAGCTAAAAAATCTTCCAGATGGCAGGAGATGGCAAAGCAGACTCACATGTTGGGAAACCTCAGGTTTGCTGCCAGCCCCAGCCTGGGTAGTTCTGTTGCTTTACACACAGTTAAAGCATGACTGAGCCCTGCTTACTTCAGCATACTGCCTGGCTTTCTGTTGAAGGGCAGCCATTGAGAGGCCAGAGCACAAAGCTTTTTCTGTGCAAAGACAGTTCATTCAAAATCAGTCCAAAATAAATAACAACAATAAATTACTGCATCGGAGACCCACTTGTTAGCCCATGTGAGAACAATTTGGTGGCCAGCAGTTCAACCCTTAATGGATCTGCTTGCAAAAGAGGGACACACACTGTCTTGTCAAACCAGAACAAGCATTTCTGCGTGGCTTTGTGAGAGGACAGGACCTAATCTATGGCTTTGAAGTCTTACCTTCAAGGCAAGAGGAGAGTAGTTTTAAGAACTGCAGAGAAAGTCAACATCCCCACTGATGTGATGCATATGATGAAAAGCCATTGCTGGGCTGCCTTTGTTCTCATTGCCCTTCTCTCTGCCTGTTCTCTAGCCTGTCCTGGTCGCTGTACACCATTCGCACCACACAGACGGCAGGGTGTGATTGATAAGGCAGAATTCACAGAATCACAGAACGTTAGGAGTTGGAAAGGACCTCTGGGTATCATCTAGTCCAATACCCCTGCCAGAGCAGGATCACCTCAAGCAGGTTGCACAGGATACCATCCAAGCAAGTTCTAAATATCTCCATAGAAGGAGATCCCACAACCTCTCTGGGAAGCCTGTCCCAGTGCTCCGGCACCCTCACCGTAATGAAGTTCCTTCTGATGTTCAGATGGAAGTTCCTATATTCAGGTTTGTGCTCATTGCCTCTTGTCCTGTCTCTGGACACCGCAGAAAAAATACTGACTCCATCATCCTAACACCCAGCCTTCATGTACTTGTAAGCATTCCCTGGTGCAGAGAGCAGAGAAAAAGCTGAGGTCCAGAAACAAACTTGGTTATTCTCCTATTTCCTGGCCACATTGATATGATTTCTGTATTCTCCTCTCTCCCTCCCAAAAGAAGCCACACATCTCACAAGATGCACATTAAGGAGAAACATGACAGCACAGCAGGCACTGCTGGAAGCTATTTTTATGTTGGGGTTAAAAAAATGAAAGGAGCCTAAATTTGCTTTTTTTCTTCTTCATTGCAATTCTTCAGGAAGAAAGATAATTTTACATGGATAAAAGAAAGGAAGAAAGCCTGGGCAAAACCAGCTGCTGTCTTTGCATATATGAATGAAGTGCATTCAAACCCCAGAGATATTCTGGGCTCCTATGTGGCAGAGCATAAATGCAGAAATACTTGCTCGTCCTCTGTATTGGAAACTGGTTACTTTATAGTGTGGAGATGCTTTGTGATGAACTTGCCATGGGGTTCATGCCTCTGAATATGGTCTCACTGCTTAGTGAGTGAGCAGCCTGCGAGCTCATGGGGATCTCTGGTCTTGCATCAGTGCTGAGCAGTGGCAGTGGAGCAGCCTAGAGCTCCCAGCAGAAAAGAAAGATGATAGTTTGCCAGCCCTTCAAATCACTCTTAGCAATAGGCGAGGTCTAAGTAAACAAACAAACAAAAAAAATCACATTGACTTTATTGCAATGCAAGGCTCAATGAAATAGCTGCTGCATTTAAGAGACAGACTCCTGTGGCTCTGCACTCACTGCGAGGCACTTCTGCTCCTCGGTTATGAAGCTAGTTACTCCAACTCAAAAAGCCTCAAAGTCTTTTCTCCCAATAGCTTCCCAAAGCTGAGTCCTGTTTCCATACCATGCTTTCTCCTCTTACTTGCCCTCCCTGCAAGTGTGGGGCATGAAATATCCCCTAAGCATTTTCCAGAATGCTTTCTGCTGAGTATATTCCTACCCTTGGGACTTTCTGCACCCCCTGGTCCTGATAACTGAACCACTTAGCTCTTCTGCTCTGCTAATAGTTCTCCGCCTGACACAGTTCTGCCATTTTCAGGTAAAAATAATGCCTTTCCCAGGTGGGTAGATCTCAGCAACTCTTACCTCCTCACCGGCTGTAAATAGCCCACAAAACCTGCTTCTTCCTAGCTAACAGATGGGTACCATCAAATTTAGTATCTCTAAATGGAGTGGAGCCTGTGCTCCTTACTTCTTACCATTTATCAGTCTCCTCGGGAAACAAACATAAATGTGAAGGTAATGGATCTCCCAAGGCCTGGTAGAGACATGGTGGCACATGTATGAGGCTGTTAGGAATGGAAAGTTCCCAAAAAGACAATGCTACAGTTGGGAATAACTCTAAAACGCAGAGTCAAGTTGTAGAGCTATACCTACTCTGGTTTGAAATTAGAATTTAATTGAAATTATATTAGTATTCCTGAAAAACATCACTGCCGTGTCCACTCTGAGTTCCCAGTGGGCAGCAAAATCTGAACAAAAAGAAGGGTAAATCTCTGCACGATTACATTGTGTTAGTCTTTATCCTGGAGAGTCCTTGGAGATGTTAATTTAGGGATAGTTCTGGGGTCAACATAACACTCTTTTGGGGGCAAGGTGCATGAGGCAGGAAGCAAATACTCCAGACAACTTTGGAAAAGTTATGCTGAGTAGATGTTATGCTGATATATATATATGCACCTGTACCTAACTCTTTATCATTTAGCCCTAATTGGTATAGCTAATGATGTGATGTGATTCGATTCTTTGCAGTTGATATAATTACAGTTCTTGTATCTCCGTTGTTCTTCCCTGTGGCAGAGATAATTCCTGTGAATGACACAATTTGTTCTTCCATGACAAATCTTGAACAAAACAAGGGAAAAAAAAAACCAAACCCAAAACCTAAATATAGATTGGCTGGCAGATTTTAAACAACTTGTCACTATAGTGGAAGGAACTGTACATGGACACACAGATTCACCCTTTCAGGACATTCACCGCTGTAGTGTAGGAAGCGCTGGAGCAGGAGCAAGCTGCACTGATGCAGGGGAAAAGCTACGTATTCCATGGCTGCCCGTACTTGTAAGCTGTTTGCAAATCAGGCAGGAAAGGGCAAAAATATACCCACCTAGCTCTAGGTAGCATGCTAGAGCTGCAAATCTATAGCATGTACTATCTCAGTTGGGCTGCAGAATACTGTCTTGAGGCAGTGGTGAGCTGTACCTCTAAACCATCTTAGAAGGAAGCATCTGGCCACAAGGACGGGGTAGGGGTTTATATAGTTACACATTCTAGCTGTTGCCATACTGGATAAGGACATCGGTTCATCAAAACCTCTCCAGCCTGCCTCTAATGCACTGATTTTATTTTCCTACTACATTAAATTGTCAGCTATTTTTCCCATATCTAATATCTTTGGAGAAAATTAGTTTCACTAACCATAAAATGTCATGTTAATTACGAACAGAATTAAATGTAATATGCATTTACTTCCTCTCTTTTTGCCCATCAGATGACAGGTTGCACTGTGCATACACTTCAGGAGTTTGGTTTAGAAAAGCATCTCTGACACTACAGAAACATGAAAATTAGAGGATCTTGTTGGAACATAGTGAGACTGTGATCCTTGACAGTGCAGACCTCAGATCTTTTTGTCTTTATTTCACTTCTTCTGAACCCTAAAAATGGCTCCTGGAAATGCCATGTGAGAATGTTCTTGCCAGCTTTCCAGTAGTCCGTGCTTCAAACTGAACTGGGAGCAAACTCCAGAATGGCAGTCAGTACACTTTCTCCTTCCTGACAGCAAAGTCACCTTCATCTTTTTCTGTGAAGGACTTCAGGGATTGGCTCATTCATATTCATAGCCTCACCCAGGAAATTTAGCCCACAGGAATCCTGCAGCCACAATTCATGCCCTGTCAACCTGGTGCATCAAACATCCTGCTCTGACCAACATTCATTCTCTCCAGGATCACATCCCAAGGTCAGAGCGTGGACATGTTCAACTTCCCAGGTTAGAAACAAGAACATCTGTCAACATTTCCCTCTCTGGGGGAGTTTTACATATGGGAGAAACTCAAATTTGAGTTCATGACTTCACATACTTGCTGGGGAGCAATCTATTGTTGTTACACACACCTCCATCTCCCCAGCTGACATGCAGGCAGTGCTGTCAGCCTGCAGCCAAAGAAGAAGCTGGCAAGCTACACATCAATGCTACAACTTGCCTAAGAGTGTCCTACCACAAATAGCTGCCTTTTTGCTACTGTAATTATGAGGGAGGACTCTCCCAGAAACCCAGAAGTCATCTGGATCAAATGGCCCACAGCCTGTCTTTAACAATATAGAAGGAGAAAAATACTCCCTGGGAAAGTTGTTCTGATGCGTTATAGACAGACCAAGAGAGCAGCATGAGCAAAACATCATCAGGCACACTGTGTTTTGCCATCTCCATGCTCAAGGACCCACATACCTACTGACTCACTCCTTTGTTTTCTTCCAGCTCCTTTTGGGCTTTCACCCACTCCAAGACATCACTGCTTGAAGGATCCCAGGAAATCTCTGTTACACCCTTCCTGTTCCCCACCCCTTCTCACCTGGGCTGCTTTAAAGGCTTGTATGGTTACTTACTTTGCAGCAGCTGTACCACAAGCAGCCCCTTGGTGGAAGGAAGCACAGAGGTATTTTGAACTTAAATTGAATTGACAGCATCAGTGGTTAGGCTAGAAAGATGCAGATGGGGAGCAGCCCAGGCCAAACGGTGCTTCCCCAGGACTTCTGTGCTGGCATGATGACTCACAGCCCCCATCCCTTTCCATTGCTCTGGGCACAAACATTTATTTTCCCTGCTGACTGCTGAACCATAAGCATCCAATGGCTTTAACATTTCAGATCTGAACCTGTGTCCAGGATTGCTGGTGCTATACCTATGACATCATTTGGATCTGACTAGACAAACAATTTGTTAAAACACCTACCCTCACAGTGTTTTCTACAAACAAAAGGTCAAAATTTCTAATCATAAAGGAATCAGTAAGCAAAATCCTCAGGTGAAACTGGTGGTGAGCAAGCTCTATTGCTTGGTAAATGCATCCAGGTCCTGCACACAAATGTCCCATGTTAATCCATGGCCAAATCACAGTCTCCTTGTCACAGCATTCTTGGAGGAAGTTGTGTCAAGGAAATACACTTATCCCTGCAGTGTTTCAGGGCTTCCCTTAAGGCAAGAGATGCTGCCTGTGAAGTAGGCAGCAGCTTTCTCTGCCCTGAGGAGAGAAAAACCCACTCAGCAGCTGCAAGCCTGCTTTACATTTATCTGAATAAATGTAATTAGCACCCCTCAGAGCTTCCAGCACTGCTGGCTCCTCTGCAAGGCTGTGAGGCATAGACAAGACTGGTACAGCCATACACAGCATCCCTGAGGAGGGCTCCACTCTTCCGAGAGGTGATGGAGAAGCAATGTGCAAGCAGAGTTCCAGGCAGGATCTCCTCTTGTGTGGGAAGAGCAGTTCAGCAGGCAAGGAAGAGAGGTGTCCAGCTCAGCCTGCAATGGGGTCCTCCCATCAAACCAGCCCCAGGGATGCCCCCCATAGCTTTTGAGTGAAGCTGAATACATCCATTATGGGCAGAGCTTGTGCTCTCTGGAGAATTTTCTTTGGAGTGGTCTCTCCAAGAGGCAGCAAGCAAGAAGACATGACCATGCAAGGTCAGTACCTGGGAAAAATCCCATTTCCCTGGCCTTTTTCACTTGTACGGAGAAGCAGGCACTGCCCAGGAGCTGAAGTCTGAGTTTTGCAGGGCCTGAGAAGCGAACACGAAGGGCCAGGGCTCGGGGTTGCAGAGCCGCAAAGCAGCACAGGGCTCAGAGATGTCTCAGCCATGTGCGGTCACAGGGCAGCAGCAGCTGAGCCAGCCCCAAAGCACGGGGAACTGCAAAAGGGGTAAGGACACCGCAGCCTGGTTGCCACCCCACAAGCAGCCCTGGGATCCAGCCTTCCTGGGGGAGGGAAATGGAGCCGGCTGAGCCACAGCGGTGTGAACGCAGCCAGAAATGGACCACTTTCCACTCTCAGAGGCGGGTTGGAGCAGGGAAAACTGCTCCTCCACATCCATGTTCTCCTCCAGGTACTTAGAGTTTTTTCCTGCTGATTCCTGGAACTTATCGCTGCACAACTGGTGAAGGAGATTGAGAAAGGATGAGGCTTTTTGCTCACACATTACTGAATCGCCCCAGACCTTTTCATACTGCTGAAGTTTAAGCAAAATATTTTTCCCTAAGATGTGAGAGGAACTGGGAGCTACGCAAGGAATGCAAACCTACTGAAACCAAAATAAGTATATAACTTTGATTCACATGGCTAACGCACAGTATCAGCGTTTGGAAGTGTCATTGCTCAGCATAAAGGAAAAACAGGAAAATATAAGTCTCAAATAAGGACTTTGTCAGCTAATGTAGCCAGTTTAGACTTGGGGGGGTGGGGTGAGGAAGGAAGAGTATATTTTAGAATGCAGCTTTCTTAAACTTATGCAGATTTTTATTTCTAAATATAAAACCAATGCACCCCATTGGCCATGTTGTTTCTTTTCAGTCTAGTTTGTGGTTGGGGTTTTTCTCTTTTTTAAAAAATTTTATTTTAAATATTTTCCATGTAAGTTGACAATGGAAAAACTGACTTGGGTCACCATGTTGGGACCTGTACCAGAAACAAGTACAGGCTGCAGCTCTTTGTAGCAGGGGTACCTTGTGCTCAGGGTGGGACCTGCACACTGGCTGATGGGGAGCAGAGTGTGGAACAGGACTTTCCAGGCAGGCTGACGCTGCCACCCACTCTTTAATGCCAGGTAATACAGAAAGAGATACTCGTTTTGTTCTCAAAAACACCTGCTAATAGATATATGCCTCAGTGTCAATTCAGCCTGGAGCACGGAGAGAAGGGGTGAGATAGGCAGGGGACAGGGAAGAAGCTACAGTGGCCTTGTTAGGTGGTAATCTCAGTGATGACCACATCCCTTCCGATCCCTCTGCATGATGCTTCACTCACATGGCTGTTGCTGTTTGCTCTCCAAATGCGAGGCTATTTGGAAGGGAGTGAGCAGTGAAACACCACCACCACCCGTCCTCCCCTGCCTCTTCAAGTCCAAAAATGGGGAAAGTTGTGGTTTGCGGTCTTTCAACTCCTGTTAGGAGACTCAGCCATCTGCCTTAGACTCTTCGCCTCTAGTGTGCACAGAGAGGCGAGGCTACCTTTGCAGGAAATACACTTTTCCTCTCCCTCCACCCCATTTTTTAATTATTTCATTCCCAGAGCAAGAAGTGGCAGGTGGTTTCACACCACATATGCTCAACTCATAATGTGCATATCCATGGATCTAATACCCTGCCATCGGCAGTGTGCTTTCTTTGGGTCAGGTTTGGAAGGCAATATAATCCTGGATGAATTGTCAGAGGCACACAACAGTTTATCTGCCACTCTCCGCCTCTGGCATCACACTAGTTGGAAGCAACATTTGGTTCCTTCTTGTGTGGGGTTTGTGCTCGTGCCTTCGCTAACTGCTGTGTCTTCTCACGCTTTCTGTCAGCTGGCCTAGCTCAGGGCTGCATGCAAGAGCCCAGGTTAGGTAGGGAGGGGTATGTGTTGCTTTTCAAGGGGGAGAATAGTTTTAAAAAACCCATATTAAAACTGCCACCTCTCCACAACCCGGTGGTAGAAGCCATGGTTAGCACGTCTTTGCATTCCAATAAGGCAAGACTGCATTGTAAGTACGTGGTTGTAAATACAAGGATTGTTTAAATAAATGTATTTCTGGGAGATGCTTTACATAAAGCGTATTTACGGGACAAAAGGAAAGGGATCGGCTCCTGTGTCACAGCCCTCATGTTGCAGCAGTAGGGGACGTGATGCTCACAAGAGCATGGCTACGCTGTGATAGGTACCACTGAGATAACACGTAGCCCTGCACCCTGTGCCTGTTCTGAAACCACTGGGATGAAGTACTGGGATGGATTGCTGTGCTACCAGGCCAGCTCCTAACTCACAGGGAGAGAGTGGCGCGCATCCTCTGCCACCAGAACTGGCCTGGCACTGATGAAGCTTTGCTCCTCTCCCCTCTCTAGGACCAGGGTTTGGTGCTGCTCCCCCAAAGCACAGTGCTCTGGTTTTAATGCCTTGTTACTGCACTGCTTGGTGCAAGCCTGGAGTCTGCCCTCCCGTTTGCGTGGTAGATTTTGTGTGACTTCAATAGTCTTGCTGGGAGATAAATTTCTTGCTAGCAGGGCTGTCTGGATCACTGGAACATAAGAGATTTCTCAGCACCTGCCAGGGCAGCTCCCAGGGAAGAAGCAGAGTAACAGAGCTAACTTAATTAGCTATCAGCTATCGGTGAACCAACACATCTCACAATGAGCAAACAGCATCTCCAGGACATCGCTCCCCTCTGTCTCCTTTGCCTGAAAATTTTAAGAGGATTTTTTAGATGGCCAAGTTGGCCATCACTCAGTTTCCTGATCTGGGAAACATCAGGCATCTTCTTATTTGATGTGGTCATAATATTTCTATGTACAAGAAGCAGTATTTGTGGAGGAGCTTTTAGAATTTGCTGAAAATGTTTGAAAATTGCAGGGGTTTGTTTCAGTGCAAAATGTAATAATATTTGTGGGTTTGACAGTGAATCAAAACCCGCTTTTATTTGGGCAGCTTATGAGGAACAAAGAGGTGGGTATATGGGTAAAAGGGTAAGTGGAGAGCTGCTGTAACTCAGCACAGGAAAGGGAATCTGATATGTGTCCACAGGGCCAAACGGATGGAAATGTAGTTTACACAAAATCTGTGTGAGCAGGAGGGGTCAGCCTGGAAAAGGGAGGGGAAGGTCCAGGAGTAACACTAACTGATGAGAAGCTGGGTTTAGTGCCAATGAGCTTTAGAGTACTGTATGAGCCCTAAGACAACTCATAATGACCTTCTCAAATGACAGCTACAAACGCTGCCCTACGGAGTTGCCTTGTTCTGCCTGAAATAGCCCTGTGCTGGAAAAACACATGTATATATGGAACAAAACAGGGAAATGCAACCCCAGCCAGCAGGAAATCCTTGGATGCATCAGAGGAAGCAGGCTGCTAGCGAGAGGATTTCATACATTTTATCACCCAACTCAAGGCAAAACGTAGCCCAAAGGTTACATGCAACAGGGAAAGGCAAGTAACATCCTTTTGATAAGCGCTGCCGGAGAGTGTATACAGACACAGGACAGTGCAGACAGAACTTTGTGCTTGATTTCTACCTTCATAAACCATAAAGAAGTTTTGCTGCTTCTCTTGTTTCTTCCACCACAGTTTTGGGGAGGGCACACGTTACCTAGCACATCTGCCAAGTGCAATGGGTCACGGGTGGGTTGGGAAAGCCCTCGGGGAATTTGCCTCTCCTAGGACATCCACTAGGCAGCAGGGTCTCTGCATGCCCTGGGAGCACTGCGGTCAGCTGGGGCAGGCAGAGCATTCCCTCCTTCACCATGCACCTGTCCCCAGCTACCATTGCACTGACCATGGAGGTGACAGCTGGAGCACCCGAAGCACCCCACACACACCCCCACAGCCTAGACTTTCTCAAACTACATAATGGTGGCAGGGAATAAGGAGGCTCTTTGCTCATTCTGTCCATGCAGATGCATGCTTTTTCTCTTCCTAAGCCATCCCTTAGCTCCTCCATTAGCTCTGAGTTCATAGGTGGGTTAGCCTTTCCTCCTGGTTCATCTTCTTCAGCTAGTTTCCATTTCAGTGAGCCTTGCCACACACTTCTGTTTGTTCCCATTTGCGTGTGGAAAACTGATTTCCCAGCAGATCCCAACGTCTGTCAGGTATCGCTGCTGTTGTCTGGACAGCTGCACCAACAGCACATGACAGAAGCATTTTCTGGAAAGCAATCCAAGCACTGAGGAATAGCTCTTCAGGCAAAGATATCCAGGAGCACAAAGATCAGGGGAAAATACTGCAAGTTTCTTCTCACACCTTTTCTCTGTGGATTTTTACTCATATCCACTTTCTAGCACTGTCAAAAATAATGTAGCCTAGTGTCATGCCTGGACCAGGGCAGGCTTGTTACTGTCCGGAGACCACACTTCCAGAGGGAGGTAATATTTGGCTTTCAGGTGAACAGCAGAGAATAAACACAAGTCTTGGAACATATCTCAGATGCTTTGGACAACAGTTCTTAAATAATGACGCAGATACACATGGGTCACAGGTACCTTCTTACAATTGCAAGTTTGGAAATCACAAGGCTGCACGGAGACGTTGTGGGGTTTCCTTCTCTGGAGACATTCATAACCTGCCTGAACACTGTCCTGTGCAATGTACTGTAGATGATCCTGCTTTATCAGGGGATTGGACTAGATGATCTTCAAGGGTCCCTTCCAGCCCCTGCCAGTCTGTGATTCTGTGATCCACTGGAGCAAAGAAAAACAATGCAGAGCCTGGACTGGAGTGAAGCCAATTAACTCGATGGCAAAAATTTCATCTTCTAATTCTAGGCTAATTAGTCATCCAGGCCTACAACAGAAATATTATGATCTCAATTCACCAGCTAAATAATCTCAAAACCAAACAAGTTCAAAAAAAGCCCTCGGGAGGCACTAACACCAGGTATAAACCATCACAGTTTAAGCGACAACGAAGAAATCTGAATATGTCCAAAAGAGACAACTTGAATTACCTTCCCAGGCACTAGTCTATTGCTTGTGGAAAATTTTAAAATAAAATTTCCTTAAAGGTGTGGACTGTTGGAGGAGGACAATTTGTCAAATCTGGTCATGACCCATGGCATTAGATGAACGTGCTGTATAAAACGATCCTTCCTCAAATTCTTGTTGCCAGTAGGTCTCTAGGAGGTACGGTAGTCAAGGGGTTCAGTTTTTGATTGATCATTTCCAGTGCTCATCCTCAGACCTCTAAATGGACAGGCAAAAGAAGAGGAAAGGATTTTGTCCTGCTTTGTGCAGGAAGCTGGGAGCTCAGTATGGCTTATGGAACATATTTTTGCCTTTTTGAGGAAACATTTCTCAGCCAAATGCTTTTCATTTCTTCAACACAATTAAAGGAAAAGGAAAAGGCAGGCTGGGTTTGATCAAAATAGGCAGATGTTGGAGGAGAAGAGCGGGAAAGGTTGTCTGGAGCAAAGGGGAGAGAGTAACCTGTCGTGCATGGGCACAGCTGTGAATGGCCACAGCTCCACAGCCTTTCTGTCCCAGCTTGGAGCCACAACAGCTTTCATGTGAAGGGTGACAGGTTACAAGTAGCTCTCATAGGAAGGGAAAAATAATTTCTAAAGCCCAGAGTTGAAAGAGATCAATACTGAAGTCAACTATTCCCTGTAAGCTAATTGACTATATCCAGGACCTGTTCGTACAGTTTCACCACCCAACACAATGATCTAACCTAAAATTTTGCTCTGGAAAAAAACCCCAAAGTCCCAAGAAAGTACACACTGAAGCATCCCAGCACAAACAAACCACTCCCACCAAGGGTAGACATGAGAAGTTATCTTTATTCAGTGTCGTTAGATGAAATTATTTCTAAATGAAAACCTTTTACTCTGAGTTAGAAAACAAGTACATGTGTTAGCAGGCTTGATCTTGATGAGTCCCCTAATACCTCAGGGTTTGTCATAACCGTGGCTGAAACCAGGGAGAGGGGGAGAGAGAAGGAGAATTCGCCATCACTGTTCAGAGAAAAAAAACCAAAAAATCAGTGACTAGTTTCCCTGTGAGTGGTATATATTATAAGCAAGAAGGGATAATTGTTAAGGAATGCCATTTGTTAAAACTTGAGCAGAAATCTCACGTT
Organism: Laterallus jamaicensis coturniculus; assembly: GCA_022605575.1. Taxonomy (NCBI): domain Eukaryota; kingdom Metazoa; phylum Chordata; class Aves; order Gruiformes; family Rallidae; genus Laterallus; species Laterallus jamaicensis. The sequence goes on from JAKCOX010000013.1 coordinate 24,133,720, forward strand.
GCAGAAAATGGTCTCAGACTGCAGCGAGGAGAAATTTTCTGTTCTAACAAAGGAAAAAGAGAGGCAGGGACTTAGATGTTTTCTTTTCCGACTTACCAGACAGACCTCATTTATATGGAGATTAGTATAAACCACAGATATTCCCAGCATTCCCTCACTCCTACTCTGACATCTCGTAAACTCTGCATTTTCACGCCAGCATCTGCTGAAGGCTGCTCTGATTTCCCGTTCTGCACTTTCCAATGCAGCTAGCAAGATCAGGTTTTTTTGTAAGGGTTTGGTTAGCAGAGAGATAAAAAGCCTCAAAAAGTCTACAAAGACAGACTGGCATTTCGGCAGCTGTGCTGGCATACCCTCCCCATGCTCTCCATTATAGCAATCAGAGGTGGATGCAGCACCCCCAAGCCAACCTGCTACTGCTGACTTTGTTAGCACTTGATAGCTCCCTCATCTGTGCTGGTGTGAATGGCTTCATGGACTGAATAAGCATCACACGGAGGGGGGAAGGGTGGTGGTGGTAGGGGGTGGGGAGGCTGAGATATGCACTGGTAAGCAGATCCTGTCCACAATCAGAGGTGACCTAAAAATCAGGCTCCTGCAGCCCAATGAGCCCCAAACCTTTCTCACGAGCTGCTTCGCTGAGTTGCTTGGTTGCCACTCAGCACAGCCATAAAAAGCTCCTAGTGCTGGGACAGTTGAGTCCTCCTCTTACAGACCACAGCTAGATGTGCCCATGGGAGATGAGGGCAGCCCCATGGGCAGTTGGCAGCTGGGGGGGTGTCCTGGGCAGAGGACTGTGGCATGTCACTGGGGTCTGGGAGAGGAACCAGCCTGTGTCATCTCAACACCCAGACTTCTCTGTGAAGCACAAGAGGACTGAGTTGTTGTCACCAGGAAAATGTTGTCCTTCCTCCTGCGCATGGCCCCGTACTTCAGCAGTGCCCTTTCCCTCCCACACAGCAGCATCCAGCATAACAGCGTACATCCTTCTGGAGCTGTGCTCCCAGGGGAAAGATACCTAGAGTGTATGTTGGATTCCTGACATTTTTTGGAGGACAAGAGATAAGACTTTTTAGGAATAAGGAAATGAATTTTTCACAGGCGCTAGATCTTATGGCCCTTGTCTCTTAGATCTTATGGCCCTTGTCTCTAATGACCACATATATTTGGACCTCCAGAACCCCTGCAATTCACGACAGATTTGCAGACTGCGTGGCTCAATGTGTGTATTTCTGAGCCCTTGAAAAATTCATCTGCAAAGCAGAAAAGCACTTTCAGCCTCAACTAGGATAAAGCTCTTTTTCTGGCATGAGGTAGAGTGATACAACAGGTACAGAGCAGGACAAAGAAATTCGCTGGACGCATGGGAGAACTTTCATAGGAAGACAGATTGTGACAGCAGAAGCTGTCTAGTTTACAAAGAAAATGAGTAAAAAGGACATCTTGCAACCACATGGGAAAAAAAAAAGGAACAGGCTAGAAATGGTAAATTCTTAACTGTTTCTCCCAGCAGACTTGGTAATTGCAAGACCAGGGGGGGAAAAATATAAAAAGCCATTTTTCACACAGCAGACTCCAGTTCATGGGACTCGGTGGTAGTTAAGTCAGGAGCTCAGCAGGACCCCAGAAAGGGAAGGAGTGCTGTAAGAGAGCTCTCCCAAGTACTGTGGCAAAGGTTAAAACCACAGCTGGACAGCTGTAAGAACTTGGTAGGGACATAAGCTGTGGTGTTCCAGGACATAAAGCCACATGCTAAAAGATGTAAGGGCAAAATGTTCACCTGGGGTCAGTTATTTTATGGTGGCTTGTTGCAGGTTGGTTGCATTGTTCTCCAAAGCGCTGCTGAGGGTCACAGGCAGACAGAGCTACAATGCCAGAACAGTGTGAGCTGCGGTCTCCCAGGGTCCACAGCAGCTGCAGTGGCCCCTGTGGACTCTGTATCCTCATTTCTGGGCATCGTAATGTGTCTGCAGCACATCATCCCCCCACATAACACTGAACCAGTGGCACCACCAGCCCTGTCTTTTGACAGATGGAAATACAGTCCTGCTTCCCTCCCTCCTCATCTATCTGGGGTGCTCTCCCATGGGCGCCAAGCACTGCTCTGACCCTGCCCTTGAAGACAAGAGACCAGCTGGGTGTGAGCAGCTCCCAACACATACCCATCATGCTGAGCAGGTGAGAGGGAAAAGTGGGACATGCAAAACAAGGAGAGACTGCAAACTCACAGATAGGACCTCTGATCCAGCAGCGTTACAATGAAGCTGATCGCAGGATCTCTAAATTCAGGCCATATTGTTTCGTGCATATATATTTCTGTGAGTCAGGATACTCTCTGCTGTATGTGAACAAAACTCTCATTAATATATCTTGATGCCAGCAATAAATCTGGCCCAGCATCTACACTGCACCATACTGAAAACACACGTATGTTGCAGTATGGCCTCAGTCACACGATGATGCTATTTCCTGGTATTAATATTAGATTTTATGTATTTGAAGCACTGTGGCTAATATCAACTAATGATAAGGTAATTAATCCTAATACAGATGCCAATATAATTTCATTTTTTTGTCTGAAAGCTTTTAAGCTTCATACAGACCCCACACAATGTGTGCCGTTCCATTCGCTGAATTCTAGTTAAATATTGCAGCCTGCTACTCATCATCCCAGACAGAAAGAACCCACGTTATTAACCACTGAGGGTATCTGATCCAAACAACAGCTTTAGTGGTTGCCCATCTTTGCCAGCAGTGACAAAGAGCGATTCCTTCTCCACGTTAACTTTAGTGGCTGCTTCTAATATCAAGTCCAGCCATGGAGATGGATTTCACTGGCACTGAACCAGAGGAACCAGGCTGGGCATATTTTTTTCTTGTCTTTTGGGGGCTAGATAGGAATAATTTTTAATGTGATCAGATCTCTCTACCTTGTCTTTCATCACTTTTGCAAAAGGTCCCAGTGGAACAGAGGAAATTTGGTGCTTTGGGGGTCTAACTTTCTCAGGCAGGTCTCTGCAGGAGCTGTTCCTATGTAATACTAATAATCTAACATCGGGCTTACTGAGCTCGGATAGCCCCCTCTGCCCAGCATCTGTTCTGTCTGACACTGTGCTTGTTTGCAGATCTCTGTGCTCAATATCTCATACTCTCATACAATCCCTGTAATTTCTCTGGAACATGAGAGAGGAAAAATATTAATTCCTCAATATGGTGACTGCGAGTGACCCTGCAGTCACAAGCAAAAGGTGGAGCCAATACAGCTGTGGCATCCTGAGTTTTGCTGCACGTTTGGCACCTCTTTTCTCCCTCAGCTCCACCCAAAGCCTTCTGGGTCCAGTGATGGTTTTGTAGAGCACCCTGTGCACTCCATCAGCCATGAGTGCACCACAGGCTAGGTGAGACCAGTGATGCTGGTGATGCACTGAGGTGAACTCAGCTCATGCACCTACTGAATTGGGCCACTGTCCTCAGGGGTGCTAACGCTACACCTTGCTGTAAAAGTTTGACTCACTCCATTTATGCAAGGTTCCTGTCAGCTCTGGGGAAGATGTAACAGACCTTTTTTAGGGCAGCTTTTCCAAAAATTTTCTCATACTGAAGTTCTCAGTCACCGTGTGTGCTGTCAGATTTCTCTGCGCTTCAGCTCAGGAGAAAACATCTCTGGGCCCCGAGCCATCTCAGCGCAGTTTTGTTGCTACATCTTTCAAAGCATCCGCACCTGCCTCTGTGTTACCAACCCATCACTTCTGGACTGTGATCCAAAGTGCCAGTGAGGTGGGAGTGGGGGTAGGTGCTGCACGAGTTGAAGGGAGCCAGAGATGGCCACCAGCAGTGACAGGTTGCCATGCCTGTTCTTACCTGTAGTGATGATCTCAGCTTTCCATCTAGCTCAGCCGCTCCCTCTTTGTGGGGAGGGAAATTAATATTTCTGTTGATTTTGTCTGCCCTGACAAAGTATATTTCACGCATGGAAATGTGAGATAGGTTTCTCTCCAGCACTTAGGGACAATAGTCCAAGATCTGTACTTAAATTAGAGAGTCCCGATGGAAAACAAAGCTGTGCAAAGATGTCTTTCTTCTGAAGGCAGTGCATCCAGTTAACAGGCACGCTTTGGTGATGCCATTCTAGTGCAGCACATTTCATTTCCTCTGGCATTCAGATCAGTTGCAGGATAACCCAAATGGGTCTTTTTGTCTTCCCCCAGTATCACTGCACACGTGGAAATCACCCAAAAGCTGGAATGTAAAAGTGCACTACATAGCCCAGCACTGATGAACAGCGTGGCGCAGCTCCAACACCATGTAACATCCATCAAGCTAACAGAAACCAGGTTTCATGCCCTAGACTAATTATTTTTGCACAGTTGGACATGTCATTGCTAAGACAATCTATTTCTGGTATCTAGTTAGTCTTTTCTGTATACACAAGCTCAGTAAAGTCCTTACCAAAAAAAAAATTGGAATGCATTATTAATAACAAAAAAGGCTGTGATCTATGGGACTTGGTGCATGCTTGCGTGCCTGCCCAAAATCCAGGAAAAGTATTATTAGTCTTATCTAAATAGGTCTCCTTTTTTCTCTGTATTCTTTCTGAAATGCAATCTGCAATCTCACAAAAAAGGCAGCAATTATCCCTGTTCTCTGATTCTTCCCCAGTTCTCTGGTGCTCATGCATATCCCTATAATACATCTGATATTGACAGAGGTCTTCTGGTGGCACCAAATCAAACTCACTACTGAAAAAACTAGCAGTGCCTCTGCTCATACATTATGCTATAGATGTGCACATTGCTTTACACAGTGATTTACCTAATGATAATGATTTTAATGCTGTGATAAACACCTTGATTACGGTGTGACAGAGGTCTAGATTTGCTTTTCCAAACACTTTATTTCATAAATTATCTATTTACTTTCTTGACGAGATGTGGAAAAAAGGCTGTTTATGATCCTGTCAGATGTCTGAAGAATGACTGCTTTGATCCCGCTGTGCTCTTGCAAAATCTGTGAGATTTCAGAATTTCCTTGCCTATGTTATCATGTATTTCCCATCTTTTTTTTCCCCCTCATTTCTAGGTGGTCATGCACAGGCTTGGATTAGCTTTTAAGCTGTCAAATACAACTTCCTTCTTTGAAACAAGTTTAAAATCAGTTCATCTGTTGAATCTGAACTGTTGTGTGATTGCTGTATGTGAGATGAAGGAGGGCAGGAATCTCTATACTTGATGGGCTTCTCTATTACCCTGCCTATTTGGTCACTGGTGCATTTCCAGATCTCTCAGTGTGAACCTGTGTAGTAACACCCACCACTAATTTATGAGATTGCCTCTGAAGTTGTGAATTTGACAGTGTCACTTCCAGTGCAGTCCATGGCAGGGTTTTTTGACAGTTAGAGATGAATGAGTGACCCCAAAACCCTTTCTGCAGCATTTGCAGCAAGAGAGGCTCTTCACACCTTGCTGCTCCCTGGGCGCAGGGTGCAGATGCAGTCTTTTTGGCTAAAACACCCTGTGTCATCACTGGATCCCGGGCTGTATCTGCGGCTGGGTTGTTGTTTCTGCCAAAGGGATTGGATTTTAGCTCTGTCACATAGAGGGCAGGTCTGGGACTGTGTAGGCAGATAATAGCAAGTTTATTGCCATCGCATTCCTCAAATGCATGAGCTTGGAGAGGTAAGCAAAAAGCTCTTTGTGTTTGCAGATCTATTGCTTCCAATTGTTTTCACACAAAAGAAAATGATACCTGTGCGGGACAAGCTGCAGCTCTTTCCCTGTGGCGGTTACCACTGAGAAGCATTTTTTGGATAGACACAGCCCCAAAAAGCAGGCTATCCTGCTGAAATCAGCCCTGGGATGCTTTACTGTTTGGGTTTGGTTTTCTTTTTTAAAAAGAGAAACGATTCTAAAATCTAGATGCAGATAATAGCTCCTGGCTTGCAGCAGTAATCATCAGGAGCCTTAATCAAAGCTGAGATCCCGTATGCCAGATACTGATCAGATCCACGGTGAAAATCCAGTTTTGTATACAAAGCACTCACAGACTTTGCTTATCAGAGCTCTCTACCCTGCTAGAGAGCTGCCTGGTCCAACAGACCACGAAGATGTCAAAGGAGCACTTCATGGGAGAAACAGTCCAAGGAAACAAAGGGGCAGATTTGCATTCGTGTTTATTGCAGAGAAGCTCAGGGAGGTTTCTACAGTGGAGTTATTTTATACGGGGACTGAGTCAAACCCTCTCAGATTAAAATGCGGGGGAACATTTCACAGCATCACAGAATGTTAGGAGTTGGAAGGGACCTCTGGAGATCATCTAGTCCAAGCCCCTGCTAAAGCAGGATCACCTTGAGCAGGTTGCACAGGGTTGTGTCCAGACAGATCTTCAATACCTCCAAAGAAGAAGACTCCACAACCTCTCTGGGCAGCCTGTCCTGGGGCTCTGTCACCCTCACAGTTTTTCCTCATGTTCAGGTGGAACACCTTGTGTTCCAGTTTATGCCTGGTGCGCCGTGTCCTGTCACTGGGCACTACCATGTCTCTGTCATTGCAATGAGATCATGGCTCTGCGACCACACACACAGATCTCTAGTTCTTCCTCTGCATTCCCCATGCTGCGCTCGCCGGTGTGCAGGCATTTCATAGAGAAAATCGAGCACGTAAGTTTCTCTGGAGGGGTGCAGGAAGGTCTGCCACATCCACACACACAACAGGTATGTGAACAAGTCATGAACAGTAACAGAGCACTGGGGCCAGCCTTCACCCACACCTTAAGAGGAGTATAAATGTGATACCATTTAACTACTGATTTGGGGATATCACCTGCTGCTTAAAATGGTCTTGATGCCAGAAGAACTGACCATGAGCACCACAGCACCCTTGTCAAAACCAGAACTCAAGGGGTGTTCTGAGAAACCAAAAAGCAGCGTTTCTGTTGCCTGTGCCATTAAATAGTACAGAAGGCAGAGACTACTGTAGTTTTTGCAGAGAAAAGGCATACCTCACCTACCTATGGGATCTCCTGGAAGCAATCCCCACCCCCAAGAGCTACTCAAAGCTTGTCAGGACCCAGCTAGGCCCATGCACCCCAGTCCAAGTTTGCCTTGCTTTCACTGTGAAGTTGTACAAGACAATCTGCTGGTGTCCTGGTTCTGGCCAGGCCACAGTTCAGCTCTTTGGGAGCAGCCAGCCCAGGTGAGCTGAGTCAGCCCAGGCTGTTCCCACACCACCTGACATCACTCCCCCATAAAAGGGGCTGCTGAGGAGGGTAGCTCCTGGGTGGCTTCAGGGCAGGCTGAGTGTGGCTGGGGTATCAGGTTGGGCCTGTTGTGGTGCAGTGCTCTGTGTTATCACAGGGATATGAGTGTAATTTGCCATGGGCTGTTGCTGCTCTACTTTTGCTGTCATTTTGTCAGTGAACTGCCCTTCTAACCTGTGGAGGCTCTGACTGTTTCTCCTCTGGGAGTGAGTGGTGTGTGGTGCTTACACATGGTTTCAGACCTGATTAGTACTTTCTCATGATGATGATAAAAATGCATGAATGTTGTACAATACTTAAACTTCAAAATTCATTGCCATAGGACACCTCTCTGACCAAAACCAAAATGATGTTAAAGACTCAGGCCCTGCTAATGGTGGAAATGCCAATGGCAACTAAATATGGTGGTTTGGGTTCAACCATCAGAGGCTGGAAGCCCTGGAGTTTCAATCCTATGAAGCTAAAAGCTGGTATCTGTGAGGGCTCTGATCTTGTGAGCTTGTGCTTTTGTTTATGTGCTTTCTCTGAGCTCCTGCTCCATGTTGCTGGAAGGATTACAGCACTAAAAGGACTTTTGTTGTGACTTGTGTAGCTGTGCCTCTGTACAAAGCTGATGAAAGGAAGTGAATGGTGGGTGCAGGAGGGGAGCAAGGCAGCAGCAAGACCCGTGTGAAGCTATGCTTTCTGAAGCTAATTGTCTCCAATTAGCCTTTCACCTTTGATTAAAGACTGGATGTTACTGCCAAAAAATGCCTCTTGAATATTCATTTAAATTAACTTGCCACAGCCTGGTTTTGTCTCACAGGGGTTTGTGGCTCTGGCAGGGAGGGCTGGGAGCAGGGCTGTCAGAGCTGTGTGCCCCACAGTTTGTGAATGGGAAACTTTGGGTTTATTTGCACAGTGTTGATGTCAGAAGCACAGCACTGCTGCAGTGGGGGCTTCCTCCAACAGTCTCAGTGAGAGAGCTTGACTTGCAGGGGGTTAGTGTCCCAAAAGGAATGCAATAAAAGAAAGCTGTGAATATTCTTTGACTAAAACTAAACAAAATGGAAGGATATGTTAAAACACACAGTCAAGGAAGGAGAGACTAAACAACCTAAGTAAATCCTCATTCATTATGAATCATTGGCACATTTTTTCCCTACCAGGTTGAACTGTGCCTTCCTCATAATCCGTCAAACATTTTGGAAAGCAAGAGACTTGGTAGTGGCCAAAGCATAGTGTCTCATGCTTCTGAGTTCATACATTCACTTCTTCAGTCTTCTTGAATATACCTGTAGGAAGCCCATGGTTTAGCTTATGTGGGCCAGAGATGTTGACTGACATAAAGGCATAATGTCCCTAGAGCTGGGACATGAAAATTAACAGAATGGCATGGGAAACAGTGTGCTTTACGTGCTTAGGCTTGACACCCTTCCCTGCACTGTTCTCCCTAGGATGTTAGGCTGCTTCATTCCAAAGAAACGTATATGGGTCATAAGGCCCGTATATCTTTACTTAAAAGGCAAAGCTCAGAGCCTGGGTAGTGCACAAAAGCCTTCCTAACACTGCCCAAGTGGTAACAGCTAAACCCAACTGCCCTGCACAACGTCATACCAACATTTAATACTTGTCTTGACAGGTCCCAAGTCACTTGAAACCCCCATATCTATTCAAGGCACATTTTGTTCCTCCACAAATCATCCACACATTTCCTTTCCTCCATGAATGCTGTGATAACAGCTGAAAAGTGAGAGAAAAATAAAGCTGTGTGATATATGTAAAATGGTTGCTCTGTTCCGGCACCATTAGTACGCTCACTTCCCCCCCATCATCCACAAAAAAGGGGACCATCAATAGAACAAGGCAAGGGCTGTAAGAGATGGTAGTGCCTTTCATTTGATGAACTGGTACGGTTGGTCTAACTGTAACAGCTAATTCTTTTGGTCATGTTTGTACAGCTCAGAAATTCAGAGATAATAAAAATTGGAGGCATAATGGAACTACTGACCAGGCACAAAGCCTCCTTTGCAGGAAATAACTGCTGTTTTCCTGACCAACATGCAAGCAGAAAGCAACATTAGCTCAAGAGCAAGCAGGATTCAGGGAAAAGGAAAGCCTCCTTTGGAGAGAGCCTGTGGCTCTGGGTCTGAGAGGTAGGGAAAAGGCCAGCAGCCTGTTGTGAGGAGGAAAGGAAATGAAGAGTGAAAATGAGGACTGGCATGGTCTTTGCAGGGATGAGGAGCGTGGTCTCTGCTCAGAATAGCCATCAAAAAGTTCCATGCAAGATGGAAAGGGATAACTGCTCCTTCAGGGTGAAATAGTTCCTTGAGATAAAGAGACAGCCCCAAAGCCACCTTTTGCATCCTGAGAAACCCTGCAAGTTTGCTGCCTTCCCATACAGGTGCTTATGCAAGCTGGTGGGAGAGGGTCTCTTCTTTTTTGCACAATAGTGCACTCAACTCTAGTGTGTTGACACCTGGTGCTTTGTAGAGCAGTAGAGGAATGGTAATTGCCAGCTGATTCACTGGGAGATGAATGCTTCAGCATTAGAGAAATGAACACTGAGCACTTGTGTGGCTCTTCATGATTTATCACAGGGCTTTCAAGATGCTCTTGAAGCACAGGAAGAAGGTTTAGGCACCAAGGGACTGATGTGGAGATGAACAGAGCTGAAACTCTTCTATGGCTGTGTGTGCACACATATTTATTTTTGCATGAATTCCATTTTATATGGTACATTTATCACAGAACCACAGAATCGTAGGGGTTGGAAGGGATCTCAAGTGATCATCGGGTCCAACCCCCCTGCCAAAGCAGGCTCCCTAGCTCATATTACACAGATAGGTGTCCAGACGAGTCTTGAATATCTCCAGAGAAGGAGACTCCACCACCTCCCCGGGCAGCCTGTCCCAGGGCTCTGTCACCCTCACTGTGAAAAAGCTTTTCCGCATGTTGGTGCGGAACTTCCTGTGTTCTAACTTGCAGCCATTGCCCCTTGTCCTGTCTCCACAGACCACTGAAAAGGGGCTGGCTAATTCCCCCTGCATCCAATGCTTAAGATAATTGTAAACACCAATTAGGTCTCCCCTTAATCTTCTTTTCTCTAGACTGAACAGTCCCAGCTTATTCAGCCTCTCCTCATAGGGGAGATACTCCAGGCCCTTAATCATCTTCATAGCCCTTCTCTGGACTCTCTCCAGGAGATCCCTGTCTTTTTTACACCAGGGAGCCCAGAACTGGACACAATACTCCAGGTGGGGCCTGACTAGGGCAGAGTAGAAGGGGAGGATCACCTCCTTCTACCTGCTGGCCACACTCCTCCTGATGCACCCCAGGATCCCATTGACTCTCTTAGCCACCAGGGCACACTGCTGACTCATAGCCAACCTGTCATCCACCAGGACCCCCAGGTCCTTCTACACAGAGCTCTTCTCCAGTAGGACATCCCCCAGCCTATACTGAAACGAACGGTTGTTCCTCCCCAGGTGCAAGTCTTTACACTTGCTTTTGTTGAACTTCATCAGGTTTCTCCCTGCCCAGCTTTCCAGCCTGTCCAGGTCTCGCTGGATGGCAGCACAGTGTTCGTGCGTGTCAGCCACCCCTCCCAGCTTTGTATCATCGGCGTACTTGCTGAGGGTGGATGCTATTCCCTCATCAAGGCCGTCAATGAAGATATTGAACAGGACTGGACCCAACACTGAGCCCTGGGGAACACTGCTAGTCACAGGCCTCCAGTCCGACTCTGCTCCAACGATCACAACCCTCTGGGCTCAGTCCGACCACCAATTCTTGACCCACCTCACTGTCCACTCATCCCATGCTCTTTCAGCTTTGTTATCAGGATGTTATGGGAGACAGTATCAAAAGCCTTGCTGAAATCAAGGAAGATGACATCTACTGTTATCCCTCCATCCACCCAGCCAGTGATGAGATCATAGAAGGCTATGGGATTGGTCGAGCATGATCTCCCCTTGGTGAATCCATGCTGACTACTCCTCATGACCTTCTTCTCTTCCAGTTGCTTGGAGATAGCATCCAGAACCAGCTGTTCCATCACCTTTCCAGGGACAGAAGTGAGGCTGACTGGCCTATAGTTGCTAGGATCCTCCTTCTTGCCCTTTTTAAAGACTGGAGTGATATTGGCTATCCTCCAATCCTCAGGCACTTCTCCTGTTCTCCAAGACCTGTCGAAGATGATAGAGAGTGGCTCCGCAATCACTTCCATCAGCTCCCTCAGCACACGTGGGTGCATCCCATCCGGGCCCATGGATTTGTGTACATTAATCCCTTTGAGACACTCCTGGACCACCCCCACCTCAACCAAAGGGAAGCTCTTCATTTCCCAAACATTAGTACTTTCATCCAGTGTCTGTGGGTCCCAGGGGGCCTTTGGAGTGAAGACCGAGGCAAAGGCTGCATTCAGTATCTCCACCTTCTCGTCATCCCCCATTACCAGGACACCCGTCTCGTTCAGCAAGGGACCTACATTATCCCTGGTCATCCTCTTATTATTCACATATCTAAAAAAACCCCTTTTTATTATCCTTTATGTCCCTAGCCAACTGCGCTTCCAAGTGGGCTTTAGCCTTCCTAGTTGCGTCCCTACAGACCCTGACAACATTCCTGTATTCTTCCCAAGTGCTCAGGCCCTTTTTTCACAGTTCATAGACCTTCTGCTTCCCTTTGAGTATATTCATATGGGGAAGGATTGAGCTGAATCTATGTTTAAAGTAAAATCATGGGATTTGGAACTGTAAACTCACTTTCTTCATCTGCCATAAATGTATATGAAAGTCTCCTTGTCCCATTCCCTATCTGTAGGACTGGTTAATCTTTCTCTATCCCTCTGAATATTTATCTACTTAATTGTAATGGCACCTGTCCCAAGAATGCTCCTATCTTTTTTTTTTATGTCAGTACAGCCAGCTCCAAAATGCCTCAAAGATTAAAATTCATTCATTCTGGGATAGGAAAGAAATCTATGCTTTGTACAAGTGGTTCAAAGTACATAATATCAGATCTGGATGTCAGATATCTAAAATAATAACAATAATAATGAGATAACGTCTTGCACATTGACTTTGGTCCAACCAAAACAGTCCCCAGCCTCTCTCACTATGCCCCATGGCCTCAGCCAGAGCTAAGATGGTTAGATCAGGGCAAGAATGATCATGACTCCTGTGGTGGGGCACAACAGGGTTGGGTTCATTAGCATGCTGAGAGAGCCCCCGTCCTAAAACGGAAAGCACCACAGAAGGCTCATTTTAATGCTTGGTAGTTGAATAAGACTGCAAACAAAAAATATATCATTATCTGAGCACATCTTGTAATTCTCGTTTAAGCATTTTGCATAATTTGCTGCTACTTTCAACTTGTCCATTCCCCATGTGGCAATATTTGACAAAGGGGAAACTGTAAGCTATCTATTCTTAGAACATTTTCCATTGTTTATTGTCTTGTGGCTTCAGGCCAGAATCTAATTCAAAGGAGGAAAAAACCACATACAATCAGGAGTATGAATAGGACTGTCTAGTGGAAATCAATACACCTATTTGTAGCAGGTCAGTAAATGGTTCGTTACCTCTCGCACCTCGAGCTTCAAGGGTGGGGAAGGGATCTTGAAGCGAAGCAAAACAAGTCAAAGACAAGCCTCATTAAATACGACTTGAGCACGCATTCACCACTTACCTCTTAGAAATGATGAAGAGAAAGGAAGTGTATGACAAAGGTCTTTCCCTTCCCTGCATTACTGTGTGGTCATGGCGTGCATTTGGTGCAGCAACGTCTTAATCCCACCACTTTGGATCATGTAGGACTTTTTATGTGATCAAAGCCTTTGCTCTTAAGTTTCAAGAAATTTCTGTTGCTACCAAGAGCAGCTCTGCGTTGCTGTTAGTGGGGATGCTGAAAAAGCAGGGGCCAGGATCTTGCTGGAAGGCCTGTCCTTGCTCTCCTGGGAAGAGCCATGGGGCTGAGCTGCTCCCCCATCGGTGGAATGGAAAAGCTTCTGCATTTTTCAGGGCCAAAGGTACCCTGTTCAGGGGATGCAGATGTGAGCAATGTTTGGTGTGTGGAATATGGCATGCATCAAAGACATAGAGAGAGGGGGTCCATTTTCAGAAGCAGTTAGTGATTTTGGTGCTCATCAAACAGTGACTTTTTTCTCCCTTCCAAACAAAATCAAACCCAAGACGCTAATATTCATGCTTAAACACTAAAATATTTGTTGCCTACAAGTAGCTGACTAATTCTACTCATAAACATGTTTCAGCAACATCATCCTTTCTTTCCTCTCAGATAAATTCCATTGCATCTTTTGTATGTACGCAAGAAAAGTTAATGAAGCCATTGGGGGGTGGGGGAGGGATTGAGGGATTGAGAGTGCCTTACTTCATGTATTGACACTTATGTATTTGCAGAAGATGCTATGACATTATTGAAGCACTTAACTGCTGTTATGCAGTGGCAGAAACCAGGGTAGTGTCAAAGGTACTGTGACTTACAGGCACCCCTGTACTTCCCAACACAGTTGGGAGCTCTCCAGCTGAGGAGCGAGTATGGCTCAGGGGGCTTCACCCCTTGCCTTCCCTCTGTTCATCATAGTGAGTGTTAATGTGCTCTGGGCTTATTGCATTTGAGGTCTGTTCATGCCAAGATCAGACCATGGTTTAAGTGTTGCCAAAGTGATTTACAAATGCAGTTTCTCTCTGGTGTGGTGTAGGAGACAGTGCTGATAAAGTCTTTGGATATTGAAGTTTATTCATGATATGGATGTTGTGGCATATGTGCTTCACAAAGAGAAAGAGGAAAGAAGAATTGCTCAGGCTGCCACTGGATTTGTTTATGCCTGGTACACTTAGTCAGGCCAAGGCAAAATCCCTGTGTGGTGCTGCAGATAAATGATGGATGGGTGGGTTGTCTCTGGGCAGAATGCCAGGGCATGTCTTGGGGAGCACCACTGCACTGGTTTAAACAGTGTAGTAGTAAATGAAAACTGGATAAACCTACCTGATGAGTATATACAGGAAGTCTGTTAACCCTATGTTCCCTAAATTGGAGGCAGATTATCTCCTTGAACTGTGTTTACCCTCAACTGTGTGCAGGTTTATTGGGAGGGAAGCAGCTTTCCCTGCAACACAGAATGCAATTACAGGGCAATTGTCCCTGTGCCTCTGGTGGCTCCCAGTCAGTAACTGAGCCGTACGCATTGCCGGAGCCTCTACAGCGGAGAGAGCTGCCCAGAGCATCACTGGTCTGTGCTGGCTGTTGGCATCCCACATGTCTGACAGGCAGGCCAGACAGACTCCATCATGCTCTCCTGCTCCTGGGGAGTCCATGTCTGCTGATAGGGAGCAGCAAAACCAATCTTTCCTTAGCATCTGTCCTTTTTGTTTTACTTTCTTCTGCGGGTGTGACTAATTCCCTCCTTCACTGCTGCTGTTGTGAAGTGTTTACAGTCTCTCATCAAGTCTCTCTCAACCCCATGCAATCACTGTACAATGCACGATTCAGATTCTGCAAGCCTAACTGCTGCTGCTTTTCATGCTTCTATTCGTTCCTGGCTGCCTGGGCGGTTTTCCTTTTGCCCTTGTTAGCATTTCTTAACTCACCTTTGGCAAATTTTTGTGGACAGACGAACAGAAGAGCAAGACCATGGACCCTCTTAGTCTCTAACAGTACCATCCTGTTCATCACCATCATCCTTGAACACGTCTGATGCGGTCTCCCTGCTCCTGTTGTAACATAACCGCATGGGCTCTACCAGGTACAGGTACAGGACCTGCCAGTCTCTCTATCTAGAGCTTCTTCCACTGAACTCCAGAAGAACATCTGTTTTAAACTCTTTTCATTGTACAGCTAAGCTAGACAAAGTAAATCAGATTTGGGGTTTTTTTTAGGGACATCTGTGTTAGTTATTCTAGTATCTTAGCTTTCTGCTATCAGAGGAATTGTCTTAGCTCTGGGGTTTGGTGACTTTTCTTTTTTTTCCTTCTAATTTATTCTGTGGATTAAGACCCAGCAACAGTGATTCCAAAGCAGTGTTTCAGCTTCTGTTACACATTTCAAGTCTGGTTTAGGACAGACTGTGACAGTCATGGAGAGGGACTAAAGACCGAGAGACTTGACCCAAAACAGAGGTGAAGACTGTAAGCTGTGACAGGTGAATAAATGATAGAGTAATACAAAAGAACCATAACTGTCACCACAGATACCAGCTTCACACCAAAGAAGTGCTCTTCACTGGGGAATCGCAACAGCCACAAACTAAGCAAAGAACAGTATGAAAGGACCAGATGCTGATGGGCTCAGTGTCTGCTTAGACTCTTCTGCAATATAGTTCAACAATGACTCAAGGGTGGCAGTGATGGTCAAGAGGTCACAACGTGCTCCCTGAAGCAGGCTTTGTGAGATTCAGTCTGCAAAGCACAAAGACAGTGAAATGACAGGCAATATTCACTTCTGCTTTCTCCACTCCTGGCACTGAATGAGATCTGCTGGAATCCTCTTGGCTTAGGAATGAGCTGGAGTCTGGTTCAAATAGTTTTTTACCTTTTATCACGTTCCCCAAGACAAAGAGGGGACAAAAGGCTTCTGCTCTGGTTACTCATCTACAACCCATTAAATACGCTGCTTCCCTTCACAGTCTTATGCATTTGACCCATTCATCTTGGTGGCCAATGCCTGCTAGAAGATTTCAGCTCTATATCTGTGGTGGTTTAGCCCTGGCTGGAGGCCAGACGCCCACCAAAGTCGGTTTATCACTCCCCTATTTAGTTGGATAGGGGAGAAAATATATATTGAGAGGCTTAGGAATCAGTGTAAGGACAGAGAGAGATCATCCTGTCATCAATGACATGGACAAAACAGTCTCAACACAGAGTGAAGGAAAGAAAACCATCTCATTTATTACACTGTACTACAGAAACAATGTAACCGGAGTCGAGAGTGCGACCAAATCGTATCAGAACACAACCAGATCTTAAAGCACTTTCCCCCCACCACTCCCTCCTTAGCAGACTTTAGTCAGGGTCTTTGCTCCCTTCTTCCCTCCCGTTGTGGCACAGGGGGAGGGGGCAGGGACTGGAGAAATGGGGTTCTCACTAACACCTTCCCCCCACCCTTCCATTCTAAGCAGACTTCCCTTTAGTCATGTTCTTGCTCCCTTCTTCCCCTCCAATTATGGCATGGTGGGGCAGGGACTGGGAAAAAAGTAGGGTTGTCAGTCACTTCCTCATGAACTGTTTTCCTTTTCCAAATCTTAAAACACCTCTACCTCCCCCCTGCCCCCTGCTCCCTTCTTAGCAGACTTCACTCTAGTCATGATTTCACTCCCTTCTTCCCCCCCCCCCCCCCCCCCATCATAGCATGGGGTAATGTGGGACAGGGACTGGGAAAACAGGGGCTTCAGTCAGTTGGTTGCAAGTTGGTTTCCTTCTCGGCCGGGGGGGCATTCATTCCACACCCTCCAACTGCTGCACCATGGGGTCCCACCCATGGGAGACAGTCCTCCATGAACTTCTCCAATGTGAGTCTTTTCACACAGGGCTTTATCTCTTCATCTGCCCCGCTGTGGATCACTACTATGGGGCGCAACAATAAATCACAATGTCTCTCCAGTCCTCCACAGGGTCCCCCCCAGCAAACCTGTTCTGGTGCAAATCTCTCTCTCGCTCATCTCTGTGTTTCTGTCCCTCTCCATGAGCTGCAAGTGCTAGCAGAGGCTTGCTCCAACATAGGGTCACAGCATCTTCTCTATGTCTCCACCTGCTCCATCCAGCATGGAGCCTCTCCCCAGGCAGCAGGTGGGGTCTCGGCCTTTGCCATGGGCTACGGGGGTACACTTGCTCCACGGGTTGCAGGGACATTTTTCTCTCGGGCACCTGGGGCGCCTCCTCCCCCACCCTCCCTGGCCTTGGTGTCTGCACAGCTCCTCACATCTCCTCACTCCCTTCTCTGGTGGCAAAATGCAGCTGCTTCCTTTTATTTTTCTCCTATATGTGATTCAAAGAGGCAGTTTGACCATTGCTGATTGGCTCAGCACTGGTTAGCAGTGACTCTGGCCTTGAATTGGCCAGTGTTTACAGTTTGAGGCTGGCAGAAAACTGTAACTGCTGCTTACAAAAACCGTATCAGCAGCACAGCTACACAAAACTGCAAAAATACCATATAAGAACAAGCACACTAATGGAAAATTATTACATTTGTTGAAGAGATGGCTGAAATAATGCTCCTGAACAAATTTGCAGCTAGATAAACAGGACTGACACCAGCAGCTGAACAAAGGGAAAAAAAGCTTTATTTAAGCTAATTTGAATTCATGTACAGTTGTTAACAAAAAACCTATGCTCCTCTAGTTGCATCCATTCAAAAGGGCAAAGGCATGGCAAATACTGTGTATACAGGCCTACAGAAATAACACCAATTAATCTGTTCTGAACAGTTGTCTAGATAAAATACTGTTACCCAGTAGTTCTTGCAATAGTAACAGCTGACAAGAGATGACTTTTTCCCAGCAAAGAATAGATAAATTGTTAAAACCAAAAGGACAGAGATGTGACCAGCAGAAGAACCAGCCAACTAGTAACAACATTCCAAAGATTTGATTGGAGTTTTCGGTAAGAAGCCAAGAAAATTAGATTAATTTTCCAATAATGCTCTCACCACTGTGAACTCAGAGCTACTGGTTTGCCATTTTCCAGACAGTGGGACTTCCTTTCTGTGGACATGATTAAGGGCAGTGGTTGATCATTAGCAGGACTTGAAGACAAGGGTGGGATCCAGCTTTAGTTCTTACCAGGTTTTTATGTCCTCTTGATTAAAATGCCCTGAAACATTACTTCTCCTTCAGAAGATGGAGCTTCTCAAAGCTGTTAGAACCCTCAGGGCTAAATAAGAGAACTTACATCCCCAATAACTTGAGAAAAGGGAAGGGTCACTTGTCCAAATTAGAGATGCAAAACCAGAAATGTATTTTCTAACTATTTCCAGAAAGGGAGACTTTATTCTTGAGATGCAGCTAAGTAGGAAGGTTCATGACTGCATGTTCCACCAAGGGCATTTTGTAGGTACAGGTGAAAAAATCCCACTGTTAGATTTTGAAAAGGTGAGGTCTTTCCATACTCTAGGCACAAACTGATGCAGGGCAAGGCCACTTTCAAGTGATCATAGTGGCCTGAAACTTCTGCTCTTTTGACTGACATGTGAGACCCCAGGTGGTCTTCTCTATAGTCATAGCCCCAGCGCAAGGCTCACCAAAACATGCTGATGCCTACAGTCACAATCCTGAGAGTATATGGCTTCGTTTCAGTCATTTGAATACTGGGTATGACTCATATTCCCCATTTTGTTTATATCCTCATCATATTTGCTTCCCACTTCTGCACCCGTGTAGCTCATGTCACAAGATTAGACTATGAGACAGACTTGTTAGAGACCAAATATAATCTCTGGTTTGACTCAGCGGTGTTTATATAGCGCTACCCAGACATAATGTCACTCAGCAAGTTGAATGGCACCAGAAAAGGTGGGTTACAATACCTTCCATCCTTTAATCCCCTCAGATAAAGTCGCAATCCACTGCAATTAATTAGTATCTCCTGACATCTTAATGATACAAATAGATACACATGAACATGCCTTTTTGAGATGGGTTGAAAATGTAAAACTCACTGAAAAGGCTCATTGGTTTTTCCCAGTTGTAGGAGTGATGCTCATGACAGGTACTACCTCTCCCTCTGTAGATGCTCCCGCTCATTCCTTCATGTATGGTATGAAATCACCCTGATTTTGTATTTGTCTGCAAAAGGCTGAATCATCTTTATCTCTGGCTCTGGTGGTTTGTTGTAGGTTCTCCAGCAGGTGTTGATGGATGAAGGGACAGGGAGTGGAGTTTCCCAACACACAATGTGCTCGTATTGCTTGGGCAGGGGCTAGGTGGCTGCGTTCATTGCCACATGTGTCCATGTCTCTGAGGGTGGCAGGTGAATCCACGTGGATAGCACCTCCACAGAGCTGTTTCTGAGAGTTTGGGGGGGAGAGACCAATATGGGATCTGGCAGCCAACGGAGTGGATTTGTGTAGCCAACAGAAACAGGCACTGAAGGCAACAGCTCCAAGAAAGCAAACATAAATATAAAGGCACAGCAACAACATGACACCACAGCGAGGAAGGGGGTTGAGCTATCAGACTGGCTTAAGCAATCTTGCACAGGCCAGCTGCACAGGGTATGCCCCAACCCAAGAGGGAAGACGGGCAAAGGACTCCTCTCAGCCCAGAAAGCACATCATGCTGGCAATGGCAGTGTATTGCCAGCGCAGAAAGAGACTGTCAACTCCAGGGATGGTGCTGGTGAGATGATGCTAAGATGGGAAACAGCAAAGTCACTCTTTGACCTTTCTGCCTACAGATTATGAAGCTCCAATGTTCTGCAGTGCAAAACTTTGGCTAAGGTGATACAGGAACCCAAAGCTGTCTGTATCCTCTGCCTTACCCAAGTATCTCACTATGTTTGCTCCAGTCCTCCTTGTAACAGAAGCATTGGTGTCAGACTGGGCCTGCCCGGTTAATGGAGTGGTAGCAGCCACAGGAAGGGGTCATGATGCTGCATCTCAGGAGGATGAGTGTGGCTGCACCCCCAGGATTGGGGCTGGATCATGATGCTGCATGCTTGGTCTGAGAAAGTCTCTGCAAGTTTAATACTGCTGTGACAGAGCCACAGCGTATCTGGGCCAGGCAGCCTGGATCATATCTTTGTGGAAATAATAACAAATCTCTTTCCCTCTAAACACACTCTAACAGCTGAGGCAAAAACTGTGTGGGACAACTTGCCTAGCAGTCTTGGAGATGGAGCCAAATTCAAGGCAAACATTTACCTCAGCTTTTGAATCCAAATCAACTCATGCAAAAGCACCCTTGTTAACGCTTTATTTTCTTTCCAATTCACAATTCCCTGGAGGACTGGGGACAAGACACTTTCTCACACCATGTGAGAACTGAACTAGGATAATCTAGAGCCCAGGAAGAAAGGAACCACACATCTTAATGGGGTGACACAGCATCTTGAGTAACCTTCTCCTTAGGGTCTTTTGATTTGTTGTCTCCAGCAGGGTTTCCTGGATGACTCCAAAAGCATGTCAGAGCAGTACAGCAATTTCTGGAAAACATGCCACCCCAGTACAGCTCATGATGTGTTGCTTTTATGTGTGGCAGCATTTATCTCAAAATAGGACCCATTTTTCTACATCATTCAGCTCTTCTTATCCCTTACTCTCCACCTTGGTGTTACACTTCTCTGTTTTGTGACAAAAGAGCTGTCCCTGTGGCTACCAGCTATGATACTGTACACACCAATTGGGACCATGGGTCCTATGCCATGTCAATTCCTGTAGTATTAAAAAGGAGCGATGGTATGACACACCATGAGAATGAAGCCTCTGTGCCATCAGAAGTGTCTTGGGGAGGGAACTGTGCCAAGATACTTGCAGGAATTTAACCTTTTTACAAATAGTTTAGAAGCACAAATTGGCCTTGAAGGTACTATCAGGGTATTCTGTATCATTGGCGGCTTATAACCATGAGCAGGTGTAGGCAGCTCAGGGCATTCCTCAGTAATCACCATGGTGGATGCAGCAAGGACATTTGGCACCTGGACTGGCAACATGGCCTGGAGTCTAATTCCTGTCATTCAGGCTTTGGTATAAAGGCTTGGATGAGTAGAAACAAGTAGCACAGGTGCTCCAGATGTATTTCTTTTGGTGTTTCTAGCGTACACAGTGCATGTGCTTATGATGTTAGTATTATCTCGGGGGTACAGGCCAAGTTTGGCAAAGTGCTGGGCAGTTGCTGTTGGGTGCTGAGTACCGTGGGCTTGTGGTGGAGCCAGTGCAGCCATGATCCCTCAGTCTTTGCGGGGCTGTTGGATCCATAACAATGACAGTCAGGATCAAACTTCAATTTTCATCTGAGCTATTGCTTCTATGTGCTTAGAAGGTTTATACCACAGGCAGGCACTAAATTTCCTTTAATTCACTAAAAAGCCTGTTAAACCAATGGTAATAAGGAGGAGCAAGCGATCTCCTCTGGTGTGTTACAAAGGCCTACTGGTGATAAAGAGGCTCCTTTTGGGAGGTCCTCTATCAATGATTCTCCCTATCAATAACAATATTCTGTTCAGTCACACAGAAACCAAGGAGGCTGGTCCCATGAAGTGAAGGTAGTCTTCTGTCACAGGTTGTTTTGGGGCTTGTGTTGCTCTGAGAGGTTTCTCCTGGACCCCAGCTAGATGAGTGGCCTGGGCTGACTGTGAGTCCTTGGGGGATCATGCCCCTGCCTTGCACTGACCCTGCCTGAAGCCAGTCCCTGAGCTATGAAGCTATGAAGCTATGAAGCTAAAGAGGGTAATGACAAAATCTCTCTGCCCGTGGGAGCAGTAACAAAGAGAGAGGCGGATGTGCCACAGTCTCTTCTTGGCAAGTGTTCTTCATACTCCCCCTTAGATATGATTGGTGCACATAAATCACAGCAGAGACCACCTTAATATGTCCCACTCAACTCTTGTAAGAGAAGGTGTGGTTGGATTTTATTTATTTTGATTCTATTTAAAGGAGGAGAATAATCTTCAATACAGTGGAAAAGCTCTTTAATCCCTCACACACGGTACAGAATACAGTAAAAGGCTCAGGGTCCCTGAAGTCAGTGACAGATGAGGAATTCTGTTCTCCCTTTCCTAAATCAAAAATCCAAGCAATTTTATTGAACTCAGTTCTATTATTGCAGTTTTCCCTGTTTCCAACATGAGTATCACCCCTCCTCATTCTATGCAGCTATGTACTTAGGACAAGTTTGCTGTCTCAGACCAGTAATTCTTACAATTTGCTGTTCCATTTGTAGTTGGAGGCTACACAGAGCCTCTTGGGCAGCAACCAGATAAGACACAGGCTGTGGAGAAGGCAGTAGGGATGCAGCATCTCAGCTGCTGAGGACTCTGGATGCCTACTGCAGACTTAGGAGCCATTACCCTTACGCTGACTTGCATAACTACTCTCTGAGGAGAATAAAATGGAAAACAAACACATTAGCATCTGACCTAAAAGTTGGATGTATCTCGTTATTGCAAGTTACAATTATGCCTGACTTCAAATAAATTTGATCCTTCATCTCATTTGGTTGCTTCCCTTTCCCCTTTCTTGTGTGTCTCCCAGTCATTGACTGTCCCATTCTGCAGCTAAAGCTGCTTAATTGGGAGAGGAAGGAAGGGTTGCTGTTCCCTAAAATGCTCTTTTTTTTCATTGCTGCTTAGGTCTGAATCCTTTCCTGCTCTTATAATTAGTAAATGTTAAACATTGCATGATCTCAATATTTACCTATTTTTAACCGTGACTCATTCTGTTTATTTCCATAATGCATTTTACTTCTAAATACCCACATTCATTTTTTTAAACCACAGAATATCTTCATTTGTTTTCATTTGTGAGCACTTACGCCATTTCTATTTTTAGTTTATTTTTTAAATTCTTCTTTTCTTCTTGTCCAGCTCTTGTGGCAGCTTCATCCTCATCCCGGGATCTCTCAACTCTCTCTGTCCTTGACTTGGAGCTTCTACCTACCCATCAGAAAGATTCACCTTACAATTTCCCCTGCAGAAATACCGTTGTCCACAGAATTGTCCCACCAATCCTTAAGCATTTCATATTATACCCCATTGTATGACAAAGACAGAGCTGAAAGGGTTAGGAGACAAATTATCTCTGTAGCTCAGCTTATCACTTAGCAAAAGAAAATCAAAAGGCAGATCTTAAAGACAGATCCTACGGGCAGCCAGCACGGTTAGCAATGCAAGGAAACCCCTTCCCTCCCCACTGCTACCAATAAATCTCCTTTCGATTTCAATGGTCTCAGTCCTCCCCTTGGAAAGCTAATTACCAATGTAGGGCATGCAGGAGCTGGCCATACAGCATTACGCTCAATTCCCTAATGAGGCAGCGTGGCAGATGCCGGGGTTATTCGGAGGCTATAGGTGCTCCGCGGACTCATGTGGGGATGCTGCAGCAGGGTGAGGTCACTGCAATCTCATCCAGGGAGCCCATCAGGGTTGTCTTTAAGCCAGCAAACAAAGCAGCAGATGGAAGGGTTAATACCGCTCCATGAACAAACCAGTATCAAATAAGAGAGGCTTGAATAGTTCTTCCCCTGTAATATAATTTGTTGGCTGCTGGGAGCCCCCCCTCATTTAACCAGGGCCTTTCTCTCAGGCAGATCAGGGCGGGTGCCGCTTGCACAGCTGCAACATTCATTTCCAGTTCGAGGGTAGAAAAGGGAGTTATTTTCTCCTCCTTTGTGCCACCCTGGAATGAAAAAGGAGAAAAATAAATTAAAATCCTCTCTGTGTGGAATATGACACTGAGAGACCATTGTGCACAGCCCAGCCCCTTCCTCCACCCACCCATCACCCTCTGGATGCAATGCTCCCTCATTAACTGGACTTTTCAAACAGAGGCAGTTGCCCAAATTAATTTGGAATGGTTTATTGGATCTGATTCATATCGGCTTAATAGGGCTTTAGTTAAGTGGAGAAAATCCATTTCTCACCAGCAGTAACTGCAAGCATGGTTAGAGGGTGACCCCTTCCAGCTTGCACACCAAGGGAGCTCTGTGGTGCTGAACCCAGAGGGTAAGGCTTTGGTAGGCATCACTGGATATGATGCTCGAAGGTATCCTGAAGGTTTAATTCTAAATGGCACAATGCCTGTCCCTCCCAACTTTCCCCTCCTCCCACCCTCCTGCAGGACTCTCTTGCTTATGGCTACTCCTCCAATTCCAGCTACTCTTCCAATTCCTGCTTCTCAGCATCAGATTGACACCCCCAGACATGCTCAGTCTTGTACCTTGCTGCTCGCCCTCAGGGGGAGGGCCTTCTCATGGGAGACAGTCATCCATGAACCTCTCCAATGTAAGTCCTTCCCATGGGACCTTCAGTTCTTTATGACCTGCCCCAGTGTGGGGCGATTCCTTCTCTCATCCACTTGAAAACTGTTTATGCCCCAAAAGGTGTGCCTGAAAGCAGAGATGGAGGTATACTTGTCCCTGCGACTTGTCACCTGGTCCCACCCACAAGCACTGTGGCTTTGACAGCTTTGTTTTCTATGGCTGCTGGGTGGAAAAGCCCTGATTTGAGCTCCTTAGGTAGCAGTGCAGTTGTGCAGGTGGGCACAGTGGCAGGGATGCTCAACAGTAGAGCTCACACTGGAACCTTCATCCTGCTGTTCTGCCTAATGCATGGGGAATGAGGAGACATTTCTCCACGCAGTTCCTGGGGGATTACCCTCCCCACGGCTGCCCACAGTCATCACCTGCTCTGGCAATTCAGCAGCCACCCCCTTTCACGCCCAAATCTTTCAGGCTCGGGAGAGGTTTAAAAGAGGCTGGCCTCCCCCATATGCTGGGGTCTTTTCAGTGTCTGACCCCAGAGCTGCTCAGCTGCCTGTGCCTTAACAGCACTGGCTGATAAAGACTCCCCTTTCAGCCACAGCATCTGGGCCATTGTTCACATATGCCACTGACGGCCCCTAAAGCTCCACGCGTGAACTGGGTTTCCTTAAGGCAAATCTAGCACAAAGGGGGCTTGGATGGATGCATGCATGCACACAGTAAGCTGCCCCCTTCCTCCCCCCAGGTATGTCTGTCTGCCTTCCCTGATGCTCCTCTCTTCCCATGATACATTTATTTCAGGCCCCTCATATGTGTCCCACCCGATGGGTATGTTGGTTGTGAAGTGGTTACTCTCTGCCCCGCTGCCACGTCAGCGTGCTGATGTCAGGCTGTGTTGGAAGGCCATTAGTTACCAGCAGCCACTGCTGAAGGTTGAAGCCTTATCACAGGGTGATGAGCACTGCACTGGTTTTGCTCCAGAAGGTTGGGGTCGACGTGGGTGCCTGTTCCAGGCAGGAATGGGGGTCAGGCTCAGCACTCTGCTCTTGTAAGGCTGCTTCTGGGCGCCCAGGCTGGACACGAGCATCGCTGTGATACAGTGGCTCTAACTGCCTCTGGCAACACGGAAATAAATAGGTGCGAGTGCCGTTTGGTGGCCTCGCACAGGCAGGGAAGGCAGAGGGAGGCTACAAAGGGACAGTGGCTTCCCAGTGCTCCCAGCACCACGTACACTGCTTCCACTGCCAATTAAAATGCAATGGGGAGTTGGGGGGTGAGCAGAAGAGACAGACTCCCTTTCACAACCGCCTGAAGCCTTCTGACCCTTTAGATGAAAAATTAGCATCATAATGCTTGGTCGCGTCCCGGTGCCTGTTCATTCCTCCCTCATTGTCCCCCTGAAAGATGCAAATGGCATCGCCCATTACTAATTCTCAGCACCGGGGCTCTCTTTAGAAGCTAACTGATAAGCAAGTTATTCTAAAATCAGGCTAATGGGCTTCTGCTGAACCGGAGCGCAGCTGGTGAGCCTACCGATGCACAGCGCGCGTTCGTAATGCAGCGGTGGGTTCATTACACTTGGAGCAGAGCATCTCTGTTCCTGTTGTAGCTGTAGGTTTTACCTGGTGCTCCAAGTGCAGGGGAAAAGAATCCTCCTGTTTCTTACACCACAGAAATGGGGAGCGTTAAAGGAAGACACTGCAGGGACAGCATCTTCCCTGGTTTTCATAGTGGATGGAGAAGAGATTTTTGAAAAGCCCAAAGGAAACATCAAGTTAAGGCTACTCTCTGAAGATAGCCGCCACCACAGAGAGCTTGTGCAAATTCTGCCCCTCAGCAGAGGAAAAGCCTTTTGTTTGCACAAAGGACTGGAGTGTTGGAGGTCAGGAAATCATGGAGCCGTGAGCCAAACTTCTGTTTCTGGAAAAAAAAAATAAATCCCCAAACAATCAAACAAATTATTTGCAAGCACCTAGATTATAAGGCTGAGGAAACTTGAAGCTAATGGGAATACGTCAGGAATAAATCATGTCAGCACAATCCAATTTCCTTCTTGACAGGGTAATAGGGTTTGCGGGCGCGGCTGGAGCAGTCAATGTCATGTGTCTTCACTTCAGTAAGGTTTATGACACTGGTCTTATATGACATACTCATAAACAAGTTAGGGAAACATGGCCCAAAGGCAGCTTCTATAGACTGAGTATAAGGGTAGCTTAAAACTGCTCACATTTAATTGTCAAGTTGGAATGATTCATCAGCTGAGATTCTGCAGCAATCATTACTGTAGCAGATGTTATTCAATGTTTTCATTAATGGCTTAGATGATGGAATGAGAACATACTTATTAAATTTGCAGGTGGCATTAATCTGGGTGGGACTGAGAGCATGTCTGGTAAGATTAGAATTCAAAATGGTCTTGCTAAGTTAAAGAAATAGTCTGAAAATAACAGGAGGCACTTCGATAGAGACAAGAACAAAGTAGTACACTTAGAAAGGGATAATCAAATTCTTAAATAGAAGATGAAGGAGGCAGGATCGGTAGTGTGTTGGCTGGAAGAAAAGGGCTTATAAAGCATCACATGCACAGACTTTAGACCACAGTTATGTTTTGATAGGAAATAAGTAGGAATCACATTGGCATGTATGAATGCTATTTGTAAGACAAATTAAGTGAATCTACTTTGCTGGAGTAAGGCACTGCTGCTCAGGGATGGCTTACGAGCCACATGGACATCTGGTCACCAGACAGGTGGTCTGCAGAAGGGGGGGAAGAGGAGATGGCTGAGGGCAACATTTCTCCCAGTCAGAGCACTTCAACCAACTGCTAAATGCCTGAAACCATCCCAAGGGTAAGCCTCCCCAGCAGCCTAAACTGGGGGAAATCAGGGCTGCCTACCTCCATCCTTCACACCTCCACCCAGTGATGCAGCCCCCTCCAGCCCCATGCTCAAGTGATGGTGGCCAAAGTACCAGCCCTGCAAAAAAGAAGTGCTTCCTTTTTGGCCTCTCAAGCTGCAGCTGAACTGGCTGGAAATTAACTTTATTTTTTTTACTTTACAGGAGTAGCATTTTGACCAGTTTAGCTCCCTGAACCCTCCTTACCCCCTCACTCCTCCCACCCCCCAGCTGGGCTGGCAGTCCCACTGACCACTACTGGGCAATCAGCTCTCAAAAGGCACAGTGCTCGCAGAGGGCCGAGATGCTGCAGTCACTAGGCGAAACGGCGCGTCTTTTCAATGAAGCCTAATTTCACAATTCTCCTACTCTCCGGCACGGATCTTCGCCAGCTGCTCTTTGCTGTGTAAGTCCAATTAGAAGCTTTTCTGCTTTCCCTTGGGGAGCCTGTGACCGATGATACAGTGACAAAGTCTCCCTAAAACAAGCTTGTTTGTTTTCCTTCACTGCTCGCTTCCATTTGCTAATAAACAGCCTACACACATATTTAGTCCCATCTTATCTTATGCTCCACTACAAGTAGAATTAAATTGGTTTCTCTCTTGTATTATGGGAAAAAGACAGATGCAACCTACGTTATTTCTAAAAGTCAAGGACCTATTGGAATTCAAGCTGTTTTTACTGTTCCTACTGTCTCCCACTCTGGGTCCTTTTTTTGAAAGAACAGTCATCTTCTTTTTCCCCAGAGCAATCATCCTCGAATGTGCCTAAGCCCAGCTATGCCACCATTTGTTGGGTTCTCCCACAAGCGTTGGTTTCTTCAGGAGATGGTTTCAGGCACCATGGAGCAAATCCAGCCATTCCACTGAGAAGAAAGTCCCTGCTCGCTCCCCTGCTACATCCCCTTCCCCTGTCTTCTTCCCCAGCTCCAGGGAAGTGTCCCTGCCCACGCCCTTGAATGGTTTGACTCCAAGCAGTGAGCCCAGCTGCTGGATGCTGGAGCCATCCAGCTCATCTGATTGCACTTTTCCACAGGATTCACAGATTTGTAGGGGTTGGAAGGGACCTCCAGAGATCATCCTGTCCAAGTCCCCTGCCAAAGCAGGGTCCCGAGGACAGGTCACACAGGTAGGCATCCAAACGGGTCTTGAATATCTCCAGAGAAGGAGACACCACACTCCCCTGGGCAGCCTGTTTCCTCATGTTAGTTTGAGCAAAAGGCTCATTTTGGTGGCCTGGTCTCAGGGATAACCTCACAGCCTGTCCTACCAACATGGCCCTAGCAGGGGACCATAATGCTGGGTTGAGAAGGACAGGAGTACTGCACCACCAAACCCCACACATGGTGGAAAAACAACACCCGTGTGCTTAGATCTCCTCCAAAGCTCCTTTTTAGGATTAAAGCAGGTTGTTCTCCTGGCTGTTTCCAGGGGGAACCTGGCAGTTACTTGCACCAGAAGGTTTAGGTCAGCTCTGATCTCACACATCTGTAAAGTATGAAACCACTGTTTAATCTGGGCACACCGGGTGTAACTGTGGGAGGCTTAGCAAATGCTCATGGAGCCAGTTTAAAACACTCATCTCTTACCTTAAGGTACACATTGCCTTAGACAGCTTAAAATACCACAGTAACTGCTGCTTGTTATCATCCAGGCAGAGGCCTCTTGAGTGCCTAGAGGTGGTTTTTTGCCAATTAAACAAAGATCTTTACAAGCAGAGGGATCATTTCACTGGTACAAGTCCTCCAAACAGCACATTTGCAGGTAACATTAAAAACCCACTAAAAGAGGAGGGGAAAAACCCTGCATAACTGGATATAGAATGCTAGGAACAGCATGTGTCCCTCCATACCTTTTATATGCGCATAGTGTCGTCCAATCATCCTTCAGTGAGGGTGGGAACACCTGGCAGGACTTTCCCTAAGCAGCAGCTTCTGTATTAATGCTGTTACTGGCCTCCTGCCTCTGAATCTCTACCATCCTGCCTTAATTCACCAAGTGGATAAATATCTGCACAATTATCCCCAGCCTTGTCCTGCTCAGGATTGGCTGGAAATGACTTTGAGATGGGGGATTTTGTTGTGGGTTTTGGTTTTTAATTTTTTAACACTACCTTGCTGGCACCAAGTAGGCCTGGAGCAGACTTTATGTGCAGAGGGGGATGCTCTGTAGCCCCTCATCCCTGCACCCAGCGAGGCAGGAACACGAATATGGGTCTGACCGTCAATAATGCTGGAAGAAGCCACTTGCCTACAGTCTGGTGCACAACTCATTGCAGAGCTGGTGCCACCACAGTGGAGGCCTAGGCTGGATGTGTGCTGTCATGCTGCTACCCCAGAAGGACAATGGAAACCTCTGTTGATCAGTAGGCATGGCACCAGTGTCATGTTTTGCTATGGGGAAACATCTGGGTTGTTTGCTGGTGATATTTCTCCTGGACAAGGAAGCACGAGGCTGGACTGCATGTCTGAGGCAATGGGACTGTGCAACCAAAGAGAGCCCTGCTCTAGTGCACAAATCAAAGTGGGTAAGGAAAGTCTCAGAAAATCACCTGGGACAGTATGCAGGTTAAAAAGATCTGGGTGAAGCTTGAAAGGGGCTTAGGTCCCTGGACACCAAGCTAACGTGCTTCCTCTAGCCTGTGCTGAAGTTACCAGAGTGAGTAACTTCGGGCTTCGGGAGTAAAGAGTCTGGACATTGTGAGGGTTTTTTTTTTATTTCCACATAAAGATTTTTCTTAATAAAATGAGTAAGATTTGTCAGATGTGACCCTAGGAAAGCTGCTAAGTGCTAACTGGCTTCTGTCTGCCTACTTTCCATGTAATTTGGGGGTGCACAGGCATTGTAGATCCACTCCCAAACACAAGCTGGAACTCACACTTGTGATAAGCGAGCTTGGGTTGAAGTGGCGAACATCTCATTCTTTCCCATATGTCCTTCCCACAAAGGTAGAGCTGTAGACTGCTAATTGCATTCCTCCAAAATAGTTTTCAGCATTTCCCATAAAGCAGACTCTTATCTCCCTCAGTGCATTTTTAAAATTTTATGCCATTTGTCTCCTTGGCTTCCTGGACCTACTCACCCCCCAGTGCCCTGGAGAAATTGTATTTTACCCTTCTTTGGAAAAATATCACTGTAATTTTACTAGAAAGTGTGGACAGGTGTCAGCTTGTCTCTCAGCAAGGTGGATGTTGGAGAAGAGTTGAGGGCACCTCCAACCACAGGGATACACTAGATAACTGTGCAAAGCCAGGGCCTCGCTCTGCCCAGGGCTCCTGCAGATCTGCCCACCCCATGGTCCCCTGCAGGGAACAACCCACAGACCTGAAAATAAAAACTGCTTTCTGCAGTCCCACTGCCAGGTTATATGGGGTTTACTGCCTCCTGGCTCTTTCCGTGCGGAATAGAGGTACGATGTTTAGCTTGGTCCAGGTCTGACCTAGGTCAAAGCTAGGAGTGAGGGCTGGAGCCCATCCTGAGCAACAAACATCTCCAGAGACTTGGCCTCTTGTGGTGAGGTCCTCCAGTGGTAAAACTGGCCATTTCTGGCTGTGGGTAGAAATCTGAGGAAGAGGGTGATCGGTAACATGGCCAAGCCTGGACATGGACAAGACTGTCTTTTGTTGTTACAATTAATTTGTATTTAACGCTTTATTTTGATGATTAGAAAGGAAGGCAGCTTGTTGCTGCCTGTGCTGTTTATTTACTTCTTATACCACTTAGATTTAAATCACGTTAGGCAGAAGCACTTCACGCAACATCCTATCACAGCCCTGGTTAAAATGGAAGTGCCACAGAGGGAAACCACATTTTTGGTCCAGAGCTACAATGGCCAATTTCACTTACAGTTTACACCTCCCACTTCAGAGGTGTCTGCACATCCCTGCAGCTGGAGATAAAGGGGCAGGCAGGGACAAGCCAAAGTCTGTGTCTCTTAAAAGCTAAGAACCTCCCAGATGCCTCCTGAGAACATTACCTCTTGTTCTCTCCTCCCAAGCTTCTTCTCCCCAAACCTAGCCCTGACTTTGAGTCCTACTTTTAAGGGGTCCGTTTCCCTTCTGCAGTGCTTCTGCGAAGTGCTGTTGTTTCTCCTTGCTCCCTGAGAGGAGGCTGGACCCCAGGAACAGTCACATCGGGGACTGGCCCTGCTTTTGGCAAGAGGGTGGCTGTCTGAGTGCCCAGAGACATGAGGAGACCAGATGCAGGAAGCTTTTTATTTACCCTAATGGGACTGAAAACATGGTTAGTAGATTGGCAAAATAAACTGAGAACAGAACTCAGCACACTGGAAAATATGGGAGTTGGCAAAGGCATTCATGGCATTAAAAGTATATACATAAAGGTGCCAAGCATTATGTTTATATTGCTAGCAGGCAGTGGAACAGTTCCATCCTGCTAGATGGTCACCAAGGCCCTACTCTCCAAGGGAAACGTGTCCTCAGGACCCAGCCATCAGCTGTCAAGTGCTCTTGCCTAAATGCATCAGTATCCCACAGTTCAGGCAGGATGCCCCTGGACCAGGGCGGATGGCAGGCTAGCAGCTACCTCCCAGCAACAGAAAAGACAAGCTGCTCTCCAGGCTGGAGGTGAGAGAGGAGAAAGCAACCGAACGAGCAAGGCACTGAGCATCCCTTTGGTGTGGAGATCAGATCTGACCTCTCATCCAATGCCAACCCCATCAACTAAGGATTGAGGGATTCAGCTTTATCCCTGCTTTGTCACCAGGGCAAACCTGCGTAAACATTTCCTCTCTCTCTTCTCTTTTCTA
This sequence comes from Laterallus jamaicensis coturniculus, assembly GCA_022605575.1. NCBI lineage: Eukaryota > Metazoa > Chordata > Aves > Gruiformes > Rallidae > Laterallus > Laterallus jamaicensis. The sequence continues at coordinate 24,165,545 of JAKCOX010000013.1, forward strand.
CCTTCCCTTGTGTACATAGACTGAAGTCATTCCGTTTACCCACCCTTATTTTGGTGAACACCATGTGCTGAGCAAATGCTACAGCTACACTACGAGCTGCTGTAGCGCTGTACACTCCCAGTCAGCAGGGAAAGAGGGAGCTGGCAAGCCCCAAGCCCCACCGCCTGACCTCAGCCCCCACCGCCTGACCTCAGCTTGATGCAAAGCAGGCACGTGGGGCCCACAAACCCTGACATCTGGCTATGGGCAGCAGGTTATGTCTATCCCTCACAAGGGGCTGGTTCAGCACTACCACTCTGCACGTCCATCGTGTACGCTGCACACCGCAAGCTGTCAGGTCAGCGCTGCATGAGACTGGCCCTGGTCCCTGCTGACCTCGAGCACTCATCCGATAACTCCCCATTTCCTTGTATAGTGCTTTTCCCCTCTTTCTGTCCCTCCCGCAGCAGAGACTCCTCCTGTCACAGCCTGTTCCTCATGAGCACAGTTTTGCTTGCAGAGAGGTGCTCCAGTGCACCCCAGTCACTAGGGGATAGTGAAAGGCAATTTATTTTGTGATGTATATCTTGGCTCCCAGTGAGCAGAATTGGTCCCTTTCCCAGCTAGCAGTTGCTGAAGAAGCCTGGCTTTGATTCACTGTTTATGATTTTTTTTTCTGTGTCTCTGTCTAATAAACCATTACCATTGGGAGGAAATCTACTGCTGATGTATACGCTCATCCCAGTTCCACCCAGGACTGGAACTGATTGTGCTTGTGGGCACGGTGGTGGCAGAGGCCTGGGCAGGGGAGCTGGGTAGCCTGGAGCAAATGCCTGCAGGCCAGGGTCAGCTCTGCTTAGGGGGGTGCACACTGGTGGCGATGGATGAAGAAGACCTCCCCACACACCCATCAGGGCTGCTTCTCTGAGATGCTTCTGCGGTAGCAGTGACAGGGTAGTGACCATGCCAGGGGCTGCAAGGGGAACTGGAACTTCACTGAAACCTTTGGTATCACCAGCAGAAAGCCCTGAATTTGAGCTTCTGAGTGGAGGAGACAAGGTGGGCACACTTTGGGCCAGGATGTGCAAGCCAGACACCAGCCGGCAGCAACAAGAGGCAGACGGTGATGCTCCACTTCATGTGAACAACCGAAGGCTTGCCAGAGCGTGGGAACCCCTTCATTTGGCACCTGCCCTGCTGTGTTGTGGACCGCAGCTGGTGAAACAGGTGCCGCAGAGAAGGGCCCGGCTGTTCACCAAGGAAGACAGACCTGCAGCCAAACAGCAGTCCAAGCTCGAGTGAGGGTCACGCTTTGAACACTCACCTGCACAGGCATGCCAGGAGCTGGGCTGTGCAGTCATGGCTCTGAAAGTGCCATGCAGGCAAAGAGGTTTGCGGGGCATGTTCTTCCTGTGCCCTGTGGAACCTTTACAGCTGTTGGCAGCTGCCCAGCTCGGCCCAGGGGCTGAAGCGGTTAACTACAGAAATAGCTGAAATGTTAAAGTAGGTGGCCTATATATGCCAAGAAATGTTCGCAATTGCTCTTTGATGTTAAATTTAATCTGTAGTACTCTGTGCAAGTACGGTTGGCTGTGCATTTTGTATAAATTAATTACAAAGGCCTCGTCATGCATGCAGAGAGCAGCGTGCAGAGCTACAAATGCTGCACACAGTTGCTTAAGTGGGGGAAATCCTGCTGCAAGGCTCCAACGAGGTGGTTTGCCTCCCTCCTCTTAGGGAGATCACCTCAGGGATCACAGCCCCTCTGGCCAGTGAGCCACAGGGTGAGAAGATCCCCGTCCTATGCACGTAAGTCTCTCCTCCCGTCCTTGTCAGTCCTGGCCAGAGGCATCCAGCCCCTTCCTCAGTCACCAGCTCCCTCAGAGTGATGGGGAGATGAGATATGCGCTTGGCCTGGACTCTAGGGATGCCCTTACTTTTAACAAAAGCATGTATAGAAAAATAGCGGTATCTGGGAGCTGAACCAGGGAGGAGACATCTGGAACTACAGGGAGGCTGTAATGGGGTCATTCGATGGAGAGCAGGTCATTGGTGCCTGGGCTGGCACACACTGCATGCATTTTAGGCAAAGTAGGCGAGGGGAGCCTCTCACTCCTGGTTTCGCCTGGGGTGGTAGCACAGCTGCTCTGCAGCGGGAGGATGCAGTAGCCACGACTGGAGTGCCCAGCACAGCTGCCCTTGGAAGTGAGGGCTCTGAGCGGGGCTTATTCATTAACTGTCCAGCTCAAATAAAAGCAGACGGGGCTGGGAGGGAGCTCTGTCCCCGTTTCCATATGTTATTAATTTGCTTCCATAGCTCCTCTTGTTGCAGCCCCTCAGAGGTCAGGAAATGCCAGCCCTCCAGATGGGCGAGAGCATTATGGTGGTACCCAGCTTGGATCCTGGCACTTAGGGGAAACCCCACCTCACCCCATTAGCTCTGACACCTTTGGCAACTCTCTATAGCCCTTTTCCCCTGGCCCAGTGCTTTGTCCCTCCTGGTTTTGGCTGGGACGTCCCCTCACAAGGGTGCAAGATGTACCTTCCTTGCTGCCAGTGGTGAGGATGGCCTCTGCCTTCTGTCCTGTTTTGTGGTGGCAGCAATCCCAGGGTTAAAGCTGTTGTGGTTTTCAGAGGTGGATGAGGAGCCAGACCACCAGCAAAGGGAAGGACAGCCAGAGCTGTGGGAACAGTAGGGCAGGACCATGGCTCCTGCCATCACAGCCCATCGCTTGCCTGCCTGCCCGCCCTGCCCATGATGTAGTGCAAGGCATAATCACCAGCCATTTACAAGTGGCAGTCTTGTGGAAATCTAATCCCAAGTATAAGCACCATGTGCACCAGGTGCACAGCATTTGGGAATGCCAGCAGGCGACGGACCCTGCTTGGATAGACCCTGCCTCTAAGCACGGCTGCTCTTGGTCAGCTCTCAGAAACTACCTTTCCATTGGGATTTACACTTCTCTCAAGTCCTGTACACAGCTCATTCGTTTTCCTTGTGGGCGATCACGTTGCTCAGTGTTTGCTGAGCACCAAGGAGGGTTTGGGACCACTCACCTGAGTTGGGAGGCTTGAGAGAAAGATGAAGTGTGGGTCCAGGAGGTGACCCTCTGGCACTATAATGTTATTGTACATGTACTCCCAGAGCAGCCCCAGCACCCTTCAGAGGAGCATGTCATCCCCTGCTTCCAGATGTGCTGTGTCCTTCAAGCCAACAGAGCAGGGCACGACACTTCCTAGTGCCCAGACACCAAGCAAACTTCAATGAGAAACTAGACATGTTTTGTCCACAAGGCTGATCAACCATTGCAACATGTCTCTGGAATGGAAGAGCCACTCAATTGCCCATCCCACCAGGTTTTCGTATGCAGGAGGCTGTGCCCGCCCTGCAGACAGCTTCAGAACATGCACAAAGGGATGGTTTTTGCCCCTGACACACATCTGCCTTGTGGAAGGCCTTGAGACACAAGGCCAAACTGTTTTGTTTTCCCTGCGTGTTGACTGGAGGCCTTTAGGACCCAGAAAGGTAATTTCTGCAAAGCAGCTTTCTGGTAAAGGCTAGCTCTGACTGCCTTTCCAGAAAGTACAGTGCAGCCAAAGAGAAGCACTGGTTGTCACACTCAATACATCTCTAACTAGATGAAATTCAAGACACTGTGAAGGATAGAAGAGCTTGGGCTACATAGTCTCATCATCTCCTCTGATCTTACACCTTAGAGATGCACCACTTGACACATTTTGTGTTGCATCCTTCAAAGGAAACATGAGGAAATATTTCCTAGTGTGAGAAAATGACAATCTAAAGGGTGAAAATTGAAGTCAGCAAGTATCTCAACATGCTGCAGGGACAACAAGACAATCTCAACTACAGAGCATAAAAAGACTGAAAAGAGGACACTCGTGGATGCTCTGAGAGGCTCAGAGCTGATGGGGTGAGTAGGCTGAGGGAAGAGCATCAGTAGGGTAACAGCAAGAAAGCATTATGGAAGTTTGAAAACAAGTGTGGCAATACAGAAGGGCATAGGAGGCTGATGAAGGGGCAAGAAAAAGAGGGAAAACATTATTGCTCAGTCTTGATGTGACATTCTTTTACAGTGGATGGAGTTTGTGCTCATCCTACTGAAACAACAAAGCTGCTGCAGGAGCCTCACACAGGTGCTGGAGCCCCTTTCGGTGACACCCAGGTGCACATGGACACCTCCTGACTGCTTCAGATGACACTCTGGGAATGGGTAGTTGACTTTCATTTTGTTCTATGTTTGTTTTGGGATTTTTTTCTCCTAAAAATGCCATTACATCAAACACATTGGTATATTTTATACAGCTTTAGGTAAAATTTGAAGAGATTGTTTTTAAAGTTTGGGGTTGGTTTTTTTTTTTCAGTGGCATGTAATTTTTCTGTTTAATGGAGTACACTCAAAACTATTTAAAGACAGAGATTCAAATGCAACACTCTGAATGCCCTGAATCAAAATGCCCTGATCTGAAACACCAGTTGTTGAGATTCCCTTGAAAGAAGAACAAAAAGGCTGTAGCAATCTGGAACCTACTTCGTCCCCTTTCTAGGCCTCATCCCTTTTCACAGATCAGAAAACAGTTTCCTCAACAACCTTTTTTTCCTGCAATGTCTGCCCATCTGACTGTGCAGCATCTTTGAAAGAGGGGACAGACCCTGCACCACAGCTTGGTCCTTCCCTTCCCAGACAGACAGGCTACTTTGCTGTTAAAGCAGCTTGGGTCTTGTGAAGACAGCATCCCCATCATCATCTTCACTTCCGTTCCCCGCCTCAGTGGCAGAATGAGCTGTAAGCATAAAGAGTGAACTCAGCCCAAACGGTACATGGTACACGTTGTCTTGCAGGACCTGCCAGGCTGGACTTGCACCCTGGGAATGGCAGGGCACAGATGGCCGGAGCTGTGAGCAGTGCTAATAAAAAAAACAGACTCATCTATAGAGTATTGATTATTTCCCCTGCCTTGCTGTCGCAAACAGCTGTCTGCTGCATGTATGCTCACTGCCTCAATTTCCCAGGCGGAGGACACACCGCCCTCCCCAAGTCCCTTCCAGAAAAACACTTTATTCTTCCACCCAAAGCCTCTCTAGCATTCACTAAATAAAGCACATTGGCACCCACCAGGTGCTGGATAGGTGGAGGACTTGCTTGAGGATGGCCGCAGCCTCCAGCCCCTCAGACAGGGACCACCTTCACCCCAGGGCAGAGCAGGATGCAGTGCCACCCATGGGCTTTACATGCCTGCCATCTTCCCCCTCCCTCCCCCATCATTTTGAACTGGCCATGGGGAGAAATCAAGACTCACCATTCCCCAGGGAAAGAGCCAAATCCTCCCCATCAGCATCACAGGAACCTGCTCCACAATACCACCCAACAGAGCTGATTAGCTGCGCTCTAGGCTCCCGCGCTGCCTCCTCCTAGCAGGTATTTGAATGTGTTCAACACTGCATGTAACAAATCCCCCTGATGTACCTGCCCTGGCATGTCTCAGAGGCACTGCATTTAGCAGCCTGTCCTGTGTGGAGATGCAGAAAGCACACTGGTGTTTCTCCAGCCCAGGACTGCCCAAAGAGCGCTCACTTTGTGCCTTTGATGTGGTGCGCCGCGCACTACACAAAAGGCTTTCTCCCTCTAGACGGGGAAGCTGCAAGCTCCCCTGCAGATGCTCCTTTGCCAGATAACCGTGAGCAGAGCTCAGAAGGCATCCTGGGCTGCACTCTTCCTAGCCCCCAGAGCTCCTGGCCCTCCGTGTCCCACTCTCTGTGAGTTACTGCCCCTCTCCACCCCCAAGTGCGGGGCATTCCATAGGGACAGCTCACGGATTTTTTGTTTTCCTTTCTCTTTCAACCAAGCGCCAGGCTCCTGCAGGTGTCTGTGAGCTCAGCCCTCTCCCTGCTTCTCCCTGCCCTCCTTCACATCACCTCCTTCCTGGGCTTCCCTGGGGGCCCACAGCTTGGATTTATTTTCCATCCTTCCTTCTCCATCTCCTGATTAAGGGCCTCAGCCGGAGCTCCCGGGGATGGGGGCGGACACAACAAGGTGGTGACTCTGAACTGTTTGATTTCCTCAGTCCCACGGTACAATGCTGCATGAGGATGTTAGCCAGCACCTGCCAGAGATGCTGCAGTGAAGGTCTGGATATACCCAGACTAAAGCTGCTGTCAAGAAAACTCGGGGCTGTTGGGCCCCACATAAGGCTCCAGCTCTGCGCAGGTGGAAGCCTCCCATAAAGTGGCTGCAGCCTGTTCTCCGTCCTCTCCCAAGTGCGTCCTGCCACAGAGGGCCACTGGCTGCTGCTACAGACTGTGTCACACCCCATGCCTGCCTGCACCACATCACAGGGGAAATGCTGCCTGCACCCACCCGCCTGTTGCTTGGGGAGCCGCTGAGAAATGCAAGCAAACAGCTGAGGTTACTTATCAAACCACGGTCACACAGGGCGTACTAATGCCGTGATGGTCGGGCCAGAGAGGTGGAAGGGGCAGCGCTGAGAGCACGTTTTGTGGGGGTACTCCTGCCATTGAAAGACTTGGTGGGGAGGACAAAGGCTCATTCCCAAGCCTCTGAATGTGGAAAAGTGGGTGGGTGGGAGATCTGGGCTGTCTCAAATGAAGCAGTCGCTGTCCAAGGCCTCTGACTCTCATTTATGAATTCAAATCCTGAGGGTAGTATTTTCAGAAGCACATTTAAACATGCCAGAAATAACCCTGAAAATCCTCATGACATCAGATGACACAAATGTTTGAATCACTTTTGAAAAATGACATTTATTGCCCTGGAGACTCTTACCCCAGCGCAGCAGCCCGAGCATCCTTGGGAAACTGCCTGCTCGTTACTTTTCTGAAATAATTTCAAGAGATTTTCTTGAATGCAAATTTCTCCTTAAAAAAAAAAAAAAGCCAGCATGACATATTTTGACTTCCCTTGTTTGACAATATCATAGTTATTCCATCTCAATAATGTAAAACATGATTGTTTCAGCTTTGCCTTCTCATTTTGCTCTGTGTACTTTTATATTACACTATCATATTTCAATGCCACAGAGCCCAGATGGAGCATGTATAACATTTCATTTCTTGTACATGTTCTGGCACAATCACACTGAAAATCCGGAACTTTACCACAGTAAAATGTTTCCCTAGCTCCAAGTCAGGGCTGGATTTGTTTTAGAATTTTGAATTTAAAAAAAAAAAAAGTAAAATCTTGAGCTTCTCCCCGGCCCCGTTATGCAGAAAATCCAGGCACTGAATTGTCAGATTTCTTCTCCAAAGAAATGTTCCATTTCCCAAAGATGTCGATACATGGCCTCTGTGAAATGAGAGATTTCAGCCCAACTCCCAGTGGATGAGCCATTAGTTTCTAAAAGGACACCCTTACGTTTGCAATGACCTCATCACAGAGGATGTTTCAGGATGCAGTTCCCCATTAGGACTTGTCCATGGGATTAAAGCAAGTTCAAAGGTCCCCACCCCATTCCACCTCTCTTTGCTGCATTCTCCCTGTCCCCCCCGCCCCCCCTCCCCCCCAGGCGCATTGTCCTTCTCCCGTTTCCACCTTCCTCCTCCGGATCTCTAACCCGGATCAGCAAAATGGGCAGAAACCTCACGTGGAAGACCAAGCAGTGGCATCAGGACAACGATGGAACTGCCCCCTGCTCCACTGTCACCCCTCCGCGTGCTAGCTGCCCCCCGACGTTGGATGCTAACAATACTGCCGTTCTCTTTCACTATAGTCTCGGGCAGCCTGAGCTGTAACCGCAGCGTGAGAATGCCAGCGCGCCCCCGCTGCTCTCCAAGCATCCCTCCCGAAGGAATCAGGGATGCGGGCTTCTCCAGGACAGGCAGCGGCCGAGGTTGGCGTGGGGAGCTGCCCCTCCCCGGCTCTCCGTGCAGCGGAGCCAGGCTCCCCCCGCAAGAACTCATCTAGGGAAAATACGCGCCCCCCCCCCCCCCCGGGGTCCTTCCCTCTTCCTTCTCACGCCGAATTGTGTAAGAGTCCTGAAACCAGCCGGGGGGATGGGTGGGGCGAGGAGCCTTTTGTTGCTCCCAGCTGCTGATTTATTTTCACGCTCCCCCGCCGCCCCTTCTCCCCCTCGCCCTCCCCCGGAGCCAGGCGCTCGGACGCTGCTCTTTGTTCCCAGCCGTCACGCCGGTGGCCGGGCGCAGCCCACACGTAACCTACATACAATCCGCACGGAACCCACTCGTAACCCGCAGGTAACCCACGCACCGTCCAGACCGGGCGGGCACCCGCCGCCTTCCGACGTGGCCGACGGCGGGTGCCGCGGGGCCGGGGGTGGCGGCGGGGCCGCCCCGTCGGGCGGGCGGTGGCGGCGGGTCCCGCCCGCGGTGGGCAGGCCCGGGCGGGGCGGGCGCGGTAAAGGCGGCGCGGCGGGGGCGGGCTGGGCTCAGTCTGGCCGCCTGCGGGCTGCGCGGAGCCGGTCGGTTGTTCCGCTGTCCCCGGATTGCTTTGCCTATGGGGCAGCAGCGCCGAACCCCCGGGACCGCCCCCCGCCGCCGGGACGCGCGTTAGGGCGGTGAGTACTGTGCGAGTCCCTCCGCGCCGCGGGCTTTCCCCGCCGCTCCCTCCCCTTCCCCCCATCCCCTCCGCGATCTCGGGTACCCGGGTCGGCAGCATCGAGGGCGCGGACTCCCCCGTGGCTGAGCGCTCAGCTGCTGGGAGCCGCCGTCCGGCCCCCGTTCTCCGGCGTTTCCTCGGACAGGGCTCCACGGAGTCACCATGGGCGGGGGGCGGCTGGATAGATGGATGGACAGGGGCGGCAGAGGGAGCAGCCCTTGTGTTGGTTGCGCACGGCTGCGGTGGGACCTGGCCGTGCGTGGTCCGGCTGCGATGGGTGGCGGAGGAGGTGATGCAGTGCTCCGTCCTGATGGGAGAGTGGTACCCAGAGGCTTGGGCGCGACAGTAGGCGTGCCACCCCACGAAGTGATGAGCAGGTGGGTCCCTGGGCTGGGAGCTTTGTGTCGAGGGCTTTCTCCAGGCTGTCTTGACACTCAAAGGCTTGGGTGCCATGTTGCTTCTTTCCTGGAAGTGCCCATCTATTTCTGATTGCTGGGGAAGAGTTACAGAGGGACCATTGTCCCCAAATGGGTGCCAGCCTCGACAACTGAGCCGTGCCAGCGTTTGGGACTGGGGAGGCTGGCACAGCTGCACTCCCATGGGATGCAGCGCTGTAGGTGTGTTGGGGAGCCCTGGCTGCAAAGAGGGCTTGGCTGTGGAGAACAGGGTGGTACTTGGCCTGGGGATGGAGTAAAAGGGATGGGATGAGAGAGCTGTGATGCAGAAAGGAGCCAGGGAGTGGAGATGGGACGGAGCTGCTGCTATCACAGGATGGCAAAGGTGAGGTTAGCCAGCTCTCAGCAGGCTCTGCATCCCTGCCTGGGCACTTATGCATCCCTGTATGCTGTCTGCTGTGCCACTTGTGGGGCTTGGCTGGCCCTGCTGAGCAGGTGCTCTCTCTAGAGCAGCAGCAGCTCTTAAGCTTTCCAGGTGAGTACAGCTCTCACTTAGCAAACCAGGCTGAGGAAGAAGCAGCACCTTATTCAGCACCTGCTTCTTGTCCTGCCCCAGCACTGCCAGGAGTTGGAGTCCACCAAGCCTTTCCCTTACCTGAGCAGTGTCCCTGTCCCTCTTGTAGCTGCCTGAGACACAGAGCCAGCAAAGCCTGAGCTGCAAAGTGATTAAACTGGTAACGTTTAATCCATCTCATCTGTCTGCAGAGCCTGGGAGGTATAAACTCCAGCAGCAACCAAAGCCTTGTTGACATTAGGGCTACCACCAGTACAGCTGAGCCATGAGAAACTACAGAGCATGCAAGAGCACTGGCTATTCTGGACTTGGCATAGCTAACGTGCTCAGTAACTCTATCTGCACTCAAGCAAAGCCTGCTGAATAATGACTTTCAGGGTCTGTGGATGAGGAAAGTGTTTTTTAAATAAATAGTACTTATGGTTCAGGCAGGGAAGATCTCCCCTAGGAGGAAGTTTTCTTGGAAAGGTTTTGGTGAAAACAAAAAAATAAACAAGATCCCCACGACTTGGCATGAAGGCATCTCAGCTAGCCCTAACTACTCATCTGTGTGGCATAAATACACCTGATGTGTGCAGGGTGCCTTGCAAGGGATGCTGCAAACATGTAGAGTCCTGCTGCCCTCATCAGAGAGGGTCAGGGTACTGATGGTGGCCAGGAAGAGTAGGACATGGTTGCTTTTGAATGTGACTGTGTGTTACTGTTCTTTGTCTGCTGTGCAGAGCAAGGTCAAGGGAGTTCTCTGGGTTTGGTGGCTTGTCCCAACCAGGAGACTGATAAGATGATGCCTGCTGTGTAGTCTCAAAGAAAACGTATCTCTTCTGCTTGCAGCCCTGTAGCAAGCCCTGTTCTAGGGAGACATGGGCAGAACAGCCAGTTTCTAGAGACTGGCATTGGGGAGGGGGTGTATGTTGGTGGGGCTGTTGATCTGTGGGAGAATAAACCATAGAGCTGCTCTGCCCTGAGATTTTTCTGTCCATGTGAAGCTGCTTGGAGGCTGGGACCTGATCCAAAGCAAAATGTTTTTCTCTTGTTTCCAATGAGCATCCAGCACTGAAGTGTGCAAGATGCCCACAGCACATCTGCAGCTGGTGTTTGCTTGCCCTGCAGCTCTCCTCAGCATGTAACAGTGGGAGCTAGGAGGGATCATTACACATGCTGCTTACAAGCATCACTTTGAGCTGTTTGGATCATGATCTGTTCCTTGCTACATTTTGGGTAATGCCTTATCCAGTAAGTACCCAAATGTCTCATGAGAACTGGTCAAACACAAAGAGTATCTCCCTCTGCTCCAGTCAGGGTGGGATGCCCTACCATTGGGCTGCCCTGCAGGCTTCATGGTGACCAGGGTGGAGCTGGAGGATTTTTCTGAGCTGGCAAAAGTGAGAAGGGACCAATGAGACTATGGAGCTGGGGGTGCATGTCTTCCTCACACTGTGTGTTTGGTTTCAAGCTCGCTCCTGGCACAGGAAAGTAAAAGCACACGTGCACCAGAAAGATACTGAGATTGTTTATGTTCTGCGTCTGGCCTGGTGCCAGAGGGAATGGCTTGATGACCTTGGCACTGTTGGGACATTATTTATAGAAAGTAGATCTTCTGTGTTTTGTATTTTTGATGTAGAAATGTGAAAACAAGTCTTGGGAGGAAAAGACCTGATGCTGGCTCCCAAATATGTTGGGACTTTCTCCAAACCGGGAAAAACAACACTTCAGATGTGACCAGGTGTTCCCTGTTGCTTCCTATTGCTTCCTGCCTTCTCTTGGGAAATATGGGTTTGATTCTGTTCTGAAGATCACAGGTTAGCATGACTTCACTCCATGTTTGAACAGAGTTCTTGCTCAAGGTGCTAAAAGATGTTCTCAAAGACAAATCCAAAGACAGTTTGATGGTTCAGACATGAAGGGAAACAATAAACGACTCTTGGGTTCCTTCTGTTCATGAAGCTCTTTATCATCCACAAGGGTCGATGCATCTCAGCGTGTCCATTTGTGGTGTGGCTGCCCCCAGACGACAGATGGAGAAAACAAGGCTGGGAAATGTGTAGGGAGTGTGTTGGGTGACCCACCACGCAGGAGTTAGCCTGGCTAGCCACGCTAGCCCTGGCTCCCTGGTAAAACCCCAGCAGCAGACTTTGCCTTGGGCTTTGGTGTGTGTTTCAGTTTGCCAAATCTATTAATGCCTTTCTATCCCTCTGTATGCAGAATTGGACCCGTGTTCTCTGCTTTACTCAGCTCATCTCTCAGGGCAAAGCCAAGGATCCAAAGTGATGTCCAAAGCCACAGTCCGCAAGCAAGCTCTAATCTGAATTTATACTCACCACTGCTGTGGTTGCAGGGCAACCAAAACAGGGAAACAGCCAAAATGATTGTGCCGGGTTCAGTGCTAGTGGTGAGAGGCTGATGCTGGCGATGGTGAACTGCATGCTGGCTTTCTGAACCTGCGGGGACAGAATCAGTAGACTTGAGTGGAGGGATTGGTAGCTGGCTCTGGTGCTGCTGGACTCCCTGGAAGTTTTTATTAGAGGATTGGATGAGTATTTTTATTTTTTTCAGTCAAAGACACCAAGGAGAACACAGGGAGAAAGACAGTTAGAAATAAATCGGTGACTGAGTAGTGCGGTCTCCTGGGGAGCGGTGTTAGCAGTATGAGTTGATGTAGCGGCAGATGTGCACACAGGAGTGTCAGCTAAGGCTGGCCACTGGCAGCCTAATTATTTGTTTGAAGGGATTCTGGTTTATAGGGAGATTATTAGTTTGTAGTCCCCTCTGCAGCTGCCTACTGCTGTGTATGGCAGAGAAATCCCTCCTTTTCTTATTAAAATCAGGCAGCCCCTCAAGCGTGGGCTCAGAGGGGCAGAAGGAAGGCAGGTGCAGGCAGAGCAGCACACAAAGGCTTGCAGCTCTCTTGCCTTCAGCCGTATCCTGCCCCGGGTTGAGAAAGTAAACACTTTTAGGCCTTGTCATCAGCCAAACAAGAGACCTACAGAGAAAACCCACAAGTCTTCAGGAAACTCTGTGGGTGACTCAGCTGGTGTTTTTGTCTGGGTTCACATTCATTCAGTAACCTATGATGGCAGCAGAAGTGCTCTTTTGTAGTGGTGCCATCTTATGAGTGAAACACAAACCTCTGGTCTCCAGTTGTTTGTGGTCATGGAAAGATTCGAGGAGCTTTTCCAGCTGATGGAGGTTATTTCAGGAATCCTGACACTAAGCCCTAAAAAAAAAATCACTCCAGACCTTGCTGAGCACTGCAGTCTGTCTGTGGGCTCACAGCTGGGCCTGCTGTAGATGCAGGTGGCTGTGACAAAGAATGGGCAGCTTGCCCAAGGTCAGCCTGCACATGACGTGCTTCCTAACCTATCTTTCATATGGCCAAGAAGAAGACTTTACCTCAGCCTTCCTGGCTGTCTCTGCCTGCCTTGCTGTGCATGACATACGCTCATGGAGGCATCAGCCTCACTGCTCCCCACATGCAGTGTTGCTGCAGAGCTGCAAGGCGTACATGGGTGATGACTTGGGTGCAGCCCCTCTGAGGAGGGAGGGTGTTACAGAAGTAAGGGCTGTATTGTCAGCAGTAAAGGAGCTTCAGGCAGCAGGCAATTCTCTCAGAAAACAAGGTATATTAAAGGTCCATGGTTTTAGGTCCCTCTGAATCCTTTTGTTGGATGTTTAATTTTGGCTGCCTGGAACATCGTTCAGGGGAAATGTTTAGTGTATTCTCAGGAGGTAGAAATGTGAGCTGCCACCTTGCAGAGGTGGGAGGTAGAATCATAGAATCATGGAATGGTATGGGCTGGAAGGGACCCCAGGGATCATACAGTTCCAACCCCCCAGGACCCCAGGGCCACCAACCTCCAGGTCTGGATCTAGACAAGATTGCCCAGGGCTCCATTCAATCTGGCCTTGAACACCTCTAGGAATGGGGCATCTACCACCTCTCTGGGCAGCCTGTTCCAGTACCTCACCACTATCTCTGTAAAAAACTTCTCCCTAATATCTAATCTAAACCTTCCCTCCTTTAGCTTTAACCTGTTCCCCCATTTAATCCATTGCCCCATTCCCAAAGTAAAACAACTGCAGTGCTGAGTCCAGAGGAGATGGGTGGCATTGGGTTTTCACCAAAATTGTCTTTGTGGCCAAGGAGAAAAAGTTGCTGTAGAAGCTGCTTAATGGCAATAAAGAGCACCCAAACATTGCTTCATAGAAAGGAGAAATCTGCCAGGAGTCAGAAGATACACCCAACAGGACTGAAGAGTTTAGACCATCTGTCTGTTCATTCCCATGTTGTTTTCATGGTAGGTGAGAATAAAATCTAGCTGCCTTTAATACCGATATGGCTGGTGGAGTCTCTGGAAGTGCTGACCACAGATTTGGCATGCTTCTGAACAGCAGGCACCTATAGTGCATCCTCCCACCCTCACTCATTGCTCTGCCCCATGCAACCGTTTGCTCATTATGGTGTATGAATGTGTTCTTGCCTTGCCTGCTGGCAAAAACCCAGCTGCTCTACATCATGAGTTCAACAAGTCCCTCCTGTGTGCCATGTCACCATATGCTGTTTAAATCTCTGGACAAGTAGAGTGCGTCCAGGTTGAGGGGTGGAGGAATAAGAAAGCAGTTGAGCTTATCTCCTCCAGCCAATTTATTCCCTGCTCCATGTCACTGTGCAAATCAAGTGTCTTCCATTGGCCCTTGCAAAGAACATGGGGAAGAAAGACTGGGCTACAGTCCCCAGAGCTACTGCTGCATTGGAATGACGTTCCAGATGAGGTAACAGGAAAGCTCTGAGAGAATGTGATGCTTCTGTGTCATGAGCTCTCCTAAGCAGGAGGCTGTGCTATGTGCTTGCTGACAGAGATGTATATATACGCACACGCACACCAGCAAAGCACCATGTGTATCCACACATGTGTTACTGGGGCTCGTTGTGTTCTTGTCAGAGACTGTAGTAAGGAGGGAAGGTCCTTAAACAACCCTTGATTATAGAGATGACACATCTTGCAACTCTGTGTTTCCCGTGGTTACTTGAGACCCTGATTTGTCAGTGCTGGTGCCGTTAGCACTTGCCTTCCCAAGCATCCTGTTGCCTCTTCCTCACTGGGTACAGGAGTCAAACAAAGGTAAGGAGCCACTGTGAGTTTAGCAAGGAGAAGGACTACTCAGTAGTCATTATACTTTATTTCCTCAGGCTTCTCTCTCATGCACTAGGTGAGATGGGGAATGCTCCTTGACTGTGGGACCTCTCACTTTTGCTCAGATATCCCCTGTCACCAAGGCGATTAATGCCACACCTCGGCATCCCACCCTCTGTCTGCTGTAAAAGAGAAAATTCTCTCTTCAGTCCCTTAGGCTGGTGTGTGTCCTCTGTGGCTGTGACTAGAAGAACAGGTCCACTTGGGACATAGCTTCTCTGTGACTAGCAGAAAAAAAGGCAACCCCTCTCCTTACAGGCTGTTGTCTAGCTTTTTTAGAACCCCAAAGTGTGACTCTGTGCTGTGAGACGGGGAAAAGTGATGCTGTGTTTGCCTAGGATTGGGTAGTAAAAAGTTAACTGTATCAAAAGTTTACTGCAAGGATCATATGGTCTTTCCCATCCATACAAAAGTAATGAAAAACGGTGTCTCACTTGTCTTCTAAGACTCCTGCCATGGCCTCTGGAAAGAGGTAAGCAAACGCAGGAGATAAGGCATCCTGTCCCAAAACAGGTTCCTTTGGGGTATAGCTCACCCTACCTATTCCAATCCCTTTGATGGCCACCTGTGAAATGCTTGGGACAGACTGTCTCAGCATGGGATCCTCACAGTACACATGCTGCGGCCTTTTGTGGAAGCTGGAGAACCTCTCCCCACATCAGAATAATTGTCTTTTTCAATCTTGTTCACATTACCTCCTTCTTCTGCAGAAAGCTTTCTAAAGGGTACTTGTACGCTGAATACCCATTGCTGATAATGTGCATTATGAGATCCGAGAGGAAGGTTGAGATTAAATGTCACACACTTCACAGCCAGGGAATTCAGAGAGCCTTGTTGATCTCTGCATAATTCAGCGTTTGACAGCTCATGCATAAACAAACATCACACACACACACACACACACAGAGGCATGCATGCACAGAGCCTTCTCCCCTGACTTGGCAGCAAATAAGAAGCAGAGTCAGGTTTGCGTCAGCTCCTGGGGGTTTGTGGGTGGGTACAGGGTTTGTGGGGAAAGCCTGTGGGCTCTTCGGGGCTCTGTAAGCTGAGAACCACGCTGGCAAGGCAACCCCTTCCTGGTAGCATGGTGGGCTCTCCTCCTCCTTCCTGCCCCGTGCAGCACCACGCTGAGATGTGGTTGCTTTGGTTTTATGTGTATGGGTTTGATATGACCAGCGGGATCTTCCGAGAGCTTCTGGCATGTGCGAAGTCAGTATTGACGTGAGATTCACCTCAAGGTTTCCACAGCGCCTTCTCCTGCCAGCGAAGAATGAAAACAGACAGGGAAAAAAAAATTGATGTCATGCCAAGCTGGTGGTTTCTCAGGCCAGGAAGGGCATTTCTGCCTCTGGCACACAGCGTGTAATGAACCAAGTGCCACACAGGAATCCGTAGCCTTCCTGAGTAGTGGGTTATCACAAGTGGGCTGTCGGCACTGCCGGGGTGCAGCCTGGGCAGTCATGTTTGAACTGCTGTTCCTGCTGAGCGCAAGCCATAGGAACTTGGGGGGTAGGTTTATTTTCCATATACAGCTGGGAAGGCTGAGGTGTGAGAGGTCAAATAACCTGGCCTTGGTTGCATGGAGGGGCAGCAACAGCATCAAATTTACAACCCAGTATTTTGGCTTTCAGGTTTGCTGTTTCATATGACACGCTCTAATCCCCATCCTGCGCTGCAGGAGAGAATGATACTAGTGGCTCCTCGTTGAGGTTCTGGGGGGTGCAGCAGCCAGGTGCTCCACAGGTATGTGTCCCCACATGCTGCCCCACTGGTGGATTGCTAGGAAGAAGGTCTTTTGAGGCAGCTCACCAGAGACCTGTGAATTAGCAGAGCCTGTGCTAGCTCTGTTAGCAGCTGTTTAGAAGTTTTCCCTCTTCTAAATCTGTCTTCCTCGCTCCTGTTTGCCCAACACAGGGAATTTTGCATCTAACATTTTTAGCATTAACCTGTTGCTATAGAAACCGCTAGGGTGTCAGAGGGAGGGTTTTTTGGCACTTGGGGATACGCTACCAAGTAGTTGAAGTATGTGTTTTGTTGGGAAACCTTCTCCATCGTGTTTTTGCTAAGCAACTCCCCAAACTTGTGTGCATGGCTGTGCTTATTTCGAGTCTAAGGAGACACAAGGGAGTGATAAACCTGGAGTTGTAATTACATGCAAATGAGCAGGGCTCAGTATCAGCAAATTGTTTAGGGAGGATGTGAGAATGTGTTCCCAAGCTGTAGCAATGGGTCTGGGTGATGTGTAGGGTGGTAGTCCAGGGCCAAGAGATAAAAGGTGGTATTGGTCTCTCGGACAATAAAAGGTTACCCTAGAATCAAAGAATCACAGACTGGTTTGGGTTGGAAGGGACCTCAAAGATCATCTAGTTCCAACCCCGGGCCATGGGCAGGGACACTCTCCACCAGACCAGGCTGTCCAAAGCCCCATCCAACCTGGCCTTGAACGCTGTCAGGCAGGGGGCATCCACAGCTTCTCTAGGCAACCTGTGCCAGGCCCTCACCACCCTCATATTAAAGAATTTCTTCCTAATGACTAGCCTAAATCTGCCCTCTTTTTGTTTATACCCATCACCCCTTGTCCTATCACTACACTTCCTGACAAATGGTCCCTCTCCAGCTTTCTTTTTCGACCCTTTTAGTTACTGGAAGGCTGCAGTAAGGTCTCCCTAGAGCCTTCTGCAGACTGAACAAGCCCAACTCTGTCAGCCTGTCCTTCTAAGAGAGGTGCTCCAGCTCTCTGAAGGTTTCTGTGGCCTTCCTGTGGAAGCTAACAGCTCAGTATCTTTCCTGTGCTGAGGACCCCAAAGCTGGATGCAGTACTGCAGGTGGGGTCTCACATGAACAGAGCAGAGGGATAGAATCCCCTCCCTTCACTTGTTCATCCAAGCAGGAGTCAAGGCTCTTGTGAACATCTCCCAGCAGGGAGCCTGAGACAAACTGTTCTCTACGGCTTCTCTCTCCCCTGAGACTAAAATACAGCTGAATGCCGAGGTACTTGTCCAGTCCGGCAACCCACGTTGTCTCTGCTAACCAGTCTCAGGAGGTTGTTGCCATGCTGTGGGACCAAAACTCCACAGATATCAAAACATATCTCTCTATTATTATAGAATAATAATAATATATACTTGATTTATTAATTTACAGATCTTTATAAAATATATCTTTACGTAAAGAATATGCTTTTACAGGATCTGGCTGTGGCCATGTAATACAGGGAATGCTGTATAACGTAGGGTTGGTGACAACTCTGCTACTGACTGATTGTCACTTGGGCCATTTTATATCAGGCCTGGTTTACAGAACTCCTGTGCTTGTGGAAGCAAATCTTACTGCTTGCATGGCATGAGGTGGGAGTCCTGTGAGTGCTGATGGATGCGCCTGGGACTCGGGAAATGTCCTAGCTGGGCCAAAAGGCACTCTCCCTGCTTAATGCAAATTTATTCGTCTGCCCTTTTATCCCCTCTTTGTGTGTGTGTAGACTGCACCTCTGGTTATATCACGACGGGCTGTGGGAGAAAAGGAACCCTTTGTTCATGGTAAAAATGGAAGAAAAACAGTAATGATGCCACTGGGGCGTCCTGCAGCAGCTGTTCTCAGGCTGGGGGTGAAGATCCAGGCGCGATATGGGTCAGGAACCTACTTTTGCCCAAGTAGCACAATCTTACTTGCTTCGTTTTCCATTTCATGGCCACGGGCATCTTGGTAGTTTATAAACCGCAGTAGTTGCATCATGCTGGGTAAGTTATGGGACTGTAGATAAAGAAGTAACATTGCCAGAGATGCAGTTAATTATCTTTTGGGGGAGAGTCCATCAAGAATGGCTTTGGAATCACTGCTCTGTGACACGGTATCAGAGGGACGTGGTGCTTGCATGTGGCTGAGGGCAACAAATCTCCCGAATGGAAATTTCTTACAAGTTTGAGTTCTGGAAAGGCACAGAGCAGGAGGACTGTTGGGAATAAAGAGCTTCCTGGAGAGTTTGTGAGTGAAAATTGTTGAGTGTCTGAGGGCACATTGGAAAGAAAATCTGGGGAGGTTTGAGGTTGCTGGGGCGGGTAGAAGTGCCAAGAAGCCTCATTTTACCATGATGACCTGGTATTCAGTAACGTTATGGATACACAGCGTGTGCTGGGGCTTCTCCCTGGTTCCAGGGTGACTTTCCTTAGAACTTCTCAGAGCCTGTGCTGTCTCTCAAGTGTGAGGCACAGGCAATGAAATACAGAGTTGCATTGGATTTTCTGCATAACCAAGTTTTATTGCCCTGTTTGAAGGGCTCTTTTGGCTCTTTAAAATTGTTCTTTTCCAGTAGCAAGGGTTCATTTACTTTGTCTGTGTGTGTGTTCTGTGTGCATATGGGGTTTATTTTACCTTCTAAGATTTCCCTGTAGAAATCATCTGCAGGACAGATGGCCTGCTAAGCTTCTGGGACTGTCTCCCACAAACACCTGTCTAAGGCAGCTCAGAAATCAGAGGAATTCTCCTCTTTTAATGCCCTTAAAGAAAAACAGCACCCAATCCAAATACATCTTATTTCCTTCTATATCCACACCCCCACCCCACCCTTACCCCTGCCTCCCCAGCTTTCTGGGAAACTTGACTGCTTGTTGGTGGCTATCCAGGATGAAGGTGAGGGGCTGGGTGCTGGCCATGGGTTGAGGTTGGGATACAGCTACCGGAGCCATCGGAGAGAGTGAGGGCAGCTTGGGGATGATGGATTGCTGCAGATGTCTGGGCTGGTGATGAAAGGGATGGACTTGTGTGTGATATGAATGGGAGTTGATGAGCTTGCATCCTTTGTATTTGCAGTCAAAACAGTTCGCAGAAGCAAGGGATGGGCTACTTGAGAAAGCAGGGTTGCATGGCCAAGTTTAGGGTGGGAGAGGAGGAGCCTGCGGGGCATGTGCATGTCTGTGATGGACAGAACATGAAGCTTGTTTGTCCCCCGTGCTGGGAGCCCACTGAGCCATGTGCAGCAGGGCTGCGATGGGGCTGCATGTCTGACCGGGCACCTGTGGGGTATTGTGTGTGCTGATGCTGTGCATGGTGCCTGACTGAGCGTGTCACAGGCTGCCCTGCCAGCTGCTGCGGGGAGCAAACAAGCACCCCTCCCCTGGGCACGCTAGCTTGCAGCAGGGCTTGGCGTGTTGGAGCAGGTGGTGGTTAGCAGGCCAGCAGGAGTGTGGTTGCTGTAATTATAGCTCCTGTCTGAGAAATGAGTAGAGCAACAAGGCTTTTTATCTCATTCTGGGGGAACTGAGCACTTTGCAGATTTTGATTGCTGTATAAGGCATCCTATGACACGGAAAGGAACTCTCCTGTACTCCCTGCGAAAGGAATCTCTAAAACCTATGGGCAATAAAATCCTTGAGCTGTACTATGCCACCCAGACGGCTGATGGCTTGACCCCCAGATCATGGTGCTTCTTGGGGCAGGGTGTTTTTATGGCCGGAAGGAGTGTGTGGGCAGAAACCACAGTGCCTGAGGGCAGTGGAAGAGCAGGGTCTGCAAAAGAGCTATGTGGAGGAGGATGCAGAGGCTGAGGCTGCCCAAGGAGGTACAGCCCTAAGGCAGACCAAGTTGATGTGTGGGAAAGGCTTAGCAGGCTTTGGAGGTCCTTCGCTGTGTGCAGTGGTAACAGGGTAAATAATAAAGTTAACTTTTCCCTCCCTTGTCTGTGGTCCCCCTGCTGAGTGGCGATGCTGGCTGTATCCATTGCACTTGTGGTTGCTGGAGCCGCAGTTAGGAACAGGGTGTCACTGCCTTGCAGGTGGTGGCTCCAGGGCCAGGTCTGCACTGTTCACAGACACCATTGGAGGGCATCCAGACGTGTCTGCCATGGGGCATGTCTAACCTGCAGGTGGGCTTTGGGCGTCCCTGGGGCAGCTCCCCGCCCATCTCAGGTAGTTTGGGCTTTGAAGTTTCCTCTGGCTTGTCTGTGTTCTGGAGGCACCTAGTGAAGATGCTGTTTGACCTAGGGATTTTGCTTTGCATTTTCATCGTGTGTAGGGACAGCATGTCTACTGTCTGGGCTGCCAGGCTTTCCCTAAAGAGGACCTGGTGTCCTTGTGCCTGTTGGAGCTGGTTAAGGAAGCAGCGGGGCAGCAGCAGAGTTGGGAGTGAACCTCTGGCAAGAGAGGTTTCCAGCTGGTTTTGGGAAGAGCCTTCTGTACTGAAAGGGCTGCTGTTTGTGTGGGAAGGGAGTCTCACGTACCTGGCTTGTCACAAGAGAGAAATCTGAAGTATCCCTGTTGCTTGGGCGTACAGACTGTGCCAGACTGAGCGGGAGCAGCAGCCGCCTTACGTTGCCGCTGTGGCTCAGCGCTAATTGTTTTTACTGCCTGAGCATCAGGTTATTTTTGGCTTGATCAAGTTTCATCCTCTGCAGGTCTCTCAGTCTCCATGATCTGCAAAAACAGCTTTGGGAGAGTCTCTCAGCTAGGGTGGAGAACTTAAATGCCTCGTCCAGTGCACGGGTCACAGTGTGTTCATCCCAAAATGAAGAAAAAAAAAAAAAAAAGGCAAATTACTCTGTTGCTGGTTTAAGATGTGTGTTAGCCCAGGGTGTGCAAAGCTGTATGCTGCAGCTGGCATGGAAGAAATCCACTGGGAGATGGGAATAGAGATGGACAGCTGCAGCTGGCTGGTAGCAGAGAGGTCCTAATCGTCTAGATCTCTGTTTTGGAGAGAAATCCAGGCAGGGAGTTGGTTCAGTCACTGTGGGCCTGGGATGTGCTGTTGCAGATATACATGAATCGTAGAATAGAATAATAGGATGGTTTGAGTTGGAAGGGACCTTTAAGGGTCTTACAGTCCATACCCTCTGCAATGAGCAGAAAAAGTACTGGAATGCTGCAATAAGGTCTTCCCAGAGGTTACCATTCTTCAGGCTGAACAAGCCCAACTGTCTTAGCCTGTCTTTGTAGGAGAGGTGCTTCAGCCCTCTGAACATCTTTGTGGCCCTCCTCTGAACTTGCTCCAACAGCTCCATGTCTTTCTGGTGTTTCAGCACCAGAGCAGGGCAGAGGGGCAGAATCACCTCCCTTGACCTCCTGGTCACGCTGCTTTTGATGCAGCCCAGGATGTGGTTTGCTTTCTGGGCTGCAAGTGCACGTTGCCAGAATGTAGCTGCACTTCTGGAATATAGCTGTACTTTGGTGGTTACCTATGACATGGGGAGTTCTGGCTCGAGCTCTGCTCCACCATGGGCTTCCTGGAGACTTTTATTAGGTGGTTTGGATAGGACACACAAAGATGCTTTGTGGTTGGTTGTTGGGTTAGACATGAATTTACCTCATCCCTTTGGATTTCAGAGTTCCAAAGTGTCTGAGGTTGTTTACCAAAATATTTTTATGGATGTTGAAGTGAGCAGACTGAGACTTCATATGTGGGGGAAAAAAGGAGCTTTAGATCCTACTCAATTAGGCAACAGCCTAATGTTTGCATGAGCTAAGGTACTTAGTATGTCTGTGAATCCTGTCCTTAATCCTTCCAAAGAAGGGGTATCAGCTGTCCTGAAGGTGCTGGGCTGTAGTAAGGTCAGACAGTGAGACACTGAGATACATTTTGTTAATGAGCCTTGTGGGCAAGAGGAAGGAAGAGAGAGCTGGCTGGTTGAAAATCACATGTGGAAAGTTTTATCTTTCCTCTTCTGGCTGGTCTTGCTCTCACATGACTGCTCTGACCTGTGCATCCATCACCCCTCTTCTTTGCCCTTCCCCATGTGTTTGAGACCAGGCTTATTTTGGGGGTCCAGAGCAGCTGCTTGCCCTCACCAGCAAGACCACCTGATCCTGAAGAAACAGTGGAAGAGCCAGACAAATGCCTTTCAGGATCTTGCAAGAGTAATGCTGTGGGAATCAGGCTGGCTGTGAGAGCCAAGTACCATGCTGGGTGCCCTTTTCATGTGCGGACCCCTTTGTGCTACTGCAGGGCTAGAGACCTCCCCTCCAGGGTATTGTAAAAGGATAGTGCTGCTCCATATTTACCCCAGTGGTTCTCAGCCTGTGGCCCATGAGAGATGATTAGGCATGGCAAGTGTATGTTAGGTTGTTGGGAAGGACGTACATCCCCTCACCTTCCTGGGTAACTCTTTGGCATAACAAATCAAAGTACTATCTGAGGCTTACTGGCTTGGGAACTCTAAAACCAGAGCCTGGCAGGGTCACAAGAATCCTCCCCCTGAACATGATCGAGCTGAACAAACTTGTGGCCAGCTTAAAATGTGTAAATGTTCCACTTATTATCCTGGCTTGTCTCTGGTTCGTTTGGTTCTTCCAGACCGCAGACTGGAAGTGCCCTCAAAGCCCTGGAGCGAGAGGTACCGTAGTGCCACCTCTTTAATTAAAGCAGCACTGCTTTGTTGGGTAAAAGGCCACACTGCAGATGGCAGTGCCACCAAAACAGTGTCCAGCTAAGCGGCAGGCAGCAGCCCCAGCCCAGGGACTCCATGGCAGCCATGTCTGTGGGGGCAGGTCAGACAGCACCCGGCAGCTGCTTGGCAGTGGCTTGCTGAAGCTGTAGGCACCCAACTTCAGGTGTTTGCGAGAAGGGGGTCTGGTTCCTCCCCACAGACCAGTGCTCCTCCCTCAATGGGTGCACACACAGCTCTGGCTGCTGCGGCATCATCATGTGTGCAACTGAGTCTCCCCTCGCCCGTGTTGCAGAGCTCCTCTGCTCTTCAGACAGTGGGAGGGAAGCAGAGATGCTGGGGGAAGAGCTGTGGAGGTGGGGAGAGATTGAGCTATCATTAGCGTGGCACCAGTAAGGTTCCTTTGCACCACGAAGCAGTAGCTATCAAAATTTGAGTGCGGTATGCTGAACAGCTGAGCAAGGGAACAGATACTGAAGGGAGCCTGCAAAGAAAAAGGATTTTGGAAGGAAATAAAACCCGCTTTCAACTGCATGTTGGCATTGCCCATCACTGAAAGCTCTGTCGGGGAGCAGGGATTGCCTGTTTATGGTGATTGATCTGCACAGCCCCTGGGATGCTGAGGAAATGGATTAAGGAGAAAAGAATCACAGGAGAAGGAGGAGGTGGAGGTTTCCCTTTGAAAACACACGGGCTAATAGAAAACATCCTCTAAATTTTCAGTGTGGCAGGATACATTAATGTAAGTGTAACGTTTTCAGATACTCGGCATCTTCTGTGTGAATGTCAGAGAATTAGCAGTAATGCATTAGTTAGCTCGTTATTCATTATTATTCAGGGTTCGTTAGGCTCTTTCTCTGGAAGATGGGGATAATGAGACATGGGACTGACTGCAGGGCCGCACCGTAGCTGTGTGGTGGGAGTGTGGTTTCATGTACTAGAATGCTCCTCAGTGATGGTTATCTTATTGCACTTCTATCTGGCCTGTGTTGTCCTGGCTTCTGGTCAGTGGTTGCCCACAAATTGGTGGAAATTCTTAATGAGAGAGCAGTGCTAACGGTGATGTGGATAAGTTTCCACCAGTTCTTGCCCTGAAAGCAGCTGCTTAGGCAACTGATGTAGGAAAACTGATCATTTTGCCTGCAGTCAGAGTTGCAGAGCTGCCCCTGCAACCACAGAAGTGTTCATCGCTGTCTTCATTGGTGAGTCACAGAGCCCCCCCCCTCCCCCTCCTTCAGCCCCCTCTGCCTTCCTTGTTTCTTGCCCTCAGGAGAGAATGTCTAGATAGGAAGATGTCAGTGGGGGGGTGGGGGGTGGATGTCCTTCTTTTCTTCCCCTCCCTCCCATCCAATCCACCCTTTCTCTCTGACCATGAACAGGACAGAGCAGGAGGTGTGGGCAGCAGTTTTTCCCTGGAAAGAAACCAAGAGGGATATAGAAGTGCCAGGCTGGTGTGGCCTGTGCACTGAGCACCCCAAGCCCCATCAAAATCAGCAAGCCTCAAACCTCTCCTCTCCTCCTTGGGGGAAGGCTTTGGTGACCCAAGGCCAGTAGGATGATGCTGCTGCTCAGGCCCTCTGCCAGAGTTTTCCCTCAGCTAGCCAGTCTTTGTGGAAAGATGTTGCTTTGCTTCCCACCAGAGCATGCAGGGGAGGGAGAGTGGCCAGATAGGTACCATCCATGCATCAGCTGGCCTCCAACATCCCAGGACCTGCACTGGGCCAGATGCGGGGTGTGGGATGACCTCAGAGTGGTCCTGAGGCTCGGTGTGAGAGAGGAACACTCAGCGGGGGGTGGGGGTGGGGGGAGGTTGGGGGTGCTGTTTCAGGACTGGGCTGGATGGCTTTGATCAGAAAATGCCAGGCTAGAAATACCACAGCAACAGGTCCTCTCTGGTTTCAGCAGCAGTGCAGGTCTGGTGGGAAACCACTCAGCATCCAACCTGATGAGTCTAAATCAGCCAGGAATGGAATGGACTGCAGAAAATGTAGAAAAAGAAATTAAAAAGAGGTCAAGCGTTTCTTTTTGCCACATCACTCTGGCTTAGGGGTTGATTTTCACATGCAGGTTGTCTAGAGTTGAGAGCCCACAAATTACTGTGGTGATCTGGGTTGGCAACCTGGAGATAAATCTTCCAGACTTTCCTACTGGTGGCTTCCCTTTGAGCTCTTTGCCTTGTGCTGGGGTGTAGGCTTGAGTGTTGGCTTCCCCTTCCCCCTGAGCAGTTGTTTTCCATTGTCCCACTTCTGAAATATTTGTAGAACCCTGGCTGCTGCGTCTGCTCTCTGCTGCCTTTCTGGGAACCTGCGCTTGTTTGTTTAGTGCAATAAGGCCAAAACACCTGCAAACCAACCCACCACCCCCACCGTGCTCCCAAAGAAGCACCTGCAGAGCCCCGACTAGCTGAACTGGCTATCAGGGAAAGCAGGACCTCTTAAGCTTTGCCTTACAGAAATAGCTATGCTGGGCGCTTGCAGACATGACTGCTCTTCTGGAATAAACATGGGGAAGGGTTTTCCTGCCAGAGGGAAGTCCCCCACAAGGCCGCGGGACAACTTTTGTGTGCACGGTGCCAAAATAACTGGCACCTCCTTTCACTGCTCCCTGAGGACTCGTGAACTCTTCAGATGGAAGAGGAAATTCTTCCCTCCTCCTGGGGCAGCCGTGGGAAGGACGGCTCAGAGAGGGTGTGGGGATGGGGGGGCTTGAGCCCTGTGCCTGCCTGGGTTGGATTGGCTCTGCCTGGTGCCTGCGGGGATTCGGCTGTGGGTCTCTGAGGAGAGGATGAGGGGGAGAAATGGAACGTGTTTGTGTTCAGCTGAATCAAGATACAGTGAAAACAAACTGGAAGAAAAGACTTTGAGTGCTGGGACAGGCTGCCCAGAGAGGTTGTGGAGCCTCCTTCTCTGGAGACGTTCAAACCTGCCTGGACAAGTTCCTGTGGGGATTAGTCTAGGTGATCCTGCTCTGGCAGGGGGGATGGACTGGATGATCTTTTGAGGTTCCTTTCAACTCCTAACGCTCTGTGATACTGTGACTTCCTGAACTTCCTGGCTTCCAAGGTTTTATGACTGCAGGATGTGGTGTAAGAATGGGACTCTTGACGCCTCTACATTTAAATCACCATGCCAAGGCAGATGCTAGGTCTTCCACTGCAGCTTCTGTTAACTGTCTTGGTCTGGCTCTTATCGCAGATGCTATTTGTAGTTTCTAGTTGCCATCACCTTGTTTCCCAGAAAGTGATGATCCTCAAGGAAAGTCTCACCTCTGACTTCTTGTTCAGGGGATGGTGTGTTCTGGCACAGCATGAGAGCTGCAGAGTCACAAGGGGGGGCCCACAACACACAGAAATGATGCTCACGTAAGTGATACAGCTTGCATAGATGAGACTTGGGTTGCCTTTGGCCTGAAACAGGAGCTGAAGGGAGTGAGGTATGACATGGGGGAAGACAAAAGGCAAAGCATCACCTAATGACTTTAATTTCCCTGGCCTAGGAAGCATTTAATTTCCCTACTCTGGGAAGCAGCAGAAAGGTACTTCTGGGCATTGCCTTGTGCTGGGATAGGCCAGGCTGTGGTTTGTAGGTCAGAAGCACTTAGAGCTCAATGCCCGTGCTGCAGCCACACTGCTCTGATTTTCCTTTTCCCTCCCAGCAGATTCCAGTGACAACAGGATCCACCTTGAGATGAGCTGCCCGTAGCTGGAGCAGGCCCCACTGCCAAGGCTCCCTGCTCTGGGACAATGAGGAGCCGTCTGCCAGCCTAACAGAAGGATTTTTGTGGCTGTGGTTGTTTTGTTGTGTTTTTTTGGCTTCTTTCCCCCCCGCCCCCCCCCCCCCCCCCCAAACTTTCTGAAGTTTCATGTGACAACAGAGGTGCTTCCCGTGCTGCCTCATAGCCCAGGGCTGGGTGGTGGAGAGCCGCCATGGCGGCAAAACAGCCCCCACCGCTGATGAAGAAGCACAGCCAGACTGACCTGGTGAGCAGGCTGAAGACACGCAAGATCCTGGGGGTCGGCGGGGAGGATGATGATGGTGAGGTCCATCGCTCAAAGGTGAGGACAGTAGAGTGTGTGTGCAGTAATGTAAAAAACAGACCTTCTGCCTGGACAAACCAAGGTGGTTTGGTTTTTTTGTTGTTTGAGGGGTTTTTTGCATCTAAGTTCTACAGCCTCTTTGGCAAAAACAGGGCTTCCAGCTCCTTGGGGCTCCTGACAGGTGAAGGCTGCGGTGGCACAAGCAGTGCTGCCTTTGAGTAGTGACAGGCTGTGCAGCCTTTTCTGGGTGCATGGGAGCTGCCCAAAACAACGTTTTCTTAGTAACAGGACGAGCTCTGCCCTCAAGCTGCTTTAATCCACTCCTGAAACTGTTGCCAAGACACCCATGAGCTAGCTCAGAGCCTTGGGAGCACAGCACCACCAGTGCCCACCAGCGGCCTGAATACTGGAGCAGCAAGTTAAGGAGCAGTGCTGCAGTGCCTCTCAAAAGCAGCCTGAATTGCAGAACAACCACCTGTTTCAGGAACTACCAGAGCTGAAGTACAAGGGTAAACCCTTCAGGAGACCTGTCCTGGCTGTTCTCTGGGGAACTTGCTGGCAGGGCACTGCCTGGCTCCTGCCAGCACATGGCGAGCAGCTCTCCAAGAGCCTTCTGCAACCAAAAGGTCCCCCATTACTTTTCCCTATCACTGGTCTGTGTAGCCTTCCCATCTGTGTGGGTTGGGGAGGTCACAGCCAGGCATCCTTCTGGGCAAATGTGAGAGTGGGATGGATGCTGTGACAGCCTGAGGGCTGTACTGCAACCTGCACCCTGTGGGGGTGGCATGCAGGCTGTGTGGGAGGAGGCAGCTCCCTGCCTACATGGGTAAGAGGAGATGAGTTACTGTTGACAGGCGAATCCCTTGTCCTGATCTTCCTTCCAGACCTATTAAAGTAAAACTCCCACATGGGGTTAGGTATATGTTTTTGGGCCCAAAGGCTGGGGAAGGGTCTTCTCAGTTACCTTATGTCTTTTATTTGACTTTCAGATTAGCCAAGTGCTGGGAAATGAAATCAAGTTTGCTGTCCGGGAACCACTGGGGCTCAGGTAAGGTGTTAGGCCACCTTGGAGCTGGATCATCTGAGAGGCCTTGGCCACAGCATCCCTGACAGCTCTGGCTTCTGGTGCTAAGGCTCCTGCTGTGCCAGTATCACTGTTCCCTGCGAGGGTTCCTGGGGACTGCGGGACCACACCAGCTCTTCTTTCTTTCCCCATAAATCAGCCTGAGGCCCTCTCATCCCGCAGCAGGTGCTGGGAACCACAGGGGCTGTGTGGGGCTGGAGGACCCTCTGGTATCATGCGTGACAGGGTGTTGCATCCTGTGGGGACCCTGTTTGTATCATCCCCTTGGCAAGGTCACTTTTTTTCCTCTGCTGGAGTGAGGGGATTTTGTCTCTGTCTCAACAGTCTCATTGCTCATGGTGTGTGAGGAGCCAAGTCCTCCCATGGGAGGCCTGTGGCTGCCTCAGTTGTGCAAGGAGGGAGGGTGATGACCATGCAGGCAGACAGGAATACTTTCTGAACTATGAGCAATGAGATCCCCTCTGTGCTCTTGCTGAGTCTTCTTCTCTTCCTTCCCATGCAGGGTCTGGCAGCTGGTTTCTGCTGTCATGTTTTCTGGGGTTGCCATCATGGTAAGTGCATTGTCCTGGGCACCGCCAGCTCCCAAAGGGGTGCCCTAACACGGTTCCTCAGCCCCCCACATTTATCCCCCCTTCTCTGCCTGCAGCAGCTGCTGCCACCTTTTCTTGGGAGTCCTTTGCCCTCACCATGTCTCAGTGATGGGCTTTGCTGGTAGCGTCCATGGCAGTTTGTTCCCATCACCAGAGTCTGTTTCATTAGCACGGTCACAAACCACACACGCCATAGAAACTGGCCGTGAAGCCGGTAGCTGACACACTTGATACTCCTTGCACCTCCTTAATTTCTAATTTCCTGGCCAGTGGATACAATCCATGAAGGCCTGATGTCAGAGCGCTGCTGTGCTGCCCAGAAAGGCATGTCTTTATGGCTCTGGCCAGTTCCGGTTGGTGAGTCTGTCTCTCCCTTGTGTCTGCCAGGCCCTTGCTTTCCCTGACCAGCTCTATGACACTGTCTTCGATGAGGAATCAGCAAGCAGCAAGACTCCTATCCGGCTCTATGGAGGAGCCCTCCTCAGTGAGTGCTGTACCTGGGGCATGATGCTGCCCCACAGAGTGAGGGGGCAGGGGGCTGAGGGGTCAAAGTCTGCATGTAGCAGGACAGCTGCAGGCCAAGTGCAGGACATCTGCTCTTGGCACAGATGGTTTATTTAGGGGTGTTTTGGGATGCTCTTTCCTAGCAGGGGCTCAGGTTCGCTGCAGGGAGGCTGTGTGCACTCTTGAATACCTGGGGGGACAGGGGTTACCCCCAAGTGCCCCATCAAAGGGGCATTGCAGGTGGGCAGGGAGATGGGATGCTGGGCTGCAACTGAGGCCAGACCCTCATGGTGAGAGCAGGGCGGAAAAGGGGCAGGCGATAGCATCCCGGGATGGGGGGACCCCTCATCTGGGTGGAAAAGGACAGGAAGGTGAGGGGATCGTATGGGAAGGGTGTGGGGCAGAAAAGGAGGGGAGGATCTAGAGACGGGAGGGTGGGGGTGAGCACGGCTCTGCACCCCGTGCTGCGGCCGCTTTGTGTGCTGCGGGGCCCTCACTTTCGGGATGCCCAGCTCGGTTCCGCTCCGGGGCTGCAGCGAGCGGTGCTCGTACGGCGGGAGCTATTGCTTGGTTTGGGGGGCTTTGGGGGGTGAAGGGGGGAGTGGTGATGCGCCGGGCCCCGCGGCTCCTTCCCGTGGCCTGCAGCGGCACCTCGCGGCGGGGTCTGGAAGCGCAGCGGCCGGCAGAGCCCGACTGCACCCCGGGAGGCCGAAACGGTTCCCCTGCGGGAACGGGACAGGCTGTGCCCCTTCCCGCCGATCCC
Source organism: Laterallus jamaicensis coturniculus (assembly GCA_022605575.1). NCBI lineage: Eukaryota > Metazoa > Chordata > Aves > Gruiformes > Rallidae > Laterallus > Laterallus jamaicensis. Next base: position 24,195,621 of record JAKCOX010000013.1, read on the forward strand.
CCGGGGCAGCCGCGCTCTGCTGCCCCTCCGCAGGTATCTCGCTCATCATGTGGAACGCCCTCTACACGGCCGAGAAAGTAATCATCCGCTGGACCCTGCTGACTGAGGCGTGCTACTTCGCCGTGCAGTTCCTGGGTGAGTAGCTGCGGGCACTTTGCTGGCGGGGGGGACCCGAAAGGATGGGTGGAGGGGTGCACACTGCATCCCCCCGCGCCGTGGGGCCGGAGAAGCCGAGGTGTGGCAGGACAAGCAGCATGAGCTGTGGGACCGAATGCAAGGCTGGAGCAACGCCTCTGGGTCTGGTGGGATAGCTTTCAGGTGGGGTGAGGGTCTGGGAGTCGGAGGGACTCAGCTGATGGAAGACACTGTCTGCCGCTTGCCTGGCGCAGCTACTGCAGCCCTGCTGGACTGGCCAAGACGGTCCTAGGAGTGTGTTCCCAGCCAGCTGCTCCCCCTCGTCCTTACCCAGGGAGCAGCCTCTGCCTTGGGCTGAGGGGTGCAGGGGAAACATCTTCCCTCTGACCGTTCATTTAGTTTTCTCCTGTAAAAATGTCATAGCCTTCACAGCCAGCATGGGTCAGTCATCTCCTGGAGCGGGCTGCCTAGGTGCTGGGGCTAACAAGAGAAAACTGTGGCAACCAGCACTGAAAAGGAAGATGTGTTTGGTCTTAGCAAAACAGAGAATAACAGTGCAGCTTGTTTCTAAGGAGCTCGTCTATATTTAACAATGAAGAGGGGTTTTGTGTGTCTGTATTGGTAGCTTGCTAGCTGGGGTACAGGGTAGCTGGTTTAGACATGGGCTGTGTGTTAGTAGTCAAAAAAAGAGGCAGCGTGTGTGGACTATGTATATTCTGCCAACTGTAAAAGCATCTCTAAGTGTGTACTGGCACGGAAGTGGTTGAGCCACAGAGCAAGCTGGGGAACGTGCAGCTTCCACAACAGACACCTGAGCAGGATGGAAACTCACATCTGCACGAGGGACCATTTCGGGTTGGGGCTGCCTGAATGTGTGGGTGCCTTTAAAGCAAGGTTTCAGTAGTTGAGAACTCTGGGGACCATGGACCTGTGGCTAACTTCAAGGCTGTGAAATCAAGCCTGTGCCATGGGTTCACTGTACCAAAAGCTGCTGCGGTAGAAGGAAGTAGAAAACAGCTTTGTGCTACTTGTTTCCATTGTTTTTTTTTTCATCACCAACCTCTGTCTTGTCTCCCTCCTTCTCCTACAGTTACCACTGTCTCCCTGGTTGAGAGTAGCCGGATAGCTACAGGTGCCGTGCTCCTCCTGCTCAGCCGAGCCCTCTTCATCCTGATCAGCATTTATTATTATTACCAAGTTGGACGCCGTCCCAAGAAAGTCTAATTCCTGGGCTTTTTGTCATGGGAAGGGTGGGAGGGGGGTTTGTGTCGGTAATTTTGCATTATATCTTTTTTCTGTTAGTACTTTTTTTGTTCTAAAGTGGTTTCCTTCTTTTCCACTTACCGGCATGAATCAGTGTGTAACCCGGTGCTGGTGGATTTGCCAGGTGAAATGGGGGGGGGGGGGGAGCAGTGTCAAACAGGCTTCTCCCTGCCTTGCCCTCCCAGGAGGAGGGGAAGAGCAATGGGAGGAAGACTCAGGGAGGTGCAGTCCTGACAGGCTCAGGGAAAAGAGCTTGTTTCCCAGGTGGAACTGGCTGGTGGGATCACAGGCTCTGAACCTGCTGGAACAAAGCACAAAATAAGACCAGCATATTGAAGCCTAGTCCCTGGGGAGACAGGGCAGTAAGGCAACCACCGAAGAACTCAGCTGCTCCCCTTGGTGAGTCTTGCACCTGCCTGGTGGAGAGTGCCCTCATGTACAGCCCGTTCTCCTTGTAGCAAGTTATGACCAGGTAGCTGGGAGCTAGATGGGGCTGGGTCAAGTTTGGCGCTTTGCAAATGGCTTTTCTTCCCTTCCTTCCTTCCTTCTCATCTGGAGTTTTGCACTGGCTGGTGTGCAGAGCTTGACAGGAGATACGGCAAAAGAAGGAGGCACTTTGCGTGTTCCCTTTGCAGGGGTCATACTGGGAGCAGTGGGGCAGCTTGACCCACAGTATTTAAGAAGTGAGGGAAATTATCATAAATAGCCCATTGAACACAAAGACATCTCCTCTCTTGGGATGTTTCCTGAAGCTTCTAGGCTGGGGTCCTGTTCCTTTCTCCCAGAACACTTCCTACAGTTGCAGCTTTACTGCTGGTTGGGGGCAGTGGTGGGTGTGAGGTAGCGCCTGATGCTTTAGTTAAGCAGGGGATGGAGTGCAGTTGTAGTTAGCACTAGTAAGAGCAGAACAAGCATCAGTACAGCTGCTTGGGTCCATGAGCAGCCTCTAGAGATAAGCCCTAGCTTTGGGGGATGGTGTTCCAGCTCTGCTTGTGCGCAGGCATCACATCTCTTCTGCCTTTGAGAAGACCAAAGTTTGTAGCATTAAGATACTTTAACTGGGATGAAGAACAGCAAGGAGTAGGGTGCATGAAGGCATCATCACCTTCTCTAATTCAGTCAAGGACAGACTAAATGTGCTGCTTTACTCACTAACCAGTTTCCCCAACACCTACTGTTGGCTTAACAGCATTGGCTGCCCCACTTCCTAGCGCTTTCCTTGTGGATTATCCCTGTCCACAGTTGGAGGCGGCACTTTTTTTGTTTTCCATGGGACCAAAGCCAGAAGGTCTACGTACAGGATATGGACTGTGTACTCATGCACTACTGTTCACTGGATCAAAGCATGCCCTGGAATAAAGCTGGCATCCCAAGAGAGCTGCCTATGCAGACAGAAGTGCTGGTGTGAACAACAGCCCTGGACCTGCTGGTGACTGGGATCTGTGGCTATTGCTGTTTAATATCTTAGTAGAGTTAGAAGAAGGTAGCGGGTAGTTACTATATGTTGTATTAGTGCTTTTGGCATTTAGAAGCAGCTATGTAAAGGTGGGACACTGTGTGCATTGTACCTACTGGCCATGCAAGATGCCTGCCAGGTAGAAACCTTGGAAATGGTTAAACCAGGAAACATCACAGTTTGATTTTTTTTAAAAATCAAATGGAGAGGCAACATCCAAGAGCAGGCTGAATTTTGGAGCCTCCCAACAACTCGTGCCTGCCAAACCGCTTTCAACAGGTCCAAAATATGATGCTGAGCAAGTAAAGCTTGTATTTGATGAGCTTTCCTGTTCAGGTAGAAGAGTTGGGCTCTGAGAGGGCAGGGAAGTGATGAAGTGCAGCCTAGAGAGTATGAGGAGTTAGATGGAGCTGTGCTGCGTGTGGGACTGGGAGTGTGGCATGCTTTGGCTGTAGCTGCTGGTAGAGGTATGTGAAGTTTGATTCTTTGTGTATTGGGGGCACGTAAAAGTATACACAGGCTGGTCATTGGATTTTTGGGGGGGTGGGAAATTGTGTTTCTAGGAAAGACAAGTAAAACGGACTATTGGAGAAGCAGTCTTGGAAGAAAAGAAGGAAATGGAGGGTCATCTCAACGCGGTCCTCCCATCCGTGTTGGCTGCAGGACCTAGGACCTTCACTATGACTCTGGGCCTGTAGATGGCTGTCTGATTAGCGTACCCCAACATGTCATCTAGCAGGTGAGAGCAATGGGTTACTGCACCACGTGAGAGCAGTTCTCCACAGACTTCTTGTCAGGAAGGTGGGGGAAGCAGCTACAGCTTTCCAAAGAAGCTTTTAAGCAGGTGCCATCAGATTTCTCTGGTCCCATGCTCACTTAAACCAGCGAGCCACATCTAGTTTTGCCAGTGTGTGTCTTCTGCTCCAATGCAGAACAAAACCTGGAGGAGAGGCCACCTAAGAGATTTCATCCTATTTGGTACCTAGTCTTGCAAGGGGAGAGATGACGCGGGTTTATGTACACGCTTCTTGCTTCCTTCTTGCTATAAGTGGACCCTGTAGAAACTATGGAAGTGGCCTGGAGATCTATATTTCTCTTAAAACTGAGAAGAGGCAAATGTGTGGCCCTGCCTGGTACCAGCTACAAAAAGTCTGTGGTCCCTGCATGATCCTTCCCTTCAGCAAGATACCGCAGAAGAAACGTGTGCAGGCCCTCTCAAAGCAGGCAATTTGCAGGTGAGGTCAAGGAAGGAGTTTCTTAGAGGGGCTTGAGGATGGATCCCAGGCAGAGCATCCACAGCATGGCCAGAAACAACTGAGGCTGGTTGTCTTCACTCTGGTATGAATGGGGGATAGAGAGGAGGATGCAGAACCATTTGTACAGAACGGCATCCCTAAGGACTGAAGGACTGGCATCACAGCTGCAGGTGGCAGTTGAGCATGTAATTTGGGATCAAAAGCCTGAGGCATCACTTCAGGCTCCACTACCGATCTGCTGAGAAAAAGCAGCATCTCCAGGGGCCTCAGTTTCTTTATATGTTAAGCTGTGAGAAAGGCACCCTGGACCAACGTCAGTTTGCAGTGAGTTACCTGCTTGCATCTGGTAACACTGTGTGCGGGGTTGGGAGCAGTGTTCCCCAGGGGGCTGTGCTCTGAGCTGGCACAGGCCAGGACTAAGGCTGACACCCCCCTCCCGCTTCTCTGTGAGAGATGGACCTACACCCTCACGGAGCCCTCGGTTTTGAGGGTGAAGAAAGCTCATCCTTGACATCTCCCTTCATCTCCTTCATCACCTTATTTACACCTAACCCACAGCTGACAAAGGAGAGGCTTTGTCTGACCAAAGCTGGCCTCCCCTTTTCAGTCACAGGTTTTTACTTGGGGTGGGGAAGCAGGGAAGAATGGGGCACCTCCGTTTATACCTCATTTTAGCTGCTGTACCTGAGTTTATTCTTTCTCCTCTGGTAAGAAAGTGACTGTACTTAACACCAAGCAAATAGTGAAAATTAAAGCCGTTTCACTTCACTGTCACAATTAGCTTTCTTTAATTTTTTTAAATTTTTTTTTTAAGAAATGCACACAAAAACCGTGCAGAGAGTGCTTCAGGCTTGTGTTCTGCTTTATATTACAAAAAAAAAAAATCCTTTCAATATAAAAAGCATTACAGTAGGGAATACAGGATAAATTAGCTCCACTATCTAATAAAAAGAACATTTACAGTTTGTTTTTTCTCTTTTTTTAAAATAGATTTCAAACATCATTTCACACGCAGCCCTCGTCCCAGGCCTTTGTGTCAGTCATCTGACCATTAAATAACAGCAGGGAGGCAGGGGCAGTGAGAGGGGCTGGGGGCTTGCGGCTGCAGGTTGCTCTCTACTCCCTCTATGCAAGGTGCTTGGGCTGTGGTCACGGTGCTACAGCAAAGGAGGTGGCAGCACAGCAGCTCACTCTGGTTGCCAGCCTGCCCTGATCCCTCCAGTAAGTGGGGAATTGAGCCACTCACTCCAAAACAGCTGTCACATCTAAACCCACAGTTGCTTCTCCTGCCTGCTGTCCTGAAAACTACCCTAAAACAGAGGGGGCAAACCCAACGACTCAACATGCTTTGCCATACAGCAGGAATCTGCTTTCTGAGCTTGCCTGCTCATTAAACTACCCCGGAGAAAGTCCTTCAGTCCATTACAGTTTCCATGAGTCCTCTCAGACGCCCACATCTTTTTACTGCTCTTTCCAGTTGGTGTTTAAAGCAGGCCACCCAGGTGCTGCTGGGGTGCCAAGCTGCCTTCCTGGGGCATGCTACCCAGCTGCAGGGAGGAGTCCCAAGTCCTCATCCAGAAAAACACAAGAGGTGGAGGGTCAGACAAGGTAAAAAAAGAGGGAAGCAAAGGAGAAACAGCTGTGTAAAGGCCAGAATAACATGGACAAATAAGATACCTTTTTCGAGATAAAAGGACTACCATTAGGAAAGTGAGAAAGGTAAAACCCAGACAAAGCCATGAGTACAGAATTAGGAAAGCCAAAGAGAAATAAACCAGCAAAGATCATACTTCAGGTGTGTGTAGCATCTGTCACTTACCACTCTGGTTCCCTCAGCTTGGGCAGTTTTTCCCCATGCCACAGGTGTCAGAAAAAGGCTTTAAGGCTTTTTCATATATATATATATGTGTGTGTGCATATATATTTTAAACACTTTGAGCCACCCACCATGTAAAAATCAGGGTATCCGCCTTTCAGGCTCGGACCTGAGACAGCCAGGCCTTTGCATGATAAACTGAGGGGGGAAAAAAACCCACACCCCTCCAAAAAAAACCCCTCAAGCTAATAATTGGAGGCTGCGGGAGGCTGTTCTGCTTCTCTTGCTCACCCCCCAGCCAAATTACCAGCTCTGCTCTGGCTTTGTTCCTCCCCTGGGAATTGTTCTCCCAGCAGAGTCACAGACACTGGCTCCTGTGCCAGAAGCAGAACAGATAAAGGCTCGCCTTCTGCTCAGCTGGGTCCCTGAAAGAGGAGTAGATGCAACAGATTTTCCCTATCTTAAGCGCAGCACCTGCTGTTGGGTACAAATCCTGATGGTTTTTTTGGCTAGCAAAACCGTTTTCCTTCATTAAACAACAGACCAGAATTTAATGCTAAAATGCCTCATTAAAAGCAGATCCGGAGAGAAATAGTTCAGAAAAGCTTTCCATGAGGTTTAATGCAACATCTGAGGCCACTTAGCAGCCCTGGCCTCCTACTCTGTTCCTGGAATATGCTGACTGCAGCATGGGCGGGCTGCAGCTCTACCTGCCTAGGCCCTCTGCTGCTGCTGCCTCGCAGCAAACTGTGGCTCTCAAACAAAGCTTGAAAAGGCTCTAATGCCTCCTTCCTGTTCATAACATCCCGATTCTTCAACCTGGATTGTTGTCTGTTGGGGACCAGTCTCCCTGCCCCTCTCCCTCCATCCCCATAGCCTGTACAGATCCCCCCGGGAGAACTGAAGGGACACAGCCCCAGTGGTGTGAGGCAACAGCCAGGGCCAAGAGTACCTGCTGCTGCTGCCAAACACAGAAACACGGCCATTGCTCCACTCCTTGCTGCTGCTTCTGCGCCCTCCCCTTCCTTGCCAGCACTTACAGCTTCCAGAGGGGCTGGTTTAAGCCTGTGTAAAAGCACTCCATAACCTGAGCCTATAAAATCTGCAAAAAGACCGAAACTGAACAAGAAACCGCAGCACCTCCTGTCCACTCACAATGAGTTCGGGGTCAGGGAAGGACTGGGTGAACCATTAAGGCAACTGGGGTTGAGGCTTCCAGAGGAGAGAAACCAGTGACGGGTCTGGGTCAACAGCTGCGGCTGCTGGAGCAGCAGCAGGCATGGAGTGGCTGCACACTGGGATGCTCCTAAGCCACCGATTCCATCTCCATCTCCAGCGAAGGTCCGGTCCCAGGCATCTTTCTCCAGCTCACTTCTCCAGAAGATGAAATAGATGATGCATCAGTTAAACGTCAGGCTATCTCACGTGAGGAAGTGCTCTCGCCTAGCACGCAGCCTAAAAACCCAATTCTGACTTGACGCTTTTGTCATGAGCCCATGAGGACCTCGGGAGGAATCCTCTGGGCAGAAGCGACACCACAAGATTGTTTCAGGCAAACAGCAAGGGAGCAGCTCACAAACCTCAGCCTCCTCCATCCAGCACCATGTCTGGAACTCCCCTCAGGACTGAAAAGCATGTAGCAAATACTCAGGCTGAAAAGCACCGCAAATATTTATGCTAACAGCACTACAAACCGTTTCTATGCAAGTATGAAGAGAAGGGTGAATGCTGGCAAGATTTAAACATTATTTCCTCCCCTGCTCAGAAAGGCAGCAGTATCAACAATTCTTGACCAGAGACATTATTTTTCCCAGGAGATGGGAATGCAGAATGGAAAGAAAATTGTTCTCTTTGTTTTTCATAAGGAATAGTAAATCTTAGTAGAAACAGAAAGGTAGGCACCAAACTCTTGACCAACAGCCAGCCTTAGGTGAGTCCCATCGCCAAGTGAGACCACGCTACCCCTCTGCTTGGAGCTCCAGAAAAAAAGCCAGCCTCACTGAAGTGCCTGACTTCTCTGACAAGCTCCAGGTGACCGGGACACAGCTTCCACTGAAGAATGTGTGTTGCCATTCTGTTGCTGGGCATCAAAGCCAGAATGGTGTGAACGACGACCTACATCTGTGATGAGCCACCACTCGCTGCTTGTTTCAAACCTGCCTGGACAGTCACGGACTTTGGCCAGGCTGGTGCCCCTGTTACCCAGCTGTTCTCCGGTCCTTTGCTGTCCAACATGTCGTGAGCAGTAGGCACGGCCTTGCAGCCAGAGCTGTTTGTCCTCCTGCTCCCCCCCACCGGCTCCATCTGTCTCTAGTGCAATCAGCTCCTGCTCCACAGCTGCTGCAGGTGGCTCTGGGCAAGGGTCCGGTGTACAGTGTAGTGCACATCACCTCAAAGTTCCAGCCCCTGAAGTACAATCCTTTTGGTCATTCATATATTACAACCCTCTTTTTTTTTTTCCTTTTTTTTTCCTCCCTACTCCATTTTGTTAAAAAAAATAAAGTTTTTGGGTGTTTTCAGGTTTTGTTTCTTCTGGTTTTCCTTCTTTCTTCTGAGTATGTAGGGGAACATGATGGTGCGCAGGCCACCTCTTACTGGATCCCTCGAAAGAGACACATGGCAAAGATCATGGCAAACAGCTGGGAAGGTAGGGACAGAGCCAGGAGGGGAGGAGGGGGGTAAGAAGAGGGTAAAAACAAAACAGAGAACCAAGAGAGTCAGACACATCTTCCCAAATACTGACAAAGCCTCTCCCATCACTCCCTCCCCAGCAGCCAGCGGCACAGCAATGGGACCCTTCCCACCACCCAGGGGAGGCTGTGCCTGGCAAAACTTTTGCTTTTTTTCCCTGAAAGTGATCCCTCCTCTCCTTCCCATGTGCCTCAAACTGTTTGCGGCTACAGCAGCAGCCTGGTTGCGCTTGTGGTTGCAGGGGAGCAGGCTCCAGGATCCCTGCCCTGCACACCATCCCCACTGCCCCCGGGGGCAGGCACAGCGGGGTCTTCATGGGGCTGCTGGGGCTCTGCCTAGCTCCTTCTTTGCACAAGACGGTGCACTGAGGAGAGTACCCATCCTAGCCCCAGAAATGCTGCAGGGACATCACTTTTAAGCTAAGGTTGTGTCTGGTGGAAGCCTGTCCCTCAGAAGCATTGCTGAGGAGCCGGACACTAACGCTGGATGCTCCGGAGACAAGCCAGTGTCAGGTTTTAAAGCAAAGGCACGGTTTGAACGCATTAACCAAGCGACAGGTTTGTCAGCTTGCTGGGGTGCTGCGACAGCGAGGGCAGAGACTGCGTGTCCCCGGGGCAGGCGGCGGGTCTGGGTCCCCAAAACCTCTTTCTGGTCAGCGAGGGAGGCAGCGTGCGAGCGCTGCGGAGAGCCCGACACGAGGCGGCACTGCAGGCTTGCGGCACCCGGCATCTCCCTGCCTTTCGTAGTCAAGGACCGAACCCCCAGCTCTTGCTAGGCAATTAAAACCCCAGGTTGATAACCTGCTGGCACTCTGCAGAAGCACCTTCCCCCTTCCCAGCCTCGCTGCCGGACACCCACAGCCCCTTGCTTCTCTTTCAGTCACCCAACAGTGAGTACCTCAATGGCCAGCACTCCGATGGCAAGGGCTCCTGCAAGGTACACGTAGGTCTCGAAGGAGTTCAGGATCACAGAGTAGCAGCCCTAAGGAGGACAAAAGGTGGTGAGGCACAGCTGGGCAGCACGCTGTGTTGTAACAGCACAGCCCTCACAGGACAAGAGGTGCTCTCTGATCCAGGCACCACCAAGCACGGCTTCCTCTCATCCCCCCACCCCCCCATCCCCACAGCACAGGGGACACAGACCCACAGGACAGTGCCAGGGAGGGGAAGGTTTTGCTGTAATGGAACCAGAGTGTTTCATGCCCACGGCCCTTCACTGGTCGCAAGAAACCGTGTCTCCTTGCAGGGCAGGAAGGAGCAGCACGGGAGACGCTCCTGCAAGGTACAGGGATTACAAACAGAGGTAAGAACCCTCAGGGCAGATAGATGACAGACAAGCAGGGCTGCCTGGGGGTAAGGACAATTTATTTAAAGCCCAGGCAGGACATTCTTGAATCCTTTCTCACAGCCAGCAGCTCTTCCACACCCCAGGACCATTTTGCTGTGCCTCCACCCAAAGGAGTGAGGACAAACACCTGATCCTCCAGCTATCAGAGCATTAATTTCATTAAGAACTCAGGGCCACGTGCAGTACAGCAATCCTTCCACTCACGCAGCACAGCCACTGTCACCTTTGATGTTACTTGCTACTGCTGATACAACTAACAGCAGGCAGATGTTCTGTAAAGGTTTCAGGATGTTTCTGGAAATCACCACTTCTCCCAACCTAAAATTCCAACCCACGAGCAAATTTCCACAAATAGATCACATGTAAAAAGAGAAGGAGATTGGAGTTTGTACAATGGGAAAAGGAGCTCTCCTCCTCACTGAGCATATACTTCCCACACACACATTTAACCCCATCCACACTGCTGGGATGTTTCCGTCACCTGACTTTATCCTTCCACCCCAAAATAAAAGGTCTGAACTGCAAAGACAGCACAGCAGTTACATACTGGTGTCCATGCTCACTGGGAGTAAGACATGACCACTGGAGATGGAAGGAAGCCATGGAGGGACCCCTTCACGAGGCAGACCCAGGGAGTGCAGACCATTGGGCCAACAACCGAGCTGTTAAAACCGTGCTCTTGTCAACATAAGACCACTCAGCAGCAGCTCTGTCTTGGCCATGTTTCAGCTTGATTTTCAGGGAAAAGCATACAGCTCAACATAAAAACATCTGGATACTTGACAGAGCTCTACCCTTAACCCAACTTCCAGCATGGTTACATACAGGGATGAGCACATGTGCAGCCGGCACAAGGGCCTGACCATGCTCCAGGAATGCCTGAATTCAGCCATCAGTTGCTCTAGGAGTGCATCTCCCTTTTTACAGCACTGTCTCGCTGTGCGCTCGGTGACACTCATTGTGCACACGGCTTCTCCCACCAACACTGGTGACAAGGGCTCACAGGAAACCTTCCCTCCTCACAGGCCTCAGCATCATCACTTGGGGCAAACTAAATCTGTTACCTGCTTTAACCCTCCTTCTCAAAATGCGTTTCTCTTTCCCTCCCCGCTGTTTGTCATCTCTCTCCTTTCCCTTTCCCCATCTATTCACGGCAATCAGACCTGGCAGAAGCAGTATGGTGCTCTATGATCTCTCACCCAGAGCACCTCTGCCAACAATTTCCAGCTGCCAGGCAAGAAACAGCTCGCAGTCTGCTCCCAAGCTCCTTTACCATCTTTCACAATCTGCTAAGTGCTGAAAAGAGGACGACTGCTTAGTCTGGAGAGCAAAGGAGGCTTGTACATATGGCCAGCACCAAGCTCAACTGGCTTATTAATGCTGAGGTGAACATGGCCAGGAACTCTCCTAGGAAATTCCTGAAACATCACATCCTGATGACAATGTGAGGAAACAAGACTGTAGTGCCAGTGGCAATGACATTATGCTGAAGTGTCTTGTTCCTGTCTAGTACTGGTAAAAATCGCCAAGGTGAGAGACCTAGCAAAAGAAATGCCCTTCTTTGACTGTAAAGAGTAAGAGGGCAGAGAAATGCAGGTTTCCAACAGTTCTCTTCCCTGGTACAGACATAGTTTTCTGTGGCTGTTTAACCCCTGATCTCTTGGTTGCTTATGCTGTTGATGAGGAGTCTTTGTGAACTACAGAGGAGCCACTACTATGGCCAGTGAGAGTCAACTCTATCCCACCCTCGCTGACCTGTGCTGGCTTGCAAACTAGCTGGTTAGAGATAGCATTAACCTTCAGAAACACAGTAAATTTCTACCCCATTTCTCAATCCCTTGAAAAAAACCCCAAAACTTATTGTTTCTGCTGATAAAGCACAACACGGATGTAGCAGTACACACAACGAAAGGGGATTTGCAAAATCAGACATATGCCATGACTCCAAAAGCTGTCAGCACAAGTGCAGTTAGGGTGTGAGCTAGTCAGAATGGCTACCCATGACCATGCCAGCCATCTCTCTGCCCTCTGTGAAACTCCCTTTCCTGGCATCCAGCCTCCCTCACCTGTCGGTTCTGAAACTCCTCGGCACCTGTGAGGCAAGCTTCCTTGTTGACAATCTTCCCTTCCCGACTCTGGAGCTCTCGCTGGCAACAAGCCTCTGGCGTTGCCTTTTCCAAAGAGTAAGGTGGAAGGTGAGAGATAGCTTCAAAGTCTTCTGGTCCATTCACTCCACAGCAGGCAAACTAAGGAGAGGGAGGCACAGAGAAGAAAAGAAGGCAGAGTTGACACTTTGCCCTGAAAGCAAATACGAGAAATCTACCAAAGACCTATTCTTGTAGGGATCAAAGCATTAGCCAAAGCAGAGACAAATTAACTGTTCCAAGCTGTGCCTGTACGTTGGAGCTTCTGTTTCATCAAAGCCTTTTTATAAAGTCCCAACGTTCCCATATCATACTGTGGGCTCTAAGGTATCACTGGGAATATCGCCATGAACTGCACAGGGCTTTGGAGCACACCCAGGATTGCTTGCTTGAGGTCATCCTGCAAGTCTGTGAGGGTGCCAGCAGTACAATCCAGGCTTCCGACTGCCCATTCTCCCCATAGCTAGTGGCTGGGATTGCTGCTGCTCAAAGGCACTGCTCAGTGATTCGAGTAAGCTCCTTTTTAGGATTCGAGTCAGGTCCTTTTTAGGGATTCAAGTCATTCTCTGACTCTCTCTCCTTTCAGTCAGCAAAAGGAAATGTCTTTATTAAAGTCCTGAATCAGCATGAAGGACAGCAATTATCTTTTTCTTTTAAGATTAAAATTGACTTTTCATCTGCAAAGCCTGACATCCTGCTCTTTGCTCCTGAAGAGAGAGACCCTTTGGGCTGTACTGAGCATATGAATACATGTGTGTACATACAGACACGCACAGACACACAGAGATAAGTTCTTGTGGTAGATCACAACTTCAGTTCCAATGGCAGTCAATCTTTAACCTACCTGATTAGGATTGTAATACCAAAGTCAATTTTGATGGCTAATATGCGTATACCGCAAACAGACATTAGGCACACCCCTGCCTAATTTGCCACGTACCAACCCATTTCACAAGACCTAACAAAAAGCCATTAGTTAACACCAGGTTTGAGCTGCTGATGGCTGGGAACAGTTTTGAAGTAGCCTCCAAGAGGCAAGGTCCAGGGACAATGCAGCGATACTCAGCTGCAGGCAGCTCCAGAGTTTCCTGTGCCTACCGTTTGAAAGCTGGGGGGGTACCCAGTTTGGTCAAATGCCTCGGGCTTTGGCAAAGCATGAAGGCTGATGCAGTCACTGGGAGCGTCCTGAGCTTTGGCACCTCTACTTTAAGAAAGACCTTCTGCCAGCCAAATTCTCCTCCCTCTCCCACCACCTCCAGCAACCCCTGTGCTATGCTCTATCCGACAGGATAGTTGACACAGGCTGACCCTGGGCAAGCTGGTGGCGCTGGTGGAGTGCCATGTTGATGGCTGCTGACTGCAGATAGCACCGTAACGGCGTGGCCTGACTTACTGTGATCATAACGGAGTTCCAGGTGGAAGAGAAGACATCCGTGTCATTGTTCCTCAGGTAATGCTTCTTCAGCTCCTTGGTGAAAAACTCTCTGGTCAGCTGGAAGGCACAGACAGGTGGAAATGTAAAGGCAGCAGCCAACACCTCTCCCACTCACTTCCCAAAGCTCCCTTGTCTAGCTGTTTTGGATTTTTTTTTTTTTTTTTGCAAATCTCAGAGGAATCACAGAATGGTCTGAGTTGGAAGGGACCCCAAAGATTATCATAGAGTTCCGACCCCCTGCCACAGACAGGGCCACCAACCTCCAGGCATATCTAGACAAGGTTGCCCAGGGCCCCATCCAACCTGGCCTTGAACAGCCCCCAGGGATGAGGCATTCACCACCTCTCTGGGCAGCCTGTCCCAGCACCTCATCAATCTCTGTAAAAAACTTCCCCCTAATATCTCATCCAAACCTTCCCTCCTTTAGCTTCAATCCATTCCCCTTGTCCTACCAGTGTCTGTCCTTTAACAAGCCAATTCCCCTTCTGTTTCTCTGCTCCCTTTAGGTACTGGAAGGCTGCAATGAGGTCCCCCCGCAGCCTTCTCTTCTCTAGGCTGAACAAGCCCAGCTCCCTCAGCCTTTCTTCATAGGGGAGGTACTCCAGCCCTCTGATTATCTTTGAGACCTCCTCTGAACCCTCTCCAACAGTTCCACATCTTTCTTGTATTGGGGCACTCAGATCTGGACACAGTACCCCAGCTGGGGCCTCACGAGGAGAAACATGGGAAAAGCCATTGGATCAATCGTAACTATATCCAAAGGGAATGGTACCTGTCGAATAAAACTGCTGTTCATTAAAAATCAGGGAATGAATTACATCTGTACTTGTAAGATAATGTTTACGCTGACATGTTGATTACTTCTCTAAATTTTCAGTTCTGTTTGAAAGCGCCGCCTAAGTTGAAACAGGCCTACAAACAGGTTTTAGGAAGACTTCAAATCCACACCCAAATAGTAGTTCAGCTTACTATGCCTCACGAGGTCTGCAATCAAAGCATGATTTTCCCCTCACTTCTCATTTCAAACAAGTCAGAATTCCTACTAACGACAGGAGAACTGCTCTGAATTTGCTTCCATGTGTGAGAAAGCAGAAGGAGGCCTTAATATGAAATTTTTCTGGGAATGAAAAGGAAGTAAAAAAAAGGAAAAAGGTAACGAATATGAAATTTTTGAGTCATGTTATGAATCAGAAAAAAAGACCATTTTCCTGACAGGGGTTTAGATCACCTAAACTAACCCACACAGGAAAAAGAAAAACCGTTTCTATATTTCCAGTATTTAGATACTTTAAACTTTTTTTTCCTAAGGTCAACAACAGAAACGAATGGAATTCAATTTACTCTTGTTTATATTTACAGTAAAATAGAAAATAAATCAAACTAACATTTTTGGCTCTGAGTTTTCTCAGAAAGTTAGGCACCTTGAAATTACATTTACTTAGGATGACTCTCTGGAGGACCAGCAAATACGCAAAGTTAATAGCCTGGTTAAACTGAACACTCCAATTCAACTTTGCTGCCTTTCTGTCACTTTGGGATGAAAACTTAAAGGAACCCCTTTTCAGGTTCCCAAGGCATCTTGACTTGTGTGGTCCCTTCTCTGAAATACCTTGTGATTTGTGATCCACATAGGCAAAACCTCCCTGCTGCTGCAAAGCCTCAGTGAAGGGGATTGGATTCAGCTGGATACAGCACTGCTCCACTGACTGCCTATGTGCAGGATCATGAATTAAGGTGCCTGAAAAAGAGCCCTCCTTTCTTTTTTCTGTTGTTCATACAGCACTGCAGGTGCAGTAACACACACTGCTACATGTTGGTTTTAGGTTCTTGACACGCAAGGTGAAATATCACACACAGGCATACGCATGTCTGAGATGTTATGGGTGGGCACAAAGGCACAAGTGCAAAATTCTTTGCTTCCTTTGTAACTGTACCATGAAATTTAAGGAAGTAAAAGGAGGAGAAGGCTGGGGTGACTTTTAGAAAGACCCCTGAAAGCCACTTTAATATTTACTTTTGGTTTACAAGTACAAAACTAAGGCCAGATGTAATGACTAAATCAACTGTGGGTAAAACTTTGTCACAAAGACTTAAAGGTGCTGGTAGTTCAACCTTGCTACCTTTTAATTAGATACGCCACTGAATTCATAAACCACTTCTATGAGCGAGATATTAACTCATTTTTTTTGTTTCGGAATATTCAAATACCAGAGGACACGGCCTTTTCATGTAGAAACTTGGTGGACTGAGGGAAGGTCAGGTTAGAAGATGCTGACACATGTCCTCAATGTTCTCCCTACCTTCCCTTTCTCTGTATATTTTGTCCATAGAGCACCCCACCCTGCAGAGACAGCTGCACATTTTTTTTTATGCTTCTGAAGAGTGGACTTTGAAACTGGTTTTAAGGTTGGTAATAATCCCAGCCAACTGCCTTTGGTGGGGTCTAAAACAAGGGAGTCATTTAAATATAAAGTGAAACCCTGACTTTGACAGCAGCAACCCCAAAGGAAATTATTCAGAGTTAGTGTGCGATCTTTACAAGACTTGGCCTAAAACAAAGCCTAGTGCTGGAAGGGTAGGTTTGCCAGGAAAATAACTGATTCCATTTTGTTGCTCTTTAAACAGTTTGTCCTGAGCATGTGAAGTTCAGAAAAATGTTAAAATGTAAAAAAGGCATCTTCCTTCCTTTAAAAACTCGCTGACAAAGGAGTATAGTGGTTGGTAAGACAGTCCTAACCAGATCCCCGGCAAATAGAGTAGGACTTTTTTCTCACAGAATCATCATAGAATGAATCATAGAATCATAGAAGGAATCATAGAATGGTCTGGGTTAGAAGGGATCCCAAGGATCATACAGTTCAAACCTCCCTGCCACAGGCAGGGTCTCCAGGCCTGGATCTACACAAGGCTGCCTAGGGCCCCATCCAACCTGGCCTTGAACACCTTCAGGGGTAGGTCACGTTGATTCAAAAAACACCCAAATAGAATAGCGTGGCTGGGATTACTGCAGCCAGATGAAGGGGATGTATGAAAAGAGGGCATGTCTGCACAGCACAGGTGATGGCACTGGCTAGGAAGGTCACAACCTTCTCATGCAGCACATTGTTCAAGAATACTGAATGCTGAGCAAGAAGCTGGCTTCCTGGTGCCTGTTTGGAAAAGAGGTCTGGGGTGGGAGCTGGGCCTGTTCAGCCTGGAGAAAAGTAGGCTGAAGGGAGACCTGATTGCTCTCTACAGCTACCTGGAAGGGTGGTGTAGTGAGGCAGGTGTTGAACTCTTCTCCCTAGTGACTAGTAATAGAACAAGAGGAAATGGTCTCAAGTTGTGCCAGGGGAAGTTTAGATTGGAGAACAGGAACAATTTCTTCACCAAAAAAGTGGTGAAGCATCAAAACAGGCTGTCCAGAGAGGTGGTGGAGTCACCATCCCTAGGGGTATTCAAAAAACAAGTAGAAGAGGTGATTCAGGGGATGGTTTAGTAGTTACGGTGGTTAAGGGTTGACAGTTGGACTTGATCTTGAAGATCTTTTCCAACCTTGATGATTCTGTGATTCCTGTCTGTCTGCATTTGCCTGGAGCATCCTGATGTTTCTGACACAGTACAGTGCTTGTACTGTAGGTAAGGTCATTTCCACAGTGCCTTCCATTCAAGAGGCCTCCAGCTGCTTGACTGAGGGATAGATGGTTCATGGTTATTAGTTTTTGCCTTCTGCCTGAGGAATCAGAGGCATCAGGGACCAAAGCAGCTTGTCTATTAAGTGTCAGCACCAGGGCTAAAAATCCAAACAGATCAATCCTAACTCTGTCCAGAGCCCTGCCACTGGACACATCTGTTCCTACCACCCTGCTTTCTTGCTTGCCAAGACAATTCACCAGGAGTCAGATATCCCTCCACGGTTTTTCCCATCCAGGCCTCTGAAAAGCATATAAAGAGCAATTCCTGTATGTAAGTCAAATCTCTCTTTCACAGCCTCTCTCTACTGTTCAGGGAAGGCGTTATTTTATTGGGGGGTGGAGGGAATCTTCTAGATGACAAAGGGTCAGAGACTGCTTTTAAACTGTTCTTTGGGGCTGCAGCTGGACTTCCAAATCACAGTGCCTTATACCACTTGCACTAACCCAACCCCCACGCTCTGCTTCACTGACTTGTTCTCTCATGTCAAATCTCAGTAGAAAACATCTTTTTTTCCTCCCTTATTTTTGTCTCTTAATTTCTTTCACTCCCTCAGCTATTAATAATTTAACTCTGTTGAGTGTTTGAGATCTAGTTTGGATGTGAAACACTGTGCAAGAGAAAGTTGCACTGAACATTACCTGGAAAACAACCAGAGCATTATCCTTCTCTTTTGTCTCATTTTATGCACCGAGGGAGGCCACAGCCCTGTAGACTGGTGCAATGGCCATCACAGGAAACCACTTGGTAAGCTTCCAAGCAATCTATGTTGCCAAAATGTGCATTTGCCACCACACACCTTGAAAGTAACTTGTTTCATAGGGAAAAACACATCTGAACCTGACTTTAAATTGCTACTGTGAAGAATTCTTCCTGACACAGGGTCACTGAAAGATCACTCCTGTCCCCACAGACATCCTGTCCAGCCATCTAGACTCACCCTAACCCAAAGAGGACCGCAGATTTAGCCACAAGTAGTTCCCAAGACAGAGGAGCTACCACCAAAATATATAGCAACAGCAAAAGATGCGTATTTTTTTCAGAAGAAAACCGAGGAGAGAACAAACCACAGGGATTTGCAGACTGGGTTTATGTTCTGCACAGAGCCATCTCCAGCTATGCTGGAATCTGATGCTTTTCATGTCTTCCCATTTAAGCCTCTCCTGTCAGTCATTCTGACAGAGTGGGAAACTGGTGATACAACCAAGGAGACAAGCTCAAGAAAGATAGAGGCTTGTTCCCCTTCAAGTTTTATCTCACAAAACACCACCAGATGCCACAGAAGCCTAGAATAACCACGGTGACCTTATCTGGCAGGGTAACATCTCCTCACATGTCCCATGGCTTCCAGGGACTATAAGGTATGGGTTCTTTGCCCAGAAGCAAGACACTGCAAACCAAAGTTTTTTCATAGCCATCATTCAGAGTTGTATTTCAAAGATGGGCTGACTTGAGAACAATGGACATAGTTGAGTTGGGCTCTTCCCTGCCCGAAAGAATTGCACAGACCTTTGCTGTTAAGAAAACAGATGGGACTGTGCTTACTACTAGTGTAGTAAAAGCTTTATACTAGTGTGGGGGAGGAATGATGGCCATATAATAATATGCATAGCAGCAGAGGAGAAAAAGGCTACATCATGTGAAGCTGTGGAGGCAAGAACCAGAAACTACTGCAGGGCAATACGCAAGGGATCTACTGATGGGAATCAAAATGGGACATGGGGAGACTTGCTCAGGGCCAGTCAGGAAAGATATGTTGCTGAAAGAATCTGGTGCACACTAGGACATGAACATTCAAGAAGGAATATGATTAGAAGCTGCACAAGAGAGCTGTTGCATTGCAGAACAAGCATTGGCTCTGCTGGGAAAACAGGAGGTTTCACTGCTATTATTAATATTAAACAAGTGCTGTATCTGAAAAGAGAAGAGTTGCTTTTAGCCTTAGTGCAACTTCATTATAAAACTTCTATCTGATGGAATGTGCAGCTGTTTTGGCTGCAAAAGAATCAGAAAGACTCTAAAAACGTCAGGAGTTAAGCAGTCCCCTGGTGTTTATCTCCTATGAACCTAAGCCATCCACCCTGCACGTGCCAGGTCAGTTAGCATTCCCTGTCATGCTGGCAGCTCTGCAGACTGAGGGGAGTAATGAAGCAGGTTAGTTGGTATCTGAAACAAAGAGTTGTCCTACAAAAAAATCAGCCCCCATCTATCCCTGTGCTCCACCTGGGTACCGTCCCACTGGGGTTCAGAGTTTGCCTGCCGTCGGATACTTACATTTTCCCTGAAGATAAAAGCCAGGATTGCAGCCGAAAGCTCCGCCAGGAAGATTAACAAAATGAACATGAAGAACTGGAAGAGAAGGGGAAAAATAAAACCCAAACACAACACATCATTAGGTGCATGCAATAGGCAATAGGAACACAGGGGTATGCTAGTCACCAATGAGATGGAAAAAATAACTGAGGAAACTGGGTTTTCCCTGAGGATTAATAAAACCTGTGAGACAGTAACCTGGAATAGACACAGCCCTGCTCTGACCACGTCACAGGACATGGGAGCTTGCATTGCTTCTGCCTTGTTCTAATGGCAAAAAGGGATTAAGGCAACAGGACTCATATCATCACCTGACAGATCTGCACCAGGTTACAACAGTGAAGACTACTTTGATGGAAAAAGTTGTATGATTTTTTTAGATGTTTATACAGGGTTATATGGTCCTCAGAGGGTTAAACTGTCCTGATGCACCCACACATGCACACCCACTCCCTCATCATAACATAAACAATCTTACTGTAATATGATCATGGCTCATTCTGCATGGAAGGAGATAGTGGGAGTTATATTCAAATATGACCAAAAATGGACTTTCTTCAGAGTATTCTGCATTTCAGGATAACATTAGCCTTGGTTAATACCCCCCTCCACACAATGGGGTTATGCTGAGTTAAATGTTAACCATGCAGAACCTCTACAGAAGGTTGGTAACACACCATCACTATTTTAATTTGATTATGCAAGTATCATCCATATCTTGTATAGCATCCAAAGAGGGATACTCATATTCTTAAAATAAGGGCACACTGCAGACTTGACAGAAAGCAATAGCCATCAGACTGAGCAGTAGCAAAAGGGAAACACACATCAAATTTGAAGTACAAACATTACACTTATGTCATTGAAAATCTAGGGAAAATAAGTGAAAGCAGAGTTGCACATGGTTGTTCAATTTAAGCTGGAACTGTTGCCCTTGCAACCTTCTGCTACTTCATTCTAAAAGTCTGGTCTTCAGTTTTACTAAAGGCATCTTGTTTCTGGGTTGTTACCAAGCCTGAGCAATTCATTGCACCTTTGAAGCCCACCCCACAGAAGTAAATAAGAGGCACTTAAGAGGTTTCACCTCCAGAGTGACCAACGTCTTGTTGCAAGGGTGCTGTTTTTAGGACATTGTCTAACCAGAGCACTTGGGTACTGTGGAACATTTCCTGCCTGGGATGAACATGGGAACTCCCACCTCAGACCCTCCTGCCCAGAGGTGGCACAGAAAGCTGGTACTCAGCTAGAGGTAAAGCTCAAGTATAGAAGAAAAGAGTGTTGAAGTGAACAAATCTCTCGGGTAGGGAAGCTCTCACTGACAACAAAGAGCTCCAGCCTGTCTTGGGCACCAGTTCTTAGTCACACTGATGCTTCATACTAGTTCGATGCTGCTTCAGTGCATAACAAACAGAAAAAGGAACAGGCACTCTAACATCCTTAAAACAGCAAATGTTGGTGCTGCAGAACTATTGGAAGAGCAGAAAGTGGCCAGGCTCACACTTTCTCCTAAAATGGCATTTCCAATCTTGGAGACAAAATAGTGGGCTTGAGGAGTCACAGAATCACAGACTGGTTTGGGTTGGAAGGGACCTCAAAGATCATTTAGTTCCAACCTTGGAACTAGACAGGCAGGGACACCCTCCACCAGACCAGGTTGGCCAAAGCCCCATACAACCTGGCCTTGAACCCTGCCAGGGAAGGCGCAGGCACAGCTTCTCTGGGCAGCCTGTGCGAGGCCTTTGCCACACTCACAGGGAAGAATTTCTTCCTAATGTCTAACCTAAATCTGCCCTCTTTTAGTTTAAACCCATTACCGCTTGTCCTATCACTACACTCCTTGGCCAACAGTCCTTCTTCATCTTTCCTTTTGGTCCCCTTTAGGTATTGGAAAGGCTGCAATAAGCTCTCCCTGGAGCCTTCTCCAGGGTGAACAACCCTCAGCTATCTCAGCCTGTCTTCTCAGGAGAGGTGCTCCAGCCCTCTGATCATTTTTGTGGCCCTCCTCACATTGAGCTTTACATCAATCAACACTCCCAAGTCCTCCTCAGGGCTGCCCTCAATACATTCTCCACCCAGCCTGTGGTTGTGTTTGGGATTGTGCTGACCCATGTGCTGCAGGACCTTGCACTTGGCCTTGTTGAAACCATGCGGTTTGCATGGTATAACCCACCTCTTAAGCATGTCAAGGTCCTTCTGGATGGCATCCCTTCCCTCCAGCATGTCAACCACACCACATAGCCTGATGTCACAGGCAAATTTGCTGAGGTGCACTAAGGTTCCGTAAGTCTTAACTAGATGGCTATTTTTGTTATGTTCTTATAGCCATAAAGAAGTATCACCACTTGAGAGTCTGCTCTTCCAAAATTCAAGGATCCGAAGAATCAGCCCACTGACTCAAAAGATGATTTTAGGAAACCAAGCAACCATTTAGAAATTAACTCAGATTTTGGTTCCACGTTGAGAAAAATGGGAGTGAATGGAGAGCTCAGTGAGACTGCATCACATGGAGAGTACTAAACATGTGGTACATCTTACCAGCAAGAGAGGCTAAAGCAACAAGTGGAAATAAATACAAGAGAAGTCTGGATGTTTTTCTGCGTGTGAGAAGGTTATTGAAAATCTTTCTGAAACAGAAGGCAGGCAGATGGGGCCAGAAGTACTATTGTAATCCACAAGGAATGATTTATAAACAGTGTCTCAAATGCTGTGCACCATGCATTTTGGTAATGGAGAGCGAATTCAAACTACCTGCTTGGAATGGGCAAAATGTTGTTTTGTTCCCAGTTATCAGAGCAGTAAAGGATTTTTTTTTTCCCCACTAGAAAGTGCACACATCACCCTGTCCCATTTGTCTTCTGCAGTGGAAACAAAAGGAAAGGAGCCTGGGCTGAAATGTCAGGTCAAGAGGAGTCAGATGAGAAGGGGTGTTAGCTGCTAACAGAATGCTGTTGCTTGATTTTGCTGAACTAGTTAACTCTATAATTTAATCTTACTGCTGGAGTTTTCTGCGTGGCTGCTTTTTATTTTTTCCCCTACTCAGAGATTGTTTTGTTTTTAATTTCACCACAGGAGGGCAAAGAACAAGTGATGAGAATGAACCGTGCTTTGCAAATTCACATCATCATCCATCAAGGGATCTCAGCATAGTCTAAGGTCTCAGGTCTAAGGTGGTGATCAAGTGATTAATCCCATCACCCTGCTAATTGCATTTCATTTACTGATTACATGTTCACCCAAGCTCCAGCACAGGTCTGTGCAGAAGTGGAAGCAGTCATTGCCAGGTTTTCTCTGATAAGCTTCATTATCATTCCTAAACTGATTTACATCTACATTGTGCAGTCTGCATTACAGATTTGTAACAGTTGTTGTAGAAAAACCATGGACAACCATTAGGGCTGATGAGAAAAAAGAAGATGGATCATCAGTGTTTCAGAACTTCCTCTCACTCTGCTTTTAAGGAGAGCTCAAGTTGTTTTGCCTCCCAAAATTAAATTGATTACTGATATATGAGAGCATTAAACAGCCAACTGGTTAATGCATGTGACACAGAAGGCTCACATTTAAATCCATGCTTGAGACCAAACACTTGAACATGGGTACCCCCTACATCCCAGGTGAACATCCTGAGGAGTGGGGTCTCGCATGTTGGTCAAAAATCCTGCCTCAGATCTTGTTGATTGGTTACAGGTTTGCAAGAAGTTTCCACAAATCAGTGTTTCATGTTTTTCACATCTCATCTCCAAAAAGAGCAGCAATGCATCTAACCCAAAGGACCACATTTTCATGCTGAGAAGGGGTTACTGTATCCATTTTACAAGAGAGCAAAACAGGACGTCTGCACTCAAAACTGAGCCAAATGAAGCTAACATGGACTGTTCTTGTTGCAATGCTCAATTCAGTCTTGTGCTGCACTGTTCTATGCCCAACAGCACTCTGGATGCTGATTTTTACGGTGTTCTTTTGCAGCCAGAGGATCTTTAGGAAAATCCAGAAGTTGGTTCAATATCTGATTTGGAGGCCAACATTTGTTCTTTTTTGTGAGCCAAGTCCAAATGCTGGAAAATCTAGAAACACTTCTCAGCCTTCTTAATGCAACATGTTAGGATCCACAGTGATGTATGTTAATAAAAGACAAGTAGCTTAATGAAAAATAAAAGTCTCTGCAAACACAGAGAACATGCCTTTGTGCACCTGTCTTGTCCTTTCTATCTTCAGTTTACATTTAGGCTGAAAGCTTCAAATATACATTATGCATCACTCTGAAATCTCACTCAAGCAGCTCTCTGGCTCATCAATTCTTTAATAACTTTGTAAGTAGACTTGATTTGATCTAGCAACTTCTCCCCAAGTACCAAGTACCTCCCCGCAAGCCTGACACTCTCCATTTTGAAAGATGTTTCCAGTCTGTCTCTCATACATGATTTACCTTTTCAATGCCTAAAATTTACTCCCATAGAACCACAGACCAGTTTGAGTTGGAAGTGACCTCAAAGATCATCTAGTTCCTGCAGGGACATCTCCCAGGCTGGCCAAAGCCCCATCCAACCTGGCCTTGAATCAAAGTGGAACACTAAGTCCTCATCTAGTAACTACTGATAGAGCTTCTCCCGGTCTAGGGCATTACTTCCACCCCATATATTTGTCACATTCCAAGCATAAAACAGTAATAAAAGTAAATATATAAAGCAGCAGATCTTAGAACTATATCTAAGAGTCAGAAAAGTAATAACCACAAATTTGACTGCACTGGAGTGTAACTAAAACACCAGGAGGAATCACAGAGTTGTAGGGGTTGGAAGGGACCTCGAGAGATCATCGGGTCCAGCCCCCCTGCCAAAGCAGGCTCCCTAGCTCATACTGCACAGATAGGTGTCCAGACGAGTCTTTAATATCTCCAGAGAAGGAGACTCCACCACCTCCCTGGGCAGCCTGTCCCAGGGCTCTGTCACCCTCACTGTGAAAAAGTTCCTCCGCATGTTGGTGTGGAACTTCCTGTGCTCCAAGTTGCAGCCATTGCCCCTTGTCCTGTCTCCACTAACCACTGAAAAGGGGCTGGCCAATTCCCCCTGCACCCCATACTTAAGATATTTTTAAGCATTGATTAGGTCCCCCCTCAGTCTTCTTTTCTCCAGGCTGAACAGACCCAGCTCTCTCAGCCTTTCCTCATAGGATAGATGTTCCAGGCCCTTAATCATCTTCGTAGCCCTTCTCTGGACTCTCTCAAGGAGATTCCTGTCTTTTTTTATACCAGGGAGCCCAGAACTGGACACAATACTCCAGGTGGAGCCTGACCAGGACAGAGTAGAGGGGGAGGATCACCTCCTTTGACCTGCTGGCCACACTCCTCCTGATGCACCCCAGGATCCCATTGGCTCTCTTAGCCACCAGGGCACACTGCTGACTCATAGCCAACCTGTCGTCAACCAGGACCCCCAGGTCCTTCTCCGCAGAGCTCTTCTCCAGCAGGTCAACCCCCAGCCTGTACTGATACATGCAGTTGCTCTTCCCCCGGTGCAAGACTTTACACTTGCTTTTGTTGAATTTCATCTGATTTCTCCCTGCCCAGCTTTCCAGCCTGTCTAGGTCTCGCTGGATGGCAGCGCAGTGTTCCTGTGTGTCAGCCACCCCTCCCATCTTTGTATCATCGGCGTACTTGCTGAGGGTGGATGCTATTCCCTCATCAAGGTCGTCAATGAAGATATTAAACAGGACTGGACCCAACACCGAGCCCTGGGGAACACTGCTAGTCACAGGCCTCCAGTCAGATTCTGCTCCACTGATCAAATTCAAATCGTGAAGTAACACTGTGGTCTTAAATCAGGAAAGAGCACGACCAGGACTCCCTTCCTCCAGCCAGGTCTCCAATCTCCATGTCAGCATAGTCCAAAGTGAAAATATTACTCTCCCATTCATTTGCAATCAATACTTCTCATTAAACCTAATGTTTAGTTTCTTAATCTGGCAGAGACAGGCTTTGAAATAACCTCAGGCCCATTGTATGTCATTCCGTTCTTCTGGGCAAATCTCCATGACTTCACAGGTGGTACATTTGGTTTTCTGACTCACTTCTCAGGTAAGTCGCTAGAAATTAAATGGCTTCCAGAAAAGGGTTCTCCTTTGGAGGTTATGAATTCAAGAGGTAGGCTAGCCAAGCAGTAGAGACAGTTTATTTCAGTGAAGCCATGCCCATCTCTAAAAGAGAGTTTTGCATTCAAGAAAGAGGACTTTCCTGTTCTGTTTAGAGACAAGCCTCTTTTGCATCACGAAGCAGCTCTCCAAGATAATCATAACAAACGCTGGTAAGATCAAGATTTTAAAAATAAATAAATAAATCCCAAAGCCCCAGATAGACCCAGAGAAACAAAAGGTTGCATTTGACAAAAACGAAAAACAAAACTAATGATTTTTGTCTCTCAATACATTACTGGCAATGCCTTCCAGGAAGATTTAATGGCTGGAAACACTGCTGTATCAGAACTTATGGCACAGATCAAAATCGACTTACTTTAGAGGCTAGCTCTTTGTAAACAGTACTTGGTGACCACACAGGCTGAAATAATAGAATCCAATTAACTCTATCATTATGGAGAAAATTGGGGAAAATTTGCCCAAAGATAACAAATCTGGTTCATTTCAGGAGCAGAGTATGCTGTGTAAGGGAGCGACCAGCTACTGAGAGCTGCAATGGTGGGCCGCCATGAAGACCTGAGCTGGGCATTTCAGCTGCCATGGGGGGCTCCATTACACAGTTGCTTTGCTCTACGTGTTCCCACTGCTTTGTTGGGAACCACTGAGGAATGAACCTGCAAGTGGAGCAGTGGGTTTTGGGCAGCCAAGAGCAGACCGGTTTTGGTCACTTTATAAAAGTTTAAAAAAATAAACCCCAAAACACAAGCAACCAAATAGGACCATTTTGAAACAAATCCTAAAAAGGACAAAATGCACTCCCAGACTCCTTACCCTCTGGGCCCAAATCTGGTATACAGAAACAGTGAGTTCTCTATATTTACAGCTGTAGGTAAATGCAGCCCAAGCCTCTTTATTATCTAAGGGAATGATAGCTACAATAACAGACACCCATTGGTGCACTTATCACAGCATCACCTACCGAGTTACCCCCATTCTTGGGAAGCAGCAAAAGACAAAGAGCAAGGACACTTACAAAAAGCAGGAGGCATTTGTTCTCACGAATGGCACCACAGCAGCCGAGGAAACCCAGGAGAAAGAGCATCGCTCCCATAGCCAGCATAATGTATGCTCCCGTGAAGAGAAGAGGGTTGGCAGCCACTATCTCTCGAAAACCTGTGGGATCTACAATGACCCAGATCCCAACTCCCAGCAGGCATGCTCCTCCCAGCTGTTGTGGCACAAGGAGAGGAAAAGAGAGGGAGATTACAGCCTATCCTGCTGGGGGACAGCAGGCTGCTGGAAACAGGAGGATTCAGGAGAGAAAAAATGGATTCTAAACACTTACAAATATAAAGAAATTGAAAAGAAACATCAGGTACTTCATGCAGCTTAGACAGTCTCCCTCCATGGTCTTCAGGCTCCTTGATCCAATTCTTCCTGCAAAACACCAGCATTTCCTTAGCACACTCATTTTTTTTATTGGGGTGACACAACCCTATTTCCAGCTGTACTTCCCTCAAGATCCCACAGAATTCATTATACAGAAGAGCTCATTTCTTACCTGAGCAAGGCAACATAACACAGGCTAGTAAGAGAAAGTGACTGCTGCTATGTCCCTTTGCATTGTTCCAGGTCTAAAGGCGAACGCAGATGTTGAGAGGAAGGTTGCAGGAGAGAAAAGCTCTAGTTTTGTTTGCAGAGTGAGATGCTGGGGGAAAATATCCCTCTGCACATGAAGATTTTTTTTTTCTCACACTCCTAAAGCCTGTCAGGTCTACGAAGCACTGAATGTACCTGCCTATTTTGTGCCAAAAATTGTCCTATCAGCACAGGTACCAGAAGAAGCTATGCCCATCTGACAGACTTACAAGCAAGCATTTGGAACAGTTAGTGCCATACAAACTGTTGTCCATGCAAACAAGGACAACATTTTCTGGGAAGCCTGTAGACATTTGCAGGAGGCAGGCTGGGAATGACTGCAGTGTGTGAACACGAGAGGACATGAGAAGGATGTCCTCACACAGTTACTGAGACTGGGGACCAACACCTGCTGGTCATGCAGCGTGGAATGTTACTGTTCCTGTGAAGTCCTGGTGCTCTACACCCCACCCTGCACAGGTCTTTTGCAATCAGAGCCCATGGATCAACACTGGTAAGCTTTTAAGACCAGGAAAAAAATGTTTTGAAACTCCGTATCTGAATTAGGCAACAGACTGCTTAGAGCAGCAATTCTACTGGGAGAGCAGCTCTAAATCCTGACCAGGTGAGGCTTGGTTGGCAGAAAGTTTCTTCTTGCTGTCTAATGGAGTAACTGTGTCTCCAAATGCACAATTCTACCACCAAATACCCTAGAGGGACAGACAAATAAATACAGAAAAATAGTACAACTTTCACTGAAACTGAAGATAATGCAGTTACAGCACCGTGCATGGATGGATGCATACATACGCAAACACAAAGGCACAGGTTTGCTTAGCTCCCTAGAGAAGTCTTCCCAAAGCCCACACGTTTCTTAACCCATCTCTTTCCCTAAACAGACCTGCACCCAATGAGAGGCTACGTCAGCAAAATACCTTCCATTCACTGAAAAACCAGGAATTACCCATGATTTTAACCAGGTCAGGAACAAACCTTTCTTTCGTTCCTTCATTGTTTTTTTGTTAATCCACAAAATTTGGGAGTGTTATAGAGCTTCGTGGGGTACTTCCCCCAGTGACCACGGGAACTGTTCTGCTTTTGCCACACTGCTGAGAAAACCCACAGCACGCAGAGCTCCCAGCAAGGGGCTGCCTGAGATAAGAGTCAGATTTTTATCATACAGTGTGCGTTTGCTGCACTTCTTTGACTTGGTTCGAAAAATCAGATCAGGTCCTTCCTGGTGACAAAACAGACCGAGACATAAATGGTGCGACGCAGAAGCTCATACAGATATGCATCTGCTTTCCCTCTGCACCTTCATGCGCCTGCGGCAGGACAGCAGCCCACTGGTGCTGGCCGGGTACCATCAAGGGAACCCCATTTGCTAAAGGAATCCCAAGAAGATCTACTAAGCCACTCTTACAGCCCACCTCACCTGCAGAAACACAAACCTGAATCCGAACAAGGCAGTGTTTTCCTTTGCAAAGTTTATCTTCTTATACCTCTGATACACAGCTGTTCTACCCAGAGAGACTCAAAGCCAAGACGACAAACTGCAGGAGTTGGAGTGGGGCACTAAGCTGACATGGACCTGGAGGAGACACCCACAGCTTCGTGATAATGCCTGAAGCCACATCTGCAAATCTCACAAAGAAAGGTGATCTTGAAGTTAAGGAGCTGGGAAGAGAATTCTTCAGTTTCGTGGGAATGGTCAACCTTCAGTGCTACTAACCCATGAGCCTGGACACTATAGTACAGAGGGATATGAAAACAAAGACAACTAGTGGCATTCAAATGTTCCCATCCTCTCTCTGCTGGATTTGACTGGGACAGAGGTAACTTTCTTCATAGTAGCTTGTACTATAGGGCTATGGTTTAGACTTGTGCTGGTGAAAGTATCGATAACACAGGGATGTTTTAGTAATTGCTGA
This sequence comes from Laterallus jamaicensis coturniculus, assembly GCA_022605575.1. NCBI lineage: Eukaryota > Metazoa > Chordata > Aves > Gruiformes > Rallidae > Laterallus > Laterallus jamaicensis. The sequence continues at coordinate 24,224,847 of JAKCOX010000013.1, forward strand.
GCAGTGCTTACACTGAATCAAGGCCTTTTCTGCTTCTCACACACCCCACCAGTGAGTAGGCTTGGGGTGCACAAGAGGCTGGGAGGGGACACAGCTAGGACAGCTGACTCAAGCTGGGCAGAGGGATATTCCAGATCATATAATCACAGAATATCCTGAGTTAGAAGGGACACAATAAGGATCATTGTGTCCAACTCCTGGCTCCACACAGGGCCAGCCAAGTCAGAGCAAGAACTGAGTACATCATACAGATGTTTCTTCAACTTGTTTCTTGAAGCTGGGTGCCCTTCCCTGGGGAGCCTGTTCCGGTGCCAAACCACCCTCTGATTAAAGAACCTCTTCCTAACATCCAGCCTAAACCTCCCCTTCATACTGTTCCCTCAGGTTCTATCACTGGTTGCCAAAGAGAGGAAGCCTGCCCCTTTGCTTCCTCTCGTCAAGAAGCCATAGACCATGATGAGGTCTCCCGTCAAGTCTCCTTTTCTCTAGGCAGAACAAACTGAGGGATTTCAGTCTCTCCTCTTAAGGCTTCTCCTCCAGACCCTTCACCATCCTCATTGCCCTCCTGAGGACACTCTCCAATATTTTTATGTCCCTCTTGTACTTTGGGGCCCAAAATTGCACACAGTGCTCAAGGTGAGGCTGCACCAGCGTGGTGTAGAGCATGCTCTGTATATAATTGGGGAAGCTAGATATAACTGGCGAAGCTATAGAACTACTCAGAAACCAACTGGGATTGGGGTTTTTGAGGTTTTTTGCTCCACAGGTAGTAAGCAATGGCATTTGTGCATCGCTTGCTTTTTATGTATAAAAATATATTATAATAGTATATCATTATTGCTATTACTGTTGCTGTTATTAATATTATTATATTCCTTTGTTATCCTATTAAACTGTGTTTATCTCAACCCACAAGATTTTGTTTTTCTTTCCCATTTGCCTCCCCATCCCCCTCTGGAGCAGAGGACTGAGCGAGGGGTCATGTGGTGCCTGGTTACCAACTGGGGTTAAACCATGACAACCACACAAAAAAAATTATGCTCCAGCAAAACAAAGGATGGCTAAATCTCAGCATATCAGCTGAAGTCTGAAAGTCATCTGAGAAATTTTCAGGTCCTGCTTGCCTTGAGCACTCACCCAGATGCTCCACATAAAAAGCAAACCAGTTTAACTGCTGTGCCACTGCACGTCATCTACACTCAGCTCACTGCAGAGGCTCCTGCATGAAAAATACTGCCTGTGGTCCAAGAGGCAGCGATTCCCGAGCGTAACGCTGTCTTGCTGCTTTGTAGCACTGGTATCTCATGTTCCTGCCTTACTTTGTTTTCAATGTCTGGGTCTGCTTCCTCTGCAAGATGTGCCAGTCCCCCCAGGAACCTCTCTGATTTACATGAGTGGAGTACCGGCCTCCTCTTCTTTTCAAAGACACACCTAAGCTACTACTCCTTGCGTTGCTCCTGCCCGTGCATCCACTCAGTGTGTAAAAGTGTGAGCAGGGAAGGGAGACTCTAAATCTGTTGAGCGGTCGGGTCCTGAAAACTTCACTGGCAGGGTCATACAGTCACAGCAGCCAGGGAGCAGCACAAAGACAGAAGACAGGATACTCAACTTTGACAAGTGAGGTTCCCCTCACTTGAGGTAAGAAATTGTCCCAAGAGGTGGTGCTGGGCTCAGATTTGTGATATCTAAACCCACCATGTTTCAGACAGCAAAGCAGAAACAAAGTGCAACCCTACTAATTGTGTTGTGCTTCTAGCCATGAGGATATGCAGTATGGTTTGCCAATCCCAAAGTCCTTCAACACAGGACGTGGAAACGGAAGTCAGCAGCAACACAGCAAGGTCTGGGCCAGCAAAGCCAAGAACAGAGTGTGTCAAAGCTTCCACATCATAAGAGCTCAATGCAAACCTCCAAACAACGCTAACCTTCTGACCTGACCTGAGAAACGGGAGCTCTGAGCGACTATTTCAGTGCTGAAACTTAATGCTTGGAGACACCCTCACATACCAGCATAACACACCCTTTCCAGTTTCTGCTGGGTACCCAGATTCCCAAACAGCATGTACAAGATCATCATTTGGGGTTCTGTGATTCCACAAGCGAATCAACCAAATGCATGATCCGACTTCTTGTACATCACTCAGAACTGTTTCATGCCTCTTCTTTTTCCTCTTGGAGAAGAGGAGGCTGACAGAATACCTTACTATCATCTACAATTACCTGAAAGGAGGGTGTAGAGAGGTGGGCGATGGTCTCTTCACACAAGTGACAGGTGATAGGAAGAGGAGGAATGGGCTCAAGATGTGCCAGGTCAGGGTCAGATCAGACATTAGGAAAAAGTTCTTCACCGAAAGGGTTATCGGGCATTGGAACAGGCTGACCAGGGAGGGGGCTGTGTCACCAACCCTGGATGTATCTAAAAGACGGGCAGATGAAGTGCTCAGGGGTGTGGTTTAGTTGAGGACAGGTATGGCTGGACTCAATGATCTCAAAGGTCTTTTCCAATCTAGTGATTCTGTGATCATGTGATGCCAGAGCTTACGCACTCCAGCGTATATAAATTACTGTCTTGTTCATATATGCAGTAGTGCTCTGCACTTCGAAGAGTACATAACTAATGCTGTTTACAAACAATGCAAGCAAAATGTTACTTACAAGTAATGTAATTATTTGTTCATGGCAACTGCTGCCTTACTAATTAGCTGAACGCACCTGAAAGTCCCTCATGACAGGCTGCATGGAGGAAGTAACTGACATGGAAGGATAATCTTGACCCACGAAACTGCTTTTTTCCTTCACTTTTCTTTTTAAACCATACACACAAAAGTCAAATTCCCTAAGTTACTCCTACCACACGCCAGTGCAAGTGCGATAAAATCCGAATACACGTGTCTTAATCCACTTTTTAAAAATACCCTCCCCCCTCCTCCAGGCCCCAAATTTGCGAAAGATTAAGTTCTTCTCCGCAGGAGACATTTACACCAGGCAAACATTAACAGACAGAACTGGAGAAGACAGCAGCTGACAGATGCTTTCCCTGGCTTGTCCCATATCAGACCTGTGAGACATATGAGATGCATTTGGTTCTGTCTGAAGTGTAGCTACAAACGTTCAGCTCTTTCTTGGACAGATTATTCTGCATTTCTCCCTCCCCCCCAGATATTAATTTTATCTTGCAAAATGATGAGGAGGCTAAGAATCCACATCAGTGTAGCCAGGAAACATACCCCAGCTGCTGTAAACATTTAGGGGGAAGTCTAGTTTTTCAAGGCAGTGGATTTTTTCCTTGTTCTCCAGCAGCCATTTATTTCCTTCCTTCTGGCATTTGCTTTTGCATGCCTTGCAGCTACCTTGAACTTCACGTATCTAAAGGCAGCTGCTCAACCACACCCCCAAAAACTGCTTCTAAGCTTGTCTTTGCTACCACAGACATTTCCCACTACCCCCATCTCCCTTTCAAACTGGATTGAAACACGCTTCTTTACTTTTGCCCTGGAGATGGAAGCACTGAAAAACTTAGGTTGGACAGGACCTCTGGATGTTGCTGAGTACAAACATCTACTGCCTCCAGTCTGGACTAATTCCCAAGTTTCATCCAATTTCAAAGTTACAGCAGGTTGCTCAGGCTCACATTACCTAAGTTTTTAATATCTCCAAGGATCGAGATTCCCCAGTCTTCCAGTGTTTGACCACTCTCCTTGGAAAAGCTTTTTCAGAACATCTGCCCAAGGTGTTCAGATGTGCCAGTCTATCAAAACTCTCAGGAGAACTTTATCTTCACTTGTCTAAATCCTTGCACTGACCATATCATACCACTCCAACGCTCTACTGAAAAGAAGTGTATGAACCATTTTCCTTGCCTACCATTCCAACCATCCATTGCTTCCTTTAAAACCTAAGATTCAGTTCTGCAGTACCTCCTACAAAATATTAGCCAACAGCTTGAGAAGGAAATGGTGCTAACTCACACCCACTTTCATATTAATGCACAATGCAACCAAGTAAAAGCAGAAGACATGTTTAAAGCTCTTCAGAACCACTGCCAGCCAGCCTTTTAAAGGAATTCGAAAATGCGGACCAGATTCTCTTCCAAGTCAGTGCATCAGTTTCTAGAGGCTGTCCCAGCTGACATGTCACTAGAGATGTCCCTGAAGCTCTGAGATGCACTAGTCACGAAGGACTACTACAACCTGGTACTGCTATGTTATGTTCTGTCCCCAGAAACATGGCAGGCCACCCTTACGCTTGCAAGCACAAAGACCTGGCTCAACATATTTGCCTTCCTTCACAGAGTACCCCTTTCCCAAGAGGATTTCTGTGTTGACTATCTGTCTGCAGTATTCAACTCCTTTAAATAAAATTGGTGGTGTCTGCTAAAAGAACCTATATAACAGGCGGTGCCTTCCAGCAAACAGTATTATTTCCACACAGTCTGCCCTTCTAGGTAGAACAGAGATAGGGGCAGTTTAATTAGGAGACCAAAGGAGGGCAACTTGGAGGTGATCCGATGGCAAATGAGCTGTATTTTTCTTACCCCCTCCTGCATATACCATAGCTACACCTACCCAGCCTTGACAGAAACAAAGAAAAAGCATACAACATGCAGAAAGAGCCACAAACAAGACTCACCTTCACAAATCTTGGGACTTGAAGCACAGTGCCTATTCTAGTTCTTAATTGTCTGTGTGTCCCATGTATCTCTTTGTAGCCAAACTTGTCCTGTAAGAGAAAAATAATCAATTACTGCAGAAGTCAATAAAATGCAATCATGTTAAATACACAATTTATTAAAACAAACCATCCTGATGAATATGCTCAGTCTAATTGCCACCTTAATTTAGTGTACATTAGCACTAATAAAGAGCTTTCAATACCCAGTGAGGGATCCAGTTCCTCAGAATCTCTTTAACAACCTTTGGGGTGTTTTAAATGCCCACAGACCGCATGTAAATCTATAGTCCCATTACACATGCACCTCCTACCACAACAGGACTGGATTAATACCAGCTGCACCTTCAATATTTTATGGGAGGTTTAGACAAACTTTAATCTGCTGTGACTTTACAGCCCATTTACCAGGAAAATGGAAAAGGCAGAGGAAGGGAGATGGAATGCATCTTTGGGAAGCCCAGCTCAGCCATTAGGAGCAATGGCCCGAGACGCCGGGCGCTATCCCTCGTTCTTCCAGCCAGCTCACACAACAAGATGAGCAAACTATTTCCTTTGCCTGGTTGTCACTGCTTGGGAAGCAGCCACAGAGAGGAATGGTGACAGCACCACGCTGTCCACCCAGGGGCATGAGATAAACTGACAAAGGCGGGGAGATCCGGGCGCAGACTGCCACTGCCCTTGAGCTAACAGTCACAGTTTTCTCCGGAAATTCTCATTTCTGCCTTCACGATGCTAATGACAGCCAAAGGTGAGGTGAGACTACAGAGTAACGTGCAAAGCATATTTGTTTGACTGTTGCCTCCTCAGGGCAGCACCCTCTTCCAGGTTGTTTTTTCCACCCATCCAACACAGTCCCAACCCCACACTGTGGGGAAGGGCCAGCCTTTAACTATTCAAACAATGCCCCACGCTATAAGGGTCTGATGCTCACACAGGGTTGCTTGGCGCAGTAACACACTCATCCTTTGCAAGCCATTTTGGACCACTCACAGCTTTGCTGAAGCCACTGCTTCCCTTAGGGGGGATCAAGTCAGTCACCTGGGTCTACCCCTGCTCTCTCACTGCCAGCATTTCATGGTGATTTCTGGAGGGGGGGCATTTAATACGTTTCCCCACAAACATCTGTGAACACATCTTTGAAAATTGCCTCCCATTAAAATTTCTGTGCACAAAAGTCCATCATTAGTTATTGGCAGGAAGTAAACAGAGAGTTTCAAGGTAGCTGTATGTATTACAACATAAACCACAGAATGACTGTTCATATTCTGGTTTGCACTAATTCCTCACATTTAATGTCCTTCCTCTGACACTGTGGACATGCATCTCTGGATGATGAGGATGGACAGCTTCCCTTTTGGAAATCTGGAAGGTACAAGCATCCATAGCAAACTGACCCATCTCTGCTGCAAGGTACTGAAAGCATCTGCCGAGCAGCACCTGAATTGCCCTGCTTTATATATAAGGCTGTGTATGAAAGCTACCCCAGATCACTAGAGCTTTACCAACAGTGGGTGCTACACGAAGGGCTGGGAGACAGTTGCAGCAGGCTCTGTGACCTCTGGAAAGGGGCTTGGAGAGTCTACAGCTAGGACAAGAGACTGTCACTGCTGCTTTCTGACAGTCAGAGGCTAGTGTCCACCTCTACCCTTTTAATTTTTTTCTTTTGGGTGGGGTGATACCTCAACCTCTGTTTCCCATGTGCAATTGAAACACAGTTTCTTCAGTTGTCCTATCCTCCAATGCCACTATCCTGGGACATCTGCTGCCTGGAAAAGATGGCTCTAACTTTAAAGCAGAGATGACATTGTGCTATATAAACCTATCATTAGGAAAATAATCAGAATTATACGATTCCTGCTCCTACTGTGCATGCATATAATTACATCCCTATGAGCCCTCAAAGGTCTGTGTGGGAGAGGAATTTTTTTTTTTATTCCCGTTAAGTCACAATATTTTAAAGAAAGTAATTTTAAAGAAATTACAGCACCACTGAGAGGAAGAGCTTAAATGCTTCGATAGGTACCAGCAGGTGCTGTGTCAGAGGGGATGAAAGAGTGTATTTGGTGCCAAACAATAGCAATATTCCATCTTACTCTATGGCCCTGAAGGGAAGGACGTTCCTGCCAAACAGGCTCTCTTTGGTTAATAGCTACGATTTTGTCATTAGGGAGAACTGCAGAAAGCGCAAAACCACCATGCCTAATTGCAACTCCAGCAGCCCGATGCCTTTAATTACAGTCACTGGGGAAACACGGTGGAAGCTGGAGGAAGAGTGGAGGCCAAGCCCCCTTCCTTGGAGCCGCACGCGTGCAAGCCCTGCTGCCTTGGCTGGCTGAGCAGCTGCGTTTGGCACGCTGACCTGCCTCCCTGCTCAGCTCCCAGCCACTGCACCGAGTCTCCTTGCTGAGCACTGGCTTCTCTTCACATTCCCTGCTTTTAGAGCAGGTCTTAGTGAGAAGCAGGCTTAGATGAGGGAAAAGCAGCTAAACTCACAAGTCCTCCTGGTCTCATGCAGTTGGAGAGCCAGAGAAAAGAGGTTGATAGAGTCAACAGGTAGCAAGTGAAACAAGAAATGAAGGGAGGGCACAAGTTGGAGAAGCAAGGCCTGTCTTTGGGAGAAATCCAGTCTGCTGCATGTTATTAACCAGTGCAGGAAGGTCACCAGACGAATGGTTTATTGGTGTCCTGCTTCACAAGTGTCCCTAGCTACTGTCAGTGCCCTTTGCTCACCACATTTGCAGAATCTAGAGAAACCGAAACACATGCCAGCCTGTATATTCAGCCAAAGGAGAAGCTGAAGACAGAAGTCATGTCCTGCTGGATCTCCACAAGAGATCAGTGCTTCTGGATGCTCTTAAAGGTCTTTTCCAACCTAGCGGTTCTGTGATTCTGTGGTGAAGGGTGAGGAGAAACATCTCTGTGGAAGCAGGATCAGACTAATATTGGAGACATTCAAGGTGAGGCTTGATGAAGCTCTGGGCACCCTGATCTAGTTGAAGGTGTCCCTGCTGGACTTGATGACCTTTAAAGGTCCCTTCCCGCCTGACCCATGATTCTATGATTAATATTCCCTTGTAATGACTTCCGAAAAAAGTACATTTGCTGCTCCTGAACTGGAGCTTGGCCTGTGCTGCCAGCACCATGCATATCCTGTAACTACTGCTCCTGCATAAAAAACTAATTGCACTGGAATTTCATAGTGCTTGCATAGCAGAGTCATTGCTGTGACACGACTACGTTACTGCATGTAAATCCAATTAGGTTCCAAAGTGCACTGTGTAACTATAATCGGCCCCCGTGGAGCAGCGATGAGGGGGACCCGTGCAAGGCCATGCAACTAGATACTAAATTACAGTCAATCTACCTCCTCTTTAGTTGCATTAAAATGCTAATGTCACTGTAATATGGGCCCATTTACTAGCGATGACTGCCTTGCCTTGCAACACTGGAGTGAATGATGCTGTTGCACTGCCTGAGAGCATTTAATTCCTCAGTACAGTTGAGTGAGCAAAGCCCTTAGGGGCATCTTATACCTTAAAACAATAATCTGATTGGCTTTTATAACTCTAAAATCATATGAGGCTTGGGTTGGTGTTTAAATGAATTCGAGTTGCTGCTAAAACCACCCTAAGTTTCCTTCCCGAGCAGAGTGTCTGGGACAACCGGGCCACATCCCTTCCTGACTTCTGACTGTTCCGTTTTTAATGAAGACACGTTTTTGCCACCAAAAGGCTATGCGTAAGAGCACATCAGTCACACACAGAGGATAAACAGGGCTGGACTGAACCTCTCAAAGCTTCACATGAACAACAGTAGCTTTGCAACAAACCTGAAAATGCAACACTCTAACCACCTATGTTTTATGTTGGCAAACATGTGCAGTGTGTGTACAGAACACATGAGGTCACACAGAGGCAAAATCTCCCACATTTATGCAGACAGCCAAGAGCAGAAGTCCCAGAGCAGACCCTGTTTTCCCAAATGTTGCCATGCTGCTGAAAGTGCTGGGGTCCGCGTCTGAAGTGCCACTACAGCATCAGGCTACAAACCACTCCGTTTCAAACAAAACCAGTATACCTACAGCACTGTTCAAAACACAGACTGCTCGCTTTGGCCCCTTTCAAAGCAAAGTTCAACAGGTAATCATGTCGGGCTCTTTCCTACAGCTTTCTACACACAGACATCAGCTGCCTCAGGAAAGAAGGTATCGCATACAGAACCAACACATCTGATAGCCTGCAACTCTTTTGAGTTCTGTTCCTTAAAAAAAAAGTCCTTGGATAGGTCAGAGGTGGATTTTCCCTTGTATTAACTGTAGTACAGTAGAACCATACGGTACTGTATTGTCTGTCTCTCTAAACAGATGACCCAAAGATTACATGCAGCGATACTATAACAATATTAATTCTGTTTAACAGATAAGAAAACCAAGGCTAAAAGGGGAATGGATGTGCTAGATCTCTTGACCCACAGTTCACCAGTCTATACTAAGAACAGCCCCAAATCCATGAAAACGTTGATTGCATCTGGCCAACAAGTTACACTCTTTGACTGGCATCTTCCATCCTAGACAGAAATCTGGCATACCAAAAGGGAGAAGGCTAACTTTGGCTTCCTACATTTGAAAATATTTCCCTTCAGGATAGAATAAATGTCACCCTCCCGAGCAGATAACGGAGTTGCATCACAAGCCAAGTGACATTATCCACTGTCACGTCAGATACTGTCAAGTGTCAAAACCCTCTGTACGTCTCCACAGCATCTCAGACGCTTTGGGCATTTAACATGAAGTGTAAATGCCTGCCACTTCTTCCCCAAGCCTGACACATCTCACCTTTACAAAAACTGACTGCTTGATGCTCTTTTCTATTCTCTTTTCCTACAGCCCTGCTTTTGTCTGCAGCGAATGCCTCAGCAGCTTGTGGCATTCTTGATTGTTTTGAAAGATGCAGGAGTAAAACTCAGAAACACTGGGCAGTTGCTGTGGCAACCTTGTCCTTCTCAGACCACGGTTTCCAATATTTTAAGAACTTTCCTGATACTTTGCAGGCAACAGGGGAAACAATGCAGCGGAGGAAAATGATTGATTTTCAAGTAAAGAAGCAATCAAAATAGATTACTATGAGTCACAGGGCCTTGTCATATCAAAAAGATGATGATGATCTCTCCTTAGCAAAGAAAAGTAGCCCCAGACCAGCTGAGCAGAGGCACAGGCAAAGGCCCATGGGCAAGGGAATTTGAATTCAATACCCTTGCTTTTATCATCTGTTTTAATACAGAATGAAACTCTAGATGAGTAAGTTAACTCCCCTCACCCTTCCCGCTGTTGTTTTCTGTGCTTTTTCAGAAGGCAGAGGTGGGGAAAAAACATCCCACCCTTCAACACCATTTATTGTGGGACTAACAATTGCTTTTAAGAAAGAACTCCCAAACAGAACTTTGAATGTATGAACTATCGTACACACAAAAAACCTCCCAATCTTGAAAAATAAACTATCGTCCTTCAAAGTAACTGCTACACAGGCATAACAGTCAGAACAGTCAGGTTTACTCAGTCTAGAGAAGTAAAGTTTGGGAAAAACATCCCATAAGAAAAAGCAGATCTTAAACAAAGAATATCAGTAATGCTAAATAAATCCATAAATAATACTGCTGTAAACCCGGGAAGGGGCATTATTTATCTGATTCTGGTCATCTTTTAAATGTTCCCAACAAGAAGAATAATGATGCATCCCACAGTGCCATGGAGTCTAAATACAATAGGAAATTCTTCATCTCACAGCTCAGAATTCAGGGTGATGTATTTATTTAGGAAATAAATACACTTCAGAAGCTAAAGGTGTGGCATGTCCAGGAAAGCTTGAATGCAGCAAAGGTCATGAGAAACAACCTAAAGAATAGAGCTAGACATGAAGTAAAACTTACCTTGCTTATAGCAAAACTGATAAGACATCTCATATATATTCTACGTGCAAATATACAATGAATTTCACTGTAATCAGCACCTTTAACGTATTCTAAATCATAAAACTGCAGCAATGTGGCTTGAAAGGTAATTGTGACTGACCTCAACCACACCTGTCCCGATTAAAGTATGAACACCCAACCATACAAAATCTTTTGCTACATATACTTCTGATTTCTGATTAAGAAAGAGTAAGAAGGAGCAGAGAGAGAATCACGGCCGCCACCACCCGCAACAGAACTTCAGATGTTTTGCAGGAAAATAAAAGAGACTTAATAAATCCCATAATCTTGGCATGTGTGTTTCTGAATGTTCTCTCTTCCTTCAAAAGATGTATAATCGATGCACTCCAGCAACAATCAGGTTCCAGGCAGACAAAAGACCCTCAGCACAATTCATACGTAGATGACAGGAGTAGAGGGACTAAGTGAGATATGAGCCAAGACTTGCAAGCTGGTTCCCAGCTGCTTTTGCTTTCCCAATGGATAACAGATACTGCATCAAGGTACACAATGTCATGCGAGTGAATTTGCTGCTCTCTTAACACCTCATTTTTCTCTTCATCTGAACTTATCTCAAAAGCACGCAGTTCACTGTCCCCCTTCTTTCTCTTCTGTCCTTACTCATGGCAAGAGAAACAGGAAAGATAACAGGATTAGTTATTGTTAATGAATCTGAAAGTGCCGACATTAAAAAGGGGGTTATTCTGGAACATGCCATGGTTTTCCTTGCTATTCACACGGGAAGCTAATGATCACCCTGATAGCTTCTCTCTCTGAAGTCGTAATAAGCTTACAAATGAACCCATTCAGCAGATATTAAAAAGCAAAGGATGCTCCTTTGATTATGGCCTTTATGGAAATCTCTGAGTATTTGTTTTGTCACTGCACAGCTGCAATTAGGACATGCTGCTGGGAGCCAGCTCAGCTGCCAGAGCAGTGGGGTTTGGAGACACCTCCCAGTGACATAGCAACACATCCACCTCTCCCAGCATCAGTCACAGGGAACCTGGCTGCAGTCAGTGTGGGGGGCAGGCAAGCACATTTCAGCGCTTCCAGGAATTAAGAAGTAAAAGGTGCCTAATAAAACTTCCTCCACTGATGCCTTGACTGTGTTTATGAAGCAACACAGACAGCCCCACGCTGCTGCTCTTGCAAATGAGAGAACACAATGCCTGTGCTGAGCTTCCATGGTCCTGCTCAGACCACGCTGTGGGGTCACACAGCCTCCAAGCATCTCTCCATACCTCATTCTCCAGCTGCTCTGTGTACCCCGTTCTGGTGGGGTCTTCATGTTGGAGATACCTCCTTCACACTGAAGGAAAACTGGGCCATCAGAGGCACATATGTTGGAGAGTCTGAAGGAGGCGATAGCTTTACTTTCCTGAGGTGAGAATATGAGGGAACTGGCTTCCATTGCCACCTATAGCACCTCCCCCACAACACCCTCATCCTTCAGCACGCAGGGAGGGGAACTGCGTAACCTTGCAGAAATCTCCTTACCACTTATCTGTTCAGAGGCTGATCCAAATCCCACTTGCACTGCTGACAGACTTATTTTTTTCAGGGGAAAAAGAAACGAAATGAATTTTTAAGCATGTAAAAACCTAGCACAATTGGAGATCTAGTCTCCATTAAAGTTTGAATCTGGGTCAAATATTTCAGGCTAGTTAAAAGTTTAAAGATCATACCTTTTTTCCCCACTTAATGAAGTGAACGTAATGAACAATGTGCCTGCTTTCCCATAATATCCTTTAATTCCCTAAGCACAGTGCATCGGCAGGAGTCTTAAGCGGAGTGACTTGGGAAGCAACTCACTTTTGCACACACAGACAGCAGCTTGCATGCTGATGACATGGATGCACAGGCTTTCAGACGGCCCCGGTAGAGTTGACTTTCACCCATGAAAAGTGTACGGCCTCCTCTCAGGCAGCTGGCACTCTAAACTTTCAGACAGCCCCGGTAGAGTGACTTTCACCCATGAAAAGTGTACGGCCTCCTCTCAGGCAGCTGGCACTCTAAACAAACCGCTTCTGCCTTGCCTGAAAGGCGAGACCTTTGTATGGAACAGATATTTTCTACATCTCCAGGAGACTGACTGGGGTTAAAGCAGGTCAAACCATGTAATACAGATAGCTTTGTGTTGATACTACCCACAGTGCCTGTTAGGAAGGCTGTAATTGTAAGAAACCATTTCTCAGGAAGGATATTTAATACAGTGCCAAAGAGTCTCTGCAGGCAGGCTTTGTTTTAAGGTTTGTGAGCTTTAGGGGGGGAAAGGATTATATCTCGTGTTGTGAAGTGGTTAGGGGCCAGCACATTTTTAGCTCTGTTGTAATCTAAATAACATCACGACAGCAGTGGAAACTTCACTACCAGAATCACTCACGAGCAGACTGGGAATAGCCTGGGGCAAAACCCGAAGCACCATCAATCATACATATATATATAAGAATTGGCATCCACTGACAGGGTATCATAAGGACACTTTCAAAACTGAAACAGCAAATTTAACCATGGAAATACCTGGATGCTGGCAAATTTTCTTTTACTCAGTCTTCACTGATATTTTACTTGCTGGAAGTCAGGAGTTAGAAACTGAAGACATAAAAACTCCTCTTAATTCAAATCATGAGGGCTGGAATAATTCCAAATCTATCAGTGAACGATGAAGGCATGAGCAGCTCTCGTAGCCTTAACACAGTACAAAGCCTGAATTGTCGCTGGTCTGCTAAGTGCCTTGCTCTTCACACCCAAAACAAGAACACAATCTGATCCAATCTAGAAATTCCTGTTTTTACAAAATCTAGGCAACCTCGTTAAGAAGGACAACAGAATATAGAAATAAAATCAGATCCCCTGCGAAGGGCTGGACCCCACAGGCTGGGCCTCCATGCCAGTCAGGACTGGGCTGAATTCTGACTCCAAAGTCACCCAGCTTTCAGTGGCTGAAGTCACCTATATCCCCACCTTTGCTATGTCTCTTTTCTTGGGCAGCATGAAATTTGAAGGCGATGCTGCTTTTCAGTCAAAAAAAAAAAAAAAGAAGGTATATTTAAAAGTATCAAAATCATATTTGCAGGGAAAATGGCCAAAGGAGCCCAGGTTTAGGCTGAAAAAACACAGGGAACAACAGGATGTTCAAGCTATTCTCAGCATGGAGAGACGGTCCTTCTGGGGCATTGTCCCTGTTAGGTTGCAGAGTTGCTCTGAGCTCTGCATCAAGGACAAGAAAAGTTGTCTGAAGTGACACAGCATTTAACAGCCTCTCCTCCCATCCCTGCTGTCAGCATGGGAAGAAGAATCTATCTGAAAACATTGTGGAGTCTTGCTGTACAAGTGCATTTGACAATAAATTTTGTGACAAATTTCAAAACAAGATTTGTGGTCACCATTCTGCATGTCTGATGATACAAAACCACCTTGCATCAGAACATTAATACCACTTAAGCCTTAGATTGCTTTCCACATTACAGTCTGAAAGCCCTTTATGAAGCTCCATGTCCTTTATAAAGCTGACGTGGCTTTGCTCCAGGATAGCCTGCAAGCATCCTGTCTTCAGCAGTTTCTGTGGTCCCCCATGTAGTGCTTAGACCACTTAAGAGCTCACCAAAACTCACAGGCTCTAGGAAGTCATTTCAAGTTGGTGTGTCATCCTTGTGTCCCATATTTAATATAACTAATAATAATGCTTACCTGCCACCCATGGAATCTCAGAGATTTAATTCATCCTATGAGAGTGCAAGGTTGCCTGCACTGAAAGTAGTTGATAAAGGAAGTACCCAGAAAAACAGCATTCAAAGTATTGTCAGTTCTAACAACAAGAAGCATTTTGCTTGTTTCGCCACTGGTGTTATTTTAAAATACTCAGGTACAAAACCCCAGGTGGGGTTCTTCACAGTTCTGAACTCATGGCAATAGCACAGAGAAAGGTCAGCTGGTTTGTACCCCACCTTTGCCACACTATCCACAATGATGTACTCAAAAACATGGAAGCATCCATCTAGAGCTGATGTCTCCAGAACGCCCTCCTGCAGCCCGCCACCCCCCCCCCCATGTTTTCTCTGTGGGTTCATGCTGTCATCCCCTCACTAGGAAATAATGTATTGATAAGGAGACATGGCAATTCCATCTCAAGACACTACCCACCACAAAGCTGAGGTACCTTTCTGACCATCGCTACCAGTGCCCTCGCGCTCCTGGGCAGCACAGGTGTTTGTTTGCTGGAGGCAAAGGGCACTCTGGATAGGAGCTGCAAGCTATTGCCAACCACACAGATTTTTAAACTTGACCTTCAGCGCAGCATCCCCCACACCACCCTGCCCTCTGGTTCCCCATATTTGCAGCCCTTGGAAAACTGGTTTGTTCTTACATCTTTATTAATATGTTAATCTGCACACAGGGTACACTCATGTAAATTGGCCTTCCGGTATTCCTCTTTACTGGCACCAGCCCCATCCTGCTCGGGCCCCACACTTAACCAGCTCCGTCCTTTCAAGCTGTGCACCAGGAGAGTGCAGATCAACTCATGAGAGGGAAGATGAGGCACCAAGCATGCACAGAAAAATACGAGAGGTGGAAGATGTGCCCAAGGATCTGTTGTCCTGATAGGCTGGACTCCCTTTCTGAGCCTCCACACTACCTAGGGGCCATGCAGAAAGCAGGTGGTGACACTGGCCTACCCTGTAAAACCCAAGAGAACAGCTTTGACTTTGTCCTGCAGCTGATCGAACGTGCACAGGCACACCCTGTCCTGACTGACCTAACCACCACTGCCTCCAAGCACAGGCTTGCTGGCATCTCTCTCTTGCTTCAGATTCACTGCTTTTATCTTTTATTTTCTAACTTCTCCTCTCTTCTGCAATGCACAGTCTCAACACTGTTCCCTGCACCACGTGTTGTACAGCACATTCATCCTTCCGCCATCTGATTTCTGAAAAGTCATTTAGCCAACCTGATTCTGCTCAGAAGCACCCAAACCCATCTGTGAGTCAAAAAGAAGGAATGAAAGAATAAAAGCGAACTCCAAGCAAGCCCCCATTTAAGCACTTCACATATCCTGTATAAATACCAGCTCCTGAAATTAATTTTTTGGTCAGACGGCATCTTCTCATATAATACATTACCTTTCCATTATCCCAGGGTGAAACCTCCCAGGTTTCTCAGCTAATACATACCTGCCACTTTCCCTGCTGTCCTGGGAAGATTACAAATCAATTAGGTGACTCCAAAGAATTTTGGAGTAATAGCCAGGATAGCCTTCTGGTAAAGACAAGTCAGAGGTGAACAGATAACTACAGAATCTATCAGTACCGACCGGGGGGATTCATTTCTGCAAATCAATGTAACATCCCTAAGCCTACACCAAGCACCCAGAATAATGATTTTCTCAGTCTTTAAATCTTTACTGTTGGCACAGTGATTCTGAAATTAGTCCTTTCTACTGGACTACTGTTTGCTCTAGAGATTAAAAAAAAACAAATCCAGTTTAGGACTGGAAATTTTTTAATGTCAGGTCTCATTCAGGCATTTAACAGGGGAAAAAAAACCTATTACGCTGCTAGATATGGTATCAGCAACTAACCTAAAACCCAAACCTGATTTTAATGAAGGCACTGATATTTGGCTGAAGACTTTGCCTGTCTGCTTCAAGAGGTATGATACATTCATAGGAGTCATGGGCACGATAGGGAGGAATTTACCTCACACATCCACTGTTTATTTTAAGGACAGAAAACACAAGATTTATTTCATGGAGGCAGCTTTAAGTTACCACCAGTGGTTATTACCTCAGCTTCACTCAGAGACCTCCATTTTACAATTTAGCTGTAGAGACTTATAAAAACAAAGGAATTTGCCCAGGGCAGAGGGTGCTTAACTTCATTGGGTTTGGCAATATCTTTGCTCAGACTGCCCTTCATTTTCCCAACCACACAACCAGACCATGGACTCATCAGAAAGGCAGCTTTTGCTTCAAGCAAGGCCACATTTATCTAGCTGAAATAAAACGGCATCTCATAACTATGTTCCTTTTACAGCATCTGAAGGCTTAGAGAGCAATTTAACAGGAACTTTATAATGTGGGAGCTTTTTTTGTTTTTAAATATGATGTATCTGTCCCTTTGGTAACAAATCTAGATGTAGACACACCAGAAAATTTGGTTCTTTCCCATAAAAATGGAGCAAGATGTATTTCAACTACACAGGTAAGAGCTAATCCAGCAACCCTGCTGTTTTGGGTTTGTGTGGTAAGGTTTTGGTAGATGGGGGTACAGGGGTACCTTCTGTGAGACACTGCTAGAAGCTTCCCCTAGGTCCGAGACAGACCCACCGGTGGCCAAGTCAAACCTAATCATCGACAGTGATAGTGCCTCCGTGACAACGTATTTAAGAAAAATAAACCAAACCTACTGGCAGCTTTTGTGGCTGGGAAGAGGAGTGAGAAGATATGAGAAACTCTGCAGACACTAATGTCAGTAAAGAAGAGGGGGAGGATGTGCTCCAGGTGCTGGAGGAGAGATTCGCCTGCAGCCTGTGCAGAAGACCACAGTGAAGCAAGCTGTCCAATGCAGCCCATGGAGGATGATGGGGATGATTCCACATGCAGTCTGTGAAGGACCCCAAGCAGGAGCAGGTGGAGATACCTTGAGGAGGCTGTGACCTCCACACTGGGAAGCCCACACTGGAGAAAGCTCCTGACAGGACCTGCTGCTTGTGGAGAGAGGAGCCCACACTGGATCAGGTTTTCTGACCGCATGAGGGACCTACACTGGAGCAGTTTGTGAAGAATTGTAGCCCATGGAATGGACTCACATTAGAGAAGTTCATGGAGGACTGTCTCCTGTGAGAGAGATTCCACATTGGAGAAGGGAAAGAGTGTGAGGAGCCCTCCCCCTGAGAAGGAAGACACTGCAGAGACAATGCATGATGAACTGACCGCAATGCCCATTCCCTGCCCCCCTGTGCCACTCAGGGGAAGGGGATAGAGAATCTGGGAGTACAGTGGAGTCTGGGAAGAAGGGAGGGGTGAGAGGAGGTGCTTTAAGATTTGGTTTTATTTCTCATTGCTCTACTCTCCTTTTCTTGGTAATAAATTAGATTAATTTTTCTAAGTTGCATCTGTTTTGCCCATGGTGGTAATCGGTGAGTGATCTCTTCCTATCCCTATCTTGACACATGAGTTTTTTGTCATATTTTCTCTCCCCTGTCCAGCTGAGGGGAGTGATAGAGAAGCTCTGGTGGGCACCTGGCCTCCAGTCAGGGTCAACCCACCACACCTACACAGGTTTCTCAGCATGTGTCCACTTTAAATAGCATCCAGCAAGAGCTCTCAACCAAGATAACTTACACCAGATACCAGAGCAAAATACCTTCTAAAGACTTTTTGTCCCATACCACCCATTTAAATCTGTGCCCTTTAAGCTTTACACAAACACTACAAACCTTGACCAAAAGCAAACAGATACACATCACCGAACAAACAAAAAGGGCACTTCCTGCAAATGGATGCATGTGAGACCTCCGCCATGCACAGACGCTCTTGCGCTTGGAACTGCCTCAGGAAAAAGGGGAATGCCACCGCAGCTGGGAAGGCTGCTCCTGTGGCTTCAGCCTACAACCCCCAGGGAGCTACAGGTTGTAAGAAGGTTGTAAAGGGGCCCTGCACAGTGCTTGCCTAGTTGTAAGTGATGATGGATGAACAGGCAGCCTGGTAAATATGTAACAGATCACCTGGGGGAACAAAAAAAAAGCACTTTTTGCCCAGCACACCATCTGAGGTCACCATGTATCTCTGCAGCAAAGGGAATGGACCACAAGGAAGCACAGCTGCCCTGAGGAGCGTGTGAGAGTACCTAAGGCAGGCTCGATGCTCCCAGGGAGGGTTACAAGTTCCCCTTCCTACAAGGACACTGACCTGTCAGGCAGGGACATGCTGTCATTCATACACAACAGCAGGATCATGAGATGACCTGTAAAAGTTGCAGCTTCAATTCTTCACTGACGCTGGTTTTCAAAATACCGAAGACAGCTAATGAGTGCAAGCAAGAGAAAGGTCTTTTTTTGTCTTTACAGCTTCAAACAGCCCAGTGATAGGAACTCTGCTGACCTTGGGTATCACACGACCTACCCGAGAGCTCAGGCCCGGAGCTCTTTATCACAAGGTCTCTACTTAGTGCAGAGCCAAGCCCTTCCAGCTCTTCTTAAGTGACTCCACTAGCATTCATCAAAAGGACAGAAAAAGGGACAGCAAATGGCTTGCTAATAAAGCCTGATTTCTGAGGTGCACTATGAATAGAGGAGAGGTAGCTTAATTACACTAGCAAACATAACCGAGGCCACTGCTACGTTGTTGTTTTCTCTTTAAGCAAAAATAGTGTAAGGTGGCTATAACTGGGGAGGGGAGGGGGGGGGGCGAGGTAGGAGACAAAAATAAATTTAAAAGAAAAAGGCAGGAGAAACTGTTCTGCTTTTGCATAAGTCTGACTGCATGATTATAGGATGTTGGAGATGTCTAAGAGGGAGCTGCTGAATATTTAACCTTAGAAATGGAAGCCTGGTTGTCTCTCGTCCTGTTAATATCCACGCATATCTGCCATTAACTCTAATTAGGGCTAACAGGGCATTCATGTAAGTATCTCTATAATTAATGTTAATAGCAGTTACAGGCAAACGTTGATAGATGATGAAATGCCAAGCTTCTTCTCCGGGGTTAAACACTCAGCAGCCTGTTTCTCATTCCCATTTCCCCCTGTAACGGCTCCCTAATCAATCGCAGGTAGCCCGTATGGTCTTACACTCACCATGTCCTGCAACAGCGACGCACAGGCCATGAGAAACAGTGCGCGCTGTTATTTATACAGAATATACACTCAGGCATGCAATGCCAGGCACGTTGTTAGACTGGATCGCTTCTGCATGCTCACTGCTGTACAGCTACTGCAACAATGTACTAGCAGCCCAGACTGACATCCCTTCTTTATTCAAAATGCCCAGGTTTCACAAACAATATTGTTTCTATCTTATATTAAGTCATTTTCAATTAACAAACCAAAAAAAAAAAAAAAGCAAACAGGATTATAGCAACAACCTCAATTATCCTTATTATGCCATTATGCCACCCTTAGTTGATACGCTATGCTATATTCCCACATCTGACATTATTAACAAACCATTAAATTTGTAAATGAGAACAGCAAAATTATCTGCAGTAATCAGAACGGTAATAATAATGCACCTTCTATTGTGCTTCTGGCTTGAGCTCTGCAGCAGCAGTTCATTTAAAAGCATCAACATACTGCTTTCAGCCAGGGGTCATTTGCAACTACAAAGTCTTGGTCTCTGCTCTCTTACACATCCTAAGTGAAGAATCTCCATCAAACATGTAATTCTGGAGCAGAGAAGATTTATAAACTCCCTTCAGTTGGGAAAGCATTTATAAAGCCTCAGGGAACCAGAGACGTTTTCCCTCATGAGTCGTAGATATTATTTGTAGAAAACTTCTTATGCTGAAAGCCTTTGCCAGGGACTTCACAAAGGGGGTAAAAGGAGCAGAACAAAACCCTGCTGGTGCTGGCCGTCCGAGCTGCACTTGTGGAAAATCTGACTCACACATCTAAGCCCTTCCTGCGCCCGAGCGCTAGCAGTTACTGGTCCTCACATGCTTTGGGACAGCTCCAGTCAAAAAACATATGTGGGCATGAGTCCCACTGAAATTAATAGGTGCCTGCTCTAAAGGATGAGCAAAAAAATAAATCAATTTGTGTATTTGTCAACTCACCTATATTCACCTCATGTAACATTAAAGAAGAGATGTCTCCAGAGACTAATTTTAAATCAGAACTGGACATGTTCTGGCTTTGCTATGTGAAAACAACCTTTTTTTACTTGCTTTGTTTTCTGCCTTGGGGAATTAGTGACTCAGGCAGGATGCTGAAGACTCAGTGGGATTTATTTTTCATCATGTTGAGGGTGGGGTTTTTTTATCAGGCATGCAGGCTTATTAATGCAGTTCCTACCAGAGTAAGATTTTCAACAAACCGTTCTGTCTGAGGGAGGTTACTGATCAGGAAAACAAGGGAATTGGAAGCACAGAAGGTGAAGATCTGAGGCATGCCAGCCGCCTGCAAAAGAGACAGAGCCACCTATCCTTCTAGCACACAAACCCCTTTGTCATTCACTTCTTTGATCAAAGGAGAGGGTCAAATACAGGTCCCACAATGGGCCCTGCTCAGGGCACCCATACATCACTTTTTATTGCAGCACACAGTCCCCACAGCACATTCCTCCTCTTCTGGCTCCACATTTCACCCAGACTCTCCTGGAGATACACACTAAGTCTTGGACTGAAGCACCCTCATCACTGCTGAATCACAGGACCCCACAACTTTGTAGACGACTGAAGCATCTATAGGGAAAACCCCTCTCCTTTCCTTAGTCATATTTGGTTTACCAGAGGTACTTTTCTGTACCCACACTGCTATTCTGAGAGTACGAAAACAGAATTTAGCTACAGTCAATCTGACTAAACACAGCACATTTCTTCCCAAATTACAGGTTTCTTTTTTAATATGCTTTGTATATTTATCATTTACTGGTTTTTACAACCACCTGAAGCCATGGAAATATATTTAACAGCAGCAGAATCAAGAATGACCAGAGTCTTGATTACCTGCAGTAACACTGCTCTGCTCTCCCCTCTGCCTGTACTCCTGGCATTTAAAAACACACCATGAAAAAGAAAACACAGTAAAAGTAACACTCATAAAATTACATTTTAAAATCAGAGCGTTGTGAAGTAGCAGCTACAAAATGATGAGGTGAAACACTGAGCAGTAAGTTGCCTAGACATTTTTATAGGAATTGGAGTAAATGTCCAGTAAGTTTTCGAGGAAATTGGAGTTGATTGAAACTTCTGACTACCCCATGATGGCTGGTGCTGCTTCAGCATCTGGCCAGCAGGCTGACAAGGACATTAAAAGAGAGCAGGAAGGAGATCAGCCAAGTGCAGTGCACAGTTTGTATGGGGATAGTTCATCTTTTCTTCATTATTAGTCAGCCCAGTGAGGATGTTCCCTGGTTATGCTGGATATCCAGTTAATTTTATCCAGGGCTGTGCAAAACACAAGCCTGGATTTGCAATATAGGTGGTATGAAGAGATAGATCTTATTGGAAGGAATTTGCTTTCGCTAGCTTTTTTTCCTTTTCCTCAGCAAAGACAAAAAGGACAGAAAAAGGTTTGATGGGCACGTTGTTTTGTAAGACAGCTTAGCTGGAAGTTGCAAGCATGAGTTCTGAGATGTATTACATAACTTCTTGAAATACCTTTGTCTTTTTGTAGGTCTGCTGCTCAACTCACCTTTTCTCTGAATATAAAAGAGCTGTAAAAGTGATTGCCTTCCAGTATAAACTGCATATAAACATCTCCCATCCTTGCAGGTATTTAAAAGATGTGTACACACAGGGCTTAGCAACATGATTCAGCGGTAGACTTGGCCATGCTAGGTTAATGGTTGAACTCAAGATCTTAAAGGTCTTTTCCAATCTCAATGATTCTCTGTTTCTAAGTGCAGTTTTGTGCAGTGAAATCTTGGGCTTACCTAGGGATGCCGATATATGAACTACTGACATATGAACAGTTCGTTAGTTTCTGATACTACACAGAAATTGACCTTCTGTAAATATAACTACCTGGATAGCACTGTTTGAGGTGTTGAGTGGGGAGGCAGGGGGGCTATTTCTTATTTCTTGCGCATGATGGATTATCATGGGCTTCCTAAGAATTTGTTGCATCTTCTAGCTGAAACCTGACTCTGTCCACTGAGAATTTCTTTTAGTTTGCGGAGAGATAATTGTTGTTTCATTACATTTTAAGATTGAAAACAGGCATTTTGTATGATATTTCTGTGAACTCAGGGTGGAACTCTTAATCAAAACAAGAGAGAAAGTTTTAACTAGCCAGAAGTGTGGTTGATGGGGCATTAAACATGGATACAGAAGATTCAGGCTGATGTTCCTAGCCTGCCCAGTACTCACCCAGGAAAAGAATTAACATGTCCTCTGACTCACACAAGCAAATTAATTGCCAGCCCATCCACCCAAAAACTTCTTGGAGAAGGCATCTTGTAGTGACAGGGACCTACATCTCCTTTTATTTCTTTCTTTCTTTACTTAAAACGTTTATATTTTTGGACCACAAGAGAAGAAAAGAGCATCTCTGCAAATTCTCAATACCTTACATCTGCTTCAAGAGACAAGTGAAAAAGAACAACCCTTTTCTGCACAGCCCTAACCTAAAGATGATGCCACGATTTACACAGATTAAAGTTACTAGTCATTTGAATCTGAAAAACAATGTTTTCAGTGAAAGGAATCAGTTTTTTTTCTTATGTCCCTACTCAAAACGCCACTTGTCATTCCATTGTGAACACTTTAGGAAATATTTGGGGAGCTTAACATGAAAGACAATACAGGATTGAATAGCATTTAAAAGTTCTCTTTGTAGAGAAAGAGCAAGGGACACTGAGTAGCCCAGGCTGGCATTGCTTAAGAACCAAAAGTAACCACAGGAAGCCATCCACATCCAGAAGCCACCAAAAAAAGTATTTATTTTCTGTCTCTCTCTCTAAAAGAAAATAAACCCCAGTCATAATCATCCTAACCAAAACAGATACTTCAGCTTGCAAACACTCAAAGCTGCAGCGGGCAATAAATCAGACTTGTCACTTCCAGCAACTGGTCTCTGGAGCTGTTTGCAACACGGCCATAATATATTAATAGGAGGCTTTTTCCTGGTAACCCTCAGAGCCATGATTCCTTTGTTGGCTCTTCTTTAAACAAACACTCCTGTAACCTACTGGGGAATCTAAATTTAGCATTAAATCCTAATTATTTTCCTCTAATTAGCAATTTGAGCGTAGGTTTTGTTCTGATAGGTTGACATACTGTGTCTTGTTCGTTTTAAAAAAATCCATTCAGTTCACCCACCTTCAAGCGTGTATACCTATGATGTGTCCACTACATTAACTCATCATTAGCATCAGATAGATCACTCTGAATGGAACCAAAATATTCTGCTTCCCAGGCAAATTGTCTCAAAAAAAAAAAAAAGGGCAAAAGAAGCTTCTGAAATGTCATGAAAGACCAGTAAAATGCTCTGAGGCCACGGGTAAACACAGCTGTACCATCCCATCCCTTCCACACCAATCAGAAGGGTAAGAGAGCATTGTCAATAAAACCAGAGAAAATGAAGCCTTATACATCTTAGATGTCCCACAGCTGGAGGCAAAGAGAGTAGTAAAAGTCCACTGATCTTCTGCCATTTCCCTCTTATTAGTTTCAGTTTTGAATTTTGGATGGCACTGAATATAGAAAGAGGGGTTAATTGTTTAACCTTACAAATATAACTAAGCCTCTTTTGGTGTTGCCTTTTGGCCTGTTTTTCAGTTTCCCAAAGGATTTGAAGCTCAACACACTGCTCAACTCTTCAGCATGTGCTGTACCTGTGGATTCATTAAATAAAAACCTGGGACAAGACTCTGAGCTTTTTACAGGGTTTGGATCTACCTGTTGCTATGTGCCATGGGAAAAAACCCCAACACGACTCCCACCATTTCACTGAAATAAAACTTGAAATCAGGTGGCTTTTTTTTTCTTTATCCAATGCTTCGGTATTGTGCTTCTATCGCACCATATGCTACTGTTAGCTGGCTAGAAGAAGAGGTGGTGTGACAAAGCTAACTCTGGTTTAGAACTCTTCCAAACTGTTTGGGGTTTTTTTGTCAGAATTTGTTGCAGTTCCACAGCTATTTGTTTTCCTTTATGTCCTGAGGTATGGTTTCTGTCCCAGTAAAGAGGTAATTAAGTAGCAATGATTCCTTGCTCTCTCAATAAAGACAATGTTTGGCCCAGCCTCGTCATTTATGTGGACCTATGTATGGAGGCAAGAATCTCATCTCCCTCCTGGTGACTGTATTCTAAAGCTCCTTCATGCTAATATGGTTCCCCCAAAGATGTTACTCTATTCTTCATTCCAGCTGGAACCAGAGAGCACACTCACTCCTCGCATCTGCTCTTTCACTCCAGAAAATACACAGCTCACGCAGCCCTTTTGCCTGCTGTCCACACTCAGGAAACAAAAGAATCAGGGAAGAGAAAGGGGTGTGTGTCTTTACTTTTAAACAGGTTTTTTTTTTTCCTAGGGTGCAAGCTGCTTAATACAACAGCCCAGAGGGACATTAATAATAACCATCAAATACCATGTTGGGTCTTTTGATCCAATCTTTCTTGGCAAAAGCTCCATCTAGACAAACACACGCTCTAGACAAGATGGCCCAGCACTCTGTCCAGCTGAATCGTAAGTGTCCAATGTTGGGGAATCCACCACTTCCCCAGGAACATCATGGGGGTTGATCATTCTCATTGTGAAACAAATTTAAGATACAGCATTTTATTGATAGCCTTAGGTAAAATAAATACATGTTAACTAAGCAAATGAGCTGGTAAAACACCTAACAAAGTTCTTTATGAATACAGGAAGAAGAGATGAATAAGCAACTTCCATGACAAAACCCCTGTATAGTGATTTTATGTCTAACTTCACCTTCAGTAGGAGAGGGAAGGGATTGTCCTTTCTGCTTAGAGCAGATACTAAGCCTCTGTGAATACTGTTATTTGCTGACTATCAGTGGCTCTGTGTGCATATTTTCATACATATATATATATGTATATTTATACACACACAGAGCCAAGACAAAGCAGATTCTGATCTTGAGCCTTTCAACAGTCACCTCACGAGGAGTCTCAGTGAGCCGCCCTTTTCATCCTCTGCCATTCTTCATACATGTGCAAACAGAAATAAAAAGAACAAACTAGAACATCAGAATAATGCACACACATCATCAATCAATCTGCACGGATTTCACAGAGATGCAAATACCTTAATAAATAATGTTTTCTAAAAACCTAAGAAAAATTGCCCCAAGATTCCTGACCTTCTGATATCTGTCTTGCAATCGCACGAGTTTTCAGTCTTCCAACAGATTTGTTTGTAACATTAGCTGAAACTTAGGTACTCTCCTCCTTCAGGAGCGAAGACAAGCCAATGTTCATGTAGTACAAACTTTGTCTACTGTTGAGTTCCATGCCATGGAGATTATGATAACCTGTTTTTAGGAGGCCAACATGGAATCTACTTAAGATCAAACCCAGTCCCTAGTAAGGTAAGTGGGAAGGTTACTGACTTCAATGTGGCCTTACTCAGGTATTCCTTTCCCCCTCACTACATTACACTCACATGTTTTTTCATCTCAAGGCTGAATGTATGGATTCATGGATCAGATAGTATTTCTGTCATGGAAGTTTAAAGTGCTTCAAACAAGAGAAAGCTGGTTCATTATGAGAGACCTTGCGTGCTATCTCTACCTAAAGGTTAATGACTGTCACTTTACTAAAGCGCACTGACATAGTTTCCAAAGTGCTGTCTGAAAGAGCACAGCACCTCACAGACACACACAGCAAAACCCATCACATTACAATGCCAATAAGCCCAAATTTAAAGTAACTGTGTTTAAAGATTAGTTTTTTACTGGTTTTACTTTCCCTGTTTGGTAAATGGCATAGACATTTACATGTGTGCTATACAACAGCGTGTCCTCCTAACGATGAGCTTTCATGTGCTCAGCCAAGGAGAGAGGAGAGCGCTCTCGCCGCGCAGCTAGCATCGCCCTATCTGAACAAGGGAATAATGCATGACTTGGCCAACCATTGTCACCAAGCAGTGATGTGTATGAAGTGCAAAGAGCATTTTCATGTTTAAGAGGAAATACTTTATTTTAAATATTCAACAGTCACTGTCATCTTCATATTTTTCTCCCAGGGTCTCAGCCAGAGGGAAGGCAGCTCACAGGCTCTGATGCCGCGTTGCCAGGAAGGCTACTTGTCAGCAGTTGTAGTGTGAGCAACAGCAGGAGGCTTGGAACAAGCATGTGAAATAAAATGTGTATTCAAGAGACAGCACAATGGCTAGCTTTTTAAGTGGCACGAAGCTCTTCACCCTGCGGGGGCCCTCAGATCTCTGCGCTGAGCAGCTGTGTTGCACTTTTCTCCTATCAATAATAATGATAAATAATAATGATGGTGAAGTAAAATGAAACTCTGAGCTTACAAGCTGCATCAGGTGGACTTAATGGTCCTGCCTCCAAGCACGCAATGCTTAATTCCCTCATCTCTTCAGTCGCAGATCCCCCATCCCACTATCACAGGGCTGGCTGGGGGGGCTGAGATGCAGGGCTGCCCTGTTGTATCCAGGCAACGGGCACTACTGAGGCTCTGCAAACCTCTGTAATGCACTGGGGCAAGTACTCCCAGTCTGCACAGAGCGCAGGAGAGAAGGAGCTTACCCAATTTTAAAGAATATAGGCAGAGAATAAAGGAAGATTTCTAAGTGTCTTCTGACAAACACAAGTTCCTAGGTCTCCCCGAGGCTACCTGCTTTCCTGGCACTGCTCGCTGGGAAGGAGCCTGGGACAACCTGCAAAACTTACTATGACTTTTATTCCTCAAGTTCACCTCTTCCAACTGCAGAAACTTTCAAAATTAATTTGCATCTGTAGGCAGCAGTCTCAATTCCTGGGACTGTCTTTTGGCCATGCAAAACCTACCAATTTTGTGATTAACAGGCATGCATAGACACAGCACCAGGGTTTAAAGACGGTCTGTAGGAGAAAAGGTCAGCTGAGAAACAACAATCCATCAATCCTTACATTCACAAGGGAAAGAAGTTCTAGGTCAGCCAGGGGATAAACTTCTAGTGCCAGGGAGGTGAGTGGGAGTGCTGACACTAGCTTGGGCGATACCCAGATTTCACTGACGGTGCTTCAGGGCAGGTTTACTGACGACGCTCTATGCCACTGCCCTGCCCTGTACAGCTGATGTTCACAGAGATGGGGATGGCCTTACTTCGGCAGAGGTTCAGTATTTGAGAAAAGACCATGAACTAAGAAAGTTACAGACAGGAGCTAAAAAGCTCACAAACCTGGTCCCTCAGCATCTTCAGCTCACAGAGGATCTACTGGCCACTGGCATTCAAAACACAAATTTCAGAGGATGAAGAGACATGAAAGGGAACTGGAGATATTCTCATAGATATTCAGTAGTGTTCATCTGCCTCCCAAACAATTGCTGAAGCTGCCATATGGACATATCATTGCAGATATACAGGGAAGAATGACCATGAACAGAAGAAAGAAGTGTATGACAAATCACCGCATTAAGATGCTCTGATTCAAGCCAGACTTAATTCAAAGAAACCCTGTGTCTGCTACAAAAAAGAGGTCACAATGGCCCTTTCCCACCTTACTTGATGCTGTGTCAGCCTTTTAGGATCTTGGCCATAAACAAAATTCATGAAAAAACACTACAGCAAACAGCAGTCTAACCTTCCTCATCATCCCAGTACTGACATACTATTCCAGTCAGGATTTTTGCTTTCATTCCCAATGACTAGAAACGTTAAACAAACACAATTTAGGAGTACATGAAATGCTAAAATCTGAAACACTCTTTGGAACTTGGGAATTCTCATGGCTCCTACTGTAACCTCAGCTCCCCGCCTGTGCCTTCCCTCCTTAACAATTTATACAGCCTCACTGCCTTGGCAAATACCTCCTTTTCCTTCTAGTCACAACAGCTGCTATTGCAGGAGACAGCCTGGAATACAGTTACTTATCAGGAGAGGTAAAGAACTACCTCCCTGGAACACCACATCACCTCCACTTGAACTCTGAGGAAAAATAAGTATAGTCCCTCTTCGCTCCTTTGCGAGCAATGACATGAAACATCAGAAGGGACTGGCCAAAGTGCACATTATTCAGGTGTTCTCAAGGTGTATCCAATTCCCTCTCCTGCTGCGAAGGGCAGCTCTAGAGGCAGAGGGACGGATCCTTTGCAACACAGTGGTCTCCGCCCCAGCCAACTACACCAACTTTACAACAACTTGCTTGAGTCAGAAGTGTGAGCTGAGACCTGGGTACCAGGTGCTTGTGGATTTTAACCCCAGTTCACCATCCACTCAGAGGGGAGGCAAGCTTCTCTATTTTTTACAGCACTCCACCCCAAATTCTTATGCATATAAAGACTGTCATGAATCACATAAAACTTCTTTATGGCCTTTCCCCTCCCCAACAAGCCCTTCCTGCAAAAAGCCCCTTGCAACACCATCTCAGCAAAAGTAAGACAGCAACAAACAGCTGACTGTGGCAAAGCTGAGTTCCATCAAAGAATCTGAAGGCAGAGGAAAGGAAAGACAGAAGAAAGCTGGGGAAAGGGGCAGGCAAGAGATACAGCACTCTGCAAAGTGGAGATAAGGAGTGCTCCAGATCAGAGATGAGAGCAAAGATCCAAGGGGACAACTTAATCTTGATCTAGGAAACCACTGAGACATTCAGACCATGCTTCAGCAAAGCCCTACCACCACTGGTTTCTTCAGGACCTACAACATTAAACACCCATTTAAGTGCTCTAGGGAAAAAAAGGCCAGATGGCTTGGCCCACTGCAAGACCAAACTCTTCTGCCTGGTGCTGGTCTGTGCAATTGATCCCTTGTTCAGAAATGCAAACCAAAATGAGCAGCATCAAAAGACACAACAGAGCAGGTTCAATGGAGAAGAAACCCAGAGCAGTGCTGATTGATTATTCCCAGAAGCACTAACAGAGTATGTGCCTGGGCCAGCAGCCCCAAGCAGTGCGTGGAAATGTTGGAAAAGCTTGCTGAGCCATCCCCTGCACCCACAGACCTCCCTGACTGATGAGCGTATTTAAAACAGTTCTGTAAATCTACTACAGCCTGGGTCCCTACTAATATCAACATTCCCTTCCCACCTCTCCTCCCCTTTGACTCAAGCTCAAACCCCAAATCTGGGGCACCTTTGGTATGTGTATAATGGTATCTGTCCAACATTCCCCAGCATCACTTGGGATGGGGAGAGAGCTGCTCATCAGGGAAGGCATCATGAGGGAAGCAAAAGACAATATATTTGGAGATTTCAAACAGAGCCTACTGGCGGTGCTGAGGCCAGCCATGTCAATCCTCAGCTGCAGTCACTGGGACACAATAAAACATGGAGAATTAGCAAAGAAAACACTTCACCATAACTCTGAGCACTCGTGCTTTATTCCTTGACTCACAGCTGAGACTATTCAATGGCTGAGAGGTGGATGGGAAAATAGGACTAAGAAAAGCTACAACAAACAGGCTACTTGAAACTACAAAAGCAAGTCATCACCAGAAGCAAGAACAAGTCCCTAATGGTTAATCTCCTGCACCAGGCAAACCCCAAACTCTTCCAACAACAGAGCACAAACAAATTTTGTAATAGTAAAACCCAAGAAAAATCACTCTGCCTCAGTGTCAGAAAGAACATTTCACGATATTCAACAGAGTTTGGGTGACAGAACAAACAAAAAGCAGAGAACTGTTTCAGTTTGAACTGGAAGACTTCTCTTCTGAAAGAAAACAATACATTCACGTCAGCTCCCCAAAGTTTTGTTCAATCAAAAGTGAAACTGTTTTTCTCCCCACATACATTTCCTAACTTAGAAAACCAAAACAAAACCTCTTCCACAACCCCTAAACACCACACCAAACACAGTAAAACATCTTCTTATAAAAAGTTCAGATCAAATTTTACTAGAAAAGTCATTTTAAATGTTGAAAGGATCGGCGATGGCCTTTCTAAAAAACAAATATGCTGCATTAAAAGAATTATAAGTAAAGATTTAGATGTTTACAAATACATATGTCACCTTTTTGTTGACTGAAACTATTCACTTAATTTGTACTTGATTTTCTGAAGATTTGTTGTCTGTGAAAAATTAGGAAAAAAAAGTTTGTGCAATTTCTCTCATAAAATTGATCTACTAGAGAGATGTGATCCTCAGACTTCTACACACAGCTGATGTTCTAGTCATAGAAGAAACATCATATCACTAAAATTTTCATCAATTACCATTTTTTTGATCAACAAAAAAATCCCACATAGCAAAAGACCAAAACCCAAAGCAGTTAAAGCAGTGATTTTAACTTTGTACACCTAATACTCAGGACTGACTACCCCTAAGGATTTCTATTGCTAGTCCTAAAAGTCTGGACTCAGGTTTATACTTGCATCTAGCTAGTTTGAAGTTTTTCAACTACCAATTTGCCAATTACATCTTAAAAAAAAAA
This sequence comes from Laterallus jamaicensis coturniculus, assembly GCA_022605575.1. Lineage (NCBI taxonomy): Eukaryota > Metazoa > Chordata > Aves > Gruiformes > Rallidae > Laterallus > Laterallus jamaicensis. The sequence goes on from JAKCOX010000013.1 coordinate 24,255,704, forward strand.
AAAAAAAAGCACTTCATTACTCCTTTTTAAAAGTCACTATCACCTTTTCCTGGGATGAAGACTTCTTGAATATACTCAACTTTATCTACCATGTAGTCACACTAAGTCACCAGAAGAATCAGAGCTTTACTGTAATGATCTTCAGGTCTTAAAATGACCATATATTTATTCATGTAAGTAGTCCGAACATACAGTCTTTATTTCGTATGCTGGCTTTTGGCAGGAGGAGATGGAATAGCAGAACACCAGCTCCTGGTTCCAATCAGTTCAGTGAGTGTTTGGCCTTCAGTGCTGCTACCAGATAACAAACAGAATTGGGAGATGGAAAGGGAAATGGAAAAGCAGAGGCAGCTCTGGCAAGTGATTCGACTTTCCAGTAATGTGATCCACACGCTAAGCCAACTCAACTAACAGTCCAATGACTTGCGATAAACTTACAGCTCTATTTTGAAAGCTGAACATTAAGGCATGGGAAAAAAAAGGCAAACTGAGTCCTTTTCTTCTTGTTGACTGAGTTCTTGTGGGAGACATAGCTTAAAATTGAGGATATTATTTTTAGTCTTCTTGAAATGTACTCTTGGATGTACTCTGCAGCCACAAAGGTTATAAATGGTACGGGTCAGTTTGAGGGGGGCAGTGACAAATTCTGCCTTGGCATACATGTTACCTGTACTGCACTGCTATGTGTCTGTCTCTCTCCAGCATCAGCAGGGGATACCTGGACAGCAGACAGAAACACCCAAGCCAAATAGGCCGTGCCGCAGAACACCGGTCAGGTAGCCATAAACTCTAATACCCATCAACAGTCACCAGGGAAAGGTGCCAGAAACAGTATGAGATGGCAATTACAGAACAGTCGGTTCCTCTGAACTTCCCTATTACCCTCCTGGGTCCAGAGGCTGGCTCATGCCATGCCACAAGGAGGGACTGGGACTGTACATACCATATATGAGCTCCCGTATACTTCAGTGTTTCAAGCCAGTGCTACAGCCCATCAGAAAATTAGCACCCGGTGAACATGGTGGGATTTGAAAAGAAACCTTCCACAAATTATTAAAAAAGGAAGCTTGTCTTGCTTAAACATACTTCCTTGGTATTTATTTATTTATTGCCCATGCTGCTGGGGAGTTGGTCCACTCACACCCCACTTTGTCAAAGAAGTATCAGCTGCAGAAAGTCCCATGTTCAGCTCAAGACCTTTATATGCCGGGCAATACATTGCCATGTTATCTTCTCCCCACCGTCTGGCCACAAAATGCCTGCACGTCATCTCCACCTTACATCTCCTGCCACACACTACCAAGAACAGCCCTGACGGTCCAGCACAAGCATGTCCAAGGCTGCTCAGTTCCTAGCATCTTATCAGCAAGCACTGCCAACAGAAGTAACATCTGCCAGGGTTGCAGCCCACATCCTCACTAGTTAACCGGAGAACAAGCCCTTTCACAAAGGACAAAGCAGCCATTAGATTATCACAGTGCACAAGCCTGTCCAGCAGATGACCTACATGTAGGTTCCCTCTTGCGAAAAAGCTCTCAAGAGTTTAGAGTAAATAGACACAGAAAGACAAGCAAGAAACCTCAGCTTTAAAACAGGTCAGGGGACTCAAGGGCACAACCTTTTTCATATTCTGCAAGTTTTTCAATTGTTTTTCAATTTTTTTAATGTAAGATGCACAGATGTTTTTATGTAAGCAGAGGGAATTTCTGGGTTATCTCTCTCCTTTTTTTCTCTCTTCCCCCATTATTCCTTTGACATAGAAAGGATGACCAACAAGAAAGAAATAAAGAAATAAAGGAAAAAAAAAAAGAAAAGATAAACTTGTGTCTCCAGAATGAAAACTTTTTCCTCTTCAGGCTTCTCTGAAAAGGAATACAAAGTTTCAAGAAGCCAGTTTCTACAGTAAATGAAATACCTCTACCACTTTTTCCTACAAGAGAAAACTTACCAGGTGCATTACCATCCTCATACAGACAGGGAAGAGGCGCAGACAGGATTGAAGCTACTTCCCACTGTCAGAATGCTGGTTAGGCACAGAGCTAATAATTGAATGCAAAACTCCTGAAACCCAGTTCGCTACTTCTAGGGTAATACTGTCCTTATTCCTGACTCTAACAGTTATCACCTTTCACTGATCCCAGCTCTTGTTCATAAGCCCAAGGAAAAAAAGCTTCAAATACACGCAGATATACAGCTCTTACATATCTGCTTCTGGAGAAATCTCTACAGCGAGAGAATAATTCTAGCAGCTCTTAACACTAAGTCCCCAGCTTCACTCGATAGTTTTCAAAATTCACAAATCAAAAGCAAATGTGTTTCTGTAGGTCTCAAAATAGGAGATGCAAAGCCTTTTCACTGCCACTGTGAGTGATGCTGTATCTCAGCCTCTCCGCCCATAACTCAAGCATGGCGATGAAAGGCAGCTTTGCTTTCCTGCCCCGTCACACTGGGGTAAACCCCAATTTTGCTTGACAAAGCACCTGATATAGACAGGCAGGAAAAAAAAGCTTTATATTAACCACTGTAACATTAGAATGACGTGACAGGAACTGATAGAGATGGATTTGTAATGACAATTTATTTCCTCCTAATTATTATGATGTACATATCAAACCAGCTTCTGACTCCATAGGAAAACACGCTCAGCCAAAACCAGTCCCCATACGCACTGCAGTTAACCTCAGAAGCCCTGACTCCAACTCTCTGGGGCAGTACTTCTGGCAGAGCCAGAAGCAACGATGTTTGAGCCTTCTGGCTGTTTGTGTCACCTCTAGACCCCTATGAATCAGAATCAGCAAACAAACATGTACCACATCGCTGGCAGAACTAGCCTAGAGCACCTTTAGCAGCAGGAATTAAGAGCTGAAACCTCCTGCTACCCCAGCTGAGATTTTGAGCTGGGTTCCTCAGCTCTGGAGCCCAGGGCTGGCTGCTGGCCAGTGCCAGGCAGGCTCGGGGCTGGCAATGCACTCTGCCTGCCCTCTGGATGCATCACCGACCTGACTGATAAATGTGTATACAACAAACAAATCATCGTTGGCCATGACAGTTATTAGGACAGTTATAAATGTGAGCAGACTGTAATCAAAACACGAGGCCTGGGAGTTTTCAGAGGGCTGGAAACAATGGCTGTCAGGTGAGGGGCATCCCATTTGTCTGCGCAACGTTAAAGCAGACGTCCAATGACAGGCATGTTCGTGTCATAAGTTGTTAGCTGCTTCATTGGTAAATTGAGAACTGAGCACATGGGGCATCGAATCGTTCCACATCACTTGCTGTGAGTGATATCTCCTCTTGATAACACAGTGGAGAGCATTTGATAGGTACCACATTATCTTCTGTGAAGAAAAGACTATGTGAGGGCATTCCACTGGCACACTAGTGCAAACTCAAGCATCTTAGTAAAGCCTAGGAGGTTGCCACAGTTGTATATCTAGTATGAGCGCAATTTATTATACGGAAAGATTCTCTTGGAGACTCATTTTGCAGAGGTAAGAGAGCAGCACTGCTTCTCCAAACAATTTAACTCTCAGTCTAAACTTAAAGAAAATTAGAACTGTCTCAATATGGTATCTGCCTCCTTTGGTCAATGCGGCTTCCATTGCCAGGCTTTAAAAAAACACCACTGAACCTCATTTGCACAGAGCTGTGATTTTTAAAAAGTTGTCCAATTGTTCAACCTTTTAAGAAGGGAAAAAGAAAGTGCATTTGCCAATACATAACAGCAGATGATGATAAAAATACTACCAAACAATTTTCTGCAAAACCATGTTTATAGAAAGCATATTCCTTTTCCCCGCTTCTGTAATCACACCTCAGCACTACACAGATTGAGGATTATGATGTGATGGTGGGAAGTGAACCCCCAAATTTTTTGCTGCTGCTTCTGAGAGGGAGTGGGGTTTTGTCTGGTTTTATTTTTTAGGGAGTCCTCAACACTGTCAGATGCTGAACAGATTTTTACAGGGAGAATCAACAGGGCATCACAGGTAGTCAGATGCGATGGTGCACAGGGAGCACCACTAAAGACTGTATCCCAGCTGCTGATATAAGAGGATACAAACTTCATTTATGCTCCTGTGGTTCCATCCATTCCACTACAGAAGTCATGAAGTGAGTTTCTTTGGACTTCTGATGTGTTTCCAAAAAGTGGGCAGTTTCTGTTCATCAACCAGCAAGAGTTGCACCAGAAAACAACCACCAAACCTCTGAGCTGTTTTGGGTCCTTTTCCCAAGCCAGCACATGTCCAGACCCACCCCTGTTGCCTGTGGAAGCACCTCAGCCTCTGAGGTATTGCTGCAAGGAGCCTTCATTCCCAAGGGCTCACATGTCTCATCTCCCTTTGGAGATAATCGGACTATGGTCACCCACAGCGGTGGCCTCAGTCACGGGGTAGACTAGAGGAAGCTGGTGGCCTAAACTGGTGCATGTCACTCACTTGGTACATCAGCAGACATGAACAAAGCACAAGTTGGGAGCAGGAGGTTCAAGTCTCTGCAGCCCCATGTCCTCAACTGACACAGCACAGTCAGGATTAGCACCATTTCATGAACCACATTTTCAGGCAGAGAGAGGGAGTGGAAACCCCAGGTCAGCACCACCATTTTTTTGTCCCAGCTCTTGATCACAAAATCATAAGGTTCTGGTGGAAAGACATTTTCACCCCTTAAAATTTCAAGTGCCAAACTGGGACCATCCAGTAGGGAACATCCTGGGAGCAAAAGGCAGGATCCCCTGGTGTGCTCACATCAGTCATGGAAATAAATGCTGAATAAATGTTAGACTGTGAATGAACAGGGAACAAAGGGGACACTGCATGCCTCTGTCCCACTGCCTTTGCATCCTCTCTAAAGCAACAAAAAATCGAAAGGCAGAGAGGACTGTGGATGATTACAACAACATCATCCATTCCTGCCATTCTAGCTGAACCTCATTTGCCCTTTCTGCTTTGCTTTAATCACCTAAATTGTGAAAAAAGGACCACAGTGAAATCTTTGGCACAGACCAAGCCTGTATACTTGCATACTGTAGCCCACGTCTTTCCTTCTGCCCAGATCTACCACAAAAGCAGAACAACTTTCAGCGAAGGGAAAAAAAAAAGAAAAGAAGAAAAAGCCAACTGTAAAAAATCAATTTTTAGAAAGAATGTGGCATGATGCCATTTTCCTTATATGGCAACTGGTATCCCATGCGGAGTCTCAAACAATAGCCAGCCTGGCAGGGGGTGGAGTAAGGAGAGGACTTGGGGGAAAAAAATTATATATATATATATTCCCTGCTGGCCATCACCCCCCATTTCCTCTTGGATTTCTTTGTGACTGCACTGAAAGGGGTCAATAACTCCCAGCTTGAGAAATGCAGCTTTTGAAAGGACTATCACCAGCATCTGTATTTAAAGAATGTCTTTTACTTCACAGCTTCCCCCCCCCAGCCCCCCACCCCACCTCCGGCCCCCAGCTAACACAGTGCTTTTTAAAAAAGCAAGCAGCAAGATAAACTTTCAGGGAAAAGAAAAATGCAAGAGTAGAGGAGAAACCGTGTCCTTCTGCTTTGGTTTAACTGACACTTTCACTGGACAAAAAAGGCTTGACTGGCAAAGCAGGGACAGGGAACATAAGCTGCAGATGATCTAAAGTGCTATGGATCATTACACCTTGCTTCAGTCACCATCTCCCCATCTTTTAAAGCATGCTACAAAACCACATGAAGCAGCCAAGCAGCAAGCTGGAAAAGAATTTCAACCAATTAAAAAAAATGGGCAAATTAGCACTGGACTTCTGGAACACATCAAAGCTTTGCAACTCAATCTTCAGTGTTTAACAATTCTGATCTGACACATACATTCTAGTCAGACTTTAATAGGCTTAATTAACCTATCTTGATGATGAAACACTGAACTAGTGGCTAAGTCTTATTTAGGCTATTTGAGGAAATACTCCTGAAAAGCTATGCCATTAGAGCCAGGGATTTATTAGGAGGAAGGAGAATCAGGACTGAAACCTTCTCCTTCAGTGCCACTGGACACAGCTCACACAGAAAGCTGGCGCATGCACAGTTTTTCACGACCCCTGGTCCTGCTGCACACTTCAACCTCATTCAAACATCCAAGAGCAATTATACCACTGTCTGTATTGGGTTGTGTTTTTTCAATTCACTTTCAATTCACTCCAAGTGCCCACACAGAGTTTGCACAGATCAGTTGTTGCTGTAGTTTCCAGGTGTGAACAGGTTAAAAATTGCATCCACATGCTTTAGAAACTGAGTAACAGTTCCCACTACTAAAACTTTTCCAAATTCAAGGAGTAAAATGGATGAAGTGTCACAGAAGGAAGCTCTACTTTGTGTTGAATAGAGAAAGTCTTAGTAAGACCGCCTATGATTTTCAGGCTTAAATATATTTGACTTTATATTCATCTGGTTATCTGACTGGAGCTTTTCAGTAAACACCAGCAGAATCCCACAATATTCACCAAAGACAGGCCTGAAACTCACAGACGGAAAGGTGCAGAGGTCCCTCCAGCAGCACCACACACAACAAAAACCATTTCATGTAGTTCCTACAAGTCAAAAACGAGGCCAGCGAACACCACAGAAACAGAGCAGCCAATTGCTTTTGAGAGTCTCTAGCATGAGAAGCATATGATTTTGCAGTTCACTTCAGTTTCCAATCACCCTGTCTTTCTCACAGGCATTCAAATACATTACTCTGTGCCTTATCAGATCCTGAACTGGTATTGCAGAAAAGCTCCTGTGAGCCTGAGAACTCTGTAGTTCAGAGACATTTGTGGGGCTGTAATGAGTACTGACAGATAAGCCACACTCATGCATACACACTTGCAACTGATGTCTGGTTTAACACAATACAGCCCTAAGCCTTCATAATACAGCCTAGGAAACAGAATCCTCCCATCACCTACTACTAATTGCATCTGCAGTGGTCAGGGGTTGAAAGAGAAGTAAGCAGATTAATTCTATTAGACTGTGGAATAGTATCCCAAGGGGACAAGGGAAAATCCCATCATTTAAACCAGGACTGGTAGACGCTGCTGGGAACGATGTTACACACTAGTAGGGGATTAAGGGTTTGGACTGAAGGGCCTCATCTTTTCTAGATCTGGTTTCCATGAGTCACTGTGATTTGAACTGCAGGGCTTTTCTGTTTGTTTTTTTCACTTCAGGATGACCTGAAACATCTTGCCCAGTTGAAAACTAAATTATTTAATTTCTTACTTAACCCCTTCCCCTCCAACCTCTACTTCTTTATTCCCTTTCTCAAAAAGCTTTTTGTTCAAATTAAGGTATCTTTCAATATAAAATAGAACAAGAGGTCTAAGTTCTATTTTAGTAATACCCCATCTCTAATATTTTTCTTTTTTCAGCATACTCCTCCCACACTTTTAGCCTGTGTTTATCTAAGCTCTATTATGAGCAGTCTTGATCCTCTGAAAGTACATTTTTGCTGAAACCAATGCTAGTACATGCTGTACATATAAGGTTTCACGCCTACAAAAATGATGGGCAGAGGTGGCAAAGCCCCTCCTGCACAAAACGAATGGGAAAAAGAAAATCCTCTGCTCATCCACCACTGCAAAACCGGAGTCCAGAAGCAGCAGAGCCCAAAATCAGGAGCATGCTCTGCCTTACCTGCGTGCTGCTTTGAGGGGACAGGCCTTCAGGGAAACACTTGTTCTTCTCAAGAAGTCAGGTCGTACTAAACCCGCATCAGTCAGGGTCCTTGTTTCAGGTCCCTAGCACCGTGATCCTGGCTGGTCAACCTGTCAGAAACAGCAATGACAAATGCGTAAGACACACATCTCCATATGGAGCCAGCGGAGGAAATCGTGACCTTGCTTTAGTCACTTCCTCCCACGTAGGTAAAGATCAATTCTTTCTTGCACACCCAAAGAAGTTGAGAGGAGGGGAAACATCTGGCAGAGACCCTGAAAACCTCGGCAAGGCCTGGACTGAATGCAAAATCTTCCTCCTTACTTTCCAGTCCATTTAGATGAGGCAGAAAAGGACTTTTGACCAGAAGGCTTGAGGAGAAAGACTATTTCCAAAAGACTGGAGCAACAGTTACTCCTCATCCCCTCCTCCCGCTCCCCTGTGCAGCAGTAGAGAGTCACCAGGGAAACAAGGAGAGGACAGGAACACCACGGAACATGCTGTGAGTCCCTCGAAGGCAAGTCCCAGAACAGAGGATGTAGTAGGGTGTGAAAAATCAAAGCAGTTAAAGACACATACATGCACATGCTATGCAACAAATATGCACATGCATGTGTGCTTGGTGGACAGACGTTGAAGTACAACTGCATGCTGAATGCAGGGCACCAGAAAAGGTAAGAGGGCAAAGGGATGGAGCTGAAAGGTAGGTAAGGGTGGGACAAAGATACCAACGAAGCCAGGAGGAGAAGAGTTCAGAGGAAGATCCTCTGGTGGTAAAAGCAATAAGCAAGCAAAAGAAGGTAAATCAGAGCCTGGAGAAAGGCAGGAACGGCCAGTGGGAAAGGAGGAGGGATCATGCCAGATCTTGTCGGTTTTCTCCTTGCAGAAGTCAGCCAGACCCAGGACACAGAGGTGGAGCCAGCACTTAACAGAGCAATCACTCTGTAAACGGCTTCTCTCTGGAGAACTCCACCGAGTCTGGATCTCATTCTCCCTGACAGCTCTAATTCAGATATGAAGCTGGCGCCACGCAAATCCATTTCATAGCATTACTTCTCTCCTCTGCAGTCTACCTTGCAGCTTTGCTCTCCTTTGAAACCAAACCCCTCTGCACTGCCCAGCCCCTCCAACATCTCAAAGCTAGTGACAACTGTCCACGTGCAGCATCAGGGAGCATCAGTAAACCCCCCAACCCCGCAGCTCCCTCAGGGTCACGATGAAAAGCTGGGGGAGAAGGTCCTTTCACAGCAGCTCCACAAGCAGTCCTCTAAGGTACTGAGATGGCTGCACCTGGACATCTCAAGCTCCCCTTCTCTGTCATGGTCTCCAGAGAACCCAGCCATGCTGAGTGGAGCTAGCATTTATTTGTCAAGCCAGCAGATTACACCACCACTAACAAGCTGGCTGGGAAGTGCTGACGTCACACCAGACCACATGAAAGGAAATCCCAACCATGTGCGTGGGTATCAGCCCTCTGTCAGCAGCCGCTGCTCTCCTCCACAGAAGTGCTATTTTCACACTCCCCACACTTCCCTGGGTCAGCAGGGAGGGCTGTGGGACACAGGAGCGCTGCACACTGCGTCCGGCCTGAGACACCCTGCTGAGGAGCGTTCTGCACCCTGGTCATTCATTTGACAATGCACCAGAGGAGCAATGTGGTCTAGTGAGTAGACCAGGGGCCCACCGAAGAGGCACTTAGTCAGATGTTCTCCTTGCCCCTGTCTCTGGTGGGCTCGCGTGCTTTCAGCTAAGCTTCATCTTCCTGTGCTTGTTGGCAAGCATCCTCCCTGCCCTGCGCAACCTGGCATTTCAAATACACATATACTGGCCACGTCCTCACTTCTTTGAAGGGGAAGGGTCACTATTTGGGAGATGCAAGTGCTCACACATAGAAAATGCATACGTCCATATACTTCTGCACAGACAAACTGTCTGCTGCCTAATAGAAACTACCCTATCATTGAGCGTGGTTCTGGTCCTTTCAGACATGAGTATCACAGCCTTTGAAGATAGGGAAGAAAAAAATACCCAAAGTTTAATTTATTCAGATTTGTAAAGTACTCTGAAACCATGAGATGGAAGGTGTCAGAAGCAGGTGTACTGACAGTCATCAAAAATTTGATTCAATGGTATTTTTAGTACCAATTTTCCCTTTCCATTACAGAAGAACAACTGTTTGCTGTCTGTGTAGGCAAAACCCATTCATCCCCTACTACCATTCCAGCTGATGTACTGTTGCGATCAGAAGCCGAGAGTTCTAATATATTTAGGGTTACTAATACTGTATTTTGTCTTCTGTGTGTGCTCGCTCAGATGAGAGATTTCAATCATCTCTATTCAAGGAATATTAAGAAGCAGAAGATATCTCAGGTCATCTAAATCCTCCTCTCCAGTGCAGAATCATGCCTCTCCCCCCCTCCACCCCCCTTTTGTTTATATCTAATCCAATTGAGAGTGTCTGAAGCAGCAGAAATATTCTCCTTTCTCCCAGCAGACAGCAGAAAAGCCTGACTGAGAGCTGTCTTCAAGACTTGTTGCCTGCATAAACAGTCTGATCTTTTGTTTTAGTTAATGTGATTCCTTTAGTTAATGTGATTCACTAGAGTGAAGGCAGCGAGCACAGGGGAAACCTGAATACAGACAATAAAAACCAGGGACCCCATCCATGGTTGATACAGAAGGACAGAGGGACAGCAACACGAAGGGAAGCAGCCCTCCTTTAGCACTGTAGGTGAAGCTTCAAAGAGGAGTAGAGCCACTAGACCATGGGTCATCTGGGCTTAATACATTTTTAATATGAAAACGAAAATAAACAAAAGCTCAATGTGGAATTTCTCCTGGCCCTGGCCTTACAGTCTCTAACTGCTGCTGGCTGCTATTGGAGACAAGACCCTGGATTAACCAAGCCCTGACCCAGCCTAGCAGCTCTTGGGTGTCCCTTCCACAACACCTCACTAAGGTACAACCCTCAGGGCTTTAGACTTTGTGGCTCCCAAGCCTGGTTGGATTTAAAGGGGTTCAACAGAATCTGCTAGAATTAAGCTTTCTTTTTTAATTTTTATTTTAAGCCCAACCCTCACCACAGCTTCCTCCTCGCTTCAATGTTCATTTTCTTCAAGGCCCTGACAGCAGTATATTTTGCAAGCAACTTTTTTTTCCCTCCATCCTCATATACTGCTACAGTTACACACGTGCTTGTGTAAAGCCACTTAATCAAGCATAAGGAACAAGAGTCTGCACTATAAACTGACACCGAGATCAGGAGAAACACAAAGGATTCCCATTTAACATTTTATACATCACAAGTAACACCAAAACAGCTGTAAAACAAGCCAATTCCTCATTATATTTTACACTTACCACAACAGAAATCTTGGTGCACTAAATGCAACTGAAAGGCAACTGTGGAGTTGGCATTAGCCTGACAGATGCTGAGATGAGCTGCACAAGAAAGGAATACCTCAGGCCCAAACACCACATGTTAAAAAAGCATCTGCTTATTGTTTGATACGTGTGTTTATTTACATAGACATCTTACTGACGCTGAAAGCTTGGGCAGGGTGGTGCAGGCTGGCATTTTTAACTCTCAGCAGGCATCCAGCAAGCAGTTTGTTATCCTTTAGTCACATTGCAAGCTTACATTTTATTGCTGAGTGGTGGCAAAAGTGTGTGGGGGTCCCCTCTGCTGCACAGACTTGGGTTGTCCTCCCTCCCCCCAGAAGCTTGCTCTCAGCACACAAAGCAGAGCTTCCAAGTTCAGTCTCCACAAGCGCACTGCCCTTGGGGCTCAGCCTCCAACTTCTGGGGCCTCTGTGCCTTTGATACAGACATGAGAAGAGTCCCTCAAAAGCAAGTCAGGCAATGCTTCTTGTACATAAAAAGAGATCTTCTTTAACAAGAAAGAAAATTAATTAAGTGGGTAAAATCCCACAGGTTGGAACAGCAGCTGAGGAATTATCTTTCTAACAGGTTGGTAATGAGGACTAAAAAACCTCACACAGACATTAACAGCTTTATATGGGCTCATTGGCATTCCAGATCAGATGCAAAGCTTGGCATTCCCAGGAGCAGCAGATGCAGCTCCAGTTACAAACCAGACCCTGGGCAAACCACAGTTATCCCTGCTGAAAAGAGTATCACCACGGCGCCTGTGAATCAACAGTACATTCCTATCTAGCAGAGTAACTTTTTCCCACAGAAACTCTGCCCAGGGAGACTGTAGGTCACAACATCCAATTTCACAGGTTGATTTGACACACCTCTGAAACCTGTGTTTAGAGATTTCTTCAACATGCTAGGCACAGTGAGAACAGTCTAGGCTCCTAACCATAAGAAGGACATTGAGGTCCTTGAACAAGTCCAGAGAAGGGCAACCAGGCTGCTGAAGGGGCTGGAGGGCAAATCATATGAGGAACGGCATAGGGAGCTGGGGATGTTTAGTCTGGAGAAGAGGAGGCTGAAGGGAGCCAGGTGACAGGAGATAGGACAAAGGGAAATGGCAAGAAGCTGCGCCACGGCAGGGTTAGACTAGATATTGGTAAAAATTTTTTACTGAAAGAGTTGTCGGGGCCTGGAACAGGCTGCCCAGGGAGGGGGTTGTCACCTTCCCTGGATGTGTTTAAAAAAAGGCTAGACGAGGTACTTAGGGATATGGTTTAGCTTAGGATGGGAATGGTTGGGCGTGATGATCTTAAAGGTCTTTTCCAACCTTGTGATTCTGTGATTCAGTCAGAACACATCTAGGTGTACATCAAATGACAAGATCAGACACTGACCAAATCCCCATCTTTTACCTTACTGACTTCATCGATGCTGCTGGCTGCTCTAACACCCACGAGTACTATTCAGCTCCAGGAAAGTAATGTAGATTTTCATCCCCAACACGGAAAGACTACCCAATTTGGGTTCAATGGCAAGAAGGCAAGCAGCGATGCATTCGTGTAACCACTGCAATAGAGGATCACCACCATGAAGAAGTGACCGAGCTTCATGCTAAACTGCACCAAGCTACTAAAAGCTACATTTCAGAAATGCATTAACCTCCCTGGCTACTAAGGTGAAGAAGGCTCCCAGTCCCCTCACGTCCCCAAAGAAAAACCAAAAAAAAAGAGTAAGAAAAAAATAAACTACCATCCACTTTAAAAAAAAAACCAAACAAAACACCTTTGGACATCTTCCTGCCTTTTGTTACAGGAGCCCTGAGAGGCAACCCCAGAACCAAGCTTTTTATTGTGTGGGAAAAAGGAGGAGGGAAAAGAAAAGCATGACAGAGCCCCTGCTCAAAGAGCTTCTGGCCTGAACAGACAAAAGGCAGAGAAAAAGGAAATACTAATATTTCCCTTGTTACACATGGGAAGTAGAAATGCAAAGTGATATCAGTGGTAAAAATCAGACAGGAAGCCCATGACGTAACTGAGAAGGGAGTAACTTCAGTGTCAAGCTTGTTCCTTCAGTATAGAGACCGTGTTTTTTGTCCCTTCTCGCTCTCCTGTCTTTCACTGAAAGTTTTTTCTTTTATAGCTTGTAAAGTACATCTTTAGAAGCAAAATCCCCAACGTCCTGATGTGCCTTCTCACTGTCAGGGGGGAAGGCTTCAGGATTCAGGGTGTAAATGAGCAAGAAGAATTCTCAGTGAACACCCAAAAAAACTTCCCCAAAGGGGTTAATTTCCCCCCTTTAAATGAACAGCAAATGCTGGTGTGTGCTGCTGTGCACGGGTTTTTAATATGCCTCATCGTGGGGGCTTTCAGCTGATCAACTCAGTCAGAACTACGCCAGCACATGTCCTTCTGAAGCAGATGTTTTGCATGTTACCTGTATGTTATCAACCAACACAGATGATATCCCAACCAGATGAAACAATTATTTTGCAATTGAACTGAAATGAAAGATATTTCTTGCAGAGGTTTTGCTAATTACCCAGGCTTTCCAAAGGCTAAGGATAATGGAGCATTTTACCTCCATCTCTGCCTCTCATTAATCCAAATGCCCTCGATGCCCTAAACCTATTGGAAAAAGAAATGGATGGCACTTCCTGAGCAATAGGATTAAATTCCCCACCCTGAGGAAGCAGGTTGCCTAACAGAAGTACTGACATTTTTAATAGCAATTTTCAATCATTTTACATTATCTTTTAACAAGCACCGCTACTTCCTTAGGTCCTCTTGGGTTTGAAACATCTGTAGCCCATAAACAACAACAGTTATTCTAATTGCTTTTCAAGTTATTCTTTCTTGTTTGATTCAGAAATAATGCTTTCTGTCAGCTTGAACTGTTCATTTAGGTTTGCTGCTGCCGCTCTCTCCCCTTCCCTTGAATAAAGGACTGGCTGATCCCTGGGATACTGTGGCACGGCGCTCAGGATATCACACTCAAGCTGTCACTCTATTAGCTCTGACAATCTGGCTGGTTTGTATCAGGGGGTTTTAAGGCTCTCTACCTCTTGTTTCTCTTTCCTCAGATTCACCTGAGCAGACACATTGACACTTTTGGGCAGGATGTTCCCAGAATTATGGGAGTATCCAAGGGTGGAAAGAAAACAGACACTCAAGGCAGTGCAGCACACACTGTACATGCAGCAGTACAGCTGTTACTAGCAATTCAAACATCTGCTGGCAGTGAGGTTAGTTTGGAAAGGCTTTGATTCCTGCTTAGGAAACCTTGCTCCACGAAGGTGCCATGAGCTTCCTCATGCGGCATGAGATCCAAATATACTCTTACACATAAAACTCAGTAATGTACAATACACGTGTGGGGGATTCTGGTCCTTCAAATGATTTCTCAGTGAAAAAGCTAATACAGAATGGAGAACTTCATGGAGTTTTATTAGCTCCCTGTTGGAGCCCTTTCTTGAAACAAATGCTAGATTCCTCCTCCCCCCACCCCGCCAAAAAAAAGCCTCTTAAAGACCTGATTGTTTTTCTTGAAAGACACAATAATTTTGAAGGACTTAGCAGCAGTATTTCAAGAGGAAAAAGCACACAAAAACCAATAATCAAATGGTAAGGGCCAAAGAAAAAGCCACAGAGAGCTATGGAAAAGGATATGCAATGCTGTTCCATTATCCTCTTGAAATGAAGAGTAAAAGCTTGTGAAATTCCATTCCAGTGCCTGTAACTCCATCTAAATCCTCCTGACCACAGTAACAAAGCTATTACATACCATGCATCCCGGCATTTTCATCACATCCCAAATATCTAGCACATGGCTCAAAGGTTTCAGCCCATCAGACTAATCTTGTGATCAGCACACAAAATCAGATTGCTAAATGCAAAGAGAAATGGAATACCATTTTCCAAGACATGGAGGATCCCACTCTGTCCCTTCAGATCCTTCTTTATTTTCCCCATTGATCAGGTCAGGTCTCCTGGCCTACATGGTGCATCCCCCTAACCTCTGTCACTCAGCGTCACACCTTCTGCTGCTTTGAACTTCCTTCATCACAGAATGTGAGGTGGCTCTAGCTGTGCCTAATAAACCATGATAAATATCTGATTTTTGCAAATTACAGCACTTAAACTCTGGATAAATGCTGCAGCAGAAGGGTACAGTGCAAATACAACTCCTATCCAAGTCAGTCCAGTCAGCACAGCTCTAAACATACCCATGAGAAAACTTTATTAAGACATGCAGGACACATACTCCATGTGGAAGCAGTTTACCTGGCTTGGTTTGAGACTACATTGTCATTGTGAAGTAGGGCACTTCATGGGAGGAAACTCTAGTAAATCAGGAGCTGAGCCCTGCAGAAATAGCTACTAGATTTTCAAGAACCAAGAATCAGATGCCAGAATACTATTAACAACATAAACCTTAAAGGCCTCAAAACCATGTAGTCTGTCTGCACAACAGAAAGGCACCTATTCATCGCAGAAAGCCACTAACTGGAGAGGATGAAGAACATACAGGCTCAGCCAAACAAACTGCAGCAAAAGATAAGGAAGAACTCCAAGTTAGCACCAGGAAAAGGGGTACATCCATTCTCTTCTTCCTCTCTCAGAAAAATAAAGATTTTAAATAGTGTTATTTTAACACATAGGGTTGGTTTTTTTTTCTTTTTACCTTCTACTCCCTGTATGTTCCAGGAAAATAAAAGAAAGAAAGAACTTCTGATCACCAATCCTTCAGGAAAGAGCAAATCTAACAGACTTTTTTTATGGAATGCAATGTAAAAATGGTCAGAGCTTTTCAATGGTCCAAAAGAAACACGACTACCCATAAATGTATTAACAATTCCAGCACGTGTCAGAAATAGAGAGATGAGGTAATTCTTCCCTTAGCTAAGGCTCAGTTGTGCAAGCATCTTAAAGTCCTGTATGGTGTGGCATTCAGCAAAGTTTGTAGTACATCAGAATGGGCTGACTAAGAAGACGACAGCTATTTATTTTTTGGTGGTATTTTCTCAAGATGGTGCTTTTGAGAACTCACCCCAGCTTTCATTACTAGGCCACGTCCCTATTTCCAAATGTTTTTCATCAGCTGCTTTCCCCCCCAGTCCACCCCTCTGGCCTCTCATTCAACAGGCAGAGTAAGATACTCTGCAAGTTCTCCGACAGCACTGAATGAACCCAGCTCCCAGAGCTGTAGCAACAGAGCAGCATCCCTCTGAAAGCTCTTTGGTTCACTGGCACAGCGTGCCAGCTATGGAACATAGCTTCCTGGCTTTATTAATACAGTTATTAAAAACATGAGAAGGTATTTTCTGTTGAAAACCATAAATAATAATGAATAAATAATTTCTACCAGCTGATTAATGTTTCCTGATACATGAGAAGTGAGGCAAGCAACTGGGAGGAAGGACAAAGCCTTAGGAGGCTGTGAAACCTTTGTCTTCAGCACTTACGGTGCTGTACTGATTAGTTTCAGCCTTTGAGAGCTTTCCAAACACTTAACAGCTCCAGTCCACCTGGGCAAAGCATCAGACACCTCTTCCAAGGCACAAGCAAGTCAGTCTCAAGACAGTAATGAAAGGGAGATGAGGCATACATATCCATGTACACCTCCGGGTGAGTTTTCCAGAGCTAGAAAGATACATTCTGCTAAAGCATTAAGCCCGCCCTGTCTCCTAGTCACAGCATAAGCCATATCCATTTAAACAGAAGGCAGGTGAAGACAACTAAAGTCCAGGCACCAGCTGACATCCCAGTAGAAAGCAGTCAGAGCAATGTTACAGCACAAGTGTCTAGAACCAGAGGCCTCCTTCACCCTTGGACCTAGCCTCCAGAGCAAGACAAGCAGAGGAAGCAAGAAGCAAGACAAGTGGAGGAAGCACTCAGCTCACCAGGAGTTTTATTTCCCTTCAGTACCTCCTTTGTATAGCTGCCACACTGTCCTGTGCTTACCCAGGGCCAGGTAAATCAGGGATCTCCTTCACCCACCCTGTCCTTATGGCCCACACTCAGCCAGTGGACTCCCACACCAGGAACTAACGGGCAATGAAGAAGTCAAACCAAATAAATAGCGTCATCTTCCCACCAAGCTCTCCTCTGCTCAATGGACTGCCAACCAGTAAGACAAGAAAGCCCTCCCTAAAAAACAGCCACATGATGCAAGAGCATCTTTCCATGTCCAGCTAACGCTCAGCAGGACCTTCCCTCCACGTTCCCAGAGCACAGCAACCAGAAAATTCACGCCAGACAAGTAGCTCTTCAAGGCAGACATTAAACACTCATTTGTAATAAACACCCTCCTGAGCCCCGGGAACCCGCGGGAGGCATAGGGAAGCGCAGCATATACAGTCCAGAGGCCAGGCTCACAATGCCTCACGCTGCAGTTGTTTGAATACACAAACTAAAATAAAGTAACAAAGAAGTATTTTCAAAACAGCCAGTGAGCTAAGGAAAGGAAATGCAATGTTGTATTTTGGACACTTTAGTTCTTCCAGGAGAGTTTTCCCTTATCTCTGAATAGCAAAAGCACACGCCCCTCAGTTATGTTAGAAATGCATACAGAATTTCAGACCTGCTCTCTGTATGGCTTTGCAGTGCAATCCTTGGGCTGAAACATCTCAACTCTGGCAAACTTTTTATCTTCTTCCTCCAGAACAGGGGGAGCAGCTGGAGAGGGCAAGGGAGGAAAGGACCCATGAGACCACAGACCAAAGACTGGGACTTGGGAGAGCGGTCGGCTATTACTCCTTTAATGGCTTTAGTCTGTCCATTTTGAGCGTTGGATTTTATTTATCTATTGATTTTATATTCACAGTACTGTGGTTCTAAGCAGAATGGTGGGGTTCTAGGAGTATTTAAGAGGAAAAAAGTCTTTTAAAATCAGATGGAAGCACAGGCATAAGGCAGGGGGCAGCCAGTACTGAGGACAGAGGTCACTTCATGTGGCTTCCACAGAGAACGCTTATAACAGTTAACGATGCATAGGTGGATCTTCTTCAGATAACTGATTAATGTCACATAGGGGAAAACCTAAGAATGACAAAGATGACTATTTTAATATCACAGAAGGAAGACGGTCAAACAGAGTTAAAGTAATAAAAGTGCAGCTCTGTACATAGCTGAAGCTTTACAGCAAATTCGTTCATTTATGGTACTGTCCACTATGTATTAATATTTCCATAAATACTCTGTAAATAAGATTGCCAGCAGAAACTGAAACAATTCTTTTTAAGCAAACGTTAAAGAATGGCTGCAGAATGAGAATTTTGTAATTCCATGCAAATATTCATGCAAGCTCAATCTTATGAATTATACGCATTAAGTTACAGAACAGAAATACTATTGTGTGACCTATGTGCCAAAATACAAACTGAATTGTGCAGCTGGAAACTGAACACTTGAATACCAGCCACTGAATACTAAAAAGGAACTGCTTGTAAACAACCAGCAAACCAAGAAACAATCTATGAATAATTTCAAATAACTCATGCAATTGAGAAGTCAGTAAGCTATTCAAAGAAAATTTCTCGATAGGAGAACTTACATAGAAAATTGTATTTTAAAATTGCTACAAATTATTCATGTAGCTATCACAAGAACATTTATGATTCATCGTGAAGAGACATAATTAATTATACCCGGGGTTGAAAAGGCATTTTCTTTCTTGTATTATATTCTATAACTGATCAAGAGTATGAGGGTAATATTTTTAATTCTAATTCTGCTGATCCTCAAAGCATAAGCCATTAGCAAGTGATGGAAGCAAGATGATGACATTTGATGGCTAAGTAGTCTGATTCACTCTCACCAAGTTTGAGCAAAATCTGACGTCAATGAATCTGTACTTGAATGTATTACTGTCATTATTCAATTTCATTTTCATTGATGGTCATACCAGATAATAATTTCATTCTCTTGATTTGCAGAAGAGCAGTGACACCTTCAATTCAATGCAGGACGATCCTCTTTAATCCTTCAAAAAAGCACCTGATTTGCTACTAATGTCCAATTGCAAGAACAAGACCAAGACCAACATAAAAACCCTCTTAGAGCTGGATTCTCCAAGAATCCCTAAGAACTCTCTAAGAGCTTCAAGACAGGGATCCAAAGCTGGATGTGACAGTGGAAAAAGAAGACTGGTGACCCTTCTACACTGATAAGTAAATTATTTGTTGGATTTGCCACAGCACTTCATGGAGAGGCAGCAAGCAGCCGCCTTAGTCCCCCAGGTCCACAGCAGCACTTTCTGATGGAAACTTCAGGAGCCTTCCAGTTCATGAGGAAAACATCGGGTTATGGAACACAAGGAAAGCTGGCCCTGTTCAACAGTGATGAGATCTATTCCAGAAGCAACAGGAAATACATTTTTAGAAGGGTCTTATGCTGGAGCAGAATTCCCAGAGGCACAGATCCTGTAAAAGTATTCGGCTCCCTTGACCTCAGTAAGAAAATGGCAGGAGCCAACGCTGCCACAGAGATTTTGCAACATGAAAGAACAATTTCATGGTTCTATTTCTCCTGTCAATTTTGAGTTTCGTTTGCTTTATCAGTTCTTCTATTGGTAAAATCGAGAACAGTGACATCCTTTGTTTCACGCAGAAGCTTTTATTCCCTTCCTCTTGACCTGAAATTAGAGAACTACAGTAGATGGTCTGCGAGGCTTTAATAACACTGATAAACCACCAAGTTTGATAAATCACAGAAACCAAAGCAGCAGAAGGGGGTAACAATCTCCCTCACAAACAATTTGAGGGTTTTGTTATTCTTCACTGCATCAAGTGTCTTCATTCATTTGGGGTTCTACCACCTGTCTCTCCTAAAAGGTTTACAGCTCTCTGCTTGTTGCAGTGAACATCTCATCTCCACAGCTTTCCCTAAATTACACATTTGGGGAAATGTTAACAACCATGAGATTTATAATACTTCCTGTATATTTTACAAGTGGGTCTCAAACACTTGTACTGTTTCCTTCACACCAGGTACAAGACCAGATTAAGAACTTGTTTTGAGCAGTTACTCGGTATCTGCAGAAAAGCAGCAGGGTAACCTAAGCAGATGATTACTTTTTGCTAAATACTGCCTTCCTTTGTAACTGTATCTCTCCTGGCCCACATGAGATTCACTGGTAGTAAGTGCTGCAGTAAGGGTAGATTACAACTTACATTAGCACATCAGTGTGGTATAACGAAGCACTCAATCAAGTCTAATGTCTTTGGAATTAAGAGAGAGAAGGTAATTGGAAAGGACAGGAGAGTGGTCACAAATATACTACGTGTTATGTGTGGAGTCAAACAATTTGGAACTGGCTCTGGCATGGTTGTCTAGTCAAGATTAATCACATTTCTGCTGGCACTTTGCCACACTGCTGTGATGCCCCTTCCCTGGACACTCTCTTCTCCTGCTTGGGTCACCAGTCAAAGGCAGTCCCAGGACAACAAACACCTCCTTTGGGGCTTTATTTAAACAAACAGAGCGCTCCTCCTGAAGAAATACCAGTGCCATAATGACATCCAAACCATTTTTCAACATTTCATGTCGTGTTTAAGGAGGAGAGATGCTGTCAGGCTGAAAAGCTCAACCAGCTGGCCATTAGGAACCAGCCACACTTCTTGGGGTGACTGATTTAACTCTCCTCTTTGTATTTCTTGCCCTGCCTCTCCTTAGGATGAAGCTACAGTGTAACTCTCTCACATCCCCAAGCTGCAGAGGCCGGACAAAGTTTGCTCAGGACACCTTGGGGCTCTCTCAGCCCAGGCAGGGGAGCAGGCAAGGAAGCTCCCAGCCTCATCCTCCTGATACACCAAGGAACTTTGCTGTCAGGAGGATACCACATCACACATCTCATTTTTTTGGGCCTCACAGAAAATGTATCTTAAAAGAAAAAAAAAATTTAAAAATTACTTTTTAAAAGGAACTGTAATATCACCAGGAAAATCAAGGAATTAAAACTCAGTTCCCAAAGAGCTTTACAATGGTCACTTGACTCTATCCTAGAGACTATCAACTTTTACTCCTTCTCTCACTAACATACCCCTAACCTATCCCAGCTCCACAGCTACATTTTTCTCCAACAGATGGTCTAAGTAATTAACATAATTTTGCTAAATTCAGGGGAAGTGTTCTGAACATGTATTTACTTAGTTTTGAAGGCTGATGCTTCTATTTGAGACACGAGAAACTGCATTTGCATATTTAAAAGGTTACTTCCCCCAACAATATCAATAGGTCTAATAAAAGATGCAACCTACTTTCCCTGTCAACCCTTGCCCAAGAAACTGCCACCGCTAGATGTATTTCCGTACAGCTCTTCCCACTGAATCTGCTTATGCACCTCTTTGCCGGCCTGTGTTCCTATTTCAGTTGGTAAAGAACAAAACACTAAAGGCAACAGCTTTCCCCCTGAAGCGTACTGAGGCATTTGCTTGCTGCAGCATTTGTACTTGCTGCCAGTAAAGGCAGGGTCGTGTCATCCTTTTCTTAGACCAAGTGCTCAGGGGGGAAGAGATTACAGGAGCGGAGCTTGTGCTCACAAGTAAGAGAGCTCGCTTTCAAGTCCTCTGTACAGTATTTATAAAGTATCGATGGGAGCAGTAGGTGGCAGCTGGTTAACATCCTGTAACACCACTACAGAGCGATTTTGACCAGAAGTTAAAGAGAGCCTCATAATTAATTGAGGCTGTGAGAGAAATGCAGGCAGACTGACTAATTACCCTGGATACTCTGGTTAAGGTGCTTGCTGTTGCAACACATGTTAGGGGATCTCAAGTGTTCGCAAGCAGCCAGGATCTCTGTTCTGTGTCTCCACTAAATATGCACTTCTAAATACCTAGCACGGCTTCCTCAGCCAGAGCCCTCACTCTGTTGTACTGCAACAGCCATCCTTTTCCTTTCCCTGGCACAGCGCAGCCTTGCTCAGATCTGTGCTCCACTCCTGACAACTGTAAGGATTCCCTGTGATCTACTGACGGCAGGAGAAACAAAATGTGCATACTGAGGTCAGCATAAAATAATACAGGAATTACCACCTCAGCCCCCCAGGCCCCCAAATTGGCCACTTGCATGGGAACAACTGGAAAATCATTCTTGCACTGAGAACCTTGTGAGGTTCAGCAAAGTGAGCACAAGGCAAGCAGAGGGGGCATATAAAAAAACCAGAGGAACTTTCAAACAGCATCAGCCAAAACTCCTGCTAAGGATACTTATGCAATAAATCAGCTTCTGATTTCTGCTTAACCTCATGACCTTTTAAATCTGTGAGTGGAAGGCTTTCTGGTTAGAAAAAAGTAAAATGAGGGATCAAGTTAAAAAGGTCACCTGGCAAAAATGCAAGAGGCTTAAAACCCACCAGGTTCATTTCTCTGGATTAATCTGCAGTACAAATGTGAGGATGCTAATGATTTATTTCTCACCCCTCTGCACCAACTCCCTTTTGGTCTCTTTAAGACAGAAAAAGGAATACTAATAAATGTATGTGTTCCTTTCATTAACAACTCTGAGATCTCATTTCTGACTTGGTATTAAAACATCAAAACAAGCTCCCCAACCCCCATCACACTGGGTGATCAATGCTTCTTTACCACTTAGAGAAGATCTAAAGAGGCACCTAATACACTTATTCTGTTACAGTCACTGGCATAAATTCTTTTCAAAATGTAATAATCCCCTCCACGTGACACTTGACTCCCCAGTAGGTCCTTTTGCAGTTAGGTTAATAACATTCATATTATGTAGGTAAAAGAAGATGAAAAGTGAATATATTGAATCCAAGGTTATAGTATGGTACCTCCTCCTATTGTTTGGTTCCAGGCCCTGCTGGCCTTTATCTAGGACTTGACAAATCCATCCATCCCATTTGGCTGGCAAATGCTTCTTGGTTGAGCATTTGGGATCTAAGAAGAGTCTTCTCATTTCCTTACACTGCAACTGTAGTGGTGCAGTCTCACTTTAATTTGTTTTCCTAGTCCAGCAGAAATAATAGCAAGAAAGCAAGAGAGAATAATTAATTTCCCTTAAGAAATTCAGCTCTAAAACATTTATTTCCAAGTACTGTATTTTATCCATATTGTCTTTAGAACAAACTACTGTATTTTCTGAACAAAATGCCATGTCTTCAAACTTCAACAGGCTCCCCAAATTATCTAAACTCATAAAGTCCTCAACACAAGACGGAAAAGTGAGCTCTAAATATGGCTTTGTGCTCCTAACAAAACACGTGTGTTTTCTCACCTTCTGTGTTTCCTTCCTGAAAACAGCACCCAACAGATCTGCAAACACAGCCTGTTCTGCCCAAGTCAGGAAGCCCCCAGAGCAGCATCCTCCCCCAGTGAACCAAAGCAGCAAAAATTCTCTTCGGGTATCAGCAAGGCAGGGAGCAGGAAGTACCCCCTTGCTCCCCCCAAGCAAGGCTAAGTGGCCCAGGTTGGCTGCCTGGCAAAACATACCCATCACCTCTTTGGTGTTGCCTGTTCTCCTCAAGGCTGGTCCATAGAGAGGTTTTTGTGCTGACAACAGGTCCAACAACCAGATGCAGGCAAGAGCAACTGAGCTCATTCAGCATGGAGCAAGAGACAAGAGGAGGTGGCTGGGGAAGAAGAAAAGTATGGGAAAACAGAAAAGGGCAGCAAGCCCTGAAATTCTGAAGTGCTTTAGCCCAACAAGAAGAGGATTCTACAAATAGCAGCATGAACCTGGTCAAAATCATAAAATCAGGTCCTGGATTGACACAGATAGACTTTCAAGGAAGTTTTAAAAGAGATCTAGCCAAAAGGCAGAATTACAACTTCCTTATCCTGGTCACCTCCTCAGGTGACAGGCTGCAAGTTGACTCCCATCCCTGAGAGGGACCAGACAAGCACTGCTGTCTGCCAGGGGCACAACAGCAAGACTCCAATGGGCTGGGAAAAATCCAGCTGTACTCAGGTAGGGAACAAAGTTTTGCAAGAACCCTTCCTTTTCTGTTTTTCAGATGTTGAACAGTCAAAATTCTGTCATACTTCACCCTCTTCAAAACAAAGCAAGTTGGAGGGAGGAGAGGTTATTTAGCTAGGGTTTAAATCAAGCATAGTCACTCATTATTCAGCACTGACTCAGCACAGACAATGCACGCTTTGCACTGTAAGAAAAGCAAAGGAGGGCACTCTTCCTGCCTCAGTGGATTTATATTCTAAGGCCATCAATCTCATCCTGAGATTTAGTATGTGCAGCAATCAGCAGATGGATCACTGTCAAAGCACTGCATCCTTTATACTTTTCTTATACTAAAGAGAATATATCTATATTTGGCGAGTCCTTTCTTTAAAAAAAAGCTAGTCAAAACATCTTGAATTTCAAACTTTTCCAAACAAAATGAGACACCCTCCCCCCAGAACCATTCCAAGATAATCTCTCCTAGTGTTCAAATCGCTCTACTTGAAAAGCAGCTTTGAAGAAGCTAGTGTTCAAAGAGTATTTGGAGCTAAGAGAGCACAACTTATTAGGAACAAGGAGAGTTTGAAGCATTCTGATTCTTCCTTGGTAAGATCTGATGACGTGATTTGAATGTGATTACCCCCAAAGTAGAGTGAGTAACCCTTCTGCAGGGCTGCAACCAAGCACTCCAAATTTGGGGGTTCTAGCTGCAAGCGTACCTTCATTTTCTAGTAGAGGATCAGGTAAAAGGAAAGAAACTTTGCACTGGCATAGGCAGGGTAGTGACTTTCACGTATCCAGCCTGTGTCATGCAGTATTGCAGCCTCATACTTGATTGATACCCACCTGCTACATCAGTCCTGCCTGGCAGCTCACAACTGCAACAGCTTGCTGGCCATGCTACTGCCAAGCAACCCTGCAGAAGCAAACTTCAAGCTGCTTGGCCACTGATGAGGATGAGACAAGGCCTTTGTCCGATACAGTCGCAGGGATGAGCAGACCTGATTTTTTTTCCAAGCTGTTAGCTCTGTAATCATACGCCGCTCCCATTGCACAGCAGAATGAAAGATGAAGGAAGTGGGGCAGGGAATCTACCCTCAGGGAAGTTCTCTAAGTATTACTGTAAAGAAACCTGCCTCAAGTCCCACTGAAGGGCACTGGAAGAAGCAGACATCCATCCATACATGCAGCCACACTGCTACAGGTTTCACCAAAGCCTCCCTGATCTAACAGTCACAACACATAACTTTTGGATGCCCAGGCCACAGCTACAAACATCCATCAATACTGGTGCTGGAAGAATTCAAACAAACTCCTGTTGTCTCTGAACACAAAGTCTCTTTTTCTATGGTTTGATGTTTTTTCCTCGTCCTCTGGGAATCATTCAGGTGTAGCTAACAACTACACTAAATCAAATGGCTGCAAACACCACACAAATTAATTCTTTGGTTTCTAAGTCATGATATCTGATGCCTTTATTTCATTGAGAAGACAGCAGAAAAGGATAGCAGGCCAGCTAAAAGCAGAGCATCCTGCAGTTCCAGTGGATTTCCGTCACTATTGGCTCTTTGTTCAGTTACCTAGTATGAAGGAAAGCCCAGATGAAAGGAATGGATTGACACAGGTCTGAATGAAATCCACCACAAAGTCCAAAGCTCTGACTCTTCCTGCAAAACACTGGATTTATTCAATGCACAGTTCCTTGTTTCTGTCATTTCTTTCATCCCATACACTGCTGCTGGGTTTGAAAAGAGTGCCTGAAGTTTTATGCCACTTCACACTAGCTGCCTTCAGCTGCAGTGAGTTGGGTTTGCTGCCTTCCCTGAGAGCACAAGTAGCATGGGTGCTGCCAGGCTCAGTGGAGAGGCTGGGAAGAGCAGCTGTTACCCCATCAGCACCTTTTGGAAGAGGAATCTGGCCTTCAGAGCCTCTGGGCAGCTGGCTGTGATGAGCAGCCGTATCAATGTGATTTGCTGCTGTGGCCTCTAGACAGCAGGACTTGACAATTAAAAGGTAAAAGGAGAAATAGCCCAGCCTTGGCATGCTCCTCAGGGATAGTCAGCATCCAAAGAGAAGAGACTTTTGAACCTCTGGTCCTTGCATACACCTCACTTTAGCAAAGGAAACACCTCTGGCTCTGCCTGAGCCCAGCTGAGATGGGAACCAGAGGCAGTCATCAACCCAGTTGAGTTAAGCTTACGGCCTAGATACCTAAAGAGAAGGTCTAAAACGTGACATTCGCATTCAAGTTGTGATTTCAGGTTTACACTTGGGCACAAAAATACACACAGTGTCACTGGACTGCCACGCACTGCATGGAGAGCGTAAAGGAGAGAAGGGAAGGGCCCACCACGCTGACGGGGACACCCTCCATGCAGCCTCAAGCTCCAGCTCTGACGCAGAGCCCCATTGTGAACAAGTGATCTCAGGGGAAACATTCACATCCGAGCAAACATCCCTTTTGAAAAATGAAATAAATAAACAAAGCACTTGCCTTTCTGAACAGACTGAAGCACGCAAAAAGCCTCAACAGTCAGTGTGGCAAATTCATCCTTTACCAACCATGGTGCCCAATGCAAGGGAATGTACTCTCTGAATGTCCCTGCAGCAAATATGCAGAGAGTAAGCCTCCCTTCCACCTGAAGGTAACAAAAACACCTCCAGCTCAACAAACTGTGATGGGCATGCTAGAAGGCAGTGTGGCAAACCACAGCATTATGCATCAAAATGTGATTTATGGAAAATTGTGCATGCAAGCACACAGGAGAGGGGGAGAATCCAACTTCTCCCAATTGTGGCAAGCATTAGCTCTTCTGCAAAACTCCCTGAAGGAAAGTATATGCAAGGCTAGAGAGACTGTCCCCAGCTCCTGCCCTCCTTTTCATGAAAGCTTCTCATAGCAAAGACAGCCTTAAATGAGCATATGATGCAAAGTATAGACTGGGTTTTCTGCTTGCTGACTTCACTTTAACAGCCCTGTGACTCCATTTGCTTTCACTGGTGCTGTCACTCTAGGTTTATGAGGGAGTGAAAAAAAAAATCAGGTCCCTCGGGTGCAACTCAGCCACCACACTGTGTTTTCCTGTAAAGTGGTTCAGTCATCCCCTTTGAAAAAAGTTGGAGTCAGGAGTGATTTTATAAGCTTACAGGAAAAGTCTCTCAAGCAAGACACCACAGCGTGGGTTGCAAAAGGCACAAAATACCATATATACCCTTTGGCCTAGGCATGTTTTAGTAATCTCTGACTGCTGACATCTGTTAACTTCAGCAGACTTTATAATTCTGTTTTAAAATCAGAAAAATTCAAGTACTTATAACAGATAAAACCAAGCAAAGGAGGAAACCACCCCAACAAATAAGGCTACTTTCAATGCCCGTTAAACCTGAAATCCTTTCAAACCTTCTCTAGCAGCTGCAAGCACCCTTCTCAAAGTTTCTGGACACCTCTTGGCTAGTTGCACAGCAACTAACAGAAGCCTCTAAGGATGCCTGTCTCCTTCCTTACAGAAAGACAGACAGAGATTAGATTTGTCAAACAGGGATAAGAAGTTAACGGGGCCGATAAGGTTAGACATGCCAAGCAATTCAGCAAACAATTCTGGATAGAAGTAATTGATCTCTTGGCTAACAGAGTATGATAAACAATGACTTTAACCCAATTACTTACAATGATTTTAGAGGTCTAGGAAGAGCCAAGCTCTACAGAGTTGTAATCAATGAACGTGCGTGAAATTGGGCAGGCTCCCTTCCTCACCCCATCTCCCAAAACCACAGAACCTCAGGTTGAAGAGATCTTGGGAAAAGACCTCTAAATTTTTCTAAATTAAAAATACTGATCAGGTCCCAAAACTATTTTTTTTTTCTTATTTCAGAAAATTAGCTCTTCTCAAAGACTTTCATGGTCTTACATGAGATCAAAAACAGTGGAGACATACGCTTGGTCTGCACTCTTTCTGAAGAAAGCCTTTTCTCCCCTACGAATAACATTGACTGGAACAATCAAAAGAAAATATTTGTCTTCGAGGAATGCTCCATTCCTTTCTCTCTAACCAATGAGCCAAAGACCCTGAGGCTGTGTTTTGCTGAAGCTAGTGCCTCCCCACTTTCTGCGGCTTTGCTCCATCTCTCCCTAAGAGCGAAAGCCTCACCAGTCAGAGGCCAGCCCGAGGACCGCAGCTCAATTCACTTACACAGGCTTAACACAAAGATCAAGGGGTTTGTGAAGCCAAGGCCATTTTCATCAGATTCATAAAACTCTAGATGGGAGAAATATCCCTGTCTCCGAGCCACACACCACCACACGACATTTAATAATAGCAAAAACAACAACTGGTGGTTAGGCCTGAGAGTTTCTCAGTCAACCTGGCGTTGATGTACGTGGCTTTAATAATAAACCCATTTGCTGTCCATGTTTCCACGCTGAGGCTTTATCCAAAAAGATAAGGCTCCTCTTTCTGTTTTTTCCAAAACATCTTTCATTTATGTCACAAAACAGATCAACCTGTTGTGGGTTTTTTTTCCATCGAATTTAATTTGTGGTCCTGGCTTTTCACAGCACCAGAATATTTCTTTAATGCTTTGTTTAAGACCATACGCATATTCACATGTACTTTAACAAACTATTTCGGACAGGGAAGTTTTGGGGGAAATTGCTTAGAGTGGTTTACAAGAAATTAACACTGTTTTATTAATAAAACTTCTAAGACCATAAATACAGCTCCCAGCCATTTCTTTTTTTTACTTTTAAAAAACATTCTGTAACCTAGAAAAAGCCTTTAAGTTACTGCAAACTGGCAAACTCCCCACCCCAAAGATTATTTTGTGGAAAAGAGTATGAAAATAATTTTTATTGCAAGCATTCACAGCTACGATGTTCTTGAATTACACTGGAATTCTAAGACAGAGCTGAGTGTAAACAGGATACACCAGCATGGCCTGTGCTGAACCAGCAAATTAAGGAAAGGGAATTTTCCTTCAAGATTGCGCACTCTCTTACAACTCCAGGATCATGGTGTCTTGTGTGTATGTGCTCCTTTGGATGATTTTATGAACTAGGGAAAGTCTAGGTGCTACAGAGAGAGGGAGAGAGGTCTCAGAGACATATGGCTGCCCAGAAATCCATGCACTTCCACTTGTGCTGGACTCCGCAGGGTGCAAGCGCCACACGTTCGGTCCCTGTGTATCCAGGGAGGAGTGCCTGCTGGCAGCACTGCTAACGAGCATTTCAGAGGCAGCTCTTTATTAGTAACAGCACAGCTCTGTGAAAGTCTAAATGACTTCCAGGCTAAGCTAGCATGCAACAGTGATAGGAAGCAAAATTCCTCCAAAACAGCTGTGATAGACCCCAAGTAGAGCACTACAACTCCTTAGTGGGCATGGGTCACAGACTTGGCTCAGGATCACCAATACAAGAGACGGAGGGCTTAAGAACCTAAGGACCTGCATTTGTTCCTAAAGGGTTTGTTCAATGAAGTTTGGCTGGCAAGCAGGAGAGGGACAGACAATTTGGGTTTGATGACATTAGTTGATTTAGAAGTCTTTGTATTTCAAGGGCTTTATGGCCAGAAATTCACCTACCATGTAGATGCTGGGCACAACTGATGAACTGGAAAAAGATCTAAGTGTGAAACAGCAACGATTAAAAGAATTATCTAAGGATATACTACTCAGATGCACAAATAATTCATTATCTCCAGGAGGAGGGGTGGGGTATAAAAATGGTGTGGGAAAGTAACCATGTGAAGTGATGAGTCAGCAAGCAATTGGTTAAAACATCTAGCTTTAGCTGCGAGGCAGTGGCCCTCTGGAAATCGTATCTGGAGCAGAGCCTAATACTCTCCAGCTGCTCCTTTCCACCCTAAATGCAGGGGCATCAACCTTAACCAGAAAGGCCAGGGCAGACACACGAGAGTCTTCCTGCTCGTGGAAAGATTAAACACACCCTCCTACGAAAAACAGGCGAAACAAGGCGTGCAGCTACTCCTGGGCTCTTCTCCATTCCCTAATTCACCCCATGACACGCACACTGCTTGCACTGGCTGGGAATAAGCGTGGCACCAGAGTTACTTCCATTCTTTAAACAAAGCTCTGCCGGGCTTGGGTGACTAGATGCTTAGAGCCAAGAAGCAGGTGGACAGGCTGTGCTCTGCAAGGATTCGGAGCTGGCAGTCCCTTGAGGGACAGCACACACAAGCAGCATGCAAGGGTTTAATGACCGACACTCCAAGGTGTATTTGGAAGACCCTAGAATGGCATGATGGGGAAATCCATGTTAGGAACCGGAGGCATGAAGGGCTGTCCTGCTTGGGCACCAACAGGCTGCAGAGCGTCCTGCTCCGGGGACAAAGGGCAGCGAAAGCTGTGCTGGCCTGCTCTGTCCCAGCCGTAAGGACCACAAATCCTGCCTGCCACGTTTCCAGACAGCGCCGGCTGACAGGAAAGTACAACCGATCTAAGCTGTCAGAAGCGGTTTGGTAATTAATACAGGCAAAAATCATCATATGGGCATGGAGGCAGCTTAACACGAAACATTAAATAAAGCCGATCTCCATCAAAGCACTGAATTCATTCAGCCAGCCAGAAGCAGGAATAAAGAGAATAGTCTCCAAAGAAATTAAGCTGCTTCTAACCCTGCTTATTGTCAATTACAGCATTTGGTGGCTGACTCAACAAGGGGCTAAATACCACTCTGCCCTAGCCCTGAGTTCCCACGTCAGGTAGGAGATTATCTTTTTTGGCCCCTGACATTCAAACTCAACTATTCCTGCTACAAGGACTGCACCCACAGGAGAAAACTATTTTCCTTGGAATCACAACAGCCTTTCTGAGGCTATTTGGCACTCTTTAATCAGCAGTTTCTCTTGCTGAAGTCTTCTTCAAGAGCTTGGGCTTGTTTGAAAGAAACTCCAACTGCAGCAAGCTCATATAGAAAGGGAGATCTCAGCTCTACAAGAGTCAATTTGCAGCGCTGTGCCAATATCAGCGGGCTTCCCTCCCTGCAATATCAGTTCTTGTACACAGTGCTAGTGCAGGGGAGGAGTCTGGTGATTTGCAGGAAGGAGTGGTTCCGGTGCAACACCGTGTTTCAAGCCTTGCTTCACCACAGATTTCCCCGAGTTATTTGGATAAGTCACCTCTCTGGGTTTCCACTTTCTATGTGAGCAATAAAGCCCCTGCTCCACTGCGAGTAGGCTTGCCAATCCCATCGAGTGTTGCGTGGCTAAGCCGAAAACCACAGTAGGTGAAGGAAGGTGGAAAGATGGAAGCTGGCCAAACTGAGCCTGACAGAAGAGCTCCCGCATGCAGGGACATGTTTTATTAGTGATGTCTTCCATCATTTACTCCTTGGTTGGTCCGTTTTTTTCCCAAAACACCAGAATCATCAGTAGTAAAGGCATATGAAAGCACAGCTACAGAGAGAGTGCAAACCCAAACTTCTGGCCTGTAAGGTAAGGCACAAGTACTGCTTTGCTCCAGCTGATGCTGCTCACTTTCAAACTCTTCTATTAAAGCTCTTCCATTTGTAAGACACTCAAGTGATGATTAAAAATGCTTTTCACACAGTATCAGTATTTAGCTATGAAATTTATCTCCTGGGTTCTGCAATACACTGGCACCTGCTTTGTCCTGGGCAGAAGAGACAGAAGAAATCGGGGCAAAAAAATGCAAAGAAAAGGAAATCCTTAAACCTTGTTATATACCTGATAAAGAAAATCAACTCCATGCTATCTGCTGGTCTCATGAATTGTGAAATCCCCAGAAAAGCTAACGGTAAAACACGGCATGAGCAAACAAAGAGATAAGACCAAACAAATACTCTATTTGAGGTGTGAAATGGACATAGATGCTAAAGGGTGAACTGGACGCAGATATCTCCCTTCCCCCTTAAAAAAAATGCTTCATACCAGAACAGAAATTTTGTTCTCCATCCCATACACTATGGAAAAAATTCAAACTAGCAGAGCAGCACATGCACACAAGTTGCACCCTAACTGAGAGAACCCACGCACATACACAAAAAACACAGAAGAACCACCCAAACAGACATGACGGTGCAAGGGCACCAAAGAAGACATAAGCAGGAAAGTAAGAGGAACTGCCTTTACAAGAATTCCTTGTAGCCACCAGCCCCTGAAAAACTGGCTAAGATACTGCTTCTTATAGGAAAGTAGTGAAGAATGCCTTAGGCATATTCCTTTTGCGAAGGCTCAGAATAACTTTCTCCTCATTTCACATGAAGATTTACAGTGGGCTTTAATCCCCTGCAAAGAAGCAGGCAGAACTCCATACAGGATGGACACGGAAACTATGCAGACAAGACTGCTGTTGGGATAACATTTACTTTAACTCTAATTTTCTGGTGACACATAGAAGCATTTGAAAATAATAAAGGTTGTCAAAATATTTTCCATAATAAACTCCTACACACGGCACATTTACAAGACCAGCACAGTTTCCTACCCAGCTGGTGCACGAGCTGCTGCTACCAAGAGATTCTCCAATTGCTAAGATGCCATCTCAGCTTGGGTGGGAGCTCGCCTTTCCACTACAGGCTGAAGCATCTCCACCTCCTCATCACTGACTCTTAGCACGCACAGTGCCCTACGTTCTCACAAGTGGTGGCTTTTGGGGAACAGAAGATTTCTCACCTAAGGGTAACTACTGCTCTCAAAGGTATCAGCTGCCCCAAAACAATGCCAATGGGGAAGGCAATAGAGCTCTGTAGCACATGCCTCTGGGGAAGACATAGTAAGTCACAACTCCCCTGTTCTACTTCACATTGCCGTGGGTACATATGTAGGATGCAAGGGTCGGGCTGGGGGGGAGAGGGAGGCTTGGAGGAAGGGAAGGGAGAATGTGTGTGTCCATTTTTTATAAACATCAGAAACAAGACAGACAAAATAAATTTAAGAAGTACCCTCAATTTGAGAATGGCAGATTCATCCCCACCAGGCAAGCTATGCTTCCCATCCCTGGCTTTGAGATACAAGGTCTGAACAGAGATCCTGAGGTTCTTTATTTCAGACCTCCATTTAATGCCCTAGTAAAGCATCTTAAACACCCCCCCTCTTTTTTTTTTTTTAATTGGAGATATAAAAAGAGAAACAAACAAAAAAGCCCTCAAAAAACCACAACAGGGTGAGGCACCCATGCTCTCTGCCATAACAACATTCACTAATTAAAACACAAAGCAGCCAGGGCTGCAGGATTAATGGACATGGTTTCCTCTTTTCAAGTCTCGCCTGCTGACAGATCGCCTCATTCCTTCCTTGCTCTTGAACCTCTCAGGAAAAAAAAAAACACCAACCCAGTTTGCTTATCTTACAGTGTGGGGTTGCCATGGAAACCGCATCCCCCTGTGAGATGCTCTGTCATAACATTTCAGCACTGTATCAAAGGCTTAAAGACACAGCATCCTCTGCTCTGAGGGCTTCTGAGCCAGCCAGAGTCTTCACAGATGAGCAGCTGTCAAACCTAGTGAGAGTCTGAACTTGGGAGGGAGAGATAGAGAAGCAACAGTGGAAGCATTCAGTTGCCCAGCTCTTTGCAAAAATCCGTCTCACACTGGCAATTAATATTGCCCAACAAATACTTCAGTTTCGTTTAAGAGACATTTTGCTGTTTGGAGAACCTACCTCCTGACAGGCTGTTGAAAGAAAGGGTGCTGGCACCAAAACATAACCCCATCACTCTACCATGGGGTAGCACAAAGCACCTCTTTAGTCAGGGTTTTATGTCAGATTAGTCTTTGAGCCCTATTTTCTCAGTCCTTTAGTATGAAAGGAGGGGGGAAAAGTAGCAAGCACAATAATTGCCCATAATGGGAACAGGCCTCCTATAGCCTGCTCCTTAATTACAGGGATGGCTTCCAGACTGTAATCACTAGGGGTCCAGATGGAAGTTCTCCAAGCTCTTTGAGGGACAGAATGTGTCAGTTATTAATTAAACATATGAGGCAATTAGCCTCAAAACTTCATAGTAAATCACCACAGCTGTGTTACTTTCGCTTTTTCCTTTGGTGAGTGCAAGTCAAATGCACAGTGCATTTCCCAGGGGGGTCACAAGAACTGCAGCCAAAGAGCATTCCCAAACAAGACCTTTGTTGTTGGGTGGGAAAAAGTATCTGCAGAAAGCTTGTTTCAGAAGTCAGCTACTTCACAGTCACATCCCTCACGAGACAACGATGGATTCTGTGTACGATAGCTGTTCACTGCTCAAGCTGTCTGGTGCGCAAAGCGGCTGAATTCTTCCTGACGTACCAAACAGCAACCTGAGGTTGTTTTGGTACAAACCATTCCTGTGGTTAACTTGACCCATATTCCAGCATCAGCTATCATCTGTAATTCACTGGTTTGGATCTTGTTAAGAATTCTATCTTGGTAGACTCCAGCACACGTAGGACCCTGTTGTTTGTTTGTCGCACATTTGAAAACGAGATGCTGTGTTGCATTCTCTGTCTATCTCTAACTCCAGAAACCAGGCCAAACTCACTGTGGTTGTTACAACCAAATAGCGATTTATTCCAATATTTATATTCACAAGACAAAAACCTCTCTTGGTCACATTAAGATAGCCTGATGTCAGTGCATTGTTAGCTTGCGCTTTAGGCTGTGTTTTAGCCCATGGTTCGGTGCTACAGTTGGAGATCTGTCATCTACAGAGACCTCAGTTTGTTTCCCTACATTTTTCTCACATGTAGCTGACGAATGATGCAATAAATCATTATCGACAATAGGAAGACCTGGGAGGTGATGTCAGCCCCCATTTTACTCTAACATACAAAACACTTTGACCTCTTCCTCAGACATTTTAGCATGCTTGTAGAATAGACTTTGAGAAAACACATAGAAAAACTAGAGAAGATGATGCACAGCCTGAAATCAAGTGCTCTAAGCTCCCCCTGGCACTTGGCAAAACGCTGCAAGAAGAGTCTAGGAGGTTTCCTTGGAGCCATCAGCCACTGATTTCTCCAGACGAATCAGGTATGTTTATTCAACCATCAGCAAGAGTCTATTGTTGGCACAGTTCAGAGAACACAGCAGCCAGAAGGAGACCCAGGGCCACCGAAGGAGACCAGAGTCCACTGAAGGTTGCGTAAGGTAGAGGGCAGAATAGAGAGGAAGCCATGGAAGAGGACAGAATAGAGAGGAAGGCATGTCAGGTAGCCATTTACCTTTAGGATGGTTGAATTTAACAAGGTGACAACTGGTTGACATGAAGAACAGTAGTACTTCATGTGCAGGCAGCTCTCATTCATAAATTTATCCCCCTCCTGCCCCTTTGTTCAACAGCCAGATCCGAACAAAATAAAGTGGTCTTCTGTGGGAAACCCTATTGCTCTGTTGAGCTTTTTTAGGATAAAAACTAGATGCAGCTTCTCACGTTTGCCCCAGCTCTGTCCTTGCGACTGTAACCCCCGCCTGCCTGCCATGTAAGCAGACACATACAGTGTGAAGTTTGTGCACATTTTATCAAACTGAAGCACTGAACACTCAGTATTTCTGAAGGTAAAACCTTTCAGAACATTTGCAGACAGCGAACAGAAAATGAAGCAAAACCTTAACACCATCTCTGATCAAGAGCCTAACCCAACTAAAGCTTAGTTGAATGCTGACTTCAGAACGGATTTCTAATGTCTCTAAAGCTTTATGCTCAGAAGCAGACAGCTAAAACTCAATACGTGCAGACACATACATCACATCGTTACTAGAATTTCCCCAGCACCCATTGGGTTGGAACAAACTTCCCTGCATAGCCTGTGCTACTCTCAATGCAGACCTGAAAGTATTTGCTCAGCATCCCAAAGAAAAATGCAGTGTGCAGGGATGAAGAGAGACCTTGTGTTCCATAAGAACCCAAGTGGATGTTCCATAAGAACCAAAGTGGACCTTAGTTTCATATATTTAAGTTTTATTCCAAGCAAAAAGGAAAAAAATAATCTACTACCAAACAAAAAACCACTTACCTCCAGGAACTAAGTCACTCTGTCATTCCCTTCTAGAAAAGGGCAAGAAAGATCTTTCAGCAGGCACTAGTTTTAAGCTTGGTGTAGAAAGCCAGTCATTGTACAGCTCTACCCACTATACTCAGAATGTTACAGCAGAGGTAGTATTTCCATTTTCCCTAGCCAAAAAGAATTTTAATACTGAACTTCAAATATGAAAGCAATTTAAGCACACCAATACATTTAAAGCTTGAGGGTCTTTGACATTCATGAAAGCAGGGAAGTTGTTCAATATACAGAAGGTTACCCAAGAGTAACCTGATAAAAAACAAGTATCAAAATCAACCCAAACATCAAAAGAATAATCTCTAATTAAATATGCTGGGGATTTTGTCAGCCTATTACCAGGGTCTTGATGATCTTTTCTGATTTCCCAGGGCTCAGACAGGAATAACGACATTAAATATTCAGTGTGTACTTGGAAGAAAAGAAGTGAGGGAGAATTGACACAAATAGCTTCAAATTACTTCTCAGATCCTACACCTTGTACTTACAAAAAGGTGGAACTTCAACATGGTCAACTCAGAACATATTGTCACTGTCAAACAAGCCCCAAGAACACTGCGGCCAAGGAGCTTGTTTTCTGGAGGTGACTGGCAAGATGCTACACCACTTTGTGATGCACAGGCAGAATGCTTTTGTCCTTCAGAGCTGCTTTTTTTTTTTTAATTTTGTAACGGTTCTGGACCTCTCTGTCTAATTGCATCCACTTCATCTGTGAAGAGAGATTTATAATGGAACATAATTTTGAGGGCTTAACTTCAACGCTGGTACATGGCCCATGCAAAAGTGACAGCAAAAAAATTTATATTAGCTCTTGTTCCTGCCAAAGAATAACAGAAAAGCTTATTACACAGGCAATCAAGCTCCCAAATTAGCGCTGATTTTCACCCCATGCCACTTTACTGCTGTTAATGATGGGAAGCAGCAGCAAATATGAAGCAAAAAGCCATCAGGAAACTAGCTTTCAGGTTTTATTGTTGAACAGGGCAATGAAAGTCCTTGCTCACGTACACATCTCAAAGGCAGCAAGAGCTAAAGACAGACCACAAAACTGGAGGAATGACCTACAGAGCAGGGGCCTTACTGAAATGTTCTCAGGGAACTTCTAGTCCAGCATGTCTAATTCACAGGGCTAGGGAAGCATCGATCTTCTCTCTTTTTCCACCCTACTAAAGAGATCTCCTAGAAGCTGTGTCGAATGCAAAGCTGAATGCTTTTGGGAGCCACAGCATTGTTTATCTACAATCTCTGTGAAGGCACATAGCTGCAGCAGCACTCCCTAATACAAGCAGCACAGGACAGGGCTGCTGCCCATATCCTGTGACAACCCCAATGATGCAAGAGCACTTTCAGCAATTTGGGACCATCTGTGGGGGCTGTCCCAGCCCTGGCCAGGGTTTAACTTGAGACAGTTGTGTTTTAACCCATGGAGACCTCAGTACTCTTAACTAGGATGGCAGTCATCATGAACCCACACAGAAATTTCACTACGAATGGGGTGTGAACTCTGGCGCTTTACAGAACTGCCATTCCTGTGATTCACTCCCAGTGTAGTACTACTGACAGACCTGAAACACTGGAAGCAATAAAAGATAAATAAGTCTGCAAAAATAAGAGAAACTGGGCCTCTTCCTAATCTTCAATAGGAGAAAGGAGGGTTCTGTGCGATCTGCCATCTGGGAAACATCCAAAGGCACAATTCAGCCTCAATTACACACAATCTGATGTGCTTAAGAGAAAGCAAGGCTAGAAGCATCCCCTCTACCCTAGAAAGGCCATGACATGTTGTAACCAGAAAGTTCACGCTGATCATATTGGGCTTCACTTCAAACCTCCTTGCAGTTAGTTAAAAAATCCTTTCCTTTCCCCTGGTTTTTATGCCTTACGAAAGCACCTTGCAGGACTCAGGTGCCCACCTACACAAAAGCATTCCTGTTTAAGTTTTCTTTCATAAGCAGGCTAAAGCCTTGCTCAGCTCTCACTGAAAGCAGTTGGATTTCTTCTACCAAGTTCCAAGCTGGAGCCACCTTAGTTGAAATGGTGTATGCATGTACAGTTTGTCCATAGTTTGCACAAAACCTCAATAGATTAAGCCAACAACAATAACCAAAATAATCCCAGATCATTGCCACAGGTAACTGAAGATTCATAAAAATGATGCAAATCTCCTTGAAACACACTAAGAGGTTACAAGTAAAATATTTCTTTTTACTCTTCTATTTTCTGCTACTTGACAGCATACTTCCTGCATGGATTGGTTGTTGGCCTCAACTATAAACCTCTCTATACAGTCCCTCTTAAAACTGTTTAGCAAGACTGGTTACCTCTGTTTGCACTACACATGGCCACTGTTACAGCTGAAAAGAACTAATTTATGGAGAATACTCCATTATCCTGGCATCTTCAGCTGCTACAGAAAGAAGGCACCACAGTCAGAGGCAGTAAGGGAGGGAGAGTGCTGTCCTTAGATCAACTCTGATACAGGAACGGCTCGGTCATGTCATGTACTCCTGAGCATGGCAAGACCAGGGTGACAGTCTGGGCCTGACAGCTCTGTGACATCCCTTCTGTTCACTTGCTAATAGAGTCTAGAAAAGCTTTTTATAGCAGCTGGCAGAAGCAGCAGCATTAACTTGAGATAAGTTCGTGCTACACTTACTTCATCAGTGTTTGGTAGAATGGTGTACCTTCCTAAATTTCCAAGATAGATCCCCTTCACCAGGGATGCTCAGACTAGACCGGGGCAGCTACCTTTAAGGACCCAAAACCCTACCTGATAGTTCTGCTAAGGAGTAACTGTGACTTACCACTCTAGAAACTGGTGGATCGATCCAAATTACAGCATGAAGGGACTGCTAGGCAGCTATTTAAATTAAAGCTTCCAAGCAGGTAGGATGCACTGAATAAGCAGTCCCACGGGTGACAGACTGGAGGGCAGTGTTAGATGGGGCAGGTGCAGCCATAAACTCAACGACGTCAGGGAGAGAGCACGTGGTTGTCATGGGTTCTGCAGGCGCTGCACAGGGCTAACACTGGAGAAGGGGAGTGGGCAGGGATTACAGCTCACTAGCACCTCCAGAAAAATCCCATCCCAGTCTCCAAAAGCATGCATTTTGTACATCAGCCAACAAGGTCCTTAACGTACAACCTCACCAGGAACACCACAACACGGGGAGCAGCGCATGCGGTCAGGGGGGCTCTGAATTGCGACAGCAGCAGAAGTAGCAAAGTAAATTACAACACTGTCCTTGGGGCTACTACAGGAAAAAAAATCGGCTGGAGACAAGATTCTGGAATACAGACTGCTCACAAAGAAAGTGAGCACCATACTGTAACCCTAACAAGAAAGCAATTTAATGTATGTATAGCCATGGTGACTGATAGCATAAGACCCCATTAAAGACCCACAGGCTGCCAAATACACACTTCAAGTGAAAAACCAAAACATAACCACAACACAACCTGCAAGAAGCCACATATGTAATGGAGAAGGGGTAAAATTAAATAAATAAGTAAATTTAAAATTCCTGCGCAGCAGCACTGTGGACACCACATCCTACCTCTGTTTACTAGTCATACTGATGTAGCTGTATTACTTCCAGTCCCCAAAGCACTCTTCTAAACACGATCTCTGGCATCACCTCAGTGCAGTATAATCAAGAGTAAAAATAGCTTTTACACCTCTTTATATTTCTCCTCCCCTCTTTCTGCAGGTCTCTCGCTCACCCTCTAGGGAAGAGAGACACATCAGTTAAGTCACCCAGCAAACATAAAGAGCTTATGGTTCCTTCTAAAAGGGACACTACAGCCTGCAATTAGTGATTTGGAGTCTAATGGAGCAGGAAGCAGCAAACTATGCAAAAAAGTTTTACAGAATAACCACACTAAGCATGACAAGAGGACATTAGGCTGGGAACAGCTGTGGCCATAGCAATTTCAAGGTCCCCAAGATGACTTTTACATGTGCTGGAAAGAACCTGCTTCATTCAACACCTTTTAAGCTTGATTGAATCAGACAGTCTCAGCGGTTCTCACATACGAGGCATGGAAGTTCAGTGGTATGCCCTTGCCCTTTAAGCTTGGTTAGGTATCACACTCAGAAGCTGTAGAGCTTCATCAAGCTACAGGGATGCATGTCTGATTGAGCCAGACAACCTCTCTATAACAGCAACATGACTAAGGGTAGAATCACTTTTTGCTCCTCATACTGGGATGGCTGTTGGAGCTGGAAATGGTAACCCAGGCCCAGAAATTGGGAGTAGTGCTTGCAATGTTGGCCTGGCACAGAGCACCTTACCTATGCAACTCTGCTTTGTCAACTCCTGGCAAATCCACAGTACCTCTGTGCCTCAGCTTTCTCATCCATGTACTGGGGGGGTCACAGAGCATTTCTGTATCTCACTGGAGTGCTGCATTACCTGTGGTGTGCTCACCACTAGAAAGAGAACAAACAGCGCGCCTCCTCGGCTCAACATATCAGCAGACAAGCTCTAGTCCCAACTTGAAGGATCCATGAAAAATTAGTATCTTTGACCCTCCTTTATACCCATCAGAAAAATCCACCCACCCCTGTAATTTGCTTTGAAATATGGGAAAGAATAGTAATTGTTCAAAATTATTCACTGGCTGGAAGACCAACATCTAAGGGTACACGTTCTCTGCAGACACGAACTTGCTGTATCCCAGGGCTTGGGAAAGTACCAGTTCCACTGGTGCACATCACTCTGGTTTGAAAGCCTCACCACAGCAGGCACCACGTGAACTTGCCTGCCCGAACTTACATTTTAAACCAGAGCAAATATATTACCGCTAAATGCACAAGGCATGCCTCAGCAAGTTATCTCCAGCCGATTTTCCCTGTGAACATCTAACAAAACTGAAGTTTATGTTAAATATACACTGAGGATTTTCTCTTTCTTTTGAGGACAATCAACATCCGAGTTTCTCTGCCCCAGGAGGTACTGGCACAATCCACTCTGATTAGACTCAGGAGGGGGAGCAAACAGACAATTACTCTGATAACAATCTTATCTGAGGACAGAAATGAGATTAGCTGCCTAGCTCCAGTGATTCTTCCTCAGATACAGGAACTGACTAATACAGCATGGGACAGAGAAAGAATTTCCCTACGGAGCATGTTGGTGAGTCAAGTGAGGTGCAATTCTTCCCCTGGTCATCCCTTTCCAGCCAGGACAATTATCCGTTAGGACCAAGTGGACATGAATAGCACAGGTCCCTGGCTAGACAACACAGCATCTGGGCAGTTTCTTCCTTCTAGCTTTCTACTGTTAAACAGTAACTTATAAGCAAAAAGCAGGAGGAC
Organism: Laterallus jamaicensis coturniculus; assembly: GCA_022605575.1. Lineage (NCBI taxonomy): Eukaryota > Metazoa > Chordata > Aves > Gruiformes > Rallidae > Laterallus > Laterallus jamaicensis. The sequence continues at coordinate 24,296,995 of JAKCOX010000013.1, forward strand.
CTTCTGGGACCCTGTCCTGCCCACAGGGAGCAAGTCCACCCCACTGTCCTTCCTACTGCTTCATTTTTGTAGACTACTCTCATAATTTTCAGATGGCAGCACACACAGTGGCTTTCCATGAACCTACTGAACAACGCTGTTGGGAAGTCCTCCTCAAACAGTTTTGATTTTGCTTCTCGGACTTGATTCCATTCTTTTTAGTTATTTCCTTTAAAACAGCCAAACTAACCCCTCTCCCCTTGGTGTTTACAGCCTCCACATCTCTGGAACGATCTCCAGCAACAGACACGGCAACATCAAAGGATATTAACAAAACTGCTCTGAGATAAGGTTCCCAGGTATGTCTGCGCTTCAATCTCACAAAGGCAGGGCAATTAATATAGTAATAGGACAGAAGCCAAACTGCTCAGGAGGTTGCTTATGGCTTACCTGTACCAACAGGTTTACACACCAGGACTGTATCAGAATTCCCTGCAATGGCCACAACAGACCAGAATTCTCAAGGTGCCTACTTTGTTGCTGGTGAATCTGGATGCTGTAGGCTCTTCTCTGCAGCTGGGGTAATGCGTGTATTGGGAGTGCATGTGTATGTGTGTATCTTGATCAACCAAGCTACAAATTTTGTGTCTCCATTACAGCAGTTTCACAAACTCTTTACACCACCCGGTTGCAGGAAGGACGCAAAGACCTATGAAACAGATTCCCCAGAAATCTAATACCACCCAAAAAGAAGACCAATTTCACAGTCTGGGTGAATCAAACTGATGGCATTTTGAAAACTCATCAAAGAGAAGTTGCTAGCAAAAAGGCAGAGAGGTAAACTTTCTTCCTGCAGTATATGACAGCATCGTGCTTCAGTATCTGCAGTTTTCTTTACACGTCTATTTAGACTAAGATGAATATCCTTACATAAGTAAGCAGCACAAGAAGAGGGCCAACTGCTATGCTTCTGCTTTGCTGATCTGAATTCAAAGCATTTATTTAGTTATAATCCTTTATATAGGAAGTTTATTTATACAGACAGGGATTTCTGGAATTCTGCAGGATTAGTCAATCTACAGCATTCTCAGGCATCAGAATTCTTTAGCATCAGAATTACACTGCCTGGATATTCAATGCCTAGAGTAACTATTTGGGCTCATGAAGGTTAAATAGATTAGTCAAGATGAAGCCAGGGTTCCCTGCTTAAATACCACTTTTCTTCATTTAGGAAGCCTAGTTTAGAAGAAAAACCCACAAAAGTATCAAATAAAGCATACTTACCCAACCTGAAGTGAGACAGCACCAAAATTTCTATCCTCTTCCGCCTGGGTATACAAGTGACAAAGCCACACACTGAATCACAAATCTCACACTCTTTGGTCTCCTGGGAACTGCACAGAGGAAACAACAGCTCCAGCACGGCCTTGCTGCTCCGAGTTTCAGCTGCACCAGTGAAGTGGGTTAAACAACCCCCCTCCTGGTTCTATTCAAAAGCAAGAGGGAAATAATTGGTGTGAAAACCATTTGCAGTTCAGTTACACTTTTGAGATGTAAAGAGGCAGTTATGCACAGGACTGGCTGAGAACTCATCCCTAAGTCCTACTGCTGAGTGGATTTCCAAGCGATTCCAGCAATGCCCCACATCAGCTTTCACCAGAACCAGCAATAAATTCCCACCCATTCTCGGCAAAGCAGTGTTAAACTGGGTCCAATTTCTGACCCCACCTGCTGTAATCCCTCAAGCACCATTTTTCTGTGGCACATCAAGTGCCTGATCCAAAGCCTCTCCGCTGCCAATTAGGGTTTGGATCAGTTGTGAAGGAACAGTAAAGTACTGTCAGAAAGCAAACCTGTTTGATTTCACTGTTTGATACACACAGATTAGGACTGAAAGGGAAAGGAGAAACTAATAAAAAGACTATGTCAGCAGGTACAAAGCTAGCAGAAGCTAAGGGCTTGAGGAAGACCTGGCAAGCATCAGGAGTTCACATCTCAGACCGTGTGTTCAGTTTCAATTTCTGAATCAATTTTACTTAAAGGCACAGACATTAAAATGTTTTCCATTAATGCACCAGGAAAATAAAGTTCTAGTTAAGTAAACGCCTCTGCAGAAAACTACTCTCCTCTTGCTGGCTTTTCCACCCTTCGCTACTGCAAGCCAGCCGCTCACTGCTGGGGTCATGTCCTGTTTACCTCACTCTCAAGAAAATTTGTGTACAAAATTTCAGGCACTTTGGAGGAAGAAAAAAAATACCTTCCCTCCAATCCACATTTACTCCAAACAGATCTAGCATTCCTAAGAAGCTCTCAGCTGACTGCCTTTGAAGTCTGGAGAACAAGATGGAAAAAGGAAAATTTAAAAAAAAAAAAAGAAAAAACCTCAACCTTGAAAGCTACATTTCTTCCCTTAAAAGAAGTCTCCAGGGACTCTTGAAAGAAATAAAAAGCAAGTTCTCCAGATCCTTATCTTATGCTATTTTTGAGAGGCTTTTGTTTTGTTCCTTTGCTCTTGTCATGTTTACAACTAAAGGACTTCCCCAGATACTACACATGTGCAAGCAGAACATTTGCTCTGCTCAGTCTGTGCCCCCCATGCCAGGTCAGGGCAGCCCCCTGGCTTCAGACCCAGACCTGTCCAGCCACAGCTGCAGAACCAAGTGTGACCAGGAAGATTGTACAGCGGGCAAGTTGCAAAGAGTAACTTTGCAAACACAAAGCATTGGCCCAAAGTAAATCCCCACCCTCTAGCGCTCCCCCAGCAGGTCCCCCCCTTGCTTAGGGCCTAGCACTTGCACATCAACACCCCTTGGGAGTCACACAACCCTTCATGGGCGGAAATACCACTATTTCAACAGACACAGCTTCCACTTACCCCCAAATGGTTAGTGGTGCCTACATTAACTTCAACGTGAAATAAAGAGGCTGCTTTTCCTGTTTTACTTCCTTCTGTCCGCCACGTCCTTACGCCCCTCTCCTCCTCTCCCAAGCTCAGTTCCTCCTCTGTTAGTCTGCCCTATTAACCTTTCCCATACCCCACCCACCCAAATTTGCCCATTAGTAAGCACCCAGAGCCTTTTGTTCAAGGGCCTTAAACAAAAGCCTAACTACTGCATTTTCTGGTAAGAGGTGCCTAATACCAAGCAGTCACTTAGGGCAGCTCTAATAGATTCGTTTTGCACAAAAACAGGGCATGCCAGACAGGCGAATTCAAGGACGTGTCCTTTCCTGAATTCCACAGAGCAAGATAAAGTAAGAGCGAGGCTCACAGGCTTATCTTAACTAAGAGGCTTTCCCCGTTCTCCCACTCAGTAAAAAACTAATTATTTACCACCGAGGCACAGAATAGGTTAAAGTTTCCTCTGTCTTGCCTCAGCTCCCTTTGCAGATTAGGGGAAAACAATGAAGTCTCCGCACTTGGTGATATTGCTAATGCTTCCTGTGGGGATAGCAGCGCTAGCTGCAAAGAGGATTATGATTACGGTTTAAAAGGAGTGTGCGCTGTACTGCCACAAGAGGCACAGGCTTATCAGAAAAGAAACCAAGCTGCCCCCAGACTGTGCATGTGGGACTTCTGCCTGCCTTCAGTTCTGGCTGACGGCCTCGGCGCAGATCACGCATCCGCCTATCAGGAGTGATAAAGCAGCAGCTGAGCTTGCAGGGGGCATGGCAGGGGATAAATAAGTAACGCTGTGCAAGCAGCTTGCATACGTTCGCCATCAGAACACACAGCAATGTTTACAGATCATCCCACCACATTCGTCTGCATCAAAACACAGAGCTGGCCAGGGCGTGACAGAGCACATGGGGCTGCGCGTTCCTGGCTGCGGCTGGGAAGTCTTGAAAGAAAGAGTGTTTGTGGAGCTGTACGGGCTGTGGTGACATTGGCTGGTTTTCCACAGGCAAGACTGCAAGTGCTTTGAAAAGCACAGCATCATCAGTTAGATGCGTGTTGAGCAGAGCTAGCTTTGAGGTACAGCTTCAAGAGCCGGTGAAGGGTCTCTATCAGCCCTTTCAGTCTCGCTACTGAGCACAAGGCTGTCTCAGTTGCAGAAAGAGTAAGAAATTGCCTCTGGGCATTTGTAAGATATTTTTCATCACTGTGGGCTCTCTGAGGTACTATTGGCAAGGCAGCAGCTCACTCACACCCATATGTCTCTATTAGCTGTTACAAAAGAGATACAGACCACAACTTCTTTCCTGTAATACCAAGGCTTTGGCCAAATCGACCATCAAAAAATCCTTGACTTTAAGGAGCAGGTAACCTAAGTGGCAGGATGCCTCTAGTGGCTCGTGCCCAGGTCAGCGTGCCACTTCCCCCCTCCTTAATAGTTGCACAGCTCAAACCAACCAGCATGAGAACCTGGATCCTCTTAAGTGGAGTGGATACATCCTGCTGACGTGCCAGAAGGTTTTGTTGCTGTTGGTTTGGGTTTTGTTTGGTTTGGTGGTTGTTTGTTTCTTTTGTTAAACACTATCACTGTGCTTGTTCTTGAAGTTATTTGCACAACTGATGCAAGCTGAAGTTACACAGATAACCCCCTTCACCCCTAATTCTGTTCAGAGTGGTTTAATAGCTCCCTGTCTGCTCACTGGAGGCTACAACAGTGAGTAACAGCAGTAATGCACGCTCTCCTGGATTTTTACAGGCTTAGAAATCAGCGAGCTTCACCTCTCAGCCAGGCCTCACACACCGTGACACTGCCTCATCGCAGAGTTGTTTTAAGCAGTCTTTGCCACCTCCCACCGCACACCAGACCAAACCCTCCACAAAGCAACAGTTTTAAGATGTTCACAAGACACTTCATGGAATTTCTGCATGCCTTAAACTAAGATGCTTTGCTCCTGCAGAGGACCAACTCTTCAACTCAGTGACAACTGGACACTTTTCATTGACCAAAATGAACCTTCTTGTGCTACTACAGCTCATGAGCCTCTCTACTAACCTTCGCTCCTGGTCGCTGGAATTGTCTGGGTTCCCTCTCTATCCCCTTTTCCTTGCCATTAATCTCTGTGGAAGAGAAGAAGAATGTGGTTGCAAGATCAAACATTTGCCAGGCTTATAGCTTTTAAAAACAGAACACAAGCTAACCCAGAACCTTTCCTGTTAACCTGCCTAGATGTAGAACTGTTGGAGAGGGTTCAGAGAGCGGCCACAAAGATGATTAGAGGGCTGGAGCACCTGCCCTACAAGGTGAGGCTGAGGGAGCTGGGCTTGTTCAGCCTGGAGAAGAGAAGGCTGCGGGGGGACCTCATTGCAGCCTTCCAGTACCTGAAGGGAGCGTACAAACAGGAGGGGAATCAACTTTTTAAAAGGGCAGATAATGGAAGGACAAGGGGGAATGGTTTAAAGCTGAAGGAGGGAAGGTTTCGATTGGATATTAGGGGGAAGTTTTTTACAGAAAGAGTGGTGAGGTCCTGGAACAGGCTGCCCAGCGAGGTGGTGGATGCCCCATCCCTGGAAGTGTTCAAGGCCAGGTTGGATGGGGCCCTGGGCAACCTTGTGTAGATCCAGGCCTGAGGTTGGTGGCCCTGCCTGTGGCAGGGGGGTTGGAGCTCTATGATCCTTGGGGTCCCTTCCAACCCTTGCCATTCTATGATTCTATGATCAGGCTTGTGCTTTAAGGGACTTGTGAGCTCCTGCAGACATCTGAATTCCAGCTGACCTTATGTTTCTGATGCTCCTTAGTCTCCAAGAACAATGGGGCAGAGACACTTGCAACAATACATTAAATAAAGTCACTGATTTTCAAATCTTAATTGAGTCACCGTGTGGGCCCTGAGCCTTGGGAAGACAAAACTTCAGTGAGTTTCTCGGTATCACATCCTGAGAGCCCAGTGATTCAGGTATGCAAGGAAAATTAATACCTCTGAAAAACATCCTGCTCGATGGTGTTTTAAAGATTATCTAAGAGGATTAATAAGATTATTTGATAACAGGTTCTGCCAAAGATGTCAGCAAGAGGAAAGGCAGCCTTACCAAGGAGGACCAACATAAAAGCAGAAGAAAAACAACCAAAGCCATCAAGGTGAGGGCTGGATAAGTAGGCTGAGGAAAAAACAAATTGATAGAGTGGATTCAGGTCTAGATAAAGGCACTTCATCATCACCTCTGCCAATGAGTCATTTTCTTCTTGGCAACAGGGATATTGAATTGTATCAGCAGCATCAGGGTAAAGTTTCCACTCAAATCTAGTCAATACATGTCTGCTCCTTCCAGCCTCAGTAGCTCAGATAGAGACTTTGACTAACAGTGGCATACATCACCATACTATGAAGACCTTTGATAGCCTCTTGCATAGGACACCCATCCAAAGGATGGGATGTTGATTTAAAACAAAGGAAAAGCCAAAAGATTAAGCACATCACTTTGCCAGGTTACCACTAGCGATGATGCAGATAGAAAAGTATTTTACTCTCAAAGTTTGGGCAGAAGCAGTCAAAACTGCTATTTAAGAGAAGGCTGGAAGCAAGGAATCAAAAATAGGTATACAGGTAAACTTTACACCTTTGAGAACGCAGAGCTAAGCCTGCATAACCTTTACCTTAATCAAAATTTAATTGAAGATACTGGTTACTTAGATAACTAAATATATGACTTTCAGGAGACACCAGGTACACAGAAAATTGTGTTGCAGTCACAGTAAACAGGAGAAGCAAGACCAACTAATCTGAAAAGATGCCGTCTTCCAACATAGATCTTAACGTCATGTGCAAGGATTCATTTTGTGACTTGCACAGACTCACTGATGCATTTCTCAGCGGTCACCTCACAGCAAGAACCAAACCAGGCTGAACTGACCACATCACACCGAGGAGCTCCACGCTTCTGTAGCCTTTTCTGCTGCCTTACCTGAAGGACATTTAGCACTCTGAAAGCTTTAAACTGGGAAGTGCTTGCTGCCCTACATGGACATATCCCACTCTGCCTGTGCACAGACTTTAACGTATCAACTTTGAGAATGCAATTTATACATTTCTAAGACCAATCAGGATCCCTAAGCTCTTACAAAAGGAAATGAAAAATATTACTGTCAAACACCCATCAGGCCTAGAAGCCTAGGTGACTGTCATACAGTAAAGAAATTAAAGGGCTGCATTTGAGATAGGGATGGGAAGAGCATATACCATCTTGAAAGGCTCCGATTAAAGCTGTCCTAGTATCAAAATTCAATTTCTTTCAGGTTTTGCAAACAACAGCCTTGAGCTGAACGCTGCCAGACTGCCTGCACCCTTTGAGGAGATTAGGTTATTACCAGCCAACTATGAGAATCCTAAATCCAGTATTAATCCTAATTCCCATTTAGCCCCATCTTCATTGTGCAGTGAAAGCTGTCTGTGCATGAATTTGCACATGCACTCTGCCACGTGCAATAATCTGTGTCGCAAACAGCAGACACTAAACCTCCTGTATGTTTAAGAAATACATTTGGACCTTGGTTTCTAGAAAATCCCAGTAAAGGAGAAAGACTGGAGCTGGAGAAAACAGTAGGCCAAGCTGGAATGACTTCTGAGAGATGATGGGAACGGAACAGTTTCCAACCTAAAAAGCTTTTAGAAGCCAATAACAGGAGGTTTCAGCCCTTGCTTGGAAGAAAACAGGATGTGTAGCCAAGTTACAATGACTTAGAAGCAACCGTGACACTGACCCCATAATGCTGCAGGGGTGCTGCCAGCGTCACATCACCAGTATCAAACAGCTCAGATCATGAGCCCTGTGACTGCAGAAAGCACTGCCCATCTCTGTGGTCACCCGCATTCTGACAAGGGAAGTCCTTGGGGGACCCATTAAACATTTCCTCTGAGCATGCCCTCATTCCCTTCTCCTCCTGGATGGTCTGAAGCCAGCATGACCCACCTCGCCACAGGCTTGCTACAAAAGCTTTCGCTAACAGCTACCTCTTCCTATTGCAAATGCCTCAGAGCCTTGAAAGTGCCATCCAGTGCCCCCTCCAACATAATTTTACACCAATTCCTTTCCAAATCCCATCGTGGCAGCCAAATTTGGCATGACTCTATGCTGCCAGGGCTTGCTGAATTGTCCATAGGCAAGATCAGGACAGACTGAGGATGAGGACAGGCTGCTGCTTGGTCTGCTGTCAAATGAGATAATTTAAACTCAGTTTACAAAAAGTTCTCACAGATATTTGGAAAAACCCTGGGACAGTTTCTTTTGTTTAAAGCACAAGAATTCACTGCAGATGAAAGGAACCTTTCAGGAAACACATCCCCAAGAGATCAAAAATGTGTTTGGCACCAGCGCCTATTACAGGCAAGAGGACTTTCCCACTGGCAATGGAGTGAACATCTGCTGGAAAAGGCGAAGTTTTTTATTTTTAAAAGTAAACACAATAATTGCTGAAAACCTCTATTTCCATCAATCCCTAACTCATCAGGCGAACTTCTCAAACAAAAAGCGTTAGAGAATATTGTCCCTAAATTTCACAATTAGAGGCAAAAGTAGATCTTCCTTCATCTTGCAAATGGCTATTACCAATGGCTTGGTCACCAGGACACTCGAGTGGAGGCCCTAGTACACTGGAGGCTGTACATCAACTGAGCTGTAGTAGCTCTCCATGTGCATGCTCATCCCCTGCAGCTGATGTGAGGTAATTAAATTTAGCAATGATAGAGTTCAACTAAATTGCATTACCTTTTGTTTGCCGTGGGCTAAGACCACACACATGGACAACAACCATAGCTTATCCAACAGCTAGGTAATCTGACCAAGCGCCTGGCTTCTGGAATACTGCAGACTCATTCATATACCCTTTTTTCCTAACTTCAAGCCAATGTCTGAGCACTAACATGTCCAGTCTGAGCAAATGGGGAACTTTCCCTGCTTAGTGTCACAGGCTGATCTCCTGTGATTCTTCTTACTTCGACAACATAGATTAGTACATGCAAACAAGGCCAACAAGCTGTGGGATGGCAACTTGCAAGTTTTAGTCTGTGGTTTCTGACAGTCAGCATTTCGGCAGCCCTTCTTTTCTCATTCTGTCAACACAGAAAAGAGAATTGGGGCTTTTGAATTGTGCAGTCAATTAAAAAAATAAAAAGAAGCAGGCAGAGATTCCTATTCTATTCTGCACCAGAATACTCTCCAAAGGCAACCCTAAATAAAATGAACACCTGCACTGCTTTCTATCAAAGGATGTGACCCACCCCCTTCCAATAAATGTCCTCTGCAGACCATGCCTACATATCCTACTCCTGATTTGGCCAGCCCAGCAAACTCCCTCACAGGCTCATCCAAAATCCCGACTCCAAATGGCATGTTTTTTTGGAAAGAGTAGAGGATTTTGGTTTGCATTTGTGTTTAGTATTTAATCTGCAGAGATTAACTGCATACTTAATCACAGACATGAGGCTGATATGTCATGTACATACGTTCCTCTGTAAACCCTACTTTTCCCACAGCCAATACTTTCATCCTCGACCATGGAGGAAGGGGGTTGTTGCGGAAGAATGCAGCTCAGGCTCAGTTCTCTCCACACACACAGAAAAACCAAAAGGGAAACTGCAAAGATTTGCACAGTTTATGATTTTTGTCTGCAACACAACTATGGACACAATAAAAGCCATCTGTTTATACACACAATGTTAAATTTTCAAGATTATGCAAAATATGCTTTATGTAAGAAAACAACTAAGAAGAAGGTAACGACATTCTCCCTCCCTCACCCCCCACCCCCTCTTGCCTTGCAGTGGTCACAAACATTTCCTAGAGAATGATTTCTTATTAAAAGGTATTGTTTGAAAAACCTATAGCCACTCACTGAGAAATGTAAGAATCAGAAAGAGAAGACTCTACTGAAAACAGCCTTTAAGTATGCATGAGATTGACCAGAGGATTTTAATTGTCCATGCTGGGAAAATACAAAGGGAGGGAGAATATATATGTCTTATCCCAAATATATAAATACATAGTGTCTCAAAATAATAAATTTGCTTAGAGCCACATAGGAAATCATGGTCAATACACATACTTGATGTTACAGACACCCCGATGCTTAGTGCGCTATGCACCAGCCATATCTTCGTATCATTTAGAATAATCCAAAGTCATAAAGAAATCCAACCCAAGTCATATAATTTAGAACAATCCAAACCAGTTTTCCCTAAAGCTGATCTCGCCGGTGTCCTATCCATTCTAGCTTAGGATGCCCCAAGCAAAGCAATACCTCATCACACTCATGCTGAATTGGAAAGGAAAAGCCTGTGCCACAGTCTCTCACTGCTGTCCTATCCCTTTACCTTGCTTCATCTGATGGCATTCCCGTACCAACCCCATACAGATCCCTGCAGAAAGACCCTTTTTTATATTGCCTGCCCTTGGTCCTGCTCCCATGTGGCACGTGTGGGCAGCCATATTCTTCAGCTGAAAAATGGAAAACACTAATGCATTGAAGATACGAAATAAGCTGGCAGCCAGTATTTAGCAGTAAGTGTCCTTACAAAAAAAGAAAAGAAAACCGAAACACTGCAAGTTCATTGAAACCTGTAAGCCACAACCTTAATGGCAAAAATAACCCTGCAGCTCAGTGATTCGGGCTCTCCTGGGGGCTGAAATTGCCTGATTAAAGAAATAAGCACAGACAGACCCATTGCTCTAAGATATTTCAGAGACAGCTAAAGGAATGACTGAGTCTCCTGGGTTTAATAACACTCATAATTTCAGTTATTTATAATGCTGGTTATCCAAGTATTTACGTGACTCCAAAGCAGAACATTAACAGAATCTCTGTAGAGTTGAATGAGATATTCCTAACATGTCAAAAACCCAAGCCAAAAACCTAAATAAATGGAACAGGAGTACCTGCTCAGCCTGAGACAAGCCTTGCTGCCCAGGTCACAGCTGCTATGGTGCAAACACAGACAGCAGTCCAATCTGCGCTGTCCATCTGGATCCTACATCTGCCCTTGATTAGGATGGCGAGGCAAGATAGCTTGCGAGAGTTTCCTTGGTGAAAAACCAGAGTAAGCAAAGGGAGGACATGCCTGCAGTGCTGTGGAAGACTTGTGCTCAAGCTGCTCCAGGGAGGATGGCCCATCCTGTCCCAGGGACCCTCAGGTACATACCTGACTGAATTTCTGGCAGTGGCAGAAATCCCAGCACCTCAAAAAACCCAAAACCAGGTAGAGTAGCACTACACCTCCAGTCTGCTCCCCCAATCACCCCAGGAAGGGGCCGCTGGAGACATCTAGCTGCAGCAACCTGGTTCCAGTTTTCTTTTGGGGGGGTTTTGGGGCAGGGGAGCTCCTCAGCCCTGTGCTGGCCTTTTCTGTAGAATATTGGTTGCAGGGAGTACCTGACCTACACCACACCTGCAGATTGGATACACTGAGCATACAGAATTGGTCTGTCCAAACAATGGGTGCATCGTTATTCTTTATCTCTAGGTGAAACTGTGGCTAACAGATGAAGAGCTACTTAAAACTTAATTTCTGGCGGGATCATCCTTTTCCAGTTTCATAGCACCATTCTCACCTCCCCTCCAACAGCTCCGTATGTTGCAAGGGTTAAAAAAGACAGCAAAACCATTAGCATTTTGATAGCTTTGCACACATATATAGCAAAAAGTCTTTAAAATTCATTGCACTGAGATAATCCTTCAAGTCTAGCATTTCCTCCTCAGCTTGAGGCAACCAACTGGTTTTCCTCGCCTTAATACCTTAATAGAAAGCTCCACGTAGTTGCCAGGCTAGAAGTCTCAAATATGCTCAAGAAAAGCCGAGTCCTGAAGTTCAAGAGACGCTATGTAAAGTGTCTGGGGTTTAATTAAGAAACAACTATAGGGGCATCATCTCAGATACCTCACGTCCCCTAGAAATCCCATCTTCTGTGCATCGCAGCTCACAATGCACGCACGCATTGTTTTCCTTCCAAAATGCTGAGCACATCCAGCCCCCACTAATTCTAGCCACTGCGCAAGGCACTCAGCATCTCTGAAGAACAAAGAAATGAGAAACCCCAGCCAGGATTCAACACAAGCTCAGGGACTTGAGCTCTCATCGAGATCAAGGCTGAATTTTTTTTAATGCTATTGCAGCCTCAAGAACAAAGCTGTGATTTTGAGCTGTGCGGTTGGCAGCAGCTCCACACCTGTGCCTGGGAAGCTGCTGCTTTTTCTCTCTTTTTTTTTTTTTTTTCCCCTTTTTTATTTTTCTCCAAGCTTGTGCTTTTTTAACAACTCCAAAGCAAATCACTTTCTCAAGGAAGCACCCAGGAGTGCCTTGGGGCGGAGAAAGCAGCCATCTCACTTTCCCAGCTTTGATTAAGCTTGTTGCACTGAAAACAGGGGAATGCTTCAGGACCACATCTCTCCTCAGGTACCACTAAATCGAAGGACTCAAGCAGTTGCTAGCTTGTTATGGACTATTAGGCCTGATTAGATTCTCTCTGCAAACACATTTTTGGGGGGGTGGGGAAACGCTCTGGAAAAAGCCAGTCTGTTTAAAGGAAAATGTTTGTTATGAACCTGTACGCACTTCTGAAAAAGTTTAACAGGTCGACAGTTGGCGTTCAAAAGAAACCAAGAACAGCAGCAAGAGAGCATTGCAGCACAATGTGGAAAAAGGAGCTTCAGATCCCAGGACTACGACCTGCAGTCTCCAACACTCTAACACATACCTCAATCCACAAAATATTGGCTGCTGTAGCTGAGGTGAGAACTTCCCTCCCCTGTCCTTCCAAAAGTTCAGCAGATCTTTGCTCCTTTATAAGAAACAACCAACCAACTCACCCTTCTCTCACCCCCACCCCCAAAACACAATCCATAAACAGAGCCTCATTTTCAGAGAGAAAGGTGCTCCATCCAAATTTGGCCAACGTACAGTTAACACAGACAGAAGAGAAGGCCTCACGGCATGTCACTGTGTTATACAGGACGTTGGGCTCCAAGGGGACAGAGCAGCAAGCCATTTAGTTAGCTGGGGAAAAAGTCTTCCTATAATACAGGAAATATTCCCTTCCCATTTTTTAACCCATGTTATCTTTCCTAGGAACAAACTTTGGATAGATGTTCCAGAGGAAGAAATACTGACTCTGCTTCTTCCTTAAAAGCAAGATTTCTTATTTTCTTGGGTTTTTTTACAAGCTTCCCATGACACCTCTAAATGAGAACTGGTAAACAGGGTGCTCTGCCTCAAAAAGGTGCTACTAAGACACAATCCATTTGCAACTCTCAGATGTTCAGATAATGCAGACCACAGGGAAAACTCAAGTAGTACGTCATCACTGTGACACGAAAGAGAGAGACTACATCTGCCAGAAAAATTCTGAGCAACAGACTCCTTCTGGTGGGCTGGGACATGGGTAATTCAGATGCCTGCCCAATCTGTTCACTCAGGCGTGCTGCACTGTCTCGTTATCCACCAGTCAATCTCTGGTCTGTGCCTAGGAGTACACACACACACAATAGCAAACACTACCAGCCACGTGAATCCTCTTCTGAATGCATTTACAGTTATTGGAAGGGTGAGAAAATCACCTTATCAGTTTCAACAACCGCATCTGCTTTGCCACATCCTTGCTAAACAATGGTGTTTCTGGTCAAATTCTCGCTTCACTAGGCAAAGTTCCTCACAAGGCAAAAAAAAAAGCCCACTCTCAGGGACAGTAGAACAGGAAGAGAGAAGGATGTGACAAACCTTGTCCATGCAGGTTACCTACAAAGCTGCATGACAGACGCAGGCACCTTTATATTAATCATATTCCATGAAAAGAAAATATTAAAAACCATCATTGTTAGGTCCCACTCCATCCTGTTGCAGTTCATAAAGCATCCAAGATCACAGCTAAAGATTGCATCTTCGCATGAAAGGACAGTCTGCAGGTGTAATCTTGTAGGATGCAAAAGGGAAACAGATCCATTACAGGGCTCCTTTAAATAATCAGTCTTGCAGCCCTGAAGCCTATCTGCATACAGCTCTAGCCACAGAAAGGATTTCACAAGACAGTCTCAGGGCACAGCTGGGGCATGCAGCCCCAGGTTCTGGCAAACCCGCCACGCTGTCCTAGAGTCTGCCCTTGTTTCAACAGGATGAATGTGTAGTGCAGCTCAGCCCCACCTCTAAATTCTCAATTTACCAAACTATTCTCACGCAAACTTCTTTTCTTTTTTTTTTTTTGTTCTCCATCCCTGATTCAGAGGAGTGAAAGCTCAGATCAACAGCTTGCTTTTCTCAGTGTTTTGGGATTGCATGGCAAGGTTTTGGTAGTGGAGGGTAGGGCTGCAGGGGTGTCTTCTGAGACAAACTGTTAGAAGCTTCCCCTAGGTCCAACAGGGTAAATACCAGTGGGGCTTAAGGCCGAGCCCATCAATGACAGTGGTAGCACCTCTGGGATATCACAGTAAAAAGGAAAAAAAAATAAAAATACCTGGGTACCAGCTTTTTTGCCTCCAGAGAAAGGAGTGAGAAGATGCAGAGATGTCAGGGTAGGTATCTTCTCTCAGGTAACAAGCGATAGGACAAAAGGAAACAGCTTAAAATTGCACAAGGGGAGATTTAGATTCATTATCAGGAAAAATTTCTTTACTGGAAGGGTTGTCAGACATTGGAACAGGCTGCCCAGGGAGGTGGTGGAGTCACTATCCCTGGAGCTATTTAAAAGGCATTTAGACAAAGTCCTTAAGGACATGATCTAGAGGTGGACTAGGCAGGCTTAGGCTGTGGTTAGATTCAATGATCTAAAGGGTCTCTTCCAACCCAGCTGATTCTATATGAGACACTTAAGCAGAAACCGAGGTCAGTGAAGAAGCGGGGAGGAGGTGCTCCAGGTGCCAGAGGAGAGATACCCCTGTAAGCCATACAGAAGACCATGACCATGGTGGAGCAGGTTGTCCCCCTCGCAGCCCATGGAAGATGATAGGGAGTACAGATTCCACCTGTAGCCCGTGGAGGACCCCAACGCTGGAGCAGGTGGAGACATATGGAAGATACTGTGACCTGTGTTGGAACAAGCTCTTGGCAGAACCTGCAGCCTGTGGACAGAGAAGTCCACGCTGAAGCAGGTTTGCTGGTGAAATTGTGACACTGCAGGGGACTATGCTGGAGCAGTCTGGTCCTGAAGGTCTGCACTCCATGGAAGCCATGCTGGAGCACTTCTTGAAGAACTGAAGCCCCTATGGGACAGACTAACGTTGGAGAAGTTCATGGGGGACTGTCTCCCATGACAGGGACTGCACACTGGAGGAGGAGAAGAGTGTGAGGAGTGTGAAGGGTATCACCCCTTGAGAAGAAAAGAGTAGCAGAGACAAGTGATGAACTGTCTGAAACCCCCAACCCCCTGTGCTGCTCTGGGGGGGGGGGGGAGGGGGGGGGAAGAGGTAGAAAATTCAGGAGTAGAGTTGAGCCCAGGAAGGAGGGAGAGGAAGGAGGAGGTGTTTTAAGATTTGGTTTTATTTCTTATTATTTTTCTCTCTTTTAATTGAGTAGTAAATTAGATGCATTTTATTCCTTGTTGAGTCTGTCTTGCCCATAATGGTAATCGCTAAATGATCTCTCCCTGTCCTTATCTTGACTCCTGTGCTTCTTGTATTTTCTCCCCTGTCCAGATGAGGAGGGGAGTGATAGAGACATTTCAGTAGGCATCTGTTCTCCAGTCAGAATCAACCCACCACACTCAGTAATTTAAATATACTTAAGAAATGTGCAGAATACAGACAACAAATGGATGCAAAGAAGTCATTTAACTCACTGATTAGAAGATGCAAACTGACTTTTGTGGGCAAACAGTCTAGTCCTTGAAAACATCTCATGCAATTCCCAAATGCCAGCTATTATTAAGCACAGTCTAAGCCCTGAAGGAAACAGCAGCTTATCTTCATCTTCCTAAGGAATCTAAGGATCTAGGGAACTTTAGCAATCAGCCTCTTAGAGGCTCCTTTAGAGGTTCTTCTAATGCTTGTAACCAGAAGAAGCAAGAGGCAGAAAGCTGTTGCTATTTCCACCAGACAGAAGACTTAGACTTGAATAATTTAAGAGAAGTATTTTCTTTTCTTAGTTAAACGTTTATTTTTTGAAAACATTAAGAGATTTTCAAATGTTGGATAACAAGTATTGCATTTTTATCATGCAAAACTCCATTAGAAGTGAGGCTTGATGTGTTCTCTTACGTTCTTTCAGACACTCTGCACCTGAGGTCTGCATCTTTGCCTGCAGGACTCACACATTGGAGCTCACATCCAGGAGTGCATTCACATTATATGATTGCCAGAGTTGACTGTATGTTATGGATTCCCTGTGCAGTACCCATCAGAACTGTATGGAGCTCCTGGTTCTGGTTTCCACTGGCTCAGACCTTCTGCAGCCCCGTGTTTCTGTGTGCTATGAACACGCCTTACGCCTCCTACTTTAACTTGAATGAGAAGGAGGGGTGAAACCAAAAAGGCAAGCTCAGACTCCTCATGTACCACAAGATGAACAAAAGTCTTCTTAAAGCAGGTTAGCAGAGACCACCTGAGCATGCACGTGGCTTCATGGAAACAGGAAACTCCAGTTATTTAAACCTCAAATACACAGCAAGGGCCTGGAATGTTTTGCCTTCAATAGGAGTGTTTTGTCTTTGCCTACACGATGATGAAGCTTCAACCACCAGCCTTTTTTCTCCCCCCTCTCCCCCCCGCCTTTTTTTATAAAAGCAGGGGGAACAAAAGACAAAAGCAGAGCAGTATTCTCGTACGATCAGAACTGTAGCGTGCACCTCAGTTTCACAATCCCAACTTCTACAACAGAGAAAGGAAGCCCCTGAAAGCTCCTCACCACCAAGCAGCACAGACTGCATCAGGCTTCAGGTGCCTGAGGAGCACTGAAGGAACCAGATACAGGGTCTTTGATGATGCAGAGAACAAATGCCCTGGCTAAGCACAAACTGAGCTTACTGGAGATCCCCTCCTGGCTCACTTCCTGTAATCTCCTCACTCTCCAAGGGGCATTAAGAAAGGATGAAGAGAGGACCCCTTTCCTTTCCATGAAACAGAGGGAGGAAAGAAACTGGAAGAAGCCTGTTACTAAAACCATGTGTTGCCCCTGCCTTCGCTGAGCTCACTGCAGTCAAACCAACAGAACATTTCATCCTGTTCCAAGAAGCTCCTCTCTTGCCCTAAGCATTATTTTTCCTACCCAGCCCAACAATAATGGCCCAGGCACAAACATATCAGCAGTGCTCAGATATATTTTCGTTGGCTGCTTAAGGTGCTTTTCTAACAATATTCCTCAGAGAAAGCAGGGGTTTAGGAGCTATATAGCCTTGTATAGCCTTGACTCTGCCAAAATATACCAGCAGCATTTCAGGGTCAGTTGCTCTCCTCCTGTGACTGACATGCTAATTATTTTTCCAAGGTCTCCAGAGATTTTTTCGCTCCACTCCATGAAGACCACATCCAGGTGAGACACAAACATGCAGAACCAGTAAGGAAGGACATCAAGGCCACTGAGGGAGACACAAGGACACCAGGATGGGAACTTAAGTTCCACATTTTGAGATTTAAAACACCTTTTTTTCCTCATTTCATACAGGGATGAAGGTTTCGAATCCACTGTGGAATCCTTCATGCAAACACTCACATGCTCTGGAACAGCAGCTCTGTGGTTCAGAACTGCTTCAGGACCCTGCTTTGGATCTGTGACAGCATAGGTGAAAAACCCAAACCACTTGGCTCCTAACCAGCATCTCTGTTTTGACAAAGAAATTTTATCCCAAACGCAAGAAATTCGCCCAAGAAGAACTGAGTGGAGACCAACCCTTTCCCACAAAGCAGTACTGGTTTCAATAAATCAGCATTTTCTGCAGGCAAATTGTTTCCTTGAAAAACTCCCAACCAGTCCTAGCCTCAAGCACTAACTACTGTGGTTTCTGCTGAAGACACAAGCCTGGAAGCAACCCACCCAATGGAGGTTCTGCTTCGGAACAACTCGCCTCCCCTAAGCAGGGCCAAGCCAACACCGCACAAAAAAACCAAATCCGTTTTCCTGATGTTTGCCCTGACACCTCAGGATTCTCTCTTCTTCCCCTAAACCAGCAGCCTGTATAGTTAAGTAGAGGAAAGGAGGTGTGGTGGGAAAACCTCACACACTCCTGTTTTTTGGTCCTTAGTCTGTGGGATTTGAGGCAGTAAAAACATTGCTGATGCCTGAAAGAGTGTGTGCGTGTACGTGTGTGCGTGGCAAAAGCTTTCGAACCTGACCTGTACATTAGTGGACCAATTTATGCACTGGGACTGACAGCATCTTTCTCTTTTGTAGCTCTAAGGAGAGATAAACCTGTCTGCAGAGGGAATTAAAAGAAAACATACAGTAATACCACAAACCTATCTCGGTTTCTCTTGCTGCTTTAAGACACTTCCTAAGAATTGGCTTGAAAGCATCTCCAGAAGAACAGCCTTCTTAAACTACTTTCTCCAGAAATAATGTTTTTCCCCTTCTAAACACAGATTTAACACGTGCAATACAAGATTATCCTATATAGGTCACCGACACTCCATGGAAACCTGTGTTAGACGGGCTATTTAGATGAATAGCTCTATTTCCACACTAATTTTTTTTTTTGCTTTTCTTCCATTACTGCTACGAATATTTCAACTGAAACAACATCTTCATGCCTTTTGAGGATCCCTGCTCCTGCTGCCACTTCCCCACCTGGAGCTATAATCCTACGCTTGTCACAAACCCAGCCACTGCTGCAGAAGTTATTACAACTACAGTCTGCAGATTATAGCAACTTTTAATAGGGGATAAGCAGCAGGAAAAGGTGAGTTTAAGCAGCAGAGAACCCGCTGGTTCAAAGAGCCCTATTATTAATATTTATTATTTTTAAGCATGCATTGAGTGCCGTTAAAGATAAAAGAATGAACCACATGCAGGAACCAAGGAACCGAGTTTGTGTAAGACAAGACAATGGGAGAGCTTAAAGAATGAGCACAGCATCTGAGGAGGAGGGGACCCAAAGAAGAGGTGGTAGCAGCAAGGGAAAAGCACCACACATGTTCCTAATCGTAAGAAGTATGAAGAGAATTAAAGAATTCCTCAGTGTCTAATCAGAACTGTTCCCCATAGGGGATCTTCTGAGCATTATTACAAGGCACTGGCATATCTTTAAAGAATGGAGCTTTGATCATTAAAAGCAAGTGTGTGGAGGGGGTAACTGGAAAAACAACAAAAGGAAATGCAACCGCATCACCCCGTGGTACGAGGGCAGAATCCAGCCCTGGACAGACACTTTTACACAAAGCTCTATGTAAATCAAGTTAGGCATTGTGTAAAAGGTTGGAATGAGGCATACTTCTCACCCAAGGTCTCCGTTTTAAACAAATTCCTCTTCTTTCCCACATTCCCTGTGTTCCCATTAACCCCAGAGGGACAACCCACCTCCACCAACCCCCCCCCCCCCCCCCCCCCCCGAGTTGTTACATCTCTTTCCTAACAAAGATGCAAGCTTGTGGCTTACGCTGTTTTAAACCTTCACACTTTCAAACAACCACCCCTGACGCATCACAGTTCTGATGCGCTTTACCCTGATGAGCTAACAAGAATGTTTATCATACCCATGTGCTGGGGGTACCATCTTCATTTTCACAGCTGGTCAGACAAAGCAACACAACTTGTCCAGAGCCAAAGAGGCTATACGGCGGGCTGACGTTAGTGATGCTGGCATTTGCACCGCTCAGTTCTGAGCAGTAAAACCAGTGATAGAGGACTTGGGAGTGAGAGTCTAACCTCACTTCTGATGGCCTCTGCTCCCCAAGGCTAGCACAGAGCTTCAAAGCTGTTCCCAAAGAGCATCACGTTACAGAAATACAACAAATCTACTACAAATGGAAACTTGGAGCTATCTGCAGCAGTATTAACAGATAAATGTTTTTAAACTAAATGCTGATTCTTCTTCTGCTAAGCCCTTCCCTCTACAGTATCAGAATATGAACATGCAGAATGCAAAGCATGAAACCTGGTCCTTTCAACACAGTTAGGAAGAAACAAAAGAAAAAGATAGACATAAAACAAACCAAAAAAACCCCTCTTAATCCAGCCAGTCTCTGGGAATTCCTATTCTTCCTTAGTCTCATCACACTGTTGTTCATGACTAACATTTAAAAGAGAATCATTTTTTAATTGGCACAGCATCACTGTAATCCAAATTCCATATCAGTTTGGAAGATCTTTTATCAAGACTGCAAACCCAGAGTCATTCATCACATCAGCAAGGCATTACACTGTCAGTTCTCAAGATGTCAAAGTAAAACATAGGTCAGAGTGATCTATTGGTGGTTCCAGCCTTGTGCCTTGAGCATTTCCTGTACCTTATTCTGAAAAAAAATCACAAACAACCCACCTTGGTGCAACTCTAGAAGATCCCCGTGACATGTCTGTGCCATATTCCTATTGTAAGCAAAAGCTTTGTTGATCAACACAAAATAAGTGCCTCATTCTAAGCAGGTCTGAGAATCCCCTCTGACATTAACAAAGGGTAGCCAGCAATTCAAAAATAAATCAGATCCAAAGTCCATCCCTCTTAAGAACCTTTTGAGACATTAAATCCTTTATTCTTAATTACTTCTCATAAACATCCCTTATGCATACACCATGTTGTTATCATTATTAAGTCCCACCAATTATTAGCAGCCAAGACTGGCATGCTGTTTTCAAATGATTACAGGAATTAAATATGTCAACAACAATCACAGAATCACAGAACGTTAGGAATTGGAAGGGACCTCTGGAGACCATCTAGTCCACCCCACCCCCCCCCCCCACCAGAGCAGGGTCACCTAGACTAAATCACACAGGAACACACCCAGGCAGGTTTGAATGTCTCCAGAGAAGGAGACTCCACAATGTCTCTTGGCAGCCTGTCCCAGTGCTCTGTCATCCTCACTGTGAAAAAATTCCTCCTTATATTCACATGGAACTTCCTGTGCTCCAGCTTGCACCCATTGCCCCTTGTCTTATCACTGGCCATTACTGAGAAAAGCCTGGCTCCATCCTCCTGATTCTTGCCCTTTACATCTAAACATTGAGCTCCTCTTCTACAAGCTAAGGAGGTCCAGCTCCCTCAGCCTCTGCTCAAAAGGAAGATATCCCACTACCTTCATCATCTTGGTGGCCCTGCGCTGGACTCTTTCGAGGAGCTCAATGTACTTCTTGAGCTGAGGGGCCCAGAACTGGACACAATATTCCAGGTGCAGTTTCACCAGGGCAGAGTAGAGGGGAAGAAGGACTTCTCTTGACTTACTAACCACTCCCGTTCTAATACACCGCAGGATGCCATTGGCCATCAATGACAATGACTCCCATTCCAAAATCCACTGCATTTCCATACTACTGTTTCATTTACCACAGCAGCAGGTTTTGAGAAGTTCATCTGAAAGGTAGGCACAGGTTCCACAGATTCCTGTGAGAAACAGGATCCCAGCAGGCCTGTGATACCAGCCTAGCGCAGGCATAAGCTCTCTCTGTATAAGCTGATCTGGTTCTTTTCGCTCCCCAAGAAAACGAGATGTGCCATCAAGTGAGCCAAGAACAAATCTTGTCGTTGCTTTCCCAGCAAAGCGCATTCTAGTTCAGTGCCCTGTGAAGTCCATGTCTCAAGAGCAGGCAAAATGCCAGCCAGTTCATTTAGACCATTTTCCTGAAGAAGTGTAGACACCACCATTTAGTGCAATCTTTATTACTCTAAAACTCCCTCCTCATAGACTGTCACACGCTGAGCTTTTCATAAGGAGTAAATATAGTAACTGTTTCCATAATAACGTTAAAAATACCCCAACAGATTAAATTCAACAGATGAAACAGGGCCATAAATACGTATGTCTAGCAACATGACCAAAATCACCCTTCTTCAAACTGGGCATTGGGCCATGAAGAAAAAAAGCCGCTAGCATTAAAATTTCAGTGCTGAGCCTTGTGAGAGGCACAGAGCTGCAGAAATAGTCCAGTAATCACACACTGTATATATAACCCAAGCTGCAGCCAGGGCCTGTATGCTCCTGAGCCCCTGCCAGGCGTTGCCACTGACCCACGGTCAACAAGTCACCATATGGTTCCATAGCCTATTCCTCTCGTCCATCGTGTTGGCTCTCCAGTCATCTGGGATGGCATAAAACATATTTAAAGCTGTTTATGACTCAAGTGAGAAGTCCAAAAGAATATAGGAGCTATTATCATCTCAAGACTACATGACTTTTCACATTAGCGGCTTGGTTTGGTTCCACTTGCCCAGGATCAACAACCACTGAAGGATTTTGTCCTGACACTAACATCACAGACATCAGGAGCAGGGAAGATACCACCTCCAGAAGACTAAGGCAGACTCCAGACTCCAGATCACACCACGCATCACACAGACAATCCCTCTCTCAACACAGCTACACATCAACTAAACACAGGAGACAGAAGGGCAGGAATAGAGATGAACTAAGCAGTCGGTCAACAGCTGTGCAAAGTCAGATCTAGGCCCCAGCTCACAAAATCACGCAGCCCCTTTCATAATCACAGAACCAAGTAATACCAAGCACATGGACAAGATTCAGTTTCAGTGCTGTATATTTCACCAAATAAAAATTAATCTGAATTTCATCTAGGTTTAAGAACAGACTCTTCGACAGTGACCTTTCAATTTATTTCTCAAGTAGCTGGAAATGTTCATTTTGGACCAGGTTTATTCAGTAAACGTGCAGCAAAAGGAACATACTGATAGCTCAGAAAAAAAGCCCCGAAGAATAAGAACTCTTACGACTAATTATCAGAATCCTTGTTGGAGGGGACTACACAGACAGCAGGAATCCTGTGCAGAAACAAGGCCTGTACTAATAAACCCATGACAATCAAAACCCCACTTCCATCACGTCTACAGACAATGACAAGATACTGGGTTTGGTTTTCTTATAAATGAATTGGTGGACAACAAGCTCTCCATGAGCCAGCAATGAGCCCTCATGGCCAAAAAGGTATTCTGGGGTCCATTAAGAAGAGGGTGGGCAACAGGTCAAGGGAGGTTATCCTTCCCTCTACTCTGCCCTGGTGAGGCCCCATCTGGAGTACTGTGTCCAGTGCTGGGCTCCCCAGTTTCAGGCAGACAGGAAACTACTGAAGAAGAGTCCAGCGGGCTTTCAGGATGATTAAGGGGCTGGAGCATCTCTCTCATGAGGAAAGGCTGATAGAGGTGGGTCTGTTTAGCCAAGAGAAGACTGAGAGGAGATCTGACCAATGCTTATAAATATCTAAAATACAGATGTCAAGAGGATGCAGCCAGACTCTTTTCAGTGGTGCCCAGTGACAGGTCAAGAGGCAGCAGGCGCAAATTAGAGCACAGAAAGGTCCATCTGAACATGAGGACAAACTTATGTACTTTGAAGATGACAGAACACTGGAACAGGCTGCTCAGAGAGGCTGTGGAGTCTCCTTCTCTGGAAATATTTAAAAAACAGCTGCCTGCACACAATCCTGTGCAACGTGCTGTAGATGACCTTGCTTTAGCAGGAGGATTGGACTAGGTGATCTCCAGAGGTCTCTTCCAGCTCCTGCCATTCTGGTAATTTTTTGAGGGTAAATTGACACTACATGAACCCTCTCAACTGTCACACAACATCCACATACTTGTAACACGTATGTGGTCATCTCAAGCTTCTTGTATCAATACATATACAAACATCATCCAGATGCAAAGATCCCTTATACACACAACTCACCAAGATACTGAGCCTTTCTGCCTCTAGCTCTGAGGAAGACCAGTGAAAGACGGCACCTCCAGCACAGCTTCACCGCCCTGAAAGAATACATGCTGCTGCTTATAAACTTTGGGGAAACAGAAATCCTCCGAGCTCACTGGCAGAGAACAGAAGGTGGCAGAGGTGCATAAGGAAATCCATTCCGAGGGCAATTTGTAAAGGTAAAACATCTTTGGCCTTTGTTTCTTTAACTCTTCTCTGTGCAAAAATAAATAAATATAATAAATAAATGACCACACCAAGCAGCTGGTGTGGTTAACACAACAAAACAAATAAATCAATGCACTGCCTTCCTATAGCCACTTCTTTCAGTCTCAGACAATTTATACTAAATTAGCCCATGACAGATCTTTAGCAATGCAGAGATGATGAACAGCAAAGCAGCTGCTAAACGCTCCAAGGCAAGAGGATGTGGGGGAGGGGGAAGTTCCATCAACTATTTGGTGGCACTGTTTGGTGGGCACTGGATTCACCAGAATCCTCTGGAACTAAGGGATAGGATCACTCATTTCACATTTTTGAAAACTTGAGACTGCAAGAACAGTGAAAAGGAAGAAATGTTGGTGTAGGGGAAGGAAGGGACACAAGAGGAACGCTGAACTGAGCAGTCACGAGCAATGGTAGGACTAAATACAACTCTGCTGTCATACCAATTACAAATGAGATAGCAGCCATCAGAAAGCAAAAGTCTAGACATCTGGAACACATCCTCGTATGAAATACGATTAAAGTCCAGCAGTCTTCCCAGTGCTGAGAAGGGATGGGAAGGGAGGGAACGGGCAACACAAAACATTTAAGCAAGTTTTAGAAGGATTACTTCTTCTAAATCATCATGAGAAACAATGGAATTGTCTGGACTGATTTCTTTGTTTAACTTTCCCCCCACCCCCTTCATATTTCCAATTAAGATCAGCATTCATGTCCAAAAAAAAATTTTAAAAAGAGAACTCCCAAGGAATGAGCAATTTCAGATCCCTAACAACTCATTCTTATGTATCCTGTGGAAGAAATACACAGGTTTCTCCTCTTGTGCAAATATAATACTTGGGTTTGGGTCAGTGTTTTGAAGGAAAAACTGAAGCCCACCACTTCCCAAAGCAAGTTACTTTACAACCTGCACTGTGCTGCATCTATATTTTTCCTCAAAAAGCCGAAGAAAAATGGATCCAAAATATTTCTGTCACATTTTATTGATAAGTCCCTTTAAGTTAAACAAACCAGAAATCATCCTAACATTAGTCAAAAACTCTTTGAAAAGGAAAAATAGGGATTGTCGCAATGACCCACCCCCCCAACAAGGACTGCTCCCAGGATTAGCAAGGTATACATAGATATTCATGTGTTTTAATTACAGTTCCAAAACAGACCTTGGACCTACTACCACCTCATGTAATGACTCATCTTTAAGACGTCAGGAACTATGTGCTACCTCATAAAACTCTCTGAATACAGCTTGGACCACCATCTGCTTAATTAGATACTTTAAGCCTCAATCCTGTAGCATCCGAACGTCTCTTGTTTCAAGTCCTTCCTATCTACGACCCATGGCCCCATAAATCCAGTAGCTTCTGTTCCCAGGGCAGTTGTGTCTGTTTTCCCGCAGCCTGGTGAGAACACACAGGACTCAAGATAATTAAATAAAAACACAGGAACTGTATTATTTATTTTAAAGGAAAACGTGTCTTCTAGGAAGAAAGTCCTTTATTTGGGCAAATCTGTAAGCTGTTTATCAGTTTAAACTCATTATCTGCCCATATGGTCTTAGCACTGTGGTTTTCAAAAAAAAAAAACATGGGCATGCACTAGCTGATGAAATGTCATCTGCCCTTATGCCAGAAACTAGTATTTTTGCATTGACGTCAAATTAGGATCCTTGCCACAAGTGAAGGGCTACCATAAGGACAGTCATAATATTTTAATTATGAAGGGATCTTACAGAAGGCGGCGAGGAAGGCAGGGGCAAGCCCATTCACAAAAATACCAAGTCTCTCAATTCACTTTTTGTCTCCTCTGCTCCAGTTCTTTATGGTTGGTTGAGGTGGGGTGGGAAGAGAGGTAACTTAAGGGAAAAAAAAAAAAAAAAAAAGGCAAGAGAATGAAAAGCTAAAGCCAATAAACACACATCAAAGCATGAGATGGCTCTGCTTCAACTGCCTACAGTATTCAACCTGGCATAGATTAAGGCAAGATAAGAGGTGCTGGGAGGGAAAATACTACTCCTACAGCAGCCCAGACACTCCCTCCCTCGCTCTCAGCCCTGATGCTGAGAGAACACCAAGATCCCAGCCAGCTCTGCTGCACTGGAAGCGGCAGGCGCACATGATAGACTCAGCTTTACAGAAACCCAAATTTGCCTAATATCGTCTGCTGCCAGGGACTAGCTCCATGCAGTGAGGTGGTTTGAAGCCCTCCCTGCTCCCCCATTGAGACGCTGCTGTGGAGCGCGAGCTGGGTTTATTGATTCTGTGAGTCACGATTAGCCACGGGACGCTGGACCAAAGGTTTAGCACAGGACATTAAACCTGACCGTCTGAGCTGTCAGCTTGGTTATTCCAAGAAGAGAGAAACAAATTGAAGTCGTAGTAACAGATGTTACTCATGTTTTACGAGTGCAGCATTATTCCTCATTACAGATACAGTTCCTGCCTTTTAAAACAGACCTGCAGTACTGCATTGTATGGAATTAGTTGAATTAAACAACACGCAGGGAACTTGGCAAAGGACTTGAGGATACCTCAGCATTTTCATACATGCACAATGATTCCCGTTTCCCTTTGCCCAGCCCCACCCTGAGAAGTATAATACATGTTAAAGCAGCCAAAAAGTGAGATCACGCCAGGATACGGTCATTCATTGCCATCAGCTGAAGCGAGAATGCAAACGCTCAGAGCCCACTCCTGTGAAAAACACACTCAGCCCCTTCTCAGTTTCCACTTCGGGGAAATTAAGTTGCTGGGATCTGTTCTAAGTTTTAAGCAAGCCTGGAAAGGGAAAACTGGTGTTCTTCCCAGGATGTCTCATCCTTACAGCCCAGAGGGGATACAGGGATTTCCCCACAATTTACAAAGGAAATTTGAAATCCTTACCCTATGAGCAAAAGCCACCCCACCAGGTTCAGTTTGCTCCTCCGTACCTAGGCGGCAAGCGAAGGGGCAGCCAGCACCACAAAGACACAGCTGGAAGAGCCGTGCCAACACGGCACATCACGAAAGCCCTCTCGTGGAAACTGCCAGCATCACCCACCCGAGGCCTTCTCCCTCGGAGCGGCCACGGCACGGACATCACGGTCTCCCCAGGGCACTGCGCCCCAGCCCTGCTCCCTGTTACCCTCTGAGCTGAGGGCTGATGGTTTGCCTCCAGTTGGGCTGCGGGCTGATGGTTCACCTCCACCGGTCCCTTTCCTGCATCTCTCGCGCGTTTCCGCACGCAGCAACTCGGGGAGCTATGCAGCCTGCAGGAAGGGTCTGCTTTGCAGAAAGGGCATGAGCCTTGGGAGAAATTTTGCCTTGATTCTTCTGGCAGTCTGTGGTATCTCAGAAAACTTAAAGCTCTTCCTTTCTTCTTCTTCTACGTTTAAATTAACAATAACTGTATCACATGGTATTTTAGCTTCCGCCAACAAAAGCTGTACCTCGGCCACCACAAATACAGAAACATTAACTGCCTTCTAGGGAGGGTCAAACAGTTGAATCATTTTAATATACTATAAAATACTTTGGTGAGAGCAGGCAATAAAGAGGCACATCTGTGCGTTATGCTACGCAGCCGAATTTGAAAGATTCCCCCCTCCCCAAATTATAACGAAGCACACACCTGGTTCTCCGACTGACATCCTGCCTGCTCTCAGCTTGTATACTTCTGAGACAGAACAATTGCTACTCTTTACAGAAGCACTAAACTCCAAAACTAACATTTTACTGGTAGGACCCATCAAACACTTGGATGCCTGTTAAATTAAGGCAACTCTTTAATAACTCTACACGCTTTTCACCCACTAGTAAAAACCCTGGGCAAGGTTGCACTCATAATTTGCCCGTAGCCAGCGGGCACGCAGCCATCTCCAGCATGCTTCTGCCCAGACAGCTTTGGTAGCCACTGGCTATTCAGTGAAATAATGTGCCTGGAGTCCGTTCATTGTGTTCAGTTCTTCTCTTACTATAATAAAAGCACTAATCAGCCGGGAGCTTTCTAATTGCTGAGAGAAGGAAGGAACTGCGGCTACCAGACTTCACAGAAAGCCACCCAAGTACGACGCACCTGAAAACGTCAACTACCGAAGTTAGGATGGAACTTCAGGCGCCCAAGCCCTGCCGCTGGCGAACCCCACGCATCTCGGTGGGGCGGCACCTCGCTAACGCGCTGGTACGGCTATCCACCTCTATTAGAGAGCGGGGACTGACCCAGGGTGACGGAACTGCAGTCTGCCCATCAGCTAGGCGTGGAAGAGAAAAATTGCTACTGGGCTCAAGTCAGAAACACGGGGAACACCCCGACCGACCTCACCCGAGCCTCGGGGGTGGCGGTGCACCCCAAAACCCTACAAACGCCCGCCCCGGGCACAGCGTCCCGGCACCCAGCGGTGGGTGACACAGAAATATTGAGGCTCCCGATGCTGGCTCCCCGCGGCCCGACACCGGAGAGGTATCACCGGCGGGGCGAGTTCGGCTGGCTCGGGCTGCCGGGGAACCTCCCATGCCTGCTTCCTCGCCGGCGTTACTGTCAGGAAGGCTGGTGTTTCAGCCCCGAGAAACTTGCACGCCCAGCTTCCCGGGGAGCCACGGCGCCCCACGAGCCCCCCTCCCCCGGGGCAACAACGCGGCGGCGTGGGGAGGCCAGCCCCCTCCCGCGCGTCCCCCCAGCCGGCGCCCAGGGCTGCGGGAGGGCGGTGCGGTGCCACGCCGGAGCCGGCACCCCTGGCAGGGAGACGGGACCCTCGGTCCGCTGGCCGAGGAAAGGTCGCCGCGCACAACCGAAGCGCCGAGAAGCCAACCCCGGCCCCGTTACCTGCCGACGACCGCAGCGGGCTCCCCGGGGACGGCTCCCGGCGGCGCTGGGCTCCCACTGCCGTGCGCGCCCCGTGCCCAGCAGCCGCGGAGCGCAGCCACCGCCAGCGCAGCCGGCTCCACCTCCCGGCCGTGCCCCCTTCTCCGCCCCCGCCCGGCTCGGCCCGGCCCGGCCCCGGCGGGTGGGCGCGCCTCTGCCCGTGCTCCGCCGCCTCTCTCCTCCCACCCGCCGTCCGCCCCTCTCGTCTGCCCCTGTCCCGCGGCAGAAAACTTGCGGGAGTCGCCCACAGCAGCCTGCGGGCTCGTCCCTCTCAAATAACGTGCCTCGGCGGCGGTGCGGGAGCGGCAGCCCGGGGAGGGTGGTCCGGGGCAGTGAGACACCCTTTCCCCAACTCCCCGGGGCGGCTGAGTCCTGAGCCCGCAGGAGGCACCGGAGAAAGGAGAGCTGCCCACTCCCTGTCTCCAGGGAGCGACCTGAGGGGCTTCTGATGCGCCGGGGGTGATCCCTGGGATGCAAAACATGGAGAGCAGGAAGGTGAGAGGTCACTGGTTGGACCGGTATCTTCGTGTGAGCTGCCTAAATGCATTTGGAGATCTGTCAGAGAAACTTCAGTGATGCTGCCGGATTGGAAAACCCTTCAAAAACACATACTGAACCAAATGAAGAGCCCATGTTTGTGACACGGGAAAAGCCAACCCTTGCAAGCCTGCTTTCCTCAGGAAATAAGGGCTGGCACAGCCATGCCGCGTGTGCACGCCAGCAACTCCTGAGCCAGTTAAACGATTTCAATTAAGTTTGACAACTACAAATTTCAGAAAAACTGTGGAAGAGGTCATCTCACTTACTGCTCTCGCACACAGGATGACCATATCCTGAGTCCAAAAGCATCCAACAGGCACCAGGGAACCATGACAGGGGTGGGGCGGTGGGTGTCAACTCAACTGTGCCCTAGGGAAATCACGTGTCACTGGTCCTGATGCTCAACTCCTTGCTGAGTTGGAGGGAAAGAAATTGAGGGAGGAAAAAGTCTGCAGAAGTAACACTGCTACTCAGTAACAACCAGGAGTGAGTCTGTTAGTAAACTGTGGGTTTGCCCCAGCTGAGAGCCAAGCACCACACAGCCGCTTGTCCTGTAACAGGGAGTGGGGAGGGGGAAAAGGAAGGAGAAGAAAACCCAAGGAACCAAAACCTCATGGACTGGGATAAGGATAGTTTACTGGAATAGCAGAAAAATAGATATAATAACAACAGGACTTTATAGCAAAATATATGAAACTGGTGATACACAATAGTTTCTCACTGAACCACATAAACTCAGGCCATACAGCTCACAGCCATCCCAAAACTGAACCATCCCCAACACTGCACATCCTGGAGCTGCTGTTACTAATCCCTCCCTGTCCTGTTCAGTTTACTAAGGTATAACCACAGAGATAGAAATAAAGAATTTGTCATCCTGCAAGGGCCAGATCCTGCCAGTGGTCAGATGCAGATGAGTCCTTGTGCTGAAATGTCCGTGATGCTCTCTAGAAGATGCGGTATGTGAATCTGGACCCTCAACACTTACTAGAACAAGACACAACACAAATGTCTACAGCAGTGCAGAGTGAAGGAAAAAAGATACTCCAGCAGCTGTGTATAAGTATCTCAGCTAATATCTTCTGTACGCGGTAACGAGCAGTCACGGGGCTCCCCAGAGGCAGATATCTGTTGGCATTGGTTTTCTTTTTTTCCTACTGTAATATAAATATAGTGAGATACACGTAGAAATTAACAATTATCACCCCAAATCCATTTATGAGTGATCACAAAACTAGGCTACATGACCAGCTTGTGTTTGCAATGTATGTTTTTTTATAGTCTATCACTTAAGACAGACAATCATTTCAAGGTCTGATATTCTCTTACAATGCTTGGGCCCCTGTTTTTCTATTTCTGTTTCACTATTCATTTGTGTCACAGCATGATCCTACCTCTCCTTGGTCTTTGTGGCTGAGTAGGGGATTTCCATTTCTTTATTAGACACAGTTTGACATGAAGTAATAGCCTTGTTCCTGATTTGATTCCTTTCCAAAGGACTCAGAGTGCTATTTTCCAGGAGGCTGGCTTGTCATACCTCTTGAGCAGCAGATCATGGGTCTTTCAGGCAGAGATTACACTTGCGCTCTGCAGACCTGTTAAACTGGGCTCTGTTGGTCCCCCCCCTGCACTTTCCCCCCACCCCAATCTCAAACATTTACCCCTGCACTGTCACAGGGCCACTTCAGGACCACAGACACCAGGCAATTCTGCTGTGCACCTGGTGAATAAACCACAAAAACGTGCGTGCACCTGTCCAGCTGCCCAACTCCTTACCCCTGTGCACTCATTTCATGGGGAGGGTATCTAGGAAACTGAGTGGGCTTAGTCCTGCCCAAAACACTGCAGCTTGAAACAGCTCCAGATTTCTATAGACAAGATCCCTTTCTCATCGGGGACACTCTTGGCATTTTCCCACCAACTGCCCCCCCTTCCCTCCCTCCCCTCCTCCCAAGTGACATCATTATTCTGATATTTTGGAAAAAAGCACAGGGCAGCATATCCTAAGACTTGTACGTGTTTTCTGTTTTCCACCCTGCTTCTATGAAGCTGTTTTGTAAATGAACAAAAGTCAACTATATGTGACCCCAGCTTTCACATCTTCCACATGCTCGCATAGGCACAATAGTGCTCTTACATGCTCAACTGTGCACTAAATTTAAGGGGCCACTATTGAAAATGAGCTTCCCGAGTTTATAGTGCTTTCACTGTCATGAAGGAACAGCTTTGTGAGTCCCAGCCAGCACTGAATTGAGTTTCGCATTTAAAGCTGGGGTTTACAGGCTTTGTTATGTGTAAAGGATACAGTACATCCTCTGTGAACCTCAAACATAATAGCAACCTTGGATAAAACCAATTTTACCACAGATAAACTTGTGAGAGGGCTGTTTTACTTGTTTTCTGATAAACACATCACTGGAATGAAATCAGAAGAGGGAAATAGTTGCATGGTTTAGCCCAAAAACACTAAAGCAACTTTCTCCCTCATCAGAAGTGCCTAGAGCTGCAGTCCTCCCATCTGAAACATCTGACCCTTGAATATTACATCATAGGTACCATCATCCAAACAGTCTCTCTGTTGTGCTTCTGATAAGCTTGGATTGTCAGAAGCAGAAACTGCATAGTTGGGAAGCCATGAACAAATCAGGGCAGGTTCCTCACTGGTGTAATGATACAGATTTTGAGCGAATTGAATTTCACTCTGCACAGCTCACCCATTACTTACGAACCCTTTCCTGTCTGTGCTTTATATCAGAGTTCTCAGCCTCACAGTTTCCTTGTTGCTTCCTTCCCTGGCCTCCCCACCTTTCCTCCCACTTCCTACACCTTCAGATTGCTCCCCCCCACCCCCTTTCATTTCCTATTATTTTCTCTCAGTAGTTCTACTGAGGTCTTTCCGAATTTGTTGTGAAGGTGGATAAAGCAGGAATCCAACCACGATCCAGCTTGGCTGTGGTTCCCAGAGCTGGACTCACACACGGCCCTGCTCATTACCTCAGCAGATGGGCAGAAGGAAACTCTCTGGCATCTGCGTGCTGGAACCTGAGTCCCAGTCTATTTCCAGATAACTGTGGCTCATTCCAGGAGCAATCTGTGCTCAGTAGAAATCACACAGCGTTATTAACTCTGTCACGAGACTGAATGGCACTTCTGAGAGCACAAAACAAACAAGGCCTTAGCCACAAAGATGTCAAACTGACTGTCTGAACCTGATCACCTGCTCCCAGATAAAGACAGCAAAGTAAGCTGTCTTGTTGGGTTGGTTTTTCTTTTTTTTCCCCCCGAAATGTCAAGCACTGGGAGCGCTGACTGAAGCTACAGTGATCAGTATGCTCTCTCATCTGCTACCAGACTGCTTTCCCAGGGCCCTTCCATCAGGCCTGGGAAAACAGCATGAGGGGGCAGTTGATGTACTGGTAGCAAGAGGTTTGTTCAAGCTTCATTATTAAAATCATAATTAAAACCTTTGCCAGTGTATTTTTCAACCCAGTTTTGCTTTCCCAGGCTCAGCTGGGAAAGCTGAATTGTTGATGAGCTGGTTTCTTTGTCAATATCAGCATTTCCCAACTATTTTCATCCAAGAAACAACTAACATTTTGGAGAGAAAAAAATAATCACAGGCCCTCATGCCGCTTTGCCATGGTAATTTTTCTTCTTAATCAAGTAGTAAGCTGTGTTTTGAATATTCATTTACAGATTTATCTTTCCCAACTTTGTTTTCGTGTTTACTTGATCACATGGTAACATACGCATGTGTTTTTCTGAAGCGAATAAGCATGTTTTGTCATCATTTCCCATACGTCTTTCTCACATCACTCAGCCCCACAGATCACAAGATGGAAAGCAGGCATACAGGGCAGAAGATACAGTCTTCTTAAGATTATCCAGTCCATGACCAATGATACTTCATGCTCACTGAGATACCCAAGTAGGTAGACACAATTTTTCTAAATGCTTTCCTGCCCACCTCTGCCCTTCCTTGTCTTTGAAGCTGCAAGACTACACAAAAGAACTGGCAGTGGTGCCTAAAACCAAAACTCCAGGAGCAACGATTGAATGAACCCTTGGACTCTGCCCAGAAAAATGTCAATTAAGAGAATTCTTTGTAACAATTTTAATATTCAGCATCGAAGGCATAACTTTTAAAGCAAAATGAACATGTTTCAGATGGTAGCCGTCTCCTCTGCTAACAACAGGTAAAGCTGCATATTACTGAGCTGAAGAAAAACCCAACACCCCAACCCAGAAAATACCCTGTCCACGGTTTGCTTTTTTCCCCTTAAGTTGCCTAAAATGGACCTTATGCCAAAGCCCCGGGATTTGTGACTGCACATCCTTTGAGAAAGTTATTCACATTTCCATTTCCTCTGGAATTTACGGCTGAGCTTTGTTCTGTATTTGAGCTCCACACGTTAATGAACTTTGTTTCCCGCAACCTTTTTAGCAGCGTTCACTAAGGACAAGTGAAAAGGAGGTGCCCACTGCACCAGAAGCCCCTTTCCCCTACACATTTAAATAAGACAAGAGAGACAAATACAGAGGAGCAGTTATCTCCATTTACAGATAGGGAACTGGGGCACAAAGAATGAATGCTGGAGTACTAGAGACCTACAGCAGCTCCAGAACACAAGCTATGAGATTCTGGATCTCAGACAAGTGCCTTACTCATCCAAACATCTATCCTCAAATGTTTTGATGCTTCTTGGCATTTACATTTCTCTTCTAACACAAAGGGAGGAGGCTCAAATGCACTTATAAAACTCCAGCTGACACTAAAATGCTGGAGTTGCTATTATTCTCATAAGATTTTACAAAGCACCTTTCTCCTTTTAAAAACCAGAAAGCTAACAAAACATAGCTTCAGGGTTTGTTGTTCCTTGAGATGTTCCAATTAAATAACACTTTATTGGACAGTTAAAGAGTTCTTCATGCTTCTTTTGACAAAGAAAAGGTCTGTAGTTCACAGACATCTACAGAGGAAAGCAGGAACTGCCAGGAGGCAGATGGAAGTGTTGAAAACTTCATGTCTGACAGCAGTTAGATGGTCACCCCCCAGTTTGTTTCAACACAGCCAGTTGTGTTGCCATAACTTGTTAAACATCTGCTAAAGACATATGGAATCCTCCTGGGGGATGTAAGTTGATGCCATTCATCAAACTATTTCACTGCTTCCCTTCTCCCCAAATGACTCCTTCCAGAGAGACAACTGAAGCAAAGTTCCTAATGTAGGAAAGGACCCCTAGCTAGGAAAGTGGTGATAGCTCCCCTTGAACCTGGAGAAGGTCCTATCCAAGCGAATTCTTCTGAAGCACACGTAACATGGTGAAGGAGAAAACCAAAGCAGCACATCATAGGACTCCAAATCAGTCATCCTGCTGAGCTCCGAGGTGTTGAGTCCAGGAAAGCTACTCCCCGTCCTGTAGAAGTTGGTTTACATGGGCACTACTGGGTTAGCGGGGAGACTCCTGACACTGTGACCCTTGGCGTGGAAGGACCTAAAGTTTTTCCTGGTGTCACATGAAAGAGAGTTTTATTACATGCAGAAAGTTGGACTATCCTCTGTCTAAACACTGGGATAAACACTCACAGCTGTGTAAAATGACCAGGACTAAGGCAGACTTGGAGGGATTGAGGCAGACTTGGTGCTAGGTTAAGATTTTGAAAAGCGTAATATTAAAATGAATGGTCCTTGCGAACCCTTCTCCAGGCACTAATTAGTCAGCCTCCCATTTTTACAAGTGGGAGCAAATGAATGCCAGGGATATGTGGTGATTTCCCCAATTGGGCACCAGGACTAGAATTTATGGCTCCTAACCTGTGATCAATATGCCGTCACTGCACTTCCATCAGCTACTTCAGACACGAGGCTTCTTCACCTGAAGACAAACCCTTTCACTGGCTGAACCCTCATTAGTCAGAGCAACTGTTGTACAAATATGGTTGTTTTACAGCTTAAAAATAGGGATTCTTGTAGGCCACCGTGGAACACAGGTTGGAACGATGCGAGCCCTTTATCTGACTAATTCCTGCTGGGAATATTTTAAACAACATTGTGAGTTACTAGCTGCTGTTTCCTATCAGGAAGAGATAAACTGCAGATTTATTAAAGGTTGGAGCCAACTTCACCCCCGGTTTTGCTAGACTGATTTCAATGAAATAATGCCAAGGACACATTCTCTTAGCTGAGTAGCTATTAGCCACCTACTAGGATTAACTTATTGTACTTAACATCACAAGAGCTTAAAAAGCAAGAGAAAAGAAGCATCTCCTTGTTTCCTGTTTTTCTGAGCCATTCTTAGAGACAGATCCAGAATCAAGATTCTGTTTGAGAGATCCCCAAAACACTCTTCCAGTGGTTGAATCCAGCAAATCCTTGGAACCTGGTAGGTATGGAAAGCCTGGCAAGAGCTCTGAAGCTTCCTGCTCTGTGCTCTTTCTGTAACCAGCCCCTCTGCACAGCTTTTCAGGCCACATTTTGGCAACTGGGATCATGGCTGCGGTAAAAGAGTGCAGAATTGGTTGTGAGAGTCGAAAACATTAAGAAGAAAGCATTAACTGGACTTTCCTGAAACCATGGAAAGCACAGCCGGGTCACAACTAGGAGTTTAGAGGGGAACAGGGGGTTTGCTGGAACCACTCCCACAGAGTTGCTGTTAAGACAGTGTCAGTTTGTCTAGCAGAGGTGCAGAGGGAAAGAAGTGGTGCAGGCCATCAAGTTGGCTTTTTCTGCACAACCTGCAATCCAGTCAGTGTGTTTCCAGTGTCATCCTCCTCAGCATGTGTCTCACAGCCTCCCTCCTGCCTTCATCCCCTCTTCTTTTCCCCCAGGCTCGTTGGCTCTAGCCCCTGTCTGTTCCTTGTAGGACTTTCACTCTTACCATTTACTTTCACCCACAGGTCCCTGTGATAACCACTCTCTCTCAGGTCTCTATGTTGTCTTCCAGGTAATCTCATTTCACATGCAAAGGCACAGAGTGGGGAATGAATGGTAAAGGAGGGCCACAGACAGACAGAAGGGGCTTCTTAACCTGACATAGCAGGGACAAAAAAGCCTCTGTCACAAAAGGAAGCAATGGCATGCTAGAAAGGATGAGAATGCAAACTCTGGCTTTCTTGGGAATAGCATCTGAAATGAAGCAATCATTTTGGGAAGCCCTGGGTATTGACAGAGCAGCTGGTCTCCTTCCAACTGGGATTTGCTGTGTTCCAGCGCTATAATCAGGCAAATACAGAACCTGCCAACCAAGGCTCTATTCAGTGTGCCAGGGACCAGCCATCCCTTCACCTGAGCTGGGAATGGCTTCACCAACGGGCAGCATGCGGATGAGTCACTGAAGAGCCTTCACCCTTCATCAGTCAGAGAAGTGCAGTTGTGTGTGCAGCAGGACCAGCAGAGACAAGGGGTTGGCAAGCGATTAAGCATGAAGCCTAATGGCCCCTTGAGAGCATTGGGAGTGGGGAAATAAAGTAAAATTTAAAAAAAACCCAAAAACAAACAACCCTTCACCTGAATTTTAATCTCACCCAAGGGAAGACATGAGATTTAATACAAAACATTACACAGCTGCTTTGCTACACGAGATTAACTTCATGTAACAGGATGAATAAAAATATTCCCACTCCAACTTTCTGAAACATTCTGCCCTGAGGCGGTGAGAGAAATGGCAGGGAATGCAGAATGAAGCAGGGAGATGAGCTAGAGATGCTTTTAAGATCTGTGCAAGTCACCCATCCGCAGCTGGGCTCTGACACAAATCTCCTTCAGCATCTCAAATTAATAATTCATCCTTAGCTGGGCGATCATTACAAGATCTCTTTTTGTAGACAGACACACAGAGAGAACAGATATAAGAGTTTATACCGGCTGGCAACACTGTGAATCTTTGAAAGCAACAGGCTCTGACAGCACTTCTTAGGCTGTCCTAGTGCTATGCTTAGAGCCCAGGCATCTGCAAACGACTAAATGTGTGTGTATGAGGAGTGACCCACTTCTGGGAGTGGAAGTTGGAAGGCCTCCCAAATGCACACATGATTTTTTGGCAACAGAGAAAGAGAGAAGTTCAAGGAAACTAGGAAGAGAGTTCAGATGAACAGTGTGAACAAAAAAAAAAACCCCAACAAAACAAACCACCAAAGCAGCAAAACACCTAATTCTAAGCTCTTTGTAATCAGTCATCTAAGTTGAGCTGCTATCAAGGTCACAAGAGATCTTTGTGGTAGAAAGGAGGCAACTTCGCTCAGTCACCAAGAGAAGTCACAAGCTCAAGTAGCAGCTTGTCAGTGTCAGCAGGGACTTAGTCAGAAATTGATTTACAAGAATATCATCTGGAGATATAACCTTTTTACTTTTCAAGCTAGAGAGTAAAAGCATGTCCCTTGACAAGTAACTTTCCCTGGTAACCCTATCAACCATTTATGAAGCAAGAGTGGTATTTCCTTACAGCTCAGCATGACAGGCAGTGTGCAACTTACTCAATACATCTCCATTCATAACCAACAAATCCTAAAATTAACTGTTTCCTATTCCTGGTAAAAATTATCCGAAACATCCAACTGATCATTGTGCACGTTTCATGCTTACCTTTTTCGGGGCAGCAGTCCCACCAGGCCCTGGAAATTAGGCAGCCTCTAGCACTGACTAGGCCTTGGAAAATAAGTCCCGACCTCAACAATTGCCACAAGTCAGATGTGATTTTCTTCTGTTATGCCAGATGACGATTCACAACCTCAGCATGATGCCAGCCACAGAAATAAGCAAAACAGAGAGCTGCCTGGGACAGCACACTGCCTGCTTACTCTCTGCAGGAGCTCTGGAAAGACTGCATTGCTCCGACACAAGTCAGGGTTATTGGGAACAGATGCAGCAGTCACTTACCTGATGCCTCTCAGGTGCCTGGAAACAGCAGCTGTAGCAATCCCAGCTCCCCAGCACTTTCCTCTTCAGCCTGCAATTGCAGTTGCACCCCTTCCTGCTGCTCTGCTCTTGCCTGGGGAAAAAGCAGTCTCGCACCCATCCCTCATCTTGGGGGCTGAAAAATTCAGACTCATCTATGCTGTTGAGAAGCTTCGAGTTACCCCCAGGCACTGGTGATGCTGCAGCTGGAGGTGTTTAGAGTGAGATGTAAATCAAGATACGTGGTCATAAAGCAGCTAGTGACAAGTCTTGAAGGGAAAAAAAAGGTGTTATCTTTAGTAACTAGGCCAAATGCCAGCTCCAGCTAAGATAACAGACATTCTACTGACTTCCTGCAATTTTCCTTCAGTGAAATATTATCCTCTTTACTTCCTGCCAGAGTGTCATATAACATTGCTTTGCCAGTCTGCCATGATTCACCCAAAGGAATCACGTTTCAGTAAAGCCCAAAGTAACTTCACTACATTAGAGATGCTTCCAAACTGAGGTTCAGAATGCAATTTACATACATATTCAAGAGGCTGCATGAATTTGGCGGTGTTGTTTCACTTTGGTCAGTGGGATTAGCAATAATCCTTTATTGCAGGAAACCCCAAGAAACCAGTTAACTGCATGGATGGCATGAGCATTCCTGTCTTATCTGGAGAGTGGGTGTTACTGAAATAGATTTTTCAGAACAATAGCAAGACCATCTCCCTATTGCCCTCTGGTTCTGGATTCCAGTGGCTGCTAATCCTACCACCAGGAAAAAACTGCTGCTCCTAGAGACTGCACTGAAGTGCTCTTCAAACAGCAGGTACCAGCTAGCTTCCACTGCCTTTCATCATGGTAGCTGCTGGGCCATATCTACACCAACATTTGCTGCACATACTGCAGTTTCTGCCTCAGCAATGCCTTGCAAATGCCATCAGGCAATACAAATGCTTTGTCATAATGTACCACTTGAACCCAAGATAAAACTACACCAAAGCAATTTATGCCTTCCTGTATATTCATGCTGGAACATGAATACCTGGGGAAGACGGAACAGCTCCCACAGTAGGCAGGAGGAACTGTTGTTTTTCTGTTCACAACGGGATTCCTCAATCAATCAAGCATGGTTGTTAAAGCTTGCTTCCTTTAGCAGGATCACTATAAAGAACAATTATGGAGGAGGAAAGGAGTACAGACTCATGATTTGCCATCTTCCAGGATTTGTCCTGAAGATTAATTGAGTCCACTACTTTAAAGAGGCTGAGTCCCCACTGAATGGGTGACCAACATCATCACACTCTTGCATGACTTTACAATACACACGTAAAGCCGCATCTTTCACAGGATCATTAAGTACTAAGCACAAATCCCAGACCAAGGAGGAAAGGCATAGCTATTCACTGAAATTCAGGAAATATCAGAGCCTCGGGATCCATAAGGCCAGCCCTTCTGTCAACTTCTCCATCAAGTGTCACACTGTTCACATGTTCCCGCTTCTCACTTTCCTCCCAGCGCGCTGATGGTAGTGTCGATGGAGGTGGGACTACAGCCAGCTGTTCTCTGACATGAGGTGTGCCAGGCAGTGGGATACTGCTCACAGCTCCAGAAGCTGTCAAAGCCATCATGGATTTATATTCTGTGGAAGTAATTAAGGACTCCCTGCTGCTCCTCTACTCGCCTCCCATTTGTAGGGCAATCACATCAGGCTAGAGTCACGCTCAGTCAACACTGCCAGCCTCCCCTGAAGCCAGTGGGGACTATTAAGAGAGGTTACTGGGGCAGATGGAATATTCCCCACTAGAATGCACACACACAGCTATAGATTTTGCCCTTGAACATAGCCTATGGCAATTTCCAGCAGATAAATGAAAGCTGCTATTATCATTGATTTCTTGTTATAATTATTTGCATCACCTCTTGCTTCTAGTCATAGTGATCACATCTCCAGTCTGTGGTAGAGACACTCATTCATTTTTTATTGTCCCTGTTTGCCTGATTTTTCCCCTCCAGTGGCTTGTGCTCTCCAGTAGTGAAGGGATGTAGAGCTTTTGTGCTAAGAGAGTCTGGGAGGGAAGCTGCTGCTGCTCACCAGATTCCCTTTGATAAGGCTTGCAAGGAGATGGGACTGACTGTGAAATGGTTAAGCAGTTTTCTTCAGCTACCTTTGATCCTTCCCTCACCATCACCCAACTGACCTAGCAGCTCAGAGACACAGTCTGAGCTCACTTCTTCCTTCTGCACCAGGCAAAAGCCTTTATGATGTAGCGAGTTTCTTAGGCAGTGGGCTTCCCACCGTCACGTGAGGCTCACTGCAGGATCAGGACCTGTGAGTTTTCCCAGGATGAAAAGCCAAGCTCTTCCAGTTTCCTGCCTAATAGCAGAACACTCTGGCAGAGTCCTTGCCCTCCCCCCCCCCGGGTGAACTGCCATTGACCCAGCGAATTCAATTAGTATGGTTCTTCCTTTATCAAACAAACCCCACATGGCCCAAACCAAACATAGTGTATTTGAAAACAAATGGATTGAAATGGCCCTAATCTACTCAGACACTGTCCTCTGCACATGTTCCCTCCAATTCAGCCTACCCACAAATACAATCAGGGCATCATCAGGATCCCATCTGGTCTGCAAGAGGAGAGGGGAGTCCAACACCCTGCAGAATGGAGAGTACCAGCGACCATGGCCAAAAGGACCCTTGCAATTGCCTCCACAATACTTTTTGGCCCTATTTTCTGACTGTCTCCACTGCTGAGCCCTTAGGGTAAGTGGGAAAGTGCCTTGGCTGGAGTCCCAGGGAAGGAAGCTTGCATGACCTTGACACGTACTGTTTTCCCCACACACATTCATGCACAGTACCATCACTTGCAGCCTGGGCAGACCATGCTAGCAAATGCCTTTTTATAGGCCACCACAGCATCTTGCCTGGAGTGCTCCGGGTTACTTCAGTCACTCCATATGTAAAGATTTTTAATGTATACCACAGGAAAGTTGTTGGCACTCCAAATTACGGGGCACACTGAACAGCTACATCTGACCTAGGATGCATGCCAGAAAGAAGAAACCCCACATCAAGGGGGATTTCCTACCTGTCTTGCCCAAAGGAAGGACGCAGCTACGATGAGGACAAAGGAACAGTCTTGCTGGCAGATCAGCATGGCCACAGATGCTGCACTTATGACTGCCATCCTAGACACTACAGGCTTGTTTGGGAACCTGCTCTAACACTGAGCACTGATCATCAAGTCAAGGCTGTCAGAAGTTGCTGGTCACTCCTGACATCTCTTCAGACGTGTGTCCCACACCGCGTCATCTCTCAACCAGAAGAGACCAGGACTCAGAACACAGAGACAGAGGAAAGGCAGAGGGGTGCCCCTACCCAGCAGAGATGCACTGGAGGAGCAGCAGAAAAGGCCAGACATCCACAGATCCCAGCTCCCTTTTGCTTTGGGGCACAGATGGAGAACAGTGTTAAGTCAGGCAGCACACCTTAGGAAGACTTTCTGGGGGTTCACAAGAAAAGCCTGGTAAAAGAGGATCAGAGACAGCGCAAGGGTGAGAGAGCTTGAATAGCACTGCTGCAAGGTCTGGAGGGATGGTGCCTTGCTCTTGTGTAGTACAGAGGACATGTTCCAGAGAGAGACTGGAATGTGTCCTGCCGGTGACACACGCAGGAATCCAAGCAACAGGACTGGATAGCCCTCAGGACTGCAGGGCCACCAATAAACAGATTTAGTCCTGCCTAGCACAGCCCATTTGAGCCAAGCCTCCAGTGGCAGTGCCCACTGAGGCTAGTTTCTTCTGCCACGCTGGGCAGAGGCTCCTCATTCCGCCTCTTGGAAGTAAGCTGACAGCAGGAAGGCAGCAAGAGCCAGGGGCAAGCATTCATTCCAGGAAGATAGGAGAGGGGAAAAAGTGCCAGTGAATTTCTCTCCTTTATACAGCCTTCATACATCTGTTTTCAGTGTATTACACATGTCTTAGGTGAGTTTAACAAAACTGAAAAAAGAAATCCTCTGAAACTAGACCAGAGATCATAGCAGAACATCTTTGAAGAAACTGCTGAAAAATGTAAGATAGAAGTTACTATGTTTTCTGTTCCAGGCTGCCTAAGATATAAGGCAGAACATATATGGCCCTGAGTGGTGGATGTAAATTATTCCACTGGAATCAGTAGCCAGCACTCCAAACTTCTGAGACAAGCCACTTTTCGAGATGCTTCCTTTGCTCCAAAAGCCCTTGACAGGTTTTCCATATTGTCTAAAATACTGGATGTGATCTCTTTCACTTTTCTTTCTTTTTTTTAACCCCTGTCAACCCCTCCACCCCCCCTCAAGAAGATAAAGGGCAAAAACCATAGAGGAATTTCTGTTGCGCTACTGAACTACATGCAAAGCAAAGACCCACTAGAAGTTGTTGCTACACTAGACCCTATCCAGTGGCAGGCTGCTCCCTGGGAGAACTGATGGGCAGATTTTTGCACCCACTGCTGCTGCTTTTTCTTTGCCAACACAGCACTCCCTGCAGAGCACTTGCATAGCAATGCAGCCCCTTTGAGGAGAAAAAGCTAAAGTTTACCTGGAAGAGACTTCTGAGAAGGCCTTCTAAGGGAGCTGGAGAAAGCAGCACCATCGGCAGTACAAGCACACCAGCACAACAGGATTCGTGGGGAAGATATATTGATCTGGTCCTACTGATACTGAGATTTGGGAAGCCCCCGAGAATGCTTGAAGTTGCTCATTTACATTTTGTTACCCAGAATGCACTTCAGACTCATCTATTTCCCACAGGCGGCCACATCAAAGTTGTGGAAATCAGCTATCTTTGCATGAAGGTTTTTCTTTTTAATTAAACATTATAAACTAAGACCAGAAACTCCTTCTTCTTTCACAGCTGGAGAAAGCATAAAGGGAGAAGCAAGGGT
Source organism: Laterallus jamaicensis coturniculus (assembly GCA_022605575.1). Classification (NCBI taxonomy): domain Eukaryota; kingdom Metazoa; phylum Chordata; class Aves; order Gruiformes; family Rallidae; genus Laterallus; species Laterallus jamaicensis. The sequence continues at coordinate 24,340,091 of JAKCOX010000013.1, forward strand.
TGAGGAACAGAACCCATCAGTCACTGTACAGAGAGAGATTGCTTGGCCGTGCATGCTTACAATTGCCTCCTAACTGCTTGGCTCATTTGTGTAACATATGGTGAAGTATGGAAAACCCACCTATAGCCCAAAGGTCACTATGCCACCTGCAGACCCCAGACAACATGCAGCCTTGCACAAATACACATGGAAGTAATTAGGGAGGCAAGGGAGCTGGGATTTGAAGCAGAACCTCCTCAACTCTGCTGCATTAATCCTTCCAGCTGAGATGGAGAAGAAGTCTGAATTCCCAGGGGTCTGATTGCCACAGCTTGAAGCTTGCGGTGGAAAAAAAAGGTGATTTACTGTTTCCTTGCTACTAACATGCCATTGCATTGTAAGGCTTGGGTGGAAAGAGGAGCATAAGGAAGTTCCAAAGGGGCCGGGTTCCCTTCTTTCATTGCCTGTGCAGCTGCAGCCTGGCAGGCTTCTTTCTCTTGCCAGCGTTGTTCTTCCATATGCATTCAGCTTAGAAATTACATTTGGGTCCTTCTTCTTATGAATTTGCAGTTAAAGGTGACAAGGTCTTTGGGACAAATGTGGTAGATCCTGGTGTGTGGATAAGGGAATACGAAGTGACAGGGAATAATTTGGCTTTGTTTCTTCCTTATAATGATGCAACCTATAGCATCTAAAGTTGTAGACCATGGCCCCTTCCCTGCATTACACCAATCAGAACCACTTCCCTTTACCCCAAAGATCTTACAGCAAGCTATGAGCATGATACAGTATGGCAAGGAAATCATGGTGGTTGAAGGGACACAATATATTTGGAGGGGTGTATTGAAAATTGGCTAAAAGGAATTGGGGTTGAAGAAGAAGGGTAAGAGAATACACATACCCACCAGGGACCCACGGTTCAAATGCCAATAAGTCTTCAGTCTTCTCTCCCAGCAGATCCAAACACATGTGGTCATTCTACCACAGACAACTTTACCAGCCATCATTGTCTTCATGATACTGGCTTATTACTCTTGTCTCCACTCTACATCACTTCACTGGATATGCCATCTCTTACTTACAGTTTCCCATGCTTTTTCTCTCAAAGGTTCACTGCTCAGGCCACTCCTCACACAAAAATAGTAAAATATCACCTAGAAACCAGTGAGGAGGTCTCTGGTTATGTTATTGTATGGAGAAAAACCCCCACAGAAACCTTGTGACCAAGATTTCCCCTCAGTCCCAGGGCCTGTTTCTCAGCTCGAGTCCTTCTTTCCCATGCTTTACAGAATGAAGGATGGACTTTTTCCCCAGCAAGAAGAGGAGAGGCAGGTCAAGTGCAGCTCACACTTCCTGGGGCTTGTACAGCCATCAAGGTACTTCTAGTGATCGGAGAGCTAGGGTAGGGTAGAGGAGTCTGGAATGAAGAAGTGAAGTTGAGCCTGGGCAAGGGGGATGAAAGCCATTGTTTTAATGTTTGGGATTTTTTTGTTTTCTACTACACAAAAAAAGTAATTGCGGGGGGGGGGGGGGTGGGGAAGGGCGTGGGGAGTGAAAGAAGGGAACAAGCAGCTGGTTGGGAGTTTGGCTGTTAGCTGAGGCCAAGCTAAGGCAACAGAAAAGTCTAGCTTTCCTAGACCATGTGATCCAGCGTGCAACATTCCCCATAGATAAAAATAACTGGTTTCATGGCATCCTGGAGCGCGCAGTCTCTGCAGCGTGCTGGAAAGTGGCACATCACACTAGTGTCACTTCATCAAGTCGTTTGCACAGACTTAGTGAGTGATAAACAAGCCGCTGCATTCCTTTTTGTGCCTCCTTTACTAAGTGAACATACATCACAAGTGCAGCCGTTTACAAGGCTTCTATGTCATCGCTCCCCAAGAGGTTTTCTATCTAATTTTAAACTAACTGTTTACATTTTCTGGATTGTGTCAAATAAACAGACACCACCATATGGAAGCTCAGGATACGGGAAGAGGCAGGGATGGGTAAGACTGCTAAGGTCTCTCCTCATCTCCTCCTGGAATATAAATATTGGGCATGCAATTCCTAGCACAGTTGCCTCTGTTCTTGTGGAGTTGTCTGGTTAAATATTCTCTGGCATCACAAAGAGCTGGTTTTGCTTCTTGAAAAAGACAAGCTTGCAGGGGGAAGTTCTGATCGAATAGATGCTTCTGCACTACCTTTGTGCTGCTGGTTGGCCAGGGATTTCCAGGCACTTTGCATGATGCTGGCACTCATCTGTAGGATCAAGATTATTTCCCTCCCATGGTGGTTATCAGGGAGGAAGGGGGCTGGTGTCTGCTGTTCCTGCTGAATCTCCTAACTCTGCATTTTCTACCCACCTCCTGGTGGAGATAAACAGATGAAAATAGCTATCTCCCTTTGACAAGATGTTCTGTCTCCTGCTGAGAGAAAAGAAAGCAAAATGTGCTGGGATCAAAGTCAGAACTGTGGGAGCTGCTAGGTGTTTCTCCCATTATATGGAGAAAAACATGACATAAGGATGCAAGCTACCCATCAAATACAAAGTGGGAAGGTGATCCTAAGTTCTAATCATGGACTACCACCTTCAGTTGGGTTTTGGTGCCTTTCCCTACATTTGAAAAGGAAGAGCAAATCCTAAAACTGCTCTAGAACAGCTTTTACTCCGCAACTGGTTGGCAGGGTCACGTGCTATACAAAGTAAAAAAGAGTAATTGTGTGGGGACAATGGACCTAAACCTTTCTCTTGCTGATTCAAGCATCAGAGCTCAGGCATGCTCAGTTCTATAACCCAGACTAAGCCTTTTGCTGAATGTCCCCAGGCTGCCATTTCCGGAAATGCTCGCAGAAAGTTAATGCCCTGTCAGCATCCCTGAGTGGGAAATGGCAAATATTTAGGCACTGAAAACGCAAAAATGAATGTGCTCAGAGGGTGGCTTAAGAGAATTTCACTCTGAACACAGTGCTTTCCAAAAAAAAACATAACTCATCAATGGAAAGTTAGATAGCTACAATTAGTTTAAGTGCTGCTTAATTTCCTGTATGAACTAAATGGATGTGTTTTAGGTCTGTCTTACATACAAAGGTCTGAAATTTGAAACACCAGTTTTCCCCAGAAGGGGATTTCCCATCCAACCCTTAAAGATGCCATCTCCCTGTTGAAAAGCAAGGTTCTCTGGCTAAGGATCAAGGAGCATGTGGTCCCTGTGAGACAGTAATGTTTTTCTGTGATATTGGTCCGATACCACAAACATGAGGTAATCACGGAATGGCAGAATAGATGCATAGCTCGCAAGGACAGACACCTCATATTTGAGTCTCTGAGTACCCTGGGTAAGGGAGATACACCTCACCATCTAGTTTAGGGATTTAAAGCACCTTACACTGGGGTGACTTAAAGCCAAATCCTTGTCACTGTTAGAAGAACTTTTTTTGCAGGAAGTCCAGCTTCTGTGGAGCCATGAGAAAATAGAACAAGGCAGTCCCTTTTTTCTTCACATACTTTCTCTACTTCACACACTGAAGAGCAACACCTTACTGAGTCACTTTCCATTAGTGCAAGGAAAGAGCTTTAAGTGCTTAATTATTCCCAGTCAGGCTGGTGCCTCAGTGACAGCAGACTGGCTGAGCACGGGGTCTGAACGAGCCACTCCATGAGCTCTTCAGTCACTTCTGAGCCCTTGTATGTTATAAGCATTATCAAGGTGGGCGGTCTCGTTACCACAATGCAGATTCGTGCTCTAGGGCCTGGACAGATGCCTGACTCTTGCCCACTCTGGGGTGCTGTGAGGAAGATAAGTTGACTGTTCTTTATGAAGATGACTGGTCCCACTGCTCGGTAAACACTGTGCAGGCTTTTGCTCTTAAAGAGCTCATCTTACCAACAGATTTCATACAAGAAATCGATTTCAGCCAGACCACAAAGAAAGCAAGCATGATTTCTTCTGGTGGGTGTCAGCATGACCGTGACATTGATATAGGGACGTTGTTCAATGAATAATCTATCATCATAACACAGAGAGAAAAACTTGGAAAGTATGTTTTAACTCCATGACCAAAATTTCTTATGAACTCAGTTCTTGTTTGGGCTGAGAAAAAGCTGGAATGCCTACCTGCGATGTAAGGCATACTTTTTGACTGCTCAGGTTTTAGCCAAGATTGTTTTTCACTCCTCTGATAAATCAGCATCTCAAGCCTTTCCTTCCACACCGGAGTAAGGAAGGGGTGGCATTAACACAGTTTGAAAGGCTCTGATTTGGGGCTTGGAGAAAGAACTGCAAGTAAATTAGTTACTACAGCTTAATGAGTGTGTATCAGCAGAACTGAAGTCACTGTGTACACTCTGCTCACAGTGAATGCCTTTACTTAATACATAGATAAAACAGCTAACCTGCTGAGTTATCTTACTGTTGCCCTTTCAGATAGAAATAAGGACCTGCCTTTAAGCTCCTGTCTTTCTGTGACCACAGTTACCTGTGTCATATTTTCCCCCTTCTGAATGAATCTCTTTCAAAAGGGAATACTCACAAAGGGGTTCAGCCAAGCAAAGCAGCAACCTGAGGCTCTGGAAACATCTAACCATTGAACTCACTGCAGCAGTCACTGTTACCATCTGCTGTACCAGAGAATCAAGGTGCACGGTGATCTCCTCTTCTGGGCAGAAAGCTGTTCCAAGGTTTAAACAACATTTGGAAGTAAACACCTGCCAGACAGAATAAATGAGAAGATCTGCATTAATCCACACGGTAGGTGGCACTTGGCCAGCTTCCACATCTGCATGTCTCTGTGCAGCGCTGTGCCTTGCATTGCTGTGTGCGTGGCAGGGCTGTCATGTTCCCCAGAAGCACCGTGGATGATGGGTTTGCTACCGACAGTGTACAAGGATATATGGTTTGGCAAGGGTTTGTCAGAGATGAGACCCCAAGCATCCATTTGGGTTTTGCAACTGCTTGAACACCTACAGCGCTCACCAAGAATGAGCTTGGAACTCTTAGTACTGCAAAGCACTTGTAACAGGAATAAAAGGTATAAAGTTTAGGAGATATTAGGGGCAGGAAGTAGCAGTGGATTTAGACTCTGCTCTTCTCACTTCTACCTAGCCTTTACACTCTCAAAGAGCTCAAATCATAAGTAATTATTAGAAAATATTACAGCAAAAGATTAATCACTCAACTTTATTAAGCTTTAATGACTGTTTTGATTGCTCTAACTGAGACAACAGGGTTGATGCCACTGTGTTTACTAGACCACTTTAAAACAACATCAATAATTTCAACATTAGACCTGCCGATTTTCTCCTTGTTCAACACTTGGCCAGCAATCCAGACTCTTTGTGTCTGCATGCTGGCTTATGGAAAATGGGATGGCATAGTGCCACAGCCCAGGGAAGCATCATCACCCAGATGAGAATGATTGATTCAAGAAATGAAAGTCAGCACTGTTAGTTACTATACCAGAAGCTGGAGAAGGGAGCCCTTTGCAGTCCTTTCCCACGTAAAATAGCTTAGAAACACTGCGCACTTTGGTGCATGGACATTTACTTTGCAAAAAGTGGCAAATCTCAACCATTTTAATTTTGCCAGATGGCTTTATACATTCTGTTAGTAAACCAGTAGTGGCAATTTAATTGCATTGGAGGGATTTACGGCTGGGATAACAGGAAATGTTTATTGCTGCATCTCCCTACAGATATGCTTGCCCCAGTTCTCTGTTGTGAAGAACAGAGATTGCCCATGCTGTATGCTGCACTCTTTTTTGCTCTAGCAACAGTGGAAGGTCTTGTCATGGAGTATTCTATTACACAAGGCCAGACCTCACAGGCCACTTCTAGTGGTTACTTAACTCTTTTTTTGTTCCATTTCAAACCTTACTGAGGTCAAATACAGTGACCCTAGCCTTCATTTGGCATCAAAGGGAGGGATACAGCCTTTATGCACTGTGGGAGCTTCAGCTTCAAAAGACGAAGCATCAATACATGCAGGAAAGTGCCTCCAGCACTTACCCATTACTAGCTGGGGACAGGCAGGGTTTTCCTATAGGTTCCCAGCAGGCACAGGCACAGGGAATGCTAGCAGAACAGTTGCTCTGCCTGAGAACAGCTGAGGCCACACAGAGCAGGGCCTTTTGCAGATATTTCAGCTAGTCAGTTCCTTTAGGATGTCGGGGATTCCAAAGAGGCACATGGGAGGACGCACCTGAGACTTCCAATATCCCAGATCTTTACAGGGGCACTCTAAAAGGGCAGCGTTCAGCCGTATTTCTCTTCCTTTGAACATCTTTTGTATTGTCTGCAGCTACGGGCAGCTGGCGAGAAAATTTCCCTTACCAGATGACTTAAACTTTGTGGGTCTGGCTTCAGCTCACATCACAGGGACTTCACCTTTCACACTATACCGAACCACAGACAAGTCTGGTGGCCAGACCACATAGATGGACTTTAATATAGCGAGCTTGTCCTCACAAGGTGTGTTTGCCCTCCCTTGGTTCTCAGATAGCTGAATCAGTCTTTGGTTTTCTGAATTTTTCCAAACTGAAGAGAGGTTGCTGCCAGTAGACCTCAAAGCACCTGCTGGGTGTTGGGGGGCTATGAGCAGGTTTTTATTCTGGTAGACTTTGGGAAAAGCTGATATTTTAAAGCCTGTTTTGGATATGCTTTCCTTCCCTTCTCTCACGTACCATAGTTCTTTGTGCCACTCCTGTTCTCTGTTAAATTATACAGTATGATGCTCTATAAGTTGCTGCAATGGCCTAGCTTTAAACACAGATGTGTTAGTGCAGAGAAACCCCTGTTACTATGGGACTTCTGCTAGAAGAAGCATGCCTGAATTAATATAGCTACCAATTTAATTGAATATGGAAAGTATCTCAATAAAATATAAAGCAAAGATTTAAAACAAAAAACAAACCCAACCCCCCAACAACAAATCCTGCAGAAAAGCACTCCCATCCTCACAGCACTAAGGTAAATGCTTTTTCCATCTGCTCCAGCTGTGTTCAAAGTTCTTTAGCAACAGCTTGGACACTGCAGTCATTATTACAAAGCTCAGATGCTGCTGTGCACCTCCCCATCCTCTCGCTGGGAAGGGTTAAAACTCCTCTTGCTTTGTTGTGGAAGTGGTGGTCTGATAGCAACAGACACTCCTCAGGAATTGTGATACCGATACACCCTGGTACTAGCTTAGAACATCCCTGTGCTGTATAGCTGAGAAATATTTTGCATGTAATCATCACCAGAAAACTGACTGAAGCCAGCCCTGCTCTGGGAAGGATGGAGAGCAGAAAATACAAGGAAACAAAGGAACAGCGGGAGAGTTTATCATAGGTGCTTTGAGAAGGCTAAAGAGGGTTCTAACTCATTGCTTTATCATATATTCCAATAAATTGTACGCATCGCTGCCTAAGTACGTACTTTCCAACACTACTGTGCCACCAGATTGCTGTCAAATGTTCTTTTTTTAACTCCCCAAGCCTTTGTCCACTGCTGCTCCAAACAATGGCGGTTCATGAGGATGTGGAACAAACAACCACGATCCCTTTCCGAATGTTTGCTATGGTGGGAACAAATAAGGAATGCTTAAAGGAAGCACGGGTTGAGAATAGCACAGGTGGGAGAACAGGCACGGAAAGGCTTTTGCAATTACAATCCAACATTCTTCACTCTGCAGCAGAAAGGAGGGCATTTTCTCCTCAGCTGGGAATGTGGCTAAAAAGGGAGGTGCTTTTAAGTCTGAGTATGAGACAAGGTGAGAATTTTCATGTCCCTTCAAAGGGCAACAAAGGTTAGGGGAGAACAGGGATGTAAAAGCAGACTCCTCCAAAAAGGTGTTCTCTAAAACTTCTCCATTTAGATTAAATTAAAAAAATTGATGTGCGTAAATCCCAAGCAACAACAAAAGAAACTTACAGACTGTAGAAATTCCTCTAACAATGCCTTGGGATCATGTAAACAAAGTTATTAATAGAAGCCTGCCTCCCAAGCAGCCCTCAAAGGCTGCTTCCTCCCATTCTTCTATCTGCATCAATTCAAGGCAGCGAAGCCTTGGCTTGAGAAAAACCTCACTTGCTCCCTGTCTGTTTTTATCTTTCTCTCCACTGTATTTCCTGTCAAGATTGGAGGTCAAAAAAGCCGGAAATCTCTTTGTACCTCTGTGACTGCCAAATTCTGAACAAGAAACATAGCTCAGATGGAGCCCAAGAGCCCCTGCCCTCTGTTGCAGGACAATTTGGGAAAGAGAATATCCCGCAAGTGATGTGACTGGGTACGCGTGGCTGTTTTTCACTAGTAGCTGAGACTAACAGAGGTGAGGGTGGGAGCTGGGTACAGGCTGCTTTTCTAATTACTTCAAACAAGTCAGCACTCCTGCTTCACAGCCCCAGGACACATGGAAAACTTGACCTTGCTTTTCCTGAGCCTTCCAATCAACGTCCCAGTGGACAACCCCAAAACATTGCTTTTTCTCTGCTCTGGCTTCACAAATCCCAAGCAACTCTTTAGTAATTTTGCTGAGAAAAGGGAGACTTTTATGCGCCCCTGTTTTTTTTTGAGGAACTGACAACCTCTGAGAAAATGAAGTATGTTATACTTCCCAATTGTTACTGCGGTTGCCATACTTTATCCAAAAGTTAATTTGCTCAGCTTCTAGAGTTACAAGAGGGCTGTGGAATAAAGTGAGAAAAAATAAATAACAATTACACAAACTAGGATTATCACACAATACCAGCAAATTTACCTACCACATAGAACACACAGGCAATGAAACTCAGATTTGTTAACACAGCAAAGAAGCAGACAGTGCAGAAACACAAAAGGTCAGGACAAATTTCTCTGCACTTTTCTGAAGCTATGGACAAAATATGTGGTAAGCTTTAGTCTTCCAGGGTGGTGATCCAGTCAGAAAGTATCAAGCAACAAAGTACGAACTGAAGAAAAGCCAAAATGCACCCATTACTTTGACCTGGTAACTTCTCCAAACTCAAACCTAGCAAGATTCCAAAATTCAGACCCAAATCAGACAAATACACAGAGGTAGGCTTATGATCCGTGCCACTCTCTCTTTCCACACACAGTCTAGAATATCTGGGCATCAAGCTCCAGTGCCATACACAGGTCATTTAATACTGGCATAAAAGTACCTACTGAGCATAAAAAAACCCGCCCCACAACCTCTTCCTGTACACATGTAGAAGCAAGTGCTGCTGCTGTCTCTGCCAATAGTACTTCAGCAAAATACATTTGAGGACTCTGCTCTGGAATCTTTTTGGCTGTATTACTTTATCATGCCACAAGGACCCAACCCTCCTTTCTCCCACTTCAGCACTTGTGAGTTGAAGCAGCCAATTTGAGTCTGCAGCTGTCTCCTGGACACCCTGACATATCCCAAGCGAAGGCAGGGAAATACAGAGAACTCCTTTCTCAGTTTAAATTTTGGCTCCTTTTGTTACTTTTGAAAATTCCTTTGCGTTATTTAGTGACAACACGGTACATAAGAATGTCTGTTGAAGAGGGTACCCGCCCTGACTGTGCCTGAGGGTACACAGTCCTACTAACTGCGGGACAAATTAACTGACACTACTTCTGTTGCCAAAGAAGACCTGGCTAGAGGAGCCAGTACTGTGTGTGGCTGTCTGTCACGGCCATGCAGCAGCCACCAGCAGGACATAAATGCACCATGGCTCAAAGCCAACGCCTTGGATAATGTTCTTTGAGTTGAAAGCACAAGAGTGCATCATGCTGAGGTAGGAGAACTGTGAGTAAGTTTGGGTTTAGGAGCCACACAGCCACATCGCTTAGGGCTGCTGGTGAGCAAATAAACAGGGAAGCTATCACGGAGCTGCGCTGCACTGCCTGAACTGAGGGTTTCAGGAATTGGGATGAGCTCTTCCCCTCTTTCCCCACAGATTACAGACCTGCCTCAGCAGCTCTGCTGAAAACTGGGTATCATGTAAGCACAGAAGGAGATTTTACAGATGCAGAAGAGAAAGCCAAAAGCAGTATATTTACGGTATTTTGACCATCATATTATTAACTGTTGGGTCTCCTGCCATTATCACAAAAGTCAACAGATTAAAAGTACTCAAAAGATTACAAGATGCTTGTGTGGATAATGGGACATGCAAGGTTACCGTAAACAGTGTAAAATGGATAAAGAAGTTATAATCCCATAAACCAATCCCTGCTTTCCACAGGAATATGGAACTTGCCCAGCCCTACTCCTCAGTAGTGACCCTACACTTTCTGGACTCTCTGAAGCTCTGCTACTGGGTACTCTCTGGAGCAGACATTTTCATATTTGTGTATCTTATTTTCACATATCACTCTGGGCTGTTCTTGCATCATGGTGCACTGTAATTCCTGGATTCTGTCTGCATGGGATAGCGAAAAGGCAGGAGGGTTTGATTTATAGGGAAGGCGGGGGAGGAGACTGAGTTTTATAAGAAATATCCTTGGATTTTGTGTGTGTGTCCCCTTTTTTTTGTACTGTTCTGTACTGACAGAAAAAGCTGGGAGAAAACTGAGCAAATCTGTCTGAACAGGGAGTAGTCTGTATACCCCATCCTGATGCCAATCTGCATTTGGGCTTAATCCCATCAAACTGCAGTCAAGAAGATGCTCAGCTAAACAAACAAGCCTGAACCTCTTTCCATGTTACACATTCAAAACCCAGAGGACTACTTAATCTCTAGGCACCAGTAATGATAAAATCATGATAGAGCTCAGGGTGTGCAACAGCAGCCCACAGATTCCCAGTGACTGTTCTCTAAAGACAGCATTACGGCAACCAAATACCACGAACAGTCACGCTGATGGCACTCTTCCAGCAAAATGTTATCAACGCTCTTCTTCTGTACACAGCTAATTATACCATGCCCAAATGCCACGGGGAGATGGCTGCTTTATCAGGAAATGCACAGAAACATATGCTGCCATATGAAGGAGACAGCCTTCACTGGGACCACTTCTGTGACTGTAGGAGCCCTGTTCTATTGTTGTGTATAAAGCAAGTTCCTTAGAGAAGGTAAGCAGGAAAAGGGAAAAGTAGGGGGAAAAAAATGGCAAAATATTTCCATCCAACTTTTGGTACAGGAACACCAGCATGTGGGAAGCATCATACAATCACAGAATACCAGCTCGGAAGGATCATCTGGTCCAGTCTTTCTTGGCAAAAGCACAGTCTAGACAAGATGGCCCAGCACCTTGTCCAGCTGAATCATAAAAGTGTCTGATACTGGGGAATCCACAGCTTCCCTGGGGAGATTATTCCAATGGCTGATTGTTCTCACTGTGAAAATTATTCTTCTCGTGTCCAATCGGAATCTCCACAGGAAGGTTGTCCCTTCTCTGCAGAAGGAATAACAAAGCTTTATGAACACATTGCAGGGCCCTGTTCCCTAGACAGGAACTTTGCTTTGTTGCTAAAAGGCACTGAGCTGATATATCCTACTTCGGAAATTTAACCTAACTCAAGGCTTATGCACCACTTAAAGCCCACTTAAAAATGCAACAAGGCTCAATTAAAATGCAGTTGTGCCAAACTAAATGTCTTCATTTCTAGCAGTAGGTTGGAAATGTGCCAATAAATCTTAATTAGAAATTATCAACCTCACGCTAACTGACACCCATTTCCATTTTTTGTTCTCAAAGAGCAGTACCAAACATACAGTGGAGCTGACTTTTTTTCTTCAGCCCAAGGGTCTCTATCCTTATCCTCCTCTCCTCCAGACAGGGGCAAATCCTTTGTTACTTGTCTGCAAGCTCTTACTAACCTCACACTTGGGTGGCTGGTGTAGCTGTCAGTTGCCAGCAGTCATGTACATCAGTTGCAAAGTAACTGTGAGACAATAGTAAATAAGAATAGTGGCAGTTTGCATCGATGTAGAAATCACAAGGTGTTAAATAACGAAACTGTCCCACTCCTCATCTCTGATTGCAATCCAAGCTAAGAATTTGCCTTTTACCTTTCAGCCTATTAAATTATATATATTTGGTGTCATTGGATCTTGGTGCTTTTAAACGTGGAAGTCTCTCAGTTTTCTGCACCAGTGAGGAATCCACATGCCACTGGTAACTGGTGCAGCACAAAATCCAAGCAGAAGAATAAAACCAGCTTCATTACACACATACAATTTAGTTTGAGGGCTTTTTCATAAACCACTCCTCCCATGCCTTGTATCCCCTTCAACTGCAAGGCTCCATCAATCAGGATAAAATGGGAAAATAGGTTAAGAAATCTCTCGAAGTTGTAATCTGGACAGCAGTAGTTACCCAGCAAGAAGCACTTAAATCAGCCAGCAACAGAACGAGTGCTGAGGGGGATGTCAGCAGTGGCTACGTGCTCAGTTTTTCCTGTTTCCTATTCAAATTCTTGCCCTGGATCCATCGCAAGAGAGCATGTGATCCAGTTCCGCCAGAGGGTGTAAAGGCAGCATACAATGACAGAGGCAGCTGAAAGAGTCGGGCAGGACAGTCAGCATGGAATGTGATTGGGATGGAAGGTGCCCAACAAACAATGTCAGCCCTCAGTAAAGGGGATGAGGCAAGACTTTCTGAATACCACTGTCAAAAAACCCCCACATCTTAGTGCCATGAGAAGTCTTCCTGAAAAGCCTACAAAGAAAAGGGGCTCTTGTTCTAGAGATGCTTGTTATTGTTTAGCCCAATTGATTTTCACAAGATTCATATCCACTATTTCACGCCACAACTTACACCTTGCTGAAGACTCCCTCACAGGCACCAGAAATTAAGAAGCTCAGCTACCTGTGCAGATTTGGGTGAGATTTGCTTTCATGCCTAAGATTCAAAATACAGTTGAAGCTCACCTTGTGGTTAGAGGTTTAATTCAGGCTTTTTATTTCTCTGCCATTCTCCCTTCATATGGATGTCCTGATGTCTAATTGTGGGTGAGCTAATATTGCCATTTTCCTTGAAAGGATGCTTACCTCTTCCTAACCACCCCACTTCCAAAATACCTGTAGCAGTTTAACAATCTCCAATACTGCTGCTTCTGAAAAATTTCACTGAAGACGGTTCAAATGGTAGCAGAACAAATGATTGTACAGTGGTTTTTTTGACATAGGTAAACAGGCTGCAAGTGGAAAGTGGTGGTTAAATGTCTGTTAACACAGAGTTATGGGTATTTCTACGAGGTACGTATGGTGCTGAGAACATTGAAGGCTACTTCCTAGTAGTTTTTCTTGGCTGGGCTGCAGAATTATGTCACAAGACTCAAGGTGATGGTGTCAGTACAGTTTTGTAGGGCTGTCTGATATTTTGTGGTTAAAATTAGGCATGAACTTGTTCTGAAAGTGTTATAATTGAACATGATCTGCATCCTGTAGCACAAACTCCAGACAATACTGCTCCTTTTGGTTTTTGCAAGAGTTTCTGTAAGCTGCCATGGTTGATGCAGAAAGCTCTGTCAGGACTGGAAACTCTGCAAGAGTTTCCACTGACTCACTACAGGACCGAGTTATTCCCTGCCCTATCATAGCTCTGTATCTACCTGTAATGGGAATAGTAATCCCTGTCTAACAGGGGTCTTGTAAATTTTAATATATGCGGAAAACATTAAAGTGCTAAAATGGAGCCAGGCACCAAAGCGTTACTCTGTGCTCTGCTCTTGATGGAAGGGATTTAGGCATTTCAATTACTGGGCTCTAACACAGCCTACCTTTTGTTCATGGATGGATGCACTAATGAGCAGAGCTGGATGTAAGCTTTCCGATAGAACAGTTTTCCATTTGAAAAACGCTAGTTTAACAGAATCAAACTATTTCATGGGAATGTACTTGCTTAATTGAATTTTCTGGCAGAAACCTGCCCAGTTCCTCACAGGTTCTCCTGTGTACCTGATCAGTGAGTAGAATCAAGAGCCTGGCAAACATATCTCCAGCTGGTATACTAAAGATTTTCCTGGCAGGAAGCCTGGAAGTCAAGGAGCCCTCTTTGAGCCAGAGCAACCAGGACTGCTAGCATCCCAGCTTTGAGGCAGCAAGCCCAAAAGAGCGACAGCAACTTTGAGCCATGTGGACAAGTCTGCTTCATTTTAAAAATAAAACCCTCAAAGAAGGGCATTTGGATTATATTTTTCAAGTGTTGATGCTGGAATGTACAGGTTTTGGCCCCATGGAAGACAACCAGTTTTGCTGTAACACTTCTTCCCCGGGTGGGGTTTCTGGGCTGCCAGCAGACCCACAGGCAAGCTTGCTGTCTTGATTTCCCTGTTGGTTTATGTTCACACCTGGAGCTGGGTGAAGAAACAAGAACAGTTCAGCAGGAAGAGAGAAAGCACCTCTGCTGCTGACAGCAGCCCATCTGGGCTCTTTTCAGGGACAGGTGGTAAAGCAGGGCTGTGCTGACCTAATTAGAGATTTCTGATTGCTCAGTCCACTGGTGTTGATAGATTATGTGAAGAGCCAAAGCGGGAGGTCAAAAGCCACCAATTGCTTTAAAAAAAAAAAAAAAAATCCAAAGTGATAAGCAGCAAACTGGCAAGCTAAGCAGCGTACTACATTAGACAGTCAATATAACAGACCCACACTCCTTAATGACCTCTATACGGAGTCAGGAGGCCAGCAGATGGCTTTCTGTATGTGCAGCTGTATGACTGGATAGACCTGCTAGGAACTGTATTTGTGCACAGTGTCTTTGTCCCTTCTCTGATCCTTTCTTCTCTTCCACAACTGTTGGTGGAGTCTGCATCAGGTGTTCAGCTGCTAGACCCATCAAATGCACATGCCCATTTCTCCCTAGCAGTCCCTAGTGCTGCTAATCCAGCTGCTTCCACAACTGTTCAAACGGAGTAAAGGACGGATGAAGAAAAGGCAGTAGGAGGAGAGGAAGGAGTTCATAAAGATCAACCATGAAGCTCTACAAATGAAAAATGCAACCCAGTAAGTAACTGAAAAGGCCATGCCACACTTCCTGGTGCGTATGTGTGATCTTGGTTCTCAAGCTCTGAAGCCTGCACTTTCTTTCTATTTTTTTTTCTTTCTATTTTTAAAGGAAAAAGAATTTAAAAAAAAAAACACAACCCACCAAAAACCAACAAAAACCCCTCAATTTTTTCTAAGCATCTTCTTTTAGAGGGCAAGTTTTCTACTGACAATTTCAATGTGTGACCCCTTAAAAATGCACATCCTCCTGCCAAGAGACCCAAAGCTCTGCGTAGACTTGGAAGATTCAGTGCCAAAAGATCCTCCCCTTCTTTCCTCTCAAACGCAGTTAAAAATAAAATATTACTGAAAACATCAGCAGTAGCTCTGACTACATATGTGGAGTGGAGGGAAAAGAGTGAAGAATAAGGTTTTACTGATTCTCTACCTCTAACTTAAAATTTTGTTTGTAATAACAATTGCTAATGACTTGTTAGCAGAGCTAATTACGAAAAGGCTAAGAGTGAGAATTTTGTTCTCTCTCTTTGGAAGATTAAAACATCTATTGTTTCCTCCAGTCTATTGAGAAGATAAAGAGCCCAGAACATCATCACAAAATCACTTAAAACTCTTCTGGAAAGCCTTCAGCTTTCAATGATTTTTTACATTAATTTCCAAACTGAAGCAGCTTTGCTTCAATACCTTTCCCCATGTCAGTGAAATACACCCACATGAAGCAGAGCTGAGAGCAACAGTGTAGGTCACCCTGCTGAGGCTCAGCTGTAGGAGGACAGGATGCTAGCACAAATAACAATAGAAAGTCACAGAATGGCAGGGGTTGGAAGGGATTTCTGGGGATCATCTAGTTCAACCCCCTGCTAAAGCAGGATCATCTACAGCACATTGCACAGGATTATGTCCAGGCAGGTTCTGAATGCCTCCAGAGAAGGAAACTCCACAAGCGCTATGGACAGCTTGTTCCAGGGCTCTGCCAACCTCACAATAAAGAAGTTTGTACTCACATTCAGATGGAGCTTCCTGCTCTCCAGTTTGTACCTGTTGTCCCTTTCTCCTGCCCCTGGGCACCACTGAAAAGCATCTGGCCGCATCCTCTTGGCACTCCACCCTTTAGATATTTATAAGCATTGATGAGATGCCCTATCAGTCCTCTCTTGGGTAAACAGACCCAGATCTCTCAGCCATTCCTCATACGAGATTCTCTAGTCCCTTAATCATCCTCAGGGACCTCCGCTATGCTCTCTCCAGTAGTTCCCTGTCTGCCTGGAACTGAGGAGCCCAGGACTGGACACAGTACTCCAGGTGTGGCCTCATCAGGGCAGAGCAAAGGGAGAGGATAACCCCCCTCAATCTGCTGGCCATGATCTTCTCAATGCACCCCAGGATCCCATTGCCCTTCTTGGCCATGAGGGCACACTGCTGGCTCACAGAGAGCTTGCTGTCCACCAGACTTCCAGGTCCTTCTCTGCAGAGATGTTTCCCAGCAGGTCAAGCCCTGAATTGCAGAAGAACAGGTACACTTGCAGAGCTCTGGAGAGAAGGGAGACAGGACTCAGAGTGGGCAAATGCATAGGATTTTTCCTTTCCTGTTTTCACTCTCTGCCAACAGAATGCTGCCTGTGTCTGTGTTATCAAAGTTCCTCCAAAGGTAGGAGCTGGAGCTTTGCTTCAGAGAGGGGTGTTGCCAAAGAGAGCAGTGTTGCCCAGGCAGGAACGGCAGCAGGCTCTGGGAAAGGAAAATGACAACAAGAGGAAGGGGAACTGAAGATTCAGAAGTACATATTATCCTCTTTCTTTCACATCTTTCTTCCCTCCTCCCACCCAGGGACTTCTATAGCCTGGGACTAGATAGTTAGTCTGGATATTCATATCTAAGATGAATACCCTTGCACTACTCTACCATCACTCCAGAAAACTCTTCCTTTCTTCCCGTCAGAACACTAGTAGCCTATGCCTGAGGTAGCTTGTTGAAGACTTGGACTAGGAAATACAAGGAGAAACATGGAAGCAAGGAGAGAAGCCCAGGTTTGCAATAACAGAGGACTGGGCTCAGAGAAGCTTGACTCACTGCCCTGCAACAGGCCTACCTCAAAGCAGCTGTTAGTTCCTTTCACTCCTGGTCTTTTCATAAAACTTATAACGCAAAGCAAGGAAATCCAAAGAGAACCTCTAAAACTCTTGGAATACTATGTCAGAACAGAGATGTGAACTTTATCTTTCAGAGACAGTTCAAAAGCTGGCAGAGACTTAAAAGCAGTGTCTGAGGAATAGCTCGGTCAAACTGGCCGTCTCAAATCTCACCTTTGATAGAGCTCAGCTCATCCCAGACCCACAATTTTTGCTGAGCAAAAAGCATAATGTCTTGTTAATAATGAATAGCCCGGTGCCTTCTGTACTTAACACTGGAGCTTTGAGCAGATCTACAGCACTTTATAAATTATCTATTGCAGCTGATTCAGGGCCCGCTGGGAGTGTTCTTGCAGCAAGCATCTTGCTCGCCTGTAATGGAATCATACCATTAATGCAATGTGAATTAGGCATACATTATAGTGCACAGGTGTCTAAGCCAACAGCGTGGAGGAAGCACCCCACCCCCAAGGGACTCTCATTCTGGGGAAAAGCTGTTGGAATGGGAGACTTTCCAAGGGGTCCTACAATTGCACTAAAAAGACACCAGAAAAATAAGCAAACTACCATGCTAGAGTGGAAGGAAGGACGTGTCTGTAAGGGAAGAAAAAAGGCGGTCTTCACTTGCTGGTAGCTAATTCCAAACTTCCCCCTTTTCTGGTTATGAGATGAAGAACTTTCCTATGCTTCATCCAATAATCACTTCAAGAACAAAAAACCCACAACATTTTTATCAGCCTCTGAGGCTTCATTCAAGGTCCCTGATAGGAAATTCTTTCCTCCTTTAGAAACTACCTATTGTCTGTAGAACAAATTTAGTGGTCCTTTGGTCTGGCTGAGACTCTGAGCCAGCAAGGTTTCTGGAGAAGAAACAGATGCTCACCATCTACACAGTTATTCCTGGAGTAACAGTCCAGACTCCCAGAGAGCTGGCACTGCTGAGTGCGGTGGCATATCTTGGCAGCTCTCTAAGCCAAACAAAACTTCTGCTGTATTACAAGCAACATTAGCTTCCCTGGAGCACAGGGTACCGTGATCTCCCTTAAATCTGCATCAGGATAAGCTTTCCCGGTCTACTGCTCAGGTCATCATTATACATCCAGCCTGACCAGCAAGGACCCTTTCTCTGAACAAGTTGGTAACTCAGGAGGAAAATGAGAGCACAGTCTCTGTTTTTGCTCTCCCTGCAAGACTGCTGATGAGGCATCTAATTAACATCAGTTATGGCTGACATTTTGTGGGGGTGGGGCGAACTGAATGAAAGATTTGCTAATTTATTTCATGCAGGGCCTACCAAGAAGTACCAGACACTAATAACTACCCATCACCGCTGAGCTGAACTGGATCTGAAATGGCAAGTCACAGATAAAAACTTCCTGATCTCTTCTGCTGTCCTGCCTCCTGCTGATCACCCTCATTAATAAATCCCTATATTGGTAGCAAATCTATGAATCAGACTGAACTTGTGTAATGATACTTATTCTGAGAGAAGCATCGCCATCAGTTAATTCTGCATTTTTCTCAGTGATTCAGCAAAACCCTCTCTGCTCACTTTCTTTGTGGGCCTGGTTTCACCAGCCTCAGTCTTTCTTCTCCCATGTCAGTGGCAGCCAATGCTTTGCGAACTTTCAGTTGCAAATAAACAATTGGTGTTTGAGCTGAGCATCAGGTTCCCAGACGTAGGGACATTAACAATTCATACTCCCAATAAACTGTCTCGGAGCCCTTTTGGGGGCATTCCACACCAGCGTGTTGTGGTTCCACATTATCACCATGGACACCAGTCTTAAATCCTGCACTCTTCTGCTGCATGAACACAAACACTCATACCAGATTCTCAAAAAAATGGCGTGAGATGACATAGCAGACAGAGCTATTCCCCACTTAATGTTTATTGAGGAACATTCCAGAAAGCCAAAGAAAAGAGTATTTTCATTTGCAGCCTGCTGTGTAATTTCCCCACGTAGCAAATGTAAGTCAGATGGTCTGTTTTCTTATTTACCTTTCATTTACCACTTAAAAATAACAATCCAGTGATATACAGACCACAAGAAAACCACTGTCTAGTCATTCACTGCCCTAACAAAGGACAGTTGATGCTGCCACCTCTTATAACTTTTTTTAACAAGTAAGTAACCAACATATACCTCCCTCACACATCTCCACTGTCATGGAAAAAGAGAAAGCAGGCTACTTCCAGCTTGGCAGCAGTTTCTCCAGGCAGATCCTTGCCATTGCTGGTCATCTGGAGGCTGACCCCCAGAAGCAGAACAGCCTGGACAGATGGGGTGGTGGCTGCTGAAGGCATGAAAAGCAATAAAATGCTACCGCAGTACCTGACACATGACAGCAACTGAGGTGATCATGGCCTTAAGAGGGGCTTGAGCATTACATCCCACAAAACAACTTCCAGATCTCGCTGGTCCAGAAATGACAGTGTACGGTGAAAACCTGCTGGGTGTCACCTGAGAGATGATGCGATTGATCTCTTACATCTCTAGATGGTGAACTACATTTGTGACAGCTGCCAGAGACAACAAAACACACAGTAAATCACCTTTGTCAACTTTTGGTTGCACCTTAGATACATAAAAGGTGTCTTTCAAAACTACTTATTTCATCCTTATGGTGTTCTCTCAACCTTGCTAACATCAGCATGTCTTGGCATTCAGTATAAGAGTCAGAGCAGAAAGCCCAATGTTTTAATATGGGCTGTTGACAGCTCTTTGTGTTTTCCAAGTATAGATCTGACACACTGGCCGTTTCCATGGCTGTGAATTATATTTCCCGTTTGGACACACACAGGGAAAGAAACCTCCTTTAACCTGCATTTCCTCTACTTCAAGTAGCCCTGCAAACCCTTCTCACGGCACCAGTGCTCTGAGAGAAGTCCAAAGGGGTTGCACTAGAGTAAAATCATCTTTCAATAACCCCCTCCCCCCAAAATATGCTGCTCCTCTGGCAGTGCATCCTGCTGGCCCTTAAGGGATAATTCATGTGCAAGGCTCCAGATTTAATTAGAAGGCTTCCCGTTTTAACACTACCAAAGGATTAAAATAATTGGAAAAAAGTAGGCAAGCTGTGCGCCCTTGAGGCTTGACAAGCCTCACAGGGCAAAAGGGATACAGCCCAGGCGGGATGGAAAATTCCACTGGTTCTCAACCTCTCTGCCCTTAACCTCAAGTATTTTGCCAACTGTTAATTTAATCCGCAACCCTCCCCCAGCTGACCTCAAGGCTCAGAAAGGGCTGAGGTTATCACCTCATTTCCAAAACTGCTCGTGGAGGGAAGCAGCTGGAGTTGTCCAGCTGTTCCCCTAAATAAAGGAAATTAACAGAAAGGAAGTCCTGTGAGTACACACACCGAGGGAAGGCTTTGCAAGTTCTGAGGGCAACTGCAGAGGATAAGCCTCCTCTGAAGGAAGAGCCTTTAGAAGAATGTTCATTCTAATGGGAGCTGCAGTGAAAGAGCAATGAGATCACCTGTGATGCCCACCGCAGAGTGGCTACTGAGGGAGGCTGGGATGGAGTGGTGGGGAGTTGAACTGAGAAAAGGCGGCTGCACGGGCTGTGCTCATAGGTGAGAGACTCTGAGCCTTGTAAGTGTCTGCCCGTGAAACACTTAGATGGCTAAGACATTTGATTAGCATCCAATCAGCAAAACAACTTTGTTGGGTCAGGGTACTGTGAATCACATGCAGAGTTGAGCCAGCATCTACTGTAAGTCCATCTGGGAGCCAAGGTGCCCTGGACTCTCATTTAAAACCTTGGATTGCTGCAAATGAATGAGATGAAAGGATGGTTTCAGCTGAATTGGAGACTGATCACCCCTGGTTCTGTTCTGCAGCTCAACACAGGTGTTTTGGGTCCTTACAGCTCCCACTACTCTAGTTCAGACCATGACCTAGTGCCTCAGCTCTGGGGATGCACACAGACTGACCTGGGTTTTGGTACTGACCCTCCCGCTATTCCAGTTCTGTCTCATCTTGTTTGAGATGGAGTCTTGAGCTCCCTTGTTCCTGTTCCAATCCAAAACTTGAGTGGAGTGAAAGGAACTGACTGCAGTAAAACAGCATGAGTAGGTCTGTGGGGGAGTTGATAACAGCAGGACGATTTGAGAGGATCAGATAAACAAACGCTCTTGTCACGAACCTGTCAAAACCTAATCCCAGAGCTCCTGAGGTGAAATGCTATTTCACACTTCCACTGCCTCCCTGGCTGCTGAGCGTTTCACGACATCTTGGGTTTGGAGACAGCAGGCTTAAAACTTCTGTTTCTGATAGCTGGTGAGTACACAGGCTCTGCTTCAGCCTGTATGCAGCCGTAAAAAGTACAGAGAGCCAACACAAGTGCCTCAGAAGCACAAAGACAGACACAACGTCCCTTGCTTTGAACAACTTCGCAGGCAGCTTCTTGCACCAAACTACTGGATTTCTCCAGGGCTGACAGATGAAAGCAGCATTTCGAGTGGCTTGAAATGTTTTCAGGAACGCTTTAGAAAAACAGTTTTTATCTCCAACCAAATTCTTTTAATTCTCCTTGGCTACAGATGTGCCAAGAAACTTTTAACCCAGAACGTTTCTTTGTGCAGCAAGCATATAGCACAGGAACCTCACACAAGAACGATCCCAGACTGTAACTCAGAGAAACTGCATATAGACTGAATCCCAGTGAGGGTGCGTTGCTCTAAAAGGCAGAAATAGAGTAGTTAGCCTTTCCTGAGAATGATGGGAGTCTGAGTCCTACTGGCTAAAAAAGATGGGGAGGAGTCCCTTTAAGAAAAAAACATGGGGAGATTTCCTAATTCTAGGAAACATAAAGAACAACTAAGGCTAGGAAAACTATCATTAAAGCTTACCAACAATCTCATAAACTTTGAGTGACCCAGAGATGTTGATCTAATTTTCAATATCCAGCAAGATTCACTCAAAATCCTGCGTAGCATGTAGTGGAGAAGGGAAAAAACCTGCTATACAGATCTATGTGGTATAATGATCATCTCTAAATTCATGTAAATGTTCAGTACTTGAGAACTCCAGCACCCATGAAAGGCAAAAGACATGTTGAGGAACAACTGGATAGTTCCCCTCGGAAATCAATGGGCTAACACTTAATCAAAAGCTTTTTTATTCTTCCTAAGTAGGAGCATGTTGTAGGATCTCTTCAAGCCTGCCTAGCATCTACAAATGGTAGCTTTATCGGCATGTAATTGATTTGCAGCAAGCCAGTGACTTCCATCCCTATTACATCCCGCAAACAGCCTACAGTCTGCCCATCTGCTGCTGTTCAAAGGTACTGGGAGGAGGCCGCAACATCCTCTCCAGAACAGCCCGTGGATGAATCAGTATGCAGTCAGAGAGCCTGGTCTTGGGATAAAGCTAGACTGTCCCTCAAAAGAAAAAAAGCCAAGTCTGCTTCCACTTGCAGGAAGATAAAATACGAGAAACTCTGGTGAATGGCAAAATGATTCCATCTATGTATGTAGTGGTTACTGGAAAAGGACTGGGATACCATTAGGGTTAGCTCACTCAGCTTGCTGCAGACTGTGGTGCGCAGAGAGCGTTTTGCCACAAAAGCTTGGACCTGCAAGCAAACATCTTCTCTCCGAGCTTCTCCTTTACCAAGCAAATCTTCATCAGGAAATGTTGGAGGAAAAGGCATCATGTGCGAGACAGATGCAAGGCTTGCTGCTGGGATTTGGAGTTGCTGCAGAATCTCATGCTGAAAGGCCCAGTCCATAACAAACCATCATCACATCCTCCCTACAAACTGTGATTACTTAGGGCTTCATTCCCCACCTTCCTGGAAATGTCAGAACTGCCAGCCCACCTTTACTGACTTGCTAACAAATTGCAGGTGTTTCTTCTGTGTCCAGGAAAATGAAAATCAATAAAATTGCCCACTTCGTCCCCTCCCATTTCTACCCCAGCACACTAATACAGGCTCAGAAACATTCCCAGAAAATCCTGTTACCAGCTATTGTCTTTTTATCTTGCTGTTGGTGACCCTGACAAACAGAAGTCTGAGACAATATAGCCTATGTAGCAGTATAGGCTACAACCCATTCTCTAAGATTCATGCAGCCATAAAGATCTATTTCTCTACAGCAAGAGAGCCACTTTTGATGGCATGCCAAGTAATGACTAGAGTTGGTTGGAATTTTTCATTCAAAGTTGTTTTTAGGCTGGTTTACTAAGGAAACAAGGCATAAAACCCCCCAGTTCTTTAGTCTCTACCATCCCCCCCAAAAAACTTTGATTTTACTGGCCACTTTAAACCGACTTGAAAGGGTGTGTTTGGCCCCAAACAACGCAGCTTGTACAGGTTCAGTGTCTGGGTACAGGAGAGAGAAACCCTGCAAAGAGCACCCATCCTGTGCTGAAGTAAAGCTGCGGTGACTTGGGGCTTAGCAGATAACTGAGACTCCATGGGAGAGAATAGTGCTATAAGCATGCCCACTGTGAGAAAAAAATCTTTGAAAGCTCCTTACACCTTATCACATATTGGAGAAGCCTGTCACTCTTGAAAGAATCATAGGAAACCAGTTGTTGCTAGTCCAACATGGCTATTTGTTTGTTTCATTAGAACACTTTTTAGAACCATCATGTTAACTAAAAAACAGATTTTCAGGAAACTATGCATTTTTAGCAATTTTGGGATTTTATGTTGTATGCCTGATGTGTTTAGGTTATTAGGGAAGTGTGTAGGCATCTTTATTTGAAAAAAAAACCAACCCCAACCCACATTTCATACAACCAGATCTGAGACTGCGACCTAGGCATCCTGGCTTCTACCCCTCCAATACTCTGCACTGTCTCTTCTGCCTGTAGAGACCCACCTGCTCCCCTCTACAGCTAAAGCCGTTTGCAGCAGGTCGCTTTTTACACACACAGACACTCATTTTCACCCCGTGTAACACGGCATGTGGGTGCTATTTGCCCTGAAGATAACAGTCCTGCTGAAGGAGTTATGTTTGAAATCAGTCCAGCGGGAAAACACCACCACAAACAGGATGAAAATCCCCATAATTAGCTGCAGCTTTCTGCTGCCTTTGACACCCACAGGTACAATGTCATGCCACTGATGCTGCTTTTCGTGACCCCACCTGTACTCGTACCCTGGCACCCAACCATCACACAACACACAAGCACTGACATGCTCGGTCCCAGATGCACTCCTGACCAGTAGCATTGATTTGCTCTGGGCTTGCTGCCGTTTTTGTGACTGGCTTCTAGTTTAATCTACCTATGAAGCACTGCATTGCTCTAGCTTTAGAACGTGGGGACTTGTGTAACAGCTCGTCCTCCAAAGAAAGTATCAGGGTATCACAAGATGCTGTTCATAATACAAAACTGTCAATATGCAGGCTACTGCTGGAGCTGTGCCTGCCTCATGATTCTTTCTAGTCCGTGCAGATACTAGAAGTTGAACTTTTCTGCCTTCTGCTCCTGGATTTTCCTTCTCTGTTCTCTTTGCTGTATGCAGAGGTAGGTCACAGCACCAGAATAAACCTTACCCTCAGGCAGCTGGAGGTGGCCACCAAGCTTCCTCATTAGGAACCATCCCTGTATTACAGAGGTTTGCAATATACACAAGACGGTGTGGGACCACCCCTTCAGATGTCTCTGCCAAAGGGTAGAGCTTTCACTCAATCTGCCTTTTCCTTCTTGTTATCATCTTCACTCTGGGCAGTTATTTTTTTCCCCACGCATGTTGTTGAATGCCCAACAGAAACCTATCCCCATAACAGAAAGAAAATTACTCCACTCTTGTCATGCTGTCCTTTCATCCGTCAAAGGAAAGACTAAGCATGAGTGGAACAGGGAGTTTGTCTAGGGAAACTAAGCCAGGGGCTGTCAGGCTGTAGCCATCTCCCTTTCAAGCTTTTGTGTTCTTAACATCTATCAGTATCCAGCTGCCTGGGGTCTCTGACCCACATCCAGTACCCTCTCTAATCTGGAAGTTACTCAGCAGAAGAGTATTCAGAACATAAGGAAATGTGCACACTTCAGAACCAAATACAAGAAAAGGATTGTTGGACCCCATCCTAAGAGAAGACTATCCTTCCAGCTCCAGCAATCATAGCATCTCCAGTAGAAGGCAGTGAGCGATCAGCAGGTACGTACTGCCAGGCTTCAGCTTGCTTTGCCAGCTACCTGTACCCCTGGCGTTAAAGGCAAGGAATACCTGCCCACAGAAAGGAGAAAAGGAAGGGAAATAAAAACTACTTGGATTACCTGAAAGTAATTTTACACATGCAGGGTTGAAAGACCTTGTTAATTTTATGCAAAAGAAAGTCTCTCAAGAAGAGGCCAGCTGAGCAGCTTGTTCCTCAGGCCAGCTAGAATGCACAGGAGAGACAGGAGGAGATCAGTCCCTCACCCTGTTGTGGATACCAGCTTATGCTGGTTCTGCTGGCAGTCCCACTCTCTCCCACCTGGAAGCGGTAGCCGTATGCCATGGATTATCACTCTGGTCAAATTGTCATGTTCTGTGTAGCTGGATAGAATCATAGAATGGCAAGGGTTGGAAGGGACCCCAAGGATCATAGAGCTCCAAACCCCCTGCCACAGGCAGGGCCACCAACCTCAGGCCTGGATCTACACCAGGTTGCCCAGGGCCCCATCCAACCTGGCCTTGAACACTTCCAGGGATGGGGCATCCACCACCTCTCTGGGCAGTCTGTTCCAGGACCTCACCACTCTTTTTTCTCCAGGCTGAACAAGCCCAGCTCCCTCAGCCTCTCTTTGTAGGGCAGGTGCTCCAGTCCTCTAATCATCTTTGTGGCCCCCCTCTGAACTCTCTCCAACAGTTCCACATCTTTCTTGTATTGGGAGCCCCAGATCTGGACACAGTACTCCAGGTGGGGCCTCACGAGGGCAGAGTAGAGAGGGACAATCACCTCCCCGTCCCTGTTGGCCACCCCTCTTCTGATGGAGCCCAGGATACCATTGGCCTTGCAAGCTGCAAGAGCACACTGCTGGCTCATGTTAAGTTTATCATCCACCAGAATCCCCAGGTCCTTCTCAGCAGGGCTACTCTCAAGAAGCTCTTCTCCCAGTCTGTATCTATGTCTGGGATTCTTCTGGCCTAAGTGCAACACCTTACACTTGGCAGTGTTGAACCTCATAAAGTTCACCTGGGCCCATTTTTCCAGCCTGTCAAGATCCCTCTGGATGGCTTCCTTTCCTTCTAGGGTGTCGACCACACCACTCAGCTTGGTGTCATCCGCAAACTTGCTGAGGGTGCACTCAATCCCATCATCGATGTCATTGATAAAGATGTTAAAGAGAACCGGTCCCAAGACAGACCCCTGGGGGACACCGCTTGTCACCAGCCTCCACCTGGACATAGACCCATTGACCACCACCCTTTGGCTACGGTCTGTTAACCAGTTTCTTATCCACTGGATGGTCCACCCATCAAATCCACATCTCTCCAGTTTAGAGATAAGGATGTGGTGGGGGACTGTGTCAAAGGCCTTGCACAAGTACAGGTAGATGACATCGGTTGCCTTCCCTTTATCTACTGATGTTGTCACTCCATCATAGAAAGTCACCAGATTGATGAGGCACGACCTTCCCTTGGTGAAGCCGTGCTGGCTGTCCCGGATCACGTGCTCTTCCCTCATGTGCTCCAGCATGTCATCCAGGAGGATCTGTTCCATGATCTTCCCAGGAACAGAGGTGAGGCTCACCGGCCTGTAATTCCCTGGGTCTTCCTTGCTCCCTTTCTTATAAATGGGAGTGACATGACCTTTTTTTCAGTCCCCAGGGACCTCTCCTGACAGCCACGACTTTTCAAATATGATGGAGAGCGGCTCAGCAACCACATCAGCCAGCTCCTTCAGGACCCTTCAAGATAGAGGATCTAGTTCTCACAGGCTTCTGAGTGGACTTTGTGTTCCTTACTGTGCCACTTGCAGTAAGGAAAGGAGATGGTCAGGGTCTTGGGAAGGGGTGGGAGAGATTTCTGCCTTTCAATCAGTGTGGTTACAACACTCAAACACCATCTTTGTGCGCTGCTTGCAACTCCCTGCAGCCTCTATACCACAGAGCACTCCAAGCTTTGGCTTGATAAGTGAGAGTGAATACTGCAATAATTCACATGCTTCCCTTCCCCCACCCTGACCTTAATGGAAACCACATGAGGAACACAGGACACAGGGGAAGATCACTGGGAAAAGCAAAGCTATGCAAACAATTAGCCACTGAGCTGATGGCAGGAAAGCCTGGCAGCTGCCTCACACCTCTCTCCTGCCAAGGAGCCACCACCCTGGATCCAGCTCTTCGTAAGCACAACCTGCACCTCCTGTCACTGCTCCAAGGTGGCAAGACATCGAGGACGCAGAGGACCAGGAAGAGAGGCAGAAGGGACAACCTGGCTCTCCTAATCCTTCCCCTGCTAGGGAGGACTCTGCTACCTGCACATCCTCAGTGGGATACTGTTATTACTATTGATAGACTCTTAAGCAGACAGTCATTTATCCTGACCCAAAAACACAAACAGAAGAAAAGAATTTTTTCAAACTTTCCAAAACAATTAAACTTCAGAGACCAAGCCTGAAGCATTTCAGTCAGAAAGCAGATGTTTTCAAAGCTCTGAACATCAAAATGGGGCTTAGAAAGTCCTGAAGGAAGTTTGTATATATCTTTACAAAGCTACCCTGCTCTAAGGGGAATTAAAATCCATAAGAAGAGATAATCCACATAGGGAAACTGACCTACAACAATGAATATGAGTCTCTAAAGACTGTGTATCGAATGACTGAAACAGTGATTGACTATTGCAGAAGTATCTGGGTTAGCACAGCTCCTTGGAGAAAAGCTGATGCCATCTTAAATAGTCTCTAATACACTGTTATCTCATACACCTTCCCATTCATACAGCTTTCAAGAGAAGGTGATGTGAGGAATTACTGTGACTCAGGCAGAGCAGGGTATGGGAAGCATATCTACGTGTGTGTGGGTGCATGTGTGCACATAAGCACTCGTGCCATATGGCTTCTCTTCCCACCACCTCTGCATTGCGCTCAGCAGATTGCTGACCTCAGATGACGTTCTTGGTGGGTTCTCTCACTCAATAACATGAAGGAGCTCACACAACAATCCCTGGAATCTCTAATGAATTACAGAGGAAAGATGGTTTCATATTAGTGCTATGCTCCAAGTCCCGGGGCTTCAGAGCTCAGTTTACAGCTTAACCGCTACCTTCCTGTGTGCTACACGGTGCAAGAAACACCTAACCACGGTTTCCCTTAATTTCCTTTTCTAAAATAGAAATACACTTAAAAAGAATACTTTCCGCAGCTCCCAAGAGCCTTGAAATTCTCAAAAAGAATCAAGGGGGGAAAAACCAATTTTTTAGGGTGTTTTGAAGGACCAAGTGATGAAGTTGATGCTAAAGGAAACAAAATGAAAAATAAAGGTCAGTTTGTAAAAAATACTATCAGGCAAAGAAAAATGTGAATTTTATTAACTGAAGCTCTTCTATTCAAGTAACCTTGGAACTGAAGCAACACTGGAAACAAGAAAGATGACTCTGTATCGATCATGGGATTCATTATAAGTTTGCAGTGTATGCTTTTGAAGGATGCGATGTCTACAGAAGTGCTCCCTAATGTATAAAATCCACTAGCTGCCACTCTCAATTAAATGCAGTTAATGAGATCTCTGTTCACCCTATGAAGAAGAGCATAGTGCCTCCATAGTTCATTGAAAATGGAGTTAAAACATGGCTGGGAATTTAATTGGTTATTGTCAATATCACCAGGACACGTCTCCTATGGTCTGTCTGGTGTATATGAGGTTCATAAAATCCAATAAAGCATTTAAACAAAATCCAATAGATGCCCGAGGCCCTGGACTTTAATACCAGAACATGAAGCAGACATACATAGAAATGACAACTGACAGGGCATCCCTTGCTGATCTACACATGACGAAGGAGAAATTTTCACAGCTGTGTTCCCCTCCCCCAGACGTAGCAAGGCACAACTTTATCCCATGCCAAACAGGCACAAAAGAAGCACGTTAGAGCTGCCATGCTCTATCATGCACCAGGAGGAAATATGTTCTGGGAGCTGCCAAGGAGCAACCGTTTAGTTTTTGGGCCTCATGGAAGACACATGACCTGGAGGAACCATGGGGCTACTGAGGTGATTCTAACAATTGGAGGTTGTAACGGGATGGGTGCTGGTGGTATTGATTAGGACTATGCTGTTTCCTACAGTTTTCTTGTCAGACATTCTTATGGTCTGGTTTTAAAGAAATAAGTGAAGTTCACTTCTCACCTCTCTGTGGATTTCTTCCATGAGATGGAAGGTGGTCTCTGCTGGAAGCCCTCTTCCCTTTATTTTCTGCCTGGGCTCCTAGTGCATCTCAAGAAATGGACTGACATCTTTCACCGATTGCTTTCAGCACCTTATTTTGAGTTCAGTTCTCTTCTGGAAAGGGTGCAGGAAGAAAAATGAGTGGGGGGATCCCTGTCTAAATTTACTTGGAAATTTATTTTTCTCCTGGTCACCAATTAAGAGAGGCCAAAACAAAACAAAGCAAACATTGCAAATTCAGCACTTTCCCCCTCCCACC
The DNA here is from genome assembly GCA_022605575.1 of Laterallus jamaicensis coturniculus. Lineage (NCBI taxonomy): Eukaryota > Metazoa > Chordata > Aves > Gruiformes > Rallidae > Laterallus > Laterallus jamaicensis. The sequence goes on from JAKCOX010000013.1 coordinate 24,369,663, forward strand.
CATCTCAAAGGATCTAAAAATACTCTGGAATTATTGAGCTGAAAATCACAGTTATAATAAAGTGGAAGCAATCCCATCAGGCAAGGCAGGCCAGCTGTATCGTTACTGTTGCTGGGCTGAATCCTCAGAGAGACCATTACACCATCAGCTGAGCAATTACAAAGACTCTAACTGCACTCCTGGCAATAACTATCCTTAAGTGGGCATTGGCCAGGCAGTGCAGCAGCCAGACAAAAAGCTACGCCGAACACCTGGAAAGGGGGGCAGGGTAAAGGTTAGGTGCCTCATAGCAATAAGCCGAGTGTTACCAAATATCGAGTATTAGAAACGTTCACTCACCTGTTTCTTGTACTGATTTCCTATGGATCCTCATATTTGGGGTTCTCTTTGAAACACTGCTTTGATCTACATAGGACAGCAGCCTTCAAGCTCCGTCTTGAAGCTCTATGATTCTTACAAGTTTCCAAACCTTTCAGTTGTGTCTTGAGTATGGCTCCAAAGGTTATAGGTTCCCAGAAAGCTCTACTGACTCAAGACAAAGCAGTTGCCCCTTAAGCAGCTTGTTAGCTGATTGGGGTAACGGGTTAAAGCAGGAACCACAGAGTTATGGATGGCAGCAGTAGCATGTCTCATCCTGCTGGAACTGAAAGGGACTTTAGCTGTGATCAGCCCAGTTGGTTCAGCTAAATTTCTCCCTTTCTGTTTTCTATGTTTCCCTCACATTTTCCTTTGCTGATGGTACAAACATTTGCAGTTCCTGTTAAGAAATCTGCTGTCATGTCAGCTTCAGATGTCATCTGAAAGCATCACTTTCCTTTCTCTCCAGTTTGTGGACTGGTCCTGTCCTGCAGCGTGATTCAGCTGCACTGTGGTAGATTGCACTTTTTGGGATTACTTTGTTTTACTTGGCATGGAGGGGGCTGCTGTGCAGCAAGGGAAGGGCAGGGGAAGAATGCTGCTGATTCATTGCAGCTGTTGAAACAATCCCATCACCTCATCTTCTCCTCTCCTTTCCTTCCGAAAGCCCCACTCAGCATTTCAAGGCCAGCCTGGGCTCCTGCTTGCTTTTGTTTTCCTATCCCTTATGGATGTGGCAGCAGCATGAAAGATATTCTTGAGTTGCTTTCTCCATCCAGGGTCCACCTCCAGGTCCTGCAGAATAAACATACAGCACCAGCACTCCAGCTTCCCTTACCTGTGGTGCCATGAGCACTAATTCAGTGGCTGATTGTAGGCTGCATTTATTGCTGTGTCCAGGGTGACTTTGCCGGGCGAAGATACCTGGAGGACACACACCTCAGCAAAAGCTGCCGGGATTAATCACACTGTGCCAGGAATATCTGTCTTTTCTTGAGGAAATCCAGTAGACAATTATGGTATGCATATCATGGAGACACATGGCATTGAATCCCAACCCTGAAATCTAGGGAGGCAAACAAAAGGACTCAGAGATAAAGCTTGGTATGCATAAGACCTAGGTTCTAGAAATGCCTGCAAGGGCAGGGATTAAGATTTATGTATACAACTCCTGGGTTCTTGTGAGGTGAATTATGTGACCTTAGCTAGGAAGACCTGGGTAACTTTGGGACACTCACAAAGAAAAAGGAATTAAAGGAATATAAAAAGTATTTTTTGTCCTGAACTAGAAAACCAGGCATATGGACAACAATCACAGCATATTTACAGAAGTTGTGGTGCAGGTGATCAAACAGATCTAAAATCCCTGGATCTTGGTTCTGCTCCTGATTTGAAGAGTATTGTGCAAGTTGCTTCCCTTCTCTTTTCCTCTTGCCTTTCCTTTGTCTTATTTAGCTAGAAAATACCTGGGTAGAGTATGTTTGGATACCACTTACTACAGCAGCATCATGAACTTCACCAGCATCTCCAGCCATGTTGGTAATAATAATAATTGAACGTGTTCTCTAAAGATCACACTGATTAGTACATTAGAGACAAATGGGAGAGAGACTTACCAGGATGCTAAGTGATAGCTAGAGGGATAAAAATCTCTAGTACTATGTGCAAGGTAAACTGGGATTGTTAGGTTGAGACAGAGCATTTATGCTTTCCCCACCGAAGGATGTTATCATCAGATTATGTGCGGAGGGAGACTGGATGGAAACAAAACACTATCAAGTGAGGCCAAAAGGAGACTTCCTACGTGCGACTGTGGTTTGGGACATGCTTTCCCAAGTACTTGGCGTCTTTCCTTTCTTATTAACATGAGAAGAAAAGCATGGGGAAGCTGAGCTCTGCATGGGAAACTAGTGTATAGCTTTGGGGCTTGGAAGAACGAAGTTATGTGCTGGAACTGCTTTCATACATGGAAGATCTCTGGAGGGAAGGCAGAAGCCCGGGAACACTGAGAACATGCTCAGTGCTGCCTCTCCCTAAGGGCTGGTATCTGGATTTTGTTATGAAGTGACCATCTTTTTAGCAAATTCTATGCTCTAATTGTGGGTGAGAGGACAGTGGTAAATACTGTTTTATTTTGAATACAGAAACGTCCTTGCCAGCCTCCCATAGGATCCTCATAGTCAAGCTGGTGAGATTTGATTTGGATAGGTGGACTATGATGTCAGTGGAAAATAGGATGAACCTCTAGGCTTAAAGGATTGTGCCTGGTGACTAGTGTTTCCTAGGGACCGATATCAGGAACAGGACTTTTTCATGTCATGCATTGTCTATGTTATTAAACTGAACTTTGGGACAGAGTGCCCCTCATCAAATTTGTGGATGGTACCAAATTTTGATGCTAGAGGACAAGGCTGTTACCCAAAGGGACATTGTCAAGCTGGAAAAATAGGTTGAGAGGAACCTGATGGATTTTCAAGGAAGACAAATTCAAAGTCCTGCAGTCGGTACAGGATAGTCCCATGCAAAATCTGTATTTCAGGAAATGCCATTTGTCCTGACCACAGCCAGGGAATTCTTTCTCTTAGCGGGCACCAGCTGGATAGGAAGCAGCTTTGCAGAAAATGGCCTGGCAATTCTAATGGAAGACAAATCTAATATGAGCCAGCAACCTACTTTTGCATCAAAGGTAGTCAACCTCACACTGTGCTGCATTAGCAAGAGTGGGGCCAGCTAGTCAGAGGTGATTATTCTCCTCTTTGGCACTAGTGGCAATAATCTTGGAGTATTATGTCAGTTTTGGGACGTCAGCACAAGTGGGACACTGACATACTGCAGCAAGTCCAACAGAGGCCACATTAATTAAGAGGACAGCCAGGACACTTGACAAGCGAGGAAAGGCTGAGAGCTGAGTGCCTTCACCAGAAGGTCAGGGGGAGAGATTATCACAGCCTTCAATTAAATGACAGGAATCCATAATGGAAACTGAGCTAGACTTACCTTAGAAGTATGCAATGACTTCTTGGGAGCCAATGAACAGAGGTTACAACAAGAAATTCTGTCTAGCTTATCAGGGGGAAAAATATCATTCCAGTTGAACACTGGAATAGGTTTCCCAAGAAATGGAGGAATCTCCATTCTCAGAGATATTCAGAACTTGAGTGGATAGAAAGCATTGAGTAACCTAATGAGAATTGATCCTACTTTGACTGGGGGCGTGGACTGGATGACATCCAGAGGGCCCTACTGACCTCAGTTGATCTGTGACTCTTTCCAAAAAACATCATCTTCATCATCCTGCATTCCACCCAGAAGCATACCTAGCATACTAGGCTTTCTATAGCACTATCTTCCTGGCAATGCCCCCTCAGGAATGCTTTCTCCTGAGAATATGAGAAACCTGGCACTAAGTGTCTTTCCCTGCTTTGTGGCCTGAGAGACTCATGCACCCATGAAGCTTCGAACAGACTTAGGAAGGTTAGGTATACCTTTTGTTTGCTTATGGAGTTTTTTTCCACCACAACGTGAAGAAATCAAACGTCAGTGCTGCAGATGACTGCTGATGCTCAATGCAGGCAGAACACATCCTAAGAACTCCTTAGTGCTGCAGGGAAGCCAGGCCTTGCCTGGCAGCATGTGGAACACAATCCTCAGATGGGTTGCCAGGCAGTACAGAAGGGCTTATTTCTGCGGTCAGATGACCACTGGATTTGCCTTTTTTTTTTTTTTCTTTTTAACAATATGTGTAACAGCAGCCAGAATGCCACCAGTATGTCTATTTGATCTCAGTCAGCACAGGCCCAGTTGGACATTCGAGAAATCTTTTCAAAGGTTTGGATTTTTCCTGACCACAGCCCATGGGTTTCTTTCATTAACGTTTCTGGGCAAACAGCATGTATTTCAGAGCAGTGATCCTGCCAGAATGGACACTGAACTACAGCTGTTATCTCAGAATTGGCAACATTTATATTACCCATTAGTATAACAAACAGTTGATGTAAGTCAATGTAGGACCAGGCCCTTAGATATTTATCTAAATTAATGGAATCACATTACTATTTTGGTAGCAGATGAATCAGAGTTCCATGTCTTATCCCTCCTGCTTTCAAGAGGCTAGGCTGTGGGAGAGGATACGTACCCCACCCCAGTTTCCCAAACAATAGCTACCTCCATCCGTCTTGCACTATTTGTCAGGAAAAACACGTGGTTTTGTTAAAATCAGTGAAAGCTCGACTAAGAAAGAAATTAAATTATTTCAGTTTGGATTGGTAGGATCCCACCCAGTGTGGAAACAGGCATCTTGAATATAACAAACAATTTAGGATTAAATTGCACACTTGGTTCCATATGATTGACTTCCCTAGGATTGTGCTGACAGAAATGAAAACAGAACTTAACTCCTCAGATTTCAATTAAGTAGCTAAGTCATTGTCTATGCCTCCCTCCTGGTTACTTTGAGAAAAAAAAAGTCCATTATTAACTTACAAGATTGTCAGACTTGGAATTCTATAGCTGTCAAGTTCTGTAATGTAATATACACCCAGAAAAGATATTGCCAAATCTAAACGTAGATGTGATGTGAATGAGAGGGCTGGGAGTGCTCAGTGCACCAAGCATGAACCCCCTTGCTACTGCCTCAATAACCCATCTCAGGGTATCATTTACAGGTTTATCGGCTTTTACAGTTTTATTTTATACCACAAAAGTGCTTTATGCAGGACTGTGTGCGATAGGGACTACTCACTCCCTGTAGCTCATGGCAAGAAACCAGGCCAGGCGTGGGTGCTACGAGCATCTCAGACTGCATGTTACCAAGGTTCTCCATAGACTCATTTGGCCTATTTCCCTCATGCTGCAGCGCATATTTAAATTTAAATGGCAGCTAAAAGCCCAGGTTACTGACCTAATCATCATTCAAGTATTTTTTTTTCCATTGCTTTTCCCTTTCTGTATCTGCTGCTATAATAAATTAGCATGCTGCATAATGGGTTTAGGGTGTTTATTTTTTTCCCCTCAACACCCTCAATAAATGTGAGAAGCACCCAAGGGCAGGGAAAGTGCACGTGACTCAGCAGAAAGAGCCTTTTGTGCTCTTCACAAATAATATAGTAAATGAAGAAGCAGACTAGCACCTGGATTGTGTCAGCAATACATTGGATTTCCAAACCTAGTATTTTATCCTTCACAGGAAAAGAAAATATTTCGGTTCCCGTTCTGCTACAGAAAACACAAATTTTGTAATTTTTCTATCAAGTGAAAATCCTTCTATTCCACACTTTCAGAAAGCATTCATTCCAAGAATCTCAAATGTTGTTCTGAACATGTCTTCACAGTATTTCAGGATACGAAAGGAACTATGACAACTGCTGACATAAAGCGTAATAGAATAATGGAAATACTCTATTACATTTAATCACTAAGGGCACCTGCTACTTAGTACTGATTGAAGCAACTTATCTTAATTTCTAGATCAAGTGTCTTCTGTTAGTGCCTTAATGAAACAGTGTGGCATACAAGAAAAATTACTTTGCTTTGCATATTGCCATTTAAAATGATTCAGGAGGAAAAGAATCAACCCAAACAAACATTTCAGAGTTTCTCCTGTTTTGTAAACATCTCAATTTCCATGCAAAACCTTTTACAACAAAGGTGTCTCTCGGGCAATTTTAGTCTATGCACAATATGAGTTCATTGCTAAAAGAAAAAGGGGTCACTAAAGCCCAGAGCAGGAAGGGCAGTCTTATTTAATCTTCAGAATGCCCAATTTCAGTGCGTTTCAAGTCATGTCGTGGTGATTCAAGCGGAGTAGGTGTAAGGTCCCTACTCCAAAGTATGAATATTCTCACTGCCATGCTGCACCATGTAAAAAAATACCTGGTTTAGTTAAACAGGGTCACAAACTATGTACAGTCACAGCAATAAAAGCAAAGATCGAGCCTGTCGAAAGCAGGGGTGTATTAGTAAGGATATTAGCAAGCCTTACTTTGGAAGTAGAGGTCAGATGATAGGGGCTTTTGAGGAACTAGGGGAAGGAGGCACCCGGGCACTGGCAGCAGGGAGGGAGGGAGGAGGAAGTGCATCGCAGAGGTGCCAGGGGGCTGCTGAGAAGCAAAGAAAAGCACTCCCTGCCAGATAATTCCACTGCCGAGCCATACTGGAAGGTCTGCTTGCACAGCCCTGCTTACGGCTAGGCCCCACTGAGAAGGCAGTTACTGCACAACTTTCAAAATCAGTGTACACATTACCCACTTTTACTGTCTCTCTCTTCCTGCGCTGCTTCCATCTCTCCCTCCTTAGACAATCCCTGCAAGGGACAACAGTTGCGTTCCCCCCTCCGCCACCGCTTTGATTCTAGTGCCTGTTTCCTAGCTGGCGTCTCCCCTGAGGGCTGCTATTACCCTGCTCTTCCCAACCCCACCCTATTTCTGCCCTTTCCTCTCAAGGCTTCATTTCCCTGACTTTGATCCTTTAATTGGCTATTTCCCGCTTTCTGCCATTAGCTGCTTCCCTGCCTGCTGGCCACTGTCCCACACTTCATCTACATTTGTGAAAAAAGGGTGAAGCGGAGACCAGAAATGGCGCCCAGGAGCTCCTCGCAACTGTTGTGCGAGGGAACTGGACAAGCCAGAAAAGTGGGACGATATCTGGGAATGAGAAGCATTTGCAGTGGTTATTACCTGAGGCTTTTTGATGGGCAGGGGAAACTTTGTCGTCTTAGTTCAGTAGTTTTGAACCTTTCCAAGATCTTGTAGCCCCCAAGACTGTGCTACCCACTGCTCTACAGAATGATGTGATCTTCTACAAGAAAAGGGCCGGGGCAGGGGGGTGGGGGTGGGTTGGCTTAAAGATTTTAGTCTCTGGCTCTGTCACAAAATAAACAAGATAAACCGAACTCAGATACTGTAGGATAAGGAGCTAAGATCTAAATTAAACCCTTATAAACTAATCACAGATGTGCAACAGTTTGTAAGGAAAACATTTTCCAATATGTGGAAATATTTCTCGTATTTTAGAGAGAGATGCATACAACATGGAAGAAACTTCTGAAATACTGTAAATCCAGCTTCAGGTTTCTTTTCTACCTTCCAGGTGGCTGTCAGAAAGTGCTGGAGTCTTTTTCACTTCCCTAATATGAGCTGAAATTTTAATCAAACCCAGCACACTCGTAAAATATCTCCCCAGAAAACCCCAATATGCCAATATGTCAGAAATTCCCAGCCACTTCTAGAAATAATTTTTAGGACTTGGAATAATTTGCTACATGGTTCTGATGTCTTCAATCCATTAAACTGTTCGAGGGGGAGGAGAGGTTAACATGAGAGAACTATAGTTTATAAGGTAGCAGCAGGGAGTAAAAAGGAAGCTGAGATGAGAATGGAAAAGGAAGGAAGAAGAAAGGGATGCAGAGAAGCATGGATAGCTCATTCTCTTCCTAGGACAGGCCAACAGCTAGATTTTTTTTACGAGAAGGATCGGCCCACCTCACAGCTGCTCAGAACATGAGCTGGGAGATGGGAAAGGAAACAGGAAAAATAGCATTTTGCTGCCAAGCAGAAATTGCTCTGGAAACAGGCACCTGGGAACATGCAAGATGGGATTTGCAGGCACAGCTATGTAACATGGAGAAAGAAGCCATATTTCGTAGGGAAGAGTGCTGAAGAGTGCTCAGGTGTCTAGCATGATCTTCTTTCATTAATTCCCAGAATTTGGAGAAGAAAAAGGAAAATTGCAATAAAACTTACTTTTAAGTAAGTTACTTTTAAGTAAGTTTTCTTTGGAGAAGAAAAAGGAAAATTGCAATAAAAAGCAGCATCTACTCTGTTGGTACCTATACTCACAACTTTGAGTCTCCCTGACCATCAGTTGCATGCCATCCCTTCAGAGCACTGAGGGAGTGACCTCAAATCCAAACCCACATCCTATTTGCTGCCAGAAAGCACTTTCCCAAGACACTTTCTCCAATTGCAATGGATCTTCTGGACAGTAGATTTCATGGACCTGTTAACCATGTGGATTTCTAATTGGGGCCCGTGTAAAAAACAGACTGTTCATCATTCAAGGTTTGCTTGCTGTCATGATATTGGAGTCTGAGACTGGTATTTCGGGTAATGGAATCAGGCAGAAACAGCAATAGCTTAGTTTTCCTCATGTTTTGCATATACAGGAAGATCTTACATTATAAACACTGATTGAAGTTCTAAAAAAGAACTAGTCCAGTTACTTTAAGAGACATTTCTAAGTGAAAACATGGGGGGGGAGGTGGTCAGAACTTTCAGAAGAAACAAAATGCTTGTAAGAAATTTAATAATTACATATTTTTTTCCAAAAAACGGGTAATAGTCCCAGCTTCCTTTCTTCTCTTTTCTAGTAAGAAAGAGTGGAAGCAAGATTAAAAAATTCAAAACAGATTTTCAAAAGTTAAAATTCACATTTAACTCTGAAATTGAATTCTCATTCAAAACCAAACCTATCTTAATATTTCAGACAAGCATGCAAATGTTTCATTTATGAAAGAACATTTTATGGAAAAACAGTGAGAACAAATGAAGCAAAAAGTAAGAATTTTGTAGGCAAGGTATGAATTTTTTCAGACAGTGATGCTGTTTCTTACTTTGCACTGAAAAGTCCAGCAGTGGAGATGAAACAAGCCATTTCCCTGGAGAAACACATTAACACGGACGCGAAGAAGGTGAGAACTGTTTAATGTCACAGAGGTGGACATCCAGCTTTGTGACAGTGTTTGAAGACAACTGGTGGCATTCTGTAAAAAGGGGTTTAAGTTCTGTTTATCTGAACTGACATCAGCTAGCAGTACATCTCACCTTTATCTATCCACCATAAAGCTGATCTAAACGAATAGGAGACTGTTTTTATGGAGGGACACTGCCCACAGTTGTACCTACACAAGAAAACGCTTATCAGCTTTCCAGGCACTGCAGGCTTTACGTTGCTTGAACACCACAGAGGCATCTGCGCTAGTGCAAAGTGTGTGTGGAATGTTCTTCAGACCAGAATGGCAGCAGTTTACATTTTCTTGCACATCCTCTGCAGAAAGGAGTCCACAGGGTCAGGACAACAAAGAATTAAATGCAGCATGCCTGAGACAGGGCGAGTGGAGTTACAACACTGTCAGGATTAACATGTCTCTAACAAAAAGTGCAAAGGAATCTCAAGCCATTAAACTGTCTAGCTCCTAGCTATTATATTTGATCCATAAACAGTACCTTCAACAGTACAGTGCCCTCTAGCACTGTAACAAAGTATTAACCGCTAGTTAATACCTTCTAAATTGCTACTTAGAAACCTCTTTAAGTCCACCCATCCTAATGCCTATCAAGAAAGAACGTTCAGTCTGAAAGGGCTGCAGTCCCATTTAGAATGGGGTTTTACTCTACTGAAAGTTTTAACTCTTCCTCACCCTCAAGGGAAAAAACCTATCGCTCATATGTTATTGATTTCTAAATTAAAATTTTGATTAAACTTCCTTTTGAGTTTACTCAAGAGTAAACTGCAGGTTACTCCCTGAAACAGAAATGGTTTAAGGCCAGGTTGGATGAGGCTTCGGGCAACCTGGTCTAGTAGAGTGTTTCCCTGCCCATGGCAGGTGGGTTGGAACTAAATCTTTGAGGTCCCTTCCAACCCAAACCACTCTTTGATTCTGTAACTGAGAAGTGGGGTCAGAGTTTAAGAAGCCATCTTTTGGAGGCATGGTTAGCAAAAAAGGAACTAGATAAGTAGTGGAGGAATTTATACCATACGATAGGATTAGTCGGTACCAACAGTGATAGGTGGATATGTAGACCATAGTAGAGCACAGTTACATTTAAGTCAGGAGCTGCTATGGTACTCCCCATGTCCAAGTGCAGTTTAGCTGGATGAGCTAGGCTCTGCTGAGCATTGTCTGAATGGACATAATTTAGAGGAGAACTACTCTGATCTCCTTCGTTTCAAGATCACTAGACTCAACGATGAGAAAGCCTAGTGTGATTTTCCTGTAGATGGGAACCAGAGCATGTAATGATAAACTAATTTTAACGATACAGTTTTTCTCTTAAGACATGTGGAATAGTGGCCCACAGGAAGATTGCCAGAAAATAAGTTAGAACACAGCTGTGCAGGCATCGGGCAAACTTCAGCAGATACCGCCTTTCCAAGAGGGACAGGGAAAAGGCAAGGAAACTCCCAAGGCCTTTGATATACAGGCCTATATAACAAGGCCAGTGCAAGGAGACACCGGGTAGGGAACATGCGTGTTCATGCTCTGCTGACGTCTGCTGCTGCCCAGGGGAACAGCTGAGGGTCTGTAGCAGCACAATAACAGTAAGACAAATGGGTTCAGTGAACTGGGAGGTATCTCAAGTGCCTAGATGTCTTGCTGTCGTTCTGCTGGCAATATTGCACAAGTACAATACTCACTGCATAATAAATTTTCTTCTTCAGTGCTGTGCTTCTAACTGCTTCTTGAGTTATGAGCTTTACCGCTTCTGCAGGGAGTTTAAAGCTTCTTCTAAGCTCATATTTATGGTAGTTAGACCCTCCTTGTATACATAAGCATGGAACTTTCTAATTGAACTCATCCAGAACAACTCACAGAGTTGCTGCTGCATGGGGGGACTACAGAGACAGAAGAGATCCTCTGCCTTTCCCACAGTAGTTGTTTTAGCACGTTTTATTAGGCTACACCTTTGAGATCCCATCAGTACTCCAGTCCTGTTTTAACTGTGGAGGACAACCCCTCCATGACCAAAGGGGAATAGATGAGATAGTGTAAAGAAACAGGAGACTTTTTTTTCCCCATTTATTTCTAATATCTATGGTATGAATATCATACACAGCAGATTATGCTTAAAGGTACAGGTTACTCAAGGGAAATTGCACTAATTAAATTTAGAGGCTGATTGCTGTCTTATTTAGTTCCTGTCCTGCTCTGGAAGAGAACACAAAGAAGGGATTGTGAAGATTTCAAGAAACATGGATGAATTTTTCCCTACATGTTGGGAAGTTTGGAGTCAGTTTGGTTGGTGTGCTTTTCCTTCCTTACTGGCTTCACCTTAGAAGTCAGGACCTGTTACTGTAAGTGAAGTACATTTAGTCAGCGTGGTGGGAACACTTTGCAGTCAAGAGTCTCTCGGAAATGAGGAGTCAGTAATCCACAGCCAGCAAGCTGCTTCATTTGCTGATTGGAAAAGAACCCACAGATTGCCCCAGAGGTGCTGGCATCAGAATTTGGGGGATTAAGTAGAGCGCAGAATGTGGCATGGGCTTTGGAAGCAAGACAGGGAATCACAGCCAGAAAATCCAATCTCACACAGCTTCCCTGTATCTCCTCCAGTAGCCTGTAAGGAGCTGTATTCCATCCTCTGGTTTCAGTCTCTTTGGTCAGATAATAGAGGAGCAGCAGGAAAACACTTTCCTAAAGGCTGAGGTAAAACAAGCTCAGCCCAGCACACATGGAGGATGACCAGAGTAATTCCTATTGCTTGCTCAAAGTGTGGTAAAGCCTTCTCTCAGAGGAACTGTGAGATCTCTGAAGTGTTGGCAGTGCCACTGATTAGACTAGAAAGAAAGACTATAAAGGTGTTCTTTTTGAAAACACTCTGTGGTGCAGAACCCTGTGCTATGTGTCCAGAGCGATACGAGACACTGTACCTATTGTAGGTTTGGATCTGTATAAATAGACTCTGTAGTTCATTAATCCGCTGAGGCTGGAACTGCTGTTAACTAACTTTCCATAAACTTAATAGATTTAAACAATCCCACAAAAGGCACAAGGCGACCTCCCAAAACACACATGGAACTATTTTGGAATAAATCATGTGCTACTAGTGCTAGCTAGTGGACTTTGAAGTTGTGATGCTATGTATGAGAAGCCTGTCTTGTCTTTTAAAAGCCTCCCCACATTTATCATATAGGCTTTCCTTCCCCTTGAACCTCAAACAGCTAAACTGATGGTACCAAAAGATCTCGGCTTTATAGAAACGAGGTGATTAGAATTCCAAATCAAGCACGTAACCTCTCCGATGCATTCCAAAAATGCATCGCGGTACGTGATATCATAACAGCACAAGCTAGGGAGTCCCCACGTATCGCACCTGTGGCTTTGTCGGGTGTCAGAGCAGCAAGAGGGCTGCTCTGCAAGGAGCTGAAGGTGACAGCAGGGTTGGCAGGGCAGTGCCCTCACCAGCAAGAGTGCAGGCCCACAGTACAGGAGCAAGGAAGAAGAGCAGGTCCAGTGACTCTCACCAGGGTTGGCCTCAGCCCACCAGCTGCAAGCCAAGTCCTCAAAGGCAAGGCAGGTCTGAGGTCAAGCCATGGATTCAAGTCACTGGGTCAGGCACCAGGCATATATGCAACATAGCCCAGGGCAAAGGGCCTGAGATTAAAAGTGGCTCCCGAGCTCTCCCCCAGAAGGGAGACCCATGGCAAGGCTTACGCAGCTTTCACACCGCTTGTTTGACAGCAGCCAAACAAGGTTACAGCTCTGCCTACCAAAGCTGGCCACGGGCACAGGTAGCCAAAGCCCTGCCAAGGATGGGGAGAAAGGCTCCCGAGCCTGTTGGTGCACAGGGGGGTCCCCTAGGCTTAATTCATGCCAATGACTCTTCTGTATCACCCCAAAGCTATCATGCATGTATTAGTATTGATCCCATATTAGTATTGATCCCATATTAGTATTGATCTTCCTTTTCCAGCTCTTTCTAGTCTTGAGAGGTGGTAAATCTTAAGTCAGTGGACACTACACCTCTCTCAAGCATTGCCCCATGATCAAGATGAGCTATTTTATCATGATATGGAAAACAATATACAGATTACTACTTGCTGGCTCAGCAAGAACTGAATAAAAATGTCCAGAGTGAACAAGAACATGAAAAAAAATCCTGCAGCATGTTTTGGAGTTGCACAATGAAACAGACACACCCACATCCTTACCCATTCCCACAACACATCACAGGTAATTACAGAATGAGATTTGGTTCTGCAAAAGAAAAAATGTTTGAAGTTGCTTCTCACTGCATCTTTAAAACTTCTGATTCAGTTTCCTCCTGCTCCCCATTCGGTTTTACTCTACTAAGTATACCCTTCTCATACCTCAACCATTTCAGGAGCATAATGCTCTCTGTGACTTCATCCTCATCATCCATGACACCTAATACCTATTAAGATGACTCCTGTAGCATACCTGAAATCAGATAAGGCTGCCTTGGAAACCTAAGGGACAGTCTCTTGATACCGATAGATACTGGGTACAAAGGCATGTGCAGTGGGCCCTGGAAACTGGACCTGGGGAAAATTACAACTGAAACACCAAGCTGTGTGCTTGAGTGTAGCTTCTTTGCGGCAGGAATTAAAATAAAACACAGTCCTTACAGAGTAAATCTAGTCAGCTACAAGTAAAACCATGTGGAACCTTGTAATTGCTCAGCCAAAAGGTCAGAAGCAAGCATCAGCATGGGAATCCAGATCCAGAGTATTTGCCACTCCTGTTACATCATGCAAGGAACATCACTCAGGTGATGGCACAGACAGACACTCAGAAGATGAAGTAGCTAACTGGCGGCACCAATTAATGCTGTGTTTTATCACAGCTCCTTTATAGACTTGGATTCAGATGCCAAACAAACTCAAAGTCAAGTGAGACTTGGAGATTGTCATCTGCTTGTCCATAATCTAAGAGCTGTTGCTGATGCTTTTTAAATTCAAAACAATAAAAACTGGAACACTAAGCAGCCCAGCCAGAAAGCAGATTTTTCACCTGAGACTGAAAACAACCTAGGGGAGTCACAGAAAGAACCCCTGGTCTGAAATGAGAGATGTTAGCAGTTTTGTCAGTGGAAAAAAAGGCCACCTAATGCCCACTCTAACAGTGTTTGGCTCTAGCTTGCAGCTCCTGCTTCAGAAGTGTTGAGATAATCCTAAAACTATGCATGCACACACACAGAGAAGGGGAAAAAAAGCCACCAAGAAAAAGAAGTGAGGAACAAAGCAGTGCTAAGAATTTAATACTTTGGTGAAAAACAGCTCCATGCAAACTCTGATTCCAAGGCTGGTGAAGCAACACATAGCAAAAGGAAAAGGGATTAGAATAACAAGAGAAGGAAAACAAATAGCCCTATTTCACTCAGCACCAGAGACTATAAAAGAAGGGAAGAGGGTTCTCCTGAGCTTGGTACATCCCTCTACAGTGGGAAGGTCACAGGACAGCTTTTAAAAGTTACTGACCTGGAGGTTTTCCTGCTCTTTGAGAGCCAGTCTTTCCACATTGTGTTATCCCAGAAAACAGAAACTATACCTCATAGTTTACTTCGACCACCAAGTTAAGGTCAAGGTAGTAAGAAACAGTCAACATTTACTAGAAAAAATGCTTAGTATTTTCATAAGCTTCCTTGACTTGGGAGGGAAAAGGTTAAATTAGTACATTCTCTGTTGAAGAAAATTTACTGACTAAAATAGCCTAAGGGATTATTTTACCACTAATCAGAGTATTTTATTGTAATCTGAATTAAAAACACACTGCTGGATTTCAAAGTACGCAGGCTTTATCACTGAGTGGGGCTAGTTGCAGTAGGGACCACAGGAACTGGAAAGCAAGACTTCAAATGCAAGGCTTATTCTATTCAATTAATTCATCTTACAGAAGGGAAGCTTTAGAGGTGACATAATTGCTGAATATAGGGATTTACACATAGAAAAAGCATTTAATAGGAGGAGTCGTCAAGCAGGCAGGCGTTCCAGCCTTTCTGACAAAGACATAACGTGAGCCAAGAGTTAGAAGTTCAAGACAAACTCTGTCTTATTTAAATAAGATGTAATTTCTGGGCAGCAAGAACTACAACAACGTAGCTGCGGAGATCATCATCTTTCAGAGTCTTTATGACAAGATCATATATTTTTTTAAAAACACATTTACTATCTTGCTCCAGGGGCAAAATTGCACATGTATATTCAAGATGGGTACGTCCATCATGAAGACGAGACACCCCTGTGGTGTGTTCACCCTCCAGGACAGGCAGTGGAAACGGGGCTGATGGCAGAGCAGCCTATGGGAGCACCCTTAGTATAAGTGTCAGAGAGCAGTCCAGGCATTGTGTAACCAGCCAGGGTCCAGTGCCCCTCAACTACCCTTGCACGAGTGAGTCAACAGACCGACAGCCTCATGCCACAGAGATCCAGAAGGATATTATGATGGTTTAAGAATAACTTATCCACTGCAGGGATCATGTATCTTCCTCCGAAGCATTTGGCAGTGGCTAGAGATAGCATACCAACAGAGACAGCCTACTGGGCAGACACAGTCTGGCAGTTGCTTGGCACAGGCTGCTCGGCACACAGGGTGTCCTTGGAGGTCTCCTATGCATACATCGACCAGAGCTGACCCGACTTAATTTATGAGCACTTCTGAGATCACAGCCTCATGTATTATGGCTCCAGGCTCTATTGAAATGAACTATATTAAAATAAATTCCAGCTGCTTGGAATGAGTTAGAGAAATGACAGAAAGAAGGCAAACTCCTCCATTTCCTAGCTCACTGACAGCAGAGCAAAGAAATAGTTACAGGACACCAAGGAAAATTCAGCTGGCTCAACTGATGGGGGATGAGAAAAAGATTTGGTCAAAAACCAAGCAATTTTGATAAAATGGGATGGGTACAAATGCTGGAACAGCACTCACAGGGTCGAGGGCAAACAGGCTTCAAGCAGAGAGGCAGAGGGACAAAGAGTCAGGAGGGCACTTGATAAAGTCTCTGTCTGAAGATGGGATGCATTGCAATAAATCAGATTCATTTGCAAGGGGTCTTGAGTGCTTGTCCCTTTCCTGTTTTGTCTGTTCCCTGGCCTCTGGTCTGCTGTATTTCCTTCCCCAGGATGCCTGTGGGCTGTTAATGGAGAATATTAGGGAGCAGCACCAGGATGTACCTCATTCTGCATGTTGCTGCCAGCAGCCTACATGTTGATTACTCTCCCTACTTGGTAGATGCTCTTTTTACCCAAGCTTGGCTCCCAGGGAAGCTCAAAAGGATGAAATGTCTAATGAAGTCTGGCATTCTTAGTCCAGGCACCACTAATCAGAATTGTGGTCTACTAAGGATCTCAGAAGGAAAGCTTGACTTTTCTGCCCTTTCCATGGGCCAGCAGCTAGGAAAATAGATCTAGACCCTACCAGAGCAGCAGAATTACTCTCCTTGGTCATGGGGTTGCCAGGAAAAGTGCAGTTTCCAGAACTCAGATGCTCAGAAATGTAGATGTGTAGCAGGGAAGGAGTTGAACAGACATGACTAGCTGTTGATTTAGGTGAGAACTAACCAAGTGTTTATGAAGTACTCACGAACTAATTAAACTTATAGGACCAACAAAAACCTGTAACATCCATCCTTCTTTCACCATCGCATGCTGACCCTGTGCTATCCTCAGCGATGCAGCCATGACCGGGCCACCCAGCCCTCCCACCACTGAAACTAGCTCTTGGGTTTCCACTGGAACTGCCCAAGCTTTCAGGACTTTAGGAACTGAGACAATAGCAGTGCTTACATGATCATGTTCTTTCTTACCCTTATCTTTCTGCTCCTCAGCAATGAATTCTCATGGCTTTCTAATAGATTTCTCTGATTCCAAACACCCTGGCTAAGAGCCTGCTTTCAAGCCAGGAATTCCAGAGTATCCTCACAATTGTTACTTGGTAGTGCTTGAAATAACCTTTTCTGCTTGCTGTCAGGCAGCACAAACAACATGAAAGGTATTTCACCTGAGGTTCCAAGATCCAAGGCAACTGTGGTGCAAAGTAAAACAAAGGAATCTGTTAGTTTCAGTGAAATAGAAGCAGCAAAGGAAGAACATTGGCCAGATAACCCTGTAAATAGGGAAGATCTACAGATCTTCAACAGTTTCATGGTATGCATTGCCACTGTGGGAAGAACATAACACCTCAGTAAGGGCAAGTCTACTAAATGAGATAAAACATCTCAGTTCAGCAGTCATTTCACTTAATGTCAGCTCTATAGCAGGGGTTTAATGTGCGTACTATAGCTGAAAGCCATTAGACTTTACCCTCACACTAACATCAACCACTTTTGGCAAGGCCTGTTAAATGGAATAACTTGCAGAGCGAGCCAGAAATAGGGCCTGGGGAACAGATTCTTCAGATCACAAATGTTAAACTATGGAGATGGATTGGTGACAATGAGGGTGGAGTGGAGAAAAAAGTTTCCACATACCATTTTTTTCTCACCCATCACCACCACAGATGTGGTCTACACCTCAACATATGTTTGCAATGAGTGTAGCCCAAGAAACATTCCAGATCTTTCTCAAGAATTGAGACTTGAAAGACTCAGCAAAATTTGAGATTAACCAAAAAACAGGGTAATCCTGTGCCTTAGGTAGAATGGAGTGTCCCATGTTTAGATTCCAGAAGGAATGGAAAGAGAGATACAATTGTCCCTGTGTAGTGCCACTACTCTAATCTGAGTCTGAACAGCTCAGCTCCCACTTCAGTGTAGGTTTTCAGCTGTGACTAGGCTATGGGTTTAGGCACCTCAGGTACATTCCTGAAGGTAGAGAGACAAAGTTCATTTTGGGGAACTCTTGGCCTTTGAAATAAGGGTCTTAAATTGTTCTTTGAATTTTAATTCTCATTCCTTTCCTGCTCCTACTTCTGCCTTTCTCCCCATCTCCACTGAAGTCAGACCCTGAGGGAGCCATTTTGGGTTGCCTATTTTCAGGGAAACTCCCTGAACATAAGAGGAAGCACCTTCTCCTTCAGCTAAATCCAAAGAATGCCAGGATAAATGGATGCTGAAGAGTGAATACCACATATGGCTAGCTCAGATCAGAAGGAAGCAAGCTAAATGTTACTAGCAAAAAGAAACTAAGCACAGCAAGCGGCTCATTGTAGGCCACAGAGTATTCATACTGTATCTCATACAGCTCTTCTAAAAAAACCAAACCAAACTTATGGATGTGTTCAATGGATTTTGGGAAGATAATTTTGTAAGCCTGACAGACTCGGAGACAGTAATTTCTTTTAAATTCCTGAAGAGATACTACAGAAAAGCAGGAATACAAATACATGTACCAACACGTTACTCCGGTAATATAAATTAATTTAGGGAGCAACCATTAGGAGAATGAGATCTATATATCTAATAAATGCAATAATAAATAATGACAAATGCTTGTGTACCAGATTTAAAAGACAAGTAAATAATTACCAGGCCCTGGGATATAGGCTGGGGATTTTTAGTGCCATAAATGAAACGGGAGCAGAAAGACAGAAGAAACACACCTCAAATTTCTCAATCCAGAACTGTGACTTGAACAAAACACAGAGCATCAGAACAATGCTTCCAAACAGTGACACTTCTGTCACAAGGGACTTTAGTAGGTGACACCTCTGATATTGCTGTGGAAATACCAGTTGGGAAACGACCCACCAGTTTTTTACTTAAGTAGATTCCTCCCCCCCACACCCCCCTCCCCACTGCCCCCGATGGAGAAAGTGCAGTAACTAAATAAAAATTTGTGGAATGGGCTGAACACTGCGAGTCCATATCTTATCAGAGTTCATGCCTATGTTCAAATGATGAATTAATCTTGGCAGCTGAATTTAGAGATGTATAGCCCTCGTACTGTCAATCTCTCTACGGCTGTTTTTATTTTAATTCACTGGAGGAAAAGCTCGAAGCCAGGAAGGAAGAAGCCTATAAATCTTCACATTAGGGAAGGGAAAGGGTAAGGTGCTTTACATAAACACAGGGACTAGACAAGAAAATAGGGGGTTTTAGAGATGAAGGGCAATGCGTGACTGCTTTTGAAGATTTTCAGTTACTGAAAAACAGAAAAAAACCTGTAGTGCACACCCCCCTTCATTCTTTTCATTCCAGTTTTTATTAATTTTCACCAAAAAAAAAGTTGTAGGTATTTCAATAAGAACCAAAAATAATGGGTTTTTTAGACAAAAAAGTTATTTCAGATTATCGCCAGAGACTAAATGAGAAAAGAAAGCAAGCCTGCATATCTCCTTGGAAGATGATAGAACCTTTGAATTTTTCTGGGATGAGAAGAATTTGGGAATAACCTCACCTTTAGATGAGGTATCTGATCCAAACAGTTGCTTAGCACTCTCTGCTATGGATCACACGTGGGAAATGCATGGTCCCCACAGGGAAGCAGCCAAGTAGAACAGTTTATGACACAAAGCTGCTGAAGGGGTAATGGGAGCAGCACTTGTAAGTGATTAGAAAAAGCCTGGCATCAGTGAAAGTAGCCTGAAGAGCTGCAGCCGATGAGAGAAAGCACAAGAAGTAGCAGCAGATACTTAAGTGTTCTTGTAAGACTTTCCATTGGCTAGTTGCAGTGATTCCCCTTAGCCCTGGATGAGATGAGCAAAATTAGGTGCCTAATTAAGTCCACATCTTTGGATGTCCCAATTAAACCAGCTTCTCATCTCCTCTTGCTGAGAGGCACCCTGCATTCCCTGATTGAAGCTGGTAGCAGCGTTTAATGTACTACGCTCTGAGCTAAAGTTTGAAGCCCAGAGAATCTCTCCCAGGCGTCTGCATTTGGGATGGAGCTGGGAAGCAGCAGGCTCTAGAAGGAACACGGACACTCTAGTTTGAAATGAGCCATTGTGGAATTCATGAGCTCGCTGGTAATAGCAGGTGACGACAAGAAGCACTCAAGGGTAATGGGGGCTGGCAGTAGCTTCAGAAGAGGACTGCCTCTTACCTTGGCAAGCACAAGGGAAACTCCCTCCTCCTCCTCGTCTTCCCCTTAAACCCAAACACACACACATGCACACACCCTTGGAAATTTTGGAAAGGAGTATTAGTGCTCTAAGACAACAAGACGGTCTACCACATGGGTCCAAGAACTGGTTCCAAGAAAGAAATCCTCATATGCACAGATCACAGGAACTTGAGCCCCTTTTCTATCAAAGCAACTTCCTCAAAGGCCTTCCAAATTCATTGTTCTTTCCAAGGACTAATGAAGTCAGAGACCTTCAATGAAAGAGAGAAAGACACACTCCTGCCAAAGCACCCCGCTCCCTGGATTTTTAGGAGATCAGAACATTTCAAGCTGCTAGTTCTGCAACTAAATATGTTGCAGATATTTTATCCTGTGTAACAAGACTGCTTCCACACTCCTCCTTCAAGTCCTTTAAGTCAGAGAGGGGTTGAGGGCAAGGGGAGGTGAGGAAGGGAGAAAAAAATCGTGAGAGAAAAACTGCTTAAAGACAATGTAATGGCATTTTTTAAAAACTGAAAACTGATTTACCCTGAAATATCATTGATCTTGCCTCATCCCAACAATACAAGTATATCTGAGAGTTATTACCTATCATGACTCTTGATTTCCAAGGAGTAGAACCAGAACTTTGACTCATTGTGGGACTCACAAAAGAACAATTTCAGGTCCCAACTGTAAGGCAATGATGACAGCAAGATCGGCAGCTGATTACTCTGCAGCACCCCATCTAAGATATTCTGGTGCAATTTCCACACAAAGATCAGCTTGTGGCTGAGGTCAAACCTTGGGCTACAACAAGCTTTGCTCTATTGAGTATTTCCTGGGAATTGTGTAGGAGCAGGAGGAGCAGGCAGGGCTCTTTAGTGGTAAGATGAGAAGTGTGATTCCAGGACTAGGTGCTAAGAGTGCAGTATTCAGTTGGATCTTGGTCCTTCTGGAAATGAATTCACAAAATTTATTAAAAGATAATTTTTCAGGCATTAAGACTCATGTCAACACAAGAGTATAGCGAAGGTCTCATGAGGACACTAGGCTGCCTTCTGTCTTCTTCTCTCAAGGATAGTGTTATGGGTCCAAGTCTTCATCTGAACACCACATATCCTACAGAGCTCACTGATAAGTCCATCCCTAATAACCTTTCTTTCCTGATCTTAGTTCTAAACCTAGTCTAATTATCAATTTGCATATTAAGCCTCAAATATTTATGAAGGCTTTCAGCAGTCTTTATCTTAATCCTACAAACCCTGAATAGATCACCAAAACCCCTTTTAGTCCCCATCTGTCTTGACTGGAACTTAAACAACCATTGGTCCCCCTTGGAACCAGCTCTTATTCTTCCCCTGTAGCCAAGGCAAGATAGAACAATAAACCTTAATCCCAGCCCAAATCCTGGCTTTGGTGGCAGGACACCAAACAGTTCTGTTTAGGGTCCTGTCACCCGTGCTGAACTTCAAAGAAGCCTTAGGACTGTGCCCTCACTAAAGGAGAGAGTTAGGAATAAAATTACTCAAATCTAAATCGCGTTCACAGACACATCCCAAGGGATGGGCATCAGCAACACCGTAGGAACTACTGCTTTTAGATCATTGGGCTTTATCGGCCACAGTTTAGACTAACATGAGGAGGTAGAAATAAACAACTTTTACTGCAATAGCAGAAGGCTTGCAGGCATAATGAAGCTGTTGTGGCAGAGCCCTCATGACTCCTGCTGAGCTTGCAGGGAGGCCTATTTCAGTGCTGAGTGAACACCAGGGTTCAGATTGGATTTATACTTCTTTTTCCAAAATAATAAGCATCAAAGAATTTCAGTCTGTCTCCTGCATTTAAGTTTCCAAAAGTAAGCTGTGACTCCATGTCAGGAAGCTCCTCCAAGCCATGATTACTTTCAGGGATGCAGTGCCTCAGCAGTCTTTTATTAAAATTAGGATTATGGTTAGGAAGTAAGTAGGAGTTCCTTTTGTCGATGACTCCCAGAAATTTGCACAAGTGGACAAGAACTGCTGCAGCTAGGGCTTCAGGGCTTGTGCTTTGCTTTGTGCAGCATCAAACTGTCTTCAACACTGGAGGTATAGGGTTAGGTTTTGCTTTTGGAAAAGAAGTACAGGCCACAACCAGTTCTTAGTATGACCTCAAGGCTTGCAGAAGCAGAACAAGAAAACAGCAGCTTTCAAGAATATTATTTAGAAAACACAGGTTTTCAGCAGATTTTGCAAGAAAAGTGAGGAGAATGAGAGTTGGTTTTATGTACTAAAAGACTTCTATGGATAGGTTAAAGATCTACATTCAGTAGGATCCTGTAGCCTGCAGTTACTTCGCTGACACCATGCCATGACAAAGCCTAGAGAGGAATCAGGCTGAACTTCAGTCTCCCTAGATCCAAAGTACCAGTATCAGGCTGACCACAGCTTCTGGTTATTCTGGGCTCAGATCTGAAGCACTGCTGTACCAATAGTTGCTGACACCTCAGTCAGAAGTTGTTCTAGGACCTCGCACCCAACTGTCACCAGAGCGTTTTATATTTACTATCTAGACTTAAGCCAAGGAAAGAGCTTGAGCTTCTCAACCCATTTCACCCCAAACTTAAAATTGTTTCTTTTTCCAGTGTTATACTTTTTTAGAATTCATCAGTAAGTTCTTTTAGCTGGAGAAAATAAAGGGTTAAGAAGGAAACAGTTGTTCTAGAGAATTCATTATAAAGGCAGGAGCTAGCAGACTATCCTTCCATACCAAGGGGATTTCAGGTTAGCGACAGAGACGCTGCTTCCTCCCCTACTTCTGCCTTTCTCTCCTCTTTGCTGCTAGAGCATAGGAGTCCTCAGCTTGTGATGAATTTGAGAGGTGAAGAGCAGATCTCATTACCATTTTGCTGCCTATTAAATAGTAAGACAATCTAAGCCGTGGTAAAAAATAAATAGCTATATGCAATTATGAGAATCGCCAGACATCTCATTTTATGTCAGGCAAGACTATTGCCTAATAGGAAGGCAATGTTATCCTGCTGTTGCCTTGCTCAGATGATATTTGGCCTTGAGCTAATTACATTCCACTATAGCCAGGCATGAAACTGCCAATTTTATGATAGTCATCTGATCAGCGATGTGCTCTCTGCAGCTTCTCATCACATAAAAGCTCATGTAACCAGGGCAAGCTCCTCACTAATGACCACTGGGATAAAACAAAGGTGGGTTTCCCAAATCCCAGGCACACCTCTACTCGGAAGTCTTATCCCTGTTAGGACATCTTTCCACTTCTGCTCACAGCTCACCAGTTAAAGGGAACTCCGCAACCAAGAGTCCTCAACCAACATTCCGCAGCCAAAATTTCTCATCAAGGTTTGGTGCTTGACTAGCTAAAGCAGGAGTTGCTGGGGGCTTCAGGAAGAGCCAGTAAGCCTGAGAAAGAACATTCGACCTGGGGTGATAGAGGAGACAGAAGATTGTTTCCATAACATCTGTGATGAGATTGAGTAAGGCAATAGACAGACTGCCAATACTCGGAAACACTCAAAAGGCAGCTCTGGCAGCAGAGCAGATTGTTTTATAAACAATTGGTTTCAAACGGATCCTGAAATTAACGTGAAAGGCAGCAGTCACTTAGGATAGAGGTGCTGTGGTTTCGGCATTCCCTGCTGGCACTTACACAACAGCAGCCATGCACTCGAGTGCTGCTGCTCAGGCACAGGGTTGTGCCCACACCTCATGCTGCTGGTGGCAGCTGGCATGGCAAACCTCGACAGCCAAAATACAGCCCACTGCCATGCTGTCTGTCCCATGGTCCCAGTCTCTGGAGACCATCCCTTCTAGAGAAATCTGCCTTCTGCTCTCCAGGACTGACTGCAGCTCATCCTGCTGCCCTTCACAGCCAAACCACAGCTTGCCGTTTCCTCATCAAACCCACATATGTCACTGTGCTGGCTGGCTCACTGGGGCTGCGGGTCAGTTGTGGGTGCTGCTCCATAGGGTTCCATTCCCAGTGCTCCTCTGAGCACACCTCCCTCACAGGCAGGACCTGCTCCTGCACCCTGTTCCCACCACATCCATGGCACCTTGTAGAATGGGGAAGTGAGGCCCTGGCATTGCCATGCTCATCCTTTGCTGCCTGGCTCCCAGACCCACTGGCTCCACCACCAGACAACTCCTGCTTGGCTTACAGTGGGCAATGGCCCAAAGGCAGTGGTCTCATGATTGGCTCACACACTGCCCTGAGCCATACACTATGTCTTCAACACGAGCACAAGTTGCAGCTAAGCCCTTTTCTAAAGAGTCATTCATGTTTGCCAGGGCAAACGGCTGTAGCTGGACACCCAGCAATGGATCTGACCACCTGACCACTCTGCTCATTGTGGGGACCCGCTCTCTGTTCCAGCTCCCTTCTGTCAGGGCAAGACCCCTCTGCCTCTGTCCATCCTGGCCACCTCCCTGACCTCCAGGCCACATGCCAAGGGCACCCTCCCTGTCCTGCTCAGGCCATCCCCTCCAGCTGCAGCCCCCCCCACCTTCCAGAAGCTTCTGGACCACCTCACCTCCACAGGCTTATACAGACATCCACTTGAAAACAAAACAAGATAAAAACCCAAGCCAAACAATAAATAAAAAAACCCAAGCCCTATAAACCTGTATCAGTGAAATGCTGCTCTCAGCATGTCAGGCACAGAAGTTGCTGGGATGCTGCTTTTCAGAGTCCCAGAAGCAGGTTAAGTTGCTGGCTTGCACTACAGACATACTGTTTACTAATTTTATACACTATTTGGAGAACTTACTTCTGTGTGTGTTGAAAAAACCCCACCAAAACAAAGCCAGCAGCAGCTGGCCATGACTTTGGAGCATTTAAATTTCCACCGTAATACTTAAGTATCACCTATTTCAGGTTTGATTTTATGATGGAGTTCCCTTTCTTCTCCCCCTTCCCAGCTGAGCAAACAGTCATTTAAATATCTGCTGGGAACAAGGCGTGACACCCAGATACAGTGCCAGGAGCAGCTGGGATTCCCTCAGGTGGAATTTCACACCAGCCTGGGATTTCCCAACTATTTCCATGGGTTTAAAAATCTTAACACTTTCTTCCAAACTCCCCCACCAGCTACGCAGGTACAGTTTGAAAAATAACTTCCTCAAGCAGAAGCTGCCTCTACTTGTTTAATCGCCATCAATACACTTTGTCTGCACCCCATCCAATCCCCTGCCATGCAGGCACTGTAGGTCATGGAACGGCAGGGGTTGGAAGGGAACGCTGGAGATCATCTAGTTCAACACACACCCCACACCCTCTGCCCTGCTAAAGCGGCATCACCTTGAGCAGGCTGCACGGGATCACAGGCATGCTGGTGTCTCCAAAGAAGGAGAGTCCACAATGTCTCTGGGCAGCTTGTTCCAGTGCTCCATCACCCTCAGAGAAGTTTGTCCTCATGTTCAGATGAAACTTCCTGTGCTCCGGCTTCTGCCTCTCGCTCCTTGTTCTGTCACTGGGCACCACTGAAAAGGGCCTAGTCCCATCTTCCTGACACCCACCCTTTAGGTATTTATAAGTGTTTGTTAAATCTCCTCTCAATCTTTTCTTGGCTAAACAGAACCACCTTTCTCAGCCTTTCCTCATGAGGGAGTTGCTTCAGCCCCTTAATCATCCTCAGAGCCCTCCACTGGACTCCCACCAGTAGTTTCTTGTCTGCCTGGAACCAGGGAGCCCAACACTGGACACAGTACTCCAGGTGTGGCCTCATCAAGGCAGAGTAGAAGATGAAAACCTGACTACAGTCTTCCTAATGCTCCCCAGGATACCACTGGCCTTTTTGGCCATGAGGGCACACTGCTAGCTCATGGAGAGCTTGTTATCCACCAGGACTCTCTGGTCCTTCTCTGCAGAGGTATTTCCCATCAGGTCAACCACTAACCTGTACTAGTGCATAGGGTTATTCCTCCCTACGCGCAGGACCCTATACTTGCCCTTGTTGCATTTTGTTTGATTGGAAGGTCCTGCCAAACTGTGCTCTGGTCCCAAGCCGCCACAGAGACTGTGTAAGTTTGGAGGAAAAGTTACCCATTTACTTCTCCCATACACCATGTGGAGCCCACCTCACTGCTGCTCTACCATGCTTAAGCCTGTCTGAGTTCTGCAGCTCTTAAGACTTGCTGACAGTGGTCTAGAGGAGCTGCTCCAAAATACAAAGTGCTCAGGTATCAATCTCTTCTCCTGGTTTGCACATTCGTTACAGACATGTGAGTTCCACACAGCCAAGGGACAACAGCGGCATCTTGGAGGGTTTATTCATTTTGGTTGGTTGGGTTGTTGTTATCCACACCACCTTATTTTTTTCCCCTTCAACTTCCTTGAGAAATGCAGATCTCAAGGCACAAAACAAAACAAAAAAATCCCTTCCCTCTCTCAGATGCAGCCAACACTCTACTGTTGAAAAAACACCTGTACCTATCTAGACAGCCTATCCCACCTCAGAAGACCAATATACACCGTTACTAGGTCACACGTTTAGAGTATGGTTTTATAATTCTATTTAATCCGATTCCAGGTCTTTTACACAATATTTACTATGAGGCAACCACTAAGAAAGCAGAAGAAACCCTTTCATCAGAAATTATCCAACTGTTTTCAGCCCCATGTAAGCAGAAGAAAACTAACCCCAGAAACAAAACATGCTTTGCTTTATAGGAGCCTACAACCTCTAGGGAAAACTACTTGGCCAAAAGAATTCCCAACCAGCACTAACCAGAGTTAATTACAACATGGTATTAAAAGAACAACTTCTTTTCAAATACTTACGAACATCATGAAACAACCTCTGCCAAAACCAAAGGTCTGCTCTCTGCTGGGCTATTGTTCCAGGCTGTCTGCAGACAGCACTGCATGAGTTTACTATTCTGATATAATTTTGCAAGTTGAGTGCCCAAAGCACATGCCTGTACTATAACACGGTCTTGACAGGACCTCACATTTCCACCCCAGTAAATTCTAAATAGTTTCCAGAAGCACTATGGAGAAAAATACCCAGGAAGCACGCTGGGTAAGCAATTCAGATGATCACATGCTCTGGGATTCTTGCTGACTCTGAAGAGCTTCCATATGTCCAGTCTGTAGCTCTAAGCAACAGGGCAAAGAGTAGAAAAAGTTTGTCTGACACACACTCCTCTGACCTCCAGCACTGTCATGACTGCTGTTCTGGAGTTAGCTACCTGATGCCAGGGCAGCCTCACCCAGAAAGAGCAGCAGACTGAGAACTTCCAGGGAAATTGCTTGGACAAGAAGAGACAACATGGAGAAAGCTTAAGGTTATAAACAGCTGGTAACAATGGCAGGAGTCATATGACAGTCAAGGTCTGCCAGCACGGGTAATATTGCGATGATCTGGGGTCCTAGGGAACGTCTAGATCTGATATGTGTCCAGAGCAGCAGCATGGTGCTGATATGTAAAAACCACCTTTTTCCTAACCTGGTGAACACTCAGAGCAGTATCAAGACAACCCGGAGCTAGTGCCATTGCTCAAAGCACCACTGTGAAGAAACAGGAGTAACACCTGGAGCCCGTAGGAGGTAAGGGAAACATTACCTCATTTCCTAGAGGTGGTTACAGAAGTAGGTGTCGATTTGCTGCTGAATTGTGGATTGTTGTGGACAGATGATGTGGACACTCTCATGATGCTGTTGATCAGTGAGAGGGGTATAGGAAAGAAGACAGCAGAGAGAAATTTAATTCAAGCGTGTGCAAATACCATCCTTGCGGGCTGAAGCAGGATTTTCCCTCTCAGATTCCATATTCTGAGTATCCATGGATACTTAAGCCCCTATTTTAAAATGGGAGGCAACACTTTTGCCTGAAGAACTGAGGAATACCTTTTCTCCAAATACAGAGCATCCAATATTCCCCTAATCCCGCCCCACAAAAGCCAAACAGCACACACAGCCCAGCCTGTTGCATTATTAGACACTTAAAAGGGAGAAACCAGAAAATTCATCCCTTTGAGAAGTAGGAACACAACCTACCTAGAAGGTAAGCTTTCCCATGCTTGGCAGATGATATTTTAGCCACAAGGCAAGGAGTTGCATGCGCTCTACCAGCACATGCCTGCTAGAAGCCATCTGTAACAGCTAAAGCACACTTCATAGCTTTACTAGCAACATTTCACTAATAGCTTTTGTTTGCTAATAGCACGGTTCTTGCTAGGGACCTCGTGCCAGCTTGCAAGTACTTGAAGACTTCCACGGTAGCAAATTTTACACTGACAGGTTTTTAGTGACAACCTGGCTTAAGACGTCAATCAGAATTCCTGGCTGCTAACCGAGGTTTATTCTTTGCAATAAGAGGCCAGGGCTAGAGCCAAGAGTCTCAGAGGCTAATGGGTTAGAGCCAGACCATGAATAATTGAGGGTATGTTCTCCATTTATGGCATTGAGTGGCAGCAACTGGCTGTGAAAATGCATTTGTGGGAATCCCAGGGTCCTCGGGCTTTTCAGCAATGAGCCCCTGCGGCTGCTGCTCCTCACCTTCCCCATCCCAGGCACAGAGTCTGACCCCACTGCTTGCAGCCTGTCCTTCAGCAGCCAGAAACCAGACCTTTTCTGAAGCCTACCAAATTCAGCAGCAATCCCGGAGGAAAGTCCCTGATCAGCCAACCACACCACACATGGGAGAGTCAGAACAGCTGCCACATGTTACATCTGAATACGTGCCATGCAAAAGCCATCACAGAAACTAAGATGCATTGTGACCCATAGGCTTACCCATATCCGCTCTAAGTAATGCAATTTCTCTTCCCTTTCCTGAAGGGACAAAAAACACCCGCTTAGGAAGAGTTATAGCAGCTTCCAAGCTCCCCATGACCACGCAGAACAAGGAACGTCACCAGTTCGTTTCTAGGGGCCTTGCTTAAAGCCACAGGGAGGTCCCAATGATGCTTTTGCAATGTTAATGACTGGCCTGGGACAGTTGCATAGCAGCTTGTTGGCCCATGTGCCGAGCTCCCAGAGCCTGGTGCTGTGGGATTTACTAGACAAATGCCACAGCCCCCAAGAAGTATGAGTGTTTGCCTGATCTCCAGTTCCAGGAGCAAGCCATTATCTCTGGAGATGAGCTGGGAGCCTGGTCCAAGGAGCAGCAGCAGGTTTTTGCTCTCTGAAGTTCTGAGGACTTTTTACCTGGAATCCTTTTTCAGATCAGGTTTATAATCAAACATCCCCCTCCTTCCCCCCAGACTGATCACACAGGGGATCAGAGGGTGGCATGAAACAGGAAAAATAGGGATAAAGACACAGCTCCTCGTGCTTTCTTCAACTTCCAGACTTGCTTTGGGCAGAAACGTGAGAAGCGAATGCAGCCCTTGTACAGTAGTGCAAGACACACAACAAAACATCCAACTAGGTGCTGCTCCAAGAAATGGAAGAGAAAATTATCCCAAAAAAATTCCAAGCATGCAGCACAAATCGTTTACAAGGAGAATACATTTGTAATTACAAGTTATTTTAGTTATCCTGCTGCCAGGAGTATCTAGAAGCAGAAGGAAGCTATCAGTGTCATCATCTTGTCCCCCCGGGACAAACCGATGGTACTGACACCGCAGCATCAGGCTGTTTTCCTGATGGAACACCTCCCTCCAGCGGTCAAAGGCAAGAGGTTCCCACAGAGCGCGGGCAGTTGGAGACAGTCGGCAGTTCTCACCTTCCCTCCTTTCTCCTTCCAGCTCTACATCAGGCTGAAGGAGAGCCAGCAGCACCCTTCCCCGCCTAGCAGACCTCTGGTCAGGTTCGGCAGCTTTGCCATTCAGTGTAACCCTGCAGATTGTGAGGCCCTGGGAAAGCGTTGCCACCTGATGACTGCAGGGTACTCTGATAAACAGAGTAGAAAGGACATCCCACATGACCAAGAACAGAGTTCTTCTCAAGGACAACCCAGGGAACAAGTTGTATTCACAGATCAGACAAATCATCACACCCTACTGAGGGTCCAAGATCCATTTCAGCACCTCTCACTGCACACTCAGCTGGTTAGGGTAACCCAGTCGTGACTTTAGATCAGTTGCCACCACTGTTTGCTGGTAGCATCCCAGCACATTCTCCTCTGCAAGACTCACTGTTTCTTCAAACATGTATGAAGACTTAGGTCATGCTTGTTACTTCCTAAAGCAACAGCTCCAGACTTCATTACCACACTAACAGAGGTCCCTCTAAGGACAGCCACGTTAAAAGGCCACAAACACCACCATGAAGATGGATCTGAAGGGATTTTGAGCTCCAGCTCATATGCACATTAACTGCTTACCAAAGGAAGCAACAGGATTCACATCATTGCTCTACCTCCTTCTCAAAAGAGCTTTTCAAACAGTCAAGCCCAGCATGTGGTGGCATAACCTACAAAAATGGCTACCTCATCTTGCTTCCTCCTCACAGTGGCAGAGGCTGAGAATTCTTCTAAAATAGCAGCCTGGAGACCAGAGCCTACTTACAGTGAGTAGGAAGAAGAAAAAATATGACAAACCTGAGCTAGTGAGAGCTGTATGCACATGGGCACAGCAGTAAGCTTACGCTTCTTGTTGGAGTCAGTCCGTGAGGTTTATGACTTCATACAGTGCAGACTGTATGTGCAACCGCATGTATCAGTACCTGCTGGAGAAGAGCTCTGTGGAGAAGGACCTGGGAGTCCTGGTAGATGACAGGTTGGCCATGAGCCAGCAGTGTGCCTTGGTGGCTAAGGGAGCCAATGGGATCCTGGGGTGCATCAGGAGGAGTGTGGCCAGCAGGTCAAAGGAGGTGATCCTCCCCCTCTACTCTGCCCTTGGATCAGGCCCCACCTTGAGTATTGTGTCCAGTTCTGGGCTCCCTGGTATAAAAAAAGACAGGGATGTCCTGGAGAGAGTGCAGAGAAGAGCTACGAAGATGATTAAGGGCATGGAACATCTATCCTATGAGGAAAGGCTGAGAGAGCTGGGTCTGTTCAGCCTGGAGAAAAGAAGACTGAGGGGGGACCTAATCAATGTTTATAAATATCTGAAGTATGGGGTGCAGGGGGAATTGGCCTGCCCCTTTTCTTTGGTCGGTGGAGACAGGACAAGGGGCAATGGCTGCAAACTGAAGCACAGGAAGTTCCGCACCAACATGCAGAGGAACTTTTTCACAGTGAGGGTGACAGAGCCCTGGGACAGGCTGCCCAGGGAGGTGGTGGAGTCTCCTTCTCTGGAGATATTCAAGACTCATCTGGATGCCTATCTGTGTAATATGAGCTAGGGAGCCTGCTTTGGCAGGGGGGTTGGACCCCATGATCTCTCCCTCTGCTAGCATCTTCACAGTCAATGCTGATTTCCCACTTGGGTCTCACAACAGCTTTTGACAGGCTCTCTGCTACCTTGAAAAAACAAGGTTTCAGCAACATGCGTGTCAGCAGAAGGGTGTGGAAAAGCAGCAAAGGGAAACCACTGCAATGCAGAAGTCAGGCACAGATTATTTTTTTAGCAAAGTCTTTATTACAGAAATATTCACCTTCTAGACTTTATATCTGTACATGCTTTCTTCCAGTAGGAAGATGGTGCTAAAAACAGACCAAAAAAGGAAACCCAGCATGGCCTCCTTTTCACTTGCTGCTCAGCGTTGGCATCTTACAAATCAACAAGAATCTTACAAATAAGAACACAGTAGAGAATAGACTTTGTGCTACAAAAGCTAGCAAGCTTTACTTCTAAGAAGGGTGCCTTCTGCTATAGCAAAGGTCAGCTTGAAGGGATCTGTGCGGGAGGGGGCAGAAGTCTCAGAATAGCAAAGCCTTATCAGACCTCCATTAAAACCAGTTGCCCAGTCGTATCTACTCTCCCCAGTCACTACTGTGTCCAGAAGTAAGGACAGAGCAGGGACCCACTGCTGGGGCCCTGATTCCCTGCACAAGCCTTTATTTCCAGAAGGAAAACTGAGTAGGGAGTGAAGCCATCCCTTTGAACTGCTACTAGGGTTATTCCTACCAACCCCACCCCTGACAAGAGACAGTCCTGGGACCACCTCTGTAAGGCAAAGGCTCTCTGACCAATTACCTCCTATTAGGTCTTGGTTAAGGGCCATCCACTTCTCTCTGCTAGTTTCCTGCCATCAGGCTGACTGCATGCACGTGTGACTGCAAGCAATCTCTTGTTGTTCCCGAGCCACTTCTAAGACTGAGGGTTTGCACCCAGCTCCCTTATCCAAGAATCTGGGGCAGTCTTCCCATGTACTTCCTACTTTTTTCTTCTCTGCTGGCCACTGGCTGAACAGAGGGAACAGCCCAGCCACTGAGTACAGAGACCATCCAGCCTACGTGACTGCAGAACCCACAACTTAACTGCCGCAATGGTTATGCCCAAGACAGAGCCCAGAGCCACAGCTCCAGAACACCATGCAATCAGAAGGCCGGACAACTGAAATAAAAGCAATTTATCCTGGCATCCAAACTACAGAACCCCAACCAGACACCAGTAGCAGTGATACGTCCAACACACAGCATCAGCAATCCAGCCCAATCCCTCCGTGCTCATAATTAAAAACCACAGCTAGCAAATTTCATGTTCATAAAGCGGGCAGAGGAAGAATAAAGTTATTCATAACCTCTATAAAAGTTGGCAACCCAAGAATACAACCAGAAGAGTCAGCCAGGGGCTGAGTCCACACTACGCAGCAGCCTCAGAAGTACTTCCAAGCTGACAGGAACCAGCAAAGCAGCGCTAGGAGAGAAAAGGTAATGTGGCAAGTGGGAGAAACACGTCAGTATCAAATCCAGAACCCAAAGGACCCATTCCAGAAGCAGCTGAGCACCACCACTACAGTCTGCCAGGCCACACTAGGGATAGGTAGGCTTGGCACTCTACCAGTGGCATCACACTTGAAGGGAAGAGCTCCACTGAAGACAAGGCATAGCTGACTCCAGAAACAGGACAGCGAGTCTGAGGGCAGCACTCAGTATTTCAGATGAGGCCTAGGCTGGAGGATACGTAGTAGGAGCCAAATCAGGTTAACTGCAAGGAAGGAGATGGCCTATAAAGCACAACTAGTTACCACAAATCAGTGAAGTAGGTGAAAGCTACCAAAGCGCTGGAATCTTAACAGCAATCCTGGCTCATGAGACAGATGGAACTTCTGGGGTAGGGGAAAAGTTGTGTGAGAGGAGAATGAGTGGGGAAGAGGAATTATTTTATGTTAGGTCTGGTGGGTTGTGGAATGGAAATATGAATAGTATTGTTTAACATGGAGCAGGCAGCACTGTCTCGTGTGACCTGAGACAGTTAAGTTCTGCTTCTTGAAGTAAAAATATTCCAGAGGCAGGATGCAGGTAGCCCAAGGGCCCTATTACCAGAAGATCACGCTGTAATGCAGCTCTAACAGTTCTTAGCAGAGTGGTATCAGAAATGGGATGTCACAGGAATAGTGGTCAATGGTTGGACAGTCTGGGTATGAGGCAGGAATGTTCTGTTTGCTCCTTTCCGTTTTCTGTAGCTCTGGAGTCAGCCAACTCAAGACTTGGGCACTTTGGTGTAGTCTTCACTGTGTATGTTCTTGCAGAGTGAAATGGACAGTATCATCCCCAGCAGCTGGAATGAGTAATGAAGAATCGGAATAAAAATCAGAAACCAGACAGGTAAGGGGGGAAGAAAAGGTGGTACAGGGGAGCAAATACAATGGTCCCCTTAACATCTCACAGGTGAACAGAGTTGGTCCACAATGCAAGGAAAATGTCATAATCAGGACAACAAAAATATCTCACTGCAAAATGATGTGCCTTCACCTGGAATCTATGCTATGGGCTTTTTAAGGCAGCAAGTGGGACCTCACTTGTCTCATTCTTCACAGTTATGCATGCAGCAAATTGCCAAGTGTCAGGCAGAGCAGCAGGAGCCACCAGTAGGCAGGTTTTGCTCGATTTTTAATCCAACCAATTAAAGCAACAGTTCAAAGCTCCAGGTAGAGACAACCAAGAGCTAGAACTGCACTGGCACTAAACCAGCTGCCTATTATTTGAAAAAATAGCTTCACCTTTAAGAGAGTCTGTGGTAAGACAAGTGTAAGTTCATACTGGGAAGGGACTTACCTCTATAACAGCAACACCAGTGCAGACCCCAAGAATGACACCAAGGTTGTCCTTCAACCACTTCTCTACACCATCCATGCATCCCTGTGAAGAAAACATGATCACAGGGAAAAGAAACTTGTATCTAAGTATCTGAAGACTGAAAATCCATAACACATCTCCTTGTGCATGCACAGATTATCCCAGCTACAAACTATACCAAGTTTCACAGTAGCTTTAGCAGAAAAGGGTAGAATCCCTGTCCCCTCTTATTCCCATTCCCACAGCTACTTCAAGAAATACTGACATGAGGAAAAATTGTTCTAAATTCCCAAAGAAACAAAGACAAGGTGACTTCAGTAGAAACTTCACATGGCCCAGACTTGCCCACTCACCTGCTCATGAACAGGCCAATCAGCACTGCCATTGACAGATAGGAAGGTGTTCAGGTAACAGAAACCGCTATTTATTTCAACATCCTTGGAGATATTGGAGCAGGAGCAGGGATACAGTGTCATATTTTGATTGATAATCTCATTACTTTCCCAGTCCTGCGGTCCAGTCCAACCACAGCAGGCAATCTAATAAGCAGAGAGAGAAATCAACATCAAAGAATCGTTTGGGTTAAAAGGGACCTTAAAGATCATCTAGTTGCAACTCCTTACCAGGGACAGGGACATCCTCCAATAGACTAGGCTGCTCAAAGCCCCATCCAACCCTGTCTTGAACATTTTGCACTAGAAATATACTGATCATGAAAACAAACAAGCAGCAGAGGTGGAAGTACACAGGAGATCTCCATGTAACAACACCATGTATGGTCAGGCCATACAGTTCACATGAAGTGGTTGCATCAGAACGTCACCCCAACTACCAGATGATAACCTACACATAGGACTGTTCAGAAGACAGAGCATTATTTCCTAACAAAGAGTCACTCTGCTAGCAAGACAGGAGTTACAGGGCCACTTCTAGATGACTATGATCATAGCAGACTACAGTATACAGAGGATATCCATAAAGTTCTAGCACACCAGTCATGGTCAAATATGAATCCTTCAACAGCCTAACTGCATGAGTGCCATATACTCGGATTTCAGCAGGCCACGCAGCATGACATCAATTCTACAGAATCTAATTTTGATTAGTGCTTGCAAGCTAAATACTAGCAAACCTCATCTTTTTTCCAGGTGGCAATGCTAAACAGAAGTAACAGTGCAGAACAGATGTTGCTGGTGTGTCAGCTGGAGGCAGTCATCCTGTGTGATGTATTTGAGAGATCCTTTTTTCAGTCCTGCCAGTTTGCCATCAGAGGATTCATTTGGGTGAGGAAGCAAGGCAGGTAAGAGATGAGTGTGTTGACACAACATCCCGTGTACTCAAAGATCTTAGAGACCGCTACCTAGTCTTTCACTACCAGTCTCAGTTCTGTTGTAAGTTTGCAGATGACACAAAGCTGGGAGGAAGCATCGACCTGCTTGACGGTAGGGAAGCTCTTCAAAGGAACCCGGACTGACTGGACTGATGGGCTGAGACCAATGGGATGAGCTTCAACAAGGCCAAGTGCAGAGTCCTGTGCTTGGGACATAACAACCCTGTGCAGTGCTACAGGCTTGGGGAAGAGTGACTAGAAAGCTGCCAGGCAGAGGAGGACCTGAGAGTGCCAACTGAATATGAGTCAGCAGCGTGCCCAGGTGGCCAAGGCAACCAATGGCATCTTGCCCTGTATCAGAAATAGCGTGGCTAGTAGGTCCAGGGAAGTGATTGTGCCACTGTACTCAGCACTGATGAGGCTGTATCTCGAGCACTGTGTCCAGTTCTGGGCCCCTCACTTCAAGAAGGACATTGAGACCCTCAAGTGTGTTCAGAGAAGGGCAACCAGACTGGTGAAGGGGCTGGAGGGCAAATCCTATGAGAAACAGCTAAGGGAGCTGGGAGTGTTTAGTCTGGAGAAGAGGAGGCTGAGTGGAGACTTTATCACTGCCTGTAACTGTCTGAAACGAGGTTATAGAGAGGTGGGTGATGGTCTCTTCAGCCAAGTGACTGCTGATAGGACAAGGGAAAATGGCACAAAGCTGCACCAGGGCAGGTTCAGATTAGATGTTAGGAAAGAGTTCTTCACTGAAAAAGTTGTCAGGGCCTGGAACAGGCTGCCCAGGGAGGGGGTTGAGTCACCATCCCTGGATGGGTTTAAAAAAAGGGTATATGAGGTACTTAAGAGATATGGTTTAGTAGAGGACAGGGATGGTTGGACTCGATCTTAAAGGTCTTTTCCAACCTAGACATGCCGTGATTCTGTGACGGGCTTAATTACTAAGACTTTATTTTGAGCAGCACACGTGTTTCTTGAGCAGACACGAAGCAGGGACTTTTCATTTTCTGGTTCCCAGTTGGTAAGGTACTGCTGATCTTAGCTGACACCCCCGAGGGACACCAGCAGCCACCGCACGATGGCGTCGACATGCCACTGAGCCCCAGCAAGTCTGCACCCGCCTGGATGCAGTTGGGACTGGCTGGAAGATGGGATGAGGAAAGTTTTCCATCCGAAGAAACGTTTACATTCCTATACAGCCACGTGATAAAACTGCAATTGCTGGAGGGGAAAGCACATAGGGAAGTCCAGCAGAGACTAAGCTCTTGTCTTAACCATGCGTGGTTCCCGGTGCTTGCACTGAGGTACAGAGCAGAAGAGCTATCAAACTTGAGATGGAAGTTTAAGGGAAATCCCCCTCTGCTCAGAAAGAAGACGTAATGTTTCAGTCTGACATAGCAGACATGAAGGGAGAGGTACCGACAAGCTGAATACCCATGCCAGGATGAGCATTTGGTTTCCAAACAAGCGCTGAAGATCCAGCCTCCAAAAGGAGCTACCTCTGCTTCAGAGGCTTGGACCTCGACTCCAGGGCTGGTCTACAGAACACCCACACCCTTTCAAACACTAAAACTCCAGTGTCTGACAAGAATTAGACTTCACTTCCACCTTCTTCTACATAAAAGAAGGGCTCAAGCAGGATCCACTCTCCACAGTAGAGTCGGCCTTCTTGAGTCCCCTAGCAAGGAGATATAACCATAGTGGTAAAACATAAATAAATCACTCTTCCTCCAAGGAGGAGAAATACTGCAAGTCAGTGTTTTGTAGACTGAAGAAAAACACTATTACTTGTACGCACTGCTCAGCAGTCCCGTGCTACGTGTATTTAGCCACAACAGCCAGCCCTCAAGCTTGCTGTTCGGCAATAAACAGCTAACAAGATTCCATGTGTGACCTAGTTGCTCAAGCACTGACCCTTGATGCTAAAACAGAAACCAATGGCAGTTGGATGGCTCCTGAGAACACTCCCACTTGTGGAAGTAACATCAAAATGAGCAAGCAACATACACCAAGCTGTAAGGCAGGCAGGGCTGACAGCTTGCCCTGCAATATGCTAGGGATTTTACTTGCTACAGAAACAGTGTGCACTGTGGCTTCCACACGTGCTAGTGTTCTGGAGGCCTCACAGACAAAGGGAAGCATTGGGTTGCCATATGATAGCTCACACAGGTTAGACTGTGCAGCCAGTACGCTATGCAGTTCAGTGGCTTGTCTAGTAACAGCAAGCAAGACAGCTTCCTAGTATGAATGTACCAAACCTCACATGCGAGGTGGTAGATAACGTGCTACAGTATTCCCTCTTGCAACACTTGTTTCCTCATTGTCAGCCTAGTTTTAAAGGCCATTTAATACACTGAGAAACAGCATCACCTGCCTTTTGCTGCCCCCCACTCCCGACTCACCTGTGTTTGCACATAGTCCCATGCATCTTGTAAGTTCCTCTCACTGACATTCGAAGGGTCATAATTCTGAATCAGATCTACAACTATGCGGGACAGCTCTTCTTTCAGCTGGCAAGTAAAAAAAGGCAGGGGAGTTAGTTAATTTCTTGGAGCTCCTTCTTTGGAGCTTAGGGCATATAACACCCCTCCCCATCACTTGTGTAAGTCCTGCTGTGGGTCCACTTTCCCCACAATAAAGAAACACAGGGGTACATCATTGTCATGAGCGTGAAAACATTTGGCTTCGCTCTGGCCCCAGTGAAGGAGGTTAGAGCAAAGACAAACTGCAGATAGAGATAACAAGCACCAGGGAAAAAAAAAAAAAGGAACAGGCAGTAGCTTCTGCTTAGACCTTCACCAAAAATTCTAAAGGAAACAGTACTAGGTGCTCAGGCTATCACTCTCCCACAGCACAGCTATTCTAAGTTACAGCAAAACCAGATAAAACCATGACCAAAACCTTTGGAAAATGAGCACTGAATTGGCACACAAAGCAATATTTAAAGAAAAATAAAGAGCAACCAGGCAGTGACAAATCCCTCAGACAAACCTTCAAATATCTTACTCTACAGCCTTGCCTATGCTTTTGAGAAGAGGCAATAACTACAATCAATAGGATGAAATACAGAATGGGCTTACCAAGATCAAATCCCACTGTGATGATCAGGTAGCATTTCTTGCTATGAAAGTAAGGTTTTTTCCAGGAAGAAAAAAAAATAATAAAAGAAAAAAAAAAAAATCACACAACAAATCCACCCTAGCTTTCACTGTTGCACAGCCTGCTGCTGTGTAAGAGGAAAGGCATTCTAGCAAAAATGAATTAATTTGAGGTCCCCATTTCCTCCACAAATCAGTTTCTTGTTAAGCTTATTAAGCAGATGGGAGACTGCTACTGAGGAACCTGAGAAGTTGAGGCTTGGAATAAATTCCTCTGCTTACTGAATACAGCATTATGCTTGTTACACTGCTGACGGGAAGCTAGCTTGATAGAGAAGTTCATACATCTTACTGAGCAATCGTGTATCCCCCTTAAGATTAGAATAGAAAGGGAAATAAATTGAACTCACAAAAACCCCAAAGTTGTGGAGACCTGGGCAAGTAAGTGTTACAAGATACGGAAGACATCTAGACATCTACTACAGAAGGACATGGGGTGCTTGGTGGCCACAAAAAAGAATGCCCAAACAGAAAACCCTATAGGTTCTAGTGGTCCAGAGTCAGAGAACAGAAACCATCTCAGTATCCATTAGGAAAATCCTTCTAGGAGAGACAGGAAAAAAATAACAAAAAGCACAAACCATATCTCTCCAGAAATGTCACAGTGCAGCTTTGATCACTCAAAAAAAGCCAAGTGCAAAAAGCAACAAGTAGAGATAAGGTGGTATGCACAGTCTGTCATGAAGGGGAAGGGAAGGCTGTGCTTTGCTACGCAATGCAACCGAAGTGCCCCTACTTCCTCCCAGGTCCCTGCCCAGGCACAGAGCAGGGTTACAGACCTGATGAGCAATAAGGAAACAGAACTAGATGCAGTTATCTTGATAAGGCACAGGCTGAACAACTGCTGCCTGCCCCAGGGGAGACAGGCCAACCTGAAGGGCAACACTGCCTCAGGCATTCACAAGTAGGGTATTTCTAACCTTGCATTGCAAAGGAGACTCTGCACCAGAATCTCAGTCACTGCAGTTCATCTCCACCACCCAGGGAAGGTAGGAGTTACTCTGCTCCTGCATGCAGCTGGATTTTCTGACATACAGGTGGTGGAAACTTCCCTTTTTCACTAGACGTTGATCAGCCTCTCCCCAAACTCCTACAACTGTTGCTTCTATACTAAGACAGAAAGTACTATAACTACTACAACAGTTATCACAATGCTCAGATGTATAAAATTCTCCCTTCACCCCCATTCCTTATCCAGATATATTTAGAACACCTTTCAGTTTGATGAGAAGCACAAGCTTCCCCCCAGCAGACTTCTTCACCTTTTTCTGAAGCTCTTCTCAGCTACCCTGACAGCTGTTATTGCCAAGGACAGACCCATATCACAAGAAGTTAGAGAGAGTGTCCTTAGACTGCCTGAGGGATGGGATAGTTACATCAGCTTGACCACTAGGATGCTCCCATCCCATGACTTACCTTCTCATCTGTGGTGCTACAGCGTATTTCAAATCAGTGGAAGTGATTTTTCTTTCCTTTTACTGTTAAGCACTGCAAATGACCATGGCAAATGCAGGAACACCCAGCAAGAGGAAGCAGTGTGCACTGCTAGAGAGAAGCTTCTCTACATCAGCAACTCCGCTTCCTAGGAAAACTGCAACTCAGCTCACCGGGATCAGCTATATCAGGCCAGACAGATGGGAGCTGCATGATCCTTCTTCTCATGATGTCTAGCTCTTCCCATTTTAATTACTTTGCTTCCTCTTTTTCTTCCCTTCAAATCAAGACAACCTGACCTGGTTCTCACTAATGAGATTGGCCTTGGCTGCTGTGGTAAGCCTTATCAGTTACTGAACCTCTGAGTTCCCACCCTCACCCCTCCCACACACTGCTGCTCCACACACACAGAGGGAGGCAAGAAGTGGGTTTGTTGTCCTACCCTGGGCCCATCCGACCCCTTAGCTCTTAGGCCAGATGAAACCTAGGGTCACTTCTGCAACAATCCCAAGCAACGCCTCTGTTCTCCACACCAGGACCCCATCAAAGCAGAGACAGAGCCTGAACTAGGTAGCCCCAATCACAGCTGCATAAAGAAGCTCTATCTCTGCTCTTCCTCTGCTCTTGCACAAGAGCTGGCAAGTAGTCTTTACTAACAGCTCTGGTTTCAAAAAAATAGGTATTTCAGAAAAAAAAAAAAAAAAAAAAAATCAAGCATTGTTAAGTGTTTCAGGAAGTAAACTGGAGAAAGGGGGAATATTACGCAAACAACAGCACAGCTCCAGAGAGCTCACACAGAAGCAGCCTGTTCACCAGCTTAACCAGCAGAGCAGCCCACAGGGGAAACACAGGCACCTGCAGCCCATCACACTTCCACCCCAAGCAGAGAAAAACCAAAAGAGCAACATGCTAGAAAGGCATACTGAACGCTCAGGCCAGGCTTTTGATATCCTCATCATCCTCACCCATTTAGAGCCAGTGCTGCATACAGCACAACTGCTCCAAGGAGTCGCTAGCCTTGTTTTCCAGGCTCCTGCTGCTTTCCAGCTCTAGCTAAGTCCCAGAGCAAGGAGGCACAGCCCCACCACCTCACAGAAGGGACATTCAGGCCCTATGCACAGAAGCCACAGATCACTGCCAGAAAGCAACAGGGCTGCCAGTCTCCTCTTCATGCAGGTTTACTGAAGAGGGAGCTGGGAAAAGCTGAACACCAGAGATAAGAGCATAGGGTTTTGGATTCAGTCTCAGATTGAATCATGTGTGTTTCTTCCTCTGTCATACATCATCGATAATCTATCTGGCCCCTCTGTCCAACACTCAAGCCAGATCCTTCCTCCAGCATTTATCACCATCTAGCCTGTGCATGAAAACAGGCTCAAAAAACCCCCAACAAACAGGAGGGGCTCTCCACACCTCACTTCTCCCCAGTCCCTTCAGATCCTGAAACTAAGGCACAGTCCATAGTCCCAGGCAAGTCACGGCATGCAATCACCCAA
Source organism: Laterallus jamaicensis coturniculus (assembly GCA_022605575.1). Taxonomy (NCBI): domain Eukaryota; kingdom Metazoa; phylum Chordata; class Aves; order Gruiformes; family Rallidae; genus Laterallus; species Laterallus jamaicensis. The sequence continues at coordinate 24,411,240 of JAKCOX010000013.1, forward strand.
GCCCATCTGCTGCACACAATACCGGGCAAGTAGGGCAATTCCCAGAAGAGGGCTGCTCTCCTTGCTCAAGGCATTTAGAGCCAAGCAGAGGAGAACCCTGGGAACTAGGCCAAGAGAGACCCTGCCCAGGCTCTCGAAGTTAAGGTGCTTGTGGTCCACCAGATGCAGGCGAATGGCAACGTTCAGCTCACAAAGCAGAATGCTGTTTGTGATGTTACTATTTTGTTGTCACTCAAAAACCCCACCCCAGCGTTTTGGTTGCCAACAAATGTAGGGAAACAGATGTTGCATCAATATCCTCCCAGTACTACTGGGCAATTCCAGTCTGAAGGGGCATTCCTCTAGCAATGCCCATGGGGGATGCAAAGCAGCAGCCTTCCAGCCCGAGATTCAGCCTGTAAATTACACTAACTCTACTTCAGTACACATTCATGTATCAGAGGGTGAGGAGGGATTTTGACACTGAAAAGAAACAGATATCCCAACAAAACAAACCAAATATCTATTCAGTAGCTGCTAATCAAGAAAAGGGCAGGTAGAGAGAAGCACAATAACCCTGTCTACTCTCTAGCAGTGCAGAAATAAATGCTTCAGCCACAAGAAGTGGAGGCATATCACCTTGTTACGCTCTGGATACAAGATCCTTTCCTCCACTCTTGTTGTTCCTTGTTTTATATCTGACCAAGTTCCTGAAGTCAGGAAGAAACAAAACACAAAGAACACAATAGACATCTAGGGACTCAATCTTGACTGATTTTCAGTTTGCTTCTCTGTGCTCTGAGCTGCCCTAGGAAGACATACATCAAATGAAGCAGAGTGACGTGCACAGCGTCACTGAGGTGCAGCCACAAACCCAGCGTGGGGGAGGTTTCAGCCAAGCCCTTCCTGAAACAGTTTTTGCTTAGTGCTGTAAGCAGGTACTTCAGAGGACTCCTGAAACATATGGGCTCTAGAAGAGGTGTTCCATAAGTTTTGTTCTCTGAGGTATGAGCAGGAGCATCTGTTCAAAGCCCAACTTCCACTATCATTCTGCTGGATCTTGTACAAGTGATTATCTCATCCACTGCAGGCTGTACAGAATAACCCCCAGTGCTTTCACTACCACCCTCATCTAACTGAGGTTCAAACAAGGAGCTGCAGCTCAAAGGCTGGAGTTTCCTAGGGTAATGTGACAGCTGGATGAGAAATACCAACAGAGGTATGGAATTTCACAGTCCAAAAAGTCCCATTTCCCCATCACAGAGGAAAGCCCACTCCACACCTCCGCATTAGTCAGAGCTGTTCGGAGAATCAGCAGCTTGCTTAAAGCTCTAACCTTACATACCAGCTAACCAACATTTCGGTTTCTCCTTCAGCTCCAGTCAGCCCAGAGAGCAAGCTGCTCATGCATGTGGCAAGGAACCCAGCCAACAGTTGCTTAGTCACCACAGCTGCTCACACAAAGCTCACATGAGCTATTCTAGGGGCGGGTACCTTCCCCCTGCCCCCATGCCTCACCATCAGGCTCCATCCACAACTTCCTCAACCACCTGCTTTCGATAAGCACCGAGCAGGAGGGCTGGCTTCAGAGAAGCAAGAACAATCGTGTAGTACCATAGATTAACAGTTACATGGCAAAGGACTGTTACCTACAACCAATACCAGAAATCTGCACACCAGGAGAGAAGCCAACAGGGACCTTACTTGCTCCCACTGTGTGAATGTGTCTTCCAGTTCAGCTGTCTAACAGCTGGAGGCCCTACCAGGCACTGCTCTGGCCAGGGAGCCTATGGCCAGGACAGGCTGTTGCAACATGCTTAAGTAGCTCAAAAGTTATTCCCTTTACACTATCAAGCCTGCTCGAGCTCTAGAGACACAGACTGTGGGACTGCATTCCTGACAAGGGAGATCCACTTCCAAACGTTAAACCACTCAGCCTTAAGCTCAAACTGTAGTAGAGGAACTGTCAGACATGGGGGTTAGCTCTAGAGAAAGAGGACAGCTCTTCTAAGGAGAGGTCTGCATACAGATGCTGAAGGACTGAAAGGATGGAACAGGACAGCACAAGGAGGGAGCCAGTCCGAAAAGCAGTCACTCAGGCTGGTAACCCCTCAAGGCACCAGCGAGAGCAACACAGCAGCAAGAACTGCTACTACATGCCCAAATAGCAGTCTGCAGCAGGATCAAGAGATGTGGTCAGAAGCCTTTCAGGAATTGTTTTTTCCTGTTCCCACTATCCTAAAAACAAAGCCTGAACAGCAAGCAGAGCGCTGTAATCCTTGAGAAAGCAGTCCTGCTGAGGCTGGGAGATACAGAAGCAGCAAACCACACAGCTGGGGTAGTGGAAAGTAAAATCCAGTCACAGCTACAAACAGTACAGCCCAGTTTGGAAGAAACAACTACCCAGTATCTCCTGTTCCCCCAAACCCAGATCAAGGAAAACATGCACAGTAACAAACACTTACCACTTCTTTCTGGAAGTAGATGACCAGTCCAGCAGCAACCTGAGTTATAAGGATTATCATCAGGCAGGTGAAATACTGCAAACAGAAAAAACAACTACTGTCAGTCTTCAGAAAGGTCCACATGTAACAGCATAAGTTTCAGTAAGATTTAATATACAGAAGCTGCCATAAGTCTGAGGCAACGCCATTACCTGCAGACATGCTCTGCTATCAGCAATGCTCTCCTCAGTGCAAGGCACCTACAACAGGTCAGCACAGGGCTCCCTCTCCAGCTCCATTCCCAGGCCACTCGCACCTCAATAATTTGGACTCTGCCTACCCCAAGCATGCATAGCAAGTAAAGTCAATTAAAAAAAAAAAAGCTATTTGTTTGGAGATCTAAATTTAAGATGCAGCAGCAAACATCTTTTCAAGGAAGTCTGATATCTGAGTTTACTGTTAACCAGTGGCAGCTGTTACCATTACATTAGGAGATGTTCCGAGTGCCAGGACACATAATGTGGTCATATTTGGTTTCCTATAGTGCTCCGAATAAGAAGGAGTCAAGTAGCAAGCAGAGGTGCATGAAGCTAGCATCATCTCCTCCACCATGGAGAAAATTTGCTATAGATGAACCATCTGAAGAGAGGTCCTGCCATACAGGACTTCCTGGTTGAGTTTTTCAACTCTTGCACTTTCCACAGAAGCTGAACTTCACAGCACAGCAGGACACTGTCACTCTTATCTCACTGCCTGTGGTGTCCTTGCGCCACTGAGAAGCCAATGCCAAGTGGGAAGACAGGGTGTGGGACAAGGTGAAGGGTCACCTGGAGCATCTCTTCTCATTTGGCAGTCTCCAACCCACTGTTCGCACAAAGTGTCGGTGGCATTCTCTCTTATCTCAGAGTTACTAGCTCACCAACAGCAATGTCAGAGGAACTGGTGCTGCAGCCTGTTGACTGCTGAAGAACTTAATGCGCAAATTAAGAACCAGATCTAAGTTTCCCTAGCATAAGTGTAAGCCCCAGGAGACCTGAGCCCCAGCTACAATCCAAAAAGTTTTGCAGAAGTATTAAAGGGTGTAACATAGCATGAATTCTCTCACCAGACCCAATAGACATCGGATTTCATTGACCGCTCCAAGACAACCCAGGAACCCCATCAGCATGGTAAGAGCCCCAACACCAATGAGGATGTATGCACCAGTCTTCAAGGAGGGAGATGACATCTCTGTAGGGGCCAGGAAAGGGAACACAATTAGCTAATGACAAAAACTATGTCTGCCATCACCATTTAGAGAACTGCCTCCATATCTACTTATAGCCTGTTGTCTTCTACAAAGGGACTACGCAGAGGTGTGTTGAACATAGGGACAGAAGGCTGCTTCAGGGTGTCCTGTGATGAAGTGAGACTTTCAAAGCCAATCTGCAGGTCTCTTATGTCACAGGCCTGGAAGGCTCAAGGTCACTCCACAAAATTGAACCTTGTTTGGAGAAAGGTAGCTGCTTCCTGGAGTTTGAACTTCCTCATGAATACACTCAGAGTAAGATGAAGTACATTCTACTCCACAACTACTGTCCATCTGCTTCAGTTCCCTACACTAAAGTCCTACAACCTTTTTTTTATTTTGCTTGGCTTTTGAATTTAATGCATTATTCCTTGTTCCAGCCATTCTGGTTTTACTTCTCCCCTCACAGTCAACAGTGGGACACACAAGCTGCATAGAATGAAACATGATGCAAGAGCTAGTGATGCTAGCCAATACAGCTAGTGTCGAGTACAGACAACCTGACAGGTTACTTGACAAGTCACCATTGAATGGCTTGTGGCCAGGCACTCGCCGCAGGCTCCTGCGGCACATGGACACGACCACCTGCAAACAGATGCTATCGCAGAATGAAAACAGGTATCATACCCAAATTAGCTACTTTTACATCTCTTCCTAGCTGTCCTATCCCCTGCTATTGTGTCTGGAATGACTGCTCTTGAGCACTCAACAGTTTTTCAACTACATTTAAGTAGTAGTGTTTCAGACATGTTGTCAGTCCTCTCTCCCTTGACACTTAGTACAGCAAGCAACAGAAGAAATAAGCTTAGATTTGAGCAGGTCACAAGACTTTCTTGCAGAATAGGATTGGAAAGAGGCAGCATTAAGGCATAAAAGTTGAAGAGACACTCTGTCTAGAAATAGTAACCTGAAACCTCATTTATCATTGAGATGTTCTTAAACCTGGGAGCTGTACAGTGTAGGGGAACTCTGGATGTCCAATGATAAATTAAAATAACATTTCTAGAGCTCAGAATTTAGTTTCCTGGACAGAAGTCCCAGCAGGCAAGCTTCCTTTGAGAGAGTAACCAGATTCAGACTAACACTCTCCCCCCTAACACATACATCTCCCCACTTCCGATATCTGGCGCGAATCACCAGCTACCAAACATTTTCTTTAGAACATGCCAAACAGAAAGGGGAAAAAAAAAATCAGTTACCAATAAAAATGAACTAGAGCTGTTTGCCACACATGTCAATCCAGACACTTCAGCACTGATTCGTTTCAGGCCAGACTCTCCCTAGCAGGACACAAGGAAGAAAAACCCACCCAGGATCTTGCTTCTCCATCCTAGTCCTGGGACTCATGCTGCGAGGATGGGGTGCCCAATACCACAAAGCAGCAGCCTTACAGGAGTAGCCTTTGCAAGACAACACTATTCTCTCCCTGAAAATCAGCTCAGCCATCATACAAGTGTTCAATGGCCCGGGCTGCAGCACTACTACAGTGCTAGAAAGCAGTTGCTTGGTCAACTTATTAGAAGAAAAAGTATTTCCAACTCAAAAGCCTTTGGGAGAAGTGAAAGCACCAGGGGGAGAGGAGTTGCAGTTGCACTTCTCATCTGCCACACATCCTCTTGCAAGACAGGCTCTGCTGGCAAGATCCCTCCTGCTCTGTTTGTGTAGCTCCATGTTTTCCCCTGTGCTGGGCAGGAGGCCAAGCTCGAGTACAACAGGCTCCTTTGGCAGCAGCTGGAGTGCCCTGCTGTGCCGGGCTCCCTCCCTGATGCCTGAGTTAGTAAAGCAGAGGGAGAGAGGAGCAAGGCATGGGAAAGGAAGAGAGGGGGCAGGGAGAAAGAGCTGGTGCTGGAAATCTCCAGGAAGGAAGCTAAATCTTTAAATGTTCTGTTAGCAGAGATTCTGGAGAAAACGGGACGAAGCAGAGCCAAGCCCAGAGACTCTGTACATCCATGAGCAGCAGTAACACCCAATCAGCTTGGGGGAAACAGCTGCTGGCCCACCAAACACACCTCAGAGGCATGTTGCAAACAGCCAGGCCTGGTAAGCTCCTTTGTGGCTGCCTGGATTAAAAGCATTTCTGATCATGCCCCCGCTTTATAACCAGTACCTCTTAATGTGCTCCTCAGCCTTCTACTACTACAGTAGCAAGCTGGATGCAACAGCACAACAATCAGAACAAGCAGCAGTACCTGTATGGCATTGGGGGGTGTCTCCACCCAGCACCTTCCAAAGCCAGGCCTGAGTGTTTGTCCTGGTTTTCAGCTGCGTAGATTTAATTTTCCCAAGAAGCTGGAAGGGCACACAGCCAGGACAGCCGACCCAAACTAGCCAAAGGTGTATTCCACACCATCTGATGTGTATATAGGGAGCTGAGCAGGGAAGAGGGGGGCTGTTGCTCCAGGATAGGCTGAGTATCCGACCCCAGGGGTGAGAAAATTGCATCACCCAGTTTGTATATTCTAAGTATTGTTGTTGCGTTTACCTCTTCCTTTGCTGTCCCGGTTAACTGTCCTTATCCCAACCTAGTGTTTCCCATCTTTTTCTTCTGATTCTCCTCCCCATCCCAGAGGAAGGAATAAGCAAGCAGATGCATGGTGCTTAGCTGCCAGCTTGGGCTAAACCATGACAGCGTTCAACAGGCCTCAGGAGATAAAGCCCTTCCCAGGATCATCCTAGCTGGGAACAGGTCTATGAATGCCACTGTTGTTTATTCCCTGAGGCCGCAAGCAGTGCTCATGCAGCCTTCCTGCAGCATCTGACACTGGTGCAAGGGTCAGCGGTTCTGGAAGTAGTGGGATTGAGTAACCAGACCCACCAGCCAGAAAAGCCATTTGAAGGATCCTTTAGGAAAATGCACAAAGGACGCAGAGTTTGTGGAAGACAGATCTGAGATACTTATTTAGTGACAGGCCACTTACAGCCCTGCCAGCTCAGTTTTTTTTGGTTGTTGCAGAAAGCAGACCCTCTGTTAAGACTCAAGTTGATGGTTAAGAGGGAAGGTCCCTCGACCCATACAGTGGCAAAAACCATCTCTGATAGCTGGGCTAAGTCTCATGAAGTACGTACAATCCAGCATGTTTCAGAACTCAGAGCATTAAAGACTTCACAGCCCCACACACCTTCCACTCCCCTCATTTCTGCATCCTCTACTGCTTCAGAACAAAATTGGGTATTTCCAATGTACATGAAGAATCAATAAAATCAGGTACCTTCCATTTCTTTTGTCATTTGAAATATCTGACTTGAATTTAATCATTACAGATGGCAGTGAGAACATAAGGGACTCACATAGCAAAGTTACATTAAGGCACTGGGGAGCTTTAGATAGAATGGTAATCACAAAGCTGTTGCAGAAACACACAGCATGCAGTGGAAAGAGAATGAAACACTAGTCCCTATGTTTATCATGAAGTATTTGGATTGTTGGGTGAAGAGGCAATGGTTGTTTCAATCTGGCTCTGGTGTTGCAACCCACAAGACTAGGGGGAATGCTGAGTCTTCAAAGTTGCTCCCTTTCACCCTGTCCCTGCGAGTCCAATCTTGCTGTTGCCATGTTAGTGCTCAGGTCACAGTCCATGCTTAAAAGCTTTGCCATCCCCATACTATCATGGTCAAAAAGAGCCCTGGACTTGAATCAATTCAGAAGGAATAAGAGATGAAGAAACATGGACTTACGTAGAACTGCAATAAAACTGGTTTTGTCAGCCAGAATCCATATTCCAAATCCCAGGATCACAGCACCCAGTATCTGAAAGAGCAAGAAGAAAAACATATATAGCTGGCTTATTAGCTTACACAAATAACAAGCAGCACTCACCATCATCATACTTCCAAAGTAAACACAACCATTCTTTTGCTGTTCCCACCTACCTGCCTCATGGTGGTACTCCCAAAGTAAACAGGATTGGCAGGAAGACAGCCTCAGCCAACTGTACAGGAGCCCCAGGTTCTGCCTGGCAGTCCTTCACAGAATCACAGGCTGGTTTGGGTTGGAAGGGACCTCAAAGATCATCTAGTTCCAACCCCGCTGCCATGGGCAGGGACACCCTCCACTAGCCCAGGTTGCCCAAAGCCCCATCCAACCTGGCCTTGAACACTGCCAGGGAGGGGGCAGCCACAGCTTCTCTGGGCAACCTGTGCCAGGGCCCTCTTCACCCTCACAGGGAAGGATTTCTTCCTAATATTTAATCTAAATCTTCCCTCTTTTGGGGTTTAAACCCATCACCTCTTGTCCTATCACTAGGCTTCCTAACAAACAGTCCCTCTCCAGCTTTCCTGTCCCTTTCGTGTACTGGAAGGCTGCTGTAAGTTCTCCCTGGAGCTTTCTCTTCTCCAGGTTGAACAAGCCCAGCTCATCCTGTCCTCACAGAAGAGGTGCTCCTGCCCTCTGATCATCTTTGTGTCCCTCCTCTGGGAGCTCAGTATCTCTCTTATACTGGGGACCCCAGAGCTGGACACAGTACTCATGATGCAATACAACATCATGTACTACTAAAATACTGCGTGAAGTATGTTCAAAACAGTTTAAGAAGAGATCCTCTGCACCCAGAATCCTGTCAGAAGCACAAGGTAAGCGTGTCTTCTGTAAAGAACATAGGAAGGACAAACACATCTAGTATATGATTTTAAAGATTTTTTTTGTTTGTTTAAAAAGAGAAATTCTTGACCCTGTGGGACCAGGCCAGGAGCCAGCTGCTAAAGGATTAGATATCTGGAAGCTGGAAGCTTCCCAGGAAGGAAACCTTTGGTTTGTCAGTCTCTTTTACAACATTACGTCTTCAACCCACAAATGCAAGAGAACAGCAGCATACACTCTGCATGCAAGTTCCCTTCAGTGCAGTGCTTTGCCCCTTCCAAAGCCAGGTTTAGGTACTTCAACTTGACCCCTACTTTATGACAGAATGCCCCAGCCCCTCAAGCCAACACATCTTACCACCAACAGAGAATCAAGCATTATGAAGTATCAGCCACGGTCTCCACCTCACTCACCACAGTTCTGTAGGACAAGGATCAATAGAGCACTATGTCCCTATGAGGACTCAGCTGAATCCAGAAGGCAAGAGACATACAGCTTCCCCACTTCATTACGAAAGCAGGGAGCATACGGTGGTTTAGCTTCTAGGTATCACCATGTTTTATACTGCACTGCGAGGTATTTGCATGTGGATGATGCCTGTCCCCAAATTAACATCAGAACACCATTATGCCCAATTAAGTACACTGAGAAGCCTGTAAGTCTGCAGGTTTGATTGTGCCATTCACCCAACTGGAAGTGGCAAAAAGCCTAGAAACCCCTCATTGTGCAGAGATCTACAACTCTGAAGAAACAAGAGAAGAACAAGGAGGGCAAGTGACACGCTTCCAAAGGACATGAACTCAGGGTGGTAGGTCTTACACGAGCAGGATTTCAAGATAAGATGAAGTGAAATACTAAATAAACCAAGAGGACTGAAGAGAGATTACAGTTCAGTGCTTCATCAGGGAACGTTCTGATATTTGGGATACAAGGGAAGTGCCAAGCCACCACTTTTCAGTGGTGATGGACAGTAGAAGGGAAAGGTTTGCAAAGCAAGGAAAGGATAATAAAAAGCTGGCAGAGAGGGTTGTATGGACAGGCACTGGCTCCATATTTTGAAAGTTTACACTATGCTTCAGGTCCTCATACAAAGAAGCTTTTCTGAGCAAAGATAAAGCAACAGTCTGAAATAAGCTGCTTGAATCTTTCCTGGCTTGGCAGAGCATCCAACATGCAGTTAGCTCTGGGGACAGGATTAGAAAGTCACCAAGCAAGTTCCCATCTATGAAGATGGATGTAGAAGACCAACTCAGCTGCAGAAAGCATGTCACTGTTGTACCCCAGAAAAAAAAGAAAAAAGATAAAGAGATAAGATAGCAGATACAAGAATTCCCCCTTGCTTTATGTCCCAGCTTGCTGCACCACCACTTTCAGTCTGCTGATCAAACTAGAAAGGCCCCTTGAACGTGCAACAGCTGCAGCACCTAAAGTATTCCTCTCAAACTTAGTGCTGCCAAGAATTGCTGAATTTACAGTTTGAGGCAGCCTCACATTTAAACTATACTCTTAAAATATTTGTTTTAACAAAGATGCAAACCGGGCTGTATGTGACATCTCTTGGCTTGCTGACCCTAAAATGTCACTTAAGCTTTGCTGCTGCTGACAAAACACAGAATGTCTGCTGAGCTGAGTTCCCAGGAAGTTATTTGTTACGAGGTGCTCAGACTACACGAGGCCTGTTTTCACTCTGATCTTTGCTCTAGTCCACAACTTGGGTGTTTGTCAGGAGCTGCTGTGGAAGACACTAAAAAGGGGAAGGCAGGAAAAAAAAAAAAACAAGCCATGGGGAAAAAACACTGTCCTATTAACCAACAGTATATTTACACCCTGGCTGTATTGCTGCTTAGCATCTTCAGGAGCTCACATAGCATGGCGAGGCTGCTTCTGTCACTAGCTTGGCTTCAGACCCTCCATTTAAGTCACATCTGCCTTCCACAGAGTTTAATTCCTCTGCTCCACTCCTTTAAACTCCCTCCACCCTGATTTCATACCTGATTTCAGCAAGATCCCCTTCCGCACCTGAGCCAGGAAGATGTGGCTCCCTCAAGGTAGGGCCAGCAGTTTCCCAAAGCAGAGCCCAGTGAAGGGGGCCATGGAAGAACCAAACTGTGGCAGAGCTGACTCACTTTTCTGAAAGGAGCAGCCAGGAATCCCCAATTGTCCCCACCCAGCAGTGTCTTCCTTCACAGGGTCCAAAGCTTGGCACAGGGTCCAAAAGAAAGGCTCTTGAACACCAGGCTTGGTATTAGGTAGTAGCCTTTGACTCCATTTACGGGAGGGTTAGAAGCAGGACAGACAGTTATATACTCTGGAAAAATTCAGTAGTTTCTGGAAGCTGTTTAAGAAAAGTGTTTTCCCTTTAAAGAAAAGCATCTGCTATTGCCCATGTCTGCTACTCAAGAACATAAGACAGATGTGTTAAGTTTAGACTACAGAAACTAAGCTTATACTCCAAGCTTACGGGTTTGATATCTTTTGTAGTAAGTAGGCAAGCAGTCCAAGTAACCTTCTTGCCTTTAATCAAAGCAGGTCAAACCCTTCCCTGAAGTAAGGCTCCAAGGCTGCAAATACCACCAAATCCCTGAACTACTTCAGCTATAGTAAGGGACCTTCTCATAGACCTTGAGCTGTAGAGAAGTGCTATTTCAGTGACAAGACTTCTAAAGAGTTACTGGTATCTCTAATGGTTTAATTCATCAGCTCCAAGCAAGGCTGGAGAACACACTTCAGCCAGCAAGGGTTGGCCTGCACAGCGTGCTAACAACAGATGCTTAGCTCAGGGTCCAGAGCAATACACAGCGCTCCATCACCAGCATGAAAGTTCACACTTGCACAAGCACTCTCCTCAACAAAACTCAATAGCTCTTGGGAATCCAGCACACAGTATGCAAAACCTGTCCATGCTGGTAGCTCACAGCAACTCAACAAAAGCAGATTCTTTACTAGATTAATGTCAATCTACGACGCCAAGTAAGTTCAAGGTTCCCCATTCAGGCCTTGAACAACCATAGCAGAAAAAGCTTCTCATGTTAACTACTTCCTATGAGAGCAAGACAATAACAGGTACCACCTTCCTCAACATCCAGCATGTGCAAAAAGCCTGCCATTGGTTGAGACAGAAGCACACTTAAAGTGTTCCCACTAGAGAAGCAGCAAGCTCCTTACGAGAACATGGCAGCTTCAGAGGCCTCACTTGCACAGAGGAGCCTGAGGGGAAGACAGTGCCTGTGCGGCACAGCAGGCTTAGCAAAGAGCAAAAACCACCTTCTCCCTTTGGTCAGCAAAGACCTTCTCGCATCCCACCTTAAAGCTCTGACACTCCAGACCCAGCTCAGTGCATCAGGCCAGCTTTACTGGAGAGGGACAGGAGCTGGCTGCCACACCAGAGGAGTGGGAGTGCAGCAGGGTGTGCATGGGACAAGGAACAGCTGCTGTCCATCACTTGCAGCCCAGACAGGAGGGCTCAAGCTCCAAGACCCACAGAGGGATTCAACACCTGCCATCCTCCCAGTGTCTGGAAAAATATAGAAAAATGCTTTTTGGTGCAGATGCAGGTCAGCCTGACGAAAAAGTTCAACTCTGCCTCCTGAGAGCTTGGCTATCCCTGTATACTGCCTGTGACCATATCTAGCTCAGAGAGGGGGACAATGTAGAAGAGAGATGCCACAGCCACCACTGATAGCATCCAGCAAAATCGGTGGCAGGGTTGTAAGGCACTGTGCTATTTCAGGCTGTCACCTTTCTCCTTTCCTCTCATACTGGACTAGCTGCTTTTGAGAACTTCCACTACACAGAAGTTAGCTAATGAACTTGGACAGAGGCATGAAGATAAAGGAAGACTAGAGGGGGCCCAGGTACTGGGCTTCAGCAAGACTCAGACACTGCCTTAACAAAAGCAGCTCTGCTTCCAAGGGTGGACTGGGTAAGTTATACACCACTTAAAACATACCACCTCCTTCAGAGAGGATATAGCCTGGGTGCTAACGTGTCTTCAGAGGAGTCCTGCACTGGTAGGTAAACAGGCCTGGACTCAGCTGCATTTTTCCTATCCTTAAAGCGGATCAAATCAGACTCAAAGATTTAGTGGCACTTGAAAAAACCTCTGCCCTCTCCCCCACACCCCTGACTTTCAGCTCTCAGACCAGAGCTCGCTACTTTTTGGATGGAAGCAAAATACAGAGAGAAAAGAGCCAGCTGAGTAAGCCAAGGGAAACCAGATCCAGATGTGCCTGAAGTTCAAGCCCATGTGCCAGCAACCCAGCACAGCCATACAGGAAGCAACGGTGAAGCTGCACGCAGGGACAGAGATCAGAAAGCAGTGCTTACCTCACTGCACTCCACTCCCCTCCCTGCCCTCCCTTCCCCTACCACACTGTACAAAGGACAACAATACCAGACAGGCTATTTTCTTGCAGATACACAGAAAGCTGACACCGTATACTCCCCCCACTCCACCACCCCTCTGCAGCAGGGTAGAACCAACAGTATCATCACTGTCCACAAGACACCCAATACCTAACCTTCACAAAAGCATGCACACAAGAATGTGCATGGCCCGCCCAGGCCCACTCTGATGCAGAAGGGGCTCGTCTTTTGCCAAGTCTTAAACTTGTAAGTAACTGCAGCCAGTGGGCTGCCTCACTTCCCCAAGCAAGCCTGGCCCGGTCTCCCCCACCTCCCAAACCCATTTCAAATAAGGGATTTGGACTAATTCATCTTGCTAAAAATCAAAACCGGCCTCTGGGACTCGAACAAAATTAGAGTTGTACTCGAAAGCCTTCCTGGCCTATTTAGGAGGGTACTGCCATTACGTGGCAGGTTTTGTAGCTTTGCTGCACTGGGGCAGATTAGCTGCTGCTCCACATGTAACTACTTTCTCGGTCACAACTACTCGCCTTCCAAAGAGGAACCACAAACTCCCATCTTCCCTTCTCACTGCAGGAAGGGAGCTGCGTGCACTGGACATGGGCAAGTGTGGTACCAGGAGCGGAACTGCACAACACAATGGGAGCTGCATAGCAGCTCTGATGTCCCTCAGCTTTCAGGGATTCCTTCTCCCCTTCCAAAACTCTGTTTTTAGTGAGCCCACTGGGCCAGCATCCAGCAAAATACCTTTCCAGCTAATTTTAGTCCAGGCCTGCCTTTCTACTCTGCTGACCCCCATGGTACTTACAAAGAACAGGAGATTGAAGAGGAAGAGGAAGTACTTGGTGACTTTCAGGCAGCCAGACCCCATCTTCTTTCACTTACAGGACCTAAAAGGAAAACAGACAGACATCCAGTTCTGTTAGTATCAGGTCCTCCAGGCAGTTTCAGAGTGACACCCTTATCCTTTGCAAAGCTCTGCATCATGTGATGGGTCTCAGAGCAGACACACAGAAGGCACCTAGACTACCCAAGCTGCCTTTTCAGGGCAGCAAAACAGGACACCACATGCACCACAAATAGCCACTGCTGCCAAGGTCTCATGGAGAGCTCTATCAGCAGTTAGAGAAGGGCTCTGATCACAAATGTACTGCTGATTCCATCACTATTTATGTGGTCTTTGCATCAACAGCACGAACCAAAACACCAACTCTACTACTGCTCCCAGTGGAGAGAAGGGATATACTTACCTGAAGGAGTTCACAAGGCCAGCCCCCTCCCCAAGGGAGTCCCTTCTCCTTGTGACTCCTAAGCAACTGCAGGAACACCAAAGAACAAGGCCAATGGGTCCATTTAAGAGGCAGCAGTAAATCAAGTGTTTTGCGTGCAACTTGGCACCTGATGCCTTGACAGCTTACGAGGATCAGCAGGTCTGCTCCCTGGTTACATACTACCAGTTCCACTCTGAGATGAAGCCAGGCAAGTTTTCAACTAGTCTCAGGTTTCCAAAGCCAACCTCCAAAGTCTGAGGCAATGTCAGAGCACTGATAAGTGATGCTGCCTTCAGCTAGTTTGTACCAACCACAAACTACACAGAGGGCAAGAGGCAAATGCAAGGTAGGTCTTTATTACAGAGAAAAGGCACCTCACTGTATCCAAAGTTAACTCTGCTCAATTACGATGACCGAAGCCTGTGTAAAACAGGAGAAAAGATGACAAGGTTGCTCTAAATGATGCAAATTGTGCAGCTTATCAGCAATGGAGCCTCATCAGGTCTTTTTGCTACAGGGCCCAGGGATTAAACAGATATGCATAACTGCAAGCTACCTCAATTCTCACTTGTCTGACAGCAGAGAGCTCAGAAGCCAGAAAAAATTCTCACAGATCACCCATGCCACTGGAGTAGGTGTACTCCTGGGGAAGCAGCACAGCTGAGTAACACACAGGGACTGGTGGGAGGATGGCTCAGAGGTCAGCTTTCCTCTTTCTTCCTCCAAGCTCAGTTTTCTTTCCTGCATTGTCAACAGAGGACTTGCGTGTTCCTTAAAATTTGCTTTAGCAAGCTCCTTGCCCAAAACCAACCATGCTACTTTAAGAAGCAACAGACAAAGTGCAATACTAGGCTGGGGTCACTTGTATGACCTTGGAAGAGCCAGCCCCAGAGAGCAAGGTCAGCATGGTTCCCTGCCGCCAGCCCGGGTGTACTGGGGGTCACTGGAGCCAGTACATTCTTTTGTTTCAATCAAAGGCTTTTGCTTAATCCTATTAAATATTTAGGTTAACTCTGGAGCTAAACTGGCCTTGTTGTAACTGGCTAGTGTTCCCACCAAGCAATGGTCACTCTCCCACTCCGTAAGAGAACACAAGTCTGAACTCTGTGGCTGACGACAGAACTAATTTCAAGGGATGCCATAGTTAGAGGCTGAGCTAAGCCCACCACCGCACAGCACCTTGCAAGATGCTACTGAAACCAGAAAGCAGCATAGAAATACAGTCTCAGCCAGCTGTGCTACAGGTTGCTCCTAGAAGTCCCATCTATACAGCAGTCCTTGCAAGGAACTCTTACTGCACAGCCAGGTTAGCATCACAGAATCGCAGGGGTTGGAAGAGACCTCAAGAGATCATCAGGTCCAACTCCCATCTCAGTCAATTTTTATTCCGTTAAATCCTCAGGTTCACAAACCCAGCAGCACCCAAAAGCAGCTTCATCAAATAAACGAGCTGGGGAATAGCATCTGGTCCATACTTCCGCCAAATATCAAGCACACAGCAGTCTTGTTTCCAGTCCCCCCATTGGCTACGAGCTGGTTCTGTTCCAGCACAGATGGACTACACAACAGCTGCACCACTGCCACCCTATGAAAAGCAACCAAAGTCTCTCTATTAGCAGGTTTCTACTCCCAGTTAATGACAAGTTTATTCAACAAGCCTTGCTCGTGTTAGAGCAGCTCTCCTACCATAAACTTCATAGCAGCTTGCTGTCGCACAACAGCTGTAACCCAAAGACTACCATGCCCTTTTACAGCCTGTCAGAAGAGGGACAAGTACTTGGGCAGGGACAGCACAAACATGGCCTCCTTCAAACTGTGTGCGCCACTCCTTTCCCGTGCTAGAGAGACATGAATCCTGGCAGGCACCAACTCCTTAAGACCGCGCTTGGAGAGGATAGCTAAGATCTAAGTTTTCCCATCCAGCTGGCTTCGCTTACTGGCTTCACCATGACTGCCTGTCCTCTAACAGCATCAAAAACCGGAGCCTGGCAGTCTAACCAGACCATTTAGGCAGCCAGGTCCCTCAGCGAGCATCTGTTGCAAGGTATACAAGTGCTTTTGTACTCTTCAAACTAGCCAAGAACGAAGCTAAATAATAACCCCTACTGCATGAGGCATCAGACTTCTCACCTTAAAAAGCCTGATCCTGGGTGTAATCCTCATTTTCAAGGCAGAGAAGTACTTGCTGATTTGCTTCCTAGCACTGAGTAGCCACACGCTGACAGTTTCCAACTGTCCATACTCCTTTGACTAGTCAGAAAAGCAGAGTTTTGCAAAGCTGTTAGGATCTTTACAGTAGCTATCTAAGATAATTTAGTGGTCAAACAAGTTGAGAAGAGCTGATGTGGAAGAAGACAAGTCTGAGGTGACAAAAGTAAAACACTGCTCTCGGGGTTCTTATACTCCCAGGTATTTGCTCAAGGCGTACCAGTGTGGTATAAAGAAAACAACTCACAAGCAACATAACCCAAACCAAACTGTGTGTTACGCACCAGTCTCCTCTTGCCACAGGGAGATATACCTATTTTGTAGCTCCTAGCCATAAAGTAGTATTTCAAAGTACAGTTCTCAAACCAAAAGAGAATCAGATTTTGGGGGTTTTGCTTTGAGCATGTAAAGCTATTTCAGGGCTCCGTTCTCTAATCCTCCTGTTACCCTTAAGAAATTAAAATTACATTTATTCATGGTAATAATGAAACTCCTCTAAGCTTTATCTACTGAGACTGTACAAGCAATGGCAAAACTACCAATATGGCTGTACAGTAGAAGCAGCAGTTTAGCAAAGTATTAAGACAGGTCAGGTTTAGAAGCAGACAAGCTTGGACTTATAACAACTGGGCATACCCACAGGCCATATAATCAAGTCAGTTCTTCAGCAGGCCAGACCAGCGACTTCAGAAAGCAGTGTGACCTGCAATCTGTGCTGTACAGTCCTTGCCCTCACACTCAGCCGCAAAGGGCTGGCTTAAACACCAA
The DNA here is from genome assembly GCA_022605575.1 of Laterallus jamaicensis coturniculus. Classification (NCBI taxonomy): domain Eukaryota; kingdom Metazoa; phylum Chordata; class Aves; order Gruiformes; family Rallidae; genus Laterallus; species Laterallus jamaicensis. The sequence continues at coordinate 24,428,139 of JAKCOX010000013.1, forward strand.
GCTGGCCAGTGCTGCTTGTGGACTGCAGCAGTCAGAGCTGATCATTTGCCTTTTGAAGCTGGCCAACTTTTGAACCTTAACATCCTGCAGCTCCTTCATCGATTGTCTGCAATTGTTTGTTTCCCCCTTTTTCTTCTCCACCACAACTGCTTTACCCGTTTGAGTTTTATTATGCAAGCAGCTACACCCAGCCCTTCCAACCATCTTGCCTATACACCTCCTCCACATATTCCATGTTGTTCTCCAGGGTGATGCCAGCTCTGAAGGGGATTTCATAAGAAATGGTATTACCAGCTTGCAGAGTGCCATTTCTCCCAACCTCTCCAAGCTGTAAAGACACACATAATTATTTACGCAGGTCAGTCAGCTTGCTGCTTTGAGGCACTACTGCCATAAAAATTTGGTTGCCAACACAGCCTGGCCAGCTTCTGTGTAGTTGATCCTGGGTCTTTCTCAGCCCAGCTTCAGCCCCAGGACCTGAACAGAGGATTAACTACAGCAAGGCATCAATTAATCTAGGACCCTGGGGTTCCCCGTGGGGGAGGAACAAGAGTGGTCCACACAGGGTAAGATGACATCACAGGATGGCTTCCTGTCCCCTCCACCACCTCCAGCCCTCAGGCCTGTCATTCTGCCAGCAACAGCTATGACAGCAAGACCAGTATATGGAGCACAAAATCAAGGACATGTGCCTGAGGAGAAGCACACAGAGGTCTACTTTGTTACCAACAACAGGGGAGTCTCATCACAGCTCAGTTTAACTTATTTTTGTCACAGAAGCCAGTGATACTCCCAGCCCCCTTCCCAGAAAAGGTGACTGCAGCAAAGGGCAGGCAGTATAGGCAGGGAACGTTGAACACCTCTGCCTCCTGGCCCCACCACCAGCCGCTGAAGCAGGGGCGTTGGGTACACAGATGTCATAGCCACATCAGTTGAAGGGCAGAGAGGTTAAGTTAATTTTTAATTGCTATTCTGCTCTCTTGAATTAGAGCCTGTATTGCTTCCAACTAGCAAGCACTGCACACTTGGTGCTCAGTGAAGTTTATGGTACTCGGCTCAGGCTAGCACAGTACATGCCTGAGCCATGCAGCTCACCTGGTAAGAGCTCAGCCTTCCCCTGCACCACCCTTGCTCCTGCAGCACAGGTTTCTTCCTGATGAGCTCTGGCAACTAAAGCACCTCAGCTGCCAAGTTCCTGTACAGCACAAATAAGGAGCTCATTTAGGAGCATGGCAAAAGAGAAGGAGACAACCAAGAACCTCAACAATAGATCAGTTGTGGAAATCACCATCTCTGCACATTTACAGGCAACTGTAAAGTTCCCACAAACCTCCAAGGAGTGCACACACACTCTGTAAGCAGTGAGCATTGAAGGTTTGAGCAGATACTCTAAGTCAAGTAGAAGACGGTTCACATTTAATGCATCTTCACAGCCTGAAATATGCCGTCCCCTCCCCTCTAGATCTTCTTAGGGAAAATAAATTATTAGATACGAAGAAGCTGCAGGTTGTTTCTACCTATTTTGGCCAGTTGCTCCCTACTACCACCTCTCAGACTAACAGTAGGGAGTGTAAAACAAAAACAGACCCTGTAAGATGGGCTGCTACTAGCTCTTACCAGGCTAGGAAGAGCTCAAACCAGCATCAGTTTTCCAGCTGCTATTCCCCTTGGTCCCACAAATACCTTGAATGCCTGGTACGGTTGGCATGCTGGCTCCTTGATGCTATCCCTCCTGCCTGCATTTGGCCAAAGAAGCAGCTTCCAACTTGACAGATGCAGAGAAGAAGCAGCCAGCACTCTGAACTAAGGCTCTGCCACATACTCTGAGATTCCTGATCCTTCATATCTTGGGAAGATAGCAGGTGGGCTCTTTGGATGAAAGTCCAGACAGTCCCCTGAACAAGCCTTCAAAGCAGCCTCAGCTGATCCTAAGCATTGCCAAGTGATTCCTGAAGCAGCAGACAAGCGCCACCTTCCTCATGCCTATTTGAGCCTTGTACGCTGCAAGAGGTTGTTTCCCCTCAAGATAACGTTGCCAGGCTGGACTTTGAAAATCTGTAGAGTTCTCCATGAGAGCTCACCTGCCTGCCTTCTTCTCACACCCCAATGGTGACCAAGGTTTGCCAGGCTCATGCGTAGACAGATCACCCAAGGAGAAGGAAGGAGAAGCTCCTGTTGAGGTCCTCAGGTTGCAGAACCGGCTCCCTCTGACCAAAGTAACTAGCACCTGTCCCTAGAATGGGTTCTGCAAGCCCTTGGTTCCATAAAGACGCTTATCTGCACACTAATTTGCAAGAGGCTAAAGCCACTTTGAAGGCCAGTGCAGTTACTTGTTGCAGTATCAAACCAGTCCAGAAATAGAACCCGATCAACCCGTCTGGAGACCCACAGAAGCCAGCTGGGGATCAGATGGTCACTCCCTCTTCACCCACACACAGGAGAGGCTGTGGAAAAGGGCAGCCGGGAAAGCTACAGTCTAACAGCAGAGGAGGAGACAGCAGGGTTTTGAGCTCTTGCATCACAAAGCCCAGCTGTTGGGAATGCTTCACTACCCCTAAAGGTAAAGAACAAGTACTTGGCAATCAGGTCCCCTGACCATCAGTGATGAGACTGGACAGCTTCACACGCCAGTACCAGTTAATGAATAATGAGAGATCGACTATATCTCCCGTTAACCAGGTACAGCACTGTCCTCAGGGCAGAGACTGAACTTTACAGCCACATTAACACATAAAGAATATACCAAGGAGTTCCTCTTGTTGACATTTATATTCAAAGGCCTTGGACTTTGGGCACACCTAGGAAGTACATCTTGTCTTCAGTGAGCAAATAACTGCAGAGCCATCTGAATTCAATGAACTTTTCTTTAAGCTTCACTGAGATAATACCAGCTGCATAATGACCTTGAAATCATAAACAAGATCAAGTTTGTCATGGAGATTTTCCAAACAGCCTTTCTTCTAAAGTTACAATGGAGGAGTCTGAGGGAGAAGCTGGATCCTAAATATTAAAGCTGCTAATTAGGGCTACCCTCTCAAACAGGCCACACTTGTGGATACAGAGATTATTTTTATTTATATGTGTGTGTCACTGATTCAGCTACAGTTTCTTTTTGAAGGAAAGCAACAGACAAGGAGCAAATCCCTATCTCTGAAGAACGCAAATTTTGGAAACAGAGAAAGGTATGTGAAACAGACCAACCTCTTACTCCATCTACTCTGGAGGCAGTTGCTATTAAAGCAGAAGCCATTGCACTTGAGCTGGAGGAGATGGTTTGAAGGCAAAAGACAAGGTCAGAGGTGGCAGCACAGCTACATCATCCTGCAAACTGCAGCACCATACTTAATTGTCAACAAACTTTGATGTCACCACTTGGGAGTACAGACATCTACAGCAACACCCAATCACCAGCACTTGCATGCCAGAGGCTCGAGCACCACAAGTGCTGTCCCCACAGCTCACAATCCCCAGTGTGAGGGGAGCAGACTAAAGCAATGGTTTGACATCAGCTGCAAGCGCTGCAGAAAGGCCCCTGGGAAGACTGGTTTTCTCAGGAAGCTAGGGGAGCTTGAGGAAACTCAGCAACTCACACTGCAGAGGCAGATTTGATCCTGATGCTCCTCAGAAGACATTAAGCTTTTCTGTTTGACCTCTATAGATAGTGCACTGCTGTGTGTATAATCTGATGAGCAGCAGTGTCATCCAGAAAGACCCTAGGTTAAAAAGCACTCGTAGGTCTGTCTAGGAGAGCAGAGGGTTTTGAGCATGTTCTACCACACCAAGTGCATGTTGTGCTTTCTGTACAAAGGAAATCCGCATTTTAGAAACGTGGTGCGGAAGCAATCAGATATTTACAAGCCACCATCATGCGGTTAAAATGAAACCAACATGGATTTTGCTATCAAAGAGCAGCACAGGTTATTATCTAATCTATAAGTGCCTGTTATCTATCTATATATTCGCAAGAGGTGCAAGCAGATTTAAGAACATCTGGACTTCATACTTCAGTTTGAAAGTCAACATTTAAGTAGGTCTTCAGTTCCTACAACTGGCAAACTGAGAAAGGTCTTTGCTATTTTCAGTCTATAAGCTCATGCTTGCACAGCATGACAATATTTGCAGGACAGTATTTCTCCCATTTAAGCAAATCTTTCCACTCAGCAAGACCAGTAATACAAGTCTGCCAAAATAACTGGGGGGGGGGGAAAACCAAACCAACCCAAAAAGCCCACAACCTGTCCCAGAAGTCATTTGGTTCTCCTCTCTCTCTGCACCGCCCCCCTTCCCCATTCCCCCCAACCACAAAAAACCCCAACCCACACACACTTACCAGAAATAGCAGACAGAAGGAAAAAGCTAAAAGCAGAGTTAAGTGGACTTTTTCTCTTTTTGATTACCACATACCAGAATGTGATTTGTGAAATAAACGCAGCACAGAGGGTCTGGAAAGCAGCCTCCCCACTAAAACCAGCACACTGTACAGTAAAAATAAAACCCACCCAGTTTTCACAAAACTGGTTGGGCAGCTTTGTCACTTGACTACATCGGTTCCTCAATGGCTCCAAAAAGGAGACCAGCTCAGCTTTGTTTTCTGCACTGGAGGTGTTGCTCTGCAAGCCTCACCCCTGAAACGGATGCCTCCACCAGCCCCTGCTCCTGCGAGCAGCGCCTGTGTGTCACAGGCAGACCCCCACACCTCCCCATGGAGGAGCAACGCCCCAACTCCCGCCCCCCAACCTGGAGCAGAGTGCCAGGAGGAGAGGAGCAGCACCCTGCGGGCACTCTCACTCGGGTACACGTTTCCCCAGGGGCAGCGGATGCTATTAAGTATTTGCTCTTGCCATCAGATTCAACAGCCTGGAAATCCCCAGTGCAAGTACACAGGATGGGCTCCTGAGCCTCCCTTCTCATGCAAGCAACGCCTCAGAGGTCAACATATCTCTGAGGAGGAGGCACAATATCCCGCCCCAACACCACTTGGCTTGGAAATACCTTCTTGTGACCAAGCAGCCTCCCCTCCCTTCCCAAAGCACCCAGAGGCTCCTGCAGTCCGGCGCTCCAGCAGGCAGGAAGCAGCCTTAACCCTAGCTTTGTTCTTCTATCTGATGAAATAGCAGATTGCTAGACTCTGAGATAGCAGTCAGGTAGCATAACTGATCCTAATCTTTTCCACGTCATTCTCCTTTAAGATGCAAGAGGTCAAAGTCAAGGACTTTTTACAGTAGAAAGTTCCCTTTCAAAACAAAATGGTTTTCAGTTACTTCCATTTTCTCAGATGCTCGGGCTGACAAAGCACATCCATGCCAAATGTGTTCCCAAGAAAGTTACAGCATCTGCTTAAAGTGGTAAAGGAGATTTCCTATTCTCTTTGGTTCTTTCCAGGAATTAGCAAGGGTCTAATAAAGGTGCAGAAGTAGTTTTACTTCACAGACAGGAAGCTCTCACCACTTCAGCAGCCAGAAGAGCAATTAAACAAACACTCTCTCTCCACCTCCCCGCTGCCTGCTGAGCTGTGGGACCGCAAACCCCCATTCTCCACAGGCAGGTGGACAGGGCTGAGCACAGTCCAGGCACCAGCACGGGATGGAAGCTATGCCCAACTAGGCTTACCCACTGCTGTTCCCAGGGATAGTCGGCTGTCCAGCAGTACGCTCCACAGCTGAAGTCAGAAGCTGCTAGGAGCCAAGTCTTAGAGACTGCCTGCCAAGAGGCATGCAGGAGGATGAGCATGCCTTTGTGCTTCTCGGCCTGGAGTGTCTAGAGGTGCTGGGACACCATGCCAAGACAGCCCAGGACTTGCTGGAGCACTGAAGTCCCAGACTATGGGGCCTGACCAGATCTGTCTTCTGGCACCAGGACTCTCCCCGAGACCTCTCCCCCTAGGGTCCATCCACATGATCTTAAGACACAGAAAGGAAGAACAACAACAAAAAAGAATACATCAAAAAGCAAACAAAGAAGAGACCTCTGGCTTGTTATTCTGAATGCCTGTGAAGCTCCAGAGTTAAGTCAATTTTCTCCAACAACAGAGAAGACAGCCTGTTAGTCTACTTTAATCATATCACATGCTTTGTATCAGATACATTGCTGATAGGAAGGCACTCATCTCCAGAAATAGATGTTTTAACCGTTTAGTCCCAAAGGTCAAGCAGAACCTCAGGACTAGCGCAGATCCAACATGACCAAAAAGTCACAGAGGTCCTACTTGGCACAGAAACGTGCCTCAGACCACAGAGGGATACATCTTCTGGCCTGTTCACCAGCAACAGTCTCTTTACTCCTTCATCTAAGGAATCTTGTTTTTGCTGAGCACACACTCTGCTAATTGCAGCACCCTCACCAGTTACCAGCTGTCTGTATGCCTGCATCTGCTGAACCACTCCTGTTCCCCTGCTCCTATGTTGGCACTGTTACATGTGATTCTGGAGCAAAAGACCATGGATCAGCAGCAGTAACAATCATCCCTCTTCAACAAAGTCTGCCTCACCACAGCCACAGACCCTCCACTCCATAACCTGAAGGACACCATTGCAGGACTACCAGTATGAAGAGTCAGAAGAACAGGACTCCTACAAGATTCTCATACAAGGTCTCTCACAATCTCTCCCAGACACACACACCAGTGAGGACAAGGAAAGTAATCCAGCAAACTTACTTGTTACAAGTAGGCAGGTTTGTCTAAGCCAGTGGTCTCCCAACTCAGCAGTACAGAGCCATCTGCACAACATCCATGCCACAGCCACAAAAGGTTACTGCTGGACTCAGCCTCTACACTCATTTCCCTGTGCCCCACGAGAAGCTTTACTTCCCATCAGACCGTGTCATGGTCACAGGAGACCCTGTGCCCCACCAGAGACTGGTCTGCCTGCTGACAAGATGAGCTCCACCACAGTCAACCTGAGGGCATACATTTCACAACATCCTGAGTTTCACACCACAGATAAGACTTGACACTACCAGCAGGCCTGAAAAGACAGAAAGTTTCAGAGGGACACAGTCTGTCTCCGATTTCCCTTCAACAAAGGTGGTCCTGAAGGCCAAGGCTGACTTCGAAGCATGCAGGTATTTTGCTACCCTGAAGACTGCTGTATTACCAGGCAGATAATCCCAGCAGACTTAATTGGAGCAACTTAATTGGAGAAATGTGAGAATATTACTCTGTTATAGACCTGTCACATGCAATTAAGATCACCTCTCCACCAAACACCACCCGAAAAAGGTAAAACTCAATCCAGAATCCAGCCTTCCAAGCACCACGTGAACAAGTTATGGACAGGGCAACTTCAAGCCAAGAGGAACAGACACACAGGCTAAGTTCCCCAGGAATTTGGCAGTTCAGAGAGACAGCAAGACTTCAAAAAGCTGGGTCTGTTTTAGGAAAAGAAGGGGCCTCCTTGGAGGCTGCAGACCTATGCACAGCAGTCTGGAAATGGGTTCAGCTGAATCCGAACCAAGGGAGGCTGAGTGGCTTTTTCTACTTTCTTTAAAGGGCCTCCTGTTCTAAATTTAGTCTTCTGAAACATTTGTGCTCTATTTGAGGGAGTAATGTTAGGAGGAGATGGAAAAAAAAGGTGATTCAGAGGTATTTATTTTAAAACGACTGACCTTTTATCCAGAGAACTAATTTACAAATATCAGGTAAACCTCAACATAAACACTCACATTTTGGGGGGAGAGGGGAGTAGACAGGTAGCAGTGCTGTTTCACCTTTAATGAGTAAATCATTACTGAGGCCAATTACTTTTTAACAGGGCTGAAGGCACTTTTTTCTTACCTACCTCTGTACCACCACGTGGTACAGCCTGCTCTGCAGACCCCTTTCTACTTCCCATATATTCTACAGTTTTTATTCAGACCAAACATAGTAATAACACCAAATTACAGCAAGGGCTCTCTGCTCCCAGGACACATGCCCACCCTTCACTAGTGCAGCGGCTTGAAATCCAGCCCAGCAGAGCCCCATTCCCAGCTCCTCCTCCCTTGGGACACTGCCAGCAGGACCAAGACACCAGGGTTTTCTATGGAGACCTTGGGCACAGGAGAAACCAGACAGCACTACAGTAACACAGCTGCTGACCCAGCTTGGCTCACTGCACAGGCTGTTCCTCCTGATGGCAAACAGACTGTGGCAAGAGTTGTCTCTCTTCTGAACCAACTAGGAGCAACTGTTCAGGTCTCCATGGTACAATACCAGGTGTGTGGCCATCTAATTGTATATACACTGGCATGTCTTGCTCACAGCTGACAGATGAGCTAAGGAGAGGTTTCCCATCTGCCTGAAGCTAAGCATAGCAGAAACTTACTGTTTTACTCCAGGATCAAGTCTAAACCTCTAAATCAAGTCTATGACAGCTTCCAAAACAGCAACATGATTGATTGGGAATGAGTGCAGAAACAACCAGCCTCTGAGACCACCAGCAGAGCTGCAGCATCAACATAAAGGAGCCTTTGAGGTCTTGGATTCAGGCATTAAAGCAGCTTGCTGTTCCTCAAAATAGCTCTCTCCCTTGAAATAGTCTCTTTTGCAGGGGTAGCAGCCAGTTTGATGCTGCTTTTGACATTACGAAATTCCACATGTTTCAGAAACAGCATTTTGGTCACCTCTGTTTTGTTCCAGGAAGCTGCAAGTCACACATCCTCCTACAGCAGTGAGAGGAAACTCTGAGCCGTCAGGAGCCCTGATGTCAGGCAGGAGACCCACCAGCGGCTGCGGGCATCACCTCCCACCCCTCACGGCAGGAGGGCACATCCACACTCAGTTTAGCTGCACGTGGAAAAGGTGATATCACCCTTGGAGGATCTGGTGGGAGGAACCGGCTGAGCCCTGCGCACAGTGAGCAGCAGCCACCTCCTACAGAAAGTCCCACAGAGGAGCTGGGGCTCGCTAGCAAGACCGATCTGCCCCACAGGGCTGCACTCCCCTCACCACCAGCCTCTGGGGACCTGCGTTGTACCTGCAGCCACTCCTGTGTGATGTCCCCAGGGAAGCGCAGCAGATCCCACGGGAGCAGAAGGGCTGTGCCTTTGCCTTGTTTCACATGGCTTACCAGGGCTTCTCCACACAGCTGTGGTCTAGCACTGTCCTGCACAGCAGATGCCAGGCAGAAGTCACCTCTAATTAAAAGAGCTTCCTTTGGGAATAGGTAGATTTACTGCACAACTCAGTGGGCTCTTTAGTTATTCCATGTGCAGTGTCTCTGCGAACCCGCATTAGAAGGGGACCTGAATGCAAAGAAGAGCCCCACAGCTTCTCAGTCTGTTGGAAAAGTACATCCAGGCAGCTGGGTTTTGTCTCCTTGGGCTCCCTTCCCATCACAAGAAGAGACTTGGGATGCAAGAATAATTAAAACTGCTACCAGACTTTTAAGCTCCAGTTTCTCCAAGCATCCAGCACAGATGCTGCAAAACAGTTCCTGTCTCTGCTTGGTCGGTCCAAAACTCAAGGCAGTAGCAGAAGAGAAACAGCCTGCAGGTCAGCTGTCTCCTCAATCCAAGTCCAGCAGAGTATTTTCGATCCTCACTTCTGTATGTGCAGGGAGTTCAGCTCCACGCTCACAAGACAAGGAGGAGGAGGACAGTAGACAAAGAGTCTACTTAGTAAGGCATACTGGGAAGTTGAGGACATTCCAGCAAAGCCACCCCTGACTCATCAGCAGCAGCTCCAGTCCATGCTGACATACATCAGGCACATGACCAGCCCCACAGCACTCAAGAGGACACTTTGATTGCACCACACCACCAGCATGAAACAAACCCCAGAACTAAAGCATCATTGTAAATGCCGTACTAGAGATGGTGTCCTATCCTCACACCAGCCAGAAGAGCAGCACCCTCTCATGCAAAGGGTACTTCACAAATTAGGTGATTGCACACAGAAAGGAGATGAGTGCAGCAGCAGTATGGTGCCTTTCAAAGGCAGGCACATTGGCTCTAGGGAAAAATGTGAAAACAACCCAAACCCACTCAATACTGACACCACTGAGTACAGAACCAGTCTCCCAGTTCCCACCACTTCTGTCCACACACATCCTAAGCAATATTAAGCAAGCCGCTTGCAGGACCAAGAAGAAATCAGGAAAAAAATAGATCAGGTAGGAAGGGAATAAGACATTCCAACAGATATGTTTGCTTCTAAGATTAGAGCACCTAGAAACTGAAACACCGTGAAAGGTACAGAAACTCCTCTGGAAAGGCTTAACTGGAGCACTGAGCCATTTTGTGCAATAGCACACCTCCTCTAGTTAGTTTAGGCTTCTCTGTTGATTCCCAACCAAACTGCTTATCTGGCTCTGGGCATTTAGGATTTGCATACTCTTATATTACGGGATGACGGCAGCCCTCTTGGTCCCAGCCAAGCACCAAGACCTGGTCAGGTCCCACCTGGAGTACTGTGTCCAGTTCTGGGCTTCCTGGTATAAAAAAAGAGAGGGATCTCCTTGAGAGAGTCCAGAGAAGGGCTATGAAGATGATTAAGGGCATGGAACATCTACCCTACGAGGAAAGGCTAAGAGAGCTGGGGCTGTTCAGCCTGGAGAAAAGAAGACTGAGGGGGGACCTAATCAATGTTTATAAATATCTGAAGTATGGGGTGCAGGGGGAATTGGCCAGCCCCTTTCATGTGGTCTGTGGAGACAGGACAAGGGGCAATGGCTGCAAGTTAGAACACAGGAAGTTCTGCACCAACATGCGGAGGAACTTTTTCCCAGTGAGGGTGACAGAGCCCTGGGACAGGCTGCCCAGGGAGGTGGTGGAGTCTCCTTCTCTGGAGATATTCAAGACTCGTCTGGACACCTATCTGTGCAGTATGAGCTAGGGAGCCTGCTTTGGCAAGGGGCATGGACCCAATGATCTCTCAAGGTCCCTTCCAACCCCTACAACTCTGTGACACCACGTCCAGCAACCATAACCCCCTTCTCCAGGACTCTTCAGTTTCCAAACAGGCAACTAGCTTGCACAAAACCCTGTAAGCTAGTTCCTTCCCTTCCCCTTTCCCAAACTGTCTCCCTGGCAACAGATGGGGACCAGCAGCTGGAAGGACCAGGAGCACTCCCTAGGATGGTTCAGGGTGGACAGCTGCAGCTCTCGACTCATCTCTTCCTTTGCTTGCCTATGAGAAACGCCCCTCTGACCAAAGCAGATTTATTTTTGCCCACAAGGGGAAACTCTTCGTGGTACAACTTCAAATCTCTGGGCTGCTGGATATCCTAATGTATATAGCTTGTCCCAGATCAGCATGTCTCCAGTACACATAGCTGTGGGATGCTTATCACACCTGAAGAGATCAGAGATCTGCTCACAACCCAGCAACAACTTTGCAGTAAAGGGTAAAGCACTCATGACACACCTGCTTGCTCAAGGCTGCACTGCAGAGAAACTGGAACAGCAGCCCAGCAGCACCCTTAAATGCCACCAGTCCCCTACCCACGTGCAAGGCTCCTGGAGGCACAGGAGAGCTGGCCTTTCCCAGCTCCTGAGCTCCTAAAGACTAACAGGCTACTTACCTCTGCAGCAAGCTTCAGAAATTAAGCACATGAACCACACTTTGATTTGTCTCGCTCCTAAACGGTGTTGTCCCAGTTCTGAAGCTCCAAGGAGGAGATAAAAGAACTAGAGCACTCAGCCAGACAGTCCATGGACGTGCCTCTTCCCACAGGAGAAATCCTGCCTTCAGCTTAGTCTCCTTCCCTTTCCCCCATGTTCTTACTTCGGATGAGCCCCGAACCATCCTGCTTCCTTGGCCCAACTGTGTCTAAGAGGAGGCACGCCCGGGGACTGAGACAGCAATCTCCGATCCCTGTTCCCATCCCAACAGGCTACTATTTCATTCCCTTCTTCTGCTATCACCTACCAGGCAGCCCCTTTCACAAACCTGGCTGCAGTAACGCCTCATCTTTCTTCCGGAAAATTAGCCGGCTCTGAATCTGTCAGCGCACGCAAGTGATGATTTAAGCAATCTCCAGCACACAGCTCCTTGTGCTTCACTTATCACCCTGTCTAGGTGCGAGTCAGACATTAACTGCTCCGGTGTTTCCAAGCCCTGATAGCCCAGAGAGCTTTCAGCAAACAGGCTCTGCAGCTGCTGACCAAACGTCAAGGAACTGCTGGTGCTGGCTGTGCCTCTCAGCATTACTTTTACCATTCCAAGAGACAGCCTGCAATTTTTAGCCTTTCCTCCATTTCACTCCTCCTTATTTAAGGATACCAATGAGCTAGGAAGAGACAGAGGCGGTTAGGTAACGACTGCAGATCATTACATACCTCCTAAAAGGACAGTGGCTCACACAGATGTCCCTCCATGCACATGCTGTTAATCATTTGCCCATGGAAACTCCAATCCCTCATTTTGCAAACAGAAGCATCAGCACAAGAGCAGGCTTTATTTCTTGGCCCATCAAAGCTGACAGCTGGTGAATGGGGGGCAAGGCTGCTGGGCCCAGCTCACCCTTTGCTGACTTTAGATCCCAGGATGTTATGATCCACTGTTGGAGACAAATGAAGGCACAGAAGGAGAAGAAAGGGATACAGACATGGTGTTCCTATTTGAGGGAAGTGAAGTGGTAGCACTCTAGGGCAAGGGCCAGACTTTGTGACAGTAAGAAGTAAGTTCTGCTGCACCCAAGTTTTTCCAAAGAAGATGAAGAAGCAGCACAAGAACTGAGGCTCTGATCACACCTTGTTGGACAGGTGCACTGGAAGAGTCAGTACCTTCTCCAGCCCTCCAAGCCACCCAACCGTAGCCCAAGCCCTGCTAGTCCCATGCTGGCACCTCCCACTCACCAGCGAGCAGAAACAGACCAGGAAGAAAGTGGCTGCCATGCCACAGGCACCACTGAAGCAGGAGCAATAATCACCATGTCAGATAACACAGGGCATGGTCCACCTCCCAGTACCACCCTGGCTTTCTGTAATAGATCCTTAGCCATCTGTGCCCGGGGTCCCTGAGGCAGCACCCTTTGCCTCTTCTGTGTGCAAAGCTCCCACCTGCACCTCTCCAATTTGAACATCTACTGGATAAATGCCTGCAGGGCTGGATGGTCCCCTGCTGCCTTAGAGCTGTGACACAAGGAGCTGGAGGGACAGGCGAGGGATAAAACCTCTCCTCAACTGCAGTCAGATGAGGAATTTCATACAAACTCCCCTCCTCCCCATTTCATGGGGTTTGAGTGGCTTGGGTAGCAGGGGCAGGAAACATCCAAGGGACTGTGGAAAGGCCTTCTTAGGGCATCTCCTGCACCAGCTTACAGTTGTAGGTCACACTACACCTGCCTGTCCCCCTGGGAACAAAAATAGAGACAATAACAGGACTTAGGAGTGCCCAGATGAGCCACATAGTTAAAGCTGCTAAATCCTCTTAAGGGAGGAGCTTCCATGCATCAGGACAGAGACCGCCCGCAGGGAGAGCTTTTGCCAGGCTTGCGTCTGGCTCTGTTTGTGTTGCACGCAGGTAAGAAGCTGAGCAAATGCTGCAGAACTTCACCAGCCACCTCTGTGCTGCAACACAGAGACAGAGGTGTTGTCCCAGCAGCCCCCAGAGTCCTCTGTAAGGGCAGAGAAGCCCATGCCAAGAGGGGTCCAGGCCCAGAGAGGATCCACTGATTGAAGCTATTTTGGAAACAAGATCCTTCTATGAAAGGTATTAAATGAAATGGCTTTAGCAGTGAGGAGAGGCTACTCACTTCAATGAGAAACTCCAAATCCACTCATCAGCTTGCAGAGCAGTTGGCAAAGGTCCTTTCCATCCAGGTGGCAGCCCAAATAAGCAATCACCTATGGACAGCACTCTCAAGTTGTACACCTTCACTTGCACAGAAATACAGTTTTCGGAAGCTACACATCAAGAAGCCTCAGTAGCAATGGTATGGGTAACATCCCCACACACTTCTAGCAGCAGCAGAGACATCTTCAATAGCTGCTGTTCTCCTTAGCCACAGCCTCTGAGAGCCCTAGAACACCTTGTCTCCCACACAGCTCTTCAGCAGCAGAGACATCTCCAATAGCTGCTGTTCTCCTTAGCCACAGCCTCTGAGAGCTCTAGAACACCTTGTCTCCCACACAGCTCTCATCTCTCACACTCAAGATGTAAATACTAGAGTTGGTCCATGATGTGGGAACACTTCATCCTGAACTAGCTTTACAGTTTACTGAAGCCAACGTTTAGATTCCAGGATGTTGGGTTCCCTTACACACACACATTTGGAGTGCCACATGTTACATTAAATCATACCCAGCAGACCTTTTACGCTCTGGGGCATAAACAGCATGGCCTGGGTTGTAACAAGCCCTTATCCCCATGTCAGCAGGCTTGTTAACAGCCTCACTGCAAGACAGTTCACAGCCTCACTGCAAGACAGTTCACAGCCTCACTGCAAGACAGTTCACAGCCTCACTGCAAGACAGTTCACAGCCTCACTGCAAGACAGTTCACAGCCTCACTGCAAGACAGTTCACAGCCTCACTGCAAGACAGTTCACAGCCAACAACCACCCGGCTCCTGAAACGCAGCACTACTCTGAACTCTTTGCTAAAATCTTAAGCAAGGGGGATATGGGACACCCACAAACACAGGAGGCTGAGCCAGTACCAGATTTCTGTGCCTGTCATTGGGGTAAGATTGCTACCGAGGCACCTCACCTACATCTTGCAAATCAATCAGGACAAGAGTCCCAGTGAAGACAGCAGCATCAGCCAGTCTCAGCGGTATGAAGCTGAGGAACATTAATCTCACAGAAACCCCTTCACAGCAACGCATCCGGGCTGCCCAGCTCATCCCTGCGTGACACCAGGTCCGCTGCACCGGGAGATCTTTTTTCAGCCCACGTACCAGCTACACCAGCGATGAAAACTCGCCCCCCCATTCAAGCTGGGACGGACGTACACAGAGGCAGGCGTGAGGGCTCGGAGCAACAGGAACTCTCCCCCAGAGAGGCTCCCCGCGGCCCTCGCACCGAACAGCCGCGCGGGGAGGAGGCGCGGGGTCCCGGGGGCGCACAAGGGCTGTCGGCCTGCCCGGCCGCCCCCTGGCAAGGCGCCGAGCTAACCGCCGCAAGGACTTTGACCCCGCCGAGCCCGGCGAAGGCAGTCCCGCGCCCGGCGGCCACCGCCCCGCAGAAAGCCTCAGGACCAGCTCCCCGCCCCGCCGGGACACACACACACACACCCCCAGGGAAGCGGGGCAGCCAGGACAGCTGAGGCCACACAGAATAAGGCCCCTCGCTCTCCCGAGGCGCCCCAGTCCACGGCCCTTCCGAGAGGGCGGCTGCAGCGCGCCTACCTGCTCGGCTCACTACGGCTGATCGGCGCGGTCCGCTCCCTCCCTCCGCCGATGCGGCCCCAGCTCTGCTCCTCGCCCCGCAAGGCGGAGCCGACGGCTGCGCTGAGCCAGCCCCGGGGCGGGCTACAGGCCCCCGCCCGGCCCCCGCAGGGGAGACTGCGGACGCCGGCGCCTCTCCCGGCGGCTGTGCCCGGGACCGGCTGTCCAACTCCGGCGCGGCTCGCCGCCCCGCTCCCCGCCTGCCTTGGGACCAGCCTCTCGCTCGGCCACCACATCTGGGGCTTACACTCTCTCTTCAAACCACATAACGCGTCCCCACTGCCCGCCGGAGCTAAGTTCCGCCCGGCCTCCCTCACCTGTGAGTTACGCCATGGCCGCTACCTCACCCTGCCCAGCTGAGGCCAGTTCATCTCGCCCTGCTTATCACCCGCAGCCCAGGTACAGCTGTTAGCCCAGAACTGGTGTATTTGCTGCACCACCCACCCCATATGGCCCATCAAGTAGGTACATGCACGCATTTGTATTTAAGGCTGCTCACAGCTTGCCTGCGCCTGCCAGAGGCACGATGCATCTCCCTGCCCAGTGAGTGCAGGCTCAAAGACACTCGGAGAGTTTTTCCAACAGGCGGTTTGACTGCTGTAAACAGCAGGGCTGCTGCATTGTTCCCCATCCAAGCCAACTCAACTCACTTGTGCCCTAGCCATGCGAGGTGAGCTTACCCTGCTGACCGGTGTCATCACATTGTTTCCTCAGGCTTCCCCATTAGTACAGCATATGTGTATCTGCACAGCATGCTCATAGCGCCCGCTCTTTGTTCTTGGCATGTGGCATAGATAGCCTGGTGGGGTGCTGCTTCTTCTTCCCAGCAGAACAGAAATAAAAATAAAAGAAATAAAGCAATCTACCAGTGAGAATAATGCCATCCTCTTTAAATCCCCACTTCAGATATATTAAAACGAAATCAGGTGAGCCAGTCCTCAAACAAGGCAAGGCCAGGAGGTCTGTCACCCTTCAGCACCATTCCTCACTGTGGTGGTTTCTGCTGTCCTGGCAGGAGGAGGAACAGCAAGCTCATACAGCTCAAGGCCTGAGGGCAGCAAAACCCAGATCATCCTTTGCAGTAAGGCCGGAGTGCAATGACCATCTCACTTGGTCCTTACAAGGTATCTCTCCCACCACCTTGCTCTGCCTGCAGGGTGATTCCTCACTGTGCCACCAGACTTTGAAGAAAATAATTTTAAAGGACCTTTTCTATACCTTGCTTTATTTGCATGCACTTGGCTCTAATTCTTGCATTCAGAGCCCCGTCCGATCCAAACCTTTCCCTACAGCTCCCATTCTTTTCCTCTGATACCAAGAATAAACACATCCTCATTCCCCCTGTTGCTGCAGTGCTGCTTAGCAGCCTTCCCACTAGCCTGTATGTTATCCTGCAGATATCCCATATTGTTGGCAGGATGAGCATGTGGTCATCTAATGGGTCAACACAGGCCACACAGCAAATCCTCCTTCATGCATCTTGGATAACATGGGAGAGGAGGAGCCGTGGGAGGAGGCTGCATTGCATGCAGCACCCAGCATGCCCTCCTCCCTGCCACTGAAGGCTCAGCGGCTGCAGCTGGTATGGGAGAGGTGTTTGAAACACAGATGCTGAAACAGAACAGGGGTGATAAGGAGGAAGTGAGAATCTCTCTGCACAGAGGCTTTTGTAGCTGTGGTTTTTCAGTTTGTATTTCTGCAGCTGTCCAAGGCAATATCAGGCTATCCATGGCATGCAAACTGTCTGATGAATCATAGAATCACTTAGACTGGAAGACACCTTTAAGATCATCAAGTCTCATCCATGGCCTAACCCTGCCTAGCCCACCTCTAGACCATGTCCTCAAGCACAACATCCACACGCCTTTTTAATACCTCCAGGGATGGTGACTCCACCACTTCCCTGGGCAGCCTGTTCCAATACTTGACAACTCTTTCAGTAAAGAAATTCTTCCTGATATCTAACCTAGATCTCCCCTGGTGCAATTTGAAACCATTTCCTCTCACCCTATTGCTTGTTAGAGAGGAGAGAGAGAGCTTCATCTCTCTGCACCCTCCATGCAGGTAGTTGTAGAGAGTAATAAGGTCTCCCCTCAGCCTCC
Source organism: Laterallus jamaicensis coturniculus (assembly GCA_022605575.1). Lineage (NCBI taxonomy): Eukaryota > Metazoa > Chordata > Aves > Gruiformes > Rallidae > Laterallus > Laterallus jamaicensis. The sequence goes on from JAKCOX010000013.1 coordinate 24,445,551, forward strand.
TGTTATAAATGACTTGGTCCAAAACAGGATTTTAGCCAAATTGAACAATTTATTAAACGAATTAAGGCAAGCAAATGGTGCTGGGGTGCACTGTCAGCACCGGGTGCACCGGGAGTCTCCGCTTCGCCAAGACGCACACCAAACAGTTCCAGTCCCTGGCTTATAAACCTTCCAGGGATAACACAGCCCGCCAGCTTAAACTGACAGACTGGAGTGCTGCCAGGCCACCCCCACAAGACATAACCATATACATCTTAAACTGACATGCTGGAGTGCCAGCCCGGTAACCCCCACAAGACATCCTGTAGCTTTTTTCTTGCTAACGACCGGGCGGATGGTTCTACAGGTTCTTCTTCCCTTCTGGTTGGTTATCTTCTTTTCAGAGACAAGTTGTTTCTCCAGAGGTATCACAATGCACACAGTGTGCTACATTTTGGTCCTTTAGGTGAAGATCTGCATCCTTTATATAGTTTGTTGCTGCTTCAACATACTTCATTCAGTACATGCAAAATCTCCAACTGTCCCTCCCATGCCCGTGACCATAAAAGGGTATGTCATTATGCACCCCCAACATTATTCCATATTAACATGGATCAGAGGGACATATATCACACTCCTCAAGACTAAAAAGCCTCAGTTCCCTCAGCCACTCCTCACAGGACCTGTGCTCCAAACCCTTCACCAGCTTGGTTGCCCCTAACTTTGCCCAGGCTCCTCTTTCTTACCAAAAAGAGTTGTAAAGTCAGTTGTTAGAGTCCAAGATGAGGACAAACTTTACATCAGAATTATTTGAGACAGTATCTGAAAACTCGTTTACAACCAGTCTTGGCGGCTACATGTCTTTCTGGAAATTAGTAGGAGTCTTGATTTTAACTTTTCGAGGCTTCAGTATCTCTTTTCAAGTAGAATTAACCTTCAGTAAAAACATTTCTGTTCTCAAACAGATCACTGAAAGTACCTTTACTTTCATCTTTCTCCCATTGTAATAGGCTTTGTCTTAAATTTAAACACCTGTTGAGGTGTATGCCCATACTCTGTAAGCCAGAATGCTTACCTGCAAAGTCGTAAGGCTCTGTGGGGCAAGCAAAGTAGTGTCTGCCTGTTCTAATATTGAGTCTTACTCATCTGTGCACTGACTGAGTATCCAAACCTGAAGTACTGACCACATAGCTTGTTTCTGATTCTTATGAAAAGTGTCCTACCTGGAGGAAGAGGGCCTGGGCTCAATTCCAACCTCCCTCTTCCCCCACCCCTGCCCTCCACCCCCAAGCAATTAGTGCAAGGGCTGTTTCTTGAAGAAAACGGTATTAAAAAGTGGTTACAAGGTGCAGCACAAACCGGTCGTGTCCATGCCAGCAGCTCCAGTGCTGGAATGAATTTGCGTCAATGGCTTTGAGAGTAGGATGATATATGTTAGGAAGGGCGGTGTGGAGGTATACACACATGGCTGATTGCATGTATAACCGGTTGAGCTTCAGTGAATTGGTCAGTCTGTAAGCTAAGCATTAAGTCCGTCTCACTGTATTTGCTGAGAGCAAGGGATAGGTTTTAAAAAAGAACTTGCAAAGAGGCTGAATTTTATTAGAAAGCCTGAAGTGAATCCTGCTCTTCTGAGGGCTTGCAACAGGGAGCTGGCAACAGAGTAGAAACAGATCTGCAGAGATGTTGCAGCTGAGCTGTGCACAGATGGTAAACTAAAAGCCCAAGTATAAACAGCATCTTTTATAACATACACAGTAGACTGGATTCTCAGCTAGTGATTAGACAAAAGTGCTTGTAAGAAAACACGAAAGCTGGAGAAACCCACCATTATGTGGCTGTAAGGCTACAGACGGAATACCATTTCAAAGGCAGCCAGACATCAGCCAATAGGCCATTCAGCCAAACAATCTGTTTTTGCCTTGGGCCATCTTCATTTCAAACACAGCAACTATTCCCTGTCAAATGAATACTTTCTTTTTAGAAGGAATTAATCTCTTTACCCAATCAAGTCATGGCCTATTCTGTGGATAAACACAGGAAGTCTGTGCACTAATCCAAGTCCCTGGGATGGAGCCTCATACAGGTCGGGATTTGATTGTACACAAGGTCTCCTTCAGGCACAGGGAAATACTAATGCCCTGTAGAGAGGCTGTTCCATCATGGACAGCCTTGCCCTGGGCTGTGAGAAGCTGCACGGTCCTCAGAGCCCCTCTGCTTCTCAATGAAAATCATGGGTACTGTGCCTGTTAATGATGGAGGGAGCTACAGCCCCTCTCTTGGGTAAAACCAAGCCCGGCTGGGTAGGAGCCATCCTGATCAGTGGGATGCAAACAAGCAAGTTCCCGCCATTTTACGTATGGGCAGTGCTTTGGAGCTCCTGGTGAAGCAGGTCTGTGAGGTCTTGGGCTTGTTCTGCAGCAAGCTGCAGAGTAGAAGGGACCAAACTGGTTTTCTCTGGTCTCTAAAAATCTCAAAGAAGAAGGGGTCTGAGGTTCAGCTGGCGTAGGTTGCTGCCCAGTGTTACACATATGTCCTGGTTTCAGCTGAGATAGAGTTAATTTTCTTCATAGTTGCTAGTATGGGGCAATGGTTTGGATTTGTGCTGGAAACAGTGTTGAGAATATAGAGAAGATTTTTGCCCAGTTATAAATGGAACATGACATCATATGGTATGGAACATCCCTTTGGTCAGTTTGGGTCACCTGTCCTGGCTGTGTCCCCTCCCAGCTTCCTGGGTGCCCCTCTGCCTTCTCATTAGCAGGGCAGTGTGAACAACTGAAAAGCCCTTGGCTGCTTGGCAACAACTAAATCATCAATGTGTTATCAGCATTGCTGTCATTGTGACTCCCAAACACAGCCACCCCAGCTGCTGGAAAGAAAAATTAACTCTATCCCTGCTGAAAGCAGGACAACATATCAGAAGCAGAAAATTAGTCCTTGGCATCATGGAGAACAGGATTTAGGAGAAATACATATGTGGATTTAAGACATTTGCTTATTTCTTTCCCTTAAAAAGTATTTGAATTGGCTGCACATTACTGTGACTCAAGAAGGAAGGATTTCTGTGCTGACAGGGCCAAAACTATGAGGGGCTCAAGCAATACAGTGGTAAGTGCAGTAATTATCACTACAAACTGCCTAACTTGGAAAAAAAAATCTGTTGGTGTTGCTTTGATAAGGAGGGAAGCCTTCAAATACAGAGAGAATCGACACATTTGTTCTAAGTCCAAGTTAAAAAACCCCACAACACGATCAAAAATCTTGCAGCCCACAGTTAGTGACTGTTTAATAACAGCACAAAATGCATAGAATGCAAACCATCACTTAAAAACATGGATTTTGCCAGGTCTAATTGGACAGAAGTGCTTTCGTGGCACCGTGAATGGAATCCTCTCTTATTTGCCAAGAGCTGAGATTTACTAGCAGATTAATCATACACAAGTCCTGCTCAGAGGGAACAGCAGTAACAGTGCAGTGGTTGCTGGGGCTTGTGGGGCAAGAGGAGACTGGTTTAACTTATATTAGGGAAAAAAAAACAACTCACTTGTTTATCAAAAGGTACTTTTTTAAGTAGTCTGTTTTTTCCAGAACTAATTATGTTTACTAATTCTGAGTTTTCATGGCTTCGAATTGAACAAGTCAGCTTCAGTAAACTGAATTTATTTTCCTGATAACCAGTTGCCCTCCCCTGGTTGAAGTGAGAAATGCAGGCCATGGGAATTTTCCATCAGAAGTTAAACATGGACCCGGGAAAGGGAAAGTGGCTCGGTAGAGGCACTGTGTGACTGGGGAGCGGCTTTATCTGTAGGTTGTTTATTTTGGGGGAGGTTCCTCACAACTGACTGTTACAAAGGTGACTGCACTCCCAGGCTCGGTATTTTGCAAGGGAAACTTGTTACCCCTTCGATGGGTGCTGGGATGTGCAGCACACAGGGATGTGTCTTCTTAGGCACTAATGCTGGCACATAGGAACTCTTAAGTTCTTGTGATCTGTTGAGTATCAGCAAGTATGGGAGCATGTGTCCCGATGAGTTTGGATGTCTTGACTTTTGGCATGTGGGATGGGAAATTAACTGGAACAATTCATCAAGATTTGCCATCCTGTTCTTTCCAGAATTTTTCCCTTTTAAAAAATCCTTAGAGAAACAAATCTCAAAAGATCTTCCATAGAGCATGAGCAGGTCAAAGGCATTTCTGGATTGGGAAAAGATGATGACTGTTGCCACGGACTTGCTGATTTGAGGCAGGTAAGACAGCAAATGTCAGATGTTTCAAAAAAAGCATCCCTGTCACTAAGGAGCTCTTGCTTGTACTGCTGAGGTCTGGTCAGTGCCTGGGCTGACAACATCCACCGTGTGAGTTGGTGGATCTTGGTGGAGGTAGGACTTAACCCAATTTTACAACTATCTTTGTGCTCTTTTCAGTCATCTTCGCTGAACAGAAGCAAATTCCAAAGAGGTAACATTCAGGCTCAGTCCTTTTAAACATGTGTAGAGATGGATGAACACCTGAAGAACTTGAACTGAGGCTTCCATACTAGACACCTAAATATTTCTCCTTCTTCTTACGCAGAAGCATTCTGCTTGTTCCAGTGTGCTCTCCCTCCCTGTAGATCCAAGGCATCTTCCTTTTGCAGGAAAGCTTACCTTCAGTCATAACCTCCTGCTAATGAGGAAAACCACCATTCCTCCAGGAATCAAGTAGGGTCTTGTTTCTCAAGACAGCCTACTGGAGCACAATAGGTTCCACTTAAAACCTTGTTTTGATCTATTACTTACAAATTTAAGTGACAATCTGGATTTTATGTCTAGCTTTGCTCTGTGAGGTTATGAAATGCCAAAGCAGCATGAGTTTCCTCCCACAAGATTAGAGCTATTTTGCATTCTAGCTTTCCATAACAGCATTTCCAAAACCATTCTGCTTGGATGAGTGTATGCATTTTTCTGTACAGTAGGGAGAAAGACCCAAAGTCCTGATAATGAGACTGTCTCCCCCCTAAGATCATGACTTGAATGCAAAACTGCATGGATCTGCACTTGCCTTTCAAGCAGGGAGCACAGAATTGGCAGCAGAAAAACACGGGCGCATCTGAGCATATCTTATGTGCAGTCCACTCCTAGCACCCACGTTGACCTGGATCAGTTCTGCCTGTGATAAAAGGCTGGAAAAGTGTATGTAAATAGTCATCTGTGTCTTGAGAGTTGCTTTATCTGTCGGTTGCCTTGGACTGGGGAGGATGGACATTACCCAGCAATAGGGAAAGCTTCCCTGCTGCTCCACACTGGGGGTGCGCTGGGACAGATGCTGTCAGTCAGGTGGTATTAATTCCTCACCCCACAGCCCCAGAGACTGGAGAGAAGTTGTGTCTTTGACTCCAGTTAACAGAAACACTTCAGAAGACCCGAAGAAGGCAAACCCAGCTCAAGGCCTGCCAAAGTAAATGAAAGCGCTCAGGAGCTGGCAGAGGCAGGCTGGCTATTTTCTCAGGGAAGCACGTGCAACACTGACACGATTTACCTGAAGGAGCAAGGCAAGTGGAACAAACAATCCGATGACACTAATACTTCTTACATAAGCTAAGACCCACAGAAGTATTTAGGCTTAAATCCCTTCAGTTTCATTTGGGAAGTCACCCTCCTTGCTGCGTAGAGCCCATTTTAAACCTTGCATTGAAAGAAGTCTCTTTCCCCCCTTTGCATCCCTGGCTCTTTTTCCACCCAGACTCACGTTTCAGTGCCCACACGGGCCATGGGGTGCCCAAACGCTCCCCTGTATCACCTATTTATGGTCATAAAGCTGCAGTGAACTGTGTGTGGGAATTACATTCCTGAGGCCTGCTCATGACTTGCACTGGTCCTGTGCCTTTCTTCCACTTGGTGTCTCTCTTTAGTCTCAAATCTGGGGCTGGGTGTCCAGTAGGGCTGAGGATGATGATTTGTTATTTGCTTCATAGAAGTACCTCAGAGTTTCAGTGGGCCACGGTGAAGAGCAACTCACAAGACATGAAACTTCCTTTTCCTCCTCTCCCAGCTGTATAGCTCCTCTGCGTTCTCTCTGTCAGTTTTAAAGGTGCCCAGGAAATCCAGATATTTATTTTTGTGTGCATGTTTTCCATGAGGGTTACATATCCCTTGTCCAACTCCACCTAACTTGCACTATGTGTTACAGAGACCCAAGGCTAGAGAAGTTTCACAGGCACGCAAGTGACTTCACAAAATAGCATTTTTTAAAGGTGCAGTTTCAAAATAACATCAAATAAAAGCACAGTCTTTGCCCTTGTGCACAGAGAAGATGGAGAATTGAAAAAAAACAATCAACAAACCCAAACCTGTACAGTATTTCTAATCCTTCTTCATATTGTGGTGGAAAATTTGTGTGGAGGGAAGGAGATTTAAGCCTTTCTGCACCAGAATCCAACGCCTTTACAGTAAATAAGACTGACTTGATAAAGAAATCCATACGCTTGGCATACTTTGCAGTTGCTACAAAGTGCAAGCCAGTTTTTCAGTGACAAGAGCTGCACTGGAAATCTGCTGTGAAAGATTTCAGATACTTGCCGCTACACATGGAAAACACTGTGGCTTACAGGCTAAATGCCTTAATGGGCTTGATTCACTCCTGTTACTGGGCCTTTTCTGTTTTGCCAGTTCCTCTGAGATAAAATCTCTGAGAGAAAGTGGTCCAAATATAATGCACTTGGCAGTTCCCTCTAATAAAGGCTCCTTTCTCCAAAGAGCTCTCAGTGTCTTGCTTAATTCTGATCTGGAGACCTAGAGACTAGACTCTCAGCTAGTATAAATGAGGGAAGTATACCACATAACAGCAGCTGAGGATCTGGAAAATACTATCTACCAATAACTTCTTACTTCATGTGGGTTCTACCCAAATAATTCACTAGCCCTCCTGTAGGAGAACAAAGCACTGTGTATTTCCTTTTATGAGCTGTTTTGCACACAAATGCTCTTTGCAATCCTAGTACATCTCCACTGAAACCAGTGAGAGCAAATTTCCAAAAACCTGCGTGCAGCCTATTTTAAAATCCGTTCAGAAAATCACAGAGGAATGTTTATCAGATTGCAGATCCCCCAACACAAAGTAACTGCAAAGTCTGCCAGAGTTTTCTTACAGCAGATGCTGAGGTAGCGTTTCATCCTTTAGCTGTGTCCATGTGGGATGAACAAGATATCCTGGACTTCAGTGGGGTGGGATACCGAGTTTGGGTGAGGATGGACATGCCATCTATCAGCTGCTTGTCACCATCGCTTGGACAATCTTATCCCAAATTCTTAACAGCATACTCATTTCTCTATAGAAATCAGAAAATTAAGCATCGCAGTCTTATCTGAAAATCTGAAGTTGTCCAACTTTTCTATACAGCAATAGGCTGGAAGATCTCTGTATCAGGCTCCACCTGGTTAGCAGGATTTGCCACAACCAGCGTTTCTAATAGCTAACCAGTTGAGGATTTGTCTGTTGTCACTTGGACTGCCTCAAGAAAAGGGGTTTCTGCCACTTGTCGTGGGGGAAGTTTCCCTCTCCAGAACCTTTTTTCCCCCTTCCAACTTACAAGACCTCCCCCCATGCCCCGTTTCTCTCCTAGCCTTTTTGGGCTGCCTTCAGCAGCTCCTTTCAGTCCCTGGTGCAGGCATGCCGCAGGGGTGGCAGAGCTGCAGAGGAGGCTCCAGAGCAGCTATAAACAACTCTTTAACTCTCCTCCTCATGCCAAAAACTGACTAAGGCTGCTATGAAAGGGATGTTAGATGTGGGAAAGCAATTTGCAGCTCTCAGGATCCTGCTTTGCCACCAGCAGAGTTTCCCCAGCGAGAAGGCGGCAGAGGCATACTCCACAGTCTCTAGGCACCCTCCACAGAGCAATCCCATACATCAGGCCAATATCAAATGCAACCACAGAGGAGGCTTTCCCTTATCTTTCAGGACAATTACCAAGCTATACATCACTTGAGCAGTCTGGGAACTATGTGAGATTGTGGTTTCTGGTAAAATAGGAAAATCTTTTCATGGTTAGCACTGGCAATGAAATTTGTATCCCACCTCCATCTGGGCTGAGCCACGGGTGATCGTTCTCTGAGAGATGAGCTTCTCTTGATGTCAAAGGGCAAATAAATAAATAACTATGTGTGAATGTGTGATTCAAGGAAAAATCATTATCTTTTCTCTCCTGTCCTGTCCCTCATTTTGCCTTGGAGAAGTTACGGGTTTCCTCAGGTCCTCAGAGAGGTTGAAAACTGTCCAAACTGTGCTTCAGGAAAGTGATCGCTCAAAGTGAATCAGTTTCCAGGGTCTGCTCACCATCTGTGCGCCTTCAGGAGATTGTCACACTTTCGGCTGGCTTCATCCATCTCTCTAATTCCTTGGTTACAGTCAAAACAGTTTCAAAAGGGTTCAGTTCCCACAGTGGGAAAGTAACTGGGATGCTGCCTGTGTCCAAGAACAGCTGATGCCTCATGGAAAACTTTGAAAAGCAAATTTCTCTTCTGAGTCAGTTCTGCTGGTGTAGCTTCCACTTGGAGAATTGCTGCGCTCCCTTCTGCTCCCATATTTGCAAGGCCATTTGTTTGAGAAGTGGATCCCGACTTCCTGGAAGGATGCACTGCTTATGGGGAAGTCACAAGCATCTGTGGCATCGGTGCACCCACCCTGAACAATCTGGACTGGTTGATTTTCAGGCAGAAGGAGTCTGATACGAAGAGCCGTGGCTTTCTGCTCTGGCATGTTTTGAATTATTATTCCTTCTCTGTTGCATTTTTCACAGAAGTGCCCCAAGCCACTGACAGACTCTGTTTAGCAATAAAGAAATAATCATCCTCCACAGCAGCTAGTGGGATGCCAACAAAGATGCTATGTGGTTGAGTCATCTTCATGTTGCAATAGTGCTGCCCAGCTAGCCACCCTACAAGATTTAACAGGCCCAGACTTTTCAGCTGGGATAATTCATCTCTTGCAGTCTCTCTCAATGAGCTTCAGTAACTAGAGGGGTGAAAAAAAGAGAGTCTTTCATTGCAGAAGACAACTGATGGTCTCACCACCTAAGGTGCTGACTGTCTCAGTATGTATCTTCATTAAATGTGGCAGGCAGTGAGGAGGCTTGGGAAAAAAAAAAAAAAAGGAGGAAAGAAAAAAGGCCTTTCATTGTCTGGGAGCTCAGAGAATGATCCCATAGCACCCAGTCATCCATAGCAGACAGCTCAGACTGTTGGCCAATAACTGGATTTCTAGAGGCAGCCAAAAAAGCCTTGGTAAACCCAGCTCAGCTGCCGCTGTTTCACAAATCTCACACATAGCTTGGTCTGTGTTGGAGGCTGGATGGATGATGCTTGAGCCTTGATTGTGAACACTTGTGTCACATTGCTGGAAATCTCTATTTCTTTGAGGGTCAGCATGCTGGTCTTGTGCACAGAGAAGTTCTGGCACTTTACCACAGATACCGTAAGGTATGGATTCATTTATTCTGTGTGTCTGACCCAGCCATTGGGTAGGATTAGAGATAAAGAGAGAAAGGGTGAGTACTCTGTTGTGAGTAAATGTTTTTTCCTTCTCTGAGGTGCTCTAGGATGACAAAAGGCTGCCAGTTTCCCCAGTCCTCCTTGAAGAAATAAAAATGACTGCTGCTCTGCTGGTTAGTTTTGGGGCTTTTTTTTCAGAGAGCTTGTGGTTCTGCCAGGATAGAGAGGGACTTGGACATTGATAAGGCTCTCTGTAGTTTTAGGTAGGAGACCAGGAAAGCACAAAAGAGCCAGAAGAGATTCAGAAAATCTCTGGAAGTGGGGAGGTTTGGTCACTTGTAGGATTTGGGCAAGGGAAGTGTGTGGGCAATGCAGCAGCTGTTTGGCTTCCAGGAGCTGCTTTCCACTGAACATGGAGCCCAACATCATGGAAGAGCTGGCAAAAGGCAGATCCCAAAGATGTAACATGAACTACAAAGCAAAGGGGGAAGCTGGCCAGAGGAGCTGGTGAAGAAAGGACAAATGGGTCTGCTGATAGCAACACTTCTTCAGACTGCCATTTCAAGATAGAAACTCTGAGGATAAGGAAAGAGAATGAAGGGGAAAATGCCAAAAAAAAAAACCTTGAAAAGTTTTTCAAAACTTGAAAAAGTTTTTTTTCAAAACTTGAAAGACATGATTAAATTATAAATTTTTAAATTCCATTTGCAGAAAGAAGTCCAGGTCATTGCTGCTGCTGTGAATAAAATTTACCCATCAGTATTTAGAGGCATCTGTTATCTGAATGCACAGCAGCACGTGTACCACTGAGTGCTCCGAGAGCTTTGAGCTAAGTTCTGTTTTCAGTTCCACCAGCAGGAAAAAAGAAAAAAGAGTTAATTCATGGAAATCAGTGACTGCTACAATCCTTGGTTCTATGAAGGATCTAGGCATCTGCCTCCAATTTAGGAACCTTTCGTTACCATTAATGGGAAGGATGTGTCTAAAGAGAAGTAAGATATCTGAATAATACTGGGGGATCAGGGCCTGGATTGGAAAGAGAGAGGAAGCGGGACTCCAAAGTTCAGTTTACTATGAATGAACGATTACACTACATTACTTGCCTACTCTCTAGAGGGATACTTGCATCCATCCTGCTGATGAGCAGCACCAGGTCTCCGCTGTTCCCGTGTTGTGAACAGGAACAGGTGTCTCCATGGCTTTTTCTGCCCCTTCTCATCTTTCCACCTCTCATTGCAGTGTGAAAACTGACTTTGCTGTCTTGGACCAGCTGTCTACACTGGACCCTTCGTAGTGAGGCAGAGATGCTGTTATCTCACATTGCATTCAGTAAACCTCTCTGCATCCTGATCAGGAGTGAGTTGGTCAGATTAACTGGGGATATCCTCACTCACCTCTCCTGTGGCATCATCCTCTGGCAATCTGTGTCCAGATCTCAAACCCTTACAGCACCTATTAGCAGTTGATGCCACTTACCCAGACTTTTGGCACAACTGAAAGGAAAGACAGCATGTTGTGTGCTGTGACTGAACACACCACCATGCTCAAGATAGACTGAATCCCTTCTAGGCAGCAGACACCCATCCCTTTCCACTCTAAGGATGACTCTGTGACCAGGAGTTGGGAAGGAGCCACTTTCCAGCAGCCTCTGGGTACAGCCTGCTTCATCCTGGCAGCATAGATGTCCAAGTAGACATTTCTAGCATGGTTTCCCACAAGGGATTTATGGCTTGGCTCTGCACTGTGGTAAACTGCTAAGTACCCGGTAGGGCACAGATTGGTTGGAGGAGAGGCACAAAGCCAGAGATCCATAAGCAACACACAGGAGGTCCTGTTGACTTATGGTGTGTGTGGCAAAATGATGGCTGAGGAGGCTGCTACCATAAATGTGGGTATCACATGTGTTACTCCAGTAGATGCAGCATTGTGTAAACAGTAACGCTAGGGCTCTTGAAATGGTATTCTGTAAGCTCAGGGTTGTTTCCCCTGCAAAAGAGGCCATATCTCCTCTCCATTGTCAGAAGAAATGAGTACATCCCTCCACTGCTATCTCACTCTTCACTGCTGTGCACAAAACCAAAATGTAAAGATTGAATAGGGAGCTAGCAAAGAAGACAACTCGGGGTTTGCACTTCCAGCGTTAAAACAGTTTTTCCACTGCAGCGTCACCTGGACTTCGAAGCACATTCTGGACCCCAGCTGAAGGCCAGCCACTTTTGTTATGTTTGCAAATGACTACCAGTCCACTGGGCTGAGGAAGGGATGTCAGCCTGTGGCATTAGCCACCTACACTCCTCAAATTCTTCCTGCTGGCCTGAGGACAGCTGTGCCACAGCACTGTGAACCCAAAGCCTAACAGGACTTGGGTGTACTTCTAGGCTTTCCAGCACCTCATTTCAATGTGCACTGAGGGGCTCTGGTGACAGAGGGGACGGCTTTGGTAAAGATCCTGCTGAGAGCTGAGTGTTACTGGAGGTCATCACTGCTGATGGCTCTTGCCTGTGTGAGACGAGTGGCTCAGTTTTCATCCAAGCCTTCAACTCAACAGCACTGATCCCATAACCACATCTGCTTCTACAGCCTCACTGGCAGGCTTAGCAGAGGGGATAGTGCTGAAATATGGCACAAAGACTGATGACACAGTGTCTTTTGCAGAGATAAAGGGAGGCTGATCCCTTTCATCACTGCTTAAGTAATTGTTTCAGATGCCTTTGCCTTGCTTTTGTTCTGGTCAGGGTGGAAGCTGGAGGCCCCAGCAGCCGCAAGACAACCTTTGCCAGAAGGTGCAGCTGCCTGTGGGGGCACAAGCAGTTCCCATTCCCAGTTTGCTGGAAGGCAGCACCACACTGGGGCATCTCCATTGTGTCTCAGCTATGTTAGAAGTGCCTGGTGCTCAGAGCTGTCCCCACTCCGGTTCTTTGGGGGGGCTCTCCAGAAACTTTTCTCCTTCTGGCTTAAAAGCAAAACACAACACAAAGCAGCAACACTCACTCCCATCCGAGCCCCGCTGTGGTCTTTCTCCTGAGCAGAGGCCCAGCCTCACTGTTCCTCTGCACGCAGTATGGCAGCCAGGAGCGTGGCTGCACAACATCAAAGTTAATTAGCAACCAAAAGCAAATAAATCAAGCAATACGTTCCCAGCCCCCTCAGAAAAATCTCGTTATTGGGAACGGGCCCAGGCAGGGACTCCCAGGAAGAACTACAGAGAAAGAGATTCTCCAAAGCTGTAATTCTTAAGGTTGTACCACTTGGAGAATAATTATAACCAGCAAAACAATGTTCACATCTCACATTAATATAAAGTAATGACTGCATGCCTGTAGCCAGCTAACCGCAGAACCGAGAAGAGACTGTCAACTCTTCTGTCCTGCCATAATACAAAGCATCTTGGAAATGCTAACAGCCACTGCATGCCAGCCTCTTGTCATCCCTACTTCTTAAAGACACAGACCAAGGGCTGCTCCAGCCTCCGAATGCTGCTTGTACAGGAGATGTCGTCACTGATGAGCTTCCTTTCTCCCTAAGCTAAAAATGAAAACGAATATGTTTATAATTTTCAGGGAAGCCGAATTTTAAGATCATTTCAGACATTTAAAATGGCTTTTGTTTCACAAAAATAATGCTTCCAGTTTTGGATATGGGTCAAATTTCAAAATACTATCTTGACTGCCTTCCTACATTGTATTTGCTATCCATTCTGTTCTAGTTCCATGGGTGTCTCTAGGATGTGCTTATGGTGCTGTGCAATTAAATAGTGGAAACAACAAGAACATATAAATAAATTAAATTAAATGAGATAAACCAAAGCAAATCAAGATAGCACTTTTGAAACTCCACCACAATTTCTATAGCTGGGGAAAAAATCCAATATGAAGTATTTTTTCTGCAGGAATTTTCACCAAAATCAATGCAATTTCAGCACTTTCCTCCAAAGTTACTGGACAGTCTTGTAAACATCCAACCAAAAATCTTCTGATGAGCCTCAACAGAAGAATCTTCACAGAAATTTACATCATTGTTGGACCGTAACTTGGGTGTAGTGCAGCCAGACCATAAGATCCTTAAGCCAGGGACTATGTTTTTATATCCCTATCAGCACTTAGCCCTGAGCCGTGAAAGGGACAGTGAAGCAAACAAGAAATACTAACGTATGAGGTTTTCCCTGGCAAAGCTGCAGCAAGTGCTCCTCCCTTATGCCAACGCACATCGCTTTGTGATGGTGGTTCAAGGCAGAGGCCTATTGGAGCAAGTCAGTCCCTGGTCCCATATTTCATGCTGGCTGCCCCATGAGGGTAATGCCAGTGGCTGACATCTGACTGTGGTGGTTTAGCCCTGGCTGGAGGCCAGATGCCCACCAAAGCCAGTCTATTACTCCCCTTAATTTGGACAGGGGAGAAAATATATATTAAGAGGCTTAGGAGTCAAGATAAGGACACGAGAGATCATTTTATCAGCAGCAACATGGATGAAAACAGACTCAACACAGTGCAGGAAAGAACTATTCTAATTTATTACACTACACGAAAAAGAACAGAGAAAAAAACGGAGTCGGGAGTGTGACCAAAACTTAAAACAAATGAAATCAGATCTTAAAACACGTTCCCCCCACCACTCCCTTCTTAGCACACTTTAATCCGAATCTTGCTTCCTTCTTCCCTCCCGTTTGCAGTACAGGTGGGGCAGGGACTGGGGAAAATGGGGTTCTCGGTTACTTCTTCATGAGTTGTTTTCCTTTTCCAGATCTTAAAACACTTTTACCTCCCCCCTCCCTCCCTTCTTAGCAAACTTCACTCTAGTCATGATTTCACTCCCTTCCTCCCCCCTGATCACAACACAGGGGGGCAGGGACTGGGAGATGGGGCTTCAGTCAGTTCCTTGCAAGTTGGCTTTCTTCTCGGCCAGCGGGAGGCATTCATTCCTCCCCCAGCTGCGCCATGGGGTCCCACCCACAAGAGACAGTCCTCCACGAACTTTCTCCAAGGTAAGTCTCATCAGCTGCTCCGCCTGGATCCCTGCTATGGTTGGGCAGCAATAAATTACAATGACTCTCAGTCCCAGTCCTCCACGGGGTCACCAGCCGCACCCCAGCAAACCTGTTGCGACACAATTCTCTCTCTCGCTCATCTCTGTAGGCTACAAGTGCTGGCAGCTGCTTGCTTCAATGTAAGGGTCACAGTGTCTTCTCTATGTCTCCACCTGCTGCATCCAGCATGGAGCCCCTCCACGGGCTGCAGGTGGGGTCTTGGCCTCTTCCATGGGGTTTCTCTGGGGGCTGCAGGGCCATCTTCCCCTCTGGCACCTGGGGCACTTCCTCCCCCTCCCCGTCCTTGGTGTCTGCACAGCTCGTTACATCTTCTCACTCCCTTCTCCGGTGGCAAAATGCAGCTGCGTCCGGGTTGTTTTCTCCTATATGTGATTCTCAGAGGCGCTATGACTGTCTCTCATTGGCTTGGCCCTGGTCAACATTGATTCTGACCTTGGATTGTTTACATTTTGGAGCTCCAGAGAATTCCAGCAGCTCCTCACAGCAGCCATTTTCTGCACCCCCTGTTCTTTTCCAGCACCCAACCTCGCAGAACCATGACACTGACCCAGAGACAGCAGATCTTGATGCTGAGTTGAAAAAGAATTTTAAAAAACACATTAAGCCTTACACTTTTTTCCTTGGCAGTCCTGATCTCAGTGGTCCTCAATATAGTATTCATATTTATGATTCTTCAGTTTGGTGTTTTGGGGAAATGAAAAGAAGAGCAGCTTGCAGAGTTAAATAGTAAAACAATGAGAGCAAACATTAGAAACCAGGGAGTGTGAAATCATCTCCCTTTAGACAGAGGGAAGAGCATTGCGGAGATCAGGATCTAGAGAGGGGATGTGTTGCTGATAACATGTACTAAAAGGATTGTTACAAGAGTATCTGCCATCAGAAGACTTTGGCAAGTCAGTCTGAGCATGGTTTAGAGAACTCCCTACCCTTGTCAGTGGAGGATGTTCAAGTCACCATTTTTATCTGTCAGATTAATTAGCTGTATTTAGCCAGAGTGGCCAGGAGCTCACACTATTTTGTCAGTAAATTCTTTGAACACTGGCTCTGCCGTGGTTTTTTTTGACTCTCTGGAGATCTTTCAGAGGTGAGGTAGTCTGCTTATGCTACAACCAGGTTCTCATGCAGGGCTTTGGAAGGTTCACTTTTGTTCTCCCTCTTGTCAGTTGTGCTTTTAAGGCTATCAGGAGGAATAATAGTAGGACAGTTGCTTAGTGGCTGCTGTTGATGCTTAAACTAACGAAACAACAAAAGAAAGGAAAAGTCCAAGGGATGCTGAGGGCAGAGATTGTGGCAAGATCCAAAACAGCAGAACCTGCAAAGATTCTTGAAAGATCAGAGCACCTTCACCATGGTTTTAATGGATTGGAGTAAATATAGTAAAATTACATCATTGGCAGGGGTGTGAGGTTTGGAAAATTATGTTCTGTGAAACAGCCAAATCAGAAATGATGAGCCAAGCCAAAAGCTAATTATTGCCCAGCCAAGAGCGTGGCATGGGAACCAGATACAAAGGAAGGAAGAGTAGCCTCTTCTAAGATTACTTAGAAACCTGGAGGTGTCCTTTCTTTCTCAGGAGATTAAACACTGATTTGAAACCTGCTTTATCTCATGGTAAGTGGAAGCTACGGCCTCTTTCTGTGCCTCTTGCCACCTAGGGACTCAAGCCCTGGCCTGAGGGGTGGCCAGCCAGTGTCTTGAACTGTATGGATGGGAGCATCCCGCTTGGCAGCCACCAAGGACATTCTTTGGCTCATCTCCAGAGTTTAACACCAGAGGCATTCATGTGGTACCAGGGGAGAAACTGTAGGACGAGGTGACATCCCTGCCTCACTTCAGTCCCTTCCACACCCTCCAAACAGCCCAAACTTGCTTCACATCCCACTGAAAAGCTGTCACCACTGGGCACAGGGATTAAGCATCCCACTCCAGTGCCACTCTGCTGTCACTCCCTGCAAGACCAAAGGGAAGGACCCAAAGGGGAAAAAGCAGCCTGAGACATTGTACTCTCGCTCCATGTCACTGGGAGACCACCCCAGAGGTCTGTTAGCAGCTGACATATTTAAGATAATCCTCATGCTTCTGCAATCTGGTCCAGGGTCAGAAAGCAAAACACAGAAGGTGTCATCAGCTCCCAGCTGGAGCCTCACCTTCTTCATTGGGGATGACTGCAGCCAAGTGGGAACTCTGGCCCTAATTCACAGGGCAAAGCAGCCAGTTGCTTTGTGAAAACCAGCCGAGTTTCTGTGTGTCCTATGCCTTCATGGTGCTAGGCAATAGGCAGAGAATCTCATTTATCTTCCAAGAATCTCAGAAAGCCTGGCAACTGCCCCAGCACCATCTCACTCCAACCGAGAGCGAAGGAATTTTGCCGCAAGTCTCATCCGAAAACCGCTTGAGCTTTCCAAGCCTGCTGCTCCCTTGGGGCAGGGGAGGCGGGGAGAGAGGCTTGTGTTGATTAATATTAGAAGAAACTCCCCTGAAAGAATGATAGATCGTGGCTTGGTGACTCCAGAATCTTTTCTTGTTTCTCTCTTTGATGGGAGGAGGGGGAGCTAGAAACAAAAGGCCTAGGAAGGGGGGAATTAAGGGAGGGGTGTGTTTTGAAATCTGCTTCCTTTTGGCCACGCTTGAACTTCCAAGAGCCTGGCTTTGACTGACATCCCTAGGAAATGGGAGAGAAAACTCCATGCTGAGCCGGCTCTCTGCCCTGTAGAGGAAGGAGGAGGCATCTGGCTCCAGGGAGTTGAAACAGAGGCCTTTAATGTGTCCCGTCACCCAGCATCACAGAGATGCTGGAGTGCTCTTTTCCTGCAGCCTTCCAGGGCCTCTTCATCACCCTTCTGGGGTCTGGTTACCTGGGCACTGCATCTGCAATTACCTGGATGGATCCAGGTGGAGCAGTGGAGGAGGTTTGGGCACAGCCCCACCACATGTGTCCACAGTTAGTGAGAAAAGAATGGAGCCACCTTTGCAAAACCTGGCTTGGCCCATCCCTGCAATCCTCTCCTGAGAGCACAAGCAGGGTGGCAGAGAATTGGGACTGTCACCCAGAGCACACCAGTTCAGGGACAGGGAAGTATATTAATAAAAGTATGTTAACAAAACTATGTGGTAGTTCAGCCCCAAGCAGCGGCTAAGCATCACACACCATTCACCCACTCCCAAAGGGGAGACAGGGAAAGCTTCCATGGGTTGGGATAAGGACAGATCACTGACAAAAGCACTGTGAAAGTAGGACAGTAACAGCCAATTACACTCACACCCTGTGATAACACGGAGTACCTTACCAACCCAATGATGACACAGAGCACTGTACAGGGACCAAGCTGACACCACAGTCACACTCAGCCTGCTCTGGAGGCATTTAGGAGCATCCCTCCCCTCCCAGCCCCTTTTATGGGAGAGTGAGGTCAGGTGGTGTGGGAACAGCCTGGCTTAACTCAGCTCACCTGGGCTGGGTTTTGGGAAGCTGAATTTTGGCCTGGCCAGAACCAGCACAAAGTATCATCCATGCAGCTGCCCCCCCTGCCTGTAGCCCCAGGGAACTGAACAAAGCATCACTGGAAAAAAGGGGGAAGCAGCCCTGAGAAGGGACATCTGTTGCTCATGCTGCATGGAGGTGGGACGGGAACATGGGAAGGGAGTCACAGACTCACAGAACAGCAGGGGACCTCTGAAGATCACCTAGACCAACCCCCTGCTAAAGCAGGGTCACTTAGAGTCAGGGAGAGGTATAAGTGTCAGCTTTATTTAGAGCTTGCATACTGCTGGAGTGACTACAGAGGCATTTGTAGGATGGTTGTGCCAAGGGGGATGCTCAGAACAACATCTGGGAGCGTTGTCATTCTGGCTGTCTCCAGAGAAGCTGGAGTGATGTCTTCTAGGTGGACACTCACATAAAACCCACCTGATATTTGTAAGCGGGTCCATAGCTTTAAAACCATGTTTTTTGCCTTCTAATGCCCCAGGCATCATCCTGGACACATCATTGACATTGTGTTTGCCCTTATGGCCAAGCCAAATGCTTATTGCTGTTCTTTGCATTAGATCGCGTGTTGGATACAGGCTAAGGACATGAGCTCTCTCCCGACAGCTAGGAGCTACTAATAGGCCCTTGCCTCTGTTCTCCAGTTTTTCATGTCCGAGCACATTAATTTCTCAGCAGAGGACTTTTGAGGTTCCTCCCAGCAGAACTCAAAGCCTGATGCCTTTTACTGAACGTCAAAATGTTCAGTCACTTGCATTGGCTTTTGCTAACCAGTTGCTTTTTCCTGAAAGCAGGAAGAGAGGAGTTGCCATGGTGTGTTGTTTTTTTATCACTGAGTTCTCATTCTATTATTTTATACTCATTGCTAGGATATAGGAAGTCAGGAAGTGGTTCTCACAAGTTTGATAACGCGCCCATTTCTGCCCTTTCTCGAGTCACAGAGGTGTTTTTGTGGCATCTTCCTGCCAATGTAGCTTTGCTGAGCTTGTATTTTGTCATAGCAGTTGCATGACACATTGCCGTAATCATGAGTGGCGTCAGGTCAGATGTCACTCTCTGACATGTGAAGTCAGATGACACCCACCCAGGTATCAGGCATAAGGAAGACTGTGGTCTCTGTCACTGGCCACTAAGGCTTTCTTTAGGTTAGGGAACTGTTGGTGCCAAATTAAAGGAATGAAGATGGCTAATGGCACAAGATACTGATCCTGACAGTCTCACTGGGTGCAAATGGCCTAATGAAGTCCATAACTTGCCAGAAAACGTTCTGTCATAGGCTATATCTGCAAGCAGCTGACTGGCGTTTGCGCAGGTGTTTTGAGCTGGTGCTGGTATCCCTGGATTTATAGTTTCTCTGCAAGTTCCTCTTTTCTCCTTGGGCTTGTCCACTAACATTGCCTCTTCCCCAGCACCACTAAGGCCAGGCAGTCCCAGCAAGAAAGCTTTCCCCTTGCTGAGGAGATAAATGGAGTGCAGGTTAAGCTGGCCTCCGGCCAAAAGCAACAGAGAGCAGGTCTGGCCCCTTCTTGGGGAGCGATGCCCAGGCTGGCTGCAGAGCTTGCCCCTCTGCAGGCAAGAGCCTTCAGCAGGAGCCAGCCATGCTCTATCCACCCCACAGCCTGTCTCCAGTTTCACACGCTGCCTGTGATGAAGAGCAAGCCTGGGGAAACCCGTGAGGCTTCAGCTCCCCATGTTTGAGCTCTCCCAGCACACTGAAATCCTGCCCTCACTGTTGAGAGACAGTAAGCTTGCATGCATCCAGATGAGGCCTCTACAATGATAGATAATACCAATAAACCCCCAAGCTGTCCTGGGGAGGGGAGGGTGATTTATCCCCATCTGTATGTCTGGGCTGAGCAGAGTGGAGAGCGGAAATCCTACGGGAGCTGTGGGGCACACATCAAAACTGCATGTCACAGTGTCCACGACACCTGGGGCGCCAGTTCAAAGCTGTCACGTGCTGCGGCTGGAGACTTAAGGTGATGCCAAGCTAATGAGCAAACGAAACAATAAATAACCCCAGCAATCATTACATGTTCCCCCTCCTTGGAGCTCGCCTGCTCCGGCCCTGGTGAGCAAGCGCTTCTCACACCCAATTACTCATGCCGAAGCCCCTCAAACGGAGCCCGGAGCAGGCTCAGCAAACCATTCATCTTTGCAGAGTGGAGCCCTTTCAAGTTTTTCCATGGCAGCCGTTCTGTTTATTGTTAAGATGAGCACACAGTTTACACGGACTGTTCCTATTTATCTTTGACTTTTACCTTTTAGGTCATTTCTTTGCACGTCCGGCACTTTCCCAATGCTGTCTTGACCAAATTTTTATTTATGTCCTAGGCTTTGCTGTCTGAAACTCTCCATCTACCAGTGATGGAGAGCGAGTTGAGCTCCTGACCAGGGCCTTTTCTCCTGGAGAACTGGAGTCCCTGAGGCAAATCACTCCTTAGGACTGAGATTTAGGAAGCTACTGAAGGGAGGGGATGGGTCAGGGTGTGTGTCAGAAGGGAGTGCTTGGGTAAGTGCTAGCAGCTGAGTTTTGCATGACTTTGGGCTGAGGCCAGATGTGCGGCCGCACTGGGAGAGAGGATGGATGGGTACGTGGTTTAGTCATGAAGAAGGCACGTTCGGAATTGTTCTGCCATGCTGTTTGCTTCGCTGAGATGCCCAAGGGGAGAACAGGATGGGGTATCATCCCCAGCATGTTTTGCACATTGACCAACCATCTGTTGCATGCAAATACAATCTTTCCTAAATTCCAGGTATTCCTCAATGGTCACCGCAGCCACTGCTCCCCTGCATGCCTTGCTGCGCCTGTCTTCTCTCTGCCACCAGCCTTGCTCCCAGCACAGAGCAGGGCACAAATCCTGCTGGTTTTCACATCAACCCTGGAACAGTGACAAGGAGGGGGAAGTCCTTCTATGCCTTAGTGATCTCTCCAAACATTGAAGAGCTGTATTTTGATTCTCCTCAGACCCATGAAATGGAAACACCTTTTTTTAATATTGTTGTTTATGGTCCAAGACCAACAGGCCTAAACCTCTGTTGCGGCAAGGTGTCACCAGCCATGCCCCAATTTACAAGAGCTGGACATCTGCCCGGTGTGTGTTCATGCAGGAGGAGGAGATGCTAACACAGAGGCTAAGGAAGGAACACCGGGAGAAGAAAATGTCTCCAGCAAATTAATCACTTGGAAGGACAGGACAGAGTGGGAATTGCATTGCAGTTGTCTCACAGACTCCGAGACCTTGAGGCAAGAAGCCAGTCAACACTGCAGAGTTGCAGGTACCACCACCTCTCCAGGGGGCTCAGTTGCAGCCCTCCAGAGAGGCAGCAACAAGGCAACAGGAGCCAGAGGGCTCTCTAGCTCCCTTGCTGGTGACTGCCGGAGGCTGGGGGCAAGCCTGGCCTCCGGCAAGGGAGCCAGAGGAACCATGGTTCTGCTGGTTGCAGACACATCGCACAGTGAAGGCGGCAGCCCAGGAGGAGTCACTGCCCTTCACAGCCAGTTCAGGCTTTCTGTTTCAGAGGAACTTCAAAGCAAAGATTCACACATTTAAATATCCTTCCAGGGGTTAATAACTCCCGCAACGATTAAAATGGAAAGAATTTTTAGAATTACATATTCCTCTTTGCTGTTCATTGCTTTCTCTGGCCGTGTCAGGGAAATACCTCAGAAAGCTTTGCAGCTGCTTCCTACTCGTGCTCTCTGAATTTTCCTTCTGGGTCTGTCACCAACAAGATCCCTTTTGCTAGCCAGTGTCTCTTTTTCCCCTCAGTTCTTTGACCTGTGAAATAACTGAAGAGCCTTTGTGCAGATTGTTTATGTGCCAGCAGAGTCCTGCGAGCACTTCCCATGGGTGGTACTGAAGAAGAAATGTGATGTCTTCACAGCACCAAGAATATTTTATCAGAAATATGCGGGGCCAAATTCTGCTCCCATTTTCGGGGGAGGCTGTGGGAGCCGTGCAGGCCCTTCACAAGGCAGTTAGGGAATAGGAGCTAGAGGCCTGTTGGCAAAGTATCCTAATTATTGGGGTCCAGTGGCGTAAGAGTGGTCTCCCAACCTGAGGAGTTGCAGCAAGCCCCTGAGGGAAAGGAGAGCAGTTGCAGGAGAGGCTGGATCTTTTTAGGGACTTTGCCCAAGTGGGGAGCTATCAGGTACGGCCAGGTTGCATTCATGTCTTTCTTCCTTTCCCCTGGGGATCAGAAAGGGTTAAAAACCCATGTGATATAGGTATGTGTTCACATTGAATCTACACCCATCATATATATATCAGGTTTTGGGGGGGGTGTGTGGTTTACACATGTCACTGGCCATAACTCAGACTTTTATTATAATCGTGACCATATGGTTAATGTGACTTAATAAACCACTGTTGACCTGGACTCTGTGTGCACAAATCTCTTGCTCCCTTTCCTTTTTTCCTCACTTGTCTGGACATGCTATGCCAAGCAGCTGCACTTCAGTGACTCTGAAATGCCAGTTTCAGTCACCAGCAGCTAGTTAGTTTAGAAAGAATAAAACCCCGAGAAAGCCACATTGCACCACAGCCTGACAGAGACAGGGACCGACTTTCCCAAGGGGAAAAAGATGTAGCTGCTCTGAGCATGGGACAGACATGAGCAGTGTCTGTGTGAAGGCTGGAGCAGGGGATACATCGGGGATGTCAGGCAGGATCCTGCCCGGAACACCAGAGGCCCTGGGTGAGCTCCAGTGATTGCTGTGGAATTAAATCCATGCTTCTCCTGGTGAATGCAAGAGGTGTGCTTAGCCAAGCATTTAAAGAACCCTTGCCTTCTGGTTCTGGTAGGCACAAAGCCTCCCCCTTAATGGAAATTAGAACTGGGAGGGGGGAAGCTATTAAATCCTGTCCTATCTCAAACTTTCCCCTGGAAACCCAATGCAGTGCTGATCCAGGCTACGTCTTCTTCAACTCCTTATCTAATCTAGTTGTAAAATGACCTAAATGACAGCCATGCCACCCCAGCCCCAGCGGAACGTTTAGTTTTGGACAGTGCCATACTACCATCTCTCCCCGTTTTAATAATACCCCATTGTCACCCATCTGTCCCTGACCAGCCCGTTCATCCCCCTCTGTTCCACAAAGGGGTAATGCAAACCCTCAGCAGGCACGGCTGGGCATCTGCTCACAGTATCAGTTACCTGAGCTGTGCTTCTCCTCAGGCTTTTGCCTGTAGCCCTTTACAAGACCTCACCATCCAGAAATTTCCCCTAGCTTGGTTTCATTGCCTTATTCCCAAGAACGCTACCGCCAACTGATTTTTACAGGTGGGGGCCCAAGGAGGAGAAGCTCTTCAGCTTTCCCAGAGAGCTGAACATATGTGCCTCAGAGGAATGAGTAATCTCGAAGCTACAGGTATTGAGGCATATGGCTGACACATCAGGCTGAGCCAGGATAGAGGTTTTGCTTCATTCTTTTGATCTTGAGCTGAAACTTAATGTTTTTATTATTTGATTGGTGTTTTTGTGATTACATGCACCTGCCAATAATGATATCCAGGCACACATGTAGGTGGGGTGCTGTTGAAATTAAACTCCCTTCCTTCCCTAAAATAACTGTGTAAACACCAATTCCAGCTCCTTGTGTCATGTTAGAAATGAGGGCTCCTGGTACCATATTACCCTTTCTCAGCTGTATGGAACAGACATTGAGGAAACCTGCACTGTTTTGCTTTTGTGGCCTTTTCTTCCTTTTTTCTTTTTCCCTTTCTTTTTAAAATCAGCTTGCCTGCTATTTGGGAAATGTCGTGTCTTTGCCACATTGTGCACTTAGGGCTATGTTTCTTCTGTCCACAGATAATTCACATGGCTTCATTTAGGACTTGATCCAAAAGCTGGTGGTCACAGCTGGAGTCTTTATGCTGTCTTAGATGGATTTTGGAGCAGCCTCAGTAGATTTTGGTACATCTTCAATCATGTTGGGTAGCTATCAACTGTTACTCTTCTTATAGTTCTGTCTCTCCTGAAATTGAAGGGGTTTTTTCCTAACCAGTGGCAGCCTTGCTACTTGGATAGCCTTTGGAAGCCTCAGATATAGATGGAGAGATAGACTGCACAGTAAGTCAGAAACATAAATGTTTGAAATGTAAAAGCCAAAGATGAATGTGATGGTTTGGCCTTCGACGCGTGAGATATGAGAGGTGAAACCTCCCGTGCCACGAAGAACTTGACCCCAAACCCCAGGACAACTTCCTCTCCATCACACTCTTTCCACCCAAAACACCCTTCCCACAGAAGCTTCCCCTAGCACCACCCTACCCCCTTGTTCAACAGAACACACAAATACCGCACAGCTAACAACAGCCATGCCACGGGGTGGTTGTCAGAGGTGGACGCAGCCTGTGTTGGCTGCAGGAAAGGTGTGAGTGGCAGTAGTTTCTCCCCCGACAGTGCCCTCCCCAGCAAGTCCCAGTGGGTCAGGTGCAATGACAGAAATCAACCTCCAAGAGTGACGGACCATCTTTGCCCATGTTGTGTCCAGTGCTTGAATTGCACTGCCAGAGCTGGGCTTGGGGATGTTTGCAAATCCAGACAGTAGTTTTGCATGGAAATTTGCTGACAGTTTCCTTTGTGTATGTCACTGCGCAAAGGAAAATGCAAATTTGAGGAACAAAAGCATGCCAGAAAGTCATTCCTCAACTAGTGTGCTCTTTGCACTCCATGCTCAGTTTCTGGGCAACGGGCACAAACTGGAGCAGAGAAAATTCCATGTGAATATAAGGAGGAACCTTTTCACTGTGATGATGACAGAGCACAGGGACAGGCTGCCCAGAGAGGTTGTGGAGTCTCCTTCTCTGGCAACATTAAAAACCCATCTGGACACGTTCCTGTGTGATTTAGGTGATCCTGCTTTGGCATGGGGGGTTGGACTAGATGATCCTTCGAGGTCCCCTCCAACTCCTAACACTCTGTGATTCTATGAATACCCGCTTTTCCTCAGTTCCTTAGCACAAGCAGCCCATGGCCTGCCCAGAGGTGCAGGCACAAGCATCAGCAGCTCAAAAAGCCTCACCACAAGCCATGTGAGCAGTGTCAGCAGGGGAAGCAAGGGCCCGACAATGACTAGGCCACTACAGGCAGCAGAAGGGCAGTGATGGGAGACCAGGGGTGGTACAAGCACCTTCACTGCCATCACTGCATGCTACCTACAGACGAGAAGCATCCAGTTCTGGTTGCATCCATCCAGCAGCTCTCCCTTGCTTGAAAACCAGCCTGAGCAGAGCAAATAGTGGTGCAGCATGCATAGGGCAACTGCAGGATTCTATCGCAAAGTGTGGTCCTCCCAGTATTGCTTCAGCCCAAGGTAGTGTATCCCACTATGCCCTATCTCCTGCGCTGCTGCTCCATGATTTCAGCCACACTGAAGGTGGCGGTCACACAGAACAGAGGTCTTCAGAGCAACATGTAGTGGACAGGCGGTGTGCTGAACAGGGAAGCAGGAGGGCTCTCCCACACCCATGGGAGGAGCGTGCCCAGAGGAGCGGGAGGCATGTGGTCTTCGCTCCAAAAATGTTGGCAATGTTTACAAAGTCAGACACGTCAGCGCAGTTACAGTCAGCAAAGTGAGTGTAAAACTGGCCTTGTTACTTCCCAGATCTGAGGGATACGAGTCAAACACACACAGATGGTCGGCCACTTTCCATAATGAAACACGTCTTTATTGTCCCGAGGAAGCTGTGTTTCACAACCTAAACATTGAGGCTTGCTTCTTTTTTTATATATTTTATTTTCTCTGCAAACTGTGGGCAGTTTTGCCCCTTTCCTTAAATAAAAAATTGTGGACGATAAAGACGTGTTTCATTACTGAGAGCTGGCCAAGCATCTGTGTGCAATGGACTTCATTTTCTTCTCTAGCCTGCTGGCACAAACATTCCCAGACGAAGCCAGAGAGGAAACTGAAGCAAACGCAGGGATCTGAGTACTCACAAACTTGGGGGGAATTCAGACTTTGTGGCTGCTTCTTTCTGGTACCTGCCCAATTGCCACATCCCAAGCTCTACGTGATCTGGAGAAGTTTAGGCACAGGCAGGCTTTGCCAGCTATGATCTGGGTGCCTGTGCTGTCACAGTTCCCAGAAGCAGCACAAGCTCACCAAAAGTAGATACTGTCCTTCAAGGGATAACTAAATTTGTGCAAGACTGCCTTGAACAACCTACTAGGAAACATAATCTGCTACTGATCCACAGGCTTTATTTTTTCATTTCTGCCCTCACTAGTGGGATTGCAGCACCTCTGTTTGCATGTCTGGATTCATAGCCCTGGCAGGGCTTGTGAGCACCAGTTTGGGAACAACTTCCCATGAGCTGTTCCTGAGCTCCTCCTCACCAACAAGGAGAGGATGCAGTGTGTTGTTCACTCCACGTGACTGCCATTCATGAGGCTCTAGGATCCTACTAGGATCCTGCCTGCCCTGCAGAAATGACGCTGTCCTCTTCTGATTTACGCTCCTGACAGAATACTTAACAAATACAGTACTTTAAAGCATTACCGTATTCACCTTGGGAGAAATCCTTTCGGAGACACAGTACAAAGCATATGGTTGTGATGACAGCTCTGGGACTGGGATGTATTTGTCCCTGGTGCAATGGGGTCATGCCTGCAAGCATATATTTTGTGAAAAGTAGTTAGCTTTAATGATATTTAAACAACCAGTTCTCTTTCTCAGGAAAGATAGAAAGACTAAGAAATAAAGTTAAGAGGAAGGAGGAAAGGAGAGGGCCCTAAGAAAGAGATGAGTCATTTTTACCACAAGTAAGTGTGAAACATGCTTCTGAATAAGTAGAAGCATGTTTTCAAAAGCTTCCCTATCGGCTTCCCTATCCCTATTTGTTGCCCACCTGTTGGTGGATTCCCAAAGACAATAAAGGACCATTCTGGGACAAGAGCAGCTGAGTGGAATTCTTGAGAACTGTCATTCTGCTCCTGGCTTTGCTGTTGGCTCACTGTGGGAGTGAGGACTAAGCCAGGATATGTGCTTTCCCTTTGTAGCAGGGACAGGAGCTCGGAGCAAATCCATTCGTGTCTGTGAGTACAGTCACACCGTGTCTTACACCAGAGTTTGACCCCAGGTCCAAAGCCCTAGCCTGGCTTAATTTCATCTTGATCCTAACCCAAGTCTTGGTCCTGGCTTTCTTGGTACTGGTTTCACAGCCTGCTCTGCCCCAGGGTTAGGAGCCAGACAGCACATCAGTGCCAAGTCATGTCCAACTCTTACTGCAGGGTGATGAGACACATTCCTGCCAAGTGTGTCAGCAGCATGACACCTCACACAGTACCTGCATGAGATCCATGTCTTTCAGGATGCTCAAAATACTACTTCTAATGGGAAATTCAGGAATACTAATGTTTAACCTGCACAATTACAAAAATAAAGAAAAAGGTAATTGACTCACTAAAAGAAAGTAGGTATTAAGCAAACTTAGTCTTCTGTTTGAAACCTCCCCTATAAATATGGCAGATGCTTACAAAACACAGCACATGCACATTCCAAAACTATGCAACTCATCTCTTAAATCCCATCTTTAGCTTCTTAAGTTGCAAGGACAATTGAGGGGCTTAATTTGCAAGTCCCTCATTTGTTCCTGTCTAAAGCAACCAGCTTCTAGGGGACCTGACCATCGCAGAGTTTTCAGGATCTTCTCCTTAAGACATGTTTCGAATAGGAAAAGAAATTCAGCAAATTCACTGTCCTGTTGACAGTTTCGTTAAAGACTCAAGCAATTTCTGGTGACAGATTTGAAGAGCAGCTAGTGTTTTGGTTAGGTGTGATGCAGAGATGAAACTTCACTTAAATGCTCTGGTTGCCTTTCAGAGGAGCCTGCCTCTATTCCTTGACTACGTGAGGGACAAAGACCCTGGCCTCCTGGCTTGGCTTGGCTTGGCCAGGAGAGGTGCTTGATGGTGGATGTTGTGGTTGAGGACTGAAGTAGCAAGAAGATATAATGCAGCTGAACATTGATCTACGTTAAATGGCCAACCTCTGATGTCAGCAAAGTAGTTATGCTGCTCAGGAAGTAAAAGAAGAAAGAAAAGCTTGATCCTGATTTACTTCTGTGCTGTTCTCTGTCCCACACCTTGCCACATCACAGCAGTGCACGGAACCCATTTGTAGCTTAATTACTACAGCTCTGCTGTAACTTTCTGCACCCATGGTTACCTCTCAGGCTTCACAGCAGGCTACCACCTGGCCAGGTAGGTGACCAGAGTCCTTCACATCTTGCATGGCAGGTGTTTAAGGTGCTGCTCTTGATTTTTCTCTGCCACCAGGGCTGGGAAATCTTCACCGAAGACAACAGCTACATATGTACACAATGGTCCTTGAGTTGCAGCATAGCTGCTGCCAGGGATAAAGATAAACCTTGTGAATCACCAGTTTTTTAAGATGCAGCTCAGAGGCAACTTTAATCTGCAGCTAGAGCCAGGAAACCCACCTGGCTCTCACAGCAGACAGGTCTTCATGCTCTTTTTCTTAAAAACACGTGCTGCAGTAGATAAAGCAGAGAACCCAAACAGTTCTCAGAGCCATTTGGTGGTTTCACACCACCACCATCAATGGGCAAAAAGCCAGTTCTGTTAAGAATAGCATGTCTTGTGTTTTTTCTTTTTTAAGATTTCAAACCTTGGCTAGGTATAATTGCATGAAGTCTTCTTTCACTGGATTCCTTGTGTTTGCAAGATGAAAGCCCCTCAGGATGTAACAAGAATCTCTACAAAAGCAGACAGATACTAATTTTAATAGAGTTGCTTTTAAAATAACCCCAAAAGGAGGGGAAAAAAGAAGAAGAAATCAACAAAAATCCAGGTCCTGATGAGATAACATATTTCTTCTCTCCTAATTATTTTCAGCTCTGCAAGATAAGTCTCCAAAGTGCTTTTCCCACATCGAGTTTGCCCCATACAGGCTGTATTTCCCAGCTTCTCAAGTAGAGGTGGCATTGAGGGCAAAAGGGCTCTAGATGGACTTAGAAGTAGACCAGGTGGAAGCAGAATTATGCTAACAGCCTAGTAAGTTCAAGAAGAGAGTAAGTTCAATTCTGAGAGACTCAGCAAGGGTTGTGATTGCAACCTCAGTGACATCAAAACGCTCCTTCAAAACCCTCAAGGGAAGTCTTGGTGTCAGGCAATTATTTGGTGGTCCAGCAGTATTTTTTCTAATAGTTGAAAGCCGTGCACTCCTGCATGCCTTCAGCTCCTGCTTCAGCCACTCGGTCCTGCCTGCAATGCTAATGGAGATGCCTCTCACACGCCATTAGCATTCCTTTCTGCTGCCCTAACACAGCACTGCAGCCAAGTGACTGTGAGAATAGCGGTTCTGATTGCTTTGACCAACAGCTTTCCTGTCTGCCAGAGCTTGCTGGGGGAACCAGAGAGGTTCAAGAAACACCCCACATTTGGCAACATGGCATTGCCTATACCTACAGCTTGACCTTCACCTTCTTGTCACAGTGTAGAGCTTGGGGTGTTATGGGGAGAGGTTGGGATAGAAAATGTTGTTGATAAATGGTCTCTCTCTGAAGTCCTAAGCAGACAGAGTGTGCCTGAGTGAAAACCATAAAGCAAGTCCTTCTTCCACTGCTAAACTGACAGCAAAGCATGCTGAGGGTCAGGCCTTTGGTGGGTGATTCATGGCTCTTGGGTCACACAGGTTAAAGATTCTCATCTGAAGGGGATTAGGTGTTTCCAAGGAAGCACAGTCCTCCAGTGCCTCCAGCATTTCCTTGAAGCTTTTGGAGTCTCAGACCTGCTTAAGACCTACCTCATTATTCTGTCTCATCACATGAAAAGCCCATCACAGCTTTGGCAGAAAGTATGGAGGCTGTGTGGTGCGAGAGACATGAAAGGAAATCCTTTGAAAGGCATCAGTTCCTTCTGCCAAATCCAAACACACCTGGGTGCAGGGCAAGCCAGGCCAGGTCCTGGGGGTCTCCTTGATGCCCACATAATATGTTCATCCATCTGATAGCTTGGCAACAGGACCCAGTCTCCACTTGGTGCTCTCTCTGTGCCCCTTACTTTGCTGTGCAACTACTGCACCTTCCACCATGCTCACTGTAAAACAGTGCAGATTATTCAGGTGGGGAGAGCTGACTACGAGGCACACGTCACGTGGTTCCAACTCTTCTGGAAGAAGAAAAACATCTCCTACAGACATCATGCACAGGGCTGTCCCCTTCACTGGTGAGACCTGGCTCTCATGAGACTGCCTGGGGACAGGCCCTTGTTTGCCTCCCCCCGAACTCTCTCCCTCTGCTCCTCTCTCCTTTTTGACATCAAACATTTCTCCCCTAGCAAGGTGTTTCCTGATGCTTCGCATCAAGTTCACAGTGTAAAATTAGAGTGTTTTGGGCCACTACAAGATGCTGGAGCTGTTAATGCTCTGTGTGTGTGTGTGTGCGCGCACATGCACATCTGTGTACGTGTGTGTTTAATGCTGGGCTTTACAAAACTATCAAGCACTCTTTAAAGCGCCATAAAATTTAATGCTCAATAGGGAAGCCTAAACAAATGAAGCTGCACTATAAAATGTTTAGTGCTTCGATCGCTTTCACTTTGAACACGAAGACTTAAGGCAATGCACAAGAGGGATTTCTGTGTGATTTTCTCTTCCTTATCCTTTCTCCTTTCACTTTTTCTTTTTCCTCTTCTGTATTCCCCATTCCCAGAGAATTTACCATGGATTTTGTACAGGAGTATCTCCAAATCCTTGTGTACTTGGTTCCAAAAAGTACATCCGTCTGCTGAAGTGAGCTGCCTGTTCTCTGATTGTTTCTTGGCAAATACATAGTTGAGATTTTAAAAAAAAAAAAAAAAAAAAAAAGCACTACTCTCTCATCTATTATTTTACTGTGTAAAGTAGCTGCCAGAAGCTCCTGGTGCAACTCTTATCCTTGACCTACTTGTGACTTTGCTTTTGTTGGAGAGCCAAAGCCTGCTGTAAGGTCTCCTAAGGCACAGGCAACAGGGACATTTTGTAACTGCCCCATGAAGAGAGTTAAGCTGAACGTGCTTATTGTCAATGAACTGGACCATTGTGTGACTTCCATCTTTACTTGCACACCTCTCAGCACTCTCTGAAGTAAGGCAAGATGTGAGCAGGCGAGGTGCCCTTTTTGCCACCATGAAAGGACCTGTCATGGAACAACATAGTCAAGGATGAACTTTATTGAGGAATAAAGTTAGGCAGTTAAGTAAACTGTCTACTTTCGGAGGCAGTAGGGATCAGATATTACCGCTAGCACTCTGACTCAATGCTAATAGACAATTCTCGACACCACGGTCCTCACTTGTACACCAACAGTGACAACATTCATCTGGTGTAAAGCTTTCAGCTCTCAAAGTTTTGTGACGTTTGACTTCCCAGGACTGAGATTGGCAGGGAAGAGCAGGACATGCTTCTAGCTGGCATAGCTGTGTTTCCACCTACAGACAACGAGGGATGGCAGCAAACACTGCAAGCTGTTGTCTCCATCTCTTATGGACTATGGCAGAATATTATGTAGATGTTTGATTTAAATTCTGTCTATACTATGACTCCTTTGGAGAAAAGATGCAGCCAGATGCCTTTGTCCAAATAGTTTTTCCAAGCAAAAGGTTTCAGATCATCAAGAAAATGGAATGACTCCACTTTTTTCTAGACCTCAGAGAAGCCACAGCTCAGAGTCTTCCCTACTATTTCAGAAAAGTACTTCAGTTTTATCAAGGGAACATTGCCATGTCACAGCCTTTCCTCCTGGCCGAAATGCAGGGAAATGAGCATTAAATCTTGTGCATACTATAACACTCCTGTATTTGGGACATAAGTGGAAGGAACTTATCTGCTCTCTAGTTTGCCTTCCATCTGCCCCTGGGCCTGAACTTAGCTGCAGGTTTCGGCATGAGAAGAGGCATGAAGTTCCAACGTGCACATCTGGAATTAAGAGCTGAAAATTGGGCTCGGTGCTGATAACGCTTTATTGACAGGAGATGAAAGTCTTGATTCCAATAACTTTCCGAGCTCCAGTTCCCACTGCTTTACGAGGTGTTACACACTTTGGTACCTTTGAGAGAGAGTTTGCTTCCCCTCCTTCTCTCCCACATCTTTATTGCTTCTGTTCCACAGACTTGAGCCATTAAAGTCTGAAACGCTTCAGCCCAGGAGGGTATGGAAACCTTTTCCTGGGCCCCAGTGAGAAAATACCAGCAACCAGGTTATCTGAGAGGGATGGCCATGACAGACTGGCCATGGCCAAAAACTCATACAATGCCAAGAAGAGGGCTCATGGCAGAGAGGGTGGAGGTAGGAGAAGATGCAAAAACAGAGGAGAGGAAGTACCACAGAAGGCATGGCACAACTCATTTCCCACTGCCATGTGTTTCTGCACGAGCAGCATAGCATGTGAAGCCAGACTCTTGTAATCATGACCTTATCCAGCATCAGACTGACCTCAGAAGGCTCCAAAGTCAGGAGGACACCAGACACTTCCATAAATACTATCTTATAAAGCCCAGGTCACCTGCATCCATTAAACTTAGGAAAACCAGGACAATATCTATGGTTTTGTTTCCCTGTGAGTTGACCCGAGTTACCATTCTCCTCCATACTTTAGCCATGAATTGAAGGGTTTCCTCCTACATGTCTTGGGTTACCTGTCCATATACCTCATCCTCTCACAGCCATAAACAAGACCTAAAGAGTCAGCTGCTGTTAGGGACCCCAACTGATCCTTAAAACAGTTCTGCCTTAACAACAAAGGCTCCATAAAGGGAAAGCCAAAGGCTGTAGGCCCTTATAAAGCAACTGTCAAAATACAACATTGCTCAAATTGGGAAATATTCTGCTTGCTTGCAGAAGGGCTTCTGTGTTTGCAACTATTCCTTTATTCCATATATTAATTTATTTCCTAACAAATACTGGCTGTCCTTAAAAATCTTGCCTGTGTTTCTCTGGACGATTTAAAGCTTCCTTCAGAAAGGAAGAATGCCTGAAAAAATTACATAGGGGGTTTTCAGCCAAAAATAAGATATTGTGTCTCCAGAAAAAGTGCAATAGGAACTTTAACCAGCTATCGTAAATCATACTGCTACCTGGGCATAATGGGACCTGTAGTCTTATTCCAGCATCTCATCTGCAGAGCTGAGTGTGGGCAAGAACAGCTCCCACTGCAGTTCCCACTAGGTAAATAACTAACATACACACAGAAGAGAAAAAAAGACAAACATTTTTGATTTTAAAAATAATTCCAATTAAATTTTTACATTTTTAATGTTAAAAATCTCCCGTGTTTTCAGATCAGCTGTAACTGCAGTTCTGTGATGGCACTATTAAGGCTCCTGTCATAACTGCAGGCAGCCTATTCCCCCTTTGGGAAGCTGTTTCAGTATTTCACAGAATCACAAGGTTCAAAAAGACCTTTAAGATCAAGTCCAACTGTTCCTGTCCTATGCTAAACCATCTCTCTAACGTCTCTAATCTATTTATTACAACACTGGGGTTATCACTAGTGTTAACTAACAGCTGTAACCAAGGGTGGGTAAATTGTGACCTAGAAACTTTCTCTTACTAATTTTATGTCTCTTGTCTGCCTTCTTTTTCTGACTTGGACTCTGAAATGAGCCAAACTGTCTAGGAAGAAATTGAGACTGAAGCCACAAGGCTCTTCTGGGCTGAGTATCTCATCCTGCAGTGCTTCACCATCCAGTGCTTCTGAAGCCCATGGAGGAGGCAGCAATAAAAAGTGGCACAAAATTACCAGTTCCCTGTCTAGTTTCAGAAATATGAATCCTCCAGTTGGTCTCTGGGATGTTGTTTACCTGTAGGTCTCCCTTATTTGATCTGAAGATCCTTGTTTTCTTTGGTGATTACTCTTTTTGTGGAGGAAAGGAAGCACTGGACCTTTGGGTAGCTAACCATTTTCTCTGACTCTTGCTGATATTGTAAGGCCCCTTCCTAGCTGCAGGCTGCTCCTACCCCTGCCCAGAAGTTTGAGTCTGCCAGTGCAAGACTGTCAGAAAACCAGACTCTTAAGAGGAGGTTTCCTCTTCTTAGAGGGCACCAGGTTGCTTCCCAGTTGACACAGTCCTGATGTATTTGGGAAATAGATGTCAGCTCTTTGGACTGTTCTTCCTAATGCTTTCTGAAACAGTTGGGTGGCTTTGGTTTACACCAGATATCAAAGAGCAGCTCAAGATCTGGAAAGGTCTTGAGTGCTTACTTGTGGAGATCCCCAGAGAGCCTGAGAGTCGAATCCTTTCCCTTCCTTCACAGGTTTTATTTTAAGCTTTATAGCGAGCTTTTTGCTCTTTTCTGGACCTGAATTGTCTCTGGTCTGTCAACCACATGGTGCAGATGTCTGCATCTCCTTCCCTGCCAGCATTCTTCCAGTCATTATTCCCAAAACCTGATCTCCTTGTCTGAGCCTCCATGTGTTAAGGATCCCTTTGGGACAACATGATTATTTCCTTCTGCCTGCTGTGCATCCCCTGGCAGCTTGTCTGGTAAAAGCCAAGCTTTGGCCACAGGCAAATATCAGTCTTTGAACTGGTTCATCTTGAGGAGAGAAGTACCATTTCATGGAGCTACAGTTCTTTCACCAAACCAATCTTGTCAACAGAAAAAGAGATGGTAACTTCACCAAGGAAGGAAGTTCAGTCATTTCCTTTCTGTTCAAAGTTACTTTAATTCAGAATGAGAAAACAAATGATGAGGAAAACCAAAGTCAGCGTGTACAAGCCAGTAAGGTGTGTGCATGTCCTAAGCTACGGTCCACTGGCTTCCCATCAGGTGAGCCAGCTGCAGAGCCAGCTATGAAATGCTATATCCTGCATTCCCTGTAAAGAGAAGGCTGAGGAAACACAGGACAAGGCCTTACAAAATAACAGTTGGCCTGGGTTAGTCACCAAATCTCCTACTCCTAGAAAGGAAGAGACTTCAACAAAACCTGCTAATGGCAGACTCAAAATGCCAAGAGAAACTTCCAGCCTAGAGTTAAGCCATGGAATTCTTTGTCACAGGATGTCTGGATGTAAATAATGTACTTACTAGAAGGATAAAGTGAAGAAAAATTTATGTAGAACCATTAAACATACTGATATTAAATTGCTGGAAGTCTAGGAGTATGTGCTTAAAATCTGCCTTGTTTTCCCTTTCCTAGGCATCTGCTATGCAGGTATCAGAGGGTGGCAGAGTAGCTGCATCTTTGGTCAGCTACTGCATCATAGGAACACACAGTCCTTGAGATATTTAGATTATAGAATCATAGAATGGTCTGGGTTGCAGGGGACCCCAAAGATCAGAGTTCCACTCCCCCTGCCACAGTCAGGGCCACCAACCTCCAGGCCTGGATCTGCACAAGGTTGCCCAGGGCCCCATCCAACCTGTCCTTGAACACCCTAGGGATGGGGCGTCCATCACCTCTCTGGGCAGCCCAGTCCAACACCTCATCACTCTGTAAAAAAACTTTCCCCTAATATCTAATCTAATCATGTTGCCTTACAGCCTATATTGCTCTTGCTTCTATCCCAAGCTTACTGCTTTCTAGTATGCAGACACAACTTAAGAGAGGACAAAGCTGCAGTTTGTGTACCAGGGACATTCTTCAGGTGACAGGATGCCCAAACATGTTTTCCTACTGAAGGCAGGAGGATCATCCCTCCCAAGGCCTGGGTCTCTGCTGTAAGGAGAAAGCAGGGCTCCATGCCATGCTGCTTCTGTCTTCCTTCGCATTGTGCCCACAGTTATATATATAGTATAATATATAATAGTTAAACTGGTACAAGAGTTAGAAAAACTGCATTCATGCTTATGGAAGTAAAATCAACTACTTTAGGTAAGGTATGCTCTTTCCTGAGCACATCAGACAGCTCCCAGAAAACCTCTCAGCCTGTCCTGTAGAAGAAGGGCTTGATTATCCCAGCTGTGTTGGCTGCCAGGTTGTACTGGAGCCACTCAGTAACCTTGCTCAGAGCCACTCAGCATTTCTTTGGTGTTATCCCTGCATCAATCTCTATATTAAATACTCGAGGTGCAGATATTTTTTTTAAACATGGAATTGTGATTTCAGCTCCCTCAAAATACTGTCATGAATTTGCTGCTTCTGCAAATAAATGTCTCAGTAAAACTAGTCATAGAATTGGGGAATCTTGGACAATTTTGCTTTGCAGACTTTGGTTCTCAGAGATGCCACAAACACGTCTCATTTCTGGTAAGAAAAATTTCTTTTCCTTCTTGCTCTAAAACCCATACACAGGCAATATAGTACACCAATTCTGAGCCCATTTCCTTCTCTTACCTTTCCTGGATTTCCACTAACTAAGGAAGGAGCAACAGGTATCCCTGTGTCAGCCCTGATGACCAATGAGAGATTTTAACCCTCTGCTGCTGGGATCTTCTGAGGTGAAAGTGAGGAGCAGGAAGCTGAGCGTGCTGCACCTCCGCCACGGCTGGCTGCCATCTCCCGCTCCGCTTTGACAGATGGGAAACACCCTGAAGCAAAATTAAGAGGAACCCTGTTTATTTTGGGACTGCAGATTACTGTCAAACATGAAGAGAGACAATTATTTCCATTGTGGAAAATGTGGCATTAGCAAACAAGCAGTTCCCCCCGCCTTGGCTTTGTGTTTTGCTTTTCTCTAAGGAAGGTTTCCTCTTTTTTCCTCCCTTTTGCAGCACAGGCTTGAATTAAGTGGGCAGAGAAGCATTTAAATACAAATATTTGTAAACTAAGTGGTTTTCCTGAACAAAGTGGATCCAGATGACAGACAGTCTGTCGGCTGCAACATCTCAATGCCTGTCACACAAAGCCCCTTAGTTGGGCAACTGGGTGCCCATGGAGGCCTTCTGGGGGGCACAGCAGGGCCAACAGTGCTGGGTGGAGCAGCAGGAGAACTTAAATGGGGGGTACCGCAGTGGTAGAATGGAGGAGGCAGAGCATTTTTGGCCACATGTACCAAATTCCAAGGCAATGAGGACAGTAGTAAAGCTGTTAGAGAGCTCAAAGTTGCTATGGAGGTGAAGAAGACCTCATTGGTGTCTGATTGACTTGTCAGGTGGCAAGTAGACCCCAGGAATGCAAGGGTAGTGTAGGTGAGCAGATTCAGAGGCAGCATTAGCTCCAGACAGCTCTAGCAGTTAATCAGGTCATGAGAGTGGGGCAGGAATTTTCTTCATAATCGCTTGCTGCCAGGAAAAAATATCTTCACTGTGTCATAAGCCTTCTGAAGGATTTGGCAAAAGTTTAATTAGGAAGAGTTTGCCATGCCTCGGAAGGTCGAAATCAAAGTGGGTGCCCCTTCTCAAGGACAACCAGCAGCTAAAGCCTTCTCTGGAGCCATAGGTGGTCCAGACTCAAAATCAGTGCTCATAGTAGGTCTGATGAGTTCCCACCTTGCTCCGACTCTACTGAATGGGTAGTTGTGTTTGCATTGTTTTCCACTGAAAATCCTCAGAACAAGCCCTAATCCTTCCTGAACAGAAACAGAAGAAAAAAAATCTTGGAAGCACAGGATGGGAAACGCACTTTTTGCCTGTCAGCATGAATTATTATCCTAGGCTTTTACTTGATGACACAATTTCTGTCCCATGTCTGTCACCTCTTGTGGCTCATCTCTGCAGTGCTGGGCTCTGACCAGCCCTGGGGCCCCACGGAAGTCCACAGGCCAGCACCACACCTCCAGCTTCTGCAGAGCTGCATATGCCAAATGACAGAAGAGTGCCAGGTTTGGCTCTGCTAGCTGTTATTTTTAATTCTTAATAATGCCCTGAGGCTTCTGTTACTTTCCATTGTTCAGTTCTGGGGGGAACTGTACTGCCAAGGTCTGTTCACTTGTTCTGGCTTTTTCTGCAAAGGCCTGAAATGCCTTTTTTTCCTATTTGTTCTCAGAAATAAAGCTTCTCTGCAAATGGCACGTACCAGCTTCACAGCCTCCCTGTGTCCTAACCACAAATGTCTGCCTCCTGACAACTTCTCTCCCACTAACTTGGTCTTTCCACAGTGACTGCTTGCACTCTCCTGGTCTGTCTGTATGGCTGTGACAAGACATCACGGGGAAGAAGGAAAACTCCTGGTACAGAATATGTGCGCAGAGCAGCCTTCCAGATCATCAGTATGGGTCTCCACATCCATGGTGAGGCTAACCCTGGACCCTCTCCCCCTATCCACATGAAATGGCCAGTCACACTACTGAAGGGGGCACTGATGTATTTGATTAGTAAGGAACCTCTGAAGGAACCCATCTATCTTAGCATTTGAATGGATATTTATCTTCTTCATGGCTTTCTTTTGTCCAAAGGAATCATTTACTCTGATGTGAAATAGTGTAAGATCTGGTCTCTTTGGGATTTCAGCAGGAAGCTATCCTCCCTGAGCCTCATTTTAATCTCCTATTGTTGTAAATCAGGAATAACCACAAGAAAGTCAGTGAAATTAAGCTTGTGAAAACTGATGTACAAGACTTTGGGCCTCTGATCTCCACCAGCAATGGAAATGAACTCACTCCCTGGAAGTCTTCTCCCTCAGTATGCAAATACTGCCATTTTTTTGAGATGCTCAGATGAGGCTCTGAACCTTGTATGCTGGAGTACAGCATCTTGGCATTGGAAAGCAGCTCTGCACTGATGCAAAGACTTATGGGGGAAACTCTTTCTAGGGGAGGCTCAGTAGAAATAAGAGATTCTGGTTGTGCAGAAGTGCTTTTGAACCTACTCTCATCCCAACCAAGCTGCTGCAACACACTTCCTATTTGCATCAGTTAAAATGACAGTTATGGATCAGATCAACAAAAGAAATTTAAAGGATATTTCTCTGGTATCAGAACAACCTGTTCCTAAGTCTGGTGTGACCATCGACACTCAAGGAAGCATTGATTTATCTTTTGTTTTGCCCACCCATCAGATATGGTCAGGAAAAAGGGTTTAGGTTTTCTTCTCTTTCAAAATGGCTAAAACCTGAGCTTCATTTCTTTCCCATTTCAGATAAATTGAATGGATTCTGATTAAAAGCTACATTTAATTGAAACTGCCAAGATAAGACATTATTTTAAGATTCTGCAGTGTTGAAAATACAAATTTAAAAATAGAATTCCAACAATCTGACTTCCAAGATGTCATTTTTTTATTCATTTTTCCTCCAAGGTTTTGTTTGTCTCAGAACAGTCTGCTCATTTTCATAATTTGGGGGGATGCTGATATTTCAGACCATGCAGGAAATACCTAATAATGCCATTCCTTCTTGCCATTCTTGGGCTCATGCATTAAGGTTTGGCACAAGCCCAGGTTTAAGAGTGAAACACTGCCTGTCTATCAAAGTTTTACAGTTCCTCCACTGATGTCTGGGCACATTTTTGGTTTTGTTAGAGCTTGAGACACACAGAGAAGTGACCTTTCCGCTTTCATAACTTGTATAAAGGGGCTTGTGAAATGCTTCTGGCAGCCCTGGATAACAGAAAGCTGAAACTTCACTTTGTGAGATATTTTCACTTTTAAAACAGATGTTTGTCTGAGTGGAAGTAAAGAGACAGTCTTCATGAATTTCCCTTGGAATAAAATGCTGAAACATTTCAATTTGTAGCTGTCAATGCATCATCTTCTGCTGGTATGGAACTCCTGTTTTTCTAGCGTCGAAGCATGAAGCTGTGTGTTAAGTGTGATAGCAGGAATATTTCATATACTTTGCAAATGACAATTGAATTAGCCAAAGCACTGAGCGCAGTTCTAAGAAGAGAGCAAGGGTCAGCACCAGGCTGTTGACAGGCAGGACAAGGATCCCTCAGCCAGGTCCCAATTCCTGCTTCAATCACCAGCCAGTCACAGCAGAGTGTCACTCTCTGCTGGAGATCTTGGTGCTCACTGAACACTAGTGTGATGGCGACAGCTCAACCTCACTCTAGCCCAGGAAGCTGGGCACTGACTCCCTGCAGCCTTTCTGAAGACCAGCTCCTCTCCTTGAGTTTGCTCCTCCATACCAGAAGGGCAGTCACAGCTATGTTTCCTGATGGAGTTGCAAGCGTCACAGAATTGTAGGGGTTGGAAGGGGCCTCCAGAGAGTTCAACC
Source organism: Laterallus jamaicensis coturniculus (assembly GCA_022605575.1). Taxonomy (NCBI): domain Eukaryota; kingdom Metazoa; phylum Chordata; class Aves; order Gruiformes; family Rallidae; genus Laterallus; species Laterallus jamaicensis. Next base: position 24,485,572 of record JAKCOX010000013.1, read on the forward strand.
CCCCTGCCAAAGCAGGTTATTTAAGACATGTCGCACAGGTAAGAGGCCACAAGATTTAATTAATCCCCTAGCACTACTCAAATAAGGGCAAATCCTAACAACCAGCATAGCTAAATTCGGGAGGTTTTTTAGCTCCTAGATTAAGAAAAATAATGTGACTGCAGACATGAACATCTGACAGCTACTGATGCCCATCTTAGGTGCTCATAACCTACCTGGTTTGAAGGCTTCCACGCACCTTCACTTAGAGCATCCATCAAGCACACAGGAGCAGCTGTGTCCCCCAGGACACACTGCATGCTTCCGTCCTGTCTTGTTCAGGGGTGTGAGGTGAGCCACCCACATCCCCAGCGAGCCCTCGGCTTGTGGCACTTCTCCAAGGGGACAGGCTCTGCAGCTCTGTTGGGCATTGATGGGGACTCTTTCATCTCTTTCATGATGGCTGTCATCAATTTGTTCCTCTGATTTCTTTTCCCTCCTCCCCAGTCACCACACAGACATCAAGGAGCTGCAATAGGCATGTTTGAATAAGACAAATGAACAAAGACATTCCTCCTGCCTTTCCTACTGGATAAATTACAGATGGGCCTGAATCACCCCCACACACACAGATCCAGTGTGTCATTATGTATCTGCCACTTCTGCTTTCCAATAGGAAGGATGAATATAGCTTTAAATGAGTAGCTGCCTTCTGTACTACCATGTCCCAAAGCAACAGGGGGTAACATGGGCAAATGACTACACAGGCAAGAAAGTACATGAGGGCTGAACATTCAGGACTAACAACTGTGGTTTCTTTATTAAAAGCAATAAAGATGGTTTTAATGTACTGTATGTGATACAACAGATGCAGGATATCTCTGGCAAAACTCCTCTGGTCTAAAGCTGACTGAAGACAGTTTGATGATTTGCAGGGAACTACAGATCCCAGAAGGGGGCTTGTACATACCTGTCAACTGGTAATCAGAGCTCAAGCTGACCTTGAAAAAGCTTAATTAGCACTGACACCAATGTAATTCTGCAAGCTCAGGAACAGTCAGCAAGGGCAGAATTTGGTGCCTCTGCCCTTGTTCTCCCCCACCCCAAGTCTCAGCCCTTCTGAATCTTGGGGACCAGCCCATTCTCAGGTGTGCCTGTGCCTCTGACACTGCACCAGCCATGTCACCAAGCTTAGAAGGAGCAAACAGCCTTTCTGGCTCCTGTCCATACCTGCTACCAAAGACAGTAGCAACTTCAAGGTTGCAATGATATTGGTAAATGCAGGGCAAGAGCACACACAAGGCATAACCAAACACATTCTACAAAGCCCAAAGAAGCACATGGAAAGTAATGCAAGAGGCTGCAGCCTGTCATCTTCCAGGAATACAATGGTGCTTCAACATCATAAGCTTTATATGAATTAGGAAGAGATTTAGGCTTAGCCTGCAAATCCAAACCATGACAGAGTTCCTGCCCCTTTCCTTTACAAGGGCTTCAGAATTCAAACCTGGTTTATATGCCATGACAATTATGATGCTTTCCTTCATGAATAAATTCACTCATCTGATTTAGTATCCCACTTCAAGTCTCATTTATAGACTTTCTTGTCTTCTCTCTGCCATCTGTACCACCATATTATCTGGCTTAAAAAGCCTCCCCAAGCTTCTGTAACTGATGCACTGAAGACAAATTTTGTATGGAAGCCCAGGGACAGAGCAGGCACAGCAAGGGAGAGCAGGAGTTTCACTGCATGTGGCTCACAGGGAACTGCAAATAGTGGCAGTACCTATCTTGCACTGAGATGAGCCCATGCCTTACAGACTCAGACCCAGAACTGGATCTAAAGCTGTATTTCCCCTCAGATTGAAAGCTACATCAATGTGACACTCAGCACCTTAAATAAAACTAGGATGTCCAGACACAGGCCCAGCTCTAAAGTCTCTCAAAGCCTTGGGAGAAGATGAAACTACACTCCTGCAGTTTTCATTACTCAGCACTCCACACACCTACCCTATTTTAAGAGAGGCTGAAGCAGCAAAAACATAGCCCTGAAACCTCTAGCCGCATTGTGGTGGTTCAGCCCCAAGCAGTAGTTGAGCACCACACACCACTCACCTACTCCTGCAGGATAAACAAACAGAGACTCCATGGGTTGGGTTAAATAGATAAATACAGTTCACTGACAAAAATCACTGTGAGAGGGGAATAATAACAGTAAATTTTACTCACACCCAGTGATAACACAGAGTACCTTACCAACCCAATGATGACACAGCACAGTGCCTGACACAAGGTCTGACCCAGCATCCCAGTCTACACTCAGCCCGTCCTGAAGGCATCCAGGAGCCCCCTCTCCCCAACCAGCCCTTTTATGGGGGAGTGATGTCAGGTGGTGTGGGAATAGCCTGGTCTGACTCATCTCACCTGGGCCGGCTGCTTAGGGAGCTGAACTCCATCCTGGCTGGAATCAGGACAAGCATCTTAAAGAAGGGAAAGGGAACATTTTCTGCTTGCTTTGTTAAAACTAGAGAACAGGAAGGATCAGCCCTGCAGACAGTTCAGCAGAAGACAGAAAGCCTGACAATACCATCATGTTCTAATCAGCACACACATTTCAAGCTGATGCAGTGTGACCCAGTGCCAGAACTGAAGATATCTCACACATGGCTGTGTCTCATGGTGAGTCTCTCAGGTGCCCTTCAGCAGGAATCTGATGTGGCTTCAGGACTGGACTGGAGGAGATTTGGCAGAACCGGCAGTTCACAATGCATTCACCAGTGCACAATGAAGTGTATGTTGATCTCTCCCTTGGCCAGATCTCATCATTCTTTCTACATGCCAGCTTGCATGAGAAACAGCTATAAAAACAGCGAGTGTTTCCTTCATGTTGGATTGCCAGGTAAACAACTTCAGGGTGGCTGGAGGAGAGCAAGACAGAAGGAAGATGGTCTACGAACTGAAGGAATGGAGAGAAGCATGAGGTGCTGTACCGAGATCTGATGCAAATGAGGGAACTGCTTGTAAAGTCCTGAATTAGACCAATCGTTCTAAATTTATGGGAATGCAAAAAATAGTCGCATCCGTTTGCTGTCCCTTGCCAACTGTAAGCTTGCCAGTGCAATTTTTAGTCTGCAGAGAGGAACTTACATATATGCTCACATTTTTTCTCTTCCCTTTCACTTGGTGTCTGGTTTCAGGCAAAAAATGGGGGTTTTTGATAGTGGAGGTCCATTTTCTACATTTATGGGGTGAGTGCAAATCAGCTCAACAAACACTTTTTGATCCAAAAAGACTTATCACAGGCAGTTCCTCATCCAAACCACACTTAAACATGCGTGATTCTTCGGACCGGTTCTCTTTAACATCTTTATCAGTGACATCGATGATGGGATTGAGTGCACCCTCAGCAAGTTTGTGGATGACAACAAGCTGAGTGGTATGGTCGACACCCTAGAAGGAAAGGAAGCCATCCAGAGGGATCTTGACAGGCTGGAAAGATGGGCCCAGGTGAACCCAATGAGGTTCAACACTGCCAAGTGTAAGGTGTTGCACTTGGGCCGGAAGAATCCCAGACATAGATACAGACTGGGAGAAGAGCTTCTTGAGAGTAGCCCTGCTGAGAAGGACCTGGGTGTCACCGTGGATGAGAAACTTAACATGAGCCAGCAGTGTGCTCTTGCAGCTCGCAAGGCCAATGGTATCCTGGGCTCCATTAGAAGAGGGGTGGCCAGCAGGGACAGGGAGGTGATTGTCCCTCTCTACTCTGCCCTCGTGAGGCCCCACCTGGAGTACTGTGTCCAGATCTGGGGCCCCCAATACAAGAAAGATGTAGAACTGTTAGAGAGAGTTCAGAGGAGGGCCACAAGGATGATTAGAGGGCTGGAGCACCTGCCTTACAAGGAGAGGCTGAGGGAGCTGGTCTTGTTCAGCCTGGAGAAGAGAAGGCTGTGGGGGGACCTCATTGCAGCCTTCCAGTACCTGAAGGGAGCGTACAAACAGGAGGGGAATCAACTTTTTAAAAGGGCAGATAATGGAAGGACAAGGGGGAATGGTTTAAAGCTGAAGGAGGGAAGATTTAGATTGAATATTAGGGGGAAGTTTTTTACAGAAAGAGTGGTGAGGTGCTGGAATAGGCTGCCCAGAGAGGTGGTGGATGCCCCATCCCTGGAAGTGTTCAAGGCCAGGTTGGATGGGGCCCTGGGCAACCTTGTGTAGATCCAGGCCTGAGGTTGGTGTCCCTGCCTGTGTCAGGGGGGTTGGAGCTCTATGATCCTTGGGGTCCCTTCCAACCCTTGCCATTCTATGATTCTATGATTCTATTGCCTGTGCTTGTCCAGCCTTTGACAGACTGTGAAAAGAGCAGTGGTGAGCAGGGCATGTGATCTACCCACCTCCTGTCCAGAGGGACAACCCATGCATCTTCTGGCATCTCCACTGAAGCTGGATCACACCTTCTGATGCCACACTTCAGTCTGCCTGAGCTAGCACAGGCACACTAGACTGCATGCTTTCAGGTTCCCATCCTTGGAGTAGAGGCATCCCTGCAAGGACAGCCTAGCCACAACCACGGGCTTCAGAAAGAGTTTGTGTCTTGCAAGCTCAGGGTGCTGGAACGCTCCCAGATCAGGTCTGAAACGGTGTGAGATCAGGGCAAACACTGAAACGACTAACCAGTGTACGCATGATACACGCTCATTCCTGAAACGAGAATTCTCCGTTTCCTCTAGATCTTCAAGTTCCTAAAACTCCTGTTCTTCCCTCACAAGAGAAACCCTGCCAGGCTCCTGGCACAGCTTGGTACTGTTGGCATCTGGAATTCCATCCGCAGGAGCACTCACAGTGCAATGCTGGGCATGGGGGCTTTGCAGCCACCCAAAGACACCCTGAGAGGGTGTCCAGGTTAACACCCAGGAGTTCTTACTCAGCCTGTGGGCATTCCTTGAAGGGGTAAACAGCTAGCTGATAGAAGAAATTGCAATCAGCTTCAGTACCCAAATATTTCCTGATAATAATATTTTTTAAAAAATTATAAACCAAAGTTTAACAAAGGCAATAAAAGTTTCTGCCGTGGGTCTGATCTGTAGCATCCAGATGCTTTTCTGGTAGCACTGATATCTGTGGGTGAAGAAAGGAGAGTTACAGGATACCTGGAAATGTGCAATTTCAGCAGCCGGAATGAACAGCAGCTGAATTCAGGATATCCATGTCAATTGTCCCCTTCTGTGGCAGGACACTGCCCTGCTTGCCACAGAAATGCCCAGTAATGCCATGTACTTCACACCTGAGTGGAACCGAGGAATGGAAAACCTTTAGAGAGAGGAGATGCCAGAGGTATTGCTGGCAGCTGAGGAAGCTGGTGAAAACTGGCACAGCCCTGCAGCCGTCAGAGCTGGACACCAAGGACTTGCATACTGGTCCATATTTTTATACACTGGAATGCCCAAGTTCTGGCTGGGCATAGCAAGCAGAAGAAAATGCTTTCTCTGCTCAGGGGCACAAATTTAGCTGCCTGCTCCCATCTGAGGAGGAATCCCCTTTCTAGACAGTTATTAAAACCCACAGCGTTATTTAGCCTCCACTGTAGCAAATCAGAGCATTATCTCATGCTCTTTTGGAACCAATAAAGGGAATATGACATCAGCACCATTCCTTTCGGCTCTTCCATTATCCTATTTCCCTCCCTTTTAACCCAGCCTCTTACCTCTGACCATGATGTGAAAGATCCTCTGCTAGAGTTCTATTTGCCAGGTGGCCGTCACTGTGCTGAGCACGGCTCATGCAGGAGGCCAGGGCATGGCGTAGCCAAGGGTGGATTCCCCTGCCTGACCTTAGGCCCTTGCCATGTTGACGTTTAGGCTGGTGCTAGCTGGCTGTCCTCCCAAAGATGTCCCTAACTGGAGAGAAACGGAGCTTTCCAGGGTCCATCTAATCCAGAGACAGACATCTAAAATCAGTGAAATAGACTCTGCTCTGGAAGTGCTTCTTTTCCCCCACAGGTGAGAAGAAGAGTCTCAGATGCCTCCAGTGTAGGTGTCTAAAATTAGAATGGAGAAGTCCAGTTGCTATTGACAAAGGCTTCTCTTCCCTGGTTTGTTAGTTGTTGCTCCCTTGCTCAGAAGAAAATATATAGCCTCAAATTATGAACAGCTTCTCAGAGTGGATGTTGGATCGGAGACAAAGTGTATCACAGCAGCAGTTTTCTCCCTCTTCTTGGCCAGACCTCCCTTACTCTAGCCATACACTGAGTCACCAGGTTCAGCCTAGGGTTTTCTGTGGCGGAGGAGGGTAGGACTTACCCTTCTCCCAGATAAAACTAACTTTGGACAAACCCCATGTGACATAAGAGAGGTGCTGTGCCTTCAGGAGCTGACTTTGAGACTGGACCAACAGCACCTGGGCTATTTGAAATGCCTCACCACAGGTGCTGTGCCAACTGTGCATGGTTTGTAAAGGGTTGCCATAAGATCTGAGGTGCCCCAGCTCAAACATTCCCAGCCTGTTTCCTGAGACCCCCATGCAGTTTAAATTCAGTGCAAGAAACTGGGCTCTTCTCCTCACAAAGAGGTATTCACAGGGCACAGTAGGTTACCCATGGCACGAGTTTGTACTGTGACCTTTCTATGAGGAAACTGGGAACCCTGCCACCTCTCCAAACAGGGCGTCCAGCCCAAACTGCCCCATTGCACTCCACACTCCCCCTGCCTGGCACCCGAGCAAGTAGCATGGCTGCCAAGGGCTGCAGGTGCTGGGATAGCCCTACAGTCCCTGGGAACAGCCCCCACAGCCCCGAAAGTGATCTGGTTGGAAAAGCACCAGGGCCACTATTAAATCTGGCTACGTGGAGGCTGAAGGGACACATTAGGTCCCTACTTCCCCTCAAAATGCTCCTGGACAATAAAAATCTGTAGGTTTGCAGGTCCAGCTGCAGTGTGATAGGAGAGGGGGCAAATCCCACACCCTGGAAGTGCTGAGCCATGCTATCTTACCTCTTCACCAGTAGCTGAACCTAAACCAATTTGAGGGGAAGTAGGGACCTAATGCATCCCTTCAGCCTCCAGGTAGCTGTAGGATAGTCAGCCAGAGAGCAAAAATCCCAGTCTTCATCCAAAGCTGAGTCTGGAGACGTTCAGGCACATCTTCAGCTTCCAGCAACAGCCTTTATAAATTCATCCAGATGATTTCTCACCCAAACACACGCACCCATCCAGATACATTCTTTATGAGGCCAACTAAAGCCTCCTGAGCATGTGACATCAAAACTAATTCAGCCTTAAAGTGGGGTGTGCTTGGTTCTCTGCACCATTCTGGACATCTATATAACAAGATGGCTATTTCCAAGGAACTCATCTTCCAATTGCACATGAAGAAATCCCTAACTCCCGATCAGCTACTTTTCACACACCTTTGCAGCTATTGCAAGACCTCCCTGGGGTGGGACACAGCCAGAATCCTTTCTCCAGGTTCCAGAGCAGTAAAAACCCTCAAAGGATTGTCAGCAGTTGCCTTCATGCTTTTATCTAGTCTGCCACTTCTGCCACCCAACCGTTTTTGTGCCCTGCGTATGGAACAGAGGGGTATGAAAAGCATGATTGCTCAGTAATTGCAGTAATCACGGGTGGTTCATTTCCTCCAAGGTTGCAAACTGCTTTCTGTCTCCGTTTTCTGCCCTGTCCCAAAAGGGACGGCCGAGTGCAGAAGTCTCATTCCGAAACAAGGGAACTAGTGTGGGGTTTGTTTCCTGCTTTTATTTCATTCTGTTCTCCAAGTCCTGATCAGAGCCAGAATAAAGCCATCAGCTGCAGGGAGGACCTCAGATGTGTTTGAGAGCCCCGTCCAGCTGACAGCATGAGCACAGCAGGGAGCACAGGGAGGCCTTCTCCACAGCCATGACCCCAACATGCCACTGTGCCGATTTCAAGAATGCTAAACCCAAAATTGTCCATTTTTTTCCAGGGTTTTCATTGGAAAATAATTACTTGTGTCCCAAAAGCCTGCCTTTCACACACATTTGGTGAGGGATGCCGTGACCCTTTGCCACTGGATTCAGCGTTGCCCCTGCGTGGCTCCTTTGTGAGCAGCGCTGCCACGCTGGCGTTCCAGGAGCGCTGGTTTCCCAGCTTGATGAGCACAGGTCCCCAGCACCGGCGTTCCTGCTTTGTGACTTCTGGCGCCGATGGATCCAGAATTCGCTCTAGCCTGGCACCACCCCAGCTCACAACGCAGCTGGGTCTGGCCCTGGCTGTTCTCTGAACGCTGCTGATCCTGCCAACATTCCCGCTAGCAAACGCATCGGCTAGAATGTTTGTGGAGAGCCAGCATGAAAGGATGCAGACAGAGCCAAAGAGAGATCGCTCGTTACCGGGCAGAGCTCATGTTTCCCATGCAACCCATCGCCATCCTCACCCGCCGAGCTCTTGCCATGCCAAATGGATCGAGACACCAGCCCCACCCACTCCTTAGCAAGGAGCCAGCTGCAAGCAGGGACCGACCAAGCATCCCCCGACGGGAGGATGCCCGGAACGGCGCTCGGGCTCCTCACTCAACGCGGATGCTCCCACCACGGAGCTCGGCATCGCTGGGAGTGCAGAGCGGCCCCGGCGAGGCGAGCGCTTCCCGCCAGGCAGGCACCGGCAGAGGGAGTCGGGGATCGCGCCGCCGCTGCCGCCTCCGCGCTGCCCCCGCTCTGTAGCATCCTCTTCCCGCTCCGTAGCATCCTTCCCCGGGGCCAAGGGAGAGGAGGACAACCTGCCCTCTCTCAAAAAGGGTTCGTGCACTGAAAGTTCTTAACGATGCGCGATACTTGCTCGGGGCGACGGAGAGAGGGTGCTGTGCCAGCCGTCAAACGCCCGCTCCGGGTTTTAGGGAATTTTTCACCAATTCCTCTGCATTTCGCTTCATTTTTTTACTGAGATCGTTACTCCCACTAATAAATATAGTAATAATGATCAAACCTGTTCCCTGGTCCTTGATTTTCCCCTCTGGGACACTCAGACTTTGGCAAACGACAAATGCTGCAGTTTGCTGACAAAACTGACAGCATAAACCAAGCACTGTAACCCTAACTCAGGGACACGTGCTTGGAAAGGAGACAAGCTCACCAATCCTTTTAGTCCCATGGAGTGGAAGTAGCCTTGAGAAGAGCAGATTTCCCTGCAGACAACCCATTTGTAGTGCTGCAGCCACCCCTCGGTGTGACCTTGTGCAGGCCCTGGCCATTCCATCCTCGCTGTGGCTTAGCTGTGTTTTCCAGGAAGGCAATCTCCCCTGGGAACCCACTAGTATAGATGAGCCTTCAGGGATCTGGAGCAGGTATTTCTCTGTCTCATCTGTTCAGCTCCTGTTCCTTGTCCTGTGGGGGCCCTTGGGACATTTATCCCACATGTGCAGATCAAGATTAGACCCCTTCCTAAACTGGAGACCTGCAGTAGTGGGTAATGGATGGGTTGAGCAAGATCTCCCCTGGAAAGGCAGGGTGAGGAAGAGAGCAGTGACCCCACCTCTGACATGCAGGGTACATCACTGAGATTCACCGCACCATTCACGTTCAGCAGAGGACGGTGTCTTAACCCAGGGTTCGTCTGAAAACAAAAGCGAGCTAGCTCTGAGGTTCAGTGACCATGGGTAATTCCTTCATTTCCCTACTCTCCTGCGTTATTTGCTCATTTGTTTTCTTCTTTTTTTTATGGTTTGGTACCTCAGGAATAGTGGGATGCAGCTAGGTTAGGAAACAGCAGTTCCAGAATATCCTAAGAAAAGGATTGTGAGTTATTTCTGACCTAAGTGGGAGCTGGAAGTTTCTGGCATCTCTGGGTGCCCGGAAAGCTTGTTCTTATGAGAATGGAGCTTCACACTGCATGCTCAGGCGGGTCAGAGTTCAGGGATTTGGATGGCCAAACACAACCAGAACTACCGTGGGATAGTACTGAGGGCATCCTAGATGGGGTTACCACAGAGACGGTCTCAGCTAACCATGACTCCTGAGCAAGCATGGCACCTGAACACCAACACCATTTTGCAGTGGCCCTTGAGTGCCTGCTCCTCCTGGGAGCCTCTTCCCTCTTCTCCCACTCCCCTTATTCAGGCCCTGCTCTGGGGATTATACTTTTTTTTCCCCGCTGACAAAGCACATACAGATGGTGTGTTGTCTGCCACAATCAAGGGGCTCAGGTGGGTAATGGAAAGTGGCAGAACTTGGCATGTACTTGTTTGCTTTAGTGCAATTTTCCCATAATTGCACTTCCTAGCTTTTCAGCATCTGCGAAAGATCAGCTTGTGACACAGCAGAATCGGACCCGCACGTTTCTGGAGTTCACATCAGTCAGGAATCGGGCATCCTTCTTTTGGCTCAAATCGCTTTGGAAGGGTGGGGAGAGAACCACCCCATTTTTGTGCAGAGTCAGGAATGGCTGGACTTCCAAGCCCAGAAGGGAAAGCGTGGCCTGTCAAACATATTTAGCTCAACCCTGTGGTGTTGCTGCTTTTGGTTTTGTTTTTAGAGAGGTATTGATGAATCTGACACAAGTTCTTTTAATTTGCCTGGGTCTTGAGGTGAATTCACTAAAGATTGAACAAGGAAAGGGGGTGGAGGGGACCTGGAACAGAACAAAGCCAAAACTTGGCACTCAAAATAGTTCAGAGCTGTAAAGAACGGGCCACGGTTGTGCAGCTGGACAGCTTTACTGTGGCACATGCTTCCTTCTTACCTCTCCCTATCACATACATTTCTTCCCTTTCGACCTATATAGATGCCAATGACACAGCAGAGAAAATGGGGTGGAGGTGGGGGAACAGAAATAACTTTAGGACCAAAACCAAATGACCACCCCTGTCACCCAGGTGAAGGCAGAACCGGGCTGGGACGCACCAAGGCGCTACGAATGATAAAGAGCAGTCCCTACCTCAAGGAGCCCACAGCTGCACTGATTGGAAACAGAAAACAAACCTTGGAGGTTTGTGGGGAAATACCTTTTGCCCAGACAATCTAAGAGACAGCTTGGGATCATGCTCTGCTATTTATCAAGAGCTGCTGGTTTTCGTACTGGAACAAGCGTCTATTCTTGTATCTTCCCCGGTACATTTCAGATTTCTTTGGGCTGCAGCATTGAATTGTGTTGCTGGAACAAATGCTATGCTGGAATTAAACTTGGTTCTAAAAAAATGGGGGAGCAAGGTTTACTTTTCTGGAAAAATCTTAGCTTTACCAATCCTCTTGCGCACGTTCACAGCAACAGGCGCTGTTCCACCAGGCAGCGTTGTATTTTTTCAAAGTTTCAGAATAATTCTTTGTTCCTTATCAACCTCTCCCCCTGGCTTCTCTTGGGAGGTAGGTTTGGTTCCCTCTTGTTTTGAGATAACTAAATCCCCTGTTTTGTCAATGGGACTTTCCAGGTCAGAGAAGTCACCCATTCCCCTCCTCTACAGTAATCAACAGATTTTTGCCTGCTTGTAATGAAGTTTTAAGGAATATCATCAGCTTATCCAAGGTTCAGAATAAAGCTTCATCATAAACAGAAGAATAGAAACACTAAAAAAGTGCTTCCCGCTGTTTATTTTGTTGGTATTCCTTTTCTCTGAACATAGCTGAAACCAGGGCTGGATCCAAGCCACTTCAGTAGTGTAGAAGAGTTGAACAAGACAATACCTATGGCATGATAGCTGTATTAAAATGCCTCAGCTCATAACAAGTCTTGTTTACTTCCAGTTTAGTCTTGTCTTGTTTTTTTTTTCTTTCACTGGAGACTATAATAAATACCCACCCTTGAGTCATATCTCCGGGCTTGCTGAGGGTGCTCAGATTAAGTTTTTGGCCTCAGACACACACACACACACACATTCATACACATACTCAATAAAAAGGCACGCGAGTGCAGCTCACTGTGGCTTTTGCCAGCAAAGTAAAAGCTAACCAAAAGCTAACTACTATCTTAGCAACAGAGGGCTCTTCTGTACTCCAAATTGCATCAAGTCATTGGAGCTAAAGCTCCTTCCACTTGAGTTATACTCCAGACCTGTAAAGTGATACCCAAACCACTACTTCTTCCAAATACTCTTCCCACTCGACGAGTAGCAGGAAACAATCTTCACAGCGCTGCCTTACGTTAATACCAAGCATCTGGGTATGTCTAAAGAATGATGCTGCAATCCCTTCTAAATCCTCCTCTTGCAAGGGAGTTGGGGAGGGAGTTAACTCTTTGTCTGTTGAGAGGAGATAAAGTCCCCAGACCTGCTGCCGAGGCAAGCAGCAAAAGCTGACAGTAGCCCATGCCCTGTGCCAACCAAGCAGCGATAGTGATGTGGGCACAATCTGTGCTTATATAGTGCTAGATAAACACCGCAATTTACTGATCCCAGGTGGCAAGCACCCTGCCCGAATGAGCTCATGCACTCACATTGATAGCTGAAGTACAGGACAGGGAAGTGCTGCTGCAGTAGCAGCCGAAAGCATCATTGGAAACAAAAAAAACCCACCCCAAAATAGCAACAAAAAAAGGAAAGTTAAGATAAAAACCGAGTGTTTGAGGAACTAAAAATAAATGAGAAGGGCCACTTGACACTTTGTATTTGCACAAACTGCAAAATGATGTAATATCAGAAAACAACCGGAATAGCAAAGGAAGAGAGGTTTTCACTTAGCAAGATCACTGTGTGAGCAAAAGGTGTCATCAAGGGACGATATAGTCCTCCCCATGGAGCAGGAGACAATCTCAAAGTCACTGGTGTCCAGGAATATGTCCTCAATCTCAACCAAAAGAAAGTTAGTGGGGATGCTCCTATTGATTTCCAAGAGGACAGGATCTTCCCTCTTACATTTAGGAATACAGTGAAAAGAGTTGTTCTCAGTATGGGTTGATTTTTGCCAAGAGATGTCAAATGACAGACATGTAGGGGAACAAGCCGTAATGATATGGCAGCACAGTAGCCCAGAGAGCAATGCAGGACCAGCTGCTGAGCTGGCCTCAGCATCTTCTGCTGGGACAAAAATGTTATTATTCACTCTCTCTTCCTGTCCTTTGGGTTTTTCTCCCACAGAAAACAGAAAGTTTTCATGCCCACAGGGGCTCATGAAGCAGTTAGGAGCTGCACGGTTGTGCCACTGCCAGAAATTAGCAGGTTCCATATCATCTAGGTAGTTCTAAATACCAGGGCTGGGAAACCTGGCTGCTTCATCCTGTTCGCTGTGTCTCACACTCTCCATGTTGTAGGTCAGTATGTTCTGCTGTCTGCTTTAAAGCTCCCAAACTAAAAAGGTCTAGGTTTCAGACGAAAGTAGCAGTCAGTTGTTATTCCTAAAAGTAGCTGAAAATTTTTAGAGGTTTCTTCCACTAAAAAAGGCTTTTTTTTATCTTCAGGATTTTTTTTTTGTCGTGGGTTTTTTTTTCCTCTCTGCTGAAACTGGAGTCATTTGGGGTCTTCTTTCATTGGAAATCTAAGGATTAGCTATAGTAATAACTGGTTATTGTTTTGGGGGTTTATTTGAAGAAAGCTGAGAAATCATGAGGTAAGGGCTTGGAGGGCTTTTTTGGCTCACAATTCTGCACTTTTCTGACTCTGAAAACTACCTCATCCTTTTGTCTTTCCCTAAATAGAAAAAAATATATTTTTGTGAGGTCAATAAAGAATGAAGGTGGGGAAAGGATGGAATGGAAAATAAGAAAATGAAAACATCTCTACACAAAAATGAAAAAGCCCACAAAACCTTTCAACCTTGTGGAACAAGAATGACCTCAAATTTGCCTCGCTTTCTTAGAGTGATTTTTCGATGAGCAGCAATGCTCCTTGCCACTGTGCCTTCATTGGCTGTCTCAGAGGGAAAGAGAGAGGAACCTTGTGAGCCCTTGGACCTCTGCAGTATCTAGCCTTGCATGCATTGAACCATCTGTCACAATAACAGAGCGATATCTGGGTGGCTTCCCTTGCAGCCCCCATGCCTCGCTAACATCAGCCTTGAGTATGTACACTGCATCCCAACCACTTCACCCCAACCACGGATACCATGCTGGGTGGGTCCTCCAGCAGCTCCTGCGTTTCTCAGTGTGGTTACCAGAGAAACCCTGTAAGCACTGGTGGCTTGGCAAGACATCACAGAGATGGCAATCACATCCTGCAGTCTTACAGCGATGCGGGGGTGGGGGAGGGTTGCAGTGCAGTCTGCTGCTCCAGAAGGATTTTTTATTTGGGCGTGTGTGTGTGCATGTCTGCTGAACTTGGTCACCAGAGGAGTTGGGAAAGGGAAGGTGTTTGCATCTCGCCCTGGGTCTGAATGTCAGAAAAGTCTTTCAAATGGCCAGGATGAAAATCCCAGATCAGAATACCTTGTAATTTTGGAGACAATCCAGTCAGGTTATGCCTTACTTTAGAACACGCCTGTCTCTAGTTGAAAATGAATTCTTGCCCAACAGCCTTTCAGCCATATCACAATTAAAACCACACTGTTTTCCTTCAGATGCTGCTTGTAGTGATTTTTACAGAATTCACAGAATTGCAGGGGTTGGAAGGGACCTCCAGAGATCATTGAGTCCAACTTCCCTGCCAAAGCAGGGTCCCTAGGACAGGTCACACAGGTTGGCGTCCAGACGGGGCTTGAATATCTCCAGAGAAGGAGACTCCGCGCTCTCCCTGGACAGCCTGTCCCAGGGCTCTGTCACCCTCACTGTGAAGAACTTCTTCTGCATATTGGTGTTGAACTTCCTATGCTCCAAGTTGAGGCCCCTTGTCCTGTCCCCACAGACCACTGAGAAGAGGCTGGCCATTTCCCTTTGTCTCCCACACTTGAGACATTTATAAACATTGATCGGATCCCCTCTCAGTCTTCTTTTCTCAAGGCTGAACAGCCCCAGTTCTTTCAACCTTTCCTCTTAGGGCAGATGCTTCAGGCCTCTAATCATCTTCGTAGCCCTCCTCTGGACTCTTTCTTTCCCTGTCTTTTTTGTACCAGGGAGCCCAGAACTGGATACAATACTCCAGGTGGGGCCTGACCAGGGCATAGCAGAGATTTTGTCCTCTTGCAGTCAGCTGTGGAGTAGGTGAAAAATACTATGTGGCTGCCACATTCTGCATGCTTTCCTACCTAGGTATTGAAAATTATATGTACGATGGGTCCCATTACAGTGCAATAGCTGTGAGGAAATCCCTGCAATGAGCATCTTAGCACAGCTTCTTCTGCAGCTCAGTAACCAGGCAGATACAGTTCTGCTTTCCTTTCTGACTCGCTGTCAACAGCCCTTCTCCATATACATGCATAATATATTTCTTACAAGTGGGGAGGTAATTGCTTCAAATCACCCAGGAGATTCTCACCAAGCTGCTTTGTCTGAGCGCCAGTGCTTGCCTGGGACAAGGGGAAAGTGGGCTGCTGCTTTTGTCGGATTGCCTCAAACCCCCTCCACAGCCAGACTTGCTCTCTGTCAGGGAAACCCTTGCAGCAGCCAAGAGTCACCTGGAAACAATCTCTCATAAAAACAGCTCAGTAAAAGCTACAGCTACTCACTTTGATAGTTCTCAAATTGCTTTTCTGTCTCTCTCTTATTTTTCATAGGACCAGTAAATGGTAAATCGGTCCCCAGTAATCTACTGGAAGTAGCCAAGAGGCACTCAGGAATATTCATTGAATCATAGAATCACAGACTGGTTTTAGTTGGAAAGGATCTCAAAGACCATCTAGTTCCAACCCCCCTGCCATGGGCAGGGACATCCTCACTAGACCAGGTTGCCCAATGCCCCATCCAACCTGGCCTTAAATGCCTCCAGGGATGGGGCTTCCACAGCCTCTCTGGGCAGCCCATGCCAGGGCCTCACTACTCTCATACTAAAGAATTTCTTCCTAACCTACCCTCTTTCAGTGTAAAGCCATTGCCCCTTGTCCTATCACGACACTCCCTGACAAACAGTCCCTCTCCAGCTTTCCTATAGAACCCCTTTAAGTATTGGTAGGCTGCAGTTAGGTCACCCCAGAGTCTTCTCTTCTCCAGGCTGAACAAACCCAACTCTCACAGCCTGTCTTCATATTGTCCAATTACAGAAGGTCAGCTATCTGCTGAGGCCTGTAAAGTTGCCATACCCTGTAACTCAAAAAGATGAGCTAGAATGGCTTTTCTCACACTTGCTGAGAGATGGAAGAGCTTCCAGTCAGCTCTGGCATTGATGATGGAATTGAGTGCACCCTCAGCAAGTTTGTGGATGACACCAAGCTGAGTGGTATGGTCGACACCCTAGAAGGAAAGGAAGCCATCCAGAGGGATCTTGACAGGCTGGAAAGATGGGCCCAGGTGAACCCAATGAGGTTCAACACTGCCAAGTGTCAGGTGTTGCACTTGGGCCGGAAGAATCCCAGACATAGATACAGACTGGGAGAAGAGCTTCTTGAGAGTAGCCCTGCTGAGAAGGACCTGGGTGTCATAGTGGATGAGAAACTTAACATGAGCAAGCAGTGTGCTCTTGCAGCTCGTAAGGCCAATGGTATCCTGGGCTCCATCAGAAGAGGGGTGGCCAGCAGGGACAGGGAGGTGATTGTCCCTCTCTACTCTGCCCTCGTGAGGCCCCATCTGGAGTACTGTGTCCAGATCTGGGGGCCCCAATACAAGAAAGATGTGGAACTGTTGGAGAGGGTTCAGAAGGGGGCCACAAAGATGATTAGAGGGCTGGAGCACCTGCCCTACAAGGAGAAGCTGAGGGAGCTGGGCTTGTTCAGCCTGGAGAAGAGAAGGCTGCGGCGGGACCTCATTGCAGCCTTCCAGTACCTGAAGGGTGCTTATAAGCAGGAGGAGAATGAACTTTTTAAAAGGGCAGATAATGGCAGGACAAGGGGGAATAGATTAAAACTAAAGGAAGGAAGGTTTAGATTAGACATTAGGGGGAAGATTTTTACAGAAAGAGTGGTGAGGTGCTGGAACAGGCTGCCCAGAGAAGTAGTAGATGCCCCGTCCGTGGAAGTGTTCAGGGCCAGTTTGGATGGGGCCCTGGGCAACCTTGCGTAGATCCAGGCCTGAGGTTGGTGGCCCTGCCTGTGGCAGGGGGGTTGGAGCTCTATGATCCTTGGGGTCCCTTCCAACCCTTGCCATTCTATGATTCTATGATTCTATGATCATTGCTGAGCACCCAAGACTTCAGCCTTGGGAAGAGCAAATCACCAAGGGACTCCTTCCAAAGCAAGATGATGTTGATGACAGCAGGCAGATGAACTCTCTGTTATGTCTCCTTTTGTGAGATATCTTCCGCTCACATGCAGATTTTTGTACTTTCTTGCTCTGGATTTGCTTTAGGCAGACCTGAGGTTCTGCATGAGAGAAGCAAGCCCCTAGAGAAGTGTGTGATTCTGTACTTAGGTGGGAACCCCAAGGAACCCAAGCTGGCCAGGGCACCCAGAGCTCAGGCTTTAGCTTCTTTCTGCAAATATAAAACCAAAACAAAATTCCTATGGGTTCTGAAGGGATGCATAGGTAGGCTGGGAGCAAATGCATAAAAGGAGATAATATCTGCTGGAAGATGAGACCTGTTAATCCTTGGAAGAAGACGCAGAAGATGTGTCTGAAATGAAGACTGAATGAAGGGCTGTGAAACAAGCCAGGGGCAGCAATGAAAGCAGGAGTTCGGCTTAGTGCACACACAGGCCTGAAGGAGGCATATTGCCCAAGTCCTCTCTCTTGGCTGAGAATACCCAGAAAACTGTCTCTCTTGGCCTTTTTCCATCCTTTCCCAGGCTGGATTTTTGTGATCTGTTTCCTTGGCCACTGGAAATTTACTATAAATACCAGGTACTGAACAGCCGCTGTGTACTAATATCTCCTAACCACCCTTCCTAGCTGCCCAAGGCTGCAAATGATGTGAAAATTGCATATCCCAGTCCCAGGCCTTAGTAGCTATTCAGGGGTTTGCACATGTCATTTGTTATTCTTGACTTATGCATACATTCTTCTTATTTATTTTTTGTAAACATTTGCGTATAATTATTCATTCCAGAGTTTTCAGTGATTTTCCCTGGCTCACAGATGTGGCAAAGCCTGTTCCCTGCATCCAGGAAAGAAGGGGCTTTTTGACTACTGATTTCAATCTGTTGCTTCCATGTCCATTCTTGCGATACTTAGCTACTCATGGCAAGAGACAATTAGCTTTTTTAATATAAACCAGAAATGGTCCCAAGCCACAGATTTCCCATCCAGCTCCAAATTTGGGGAAGTTCAGATTTGGCCTGACATTTTGGGTTTGGGCCCAGGCCTGACTCTCCTTAGGACGCAGTTTGACATTTCCAGTTCTGGGAAGCTCCCCTCCCAGGGCACACAGCCTCTCCCCAGTGCAGAGCCACCCCCGGGGTTTGGCCCTTCACTGCCAAAATTTCTCCCACTGGTCCAGGTTTTTCGAAAGCCCCCATCTGTTATTACTGCAGCTAATTCAATTGCCACAGTGCTGGGCACATGCCTTCTATGATGGTGTGAAAATCGGATGAACTGGGCTCTCTGCAGCTATGTCCTGCTCATCCGGGACTAAAACAAGTGATCTTGGGAATTCAGGTTCAATCTCTGACCATCTGCCTGCAGCCCAAACCCCACAATCACCCTTATATGTGGTGATAAAATTATGTTCAGAATAAAAACATAGAATCATAGACTCTTTAAGGTTGTAAAAGATCTCTAAGATCATCAAGTCCAACCATCAACCCACCACCACCTTGTCTACAAAAACATGTTGCAAAGTGTCATGTCTACACATTTTTTTAACACGTCCAAGGATGGTGACTCCACCACTTCCCTGGGCAGCTTGTTCCAATGATTGACAATGCTTTCAGTGAAGAAATTTTTCCTAATATCCAATCTAAACCTACCCTGATGCAACTTGAGGCCATTTCCTCTTGTCCTTTCACTAGTTACTTGGGAAAAGAGACCAACAGCCACCTCAGCAATAAGGTCTGCCCTCAGCCTCCTTTTCTCCAGGCTAAACAAACACCGTTCCCTCAGCCACTCTTAAGACTTGTGCTCCAAAGCCTTTACCAACTTCCTTGCCCTTCTTTGGACACGCTACAGCAATACAGGAACACAAAAGCAGGATCTCAGGTTTCAAAGCTCCCACCTGTCCTAAAAAAAATAGTATATGGTATTAAGCACATTAATCAACAGCCATGCATGTCCAAGGTGGGGAAAACTACATCAACTACTAGGCATTGGCCACCTCTCCAGGGCAGGCAATGTCTCCCACTATGTTAAAATTGCAACACTGACCTGCACTGCTACAACAAACCCCTCAGTTCAGTGCAATTAACTGTCATTAGCTGCTGGAAATAAAGACCTGAGCTGTAGTTCATGTTCTGATGAACTGAAGTGTTGAAGAATATTGTGCTTCTAACCCACCTTTTCTCTGAGCAAGCTGTCACTCAGCACTTGGTATTTGTTTTGTGGAGTGTATTTTGGATATGAATTTTCAATTACAATTTTATTCAGTTCTGCTTTTTTCTCAAACAACTCCAAGTCTCTTCTTCGGTCATTTTGTAAGCAGGTCACCAATAGAACTAAGTCCTTCCATAAGAAGGCTGAATTTGGATTTTTAATTTATATTTAGCCCAAAGGTAACACTGACACACTATCCCTAAAGTTTAATCAGTTATTTTGCAGATAATTTTAGACAGATACACCATCATAGGCAGCTGACTTCCTTTCATCGAGGGTAAGGTGGTATAAGGAGCTCATGTAAGCAGAGTTCACCAAGCTCAAAATCAAGCTATCAATGCAAGAGATCTCTTAAACACTGGAGTTAAATGCTTCTCTTTGTGACTATTACCTAAGAATCACTTTACAGTTACAATATGTTTTTCTCCATTATCTAACCAAAAAGTGATTACTGCAACCTCTGAAGGGAGAAAACTGAAGCACGGGAGATGATGTGATGTGCTTAAAATGACACCATACTTTTTATAGCAAAGCTCAGAAAACAGTTGAGAGCTCCTCAATCCTCTTGGTCTTTGTCCATGAGATCATACTTCCTTTGATATACACACCATTCAGAGGCATTGAAGTTGTATTAAGAGATCACAGAAGGATCCCCGCAAGTATTTAACCTAATTTTAGCCCCACCATCAACTTTCAGAACATCCTTTTAAGAGAAAATGCCTGGCAGCAATGACACTGCAGAGAGCTTGATGGAACGGTGCTGGCTTTACAACAGGCTCCGAATGGGCTCATAATGTCTGAAAGCATTCATTAAACAAGGCTCACAGATAGAAACCACATATGACACAGTTCTTTATAAAGACAGGCTTTTATAGGCCAAATGCTGAGGAGCCTCATGAGATTGCAAAATAATCCAAAGGGAAGTGCTTGGAAGCCTGCTTCTTGGGACACAGAGTACCAGTCTGGAAAAATGCCATGGAGACAAGGCTCTGGGGATGGATGAGCCCTTCCTCGGGTCCTGGTTATGGATCAAGCTGTTTTTCCATCCATATTTTCTTCCATGAAATATGGCCCCCCTGGAGCCAGTGGAAGCAGTGCCAAGGAGCAGGAGGGGAGGGGAGGGGAGGGGAGGGGAGATGCCACCTGTACTCAATTGTTTTCATGGGTTCTTCACAGCCCGCTTGCAAACCAAGGTGACACAAATAAGTTAATTTCCCTGGTATACTGAAGCTAATTGGAAACAGCTCTCGGGCCCTATAAAGCATTAAACTAGACTGCAAGTGATAATTGCTCACCTGCTGCATGGCCCTATAAGAGGCAGTGCATTAACTAGCACATGGGGTTTTATCACATCCCTGGGACAGTTAGGGTGGGGGGTTTCTGGCATCCATTGTACTGAAGGTAAGATGCTGGGTTAGGTCAGTGGTTTATGGCCACTCAGGCAGGGGGCCAGATTCCAGCTTGCATTCCACACTCTCTTGAGATAGGGAAGCTCTTTCCTTGCCCTTAGTATGGTTGTTGTATTGAGCTGATATAGTTTTCCTCCTTCTTGAGGGCCTAGAAGAGATGTTTAGTACTATGTTGCAGGGTAGAAGTATGCATATTTGAAAGTATAAGGAGTCCAAGTACTTCCTAAGGGCCTAGATCTCTATTGTGGGGGGTTGGGTTGCATGAGTGTTAAAGAGAGTCTCAATCCACTTATTAAATTCCAATGACTTGTAGATTATAGATACTCACTCTCCTCTTTTGTTTTTCTCTACTTTCTACTCTGCACTAGGAAAGCTGGAGCTTTCTCAGAATATGTAAGCTGTACTTTGCCTGAGAATGGGAGGTAAGTTGGGTTTTTGTTCTGGGGAGTTTTGGTAGATTAAGTGAGGTGTTTTTAAGGACAGCTTTTATTTTTTTAAGTGATGGCTGCTTTCCTTCTGTAGCCCAAGCAGGAACAGAGCTACTCATTTCCAGAGCCTGGAATGATAGCTTTCTTTGGGAGAGAAAGATTAGAAAGATCTGAGAATCGCAGCAGGGCCTTGCTAGGGGCTGGAAATGACAGAAATAGTCATTACCAATATCTATCATTAATTACCTGTGTAAGTCGTTGCAGTGGTAGCTGCAAATCACATGAGAAGCAATGGGGACAGGTATGCTATGTGATTGGAATATCCCAACTTTGACATGAGGCTTAACTTATTAGAGAAGCTTTCATGAGACCACTTTGTACTGCTTGAGGCCCTGGGAGTTTCTGTTGTGGACTAGGACCTGGGACCAAGTCTCCCAGACATGTTCTTGGATGACCATAACACATTAGTGTTAATTTTGGCTTTCACTGAAGAGGTGAATAGGGGGCTCAGGCATGGGGTAGAGTTATCATGGCTTAGTGGTATCAGCTGAGTTGTGATATCTCAGTATATCCTGATGAAGTCATCCAAATGCCTCTAGTTCTGAGGGCAAGTGCTGTGGCTTCTCAGAATGACCAAGTATCCACACCTTCAAATCAATGAAAATCATGCCAGGAAAAGAATTTAAATATCCACATGTAATTAACTCTGTCAAAAACATGAGGAAACCAGGCTTTTTCCATGAGATTCTTACCACTTCTGTTTCTGATCCTGGTGTTTAGAAATATAAAGACAAAACCAGCCTGACTTCCAGTCTTTTCCACTGGTGCTTTGACACTGTGGAGCTGAGCCAAAATCCAGAAGCTCAGAGGTCAGCAGAAATGCAGAAGTGCCTATATGCCAGAAGCTTGAGACAGTATTAGATTAGCTTGAACACGAGGAAAGGGGAAAAAGTTCTGA
The DNA here is from genome assembly GCA_022605575.1 of Laterallus jamaicensis coturniculus. Lineage (NCBI taxonomy): Eukaryota > Metazoa > Chordata > Aves > Gruiformes > Rallidae > Laterallus > Laterallus jamaicensis. Next base: position 24,507,719 of record JAKCOX010000013.1, read on the forward strand.
GCTGTTCTGTCAAAGGGAAATGGAGCATCCTTTTCCCCAGGATCTGTCATGCCCTGGCAGTCCTTCATTGATGTTATGTTCCCATCAGGGAGTCACCACAGGAATGTGGCTCTTGGAAAAACCCAGATACCGTTTTCTTGCTGGTGGTAGCTGAGAACGTGCTCTTGTCTGCACAGACTGGTAGAAAGTGGAAATTCTTTCCTTCTAATGAAGATGTTTAAGCAGTTCCTAATGGAAGCATTGCTGTAAGTAAAAAAAAGGGGTGTCCTGTGATTATTCACAAGTAGGAAACATTTTATGGCCTGTGAACTTCTTGGGAATGACATGTTTTTCAGGTGGTCTGACTGTCAGTTGCTTGATTTTGATGGATGATGCTAAGCATGGACATAATCACCATCATGGTCTCAGAACCAGCCAGTAAGATATGTTAAGATTTTCCAAATGTTTCTCCAACAATAAAAGGAAATGTAAAGTTAATCAAATTGTCATGAGAGATCAGAGCCCAGCAAGGAGGGACTAAGACTGACATTTGAAGTAGAAGCACTAATAAAACAGACGGCTGCTTGCTGATCCTGTCCGTGCTTGTGTTTAATTTAAACAAGTTAACGATGAATGGAGTTTGCAGAGGAGGGGCAGGGGTGCTGTCGAAATCGATGTATGTACCAGCCACTTAAAGAAAGCAGAGAAGTGGTAAATCTCTGGCTGCATGTGAATACCATGCCTCAGCAGAGAGGTTCTGCAAACATCTTTGTTGGAATGTTTGGAGCAAGAGGCCATCCTGCTCTGTGCTCTCCCTTACCTATGGCTGCTTGCTGCTCAGACAGAAGCTGGACAAAGTTAATCCCTGGTACCGTTAGAATGATGTATGGCATTGTGCCTAGCTGAATTAATTCCAACACCCTAACACCATCAAGATAATGTCAAGAAATAAATAAGTTGAGTTCACCTTATCTCCTAGATTTCCAGTTACTGGTCTGATATTCCATGTGTCTGTCCATGTGGCTTGAGTAGCCATTTCTCTCTGAAGACCTCCTCTGAGGTAAATCTGCTGGACAGAAGGATCATGGGATGTTTTCAGGGGAAGGTAGTTACCACTTGTTGAATAGTGAAGTTGAACGTTGTGGTCCTGCTTGCTTTGAGTGGTAGAGATGTGACACCTTATCAGGTGTCTTTCACATCAAGCTGGATTGTTAGGTACCAAGGTGCTTTTTCCAGCTGCCAGTGGAGTTGGAAGGAAGCAGCTCTGTGCACAGCAAAGCTGTGAATGGCAGTTTTGTTCTCTTTGGGATACTACTCACCACACACTGCTCCCACTCACTGCTCCCACTCTCTGCTCCCTTATACTGGGAACCATTTTGTCCACAGAGGGGACATTTTATCCTGAAATCCAAGCATTAATTTCCCACGGAAATCCTTCATCTGCCATTAGGTGGCAATGGATTTCAATCAATGTGGCCCTCTGGGCACTGGTGGGACTAAGGCCTGGAGATGAGAAGCTGTTCTGTTATCCATTACTCATCCCCTGAGCCAGCCTACATGGTGTTTTGTTCTGGATGAATACGATCAGGAGGCAGAAGCACTCCTTCTGTTCCCTGATGCCTTTCATTAGATCCCACCTTGCGCGCATTGGTTCTGCTGCAGGGCAGCAAGGAGGTCAGGATGGGCAGGCCAGGGTGGCCGGTGGTTCAGCCCCAGCCCATGGGCCAAACAGATGAAGCAGCTCAAGCCGCTGCTTCCCTTCATGCCCCGGAGCGGCATGGCTCCCCAGCCACAAAGCCTTCTCTCTGTGGTGTGCCGGGTGACCCTTGCTCGCCTGCCTTTTTGCTCTTATTCTTCTCTGCAGTTCCTTCCTTTATCAGATTAACTTTAATTAGTGAAATCAGAATCACATGGAGTGGGGAGGAAACACTCCAAATGCAGCGGATTCCTTTTCAGCCAAGGAAAAAGTGAGGTGCTTGCAGGATCTTGGGAGGACATGAAGTTTTGTCTAGAAAACTGTCTGTGGGCACGAAAGCACTGGGGGGCTGGAAGTGTGTGGCAGGGTGAGAGGAAGCCATTGAGTCCTTTGTGAGGTGTGTGTGTGCGAAGGAGCTGTGCCCAGATGTGAAACGTGTACAGCTACAAGCATGTGCTAGCTAACACTTATGTGAGGGAGGCTGGAAATGGCCATGTGAGTGCCTTGTAGGAGGCACAAGCCAAAGGCTGGAGAGATGCTCTTCAGCCTGTGCCCCACTAACCCTGAGCTCTGCTCCTGGGTCTACCCTGACCCTGTCTCCCCAGAGCATTTATCTGGAGGCCAGAGGACATGAGCATTGCTGTTAGGGCCTCCTGTGGGCCTATGCCCCACAAATGCGACACAGAAGCTGTCACACAGCATCATGCTCTTTCCTCATTCACATTGCTGCTGTCTGCCTCAGTACTAAATCTCTGAGGGTTTTTTCTGTCTCCCATCCTTGGGCCAGAGCTCTGGCTCTCTGTGTGTATTTTCAGCCTGGCGGAGCATGGATGGACACGTGGCTGCTGTTTGCTTCAATGATGGACTTCTTTTGAGTGCATAATCTTGGAAACCTCTCCATTGCTGTTAGCCAGACTCTGCATTTGACTGAAACCTCTGCACATGACAACTCCATAACACCTTCCTGTTAGGCCAGGCAGCCAGTCGGTTTCTGAGCCCAGCTCTCCCTGCATATTTACTGGACTGAGTTGCTGCCCTGGAAGGAATGGTAAAGGGCCTCTGGTTACAAACTTAGCACCATGTCTTTGCTGTCATTAAAGGCAGACGCATCTTTGCAGGGAATCTATGTTTCTGACTGCTGACCCTCTGCTCCTGGGTACTGAAGCAACCACCCATTTGGTTCCACTGGCTTCCAGCAAGTGCCATGAGGTACTTGGCGAGTGAGATGTCATCCAAAAAAACTTTCTGGAGAGTAGGTGGGATGGGGTCTCCTGGCTGCACTGCTCCCTTCCTCAGCCAGGAGTCTTGAACAGGACCTGTTCAATGAGAGCATATTAGAATAAGGTGAAACATCACAAAATGAGTAGTATTTTATAGTAAAGAAGGGATGCAGAAATGAAGTCTCCCTGAACCTGTTCAAGATAATGTAGTTCCTTCTGAGAAGAACTGAAATGGATGAAAATATCATCCAGTGCTAACACACAGTGGCAAACAGTCCCAGTGAGAAAAAAGAATCTCCCTGCAGCTGCTTCTGTTCATTTTCATGTCTCTGCATAGATATCTGATATTTCATCTTCCTACTCTTCACCTGCTGGAACAACAGTCCAGTTAATGCACTAGAAAAAATAATTGCTTCATCTTCCCCCTCATTCTCATAACTTTCTCAATGCAAATTGCTTCTTCCACAAGCTTTGAGGCACACATTGCTCCCCACTCCCTGGTCCTGTCCATGGTTGTTCCTTCACAGCTAGTCTGCATCCTCCCCACCTTGGGCACCCATCTGCTATGCTGCAGCTATGGGTCAGAGCATGAACAGAAATACCGAAGTAAAAACATTCAGAAGCTTGAAAAGAAGCCAGCTTTTGTGGCATGGATGAGACCAGACAGCAAGGGTGAAGCAAATCAGAGCCTGATTCAAAGTCAAGTAAATGCAAGATGCTGGATGGATGTTGGGAGCAGCTGTCCTTTGCACAGTTTAAAACAGCCCTGAGACCTCTAGTGTCTCCCTCTGCCATTCCCAGCAGCACTTGCCTGGACCTGTGGAGGATGAACATGACACATCCCAGCTCCCTCCACCTTCAAGGTGTCCCCCTCTCTGTCCTCTGTAGACATGAAGAAAGTCTCTGCTGCCGCTGAAAAGTTGTGACTTCTCCCTGGCTGCACAGCACTACCAAAACCCACTCAGGCAGGGTCACAGGACTCAGGCACAGAATTGAGCAACTCCTGGCACACCAGCCAAGCTCTCTGGCTGCCCTGTACCCTCAGGACTCTCAGGAAGGTCCCTGGGGCTCAAGCTCTAGGCAGGGAGTGTGAGCGAGAACATTTGAGTGGTGGCTAAGGGCACACACTGGACCAGGAGGGCTCAACTGATGCATGGTGACATCGGTGTGCACCTGAGCCCTCCATGAGAGTTCACCACTTCATAAGCCATGACCTTTTTTATGCTTACTTTTATTAAGGCGGTTTGTGGGCCTCTCCCAGGTGCATCTTATATAGGAGTGCAGCAAACTGCTTCTGGCTTCTCCTTGAAATCTGTTCCAGATGTACAGTAGTAGAGCTTCCCTTCAGAGGAAATACATGTTTTCAGGTAGAGCTCAGTCTATGAAGACTCAGAATACTTCCTACACCTTTATTGCAGCTACGCTTCTCTGACCTTTCTGTTTCCCTCCAATCTTTGTGCAACGTGCTATTACAAACAGTCTTAGCTGCTTCTTACCATCCCCGTTCACTTAAGAGTCAAAATTCCCTTTCTTGCTGAGACCAGCTTCTGTGACCATCTCTCTGTCCATGTACTTTGAGGCTTTTCTTCTTTCTATGTCTGCTGAGATGTCTCTTCCATACCATCCTCCTGCCATTGTTCCTGATGATTGAAATAATCTTTTGCTTCTTGTGCAAATAACATTCTTGCCCTGTTCAGAGATCCCCTTGACACGCTTCTGACAATAATATCAAATAGCATAGATTTTAGATTATTTTTATGATATGCCTGGCTTCGAAGCTGAAATTTGATCAGGTACCCTAATGTATCATGTGTATCTTGAGCCCGGTCAGTGTGTCTTCCTGCAGAGGTTGAGCTGAGCTCAGTAAGCAATTCCCAAGGTCCCCACCACTCTGAGGTTTAAGCAAGCTCCACCAGCTCCACTAATCACAGAATCTTAGGGGTTGGAAGGGACCTCAAGAGATCATCGGGTCCAACCCCCCTGCCAAAGCAGGCTCCCTATCTCATATTACATAGATAGGCGTCCAGATGAGTCTTGAATATCTCCAGAGAAGGAGACTCCACCACCTCCCTGGGCAGCCTATTCCACTGCTCTGTCACCCTCGCTGTGAAAAAGTTCTTCCGCATGTTGGTGCGGAACCTCCTATGCTCCAGCTTACAGCCATTGCCCCTAGTCCTGTCCCCACAGACCACTGAAAAGGGGCTGGCCAATTCCCCCTGCAACCCATGTCTAAGATATTTATAAACACTAATTAGGTCCCCCCTAAGTCTTCTTTTTTCCAGGCTGAACAGACCCAGCTCACTCAGCCTATCCTCATAGGGGAGATGTTCCAGACCCCTAATCAACTTTGTCACCCTTCTCTGGACTCTCTCCAGAAGGTCCCTGTCTTTTTTATACCAGGGAGCCCAGAACTGGACACAGTATTCCAGGTGGGGCCTGACCAACGCAGAGTAGAGGGGGAGGATCACTTCCTTTGACCTGCTGGACACACTCTTCCTGATGCATCCTAGGATCCCATTGGCTCTCTTGGCCACCAGGGCACACTGCTGGCTCATAGCCAACCTGTCATCAACCAGGACCCCCAGGTCCTTCTCCACAGAGCTCTTTTCCAACAGGTCATCCCCCAGCCTGTACTGATACAATGCCATGCCAAAGCTATGGGAAAGGCTTTAAAATTCACTCCTGACTTTGAAACTGGGACCTGAAAACTGTGTTTTCACAGATGGCCTTCCTTCCATTTGAGCTTGCCTGGGTTACCCCACGGAGGCCTGCACAGGAGAGTACTGATAGGCACAGACCTCTTGGTAGGAGACCAGAGCTGAGGGGTGCAGCTTACCCGTTTCATCCTGGTGACTAAGGGGCATTAATACTTCTGTCTGTAGGCTTCCAGTTACCATTAAGTGAGACAGTGTCATCGTTGTGATAGAAAAGCCAAGTAACCTGTTTATCTGTGTCCCACACTGCCTTCCCTGCATCACCGAGTATCAAATGCTCTGGCTTCTTGTAGCCAGATGCCTTAACTTTGCCATTTTCCACCCTAACCGTTTCCACGGCACCACTGCAGTGTTACTGCAAGAATCTGTGAGGGTAAGGGCAAAGTAAAAGGAATGTAGCTTAACATTCAAGCAATTAGCACAAGGGTTATTGTGCTGAAGGCATTATTAATTTTTAATTATCTGAAGCTGCTGGAAAAAATTCCTAGGACTGCCTCCAATTGGGTGCGTGAATCTGAGCCCACACACAGAACGGTAGCACGTTGCAAAGGCAAGAGGAGAAGCAGTTGGCCCAATTTCACACAGACAGTCAGCCCTGGCCTGGGACTTCTTGCAGCAGTAGAGAGCCAGCTGCTTGCAGCTGAGACCTGTTTATTTCTGGTGGGCATATTCCTGATCTCACAAAAGTAAGATAATGAGGAAGGAGGAAACAGGAAACATATCTGCATGTTCAGTCGCATTGGTTAATTTGGGCCACGTTTCCTCTGATTTTAAAAAAAGATAATAACAAAAATAACTTCTGGGTCAAATTTGAGGAGGGAAGAAAAGTAGGAATGGGGTTGGACTTCTCAAACAGAAGTGCCACCCCTGAGTTAAATATACTTAGTAGACATATTTTCAGGGTGTTAAACATGTGTATTGATTCACCACTCTTGAAAGAACAATATACATCGGGCATGTCAGCTGCCTGTGGAGAACACAGTAAATTCTATATAATTCAATAAATTATGATCAAAAGATTAATTACAAACCTTTCTTCTGTCAAGGGAAAGGTGAAAGATGGCAATGTACAGAAAAAAGAAAACAACGTTTGAGGTTTACTTTTCTAAGTTTATTGAAATTTAGATTTCTACTTCCTCAGAGTTTTACAGCTGAAGAGGGCCTGCAGCTCTTTGGCAGCTGCTTCTTTTAGGGTCTGCCGTTGTGCAACAACAGATGGGCAGGACTGTGGACCTGATGCTCAAGCCCAGATCGAGCATTCCACCTGCAGTATTTGTATACACCCTCCTGAACAGTAACTAATAAAAAGTATGCCTGACATGGTGCTAAGGAGCTGCTTAAGAAACTCACCCTCTCTAGCCTTAAATACTGCTCCCCAGGACAAGATTCAGTGGTGTTTGACTATGGCCGTCTCGCAGCACGCCGTTTTCTGTGCAGGAGGAAAATTCTCTTTGCTAGCTGAGGTACTCATGTATGTTCTACCCAGAGAATGGACCATCTCGCATAACAAGGCTGGCTTGTCCTAGGGAGGTCTCTGAAACTGGGTGTCTTTAACAGTCCCAATGCAGAGCACCATTCAGGAACTTTCACCTGCTGTGGTTTTCATAGAGGCGATACATAAGTAAATGCAATAAGTTTTGTTTGTTCCAGGAATGGTTGGCTCTTTCTGGAGTCCGACTGCAACAAGTTATCATCCTTCCCTTTTTCCCTTGGAGTTAAAATAGGCACACATTTAACTAGATGTCTCAGCTGCTCTGAATTAACAGCCCTACCATATTCCCTAACTAGCACATTCCTTTGGATCTACGTGCCTCTTGCTGGCCCTTCAGCAAGGTCATGTCAAGGCATCAGAGACCATGTACCAAAAAAGAACAGCTTTCATTTTGGTAAACCTCTTGCTAGATGGTGAGGTTAGAACAAGACATAATTTTTCAACATAACAGAAAGTGGACTTCAGAAAGGGATGCCAGTTTTGTATCTATCTGGGAGCGTTGGGAGCTCCTGACATTTGCCATGCACATCTTGGGCAGAAAGGAGTCATTTTCTCTGGGTGAGCAAAAGTTGTGTGATTATGTGTATGAAGAAAACGTATGCACAGGATCCCACTAAATAACTCCTGAATATCATGAAACCAGTGCAGCATTGTGTTGGACCTTTTTCAGACCCAGTGGATGCCAGGGCCTTGCTTCACCCAACAAGCACTGGACCAGAGGTGCTGGCACGCAGGGAGTGGTGGGAGTGGAGTCTGCTCCTGCAGCCCTACCACCATGTGTGTCATCCACTCAAGAAATAATGAGAAGTACAGATAGTACTGGGTTTGGAAAGCAGGTGGCAGCTCTTACTCCATTTAACAGTGGTTAGGTTTGACATTTTTTCTAAAACAGTGCTTGATCAGAGTGCTGTTATTACAAATGTTTTACTTACAGGAACTCTCTTAGCCTCTGCTTACAGGAAAAGAAGTGTCTCAGCATTGAATTTTAGAAAATATAACTTTTTTTCAATGGAATACACTTTGGGTTGCTTTTTCAGCATGAAGAAGAAGCCACTATGGGAAAAATGTTGGTATTGGAAGGGAGAGTGAAGAAGGCACTATTTCCTTAAGCCACAGATTTTAACCAGCTTTTTAAAAAATATTTGCTTTTCTGAACTGTTGAATGGGGTACCTCTCTATAGCACTGCAAGACAAAAAATAGATAGAGAAAAGGCATTTTTTCTAAGGAAGAAAAAAGTTCTCTCTTCACCATTCCAGAGGAAATTGTTAGAGACAATGAGCCACAGTCTGTGAACTGAAAATTCCTTGCATTTGAAATGGTTTGATTTTTTAAAAATGTTTTACTTCCAGCTCTGACCACCCACAAGGGAAAGGAAAAACTGAGAAGAACATACAGCTTACACAAAAAGATTCCTGCAACAAAAGGACCCTTTATTGGATCTACCGATTATAAGGTATCTCTTATGACAGTTTCCAGAGTATGTCCAGCACTGTAGCTTGGAGGTCAGAAGATCAGATCAACATTACCAATTCTGGGAGTAAATCTTCAGCATCACTGACTGGAACAGAAAAATGCCAAGTCTAAAAGGGTAAGCTTTGGGGTTTTTTTTCCTTTTCATTCTAACATTGAAGCAGGAAATACAGGCTATACAAGTTTTTAACATAGAAAAACATTGCATTCTGGTGTCACCATAGTGATAAACTTGAATTCCTAAATCACACTCCATTGCGATTTATCTGACTGCCCTATGCAGAAATGTCAATTTTCACTTGAGAAACAAGTAGATTTGCAGAAGTCAAGCAGAATTGCCCTTCAATCTCTATAAAAACAGCTTTATCTCTGCCTTCCTAGATGAAAAGGAAAAAAAAAATGTCCTTGATTTCCTAATATCATTTCAAATTTTACTGAAAAGCAACAAAAAGGCCTGCATCGATGTTGGAGGAGGCACCTGTCGTGAGCAAACAGTTCTTTTCAGAGAGTGGTTTCTATCCAAAGCACTGTACATCACTATCGACTTTGGAGACCCTATTCTGAGGCTTCTGACTTCTGCTCCTCTGACAGGGGTTCAGCTTCTCACTGTTAAAGTGGCCTAGACGTTTTCAAAAACAGATCAAGTAATAAAGGATGGGTGAAAAGGATCTTGTACATTTCCACTAATTCCCCAGTTAAGTCTTCATCAAAGACATCTTTTCAGTCAAAACTTAAGCTATAATTCTTTCTCCTTTTCTTTTCGTATCAGTTGTGCTTTTTTTACTAGATAAGAATTATTCTTAGGCTTGTATTGATGACTGTGGATATTCCTGCCCTGCAAAGGAACAAACCACAGACATATTTGAGTTGCCATTGTCCAGAGTTAGAACAACCCTCCATCCATGCAGCTCTGAGGGGATCTTTCCAGCACAGACCTTGGAAGTTGTCCAGCCTTGTTGGAGCAGATGTACTCGCATTTATAACACCTCTCAGGCATGGCACAGCATCAGCACTCCTGAATTACTTTTGTTCCTGGGGGAACCTCAGTGTGGGACCTCTGGTGTGCTCCGCCGAGTCACAAGGACAAGCAGTTCAACCCACTTGAGCACTTCCCTCAAGTCCCTGCACGCAGGCACAGCTTTAGGAACAGTACAGCCCACCAGGGACTGGGAAAGCCGATGTGTTTCCATCTGAAGAGTTGAGGTTTACTTGCGTTCTTACTTACAGGCTGCAAACCAACCCATCAAGCTGGCAAATCACTGCCACCAAAGGTTCACCTCTTAGCTTATGTTTTCCTCCCCTTCTCTCAACAATGACAGTCCAGCTGGAACTGTGTCACACTCCCTACTGTGTTACATCTCTTCAGAGGAAAGCTGAAGACCTTTCGTCCTTTCAGAATGAGATAGGCTTGAAGGAACAGTATTGCCATGGCCTTTTGAGCAAGGTGGCTTGATGAGAGGTGCCAGCTCTGCAGTGCCCGTGCCTTGCTCTGTTGCCAAAGCAAGGTTACAGCCTGCACAGGAAAAACTTCCAGTTGTGGTGGCAAGATATCCTACAGCCACCTGACAGAAGTAGAGCAGAAGCTCCCTAGGACAGTAACTCCTGGTGCTGCTTCTACACATACAGATCGAAGAAGAATCCAGAAGTAACTGTATCTGGTAAACATTAGTGTTTTCTCTCTTTTCCTCCCTTTCAAAGTGATCAATTTAAACAAAGCTCTAAAGGAACAAGAGATCCCACTACAAAGCAAAAAATGTAAGGCCAGAAGTCCAAGCCTCTTTCTTTTTTTCAGCATCACCTTTTATGAATTTCCATGTGTAACTGAGAAGGAGCTGCGCTTTGAAAGAAAACTCCTGTGGAAAATGACTGGTAGGAATTTTTGTCCTCTGCAACAGAAAAAATAGTGAGGGAATTCTTGGGCCTGGTTAAAAGGCCTTTTACCCTTATGGGTAAAAGAAGTCTAGTTTGACATGTGATATCGAGGGATATTTCCTCATAGACTCCAAACCAGAAAAGTTCTTATTAAGCCCTTGGAGACGATCAACTGCAGAGCAGTGAGAAATCCTGTCTCAGAATCTGGAAATACAGAGCTGAAAGTTTCATCTGTTGTTTGTGTTTAATAGGATGAACAATGCTGGTTGGTAAGATTTGTGATATGCCAAGCACATTCTCTTCACTTTCTTGTATATCCCAGGGAAGATCAAAGGACAAGGGGGAAATTAGGAATAATCCTTTCAGGTAATGAGAGGACTGTTTGGATGCCTATCTTGGTAAAAGAACAAAAGGAAATACAGAGAAATCTCACTTTTTTCCAGAGTGAACAAACAATTCATGTTATTCTAATTGCATTATTGCACTAAAGGGCAAGCTGAATTGGAGCCTAATTACCAATGATGCCTGGTTATCTCTCCATGCATTGCATTGGTGGTTTTAAATATTACATCCCATTTGCACTGTTACATTTAGTAGGGCCCTGCTATTTAAGATTGTTATTCTCTTCCATCTCTGCCAGAAGTTTTGGTTTTCGGATACAATGGACCCCATCTGAACAAAAGCGCTCGCATTTACTCACTGCTGCTCCACTACCCTGACTTCATTGCCTCTGGCCCTGCATGAGACGGCGTTAAGAACTGGCAAGATGAGAAATCACGACAAGGAAGCTGCAGCACTGCAAATATTTGCAGTCATTCTGAATTTAAAGGTGGGGGAAATGAAGTGAAAAAATACTAGGTCCAAGGAACATCTGAGCTATGAAGCCAGTGTCACACAAGAATGAGATGATGGGACAATGACACATTGTTCCACAGTCCCATGACCCATGGGAGAAGAGTTAAGACCAAAGATTATCTTTCCAAATCTCTGCTGAACGTTGCATGTCAGGAATAGACACTTGTCTCCCCCTGTCTGGTCTGCTGTGTTTTACAAGGCATTAATCTTTATTGCAATGGCAAAAGGTGCTCAGGATTCATATAATCCAACAGATGCTTCATCTTGCTGTAACCTTTTCTGTGGCAAGAATACTGGGCACCTTTTCCTGCAGGTTTCCAGAGGAGTTGCTTGTGGGCTGCAAGGCCATGGCTCCTCTCTCCGTCACAGTGCAGTAGGGTCCAGTTCCCCATCTCTGTACTTCACAGCATCTTACATTTTATATTGCTCCATTCCAGTGGCCCCTTGGCACATCAAAGAAGCCTTTTGGTCCACATGACACCTGGTTTAAACAGGCTGACCACCAGCAAATTTGTGAATGTGTGTTTAGATAGAGGCACAGAGCAGAAACATCCTAATAACCACTGCAGGGAATGAGCAGTTGGACATGTAGTGGGGCTTTGCCCATCACCCCTTGTCAGCCACACTCAGCACAGTGATGTCCTCTCCTTTCCCACCTGCCACAACCTCTGCATGTCCTACTCTACATACCCTGTACCGCAGAGTGTATGCAACAACCAGACCTAACACAAGGTGACAGTGTAGAGGGGCAGGCTGCAATTTTGACCCTGTCTAGCCCATACTTGTTCATACAACCAAGGGCTGCATTCTCCTGATGGCCCAGATGGCTTCTCATTGCCAGCAGCTTCTGCACAGATGCCCCAGCAAACTCCCAAATCCAGCTATCCCACTTACCCCAGGGCATACATGCTGATGTGAGGCAGTGTTCCCACAGCCAGAGAATGTGCTGAGAAAAGCCCTCTGCTCACTGCTGCCTACCTGGCCCATGGGATGGGCAACTCCAGGGCTCCACAAGTGTTCGGCACCTGCTGCCTGGCCTGGCTTCCAGCTGCTACCTGACCAACCCCACTCTCCTTGTTGGCTGTGGGAAGCAGCCGCTGAAAGGCGATCTGCCTGACATGATGTGAAAGGGATTTCCCTGGTGTTAGGACACTTGATGACAGGGGGGAGGGAGGATTGAAATGATCTCCTTCCATCTTCCTGATGCAAAATGAGTGCAGACACATTGCTTTAATATCTTCTTTGTAATTCATTTCCTCCAGTAAAGACTGAAGACAATGCTTTATGTGTCTCTGGGTTTATGCCAGCAAACTACTTGCAAACTCACCTGTCTGGAATAGGCAGGGGTCATTAGTAGTTCTGATACACCGATTTGTATCCTCTCCAAGACGGGTATTAGTCCAGTATGAGTACTGAGAGCTGATCTAGCCATCTAAGAGGTGATTTAACTGGTTTGTACAACAACCGGTATCTCTTCTCATCATTATGACCTCTTTCTCAGGCTGAGTCCTGACTGCCAGCAGTAAGGAGCTATGGCTGGGTCTGTGGATAAGAAGGGTTTCTGTACAACTACATGGTAACAAATCTCAGCTGTGGCTCACAGTGGGCAGCACTAATGCCTGTAGTTACAGGCCCACCACAGACCTCTGTAAGAAGATAGGAAACCTCCTGGCCTGAGATGAAGGTCAGTTCTGCTTGAAATGTGCCAGAGAGATCTCACCTCCAGAGGGAAACCCAAAGACCAAGGTTTGGGGATTGCCAGGTCTCCTTTGCAGAGCATCCTTCCCAGACATTTTATGGGGCTGGGATTGCACCCAATCCTGATAAAAACTTAGGGCCAGAATATATGTTAGAGGGGATGAGTAACAGGCCAAGGGATTGCCCATAAAGCAAAGAGCCTGCTTGTGCCATGCTCCTTGCTGCCTAAGTACCCCCTTCCTGGAGAATACCGTCCTGCCAGTGAGCAGAGGGAACAGGAGACAAAACCATTGCTTATTCCTTGCTCCCAACATTGCCACTAAGCACCACAGATGGGTGATCACAGCATGCCAAGTTTTCTTCCAGACTTTTTTCCTGCTATGTGATTCAGCCAGACATATTGTCAGTTTAATGTAAATTATGTTTGGAGTTTATTTGTGTTAAAACCTTTGGGTGAGAGATTCCTGTAAATGAAAGTCTATTATTAATGTTTGTAACACTGAATAACACCTGTGAGCATTATGTCGCATCAGCACATTTGTCCCTGCAGGGAAAGGAGGCTTGGTTGTTGCATCCCAGAGCCAATGCCATCTGGTTTGGTACTTAGCACGGAAAATACAAAGACTGCAAGTTTTCCATTAGAGGGCTTACTGACACTAGACTCCATTTAGGAGTCAGTCTTAGCAAATTCAATTTATTTGGAAATATACGCGGCCTCTGAATCAGCTCAAACTGTCTTTTAACTACATGAGTCTGTGCTATGTATGTTGATGGAAACATTTAACCCATTTAGCTTGGAGTGTTTTCTCCAAGGCCTGCTGAAATTGCAGATCCAAACGTCTGTTCCTCAGTGAGGAATCGCCATGCCCAGGATAACAGCCAGCCTTTCCCTAAAGAAGCTGTTTCTGAAATGAAACTTAGGCTGAGAAAGTAATGTTTTCTGAGATCAAGAAATGTATTGGACCAGATAAAGTCTCCAGTTGTCAAAGAACACTTGAACCTTTGCATTGCCAAACATCACAAGTTTTTTATATCCTGAACAAAAGTAATTACCAGGAAATCCCAACTAGTTCTTTAAACATTGATTTTCCTAGGGTTTTTTTTTTTCTTTGAGGGGAGGGTTACCTTCACTTGAAGACATGATTTTTAAACCACTCTTACGAAGTCTCTACATACAGCTCCTTCATGTCACTGCTCAGAATTTCAGGCTCTGTCCCTTACCAGGTGGATGAGCATCATTACCTCTATCTTACCAATGCCTTATAGGATGATCCCAAGGCCTGATGGTTAGTGCATAGCACAGCCTGGAATAAAACAGTAATAGTCTCATTTACAGTTAATGCACCTACCATGCTCTTTGTACAGACTAGAAATTGCTCCAAAGTCATGTGGTTGGATTCATGGGTGGATTTTTCTATTTTATTTTTGGCAACATGAACAGTTATTTAAGATTGTGCTGCACTGCGAAATGGTTCTGTTTTCAGTTACCTGTCAAGTCCTAACTCAAGCTTTGGAGTTTTTCATTTTTCTCCTGGATCCACTGGTGGAATCATAAGCTGGTCCAGTAGACTTGAATGCTGTCTTCTAATGCCATCCTTATGCAAGACTGTTGCAGAAGAAATGGAGGCTGTCAGTGCTGGCAAAAAAACAAACAGGCTTTGATTCACATGGAAAATGTTTCTGTCAATAATTTTTCTTCATACCTATCGCAGCCCTTCCTTTTAAGACATAAGCCAAGTTTAGCCACAGTGTAAGACTGCTAAAATCAATTCACGTCAATTAATTCACACCTATTTACAAAATCAGTGATATGGTTTCTCTTTGTCTACTAAGTGGTTCTTGCTGTGGAAAAGGCAAATTGTCTGACAACCCATCAGTCCTAAGGGGTTGGGCAAGATGATCCATCTTGTAGTTATTTGCTGAGATACAGCAAGGACATTCCTTCCCTCTTTACACACTCTCCTTCAGTTGGTTGCTGAGACACTAGTAGTCACGTTAGTGTAAATGTGTCTTCTTGTGTGCATGTAACTGGCAAGAAAGTTTAGTAGTCCTAAATGAACCGATGAATCCTGTTAACTATGATGTAACACATCACACTGTATCGCTAACTGTATCTGTCTCAAACCATCAGATTTCTCAATCAAGCTGTGGCTCTGGTACTTGTAATTGAAGCGCCTCAGTGAATGTCAGTGTTGCTATGCAATTATCTCTGTTGCCATTTTAAAATTCTTCCTGGTGAAGATTTGTCTTGCACTAGAGGTAGAATGACACACGGAAGGCTTTTTGTGTCATGGCTCAGATGGAATCCTGCGATCTCCAGGCTGTCAGCTCAACCTCTGCAAAAATATCCTTGTCAATCTATACAAGGAGGTGTGTTGTAGCACTGGCAGCCTTACTTCCAGCCAGGTCACAGAGACCAGAGCTTTTGATCAAAACACTTCAATGTCATCTTGTACTCTAATTTATCCACCAGGCTGACTAGCAGGATGGAATAGGTGACCTTTTTGAAATTAGTCTTCTTTAAGAACAGCTGTAAAGTTTACTTTGCTGCTCTGAGATGACCATTCCCATCTCTTTGAATGGACTAACACATGGCCTTCATTTTCATTAATGGTGACACACGTGGAACAGGGGATGGATGCAAGGGGAGAGAGATTCTGTTTCTTATTGACTTCTTTTTTATGTCTTTTACCTTACATAGAGAAACTCCCAAGAAAAAACACAGCAGTCCTTTCACTGGCCTTTCTTAGCAGACAGTTACAAGTGAGAAGGAATGAATGAAATGCCAGATTAGACTGCTGGTGTTCATTAGCAGATTCAGCAACAACCACTACCTTTTCATTCCAAAGGAAGCTTAAACATCACACAAAGCACCTGTCTAGTTGTGCAGTAACATACAGAAATGATCTGTGGTGGAAGTTTCTTCCTGACTTTCACACGGTTGGCTTTATGCCATGGAGCATCAGACTTGCTTATCCTAAATATATCCAAATGCAAATTATATATTTATTTAGCACTCAAAAAAGAAAAAAGAAAGCTTCATTTGACATTAAACTTTCTGTCATCAGGATTTCCACAGTCTGACTGTAAATTAAAGTTTTTGGAAACCTTAGTTTTTATATAGAATTTATTAACTGAAGATGATTTGGGATGAGAAATTGTGTTCAGCAGTGGAAAGTAAAGAAAAATGCTGAGTGTAAAAGAAACTTTCATCAGGATACTCCATATGAATACTTGTCTAAACATTTCTTTAAGTGAGTTGGTGCAAAAAAACAAGTTATATTTCGGTTAAAAGGTAGACCTTTTCTCTTAAAAACCCACCAAAAGAACTGCAATATCATTAATGTGTCATTAGTCTGGGCCATATTTGCTGAAGAAGTCTGTGTGTGACTGCACGTGATGGACCACTGAAGTTTGTGATCTGGCCAGCTGCAGGCTGCACACAACACCGTGTGGTGACAGGAGCCATGTGCCTGTAGCTGATCAGCAGACTTTCTCTAGCACATGGCTTTTTGGCCCACAAAGAAACCTTGATGATGTTGTACTGGGAATGCTTGATAGCAATCTGGAAGAGGGAATGGGAGGTGAGTCAGCGTAGGTGTAAGCTGAAACTTCCCTAGTTGCCTTTCCCATCTCCCTTTATCTCCCCAGTAAATTTGCCCCTACCCAAGAAAAAAGTGGTTGAAAACCACCAACAGGATAATTTTTATTTGAACAACTTGTTCAGCTCCACCTCAAATGTGTCATAGCTCACCCTCATACTCTCCACAGCACAATGGATGGTCATATTCTCTAGGAGAGGTATCAGGATATATCAGTAACTGGAACAGGGCAAGTCCCTGACAGGTGAGGTGGCCATCAGGGTCAGCCCATGTTCATAGAAGGCAACCTTGTTTTCCCTCTGCAGTTCATGAGAGAGGAAAGAGCTATTGTGAAAAACAAAACGTGTAATGCATTTGCAAAGTGTGATGGGAATGGCAGACTTTCAGACCCTGGTCTACAGTTTCAAGCTGACTTCAAACAACCTCAGCATTTTTGTGTGCCTTAGCTGTCAGACAGATATTAGACATTTAGAAGCCAAACAGGTTGCAGAGTCTATGCACTTATGTGTGTGGTTTTACTTGTTTTAAAAATGGGACAAGGAAATCTTGTAAATTTTAAGTCTGGAGAAAGCATGAGGCCAACCTTGGGCTCCCCTCTGAGCCAGCAGTGCTCCCTACAGCAGTGCGTATTCTATGAGAGACACATCCAAAACCACCGATCTCCTGCGTTCCTCTCCACCAGCTGCAGGAACTGCAGGCCGAGAAGAGGGATAAACCCAGACAGGATGTGCTGGGAACATTACAGTCTTGCTCTAACTTGCAGCAAAATAATTTCTCAAAATTAGGTATACTGAGTTGGTGGGAGAAGTTATCTCATTCTCTCAAGACACCCTATGGTGTACCCAAAAATGTTAGGTAGATCCACATGGGTGGAAGAGCCCGTGGCCTTGGGCATGCTTGCAGGGTGATGGTAACACCACTCAAATGTTCCTTGGTGGTTCATTTTCTTCGCTTCTTACCTCCATTATGGCAGAGCTAGACACCCCCGTCCATGTGGCATTTGTGAAGCAGGCACTCTTCCTGCACTCAGCAAATTCTATAAGCGAGCCTGAAAAAACCTCTGTGGAAAGTGGGAAAGAGAACACTATGTATCCTATTCCATTCAAGTAGACCCAGGAGAAAGTAGAGGGAAAGAAGACCTTAAGAAGTCATCTAGTCTGTCCTGCCCAAAGGCAGTGGGTACCATCTCATAATTTGATATGTAATAAACAGAAGTGAAATATGTTGGGTTTTGGGTTTTTTCCCCACCAGGACTTACCAAGAAAATGTTAGTTTTTACTTCATGTGGTTTAAAACTGGCTTTGGCTTCTTCATTTTAAATGTTTAATGTACTTTGCTGATCAAAATCACCAGTCATTTTCATCTTAAAATAATGGCATATCAAAAAACAATTCTTCATTCTCAAAAGTCAAAGTAAAAAGATTAATTCATTCATTCATTTTCAGAAAATCTTTTTAACCAGTAAAGTGAAAAACAGCTACTCTGCCTTTTGCTGTGCATTAGACCTAAGCTCAGCCCTTTCCTGTTTCTGTTTACAATTGTCCCTAACTGTGTTTTCGGAAAGATTTTTCTTTTATAAACTCATTTCTTGCTATTTTTACCCTTGTACAGTGGGTTTTTTCTATATAGTTAATTTGTGCCTTTATGTATCTTAATTTCATTGCATTTTCATGTCTGTCTTTTCCATTTGTATTTAAACGAGTTTAAAATTTCTGCCCTCTTTAATTACTTAACTTGTGCCATTTTATTGCCATGATTAAGTAGCTGTCCCTAGGCAGCAGCAATGAAAACGCAAGTTTTCCCATCACATTCACTTATCTGCTTCTTGCTGGAATTAAGATTAATTATAGTTGTCAGCACATAACTAAAATCACAAATGTCAATTTCCGCTTTTCACATTTGTCGTTGTCAGAATAAATTGCATAATCATCACTTAATACTGAGGCCTTTTTTCCCTAATAATATGCTGAAGCCAAAGGTTTACCAAAGGAAGCCCAAGGAAAACACACAGAACCCGAGATAGTATACACAACATGAGAAAGCATGGCCACAAACAGGCTGGTCCCACAGCTGGAGTGAAACCTCTGCAGGGATGCTGGGGCTTGGCCTGTGCCAGCGGTGCACAGCAGAGGCTTTGCACTGGGGGTAATGATTGCTTGGAAGATGAACATGCTGGAACCTCAGCTGTGGGACTCCTCTCCCTGGAAAGATAGCCAGAACTTTCCCAGACACTTAGCAGTACTCAGCTCTGTTCCTGCAGCACTGCTTCTAATCCACAAAGAGAACCAGGCTGGAAATTGCTATCGCAGCCCAGCCACGTTCAACATTTGTGGCATGAGCATGTTGTGAGAGACTCCCTTGGAACACTTGGTGTCAAATGTGCTCCTGACACCCTGCCACAGGCCACTAAGTTTAATCTCCTGTGGGGTTGTTCCACTTTGGAATTGACCAAGGTAAAGTGTTTCTGTATCAGACTGCCCCATCAACCTGTCTTCTTTGTGTTGGGCGCCAGAGGGATGAAGGTTGAGCTGGGAGCCTGTGCTCCTTCTGCCACCTACTCCAGAATAGCTGCCTCCCCCTTCCCCACACAAGAACCCTTACACATGAGTTGGGCTTGCTTTCTTGGCATTTAAATTAACCTCCTTAAACACGTACTCCAAGGATGTACATGGAGTCATTTATGCCCAAATCAGGGTCTTGGAAACCACCCACTTTTTAGCCTGAAGCCTCTTCCCGGTCCCTGCTCTTACATATGGATGTCAACACTGTGCATCACATATTAACTGCCCCCATGGTCCATCTTTGTGCTTTTTTTTGTAAGATCCTGCTTCTCCTTGTTTTCTGTCTTAGCAACATTAGACAAAATCTGTGCTCACATTGCCTTTATTAGAGAGTGGTTGGAGAAATGACTGCACCCTGTACAATGGCTGCAGGTCCTGCTCAGGTACTGATTCCCCATCAGAGGAGTTTCTCTCTTTCCTCTGATCTTCCATGAGGGACCCTCACAAAAGTGATCTCCAAATGTGGGTGGCTGCAGTTGGGTGATGTCTCCCTCTGCTTCAGGCAATCTGTAATGCAGTCTTTTTATCCCTCTTCTTTATTTAAAACTTTAAAACATTACCATTAAAAGAAATGTTTAAAATATCTCAAAAACTCAATTTTTTCTTATATGAAAGTCAGTGTTTTATCTACCAGCTCTTAAACTGAAGTGTGTGCTCAAAACTTGATTCATATTTGACAGTGCTTTCATTTTCCTAAAGCTGTCTAAACGAATTTACCATCTGCCAAAAAAAGTGAAAAAGCTAAATTCTAATATCAAATTCATTCCAAGAGCTCAGCACCACAAAGTAAGAGAAATATATGACTTCTGACCTGGAATATCAATAGTAGGCTTGTGTGCAAACCAGAATGAAAATACCACTGGACTCGAGGCATTTTAGTGAAGTTACTGTTTCCTTTCAGTTTCACTAGTTTGAAGGGATTTTGAAAAAATCATTTGTCGCTTTCCTTTCTCTGTTTTTTAGGGGTTTTGTGGATTGCCCCCTCCCCCCACCCCCATTGCTGCCCATTTGCTTGAGAAGCTGTTTGCTCAAGGTGCTTAATCTCAAGAGCTATATGCAGGGATTTATATGTCTGTTTACAGATTGCCAGTTGTTTGAAAAGCTGGTCCTGCAAAGATACTTTGCTCAGCTTCTGAAGTTGCAAAGTTCTTTGAGATCCAGAGTACAGGAACACTTGGAAAATCACTGTCTACAGAAGGAGAACCTGTTTTCACAAGCAGATACGCAGAGTGAAGGAATCAGAGTGTGGCAGCCAGTGGGGTGTTTGCAGGAGGGATTGGGACCTTCTGGAGGTTGTGCAGCAATGAGCACACGTGGGTTTGACCTGTGCTTCTAACTGGCAGTAGCAAGACATCTTGCAGGACCGCAGTTGGTGGGGTGGTCCCCCTGAGGAGCCTGGCTAAACTGCTGCACATTACTCGCATGCAGAAAATAATGATGCCTAGTAAATGAGATGTTTAAGACTCTTAAATGCAGTCCAATGTCATGCGAGGTTCCTGCATGTGTGATGGCTAATTTTCTGAGACAAAGAACAAAGGAACCTCTAGCAGAGGTAGCTGGTGCCAGATGCCCTGTTTTCTTTCTGATTTGGCTCCTTTGGCTGGGTCCCAGCCCCTTGTGAAGTGCTCTAAGAAGCTGGTATGTGGAAGGAGGGAGGGAGAAGAGCTAGGATGACATTTTACAGTGCATGTGCTAGCTTTGACTGCCAGGTCTCTACTTTCCCACAGACATTGCTTTGCCCAAATCCTTCTCCCCAATCTCCTAATCCTCCAGACCAGTCTGAGGGCTGTGGTGTAGCAGTGGCACCAGTAGTGGTAAGACTGGGAAGCCAAGTGTTTCCATCCCATACTCCAGTAAACTGAGCTGCCTCCCTCCTGGCCCCCCATTTCTCCCACAGCCCACCAAACATACCCTTGTGATTAACAGGAACAGTCAGAGATAAATGGCTGACAATCATCGGAGAAGCAGATCTATTTGAATAGAGGCAGCATAGTGTAACTATCTGGCTCGACATAATTCCTATGGCTTCACTTCATACAAAGCTACGTCCATGCTTTTGGGCACATGCCTATGGGCTGCAGTGACAACATAGAGAGGGAACCCAGAAAAGATGTGATGTCTCTTCTGCACTGTATCAGAAGCATCAAGCCACTGATGTTAAAAAAGAGCCATGTGAGAGCTACATCCTGCTGCTCCACTCAAGGGTTTGGCTGGGGCTTGGGGTCAGCAAAAGAAGTGTCCCCTTTAAATGGCAAAGTGGGTTTGGGATGAGAGAGTTAGAGTGAAGGGAGAAAGCAGCAGAATATGGGTTAGTTTTATTTTCCTAACTACTTCTCCAGGCAGACTTGTCTAAGGGACTCATGGGTTACTGAAGACAAACTTCCCTCCCATCATTCTCTTACTTGGGTCACATACTTGAATAATATCATTCTTGTTTAGATTTCTTTTGATGCTGTCAATTTATAGCACTGCCAAGCCTTCCATAACAATGAATCTGTCAGTAGCCTCCAGATCTTCTCACACTTCCCACCAGCAGCTCTTTAAACATTTGTGATATGTGAAATTACAACAATTAGCATTTTACCCCTTCTTGAATGATGTCATGTTCAATGGCTGGTGTGGTAAGAGTTTCTCAGCAGGGCATCTCTCCAAATAGTAAGGAATAGTTTTCTATCTGTAGGAAGCATAATGTGTACCATCATCCCCTGCATGGTGATACAGATCAAGGACGGGGGCAAAGTCCCTGCTCCTGGCCAGACAGCTTCCCTTTGTAGCAAGAAAGAAATCACTAGCCAAAAAATGAAGCAACTTCTGGTACTAATTTTTCAGTGTTCCATGTATGCTGTTAAAATCCGTGAAGTGCTGGAGAGTTGCATGTTTCTTTGTGTATCTCATCCTAATCTAAACTTTCCCAACAAGTAAGCAATATGACATGAATCATAACAGAAAATCAGCGCTTTAATTTGCAAAATTACTTGCAAACCAGTTCTAGTATTTGTGACTGGCTCCGTTAATTAAAGAAATAACCCAGCATGAATGCTAAACCTATTTCTACTCAATACAAAAGTTAAGTGGTTTGTTTTTTCGCATAGCCCAAAAATCCACTACAGAGGAGCTCTGACTCCTGGATCTCAGCCTTAACCACTGTATAGACAGCCTCTGTAAGGCTGAGGGTAGTGCACAAGCAGAGAACAGCAAGGGTTACAGACATGCAGCGTGGTAGCCACAGGAGCCAAACTAGCAGGATATATGGCCTCCAGTGCTGCCAGCTTGTGTGGACAGCTTTATGTGCCGTTTCTCTGCCTCCTGCTTCATAGACTGGATAAACGATGTGTGAGAGGAGCCAAGAACACATTTTATATGAACATCATGTACTGCAGGAAATGTGTCTCTGCCATCTTTCAGCCCTGGTTTCTTTTATAAGAAATTAGCCACTCAAGAAAATTCCAGCTTCTCTCTTGTCTGTATTTCCTAATTGTGTCAAGATCCGTATGAAGAACTCATTAATAGATTAAAGGAGCACAGCGTCTGCAGCGCATACACACGGGGGAGGCAGATGGCTTCAGAGAGACACGAGCTGTAACAAGGCCTCAGGCCTTAACTGGTGGGAGCTGATGCCATCCCAACAGAGCTGCGGGGGCCTTCCTCAGCCAGGGCATCAGGCCAGCATGGCCTTTGGCTTCCCATGGCCCTCAACTCCTTTCTCAGGCAGGTAGCTCACCCCTTTGGCAACTGAGATTTGCTCTCTGAGGCTCTGTCCTTCCTTGGCCATGTGACTGCCCCAAAACTCTTTGGGCTACACACTTCAGGTGTGCTCATGTGGTTTTCAGCTTTTGCTTTCCCACAACCTAACTTCTGTGCTATCTTCTGCTACTCGGCTTTCTCTGTATATTAATAAACTCCTCGTTCATGGAAAGAGCGTCCTATGCTGAGCACATTTGTTTTCTGAAAGCAACAGCCTTTTTTTGTACAGACGGGCTAAACACAAGGGGAAATATACTTTTTTTGTCATTCCAGAGTCCCAGTTTTCTGTTTAGGAACGTGGGCTTTTACCAGTGTGTATTGATGTATACAGCTTCATTCAATATGGGCAGTAAAAAACCTGTCCTGTTTTGTCTGAGGAGATACCAGAGAGATATTAAAGCTTGATTTAGCTTCTTTTTTTTTTTTTCCCTGGAGTTAAATCAGTTCCAGACTCTATTAATTTAAGCAAGTGCCCTTGGTCCCATTGCCTGGCCATCCAGAGCTATTGTATAACAACTAATTGGTCTATACATCCCCTTCAATAATGGAAGGCTGCCACAGATGCAGAGCTTGTGGAGACCAGGAGAGACGCTTGACTCAGGGGAGCTGCGACACGAGGGGGGATTAATCGCAGCCCCGTCTTGTTGTGTTAACCTCTGCGGGCAGGGGCGAGGGGACCCCTCCCTGGGTGCGCACGCAGTTCCTTGGGAAGGGGGAGTAGGGGGAAGAAGGCGGGGTGAACAGTTCAGAGAGATTACAAACCAAAAGATAAATAAATTCCTCCCCCCACCCCAAGCTTTGAGGATGGTGAAGGTTTAACTGTGCACATTGGGATGGCAGAAGAGGGAAAGCCGGGATAATAGTCCCTGTTGAGGGTGGGAAGGGCCGGAAATGCCCTTGTAGTCACAGCCCTGCAACAGGGAAACAAGGAACCATGAGGGCTGCCATGTTGTGGGAGCAGAGGAGAGGGGCCAGCAAAACCCAGCTGAGGGCTTTGCCATCACTCCCACTGAAAGAATCACCATGGCTCTGGGTCACTGAAATGTGCCTCTGCTGACACAGGATAGCACCAAAATGTCTTTGCCATCTCAGTGAGGGAAAGCATCCCCTCAAGAGGTGATGGCGTGGAGGCCGTGGTGAGGCCTCTGCACCAGGCCATGGTGTCAGAGGACATGACCCCAGAGCCCTGTGGGCTTGTCCCTGTGCCTGGGATGAGGCACATGTGTAAGAGCGTTAGGCCTGGTCTGCAGCCTAGCAGGTTCCCATGAGTAAAACAAACTGTTCAGTTCGTAACCTGAACAGGATTCAGTGTCAGAAAACAGAGCCTTGTGGAAGACCATATCCGTCCCAGCTGCAGAGAGGAACCCTTCTCCTCCAGCAGGACTGTGCCCTGTCAGACCTTCAGCCTTCCCCTCGAGGCACACCAATGAGAGAAACAGGGATGCCCTTTGGGCTGCAGAAGGGTTTTCTGGTGGGTCACTGGACTTAGGCTTTGGCTCTGGGAGCACCTTGGCCCAGGTGGTGTACATTAAATCGGCACTGGGGTTAATTTTTACTTCTTTGGGGCATCATTCACCTATAAGCCTCCCTCTCTACCCTCCAACACTGTGTGGACTTGGGCCAAAGCTTGAGGCTCAGCACTAGAAGTGGCCTCAGGGACACCAAGCAACAGACAGGGCTTGCCAGCAGGCTCCACCACCACATGGGGTTGACACAATGTCCCCATCTCCTGGTGCCACAATGTGATGAGAAGCTAAGTCTGGCACAGCTTCCAGCCCCCTTAGGAGGCCACTGCTGGCATGCGGGTGGGCTGATGCTTTGCCTGTCGCGATTTGAAGAGAGGCATCACTTTCTACCACATTTGAGCCTGCTTCGCCATTGATGGCCTACATCATGTGATACATCTCCAATTAATAAACATCAGGCCAAGGAATGAAGAAGTTATTTATGAGCAAAAATAAAATTCAATTCCCCCTTCATCAAGAGCAGGGGAGAGGAGGAAAGCAGCAGCTGAGAGGAGAGATGGGAGGACGTGAGTATATCAGGAGTGCAGGGAGAGAAGGGAAGGAGGGAGAGAGGGGACAGGCCATGGGAATATGAGAAGGAAGAGGTGGGAAAGGGCAGCAGGAGAGGGTGAGACAGGCACAAAGGAATGGATACCAAGGAGGACAAAGAGCAGGGTGGGGTACAGGAAGGGAACAGCATTATTGTGTTTGTCTGCAGAAGAATACATGCTAGTTCTTGGAATATGCCAGTTGCTTAAATCACTGTGGCAGGAGGGGAGCCATCCAAGGCTGGGGAGCCTTGCGCGTTCTGGATGACAGGCCCGTGGCCTTTCCTCAGCAAGAGACTGAGAAGAGACTTGCATCGTTGTGCCTCCTCTGAGGGCTAACATTTCTCTCCCTCTTTCTTTTCTTTCTTGTCTTAAACTTGAGAAAATCAAAAAAGAAAGCAAGTAAAACAAAAGCCCCTTCGCCTTAATTAAATTACTCAGCCGCCCTCTGGGGTTGACACTGGGGATACATGAGGCTTTTGTGTAATATCTGGAGGAATTCTCCCGCCGCCCCCCGCCTCCCCCTGCCCCGTCCTGGGGACAGACGGGAGGATTTCAAAGGGGAAGGGAAAGGAAGGGGGAGGGGGGTAAGCTAATAGGGATGGGAATTATTCTGTGATGGCTGGAGGGATAAGAGAAAAAAGGGAAGGAAAGTCGCTGCTGAAATTGAAAGCCGATTCCCCACACTGGCTTGAGGCAGTGCTCTGACCTAGGGTAGCTGCCCTTTTGCCAGAGACACAGGCAAAGTTCAGGGCACAGGGAAAGCTGCATAAATATGAAGGCTTTATCAAGGGGGATGATCCCACTGCCACAGGACGTGCCTGTCCACTCTGGGTGCAGCATGATGAGGCAAGGTGTGCTCCCCAAGGATGCCAGCACCAGGCCGGGCTCAGTGCAGCCTGGCCCTAGTTGCCACCAGCAACTATGCAGTGGCCATGCCTGAGCAGGACAGTGCAGGCGGCCCAGCTAGGCCATCCTGCAGGCTCCTGGCAACCTGCCCACCTGCCCAGGAAGCATCACCACTACTCCACATTCCCTGCAGCAAGTTCCCTAGGTCCAGCCAGAGGGTCACCAGCAGGGACACTTCCACAAGCAGGAGGCTTCACTCAGAGCGCAACTGATGTTTTATCAGTGTGGCCCCCAGCCCTGTCCAGAGCACATCCAGGAGATGCTATGGCAAATGCATGGGTGGTTATTGCTCCCCCGCCAGCAGGATTGCTTTCATGCTGCTGCCGTCAGTGGACTTGCTTGAGAGCTGTGGTTTTCCTCCCCAAAGCCTCCCATTGGCAAGATCCTACATTTTCCCCTCTGAAAATTGGGGAAAGTGAGCTTTGTTTTGCACCCTCAGTTTGGCCTTGGGTCAAGAGAAACCGATACATGCTTCTTGAAAGGGGAAGGCACTCTTCACATTAGGCATGGTCTGCAAAGGTAGCTGAGCCCATTTGAGACTTGCTGGATCCTTTCCGCCATCTCCCACACGCTCCTAGCATTGCATTCCCCAGAGTCCTAGCATCAGGCTTGGTTGGAGGCTTTTGGAGCCGTGAATGTGCTATCTGGGCTGGGGTGTGTAACCCATAAACAAGCGATGCAAACAGAAGGAGCAAGACTGCATAACAGCACCAGCTCCCTTTTACTTACTGTTGGGAAGGAATATTTCTGGGAACAAAGAACATCTGGGCTGTAGGCTGAACTGGGCTTTATATGATGAAGCTTGTAATACTGTCCCATCTGGAGAGCAGCTCCAGTGAGCTCTGTGGGGAGATAAGAGACAGAGTCAACCATAAATCCACTCCTTTAAGCATGACAAGTGTGTGCCTCATATTCCAAAGAGAGGAGGGGGAAAGTAAGTGGAAACATTTTTCTCTGTGCTGAACACACGCAGAGCTAAAAAAAGGCCTGACCCTCTGTAGTGTGATGGGAGACTGGTAAGCATGGAGCACCCCCAGGATGCCAACAAGAACAGTCAAAGACTTTTCCTGCAGTGACAGCTTCATTCCCTGGTGACAGCCAGGCCTGGTGAGGAAGCACAGAAGCTAGGAGATGTTCCCACATGCACAAAGCCCCCACACAGCTGGAGCTGGAGGCAGCTGCCACCAGGGCAGAAGGACCCAAAACTTTGGGGCTTCCAACTCAGTGGAGAAATTGACCTCTCATTTCGCAGAGCTTCTCTGCTGTTTTTTACTAGCCATGATTTATGGCATTGATAACAACAGCCTTACAGATCTGGAAGGGCCAGGTGAGGAATCAGTCTGTGAATGTGGGGCAGTAGTATCACTGTTAGGGGGAAAAAAAAGAAAAAAAAAGAAAAAAAAGAGAAAAGAAGTAGTAAATTATTTCGCCAAACAAGCTACTGAGGTTCAAATGATCTCTTGTGATCTCTTGCAGTTCGTGCCTGATGGACTGTCAGTGTGTTTCAAATATGCACCTTGCAGATGGTGGGTGCATGAGGCTTATGGTGCTGGTGAAACTCCCCACGGTGGTCTGCCTCCCCTGCAGCAGTGCCACCCTGTGCTCAGGCCACCCAGGTAACCCGTGTCTGGTGAGCACCTGTGTCAGCCGGCTTGGAGGAAGGTATAAATACACCCTCATGTTTATCTAGGATTTCCCACTTACAGTCTTCGGCTTTCAAATAGCCACCCACTTGAGCTGACCAAGCAGGCAGCATCCTTGCTTCTGTCCTACAAATCTTTCCTCCAATTCCCTTTTCCCCTCTTGCTTCCTATGGTTTTACAGCCTGTGTTGATTGATTACAATGTCTGGAGAGGTGAGTACTCTCCACAAGTTCTTTTTACTGTGTTTAAAGAAGTAGGTGGCTTTAATCCATATCCAGATCTTTTGTGGACAGACTGCCACTGTTCATAAAGAATAGTAATTTACAGGTCTACAAAACAGCACATGAACATCACAGTGCCTGACACAGAGCTGAACTGTCCTCCTCCTTGCTCCAAGGACCTTCCTATCAGAAAACACCGGAGACAGGGCTGACAGGGATAGTTGAGACCAAACAAGGGGGAGAAGTGATGCAGAAGGGGGAGTGCCTGGGGCTGGGATAGGCACTGGTCTGCTGCTCCTTCTAAAGCCTGTGTGGGGAAGGGATAGCTCCCTCTTATTCAGGGGCTGGCTGGGGCACACAGGGAGAAAAATGGGTTGCCAGCATTTGAAGAAGGAAATATCACAAGGAAGCAGCTTCAAGGGAAGATCATCCTCAAGAAGTTAGTCAGAGATGGGAGCTGGGGAAGAGATATGAAAGATGTTAAAAGGGACTGTATCATGATGATGCCTTTTGTGCCTTTGTGCACATTGTCTCTGTGCTATTTATTAAAGTATTAAAGGTATGCCTGGGCCCAACAGGGAATGGAAATCTCTCAGCTTGCATGTCTGCCTGAAGTGAAATCTCTTATTTATTTATGTCGCAATGTGTGCTGTCTGGGTTTTGCACCCCAAGTTGACAATAATTCAAGCACTGCTTATCCTGGCTTTTAGTTGTTAAAATGTAAGCAGGGATTAGTATAAAATGAGATTTGTGCTGGCCCATGGCAGAGCTGTGATTTTCATTCAATATTCCCTAACCCACATTTTCCTATAGAAAGAACAAAAAAAAAAAAAAAGTAAAAGACAGGGAAGGGAAAAATGAGAAAACATACTTCTTCCCTCTAGAATGTTGTCTTTGTCAGATCCATACCCCACCTGAGCCCTTCTGCCATCTCTCCCCCAGACTGTAACAGAAACATCAAAGATACTTGTTGGAGCTGGCGTGTGTGTCTGTGCCTGTGTCTCTGCGTGTGAGAGGAAGAGAGGGAGACTTTTAGATGCAGGTTATTTATTAGAGGTTTAATATTGCTCCATATAGAAACTAAATGGAACAGCATTCAGATGTGCCATTAAAATTTACTGCTTCTTACTGTTTTAAAACCCACATAATCATTTCAAGTAACACCAATTAATGTCTCCCAAGAAATGAAAAAAAAGACCCAAACCACAACCATGTCAACTCAGGCATCACCACAGTGTCTCCACCTAATAGCTGCTTTATTAACACGAGTCTGGAAGCAGGAATGCCTTAGGTTAAATTTATTTATTTTCCACTTATGCATCGCTTTTCTTTTGGGTTCCTTTTCTAAAACACTTGCTTGATGACCGCTCCCTTCTCACTGGATTGCCTGAGTGTGTGGCATTTAATGTTCTACTCCTACAAGCACATTCGTTTCCCCAAAGGTGTGAATTCTTTTACCTTTATAAACTTGACTACTGTATTTTCTTTTTAACTTGCTCTCTCTGGAGTGAACATGCATGAATATGCATATGTTCAAATGCACACACACGAAACACACTCTCCCTCTTCCCTTCCTCTTTCCTACATTTACACATGTGTGCCTCCACCCAGCACTCCTTTATTTTATGTGCATACCTATACCTATGTTCATATATATAAGTACATGCAAAGAACTGGAGTTTCTAACCCAAGCTGGAAATTGTCCATGCCTTTAAACCCAGAATACTGGGATAACTTTTACAAACTTCTCTCTTTAGCCTGGTTTATTTGTGGTTTTGCAGATGAATGGGTAAGAAGGCAGGAAATCTATATTGGGCTGCATGGTAAATGTATATGCTGCAATTATTGATCCTGATGTTTGAAAGACAACATATTCCCTGGGAGCAATGCAGTCTCCTGAGAATATACTTAGAACATTCTAGACTGGAATTTATGTGATAGGGTTAAACCTGAAACTTGGGAACAGGCAGAGATGGTGGTGGCTTTGAAAAACACTCTAAAGGCCAGCTTTGTCATCTGCATGACTAGTACATCATGTGGGTCTTTATAAAGAGCTAGTGGTGACCTGGAGATTGTGGGTTTGATAAGGTGAACACATAATGGCTGCATCTTACTATAGATAGTTTACTGGTGTTGCAGCAGTCAGGAAAATATTGTAATGTACTCCTGACAGATAAACACAGGGGAGAGGGGATCACATGCATTCTGTCAGTCTCAATGCAAAACACTCCTGGATTCACTGCTGTCACATGAGAAAAAGAGACTGCCTGGAAGTGTAAGCCATGTAAAGGTAGCATGGAGGAGGCTTTGAAGGTCTATCTAGTCCAACCTCCTGTGCCAGAGGAAGGCAGACTATTTCTGTGGCATTCCTGACAACCAGTTGTCCAACTTTTTCTATAAAACCTGCAGCAGAAGAGGTTCTGCAGCCTCCCCAGGCAGTCTGTGGCTATACTTTGCTACCCTTGCTACTGGAAAGGCTTAATCCCTGTGTCCAACTGAAAATCATCACCACAGTCCCGCTCTGTGGTAGTTATGTTTCTGTTGGATAGAAGAATTTGGAAGAGCATTTGGAGACAGGAGGGGATTGAGAAATGAGTGAGTTTCACCTTGGCTGAAGGGCAAGGGAGGAGATGGCCCTGAAAAGGCCTGCCTGGGAAGGCTTTTCCTGCAGAGGGGATAGGTGGGACAAAGCCAACGGCTCCCCCAAAATGAGCTTTAGAAGTGATAACTGAAAGGAAGGTACCATTTAGGATGGAATACTGACATGGTATTCTATCTTGCGTGGATAAGTAAAGCCTCAGGGAGGTTAGGTTCATAAAGGTAATAAATGTTTTCCACACAAGTCCTGTCCTTCTAGAGCTGGCATACCCTGCTTGAGATCTAGGAAAGGGGGTGGGTAGGAGGAAGGTTACTAGTCAGCACTTGATTGCTTTCACTTGATTTTTTTCTCTTTTTTTAAACTTATTTTCCAAGTTTATAACCAAGAAATCAAACCTGCACTTTGCCAGAAAACAGTTGCCTTTTCATGCGTAAGCTCATTTAATACTGAACTGTGAAGGGTACATAGTGAGAACAGCTTTTACTTCCTCAGAGATAGTCAGATAAGCAGTAGGGTCTGTCAGAAGTTCTGGCTACTTGCAGCCTCAAGAGGTTTAAGGAGTTGTAAGGCATTTGGAAGTATTTCCTCTCAGGATACACAAAGCAGTCTGATGGTTGGTTTATCCACCCAGGTGCTACCTGGGGCCCTTTCAACAGAAGTGGCAGGAAGACAGCCCATGGACTGATGCACCCTCCACCATGCATAGGACATCTATGACTGCCCTTTGGATGAGTGAAGCGAACCAGAAAAAAGCTCAGTCAAGCTTGTTTACCATCTTGTCCGTTCCTGAGTTTCTCTTTAGCCTGCTCTTTGCATTTTCTTAATACAGATTGTATTGACTCACTCCTAAATGAAGTAGAAATGTGTCCTTTATCCAGTATAGTGATCTGGTTTGTAGAAAAAGAATTATTTTGGAAAACTGTGAAGTGCTGGTGTCCTCTGCAGTTCCTCACTGGAGTGAGTGACTTCCTGCCTTGGTCTCCCCTAGTGACTTAGAAAATAGGAGGGGCAGTCTGGGGACAAGGCAGCTGTTCAGGACCAACTCTGATGCTTGTCCAAGGTATGTTATTCAGCTCAGCTTCCTTTTATTTGCCCAGTAGGGCAAAATAATGCTACTACAGCTTGTATCATACTGGGTCTTTACAACATGACGCCTCAGGACCACAACCAAAATGCCAGGGACTCAGGTGAGTAGTCTGTCCTGCTAAACAGCACTGTTATGCAATGATGCTGCATTCTGAGCCTGCCCAGCTTTAGTGTACAGCCTCCTCTACAGGAGGGATAACTTCTGGGATATAAGTCAGGTAAAGATCTATGGATTCTGGGATGGATGACAGCACTGATGTAGGTTCATTTGCTGGGCCAATAATGTACCAACAACTTTATGAGCCTATAGCAGCAGATCCCCAGCTAATTCTGTAGCATTTTCACCTGTTGGCAAAAAACTACCTTTCCTCTCATAAACCCTTCCTAGAGATCATTTTGTTTAATGAAACAACATTTTCAAAGGTGTATATTTTTAAAAATGCATATTCAGTAAGTTTCTCTCATACCTATTTTTTTTCCTCTGAAGCTTCACGCATTGGAATGGTACGTTGATCCACGGATTAAACTTAGTTACCTTGGCAAGCAACTGTGCCTTGAGTGCCAAGATAACCAGGTCAAAGAGGGAAAAGCATGAACATTAAAAAAAACAATGTTTGACTGACAAAAGCAATTTTAAAGAGATGTGCAGGGTAAGGGGAAGTGAGGAGGAGAGCCTTGATTCACGCTGGAAGTTCTGTTACATAACTTAAACACTGTAAATGTTGGTTTTGCTTCATCACCCACTGTTTTGCCCAGTTGCAATAGCCTAGAGAGGGCATTTAATACATATAGTCTTTGGAGAGCTCTGCACCTCAAACTGATAGGAACAGATGTCTGTCTGCTGATGACAGTCCCTGTTACTGCCCGGCACGCAAGCCACTGTTTTGCCCCACGAGCCGAAGGAATGGCAGCAACAGTATATTCCTCATCCTTCCTGCCCCCTCCTGCCCTGCTTGCATCCATGGCAATATCAGGGACAATAGAGCCAAAAGCAAATAGTGTTTGAGACATGCTGGGCTCCACGTGACAGCCAGGTTCAGCTCAGGGAAGATGGGCTGCACTTGTGAAGACAAACAAGGACCATTTGGGTGCACAGTCACCTTTAAGCATCTTTGGCTAACAGCTGCCTTCCTTAGGAAATTCTCAGGGAGTATTTTCTGAAGAAACTCACACACACCCCCTTTGGAAAACTCCAGTTTTGCCAGAAAAATTTCAGTCACAGGAAAGGGCTGATTTCAAACACTCTTCTGGTCTGAAGATTAGAACTTTGAGGAGAAACAATAGTCTTTTGGCATCTTTGGCAGGAAAAGGTAGGGGTTCTCCCACAGTTAATTGATATAAAACCAAAGTGAAGATCCAAGTGAAACATTTTGAT
Organism: Laterallus jamaicensis coturniculus; assembly: GCA_022605575.1. Classification (NCBI taxonomy): domain Eukaryota; kingdom Metazoa; phylum Chordata; class Aves; order Gruiformes; family Rallidae; genus Laterallus; species Laterallus jamaicensis. The sequence goes on from JAKCOX010000013.1 coordinate 24,540,509, forward strand.
TGACCAAATCTGTGTTTGATTTTCCTGTGGATCATGGACATGCAGAGATGTTAGACAGCTTCCTCACCTCAGGACAGAAGGTCAGAGCCTGTCCATAGCTACGGCCCTGCTGTCCCTCCCCAGAGGCCCAGAAAACCTTGTTAAAAGCCATCCTTATCTTTGGAGCATTCCCAGTGCCACCTTTTCAATGACGTTTACAGATCCATTGTTTCCCTGGCACCAGCATGTGAAGCCAAAGACTGGAGGTCCTTGTATTATTTTGCCTCCAAGAATGCTTTATCCTTTTGCTGTAGGTGCAGAATCACAGGTCAAGGAAAGAAACAGTAGATGGACAGTCCATAGCCCTGTTCAGAGGGTTGAAATAGGTCTTAAATGATGCTTTTGTGTTCCCCTAAGTTTTACCTTACAGACAGGGTGTTCATGACTGGAATATGGCATGGGTATATATGTGGTGTATATGAGATATAGATAAGATATAGATATAGATATAGATATACTCTTTCTGAGAGGCTTCTCAGTCAATTGCAGGGAGTGAATGAGAGCTGGATTAACTGTTTTCAGTATCTAAATCACCACAGACTGGATGAGGCATCTTGCAGCAGTGGACAACCCACACCTCTCATGCAGCAATTTCCAAGCACTTGCAGCCCAGCCCAAAGGTCTGCCAGCCCAGCATCCTGTCAATGTATAGGCAGCAACACACAAACAAGGGAACCAACAGAAATAGTTAGAAGTAGTAATGGTACACTGAAGGACTGACATTTTGTAAACACCCAAAGAAAGCTCTGTATCACAGTGCCACTAACCTGGTCAACTAATTCAGCATCCTTGGGTTTCCTAATTCTCTTCTTCAAGGAAGGCAAGAATTATCCTAACTACCTTATTGGTGTAGTACAGTGGTGTGACAACATTTAGGAAAATATCTGAGGGAAGATTAGGGACCAAGATACATGTTTCTGTGAGCACAATTAACTAGGGCAGTACATTTTAAGAAGCTAAGGAGATTTGCTTAATGAAGGTGTTGCTAGACTTTGTGCAATGAGTTTAAGAAAAATACTGATTTGATGTACTGGTTTTCCACATCCAACATATTTCTCGGCATGCCTTTTCTTCTACTAAAATCATAGGGTTGGTTTTTTTACCTCTCCATTGGATAGTGGGACTTCTCAAGTATTGTTCCAATAGCAACAAGCCATTTGCAACTCCACCAATATCATTCTCGACATCTCTCTCTCACAAGTGCACAGCCAGCAACTTTTTAAAGTTGTCACACCACAACAAAAATAAATTTGCAAAGTTGTCACTCTATATGCTCAGAGAACCCCTTGGTGATGCAGAAAGACCTCTGAACATTTCAGGACTTCAGTCTCCTGTGTGATAAAATGAGGATTACCCTCAAATTTGATGATAAACTTGGCTGAATTACCCAGACCTCATTTCAACCCACAGTTCTTGGATCTCCAGACAACAGCTTCCAACTTTGATGCAAAACCTGTGCTCATTACAGATACAGTGGGATTTTTCATGGGAGTGAGAATATTAGCACTACTAAATACGCAGGCTAGATTTCACCTGGGCTGGTGCATATTGCTTCTGTAGAAATTTCTTCTTCAGTGCAAGCAAAGCATAGACTATTATTAACAGCTGCTGTCCACTATTAGAAAAAAGTACTGCACCCCAAAATTTCCCACTTTCCAGTGGTGTCTGAAATGCTTAAAGCATTTCCCTTGCCCTCCATTTCTAAGGGCTCTGGATGAAAGCTCCTAGATATAGGTCAGTTAATTATTCTTATCAAACCCGGTTCTTCAGTCACCCAAAAGCTCTCACTCGACAGTTGTGGTACCTCTCTGTGGAACTTCTTCCATTTTCCAGTTCAGCTCTGTGGGCATTATTTCTCCAGAATAAGAGCATGCAACATTTTAAGGATTTACTGCAGGTTTTCTCTGATATCTGCAATGCCTAATATTAGTGACCTCTGTAACCAAAGGCAGGACTGTCAGAATCTTCAATCAGAATCTTCTATATTGATCCACCATAACAGAGTTTCCATTCCAGAAATACTGATATTAATATTGAGCAATGTGTATGGAAAAAAACAGTCAGATGTTTCTGATGAGATGTCAACACTTCACAAACACAGCCAAGCAGTGTGCGCTTTTACCTCTCAGTCCATGTGCCCATTTCAACTATAGATGTTGAACTTTCCACAAGCAAAGTTGATACTGGGGTTAAAGGTCACAACTAACAATCCAGGCACTTCTCTGACCAGGCTGCAAAAGCAATAAATAGAGTCAAAACATAAGAAAAATCTTTTCAGCTCATAGCTTACCTGCTCCAGGGGTTTGGTAGAGTTGGATTGAGGGGATAAAAGGGAGTGGGAGAGACCCAGGACTGGGGCTTGGAGCTGGAAAAAGAAACAACAGTGAAAAGGTCAACGTTCAGATGATGGTATCACATCATCCTTTCATCCCTGCAGTTCACACGAAGGCCGGGATCCTTGCTTTGCTTTACTTTGGGGAAAACTCTTGCTTTATTTGTTCATGTTGAACTGCTATCAGAGCTCAATGTCTCAGTGTTGTGTTTTAATAACATCAGTTTCCCTGGACCAGATACATATGAAGTCAGTTAGACGATTCTATAAACAATGGATCCAAGTCACGCAACGCAACATTTCTGATTGCAAGATAACCTTTCTGAGGGTGAAGTTAGTGAGGTGAGGGGTTGGATTCCTCAGCCAGGCACGAAGGGAAACTTTTAGCATTCAGAGCTGGTCCAGTGGGATGAGGTTCATCTCTTCTTGTTTTGGGGAAACAGCTCCCTGGTTTGTTTTTCTACTCCCCAGTCACCACGCTGGGTGATTTTTCTAAATTCTGGCCGCCCGGAGCATACTTTGTTGACAGTTCATTTAAGGAGATCTGTGCAGAATATTTTCCTTTGAAATCAGTTGAGAAGAGGAGTTACACTGAAGTTTTACTGAGTGCTATAGCTCTTCATTTTTATTTTGGAGTTTAAAAAAAGCTACACATGTGGGAAGATATTTCCAAACCAAGAATTGAGGAGGTTCATTTAGCATAGTATGAGAAAGGTCAGAAAGGAAGGGAGAAGGATGGAATCAGCCAGATGGATGTTTTGCAAGAATTATCTTTCAATTTCTTGCATTTATAGTTATTTGTTAACACAGATATTAGTCTCCAATATCTATTTTAAGGGAAACAAATATTCCAGGATCCACCATGTATTTTTTATGAAGTTTGAATTTAATTTTTTTTCTCCCCTTGCTGGTACTTAATACAAGGGGAAAGCTCAAATCATCAGTCTGCAGCTTTACCTTCACCCAACCAGTGAACATGGCTACTGCCACTTGTGAAGCGCTCTAGCTTTCACATTTATAAACATCAGTTTGGCAACTACAAGTACTGCAATTATATGTCCCAGCATGAAGACCATTCCTTCATTTTTCTTAGGAAAATTAAGGTCTGGAGTTTTTTTGTGTGCTTGTTACTGTATGGCCACACACGAGCTCCGTACAGAGTCATGTATGCTTTTCATAGCCATAGCGAAGTTTACGTGCAAAGCTACAGAGATCGTGGGATGCTGATGTGGTTCTGCTCATAATTCACATCCTGGTACAATGGTGTTAACTTCGGTTGCATTTGGTGAGTGTAAATTACAGCGAAAATAAGCCTTCGCTGTGGTAAAGGTGGCAAGTCCCAAAGTCAGCATGGACTTTCTTCTTTAGGCACCAGGAGCAGTTTTGCCATCATGGCATAGGGCTTTATGCTTCCTGTGGGCTGATTTACTCTCTCTGAATCAGTTCAGAGGAGGCTGGATAGAAGAATTTGTTCCAGCTCACAAATCAGTGAAGGTGTAAGTCTTCGGCTCAGTTGTAAAGCAGAGTTTAGATGCTCGGATCAGACATTACAGTTGTCATTCATTATTTTTTTATTAGGTAAAACCCATAAATAATTTAAGTAGATCTTTAACGTAACCTGCATGTTGATAACTCTTCTCATTGGTAACAAGTGGCATCAGGGCTTCGTTCAAGGAGAGCAGCTAACACAGCGGGACATTAAGTGGAGGCCAGACAGCAAACTCAAGTTCTTAGTCTCCCCCACCACCCTCTAAAACAGACCTTCATTCACTTCCACAACAAGAAGATCCAGGAATAGACCCCTGCAATAGCTTCCCCATTCAAGGGATGGTCTGGAGTGGCATTACAACCATGGGTGTTTCCAGACCCTGCATAGCCACCAGCTTCATGTTTGGCTGACAGCTCTGGCCCCAGAGCAACCACCTGATTATGCCAGGCATAGTGACAATGGCAAAATTCCTTTGTGGACAGCACATAAAGGCTGCTTTTTCTGCGAGACATGGTTGCAAGTGGTTGCCTGCTGCATAAAGCTTCTACTTTATGTTGTGGAGAAGCAAGTTCAGATTGCTCAATATCCAGAACCTCATAGAGCTCCCCTGGCTGCCTTAGATTATCCAGCTGTTCCATGCATATAGGGTAAAAATTGGACACAGTTCTAGCTGTGCAGCCTGCCCTTGCAAACTGGGCTGCTGTATTTTAGATCAATGATTATGCTACTAATGTTAATTACCAGCCCATCCCTCTGTGCATATAGTTGTCTGTCTGCTTTTCTGTACAGAAGAGGAGCTAATATCCCACATATGTTTGCAAGAGATTTGTTTAATTAAGCAAAAATTAATTGTCATAATAAGAGTTCACTTAGAGTTTCCAGTGGCTTACACACATACATATAAAGCTGGGTTTTGGAAAAGGCTCTGGCTGAGTATCCCAGGGATCTGGATTCAATTCTCAGCTTTGCCGTAGGCTTCCTGTTTAACCCTAGGCAAATCTTGCACTGCCACATCTGTAAGGTACTGAGGTATTTGATTCTTAAATGTTTATTGAGTTCTTCTGTAACCAGGGCCACAGTGCCTTTCTGCCTCACTTTATGCACCTGTAGAAGGGAGGTGATTGAGTGTCTCTTCCTACTCTGTGAGTGGAGCATTTGTTTCAAGCAAAGGTTACTTCTGATTACGCATCTGTACAGCAGTGAGAGAAAATGGGTCTTGATCTTATTTGATTTTCTGGGTACTACTGTGATATGGATAAAAATACCCCTTAGTGCAGAGACAGCGATGTGCACACTGACACTTAAGTTAACACACACTCTATTTATTTGTTTGTTTAACTTTGTGAGTGGATTATTTTTTTTCTTGGAAGACTTGCTGTACATTCCCCCTAGCTATGATACTGTGCTCCAACTGCAGTGTTAAACAACAAGAAAATCCCTGACCTTTTGTCCTGACCTAATATTAACTGAATGGATTACTTTATTTTAACAAGAGGAAAAGCGATTTTTCCCACTTCCCTCTCAGTTTGAGTCACTGTCTCTTGAACTCTTCCTCGTTCTGCCTCTCCTTTTTTTCTCCTCCCTGCTTTTTGCTGAGCCAAATAGTCTTTTCCACGTGATATTATGCCCTGTCGGTTTACAGTTTTATTGTTTAAAACCAGTGTCCAACATTCCCAGTAAGCATTAATTATTGCCTCAATTATGACACACAATGGGTTTTTGGGTGAAATTAAAGCCACCATCGTCAAGAATTCATGACCAGCCCTCTCAGCAAGGAACAGTAATCTATGGGGTAGACATTTTGGAAAGACACTTTACTCCATAAGTCATTGTATTGATTAAAAGCAAAAGGGGGTTAGCTGTGTTAAAGACAAAACATTCTGTAGCCTTTCCAAGTTAATTATTCAACCACAGAGATGTTTTACCACCCAGGAACTGCACTCACTTTCTTCTTGAATTCTAAAGGAAATGGCTTTTCAGTCCCTTTGCATCGGTTGTCTCCTGGGCTGGGGCAGCCAGGATGAACTATAAAGGCTCAACACAAAGTGTCTTGCCCAGATGCAGTCCAGGAGGACCTCAGTTGCCACCTGTTGCTTCCCACTTCTTTGCAAAGGCATTCAGGGTGACCTGGCACTCCCCAGTGTGCATATCCATCTTGATGTGGGGCTTGCTTCCCCATACTGGTAAATGCCTCTGTATCCCCTTTTCTACTGATGTGCTGCAGCCTCTGACCAGGCTGACATGCTCACCCCTGTTTTGTCCCTGACCTCCTCAAGCCTCTAAGAATGAGAAAAAAGCAGGTGCCACAGCAGGTTCAAGTTTTTCTTCCCACATCTTTTATCCCCAAGGGATTTTAAAGAAGTGGCTGAGCAGTTCACCAGCAGGGACCTGGCCTGCTGTTCAGTCCTGCTGGATTTCTAGCTCTTCTCACCAGGCTGTCCTGGTGCTGGTTCAAACACATGTCATCACATGCAGTATGGACACAATACCCTCATTCCTACGGGCTCCAGGACCCAGCAGAAGAAAGCACAGGCAGAAGATCAAACATGGAAGGAACAGAAGACAGAGGAGCTGCTGTTGCCGTCTGTGTCTGGAACAGAAAAATGAACACAAGGGAAGAGACAGGGCAGGAGGATAATTACTTTCATCCCAATTTTATTCCCACAATTCCCAACCACTTTTGAAGACAATTTTCCTTTAATAAAATATACTATTAATGACTCAAGTAGAAGCCTTTTGTGCAAGACAATACCCAACTCTCCAGATGGAATTATTTTGTGTTCTGCACAATATACATGTATGTATATTTATATACATAAATTGAGCTGTGAGTATGGCCTCTATTACCCTATTTTGCAAATTGAGTAAGTTATTTCAAAATATGTTTAACATACTTTATTTCTTTGAAACTAATTCTTCCATAGCTCGCCCCCCCCTCCACTTCCAGCTCTCCCTACCCCCTAAAGAGAAACACAAGCCAAACAGCAACAAGAACTATTTCCCATCATTTCTGGAAGCCATTCATTTGCTATTTCTGTTCATCAGAGCTTCAGAGTGAAGGAATTTAAAGAGCTACTGATGCCTTTTGCTATTTGGCATATATATCCAATATTGTCTTTTAAGCAGTTTAGACACATCCTTCTTCTCTTTCTTCTTTAACAGCCTGTCAGAGAAATAGGCCTAATTAGTTTATTGTGGGTTTGTGTGTGAAGAAGTTATTGAGGGAGCGCCAAGTCAAAAAGTCAAACACAAACTGATTAATTTTCACAATGCACCCCTCTGAGGTGGGGAAGTTCTGACAAATCCACTGGGTGTTCACAGTTATCCTGAGCTCTGCACATAGAGGCTGGGAGCCATATGGACAGCAGAGCACTGGCACCGCACTCCTGGGTTCCCAAAGCTCACATTCTGGGTGACCTCAGCCCACCAGACACTGGGACCTCAGCCCACCAGACTTCTTCCTCCTGATGTCTTTCTTTTCCACCTACTGAATGGAGACACCTAGTCACAGCCCCTCCTTGGGGGTTAGATTTTCAGGCACAGTAGAATATGCACAGTTTAGGAGTGTGACACAATCATTTATTGGCTCACAGAGAGGACAGTTGGGTTATAACAAGCCACTGGGCTAAGCATCGGTGTGCCCACCACCTGGATAGGACACCCAGAGTCCTGGCTGACCAGAAGGCACCAGCCAGGAGGGTCTGGGTTGGCCTCTGCAGCCTGGGAACTACCTCCACTACATTGCTCGGTTGCCATTTTCCACTGGTTCCACTAGCACTAGGGTTGTATACATTTCATGGTGGTGTTTTCCCTATTGAATCCTTGAGCTATGTACAATTACATCTCAACAGTGCTACCTCTGACAGTAATTTTACTTTCTTATCTTTTTACAGACTTTCTCACAGGTGTTCCTCAGCAGTCTGAGTCACGGTTACGCAGATGTGTCATATCAAAGTTGCATTTTGCTCCTTGGTGCACAGGCAGCTCAACGCAAAGTGGGTTTACAGAGGGCAGCTACAGCAGTTACTTGCAAACATCAAAAGGAAATGACTGGCCAAGATGGAGTTACAGTCTGGAAGGTGATTGGGCTAGATTCCGGAGCCACAGTACTTCCCATTTCCAACCAAATACAAATTATCCTGACCATTCAACAAAACTATTCACCTCTCTGTCTTTATCTCTACTTTGATAATATTCTCTGATGATGTATTTTTGACAGTTGTGTCCTTCAAACATCATCAAAACAGTCACTGAAACAATATTAAAAAGCCATCACTACATACCACTTCTACTAACAGCTTCTCTGAGTATCTCGCCTATAAAATAGGTATATATATAAATATATATCAGAACAAGTGACTAGGAAGTGAGAGGAGGAGTTCCAGGAACTGAAAACCATGGACTTGAGATCACCTACCTTAAAGCTGTGGACCCCAGCCTGTGTTTCTGTAGGGGGCCCATTAACATGCTGGTCTGGCAGTGACCACAGGATCATTCAAGCCTCTGCACTGGTTTAGCTTTAAACCTCGATACACTGGGTCAGATTTGCAAGAGTTGGTTTTTGTGGTAGGGCACCGTGCCGCAGCCATCAGCCTCATTTGGATTCAAACAACATTATGAGACTCGAGGGGGTTATCTGAAATATGAAAACACCATAAATATTCATTTTGAGAAAATCCTGCTCAGACAGGGAGCATAGAACAGACTGATTTGTATCCTGCTAATACCATCCGGCTGCGAGCAGGCAAGGGGACCCCAATACTGCATGTTCGTCAGCCCCATATCAGATCCATGTGGCTGGCTTGAAGTCCTCCTGCTGTCAGCAATCTCACGGTCCCCTGGAGAGCTGTGGGCTTGCACCAAGCAGCTCAACGGTGACTTGCCATTCAGCTTACAGCAAGAAAACACAGATCCCATGCGTTTCACGTATGCTGAATGAAATGTGTTACACATGGGCATGAGGCAGGCAGGATAGAGATATATAACATTGGACTGATTTAGTGGAAATGAAAATAACTAGACATATGTTAAGCACACTAGAAGTACTGATGCCTATTGTGCCCCTGCTTACTGTTACTGAGCAATTATCTTTTTTTTTTTTTAAGGAAGATGCCTGTGTCACTAGGAAGATCAATTTGTAGCAGAGCCTCCCTCCATGCCCACACATAGCTTCATGGGGGAGAAGGGGAGACATTAGAAATACAGTACAAATTTACTCTATGGTCACGATAATGGCCCTAATGATCGGAAGCCAGGTCCAGAGTCAGAAGGGAACTTTTGCTGGAGCTTCCACTGGGTGCAGTGCTGTGCCCAGTCCCCCTTGTCTGTGCCTCAGCATCAGAGACTTGCAGTCCCTCGCCAGTCCCAGCCATCTTCAGAGGAAAAGGACAGGCAGCAGCCACCTTAATCCAATTTCATCTAAGTATGTAATTAGGGCTGTACATCTGGGATCACTTTTTCTCCCCTTCAAAAGTTAAAAAGCTTTATGAACTAGAGGCAGGAAGGAGGGTTTGATCCAGCTTTGGGTGTTGAAAAATTCCTCTCATCTCAGCTCAGCCATACGAGGCTCCAGAGGCTTGCACTCGCCATTTGCTGGCCCTCGGGGAAGCCAAAAATTTGTGCAGTTGTCCCAAGACTGTCTCGTTCAAACCATTGCTCTGCTGTCTGTACACAGGATTTCTGTTCCTCCCCGGTATATTCTCCTAGACTTCTCCTGCCAGGGTGGGACACTGCAGTGGTGAGCAGTTGCTCACCTGAACATCCCCTCAGGATCTGGGGTTGTGTCTTTTGCAGGCTTTGATGTTTCAAGACACATGCTTTCCAGGAGATGGTCCTTGGCCATATTTTGTACAAAAAGGGACATCTTTGCAATTAACAAGTGTCCTTGTTGGCTGCTCACATATGGCAAGATTCAAGAGAGGATGGATACTTTCAGAGATAGCAGAATTACTCAAAGTATAATATCTTATGTGAACGCACTATGGGAAGGTTGTCCAGGTCCCTGCTTCAGGAGAGGGCTTGTTTGGCCTGGCATTCATAGCCAGACTGTGACCTGGGGAAAAGCATTTAACATCACTACCTCATTATTGAAGTTCAACCAGATAAGCCGTTATCTTTTGCCCTTTTCAGTGGGACAACACTGTTTGGGTGGCCTGACATGAGCTGAGAGACTGGAAATTCCTTAGGCAAAACACACGTGGATGAGGACATCTGAATACACAGTCAGATATGCAGAAGCAGTAGACATTACTGGCTCCCACTTATCAATATACTTCAGGGCCTAAGCATACCATTTTACTACCAAAACATAGGAAATTGCCGAGAGAAGGCAGAGGTTATCCAGCTCCTGCTCAAAGGTGTCACTTCCTCAACAGCATAGAGGCTGGCCAGGGCATAATGTGTGAGAGCTGGGATGGCTGCTCCTGTGGTTGCTCTTGCACTGAGACTTGGTACATTCACCAGATTTTCATGTGGAGGTTCCAGAACCTCCACTATCATTGGCTCATCACTGATTCACCATTGGCTCCAAATAAGCTGGAAAGCACAGAACACAGTTGATTTTAAAAGGTTATGGAGAAGAAGAAGAAAAAAAAATCATCCTGACCCCTCCTTAGGCCTTGCTTCACCAGAATGACTGGGCCATTCTCAGCCTTTGTGGATGCAAAAGTACACTCCTTTACCAGCAGCTATTGAGCCAAACTCTCAGCTGGTGTGACACTGTGTTTTCAATGGAGCTGTGCTAATTTACAGTTGTCTTGTGTCTGACTTTCTTCTGGGGAGCAATTCAATGTGAAGAGAATGAGGAGCACTGGGGAGTAACCTCAGCCTTTCTTTTAATATAAATCACAGAGGAGCAAAGTTGGCAACTGGTGCTGGTCAGGGAAAGCTGATGGAGTTGCAACTCTGCAAAAATATGCCCTTCCATCAAGATAAAGCAAATCCTGCTGTTGTTATACAAAGAAGAAACCTGGGGGAAGGGATTTCAGCAATGCCAGTAAAAATCACAAGATTTTGGGAACATTTTGCAACAGAAAAATGCTACTTTCTTTTTTGAAACTAAGTTTTGCTGATGTTTTTGCTAATTCATGCTATAGTTCATAAAATAGTTAAAAAATCTGAGATCCAACATCAATCGTAACTATCTCAGTGAATCCCAAATATATTTTCTGCAGAACTTTCTTTCACAGAGAGCTTAACCTGGGGGTGTTACTCAGATTTGGGGCAGAACTGGATTCTTAAATTTTGAACTATTTAATGAAGCAAGAATTTCGTTCCCTCCAAGGTCAGAAAACTTGGATTTCTTGTAGGAAGAAAGGTGACTGTTGCTTTCTACTTGCTTACTGCTTTCTAGCCTTCCCAAACACTAAAGATGTCTGCTTTAGTTTGTTTGAGACTTGACGACCTCAGCCCCAGAGAAATTACGGAGAAACTTGTCTGAGCAACTTACACTTACCCACTTTAAAAAATAAATAAATTCAAATGCACTAAGCAAAGGATTACAAAATCAGATTTAGAGATAGACCCTGAAGAAACTTATTTGCAGATGGGCTTAAACTATGGATAATAATACTGACTCACCATTATGAACTGCTTTGAGGTCTAGGGATAAAAGGGTTTATGTTAGTACTAGGTATTATTACATTTTATTGTTAATTTCAAAAGCTAGAAAAATGAATAACAAGCAGGGAAAAAAAATCTTTCAGTAAAATTAAAGACTTAACTGGATAAAAGATCCCAAATGTCAACTCTCTGGCATTATGACTGCCTCACCAGCCCTTCTTACCTTGCTGGCCCTTTTTAAACCTCTTCAGCATGGAACGGGTCCAAAAACTGCAGGCACTTGGACTTGAAAATTCATAGGGATTTTCATAACCTATTTCCTCTGCTGTAGGTGTTGTCACGCATGACTTTGTTGCCTGTCACGTTGTCAGAGAGAGCCCCTATACACAATCTCACACACATGCTTTTCCTCCTCTATGCACTCTCTCCCTTAACAGGTAGCACATACAGCACAAAAGGGGGAGAAAAAAGAAAGTATTGGGAAATCGACATCTGGTTCATATAATTCCTCCTATTTAATTTTTTACTTAGAGAACTCCCATTGGTACCAAATAATTGAACTCAGTTATTCACAGCTAAAATCTTGGTAGCACCATTCCTCTCTGGTTTCATGTGGCGGATCGTCACACCTAGACTCCTTAAGCCATACAGAGGATTTATGTTGCAGGTACCGCACAGCGAGAAGCATCTCTCTGTCCCTCTCTGCCCCCTCCTCCCACAGCCAGACACAAAAAGATGCTGTCTTGCCTTCTCCCCCTCCTCTCCTTTATTAGGAGACATTGGACTTTTAACAAACACACTTCACAAAAAAAGCAGTGTAATTAGCCTTGCTTTTTTTGGCCTGCATGTGTGTGGTAAAATGTCTAGTAATAGTTGGCAAGACTTCTGCAGGGAATGAGATTCCCATGGTTAGATCTAAAGCCCAAATACTTGGAACAAATTAACACCAGCCAAGAAAGTGAGGTTAATTACTGGAACACTTGGAAAAGGATGTCTCCCTAGTCTGGAAAAATGCAATACACTATCTGCATGTATGGCATGTGGCGAAGCAAGATCTGTCCTTCTCTTTCTCTCTCTCTCACTTGCTCTCTTTCCTTCTTTTGTGTCCTGACTATAGACAAACATCAGAGCTGCTGAGAGCAAAGAATTCGTCTCCCTCTGACCTGTTCTTCCGAAAGGCCAGTGGCACCGATGGCCCTGGCAGCTACTCAAAGCTGAGAAACAGGGCCACTGGGGGCTGGCTCTCCTTCTGTCTATGTTTTCTCATTAGTGGTTTTGTGTTGTTGAAAGGCATCTTCATTGGAGACCCAGTATTCCAGCAACATGCCGCTTTAATCTGGGGTGGGCACTGAGGCTTTCAAAAACACACCATACGACCCAACAGGAGAACAGTCATCTTCCCTAATATGCTCTTTGGAGAGCAAATCTGTAAATCCTGTAGGCCCCTAAACATCTGCCTTTGGTAACATTTTAATGGGGAAAATTTGCCTAGTAACCACATTGCCGTTGACCTTTGATGCGTGAGGAATGCATACAAGCACATGTCTGGGGAGGCCTGGGTGTCTGTGAAAACCTGTGAAATCAAGGTTGCAAAAACACATAGTGTGGAAGCTCCACACTACACTTCAGTTTACCTGTGCACCTTTAGGAGGGCTCCCTCATGTGTTTGCATTATTCATGACATGGCCCTCTGTGGCATGAGGAGACTTTTCCATGGGGTGGTTGCCTCATACTGTGCTCAGGACGGATACTGTTCACTACAGGAACAGCTATTCAAGATTCTGTTTTTTCTTCATTGTTCAGTTTGTGACCTCAAGCCTTACTGACTGCGCACTATTCAAACCCTGCTCTGAAAACAACATCATTTTGTTTTCTCATGGGCTTTTCTATAGCACTCATGACAATAGTATCAAAGTGCCTCATAAAGATTAATACATCTATTTTTGCTACAGCCCCAGGAGGCAAGTTGGTATTTTCTTCATTCTCCAAATGTTGAACTGAAAGCACAAGCCCTGTCTATACAATCATGGATGCTGTTTACAGAGCAGCTAAAGCTATGGTGTCCTCTGCAGCCCCACGGCTCCTTCAAGGAATGCCTGCATGGTCCATCGGGCTACATCTGGCTTCAGCGTGTGCACTGCCTGACCCCCCGGCCATGCTTGCAAGCTTACAAAATTGAATCTAGTCTTGAAGGCAGCCTCGGGGCTTTTGACAGTATAGACATACCCATATGGTCAACAGCATGTCTACTATGAGAGCCTTTATTAATGCAAGGTAGGCATTGATTTTGAATCCTGTCATTGAGATGCCTAAGTCCTGATTTTTCTTCTTGCTTGTCATTAGCCAGCCCTGCAGATGTTCAGAGCACAGCTCCTGCCAACCTCAGTCCCAGCTGAGACCCCAGGGTCCCGGGTTGTATCCCCAGAAAATGAGAATCTACAGTTAGAAACTTGTCTATAAAAAGTTCACTGTAAGCAGCAAGGCTTAGCATTTGCGAGGGCAAAACCCACGGTCCTCACAGGACTGCTCAGCTAGGTCAGGTACAGACCCAGCCCTCCCATTGTTCATCCTGCTCCACCCACCTCCCACTTGTCATCACCTGACACAAATGCAGCAGGAGTTCAGGAGCAGGTATCTTCCCCTGTTTGGTGGAACACAGCAGGAGACCTGCAGAAAGAGGGCTTGAGCATGTAATGCGTGTTCTGCACAGAAAGGTGGAATTAATATTGAGCAGGAAGACCTAATCCAGATATTTCCTGAGTTTTGAGTGTTAAACTTGAAAACCTTGGTAGAATTCACTTAACACACGGGATACCTGATTTCCTGTGTTTTAAAGTAAGACAGGTGGTAGCATAGGGGTGCCAAGGTGGTCATACCATGGACAACTAACTAGAGGGTTTGCCATCAAGATGGTAACTTTCTGCTGCCTGCTGCCATGCCAGGAGTTAAACCGACAGAAGTAACAGATCCTCTTCACGTGGTTTTTCTAAGCCTTATAACTTGGCCAAATGTGGGTAGTTTTTCACAGGGACAGACAAGGCCCATCCCCAACACAAAAGCCACCTCTTCTGCCAAGTGCCCGATCGCTCTTCCAAAGCACAGGGGTTCTAGGGCTTTCCAAAGAAAAGATTGTAAAAAATAAAAAAAAATTTAATAAATAAATAAATTAGAAAGCAACAAGGCTAACAATGCATTCTTCTCAGAAACACTATGTCATTTTGGCTGAAATTTCTGTAAATAATTCAGTTTGAGGCAAACACCCTGTATGTAAAATTTAAGCCCAAACAGTCAAAGCTGTCAAAGTTATAAACAAGTGAAAAACAGACATATAACAGAAGATGTTAGTCAAACTTACTAATAAGCTGTTTCCCAGCTCTGTCTGCTGCTATATATCTGCATTTGCACATATTCAGTGCGGGCTGATATATCAGGTTGACTTTGAAAGCTGTTCAGGGAGTCTTGCCCCAGGAAATGGACCCACACTGACAGCTTACTGTGCCACTTAGAAAAGAATATTGGAAAAGGGACAGGGAGAGGAGGGAAAATACGCTGTACTGGCAACAAATCAATCGGTGCCATCTATATAACTTGGAGGGGCTCACTTCTGTCAAGCCAGCCTCCAGGGCTCTCCAGCTCCTTAGACTAAGAGGTTGAGCAGAACATGGAAATGCAGGGCTGAAAGCAAGGAATTCATCTAGCCCAACCTTTGTATCTAAAATGGGATTAAACCAACTTATTCCTGACCAATTGCCATCTAACGTTTTCATACAACACTCCAAGAAATGTATCCCCAGTGTCATGTCTGCAACCCCTCACCCCCCAGTGTTTAACTTGAAGAGCTTAAGTAGCTTCACTCAATTTTGAGCAGTTTATTTGGTCCAAACTGAAGATAATATTTCTACCTCTGCCCAGAATATCATTGTCCTTTACAGAAAAAGCTTTAAATTTCAGATGACTTTCACATCACCCTTTTTTTTGTTCTCTGTCTTTTGATGGACACTCAGAATTCCCAGTGGTTCTGTGTTCTAACTCTTATTATTCTGGTCTCTCTTCACTGCATCTTTCCTGAAGTGCAATACCTAAAAATAGAGAGTTTTCCAAATGGTTGTAAATCACTCCCCCTATCTAAGCAGTGCATCAACTTATGGCACATCAGTGTCTCCCAGCTAATGGTGCGTAAAGAAACTGCATGACTTCTATCAAGGAATCCCAATTCAAACAGAGCCAGGAGTCTAATTTATAGCTAAGTTAATATAGCCCGGCATTTAGACAGATCCAGAATAAGGTGAGACCTTATGTCTATGAGCCCTACCAAGACTTCCCAACTACTCTAACCACAAAAGCAGAGTACAACAGGGTAACTACCTTGCATAAAACATTCATTTTGCTACATTGCAAAATCTGTTCAGAGGGTTTTTTTCATGTTCTGCAACTTCATCATGTTGTTGACTCATGATCCTGGTTTTTTTAACCAGTTGTGTCATACATTTTTATTCACATGGAAGAATATCTGAACACTTTCTTGACACCAAGATCTACCATTGACACAGGTTTTGTCTGTATCCCCCAGACCAGCTACCATATTCAAGAGAAAATGCTATTTTTGGTTTCTTTATCTGAACCCCCCTGGTACAAAATTAGGACTTAATAGGTTTCTCAAACCAATATATCATGGAGTATGGGCCTCTCAGTATGTCCATAGGGGAATCTGGGTACCTGACATTCCTGTTCTGTGAAAGAGATACAAAGCAAACTGCCACAGCTCCCAAAGTATACATCTGACACATCTGTGCAGGAAACAGCCAGCCAGTAAGGAGATGTACTACTTTATACTCTACTTTAGCCAGCCTCCTAGGTGGATGTGCTCAGCATATCCTGCAATGGTTTGGGTTGGAAGGGACCTCAAAGATCATATAGTTCCACCCACACTGCCACTGAGAGGGACACCTTCCACTAAAACAGGTTGCCCAAAGCCCCGTCCATCCTGACCTTGAACATTGCCAGGGAGAGGGCAGCCATAACTTCTCTGGGTAGCCTGTGCCAGGGCCTCACCATGCTCACAGGGAAGAATTTCTTCCTAATATATAATCTAAATCTACCTGCCATTAGCTTGATGCTGTTACTTCTTGTCCTATCACGACTTGCCCTTGTAAACAGTCCCTGTTTACATATACCTCATTAAGCAGTCCCTGTTTATGTATACCTCATTAAATCCAAGCTTGCTGTGCTAGAACCTTAAATCATTTCCATGCCAAGCTCTGTCTATTTGTCCTCTTTGCACTTCTGAATGTACTTTAAAACCACGTTTATCTTGCTAACATTTGCAAAGTACATAAGCACAATCATGTGCCCAGGAAATGCTCTGTGCCCTCTGTGATATCCAGAATCTCCTATCTGTACAGATAGTCACATAGACATATGAACCCGCAGTTTTCTGTTACAGAAAAAAAAAACCCAAGCCATTTCTGAGCCCTGTTGAGTTTAGTGAATCCACCACAAAGTACAGGAGAATTGCAAGATCCCCAAGCAGCAAAGCTCACTTTGTGTCACCTGTGTGTATGCACAGAACTAAGGGAAAGGGAGGCAGGTACAACACTAATGCAAAGGCAGCCATTTAACAGCTTGTTTTCCAACTTTTTCATACCCCTATAATGAGGTGCTGAAGAAGGTGCTGGTCACACAACAGAAATGGGCACTGGCATGTGCTCTTTGCATTACCACCTCCCATATGTTATGGTTATGCAGCTCTGAAAAGAGAACCGTGATTCAAATGTGCCCAGGCTTGCAATTGCTACCCATGGAGGCAGCAGTCTCGGGGTCTTGGCATACTCAGGGCCTGCAGGTTTGGGCACATCCTTGCAAGAAGAATGAAAATATGTTTCCTTCCTAGCCTCTGAATGGTAAATGAGCAGTCATCACAGGTCACCCTCATGGCTGTGGGGCTACAGAGGGGAGCTTACCAAGGCACTCGGACATCCTCCAGTGGAAAGCCCTGTAAGAGTGCAAAGCACTCTGATACTTGTATTACTCCATACCACTTATTAGAAGGTAGTGTGTACAATAAAATCATATTGCAAAATAGGCTTTATTCCCTGAAAAAATCATTCCACTCCATTCTCCAAGGTGTTGCTCAAAGCAAGTACAGTTTTACTGCTGACAGTTTAGAGGAGCTGAGGCTGTTATAGCAGGGCTGGTGTGAGGCAGCTGTACTTGGCTCCCTTCATCACTTGCATATGGAGAACATTTTGTTATTAGATTCTCTCAAAGTCTAGCTCTATTTCCCTGAACCCCAGCTTCCAGCTTTGCACAACAGACACTTCCAGCACTGGTGGCATATGAGGACTAGTACATGTATCCTTAGTTCAAGCACATGAAGGTCTTGAGAGATGTTCTTGGATTGAATTTGCACCTTCCTGCATAAAAGCACAAAAACTGATTCTTGGTTGAGCTCCCTTTGTGTAAGATAGGAAATGCCCACTGCACTCCCAGAGCCACTAAACTGAATTATTGTGCTTGTGTCGTGGCTGTGTTTGGAATCCATTGCCCAGATGTTCCTCCCTTCATAAGCTCTGGCAGACTGAAAAAAGCTTGCCTTTGGTATTCCTGTGAGTGACCCTTCTTTAGAAGATTTTCCTTGGGACTTGCACCAGTCTTCTGAGAGCCTGCAAACATCTTTTCTTAATAATTTCATTACATCATGAGGAGCAATATGCATTAGTACCAATTTGCTCTTCATCCAAGATGTCAGACATAGCTCTTCGAAGACGCTTTAGTTAAGCCCCATAATCTCTCCAGCAGGCTGACTGGTACTGTTATTCTCTGAAGATGAGGGACCCAAGGTGAAGAAAGATGAAGTAACTTGCCCACAGCCGCACAATAGATCAGTCACAGAGCTGCAAACAGAGTCCAAGAAGCCCAGCTCCCAATCTTAAGTGTTAACCACTAGACTATGATCTGTACAATATCAGAAAGAGCAGGAAGGACCAAGAGGCAGCTACAGAACATGAGGAATTAATTCCACTGGAGGGGTGTGGAAGAGGCAGAGGAGCAAAGCCCTAGTCAGCACGGGCTCTGCAATAATTGCTACCTTACTGTTCGTGGGCAGCAGCGTGTGTCTCCCATTCCTACATCTGCCCTGGATCTCATTGATCTTCTCTCTTTTCTCCAGTTTCCCTGTCTCCCCTCATCTTCTCTCAGTCTCCCCAGATGTTTGCCTTTTCACTTGGGAAACTTGTCTTTTACACAGTTACTTCTTCCCTGAGCTCATATTTTTTGGGAAGACCCCTAAAATGCCTGTGGCTCTCCAGCTGCTGTTTCCAGCAAGTTCTTAACTGCTATGGATTTAAATTTCAGCATGAGTCCCCCCTTGAATTTATCATATTAGCACAGTATAGTAAAACTGTACAGTATCTTGTACCTTTGTTAACTGGTTTGTACAGAGAATTTGTACCAGAAATTAATTTCTCTTTAAACTCCTAGTCCAAAGAAACCTAGCCAGTGTCATCAGTCTTTCGATTCTGCAGAAATCTCGGGAGGATCTTCAGAAGCTACGTATCATTGTTTATTTACAAGCTTCTGGAAATTCACAGGGAGCCACATGGCCGAGGGGTTCTGTACAGCTTGTCACCAGGAGAAGGATACATTTTACAGGCTTTTCAAGACAGGACTCCCAGATTGATTTCCAGGACTTGAAACCAGACTGTGTCTTAGAAAGCAAAATTTGAATGATAGAAATATGGCCAGTAGAAGTGAAAAATGGTTGCTAACTGTAAATCTGAATGACCAGATCTCTAAAGCCTTGAATGAACTCTGAATCAAAAGCTGTTCTGACCTAAGCACTACTGCCAGAGTTGGTAGGCAGAAGGCTCAGAATGGGGCTGTATTTCATATTTTAAGCAAAAAATACTATGCTGAATGTACCAACCTTTTTTTTCAAAGAAAATTCTGGTACAAAACATTAGGAAAACTTGTGCAAATTGGACTCTTCAAAGTTGTTGGAAAAAAGTCTCTCTTTACAAGAAACACACAGATTTTGTCAGAAAAGAACCCCAACTTAATCTCATTACAAGTAATACTAATTATGGTAAACTATGCCATAAGAGATAGCAGTGCACAGAACTCATAAACAACATTTCTTCAGTAAAACAGAACTACCAACAGCATACAGAATGGGTTTGACAAAAAGCTATGCTACCATATTTATTTGTCTTATTGGTCCTCCAGTGGTGGGTTTTGCAGACCACCCCTCCAAGCACTGGTGATTCTGTGGAGCACGTGTTCCTGGCTCATTTCTTCAAGGGGTGGGGGGCGGAGGGTGAGGAACGTCATGGTAAAGCAGTGTGGTAGGCCAGCAAGTACAGAGTTAACATAACAGACAGTGGAGTCTCCAGTGACTTCAGGATGCTTAAGGGAATGAGTTCCAGGACTGAATAGTTTTGATAGTGTTGTTTTTCTAATGGAGATATTGCAATGACACCATTTATCAGTGGGTTTTATTTCCCAGGAGCGTGGGCATGTCTGGCCATGAACTGCCTGTACACTACTGTACAGATTCAGGTGGTCATAGATCCCACTGTCTGCTGAGTTAAATGGGGTCTTGGATAATAGGAAAGTGAAGTTTGGCCACCTGGTATTCATCAGTCCTCTTGCTATTTCATGAGTGTCCATTAGAAACCTGTATGCATGATCCCTGCGTTTCGATTGTTAGAAAAATTAGCTGTTAACCATCAGGAAATGACCTGTTTCCCCAAGCACAGCCACTCAGACCCATTACAGGCCCTGTTCTAAGCCCTCTTCTTATTGAACACAGTTTACAAGAAGTTTGCCATAATCCCTTTAAAATTAGATTTTGTTCTTTTTTTTAAGCCATTCCGATTATTACTCAAATAAAATATTTTTATCTGGTTGCAGAGAGAATGAGAAACTGACACCAGGGTTGGTGATGTGGTATCATGGCCAAGGGAGGGTTGGCTGGAAATCTGGAGGGCAAAATTGATTTTTACCAGAAGTGATCAAATTACAAAGAGCATTTCTTACCCATGGGATGGCATTTCCCGTGGCAGTTGGGCAGAGGGAGAGTGAAGTTCAAGGGAGGACAGCCCCAAACCCCAACTGCAACAAACCTTCAGTCCTTCTTTGGTGTCCTTTGGACTGAGTTGGATGTGACCCACCTTCATACACCTGAGGCACATGGCTACTGCCCTTGCTTCCAGCATGCCAGCATGCCAAAGGTGTTAGATGTCAAAGAAATATTCACTGGGAAAGGGATTCATGGCCCCATGGTTAAGCAAGGATTTAAATCCGCAGTAGATGGGCACTTTGCCACCAGGCTTACTGAAAATGTTTTGCTGATTCTCTCTGTTTCTAAGCAGGAGAGCAAGAGGGAAAAGGTAGACAAGGGTTTTGGAAAATAAAAATGTTTGTGTGGCCTACTTTCCACTTGGCCATCCAATTGCAAAGAACATTTTTAAAGCCCTGAAACATTTTGTTTTCTGGAAAGGCTCTCAGTTTACAGTTTTTGTTTCCTGCCCACTTCTCACCATCAGCACCTTAGGGAGATTGTCCCAGCTGGTGTTCAGTCCCTGGAGATCTCTGTGCAAAACAGCATGCACTGGCTAACCTGAGGAAACTCGAGACTATGGCTGTGTGGTCCCCATGTGGGAGATACATCCCAAACATGGGCGCTTGTCTTCAGTCTTACAAAAATACTCATTGATTGGTCTTGGTCCCCTTCTCAAACACTGTGGAGAAAGCAGATGTAATCACTCCAGGAAGCTGAGACTTAGCTCTGCATAGAGGCAGGGATTTAAGCCAGACAGTGTGTATACAGAGGAGAGGAACAGGGCAGCCAGATGCTAAGGGTGTCAGCAAGACAGAACTGCTGTCCAAGACACAGAGCTGTCCTCATGCTTGTTCATAGCTCAGGAGAAGGGTACAATGCTTGTGAGACCCTATAGCAGAAGCACTGCTTGCAACTTGAAGGGAACACAGAAAAATCCCAAACTGAAAAGTGTTCAGGGCCAAAGCTGGTTCTACCACCCTCCTCTATCTAGTCATTGCCTTTCTGAAACTCATTTGCTATGAATTACTTGAGAAAAAAGCCATCCTAGCAGCAGGCCAGCAGAAGAGAGGGTAGAAAAAAAAAAGCGCTTAATTTCAAGCTATAATTAGAGGATGCTGAAGGCAACACTTCACCAGTCAGATGTATCAAGCACTGGAAAGTCTCTCAGAAGAAGTGGAAAGAATATTGCTTCAATCATAGCGACAAAGCACTAAAAATGCACACTAGGCAGAAATTTTGCTTTAGCTAGTGTTGGTTATCAAAAGGCAGGAAGCGGGCTCTCATGCCAGGAAAAGCAGGCAGCCTGTGGCAGAGGGAAACTCATTTCCCACCGCCAGCCAGGCCTCCATTTCAGTTCAGATGCTGCAAGAGAAGCATCCCAGTATTCAGGGAGAGCTATGGGTGATGGCAGCACCACGTTCAGTCGCCCCAATGCTCAACAGCCACTAGCTGCTCAGCTCAGTCTCTCCCTAGACTGCTGTACACAAGTCTGGCCTCCCATCTTCAGCTGTACTTTCCTTTTGCTTTTTTTTTTTCCCCCAAGTAAATTTAATCAGGAGTTTGCTCTCATCCCTAACTCACTTCATGTGAACTTAATTTCCAGCTCCAATAGTTATTTTTAAAACGGGGTGAGGTTTTTTGTGTTGTTTTTTGGGGGTTTTGTTTTTTTTTGATGCAGTGGGTTTTGAAGATGAAGGAAAGAGGAGGGAAAATTCAATTAACTCTCCTTCCAGTGTTTCCATATTTCTTGAGGATATGAGCAAGGCCATTTCAGGCATTAGTGAAGTTGTTTAGATTTAGACTATACCTTGCCTGTCAGAACATGTAACCAGGCTTTTGGATTTTTGGACATTATCCAGTAGGATGAATGGTTCCAGTACTCTGCCCACCCATGGGAGACCCCAATTGCAGGGATGGTTTTGTAGCGTTGCCACAGCCAATGCTCATGGGAAGGTGTCACAGCCTGAAGTTGTTAGTAGGTATTTAAGAAAGCACAGAAACAAGGAGGTATGGGCTCAGGATTTGCAGCTTAAAAATAGAAAAGAACTGTGGAAAATGAATGGATCTTATGGCAAATGAGCTTTTCTCTCTGAGTCTCCAGGGCAAGGTCGTCCTTTAAGAGTTTTGGTGTGGGTTGTTGGGGTATTTTTGGGTTCTAATATCAGAAAATGTAACTACCTTTAATGTCTTTGCTCAAGGGGAAGGAAGATGAAGAGTCAGTAATGAGAAAAGAACGCTTTAAAATAAAAACATACAGTTTAATTTTTTTGTTTGTTTCATTTGGATGATCTCTTATTTTTAAGAATCAGTCAAATCAAATAAAGCATTTCGGAAACAAAGCTATTATATTCTGATTCAAACCCAGAATCAGAATATAGATTCTGGAAACAGAATGTAGATTCTAGAATCTAGAATAAGACTCCGGATTCAAAATGAAAATCAGAGTTCTAGTTTCAATTTGCAACAAAATAAGAATGATTAATTTCTTAGTCCCAAAGAAGTGAACTTTTTTTTTTTTTAATGTTCTTGAAGAAGAAGATTCATTTGCATCAATTACATAACTGACCAAGGGAATTAATTCCTAATGAATCTTTTATGTGGTGATCACTGATTTAACCATGTGACCCTTGACAGAGGTGAACTCTGGGTATGGTCCAGGAGAAAGGAGTCAGAAAATGACCTTTTTCTTTTTGCATTTTCTTAATTAATCCTGGGCAGTTTTCTGATGTGTTTTTGATTCATAAAAATATCTGAATCTTTTACCTAACAGAACATAAAAAAAGAAAATCTGGCTAAGGCCAAACAGATAAATCACATTAATGCAACACTCTACTGGTCATTCGTAGAAAATCTGTGTAACTCCTCTTTTCTATATACTTTATACAATATAGTTAAATATTTGGGGTTTGTATGATTTTTCCTACCTTCCTATCTTTCAGAAAGATGTTTGGTGCTCCCTGATGACCCAAAATTCACTCCTTGTAAAAAAGGCATTGTTGTTTGACTACTGACAATTTCAAAACCATGGCTATTTCCACTTGCTAGTGGCAAGGAAGGCAGGAGCACCTTCCCAGGACCTCTCTGTCAGCAAGGACCAAAATGAGGTTCTCCTCAGACAACGGCTTCTTACTTGTTTTTCATGTTTTCTGAATGACTTATCAATTCAGTAAAACTGATAAAAAATCACAAAAGCCATTCAGAGTGACTCAATCATGCAGAAGAGGCTTATTTTCTGCATGTCCACTTCTGGACTTCAAATCTGTGAATTCTTTTCTCACATTCTTTGCTTTCTTTTCTTTTCAGACTTTAAACACTCTTGGGAAATGCCTTTCTCTCCGTGTCTGAAGGTCTCTTAGAGATGTGGCTAGAGGTCTCTGAGTTGATCTGGGTTTGGGTGTAATTTACAATTGGTCCCAATCATTTCTACTGTCCAGTAGCAGAGAGCTATCAGCATGCACAGGTTTTGTGGGGAAGGCTACAGACAGTGCATTCCCCAATAGTGCTATTGCCATAGTACAAAATGTCCTGATGATGTGACATAACGGCAATTGAAACAGCAATGCAGTCTTCCCAACCCTCTGTGGATTACCAGAGGTCTTCCCAGACCTCTCTGTTGCTTCCTTTCCTTTTCACTCTCTTTCCATAGAGGTGTCTCTGCTGAATCTTTCCCTGGAACCTTGTTGATTTATTCCTTAAGTATCACCACACCACAGTTGTCTTAGTTATTGCTGTTGAACCTTTTCTAATAAAGTCACTATCATCACTACCATCAATCACCATTTTTTTTATCCTTCCATCTCTCACTAATTTGCCTCTCCACTTGGTTACTCCAGAAATGCTGTCCTTAGTTTTCTGTCCCCATCTGAATTGTGTCTTCCTTTCTCTTGTCCTCCTATGGTAGAACATTTTGGAGGCTTTGTGACTGCTTTAAGATGCTCTTGGCAATGTGTGAAAATGAAGGAAAGAGCAATGAAACTGCAGAGGCTGATCCTGTAGTACAGGAGGTGGCTTAGCAGCGTAACCACAGCATTGTTATCAGTGTTAGTTCTCCCCTTGGATGCTTTTGCGGGGCTTTGTCCTTGGCAACACAAAGCGCTTGATAAAAAATTGTAAATTAACCTTCATAGCCTTGGTCCAAGTTGGGCAAGATTTGTCCCCACGATAGGTTTGGAAAAACTGAGCCATCCAAAACCAAAATAACTTTGCTGAGGAATTCTGTGGTAAATTAAAGGGAAAAAAATATGAAAACCTTCACTCTCAACCTCATGATCCAGCCATGAGCTATTATCTTCCATTGCTCAAGGAAAATAAAGGCATTATCCTGGATGACATCTCTACTAGTCTCCAAAATTTGTTTTACTGTCTTCTCTTTGTCTCCAAAACCAAAGATTCCCAATGGACGTTTTGAGAAAGCATGGCGCAGGGGAGGAATGGAGCAGGGTGGCATTAAGTTTTATCACCCCTTAAAGTGTAATACTTTCCTTTGCGTGCTCTGTTTCTTATTCACACGGCTATAAAATTTGCCACATCCGGGCGAGAACATCCCTCCAGTCAACCAGGCGGTGTTTACGAACTGGGAAAGGCGTTCTCTCACTCCTCACTGTAGGGGTGAGACAGAAACATTAACAAGTCACTTGTGGTTTTCTCTTTCCAGGTTAGGAGATCAGACCTCTCTTAACACCACAGGGGAGACATAGCAATTTAGGGGCATTTTATACCTCTGAAGATTTGAAATCAGCAAATTGCCTGGAACGTGTTTGATTTCCCCACCCGCCGCCCCGCCACAGTGTCCCACCATGGAGCCTCTTACTAGGGACATCTTGATGTTTGTGGTCTCACAGATTCCTCACTCTAGCCAAACGCATTTCTTGTAGTCCTGGTTCTCAGCCCAGTTTGCTTTACATCATAAATGTTTAAATGCTTTTTTTATAAAAATTTAAAAATTTTTAAAAAGAAGAAGAAAAAAGAAGAAATGCACAACCAACCTATAAACAGAACATAAAAGCTGTTTAATGGAGTGCATAATGAAGCAGAGAGGAAACAGGCTTGCATTGATTTTCCCTGACATTTCACCTATTAAATTATACGCTTCTCAAGGAAGAGCTTGATTTTTTTTTTCAGTTAATTTAAGTCCTCTAATGAATAACAAAACCACTATTGTCCCCAGCAAGCTGAGGTTGCGTGATAGGCAAATATCAATAAGAAATAAGGGTTGAGTACGAAGACCCCCAGGAAAAACATACCTCCCTTTTTCAGACACCCCTTGGGTCAGTCTGGAGGCATTTCAGAAGAGCTGCTCAAGGAAAACAAGTCAGAGAAAACTGTGTCTTCCAAACCAAATGAGAAAGTCAGACCTTGGGCCTGGTAACCAAGCTTCGTGACTTCTTCCACGGCTTCAGGCAAGCTGCTCGGACCCCTGACTCCTTGCTCTTGCCCTCTGTATAACAGGAGCAGCAGTGTTGACCCACCTACTGAGGTTCAAAAAGATTGATCTCACAGGCGCTTTTGAAGGCAATGTTCGCTCCAAGAATTCATCTGGAAGTCCTCACATAGTAGTTGAGAAAAACTATAAAGCACACCACGTAGCTGGAAACTGGGGAGTAAAGGGCCGCCCGCGCTGTGGCAGGGAGATGCTTAACAAGGGACAAGATGAAAAAACCAGCAGCGCAGCAGGAAAGTGAAAACACAATGTGGGATTTGTTCCTTAGGGCACAAATTACTATTTTTAACGTGCACTTGGCCTCACAAGTCAGCATCAGCTGCAGCAGAGCTGTTCTTACACAGGCAGGAGCTGAGACCTGTGCAACGGTACAGCTGGCTGAGTGCAGGGACACTCAGAGAGGTTGGGACAAGGGTGGGAGCCCCACATAATGGCAGTGACAGTGCTGTTAGCAGCCCCACAGGTCCTGCTGGTACAGCCACTCTGGAAGAGGGCATGGGGCTGCTGAAGCATGCAGAGCCATGGCACAGCATGGCTGGCAGCCTGGCCACCCAGCAAATTCCAATCAGCCATATTAGGACACATTTTTTGAAGCAGTAGCAGCACTCCAAAATAAGGGGAAATTTCTGAGATGCCCTTGGTTTCCACACAGACACCAAACCCAAAGCATTCCCAGAGCAGCCCAGCGTGCAGGGAGATGTCTCATGGTCCATACCACACCACAGCATCCACAGGGAAGTCACTAGGCATGGTCATTCTTCTTTTTATGTCTTCTATGACTACTCAGGGACAGCTGCGCTGTGCTAAAAGTGAAACTTTGAGGCTTTGAGTTATCAGCAGGTCAGCACAGCCAGGGCAAAGCTGCGAATGTCAGCAATATTGTTTCAAGGTGTTTTGGCTTTGCATGGCAAGGTTTTGGTAGCAGTTGCAGGGGACTACAAGGGTGCCTTCTGTAAGAAGCTGCTAGAAGCTTTGCACAGGTCTGAGAGAGCCAATACCAGCTGGTTCCAAGATGAATCCATCATTTGTCAAGGCCAAGCCAAGCAGCAACCGTGGTAACACCTCTGTGATAACATATTTATGAAGGAAAAAAAAAATTAATCAAGAACTAGTGGAAGGATTTTGCCATCAGAGAAAGAAGTGAAAAGATGTGAGGAACCTTGAAGACACCCAACTGTTTTCTAAGTTAAGTCTGCTTTGCCCATGAAGGTGACTGGCGAGTGATCTCTCCCTGTCCTTATCTCAAACCATGAGTGTTTTGTTCTATCTTCTCTCCCCTGTCCAACTGAGGAAGAGTGATAGAGCAGCTTTGGTGGGCACTAGCCTCTAGCCAGGGTCAACCCACCACACAAGGAAAGACAGATTCTTAAAAATGTGTGGTTTTTTCAAAATGAATGTTAAAAAAAAAACCAAACAAATGCACTTCGATGGTAATTCTGCTAAAAAGAGTTAAATTGCCACTACTGTCATCAATGCCATATCCTCAACTTGTTAACATGCCTTGGGAGGCACACTCTGTTCCCCCCAACTCCTCAGGTGTGTCACTCATGCAGCTGACACAGCAGTGCAGCAAATTACTCATGTGCGGTTTGTGATCTTTAGGGTCTGGAAGCACCACACAACATCTGTTTGAAAGGATTTTCTCTACACACAGGTACAAGTTCTCCTCCAAACCACACAGAGCAAATCAAGGCGTATAATACGGATTGGAACACCAGATGAAGTAACTCAAATTTGACTGTGTTGTGATGACTTACACAATTGCAAGAAAATATCTGCATGCTCCAAAAACCATCCAGTGAAGTAATACTGGTCTTCTGGGTCGCCATGTACAAGTGACTCATTTGAGTCCTTATGACTGAATAACCTCAGAGCACTGTAAATCAGACGAACTTAATGGAAAAATCAAGCAAAGAATTGTTCTAAAAAGCTCATTATGTCACCAGACAACAAAAGCCTTCCTCAAGGACATGTTTCTGTACTTCTGGAGACCTCGGTGGTTCAGCAGTGCAGGGCTATGCCACAGCTCTGCCACCCCACGTGAGCCTTCACACACACAGGCAGTGATGCTGCGCCCAGCCTGGTTCCCAGGAGCGGCACCAAGTGGGGATGATGAGAGGACCGATGTTCCCAGGGTCTCTCGCAGCAATCCTGCCAGGCAGCATGCCCACCTGTGGGAGCATGGGTTTCACCATCAGACCCACACGCACCGCCGTAGCCATCACCGCTTGCAGGTTGGTGAGGGCTGGCCAGCCCCAGCGGCACTATGGAGCGCAGGATGGGAGATGCAGCACTCAGCTATGTGACCAGGCCACCGCTTTGTTTATTTTCGCATAACTTCTTGAACTTATTAGGAGACTGGGGAAAGGAGCCATTGTTTTGCTTTGGCTGTGAGGTCCTGGATGCTTTGCTTCCAGGCCTCTGTCCCAGTGATCCCGGCGATGAGGACAGATTGAGGGAAGATTAAGTCAGTGCCTTAGGAAATGTATGGTTGGAGCCCGAAAGAGAAGGCTGTCTTCTCAGGAGGAAAAAAAAGTGTTAGCAATGCAAACCAGAATATGTATGCAAGTGTGTATATGTACTCATGCACACACTAATGCCGGCGTTTGCACTTCTGTGTAGTTATGTCTGCCTCCGTTTGTTCCTGTGTTTCCCTATTTTAAGGTTCAGGTAGACAGAGGCAATTGAAGAGTTTTTCTCCCACGCACACCCTATAGCTATAATGAGGGAATAGTACCACTGTTATTAAAGACTGAGAATCACTGTTTCACTGCCAGATTTTCTAAGTGCTTCAAAACTCCACGTGCTTACTCAGACTTTCTTGAAAATTGCTTGCCTTGAGGGTTCCCCAGTCAGAAGAGCCTCATCTGACTTTGAATAAGCAAACATCCCCCAGACAGTGCAGCAACAGCACTGCACCCTTCTCAAGGAGGTTTCTGCACAGCTGCAGCTTGTGCCTCCTCTTTGGCCCTTTCCACCATCTCACTCATTTAGGACTCAGGTGGTACCTGATCTGTTCTTCCTTGCCCCTTTTCTTTTTTCTTTCTTTTTTCTTTTTTCTTCTTTCTTTTTTCTTTTTTTTTTAAAAAGGTTGTGCTTTATGATCTTTTCAAGGTATAAACTGATCCACCAGACCAAGCATGGAATGTAAGTTCAGGTGAGAGGGAAGTTGCTTATTGTAGCCAGGTCAGGCTAGTGTAGACGCTGGGTGGGAGCCGACTTACACAGGGTGGCTGCTGCTTCCTAGGAACCTGTAGAAATTGCCAATGCAGGCTCTCTGCGATGCTCTGTTTCCTCTCTTCCCTTTCCTGTGGCAGGAGATCCTCAGCCTGTTGCTTCTGGGTGGAAGAATTCGTGTTTGCCTGTACTGAGGTAAGTCTGGGGGTCTTGTGTCAAACCAGTGGGCCCAAGTATCTGCCAGAGCCTGGGACTTCCTGCTCTTCAGCATATTTGCAGTCCTGGATGACAGAGCAAGCCTGTTCTGAAAGTACTGTGCCTTGGAGAATTCATTCAGGTGTCTACCCACTCAGTGACTTTGAGACTTTCTTTGTATGTTCTTTAAGACTATGGAATCTGCCTGCATGACCCAGGTAACCCTGTAGAAGCTTTGTTTTAGAAACAGTATTTCTGATTCTGCAGCTAAAACCTAAAATCTGCTAAAGTACACCTGCTGGCTCTGATCTGATATCATTAGTGTCCAGGGAAAAATCATTAAGCAGAAAACTGCTATTTTAGAGGAATGTAATGGTGCCATGTGGCCTTTGTCCATTCCTGGACAAGGGGAATGAGTGTCTTATTAAAAAGAGTAAATTGCCTACCTGCAAGAACTCAGGCAGGCAGTGTGAAGCAGAGGCTCACAGGAGGCAGGTCAGCCACAAAATACTGTAGTTTGGGGGAACAGGGTAAAAAAAAGATCAGACATCAGGCCAAGCTTAGCACGTGACCTTTCTTAGCATGACTGTAATAAACTTCAAATTATATTTTAGGGCGTACAGGAAAAAAAATGAGTGGAATGCAGACAAGAATAAACATCAGAAATATGCTTAACCTGAAGCATAGAGGTCTGGCAGGCCCTTCTCTTTTTCACCAAAAAGAAAACTGCCAAATAAACACGGTGATGGTGCCATCACACAGCTCCTCTTTTACTCCAGTGCCCCATGAAGGCCCAGGGCTTTCATTGTTACCACAATGGTTTTATCTTTCCTCTTTGTCTCGTGGCTTATTGGGGGTTGGGTTTAAATTAATTTAGCATTACAGCAGCCACACATTATATTTCTCATACCACTACTGTAAGCAAGACAACGTATTAAAAACAGAGGGTATACTCTGTATTGGTGTTTTTTTGGAAAGTAACATTAGTTAGTTCATGGAATCAACATTAGAGTGAAGTAACAAATTAAAATTAAACTTAGGAGGTTGGACTTTATCTACTAAGTGTGAAAAATAGAAATGTTAAAAATATAGTGGAAGAAAGGGAAAATCCTCATTTCTTTTTATACTGCTACGTGCTTGTTTCATGAGAAGCCCAATCCTGGTGATTTCATTAATACTGATATCCTTCTTCCCTTCATGCCATAAACTTATTGTCTCCAGAGGCACAGCTGCATTCTCCGTCTGAGCCATAGCTCCATTTCGGAGGTGTGAGCAGCTTGCCATGCTGCTAGCTGTGTGCTAAGTGCATCCTGAAGGTTGTAGTCAAACATGTGCTGTTTCTAAAGCATGGTGCTGTGTTTTGTGCCAAAAGACAGGCTCGTTTCTTTTATTTGCTGTTATCAGCTTCCTTGCAATGGCATATACATAGGGATATATTGTAGCATTTCCAAATGACTTTTGGGGAGCTGGATTGTATTCATGGCTTCTTAGGAGGTGAAGGCTTCTTGACTGGTTAAGGTGAGAGATAGTTCAGGACTACTCTGTTCTCCTTAAAGCTGCTGGGCTGAATACTGAGGTATTAGAAGCACACAGGGAAGGAGGCTTCCTGAAATAGTATCAGACGTCAAAATCCATTTGGAAAACAATAGGTGTCTTCTCAAGACCGCCTTTGACCTGACACAGAACTGAACCTTTAGCCACTAAATTGGGTGAGCTGGTCCAGGGCTAAAGGTGAAGCTGAGGCACTTGAGACCTGCATGGTTTGGGAAATTATCTAATTAGGACTTTTCAGCAGTGACGTCAAAAGGAGTTCCTGATTCCACAGCTGTTTTGTAACTGGCAAGGTTTTTGTGAAGGCTCAAGAGGTCTGAAAGGTCAGCCAGTCCCTGAAAGCTGGTCTGTTCCCTTCCCTACTGTGTCCTGTGCTCCCCTTTTCAGGACCTCTAAGATGCCAGCAGCAACTAAAACAAACCACAAAAATAGTTTATTTATCTTTTTTTTTGCCTAGTGCACTGCTAGGAAGAAATATTTCCAGACCATGGCAATTGTCAGTTGTAGAAGAGGAAGTTGAAACATAATCAAAACCACTGGTGCATCCCAAACTCCCCAGGCTGCAGCTGCTGGCTGAATGGGGTTGCTCCTGGCCTCACAGGCATGAACCTGGCTGGTGTTACAGCACTGACCAGGGTCCCCTTTGTAGTGACTCACAGAGGCTTTTAGTTCTCCTGTGGTTTGCAGGAATAAGTATGGACAAAGGAATGATAAATGCCATGTGATGCATCTGCTTAAGCTCTAACTCTCAGGCAGCCTTCTTGTCACTGTTACAGTCCACCCGTTGTCCTCTGCTGGCCAGATGCAAGCCCATAGTGTTAACTGGCTTTTCAAAGCCTCTCTTGCATCTTTCTCAGGTAGATCCACATGACCACCCTGCAAGCTGTATGTATATATACATGCTATCATAGCATCTCGCTGGGCTTCTCCAGTCTCTACTAAGAGAGTCTACTTCAGCTAGCTATCTTACCCTCTGTCTCAGATTCCTAAGTCCTCTTTCTTGAGATGCTTTTTGCTCACTCAACCTAAGGATTTGAAAAGTATGGGTCCATCAGTAGACTGAGGGGGGGAAAAAAGGTATGTGACAACTCAGGACTGGACTGGAATTACACAAGCTGTAACTGGAAAGAGCATCTGAGCTGCTATTTGGAGGTCTGAAGAGCTGAGGGACTGTGACCACACCATGTCACAGAGGCCTTAAGTCTAAAAAGCTTTGGAGAGAAGAGAGAGGTTTGTTTTAGGAATCTCACTCCACCTTTGTTCTCTTCTCATTTGGCCTGTTCCCTGTATTTTATGTCCTCTGTTCACCTCCCTGTCAGTGCCTTTCCTGCATTAGAGGCAAATGTTGAGTAAATGTTTCTTTGCACATTCTGCAGAGAAGGACTACTTTGTTCCTTCTCTGCCTTAACAGGCCCTGGGATCTCTGGGTAGCATGTTGCCTGCTCCCCATGACTAACAGTTTGGAAGGAACAACATGCCATCTCAAATGACTTTTTCCACAGTGGAAATGACTGGATCTGTAACCCTGGAAGATGAAAACAAGCAGCTTGAGTATCCTTCTAAGGCCAGATCCAGTATTCAGTAAAACAAGCTTTTATTAAGGGTGCAAATTTCTCTCTGAAATTCAGCCAGTTGAGAGAAGAGGCATCCAAGGCTGTGGCTTTTGTGTGCAGCGGAGCATGACAGAGACCCCCAGCCTGCCCCAGTCCCTGGCAGGGTGCATGCATGCACAACACAGTGTGGAGACAGGACAAAGCGTATCTCCTGAAGAAACAGCAGTGTCTCTGCAGTGTTGCCCCAGGCCAATGTGACCACGCTACCTTCATGTTCAGCACTTGTTTTTGCAGAGCCAGCTTCTGCCTCTCTGAGTACAGATATGAACTCCTGGTCCTGTTTCCTGAACACCATTCACAAGGGTGATAAAATGATGCTAGGAACCGTCACCTCTGGAAATAAGCCCTGGAATTCTCTAACCCATCCCCAGAACATGTGTCCTGCCAGAGACTGATCTTCTTTGGCCATATGTGCGAAACCTCAGGTCCATAAAAGCTTCTCTCTTCAGTGGAGGTAAAACTTGTCTCTAAAATGTCACCTCTTCTTGGGAGTGCATTCCTGAAGATCTTTCTTTCTAGTTTCTCGTGCTTACGAAGGAACACTTCAGGTTTTTTATAAAAGGATGTTTTTTTGGAAACAAATTCTCAGCAGCTTTTGCAGCAAGACTAATAGGTGTGTTTCTGGCTGGTCTCTGGATCACAAACTCAAGCAAGACAAGAAATGCTGAAGACAATGAGCAGAATGGCACCTCCCCCTCACTAATTTTTTTGAAGGATCTCTGTAATTTCCTAGGATGAAAAGGAGATAAAAAGAGGCTTGAAGCCCATTCACCCCCATTCACATGCCTAGTGCACTGTATGTTTTAGGAGTCATTTGCAGCCCCTTGGACAGGGATCCCAACAGAAAGGAGGTCATGCCCAAGAATATGCACCTTCTTTTTCAAAAGAAAGAGCTCTGTGACAGCCGAGAAGTGTATGAATGTTGACACGTATGTGTGTTTATACATATATGCTCATATAATCACTCCCACCAGACTAGGCAAACTCATTGCACAATATACCCAATTCCCAGCTAAACTGGGGGGCAATGAAATTCTAGTTAGCCCAGATGACTTGGTGAAAGGCTTTGCTGAGGGAAGTCTTATTCCATCAAGATTCATGCTGTCAGATGATGTCCTTGCATACCCTAGGTTCCATAACCACAATTGCTTTTCTGCATGCTGTATACCTATTCACCTTCTTTTCTTTCTCCAAAATGTTGCTCCCCTACTTTCCAACCTGAAAGCAATCAAGCTGAAGATAGCAGGGTGCAGAAGGTGATCTGAGTCAACCCCCCTTATATCAATTTCAGTTTCTGCTGGGCATTCTTCTGACATTTCAAAAGACTGCGATCCTAATGAAAACCACACAAGCTCTTGAAATTAAGTTAACTCCTTTTGTAAAAATGTAGGGGTAAGGAGGAAGAAGAAAGGGGAAGAAAAAGAGAAAGTGAAGGAAAAATCCCTTACAGGTTGTATTGATGCATATAAGAACCATATTTGAATGTCAAGCCACATTCTACCCTGTAAGCAAACACAGTTACTGCAAAGCAGAAAAGGTACAAAGATTTGCCCTTCGAACTTTGTTTCCTTAAGACAAAAAAAAAAAAATCAAATATCTTTTTTGGTGTATAAAACAACTCTGTGGGTTGTTTTCATATCCATCTTGATATTTTTTGTCTAGTCATAGATCAGAAAGTTGAAAAATATCTTCCTAATGATAGGGTTTCTTAGCACAAACTCAGTACTTTTTTTGAACATTACCCACTTAGGTCATGAGTTATTTGTCTTCCCATTTAAGCACAAAAGGACACCAAATCATGTTGTGCCACTGACTGCCTTTGCAAAATTATTAAGTAATAACTAATGCAAACTGTTCTAAAAGGTTGTTCAAGAGCCACAAAAGCTAGAGGTAAAAAATAAGTAAATAGGACACAGTCAAAAAAGTCTGTAGATTCCTTAGCCATCCCCCAGAGAAAGGAGGACATGCTGTTCTGCTTAGATCCTAGGAGAAAGGCTGTTTGTGTAACATTGTTGATGTATCTTAAAGTGTAAGGAACGTATCTATCAAAAAATAAATAGCTAAGCCATTGTGATATTTCTTTGCTTATTTTTAAGCTAAATATTCTTCAATTGCCTTCTCTGGTCATAAAGCATATGTAAAAATCAACATCCAATACATCAGAGTCCACCTGTCATCAGATTCCTCTTACCAGAGCTGTTGTGAGAACTTGTGAGCCCAGAAAAAGTTTGATGCCTCCCATTTCAGCAACCTC
This sequence comes from Laterallus jamaicensis coturniculus, assembly GCA_022605575.1. Lineage (NCBI taxonomy): Eukaryota > Metazoa > Chordata > Aves > Gruiformes > Rallidae > Laterallus > Laterallus jamaicensis. Next base: position 24,575,220 of record JAKCOX010000013.1, read on the forward strand.
AGCCAGCCAGATGTCAGCCTAACAAGCAATGCTGGAGTTAGCAGTCACTTGGACAAGCATCTCCCTTAATGCAAGACACATATTCACCCACCCTATGTCCCAGAAGTTTTAAAATTTCATCCCTGAGTCTTGTCACTTGGTTTCCTCATGGAGTAGTGCAGGCATGTTCTGGGAACCAGAAGTTTTCAGACTGCTGAGGAATAACTAGAACCAAGCTTGTCTGCTGTTGATCCTGACCAGAGGACAGAAACCAGAATCAAAAATCATAAGCCAACCCTTGGCTTTCGCTGCCTTTCTCTTATGTAGGCTTTTGTACGACCACTCCCAAAGAAACCTTTTGCTTTTAAATTGAGCCCTTGTTAGGTTCTCCATCCTATAACTCTCTTTCAAATGTTCACCCCTCAGGTCCCTGTTGGAAAAAGATCAAACTTTGGTCAGTCTGAAAGTCCCCACCTCAAAGATTTGGATACAGGTTATGATTTCAGGTATAGAATGTGCTCAGGAAGTCCACTGGTGTCAGTGGATTTGCTCAGAGTACAGGGCCATGGCCTGGCCCTTTATGAGTCACCTCGTGGTTATAACCATTGACAAAAGAACTGAAAAAGTCTTATGTACTTGTTTTTTAACCAACTCAGACAAAAAAAAAATTGTTAAGTACATGATGATTAGAGACCTCTAGCAGGATTTTTCTTGCATTTCTCAATTTCTAGTGTGTACAACAGGAAAAAACCTCTCATTCCTTGTTATGACTGACTCCATAGATTGTGAAATCCTCCAGAGTTTCACCATGAGAATGTGGCAACTGTTAGCAGTACAGAGCTCAGACTCTTGGGCCAGAACCATAATGCCAAGAAAGCAGAAACTTGGAGTTGCCCCTAATTGTATGGGAATCATTATATCCATTTTCTTATAGTCAGTGTCTTCCACTCCAATGCCAAGGCAAAGTCATAAAGAAGATTCAAAGGTAAACAAACTTCCCCCAGAATCAACTTTAGACTCTGGATCTCACCCAGAGCCTTAGATGCAGGGGCCATGGGTAGATGTGTTCTCATGAGGCTTTTTTAGACCAAGTAAGTTGAAAGGAAACATGTCACCTTAAGAATGGAAACTTCAAAACAGGCATTTTCTCTTTCCATCTCTCCCTCCTTCTGTCTTCACCAATATCCTCAGGCAGCTGGAAGAACCACCAGGGTGATCTCAGTGGTAAACAACATCCAACATGTTTTTCCCCGCTTTTGATAATGAGTTGGTTTCATCAAAGCTTGGCCCATTTGGAGAGGCTCATGGGGAGTTCAGGCCCACAAGGCTTCCTCCCTTAGAATGTGCTTTCAAAAGTTTCCAGGACAATGACATCATGAGAAAAATGCCTGTCTCATATTGCCTAGACAAGTTTTGAGAGAGGTGTGCCTCTTCTCACTGCTTTGCTTCACTTGAGGTAAGTGAATCGGGCACAGTAGGCTCAGTTTTTCAGAAAACAACAGCAGCAGCAGCTCAGCTGTCCAGGGGTGCAATTAAAGCTCTTCAAGAAGTGCCCTGATCTCCAGACACTTCAGACTGCTCACAGCATTCCCCTACAATGCATGTAGTTTTACAGTCCTGATGTAAATGGGAGGTCTTGGGTGCCAAGCACTTTTGCTAACATGACTTGTGGTTACGTGAGCTACACCTTCTCTAGATAGGAAACTAGTACACCGGAGGTATGGCCACTGCCGCTCTAGGCTCACCCTTTGGGGGTCCTGCCATTTTAATCTGCTGCTACCTCCTTGTTCCCCATCTAGGTTGCACTGCAGCTGATGTAGATTTCTCCAACAAGTAAACAACTTAGGTCAAATACTGTGTAGCTGCAATCATCTGGAACTTGTCTGGGATGCAAAGGGAGCCTGGAAGGAGGGAGAGTGGTGGTGGGGAGCCTGCACTGAGATCTACAATGCTGCAGCTTGTCCAGCTAGCCATGGTGGTCCTCCCAGCTGTAACAGAGGAGCTCAAGGCTTTGTGGTGAAGTAGACCAAAGTGCATGTTCCCGTCCCGTGGATCTGAGGCTGAAGCTAAACCTAGGAAGGGTTGCTGGTGGGAAGGGTGGAGCTGGGGTGGATATACCCTGTTGAGCGGTATGTCTGCTTATGCTGCCACAGGAGAGGGAGAAGTAAGGGTTTAGGCACAAATGGCCAGTGCTAGGATCAACATTACTCCTTTGGTAAATGAAAGCAATAGTTTTAGCTCTCCAAAGCTGTGACACAGGAAGAGGAGGTGGCAGACAGAGTATGTTGCTGCAGGCAGCTGCCAGCTTTAGCAAAGACCAGAATCTTCCCTGTGCACAACTCTTTCACACACTGCTAGCACTAAACATGGCTAGCACTCTAGGTTAAAGGAAAGTCCCAGAAGATGACACTTCTGACCTGATAAAAGCAGGTGTCACAGCAAAGGAAATCAGTGGGGTTTATTCATATGTATCAAAAGGGACAGTTTCTCTTCTCGTATCTGCAGCCACACAGCCTGCACACAACTCATAGGACTTGTACACACAGAGCAGAAGACAGATCCATAGCTCCAGATCCCTCAGAACTATGCAGTAATTTTCAGGACTGGAAACCACTGATAATATCAAAGCTCCTTCCCAGTCAGCATCTCACATCTGAGTTAATTCTCCTGCCAAGAAACTCCCACAGTCTGTGGCCATGACAAGAAAGAGGTGAAGACCAATGGGGGTAAAGAAATCCAGTGCTCTGAGTCCAAAACTGAGACAAACTGCAGCATTCCCACTCCACTGCACCCCTTCTTCTCTCTAAGATCTTGTTCAAGTCATTTCATTTTCCTCCGTTCTCCTGCAAGGATAGTGATGCTCACTCAATAAGGGGAGATATGTGGTAATAACTATTTCTAAAGCCCTGCTGCATATGTTTAACTGGATCAGATCCAGCAGTAGTTGGGAGCTCAAAGTCCAGTAAATAAGACTCTTTCTCTCTGAAAAAGCAACATTTGCCTGTTTTGTGCAGCATCTCCTCCCACTCCATGTCCTCTCTCCAGCTGAGTTATCTGACTTTCCCTTGAAATGGTAGGCTGCAGATCCCCTACAGAGCAATCCATTCAACAGCTCCTTTTTTTTCCACTGATTGACACTTTTGTTTCCAGGTAGTGCTCATATATGACTGGTACAGTATAGGCCAACTAAAGCCTGCCATTAGGTCTGTCTGGTCAGGACCAGCTTTTTCCATAGATATAAGATAGGAAACTAAATGTTGCAAAAGTATAGTTAGTTATTTGTAGTCATGATGCAAGTCTTTCCATTAGTTTTTAGGTTGACTACCCAGATCAGTACTGTATCATCTGTATTTTATCACTGCACTGTTCATGCCTTTTTCTGGAGGACCATTTCTGAATACCCTGAACCATGGTCCTGGAAGGATTCTCAGAGGACCCTGTGGGTAACTTCCTTCTACTGTCAGAGATGACTATTTCAGCCTATCCTTTTTCCCCTGTTTGCTTTAACTTGCTATTAATCTAGGGGAGGAGCTTCCCTATTGCCCCAAGAATTTGCATTCGTTAGTCTTTGTAAATGTTGTTTCAGAAATTTAGGTGTTTTAGGTTTTTCTATGTTACCTTCCACCACATGCTTCCTGAATCCTTAAAAAGAACTTTGTTAGAGTTGCAGGAATTGCTTTCCCTCTAACAACTCCGTGGTTCATTATATTATTTGTATCCTCATGGCTATTAACTTCCATTGACTTTTATGGATCTTTATGAAATCTGTCTGGAACCATTCTTAAAGGCTGGAATCACATTTGCCACATTCATTGACTTAGATAAGTGTTGGGGTACCCCTCAGACCAGCACCCTCATTAGACTTCATCTCAGACTGCACGGTGAATGCCAGCTCCTTTGCATCATCCTCCTCACATCTGGTTCCTCTTCTCCTGATACTCCTACTTGAGTGTCTCCACTTTAATCAGCAGAAGAGCTGGGTCTGACATGAGAACTGCTCACTACCAAAGATGTGGGTCCTGCTGCACCAAGAAACAATTATTTATGGGGTCTGACAATGTGTTGTCCCCGTGACACTCTCTTAAAGAACTTGTCCCATCAAGGGAAGGATACACAACATTCCCTCTTATCTTTCTGTTTTCTTCCTTTGCAGCTTCTGTAATTCCCCTTGGTGTTTCTACACACACCACCAAAATTTGACAGGCTGATCAATACTGCGTCATTGCCCCTAATGAGCCTTCCACCTCTGTAGAGCTCTGGTAAATAGAGACTCTGTGGTAGGTGTTGATGTGAAGCCTGTTTCCCTTATTTGACATTATGCTTTCTGTAATATACAGGGCCACCCCCCACAAGCACTATCAGATCTGTCTTCCCAACCCTTGGGTGGTAAATTAATGTTGTCATGCATATTTATCCATGAGTAAGTACTCTGAAACGCAGACAGCTGAGGGGCCCCAAATGTCAGCCTAGACCATAAGCTCCCTGGGGCAGAGATGGCATCTTTACTGTGTATGTAACCAAGCTGTGCAACTTTCCAGGCTTCACCATTTCATTTGTTTGGCTGAGCCACAACGTTCAAAGAGTGAGTTTTGTAAATTTTTCCAATTCTGCAGATTTCACTAAGCCAGCTTCCACAAAAAGGCTCGTTAACCTCTTGGAGCCTTTGGATGAGCTTCTGCTGAATTTGTGGATAGTCACTAGAACATAACCACTGATATATTTAACAGAGCTTCTGGGTTTGCAGCTGAAATTTAAATGTGAGGCCTTTCCTCACAGAGGTGCTTAAGCCAAGCTGGGCTCTCTTAGAGCACCGTGTCTTAGTGACGATTCTGATCCACATGTGAATTTTGCTATGCTGGTCAGCACTCTGTCAAGAGCAGATATTAACATATGTGGTTCTGCATCTGCCTCCCGCAACGCAGCGCTACACTTTGCTAACTTTCTCCAGACCCGGAAAGACACTCCTTTGCTTGGAGACAGCCACGGCACAGCATGACCAGATCACTTTCAAGTGACTCCTTTATCTTTCCCAATTGTTTTTTCCTAACGTCTCTTTTCCTCTGGATGAATCTGCTTATACAAAGTCAAAGCTACAAGCATGTTGTATTAGTTAACAGGGAAATTCAACATAGTTGAACTATGCAGTAAGCTTCTTTTCTACCCCTTTTCTCTGCTGCAGAAGAACAAAGGTTTTGCCCCAGGAAGGTGGGTAGTGGAGGGACTGGTGGGACTGTCTGGAAGGAAGGAAGGAGGGAGGGAAGGGAATATCACAGTAGCTGTAGGAGTGTGGATGAATCTGCCTGTGAAACTTGTTTCATAAAACCTCAAATCCACCAGAATAAAAAGACAAAATGTAAAAACAATTTAGATACAAAGTGAGCACTGCCATGAACCCAACTATTCTTTCTGCCTTCCATGCCATGAACTGCTATCATTCACAGGCATTTATCTGATTTTTTTGGGGTTGGTTTTTTTTTTTTTTGAAGGTCTGGGGCCCTTGGAAGAAAGGGGAGAAGTTCAGTCACACAGAGACAGTATGCCTTCCTATGACATTTGGGAGAAAATTATACCATTTCCAGATTCTCTAGATGGAGGCTAGCGGAGGGCAGGGAGAAGGAGATAGGTATCTTGTATCTTGTAAGAAGAGAAAATAACCCCTGTGTTTATTTCTGCTGAACATAGGAGCATTGACCGTTATCTGGTTTTCTAAGCCATTGGGTTAGGAGGGGCCAAAAGCAGTTTGGGGGGAGCTGGTGGTTAAGTGGAAGAACAAACATGTCGATTCACAGTTCATGCTACGGTGTGTTAAACAGCTCCAAGTAGCTTGAGGACTATATGAAACACAGCCCAAGGCTGGCTGTCTTTAAACAGTTCATCTTTCATGGCAAGTTTTCTACTATGAAACAGAACATTTATGGCACAGCACAAATAGAGGCAGGTGATTCATCCACATCCAAGGTTTTAAAAGGCATGGTTGTGGTTTGGTTAGGTTTTAAATTATAAAGAAAAAACAAACATTAAAAGATCAGGTGGTGGGTTTTGGCCGGTAGTGGAGGCTGATTTCCACAGCAGAAGACATACAAACAATACCTCAGTACTTGTCCCATCTTCCACTTCTTTCCTTCCTACTGTGCCTTTCCCCGTGCTATCTCAAGAGTCATCTTCAGCATGGGTCACACAACTGTACTCTTCATCTACATTTGAATATCTTGACTTAGCCAACATCACATGAAACAAAGCAAAAGTCAGCACAGGACTAGTGCAGTAGTTAAGTCTCACCTCATCCCTCAGGAAAATACTGGTGCAATTCAAAATGTGTAAAACCTTCCATCATCCAGGGCAGAAACTGATTGGTGAAAGCTTTTTGGAGCAAGAATGATGCTACTGTGCTTCCCTCCAGACACGGGGCAATAAAGTTTCTTCTAAAAGCAAATTTATAACAGAGCCCCTCTAAAAGGTCTTGCAAGACCAACAAAGTTGTTTCTTCCTGCAGTCTACAAGCTGGAGTTGTCCAGCTTCCAGATGTTCTCCTTCATCTGGCTGCTGCCTCCCCATTGTGCACCTGCCTTTCCCTTGTAAACAAATCATCTTCCACAAGCCAGGGCATATTTTTCCTCCTGTTTTAACCCATGACCTAAAAGCTTGTGATGGAGCTTTAATGAAATGATCAGAGGTAAAATGACACAGTAGTAATATACCCATCCTACACTATGTGTCTTATCTGAAAAAGCAATCGCCCACATCATAAGGAAGCTCAAACAGCTGAAAATCCAGCAGATGATAGAAGGTCTGCCCAAAGATGCTGGGCTAAGGTCTGCAGAGATGTCATGGGAGTGGTGCCCAAGTGCGGGAAAAATGCATGACTGTCTCAAATACCAGCAGCTTCTGCCTTTTTTCCTGGCATCTTCTGCAAAGACCTACAGAGGGGAAGGTCACACCATGCCAGCAGCGTGTTTGTTGGGTGCCACTGCAAAAAGCCTCCATTTGCTAATTTTGGGAGTTTCAGCACCCTTTATCCATGCTCAGCTATCTTGGGTTCTACTCTTCAAGGCTACCTATCTCTGCACAAGCTTATACACATGCCACATACCTGGATGTAGTAGTGTGTGTTTATTTTATAGGTACGTTCAAGTAGTTGCATTAGACTAGGAGCTGCTAATCCAGACTGGTGTCATTGCTGCAGGTACAGAACCCCCAGCAGTTTGGCTGCAGGTCAGAGATGTCCACAGTCAATGTGGAGAGGACTAGTCAAGGTTATTCATTTTCAAGTGCTGGCTTCTGCCCCTGTGCAGAAATGCTTCACAGCCACTACTGTAGGGTAGAAAACATGGCCGTGGAAATCCGTGAGGCATTTTGAGAATAAAATGCTCCAGTGAGTTTGGCTTATGATCCCTCATGCCACAGTCTGACTCTGCAGCTTTCTTTAGCCAGTCAAGGATGTAGAAAGTACATCTGTGTTCCCCCACCAAAGGGCAAAGAGGTGGTTTCTCCAGCTCAAGGGGAGGGAGTTTATCAAATGCCAACATTAAGCAATGCCCCCCATTTGCAATCATACAAAGCTTGAACTTCAAGTATCCTGTAGATACATTAGACAGCTCTTATTTAAAATTCTTATAGCTCCTATCTTCACTTCTGAGTAGGTCTTCTCTGCAGATAAGTGTGATTTGGTGGACACTTTGGATGGATTCTTCCTATTTGTTTCAATGCAATGCTTGGCGTTATCTACCCCTTGAAAAGGGGAGATTTAATTTTCACAATAAGAATATCCAGATGGCAGTAAGGTAATTAACAATAAGGGACAGCATGCTTCAAGATAGGCCAAATTCTAGTTGCCTGAGGTCAGGAGAAAAAAAGAAATCTCTTTAGAAAGTTAGCTCAAAAATTGTCCATAAATTATTTTTTTCCCTACTTCTTGTGAAGCACTAGGCATTGGCCACCACTCAGTTTATTCATCCAGCTGGTTCATCACATCTAGCACAGGGATTTCTACAGTCAGAAACCAGGCAAACAAGTAGAAGCACCTCAGGACCCAGGGGAAAAACAGAGTCTGGCACCCCGGTTCACTCTGATGCTTATCATTGCCTCTGGGAGGCATGGAGTGTCAGCTCAAGGACTTTCACTGCAGGAGTAATTAAAGATCAGATACTTGGAATGGTGCAAGAAGGTTAATTAATGTCCCCTGAATTTATTTAGAAATATTAATTAGGACAAAAGGCAGAAAAATCAAAACTGCACCTTTCCCCTTTCTGCTCTGTACCTCATCCCTCAGACACCTTCTCTGCTCCTGTTCACATTCTCTATTACATTTACCAGCTTTACGTTCCACCCTATATATCCCCTCCTGGGAAGGTCTGCTGTCCCCTCTTCCCACCCCCTCAGTCCCATACTCTTCCTGGATCACCTTCCCCATGCCTCTGCCCTCACGCCCGCCCCACACTAGGCACAGATGGCTCAGAGCTGTCGTTTCCGCAGGTGACAGCGTGACCGTGGGTCTGCACAGTGTACACAGGAGATCCCTCTCCAGTCTGATGGCTGATGGCACATCACAGCCCTCGCTGCAGCCAGCCATGAAGACACAGAGGTGACTACTCACACTGTCCCCACAGCTGGCTGCTTCCTGTGACACCTTTAATTCCTTCTTCAGCGGAGGGAATAGGAACAGAAAGTGGTTGACTGTAGATCCATAGAGCTTTGCAGTAATATACTCATCCTTGCCCATTAACGTCCTTCAATAGCTGCTTGATCTTGTATTTCAAAAAGAGGTAATTTGTAGTTCTTTTCTCCAGTGTGCTAGGAGCACACAGCTCAAGCTGGTCAGAATGCCTATTTTATTTAGTCTTAATGAGAAAAGCTGGCTGTGGCAAGGAAAAATTTATGATTTAATTAAGATATATCATAATTCTACATTTTTTCTCATTTTGTAGGAATTGCCATCTCAGAGCAGCCTGAAGTTCCAGAACCCATTTGTCCTGTCTCCAGAAATAGCAAGTACTTCAGAAGACAGTGTGGTAAGTGACATATCAGATATAATCTTCTGATGAAGTAATTGTCCCGGGTTCCACAGCATACAGTCTAATGTCTCGGTCACAAAAAGATCATTATTAATGATGATAATGCATTTAATTTGTGTCCTTTTAATGTATAACTGGAAAGGTACTGCCTAAAGCATCAGTGAGTCTGTTGGAAGACCCTGATGATGGTTATTTTTCCGTTAGCTTTGGGTTCTAGCTGGCTATTTCATGTACTTGTTCAGGTTCCTTTAAAAATTCTTATTTTGAAATTAAAAAAGAAAAAAAATCAAAAAGAATCCAAACAAGGTTCTTAAAAATGGATTTCACATACTTTGCTATCTTGAATTGATCTAATGCTGCTGCAGCAGAGACCTTCTGCCTATGACAGTCCCCATTTTTCCCTGGGGAGCACAGCACAGAGAGAAGTAGCAGTGCCTGCTTCAAAAAGGCAGCACTGGGCCTCTCTGGCATCACCACACACAAGCGGGCATGGTCCTCTTTAGGGACAGACAGCCTCAGCCCCTGCCTGCCACCTCTGCTGCAAAGCACTGGGTGATGCATTGCGTGCTCCCTCTGATCGCTGGGAGGGGAAGGGCTGTTGCACTACAGCGAGCTCAAGGATTTCATGGCCTCTTTGGGTGATGGCTATCAGTTTCAGGGGCCTTCTCAAGGGGAAAGTGCACCAATTTCATGCGGCTTCTGGCGAGAAGATAAATTTCACAACTTTTCTTCCCAAGAGGCATGAAACCCATCAATCATGGAAAACAGAGCCTATTAGACTGGAGATGCCTTCCAAAGAGGCATTTTGTTCAGGTTTCAAACAGCACCCAAACTTACAAGACACAAACCGCAGCCTTTACAAGTCACAGTGCCAGCTGCAGAGACAAATCTATCCTCTTCTGAGCAGTCCTGTCATACTCAAAACTTCACCCTCCTCTTATTTGCATATGTCTTTATGTCGCTTCTCTTCCATCACATCAGCAGGGAGTCATCTCACCCAATGTAAGGTTGGATGTCCATGTGTCCATGGAACACATTTGTTGAGAGGAGCTGGGTTACTGCTGGGGGTGCTGCTCTCTGCACTGACCACACCTAGCTCTGATCAGGCTTCTGGCTCAGCAGTATGGTTATAGGTAGGTGAGATGGGGATGCAGTTGGGCAAAGTTCTTATTCTTCTCAGACCTGAGGGCTCAAACAGGTTGGTTGCCCCCAGTGTTTTTTATTCCATTTCTCATCCCCAGAAAAAAACCCAAACAATCACCCACTTATTTTGCCCTGGGCTGTTCCTAATTCTGTCAGATGGACTACAGCTAGAGCAGCCAGTGAGGCCATAAAAGACCATCCATTTCACTGAAGACTCTAGCCTGTCTACTTCTCCCATGTTTCTAGGAAGGCGTGTGAATGTGTGCAAGACCAGGGAATTCATGTGACTTTTACAGATGAAAGTTTGTCTTCTCTGTTGGAAACTATTAGTATGTTCCATCATGCCAGGGCACTTTAGCTGCACCTTCATGCCCCATTTCCACCTGTGGAATGAGGACCTTCTGCCTTGTCCCACTGTGGTCAATGTGCAGAAGAAGAGTTACTTTCTGCTTTGACAGATGCCAATAGCTGGACCTGGCAAGGACTGTTATTCACCAGAATGAGGAATAAGTCTAATACAATAAAACCTGGGGACAAGTTTTGTTTAGAGGAGTGAATCCTAGGTCTGACTAGGTCTGGGAAGACCACTTAGCTCAGCATGGCACTGCACAAGTAAAGGGTTCTGACTGGCAACAGAGACTTTCAGAGGCTGAGGTAGAAGAGCAGGCTGCCTTTCTGGTGTAACAGACATCTGACTAGATGCCTCCATGAGAGCATTGTGCCAGGAGAGCATCAAAACAACCGTCAATCCCATGAGAAGGAAGCCAGCGACTCAAATAAGCTAGCCTGTTGCACCACTTTAATTCATTGCTGCCTGAAAGGATAGGCACAAATCATCTGGGAAGAGAGAGGGAAAGACAAAGACCATGTTTAAATGACTATCTAGACCTGTTGGAAATAATCGGGGGTTTTTCTCCAGTGGATTATGGCCTCGATGTGTCTCTGTTTGCCCTAGCTGTTTCCTGAGCTGAAGCAGAGGGATTTTTCCATGTCATGTCCCCAAGGAGCATGTTAGAGAAGCAGTGTTTATGTTAAGGGACTTCATTAACATTGCGAGTCAGGCTGTAGTACCCAGACACTGTCACTGACTGAGGAGGACTGTGCAAACGAGCCCTTGTTCCTTTGCATCATTGGCCCAAGCAGCCATCAGGCTGAAACCTAACCCTGGCTGCTTGCCTTCGGGGGAAAAAATAAGAAGGGTAAAGTAAACAAGGCCCCTGTTCAGCTTTCCTGAGCCTAGATGGGAATTGCTTGCAATTATACATCAAAACTCAAAGTTGACTCTGGGCAGGCTCAGCTCTGCTCCACTGAAGCTGTGGCCACATGGAGAAAACCCATGCCCGCAGCTTGCAACCACACTGGCCAGTCGCCTCCATCCTGGGCCATGAATCGAGGAAGCTTAAATCTACCATTCCTCAGGGTAGCACTGATTTGACACCAGTGAGGCCTGAAAGCAAGCATGAGGTTACAGTCTTTCCTGAGCATGCTTTAACAAGCCTAGGTCTCAGCCATTCATTATTTTATCCCGATGACAGCTGAGGTTTGGGGTTTTTTTGCCTGCAGAGCTCCCTCTTGCCTTGCATTCCCAATGCCCCCACTCCCCTCTGCATCGCAGCAAGCTCAGCCATGCTGCTCCCCCTACATGCCTGTCCCTGACAACATCCCGCTCTGCTCTGGCATGTCTCCTGCTCCAGTAGCCACGCTGACCCCACACTCCTCCCACAACACCAGCTGCTTGGCTCCCTCTGCTCTAGCAGGGGAACCTTGGGGTGGTGAACAGCCACTAGCTTGCGGCTAAAGCCCCCACCTGAAGCACCTGGCTGGGGCTGCACCCCCTCCTCTGCATGTCCCAGTGATGGGCAGCATTAGGGTGAGGAGCCACAGAGAGCAAGGGCTCTCTGCATATTTAGCCATAGTTTGAGGGTGTAGTGAACATGTACACGGTTACATATAGAAGTATTTAGAGAGGCAGAAATGTCCCAGGGGGTCTCCTCTCTGGTGCCTGATTGACAATAGTCCCGTGGCTGACTGTCCTCCCACACTCACCGTCTGTCCCCAAGCAACACTCTTCATCACCACCACCTACCCAGTGATCGGCTGCAGCCTCTCCTCATTACAGCAGTGCACTCACCACTGCCACAAGTCCCCCATGAAGGAGAAGGCACAGTCTGATGGTGGAGAAAGGCAGTAGAAGATGCCACGGGGTGCAGGTGCACCAGGGACCCCTGCACCACCCCATTCCCGCCCCCCGTCCCCCCCGTCCCCTCTTGTCAAACAAAAATGCTCCTGTCCTTGTCTTGTAGCCTCTAACATTATTTTACATTATAAAGTTCTTCAAACAGACTTGCAGAATGTAGCGATCCTTGTGCTGGCTGGATTTTAGTTAGATGACAGTTAAATTTAAGCTTTGGATTTGAAGCAGCTGCTGAAGAAATACAACCTTACTTCACCATTAATTTCCCCTCCTTCCCAGTACTGTGTAAGTCAACTAGGAAAGTGCTTCTCAACAGATAGAGCTTCACATGTGTCCTTCTTTTCTCTTTCCTCTCCGCTCCTCTCCATCTCTTCTTTTCACAATTCATAATGATGTATTTAACTAATACTAAATGTGCAATGGAAGTTTTCTGGGCAGCTGTATGACAGCCACATTAACACCAGATGAGCCCAAAATTGTTTATTGTTATTACAGTGAATACCAAACTGAATTAAGAATGATTGATTGGACGCTTATTGTGACTTGACCAAATATATACATATTTAATAATAGGATGCTTCAGAAGAAGAAAGAGAAATGCTGGCAGGAGAGAAATTCAAATACATTTGCCTCTTTTTTTTTTCTTTTTTTTTTGTTTTAAAAAAGAATGAATTAGCTGAATGATGTGACCAGAATTTGAAAGAAACAAAAGTATTTGCTACGTATAACACCACTGTGCTAACCCAAGGTGACACCTACAGAAATAACTTGGAAGTGTCACTTGACAATCAATCAATTCCTTATGGTCACAAACCCTTTAAAAAAACCCAACATAGCACCCAAGGTATTAATAAAATTAATAGAGTATTTAAAATCCTGCTGACAGACAGAACCGCGTCGGGCTGGGAGGAAGGCAGGGAGCAGAAGCACCCTGCCCGATATCCCCCATGCTGCCTGCAGCCAGAGCATGGAAATTCGGCACGTCCCCCCGACGGGGAGTGCCCCCACACCGCACTCACCCAGGGAAACAAAAAAAGCAGGAACCCTTATTGAAAAGATTATCTTTGCCATCAATAATCCCCCTCTAAGAGTTCTTTATTAGTAAACCCCATGGCAAAACCTGACATATTTACAGCTTGCAGTAAACTTTATGTATCTGCAACAATATTAATAATAAAGAGCCGATGACCACAGCAAATCATTCCGGCCTTCAGAATGATCAAGTGAAAGCTTAATTGTACTGAAAAGAGAGAGCCCTGACAAGTTGGAAATCCTTCCCACACACCCTTTTCAAAAAAAAAAAGAGAACTGAACTTTACCGAGATGAAAAAAGTGTGTCGGAGGATTGGAAACATAAGAATCCATATTTAAAAAAAAAAAAAAGCCCAAGTCTGATATCACAGGCTGAGCTGAGACAGAAACCTGATCTTTTACATGGAATGGGCAACATTTGGGTCTGTTTTATGTGAATTGCTCCAAGCTGTTTTGGTTAGAAATGTATAGATTTTAAGGTAAGGCATACCGTATAGGCAGTGCAGGTCATTCCCACTTTTGGAAGACGTTCCCCATTACTTTTCAGCTGACAAAGGTAGGGTCTGAACTTTTCTTTCTTTGCTGAGTAACTTGCTTGCTGTACCGCTGAGCCGTATTTGGCAAGAGAGACACTTGCATTTTGCTGCCTGATTGTGCTTTTCAACACTCTCTTGTTCCCTCTCTCCCTCCCTCTTAAAAATTATCTCATTTTAGTCACCAACCTGCAGAAAATTTTATTTTCCTTGTTTCTTCTGCCGTTACCAAAAAAAAATCCCAATTCTCCCCCTCCCCATGTTATTTGTCAATAATTCTACAAACTTGTCTCCGCTGGGAAAAATGGGAGAAATTGTGCTGTTTAGAATAGTATTCTGGGAGAGGATAAATCTGAAGAGCTCCAACTGGTTTTATTTGCCTTTCACTTTAAACAGAACAAGAGTCGAGAGGGCTTTGTTTCTTATTAGACAGCATTCACATTTATGCATTCTTATGATTTCTTCGCTTAAAAAAATGGAACAATACCTTCCCATTTTGCCAGTCAAAAATATTTCATTGTCTTTATTTTACTTGACACAATGGTTTGTGAGTATCTTTATACTGACTGAAAAAGATAAATAATTACGGTCAGGAAAAGGCAACTGAAAATGCCAAACGCAGGATTAAAAAAAAAATTATAAGAATTGTAACATCTTCCAGGAAGTTTTCTAAAGAGTCTGTTTCTGCCGCAAAAAAATATAAAACTTACCTAGACTTTTATTGTTTTAATTATTTAAAACTATATTTTGACAGCATCGTATTTCTCACACGCACACGTTAAAACAAGGGGGAGAAATATTGCGATTTTATTTTTTAATGCCTGATACGTCTCATTTGTTGATCCAAAAATTACCACCAAAAAACGTAACAAGAAAGCTATAAAACCCTCTTAAATATGTTACGTATTTATGCTGTGTTTACTTGTCACATTTTGGCTAATAATCCTGTAGCCGTTTAAAATGAAAACAAAATGTCTTGACCATGATGTTGTAATTATGCGTGGCGCGTTCGTTCCCCTTCCAGAATGACTCTCTGCTTTCTTCTGCTCTGATAATCACACAGTGGTGGCTTTGCTACACAGTGATTTATTTCTTGTCTTCAGAGTGTTTCTCCTCTCTCAAGAGTTTGGGTTGATACATGAGCCTATCTGCAGCCGAAGAGCTACAAATACCTGTCGTTCTGTCCCCACGTGCGCGGAAAGATTGATGGGCAGCAGGTACAGCGAAGTTTTGCAATGAGAAGTAGAAAATCGTTCAGAAACCCACTCCATTAATTCTGTGCCTTTGAGCCGTACTGTTTTACCATCAGGGCTCGTGCGTTAGGCACAGAAACGTCTGAGTTTGTCCCTTCTGATTTTTATCTGGTTTAAACGCGGGGTTTCCTTTTTGCCCCGAGCACGGGGTCGGATAGAGTTTGCCTGTGTGTTTCATGCCACCGTTTTTCACAAGCCGTGTTTTCAGGGAACCCGTTTTGCTGCTCTGTGATGGGGTTTTAAATCTCTGTGTGTGGTGGGAGGGTGGCTGCCCAGTGACTCGGGGGTTTTGCCTGCGACTATGTTCATAAAAATAGGCAGAGATTTCATAGAAAGGAGAAGAGAATGATTTTGTTTTAAACAAAAATAATGCAAGCAGCAGAGATTTACCGCCTGCTGCCCCTAAGAAATTACTAGAAGAGACTTGAGAAAAGCATCAGCTATTTTTGCCTTATGATTCTCTTTATTTTTATTGTCTATTATTATGTAGGGACACATCTGTCCAGAAATAGATTGCATTACTTGCTTTCCTAATATAGTTCTGCTAATTAAATCAACCTCAAAAAAGAAATATTTTCTTGTCACATCTTCAGCTTAATTGCCTCAAACTTGGAATTAAAAATTGTTTTAATTTCAGCACACTGGGAAAACTCATATTTTAAAAAAATAAAGAAACATTCTTTAAACATATGATTTTTCCTTTAGCCCATTAAGCTTTCTAATAACCTTGAATTGCCTATTTGGCAATTTTTAAAGACGACACTGCTATAAACACAGTTCTTTCTGTATACATATGCACACACACAGACATATATATATATTCTAAAGGCAGGTTATAAACTGCACCACGTTGGCAGCTGTCAGGAAGGTTATTTGTGGAGCGAGTACTTTAGCCTAGGGACGTAGCGGGCTCTTAATAATAAGCAAGTTGAGGGGGGGGAAATTAATGTTTTCTTTAAATTAAGACTCAAACAGAATTGTTTTAATGAATATGTAGAGCTAGCAGAGGAACTCACAGGCTGCAGTTTGCTCCTGCTCTAACAAAATTTCCTTTGTGGTTTTCACTATAAGATCAAAAGGAGCCAATTAAATTTTCTGTACGGTAAACAAGCGGGGAACAAGATATATCCCCATGAATGATCTGACTGGTGGGGTCCAGCCTTTTTTGTTTTCCATTTTTTTTATTTTGGTGCTGTTTCCCCCCTTTCTGGAGAAGGGAGGCAAGTGTGTCTCCCACATCAGGGTCCATGGGAACCAGCACTGGAGCTGCCTGGCTGCGCCGGCTGGGGAAGGCAGCCCAGCTTGGTCCCACCAGCCACAGCCCTGTGGGGCGGGATGGGCGCCCGCTTCCCCTCCCTCGTGCCTTGGGGACAGCAGCTGGGGCAAGCTGACGGCATCAGCCCAGGGCAGGATGACATGCAGAGATCCCTCTTAGGCACACTCCCAACTTTTTCAATGCAAGATGCTCAAAGGAGAATGATATAAACTGAGACCGCTGTAAAACAGAGCAATGGGAGTATTTCCACTGGCTTCAACAGGGTCCACTGATGGTTCTGGAGCCCAGCACAAAGGTGGGAGCCCAGGCAGACTGAGGGGCTGCGGTACGGCTTGGCCATGCTGCATGTCCCAGTGAGAGAGACACTGGGGGTGATCCAGGGAAACCTGGGGTACATGAGCAGCAGCAAGTTCACAGGCAGACTAAGGGGAAGAGGCACGGGAAGGAGAAACTGAAAGTACGAGAAAAACCCACAGCCAAACCCTCTTCAGTTTTCTTTGCACATTGTAAAAAAAAAAAAAAAAAATCAAACAAAAAAAAAAACCAACAAAGCCAAAGACCAAACAAACAAACAAACAAAAAACCACAAAAACAAACCAGCACAAAACTCTGCAGACCCTTGGTCCCACCTTGCTGGTAACAGGGAAACCTGTTCTTTACGATTTTTTTGTTGCAGGGCATTTTCTTTGCTCCCTAATGCTGCCTCGCTTGCTCAGCTACACATGGTACAGCTGTGCTGCCCCCCGGGTAGGGGAACAGAGCCCTTGGGAGCACCCGTCTCCATAGGGAATGGCATGCCGATTCCTCAAACCATCCCTGGCTCCAGTGAGCAGCCACCACTACCCAGCAGCCCCCCACCTAGCTCCTTGCTCCTCAGCAAGCTCACTCTGGTTTTAGGGAGCACCAGCTGTGGTAATAAATACAAGTAACAAAGTGAAATCACCTCCACCAGAAAAAAGAGAAGGCTTTTTGGAGCTCAGCAGTTTGTCTTGCCTGAAGTGGCCGTTTTATCTTTGAAAGAGCCATGGAAACAGTATGTCCCACAGATAGGACAGAAGGCTGCTCATTTTTGTCAGGACTGCAGAAAAGCAGATACTTCAGGAAGGCAATGAGCCTTACTGATGCCAACATTTTTCTCCTGAGGAAGCTTTGTCAGAGTTAGCCGAGGTACCTCTGGTCCTCCCCACCTTGTGATGTGGGGCCCAGGGGTGCTGATTTGGGAGTGATGAGGCTACACCCCCAGCCCTCCCAACCACAACAGAATTCCCACATGGTAGAGCAACTGCCATGTGAGGCATTAAATTATCAGGGTGCAGAAGCCCCCAAAAGTTTCAGCGGGCACAATGGGCTGCCATCAGCCCTGGGGTCAGAGAGCCTGGTTTAATGAGGCCAAGCAGGTCTTGGGCATCTGCAAAATATGATGTTCATCAGCATTAATTGCCTTACAGTACCTGAGCAAGAGGTAGGAGCAAACTCAGTGGCAGTGACACCAACCTCCTTAGCTCTTGGGTCAGATGCTGCAGTCACTAGCACCATGGAAATGCTGCAGATAGACAGACCGAAGGATGCCAGGATGCAGATGTGAGTCACATCCTTTATAGCTGCATAAATATCTGAAAGTATTTCCAAACCTCTAAATAACACAGAAACACAGCCAGCCCTGGGACAGAGGGCAGCAGACAGCAAACTGGAGCATTACAGAGTAAAGGAAGGATTTGGTGGGCTCCCACTCACACCAAAGGCATCTAGGGTGTTTTGTAAATGTCCATGCAAGACTACCTCCTCCCTCCTGGAAGCACCAGGAAAGAGTGATATCCGTCTGTATGCACTCCTTCAGTGGTGCCAGCCCTGGGTCCTCTCCCCGAGTGCCACCTTCAGACCAGAGGGGCATGTCTGCTGCCCCAGGTCCCATGGGGTCTCGCCGGATTCTGTTTCGGTGCCTCAGACTTGTGGAACAAATGCAGAGGGAAAGGTGATTTTCAAAGAAGTCTCATCATGCTGACACAGCCTTGCTCCTGCACTCATGGTTCAGGAGCATAGAGAGGGCTGGGCCCAGCAAAGCATCTCTGCACCTAGAGAGCATGCAGGGGTGCACAGGGCAGAGCGTTCAGGGTCCATGGGGAAAAGCAGCCCACCATCCTTATGCGCCAAGTGCTTTGTACAGAGGGGGAAGCAGGGTGATGACTGCATCCAAGTGAATAGATTGCTATTTTAACCCCCAAATGGGTTTCATTACTGGGGTTTTTTTCCCCTGTTCCAAGGGGTAGCTAATAGTTTCTTGGGTTTTTTAGAACAGGCTTTCCTGATCGTGTCACCAGTAAGTGAAATTAAGAGTCTCTCTCCCCCCAGTCCCTACCCCCACATCTTCCTGCCAGATCCCTTTGGTAGGGAAGGAGAGTTAGCAATATTCACAGATCCCAGTCATTAGGCCTTTCCTGCGTAATTTCTAAAATGCACTAAGAGAAAGGGGCGGAGGGGGGGATAAAGAAAAAACCCTTTATTGTGCTGAAGCTCATAAATTCACTGCAGGATGATTTATAGCAGCAGAGCGTAGCACCTAACTCAAGTCAATGCAAGAGGTTAATATGAAAGGTTAAGGAACTCGGTTCTGGCTGATTTATGGTTGGTCTTTCAGCTTTCATCCTGACCACAGCTCTGCAACTGTAGCTTGGGACTCTACAAAGCACAAGAGGGGGTGGCGGTGTTAAAAAAATAATGTGTATTTAGACATTATCCCTGCCTATAAAATAAAGACCCCAAAATGCTTAAATGACCAAGGAGCTTTTGTATCACCACATGCCACTACGAGAGCAAAGAGCCTCCACTTTTTTATTCACAGGTTCCTGGACCAAAGAGAACTGCTGTGACCATCTCATTTGCTTCCTGTATTACACAGGCAATAGCTTTTTTCCAGAAGCCGGGTTAAAACATGTCTTTGCAAAATCTCCACAGGCTTGTCTTGAAGTCTCCAAGTGGCAAGAAGCCCCTCTGCCTTTGGATAGGTCGAGATGCCAGCAGTGGCATTGAAATGATGACTTGCTCCAAGGATGAACTGGTTTGACTCCAACATCCAACCATTGCACCTTATGGTGCGTTTCCACTTGCAGGATGGAAAAGCCCCACATACAAACATTTCTGTTTGCAAGCATGGGCAGCTGGTGATGTCCCAACATTTTCTCTCCAATAAGATAACTGGATCATGCTCTACGCAGCCTTCCACTATGAGATTCATTTGCTTGCCTTGCCAAAAATCTCTTCAACTCCCACCAGCACTTACACGGACAGGAGAACAGAACAGTGTGCAAGATTTGAGTAGCAGCCTAATCAAGCATTGTGCAACCTCTGCTTGCAGCAATATGCAGCATTAACACTGGTGGCACACTAGTAGTATTTCCATTAAAATGGAACATGAACAAATTTGATTGTACTTTAAAAAGTTCTGTTGGAATTCCACATAGTACAAGTTTTTAATCTGGCAGGATTAAGACAGGCATCATCAAGAAATATGAGCAGGCAGATTTTATGTAAGTTGACTTTACCAAGCGGGCTGTGTTCTTGTTTGAAAAAGACAAACAGTTCCTCTTACAAAACCTTTCCTGTGAACCCTGTATTGGGTAAAGACTTCTGTCCATGCTGTGTACCATAACTGCTGCTCTATTTAATCCATGACCGGCATTGGACTACTCCATCTACAGCTCCCTGAATCTTCATTTTCAGTCCCAGACTTCATATTGTTTATTCTTGGAACCTTGTGGATTTGCCCTAGGTTTACCTCTATGTAACTGAGAGCCCAGTCTGGGCAACTGGAAGCAGTTCTGTCTAACTATACGTGCTGGAGAAGGGACACAGTGAGGATACTTTTGCAGTAGTATTTTGCAGCAATGATCCAAACCCACAAGAAATTCCTGTGCCTGTAAGTCTATTACTTTGTTAGAGAAAATTGGGCTTGTCCTTTTTTTTTTTTTTTCTTTTTATAAGAGCATCTGTCCATCAAAGGTTTGGGGAGCTGGGCTGCATTAAGGCTCCAGTCCAGTACTGGCCATGAGGATTTCCTTCTCCTAGGAAGGACTGGAAGGCAGAGGTGACCCTCGGGCACTTGATTTTCCTTTCTTTGCCATGCAGAGCAAGGAGTAATTCAGCTGCTCCTGCTAGGGCACAGTGTCTGCATGGTGACTGCAGCAGCCCTTAGCTGTCTTTGGGTCATGCCATGCACAAACCCCCTCTCCCACAATTACCATTCCCAAGCTGCTTTTCCAGACGTTGTATCCCAGTACAGCAGGGAAGGGATGTTCACGTAACAGCCGCACAGAGGAGACAGTGTCACCGTCTGTTTGCAAATGTGCCCCACGCCAAGGATGCACTCCTCGACAAAAATAGCCTTTGGGTTTACACACATTGACTCAACAAATCATAAAGCCTTTATCCCTGCTTGAAACCCAAGTCTCCCAAGGATTTCTAATCAGAGAGCAAGAGGGAAAGGTACCTTTATGTGTTTGGGAAAGGCATCATTTGTTTCTTAGTTGTGTAACTAAGCTTTTTGTTTTCACTTTGTTTTCTTTTTGGTCAATTATGGTTGAATGACCTCAAATTTTAATATCTGCATATTTATGCTACTAGCCACTGCCCCTGCTGCTTCTGGAGAATAGAGGATATAAGTTTATGGCCCATATGAGGCACAGAGAGAGAGAGAGAGAGAGAGAAGAAAAAAGTGAACTTTGGTTTTAGACTATTCTCACCCAATTCTTGAAGAACAACTCATGGGCATATTCCTGATCTTGGCTCTTAAATGATTTGCCTAATACTCAAAGGACTTACGATGTACAAATATCTTTAAGAGCTAGTGCACAAAGGTGAAGTAACTTTTCTGAGATATTCTAATGTGGGAAGGTAGGTGTTTGCCTAAAGAATTGGAAATACTGTACCAAACTGGTAAGGTGCTTAAATGCTCAATATATAGTATTTTGAGTTTAAAAAAAAAATCTTCTCTCACCTGATATCAGCTGTTGATATCAATGGTTAAAGGCTTGGGCAGAAAAACTAAATTCCAAGAATAAAAAAGCAATGCAAGATTAAAAAGTAATACAAACAGAAAGCCGCATCCTGCTGCCAAGGAACTGAGCAGGAAAAAAATGTTATTGACATTAATGCAGGCCAGTTTGGGCCCAGACACACAGAAATTAGGACAAGCCACTATCTAGAGTGTACGAGCCAACAAAATGCAGTCTCAGGAGGCTATGGAGAAGAGGTCTTTTTAGAGATATGTCCACCTAAACGTTTGAAACACTGGAGTTTCATATGACTAAGGGAAGGTGACACTTCTTAAAACTCAACTTCCCTCACAGACCTGGACGTGTGTTTCCTGGACAGCTCCAGAAAATATATATGAGTGGCTCTTTTTAGCTGGAAGAAGAACAATCCTTAAAGTCCTCGTGCCTCTGCTAGTAGCACCTGTGTGTGTGTGTACTTTTGCTGGAAAGATGGGCCAGAGAAACGAGGCTTTCAGACACGCTTCAGAACTGTTGCATGTTCTTGTACCTTCCAGCTCGGATACTTCTTTACAGGTCACCAGTTTAATACCATGAGTAGCCACTGCTGTAGGGAGGCCATGCTGCTGTATGTGGTCCTTCATACTCTTACCAGAGGGATCTCTCAAGATTTTTAAAAATTGGTACAAAGGCTTTGAATTGGCCTTTGGCTCTCTGAGGAGACAAGGCAAGAGGTGTGCCCTCAGCAGACCTGAACAGCAACATCATGGCATGGAGCTTTACTAAAGGTTTTTTTCACCAGTGGATTAATTCAATTTCCAGGTAAATTCAGTTCCACATGATTATATTTGTATCTCAAAGGACAGGAACACAATCTTGCAGCCCTGATCAAAACCACACCATTTTTCTTTTGCTGTTAGAGTTATCCAGTCATGTCAAAGGAGGACAGCCTGAAAGGCTCAGCTTAGCAAACTCTGGCTAGCTTCTGCTAACCAACCGAGCCGCCTGTCACATGCAGATATGAAACAGAGGTTGGGGCCAAGCACCCAGGGGGACACCACCAAATCATCCCCACTGCTTCTTGCAAGCAGGTTTCCTGGGCAGTTGCCAAAGCCAGAGCAGCAGCTCAGCCTGCCAGGTAACACAGAAATGGTGACCCTGAGGAGGCGGGAGCTGGACACATAGCAACAGATAGAGTTTCATTTTCTCCTTGACCGTGGAAGTAACCAGACTCTTGTTTCCGTGGTATCTGTGAGGTCTCTGTTCATCTGTGCAGTTCAGTGATCTCATCCTCGCTGCTTGTCCTGAGGTGAAGCAAATTTATGGATTTAAGGGGACTGAAGGTTTTTAAAATAAATCTCTTCTCATCCCACAAGAAATCTAAAAAAAAAAAAAATCATATTTCAGCTTTCTGTTTTGTTTAAATGGCATCACACCACTCCGTTGCCCTCCCGGAAATATCAACCAAGAGCTGCCTCAAATATGAGCTGGGAGAGTGCTGATGCAGTTGGAGTAAATCACACCAGTCATCCAGAGTGAACTGTTATTCCCATTCTCCTTATAAAAAGAATATTAACCTAGTAAAAAAAAATATAAATAAAATGCTGAGTTTCTTGGAACTGGCTATCAGTCCACCGGGTCAGTTTAAGGTTTTTAGTGAATATATTTCCTACAAGCTGCTTGAGGCCTTGAAGAGGTACTACTATCCCTCTTCCAATATTTTTCAATGCCAGGTGTTGTATAAAAAATTTTAAAAAACAAAATAAACAATTAAAAAAACCCACCCCAAAAAACCCCCACAGACGGACAGATCCCTGGACTCTGTCCTCTTGTCCAGGCTGGTTGTGAGTCTTGCTGATTCTGACTGTTGGAACACAACCAACCTAAACCTGTGCATTCCTCCTTCTGAGCAGCACTGATTTTAATGCTTTTTAAGCATCAGCAGATTTCTTCTTTTTTTGAGACAAGTACCAAGGCATCAAATTGACACCTTGTGAATTGCCATGATGTCATCAGACCCATTCCACTTTCCATGAGGTAAAGAAAGGGCATAGGTGTTCAATGCATTAAGGCTATTCTAGAGGATTCTGCTGGGAAGGAAGATGGCAAAACACAGAACAGGTGAAAAGATGTGTCTTTACCCCTCTAGGAACAGCAGGTTCATATTTCAGGCCCATGGGGCCTCAGACTCATAGGTTTCTTAAAATTAATCAAAAAGTTCCAAATACTATTGACTGAGCACATGTTCTCCAGATAATAGCAAAGGCACATTTAATTAATACTGTTTTGCCAGCATGTTTAACAGCCTTGCCCTACAGAGCTGTAGGCTGCTCAGCTAAATTTCTGTTCAGGGGAAGAGTGAAAAGAAAGCAAAGGACCAGTTCCTAGGTGTAAAACTGGCATTACCCTCATTGAAACCACTCAGCAGCACTGATGTCAACAGAACAAGGGACTCGAAGTAAGGAAAAAGCTGACATTTTCTAGCCCACTTCTGACTGCAAGTACAGTTTTGACAATTGTTGGCAAGGAGCTAAGAGCTGTTTCCATTCCCTTGAGCTTGCTGGTGGCCAGCCCACCATTGCCATGATCCGATTGCTTCCAGTAAAGGAGACATGATTTCCCATGCACCTTGTACACACCTTTGGTTACACGTGACTAATTCCAATGGAAATAGTCACGTTAGCTCAAAAATGGAGATCAGAAAGCCTTTTTTACCCTTATGGGCAGTAACACTTTCACTCTGATCAGTGTGCTCAGGACCAAGTCTTGATGTTTGTTTCATACCATTGAGAAAAACAGAGGCCTGCTGGAAGACACCATGGGCATGAGTAACACATTTTGGCCCACCTTGATGTGTTTGGGTTTTTTAGCCTTTGATTACTTTGATATGACAGGATGCAACGCAGAAGCCCTCTCAGATTTCAGAGAGTAGCAGACAGTCTCTTTTAGGAGAATCAGGACTCATTCCTAATGAGATGCTGTGAAGAATTATTCATAAATCTGTCATTTACATCAAAATATAAGAATTAATGAGAGGTGATAGGTCCTTCTGCTTCTGGAAGTCACGTCCATAAAATTTAATTTATTAGATACCTAATGTCACAAGCCACACATCACAGTGGAGGTTGAACCTACAGAGCAATTTTGTCCCTACAAACCTCAGTGTTGGACATGAACTTAGAAGCGAGGTTGGCCTAACTGCAAGAAGGGATTGAAGTCACTCCTGTGCCACCAAAGCAGAACTGGTTAGCAAAGATTCAGTGCCCTTGACCTAGGGCACTTGACCTTTCCAATTCCCCAGCTGAAAAGTGGGGAGAAGTGAATACCATATGTAAATGTTCAGATACCAGAGAAACCCAATGGAAAGGGGAGCACTGGTTGAGCTGTCTGAGCCTTCAGGGACTAGTGGAATTTGCCTTGAATGTGTGGAGGCACTGATGGTTCGGTGAAACATTCAGTAGCGATATGGTCAGTCCCTGAATCTGCTTGGGGTCTAGAGTCATCTGGGGAGGGAAGGAAATCTGGAAAATGCAGATCTAGCCACATCTGGATTAATATACAAAAAGGAGAGACACAGACGTACCAGGAATGCAAGGGGGAGTGTGCCTTGCAGAAAGGGCGACCCAATGTTCTGCAGCTTTTAAATCTGGTCACTTCTTAAGTCCATTGGCTTCTTCTGGTCTGGTACATAAGGATGGGTTTCCACCTCTCTGTTTGTGCAGTTCTCCAGGCTCAGCCCACGCAGAATTCACACAAACCTGCACACTGCAAGCCTAGGACACATCTCTCATTAGTGACCAACCTGGTTACGTAGTGCTGCTGCTCTCAGCACATTTTTGTTAACCACATCTGAATCAAGTTGAATTCAAGGGTTGCTACTTCTGGGTAAGCAATCAGAAATTTAAATAGCATCTGGGTAAATATTCACAATTTTATAAGAGTTTAAGCTGCTCTTAAGGGAGTCAGGAGTCATCTCTCAGAGCATGTACTCTTGGTTAGGAGAAGCTGTAGCTTATCTAGCTGTACCACCATCTGTCCACATAGTTTCATCATTTTTTAGTGGCAACTGTGGGCTTAAAGCTGATGCACATGAAGGACTGTTAGCTTCACAGGTGCTCTGAAAACTTTAGGCAGCAATGCCACATACTTCTTGACATGATGGGCAGCTCTCCTAGTATTCTGCCCTGCATTATTTGGCCAAGAAGCCTCAGTCTTTAACTTTCAGGCTCGGCTATTTTGACCATAAGCCTCCATATATCTCAGTCCTTCGGAGCATCCCACCACTGAGCTTTGCCTAACGCAGGTATGACTCCCTAGTGTGCTGTTCACACACACCAAAGGAGGAGGACATAATGAGAACCCATGGCAGGACATCTGTAATTTAAGCCAGGATTTGAACACAGGCCTTGGCAGATGTCTGGGAGAATTTTGCCCAAGTGTGCTTGTTTTCCCCCTTTCTTTTTCCGAGTGTTTGTTTCCCAGTTTGCACTAAATTTTATTGAAAACATCAGGCTAATAGCAATGGGGAGAGTGGTTGAGTGGATTTTGCCTCTTTTTCCCTTTTCTTTCTGGAATGCAGCCATCAAAATAAACATTAAATACAAAATGCTGGGGCTTGAGTTATTACTTGTGAGGGTGCTGGGAGGGAAATTTATAGCAACATTACTGTGTTTTGCTAGAAATCTCTTAATGCACCAAAGTGGAGAGGTGTGTGTGTTTTTTATTAAAATGTTACACTCTATAAATCTGAGCAGCAGGGAGGACACAGGTGGCCCTGGGGCTCAGCTGACCGGATTGTCATTTCAAGCTCAGGGAAGGCCTGTCTGATTGTCCTCCCGCCCTGTCCCAGCATCAGCGCGGCCGCAGGCTGTCTCCAACCCAGACTGCAATGGCTGCAGAGGCTCTGCATTTGGTTCATTGCTGATACTGTTGTTGTTGTTGGGTTTAGTCCCCCCTTTTTTTGTCCTTCCAATCTGTAAGCCACCAAAGATAGCAAGTCACACTGAATCCCTGCTCCTGCCTTGATAGAGGGTTTCCAAATTATGTCGTTCTGGCTCTCTGGGCTTTCTCAATGACTTTTCTCTTGTTTCCTGGCTGCATTTGTGTCCCGATAAGGTTTCCCAGGCAGACGGCCTCTAAAAGCTGAGAATGGCTGCTGGGCAGAGGTGTCTCCCTGCGGCTGATCAAGATTGCTGGCCACGAAATTCGAAGATTTGGGTGCACATCACCAGGGTTTCTGACCACGGTGGCCTGATTTCTATCTGAGCTGATGCAGCTTTTGCTGGCTCCAGGAAAATCTAAAGACATTCGGGACCTGGGGAAGTCCCAGCCACTTGTGTCCCTGTGTTTCTGAGCAGATAAGGTACTTCTGCCTGAAACTCAGAGGCTGGCCGAGCCACTCACCTGTGAGGACGGCTGGTGCTGCCTTAGCACGAGTTTGGGCAGCCCCTCGGCTGAGACTCAGCTCCTCTGCCTTAAAACAAGGGTGCTTCCCTCGGTGTGAGACTTCACAATAAATAAGTGGCACACTCGTGGGATGGTACGTTCAGGCAACTCCTCAGCCTGCCCCGCTGCTTGCAAAAATTCTTGGATGCGTTCTGTAAAAAAGAGTAACCCTGGGCCATCCTGTGGAGAGAATCTGCAACCCTGTGAACAGATTCCGCCTTAATTAGGCATGGCTGTGACACAATCAGCCTTGATTGGATTTTTTGTGGGAGCTAAAAAAAAAAAAAAAAAGAGAGAAAGCAACGTTCCTGGAAGGCTTAAAAAAATAAACAAGCAAACGAGTAACAGAAAAGAAAAGGTCACAACTCTGGTCCAGGAGGCTCGAAGAGCAGCCTTAAGCCCCTGTTAGGAATCACATCTGCTCGGATACTCCGCCGCAGAAGCTGCGAGACCCGACAGTGCTGGAAAATTGAGCCCGTCGGGAAGCTCCGGCGGGGCCGGGCAGCCCCAGAGCCGGGTCGGCGTGTGCCCGCGGCCGCTAGTAACGGGACAGGGAGGGGATGTTGGGGGAGGGGGGGGGCAGTCGGGCTGCTCCGGGTCCCGAAGAGAAGATGCAGCGCGAAGAAGTCGAGCGTGTTACTCACAAATTCCCTTTGTCCTGTTCCTCTCCCTTTTCGGGACATCTCTGGAAGGGACTTTTCCACGCTTTGTCTGAACACTCTCCTCCTGCCCCCCAAAAAACCCCCACCCTATTCTCCCCTACCTGAACCCATCCCCGAATGAACCTGCTGAAGAAAGGGGGGGGTTCCTCCGGCGCCGCTGCCTTGGAAAGCGGCGCTCCGAGCCGCGGGACGGGGGCAAAGCCGGCGCCGTGGCCCCGGGGCACACGTGGGAGCGCATCGCGGGCGCTCCCGCTCGGGCCAGGAGCTCGGGGACACGCTGCAGCCGTTTCCCCCAGCGCGTAAACCGCAGTGGGTCAGCAGATTTGGGCTCAAATCACACGGAAAATAAGTTTGTGCGTGGCGCACTGACCGCTTAACATGCTGCTGCGATGTCTGTAACTGGGACGTAATTACAATAGAGGGGGGAAAAATTAAAGTCATAACGGTTATTATTCTTAGCAACGGATCAGGAGTTGCTTTATTTGAGGAAATCTGTTCATGTTTGGTTTCGGGAGTGTTTTGGGGAGCTGCTTAGAGATATTTGAAGAACGGCAGGGTTTTTTTTTTACAAACGATGTGAGGTGGGAATATCTGTCCCAGCGTAAGGAAGGCAAGGAGGGGGACAGAGGAGATCCAGCGGCCAGGCGGGGACGGGGACGCGGCTGAGCCAGCCTCTCCAACGCGGCGGCCCGAGGGCTCGGAGGCGCCGAGCCGGGCACTGCGGGAACGGGAGCGGGTGTGCCGCCGCCTCTGAAGGCCTGGGGTCGCCTTGCCCTCAGTGCCTCATAGTTTTAATTTTTAAAAATCCACGCTTCCCTGGGAGCGCTTTTCAACCGCTCTCGGCATCAGGCACCAGCTGCTCTTCAGTGAGGGATGCTGGAGGTGGGTCGCCGGGCTGGGGCACAGGCGTCCCCGGGGGTCAGCCGGCCGGGTCCGGAACTCAGCACCAGGCGTGACGGGCCGGGGGCGAGTTCCCCTTCGCTCGGCCTCCCCGCCTGCCCCAGCGTGTCCCCCCACCCCGTCGCCGCCGCGGGCTGTCCCGGCTTTGCCCTGCTCGTAAAGGTCAGGGGGAGCCGCTCTCGATGCGCTAACAGGTGCACCAGCTGCTACTGGATGCCTTCGGCTCGGAGCCCCCTCCTTCCCGATCTCTTTGTTTCAGACACGGGGCAGAAAGGACATTCCCAGGCCAGCGTACCCCACCGGGAAATGTCTCCGCCGCGGCGCATCGCAGCCGTCATCCCCGAAAGGTCACAAGCGCTGAGGGCTGCCTTATGCCCTGTCCCCGGGACCAGAGCAGGGCGTTGGGCGCTTGAAGTGGTGGGTCCTCCCGATCCTGTGGCACAGCCTACGGGACGGCTGGGATGGTACTCAGAGCGCGGCGCCGCATCCCCCGGGCTCCCCTGCCCCACCGAGCCGAGCTGCCCGCGTCCCTCAGCTACCCCGGGCTCTGCACAAACCCCGGACAGCCTGCGAGCCGCTCCGCCTGCCCTGCGCCGGGGCTTCCTATTGAAGCAGAGAATAATCCCTGACTTCAGCGAGAGATCTGGCAAGGTCACACGCAAACGGAAAATATCGAGGAAACGAACAGCCAGTGGGTTTCTCCCCGCAGGGAGGATTTTACAGAGAGCCACTGAAAATTTCAGCCCTAAGATGGCAAATTAAATATAGATCTCGAGGATCGTGTTGGGGGTATTTGGAAGCGGGACCAAGTGCGCGGCGGGGCTACAACCCGGCCCGGCGCGACCTCTGAAGTCCAGGACAGGGTCCCAGGGAGGCCGCCGGCCTGAGCCTGAGCCTGAGCCTCCCCTCCAGGGCTCGGGCCGGGCCACCAGCCCCGCCGCGCCCGGCGGGACCCGAGGCGGGGAGCGGAGCGGGATCGCGGAGCAGGAGCACTGGGGCTGCCCCTGCTCCGCCTCCCCATTGGCTCTCACGTAGTGGCGTCATCGGGGGTTTTTTTCCATGGGGTTTTTTTCCTGGGGACGGCGAGGGGAGGACAGGACCGAGGGGTTCGGACCTCAGGCCCGGCCGCGCACACCGGAACGGGCACAGCCGCCCTTCTCGGGCCGCGGTGGCCGCGGGGACTGAGTGCAGGAGCGGGTAAAGAAATGCCCTTGGCTGAATGCAGCTTGAAGCTAGCGCGGCGCTTCCCGGAAAATAAAGCAAAATTAAAATATTTGAAAAGAAACAACAATTAAAAAGGGGGTGGAGAAGTAAAGCTTGGCTTTAGAAAGCCTTGCGGCCCGGAGCGACCCGCGGAGCCCGACCCGTGTCGTCGGGGAGGCGGGCGGGGGCTTTCCCGTTCCCCGGGGCCGTGCGAGCGGAGCAGGCCGTGGCAGCTCCGTCACCCCCAGCCGCTGCCCACCCCGCCCCCTTACTGTGCCCCGATTCCCCCAGGCATTAGAGGAGCGGGTCGGCTTCGTGACACGAAGAAGGCGTTTGACTAACAACCGACATCTCATACAAATGCATATACGCTTCTCCTCGAGGAAAGGAGCCGAGGGCGGGAGAGCGAAAACCCCGCCGCCTCGCAGTTCAGGCCCCAGCCCGGGGCCCGGCGGGCGGCAGGAGCCCCCGGCAGGTACGGGCGGGACTGTCGCTAGGCAAGCTCCGCTCCAGAAATAAAGATGTAACCTTCGTCCCACTGGAAAGGAAAAAGAAAAAAAGAAAAAAAAAATTAAAAGAGACAAAGAGTTTGGGAGATTAGCACGAATATTTTTCTCCCCTCTCTCTTCTCCAGCAGTGGTGGTATAAATAGGTCGCCTTCAGGTTTCGGTGAGCTACAAAAAGAGCCCGGCAGCCCTGAAGTGACCACACAAACCAAACCGATGGGGAAACAAAGTGGAGGCAGTTTCCAAGAGCAAGGCTCTGCCGAAGAGCCGTGAGGGAACGGTGTGAAAGATATCACTCTCTCTACAGCCTCTTCCCAGTGAAATGACCTCACTCCCTGAACCGAGGTACTTACTTTCCCACCCCGGCTGGAGCGGGGAGGACCTGGAGTGCTGGACCAGGCACCTCGGCGCCACGCTATGCTTCTCCCCAGCCGACCCGCCCGCAGACACCGGCACTAACCCCAGGCCAGCCCCGAGCGGCCGCAGCCCCGGGAGGACGGTGGAGGCTTGGGCGGAGTGACAGGACAGGACACAGGGCGGTTTTCTGTCAGCAGTGGCTGGGAAAGAGAAGCGCATTCCTGCCTTCTTCCCCCGGCCCCCTGCGAGAACCGGGTTCGTCCCCGCCCTCCCGGCCGCCCGCTCCCCGCAGCCCCCCGCTGACGATCCCCCGAAGTGTTCGTGGGCCAGCGGGCACCTCTGCCTTTTCCCTGGACGTGACACAATCCTGAGTGTCAAAATGTCACAAGAATAAAGATATTTTTTCTGGCAGAAATCGAGATGTATGGTCCGACAGTTATCACCTGCCCGTCTCACCGGGTCCTCACCCGGAAGCGATGCCCGCTCTTGGCCCGGTGGAGAGGAACCGACTTCTCGAAAAAAAGCCAGGAAGGGCTGACCCGGGCTGCTCGCTTCTCCCGGCGGTGTTGGCGGGACAGGACACCTGCATAGCCCGGAGCTAGAGACCCGGGCGATTCCCCCAGCAGTGACTTCCCGGTGGGAGCTGCAGTCCCTAAACGCGGGACCAGTAGGCTCTCACCTGGGCTCGCCAGCCCCGCAGCCTGCTGTGGGAAGGGACCCTCGGCATTGACCCCTTCCAACACCAGCAGGGACCGTACCTGGAAACGGTCTCGATATAAAGCACATGTACGTACGCTAGTGGCAACCGGCCGCTGCGGAGCGCAGACCGTTCGGCCGCTCTTTCGTCCTTCCAGTTTGGAAGCGTTTGGTGAAGGGACGGGACAGGTTTGGGGTCACTCGGAGGAAAAATTGTGAGAACCGAGTTTCGGGTGGTGCGTGTCCCTTTCTGCCTCTGCTCTGTCGATCCTCGCTCCCGCAGAGGGGATGCTCCCTTCGCCCCGGAGCCGGCAGCCCTCCCGGTGGCGTGCGGCGGCACCGGGAGCGCGGAACCCTGCCGCCGGATCGACACGGCCGCCCCGGCAGCGCCGCGGCACGCAGCCCCACCGCCTCGTTTATCGGAGAGGGCGGCTGTAGGCTCCCTGCTTGCTTTCATGTTCCCAAGGCTCCTCTCCAAGCTAACGGGGCCAGGGGAATCCCCCATCAAATCTGCTGAGAGGACTTCACGCAAAACCCAACCCAGCCAAACGAAAACCACCGAGAAAAGCGATTCCCCGATTATTGCCCTCCCTTCCCCCTCCAAACACACACCCCGCCAGATCGCCAGGTATTTGCGAGCACCCTTTCCCCTGGTAACGATTCCCGAATTAACCTCCCGCTTCCAGGGACACAAATTGGCCATTAGAGAGAGGATTTTATTGTGGTCCTTTTCGCGGGGCTGCGGATTAGTCCTGATTAGGAACTAATAGACTTTTCGTTACAGTTTAATACAAGCAGAGGCTGGCGGAGCGCCCCGACCGAGACAGACCCCGGGCAGCCCTCTTACGGCTCGGCCAAGCCGGAGTACCTCTGCGAGTCCCTGCACCGCAGAGCTTTTGAATGGTGTAATTTTGGGGTTTAATGATCTCCTGCCCGATCCCGGAATCGTATCTCTTTAGTTTTTTCTCCATGCTGCTATTTGCTAGAGAGAAATCCCGAGGCCGACTATAACGCCGCGGCATGGAGGGCTGCCCTCACATCATGTCCTTTTAGGCTGCTTCTTCCTCCGCCGAAACAACTGCTCGGGGTGTAGCTGGCTGGGAAAGCCATGTTTACGTGCTCGTTACGCACCTCCGTGAGCGCGGCGGCGAGCCCTGGGTGCGGGAGCCCCGAAGTGCTTTGGTTTGGTTTTGTTTTAGGAAGGCTCCCCTGCGCTGAGTTGGTTTGCTTTATTCTAAAGTCGTGGAGAAGGGGGGAGGGGGGCGGGGGGGGGGGGCTGTGGGAGTTCGGAAGGGGAGAGAGTAACGACTAGGAAAGAATTAAGCAAGGTAATAAAGAGAATAAGGAAGGCAAAGCCGCTGAAAGCTTTCTTGGACCAGAAAGCTGAGCGAGCCCAGCGCTGCTCTGAGGGAGACTCGCAAAAACGGTTTGGAATCTAGTAAATGAATCCGTCCCTGGCTGTTCTGAACGACAGCCTCGCTGGAAATCCCTCTGCGTCTGGGCGGCGAGGGGACGGGGGGCTGCTCTTGTCAGATCCGAGCTAATGGGAACGGCGGTACCAGTCTTGCTCCTGGAGAAAGGTCCTGGGGGGAATGGGGAGCGGCGACCATGGGCCACCGACTCCCTCAACCCCCGAACCGTCGCCCCAGGGGCCGCAGCCCCGTCCTGCCGCCCGCGTCCCCCCGAGCTGCAGCCCTCTCCCCCTAACCCGCGCACCCAGCTATACACATACAGATGAAAAGCCACGAGAATCCCCCCATCTCTGCACGGGAGAGAGGAAGTCGGGAGGAGAAGGGAGGACACATGGGCCTGGCCCCGGGGGGGGAGCCCGTCGGGAGCCCAGCGCCGCCGCCGATGTCCCCGCTCCCAGCCCCCATCACCACCCGGAGCCGGTTCTGTCGCGGCCCGCGCTCCCGAAGGAGTTAAGGGTCTTCTTCCCTTTTCTTTTTCTTTTCTTCTTTCTTCCCCTTTCTTCCCTTCGTCCCCGTCCCGTCCGTGTCCCGTCCCCCCCCCCCTTGTCCCGTCCCCCCCCCCTTTTTTTTCTTCCTTTAAGTGAAGAACTGTGGATGTAGTTTGCGTAATATCTTTATTACTGAAAACTTCAAGGTAAGCGAGCAATAGAAACCAGATGTGGGGATAGGAGGAAGGCAGGGTAAGAGTAAGTGGGTAGCAGGAGTTAACCGGGGGAGGAGGGGAATCAGGGTGAATGGCAGGAGGGGGGGCACGACGGAAGGTGAGTATTGATTTATTTTTAAGCCCTTTTTGGGTTGCCATTGACCCCTCAAACCAAAAAGGGCTCCCGCCAGCCTCTGTCCCTTTGCAAGTTCACCTCTGGCAAGTCCCAGAAGCCATGGCCAATTTTGCGTGCCTGGCGATCCTGTTAAAACCCCTCCCTGATGCCCTCCCGCTTCTGCCCCAGTTGTTTTACACCTGGAGAGAGCACGTTTGGGAGGTAAATAAATAACGGCGATAATGAACGTGCGGCGAGATGCTGCGGAGAGCTTGCCTGGCGATGTGCTGGAGGACTCGAAAGGCTCAGGGCAGCGCTGGGAGAGCTGCCGGCCCCGAAGGGGTTAAGGCGGGGTTGGTGGGGGGAAGTTAAATGTATATAGCTGCGGGGGAGATCCGGATCGCCTGGAATACAGAGGAGGGGATGGCGGAGGTGGGGGTCCCCGCAGGTGGGGGCGGTGAGCAGAGGAGAGCGAACCGAGCGTGTCATGACCATTAACTCGTCCCCGGTGCTTCCGCCTGCGTGGATCTCACGTCTATCCCTTTGTGGTGTTCATGTCATCTGTTCGAATTTCTATTTTTTCAATCATAAAAAAAATTTGGGGTTGTGGGTTGTTGTTTTTTGGGTGGGTTTTGGGTTTTTTTTAATGCAAAAGATACGACCTCCATCCCCTCTGCTTCCACACACCCCTTCCTGGGCCCCCTCCCCTCCACTGTCATCATCTACATATTAATTGGGGGAGAGGTCTCTCTCTTTTTTTTTCCTTTTTCTTTTTTTTTTGCCTCCTTTTTTCATATGTGGGGCGGGGGGTGTAGGGGAGTGCAGAGAAGAGCCTCTTTAGAGTGTAGATACTTTGGAGGGAGAGACGGAGGGCGAGTGTGTGCGTGTGTGTGTGAAAGAGAGAGAGAGAGGGAGGGAGGGAAAGAAAAAGACCCCTTTTACTGTGCGAGATCTTAAGGGGGTTTGGAGATCTGGTCAGCTTTCAAGAACATCTGAATCCTCTTAGAGCTCCCTGGCCCAGCTGTGACTGTGTGTGTATGCGAGAGGGAGAGAGAAAGAGAGGTTCCTGGTGCCCCTCCAAGCGCATTAAGGACACTCGGGCCTTTTAATTTTAGGAATGAATGCTGATACTTGTGTTTCTTATTGTGATCCGGCTGCCATGGATTCCTACTACAACGCAGCCTCCCAGGGCACAGAAGGCTCCTCGCCTTTTAGGGCATTTCAAGCAAGTGACAAGTTCAGCCCTACTTTCCTGGCCAGCAAAGGACAAGGCTTTGGTGACAGCAGCACTAAGTGCCGGAGCCGCTACAGCCAGCAGGAATGTCAGTCCCTGGATGGCAGCGTGCAGGCTCCCGGCTCCGCCGGGACTCCTGCCTCCTTTAACAAATACCCTGCGCAGCAGCAGCAGCCGCCGCACCTCTACATGCAGCGAGGCCCCTGCAAAACCCCCCCCGAGAGCAACCTCAAGCTGCAAGAGAGCAGCGGCCACAACGGAGCTCTGCAGGTCTCCTGTTACGGTGAGTCCTTGGCGTGCGGCGGGGGAAGCACCGCGGGCGAAACCGGAGAGAGAAGCCTGGGGCTGGAAAGGGCCTCCCGGGGGTGGGAGTGGGGACGGCGGGGGGGTGACTGGACGGCAGGACAAGTCCTCCCGGGGTCAAGGAGACCTTGCCCGGCTCCGGCGCGCCGGGCAGCCCTGCCAGCCGCGGCGCGCTGCGCACCAGCGGGCAGCCCTATCCCGCTGTGGTGGGGGCCGCCGCGCCCCCCGTGTGGCCGGGTTTAGAGCCTGCGATGCCCCCGGGAAGCCACAGTATCGTGTGTGTCCCCCTTCCCCGTTCCGCTTTGCGATTATTTTAATCGCAGTGTCCGAGCGCTCCCGGGAAGCGTTAGCTTTTGGGCAATGCCGGGAACCCGCAGTAACCGGGGAGGGAAACAGAAAGAGAAAGGAGAGGACCACCGGGCTGCGCCAAATACTCTGTACGGGGGCTGTCTTGCAGAGGGAGAATTTCTGGAAGGTTTCACCGAAATCTAGGCTTCCCGCTGGAACGGTCTCTCCCATTTTCCTGTCTCGCACTTTCTCCCCTAATTGATTCCTGCCCGGCTGCAGATAACCCATTCGCATCCTCTCCGCGGGTCATTAGCGGCAATTAGGACACTCCCTTGAACTGGCTCCCGGCAGGACTGAAACGGGCTCGCTTCTCGCGTCGTCTCCGAGCCTGGGGTTTCAAAGAATTTTTAGGCAGGTTTCCGATGTATCGAGGCGATTAGGCAAAAGAAAAAACAAACAACCAAACCTAAGCAACTCCCTTCCCCCCCCTCAAAAAAAAAAAAAAAACCCAACCCAACAAAATAAACCCCCACAAAAATAACCAAAACATCAACAACCCAAAATTAGTATAGAAGCTAACAACCAAACAAGTCCCCACCCCCAATTATTTTTCCGAAGAAGAGAAAATGGAAATGAAACACTTTCATCTCCCTCCCGGTCATCTCTGTGTGGGCAGGGCGGCTGTCCCGGCCTGATTTCACTGCGTCCTTGCTGACGGGGAAAGCTGCGTTCCCCATCCTCGATGCTCTCTGGTCCACCGTGACTCTGCCGGGCAGGAACACCGACAGGGACATGCCGGGGTCTCCTAAATCGGGCGGTGGCTGCGGAGTGGGGACGCCGGGAAGCTGGGAGAGGCCTGGGTCAGGCAAGCCGTCCCACCTCTAGGTTTTCGCCGTCATTTTGGGTACTGTGCCCTCTTTCCCTTTCCCCCAGCTTTAGACTTAAAAGGCAGAGAGACCTTCCTCCTACCCATCTCGCAAAACCCGGCCTGCGTGGCCGCGTTCAGGCGTCGTCCATCACCCCCTGCGTGCAGCCAAGGTGTCCCAGATTCCAGGTCCACAGACCCGATTCCCCCACGCACAGGTTCCCGGGGAAGGGGTGTTAAGCCCTAGCCAGGCAGCCGTGCCCGGGAAGCTGAAGCAGAGCCCAGCTGCCCTGCGCTCGGCCACGCTGCTCTCCAGCTGCTCTCCGCCGGACAGGGCAAAGGTCGATCCTGTCCCACTCAACCCCGGGCCGCGCTCTGCTCCCGCCCCGGCCCGCACGGCTCCTGTCCGCACCCGGATAGCACAGCCCCCTCTACATTCTCCCCCCTGGTGTTTCCCCTCTGGAACGCGGAGCGGCAGGAGGTCTCTGGCTGAGGGGCTGCTTTCGCGCTCGTTCCGGTGGGGCTTAGGCTGAGTTTCGCTCCCGCTCCTTTCCTGCCCGTTCCCCGGAGGCGGAGAGCCCCACGCAGGCGATAAGGTACGCTCCGCATCCCTGGATACGCCGGGGCACGGTCGGGCTGGGGAGTCCCGCGGGGACGCGCCGCCCGGCCGGCCTGGCCCACTCTCCGTTCCCGTCGGGCGAAGCGGGAGCGCAGGGGAGTGCCCGGTGCCTTCCTGGGCCGCCGCGGCGGTGACGTCCCGGCCGGCCTGCCATCCTCTCCCTCCTAACCGACTCCCTTCTTGTTGCAGGGTTCAAAGCCCAAGGCGCCGGCTCAGTTTGTGATGACACGTTACAACCCTCAGTAGAGCCACACAGGTTTATCGCCCTCCTTAACACCGCCGGGGTCCCCCTCGATTTATTTTCGAGCGAGGATCCGGTCTTGGCTTCAGCAGGAGCACCGCGGCGGCGGCGGGTGGCCCGGGCCGGCCCCGCGCTCGCTGCGAGCCCCGTGTGATGTGGCTGGGGACGAGGGGCTGTAATAAGAGACACGTGAATCCGCGAGGATAATTAATAGCAATAATAATAACGGTTAATGGATGAATAGAGAGGCTCAATAATAATATTAACAACCAGATCGGGAGTTTGCAAAGCGACCGCGGCACCCGTACGCCCCTCTCCGCCCTCGCTCCGATGGCTAAACCAGGGGTGATGTACCCCGGGAGCTCCCGCGCCCTGCTAGGGGGTCCGGGAAATGCACCGAGCCCGGGTAGGCACCCCCGGCGTGCGTGGGAGCGGGGGAAGAAAGACCCGTCCTTTACCTCCGCAGCGACCGTGGGCAGCTGACCGGCAGGCGGGATGGGAGCCGCGGGGGCAGAACTACGGGAGGGTTTTGCCTGGGAAGTCGGAGAGCAGACGTCTGACCTGCTGCCTCCCGCCGAGTGTCCCCCCCTCCCCCGGTCGCTCCGGTGCTGGTACTGCCGTGCGCATTGTGCAGGCCGAGGAGGAGCGCGGCGGGGACTGCTGGTTCCTCGAGTTCTCGGTTGTCCGGGGTTGAGGAGGATGCTGGTGTGGTGGGACACTGTATCCCTAAGTCCCCCGGTTTAAAACAAACTAAAAAAGCTAGCGCTCTTCCCCCAAAAAATGAGAACACCAAACCAAACCCCAGGCGGACACCACCGGGCAGCGCTCAGCCGTCCGGCTTTCCCCCGCGACCGGAGCTGTGCCTGTCTCCGGAGCTACTGCGGGCCCAGAGCCGCTCCCCGCAGCCGTCCCTCTCCTCCCCTTCTCGGTTAGCAGAGCCCCCAGGCGAGGCCAGCGCAGAGTGGCCGGGTAGTGCGGCGGGGCCCGGGAGGGCAGGAGGCACGGCGGGCACCCCACAAGCCGGCGGGAGAGGGTGTCCCCCACCTTTCGTTGGTTTAACTTTGATTATTTGATAAACAAGTTGTTTCGAGTTATAAAAAGTCCGTGTCTGCCATCTATTGCTCTCGGCTTCTATTTCTAGATCTAAGCCCTTCCGTCTCGCTGTACGTATAAATATAGGCCGGGGAGATCTGCGGCCGTAAATACACGGCGGACGCGAGCGGCAGCCGCCGGAGCGCTGCTGGCACTGCCGGTGATACCGGGCGGCCCTGGCTCCCGGCCGGGCTTCCCGCGACCCCCTCAGAGCTGCGGCTGCCGGCCTGGCTCTGGGGGGGTGCTCCCGTCGGGGCTCCCTCGGCCGACGGTCCGGCGGCCCCGCACGGCTTCCCCGCCGTTACACAGGCGTGCGTGCGGGTTATCCCGCAGACCGGCACCAGCAATTAAAGTCGAAATCTTAAATTAAAGCCCTCAGAACAGGTTTTATATCTTGGCTTCGGAGGAGGGAAAAAAAAAAAAGCTTTCGGGTGATTTATGTACTGTAGTAATCTGACTTGCTATTTCTACTGCGTGGAGCTGACTTGAACCGTACGTACGCGTATACCCGCGCAAATCCGTACGCGTATCGCTGCCTTAGAAATACGGGCTGGAAAAAGACCCTTTGGGGAGTGAGGGCGAATGTGATGGGGGTGTTTTGCTCAAAGGAAACAGGAGAAAGGAAACCTACTTTCTCTAACGGAGGAAACTCTTTTAAAGTGCCGGGTTATGCAAATAACGACCGTTTCTTTTATTTAGCGAGCAAATAAAAAGTGCAGCCTTAAGTGCGTTGTTTATTAATAGAAGTGCGGAAAGCAACTGCCGTATGAATCAGAGCCTCGCTGCGTGGGGGGTTTCTCTTTTTTAAATCGACACTTTTAATGCATTTCTCCTCCTCCTCCCTCTAATGTAATGCAAACTGCAGGCGCGGCAGGAACGAGCTCGCTGGCGGTGCCCCCGCCGCCTCCCGTGAGAGACCGCTCGCTGCCAGGCGCTCGGGGCTCCCCGCGGCGCCGCGCAGAGTCCCCGCCGATGTTCAAGGGCTTTGCGGAGCTCGCATGTCACCGGGAAGGACCGGAAGCATCCTGCGCCCTTCCCCCGGTTCCAGCTCGGGGCGGGAGGGGGCACCCCGCGCCGTATGCTCTCACCGGGACCCTTGCAGGGTTCCTCCGCACCGGGTGATGCCGCGCCTTTTCCCCCACGGGGTCTGGGAACTGCTACAGGTCCCCCGGGCCTCCGCCTGCCCTGATGCGAGAAGCTCCGCCACCGAGGGTGAGGGGACGGGGTACGACGGCCGCTGCTCCTCGCCCGGTGCAGGGCGCAAAGCGCTTGGGGAGGGGGGAGATTGCAGTCTGCGGCGGCCACTCCGGTCCTATTCCCCCTTCCCTCTCTCCACAGCTTTTATCTCGAGGGCTCCTGCCCGGGCTTCTTCCCGCGGATAAAAGCGCCGTCGGTGAGGCAGGCGGGGTGTGAACGGGCTCCCCCCTACACCTCTCCCCCCCAACCCCGGCGGGGAGAGGTCGGGGGTGGGGAGATGCTGCTGCCCCGATCCTCGCGGGGGGGCAACAGGAGAGTATAAGGGGGAGAGGTATGCGGGAGAGGGAGGGGCGGGGGTGGGGGGTAGGCGGGGGGTACGGGCGACGGGACCCTGGCGGGTTTCAGGGAGAAGAATCGGGCGAGCGGAGCCAGCGAGTGCGGGAGGCGAGCTGGAGAGGAGCGGGGCGACAGGGCCGGCCCCTTCCCGGGTGTTGCAGCGCCGGCTGCCCGGCGAGGCTCGACGGCCGGCTCCCGGCGTGCTGCTGACACCGCCCTGGCAATCGCCCTCTCTTTTCCACAATAGGGCCACCAGATCTGCCATTCAAGGGCTCCGGCACCCTCCCAGGGAGGGGAGGGAGCTCTCGCCAGGAGTTTGGCTAAGGCTCTGTTTGAACAGACACTCGGAGGTGCGGGATCTCCTCCGCGGAAACCTGCGGGATTTCCTCAGGGAGCAGGACGCGAAGGTAGGGCTCACGCTCCTCACCCCGGCTGCGCAGGAAGATTTTTAATTCGCGGGTCTTTCCAAAGATGTTTTTGCGCTTCTCTTGACTTGGACGATAGATCTGGCTGGAAGCTTTTA
Source organism: Laterallus jamaicensis coturniculus (assembly GCA_022605575.1). Classification (NCBI taxonomy): domain Eukaryota; kingdom Metazoa; phylum Chordata; class Aves; order Gruiformes; family Rallidae; genus Laterallus; species Laterallus jamaicensis. The sequence continues at coordinate 24,615,323 of JAKCOX010000013.1, forward strand.
TAGGATTCCTGACCCGAGCTGTTTATAACGCTCATGTGTCAAAGGACCGGGAGCCTCCCTCCCCCTGTATTCCTGCCGCTCCCTCCTTGCAGGAAGATTTCTTTTCGCACTAGAGCTGTTTATTTTCGATTTGCCCGCTGCCGACTGGGATTAACTCCGCTTTAGCCCTGCAACTTCTGCGGCGCACGCTTGTAACCCCGGCAGGATGTTATCAGCCCCGAGAAGGGCGAGGGAAGAGAGAGAAAGAGCCTTAAAACTTTTACTAGTCTTAATTGTTTTGAAAGCAACACGGTGCGAAGCAGACAAGAAAAAAATACTGATGGGGGGAGAGATTTGGAGATGCCTACCGAGTGTGCCTTTTCCTAAGGGTTTGGTGTAGGAGTCCTATTAACAATATATGCTGATGCCAGATAGTGCAAATGAGCTCTGTGTGTGTTATCTGGAGCTGCAGGCTGTTTATTTTGCGCTGCCTTTTGAGTGTACATGCAGCGTGGTTGCATGACTAACTGGCTGGAGTGATTCACTGGCTGCTTTATGGGTGACTGCTCAAAACAAGTTGTGAATCAAAAGAGATTTCTTTGGCTGTGGTTTCTAACCTCCCAAGTCTAAATGCACTCAGGGTTTAAGGGGAGCTAATGTGCAAACTTCAGTCCCTCAGATCTTGAAGATTTATTCCTTTTCCAAGCCCTTCGTTCAAAGCCATGATGAGTTTCCCTTTGTAAGAGGGAGCTGGTGTCTGGGAGGCTCGGAGCCAAGGTCTGCTTCTTAAAGGACATCTCTAGCCACAGCCCTGTCCATTCCGTTACCCCAGGTCCCAACTGTTTCGCCAGTTTTGCTCCCTGGAGTCCCTAAGTCTTGCAGGTCTTGTTCAGGGCATCCGGGTAGCAATTCTCAGGTAAGAAGCGTGATGCATCCTGTGGCAGTAAGGAACTTTTCTTCCCATTTTGCAGCTAGAAAAACTGACACTCGGAACTTGAGAGTGACTTGTGCAAGGTCAAGCTGTCACCACTCAGGGGCATCAGTGTGACCTTCCCAGGGCCATGGCTCAGACAGAAGGAGGCTCTTGGTGGGTTGGAGAAGGACCTCACTGACAGAATTGGAAAACTCACAGGGCAGAAGTCCTGGTTTTGGTTTTAGAGGGGAATGAATTCAGTCTTCCTGATGGCCGGGTCTTTATTCGGTGCAAGAAGCTGTAGAAACTGGTGTGTTCTTCTGTCTAGCAGTACATAAAGTAGGGTCAATTTGCCAATCCACAGGAGTTGTTTAATCCTTAAAAAACATCTTGTCCTATACGGGCCAAAACAAGATATGGGTTGGTCCCTGCTTTTTAGAAAATGCTGGGAAACCTCTTTCCCAAAAGTCATGTGTTTCTGAGGTGTTCCTCCTACACATTTGGGGAAAAAAAACCCCAAACATCCCATCTCATTTGTTAATCAGCTTGGAAAGCATACATCAAGTACCTTCATGTAGATACATTTTCAGAAGGAAAAGAGAAACGGGTACAGATGAGAATGAGCCTGAGCAGTAGCACAGCTAATATAGGACCCCTGTGACTTGAGACTCATTGACTAAGAGATGGATGGGAGCACTGGATATGAATTAAACACTCGAGCAATTTACCATAGCTACATGTCTGCTGGCTGCCTCAACTTGTAAATGGAAGTTTGTACGCAAAGGAGAGCTGCTTACATATATGAAATAAATGATCAACACTTTATTTTCTGTGTAAGTTAGATGAATCCGTGTTATTTCACGTGCTGGTGATTCTGCTTAGTTGTGCTTTCATTCATATCTGCACATCGCTGTCATACTTTGACTGCCACGTAAGTGGGCGTGATGTGAAAGAGCACTTGTGATCACTGTGATGCTTCTAGGGACACTTTTTGGTCAAAGAAAGATGGGTCAATGATGAATAGAGGGTTGATGGGGAATAAGGGAGGGAGGTGGAGGGAAGGAAGGAATAGAAATGAATGAGAAGAGGCAGGGAAAGAAGAAAAGGAGCTGTCTTGGAGGGGTGATGAGCGGTGGCAGGCTGACCACTATTACAGAGGGTGGTTTGCAACTGATTTTAACAGTATTTGTGTTGAGAATAGCTGTGATTCAATATTTAGTAGCTGCTATCTGTAAGTCCCTGCAGGATTTAGCCATGACAAGCTGGTATGTTACGTGCTATCATCTATCCTTATCTGCACTGATTGAAGACCACTCCATTGCCTAACTCAGCAGTTAAATGACAATTTAAATATGTTTTTCTGTTTGGTTGGGGTTTTTTTTGGTAGGTTTTGGGGTTTGGTTTTGGTTTGGGTTGGTTGTTTTTTTTTGGTGAACATGCCGTTTAAGGATTTATCTCATGCAGTCAGTCTGTTTTGCTGGGGACAGATGGTTGAGTCAGTATTATTTCTAAATATATTCTTTATTAGCGATAACTATGTTCATTAGCTGTCAGACAAGTGGGCTTTTAGCTGGTGAGGGAGCCGGAGAGGTAAGCTCGTTTAGTCACTGATAGACACTGAGGGTGACTGAAAACTCGGGGGGCAAGGGGGGTGCTTATGGAGGTAGCAACAGCCTTTCTCAGTAAAAGTCTGAAAACACTACAAAAACAAAGGGGTGTGTGTGTGGGTGAACATTAAGTCAGGGCCCATCAGGGAAGTGCTGTCAATGAGAAGTGAGTAACCTGAAGAAGAGACAGTACAAACATTTTGGGCAGGCTTCTGTCTGGCAGAAATGAAGTTGTAATGTCTTGAAATGTCTCTTATCTGATTGCTACCGTGTTCAGGGAGATAGTGCTTTGTGTGCAAACACCAATGCCCAAAACACATACCTCCGGTCTCCTCAGTTCCTCCTTGTAGTGGAAACTGCTTCCTCAGGACTTGGGATATTGGCTGACTGCTTCAGTTGGGAACAATGATGCTGGTGCTAAGTGGGATTCAGTTTACAAAGAGGGAAATGGGGAAACTGTATTAATTCTTCTGATGCGAGAGGGATCGGATAATAAAGGTGTTTGCTGACATCTAACCTGCTCAGGAGCAGTAGAAAGTGTCAGTAATTCACATCAGAATCAAATGAAAACAAATTTATAAACTGAGCACAGGGAGTGAGAGCAACATTGGTAGTTTTCCCAGAAACAGTTGAAAACAATCTGAGAATGACTCTGTGCTGGGACAGTGCTCAAAGAGATTCAAAAGCCCAGTTGCAAGACACCAACTCTGCACGATGCTGGGGAGCACACATGACACAGGCCAGAAGATGTTTCCCAAAACAGGGGAAACAGGAAAATGTTGTTCAGCCTGAAACTTAATAGGAGGCCTGAGTCACAGCAAGGTTTCTGAAAGAGTAAAAAAAAGTCTCAAAAAGGAAACCAAAGGATCACCAAGGTACCAGCTGGCTGGGCGTGGAGCTGGTCTTGGGCTGTTGGGTCTGCCACCAGGACTTAGGTCACTCACAGGACTGGCTGTTTCCATCACGTGTACTCTGTAACACAAACACAGGGAGGTCTGCAGCGTTAGGTTTCTCCAGCCCCAGCGATGCCACTTAAGACAGGACCCCTTGGGAAGCCAGCACACATCAGTGTGACCAGCTGGAAAGAGGAGCCAGACCAGACAGAGCCTGGCTCTGCAGTGCTTGTTCACGGAGAAGAGCCTGAGGCCAAACACTGGGGCACGGGTACGTTCCATAGCTTGGGCCATAGTGCTGGTCTCTGGTTTGGGAGGCTGTGAGACCTCTTGAAACACTGTGGAGCACTTTTCCAGCCTTCCCTAGGATGGTGCATGCCCAGACCTCCTCTTGGAGCGGTGTCAGGAGCACAGCTGTGGCAAGGACCCATACCTGAGAGCTGAGAAGCACTCTGCTATAGACATAACCTGGCTTATCAAGATTTGGTCTGAACCTTTGTAAGCAGATTGGAGCCAGATATCAGTCTGAGCTAGACAGGGCACAGCCAAATGCTAGGAGGCAAGAGGAAGAAAAGACCCACCTAATTTGGCAGAGGACCTGCAGACATTTTGTGTTCCTTATATCTCCAGATGCCAGCAAGGACTTCCAAGATAAATAGCTGATGGACCAGTTGCTAGACACTTAGGCAGACTGTGGAGTAAGAGGAGGCCAGAAACACTCCATGGAGCTGTGGGATTTATGGTGGAGATTAAATATTGTGTTTCAGCTCTTGAACAGGAGTCGGAAAGCTGCTACTGGAAGAGAGAGAAGCTGGTTGCTTTAAGTCATATAAGGACCTGTGCTAGAGAGAAGAGTATTTCTATCCAGTTCAGACCACTTCAAGCTATTAGAAAAAGGGGACTTGTGCAGGATAGAAAGCAATGGGGACTTGGCTACAACATCAAACACGAGTGCAGCAGCTCAGTTAAGTGTGGCTTTGATGGGGAGAGGAAATAGCCACAGAGAGGGTTGTTACATGACCAGTCAGGACAGAGCTTCATAAAAACCTACTGAAAGATCCAAACTCAGCTCAGGAAATTGGGGGGGGAGAGTTACACTTGCAAAGCCGGGTAATACTGGTTTTAAGCTAGAGTTGAGGGAACACTTTGTGGTGGTGCCCAGAGCTGGATATTAAGTTGGTGTTCAGAGCACCCCGCTCTTCCCTGTAGCCTTTAATTGGTTTGCTTTTGGAAAGGGTGTTTTTGTGGCTGGTTGTACTAGAAATCCCATTTTCCTTGTTCTTTGTGGCAAAAAATGGGGATTTTGGTCAAACACCCTGTGTGCCTCCATTTGGTGGCAGCCCGCTTCAGAGGGATGCTCATGTGAGAAGCCAAGCAGCAGGAGAGGGGTTATTGCCTGTGTAATTAATAGGCTGCTGTTCATTCAGGTACTGAGGCTGCTAACTGAAACTAGACAGGGAGGGAGATGATGAGACAGTCCAAAACAGAGCCACCCCATGGGGATAAGGGAAAACAGGGACTGGGTGAAGTGCCTTTACTGGGGAGAAACGCTTGCAGGAGCGTGGATTGACAGGATTTGGGAAAATGCTCAGCAGATGGGAGGTGAACTAACAGCGCGTGTATCACTGTGGTTGATACTTGGTCAGTGAGCACCAGAGCTTTTCAACTTGCCATGTTTTCCTTTAAGGACACGGCTCGTGAAAGAAAGAGGTTTGGGCAGTCTGTTTGCTGTGCCTGCCTCCGAGGGCAAACCCCTGAGCTGTCTTTTTGAGCTTGGAGCCAGCTCTTGGACTGTTGTCCCAGTTAGAAAAGCCAGCAAGAGCTTTGCCATGTAATATGTTCATCAAAGGGTGCTTGTGCCTTGCCATTAACAGGTAATATCTGGGATGTGCCTTGCTAGGTTCATTGTGTTTTCCACAGTGGATATCTGGAGGTGAAAATGGCTTTTGCATTGGGACAAGTCCACAGCAAACTGTAGCACAGGTCTCCCTTAGACCACTCATCTAAGGCAACCCTCAATCCAGTGACCCACAGAGCAGGTACTGTATGGACAGGCATCCAATCCCTTCGCTCCAGCTGAGGATATCCTGGTGTCTGGTAAACCTTTCAACAGGAACTGATAATGTTTTATAAGTAGGTTGTAATGAGCTAAAGGTCTGAAATCCAACCCAGGGTGAGGTGACCTGTTGACAAGAGGTGTAACGCACCCTGGGCAAATGATCAGCCAGGGGTGTGATGGGGCAGCACTTCCCTGATGCAAGGGAGGGGAGTGGGACACTCTCAGCCTGCCTGGCCTTGTAGGGCACCAATCCTGCTGCTGGAGGCCCAGCTGCGGGCTCGCCAGGATTACAAAAGCTCCACACGCTCCCTGTGAGAAGGGAAAGCTGCCTTGGTAGCCAGAGAAGAGCAGCTGGGAATTTTCAGAGCAGAAGCAGTTTCTGTTCAACACAGCTAGGGGTGCCTGTGGGATGGAGATGGCACTGACATGAGACCAAAGTCGCTGAAGGCTGGTTCTACCAGCACCTTTTTCAAGTGCCTTTTTTGGGTCAGACATCTCCCTCAGCAGGACAGCAAGAAAAGGTCTGAGACTGCATCCTTTTTTTTTTAATTTATTTTAATTTTTTTCCTGTTTCTTTCACAGTCTGCAGGAATGAAAGTGCATCGAGTATGTAGGTTTGTGTGAGCAGAGTTCAAGGAGATAAAAGCATCTCTGAAAAAGGCTCCTGGTATCAAAACAAGGTGTAATTGAAAAAAAGCCCAACCCTCATTTGTCAATCCTGTCAGCTTTGGCGTATGGACTCTCTTCAGAGTAGCAGGGCAAAAACTGTTCAGTAATGGTGGGAAAGCTTGGAATTTAAAGATGAAATGTTGTATAGGACATAGGGAAATAAAACAATGGGTGATGAGTATTCATGAGAGCTCATTATACCCAAAACATTCAAAAAGGAGGTTCTGAGGTTTCACTATGATGTCAAAACCATTGGAGATTTCGAGGTTGCAAAACTCCTTAGTCAAGCCAAGAGAGAACTGATTTTGAGGAAAATGAGGAAAATGCAGACATATGATGGAAAATTACTATGGGAAACGTGATGCATTTCTTGTGTATGTTGTATTTTAAAAGTGGGTCCTCAAAGATGGGGACAAACCCTACTGAGCAGTGTCTCCCGGGGACCTTAGTGCAATTTGTTGCTGCTAATGTTGTTGGGTCTTTGCCTGAGATGGTATCTGCCAGACAATATTTGTTGGTAGCTATGGATTTCTTCAGAAAATGACCTGAAACTTACCCAAAAAGGAACCAAGTGGCTGTGATTGCAAACAAGCTTCTAAGGAATGAATTTTTCTCCATATTTGGGAACCTAGACGTGAAGAGTGTGCAATAAGACAGAGGCTTTGAGGAGAAAGTACTTCAGCAGGTCTGTTGGATGCTTATAAATGCAATAGGAGGTGGAGAGAGGAAGCTTGACTGCTGCTGGGAGGAGGCATTGAGACAACTGCATGATGCTTGGCCCTGACACCCTCATTTACAATGCCTGTTTATCCCGTACTGCTCCTCGAGGCTTTGGTGTCTGCCCACCCTGAGAGACCTTGGTCTACACCACCAGAAACCAGAGTGGGTGACTGAATCACCCCTCAGACACTTTGTATGAGAACAGCAAAAGCCCTTTGTCTGTTTTGTTGATTATAATGACTTTCAGAGAAGTAGAAAGGGAAAGTGCAGCCTGACCCCAGTTCTTCTTTTTAGACATTAGCCAGGAAACATCACAGTCCTTGCAATGAATTCCTAGATTTGGGCCAGTTAGTGTGCAGTGGCCTGGTCTAGCTGGACTCTGCAAAAAACAAGTGGAATGCCTTGGGTTTTTCTAGAGAAACTTAAATGCAAGTGTTGCCTCGGACAGTGTGTGTGTTCTCTGAAGTAGGCTTAGGTGTGGAAACCTAGCTGATTCCACATCCAGCAGAGATGGAGAGATCAGGAGCCCAAAGCAGATGAACCGTGGCATGTAGCAGTGATCACATAAGAGGCCAGAGAGGAAATTACGAGGGTCCCAAAGCCAAGAATACAGCTGTGGTGGTTGTTGAGCCTGACAGAAATTAGTTTCCTGCTGGGGGAAAATAGGGAATGGCATGGTTTATCCCACAGATTTCATTAAACCCCCAAACTTCTCTGAGAACTCCTTCTCAGGGGGTGAAAGGGCGTCCCAGAGGTAGCAGAGTCAGTCCAAGCTGGCCCTGTGAAAGTGGCCCGATGGGAAAACACAAGAGGAGTATGTAAATAGCTACATTGATGGCTCTGATGCTCTTCTTCCATGCAGGGAGGTCCATGTGTCTAGGTTCTGCTGGCAGGAGGCAGAGCAAGGCGGGGATTTGCTGGAGGGGAGATGCCTGCAAGTGATGAGCAAAAGAGTTCCCATTTGCTGAGCCCCATGCCAGAAGTACTGGCACAGTGGTGTGAGCATGGGCAAGCTGATGAAACCAGGAAATGAAGGCACTGAAAAAGTGAAGACTGCTCAAAGCACATCCCAGGACAGGATAGGTATGCCTGGAACAGGGGGCAGAAGCAAGTGAGGGACCTGATAGTGCGATGGGAATAGCAGTGTAGCATCAGCAGTATAGCATCCCTGCCTGCTCCTTGCCCTGCAGTGTTCTGCATAAAGGGAGGGAAGTTTTGCCAGGCCACCCCTTCCTCAGGTGGGCAGCTCTGCTCCACAGCCCCCAACACTCCTTGGCTGAGCTTTCCCCTGAGCACAAGACCCATTAAATAAAGAGGTGACACGGTGGCTTCCAGAACGTCCCTGGCTGGTAATAATGTACCAAGCATCTTACTGTAGCATCTGAGCATCACAGCCCACCTATTGGCAGGGGATGGACCACCAAAGTTTCCTTTTCTGACTATGTTGGATCATGTTCTTGACAAAGTTATGCACATGCATACGTCCCCCGTCCCTCTCAGCTGCGAATTGTTTTACAAAGGAGTCACTTGCAGGGGAAGTTTATTTACTCCACTATGTGCTACTATTTGAAGCAAGTTGGATGGTGTAGCAGTGGTGCTATCCCTGTTCATAAGCCTCTGCTTCATCAGATGTCAACAGGGAAGAACTGTGTGGTTTAAGCTTATTTGGGAAGCCTCATCTTTGCTTTGTAAAACAGGACACAAGCAAATACTCAGAGAGTCCCTAATTTCAGGCAAGTTACCCTCAGGAGCAGCACAGGGAATCTCTGACCCCTTCTTTGGGATGAAGAGCTCCCACAGTTTCCTCTGGCACTAAAACAGTGGCTTGTTGGAAGCCACAGTAACTGTGCTCACTGAAGGAGTTTTGTTGTTTGGAGCCCCATTATGTCCATCGGACTCGACACCCTCCCCCCTCCAAAGAGCCTTATGAACAAAATGAACTGCAGCAGAAATCGCACATTCCTGGATAGGCATGTGTGCCTCTTGTGAAGTCTGTAAAAACATGTCCCAAATGTATGGTGAGGTAGTAAAGACAGTGTCCAAGAAGCCTACTCTGAGATGAGAAGGGAGGAGAAAGCCACCCGCTAGTTTTCCTTGCAGACACTCCGAGCCCAAGAGTGAAGGATGCTTTGGGGAGCAAAGGCTAGCCAGTGCCTCATGGTCCCACTAATGCTGGGAGTCCTCAAATGCTGGAAACCAAAGTGTTTATCTGTTCTTCCCAAACATCATTCTTTCCAGACCCTTGTGGATAGGCTGATTTCTAGAGAGTGGAGGAAGGTGGAGCGGGTGAAAAGGGGGCTTGCTTACTCTCAGCTACTCAAACTCTGTACCTTTCCGATTGGCACTTTCGACTTGTATTGGTCCCAATTAATTAATAATTGTGGATTTTATTCTCCTCTCTAGGCCACCCTGCCTGCAGTCACTCTTCCCACCTTGCTAGAAAAGGCAACCTTTAACACCAAAGCCCTGGTTGTAGCACTAGAGTAGGGATGGCACCTTCTTTAGGCAGAACCCTTCTGAGCTGGGGGCTGTTTCAGCACCTGGGCACCCATGTGTGCATCAGAAATTCTCAAAACAAGCGCTCCCCTTTGGGAGTGTTTTGGGAGACAAGGGGCAGGAGGAATGAACTCTGTTACGTTTGCAAACCGCCTGTGAGCAAGGTCTGATTTTTCAGGCTCTGTCTGGGACCCAGGTTTGCTGTTGGGATGATGTCTGTGAGTCATCTCGGCAGATTGTGTGCGCGTGTCAGATGGTGGAAGAAGTAGGCAGTTGAAAGGTGAAATGTGCTGGTGAGTGGGAAGTAAGTATGTGGTAGGCACATGAAATAAGAGCCTCTTCTGTTCCCTGGATGGATGAGCATCACAGGCAGAAGTAGGTTTCTGGGGCAAATACTCCTTTTCACAAGTTCCCAAAGATGATTTTGGTTAATATTTGCTAAAGTTTACTTGACATTTGCAGTCACTTGTGTCAGTATGATCCCATCCTGGAATGTTAACTGGAAACAAACACAAAAGTGGGCATGAGCTCAGCTGATGTGGATACAGTTTTTAATTTAGGCTGATTTTCATGGTAATCATCTTTCACGTAATCATCCAGTCCTGCTGAGAATTAGCAGTGTTCCAGGAGCCCACTGTTTCCAAGGCTCATGGCTTTTTGTTCTTTCTTAGGAAGCATGTTACCAGAGTTACTGGTGTTTGTATCTATTGTCTGACACTTCCTACCAAAATCCCATCTCCAGTTGCTTCTAACTTAATCAAAATGTGACAATTTGGCCTAAAAGCTCCCAGCACAGTTGTTTACCTCTGGCTGTTATTATAATACTATTTTTTTTAAAAAAGAAATAATCTGAATCGATTAAGCTGCTTCCAAGAACCTAGCTAAAACTAAGCACGTTTTGTTTTCTCCGTGTCAGAAAAAAATGATGATGTCTTTTCCCAAAAGCTCTGGTGCAATGTGCTGTGGAGCAAGAGCATCAGGCTTGTGGTGGAGGTGGGCTTTGGGTAGGAAACGTCCTTCCTGCATTTCCTTTGAGAAAATGATCTAAGAACAAACCCCAAGGATCCATAGCTCTCACTTGCTCTGTAGTGACAGCTTTGGTTTCACACCTAAGTACGTGCCTATGTTCTGGGCACGTTTCCAAGCAGGTCTGAGCAATTTCTGCAGTGGTCGTTTACTCACATAGAGGGTCCAGCCATCCTTGGACCCAGGCAAGGAAGGGGAGCATGTTGTTTGGTGTAACTACAGCACAAGAAAACCTGTTTCTGGAGAAGCAGCAGGAGGCTGGGATAAGAAATCTGGATGTGGCGGAATGGTCTGAAGTCTGGGGAGTATGTCAGACTGTCAGAACTGGATGGCAAAGATACAAAGGTACTGCATGATTCAAGGTGTCTGGGAACCAAGCTGAGGCCAACAGGACATTCATCTCCAAGGTGCAAAAATATTAGGCAATGCTAAGTACCTTTTATTAAAAACTCAGGCTTAGGTATCTTAGAGCAGTTGTTCTGTGCTTGGTGGCTTTCCATCTGGGCTTGCCATCCCTACAACATGATCTGTAGTGGTGATTTGTCTCCACGGGCTCATTGTCGCACAGGTATCTCTGTGTGACCACATGGTTCGGCTCAATGAATGCCACAGGAAGCCCAGAGGACCCTGCTGAACAGGGTATGGGTGCTGTGCAGTAAGGATTGCCTTCACATGCTGGATGAGGAGAAGAAAACAGAACTGTTCACCAGTGGTAGTGACACACTATATATGATCTGAAGACACAGGAAGAAAGTAGTATGTTCGAAATAGGCATAAAATTTTTTCACACTGTGCTCTTGCTGATCCTTGTCCTTGTGACTTGTTGACAAATTTGGTTCCTGCATTAGGTGTAATCATGGTGCCAAGCAGACAGGGGCCACACCAGCTGTGATGCAACAGCATGAGGGGCAAATGTCCAGCCCAGTCTGTCCCCAGAAAAAAATTGGTTCCAGAGTAACTATGTGAAGGAATTCAGGGCTGCAGGTGATGGCGAGAGCTCCACATCTTGGGCTGGTTTGGTCACCATCAAGCAGAGTGGCCAGACCCTGGCAGCTTCAGTGGTCAGGGTTGAGTGGCTGGGGAGCACACTCAAGGCAGGCCGACGGATGCTGTGTGAGGGCAGCTCACTGGGTCTAGAAGAAAGTAAAGATCAAATTCTTTCGGCTTATGCAAGCCCACTTCTTTCTCCACCCCCTGCCTTGGTGAGAATTAAACATCTTGCGAGGTGAAGTAGTCCTCAAGTGAAACAAAATCCCCCTTCTCAGGCCTTGAAGTGCATAACTCTCTGAATTACCTGACAAGCACAGCTTACCCTTAGAGCACTTCACTGCTTCCCTTTCCCAAGTAAGAGCACACTTCTGTGGATGTTTTCCTTGCTCCGTACTACCTAATGGATTTTTTTTCCCTTAATAACTGTCACTTGCCCCGTGTCTTGCTATTCTCAACTCATAATGAAAAACGTAAGTCCCTGGCTATGAACACTATTCATTATTCATTTACCAGAGGAATCTTAGACACATTCATCCCGTTTCCTCTTAGTGCCTCATTGTCAATAAACCTTTGCCTTGCTGCTTCTGTAAATCATGTTCATCCCTTTTCTTTGCGAGCCATATGCTCGGGCTCTTGCACAAATGTCTCATGAGAGTAATCAGCCAAATCAAGTAGTATCATTTTTTTACTTCTTGATAAGCTGGCAAAACTTCATTAAGAGGAGATTATTGAGCTATGGGTAAATGTTTTTTCTGGATGAAGAAAGCACCACACTTAAACTGTGAAGTAAGTAGGGTTTCCCAGTATTTTCCTCATCGGAGTGGCCTGCGCCAGCAGTTAGTATCATTCAAAGATTGTCCTGACTCCTGTGGGGAACATACACTTCTCTGTTGTGATATGAAAGATGTGGAGCTAACTCTCCAGAGAGAAGAGTGCAGTACACTGGAGGATAGATTTCAAGACCTAGGATAAGTGAGGGAGACTTCCAAACATCCTTTTCCTCCTCCCTATGGCGCCAAGAGAGAGAAATACAAAGTGTGAGAGTGTAGCAGCCCCGATGCATGGTGGGCTCCCTTCAGAGGCTGGAGTAGTGATTGCAAGCCACTGCCCTTGCACCTAGCCTTGATGGCAAATGCCAGCCGTGGACGTAGATGCAGAGTCAGGTTGGGGCAGAGGAGGACCAGCTGCTGCAGAGGCTGGAGGGAGCATACGGGGGCCAAGAGTTTATTAGACTCCAGTTTAAATGGAAGTGAAATACGTTCCTGTAACACAGGGCAGCAGAGGTTAATGGAGTCCTTTGTGCAGAGGTTTTATGACACTCTTTGGGGATACATATAAGAAAACTAGGGCGTTCTAAGTAATTTAAATAAATATTTGTTTAGACTGTGTAAGGGGCAATTGGAGTTTCCTGGCAGGTCAGTCTTGGATGGATTTTTTCTTTCTTTGCCCTTTCTCTGCAGCTATAGCGTAGGCATGCTGTGGTTCACAGCCAGGCCATGCAGCACAGCTATGTCCCCCCACCTTGAAATGGCTCTCCTGGTCAGTGAGACCTTGAGGATGCTGTGTACCCACTGTACTGCACACTGCTCACGGGGACCGATGATGACAACCCTTGGCTAGCAGGGGTGGCTGGTGCCCTCAGACCCTGTTGGGACTCCAGACTTCCTGCTCTTCCTTGGCACCAGCACCCTCTCAGCAGGAAACCCCCATGAGGGCTGTAGCACCATCCCCATCTCCTGACCCCACAGCAGGGAGATTTTAAGCAGTGGGTGACTTGAACTATTTTTCTTAAAGAACCTGGCCCAAACTTTGGCCCAGCATTTAACGTCAACCCTTTCTTTGGCTCAGTGAGGTTCAGCCAAGTTTAGGTGTTTTCTGTTTCACATCACTACTGCCTTCCAATTTAGGTGTTTTCTGTTTCACATCACTACTGCCTTCCACTACTGCCAAGCAAAAATGGTAGCACCCAAATCCCCCTGAGATTCAGTGGGGTCGATGCACCATCTCATCCAAACGGAGAGTTCCCAGCTATTCTCCACAGGGGCATCTGGGGCCCAAATTGGTAAGCATGAGAAGTGGCTCCAGAGATGTGCCGGGTGGATTCATTTGGGCTTGCCTGACTGTCGTTCTGAAGTACATAACACTTCACTTCAAGCGTAAGGGTAGTCCAGGGACACACATATGCTGTGGCTGGATTAGGCCGCAGGCTGGCTGCTTCGGCGAGGCACAGCCTGCTCAGATGCCTCTCCGGCCAGCGCCTGCAAGCCTTTTGAAGTTCATCTGTCACTAATTTGAAACAGGACTCTAATGCAGAGGCAGCTGAGCTCTTACTCAGCTCGTGACAAAATTCTCCTTCCTCCTGCCCCTCTGCTCGGCTGGTTATTTCAGGTTGCAGCTCCAGCCCTGTTACCAGCAGCACAAAGCAGGCAACTGGGAGTCCCCTCTGGGAGGCAGCTAACTTCATTGATGCGTTGCTGCCTCCACTGTGAGGAGGTTGCTTTTGCAAAGCAGCAGACAGAAGGATGAAGAGAGGGGCAGACTTACAGACAGACCAACCAACTGCATGAACGCTGTCCAGGCAGGCACAGACACATAGGATGGGGTGAATCAGTCTCCGAGCTGGCATTGGAGAATGCAGCCAGGCCATAACCAGATGTCAGAACAAGGTTCAACTCCTTTTCAGGCTGTTTTGCCTCCCCACCACCTGGAAGGAGTGTCCCCCATTCTTCTCTAACTCAGTGGCTGATTTGTGCTTGCTGTTCTTTATGAACTCACATATTTTGCCTGCTTCATCACTGAGCCTGGTCTTCAGAGCAGCTAGGTGCTCACATCCATCTCTGAGGAACTTTAGAAAAGCCACGACGCTCAGGTGACCATGGCCAGGGTGAGGCAATGTCTGACTGCTTTAGAAGGAGACTGCTTATCCAGAATGAATCAAATTGAGATCCAGAAGGAAAACAAAGGCCTTTCAAGCCCCCTCATGATCCTTGACTGCTTTGTCCATCTTCCCTGGCAGGTGAGCACTGAGGATGTATCAATTCAGAGGTACGAGGTTACTTTTGGTTCACACGCATTGTTTTAGGCAGAGGCACAAGTAGGACATAGCAGGAACCCACAACTATTTCCCAGCTCTTTGTGACATCCCAACAGTGGGAAATAAAAGGGGCATTTATAAATGCAGTAACTGACCCATCTGGACTGTCCTCCTGCCAAGCAGGACTTTGCACGGGCGTGTTGAAAACCCGTAGCTGGCCACCCTCAGCCCCACGCCTGGGGCTTCCTGTGTGGGATCTGCAGAGGGTCTGGCTGCCACTGAGCTGCACAGAGGTGGCTGTCACCTCTCTCTGCTGTTACACGGAAAGCCATCTCGTGGCTGGGCTTGGCACAGCAGAGCACATCCCCTGTACATCCACTTCATCATCTCCTGATGCCGCTGAAGGAAAACCTTCAGGTGTCAGAGAGGAGAAAGAGCCAGGTCAGCCAGAAATTCGTGGGTTCATCAGAGAGAACCAGGGTGCCCAGCTCCAGAACATTTGGCATAAAACAGCGATGTCGTTTCACATTCATTGGTGAGGAAGCCATGCTATGCCCCCAAGCACTTTCATTTTCTCCCCATGGAGGCAATGGCTCTTTTCCCGCATCACCTTCCGGGAGCCAGAAAGAGAGCTGCCTTTCCAACAGGTTGATAGAAGCATTTTTGTCCTTCAGAATTTGCTAGTCAGCTCTTATGTATTTAAAAAAAGTGTAGATGAGGTACTTGGGGATACGGTTTGGCTTAGGTCAGGAACGGTTGGACTTGATGCTCTTAAAGGTCTTTTCCAGCCTTGTGATTCTGTGATTCCCCACTGTTCAGATGAACATGCCACATCAGGGAGGACTTGGGGCATAAACTGTGCCTTCCTGCTCTAGCCACAGCTTCTATGCAGAGTTTTCAGAACTGATCTGTTTATGCAAGAGCCCATCTTGTCAGAGTCCTTTAAATAACATGAAAGAGTAGCAAGCAGTGCCCATTGCCTTCACACAGCTGGTGCTGCGCCCTCCCCAAGTAGCCACAGGGTGTGTAGGGTGTGTGAATTCAGCTAATCACGAATCAAACAGTATGTGCCCCCCCAAAGCAGATGTTTGCACAGGGGGCAGGGGGGAAGCAAGAGGAACAGCAACTTCCACAAACAAGTAACACGTGTACAGACACGTGTTCCCCAGGCTTGCAGCGATGTGAACTTCTCAAGGGTGCTGGAGTTAACGCGTACCCAGCTGTCTGTCCCCAGACCCACACAGCAGCTTGCTCCAGGAGAACGGAACCAGCCGGGCAGGAGAGGGTCTAAGTGCAGCCAGGGCCGAGGTGGTTTTGACTCCTGGAGAAGCACCTCTGAGGCACACAGAGCAGGAGCGGTGATTTCAGTTACACACTGTGTAACTTTCTGCAGGGTGGCAGAAAGCCTGTGGAGCCGCAGGTGCCGTGTGGCACCTTTGCCAGTGTCTCCATACTGCCTTTCAGGCATGGAAAGAGGTTTTGAGGTCTTTCTGCTACAAGCCTTAGTGTTGCTCCTGCTGCATCCTCACTTCAGAAAAATGTCTCTTCTTGAAGAGGAGGGCTCTGGGTGCTGTCAAGAGAAGCACGGTAGAAAGAAATCCCCTTCCCCCTCACCCCAAGTAGGCTTTTCTGTAGGAATTGGGTCTGTCTGTAATTAGCTCCCTGAGGTGGCCAGGTATTTTGTGGCTACTTTTAGTCCATGGGTTTCGCTATGTCACAGTGTGTCAGTGACTGACATGAGCACTCACCTGCTGCCTGACCTGGACTCTCCTCTGCTGTGGAGCCTCAGGAGGCTGGAGGCAGCAGGGCAGCAGCACCGACAGCTTTGGTCAGGCTCATCAGAGATGGATGATACTGATGAGTACATTCATGCAGTGGTCTCCTCAGCACAATGGGAAGTGGGTGTGTGCCATGCCATGAGCAGAGGAACTGTCTAGAGCATGTCCCAGCCTCCCTTCAGGTTCTGCAGGATCAACCAAATGAGGTCTCAGGCTGGGATAACTGGACAGGCACACATAGACACAGGAACCAGCTCTGCTTTATGCAAACTCCAGCTGGTAGGCTGGATATAAGGTGATGTGTTCATCCTTATCCAGAGTGGAAATGGAGATGTTCCAATGAGTTTCTGCTTAGCAGCAAGGATAACTACAGCTTCCAGAACAACGTCCATGGCTTGCATCTTATGTAGACTTCTACCACTTGCATTTAAGGGATGAATGCTGCCCTCTGCATTTGGGCTCAAGTGTCTGGTCATTGCTAATAAAATCAGTGGTGCCAGAGTCAGCTACAAAATTCTAGGTCTTCTCTCCATCTTTCAACTCTATATCTGCAGACTGGAAGAGCACTCACTCCCTGAATGGAAACCAACCTGAAGATTTTGGACCTCGTACATCTATAGTCCAGATGCTCCATTTTATCCTATACAACCCAAAATAGGGATATTTTTTAAATGATAGCCCTGTGATGACTTCTGGACTGCAATGACAATCAGGAGGCAGAAGGCTGCAACAAACAGCTTGGGAACAAGTAGAATGGCCTCAGGATGTGTTAAGGCAGGATTACGATGACTGGATATCAGAGCTTGGAACAGGCTGCCCAGGGAGGGGGTTGAGTCACCTTCCCTAGATGTGTTTAAAAAAAAGGTTAGATGAAGTGCTTAGGGATACAGTTTAGCATGGGACAGGAATGATTGGACTTGATGATCTTAAAGGTCTTTTCCAACTTTGTGATTCTGTGATGCTGTGGTAAGGTCACTCCAGCTGGCCAAGTCCTGGAACTGTGCTGGCTGAGCCTGTGGCACAAACCTTCCTTGGTAACAAGTGTAGAATACACTGCCCAAATATTACCTAGGCAACATTTTAGCACTGGTATTTAAGCACAAGTTGAGAGAATTAAGAGCCAGGACTGGATTTATAAAGCCTTCTTAAATATCTTCACTAGAGATTTCTGTCATTTTGGGTTTGGGTTTTTTGTTGTTGTTTGGTTTTTTAAAGTATCATTGCTACACAATATAAGTTGGACCATGACTGTGTGTGGGGGAGAGGCAACATGAAATCACCAGCGTAGGAGGCCATAGCGATCTGGTGATCGGCAGGGGAGAAACCCCCTGGGCAGGAGGGCAGAAGGCCCCTGCTTCATTTGGTGTGGGAGCAGAGAAGCTGCCTGACGCAGCCACATGCCACCCATGCCACATGCTTTGGATGTGGGTCAACCACCCGTGGGTCAGCCTCTGTGCCACACCACGCACTGGTAGGTGTCTAGGTGTCCCAGGCTGTGTTTGGAATCCCCAGGGCTGGGATAGCATGGGGGTCCTCACAGAGACAGTAAAGGATTGGAGGAGACGCTGCCAGAGTGGTACATGAGCAATGCCAAGGTCCTGGAGGCTCCTTTTGCCTGGAGCCTGGGGGAAACAGCCCTGTGCTGGCTGTGTCCTTTGGCTTTGCCAGAAGCTTTGTACGTCATGCAACTGCAACCACAAGATCTATGTCAAAGGAGCTGGGGCTTCTCCTTCCCATGCTGTGCAAAGGAGGCCTAGCACTTCACGCTGCCTATGTGAAATGACCCACTCTCTGTCGCCGTGTGGGTGCACCAAGCTGACTATGCTCTAAATGAGATTTCATGGATAAAATTGTACATAGGGCAGATTGCACCAAGCTGGCTATGCTCTAAATGAGATTTCATGGATAAAATTGTACATAGGGCAGATGTTACTCCATCACTCCGCCAAAACAGCATGTTGCAGGAATGAGACAGGTACCAGTTGTGAATTCAAACATTGTGATGCTGTTTCTTCTAGGAAGGTGTCAGCAGAGCAGTGTGATGCCTGGCCATCCCAGGGGCACACTGCAGTCTGTGTCTCCCACGCCCTCTTCCTCCTCCACGGGGTTCCCGTGAGAGATGGGGTGAGGTCAGAAAGGCATATCTCCTTCAGGTGAACTGGGGATGCAGGCAGCTCTCCTCCCTGAAAATGAGCAGCATGATTCCCGTGTGCCCAGCTGTCCTGGGCTGTCCCTGCCCATTGGCAACTGACACATGGTGACTCAAGGAAGATCTCAGAAGTGCCAATGGTCTAGCAAGCAGCCAAGGCACTGGGAGAGAGGGTATAAGCATTGGGAAGCCAGAAAATATCCTTCTTCTATGGCTAGGAGGGCAAGAACAGAGTTGTAAGCAGTGAAGGAGGCACCAAGCAGTCCTGTTGGGCTTTTAAGGGTGCAACGATGCTCACATTACCTCCTTGTCACTGAGATCTTCACAATATGTAACTCAAGGTCTCTCCAGGTTTGATTAGAACCAGACACCCCAAACTTTGCACTGAAACTTTGAGGCCATCTCCAGTTACAGGAAGTCTGGACATATCTATATGCAGATGTATGCAATTTGTTTCACTTCAGCAGTTGACATGACTGTTTTGAGGTCAGGGACCCAGTTTCTAGGGAGTGAGAGTTACTTCTCTGGATGCTCAGCTGAGGGTGGGTGCACACCATCCCCTCCCTACGCTGCCATGACTGCTCCCTGCCTCCTGCCCTCCACCCACTGTTGCTGTCCCTCTCCTGCAGACAGCTCACCCCACTCACCCCAGCTCACCAGTGCCCACAGAGGCTGGAAGGGAAGGATCCCATGTCTGCTGCAGCATGGGAGCATGAGAACCACCTGGCTGAGCCAGCAAGGAGGGCTCTGGGCTGGTGGCAGGAAGGCACAGGGACACCAATCACATGCACAGTGGTGACTGTCACTCACACCTCAGGGCTGATGTGGCTGCTGAGAGCCCTGAGCTGCCCCAGTTAGCTGTGTGGGTTGGGGGCGGGGGAGGGGCGTCTCCTGCCCCAGTTAGCTAAGATGCTCAAGCAGATAATAAACATCAGAGGAGTTCCTGAGAAAAAGCTTCTCGTCTTATGTTTGCTGCTGCTGGAGTCACAGGGCACCTGAGAGTTAGGGAGGCCGCCAGCACTAAGGGGGGGGGGGGGGGTGGGGATGTACTGGGCTTCATGGCATCATAAATAGTAAAAAACAAAAGACAGGGGGGAAAAAATTCCTGGGATGCTATTTATTTATTTATTTATTACTCCATCTTTACTAACTCTCATAGGTGGCTGCAGACTTTCTGGAACTGTTTTATTACCGTTCAAAACTTTGAAAATAATAAATATCATGGTTATAGCATACGATTTGCCCAGGCTGTGGGGCAGGGTACTGTCCCAGCCTATTTTGGATAGGCCTGTCCACCTACATCCCCCAGGAATGTCAGAGCAGCTCAGCCTGTTGGAGGGTACAGGTGCAAAGAGGAGGCAGGGTGGCAGTCGCTGGCCTGGACACTGGTTCTGGCGCTCAGGGAGTATGAATCTTGACAAAATGTTCCTAAGGATCAGAGTGAAGAGCGGGATAGAAAACATCAGGCATTGCTGAGCTTCACATGGAGCTCCTCGAAAGCCTGAGGGAACTGTATTAGAGGAAGCAATAAATCTGAAAACACAGTAGGGTGATAGTGGCAGATAGCTCCTGCATCTCTGGTGCCTTCATCCCAGCCTTGCCCTCGGCTCCTCTGGACTAACTGGGCGGTTTTATTCGCAAGTCCTTTTCATAACTCATCCTCACAAACTTAACCCTGGGCCTTCCTTGTTCTCATGCCCAGGAGGGACAGCTGTATTTCATCCTCCCATTTTCATCCCAACCACCCTGATGCAGCCTTTGCAAGAGTGAGAAAAGGGCAAGACCGTATACTTCTTCTCACAGGCTCACTCATGGGGTTTTGGCTGCGACACCATGACAGAGCTGTTTGTTCACAGAAGGGCCGTGCTGTAACTGTACAGTGGGTTAGGTGGCAGGGTGCTGTAATGAGGGGTGAGAGCTGGAAAAAATAGGGACTTCCAATGACATGGGCATTAATGACCCTGAATATGACACTGCTGAGGGAAATCTCCAGGTGGACACATCACTACATGGTGGAGCTGTTTCCCAGAAAGACAGATCCAGGACTAAGAACAGTTTAAAACAGGCTAATGTGAATTTAAAAAATAAAATAAAATATATATATATAAGAGATTAGCCAGTTGGCATGGTCTTAGCTTGGTAAGGAGAGGGTGTATATGAAGTATCACTGCATCCTTTCCTTCCCAGATTTTTAGGAGCCAAGAGTAGCAGCTGAAGATTAAACCCTGCACTAGGGTTACCATGGTTTTTGCCCAAAAATCCCAGCCAGAAGTGTGGGCAGAGGGGACATCAGGCTGCACAACACATGCTGGGTGGGCCAGCTGCTCACACAAACCCCTCTTTTCCTGTTCTGGGGATAGCCTGTTGGGCGAAGCAGCAGCACTAGGTAAGGGAGAGCCACGACCACTTGTCATCAGAGGTGCCATGTGCCACTGGGTCCCAACCACGATACCCGGATCCTGCTGGCAAGGCGGTGGACTTGCTAATGACAGGGATGCCACCATTGCTGGAGGCAGTAGCTGGGCAGGAGAGGACATCCCATCACAGCACCCTTTGCCAGTGCCCGAGGGCACATACACATCGTTTCACTCATAGCTTCTGCGCCTTAGAGAGGAATCAGCCCTCTGCCATGGCTGAAACATCCACCTCCTGCTCTGCCACACTGCTCTTGTATGTCATGGCCTGTTCTCTATGAATTGCTCAGGGCAGTTGGGCAGGAACAGCTTCCGAGGCTGCTGTCAGACTCCTCTTGCTGTTCCCTGCCCTGCACACAGGCTGGGACATTCCCACAGGTGCCTCACACCTCTTCTCTGCAGTGCTGAGCACCATTCATGACTCTTTTGCCAAAAGCAGCCCAAGTCTTGCAGGATGCAAGTCAGGATCACTTCTGCTGGCACACCACTGCTACCTGGGAGTGCACAAGCAGAAAACAGATCCTGCTGAGTGCATGCATAGCTGCTGTGTGCCCCTGGCCTGCTACCATGACCTGGTTGGGGGGCACAGATGGGCTGGTGACTGGGGACCATCTGCTGAGGCCCTGTCTTCACAGACCTCTCCTGTGTCCAAGACCAAGGAATGTAGTTCTCTGTGGGGTTTGGTCCCACTGTGAGTGGTGGGATGGTGAAGGAGGTTCTCTTAGGGGTGCGTGCCTTCCAGCCAGCTCCCAGAGGGTGACTGGGAGGAGCTGGCACAGCACAGCACAACCTCCCCTTACCCATCTCTGCTGTTACCCATGGACTGCAGTCAGCCCCCCTTGCCATAACATCCACCACCTCCCTTGAAGAGAGCACAGCTAGGTGCCTGTGCCACCTCTGAGCTGAGCTCCAGCACCCTCCGAGGCTCAGGGTATCAGCTTTCCTGTATCGAGGGCAGCCTTCTGCCTCACCTCCCTCCCCTGCCTCTGCCTGGAGTGGTGTCCACCTCTCTGACAGTGTCTGGGTATTACTGCCATGGCTAACTTTAATTGGATAAACCTATTAATTGGTTGAAAGATTTATATCTGTTTTCTTCTCTCTCTCTCTCCCCCCCCCCCCCCCCGCTCAAACCTGCCCTCCTCTCCCTTCATCACCCTCCCATCAAAATAGGTAAGGAGAGCAGTTTGGGAGAGGCTGACTTGCAGCCGAGCTCTGACCCTTCGGGAATGGACAGCAGCTACCTCAGCGTGAAGGAGACCGGAGTGAAAGTGCCCCAGGACAGGGCCAGCACAGACCTCCCCAGCCCCATGGACAAGGCCGACTCGGAGAGCAACAAGGGCAAAAAGCGGAGGAACCGCACGACCTTCACTAGTTACCAGCTGGAGGAGCTGGAGAAGGTCTTTCAGAAGACCCACTACCCAGATGTCTATGCCAGAGAGCAACTAGCCATGAGGACAGACCTCACCGAGGCCCGTGTACAGGTAACAGGGAAAGCCCTAGGGCTGGGTGAGGGGTAGGTGAGCTGCAAACAACCCACCGCTCTCTGGGAAATGAAAACACAAACCCTGCAAATTTGTTGTCCCTTGCTGTGCCTGAGGTCACCTGCAGCCTCACCACACAGCCTGCTGGCAGTCCAGCCCCAGCCAGAGCCCGTGCTGCAGGCTGGCACACCTTGCCAGGACACTGAGGCACAGGGACAGACTGGCATGTCTGTGTCTGACACTCATGTCGGTCCTTTATTTGGGCTGGCATCCTGAGCTGCAGCATTCCCAGAGAAGTCTCTTTTCCTTGAGCTGGTGGGACAGCAGGCAGGTAAGCCTCACTTAGCAAGGCTATTACTACTTTCTTTTCTGCAGGACACTTGGCAGGGGAAATGGGCTCATTAGTCTGAGTGGGAGGATGGCTCCCACAGTTTGGTTTCTTTCTAGCAAAATGGGGATGCAGAGCTGAGTTGGATGTTTGGTACCAGGGAGCAATGAGGTGATACAGGAGGGAGATGCCTGAGAGGTGATACTCTTGCTGCTTGCTTGACAAAGCAGGTGATGAGACTTCATGAAGCCCAGTCATTTGGGTCAGAAAGGTGCTCCCACCACCTTGAGAGGCACAGGAGAGTCAAACAGCCATGCTGCATCTCACCACCTCCACCACACAGGTGCCAACTCCCATGAACCAGCTGCCCTGAATTGGGGATACAGCAGAGGCAAAAGAGACATTAAAGGAGTGAATGATGCTCTGAATGCTGGTCTGTCCTCTGAGTCGAGTTTAAATGAAAGGCCTGGAAGGACTCAGGAGCATTTACAAAAAAAGGAGCATGCTCACTTGGAGCAGACATCCATGGCTCATGCCTTGATGGCCATCAAAGGTCCCGCTAAAGCTTAGGCTCTCATTCTTCAGTTTAGCTAATCCCATGACTTCCATCTGCATTTATCAGCTCACCACCCCCAGAACCTGCATTAGCATTGAGAATAGCTGGCGTGTGGAGGCATCAGATTATCCTCTTATCCCAGGAAGACTCCCAGGTCCCAGGCACCCAGGCACCCAGGCTTGCCCTCTGCTCTAACCTTCACAAGCTGTTCTGCAGTCAAGCCAGCATCCTTGCATAATTCCACACTTCTCTGTATGCTTACTTCCAGTTTCAACTGTCTGCAGGGTTTTTCTCGTCTGTCTGCCTCAATTGGTTTGCAGAGCTGGTATGCTCTTCTTCCCCACAGCTGTTTCTCTTCAAGATGGACACGGGTGCACTTCAGTAGAGAGCAGTGTGATTCCTGTTGGTCCTGCACGTTATGTGCTGAGGGGTGGGCAGAGGAAGGCAGCGCTGCAAACGCCAGCTCTTTACTTCTGCTGCTGGATGCAGCCCTTGATTTCCCAGGGACACATCACAGGCGCTTGGATGAGGGTCTCCTGGGAAGCCAGGTGCAGCATTGGGTTCGGGATGGATGGAACAGTGCATGAAATTCCTTTTGCTCAGGAATGAGGATGAGGTGCTGGAGGGTGGCAAGCTCCTCCGGCTCACCTCCCCATCAGGGTGTGAAGCTAGCACAGCAAGCGAATGGGACTAGCTAGCAGGGCCAGGGCAGGTGAGGCAGATGCAATCCACAAGTGCATTACATATGACCCACCATCTCAGAGGGCGGGGGGTTCCCTTCACTTTAGCAGTGGATAACACTGAAGCCGAGGGCAGAAGCACCTCTCCATGCGACCAGGAGGAAATGTAGCAGAGGGACGGGGCAGCCCGTTGGCTTCACCCTGCCCTGAGATAAGCAGCAGGCAGCCAAGGGCACCGCACAGCAGCCGCTCCGCTCGCGTGGCTGCCAGCTTGCACGTCTGGCCGTGGAGGGTGATGACAGCACTTGTGTAACAGGGCGGCTGAGGGACATGTCTATGTGGCCTGGCCGCTGGAGCACTTACCCGCGGTGAAAGGGGTGAGCACTTGCATTTCGCTCTGTTCCCCCAGCCCCACCGAGAGGGACTCCGTCCCTCAGGCCGCGGGCTGGCCCCCAGCCACTGCCCGGTGACAAAAGGGGGCTGCTGAGCCCTCAGTAGAGATACAGGCTCCCCACCAGGATCATAACAAGTGCTGTGAGTGCTGGCTGGGCAGGCTCTGGGGCACCCCAGAGGAGCTGGGAGTATTTCATATGGGTTCCCAGGGGGCTGGGGCTGCTGGCTGGTGAGCTGCTTAGCCTTGGCATGGTGGTGGCAACCCCTGGGAGGCATGGGGACACAGCCTGGCATAGGACAGGGCTCTTCTGCTAATGGCACAGGGCTGAGCTTCCCACAAGGGAGGCTTTTGGTATGAAAGCCTTAGTGAATCACCCTAGCACCTGTCTCCTGCTCTGGGTTGTGTTATAGCTTGTTTATGCTTGGCTTTGTCCTCCCAACCCTCTGGGCAGCTCTGCCTTGCAGGAGCCTCCCCATGCCAGCACTGCAACACTGAGGGTGTCAGCATGGAGATGAAGAGCAGGCGCAGGCATGGGTCATCAGCCTAGGAGACCCATGGCGAAGCAAAAGGCTACTGCAAGGGTCCAACAGGGCCAAGGCAGCAAGCAGAAGCCCAAACAAGCCACAAGACCCTTACTTCTTTCCTTCTGCAAGCCAAATAACTGAACAACTATGTATTCAGGCACCTTCCACCAAGTTGGCAGAGGCTGTGACTGCTGTGAGGTGCCTGGGCAGCCCCATGGACTTTGAGGGCAGCTCAACTGTCTCCTTCCCAGGGAAGTATGGTCCTCTACGGGATGCTGAGTATCCTCGGATAATTCTGTGGAAGCCAGTTTCAGCTACCTGGAAGACTAAAGTGAGCAAAGCAGAGCAGCAGGAAAGTTAGGAGCCCCAGCAGGTTTGAGGTGGAATCCTCTCTCCCATGGCTGAGCCAGCTTTTGGCAGGAGGTCGTTTCCTCTGGCCAGGCTCAGGTCCCTGGGGTGCACAACCAACCTCCATGCTGCAGGCAGGAGCAGACACAGAGCCCAGGCTCTGTTTTTTTCCATCCCTGGAAAAAAAATAGCTGATGGAGGTCTTGGTACCTGGAGAAGAGCTCATGCCAGTAGTGGACATTGGGTGGGCTGTGCTGTCTGCAGAGTGGTGGCACACTTCAGCCCGGACCCTCTCCTGCCCCATTTCTCTGCCTGCTTTGGTTTCCAGGTGTCAGCATCCAAGAACATTGAAGCTAATTCCCCCAGTGATGCAATGAAACACTTTCCTTGATGTCCCCCACAACCTGGTTCCTTGCTGCCAAGTGCTATTAAGCTACTGCGTGCCTCTCTTTTCCAAAGTGGGAGCCATGCATAAGTCCCATGCAGAGCCATACAGACAGGGAGAGGTTCCTAGGGCCCAGAGTCAAACCTGCATGGGTGCTCAGTGCGTGCTGTTACTGTGTAGGTCCTGCACAGTGTTTATAACCCATTCCTTGTCCATGTCTCCTCCATGTCTTGGGCTGCAGAGCCCCAGAAAGAGCTCCTGCTCGATACCAGCAATTGTCTGAGCTTCTTCCAGTCCATCTAGGGCTGCGGCAGATGCCTGTGGTGGTGGCACTAGAGAAACATGGTGGACACACACATGCCCTCACACGTGGCTCTTTCCCCTTGCAGGTATACACACACACACACACACACACACATATCCCTAAGCCCATCCAGCGTGGCCCTGGCTACTGATCTCTCTTGGGCTGTGAGTAGTGCAGCCTCCTGGCCTGCCCCATGGCAGAGGAGAAGGAGATGGGTCTGGAAGGCAGCTTCACAGCCAGGGAATATAACCCTTCAGCCAGCCCCCCCTCAGAGCCAGCCTTATGACTGCTGGGGCCATTAATGAAATGTTTTCGGCGTTGACCCTGTGATGCAGCGGGGGCTTGAAAGTGAGAGGGAAATGTCAAACTCTGCTGTAGCAAAATCACCGCCTCAGAAAAAAAAGAAAAGAAAAAAAGCAAAGCAAAGCAAGAAGTAATATATCTTGATCCCTTTTCCCCCATAAAACCCTGGGAGGCTGGTGGAAGGAGCGGAAAGACTGAGCTAAGCCTGCAGGAAATTAAACATGAAATGAAAACAAGCTCAAGTTATTCAATTCTCTCATCCCAGGCTCCAATTTCCCATTCCAGGCCACTGATAAAATGGTGTCCAGTTTCAGCACTCAGGGATGAATTCTGGCTCTGTTCTTGCAGGCTGGAAAGCAAAAGGGCTGGTGGCCATCTCCAGGAGAGGGGAGACCTCCTGCCCTTTAGAGAGGGATGGGGTCTTGGGAGAGACAGACACCCAGACAGACAGACAGGAGGCTGAGCAGAGGGAGGAGAGCAGCAGGGTCTGCAGGTGGGGATGAGCAGGATGGATACTGTGAGGCTGCCAGGGGACAGTGCGGAGGTCAGGAGGTTTGAAGGCAGTAAGCAGCTCTCACCTGTGGCCAGACAGCCAGGTAGAGAGAGTGGCTTCAGCACAGGGCACGGGAATGGATCTGGACCCCAACTGCCACCAGCCCACCATCACTCACACCAAGGCCAGCCTCACCCTGCTTTGCTGCACTGGGGCAGGTAGGAGAGAGGGAAATCCACCTTCTTCAGCTTGGAGGAAGGACAATGCAGTAGGGTAGACCCCAGGGATCCAGCCAGAGGCCTGGGTGAGGCCCCAGCTCAGCCCAGCCTGTGCAGGGCACATGGGGCTCTGTGGCAGGGGCAGCCCCATCTGGGTGCCAGGGTGGTCGCATGAAGACAGCAAGCAGGAGCCTCCTGCTTGCTTTGTCTTAGGCGGCTCCTGGCCTCTCCACCCCCTGCAGCACATCAGCTGTGTGTGCATATGGATTTAGGTACTGGCATATGGCTGAATGTTTATGGAGACGTGAAACATATTCTGTTCTGTAGATTTTTATAGGACTGATTTGGTACATCAGGGCTTATCAAAGCATTGTCTGCAGGAGTCAGATACATGACATTACCCTACACTCCCACTCTAATTGTTAACACTGAGACGCAGCCCACAACGACTGCTTATCCCTGCGCGAAAGTGCCCTATCCTGACCCCAGAGGACATGCTGCACCTACTGCTGCAACCTCAGCTGTCACACCCTGTCCCATAGAAGCTTCTCTTGACAAAAGGTGACAGGCAATGAAAGGAAAAGGGACTTTGGTTGGGTTTTAGATTTGCATTTTAAAAACAGGTGTCTTCTAAGATTGAGGAAGCTAAGATTGGGGTGGGGGTTTTTTTGCTGACGTCTTCACATCATACACTACCTTGCCTGCCCTGCTGCCCCTGGAGCACTGTGGAGGCCTGGAGAAACCCAGTAAGATTACAAGATATCAAACAGCCTAAAAGGACTTGGACCAGAGGAGAAAGCAGAACTTTAAAAAGTGGTTGAAACCTTGTCACCAGCTTTTCAGAGCTGTGGCTCATTGCCAGCCCTCGGAGCATCTCCAGGGCCCCTGGCACCAGCAACTGGACTGAAGATGCTCCTCAGCCTAGATGCTTTGCCACAGTGTCGCAAACTAGCAGCTGCAGTTCAAGAACTGCCAGTTTAAACCATTTTGCTCTGCCTGCGCTAGTTAAATCCAATGCATAAATGAGAAGCAGGAGAGGAAAAGCCTGTGCTGGAGACTGTTACACCTCAGCTGGCCCTGGGAAACCTCCCTGAAGCCCTGGCAGGGTGGCTGTCATGCCATCCTGGGGAAGCCAAGCGCACAAACCCCTCACTGACAGTTTTGGAGGTTGTGCTGTGGAGCCAGGCACCACCACGGAAGCCTGTGTTCACTTGCCCCACTCCCGGGCAGGTGCCACGGGTGGGATGCTCAGGTGGGCTCTCCTGCACAGCATCACCGGGGCATGGCCAGGCTGGTGGGTGCTGCGGTGACCACACACTGCTCACTCACCCCTCCCATGGGAGGACAAACAGACAAAGCCCCATGGACTGGGGTGAGGACAGTTACTGACGCAGCACAGTGAGAGGAACAGCAACACAGCCTGGGATGGAATACGCACAGGGCGATGACATAGAGCACTGCACTGATGAGGCAATGACACAGAGCACTGCCAGACCTGCACTCAGGAGGTCCCAGAACCTCACCAACACACCTCTCCCCAACCAGCCCCTTTTATTGGGGCCTGACAACATGTGTTGTGGAAAACAGCCCCAGTCAGCTCAGCTCACCTGTGCTGGCTGCTTGGGGAAGTTAACTCTGTCCCAGACGGAACCAGGCCAGTGGGCAGGCCAGGCAGTGCCTTTGCCAGGCAGAGGAATGGCCACATATGCCTGGCATATGTTCGCCCCAGCCTTGCGCGCAGCCAGTGCTCTGCTCCCTACCTGCTCTCCACCCCTCTGTGCACAGCAGGGCCTCCTCCGCCTGAGGAGGAACCGGGTCACCACCGCTAACTTTGAATCTGCAGATCAAAGCAGCATGATCTGGGCCAGCCCTGGGACTGGCCTGCAGCTGGGCTGGAGCGGCTGTGCCAAGAAGATGGAGAAGAAAAGCAGACAGATGCCTGGGGCATCAAACCTGTTCCAGTAGGACGCTCTCCATGTGCAGCTTGTGCTTGTCTGGGATAATGTTAGGACCTTTCTGCTGGTGTTTTTTGCACCCTCTGAAAATCCTCAGAGGGTTTCTGATTTTGGGGAGTTGGGGGGGGGGGTGTGTTTAGTAACAGGATGCTGCTTTGGGTATGGCTAGTCTTGCTGGCCTGTGCACGGCCCATGACAGTGGCATTGCCAAGGCCATGCAGGCGCTAATCCCGGCACCATTGGCAGCCCACATGAGGAGGACAAACCCAGGCGCTGCACCATCTGCTCCCTGCCTTGAGCAGACCACAGCACATGGCCGGGCCCTCAGCTGCCCACCTGTACCACAGGACTGGCTGTGGTGGGGAGCTGCCAGTATGAGGCTGCCTCTCCTGCTAGAGAGCCTTAAGCAACTCCTCCAGCACAAGCAAGGTCAGCTCAGTCTGGAAACCACAGACCCTTGGGTTGATGCAGGCTCAAGTGCCACCTACCACTCTCCTGCCCCTCAAAAAGCCCCACTGTACTCTGAACAGACATGAGCCTCCCACCCAGCACCTGGTTTCCCCAGCTGCCTGCCAAGCAACAGAGCTGCCCTACAGCCAGGCCCATAGCAGGGCCAAGCTGTTCGTCAGCAATGCCACCCCCCACTCCACCCCTCACCCCCCCAAGCAACTCACCGTGTAAAACGCGAAGCAGAACTGAGCTGCTTTAGGACTGCTCCTTTCATGCACTGGCGTGACCTGCATAACCCAGCCCCTGGTGATCGCCAGCATCTCTCAGTGCCTTCAAAGCGGCTCTTGATTGATGTGTTTCCCTGACTCACAAGCTTCAAGAGGCTTTGAAGACACTGGGCCAGGCTCTGATCTCTCTTATGCTGATGCAAATCAGGAGCAATGGTGCTGACAACAGTGCAATAATCCACACTGATGTCAAGCCAGTAAAAATAAGAGCAGAAACAGAGTTTTGGTCTTTCCTCTGCCTCAAAGGGATCTGAGCAGCACTGTGAAGCAGAGAGCTGCAAGCCCTGCCGAGGAAACTCAGTGTAAAGGACATGTAACTCTGCAGAGGGCACTTGTCCATTCCTGTGGCTAAGGAGGAAAGGTGCGTTGTGCTTGCCCTTTTTTTTTTTTTAACAGTTAAGAAAAAATGAGGCCGAGAGCTCTGCAAGAAACGCTCTCAGCCAGGGGCACCGCTATAGCCAGGATTAGACTTGGGAAAAGCCCCAGCACTGCTGGTTTCAGGCTGCAGCCCCCCACACAGACACATTCACACTTCTCACCCGAGATAGGCTGATGGCAGGATAGCTGTGGGGAGTCCCAGGACAACAATGGGGCAGGGGCACAAGGAAGAAGGGTTATCCCAGTGGAAACCGGGCTGTGGGAGGCAAGAGCTGTGAATGTCTCTAGACAGGCAGGACACCAAAAGCTGGGCAAAGTCTGTTCTTCGGGGTTCTCTCGGTCTGGGGGTGCAGGCTGGCTTCAGATCCCCCCAGGGATGTGGACCAGGATGTCCGCTCCCCCATGGGGCTTGTGTGCAGAGCAGCACCCTGTCCCTGTGCAATGCACAAGCACCCACCCGAAGAACAAGCACCTTCAGGGCTGTCAGGCTTCTTCTATGCCACTGCCCCATTCACAGCCTCCTGTCGCCCTCTCCCCAGGTTTGGTTTCAGAACCGGCGAGCAAAATGGCGCAAGCGGGAGCGGTTCGGCCAGATGCAGCAGGTCCGGACCCACTTCTCCACTGCCTATGAGCTGCCTCTGCTCACCCGTGCTGAGAACTATGCGCAGGTGAGCACATCTCCCCATCCTGGTCCATCTGTCCCAATGCCTTCTGGACACACTGCCTGTGCTCCCACTCCCCTCGACGTAGTGCTTTGCTTCTCAGGTTCATGCACCTGCCCTCAAGGCAAGGCCACAGAGTTCCAGGGCTGGGG
Organism: Laterallus jamaicensis coturniculus; assembly: GCA_022605575.1. Lineage (NCBI taxonomy): Eukaryota > Metazoa > Chordata > Aves > Gruiformes > Rallidae > Laterallus > Laterallus jamaicensis. The sequence goes on from JAKCOX010000013.1 coordinate 24,645,948, forward strand.
CTGTATTACCAGGCACCAAAGGGCCAGGAGTTATTCAGCTGTGTGTCTTGCCCAGCACCTTCATGCCCTGACCCAGAGCAACCATCTTTAAGGCAGGCACCAAGCCCAGCCCTGCGTGACATAGTGCAGCCATGCATTGAACACAGGTGACCCTACTCAGCACATCCTATTACACTGTCCTTCTTCCATCACACCTGCTGCTGCCCATTAACTTCTCCCTGGTTTGAAAGAGGTCCAAAAGGCTATTTCATGTGTAAAACCCAGCAGCTCCCAGGAAGGCTTCCTACTGCTTTCTTTAGGGGGCCAGGCAAACACATTTCCCCTCCCCTCCCTGACAAGTTCTCACAGCTGTGTCCCAATAATGGGCTGTGGTACCCGCAACATGCTCTATGATGTCTGGGGATGCTTTCCAAGGGGCTTGTAGGTTTGTGCTCCAAAGGAAGTGGGAAGTGGGAGCAGGCTCGTTGGAGTATCTGGGGCTGCTCCTGGGGACTACTCAGAGCATTCCCGCCCTGGCCCAGGAGGCAGGTAACACAACTCCCTCCCTGCCTTAGTTTCCCATCCTGGGAAGCCTGTCACCACAGCAGCCTCCTAAGCATTGGGCCAGCCCCTGTTTCACAACATTGCCTTCAGACACTGCCAGGGCAGGCAGGCATTTGTTAGCTCAAGGGCTAGGCCAAGAGCTGACTCCCTCCAGCCGACTTCTCTTCCCACCACCCAGAATTTCCTTGAGGGCACAGTTCTGCAAGAACCATGCTCTGAACCCAGCTTGTTCTCACAGATCTGCTGGGAGTCCTTCCCCCCTGACGCCTCGGCTGTCAGCTACCTCCCCAGCCAGCACCGCACCAAAGCTCCCCCGCAGCCCAGCCAAAAGCATTTGACCTCTCTCCTGCTTGGCGTCGCCCCTGAACTGAACAAGAAGTCCTTATGAAACAGCTGAGAGATGCCAAAGCAGCTTTTCAAGCAGAGGACACTCTCAGCAGCCTTTTCAGCACTCTGTTCTCTTGCCTTTGTAACTTACACTGCTCCCTCCCTTCGCACTGCCCTCCTCTCCCAGCCGGAGAGATCAAAAAATGAAAAGCAGTTTGCAGGAGGTACAAGATCAGAGAGGGCCCAAGGGTGAGCAGTGCAGCAGGGCAGTGGGATGAAGGCCCCTTTGCTCTCTCGCTCCAGCCGGCTGCTTGCCTTGTCCCTGCTTTCACTCTGTGTGCCCATGTCCCCCAGCTGCCGAGCACTTCTCCTCCTGTGCCAAGAGCATCCCTGGTCCAGAAAGTGCTCATTGTGCAAAAGGGAAAAATAGAAATGGTTGGGAGAGGGAACAGATGAGCAGAGAGAGGAAGGGCACAGTCCTGCTCCCCTGCGAGCTGGTGTCCTGCTTGCTCTTCTCCTGTCTGGGTTGGCGTAAGGTTTTTGGAGGGGACTCACTGGCTCTTGGAGGGCACATTGTGGATGCTGCTGCTGGCAGGGTTAGGGTACCACATCCTGTGGCACCAGCTGCCCTTTGCGCGCACGGCTGCCCTGTGGGGTGGCAGCCGGGGCCAGGGCCAGACACGCTCCATCCCCCCAGATCAGCCGCGTCCCGTGTGGGGCAGCCCTGATGCTTCTTTTCCCACCTGCAGATCCAGAACCCCTCCTGGATTGGCAACAACGGAGCTGCCTCCCCTGTGCCTGCCTGCGTTGTGCCCTGCGAGACGGTGCCCTCCTGCATGTCCCCCCATGCTCATCCCCACACGGCTGGTGGCGTCTCCGAGTTCCTCGGTGTCTCTGGCCCTGGCAGCCACGTGGGACAGACTCACATGGGCGGCCTCTTCGGCACAGCCGGGATGAGCCCTGGCCTCAACGGCTACGAGCTGAACAGCGAGCCGGACCGCAAGACCTCCAGCATCGCTGCCCTGAGGATGAAGGCGAAGGAGCACAGCGCTGCTATCTCCTGGGCGACATGACAGGGTTGCAGCACAGCGCCCGCGAGACACGGAGAGAGCGCACGGGGACAAATAAATCCACCCGCTTGGACTCCAGACAGCAGTTGCCTCCTCGGGGATCTGAATGCAGCACTTTTAGCTACCCTAGGCATATAAAGTACATATGTTAATGTAAGTGGAGTGTTTCCAGCATGAACACAGCAGCTCCCAGCTTCCTGGGAGCAGGTGGGAAAAGGGAGGCTGTGGAGCGGCACTTCTTCCAGTGAGATCTGGGTTGGGATGCAGCCCCCCTTGCTGTCACCTCCCCAATAACCTGGGCATTTTTTCTCCCCACTCCTTTTTCGACACCAGATCTGCCTCTCCAAAGAGCAAGACCCTGCTGGCATTTCAGCAGCTTCCCTCATCCCATCACTCCCCCCAGACACACAGACACACACACACACAATTTCCCCTCCTAATTTGTCGACAGTGTTGTTCAGATCGGTTCTGCCCTGGGCAGGGGACTGGATGGGGACTCTGGCACCAGCAAAGAGACTCCTCTCAGGCTGCTCCCATCCTCTTAGCAAGAGCCATGGCTGCCCACAGCTGAATGGGGAACAGGGCTGGGAAGATACCCGAGGCTAGAAAGAAGACGTTATCCCATCTCCTTCTATCCCACTTCCTCTCCAGCTTGCGGTCTGAGGTGAAGCACGGAGCCATAGAGGCCTATGAAGGAGATGCCTCCTTTCCCAACACAGCATGGTGTGACCACACCGAGCGTCTTTGCCAGCTCTCTGGTGACCTGGCTGGAGATGCTACCCAGCAGACATCAGCCTGCTGCCCCAGGGAGTGTCTGGGGTCAGTGTTGAGTCTCATGTGTGTAGTGGGGCAGCAGAATGCTTCCTCTGGCTTTAGCTGGGTTGGGAATCACTATCCTCAATGTAGAGGCAGCAGGTTTAAGAGGGGAGTACAGTTGCTGTGTAAGTCCACAGGTCCCTAAAGAAACTGCTCTGAGAAACAGCTCAAGTGCTAGCACACAGCCACAGTTGCATGAGGCTGTCAAATTCCTCATACACCTTGTCCTGGGGTCAGATAGGTGCAATGGCAGCCCCTCCATATAGCCCTCCACCCTGCTGCACACAGCCTCTGCGGGCATCTCCACAGGGGAGAAGGCACAGGGAGCAGGCTGGGAAGGGACCAAGGCTGAACAAGGCGACGCTGCCCCACCTCCAGCCACCTCAGATCCTCCTCACCTTGTGGAGGAAGCAGGAGACACCAGAACTGATCCAGTGTGTCTGAGCCCACACACCTTCCTGCTTTTCCCTCCCAGTGCCTTTCCCCACACAGCGTCAACTGTTAAGTGACATCTCCCTTGCAAGGCTCAATCTTTTACAAGCTGTTCAATGATCTCGCAGCGCTAGGAATAATTCCGGAACATTTTACCCCACTGAATTAGGAGCAGGCTATACAGGCTCAGCTTGAGCTGGGGCAGCCACCTCTGAGATTCACGAGGGAGGTACAGGAATTTACTCCCATAAAAGTTTGTGTGTCACCCTGCCTTCCCTCCTCCTTCATGCTCTGTTAGAGGATCTTGTAGTTCAAGGTCCAGGAATATTTAGTGGTCTTGGAAAAGGCCCCAAATAAGCTACAACCAACTATCAAGTTTCAGGTAAACAAGGTATAGAAGTATTTCTGTAGTGCCTTACGCTACATAAGTGAACCACCATTGCTAGATCCACTGTAATATATATTTATTGGAACAAGAAAAGACCAGTGGTACCATCTGCTTTCTCCTCTCAGAAACACTGAGATGCCTCCTGTGGCACTCACAGGGAACCACACGCACCCAACCACACCGTGCATATGAGCAGGGTCTCCCCCATCACCAGCAGTCAGGACTTAGGTCCGAATCTAAATATTCGTCTGAGCAGTTGGGAACAACACCTTAGCTCCTAACAGTGATGCTAATGACTGAACCAGGCAGGATCACGCTGACTAGTCAGAGGTGTATGTCACCCCTACCAGGCACCCCAGAAGTCACTGAGGGTTCTGGGCCACCCAGGGACTGGTGGGAGGAGGCAGTGTCTCCAGCAGATTTTTGAGCAGGACACTGAGCTCAGTGCTGAGAGCATTTTCCAAGGTACACCAGGGAGGGCGATGCTTCCCACGGTCAGCAGGTGATCCTGTGACTCCGGTAACATTACTGACACGGCAAATTAGCAACAGGCAGAGCTGACAAGCAGGTGGTGGGGTGGGCAGGCACATGGAGAGGGGTCCCTCACAGCCTACAGGTACCAAAGGCAGCTCCAACGGAGGGCTGTAGACATTCAAGAGGTTAGCTGCATTCCCTACTGAAGTTAAAGGGTAGCATTTCCTTGTGGACTTTCCCAGAACCAGGATTTCACCTGAGCTGTTTAACAGCCTGAAGGATTAAGTGCTGTATCCTTGGTCTTGTTAGAGAGGAGAGTCTCCTGGCAGCAGACTTGGCGTTTACAGAGGCTTGGCCCCCATTTTCTCTCACCTTAAATCCATGTGTGAAGCACATGTTGGACTCAATCTATTTTACCCGCGCATGCCTGGCCCTGAGCCTGCCTGAAAGCCTCATGAGGCGAGAAGGGGGATGTTGCTCCCTGGTGCCCCCTGCCCCAGGGCTTCTTCCTTCCCAGGGGTGGCCTTGAGGCTCGCCAGCCTTTACCTTGCTTCTCCAGGTACCGACCCGGCATGGCGCCTTGTGCCCCAGACCTCTGGGTCCCGCTGGAAGGTGCTCCCTTTGAAAGCTTCCCAGTGCAGCTATTCAGGAGTTTTAAGCTACGTGCCTCTGTATTTACACACCTTTTAAAATTAATTTAAATGTTTTTTCAACCTAGCTGTTAAATTAACATGAAAAACTGTATAAATATATATATATACTTTATATATATATATGTATCCTTATCTAGCCAACCTGCAGCTACTGCATTTTTTAAGGGTCACAGGGTCAGTGCTGTTCTTGCAATCTCAAGTTACCACGATGATGCATTTTTTTTTAATTATTATTATTATTTTAATACCTTCTGACTCTATTTATTACTTTCTTCTCTATTTATTTCTTATTTAGTATTTTACTTCTTCTGTCCACACATTTGAGTTGTGATTTCCTGGCTTGGATGCACCTTTGAAGCTGCAAGCTTTGTCCCCAGCCACCACCAAAACACGTCACAAGCCCCAGCCACCTCGACACCTGCCACACTCACGGTAGTGACCTCTGTGGGTGCAGCATCCACAGGACCCAGCTAGCTGGACTCTCTTCAGCTGCCCTCCCCAGCCTCACAGAGGTAGCAAAACGTTCCTCCCAAGCAGTCCTGGCCCTGGTTGTACAGCAGATACCCTACAAGAGTACGTTACCCATGGTTGCAAACACCAGAGCTTTTAGAAGGCGGGGGTGTGAGGATTTAAGTAGCAGGAGCAGCAGAAGTTCCCAGCACCAGCTTAAAAATGGTTGGGTACCACTTGCTGCCTCCAAGCAGTAGTTAGTGCTTTACTAGCAACTGCAAACCAGTAGTGAGGTGTGGGGCTTGCTAGGCCTTGCGGGATCCAAACGCTATGGGCTGCTGTGCCTGAGCAAGCTCTGGAGAGGAGCAGGACAAGGGTCAGGTCAGCCACCAGCACATCACCCACCACCAGCCCTGCCACCCATCCGCACTCTGAGGAGGCTCCAGCTGCCACCTCCTGAACACTCTGCTCAGTTCGGGTCTCGCTGCCCCTGCACCTAGCTGGGTAGAGCCCACCAGGAAGAGGATCAAGACAGCAAGGTGGAGAGCCAGCTTCCCTCTCCTAGCCTAGAGCGCTTGGCAGCACATGTCGCTGGCGGGGCTGCGAGCCTGGGCAGGCCATGATGGGAAGGCCACACACAGGGACAGTGCTGTACATGTGGCTTTAGCCATGGGGACGCAGTGCCAACCCGAGCTGGGTGTAGCCAGTGTGCTGCCCAAGCAGGAGGAGGCTGGGTTTCTCTGGCAACGGAAACGTTTTGGGGCAGGGAGGCACGTTTCCCTGGTATCCCAGAGCTCAGCCGGACCAAGCAGCACATGGCAAAACACTCTTCAAACAAAAGCAAAAAGGTAGTTTCCTGGAAAAGGTTTGAAAAATAAGCCGAGGCAGAGCCCCGTGTTTATTTTGCTGCTCTGACACAGCAAAAAGCAAACAGACCGAAGGAGAAACTGAACCCAAATGGAAAGGAGGGGGAATGGGACGGAACATCATTCAGCCCTTAGCAGCTTCCCAGAGGGGGCTGGGATGGAGCAGCCTCGCACCCCCTTAACTCTTTGCTGGTAACACGGTTCCCCACTCCCCCAACATAGCTAGGTAGGTAGGTAGAGCTAGGACTTTTATACTACTGATTTTGAAGGATGGTTTTCAATGTATAATAATATATCGGTTTAGGTGTGCAGTGTTTGAAAGAGACTGGGAGAAAGAAAGAAAACAAACCTCAATGCATACTATTGTTTTCTTGTTGTAAAATATTGTAACCTTGTATAAACGCAAACCTTTTTTTTTTTTTTTTTTTTTGTTCTCTTTAGCTTCATGTCCTGGGGTAGAAGGTATTCAGAGAAAAGCCTTTTAAAAGGTCTGGAAAAAAAAGGGAAAAAAAGCATTAAAAAAAACCCCACATTTAAAATGTTGCCATGAGAGGTTTGTGCCATCCAATGTTATTGCCTACACAGCCATGTATTACCAGCTCATTACAGTGGAATATTAAAAAAGAACAGTCTTGCAGCTTGGCTCTTTTTAACTTTCTTTTTAAATTATTGCACTTGCAGCTTTTTCAGTCATGGGATTGGGGTGGGTTTTTTTTTTTCTTGAGGGGGTGGGGAGCTGGTAGGGACTGCAATTTCTGGTTGCCAGGGTTTTTAAAAATTTTTCCAGGGTGTTTTTTTTTTAAAGGAGTGGCATTGCTGGGAAGTACCCGGCTTCCCAGCCACCCCGGATGAGGGGGCACAAACACTGTTGTTGCTTCGGTTTGCAATAAACTCCTTCTCTTCTCTCCTCTCAACTGCAATCTGGTTGGTTTGTTCCTGACTCATGACAGATGAAATGTGATCAGAGGGGCCTCCGAAATCTCACGTTAATTGAAGTTGGCAAAAAATACTAACAGTGCCCTTTTGAACTGCTGACACAGTGCAGAATGGATTAGCTGGGGGTAGATTAACAACAGGTGGCAGCTCACGGGCTGCTGCCTCTCCCTGTACGGAGATGGTTAACAGCCAGCAGCCGGGTGCGGGAGCATCCTGCCAGCCAGCTCCCAGCTCAAGAGAGTGTCCTGGGCTCCAAGAGCCCTATTTGAGGGCACCTCAGCTGCAGGGAAGAGAGGAGGATGGCCTCCCCTGCTTGCTGCTCCAGAACTGCGGCTTCTGGCAGAGGCTAAGCCTTGCAGGGCTCCTGCAGGTCTCCCAGCCTTGCCCAAGCAGTGCACTACGGGCACTGCAGCCAGCACAGGGAGAAGTGACTTGGCAACAAGATGTCACGGAGCTGTGGGGCCCCAGACTCACCATGCTGCAGCAGCACTGCTGTTAGGCAGTAAGCCACACTGGCTGCACTGTGGCACAAGCTCTCCTGAGCGGCAACAGGGAGACACCTGGGCTGGCAGTGAGAGAGCCTCCCCTCAAAAAGCCCTCCTTTTCCCACATTATGCTGGCCCAGCCACGCTCCCTCTCAGCCAGCTCCCCTTTGGCAGAGGTCTCCAAGCATCAGCCAGCCTCTCCTCCGCAGCTCTGCCGAGTTACCCAGAGGTGGCTGCCAGTCACCATGTGCTGCTGACTGGGCTGGGGGCAGGCTCAGCCCTCGGCTCTGCTTCTCCCTGTGCCAAGGGAAGGGCTTGTCTCAGCCCCATGGTTCCCAGGGCACGGCTCTTGCCCCATCCCAACATGGGGAATGGCAAGTTCTGGCAGGGTCCTTTCTGCGGCTTTTGCTCCATCCACAAACCCGGCTGAGACTGACTTTTCCCTCGGACTCCGCAGAACCACCAGGAAGAGCCCCAGCCCCTACACCCAGATACTGGGTGGACCAGAAAGTGCCCTTTGTGCTCAGGCAGAGCCAAGGAGCTGCCCCAGCAGCTGTCAACAACTCACCAAGACCCACAGAGCCCCTCAGGCCTTTCCATCAGTTAGCAGGGAACATCGGCTCGGTTCAGATGGAACATGGCTGTTTTCCATCTCGCAAAGAAACAGATAACACAGGTGCTGTTGCAAGCTTATCCATTCCTCTCACTTCTAGGAGAAAAATTCCTTCCCTCCCCAAGCGCTCCAAGCCAGATTCTCCAGATGTTGGCAAAGCTCAGGCTGTTAAGAGCCTAAAGCCAGTTTCAGCGACATCCTGGTTGTATGGGTTGTATGGCAAGAAATCGCTCCTGGCCTGAATGTTGCCAAAGAGCTAAAAAGTCTCTCAATAAAACTATGCCAAAGACCTAAAAAGTCTCTCTATAGACAGTGGCATATTAGAAATGCATGTTCTTTTCTTGATGCTACACTTCCCTCCATTTCAGGAGAAAAATTTCTCTCTGGGAGATGCAGCCACGGCACCTAGGCTAACGCATTCCTTCTCTGCTGAGGAACACAACTCCTGATGCAGGGCAAAGTTCAGGCAGCTTTAATGAAAACTAATTTCTTCTTCCTGTAAACTAACAGATTTGCCTTATATCTTCCTGCTTTTAAAAGCGGGTTATCAACCTTTAAGCAGATGGATGTACAATAATCTCTTCATTGGCAAGGAAGGAAACAGCCATGCAAGGTGCATCTGCTTAGGGCCAGCTGGAGCCCACATGTAAAGGTGTTGCATTTAATCTGAGACAAACAAGTGTTTATTATTTGCAAAAGGATCTTCCACTTTCTCTTGCTTTTCAGTTCGTAACTTACTCATGGGGCAAAGACAGATGCTCTGAGTTAACAATCTGCTCCTTCTTGCTGCAGCCTTGCTGAATTCCTGGATTTCATTTTACGGTCCTTTCTGATTCAAACCTTTTCCCCTGCCTGTTTGTACCAAGTGCAGCAAAGGGGATATTGTTCCCCTCAGGCTGCAGCTGAAGGCACCCACTAGTGTGCCTACACACTGCAGAGACCCAGAGCTTCCTTTGAAAGAATTATTCCACCAAAGGAGGACCCGGAAGTTTTTTAAGAGGCCAGACCAGCAGGTGAGAGACTGTTTATCTTCAGTATACAGCTACAGGGACACACAGACAGGAACACGGGGCCTTTGGGCTGAAAAATGTTTCCAAGGGACTACAGGCACATTCACGGGACAAACAGAAGTGAGATGCTCACACCAGACAGATGGATATCCTTATGTGGCACTTTTCAGTCAGTGCCAATCTTTGGCTTTCAGTTTTGCAGCTTCCCACTGCAGCACAGAATGGGTTGGGGAGTAGAGGAGATAAGCTTCCTCTTTAAAAGCACTGGGTGTAAGAGCAGCCACATCTCAATTCCACATGGAAAACCTCATGAAAGTCTGTCTCGCAAGTTCTTCACACCTTTGTTTGTCAAACAGTCCAGGCCTTCACATTTTCCCAATCTACCACTGACTAAAATTTGGGTTAAAAATCCACTTGATGTGACTCAATAATTAAGCTGACATTTCCTTTTTCTTAAGACTGTCGAAATAGTTACAAGAAGGATCATTCCTGTTTATAGATACCTGGTTCTCCCCCTCACCCATCATCTTCTGTGGGTTTTCCTCCCTGCACAGAGCCTGGTATCAACCACTGACTCAAGTTCATAGACCTAATGAAATCATGACCAAGTTGGACTGATCTCAGTCCACAGGCACTGCAGGGTTGTGATGCTTATCTGGAGCAGGCGCATTTCCTATTTATACAAGTAAACAAATATTTAGAATGAGTAAAAGTGGAAGAAGAATTACTGGATCCTTTTCCAGACAAATGAAGACAGCAAACAGGCAACCTTGCAGGGAGAAGCTCTGAGGTGCACAGCCTGTTTTCAGTCGGAAAACTCCCCGCATGCTGCTATCTCCATGCCACTCCACTTAATTGCTTCAATTGTCGCTGTTATCCTTTAATGGGAAACACAACTCGCTTTCAAAGGAACCACAGGGAGCTGCAGACAGGGGAATCCTGAAGATCAGCAGAGGTGGGACTGCATTACAGCCATTTCCATCAGGCTGAAATTACACAGAGTGTACCAGGAATGTCTCTAAATGGCTTCAAGCCAGGGCAGGCTGAAGCATTCCAACACTCAAAGTCAAGGCTAACGGTCCTCTACCTCAGCCCTGAGTTACCCAAAACTCCAAGCAAACAACAGCTCAGAGTGTGGCTGTTGCACTAAAACATGGACTTGGGATAATTGTGTTCAATCCTGGTTTTGCCCCCACAGATACAACTGTAGGATCCAAGACTCAACAGCGGAGCAGAATTGTCATAGCTGATGTTGCTGCTAAGGAAACGTCATCTCTCTCTACAAAACACCTTGTTACAGGATAACTTCCAGATCCTACAGAAAGATGCGGAGAATACTGTGTTCAGAGTTTTCTGGCAGTTTTTGACAGAAACTATTTCTTTCAGCCTGAAAATAGAAGACCCCAAGAGATTTCAGGTGGAATGTTTGCCTAGTGTTTGCCCTGATCTTCCCAACTCTTCAGGTCCAGACTGAAGTTAGCATTTGGACCAGTTCCCTTTCGAGCACAATCTAATGCAACTTTGCAGAACGTATCGTTTTCTCCTTGCTTTAAATACTTGGAGGAGACTATCCATGATTGCAAAAACGGCCTGTAGTTTACATTTTAGTTTACAAAAGGATATGCTTTGCAGAAGTCCTAGTAAAATTTACACATGCAAGTCTTTAAGAATGATGAAAAAAACCCGATACTCACTCTGATCTCTGGCTCAGGCACTTAAATGCCATTTGCTTATCAGTACCGTAAATTTTAGTTCCTGTGCTGTGCCCTTGTTACAACAGCAACATCCATGTGAAAGGGCCAGACAGGAGATTTATGCAGTACTAATTAACCTGATTCTGAGATCTTTCCTGACCAAAAGGTGCTCTACCTGTGAGAAGCACCTAGGGCACCAGGCATTCATTAAGGAGGGCATTCATAGCAAATTTTGAAGGTATTTTAACATTAAAATTTCCAGCCTAAATCCACTTTCTCATCTTTCAAGGCAGCGTTTTTCCAGACTGCTCAACATTTGTCTACCCAACCTAAAGGCAAAATGATTCAGAAGTACCGAGCATCTCTTAAATCCCAACTTGCCATTATTTTGATACCTGTATCTCCAAGGCCCTTGAATTGATAATTGGCAGGGCTAAACCAGTTGCTGCAGTAAAGCATATTCTAAAGCAGGAGGTTCAAGAGCAGGAGCTAGAGACTGCAGGACAGAGTAATTCAGACCATCAGCGCTTGAATTGGCATGGTGTGTAACCTGACAGTGGAGCTGTGAGGAAGGAGTCAACACATTGTAAGGAGAGTTGGTGATGCTAAAAATGTCTCCTTCAGACTCACCATGAGGGCAACCACTGCCCCCTTTGCTATACGCAGGTAGCAAGGGGTGCCATGCAGACATGCTGCCCTTGAGCAGCTCCTCGGGCACCATGCTGCAGCGTGCCTGGTAACAGAGAGCTGCCACCAGACTGAAGCCCACCATCTCAACAACTCAGCCAAAGCTCTTTTCTCTAAAAGCACAATTCTTCCAACATTTGCTATCTCTCTTTGCAAACAGAGAAAGGATCTGTTCCCCACTTCTCCAAGATAAATGTTACTGTCACATCTTGGCAGAAAATTAGAGTAACAACTACTCTCTCCAAAAAGGTGACTGGGATGAATTTGTGCAGAGCAAACTTCTACTTCAAAGACAACCATCCAACTCCAGTTACAGTAAAGACAAAACACGGACAGATCTTTCTAAAGTATGTTGTGCATATTCAAGTTTAACACAGATTTATGTAGCCAAACAGCCCAGCAGTGCAATTCTCCCTTCTAAATGCATCCATGTTTCCTTGTGCAGCTCTAAAAGTGAAATACAAGCAAACACTCCTTGGATTTACTTTTTAATATATCAATATTAACTTTTTTTGATAACATATATACAATTAAAAGTTAACAATTAAATTAAAGATTGACAACAAAACCCATTCCAAATCAGACATACAGGTACATCTTACCTTTACAGATTTTGCATCAAGAGCATCATGACTATAAACTAGAGAGGAGGTAGGCCACTTTCCAACTTTTAGGATTTTATTTTTTTTTAACAGTCAATTGTCCAGTTTTCTCCACGGCACAAACCAGAGAAATATTACCATCTAAATGACATGGCCCTATAAAAGCAACTGTAAAATACCAAAGGACAAAACAAGATTGATAGGGGCATTATGCGTAAGGGGAGTCCACTCAGATGCCTTGTGGGATGCAGGCACAAGAACCTGCTGCTTTTATATTGACCTGAGATTGTAGATCAGTTCAGAAGAGTTGGTAAGGCTGTCCCCACTTAAAAATGTTCCACCAACATTTCCAAGCCTCCATGAGTGTGCAAAACATGTACTTTTTACTGGCTTACTGAGAAAGAGCCAAGAACTCATGAGAGCCTCACAACTCTCTGTAAAGAAGATGTTATAACCCAGTTAAACTGCTAAAGCCAACTGAGATCAGCTCCAAAGGAACTGCCAAAACTGACACGACTACTGCACTGTCACTGCTACACTTTTAGAGAAAACTTCTCAAGGGAAATGTGCTGGTACCCCCCCCCCCCCCCCCCCCATGCTCAAGCACCAGGATATAAATCAATGCAGAGATTCAGAAAGTTCATGTGAATGAACCTGAGAGGCTGGAAATGAGAAACAGCGAGTGCCAAGCCTTCCTTCATCCACTGTGCAGACAGCAGTTGTTGCCACTGCAGCAGCTATCCTCCCCAAGTGCCCCAATACCCCCTCCTGCAGCAAGTCAGGGATGAAACAAAGACTGCATCGAAAAACAGTTACCAGGAATTAAATGTTCCCAGAGAAACGGACGATGCAGTTTACAGGCACATCCCAGGAGAGTTATGAAGTGAAGCATCCCCTCAGAGCTATTGTTCCAATATGATTTTCATTCACAGCACATCCACTGCGTTGGGCAATAAGATAAGTCTTAGTGGGGGTGAGACAAATAGGAGCAGATGTTTCCTGTTTCTAGCCTGACTTTCATTTGGTTTCTGTCACTGCTGCCTATACAGCTTAGGAGAGGGGGTGAACCGTGATGCCTAACACTTGTCCTATTGTTTGGGCTTTGGCAAAATCTGAGGAATAAGGTCGTTCGCAGCGTAGCAGAAAAACAGCCCATCAAGTAGGATGTCTCTGTAACTGGAAGCAACAGAGGTTTCAAAACACGGTGAAATCACCCTTACGTAGTAACAAACATTTTATCAGTGGAGCTGGAATAGAGATTACTTTCTCAGCCCAACCTGGGATCATCTTTATTATCAAAGGGCAAGAGGTAAACAGTCCAGGCAATTTTATTTCTGATTTTGCTGCAATTAGTTTTCTGATTCAGGTTAATTACTGTATTGAGAAACAATTCCAATACTTTTGAGAGACGTAAAGCTTCTCCAAAAGCCTTCCTAAGCCATATATTTCAGTGGCAGCCTGTGCTAATGGGTTCCTTAGTTAAAAAGATCCAGCGTTTTTTCCAGCAGTGATAATTTATGTGAGTTTCTAAAGCATACGTTAATAGTGCCTTGCATTTACACATATCCCTGCACACTGAAGGTGTGACTGGGAGTTTCTGTAAATTGAAGTGTTTCAGACTCAAGTGTGAAAACCTTACTTCACAGCTGGTGTTTCTACAGCTACAATGTAAAACTGTAGCCTGACCACTGTTTTGATAAAAACAGACTCTGGTATGGACATGGCAGAAAACCTGAAATCTCCACAGGAGGAAGAGGTGTAGCAACAGGAATTCTGTCCTGCAGGTGTGTCTGCTTTGAAGGAGACCATCCTTCCCTCTGTTTCATGTCTCATCAGTTCAGTTCACACCAGAACAATGCCAGTAACACCAACTGCTTTCCCCTTCAAACCATATGACAACACACAGATTTTTTTGTTGTTGCTGCTGGTGTACAACAAAAACCAAACATTTCTCTCCCTATGCAGAAAAAAGACTCCCTAGTTACACAGTTACTTAAGCTTATAAGACAAAGGCCCACCAACCACACTGGCAATAAGCTCCTCCCCAAGGAGAGCAGCTACACACTGAGGACACTTGCTTTGAATGGATGGATGCTTACAAACCAGAGACCTGCAGCACATTCGATAGAAGAGACCAGTCATGCCAGCCAGACCACACGGAGCAAGACTCTGTTTCACTCTTCTGGGGAGAGGTGTGTGCTTGACGCTTCTGGGAGGGCCCATGAATAGATTCAATCCTCTGTGAGCAAGAGAAAGGCAGTTATTCAGCCTTCCATTGTATCCATGCACAATATAAAGGGGGGCAACATACCAGAATACAACATTAATTCCGATTTCCCTCTGATGTAACACACTCTGCAGCCATTTCCTTCTTCAGGGCCTAATTTTCCTCATAGCACCGTTGTGGCAGTCTTTTTCATCGCTCAGGTTTGTCTCACAGCTGCCTTTACAAGCTGCCGATGTTGGGAAAGCTCTTCAGTTTCTCAGGAAAGTCATCTTTGTACAGGACAGGGTCAGCGCGGTGCTCCACCACTTTCAGAGGCATGGTCCCAAAGACAGAGGCAAACTTATTGATGCATTCAGATCTGGTGAAGAGGAAAGCAGTTTAATTAAGAACCCAAACAACTGGCTTGGCTACCAGCTCCCACACCAGCCACACTGGTAGCAACCTTCCCTCTTACTCGTGGAAGTATTTTGGCCATTCTGGCTACTGAAAAGAGGGCCTCACAGCAGAGAGAGCTGAGGAGAAGCGGGTGTTCTTTGATTTATCCATTTAATCACAGAGACGAGCAAGGGGATGCCGGCAGCAGCATATGTGCACATGGAGGTCAAAGCTTCCCTTCTCCCTCCCCCTAGAATTCCAGTCATTCTTAGAGCAATGTACATGCTGTAAACCAGAACAGATTAACTGCCAACATGGCTCTTAAAGGGCCACTGTTGGGTCAGTTTGGCTCACAACAAAGTTTTTGCAAAAGCCCAAGTCTTTGTGAGAATGGAGTTCTAAAAATTATAAGCGTGTTATTTTTTCCAGGCCTCTTCAAAAGCCCCATCTATCCCCACAAAGATAAACACGCCGCGGTGCCGACTGCACCAGAACTTAAAAGCAAAGCTGAGTAAAAACTATAGAGTTAAACCAACTAGTTTCTTCTCCTTGTCTAAAGAAAGAGATACTGAGTAGTAAGACATCACATCAGCACAAAAAAAAGATCGGACCACTGATGACTCTCTCAGTTTTAATAATCTCAGGTGTCAGTAACGCTGTGGAAGGGAACAGCCATGGGCTTCAAAAACCCAAGCAAACAGATGGTTAACCTTGCATGGCTGCCTTAACTCTTTCACGGAAAGGTACAGTACTTGTGGAAGCAAGGCAGGGAAAATTAGCTTGTCCTCACACCTCAGGCAGCACTCAGCTAACAACCTTTGTAAAACAGCTTCTAAAACCTCCAGATAGGAAGAATTGTGACAACAGTCCCCAACACGTAACACAGACAGCTACAAGAAAACGGGTCATGTTTCTTTTGCTGTTTAAAAGGGAAATTAAAAAAAAATCAAACAAGTATTTTGACTTGGCTACAGAAGCTGACGTGCTGCAGGCGGTCATAGAGAAGGTCGCTCACTCTCCAACCACTGCACCCTCTCCAGACCCCTTCAAAGGGTTAGGGGGTCACAATGGCTCCAGGATAATTTTTCTCAACAGACCTGGTCAATCATACCAACTGAATGTGACAGTTTTGTGATGGGGACTGCTCAACACTACCCCAAATACTCTTTTGAAGTAGATGGGACAGCAAGACTGGTTTTCAAAATTAATTCTTCAGCCTCTGAGCAATCCCATGGCTCCCTCCTTAACTAGAGTAAATGACTGGAAAACACAAAGCCTAAGTTGTTAAAGCACTGCATCCCTACATGGCTGTTCCAAGCTGGAGCAGCCACATTTCAGGCCATTTGCTGGCCTGAGAAAAGTGTCAGAAAACTACTTCATAGAGGTGATACTTGAATAAAATGCTTAATACAGGTAACCACAGGTATTTCACTTTCTACCACATTCTCATCCCCTCATACTTCTTCCTACCTCCAGATGCAGATCTTTAGACTAGGAACAAACAAAACGAATTCAGAGCAGAGGAAACCATGTGCAGCGGGAAGCAAACTCTAGACCTGGCACAAGCACTATTTGCACCAGGGTAGCACAGATCTGAAAGGGCAAAGGATCCATTAGTTCAGACTGAAGCAACAAGACCCGAGTACATGTTCAATGTCTGCCATAACAAGGTGAACCATAGAGAGGATGACCTTTGGGCCTTGGGCACAGGCTGGTTACAGGGACAGGCAGAGCAGGAACTGAGTGTTGTTTCCAGGAACACTATGCAGTTTCTGTTGCCTCCATGAGATACCCAAGATGAGATACCTTAAAGTCATCTAATTCTCAGGTAATGCCTGACTTCCAAATCATCTGTTACTCCTGAGAAACGTGGCTAACTATAATCCAGGTTGTGTGTATTGGAGAAGTTTTGTGGCAGGAAAAGCCCAGGCTTCACAGGAGGAGGGAGATGCACTGGGAGATGTGCATGTGAGAAGTTTGCACAGCTGCTGGCCCTCACTGGTTTCTGGAATACAAGAATACTTCCAGCCTACTGGTTCAAATCCTGCCTTTGCCAGTAATGACTGAAAGACATTGTAATGTAACAGCTGCTGGGTGGCCGGTGTGAAATGAATTAGTTATCTCAGCCTGCTGCCTGCTAGGCAGGTGTCCACATCAGATCAGCCATTGTCACAATCGGCACCCTCAGAGCACCAGGCAGAACTAAACGGATAGTGGAGACAGAATTGACCTCTTCCCTCCAGAGGTTATACTCTCAAATCAAAGATGAGGGCTTACGAGAAAATAACAAGCTGGAATTCTCCTGCAGCCAAACGTCTTCTGGTGGCAAGACAATTCAAGCATATCAGTACAATATCTTTTAACCACCAGAAACTTTCTTCATTACTAAAGAAATGAAAAAAAAAATTAAAAATGGAAATAGCAGTATGTTCTAATCATCCCAGCTGAATCAGAAAAGTTAGGCCTCAGGAAATATCAAAGATGAGAAACAGGCTTTTGGAGATGAAAGACATGTCATACACAAGCCACAAAATGTGTTTGAGGAAAGTTGCCCGTTTCCAAAAATTTAATCTTGTGCACAGAACTAAATCACTTGAATGCCAAAGCCTTTGCCACTTTTGGACTACATAAACCAGAAAGGATATCTAGAACACTAAACAGTCAAAGCTAGGTAGGCAAGAGAATGTGACATGTCATCTTAACATGGAGGGAAGGTGTTTTTCTTGGCTGTGATGATAGTTTTTGCAAATTCATACTAGCAGAGGCACGTTTGTATCCAAGAATTATTCGTTGTTTTTCCCTTGCTCTGACGACAACACGCAGTTGTGCTCCACAAGGAACTGAGGCTGTGTGAGCTGAGAAACTGAGAGCCCTGTTTGCTCCTGAAAGACTGGGTGACCTTCACATTGGTTAAGGTCTCTCTCAGTCAGTTTCCTCTCCCTTATGACCCCAATATTTTTTGGCAGGGTGACCCTGCAGCTGTAGCCTTTGGCCAACTGTTACCTGGTCAGTTTGACTCTTAGGCTTACTATTTTCATTCTAGCAAGTATTTACAAGTGCTAAATAAGACAGTGCCGTTAACGTTGCAGAAGCAGCTCAGCCCTTTGTGGCAGCCATTGTACAGGCATTTGCGCTCTTGGCTGCATTTTACAGAGTTCTCCATTTCTGAGAGCCAGATGCAAAGATGCTAAATGCAGAAAAGTTGTTGCTACTTAAACAGCACCTGGAAATACACAGATTATTAGAGTCTTCTTCAGCTTCTGTGACCTGATTTAAAGGCTAACCCAAGGGAAGGAGGGGATTCTGGGTTCAGAACTTTCTGTAGTTAATGTATGTTAATGATGTAGCTTGATAACCCCAGGGACTAAAGTCTCTTATCTCAGATAAATGACAGATCAAGAAGAATAGCAGCGCTTTCATTGTAATTCACTGTAATTAACTCTTCAGTATTGGTTACAAAACCAGAATCTCTTAATAAGAGAGAGTTCAGCTGTACCATCCTTCCCTTTGCCTCTGCTGAGGGTGTCAAAAGGCTCAACAGAACTGGGCAGTTATATGTCCCTCCCAGACAGATCTCCACAACTGACTTCTCTAACCTTTTACACTTACAAAACAATCATCAGGCAGCTGCTGGGCATCTCTCTGCTATTTCTGAACCAGAAACCTAACACTAAACGTTGTATGCGCCCATGGCAACATGGATAAACTGTTTGTTTCACAAACATTAGGTTGATCCCTGGATATCCAGGCAAGTAATTAGCTAGGATCTACCTGCTCCATTCTGAATGTTAAAAAACAAGGAGTCAGGCACTTTGGAAAGCTGCAAGTGAAGCTGATAATGACTTTTTGCTTGATATTCCTGGTATTCTCTATGCCCAGCACTGCAAAGTTATCTTTTACAGCCATAACAAAGTCATTCCTCTATAATATGATGAGTATTCCCGGATGCATGCGCTTTTTCCATTCAACTTCCCTGCTGACCCTGAAAGTAGTTACTGTGCTTGCATGTGTGTGTACGTATGTATACCTATATGAGCCATATGGGCCTTGGTTTGCTCCAGGAGTCGCTATCAATTATTATCCACTTAAAATTAAAAGCTATCTTAGAAGATTCTGTCCTGGGTGCCTGTTGTGAAGGGGAGTGAGTGGTTGCGTGGTGCTCAGAAGCCATCTGGACCATGATAGACTCAAAAAAAGCCCTTTCAGATATTTAAAGAACTTCCTTGTACTGAAGGTAGGTAACACTACAAGGCAAGAATGCATTAGGTGTAGCACTCAGTTTCAGTATTTCAGAATGATATTAATGAGCTTCAAAATGAAGCCTGAATACACCCAAACTTTACATCCCCCCTCCCCTTCCTTCCCCCCCCCGATCTTCTCCTGCACCCAAGACTCTATCCTAGCTTGTACACTGCACATGGCTGGGCAAATAAAAGTATGTGGATGTGCACTCAATTTAACATTACCCAAAACCCAGTTGTATCGCCAGCGTTGGAAACTATAGAGAAGCAAAGCAACAGTTCAAACATGTTCTCAATAAATTGTCAATGATACTTTACTCTGAGGATACAAGAATTGCTACAGACATGGAAACATGACCCTGACCCTGCATCTGAGCAGAAAGCACTTTTTCATCTTCTGTTTTTATAGTGTTTCCTTTAATGAGAACCTAGTTTATGACTAAAATTCCTATGTGCTGTTGTAATGCTACTAGTATCATCACAGGAGAGCTCAACTGGCTTCAGGTAGTCCATCTCATAAGCCAGTGCAGAACTGCTAGACACAGGACAACCTCCTGCGCTCCCCCTTCAGCTAACAATTAAGATCTACAAAGCCTCCAGCCCCTTCCTTAAAAAGTTTTCTGCAGAGTAATTTGTACCACCTTCATGGGGTACGTCTTCCACCTGATTTCCAAACTCCTCTTTGTAATCCAGCCTTATCATACACCCACTTTATCACTAACCCTGGTGGTTATGCTCTTCAATGCCAAACTATCTGTGTGTTTGTGTGTGTTGTATAATGTATATTTACACATCACAGACAGACATGTCCATTCTTTTTGTAAGTAAGCCCCCAATCTACTAACCAGTTCTGTATTAATTCACTGCATAAATTACAATGTATAAATATAATTTACATTGCTAAGGGCCAGTGAATGGATACAACACTTTAGATTTGCTGAGTACTGCAGAGGAGGACAGAACCACCTCACTGCTAAGATGATAACCATGGTAACTGGTAAGATAAGTGTGTGATGTCTCTCAGTGCATGTCAGTAATGGTCAATTTTATATGCAAGTCAGATTTTTTTAAACATTGTCACCTCTTCTGCTGGTCTCTTTCAGCACTGTGGCTACACCTGCTTACTTAACCCCATCAATTCTATAGCTGCAAATAATCTTCCCAAAGTTTGCAGGAGAGATCCAACAGCCGAAGAAGCCTAAGGTGAAATGCCTTAGTCCCACCTAATTTAGTCCCAGTTAATTCCACTTAATCATTAGTATGTACATTTATTGTCAGGTAACCCTTTTCAAACAAGAGTGTTGAACAGCTTTGTAAAAGTGAATAAAGTTTCCCTTATTTTACATATTCAGAAGCCAATGCAGAGGGAAGTTTACTGTCTTGGTCAAGGTTGGGAAGACATCTCACTGTAAAGCAGGGAACGCAACTCTCATACTTAGCAACTTCCATTAGTTCCCTCTAAACATTCACTGCCTTTCCAAATACATACTTAATTTCAAAACTACACTCTCACAAAATGTAATGCTGCCACTGTAAAAAAAACAGTGCCAATCGTGCAGGCAAATGCCCTTCATTAGTGGAAGCGATGAACTTCACAATCTTTGAGGAAAGACAATGTACAAACATAAACTCAAATAAGATTATTAATAATTTGGAGTCTTGTTACTCTTTGGTGAGCTAGCAGCTGTCTTGCTAAAAAAAAAAAAGTCACAGTCGTTACAGTTGATGTTAAATGGTAAAACACAAATACAGTGTTACTAACAGTACTGACAACAACCTGAAATGCATTTGTGTGTTCTATATGCTTAAGAGCAAAGCTGCCAAAAATTGTGCCCTTCCAAAGCCCTTTCTTGTCATAGTCCATGTTTCAGTGTCACATCATCCATTATAGGAATGACTTGTGCTGATCAAATCCAAGAAATACTCTTTCAAAATCAGTAATTTACAGAAATACAATCAGTGAGCATTTTTGATCCCAATTTAATGACACATATAAGATTCTAGGGATGAGAACAAGGCAATAGGAGGAATAAAGGGTGGTCACTCACCTTTCCACCATGTGTGTCTGGTCCAGTGATAACCCATCAATTGCCGTGCATTCTGGACATTTGAACTTCTTCCGTGGGGTCACCTGCAGAAAGGCACGCCAGATATCATCAAATATCAACAGAAGGGACATTAATCTCCTTGCACAGAGAGCAGCGCAATACCTCTGAACATGCCTGCAGTGTAAGCTGAGCTCTCACAAAAGGGGGGGTGGAAGCCACTCCATTCCCCCATTCAGCTCCATCTGGCTTGGCTGACTGCAAAATTCACAGGGGCCCAATAAAAATGGCTTGGAGGGGTTTTTCCTTCTGTAACTGAAAAGAAGTGGTGATGACAAGCTCCTTAATTCCTGTTTAATGACTGTTTTCTCACTGCCAAGGTCCCTGTATAAACACCATTTGTTCTTGCAGCCATAACAGCGATGAAATACAGCTTCCCATACTTCACCGTAACGTTAATCCAACAGACGCTTTTTTGCTCGCTCCACTTAATAGCTGACTGGCAAACCCGCCAAGACTCTCCGAATCGCGCAGAGGTGCCAAATTACTCCGCCGTGCCCTCATACAGCTCAAAAACGTTTTCAGCAAAAACACACACTTTATCTTCTAAAGACTTTTCTAGGAAACACAGCCACCAGTCCCTGTAAATGATGATGGACAGATAGGAAAATGGACCCTGCTAATTGAACCAACGCCTGGTGGCCTCTAAATCTCATTCCAAGTTGACGCACTTTGAAATGAATGTACAGAGTGAATGTCCAGACCTGAAAACGTGTCGAAACATGTCAGGAAATTAATTCAGGGATAAAAAGTTCATTTAAAGCTGATCTTGCAATTAACATTCCTGCAATTAACATTCCTATAAATCAGCTGTTGCCCGGCTATGACAGAGCAAGCTGCAGACAGTTGGCAATTTCTTTCCTCTAGTGATCTCAAATAGTTAAAATATATGTATGTGGGCGTGTATATGCACACACAGACACACATATATAGCTATCCCTTAAATTACCTCTCTCATAGCTCATCTAGATGGCTAAAACAGCCACCAAAAACTCCTGGTAAAAAACAATTCTCTGTTCCCAGCTCACACAAAAGTTTTACCAAAAAGGCTTTTCTGTTACAGAAAGAGAACATGACACCTCAAGAGAAAAAGGAAGATGAAGTAATACATTGAAGCCTGCTAAATAAGTGTATATGAGTATGCACATCATGGTTTTAAACTCTGTAAAGCTAAACTGCAGAAAGGTCCCACCTTAATGACTGATTTGCCAGTGACATTTGCCACTAGAAAATTCATGGCGATATCTTCACAGTTCATGTGGGCATCCACCCAGTTTTTGATGTC
Organism: Laterallus jamaicensis coturniculus; assembly: GCA_022605575.1. Taxonomy (NCBI): domain Eukaryota; kingdom Metazoa; phylum Chordata; class Aves; order Gruiformes; family Rallidae; genus Laterallus; species Laterallus jamaicensis. Next base: position 24,668,227 of record JAKCOX010000013.1, read on the forward strand.
TCCAGGCATTTTGTAGGTGTAAAGATAGTTGAAATACTGCAGGATAGAGTAAGAGAGAGAGGAGATAATTTTAAATAGAGGTGAACTAACTATAGGTCTTCAAATATTTCAGTCACTGAAAGCAGGCAGCTAAGGACAGATTATGGGCAAACTGTGAGACTGCCTTCAGCCAAGAACTACTTTAGCAGCTAGAAAATAATGGGGGGTTGGGTGCACTTAACTCCATAATTACTCCTTTCCTGACCAGCACAAACTTCTTTACAATCAGATTTCTCTTCTTGACCTGCTAGTTATAAAGCTACATTCACTGTAGAATTTGCTTTGCATTTACAGGTCTCACAGACTGGCCAGATTTCTTGTTAGCTAATGAGAGTAACGATTTTGCTTTACAGGCAGAGAGACACAAATCAGTTGTTTCAACAGCAACTGAAAGAGGTTTAGGGAAAGTTTGCAATTGGTTCTTCGATTGTTGTAGAAAACACAACCGTGGCACCACAGAACAATGACAGAAACACCCACAGTCTTCAAAAAGGTCCGCGTTGTACATAAGTTGTGTATCACCTTGTGATAAAACGCCGCCCCAGTGAGCACCATTGAGACTTCATTGGTCCATTCTGATTCGTATTTCCATTTGTTCATCTCGTGGTCCCAAAGATGCAGGCGGCCTGGATACCCAACCAACCTGTCAGGGAACTCACGCCAAACCTGTAGAGAAAAAGACATGACATGGTGCTAGCCAGGCCTGCACAGCAAGCAAACACAAATGCACAGATGCAACACATCTGCTTTGGAAAGGCAGAGTCACAGTGGTACAAAGACCACTTCAATTCCTCTAAGTGCCAGTTCTTGAAATCGGAAACTGCCTGGAAGAACAATGAAAAATCCCAAGCGAGCTTTGGACCCTGCAACTCAGGGAAGGAAGCCATACCCCAGAGCAAAAGGCCACTAAAGCTATACTGATTTCCTCGTTGTGAAGAAGTACAACCAACTATTCAAAAAGATTTTAGCGCTAACTAAAACCAAGCATGATTGAAATGGGATGTTTGATGTTAGCTTCAGCAGAAACAGCTACAACCTAACTACTTTCGCAGCTGGCTTTGGATCTAACCAACCTGCTTTGCTTGATAGGAACAGGTTTAAAACAGGCTTATTTTTTAATATTTCTGGTATTCTTTAGTGGGTGCTTGGATGGATCTACTGCTACATGGAAGGCCTCTTTGCCCTTGACTTGTTCCAGACAGCTGGATACAATCACGATACCATCTTTGTTACTCCATACATTATTTTGTAGCTGACTACAGGATCAAACGCAGTAGACAAGAACAAGGAGAAGGGCATCATTAACGCAACCCCAGTTCTCCACACTGCTGGCCATGTTAAATAATGGACAATTTCTGCATTATGAAAAAGGGAGAAAAGATTAAAATTATTTAGAAGGATATGAATGCTATTTGCTTGCTAAATACTCAGCATGTCTTTTCACTGATCAGTAATGAAGTTAGTATTTCTCTGCATTATTTGTGGACAAATTACTCAAAATTCGCCCTTTAATTCAAATATCTGCTAAGTTTGTTGGAAGAATACAAGTCATGAGTCTCCAACACAGAGTGTTAAGTCACAAGAGTTTGTTTCTGGTTGGCAGTAACAAATACATACCCAAATTTCATTGTGTACACAACATCCACAAAATATCTCATAAATCCCCAATGGTGACCTGTTTTCTCTGTGTTTCTAGGGAAGCCTAGAGTTGAATTTGGAGGAAAAAACATCTTACATTCCACCATCTTCCAAACCCCACCTTGTGCCCAGTTCACTTTGGGCACTTTCTAATTGCCAATATGTTCCAGCTGGGAGTCCTGGACTATGAGGACTCTATGCAAGTATTTTGTCAAAGGAAGTATGATTTTTTTTTTTTTAAAAAATCAGCTTTAAGTTATTGCTTCTGCATCAACATTTCTGTGATTCCATGTTACTGTATACCTTTTCATCTATACATCTCAACACGTTTTATTGCTGTCAGTTAATATAGCTTCAGAATCCCATGATGAGAGCAGTTACTATTTCAAATGTACAGATGAGGAAACCTGCCAAAAATCATACAGGAAACAAGAATGGGAACCAGATCTTCTGTCTCCCCGACCTGTACTTTCTCTAGAAATCAATCTTTGTAGACAGGTCTAGGGCACAAGTACCGGGAGAGTATTTAGACAGGACAATGCTCTAACACAGAAGGCTCTTGATAGCAGAGATTATTTGGAATTCAAGGAAAAGAATTCATAAGATGTTGTTATAAGTTAGTGCCATCAGATAATTAAAAAATTAGTCTGCCAAAATACAGATCTTTGGCAGGCAAGCCAGTGAGGGCTTGAGACACCTATTTTGACATGATGTCAAAACCATTAATAAAGAACAAAAAAAATCAAAGGTAGGGCCACTCCCTCTTCCAAAATTTTATTTTTCACTCTCTAGGACTCAAAAAATTAACAACTGCATTTTAATAGTTTTTTAAACCTGAGTATTAAAACGCAAATCTCCCAGCTTTTGGAAGGCACCACCACGCAAGCTACTGAGGCTTAACAAAGTATTTGATAGAATACTACAGATCTGCACCCTACTGGAATCAAATTCTTGCATTGGGAATGGCATGTGTATTAAAGGCAGCTGGAAGAAAGATATAAACTCAGCTACTGCTTCCCAAGGGATTTCAGTGTCTTCACAACACACAACTGTAGATTCATACTCCTTACAGTTTTTACTCTTACTGTCATCTTCATCTTTTATGTCCAAATGACATAAAATGAAAGCCAACCATAATGCATGTTAGTCATACAGATTTCTCTGAACTACTGTAAAGCTCAATCCTACCCTGATTCCAGTATCTGAAAATTGTCAGTTTGATGCATCTAAAAAATAACTTGGTTGCTTTAAACAGTGATTCCTTTTAAAAGCAACGCTATCAAAGTCAGTGGGAAAGCTTGACTTTTTCATCATGTTCATCACTAGCTCACTCAACAGTAATTCCCGGAAAGGCTCCAAATAGCTGCATCCAGCTCATTGCCCAAATCCATACATGTGTTTTGTGCCAAAATTAATATATGCAGCTACTGCTTATAAGGAAGCTTTCAGAATAAAAACAGTGGTAATGATTCTGATAGTACTCTCTATTTTCACTACCATCCATTTTCTTGTTTGATGGTTGCCTGTAATTTATTAGTCTGTTAGGAATACATTCCATTTTAGCCAGTGATCTTATTAGCTTTCTCAGACTAAAGCAGGATAGTCTGATTTAATACTGGCAAGGGACGCATCCAAGGAAAACACGCTGCCAAGCACAGAGAAAGCATGCTTCTTTGCAGACAGCGCTATTGCAATGACTCTGCTAGACAACCCTGAAGACAAATATTTTTGGACGAAGCATCCCCCTGATGAAAAGTCAAATAGAAATTCTGACTTTGTAGTTTTACTAAAAAGAAACTGATAGTAATTTCGTTTCCAAGTCAAGTTGCCCAAGGGAGACAAACAGCCTTGGTAAAACACCTTCCGGCCTCACCTTCTGCAGCATTCTCTCTGCCTCCCAGCCTCAGCTATTCTGCACCAGAACTGTTGCCACAGCTCATTCTCCATGCAGCCAGAGGACAGAGAAGCAGTTCCTTTTCCAGAATATACTCCAACATTTATGCATTAAATTTATTAGACCATATTAAGTCAATGAAACTTCAGGAGCCGGCTAATTACAACTAGAAAGTTTTAAATGTAATAAACAGAAAAATAATCAACATTTCCAAAGCTACCATGGCAATGTTGTAAGAACGAAGCACTGACTACAAATGAAAGAAAACCTAATCAATCAGTATTCTGTCTCTCCTCACAGAGCTCCTTGGGCTTAATTCTTCCCTGGCCCTCAAAGGGATGGCTTGTACTACTACTAGAAACCAGAACCCATTAAAAGGTAAGTGATGCTTCATGTGCACACAATTTGTAAGATAACTTCAATTTGAAGAAGAGCTTTGGATGTGGCCAGAAGCTCCCCATGGTAAGTTTTTTGGGGAGCAGAGTTACAGTATTCCTCCTACAAAAGTATATTTTTCAACATTCCTTTAACAGCCAAAATGGGTATGGAAGAGTTCTCCTAAAGGCATTCACATTTTATGATGATTTTAGCCTAGTGAAATCTGCAGTTCAACAGGGAGTTGATTTTTTAAAAAAAGCATGTGAGACACAAAGCACTGAAAAGCAGTTCTGAGACTAAGATCACCTACTGGCAGAAGGCAAAAAGCTTCCAAAAGAAAAACCACAAACTTAGTGATGCACCAAACAGTATTATCTACGAACAAACCTCATGGAATCAGCACAATAATCCCAATTTAGTTTATTTCTATTATTGCTGTAATAAAAATACTTGGTAAGTATTGGCAGTCCTGCATAAGTACACAGTAAGAAATCTTAATGAACGTCATGGCTGGAAACCGTAACCCCTGCTTCTCAGGGCAATAGGAATACTAAGCCATCTGCCCCAAGGCCAGCTGAGATGCTTTCAGTCTCACATTCAAACATCGAATGCTTCAGGAACAGACAGTGGCTCTGCTTTAATTTTTTTTAAAGATACAATAATTTAAATACTTTCTCCTTTTCTTGTGTCTCCCTGATATTTCCTCTGTGAACAACAAAGATCAGTGAGTGGGGAAAAAAGTTGTCTAGCCCTAACATTTTTTTTCCAGTGCTTCAAGACATGCCTGTGATTTCATCATGTAACTTAACAGAAATACTTTTTTCAAAGTCAGAATGTCACAAGTATTCTTCTGCTACCTTAATACAGCAGCACACAGGGAGTATTTTTCTGCTTGCTTCAATAGATTTACACAATGCCATAAATCACTGTACCCTAATAGTTCACTTTTAACAAGTAAAAAACGTCTGACACTTTGAGTGTTACTATAATTTTTTATGGTTGAAAGTGTACAGAGATCAAAGTTTCCTGGGTTTTTTTAGGCTTGCTCTATACATTTAGACAAGTCTGTGTTGGGGTGGGTTGCCACATGTTTAAATATAAAGTCTCATGGATATCAGGAGGAGAAAAGAAAATTACTGAATGTCACGTTTCCAGCCCTTATGACCAAAGCAGAAGCAGACATACTTTTAAAAGAAAACTTTCTAGTAACATTATATGCCACTACTGTTCCCTCCGGATTGCCCTGCAAATGAGTCAAGAGCTTGAGAGATACTTTTCTGGTAACACACAAACAGATAAATAAATTATCACAAGCTGAGGACAATTTCAACATCTGGGAGCCAGCTCAGGCCTGTCAAGCAAGTCACAGACACTCAGGGACAGGAAAGATCAATCTTCAGCCCCTGATTTCTGTGCCAGAGTGCAGGAACTACATCACCCACCCTCTATACCAGCAAAATTGTGTATTTATAAAATAATCCACCATGCTTCTCTAATCAAAGACATTTCTATTCATTTATTTTAGGTGGTACTGGCCGGGGGGGGTGGGGGGGTGGGGGTCTCTCTCAAAATATAAGGATTCAAACTACCCACGGGTTTATCTCAACTACCTACTCAATAAGGCATTTTAATTTTCCATTGAAATAGCTGTGCAGAAAGCTGAATTCACAGAATAAAAAAAATGAATAGGATTTACAATCAAATGTAAAAAAACTGCAAGAGCAATACTTTTTAGCCTGCCAGATGAAATCTCGTGTCCAGTTACATTCGCACACCGAATGTAAGGACTATTATTCAGATGGCCCCAGCAATCAATGCACATGGTCCACAGAAGACCAATAAATAAGCCAGCTCAGTCCAACAGCTAGACTTGAGTCTGAAGGGTTGTTAAGCCCTAACCGCACCCAATCACACTGACCACAGGGGGATTCACCTCAGCTTTTCTTTGCCTTGCTTTTTTTTCATGAGGATAACTCTTGGTGCCTAAGTGGCCACAATGAATATATGCTAAGTTACAGATATTCTCCATTGAGGCTGTTTAAATTAACACTTCAGACACATGAGCACCACAGTTCTACTGCTCACGACTTCTGGTGGACAGAACTGAAACTCAGCTGCAGATTGAATCTCTGCTTTGAAGCCCTCCAAGCCTGCTTTGCCAGTAGCAGAGATTCATTTGGAACTACTTTCACAGTCACTTAGGATTTTATAAAATGTATTTTTATTTGAGACAGCTTGATGAAAATCAAAATGAAGCAACAAATGGTGCCAGGATTTACAGAACATGAATGTTACGGATCTTTCATCCCATCAATTCACACTCAAAAGCAGTACCTATAGCACCAACACAGACAAAAGTAACTCAGCTTGCAGAACTTCCAACACGTGATCACTCTGCTTTTGCAGGGCAGCGCTCAAACATCCACTACAGACAAAGGAGCACAGACAAGGCATACGTGGCCTTAAATTTTTTCCTTTCAGTTGCCTTCTCTGGTCCATCTTTCACACTTCATGTACTAACCCATATTCTTAACCTGGCAAGAGAAGTATTTCCTTTCTGGAGACACACGTGATAGATAAAACATCTGTCTCCACTACTTAACATCTTTATTATTACATCAGCATACCTACATTACCACAAGTCGCTTCTTGAGTCACGTGCTAACAGCCGCTTTCAAGGGAGAAAGTGTCGTATTTTACCATGTATGTACTCACATTAAAGAAATACTTCCAACATATCTTAAAAAATACATTCTTGTGTTAAGAACTACACTTCAGATTGTTAAAAATAAGACAGCTATTGCATTCAGTTTGCTTTCTACCCTACAGAAGGGTAGAATTCATCATTTCACTCAACTTAGATGATAATTTCACATTCTATCTCTCATGTATAAAGCCAGTGTTGTTTTGCTCTTAATTTTGCAAGCACAGGTGTGACTATATGATTCAAACCTTTTTTAAAATACATTAAATTTTCTAATGTTTTGGATTTATTTACAAATACAGTGTGTTTGTCTTAAATACACACATGTAACTAATGTAAGATTTTGCACTGCCTCATATACTCAAATATAAGTGAATGACAAAAATTAATTCATTCAAAGCCAAGTTTTGGAAGGAAGAAAACAATGTTGCTTTAGGTAAGCACACTTTTTAACATAACTCAAATGCCTGTGAAGGCTTTCAGCTCTTTGTACCGCCATGGGTAACTGATTTGGACATACTTTCTTTTTTGTTGATACCCTCATTACAACAGCAGCTGTTGAAGCTTTGCCATTTCAAGCATATGATACACATGTCCCCTCCTTGACATTCTTCAGTTCCTCTTTTCATTGCACTCCACCTTACTTTGGCACGACCTCAAGAGGCCTCCTCTGTTCTCAACACTTAATCTCTGAAACTTGTCTTGTCCATCAACACATTAACTTGGATAGCACTTCTGATTTGTCTGAAAACCGAAACTGTTAAGGAAAATGCAGCTCAGAGTCTCCATGCCGCTTCCATTACACCAATTACATAATGTTTTCTGGAGACTCCTAGCATTACTGTGCCAGCTACCAAAAATTTTCTGTTAGCTGGCAGTTTTTTTCATGAAGTAATGGTTATTTGTAAAAATAGTTCAGTCAGCACTGAACTGTTACAGGAAAGAGAGACACAACAACCTGAATCAGCAGACCGTGCAGTGATTCCTCCACTTTGTATACACATGCAATGCTGAAGTGGAGAGCCGAGGAGACAGGAAAAACCCAACTCTCTTACCTCATAGCCAAACTGGAGTTCATCTGAGGTTAGCATAATGATATCATCATCAATAGCCAACACTGCTTCTGTTTCAATCTCATCATAGGGGAAGAAACGGTTACTAAGTTTGTTTTCCGCAGTCCTAACAACTTTGAGGGGAACACGAATCTTTGGCCAGAGGGAATCTAGAGAGAAAAATTGAAAAGGAATAGAATTCAGTATTATACTTGGCTTCTTAGCCTCTCTTTACTCTTTTTTTTCCTTAAACAACGGTTTCTTAATGGCTAGGTAGCTCCTGACTTTCAGTCAGGCAAACGTGGAAGCATATGAAGGCAAGAATCAGCAGCTCTGCTCCATTTCCCTGCTTTGTTCTCCGTGGAGAGCTCCACAGCCAGCTAGATATATGGGGAATAGTTGGCCCAAACCAGCAGTCGGCAGTAATCACGTAAGGAGAGTCAGCGATGCTATGTATTAGTGTAGGACATGCAGCAAGGTATTGTATCACACCACAACTGACTGCTTAAAAGACCATGAAGCAGCAGTATATACAATCACTGATTTGAGTCTGGGGCCATAGAGAAGTCGAAAATGGAAGGGAGTTCTATCAAGTGCTCCGAAAAATAAGTGTTACTACATCAATTAATTAATTGCTACTGACAATTAACAACTAGATTATATGTGTAAATTGCTTTGTTTTTAAAGTCCTAATTACAGTGATAAATTAAGCCAGATGGATGCCTATCTGTGTAGTATGAGCTAGGGAGCCTGCTTTGGCAGGGGAATTGGACCCGATGATCTCTTGAGGTCCCTTCCAACCCCTACGATTCTGTGAAATGCAAAAAGATTCTACCTGTGCCTTAAAAGTACAACAGAGCACTGGAGTACGTAATAATGAAAATTCACAAGTCAAACTATGCTTTAACCAGTAACAAAACCACCTGCAGATACAAAACTGTATCCAATGTACTCCACGATGCGATTAGATTTCCGTTTCGTGCCATGTGATTAAAATGCAGCACCTCAGGCATCACATGAACAGCTTCAGCAAGGCTTCTATATACATTAAAAGTTTTTCAAAATCCTATCCCTACAGAAGCATAATTGCACATATAAGCATACAGCACCAAGCTAAAATGAACATAACTAAGGACCAAACATTAAATCCTACTTCTAAGTGCACATATCTAACCACATGTTTGCTAGCACAAAGCCCAACAGCAGCTGTTATTGCAGTATGACGCATCCCAAAAGCAGATCAAATCCAGTTTCATTAAGAGCTAAACAATTACAAAATGGCATTTGTTGACTTCCTCCAGCTTTCACAGTAAATATATTTTAATGAAAATCTGAGGGAAGCGCTGTACAATGAGTAAGTACCTTGTGAACAGCGGACAGCTACAACACTTGAGGTTCTCACATTGGGGAAATGGACAGGATGACAGTGATATGAAAAATAAACAAATATACTTTAAATCAACTACAAAGCGACTGCTCAGACAACTCTGTCCCAAATGAAAACTTATATAAAGATACGCTTTGAGGGAGGTGATCCTTCCTTTCTACTCAGCACTGGTGAGGCCATACTTGGAGTGCTGTGTCTAGTTCTGGGCTTCTCAGCACAAGAGACACATGGACACACTGAAGAGCATCCAGCAAAGAGTCACAAGATGACAAAGGAACAGAAGCATCTCTCCTATGAGAAAAGGTGGAGAGAGCTGGGACTGTTTAGCCTAGAGAAGAAAAGGTTCAGGGTGGGTCTCATTAATACGCCCAAATACCTGAAGAGCAGATGTAAAGGAGATAAAGCCAGGCTCTTTTTACTGGTGCCCAGTGACAGGACCAGACACAATGGGTGCAAACTGAAAAACAGGAGGTTCCCTCTGAACACAAGGAAACTTTTTCAGTGAGGGAAACTGAGCACTGGCGCAGGTTGCCCGGGGAGGCAGTGTTGCATCCATCCTTGGAGATCTTCAAAAGCCGTATGAAGGTGGTCTCGTGCTACCTGCTCTTGGCAACCCTCCTTGGGCAGGGCGCTGAACAGGATGAATTCCAGAGATCCCTCCCAAGGGAGGTATTCTTTGATACATGGACTCTATAAGAACTGCCACCAGGCCTGACACCTGTGATATGAAATACACGTAAATTGCCACTTGTAAGTTACACAAAGCCTGGTGACAGGAAAACCAGTGAGGACAGTATGGTCACACAGAGCACTCTGTACTGCTTGCCAAGGTAAGTTCATTTGAACAAAAAAAGAGATTGACACAGCTCAACACACTATTAAACAGTAGGACCAGGGTGACTTAGTCTTCACCAAGGTGAGGTAGTGACTCGTGACTTAAGAGGTCAACCTACATATCTTACAGCCCGTCCTGCTTTAAAACCATATGAACAACTTGCTCCCAGGAAGTGCTTTGGGTACAGGGAGTCTCTCGCATCCACACACATGTATGTGCGTATAGATTCAGTCTGTGGACGTTTCCTCCGAGTCTGTCGGTTTCATTCAGTCCACGATTCTCAGGCTCACTGGTCCCTCTGTCACAACAGTCTCTCAGGGTATGAAGAGTCGTACGTGCCACTGGATCGTTGAATGCTGTATCTCGGGCTCTCGAACACTGCATCTGGCAAGATCCATGCTCATAGTCCGTGGGTCAGAGGTGTTTATTACAAAAGAGAAAAGAAAGAGTTCTTGGGAGGCTGGTCTTCGCTCCATCATCACGGCACCGATGACCCTAGCTGTAATGTCATTAGTATAACATACAGTATCTATAACAACAATAAAACAGTAGTGAATTATTTAGCATGATATTGGCTATTCTCACCCAAAATCAAGTCCCCTTGAGGTACACATCGAGTTTCTCCATCCTTCTGCATTACCCACCAGGTACAACCTGGTCCTTGAGCAAAAACAATCCCAGATATGGGTTTACCTTTGCCTGTATCGCCCCATACAATGATGTCATCAATGTATTGCAAGTACTCTGGGGCTCCACCCTTTTCTAATGTACTCTGGATTAGTCCATGACAGATGGTGGGACTGTGTTTCCACCCCTGGGGCAGACGATTCCACGTGTATTGGACACCTCTCCAGGTGAAAGCGAACTGTGGTCTGCACTCTGGTGCCAGTGGGATTGAGAAGAAAGCATTTGCAATGTCAATTGTGGCATACCATCTGGCTGCCTTCGATTCCAGTTCATACTGGAGCTCTAGCATGTCCGGCACAGCAGCACTCATACCTGGAGTGTCCATGTCCTCACTGCCACTGGGTCTCTCAGACTTAACAGCTCACACCACACTCTTAAATGAAGCAGAGCTGCACACTGCTTAGACACAAGAGGCCAAGCACTGGGAAAACGCAGCTGTCTGTCCAAACAAAAAGTCAAGCTTTCTTGGAGCTGTATTTTAGAAAGAAAGATTGGTGTTCATGGGTGGCCAAAAGAATTTAAATACAGGGCAGCATTTACTGGCAAAATTCATATTTGAATTCCTACCCTGAAGTTTTTCCTGTGAGACTGAAAAAGTGACTGGGGAAAAAAAATCTACCTTTATCTGGGTGGTCTTGTAGACCATGGCCTGTATTTGACATGTATGAAGCTTCTTGTGCAGTTTTAATCACTACTTTGCCTCCTAGGAGAAGGCAAGAGGCATCACTGCTGCACACTTCAGTGGCTCATAGTCAGTTGGAAAGACTGAACTTTGCTACTGCTAGGCTCCAGTGGAAGTCAGAGTCAGCCAGCGGCTGGGGAAGACATAGCAAGTGCCTTAGGACAACAACCAAAATATTCAAGAGACAAGGGTTCCAATTACAGTGCAATGACCTTGTTCTCAGCATTGTAAATTCTTTGACATCCTCTGTTTGAACCATAATCTGAAACAATTATTCCAGTTGGAGGCCACTGAAGCTCCAAAATTTTTATGTAACTATTCATTCTAGTCTTGGGATGCAGAACCATGGCGTGGTTAGTTTGCCTAGGATAGAGTTAATTTTCTTCATAGTAGTCATCACAGGCTGGTTTGGATTCATGCTGAAACAAGTGTTGATAACACAGGGATGTTTTTGCTGTTGCTGAGCAGTGCTGACACTGAGTCTGGGCCTTTATCTGCTTCTCACACACCCCCACCAGTGAGTAGGCTGGGGGTGCACAAGACATTGGGTTGGGAGGGGGCACAGCCAGTACAGCTGATTCCACCTGATCAAAGGGATACCCCATTCCATATGATGTCATGCTCAGCATATGAGGGCCTGGGAGATGAAGAAAGAAGGGAGAAGGCCACAATGATGACAGTGCTTGTCTTCCCAAGTAACTGTTACACATGATGGAGACCTGCTTTCCTGGGGATGGCTGAATAGCTGCCTGCCAATAGGAAGTGGGGAATTAATTCCTTGTTTTGCTTTCATGTGCTGCTTCTGTTTTACCTATGAAGCTGCCCTTATCTCAACCTATGAGTTTTCTCACTTTTACCCTTCCAATTCTCTTCTCCATCCCACCAGGGGAGATGTGATGCTTGGCTGCCAGTGGGGGTTAAAGTATGCTAAACAACTGGAACTGTTTATTGTGAATTAGCACTCTCAAGTCAGCTCCCTGCTTTATTATTGGTTTGGCATACAACATGCAAATATTCCTATTAATAAGACAGCTACAATTACCTCACAGAGAGCCATGTAATGGCCTCAAAGACTGTAGACTGTTTAATGTTTTCATGCTAAAGACCTAAGTTTAACTGCCTATAATTATGCAAATATAACCCTAGTATTGGAATCAAATAATATTATGCAGCCTGCTAGAGCCCCAAGATACTCCACTGTCACAAATGTTTCAGTAGCAATCAGAGTTACTACAGGCATATATGCAATTTGTAAATTTGCCTTTATAAGCACCAATAAAGTTTACATTTTATACTTGTTGCACACCCTTTTATTCAGGCTATTCTTCATGTCCACTACAAGAAAGAAAAACCAAAAAAAAAAAAACCACAAAAAGAGAACCAAATTGCAACAAAGATCTTATTTCAGTGCAGGAATACACCAAAATAAAAATTGAGACAGAACACTCACTGGGATTGAAAAACAGTAACCCAGAAAAGCAAGTATTTATGGATGCTTTAAAATTCCATCTCTTTGGAAAATAAAATGTTTGACAGAGTAATAACAGACAAGGCTCTTGCATAATAATATGGTAACAGAAGGAAAAGTAATGAAAAGTGTATGAAAAATGAAGGTGTAATCTAATTATAATCAGCATGCATCTCAAATGTCAGTAAATCCTGTTAAACCCATACGATTTACTGAGTTCTTAGAAAGTCTTTCAAAATGACCAGTTCTCAAAGATGTATGTCATCATAAAATATGAGTTTTGGAAAACATAATGCAAAGTTCCTGAATTTGAACTTCAATCAATAAATGGAAAATATTACCATTTTTGAGAAACTCTGAACAAGACATTAGGATACCAGTTGCTCTGCAGCGTGCAAAATTAAAGAAAGTATAAGACTACTTGCTGCCAAGCTGATCTGATACCTGAAGGTTGCTCTGCCTACAGAGATGGACGTGCACGGCAGACACCTGGGAAGCCACGTTGGCAGCCTCAGGAAAAATGCCCATCACAAAGGAGAGCAGGCTTCACTCAGAGATCCAGGTATTCAAAATTGAGCTTGCTCCAGGAACTCCAAAATAAATATATAGGATAATAAAGAAGACAACAGTTAACAAGCTACTTCAGAAGTCAAAATTTTAGGATCCATCAGGAAGCTTAAAACTGTCTGTATTGACTTCAGAAGACCACAGAAGAGTAGTATTTGTACTCTTCTTTTTTGCCTATAGAATGTGGCTTAAAGAGAAGTCAGAGACAGGGTCTGCCTTTTCTCTAATACCACACTCTGAATTTTCATATATTGCTTGTAATGTAATGAGAAGCCTCAGCACTAGCCAAACATATATGGGGGGTATGCTCAGTTTAGTAGACTTTATTATAACCAAGATAAAAGCACATGCTTTATTTTTCTTTACAGTAACAGGACGCTGCGTCATTTAGCAGAGTAGGCAGATGAAGTCTTACAGGAGTGGATGAGAACCTTTAAGCATAAAAAAATGTGCATTTGGAGTAGGAATTATTCTTACTGCTTTCAAAACCAGTAAGGACTGGCTGTGTCACAGAAGGCAAGAGAGGTAAAATATGAAAATAAAGCTCTCTGGAGAATATCAAAGTCTGCACAGATAAGGAGTCTGAAGAGAAGGACTGCACGTCACACTGAAATAATTCCAAGCGAAGGATGCCTGAATAACACACTTGCTCTCTGGCAGGACTCAGGGCTTCCTTGGCAGTTTGTGCTGTCTACAACTACTGACTGCAGGAGCTGGCCACAGAAAACAGCACATGGGCTTCCTAACACAAAATCAGCAGCTTCCCAACTTTTCCAAACGCAGCTTCTGCTTCCAGTGGGCTCACAATCCCTAACAAGCGCACACATGGCTGTACGTCTGGCCAGCCCACAGCCCCACCTGCAAGTCAGAAATTTTTCAAGCATGATTTCAAGATGATTTCCACAAACTGCAGGATCAAAAGAGTGCTGTAATTACATTCCCATGTAAAACCTCATACAGAGAAGAGCAGCAACACCCCCCATCCTCTAAATATGCATTTCTCAGATACAATTCCCAGTGAATTACATGAAAGACATAAGGAAGAGAAGGAAGGACAATCATGAGCAAGGCAACTTTACTGTAACCTAAAAGAATACCCTCCCACATCAAGAATCCCTTTCATTTTCCATACCTCATAGGCTTGACATCAGATATTTGTAACAAAAATGTAAGTAACATAAGCTTGCAAAATGGTTATATATAAAAATGAATTCTTAGTCTGAAATCCAGCTGTTACCTGGTTCTAAACAAACTGTTACATCATTCACAAAAGAGGGATTATTCAAAATAGAGAGCAATATTTCTATGGAGTGCATTACCTCTTTTGAAAGAGAAATGGCACCGTCATGTTCTTAAACAGCATCATTCTGTATCCTTGCCTCTGAGAAACTGAGAAGGTAATAGCATCTGAAGGGGTCTTTAGCAGCGGATGCTTTATTATCTATCTAGTAAGCAGACAAAAGTTATTTGTATAGGAAATTACTTGCTCTAATCATTAATAATCCAGTTTCAACACTGACTAGGGAAAGTGAGAATCAATACTACTGTTGCACAGAGCTAACCAATATTCTCAGGACACCCATGGTCAGTGTTACCAAGTTCAAAACCAGCAAGTAACACTTGACTGCAGATGGTCTGTTGCATCTGCAACTGGAAGCAGCAGGTATGGATAATGAGGAGCAGATAAAAATAGCATATACTGGATAGCAAGAACTGAACGCTTGCCAGTAGTAAGAGGAATATGACAAATTAAAATATAAAAAAAATCCACTTACTGGCTAAAATAGCAACATTTTGATGATTCATACCAAACTGCTCAGTAACAGCAGCTAGGATTAACTCATGGTTGTCGATAACCTAGCACCAGAGCATTAATTAACATTAAGTTCAGGCTTCCCATAGCTTCTACAGAGCCCACTTGGAATAGTAACAACAAAAAAACATTCCAGAAGTTGTGCAAGGTAAACTAAGGTCATTGAATTAAGTGTCAGAAAGCATCTCTAAACACTCCTCTGCCTGTACCTGCGGCTGCACAGAATCCCACGTAGCACACCCAATTCTCATACCTGATCTCTTCGAAAGATTTGTATTTGACACTCATTCTAATTGGTCTGTAGTGCTCCGTAGGAATTCAACTAATTGAACATGGATGACAGAACCCCAACAAGTATGTTTTCAGTCTTTGAGACTTAAAGAGAGAACTCAGATGGAATCTGAAGTTCCAAAAAACTGTCAGAAAACAACAACATCAAGCATGTCTGATTTATTTATTACCAAAATCCCTTCAGTAGTCTTTCCAGACTTTTCAACTGCTTCAACTTAGAACTATCTGTTCAAAACAGGTTATTTTGACTGAGAATTTTTCTACTAGTAATGCATGGAATTCCTGTCATATATAACAAAATAAAATATTGGTTTCTAGGACATCATTTAGAGCCTAGATTTTTTAAGCTGAGTTTTTAAGGTAAATTTCTAGAGCTCCTTGGAAAATAACATTCCAAAATGTTCCTAAGATGATTCACCGAAGACTAACACAGGGTTAGCTCTAGCTCATCACAGAAAATGGCATTAAGTCCATCATCAGGAAGCGAAATTAAACCAAAAGAGAAGTTGAAAAAAAATAATTCCTACCAATGCTGATCACTAAAGGCACAGCATGCAAAAAACCTGCCACTTGTGGGAAGTGAAGCCACTGAAGATTTTGTAATTATTTTTTAAAATTAAGTTTCCTAAGACACAGTAATCCAAAGGATTCTCTATCCCCAATGTTTTGTATCAATGCTGTCCATTCACAGACATAAAATACACAGATGACTATTGCAGCAATAGCTGTAAGTAATACAGTCTGTGTCATATTTCAAGTTTATCACTCCAGGGACCACTACCATAAAGTACATGTTCTTTAAAACACACTTTCCATTTCTATCAAACCGAACCTCAAAAAGAATTAAGCTACCACATGTTTTGTAGCTTGTTGCATATTTACTGACAGTAATGCATTTATACATTTTTATACCATTTATCTGGTTGACAAAAAGGTTACCTCAACTGTCTGAAACAAATGTGATGAAACGTCATTGGAAATTTCTGTCACAGACTATGGACTTGCATTTCAGAGCTAGCAATTCAGACAAATACAAACGAAAGGGCAAAAGTATTTGGCTGATGGAGAAAAAAAACCCACAAAAACATCCTGTCTACACAAACATTCCTGGCAGCAGACACCTTGGACCGCAATATTTATTTTAGTGGATGTAGAGTGAGTGAGGAAAAAAACCCAAAACTTTTTTCCTATAGTATTTGAAAGCTTTTAATCTTTTTATAAATATTATACATCCAGTCATGGGCTTGCTGACATTATTGCTGGGTTGAGAGTCTTCTTGCATACCCTGTATTGCTAAGAATATATGCAAAACTCAGTCAAAGACACAAAGTAGAGACCACATCCTCTAAATACAGAGAGCATGAAAGAACAGCAAAATGATTCTAGAAAGCTTTAAAGTTCCTGTTAAAATCATCATCATCTGTGGTATTTTCTTTCTGCTGTTTCATATATAAGATCCAACATTTTTACCATCACTAAGGACTTGCTTTGAGAAACTTGGTCTGCTGATAGATGACAGGGTCCATCTGCAGAGAAGGGGGACAGTATCTTTGGTCATAGGCTTGCCAAACTGGTAAAGAGGTCTTTAAACTGAAACTGCCAGGCAATGGGAACCTGAACACATCCCACTCCTACCAGTTTGATGTCAGTGCCAGCAAGCCCAGAGCCTGGACCACAGGTTAGCAGGAGAACACCTGAAGTTCAGCATAAAGAAATTCCAGATAGTAAGCCGGATTTATCA
Organism: Laterallus jamaicensis coturniculus; assembly: GCA_022605575.1. Lineage (NCBI taxonomy): Eukaryota > Metazoa > Chordata > Aves > Gruiformes > Rallidae > Laterallus > Laterallus jamaicensis. The sequence goes on from JAKCOX010000013.1 coordinate 24,685,403, forward strand.
GGGCCCAACTGAAACATCCTTGTGCAAACACAAGTAGCATGGGAGGAAACAAGAGGAGTTGGAGACTTGAGCATGCCTGCAGGGCTGTGATCTCATTGGCATCACTAAGATGTGGTGGGATGGGTCCTATGACTGGAGTGTTGGGATGGAAGGATGCAGGATCTTTGGGAAATACAGGGAGGAGGGAGGTGGGGGTGTCACTCTCCATGTCAATGAGCTACTGAAGTGCATGAAGTTCTGCGTGGGGATGGATGAGGAGCCAACTGAGAGCTTGTGGGTCAGGATTAAAGGGAGGGCAGAGACAGGTGACATTACAGCCGGGGTCTGCTACAGGGCACCTGACCAGGAAGACCAAGCGGATGAGGCCCTCTATTAACAGACAGGAACAGCCTCACGCTCATAAGCCCTGGCCCTCCTGGGAGCCTCAACCCCCCTGATATCTGTTGGAAGAACAATACAACAGGGTACAAACAACCCGGGAGGTTCCTGTCGTAAAGCATCCTATATTTTGTATAATTTTTAGAAGAGGGTTTTTTTTGGTGTTTGTTTTCCTCTTGAGCCCCAAGTTTAGTGAGTTTCTTTACATAAAGGCAACATTACTAGTACATAAGTATTCATTAAAGAAACAAAACAAACAAACAAACAAACCCCAACCCGCCAACCAAAACCAAATATTCATTGTAGAATTTGCATGTACTTCAAAACTTTCCATTCCTGGGGACAGAGTCTCTTTATTTCCATTACATACTGCTTCAATAACAATGACATTATTAGTTACTGTAGTTTTCTGCTCTTGACAAAGGATAGAAAGGAGCAGCCACATGTCAAATCTGTGTGGCACTGGGCCAGCTATCTCAGGAGACCTAAATCCAATACTCAATTTACTGCACATAATCACGAAGGAAGATTGCTAGGGTGGGCTTCACCCAGCCCTCGCACTTACACATGCAAAACAAAACAAACACACAGAAGGTTGCAATGACAAAAGCAAAGATTTGCTCCTGTACTGAAATGTGTCCCTTACATGGGAACAGTCAGGAAAAAACTCGATGCTCTAGGAGGTTAAGCACTTCAGCTTTACTATAACCAATTAAAAGCGAATAGCCATAAAAGCGCAGATACTACTGTAGGGTAATAAAGCAGACTTTATCAGTGACAGTGGTGCACATTACAAACTTCAAACTCATTCCTTGCTCTAATCCATCAGAAACTTCCTGGCTTTAACAGGCTATAAACAGCAGAAGCTTTGAAGTCCAAGGATTAGGATCACTAATAGACTGAACAAGAGACTGGCTGAAGAGCCAAGTGGAATGCCCTGCATGGATCTGGAATAAAACAAGTTAATTTAATCAAACTGACCTCCATGACAGCCATGAGCCAAGAGATTACAGTGGTTGTAACAGCAATAAAGGGACACGGGACACTAGAGGCAAATAGTTATTTGCTTCGATGCTGTGCTTAGGCTAATGTAAGGGCAAAGCTATCTGCTTTCAACTATGCTCTCAAATCCACCACTTTAAGTCCTACTGGCAAAGGTTGGTGAGTTTTGGGTTGGTGGTTTGGTTGTTTTTTTGGAAACTAGATCCTGACAGCGGTAACCAAGGCAGAAAAAAAAATTAAACACAATGTAATTTTCAAGAATTTCTAAATGCATGGTTAATAGAATGAGTTAACAAAAAGATTGTTCTAATGATTTATTTGCTTTGACTCTTTTGTATCTCAGACACAGGAAATGTGGAAACAATCTGTTTGGGTTAACTCCACCTGCATTCAGTGCTCACATAACTGAATAGAACACAAACCTTTTCTGCTTTCAGAAAAAAAATTCTTACTGTAAAAATTCCTTTTATCATCAATTTATACACAACACTTCTCACTCTAAAGGACTGCCAAGCATTTAACAAACCACTACATCTGAGGTGTTTAGCACAGCAGTATCACCAAACAATTTTTGAGTAAACAATAAAGTTATTCTGCTTTAAACTGGAGCAAGTTGCCAAAATGGCAAATGAGACAAGTGAACAGTAGCAATAGCTTGACTCTGAACAACTCTTAGAAGATGGTAAATTGAGACAAGTCGTCAGGGATTAACTTTTACATTGTATCTTGCTGCTATGCAGAAGAGCTGACTTCCAAGAGTGGAAAACTACAGCAGCTGAAGCCTCTGAGAAGCGAATCACAAAGCAAGGAACGCTAACAGCACGCTTCATTGGCCACAGCAGACAAACGAGTCCACAGGGTTTTGTACCACTAAATGTAGTGTTTTATAATAAATAACAACTCTTTTACAGTTATTGTATCAACAGTATTTAATCAAGAATGAGAAGGGCAGGCTTTAACTGTCCAGAACAACGCTCAGGATTTCAGCGCTAGTGTTCAGAACTTGGAAGCTCATCCTAGGAAGCAGTAAGCAAGGAAATAAAGTGAGCAGCGCTGGAGCAGCTGCCTGGCACTGGAGAGCCTAGCTACCTTCCTTTACAGGGGGCTCTGCCTCCTGCCTCTCACATTTAGTCCATGGTGATTTCATAAAGGAATTCGCTGATGTCAGGACCTAGGCCTTCAGCTTGAGGGCCCAGGAGAAAAGTAAAAGCAGCATGGGGAGGCAAACAGCCTGGGGCTGGGGAAAAAAAGGAAGGTATCGGGAGGCAGAGCAGCCATGGCAAGTGCAGGAGAGACAGAAATACAGGACCAGGATCTTGGGTTTGTGAGGGCCAGGCAGCCTGAGGCCCCTGGCACAAGGGGATACCATACGGCAGCACACCAGGCCAGCAGATACCCTTGTCAGCAAAGCACACCTCAGATACTGAAAATTAAGTTAATTCAGAGATTTACAGCAGCGACTTAACACTGGAGTCATTAAAATATGTTCTAAACCAAATCGTCTTCCAAAAAAATCTACACATTTAAGTAATTTGGGAAAAGGTCTGTGAACGTGCCCTCATGAATTAAAAAAAGTTAAAATATCATGCAGACTTCACCGCATCCATTCATAAAGACTATAAAAAGCAACATAGTATCACGTGTCTTGGAAACAGAAACATTTAAATAAAGGCACATGTCTTGTCTTATTGGACTAGCTGAAGCATTTTCACAAGATACTCTGGTGGTGTGGGAACTTCTTTTCAGACCTCAAAATGTCCCAAGTTTTCATTTCATCAAACTTATTTTATAGTCCCAAGCATTCAAACTACGTTGCTGCTTTAAACCACATTTGCCCTAGAAAACAGTCCAGCAGAAGTAGTATTCATTGCGATGAGAGACTTGTCTACAGAGAAATAAAACCAAGCACTGACAAATCAAAGATGTGTCTCTCTCTATCACTCCCCAAAACAAAAGTTAAGGAGACAAATGCTTCTGTGCAACTATTGCATCTGTTACCTTTGATTCAGGAGTTAGGAGCATAGCCACTGGTATGGCTTTACTCTTTAAATCTGCTTTGGCTTTTCTTATTTCACTTTCAAAAACACTGCCACAAAAAAAATATTAAAAATTCAAATTTATTATGCAGAAAGTAGCCACGAAATAGTTTTTGAAGACACATTAATGAAGTAGAAGAAAGATTATTCCATACGAGGTGCAAATAGGTAATGCTGCCCCCAGCTTTACTCTCCTCCGCTACACCTATCACAGGGGTCTTACCTTCTGGTGGATTCTTATTCTGGTTGTTCCAGACAACTAACAGTTTGGATAGACTAGGCACTTTAGACACCTCCGTGATGACTCGGAAAAGGCTCTCTACCCGGTCGTAAGTCAGAACTATGGCTGTGAAACCTTGGGACTGAGGTGGGATCAGGGGAAGGAAGAGTGGGTTGCTCACACTGCTCCATTTCTGTGAAGGAAAACAAGAAAACAGGAAAATAATTGGATTAACATGAATTATCACAGTAGAGAGCAATTCACATAGCCAGGACCTAACCATCAGCTTTCAAATTTGCTGACATCAAGTAGGTTGACTGTCCAATTCTAGCAAAAGGGGACTTCAACAATTTCTCAAAACCTTTACTCCAATCCCTGTCTTAATGCCATTTCAATTTTTGCCTAGCTGTAACACTGCAAAAAAGAGGGGGTTTAAGTAAAAAATAAAGTGCAACAGACAGACAGATTTGTGGACAAGGAAATCCATAGTAAATTTTGAAGCCAGCTAGCATGACTACATTCACATTTATTAATCGCTATTGCAAAACATTTATATTTATAGTCAGGACTCAATAAGCAAAGCAAAACTTAATCAGCACTACAATTTCAAAAGTGAAAAAGAATTAACAACAAAACCAAGGCAGCAAAAACATAAACCTGGCATAAAATATGTACCCAAACAAAAAAGGCAAAAGCAGGCACTACAAGGAATAATGTACTAGTTTTCACAAAACTCTAATAGTAAAAAATAGAACTGTTCAATAGTAAAACCCCAACTATTGTGTATTAAAAGTCATGAGATGCAAAGATAGATTTCAGAGAGCTATCTACTCCTTGTGAATTTTAACTAGGGCATCCCCCTTTTAAGACTTTGAAGGTCTTACTTCAGTACATTGCCAGCATAAGGAAGCCAGCTCAGCTAGCAAAAGACAAGAGACACAACTAAATTCTCACTGAATGCGCCAACGTCTTCTGGAGCCAATGGTGTGGGGGAGGAAGCAGTGAAGGGACCATTCGACAGGAATGAAAGAGCCTCGGCATTTCAGTCTCAACTTTTCCATTCCAGCTGATGTTCCAAGTAGGGGTTGGACAGAGAAGCAAAGGGAAAAACAAGACCTTTTGGGATGAGGTGAAAAGGGGAGTTGGGAAAGCAGAAATTCAGCAATGCTGTTTTGTAGGAAAGTCTTGAATCCTAGCCTGTCAAAACTATGAATGCTCATAAGAGATTAGTAACTGCCAGCAGTTTACAGAAATACTGCGAGAATCTCCAACTAAGCTCATACCATAAGCTTGTCTGTCTCAGAGGAAAGCAAGTTTTACAAAGTTATCAGCTCATATTTGCAGGGAATTAAGTTTGCAGTTTCCAGTTTCTTTATATATTTGAGTTACTTTAGACACCCCATAACTTACCCCCAGTGATTAGTGGCTAGACACTTCTAACGAGAATAAGCTCAAGGATGAGGAGCATTTACTAAAACAGATCAAGACATTTTGACTGTTTTGGCAAGGGAGAATAAAGCCTAGGATAGGAATATGATTTCCTTCTATGAACACATCAGTGTAGAAGTGGATATAAATATGTGATGTGCAAGAGAGACACTTAAGGTAAAGGAGAGTTTTTTTACCAGAACAGTGTAAGGGCATGTTCCAGGCAAGGATCTGTCACAGCAAAGACCCTTCAGTAGAGATCCTGAAATAGTTGGAAATATAGACTAGTCTTCAGCTACACACACTTCTAGCAAACCTGGTACAAGTAGCATTCAACGTACGCGGTTTGTGAGGTTCCTTGTGGAAAGGACTAAGGTCTAGTGTTTGCCCAACAAGAGAAATAGAATAATGCAGAAATAGTAACAGTGTAATATGGAACTTCAGTTCATTAAAGGAACATGGCTCCCTGTGATAGCAGAAGGCTGCACTCAGTAACTGAGAAAATATCCATATCCGTTAATTTAGCAACTGAAATGTGCAGACACAAATCTGCTTTTAGATTACTCTATTTTCTAAAATGAAAGCTTCTATACATGCTTCTGCTAATTCTGCAAGTTGACTTGTGACAGAAGGGGACAGCCCTCTGATTTTGTTCCAGTTTCAATAATTCCTACAGCAAATCACAATTTATGTGTTACTGGAGCATAATCCACCTCATTAAAGCTTTACAGACTCTTTTCCACACAACCCCCACCCCAAGACTGTTATTTACCCAAATGACCCTTGTAAAGTTGAGTCGCTTCTTAAAGCAACTTTCAGAAACCTCTCCCCACTAATACTCAAAGCAGAGGTTTAACATCATGCTGAACACCGTGCCAAGAAAATCTTGTTTCTGCTCTACAAGAACTAGTAACTGGTAGAGTAATCTCTAGGCAATGCCATAACTACTACTTATGGCTATTGTCACATAAATTAATGGCTTCCACTTGAAGTTTATCTAGCAACTGGCAGCATCATTTCCTAACTACTTGCTATAATACCCTTGGAAAATTATTCTTCTTTTTCTATTATCTAAGGCTATTTTAGGTACTTACAAGAATAATTAACATGTGTGAGCACATGTGTGTGTGCCCTGAAAATTATCATGCTTTGTCTTAAAAACTTAAGTTTTAAATCTACTACTTAAATTCCAACTTCCACTACTTTCAGAAAGGCATGAAAAATTCTTCCCTGCTGGTTATAACATAAGAAAAATAAGGCAACTTTTGACATGTTTTTGCTCATGCATCTACTAAAAGATGACAGAAGGAGGGAAAAGCCTAATGGATGGGAGAACCAAGCCTCTCATTTGAGAACAACTTTCAAAAAGGCAATTAAGCATCTCTCAAGTGCCATTAAAAGCCAACCCCCTGCTGCCTGCCTGAAGAGTGTGTCTACAGTCTGAGACCTATTGACCCCACTTTCTACAGGAAATCGGGCAAATTCAAGCCTCCATAATTTGCTAAAGTCTTCCAGATTTCTGCCTGGGAAAAGCAAACCATACAGGCAATTAATTCAACAGCAACCTAATTAAATCTCCATTATGGCAGCTAAGCATGAAATGGATAATGACGTAGGGATGGGTTCTCCCAGTCACTGCTCAAGAAACCAAGTAAAGGAACATTTGCTCCAGACCCATATTTATTAACATTCTTAACAAAGTATCACAGGAACTTTCACTCTCAGAAGAGCAAACAGCAACAGTGGATCAACCATCCATCACTTTTCTTTGACAACAGGCTGACACATCAGCCTCGGATAAGACAACCTTTCACTCTTGCCCTGCCAGCTATCACCATTAGAGTCAGGATAATTAAGCTTAGTAATTTGTTTGCTGTGAATAGTTTTTATAGGCAAAAAAATCAAGATCAAATGACAGTCTCCTAAGAGAAATCTCATGTCACTTGCGTCTTGCAATCTCAGTTGCCTGAGAGTGCTTTGCAGTTCACATGAAAAGTAAAGCACTGGGACCCAAATGACTGTGAGAACTTAGGGACAGCCTGAAGCTGGGGAGAGAGATGGGTATGTATACAGGGAAGGATTCAGACTGATGCAGCTGTCCTGTGCATGCTTTCCACAAGCATGCACGTGTATTAATGCCTTAAAAGTACTGCACCTTCCTTTACTATAGAAACATCAAATATTGCTCTCCCTCTTGGACATTAAAACCAATACTGTTTTAGGAAAAGTTAATCCATTAAGGACAAGGCATCAAGGGAGTAGAATTTTCATTATGTCAGATGTTTAAGGTTAGACTTGATGTGGAGTCTTCAGGTTCAGGTGAGCAGAAATGTTTTAAGCAGACCATTCTTAGCAGGACAGAGAAGCGAGAGAGACGGGAGCTTCAGGATGTCAATGAACACAACTGGACAACCTCGACAAATGCTACAGAGCCTCAACAGTACTGGCAAAATACCAGACGTATCAAAGATAGGATCCTACCCCAAAACTTGCCTGAATGTACACTGAGTACCACTTAAAGACAGACACAGCAGACGCACTACAAACTGCATCACAGAATGGTCTCTGGGAAAACAAGGCTGTGTAAGATGTCCCATATTATAGAAGAGAGTCAAGTACTTCACAGCTATTATTCCGTGGGAAAACTCAGCAACAGCACTTTAGAGTAATAAAATTTCACTGCTCCCATGAACGAGACAGTGGATTCCCCTCCCCACACCCGGTGTATTTTATTTTCAACAACTAGACTCAGTGCTTGTTTTAAGCAGAGCATTAGAGAAGTCACACGGTCTGAACAGCAACTCAGTGTTGTTGAAAAGCACAGAGGTAAGGACAACTGCATGTAGGGCTTAAACAGTAGCTAAGCAGCCCTCCTATATATCTAAGCAAAACAGAGATATACATATCCCCCGTCTCTGTGGGTAAGGCTTTTTCAGCTGCGTTGTTCTGAATATCAATCTAGCCTCAATGTGGTTTCAATTATGAATCACCAGACCCAAAAAAAGTCTTGATTTATTCTATTTTACTCCAATTATTCATGACAAGTTTCTACTGAATACTTTAATAAAGTGTTTCATCATGCTTCCCATCCTCAAGTGGTCATAGGGCAAACCCAGAGGAATTAACCCTCTACTTCTCCAGAGCCAACCACAGCACTTAGACCCTGCAGAATCACAATCCAAGTTCCAGTGGCCATCATTTCACATCTTGATGAAGATTCTAAACTCTCCTCAAAAACATTTTGGCCACAAGACACACAAGAGTTTCTACCTATTCCTTCGTGAGTGATGAAATCTGATGCCCTCATGAATTCTGAATGCCAAAATACATCATGTTGTTCAGCTTTTGTTTGTTTGTCTGTTTAGACACTTAAACCTGATCATCTGTCTGAGTCCTTCTAATAGAATCTACTGGCTGAACACATTCTTTGATATAAAAACTCAGCTTCAGGCTCATGTCTTCAACTCCTTAGTTTCAATAGTATGTCAAAGGAATAGGTTTGCAGTGACACGAGGAGAATTATCAAGACCTGAGTTAATAATTACTGTTGCCATACTTCTGCCTTTTGGAATCCTTCCATCAATTTTATGGCCATTCTTTTGTAAGAGTAAGAAGAATATCATACCATTACAAAATTAATAAGAACATTCAAACAAATTGAAAGATAATCAGAACAAGGAATACTGTTTTTCTGTGGGTTCGGTTTTTCATTTGCTTAGTTTTGTTGTCTTTATCCCCCCCCCCCCATCTCCAGCATAAGTCAATGTAGCAGCTCCTGATCCAAAAAACCCTAGGATGAGACATAATCTGAACTGGAAAAATGGATCTTAACATACCTTTCATGCTAACAAAGCCAGAAAAGACAGGGAGTAGTTAAAAGATGACTTGTGGAACCCAAAGCATCAAAGACCCATTATTTTTAATCACACCCATTGCTTAAAATAAAGCTGCGCAGTTACCAAGCCAGAGGAGGTACCAGGCAGCGAAACAACCAAGGTAAGAACAATGACAAGACCCTTGCCTTTGGCCAGCAAAACTGTGCACTTAACTCTTGGTGCACTTCAAAACCAGCTTTGCTAAGATTAGAAACACTTGTATGTTTAGGTGTCTACTTCTAAGCTAAAGGCAAAGCAAAAAACTCTTTGAGAAAATAAAACTCATCAGTATTAAATGGTTAGGTGCAGACTTAAGAACAACTGAAACAGATGAAGTCCAGTTTCCTATTCTGCCAACCCAACCTAAAAATCTGTTGTTGATGCCCTAAATTATGAAATTTACAATGGAAATAAATCTACACACTAGGTATTAGCCACACAACATTGGATAACTGCTATCTGTCACTGGGTAAGAGAAGAATCCTAATCTGGGTAATAACCATGTTTCACGCACACAAAAATATCGGTATTTATAGTTAAATATCTGTAGTATACTCAACTTGTCCATAATATCAACACTGGAAAAACATATAAATAAAATTAATTAGCCATAGGAATTAATATTTATCTTCTAACATGGTAAATAAAGCCAAATTTCACCCAGCTGATATAAACCATCCCACCAGGTAGCTGGAAATACATCAGGAACGGAAGCAAATATTGTTCAATGGAAAAAAACCCCAGGTGTGCATTGCCCAAAAATGTGCTAGCTTCTTCTCATTCACAGGGAAATATAAATGTGTGTGTTAGTATTTGCTTAATGCTTTGATGATGAGGAATGGTACTGGGATGGAAGTACAGTTGTGACTGTAGCATTATCTGGAGACTGAGGGCTGTAAAATACTAGTCAAAGAGCTTAGAAACAGTTTAATTGTTTAACAAGTGTCAACTGCCTGGTAATTGGCAGTATCCCACAAAGTATTCTGTAAATGAGTATCCTACTTAAGCTTTGCTAAATGAATGGCACTTTTTGCACCAAGTTAATTTGGCTACTTTAGTTTAAACTAAATGATGGTGCTGTCTTCTGGCTCACCAGGAGAAATGAAGTCTGGTATGTTTATTGTTCAGCATACTGATATTCTCTAGTGATTATTAAACTATGGTCTGCATCATCCAAGGTCAAAGCTCAAAACCAGCCCTGGACAAAAAAAATACAACACCACAACCCTCTAACATTTTATAGGTCTGTATTATAAACAAGGTCTGTATTATAAACAAAAGCAACTAGAGAAACCTGGAAAAACCCCATCTAATTTTTCAGAAACCCATCTCTGTCAGCAAAGCAGGAGGCAAAGTAAGAGGAGAATTTAAATAATCTACAAAGCAGCACAATAAAGAAAGTAATTTATTTCTACTAGAGCCTAACAAAGTACTTAATTGAAGACAACGGATCACATCCCCAACCCAGGTCATTTGTTCTAATCCAGCCCAAACTGGTAACCATCAGAACACACACTGCAGAAGCAGTCATTTTCTGGCTTACTTGAACATAACTGATTGCCCCTGCCTAATGGGTAATGGCTATGCCAAGAAATAAAAAAAGGCATTAAAATCCCATCATTGCAGCAAAAGACTGTTTGAGACAAAGGACTTGAGTGGTCTAGGAATGAATTTCAGGCCCCAAAAAACATATTTTGTACCTCTTCATTAAAAAGAGGAAATACCTTATACTGCATTTTTATTGAAAGCACTATTCCATAATGTAGCATGTTGTATGCTACAAGTCTTCCATTTCCTCAACAGGGCAGCAGAGAACGGGTAGGAAAAAATCCACATTATAATATGTTGTTTGGGGGTTTTTTTCCTTTAGAAATGACGAACAGTCTTCAGACAATCCACATAAACACATAAAACTGCTGAATGTAATGTACTAAGTATGGAATTAACTGCATATGCATTTATCTTCTGTGCAGCTTACACTCCCTCCTGTTCGAAAAACATCCCGCTGCACTGCTGCTGTATCCACACTGTGGGGCAGATACTCAAGCAACAGTCTCATTAAAATTTTGAGCTCATATAAATGAAACAAATGCCAAAAAAAAAAAAAAGCAGCCTTCCAGCAACTCAGTCCCACCCTGTCTTCCTGCCTTTTTGTTTGTTTGCATTTTGCTGTGTAAGTTTTACATGAAGAAAATTATTTCATTCAATTCACCACAAGTAAATTAAAATATTCAAAAAGAAAACAGCACATAGGGAAATCGTCAATCCCTACTGTAGAAGGATGCAGGACTGCCTCTTTTGGCAACAGTACCTGCTAACAGTGGTTTAAAGTGTTTGGGAAACTACAGACAACACAAGGTGAGCTGGTGTTTCTCTGTGTTGAGATTTGAAAGTATCTGGGGAACAGAAATAAAGTTTATCTATAGACAGATCTAGCCATGAGCATGCCTCACTGATTTGAAACACAAGGACCACTTCCATGCTGAACGTCCAAGGTAACAGCCAACCCCACAGATACAAGAACAGAAACGTGTAGAGGCACTGCCTTTAATCCTCACTGACCACAAGGCACAGCAAGCAGTCCTAGAGGAACTGGGTGCTGGCCCCTCTGGGTTTGAAGGCACAACACACATAGCAGGTTCTGGAGGTATAGTTCTGGCCAGTACCGTAAGAGTTTATGACACCCAGATATACTCTCAGATTTCACTGCAGTATTAACGTTAACTTGCTGTTACCAGTTACCTCTGTCCTGGCTCTGGTGCCAACCTGAAATAATTTCCTTCAAATGCTTCAGTCTTTGAGTTTTAGAGAAGACTGTGGCAATTTTCTTGAAAATGAGGAACACCTTCAAGTCATCTTTAATTATTTTGTCATCTTATTAGAGCTGAGGGATACAGATGCCATCTTTTGCAACCTGAAACATATATATGGACCTGTTTTCCACCTATGTTTCATGCGAGCTTACTAGAAATTTTAACAGTGTTGTGAGTGGGCATTAGGCACCAGCTTAGAATCACAGAATATCCTGAGTTAGGATCATTGAGTCCACAGGGCCAAGCATAGCAGAGCATGCAACTGAGTGCATCATCCAGATGTCCATATTCCAGCTCAGATGAGAAATACTCAAGCTCAAATGGATCAGTACTGCCCCAACAAGCAGACACCAATGGTGAAATTCTAACTAGCACAGTTATTTTAAAAAAACCCATTAAATTTACTAGCAAATACTGTTTATATCATCACTTTCTACGTTGTCTGCAGTTAGAAATGAGGAGTTGTGAAAAATATGCTCCCCTGTAGACCGCAACAGTAATATGCTCTCATCTCAGATAATCTACTCAAGGAAAAAAAAAAACAAACCCCAAAACAAAACTCAAAGATAAACTGGCCAAGGCTCCAGTTATTTGCTTCAAATGAAAGAACAAGGGTCAAAACTAAAGAGTATTAGCTGGCTTAGAGAAAAAAGAGAAAAAGAAGAAAGTGCCTCATGGAAGGAAATGTTCATACATGCTCAGAGTAGCTATCAAAATCCCCAGTTAAAGATATCGCAGGGTTGTGTACTGCTGTTCTACAAATTTAACTGCTCTTGAACAATTCCCAATCTGAATTCTATTTTCTTTAACTGACCCTCTGAGAAAGGGTCACAAGCACTCTGTGTTGCTGGCTAATACAGAGCTTACACAGCCCATAAAGGAACTTTTAATGACATTTCTGTTCCATATTGAAGCAAGAAATGAATTCATGCACATATTAAGCAATTTTCATAGACTAAGATAAACATCAAATTCTTTCAACTGAGACATAAAACCACAAAGGAACTGACCATTCGTGGCATGAGAGAGGCATGATACGAGGTGTTAAATCCAACATCCTGGACAAATTCCAGCCTGTCTAATCACAGTCAGCCTTCAAAATTTTCCCTGCAGTTGCACAGCAACACAATATTCCAGCCTACACCTTGTACTGCCCTAGCACAGTTACTGTTACATGTTCCTCCACAGTTTCGGAGTCCTGTTCTCTATGTTGCTGTATCTGTGGTCATAAACCTTCTGCTTAAGAACCTCTAGGTCGATTGACTAATATAAATATTTTTTCCAAGAACATATTAAAAAAAAAAAAAGAGAGGAGCTTGCTTGTTGCTTAGAGTAGGATTAGTTTCCCCATAAACTGATGGATTTCCAATATAAGAGAGAATCCAAGAGAAGAGATTTTTGTGTCCCCTTTAAAGACCAAGTAATCCTAAAGCAATTTTCTTCATTTTACAAGGTGTTTCAAGGTGCTTGTTCTGCTAGCATACTCTAAAGGCGTTAACATGTTCTGATCCCCTTCTTGCAGAGCACATACTTTTCATGCAGCTTAATTTCTTCCTTCAATATTGACAAGTGCCACATTTGCACTCTAGGCAATGACAACAGTGGATTATTAATGCCTAGCACTGAAAAATCATCTTCTGAAACCCAGCAATGAGCTTTTTAACTCTTTTTTGGTAACTGTTTGCACTCTATTGGTCTGAAAAACTTAAAGTAAAACACACTCTATTCCTGAGCACTCCGACCCAGCTTTCAAACTCTCTGTAAGCCATCCTAAAGTGAGACTGTTAACAAGTTTGGTTTTATTAGTAAAACAAAAATACTTTTAATATTTTTAAACAGGGAAAATTAACTGATTATGAGTGAAAATCATCCCAGGCTTTTATACAGAAAAAATCAGAACCAGCTGCTTGGTGCAGAAGGTTAATTACTACTCCAGTGTTTCTTCTTAACAGAGGTGGGTTCAACTGGTGAAACTTTTTTTTTTTAAAGAAAAAAAAAATCCATGGCAAAACTTTGATCATCAGTTTCTGTATAAGAGAAACTATGTAGAAAAGCCATGGAGAAAAATTTTAGGCATAGAAATAATTAGCTATTTCATCAGAATTACATGAAAAACCCTTTCAGATTAAGTTTTTCAGTATTTCCACTATTTCTATTGCAGCTATTTATTTTTAAAAGCACTAAACTGATACTAAATTCAACAGAAATAAAGAATTGCGTGTGCATATGTATGTATGAAAAATGAATATAAAGAAGAAAGCAATTTAATGCATGCGACAGCAAGAGTTAAAAGTTTGCCTTTTACTACCACCAGGACATAAAATGAACTGTTACTTATTTTGCCAGTTGTCATAAAATATATTATCTTCATTTGTGCAAGTTACCAACACAACACATACACTCACAAACACACATACAGAGAATTATTACTGAGTTTCATAGCACATACCTTTTATATGAGAGAGAAAAACCAAACCCACAATTTGTTTTATGAGTGAATCAAACGTATTTACTTACTACAGCTGGGGGATCATTCCATTCTTCATAAGAAATAGCAGCATATGGATAAATTCTATCATTGATAATCTGAAGAGTAGCAAGAGCGATTGCTTTCATTGATCGAAAATACGCTTCCCAGAACCACCTCGCCTGTAAAGAGAATAAAGTTCACTTTCACACTGCACAGATCCAGTTCTTAGTAATCAATTTTGGCTTGCCATGCACAATCTGTTCCATGCAGTCTACAAGTCAGGTGGAAATTAAATTAGGAGGCATGCTTATTGTAGCCAGGATATTTCCACAGAGCCTGAAGGCTTCAATCTCAACCACACTCCCCAAAACCCCCCAGGATTTACAGCCAATAAAAAGAAGCAGCAGCATTACTTTGCAAGTGATTCAATATAAGGAGAATACTTGAATGAATCAGTTACTTTCACAGTTTTATCATATATTTTCCTCTTAAAAAAGTGTCAAAACCAGTTTGACCACAGAACAAAAGAAACCGCTGTTACACCCAGTTTTTCCATGGCAGAAGAAGCCATAGTGCAGCCAAACAGCCAATTGAAAGCACTCAGACTAAAAGGTAGAACTTAAGAGTCACCTTTTAACATCAATATTAGAGATAGATGATCAGCAGAGAATTTCAGTGCAATCCCACTGAACTAATACCTTCCCAAGTGTTACAAAACCCAAAGATTTATACAAGTAAATATTAACATTTTTACATTAAAGTACATGTATATGCCAATTTGTTTAATTGTTAATCTAAACTAATTTACAACACAGGCAGGGTAAGATAAAGCATGTGATTTTCTTATATGCAGAAGCACTGAATTTCACAAGATGAGTCAATTCCAAGCTAAGGTACCCAATAGCAAGTTTTAATCTTGTTTCTGTTTCTACATAAGACAGAAATGCTGGAAGAAAAGCAGGGGTTTGTTGGCTTATCCAATTCTCTGTTACACACATAAACATACTTTTTAAATGCCTAGAACCATCAAACGATCCTGCAGAACCCCATCTAAGCTTGAAAGAAACACACTCTGCTAATAAATATAGTTCAAGTGCTCTGGCCCAAGAGATGTGAACCTTTTCAACCTAAGTTTTCAGCAGGAAACTCCAGCACCTTGAAGTATCCAGAAGATAACTTTGCTTGCAGTCCCTACGGTTCAGTATCAACTATAAGACTATACACTTACATCTATGTTGTAGAACAATTAAAAGACATTTTTTTCTATAATGGGAAGCTTAAGAAGCTTTCAGAGACAGAATACAACAGCTGAAGACAACATGCAAATTTGTGAAAGTGCTAATGTACTCATTCTGTGGATTCCTTAAACAGCAAAAAGGCTCTACAGCCAGGCAGGTTTTCATCACATGTTATGGGAATGTTAAATAATATTCTTTAGAACATTAAGCTACTGAAGAAGTACCAAGCTTTCAGAGGCACAGACTTTAAGACGAACCAAAAATGACTCTCGTGTAGCTGCTGTTAACCAGTTGCCAGTGTGTCTCACTCTGCAGGTCATTAATTCTTGATGGAAAACAAAGAGTGATTGCTCGGTACACAGTCTGTGCTGGAGCGTTCCTAACGTAAGTAACGGCGTACAGGAAGGATTACAAGTTGGGAAAAAGTGAATTCAAAAGCAAACTTGCACATACTTATGCACATGCTACCCTGTACTTTGAGTACAAGCTGTGGGATTCAGAACTAAATACCTGGTGTCAAAACACTAGCCTTAAAACTCTACTGTGCTGCAAAGCAGGTACTTCAGCATAGTGCTGTTAAGTATCTAAGATGAAACATAATCCATGTTAAAACTGAAAAAGCAAACGAGGAGAGAAGTGCTTCTCTGGAGTATTACTTTCATTGTGAGAAAATATTCACAGCCACATGCCTTGATACTTCAGAGCATTTCAAAATTTTGACTGATAAGTATGTCCAAAAATTACACTTCTCTGGAGCTTATCATCCAGAGAGAGTGCAAATCAGTTTTACTCCAGAACAGAACCACTTCTCTCTCCCTATTTTTCTCCCTGGTACACTTAACAGCTGGATAACAGACCCATCACCAAAAACACAAGACAAACCAAACATTATGCCCAACTGTAAAAGCATAAGAATTACATAAAAGGTACAAATAAATAGTGCAAATGCTACATGCTATGCGAAGACTTAAGTATTCCCTTCCTTGTCCCCCATTTCTTAAGAAAAATATATTATTCAGAACTCAGCAGCTGATTTAAAAAGAAAACCAGAAGCAGATTAAAATTTAAAATTCACCAGAACAGCGAACCTCCCTATTAAAGTGTCCTAAATAAACAAGAGTAAGAACACAGACTTCAAATTTTAGTTTCAGAGTAGGCAACAGTTTAGAACCACTGCTATAAGCAGCAGTAAGTAGAAAGAAGAAATTATTTTATGCAGCCTTTTAACTTTATAAAGCAATTGAGAAGCTATTAAATGACAGCATTCCTATACTGTTCCAATTCTAAAACTGTTTATTAATACTGCAGTACCTATGATTATCTAGCTTTGTAACAATCAGAGCTGGTTTTCCTCCTCTGGCAAAACCATGATGGATGTGATCCAGCTTCTCTTTGCTGAGAAAACATTTGCAATGTCAGGCAAGATTACACCTTTATACCAGAAGCAAAACTGGAGAAGTGGGCAGAGGGAATACTTTTTATAGACTAATATTTATGTAATTAATTTTTTGTAAAGAGCTAGAAAATGTTCCCACAGTTGGTTGTAATTTTTTGGAGTTGTATTTCTTTAAGGCATAACTCAAAACCTTCTAAGGGGATTTGAAGTCTCCAAACAGATGTTTCAGGGTCTCATTATTTCCTCCCCACCTTGTTTGCTTTTATAAAGCAGAACTGATTAACATGGCTTGCTAGTGTCTGCTGCTCAGCATGCTAAGATACTAAACATTTTGGGAGGGTTTTCTATTGGGAAAATGTATGGCGATTCCATTTGAAATGTATTTTCTGCTCTACTTGGTGTGGTTGAAAAGCCTATGCTGGAATGTAACAAATACCTAGGGAGGATAAAAACACCAGGAAGACATTTGGGATACAGGAGAGAAACAATAACACACACGCACTCACAGAAAAAAAAGGAGGAAAAAAAAAAGAGAGGGGGGGAAGAAAGAAGAGCTCTGTTCCTGACTCCTACATGAGCTTTCTTAGTGTTCTTACCTAGATTTCTCAAGCTGTCCATTTCTCTTTTACAGATCTATGAATTCACAGGACTAATGGTCATATACTCAAGAGTCACTTTAACACACTGGCTAACGTTTGTAAGGTACTGCAATTCTAACACACCAATCAGGGCCACTTGAAAGCTTTGCAGGATCTTGAAAGAAATAACTCAGAATTGTAGAGTGTGTCTTCCATGTAGCACTGATTATGCAGTCTACAACTATTGTGTGGTCAGCCTACCATTCCTTTTGACTTGAACTGAAGTTAACTTCTGGTACTCCAGTAGTTTGATTGATAAGGCTTCAGAATTGTCTAAGGACCGCAGATTTTTAGGTAATTCTAACTTTGTATACACCTAAATATTGCTCAGGTCATGGGCACTCTAAATTGTAAACAGACATCAAATGTGTACTTTGTAGAACTGCCAAGACAACACAACAAAACATACATTAACCTACAGGATCTTATTCTGGGTATATCACTTACCAGGAATTACAAACAGGTATTTAAGAAACACAGTTCTTCCCCTTCTAAATTTCTAGATAAATAGAAAATCTAGGACAGATACAAGAAGACAGGCAGAAAACCATTCCTTCCTATGACAGTTTTACCAATGTGTGGAAAAGTAAAATGTAAAGAACTGAATGATTTGACTGAGAAACACAGGGTATTATTTGTTTGTCCAGTGGGTTGGAAGTTACTAGAATCTCTTATAATACAATAGATTTCCCATAAAATTAATTCGCTTGAATTAAATTTCTGCAGAAAACATTACAAATCCCAAGACAGCTTCACCATGGAAGCCAAACTCTCCCCTCTCTCTAAGTGGTGGGCTCTGCAGACCAAGGCAACAAACATGCGCATGCCAGTAAGTAGTTCTAAATTGTTTCCCATCCTTCCTCCCCACCTTTCAACTGCCTCATCCTCATTAGATTGGCCATGAAAAGCTACCCCTTTCTGTAAAGGCTAAAATTTCTTAATATAATGTAGAAGTATTAATTTATCTCTACAAATACATATGCACACTTGAAGGAACACTAGAAATATCTAGGAAGACAAAAGAAGGTTAGAAACTTTATTTTTCTTCTTTGAAATGGCAGATGGTATGTGAAGTTATGTGTTCCTTCAACCCAGTAAGCAAGCATCCAACCCAAAATACTTGTAGAGGCAAGAACTTGGGATGGAAGCATTTGCCATTATTTTCACAGGAGACAACAAGCAGCAGCCCACAGCAATAGGGTAGCCTAGTCGCAGAAAGTAACATTTATTTAGGTGTTATTTTCCTTAGAAATAAACACACTTGGGGGCCTAGCATCTCTTTATAAGCTCTTTACAAGCCAGTATAGCATCAGGTTACAAAGTCCGTTCATATAGTGTTTATACGTTCTAGTGTTAATGCCACTAATGGTGCTCCAGTGTAGAGTGCAAGACAGATCAATGTAAATCTTCTGATTAGTTTGTGAAACGAAAAACACCGAGCATGAGGCAAGGAAAGGAATACTCCTGTAACACTGAGAACAAGAGGGAAAAAACAGTCCATGAGAGGACCATCGTAGCCTGTCTTTTCACAGCCCATGATTTGGTTGGAGTCTGTAAAGTTAGCAAGAGAGGAAAAAACAAGATTCTCAAAGAGCAGTAAAAGTTAACTGCCCATAAACCATCACTTCTCTCAGCTTTTAGGTCAGGCGCCACGATGCTGTAAGATTTTGCCCCACTGCAGGAGTTCAGTGGTTCCAAAATGCCTGTTTACAAGGCTTTGAAATATAACTATTTTCACACTGGCTGAGGTGACTCAAACCGTTTCCCTCCCCAATAGCACTCAGTGTTCCTGGTTTTGACTCCTAGACCAGCTGGGTTAGGTGGGGTTTGGTTATCTTACTTGTAATCCTGGTGCTTGTTACTTACAAATGCTTGACCTTTGAGTTCTTGCTTCTACTTCAGCCTCTTGGCAGTATGTGTAATATTCACCTCACAGAGATGTTGTGATACTTAGCCATTCTAGACCTTTCTAATTTTGGGGTCGATAGAAGAACAGACAAAAATTAATGTTATCCTCACATTACTTCCAATAAGAAACCTTCAGCTAATAAAAGGTTAACCAATCCTACCAAAGTAACTGACTGCAGCAACCCTTTGCTAAAATGTATCTCCAGTAGAAATAACCTACAGCTCCACTGTATCTACAGCTCTCAGTATTTAATTCATCCACTAAGGCCTTCAGGCTCTTAAGTTACAGTGATGCTGTAATATAATCAAATGTTACACCTAACAAGTTATTGCTCTCCAAGCAAGCTTCTGTAATTGGTCACAGGTAACCACTTCCCATAACCTCTTTCCATGATGCAGCAGGATTAGATAGGCTACCAAGGTTCAAAATAAACGGATTATATATGTACTCCATACTAAATACGTATATGAGGATAGCTGATAATATCTTCATCCCCCAAGCCCCTCCCCACCCCACTCCCCAAGATAAAATCGGACTGAAGAGAGACAATAATTTTAGAAGAGGTTTTCCCAAGACAAGTTTTGGGTTCAGACCAAGGACCCTATAACCCCAAATTCATTTTTCTGCCTATGAACCATAATCTTCCCACTCCTTCTGCACCACCTTAGGATATCTACAGTTGGTTCCCTGTTTCAGCAACTTCCCTGCTGATCACACACACCAGTTTTAGTATGTAGCCCTTCAGCAAAGATGGTACCAGCTTGGTCTGCAAAAACCAGCATCACCTTTGTTTCTTTACAGGCTTACAAGAAATTCTCAGAAGACTTTATACTATGAAGAGTTAGATAAGAATATTTTGTTTCTAGAAAGTGGTAAGAATTTGGGTTTAAAAAACTGTTTATTTGGTTTAGCAGTATCACAAAATCAAGTTAATACCTAAAGCTGGCTGGCTCAATCTTCTAAAATAGGGTAATTCAGAGAGAAATTTAGAGCCCTGGTACTTTAAAATACCTCCTGAACAATCCATCCTCCTCTTAATAAGGGAACATGAGAGGATAGAATAAGCAAGCAGCTGTGGGTCACGATCCTTCTTCACCTCAAAGCCTCATCTTCAAAAATTATCTGAGGGCCCTCTCATTTTCCAAGAGAGGCACAAAGTTTTGAAATGAGAAAAAAGAATGTAGGGTCCATTTAAAAAAAAAATAATTCATATGTTACAGTCTATGGAAATACTCTTAAAAGCTGGCTCACTTCTGGGGTGTCAGTACAATTACCCAAAACAGGAGACAGACTCTTTAGAAACTGCAACTTGAAAGCAAATATAAGATTGTTGGCTCTGCACACAAACTAAAGTAGAAATTTTAAAAGATAATCCATTAAATCTATGAAATAACAGTAAAAACATGCTAACTTGCCTAGAACTGACAATCTTTCAAAATTATTATTTTCTACAAGATCAGATTAAAAGAATCTTTCAAATTTGATTGAAGCTGGTTGTGTTGTGTCTATTTGTCAACAAGAACCCATCCAAGAAAAGCAGCAGCGTAAGCACTGCATAAAGACTGCCCATAACATCAGTGTTCCACTTGAAAGGCGAAAGAATGTGGATAGCACATTTCTTTTGGAGGTATCTGATCACTTCAGATAAAGACTAATCCCATAACTCAACGCTGGGTTTTCCCATAGCTCAAACCAAAGTTTCTCCAAAAAGGAAGGGAGTGGGATGAGCAGAACAATCACAGAATCACTAGGTTGGAAAAGGCCTTTAAGATCGAGTCCAACCATTCCTGCCCTATGCTAAACCATCTCTTGAAGTACCTCATCTACCCTTTTTCTAAACACAATACAGAACACATACAACTTTTTTCCAGTTGAGCTAAGGTTTGCTCCTAATGGCACAGGCTTCCTTTTAATATTGCTTCTGAATTTTTAACCTATCTTTCAACTCTTGCTTCTGAGCTATGCGTGACTCCCAAGTAAAGGCCTGAAAATTTTAATCTATTTAATGTATACAAGCAGCCTATAGAGGAATATTCCTTAATTATAAGACGCTTCTGCAGGATGAGCAAACAAAACTAATTTATATTGTTACAGCCCCACATTTTAAGAAAGAGATTCTTGACAGATTCTCTATGGTGCTGGTTTTTATTGTGTATCAGTCTCAAAAAGTATCTCCTCAAAAGGAAAGCAGTAGGTGGATTTAATCACCCAGCTCAATAGTCTCCACTGTAGCAACTTCAGCCATGAAATGTACTTCAGATACAATGGAGATTGAAAACAAACTCTTTCCACTGTCCAATTTCTTTTTTTGCCCTTTCTTGTTTTTTGAAGCTGCTGATTCATAAGGGGACAGAGGTCAGAGTTCAAAATGCTAGCCTTACCCTTCAGATATCAGCCACTTGGGAGTAACTCGCTTCTACTGGCTCTCAGTTTTATTGCTGTGAACTACTTCACAAATGCTGACTCCTAAGAGCAGAGGGTGAAGAAAAACATTTGTGCAAGCTCAGATACCAATCTTACACTTCTTGCACTGCAGGCTTCCTCAGATTCTGCTCTTCAGAGTTTTGAAAATAATAATTTATATCAATTATAACCACCCATATGTAAAACAAACATATACCACACATATATGAGAATGGTTCTTTACCCTATACCTGTTAAAGTTAACATTTTGAGTCCTGCTTCCATATTGCCAGGTAATTTGTGGAAGGTTTGGGGTTTTGTTTGGTTTAGGATACCTTTTTGATTTTATGTTTTGGGGATTTTTTTGGGTTTTTTTAAAGGTTTTCACCTTGTAATATGAACAAGAACATTGTTCTCTTTAAAACCTGTCTCAAATACATGACACAGAATCAGCTATTTTTAACAGAATAGTTCTCATTCTCTCATGATATGGTAGCATTTTATATGGCTTTGAAATCCTGTATTAGATCTTGACCTTTAAGCATAGATTTCTGCTATTTCTCATCCTAGTAATAGTAACGCAGTTTTAAAAATAGCAAGAACTCAAGACTTGAATAGCTAAGAATACCACTTGGCACAGGCATTCTCCTCTCCCTCCATGCATTTCTGCACCTCAAAATTGCTTCTTTGATTAATGAGTATGTCAAATTCACAACTCTATTGCAGAAGGCAACACTGCATCAGCCAGGAAACCTGACTTACTACCCTGGCACCCTACAAATCCTCTGTCAAACCACATTTCAGTTCTGGAGCCAACAAACAGCTATCAGCACTACGAGCAGGAAGGAACCACTCACTCTGTTCTCAGCTGTGGCTGGGAATATTGTCACAAAGCACAGAGAGAGCAAGGAAAGCAGGTTAAAAAAAAACAAGCAGCAAAATTTCATTAAACACTTGGAGCTATAAATGCATGCAATGTAAAGACTGGTACCACTCGGGTACCACTTACTGAATTCCTTTTGCTCCCAAAGGGCTTTCAGTTCTGTCTTCCTATTTACAAGCAAAGGACATGTCTTGACACCACAGAAATAACACTGCTTCTGACAGTAACACAGATCCTACCATGGCTTCCAGATAGCCATATCTAC
Organism: Laterallus jamaicensis coturniculus; assembly: GCA_022605575.1. Lineage (NCBI taxonomy): Eukaryota > Metazoa > Chordata > Aves > Gruiformes > Rallidae > Laterallus > Laterallus jamaicensis. The sequence continues at coordinate 24,708,357 of JAKCOX010000013.1, forward strand.
ATAGTCATCATTGATAATGATGTAAAGACAAAGAATAGCTCACATGCTTGCCTCCAGTTTCAGGAGTTTACAGGGCTCCTTAATTACTCCAAGTTCACCAGGTTATTACTGTCAAGGGGCAGGCACACCTAACCTGAGGAGCAGTCAAAATTACCTAAATCCCTATCATCCTTTTTATGATATTAATCCCTCACATGCTCCCTGTTAACAACATGAAATCAGGCATACAGAGAGCTAGACTTATGCTATCATGGATTCAAGAGCAGTCTAGAAAATAACAGAACACACATACATGTATGTAATTGCAGGGAACATTCAACTACTGTATGACCACAAGTTGGGGGGCAGGGGGATGTTTTAGCCACATTTCTTGACAAATGATGGACAGCTCTTGAAACTGAAAGCAATAGGTTTCTAGTCCCAGGGGTACTGCCTTCAAATATGTCTATGTTCTCAGGGTAGATCGATTTTCCCTGCTGCAGGCATCCTGCCGAGAGGTGAGGTCCCAAGCAAAACACAGGAATCTGACTGCAGGCCTTTGAGGTGGCAGGAGCCAAGGGAGGTTCAAAGACAAGGCTGGCTGGTGGGCAGCACCTCTGAGTATTGCAGAGGTTAGAGGTTAGTAAAGCAGGAGCCACTGGCCAATAAAACAGTGTTTGGAGAGCCCACTCTACAGATAAATTGGGGATCTGTTTACACCTTTCCCAGCTTTCTGAGTTACACATACTGATGCTTCCCACTGAGATCTTGTCCTATGTCCACTAGCATCTCCCCTCCTCAGCAGCTGCCCTGCTCTCTGCTGGTTGGCTTTGTAACACAGCTAAAGGTTGCTTGGAAACTTTTAATCAGCATCCAGCTTCAAAAATAAATAAATAAAAGCACAACTGCTTTTATTTGTGTCAACTGCTGCAACAAGATCTGTCTTGTTTGAGATTTCCCATGACTGCTGTACTAATGCTGGGAGAATAGAAGCTTAAATTCCCTTGATTAGAGAAGTTAAACACAAAGCAAGCCTAGTGCCAATCACACACATGAAAGGACAGCTTTTTCAAGAAAAAAAAAAACCAACCTAGGTAGGGTTACCACCATATTACAGCATCAAAAATCAGCACATACCTCAATTTCAGAGCTTAAGCTCTGTACCGGGACGAACTTGCCCTTTTGATGAAGATCTGTTTTGCTCAATTTCCTGTAAGCTACATAGCTCTATTTTATGTAAGCATAAACATATACATATTCCCATATATACAGTTCTCAGCCTTGGACAACTTTAACCACAGGCATTACTGCCAACATTGCTTGAATAGAGATACATCTTACTGACTTCTATAAGGATAAAAGCTGAAGGACTGGCAGACATGGGGGTTTTTTCCCATATCTATGGGGTGCTTCTTTTTTCTCTGCACCTTAAAGATAACTGAAGTTAGCGCAAGCTATATAAAAATAGTTCATCCTTCATAATTCAAACTGCACATGGCAGTAGGGACACGTGATGGAATAGGTAAGTTGATTAATAGTTGTGACAATACTGTGAGATGGCCACAGTGTAAAGGAACAGGACTGAAAATAGCTTTACATGGACAAGAGACATCAACAAGAGTTATTTATTTCTTCTTGGCAAACATCTGTAATAGAAAACTAAAGAGGAATATTCTTTGCTGCATGAAGCCAAATTTTGCAAAAAAGAGAAGTAATCTCAAAGATAAATGTAAAAGCTTATTACAGAAGTCCTTGCTATCCTAAAAGAGATAGAAAGTACACCAACTAGCGTTTGCAGTTATTCTTTATTATTGTTTAGGTGCAGCATAAGTTTAATAGAACTTGAAGGAGGTTTTTTTCTCTCTCCTGTCAATACATAACATGGCCTCCGCAACAGACAGAACTCACATCTGGGGAGATTCCCTGAAGCACTGGCTACTAAACACAAGTAACAACAGATCAGAAACAAAGTAGGTGGCAAGAGAAAGAGTGTGGAGCCTGGGCTTGATGCTGCTAGCTTACTGAAATATTTCAGACAGTTGGCTTATGGGTGTTGCACTCACACTAAGGCTTCACCTAACCACCAGACTCAGGATCAAGGAAATTCTTCCCCACTTCCTCAGCAAGCACCATTGAAATTTTTTGGGTTTGTTTGCTGAAGTGCTGGGAAGCATTTTGTGGTAGACAACGGTTTCCCGGAATATGGATACCCTCTATAATCCTCCTCTCCAGAGTATCTGTACAGATTTAAGCCACCAGGACAGAATATGAATTCAAAGACAACTAATTCAATTTTCATTTCTAAAGAGCATTCAAAAACGTTAGCTAATGAAGAAGAAAAAAAGAAAAGAACAGGAGCAGAGGAGAAAGGAAGGCACCAACCCCCAGATACAAGTTACACCACTGGCAAGCCAAAGGGCATTACAGTATATTCCTATCACAGCCCACTTTAAGTTGTAACAAAGACACATAATTTTCCTCTATATAAGGATATAAGAAACTGTTAGATATAACTGCACAATTTACAGACACATATTAAAGGAAAAGCCATCTAAAGATTATCTGGCAGAAGACTGTTTCTACAGGGCATGTAAAAAACCCCTTTGTATCTTAAAAGCCAAACACTCCTACTGCATCATCAGATACATCTGATTTAGCCATTAAAACAGGCTCTGCATCTTATAAATTCCATGAGTAGTATTATGGTTTGACCTTAATTTATCTATGCCTCTATCCACCATCAGTAAAATGATACAAGATCAAGGTGTATTTACTAGTACTATTTAATATGCTCACATACAAATTACTACAGCAACACAGTGTGTTTATACTGCATAGTTAACTGCTAAAGTTCTAACACTTTCAATAATGAAACTCTAAGTGGAGAAAGCGAATTTGATAAACTAACTGCCATGTGGTACAGACTAAGTAGCAACGAGGGGAGAGAAGAGAGTAACAAAGAATGGGTGGAACACCAGGAGAGATGCTTAATCACCCATCTATCTGCACCTGCTTCACATGCATGACAACATATTTTCGAATATTCTTTCTGAAAGAAACACATGCCTTTCCAATTTCTGTATCAGCTGAGTTTATCTGTAGTCTATCCAAGCTGTGTATAGCAATCTGCAAAGGATAAGTACCAAAAGTCCACTTTGCAACAACATACAGGCTCTTAAAATCTAATCAAAACCAAAACAAAATTGTCTTTAAATAGAATAATTTCCCAACAACTGCATTCTATAAAAATTGAGATGCTGATTGCTCACAAATTTCTGAGCTTTGTCAGAGATGCCATGAAGACCACTCTTTAATACAAAGAGCAGGAAAACATGTTTCTTCATTCTGTAAAACAACAGGGCAGGACGGACAGAGGGGGAAAATAGAATCTAGGATAAAGATACTATCCACAACAAATGAAGAGGGGAGCTATGAAAGTCTCATATATAAATGCCAAGGATTCTACAACTCCCCTGGTGATCCTGGCAATAAGCCAGGAAAAAGTTTTCTCTTCCCTTAGCTGTTTGTAGCAACAAATCTTCCCTCTGGGGGAGGAGTGAGAGGGCTGAAACTAACCTCACTGCATCTGATAAGATGGCAAATTGTCCAGGCCTGACATTTATGGGGGACCCAGAGCTCCACTGGAGCACTCTGGGAGGATTAAAGCAGGGTTAGCCTCTCCAGTTGCACTCCTTAAAACGCTACAAATGGCAGACAGATGAAAGTTCATTTAAATTTGATAATGATGAGTCTAAAGAACCCTGAGACAGAAGCTGTCCCCTGTCAGGGAAAGAACTGCAGCTGGAAGTTAAATATTCTCATTAAAAGAACTTGTAAAAATCTAACCATGCTCAAAGAGCTTCCAGTGTCCAGGTACTCAAATTAAGTTCTGTTTAACTGGCCAACAGGAATTAAATCCCATCTCTTATGTGAGCTGCACCACCCACAAGAAAACACCACCACCCATTTGCTTTAACTGTCCAGGACCCTTTTGCTGCAAGAATGGGATGTTTCACACACCAGCAGGGATCGCCTGGAGCCAGCAGAAAGGCTCATATAGCTGTCAGCAAGCTGATAAGAGCTGAAATTACTCTACAGAGCCATCTTTAAAGAAGAGCCAAAGCAGCACATTAAAAGAAAGGGAGGAGGGGTCAGAAAAGCCAGCCACTCATGTTGTTTTAACATGGCACTAAAACAAGTCATTGATTTATGCATGTGTCTTCAGCTCTGTTTGACCCAGAGTCTGAACTTTTCTTCAGGTCAGGGCTGAGGCACATGGGACGTGCACTAGAAAAACCACAAAAGCTTGTTCAGGTATTCTGACTGTGGGAACAAACATTGCAAACTACATGTTTTCTAACCACATTTTTTAAAACTGAATTTACATCCCTTTTTAGATTTTGTCTACACAGGCTGAAAAGATAAGAGGTTGTGATTATCTAAAACTTTAATTGATAAAAACAAGCAATGCTTGTGGTCACTATTTGAGACAGTATCTCGTGGGGCTTCAGGAAAGCTAATTATCCATATATTGCAGTCAGTATTGTCTCACTGAAGTGTTTGGTGGCCAGTGACATTAAGATGCATTATAAAAAACACTGACGATCTGACAAGAATATTCCACAAGGTTTCATAATACCTAGGTCTCCTGCAAACCTGAGTCCTGATGCTGCATCACTGTGACTGCACCAGGCCTGACTGAATGGTTTTCTGCTTCTCCATTCTCTCCAACAGCCATCAGAAGCAGGTACCTTAAGAACCCTCCCACAGGGGCACAGCAAGCATAAGGCACCACTTCTTCAAAGTATTCTCCAGTCTCCAGAAGTCTGCAGCTCAGGAACTTCCTAAGCCTTAGGGTATACCTTTGCATTTATCTCAGACAGATTTTCCTTCTCTGGATTGCTTTATTCACCCTTCACGCCAAGAAAAACCCTTCACCCACAGAAAATGCTGAAGCAGCAAGTCATGAACTAATGACTATTTCAGGGAAAAGATCATCTATTTTTTCAGACCAGATTCCAAATAATACCAGTCCTGGGGGACGTAACTGTATCAATGTACATTCGCGTCCATTCACTTTCTCCATGACCTCTTATTTTACAGTTCTGCATTACATTCTTGCTCTTCATCTTACCTCCAACCATTCATCTTTATTCAAGATAGAGCATTCATGTTGAACCACCCTTTTCTTGAAGCCTTGTAAAGATGGCAGAACCTTAACCAAAACCTTTTTAAGATGGGAGAAACAAAACTATGGACTGCCTTCAGGGTGCAGACATACAATGGATTTATGCAGCAGCATATTATTTTCCATTTTGTTCTCTTTTCTAAAAATTCTTTACTTCTTTTGACCATGACTGACCATGAAGCTTCTACCTTCACATAACTATTACAGCTCTAAGAACTCTTTTCCAAGTAACTGCAGCTAGCTGACACGCCACCGCTACCTACAAGGGGGCTGTTTTTCCTTTCACATACCCCTCTCTCCAGTCTATAGTGAATTTTGTTTGTGACTTTATAATGTGATCTAATTATACCAGAATTTATTTGGCCTAATATAATGCCAATTCCAAATAAAACATTCCACAAAACAGAATTCATAAGGGGTAGCTGCAAGGATTTTAGGGTGCTCATCTTCTACAGAGCTACCTAATGTTATGGAACCTGTATCTCCATGATCTCCACCTCTCTAAGTCTGCTTGAAACCAGAGTGTTAATCAGATGAGAAATCAGCATGCACACTGTATGTGATCATATCCTTGTTTCCCTAGGAAACCAGGATGAAAAGAATTCCCCCACTCAAGAATACTAGCTCTTCATTCTCGTTCCATTAGAGCTCACAAAGTCACCCCATCTTCCAGACTAGATTTTAATTTTAAAATTTTGTTTTTGGGAGGTGGGGAGTGTTATTAAATCAAAAAGGAACAGGAAAGCAAAGCCTTCTTTCAAAAAGAAACTCCTTACCTATGAGTGGCTCACCAGAAGAAATGCCTAAATAGAGGAGTAACTCTATTTCCATTGCAGAGTACTTTTGGACTCTGATCCTGTGCCTTAATGAGTATACCTGTGTTAAAAGACTTCCAAGTTGTTGATATTTACTGAAGAAAAACATTTACAAAACATCTGTATATTCAGATAGACAGACTCATCTCTCAAAAAGAAGGGGAAAAAGGCACAGGGTGTCACATGTAAATTGTGAAAACCTTTCACACAAGTTAAGACATTTATGTATCAACTAATGACTAGGCGTTTCTAGAGATCATCAGGCTTTCAAAGCGTAATCCTAAAAAACTCTATTGGGAGGAAGACTACACAAGGCACGTGATCAGCAAATACCAGCAAAGTTTTGGGTTGTTTTGGGGTTTTCTTACATATTTTACTCTTCCTATTTCACGATCACACACATTTATTATGTTTACTTCTATTTTTTGCCCTTCTGCTTCTACAACTTTGGCATTGTGTGCTGGTTTGTGGGGCAGAGAAAATGAAAGCTAGGGATGCAGCATCAAGTCTGCTGGATTAGTAACTCTGCAGCTGAGCTGCTTATCATCTTGCCTCTGGGTATTTCTGCCAGCATTTCAGGTTCCATATGGAACTATTTGTGAGAGGGGGATGGTTCAAGGAAGCTTCAAAGAAAATGAGAATGACAACATTACTGTAGAAAACAGACAAGACAGCAATGCCAGAGATGCATAAGTTTTGTCCAGACTGCTATTAATTTTAGCAGCTCAACTAGCAGAGGCTCTTTTTGATGGTCAACATGCTGGAGCTATCATATGCTAGTCTCCAGTTCTTACAGACAGAGGCTATATATGTAGTATTGAAAATAGGTAACAATTTTTCACCACAGCGTAGACCAGCCTACGAGCACTGAAACTGCTCCATTATGTGAGGAACAATAGGAAACGAAACCAGGAATTACTGAGGGCAAAATGTTCTGCAAGTCTGAACAATAAAAGCATAGGTTAATGCAGCTAGTCTCCAGAGCTCTCAGCACAACCAGGTGTAACGAAGGACAGAATTCATTCCAATTTCTCACCATGGTTTATACCATGAACTGAAAGAACGATTGAGCAAAACAAAGCTGTGCTACAGGAAGTCACAGCAAAGGTCATACCAGCCACAGATCCTAGCAGATGACTCCAAAGGCTAAAGCACCTGTATTTTATCCTCTTCCTGATAGTACCCTATGATGCTCACAATCAGTGTAGAAACTGTAAGAAAATATTTTCAAATATAGGTTCTTACATATTTTAAATGTGATTCCTTGTCTTTAAGAGCCTTTCTCTCTCTGCCATCAAATGTATGCCTAGAAGTAATTTTCGCTCTGTTTCTCAAACAAGAGAGAAAAGTTTATTCACTAAGCACAAACTACTCCAATTTGAAAAATGTTATATATACCTGTGTGCAGATATGTATACTAACCTTGATGCATCATCTCCAGAGAATCAATGCCAATACAATACTGCAAAGAGTACCTAATCAACAAAGAGAACTTGTAAACTAACATTTACAATATAATTTAATGACGAGATTTTCTAGCTAAGGACAAAAATATCATAACCAAGACAACCACTGAAACCAAAGTGGCCAGACAGCAAGACCTCAGTCCCACAAAGGTTATCAGATCTAGAAAATCTGATAGATTTGATAGAATGCATGCTTCATCCTACTAAAAACTGGGAGAAATTTAGAGCAAGGATTTGTTCTGTTTGGCTAAAACCAGAATGATTTCAACCATACTCAGGTCAGAATATGCCAACCAGTTTCTTAACTTACCAAAAAAGAACATTAGTTGGCAGGTACTGGCCAAGCACGTTTCACAGATCTTTATCAAAACCTATTATCTAGTTGAATTTTGTGTGCCACAAAACCAGTTTTTGAAATGAAACAAACACATCCTTATTGCAAAGGAAACAGTGACACATTGTGAAATAATTTTCATACCAATTTCAACAAAAGGTCTTTGCAAAGATCACTTTTTCCTCATTTTAACATCAGTTATGGACCAATCTCTTTGTAACTACTGTATCAAACTCCCAAGTGTTTCACAATGTGAAAACAAGAAAGAACATTATCACTGTTATCTACCTTTTTTCCCCATCTAGGTAAGAGCAATAATCAGTGAAAACTAGAATGGACTGGGAAAAAACAAATATACCACAGTTTCAGTCAGCCCTCTTCCACTTGACAAAAAACAAGCATCAAAATATCACATAATCAAGTCCTATTAGCCCTTGAAGTTGAAGCAGTAAAACAAAGTGGTTTAATTATTATTGAGAAACATGGGTTAACTTGGAAAACAAGAGTATTTTGAAGCTTTTGTTGCCCTTACGTAGCTAAGCAGAATAGGCAACTGCTATACATCACAATGGAAAACATGTATATATCACTCCAGTTCATCTGCAAATTTAGTCTGTAAGTGGTTATTAGTAGTTTCATGTTAGCAGTTCCTCACCTGAGAAACAAAATAGAGCACTTATGACAAATTCACTTGCTTCTCAACCACACTTAGCACTGGCCTCCTCAAAAGGTTCACTCCAACTTCAAATTCTCTCTTCTCCTATCACCACTTTATTTTGTGAATCTTTATTCATTACATTCCTGTACATTATTGCTGAAGGGAAGATGCTAAAAAAACCCAGAGAAGACACTCAGGCTAGTCAAAAAGTCCTAAGTACTTTCTAACCATTTAAATCAAAAGACAGTAAGCAAAGTGTGCAACTGCTCCCTACTGTGGGGAGGAAGGAAACAAAACTCTGTAGGGCAGGTGGAATACTACTGCATATTCATCAGCCATGAAAATCAATCAGGTTACTGGCAGTCCACATAATCTCAGTCATTAAGTACTTTTCATTGTATCACATAGCTGGAACACAGAACCATGTCTCAAAAAAGGAATTTCACAGATGCTCATGTTAAGGCTTTACCTTGTAAAAAAGGGTGACAGGACACAATACTGATAAAATGTTAAGTAACTGCAGACAGAAGTAAACTGACAAGAGAAAGACAGACCTCCTAATTTCAGCCAACAGAATCAGAATTTCCAATATTTTCAGTCATGCTTTGGACCCAATAACAATGATTACTGCAAGACATCTATAATCACTCCAGACACAAACTAGAATTGCATTCAGGGTATTAAAGTATCTTCTGCTTTAACTTATTTTTTATGGAGTTATAGATAATATCAGTAATTTATAGATCATCTGAGTTAAGGAGATTTTTTGTTTGTTTGTTTCATTATGAATGTTTGGGGATGTTATTTGGTTTTGGTCGGGGTTTTTTGTCAAGTGCATTCTCTGCAGGAGAACCCTATCCTGGAATTATTATTTTATACTAGGAAAACAGACAAGAAAAATCAATGCACACTAACAGACTATTGATGCTGCTTTTAAATTAAGCAAAACTCCTTGGTGTTAACTAGTATATAGGGCAGAGCTGGCCAAGTTGCTGCTAGGAGTTCTGCTGGCCATGAGGTTCCAGGCAGTAAGGAAACTGCATTGTGTATCACCCACTTTGATAAGCAGTGGTGGTGATTTTTTCCTCCTCCTTTGCTCTCCTAGTAAATTGTCCTTATCCCAACTCAGAGGTTTTACGAGTGAGTGGCCACATGGCGCTCAGCTGCTGGCAAGGGCTAAATCACGACACCCCAATGACCACTGTGATATTTGCAGACTATCTGTACAGAGAATGCAGTGAAGTTGGCCTCAGAATTCAGGCATGAAATATTTATTGCTAAATTTGAGAGTCTGTTTTCTACACACTTATTAATATACACTGTGCAGATTTTCACACTAGAACGGTTTTGGCTGCACCCTGAAAAACCTTGCTTTAGGTCCACATTTTACAAGGACTGCACAGAAGATTACTTTGTCTCTAAGGTTGTGTAAAGGAATTTCAAAAACGTGTCTTTGTAACTCTTCAGAAATTCAATTACATGCATCTTTAAAAGCCACCTAAAATCAGAAAGTTTACTTCTTCCACACACACCTAGCTCTTAATTTATGCCTCAGTTCCTCATCAGGAAAGGCAATGACAATAGGATCTCCCCACCTTAGAACAATACATACTCAGGTACAATAAGGTGACAAGGGTGAAAAGGCCTAGACACAAGTTTACAATGTACATTAACATCTTTATTCTTTACCTATCCAAAAATGTAACCTACATATTCCAGCTACCAAAAGAACAATGTGGTTGAATCATATTCCTAATTTTATAACAAAACTCTTCAAACTTTGTGAAAACCCTCACACAGCTAACAATTCTTATCTACTGAACTTGCTCTTTATGTGAGCACTCTAGAATTACAGCAGCTGATGAGGATAGTGTTCATAACAGAAAAGCTAATAAAAAGGAATCAGCATCAAATGGAGTGAGCAAGAAAACATTTCCTTTTGACTACGTACCCAACTCACAGAGATTTCATTCACAAGTTTGGACAGTTCCCAATCTCAGCTCTCCCATTTGCCAACTCAATAACATTTCCCTCTCAGAGGAACTGTCCACTTGGTTGAATTTTTTAAAACACTTTGCACTTAATGTTTCTCTCATATTCAGTGTTTAAGATTTACCTACAAACCAAAGCTTCTGATGAAATAAAAGACTTCTTTAATTCAATTTAAATATCATTTAGAAAAAAAGAAAGAAATATACACTATGATTTAATACATTAGAGTAGGCAGTACACCTGCAATCAGGCAGAGCTTCCATCCCACGGTGCATTAAGAAAGCAGAGGGAACACAAAGAAAAGTGAAATTAATGCAGGTGTAGTTTGACCACATTGGTGGAAACTGGCAATCCCCTCATAGCAAACACCACATTATCTATACAAGAACAAGCAGATAAGTCAAAAATCTCAATTTCACATTTCATGAGATCTGCTGCAACCCAGGATGGGGATGCTCTGATCACTGTGGAAGTTAAAGATCCTGCAATACATTTCACAACAGCAGGTATATTAACAAAGTAGGTTGGAGAAAATCCCCTCTGAGGAACTGAAGTCTGTCTACTGAAGCATTTTGCAATTGCAGTCACGTGCAATGCTCAAACTTCCTGGGTCAATGGGACATGTAGCACTGATCAAAGGCTGCTGCTCAGCACATTTACCTGCACCAGCGAAGGGTAGAGACAGCAGGGAAAGCAATGGCGAATGGGTACGTTCAGCATAAAGAAGAGGGCTGAATAATCAAAACATTAACATAAAAGTACCATGGATTCTTCTGCACGCCAACAGCTTTCACAGTAAGGCAGGTATACATACCTACTCTCCAACCACAAATAAAGGAAAAGAATTTCATTACAGTACATCATTTTACCTGTCTCTGCATCTCTTCAATCTGTCGCTGGGGGACACTTTGCAGAATACTGTACATTTCAGGCATCTTTTCTTCAGGGATGACAACAGAGGCCCTATAACACACACACAAATAATTCTACATTAAAAAATGTCAGCAGCTTTTCCAAACCAGATTTTTGTCCGATTCTAGTAAGACAGGTTCAAAAAGATATTGACAGAAAGAAACTGTCTTCTCTCAGCCCAATTAATTATTCTGTAGCAGTTCCTTCACAACACCCACCAGTCTGCTCAGAGATAATGCCACAGAAGTCTGTGTACTGATCTGTACAGACAATCTAATGAAAACAGAAGAAAGAGACACCCAGATATTCTGAATTCTCACCTCTGCCTTGCCACTAACTTGCTGTCAGCTGAGATTTTTGGAGACCAAACAGTAAAGAGCATATACAGTGCTATATATACGAACTAGCAATTTTTGTATGTATTATCCTAAAAGCAGGTAAGTGGGCATAGTGCATGCATGGAAAAACAATCTAAGCCCTTAACACAGTGTACTCAGCTACAAAAATAATTATACCTTTCAGTCTCAGATGAAATCACAGATGCAATACAAGGAATTCAGCATTTTAGTGATGCGATTTTTAGCATTTACACATCTTAAAAGAGCCTGAACACAGAAAAGTCTGCACAGAATTCAAGCACAAGAAAATAAAGGAAGTCTGTTTTAGAAAATACATCATCAACTATAGGATAACCAAATGCTCTGGCACTTCTGCCTCCTTTGTTTTCCTCTCCTATTTCTGATGATCAGAGACTGTCCAGATCTTTCTCTGTATTCTATTCCCTGCACCCACCAGCTCACTCAACTCACACAGATTTTATTCAAGTCACAGCATGCAACAGTCTCTTATGCAATGGTTCAATGTACAATAGTAAGGGTACAAACCTCTTCCAGTCTAGAACCTCAGAGAAAGGTAAAATGTAGGAGTCAGCAATGATGACTGGGACACAGCCAGCTTGAAGAACATCGCTTAGCACAGCCTGTCCCAGGCGGGCGCCACGCAGAATGACACAGAACGTAGACTCCTGACAACAAATGGTATCAAACACACAGATGAGGAAAAAACAACCCAAAACCAAACATTAGATATGTATTACATGCGCTAACATATGTATGCATTAGGCTTTCCTGCCCTCCCTTTCGTAACAAACAAGTCAAAAGGAAAACAGACCTGCTCCATGTAACCAATGTATTCTAGATTATTAGCTAATTCAAAATACTTACAAATATCATGAGCAGAGAGGTAAGAAAACAGCTAATGGGACTAGTCTATGCTTTATTTTAATGGCTGAACTTCAAAATTCTGAGAAAATTCAAGAGAAAAAGTTAAATGTTTTGAAAGTTTGGCCTAACAAAATAAGCAACAACCAAAAAGAAATGACTGAGTACAAATTATATGAAGCCTATCTAATTTTCTTCCATTAATCAAGCTCTACAGTGAGCACAGAATTAACAGATTTCATAGCTCAACTTCAAAAGGCTTTTGACACCTTTGCTAGCATTTTAATAGGCAAATTAAGAAATCATGGGCTAGATAAGGCCATCATAGGCTTTATAGTTACCTTATGTATAGGTACAGACCTCTAAATATAAAGCAGTTAGCAGTGGCTCACAGGTAAGACAGTGGTGGACAGTGGTGGACCAGATAATCTTTCCTACATGCAACAGTATTCAATGTGACCCTTAGTTAAACAAGTAGCAGAACTAAGACTGTACTTACGACATCTGACAATACCTATTATGCTGTAGGATTAGCAAGCATAACAGATAATGGGATTAGAGTTTGACATTATTTAGATAAATTGACTAAAAAAAATACTGATACACATAGGGTTCAACACTTCAATAAAAATAACCAACTGCACAAATACAAAGCATGAATCAACTGGCTATGTTTTGCACTTTACAGAAGAGGACACTTCCTACAAAAGGACAGGAAAAGAAAGTGTATTAACATGTTCAGCAATGCCATGCTATTGAGAAAGAACCCCAAAAAACACTCCACCCATGAGTTTTATTAGAATGCAAAAAGTAGTACAATCTAAGAGACCTGAAGGAATCACTCATTCTTCTTGGTAAAAAAGACCTCAGACAGAGCAGTGTGCACAGTATTGGGCAATGCACCTCCAGGGTTAAAAGAGGGAAAAAAAGGATGATTACTTACCTTGAAAGTACAATCTACAAGGGAAGATTGACTAGATCAGTACTACTTGCTCTGAAAGAGTGAGGGCAGGAGGAAGATGGCTAAAGAGAGCTTCAAAGACATAAAGAAGTTGCAGCAAAAGGAAGAATATAATCCAGTCACGTCCACAACACCCAAGACAAAAAGCCATGAGTTTAAACAGCAGGAGAGAAGGCTTCTAGACTACGCTGCACTCACCCTGTAAAGAGGGACTACAGCTCTCACTGACACCAAGGGATCTTGCTACAGACTCAAGATTGCAAAATAAATGCCTGTAGAGTTCAGCTACACAAAAGCCCAAGTCAGTATTATCCTTAAGTCTAAAAAATTATGAAGTTGACACAGGGACTTCCACAGATAAGATGACCTTTTTCCATCTTGCATTCTGTGGCCTGCAGAAAAAGAGCCAGGAGGCTCAGCAGGGCAGCAAAACACTAAAATGGAACTAGGAAATACCAGGGGGTTTCCTGGCTCTTCATCTGTTTCCTAACGCAACTGTAGGAACCGTGCTGATATCCACAGAGTACTAAAAGCCTTGAAAATCTCATCCAGAAGAAGACTGCAAACAGGAAGCATTAGCAACCCAGAAGCCCAAGAGCCTGTCTAGTAGGAAGTCTGCAAAGGCAGCGCTGGAAACGATGAGCTGCAATCACAGTCTCCGTTCTTCCCCCCACTCTCAGACAGGAAGAGAAGGAAAAGAAGGGCGCAGGGAATGGAAGGAGCGGAGAGAATGAACACACGTTTTAACCACTGACTCGCTAGATCAGAGCAGCAGGTGGAAGAGACTCTAGTAAGGACTGGAGTGGGGGGTGGGGGAATAAAAATGAGGCCCAGATGTGTACACACATGCTCATCTGCCCAGATAACCATTTTTCCTGTCTAGACAAAGGTTACTATAAATACATCTCCTCGCATCACCACTGTTATCAGCCAGACATTCCAAAGGGAGACACAGGGCTGTGCAAAGGAAAGTATTTTAACAATCTCTGCATGTGCCAGCTTCCTTCTGAGTTATAAAATCATGTATGGTAAGATAGAGATATAGATTCCCAACATGCTATCCTTGAGCAAGCTAGTCTCTATCTGAAGAAATAAAACAAGTATCTTTTTTTCCTTTTGGCTCAAAGTTTAGGACTCAGGGTGCCCCTTTCTCCCTCTCCCCTCTCCCAAGGAATTTTAAGCATATTTCCTACAAAACTTAACAGCAGGAGTAGAAACTTTGCCTCTCCTCAGCTTGTTTGTTATTTTATCATTATTTGCTTAAGTTCAAAGGCAAATTATGTGTTGGTGGCCACAGACGAAGCATGGTGGCCTATGGTGTAACTCACCTTACCACATTAAATGCCAAAGCACCTTCTGGTAGTGAATTGCCACGAGGCACAGGGGGCTGAGAACACTACCTGGTTTTATCTTCAGAGATACATTAAAAGGCCTCTGGATTTTGGACCCAGGCCATAAAACACATTTCACCTACATGTTTTCATAGCTGTATGCTGACAAGTCTTCTAGCTCAGTCTGTCATATCTATACAGAGAATTCTGTAGGGTTTAACAACCAAGCTACATACAAAAAAATATCTGACCAACTGTCTTTCAATGTAGTGCTCTTTTTTTTGCCCCCAAATACATTCCCACATAAGCTCTTCAAAGTTCATTTTAACCTTCCCTCCAATTGACAAGCCACCCTCTTCTCAAAGATTCATCTAGCAAAGCCTGGAGAGAAATCAGTTCCAAATTCCAGCCTGCTGCAAGTCATTTTGCCAGTTATTCTGGAGGGTATAGATTCCAATATTCTTCCACAATTTTGTCCAGCCTTCAAACGTTTCTCCTCTCATTGCTGCAGGATTTGGCAGTATCATTTTTTAAATTCACATGATGTCATGTGTTTCTAGAAGACCGTCACGACTAGTTTCATGGAGCTGTTATACATAAGCCATGTTTCCAAATTGCAGCAAAGTCTGCATCTCTGTTTGAGCACATAGTTCTTGGCCCTCTTAAAAATAAGAGGAAAGTTAGGGTATAATATCCATCATGAATTCTGCATTTACACAACATAGCCAGCAAGTTAACTAAAACCAAGGAAGTACCCTAGCAGTGTTAACCAAGAACAGCTCCTGTGACAGTGACCAAGGGGAAGAGAAGTTTGCAGGAGAGACTCCCTTACCTGAAGCACTTGAGGATAATCAAAGACTTGATTCTTGTGACAGCGTTTGCGAACAGCAGGGTCCCCATCAGACAGATTTGTACATTTGTCCAGGATCAACACTGATTCCCCATTCTCCGCCTGAAGAGCTTCCAGCTCAGAGCGGTATTCCGGGTGCAGAGCCATTTGAGATGACAGAATGAAATACCTACGAGGACTGGAAATAAAAAAAAAATCACAGCCAGGTTACCTGGCAGCCTTGTGAGTTGACTTCCAAGGAGCTGTAGAACACATTTTCATCCATGCTGGAAAATCAGAGCAAGATTAACTAAATGTGGACACATGCCAAGACCTTATTTTCAGACAAGGCTGGAAAGGGTAATGATGCAATGCAATTAAATCTTGGATTGTAAGAGGCTCAGCATTATTTACAAGTTAAAGTAAGTCTGTACTTGGAAAGATGGCTTATTAGAATAGGCACTTGCATCGTAACCTCTATTGTAAACAGAAATAAATATTATTTATATACCTATTAAAACAGCTTGCTACTAGTGTCAGGACTGTTTGTTCTTTTGTTTGGTATTTGTGTACTATAAGAAAGTAAATAGGGACTGAATGCTGCTGCTAGTTTCTCTTACCAGGTACTTACTCATCAATTTTAATTAAAGAAAGATTCTGAATGGACAACACAGCTGCCCTGTGCTTATTTAGTCTTGATACAGTGACACTAAAACAGGACAAGCTCATACCACCAGCTGTGATTCCATAATGTCCCTTTTGGGCAACATAAAAGAACATTTCCAGGACAAAGCAGAAGGCTCATTATCCCATTCACTCTCAACTCCTGCCATGTTCCAAAAACCATTATACTTAAAACGTGCCTTAATACTCAGTCTAAATATAAAGCAGTTTTTTACAATGAGGGTAGTGAAACGCTGGCACAGGTTTCCCAGAGAGGTGGTAGATGCCCCATCCCTGGAAACATTCACACTGAAGTTGGACCAGACCCTGAGCAACCTCGTCTAGTTGAAAATGTCCCTGGTCACTGCAGAGGGGTTGGACTAGATGACCATTAAATGTCCCTTCCAACTCAAACTAATCTATGATTCTACAAATTCTGAAGTGTTTCAAGACACTAATGAACACTGGAGGTAAAACACAGAGAGGTACAGTCTCAAGTTAGGTGCTCACAGCTTAAAAAAGTTATGTCAACGCTGGTAAACTACATGTCATAATTGTTATGCTCATTGTCATATACTTTGTTTTCCTTTTTAAGCAGGTCAGCTAGGTCAAAGCACTCCACTGCTCCCCAGCAAAAGGAACACACAGCAACTGCCTGCTCTCACATTGCCAAAAGAGCACAGGAAACACAAGGCCTCTACTTAGGATTCCAGTTCTACTCCATGAGATGCTACCTTTAATTTACATCTGGGAAAACACCTACAAGCACACTTTATAAAGCCAGACCTCTCCTGCTACCCTTCTCACCTCCCCTACGTATCTTCATGCTGTTCGCTTTAGGTGCTCCCAATAACAGATGAGACTTGCACAGAACTATTTTTAAAGTAATTTTTCCCAAGCCTACAGCTGCTACCAGCAGCTCTACAGAAAATGTACTTCTAGCAAAAGTGCATTTAAAATACTTTAAACTATTGTACCAAAAAAGAGACTAAATCAAAGCCCCTCGGTTCAGCTCCGTAAGAGGAATAAAAAAAGATTTGCCTTAAAAAAAGGAAACACCGCTGCAGATGAGTGATAATAAACACCTATAACGAGTTAAAATGATGGTTTGTTTGTATGCAAGTTTAGAATATAATTTTACCTTTAAACTGTCATCATCCTATGACACTCAAACTCTAGCTACCAATCCTTGCTATAAAAGAAAGTACATACCAGCTCCTAGGAGACAGCACACTAGTGTACTGAAATGTAACAAATCGTTCTGACCATCCTTCCCTTGCCACATCCCTCCTGCACCAAGCAATCAAACCAAATGTGTTTCCTGGAGATATTCAAGGTCAGGCTTGATGAAGCTCTGAGCAATCTGATCTAGTTAAAGGTATCCCTGGGAGGCTTGGACTAGATGACCTTTAACGATCCCTTCCCACCTAAAGCACTTTGTGATTCAGTTAGTACTGCTAACTGGCCACTAGATGGTACTCCGGAAGGTCCACCATGTCCACCAAACAGGGACTCATACATTGCATCACAAGTTTGTCTTTATTGGACCTAAAACCAGACATAGCATGACTGTATCTCTCCATACAATGGGTTATATATATGCTGAAGACTCTCATCGTGTTCATGTTTTCCAGGCAGAAGTACAAAGCACCCTTCCACTGTTTCAGACTGTAATAATACATGAGATCCATAAAGAATGCGTTGAGATGCATTCACATACCCCTATGCTGGGATCCAGGAGCATCACAAGCAGAAACAAAGGTTGTGAGCAGAGGACATCACTGCTGCACAAGTCTGTCCTGTAACTGACCATGGTATCTAACCTGGAGCAGCCCTAAGTGTCACTGAGCACGCTCTATCTAGGAGGAATTAATATAAATTACTTCTGGGAAATAATTTGCATAACCCTGCCTTTTCTTAGAAATTATAATGAACATGTATAGTTAATCTGTGTAAATATGAGAAATTTGGCTTTAATGGGCACACACATTCGGAAGAGCGATCCCCTGTGTGCCCAGTGCTGCAGTAAAGGATACCTGCTTCACAGTCACCAAGGCTAGTGAGCTTTGATTCTGGCTTTCCGAGGCATCAGTTCAGAGTTTAAACAGGCTGATACTGAGGCATTCCTGTTGATCTCCGTGATCCCTTCTCTCTAAAGCCACAATGGAGGTACAGCACGCTTCTTTTATCATTGCAATAGCGGGGTCTTTAGCCATCACTTCACTTTTACATACCCTAAAATAAATTATCTGAATCGATCACTTCTTCGGGAATCAATACTGCTTTGAATTACTGCCCTGCTCTACTTAGAGAAACCAAACATACTAGCTACTAGTTTTGTTTTTATCTGAAGTATCTTGTCAGCTCACTGGAAAGATGGAATCTAACTCTACTAGAAACAGTGCCGTATTTCACAGTTCAGCTTCTAGAATGGGGGGAAAAAATAACCACTCCAAAAATATCCCCCATTCATAGCTAAACCACACATTGGCAGATGAGCCAAGGCCATTAGCATCAGAACCATCATATATTTAAATAGTAAGAGTCATGCATGAGCACAGCAACCCTTACAAAGCCACCCAAGCCTACCACCCAGTTAGGAGCTGTATTTGTATTTTATCAGCATGAATATTAAACGTGATATTGAATATACTTTGTCCAATTCATGGACATTGCTTTACCCTGGTCCTCTTTCTGGCAGATCGACTTCCCCCGACAACGGGCTGTACACCGGGATACTGACATCATAGCCTTGTCGGTAAGTCCACGTGGAGAAGCCTCCTCCAGCCAGCAGAGCTCTGAAAAATACAACAAAAAATTACTTAGTAGATTGTTCAAACTCCAAACGTGATTTACTGATAGTCATTTCCAGAACACCAAGTAGATACATGCTCTAAGTTCTCCCCTCAACTTTTGTTAGCAGCAGGTTTTTTTATACAGTGTTTAGGTTCCCTTTAGTTTTTGTGAGCTGGGCTTCCTGCCTGATTGGATCTAGGCATCACCAGAATACTTCAGATTGCTTAAGATTGCTGAGGAAAGCCCATTTTTGCATGAATATAGGGAAATTTAATCTATTGCAGTCATTATGATAATTTTGCATTTTTGCAAGCTTACGTGCCCTAAATCAACTTTAATTTAAAGAAATACATTCTTATTTATACTAGTTAAAACATTCCTCAATGTCTGCACTATAACAGGGCACAATTCTCAAAGCGTTAGAGACAAGGTGTGTACCTCAGACACAAGACCAGGTTTAAAAGCACAGTATTTTGGCAATGACTCCTGACTTCTCGAGCTGGAAAATCAAATGGTGTTATTTGCAACTGTATTTTCAAAGTGATCACACAAACTAGTGAAATTTGGTTTTATATTACAAAAAAATGCTATAAAAAAACCACCCTAATTTCCACCTGTAAAGGCTGCTTGTGACACTTGGTGCTGGAGAGTGTGGGAGTCATTAAAGTTTGATAAATTAAGTTATAATTCAATCTCTCAACACGATGACCCTGATTGTCTGTGGCTTTTCCTAGATGGGGCAACCTTTCGCCACACAGATGAGCTTTAAAAAACAGAAGGGAACAATGTGTACAGAGGAAAGCAATGCCAGAAAGCACAGGCTTGTACTATCTCCTATCCCAAACCAGCCTGCTTTGAAATATGCTAGCAGACATCAGCTTTTCAGTTGCCATTTCGACTCCAGCGACCAGGTGGCACCATAAACACATCATCCCGTTTCCTAAAGCAGCTGAATCTGAGCTGCTTTTGTGAGACTTCTCAGACGATCGAACTCCCAGTCCTTAGTTAGCAAACAGCAGGGGGTGCTATATACTTTAAGTCGTCCCAGGAATACCGGGTCTCCTGAAGGTACCACACAAAGTAGTTCGGAGAAAAAGGTTTCTCTGATTCCATTTACTCTCCTCTGGGGCAAGAGTACAGTCACTACTGCACTAGGCTCTACAGAAAGTGTGCAGCTGAGCTTGTAGGAGCTGTACTCACTGTAATAGCTGAGTACACCCAAAAGCCTTATTATCACAAGCTTGCATACTGTCACAGTTCAGATTGGAACAGGCAAGTGTCTCATCAAAATCAGAAAAGCCACGTGAGAACAAGAAGTTAAGGTGAGTCTGGACAAGGCACTGACAATCCATTAGCCGATGTTCTTGTTTTCAGCTATCACTGAACAAAACACTGCATACAGTGCTCAGAGAAACAGTTTTTCCACAGCCACTGTCCTACAGATACACCTTACACCTAATTATCATCCAAGACCTACTGTTTTTCCCAGAACACGACACTCTGGATAAATACTAGTATGTTTTGCCTGTTCCAACTCCCATCAGATGTCCCACAGGATACTTCACTTCCTATTCCGAGCCACAGCACAGTTGCTCTGGCACCACAATCACACTTTGCTGGAAATGTGACTTCACACAAGTAGCCAAACAGCTCTAAGTGTCATTTAAGAAGCTCTTTGAAAATCCCAGGCTCTGAATTAAAGATTCATTTCAGCTCGATGACAATTACAAAATCAAAACAACTTGCCCTTTATTACTTTTCTCTCAGAACACAAAATATGGCAGGAGCAGAAATCAGCTCAAGAACAGGATGATAAATCAAGTACATGCTGAGTGAGAATTTATGTCCCAAATCAAATGATTATTTTGGATTCCTTTCCAACTCTCCTTTGCTTTGATGCCACATACAACGCCGCTATGACTAGATCTCACCCTTGAAACTGCATACTCTTTGTCTTATCCATATTAGCTGAGTTACAACCAGGGAGAAAAAACTGGCTGCTGTTACACTTCATATCCCTCTCCTCTTTTTTTTAATCTCCCCCCTAATTGGGAAACTACAACCAGATTGTTTTAATTGGACCCACTGAAAACATGGCAGCACATCATCAGCCTTGAGAAAGCAGGTGTGTGTCATGCAGATTTTTACCTAAATAAACCCCCAGGGAACCAACACCAGTTAAATAACTCCACTCCAATTTTCACTGTACAGCACAATAAGGGAGGACAGATATTAACTCCTAACATACTCAAGGCAAATAATCTTTAAATTGCACTGACCAGGGAGAAACGAGCCTGTTCCTCAGCAATTTTCCACCACTTTTCAGATAACTATCCCTATTTCTCTCCAGAAAGCACCCCAACTGGTCTGTACTCTATAAACATTTCTACCCAGTTGCCACCACCATCTTTCTGCCAAACTTTACAAGTAGCTGAAACCCAACCCATCAACTGAAGCAGAACAACAAGTACCTTAATTCATATGTTCGATTCTACAACTACAGAGTAACTTCACAAAAGAAATCCTTTCATCTCCATTATTGTGCCAAACTCAATAGTACTTGTCCACAAATAATAAAGAGCTTATTTTTTAAGTTTTATGGCAGGAGATTACATATGTTACAGCAGCTAACAGCAGCAACATAGCCTCCATGCCCACAAGGCAGACTTCCATCCTTGAAATAAAAGAATAAAGCACTTTTACACTGTCTTGGAAATTGGATTTAAAGATTTACCAAACAACCCCTTAGTGATGTAACTTAGCTAAAGACTTTTCCAGATGTAAAAATATCATATAACCAAATTTCCCTTTGTGTACAAGGTCTTATTTAACCTGGATTAGTATTGTGCAGCAAATCAACAGAACACAACTCTATCAACCCCCATGATCCACTTATCATTCAACTATGTAAGATCACCAATATGTGCTGAATTGGGAAAGCAGGGCACACTCCCTGTGAAACCATCACAAATATTACCCAGGTATTCCGTAACTGACAAAATCCCCCAAATCCAGCCTTTCTGGAGTTGTTCTGGTGCAGTTCAGACCAGTTGTTCAAAACCAAATGAACTCTGCCAACACACCTTTATTCTGGCCTGCAGCCTCTCACCCTATGAGGTTACAAACAACTGTCCTTCACACTTTGTTATCCCTCACACCTGTGGGCATGCTCAAATTAAGAAAACACACCCAGGTCACTTGTTCTGTTAGACATGAACTAAGACGTCTCCAAAACACTGCACCACTCAGGCCCTTCCAGGACTAAGTCCATACTATTGACTATTTCAGAGCTCACTTGCTTTTGCACCTGTGACCTATACTCCAGGTTCTATACTACACTGGATGCTTGCTGGCTGCCTATGCAAAGGCATTTCCACCTTTTCTCCATCCCAAGCACTGTTATTGCCACTCATGTATTACAGCTAGTGATTGTACAGCTGCAGGGGGAGTCACTTTGGCAAGCTACAAAAGCTGTATGCCAAAAATGATTTCATTTTTTAATTCAGATTACTTGGCTTTCCATATTAGCACGACAAACACCAAGAACAAACACCTATAAAAACAATATATTTCTTGCATACTAAGCCAAGACACATAATGCCAAATATAAATGGACATTTGACACAATAAAGTTTAAAAAAAAAAAAAGTCGTGCAGGGTAAGAAATCTAATGCATTCAATTAATAAATCTACTTCTTCCATAAACACACACATCCACAAACACGTAGTCCCGGAGCTGTCTGTTACATTAAACAGAGCATTGTCAAATGAAAATTGCCCTTATGAAACATAAATCTTAAGATAACAAATTTACCAAGTTTTAGTTATGTAAGAATGATGCTTGACTGCCCTCTTCAGGCTAACTCACATGCATATAACGTATTTTATACAGAGAAGTAAAACACTAAAGCCTTACTTCAGTCAGTGATGTAATTACAGTGAGTAAATTTACTCTTTGATCGTGTCCAGAAGAAAGACATTCTGTTCTGACATCGAACAATGCTTTAAATTGCCTTTGGTGCAAAGAAATCAAGAGACATGCCGTTCACAATCATCTCAGCAAAGATCCAATGTACTAGACAAGACTTTGTGGCCGTTTGGCAGAAGAAAATTAACCTCAGCCTTCAGTAGAAAGACCTAACTCAGCAGAACTAAGCACATATAGGCTAATCTAGTAGAAACACACTCAGCAACAATATCCAGGCTAAGTAAGTTTGTCTTACTCTGATTACAATTTTATTTGCCTTACAACCTCCTTTCCTCTTTCAAAAAGTTAACTATTCTGCAAGCAAAAAGTCAGCTCAGGAATTATGCCTTGTAATTTTCTGTAAAGTATTTTCAAACACACGTGTCAGAGAATAACTAAGAGCTTTTGCCAACTACTCATACAATGTAATTGTTAAGATAACAAAAACCACTGAACTTCACCATAGTTTTGTCAAGTAGAGAAGCTGCTTCAAAATGACCTCGAAGCATCTCACATCTATCAGAAAGCTGCAGCTACAATCAATCTCAAACTTCTAATTTAAAGCAAATGGGATGTGCAGGGTCAGTAGCATGCAAGATACAGTTCTAACTTCAAGATTCTCCACCCTTACAGAAAGCTCAACAGCTAAAAGCAACTGCTGCCAGCCCCAGGCTGGAGCTAAATTGTCAAGATTTCAGGAGCAAACACTGTCCTATACATGACAAGGACTTTTCTACCTCCTTATTTCGAGAACAGGTGAAGTTATGTTCCAGCTTTGTAAGGGTTAAGGATTGTGTCCTTTACTATCAGCTACACTTCTGAGTGTGTTGCTTCTTCAGCGTCACTTAAACCCAGGTCCGTGCATTCAGACACATCAAAACACATACCTATCTCTAGGAACATCTAGAGCAGTGTTATAGTCCGGTGGACCTCCAGGCAGCATGTTGAAGAGCAAGTGATTTGTGCCACGATCCCACCTACGACAAAGGAAGAAACGGACAACAATTAGAAAGGTGTTCTCTACGTGCGGATGGTATGTTCCCTCAAAGCCTGGCTCTGGCGCTGACTCACTGCATCTGCCCTTCCACCATTAGATTTTTCCACTTTGTGTTCTTTAAATTAATACACTGAAGTTTCAGGAAGTACCTGGATAACTGTGCCAAAGCCTGGGCTGTCTCCTTGATACGGAGTGCGTTCTGATTGAGGACATCTATGGATGGCACAAAAAGGCAGGCCCGGTTGACATCGTCAGTGTAGAATTCACTGTCAGAAATGGCAGTCAGCAACTCGTTGTATTCCCTGGAAATAGTGTTGCTCACCGACGCCCCATATTCATCCACATACTTCTTCAGTGAGTAGATGTATACCTTGATTTTGTTTTTGGGATTGAAGCCACATCGATAGACATCAAAGCAGGTGTGCATCCTGCAGCTGAGGTCTCCTCGCTCAGGAATGGGGCTATCAGCAGGAAGCTTGACCACAGGCACATCGTGGACACTGCGCTTTTCAACTGTCCGGTCACTGGATGACTCAATGGAGTGAGGCCAGAACTGAAATGTTCCTGTGGCAATCAGGCCAACCAGGACTATGGAAAAGAGAAAGATATAGTAGATACGATGCTTGGTTTTCATCCTTGGAATAAGGGCTGGACCCCGGGTGTTATATTTGGCTGATGCACACATAATGGAATCAATTATTTCTTGTCTCTACAAAATATAAAGAAAGAGGTTTTAGGATGAGCTCTGGAAGAGACAGATAGTTATCACAATGCAGAGAAACACCCCGTTAACCCTTTCAAGACAGATTCTTCGCCTCAGCAGATTACAGTAAAATTTCTTCAGAGGCTCACATGTCCCACCCCAATGTAAGATGCCAACTGAGACTGACACTCGGCAAGGACAACTTGAAACTGTTCTGCTGGGCCTGGCTGCGATGGGACAACACTGACCAATTCAAAGCTTCGGAGATTTAAGTGGCTCGTACGTTCCGATTCCGGCAGCGGCTTCTAAAGCCGGCTAACCAAGCCAAGATACGCGTTACGTTGTTACCAGTACAAGTACCAGCACGCTACCTTACTATCAGCTTTATAACGAAAAGCTTTCCACATGCTTCCGGCAGTTAACCATCTTCACGCTGCGGGCTCGGGCCGCCTGCGAGCACACACCCGGCTCGTCCGCAGCGTCAGAAGTAACGGGAACAAGGCGTAGCCGCTGAACGGGTCGCAGAGCAATGCCGGGACGCACCAGACGCGGGAGCCGCCGACTGCCCCGGGCCGCCCCAGCCCGGGTCAGAAGCCGCGCCGCCCGGCACAGAGCCGCCCGACCGCCGCTCCCCCAGCTCCCGCTCTCCCGGCCCTGACGCGGCAGCCCAGCGGACAGAACCACCGCGGCCAAAGGGTAGGACGCCGCCGGAGAGGCGGCACGGCCGGGGCCGCCAGCGACACCCGTGACAGCCCGGCTAGAGACCCGGCCTCCCCTCACGGCGCCCAGCCAGAGCGGGCCGCGTCCCCCCGCCACCCGGGCTCACCTCCACCCGCAGTCGCTCAGGCCCCACCGCCCTCGCCGCCAGCTCGCCGGCGGCCCCACGGAGCGGGGCTGAGCTGGGCCCGGCCGGCACCAACCCGAGCCGCCACAACCCTCCGTGCCTCCCGGTCTGGCAAGGGGCGACCTGCGCATGCGCACCACCCACCGGCGCCGCCACCGAAGAGCGTCACGGTCTGGCAGCCCCGCCGCCAAGAGCGCCCCGCCGCGGCCGGAGGGCGGCGCTGCACGGGAAGGCCGTGGGAAAGGCCGAGGCGCCGTCCACTCGAGGGGCCGAGTACCGGCGGCAGACGCAGGGCATAACACCGCTTTGAATTCGCCTGGGGCTCGAGCCCTGGTTTGGGGACGAAGCCGCAGACCTTTCCATGGGAAGCCTGCGCCCGCTTCTGCTCCCCCGCCTCTCCGCCCGTGCACCCCGCAGAAAGCAGCTGTCTTGGCTCCTGGTGCCTTTGCTGCCCTGAGGCTGAGGCCCAGCGGCAGGATTCAAGCCGGCCGCTCCCCAGCCAGCAAGGGAACCAGGGCAGTGCTAGGGTTGATCTGGGCATACGAAATGCGTGCCAATGAGCCACCACTGCTCTGGTTTTCCATACCTTTGCATTCCTGGCTGGCTTTCTTCCGGTCCTGTGTGCCTTTCCAAGGCTACATTTTACTCTCTCTTTGAGGACTCTGGAGTCACTTTTTGTCCTAGGGAGCCTGCTTTGGCAGGGGCGGTGGACTCGATGATCCCTTCCAACCCCTATGATTCTGTGATTTCCAGCTTGCCAGATCTCACTACTTCAGTCAGCGAAAAACCTAAACCCACACCTTACCCAGATGCTTCCCAAGAGTAGCTTGAACCAACCCCTTTCCTGTCAGAAAGGCAGGGCAGGATTAATTTGTTGTGCAAAACTCCAGCTGTGCCTGAATCACCGACAACAGTTCCACTCCCAAAAACAGGAGCTGAGTTGGTCTGTTGACAAACCTATCCTCTACAAAAAGGCAAAATATAGGTGAGATGCTGCAGGCTGAAACTTCCCGCTGTTATAAATTGAGACCACAAAGGATCATAATCCAATTAAAATTTTATTAATTATAGCAAGTAGAATATGAGCAAATACAGCGCTGGACGGCAGGGGAGTCTGCGCTCCGCCAACTGCCGTGCTGAGCAGTTCAAACAGTCCCTTTTTATACATCTTTACTTCCGTGTTCAATGAAGTAGTGGAGGTACTCTGCGCATGCTTCAGTTGTTGTTAGGGGGTCTTCAGGATGAAGGCTTGTAGTCTTCGTCAGGCTAAACTTTTCACCTCTTCCTCCTGACGCATGCGTAGTCACCAGTATCCCAGCTGGACACTGTCGCTATCAGAGGTTATCTCCTCTAACAACCTCCAAGTGCCAAATGGTCCTTCGTAATTGGCATTAAAGTTGATTTAGTCCTTGGAAATGTTTCCTCCTTAAATTCCTTGCACAAGGCTTCTATTGATTAAGACTAAGGTCTATTCTTTGTCCAGACCTTGAAATGTAACTCCTTAAACCCGTGTCTGCAAAGCATCCTATTATTTATGGATGCTCATCCCACCATCAGTCAGAGACAGGCATCTATAGAAGGATTTACAGTTTTCGAAACTTTGTGGCTGGTACCAAGGAATTTCCTTGTTGCTATTTTCTGTAGTTGTGCTTCCCAGCACAAAACCCTTACATTCCACCCCGTGGCTCTGACTGATAACATATTGTGGTGGCAGCAGAGAAGACAGAAATAGAAAGAGGAAAAGAGGGAGAAAGAAAATAGTACAGACTACGATTTTAAATCTTAATAAACAATACCCTAGTCCATAGTTTCTCACACCGCTCTCTAGACTGGTACCAGCAGGCCTTGACTGTTCAGTTGCCACTGATGAGGGAACGAAGGATGAGTTTACATCTCCCACCTGTAAACAGTTCTCACCTGCCAATCTGAGGGCAGATACCGGCTGTTAGGGGAGGAAGTCCTCTGTTTTGTAAAGCTGCAGGTCTCCAGGGCACATTGCAGCAGCCACAGGGCTACCAGAACTGAGCAATACCCTGCTAGGGTAACTTCTCTTAAGCCACCTGATCTCTGGGCCAGAAGCATCTCTAGTACACTACCTGCCCTCTGCTGCCTGGGATACAAAGCCTACAGGATGGGGAGACAGGCCAGCTCTGGTCCTATCCCATAATCCTTAGTTCTTTTAAAGACTCTTACCACATGTATCTCACAGCATCAGTTTTTGCTGGCCTGAAATGTATTAATCCTTTCTTCAATTTTCCTTGTGTCCATTTTGATATATTTTTATCTTATATGCAATGGTGTGGTATCCTATGATGTATATCTGGGAAAGGATGGGGGGGTTTGTACCTGTCCCTCCTCTGAACCACTAAAATGAGTCTGTCTCTCACATGCCCAGAGAGCATAATGTCCTTAAAGAGTCTTGGCTGTCAGCAATGCATTAGTTCTCTTTCACTTAACCTACCCTTGGAAAAACGACTTCCTGTAAAGCCATCCACGTGCATGCCCAGAGACAGCTCAGTACTCCCGCAAGAAAGGATAAATGCTGTCACTGTGGTGCTTTCTCATCTTTCTCTCAGCGTCTTCTCACACGTGTTGCATAGCAGGTGATGTAGCGCTCTCCTCAGACTCGCTGCTGCCTTTTTCATCCTGTCTGTGGCATTCAAAGCTAACTCAGAAAGAACTCAGATCTTAAAATGTCTCTGAGATGGTACTGCTTTTTTCCTCCTCCCTGGTGTGAGTTACTAGGGCTTGTTAGAACATGTCATGTTTCTGGTTTCAACCCATCAGCTTGAAATTGCTGCAAGCTGCCCTGTTCATAAACCAGAGGTGGGAATCAGAATGGGGAACTGTTAGTGCTGGGGCTGCAGGGACGAGCACAGCCATCTCTGCAGCAAGGAGCTTGGACGTGACTGAGCCAGGGAGGGGGATCCACAGTGGCTGGGAAACCTGCTGGTCCACGTGCAGCCAAGAGGGGCCAGAGGCTGCAAGAGTGCAGCCTGTGCCAGCCCATGCAGTGCCCATGAGCTCTTCCTCTACCTCCCTGCTGTGTCAGGGAGAAGGAAGGGCATCAAATCAATTGTAGCAGAAATATTCATCGAGGCTTGATGATCATTTCATCCCTGTAGGAAAATTTGGAAAGCAGTTCAATTTTATTAAAAAGTAGAATTAAAGAAATCCAAGCAGTATCAGCTATTTTATTTCAAGATAGCAAGAAAAATGGAGGATGTAGTCTCTTCTGATAGAGATTTCCCTGAAACCACATCAGGGAGCCTGTTTGTATTCTGGTGATGTAGCTAAGCCAGACAATTCTGCAGGATAGTGTCTATTTTTAGACTCCAGGTTGCCATTTATAGCTTGTAAAAAGGTTCATCAGCATCTTAAAAACAGGCTATCATTTTTTATAAATGCACAAGAGAAATCAGATGGTTTACCTCCCTTTGCTTTGCCCTTTTATGCCCTGCCTTATATAACTCCTTGGGGGGTTCATCTGAGAATATGGTTTTAAGGGCTTTACCACCATGCCATATGCTTGTCGCATACAGCATCATGTATTTTCTGCTGGGATGATCAGTATACAGAAGAGAAAGGAACACTCAGCTTTCTGATACCGTGTCTTGTAAAGTGGCTGCAGATGAGATGCACCTCATGCTAGTGGCACCTCTGTAGAAAAAAGGAGATAATTTTACAAGGTAAATATGAAGGGGGAAACTAATGTCTTGGGGACATCTTTTCTTTTATGCTTGGCGTAACTTGAAAAAATCATAGATAACAAAAAAAATAATTAACAGTGACTACCAATGAATAAGGTACTGGGCTAAATGAGTTTCTAATACAAGAGAAAGCAGGATCTTGTGACAGCCAGGTCATTGCCTTGGTTCACTATTTTGCTTTATGACTTGCAGCCAAATGATTTCCTCATTTGTATCAGTTGAGTTTATAGTCAGTCTGATCGATAAACTGTATCTAGTAGCAAATTGCACGGCTTAACCTCTTGAGCTGGTCCATCATACACCTCCAGTGGTGCTACTGCTGGTTTGTGACTGATGCCACTGGTCAATACAGCAATCTGCCTGATGTCTGTAACTCTCTGTCCTCTGCTGCTTTCCTGCACTGGAGGGAAAAAGAAACAGAAATACCCTCCGGAGGTGTGCTGCTGTAACTCACGCTGAAGGACGTGAGGATATTCAGTTAAGCAAATGTTCTCTTCAGAGGAACTGTAATGTAGCAGAAAGATGCAGATCAGAACACTCTGTCAGTGTACTTTCCCCCCTCCCTAAAGCTTTCAGCTGTCCTGGTTTGCAGATGCATTAATCTTTAATCAATTGAATGCTCTCTGAAGTGAGGCATTCAGGGAGAGAACAGGTCATGACAAGCGCTTGCCTAGAATAACCAAGCGCTTGTGCACGAGCTTTGCTATCAGACCTTGCTGGATAGCAGCAGGAAATAGAGAGCTAAAAATAGCCTTTCCTTGCAGTGTTTTTCCAACCTATTTTTGATTATTCTTCTTGATAAGGTCGACTGGCTGTTTGCTAAAAGTAACTGATCAGGCAAACTGAGGACAAGAAGTAGAGTATTTATAACCATCTCAGAGTCTTTAATACATTTCTTGTCTGCAGATAATTTAGGACCTCACTGCTATTTGGTTGCCATCATTTTATGTAAGTTGGTAATGGCAATAAATTAAGCATTAATTGGAATGAAGAACGAGTGTATCTTGCCACTCTGTTTTTCTCTGATGGAATACATATAGAATCACACACTAGTTTGGGTTGGAAAGAACATCAAAGGTCATCTAGTTCCACCCCCCTGCCATATACAGCGACACCCTCCACTAGCCCAGGTTGCCCAAAGCCCCATCTAACCTGGCCTTGAACACTGACAGGGAGGGGCTAGCCACAGCTTCTCTGGGCAGCCTGTGCCAGGGCCTCACCACCCTCACAGGGAAGAATTTCTTCCTAATGTCTAACCTAAATCTACCCTCTTTTAGTTTAAACCCATCACCCCTTGTCCTATCCCTGACAAACAGTTCCACTCCATCTTTCCTGTTAGGACCCTTTTAGGTAGTGGAAGGCTGCAGTAAGGTCTCCCTGGAGCCTTCTCCAGGCTGAACAAGCCCAACTCTCTCAGCCTGCCCTCATAGGAGAGGTGTTCCAGCCCTCTGGTCCCCATGGTGTACCTCCTCTGGACTCCAAAAGCTCAGTATCTTTCTTGTACTGAGAACCCCAGAGCTGGATGCTCCACTCCAGGGGTGGTCTCACCAGAGCAGAGTAGAGGGGCAGAATCTCATCCCTTGACCTGCTCCATTCTCCACCCAGCCTGTAGTTGTGCTTGGAATTGCACCAAACCATGTGCAGGACTTTGCACTTCATGCTGTTCACACGGGCCCACCTCTCAAGCCTGGCAAGATCCTTCTGGATGGCATCCCTTCCCTCCAGCAGCTCTTGGCCAGTCACAAGTGCTGTTCCTCAGGACTCAGTATGGGGGCCAGTTCTCCTTAATACCTTTATTAGTCATTTGGATGAGGGCGTCAAGTGCACCCTCAGTAAGTTTGCAGAGGACACCAAGGAGGCCATCACTCCTGCCCAAGTTGAGGGTGGGAAGGCTTTACAGAGAGATCTGAATAGATGGGTCAAGACCAATTCTATGAGGCTCAACAAGGCTCAGTGCCAGGTCCTGCACATGGGTCACAACAACCCCGTGCAACACTACATGGGAGTGGCTGGGAAGCTGACAGGCAGAAAAGGACCTGGGGTAATTGGCGAGTTGCCAGCTGAGTATGAGCCAGCAGTGTGTCCAGGTGGCCACAGCATCCTGGCTTGTGTCACAGTTAATGTGGCCAGCAGGGCAAGGGAAGTGATGGTCCCTCTGTTCCCCCTGGCACTGATGATGCTGCACCTTGCATACCATGTTCAGTTTTTGGGCTACAAGAAGGACATTGAGGTGCTGGAGAACATTCAAAGAAGGGCAACAAAGCTGGTGAAAGGGCTGCAGCACAAGTCCTATGAGGACCGGCTGAGGGAACAGGGGTTATTTACCCTGGAGAAAAGAAGGCTGAGGAGGGACCTTATCATTCTCTACATCTCCCTGAAAGGAAGATGTAGTGAGGCGGATGTTGGTCTCTTCTCCAAAGTAACAAGTGATAGGACAACAGTGAATGGCCTCAAGTTGGACCAGGGAAGCTTACATTGTATATGAGGAAAAATGTCTTCACTAAAAGGGTTGTCAAGTACTGGAACAGGCTGCCTGGGGAAGGGGTTGAGTCAACATCCCTGGAGGCATTTGAGAGAAGTGTAGGCTTGGTGTCTAGGGATATAGTTTGGCAGGGCTGGGGTAATGGTTGGATACAATGATCTCAAAGGTCTTTTCCAACCTAAAAAATTCTATGATTCTATGATCTGCTCTGTTTGCCTATTGCTCAACACACTGGAAACAGAAAGAAATGCAGGGACACACATGGACACACACAGAGTCATTAAACATTTCCCTATCAGTATCTTTCTTTGTTTTCCCCATAGAGATTTGCAACACTGGGTCAGAAGAAGCAGCAGCCATTAATAATACTATCAGTGAGCAGCCAGAACATCTAACATGGAGCTAACAGAAATTAAAAACAATTTATACAGGTAGAGCCTGTGTTTTTTTCTGTCAGGGTATTCTTACATCAAAGAATAGTGGATTTAAATACTATATAGATACACACTGGACTTTCTAAATGTTTACCAATTCTTTTCAACCAGTAAAGGCCATTTTCAACATGTACAGGGTATGTACAGTCAGAACACATGTTGCTTATTCCCACTGCAGACCCCTAGCATCACTTTTCTCTCCACTCTCATTTCCAGTTATATTTTGAGTTCCTGTGACCAAATTATTATTCCTCAGTGAAGACCTCCTCAAGCAGGTATTAGACATGAAAAAAACCCTGGAAAGCATTTCATTCAACAAAGTGTGTGTCTGTCCTGCTATTCTGAGCTACAGCAAGCTCAGACAGAAGTGACTGTGGGCAATTTTAGTGTATTACAGCCCCTTTCCTACAGAGGTGTGCTGCTCTGGCTGCTCCCAGGCTGAGGCAGTACAATAGACCTGCTTTCTAAGCAGGAAACATCGACGGGTGAAAAACATAATATATTAATTGTTACTATTGTCTATTAACATACTCCAACCATAGGAATGGCCAGTAGACCAGAAGAAAATCACATAAGGAGTAATAAATGGGCTGAGTTTGTTATAAGAATCCCCCAAAACACCACTTCAGTGAACGCCTACACAGTCTTACCTGGGTCTTTACTTCAAAGAGCTTTCTTCCTCATTTTGCTGAGACCCTCTTTGGGATACATAAATAAGAAGGTCCAAACCAGTAAATCCATTTGTGGTTTGGCTGTGTATCTCACCTCCCATTCCATCAAGGAGACTTGTCTTGTGCTATAGCCTTCTTTGTGGAAACCCAAGAGCAAGAGGAAAATAAATTATAACAATCTATGACCTTAATATACTCTACATGGACAAATGCCAAATAAATAAGCAAATATGATGCTTATAATTACCCCTTATAGTCATCTTAACAATCACCTCACCAACCTTGCCTCATCACCAACATCTGAGAGAGGGACCACTTCTAACAGCCTCCAGATGCAGCACTATCATCTCCTCAGCCATTGGTCAGACTCTCCTTCTCACTCTCCAGGCAATTCTCCACTGTCACTTCACCAAAGTGCAGTCACATTGATTATTTGCTATCTTGGTAATTTGGTTTATGAAATAGACATTTGTTTTTGTCACTTGTGATATGCCCATCTGGCCAAATCTGTGATGCCCAAGAACAAAACCAACAAAGCCACAACGGTACCTCCATGAGCCATCAATTACTGACATCCCACCTCACAAAGTGAAATGAAAGCTGCTTTACCCAAGATTGAACCGAAGAATAAACTGAATTTCCTGTTAACTTTCAATACTAACCCAATCCTAAATGATCTACAGAGAAGAAATGTAAGTAAGATGCATGTATTTCATGGAACCAAGGATTTTTTTCCCTGTCTTCCTAATTTCATATTGGAGGCTTGATCAGAAAAGTAGAAGACAGTTCTTCAGTTGTGACCAGTAAATTACAGCTGCTTTGACAGCACAGAATTTTAACTACATTTTATCTTTCACCTCTCTAACTCTTTATATAACCAGATTCCATAATGCCACCAGGATGAAATTCAAGTTTCTATTAGAACAAATTATAGGAAAAAAAGGGCACACTTCTATCCCGTTTTCATTGGCAATTTCCTTGAACACTGGATTAATATGTTTGCAGAAAAAAAACAGCTTAAATTCCTCTAAGGTACCTACAGTTTTACAGTACTGGAAATTAGAGAACTTTGTATCTGTGAGAGATACAAAGATTCCAACTTAAATACTTTATCAACCTCATAGAGAAAACCATGTCCTAAAATGGAAAAAAGAGGAAGGAGAGGAGACTGAAGAATATTGTTTAGTCAAAGATTTACCCTGCAAATCACCAAACATAGCTAAAAAATAACCTTAATTACCATGGTAGCTGTGGAAGGTGCCACCTTGGAAGCCCATAGGCTTGAAGAGGTACACATAGCACAGCGGCACTGTCCTGCCAATATACCTCACCTAGGTATAGGCATGGACTGGAAGGGAGGGACTTCTGGGTATAGGAAGGCTGCAGAAAGAACATCTACTTTCAATGGGTCCTCCATTCTCAGATCTTTTGTGGACACTGTGCCAAGAGGCCAACAGATGCTGTTTATTTATATGAATACAAAAAAAAGAAGGATAAAAATTAAATCGGCATTTCACCAACTGAGTGTGTGGGATAGTGTCTGATCTGAGGTTAGACTAGAAATCAACTCAAAAAGCTTCACAGAACTCAGCCTCAATGACCACGGTCCTAGGAGCTTCACCCATGCAGATAAACTGCAGACATGGTTATTTACCCTTGTTTGAGGCTAAGGTAGGGCTGACACTGGGTTCTATCTCCCAAAAACACCTCTTTGCAGAACCAGTCATCTTCTGGCCCCAGAATAGTTACACTTGATCATCATTCAGGAAAAGGGAAGCTTTACACATTTTAATAATCTCAAGCCTCTGTCTTCCTGGAAAGCATGAAATAGGAAGCATTAAAAAATGACATCACAGGGCCTTATAAGAGAGTTAAGAGCATATTCATTAGAAATGAAATACAAAATACAATGATGCCGCAGGACAGGGGGCAGCAGGCAAACACGACCCCCACCATTCCCTACCCTCACCCCAATCCAAGGAATGCACCTATATAATAGAAATTAGAAATCTCCAGCAGGGGGGAGAGGAGGAGTTTTACAAAGTGATTTTTCTTGCTATACAGAAAATATATTATTTCCTGGAAGTCACTGCTGAGCTGTTAGGGGTCCAGGGTCAGTCACTGCTCAGGACACCCCCTGAAGGCACACTGACCCCCTACTGCTTCCCCACCAGTTTGCTGAACACGTCGTAGATCTCCGGCTTTTCCTGCGCAAACTGCTCAGCTGTATTTTTCTGTAGCCAGTCAGAGGAGCGCATCTGTTGCTGCAGGAGGCCAATGAGGTCACCAAGGTTGGAGCTACTGGCACATGTAGGCTCCTGGTGGCGGGACACAAAAATTACTTCATCTGTGCTATCTGCTTTGCCATCCTGATCTGACTGACAAGGCTGCTCCTTCTCCTCAGCCAGTATCTCCTGCTCCCGCTCTTCCAGAACCTTGCGGATCCGTTGCATACCTGCAGTGGTATGAGGAGGAAAAACATCAGTGGATTAGTTTAACCGCAAGCGTGCCCAAATTGGTCAGATCCAGAAAAAAAATCAGAGGATGGAAGGATAGGGAGGAAGAATGGAGAAGACAAGCGTATAAAAATAATAGGATCAGTTTAGGATAAGGCAAGGAGAAAATAGTGCTGCAGAAACTCAGGTGGGGTGAAAAAAAGAGAAGAAAACATTACTCACCTATCTGTAGCCGGTGAGTCTTGTCAGCAAAGATGATGCGGAACCATCCAGGTTCACTGCATTCAAAGGCTTTACCACAGGACAAGAGGACCTTGTTATCCAGAAAACGCCTCCAGAGCAGCATCTCCTCCTCAAATGTGCCTGTTTTAAGGTACTAGGAGAGTCACCAGAAGGGCCAAAGGTTAGTAACATATAGACTAACTCACTGAGATCCTCATGAATTTGTGATTCCCATGAGGTCTGCAAAGGCCAGGGGAGACACCTTTTACCTCTGAAGTACAGCAGTTGTGATATAAAGGAAGAAATGGGGAGGAAAGTAGCTTGAGAGCAGTAAGATTCCTGCAAGGAGGGAAAGGCACAGACAGACGAAAGGAAAAGAATGGACAGAAATACCAGGCAGCCCTTCCCTCTGCTCATCAGACAACGGATTTGTTAAAACAAAATGCTTATCACAATATTAAACCTTCTGCCAGATGCAAATGCACCAGGTGCCTGCCCTCATCCCAGGATAAGCCTCCCTTCCTCAGGCCACCAACCTTTCGGAAATCAATCCAGACAAAGAAGCCTGCATTGCGGTTGAGGAAAGGAACCCCAAGTGTCTTCAGCTCATCTGTGACATATGTATGGGCAGCTTTTAGGCGGGCATGATTGGCTCTCAGGTACACCTGGTTGATCCAGTCTGGCCAGAAGGAGAAGAAAAATAAATAATCACAAACTCAGAAAGAATTCAGGTCTGTTCAAGTTTCCAAAACACTCGCACACTGCCTTTTTCCATCTCACCCTGTCTCTCCTTTTTTTGTTTTCTCTTTCCTCAAACAGGAAAAAGAGGGTCAAGAACTACTTAGCAGTTTCATGTCTGTGCAGAAGAAACTCCTTGAGGAAGCTTCCCTACATTCATAGCTCTTAATAGTCCTGGACTGTGGACTCCATCCAGGGCAAAGCTAGAACTCCAGTTTCATTTCCCTTGCCCGCAAGCCTGTATTTTTTGTATCTGCTCAGCTGGTTCTACACAACACTGTCTCTTGCTATACAAATAGCTATCACACTTCTTCAAAGCTGCTCCTCTGATTCCACTGATAAGGAGCTCTGCAGATATAGTCCCTTTCTGTAGAACTGTCAGCCTCATGTTGCATGGGTAGCTTCAGAACTACAGAAGACAGTCAATAAAGCTGTACAAACAGGAGACCACTTGGGAAAGTAAGGGGAGGGGATCCCCCAGTTACCAAGACACACAGAACGTAAGAGGATCATACATGGAGCTACTGACTCACCTCTGTCTCTGAGAAGCTGGGCAACCTTGTGTTGGACAGGTCCACAGACCCCGTGGAAATAACACAAAGAAGCTACTGCATTGGCAACATCTTGGTTCTCTGTATACAAAGTTCCAAAACGAATCCCAGAGACAGCAAAATCCTGCAGAAGGCAGAGAGAACACTTTATTCTGCAGAAAGACCGGGGTCCTATTGCTACTGCCTTGCTCTTGTCAGCATGAGGAACGTGAGGACACATGGCCAACCCTACCAGCCAGGAAGCCACAGCACGATGGCAACCAGCACTCACCTTGCTTATTCCCCACATCACATGAGTCCGCTGTGGATCAGGCAATCTGTATGTAGAAGGATGCAGATGGGCAGTTAGTGTCAGAGATGCTGAAGCTTTTGGATCACCAGTGCAGCATTGCAGAGACAGAGAGGCAGCATTACACAATGACAGACAGTGCAGTACAGAACATCAGTCAAGCACAGAAAATTCAAATTCGACCTAATTTTGGAAGCTAGGAAATCCCTGGGACTAGTTTTAGACACATTTTTTTTAAATTTCAGACATACAGATCCTTGCAAGTGCTGTGTTTCCTGCACAGATTTCCTGCACATATGAAGCTTCTGAATATAATGCTAGAAATCAGGCTTGTGCCAGTGTTTTTGCTGAGAATGAAAAGTGATTTTCTTTCTTTCAAACCCCAATATTTCACAGAAGGGGCTAAAGTTCTTCTGCAACATCATATATCCAAGCAGTGCTGAGCTAACAATTAATCAAGTGAATTTTATTTCCTTGCAAGTAAGCACAAAAAGAAAGATAGCACCACTGGGGAC
The DNA here is from genome assembly GCA_022605575.1 of Laterallus jamaicensis coturniculus. Classification (NCBI taxonomy): domain Eukaryota; kingdom Metazoa; phylum Chordata; class Aves; order Gruiformes; family Rallidae; genus Laterallus; species Laterallus jamaicensis. The sequence goes on from JAKCOX010000013.1 coordinate 24,746,080, forward strand.
AACTAGAAATAAAAATGGAAAAAACCCCACCAAAATACCCCCACCCCAGCCCACACCATGTGTTTAAAAGGTGAGATTTGTAAAAATTCTCACCTCCTTAAATCATTCCCTAATAAAACCCCATCCTCCAGCCTTTGACAACACTGTGATCTGTGACTACTACATGGAGAAAAACCAAAGGAAACAGCAACAGCAAGTCTTCACACTCAGAAACAGAAATGTGGGAAAGAGGTAAGAATGTTTAGGCAGGAGGAAAAGCCTCACAACAAATGAAGTGCCTCTTTCCAGTTTTGGGGGACTGCCACAAGCAAATATGAAAGCTCACATTGAAAAGTTTACCACAACAGAAAACGACCTACCATCTTTCACTTGCTAGATTGCACTTGTCAAAATGCATTTACCATTCAGAAATTAGAAAAAAAAAAACCCAAAACCACCAAAACCCAAAAAAGAAATCAGCATAAGGCAGACTCAGAATTTGCTAGCTCATGACTTAACTTCCAGTCACAAGTTCTCAGCAAGGCATCATGGTGAACTGTCACTGGAAGATGGCCAGGGAAGTAGGAGCTGATTTTACCTGTCCATGCCTAGGACACTCTGAAACGTGGCTGATTCATCAAAAACTGACAGCATGTAGATCTCATCTACTATCACATGCAATTCATGTCTGCAAAAGGACAAAATGGAGGTTACAAAAGCAAGCAGCTTCTGGTTTAGAAGAGAGAAATTCAGGCCCGTGAAGACTCACTTTATACAAAGAGGGACACCACATTTTGCAGAAGTAAAGCATTTTTTTCACAACTCAGGTGTATTACGTGCACACTGAAGCGATTTAAGATACATCCACATCCACCTGTCACCCACTGCAACCATATAACAAGATAAAAATTCAGCTATTTCCAATGCACTAGTGAAAATAGATGCCTGTATGTGCAACACATCTAGAGTAAGCTGTATCATCATTATCCTCTGAGAACCTCATGGATCCTGAACCTCAGAGAGTATTCGTGATCCATGATGAACCTGGGAATCCAAATTCATATATTCCTTTCCCTTTGCAGACACAGAAGAATTGAGAGGAAAGGAACTCAGCTTCCTATGAGAGAAGCACAGCACCATCAGATTTGCTAGGACTTACCAGCAAATAAAACTTGCATTCCTTGATGCAAGTTGCTTTGCCACTCCAGATGACTACATGGTCCATGTTCCCTTATCCCCAGCACTCCCCACTCCTCTCTTAAGCCCACTGCTGTGTGTGAAGAACAGACCATTTGTCTGACTTAACAGATATTCCCAGATAGATTCAAGGACAGTGAGCAGTCCTACAGATTCTGGAAACCATATCTGACTCAGCCTCCCCAAGTGACATACCTTTTAGCAAATTCCAGGTAATCCCGTAGCTCTGACAAGGAGTAGATGTCCCCAAGTGGATTTTGGGGATTCAGAAGAATTAAGGCCCTTACAGTGACACCCTGCAGAACACAAACAATGCAGTAGTAAGAGAGTGCCCATCGTGGGATACATTTTCAGTCCCTGTACTTGAGTAGCAAGTGTGACACAATTCCCCTCAAGCTTCTGCAATGGCTTTTTACCTCAAAGGTTAGATTTGTGTGAGAAAACTCTTAGCCTCAAATTAAGATTTCTTCTCTTTTACAATTACATCATTTGCAAAGCCAGCTGAGGAAAAGGTTATAGAATTAATCTATTTATGATTTTGAAAAGTCTGCCACAACTGTTGCCAGCTGATGAATTAAAGGGAATGATGCTCTCACACGCTCTCAGCATAGAAGAGAATTTTCTCTGAGCTGCATCAATAATGGGGGAGTAACAAATTAGCAAAGATTGCCTATGAATGAGGCAGGAAAGATAGGATTTTGAGCTATGTGGGTGCAAACTGGTCTCTTTTAGAGCACACTTGGCTGGAGATGTCAGAGCTGGTAACATTCTACAGATGCAGCTAAATATAAATAGGGCTTAGGACAATGTCAAATCTTACAGACTAACTCCCCAGAAAGGTGATTCTCATCTGCATTTATCGTTCAGATTTGTACTTCTCTCCCTCTGGCAGAAACTCATCTTGTGCTACTGTGTGGAACCACTGATTTGGGGGTAACTCAGCTGGCCTTCCTGAAGGACTAATTTGGGTAGTCCCTGCTTTTTAGTGCATGCACAAGTACACTTTTTTGGGAGGGGGTGGTGTGTGGGGTGTGATATCAGTGGGTTCCAATGCTTTGTGAATGGTCTGGTACTACTGGTTCATCCTTTCCACTGCGCCCAAAATTGCACAAACCCAATGCCAGGGGCTTCCCCCTAAGACTGCCTCTGAGTTTGCAAGCAGCTTTTTCTCAGGTGGTCTGTAAGGACAACCAGAAAGCCAGGTGCTAGGTTTTGAAAAGATTTTGTATCTTTAAGAGCCTTCTGGGACGTGGTGTGTCAAACCTGCTATAGACTTAATTGGGCAATATGAAGCTCAGCTACACTCACATCTGTCCGGGCATCCTGCAAGGCCTTTTCCAGTTTTTCCACTGTAAGCTGAAAGGGCCGAGTGCTTGTTCCAGTAATCTGAAAGATAGCACAAAGATAAAAAAGGCCAAGTTATTTCAATAGTCTGCCTTGAGCCAATCCCTCAATTAATGTTCCCCAAAAGAGAATAAAACTCCCAAAATAATGACCTAGCATCCATCTTCTTACCCTTTTATGCTACAGAGAGGAAAAATAAATAAAAATCAAATAAATTTTCATCATAGACTGGCCACACACAGTGAATTCTCTGGTTATCCCTGAATAACAAAAAAAATGCAACATCTCCATCTGCTCTTCCACCCTTGGGACCATATTTAGTAGGATACTAAATATGCTTAATAAGTATCCAAGGTCCCCTTGGATACTTCTGTCTCCAAGGCTCAAAATGGCCATTTTCCCCTTTCTCAAGAGCCGCTATTCGGAGTAAGATACAAGGAAAGGACAAGACTGGAATCTAGATTTATTGTCTCAAACAACTTTCTTGCAAATTATGTGTCCCGTTTCCCAGCAATAAGCTGGGGAAACGTCCAGAGGCTGCAGCCTGCCCTTGTTCTAAGGACGGCTTTCAGGGGTTCTCCAAGCTTGACTCTTTCCAGTATCTTTTTCTTTTAACTAGAGAGGTTGGTATTCCCGTCCCTCAGGTCTTACCTTACTGTCTAAATAGGCATACACCAGCTTGACATTCCCATAGAGGAAGACACTCTGGGTGATACCACCGTAAAAGGGAGTAGCAATCAAAACAGCTTCTGGAACATCAAGAAGAACAAAACAATCGTTACTAGCAGGCCACAGTTGTTCTCTCTCTTCTAATATACCTTAGCTCAACATGAAAGCTTCTTTATAGCTGGGCCCTCTGGAAACGCTGTGACTTCACTGCCTTTACATTAATTCTTTAATCTTCTGCAAGAACCCAGGTAAACATGAGTATAGTCCACATTTGCTCTAACAAACGAAAACAGGGTGCCACAAAAACAGTTGGGACAGACACAAAGTGTGACCACATGACATCTGCTGACCACGGAGATGATGCATTTCACAGCACAAACTTGCAGGAAACAGGAACTTTGCAGTAGGACAATACCAATTCCACTACTTCACTTCTGTCAAACAGTATTTAACTGGAGTAACACATTATTTCTCAGCAACTCCCCTTCCCCACCATTAAAAACATCTCCCACATTAAAACATCCACTTACCCCCTGGATCACAAAGGACTGTAGCTAATGCAGAAAATAAAGAGCCGCAACCATTTAAAACAATCACCTACAGAAGTAAAAGAGAGGGTAGTGATAAATCTGTCCTTAGAAAGACAACACTATAAAGCAATAGTTTCTGACTGAAATATATTTTCTCCCCAATTCTCTAGCATGGATTTTTTTTTCATAATTTTCCTGCTGAAATCCCACTCCTACCAGAAATAACTTTAATCCTGTGCTTTGGTTCAGAGACGCTTTGTCCTGGTGCTGTTCTTGATTCTAATAGGCAATTTAGAAAAAGAGTAGGCTTGAAGGAGAGGAAAAAAAGCAGTTCTGAACTGCTAAAAAAGCCAAGTTATTATGTGTTATTGTCTCTTTGTGGTAACAGCAGCTCCTGTGAAACGTGTACAAAAGTGGAAACCACTTGTCTTGTACACAAGCGGGTTTGACTCCTACTTCTAGAAGATGGGTGCTCACAAGTCTGATGAGTTTCAATCCAAGTATCAGGCAGAGCCTGCTGCTTCTTGGAGAAGCAGGGATCAGCAATGAATTGCAGCTAGAAAAGCAACGGCCTCACCAACTCCTGCTGCCTTCAGCACTTGGCAGAAGCAGGAGTCCCTGATCTCCCAACCTGCATCTCTCCCAAGTCAACAAGTCCTGCAGAGACTCAGGTCTTGATGCCTTCCTTGTAACACCGCTGCAGAGTTTGAAAAGATCTGGTTTTATAGGCTGAAACTAAAACTCAGCACAATTGCAGATTTTTGTTCTGAAGTGGAACAGCAGAATGGGACCAATTTAAACTCGACTGAAACAATCGGAACTCTTTGTCAAGGCTGAGGGATACAGGCACTGTAGGTCCCAGAGCTGAGTAAGTAGATGAAAACATAAAGCCTTGCTGAGCACGCCGGTGTGAGAAGTTGATACACAAAAGTAAAGCATGAAGCAAATACACAGTAGACCCAAAGTGTTTTGGCTGAAGCATACATCAACAGCTACTGAAATGGCTATGAATCAATCTCATTTACATGATAAAAGGCTGTCATCTTACCAAATAATGTGTTTAATTAAAAGAAGATTAAACGGTTTGACAACAAATGGTGATCCATTAGAATAGACACCAAATGGAAAGTGGGTTACCCACGTTTTCTGCCTTGAGAGGTGCAGGTGCCTTGCAGTAATAGGTCAAAAATCGAGCCACTTCCTCCCGTAAACTGAGAAAGACACAAAAGCAAATATTGATTTAGCTTACTCACCAAGAAGCTGGGTTTCCCCAGGTCCACATCCCAGGAAAATAAAGCCAGGCAGGGCACAGTAAAATCTGGGGAAAATAGCTAGAAAACAGAATAGCTCAAGCCCATCCCACAGACATCACTGTTACACATAGCAAAGGTTTCATGGGTAACATCTGTAACAGTGCATACATTTCTCACAAGCTTTAATCAAGGCACAGAAAAGAAAGGGTAAAGTCCCCAAGGGTTCATTATGTTTCAAAGAACTGTATGGAATTACCCACCTTGTTAATGCATGCACAGGTTTTAAAACTGTTTGCTTTAGAAAATGTGCATCTTCTCTTACACAGAGGGATTTTTAACTGGATGAACTGGTGGGACAGCTAATTTACAGTTTTACAGATGAAGAGATGAATAAATGGCCTAGAGAAGTTTTAACTAGTGAGCGTAGCAGAAGAGGTTTATATTCCTACAGAAAAGAGATGACTTACAACATATGTCCCTTCCAGTCGGGATACTGAAGCAGTGGAGGCTCCATCAGATTCATGTCAGTCTGTGTCAGCTGGAAGAAGAACCATTAAAGGCACAATCACTGATACTGGAAACATGGAGATAGACGGGGTCCACATACAGACACGGACCTGCACAGACACACACACGTGTGCAACTCTAACAGCTGTAAAACTGGATTGAGAAAGCCACTGACCATCAGAATTAATGCAGCTTGGAGAAGTGAGGACCAGCGAACTGATCAGTGATAACTTTGGGTTATGTGAAGCACAGGCTCCTGCTAAGTTACAGCAGCCAAAACTTTGCAGCACAGAGATCTACCCAAGGGATGCAGAACGGGCAATACACACGATGCCCATAACCAAGATGCCCGCAGAGGGCTTTCTCAGCAAATGAAGCAACCCAAAGAATGTTTTGCCCAAGCTCTGAGTGCTACAGCTTTCAGCTGGGAAGGAAGTCCCGATTGTGAAAGCTCAGGTCTAGACTATCAGAAAGACAGAAAGGAGTTTTGAATCACAGGTAGATATGCATTTTCTTTAATAAGTTTTCAATATATATTATTTTTTGATGGATTCTAGCTTTCATTTATGTCTCTGCTCCAAGTTACTGCAGCTCCTTCAAATCTAAAAATCTCATAGGTTTTGGTAAATAGTGTAACGGGAGCTTTCAGAAGCCAGGAGAAATATTAAATTCTCTTCTTGATAATTCTTCCTTAGGCAGGCACTTTGTGCCTTATTAGGAGTTTATTCCAATCTCAAAGACAGATTCACCTGAACTGCAGCCCCCCTTCTAATGTTTATATTTAGATAACACACGCACACTGCTTTTATCTAAATATTCGCGAGGCTGTAAATATCAGGATTTCACATAATCCAGTTCTGTGAAGTTGCAAGGGAAAGCATGGTGGTGATATGGGCAGAGAGCACATTTTATGTAAAGAGAACAAACAACAATTACATATGATGTTCCTTAGAAATATTCAGTGGCAACCAAGTCTATGAGTTAATATTAGAAAAGGTGAGGTGGGGGGACTGGGCAAGTGATAGTGCAAGGGAGGGAAATTCAACATGCCATGTGAAAGTTTCTCACATAACAAAACCACAACGTTCTGCATTGGTTTTAACTGGTGCCAAGCTCTGGAGTTTAAAGACGCTGCCCTTATCCCATGCAGAATTATAACCTGGCATTATAGGATTAAAGATCCTTTATTCATCTGTAGATGTTCTTGAAGCCTATGTAGCACAGAACTGTGCCTTCCTTAGATCTCTCTCCTAAGCTTATCTAGAGAATGCAACACAAAACGTATCAGCAAACTTGGCCAAAAATGGCTACATAATCATGAAGAGGAAAACCCTTAAAGGTAATGCATTAAGGGAACCAGATGGGCCAACTGAAAGGATGACCATCTAAGATCTCATGCCACAGAATATTCTCTATGGGTGAAAAGTTGAAGACAGAAATCTGATACATTCCTTTATTCAGTGGAAACAATAAGCATTTATTGTCCCTAATAGTAAAAAATTATTTGCCTACACTCCCAGCTGTGCCTCCTTCAGTGAATCCACACTTTAACTCCAAGATGTGATGACCGAGAAGCTGACAACAAGATCTTTGCTCAGCAAGTCGCCACAAGCGCGATGGCTCGCTACAGCCGACCAGGTTTTAACTCCTTTTCATAAGAAGGCCGATTAAGAAGTGGCTGGCTACCATCTCCCTCTGCACTACTTCCTGCAGGCTTGGTGTTAGTTTTAAGGAGAAGGGAAAGCAAAGGAAGGAAGGTGCCACCTACATAGCCTAGAAGGCACCTTTTTTGTGCAGGCAGCAGCTCTGCCTTACCTGTTCTTTTAGCTGGAAGGCGGAGTGGTGGGGTAGCATCCCCCCCGAGTCAGTGGAGTGGCAGGCAGAAATAAAACAAGGAACATTTTGAGGGTGGGAATTGGCAGAACGGGAGCAACCATAAACTTCAAACCTCAGAGGTCAACTGTCTGACCCTGAGCCATCCAACCTTCCCTCCCCACAGGTAACTCCAGCTAGGAGACACCGCCACCTGCCCACCTTGCAGGCTGCACCTGGGCAGTGATTTTCATGGAAGCCAAAGACATTCCTCTACAGCATGGCTCTGCTGTTTTCTTTTGACTTTTTCTACTCTCTGAGTTGTGCCAAAGACAAACACGGTTTCATGCCTTCCCCTGGCACACGCGCGCAAAGAGCGCAGGTAGCAGCTGAGCCAGTCTGACCCTGAGTGATTTCAAGAGCTGCCACCACTTGCTGCTGCCACCACCTCACACATTTCAGGTAAATTCAAAATTGGGTGTCCAAATTATGTGAAACTGTAACAGACAGGATGTGAAGATCCTTGAAACGAAATAGAATTCAAAACTATTTTCAAAACCTCTGTATTAAACCAACTGCTGTCAGCAGGACAAAAGAAAATGTATCTTATTTTCATCTAGTCTTCTGAACAAAGTGCATCCCCCAGGGGAAACCCAACATGAAGAGCAAGAGAAAAACACCCTTGTTCCTATCCTCCTGGAAAAATAACACAAATAACTGTAGAAGCAGCTGGATTCAAAAGTGACTTCCAACAAATTAAAAATTCACAACAAAAAACTTTACCAGAGAAACCTGAACAGCAGCAATAACTCTATATAAAGTGTAAGCACCAAGGACAAGCTACACAGCAAATTCAGTATTTCTTTTTGGAGTAGAACTTACCCGCTTAGACATCAGGTCAAAGCAGAGTTTATTCTCACTGGTGCCAAAGTTTATTATACCCTAGAAATAGAAATAATTTATTGTTTATAGACACAAAAACACGTGCATATACTGCCTTAGCTATTGCTTCACTACACTGTCTTCAAAAAGCTTACCAAGGAAAAGTCAAAACACAGTTCACATAAACTTTTCCATATAGAAATCAAGACACATATCTTGTCTCTTGTGTGTGTGTGTCATATATATCCCAGGCACTCAGCTTCTAAGTCAATAAACTGTAAATTAATTTGTACTAACTGTTTATACTTCTTTAAAAAGTATGCTTCACTTAATCTTGAATTCACTCACCAGCGTGTATCCAACTACAAAAGAAACCCAAAAACAATCCTAGGAAAACTGAGGTCTACCCTTCTGCAGCAGTTTTAAAGGCAGCTTTGGACACATCTCTTTATCTAAAAGCATTTGTTTATCAGTTATAACCACCCCACTCTACCGGCTTGCTCAGAAATCACATAAACAGGTAGTCAAGAAAAGCGATTAAAATGCTGAACTTTCCTCTGAGTTCCAAGTTAAGATTCGGCAGTGAGTATTTAGCACTACATTAGACCTTGAAGAGTTCAAGACTACTGCACATCTTCATTATTGGAAGAAGTTGGGTAAATATATTTTTCAAAATGCAAAGGGAAATCTAAGCAACTGCTGATGTTACAAGTCCAACTTTAGGTATTTGTTTAAAAAGCTGCACCTAGAGAGACAGTCTGACAGTCTGCGCCTCACAATGCACCTCGTATCAAAAGCTTCACCATGTTTTCCTATCTTAAAAGTCTTAAGAATCTAATTTTCACCCCCCAACATGGTGTGACTAAAGCCAGGGCTAATATTAAAACACTTTCAAAGTTCCAAGTAATTCAGTATCCAAATGTGGGATCTATTTTAAAGTAACCCACATTTAAATCATTTATCTTCATAAGACTTGCTACTAGGTAAGAATTTGCCATGAAGGATTGTCACGCAGTCTTTGTGCCACGAGGGGGGTATGGTGAGCTACTTAAAATCCAACAGCTGAGCGCAAACAGGCGGAGAAGGTCCAGTCTTAGCCAAAAGTAATTCAGAAACCAAAAAGTCAATTACTTAGTTGCTATAACTCCTGCACCCATCACCTGCAATAATCAGGTGTAATCAGAGATGGTCTGCAGTGGGCAAGAGGTGAAAGGAGGAGCAGGAGCTCTGTTCTGCAGATTTCTTGTATCTTTCAAGGCCTCCTACTCCTATTATTTCCAAACCTGAGCTGAACATGACATTCATCTTTGATATACAGATGCTCTGCAAAGCTACTTTTTATTTCTCTCCCTCAGACCAACAGCTTGACATGCCATGTACTAGTCAGATCAAAAAACCCACCCTGACACCGCCCTTTTAGCATATCTGGTGGCAAACCTCTAAAAGCTTTTTTCCTAGCAATAAAGCCAGGAAAATACTCTGAGGTTCTCACTCACATTGGGGTTCTTGTCTTCATCATACTTGTCAGCATGGTAAGCTTTGTACCCTTCCTCAGTGGAGCCACGAAAAATGTTGGCAATGTTGCCACGAGCAGAGAGGTAAGGGCTTCTCTGGAAGTCACTGGGATTAGAGAAGCCATGCATGTCAGCCCTCCTCTCCATAAGGGGCCGAGCCCTCATCTCCTGCAGGTCGCCCCCTCCTCCTCCTCCGCCTCCTCCCATTCCTGCAATTTCAGACAGCGCCTGGCTGAAGTCCAAGCCCCGAGGCATCGCAACAGAGGAGGAGGAGGAGCCGCTATGGTTCTGCTTTAGGATGCTGAGCATCTGAGCAAAGACATTGAACATGCGAAACTCATGCTCCCGCTCCAGTTCAAACCGGCGCTGCTCCAGCTGCATCCGACGCTCCTCCACGTCCAAATCTCGCTGAAATCGGCGTTCTTCCATCTGCAAAAAGCGCTCTTCCATGGCCCGCTGAGACGTCAGGGTCTTCAGCAACAGATCATCCAGTGGGTCCTTCACACGTTGGCCTTTCCGCTTTTTTCTCAGCCGATGTAAGGCGGAGAAGCCGGGCCGGGGAACCACATTCTGGATCCGTGATGAGTTTGCCATGTTGGGCTCACTGAAACCTGGGAATATGTATTAAAAAAAAAGGAAAAGATCAACCACGCGGCAAGTAGAGCGGTGTGGACACGATTTGCTGCCTTCCCCAGCCCATCCTAGCAAACAGCCTTTAACCTACTGTAGGGTTTTACAGGAAAGCCAAAGTAAAACCTGTCAGGTACCTCTTGAAATTATCGAGTTTGTTTGAAGCCTGATTTACGCTTCACACACTGAGCACCCCGTTACACTGCCAGCCTTAGCTCTATACTTGGCCCCTGAATTAACCTCAATGATCATTAGCCCACTGGGCTAACCAAGCAACCACCACGGTGAAGAGAACATAGGCAGCATTTCTTCCTGATGTCAGACATTAACCTCACACATGGTATCATCTCTCTTCTTTCCAATCACAGCATGCTCACCCATCAACCCATCCTAGACTGGTCTGAAATGACCACGACTTCCAGACTGCACCCTCCTGGCAGCCAAGCAACTGCACTTTCAGCATAGAAGCCTTATCTCCTGTAAAGCAACAAACTGTTTCTGCCAGTGACTTTCAAAAACATCTTCTTTCCAAGTCCCAATGAACAACTTAGAGAGCCAGGCAATGATTATTCCCAAGTAGTCTTCATTGTTGAGTGTCCTAAAAGATTAGATCTGGAAAATAGTTTAAGAGAATAAAGTTTCACCTGGAGGTTTATAATGTAGCCATGGCAGAAGAGGTTATCCTGATACAATTCAGCATGAGGACCACGGACAGCCCCAGTGATGTTCAAATGATATCAAAAAGCATGCAATTGGGTTGGGGTTTTTTTGGTTTTCCATAAGGTAAGTACTGTCAGCAGTAGATATGGAAACCTAGCACAAATAAATGCCCAGCCTGGCTTATGGCAGACGTGCCAGCCTCTGGATTTCAGGCACAATATTTAGCCTAGCGTGGTAAATTTGGATTTTATTCACCTGCAGAAAGATAAAGTTTTTTGGGGAATGACCAGAAGATTATGACTGCAGATACTAGCCTTCTGCTTTAAAGCTGGTTTTGGGATGTGGAGAAACAAGGATCCAAACGTCGGTGAGAAAGCCAGGTGTCTATCTCCACACCAGAAATAATATCTCTTTCTGTGAAACCGGGCAGAAACCTTATGTGGGAATGTAAAAGGCTATCCCTACCTGAAGGTGAAACACTGGTTTCAATGGGAATCTCCACCCTGGAGATGGGAGAGTCGTCCTGGGCCCTCTCCAAGAAGGCTCTCTCCATCTCATGTTCTTCAGCGGAGCTCTGCTGGTAAGACATGGATGGTGGGGGCTCTGGGGTCAAGCAGTGTTCATCAGAGTTCACCTCCTCACATTTGATTTCCATCAGTTCAGGGTGCTGGGAGTGTCCAAAGGGCAGGGTGGAGGAGGCGAACTGGTGATGGTAGCTTTCCACCATGCTGCCCTGCAGCACCTGCTGAGCCATCATGCTGCCATTCAGAGAGCTGTAGGCTAAGGCGGGCCGGCTGGTCAGCACCCGGTCCATCACCTCATAGAACTTCCACGTCCGGCCGCCCCTCGGGGCTTTGCTGTTGTCCTTGATCCGCCGGTACTCCAGCTTCATCTTCTTGATCTTCTCCCGGCACTGGTCCCCCGTCCGGTGGATGCCCTTCTCCCGCAGCACCTCGGCGATGCGGTTGAAGACGTGCTGGTTTCGCAAGCAGCTCTCCAGCTCCATCTGCACCGACTCGTCTGCCCAGAGCTGCAGCAGCTCCACCACCTCGGGGTCCGACCAGTTGCTGCCACGCTCGTACTTCTTCCCCCGAAAATCCATCGCGCCCAGGTCCTGGCCGCGGGGCGGCGAGGCGCGCCGGGGGCTCGGCCTCCGCGCTGCCCAGCCCCCCCGGGCCAAGCCCCGCCGGGCCAGCGGCGAGAAGGGGGACCGGGGGCAGCGGGGAGGGGGAAGCGCCGGTGACACCGCAGGGGTGCCCGGGGCGGGCTCCGTCGGGGGTCCCGCCCGCTGCTCGACCCGGGCCGGCCCCGCTCGGGAGGCGCACCTGCCCCTGCCCCGCCCCCGCCCGGGTGGCCGGGCCCCTAACCGGGAAAGGGCTCTCGCAACTTGGTCCTCGGGGGCGCCCGGGCGACCCCGCCTTCCCCCGGCCCCCAGCAGGCTGCACGGCGACCGGCTCGGCTCGGCTCGGCTCGGCTCGGCTCGGCCCAGCCGCTGGAACCGGGCGGAGCGAGCTAGCGGGTAGCCGGGCCGGCATGTTCACATCCGGGGTGACGCACATGCGTGCAGCCTTATTCCGGGATAACTTTAGTCCGTGCCAGGCGCTCGCCGCGCCTCCGGGCCCGCGCCGGGCTCCCTCCCCCGCCCAGGCGCCAGGCAGCGCCGTACCATGCCGCGGCCGCCCCGCCCCTCCCCGCCCCGCCCCGCGCTCGGCGCCGCCGGCCCGCCCGGCGCTGCCAGGCACGGCTCGGCACGGCCTCGCCCGCGGTGTCCCGTCCCTCCCTGGACGCCGGCCCAGGGCGAGGCGGGGGCCCCAGGAGCCCCGTGCTTGTGGGGAGGCGGGAGCAGGGTCCTTCTCCGCGATCAAGAGGCCGACTCCGGCCGCGCTGCGGCAGCACAGCGGCTTCCCCCGACTCGGTTTAACGGCAGAGGGGGTGAGGGGGGTCTGTGGCAGGACTTGTGGTTGTGTGGCTTGGTGTGGCTGGAGCTCGGCGGTGTGTGGGGAGCGCGGCATCAGCCCGTGCTGGCGGCTGTCCCTGGCAGCCCTCCGGAGTCGCTCGGGCTGGGACCGCCGCAGGTCACTCCGGCAGGTCACTTGGGGGTCCAGTTTGACAGAGTGCCCCCCCCGCGCCCAGAAGGCTTGGCAAGCAGCGGGAACAGAGGCAGCGGGCACCGCATCGGCTCGCTCCTCTGTTTACACACACGCCTCTCGTCCGTTCCATGGTTCAAATCCCCCATCCGGCCCCCCTCCCCTTCCTCTGCTCCATCCCTGGATGGGGTGAAGGGCAGCAGGGAGCAGACGCGGGATTTCTTACTCTCCGTCGCCAGGGCAAATTCCCTACGGGGATCTGTAATTGCCCAACTGGAGCCTTGGCAGGACTGTCCTGCTGCACCGGCCTCCAGCTGTGCAGGATGGGCCTGCTGTACCACAGCCCAGCAGTCTGGAAGTTTCAGCCCAGACCTGAGCCTGTCAGAATAAGGACTGAGCCCGAAGGCAGTGGGCATGAGCAGGAAAACTGTCATTCATAAGAAGAACAGAACAAAGCACAGTGCGTCCCTACGCTGTAACATGGCTGGCGTACAGGCTGTGAAGCACACGCTAGGTTCGTGATTGGCCTTTGAGATCAAAAGATGGCTACGGCACTGTTGGGTTGTGAGGGGTTGGGTTTTTTTTAATCCAGGTGTCATTCATTTTCCTCTGGATTTCAATAAATCGTTCACAGCCTCAGTGACTCAGTTTGTCTGTAAAATGGAAATCAAAATCTTGATTCCATTATACTTTATGAAATACCTTGAATGCTGTCTTGGAGTGGGGGACACACACACACAATGACATGATGAAAAGACTTCACAGAATTGTAGGGGTTGGAAGGGACCTCCAGAGATCATCGAGTCCAACCCCCCTGCCAAAGCAGGCTCCCTAGGACAGGTCGCACAGGTCAGCGTCCAGACAGGTCTTGAATATCTGCAGAGAAGGAGATTACACAATGCCCTGGGCAGCCTGTCCCAGTGCTCCATCACCCTCACCATGGGTGATGGAAGAAGCAAAAAGTTCTTCCTCATAGTGGTGCAGAACTTCCTGTGCTCCGACTTGAACTTAGCTTTAAAAATGATACTACCTTTCCTAATACCTCCTGATCAGAGAGTAGTTTGGATTTTTTTCCAGTGGTCTGCTCAACTAGAGCTTGTACTTCCACCCCTGCATAAGGAAGATGTACTTTTCCTCTCCTAGGGCTTTTCATGGGAATCGCACTCTGGCTTCTACTTAATTATATAAGGACATTTACATTGACTCTGTACTGGAGCACACAAAGAGCAGGGCAACAATGAAGAGAGCCATTGATGATATGAATTTAGCAGTAAATATAAATAAAGGCTGCGTAATAAGCCTGTTAAAAAAAGCTTTTCAAAGAAGCCGGAGAGCCCGGCTGCAGCCCGTAATACCTGAGGGCTGCAACTCAGCCAGGTGGCAGTAGAGCATTCTCAGCAGTAACTCGACATATGCTCTGGCTTCAGCAAGAGACACTATTTCAAAATGCAAGCATTTAAAGAGATGGAACCTAGATTCAGGATATAAACAATAATAAAACATCTTGAGCTATTGTTCACAGTTCAGTTGTTTCCCCCTTTTTACACCATATGAAATGGAAACTTGGGGGTTTTTAAATGAAATTAAGAGCTTCCCTTGCAATCATACAGGTCAGGCATGCGTGGCATTAAGGACAGTACCACGAGGTGTTATATTGCTGAGGTAATTGCCTGAACTGCCAGTTCTTTGAGCTCCTTTTCCAATTCAGATGGGAAAGAGGACTAACGGGGGCTGTTCCCAAAGTGCAAGCAGTGATGGTGTTGAAATGTGCACAGCGCAAGCCACTGGGAAGTACAAAACCAAAAAGACAGAGTTTGGTTTTCTGAAACGGTTTGGTTCATACACCTGATTTTAGAGACAAAAGTGCAGGGGTCTCCTAATTTGATGTAAGAAAGACAGGCTAATCCTTTTAACATTTGTTTGACAAGAATCCCTCTCTACTTCTCCTTTTTCATGCAGCAAGCTCAGTAATGCAAACCAAACGCTGTCATGGAGTCATTCCTTATTCTCAGGGAATTTCAAGCCTCATTTTTATCTCAGCAGATGACAATGGAGCGATGCAGTCACAAGGCATCCTTTCCCTGAACAAACTTGCATACAACTCCTTTTCTAACACGCCAGGATGTGATCCTGAAAACACCCCCTTTTAAAATGATGTTAAACTTCACTACTTAGTTGAGCTTAGCTTATTTTAGGTCTCCAAGTCATTGATGCAACTAATTGACGATCAGCTAAATCTTAGACAACAGCCCTCACGGTCAGAGCACGGGACTGTGCTCTTTCTCTCCTGCCAATGTCTGTCAGCAATGTTATTAAAAATATAAAATATAAAAATATAAAATTTGGAGTCTAGCTCAATGGCGTGGTCACAGCCAGCACTGAAACAAAAGCCCTGGAAGCTGGAATTTCCACTTATTTACAGCACATTTGCAAGCTGAGCAGAAGGGGCCTGTTGAATATCAGGCCTTCAGCTGGGAAATGTGATGGGACTTTTGGAAAGGAAAACCTTCGCAAAGGCGAGTGGAGGCCTTGCAGCTCAGTTAAACCTCAGGCGCAAAGGCGAGTGGAGGCCTTGCAGCTCAGTTAAACCTCAGGCGGTAACAAATTCTTTTGCTGTAACTACAGCAGTGGTTAACCAAAAAGCCTAAAAATGAGCATGCAGCCTGGGTCAGCATCCATCCCCATAATTGTTCTGCTGTCTCCCCCTCTCCCAAAGCAAGCCAGACACATCCTCTCCTAGCGCAGAGGCACATAGGAGTTCCCCAACTGATGCACCCCGAGCCGAAGCATTGCAAAGCAAAACTCCTCTGGCCTTTTGGCTCACGCCCAGCTCGACTCAGCCGGAGGAGGGGAGGTGGGATGGAGTGGTTCCTAGCAGCCCCCGCTCAGGGCGGCAGCTCGGCAGCCGGCATGGCGATGGGAGAAAGGTCCCTGCAGAGGATGCTCCAACCCCGGCTACTTTCCTCCAGCCGGTGCCGGGCACGCCGGGTCTGCCACCTGCTTCAGGTCTTCGGGGAAGCCCACGAGTGGGAGAGAGCACATGCAACCAAGGGGACACCTTGGCAGGCTGGGAACGCAGCAGCAACACGTTTAACCGGAGGGTCAGTTGCCTGTCAGGCCTGTTTTCCAGGACGGCTTTCCATGGGTCGGTGTAAAGGGAATGTTCTGCTGTGGTTGAGTAAAACACAACCCTTCTCAGCAGCCTCTGCTGTGGAAAAGGATGCTGCCTTGACGCTTACAATGCCGTAGGTCAGAGGAAGGTTGCTTCCCTGGAAGACGCAGTGGCTGCAGGCAGTGCTTTACTTAAAAGTCCTGCAGTACCACTGACCAAAACCACAACCATCTGATGCCCTGGGTCCAGACTGACTTGGAGTCAGGTGAGTTGACCAGATTCAGGTCTAGTTCCTAACAGATGACACTGGTAAAAATTCTTTGCAATAACTGCAGTTGAGAAATTAAAGCCCAAATAGACCATTGAGACAAAAACATCCTTATATCTACCCGGTTTGGCAGAGTACAAATAAATACAAGATTTTGCTGTGTTATTGGACAAGCCACAACAAATTAGAACTCTCTTAAGTCAATTGGTTTCTCTGGATCTGGGCTGACACCCTGGCCAGAGGTGGTTGGGAAGTCCACCCCCAGGCACTGTCTGTTCTGTATCTCATTCCCCAGTGAGAATTTGGCTCTGAGCAGCTGAAGCCATCAAGAAGCATTTATTTAAATGCTTTAAAAATTGACCATTGTAGAGAAGTACTGGGAAACACTGTTTCTGCTTCACAAAGAGTTTTTTGATGTATAAACCTTATTAGTAATTTTGATTATCCACTCATCCCTGCAAAAATCCAGCCCAGCTCCTGGAAACCACAAAATAATGACTGAAATAAAGCACCTAGATCAAAACTAAAGCACAAGCTCACACGTGCTAGGATTTTCCTTTCTAACTCGTTATTAATTCTCCCAGCTCTGTCTCTTTCTTTGGAGATGAGCTTCCTTCTCACCAGCTTCCAGAGCAAGCAAGCCCCAGCAACCATTGCAGATGCATTCTCTTAGGTTTGCTGCACTGCCAGGCACCACATAGGTGTTTTTGGGACTGATTTTTTTTTTTTCCATGTGTCTGTTGGTTAAACAGCACAGTCTGTTTTCTGTGAAACTGAGAAGACCCACAGGATCTGCCCAATTGTGGGCAGAGGGAGCTACTAGAGATGCTAATTTCCACCCTCACAGTGTAACATCCACACAAGCAACAGAGAAAACCATCGTTTTCGTACCTTCTGTGCAAATTACTCTGGTAAGAGCCAGGCCTGCTTACTCATCCCATGCAGCCAGTTAATGCTGTACCCTGGAGCCCGAAATGGTGATTGGGTAGGGGATGCTCTGAGTACTGGCTAACCTTGTGACCAATACAGTTAAAGCCAATCTGAGCATCAGAATTCATGCATTAGAGAGATTCAAGGCAGGGAATGGATCCAGGTTCCTACGACCAAGGTTGCTTCTGCAATTTCAGGTCTGGGCAGGACTAAAATGAAGAGAAACGAATTCTTCAAATATACTTAATTTCCTGTAGATTCAGCTGCCATAATAGAATTTCTCTAAGTCGTGACTGAAAGGAGGCTACGCTACTGATGAAACGGTAACAAATTTCAGGGCAGGAGCTAGTGACATACACACCACAGTGGGCAGTCACCGATGCCCTGGGCAAGAAAACAAACCCAATGTGTCTATTAGGGCAAATGAATTTAACTCTCCATGCGACACTGACAATTGAGGTACTGTATATACAGTTCTTGCTGCGCTCCATGTCCCATGCATCTCTCTGCTAAGGTATGCTAAGCACCCTGTGGCCAAGGCAAGCAAAGGCACTCACCACTTGCAGATTCACACATACATTTAATTCCATTTTCTAAACACTGAGATTTTGCATTGCTCTAGAGAAAGAAACCCTGAGAGGCTTCACCATGAAGGACACACGGTGTGGCAGCTGATGAAGTGACCTCTGTTTGTGGCTTCTTCATGGTCACCAATACTGGAAGAGGAAAAGGAGGGTCTCCAAAAAAAAAAAAAAAAGACTGCTGAATTGTTTTACTGCAATTATTCTTAGATAAGGCAAGGCACAAAAAAATACCATGGTGATGAGTAAGAGACGATTTAATAACCGTCCCTCTACAACTACTACATTTGTGGCTGAATTCCCACTCGAAGAACCTTTAAGCAACCAGTAAAAGTGGCATATAAAATTTGTGGTGAAGGTTGTTCTGTGAAAACAGAGGCATTCTATTCACTGTATCTGTGTGTGTTACTGAATCTAGAAGGACACACTGCAGTCCAAAATAATTTGCCTAGTTTTTTTATTCTATAACAACACATTGAAGAGAAGATAGAAAAGATGTGCTGCTCAGGCTGGAAACTGAGCATGCAAAATTGCTTCCCTCTTGAATTGTTGCTTATATTAAGCAGCCATGCATTTTTATTTGTCTGGTTTCCTTCTTTTTTGGCCACTGCTGTTTTTTGGGCTAGCTCTGGTCTGTACTGCAAGTTCTTTTCAAGGAGACATGCAAATGTTTTCTCCTTCTTTGCTGCCAGAAAGCAATGTGGGTCATTTCAGAACCCACAGACACTAAGCCAAGAACTCCTCTTGTGGCCTCCAAACTCACATCTGCAGATCACAAACACCTGTTTGATAAGATAAGGTTACTGTTTTAATCACAGAAACCTAAGCGTTTTGATGGTATTACCTTTTATCCTGAAATAAACATGGTAACAGCAGCTAATATACTTGGGAAGACTAACAACCTGCAAGGATGTGTGTTGCTCTGTTGCTCTACAGAATCAGGACACGTAACACCAAAATCACTGAGGTAAATATAAGAGAGAAAAATCCCCAAGTAATGACACAACAAAATTGGGTATCAACCCATTTCCCTCTCCATGGCTGGCTGGACTGTGCCCTTCGGTTCCCACAAGTTGGGGGGGGGTGGTTCTGTCTAGTTTTAAGCAAGGGATATTCAGCATCTGCCACCATTTGCTTTGAAAGAGAAAAGCCAAAGGCAAGAAAAAGAGGAAGCAAACTGGCCCTTATCTGATGCTAAAGATAGACATGAAGAATTCTGTGTTTGGTCTGATACAGGAAACAGTTGGGATTAAATTTCTAGATAAAACCATGGGTGAGAATTCTTCTGGTTTTGTTTATAACAGTAATGAGTTTATGCTCCTTCTGCCTGAAATAACTACAGGAGGCAAAATTGGGATCTTGTTTCCTGTAACATGACTAAACACCAATGATACTTCTAGTGTGCCCCCAGCAAGACCTGTTCATTCGCAGGGTCTTTTCTGACTAGAAGGGGGGTTGGGGGTGTATGTGCAGGGTTTTTTGCAATTACAGGAGAAATTAAGAAATCTATTTACAATTGGAAACCATGTACGTAAAGATGACTTTCCCACAGAGCTGTAACACTGGCCTGAAGCGCCCACTGCCATGGGTATCCTTGGTTTCACAGTGCTCTGCCAGTGCAATTCAACCCCAATGCATTGTACCCCCACAGCTATTCTGCTCCTGCCTCGCTGACAGCAGATCATCATCCTGACCTTTTTTTCTGCTCTGCCAGGCCTGAGAATAACAAAATGATGCTGACGTTTACTGGTAGCCTTGTGTCTGAGGCTGAGACCACAAAACTCATATCAACTGTTTGCCTTGACCAGAGTGCTACAAAGGCAGCATCAGCGTACCCACCCAGCTCAGCTGTGCTCAGCTTCTGCTTCCCCAAACCAAGCATAATCCTCAAAAAGGAATGTTTCTCCTAATATATTGTCAATACTATCTATCCTTTCTTAGTAATTGCTAATAAACAGTCTTTTTTTTTTAAGCCTTCCTTTGCAGTCTGTTCACGAGGGCTGGAGACCTTTCTGTTCTCCTTCCCTCATTCTCCCTATCTCGTGCAAAGTGATGTTGCTCTTAAAAAGTCACTAATTGGTCCCCGGAACATTGATCATCCTTGTGTAACTACCAGCACATTCAGAAAACCGCCTGACACAACATTCTGTGGGGCAACATCGGTTCTGCTGAACAGTATAATGCCAGCTGCCTGTGCTGTTCAACTTTTAGGTGCCTCATCCAGCTAAGCTGTGTTTATCTGAACTTCTTGTGGTCCAAGAAAATAAATTCCAATTTTTCCAAGGCTGCTTTAATGCAAACTTCCTGAGAACGGGCTGGGGAAATCATCTCTGCCTGGCTGTGCAAGGCAGTGAATAACCAGAGATTTTTCAGCTGCCCGAGATAAGTTTTTTTCTTTCAGCAAGGAGAAATTTTATGCTAATATTTCAATTCAGACATCCACGTTGGACCGATTGCTGTCTGAAAAGGAGACATAACCAGAAGTGACAATAGCCAAGGATCTGATACTACCTTCGAGTAGGTGTTTGTCAGTGCTGCTGAGTGTGTCCTCCCTTCAGAGTAGCGTGCGGATGAAAAAAACCTGGTCAGTAAAAGAAGCAGTTTCGATGGAAGTCATTTCTCCCAAGACTGGAAATCCTTCCAGGTTTACATGTGGCTCCCAGACACTTAAATTGAAGCCAGGGAGAGGATCCTCTCACCCTGACAGTTGTGCAACCTGCCATTAGTATTTGGAGAATAAAATAAGGCAGAAATAGGCAATGCAAGTCAGCAGGAGCTGCTGTGATCTTTGTTTCTCAAAGGACTGCCAAGGACTTCTTTTTCTTACTAAGCCATTTCTCCTGCCCCTGCTGCTTGTCTGGCATGGAGCGGCAGGGACACTGGTCAGTTCCCCAGCAAGAACACCAGTATCTTGAGATGGGAAGAGAAACTTATTTACCCAATGGTTTGTCTGGTTTTCACAGCTATACTGTATGGATTCTCTGTTGTTCTCTTCCATTATTTCCGTCTCTACCCTTGGCAGCACTACGGGGACATAACTCTCCCACAGAAGACTCCCAGCCTCCTTAAGCAACTTGTTCAGTGCTTCAGTATATTTGGCATGAGAAGGGTTTCCTAAAGCCTAACCCTTCTCTCCCCTGCTGTAAGGGAGAATTCTTGTCCTGTCTACCACTGACACAGAAAGTGGTCTTTCTTTCACTGCAAGCTGAGAGGTTAGCATGTGGCCTTCTCTTCTCGACAAACATAAAAAGAGTAGGTAATACCTTCTCTAGACTTCTGATTACTTTTGGTTTTCTTCTCTCTACTCTCTTAAACCACCTTACAGGTTTTGAGGAATCTGGCATCCACAATTAGGCATAACCCCACCAGCGCTAAGCAGAGAAAGGAGACTGTTACAGAGACTGTATGCTTGTCCGTCTGTCCTAGGATAACGTTGGTCTATCAACACTAGCAAAGCACTTGAAACATTCCTTTTGTGATCCCTTATAAGCACTAAAACCTTCCCTACCTGCTATCCTGCAAGCTGTTGCCTACCTTGTATCTGTGCAGCGGATCAGTCATCCCTAGTTTGTGCCTTTTCATGGCGGGTATTTTTCCACTTGGTTCTCCAGTGCCTGAAGGCCACTTCGAACCCTGACCCTGTTCTCCCAAGCGCTCGCATGCCCCCCCCACCCCCACCCTGGCATGACGCTGCCATCACGCCTGATAAGCATTCTCTCTGCTGCACCTGCAGAGCCCTGAACATCAAGACCCACTGAGCAGGGAAAGACCTGGCAGTTGCCTCGTTGCTCCCTTCCCATGTGATGCAAACCTCCGGAGGCTGTCCATGGAGCAGGATTCTCCATGGGGCTGTGCACTCCTACTCTGTGAGCTGCATCTAGGGTGTATGCCTGCAGCTGATAGGATAGCTCCGGTAGGATTTCTTCTTGACAGGCCTGCCTGTGACTTATCACCTTGTTATCTTCTGTACACTTATGTGCATGGCTCTTTTGTTCCACTTTTTCCAGGAATTGGAATTGAGGTGACTACTACCCAGTTCTTTTCACCTCTTCCTCTCCTTTCTTCCAAGACCATCATTACACTTGCCCTTTTCCTACATTTTGGCATCTCATCTGTTTCCCACACTCTCTCAGAAAAAAAATCTTAATGCTTCTGCAGCTGTCCCAGCCAGTTCCCTCAACACTGGACTTCATCGAGTGAACATGAAGATGCATCTAAGCAGTGCCTCAGCAATCCTAGGATTGTGCTGTATGCTGAGTAGTGCTACACAAAGGCAGCTCAAATCTGTCAGAGCTTTGCTTTCTCAGAGACTAGTCCTGAGCCAACACAGTCCTCAAAGAACAAGAAGCACGTCAGTGCAGTGCCAGGTCTGACCTCATTATCTCTGCCAGACTGTTTCCTCTCACTCTCTGCATCACAGTGTGTTACAGTGGTGCAGACCCATCCAGGAGGCTGCCACAAAGCTCATTAGACCTGCTGGTCCTAAGCTGGTTTGGTCCCACATGCAGCTCCTCCAGCGTATTCTCCCCTACCAGCCAAATAACAGTGAGTTGACTAACAGTCATTCCACTATACGGGTCCAGTTCCAAAAAAGTTGTCAGAGGGAAAAAACAGCCCACCTCTTCAAAATACAGCTGTTGGCCATCCCAATCTTGTTTTCTACAAGGCAAATGCCTCCAACGTGTTTATGACTTGAACCTTACAACACACCCAGCTTGCTCTCTGAAAGAGAGACAGGTAGCAATTCATTGACTTGTCACAGGTCAACCCCACCCCCCCACCCCCTCCCATGTATAGAAGTACCAACAAGAGGTGCCATCTGTCCTCTCTGAGCTCAGTACCCCACAGCAACACTTATCCAGAACTAGGATACCCCAGAAATGAACCATACCCGTTGTCTAAAGCAAACAAAAATATTCCCTTACGCCTTACAGCTGAAGCAAAACACAGTTGGAGCTAGACACCAACATTTTGCTCTTACCTGTGGACTTTGCTGGCAGAAATAGAAGTGGGCTGGCAGAGAGTCAGTCAGATTTTACCTTACGATCCCAGACACAGCTGCAATTATAACTCTGGGAAAACCGCTGAGGAAGTGCACTTTTGTGTTTGTTTATTCTGTCAGGTGTGTTCATTAGATTGCATCAAGGAGCTCCCAGAAAAGCATGTGTGAGAATCACACCCCGCCCTCTCTTGCCCCCCTTGCAAGGTTTTCCTAATCAGAGGCCATGTCCTTGTGCCTTTGGCCAGGGTAACATGCCTTCCTTGCAGTATTTAAAAAGCAGCACGCGGCCTGGTGATCAGCCATTGGGCATGAGCCTTCTGGGGTAGAAGGCAGCGTTCAGAAATCACAGCCGCTGCTAGAAATTTCAGAAAATCTGATTCCTTGGAGGCTGACAAGTGTTTTGTTGCATTAAGGAAAAGAACAGAGTTTGTTTTGCTAGGTTTGGTAAATCTTTTCTTTGAGAAATCAATCTTAGTTCAAGCTGTACTTACTGTGTTCAGTCATTTTAACTGTGATGCTTACCAAGCTGCTGTTAAACAATGATTCATTCTAGGGAACTTCACAAAAGGCTCTAAAAACATTTAAGAAAATGTTTCTAGATCTTCAAGTGACAGGCTGTTCAGCTACTCGCTCGTCCAGATGTCAATCACAATCACATGTCAGTGCTTTGAAGAATGCTAACACTAATGATGTTTGCCATCCCCTACTTGCAGATTCGCAAAGACTAGAAGGTTTCTGCAAAGGCTACCTCCTAATCTGAGACTGCCACAGCAAATTCCCATCCCAAAGTCCAAGGGAATACTTGAAACCCCTCTTTCTAATGCTAAGAAATCTCTGGCAAGTTGAGGTCCCTTTGCAGGGCCTTTCAAGCCTGCCAAAAGCCAGTCTCCACTGCCGACGTGTTGACATAATTTTCTAAATATGATACATGGTGGAAGCAAAAAAATTAAATCTGCTCTAATTTCCTAAGCAATTTTTAAAAACAGTGGGTAAGTGTAGTGCCAGGGAACTGAGTCAGGGTACTCATGCCCTGAATACATCCCAGAAGGACCATGACCCACTCAGTTGAGAAAGGAAACTTTCCCCATGCCACCCTGCCATCAATGCACAGCTTGAAACTGGTGGGTCACTGCAAGAGATGAAAGAAACTTCTTAGTCTCTATTTTGGTCCTCAATGCATCTGGCAAGACTTCATAGAGGGAACTGCCTTTGTGCCATGGGAGTTGTGCAGCAGAAACTGAGCAGAGGCCAATTCCACCCAAACCTCCCATTCAGACTACTGGAACATGTCCATGCTCATCACCACCCTTGCGGACACAGGGAGGGAAGTGCAGATCACCAGTAATAAAGACATGAACTGCTTGGCTTGAACTTGAGTCAGGTGTCTCTAGCCAAGGCTGTAGTAGCAGCCTCCATCCATTGTAAATCACAGACAGGTGGGAGAGATGAAACACGATCTCACCTTTAGTACTATCAAAGACTTGATGGTTATTCCTAATTTCTCAGTTTCCAGTTTGTCCTTTTAACCCTGACTCTCCACTCCAGGAATACCTTCCCCACCCTTAAGAGATTTTGTTTGATTAAACCCAAATTTGAGTCTACCCTTAAAAAATATCTTATTGTCTAGATTTAGTTCATATCCCTTTGCTTCTCCTCCTCCTCTGCAGTTTTGGATCCATTGCCACTGTAACAGGGTAGGTATCAAGGAGAACACATACAAACCTTTCCTTTGAAACAGGTGTGCTATCACCATCTTTCCCATTTTACAGTTTGACTGAAACCAAAATTACAGCAACTTTCATGAAGGAAATTAATTACATTTCAAGCCAGGTATTTAGAAATTAATATCTTGAAGAAAAACCATTAAGACAGTCACTGTCCCAGAGGTCATAACTGAAACAAGCTGTTTGCCACACAGGGAAACCTGCCTCTTTCCAACTGGAAGCCAGAAATAGCTTGGTGAGCAGCGGCAGCATACATGAAGCGTGTTCTGCCTGTGCCCTGCCTGCTTCCCGTCTGACAGTTGGGATTTCATTCACTCAGCCATCATGAAGCTCCTTGAACTTCACTGAATGCACACACACAGAAAAAGTGAGAAATCAGAGTACAGCTACGTTCAGAGAGGCAGCATAGATTTCCAGACCAGCTTTCCTTGTTAGCATACTTTGAACCTCTTTGCAGATGGAAGGATACCTCTTTCAGAAAGCACCAGCATCTGTTTGTCTAATATTAATCTGTTTTGACAGTAGTAACTAGTTCTAAACCATTCCAAATCTCATTTCCATTACCAACCTTTGAGGCAGGGGCTTTGCTAAATGGCAGTGGTGGCTTGGCACCCAAGAGGCAGCGCCATCTGTCACATGTCTCCAGGAGAGGAAGGCACTGGTGTGGAAGACCTCCTGCACCAAAGCAGGAGTTACCTCTGAGCCACGTTGTCTCACCAGGCACTCTCTTGTGTTCCAAACAACACTGGGGGAGGAGTGAGAGACGATTGCTGTTTCCCTTCCAAACTCAGGTATAAGCCACGTGCCTATCCCATATGGAGAACGCACCAGATGGTCCCAGGTGATGCTGGGGAAAAAGTACAGGTGATCCCCTGATTAAGTGACCAAGGTCTGGTCTCTGGTCCAAATCCAAGTGTTGTTATTTACAGAACAATTTGCAAGAAGGGAGGAAGAAAATAAGTTTTATTTACAGCTTTCATAGGTTTTTCTCCCATCAGTTGCTCAGTTAAGAGACAAATGTGTATATTAACATACACAAAAATGTATAATTCCCTGAGCTATGGGTATCCCCCATTCCCATTAATAAAGCCAGAAATTAAAAACAGCATTTGTTTTCCACCAAAGATTCTGTCATCATTAGTCAGTCTTCATTTTCCCTTTTCCAGGAGACTTGCCTTAAAGCTCCTTTTTTGAGAAATAATAACAAATTTTGGCTTTTTTCAGG
The DNA here is from genome assembly GCA_022605575.1 of Laterallus jamaicensis coturniculus. Lineage (NCBI taxonomy): Eukaryota > Metazoa > Chordata > Aves > Gruiformes > Rallidae > Laterallus > Laterallus jamaicensis. The sequence goes on from JAKCOX010000013.1 coordinate 24,771,986, forward strand.
ATGTTAGCTTAGACTCAGTGCACTTCTAGCTTCATACTACAAGCACAAGAGCTAGGAAAGCATTATTTAAATAGGAATAAACAAACTATGATTTCCATGGAGTTCAGGCATTAAGAAAAGCAAAAAACAGTCAGAAGGTTGACATAGAAATATCCAGACTTTGGCAAAACAGAGCTGGTTCATTTTCTTTCCCATCTGTATTCAGTCAAGCTGTTTGCTTAGCATTCCTCTCCCTTTCCCCCCCTCTCAGCTGCTTGGAGTATTTATTCATGTATGATCAGGCTTTAGATATTCCCCATAAGACTGATGATCTCACAAGTAAAACATTGGGCCCAGGCTGGTACAAAGATGTTGTACGCCTGGGTAAGTAGTAGCACTGGTTTAATACTCACTTGTAACTCAGAAAGAAAGTGGGAATGCTTGATGTTGCCAACCACATGACTTGGGCAGAGGCTGGAAGCAGGTGTGCAGTGTTTGTCCTCCCTCTCTCAAACATTTCAAGACCTTGTGCCAGCTGACAGGCAACTGATTAAATAGCATTGTCCTTGTTCAATTAGAGAAGTGTTAAATACCTTTACAATGGGCAGGAGGCAACTGGGAGATGCAGCATGCTTCTAGCCACTAGCAGACAGGGCAAGTGCATGCAGGCAGATGGTCTTTGTCTTGTCTCATTCACCTGGATGTGAAGGACCCTCCATGTGGAGTTACTCCACCATCACTGAGGATAAACTGGACCTCTTTCTCCAGAATGTAATTTGATTTCGATTTCCTCTACTGACATCATGCCCAGGGCAAGTCACAGTGGAGGTGAAAGAGCTGTTTTTATGGACTTGTCCAAAATGAAGCCTTAGAGCTTGATTCATACAAGAGCTCATGGCCAGAAGATACTCCAAGCCTCTGGTACTTTTTTCAGACTTTGTGCTCTGGTTCACAGCCTCTGTCAAAATTACCTGCAACAGTATAATGCAGACAGTCCTTCCTAGCTGCCTGCTTTACTCCTCTGCTGAATAAATCATCACTCCTGTGGGCTGTTCTTACTCTGACACACTTCTTGGTCAACTCAAACTTTTGAGGTTTAGAAATCTCTGAAACCTTTGCAGATAAAGTCACTGGTGCCAGATTGAGGATTCATAGCAGTAGGTGACATTTGTCTCAAGAAAGATGAGCTGTGCAGTGCCTGTGCTCCAGGTGAAACATGCCTCGCTGTCATTTCTCTCTCTGTAGAAAGCATGGAAAGATTTAAAGAGGAATGTGCTAAAGAAATGCAAAGACACTGATCTTTAATGAAAGGAGTTGATCTGTGCTAGGAGGGGTCTGGGACCCTACTGACCTGAGAATTCAGCACCACTCTGTTAACTTCCAGTGGTGTGGGGTTAGAAGTGAGTGGTACTTTCCTCTGACAGCAGACTGCAGTGAGATGCTGTTGATCACCATGGCAGATGGCTTAGGAACAGGCCTTTCCCAGCCTGCCCAAAGACCTCGTAGAAAAGCCATGGTAAATCTTTTTCTGTACATACTAAGTGATTATATTTTGCTCTGAGGGATATTCAGAGCTTTTTGGTGAGAGCTTCACTGCTTTCTCCTAAATACTTAGCTGTGCAAGCTCATGCTGTTTAGGTCTGGAATGTCTCAAGATGGAAGAGGGAAATGAGAGACTGCCTGGAGCCGGGCCCAGCATTTCTGTGGCATATGTATGTCAAAACCCCCAAAACATTTACAGACATAAATAAGATATGAGAGATCAGAGTGGAAGAGGAGGGGGAACCCAAATCTCTCTCCCACTGTGTCCAGCTTTAACTCAAACACAAGCGTTAGACATAGGGGAAGGGGGCAGAGGAAGTCGAGAAAAAGATACACGGAAAAGAACGTGAAAGAGCTGTGTGATCCAGCACTCTCTCAAACCTGCCACAGAGACAAATGGGAATAAGCAGGTAACCATGTGTGGCCTTTTATGGGAAATCTTCCATTTGTAGGAATTCTCTCCATTTCTCCATGACCACATCTCACTGGTCTTTTTTCCCTTGCCACTGGCTGATTCTGAATGCACAGGTCCTGTCCACAGTTAACTACAGCAAATATTTTCAGCAAAAGTCACTTTGCATCTCACACAATATTGGAGAAGAAACTGAACAGAGACCTACCAAGAGAAGCCCCAGAGCCAATAGCTTTACTCTTATAATGAAAGGATCTTTTTTAACCCAGCATGTTAAGGCAAGAGGAAGAGGATGCAACCTTTCAGCTACAGATCAGAAGGGAATTAACTCCATCTGTCTTTCATACTCCACTTTTCTTTCTGATTTAGTCCACGAGACAGTGCCTGTGGTGGTGGTTCTGGGTGAAACAGAACTCCCACCTAAGAATACAATTCAAATCTGCCACGAAGGAGCACCAGGTGAGAACTTGGTAACTATGGCCTCAAGAAAGAGTCAAAGAGGTGGTGAAAGGGTTAAATCCCTGATTAAAACCCTACATGGTACATAAAAGCTTTACTGCAGTTCCTAATGTGTCACTACCTCTTTGGGAAAACCTCCAGAAGATGAAGACACTTGGTCAGGAAATATTATTGAGTATTTTACGGGTTGATTAATAACCTGCTGCAAACATTAATAGATATTATTATTTGTGGTACTGTAATAAGTATTGCTGTCAGTTGTGTTAAAAGAATTATGGTTAAAAAAATAATCTCTCTAAGGTAAGGGTTCACCTAGAAACTGGGGGATACCTGGCTCTACTAATGTGTGTGGATGCCCATACATCAGCCAATCAATCCGCTATTCAGCTGACTAAAAGTCAAGCTGGAAGGTTTCCTTTTGGCTTCAATGGGCCCAGACAATACAAATATATGCAAAAGCTAGGGCATACAGAAGTGAACCTTTACCCATTAATAAATAAAGGGGAAATGCCTGAAGACAAACACCCCAGGTGGTATTATCCACTCAGGCACACTCCTACCTGCTGTCAGGTAGAGCAGGGAATCTAGGACTGAAGAATCATAGAATATCCAGAGTTGGAAGGGACCCACAAGGATCATGGAGTCGCACTCCTGGCTCCACACAGGGCCAGCCAAGCCAGAGTATGGGACTGAGTGCATCACCCAGATGCTTCTTGACCTCCCCCAAGCTGGGTGCTGTGACCACTCCCCTAGGGACCCTGTTCCAGTGCCTGACCACCCCCTCAAATAAAGATCCTCTTCCTAATATCTAACCTAAACCTCCCCTGTCAGAGCTTCATACTGTTCCCTCTCCACCAAAGACAGGAAATTGGTGCCGGCACCTTCTCTCCCCCTCGTCCCTGACTGTTTATGGACCAAGCAAACACAAAGTTCAACTAGTGAACAGTGTGAGGGAGACCATGGAGGGTGAAAAGAGCCCAACCTTAATTTTACTGTGCATGCTTGTACAATGTAAATGAATTCCAAGAACTTGTTGACACATGACTGCCCTTTCCAGGAACTCTGATGAATACGTATATCAACTGATGTGCTTCGCTAACCCGTTTAGCACTTGTGGTGGAGCAGGTCCCAGTGCTGCCCAGCACTTCTAATAAAGAATACCTGCTGTCCTGGTTTCAGCTAAGATGGAGTTAATTTACTTTTTAGCAGTGGATGGAATGCTGTGTTTGGGTGTTAGGATGAGAGCAGTGCTGATAGCACCCTGATGTTTCTAGTTGTAGCCAAGCAATCAAAGACTTTTTCAGTTCTTCATATTTCTAACTAACAGGAGGGGGCACAGCCAGGACAGGAGACCCGAACTGGCCAAAGAGTATATTCCATGCCAATTACGTCATGCTCAGTATAAAGGGGGGTCTGGGAGGAGGAGGAAAAAACCTCCAGGATGTGTGGTTTCTTTGGGACGGTTGGGTTCCGGGACAGCTCTGGGCTGTACGGCCTGAGTTGTGTGGTTCGGTGAGAGACTGCATTGTGTATCACCAGTTTGTGTATTTTGTGCTCTAAAGTCGGGTTATCATTGTTGTATTTTTGTTCTTTTTTTTTTTTCCTGCTATTTTAGTAAACCATCCTTATCCCAACCCACGGGGTTTTGGTTTTCTAGGTTTTGGGTTGGGTTTTTTTTCCTCTTTACATTTCCCTTCCCTGGGTTTTTCACTGCTGAATCCGAATTTACAACAGGCTTTTTCTTTCCATCGTTATTCAACCTCAGAATTATCAAGAATAGAGCAAATTGTAATGGCCAAATTTCTAGCATCAACAAAGGGGATAGTCAGAGGAATTAGTCTGGGAAAGGGAGCTCTAGAGATGGTCTTATGGGTGGGTTTTCCAGGGCCCAGGGGAATTATTGAAGCAGCTAGACCAGCAAGCAGCTGTAGCAACAAAAGCACAAATCAGATGCCAGGCCACATGAGCTCAGAAGAAAACACGGATGAGAATACTGAGGCATGGGGTGCTGATGTCAACAGTGTTGCACCAGGAATGTGCTTGGCCCCCTTGCAAACCCAGCTCCACCAGAATTCCCCCTGCAAATTCCTGGCAACTCCCATCCAAACCCTGTTGTTTGGAGACACTGGACCTCTCTCTGTCCATCAGGATGTAAGGGGCTGAAAGCTTGGTTTTGCATCCTACTGTACTGAGTACAGGGTCTGTAAGTATTAAGCCCGCCCAGCTTAGGCTGCTTGGCATCAGGCAGCTAAGTGAGGCCCAGCCTGGAATCAGCCAAGACGCTGCTGGTTTGGGGTTTTGTTACAAACTGCAGGGAAGGCCAGGTCTGCTCGAGTTCACAAACGCCTTGTCAAACTGGCTTTGATCAAGCCTGACTGTTTTGAGAGGAAAAAATGCACAGAGAGATCCAGAGCTGGATTTTCTCTCAGAGGACTTTGTGTGGGCAGGTCAGGCAGTCAGTGACATTGGAAATTTCACTCCCCTTTCCATGGGTGGGCTGGGGTGCAGGCAGGCTCTGACCTGGAATTTCAGGTACACAGTTTTTGGACAGGCACCTGAAAGTGTTGATCTCATGAAGAACGAGCAAGTAGGACCTGGCCAAAGCCCTCTGCATCAGAATTATAATGAAGCCAAACAAATCCTCAGATGAAGGTTTGAGGTTGGCAAGCTCAGCCCCTTCTCTGGAACCTGCCTGGCCCTGTGAAGGCAACCTTTCCTCTTTGAATTTTAGCTTTCTAGAGACTGTTAAATATTGTAGAAGGTGGACCACCATGTGAAGTTTCACCGCTTTTTATCAGATCCCCGAGGACACCAGACACAGAAAAGAACAAATATTTTTCAAGCTTATGGCAACAACAAACCCCTGACTGGAGCTTTCTGCATTTTTCAGAGGAGGTCTGAGCCTGCAGAGGTTCTGGCAGGAGGCAGCAGCTTTATGCCCATCCTGGTAGTGCAGCATGCCAAGTCACAAGGGACATCTGCTCTGCAGAGACTCTGTGTTTCAATGGGTGCATTGCCCATATGGCCCTGTGGAGCAGACTTCAGTATAAACAGCAGATGAAGCCTGAGTAGCCCATGAGACTTTTACACAGAGCCCCAAAGAGGAAGCAGTGACAGCTCCTGCCCTCAGGGGACCTGCCAAAGCCCCAGGCACCACCACTCTGCCCACAGACCTGGGAAGAGGAGCTCCACCAGCTGCATTCACCCCACTTGTCATTTCTTGTTTGCTTTATGCTAGACCAGGCAGGAAGGTTTTTCCCTTTTCTAGCCTGTTCTTCATGATCCAACCTCTCCCCTGGTTCACTTCTGCTCTCCTTGCCTTCCCCTCCACTCTGTATCTCACCTAGGTGTTGCTACTGCCTCACAGCAAACACCAGTCAGTGCTTGTAAGTAGCTGAGATGATGTGGGATGTGCAAGGGCAATTCTTATGCGTCATCCCTGTGCCTCAGGTTAAGGACAGGACTCGTTCAATCTGAAAAATAGGCTTTAAACTCTACAATTTCTACTGCAAATAACAGTCTGAGAGGTCCTACGGGTCACAGAGGCAGCCAGAGAGAATACTCACACATCCTGAGCAGTTAGGTATTGCCAGTGTTTGCGAAGGTTAAAGCTACTTTAGGCCCTCCAGGTACACCAGTTTCAAGGGATTCATTCTTACTCCCCACAGACTATCTGTCATGAGGACTACAAGCTACAGAAATAGGACATAAGTAGAAAAAAGTGGGACAGGCATATTCTTGACCTACTCTACTATCTGATTGCTTGGCAAATTAGATCATTGAAGCCTCTGGTAACCATTTGTTAGGGTTTTTTAAATTATTATTATTACTGTTTTCTCAAAGTATCTGAATATATACTATAGTTTTCATTCACAATTTCAGGGGTTACAGGAAAAGAAAGGTCTCCTTGTAGAGTGACACAGCCAGCATGGGAAAAAAATCTCTGCAGTGTGGGAAGATGGAACTGATTTTTTTTAAAAAAAAAAAGTTACTGAATCAAGAAAAAGGGGCTGAACTGTTTTTTCCACAAGAGGAGGAACAGAGAAAAAGGGATAAAGGAAGGGAAGGAAGTAGGACAGAGCTCATAGGGGAGCAGAGTAGCCAGCCTGACTTGTCAGTACTGTGGTGCAAGTGCAGCAGGGATCCAGGACCTGATTTGCTCTCCCTGGAGGTCTCTTACCCTAGATCTGGTGGGGTCAAAGCTGTCCTCAGCTAATTCTGAGAAAGTCTGCAGTGGTAGGGGAAGAGATGTTATTGTGCAAAAGACGTCATGTCTTGAAGGAAAGAAGCAACAACCTTGTTAGTTAAGATCTGTGGGTGATGTCCTCTGGGATACTCTTGCTTAGTTACAGGCAGCATGTTACTAATAAGACATTATCAAAGTGGGAATTCAGAGAAGAAAAAAACAAACAGGAGAGAGTGGACTGAGCTAGACTGTCAGAACTGAGCTGTCTGCGTTTGGCTGAGAGACAGAACAGATATGCCAGTAAGTCTGCAAATATGGCAAAATAAGCAGATTTTTTAAATGCCTGTGAAATGGACTTAACTAGGAAGAAAAGACAGACATGACTAAAGAAAGATCATGTAACAGAGTAGGTCTGAAAGCTTCAGCACAAGAGTATTTTTCGAGTTAGACTGGCCAATATACTAAGAAATTCTGCAGAAGAACCAGGTTTGTTTTAGAAGAAAGAACAGGAGGGGGAAAAGGAACAATCTGGGTAAATAAGAGATGTGGGTTTTGGCCTGTGAGGAAAGGACATTGGGTCTTGGGTTTTCAAAGATTTCAAAGATCTAAATGCTTTTTCTGGAGTATTTAGCTCTGATGGTCTGGGAAAGTTATTCCATTTGAGTGAGGATTTATTGGGAAAGAAGAATGTAAAGAACAGCACTGCATCCAACTCCCAGCTCTCCCAAAACCTGAATGTTTCCATAAGAGATAAATTCTTAGCTACCCATGGACCACCCCACCTTGTGCCAACCTATCTGCTCCAGCCTGGAGCTTGCAGAAGTTACTAAACCACTCAAGTGCTGAAGTAACATAAAAGTACACATGACAGAGGAAAGGTTGCATGAAGGCATCTTTCATCACCAGCTCTGTTTACCTGTCCAGCACTTCTTCCTGTACTTCACTAATTGAAATCAGACCTAAAACAACCCGTGTTCTTAAAAAAGAAAATTTTCCACACAAGTGACACAAGTAATCCTACCGATTTCAACATGCAGGAAGAAACCACTCAGCATAAGCAACAACAATGAAATCAGGCCCTAAAGCTTAGATTAAACCATGGAAAATTGCACTAATGACTCATTCTGCCTGGTGACTCCTTGTTTAGGATGCTGAGAAACACAGCTCTGCTTGGAGATGATCTTTGTGAGCAAGTCCATTAGGAGGAATGACGAAGGATGACCTATCAGACAAGCAAGGGAAAGCCTGCAACACACCTCAGTGTAACAAGGCAGCGAAGTGCAGCACATAGGTCTTCTTCCCAGGGTCCATCCAAATTTCAGTCTCTGTGAAGTCTTTAAATCGCACCAGATCAGCAGCAACCAAAGAGCAGCCTGAGCAGCCTGCACACATATCCAGGCAGCTAAGCAGGTCAGTTGCCCGCTCAGAGTTCAGCACTTGGGAGCATCCTGGCAGTGCAGCATTAGATGGAAAAGGAGAGCTGTGCAAGCAATTACCGTGTGGGACTGGCAGCAGTGTACTCTAAGTCAGAGACATAGAAAAAGAGTATTCGTTACAAAAAATGGGGAGGAAGGAGGGGGAAGGAAGGCCTGAGCAGCCCTTCTGAACCCACAGAGCAAACAAACACACTTCAGCCTTTGCTCTGTATCTCAGCACAGGGCTGCACACACGGATTTCCCAGCACCAGGGTCCCGCGCTGAGCAATGCCTCTCAGCAGTGGTTGGGAAAGCAGGAAGCACGTCACTTATCTGAAGGCAGACAGAGTGGCAGGTCACTCAGTCCTGCTAGAGCAGCTGGGGACAGGGTAGATGGTGGCAGCTGCTCCACAGAGAGGGAAGGGAGCACCCAAACACCATAAAGCACTGCAGTGGGGATGGGAGATGGGAAGAAGTAAGCTGCTTTGCTAGCTTACATGAGAAGGGAATAAAAGTGACAAAATGAGAGCCTTAACTGCAGAGTAGGGACGATCATCCCCTTCACGCCCCTGTAGGGATGTGCCACGCAGATGTCTCTGGCTGGGGTGGCTGCCAGCCGAGCTTTGCAGCGGCTTTGTCTCTGGATGGGGACTACACACTGGCAAAGAAATCACAGCATTTATGCACTTGGTAACTGCAATTGTGGCTGCAGCTTTATGTTCCTGGGTTGCCAGAAGACAGCTTGTTCTTCCTTCGCCCTGTCTAGCCTTCATGAGGAGGACAGGAGCATTATCACGGGCTGAATAACAGATAAAGAGAGGAAAGGCTGATGAGTAAAAGCACAGATTTGACATTCAAGGCAGAGGTGAAGGCATCCCCAGAACACACAGGCATCACACCTACGGGCAGAGTTGCTGGGAAACAAGAGAGCCAGGGGCAGCAGCTGTGGGGGAGGAAAGTACCTGAGGCCATGGTGTCACCTTGTACTTCCTTTGGACGCTTTCTTCCATGCCTGGAGGAAGGTCACTGTCATGACAGCAGGAATGGTGTTCCTGTGTTGTATATCAAGGAAGCAGCACCTCAGCAGTCCTGGGATGCATGACTGGGGTGGTTTGGCTGTTGGTGGGTAGAGAGGAAGGTGCCAAAAGGACAGTTGTTGCTGTGAAATTCACCCCTTTGCCTAACAACAGCCCTAAACCTATGAACTGTTCACCTCTCATTTCGCTGGGAAGCAAACAGCCAGGTGTGGCGCACCCTCTCAAACACTAACTAGCCCTCAGGGTAAGTGGGTGCTCCCCCACCTCTATCACTCCCCCAGCCACGGTGCTTCCCTGAGCCCAACAGCATTTTGTACAGCTGTTTGCACCAAGGGGAGATAGCGGTGCGACACTTGCACTGCCTTGCCTTTAGCCCAAGAGGGGGTGGGCCAAAACACTAATTACTTAATTCTGTTCTGTCATGGAACAGGAAAAATAACAAGAAGTGGTAGTGTGGGTCCCCACATACAAAATACTGGCGTATTTTGGAATATCCAACAAATTGCAAACATTTGGATTCAGAGTAAGTGAAATGTTTTATTAGGTGGAAAACAAATAATTTCCCTTGGGAGGCATTGACAAAAACCAAGAGGAAATCAGACAAAATAGCTAAATTCCCAAGGGAGTAGAGACTGATCCCAGGGCTGCAGAAGAGAGGTGGTACTGCATGGGCTGCATCGAGCAGCTGGCCATGGGACCACACTTGCTCTGACTTCAGGAGTTACTGGAAATGAAGCAGAGCAGCTCCAGCAGAGGTTAGAGCCCTGATACCCCAGGCAGAGTAGCCCCAGTACTGGCTGTTCATCATGTACCAGAGAATCCCAAGTTAATGAACTTTTTCCTGCCCCATTAATCTTCCCATTAGAGGGTTCTAATCACCAAACCGTCAGATAATGCTACCTATATCCTTCAGGTTGGGGTTTTTTTGAGCCCATCCCACCATTTCTACAACCAAATGGAATGGAGACAGCATAGTGCAACACCTGGTGACTGAAACACCATGGCATCACTCTTTGTGGAAGGAGACTTGGACACGGGGGTCTCACACCAAAGGGTCTTCTGCCCTTGTGAGCAAACTGGAAAACCCAACAGCGACTGGTAGCCAGTTCTGTTTAGGATCCCAGCCTGAACAACATGATTCTTGGGCCGGAAGAATCCCAGACATAGATACAGACTGGGAGAAGAGCTTCTTGAGAGTAGCCCTGCTGAGAAGGACCTGGGTGTCATAGTGGATGAGAAACTTAACATGAGCAAGCAGTGTGCTCTTGCAGCTCGCAAGGCCAATGGTATCCTGGGCTCCATCAGAAGAGGGGTGGCCAGCAGGGACAGGGAGGTGATTGTCCCTCTCTACTCTGCCCTCGTGAGGCCCCACCTGGAGTACTGTGTCCAGATCTGGGGCCCCCAATACAAGAAAGATGTAGAACTGTTGGAGAGGGTTCAGAGGAGGGCCACAAGGATGATTAGAGGGCTGGAGCACCTGCCTTACAAGGAGAGGCTGAGGGAGCTGGGCTTGTTCAGCCCGGAGAAGAGAAGGCTGCGGGGGGACCTCATTGCAGCCTGCCAGTACCTGAAGGGACCATACAAACAGGAGGGGAATCAACTTTTTAAAAGGGCAGATAATGGCAGGACAAGGGGGAATGGTTTAAAGCTGAAGGAGGGAAGGTTTAGATTGGATATTAGGGGGAAGTTTTTTACAGAAAGAGTGGTGAGGTCCTGGAACAGGCTGCCCAGAGAGGTGATAGATGCCCCATCCCTGGAAGTGTTGAAGGCCAAGTTGGATGGGGCCCTGGGCAACCTTGTGTAGCTCCAGGCCTGAGGTTGGTGGCCCTGTCTGTGGCAGGGGGGTTGGAGCTCTATGATCCTCGGGGTCCCTTCCAACCCTTGCCATTCTATGATTCTATGAAACAACATATTGCCACAGAAACATAAAAAGCCAGGTCTGTCTACATTTCAGCTATAGAGAGCTGCCACAATCTGCTTATTTTTACCTAGACTGATGAACTGTTTTGAGCAAATAGGCACTGCAATCTTTGGCCAAAAAAAACCCAACAAAACAAAGCCTGCTGAGATGGAGCAGAAAAAGGACATGAACATATTTCTGGACCCACAATTTTGTTGACCACGTGCACCCTGTCAGTAACATTTGAACAGGCAAACCAGCTGTGTGACAGAACCCTAAGTTGTGTGGTACCAGGCAGATGTGCAAAGCTCCAAAGAGATGGGAGCAAAGACTCCAGACTCCTCTGTTTCACTGGGGGAATCAGCAACGGTGCTATAAAGGCTACAATGAAGGCCAACCAGATCTTGCATAAACAGCATCAAGGTCCTTTTGTGTCAGCAGTCAGCACCTCATTCATAAAGATTACCTCATGACAAGGTTTTTGGGGAGAGAAAGGTTCTGCACAGATTTCTAGCTTCCTTGATGTAACTGCTTGCTGCACACAGGTAGCGAACACGTGATACTTCAGGGCCAGTTTATGCCTGTTTGAATATCGTTTCCAAAATATCTCTCTGGGGTCATGGGAAGTGTTATGCAGCCAAGCCAAGTGAGAGCCATCAGGCACGTTGTCAGTATATTGAGGAAAAACCAACCCTTTTCGGACAGAATTACAGCGTCTAACGACTGAGCTCATCCAAAACGTTTCCAGAAAAGAAAACCGTGACCGACCGGCCGCCTGCCCAACCGGCAGCCTGCCTAGGGGCCACCTTGCTGACCTTAGATGTCCGGTCCCGTACCTCACCGGCTGCCTTCTGAGCGCTCTACTGCACATGCTCCGCCCGCCGGCGGCGCCACCGCCACCTGGTCGCTAGGCAACAGCGGCCGCCGCTTTAACGCGCCGACGCCGCCCGGCAGCGGCACCGAGCTGGGCTTGCGGGCCTGCGCCGGCAACGAGCCCACCCCCCCGCAGTACCGAGCCGTGCCCGCCAGGCGGCAGCACGCGGCGGGTCCTGTTCGCGGTACCGACGCCTGTCATCGGAAGGCGGCAGGGAGTGGGTCTCCCCTTGTTAGCCGGTAGCCGGCCAGGAGCAGAGCTCAGCGCCGGGGCAGCGGGACACGGGCACAGCGGGAGCAGGGGGAGCTTGTGCCATGGCTGGGACAGGAACACTCTTGGACTAAAAACGGGCTGGATGGACGGGCCCAGAGAGCGGTAGTGAATGGGGTTAAATCCAACTGGTGACAGGGCACCAGTGGTGTTCCACAGGGGTCAGGTACTGGGGCCCATCCTCTTCAATGATTTGGATGAGGGAATTGATGCACCCTCTGTAAGTCTGCAGGCAACACACCAAGCTGGAGGGAAGTGTGGATCTGCCAGAGGGAAGGAAGGCTCTGCAGAGGGACCTGGACGGGTTATATCCATGGGCAGAGGCCAAAGGGATGAAGTTCAACATGGCAAAGTGCATGCATGGGTCCAGCACTTGGGTCATAACCCCCAGCAGTGCTACAGGCCTGGGGCAGGGTAGCTGGAAAAAGGATCTGGGGGTGGTGGTTGACATTCACCTGCATCCTGGTCTGTATCCAGAACAGTGTAGTCAGCAGGATCGGGGAGGCGATCATTCCCCTGTGCTCAGCTCTGGTGAGGCCACACCTCAAATACTGGGTTCAGGTTTGGGCCCCTCACTCCAAGGAGATCATTGAGGTGCTGGAGCATGTCCAGAGAAGGGCAACAAAGCTGGTAAAGGGTATGGAACACAAGTCTTACGAGGAGCAGCTGAGGGACCTAGCCTGGAGAAGAGGAGACTCAGGGGAGACCTTCTTGCTCTCTCCAAATCCAGGTTGTGGGGACCTGGGGGTCAGCCTCTTCTCACAGCTAACTAATGACAGGATGACAGTGAATGGCTGCAAGCTGCGCCAGGGGAGGTTCAGGTTAGAAATGAGAGAAATTCCTTCCCCAAAAGAGCAGTCAGGCATTGGAATGGGCTGCCCAGGAAGGTGGTGGAGTCACCATCCCTCATAGTTGCAAGGAAAGGTTGGATGAGAGACACAGGGACGTGGGTTAGTGAGTAATATAGGTGGTAGGAGGACAGTTGGACTGGATGATCTTGGAGGGCTTTTCCAACCTTAAGAACTCCGTGATTCTACTGGCCACTGTTTAAGACTTGCCTGCTGCTATTGCAGTAACTTCGCCATTCTTTAACTCTCACATTTGGTAACGGAACCAGAGCTGGGAAAGGATAAGCACTATCACATTCTCACCCTAACGCAGCAGGAACCCGCTGTGCCTATGGCTTTCTGTGAGCATTAAAAATGGGTGGGTACGTAAGTAGCAGACCCCACTGTATGTATCCATCATGATTTGTCCCAGAAAAATGATCCCAAAGAAAAAGGAAGGAGAAAGTTGCGGGGGGTTTCACTGCCAACCACCACTAGAGGATTCTTCTCCTTAATCCAGACCCGAGCAGCTCACAATAGCATGGTTTAGATAAACATACTGCAGAAGAGAACCTTTTTGACCTCAGAAACTCTTAAGAGACATCTACAGGGCTCTTGGCACATGGCTGCACTGCACATCGCTAACTGAGGAGCAGGGGATGCAGCCAAGGAAAATTCCAGAAGATTCAGGCATCATCTTCCTACCTGCAGGTAGGATACTCCCAGGTCTAAATTAATGCCGGGCTGAATCCCAGAAACCCGCAGTGTCGCCCATATTTTCATGGTCCTTTTTATTAAAAGCAGATTTCCACAGTGAATTAACAAAACACAAAAAAAAAAAGGTAACTGAAATGGGAATTAACAGTCCCCCCAAAACCCCAGCACATCACAGCACCCACAACAGAATTAACATAAAGATGATGGATTGCGATTGCCGTCCATCCCAGCAATACCCTCAAATTCTTGCTGTGGAATGCCGTCCTGCTTTCCTCTATAACTAAAGAAACCCCCTAAGTATTTAAGTCACTGTGTTACTTACTCGAAAAGCCCACCAACGTGACCTCAAATCCACCGAGTTGCGAACTACAGCCACATACTCTGCCAGTGCTGCATGACGCCCAGTGGGAGCGTCTGGCTGGAGCCACATCCATGAGGTAAACACAAAGGTGACGTACAGCACGCCAAAAACCTTCTCAAGAAACCCACCTAAAGGTAAGATGCGACTAAAGCCCGAGAGGGTGAATCTCCTCCCAGACATGTCCCAAAACATATTCACCTGATGGACTTCTGTGCCGGAATACGGTGATTCTCCTGCCGGCAGCTACCCTGGGGAACACTGAAGGAGTTTTTTGGAAGTCCCTTTTCCGAAGGGACAGGAGGAGTCTTTTACCAACACTTGGCCTTGGGAGACATAGGAAGCAAAGCAGAGTCCTCAGTCTTTGGCATCTCCCACTCCGTCAGCATTGATAGCAAACATCGCTTCCGCCTCGGGAAGGCAAGGAGAGTCATAGATTTTACAGATCCTGGTTTCACCTCGGCCTTTCCGCAGGTACAGCCTAATGGGGAGAAGGGAAACAAATGGGTGAGGCTGTGCAGCCCACAATCACCACTGAAACACGGCATTAGTAGGCAAGTACAGCACGCTGTAGAGCTGCGGGAACCCCCGAGAACGCTGTGTTGGCTTTACTGCGGATCACCAAGCACTGGGAGAGGCACACTTGTGCAAAGCAGGCTGGACTTGCCACGGACAGACCACATGGAACCCCAGGATGTAAAAGGACCTAGCCAGTTCTGTAAAATCTCCCGAAATAAAGCTACCAGAAAGCAGCCACCTGTCCTCTCACCTTGTGGTGGAAGCATGCGCGATGATATTTCCTCCAATGGGTTTTTTGGGATCTGCGGCGAACATGGCTGCTCCGTCCACCTGCGCTACCACCTGGTTCGTGATCACCACCGCCACGCCGAACTGAGAGGAAGAGGGACACAGTGAAATGCCTTCGGTTTTCTGCTGAGGTTTCACCTTCACCCCAGCTGAGCGTCAGGCACTATGTGGCCGCTCGCTCTCCAAGAGGGAGTCGGGGGGGAATTGAGGAGGGGGAAGGGAAGGAAAAAAACCCAGAGAAACCCAAACCTCATGGGTTGGGATAAGGAGAGTTTACTGGGACAGCAGAGAGAAATAACAACAGGACATTATAGCAAAGTAAAGGGAACTGGTGACACAGTGTGGTGTCTCACCCAACCACACAGCTCCAGCTGTACAGCTCCAACCCGTCCCGAAACCAGAATGTCCCCAAACCCACGCATCTTGGAGCCATGTGCTCTTCCCCCCACTAGCCCCCCCCTTATGCTGAGCATGACATAATTGGCAGGGAATATCCCCTCTGGCCAGTTCTGGTCCCCTGTCCTGAGTGTGTGTCCCCCCAGCTCCCTGGGTGCCCCCCACCTTCTTGTTAGCAGGGAAATAGGAACAACTGAAAAGTCCCCGACTGCTGGGCAACAGCTAAACCATCCCTGTGTTATCAGCACTGCTCATCCCAACTCCCAAACATGCCACCACACTGGCTGCTAGAAAGAAAAATTGTAGCAATGTATCTTGAGAGGAGTAGGTTTGTGGCCCAACCAGACTCATTAATGCCCTAATACAATCAGGTCTGGGGAAGCTAGCAAAGATCAGAATGCAGTAACAGGAGAGCAGATGTCTGTGAGAACAGGAGCTTGTGAAATAAGAAACTGCCAAGAATATCAACAGCTGCCTTATAAGGACTAATGTGACTGCATAGCTTTAACCAATTGTTAGCAATCGTGAGATGCATGTAAGTTGAGTGAACAGAGCATATAACCAATAGCAATGTAACGTAAGTCGTGTACTAATATAGAAACCTATATAAGCTGTGTGTGTGTTTATTTAAATGAGCTCAACATTATTACATTTTTCCAAGTTGGGTCCGTTATTTCGACTCTGGCAAAAATTAACACTATCCTGGCTGAAACCAGGACATTTTCACAGCCTGAACCAAGGCAAAAAGGGAAAAAAAATCAAACACAAGCCCTTCTGCTATCCCCTCTGCTCTCCCCAACCACGCTCTCATAGCTCTCAAAATAAGGTGGAAGCAGATGCCGAGCGGGCAGAAAGCCCTTTGTGCAAAGCTCTACAAGACAGAAAAGCAGTCACAGGTCCCTTGCAGAGCGGAGCGCAGCTCCCAGCTCACCTCATCTGCAAGTCGGAGCAGCATGCGCAGAAATCTGGCCAGATGCATCTGCCTGGCTGACAGCTCGCCTCTTCCCGAGTAATCTGTCCGGTAAAGGGCTGTGGCGCTGTCCACGATCAGCAGCGCATACCTGGGGAAGAGACAGGCAAGGTTTCCACATTTCCAGGACAAACGGCTCCAGTAGAGGGTGAGAGCATATTGTAAGGCTGCACACAGGTGTGGGTGTAAGCACTACCTGACAGTTAGCAGTTACTACTTGTAGTAATCCACAGTGTTCAGGTTACTAGCTACACGACCCACCTCAGCAAACTCAGAGGAAGCTGCTGATGATTAAAGCCTCAGATTTATTTTACTCTTATAAACCAGCCGAGGAGCTCATGTCAGAGCACCGCAGGCTCCGATACACAGACTCACAGAATCCCCAGGTTGGAAAAGCCCTTTAAGATCATCAGGTCCAAGCATTCCTGTCCTGTGCTACCCATATCGCTGAGCACCTCATCTACCTGTCTGGTAAACACACCCATGGGCGGGGACTCAGCCCCCTCCCTGGGCAGCCTGTGCCACATCCCCACAACTCTTTCAGGGAAGAACTTTTCCCTAACATCTGATCTGACCCTGCCCTGGCACAGCTTGAGGCCATTTCCCCTTGTCCCATCTGTCTCCTGGCTGAAGAGACCACTACCCACCTCTCTGCACCCTCCTGTCAGGACAGTGTAGGCGGTGATAAGGTCTCCCCTCAGCCTCCTCTTCTTCAGGCTAACACAACTCGTACCACCCCCTCCTTCCCCTAAGGGGGCCTGTAACTCTTCATTTCAAACTCCAGCGGTGTGCACAGACCCCTTCAGTATTTTGCACACTCCAAAGCTGCACACACTTTGTCTCTCAAAGCCATTATAAGCAGGTCTCTCAAATCACTTCTCAGGCTGGTGCTTGTCCCTTGTACAGGAACATCACCCGCTGTCGCAGCTCAGGTCAGTCACTGCAACTCAAAAGCTGGTGGTATCAGCGGGGGGCTAACTGCCAAGACACTGCGCCTGTTCCCCGGCTGTGCCGAAGCACAACCCAGCTTGGGAAGAACAAAACCTGATCCAACGGAGCACTGAAGAAAGCAAGGATATCGCAGGGAAGCTGACTGCTGAAGCAGACACTGGCTCCGACACGCCAGAGCTTCGTGCTCTGCACTTCACCCAGGTTTGCCCAGCATCTGCAGGTAACTTCACAAAACAAATGTGTCTCGGCACAGAAATGGCCCTGTCTAATTAGGCCAGGGTTCTTACCGCGACTCAGCCATCATCGCAGACGCCTGATACAGGAGCTGGGTCTGGTGATCCGTGTTGAAGCCTCGGGCGTACGCCACGTTATCGAGGACATCGCTGCCCGACAAGCCGTACCTGGAGACAAGGGCAAAAGAAGAAATAAACACTGTAAGGGACAGCTCCATCGACAGGAGTTATCTAGCAGGTTTACCCAAAGGCTAGAATAGAAATTCACATCCCAGGGAGAGGCTTGGAGATAAAAGCAGACAGGGAAAAAAAAAAGCTACACAACTTGGCTCTGAAAAGAGAACAGAATGATTTGAAACCATTTCCTAGGACTATTTCCCTGCCTAGGAACAAGAGAAACGTAGAAGAGCAGGAATTCTCCTTAAAATGAAACCAGGGATGAGGGGATGAGGAAAGGTACCGTTCTGGAACAGCATACTCCGGAAGCAGGGCATTGCTGATTGCAGAGAGCGACAAACAGCCTTCCACCACAAAACTCTGACAGTGCTCTGCTCCCCAAATAAGTACATTTAAAAAAAATAGAAAAAAAAAAAGAGAGCATCCATCTCACACTTCAATTCTTTATAGGGCACTCTGAGAAACCCCCCAGAGCTTGGAGAACCAGCTCCCTGGACATGAAACACAGTAGTCTCCTTTCCAATGACAGAGAACATACAGAATTTTCTCCCATTCTCCATTTCACACAACAGCATATTTTGTGGAATCACAGGCTCTTGGAAGTGGGAAGGGATCACGTAGTCCAACCCCGCTGCCCAGAGTGGGATCAGCTGCAGCAGGATGGTGTCCAGTCAGGTTCTGAACATCTTCAAGGACAGAAGGAACCTCAGGGCAACCTGTTCTAACATCTGGCCAACACCAAACCATTTCCTACACACCTCACCGCGTCCCCAGCACAGCTCTGCGTGCTCAGAGAGTGCCTCTCTGCTCCTCCCAGGTCACCTGTCCCAGCCTCCACCTCCTGTACACCTCCATTCTACATGTAACAGGGGCTCCTCGCTCATCCAGAGAGGCCTCCTACTGCCTTTGCTGGATTTCAATGGGATGGGCTGTTCCTGAACATGGACGAGATGATCCATGACAATCAGCCAGCTCTTCTACATCCTGCTTCACTCAAGGGCATCCGTGGGATACTTCCAAGCAGATCCCTGACGAGGCCAAAGGTCGCTCTCCTCAAGTCTAGCACTGTGATCCAGCCTAATGCCTTGCGCCCATCTCAGGATCCTGAGCTCCACCATCCCAGGGTCACCACATCTCTGCCATCAAAGTGGGTTTCCAGCCCCAGCAGAGCACGCAGATGCCTCACTCTTCCTGTTCCTTCCCCATTCCACATGCACAAGCGTGCAGGGACTTTGGGGGAGGAATATCCAAAATCCCTGCTCCTTCACCCTGCTTCCATCCACTCGTTCTTGTCCCCTCCTTCCCTCCAGCACCTGCAGCTTGCATTGCCCTGCAGCAAACCATGTCAGCAGCTCTGCTTCAGCCCAACTCCATGGGTCCAAAGGAGCGCCAGGACCACCTGCAGGGACCCAGAATCGAGCCCTAGGGACAGCCCTTACTGCAAGAGTCCCGTTAATTTAAGGAGACAGGCTGATCTACGCAGTGACCTGTATTAATTAGGTCGCCCCACGAGTAAAGGAATTCCTTTCTTCAACTAACGCCAGTCTACTTCCCTCCCCGAGCACAGACCTTTCAGCCACAGCCAGGAGACGCTCCGGGCGGAAGGTCCCTTCGGTGTCGATGTACATGGCTTTTCCTTCGCCGCCACCTCGGTCAATGGGGAGCTGAAGGAGAAGCAAACAAATGTCAAATCGAGTATCAACAGACAACCCAGTTATCAACTGGTGCCCTCAACTGGCACCATACGATAAACAACAGGGCGATTCAGATTCCTGCTTTCAGTCCCTGACGCCTACCTAAGGGGACAGACAGGTCCTTGACCTCAAGCTCAGGTGTACAAAGGTGGCAATCACATGATCCAATTAAGCCCAGAGCCACTTTATTTCATGCCACAGTGACCTCTGGGAAGTAATACACACAATCTGTTTAAAGTAAGAGTCGAGAAAGGGTGACTCCAAACTGCTCTGCTCCTTGACAGAAAGAGCCAGCCAAAGGCTCTTTGGGAAGTTGAGTCCATCACACCTGGGACACCTTAGGGCAAAAAGCAGCTGTTTAGAGAAACCCCCTGAACCCAGCACAGTTCCTTCTCTCTTTTCAAGCACCCTTGGAGATAAGAGACGTCTTGGGAGTCTAGGGCACCCCAAGAGAGATCAAGCACCTCTCTGCATTTCAGGCCCAGAGCAATGCTGATGTGTTAAAAATTCGTTGTCTAAACACCAAAGAGGAAAAAAAATAAGGGGGGGGGGGAAGCTACAGAAAACACCAAAGAGATAAAAGCCATCATGACTTAACTGCTGCTAAAGGCACCCTAGCAGGCAGATTACGCACGGAACGGAGGATGCCCGAAAGCTGCACGTACAGCCAAAGATGCTGCAGATGCTCAGGCTCTTTGCAGCCGTTCACATGCAGCACATTTGTTATTGGTTTCTCAATAACATGGATCAGCAGATACCCCAAAGCTGCACTGCCTGAATGATCTTAACAAAGCAGTCTACTCACTTGACAGGTAACTGCCAGGGTATGACACAGCTGTGTTTTTCCAGTACGAAACTCCCCAAATAACTCTGTTATGGACCCTGTTTCTATTCCTCCTGAAGGGAAAAGAATAATTTTTAAAAGGTCACGCTCTTCAAATAAAAACCAACGAAGGCTCATCAATAAAGAGAAATAAAATTGTTACCTTGAAGGAGTTTATCGAGTTCTTTGGACCCAGTGGTGATCTGGATGATTTCTGACCTTCGTTGGTGGAATTCCGTTGCTGTGGTGAAACCCATCGGAACCAGTTTAGCTGCTTCAGCCTAAGGAAAACCAGACTAAGCAGTGCAAGGAGTGGTCATCCCACTCATTTACCTCCCCCCAGAAATTAATACAGCAGAAGCTTAGGGAAAGAGTGCAACAAACTGGAACAAGAGGCTGACCCTCCATCTGGTAGCCCCTCTGGGTTCAGTAGCGAGCTGCTTGAGCTGAACATTACCCCGCAAACATTGCACTTAGCCCCTACTTAAACCAGTTTATGCCACAGATGGCCACTGCACCTTGGGACAAGGAGTTCCGTTCCTTAGTTATGACCTGTATGGAAAAGTACATTGGGCTCATCACCAGCCTTCTAATCACAAGAAATACTGAATTAGTAATAACAGATCAATTATTCCTAATTATTAATAGTCCAAGACACAATCCCCATACGTTCCACAGTTCTTACAGACCTTTCTAATAACCCTTCTCTCTTCTTTTCTGCTTGGAGCTGCTCCTACTGGGTTTTGTCCCTGTTCATAAAAGCTGTGTCGTACCTCCAATCACCCCCACGGCCCCTCTCAGCAAATAATCACTGGGGACCTTCCCAGACCACTGCACCCCTTCAAGCCAGAAGAAATATGAACTTCTCAAATGCTGCGGGTTAAAGCTTTCCCCTAACACCCTTACCAAGATTTTGTCAGCTTTAGCTTCACTGATGCCTTTGATATTCAGCAGCTCCTTCTTTGGTGCATAAGCCACAGCCTCAACTGTGTGAAATCCGGCTTCTTCCAGCTTCTTCACATCGTTTGCATTTATGCCACATTGCTGAAAGGGGGGAGGAAGAAAGAGACCCACTAAGACACCAACACTTCCACTGAACACCTTCAATTGGCTTCAGCAGCTTCAAATCAAACCCTGTTGTTACCAGGCAGCATAAGGAACGGTACCTTCCCAGGCACCTATATGCAAAGAAATAGAGTCACTCTACCGCCGCGGTGTCTGCATAAGCTGTTAACTACAGAGATGCCACAGGAAAGGCAGGAGCCATTCCCTGGTTCAGCAGATGCCAGAGGCAACCCATGCACACTAGGAATAGTGATGCATAGTAGCAAACTGCAACTGTTACCATGCTGGGGTAAGGTTTCCCTGAGAAAACATCAATAAAAGTTTAGCAACACAGTTTTCAGGTGCAGCTGGTGCTCAAGGAAGAAGGCTAGTTCTTGGAAGCTTACTGTGGTGCTGACTCCTCACCTACCTCCAACCTCGATATCAGCTGTGGGCCAAAGCTCTCGTCCTCTGCTGATGTATCTGTGCTCGCCTCGAACTGCGCCTGCATCGCCATCGCGCCAGGGATCCAGCACAGCCCCACTGGAAGGAAACCAGACAGCCCTGTGATGCAACGCACACCATTCCGACCAGATACACGTTTCAAAAAGTCTTCACGGGTCGTCCCGAAGTGTATGTGACAGTCCTCTTGCCTCCCGCCTCTCTGCGATCACATGCGAGTACGTTTCCTGACGCAGCGCAAAAGGCTGAAGCCCAAAAAGCCCCCAGTGACTCTTGCGCTGCCTGGCAAGGCACACTAAGAGGCCGGACAGACAGCTCCTGGGTGTCCGGGCGCACGGCACAAGTGATCTGCCGCTAACAGCGTCCCGCTTTGCGGGAAGTGACGCGGCCCCATCAGGAGACGTATCACTTGGGGCCAGCACTCGGGGTCATGCCGAGAGGCCTCTCCCGTGCCCACCACAACTGCTAGCGCCTGGTGGGTCGCAGAAAGAGCTTCGGAGCCCCCCAGAAAGGGGCTTCGGAGCCTTGACACGTCGTTTCGTGTCCGCCTTGCGCCCGCGGTACCACCCCGCACCCTGCGCCGAGACGCACGGCAGGGCCGCGGCCAGGCCAGGGGCCCGGGCGGGCCGCGGCAGCTGCAGATAGCGCTCAACCTCGGGAAGCGCCGCCGCTCTGCGGCTTCCCAGAGCGGGCAGGCCGGGCCGGCGGCCCGCCGGCGCCCGCGTCTCACGCGCGCTGGGCGCTGGCACCTCGCCCCGGCTCCTTACCGTGCCCTGACTCGCCCGGCCCGGCCCTCAGCGCGTCCGCGGAGCTGGCCGGCGGGCAGGCCGCGAAGGGGACTAGGGAAGGAGAGGAGGAGAGAGGAGAGGGAGGGGAGGGAAGGAGAGGAGAGAAGAAGAGAGGGAAAGAGAGAGGAGGGGGGCCGGGGCCCGGGCCCCAGGGCCCAGTCCCAGCCCGGCCGTTACCTGCGCAGCCGCCGGCGGTTCGGAGAAGCCCGCCACGGCGTCACGTGACGGCGGCGGGCGGGGCCCCAGCGGGGCGGCTCGGCGGGGAGCGGCGGCCGGGAGCGGCGCCGGGGTCGGCTCGTTCCCGCCCCACGCACCGCACAGCCCCGCGGGGCGGGGACGGAGCCTGCCCGCTGCCGAGCGCCGCGCGGGCCGCTGACGCCGCGCTCCCAGCACAGCAAGGGGCTGGGTTGGCGGCGGGGCGGTTCCGAGGGGCGGCCCCGGGGCAGTGCCTGAGGCCCCGGCTGAGGCCCGGCCCCCCTCAGCCGCCGCTGTCCCTGCCCTGCTCAACGGGGCGGGGGGCGAATAGGTACTGAGAGGCTGAGGATAAGGGCGATTAGGGCATTCCGCACTTAGTGTCACGGGCAGAGCTGACCCGACACAGTCACAGCATCACCAGGCTGGAAAAGCCCTTTAAGATAATCGAGTCCAACCGTTCCTGTCCTGTGTTACCCACATCCCTGAGCACATCATCTACCCGTCTGGTAAACACACCCAGGGGCAGTGACTCAGCCCCTCCCTGGGCAGCCTGTGCCACATCCCCACAACTCTTTCAGGGAAGAACTTTTCCCTAACATCTGATCTGACCCTGCCCTGGCACAGCTTGAGGCCATTTCCCCTTGTCCCATTTCCTGTCCCCTGGCCAAAGAGACCATCACCCACCTCTCTGCACCCTCCTATCAGGTCAGTGTAGGCGGTGATAAGGTCTCCCCTCAGCCTCCTCTTTCTCCAGGCTGAACACCCACAGCTCCCTCAGCAACTCCTCACAGGATTTGCCCTCCAGCCCCTTCCCCAGCCTGGTTGTGCTTCTCTGGACATGTTTCAGTACCTCAATGTCCTTCTTATGGTGAGGACCCCAGATCTGGACACAGCACTTGAGGCGTGGCCTCACCAATGCCAAGTACAGGGGCACAATCCCCTCCGCAGACCTGCTGGCCACGCTGTCTCTGACACTAGTCAGGATGCCGTTGCCCTTCCTGGCCACCCCGGCACACTGCTGGCTCATATTGGCAGCCACCCAACAATGGGAATTGTTGTTTGGAACAGAATAAAGGGAAGAAAATTCTAATTGATGGCACTGCCCTGCACCCCCAGTGACACCAGAGTCGGGTGATGAGAAGTGCAGCCAAAGCTTAAAGCACCTTCCCCCCAACCCCTCCCTCCTTAGCAGACTGCACTTTATCCATGATTTCGCTCCCTTCTTACCCCACAGTGTGGCACGGGGAATGGGGGCTTGGGTCAGTTCCTGAGGAGATGTTCTCCTTACCCGGGACACACACACATATTCCTCACACCCTTCCCCTGCTGCACTGTGGGCTCTGGGGGTCCCCGGCAGGCTGCGGTACTCCTGCCTCACCAGTGCCTGCTGCAAGGACCTGGCCATGGCACTGAACACCAGCCCATGCCTGGAGGAGATGGATCTGTCCTTCAGCAAAGGGCTGTGTGATGCCAGGGTGCTGCTGCCATGCAAGGGGCTCCAGCACTGCACCTGCCAGCTGCAGATGCTGCAGTAAGAGGCCACGGAGTTGGGCCAGTTGCTCCCTCCTTCCCACCTGGAGATACTCGCCGACCATCTGGTCGCAGCCCACACCCCGGTTTGCCTTGGCCTCACATGCTGGGGAGCTGCCAGCTGACAGGTGCTGCTGCTGAGCCCTGAGTGCCAGGTTGGCGCAGACCCCCAGCCTCACCTGCCTGGACCATGAGCAACAACAAGCTGGGATGTGATGGTGTCCTGCATCTCTGCCAGCAGCTGCGGCATCCCGCCTGCTCGCTGCAGGCCCTGGGGGTCCTGCCAGGCAGGGGGGGTCCAGGGAGCAGGAAGGGTCTCCCCTCCTTTGGCAGAGCTCCTGTCATCAGCCGGAGCTGTTTCTAGCCCATTTTTGGGGCTGCTGAAGCAGGGGGGCACCTCCCTGGGCTTGAGCCTGCCCCATGCATGGGGGGATGGAGGAAGATGTCCTGCCTGCAGAGCAGCTCTGTGCCCTTCCTTCTCCCCTTGACCCACGCGCATCCCCAGGAGCAGCTGGGAGTGATTCCAGAGGGCAGATAAAGGTGCAGGGTGAGTCCAATGACTCCCCCATGGTCTTCTCCTTCCTGCCCCCTCCCCACCATGCCCAGAGCCATGCCTGGGGGTCCAGTTCCCACCCCGCATCCCCCAGGAATGGCTGATGTACCCCGGCATGGGGTGTCAGGCCTGGAAACAAGTTTTAGGTTTTAATAGAAAAGGGAAATTTGCAATAACAGAATAAACACCACGCACACCCCCCACTGTGGGAGGGGTGCATGGCCTGTTCTGCAGCTGAATGGCCCTCACAGCGATGTCCCCAGGGTGCTGATGTCAACATCGTCATAGCCTGTGTCGTCCCCCTCTGGGGACTGTGCGTGGGGGTCCTTGGCTGCCTGGGCACTTGGCGGGGGGCAGCTCCCACCTTAGGGGACACCCATGGCTTGGCACAGCCCCTGCAGACCTGCCCACCTGCCACCACAGTCCACCTTCCCGGGGATAGCTCTCCAGGGGACAGGGCAGCTGTGGCCTCTCTTACCTCTGGGTGGCCCGCAGCCCCAGCTCCCCTCAGAGACGTCCTCAGTGCTGGCAGAGGGGGACCCTTCTGATGCAGCCGTGGCATTGTCATAGTAATGCGGGGGGTCGTGCTGGGCAGGGGAGTCTGGCCCGAGGAGGGAGATAGGTGGCAGTGAGCCCCAGGCCCTGGCAGGGGTCTGGCTGAGCCCCCACTCCAGTCACATAACTGACGCTGTTGGGGGGCACTGGCGCTGCAAGCTCTCTGCCAGAGCCACAGCGGGGGCTCGGCAGCAGGAATGGTGATGCTGGGCTGTAGCTACTGAGAGATGGAGGGGTCGCTCAACCCTCCTCCCCCAAGCTCCCCGTTCCCCCACCTGGAGCCGTCTTGGTGTCACTCTCCTCCACACTGTCCCAGCTGTCATAGGGCAGCTTCATCTCTGACCCTTCCAATGGGGAGCCTGGTGGGAGGGGACTGGGTGTTGGGGGTGGCTGGAGCATCCCAAACCACTGAGATGAGCCAGTGCTGCACAGCCGGGTTCTGAGCGGGGCTCCCAATCCCGCTGCTGTGGTGGGGCCACAGGGCAGAGACCCCCCAACGGTTCAGAGGGCAACCACAGGCCTGTACCAACCCGAGCAGCTGGGCACCTCCTGGTACTCCGGCGGCAGGGTGTAGTCCAGCTCCTCATAGACAGCATCGGAGATGGCATCGGAAGCTCTGCAGGGGCCTGAAACCACGGGCAGCACCCACCCAGGGCCGTAGGCATTGTGATCAGCACTGGGGTTACCAGCTGCCCCCCTCTGTGCCACCCCGTGGACAGGGAACCCCCCAAAGCATCTCTGCCCCAACACCCGCTCACCGGGACACACCTTGGCACCAAGCCTGGGCACGGCACACCTGCATGGCCAGCACACCCAGGGTCAGGAACAGCAGTGTCCCCAGGACCACGCACAGGACCGTGGGCACCGACACAGTCCCTGTTGCTGGCAGTGGAGCCTTGCTGCTGGGGACACCTGTGGGGACAGCATCAGGTGGCATGGCAAGGGATGGGGGGGGGCACCAGCACAGGCAGAGCTGTCTCTGCAAGGGCACCATGGTGGCAGCAACTACCTGGGGATGGAGTGGGAGTCCCACTTATGTCATTGCTGTCCTGATGACATGTGACATAGGCATCCCCGCTGGGGCTGCAGGCGTGCAGGTGCCATGGTGCTGATGGACATTGCCAGAGCAAGTGGGACCCCTCCTCGCAGGCCACCCAGGATAGCCAGGCAGGGGCCGGGTCCCAGATAGGGGCATCCATCAGCGTCCCCCCATCCCCGCAGCCCAGCTGCCGGCAGGCAATGGTGGCTGTGGCGGCACTGGTGCCATTGGCGCACACTCGGCCCCACGTGCCATTGTGGAGAACCTCCAGGTGCCCAGAGCAGCGGCCGCTGCCACCCATCAGCCGCAGGGAGAGGTGCTCTGCAACGGGGAGTCATGGCAGGGCTGGGCCAGGGCCACCCACGGGAGAACGGTCCCCCTGGTCCCCCACTTGGGGACACACAGCACTAACCTGAGCAGACGGCTCCTGCCCCGCCACCACGCCGGCAGACGCGCAGTGCCATGGCTGGGCAGTCCCAGAGCGACGCCTCGGTCCCGGCACACCCACCGGCATTCAGCCACAGCGGCCCCGTGCCGGGACCGAAGCGAGCCAATCTGGGTGCCTCCAGTGCTGTTCCGCACCCCAGCTGGCGGCAGACCACGGTGGCATCTGAGAGGTCCCAAGTGTCCTGGCAGACACTGCCCCACGTGCCATTGACGTAGACCTCCACCCTCCCGGCGCAGCGTCCGGTGCTGCCCACCAGCATCACCCGCCGGCTGCCTGTGGGGCACAGAGGGGCCAGGTCTGGGGTGGCTGCTCAGGGTGTCGGCACCCACCCAGTGCTCCCTGGGACACTCACCCGAGCAGATGACTGCCACCTCTTCAGGGCTGCCGGTCGGCGCAGCAGCCATCCCTGAGACGTTGCACTGGGCCAGGCTGTGCTCGGTGCCGGCACACCACAGACCCTGCAGTGCTGCAGGGCTGGAGCCCGGCACTGTGTAGACCTTCTCTGGCACACCACAGCCCAGCTGCCGGCACACCACGCTGGCACTCCGGGCATCCCACAGCCCCACTGGTACACGGGCCCAGGCACCGAGGCTGGTGGCCACTTCCAACCGCCCATCGCACCGGCTCTCCCCCTCCACCAGCCGCAAAGGCTCCGCAACACCTGCAAAATCCCCAGCAGTGCCGTGGGGCTGCTTCAGCCTGCCTCCTGTCTCAAAATGGCCCTCTGGCCCCTGCTCCTGATTTCTGGGGTGTCCCAAAAGCCCCCTAAAACATGTGTGGTACAGACCTGAGCAGTTGACAGCAGCGGCATGGCCGGGGAGGCAGGCGGGCTGCCCCAGCACCACTGTGGGACACTGGCCTGGGTGATGCTCACTCCCACTGCAGCTGAAGGTGTCCCGCCGGAGCAGCCCATCTTCCCCTCCAAAGTAGCCTCCCGGGGGCACAGTGACAGCAGGGCCACAGCCAAGGTGGTGGCAAAAGACGTGGGCATTGAACACGTCCCAGTCACTAGCGCAGAGGGACCCCCATGACCCCCCCGCCTCCACCTCCACCCGCCCAGCACAGCTCGAGCTATTGCCCGCCAGCCGGAAACCTGTGTAGGCTGCAGAAGAAAGGGTGTTGGGGTGGCCTGATGGCATGTGGGGACCCCAACACCCCCTTGGCATCCCCAGGGCTTACAGGAGCAGATGATGGTGGCGTGGCCAGTGCAGCTCTCGCTGCGGGGCAGCTGCCAGGCGCAGGCAGAGAGGAGGGGCTCAGTGCCGGTGCACTTGAACCCCCCCTGCCAGAATGGTCCCCTTCCCGCTTCAAACCAGCCGGCACCAGGGACAGCCAGTGCCGGGCCGCAGCCCAGCTCCCGGCAGACCACCTGTGCGGCCTTGATGTCCACGTCCCCCTCGCAGACTCTGGTCCAGGTTCGGCCCTTGCGCACCTCCAGCCGCCCAGCACAGGCCATGTCGCTGCCAACCAGCCGGGAAAAGCCTGTGGGGAGATGCACGGGTGTTGGTCCTGGGGGTTGTGCTAGAACCGGGGTGTTCCCCCCATGCCGCCTGGCTCCTACCTTGGCAGATGACAGCAGTGTCATAGTCATGAATGCCACGGTAGGGTCCCCAGCCATAGATTTTGCAGTACCAGAGGGCAGTCTCATTCCCTTGGCAGTCAACCCGAGCCAGGCTGATAGAGCCGGTGCCTTTGCCAAAGAGGGTGCTGGCAGTATAGGCACCAGCGGCTGAGCCACAGCCCAGCTGCTGGCAAACCACCTCAGCATTGTCCATGTTCCAGTTCTCATCCCCCACGGTGCCCCAGTGTCCCCGCAGCTTCACTTCCACCCTCCCCGCACAGGGACCCCCGCCGTCAGCCAGCCTCAGCTCCAGCGCATCTGCATAGGGCATCGGCATGGCCTCAGCCATGCTGGCGGATGCCCTGGCATGGGGTGGGTACCCCAGCTCAGCCACCCCTCCCCACCTCACCTTCACAGGTCACCCCCACATCTGTATCATGGTCGCAGTAGTGATTTCCCCAGCCTAAGTGGATACAATCCTGCAGCAACTCCTCATTGCCCTGGCAGAAGATATGGAGCCAGATCCGACCGGTGCCCTGCCCAAACGGGGCATACACAGACGAGTGGACCGCCGGACCACAGCCCAGGGACTTGCACACCACAGCATCCCATCTGGATTCCCAGTTGAAGTCAGAGACGCAGATGGAGCCCCACTCGCCCTCGTGCTTCACCTCCACCCGGCCAGCGCAGCGCACACCACCGTTCACCAGCCGCAGCTCCCAGGTACCTGAGGCAGGGAGGGTGCTGAGCACAGCCAGGGGCTGCATAGAGTAAGGGGTGGTCCCCTGCCCCACGGCTGTCCCCAGCACCGACGAGTCACCCCTGCAGAGCCGCAGGCAGAGGAGCAGCCCCAGCACCCCGACAGCCACCATCATACCAAGCGGAACTGCCCCAGGGTGCAGGGTGGGTGATATATAGGCAGCGGTCTCGCAGCTGGGAGCCAATGGAGATCCAGCACCTTGTGAGCCGTTATCAGGTGGGTTATCTCCCACCCTCCAATAACATGCTTCGTGCCCAAATATGAAGCTTGACTCCTCTTCTGGCGTCACAAACCTCGCCACTGTGGGTCGGCACCCGGATGTCCCTGGGCAGAGCAAGCCCCCCAAAACCTCCTGGGACACCTGCCACTGGCACCGGGCATGCAGACCCTTCCCACTCATGTCCCCCCTGGAGCTGACCCTGCTGCCTGAGCCTGGCAAGTGCCCAGGCCCAATGGCAATGGGGTTCTGCCCAAAACCTACAGGAGTCTCCTTCGCAGGGCCACCCTCAGCACCGGCACAGGGCAAAGCCCAACCATCTCAGTCTGTCAGGTCCCATCCTTGGGGTGCTGCTGTCCCCAGCGTGCCTGGAGACCCCAGGGGGTCACCGAGGCAAAGCAACCCCCGGCTCACCGCAGTGTTTCCAGGGGGCACGTCCCCAGCCCCTCACGCAGCCCGGCAGCGCATGGCAGTGCCGCCTGCGCTGCGGCAGTCACGTCCCTGCACTGTGGGCAGGAAAGAGGAGGTTTGAGCCCCGGCGGGGACCCGGCACCAACCGCACGCGGCTCCCCAGCCACCTGCAGCGCTGCCGGTGAGGCCGGTATCTGCCCGCGGCGACGCCACGGAGGGGGGCACGGGGCCGAGCGCAAACAAAGACGCGGGCAGAGGAGGTGGGAGGGGGCAGGGGGACGAGGACCAGGACAGGGATGATTCTCCCACGGCTGCGGGACCCGGCAGGCTCCGGCGTCCCAGAGCGGTGCCGGCAGCCGCAGCCAAGATGGGACGGGGTTGGGGACACGGGGGAGGTGATGCGGCTGGGGGGGCACTGAGGCGGGCTCAGAGCTGCAGCTGCGCAACCCCAAAGCCACCGCAAGCGCTGGAACAGGCCCAGAGAGCGGTGGCAGCGGACGGGCCCCGAGACCTGCGGCGGCAGCCGTTGGCGACACCCCGACCATGCCGGGAGGAAGCGCCTGCTCCCGGCGGGGCCGCAGGGCACACCTGAGGCACCGCCCCGCCACCTGCCGCCGCGCTCCGCCAGCGTCGGGACCCGCCACCTGCCAACGCCACCGTGTCACCCCGGGGCGGCCGCGACGCCGCAGCACGACCCCGCCACCGCCCGCTGGGCCGCCCGTCCACCCCAGGAGCCGTCGGGGGTGGAAACCCGACCCACACACACCCGCCCCTAACCCTGGGGCGGGAAGCGGGACACGGCACGGCTCCAGCGGGAGCTGCGCCTCACGGTAGCACACCGGGGACGCTTCAAGGAAAGAGGCCGAGTGTCCCGGTAGGTTTTTATGGGGGAGTCCTGCCGGTGTCTCCTTGCAGGGCTCCGGGGCGGCAGGGCGGGACCCGAACCCTCCACCACCCGGGCTGGCCCCGCCCCGCCCCGCTGAGCCCGCCCCGCCCCCAGGCACACTCCCCGACGGCAGAGGGCGCCGCTGCGCATCTCCGGAAAGACCCGAGCGGCGGCGGAGAGAGTCGAGCCGGGGCGCGGCTGAGAACGATGGCGCAGCAAGTGGAGCAGCTGCGGGCGGACGGCGTGTACAAGGAGGTGCTGCGGGAGGGCACCGGGCCACTGCCCGACTTCCGCGACGGCACCAAGGTCAGACCCGCTGCGGGGCCGCCGGGCAGGGAGGGCCGGGGGGAGGGGGGAGTTGGAGCGAGCCGCGCATGCGCCCCGCCGCCCCCGCGGTGACGCCGCGGCCCGCTTGGCGCCCACAGGCCACCTTCCACTACCGCACGCTGCGCTGCGGGGATGAGGAGGCGCCGCTGGACGACAGCCGGGCGCGGGGGAAGCCCATGGAGCTCATCGCCGGCAAGAAGTTCAAGCTGCCGGTGTGGGAGGCGGCGCTGCGCACCATGCGGCCCGGGGAGCGCGCGCGCTTCCGCTGCGACGCCAAGGTGGGGCGGGGGCGGGGCCTGAGGGGCGAGGCCTGAGGGGCGGGGCCTGAGGGGCGGGGCCTGAGGGGCGGGGCCTGAGGGGCGGGACCAAATGAGGGGCCGGGCTTATTGATCGCCGTTTAACTCTGGGCGGGGCTTGGCCAAGGGGCGGGGCTTTATGGCTCGTGTGTCTACCCGCGAGGGGGTGGGGCTGCCCCGGAGGGGCGTGGCTTTGGGAGCGGGGGGGCTTTGGTTGGGTGTCCAACCTGAGGGGCGGGGGGTTATTGGTAAGGGGCGTGGTCTGGATGTGCGATTGCTCTGAGGGGGCCTGGCTTGTGCTCGGGGGCGGGGACTGGCGTGCCCTGGGGTACGAGGCCGAGCGTTCCGGTCCCCACCACCCCCCACCCCCCGACTCTCACACCCCGGCCCAGCGCCATGCTTCCCTAACTCCCTCCCTCCCCCCCGCCCCCTTCCCTTCCCTTCCCTTCCCTTCCCTTCCCTCCCCTCCCCGCAGCACGTGGTGCTGTACCCACTGGTTGCCAAGAGCCTGCGGAACATCGCGGCTGGGAAGGACCCGCTGGAGGGGCAGCGGCACTGCTGCAGCATTGCTCAGCTGCACGACCACTACTCTCTGGGGTACCCTGACCTCGATGAGCTCCAGAAGAACCCACAGCCCCTCATCTTCGACATTGAGGTGCTCAAGGTGAGGTGCCTGCTCGTGCCGGTGGGCAGTGGGGAGCCCCTGGACAGGGGAGTCTGGGGACAGCCACCCCAACCCCACTCCCTGGGTGGATGGTGTGGGAGAAAGGGTGCTGGGGCTCTGTCCTGGCCTGGAGATGGGCTCTGCCCTCATCTCAGGGTGCCGGCAGGTCGAGGCACCTGGCTCCTACCAGCAGGACCCGTGGGCCATGACGGATGAGGAGAAGCTGCAGGCCGTACCCCTGATCCACAAGGAAGGCAATGAGCTGTACCGACAGGGCAAGGTGCAGGAGGCAGCAGCCAAATACTACGATGCCATCGCCTGTCTCAAGAACCTGCAGATGAAGGTGGAGCTCCCTGGGCCCTCTCCTGGGGGTGCACTCAGGCTTCCCCACATCCCTCCTGGTGCACAGGGCTTGGGAGCATCCCTTCAAGGCATTGTGTGTCCCCCACTCCATCTCATTCCTGCAGGAGCAGCCCGGCTCTCCGGACTGGATTGAGCTGGACCAGAAGATCACGCCGCTGCTGTTAAATTACTGCCAGTGCAAGCTGCAGTGCGAGGAGTACTATGAGGTGCTGGATCACTGCTCCTCCATTCTCAACAAATACGAGGGTAAGGAGCTGCCTGCCAGCCCAGTCAGCTGCTGTAGGTGCCAGCAGGGTGAGTGGGTAGCCAGGAGGGCTTCCCCCGCCCACCAAATGCTCTGCCAATCCAGCAGCTCTCTCCCTGCAGACAACGTCAAAGCCTACTTCAAGCGGGGAAAAGCCCACGCAGCAGTGTGGAACGTGGCAGAAGCGCAGGCTGACTTCGCCAAAGTGTTGGCCCTCGATCCCTCCCTGCGCCCCATCGTCAGCAAGGAGCTGCGGAGCCTGGAATCCCGCCTACGTGAGAAGGATGCCGAAGACAAGATTCGCTTCAAGGGCATCTTCTCACAGTAGATAGAGCCCACAGCCGCACCGGAGAGCCCAGCACTCTCTGAACGTGTTCTTTTAGATATTCCACATGTGGAATGTTCATGGATGTTATTAATGTTTAATACAACTTTTACTTATTTGAAGTCATTCAAAGTGACCCGGGAGCTGGCTGCAGCCCGGGGACATGGCAGCACAATTCCGTTGCAGCATTAGGCAGTGTATGGCAACCACAGCGCCTGGGTGAAGCACGGCTGGAGAGTGAAGCTTCTTACCAGGCTCTTAACTGCATTCACGGTCACACCGGGAACAGATGTGTGGGGCGATGCCACATTTTTCGTTGAGGTTTTATTGTTCGTTCTGAGGTTTTTATACTTTATGTCGGTGCTGAGCCATCACACCCAGGGCTGGCCGAGTGGGTGGCAGCTGTGGGGGCCCCGGTGCCAAGCCTCACCCTGTCTCTTACCACCTGCGTGCCCACAACTCTGTGCCACATCCCGCATCATCACTTCTCAAGGCTGCTGCTGTTATCCCAAGCCTGTATTTCCTCTATACTGCGTTATCATGTCGGCGTCAGTGGTATTTTATATAGAATAACTGCTTGTTACCGCTATGTTGGAAGCTTTTTAGCGGACGATGGGCACATGAGCAATCTGGCCTTTGAATTGTAAGAACTGTGCATGTGCTGTAAGGCTTGTAGCCAATCACATTGTATTGGGGTGCGTGATCGTATCTGCTCAACCAATAGGGGCCAGATGTGTGCACATGGCAGGGGTGGAGCTATCCGGACGTGAGCACATGGCACGGGACTATATAAGCAGATGAACGGTTTGAATAAACAGCATTCACCTGATTTTATTGATCTCTGTGTGTATGTCCAGATCTCCCGCACTGCTACCCAGGGGAAACCCTGGTCATGCTATGCCACGGTAAAGGTAAAACTGGTCACAGGCATCCAGTCATTCAGAAATTGCTGTTAAAGGGGACTGAGGTAAAGCAAACTGGGGTGGGCCAGGAATGGGGTGGGGGTGGGGAGGGGAGCCTGACCACCCTGGCCCTGAGGTCTCACAAACTCACTGCACAGCATCATGGATGCATTGGGCTTGGTGTCAGATGCTCCAGCTGCTTGGTGACTGCAGTTGTAAAGCCAGGATGGCTCCAGCAAGCTCTGTCCTGGGCTTTGTGGTGTAAACCCAGCTCTGCCACTTACAGCTGTTGGCACGGGGGCATCCCTCCCGCTCCCCATCCCACCCTGCAGGAGCTCACCCCAACCCCCATGGCCCTCACCCTCGGCCCAGGCCGAAGACAAGGGGGGGGGAACAGAGCTGCTGCAGCCATGCTCCACTTCCTGCAGTCTCCTGCGCCACAGACCCTCCATCCCCGCCCTCACGCCACGGCAATCCTCAGTCCCTCTATCCCTGCCCTCATCCCGTTGCCATTGTCGTGGGAAAGCTATTTAGCCACTCACACGTGGGAAAGCTATTTAGCCACTCACACACTGTATGGCTTGAGTGGGCATCGTCGCATAGCTGAACACCACGGGACCGCCCAGAAAGTGCTTTATGCCCCAGGATGTGTCCCGAATTTCTTATGACCTGACTGCTGGGCCCCAAGGCCACCTCTCTGCGTGACACCGAGTCTGAGGTCAGCAGGCGCCTACAGAGTGGACACACAGACCCCCACACCTCATCTTTATGTTACTTTATTTCACACCAGAACGAAGAGAACAGAGGAACTGCTTTTGAATACTGGCCTGTCCCTGCCCCGTGGCCAGTGACACCGAAGGGAAATAAATAGGTGGGGACAGGGAGGTGTTGCTCACCCAGGGGCAAAGCCATGACCCAAGCCCCCCAAGCACGCCACCCAGGGATGGACTAGCCCAGGGGTCAGTACCCCAGCTCCCCTGGGCCCCAGAGGACTGGAGGGAGGCAGAGCTGGGGGGCAGTGGAAGCAGCTCAGCCCTGAGGGGACAGCTCCAGCATGGCTCAAAGCACTGATCCCTGGGGGTCTGTGGTCTCTGGGGACCCAGTGTCTTCATCTCCTTGCTCTCAGCCTGTGGCCCCATGGTGGGCTCTGGCCCCAGGAACACCGGTGCAGGAAACGGAGGCTGCAGCAGTGGGGAGGGGGGATGGTGGCCCTGCCACTCTCACTCCTCACCCTCCAGCTTGAGGCTGACGCTGCGGGGCTTGGCTCGGGGCAGGCCCGGGGGTGCTGGTGGAGGTCCCCCATCCCGCTCGGCCTGGCTGGAGCCCCGCGAACGCAGGAGCTGGCTCTGCTTGCGGAGGAAGTCTACGGGGCCTGGGCAGCCGTAGGTGCCTTTGCCTAGCACAGGCCGCGGGGGTCCCTTGGGCGAGTGGGCCAGGGCTGCTGCCTCCAGCTGAGCCAGGTGGGCGACGTAGCCCTCGGACAGGAACTGGGGGACGCACAGGGGGCCTGAGCCAGTGGCCTTCAGCCATGGCGTGCTCCCTTGGCCTTGGTAGGGTCAGCCATCATCCCGCTGGACCCCTGGCCAAGTCCCGGTCCCATCACCATACCTGGCACTGGTTGTGGAACTTCTTAACGGCGCGGCCAACGATGTAGATGTGTGCCGGCGCAAGCCCCAGCGAGCTGTAGACGGAGACGTCTTTGGTGGAGCCATAGCCGGCGACGATGGTGATCTCTGCCTGCCCACGGACAAGAGCGTTGGGACAGGGAACGACCCTTCCCATAGGGACACATAGCCCCAGGAGACCAGGGCACCCTCGTTTCACAAGGGACAGTCACAATGCCTGCAGCCAGGTGCTGCCCCTCTGCCCCTCCACCCCCCTCGGTCCTGTGTCCCCACACCACAGGCAGCCCTGTCCCCACCTCTGTGCGCAGGCTCTGGAGGAAGGCAGCTTTCTGGCGCAGGGGGTCATGGGTGAGCCCGTCACAGAAGGAGACGGCACCATGGGGGAAGTTGTGCTGGGAGAGCCAGGCCACCACACGATGCTTCTGCATGTCGGGGCGTCCCGTCACATAGATGATCATGTAGCCCGAGTCCTGCCAGTGACTGGGAGGAGACATGCATCAGGGGCAGGAGCCTGGGTGGGTATCCATCTCCCGAGACATTGCACGTGGATGTAGCCACAAAAACCTCCCTCGCCCCTGGGGATTTTAGGCAGGCTGACCGTGCAGCAGAGCTGCGGGTAGGTATCACGGCAGGCTTCAGGGCCAAAACGGGGAGCAGAATGGCTTTCTACTGTGAAAACTCCCTGGGTGAGGGGGCGGGAGATTTCCCCCCCTCAATTCATCCCCTGGGAGGACAGCCCGCACCGACAGTCCGATTTCCCCAATCAGGTTGTCCCCACTACAACAATGGCACCTACCGTACGACGTCAACGGCCCCTGCCCGCACTTTGGGGTCACTGCCCATGATGGAGACGCTGGCGGTGAAGGAGCCATCGATGCTGAACACAACGGACTCGGTGCCCCGGGCCACCACCGTCAGATAAGCCTCAGCATAGCTGTGGTCCCCCCTTGCCGGGAGAGTGGGGAGGCTCAGCACCCTCTGACAGCTGCTGAAAGGGCTAGGGGAGGAGCTGGGGCAGCACCGCCACACCTGCAGCTCACCTGACCACCATGCGCACAGGGTAGATGCCGATGGCCAGAGCCTTTTCCGGAGGGATGGTGAAAGTCAAGCGCCCGCTGCCACTCGTCACCTCGGTGCCGTAGTACAGCCACTTCCCTGACAGTGGCTGTGTCATGATGTAGATGTCCACCTGGGAGAGG
Organism: Laterallus jamaicensis coturniculus; assembly: GCA_022605575.1. Lineage (NCBI taxonomy): Eukaryota > Metazoa > Chordata > Aves > Gruiformes > Rallidae > Laterallus > Laterallus jamaicensis. The sequence goes on from JAKCOX010000013.1 coordinate 24,808,407, forward strand.
GGACAGGGTGGAGCATGGTCCAAACCCCCCAGGTCCCGCTGTGTCCCCAGGCCCCTGTGACCCTCTCCACACATCCCACGGGGTCCTGTTCACCGCATTCCTTGCTCTGCGGGTGACACCAGCCCCGTGTCCCCTCGCAAAGCCCCGCAGTACCTTCTCCCCGGTCAGCGTCACCACGTCCAGCGGTCCATACATGAAGCGCCCGCTGAGGACCTGCGCCTTGCCCTCACACACAATCACATCGCTGGCCCGGTGGTTGGCCGTCACGTTCTGCAGGGACACGAGGGGAGCTGAGCAGCCTGCACCAGTACCCAGGGGCCCAATGGCCCATGGGACCCTCCCAGCATTATCCTGGCAGTAATGTTCCCAGCCACATCACCCCATGGCCAGGGCTGACTGGGACGCTGCCCTGGACAAGGGTCAGGCTCCCGCCAGCCAAGGGTGCACGAACCCGGATCTTCACTTGGGTGCGCTTGCGCTGCCACTTCTCCTGGGGGATAGCTGGGCTGTAGATAGAGCTCTCCTCGCTCTCTGCCGGCTGCGGTCCCTCCTTCTCCATCACCTGCAGCATGGCACAGCCCTGGCTCAGCCTCCACCAGCCCTGGTGAGCTGTGCCACCCGCCCCGCTGTGCCCACTGTACCTGGCGCAGGATGAAGGCGACCACGTCAGAAGACTCCCAGTAGCTGGCGTGGAAGAGGTGGGGCAGGGTGATGGTGGGGAAGGCGGTCAGCGCATCAGGGCAGTACAGTGAGTAATCAATGCGCTTCGGGCCCCACCAGCGCTCCAGGACTGTGAGAAGAACCCAAATGAATCCCTCCCTGGACCTCGTTGTGCATCCTGAGGTACCGACGTGGGTAGGGATGGCACTTACTCTTGACGACTTCATTGGTGCTGGCAGGAGTGGGGGGCTCCCCCAGCTCACTGCCCCTCCAGAAGCCCCCAAAGCTGCTGGTGGGAGTGGGGGGTGCAGCCATATCCACCTCGGGCAGGAACAGGGCAGAGTGCATCTGCAGGGCCTCCGCTGCGGTGAGAGACAGGTGAGGACACCCAGAGTTCCCCGGGGGACACCAAGCACCCTGGAACTCCCCCCCAGCAAAGCCCCACAGGGGTGAGCACCGCAGGCAGGCTCCGACAGCGCTGTAGGTGCTCTATGTGCCATGGCACAACACTGGAGCCCATAACACACCCTGGGGTGCGCAGTACCAGCCTGGCACGGGGGCTGCTCACCCAGCAGGGAGGAGGTGCCATCACCCAGGGGGTACTTCTGGTAGCGCGGCACGCTGAGGGGCGGGACGGCGTGGAAGGCCTTGGCCAGGAGGGGCTCCAGGCGAGAGGCGCAGGGGTCAGCAGCATGGAAGAGGTTGTAGATCTGCTCACAGGCGGGACGCAGCTGGGCCACTGGAGCAGAGATTGGGGGACAGAGATGGAGGGAGGGGGTCAAGGATGGAGCAGGAGGGAGGGGAAGTCAGAGATGCTCAGCCAGCACAGAGAGGAGCAGGGGATGGGTGCAGCCAGGGAAATTGGGACCTGGCACAGGAAAGGCCAGGGGGACAACCCAGGATGCTGGTGACAGCCAGGGGACAGTCTGGGGCTGGCATAGAGCAGGGTGGGGAATGCTTGGGCCCGCACAGATATGTGCGCAGCCAGGGCTGGGCATACAAGGGGCTGACACCCAAGCAAGGCTCTTTGGGGACATCCCAGGGGCAGGGTAGGGGAAGGTGACAGGCTTGCCAGGGTGGGGGTGGGGGAACATGATTTGGGGACAAGGGTTCAAGCACCGTGGCTGGCAGGGGATCCTCACCATCCAGAGCAGGCATGACGGTCTTGCGCAGCGCGAGCACCAGCCCCAGCGGGGAGCCAAAGAGGAAGAAGCTGGATACCTTAAAGTCGAGGCAGGTGCCGGCACCTTCTGCTGCCCCATCCACCGCTGCGGTGCCACTCCGCAGCGCCTCTGCTTCCAGCATGGCCTCGCTGGCCTGCGGGCTGGGACAGCAGGGTCAGTGGGCATGGGGAGGGACCCACCAGCCCAGGGGACAAGGCTGTGCCCAGCATAGCCCCGTGAGCCCAGAGGAGCTGCTGGAAGCAGGGGAGCTCCAGCAAGGCATCCCTGGGGCAGGATGCCCCCATGCAATGCTCCTTCCCAGGCTGGTGCAGACGGGAACCTCACCCTTTCCACAAAGCACAAAATTAGTCAGGAGGTCGCTAGCGCTCCTGTGGGGATGGGCCACAGCACTGCTGGCCATCCCCTTCACTCTCACCTGCACGAAGAGCCATGCTGGTGGGTGTTCCCTTGCTCCCAGCAAGGCAGCTGCATCCCTGGCTCCAGGCCCAGCCCTGCTGCTCCGTCCGCCCCATCGGCCAGGGGGTCCCTGCCGCTGCACAGCTCAGGGGAGACGGGCTCCGTGCTCTGCAAGAGGCAGCGAGCACCTGGCCACTGCTTAAAAGCCCCCACTGACACCCCTGCCGACCCTGCACCCGGAGGGTACCAAGCCCCTTCCCACCTCCCCAGCCCCAGTGGGTCACAGGGCACTGGCACTCACCATGCTGCCGCGACGGCTGCTGCTGTGGCTGCCCCCTGAGCCTGTCCGGCTCTGGCAGAGTGCATCAAAGCCCAGGATGCCGCCAACGCAGTCCCCCAGCAGCACCACCTGTGGAGAGCATGCACCCATGCCAGAGGCAGGGAAGGATGGAGACCCTCCAAGGCCTCTGCACGGGGGAGAAGTGATGTAGCCGCAGCCACAGGCTGGAGCAGAGCTCCCCCCACCAGATCCCCTCTCACCTGGCCACAGAAGCCAGTCCCCTCCCCAGAGTGCAGGAAGGCGCTGTAGGCCTGGTTGGCACGGGCGATGACGGCACTCACAGCGTGCTGGTAGCCCCCTGAGGAGGTGGCCAGCAGCGGGAGAGCTGCCAGTGGGATGTGGTCTTGGCTGCTGGACAGGCTGTCTCTGTCGTGACTGTAGGGGCTGAGCCTGAAGCAGGGAGGACATGGAAGGGGGAGGATGCATGGGGGCCACCTTGGTGTCCCTGCCCCACCTTGCAACACTTGCTCATCCCTGGACACCACACCCGACATCATCCCCAAACCATTGCTTGCCCTGGGTGCTGCAGCAGGGGAAGCTCCCCTCTGAAGCCACCACCACCCCAGTCCCTTCCCACAGCTCTGGGATGGCTCTCCGGGGCTTTGGGAGGGATACACAGACACATAGCCCCCTCCTCATGCGGTACGCAGGCCCCGGCACTGCCATCCATACTTGGAGACGAGGGCATAGGCAGCAGCGCAGATGGGTGGACAGGGGACCAGGCGCAGTGCCACGTGCCCCAGTGCCTCAGGGAAGTGGACGCGGGTGACGGCATCGAAGGTGGCCACCAATGTCTGCACATCCGCCTGCTTGGAGCCTGGCTCGCCCGCCCCCTGGTCCAGGATGTTGCCACTGTGGAGGATGAGGAAGAGGGCGTGGATCCGGCACGCCTGTGCTGCGCTCTCCGCCGAGCCACCCTGCAGGAAGGAGAGTGCTGCTGGTGGTGCCGGTGCTGGGGGCACGGCCCGAGGGAAGGGGCAAGTAGTACACACACCTCAGGGAAACTGGACACCCCCAATCCTTCACCATCTGCCTTGGACATGCTGGCTCCATCCCCTGCGAACACACAGCTCCGGTGAGCCCGGCTGGGGTGTCCAGGCGGGGCTCAGTCCCCTGCCACGGCACCTGTAAACCGGGGTTGGGGGCTGGAGCCATCCTGGTACTCACCCAGTGCCTCGTCCAGCTCTGCTGGCCGCTCCAGCGTGTCCAAGAAGTCGTTGGAGCTCCACTTCGTCATCTCCTTCGCAAAGACCTCATCGCTGTCAGACAGGTCCTCTGCAGCGGCATGGAGGGGTCCATGGATGAGGGGAGCACCCTGAGACCCATCCCCAGCAAGCATCCAGCTTGCCCCAGGCTGGTACACTGAGCCCCAGGGCTGCCCCACATACCATGGGCATCAAAAAACTCCTCTTCAGAGCTGTTCTCGGAGTCACGGGCAATGTTCTGCATCCGCCACTCAGACAGGCTCTGAGGAGACACCCCCCCTGACACCAGCACAGGATCAGCACCCAGAGCCCCACACAGCGAGACCCCCACTCCTGTGCCACGGCTCCACCCAGACTCAGCTCCCTTCTCCAACCCCAGGTGCTGGGGGTCCCTGTCCCACCCATGAAGGACCTGGTCTCTCACCTCCATGCTGGGAAGAATAGGAGGACCGGGACGATGTGGACCACTGCTTGGCAAAGCTGTCGTCAGGGGACACATCGGCCACTCCCTGTACCTCAGGCCCATCTTGCCCGCTGGCACCCCCCGGCTCTGGTCGCCCCTCGGGGCTGGGCCCAGCAGCGGGGGGCTCCTCAGCATCCCCGCATTTGGCCATCTTCTGCGCCAGCATCCGTGCCGTCTCCTCCTCCAGCTGCCGGATGTCTTCCATTGTCAGATCCGTCCACTCGTCCTGCCAGCACCAAGCCTGGCGATGGGCACGCAGCATCACCTTCCGCAGCCCTGTGACCAATGGGAGGGTAAAACTGAGCCCGGCGTGACCCCAGGGGGCTCCCCAAACCCAAAGTGCCAGCGATGGAGCAGGCTCGTGGCTGCTGCTTCCCTGCACTCACCCACATCGTGGATGAACTGCTCGATTTTGGACTGCATCCCCCAGTAGCGGAACTCCACCTTGCAGAGCTTGTAGGCACACATCAGGGGCCCGCCGGCAGCCACCTCCAGCCAGTCATCCCCCAGTGGGCCCCGGCCCGTCTTGGCTGAGTGGTAGAGCTTGGGGTCCTCCTCTGGCTTGTATTCCCCAGGGGAGATGGGGTCACGCACAATGTCAATGGTGTCTGGGGAGGGTAACAGCGGTAATCACCCCGCAGCACCCAGCGAGGTGACACAGGCGGGCGGGAGCTCTTCTTGGGGAGAAAGAAATCAGAGGGGGCACCCATCAATTTATCCCCACAAGCTGAGTGTCTGACAGGGACAGCAGCAAACACTCCCTATCCCACAGGTATGACATCAAACCCATAATAGGTCCCGTTCTGTCCTTACACAGGGCCTGATCCGGTGCCCCAGGGAGTGGCACGGCTGCGGGAGGGGGACAAGGAGGCGGTAGAGCATGCGAAGAGCCGGGGCTGACACACATATGCGCATTAGCCGGGAGATTTGGCAGCTGGGAGAGCGGCCCCGGCGACCCCAGGGGACGTGGAGGCTGGTGCCGAGGACAGCTGGATCAAGCGGCTCAGTGCAGCTGCACCCCCCACCTGCCATGCCCCTTCCCCTCCCCAGACCCAAGGGTCAACAACAAGACATTGAGCACAGCAACATCATCCCATGACCTAGGAGGAGCCCCCCCACATTAAGCTGGGGGTTGGGATGGCCACGTCTCTCCCCACACAGAGAGGGTCCCCAAAACTGGGGCAGTGGGCCACAGATGTCATCCAGGAAAACACAATCCAGCAGACCCTGGGGGGCTGTCTGGGCTCAACCCTGCACAAAGTCCCCCACAATTTGGCTGTTTTAGCGCTGTCTCCAGCCAGCTCCTGCCAGCCCCCAGTTTGGGGGCTCCCAGGGCACCCCACTGCCCCCCCAGGGCCTTCCCATAGAGCCAACCCCTGTCTGTCCCCAGGCCCTACGTTTGTTTGACCCCCGCCAAGATGCCCACTGTCCCCCCCCTCCAGCTCAGGCCGAGAAAACACAAAATTGAGGGGGGGGAGAAAGGCCTCAGAGAGTGTGGGGCAGCTGCAGGCCAGGTGCACTGCAAGAGGGGCTTTTTCAGGGGCCGGCTGCCAAAACACAACACACTGCAGCTCCCCCAAACACACCACGGGGTGGGAAAGTGGCACCGGAACTGTGCGGCAAACGTGGGTTGACCCCTTGGGTGGTGGCACAAAGAGCTGGGCACCAGACGTGCCAAGCTCAAGCAGCTCCTGGCAGCACGGCGACCACAGGGTCCCTTTGCTTTTACTGCTGGGATCAAGGAGGCGGGTTATGCCCCGTGGCTTGCCCAGGAAGTCCGGAGAGCAGCTGTTTGTTCTGTTGCCCTTTGAAACGCAAGACGGGGTTTAAATCTGGCATGGCAGGCAGAGAGCGGGAGCTGGCAAAGGAAATCCCCACGGGCACCACATTGGTGCTGGTCCCACCTCAGCAGCAGCCACCCAAAACGCGGGTGTGCTGCACCGAAAGCCCATGGGGCTGGGGAGACGGGGCCACATCCCGCTTGCTACCCGGTGGTGGCAGGGGCAGAATTTGTCCCCCCTGCCTGGCCCAAGCTGCTGGCATCCTGGCCGGACATCCCCAGTGCCACGAGAACCAATGAGAGAAATAGGTCAGATGAATCATTTCCTCCGAGTGCCTATTTTAGGCCTCCATTTTAAGAGGCAGCGCGTCACGCTCTACACTCTGGCACCTAAAACGACTGGCTCAACACCACCGGGAAAAGGGAGGCCACAGGAGCCAGTGCCAAACCCACCACCAAGGGAAGAATCCCACCCCAGGCTCCTGGCTCTGCCCACGCGTCCCCCCGGCAGGCAGCAGCTCGGGGTGCATGGACCCAGAGAACGATCCGGAGCGAAGCCCTGGGGAGCAGGGGAAGCAGGACAGGGGGTGGGGAAATGGGGACACACTTTTCCAGCTCCCCCCAGCTGAGCTGAAATGCCTCGCAGGAGCCTGGCGCGGGTTCCATATACCCCCAGAGAGGGGCTGAGGTGGGCAAAGCTGTGCCAAACCGTGCGAAGAAAGGGCTGAAACACAGAGGGGGAGAGGAGCAGGCTGGTACTGGGTTGGGGGGAGCTGTGAGCAAGTGTACAGGTGAGGGAAGAAAGCAGAGGGCAAAATTACCCCCCAAAACACCTTTAATGCGGGCTCTGGTTTAGCAGCACTGCCAAGAGAGTCGGCGGGAAGCTCAGGGCAGGGAGCTCAGGGTGCAGACGCCTTCCCCTGCCAGGGTCCCCCCGTCACTGTCCCCAAAACACAAGGAGAGCAAAGCTGAACATGTTGCCAAAGTTAGCGAGGAACCTGAACCCCTTGGGCGCCGCAGCACACCCAGGTACCCAGCCTGGGGAGCGCTGCGTGGGAACCGCGGCAGGCATCGGGTCCTGCCCAACACCCGAACCAGCCTCGCGGCAACCCTACACACCCAAAATCCTCTGCCTCTTCTCAGCTGCACTCAGGTTAAAGACATTTGTCTGCTGGCCTGCATCCGGCCGGTAGTACGTCTCAATCTCAATGGAGAACTTCTCCACGAAGGGGCAGGTGTACCTAAGGGACGTGTGGGGACAGAGCTGAGCCAGGGCAGCAGGGTCAGCCCCACAGCCCACCCCAAAAACCCTGTTGGGGCCCACCTGGTACGGGTGTATGGATAGGCATTCCAGGACTCCTCTTCTACCTGCAGCGCAGCCTTGGGAAGCAGCGCCCGAAACCAGCTGGGGATGTGGGAGCCCACATGATAGATCTTGTGGGTGTACTGGCCACTGCCGCCAGGCCCGTCACTGTAGGGGCGGTTGGCCAGGATCTCCACGCCGCTGCCCTCGCCACTTGACTCCTCTCGGCTCTTCTTCTGCGGGGGGAGCTGCTGTGTGAGCAGGCCCCCCCCCCCCCCAGCATCCCCTAATCCTGAGACCCACACACCCCAAAAGCCCAGCAACTCACAGGTCCCCAGGTCTCCATCCCCCCCTCTCCGCCCTCCCACATCCCCCAGCCCTCAGGTCCATGTCCTCAAACCCTCCCAACTTCAGTGAGACTCTCCACACCCTGCCAAACCCTTGGGGTCAGCTGCAGGACCCCGTAACCCCTGGACTCTGTGTGTAGCCCCACAGCTCCCTGCAGCCCTCAGCCCCCCACAGCCCCCCGCAGGCCCTGGGCTCAGCCCCACAGCCCCCTGCAGGCCCCCGGGCTCAGCCCCACAGACCGCGGCAGCCCCCAGGCTCAGCCCCACAGACCCCCACAGTGCACAGCCCCCGAGCAGAAAACTCCCATAGCCCCAGCAGAAAACTCCCATAGCCCCCCAAGCTCAGCCCCCCGAACCCAGGTTCAGCCCCAGAGCTTCCAGGCTCAGACTCCCGCAGCCCCCAGACCCTGGGCTCAGCCCCCCACAGCCCCCCGGGCTCAGTCCCCCGCAGCCCCATAGCCCCCCGGGCTCAGTCCCCCGCAGCCCCCCGGGCTCAGTCTCCCGCAGCCCCATAGCCCCCCGGACTCAGTCTCCCGCAGCCCCCCGCCCGCCGGGCTCAGCCCCCCGCCCCCACCTGGATCATGTAGAGCTGGGCCACCTGGTACTCCTCCAGGCTCATGGGCAGCAGGATGTGGTATTCCTTGATGAGCATGGCGGCGGGGGGCAGCGCCTGCGGGGGCGGCCGTCAGCCCAGCCCGGCCCGGCCCGGCCCGGGCGGCGCGGCGCGACGCGGCCCGGTTCAGTTGGGTTCGCCCAGGCTCGGTCCGGCCCGGCCCGGAGCCCGCTGCGAGGCTGCTGGGCCCGCCCCGCTCCCATGGCAACGCGCCCCCCCGCCCGCTCGGCCCCGCCTGCCTTCGGCTCCCCTCGGCTCCGCTCGGCTCCCTTCGCACAACGCCCCCCCCCGCCCCTCCGTGCCCAGGACCCGCCGAACCTGCGCTGCTCCGAAACGGCCCCTCGGCTCGTGACATCACAGCCCGTCCCCACGGAGACGGCCGTGACGTAGGGAGGGGGGCGTGACGTCAGACACAGGAAGGAGGCGAGCGCTGCTTCACGGGCGCTCCGCGTGTGCCGGGCCCGGTACCGCCGCTTCCCACCGCCCCCACTCCCGCTCCCCGCTACTCCTGCGGGCAGGGGCACAGCCACCGCCAGGCCCGGGGAGGTGTTCCCCCACCCCCGCCCAGGCACAGCCCCCTCACAGCCCCGCGGCTCCAGGCCCGGCCCTCCCTCCGTGTGTCCCAATTACCGGCCGCAGCCCCCGGGGGCGCTGACGCCGCCAGTCCCGGTAACGCGTTTCCCCGCGTGCCCACCAAGACTCCCCCCTTCCTTCCCCCCAGCGACGCGGCCGGAGGCGGAGTTCCAACGACGTCCTTTATTTATAAAAACACACGTTTATAAAGAGCAGAGCGCGCCGCAGGCGCGGGCAGCGCAGTGACACCCCCCCTCGCCGCCGGCGGGGCAGGGACACCAGGGGTCCCGGAGGCGTCCCGGGTGACAGCAGCCGTTACGTGCGGGCATTTCGCTCTGTCTCTGCCAGGCACTCCCTGACCAGCGCCCGGGCGTGGATGATGCCTGCGGGGAGAAGCAGAAGGGACACCCCGCGTCAGCCTCCTCCGTGGGGCCCAGGCTGCCCGTACACGCAGCACCGGGGCCCGGCCGAGGTCGCTATGTGCGTGTCCCCCCGCCGCCCCTACCCCGCTTCAGCCGCTCCATGGCGCTCTTGCTGCCGGCGTAGGTGGGCCGGATCTCCTTCCCCATCTCCTCGATGACGGAGAGCAGATCGGTGTAGGTGCTCTGTGAGCCCTGCGCCCCGGGGGGCTTCATCGCCTGTGCGGGGGGGGACGCGGGTGGACGGAGAGCTGAGAGCTGGCCCCGCCGCCCCCGGCCCCGCCGCCCGCCGCCCCTCGCCTCACCTGCACGTAACCCATGGACGGCGGCCCGAAGTCATTGAAGAGAGGCCGGAAAGGGGCAGCGGCGCCGGGGACGGAGCCGGAGGGCGACGGGACGTTCGTGGCTGCGGGGAACGGAAGGTCACCGCTTGCACGCTGGCTCCCCCGCGCGCCCGACAAACCACCCGCCCCCCCTCCCTTCCCTCGCGGTGACCGGGGGTTGCTCTCACCGGCGGGCGGTGCCCCAGGCCCCGGCGGGGCAGGGCTGGCGCTGGCGGCTCCGGGGGTAGCAGGGGCGGGAGCGATGGGCTTGTAGGACATCCCCGACGGCCGCCTGCCGCTCCCGGCTCCCTGGAGCGCGGCGGGGGTCGGCTGGCGGCCCCCGCGCTCGCCCCGCCGGTGGTACCGCCGCTTCCCGCCGCAACTCAGCTCAGCTCAGCCCCGCGGACCCGGCCCGGGCGGGGGACGGCGGAGCGCGGTGGCTCCGGCACGGTACCGCTTCGGGGCCCACGGCGGGGCGGGGCGGTGCGCCGCGGCCTGGCCTGACCCGACCCGACCCGACCCAGCCTCTCCCCACTCCTTCCTCCCCCTGTCGCCGGCACGGCCGCTCGCCTTGATGACGCATGCGCGCGACGCCACGCCAACGTCACCGCGCCGCCGCCGCATCTTCCCCCAATCCCGTCACCGTGGAGACACGCGGCGTCCGCTCCGCCCCACCACCCCCCCGCCGCTGCCTCCCTCGCCTCAGGGCGGCGCGGGGCGAGGGGAGCGGGGCCCACCCGCCCCCGGGGCGGCGCAGGTGAGGGCTGTCCCGGTGCTGGGGTTCCCGGCTCCCCGCAGGGCCTACGGGGCTCCTGCCGTGGGGAGACGCGGCCGGTAGCTGCAGCCGGGGTGGGGCAGGAAGTTACTGGGCTGCGGGGGACAACCGGCCTCAGTGGCGAGTGAGCTCTCTCTCTGGAGAGGACGAAGCCAGGCTGGAGAGGAGTTCTGCATTTCCCCAGGGCAAAGAGACAAGCCCAAAACCCCGTTGGGACCACGCAGGGGGCACATGCCCCACCCCTGCCCACACCCCAAGGGGGGAGCGTACCTAGGGGCGCAGGGATTACCCCAAGTGACCCTACAGGGCACCCGGAGCAGGAAGCCCACACAAGTAGGGTGCCCGCAGCAGCCCTGCCCGCAACGCCTCTCCCAGGCAGAGAAGGGTGACACTTTATTCCCAGTTTTTTTCCACCAGGGCGCCCAAGCCCTGAGGAGCCACCTGCACTGGGTGTTGGACAGAGCAGCCGTGAGGGCCTGCGGCAGCCTGGGAAACAGAGGGATGGCACACCCACATTGGGCAGGACAGAGCAGGGTCTGGGGTAGGTGCGAGCTCCATCTGTGGCTAACGGGGGATGGGCTGTGGGTTACACCATAGGGTGAAGCAGGTTATGCCATTGCAGTGTGGAGGGAGCTGGGGTCAAGGCGAGGGCCTCAGCCTTGGATCTAGGGCTCAGAAGGCTGGAAGGTGGAAGGACAGCTCCATTGAGATTGGGGGGGGAGGGGATGCTGCAGGAGAGAGCAGAGATCAGGGTGAGAGTGGTCAAAGGCTGTCTGGGTCCGTGCCGCAAAGGGGCCCAGCGCTGGCCCCAGTGCCCCATCCTGCGGTTGGACCTCGGCAGCCAGGCAGGCGTGCAGCTGAGGGCGAGTCACTGAAGAAGCAAGGGTCTTGCCGTGGGGTTTGGGCGCCGTAGGTGCGCCAGCATGGCCCCATCAGCAGCAGCCGGAGCCAGGCATCTCCTCCGTGGCCCTCTCCTCTTCATAAGGCACGACAAGGGCCCGGGTTCCATGTTGGCACGCACCGCCCTCAGCGCGACATCATCCGCACAAACTCTGCCCAGGAGAAAACACATACAGAACACCCCAAATAAAGCCAGTGATGTTCCCAGCCCCACTCCCAGCCCCTACCTTCGAAGTCCACCAGGCCATCGCCGTTGAGATCCACGTCTTTGAGGATCTCATCCACCTCCCGGTAGTTGAGCTGCTGCCCCAGCAGCTTGCGCATGGCTTCCCGCAGCTCTGCCATGCTGATCTGCCCGTCCCCGTTGGTGTCGAACTGCACAATGAGCACCCCACTGGCAACTACAGTGCTTGGTGTGCTGGCAGCTTGCCAGCCTGCCCGTACCTGGGCTGTGCCACTCTCCCCTCTGACCCCTCACCTCACGGAATGCGTCGCGCAACTCTTTGATCCCAATCATGTCTGCTGTCTCTGCCAGCATCTTGGGGCCCATCAGCTCCACAAAATCATCAAAATCCACCTTGCCCCCAGCTGCAGCAGAAAAAGGGAGTGTCACCAGGTTGGGGGAAGGAATCATCGGGGAGAGGGACACACCCGGCTACTGGGGAGCAGAGGTCATACCCCCCTCCCATTCCCCGCCACATACTGATCTGCTGGGACAGCTCAATGAGCTCCATCTCGGTGGGCATGTAGCCCATGGTCCGCATGCACTCGCCCAGGTCCTTGTAGCTGATGTACCCGTCACGATCCTTGTCGAACTCCCGGAAGGCCTGTTTCAGCTCTGGGACAGTGCGGTGTCACCGCCAGCACTGCCACACCACCCTGCTCCCACCCACCCCCAGCCCCAGGGCGGGCAGCACCTCACCTTCTATCTCTTCAGGCCGCAGCTCTCGGTCCTGGGAAAGAGAAAGCAGGAAGAGCCATGGACTCTCTCCCCTCTCCAGGGATCCTAAATCCCCTGTCAACTCATGGGGCACAGCCGGGATCGCAGTGCCCAGTGTGGCAGGCACACCTGGTGCGTACGGAGGGAGTGGGCACGTACCAGCTGGGTGATTGCAATGCTCTGCCGCAGGAAGATGCAGGCCGGCCCCACCAGCCCCTGCAGCACTGAGTAGTTCTGCAGCGGGGGGGACTGTGCCGCCTCCGCTGCTTCCTCGGGGTCACCAGGGCCCGGGGTGCCGGAGCGCGGCTTCCCGTCCTGTGGGTAGAGCAGGCGTCAGCGGCGAGTGGCTGGGGGGGATGTCACCGAGCCGGGGCTACATCCGTTGCCCTCCTCCCGCCTCCACGGCCAGCCTTACCTTGGGGAGCCTCCGCTCAGGGGTCTTGGTGCAGTTGCCCATGGCCGGGGGCCGCCCCAGCGCCGCAGGGCATGCCTGGCCCCGAGGGGCCGGCTGGCACAGGCCTGGGCGCCGCAGCCGGGGGGGTGCAATCGCGGCCGTGGCTGCGCGGGGATTTGAGGTTTTTATGGAATATCTGGGGATATGCAGGGCAGGCGGGGGGGCGCCGCGCCCGCGCACATGCATAATCCCCCGGATTATTCCCTGATCGGCCGCCCTGCTCCAGATGTGGGGAGCCGCCCAGCTGTTCCCCGGGCCCCCAGCCTCTCCGTGGGGTCACTCAGGCCGCCCACCCCGCCCTGGCGCCCGACGGCCCCGCCGTAGCCCAGCCCCTCTCCCCTGCCACCGGTTACCTGCCCAAAAGCGGGGCGCAGCCGGGGCCCCGGCTCCTCGGCGGCCCGCCGACCCTCCACTGGGGATGCACCACCTTGGCTGGGCCGGCCCCAGCTCCCCGAGCTGCCGGGACACAGCAGCCCCCCGAGCTGCGGGGCCGGCCGGAGCCGGCGGCCGCCACGCTTTCCGGGGCCACGGGGGCGGGAGGTGTCCCGGCAGGCGGGGGGCGCGGGGCTGCCGGTTCCCCGCCGCTGGGGCCCGCGGAAGAGGAAGAACATGCTGCCGACCACCCCGTCCCACCGCTCGCCGGCGGCCTCCGCTCCCTCTCACCACCCCCGGGGCCGGGCGGGAGGGAAATCGGATCCCCCGGGGCCCGTCCCGACCCCACCACCTCGCCGGGACGAAGCCACCGCCGGCGGGGGGGAAGGAACGTGGCTCCCCACCGGGGGATGCGCCGGGGCACAGCGGCACCCGCCCAGGGGCATGGGGCGCTGCGGGGGGCGGTGGGGAGCGCTGCGGGGGGCGACGGGGGGCGGCGCGGCCCCCCCTCCCGCAGGCGCTGCGGGGATCAGAGCGGAGCGGGCCTCCCCCGGGGCGCTGCGGGGGTCGGCGCGGGGCGCCCCGGGGGGCGGCGGGCCGGCAGCCTCCGGTTTCAGCGCCGAAACCCGACCCGCGCCCCGGCGCGGGGGCACGTGGCAGCGCGGGCGCGGCGCCAGCCCTGGCCACGCCCCCTTCGTGGGCCACGCCCCGTCTTGTGATCACGTCTCCCGCAGCCGCAGCGGCGCCGCCGTCAACGTCACCGGAGGCGCGACGCTGCGGGGGCGCCTGAAGGTGACGGTGGGCTCGGTGTCGCCTCGCCCCGCCATGGCCGCCCGGCAGCTGCTGGCGCTGCGGCGCCTGCCCGCCGCCTCCTTCTCGGTGAGCGGGGGGGTACGGGGAGGGCGCAGCGGTACCGGTACCGGTATCACCGTTGCTGATCCCGCGTGTCCCCGCAGACGGCGCCCAAGAAGACGCAGTTCGGGTCGCTGCGGGACGAGGACCGGATCTTCACGAACCTCTACGGGCGGCACGAGTGGCGGTGAGCCCCGGGCGGGGGGCGGGCGGGGGGGGGCCCGGCGCGCTGTCCCCGCCCGGTGCCAGCGGCCGCGCTGTGCCCTAGGCTGCAGGGCGCCCTGCGCCGCGGCGACTGGTACAAGACGAAGGAGATCCTGCTCAAGGGGGTGGACTGGATCCTCGGCGAGATCAAGGCCTCGGGGCTGCGGGGCCGCGGCGGCGCCGGTTTCCCCACCGGCCTCAAGTGGAGCTTCATGAACAAACCACCGGATGGCAGGTGAGGCCGGTACCGGTGGCGCCACCACTGCTCCCTCCCCGTGAGGAGCCCGGTGCTGACACTGCCCATCTCCATCCCCCTCTCCCAGACCCAAGTACCTGGTAGTGAATGCAGATGAGGGGGAGCCGGGCACATGTAAGGACCGGGAGATCATGCGCCACGACCCGCACAAGCTGGTGGAGGGCTGCCTGGTGGCAGGACGCGCCATGGGTGCCCGTGCTGCCTACATCTACATCCGTGGCGAGTTCTACAACGAGGCTTCCAACCTACAGGTGGGATGGGGGAGGGGGGGAACCACGACCCACCGAGGGCGAGAGCACCCAGACCCACCTGTCCCTCCCCACCACAGGTGGCCATTCGGGAGGCCTACGAGGCTGGGCTGCTGGGGCGGGATGCCTGCGGCTCAGGGTATGCCTTCGATGTCTTTGTGGTGAGGGGCGCCGGAGCGTACATCTGCGGGGAAGAGACAGCACTGATCGAGTCAATCGAGGGCAAGCAGGGCAAACCGCGTCTGAAACCCCCGTTCCCCGCTGATGTGGGTAAGGCCCCGGCCCTCCCCGCTTTGCTCCCATGGCAACCAGCTTGCAGTGGCACAAGCTTTCATTTCCAGCTGCCACTCAAGAGAGCGGGAGAAAATGGCAGTGACTGGGCAAAACCAGTTGTCCTCGGGCTGCTGTCCCATTGCAGGGACAAGGCAGCCGTTGAGAGCTCCCACTGCTTCCAGGTGTCTTTGGCTGCCCCACCACGGTGGCCAATGTGGAGACAGTGGCGGTGGCCCCCACCATCTGCCGGCGTGGTGGTGCCTGGTTTGCCGGCTTCGGGCGGGAGCGCAACTCGGGGACGAAACTCTTCAACATCTCGGGTCACGTCAACACCCCCTGTACCGTGGAGGAGGAGATGTCGGTGCCACTGAAGGAGCTCATCGAGAAGCATGCCGGTAAGCGCCGCGAGACACCGCATCAAATCAGCACTGGGCTTGGCTCAGCCTGTCCTGTCACCACCCCTGTCTCTGGCAGGGGGTGTCCGTGGGGGCTGGGACAATCTGCTGGCTGTCATCCCTGGGGGCTCCTCCACGCCGCTGCTCCCCAAGTCGGTGTGCGAGACCGTGCTGATGGACTTTGATTCCCTGGTGCAGGCACAAAGCGGGCTTGGCACAGCCGCTGTCATTGTCATGGACAAATCGGTAAGGAAGGAGCCCCCTCCCCAGTCCCCTGCAACGTGGCAGAGCCCTCACCCTCCTCTCCCTCCCCAGACTGATGTCATTAAAGCCATTGCTCGCCTCATTGAGTTTTACAAGCATGAGAGCTGTGGGCAGTGCACCCCATGCCGGGAAGGTGAGTGGGAGAGGGCTGGCAGGAGGGTCTGTGGGGCAGGGGACAGGCCCCTCATGCCCTTCCTCCTCCCCCCACAGGTGTCGACTGGATGAACAAGGTCATGGCGCGGTTCGTGCAGGGCAACGCACAGGAAGCTGAGATAGATGCGCTGTGGGAGATCAGCAAGCAGATTGAGGGCCACACCATCTGCGCCCTGGGAGATGGCGCAGCCTGGCCCGTGCAGGTTGAGGGGTGATTTGGGGCTAGGAACGGGCCTGGGGGGAGCCCAGCAGCCTTTCCTCTGCCCCACGAACTCCATCCCTTTGTGCAGGGTCTCATCCGCCACTTCCGACCCGAGCTGGAGGAGAGGATGCGGCGCTATGGTGAGGCCAAAGCCCGAGCAGCATCGGCATAAGAAGCTGGCGGGGGAAGCGCAAGCTGGAGGAGCCAGTGGCCCTGCTGCTTCCTGCTCCAGGGACAGGGGGCAACTCTGGCAGCAGTTTGGGGGGTCCTCAATAAAGTTGCTGCACTCACAGGCTCCTCTCCCTGCTGGGGTGGGGGGCTGTGGGTGTAGAAGAGGGGGAAAGGGGCCCTCCCCAGAGAGGGAAGCCCCAGTGAAAGGGGGATCACGCAGCTGAGGCTTGGACCCCCCTGGGGGAGAATTCCTGCCCTTCCGTGAGTTTCCAGGTCATGCTCTGGGCAGCATGGCACAGCCACAGCTATTGCCCAGCCACACATCCCTCCCCCAGGACACCGCGCTCCCTGTCCCCCACAGCAGTGGCACCGGGCCAGCGCCTGCCTGTACGAGTGCCAGGGTGAGTGCTCCTGCCCACTGCGCCGACCACCATCCACGCACCAGGAGCGGTTCAACACTTGGCTCTTTTACTAACTCACTCCTGGGGTCCGACAGCAGCTGGGGCCATGCAGATCTCAGTGGCATCGATGGCAGCAGGAGGGCACAACGGGGTGGTGTCCCAGCAGCAGCTCCCTCCCACCCATCTCTGTGGGCGCAGTGAGGTCACCGTCAGGGTGCAGAGCCGAGGCTGGGGAGTGCTTCGCCTGTACAGCCTGTCAGTCCGCTCCTGCATCAGGCCGAGCTCCCGTCAAGGTGCCGGGCCGAAGGGCTGCGTGGCAGCACGTGGGTCTTCCTGCGGTAGCAGCCGGGTGCCAGCAGCTCCAGGGTCAGCTCAGTGATGATGGCTGTGAGCCCCCACACCTTGTGGGGGCCGTTGAGGAACACGGGCAGGGTGTAGCTGTAGCGTCCAGCGGTGCGGAAGTGGGTGTAGCCCTGGTTCTCCTCCCGCAGGAGGTGAGCTAGGGGCATGGTAAACACCTCCTCCACCTGCTGGCACACACACCGTGGGGCCGGGGGAGCTGGGGAAAGGGGTGCTTAGTCCCCAACTCCCCCTCCCCTCAACCAACCTCCCTGGCCGGCGCGAGGTCACCCACCTCGTCGGGGTTGGGGGTCAGCGTCAAGTCCTCCAGGGCCCCCAGGTTAGCCACGACGGGAGCCACCATCAGTCCCTGCTGGAAGGTGTGTCAGCAAGGGCCAGGCACGGTGCGCACCCCGACCCCTTCCTCCCCACCCCCGCAAAGTGCCCCGCACCCGACCCGGCCCCTCCCGCGCCCCGCCCGGAACGCCCTCCGCAGCCGGAGCCCCGTGACCCTGGCACCCGGCACCGCCGCGTCCCGGCCGCCCTGCCCTCGGTGTCCCCGACCGCTCCGGGCCCCTCGCACCCCCTCCATCCCCAACCCCCGGTGTCCCCGGCACCCCACCCCGGTTCTCCCCCTGCCCCGGTACCCGGTCGGGCAGCGGCCGCAGCTGCCCCCAGACGCTCGGGGTTCCCAGCTCCAGCCCCAGCTCCTCTCGCGTCTCCCGCAGCGCCGTGGCCACTGCGTCGCCGTCCGCCGGGTCCCGCCGCCCCCCAGGGAAGCTGCAAGAGGCAGTGGCGCCGTTAGCGCCGGTCCGGTCCCGGTGCCCTGTCCCCGCCGCCGGTACCTGACGTCGCCGCTGTGGGGGCCGCCCAGGCGGCGGGAGCGCAGCGTGAAGAGCAGAGCGGGGCGGCCGCGCACCGAGCACAGCGGCACCAGCACGGCCGCCGCCGCCGCCGCCCCCCCCCGCCGCCCCGCCGCTGCCGCCAGCCGTGCCCGGCACCGCCGTTCGCTCCCGCTGCTCAGGAACCCCCCGCC
Source organism: Laterallus jamaicensis coturniculus (assembly GCA_022605575.1). Classification (NCBI taxonomy): domain Eukaryota; kingdom Metazoa; phylum Chordata; class Aves; order Gruiformes; family Rallidae; genus Laterallus; species Laterallus jamaicensis. The sequence goes on from JAKCOX010000013.1 coordinate 24,826,248, forward strand.
GCCGTCCGCCCCCGGCTCCGCCATGGCGCCAGCACGGGAGGGCGGGGAGAGGAGGAGGGACGACGGGGAGGACGTCCGGGACCGGCCGCCCCCGGTGCCGCCTCCCTGACTCCGCCCCCGGGCACCCCGTGGTGCCGGGACCCTTGGCTGAGGGCCGTGGGACGGCCCCACCGGGGGTCGATCCCCTCCTGGGGGCGCACCCCCTTCCCCCGGTGTACAGCCCACCTCCCAGCTTTATGCCCCCCACCTGCTGTGCAGCCCTGCCGTGGGGTGTGCAGTTCTCCTTCCCGCTGTGTAGCCTCCGGTTAGGTGTGAGTCCCCCCACCAGCTGTACAACACCTCCACCCTCCACCCCCCCCCCCCCCCGTGCTGCCACACTCCCGCAGGTTCCACACATTGCGGGATAACAGCAGCATCGATTTGCTCTCTGCCCCCAACACCCCAAGGAAGGGGAAACCGAGGCACACAAGGCCTTCAGGCAGCCGCTCTGCTCCCAGGCCCCCACCCCACAATTATCCCCAGTTGGTAACAAGGGATTTCCAACCCCCCTCCTCCCCACCCCGGGGCGCCCCCCGTGCCCATGACATTTGTACAGACGTTACTTAAAACACAGAGCTCCGCCTAAGGAGACGATTGTCCCTGCACTGCTCGCTCTTGGGGGAATTTCTTCTGCCAAAACATCCAGAACTGGGCCCAAGGCCGGGGCCAGGCTCCAGGCCCCTGATCCCGGCAAACCGAGGGAGGGCTGTGCAGCGGGACCAGGCAGCCTCGGGCCCAGCCATGCTTCTGGGACAGAGGCGCCAGCGGCCCCCTGGGAGTTACAGAGATGGCGGTGGGATGGGGGGGAGGGATCGCCGCAGACCAGCCGTCCCCCCTGCCCAGGAAGCCCCCAGCCCCAGGACAGACACTCTCACACACCTGCCTTCACTTCTCAGCATTAAATGATTTTAAAAAAACATGTATAGAAATCACCCCTCCCATCATTCTTTGCCTCCAGAGCCCAACGTCGGCTTTACAACTCCGCTCTTGCTCCCAGCTTCAACGAAACCTCCTCTCCTCCCACACATATCGCTTCCCTGTGGGCACCTTGCGGAAAAACAGGCTGTTCCCTCGGCTCATGTTGCCCTGGAAGGAGGAGACAGTCACCACCGGGTGAGTCAGGGCTTCTCAGGGTCCTGGGGTGGGCCCCCCTCCCTGTAATCCCCACCAACTTACCTCCCTGTGCAGCTGGCTCCAGCAGTCCAGCCAGGAGGAGTAGGTGGGTGCATAAGGGAGGAGGCCCCCAGCCAGCCTGAAGAACAGAGGGGAGACCCACGGGGAATTATTTCCACTCAGACCCACAGGGCAGCACCCATCTCTTCTGCAGCCCCACACTGGGCTGACTCACCACCACCACCAAAACAGTCCTTTTGGGGCAGAGCTCCCCCCTCCCCACCACAGATGCTACCAGATGAGGGGTTGACCCCACAGTGAGTTTGAAACTTCTATGCTAAACAGGAGCTTTGGCAAGGCAGTTTTGGGAGTTGAGCCATTGCCATGGGAGGCAGCCTCCTGCCCCCCCGCTAGCCCCCCACCAGCCCCTCCTGGCATGGGCTCGCCCTTGGGGGGTGGGAGAGGAGGCAGACTCACCCGCAGTTATTGACAGCCATCAGGTTGGAGACCAGCACGAAGGGGTAGGTCAGCATGCTGGCGAAGAACTGTCAGGGGGAGCAGGGCTAGTTAGCAGCGGCACACAAACCCCACAGGGATTGCCCCCTTATTTCCCTCAGTGTGGGGAGAACATGCCCCAAAAAGATCCCCAGGGACCCACTCCCAGGGCAGGGGGAGCCTTCTCCCCGAGGCTCCGCGGCAAGGCAGTGAGCCCAAGGACATGCAAGGCCACATGTCATCTCCACAGAGCGTTCCTTCTCTTGTGGGCAAATCACTCTGGAGCCCAGCACAGCATCCAGCTCTGCTCCCCGACCCCGGCGGGATGCCGGGAGCACACTGGTTCCCCAGGGAAAATGAGGAAGAGTCAGTTCTCTTCATCCTCCCTGCACAGGGACAGCGTCGCGCGTGGGCACACGGGCTGTACTCACTCCAGTGACTGCTTGCGAGTAGCTCTTCATCTCAGTCATGGTTGAGACCTAGGGGAGGAGAAAAGGCACCTTCAACCCCTACAGAGCTGTGCTGTCACCCCAACAGGGGACTCTATCCCCTGTGAAACCCTTTCCCCCCTCTGAAGTGGGGCGCAGAGCCCATACCCCATTCTCCAGCGCATACGTGTTGATGAGGTAGGCCAGCATGTTGCAGAGCCAGAGCGAAAGGATGTCCCCGAGGAGCCGGGGGATGAGGCCACTGAAAGAGAAGCAGCCAGGTGAAGAGCGAACTCCCCTCACCCTGGCTGAGCAGTTCTAAAAGGACGCAAGCACAGAGGAGAGCTGCCAGAGAGACCCAAAACCAGGGACAAGGCCTGAGTGAGGCTCATGGATTTTGGGGGAGAGGCCCTGCTTCCCCCACCCCGCATCCCCTGGCTCCAACCCAAGGCCCCGGTGCACAGCACTCACGCAAAGAAGCCCAGGATGCCCTCTTCTTGGTAAATGGTGGTGAAGGCGCTTAGTGTCCCGCTGGGCCAGAGAGGAAGAGGAGAGTGCCACAGTCAGATGAGGCCCTGTGGGCAGGTAGCCCCTACTGCTGCAGCCCCAGCCCCCCCAGAAGCCCCCCTACCTGTACTTGGTCTCCCGGCCGATGAACTGCACCATGCAGCGCAGGGTGATCACTGCAGGCAGAGACAGGCAGGTGACACGGAGGTGACGAGCACCAGTCACCAGGCCTGTGCGCCTGCTTCAGGGATAGGAAAGGGGAGGCAGGGGGAGCACCTACCGTGAAAGGGGTGGGTGATGAACGTGGCTGCAGAGCGAGCAACCATCTCTCGGGAGGTCTGGGGAGAAACGGGCTGTCAGGGGGGGAGGGGGCTGGGGCAGGTCTCAGGGCACCAGGCTGAGCCCCTCTCACACCCAACGCCCTCCTCCTCCTCCTCCTCTTCCTCACCTCCTTAAGGACCTGCTCCAGGGAGGACACAGGCTCCTTCTTGGTGGTTCCAGGCTGGCCAAGAGAAGAGGCATCAGACAGGGAACAGAAGCACCCCCGTCCCCTAAAAGACATCATAAGCCCCCAAAGGGACCCATGCCCTCCACCAGAGCCCTCTGTACCCCAAGATTCTCCCTGGGGGCAGCGCAGGGTGCCAGCCTGCCTCTACTCACAGCCCTGGGGATGCAGTGCAGGGATGGAGGGAAAGATTCACCAGAGGAAGTGGTGCTGCACCTACCTCAGCCTGCTTGGCTTCCTGGTACCGCTGAGGAGGAAAGGACAGTCAGCGTGGCCAGGGTGGATCCCGCCAATGTGGTGAGATGTGGGGTGTCCCCGTCCCCTGCTCCCAGGGTCTGAGCCTCCCTGCCCCGGGGCTCTAAGGGACCCCCTCCCCAGCCCCCCCACCGGTACCTGCAGGACTTTGCTGTGCACAACGGTGCCGATGGCGCTGGAGCAGAGGCGGGGGGCGAGGCCTTTGAAGAGTCCGGCTCTTCCGTCGACCTTCACGATGTGCTTGGCTGGGGACGGTAGGGGCCCCGTCACGCCGCGCAGGGCACCCCCCGCACCCCCCGGCCCCGCGGGGAAACCGGATCTGCCACCGGGGCCAGACTCACCGTACGCGAAGAACCCAGGCAGCTGGTAGACCTGGCGCCCGAAGACGTTCCGGCCCAGGGTGGGCGGCAGCGGCTCGTAACCCACCTGCAGCGTGGACGGGCAGCCTGCAGCCGGCGCCGGGCCCAGGGCGCGTCCCCTCCTCCCCGCCCCCCGCCCCCCTTACCTGCACCAGCACCTTCACGTACATGAGGGGCTGCGAGAGCACGGTCAGCCCCGAGCCCAGCAGCACCTGCGAGGCCGCGTCCGCCATGGCGCCGCCCGGGCCCAGAAGGACACCGCCGCCGCTGCTGCCGCCGCTTCCGCTGCCCGGTGTTTCCGGCGCGCCCGCCGCCCGCTTCCGGCCGCTCGCGGAGGGGGCGGGCCCCGTAAGGTCGCCACGGTAACGGGGGCAACGCACGGCAAACCCCGTCCCCGAAGCCCGGCCGCGGCGCCGTCTCTAGTCCCCAGCACAGGCGCGGCAGCGCGGCACGGCGGGGGCACGGCGTGCGTCCCCGGGCAGCGGCTCCCCGGGCCGGCCCCGGTGGCGAAGCGCCGGCGGGGCGGACGCTCAGCGGCGGCTGATGGCTCCGCGCCGCGCTTGTGCCGCCGTCTGGCTGAGCCCCGCCCGGGGCGCCGTACCCCGGTCCCGCCGGGAAGGGGCCCTGCTACCGCCGCGAAGCCTCCCCAGGAGGTGCCGGGGAGAGCCGGCCGCCGGCGGGGCCTGAAGAGCCTCGACTTGGCCTTGTGGGGGGTCACGGGAGAGGGGTTCAGGCTGCCCCTCGGCCCTAGGGGTGCCGGTGCGGCGCTGGGACGGTGCTGGGGATGCCCGTCCAGGCGGGACCGTCCCCCCTGGGCCGGGAGGGCTGCGCGGCGGGCCTGGGCTCACCAGGACACGGGCACGGCTCCTCCGGGACGCGGCACCCGGCCGGCGCGGGGCATCCCTCGCTTTCCGGCGCCGTGGCCGCTTCTTCCTCCGGTGCTGCAACTGCGCCGGACGGCAAAGTGGTGCCGGGGTGTCTGCATCCCGCAGCACCTCCCGCCTCCCCGGCGCCCAGTCTCTCCTGCCCCCACCCCAAAAGCAGCAGAACCCGCGGACTCACCGGCCGGAGATGCGTCAGCCACGGAGCTGTCAGAGCTGCTGGTGCTGCGCGGGGGGAGACGGGACCCTCCAGCCCCCGGCAGCTATGGGGCTCTGTGGGGTGGCGTGGCCGGGGCCTACCTGGACTCGAGCTCTGAGGACACGTCACTCCAGCTGTTGCCCGATTCCGGCTCCCAGCCCAGGCGCTGCCACAGCAGCGTGTCCATATCCAACAGGCACTGCTGGAACTGCAGAACAGAGCTGGGGTCACACCTATGGCAGGGGCCTGGGTGCCACAGTTTGAACTGCGACTGCTGTCCCACCTTGGTGGCATCAGGGTCACAGAAGTCCAAGAGGGTGTTGCAGAAGTGTTAGCCCAGTGACGTGAGGTCCTCCACAGTGAAGTGCGAGCAGGCGTCACCATCATGGGGATTTCCATGGACCAGGAGAGGCAGAAGGAGGCTGGCTCCTCCCCACCACCGCCCCAGTAGTAGCGGATATTGGTCCTGACCGGTCGCCAGCTGATGCCAGGGCTCTGGGCATCCCACTGGGAGTAGAGCAGCAGACGCATGCCCTCGCCGTAGAGGCTTTTGGGCTTCGCCAGGTTGGCGATGGTGAAGCAGTAGAGAGATTCTTGCCAGGTGTTTTGGACGCGGAAGTAGAACCACTGGGTGTGCTTGGCAGTGTATGGGTCCGGCCACAGCGTCAGCACATATGCATAGGGGCCCCTGCATGGTGGGATGGGCCATGCCCTGGCTTGCGGCCCCACTACCGCTATCCCTCATCTCCCCCCTTGACGGCTTTTTGGAGGTTGCCGCTCTCAAAGCGGGATTCAAAGAGCAGCATGGTGTCCTGGGGACCCTCCAAGGGGGCTGCCAGCACAGAGCGGGGGGCTGGTGCCCCCCCAATGCAGGCATGGGTGAAGCAGGAGCCTTGGGGTACTGTAGGGGAAAGCCCAGAGGGAGGGAGATGGGGGCCTGGAAAGACTTGAGAGGGCACCTAGGGGTGATGCCTGCTCCCCCCTACCTGGGCTGAGGTGGTAGACAACAATGTCCCATTCCTCACCAGAGGTGTCTGGGACACCCTCACAGCCAGTGGCCTGGCAGAAGGGCTCCGGCTCAGGGAGGACCCACTCTGTGGGTGGGGACAGAGATAGGTGCTGTGGGTACAGCAAGGGTCCGTCGGAGGGTCAGGTAGGAGGCGGGCAGCATGCTCCCTCACCAATGTGCTCTACTGTTTCCTCCATGACTTTGCACTCGACAGGGCAGTGGGGAGGGGTCAGAGGGCCCAGTGCTGAGGGGAGGGCAAAGAGCCCACGGCTCACCCAGGGCCCCACAGTGCCGCAGCAAGTGGAGCGGTGTGTCCTGCTAGCAGGGCAGCTCCAGCACCCTGGGGGCTGCAAGGGGACCAGGGGGGCTGGGGGGATGTGGTATGCTCCTGGCTTCACAGCACATGTCCAGGCTGAAGGGTTTGGGAAGGGATACCCCCCAAAACCACCTGCCACTCCCCCACTCTTCTCCCCCAGGACACAGCTCTGGGCCCCAGGGGAGGTCTCACTCATGGCTGAGCTCCATCCCAGGACCCCACAGGCAAGAGGGGCAAGTGCTGCCCATGCTAGGTGCCTCGGTGGGATGCTGCGCGGGGGAGCCCCCTAGGAACTTGGGGCTCTTCTGCCTGCCTGGTTTCAGGCCTTGGGTGGACAGGATTGCTGCAGCCCCCTGGCCAGGGACCAAAGGGATGTGGGGCAGTGGCCAGGACCCCACCACAGCAAGGGCTCACCTTGGAAGTAGCCACAGTAGCTCAGGTGGCCGTGCATGAACCTGTCGCAGGGCTCAGGGAACAGCCCCCCGCCAAACTCCCCCTGTGCCCCCTCCTTGAGCTGGGCAGCGGGATGTGCCCCAGGCTTCATGGCTGCAAGGTGGTGGCAAGACCCGTCTCCCATCTCGGCTGCGCCAGGACCACGGTCGCTGAGCGACTGGTTAGCACTGGGGAGGGACAAGGCGGTCCGGGAAAGGAGCCAGAGCGATTTAGTTATCCTGGCAGAGGCCCAGGGACACAAAGGGCCCCTGCAGTGTCACACCAGCCCTGAACTGCCACCAAGCCAGGGGCAGGGCCAACCCCAGCTTGACCAGACAGCATATCCCAAACTGCTACTATTTATTGAACAACGGTCAAGTGGTGAAAGGCTCTGAACTGTACATCTGTAAAAAAGGGGTGCAGCGCGCCTCACGTGCTAGACGCGGTTTTCCTCCGCTTCAGCCGTGCGCGCCAGTCTTCTGGCAGCGCCTCAAAGTTGGCGTTCCTCTCTGCCATGCCACTGTGGGGACAGAGCGATGTGTCAGTGCCAGGGCAGCATGATGTGACCAGTCCCCAGAACCCACTCTCCTGTGTGCCCCCCAGGGACAGAGGGCAGGGGAACAGCCCCCACAGCAGGGAGCAGAGCTGTGCGCCATGGGGGGGCTGCTAATGACGGATTCATGAGACCCCATACCTCATCAGCTGCTGCTGCTTCCACTCCTCAATGCGCCTCTGGGCGGTGGTCTCCCGGTCCTCCTCGCTGGAGCTGGAGTTCTCCTCCTCGTCCAGCTCCCGCTGGATGCTTTGCCACTTCTTCACCAGCGATGGCATCTTCGTTTTGCCCTTCTTGCCCTGTGCCGGAGACAGAACAGGCCCTGGGATAAGGGTGGCTGGAAAGGGAGGGGGGTGCCCAGCACGCTGGTGAGGAACCAGCACAGGAGCAGCCGCCTACCTTGTCCTTCCGCCCCTTCCTTGGCTTTTCCTTCTCCGGTGGTGGCGGGGGTGCTTTGGGTGCAGGAGGTGGGGGGGTCTGGGGCGGCGGCGGTGGGGGAGGTGGCTGGTCGGTGGTGCTGGCAGCAGGCGGGGCTCCCCGCGCCGGAGCTGGCTGCACGGCAGCGGCAGCCAGGCTGACGGGAGCAGCACACTCAGCATAGCTCATGGCGGAGGGTGCAGTGGGCGCAGTCACGCCCAGGTAGCCAGACTGCAGGCCCAGCGCGGTGGGCTGAGGGCCGGTGTGGCCCGGTGCAATGCGGAGAGCGGGACGGCCCTGGATCTCGCCCTGCAGCCGCTGGCGCGGCCGGAGGGAGGCGAGAGGCACGGCTGAAGGCTGGTACTTGCCAGTGGGCATCAAGGGCTGGCTGTAGATGACAGGGCAGCTGCCAATGGTGGCCGTGCGCTGCATCAGCCCTGGGCTCATCTCCACTGCTTTCCTCTTCTGAGGCTTGGCAGAGAGCAGCGGGGCTGGGCTGGGTTCAGTGGCGCCCTGGAGGAGAGTGCTGGGGTGAGTGCTGAACCCAGAACAGCACAGCCCCCCCCTCCCGCCCACTCGAATAAGGGTCCCCTCCCTGGTGTTGCACCCGGCAGGTGTGGGGCAGCAGGACTGGTAGAGCCCCAGGTTCCAGCACCACCACTCACCTGGATGGCACTGGCAGCCGGGCGCAGGAGAGGCTTCAGGGGAGCATCCTCTTCCGTTCCCGGGGCAGGTGGCTCCTCACCCCCCTCATCTTCCATCTCCACTTCCTGGATCTCGCTGTCTTCTCCGGGAGGCGGGGGCGGTGGGGGTGGCGGCGGGGGTGAGTCCGGTGGAGGTGGAGGCGGCGGAGGCATTTCCAAAGGCAAAGGAGGTTGGAGGACCGGGACAGAGGACTGAAGCAGAGTCCAAAATGGAGTGAGCGGCATGAGAGACGTAGCAGGAACTTGGCCTGAGAAGGATTCTTTACAAAGGGAGCCTGAAGAATACATATTGACACAGGCTTGAAAACCCATGCTATGGATCGCGCTGCCTGCTCCTGCTGGCTGCCTCCCTGCCAAGGCCCTGCCTGGGAGCAGGCAGGCAGAGCTCAGGTCATGGCATCAACTGGTGAGCCACACGCCACCTTCCCTGGCACTCCGCCGCCTAAAATTGATGGGGTTAGCTCTGAGCGGCACTCATCCCAGCTTCGCTAAAGCTGCCACAAAGCACCTGGGGAGGGAGGCTGGAAATGCCACGTTTGGCTTGAGCTGCTCAGTGGGGTTCCTCAATACCCCACTTTGGGGCCAAAACACCCCCCCTTCTCCACACACCCCCTGCCCCCAGCGACTGCCCCCCATTCCCGTTGCCAGTCTGTACCTGTGGAGCGCTCAGCGGCATCCTCGGCGCGCTCTCCTTTGTCTTTTGGAGGTGGTTTAGGAGGACTGTCGGCTTTTCTGTTGGTGGTTCGCTGTCCCTCATCTTCATCCTCCCCATCGGGGAACTCCCATTGCGACTCTCCCGAGCGCTCGTTAACATAGAAATAGCGTCTATGCTCCCTAAATCACAAGAAAGAGAAGGAGGCTTTAGATTCTCTCCCCCGCTACCGACACTCCGAGGCGAGCCTGCCCACGACAGCGGTGCGCTCTCGCAGGGAAGACCCTCCGCAGCAGGGCTGCCGCTCTTCCCAAACGCGACAGAACAACTTTTGAGGACAGAGGCAGGAAAGGCCCGAGCCGGCTTGCTCAAAGCTATTTGTGTTGCTGGCCGCGTGAACGTCGCCCCGAGTCCCCCCGCTCCGAGGGAGGGGAAGGGCTGTGAGCGCAGGCCAGCACACGGCACAGCGATGTCTCGCTAACACTGGGACTTTCAGTCGCTGCCCTGGCTGGAAGTCACCCTCCAAGAAGAGGCACCGGGGAACAGCCCAATGGAGGGAAGCGGCTGCCCCCCTACCCCGTGGTGCGTGGAGGTCGCTTTTATGATACTCTTGGTGTCAAACACACAGTGAATGCTAGAGAGAGGGAGCGGATCTGGGAGCTGAAAAACAAAAGAGCAAAGATTTCAAACACAGGAAAACCAATCAAGAAAGCCAAAGAGACAAAGAAATGTTTGGGTCTGACCTGCTGGCAGGAGACAGAAATCTTGTTCTTCGCTCTGTCGGTGAGTTGAAGTTTGTCCTTTGTCAGAGCTGTTGGTCAGAAGAGGTGATCCAGAGATCCTGCAAAGTTCACAGAGCTCTCGCATGCGCGACCCCCCAGGCCCGCCCTCCACAGCGCTTTACACTCGTGAGAGTGAAAACCAGCTCTGTCCGATCAGGGAATCAGCTCCGTCTCAAAGCACTGAGCACTCCATTTGGATCCTCCAGTTTGGTGTCTGGCCCAAACTCTGCGAGTGCCGGATGTTTCTCTGCCTGCCCAGCACTGCTAACAGAAGCTGCTCTCAGTCTCCCAGAGGGACGGCGCCACGTCGTCGGGTGGTGATGGTCACAAATCATGTCTGAGATGTCAGAGATGAAAGGTGAGAAAGGTAGGAGAGCGCGTACCTGTCCCAGTGGCAGGACCAGCCTTTAGGGGTGGCGTTTATTTCGTATTGTTTTAGCTGTTCGGCTGCATCTTGGAGTTTGCGTTTGAGGTAGTTTCCATTGAGAGCACCTTCTCGCCAGTCTGCAATGCGGGTCTAGAGGGCAAGAACCAGGGGAAGCCGTTGAGGGAGGCTGCATGTGGCCCTGGGGACAAGACTCGAGGTCCGGGAGGTTCCCTTACAGCACAGGACTCGGGGAGGGCCAGGAGGAAGACACGGCCTCCGCGCAAAGCCATGCTCTCCCACCGCGGAGGAAGGGCCTTGTCAGGAGGCAGGCGCACAGCACAGTGCGGCGCCGCCATGGCCACAAGGTTCACGCAGCACCGGCGCTCGAACGGCGGACAGTATTTGATCCGCTTCAGAATAGAAGGCCGGAGCGAGGGGCGAAGGCTTGGTTACCTCTGTCTGCAACAGCAACATGTGGAAGTTGGAGATAGATTGTCTGTTGATGCCCAGGAACTCCAATTTACTAGTCAGAGTATTTGCCAGCTCTCCGATCTGAAACTGCCAGGGAGAGAGGGGATAATCAAGAGCTGCCCTTGGGTAGTGTCACCGGGCTGCCGCGGCCCCGCGGCTTGAGGCCTTCCCCGGAAAACAGGATTTGGGACGGACCGCGGCTCCTCAGCCTGGTGGGACTGGGACGCATCACCCTGAGCATCTGCGCCTGTCACCCCCTCCTCCAAGCCCTGCTACCCCCTGCGCCCCAGGGACAGGCTCAGTGTGGGGCAACAGGACAGGACCTCCTATGTTGCTACGGGAGGCACCAGCAACCCCCCAACTATTCCCTGCAGACCCTTCCCTGCTCCCAGTCACAGTCCCCAGTGCTTCCCAGTGCAGTCACCACTCAAAACCAGCTGCAAGGAGAGTAGGGGGCTCACATCTGCTTCAGCACCCCAGCTCCGGAGTTACGGCAGAGCGGCTGCCAGGGCACACAGGGTTAAAAAGAACTTCAACCACTGCCCAGGGGGGACAGCCAGGACAGGATCCTGGACTTTCTCAGTCCCCACTTTCCGGAGGAACTAGCTGGAAAGCACAGGAGAGGGGGAGCAGCTCTGGATTTACTCCTGAGCAGAGACAGCATCTAAGCCAAGACTTGGGCCAGCTGCAGTGACACCCATTACTCGGCCCCAGAATCCCGCAGGACTCAATCCTCCAATTTGTGCATTGTGTGAGGATATGGGGATCCCCATCTCAATTTCCCCTGACTGAGGGGGCTGCGTGAAAGCAGCTACAGGCCAGAAAGCAATCAAGAGCACCACCGGGGTGGATGCCGACAAGCATCATCATGATTGCTTTAAAAACGTCACGGGCTAGGGGGGGATTCCCTTCACTTGTCAGAAGAGGCTTTGGAAGGTCCCCAAAGCCGAGAAGGCAGCCTCTGTCCCTGGAGAGGGGGCCGGGCCAGACAAACAGCGCTAGAGAAGCCTGAGGCAGGGGAACGAATTCCCGTGTTAACGTGGCTACGGAGAAGCCAGGGAAGATTCCACAGCAGAGGGTGACGTCGCAGCGGAGGACCCGGGTCTCCTGCAAACCAGAGAGCCGGCAGAAGAGAGGTTAACCCGAGCCGATGAAGCAAACGGTACCCATTCCCCGAGGAGACGGCATTCCTCCTCCGACAAAGCGATCCTGCATGGGAAAGCACCACGCTACGGCACACAGTCCATCACAGCTTAGGTGGCTTTCAGCAGCCAATGAGCGTGGGCCTGCAGCAGGCTTTTTCTTTTTTAAATAAATTAATCAGACAAGCCCTGTGTGGATGCTATAGTGAGGGAGGGCTCGGCAGTCTGGGACAGGGAACTTCACATCTTGAAAACCTGGGAGGTGGTACATCTGACCCAAGGACAGTAAGGAAGCCCTTCCCTTTCAGTTTGGACAAATGATTAAGCAGTGGGAAACAAGGGCAGCACCAGAGCTCAGCTGTCACTCGGGTTCTACCACTAGCGAGTGATTTCCCACCCATAAATCACCCAGCACAGGGAGGCAACAACATTGGGAAACGAAATAGAGTGACTCAGGAGCCAAATTTAAGGCTGCAGGAGATCTCGGTCTAATGTGCATCTGGGGAATCAAAAGGAAAGATCTCCCCTAAAACTCTGAGTCATTATCGCCCAGCGCCTTGTAGCTCTGTGTGCAACCACGATGGAGCACAGTGGGGCTCTGGGAATTGTTCAGCTGCAGCCAGGCAGAGCAAACCAAGGCTCAGGAGAGAAAACATCAACCCAAAGCTGTGAGATCCCCAGTTTGCATCTCACAACTCCAGGGAGTCGTGACAGGTGAAGGGCAGAGCAATGGGTACTGGAAGCCTCCAGACATGGGTGTTATGGATGAGGAGCCTTCAGCCTGAAAATAGGCAGGTGCCAGAGGACTGCAACAGGGTTACTGGTAAACGGGCAGTTAAGGCAAAGGTGTTGCTCTCTCTCTCACAAGCCCCAGGGCTCAGCTGTTACACCCCCCACACACCCTTTGTATTTTAGGTTGTTGGGGTTTTTTGAAGCCTCTGCCGCTGGCTCCCACTGCAGAGATGCTGGTGTGATACTGCACAGCTGTTCTCTCCTGGGGCAAGCTGCTCTTGCAGCTGCACTGGGATCTGAGGCTGAGATCTCCAGCAGGGGCACAAGTGCTGTCCTGATAGCACCACAGGGGACAGACAAGGTCACACCACCTGTGCCAAACCCACAGCCCAAAGCTCTGGTGTCCCCACTGTCCTCCCCTGGGCAGAGGTGGCCAAGGGAGCTGGCACATCCCTCCACACTGCTGGCAGCATGGAAAATCCCTGAGAGCAGCGAACTGGTCGGGACCCTGGGGGAGTTGCCAAGCGCCCAGTCACATCCCTTCTGCAACACGCAACTCCCTGTCTCTGTACCTTTAGGTCCTGCTCCTCCTCTTCTATTTTTGGTGCCCCTTGTGCTTTGGCTTTCTCCTGGGGCTCCTCAGAATCTGCCTCTTTGTCTGAATTTGCATCAGGCGCTTCTGTGCTTGCCACTGCAGAAGAAGAAATGACAGGTGAGCCCTTCTCCCACCACTGCCACAGCGCTGCCGACAGCTGGGAGCCGGAGAAGGCTGCCAGGGAGCAGGAGAGAGCTGGGTAAGAGCCAGAATCCTTCCTACAGAAGCCAGCAACAAGAGCCTGAAATTAAAGAGAAAAGAGGATCACTGCCTTTGTGCTTCGATGGTGAGGGTCCTTCCAGAAGGACAGCGTGGAAGCGGGGAGTTACAGGTGCGAAGGAGGAAGAGCCTGGAGCATGGGGCCTACAGGAGGCATGAAGAGAGCCAACCGCCCGGCAGGCAACCGTCAAACTCCGGCAGTTTAGATTATTTGTCAAGAAAAGGACTGAGGATTAAACTGGGACACTCATCAAAGATGGAGCTGCTCCTAAAAGGCTGTCGAGACCATAAGGTTTCATGTCAGCTCCATCACAGGACAGCAACGACCAATTAATTCACTGTCCAAGCAACAAATTCCAGGGAGTGAATGAAGCGTTCAGAGGGATTCCTACCGGAAGTCCACGGCGGTAATAAAACAAACCAACATGATTGCTGGTGAGCCTCGACAGGCGGTTTTAGTGTAACAGCTTCCTGTTCCCTGGAAGAGACGGCTTTGGGGATGTTCTGCGAGGCACAAGGAAAAGCCCTCCAGCAAAGCCATCCCTCAGAGCCTCCCATGGCAAATGCCATCGTTGCTGATGGCAGGACCAGGCCTACCATCCAGATGACACCTCTGTCTGAAGCAGACACCTGTCAGGGCCACATCAAACCTGTTTTGGGGCAGGCCCTGTCCCCCACTTCAGCAGGGCACAGCTCAGCACGCTCTCCTACCATATTTATTCCTGGAAAAACAGTCATCTCTCCCTCAGCCAGCCTTCCGGGGCACAGAAAGGGAGTCAGAGCTGCAGGCACAGGCACATTTTGGGGAGCGCAGCGCTGGGAGGGCTCAGTAGGACCCGGGGGTCGCTACAGGTAACAGCCCCAATAGGCAGTGTACAGGCTGTACAGCGCTGCTGCGATCACAGTAACTCCCCGCAGGCAGTAAATCCACACAGTGCTCTGTGACATCTAACTGAACTGCTCTTCCCATCTATCTGGTAACAGACCCTGAAGGGCCGCGGCTGCACCGCACGGAAGCAGAGCGTTGCTGTGGCTTGAGCCGCGTATCCAACACATGGTGGATACCAACCAACCTCTACACAAGCCAGGTCTTCCTCACAAAGAGGTCCTGCCTCACACTTCCTCCGCACCAACGAGCACGGAGCCAGAGGCTCTCTAGGAACATCTGGGAAATTTGGCAACCGTTAACAGGCAGCTTAGAAACAAAACTTTAAAAGAGGAAGGTAATGGTTCCCACATGCCACAGACTAATGCTGGGAGGGAAGTGGAAGGCAGTGGGGCGTGAAGCAGCTGTTAGCACACTCATGTGCTCCTCCTGACAAAGCACTGAGTGCAGGCACTCTCCTACTCGTTTTTCCCCATGCAGTGCTGAATGCAGGCGTTCTCCTGTTTATTTTCCTTAATTATAGGATCATGAAGATAATTGGCAGAGCATCAGCTTACCCCTGCTCTGCCCTCAGCCTGCGAGCTCAGCTGCATGACAGCGGTGACAGCCCCCACTCTGAGCCTGTCCCCTGCCCAGCACATGTACCTTACCATCCATCCCAGCTCCTGCATGCACCGCGTCTTCAGGGTACAGAAACCCTGTTGGGAGAGGGCTGCGGCCTTTCCAAACACCTGCTCCTCCCTCCCAAGAGAGCCTTTCCAATTACCTGCTTCTCCGGCTTCTGGGCTCTCCCGGCCTGTTTTGCTGGAGCCTCGACTTGTGGATTCAGGGCTGGCGGCTCCAACAAACAGTTTCCATTTCCCTCGCTTAGAGGCCAGCCTGCGGGTCGCATCCTGTGAGGCCGATTGGCTCCCGTCAGAGAGTGGGCTGGAGCCCGAAACGCTGCCATCACCTTCCTCCAAGGCACGCAGCTCTGCCTGCCAAGAGACATGACAGTGAGTGGCACTTCAGGGACCCAAGCCTGCCCCAAGGAGCAGTGGTGGTTACGAGCCACCCAGGAGAGATGAGCAAAGAGCTGCTCTCATCAAGACACCGTTAGCAGCAGCAAAGACAAAGCGGGAGTTTGCCAGTGGCCGATGACTTGTCATCAGCAATGTACAAGTGAAACCACAGTCAATCTGCACCCAGATCTATATGGATCCAGAGCACATACAGGAGCAGCATGGGAAACACAGGGTCCCTCTCCCGAAGGAGCCAGGACAGATGGAAATATCTGCTGCTCCTGGTTTACTTCCAGCTGTTCCTCATTTCTGTGAGAGAAGCATTTCCTCTTACCTTCTTTCTCTCCAGCACCATCTCCAGCTCGAGGGTGTCTTGCTCTTCCTCTTCCTCAGCGCTCTCCCCTGACTGCACCACGCTGCACAGGTCCTCCTGCAGCGTGTCTTCCAGGGGATCCCTGCTGGGCTCTGGCTCTTCAGGGGCAGCTACTACCTCTTCTGTTTTCGCTTCCTCTTCTGGCGGTGGCTCAACTTCCTCTTTACAGATCACCTTTCTCCTCCAGCGCTCCTCTTCCTCCTTCACCACATCGGGCAGGAGTGGTGCCAGGAGGGCTGCAGCCACCCCTTTCTTCTCCTCCTCGCTGTTGGAGAGGGCCTGCACGCCTTCGTTCACTTCCTGCAGATTGAGCCCTGCATGAGCTTTCCAGCAGCTGCTGTTGCCGCTCTCTGCCCCCTCACCCCAGCCCTGCACCTTCCCCGAACAGTGAAGTAGACCACAGCCCACAGAGGAAGGAACCCAGGCAGCTCCTGTGCTCCCAGGGCTCCTCTTTGGGCTGCAGAGTAGAGCAACCCACCCGCTGCTGAGGAAGCACAAAGGGGTGCCTCCAAGCCCTCATGGTAACCAGAACCTGGTGCTCAGCCTGACTGACTGACCTTCTTCACCTCTCGCTTGGCGAAGCTGGCTCCACGGCCAACACCACCTGTGGAAGCTCCCTTCTCCTGGGGGTACAGCTCAGCAGCCACCATGAAGCTGCCATTGGCGCCTGCTGCGGTGCTGCTAAGGAAGAGAGGCAGGATGAAGGGCAGGCTCGGGGAAAAAACCCAAGCACCTCCCCTTGATGGGCTGGGGGGTCTCGCCCACCTGTGCTGGTAGTGCTGCAGGCCCTGGACCTGTGTCGCCAGGTACTGCGGCAGCTCCCATGTCACCTCGTTGCTCTGGGTGTTCCAGTAATAGTAGCAGCCAGTGTTCTCGTCCCACACCTCCTGCCAGTCGCCCATCTCCAGCTCCCCCACTACCAAGGAGGAAGACGACAGGTTGTCACCAGTGGGATGCACAGAACCTCACTGCTGACCAGACCAGTTCCCCAGGGTGCTGTCACCACCCCCTCCCACCCCCCCTCCCCCGGCACACCTGTTCCTCAGTGTCAAGCACAACCTCCCCTGCCCCAGGGTGGGTGACAGACTCACCTCCCGCCAGTGAGCACTGCGTGTCATACTGCCACTCTGGGGCTGGTGCAGAGCCTGCACCGTTGGCAGTGCCTGAGGACTGGCCTGAGCCGGACTCCTTCGGCTCTGGGCGAGGGGGTGTCGGGGGTGGTGCGGCGGAGGTGGCAGAGGGCTCAGTGGGCTGTGGAGGAGCCGTGATGGCATCAATCTCCTGCAAAAACAACGTTATGATGCGAAGCTGACATCTCAGACCGTGAAACCGCCCTCCTTCTGCATCCTTCCTCCCTCCCAGGGAAAAACTCCCCACTGTCCTCTCCCTTCTTGCGCTCCCCGGAGCCGCACTAACCGCCAGGAAGTTTGCCAACGTGCTGTCAATGTCTGCCGAATTATTGCCGTTTGCATCTGCGGAACAGGCTGACTTCTCCGGGGTTTCACCCTCCTCATCGTCACTGTCTGCGTAGGCACCAAGCAGACACAAGCCTCCTGATTGGGGAGGGGTAAAGAGGGGAGCAGAAGATCCTCAGTGAGGGGTACACAGCACAGCACACCCCACCTCAGAGCCACCAGCGCAGGCAGCAGGGCTCTTCCTGCCACGGTGAAGCGGATCCAACCCCTCCTTCCTGAGCAGGGGGGTCCTGCCATCACCCCAATAGTCCCGTGAGGGGTGAGCAGCCACGTGGGGTGCCACAGGACCAGCTCAGGGGAATGGGCACATCCCCCCAGCAAATGTTCAAGGGATAAACCCCATCCATCCCTCTTCAAAACATCCCTGGGGACATCCCAGAAGTCGGGGCAGGGGAGGGGAGAACACACCAGCCCCCCAGGGAGCAGGAAATACCTCCCCCAGGGCAAAAATCCAGAACAACAGAATAACATCAGGAGGAAAAAACAATTCCTCAAGTCTGGAAAAAACCCCAAAGTCATCACTTCCCAAAATCTTATTTGTTATACTGATGTTTAATTTATTTAAGAACTAATTAACAGCTAACAATAGTAACAGAGACAGGAAAAAATAGCACCGTCTTCATCCCCCCAGAAAAAAATACACAGGGCAGAAACTTATCATCTCCTAATCCAGATTTTTAAGGCAAGAAACCACCTCACCACTGCAAATCGCTAAGGGGGGGGGGGGGCGGGGCTCACATCATATGGCCACCTTGGATCCCTAAAGCAGTGGCTATGACCTCGCTCCACACCCTCCACCCTCAAAAAAATTGGGAGTGGAACACCTCACTCCCCCCAGATAATAATAATAATAATAGAACTGAACAGGGTAATCACACTACCCCAAGAGTGAATTAAAAAAATAGTTGAAGAGGAATAACTGTACACCCAAGTCCACCTCTCCCCCCCCAAAAAAAAAGAAAGAACAATCGCCTCAAAAGAGATAGTTTAGGAAAGAGTTAATTATCCCCTCTCTTAAAAAAAGGAAAAGGTTTTGGGGGAAGGACACAACGAGTCCCCCAAAACCCCAAAGATTTAGAGAAGAAATAACCACAGCCCCCTTAAAAATCCCCAAGCCCCACGGTTAGGACAAACCCATCCGGTTTGTTTAGGATTAGACCGGGACACACACACACACACACACACCCCCTTCCTTTTTTTTGAGGCGGGGAGGTGCGTGTTTCGTCTCCCCCCCCCCCCCCCAAAGCACATCGTACCTGTGGGCTTGACAGCGGTGGGAGGCGGGTTGGGCACGCTGCGAGGGGGCTCGGTCACCGGTTCGGGATCGTCTGTGAGGGAAAAGCCGTTAGATACGGGGACAACGGGAGGGGGATGGCGGGGGACCGGGGGTGGCGGAGAAAGGGTGACGCAGGGGCGCCTGCGTCCCCCCCGCTTCCCCGCCATCCCCGCTCCTTGTCCCATCGCTAGGCCGCAGCGCTACGAGGAGGCCGCGCCGAGGCCTGGGCGAGGCCGCGCCCCGCCAACAAAGCGTCGTGTTCCCCCCCCCCTCCCCGCCTCCCCTCCGCATCCCTTCCTTCCGTCGTTACCCGGCTCAGAACCCGAATCGCCTCCTTCGGTCGGGGGTACCGCCGCCGCCTCATCACGGCGGGGACCGGGAGGGGAGAGCTGAAGGATGGGTCGGCGGCCCGGAGCGGCTCGGGATTTCTTCCCCATGGCGGCCGAGGGAAGAGGAGGAGGCCGGAGGCGGCGGGAACGGAGCCTCAGGGGCTGAGGCCGCGCATGCGCGGTGGAAGGGAGGAAGGAGAGAGGGGCGGGGCGTGGGGAGGCCTCACGCCCCTTCAGCCTGGAGCTCGGCCTGGAGTTCTCTGTGTGCGTGTGTCTATGTATATAAATATATATATATACACATAGGCACCCCGAAAGCTCACCCAGTCCCACCCCTGCCAGAGCTAAATCCCACAGGGACACGTCCAGGCAAGTGTGAATGTCTCCAGAGAAGGAGACTCCCCAACCTCTCTGGGCAGCCTGTCCCAGCGCTCCATCAAAGTTCCTCCTAACATTCCCATGGAGCTGCCTCTGCTCCAGCTCCCACCCGCTGCCCTGTGTCCTGCCGCTGCCATCCCTGAACAGAGCCTGGCTCTGGCCTCCCGACTCTCACACTTTGCATATTTATGGACATTGATAAGGTCACCCCTCAGTCTCCTCCAGGCTAATGAAGCTCAGCTCCCCCAGCCTCTCCTAAGGAAGGAGTTCTACTCCCTCCATCACCTCAGTGGGCCTGTCTCCTTGAGGGAGCAAGGGAGGAGCTTGCCTTTCAATCCAGTTTCTGTCCATACACCCCAGTTCACTGGGAGAGGACTTGGTGATATCATTACCAGTGCTGCTGGCCAGGAGCCACCAACAGGCCACCAGCAGCCCAGAAGGGCAACAGCATCCCAGGCTACACCCCCAGGCTGCACCCCCAGGAGTGCAGCCAGCAGCTCCAGAGAGGGGATTCTGTCCCTCTGCTCTGCTCTAGGGAGACCGTGCCTGGAGTGCTGTGTCCAGCTTTGGAGCCCTCAGCATAAGGACATGGAGCACGTTCAGAGGATGACACAAAAATGACCCAAGGGCTGGAGCACCTCTCCTGTGAAGCTAGGCTGGGAGAGTTGGATTGGTTCAGCCTGGAGAAGGCTCCAGGGGGACCTTATAGCGGCCGTTCAGTCCCTGAAAGGTGCCTCTATGAAAGATGGGGAAGAACTGTTCCTGAGGGCATGGAGTGATAGGATGAGGGGTAATGGTTTAAACTGGAAAAGTGGAGACTAAGGATAACATTAGGAAAAAGTTCTTCACTCTGAGGATGGTGGGTCATTGGCCCAGGTTGCCCGGAGAGGTGGTAGAGGCCCCAGCCCTGGAGACATTCAAGATCAGGCTGGAAGGGCTTCTGCGTGCCCTGCTCTAGTGAGGATGTCCCTGCTCACTGCAGGGGGGGACTAGATGGCTTTGAGGGCCCCTTCCAACTGCACCCAGCCCATGCCTCCACAGCTTCTGTATATATGCACAGTATTGCTTACAGGAGCATGGTGCTCCTTTGGGTATAGCTCCATCCTGCCCTACAGCAGGGTGTCACTGCGGCACCTTCTCCCCTTACAGCCCCACAGTGCTGAGACGTACAGCTCCATCCCAACCTACACCATCCTTACCTACAGCATAGTGCTGCCCAGGGGCTCAGCCAGTGCCTACAGCACAGCCTGGTCCTCCAGCCTAGAGCTGGGTCCTAGGGGAATGCTGGGCCTATGGGGCAGGCTGCCCTACAGCACAGCACCACACCTCAACCCCAAAGCAGGGTGCCACCCCTGAGCACGGTGCATTAGCCCCACAGCACCCTATACAACAGTCCTACAGAAAGTAGGCACAGACAGCCAAGGAGGCCTATAGCCCCCACCTGCTTCAGCCCCCAAAACCTTCGCCACACCCCCAGGGGTGCTTAGGCAGCGGCACCCACCCCGACAAAGACCTGTAATAACACTTCGATTTTATTAAAGTTCATCCAAAACCACAACAATAAATAAAAGAAATGCCAAAAACTTGTTGCGTATGGTACAGGGTGAGAGCAAGGGGGGCGCTGTGGCAATGGTTGCATGCTGGTGCTCTGCTAATTGCCAGCCACCCCGCGGAATGGACAGAGGGAGCCAGGGCACGTGCTGAAGGAGCACTCCCACCTCCTTGAACCGGGCGCTTACGGAGAAGACGAGTAAGAACAGCACCAGCGGCTCAGGCAGCATGGGGTGGGATGGCACCTTGAGGCAGGCACCATCCTGGGGCGGAGAAGGGGGCCTGCGGACGGCAGCCGAGGGATGGAGCTGTCGCTATTTGTGACGGTACAGGCGATCTTGGGTGGCCATGCTGACCTTCTCATGGTAGTCCTCCATCTTGTCATGCACCTTCTGGTAGAGCTGGGCAAGGGACAGAGCAGGCAGCAGAGATGAAGGCTGCCATCCTGTCCCACCCCCTCCCAAGCTCCAACCCCATTCCCGTTTCCCTTTGGCTCGGACATTGCCGCAGGGTGTTTACCAACACCCTTCCCTTCCCATGGGGTGGCTGTACCTACCACAACATTGTGATGGTTGGTGGTGCTCTCCCGCAGCGCCTGGAGCAGCTGGTCGATGGCGGTGTAGGGCAGCCACACCATGGGTGCCGTGGCAGAGAGTGGGAACTGGAGGAGAGGGGAAACACTGTGTCATGCCATGTTCATGACAGAAACACTCCTCATGGCAGCTGTGGTGAGGAAAAGCTCCCAAACCACATCCCAACACCTGCTTGTCCAACTAAGCGATCCCCTCTCTCCTCCAGGGTGTGGGTCTCCTACACACACTTCTCCCACAAGCAGCAACACATGCAAGTTGTGGGTGCCAAACCCAAACCCAAAGCAGGTTCTGCCCCTAGGACCAGTCCCTCCTCATCCCAATGCTGCAGGTGAGCTCACCTCAATTCCAAAATACTGGTGTCCTTTGCCAAGCACAGCATCTATGTACTCCAGGACCAGATCCACAGCTTCCTCCAGCAGGTCGTAATTCAGGTAGAGCCGCAGCAGCTGGGCAGCATCCACTTTCTGCGAGCAGAGAGGGGAAAACCTCAGCCAGGGAACACTCCAGGGAACTGCCGCGATGCCCAGAGGAATCTGCTCTGAGCCTCAGGAACAGGCACAAAGCATCCAGTGTGGGTTCCCAGGGCTGGGAACGGGAAGGTGGGGCAACGCTTGTGACGAGAAGGTGCCCAGCGAAGCGAAGGTGAGCTGGCAGCTCAGGGACAGCTGGGATTTTGGCCAGCAGGCAGCAGTGACACCCCCCCCCCCCCCCCACCTTCCTGTTCTCACCTTGTAGCTGTTAATGAGCCAGTTGGGCAGAGGTATCCCATGCGCCAAGAGCTTGTTGATGACGCAGCGATGGTACAGGCTGTTCTGGGTTGGGTAACGCTCCAAGTAGGATGACAGCAACCGCCAGGCTTCATCTGTGGCGCTGCAAGGCAATATTTCTTCTTGAAACCCACGGCAGCAGCCCCTGACACAGTCTGCAAGGTCACAGTGTGCTCTGGGAACTCGGCCCACTGCCCAGGTTTAGCTGCATCCAACAGGCCAGGGAAAGCGCAGTGACAGCATGGAAACATGGTTCTCCCCACATCCGTAGTCTCGTGGGTCTGGTTTAAGGGGTTTTTAATGGGTCTGTGGACCCCTCTGGCTTCCTGCGAGACTTTCTACCTCCTGAAACAATTCCCTCACGAAGCATGGCTCTCATCTTCTCCCCCCATGGAGCAGGGCCTACCTGGACTCCTTGGTGGTAACCAGTGATGAGAGCTGGTTTGCTGCCAGCCAGTTCCAGGCCTCTGCCTGTGCTGCCTCCCCTCCCAGCTGCAGCTTGATGCACCTGGAAGATAAGAGCAGCACCAGGGTGGGTGCCTGGCCCTTCTGCCTGGCCTTGCCAGCATTGAAGCAGCCCCCCCCCCCCTCCCCCCCCCCTCCCCCCCCCCGAGGTCTAACAGCTGCACATTAGCTGGCCTGGAGGGAAGAGAAAGCTACCAGAGCTATTTCTAAGCTGCTTTAAGAGCCAGAGAGGAATTAATAACAGCTCTGATGTTAGCAAGCTTTGGTTAAGAGATGCCCTCTGTGTACCCAAGCCACAGGAACTGGTTGCAACAGAGCTCTTGAACAACTCTGAGGGCACAACGGACCTTCTGGAAGCACGGGGAGACCAGGAAGAAGAGGAATCCTGGGCTCAGAGGCTAGAGAGCAAGCGGTTTGCACAGAGATCAGACAGAACTGCAAGTGCTCTGAGAGCCGCTCAGACTGCCAGACACCAGCTTCCCCATCCCCAAGATCACGGGGAAACCTCTCCCCTCCACTACCCGCTCAGCAAGGCTCCCTTCTTTCCCTTTTCAGGTGTGAAGAGCAAGTTCCACCTCAAAACTGCTGAGCCAGGAGCTGCCAAGGCTGTGCATAGCGTTAGCAGCTGCAGCGAGCAGACAGGTCAGGACAGCGCTAGCTTCTGACCCCGGGGGAGCTGTGAGCTGTGCCCTGCCAAGCACCATGCAGCACACATCCCTCAAGGCAGGGTGTGGGGTGAGAAGCTCACTACCTACTTGAAGGCGAGTCCCTCAAAGATGGGCGTTAAGGGCAGCTTGAATGTTTGGCACAGGGTGATGGCGGTGTCAAAGAGGCCAGCCCGGACCAAGAGGGCAAGCGTTTCCTCAGGTGTAGAGTTGCCTGCAGGGAAGGAGGAATGGGTAAGCGCCTCTCCCAGTTACACCCCAGTGCTTACTGGGGTTTAACCCTGCTGAATTCAGCAGCGGAGTTCCAGCAGCACCATGCTAACGGCAGAGCACCCTGCAGAAGTACTCCTCGTCACTGACCCAGAGCATGAAAGCTGGGGAGGGATGCCAGCAGCAACGAATGACCCGTAGTCAAATGCTGCCACTGCTCATGGGTGAGTAGGGAAGGGACAGCCTTGTCACTGGTGCAGTGGGTTTGCGTCCAAGTGAACAAAGCACTAGCTCCGCTCTGCCAGCACAGGCAGGAGGGGCAGTGACAGGAGATGAGATGAAAGGGTGGCACTTGACTCCTTGCATTGCTATTTTGCCCTCAAAATCCTCTCCTTGCAATCACAGCCTGGAAAGTCATCTCCTCCTGGTACTGGAAGGTGGAGAACACGGACATGGTGCGTAGCTCGCACCAGAGAGTGGTAGAACATACCAGAAGGGCCAATGGTGGAGAGTTGTAGCCTTCTGCTCCCCAACGAAGAACAACTTAGATAAGCTTAGTGTCACAGAGGGCTTGTCCAGGACAATCAGGTCAGTCTCACAAGTGCCTTTTTTCTAGTCCTTTCTAATTCTACTTCATCTAGGGGGCATTTCCAGCAAGGGAGGCAAACCAAGCAACTGAGAAGTCAGTACCTGCCAGCTCCTGCCTGGGTCAGAACCAAATCGGTGCTTCCTCACCAGCGCTAAGGATGGAAAGCACTGTCACTAGCACAGACCTCAAAAGGAAGTGCAACGTGGCTGTGCCACATCCCTCTCACCTGCCACAGCTGCTGTTGACAGGTCATGCTGCACCAGAGTCAGACGGATTCGGGCCAACACACATTGCCTCTCCAAATCCTCCAGCTCCAGGATCTCGATTTGGCAGGTTGCTGTAACAGATGGACATAAAGGGCTCTTAGCATTTCCAAAAGGGCTCCTTGGGCACTGCACAAACTATCTGCCCCCCTCTGCCAGCCTAAGAGGAGTCGTTCCGCACAAAGCACTGCAGGAGGGGGCAGGTTTTGCCACCCCTTCTTTGCTACCTCAAGTTGTGCCTGTCCCCTTGAGACAAACCTTCATGAGATACATCATCTGATGTAAGGTTACAGCTGCCGCTCTGACCCCTGAGCATACAGCACCGAAGAGCTCATTCAGGAATAACTGTTGTAAAAATAAATTCCTGGCCTTGTGTTCTCCTACTGCAGCGCTGAGGATTGTGAGCATAGCCTGCAGTGTAACTCCAGGGACCAGAGACCTTACCACTGTGCCAGTGGGGTGTCCGAAAGCACAAACGCCAGAAGCCTTAAACAACCAGGAACTGTCTCACAAAGGCTTCTGGCTGTTTGTTTGTTTAAATTACAGACTATTTTCACTGCAAGCGAAAGTGCTCACAGGACAAACTGCAGAGGAGCATGCACAGAGGCTGTTACATGGCAGCACACGGCAAGCAGGAGACACTCGAAGCTGGGAGAGTTAACTAAAAATCCCCCAAATCATTGATCTGCCAGAGGCAAGAGCTGCCTGGAGCCTTCTCCCAGCTCATGCGGAAGCAGCTGAGCTCAGAGGCCACGGGGGAATTGCTGTGGGGCACACAGCTGGGAGGAAGCACTGGGACCGGGCACTTACTTGGAACAGCCATGCACTCCCCATCGTGGGTTCTCTTGGGGGATGCTCCCGGACGTTCATACTTGCAAGGAAAAGGCAGAAAGAGGGTTTACGCCCACCTGGTTTCCACGGGGCAAACGCCATCAGTGAGACACAGCCCTAAATCTCCGTTTCAAGCCTTGATCTGAATCACAAGAGCCACGCTACCACTCAGCAGCTCAGCTTACATTTATCTCTGTCTATCAGCACAGCATTAGCTGACCAGGCTACAATTACCACCTCCACGTGAAGAGATTTGAAATGCAAACCATGTTACTGTTAATTCTCTTTCAGACTGGTATTCCTGCTGTTTGGATCCCACCACGAGATTTTCTATGTCTTCAACTAAAGCTGATACATTCCCACACAGACACACCACCCCGGTCCCAGAAGTTGTCCTGCTTCCACTCTGCTCTGAAAAAGGGCAACAACCCAATGGTGAGGGCCAGGACTGATGTCAGAAAGGATTTTGGAAGCTCTTTCCCTAATGTACAGCTGTCAGCGTGCCCCCAGGCAGGACAGCTCTGGTCAGAGGCTTCGTAGCAAGCTCAGTGTTTCCTACCACAGCTCCAGAAGCTGGCTGCACTATCCAGGCGTACTCCGGGCGGATCAGCCGTAAGCAGTTAATAGCTGCGAGGAAACAGTTCCCCTGTTTCTGCAGCCCTTGGAGTGTCCGCACCTCCCTGCCCAGGCGCATGCCGTACTCGAACATCACCGTGCCAGCTGAGACGACAAGGGGAACACATCAGTCAGGACCCGGGACAGGCCATGCTGCGGAGAGACAGCAAGCAGCATGTGCCCCAGCTCCTCACACCACGACGCGCCCATGCCGAGCATTACCCTTGCGGTAGTTGTGGCGGTAGATGTGGAAGGCATACAGCAGCTCGTAGTAGTTGTGGGTCATCAGGTCCACCGCTCGGGCATGAGATTCGATGATTCCCACCACCTGTGGCACA
Organism: Laterallus jamaicensis coturniculus; assembly: GCA_022605575.1. Lineage (NCBI taxonomy): Eukaryota > Metazoa > Chordata > Aves > Gruiformes > Rallidae > Laterallus > Laterallus jamaicensis. Next base: position 24,852,025 of record JAKCOX010000013.1, read on the forward strand.
CAGAGACTCAAAAATCCCTTTGGAACAGAGCAGCTTTGCCTTCCACCCTCCCAGCACGGTTACCTCGTTAAGCAGGTTCACGTAGGGGAACTCCACCAGGTCCTGGAGCTGGGACCGCTCGCACAGAACAACCACTAGCTGGCGCAGACAGTCCAGCTGCCTGCGGAGAGAAGAAGCCACAAGGCTCGGCAGGAGTGGGAACCCACCCACGGCTAGGGCGCTGGCTTAAAGACACCAGCATGCTGCTCTGATGAGCTCCAGAGGGTTTTATGCCTGGTTTAGAACCAACAAGTCCCTTTGGACTTGTCCTGCACTTGGAAAGGGGGATCCCGGTGGGCAGGAATCCACCTCTTTCGAGGGTCTCTCGAGAGGGCAGTCTCCCTCCCTCAGCTCTATTTGATGAGATTTTCTTCAGCCTCAATTAAAACATATTCCCACTTCTCCTCTGCAAGTCTATTCCAGCCATCTCTGCTTATCACACCCTCCTCTGCTAGGGTCAAGCCTCCTCTTCTCACTGCCCAGAAGGTACTCCAACAGAAATTCGACCCCAACACTTTACCAAACTGACCTGACTCCCACAGCTTTGCAAAATACACAAATGCCACATGCAATTCCTTAGCCAGAGTTTTTCACTCTTCCTTGAATCACAGATTGTTCTGAGTTGGAAGGGACTCCAAGGATCCCAGAGCTCCTTTCAGTCTGATGGAAAAATCTGTTCAGGAGCCTCCGAGACAAGCAAGTGTAAAGGCATAAAGCTGTCACCTACCTGCCTGGATCTGGGTTTTGTGTTAAAGCTACATATGCTTCACTGTTGTGGCCCAAATCCAAGTGATGTTTGAAGATGCAAGTCCTCAAAGTAGCCTGAAAACACCAAAAAGCACAAACCGGCATGTTGCAAGCTGTACAGCTAAAGAGGAAAGTCCCGTGGAAGCTCCTTGAGGAGACATTGGATGGAAAAGAAGTGACCAGTACCTGGCTTCTCCAGTCATCCGCCGATTCCATGATAGCCAAGGTAGCCAGCTGGATGACCAGCTCTGGTAAACCCACCATGTCCAACAAGCGCAGGACCTGGAGAAGACAATGCTCTAGGGGCTGGCTGCAGCAGCACTAAAGAATGGGCTCAATTTGGCGAGGGGGGCGTTTGTTTGGAAGAGCTGCTCCTGCCCCTACTAACTGTCAGAGTGGTCAGACCATTGTGCTGATGTCTTTATGTGGTCAGACTTTTGGAAAAAGCTTTGGTAAGTTGCAGAGATCTCGATCACATCCCAGCACAACAGGGCCAGGCTACGGCTTTTCTGAAGGGTTCACCTCTGCAGATGGGAGCATTTTAGCATGGGAGGCTACAGCAAAGCACTGCAACAGAGGTAACGATCCTGTCCCCAAGCACACTCACAGCTGCATAAGAGAAGTTCCCTCTCCAAGGGCCATCCTTGTTTTCTGGATTTTAAAGTCAGGGAATCCCCTACCACAAGCCTTGGTCGACATTTGTGGCCTGCCTGAACTACGGCACTGCTCAAGAAGAACGATTCCCTCTTGATTGTAAGATATTCACTGGTATTCGCCCCAAAGCTTAATACCCTTCCCCATAAGCAGCACCCTACTTCGAGCCTGGACACGTCTGGCTTCTGCCTCTAGCAGCTGTATCTCACCCAGTCTTTTTCTGCTGGATAACCAAGTCCTCTGCTGTCAGGTGGAGAGTGCCTAGCTGCCACGCTGCACTTACCTCACCACCACCCTCCAAAGTAAGTAACCAGCCTACACTAAGGGTTTCTGGGGAGACGAAAAGTATGTTTGCTGAGTTGCAAAGCTGCTCCCCCGGAAGTTGGGGACCAAGAGGGAATTCTCTCCCCAAGCAGCATCTGCATGGAACTATTTGGTGCTGATTTACTCAGTCCGGACTGTGGGCACCGGTGCGGCTCAGCCCTACCTTACTGTAGTACTGCAGGCGTGGAGTGGAGACCACCTCACCCTCCTCAGGTTGGATCAGCCTGTCCAAGAACTCCTCTCTTCCCACCTCTGATGCAGCTTGGCAGAAACAGTCCAGAGCCTGGAAGACCACCGGAAAACAGTTTGTGTGTTTGCTCTTCGGGGAACTGAACCAGCCTGCTCTACTGGTGAGAGGACAGCACTGTCCGTTCCAGCTCCAGCGACCAGGACCTGCCAGCCCCAAGCTAATGAGAACTTCCCCAAGGACAGATCCCACCATCCCACTCTAATCCCATCCTCTGTCTGAAGGAAGCAGAGGAGGAGATGGACGTTTCCTGACCCACACAGCAGAAACAAGGCTGTGCACTTCCCCCTTCCCAAGGGAAAATATCTTGGATCCCAGAGGGAGGCAGCACCGGGAGACGAGGGCCTTACCTTGTGCCCCTCACCCATGACAAGGTAGCACCGGCCCATCATGAAGCAGCAGGAGCCCATGTTCACGTGGCACCATGGCTGCAGCAGGCGAATGTATTCCTATGGGAGAGGAGGAACCAGAGTTTCAATTCAGGCCAGCACTAGCCTGTGGCCTACAGATACCCCATACCAGAGGAAGGGGTAGGTCTCGAGCACCAAAGTGGTATTTTTGGTGGCCCTTTTAGCTACACTGCTCACAAAAATCCCACTCTTCCAGCTCAAGGGATGATTCCCCCAGTCCCAAAGTCCCCTCAGTGCACAGATGGGGAGACATGTCTCCCGCCATGCTGCAGAGGAAACAACATGCTCTGAACAGCTCAAGTGTCTGTAAGAAACGCCTCAAACAGCACCCAAAATCCCCCAAAATTGGACATAATGCTCTCTACAACTGCTGTAAGCTTACTGTAGGGAGCTGCAAAGGAAATGTTACTCTGGCATGCACGGAGCGTGGCCAGGAGCATGCACACGTGAAGGCAGCAGGAGAACAGGCAAAGCGGGTGTTAAAGAGCAGCAGCAGGGCAGGAGGAGAGGGAAAGCAGTCAAGGAAGGCCACAGATAGCAGCAACAAACTGCCAGGCGTGGGGCAGAGAGGTCACAGCACCAAGGACACACCACACGAAGAGCTACAACGCAGATGCTGACTGGGGTGATACGACACAGCCTGGCCCTGTGCCTGCTCTGACAGGGTAATCTAGGGGCTGCAAAGTGTCATCACCTATCAAGAAGCAGCAAGGAGGTGTGATGGAAACTCTGAAGCTGGCATCCTTCCTGCCTGGGAGAGCAGCGTTCACTCTTCATGCTCGGAGAAGCAGAGATGTCCCACTAGCAGGGCTCTGGGACTTGGTAGGAAAGAAGACAAGGCCTGGCAGTAAAGCCAAGGTCTCACTGTCCAACCCACACCTTTGCATGTGTGTAACCATAGCAGCATGACTGCTTTACCTAGCCCAGCCACCAGTCCACTAAAAGCCTCAAGGCAACGCGTCCTCTGAGCCTGGATTCACTGCAGAGATTAGCTGGCTACAACAGATAAATCCCACTCCAGGCCTGCTCAACAGCTTGTCACACTGAACAAGCGAGGAGGAGAGGTTTGGCCCTTGTCCCAGGCCAGTGCTTTGGTCACTAGACCTCTGTGTCTGCCTGTTACTCGCAGGGAGCTTCCTGAATCTTCACCTCTATTTGGGTCACCGTGCTCACGCTCGCAGCAAATCTGGTGTCAGCTCCTTTAGGTCAATGTGCTTAATCCAAGTTTATGTGACCACCTGGGATCAGTAAGCGTGACAGAAGGTAGCGGGGAGAGGAAGAGCCTGTTCCTGCAGTGTTGCAAGTTTTGCGTAGCGTGCTGCTGAGACGGTTTTTAAGCAGCAGTTAGTTTTCTGCCGACCCCAAAGAGTGTAAGCATCGGGCAATTCAAGGCAAAAAGTTGCAGCCGAGAGATATAGTGCCTCTGTGAATCATATATAGGAGAAAAAAACCCCAGAAGCAGTTGCATTTCGCCACCAGAAAAGGGAGTGAGAAGATGGAAGGAGCTGTGCGGACACCAAGGCAGGGCAGGGCGGGAGAGGAGGCGACCCAGGTGCCGGAAAGAAAGACACCCCTGCAGCCCGCAGAGAAACCCATGGTGGAGCAGGCATTCCCTCCCTGCAGCCCATGGAAAAGACTGAGACCCCACCTGTAGCCCATGGAGAGGCTCCACACTGGATGGAGCAGGTGGAGACATAGAGAAGTTGCTGTGACCCACGTTGGAGCAAGTGAGACCCTGCCAGCATTTGCAGCCCAGGAAAATAAAGAGAGACACAGAGATGAGCGAGAGAGAGATTTGCACCAGAACAGGTTTGCTGAGGGGGACCCCGTGGACTGGAGAGACATTGTGATTTATTGCTGCGCCCCATAGCAGTGATCCACGCTGGGGCAGCTGAAGAGATAAAGCCCTGTGTGAAAGGACTCACATTGGAGAAGTTCATGGAGGACTGTCTACCATGAGTGAGACCCCATGTTGCAGCAGTTGGAGGGTGTGGAATGAATGCCCCCCCCCCGCCCCCCAGCCGAGAAGGAAACCATCTTGCAACAAACTGACTGAAGCCCCTGTTTTCCCAGTCCCTGTCCCACGTTACCCCATGCTATGATGGGGGGGGGGGGGGTGGGCGGGGAAAGAAGGGAGTAAAATCATGACTAGAGTGAAGTCTGCTAAGGGAGTAGGGGCGGGGGTGGGGTGGGTAGGGGTCAGGCAGAGGTGTTTTAAGATCTGGAAAACAGCTCATGAGGAAGTGACTGTCAACCCCATTTTTTTCCCAGTCCCTGCCCCCCTGTGCCATGACCAGCGGGAAGAAGGGAGCAAAATCATGACTAAAGGGAAGTCTGCTTAGAATGGAGGGGTGGGGGAAAAGTGTTACCGAGAGCCCCATTTTCTGCAGTCCCTCCCTGTGTCACAATGGGAGGGAAGAAGGGAGCAAAATTCTGACTAAAGTCTGCTAAGGAGAGAGTGGTGGGGGGAAAGTGCTTTAAGATCTGGTTGTGTTCTGTTAAGATTTGGTTGTGCCCCCGACTGGTTTCACTGTTTCTGTAGTGTAGTAAACTCGACAGTTTTCTTTCCTTCACTCTGTGTGGAGTCCGTTTTGCCCATGTCATTAATGACAGGATGATCTCTCCCCCTCCTTATCTTGACTTCTAAGCCTTTGGGTCTGCAGGCTGCAAATGCTGGCAGGGGCTTGCTCGCTCCAACGTGGGTCACAGCAACTTCTCTATGTCTCCACCTGCTCCATCCAGCGTGGAGCCTCTCCACGTGCCACAGGTGGGGTCTTGGCCTTTTCCATGGACTGCAGGGGGGCAACACTCACTCCACCATGGGTTTCTCCACGGGCTGCAGGGGCATCTTTCTCTCTGGCACATGGGGCGTCTCCCCCACAGCCCTCCCCAGCCTTGGTGTCTGCACAGCTCCTCACATCTCCTCACTTCCTTCTCCAGTGGCAAAATCCAGCTGCTTCCAGTTTTTTTCTCCTATATGTGATTCACAGAGGCACTATATCTCCCAGCCACAACTTTGGCATTGAATTGCCCAATGCTTACACTTTTTGGGGCCAGCAGAAAACTTAACTGCTGCTTAAAAACCATCTCAGTAGCATGCTACACATCTGCAGCATCCCACCCCTCACCTCTGCAAATCACATGTATGAGAATCATGCTTAAAATCCCAATCCCAGTTATTACACTACCCAGCTCTGTTCAGTCTCTTCTGCCCATTCCCTCATCCAACTAGTGCCCTTATCTCAAATTTATCGAGCTCCATGTTGGGTGCCAAAATAGACTGTCGTGGTTTAAGATCTGGTTGTGTTCTGTTAAGATTTGTTTGCGCTCCTGACTCTGGTCTCACTGTCAACCCCCACAGGTTGAGATAAGGATAGTTTACTAGAATTGCAGAAAGATAGCTGTAACAATGATAACAGGACTTTAGAGCACAAAATATATGAAACTGGTGATACACGATGCAGTTTCTCATCAAACCACACAACTCAGGCAGTGCAGCCCAGAGCTGTCCCGGAACTGGACAGTCCCCACAAACAGCATGTCCTGGAGCCGCCTGCTCCTCCTCCCACCAGTCCCCCTTTACCCCTTTACACTGAGCATGACGTAATTGCCATGGAATACCCCCTTTGGCCAGTTCAGGTCACCTGTCCTGGTTGCGTCCCCTCTTCTTCTCGTTAGTAGGGAAATATTAACAACTGAAAAAGTCCTTGATTGCTTGGCAACAATTAGAAACATCAGGGTGCTATCAGCACTGTTTTCATCCTAACTCCCAAACACAGCATTCCATCCGCTGCTAGAAAAGTTAAACTCCATCCTAGCCGAAACCAGGACATGTAGAGATAAAGTCTCTTGCATCTCCTCCAGGCAGGATGCAAGCATGGTGAAAGCAATGCAAGGAAATTGAATACTTATAAATATCTTAAGTATGGGGTGCAGGGGGAATTGGCCAGCCCCTTTTCTGTGGTCTGTGGAGACAGGACAAGGGGTAATGTCTACAAATTGGAGCACAGGAAGTTCCGCACCAACATGCGGAGGAACTTTTTCCACAGTGAGGGTGACAGAGCCCTGGAATAGACTACCCAGAGAGGTGGTGGAGTCTCCTTTGGAGATATTCAAGACTCATCTGGATGCCTATCTATGTAATATGAGCTAGGGAGCCTGCTTTGGCAGGGGGGTTGGACCCAATGATCTCTCGAGGTCCCTTCCAACCCCTACAACTCTGTGATTCTGTGAAAGCCTGCTCATGCCATGAGAGCACACACGTGCCAGGACGCAGAACGATGCTGCCCAGACCGCCCTGGCATTTCCTGGCTCAAAAGCTCTGCAGGTTTGACATTCCTCTGGCAGCAGCAACACAAACACACACACACAAAAAAAAAAAGCAACTCAACCCCCGAGTGTAAGGGGCTGTGAGAATGAAAGGTTTTCTGCTAAGCACAGGGAGGAAGAGTCAATGGGTCGTGAAAAACAGCCTGCCTGGCCCTGTGTGCCTTGAGGGCCACCAGTGGCCAGAGAACAAGCAGTGTTGCACAGCGCTGCAGACAAGAAACCATGTGGTTCAGGGCTCGAACACAGGCAGGCACAACTGTCAAGCCCTGAAGAGACAGTGAAGAACCAGTGGTCTGAAATACAGTGCTCTATGGGGACACCTGAATACCAAAAAAGCAGCCTATTTGCCTCACTGCCAGGTATCAGGAGCGCAGCTGGGGAGGGAGAGAAAACAGACACAAGCTCCTTATGCTGTTTTTCACTAGTTAAGGGCGTGTAAGGAACAGAACCACCCTCCTGAAACAGCAGGTCTGCTGCTGAGTTGAAGAAGCGCTCTGACCTGCCCATCCCACGGGCAGCCTGCAGCACAGGAAAGGCAGCGGGGTACATCAGCAGCTAACGAGCTACCAGACTATGAGCTTGCTGTGATAAACAAGCTCCGCAAAGATGCTTCTTGCGCATGGTATCATGCTGTCAGGCAGGCCCCAGGAGACTTAACTCTTCCACGAAAAGGGTGTGTAATAATCCTGAGCACCTATGTCTGGATTCTCTTGAAAACAGGTAAAAAAGGAAATGCATAAGACTGCCATCCTGAACCATTGCCTGATAAACCCTGCAGCATTTTCTAGGCATGAGATATTTAGCAGAACGCCCTTCTGTTAAGCAAAGGTTGAAAGGGATGCTCAGGGAACAAGGGGGACGTGATAGGAAGGTGAAAGACACTTGTCACCTTACAATCTGTTCCCTGCACTGACGTTGTGATAGTTACAGGAGAGATTTCTAACGTTTCTCCAAAATAATCATTCCTTCCAGCCCTTTTCGTTTGCAGGACTTCCAGCCCACCACCTCCAAAAGGGAGACATGAAAGCAAAGCATGCTTGGGAAGGTTAGCTCATGGCTGAGCTCAGAAAGCAGCAACTAGGAGAAGGCAGAACCAACTCCAGCAACTGGGAAGAGGGTATTTTGGGTAGGCTTTTTCTAAGCAGAGCGAAGGCGGCTGCACACAGAGCTCATGTTGCATCCCACCTCTGCATGTTCCAGGGCACAGACCTGCACCCCCAAGTGGAAGGAGACTATCAGGCCCACTCCTGCTCTTCCCTGTTCAGTTCCTGGGAGAGTCAGTGAGGAACTCACCTGGAGCTGGGTGTACTGGCAGCTCCCCATCAGGCACTCAGGGAAGAGGAAGCCGGGATTGCTGGGCCACCTGAGCAGAGGTTAAGGAACAGAGGACAATCCAGTCCAGAGAGCTTGGAGAACTAGTCTGAAACTCATCAGACCTCCAGTGCTCAGGGTTTTTTTGGGAGAAAGGAGAAAAGATTAAGCTGCTCTTTATACAAGTCATTATTCTGTAATAAGATTTATCCATATTACAACAAACCCATTAGTACATCTAATCCACAACTACCCAAATCTTGTCACCCTTCCAAATCTCCCAGCACCACACATCCCGCCAAGTCAAGTTGCTAGAGCTCAGGGGTTTAAAGTCAAAGCCCCAAATCCTTCATTACTGTGCACCTCAACAGGGTAGATTCCATGAAATCTTAGAACACCCACAAATCTCATTAACATGAACAACAGGCACTTGTTCAGGGGATTTGCCTTTGAAATTTGGGTGTGGAAGACACTGAGTTTGGCACTGTGCTAGGCTTGGCAGTGGAAATGTCCAGCTTACAGCCTGCTAGGCTTGGCGGTGGAAATGTCCAGCTTACAGCCTGCAAGCACGGTGCGGCTCCCTCCCTGACCTCCCTGCTGGCCTCAACCCACCTCCTGCATCATCACTGGGACATGACACACAGCTGCCATGTGATCCCTCACAACTCACCCAGGGGTTCCAGCACTGCCACATGGCACAGAATCTAACCCCCCTGCGCAGTTATGGCCCAACAAGAGCAAGCAGTTTTACAGCCAAGGATACAGGAGCGGCAGAAAGTCGGCCACAATGGCGGTAATGAGATGGGGCCAGTTCAAACTTGTTTCAGCCAAAGAGGTGTTCGGTTGAGAGAAGAGTCGAGATACGATGTGCTTTCTAGCCACTTCCCGAAAGAACAGCTCCACGATTGTCTGGGGGCCAGATACTACAAATGCAAGTTAAAGAAACACTGAGGAGAGGGATGACAGCAGAGATCCCGGGCTCACTACTCCGTGTAGCACTCATCAGCCTGAATGTCAGGGATTAAGTCAGAGCAAAACAGTAAGTACATTCAATACTCAAACTTGTTGATTTTGGGTTTCTCTTGCTGTCTGCTTAAGTCAGAAGGAGTAGGAGATCAAAGCACCACATACTGCAACGTTTATTAACCACAACTCAATTAGACCACAAAGAATAAAAGGCTGTGCTCTCTCTCTGGTTGTACTATTCACAACCCATCTCCAGCTTTCCGGCACAACGGAACGTTTTGCAGGGCAGGGCGGAGGGAGTGCTGATTTGGCTATCGGGCTCTGCTCAAACGCCTCCCTCCTTCATTCCAGCACCCCAAGCAGCCCCATCACCCAGCAGCTAACTGTTCTCAACGCCTCTCCCCGAGCTGCCATCTCCTTTCTATCTTCTCCATGTTTCACATACTTTTCCCCCGAAAGCACAGCAGCCAAACAGGACTTTCCTCATGAGCAGGCCAAGAAATAACCCACGACACCGGCACAACACAAAGGATGTTTTCAATGTGACTTTGACGCACTGACATTTCCACAGAGGGAACTGCCTCCTGAACTGAGGCTTTCATTCGGGGAGGGTTCAGACTCAAGAGACTGCAGCCCGCTCCCAAAGAGCACAGATGCCCCGGGTCTGTCAGCAAGCAGAGGAAATACTTCTCCAGCTCACAGCCCTTCACATGTGGCATTGCTGCCTGTTTGTCACCATTTCTCAGCTCCCTCTGAAGCACCTCAGCCTCACAGTGCCACGTAGACTAGTTAGAGCAGGCTCTTACCTGTGTGTTCCCTCCCCTACCCTCCCACTCTAACCACTTCAAGGTATGCATCCTCCCAATTAAGTTGCCTTATATCCTCCCCCAAGACAGCAACCTGGAGCATAGGTCATGGCAGCCAGATTTAAATAACAGTCGAATTACTGCCTGCCATTTCCCCCTCGAGGTACCAGCTGTCTGAACTGCAAAGCACTGGAAGCACCAGCAAGTTTTGGGGAAGTATTTCTACGGTCTCCACATCCTCAAGCTGCCGCTCCTGCCCCCTGTGGGTTAAGGGTTAACAAGCCAGACAGACGCAGCCCACTACAGCCATGGTAACGTCCAAGGAGCAAGAGGTGTATTTGACTGGCACTGACAGGGCCAGAATTAATGTTTGGCCAAGCGAGGCCAAGAATAAGATCCATGTCTCTGGTCCGAGTCCAATGCTACAAGATACTTTGTTGTCATTGTTGTTTTTTGGCAGAGAGCATGACAAACATCTCCACTCAGAGTGGGGTCATTCAACCAGGCACTTCATTAGCTCACTGCGGGAAGCATTTCCCTCAGGTGGCAGAGACATGGAGTACAAGATGTATAAATAACAGGAGCAGAGAACTGATGACCTGCAGGCACCTCACCTAGCTTATGGGGCGTTAGGGCAGTGGTGTCTGCTAACTCCAACACGGATAGATGCTGCAGATTAGATTCCCTGGAGAAGAAAGAAAGAAAGAAAAAAAAAAAAGGCTTCAGTGAAAACAAAACGCCTCCTGCTTTAAATATGCTGGCAGTTCAAACTGAATTACTCCTACTGCTGAAAAAGGCAATGGCACAGAGAACAGCGAGACAGGATTAGCACCAGGCAAAGAGTCAGCCCAAAGCACCGAAGCAAAAAAAGAAACCTAACCCAGCCCTCCTCAGCATGGCCCGGCTCCCAGAGCAGTGCTCCCATGGGCTCCCACAGCAGGAAGGGCATTTCAGGTGCATTTAGGGGGAACCTACAATCAGATCGAGTCAGAACGGGCACAGCAGACTTACAGCGTGTCGATGGGGACATCTGATGCCAGGCACTGGCTTGCCCACCTGATCAGGTAGTAGGACAGCAGCAGGGGAGAGGTGCGGTGCAGCAGGTCCTGCTGGGACTGGAAGAGCTGTCCCCCTCCCAAAACCACCTGCAAACAGACCACAGAGGTTGGCACACAGAGAGGCCTAGTGCAGAGTGGGCAGGACGAGTACGACCGGTGGAGGTCCGTATCGGGCCCAGCTCATCCCTCCTAATTCAACCCACTAGCGAGACCAGCAGGACTCCTGCATGTATCAGAATAACCCAGGCACAAAATACAGCATCACCTCAGGACCAAGGGGCAAGTCAGCTGCTCTGGTGACCCAGACCCCACGGGAAAAGCTTAACAAACTGACCTACATGCACTCCAAGTGCTTCTCTAACCTGCAAAAGCCAACACCTGCTGATGCCTGGGACACTGGCAGAAAGGTGCTTTGTGCTGCTTCAACACCACTGAGAGTGAAATCACAGCTCTGCTGCAGACACCAGCCCAGGGTTGGGCCCTGCCAGCCAGGCATGGCACCCCTGCATGCTCCAGCTGAGAACAGCATGACTGGGTGACACGGGAAGGACACAAGCATGTCAACATAGCAGTTCCTCAGCAAGCAAACGGCAGGTCACATGCCTCGAGAGCCTGCCTCCAGAAGGGCACCTTGCAGCTGGCTCTAAATGCTCCCAGGGCAAACTTACCCAGGAGAAGGGATTTATTTTCAACCAAGAAACTACTGCAGCAGTTTCCAGGTAAATATTGGTTTAAACAACACTCCCCTTGTCCGGGAACTTGTTCCGCATCCCTGCGTCCACCCAAACCATCAGCACCCTTGCTTGTGTGGCCACACAGCCAACAGGACGGACCCAGCCCAGCCCCACAACTACAACCACAGCTGCCACCACACCTGCTGTTTGCTCCGGCTAGAGCTGCCTCAGTGAGGCTGAAACCATGGTGTTTGGGTTAACACCGCCACTGTGACGCAAAGGTGCTGCACTGCCAGAGAACTAGGCTGCAATCACACATGTGCTGGGCTGCACGGTGGTGTGGCAGGGATGGGCAACGAACTGGAAAACAGTACGTGCTCAGGTAGGCAGCACTGGATCAGACAGGAGGCCTGAAACAATGCCTGCAAAGAGGGTTTTACCTTCTGCTTCCTGGATGCTCAGCCTGGAAAGAGGGAGTTACAGCCTGAGTGTGGCGTGCCGCTGCTTTGCTTAAGGTGACAAAAGCAGCTGAGGAGAGAACAGGGCTTGCCTGAGCCTTGGGCTAATTCAACCAGCCACTGTTGTCTTGTGGGAAGAGCAGAGCTCAGAGGTTGGCACCAGTAAAGCCCCAGATCCAAAAGCTCAGAGAGCATGGTGGAACTTTAGGGCTGTACTCACAGGATCTCCAAGACGCAGCAACAGCTGCTGGAGGATCAACAGGTCCCGACAGATGAGGAAGCGGATCGTGGCAATCTTACAGACCCCACAGCAAACCACACTGACAGCGGTGCTACTACCATACAGCTGGGTGAGGTTCATGTGCATGCTTAGGTGATGGGCTGAAAGATAAAATCATGGAGATAAGGGGAGGAACCAGAAGGACATGAACACTTGCTGAGCTTTCCCAGCCCAAGCTGCAGAGCCTTCACCTCTTTCCATCTCAGCATCTGTCTCGTAGTCCATTTCTCGGATGAGCATGCTGATGGCATGGATGGGGTTCCTGATCTCCTGCAGCTTGCTGTGTATGTCCTCCATGACATTTTCCCTGCCAAGTAAAGATAATAAGTGAGCCACGCGATGTTTAAACACAAGAGGGCTCCTCTTCCTCCCTTACTGAGTATCTGATCAGCTGGAATCCTCTTCTGGCTCCTGAGTTTTATTGCAGCACCTGCAGTGACCAGTGTATTTACTGCACTCCCCCAGGCAACCAGGAAATAACAGTCGGATAGCTGGCATTCCATAGAACAGGAGGTGAGCATGGGCTGCAGGAGGCAAGCACCGTAACCACAGGGCTTGGCCAAGGCTCTGACCTCTACCTAATGTAAGATCTGCAGGCACTTGCTTTCCACACCGCAGCAATCATCTAAGAGGAACTTCTTCCTCTCCTGCTCACTCTGTTTCATCTGAGAATCCCCCAAATACTTTTCAGAAAGGCCCCAGGCGACAGCAAGAGGGTTTTGGATGGAAAACCCTACCAATGTCACCAATACCCACACGTCCAGTCTCCAAGGAGCCCTGGAAAAGTCTCCTGCAGCACAGGGAGAGAGCCCAGACTTCCCAAACAGCACTTTGATGCCTATCAAGGATGGCTCCAGGCAATCCCTGCTCAGCCATCCAGGAAACTTCTGCAGAAACATCTCCTTACATGTCATTAGCTATCAAGTCCTCCAGGATCTGCTCTGCAGCCTTTTCTGGAGGCTGGAGGCGGAAGCAAGCCATTTCCATGATGAATGCCATTTCCATGGAAATTGATTCTCCGATCAGTTGAAGGCACTGGACAAGACAGACAACATCACGAGACATCTCCAAATCTGCAATGAAAGAATCTAACTGTACATTCACGAGGAATTTCAAAGTGAAGGCAGGAGGACCATTCAGAAACCAGTTAGTTCAGCTTCCATCAGCAAATCACTAGCAGCAAGTTAGTCTCAGTCCTGCATGCCAGACTGACCCTTCCCCGTTAACTCTGAGGCCAAATGAACACTTAAGAGGAGCTGATATGGGAAAGAGTGGGCTTTTTGATATGGAAAGTAACAAACACTGCCGCAGCAACAAGACAATGACATTCCCTCCCAGGAATTCTTCCCCCCAGCCACAGGTTGAAAGGAAATAATTAGTGCAGTGTAAGAGTGAAAAAGCCCCACAAGGTCCGGAGCAAGGGGTTCCGCTTAGCTCCACTGAGCAGAACGCTCCTTTTACAGCGGCTACCTGACTGCAGCACCACCTCGCACGGTCAGGAGAGGGGAAAAATCCTGTGCTGAGGCTTTAAACCACTGCTTTGCCACCCAGCCCTTCACATTTGAGTTGTTAAAATTAAATCACTTTTTTTTTGGTGAGAAGTTTGAAAGAAGTCTGAAAAGCAGGAACTGCAAGCCTCCCAAACCCAGCCCCGGCCTCCAGTGTCCCTTCCCTCAGATCCAGAAATAGCTTGACCAAATGGATGATGATTCTTCTTTATAATCACTCAGGTATGGAAGTGGAGCTTAGGGAACATTTTCCACTGCCTTTTTCTTGTGAAACGCCATTCCACAGCCAACAAAGCATAGTGGCGACAATATTAACGACAACTTCTTGAGCATACTAGGGTTTGCTTCCCTGAGACAGGAACGGGCAGAGTTCTTCCTGCAGCTTACACAGGAACATTTATACTACAACATTTCACTGAAAACAAAGCTGGCAGAACCGGGCAGTTGAGCCCAGGGTGCTCAGAGGACCACAAGTGTCCTTCTTTTCTGGAATCTCTGAAGGGAGTTATTTACTCTATGAGTGTCTGTGAAACAGAACCGCTTGTACTGCATCAGAGTAGTCCTTACAGCTCTTAGAGTGAGCAACAAAACCAAGCCAGCACCCATGTTAAACTGGGCTCCTGTTGGGAGTCACCCCCATGCTGAGAAACACAAGCTGCTCCCGAACATAACTGGGGACCTGCCAGCACACTGTTGAGCTCCAACGTGGCAGAGCTGTCCCACAGAGCGTGAAGAAGGCATCAGCTAATAAATCACAGCCTACACAGGCCATTTGTAAGGCCTTGAGGGCAAAGGATCTAGCAGCACAGGTCCCTGAGCAACATGCACGGGACATCTAAGTGGTTTCTCAAAGTTACCCAAAACGACTTGTGGCAGGTTTGGAGCTCTGACAGTGTCTTCCAATGCCTGGCCTGAGCGCAGTGGCAGGTGTCACAAAATAAAGCTCCCTACCAACGCCCAACGGACAAAACTATCTCAGTGTAGAAAATCATGGAGCTGGGAGCACTGCAAGAGGCCTCCATAGAAACTTCCGCTTCCCAACACGCAGTGTTTCAGCCTCCAACACTGTGAGAGCTCCATGTCTCTTCACTCACCATCAAAGATGGCAGCGTCATCCTCACTCAGGTGGTGCTCATTAGAGAGGAGATAGAGGTGGTCCACCAAGGAGCAGGGCATGAGGAAAGACAGGGAGCCCTAGAAAGGTGAGGAGAAAGCGCTTTGGTGAGCTCCCCAAATCCAAGCCAAAATGATCATGGCTTCAGTTGGGCCAAAGAGCCCACCACCGTGCCCATCCTCACCTTCTTCAGCAGGCACACCATGTTTGTGTAGGGATTCAAGTGCAGGGCCAAAGGCCGCAAGAGTGCTTCTTGGTACTGCAAGCAGCAAGCGTAGAACTTGGACCAGAACTCCACCTGTAGCTGCCAGAATTCCTCCGGTGAGCACTCGTACTCTGTCATGCTGCCCTGGAACTAGAGGGAACACACTGGGATGATCACAAGGTTTATCAACTCCAGTTATGGTTCCCTTCCCCACCACCTTCTCATCGACATGTTATGGGTGTGTCTTCCCTAAAGCAGTGAATCACACAGCAAGCAGAACAGAGCCCACCAGAGCCACTCTGTAGTACAGAGTCTCAGATAAAGAACAAGGGCAGCACCACAGACCTCTAACACCATCACACTACAGAAGATACAAAACTGCCTTTTTGCGTGAACTTTATATCAACAGTCTGAACAATTTCCCGAAGGAAGAATGAAATGGGGAAGATTCAGGCCCAAAAGGACAGCCCTTTGATCTTTCAGCTACATCCCTTAAGCAGATTATCTTCTGGTGCCCAAAATTATGACCAACAGCTCTGCATGGTGGTGGCCAGCACCCACGTGCAGGGAGCTGTGAACAGGCAGTGGGATGTGTGACCAGCAAAGCACGCCCTGGGAGCAGAGACAGCAGAACACTATGAAAAAGAGAAAGGACTCCAAAGGACAGGATACAATAGCTGGGCTGGAAGGATGAAGATCTGTATTTTTTTAAACTGCTCTGGAAAGACAAAGGACAATACAAGGCCTGAGGTCACTCTGCATCTCATTTGACTGCACCAAACCATCACAATGCTGAATACGAGACGCAAGAAAATATTGGGAGGGGGGGAAAAACAGCTCACCTCCCTTTCCACAGCTAAGGTAACCTCTTTTTTCAACTCCTCCCACGTCAGATCCACGTGTGTCTCAGTTCCTTGGGAAAAGATCTGAAAAACAGCACAGTGAATTCTTACTTCAAAGCAACAGCTGCCTCCCCGAGGTTCAAACAGCACTGAGCAACGCAAACCAAACACGACAGTGTGGGCCAGCGCTCTGTGGGATGCAAGTATTGAGACACATGACTAGTTGCTAAAGGTGGGGTACAGGGATGCACGGGCAGCTTCACCCTTCCTGTGGAGAGGGAGGTGGCAGCGCATTGGGGTGTAAGGCAAATGCTGCACACTTTCACAGCAGCTCTCTTGTACCTCACTGCAGCCACCCCTAAGGTCAGGTCACAGCACGAAGGCTGTGACCCAGGTCACCTGGGTTGGAAGAGACCCTTTAGATCGAGTCCAACCACAGCCTGACCCTGCCCAGCCCACCTCTAGATCATGTCCTTAAGCACTTCATCCACACGCCTCTTCAACACCTCTAGGGATGGTGACCCCACCACCTCCCTGGGCAGCCTGTTCCAATGTCTTACAACCCTTTCAGTACAGAAAATCCTCCCAGATACCCAACCTAAATCTCACCTGGGGCAATTCTAAGCCATTTCCTCTTGTCCTATCGCTTGTTACCCGAGAGAAGAGACCGACCCCGACATCTCTGCAGCTGCCTTGCAGAGAGCTGTTGAGAGCAATGAGGTCTCCCCTCAGCCTCCTCTTCTACAGACTAAAACGCCCCAGGTCCCTCAGCTGTTCCTCACAGGACCTGGGCCCCAGACCCCTCACCAGCTTCATCACCCTCCTCTGGATGTGCTCCAGCATCTCAATGTCCTTCCTGTACTGAGGGGCCAAAACTGGACACAGCACTCAAGGTACTCAGCTCTGGTGAGGCCGCACAACAGAATTACCACTGCCCTGCTGCTGGTCATACCATGCTTGACACAGGCCAGGATGCCATTGGCCTTCTTGGACACCCAGGCACACTGCCGGCTCACATTCAGCCAGCTGTCCCCCAACACCCCCAGGTCCTTCTCCCTCAGGCAGCTCTCCAGACACCCTGCCCCAGGCCTGCAGCACTGCTGGGGGTTACTGTGATCAAAATAAACCGGAACAGGCAGTGTCAGCAGAGATTTGGCAGCTTCACTTTCAGAGAGAAGGCACCGTGCGTTGCCTTGCCCTCGCCTCAAGGAACCAGCACTGAGTGGGTGTATTCTGAGAAAGGGTGCTCCAGGGGGCGGAGAGCCGCCGTTCACCTGGCTAAAGCAGCAGGAATGAAAAGGAATCTCAGCAACCCACCATCCTAAGAGAAAACATCTTCTGGACACCACGTTCTGCCTCCTACCGTCAGCACATGCTGGCTGAGGGACAGCACAACAGCTGCTAAGTTGGTTCAGTGACTACTCACAGGTCTGTAAGCTATCAAACACAAACTGACACCCGCCAAGAGCTCTGAGGAGCCCTGCTGCCTTGCATCTAGAAGGCTGGAAAGAAGGAGGTGGACAGAGAGCACGGCAAACGCCCTCCCACTGACCTGCAAAGCCTTCTGGATAGCTGCATTTGTGAACCGGCCAGGCATGAAGAGATACTCCAGGTAGGTTTCCTGCAAAGAGAGAGGACCGTGGTTTAAGGAAACACATGTGTCAAGAGGAGAACATTCAAGAGGCCACTTCCCATCTTTCCTCCCACTCTCCAGCTCATTCACAGCATCCATGTTTTTTTCCAGCTTCAGCTCACACCCACACCCTGCTCCAAGCTTCCCCCTTCCGATCCCCTAGCAGTTGTGATCATTCGTTCATCCCCGCGCACCCCAGATCTTGCTCATTCACATATCTCATCTCAAGGCTCCCTCTTGACCGACCTGAAATTCTCCTCATCCCTCAAGTTCTGGTTTCATAACCATGCTTTAATGCCGTGGTAACAGAGGCTAAGGCTTGTCCCCTTAAATTTGGGGTAAATTTAAGACTGCATCGATATAATTTTGCACACTGGCACTGTCTTAATGTTCCCCTCAGCGGAGAAGCTTTGTTACTTTTTGTTGCTGTTTCACAGTCAGCTCACCCTGGGGTCCTGGTCGTGTCGAACTGTCACTTCCTCTTCAGGCAGAGGCTGCATGAAGACCTGGTTCCACTGACCCGCGACATTTCTGGAGGAAAAATAAAACCAGGATCAGCTTTGGCATTGCAGTGCTCCAACACAGCGTGCCAGGGAGCAGGTGCTAGAACCTTATTTCACCAGCAATCGTGGACTTTAGAGCAGTCCCAGCCCCTGAGATGTGGTGACAGAGGAGCTTTAGTCAGCGAATAGCAACAAAAGAGCTGAACAGCAGCATGCCCAGCCCTGAGCTAATGCAGCAGGTTGGATTCCTTAATTCCTATCAACACTCTCCCCACTGCATGTGGTCAGCAAGCAACTCCCAGACTGAGCAGAGGATGGATTCTTCTGCCTAAACATGCATGCTCACAGCATTTTCCACCCTGAATTGGGCTCCCTGGCCAGGTTATGCACAGTGCCTGGACTCTCAGCTTGACAGAGCCAATGCTTTCACATAGCTGGGCTCCTCAAAACTGTCTGTCTTGGAATAACCTAGCCGTTCCTGTTTTGAAGCAGCTCTCAGTGGAGTCCAGCCCTTGCAGGGGACCCCACTCCTGGCAAGCCTGCTGCTCAGCTTTCTACATTCCTCACATTCCTGCAGCTGAGCTGTCGTGTTATTATAAAGCGAAAACAAAACACCCCCAAAACAGTGTAATCCGCACTGTGGGAAGACACAGTTGTGCATGTGACACAAACACTGTGATAGGAAGAGCTGGGCAGCACTGCATCTCCAGGATCTTCAGCCAGGAAAGTAGGACAGGAGAAGGGTCAACCTGGATTGGTTCTTCAAATGAGCCGCATCTACCCCCACAAGGTTACCAATGGTAGCAGCCCAGGGCCAAAACTCACTGCTCAAAGTTGATGTATTTCACAACAGTTTGGTTCTCCTCATTGTGCCACAGCGCCCAGATCTCAGCTGAGGTTAAGGCAAAGTCAACCAGAGTCTCCTAAGAAAGAGAGTCCATGTTTACCTTCTTGTCAGAGATTCAAGCAGAGCAGAGAGATATGCATAATTACAGCAGCAAAAATGTTCCTTCATATAATTTAGCTACGCTTTGGAAAGAATTCTTCACCCAGAGTTAAATCCCCACGAGTACAGGGCTCCAGCCTCCCTGCAAGAACTCTACCACTTGGCTCAGTGCCTTCTGGGCCACTCACCTGCGAGGAGAACAGGGAGGATACGTGGTCAAGGCTGTAGCGGTTGCTCTCTGTGCTCACCAGCTGGAAGACACAGAACTACAAACATGCCTCGTAAGTGATCTGCTAAAGGAAATCAGCACTAACAAGCAGCACATCACAGGGAAGGTTGTCTCTCCGGTCCCTCTCCTTGCCTGATGCTACGGTTACTGGACCCCTCCAGGCTGGGCTGAGTTGAGCAAACCACTGACCTGAAAAGCCCTGAATCCTCAGGGCACTTGCTGCAAACCAAGTTCTATGCGTTCTCACCACAGCAAGCAGAGTGCTAGCGAGACAGCAGAGCTCATGATAAATTCTTCTACTCCACATGTGAATACCCCTGGGACTGTAAAGGACAAGCTATCCAACAGATGAGATCGCTCTGTGGTGTCACTCCTGCCCTGCTAAATTTATTATTCACTGTAAGAAGCAGACGTTCTACAGAACTGGCTTGGTGACGCACAGCCACATGTCCACGCAGTCCCAGGAGCCCAACAAAAATATACTATCAGTATTTCCATCCCTTTAGTTCCTTTCCGACCTTTCCTTTTCCCACAGCACGTACGTGCTTTTGGGATCCTACCCAAACAGGAGGTGAGCAAGTGAAGTCACACTCACAGATCAGCTTAGTCACACAGGGAGCCCTGCTCCCACAGGCCATGCAGTGCTTTGAGAATAAAAACTTTGTTTATTCCAAAAGTACTGCTCTCCCCTGAGGGTCAGACGTGAAGCTTTCCCCTATTTCTTGCCTTACAGACCCAAAATCCAAGGGGGAACAACATTATACTCCGTACAGCCCAAGAAAGACGCCCACTGTTCACAGCGAGGAAGCCCCATCCCTCCATACCTGCCCTCGCTTGGGTGCATGCATGTACACGCCAAGGTAAAGCCCCAGGGACTGAGAGAAGGCCAGGCGCAGCCGGTGCCCGGTCCCCGCTGCTAGCCGCAGGTCTCTGCTGACTGGCATGAACTCCAGCATGTCTGCAACCATCAGGCACATCTGATCCTGCACAAGATAAAGGCATCAGAAATGTAGCTGAGAAACTGCCCCTTCTCTTTCATCTCCTTCACCCTTCCCCCATCTTCCCCTGAAGGGTGGAAGCACAGAATCCCTACAAGTATATGCGCCACTCTCCCCGACTCACCTGTGCCCTCTTCCCCCCAGAGCAAATGGGCTTTTGGGGCCCCGGCACAAACAAGAAACCTTCCCCTCCCTCTCATAATGCATTCCAGTGCAGATGAGCCGTGAAAGCAGTTGCCCTGGCCGATTAGCTTTGGCTCTGATATTTGGAGGAAGCAGCACACAGCGAGCAGAGGCTGGTATAAACTTCTTGTTGACAAGGAGCCACATTACACAGCACTTATTGCTGCTAAAACAGTAGAAAGGACATTCAATGCATGGCCTCAGCCCTCGAAACACTCCTGCCCACCTTCCTGAATGCTCCCCTACATGGAAATGACCTAATGCTGCCTCTTACCTTATGCACAAAGCTTTGCTGGAGAGAAAACCCACCCACTTTGCAAACGTGGTGACAAACACAGACTACAACAGCCCTCACAAACCGCCCCGAAACCCAGCACGCAGAAGCTGCAGCCGCAATGTAACAGTGGATCAAATCTATGGCAGCCACCCCAGCCCTCATTCCATAACCTCGGACACAAGGCCCTGCTCCCCCAAATTCCTGCCTCACTCACCTTGTAGGACCACATCCGAAGTTTATGGTCCTGGCAGAGAGCAAAGAGAAAGGCATCGTGATTGAGGCAGTGAACGGAGAGGCTGACAGGCAAGTCCGACGGGGCACAGTCACCTCTGAAAAGAGGGTTTATTTCAACAACTGGAAAGGAAAGGCTGGCACACAGATGCAAGGCACCGCTGGCTTCCTACGCACTGCATTTAGAGTCAGTGGTGCGAGACCAGGAGCAAGCAGTGTTTTGGGATGCTGCAAGTCAGCGCCCAAGGCACAGAGGAACCCACCTGTGGTGGTTCAGCCCCAGCCGAGGGCTGAGCCCCACACAGTTGCTTGTTCTTTTAACAAAAAGAAGGGGGGGGGGGCGGGCAGGGGAGGGGAGGAAAGGGAAATGTAAAGAGGGAAAAAAAAAACCCCAAACCAAAACCTAGAAAACCAAAACCCCGTGGGTTGGGATAAGGATAGTTTACTAAAATAGCAGAAAAAGATAAAAAACATACAACAATGATAACACTACTTTAGAGCACAAAATACAAGAAACTGGTGATACACAATGCAGTCTCTCACTGAACCACACAACTTAGGCCGTACAGCCCAGAGCCGTCCCAGAACCTGACCATCCCAAAGAAACTGCACATCCCAGAGGTTTTTTTTTTCCCTTCTCCCAGATCCCCCTTGACACTGAGCATGAAGTAATTGGCATGGAATATCCTCTTTGGCCAGTTCAGGTCACCTGTCCTGGCTGTGTCCCCTCCTTTCTCATTAGTAGGGAAATATGAAGACCTGAAAAAGTCCTTGATCGCTAAGCAACAACTAGAAACATCAGGGTGCTATCAGCACTGCTCTTGTCCAAACACCCAAACACGGCATTCCATCCACAGCTAAAAAGTAAATTAACTCCATCTTAGTTGTAACCAGGACACCACCACACCAGTAATGCCTGGTTGTTTGGCAGCACTGAAACGTATCCCCAGCTTCCCCAGCCCCAGTCTAGTGCTTGCACAACATGGACACAGGATCCGGAGGGAAACAAGGATCCAGCCAGCCCTGAACAATGCACAGCCGATGGTCAAAGTCATTCAGGGCATCCCATTTCCAAGCAAGAGAGTCTGGAATTTAGTTGGGTGCTCTAAGATACCGTAAGGATTACAATCAAACACCAAGCCCAGGCTGCACATGGAGCGCCCGTGTCATCCACACGTAACCTCTGCCAGGCAGGAACAAGCCGGACATTTCAGAACAAGGGCAAGAACATCTAAGTGCTGTAATCCTTAATCTGTGCTGGCTGCGAGCCACACCCCGGGCAAATCCTTCGAGGCCAATTACTAGATATATCACATTTGCAGATACTGACACATGGGATCAGCGGGACCTTGTTAAGACAAATTAACCTGCAGCTGAAGTCCCAGCCTCCGCACTGCGATAGGTCCCGTGACCCAGCTCATTTTGAAGTCTTTTACTTCAGCTGGAAACTCCAGGTGAGGAAATCAAAGAGACAACATTAGTCCCACTTATTCGGCACCAGACACTCACCTGATGGCAGTTGGCATCCAGCCATTAAGGAAGCGCTGCACTACTGAGCTCTGTTTCAATTCCACAAGCGAAACCGCCCCTTCTGAAATGAAAGCAGGGTTAAGGGACACATACAAAGTGCTCAGTAACAGAGTATTTACCGCAGGAGGCTTCATTCACAGATATGATGTCAAAGAGCTTTCATGTGCGCAGAGCGAATCTGTATGACACATGCCAAAACCTGACCGAAACCAAGCTCGGAGCTCGAATGGGGATGCCACACGAAGCTGCACTCTGTGAGGAAGCCACCCGCTCCCACTTCTTACCAGGCGCATCGTGGGAAGGCAGCTTGAGCACGAAGATCCCCCCTAAAGCAGAGGGCAGGGCGAAGAGAGCGTCCCCCTCACTGCTGAGCCATGCCGCCGAGGCGACAGAATTAGAGGCCAAGCCTGGCACGCTGGGAATCACGTAGTAATTTGAAGCATCTCTGAAGTTGATTTTGTTGATATCCGTAAACACAGAGTGCATGTGGCTCTCCATTATCACCTCCTGGGGGAGGGAAAGCAGCAGAGAGAACAAATCTTGAGCGTGTGTAACCAGGAAAAACAAGTAGACATCAGTGGAACAGCAACTGCAACACTCCTATTGGATAAAGAGGATTCTTCCGTGAAGACCTCTCGTCATTTCCACTCACGTTTCCCTTACTGCTCTTTACAAGGATGGGAAAGGGGTTTCAAAACCTGTGGTTTGCTAGCAGAACGCTTGCTCTCTCCCTACCTCATACATTGTCACATCCCCAAGGAGCCCTGCCGTCTGTCAGCTGCTCCAAGGTAGCTTGCAGTAAAACACTGGTAACGAGTGCTGTGAAGAACAGCTCCTTGGTAGCACTTCACCCCCCAGGGAAAAGCTGCCTAAAAGTGTGAGAGCAGCTCTCCAGGAGAGGAAAGCATAAGAGCCATCTTCCATGCTGTGTGCAGAAGCAAGCTATGAATGCAACCAGGCCTCTCCCTAAAGGACTCAGTCCCTACCTCAAAGCCAGGCTCCAGGACCATCATCAGAGCCACCTGCAACCTCCCTGATCATTATTTCGAGTCATGACATCAACTTTCATTAAAATCAGCTGCCCTGCTCACCAGTCTGAAACGTTCCCAGCCTCGGGGCAAACACCTCAAGCCTTCAGCCACTGCCCCCAGCCTGAGGCCTGAAAACCTTCAGTTCCAAACAAAGTGAGGGGTTTCCAGTTTGCTTTTCCTACCCAACTCTCTTCCCCAGCAGTCTTTGCTTGCACACTGAGAGCTGCCCTGGGCCAGTGAACGCAACTGCTGTATCAGCCCAAGAGCCTGGAGATTTGGGAGTTTAAATATCTGGAAAGAAATTTAACTGGAAAGTTTGGAGAGGAAGAAACAGAAGTGCAGAGTTTTCCACAAAACTCAGGAAGAACCTGACAGTTTCCAGCTCTGTGCCTCCAGAAACACCAGAGGGTTCCAGCCCAAGGTACCAACCCCTGCCAAATCAGTTGTGGTGGGCCAGCCATGGGGCAATGGGAGCAGCAAAAACACGTGGATCAAGATAAAGATGGCTTAATAAGCTGAGGAAAAAGAAAGGATAAGAAAATAAAACCAAGGCGGCCAGCCCCCAAGCGACGATCACCTGCCCCACTCTTTGCTTGGTTGTCGGGAAAAATAAAATAATCGCTTGATAAGTGATGGTCAAGCAGGGGAGAGAAGTAAACAAGGGAAATAAAGCCTGGATAGACTCACCCAGCTGTTTCCTGAGCAAAAGGTGGCTAACCCTGACCCCAAAATCCCTCTTTTCCCTCTCACTGCTGAGCACACAGAGCTCTGGTTAGGTTGGCTCATGTGCCTGGTCACACCCACCCCCTCCCAAACTGCTGCACACCTCCAAACCCCTTCATGTGGCGAGCAGTGAGAAATTTTCCACACCAATCTGCAGAAGAACTTCATGGTGAGGGTGACGGAGCAGATGTAGCATCTCCTTATCTGGAGATATTCAGACCCGTCTGGATGCCGACCTGTGTGACCTGTCCTAAGGACCCTTATTTGGCAGGGCGTTGGAACCAATGAGCTCTGGAGGTCCTTCCACCTACAGCTCTGGGGTGAATTTGTGCGATAAACCGGGCCGGGCAAACGCTGCACCACCCGGGCGTTGCCACCGCTGCTCCGGGCACAGGTCCCACACGCAGCCCCAGCGTAAGGGAACCGAACCTTCCGCAGCCAGGAGCCGCGCCGGCGGGCGCAGCCCTCCGCCCCGCGGCCGCTCCGAAGGCCGGGGTCCTGCGAGGCGGGCGGCCGGGAAGCCACAGCCGTTACTTACGCTGCGGGAGGCGCGGGCGGGGTGCGGTAGGAGCAGGCGATGCACCGTCTGCGCCGTGACCAGCAGCACGACCAGGTGGCTCTGCACCTCGCAGAGGTGGACGCCGCCTGGCAGCAGCGGGCAGCCGCGGACGCGGAGCCGCACGGCGTTGTTCAGCAGGCCGACGTCCAGAGACTCCTCCACCAGCTCCACCGTGTCCCCGGAGGTAGTCCTGAGAGGGAAGAGGTCGCGGTGAGGAAGGCGGCGAGGCGGGCCGCAGCAAGGGAGGCCCGGCCGGGCCCGGGGCCCCCCGCCCGCCCTCACCAGCGCACGAAGCGGTTCCTGGTGGCGGCGGCAAGCTGCGCGCTCTCCTGGTAGCAGAACCCGCCCGCGCTGTCCGCGTAGCGACCGGCGGGCAGCGGGGCTGTCCCCGGCGGGCTAAAAACCACTTCCCGAAGCGCCCGGGGCGGCGCCCGACCCCCGGCACTCAGTTCCAGGCAGCTCCGCTCCGCCAGCCCCGCCGCCATCTTGACGGCCGCCTTCCCGCCTCGCCCGCGCGGGGCATGTCGGGAAGGGAGGCGCGAGGGGTGCCGGGAAGGGGCGGGGGCGCGAGGGCGGGCCTGTTGCGGCGCCCCCTAGTGGGCGGGCGGGGGCGTAGGAGGTGTGGAGGGGCGGGGTACGGGGAGGGGAAGGAAGAGGGGAGGGGGGAGAGTGCAGAGGGACGAGGGAGGTGGGACACGGGGAGGGGGAATGGGGGACAAGAGGGTTTGGGGAGGGGAGACAGGGGGACGAGGAGGAGGTTTGTGGAGGGAACAGGGGATCTGGGGACAGGGGGCATGGGGACAGGTGGCCATGGGGAGTGGGTTTGGGGAGGGGACAGGGAGACAAGTGAAAAGGTTTGGGGAGTGGACAGGGAGTCCAGGGGTCCAGGGGAGAGGACAGGGGATCCAGAGGCTGCTGGGAGAGGGATCCAGGATGGGGATTTGGGGAGGATGGCTGGGGACAGGGGCGCAGGGCAGGGGTTGGGTTGGGGGAGGGCAGCAGCCACCTGCGCATGCCCCCAGATGGCAGCCGCTGCCCCAGGCCCTGCCAAGCATCACCGCCCGTGCCACTGACAGCTGCAGCCAGACACGCCACTCTTCCCACACCCACCCAGCCTGGAATTACGATGCTGGCATGGCACCCACCACCTCAACCTCCTGCTTACCATGGCCCTGGCCCTGGCGCCAGTGCCAGCATGCGTCACGTGGGCCTGGTCCACAATGGGAGCATGTGTCGGCGTACCCGCAAGGGCAGTAGTGACCATGCCAGCCTGGTAACGCCACCAGCACCCCACCTGCCATGATGCACAGCATTGGTGCCGGGGCCTGGCTGGGCATGCTGCACCGGGGGTCAGCAGGCACTGAACAATCCAGCCTTTGAGCCAGAGCGCGGTGCCAGTGGCACAAGGCACCCGGCTGCCCACCCTGTAGAATGGCTCCATTCACGGGGGTGCCAGGGTGCTGCATGCGGGCTGCGGGCTCCAGCTGCCCCACCTTGTGTATTTGGGGGGCTTGAAGCACACCAGGCTGCCGTGGAGAATGGGTGCCAGCCAGGGTTTGGGGCTCAGGAGTCATGGCACACCCGTTGGGGTGCCATGCCATGCTGGAGCTGGAGTTGGACGAGGGATGGGGCGGACACAGCAGATGCGGAGGGGGCATTGGGTGCATCCACCCACCTCGATGCTGGTATGGGGTAGGGGTCCCCCGTGGCGCCCTGGGGCTCTGGTGCGGCCCTGCTGCAGATGGACCCCGCGGTACGCCCCGGTGGGTGCGGGATGCCCCCCGCACCGCGGGTCGGTGCATCCCGGGATGGTACCAGGACCGCACCGGGACCATTCCCCGGACGCTCCGGGCGGTCCCGGGAGCGGGCGGGGGCCAGGGCGATGCCGGAGCGGCCCGGCGGCCCGGGCGGGGCGGTCGCAGTCCCCGCCCCCGGGGTTCTCCCGCCGCTTCCTGCGGGCACGGTCGGGTCGGGCCGGGGCGGCGGCGGCGCGCTCGGTGAGTGCGGTGTGGGGCGCGCGGGCGGCAGGAACGGGGGCGCGCGGCGATGGGGCGCGCGCTGCGGCCGGGGTCCCGGTGGGGGCGATGGGGGGGGGGCGATGTGAGCGGCGGGACCCTGCGGGGTGGGCTATGTCGATCCCGGTGCAGTTGGCGACGAGGGGTCCCGGTGGGGCGGCGGCTGGGGAGTCCCGTGGGTGGTGGTTGTGGCGTGGGAGCCTCGGATCCCTGTGGAGCCGGGTCCGTGGGTTCCAGTGGGGCGGGAGCCGTGGGGCCCAGGGTGCCCGGCCCTGTGGGTGGCCGTGGAACCGGTGCCATGGGAATTGGTGGGGCAGGGGTTGGGGTCCCTGTCGGGTCCCCCATGGAGTGTCAGTGGTGGGTCCTGGGACACCCAGGACTGGGGGTCCCAGTGGGGTGGGAGCCATGGGTGCTGGAGGGTGCACAGGTGTGAGGGTCCTGTCAAGCCGTGGGACAGGGCCATGGGTCCCAGGGGAGGGAAGGGGACTGGGGGTGCTGGGTGACACCTGGGGCCTGTAGCCACGGGGCTGGGGGCACCCCAGGGCCCAGCCGGGGTTGTGGGACAGAGGGTGCAGCATGTGGGGTAGATGTGGGATGTGGGACGAGGATTCTACAGCAGGACCCCGAGCTGCCTGTGAGTAGGGGTGCTCTGCACCCCTCCCTCGGGATGAGGTGGCTGCCGGCCATGCAGGACGGCACAGTGCTGGGCACTAAGAGGCTTTGGCAGTCCTGTGGGGTCGATGCCACCGTGTCCCAGCACCGTGACTTCGCTGGCATGAGCTCCGGTCCTGCTGTCGCAGTTGACGTGGTGTGGGGTCACCCCACTGTGTGCGGGAACCCCCGTCGTGCCGGACCACCTGTGGCACCACGACGCCGCAGGCTGGAGTGCCAGCACCCAGCTTGTGCCCTCCAGGCTCTGGCGGTGCCAGCCGGGGCCGGGAGCAGCAGCCGCAGCCTTGCAGAGCCGTGGCAGCTGTGCTGGAGCCGGCAGCAACCTTCCCTGCTCCCGGGCTGATGGGATCCTGGAAAACGTCTGGAAATGGTGAACCGCCTTCCCTTATATGGCTCCTCTGGGCTGGGCCTTCTCCGGCCACGCTCGGCCGGCTGCCCGACCGGCATCCGCGGTCTGCCCGCCCTCCCCTCCGCTCTCCCAGCCTGCTGTGCTGGGGCCTTGGGAAAGCACCATGGGCCGTGCCTTGCTCCCGTTTTCTGGTGTAGCAATGTGCACCAGGACGGTGATCCCACGGCTGGGAGAAATCCTACTGCCCTTTGTGCCGGCGTCAGCAGCTCAGAACAGCCCTGGACCCTGCCTCAGTTTCCCCATGCTGGAGAGGAGTTTTTGGGGATCCACCGGGTTGGCAGCCCCCCAGCGTCCAGCTCAGTACCTGGGGGTCTGTCCCAGTCCCTGTGGTGGGGCTGGGGGTGCACAGGACCTTCATCAGCCCCCAGCTCAGAGGGAACCGCCTGTCCAGCCGGCGGTGAAGGTCAGGGCTAATCCCCCCCAGGAGCAGGCGGGAGCCCAGGGGCTCTGCCCGGCCGCGTGCCCACTGCAGCAGCGCTGGGGGGTAAGAGGATAAAGTCCCCCCCACCCGGTGGGGTGGGCTGGTGGTGGCTGGGGGGGCGAAATGAGTGGCCACAGCCCCTGTGACGTGGGGCCGACACCGTAATCCCGGCGCGCTGAGCGGATTAGGGCAGCCGGGGGTGGCCTTCAGGGACGAGCCGCGGGGGCCGCAAATCCCTGGCCAGGCATCACGTGGGGTGCCATACTCTCCCCCCCACACTCAGTGCTGGGCAGGGTGTGAGCTGTGCCCATCCCTGCCCCTCAAAATGTCACCTGGATGTGCCCTCTTGTCCTCCGGTCATGGGTAGGATGGGAGTCAGACCCTAGGGGTCTCCTGACCGCGGTGTTCCTGGCAGCACAGGGTGCCCCTCCGATGCCAGGGTGGGTCCCCCCCTGCCCGGGTGGGGCTGAACGATTTGGGGTTTGGGGAGGGGGGAGTTGCTCCCCAAATTCCCCACAACTGTAGTGCTGAGGGGGTGCTCCACAAGCCGCCTGTGCTGGTGCCTGGAGACCTGGGCACAGATGGGGGACATGGGGCTGGGCCCTGCTTTGGGAGGGGAACCCAGGTGGGGTTTTGGGGTCTCCAGGCGTGCACAGAAAAGCCATGTGGAGGGCGGCGGCAGGAAGGCAGCCATGCGGTACGGCGGGCATGGGGAGGAGCTGGTGGCAACTGGCCTGACCGGTTCAGTGCTGACACCCTCCATGATGGGGGTCTCGGTGGCCCCCACCACCACTGGCACGTGGCTGGGCTGAAGGTCACTGTCCCCAGGGCCCCTGGCCTGCCTGGGGTGAGCGGGCTCAGGGCCCTGCCACAAACTGTCCCTCTGCCAAAAGGCATGGTGGCAAGCCCTGGCTGCTCCAGCATGCTTCGCCGCCGGCGACCGGTTTTCGGCTTCCCGAACTGGGCTGGGGGCACCAAGAGGTTTCGGTGGCGGGGGAGGATCCCAGCGCTGCCGGGGAGCGGTCCGTGGCACCGGTAATCCGGAAGGGTGAGCCGGCGCTGAGCTCACCGGGAAGGTGTTCTGCGGGTGCGGCAGTGACGCACGGCCCTGGCGGGTGGGGGCTCAGTGTGGCTGTGGTGCAGGTCCAGGGCACCCAGCTCTGGGGTAAGGGGCGGGGGGGGGGGGCTGTATCTGGCCTCAGTTGATCCATTGCTGGGGATTTTGGGGGGTTGCCAGCACCTCGCTGACTGGAGGGTTTGGCCATCAGCTCAACCCCAGGGGCTCTTCACCGTGGGGCAGGGGGTGAGCCCCCCTCAGCCTCAGACGCTGCCCAGACCTCAGGGCATCTCTACACCCCTTTAACTACGCCGTTCTCCCCCCAACCCAGACTTGCCCTACGCCCTGCCGGCGCCAGGCGATGCCGGCATGCCGGTGCCCGCCTGCCTGCAGCACCCTGCACTGAGCCCGGTACCGGAGCCCGGCCGTGCCATGGAGGAGCCGGACGGTGGCGGGGCTGAGCCGTGGTCTGAGCTGCTACACAACAGCAACAACAACGCTTCCCCGGGGCCGTGGGCCCGCAGTGGGCACCCCTTGGCACCTTTCAGCAGCGCCGGGACCAAGCCCAGCTACCTGGGGCGGGTGGTGCTGGAGATCGTGGAGTCAGAGCGCACCTATGCCCGGGACCTGCGCAGCATCGTGGAGGTGAGTGCCAGGGAGCGGGGGGACATGCACTGCTCGGGGCTTGAGGGCTCAGCTGGTCACACTGATGCAACGGCGGGTACGGGGCAGGGTTACCTCGGCAAGATCATCGACGCGGAGGAGCCGGTGCTGCGGCCAGAGCAGGTCAGCGTGCTCTTCGGCAACATCGAGGACATCTATGAGCTCAGCAGGTGGGTGCTCCCTGTGCTGCCAGGGGTGTGTGTGGGGGCACAGCCAGTGCCACCGCATCCTGTGGCTAGTGGGGGCTGCTGTCACCCCATCCCCTCTGTCTTGCCCTAGCACCCTGCTGCAAAACCTGGAGAGCTGTGCCAGTGACCCCGTGGCCGTGGCCGTCTGCTTCGTCACCCGGGTAAGGGCACTGGGCATGGCGGGGGGCACGCGGCGGGGGGCCGTGCCATGCTCTCACCGCACTCCCCCTGCCTGCAGAGCCAGGAGTTTGCCATCTACACCCAGTACTGCAACAACTACCCCAGGTGAGCAGCGGAGATGCGGGCAGGGCTCCAGGCAGGGCTCCGGGCAGGGGGCTGAGCCCACTCCCTGCCCACAGCTCGGTTGCAGCGCTGGCCGAGTGCATGAGGAGCAAACCCCAGGCCCGGTTCCTCCGCGAGTGCCAGGAGCGGCTGCGGCACTCGCTGCCCCTTGGCGCCTACCTGCTCAAACCCGTCCAGAGGATCCTCAAGTACCACCTGCTGCTCCAGGTGAGGCAGCACCTGCTGCGGTGCAAGCACCCGGCAGGGTTCAGGCACCCAGCATGGCCTGGGGACCTAGTACAGTGTGGGGATGTGGCAGGGGAGAGTTCCACAGTGCACACAGTGCACACAGTGCAGGCAGCTGGTACAGCACCAGCACCTGGCACAGCCTGGGCACCTAGCACAGGGCATCTCTGGGCACGGTCCAGGCACCCAACACACCTGGGCGCCTGGCACGGTGCATTTCTGTGGCACAGCCTGGTCCCCTGGCATGGCACAGGCACCCATCACAGCACCCATCCACACACCCGTCACGGCACAGGCACCCAGCACAGCCCTAGTATTGGGCACTGTGCCTCTGTCAGCGCAGCCCTGATGCCGCGATCTGTTGCTGGCAGGAGATCGCCAAACACTTCGAGCACAAGTCCGGGGATGACTACGAGGTGGTGCTGGAGGCCATCGACACCATGACCTGCGTTGCCTGGTACATCAACGACATGAAGCGCAAGCATGAGCACGCCATCCGGCAGCAGGTGGGTGCTGGTGACACAGCAGGTGGTGCCGGTTGGGAGCGGCAGTGCCGGCCAGTGACCTGATGTCCCCGGGGACCCACGCAGGAGATCCAGTCACTGCTGCTGGGCTGGAAGGGGCCGGACCTGACCAGCTACGGGGAGCTGGTGCTGGAGGGCACCTTTCGGGTGCAGCGGGTCCGCCACGAGCGCGCTGTCTTCCTCTTCGACAAGACCCTCCTCATCACCAAGCGCCGCGGCGACCACTACATCTACAAGAGCCACATCCCAGTGGGTACTGGGGATCCGGGCTTGGGGCAGGGAGGCCAAGGAGGGCAGGTTGGGGCTGACGGTATCTCCCCGCAGTGCTCCTCGCTGATGCTGATTGAAAGCACACGGGACTCGCTCTGCTTCAGCCTGGCTCACTACAAGCACGGGAAGCAGCAGCACAGCCTGCAGGTAAGGGCGTGGGGGGTGCAGGGTGTGAGGTGTACCCTAGGGATACCCCTGCCCAACCCCACTGCTCTCCTGGTCCCCTCCCAGGCCAAGAGCGTGGAGGAGAAGCGCGTGTGGACCCACCATATCAAGCGGCTCATCCTGGAGAACCACCATGCCATCGTACCCCAGAAGGTGGGGATGGGGAGGGCCAGGCACCGTGGTGGTGCTGGGCTCACCCCCACACCCCCTTGCACAGTGAGGTGGGGTGAAGCTGCACGCTGGCTTCACCCCCACCCATCTCTATCCTCCCTGCATCCCAGGCTAAGGAGGCCATCCTGGAGATGGATTTATTCTGTGAGTGCTGCTGGTGCCCCAGCGTCCCCTCTCTGCCCTTGGCTGTCTCCCCCCCATCACCCAGTGTTACCCCTGTGCCCGCAGACCCTCCGCGCCTGCCCCGCTACAGCCCTGAGCGCCTGAAGAAGAGCTGGTCCTGCCAGCCCCTGGGTGACACTGAGCTGCGCCAGGGCCGCCGGCAGTCTGGTGAGAGCCACGTGTGCCAGACATCGCTGTCACCAACCCCTTCCCTGGGGCAAAGCCGTGGCTGGGTTGCACCACTGCCCGCAGGGATGCCGGGTGTTGGTGCTGATGGGCCTCCCTGTCCCCACAGAACCCTTCCAGGGACAGGACTGCATGGAGCCGCTGCCAGACAGGCCGCACGGGCACACGGGGCGCAGGCAGTCAGGTGCAGATGCTGGTGGGGGGCCAGGGGCAGTGGGCCGGTGCTGATGGTGGGGTTGGGGACAGTCTGGGGGGTCGTGGGGACGATGCCGCTGTCACCAGATTTGGACGCCTGGCTTCTCCCCGCAGAGCCAGCCAAGCAGATCCTGCGTCAGCTGGGAGAGCAAGGTGAGCGGGCACGGGTGGAAGGAGGACTGGGGTCTGGGGGTGACATTTTGGAGGCTGCCTCCCACTAACCTTCTCATTTCTCTTTCCCATCTGGCAGGGCTCAAGGTAAGTTGGGGGCACGAGGTGGGTTGGGGTGTCCAGTGCCCCCCAGCACACTGCTTGCTGGTGGGGACGGGCATGAGGTGCTGAGCCCAGTGTTCCCCCTCCCATGTAGCATGCTGGCAGTGACGGGGCTCTCCTGGAGGTAGAGCAGCCTCCCCAGCATCCCAGAACCTGGGCAGTGGCTGAGGGGGTGGTGGAGGAGGAAGAAGAGGAGGAGGAGGAAGAGGAGGAAGAAGAAGAGGAGGCTGTGGGCAAGGACTGCCAGGAGCAGCTGCTGGGGGCTGGGGACTTGCTGCTGGAGCCCCAAGGGGAGCAGGTACCTTCCCCTGTCCCCCAAACTCCAGGGAGGATGCCCACATCACTCCCAGGGCACCCTGTATCAGTCCCACGGCACCCCACATCCCTCACAGGGCACCCTGTATCACTCCTGGGGCAGGCCATATTGTTCCAGTGGCCGCTGCCAGGTCCTGTCTGGGACTCGCAGTCCCGCTCGGAGCAGCCAGGTGCTCCCACGAGCTCATGGCACCCTGCACTTGCTCTTGCTCAGGCTGGGGAGCACCTGCTGACGCCGGAAGGACCCAGGTGGCCAGGCAGCTGGGGGCCAGGGAGCTATGAGAAGGTCAGTGTGGCCCCGCAGCCCCTGTCCAGGGGTCCCGAGGGACCTGGGACCCACCCGCCCACCCCTCCACAGGCTGGTGGTGTCAGGGAGCGCCTTGAGGGGCTGGGGGCACCCGAAGCCCCCTCCTCAGCAGGTACCCCGGCACCAGTGCTGCCTGGTGGGGAGGGGGAGCAGGAGCACGCTGCAGAGGATGCACAGGGCCTGAGCAGTGAGGAGGAGGAGGAGGAGGAGGAGGAAGAAGGAGCTGCCAGCAGCATCCTGCCGCCTTCAGTGTTGGATCAGGCCAGCGTCATCGCTGAGCGCTTTGGTGGTGGCGGCAGCCTCTCACGCCGCAGCAGCCTGGCACTGGAGGGGCGGCCGGCCAGCTGCAGCGGCAGTGCGCTCAGCCTGGATGGCGGCCCCCTGTTTGATGCTGGGGAGCCTGGGGGGTCCCGCAGTGCCATCCCCTCACCCGAGCCCCTCGCCGGAGCCCGTCGAGAGTCGCTGCTCTCCAGCCGGGACCGTCTGCTCCTCGACAAGATCAAGAGCTACTACGGCCATGCTGAAAACCGGGATGCTGGCTTCAGTGTCCGCCGCCGCGAGAGCCTCTCCTTCATCCCCAAGGGGCTGGTGCGAAGCTCCATCTCCCGCCTCAATGGCCTCCCCCGGCCCCCAGCCAGCCCCGAGCCCCCCACCCAACTCGCACCTGAGGTAGAGCCTGAGGTGTCACCGAAAGAGCCATGCCAGGAGAACGGCCTTCAGCCCCCTGAGCCGCTGCTCATCCTGGAGGAGGATGACCTGTGCACCGCAGGCGAAGGGGCACCGGCCAGACCACTACCACTGCCACCACCAGAGCTGCTGACCCCCCCGCAACCCGGCACCAAGGTGTACCAGTTGGCGCGGCAGTACAGTCTCCGCATCAAGAGCCACCGTGCTGGTGCCCGACGTGCCCTGACACAGCCAGAGGAGGGGGATCGGTGCGTTGGCACCAGGTCAGCAGCGGTGCTGCCGGGCAGGGCTCCAGCTGTGCCGCCCTCTCCAGGTGCCCCCCGCAGCCCCCCGAGTCCTGGTAGTGCTGAATCCTTCACCTGGCCCGATGTGCAGGAGCTTCGTGCCCGTTTTGGCGCCCCGCGGCCCCCACCAGTGAGCCGCAGTCGCTCTGCACCCGAAGGGCCGTGCCGGGGTGGCCGGCCAGCCGAGAAGGAGCGGGGCAGCAGCCGGAGCCGGAGCGCCGAAGCGGGCGGGGGGTCTGGCAGCACCGGGATGGCACCAGCGCGGCACAGCAGCGAAGGGGCGTTGTGGGTCGCAGCAGAGGCCCCCCTGGGTCCCGGGCAGCGGGTGCTGGTGCTGGAGCGACTGCCGGCTCCTGCTGAGCCCCCCACCTACGTGCAGATCCGCTCCCCCACCACCCGGGAGAAGATCTGCTTGAAGGCGGTGGTGGAGCGCTGCAAGGCCTACCAGACCTCCGAGGAGTACCAGCGGCGCTGCCACGAGGCCCCTGACACCGCCGAGCCCCCTCGCCACGGCCTCGTCAGGGACCTGCGGCAAAAGTTTCAGACCCTCGATGCTGCCAGCTAGGTAGGCAACTGAAAGAAGAGGTGTCCCACAGACTTTTGCAGGGAAGGAGCACCCTCTGACACCTGACTGGAAGAAGGAGCACCCCATGGATCCCCAACCCTCCCAGGAGAAGGGGCACCCCATAGACCCTCAGTTTACTTGGGAGAAGGAGCATCCTGGAGTCCCCCAACCTGCCTAGGAGAAGGGGGCACCCCATAGACCACCAGTTTTCTTGGGAGAATGAGCACCTCATGGATCCCCAAACCTCCCAAGAGAAGGAACACCCCACAGACCACCCTGCCACCCCAAAGGAGCACCCTATGGCTCTCCAACATATCTGGAAGAAGAAACAGGACCCCGTAGACACTCCCCCCATTCCAGCTCACCTTGGAGAAGAGGCACGTGGGCACCCTCAATCTGTCCCAGACTGGAGGCCCCCCACATCCCCAGCGCCCAGCTCGCTTTCACATCTTTATTAGAAAAAAACCCAAACAAACCGAACCAAAAGTTCCTCTCTGGGCACCCCCACCTCCCCCCTCCCCCTCCCCCCCCAACTTCCCTGGGGGCGGTTCGGTACGGCTGCAGGGTGCAGAGGGGTCCCATACCCCAGCAGTGCGCCGGCGGGGGCATGGGGTGATGCCTCCCCCCTTCCCCTGTGCCAGTGCTCTTTGGTTGGGGGCCAGGGCTGCTCTGACTGCAGCCACACACTGGGGGGACGTTATGGCTTTGGGGGAGGTGGGGGGCAGCCCCGTGTCTGGGTGCTGGGTGGGTGTGGGGGCGGGGGTGCATGCACACATGTGGAGCATGCACACCCAAGGCTGTGTGCGTGGAGGGGTGGGTGCACCTGCATGCAGGGACACACATGTGCACACATGTGCATGCAGGGACCACGTGTGTGCATGGGGGTCGGGGGGGATGTGCAACAGCACCCCGGGTGTGTGCGTGTGCACACGGGGCGTATACCCGGGGCTGGATGTTATGGTCTGTGCTCCCATCCCCAGCAGGGCGTGCATACCCTCACGCCTGGAAACAGATGTATGTGTATATACATCTATATATAAATACACGTATGTACATGTGTGCACATGGGGTGCTGCTACAGGGAGCCGCAGGTGCTCACCCACACCTGCGTTTGCAAGGTGAGGGGTGCACCCACGTGTGCCCACATGGCTACACCTACCCCACACGTGTGGCTCCCCTTGCACATACATGGCCACAAGCAACGCTGGCATGACAGGTAGCAGCGGCGTCATGTGTGTGCGTGTGTCCATCCCACCCCCGAGGGAGGGGGTGGGGGGCGTGTTATTTCTTTTTTGGGAAGAAGCTGAACCGTTTCTCCTTGTCCTTGCGGGGCAGGGGATGCTCGGGGGGGGCCGCGGGCAGGGGCAGGCTCTGCGCCTTGGCCCAGCTGCTGCGGCACTCGGTGATGGCCGTGCTCAGCCCCTGCAGCCAGGCCTGCAGCTCATCCTGTGGACACCGCCACTGGCTCAGTGCCACTGGCTCAGTGCCCCCAGCAACCCACATCACCCACTTGCCTTCCTCCCGGCCCTGGGGTGATGCTGGCTGCTCAGCATCTTTCCCTGGCACCCACATCCCGCTGGGAAGCACCTGCCCCCAATGGCATCCTCATGGCACCCTTGGTCCCCCTCCTGATCCATGACAGTGCCAGGCACACTGTGTGCCGCCAGGCACTGGGAGTCACCTCTCTGTCCCATAGGCAACTCCAGCCCTCCCTGTCTCCCCTGGGCATTGCTGGGACCCCAACATCCCTGGGAACCACCAGCCACTGGCCCCCTGAGTGGCACCAGTCATGCTTTGTGCCCTTGAGTGCCACTGATCCCCCCTATAACACCTTGGGCACCCCAACCACCCCATGTCCCCCCTGGGCATCCCTCTGGCCACCCCTGTGTCCCTTAGAAACCACCAGCTACCCTAGGGCCCCTTGGGTACCACCAGTCACCCCTAAGCCCCCCGGGAAGCTCTAGTATCACCCCAAGTCCCCTGGGCACTGCCATCCTCACCACATCCCCTGGGCATCCCCCCAAGTCCCCTGGGCACCACCAGCCCCCCGTCCCCCCTGGGATGCCCCTCACCTCATCCTTGCCATGGAAGAGCCACTCGCTGCCATTGCTGAGCCTGGGGATAGAACACCAGTGCCAGATGGACACATATCACCCCGCACTGTGCTACCCCATGCCATGCTGCACTGCGCCCTTACCTGAGCTTGAAGACGTGCTTCTTCTTCTTGTAGCCGGCAGCCACCTCGCAGAGAGCATCCCGCAGCCCCAGGGGCTCCTCGCCATGACAGGGCAACCCCAGTGCCCGGCTCTTGGCGTCCTTGAAGAAGGCGAGCTGGCCGCCCCGCAGCACACAGTACCGCGTGCTCCACGACCTGCCACCACACTGCCCGTCAGCCCAGCACATGCCCACGTCACAGGGCAGTTCTGATGCCGCCATGCTGCCGTGCCTACCGGTTGGATGCTCGTTTGGTGGCTGCCTCCAGGTCATGCTTGCGGCCGAGGTAGCCCTCCAGCTGGATGCTACAGGCACGGGCCGGCAGAGTGGCCGGCTCCTCTGGCTCTGGCCGCAGGCTTGGCGACACCGGCTCTTCGTCACCCGTCGTCGGCACCAGCTGCCGCAAAGCAACAGCCCCGTTACATTGCACTGTCACCGCCTGCCCTTGAAAGCCCTGTGCTGGGGTCCTGTCCCCTCCTGTTTGTGCCATGGTGGGACCCCGGTGGTGTCTCAAGCTAGGGGGTGCCAGCTGGGGATACATCACCCCCCCGCTCTGGTCTCAGGGCTAGCGACCCCGCCAACTCCAGCACACAGGAACTGGTAGCTACTGGGAGGACCCCAGCGAGCAGCTGGGACATGTGTCAACCCTAGGACCAGCACGCCAGGCTCAGTGTGGTGCTGGTGACAGCATCATGTGTGTCCCCTTCTCTGATTTGTGGTGACAGGGTTGTGCTGAGCTAGGCAGCCCTAGGGCAACCCTCACAGGGTGTGGCTGTGTGTGTTTGAGTGTCTTCCACCCCAGGGAAGGGCCTGGGGGGCAGATGTGGTTGGGTTGGGAGCTGTGGCACTCATCAGATGAGCTGCATTACAGAGATCCTGGGGTGCCCATCCCCTCTTCCTACCTCTTCCTGATGGGGAACAGCCCTGTCCACACGTGGCTGCCAGCACCATGGGGGCACAGCCAGGTCCTGTGGCATGTCCCCCCAAAGAGGAGCAGGAGGGGGGACATCGTCACTAGCAGCCAAGAGGTGACCAAGTGTCTGAGCATGGCCGTGTCCCCACCCAGCATGCAGCAGCGTCCCAAAGCAGGTGAAAGCAGCCCTGTTCCCAGAGCAGGCAGAGGGGGACTCTAGCCCCAGGGATCCCCAAGACACCCATGTCCCCAGGCAGGCAGAGCAAGCAGAGCCCAACCCCTCCCCAAGAAGGCAGAGCAGGTGGGAGAATGAGAGGGGGGGCAGCAAGCACAAGGGGCTGGCACAGGGGGTGACAGTGTCCCAGGGGGTGAAGACAATGCCTCTTGGCATGATGATGCCTCACGGTGACATCCCTATGGGGTGAGGGTGCCCTGAGAGCCACATGCATTGAGGCCAGGGTGGGCACCCCGAACCAGGAGCTCCGGTTGCCATATGTGCCCCTCTGTGCTGGGGCAGAGCTGACCCGCTCCCAGGGCTGGGTGCTGGGAAGGGGACCATGCGGTGGCCCTGTGGGTTTCTCCTGGGATGCATGTGGCCTTGCTAGCAGCAGGGAAGGGTGACCGACATCTTCCAGTGCCGAGGTGGACACCCCAGTGGTGCCCCAATACCCTACAAACATTCACAGGTGCCAGCTGGCTCCCAGCCAGCACAGGGACCCCCCAGGAAGGGGAAGGTGCAGCACCCACATGCCTGCCCAGCTTTTTCAGGGTCACTTCACATTTATTCAACTCAAGGCAAGGAACAAGGTGAGGGTAGAGGGTGCAGGGAACCGACGGCGGGGTGACGGCGATGAGGTGTGCCAGGAGCCGGTGGAACATGCGGGGACACCTCTCGTGCTGCCAGGGGAGAAGAAAGCTAAACTCGAGAACTGACCGGCTCTGGTCCATCGGTGGCAGGGTGAGAGGCATCCCGCATGCTTGTGTCCTTCCTCTTCTCCTCCTCGGACCTGCGGCAGGGGGTCAGACCCGCTCAGCAGTGCTGCCCGGGGTGGGTGCCCCCCAAAATCACCACCCCAGCCAGCTTCCTGGGGAAATGTGGTGCTGCAGGGATTCCAGGCCAGCTGCTACTCTCCTGTCCCCCCACCCTGCAGAGGGACCAGAGCCCCCAAATGCTTTGAGGAGGGGGGTGCTGGAAACCACACTGATGGGCCCAGCAGGCACCGCGGGCTGCCTCTGCCCGAGACGCTGCTGCAGCCACCCAGGGACCACACCAGCGCCTCTTACCCAGCCTCCAGCTCCCCATCCAGATCCAGGTGGTAGTTGGGAGCAT
Source organism: Laterallus jamaicensis coturniculus (assembly GCA_022605575.1). Taxonomy (NCBI): domain Eukaryota; kingdom Metazoa; phylum Chordata; class Aves; order Gruiformes; family Rallidae; genus Laterallus; species Laterallus jamaicensis. Next base: position 24,891,354 of record JAKCOX010000013.1, read on the forward strand.
CGACGCGCATCGTCCCATCCCGTGCCAGCCCCTTACGCAGCAGCCGCCCGCCCAGGAGCTCCAACTGCCAGGGAAGGGAGAGGAGGTATTAGGGAAGGGCACGGGATGGGGCTACTGAGGCAAGGTGAGGCAGGACCAGCTGTGTGCCATCCCGCGGCTTCCTCACCGTCGTCAGCTTCCTCAGGGCAGCGATGCGCTCCTCCCAGGTGGCCGAGGACTTCTCAAAAGCCTCATGACGCTTGAGCAGTTTCTCCACAGCATCCACCGTCTGCCCGTAGTCACTGCTGGCCAGGTAGGGCTCCTGCGCCATGAGCCAGGACTCTGCCACCGAGGCATCGCGGGAGAACTGGCACACCTCCAGCACTGCAGGCAGGGCCAGGCAGCACTCAGCACCCTGCCACCCTGTCAGATCCTCCTCCCCCGCATCCCCAGCTCACTCACACAGCCGCAGCTGGTCCCAGTGCTGCTCCCACGCTTCCATCATGGCCTTCCTCTTCTCCTCCAACTCCACCAGCTTCTCCTCGATCTGTGAGAGGACACACTCATGTCACGTCCTAGGATGGCGCCGGTGGAACCGCCCCCGCCATCCCCTGCCCAACTGTCCGCACCTCAGGTGAGTCCTGGTGCTTGCGCTGCAGCAGCTTCTTGCCCAGCTCAATGCAGGTGGTGAAGTTCTTGCCCCGGGCGTCCACCTCAGCCCTGATGCCCTGGTGATACTTCATGAGAAGCTCCACTGAGGAGACGTCCCTGGAGACAGAGAGGTGGCATTGACGCCCCGGTGTCGGTGCCATGTCCTGGCAAGCAGCGCTGCGTGCAGCCATACCTGGGTTTCTCCTGTGTCTCGATCTGCCGGACGGTGCTCTCCATCCAGGAGAGGAGGTCCCGTGCCATGCCGAAAAAGCGATGCTTGTCAGCCATGTCCACCAGCCGGGCCCGGCGCCCGCTGCATGCCTCCAGCAGTGCCCGCAGGGCTTGTGCCACCTCCTGCTCCTGCTCCTGGATGCTAGCCGCCTTCTCCCCGGCATAGGCGGTCTGCAGGCGCACTGCTGTCTCCCGAAACTGTTGCACCTGCCCAGCGGAGCCAGAGAGCACGGGGATGCTGAGCAGAGGCAGCAGTGACACCGGGTATCCCAGCTGGCTCTGGGGTGCAGCCTCACCTGCGTCTCCAGCAGCTGGAGGTCTCGCTCGAAGGCGCTGTGCATGCGGTGGAAAGCCTCCACCGTGCCAGCATCCTCGCCCAGGTCCTGGGGAAGCTCCTGGCGCCGGGTGGCGATGAGGGCCAGCAGCTCACCACCATCATAGAAGTACTTGTGCAGGTCATGGGAGGCAGCGAGGAGCTGCATGCGGGTGTCGATCAGCTCCAGGAGGTCAGCCCAGCTCTCGTTCAGCCCATCCTTCCACTCGGCTATGGTGGCTGCCTCGGTGTGCCCTGCATCGATGAGGTCCTCGATGGCCAGGTTCACCCGGTCCACGCGTTCCTGCCCCACGCTGCCCGTCTCCCGCGCAAACTCCCGAAACTTCTCCCGCAGGAGCTGCACAGGGGAGAGAAGAGTTGAGTTTACAACATCCCCACCCCACAACACACACCTCTCCAAAACCCACCACCGGCACAGCTGTGTCCACCCCAGCACCCTCACCGTGATGTGGTCCAGGTCCTGTCCCATCTCCTGGGAGGAGGCAACCACATCACGTTCAGCGATCCACTGCTCCAGGTCCTCCACCTCCCGCTTCAGCTGGAAGAGGTGGGACATGTTCTCCAGGCGCCGGCGGCGCTCCTCGGCCGCCTCCTTCAGCCCCGCGTAGTGCTTGTCCACCTGGCCCTGGAGCCGGATGATCTGCTCCCTGTGTGGCCCCGGCACACAGACACCCCAGTTCTCACCCAGGAAAAAAAGATGCCCCTGGCCCATCTGTGTTGCCAACTGAGGGTTTGGTGGGGGGGAGAGAAGGACCCACTCAGCACTCCCCACATCCCACCATCACCATCTCCCTGAAGCAGCCGAGGCAATGCCGCCCAGCTGGAGCGAGGCACTGGGGCAGCTGATGCCACTGGAGCTCCAGCTAAACCACCCACCCTCAGTGCTAAGGGCATGGGGCTGCCACGGGGGACAGGGGGACATTTGGCAGTGGCACCTACCCCTCAGGGTGGCCAGCAGAGAGTAACTGCTGTGCCCTCCCTGCCAGCTCCTTGATGGTTTCGCCATAGTCCTCAATGGACCGCTGCTGCCGGATGTGTCTCTTCAGCATCATCAAGCCGCTCTCCTCGTCCTGCGCCATGGCAGACACCGGTGCCCATCACCACCCGACAGGACCGCAGGACAGTGACTAGGGTCAAGCCCCAGCACCCACCCCATGGGTACATCCTGCCTCCATCTGGTGCCGTGGGGACCAACAGGGAGCTCAGCAGGGTACAGCATGGCATGGGGAGTTCAGTATGGCATGGCACGAGGAGCTTGGCGGGGTACAGCATGGCACAGGGAGTTTGGTATGGCATGTCATGCGGAGCTTGGTGGGGTATGGTATGGCATGGGGTATGGCATGGCACAGAGCAGCACAGACAGCGTGACACGGGCTGGGGTGTAAAGGGCATAGCATGGGATGACGCATGACAGCAAAGCATGGCACGGACTGCAATTGCCAGATGCGGCACAGCATGGGATAACCTATAGCAGCACAGCATGTAGTGGCACAGAGTGATGTTGCGTGGGAGGGCATGGAGGGCATGGCGTGCAGTGACACAGTACAGCATGGGACAGGATGGACGGTGGGATACAGCACAGCATGACACAGCACACTATAGCACGGCATGACATGCCAGGGACAGTGTGCAATGGTATGCCATGGGATGGATGCTGTGTAACAGCACGGGACAATGTGTAACAGCACGGGACAATGTGTAACAGCACGGGACAGCCCAGCCCAAGCTGATGTAGGATGTCACAGCACAACGCAGTGCGCAGTTCCCCCCCAAGATGCACAGGCACCATGTCTCACCTTCGGCTTCTCCTCAGCTCCCATGAAGAGCTCCTGCTCACTGACCCAGGCTTCGGCCTCGCTGGCATCCAGGTAGTACCGCTGAGCCTCGCCAGCCTCCTGCAGACGCCGGTGCCGGGCAGCCACCTCCACCCGCAGTGTCTCCCCTAGCGTCTGCAGCTCCCGCACCTGTTTCTCCAGCTCCGGGCTCAGCTGCTCGCCGCCCGCCACCACCGCCTCACCACGGCTCAGCACCTCGGCCAGGCGGGGATCGTGTCCTGCCAGCTCCTTCTGCAGTGTCTGCCAGCATGGCGAGGGGTCACAGCGGGGCTTGCCCGTGGGACAAGGTGGCCCTATGGGACCGGCTGGGGTGTCAGGTGCCCCTGCCACTGCACCCACACTCACCTCATTCCTCTTGGTCATGCGCTGGATGCTTGGCAGGTTGGTGCCATGATCCATCGACCTGGCCAGGGGCAGCCGCTCCTGCACCCACAGCTGCAGAAGGGAGCACCCGCTGAGCATCAAACGGCACCCGTGGGGTGCCCCCACTGTGCTGGACCCCTAATCCCGCAGTTAGGGTGCTGCTCACCATCTCGTCTTCCAGATCCCTCTTGAGCTGGTACATGGCCTTGGCAGACTCCAGCTCCTTCCTCCTCCTCTCCAGTGGCTCCAGCAGGTCAAGAAATCGCCGCCGGAGCCTCTGCTCATGCCCTTCAGCATCTGGCACATCCCCGGCAGGTTGGGGTCCCTGCCACCCTAGCTCCTCCAGCTCCTTCATCCGCACTCCCACTTGCTCTTCCAACCTCTGCTGGGGCAGAGCCATGTGAGCCAGAGTGGGATGGGGAAACCAAGGCACCGACCACCTCCATTGAGGGACATTTCCTGGCACCTCGGACCCCCCACCACAAAAGACAGGGTGAGACTTCAACACCCCTCTTCCCGCTGCCCCAGTAGCACTGTCACCCACCATCAGCCTCTTCAGCAGCAGGTTGGTGGCGGTGAGGTCCTGGGCTTGCTCAGCGGCACGCAACTCCTCCTCCACCCAGCCCAGCCAGCTCTCCAGCTCCCCATAGCTCTGGGCGTACAGCGCTGAGCGGTGGGCCTCAAAGAGCTGCCGGCCCTTCTCCTCGGCGGTGACATGCAGCCCGTCCCAGCGCCCGCGCAGCTCACCCAGCCGCCGTGCCACCACCTCGCTGTACTGCGGCTTGCGGCTCGCCAGCTCCTTTCCCTCCTGCCAGTGATACCAAGGAGGTCAGCGGCTGTGATTGGGCTCTGCAATGGCACAGGTACCCCCCAACCCAGCCTCGGGGGGTGGTGAGGCTCCCAGGCACCTGTGCCAGCACTCACCGTCTCAATCTTCTCCAGCCAGCCCTGGCCAGGCTCCAGTTCGGCCATGAACGCCTGGTGCTTCTGCCACTTGCCGTGGAGGCCACGGGCTTCACCGTAAGAGATGTCCTGTGCCGTCAGCATCTTCTCGTCCACCCAGGCGTCGAGCTGCAGGTGGGAGGTGTCAAGGCTCGGCTGGCGGAGACTGTCCCCAGTGTCCCCCCACCTCCAGCACCATCGGCCATACCACACACCTACCTCCCGGCAGCTCTGCAGGAAGGTCTGGAGCTCGTGGTTGTCCTGGAGCAAATCCGCTGCCTCCTTCACCTTGGCCGTGACAGTCGCATGTCTGGCAGAGACAGGCAGCATCAGCTTCCTGCCCATGCCTCACTGCCTACCCACCCATCCCTCACCACACTCACCGCTCTCTGAGGGCCTGGCACTTTTCTGCAATCTTCTCAGCAAAGATGTTCCCCTCGGCCACCAGCTTGGTGCCGCTGGCCACCACCTCTGGGACCTTCTGGGAGCTGCTCTCCATGCTGGTGTGGAAGTCCTGGAAGCGACGTAGGGCAGCAGCTGAGCCCTCCAGCGTAGCAGGTAGATCTAGGTGCGCCAGTGTGTACTCCTGGGGGGGCACAGTGGAGGGGAAGGGGGGGGTTAGCTCCTTTTCAGGGTGCGCATGGGCCAGGGACTTCCCCTTCTGGCACCCACCTGGTTGGTGAGGAGGATCTCTGCCTGCTTGGTGTCACGCAGGAACTCCTGGAAGCTGTGGCACTGGGTGAGGAAGCGGTGCTGTGCCTCTGCCATCCTACCCAGTGCAGCCCAGCCAACCTCCACACCACACAGGCGCTGCTGCAGCACTTCATACTGGGGGTCTGTCTGCTCCCCCACCACCCGCTCCCCTGCCTCCATCAAGGCAGTGAAGGCATCCGCATGCCCTTCAGCATCTCGCCGGGCAGCCTCGTGGCCCCGCAGCAGCTCCTCAGCCTCAGCCAAAGAAGCTGGCATCTCGTCTGCAGCCGCCATGGCTTTCTGAGCTCCGAAGAGCCAGGCTTGGAAGTCATCCAGGTCCTGGAGGAAGCGCCGGAGCTGCCCGGCTTCGCCCAGGGAGGCTGTCCGCTCCCCCAGAGCCTCCTGCAGCTCATCCCAGGCAGCCGCCACCATCGCAAGCCGCTCAGCTGCCTCCACGGCTGCCTCAGGCCGTTCTTTGGCCAGGTGGTCGGACTGGGCACGCAGGATGGCCAGGCGGTCCTCGGCAACTACCAGCTCCCGCTCAATGCCGTAGAGCTTGCGTTGGGTGGCCAACACGCCAGCCAGGTCCTGGCCCAGCTCAGCCGTAGCCTTGACAGCCTGGGCTTTGCCCTGCAGCCACAGCCGGGTCTCCTCGCACTCCATGCGGTAGTTGAGGAGCCGCAGAGCCGAGCCCACCGCCTGCTGACGGTCAGCCACCAGCTCTGCGAACCGGTCCCACCTGTGGAGTGGAGGCAGGTGATGGTAGTGGGGAAATGGCCGGTGGGGATGAGCCAGCCCGCTTTGGTGTCACCAGCCATCGTACCTCATGTTGAGCTGCCCCTGGCACTGCCGGACCTGGGGGCTGTGGGGATGCCCGCTTGCTAGCAGGCCATCAGCTGCATGGTTGACAGCAGTGATCTGGGAAGCCACGGTGGCCATCTCCTGCTCCAGCCCATCCAGCCTGCGGGAAAGCTGGGCTGAGAACAAGCTGCACTTTGGGACACGTCACAGTAGCATAGCACTGCCACCGCAGAAGCCCCTACCTGCGCTGGGCCACGTCCAGGTCCTCCAGTGCCTGGGGAACCTCCAGCTGTCCCAGCCAGGTCTCCTTGGCCCCCATCCAGAGGTGGCAGGCCTCGCTCTCCCCGAAAACAGTGTAGAGGTCAAGGGCATCCTGCAACTGCTGGCCCCGCTGCTTGGCCAGGGTGGCCACCTCAGCGATCAGCTCCCGCAGCTCCACCAGCCTGCTCTGTGCCTCGGGGCCGGCCCGCAGCTCTGGGGGGAAGCCCTCCGCTTGCCGGCTCAGCCCATCCAGCTGCTCCTGGGCAGCCGCCACCTCCTCCAGCAGCTCCTGGTGCTGCCGCAGTAACGCGCGGGTGCGGGATTCATCCTGGCCCAGCTCCTCAGCAGCTGCCCGCCGGCGGATGTCCCGCAGCCCTTCCGACAGCTCCTCCACCTCTGCCTGGAACTGGAAGAAACTCTCGGTCTCACGCAGGCCGCGGTGGCGGAAAGCTGCCAGCTCCTCCAGCTGCGCCCACAGCACCCGCACCACTGCCCCCCGCTCCCGTAGATGCCTGGCTGCTTGGCCCCCCACCGCCAGCCCCTCGCTCGCCACTAGCGCCTGCTCCAGCCGCCTGCCCCGGCTCCGCAGCTCAGCCTCGAAGGTGGCGTGCCGGCGCTGGAGAAGCAGCACGCCTGGCAGGTCTTTCCCGAAGTCCAGGGCGGAGTAGAGCTGCTCCTGCTCCTTGATCCAGCTCTCCGCCTCGTCCAGCTCCCACAGACAGGTCCAGAGTGAGCAGGACTGCTCCAGCAAGGCTCTCCTCCGCGCTGCCAGCACCTGCAGCTCTCGCCGGCACAGCTCCAGGTGGCTCACGCGGTCCCGGATGACTTTGGGGTCGCAGGGACGGTAGCCTGGCCAGGGAACAGCATGAGTGCCCATTACAGAGGCGTCCCAGCTTTTTCCTGCTGTCTGTGCCACAGTGCCGGTGCATCCCAGCATTCTCACCCTCAGCATCGGCAAAGCGGAGGGCAGCAGTGCTGATGGCCCGTGTCTTCTCCACCTGCAGAGCCATGTCACCCTCCAGCAGCCGGTGTGTCTGCAGCAGCTCCTCCGCCTCCAGAAGGTGCTTCCCGGCTTCAGGCGATGCCAGCTGAACCTGTGGGACAGTGCTGGCCGTCACCCACCACCACCAGCACCCCATCATCTCACCTGCCTCTCCAGGTGGGTCCCACCAACACTCTTCCCAGGGGACCAAAGCACCCAGCAGCTGACCTTGACCTCATCCATCCAGTCGATGCTGTGGAGCATCTCCTGGAAGAGGTGCTGCAGGGCAAGGTTCATCTCCAGGCGCTGGCGCCGGGCAGCCAGCAGCTCCAGGAGCTGCTCCCAGAGCCGCAGGATGTTGTCCTTGCGCCCATTGATGCGCTGGATGTCGTGGTAGCCCTCCACCTCCAGCTCCTTCGCCACTGCCACGATAGCCTGCACCCGCTCCTTATAGGCAGCCGTGTCCGTCTCGATGGCTTCATGCTTCTTCTTGGCTGCCTCCACCGCTGGCAGATCGTGGCCAAAGTTGTCCTGCCACAGCACAAAGCCAGCGGTGAGGCCTTGGAATGGTGGCCCAGCCCCCGGCGTGGCGGCCCAGCCCCCAGCGTGGCTGTCCCTGACCTCACCTGGGCTACCAGGCGCTGGTTCTCACTCAGCCAGGCCTCCCTCATGGCCACTTTGCGGTCAAAGCGCCGCGCCAGCTGCTCCAGCTTCTCCTGCCGGATGAGTTCGGTGCGCAGCGCCAGCTCCCGCTCGTGCTCTGCTTTCTCCAGCTGCTCCCAGGCCTGGGGGAAGGTGGTGATGGGTGGGGCTGGCAGCTTGCGTGCCTCCCCATCCCCTATCTGGGGTTCCGCTGGTGAACCCCAATGTGTTCCATGGGGAGGGTGGCTGGAAGAACCCAACCTGCCCCAGGATGGACTTGACCTTCCCTAGCATGGGCTCCATGTCTCCTGGGATGGATCTGAACTGCCCTCGAGAGATGGAGCCAACATGCCCTAGGACCTATCCCAGGATGGACCTGAACTGCCCTAGGACCTGAACTGCTCTGGAATGGACCCAACACAACCCAGGATGGACCCAATGCGCTCTCAGTCTCCTGGGATGCACCTGAACTTCCACAGGATGGACCCAAACTGCCCCAAGGGATGGACCCAGCTTGCCCTGAGGTGGACCTGCCCTGGCATGGTCTGGGCAGAAACATCCTGGGGACACCACAGGGAAGAGCTACCTGTGGCACAGCACGGCACAGCACATGGCCAGCCCATACCCGGTTGATGTCGGAGACCAGGCGCCCCTCATGTGGAGTGTAGACGCGCTGGTTGTTGGCTCGCATCCGCGACTGGATGGTGAAGAGCAGCACCTCCAGGTTGCCCTTCTCCTGAAACCTGCCCCAGAGAGGGAGACCTCAGCCCTGGGGCACCCCATGGGTGCTCCAACACCACTGCATGGGCACAAGGGGCTCGGGGCTGCTTACTTGGGGGGCTTCTCCACTGTGCGGTAGGTGCTGAAGGCTTGCAGCTGGTGCTGCACCCCGGCCAGTGAGTTGGCAAAGCTGCGGCTGTTCAGGGAGGCAATGGTCTGCTCAATCCAGGTGAGCAGGTCGGAGGCCAGCCCCCCATAGCCCTCAATCATCCGCTCCGTCTCCTTGGCGTGTTCAATGACCTATGGTGGGGGTGACAGTGAATGCAGGGAGGGCTGGCATCCCACTAGAACCCACCACTCCCTGCCCCAGCGCCATCCCCTACCTTGCCCAGACGTCTGCCCTCTACCTCCAGCACCTTCATCTTGGAGAAATAGTGGTAGAAGGCCACCACGTAGGTGATGATGGACTTCTCGTCAGGGTTCTCTGTGAACACATCTGGCCGGCGCAGGCAAGAGGCGTCAGCTCTCACCATCCCATCCAGAGCCCCCATTCCACAGGGCAGAAATGTCCCTGTCCCTCTGTAGGGCCTGTGCACAGCCCAGGGTGTGATGGGAAAACTGAGGTGGGAGGGTCAGCAGCAGCAGCCTCACCTTCAGGGTCGAGGAGTGGGGTAATGCCCAGATGCCTCTCTGCCACACTGAACGCATGCTCCAGGTTGTGTCGGGCGTTAGATTTGGTCAGGTTTTGGAAGTCAACCAGCTCAGGCCTGGAGACAGAGGGCACGGGGTGGTGGTGATGCACCAGTGGGACATCTCCTGGTACCGCTGTCACCCTGGTGTGTCCCAGCACCCACCGCCGTGCCGCCTACCTGTGCCGGTGGATGAGGGCGTTGAAAGCTAACCCATCCTTCCAGCTCGAGGTGAAGTTGGTGACATTCACGTGGGGGTATCTGCAATGGGGACAGGGTGTCATCACCACCACCCTCCGGGTATGCACATGCCCTGGCATGGAGGGGTGCAGGTCCCAACACCTACCCTGCTGTCTTCATCTGGCACCAAAGCAGCAGTGCATCCCGGGCGGAGCGCGTCTCCCGGCCCTCCTGTGTCTGCACAATGATGTCCTGGATCTGAGGGACAGAAAGACATCCTGGGTGTGAGGGAGTACATCTGTGGAGGAGTGAGAACAAGCCATTGGGTGCTGAGCTGAGCTGAGGGGTGCACCCCACGCTCCCAGTCCCACCTGGAAGCGGAGGATGATGGTCCAGATGAGGCCAAGGACCAGGCGGTGGTTGCCATCCACGATGTCATGGGACCCCATGTTCTCCAGGTGCACCCGCTGCTCCTTCAGGAACTGCAGTGCTTTGTCCACGTTCTCCAAGCAGTGGATCCGCATCCGGCCCTTGGTGGGTTTGGGCTGAGGCACGACAGCACTCAGCACCCTCCCCTCCACATCAGACACCCCCACCCCTGCCCCGGGTACCACGCCCATGACCCTACCGCCACTCCAACCCTGGCAGAGCCTCACTCAACACCAAGGTCAACAGCTTTGGTGAAGCACCAGAGCTGGCACAGTGTGGCTCCTGGGGTCTCTGGCGGGACAGGAATCCTACCAGCAGCTCTCCTGACAGCACTTCCAGCAGCTTGATGAGCACCTGCCCGTCCCGGAGGTCCATGTAGAGGTCAGAGATGCGGCAGGTGACGCGAGCCAAGTGTGAGTTCACCCACTTTGTGAAGGTTTTCTTCTGCACCGCCTCCCGTTCGTCTGTAACCAGAGCAGGGCACGGTGGCACCAGTGGCTCAGGGACAGTCGGGGAGGACGAGGGGGACCTGCCACCCATCCCTGACCTGACCTGCCAAGGCTTTGATGCGGGAGCGCTCGAAGAGCCGCGCCGAGCTGTTGTCGTTGTCCAGCTCATCGTCGGAAGCATCCCAGCGGACGTTGATGCGGCTGTACTGCTGCTGCAGCTCCAGCTGCTCGTAGTCGTTCGCTGAGGTCATGGTCCCAACGTCCCCCAGCTGGGCGGCCGTCGGCTACCGGCAAGAGGCCCCTGGGGAAGCCACGGGCATCGGCATCGCAGGGATTTGTGGCTCAGTACCGCTGGTTAAGCCGCTCAGAGGGATTTAGCCTCACCGACAGCCAGGTGTTGGGGGACACCCAGGACTCACCCTGCTGGCACAGAGCCCTATGCCGGAGCTGTGCTGGGGTCTCCTGTATGGCAGCGCTTCCCCTCCCACGTCCTACCTGCCCACCCAGCATCCCACCTCAGTCCCACCCTTGGGCAGCCTGGGGAAAGCAGGCGAGACGTGCGCCCACTCCAGGCCTGCACCATCCCAGGGGCTTCACTGGCATCAGAAAGCGGGCAACAGCTGCTGGGGTGGGGGGGGGGTGGGGGGGTGGGGGCGTGACAGACATGCCACCACCCACCCTCAGGGACATTTGAGATACAGATAGGACATGGCTGGTATCTAAAAATGCCTGGGAGCAGCTGTCAGCACCCGGGCGAGGTGGGGGAGGCTGCTGGGGCCCTCAAGGGGTGCAGGGAGCCGGGCTGGTGGAGCCCGCTCACCACCACCACCCTGGCTGGGACCCCCATTTTCTCCTGTCCCCAGCACCCCAGAGCCACTGGGAGCAGTTGGGTACATGACAGAAACCCTGGGTGCTCCCAAATCCCTGCAAGTCATGACAGCCCATGGCCACCTGCCCCCCAGGGACTCCCCCGCACCCCCCCACCCCATCCCCAGGCAGGAGAGCTTTATCGGGACCAGCTGAGCCAGGCCCTGTCACCGCACCCTAATCGCAGCTGCACAGGCAGGGCCTTGGCTTGGGACCTCATGTGCAGGAGTGTGCAAGAGCTTGCTCCCACCAACACCATGGCTCAGCACTGGGCACCAGCACCCTCCTGTCCAGCAGCAGCAAACCTCTGGGGAAGCCCAGATTTAGGGACCACCAGCCCAACACCATGGGAACTGCAGCTGGTCTGCCCCAGTGCTGCAACCAGGTCGAGTATGATGAGTTGTGCGAGGACTCTGTGGCATGTCCCAGCCCACCCAGTGCTGCTGGCCTTGGCCAAACCTCCCTCCCCCCCATCACTGCCACCACATCAGGGCCATGGCGACGAGCATCCCAGGAGGAGGAAGAGGAAGAGATCACACTGGAGGGAGCCACGGCAGGACCCAAGGGAGCTGTCAGCATGCATTAACAGGCATGGGCACTTGCCGATCCTTTAAATCTCCCTCTGCTGCACTGGCACCTTCCAAACAGCCCCATCCGGCAGAGCCATGCTGCCCGGGAGAAAAGCCGGGAGTGCTGGGCCCCGGCCCCGCTGTGAGCATCCTACAGCTGGGGCCAGGACAGCATTGCCATCCCCAGCTGGCCAGCAATTCGGCGCCGTGAATCAGCACTTCCCAGCCAGGGGCCAGTACCGTGACACCACCGAGGCTGCCCCTGGGCCCGGTGATGTCCCCTCAGCACCCCAAGGGCACCTAGGGCAGCAGTTGGGTACCTGCCCCCCATCACGCCATCGAGTTTCATCTCCAGCTCAGCCCTTGCCACCATAAGCGTGCTGCCAGAACACCAGCTGCTGGCACATGAGAGCTCACTGGGATCCGCCCCCCAGACACCCCAGACGCCCCATCACCTCTGCCTGCAGCCTGGTGGGTCCCCAGGGTGCCCAGTGTTATCCTGGCTCTTTCCCCCCCCCCCCCACCAGTTTTACTTTGTACCTGCACCAAACTAGCCGGCAGCCACGCTCCCAGTGTTGCCAGCCCTGTTGGGAAAGGGCAGGAGGTGGGGGGCATCCCCACAGCCCCCCGAACAGCTGCCTGCCTCCCAGGTGCACAGCCATGGCCAGGAACAGATGGCCCTGCTCGGCACGGCCGCTCGGCACAGCACGAGGCCATCGGGCATGGCACAGCTCCTCCAGCCAGCCATGCCCCACTCTGGCTGCAGTTCCCCGGCCACGCTCCCACCCAGCGGGCAAAGGTTTGGGTTTCCCCAGGGCTGGAGCTGGTGTGGATGCCGGCCATGCCAGGACTGTCCCATGTCACCTAACTTGTCAGTGCGCTGAGCGGCGACACACACACACGTGCTGACACTCCAGAGACATTTTTGGCTATAAATAGGCCTCCCCTGCGCACAGCGCGGGGTAAGACCCACTTCCCTTCTCTGGAGCTGACCCCCCCTGCTTGCCCCAAAACTACCAGTCAGGGCCTTAAAATCACCCCAAAGCTACAAAACACTCCTTGTGCGGCTGTGCCAGCACCCACCAGGATTGTCCCCTGCTGCCCCCCAAAATGCTCATCGCTGGCTTAACCCAGCAGAGCGAAGGGCACCACAACCCCCTGACCTGGGGTGCTGGAGGTTCACAAACACAACAGCCACCTCGAAAGGGGAACAGGGACTAAGACTCAGGGGCCCCCAGGGTATCGGGCAAGAGTTCCCCCAGCCTACGAGCACCCTTGTGCCGCCATACCAGGACGACGGGGACCAAGGGCACGGCAGACAGAAATCTCTTCCCAGTAACTCCAGTTTGCCCAGTTGCTAAACACCAGCAGCTGAGACGGGCTGGGCGATGATGTGCCACCCCCCCCCCCGCACGTCACCTCCAGAGCCAACGTGCCCACCGCGTCCCGCCGGCACGTGCCCCGTGATGCCAAGAGCTCCCACCCTGGACCGGTGCGGGGACCCCGTTTTGGGGGTTGGCGCCGCGGGAAACGCGTCCCCAGAAAGTCACCGCCACTCGCCCGCCCCGTCCTTCCCGGCAGCCGCAAGTCTCCCACGGGGACAGCAGTCCCGGGGGGGTGGACACATGACCCCCCCGCCCGCCATCTGCCGCTCGGAGAGGAGGGGTGCTGAGCCCCAGGAGGAGCCCCCGCGCCCCCACCGAACTTTGCTCCGTGCCTGCAGTCCCCCGGGACCGCTCACGGCGCTGGCGGCTGCACCCCAAGCCCGGTGTCCCCGGAGCGGGCAGCGCTCCCTGGTGCCCCTCACACACACCCCTCCCCGAGGACCGGCGCCTCCCGGTGCCCAACCTGCCCCTTCGCCTTTCCCCCAGGGGCGGCGCATCCCGGTACCCGGCGGCGATGCCCGGGGCGGCCGCGGCGGCTCTCACCTGCGCGGGGCGGCGGGCGGACGAGCGGCGGCGGGCCCGGGGCCGGAGCCGGGACCGGAGCGGGGCGGGGGGAGCGGAGCCGCCCTGCGCTGCGATATAAATAACATTATCTGGGCGCGCAGGGACATTCCTGCCCGGGGCCAGCGGCGCTGCCCGGCCCAGATAGCCCCGCTTCCCCCGGGAGGGCCGGGCGGAGGCGGGCGGGGACGGGCCGCCCGCCCCGCAATGCAGCACAGCGGCGCCCCCCGGCCGCCGCTGCCACCGGCACCTGCCGGGCGCGGAGCGGCGCAGCGACCCGCCGCTACGGGCGGGGCTCCCCGGTCGGCGCCGCTGCCGTACCGTGTGTGTCCCCCCCTCCCAGCCGCGTCCCCTACGCGGAGACCCCCAGCCGGCGCCACCCCCACTGGTTCCTGGAAAGGCGGGTTGGCCTCGCTACCCCTCAGCTAGCCCCGAGCGTCCCCCAGCTGGCCCCAGGCACTCTGCAGATGCTGCCCTGTGCCCTCCCGCTAGCTCAGGTGGCCCCCCCGCTAGCCCTGGGTGTCCCCTGCCTAGTCCCGGTTGCCCCCAGCCAGCCCAGGGCAGCCCCCGCCCAGCCCAGGGTGCACCTCAACTGGCACCGGGCGTACCCCGCCCATCCTTGGGAGGCCCCCAACTAGTCCTTCCTGCCTCCTACTAGTTCAGGTGCCCCCCCCCCCCCCGGCTCTCCCCGGGTAATCCTCGCTAGTCCCAGGTGCTCCTGGCTACTCCCGGGGGTCCCTCAGCTGGTCCCGGGGGTCCCCCAGCTAGCCCTGGGCACCGCCCCCAGCTAGCCCCGGGCACTCCGCCGCTGCTGCCATGCCCCCTCCCCCCTTCCCGCTCAAGTAGCCTCCAGGCCCCTGGCCAGCCCCAGGCACCCCCGCCCCGGTCTGGGGATGTGTGTGTCCCAACACTAGCTGAGGTGCCCCCTCCGGCTGTCCCCAGGTACCCTTGGGTAGCCCCAGGGTCCCTCCAGCTAGTCCCAAGCTAGCCTCAGCTGCCCTGTCCCCGGGACATCCCTAGCTCAGCCATGGGATACATCCGCAGGGACCCCACCATCCCAAGCACTTAAACCCCCCACCCCGAACATCCCCTTTCCTCTTAACCCCCGCGGGGCGGGGGCGGGGGCGGGGCTATCTCTGGCCCTGCCCCCCAAGCGCAGACAGCATTGCCGGTCACCAGAAGGGCGTGCTCTGACTGGGGCGCCACGCCCTGCTCCAAAGCCACGCCCCTCCCTTACGGAAGTATCGCGAGATCTGCGCGGCGGCGGCGGCGGCGATGTGTGGGGGCTGCGTGGGCACCGAGTACCCGGAGCGGGTAGGGCAGGCTCGGGGGTGCCGATACCCCCAGTCCCAGCCGTGCGCTGCCGGCCCAGGAGGGGCGATCCCGGGGGTCCCGGTCCCAGCTGTGCGCTGCTGTCCGTAGGGCACCACCTGCCTGGAGGGCGGCTCCTTCCTCCTCAACTTCGTGGGCTGCGCGCAGTGCGGCCGCCGGGACTTCGTGCTGCTCAGCAACCGCGCCGCCGGCCTGCACGGCGGGGAGGAGATCGTCACCTACGACCGTGCGCCGTGACAGGGCCGCGGGGGGACCCCGGGGGGCGGGGGGGCTGGCTGGTGCCCAGGGGGCGCGGAGGCTGGGGGCGATGCCCGGGGGCTGCCTGGGGAGGGGTGTCAGGGGGCTAGTGGTTGTTGGGGATGGGAGGAAGCTGAGGGTTTGACGCTCAGGGGAGCTGGGGGGTCAGCGCCCCGCGGGAGGAGGGCAGGCACGGGGAGCAGGGCTTGCCCGGAAGGGATTGAGGGGGCTGGAGCAGGTGGATACCCCAGTGCAGTGGGGTTGTGGGGAGGGGATACCCCAGTGCAGTGGGGTTGTGGGGAGGGGATACCCCAGGGGAGTGGGGTTGTGGGGAAGGAATACCCTGGGGGCAGTACGGTTGTAGGGAGGGGGAATACCCTGGGAGCAGTGGGGGAGTAGTGGGGGATACCCTGTGGGCAGTGGGGTGTTCCCTCAGCCCCTTAATCCACAGTCCTCTTCCCTTCCGCAGACCTGTGCAAGAACTGCCACCACCTGATCGCACGCCACGAGTACACCTTCAGCGTGGTGGATGACTACCAGGTACAGCCAGGGGAGCAACCTGTGTGTCCCCGCACCCTGGCAGCCCCTCTGTGGTTCCAGGGGTGCCCTGAGCCAAGCCCTGGGCTCTCTGGAACCAGGTCTCCAGACCCACCCTGCCCTGGGCAGCCCTGCCGATTCCCGCCTGCCCTGGCAGCCATGGGAGGGAACTGGGCAGCTTTAGAGACGAGCCGTGGTGCCACAGCACCAACCTCTGAGGCTCTGGAGCCACATCCCTGTGGTTGGGGCTATCTGGAGCCCTCTGGCACCAGTCCCTGCTTTGGAGGGATGGGGGTGCAACCCAGCTCACCTCTCGCTTCCTGCGTGGCAGCACCAGTGATGTGTGTGGAGCTGAGTGGCTGAGGACCCTGTGGCTCTCCGAGACTCCTCCCTGGCATGTTTCCTATTCAGCAGCTAAATGCTGGAAAATGGGCTCTGGGGATGAAACGGGATCCCCCCCCACCAGCTCTGATTGCAATCGAGGATCAGTTGCCATCTCCAGCTCAGGTTTCCCTGGCAGTGCCAGGAGCGGGTCTGTGGTCAAGCATGGCTGTGGCAGCCCCCTCCCTCCCCCTGTCCTGCCGCAGGAATACACCATGCTGTGCCTGCTCTGCGGTCGGGCCGAGGACTCCATCAGCATCCTGCCCGACGACCCCCGCCAGATGACCCCTCTCTTCTGAAGCCGGTTTGTCTCTCCGCACGAGTCCCCGTGTGCTCGAGGACCCCACCAGCACCAGGGACAGTGCGGTCCTGTACCTGATTTTCTTTTCCAAACCTCCAGCCCAGATGTGGCAGACACCCATTGCCACATGCTCCCATGTGCCTGGCAGCAGCTTAGCCATGCCCACTGTATCCCAACCACAGGGATGGGGTGGAGTGTGGCAGCATGAGCTCCCCTTGTGCTGAAGACATGAAGGGGGCCCAGCATGTTGTCACCCTGGAGAAGCCCGTGCGTGTGGGGGCAATAAACATGATGTGTTACAGCTTGGCAGTGCAGGCAGGAGTGCTTTGGGCTTCACTCCCTGGGCTCCCTGGAGCTGGTGAAGGTTGAAGGTTGGGAAGGTCCAGTGTGGAGTCTGGGATGGGGGGAGCCTTTCCCTTCCTGTGAGCCTGTGGCTTCCCTGCCCTGTAGCAGAGCTGGCCCTTCCCAACATTCCAAAGCCCACCTTGTTGCATTGCATTCCCCAACCCACTCCTCAACCTGGCTAAGAAGTGGCATCATTATTTTTGTGCCCCCGGGGACCTCCATGAAGTTTTCCTGGGGTTCACTGTACCAGTTCCCCTGAGGCCCATAACCCAGCCCTGCCCTGCCAGGGAATGCATGTTCCTGGGGCAGGAAGGAGCTGGGTGAGCCACGGCTGCCAAAATTGCTCCCATGGGGTGGGGTGCTGCGGTTGGCAGTCAGCCCCACCAACGCCCATGGGGAGCCAGACGCTCCCGGCCTGGCACCGCTCCATCCCTGTGCTGCTTCCTCCTCCCTGCCCCACAGCTGGCCCCCTGCAGCCCCCCCCCAAACCACGCAGACACAGGTGTGCTCCCTCCGGCATGTTTATTGCCGCTGGCCCGCGCTGCCCCAGTTGCCCCAACCCTCTACCCCCATCGAGCCCCCTCCCCATGACTGTTTCAGAGGGGGCTGTCACCTGGCAGAGAGCTGGGGCATTCCCGGGGGGCTGCAGCTGGCAGGGTGGATGCTGGAGCCAGTGTTACTTGGCCAGCTTGAGGAGACGCTGGATATCGGGCTCCAGCTGGGCAGTGGGCATGCGGGGGCTGTAGCGCCGGAAAGGTTCCCCCTCAGGACCCACCAGGAACTTCTCGAAGTTCCAGGAGATGTCGGAGCGCCGCACCGGACTCCAGACGAGGAAGCGGGGCTCAGTCATCAGGTGTGCTGCCTCGTCGGCTGGCGCAGGCAGGTGAGCCTTCAGGTAGGCAAAGACAGGGTGGGTGTCCTGCCCGTTCACCTGGCATTTCTGGAAGAGGGTGAAGTTGGGCTCGAAGCCGCCCCCTGGCCGCACGTACTTCAGGCTGTTGAGGATCTCCTCGTTGGTGCCGTTCTCCTGCGGAGAGGAAGGAGGATACTGGTACCGTGCCGTGGGGTTTGGGGTTTTCCCCTTAACCCCCTTTCTCACATAATTGTGCACTGCAATGCCCCCTGCCCCTCCACCAGCAACTTACCTGGTAGCCGAATTGGTTGCAGGGGAACCCCAGCACGACCAGCCGCCGGGGATAGCGGGCTTGGAGCTGGTTGAGCTGGGTGTAATCCCGCACCGTGGTGCCTCAGAGGGATGCCACATTCTCAATGAGGACCACGCGGCCCCGGAAGACATTGAAGTCCACCTTCTCCCCCTGCAAGGAGGTGGCGCTCAGGTCGTAGAAGGACTTGGCGATGGGGACGGTCATGGCTGCGGGTACACGTCTGCCTTCCCCCCGCGCCTGTTGGTGCGCCTTAAGGGCTGCCCGATGCCCACGTGATGTGCTGGCTCCAAAGGTTTCCTTGCCCCAGAGTGACTTGGCAGAAACTGGAGCTGTCCCACCCATTGGCACCCACCCAAGGGGGGACGGAAGAGGCAGGGGAGGGCGCGGGTGGCGCGGGGCCAAGGTGATGCTCCTGTCTGCCTTGATAATGCACGGCTCTTCCCTGTGCCTGCGAGCTGTGGGATGCTGTGGGGCTCGGCGCTTCCAGCCTGGTGCAGGCTGTGCTTGAGGGCTGGGAACACCCCGGGAGTCAGGAAATAACAGGACTCGGGGTGCTGGGGATGTGTGGGGCAGAGGAGGGGGTGACTTGGGCTTAGGTGGGCGAGGGCGGGGGGGATTGCTGCCTCAGTGTGTCTCCTTCCTAGGGCTGCCCTGGCTTTGCCCTGAGGCCTCCTGCGCTTGCCATCCCAGTGCCTGCTGCCTTCCCCCCAGGTGTCCCCCAGTCCCAGTGCCCACCAGTCCCAATGCCCATGCTGGTACCCACCTGCTGTGGTGTCCACCAACATCCCAATGCCCACCAACATCCTGGTACTCACCCAGCGTAGTGCTGGGCAGCATCCCAGTGCTAGGCAGCAACCTGGTGCCCACCAACATGCTGGTACCCACCCAGCCCGGTGCCGCCCACCTATCTCAGTGCCCACCACCATCCTGGTGCCCATCCATCCTGGTGCCCACCCCCATCCCGGTGCCCGCTGTTGAGCTGTTTGACTGCGATGGTCCTGTCCTGCATCCCTGTGGGGCTGTTCCTACAGTCAGAACAGAGACGGCAGCCCAGCCGGGCAGCAGTGGTGGGCAAAGCGCCCGACGGGCACAGTGCCCCACAGACTTGTCTCCCAGCTTGGAAAGTGGACACCATACTGGTGGCGCCGGAGCAGCCTCAATTATTGATAACCGCTCAGGTTGCCATGGCCTGGCTGCCCCACAGTGCCAGGAGCTCTGCTGCAGCACAGCCATCATGGCACCGTCCACCGGCACGACACCACAGCTCCCCCATTCCCCCGGCAGCACACGAGCCGCCTGCACCTTCAGCGTCACCTTTATTCTGCAAACTGTGGGTGTAAAACGGGGGGAGGGGGAGGGTCCCCAGACACAGGGTGGGCACAGAGCACCCGCAACACTCCCTCCCCACACACCCCTCCACACCGAGGGGGAGCACGGTGCCAGGGTGGAGGGCACCCCTATGATGCCTGCCCGACCCCCACCATCCCCATGTGGGGTCCCAGGTCACACCCCCCCACCAGGCACCTGCAGCCAGCATCCCCCCTCTCCATCGGGGCTGCCCCAATCCCGCACCCACCATGCCCCCCCCAACACAGCCCAGGGTGGGGAGTTAAGGGGGGGGGGGCAGGCTTCAACACCAGCAGGCTTTCGGGCTGTCCTCACTCCCCAGGGGCTGCTGCTCATCCTCCTCCAGGTGGGCCAGGGCAGGGGTGCAGGGGGGGGGGCGCAGCCCCTCCAGCTCCTTGCGGTGTGCCTGCAGCACCAGCTCCGTCAGCCGCGTGAAAGACTGCGGGAGAGGAGGGAGGTGACCTGGGGGACCCCTTGGCTTCCCCCGGACCCCCCACAGCCCCCCACTTCGCACCTCCTTGATGTTGAGGTTGCTGCAGGCGCTGGTCTCATAGAAATCCATCCCGTACTCCCTGGCCAGCTGTGGGGTGAGTGGCCGGTGGTGGCACCATGATTTTGGGGGGGACGGACACAGGACACACACACGACACCACCATCCCCAATCCCTCCTTGTTGGCATGTACAAAGCCAGGTGTGGACAGACAGACAGACTGTGCTGCCCGTGGTGGCACTGGGGGTGGGGGAGTGGCTGGTGTAGGAGCATCCCTGGGTGGGGTTACGGGGTGCTTTGGGGGTGCAGGGGACCATGACGGAGGTGCAGGGGGGTGGGGGTCCCTGTATACACTGGGGCAGGGGGGTGACAGGTAGTGATAAGAACAGCCCTGGGGGTGCATGGGCTCTGTGTGGGGTGTCCTGGATATGCTGGTGGTTATGGAGAGCCCTGGCCGTGCTGCAGGGAGCGGGCGGGGCACTTGGGATGCTTGGGGTTCCCTGGGCACAGAAAGGGCTGCAGGAGTGTTGTTGGGGTCCCTGGGGAATGCAGGGAGGGCTCTGGCCATGCTGGAGGTGCAGGGCGGGTGGCTGGCCCCCCTGGAAGCACACACCGGCCCCGCTCACCTGCAGCCCTTGCTCTCTGGCCACTTGCCTCTTGTGCTCCTCGTCTGCCTTGTTCCCAATAAGGATTTTCTGGACGCCGTCAGGTGCGTACTGGGTAGGAGGAAAGGCTGCTATGAGACCACCCCCTCCCCCCCCCCCGGAATGCAGGGGATCCCCACTCAGCTCCACCCTTGCACCCTCACCTCATCTACGTCGCTGGCCCATTTCACGATGTGCTGGTAGGAGCGCTCGCTGCTGATGTCATACACCAGGAAGATGCCCTGGTGGAAGCAGGAGGGGCAGCCATTTACCTCCCATGGCCCGTGCCTCAGTTTCCCCTCTCCTGTGCCATGGTCAGAGCCCCCTCCCTTACCCCATACCTGCGCCCGCCGGTAGTACTGCTTGGTGATGGTTTGGTACCGCTCCTGCCCCGCTGTGTCCCTGCAGCCGGGGAGAGCGGGTCAGCGCTGCCGCTGTGGCACGAGTTGGTCAGGGCTCAGCCCCCACCCTGGGAGAGGCAGTGGGGTTCAGACACCCCCCCCCTCCCCAAATCCCTCCCACTCTGACACCAGCACTTACCAGATCTGTATCCGCACCTTAATGCCATCCACTTCAATGGTCTTCATCTTGAAGTCGACGCCTGGGACGGGAAGAGGTTACAGGGCGCTCTGGCATCTTTGGGACTGCTGTCACCCATTCCTGGTCTCCCCACCCCTTCCTGGCCCACCCCAAGCCATGTCACACTGCCAGACAGGTCCGTGCCCACCCAGAGCCCTGCCATGGCCCAGTGTTCTGGTGGCAGCCCAGTGCCAGTGCCGGTGGCCGGTAGCCCCAGTGCTGGATCACTGGGTGCGGGCTCCAGCAGTACTCCCTGGTACTGCGGTACCCCAGTGCCCCCCGTTCCACAGCACCGCAGCTCCCCAGTGCCCCCAGTTCCCCAGTACTGCAGCTTCCTGATGCTCCCAGTCTCTCCAGTTCCCGGGTGCTGTGGCTGCCTGGTGCTCCGGGTTTCCTGGTTTCCCTGTGCTGGAGTTCCCCGGTGCCACATATTCTTGGCAGCCCCAGATTCCTGGCTCCCGGGTGCCGCAGCTCCCTGATGCCCAGAGTTTCCTGGTTCCCCGATGCTCCCAGTTCCCCGGTGCAGAGGCTGCTCAGTGCTGCCGGTCCCCCAGTGCCGTGTCTGCCCGGTGCTGTGGCTTCCCACTTCTTCCGGCCCCCCGGCTCTCCGGTGCTCTCGGTTCCCTGGTGCCGCAGCTGCCCAATGCTCCCAGTTTCATGGTGTCGCGGCTGCCTGGTTGCCTGCGTCCCCGGTTTCCTAATTCCCCCGTGCTGCAGCTGCCCGGTGCTCCCGGTTTCCCCGTGCTGCAGATGCCCGGTGCTTTCTGTTCCCCAGTGCCCACAGTTTCCCGATTCCCCGACGCTGCGGCTGCCCGGTGCTCCCGGTTCCCCGGTGCCAAGGCTCTCCGGTTCCCACTGTTTCCCCGGTGCCCACAGTTTCCCGTTTCACCGGCGCTGCGGCCGCCCGGTGCTCCCGGTTCCCCGGTGCCCGCAACTCCCAGGTGCCCACGGCTTTCCCGGCGCTGCGGGGGTTCCCTCGGTGCTCCCGGTTACCTTTCTCCCCGGTTCTCGCGCCCTCCCCCCCGCCCTCCCCCGCCAGCCCCACTCCCCGGTACTCCCCGTCCCCCCGCGGCGGTGCCGGTGCGGCGGTACCGATGGTGGAGATGTGGGCGGGGTGGAACTGGTTGTCGGTGAAGCGGCAGAGCAGGCAGGTCTTGCCCACGCCCGAGTCCCCCAGCAACAGCAGCCGGAAGAGCACGTCGTACTGCTTGGCCATGGCGGGCCGGGGGCGCCGCCGCTGCCGCCGCTACCGGGGGCGGGAGCGTTGCGCCGCCGCCGCCGCGCCGGGCCGGCACCGGGGCGGGGCGCGGGGCGGGGGATGCACCGGGAGATGCTGTGGGAAACGGGGAGGGAGGGGTGGGGGTGGGGGTGGTGCGCGGAGATCCGGGGGATGCAACGGGAGCACCCACCGGGAGACAGTGTGGGGCGCCGGGAGGAGGATGAGGGGAAGGGAGCAGCGGGGAGACATCGGGGGTGCACCAGAGGATGCTCTGAAGGACAGGGAGGGGGACATGGGGGATGCACTGGGGGATGCTTTAGGGAGAGGAGGGAAGGGGGGGGCGGGGCGCCGGAGAGCAGCAGGGGATGTTCTGAGGGGCTGGGAGGGGGGATGCACTGAGGAGTACTGGTGGGACACAGGGATATGGGGAGAGGAGGGGCTCTGGGGATGCACCAGGGAACGTGATGGAGAATGGAGCGGGCACACCAGGGTGCACCGGGGGATGCTTGGGGGGTCACGGGCACGTGCCAGGGAATACGGGGAGGGGTCGTCTGGGGACACACCATGCCCATCCCCCCGAGGAGGGGCTGGGGGGCCCTGGGGTGACCCGGGGAGCTGCAGTGAGGTGGCCCTGGGCGTCCCCACGGGCTGGGGTGCAGTGGGACATTGCAGTGGGCCCCGGGCTGGATGCACACCCCGGGACGGCGTGGCGCAGCGTGGTGCGGGGGCGCAACGCACGCGGTGGCAGTGCGGTGACGATGCCACGCGGCGGTGCAGTGCTGTGGGGCAGCACTGCCGTGCAGTGGCCGCGCCTGCCAGGGCCGAGGAGCGCAGCACAGCAGTGGGGACGGTGCGACATGGTGGGACACAATGTGGCACGGTGTGTGACACCCTGCTCCAGCTGCGCTAAGATGACGCTGCACGGCGCGGCCGCCCCGCCGCCGCCATGCTACGGGGGCACCGCATGGCTCACCGGGGGCTGAAATGATGCAACAGGGCAGCGCTGCGCCGGCTAGGCCCCGGCGAGGCCCCGGCCAGGTAGCCCAGCATGACGTCACAGCGCGGTGACGCGAGCCAGCAGCGAGGTGACACAGAGCCTGCCCCTCCATCGCCTAAGACGCGGCCCTGCGCGCAGGCGCGCCCCAGCCGGGCATTGGCGGGGCGGGGCCAGCCCGGGGGCGGGATTAGAGTCAGGAGGCGTGGCCAACCTGAGGGCGGGGGCCAACCAGGGGCCGAGGCCATTCAGAGGGGGCGGGACCACGAAAGGGAGGCGGGGCCACACCTAGGGGCGTGGTCATCCCGAGTGGCTGGCCCAATCAGAAGGCGGGGCGAGCCCCCGAAGGGGTGCGTCCTAGCTGGGGCTGGGCCAGGGCCGAGCCGTATGTCCCCGCCCGGCCGCCGTCGTCCCGCGTCCCTGGGCCGCGCGGCGCGACCCGCCCGCAGCATGGCGGGAGCCTCCTCCTCTCCCGGCGGGCGGCGGCGGCTGCAGGACGACGGGCTGCGGACCGCCACCTCCGCCGAGCAGGTGCGGGGCGGCGGGGAGGGGATCGGCCGGGAGGAGGGACCCGGCCCCGCGGCGAATTGGGGGGGGACGACCGGGGGGGGGCTGTGGGTGTGCGGGGCGAGGGTTTCACGGCCGGACCCCGCCCTCCCCAGCCTGGTGCGACCCCGGCGGGACGAGAGGCGGCAGTGCCCCCGGGGACGCGGCTGCCCACGGCCGTCCCGGTGTCAGCCGCGAGATGGAGGCCCCGGCGCTTTACCGGGGGGATCTCGGGGCGCGCCGGGCTCTTGGGCTCGGATGCGGCCGGCGGGACGGTGCCCGGGGCCCCGCCTAACCCCGGCGCTGGGCGGGACCGGGCGCCTCCAGCCGCTTTGGCCGGGAGCGGCCGGGAGCTGGAGGAACCCCGGGGTGGGGGGCGTGGGAAGGGGTAGAGCTGCTTCCAGGAGCTCACCGTGGTCTTTATCCCTCCTGCCGCGGGCCGCAGACCAAGGTGGAGGACATCGTGAAGGAGATTTTCGATGCCTACAAGACGAACCACCACGCCTCGCAGTAAGTCCCTGCCCCAGCGGGATAAATACTATCCCCCCCCCCCCAAACCAGTGACTGCAGCGTCTGCTGAGACCCCCCAATGCGAGGGACCAGCTGTTCCTGTGGGCGCTGGGCTGGTGGGCTCCTGCCCTGCGGTGGCATCGGCCCCAGCTGTGCTGGCTGCTGAACCCTGCCCTGTCTTTCAGGCTCGTCCTGCAGCGGGAGAAGCACTTCCACTACCTGAAGAGAGGCCTCCGGCAGCTGTCCGAGGCTTACGAGGTACCTGTGATGCCAGTGGTGCTGCTGGCTCTCTGCTCTGCCCTCTGGCTGGGGCGAACCCTTCACCCCAGGGTTGTTACCGGGCGTTTGCCATCCCCGATCTGGCACCGCCATCCCCAGGGCAGCGGTTTCTAGCGTCCCCTTGGGTTGCACTCCTCCCCACAGCACACTTGGGGGTTCACCTGCCTGTCCCCTCTCCTGTGGGAGCTCTGCCTGCACCCCTGTGCCCTGCACTGCTCCACAGCCGCCCTGACCGTCCCCTCTGGTCCCGGCAGTGCCTGGATGCCAGCCGCCCCTGGCTCTGCTACTGGATTCTGCACAGCTTGGAGCTGCTGGATGAGCCCATTCCCCAGTCAGTCGCCTCTGAGTAAGTGGCCCTGGCATGGCAAGTGTCAGAGGGTGGGGAGAACACAACCTGGGGACCCCCACTATGGAGCCAGCCGCAGCCAGAGGTCCCTCGGGCCACCCGCGTGACGCCGGAGCTGCCAGCTCCCGTTGTCCCCGTGCGCTGGCGGCAGCAAAGGAGCGCTTTGTCTCCCCTGTGGACGTCAATGCCGCCTATTCTTCCGGCCAGTGCCTTGTGCTCCGGCATCTCGTGATGGACAGAGATGGGGGGAGAGAAATAACCCCTGGTTTTAACCTTGAGGGGGCAGGATGAGGTAGGGAACTGGGGGTTACTGGGACTGGGCCAGCCCCTGTCCCAGCACAAGCCATGGAGCTGCTGCAGAGGAGGGGTGTGAGGAGGGATGTCCGCCTCCCGGGTGAGAAACGTCACCCTGCTGAGTGCCAGCTGTGAGGCTGGGGAGCAGCAAGACCCTTCCCCACCTTCTCCTGCCCCACCAGCATCTGCCAGTTCCTGAGCCGCTGCCAGAGTCCCCAGGGCGGCTTCGGGGGGGGGCCCGGCCAGCTCCCTCATCTCGCCCCTACCTATGCTGCTGTCAACGCACTTTGCATCATCGGCACCGAGGAGGCGTACAACGTCATCAACAGGTAGGGCTGGCGGCATGAGGCCAGGGAGAGGCAGGACGGGCATGTGTGCCCCCTGCCCCCCTTGCAGCTCGCTGGATCTTGCAGGAAGAAGCTGCTGGAGTACCTGCACTCGCTGAAGCAGCCTGATGGCTCCTTCCTCATGCACGTCGGCGGCGAGGTCGATGTCAGGTGGGTGAGCGCCATGGGGAGGGGGAGGCAAACGGTGCCTGCCGGCTGGGTGCTGTGGCCCTGAGCACCCGTTTTCCTGCAGGAGCGCCTACTGCGCCGCTGCTGTGGCCTCGCTGACCAACGTCCTCATGCCCACACTCTTCGCCGGGACAGCCGAGTGGATAGTGAGGTGAGAGCAGAGACGGGTGCGGGATGGGGGGTCAGCCCCTCCTGTTGGTGCCGTCCTGAACACACTGCCCATGTAGGTGCCAGAATTGGGAGGGTGGCATTGGTGGGGTGCCAGGCATGGAGGCCCATGGCGGATACACCTTCTGTGGCATGGCGGCCTTGGTGATCCTCAAGAAGGAACATCTGCTGAACCTCCGGCGCTTACTGGTGAGTGGCATGATGTGGGGAAGGGGTCTCAGCTGGTTGGCAGTGCCAGAGCGAGGTTCTGTGTCCTCACCCTGGCACCCACTCTTGTCCGTCCCGCGCAGCGCTGGGTGACCAGCCGGCAGATGAGCTTCGAGGGCGGCTTCCAGGGTCGCTGCAACAAGCTGGTGGATGGGTGCTACTCATTCTGGCAAGCTGGCCTCCTGCCCCTGCTCCACCGTGCCCTCCACACCAAGGGTGAGTCAGGAGTGGGCACTCCCAGCTTCCTCTGTCCCCCAGACAGCACCTCCAGGGGTGGATGAAGGTGTTTCTGAGCACAGAGTAACTCTGGTGTCCCTATGTTCTTGTGGAGTTGGGGAACTGCAGAGGGAATTCTGGCTTCCTTCTGGACTTTTCAGCAGCAAGGCTTGACCAGCAAATGCTCCGGTGGCTCCCTGGGGTGCGCAGGAGTGTCCTGGGTGTGTGTGTGTGGGGGGGTTCACCTTCCTGGGGTCCCCTCAGGTATTTCACCAGCTTCTTCCCCAGGCGACACAGCACTCAGCATGACACACTGGATGTTCGACCAGTTGGCGCTGCAGGAATACATCCTCCTCTGCTGCCAGTGCCCGGCCGGGGGACTGCTTGACAAGCCAGGCAAGTGAGTACCAGGTTGGGAGGGCTGCTACCACTGCCCACACGCACAGGGATTGCTTGATGTCCTGGACCCGCACTCAGCACCCCAATGTCCTCCCTGCCAGGTCCCGAGACTTTTACCACACCTGCTACTGCCTAAGCGGGCTGGCCATCGCCCAGCACTTCGGCAGTGGTGACCTGCACCATGAGACGGTCCTGGGGGTCCCTGAAAACCGCCTGGTAGGTGTTGGGTTATCACCATGAGCTGCCAGGGCAGGCAGGGCTGGGCTGTCTGTCCTCCACAGCGCCAGGAAAAAGGAATTAAGCTCCTTGGTGTCTCTCTTGCAGCAGCCCACACACCCTGTCTACAACATTGCCCCGGAGAAGGTGGTGAGAGCGGCGATGTATTTCTTGCAGCAGCCCATGCCCAGCCTGGAGCCGGCAGCCACTGCTGAATAGGGATCCTGCTGCCCCTGGACTGTGCGGAGCAGCCTTGCCCGGGGCTGGCGGGGAGCCACCATGACGTCTCGGTGCAGACAGGCAGAGCGAGGTGCTCAGGGTGCTAGCAATACCAAAAAGCGGCCTGGCCCATGGCCGCCGGCTCCTACCATAGCTGTGCCGGGTGCCCCGCTGACCTCCTGTCAGGAACCGAGCTGGCCGAGGGCGACGGGACGAAGCTTTTGGCATCAATAAACCAGAACCGACAGCTGCCCCCCGCCTCTGTGCCACCACCAGCAGCCCTGGGGACACGGGGCAGGAGGTGACACCGAGGGAGGGCTGTTTCCAAACACCCCCACCCTGAGGCCCTACCAGGAGCTGCACTCGGTGCCACTTCCTCTCCCGCCCCCGAGAACACACAGCTACCATGGGGAAGGATAAAATAAGTTTGATTTTTTTTCTTTTATTATTTATAGTCTTATAGTAAAGGGAAGCCTTAACTTGCAAGACAACTCTGGGCAGTATGTACAACATACCTTAGATCCATGGAATGAATGGCATCAAAATGGGGGGGGGGTGGGGGAGGTCACCTACGGGGCAGGGATGGGACACTAGAGTTTAGAAAATGCCACGGAGATGGGGCAGGGCTGGGGGAGGCATCTGGGGGGGAAATGGAGGGAAGGAAGAGGGGGCAGGACGCACGCGCAGATCACCCAACCCAGCTGTGCAGGGAGGGAGCGCGGGCACTGCCCCCCCCCAGCTCTTGCAGGCACCGGGGGCAGGTGGAATTGCACACGCAGAAAATAAATAGCGGGACCCCCAGCACTTTCTTTTCAGGGGAAAAGGGAGGGAGGGGGGAGGACAGGCGCAGCTCCCCATGGGGTGTGGCCTTTTAGAGGGGGCAGGGGAGGCTGCCCAGCTTCTGCACAGCCTTGCCCGTCAGCTCAGGACTGCTGTGGTCCCCGGGTATAAATAGAAATGCTCATAGAAAATCCGAGGGGAGAAGGGCTCGCTAGTTGTGGGAGGGCGACAGGGGCATCTTCTCACGGCCCCAGGATCCCCCCCTCCCCAAGTCTTAGGAGGGTGCTGCAAGGCCCTGCCTGGCCGGCTCCCCCCAGGGCCGGTGGGTGGAGCAGGGAAGGGGCCGGGGAGGGCTGGGAAGCTGCAGTCCGAGAGCCTCTACGAGAGAAGGGAGAGAGAGTCCTTATGCAGCTGGCGGGCAGGCGGCCGACAGCAGCGGGGGGTGGCAGGGGGGCCTAGCTGGCCTCCATGCGCAGCTTCTTCCTGCTCTGCGGCTCGTCAGGCTCCGAATCGGAGCTGGAGTCGGAGCCGCCGTCGAAGGCGGAGATGGCGCTGCCCTTGGGGTTGGTGTAGAGGCTGTTGTCCGTCGAGGGGTAGTTGGCTTGGAGCTGGGCGCTCGACCGGGCCTTCTCCAGCGCCCGCACTGTAAGGCAGGGCACCGTGTCACACTGCGCTAGCTGTGGCACACCGTGCTGCGACACTGTGCTGGCTGTGGCACCCCATAGCACCCCTGGCTCCAGGGTGCTGGAGATGGCGCCCCATGGCACCCCTGGCTCCAGGGCGATGCTCTTCCCACCCCCCACACCGGCCCCGCTCACCTTGCTGCTCCAGGAGGGCGTTCTGCCGTTTGAGATCGTCGATGTCCTGCTGGTGTGTGTGGTTTTTTCGGCGCATGTACTGGATGTACTCTGTGGCTTTGTCCAGGATTTGGGCCCGGGATGCCTGTTGCAATAGTGTGAAAGGGCAGAGGCGAGATAAAGACCTAGCCCGAGGGTTCCCAGCTGGGCTCTGTCTGCCCCCTCCCACTTGCAGAGCCGCAGGAAGGATACTGCTGACGCTCTGCTGTGCCAACGGCACTGGGCGAACCGAGCACCGGCTCCTGGCCCCACCGGAGACCTGACTCCCAAGAGCTGCAGCCCAAAACAAGGAGCTGCTGTCACAAGGGCAAAAGACTGCCAGCCCCAGCAAATAGAGCTGCCCTGCGTTCAAGAAGATGCAGCTGCAAACAGGTGGATTCATTCATCCCCTCTCCTTTCCCCCCAAAAAAACCCCCAACCCCAAGGTGGGCAGCACCGGGGCCGGCAGCAAGCGAGCAGTGCCAGGGTGCGTGACCCACCCCCAGGAAAGGTGGAAATTCCCATCTAGCTGCGGGCCCGGCTCCCATCACGCTCCACAAACTCACCTTCTCTCCCTGGAGGGAGGGGACGGAGTCCCGCAGGCTGTGGAAGCTGTCCTTGATGTGGTCCCTGCGCTTGCGCTCCAGTGCATTGTGATGAGCCCGTTTGTCGGCCTGGGATGCAGAGCGGAGCCTGAGCAACCCCAGAGGGGCGCGGCGCCACGGTGCGGGGGCACCTCCGACAGCTCTCCTCCTTCCCTACCCCAGCTGTTACGGCAGCTGCCCAGCACAGAGGTTGTGGCAGGAGGAGCTGGGCTGCCAATGTTCACCCCAAAGCCCTGTGCTGGCAGCTCCAGGCAGGGAGAGAGGAGGAGCTCGGCTGAACCCCCAGCCCTTCCTCAAGCCGGTGCCATGGCAGCCGTGACACCTCTGGCTCCACGGCAGCATAAGGGTGTGGGAGGATGGTGAGGCACTCCCACTGCTTTCAGTTTCCCTGGGGCAGCTTCCTGCTGCCAGCGCAGCCTGGAGCCCCACTGAGGGGCGGGGGCAGAGCTGGGGCGTATAGGGGGAGCGTGGGGCACCCCGGGGGCCCCTCTGTCCCACATTCCCTCCAAACATGTTTGTCCCTCCCCAACAACCCAGCATAGGCCCCCACCTGCCACCGCACCCCAAACAGCATAACCCTGTGTGACCTCCAAAAGCATCCCCCACATCACCCTCTACACACATACACCCCCCACCCCCCTGCCAAATGACACCCCCCAGACACAGACAGCTCCCCCAAAACAGAGCCAGCCCCACATATACCCCCCCAGAGACCCTCCCACTCCCCCCAACTCCCCCAAAACAAACCCAGCCCCACACATATCCCCCAGAGGCACCCTCTACTGCCCCCCAAGCCCCCCAAAACAGACCCAGGGTCACACATACTCCCTTCAGAGAGATCCCCCACTGTCCAAACTCCTTCCTGCCCTTCCCAAGCCCCACAGCCCCCCCAAACATTCACACACACCCCATGTTACAACCCGCCCCCCCACAGACGTTCCAGCCCCCTGCCCCTGAATCCACCCTCCCCAGCCCCACCAAACAATCCCCTCCCAGGTCATAAGTCCCCTGCCATCGCACCCCGCCCCCCGTCACAGCACCCTCCACCCAACCCCCTACCCCTACCCACCCCACAGCCCCCCAAACATTCACGCCCCATGTCATAAGCCCCCCCCCCACGTAGCAGCCCCCCCGCCGTCCACCGCGCAGGCGCACTCCCACCCCCCCCCTCCCCCACGTGCTCCCGGTACCGGAGGCGGCAGCGACGTACCGCGGACTGAAACCTCGGCTGCTCCTCCTGCGGGAACCGGGCCGGTGGGGAGCGGGAGGAGGAGGAAGAGGAGGAGGAAGAGGAAGAGGATGGCGGGTGGGGACGGGCGCCGGGGCCGCGAGGGAAGGAAGGAAGGGAGAGAAACGAGACGTTACACCAGCACCGGAGGGGGTGGGCAGTGTTTTTAGGGGGGTGGGGGGGGTTGCCCGGCGCGTCCCGTCCCCGCGGCGGGTCCCCACTTACGTCACTCTCCACCTCGATGTCATCGTTGTCGCTCATCGCTCCCGGCCGCGCCGCCACAACAACAGCCCGCAAGCGCGCATGCGCAGCGCCCTCCTCCCTTCCTCACCCCGGCGGCGTCACGTGACAGGGCGCCGACACACCCTCACCTCCTCCCTTCCTTCGGGGCGCGGGGCACTGTGGGTAAGCGAGTCTGTCGGGGGCGGGGCTGGGGGGGCCAACGCTCGGGGGTGGACTACAACTCCCGCCGTGCACCGCGCGGGGACGCGGGGTGTATGCCGGGAGCTGTAGTCCACCCAGCACCCTCTCTTTTCCCTCAGTCCGGCGAGGCGAAAGGCCGAAGTACGGCGACAGCGGGCGCGGGGGGAGGAGAACGTTTATTGAGGGGCAGGAGAGGAAAAGGGCACCGAGGCAGGGGGTCGGGAGGGGGTGGAGGCCTGGTCTAAGGGGCCGCAGGCCTGGCCTGAGGTGACCCCACAGAGATCCAGGCTTGGGGATGTTGGGAAGCGCGGTGCGTCCCCATCCCTCCGTCCCAGAGTCAGGGAGGAGGAGGGGGAAACGCAGTATCTCTAACTCAGCTGGGCCCTGTCATCTTTTGGCAACTCGACCCTGCTGGCGCGCTGTGCCAGGCACTCATTGTCGTCATTGTTGTCGCTGTCATCCTTGCCGTCGTCGCCTTCCGAGCCAGTCTCGTCTGAGTTGTCTTCCTCCAAGTAGCGGTAACCGCGCATCTTGTGCCGTGGGCGAGGGATGCGGGGCAGGCGGTAGGCCACGTGCTGTGCCACCTTGTGTTCCATCCAGAGGTAGGTCCCCACCGCCACGGCTAGCGTCAGCAGCATGATGGAGAGCTTGGCCTGCAGGAGGGCACAGCCAGGAGTCGCTGTGGCGTCCCTGAGCCCCAGAGGTGGTGAAGCCAGCCTGGGGAAGGGGAGGAATTGCCCACCCACCCAGCCGTGCTTACCTTCATGGGCAACCCTGACCACAGGTAGACGGTGAAGATCGCCAGGGCCTGCCACCAGTGGTAGATGGTGAAGACAAAGTCTTGGCGCTCCTTGTCCTCGTACAGCATTCCCAGGAGGACTGCAGTGGAGGAGACTGGCCGTCAGCGTCCACCTCCCATGCCCGTGTCCCCTCTCAGGGCACCGTCAGTGGGACCCAGCTGCAGCAGGCCTGTCCTGCTCCTTGCCACTACGTACAAGGAGTTGGGGACCGCCAGGTTGCAGTGCCAGGGGACACTAAGCACAACCAGGCTGTGCCAGGGAATGGGGACTCTCCCGATACTCACTGCTAATGCTGGTTTTGTTGAGAGCACTCCCCGTACCCCAGAGCACAGCTATGGAGTAGAGCAGCGGGGCCTGGACCAGGCTCCGGGGCTCAGGTGCCCAGCAGAAGAGGGTGACCAAGAGGGCAGCGTGGAGGAAGGCTCCAGCCAGCAGCGGGATCTGTCGCTGCAGGCGCAGTGTGCAGAGGGCCAGGCCAGAGCAGGCCGAGGCAGAGAGGCCGTAGGCCATGAGGAGGTACGCCAGCTTCTCCAGCCCCAGGGCGCACACGCCGTAGTTCTGCGGTGAGGACAGGCTCAGTGCTGCCCTGACAGGGCTGTCCCTGCTTGGTCACCCCCCCCAAACCCTGTCCCCACATCCTACCAGGGAAAAGCCTGTGCAGACGAAGAGCACCTCGAAGCCGCTGTAGATGAACAAGGGGAAGAGGTAGCGCAGGCGATAGTCCCGCATGTGCTTGAAGGGCAGCTGGAAGATGTTCCCCCAGCCGATACTGCGCATGTCTATCTCCTCCGTGGGCCGATACGCTGAGCCACAGAGCACCAGGACCTACCGCACGGCTGTGGGTCAGGCACTGCCTGGCGTCCCATCCTATCCCATCCCATCCCCCACCCGTCCCTGGCACTCACCACCAGCATGGCAAGGAAGGCAGCCGCCATCAGAGCGCTCTCCACAATGATGAGGTTGACGCTGCGGGGCAGGCTCTGCAGTACCGTCTTGTTGAAGCCGGGCAGCGTGCCGTGGCTCAGGGTTCCTGCACAGGGGGGAGACACACATGCACATGCATGACATGCTGCGGCTCAGACCTAGCCAGGATGTCCCCATGCCACTGCACTGTGGCTCAGACCCAGCTGGGATGTCCCCATGCCACCACACCATCCTGCGCACTCACCACAGTGCTTGACCCCGAAGAGTGTGTGGTTGAGCTGGTAGAGGTAGTTGTTGAGGAAGAAGAACATGGGCATCTGAGCGCAGACGAAGCTCAGCTGCAAGACATACAGCAGGAGGATGCTCAGTGCCAGGCCGCCCGGCACAGCCCCCTGCCTGTGCCGCGCCCCGCCGGCGCTCACGTGGAAGCAGGCGTAGAAAATGGTCTGGAAGATGATGACGTAGGTGTTGCAGGCACCCCGTGGCGCGCGCTGCTGCTCCTGCACGTGCTCCTCCTTGTAGTTCACATACTCATAGTACTTCTGGGCCATCCTGCGTAGCATGGTGCGTCAGCTGGAGCCTGACGCGGTGTCCCCCCTCCCCATTTGCCCCCCGTCCCTGCGGCCTACCTCGTGATGTAGTTGCCCGTGGAAGCCCAGAGGGGCACAATGGCCACTCCAATGGCCACAGCGGAGGGCACCAGCGTGTAGTAGCGCTCCCAGTAGTTGCTGGAGACGAAGAGGGCATAAATGCCCACCGCCAGGAACATGGCCCACTTGGTACCGAAAAACCTGCCAGGGTGAGGAAGGGGAAGTGTGGGTGCCCATGCTCGCATGCTGGTGGGGAGCAGGACTGGGTGCCGTACCTGATGAGGACGGGTGTGTAGAGCAGCGCTGCGATGGGGGTGACGTTGATACCCATCAGCACCTTGCGGTCAATGTCTTCCAGCTGTATGTTGCTGTACTTTACCTCCCGGTAGGTCTCATCGTAGTGCAGGATCAGCTGCATCTCCAGCAGGCCTGGGCAGGTGAAGGGGGGGTCCAGCAGCAGTCATCCCTCACCCTGACACCCCTATACCCCCACCCCCGCAAGCAGGGGGTCCCCGGCAAGGGGCAGGGCTGTACCCAGGTAGACGCTGTAAGTGAGGGTGCCGGCCAGACTGGCGGCCAGCACGTTCTTGATCACACCGAGGCGCTTGCGGCGGAAGTACTTCTGCTCCTCCTCCTCCTCGTTGTAGTCGGGGTGAGCACCCACAAACTCGTCCAGCTGCAGGGTCACCTCCAACCATCAGCCCTGGGGACCAACGCCGTGGGCCCGGCCCCCAGGGACCCCCCAAAAGGCTCACCTGCGCCTCCATCCCCTCGGTGCCCAGTCTGTCGCCTTCTGCCCTCTTGGCCGGTTCCTGGCAGCAGCCAGGGTCCTTCTCCATCGCTGGCTCTGGGGGGGCGCCTGGAGCGTGTCAGGGGCGGGAGGAGACCGCCTTAGCACCCCCAAACCCTTCGCCCATCTCTCCTACCAGTACCCCCGGAGCTGCACCCCCGTGCCCGGCGCCCCCAGCCCCCACACCCCCGGGCCGACCCCCAGCCCCGCGTCCCCCGGTGCCGGAGCGGCGCGAGGCGACCCGGGGCGGAGCGGGCGCCGCTTCCTCGTTCGGATGGGGCGGGCGGGACGGGACGGGGGCATTTAAAGGGGCCGCTCCCGCCCCCCTCCCCCGCCTCCCCCTTCCCCCAAGGGCCACTGCCCCCCAGGACCCCGGCCCTCCCATCCTCCCCCGTTAGTGCTGCCGCCGGCTCCGGCCCGCACCCCGGAGCCCCGCATCCACTCCCGTCCTCAGCATCCTGTCCCCACCCCCCCAGCACCCATTGCACCACAACTTGCGCAGCACCCCGACCCCCCTCCCCAATTTGCACAGCACCCATCGCACCCCGACCTGCACAGCACCCTGGCCCCCCTCCCCAATTTGTACAGCCCTCGTTGCATCCCCACCTGCGCAGCACCATGATCCACCTGCGCAGCACCCTGACCCCCCCCTGCACAGCACCCTGACCCCCCCCTGCACAGCCCACTGACCCCCCAGCACAGCACCCCTTGCACATCAGCCGCCCCAGCCCACACAGCCCCCCCACTGTCCCCCGCACAGCACCCCTTTCCTCCCAGCAGAGACTGGCGTGGGTGTCCCGTGGTGCTGGGTGCCTGCCCTGCCCTGGGCCCTGCTGCTCTCACTTCCCCTTCCCACCCTGGGCGATACCGCAGGCTGCCCGGGAGGGGGGATGCACCGGTGCGGGGACAGTTTTAGGGGGCGGCTTGGTGTACGCTTGTCTTTGTGTCACACAAAACCAGGGGCCAGGAGGGTGCCCGGGCATGGGGTGATGATGGAGTGCCGGTGGCTGTGTTGTGCTGGTGCCCCAGGGCAGGGCGGGGAGATCACAGGGGAGGGTGGGGAGAGGGTGACATCCCCATCCCGGGAAGCCTGGGCAGGATCCGGCCCAGCCGGTAGTGGGGGATTCTTGAGACGCGGTGGGAGCACGGCCAGCGCTGCGTGAGGAGGGTGTTGGGGCTCCCATGGGATGGGGGGCCGGGGCAGCGGTGCGGGGGGCTGGAGGCCCCAGGGCCTGCCTGGGAGCAGCACCAGCCCTATGCCCCCACTCCCGCCATTGACCCCTTGCCTAGGGCAAGTACAAGAGGAGTCACCCTTGGGTGCTGTGGGTAAGGGCCGCTCTCTGGGGACAACGGGTCCATGGCCCCAAACCTGAGCAGCGGGGAGCAGCCCCTACCCCGGCCTAGCACGGACTCCGGGGCCACTCTGAGTCCAAGCGAGCCCCAGGTCTGCAGCCACCTCTGCCAGGGCTCCAGTGATTCTGCTGCACAAACAGCCTGTGCCCCAGTTTTCCCTGTCCTGGGGGTCCGTGTGGAGCCTCTCCTCCTGAACTCCCAGCATCAATTGGGGTGGGGGATCCTGGTACACCCCACATGCACTGCTGCCCCTTGCAGGTCTCTCCTGTGGACATGTGGAGGTAGTAGGGCTGCTTGGGGGATGGTTGTGCCCCCCTGAAAAGCGGGGCTGGCTCCTGGGGCTGCTCCAGGCATCCTGTCCAGGCTCACGGTGCCAATTTGGGGTGCTGCTGGAGGGGGGGAACCATTCCCCCTTCCCTGGGGGGCTGCTGCAGGTGCCCAGGCAGTGGGGCCATAGTGGCTGAGCCTGGGGTGCAGCGGTGGGGCACGTGGAACAGGGCTGTGTCCCTTCCTGTTTACGAAGTGGGGTAATTAGGGCCGGGAGTGGAGCAGGCATGTGGGGTGCCCAAGGCTGCCGTGCCAGCTGGGCAGGACACAGGCTGAACCAAGGTGGGAGTGTGCAGCCCTAGAAACAGATGGGGACCCACAGGGTCCCTTGGGGGTGTCTGTGGGGTCCCCATGGGTCAGGGTGGCCCAGGGGAGCAAGGTGAGGGGTGTCTGTGGGGTCTCAGTGGGTCAAGGTTCATGGTGGTGGTTTGGTGGCCATGGGTGTTGCCCAGTGCCATCATCCCTTGGGGGAGGTCCCATCCCAGACCTTGTCCCCACTGCCAGCCCCATGGAGGCGGGGCACAGTCCTGCCCGCCCCTGGCCATGGGGCTTGGCCACTGGCCCCACAGCATTTAGGAGAGGAACCCTGAGCCTCGGCAGTGCCAGCCCAGCCTTGTGACCCCCACCGCCACTCACCCCTCAGGTAGGTACCTTGGTGCCCCAGGGACCAGGACCCCCCTGCACGGCACCCACCTGGCCCCACAGCTGGGCTTCTCTGGCCCCATGCAGGTGGAGTCTGTGGCACTGCAGTGGGGGAGGGGTCCCTCCAGGAAAGGTGGGTGCGTTTGGCATGGAGTGGGCAGGGGGGAACAGATGGGGGCCTGCAGCTCTGTCCCCCAGCTCGGGGCTGGGTGTGTGCTGAGGGAATTATGCTGTGCCCAAAGGTTGGCTGCGCTGTGCTGCAGACACAGCTGCACATCAGGGTCCCTGTGGGTTCCTGTGGGCCAGCCTGGGATACTGCCCGACACCTGGGTTCTCACAGGATGACCTCACGTCAGCAGGACAGCCTGAGCAGGATGTGACCAGGGACTGACAGCCATCCCAGAGTGTGGGGAGGGCCTGGGAATCTCAGGCATCTCCCAGTGGACTCACCAGGGCCTCGGGCAGCTGCTCGGAGCTGAGTCAGCCTGTGGCCGGGACAGCCCTGAGCACCAAGCCACCCTTTAAAGGTGCCGCGGGCAGCCCCGATCAGCTTGGGGTACCAGTGTCTGGCTGTGCGGTGACTTCCCGGAGCTGAGCCACATCTCTGGAGCTTCTAGCTGTGACATAACCCACCCTGTGTGTCTCCCCAGGGCCACCACGCTCTCGGTGGAGATCAGCAGCTCCTTCCCACAGCTCGGCATGCAGCAACCCCTTGAGCTCCCTGGGCAGCACCCCCCAGGCTACGGCAAGTGCATCCCTGTGGGCAGTGATGCTGGGAAAGCTGCCGGGTGCAGCGCAGGCAGTGAGGGCAGCGGAAGCATTGGGAAGGGGCCGGTGACCTGCAGTCCTGTATGGTGAGAGCGAGGGGCTGGGGGCATGTGGCTGGGGGCAGAAGGAAGATGGGGTGATGGTGGTGATGAGGGATGCTGGGAAACAAGTTTGGGGTCAATGGGCCACCACACCCCAGCATGGCCCAAGGGAGGAGACGAGGGACTGCTGATAACGGTGCCATGGAGGGTGGGCAGGCACAAGGTGCCCTTGCTCAGGTGTGTGGACTCCTTGCCCTCTCCCAAGCGACCCCGGGGCTCCAGTTGGGTGTTGGGTTATGGCAACATGGAGCTGGGGTGACATGGAGCTCTATTCTGTCCTCCCTGGGAGTGGGAAGGGCTGATGTGAGGCTGGGGTCCCTCTGACATCCCCATCCCCATAGCGGCAACCCCTATGCTGGGCTGGTGAGCCACCTGCGGGCAGCCTGGCTCTCAGGGAAGACGCGGCCCATGGAGTACCGTGTGGCCCAGCTGGAGGCTCTGGGACGTTTTTTGGATGAGAAGAAGCAGGACATCCTGGAGGCCACTGCCGCGGACATGGGCAAGGTGAGAGGGGAATGGGTGCTGGCCACTGGGGTTCTTCATACCCTCTTGTCTGGCTCTCTCATCCTCCTGGGTGTAGGTGTGGGGCTCTGGGCATGGAGATCCCTTTGCTGGGGTCCTGCAACCCCCTTGATGTGCGCCCGTGCTGGTGTGGAGCACCCGTAGGTGCTGGGTCCCCGCAAAGCCTTCTACAAACTGGGTGTTTGGAGCATGCATAGGGACTGCGCTACCGGGCAGGTTCAATGCCCCTCACCCTGTCCCTGGTGCGCTTCAACAGGGCAAAGCCCCTGATGGTTGATGACACGTGGGAACCTTAGTGTTACTGAGCTTTGCCCACCGCGTCCACCCCGTGTGAGTCCCCGGTGGCTTCATGCGACCTCCGCAGAGGGTGATGTCCTGTGGTGCTCCTCACAGCGCGGTCACACTCGGGATTATGGGCCTTGTGCAGCACCTTGGCCTTGCACATTCCTCTTAGGGCTGCACAGGGCCGGAGCGGCTCCCCAGCCTGGCAGCAGCTGGTTCTGCTGGCACAGTCCTGAGCTGTGACATGGCACAGGGGAGACCCGAATGCGGCTCTGGGTATCGTGGCACACCAGGAGCTCCTGGATGGTCCCACAAATGCTCCCATGGAGCATCCCTGACATAGCTGTGCTATCAGTCACAGCTCATCTCTCTGGCTGTGTCAGGACCCTGTTCTCCCTTTTTTCTCCCTCCTGACGTGGGCTGCAGCCCAATGGATCACAGCATGTTTGGTCCTAGGGCATTAGGAAACATTTTTGGAGGGATGACTAGTTCTGGCGCAGCATAACTGGTCTTATCTGGTAGTAGTGGAAAGGACTTGTGTCTGTGGGTGTATCAGTGGAGCAGCCGTGCCCTCAGACAGGGTTTCAACATCCTGACATCTCCCCAAGGCTGTAATTGCCTTGTTTGTTTGAGGTGAGGTCCTTCTTCTTCAGCCAGGCGTTGATAGACATCAGTGCTCGAAGTGCGTCCTTCATCTCCTAATTGTATGTAATTAGAGCTGGTTGTCTAGTAATAGGCTTGCTATGCAGCTGGGCCTTCATAGTTTGATGGGTAATTCACCTGGTCTTACGTACCTGAGGCGGGTGCCTCACTTCCAGGGATGCTGGTTTCTCTCCACCGGTGATTGAAGGCACTTGGATGACCTCAGATTTAATGTCCCATCTTAAAACCCTCGTGTCCCATCAAAACCCTTAATAGCTTGTCTTCATCACCAATTTCCTCATCCTCCTAGTGATGCAACTGGGCTGAGAGCAGCCCCGTTGCTTCACCAGACACCAGATGGGCCTGCTGAGCCCTTGCATCCAGGAGAAGCTCAACCTTCTGGCAGCAGCACGTGTCCAGGTGGCTTGAGTGGTCTTGGGGACATCAAGGTCTCTCGAGTGGGGCTTGCTGGTGGGAGCCAGCAACCGACCTCTCCCACCCCAAAGCAGGGGTGGAGGAAGGCTCCCACCCTGGGATGGAGGAGCCCAAAGGACGTTGTGGTGGGAGGTGCCCACCGTGCTTTGCAAACATGGCTTCACAGCACAGGAGCTTCACTCCTCCTGCTCTTTAGGGCAACGGCGGGGCTCTGCAGGGCCTGACGAGTTGGTTTCTCATGTCCTCACACTTCTCCTGCAAGAGCGGTCCCAAGCTGTGCTTCACAGCTGCGGTTCCAGCAGTGGAGAGGTCCCACCGCCTGCAGGAATTGCCTCGGCACCCCCTGCCACCCTGGCTCTGACATGCTGCCATCACTTCCGAGTCACCGTCCAGTTAGTCATTGCCCATTGGGACAGTTTATCGTGGAGAAACCTGCTGGGTTTGTTTAATTCCCTGACTGAGGTGTCTCACCTGACCCACCTTTTCCAGCCCCATGCCAGATTCGTGCCAGAGCCCCGGGAGCTGCGGGGCAAGTTCTGCCTGGTGCGGGAGCCCTGTGGTGTCCAGCAGAGCTCCATCCATCACAAGATGTTTGATTCAGCCCTTGCCCTTCTTCCTATTTCTCTTTGCAAAGAGCAAGATAAAAATCTCATCTCTCCTGCATGGGCTGCGGGATGGATCTTGGGGCTTTGCTGCTGACCGGGTGTCTATGGTCGGGACACAAATGCACCAGTGCAGGAGCATCCTCGTGTCATATGTCAGCGGCATGGAGCCGCATCCAACACCAGTACCATCTTTCCTGGGATGCTGCATGGTCCCCACCTGGCTCAGGGCCCTGTTGCCAGGTGAGCAGCTCCCAGATGCTCAGCTCAAGAGCCTGTTGAATATCATGAAGATGTAAAGTACTGGGGATTTTCCCCCAAATACCTATTTTCCTAGAGTCTCAGGGACTCTGATTCACCGTGGGGGTTCCAGGCAGCAACAGCAACTTCTCCTTAGTAGCATCTCTGAAGAGGGGAGAGACCTCTGCTGCGGGAGGGGATGGGGGTAGGGGGTCAGTGTTGGGGTGATGATCATGTGATGTGTGTCCCCAG
Organism: Laterallus jamaicensis coturniculus; assembly: GCA_022605575.1. NCBI lineage: Eukaryota > Metazoa > Chordata > Aves > Gruiformes > Rallidae > Laterallus > Laterallus jamaicensis. The sequence continues at coordinate 24,931,546 of JAKCOX010000013.1, forward strand.
CCATCCTTTGAGGCTTACTTCACCGAGATCCTACTCTGCAAGAACGAGCTTAACAACACTCTCAACAACCTGTCGCACTGGATTAAGGACGAGCACGTGGACAAGAACCTGGTGAGGCAGAAGCTCTGGGATGTCCTTGGGAAGGGAAGAGGGGGAGATGGATCATGGGTGGTGAGGGGCAGAGCAGGCTGAGGCTGGGCAGGAGTCCCTGGGAATGGCACCGAGGTTGTCACCTTTCTTGCAGGTGACACAGCTCGACTCGGCCTTCATCCGCAAGGACCCATATGGGGTGGTGCTCATCATCGGGCCATGGAACTACCCCATCCACCTCCTCCTGGTGCCCCTTATCGGGGCTATTGCTGCTGGTAATCCGCCCCTGTTCTCTGGCCCACGGGCAGAAGGGCTTGCTGTCAGTGTGTCACAGCTCTGATATCCTCTCCCTCTCTCCACAGGAAACTGTGTCATCATAAAACCCTCGGAGACCACCAAGCACACTGAGAGACTCCTTGCCGAAATGCTGTCCTGCTACCTGGACAATGTAAGGAGCTATCCCCATCCAGATCTAATGGCTGGGGAGTTCCCTGCCCTGCCCTGCACACCCCAGGGCCACACCACCCCTGGTGTCAGGTGCTGCCGTACCTCCTTCCTCCATGCCTGCCGGTAACACACACCTGGCAGCGCGGGGCACTGTCGGTGGCGATGGAGATGGAGTAGCCTGGGCAGATGCTCATGCCCAGGGTCTGTCCCTTTCACGCTGCAGGACTGCTTTGCCGTGGTGACCGCTGGCGTGCAGGAGACCACCCGGCTGCTAGAGAACAAGTTTGACTACATCTTCTTCACAGGTACGGCCCCTGGGCCAGGGCAGAGCCCTTTTTTGGGAAGACAGGGCTTCCCACCAGCTACTCTGCTGTGGCTGTCCCTGCCCTTGGAGGTGGGACAGTGGGCAGGCTGCCAGCAGCACGAGGCCACTTCCCTGTGCTTGTGTTGGGCGCTGGACTCCAGATCGAGTTGAGGATCCAGAGTGTGTGTTCATGTCTGGAGGGACTTGGGGTGTTTACCCTCGACCTGGCTTCCCAGTGGTCACATCCCAGAGCTGAGCTGAAGCTGGTGGGATCCCTGCTGTGACACATCTTCCCCACCTGCAGGCAGCCCCACTGTGGGGAGGATCGTGATGACAGCTGCTGCCAAGCACCTCACCCCCATCACACTGGAGCTGGGAGGTAAGAACCCCTGCTACGTGTCCGACACCTGTGACGTGCAGAACGTGGCCCGGCGGGTGGCCTGGGGCCGCTTCTTCAACGCGGGACAGACCTGCATCGCACCTGACTACGTGCTGTGCAGTGTGGAGATGCAGGAGAAGCTGATGCCTGCCCTGCGTGAGGCCATCACTGAATTTTTTGGCTCCAACCCTCGTGAGTCCCCTGACTTTGGCCGCATCGTGGGGGACAAGCAGTTTCGCCGTGTCCGGGCACTGCTGTGCAGTGGGCGTGTGGCCATCGGAGGACAGACAGACGAGCAGGAGCGCTACATCGGTGAGGATGCGGGGCCCAGGGCTTGTGGGGCCTGCCATGCCTGTGCAGTGAGTGATGTGTTGCCATAACCTGTCTCCACAGCTCCCACGGTGCTGGCGGATGTGCTGCCTTCTGATCCTGCCATGCAGGAGGAGATCTTCGGCCCCATCCTGCCCATCGTTGTTGTGGCCAACATGGACGAGGCCATTGACTTCATCAATGCACGGCCACGGCCATTGGCCATCTACGCCTTCTCCTGTGACAGCAAGGTGCGTGTGGTCTGGGGACCAGAGGTGGGGGTGAGGGAAACGGGGCCAAAAGGCTAATGCCCACTGTGCTGGCACCCCAGAGTATGCTCTAAAGTCTTCTGAGCTAAGCTGCCATGGGCACGTAGCACTGATGGAGGAGTTGGGTGATGTTTGGCCCATGGAGCCAGGCCACGGGACCCACATCCACCTCCTCTACTTCCCTCCCAGGTGGTCAACCAGGTCCTGGAGCGCACAAGCAGCGGTGGCTTCTGTGGCAACGACACCCTGATGCACGTGACACTGACCTCGCTGCCTTTCGGAGGGATAGGTAGGTCCCAATCCCCCAGCCTGCCTGTCCCAGGCCAACGTGAGCCAGGTGTGATCCCACCCCCAGTATCTGAGCCGTGCCGGCCACCGTGATGAAGGGTCTCAGGGGAAATGAGGCACCTGGCTCCGGAGGGCTCTGTGATCTGCCGGGAAATCTGTCTGCATGGGAACCTGCCAGAATCCCTTTGCTTCTCTGCACTGTGGCTGAGCTCTTGGGCTCTGCAGCCCTGTTTCCATTGGGTTCACTCTGCGGTTTCTTCTCTCCACGTTTCCCATCCCAAGCACGGTGTTCCCTGTGTAAACACTTCACATGAAAACCAGGGAAATCTGTTCTGCTTATTTCCCTGGTATTTCTGAGCACCCCAAGTGAGATCTGTGCCATGGTTGGGGTCCTGCATTCCTCAGGCTTACCTTGGAGCTGCTCTAGTCCTGCTCCCTTCGGCCTCTCTATCCCCCTGGTCCTCGTCTCAGAGTGCATCCCACTCGGGACACTCCGGAGGAGGTGAGCTCCATCCTGCAGGCAGCGTGCTGCCCGGAACACCACTCAGGAGCAGGCCTGTACTTTGGGACGGAATAGTGAGAGGGAAATGCTTATAAATACCTGGAACCTCTGAAATGGCACCCTGGGAGATCCTCCTCAGCACAGAGAAAGAGTTTCTGCTCTCTGGGGGCAGCAATTGTTGTTTTCTCAGGTGGAAAGTGAGCTCTGCCCCACGCTGGTCTCTGGCTGTAGTCTTGTCCAGGGCAGAGCTCAGGATATGGGAAGCCTCAGGTGATACTTCCCCAGAACACTTTCTCCGTGTCCTGCTCTCTTCCCAAGAATATTCTCTGAGGAAAAGATCTGAGTTTTACACTGCCCGCGCTCAGCATCTCTGTGGGGGCTGGCAGCTGATTCGGACATAGAACGCCACGACAGCAAAGCCCAATTAATTCCTCGCCTGACCATGGCTCAGGGGACAAATCTGACGGTTCCTGTACAGTAACTTACCTTTTTGGAAGGGATTCAGGTGAACTGCCACAAATTATCAGGGTCTGAAGTCATTGAGGTGAGATGGTATTGCCAAAGCCCCCACAGCAGTTCAGGCATGAGGTGCAGCCTCAAGCTGAAACCGGGAATCGGGAGCACTGGCATGACTCCAATCATTAGGAGCCCCAGGAAGAAGCTGACCGTTGGGGGAGCTGTGCTTGTAGCTCCTAACTGTGATCTGCTATGGCAGAGCACGGCGAGGTGGTAGAGAGAAACAGAGCCTTGCAGGCCCAGAAAACTTGTGCAGGTGAAAGAGTGCTGCTAAAAGCGATGCATGTGGACCCCCAAACCATGTGGTGACCTGCAGAAGGATTCACAGTGGAATCCTGAGTGACCACAGAGCTGGACAAGGTGCGGGGAAGGGTGAGAGCTCCTCCACCGCACCTGTGTCACCCAGCAGCAGGAGCATTTGCATGCAAAAAAGCCCATAAGGTTTTCTTTGGGTGCGGGCAGGAGCAGGGTCCCCATAGCGAGTTCGGGCTTGTGTGTTGCAGGAAACAGCGGCCTGGGGATGTACCATGGGAAGTTCACCTTCGACACCTTCACTCACCACCGCGGCTGCCTGCACCGCAACATGGGGCTGGAGGCCCTCAATGCCCTGCGCTACCCACCCTACACCCAACAGAAGCTGGGTTTGATGACAGCCACCTTCGAGATCAAGCGCAGGGGCATGTGCACCCTGCTCTGAGGCTGCCTCGTGCTGTGCACGGACTGGGACAGATGGACACACACCAATTTCTGGCTGAGCACCCCCCAGGGGGCAAAGCCACCCATTCCTGGGAGGTTGGTCCCATTTACATGCCATGTCCTCGGCTTGATGCAGGTCAGACGGTGGGGACAGACACCTCTGCATGCTCACTCCTCCCCAGCTAGCCTCTGCTCCACTCCGTTGGCCAGGACACATCAGAAATGGCAAAAAGTGGTTCTTCTTACTCCATACATCTCTTCCCAGCCCAGGACAAGTCCCTGCGAGGCTGAGGACCCCATCTCCAGTCAGATGGGCCTTTCCTTCCAGATGAATCTCTCTCTCTCGCTCCCCTCAGTGCCAGCTGCTGCTTTTTGCTCTGTGTAACCCTGCCTGTAGTAAAGACTTTGCATTGAGCTCTCCTGCCTGGTTTTGGCTTGTGCCTCCATCATCTGGCTTGGGGGGTGCCGGGTAGGAATCTGTCCGCTGAGCCCCAGGAGGTGGGTTCCTGGACCCTCAGCATCCCCACCCATCACAATGAAAACCTCAGCCCCACCGTTGCACCCTGCTGGGGCTGTGTCCAGCTCCGCCACCCTGTGCCGGGTGACCACGTGGTGCCCCTGGGGCTGGATTCGGGGCGTGTTTTGCATCCCAAGTGGTTTGGGCTGGAGCAGAGCCTGCAGTGACATGCAGCAGGGCAGGCTGCCAAGGGGCAGGGCAGGAAGCCGAAAGCCTCCCTGCGCCGGAGGACCGGGACATAGCAGCGACCGGGGTGCCTGCAGCCCCGCCAGCGCTCAGGAGGGGCCTGGCCGCGGCGTCAGGGTGCTGGCCAGGCTCCCTGAGGCACCTCCTCCAGGAAGAGCACCCAGTTAACTGGGATGGGGAACCTGCGGTTTGCAGCCCAACCGACGTGTGTTGCCAGCCACCTACCCAGCCTGGCGACAGCCGTGGCATAACCAGCACCGTGCCGCTCCCTTGGACCGTGGAGACCGGCAGTGTTTCCCACGGCCTAATATGCATCAGCCCCCTGATTTCCCCCGGCAGCAGCCCCCAGGAAGCGGGGCTAGGAAAGGCCTTGAGGATGCCACCAGCGGTGGGAAGGGGAGTGTGGAGGGCGATGCTGCAAGGTGAGAATGTGTAACAAGGGCGGAGGGGAAGCGGGAGAGGTCCGGACACCCTGTCCTATCCCCAGGGATGTTGGGCCAGGGTGATGTGGAGCTCGTATTCCTCGGCAGCGGGAGCAGGAGGGGCTGGGACTGGGCTGGGGTCCCTCTGACATCCCCATTCCCGCAGCGACAACCCCTACGCTGGGCTGGTGAGCCGCCTGCGGGCAGCCTGGCTCTCGGGGAAGACGCGGCCCATGCAGTACCGTGTGGCCCAGCTGGAGGCCCTGGGACGGTTCTTGGGTGAGAAGAAGCAGGACATCCTGGAGGCCACCGCTGCAGACATGGGCAAGGTGAGAGGGGGCCTCCCTGGGCTGGGCTCTGCCCTGGGCTTGGAGCCAGAGGATGTGGGCAGATGGGAGTCCGAGCTAGAGCACACCCCAGCTTGCCCTTCCAGAGCTCATCCCTCCACCCAGGGCGGACAGAGACCATCCAGACACAATTAGTTTCCCAAAATCACCTGTCTCAGTTTACCTGTTTTCTGGTTAGGTCCATCCCCAAGTCTTGTCATGCCATCCGCATGGCCCCTGCCTCGGGTTTTCTACCAGGCATCATCCCCTTCTCAGTGCTCAGAACCTGGACCTGTGCTTTGCATCATCCCCTGTCCCTTTTCCCCCCTCCCTCGTGCCTATGTTAGGGTCACCATGGCCAGAGACACAGCAGATCCATGCCCAGATCCATCCCCCATGTCTCCATAAATCCCCAAAGTGCTCCACCCTCCTGCAGCCTCATAGTTCTCCCTGTGGGACCACACGTTTGCCCACAGCCTGAGCCTCATGCACCACACAGGGCTCACTGCCAGTTCTGCTCCATCCTCATTCACAACTTCCCTCTGGACCCCCTCCCCATCCTCGCTGCAGTCTGGATCAATGGGATCCACACCAGTTTTCCTATTTTTAAGCAGCTGGCTCTCGTGCAGGGATGGGACCCAGAGCTGTTAGGGAAAGGCACTGCTGCATTTCACACCATTTCCTTCTGCACCCTTTGTGCTTCTCCCTGGGATTCGGGAAGCACAGTGCCGCTGGCAGTGACTCAATCCTGGGAAAACACTCCCTTGGCGGAGGGAAACGGGATGCTCTTCCCTTGCCTGCACTGTAGTAAGCGTCTCCACTCCGGTCCGGTTGGTGTGGTGCTCGTAGTTCCTGCAGTGCCCAGGGCTCCAGCTGGTGGTGGGTGTTCTGATGATGATCCAGCCAGTCCACCTTCCCCAAAACTAGCAGTGCCTGACAACCACTCTCGCCCAAGGGATGGACCTGAGAAGGAAAAACACCAATGAAAGTGCAGCAACGCTGGAGGGTGAGATCTGGGATGTAACCTCATAGCCAGTATAATTATTAACCATTTCACAGTAGTCTGGTTATCGGTCCGTTATCTTTTAATGACAGTTCCCTCTGTATCCACCCACGCCAAGCCCAGGCCCACAGCACTGTGCCAAGGGGGTGTCCCCAAGCCACCGGTGATAGCCACGGCTTCATAACCCCCCCAGCCCATACAAGGACACAGGTGTGAGGCAAGAACAAAGCTCTGCCCAGCTCAGGCCTGCCAATGGATGCTTGGAAACAGGGTGAACGTGGGATACTCCCAAATATTTTTGGAAGGTGTCAGCACTGTGTCCCACCGTATGGCGAGGAGAGCCATGCACGTGCTCCATGCTTGCTGCCGCGGTGTGGCAACATAAGCTGCCCCTGGGGCCGCAAGTCCTGTGAAAGGCAAAACAAGACACCCAAACACCTACTGCCAGTCCCCTCCCCGCAGCCTGCGGGTCACCCCGCCTCTTCTCGGGGACACGCTGGGCATCCCCCACAACACCCTCCCTGGTCGCCGTGTTCTCAGGTCTCTTTCCATCTGCGCTACAGCGAGGCACAGAGTGTGGGGCTTGGGCTGGGTGGCTGCACCCCGCAAGCCCCATGTGGGGCTCTGGTCCTGCTGGGATGGGGCTGCATCCCCGGCACAAACCTGAAGACCCCACTCACCCGCCGCAGAGGGCTGGTGGCTGTCAGTACCGTTGGCTGTGCTTCTGCTTTTGGGTGAGGTTCCCTTTTCCTTGGAAGAGACATCCAACGTGCCAGTCTGCTGGTTTCCTTCTGCCTGGAGGAGCGGCCCAAGCTCTTCCTTGATCTTACTTCTCCTCCAGACGTCATGCCAAGACGGGGAGCAGCAGGTTTCAAACTCCTTTGTCCTTTGGACTCCTTCTCTGCATGACTCTCCCTCCTCCAGCCCTGCAGACGGCAACCCCTGGAAGCCTTTGCTTCTTGCTCTCCCTCCTTCCTAGGCTTGCAGGTAGATCTCCTCCCTGCTTCCTCAGCTCACTCTGCAGGCTCCAAAGTCTGTGTATCCCCTTTGCTCCCACATACCCTGCCAACCCACGAACCAGACAGTTTTATCTGTTGAATCCATCACTTCTCCCCCCAGTACTATTCCCATGCCAGTGACACATCCATGACAGGGAAACCAAAGCCAGGTGAAGGGGGGTGGACAGGGAAACTGAACCCAGATCTCTTCTGAGCTCTTATTTACAGGGATAAATCCCAGCAGACTCTCCGGCAGGTCTGAAAAAAAGGACCCCACCATACCAGGTCCATCAACCTGGTGTGAGAAATGTGATGGGAAAAGGGGTTGTGATTCAGGATGCTCCGGTCTCCAAATAGCACTCAATAACCAGCCCAGCCCCTTCTTCCCCAAAACATCACCGCAGGGCCCTCCCCTCCTCAGATACTTCATCTTTCCAAACCTCAGCTGCGCTCACAGATGGAAAATCCCTGCAAGCAGGCAGCTTGCTGCTGCCAGTGATATGCCAATGGGATTTGGAGCTCCCCAAACCCCAGCACCGCGGATGTAGTGAGGCTCAGTGCCACCCCACAGTAGGCTGTGCTGTGCCGCTTGGGTTGAGAGCAAAGTGTGCATCCAGCACGGGGCACAAAGGTCCCCAAATCCGGGGGGTAACAAGAATCCCTGCGGGTAATGGGTAGGAACCTTGTGCCACAGTCACATGGGGTGCTCTGTGTTCCCAGCCGCCCTTTGAAGCCGAATTTTCCGAGATCCTCCTCTGCAGAAATGAGCTCCATGAGACCCTGAACAACCTGGGCACCTGGATGAAGGATGAGCACGTGGACAGGAATCTGGTGAGGGGGGAACGGAAGGAGAGGATGGGGGGAAGGACCCACCTGCCAGGCAGCGATGGGTGGGAGGCAGGCATGTGCTGGTGGTGTGACAAAGCTCTCTTGACACGGTGGCTGTCTTGCAGGTTACGCAGCTGGACTCGGCCTTCATTCGCAAGGACCCGTACGGGGTGGTGCTCATCATTGCACCCTGGAACTACCCCATCCACCTCATCCTGGTGCCCCTCATTGGGGCCATCGCGGCCGGTGAGCTGACCCTGTCCTCTGGCCCACAGGGCCCAGGCTATGCTGGGCACCTGCAGAGGCACTTTGTCCTCAGGCTAGGGTGCAGAAGGTCTTGGCTGTCAGTGTGTCACCACTCTGATGCCCTCTCCCTCTCTCCACAGGAAACTGTGTCATCATAAAACCCTCGGAGATGACCAAGAACAGCGAGCGACTTGTGGCTGAAGTGCTGCCCACGTACCTGGACAATGTAAGGAGCTATCCCCATCCGGATCTAATGGCTGGGGAGTTCCCTGCCCTGCCCTGCACACCCCAGGGCCACACCACCCCTGGTGTCAGGTGCTGCCGTACCTCCTTCCTCCACGTCTGCCGGTAACACACACCTGGCAGCGCTGGACACTGTCGGTGGGGATGGAGATGGAGTAGCCTGGGCAGATGCTCATGCCCAGGGTCTGTCCCTTTCACGCTGCAGGACTGCTTTGCCGTGGTGACCGCTGGCGTGCAGGAGACCACCCGGCTGCTAGAGAACAAGTTTGACTACATCTTCTTCACAGGTATGGCCCCTGGGCCAGGGCAGAGCCCTTTTTTGGGCAGACAGGGCTTTCCACCAGCCACCCTGCTGTGGCTGTCCCTGCCCTCGGACATGGGATGGCAGGCAGGCTGCTGGCAAGCAGGAGGCCCCTTCTCTGTGCTTGTGTTGGGGTGTTGGGCGCTGGATCCAGCTGAGTATCTTCGCCCAGTGTGTCCCAGGATCTAATAACTGGGTTTTGTGGTGACTGAGCTGGGGCACGCCAAAGCTGAGCTGGAAAGGGTGCTGGATTGAGGGCTCAGCCACGTGCTGAACGCCAAGGTGGATACAGGACAGGAATGGAACTTGACTGGTCCTCCCTGGCTCCTCTTAAGGCTAAGGCCACGGGCTTGGACTGGAGCATGGTGGGATCCCTGTCGCCACACATCTTTCCCTGCTCGCAGGCAACCCCACTGTGGGGAGGATCGTGATGACAGCTGCTGCCAAGCACCTCACCCCCATCACACTGGAGCTGGGGGGCAAGAACCCCTGCTACGTGTCCGACACCTGTGACGTGCAGAACGTGGCCCGGCGGGTGGCCTGGGGCCGCTTCTTCAACGCGGGACAGACCTGCATCGCACCTGACTACGTGCTGTGCAGTGTGGAGATGCAGGAGAAGCTGCTGCCTGCCCTGAGCAAAGCCATCACTGAGTTCTATGGCCCCAACCCTCGTGAGTCCCCTGACTTCGGCCGCATCGTGGGGGACAAGCACTTCCAGCGAGTACAGAAGCTGCTGGGCAGCGGACACGTGGCCATTGGAGGACAGACAGACGAGAAGGAGCGCTACATCGGTGAGGGCTGGAACTTTGCATAAGTCTTCATCCTTGCATGGTGTAGGGCTTACAGCAAACGGGGAGGTTCTAGATGCAGCGACACTTAGGGAAGGTTTGCATGGGAATCAGGGAGCTTGGCAGGGTGTCCCATCTTAAAGGAGATATGGATCTTGAGGAGAGGAGCAAGGTGTCATCTCCAACCTCTGCATGTAGCTGATGGCTCCATCTTTCTTTCTCTGCAGCTCCCACGGTACTGGTGGATGTCCTCCCCTCTGATTCTATCATGCAGGAAGAGATCTTCGGCCCTGTCCTGCCCATTGTCACTGTGGCCAACGTGGATGAAGCCATTGCCTTAATTAACAGCCGTGAGCAGCCGCTGGCTGTGTACGCCTTCTCCTCTGATGACAAGGTGTGTGTGAAGCCAGGGCAATGCCTGCCCCATGCTCCTTGGCCACTGTATTCAGCCATGTTCGAGCTCAAAAAATTTTCCTTGGAGCAGACAGCTCTGGTTGTGGGGGAGGAATCACAGCTGGAGTTGCAGGAACAGGTCACGGGATCCACGTCCACCTCCTCTGCTTCCCTCCCAGGTGGTGAACCAGGTCCTGGAGCGCACAAGCAGCGGCGGCTTCTGTGGCAACGACACCCTGATGCACGTGACACTGACCTCGCTGCCCTTTGGAGGGATGGGTAGGTCTGGATCCCCCAGCCTGCCTGTCCCAGGCCAACAAGGAAATATCTTGTCTAAATGCTAGGGAATTTTGACTGTAGCCACCACAGGAACATCATCCAGGTCTGGATGGAATTTCCTATGCCTTACCAAATGTGCACCCCTCCCGTTACATCCAGTTTTACAATTGGATTCCATGAACTTAAGTCTTCCCCAACCTAAAAAAACCCCCCACACTCTAATATCAGCTGTAAGGCATGTGGGGTTGTGGTTCAGGTGATGTACTTGATTCTCTGGTCCCATGAGGTGTTTTCCATCCGGAGCATTGGCTGGAAAACAATCTTTTCATTCTTCTAAAGTTCAGAACAAAGCTGTGCCCAGTTCTGCGCTTCCACCCCCACACCTCTTGGCAGGCAGAGTAAGAGCAGGGCAAGCACACACTACAGTTCTTCACAGCTCTTCCTGAAAGTCTCCCAACCTCCATTTCCAGCTTGGATGATTCACTAAGCCATGAGGGTCCCAGGCATCTGGGGAAGCTTTCAGTCACTGCGGTACCCCTGTAACAGCACTTCACAACTCGTGGGCAGACACTGTGCCTTGGGCTGCCTTTCTTCCGGCCTCTTCTGGGTGTCTGTCTTACTTAGGCTGAGAAAAATGTATCCAGAAGCTCGCTTTCAATCAGACCACCTTCACTGCCACAGAAAACCACCTTCTGTTCTTCACCCCAGGCTCAACCTTGGAGCTGACTGAAAGATCCAGTGAACTTCCTTCACTGCTGACACGGGAGACACCAAACATAACTCTTCCACTTGAGCAGGATTTGCATTTTATCGGGAAGACCAGCCAGTTAGGGCTGACTCAGAGGATTTAATCATGCAGGTTTAGAGGTTTATCAGCACTCAGGTTTCAAAATCTTCGGCCAGCCTTTTCCTGCACGTGCTCCTGGCCAGCAGCTTCCACCACCCAATAGCCATCTCACTCATTCCTGGAGATGGGTCACATTCTCACCTTGGCAGCCACCCCCCTCCACTCCTGGAGTCTCCCCATCAGTGGGGCCAGCACAGAGGAGATGGGTTTTGGAGTGTGTCCCTGCTTGCCCAGCGGGAGCACTTTGCTGCTGCTCCCTGCCCCAACACCACAGCGCTAGTGCTGCCCTGCCCCGTCATGCGGGCATCAAGCGGGGTGATCAGAAAGGTTTCTCTTTCCTTTCTTTTCTTCATCAATAAAGCATCCGGAATTAGAGTAAAAAGGGAACAGAAACTGGAGAGGGGACGTCAGAAGCACCTGCAAAGGAAAAGCTGAAGATACAGAGACAAGATTAGTTATTTTTAGGGAGTATTTTAGCTGTTTAAACATCAGTTGAGACGGGGACATCATCTCCCGGCGCACTCCAGGGCTTCTGTTAAACAAGATATACCTGGTTCAGGCTGTTACAAAACATCACTGGAGGGCATCGACCAGTGCTCTCGCTGCTGGTTCTCTGCCAGGCCACGATGAATGTGCTGCCTTTCCTGGTCCCACCACTCCACCAGCAAAGTGCGGGCACATCAGATCCAAAGCAGCAGGATGATGCAAAAGGCTCCAGCCTTCACTTAACTCCCTCAGCTCAGAAATCCTTCAGGGCACAGTCCCTCCTGGGGGGAAGCCGATGCTTTGTAAAACTCTATCAGCAGCTCTCTGATCCCGGTTTAGCTTGGCAACCTTTGCACCAGGGCTGAGTGCCACCTGCAGTGGTGAAATCCAGACTGACAAGAGGATCATTGAAAACCTTTCCTCCCAGCCTAGTCTTCCCCCCCACAATGTCCCTCAAGCACCATCTGGGTGCCCAGCCAGGCCACCTCTGTGGTCCTATTTTAAGTCGCTTTCTGGGGAAGCCTGGTGAGAGCTATCCCTCCCTACACACCTTGGTGTTGGATGAAGATGTGGTGCCATCTGGAGACACAATTGGTCTCCATCACCAGTGCCTCCTCTGCGCTGCCCTTGAGGGCATAGCTGGGAGATGAGTTCTGGGCTCGCTGACCCCAACGGTGGGCAAGTGATGACCTGATCCATCTGCCAACTGGGACCCTGTGCTTGTGTGTTGTAGGAACCAGCGGCCTGGGTATGTACCACGGGAAGTTCACCTTTGACACCTTCACCCACCACCGCGGCTGCCTGCACCGCAGCATGGGCCGGGAGGCCCTCAATGCCCTGCGCTACCCACCCTACAGCCAGCACAAGCTGGGGATTGTCCGGGCTGCCTCCGAGGTGAAGCGCAAGGGGAGCTGCACCCTGCTCTGAGGCTGCCCCACCACCACTGTGTCACCAGCTGCTGGGCCCGGTGCCACCTGCAATGAAAGCTGTTTGTCAGAAAGCAGCAGCCTGCGCACATTCCTTCCACCAACAACCAGGCCGGCTGGAGGGAGATAGCCAGGGAGGGGGTGGGACAAGCAGGAGGCTATTGCCTGCCAGCAGCGAGGCCGGAGGGGTGCCCTGCATCTGGGCTGGGCTGGTGGTCACCTCCCATTCCCCCCCACCCCCCCACCCCCCCACCCGGCTTCGGGACTCTGCACTGCCACCTTACTCCCACATCCAGAGCTGGGATGACGCTGGCACCCCACGGTTCACCCTCCATTATCTCGCATGGGCTGGCATCTCCTCCTCAGCTGGAGGGAGATCTTGGAGCCTGAACTTGCGGCTGAACTTGCGAGGGATAGGTATGGTGCCATTGGGGGTGGGAGGGCTTCTCTTGCAGAATTCTGGGATGCACTGTCCTCTGGAGCCCCACTTTGCTCTGTCCTGTTTACTTTGGCTCCAGCCCAGTGGGATTCTGGGTTCTGTTCTCCCATCCCTGCTGCTCCTCCTCTCCTCCAGCCCCACCCTGAGCCATGTAAACAGAGAAACTGAAATCCAGCCCACCACTTCTCAGGAACTAGACCCTGTTTGACAGGCAGCTCCAGACTGGCCAGGGGAGGCTCAGGTTAGAAATCAGGAGAAATTCTTTCTCTGAAAGAGTGGTTGGGGGTCATAACAGGCTGTCCAGGGAGGTGGTAGGGTCACCGTCCCTTGGGGTGCTCAGGGATGTGTGCTAGTAACATGGGTGGTGGTGGTATGATTGGACTGGATGATCTTGGAGGGCTTTTCAAACCTTGATGATTCTCTGACATGTCCCATTTAGTGTGGTGCATGGTCCTGAGGAGCAGAGGGACACATCAGGCTGCCCCATCCCCCAGGCTGGGGGCTAGGAGTGCCCCCCTCCCCGCTGGGCCAACCCTTCTCACTGGAAGGGCAGAAGTGAATGGAGTGGCTTTGTCCACTAATCCACTGCATCCCCCAGCCCAAACCCTGGGGTTTTACACCGTGGTTAGGTCTGGGCAGCTCACAGCCTCCTCTCAGGATGAGTCTCCACGATGAGCTTGTGGGCAGCCTGGCTCTCAGGGAAGACGCGGCCCATGGAGTACCGCGTGGCCCAGCTGGAGGCCCTGGGATGTTTTTTGGATGAGAAGCAGCAGGAAATCCTGGAGGCCACCGCCGTGGACATGGGCAAGGTGAGGCCATCACAGCCAGTGGGCAGCTTTTCCTTCTCCACTGCTTCATATCCCCACTTATGGAACAGTCAGCTCTCTTGCTTTTGCTCATCCAAGCCTCTCCCAGTCCCACAGCTGGGTCCTGGCCAGGGTCAGCCCACCTCACCCCACCCAGGCCTTGGGGACAGAGAGGAAGCCATACAGCAACTCCCTCTAGCTGCGCAGACACAGAGCACATCAGCTCCAGGGAAGCCTCCAGGCAGGGCAACTGGGGGGGCCCCCCATCCCCACCTCCTACCTCCACAGCCGCATCCAATGAGCCTGAAGCTCTGAGACACCAAATCCACAACCTCCCACTCCCTGTAAGGTTGCTGGTGTGGGGTGGCACGTGGCTGGGCCCCGTGCTGCCATGCGGGTGGCACACTGGAGTGGGGGCTGTGCCACCCAGCCCTGCAAGTGCTGGGGCCAGCAGAGATGGCCACACCCTGATAGGTGTGACCTGTGGTGCCTGTGATTGAGTTTTGATTCCGGCTTTCGGAGGCATCACCTGACAGGGCTGCCAGGAGGCTCTGTGCCCTCTCTGAGGTGCGGCCCGGTGGCTGCAGCCATGACAACCTCCAGTGTGTTCTCAGCCACCCTTTGAAGTGGAGCTCTCCGAGATCTCCATCTGCAGGAGTGAGCTCAACCACATGCTCAACAACCTGAGCACCTGGATGAAGGATGAACATGTGGAGAAGAACTGGGTACGGGGGTGGTGGCCAGCTGGGGATTATTGGGATACTAGGCAGGTGTCTGTCATGTCATCCTTACCTCTGCAGGCAACGCAGCTGGACTCAGCCTTCATCTGCAAAGACCCCTACGGGGTGGTGCTGATCATTGGGCCCTGGAACTACCCCATCAACCTCCTCCTGGTGCCCCTCATTGGGGCCATTGCTGCTGGTGAGGCTAGGCTGTCTGCCATGCCCCAGAACCCTGCTGCATTGGGGGTTCCTCAAGAGCAAGGTCCTTACCAGGAGGGAGCTCCTGTCCTGCAGGTAACTGTGTTGTCATGAAACTCTCCGAAATCAGCAGGAACGTGGAGAGGTTAGTGGCCAAGATGCTGCCCAGGTACCTAGACCAGGTAGGAGATTCCTCTGCTGTGGCCATCTCCCTCTCCAGGGACACCCAAGCCCTCCATGCCCCAAACCTACTTGTCCCAGCCACATCCCCCCCCACCGCTGTTTCTGCTCCTGCCTGGCCCCGGTGCTGCACCCCTGGCCTCTCCCCTGTCATAGGACTGCTTTGCCATGGTGACTGCTGGCATGCAGGAGACCACCAGGCTGCTGGAAAACAAGTTTGACTACATCTTCGTCACCGGTAAGGCCCACGGGGATGCTCTGGCCCCATCCCTTTCCTCGAGATCGGTGTGGGGCTGCCCCAGCACACCTGGCATGGTTGTGGGGGGAATCTTAGCCACACCAGGCTCATGCTGCTCTCCCCACCTGCAGGCAACCCCACTGTAGGGAGGATCGTGATGACAGCCGCTGCCAAGCGCCTCACCCCCATCACACTGGAGCTGGGGGGCAAGAACCCCTGCTACGTGTCCGACACCTGTGATGTGCAGAACGTGGCCCGGCGGGTGGCCTGGGGCCGCTTCCTCAACGCGGGACAGACCTGCATCGCACCTGACTACGTGCTGTGCAGTGTGGAGATGAGGGAGAGGCTGCTGCCTGCCCTGCGCAAGGCCATCACTGAGTTCTATGGCCCCAACCCTCGTGAGTTCCCTGACTTTGCCCGCATCGGGGGGCACAAGTGGTTCCAGCAGGTGCAGGCACTGCTGGGTAGTGGGCGCATGGCCATCGGAGGACAGACGGATGCAGAGGCACGCTTCATCGGTGAGGGCGCAGGATGCATTGCCAGTGCATCCTGCCAAATCGCGGGGTGGGGGTCCCATGGGAAGGACCCTTGGGGCAGGCAGCCCAGGCTCAGCTCTTGCCCCATTGCCCCCACAGTGCTGGTGGATGTGCAGCAGGAGGATCCTGCCATGCAGAAAGAGATCTTCGGCCCCATCCTGCCCATCCTCATTGTGGCCAGCATGGATGATGCCATTGCCTTCATGAACGCTCGGGAGCGGCCACTGGCCCTCTATGTCTTCTCCTCCTGCAAGAAGGTGCAGGATTAGGAGTTGTGGGAATGGACAGCCACGGGCACTCTCCCCAGCCCCCGCTGCTCCCTTGGCCCTTTCCCCAGCCCCATGAGAAGACCCCCGTGCCCCTAGCCTTGTACGTGCTGGTGCACCCCAGGGAGAGGGATGGGGAGGGGCACAGGGAGCCTAGTGGGTGCTCAGCTCCCCCTTTCCCTCATCCCCCAGGTGGTGAGCCAGGTGCTGGAGCGCACAAGCAGTGGCGGCTTCTGTGCCAACGACGCCATCATGCACATAACACTCACCTCGCTACCCTTCGGAGGCATCGGTACGCCCGGGCCACCTGCCCGCGGGAGCAGGGGCTCCATACCCCGTGCATCAGGGGTGGGACGGGAGGGATGCCCAAGCTCCCGGAGGTACCCTGCCCACAGCCCTTCCCCCACCCCTCCCAGGTCCCTCTGACCCTCAGGGCTGCGCCGGCTCCGGTGCCCCGGCCCTCCAGCCTACAGCAGCCGCGCCGCGTGTCAAAGGTCGGCGCCGGGTCCGCCCCGCTGCCCGGAGCGCCCACCCCCGGGGCCTACACCGGCGCCGGTTCCCCAGGCTGCCCGCGCTCGGTGCCGGACCCCGATGCTCTCCCCGCAGGGCAAAGCGGCATAGGCCACTATCACGGCCGCTCCAGCTCCGAGACCTTCTCGCACCGACGAGCCGCGCTGCTTCGCGGGGCCGGCCGGGAGGCGCTCAACGCGCTGCGCTACCCGCCCTACAGCACGGGCCGCCCGCCGCTGCTGCGCGCCGCCACCGAGCAGCGCCAGACCGCTCGCACGCTGCTCTGAGCGCCGGCTCCGCAATAAACCCCTCCCACTTCCGCCTGACGCCGCGCCACGTCCGGCCAATCGCCGCCCCGCTCCCACGCCGCCCCGCCCAGCTCACGGAGATCCCCACCCGCGCCCCTTCTCTTCCTCGGCGTCCTCCAGCCAATGGGAGCCGAGCCCGGCTCGGCTCACCCCGCCCCTCCTCTTCTCAGCTCCGCCCACAGCGTACCCGCCCGCCCCGCCGCTTCGGTGCCACTCTGCGCCTGCGCCATTGCCCTGCGCGCTTGCGCGGTGTGGTCCAGGGCGGGCAGGGGTCAGGACGGCCGGGTCCTTGGGGGAGGTGAGCGGGGGCTGGCGGCCCCGGGCGGCGGGGGAAGGGGGACCGGGCGGCGGCTGATCGCTGCCTGCGTGTCTAGCCTGGGGGCGAGGGGCCGGCCCGGCCCGGCCCGGTCCCGTCCCGTCCCGGCGGACACATTCGCGGGGGGCTGAGGCCTCCGAGGGGCCGCGGCGCGGGGAGTTGGGGGCGCGGGGCGGGTCCCCCTTGGCGGGGGCACATCTGGGCTGCTGAGGGTGGGAGGGGGTATCAGGGGTCCTTTGGGGCGTGGGATAGGGTGTCAGGGTGTCTGGGTCCCTTGGGGGTATGCAGGAGCCCTGGTCCCTTGGGGTGTGGGAGGGGGTGTCAAGATGCCTGGATCCTTTGTTGGGGTAGGGGGGAAGAGTATGCCTGGGTCCCTAGGGTGGGAGGGGGTGTCAGGATCCTTGGGTCCCTTGGGGTGTGGGATAGAGTGTCAGGTCCTTTTTGGATTTGGGGGTGTGTGTGTGCCAGAATGCCTAGGTCTCTGGGGGGGCAAGAGGACACCTGGGTCCCTGGGGGTGTGGGAGAGGGTATCAGGATACTTGGGTAACCCTTGGTGTGGGAACAGGACCCCTGGGTCTCTTGGGGCATGGGACGGGTTGTCAGGACGCCTGGGTCCCTTGGGGATTTGGGGAGGGTGGCAGGATACCATGGCCCCTTGGTGGGGGGAAGACCCCTGGGTGACTTCTAGGAGGAGGGGTGTTAGGGCGTTTGGGGGTGAGGATATCATGTGGGAAGTGGGAGGCCCTAGCCCACCCCCCAGCTGCCTGCTGGGCTGGCAGTGAGCATCAGGCTGGGCCACTCTGCCGACAGCAGGACCAGACATGGCAACGCTGCGGTTGCTGTACCAGGCTGCTCGCACAGGTGAGGGACATGCTGGGCACCCCTTCTCCCTCCTCTCCCCTACCTGAACCCCTGCCCAACCCCTTTTTCTCCCCTTCCCCCAGGCCTGCCGGCCCCCTTGGGCTCTTTGCGCCCGCTCAGCACCACCGTCCCCAGGGAGTGCTACAGTGAGTAGGGGCGTGCTGCCCCCCAACCCCATCCTTCCCCTCCCAGCCAGGGGCTGCCTCTGTGCACGCCCTCCCCGCGGGGTGGGCACAGCTTCCTTCTGCCTGCAGAGTATGTCAACGTTCAGGAGCCAGCCATGGACATGCGGGCCATCACCGACCGGGCTGCCCAGACCCTGCTGTGGACGGAGCTCTTCAGAGGCGAGTCCCAGAGCCATCGGGGTGCTCTCAGCCTCCCTGTCCCATCTGGAGGGTGCTGGCCCCCCCTTGAGCATGCCGAAACTCCCCCCTACACCGTCTCTTCCAGGCTTGGCCATGACGCTGAGCTACCTTTTCCGGGAGCCGGCCACCATCAACTACCCATTTGAGAAGGGCCCACTGAGCCCGCGCTTCCGTGGGGAGCATGCCCTGCGCCGCTACCCCTCGGGCGAGGAGAGGTGCATCGCCTGCAAGCTCTGCGAGGCCATCTGCCCGGCACAGGTGGGTCAGCCTTCATTTACCCTCTTCCTCGTCCTCCCTCAGGCTCTGGGGGACAGCGTGTTCCCTGGAGCAGGAGCTGACAGCGTGTGTTATCCCCGTTCCCTCCTCCCCACGGCAGGCGATCACCATTGAGGCCGAACCCCGAGCTGACGGCAGCCGCCGCACCACGCGTTATGACATCGACATGACCAAGTGCATCTACTGTGGGTTCTGCCAGGAGGCCTGTCCCGTGGATGCCATCGTCGAGGTGGGCTGGGAGGTGGGGGTTGAGCTTGCAGGGTGATGAGACCCCCTGTGTGGGGTGGCAGCGGTCTGGCGAGCCCTGAGTGTGAGCATCTCCCACCCTGGCAGGGCCCCAACTTCGAGTTCTCGACAGAGACGCATGAGGAGCTGCTTTACAACAAAGAGAAGCTGCTCAACAACGGGGATAAGTGGGAGGCTGAGATCGCAGCCAACATCCAGGCCGATTACCTGTACCGGTGACAGATGGGCACCGCCATGTCTCCCTCCCGCTCCCCTAATAAAGGGTCTGGGGGGGTTCTGCAACACCCCTCTGTGCTGGGGGCACTGGACGCTTCCTAACCCAGAATTCTGGCTTTCTCCATGTCTCTTCTTTTCTGGCGCTGGGGGGGGGGGGGAGGGGTTGAACCCACTGGGCAGGTACAGCATTTTGAGGACACACACACATGGGTCATGGAGTCACGATCGCCTGCATTGGGGTGGAGGCACAGGAATGTGAGTAGTGCCTGTGGCAGGGAAAGGTGTGGGATTGGGAGGAGGTGTGGAGGCTGGAGGGTGTCAGGCTGGGATGGGGGGGGGGATTTAGGGGATGCCCCTACCTGCATCCGGCTCTGGAGCCCAGGGGGAGACGTTCCTGGCACAGCCGAGGAGGGGGAACCCCGGCGGTACCGGCTGAGCGTTTCTCCAGCTCCGGCGGTGGGGGGGGGGGGTTCCCATTACCATGCTCCTGGGGGATTGCCAGGAGGGGAAGGAAGGGAAGCTGTTCGGCTCTGAGGGATCCCGACTCCCCGCCGCGGCGGCTGGCGAGGATGTCCCAGCCCGGGGCGGGGGATGCGCTCCCGGCTCTGTGCTGCCGGGAAAGGGGGTTCCTGGGGAGCGGCCAGGCCGGTCCCTCCCCGCGGCCGGTCCCTTCCTGGGGAAGAGGAAGTGCCGAGCCCGGCCGGCCCCGCGCTCCCGGGTAGGGGCGGGCGGCATCGCCGTACCCCGGTGGGGCGGCCCCGTTCCCGTCCGGGCCCGGGCAGCACCCGCGGGATGGGGAGGGGGAGGAAGGGGAGGCGGGAGCGGGTCCTGCGGCGGGGGGGACGTCCGGGATAACCCCACCTTGGCTCCCCGCCGTGCCCGGGGTGGGGGACGGCCGGTACCCGGTGCAGTCCTGGGGGATGCGGTGCCGTGACTCAGATGCAGCTGAGCGGGACGGAAGGGGAGGGAGGGGAGCGGTGGGAGCGTGTTTGTTACTGGGGGAGGCGGGGGGCGGGGGGTTGGAAAGTATTTTGCAAGCCCGGTGCTGGGAAAAGCCGCGTGTGACTGGGGCGGGTCACTTCCCCCTGGCCACGGCAGCGGGGACAGCCCGGCTCCGCTGCCGCAACCCCCGGGGTAGCCCCCAGCGCCCCTCACGTAGCCCTTGCTGCCCCCCCCCCCCTCCAACCCTCACCTCTTCCCTCTTCCTCCTATCTCTAGTTGGGTGCCCTCGTGCCTCAGGGACGGAGTGGGGTCCCGGGGGCACCATGGGGTCCTTGTTCCGCAGCGAGGAGGTTTGCCTGGCCCAGCTCTTCCTCCAGTCCGCCTCGGCCTACAGCTGCATCAGCGAGCTGGGCGAACGGGGGCTGCTCGAGTTCAGGGACGTACGTAGGGGTCGGGGGGCTGCGGGGCTGGGCTGGGGTGCCACGGGTGCAGGGTGAGTGGTCCAAGTGGGTGCGGGTGTCCTGGGAGCAGGAGGTGGGTGCAGGGTGTTTGGGGGTGCCCTGAGGTGGTCTGGGTGGGTTTGGGGTGCGCTGGGTGCAGGAGGGCTGGGGTGGGTGGTTTGGAGGGTACCACGGGTGCAGGGGGGGTGGTGGTGTTCGGGGGTGCCCTGGGGTGGTCTGGGTGGGTACGGGTGGTCTGGGTGCAAGGGGGTTGGTTGGGGTGGGTTTGGGGTGCCCTGGGTTTGGTTGGGATGCTGTGGGTGCTGGGGCTTTGGTGTGGTGGGTTTGGGGTGCCATAGATGTGGGGGGCTGGATGTAGGTGACTTGGGTCCCATGAGTGCAGCGGACTGGGTGCAGTGGGATTGGGGTGGGTGGTTTGGGGTGGGTGGCTTGGGGTGCCATGGGTGTGGGGAACTGAGTGCAGTGGAATGGGGGTTGATGTGGGGTGCCATAGGTGCAGGGGACTGTATTTGGGTGGTTTGAGGTGCAGGGTGTGTGTGGGGGTGGTTTGGTGTGCACTGGGGGCTGTGGCATGGTGCTGTGCTGGGATGCTGGGGCTGCCTGTCCCCCCCCGGGATGCTCAAGCCCAGCCTTCCACCCATTCTGCACCGTGACTGCATGCCCCCCCAACCCCGGCAGCTGAACCCCCATGTGAGCGCCTTCCAGCGGCGCTTTGTGGGCGAAGTGCGGCGCTGCGAGGAGATGGAGAAGACCTTCAGTGAGTGCCGGGGGATGGGCATGGGGCTGACTTTGGGACACGGGAGGAGGATGGGGGTGGGCTGTAACCCCCTACCCCATCTAACCACGGCCTTTGCAGCCTTCCTGCAGCAAGAACTGCGGGACGCTGGCCGGGAGCTGGTGCCGTGCCTCGAGAGCCCGCGGGCACCGCTGGCGCGGGAGGCTCTGCGGGTGCAGGAGCAGTCGGAGCAGCTGGCGCAGGAGCTGCGGGAGGTCAGCTGCAACCGTGCATCCCTGCGTGGGCGCCTGCGGGAGCTGCGCCAGTACCTCCATGTCCTGCGTGAGGGCCAGCGCTTCACCAGCCTGCCGGTGGGTCCGGGGTTGGGGGACCTACTGTCCAGGGGTGCCACCCTGCACCCCGTTTGCCGCCGCAGCCTCATCATCTCTCTGGTCCCCATCACCACAGGCTCCTCTGGGCTCCCCATCCCGGCCACGGGCGCTCTCTGAGCATGACCCCATCCTCGACCCCTCCTTGCTCCCGCACCTTGACCGCAAGATCAAGTAAGTGGGGCTGGTGTGTGGAGTGGAGGTTGGAAAAGGGCTGGTGGGGTGGTCGTGGGGAGATGGAGAATGAGATCTGGGGAGAAGCCGTGGGGCAGCAGCTGAGCCCTTGCCATGCCTCCGCAGCTTCGTGGCCGGCGTCATTCACCCATGGCGGGTGAGTGCCTTTGAGCGGCTGCTGTGGCGTGCCTGCCGTGGCTACCTGGTGGCCAGCTTCGTGGAGATGCCTGAGCCCATGGAGGACCCGGCCACGGTGAGCAGGGCACTGGGGTGGGGGTGTCAGGGAATGGGGGTGCAGGGCTGGGGTGGCTGGGGCTGACGTGGGTCATGCTGTCCCCAGGGTGAGAGCATTACATGGGTCATCTTCCTCATCTCCTACTGGGGCGAGCAGATCGGGCAGAAGATCCGCAAGATCTCGGACTGGTGAGCCAGTAGCCCCATGCCATGCACCCGGCTATGCAGAGCTTTATTTAAGCAAGACCAGTTCTGCGGCCGCCACCCCTAGGGACAGGCTGGGGAGCCCTGGTACCCCCCAACATAGCAGTGTCCGTCTGTCCCAGCTTCCACTGCCACGTGTACCCCTACCCGGAGAGCGAGGCCAGCCGGGCAGACACCATGAGTGGGCTGCACAGCCAGATCCAGGACCTCAGCATGGTGAGCTGGGCAGGGCAGGGCAAAGGGGACGGGGGGTTCATGCTAGGAGACCCCCAGTCCCTGACCTGCTGCCGGGCGCCCACAGGTGCTGGAGGAGACGGAGCAGTACCTCGCGCAGGTGCTGGACAAGGTGGTGCTGGCGCTGCCCACCTGGCGGGTGCAGGTGCAGAAGATGAAGGCCATCTACCTTGTCCTTAACCAGTGCAGCTTTGATGTCACCAAGAAGTGCCTCATTGCCGAGGTCTGGTGCCCCGTGCGGGACCTCACCCAAGTGCAGGATGCTCTGCGCCAGGGATCGGTGGGTTGCTTGGGTGTCCTTGTGTCCTCTTGCCAGGGGTTGCTTGGTGCCTCTGTGTCCTGGTGTTGGGGTTGCTTGGTGTCCCTGTGTCCTCCTGTTCTTGTGTCAGGTTTTGCTCAGCGTCCCCATGTTCTTGTCTTGGGATTGCTCTGTGTCTCTGTGTCCTCCTGCCATGGTGGATTGCGTGCCAGGCATGGAGGGTGCCGTGGGTCAGGCGACCAGTGTTTTTCCCTCAGTACAAGAGCGGCTCAAGCGTGGAGTGCTTTGTGCAGCGCATCCCCACCTCGGAGAGCCCCCCCACCCTCATCCGCACCAACAAGTTCACCGCTGGCTTCCAGAGCATTGTGGATGCCTACGGGGTGGCTAGCTACCAGGAGGTGAACCCCGGTAAGGACCCCCAGCCCCTCCCCCCATAGTCCAGAGCTGTGGAGGGGGGCCTGTGTAACATGGTCCCTGTGCCCCCGCAGCACCCTACGCCATCATCACCTTCCCCTTCATCTTTGCCATCATGTTTGGGGACGTGGGCCATGGGCTGCTCATGTTCCTCTTTGCTCTCTGGATGGTGCTGTACGAGAACAGCCCCAGTCTGCGGCAGGCCAGCAACGAGGTGAGGGGGGCATGATGGGGTGGGTCGGGTTTGGGGACGTGGGACATGGTTGAGGATGCGGGATGGGGCTGGTGGGATGGGATGGGGCTGGTGGTATGGGACAAAGGACAGCATAGGGCAGGGTGGGTAGTGTGGGAGTGGGATGCTGTGGGATGTGGAAGCCATGTTTGCCCCCACCAGATCTGGCTGACATTCTTTGAGGGGCGCTACCTCATCCTGCTCATGGGGGCCTTCTCCATCTACACCGGCTTCATCTACAACGAGTGCTTCAGCAAAGCCACCGTTATCTTCCCCTCTGCCTGGAGCGTGGCCACCATGGCCAACCACTCCTCCTGGAGGTGGGACCCCCAACCCCCTGCAACCCTGCCTGGGTCCCTGCCTGCACTGACCCCCCTTGTTCTGCCCATAGCTCTGCCTACCTCGCCACTCACCCATCCCTCACTTTGGACCCCAACATCACTGGTGTCTTCCAAGGGCCCTATCCTTTCGGGATTGACCCAGTGAGTGTCCCGTGGGGGAAGCGATGGGGTGGGATCCTCGCTGGGGTGGCCCAGAGTCTCACCCACCTTTTCCGTGGATAGATCTGGAGCTTGGCCACCAACCACCTCAACTTCCTCAACTCCTTCAAAATGAAGATGTCCGTAGTGCTGGGCATTGTTCACATGGGCTTTGGCGTCATGCTGGGGGTCTTCAACCACATGTGAGTCCCCATGGGCTCTGCCCACCCTTGGCCATGCTGAAGGGGCTGGGCCTGGACCTGGAGGGGTGGGTGAGTGGGGTCCTGTACCCCTACGTCTGTGTGGGAGCCCAGGACACACCACACTAGACTGAGCCCAGTGAATGTCCCCCTGTCCAGGCACTTCCGCCAGTCCCACCGGCTCGTACTGGAGTTCCTGCCCGAGATGGTTTTCCTCCTGGCGCTCTTTGGCTACCTTGTCTTCCTCATCTTCTACAAATGGATCAAGTTCAGTGCTGCCGACTCCATGGTGGCCCCCAGCATCCTCATCCACTTCATTGACATGTTCCTTTTCACCTTCAATGCCAACAACCTACCGCTCTACCAGGGACAGGTAGCACCCTGCTGAGTTGCGGGGGGCCACCACCTGGGGACCCTTCTCATTGCCCAGGCTGCGGGCCCCATGGGTCACGAGTGAGGCCGTTCTCAGCTTGGTTCCCTTTGTGCTGTAGGTACCGGTACAGAACGTGCTGGTGGTGCTGGCACTGGTGTCGGTGCCTGTCCTGCTCCTGGGGACGCCACTCTACCTGTGCTGTCGACGGAATGCACGGAGGACAGCCCACCCTGCGGTAAGGCTGGGGTCATGCTGAGGGGTGGGGGGACTCAGCTGGGGCTATGCAGGAGCGTCTCACTGCTGGCCCCACTCAGCAGGCAGCTGAGGGGGAGCAGGAGCCGCTGCTGGAGGGGCAGGAGGCCGGCAACTCCGTCAATGCCACCAAGGACGATGTGGAGAGTGGAGGGCACAGCCCCGATGCTGAGGTGAGGGGCGCTGGCCCGATAGGGGATAGGGGTGGCTGTGCCCCCTCCCTCGCCAATGTCCCATGTCCCCCACCGCCATCCCATGTCCCCACAGCACTTGGACTTCGCTGACATCTTCATGCACCAGGCAATCCATACCATCGAGTACTGCCTGGGCTGCGTCTCCAACACCGCGTCCTACCTGCGGCTCTGGGCGCTCAGCCTGGCCCACGCCCGTGAGTGTCTCCCCCAGTTCCCCATCTGCCCTCACCTGCCCCTGGCACCAGGCCCAGCCTCATTTCCCCATCCCAGAGCTGTCGGAGGTCCTGTGGACCATGGTGATGCGGCAGGGCTTTGTGGGGCTGAGCTACGTGGGCGGCGTGGTGCTGGTGCCCGTCTTTGCTGCCTTCGCCGTGCTGACGGTGGCCATCCTGCTGGTGATGGAGGGGCTCTCTGCCTTCCTCCACGCCCTGCGCCTGCATTGGTGAGCCCAACTGGGGGGGTATGGGTGGGATGGGGCGATGGACCCCCCTCCCCATGTACTGCTCCTCATCAGCCCCTCTCCTCGCTCCGCAGGGTGGAGTTCCAGAATAAGTTCTACGTGGGTGCTGGGTACAAGCTGTGCCCCTTCGCCTTCACGCCCAATGCCTGGGAGTAGCTGCGCTGTTGAGGATGCCAGGGGGGCTCGGTGCAGCAGCAGGACCCCCATCTCCCACCCTGCTGTGGGGACTGGGGGGGTGGTGGGGGGCCCAGCTCCAGCATCCTCCCCATTTCCCTCTCAGCAGCAAATAAACTGTCCCCATGCCCCAGCCCCAGCCCTGTGCCTATGTCCCCTCTGATGCGGGCTGGGGTGGGCTGGGGCTTGTCCCCACCTCACTGCTGCCCATAGCTGAAGGTGGGGGCTGTGGTGGTGCCATATGTGCTGAGGGGGGGGAAGGCGGTCAGGGGGTAGGGCAGGGTCCGGGGCTTGGCCCCCACACAGACACTGGGGGGGCAGGCAAGGGGCTGGAAGTGGGGGGCAGGCAGCTCAGGGAAGCTGGGGGGAGCCACCGGTGTTGCCGGTTGTGGGGGCACAACAGCGGCCAGTGCCCCACGGCTGTGGGCAGCCCCTGGGGGGATGAGAGGCAGCAAAAGGGGGTCAGCCCCTCCCACAGCCCCCCTACCTTTCTCCTGCTTCTCGGGGTGGGGGAGCAGTGCGGTGGCCCGGGCACGGGGCACAGCACCCAGCAGGGACCCTGCTGCCACCCCACACCTGCAAGAGAGATTGCGGGGCGTGGTCGGGGGGGTGGCATGGAGCCCTTTGCCATGGGGTGGGGGAGTGTTGCCGGGGGTGGGGGGGCGGCCTTACCATGGCTCGGGGTCGCCGTCCCGAAAGCCCTTGGCGAAGGGGTTGCTGGCAATCTTCAGCTGGGTGATCTGCAGAGGGGAGCGGGGTCAGGGGGTCCCAGGGTAGAGGGGCACCCCCAGTCATTCCCCCCATCCTGGCGCTCACCCGGTGGTTCTGGTAAGCTGTCACTGCCATGAACTGGGTCTCAGGGAAGCTGAAGGACTTGAAGTTCTGGTGGGCGAAGCGCTCGCTGTCCCGTCGCGGGTCCACAAAGACCACGTGGAAGCGGGGCTGGTAGCGGTGCATGGAGTTGAGGATGATCTGCGTTGGGGGAGAGGGGACATGGGCAGGAACCCCTTCCTCTTCTCTGCCCAGGGGGGGTCACCACCACCCCATCGCCCACCCCTAGGGCCTCACGTGGCCGTTGTCATCCAGGAGGTTGTTGGTCAACTTGAGCTTGTCGAAGGAGACGATCTGCCTCATCCACTGAGCCCCCTTGGCCGGGGAGTCGGGGTGGAAGTGGACACGGCCAGGGGCTGCCGGGTCGGCCCGTCCCGCTGCCAGCCAGGAGGAGCTGTGGAAGGCGTACCTGCGAGGTGGGGGGCAGGGGGGCTCAGCATGGCCAGGACCTGTCCGGTGTCCACCCTGCACCCGCTCCCAGCATCCTAACCCCACCTGTATCTCTTGTCGTCCAGTGGGACAAAGTCCATGAGCAGGACGTAGTCAGCCAGCGGATCCAACCCTGACAGCTTCACCTGGAAGGTGGGGAACATCCTCCTGCGGGGAGGATGGGTGGGAAAGGGGTGCCCCCCCCCCGGTCCTGCCCCAGTGGCCCCTCAAGCCCCACTCTGGTACCCACCTGCCTGCCTTGGTAACAATCATCTCGGTGCCGAGGCGGTTGAACTCCTCCCAGAGGCTGCCCATCTCCAGTCGTGCCGTAGCATGGCACACGCGCTGGTTCTTGCCACTGGTCCCCAGCCCCTCGCCTGTCCACCCGAGGCCAGTGCTACAGGGGGGTCCCTCACCTGGCCCCCCCAGGAAGGCTGCAGAAGGTTGGGGGAGGTCCTGATCCTGCACCCCAGGTGTTGGAGCAGACACCACACACCCTCCCCCGCCCCCCAAACACCACTGGCTACCCCATCGCGTCCTCCCTCTGTGGGATATTTCACCACACCTCAAAAGCACTATGGGACCCCATTGATAGGTGTGGGGGAGCATTGCCGCGGGGGGCTTTTACCTGCCATGGGTGCAGTGGATGGGCAGGAAGAGTTCATGGCTTCATCCCCCAGCACGGTGACAGTGGGGACCCCCACAAAGCCCCCTCCCAGCACAATGCCAGCTCTGAACTGGATCCTGCAGCTTGCTGGGGGTTTTATGCCGCAGCTCGGGGGTGGAGACATGGGGGCTGGAGCTGCGGTGGTCCTTAGGGGCTGGAGCACAGCCCCCTTCCCCGACCTGCCTTTGTGCCTTGACGTGATGATGATGGACGGGAAGTGAGCGGTGGTCGTGGAACTGCTGGGACCACCACTGGTCCCCAGCTGGATCTTGGGGTACTCTGGGCTGGAGAGGGACAGCTCTTTTTGGGTGTCCTCATCCCCTTCATGTCACACATCTGAGTGGGGGGAGATGGGGGCTGCCCTAACCTGCTCCCCCAGGCAAAGCCCCTCTTGGCACACAGCAGCCACCCGTGCACCATCGGCTCGCCGACAGCCTGCCTTCAACACCTGCTATTAAAACCCATGGCAAGGTGTTGAGGCATCCGCAGCGTGCTGGCTGATCATGCAAAGTCCCGCTGGCGCCGGGGGGGTTGGGGGGAAAAGCATTCTCTCTACCCTGCACCCACCCCAAACTGGTCCTGTCTCTGCCCTCTGGTAACCAAGACCCCAGTGCTGTCCTGGGGCTGAGCGCCCTCCACCCCACCCTTCTCATTGCCGTGCTTGATGGGATGGCCTGACAGTGGGAGATGGATGGGGACAAGCTGGTGCCGGGGGCCAGGGGCAGGAGGTTACAAGCACCAGGGCTGTGGGGAGGGGGGGAAGCAGAGAGGCTGCCCCAGAGCCCGCTGCTTCCCTCTGAGGTGCTGTGGGACCATGGACACCATCTCATTGTACACCGTGTGAGTGCATCCTGGGCAGGGGGGGTGAGGGATGCTGGGGCTATGGGGACAGGTCTGAAGGGACCAGGGGACATCCCTGTGGGAATGCTGATGGCATTGTGCCCCCTGCAGTACCCAGGGCATGGGTGCACAGGGCATGGGTGCACAGGGCATGGGTGAAGACCCTCCCCACCAGGGGCTTAAATCCTTCCTATGAACAGACGTGACAACAGGGAGGAGACCCACTGGCCCTGATGCATTGCCCCAGTTTTGGGACTGGGGCTGACGCAAGGCAGGGAGAGACCACCTCCCCAAACCCTTCCCCCAGCATCCATCATGTCCCCACTCCGTGTGCCGCGCCCTGCAGTGCCAGCTCAGCCCCATTCATCTCCTGCTGTCAGCCAGGTTGTGGCCGCAGGGCTGGTATTGAGCAGGGAGATTAGGAGGTGCAAGAGGCAGCGATGACAGTGGGGAGGAGTATGGAGGGGGCTCAGCCCCGGGCAAGACTGGACCTACCAAGGCTCATCAGCAGAATCACACCACGCTTTGTGGCTCCACTGGCTGAATTTTCTGCTAGAGAGTGAAAAGAACAAAAGGGAGAGGTGAGAATGCAGCCCTGGAAGGGTTTTAAACCCCAAACACTGCCCAGACTGTGGGGGTTCAGTCCCAGAGGAGCACGGGGCTGCCTCTAAGTCTGTAAAGCACCAGCTCTTGGTATCCAAGGTGATGTCCAATCTGACCCTGCTTTGAAGAGTTTTCTGGGAGCAGAGGGAGGGCATCATGGGATGTTCGCTTTCCTTTTGCCTTTGGCTCTGGGGGATTTCAGCCTGCTGCCCAGCCAGGGCCGTGGGTCAGGGCTTTCTGCATCTATGTTAATTCCCCTTCTGTATATGACGTCTGACCCATGGCACTCACCTCTGCTGGGTGTGAAAAGGTTGTAGGAAGAGGTACCCGCAGCTCCCACAGGGGATGTAACGCAGCACCAAGTTAAAGCTACTCAGGTGTGCAACCTCCCTACAGCTCTTCACGAAGGTCGCTGCTGAACATCCGGAACCCTTACAGAAGATCACACTGTGGCACGGCATTTGGCAGCTCTACTCTTGCAGCAGCCAGGTTCGTTTTACCCACCCCCCCCAATAACAACTTTTGGCAAGCTGTTTCTAATTGATCTGTGCTTGAACTTTTCCTGTTGACCTTGTGTGACTGTCTCCCAGCAGGTCCCACTAGAGAAGGGTGGGTTTTCCACCTGGGAGATACCTACCTGTAGTAGGAAAAAACCCTCCAGCAAGGAATACGCACAGAGATACCATGTCCAGCTGATGGCAGAAAGCAATTGCAGCCATGTGTCTGAGTTCAGCTGTGGTGGTTTTGGCCCTAGCCAGAGGCCAAATACCCACCAAGCCGCTCGCTCACTCCCCCCTTCAGCCGAAAAGGGGAGAAAATAGATATCAGGAGGCTTAGGACCTGAGATAAGGACAGAGGGATCGCTCTCCGATTAGTGCAATTGGCAAAACAGTCTCAGCACAGAATAAAAGAATGAAAAGTGATTTATTACTACTACAACTAATACACCTGGTGAACTGGAATGAGATAAGAAGCGGCCAGGTCTTAAAGCACCTTCCCCCCACCCCTCCCTTCTTAGCACACTTAAAACTCATCACGATTTTACTCCCTTCTTCCCCCCACAACATGGCGTGGGGAGGGGCAGGGAATGGGCAGTGGGGTTCCGGTGATCCCTCACAAGGTGCTTTCCTTCTCCAGATCTTATCGCTTCTACTTCCCCCCACCCTTTGCCTCTTCGTACTCTTGACTTTAATCATAGATCTGCTCCCTTCATCCCTCCCCTCGCAGCACAGGGAGGGGCAGGGAATGGGGAGTGGGGGTTTTCAGTCCATTCCTCCTGAGTTGTCTTCTTGTGTTAGCTGGGGGGTGTGTGTGCATTCCACACACACATACATACTTCCCCTGCGGCGCTGTGGGGTCCCACCCACACGAGAGTCGTGTCCACGAACTTCTGCAGTGTGAGTCCTCTCTATCGGGGAGCCATCTCCTCACCACAGGCCTCTCAGCAGGACTCCCCTCCCATAGGGTGCTGACATCTGGGTCCAGAGCCCCCGGCCTGGTCCCCCACACAGTCACAAGTCCCTCGCAAACCTGCTGAGGCGTGGATCAATCTTCACAGGGCATAGGTGTGTCTGCTCCCCGTCCTCATCCATGGGCTTCGGGGGGACACCCGTTTCACCATGGTCTTCACCATGAGCTGCAGGGGAAACTCTCTTTTTGCATTCTTCACCCCTCACCTCCTGCAGGCCTGGGCTTGGTGTCTGTGCAGCTTGTTACATCTTCTCACTCCTGCTCTGGTGGCAAAGTGCGCCTGCCAGCAGGTATTTTTCTCCTATATGTGATTTACAGAGGCACTATGACCAGCTCTGATAGGCCCAGTCTCGCATTTGGCCTTGAACTGACCATGTTTTCAAAATATGGGGCTTGCAGAAAGATGTATCTGCGGCTTACAAAAGCCACCGAAGCAGCACAGCTATACGAAACCGCAACATCAGCTTAACGGGGTTCACAGAGAACCCACTGACTCAGGTCATCCTCCCTCCGATATTTCTTGTCACCATCCTGGGGAAGCTTGGGATGATTGCGTTCATCAAGGCCAGCCCACAGCTCCACTCCCCCATGTATTACTTCCTTGGCAACTTGGCTTTTGTAGACCTCTGTTCTTCCACCGTCATCACCCCCAGGATGTTGGTTGATTTCATATCAGAGAAGAAGGGCATTGCTTATGCTGGATGAATGGCTCAGGTGTTCATTTTTGATCTTTTTGGGATGACCAAATGCTTCCTGCTGGCTAGGATGGCGTATGACTGTTACGTAGCCATCTGCCATCCCCTGGTGTATCCCCTTGTCATGTCCCCAAAGCGCTGTTTCCAGCTGGTGACGGGGTCAAACCTCATGAGGTTGACAAATGGCATGGGACAGACGATCAGCATGTCTAAGTTGTCCTTCTGCGGCTCCAGTGTCATCAACCTGTTCTTCTGTGACCTTTCCCCTCTGCTATTGCTCTCAACCTCTGACAACACCCTCAGCCACATTATCCTGAGGACTTCAGCATCTTTATTTGGTGTGTCCAGCAGTCTGGTTGTCCTGCTCTGGCCATCATCTGCACCATCCTGAGCATCAAATCAGCTGAGGGCAAGCGCGAAGCCTTTTCCACCTCTGCCTCCCAGCTCACCACTGTGAGCGTGTTCTACAGGGCATCTTTTCTTATGTACTTAAAGCCCAGCTCAGACAGTTTGAGAAAAGGGGATAAATGAGCTATGATGTTCTATGCCGTGGTGACTCCTATGCTGAACCCTCTGATCTACAGCCTGAGGAACAACGAGGTGAAGGAGGCTTTGAGGAGACTCACAAGGATAAAGTGACCTCGGATGTTGTAAAGTTGCGGCCAGGCAGAATGGAGATGTGGGAGACGTGCTCAGCTTTTTGTTAATTATCTCAGATCAGCAACATCTTGGGGGGTGCTTCTCACACTTTGACTTGCATGAGGCACCAGCTGATCCAGTATCTTCAGCCGAGCATACTAATAATACCAGCCAGTTCTCCAATCACTGACACTAATATTCAGTAGTTAATTTAACCTGCTGAGGACAAGGTAAAGAGCTTCAGGCATGGACATCTCACTTTGAATCTTGCCCTTTTCCATTCATTTATTCCTATGTATCAGGGAAAGTTAAACCAGAAGAATGTTGCAGAAGTTTCTGCAGCTGTCTGGGTTTGGATTGCGACCCGTGACGCGTGTTGCTCCCCCATTTTGCTCACAGAGAGGGAACTGTACTCTCCCACTGTTTCAAGATGGCCTTGTAAAGTCATTAAGGGCCATAATAACCTTTAGGAAAATAGAAATGACAGCAAATAACTGGCACGCTAGGCAGGAAATGGATATATATATATATTTAATTTTTCACACTCAAACCTCATTAAGTGATTACCAGCACCATGCATCAGAACACGTCACAGAGCTATGAACCTTGTGACACCTTCGTGCAGAGAGTGCTGCTGGGTGGTGCACAAATGAAAATACATGGGGGAAAAACAACAACCCTAACCCTAAAATACACCAATTTGTGCATTACCTCAGCCTGTTCAGCCCCTGCCAGGACCACAGCAGAGTCTGGAGAGATGGCTTGGCCTCAGTACTGTCCTGGAGACAACTTGATAACTTGGGCTGGAGGGAGAAGCTGCATACTTGGATTAAATCAAGTCAGGATTAAAGTGGTTTGCAGAGTTATTGACACCATACAACTAACAGGGTCAATCAGCTGAACCTTCTTTGTCCTTAAAGCTTCCTGATAATTCCTGGGTTATTATTTAATCCAGCCCAGCTAGCACTGTCAGCCAGTGGGTGAATATCCTCCCAGGCTGTTTGTGCTCTGTTTCTCTCTTATCAGCTGCCTTGCCATCAGTGCTGCCTTGCCGAGGATAGGCTGCGCTGGACCCCCTGTGCCAGGGACCCCAGGAGGTCTCTGGTACAGCCAGCCACCCAACCATGGCTGAATCAGACCCCCTTGTCCCTCTGAGCCTTGGGGACCACCAAGGGCAAAGGTTTCACACCATCCCCAGTTCCTTATTCAGTGTTTGACCACCCTTCGTGAACAATATGAAGCACTTGGAGCACTTGCTGGTGGCACCAAGTCAGAACCAGTATGACACTATCAATTCCTTCATGCATCCTTTCTTTATCCCCTAGAAGGGTTACAAAACTGCATGTGGCCAGGATTATTTCACATTGCTCTCAGACTACTTATTTAGAGACCATGAAAGCCTGGGCAGATGGTGATGGTGGACAGATGGTTGGACTTAATGGTCTGTGAGGTCTTTTCCAGGCTTAAAGACTATGATTCCAGATGTGTTGACCAGGATCTACTGAACTGGGACCTCTGTGTATAATTCCTGCTGTTCTCCCACACTTCCGCTCCTCTGCGATGATCACCCTCAGGATGTTGTTTGATTTAGGGGCAGGGAATATTGACTTTTTTCTCTTGAAATAAAAGGCTCAAGATTATTTTTAATGTCTTATTTACTGTCTCTGAGCTTCTCTACATGTTGTGGTGACCTACAGCTGGTATTATGTAAAATACAACAAAATTAGATCACTTTGTGTCCAGCTGGTCTTGCCTTCACTGTCACCTGGTGTTTAAATGGGAAAGTGAGCTCTTTAGTGCCTTAAAAACACAAGTCTCTGGCTGCAGCAGGATTGCTCTGCTTACTGTAGCTCTGTGCTAGAGTTAGGGTTCTCGAAACCGAAAGCATTTCGCCCGTTGCACAAGCAGCACTTGCTCTATTTGGGGAAACCAGCAGTTAGCTGCATCTAATAAGCATCTGACCATGAAAAGTGGTGAGAAATGCCACCCCTGGTTCTAGGAAGTGAGTTACAGAGGGGAAATGGAGCATCCAGCCCCGCAACCTTCCTGGTGGGTCATGATGAATGTACGAGGGTCTGGCATCTTGCATCTCATTTTGCATTCGCCTTGATTAGCTGCTAATTGCTTCAGCACTCCACTCCTCTGAGCAAATGCTGCAATCACAGGGGTAGGAGCCACCTCCCCTTGTTTAGACACTTAGTGATTGGAGTTGGGAATCACCTCAAATGCCTGTAGGGGAAGAACTTATCTCCTTAACTGTAAATGAACACCATGTAACCATATTAACTGGGTACCTCAGCTCCCTTTATAGCCAAAAAAGACTTGGTCAAGTAGGCAGGTTGGGTCTGAGGCATGTCGCTGCATGACAGACACCTGCATTTCACTGGTTGAGGACATTGCTGATTACATTTGCCAGAGTCACATTAGCTATAACAACAGCTTGCAAAAAGGTAGATTATTTGGGTATATTTTTATATGAGCTGAAACTGAAAGAGGGTGGAATGAATCCTACCTGGGAGGTCTCCTCTAGCTGGTAGGTTAAAAAGACACAGAAACAAATAATATTTTTTTTCCCCTTTCAATTAAAAAAAACTTGGAGACTTGGGCTTCAAATGTGTAGAACCTGCATTGGGCTGGTGACTCTTCTCCACCACATGAAAAACAAGAGTAGGGGAAGAACCAGGAGCATGGAGCATGGCCCTTTTCTCTTCAGGTTGGCTGGAAAACAACCTGCCTTCAGCTTTCCTTAGAACTGAAATGAAAGAGGGAGTCTAAGTCTGGCCTGACTCCTTTTGAAATTGATGGGCAAAGTACCTCTCTGTACCATTATAGATAATATAATGGATTATTTTAGACACAGTTACTCCTCTGGAGCAAAAATCCCTCCTGAGGTCCTGGTGAAAGAAGCAAGAAGACTCTGTCCAACATCCAGGGAGTTCCTCTCCATGTCTGCCTTTACCACCAGCTCAGAAAGACATTTTGAATACAAGACAGAAATTTGGATCTCCTGAATCCCTTTAAAGGTATTAAAATGATTTAGCATAACCCTGTCAGTGATCAGCCATTATCTTCTACAAGTCACACTCTCAGTTTCCTTTCCTGCTTTCACAAGCACCAAGCATCTCACTTCCCAATACTCTCAGTAGTAGCATTCACCAGTGGTTTATACTGAAATAGCCACACAATTTTTTTCTGAAAAGGAGCAGAGAACAAAGCTGGCCTTTTCCTTTAGTAAGAAAATACAGACAGATTAAATATTTGTTGGACAACTCATAAGCTTAGTGCCCACCCTCTGATAATTGTGGGTAATAATAGGTGTTACAAAGAGATATCCATAAAAGTGCATTTCCTCTGCATTAATCTCACACCTCATGTCTCCCAATGTCTCATCATTGGATAAATCAGGGAAATTTTGTAGCAGCAGCAGTATGGAGTGCTATGGGAGGAGCTCTGCATGGTGATCTCCCAGAAAGAGCTGGGCACCTCCTTGGATTTAAACTGCTGGACAGGGCAGGATAAAGATGTCTTGGTGATGAAAAAGGGCAGGAGCAGTTCTTCAGTTTTGTTCTGTATTTGGTGCTTTCATTTTTATTCCTCCAATCATACATCAGTGCTTGGCTCATCCACATTTTGTTATCTCCCATTTCTTCCAGACTTGACAGCAAGTTCTAGGTTGACAATGTGCATCATGAAGAACACCTCCAGGAGGAGGTTCTGCAGCTCTGGATGGTGAGTGAACCCTGCAACAGTGAACTCCATCACTATGGAGTAATGTCCTCTGTATCATCATCTGGGGGGGGGGAAAAAAAAGAGAAGAATTAATAAAAATGGCTAAAACAGGTTTGTCTGTCCCACAGGCACATCATCAGGAGACAGAAAGGCTGAAGCCTCACAAGTACATGACTTTTTCTACCCACCCCTTGGGTACAAGACATTACATATTTGGGAATTGCACATCCGATACAGCAGAAAACAGATTCATTCTCAGCTGTCATGGTTGCAAATATTCTGCTTTCCAGCCTGTACCCATCTGTCCTGGGGATAGTTTAATTTTGAAGCACATGATGGAAAATGTTTGAGGGTTGTTTTTTTTTTCAAAGGGAGATTTTCTTTTGGTCCAAAACAGGCACAAACTTCGGGAAGGAAAAATGATGAGCCCTGACCACAGGGAAGAATTGCCCCAGGCACCAGGACAGGCTAGAGAACAGCTTGGCAGAGAGAGTGGAAGGTTGCGGTCACCACCAAGCTGAAGATGAGCCATC
Organism: Laterallus jamaicensis coturniculus; assembly: GCA_022605575.1. NCBI lineage: Eukaryota > Metazoa > Chordata > Aves > Gruiformes > Rallidae > Laterallus > Laterallus jamaicensis. The sequence goes on from JAKCOX010000013.1 coordinate 24,967,444, forward strand.
AACGTGTGCTCACAGCAAAGATGCCTGCCAGCACCCTATGAAAAACATGAGCAGCAGATCAAGGGACTTTCTGCAATAAACCTCTGACTGATAGCCTGAGGAATGGGGAAGTAAAAGCTGCTTTGAAAGGGGTGGTGGGAGAAGAAGAATCACCCTGAAGAAACGGTCATTTTTCTGGTGCTAGAAAACAGATGGCAAGGCTGATGGAAAGAGGGAAGTGAGAAGGGAAGAATTAGTGACACTTGTTTCTTAAACAGGCAATACCCATGTTTTAAGGTCATCTCTAGAGCATAATGCAAAAGCAGGGGCTTTGGGTGTTGTTTTTTTTTTAATGGGCTTTTTTGTGTTTTGGGTTTTTTTTAAACCATGAATAGAACAAGCACCCTGGCTTAGTGAGGGTGTCCCTGCCCATGGCAGGGGGTTGGAACTATATGATCTTTGAGGTCCCTTCCAACCCAAAGCGTTCTATGATTCTATGATGATTCCACAAAAATAATCCCCACCCCAAATCAGGTAAAATTATAGGGATACTGAGCACCAAAACGTGTGGCTGGCAGATGGGTAGCAGAAATTAAAACAAAAAAAATGAAGTTCACACACCTTATTGCAAATGTTTGTAAGAGTGACCTAAGCCTGAGCTCACTGTCCTGACACAGGCATGGGTGATGCATCCTGCCCTTGGAGACAGGCTTTCAGGGAGCTGCACCCATGGAAATGCTCCTCACAGGACCTGCTCGGAGACTCTACCTCCTGGGGAGCCACAGTGTAAAGACATGCTCAAGTGTATAAGTATATCTTGAAAAAGGGGGATGACAGCAGCCTGGCAAATTGAGATCTGCCTTTGAGCCACTTTTTCTTTAATATTTCCACACCTGCTCTCTGGGAATACATAGTACCAAAGAAAATGAGTCCAAATGAGCATTGGAAATATAAAGCAATGATTTCCTTGGCTTAGAATCATAGAATCATAGAATTGTAGGGGTTGGAAGGGACCTCGAGAGATCATCGGGTCCAACCCCCCTGCCAAAGCAGGCTCCCTAGGACATATCACTCAGATAGGCGTCCAAACAGGTCTTGAATATCTCCAGAGAAGGAGACTCCACCACCTCCCTGGGCAGCCTGTCCCAGGGCTCCGTCACCCTCACTGTGAAAAAGTTCCTCCGCATGTTGGTGCGGAACTTCCTATGCTCCAACTTGCAGCCATTGCCCCTTGTCCTGCCTCCACAGACCACTGAAAAGGGGCTGGATGATTCCCCCTGCATCCCCTGCTTCAGATAATTATAGACTTTAATTAGGTTCCCCCTTAGTCTTCTCTTCTCAAGGCTGAAGAGTCCCAATTTACTCAGCCTAGCCTCATAGGGGAGATGCTCCAGGCCTCTAATCACTCTAATCATCTTTGTAGCCCTTCTTTGGACTCTCTCCAGGAGATCCCTATCCTTTTTAAACCATGGAGCCCAGAAGTGGACACAATACTCCAGGTGGGGCCTGACCAGGGCAGAGTAGAGGGGGAGGATCACCTCCTTTGACCTGCTGGCCACACTCCTCCGGATGCATCCCAGGATCCCATTGGCTCTCTTAGCCACCAGGGCACACTGCTGGCTCATGGCCAACCTGTCATTTACCAGGACCCCCAGGTCCTTCTCCACTGAGCTCTTCTCCAGCAGGTCATCCCCCAGCCTGTACTGATACAAACAGTTGTTCCTCCCCAGGTGCTTTTGTTGAATTTCATCTGGTTTCTAACTGCCCAGCTTTCCAGCCTGTCCAGGTCTCACTGGATGGCAGCACAGTGTTCCTGCATGTCAGCCACCCCTCCCAGCTTTGTATCATCAGCGTACTTGCTGAGGGTGGATGCTATTCCCTCATGAAGGTCGTCAATGAAGATATTAAACAGGACTGGACCCAACACCGAGCCCTGGGGAACACTGCTAGTCACAGGCCTCCAGTCAGATTCTGCTCCTCGAATCACAACCCTCTGGGCTCGGTCCAACAGCCAATTCTCAACCCACCTCACTGTCCACTCATCTATCCCATGCTTTCTCAGCTTTGTTATCAGGATGTCATGGGAGACAGTATCAAAAGCCTTGCTGAAGTCAAGGTAGATGACATCCACTGCTCTCCCTCCATCTACCCAGCCTGTTATGAGATCATAGAAGGCTATGAGATTGGTCAAGCACGATTTCCCCTTGGTGAATCCATGCTGACTACTCCTCATGACTTTCTTCTCTTCCAATTGTTTGGTGATGGCATCCAGAACAAGCTGTTCCATCACCTTTCCCGGGACAGAGGTGAGGCTGACTGGCCTATAGTTACTAGGTTCCTCTTTCTTGCCCTTTTTAAAGACTGGAGTGACATTGGCTATCTTCCAGTCTTCAGGCACTTCACCTGTCCTCCAAGACCTGTTGAAGATGATAGAGAGCAGCTCAGCAATCACCTCCACCAGCTCCCTCAGCACATGTGGATGTAGCCCATCAGGGCCCATGGATTTGTATGCATTAATCGCTTTGAGCCGCTCCTGGACCTCCCCTACCTCAACCAGAGGTGAATTCTTCATTTCCCAAACACTCCAACTTTCATACAAGATCTGTGGGTCCCGAGGGGCCTTTGAAGTGAAGACCGAAGCAAAGGCAGCATTCTTAATCCCTTAGAGTGAGCTTTCCCCCCTCCCATGTTCCTGGAGAACAAAAATAAACAAAGGAAAAACCCTGAAATTTTTCAAATTCAGATTTTCAGCCAAAACGGCATTGCCTTGTGTTTCACTCCTTGTTACCATGCTGTCTGCACCAGTTGAATCACTCAAGTTCTGCAGGCATCATTTCTGATGCACCTTGGGGAACCCACCCCCAAAATCTCAGAGAAATCTCCTTGTTTATCCCAGGCTCTTCAGGGAAGGCTCCCTCTGGTTCCAGGTGTCCCAGAGCCCCTTCAGTAATTTGTCCTGTAGGATTGGGCCAGCCACGTCAGAGGCTGCAGTATGGAAACCTTCCTGCCTTTGGAGAGACCAATGGACCTCATATTTTAACTTCAGCTCAAGGACCAGTGAGTATCTTTTGGAGAAGGGTGAAATTTGGAGAGGTTTTGAGACAATTCTTTTACTGAACAGGGCGGGGGCTTGCTTAACCCCTCCATGAAGCAGTACTGAGGATATTAAGGTCCCTCTTGAAGGAGAAATAATGTACACAGGCATGCCTGAACCCTAATTCCTGACAACTCAAATTTTGGATTAAAAAAAATCCTGATATTAGCAGACCCAAGGAAAGTGAGGAAGACACCGTGCAAGTATAACTTGGCGTGGAAAGGAGTGGTTTTTCCCTTGAAGCTACACATACATGAAAGTGCAATCAGGTATGCTGCTCGCATTTTAATTGACCCAGACATATCCCTACTGAGCCAGAAAAATCAGTCTGTTATCTATTTAATGTTACACTAACTACTATGTTGAATTAAGGCACAATATTGTTGTATTTACTCATCCCTAAATAAGAATGCCATCACAAAGGGAAAGAAATCCTCCCAAACTGCCTACATGTTGAAAAGAATTTGATGTTCATAAGAAGCCGTTGTTTACAAGATCTTTTATAAGACCAATTCTTTCTGCGATGTGGCCAGCCAGAGCTTTAAGATTCACACTAAATTTTTTCCCCCATATTATGATCTATTGGCTATTATTTTGTCAGCATATTATTTTTTCAGTATTTTATTTTGACTCTTCAGCCTGTTCACTGATAGCTATAGTGGGTGGGTTTTTTCTCTCCAAATCAGCGGGTGGGTTGATCCAATGGACACCAAACACCACACTGGCTTCAGGAACTACATAACCCTGTGAGCTGGGAGAAATTATTTCACCTTTTCCACGGGTTTCTTTGTCTTGGTGCCAGGAGAATGGCTGCAGGGAACCACTCGAGCATGACCGAATTTGTCCTCTTGAGCTTCACTGACCTGCAGGGAGCTGCTTTTTGTGATATTTTTACTCTCTTACATCACCACACTGGTGGGGAACCTGGGGATGACCATTTGCATCAGAACCAACTCTCAGCTTCACGTGCCCATGTACTTCTTCCTCAGCCACCTCTCTTTCCTGGACATCTGCTGTTCTTCATCCACCATGACGAAGCTCCTGTCCGGCCTCCTTGCTAAGAGAAATATAATTTCTTTCAGTGTTGCATCACACAGTTTTTCTTTGCAGCATTTGGCACCACAGAAACCATCCCTCTGGCCATCATGGCAAACGATCGTTACGTGGCCATCCATGAGCCTCTGCACTACTTGGCTGCCATGTCCCATGGAGTCTGTGTTCAGCTGGTTGTGGGCTCCTACAGTGCTGGGACCCTGAATGCCTTTGTGCACACCAGTACTCTCCTCCAACTCTCTTTCTGTGGTCCAGACGTTATCAATCGTTTCTACTGTGAAATCCCACCCCTCCTGCTACTCTCATGCTCTAGCACCTGGCTGAATGAGGTGGTGATGGCCATATATATTGGCTTCATCATAACAACCTCAGTCTTGGCCATTGCTGTCTCCTATGCTTGCATCCTGCTCATCATCTGGAGCATCCCCTCCGCAGAGGGCAGGCACAAAGTCTTTTCCACATGCACTTCCCACCTCATGGTTGTTGCCCTCTTTTACAGTTCTGCAGCTTTTCTGTATTGCCAACCCTTTTTCAGACACTCACAAGACCAAGGGAAAACAGCCTCCATCTTCTACACCATGGTGACTCCCATGTTCAAGGAGGTGAGGAGCACTCTCAGAAGACTGCAGACAGGCTACGCTCCCATATGTATTCCCCCAGGTCCCATTCCAACCATACTAAAATAGGTATCACCTGCCACAGAGGGGTGAGAAGAAGAAATAAGATTGACATTTGACAGAAGGGCACTGTACATTTCTGTGTACATGCTCTGCCTCATACTGAATGCCAGAGTTTCCAGTTATCATAGAGTCATAGAATAGAATCATAGAATGGCATGGGTTGGAAGGGACCCCAAGGATCATAGAGCTCCAACCCCCCTGCCACAGGCAGGGCCACCAACCTCAGGCCTGGATCTACACAAGGTTGCCCAGGGCCCCATCCAACCTGGCCTTGAACACTAGGGATGGGGTATCCACTACTTCTCTGGGCAGCCTGTTCAAGCACCTCACCATTCTCTCCGTAAAAAGCTTCCCCCTAATATCTAATCTAAACCTTCCTTCCTTTAGTTTTAATCCATTCCCCCTTGTCCTGCCATTGTCTATCCTTTTAAAAAGTTGATTCCCCTCCTGCTTATAAACTCCCTTCAGGTACTGGAAGGCTGCAATGAGGTGCCCCCGCAGCCTTCTCTTCTCCAGGCTGAACAAGCCCAGCTCCCTCAGCCTCTCTTTGGAGGGCAGGTGCTCCAGTCCTCTAATCATCCTTGTGGCCCTCCTCTGAACCCTCTCCAACAGTTCCACATCTTTCTTGTATTGGGGGCCCCAGATCTGGACACAGTACTCCAGGTGGGGCCTCATGAGGGCAGAGTAGAGAGGGACAATCACCTCCCTGTCCCTGCTGGCCACCCCTCTTCTGATGGAGCCCAGGATACCATTGGCCTTGCGAGCTGCAAGAGCACACTGCTGGTTCATGTTAAGTTTCTCACCCACCAGAATCCCCAAGTCCTTCTCAGCAGGGCTACTCTCAAGAAGCTCTTCTCCCAGTCTGTATCTATGTCTGCGATTCTTCTGGCCCAAGTGCAACACCTGACACTTGGCACTGTTGAACCTCATTGGGTTCACCTGGGCCCATCTTTCCAGCCTGTCAAGATCCCTCTGGATGGCTTCCTTTCCTTCTAGGGTGTCGACCACACCACTCAGCTTGGTGTCATCTGCAAACTTGCTGAGGGTGCACCCAATTCCATCATTGATGTCATTGATAAAGATGTTAAAGAGAACCGGTCCCAAGACAGACCCCTGGGGGACACCGCTTGTCACCGGCCTCCACCTGAACATAGACCCATTGACCACCACCCTTTGGCTATGGTCTGTTAACCAGTTTCTTATCCATTGGATGGTCCACCCATCAAATCCACATCTCTCCAGTTTAGAGATAAGGATGTGGTGGGGGACTGTGTCAAAGGCCTTGCACAAGTCCAGGTAGATGACATCGGTCACCTTCCCTTTATCTACTGATGCTGTCACTCCATCATAGAAAGTCACCAGATTGGTGAGGCACAACCTTCCCTTGGTGAAGCCGTGCTGGCTGTCCTGGATCACATGCTCATCCTTCATGTGCTCCAACATGTCCATACACTGAGCTGGAAGGGACCAATAACAATCATCAAGTCCAACTCCCAGCTCCTCATAGGGACAGACTAGTCAGATCATGGGACTACAATTATTCTTAAATATGAATTAATTCCATGTTGTGTTTCCTTGAAAAATAACAATGTCTGAAATGAGTAAGGAATCCAGGGAAGGCAGAAATCCTGAAACCATGGACATTGACAGTGAAACTTTTGGAGTAAATGTACTCATGAGCAACAACTCTAGAACCCACATGGTTGATACCTTTCACCAAAGAAGATTTATGCAATTTTAAAACAAAATTAAATTCTATGGCCTGAAATCAGAACATAACGGGACCAGCTGACTAAAGCTACATGTTGAAGAGGGACAGTGTCTTTCGTCACTTTGTTTTCATGTTTTCTAAGTAGTTGCATAAGGTGTTGCTTCAGTACAATAAACCTGATTTATTATCTTCTCTGGCTTGTCTCTAAAGGGAGGAGCATACAGCTACACTTCATATCTACATTTCACACAGACCACCTGAGCTGGGCATCTTGCTTTCCTGGATAGGTTTTCCTCCATGGACATCTACCAACCTAGAGCTATCACAACATGTCCCTTTGCCTAGGAGCAGGGCACAGATTTATCCCCTCTGACAAGCAGTCACTCAGCAAGGCTAAACACAGTCTTTCAAGACATTGTCTGAGCAGTTCTGGATTTTCCCAGGGTGTCATCTGGTACTGGCAACACAGAAAGCCTCCATGCTCCTGGCCATATGTTGGAATCAGACATGACCGGCTTACTTGATGGCTCCAAGAATCTCAACATTGGCCAAAACTTCCCTACCATCTCCATTCCTACTTGTGTCTCCCCATCCAGGCAAAGTTTATTTTCCACCCCAGGAAATATTAATATCTTATTAATAATTTCTGCTTCCAGGTTCCATGGGTTGAGTCATCTCAGTCCAGGAGTCATCCTACCTAATTATAGGCTTCCACGTCTGAATTAGCCACCACCAGTTCCCCTTAGAGAGACAACCATACATTTGGGGGCTTTGATTCATCTGATCTATTTTGAACACCCACATCAGGGTGAGATGAATTTTTATGGAAAAAATGCCTGGCTGACAAGGCTACATGGCAAACACAGATTTTACTCAGAGCTGTCACATTCAGCATGCTCTGAAGGGTTGTTTTAAACATATATTAACTAATTCATAGAATAATTAAATTGAGCATATTCTACTCTATAAGGGGAAAGCTTCAGCTCCTTATGATGTTTTGGAATCCTTCAAAAAGCCCACTCAAAAGGGGGAAAGGTGAGACCAGGTTCTATTTATAAACGTTTAATTCATCTGAACGCAACATCTTTTGGGAAAGAGTAGGAAAGTAAATGGATGAAGATCATGTCAGAACTGTGCTGTTGCTTTGACATAAAGGTCCCTGACACCAGACATTAACTTCCTGAGGAAAAGTTTACATTTTCCATGGATAGGAAATAATTCCCCAGGTCTGGTTGCAGACATTAGCATCTTTCTTCTTTCAGGAGCAATAAATGAAAAAGTTTTCCCCCAAAACCTGGCTATCACTCTTATAGATACCTGGATGCAACTCAGGGTTTTTAAAACAGCAGGGTATCCTAGATAATGTCAAAACAAATGGCAGCAGTAGAGTTCCCAAATAGTTTCCCTCCCTCTCTTGCCAGTAGCATTTGCAACACTTCTCCAAATCCCAAGCTCTCTCCTGACCCTTGAATCTCCATTTCTTAGACCAGTTTTCTAATTATCTGTAATTCCAAGAGATAAATTTATATATGTCTTTATATATAAAATTTGTTGTGTATATATATATATTTTACCACTTCTTTTATATATATATATATATATATATATATATATATATATACACACACAACAAATAACTCAGGAACTACCTGGGTTATTCTTTTATATATATAAAAAAAGAAGTGGGGAAAAAAGTACTCAAGCTTACATCTAAATTGCTGAAACTAATTGTGTGTTTACCAGAGCAGGTCTCCTCCTTAAGGAGATCTTTCCAACGTCACCAATTCCCCAGACAAATTTCCTGCGTGACCCATCTGGGAGGGTCGCAGCAAAACTGTCACTCTTTTGATGAAAGAATTCTATAAACAGAGGTGTTTCTTGACCAGGTATCAGCGCCCAACTAGCAAATAGTTCTTGCTTTTAATACCAGTACTGGGAGAAGCTGGGGCTCATTTGTCAGGTGAAATTTTGGTCTGAGAGATAGCAGTCTCTGATAAACCAAGAAGGGCCCCCAAGATGTGAGCAAGGAGGTGAGTTTTAGGCTAAATAATGCTATGAGGAGTCAACCTGTTGCAAGAAGAGGGCTTTAGGCAGGAGGCTGTTTTCACACAAAATAGTCACCCAAGGTCAAGACTCCTCATGCAAAACCTAGGCATTTATTAGCTGCTCTTCCCAATTTAAGGCAGACACTGGCTGAGGCTATGAGCAAAACCAATGGGGATTCAAGCTCCTGCCAGAAGTCTGAAGCCGCTCAATCTCAGATGATTGTTTTAATTAACATCACTGCTGCCCATCAGCTGGAGAAGGCGACAGCTTGGACAAGCTGATGAAGTTGCTCTACAAAGTATTGTTGGCTTGAGGTAGGTTATCACTGTATCAAAAAAGAACCCAAACCCGACCCTCTTGTTGTCCTTGAGTTCTGGTTTGTCTTAGGCCTTTTACTCGGAGGAGGTAGGAGACTGCACACCAGCTGCCCTCTGGTTTGCTGTGCTGCAAAGATCATGGAATAGAAGCACTACCTGGGTTATCTGGCAAACTCAAGCAGTTTGAGAGGGGTGGGAAAGTCTCCACAACCAACTTAGTGCTGGAGTGAAATCCATCTTGACTAAATCCAAATTTAAGGGAGGCTCACGTACACACCAAGGTAGGGCACGTGTGTCAAACTTCCCTCATGCAGAAGGGTCCTTCTGTTGTGAAACAAACATTTAGTGCGTTTTACCGCATTTCTTGCCCCTGAGATTTGTATTTCCTGATAAATACACCCTTAATATTTGTCGGGGGGGAATTGGGAACATGCTGACACCATGTTTCTCCTCATCTCTACTTTCCTACAGTGGCTGTGGTATGACAATGGCTGAAGGAAATCACACCTTCAGTGCTGAATTTGTCCTCTTGGGGTTCTCAGAGCAGAGGGATGTCCAAGCTGTCCTCTTTGTAGTCTTCTTGGCGACCTACATGATCACTCTACTAGGGAACCTGGGGATGCTCATGCTAATCAGGCTGGATGCCCAGCTTCACACGCCCATGTACTTCTTCCTGAGCAGCCTGTCCTTCTTGGACATCTGCTATTCCTCCTCAATCACCCCCAGACTCCTCTTGGATCTCCTAGCAGGAAGGAAAGCCATTTCTTACTCTGCGTGTCTTGCACAGTTTTATTTCTATGCAGTCTTCGCCACCACCGAGTGCTACCTCTTGGCTGCAATGGCGTATGACCGCTACGTTGCCATCTGCAGCCCATTGCTCTACACCATCTCCATGTCCAGCAGAGTCTGTGTGCTGCTGGTAGCAGGCTCATACCTTGCTGGGATCACAAACGCCACTATCCACACAGGGTTTGCGCTGCGGCTGTCTTTCTGTGGTCCCAACATCATCAACCACTTTTACTGTGAGGGGCCCCCACTCTATGCCATCTCTTGCACAGACCCCACCATCAATGAGATTATGATGTTTGTTGTGGTTGGCTTCAACCTGTGTGTCACCAACCTGACCATCCTTATCTCCTACACCTACATCCTGGCCACCATCCTGAGGATGCATTCAGCTGCAAGCAAACAGAAAGCCTTCTCCACTTGTGCCTCCCACCTGACTGCTGTGATGCTCTTCTACGGATCTGCTGCATCCATGTACTCAAGGCCCAGCTCCAGGCACTCTCAGGAGCCTGACAAAGTGGCCTCTGTGTTTTACACTGTGGTGACCCCCATGCTGAACCCCCTTATCTACAGCCTGAGGAACAAGGAGGTGAAGGATGCTCTGGGGAGAGTGACGAAGAGGAAACATTCATCAAAAAAACAGCTTTCCCTTATGCATCAGAGGGACTGAGAGGTCTTCTCTGAAACACTTATACTTTCTATTCCTGTTCTGCTAGGGTATAAAAGAAGTAGTGCTCTTCTTTGAACTCCCAGGGACAAATGTATTGGGAAACCTCTGCCCTGTTCCTAAATACCAGGTCTTGGATGAGGTCATTCACTGACCAGGCTCAGGGATGCATTAGCTACTTTTATTTATATTTACAACCTGGTACTATTTTCATTTCAAGCATTTAAGCCCACACAACCTTTTGCAGTTTGAGAATGCATTACCATTGTTCCATTGAGTGACGACAACAAATAACACCTATTGCTTTTAGCATGACAACAATGACCAAAGCTCTCTTCATATCAAATAATATTTCTGGTGAACACAAGACTCAGATAATTATGTACTCAGATAATAATGTACTTGCAACAGGCGCTGGGCTTCACAACAGCAATTCAACACAGCAAGGCTCACCATGCCTTTTCTGCAACTGATCTTAACCATAGCTGTATTTTCAAAGCTACTCGAGAAACTTCTGCAGTGTCTGCAACTTGCTCAAGGTATCATCTGGCACTTCCTATGATCCACTAGTCAGGTCCCTCCTCCCCACCCTGGCACTTTGAGCTTATTTTGGTCATATCACTATAAGCTGCTTTTACTTAGTTTCAAGCAATTTTGTGCTAGTTTTTCCCCTCTAAAATAAATAACAAGATACAGGGAACATCTAACAACTTTCATCAATTATAGCATAGCTAACCCCATAGACCAGTAAGAGGGAAAAGAGTGCTGAAAGGGGGCAAATACAGGATAAAGCCACTCAAAAATGATCCCAAACAGCTCTGGGACCAGAGTGGAAGAAGGCCCCACCACAAGCAGTGTTCCCACCAAGCATACCATCATAGCTCCTCAGCAAGGAGCTTGAGGTGCTGCTGGGTCTCTGCATCATTACAGAAAAGAAAAAGGACCTTGCTCTGCAGGAGGAAACTTGACCTGAGGGGCAGGTACTTTAATCAGATAAACCTGGAGAACCATTGCTCTCCACCCACCCATCCAGTCACAGGCAATTGTCTTTGATGCAGTCACATGCCAACACATTGACCCTCCAACTCATCGTTTTTTGGGCCTAGACTAGCTCTGACAAGCAAGGAAGCTGTAGAAGCACACTTTGTCATTAACAAGGAAGAAAGTTTCTTTCTTGTTAGCCCCCATGAATTAGTCTCCCATGGCTTGTTAAAAAGAATGAGGTAAACTGACAACAAGCCCTCTGAGAAGCCTTTACAGTGATTAGAAAACTTTCTTGATAAAACCCAGAAGGTCTTGTTAAGCTGATGACTCCTTGAAGAGCAGTTGGTCCCCAAGGAGCACTTCTTGCTCTGGGAAGGGGAGCAGCATCAGGTGTGATGGAAATAGCTGTAACCACCTGTATGGAGAAAAGTTGGAGCCCAGGCATGATGGAGTGCTCTCTGTGCAGACCCTTCCATTAAAGAAAGAGACATCCTTGTCTTCATGATGTGTACAAACAATGTGGTTCCTCTTCATTCTTGCTCATGGGGTGATTTATCCCCATTTGCTTTTGATCTCCTAGCAGAGGTAGCTGGAGAAGCTTGTTGCATTTCTCTTCAACTTGGGACCTCTCCAAGGACACCTCAGTGCCTTGAGTTTCTTGGTATTAATTGACTTGGGATAGATTTGCTTGTGGGGTTTTAAAAAATTATTAATCTGATCTTCAAACTCTTTAAAACACACTCTTGGAAGAAAAAGACAAACACATTGTTGATGAGAAATGGAGACTTAATTGCTCCAACTTTATCTAAAGTTGAAGGAAATTTCCTAGTTGAAGGAAATTTCCTCGGTCCATCTAATCCCTCTTCCCAGCAGTCTTACTAATGATAAAAAGAGCTTTTATTTTCCTTTCAATTGGATTTAAATTTTATAAAGGAAAAAACAATACTTTGATAACTAAGAAACCGCTTCACTTTTTTTGCACGTTTTCCTACAAGTGGTGCTGGAAAAATTCGCTCCATTTTCAGGACAGGAGACAGTTGCAGTGAAATTCCACAGGCCTGGTCTGGATTCATTTGCCCTCTATGTAGAAATCTGGTGCCACTTGCTCTGTCCTCATTGGTTCTGTCCACATTGGCATGTGCTTGGCGTGTATACCATACAACCTTAAGAAGAGTTGGGCCACTCTGGAGGAACACCTGAAAGCTTAGAGGAAGACCTGTGGAGATGTCCGTGGTGTTAAAGTTCGTGTTCAGGCAACTGAACTCAATCCCAGATGCCTCTTCATTTCTTAACATTGGTTCTTCCAATAGGAAAATAGTCTAGAATCATGAAAAGTATGTTTCAGTGGTGTACAGTATTGTGAGGAAATCATGAGACAGTTCAGGAGCAGAGGCACAGCACGTTATATTCATGACACGTGTAGCTCCGCCTGAGCTACTGGTTCATCTTACGGAAGGATAAATTAATCCAGATAAAGCACAGGGTGGAGAAGATGACATTGTAGTACTAATCTACAGGCTAGCCACTGCTAAGATCCCATTTTATAATACAGATATAAATTATATAGGAGGGGAGGTGGGAAGGAGAGGAGACCTGTCCTCACAGTGACATCTGTCCATCAGGTAGATGGTGCTGCTCAGAGGTGCTGCTGTCAGTTTATGGTTTCCTCATCTGGCCTCATAGGTTGATTCTAATGTTTCTCATCAGGTAACACACAGGATGGGCAGAGAGATGAGGTAATAAAGAAAGATGCTCCGAGATCCCCAGAATTTCTCCTTGCACCCCGGAAAGATTTTTCAGAGCTTTCATAGTTTTCCATGTCACGTGAACTTTTAAGTCCCTGTGCTCATTGTTTTCATAATGTAGGATACGTAATCCCAAGATACAATCCCAAGAACATCCAAGTTATTTGCATTTAGTTGATTATATCTTTTTACCAGTCTGAATCCAGGAGGAATCCAGGTCTTCCCAGGAGCCTCCCTAGATCATCCTTCATGTTCCTCAGGCTGTGGATCAGAGGGCTCAGAGTGGGGATCACCAGGGTGTAGACAATAGACACCCATTTTTCCTGGTCCAGGGAGTAGCGAGAACTCTGCAATCAGTGGGGGGAAGTGGGACCTTTTAGGCAATATTCAGTTAAGCTATTTAGTATGTTTATTTTGGAGCGAAATGGATTACTTCCTAGAGAACTTAGCAACAGGGTGGAGAAAGGTTAGATGAAGAAGTCTACACCTGTAGATGACCGCATTCAGCTAAACCATGCTCAGACTCAACAGCCAGTATGCAAATTAGCAGCACTGAGGTAGCCAAAAATAATCTGGAAAAGAAAAAAACCAACCCTCAAACCCCACTACAAACCCATAATCAATTTTCCATTTCTCAGAAACTTTTGTTTCCAGTTTTGATATTTCTTTCTGGACTTCTGCAGGCTTGGGATGCAGAGCGAGAAACCCCACACCAATCCAGGGCCTGGCACTACATGCCAACGAACAATTAATTTCATGCCTTACAGTTGGGTTTTTTTCCCTTTTGAGCTATTCAGTGCCCATCAAGTCAACGTTGGATTTGTATAGACATTGGTGGAATGAAATTAAACTTCAAGCACAGATTCTGAGCGTACTTGGAAGGAGATGCATTAACCCATGCAGACCAACTGCTTCCCAAATGTGAAAGGTTTGTCCAAACCAATATCCAATATCCTATCCAAAATCAGCGATACAGATATAAGCCGGTGGACTTCCATAATATTTCAAGCTGATGATACAGAGTGACTACAGTGGTGAAATGACGAGTTGTTCATGTCCAACCAGTCCAACCTTTATCCCAAAAGGATGCAATGAGTAGTGTGGCTGTACACAGCCTGCTTGGGTTTTTGGCCCCCAAAACTTATATTGAAGAAAACAGTGCATCGTGAAAGTTAATAGAGGGCCTACTAGTGCTTTGTGAACCCATACATCAAGACCACTAGGAAAGACTCTTGGGAAGGTTAGATATAACTAGGCTAGACAATAACCAGGGGTGACTGTGGGAAAGAAATTGGGGTTTGATTTTGGTGAATTATGAAGACGTTCACTTTTCATCCACTCCCTCTCCTCAGCACAGGAAAGGGGGGAAGACATCTTCCTAAATCCAGACACTCAAAGCTCATTGTTTCTGGGCTTCATTAGTGAGCCCGGAGATGAAGAAGGTTATATTCCAAATGGATTTTGCTTGTTGTAAAGCATCTATTCTCCATGGACTGGAATGCCTTCAAGGCCACAGAAATGAGTATAAATACGACATGAATACTAAAAACTACAGAAGAGGCTTGTCTGCCCTCTGGAAAGTACAGCAAAAATCACCCTCGGTGCAGCTTTTAGGAACAGTGCTGAAAAGCACTCTCAACATTCGTTTGAAGGTGAACTGTGGCCTTGGTCCTCGTCTGGAGGAGCAGCCAAACACATCCCAGTTACTGAAGGAGCTTCATGGACCTTCACTGAAGGTCTGAGTTTCGTTGGAGAAGACATGTCCAAGGTGAGGGCATCTTCTGTTCTGGTGGTGGGACATGAAGGGACATTGTGGGTCTAGAGTAAGCACCCCTTTCTTTTTGTCCAGTGGAATTTAAGGTGGTAAGATAGAGGAAAGACAAGACCAGAGGCGTAAGGTACCTCGTTTCTAGCAATGAGACTGAGAACAGCAGAAGGACTCCTGCATAGGAGAAAGATTCTTCTGCTTTAAAGTTTAGGCGACATAAAATCAAGAGACATGTAGATTTTTGATCTTTCCATAGGTGCCACTGTAATGGCAAGGGATGGCCCTGATGGCGAAGGCAAGAGGGTACTCAGAACGTAGAGCACAGGCTGTATCTCCTCTCCCTGCCCTGCTCAGCTCATCCTGTGTTTGCATGTATGGCCTTGGTGCTACACCCAGGTTAGTGCCCTCATCACCACTGTGACACAATGAGTTTCCTTTCTTATGGGGCTGTCTATATCAAAAACTTTATCCACTTCAAAAGAGAAATGCCTGCACAAAGCACACAGAGCAAAAGCTCTTCTTTGTTTTCCAGAGGGAAACGAAAATCAACAGGAAAAATGTTTCTGCAAGTTGAATTGCTCCAGGACGGTTT